>JAPQWS010000159.1:13527500-18527500 GCA_028651295.1 Catharanthus roseus | reverse complement strand
CTATGTAAACGTGAAATAATTTTTTTAAACAAAGTTATGATTTATCACTGTTTTATTATATTAAGTCCAAAAATTAATAGTGTTTTATTTGAAGAAAAATTAAACATTTGCTTATTATTTTAAGTACTTTGCTTAAGTTTATTATTATTATTATTAGCTAGATTAAAGCTATTATTATAATACTTGTTATAAGAAGTTACTATAAATCCTAATAGATTAAAATTTCAATTAAAATTATTCAAAAAAATTTATTAAAAGCTTCAAGATAAAGATTTGAGGTTGGAAAAATAATATTTATTTATAATTGAATAATTTTTTTATTTAATTATATTTAGAATCATTGTTGTTGTTTTGCCTTAAATACAAGTTTTGAGTTATAAATAATTAATTTTCAAAGAATATAGACTAAAAATATTATTTCAAACTTTATATAAGTATTTTGTAATAAATAAAATTTTATTATTTTAAAAACTAATGTCATATTTAGTCCCTAACATTTCATTCGATCTCAGAATTAGTCATTAACATTTAATTCTTACTTTTATGGTACTCAGCATATTTTCGAGTCACATGAATGGTCCTTAACACTTAATTTTCACTTTTATGATCCTCAATATGTCTTTTGGACTCAGTGAATGTCATTAACATCGCTAAAAAAAGACCAATTTACCGAGGGTATATACCAGAGGAAATAAAGTCGTCGGTATTTATCAATGGTATACGGACACAGAGGTTCTTATCGTCGGACAAATCACATTTCTAGTCAAAATTGGAGGGAAAAGGCGCGCCTAAAATTGACAACAAGTGACCGACAAAAAGCGTTGTCGGTAAAAGTGTTACCGATGGGTTTAGGAACAGTGTGAAAGTCGTCGGTAAACCCTAAACCCTTATGTGGAGGGTGGAGGATGTTGTTTTCAGAGTATTTGTTGCCTTTGACGAGCACATGAGGCGGCTATTCGAGCATAACCACCAAGCATACATTCCATTCCCGCCAATGATGCCCCCTATTAGAGCTATGATGAGTGTTGATCCTTCTACATCTTTATTGGTTGCAGTAGTAGCAGGGGAACCTCCGAGGTGCCAACCCAAGATTCTAGTACCCCCTCTTCTATTCATGCTTCTGGACCTACCTCTCATTTACCTGACCCCACGGATGGTGCTCCCTCATCCTCTAGAGATGCTAACAGGCCTCTCGATTATATATATACACTTTGATGGATGTTTATGTTTTTAAAATTTTATGGATGTTTGTGATTGGTTTATGGATTATATATTTAGTTTATGGGTTTTTATCTTTTACGGATGTTTTACATTTAGTTTATGAATGATTTATATTATTGTTGTTGGGTTTTCTATATTTCGAGGAGTTTCGGTTCCATTTTTAAACAATATAAAAAAAAAGTATTACCGACAGATCCGCAACAAAATATTTTTAAATTTTTTTTCTATTTTAGTACCGATAGAAAACTCGTCGTTAGTTTCCGTCAGTGGAGCTTACCCACGGCAACTACTGTCATTGCTAAATCCGTCAGTGAGTATTACTGATGATAGGAAACTCGTCGGTAATGTTGTCGGTGTTTATTACCGATGAGACACTTTTATTGGTAACAACATAAATAACGAAAAAAATGCGTTGGTAGGTTGGTCAAAAACCATGCATACGGACGACAAGCGGTCAGTAGCTGTTGTTACTGGCAAAATCATCCGACGGTTCCATTTTCTTCAATATGCCATTGGTAGCAAGATTATACTGACGGTTTTAGCTGTCGGTAATTGATTCCATTTTTGTAGTGCATTTAATTTTCACTTTTATGGTCCTCAATATATTTTCGGGCTTCATAAATGGTTCTTTCCATTCAACTTAACACCTTCTTAACGTTTGTGTTAATTTATTAGGGGAAGCAATAGAATAACATAAAACTCTTTAATCCAAAAAGGAAAAAGGAAAATTGAGTACATAGCCATTACTAAAAATGAAAATGTTGTGTTCTTCATACTGTCAACACTGCCTAGGGATGGCGGCTCAGTTTGAATCTTTTCGCGGGATAAAGTATTTTAAGAATTTCTTGATTTGGAGATGATGAGAGATGAGAATAACATAAGAATCTTTTAGGTGTTTTGCAAAGGTTAGGGACCAAGATTTGGCTTTTAAAAGCTAAAACCTCATGCATTCTCAGATTTTTTTCCAGCCCACAGTAATAAACATAAAAGAGAAGTAATAAAAATAAAAACTTCTATCATTTATTTTCCAACACAAATTCTTATAGGGATTATGTGGGTTTCTTCCTCCCATCTTCCTGACTAACTTTCCTATTAATTCAGCAACTCAACTCAACAAAATCAATGGAGAATGCAAGAATACACTTTCCCTACTTCTATGTTTATTACTGTGGGAAGAAAAAAAAAAAAAAAAATACATGGGGTTTTAGCTCTTAGAAACCCAATCTTGGTCCCTTATCTTTTGTAAAATCACCACCTGAAAGCTTCCTATGCCATTCCCACCCCTCATCATCCTAGATCCAAGAAATTCATCTTTGAGTAGATTTGAAATGAGCCGCCAGGGGTCAACAGTAGTGATAGCATGAAGAAGACAACCTATTCATCTATGTTCTCAATTTTTCTTTTTTTCTTTTTTCTAAATTAAAGAGTTTTATGTTATTCTATTAATACCCTTAATAAATTAACACAAACGTTGGAAAGTGTTAAGTTGGATATTAAGGACCATTCATTAATGGAGCCCGAAAACATGTTGATGACCATGAAAGTGAAAATTAAATGTTGCGGACCATTTACTGAGCACGAAAAATATGTTGATGATCATAAAAGTGAAAATTAAATATTAAGGACCATTTATGGAGTTCGAAAATATATTGAGATTATAAAATAAAAATTAAATGTTAAGGACTATTATGGGAACGAATCAAATGTTGAAGACTAAATATGACATTAATTCTTTTTAATTTTAATATTAATTCTTATTATAAATTAAAGCATAAACTAAATTGATTTTACATTAAAATTTGTAATAAATCATATAAGTTTATATAGACGTCACTATGATTATTTTATTTAATTTTAGCTTTGGCCAATGATCTTAGAAGTTTAGGAGTAAACCGCACCTACCCTTAATTCCAACTTTTTTTTTTTTTTTTACCGTGGGAGAGGTAACAAGGAAAATGGCCCATTTCTTTATAGTTTCTTCATGCAAATAATGGCCTAAAAAGCTGAGGTTTGGATGGATAGGGCAATATATGGAGGGTCCATTGGGCTGTCCATCTTTGTTCGTTTCCGCTATTGTGATTTCAGAACGGCACTGTGAGGGCATGTGATTATGGGTCACGTGACCATTCTTTTTTTTTCTTATCCTCTTCTTTTCGTGAATTTTTTTCCTTTTTATGATAGTTCATATACGAAGATAATGATCGACCAAAACAAAAATATATACGAAGATAATGGATCAAAATATCATTTTTAAGTAAAATTCTTTCCAGAATCAAGTGGCATATATTAAGTCCTGATTGTTCTTTGCCTTCATAGTTATGTTATCCTAATTATGTCTTCATAGTTATATCATTTTTTAGAAAAACTTTCCTAGTTATGTTCCCTATTAATTATGAAGACAATAATCATCGGAAGTAATGTCGTTTAATACATGTCACATGGTCTATAGATGAGAATACGGATCGGAGTTCGTGACAAAATTTTTTCATTTTTTATTACATGAAGAGGATAGACATATTAAGTGTTCTTTAATAATTGAACTTTCGATGAGGTGGGTGATCCGATAATGCAACTCCCTCACTTAATATTTTCACCTGGCATATCAAGTGAGAATCTTGAATTAATGTTATATGTTAGTCTTGTACCTTTTTCCTTTCCAGACTAAGCCAATGATCTCTAAAGATAGTTTCGTTCTCCCCATGTGATAATCGGTAACTGTGACTTTATTCTTGAAATCTAAGATAGAATTATAAAAAAATAACTGAACTATTTTCTTTCAATGTTAAAATTTGCATAGTTTAATAATGAGAGAATTAACAATTAGATCGAAATAAAGATACAAAAATTATTAAAGTAAAACATAAGTTTACTATTTTAGAATATTTTAAAAAATATATTAACTTGTGTCTAAGAACATAGATTTATACAAATAAAATATATGATATATGATTGATTAATTCAAATAAATTTTACAAAATATAAAATTTAACATAAATTACCAAAATACAAATCTTTAACTTTCATGATCCCATCAAATCAAATTTTACATAAATTAAAAGTGTATTTGGATGTCAAGTTCAAGCCAAACATTTCTCTCTTTGGCCTCACATCCCTCCCACATAAAATTTAAATTTTATTTACTCAAAAAAAATTCCCCTTTTTCAAATAAAAAAACTCAATCCAATCACACCTAAGAAGCCCCTGTTATAAATAATTTTGTCCCATCTTGAGTTAATTAATAATTGGTTACTAGTATTAATTAGGGTTGGACTTTTTTCTTTTTTTTTTTTTGGGGTAAGTTTCAAAGTAACGAAGCTTTTTCCAAAAGAATCTCCACTCCAACTCAGATTGGCATGGATGAATTGAAATATGCCTGCCCTGCTGCCCCTGCCTCTGATCCCTCCTCTTAGCTTAGGTCCCTCTGTCAAACTCTTTTGTCAGTAAACAAAGCACAACTCTTTGCAATTGGTTTTTTGTAGTAAAATAATTGAATTCCTCCTGTGGGATGCGTACTGCCCAGCAAAGGCCTCCACCTTCTCTGTCTCCAAGAATAAAGTCACAAACAAATAGCAAATCAAAACTTCTCTTTAGGCCAACCAGCCAGCCAGACATCCCCACACTTCTTCTTCTTCTTCTTCCCCATGCTTTCTCTTCCATTTTTTTCCTAGTTCAGAACCCTCTTCTTTCTGGCATTGTTTGGTATTATTTCAAGCTGGTACAAGAGAGAAATGGTGAAATTGAAGTATAATAGTCTTCAAAGATGCCAAAAATGGAAAAAAGAAGATGTTTTTGGCCTTGTTGGAGATGAAGAATCACATTGTCTTGGTTTATTCTCCGTTGGTTATAACAAGAGAGCAAGACCCAAGATTTTTTACTTTGTGTTTCTCTCTTTCATATATTTCTGCTTGATATACTTAATCTCTTCATCCACTTTTTCCCTTCTCTGTAAGCAATTTTTTTCCCTTTCTGGTTGTTATTCTTGTGTCTTTTTCTTCGTTCTGTGTCTATCTTCATAGTTTCTGAGTTTTTCTCATTTTATTTTTTCTGGGTTATTGCAGATTCATTCAAGATTGAAGATGAAAGAACTTTTCCTAAAGCTAATATTAATGTTTCACTCTGCTCTTTTATTCTTAATGGTAACTTTACTAATTTTCTCTTGTTCTAAGAACTGCAAAGAATGGTTTTTTCTGAGTTAATTTCTGTTTTTTCTTTGTTCAACGCTCGGATCATGATGGGTTTTCCTTCCTTTTCCTGCCTATAACTTCTTATATTTGGAAAGAAAAAAAAAAACAGTTCCATTTTTAATCCCGTTTTCTTTGAAGAAGGCTAGAAGAAAGAACCCATAGATTGTATATATGATTGTTATTAGTTGTCTTCTTGAAATTCTTTTAGCATATTTTGATGTTAACTAAAAGGGGTTTATTCCCAGATTCCTGTTTCCTGGTTAAGTTCTTGTCATGTTTTCTTTAAATGCAGGGACTCTGTGTTGTGACAGAAGTAGTACTAGGTCAGATATTTGCATTATGAAAGGGGATGTAAGAACAGATTCTGCTAAATCTTCAGTCTTTCTCTACAGTGGCAATGGTTCAATTGATTATGTTTTGGGTGAAAAAATGGGTATTCTTCTACATGAAAAGATCAAGCCTTATACTAGAAAATGGGAACAAATAATGGACACTGTAACTCAACTTGACCTTTTTGTGAAGAAAGGAAATTCAAGAATTGATCATCATTGTGATGTAAGGCATGATGTTCCTGCTGTGTTCTTCTCTACTTCAGGCTATACTGGTAATCTTTATCATGAATTCAATGATGGGATTTTACCTCTTTACATTACTAGTCAACATTTGAAAAAGAAGGTTGTGTTTGTGAATCTTGATTATCACAATTGGTGGATTTTGAAATATGGAGATATTGTTTCTCAGTTAACAGAATTTCCAGTCATAGATTTTAGTGGAGATAATAGAACACATTGTTTCCCCGAAGCAATCGTTGGGTTAAGAATCCATGATGAACTCACTATTGATCCTTCATTGATGAAAGGCAATAAAACCATTGCAGATTTTCGAAACCTTCTTGATCAAGCTTATTGGCCTCGAATTAGAGGCCTAATTCAAGATGAAGAACGTGAAAAACTTGCTCCCTCCCCATCACTAGTGGTCCCTCCAGCTGAAACATTGAAGTTCAAAAATCTTGATTTGAAGAAACCAAAACTAGTCATAATATCAAGAAGTGGATCAAGAGAGTTAACTAATGAAGGTTCATTGGTGAAACTAGCAGAAGATATAGGGTTTTCTGTGGAAATTGTGAAGCCAGTTCGAACTTCAGAACTCGCGAGGATTTATCGTGTTCTTAATTCAAGTGATGTTATGATTGGAGTCCATGGTGCTGCCATGACACATTTCTTGTACATGAGGGCTGGTTCTGTTTTTATACAAATCATACCACTTGGAACAGATTGGGCAGCTGAAACATATTTTGGTGATCCAGCAGTAAGATTTGGTCTGAAATATATTGGCTACAAAATTCTTCCTAAAGAAAGTTCATTGTCTGATCATTACAAGGAAGATGATCCAGTTTTGATTGATCCAGACAGTGTAAATCAAAAAGGTTGGCAAGTTACAAAAGAAGTCTATCTGGATCATCAAAATGTGAGGTTGAATTTAGCAAGATTTCAAAAGAGATTGCTTCGTGCTTATTATTATACCATTGCTAAGAAGAAAGGCTACTCTCATGTTCAATCTCACTAGTATATCAATCAATCTTCTTCTTTCAAAATTGAACCTTTGTAAATTACCTTACCAAAAATTGATTAGGAAAATTGTTCTCCTTTTTGTATATTGAGTAGCAAAATAACAATCAACCATTTTATGCTCTTGCACATTTTCTTTTAAAGCATCTCTTATATTCTTACTAAATGGATGAAACTAATCCAAACTTGATCTGAATTGTGTTTGAGAGTTGGAAGTTTTAGTGGGGAAAAGTTGTTGTTCATAACTATGTGAATACCTGATGAAAAAATTAAACTGGTAATCTTATATTAATGGTGGGAACCAGACCATCCAAGCGGCTAGACGTCCCAATACTGGTGTAGAGGGTAAAGTTGAATCAAGAGCCAGTAAAGTTCAACTTGTGAGCAGCAGCAGGCAGCAGCTCATTAGGGTAAAAATTTATTCTACGTGGTCTACATAAGAAGTAGTCTTGGCGAAGTTTCATTCTTAGTGAATAATGTGATTCATGAATCCGTTGGAGTGGAGTGTGGTTGGGGTGGGGGTCTCCCTCTGATATTTATCAAGTTTTGTAAGATACTGGTCGTGTAATTGAAATTCATTCTCTTACTCTGATCTTTGTTGAGTTTTATAAGATGCAAAATTCTATCAATTAATATTAATAGTTTACTTACAACCTACCTGCAAACTAACTGAGTATTGGTTTCTTTATTGGTCTGCATGTTCATTGTCAGATATTGGGGGGGACAATTTTGATAGTATTCTTTTACTTTTGGATTGGAACTTAGCAACATGGTTCTCTTCTTTATTATTGGTTCTCACATGGCTCCTCTCTTCTCTTCTGCCCTCTGTTTTTATCTTTTTCCCCCTTCTTAACCTTGAAAATCAAACAAAATAAAAAGAGATTTCTAGCATTAAGTGCATCCATAAATTTTTGACTATGAGGCCTTTTTGATTTCCAGGGGTTGAAGAAACTCTCATATACGGACATTTTAGTGGGCCGATTATCTCCTCAAATTCAGCACGATGATTCTGCTACACTTTCTTTCTTTTTTTTTTTTTTTTTATTTTTTATATCATAGGTTACCATTTTTTAAAAGGATACAAACAGTTATAGAGTTTAATTTTTATCGAATCATCATTTAAAATTTTTTTCAATATAAAAGTACATATAGAGGTTGAATTTCTTTATTGCATATTGAGAAATTTCTCATCAACTTACTTACTAAGCATTTAATTATTGTGTTCAAATACATTTATTTTTATTCTTACCAAAAGTAATCAATCCAACATTATATCCCATCATTTCACAAATTAAATACACTTTTAAACTACTTTTTAAGAAAAAAAAAATGATGTACTTCTAATAAGGTCTTTTTCTTTGGATACAAAAAAGTTAATGGAAATAGTTTCAATAGTTTCAGAATTAGTGCATTGGAGAAGATTCTGTTTTTTTCTTTGTTATTTTTTTATTTTTAATGTGGAGATTGTGCTGCATTGAATGCACAATGTTTGACCGTTAGTTGAGTCGATAGTCCCGTAACGCAACCTTAAGAGAGTCACACGTGTGTGTTTTTGTAAACAATAGACTTCGTCCACATGCTAATTTTCTTCTTCCCCTACTTTACTGTATCCACAATAAGCTTCGTCCATATGCTAATTCTCTTCTTTCCCTACTTTACTGTATACATAATATAATCTCCCTTCAATACTTACTCATTTAATTAAATATAGCTTCCAATAATTCATTAAAAAATAATTTACTAAATGGCTCAAATTGAGCTACCTTTTTTTTTTGAATTAAAGGTACAAGTGTAAATTACTTGATTAATTAGGGGTATAAGTGTCAATTACTTATTGCAAGTGTTCTATCAGGTAAGGGAACAACTTTTTTCTGTTAGTGTGAACAAAAACAGGTTAATTTACATCAATAATATTTTTTTAAATCATTGTCCAATATAGACTGGTTTTTGAAAGTTCAGATTTGATAATTACATGATTATTAGACTTCTTATTTTGAATTATATTATAAAGTTATACATTTATTGCAATAATACTTTTCGTATTCTCTTTTATTAAATATAATAAAGTCTCTCTGTTAAATATATATATATATATATAAAATGAAGTCCGAATTTTTCAAAAAAAAAAAAAATAGGTGGAGCATGACGTAAATCTAAAGAATTATTAACACATCCTCATTTGTTTATTTTTTAAAATTTTTTTGTGTATTTGTAACAAAGAGTAAGTATATTGATAGATCTTATTAATTAGTAAAAATAAAAAAAAATATAGTCATAGATCAAATGATATAAAAAATAAGAAAAGAAAAGAAAAATAATCAATCAATCATTCATTCATGGGGTTCTCAACAGGTCATGTTATGCCATTTGCTGGATTCCAAGATTGGAAGGGGGGCTTTTGGCGCAGAATTTAATTGAAAAGAAGCCTGTGAGACTTCAAAAAAGAGTACAACAATATTCATCCATCTTTGTATTCATCAAAACACAATTTGTCTATGAAACTAAAAATTGTCAAAACTTCCAGAAGAGTCATAATATTATTTCCTCTGGCTAGCTTTTGTACAGAAATCTACTGAAAAAACCTTTAAAGATTTCTTTCTTCTTGTTAGTCAGTCATGTCTTGTGGCATTGCATACCAAGGATATCATTCCATTCCACAGCTCCCTTCCACCATTACATATACTTCCTCCTTGTCTCTGTCTCTCTACATTTAAGTTCATCAAAATTGTTGCCATTTTCATTAGTCTTCGAGTTGAAGATCAAATAGTAACACCAATACTAGAGCCACCGCTTAGCCAATTTGGTTGAAGCGCGAGTTGGAGGGGGCGTCTTGGAGTTCCTACTATTTATTATGTCTTCACCTATGCAAGAACAATCCCAATTTTTATTGGTCCAAAACTCACAAACTAAAGAAACATGATGTAAGAATCTAGTTCATTCATTCGATTTCAAGAATCAGTAGTTAGTTACCTCCAAGAGAAGATCTCCTTGACCTTTCTTGTGGTAGAATGCCGGCCAATGATTGTCTCCTCAGTGCCCTTGCATTAGTTGAAATTGGTGTCTTCGCTTCATGATGATCATGATGAGTACTCCCTGAGCCCTTCACAGGAGTCGCTGGAACTACTTCGGTTAGTTTATGTTGGTTCCTGAAATTCAACAGAAAGGTTATTTAATATGCATCATCACTTAATAAAAAAACCAATCAAGAAATCATATGACAGGGAGGGAGTTATTGGGGATTTCCCACCTCTTTTCACCGTTAATGAGCTTCCCAATGGAACGAATAGATTTTCTTATTTGGGATCCTTTTCCATGTTTGCCATTATTAGCTAAGCTAGGTGTTGGGAATTCTGAAGTGATCCCATGCTGCTCACTCTTTATTCCCTTATCGCCTATATTCTTGGATGTTACCGCTGGCTCTGGTGTTTTTAGCTGATGCAACTGCAGATGTTTTGTTCTATTTTCAGTTTTCTGCATTGAACTTTTCTCTGTTGGACTTCTTTGTGGCCTTGGCTGGTTCAAGTCTGCTAAGGAACCGCCATTAAGAGGGGTTTTCACAGGCTCTCCATCATGAAGATGCAGGTTTCTTGTTCTAATACCAGTTTTCTCCATTGAGCTTTTGAAAGGTATCGGACTTCTTGAAGGCCTTGGACCGTTTGATTCCACTTTGGAACTCCCATTAGGTGTTTTCAGCACGCGATCTCCATCTTGAAGTTGCATTACAGGCTTGCTTGAGGAATCTAATATCTTCATCTGCTCAGGAGTTTTGTTTGCATATCTTGATCCCTCTAAACTTAATCTTCTTGATTTCGTCTGCATAAAAGGGGTTTTAGGTCCCTTCCTCTCATCAGCATTCATTTTCTCGACTTTCATTGCACTGCAGTTTTCAATGCTCAACCTTCGGGTGCGCGGGGGAGTTTTCTCCATCATTAGTTTAGGCTTCTCATGAGGCGTTCGTACCACTTCCTTTGGTTTGTTCCTCATAGGAGTTTTTCTTCCCTTGTTGGCCAATGCAGCTCTTAGACTTTCAAGCTGCGAAATTCGAGCAAACAGATTACATTATGCTAAATATTTGATTAAAATGGATAGAACATGAGATATTTTCACATGTTGTAGGCTGAACATGATTATTTACCTCTGCTTTAAGCTCCAAAACTTCATTGCTCTCTTTATTTTTAGAAGCTGCACCAAGCTCCACAGTAGAGACCTTCTGAGCAAATTTGAGGGTACTAATTGTTTCTCCAAAAGAATCTCCTTCCGGACTCACATGAGCAAACATCAATGTTTTTGCGCGTCCTCCTGCACCACGTAAAGGTCAATTAGTTTAAAGTCTGATAATCTTATCTGCACAATGTAAATCTTAAGCACCAGTGACAAAACCTAATGCATTCTGCAAGAGTAGTGTGAGCTTGCTGTTTCTGTAGGGAATATAAGAATTCTTCTGTGCCAAAGCCATAATAACATCTTGCAAACAGGAAAGAGATTTATTTATATGCTGCGCTTCTCTGAGTCCTTCTCCAGTAGCTCCTGCCTCATCAACTCGTTCACTCCCTGCCAGATCTACCAAATGGAGGCAACTATTAAGTGTAGTTCCTGATACATCTTCCCCGCATACATGGACTGTCAAAACACTGCATGAACATATATACTTCTTGAGTAAAAACAAATGGAAACTTTATACTATGAACTTAAAACACCAACAGTCAATCTTTTCTGAAAAAAGTGAAGTAATCTTACCTGTGGGAACGACTTCTTCGATCATTAATGGCTGCAGAGGCAACAGCACGGTTTATATCACCCAGTTTCATCAAATTAATAACATCCGTAATGGACACTACGTGATGCATTGAAGCATTTTGAAGAGCAAACTCATTGTCACTTGAACATCCTTGAATCTCCAACTTAATGATAGTTAAGGATTGTTAACAATGAGAATAAGCAATTCAAGTATATCAAAACAAAATGACTAAAGATATTGCATCTGAAAAAGGCGAAAAGAATGAAGACTTTGATGCAAAAGGATATTTGGTGATTGATGAATCTTCAGCAAGGAGATCACGAACTTGTTCATTATATATCTCAACCATTTGCATATGCATTTCATACTTCATGATGTATTTTCTTTCATTAGAAAGTTGGAACAGATCATTCAGTGCTAAATAATTAATGCCTTTTTCAGCAGTTGATCCACCGGAGGAGCCAGACTGTGCCAATATCGAAGTGTCAATTGGAAAGTTCTTCCTCTGTATAATCAAAACTCACACACTCAAAATAACCATTTTCCTTAAATGTACACAAGTTTTGCAGCAATAAAATTTTTTAACTTTGATGCACAAAAAACCAACTTGAAGAAATGTGTTGGAAAAAACAAAACAGAGAACCGTAACCATTCTTCTAGAAGAACCATATAAAGCCTTACCATGGTGTGTGTTTTTCCAGATCCAGTTTGACCATAAGCAAAAATGCATACATTGTAGCCATCCATCACAGATCTAACTAGTGGTTGAGTCTCCTTAAACACTTCCTCTGAAGATGGAACAGCATAGCAAGTATTACATGATCAGATGATTCAATCAGATGATTTTTAAAATCAGAATCACGCGTAAAGTACCTTGTGTGGCAGTTGGACCAAACACCTGATGAAATTGAAAGCTTTTTCTTCCATCCTTATGGAGTTTAGTTGGATCTACAACAACTAAAGAACCGTCTTTTCCAATAAAGTCTATCACACTTTCTGTTTCAGCTCTAAAGACAGGTCTGATTCTGCAGTAAACTCGAATATTTCCTAAAGAATATTTCAAATAATAAGATCAAGAATAAGCTTTCCCTTGCATAAAAAATTATGAGAAATCACAAGGGAAAAAAATAGTTTTTGTACCTTTCAAATCTTGAACCATGTTATACAGGTTCCTATTCTCTTGTACAACTTTATGATATTTTTGAGCTGAAACAGACATTTCCTGCACCTGACCTCCTGCAATTATGTGAATATAAGTGCACATTAGGACTTTCAACAATAGCTTTGTAGAATTCAGAGCTGAGTCAATACACATACCAAGCTTTTCCAGATCGCTATTCAATTGTATTTGCAGTTCTTGGAACTCTTGTCTTGCAGTTGACAATAATTCCTTAAGACTCTGCAAGTAATACATGTGAATCTGTCAACTTAGGGGCATCACATTGCCATTGATGGATGAGAAAGCCATGCGTTTATTGTTGTATGTAAACAGAACCTACTAGTTACCGTATACACTGCTAAGAACTTCCAAATAGTCAAAGGTGTATGCTAACATAACATTTTTCAGGGACTCTTCCGAGTGTTTAATACTAAAAACAGCTTTGGAATTTTCAAGAATTACAGGTTTAAGAATCCTAATCAACTCTATTGGCCTAACTAAATAACACAGCATGAATCATACCAATAGCTCCTTCTCTTGCATTTCAACTAAAGCCCAGTGCTTGCAGTAACCCTTCTTCAAACATGCCTTGCAAGACTGCGAGCCGAAAAAAAAAAGGTCACAAGAGATACAAAGATCATCAATTTGAAGAAACATACATATACCAATGAGCAAATTAGAGAGTTTTGAAAATGTAGGTTAGATACTTTATGCTTTTGCATATCTATATATGCTTTGATCTTCTCCACCATGATTAAATCAGCTTGTTTCAAACATTCAGAACACATTACTATAATCATCCATGTCAACAACCAAGTAGTTTTTCCATGTTAAAATCCAAAGCGAGAAGAATTTACAAACTTCATGAAGACAGACGGGGTTGTCCTCTGAAGAACATGTGCATTGAGCTAAGAATACCTTGCGGTTTCTTGGATTGAGTATCTCAAGGGGAGTAGATGCTTTATGACCTAAGGGGCTGCTTCTCACTCCATTATTATCTGAGATATCTTTTTTCAACTGTAAGTGACACACAGATATTCCAACATCAGTCTAGTGATAATATATGCACTGAATTGAACAAGTATGCAACAACATTTTAGTAGCTTCTTGCGAGAGTCTGATCTGTTCCTTGAGTTTCTATTTCGTTGTGAAGTTACTAACAAGAAATTAAACTAGCTGTAATGCTCTTCACTCATCATGTTTGTCCATGAAAATGTACATTTGAAATATTGTATAATAACAGTTTTTAGACAGCAAACCACCAAGACTTGCAATATTATTGTTTTCAGAAGATGTATATTTCTGTTATAGACTCACCTCAGGAAACTTCTTTTGGAGTTCTTGCTCCAAGCAAGTGGACACAAACTTGCCAAGTAACTTCGCTGCATCCTGCAGAGAGATGGAAAGCACGAGAAATTGGGTCCTGGTTCAAAATTTCCAGATTTAGTGACCATAAGAAAGAACTAATGCCAAGTAACCTGACCATATTTCCATCACGGAAAGAAGCAATAAGGTTATTGTCCATGTTCTCCTTTGTCCCAACCATGTGTTCAACAAGACCCTTGATGATTTGTTCTACAAGGCCCAACAACTTAGATTAGAAACTATTCTGAAATAGAAAGGAAAACTGAAAAATACACGATATTCACTGATTTGTAACCAAAAACTGAAAAATACAAGATATTCACTGATTTGTAAACCAAAGTTTATCATTCTACATAAAGCCCTCAATTAAAATGCCATTTTCATGCATTCGTCAGTTACTCAAGAAAAGTGGGAGCCTTAAGAACCTTGAAGCTTTTGATTTTCCAAATAGGACGAGCTATCAGAGTTTATTGGCCCTGGAAGTTGTGTGTTAATGTTCCTACTTGAAGAATGGGCAACAAAAGGTGATCGTAGTGGCCTATGCATGAATCCATTGCCTTTGCTTCCAGGCATTTGCTTCCATTCATGGTATGCTTTAAGAGCCAAAATGCAATCAACAACCTTAACTGAAGATCCCTCCTCAACAGCATCCTAAAATTGCAATGTTGAATATACTAATTACTAAACAAACATATGAACATAATTAAAAAATGCAGCAATACCATCTTTAGTTTTACCCTTTCAAATATTGATGCATCAAAAGCAGGTAGCTTTAGTTGTTCAATGGCTACCAAAAAGTTTCTGACATTCTCGAAATATTGATATGCCGGTAATGGCTGCGAATCCCATGTCACTGGATTAGATGATGCTTGATTCACTACAACCTAACAATGATTTCATAAGAGATAAGACATGTTAACATTTTTTCTTTTGGGCATTCTAGTAAACACACAAAACGGAAAATTGGTTCACCTTTGGAACAGAACCTGGTTCAATCTTGTTAATCAAATTGCATAAAACCAAACCATTTCTTAAGCATGAAACGAACTTCCTCTCTGAAGGCTGGCTCTCTATTCCAAGAGGTCCAACCAAACATTCCAGCCAATGTGTAGCCTGATATCGCCTCAGGGCTTGAAAATCAAACATCAAAAAACAAAATGGATTACTAATTTTCTGTCTTCTGGAATTTGTAACAAGCAAAAATTATTTGACCCTTTATGGCCATCTACAAAATCAGTTTAACCAAACAAGAAAACCTATAGTTTAAGAACAAGAGGAAACCATTTAGGAACCTGAAAAGTTGCTATTACTTAAATTCCAGAACAAAATTTCCTATGATTGTTCCAACATACTTTCGTTCATTCGCAAATTAAAAAGAAAAACCCTTATAAATTAAAATCCTTATAACATTAAAGGGGAAAATATTTGGATGAAAGAATCATGTAATAAAAAGTAAAAACCTGCTTCTTCAGCTTTTCTTGAAGCCAAGCTAAAGTATTGATGACTCGCTTCTCTTCCAGTAACCGCCATTTTAAACTTCAAATCTTCTCCACTCTCTTTCTAGTATCATTCATGGAAAATCAGATCGTTTCAGCAACCCAAATCTTGAAATTTCAAGAAATTCAAGAAAAACACATAGTGCTTCTGAAAATCTTTATAAAATCCCACCATTTCCAAAAAACAATAATAAAGAGAGGACATACCGCTGTCAAAATATGTTCATATCAAAATCAGCAGTGGAGAGGGAAAATATATTTAATGAGTTTGTTTTGCTATAAAGTTGAAACCTTACTTAGTGGGTATATTGATTAGTAGAGTTATAAATGTTTTTTTTTCTTTTTTCCTAATTTTTGTGACCTTGTCCGTTAATATACATTTTGGAAATTTTTAGGTTCGGAACCGAACCTGGAGGCTCCGGAAGCGTAACGTTACTTTTGCTACATTTGAATTCAAATGTGTGGGGTCTTGAATCTCAACCGTTCATTTTGCCACAAGGATTGATCTAAACCGTTTACCTTGGTTTACGTTGGGACTGGCGTTGGGCTCGAACTTTGGACCAGGATTTTTCACCTTTTCTGGAAATGACATGAGAAGAGTGGAGTAAGTGGGTGGGTGTGCTAGCCCAGGGGGAGGGGGGCGGGTGTATTATGACAGGTATTTACGAGTGCGTTTATTTTTCATATTTTCACACATATTTTATTAATTCCTCTTAAGAAATTAAATAAAATGTAAAGATCCATCATAATAACGCTTAAGAACTATTATTCTTATTTTTTCTTAGTATATAATTATTTAAGCTAATTACAATTGACATGAGACCGCTCCTAATAACACTCAAATCATTTGTAACATCTCTTGTAGCATTTCATTTTATAATATGTTTTCCCTTTTAGGATTTACCCTTTTCCCTTATTATTAGTATTACTATTCCAAAAATATTATTTAATTATTAGTTATATATTTTGTAAATTAATAACTTTATATAATATATCCCTTGAAAAGAATAAATTTAGATTTTTATTAAATTTAATTATTAAACTAAATTATCCTTGAATTAATACTTAAGAACTATTATTCTTATTATTTCTTTATATGTAAATTGTTATTTATATTGTTATTTATATTATTATTTAAATGTTTATTATTCCAAATGTATTATTTAATTGTTAATTCATTATTTTTTAAATTAATAACTTTATATTTTCAATAAATTCAATTATTAAACTAAATAATTCAAATTATTATTTAATAATTATTAATTAAATCTTTTAATTAATCGAAACTAATCCAAGTTTGAAGACTATAACAAAGACATAAAATACTACTAATAATAATTATCGACGTCTTAAAATAAATTAATTCATCATACATTATTATAGAATATCAAATTAAACTAACCTTATTACAAATTAAATTATTAAAATTAAACAATTAATTATCAACTTTGAAAATCAAATACAAACATAAACATGTTTGTATTATGAGGGGTCTTTACGAGTGAAAGTTTCTTTTACATTTTATTTAATTTTTTAAGAGGAACCGATAAACTATGAGTGAGAATATGAGAAATAAATACAAAATTTTTTTAAAAACTTAATTTCTTTTTAATTCTTTCTCTCCCTACAACATTTTCTCTCGCATCTCTCTAAATATTTAAGAATTTTAAGATCAAATTTACTCAAATGCAATTGTTGAAACTCGAAAAAAAAAAAATTAAGATATTGTCCAATATTCGTTTAATTATAATTTCATCAATTTAAAAATTTAAAAAAATGTGATGGATCTGACTAAATGTCCTTAGACGAAATTGAGAAATCCGTTTTTTCAGCTTGGGCACCCTGCATGTCCAATGATGTATTTTTTTAATAACAAATTGTTAATATTATTTATGTTAATATATTATTTCATTTTAATATATTTTACACAATTATGTTAGTATTTTAGTTAATTTCATCTCATAATGGGAGTTGCTTATGTTAATACATATTTATGTTTGTGTTTGATTTTCTAATATGGTTAGTTTAATTTGATATTCTAAGTTGATAGTTAATTTGTTTAATTTTAATAATGTAATTCTTAATATAGTTAGTTTAATTTGATATTCTATAATAATGTATGATGAATTAATTTATTTTAAGACGTCGATAATTATTATTAGTAGTATTTTATGTCTTTGTTATAGTCTTCAAACTTGGATTAGTTTCGATTAATTAAAAGATTTAATTAATAAACATTAAATAATAATTTGAATTATTTAGTTTAATAATTGAATTTATTAAAAATATAAAGTTATTAATTCAAATAATGAATTAACAATTAAATAATACATTTACAATAATAAACATTTAAATAATAATATAAATAACAATTTATATATTAAAAAATAATAAGCATAATAGTTCTCCAGTATTAATTCGGGGATAATTTAGTTTAATAATTGAATTTAATAAAAATGTAAAGTTATTCTTTTCAAGGGATACATTATATAAAGTTATTAATTTACAAAATATACAACTAATAATTAAATAATATATTTTGAAATAATAATACCAATAATATAAACAATAATTATATACTAAGAAAAAATAAGAATAATAGTTCTTAAGCCTTAATTAGAATAATTTAGTTTAATTATTGAATTTATTAAAAATATACATTTATTAATTTGGAAAACATATAATTAATAATTAAATAATTAAAAAATAAATTAATCACTAAATTAATAATACTAAAAGTTTTTAATTATGAATATAATAAGAATTAATAATAATAAGATCTTGAGGGAGGTCCTCAGGTTCCCGACCTCATTGCTCCACACAGCGGACACGTCGCCACTGCTATATGGCACAGACATGTATATTTTATTCATTATTTGACTTTATTCTGAATCGATAAATGTTTTTTTTGGTAATATATTTCTTATTCTAACTTTTTTTTTTTTGGTTATTTTTTTGGTATACACAAGAAAGTAGTATACTGAAGATATGTTCGCCTCGTTAGTGAATTACAAGCTATGACCGATAATGAAGAATCTTAGACAGTATAAGAAGATGGCATGACGCTGCGACTTTGGCATACTTGTACTGGAGTCTTTGTCAAGCATCACGAGTGGATTCGAAGAAGTTAGCAGACTGCTGGTCACTATTGGAGGTACACTCTAATTCTTTAATTAGATTTATTATATTTATATTTACTATATTTATATTTATTATATTAATATTTATTACATTTATATTTATTATACTTTTATTGATTATATTTAATAATATGTATATTTATGTTCATTCTATTTATATTAATTTTATGTAATTATATTATAGGCAGGAATATACCTGTACTTTCCTGTGTTTACCCTGACAGTAAGACTTGATTCATACCAACGCAAACTTTACATCCATCAGTTTAAGTTATTGCCCTCGAAATGTTGCTATGAATTGATATAGTATCGAATGCGGCTGGATTTCATGATTGCAGATGAAGTACGGTGGTTACAGTATAGCCAGGCGGGGATAGACAGTGTTTGGATTTCTATGTGGCACAGTATGAATCCCTTCTTCGATATAGTAGAGGGATACATGTCTAGTAGATACCTACGGCAGTTCGGACGACAGCAGTCACTTCCTGGAGAGCCAATTAAGGCGGCTGATGAACATGTGTCTTTTAACAATAAGAAGTATGTGGTAAAGAACACTTTTGTTGAGTTTTGTGGCTTGCTGCACAGAGATATAATTATTCTGAGACGTAGATGAGGGCTCGTGCTATACCTATGAACACTTGCAGTCTTAACTACATGCGGTGGCCTTTGGACTCATCGTAGGATACAGAATCCCAATATACTTCCCGACAGTGTTCAGTTTCCGGCATGTGGTCAGCCACACCCTTCCGTCGTCATAGACATGTTACGTCTTTATTTTCACAGTAATGATCACTCTGATTCGATTGCTAAAGAGAGGTTCCGAGAGATGCACGGGATGTGGTAGAAGTTTTATGTCCAGCAGCGTTAGGCTTTTATACATGTATCTTTTATTTATTTCTTTGTCATGTAGTTTTGCAAGAACATTGAGTTTCAGTCATTTAATTAATATGTTATTTTATTTTATTTTAAAATATAAATGACAATAATTACCAATAAGAGAATATAATAAAAAACGCCCTTCGCCTTTTCACATTTTTGTTGCCAATGTAGGGCCTATTCTTTTTTGTCGCTAATTTTGCCACTCAACTTTTTTTGATTGGTGAAGAATGCCACTTAACTTTTTTTAAATGACAAAAACTGCCCAAATACGTTGGTTTCTAGTGTTTTGGGTGAAGATTATTATGTGAATTACATATGTTTGTTCATAAAAAGGTAAATAGGCATTAAAGTGCCCTTATTTGATATCAATATCCCGTCATGCTTTGAAGCATACATCTTCCACGTGCACGGTTTTCCCTCACATTTTATTTGTATAATTCTTTTGTCACTCTATGAGGATAATATTATGCTTATTTTACACTTTTTTATTAACAAATCATGAGTGTTTACGTGATAAAGACACAAAAACTTTTGTATTGGGCATTTTTTGCCATTCAAAAAAAGTAAGTGGCATAAGTAGCAACAAAAAAAGAATAGGCCTTAGATCGGCAAAATATAAAAAGGTAAGGGGAATTTTTTACAATATTAATGACAATAATTACCAATAATGTTCACAAATATAATAAGCATAGATTCGATTTAATAATACGTAATGATCTATCGTCAATCACAAATGTTTGAGGAGGATTTGTGGAAGGGGGATATGCTCTAGAATACCTTTCACGCCACTCTACTAGACGAGCATCCAAAGGGAGCCACCACATCTTGACTTGTTCAGTTGCATAATATTCCCATTTCTCGCTAAGAGGTAGCATCGAAAAGTCATGTTACATGTGTAACTAAAAAAAATCAATAAGTATATGTGAGTTAAACCATTAAAATGCCAAAGACATACCTTCTACATAATACGAAGTTAATAGTAAAATTATTAAATAACTTACCTGAACGAATTGCTTCTGATCTTCCAAGTAGCAGATGATAATCATTCCATCAGTTCGGTCCTTCTCCGAGTATGAAGGCAAGAACGTTGTGGACCATTATTTTGGCAAGAACGACTACACATAAATTGAATGTATTTGCAATGACGAAAGAAAGGTCAACTATACTCGTCCAATACGAATTAGAAGGTGTGGATCTAACCCAATTCTGATAACTATCCATACCCCTATAGTACCTATTCATGCCTTTAAATAAAAAGATGTACACCTGTGGATTATTTTGCATCTCAATCAATATAAGTCTTCGGACCTCAGACCAATCGTTTTCATTGCCATTTACAAAATGTGATACCACCCTAAACCCACAGTTTTTATCACTAACTAGGTTCACCCAGTTTTCAATGAAAGGATGAACAAAGCAAGGGGAAACATTTGGATAAGGGAAAGTCATACCTGTGGATAGATTTGCGATAGATGAATCTGATGATAGACCAGAACTGCATCCCCTACTGCGACTTGTACCTCTACCTCTCACTCTAGGAGCATTGGGCAGCCTACCTCTCCTCCGAGTCCTCGATCCAGATCTAGATCCTGACCTAGAACCCGATCTGCTGGATGACTTGAATGATACTCTAGAGGCAATCTGTACGGCTCCCAATATGACTTGTCCTTCTTCGTCGAATCTTTCTTATGTCAGCATTTAGTGATAACCATGTCAGGAGAAGTACTTAATGGCCCTTCAGGATCACCCGGAATTACAGGATATAAGATCTGCCTAGCACACTAATCCAACTCCTGAAACTTTGATACATGTTTCCAATTGAACTCATCTATAATACCCGTGAAATCCCGTATCTGGAACTCCATATCCGTTTCTTGAGACAACAACTGTTGAGATGATCCCGTGGAACCCATTATTTCAAGTGACATCCAGAAACGGTCAACATTTTTCAAGTCAAGAAGATATAACTGTGGTACATGATGATCAACTCGCACGTGCAAAAGAGCCCGTGTGTGTCTCGAACATAGTGGCTGCATAGATTCTCCAAATTACCTGGACCTTTGGAACTCTGTCTATCCCCCCATACATAATATTCATGGCCAAATGACTCACGTTGCTCACAAGGTTTTTTAGTACCCGATTACTGCTAGTATTATACCTCTCCTTCATTCAGGAAGATTCAAAGTCTTCTTATCTCTACTACATACAACTCAATCTGAGAATGAATTTGGAGGAAAACTGTATCCAAGTCACCGCATAATGTTGTAAACCTAGCCTGCAGTGCAGGGTGTTGAGCCTCAACTTGATTCGTGATCTTTGACCCGAAATGCAAAATCTTACTAGTCCAAACCCACACAAATTTTTGGGCACGATGATTCAACCATGTATCAAACAAGTAGTGCAAGAAATCTGACCTCTTATGCCACCTAGCCTTCAATTTTTTCAATCTCTCTTTGTAATATGCCAAATTGGAGGAGTTAATTAAATTATGTCAAGTGGTCTTCACAAATATTAATGTTCCATCTTCATTAATTCCCATGCTCATTACTCTTTCCAATATATTATGATCAATATGCCTCCTACACAATATGTGGTAAGATTGATTGAAAACCTCCTCGATCATAGGCATCAAACCGGTCTCCTTATCGATTATAACTATTGCTGATTTTGGTGAATCAACATATAATTTATTAATCTGTTACAACATCCATCGATAGGTTGCAGCTTGCTCATTCTACATGAACTCAGTGGCCATAGTGAAATTCTTACCTGTCAAAGTCATCTTGACAACCTCCAGAGGCATGCTGTATCTAAGTAATATAAATATAGATGATTAATTTAAATAGAAAAGAAGGCAAAAAATTTAATATATTTTAAACTAAACTAAATTAATAAAACTTAAATAATTCATTAAAAATATTAATTCAACTAAACTGATATAATATTAACGTAAAAACAACTAACATAATAACATAATAAGAACTAAAAATCTAAGATTAAGCACAAATATTAGACTTAAGTATATACATTTACAAATTAAAATGTTATAAATTTAAGTATTTACTAAAATATTCAAATTAAACTAAACTAAACTAATATAACCCTACCAAACGATCAATATATTTAAAATATTAACATCTAAACTTAACGAATAAAATCAAAATATGAAATCAATTAAACAACATAATACCATAAACACAACTTTAAAAACTAACCTTTCGGACATTAACTATAACATAATTATAAAGAAACAACATTAATTACAAATGAAACTCACTTGTTTGTTTTGTACGTTGTGTCAAATATTTATCTTGGCACAAGTATTAGTATGGTTTGAGCAATGAAAAAACACAAAAGTTTAATTAGTATGAAAACTATCTCAAAAAGTATTAACATAAACAACATAAAATTACTCTAACGTGTAATACCTCATAGCACAATCCTTATTATCTCTGCGAATATCCTCCAATATAATCTTAGACTGCATATGATAGTTGGTCAATTCCTCGATCATCTTTAACTGGTCAACCATGCCGCCTGAGCGTGGCCACAAGGATAGACACCTAGTTTGTGATTGTGCCTCCCATTCTGTACAATTAATACCCAATACTGTCCATCGACTACTCGCTCGCCTTTTATTTTAAAAGGGCAATCACACTTTTTTGTTCCATACAAGCCCCGCCGCCTCTTTACAGGAATTTCGTCACCTTTTGCCTCCTTTGCCATCTTTTTTCTTTTTCTCCATATTGGCAACCGATGGTGAAACACGATCGACGATCAATTAAAAATTTTGAATTATACCGAGTCAAAATCAAATATGTATTTACTTTCTTAGCTATTTATCTTGCCACTTCAACCAATTCAACTTTTGATTTAAATAATTCATTTGTTTCATATAAATGACTGTGATCAATATAATCGAGCTGATCTAGAAATTCCTCAAAGTAATCTAGAAATTCCTTATATAAAAATTAATAACTCATTTAAAATTTTAAAATATCAAAACAATAAATTCATAATTAAAAAAACATATTCATAATTAAAAAATAAAAACAACACATTCATAATTTAAAAAATAAAACAACATGTAACGCCCGACTCAGTAGGCATCTCGGGCGACCTTGAGAGGGTGATTGTCGTGAACATAGAAGTCGGGGTCTAACGTAGTAAAATCTAAGAATTTATGATGCGCATTTTTTAGCAATTTAAAGTACTCAATAGACTTATATAAGGTTTAAAGTGGTGTTTTTTTATGGAAGGATTTTTTTTATCTTTTATTATTAATATTATTATTATTTTTATATATTTTAGATTATTATGGTTGGTGAAAAAATTTTTTGCCACTTGTCTAAAGTGTTGCGCCACTTGGCGTCTTGCATGCACATATAGAGTAGTATATATATGTGTATTAAAGGGGAGAAAAGGCTGATGCCTTCAAACCTCCTCCCTTCTTCTCGGTTTCCAGCACGGGTAATCTTCCTTTTATTATTATTTTTTTATTTCTTTCTTCTTTCTTCTTTCTTTCTTTCATTTTTTTTCCTGCCATTTTTTGTTTTTCTTTTTTTTTTTCTTTCTTCCTCCCTTTTTCCTATTTTGATTAATGTTGTCTTGCTTGCTGTTTTTTTTTTCTTTTCTTTTTTAGTCATTTTAGTAATGGTATAATTTTGGTATGGTGTAGTGTAGAAATTTCTTGAAGTTCTAATAATTGTATGTTAGCTAATGTATATAGATATATATTTTTATAAGTTTATTTTATTTTTTTTAAAAGCTAGAAGTTGGAGTTAGTTTTTTATTTATCTATTTATTTGGGCTAGTTATGTTTCAATTTATTTTTTTCTTCTCTTTGATGGTGGGTTGTAGATTTTGATTTTAAGGTCTTGAGATGAGGTATTTAGGGTGTAATTTTGTTATTTATTTAATTTTTGTTTTGGATTCTCTTATTTAATTTTATATAAATTTATTTATTTAATTTTCTTAGTATGATTCTCTTATTAAAATAATTTTAGTATACATAGTTTTTGTATAGATATAGTTTATATATATATATGTTTATGGCATACATAATTGTTGTGAATAAATTTTAGTATATATAATTGGTATATATATATTTTTAGTACATATGGGAATTTTTTTCTATATATAAATAATTTTAGTACATAAAGTCTTATATATATATATTTTAGTATATAACTTTGTATATATTTTTATATACATAACTTTTGTAAATAATTTTAGTATTCATAATTTTGTACGTGTTTTTAGTATAAATGATTTTTGAAAATGATTTTTAACATTTATGGTTTTATATATATATATATATAATTCTAGTGTACTTCATTTTTGTAACTGATCTTGGTATGAAAATAGTTTTTGTATATGGTGATACCATTATAATTTTAGTATCAATGGTGGGTTTGTAATATTTTTAGTATAGATGAGTTAAGAAGTTTAGGCTCTTAGGATTAGTATATGTATATAAATATCTCTTGTTCATAGGGAGATGTGTTTCTTTTATTTGTTCTCGGTAGCAAATAGAAATATTGAGATTTCTAATTAAGTGTTTTATTGGTATCCTGCTTGTAGGATTAGAGCATCAGATCTGCATCCAGGTGAATCCACAAACCCGATTTTCTAATATTAATTTCAAATATTACGGGCCATGTAAAATATGTTTCCTAAATCTGTTACAAAATATGTACTACTTTCAGCATGTTACAATTTAGCATGTTTTTCGAAGATATTCTCTATAATAAGTTACCTGTTTCGTAGAAAATGCATAGGAGCAGTGCTCCATATAGGCGTTGTCTTGACACATTGATTTGTAGTTGTTGTGAAGCAGAATTTGGTTATAGGCAGGTTTTTCTGGAAATATTTATATGTTGGAAAATATTCTAGTCTTAAAAAGCTACACTATATTGACATGCATGAGTATAAATCTGGCATACATATGTGAATTTGCATAAGCATGTAGTGAATGGCGAATGAGGATTTTTACTAAAAATATTCATGACCTAATTCTTTCTTGACAGCTGGGCAAGCGATCTTTCTATTTATAAACACATATGAAAACCCCATTCCGACCAGGGTTACAATTCTGGTTTTGATCATGTGTTCAGAATCGTCAGAGGATTACACTGTACGTGGCTAGTCCTCCATATAAGGGCCTCTTCCGATGGCGTGGACGTTTTAGACTCGGGAGAGTGGATACATTTGAAGAGGGTCGTAGACCGCGGAGGGTGTGGCCCAATCAGTCGACATAGACACTGCATCATACTCTGCGGTGGGACAACCGCTTTGTGGAGAGCCAGGAGGGACTCGAAACCAAGGTTGGTCCCAGTGTAGACCTGGTAGGTACCCCAGGAGTCTGTAGCTTGTTTTGACCAGTGATATGGGAGTGCGGTTGTTTGGTAATTGAGCGCTCGTATGGTGTTTGGCTGGATTGACTACAAGATGCCGGGACTTGATTCTGATGACCTCGTTTTGAGATCCAAATCTTGTCTGTGGATCCCGACTGTGGCACTGCATGTTTCTTTGAATTCAGGTGTAGAAGCTGTGCTGATGTGTCTTGTTTCGCTTAGACTTCCCAACTGCGCTCGAAACCCTCATGTCGGTTCAAGCATCAGTATTGTTAAAATAATAAAGGAAAGTATTTTCTTATATCTTGCATGAACTGTTTTCATGAAACTGCATCATTATTATTTCAAAGAAATTCCTGAGACGTACACACACACACGTGGACTCACTGAGCATTCGCGCTCACGTTTTCCATATCATGTTTTCTCCTTAGATTAACTCGGGATAGACAGAGGCACGGTAAGCCGCAGAAGTTTAGGCATGTAGTTTTGGACCAAATTTCCCTGGAAGGACATGTATTACGTTTTGTTTTTCTTAGACCTGAGCCTGTTGTAAAGTTCATCTTTTTTATTTTGTCATAAGGTTTTTTTTGATGTAAGATACTTTTATTTTTGTATTAAAATGATTTTAAGAAGTTTTATTTAATCTTATGTTTTGAGCGCACTAATAATAACCAGTTTACTTAAGTTTTCCGCTGTGTACTTTGTGTATATACCTATAAGTGTTAACCCGGGGTTGTGTTTTTGTTTCGGACTTATAGTTTAGTGCCGAGAAGCACGTAAATACCCTACTCAGCCACAGTTGACCTAGTGGCAGGGTTAGGGGTGTCACAGGTGGTATCAGAGCATCTAGGTTCGTTACTAGGTTTGAACTGTTGGATTTTAAATAAGTCATAAGTGTCAACCGTTTAAACTTTGATGTCAACCATATGAATTGTTGGTTAGTAATGACCCTAAGATTTTAATTTTGTAGGTACTATATAGCACACCACTCTCGTAGATGGACATACCAGGAGGGCACACTAGTGGGCAGGTCCAGCGGGACTACACCATCATCATCATAATCTCTTAGGGAGATTGTTCCAGAGAGGGACCTGATCCCCATGATTGACCTATCAGATAGTGAGATAGTAGAGGGACCGGTGGTGCAGGGAGTAGAGCCTGGGGTATCGATAGAAGAAGACCCCAGCGAGGCTGAGTCCAATGCAGGGATACTACCCGAGCTTGAGGAAGTGGCACCGGTAGACACTGAGGGTATGGACACCCTCGCAACGGGTGGATCCCTATCCCTGTTACCAGTACCGCCTGTTTGTGGCTATTGCCTATGGAGTGAGCAGCAGGTGGAGGCTGCTAGACAGCAGATTATAAGGTTGAGGGTGGATTTCTCGAATGGATGCTTTTTGCTACACGGCCCACCAGGCACATCGACAGGCGACGACGAGGACCGCTATGCTGGAGACAGAGCTAGTTCAGGTGCAGGAGGCACACGTGGCTCGGGAGAGAGAGAGAGAGAGAGAGAGAGAGAGAGAGAGAGAGAGAGAGAGAGAGAGAGAGAGAGAGAGAGAGAGAGAGAGAGATTCTGGAGTTGATTAATGAGTGAGATTGGCTTAGACGATTTATCGCCCAGTTCCTTAGTACTACTAGAGACTCGGTAGATAGAGCCCGTGCAAGCTGAAGTCCTAGATGGGAGGTTCTGGTAGCCGGCACCATTAGGCGGAGCAGGTCTGAGATAGGGTACATGGACTTTTGTGTATATAGTTATTTGGATGGGTATAAGTGGTCTTTTGATTGAGGCTTGGCATAGTAGCCTTAGGATAGTGTATATGAGGTTACCGAGTTTTTGGATATGTATAGTAACCCGGTCACATATTTTTGGAGTGATAGGACCAGGATGATCTGTTTGTATTTTGACATCACTTGTACTAAAATCCTTATTTTGAGATCTATGTTTATATGTTTATGTTTATATGTACGTATTGATAGTGGTGCCTGTGATGAGCTTATACTTACTTGGTTGTTTAGAAATATGTCAGATTCACGATCTTCCAATCCTGCGGATGAGGTTGTGTCCGAAAGTTCTCAATGTAGACAGTCTGAACCCATAAGGAAAAATACACCTCGTCTAGAACAAGCTACGCACATGGTAATTGAGATTTTCATGATTAAAATGACAGAATTGTTGGAAGCTTCAATGGCTACTCGAAGGAACGAGCAAATACCCTTGGGGCAGATGAAGCACTAGAATAATTTTGAAATTCCGACCCCCGGAGTTTTATAGAGAAGTTGAGCAAGAAATCAAAGCTGAACTATTCCTCGAACAGCTAAATGATATTTATGATACCCTAAGTACGAGGATGCCCTGAGGGTAACGTTCGTAGCTTTAGACTTCTTGGAATAGCAAAAGATTGGTGGCTTAGAGCTTCCGAAGCTCGGCCAGTCAAGAACAAACCATGGTCTGGGAACGATTTTCAAGAAGAATTAAAAAAAGAGTACATAACTTGGTGGGTTTGTGAGGCAGGGTAGCCTGACAGTTGCCAAGTATACGTCAAAGTTCAATAGGTTGGCAAAATACTGCTTAAGACTGATAGATATTGATGAGAACAAGACGCGACAATTTGTAAAAGGATTAAGGGTTGAACTACAACAGGCATTGGCACCCTTACCACCAATGGGATTCGTAGCAGTAGTTGAAGCCGCCACAAGGATAGAGATGGCGGATCAAGCAGTTATACAGAGGAAAGCAACTATTGACTCAGCTGCAACCCCCTCTAAATATCCTGGACAAGGACCATGGAAATCTAGAAATTCCAAGAGACCCCATGGCGAGCAAAGAACTGAAAATGGAGGCTGACAAACCCTAACACCTAGAGGGGTCCATAAAGTATGTACATATTGTAGGCGAAGTGGATATGTGGCAGAACTGTATTATCAGAAGTCAAGATTATGTTACCTATGCGGAAAACCAGGACATGTTATGGAACAGTGCCTGAAGATGCAATAAGCACCACCGGAGACGTCCAGAAGAACTAGCCGACCCCCAGCTATGAGAGGAGCCACAAAAAGATGGAGTGATAAGCCACAAGTGAAGGCCAAAGTTTATGCATTGGATGGATTGCCCGTAGATACTGTAGTATAAGTAGTTGAAGGTATGATACAAATTTTTTCTCAATTACCTAGAGCACTGATTGATCCTGGAGCTACACATTCTTTTGTGAGTTTGCATTTTATAAAGCACATTCCTATCCCCTCTATTGATATGCATTATCAGTTAATAGTTAGCATTCTTATGAGCATGAGTAACATAACTGAAGTAAATTACCTAGATTGTGACATCTGTGTTGAGAGTCTGATTTTATCCGGTGATTAATTTCCTTACCCTTTGAAAGTTATGATGTGATACTTAGGATGGACTGGTTGTCTAGGCATTATGCTCAAGTAGTTTCTCGACAGAAGTTGGTTAAGTTTAACAGACCATATATGCCAATCCTGGTGTTCTAAAGGAAGCAGACGAATCGAGAGTATCCCTTTTTGTCGGATATAAAAGCTAGAAAGTTGCTATGGAAAGGATGTCTAGGGTACCTAGCATATCTATTCAACAAGCCTAGGAAGAGGTAAAACTAGAAATAGTACCTGTAGTGAGAGGGTTTGGGGATTTTTCCTGAGGAGTTAACGACGCTACCCTAGATCGAGAAGTGGAGTTCAACATAGAATTGGTACCTGATGCTAAACCAATATATTGAATTCCATATCGGATGGCACAGAAGGAGTTGAAAGAGTTGGAAAAGTAACTACAGAACTGTTGCAACAAGGATACATCCGTCCAAGTACATCTCCTTGGTGTGCGCCCCTTTTGTTTGTAAATAAAAAAGATGGAACCCTCAGGATGTGTATAGATTACAGAGGATTGAATATTGTATAAACCAACATTTTCTTTGAAGTCTATAAGCTATAAGCAATGTTACCCATTTCTCACATCTTGTTTCTCTCTCTCTCTCTCTCTCTCTCTCTATATATATATATATATGTATATATATCTTTCTCCAAACAAATGAAGATTAAAAAAAAAAAATCAAATCTTCAATTTTTCAACAACAATGATAGACACAACAAAGGGAAGATGGAAAGGAAAGGGGGAGAAGAAAATAAAAGACTTGAGTTGAGGAAGGGGATATGTGGTGGCAAAAGGAATGAGAAAGATTAGAGTGAGATTTAGGGTTTTGATTTGGGAGGAGAATGAAGGGGAAAGAAAAGATATGAAATAATAAAAACAACAAATTTCCTCATTTATTTTAACAAAAATACCCTTGTATCATTAATATATAACAATGAAATTGGACAGAAATGTTAAAGTAGAGAGCTTTTTGAAGTTAAAGCGCTAAAGTTGATAGTTTTTGAGTTTGAGTGCTTAACTGAAGAAAACGAAAAAGTTCAGATGTGTGCGGCACTTTTTACCCTATATTAAAGATTATTTGTTATTTCACACATACTAAGAAAAATTTGAAATCGATATATTTTTAAAAGTATATGCCTTTGTAGTAATTTAGTAAACTCTATTTTTCAAGGCTTTATTTTCTTCTCCCCTCATCTCTCCATATTTCAAACTTTTATCAAATATGAATAAATTTAGGTTTTGAGAATTACTAGGTAGTGATGCATTAATTGGATAGGAGTATCTAGGGAAAAAAAGTTTATAAAGGGTAATCACCTTATAATATAAAACTCCAAATATGACAATTTCACCTTCTAATATGAAACGGAGGTAGTATTACAGCTCGGTTTTAAGAAAATCTTTCCACTTGCTTAGGATTTTAATCTTGAAAATATAAACTATTTTTAAATTGTACTCCACCCTATTTTTTACTTTTTTTTAGTTGTTACATTTTGCACATCACACTAATTAAAGAATATGAAATTTAGATGTTATTTTTCTTGTGTAGACAAAATGTCATTCAAACTTTCTCTCTCATTAGTTTTTTTACAAGTTTTTATGTGAGAAAAGTTAAAAGACATTGAAATTTGTTTTAGTAGAAGGTATAGTAGGAAAAAAATTCATTAAATGTTATATATTTTTTCACAATGTGACAAGTAAAAGAATACGAAAATTGGTAGAATGTGAAAAATAAAAAAAAATGAAGGGAGTATACTCCTTCAAAACAAATAATTACTACATCTAGTAAGATATATAATTAGTTTTAAAGTGTTTGAGGGATGGAATATGTCTTTTTACACTTTTTAATTAGCATTTATTAGATTTTTTATATTTTTACTTATCTCTTTATTTATTTCCCACTCTTATTGTCTATATCTTTCCTTATTTATTAAGGGTATAAGGGTTATTTATTAAAAAATTACCTTGTTTTTAATGTCCTTAATTCGTATAGACAAATTCAAAAGAATTTGTATTTCTGATATGAGATAGTACTACATAAACATTGAAAGTTTTTCTATTAAAAAATATAAGTTTTGAAATTAATAATACATTCTTTTATAATGTTGTATTTTATATCTACCATAAATATGGAGATAAATATTAAAAAAATATGAGATAAATAAACAAAGAGAGAGTATGATAAAATTAAAAATTTATAACAATTATTTTTAAAAGTTGTGAAAAGATCTTTTTTTTATACATTCAAGAAAGGGAAATGTGGTTCAAACCCGATATATTTTTGCTCGGTAAAGAATGTATTTTACTACTAAAATAATTATCTTGTTACAAAAAAAAAAAACACTTATTATATGATAAAATATATCTTATAAAAAATACTTATTAGTGACAAGGTAGTAAGTTCAGTGGTAGAAATACTTTTATTAGACCAGAGGTCCTGAGTTCGAACCACATCCCCTTCTTCAATGTATAAAAAGAAAAATATCATGAAAAAAAAGTTGGAGGAGTGTCCCTTAAAAAATAATAGGTAAATGGAAGGAGTATGTATATAAGGGTTGCAAACAATTCGAGCCGAACCAAGTTTCGACTTATCGAGTCGAGCTTTAATAAAAAAATTTTAAACTCTAGCTCGAGTCGAGAATCGCCGAGCCTATTTTTTTAATGCTTTGTCTCGAGCTTGAATCGAACACGAGTTTTTCACGAGCTTTTTTTTGAGCTTTTATTTTATATTGTCTAACTCATTGTGACACACTTTGTATAAAAAATACGTGAATAGATTTTTCTAAATAATATTTTAGTATCATAAAGAAAATAAAAGTATATAATACTAATTAATTGAAAATATAAGAGTAAAAAATAAATAAGTAAATTTAATTATAAATTTTATTTGACTTATAAGTTTATGAAAAAGTAATTAATAAAATTTACTAGTTGAATTTATAACTTTCTGTTTATGTTTATATTAGTATATGACTCAAATTTTAATAGATACTATAATAAAGTTCATAATCATTAAATTTTTATAATTCAAGTAAAACCTTAACATTATAAATAATATATAAAACATATTATGATTCATGAATAATATTTATTAGTAGATATCCATCACATATAACTCCCACTAGTCCATGTATTTTATCTCATTCAACTCTCTTTATCCCCACTACTCTATGTAACCTAGGTAACTCTTCACATTTAAAGGTTTTCATTATGTAACCTTCATTTTAGAGTAATAATCCTTAAGCCTATAAATTTAGGCTAAGGTGAAAGATGAAGGATGAATGAAAAAGTAGAAGTGAGAAGGTTCATACATATTTGTCTTGTTCTTATATTCATTTTCTCTATATCCTTACTCTCTAGTATTGATATAGTTGTTGATAACTTGATATAATACTACTAACCTTTGTAGTATTTTTATAACATGTTATCAACACGAAGCTCAAGCTAACAAAAAGACATCTTTTGAGTAAGTTGGGTAAGTTCACTCGATTATTTTATGTCCATGGTTATTTATTTTATATTTATTGCTAACCTTGCAAAACTCGAGTTTATAACTCTTGATATTACTAGAAATGACTACTTGTCATGGGTAATAGATGTAGAAATTCATCTAGATGTAAATGGACTTGAAGAAACTACGGAAGAAGTAAAAATACTATAAACTATTAGAAGTGAAAAAGTAGTGACAAGACTAACCACCAGAAGTGGAAGTAATACCACCAGAAGTGGTAGTGATGAAAAAGATAGATACAAGAAATGTGAATAAATGTTATTTTTATGGCATGAAATACCATTGGTCACGTACTCAAAACATTTTGTTATTAATCTCTATCAAGAATCTATCTATGAAGAAAAAAGAAAAGAGATAGAGATTAATTTTTGTTAGAAATGATGTTTGTTTTGAGCGTGGTCACGTGCACAATGGTTTTACTAATTTTACTTCTTTGGATGTTGTTGATTTTCTTGTCAATCACCCTAAAGGTGATATTAGTCACTTGTATAGTTATGAAAATGTCCAAGAGTAGTTTTATTTTTATGTTACTACTTTAATGTAATAATTTTCTATTTAATGTTTTTCAATATACTGTATTATTAATTTTACCTTTAATATTCCTTGTAACTTACACATATTATATTAAAGAGAGAGAAAAAAAACAACTCATTTGGAATTTTTCTGATCTCATAATGAAAGGAATCCATACTAGTACCATTTCTGGTAGAACAAAATTAATTGAAGGCTCCGGAGAGCAAATGTAATTCTGCCAAGAGGAACAAAATTTTGCATCGAAGATGCATTATTTTCTTCAAGTCTCAAAGGAATTTTTTCAGTTTTAAAGATATCCACCAAAATGGATATCATATTGAGACAAATAGTGAAGGTAATATTGAATGTATATTACAAGTATAGTTTCTGGGACAAAATTGTATTAGAAAAAAGTATCTTCTTATCTCTCGGGGTTGTTTTACGCAACTATTACTACAGTAAAAATATATGCAATAGTAAATCCGAAATTTACTATTTATAGTGATTTTGTCATTTGGGATGACCTGTTTGACAATCCTGGATCATTAAAGTACGAAGATTAAGAAATTCATGAAATATTATGAACCAAAAGTTTCCTAATTCAATAAATTCCATGTGCTATTTTTTATGCAATTTATTCTATAAAATATCACTAGTACTACTTTAGGGTTGAATGTATTACTTTGGATAAATACAAAAAATTACTAACTGACAACAAGATAGTGGTGTGTATATTGTTGAATCTGAACCTGTAATTTATTATATCTTAATGAGCTCATATTTTAAATTCTCCCAAAAGCACAATTTGTCCTAATTATTTGGTTGTAATATGTATATATTGAGACTAGTGTTGAATGTCCCGCAGAATATGTTCGTAAACTAAATGGTCTTGTAGACACCATAAGTGTATCATTTTATATTATTATAAATGTAGTAGCACTTATTTTGTATTTCTGTCAATAGATCATTATAGATACTCTTCTTTTGTTATTGGTTTACAGTCATAAATCAAGTAGTTTCCATCTACAAATTTGATGTTCGCTATTAATTTTCATTACTCCGCAAAAAAGTAAATGGAAGTATTTATGTTTGGTGCGAATCTCAATGAGAGAAATTCATGTTTTTGTTTGGAATATGTCTTCACAACATTAAGAGGAGAAAACATATAATCAGATGAAATTAGTAAGTCTTTGTGTCTCTAATAATTTTTGAACTAGAAGTTCAAAAGAATATAGCTAGACATGTCTTTGACCAACATCCGATCAATAATGCTCATAATATATTTTGATGTCCCCGAAGAAAAATCTACCACAATCGATGTATTTTAGACACAACAGAAACATGGTAGATAAGTCGATTCCATAATTATAAATTCCTCGCATATGAAAGGATAAAATGTTTACATGGTTATATTAAAAATCAAGGAAATAAAATTCTAGAAGAATTTTCCAAACATTAAAAATATATTATTTTTAGAAGAAATTCAGTTACCTGAAGATGGTGATATTATGAGATCTCACATAATAGGGCACAATTATGAATAAGTTGAATTGCAAAAGTAGAATAGTATTTATGCGCATAATAATATGGAATTATAATAATGTTTTCAAAGTTTGCAGACTCAAGAAAATACAAAGTTCGCATGAGAAGTATAGAACTTAGTTCGGACAATTAACAAGTACACATGAAGTGTACATAATTCTTAGAAGAAGTTATACACCTATAGCGTAATCCCAAAAGAATAGTTATAAATATTTATTTATGATCTGCGAACTATGAGAAGAGTACTGATTATGACTTATCTAATACTCTTTGTAAAATCTTGGCATTATTTACGAAGAAATATCTAAGGTGGAAGATATGATTACTTTTATAATATCACACGGAGACAATTGATATACATTTGTTTATGTTATCATTTGATAACATGATGTCCCTCATTGTAACGCCTACCCCATAAGTACCTAGCATGACTTTAAAAGTACAGACGTTATGAAAATAGAGTTTGGATCTATATTGGTAGGATATAGTGTTTTTAACACTTAATGGTATTTTAGGATACTTAGGAATAAGAATAAAATTTTATTAGATTGAGGTTTTATTATTAATGTTTATAAGTTCCTTTAAGTGGATTTTATTTTTAATACCAAGTGTGTGCATTTTAGAAATTTAAATACTTGACATTTTTATATAAGGATTAAAAAAAAAAAAAAACCTTCGTCTTTAAGAAACTTGCCGCCACCTCCTATTCCCACCTGTCACCACCACAATTCCTTCTCGTTTCTTTTCTTTTCTTTTCTTTTTTTTTTTAGCATTTCAGCAGCCATATACATATATATTATAAGTCTCTTTTTTTTTTTTCCTTAAGTTTTTGGGCAGCTATAATAGTCTCCAATTGAGGTTAGTTTGCATGTCCTTTGCATGCTCTTATTATTATTATTATTATTATTATTATTATTATTATTATTAATATTATTATTATTATTATTATTATTATTATTATTTTCTTTTCATTAGACTATATATATAGTGTTTAGTTTAAGTTTGTGATTTTTTTTAGGATTAAATGTTTAAATGGATTTTAGTATATAGTTAATTATGGTTCCCTAGGAGAACATATTTTTTTAAGGGTATAGGGTTTTCGATCTCTTTAAAGAATTATTATTATATATATAGGTATATATACATCCTAAGTTCATTTCTAAGATTTCGATATTATTTAGGGAATAGGACTATTTGATCGGTACACAAGTATTAAGTATTTTCGTATTATTATTTTATAGGATCTTAGTACTAGATCTGCATCCAGGTGAGTCCACAAACTCCATTTTACTATGTTATTTCAAATATCACGAGACAGATAAATATGTTTTTCTGAATCGTCACAAAATATTGCTATCTTCAGAACGATATCACTCAGCGTGTTTTTGGAGGTGTTCTCTACAATGTGTTACGAGTTCCTTAGAAAAATGCATAGGAGCAATGCTCCATACAAGTGTTTCTTTTAAAACAGACTATTACTGTGATGAAAAAGAATTTTGTTGTGTGCAGATTTTTCTAAAAATATTTATATGTTGGAAAATGTTCTAGCTTGAAAAGTTACATGTTTGACATGCATGAATATAGATCTGGCATTGGCATAATTGTGAAATTTGCATGAGCATGTGATGATTGGCGGATGAGGATTCTTGATGCTCTGAAATGTTTATGACTTGAATTTGTTATGATGGTAGGGTAAATGGCCTTTCGATTTGTAACTACATATGAAAACCTCATTCTGACCAGGGTTAAAGTTTGGTGAAAATCAAGGAACGGACGCGTTAGCGAATTATACTGTACGTGGCTAGTCCCCCGTACGAGGGCTTCTTCCGATGACTTGGACGGGTTTTTGACTCTGAGAGTGGATCCACTTGAAGAGGGACGTAGTACCTTGAGGGCGTGGCCCAATCGGTATATACGTGGACATCACATCATGCTCTGTGGTGGGACGGTCACCTAGTAGAGAGTCAGGAGGGGCTTGAAACTAAGGTTGGCCTCAGGGCAGACCTAGTAGGTGCCCCAAGAGTCTGTAGCCTATTTTGACCAGTGATATGGGAGTACGGCTGTTTTGTAATCGAGCGCTCGTATGGTGTTCGGCTGGTATTGACTATAAGATGCTAGAACTTGGTTCCAATGACCTCGTTTTGGGATCCGAACTTTGTCCGTGGAGCCCCACTGTTGCATTACATGTTCTTTTAAATTTAGGCATAGAAGTTGCGTTGATGTGTCTTGATTCGCTCAGACTTTCCAACTGCGCTCCAAACCCTTATGTAAGTTCAAGCATCAGTTTTGTTAAAATAGTAAAAGAGAATGTTTTCTTATAACATTGCATGAACTGCTTTGTGAAACTGCATCATCATTGTCTTAAAAGAAATCACTACAGCACACACACGTGGACTCACTGAGTGTTCGCGCTCATATTTTTCCATATCATGTTTTCTTCTCAGATTAGCTCAGGATGGTTAGGTTCCCAGCAAGCCACTAAAGTTTTAGGCCAAGAGTTTTTGAAACAAATCTCCCCAGAAGGGCATATGTTTATGTTTTATCTTTCCTAGACTCGAACCGTTTGTAAAGTTTTTTTCTTTGTATGATGTCTTGTAAAGTTGTTGAAGCACGATACTTTTGTTTTTATATTGAAACGATCATGAGAAGTTTTTTTTTAAATCTTGTGTTCTGAGCGCAGTAGTAGTATCTAGTTTACTTAAGTTTTCTTCGTACTTTGTGTGTATACTTGTTAGTGTTATTCTAGGGTTGTGTTTTATTGTGGAACTTATGATTTAGTGCCGAGAGGCATACAGATACCCTACTCAGCCGCAGTTGACTTAGTGGTAGGGTTGGGGGTATCATAGGTGGCATCAGAGCATCTAGGTTAGATACTAGGTTTGAATTGTTGGATTTTAGACAAGCTATAGGAGTCAACTATTTAAACTTTAAAGCCAACCATATGATTTATTGGTTAGTACTAACTCTAAGATTTTGTTTCGTAGGTACTAGGCACACTCGTGGAAGGGCCCAGCAGAACTACATCATCATCATCATATTCCCTTAGGGAGATTGTCCTAGAGAGGGAACCGGTCCCAATGATAGACCTTTCAGATAGTGAGTCTGCAGAGGGACCGATAGCACAGGGGGTAGAGTTTGGGGCATAGATAGAAGAAGACCCCAGTGAGGCCGAGTCAGAGTCAGATGCAGAGACGATGCCTGAGTCAGAGGGAGTGGCACTAGCGGATGCTAAGGGTACGGACACCTTCACAGCAGGTGGTTCCCCTTAGTCAGTGTCACCTATCTGTGGTTATTGCCTGTGGCATGAGCAACGGGCTGAGGCCGCTAGTCAGCAGGTTGTAGAGTTGAGAGAGGAGATCTCTTGGATGGACGCCTTATTTTACGCGGCACGCTAGGCATGTCAACAGGAGACGGTGAGGGCCGCCATGTTAGAGAGGGAGTTAGCCCAGATGGGGGAGGCGCATGCGGCCCCGGAGAGAGAGGTTTTGGAATTGATCTAAGAACGGGACTGGCTTAGACGATTACTCACCCAGTTCCTCAGAACTAGAGATTTCGTGGATAGAGCACGTGATGAGTTGAAGTCCCGGCCAGGATGTTCTAGTAGCTAGTGTCCTCAGGCGGAGTAGGTGTTGCATAGAGTTCAAGTAGATTTGTATATTTGTTCACTTGGATAGGTGCGGGTAGTGTTTTGGTTGGTACTTGACACAGTAGGCTTAGAATCGTAGATATGAGGTTCTCGGGTTTTGGACATGTATAGTAACCGACCATATATTTTGGGTGGTAGGACCAGGATGATCTGACTGTATTTTGACACTACTTGTACTAAAAAATATCCTCATTTTGAGTTATATATATGTTTACATGTGCATATTAATATTGGTGCCTGAGATAAATTTATGTTTACTTGTTGTAGAGTATCTATGAACTTAGAGGTTTATTAGTGTTGGAACTTTTTGGTTGTTTAGAAACATGTCAGGTTCACAATCTCCTAACCATGCAGACGAGGCTGTGTCGGGAAGTTCTCAAAACAGACAGTTTGAACCTATGAGGGAGGCCACACCTCATCCAGAACAAGCCACAATTAGGTAATTGAGAATTTTACGATCAAGATGACAAAATTGTTAGAAACTTCAATAGCCACAAGAAGAAACGAACGAGTACTGACCACTGGAGCAGATGAAGCACTAGAACGATTTCTCAAGTTTTGACCCCCGGAGTTCTATGGAGAAGTTGAGCAAGAAATTAAAACTGAACTGTTCTTTGAGCAGTTGAATGATATTTATGATACCCTTAAGTACGAGGATGCCCTAAGAGTAACGTTCGCAGCTTTTATACTCCAAGGAATGGCAAAGGATTAGTGGCTTAGAGCTTCCGAAGCTTGGACACTTAAGAATCAACCATAGACTTGGAACGATTTTCAAGAAGAATTAAAAAAGGAATACATATCTCGTTGGGTTCGTGAGTAAGGGGATGATGAGTTTCAGCAATTGAGACAGGGTAACCTGACAGTTGCCCAGTATACGGCAAAGTTCAATAGGTTGGCTAAGTATTGCTTAAGGTTGATAGACACTGATGAAAACAAGACGCGGCAATTTGTGAAAGGATTAAAGGTTGAACTGCAACGGGCATTGGCTCCCTTGCCACCGATGGGATTCGCGGCCGCAGTTGAAGCCGCCACGCGAACAGAGATGGCTAATCAAGCGGTTATACAGATGAAAACAGTCATTGGTTCACCGGTGACTCCATATAAACGTCCTGGACAATGACCATGGAAACCTAGAGATTTCAAGAGATCCCATGGTGAGCAAAGGACTGGAAATGAAGGCCGACCAACCCTAACCCCTGGAGGAGCCCATAGAGTATGTACATACTGTGGACGAAGTGGACATGTGGCTGAAATGTGTTATCAGAAGTCAAGACTATGTTATCGGTGTGCAAAACCAGGGCATGTTAGAGACCAGTGCCCTGAGATGCAAAAAGTACCTTCGGAGACATCCAAAAGGGTAGGCCGACCCCCAGTTATAAGAGGAGCAACGGAAGGAAGGAATAATATGCCACAAGTAAAGACTAAAATTTATGCATTGGATGGATTGCCCGTAGACACTGAAGCAGAAGTAGTTGAAGGTATGATACAAATCTTTTCTCAACCAGCAAGAGTACTCATTGACCCTGGAGCTACACATTCTTTTGTGAGTTTTCATTTCATAAAACATATTCCTATACCTTCTGTTAACATTCATTACCAGTTAATAGTTAGCACTCCTATGGGTGTGAATAAGATAATTGAGGTAAAATACCCTGATTGTGACATCTGTGTCGAGAGTGTGGTTTTATCCGAAGATTTAATTGCCTTACCATTGGAGGGATATGACGTGATACTTGGGATGGACTTGTTGTCTAAACATTACGCCCAAGTAGATTGTCGGTGGAGGTTGGTTAAGTTTAGCCGATCGAGTATGCCAATCTTGGTGTTCTAAGGAAAGTGAACAAAATGGGAAAATCTCTTTTTGTCTGGGATGAAAGCCAGAAAGTTACTATGGAAAAGATGTCAAGGGTACCTAGCATATTTACTCAACAAGCCTAAGGAGGAGGTAAAACTAGAAACAGTACCCATAGTTAGGGAGTTTGTGGATGTTTTTCTTGAGGAGTTAACGACGCTACCCCTAGATCGAGAAGTGGAGTTCGGCATAATTGGTACCTGATGCTAAACCAATATCTCGAACTCCATATTGGATGGCACAAGAGGAGTTAAAAGAGTTGAAAAAACAACTACAAGAATTGTTGCAGCAAGGATACATCCGTCCAAGTACATCTTCTTGGGGTGCGCCAGTTTTGTTTGTAAAGGAGAAGGATGGAACCCTCAAGATGAGTATAGATTACAGAGGATTGAATAGTGTGACAGTCAAGAACAAATACCTACTACCCCTCATTGATGAGTTATTTGACCAACTCCGAGGAACAGGATGTTTTTCCAAATTGGACTTGAGACAGGGGTATTATAAATTCAGGATAAGAGAAAAGGATATTCCGATGACGGCTTTCAACACATGATATGGGCATTACGAGTTTGTGGTTATGCCGTTTGGATTAACTAATGCACCTGCGACATTTATGGACTTGATGCATGGAGTCTTTAGTCCTTACCTGGATAAGTTTGTAGTGATTTTTATTGATGATATTCTTGTTTATTTACCCAACCCTGAAGCTCATGAACATCTTCGAAAACTATTACAAACTCTATGGGAGCATAAGTTGTATGCTAAGTTTGGTAAATGTGAATTCTGGATGAGTCAAGTCACTTTCCTAAGACATGTTATCAGCCAGGAAGGAATCTCGATAGATCCGGTGAAAGTAGAAGTAGTGACCCATTGGACGCAACCCAAAACACCAATCGAAGTACGTAGTTTCTTGGGTATGGAGAGATACTATAGGAGATTCATAAAAAACTTTTCTAGGATTGCTGGACCTTTAACACAATTAATCAGAAAAGCAACCAAGTTTGAGTGGACGGGGAAGTGTGAGAGGAGTTTTCAAGAATTGAAGAACTGACTGATGTCGACACCAATGTTAACATTACTCGATCCGAACAAGGAATTTTCACTGTATACCGATGCTTCAAGGGAAGGTCTAGGAGCTGTGTTGATGCAAGACAAGAAGGTTTTCACATATATTTCAAGCAAGTTGAAGGATCATGAACGGAATTATTCGACATACGATTTGGAGTTAGCAACCATCGTGTTTGCACTTAAGAAGTGGCGACACTACCTGTATAGAGCTAAGTATGAGATATTCACTAATCATAAGAGCTTAAAGTATCTGTTTTCTCAGAAGGACTTGAACATGAGACAACGTCGATGGATGGAACTGCTGGAAGAATATCGATGCCCGATTAACTATCATCAAGGAAAAGCGAATGTGGTTGCAGATGCATTGAGTAGAATAGCAAAGATATTAAGTCTTAGCTTAACATCCACCCTACAGCAGGATATTAAAAGTGCCCAAAAGAATAATAAGGAGTTCCAGGAGTTCAAAAACTGTGTAGAAGCTAAGAAATTGGAAGATTTTTGAGCATTAGAAGCTGATGGGAGCCTGTACTTTCAGAATCGGTTGTGTGTACCCAATGATACTGAACTTAAGCGTAAGATTCTAGAGGAAGCCCACAGAAGTAAGTATTCAATGCATCTTGGAGAGAATAAGATGTACAAAGACTTAAAGTAAAAGTTTTGGTAGAACGGAATGAAGAGAGAGATTGCAGAGTATGTAGCAGCCTATCTTACATGTCAAAGGGTTAAGGCGGAACATCAAAAGCCAGCAGGACTACTACAACCGCTACCTGTTCCCAAATGGAAATGGGATCATGTGACAATGGACTTTGTCACAAGATTGTCCCGAACCAAAGGGTATAAGGATGCTATCTGGGTGATTGTTGATCGCTTAACAAAAGTGGCTCATTTTATTGCTATTAATATGACATACTCTTTGGACAAGTTGGCACAGATTTATGTGGACGAGATTGTCCAATTTCATGGGGTGCCCGTTGATATTGTATCCGATAGAGACCTAAGGTTTACCTCAAGGTTTTGGCCTAAGTTCCAGGCCACTATGGGGACCAATCTAAGTTATAGCACCACAGCACACCCCCGAACCGATGGACATTTTGCAATAACAATTCAAGCCTTAGAGGATATGCTAAGAGATTGCGCCTTAGACTTTGGGAATAAGTGAGTTGACAATCTTGCTTGTGTTGAGTTTGCTTATAATAATAGCTACCACTCTTCGATAGGAATGGAACCATTTGAAGCATTATATGGTAGGAGATGCAGAACACCGTTGTACTGGGATTAAGTCGGAGTTCGATCCCATTGGAGACAAAGAAACTTGATGCTAGAGTTGGAGGAGATGCAGAAACAAGTTAGGATAATTCAAGATCGGCTTCCGACAGCTAAAAGTAGACAGAAGAGCTATGCTGACAACCGAAGAAGATATCTAGAGTTTAGTGTGGGAGAACGAGTTTTCCTAAACTTACACCACATTACGACGGGGTTGGTAAAGTGGCGTATCGGCTCGCCTTGCCAAATAAACTGATGGGTATACATGATGTGTTACATGTATCACAATTAAAGAAGTACCATCCTGCACCTGATCATGTTCTCAATGATGACCAATTGGAATTACGAGCCGATCTGTCATACGAAGAAAAACCAACTGAGATTATAGAACGAAGCGTAAAAGAATTATGCGGGAGACAGATTCAAATACATAAAGTGATATAGAGACATTATGGAATCGAAGAGGCAACCTGGGAGATTGAAGAGTACTTGAAGAAAAAAATCCAGAGCTTATGGGTACGTAACTATTAAATTTCGAGGCCAAAATTTCTTTTAAGGAGGGTAGAATGTAATGCCCTATCCCATAAGCATCTAGCATTACTTTAAAAGTACGGACGTTATGAAAATAGAGTTTGGATCTATAGTGGTGGGATATAATGTTTTTGACACTTAGTGGTATTTTGGGATACTTAGGAGTAAGAATAAAATTTTATTATATTGAGTTTTTATTATTAAGGTTTATAAGTATCTTTAAGTGGATTTTATTTCTAATACCTAGTGTGTGCATTTTAGAAACTTAAATACTTGACATTTTCATATAAGGATTAAAAAAAAAAAAACCTTCGTCTTTAAGAAACTTGTCGCCACCTCTTATACCCACCTGTCACCACCACATCTCCTTCCCGTTTCTTTTCTTTTCTTTATTCTCCCCTACCCTCCCCCCCTAACCGCCATTATTGCCTATATATGTGATAAGTCTTTTTGTTTTTTTTTTTCTTAGCATTTCGGCAGCCATATACATATATATTATGAGTCTCTTTTTTTTTTCCTTAAGTTTTTGGGCAGCCATAATAGTCTCCAATTGAGGTTAGTTTGCATGTCCTTTGCATGATCTTTTTATTATTATTATTATTATTATTATTATTATTATTATTATTATTATTATTATTTTTTTCTTTTCTTTTCATTAGACTCTATATATATATATATATAGTTTAGTTTAAGTTTGTGATTTTTTTTAGGATTAAATGTTTAAATGGATTTAGTATATAGTTAATTATGGTTCCTTAGAAGAACGTATTTTTTTAAGGGTATATGATTTTCGATCTTTTTAAAGAATTATTATTATATATAGGTATATATACATCCTAAGTTCATTTCGTAAGATTTCGATATTATTTAGGAAATAGGACTATTTGATTGGTACCCAAGTATTAAGTACTTTCGTATTATTATTTTGTAGGATCTTAGTCCAGATCTGCATCCAGGTGAGTCCACAATCTCTATTTTATTATATTATTTCAAATATTACGAGATGGATAAATATGTTTTTCCGAATCATCACAAAATATTGCTATCTTGGGAACGATATCACTCAGCGTGTTTTTGGAGATGTTCTCTACAGTGTGTTATGTGTTCCTTAGAAAAATGCATAGGAGCAATGCTCCATACAGGTGTTTATTTTAAAACAAACTATTACTGTGGTGAAAAAGAATTTTGTTGTATGCAAGTTTTTTTGAAAATATTTATATGTTGGAAAATGTTCTAGCTTGAAAAGTTACATGTTTGACATGCATGAATATAGATCTGGCATTGGCATAATTGTGAAATTTACATGAGCATGTGATGACTGGCGGATTAGGATTTTTGATGCTCTGAAATGTTTATGACTTTAATCTGTTATGACGGTAAGGCAAATGGCCTTTCGATTTGTAAATACATATGAAAACCTCATTCCGACCAGGGTTAAAGTTTGGTGAAAATAAGTGAACGAGCGCGTTGGCGGATTTCCCTGTACGTGGCTAGTCCCTCGTACTAGGGCCTCTTCTGATGACGTGGACGGGTTTTTGACTCTAAGGGTGGATCCACTTGAAGAGGGGTGTAGTACCTGAGGGCGTGGCCCAATCGATATTTACGTGGACATATCATGCTCTGCGGTGGGACGGTTGCCTAGTAGAGAGTCAGGAGGGGCTCGAAACTGAGGTTGGCCCCAGGAGTCTGTAGCCTATTTTGACCAGTGATATAGGAGTGCAGTTGTTTTGTAATCGAGCGCTCGTATGGTGTTTGGTTGGTATTGAGATGCCGGAACTTGGTTCCGATGACCTCGTTTTGGGATCCGGACTTTGTCCGTGGAGTCCCACTGTTGCATTACATGTTCTTTTTAATTTGAGCGTAGAAGCTGCACTGATGTGTCTTGATGCGCTCACACTTTCCAGCTGCGCTCGAAACCTTCATGTAGGTTCAAGCATCAGTTTTGTTAAAATAATAAAAGAGAATATTTTCTTATAACATTGCATGAACTGCTTTGTGAAACTGCATCATCATTGTTTTAAAATAAATCACTACAACACACACGTGGACTCACTGAGCGTTCGCGCTCACGTTTTTCCATATCATGTTTTCTTCTCAGATTAGCTCAGGATGGTTAGGGGCCCAACAAGCCATTGAAGTTTTAGGCCAGGAGTTTTTGGATCAAATCTCGCCAGAAAGGCAAATGTTTATGTTTTATCTTTCCTATACTCGAACCATTTGTAAAGTTTTTCCTTTTTATGTTGTCGTGTAAAGTTGTTGAAGCACGATACTTTTGTTTTTATATTGAAATGATCATGAGAAGTTTTTTTTTAAATCTTATGTTCTGAGCACACTAGTAGTATCTAGTTTACTTAAGTTTTCTACGTACTTTGTGTGTACCTATTAGTGTTATTCTAGGGTTGTGTTTTATTGTGGAACTTATAATTTAGTGCCAAGAGGCACGCAGATACCCTACTCAGCCGCAATTGACCTAGTGGCATGGTATCACACTGATGGACTTAATATGCCTAAAGCATGTAAGTAAATCGTTCTCGAAGAATATAATTTAATTATCTTAGTGAATCATCATTGAAAATGGTGATGACATGATCAAATATTTCCATGTATGAGGAATAATTTACTTGCATTCATTAATTATACTTGCAATATATTGCTTTGTCGAAGAGATTTTTTACTATGCAATTTGCTGATTAACACTTTGATGTACTAATGTGCCTCACAAGAGAAAGTCAGCAATAGAAGAATAATATCATACGAAAATATCATTTACCCACAAGAACAAATGAGCTAGGAGTTTACAAGATTGGAGATTTGCAAGTTAAATATGTGATATATTTTTGCCAATATTATGAGAAATTTTATGTATACTCTTATTTGGGCAGATACCCTGGAAGGACAAAATATAACTTATAATTTTGAATTATGCCTGAAGGGTGATCTAACACTTATTCTAATTATAAATATCATCTACATAGATGGGGATTAGATGATGAAATTTCTGAAGAATTATGAAATGCATGTATGATGATCAAGGATTCTAAATCAAGCTTTTGTCTTGATTCATAAATTGAATATTCCGAAAATATTCTATATGGACATGACACATCATTCCGAGTCATTGAGTCATTAGGTATTGACAAAGATCTTTTATAAAGAATGTTGAAGAACTATTTGGTCCTGAAGCACCATGATCCTGCACATCTAGTGTATGAATATACTTGTTTCATGTCAGTAGATGGTTATTATGATTCTTCTCTGACTAGTGACTTTAAATATATATTGAACTTATCATTTGATGTATCCTTGAAATGGTTATCTCGAATTTTTGAGAAATAATCTAACTCCAATAGAGATCGATATATAAGATATTGATTATTTTTATGATCCACACAAATTACATCATGCATTGATTGTGTATATAGATAAATATAGCAGGCACTTCTTTAACTAGTATTGAAGAAATAAGAAATTATGACTGTTGACTAAAATGTGAGCGATCAATATGAATAAAATATTATATTTGAGATATTTATATATATATATATATATCCTCAGGAATGAAAATCCAATTAAATTGTTGGATGATATACTAAAGGAGGTAAGACAAATATATATATTCATGAACTCTCGATCAGATACAACAATGATGTGCAAACAAGTTTGATCACTTAAATTTGAAAAATATATCCACTAAGACATTAGTGATAGTAACACTCGAGATCGTATGTATCAGTCCACATATATAACTAAAGTGCTTAAATAATTTTATATGGATGAGTACATCCTTTAAGCATACCTATGGTTGTAAGATCACTTATTGTGCATAAAGACCCCTTTTCCGGACTTGTGAAAATAATGAAGAACTATTTGGTCCAGAAGTACCATATCTTAGTCCATTACTTTCAAGGTACACTAGATATTGGTCTTCATTATCCTAAAGTACTTAACTATGATCTGATAGGGTATGCTTATGTTGGATATCTATCTTATCCACATAATGCTTGGTCAGAACAAGTTAATTATCCATCTACATATGCAGGTACAGTTATCTCGTGGCGCTCCATGAAGCATATTTTAATTTTGCTTCTTACATTCATGATGAAATCTTAGCAATTCATAAAGTAAGTCGGGATTGTATTTGGTTAAGATCATAGTTCATCACATTCGAGGATCATGCAGTTTACATTTAGACAAGAAAGTTTCTTACTACTTTATTCGAAGATAATACTGCATGCATTACTCAATTAAAGGAAGAATATATCAAAGGTAATAGAACTAAATACATATCACCAAAATATTTTTTACTCATGATCTTCAAAAGAATGGTAAAATTTGTGTTCAACAAATCCACTCGAGTGACAATCTGGCAGATTTATTCACTAAATCATTACCAACTTCAATTTTTGAAAAACTGGCTTACAAGATTAGAATGCAGAGATTGAAAGATGTCAAATGATGTTCTCAATAGGTGGAATAAATATACATTGTACTCTTTTTCCTTTAACCAAGGTTTTTATCCCACTGGGTTTTCAACGAGGCAGTGTCATTTTCAAAATTTGTGCTCTTTTTCCTTGACTAAGTTTTTGTCCCACTGGGTTTTTCCTGATAAAGGTTTTAACGAGGCATTGTTCCATAAAATGAACATCCAAGGGGAAGTATTATGAATAATATTTATTAGTGGATGTCCATCATATATAACTCCCACTACTTCATGTATTTTATCTCATTCAACTCTTTTTATCCCCACTATGTAACCTATGTAACTCTTCACATTTATAAGTTATCATTATGTAACCTCCATTGTAGAGTAATAATCCTTAAGCCTATAAATAGAGGCTAAGGTGAAAGATGAATGGAAAAGAAGAAGTGAGAAAGCTCTTACATATTTGTCTTGTTCTTATGATAATTTTCTCTATATCCCTACTCTTTAGTATTCGTATAGTTGCTGATTACTTAATATAGTACTACTAATCTTTGTAGTATTTTTATAACAAATAGTATATATATTTATTTATTTGTCAAGCTTCGACCTCGAGCTTTGAAAAGCTTGAGCTTGACTCATCAAATTATTCGAGCAAGCTCAAGCTTGAGTTGAGCTCAGTCAACTCAAGTTCGAACCGAGCATTGACCAAATTTTTTCGCGAACATTTCATAAACGGCTTAGTTCATTTGCAGCTCTAGTATGTATGATTTTATTGGGCCCATATAAGAAAGGATATCCATATGGATTATGTAGGACCAAAAAGCCCACTAAGTTTTCTGCATAAGCTCTTTCATGTATAATGGGCCTTAGCCCAACTAAGCCTAAAACATAGACAAAAGAAATATGTACACGGACGCACGACGAACATTTGCATGTTTCATCAAGATAGCCCATAGTTTTCCTTGATATCTGGGTTGCCATGAGCCTACAAAATCTATACTATAAGGCGATGTTTGGTTTAGAAAATTTGGTGTGGAAAAGAAAATATTTTTCCTTGATTGGTAATTCGGGAAAATGCTAAGGAAAATGAAAGGGAAGAATTTAATAGAAAGTGTGGGAAAAATTTTTCCATATAAAAGTGTAAGATAAAGGAAAATGAGAGTGAAAATCTTCTTTTTGAGGTGTGCTCCCATTACTAGGTTATTTTTAATTTTTAATTTTTTAATCATGCAAGATTGCCTACTTTTTTTCTTTGGCGAAACCTATTGCTCCAGTAGGAATTGGTCATTTTTCTCTCTCAATAAAATCGTAATATTGTCAGTTTTGCATCGGTTCAAATAAACTTATATCAAAATAATTTATATTATATGAATTTAGTTAAACATGTACAAATATTTTGAAAAATTTTAAATAATAATTTTTTTTTATCCAAATACACCCAGGTGGAGGATGTAAATTATGGTGACTCAGCGGCCTTGCAGACTGGAGGCCAGATACTGGTGCGCACAAGGAACTACCCCCCACATTGGAGAGGTTGAAATTCCCATACTGCCGTTGCCAGGATTTGAACTTTGGTCCTTGTTACCAACTCTGCAGCCCAGAACCAATTGAGTTATGCCCATGCAAGTTATTAATATCATTTTCTATTATAGAATTAAGTGTCAGTGAAGTGCTAATAATCTTTTGTTAAGATAAAAAATAATATGTGTTGTAATTTCATCTTTCTTTTTTCTTTATTTTTCTTTTCAATTTCTATCTCAAATTATCATAAACTAATTAAGAGAATCATTTTTCCTTGGAGTTTCCTTAATCAACCAAATAACATGTTAATTGTCAATTTCTAGGAATTGCATTTTCTTTTTCTCTCTTTTCCTTTTTCTCACCAAAATCCTTGAACCAAACAGGGCCTAAAGAGTGGCAATTTTCCTATCATCAAGAGTATTTAAACGGGCAATTATCACAAACTCCGACATGTACACACAACCACAACTGATAGTATGATTGCGCTCCAAGCTTTGTATCTCTTAGAGGAATTCCTAAAGTTTCCTCAAAATTCTGTTTCTTCAAGTATGTTACCTCCCTTTGTTTCTTCCAGTGTTGTTGAAATCGGACCAGACCAATTGGTTGGACTGATTAGACTGGGAACCAGTCATCTATCCGGTCTAGTTATATCTAAAAATCGGAGGGAATAAGAACCAGTCAAACTTGGTCAAACCCACACGGTTCGATCAGAAATCAAACAAACCGGTTGAGCCCCATTTTTTAGTACTTTAAAAATTTTTACATTTGTTTTTGAAAACCCTTCCAAAAAAAATAAAGGCATCTCCCTATTTGAGATGAAACAGAGGAAGAAGAAGAAGAAGAAGAAAAAGAAGAAGAAGAAGAAGAAGAAGAAGAAGAAGAAAGACAAAGAAAATGGAAGAGGTAGTGAGGTAGTGAGGCACTTAGTGCAGAAGTGGCAGTGGCAAGAGGTGGCAATAGAGGTGAAGGTAGCGGCGGCAAGAAGTGAGAAGGGAAGAAGAACAAATACCATGGAAGAAGGAAGTAACATAGAAGAAGGAGAAAATGAGTTAGTTTAGAGGAGGAAGGGGGGAATTTTTTTTTTTGTTGCAGAGAGGGAGTTGGAGAAAAAGAGGAAAGACAGAAAATGGAAGGGGTGGTGAGGCACTTAGTGCAGAAGTGGCAGCGGCAAGAGGTGGCGGCAGGAGGTGAAGGCAGCGGCGGCAAGAAGTGAGAAGGGAAGAAGAAGAAATACCATGGAAGAAGGAAGTAACATAGAAGAAGGAGAAAATAAGTTGGTTTGGAGAAGGAAGGGGGGAAAATTTTTTTTGCAGCGTGGGAGTTGGAGTCGCCTCGGCAATAGGGTGTGGTGGGAATGGGCTAGGGTTTAAAAGAGAAAGTGGACTAGAGATTGTGTTGGCTTTTTTCTTTTTCTTCTTTTCTTTTTACTAAATAATATAGATTGAGTGGGCTACTAGCTACTTATTTTTTTTAGGGGCCGATAAATTACGAGCCCAAATATAAAATTTACGCGCGAAAAAATTTCATTTTCAACTAAACACTTTCTCTCTCCTCTCTAATTTTTCAGTACATTCGAAGACTTCAAGTGACGATTCTCTCAAATCCAACCGTTAAAAATCGTAAAAAAAGGTTAGTATATCGTTCCATACTTGTTTATTTAAATTTTTAGCCGTTTAAAAATTAAAAAAATACAACAGAGATGAAAAAATATTTCTTAGCGCCAAGCGATGGTCCAGGATCTGCTAGCGCCAAGCAATGGTGCGGACCAAAAGTACCTTGCGCCAAGCAATAGCGTGGATCGAAAGTACCTTGAGTCAAGCGATGGCGTTGGGTGCCAGATGATCGCGCCAAGGCCTAGCGTGAAGGAAATTCTTTAAAATTAATTTCTAGTAGTTGGCGCCAAACGATGGCGCAGACCAGAAGTACCTCTGTCCAAGGCTTGGGGCTAGTTGCTAGAGAGTCGCGCCAAAGGCTGGCGCAGAGGAATTTTTTTAATTTTTAATTTTTTTAAATGAATTGTTTATTAATTACGAATGTTATATAATTTGTTATATTATTTATTTTGGTACCATTATGTTATTTTTTTAGTTAATTTTGTATTATAATGCATATATGTTAGTGTTGATTAAATTTGATAATGTCCTAATTGTTAATATATATTATGTTACTTGTTAATTTTATTAATATTTATGATTACTCTACAATGCTTATGAATTATTTAATTGTTAATGTTTTATTTTTTGTGAATGATTTATTGTGAATTATTTAATTACTTATTAACTTTTAGATGATTAAAATGATTATTAATTATTTAATTTTTATTAATTCAGGGATTGCCTTTAAAAAATTAAAGATGAAATAATAATAAAATAACAAAAGTTAATTTAACAATATTTGAGAGGAAATAATAATTTTAGTTATTTAGCCCTGCACTATAATTTGAATGTAATTTAATTAGGTAAAATTAATAGTATATTATGATAAGGTGATTTCTAATAAGAAAAATATGATGAGAAATAAAATATATTAAAATTTAATATAATTAATAATTAAGTTTTTAATTTATTACAATTGAATAATTCCATTTGTAAACATATAATTAATAATAAAAATTATAATAATATAATAATTTAATAATAAATAATAGTTATTTATGGTTATTTTAAAATTCATTTAGATGGATCGTGAGCAGCAGAGACAACGGAGAGATGATGATTTAGGGCCTACAACAAATAGGAGTGGTCGTACTATCAAAGCTTCATCTCGAGTATTTAGGAGTAGGCATAGCCTGTCTGCCATACCTAATACTCTTGTCCCTATTGGTCCAGGGTCTTCGATCTAGCCTCTTCCTATTCCGAGTAGGGTTAGTATGCCTCACGACTCTTATACACCACTACCATATCAGTCATCTGCACAATCTTCTTCCACTGCCCACCCTCATCTTCCTATTACCCGTATAAGTTGGATACATCTACTCATCCTAGTTAGTAGCACCTTCCCTTACAATACCTAGGTATTACTAGTATTGGTGGTTCAGATCTGCAGTTGGGTTCGTCATTCGTAGACGAGCTGTTGTCAGGATTTCCAGCTGTTTCCCCTACAATAGCCAACACTTGAATTATTATGGGAGCTCTAGACATATGCCTTCCTATACACTTAGGCCAGGAGAGTATGGTGGGGATGAGGGTGGCAAGGAGACTGTTTTGGTAGGAGGAGATGGTATGGATGTTCAGGGAGATGAGTTAGAGGAAGAGTCAGAGCATGTTGAGGACGAGGGAGAGAAGGACGTGGATATGGGAAGTGGGGGGACGATGGCAAAGATTCGTCCGCTGCCATCGGTGAATAAGCCTGGCAGGGGAAAGGAGTCGGGTTTCTATGAGATACAGTGAGATCTATGATGGGCTTTGTCAGGCAGTCCTGACCATCATCAGGGCACCGTGTTGAGCCCAACGTTGCTGAGGGTTTGAGTGTTAGGAAAAAGAAGTCAAAGAGACTGATGACGATTCTTGGATATAGAGAGGACCAGTTCCTAGAGCTCCATAGGATCCAGAAATCATGCCCTCATACGGCGAACATGTTGCCATTGCCGTTTGGTGCAGAGAGGTAAATTTTACAATTTTTTTAATATATGTATTTCACTTCACTTTATAGTGTTTTAATTAATTAAATGTATTATCTTTTATTATTTTTTATCTTTCAGGAGCGCCCAACTTTGAGGTTATGTGGTCGTCATTCCACACGTACATCATAGACATCGAGTGATCCTGATGTGAGACAGCGGACAAATACATCAGGACTTATCCATCTATAGTCCTGTATGTTCCAATACGGGCACAGTGCGCTTTTGAGCGCGTTTGTTGAGAGGTGACAGCCGGACATCAACTCATTCCATTTGCCTTCTGGTGAGATGACTATTACTTTACATGATGTGGCGCTCATACTCGACATACCTAAATATAGTGATGCTGTTACCGCAGAAATGATACCACAGGCGCAGCTCACCGCGCTAGTGAACTGGGACCTTGGCATCAGTCTCACTGGTAGAGGTGATTCTCAGTGTGGGATTCCACGGACATCTATTTCAACTGCTGGTGATGATCCCCATCTTCTTATAGATATAGAGCATCCCGTTACGTGCTATCCGTACTCGGGAATTCCATATTCCCTAACAAGAGCGACTTGAACATCGTTCCTTACCATCTATGGCCTTTAGTGAAGAACCTTCAGAGCTGCAGCAGGATGTCTTGGGGTGCTACGGTTTTGGCATAGCTTTACAGAATCTGGGTCAGGCGTCACACGCTGATGTGAGACGTAGGGGGTGTTAGTATATGCCCTAAGACCAATTGACTCACATTTATGATTTATGAAGCATGTATTTTTGAATTATATTTTATGCTCTTGGTCATCAAGTATGTGACTTGATAGTAAAACCCTTATAGCTAATAAAATACTATTCTTATTTGTCCCTAGTTTATGACATCTTGTAAACTAGTGTGAAGTTGATTGATGGTCAAGTTTTACTGATCATGAATATGAGATATAAAATCAATTCATAAATATATATTGAGAATATTGTATTGGACATGACCCAAAGTGAAGAAGAAATATTGCATGGGTTCAAGTTATAAGTATTTTCTTCTCAGTTTTATATTTGGTGTCCTTCGACCTAATGTTTCTAATGTTTCTTGCATGGGGAGAAAAATATGTTTTGACATAGTCAAACATCACTTTTAATTAGGTGATCATTATGATTATTGGTTGGCTTATTTTCTCGTCATGGCTTGAATATTGGAGATAGTGAAAGAGATTTGTCCCTCTCTTTTTAGAGAGAGATATCCATGGGCCCCTTGATAAGGAAGACTGGAAAATATGCATGGCCATGTTCAAATAAGTATTAATAAGGTGTTATTAATATTATTTGTTGGAACAGTCTGCCTGGTGATCAAGTAAATGGTTAATTAAGTTTTATAAGGATGACTTGATCCACGCCTTATACTTAATTAGGATATCGTGTGACAAAAGGACTAAATATTAAATCTGATGCTAGGTTATTATTCCATTTACTTAACTTGGGTAAGCATAATGTCTTGCTAGAGGCCGCTTATGTTTTATGAATAAATGTCTAGGACATTTTTCATTCACTGCCAACGTTAAGTGAACCTACAGGGTCACACGCATAGACGATCTTGTGAGCATAATGTCCACGTTCAATGAATCTAGATTGTGTCCAGATTCGTTGAACGTATACAAAAGGGGGAATCGATTCCATATTGTATTTTTCGGTAGGTTAATAAGTAATTAATTTTATTTAATCGAATAAATGAAATTAATTACTTAATACTACTCATCCAACCGTTGGATGATTATAGGAATAGACAGGGCGAGATTAAACTCGTCATTAGATGACAGTTAGGGTTTTGATATTGATGACTATAAAAGGTTATGTTAACCTTTTCTTGGTGGCCGTCCTTTATCTGATTAAAGAAAAACAAAACCCTAAACCCTAGAACGGCGATATAGTATCTAGCCTCCTCTCTCCGAAATACGACCGATTACCAGATAGTCAGGATTAGTTCTGAACAGTTTTCAGAACACAGAAGGGGCTAGCATCCCGATTGCTTGCAGAGGAGTTCGTCGCGTGGATACCAGTAGAGGGCGAAGCGTACAAGGCAGCGCCTCCACAACGAACTATCAAAACATTGAGGTAATTTCTATCCAATCGGTTTTTCTAGTATGTGCAGATCCTATTGGTGGATTTCCGTAATTTTATTTTACTTTGTTTTTGGCCTACGGATTCCAACAGGGGGTTGCTGCTCAATATTAGAGGTATGTATATTGATTTATTTAACATACTAAGGCACTGGCATTTTATAATTTATATATTTATTACATGGATATACCTCTATTTTCCCATGTTTGCATCACCAATGAGACCCGGTGCAATTTGAGTTGTTGGGGACGACATGTGGCAGTTCCGTGGGGATGAGACGTGGAAGTTTCGTGTTAGACTATCATCTGCAGTTGGATACCATGAGAGCAATTGAGGTTCGGTGGACACCTTACACGCTCAAGAGATATAGGTTGCCACATACCATGGAGCATTAGCCCTTCTTCGATATTGTGGAGCAACACATGCCTGAGAGGTGTATACGGCAGTTTGGCCAATTGTAGGGCATTCCCACTCCTCGTATTATTGCGCCATGCAAGCAATCCTCGACCGGCTATCACGGATAGTAGGTATGTCGTGGAGCACACATTTTAGTGGCCTATTGGGATGACGCAATGAGCCACTCTACTGGGATGACGCGATGAGCCATTGTATAGATCCGGAGTATATGAGACGGCTTGCGATGCCTCTGTATGCCACCATAACTCGCTATATAGATTGGTATCTATTCCGGACCCACCCGCGATTCAAAATTCCCATAGACTTCCTCCCGGCTCAGTTTTCCCATCACATCCTCACATTCTAACTGCTGTGGTCCTTGATGCATTAGATTCATATATTGATGATGATGAGCCTGAGGATATGGGTACCAGTCATGCGAGATTCATAGAGATCTCTTGGATTATCCATATGTATCGAGAGTTACGTTTTTAAATTTCAGCTTTATTTATTGCTGTCCTATATCATGCATTTCTTAATACATGTTATTTTCGTTTAGTTTAGTTTAGTTGGATACTTTTTGTATTATCGTTCTTTTGTATGTTAGTTGTCCGATGACTTCTTATTCATTTTCGTTTGGATGAGTTATATACTTTTTTCTATTATTACAAAAAATTATATTAATGTAACGTGTAATAATAATTACAAAATCAATAATGCCACACTTAATATCTCAATTAATTACGTTTATATCAAGAGGACCATATTCCTGAGGGGGACATTCACTAACATACAATGCTTGCCACTCTGCTAAACGATTAATCAAAGGGACACAACAGATACTTATATTTAATCTGACACCACCACGACCACGGTTGGTATATGGATGGCAAGGGAAAGTTATTTTTCATGAGTAGCTGCAAAAAAAAACAAAAAAATAAATAATAAGAATGTTAGTTGTCCCGGAGCAATTTAATATATGAATTAAATAAACAGTTACAAAATAACGTAAATTTTTATGAAAAATTACAGCAATGAAGTGTTTACGACCTATCAAATGTCTGATGACAATCGTGTCTTGCACATGGTCCGACACTAAATAAAAGGGGAAAATTGTGATGCGTCCCGGCTCACAATTAGAACGATGCATAAATTGAAAATGCTTGTAGTGAGGATTAGATGATCAGGTACATCCATCCAACAATACCTCGATGCGAAACCATTCCAATATGCAACAACCCCGAAGAATATCATAAAACCTCTCATTGCCACAAAAGAAATTCACGTGCAAATCTCATTTATTTTGTACATCTCATTCCACATATGTCTACGTACTTCCAGCCACCGATTTTCATTGCCGTATAAAAAATAAGATATCACCCTAAACCCCCAGTTTCCATCTCTTTTTATATTTTTCCAGTTTGCAATGTAAGGGTAAACGAATTTGTATAAAGTACTTGTATAAGGGAACTCTCGATAAATCGACGCATCCTCGACTGACATAGATGATAGCCTTGAGCTCCGTCCCCTACTCCGGCCTCTACCTCGACTTCCAGGCTCATGTGGCGGCCTCTATCTTCTAGGGGAACTCGTACCAGGCCTCGATCCTGAACCAGATTCGGTTGACTTCTTCATTGTTGTATGGGCAATCTGTATGTGCTCCCAATGTGATTTTATCCCTCTTAGTAGAGTCCGTCTTACATCGCCCTTTAGTAATGACCATGGGTGGAGCACCCAAACCAGACCTTCTAGATATAACGGGATAACAGGATGTAAGATATTTTGGGCAACTCAACACAACTTCATAACCTATAATAAATATAAACCACATAATGTATTAAAGTATACATATACCATGACATTATGTATTTATAAATTAAAAGCATAATTTGTGATGCCCCCAACCCTGCCACTAGGTCAACTGCGGCTGAGTAGGGCATCTGCGTGCCTCTCGGCACTAACTTATAAGTTCCACACTAAAACAAAACCCTAGAACAATACTAACAGGTATACACAAAGTACGCGGAATACTTAAGTAAATTAGATACTACTGGTGCGCTCAAACACAGGATAAAAAAAAAAACTTCTCATTTCCGTTTTATAATAAACACAAAAGTAATCTTACATCAACAACTTACATAAAACAAACTCTACGAGACGATTCGAGTCTAAAAAGATAACACATAAATCTATGCCCTTCCGGGGAGATTTGATCCAAAAACTCCTGGCCTAAAACTTCAGTGGCTCGCGGGACCCCTGACCGTTCCAAGCTAATTTGAGAATAAAACATGATATGGAAAAACGTGAGCGCGAACGCTCAGTGAGTCCACGTGTGTGTGCGGTAGTGATTTCTTTAAAACCATGACGATGTCATTTTACAAAATAATTCATGCAATGTTATAAGAAAAATATTTCCTTTGCTATTTTAACAAAACTGATGCCTGAACCTACATGAGGGTTTCGAGCGCAGCCGGGAAGTCTGAGCGAATCAAGACACATTAGCGCAGCTCTATGCCCCAATTTTAAAAGAACATGTAATACAACAGTGGGGCTCCACAAACAAAGTCTGGATCCCTAAAACGAGGCCATCGGAACTAAGTTCCGGCATCTCGTAGTCCAATACCAGCCAAACAACATACGAGCGCTCGATTACAAACAACCGCACTCCCATAACACTGGTCAAAACAGGCTACAGATCCCTAGGGCACCTACCAGGTCTGCACTGGAACCAACCTCGGTGTCGAGCCCCTCCTGACTCTCCACTAGGCGGTCGAACCCCACCGTAGAGCATGATGCCGTGTCCACGTAGACCGATTGGGCCACACCCTCCGCGGTCTATGCCCCTCTTAAAGTGGATCCACCCTCAGAGTCAAAAACCCGTCCACGTCATCGGAAGAGGCCCTAGTACGGGGGACTAGCCACATACAGTGCAATCCGCTAACGCGTCCGTTCACTTGATTATCAATAAACTTTAATCTTGGTCGGAAGGAGGTTTTCGTATGTATTTACAAATCAATGGGCCATAATAACAGATTCAAGTCATAAACATTTCAGAATACAAAAGAAAATCCTCATCCGCCAGTCATCACATGCTTATGCAATTTCACAATTATGCCAATGCCAAATCTATATTCATGCATATCATGTACAGAACTTTTCAAGCTAAAACATTTTTCAATATATAAGTATTTCCGAAAAAAAAACCTGCATACAACAAACTTCTTATGCACCACCGTAATACTCTGTTTTAAAAGAGACACCTATTTGGAGCACCGCTCCTATGCATTTTTCTACGAAACACGTAACACATTAGGGAGAACATCTCCAAAAATACGCTGAGAAATATCGTTCCAAAAATAGCAAAATTTTGTAAAGGTTAAAAATATATATATTTATATGTCTTGTACTATTTGAAATAAAATGGAGTTTATGGACTCACCTGGATGTAGATCTGGTGCTAAGATCCTACAAAATAATAATGCGAAAATACTTAATACCTGGGTATCGATCAAATAATCCTATTCCCTAAATAATATCAAAATCTTATGAAATGAACTTTGGGATGTATATAAATATACCTATATAATGATACATATACTTATATAATTCTTTAAAAAGATCGGAAAATCCTATACTCTAAAAAAAATATACTCTCCTAAGAAACCATAATTAACTATATACTTTATACTAAAAATCCATTTAAAATATTAAAATCTTAAAATAAATAACTAGCTTAAAAATATATAATCTAACTAGAAATAGATCTCACTATATATTAAAGAAGACAAATAAACATATACTATATATATACATATATATATAACCTAACTAACTAAAAAAAATAAAGGAAAACCAAACATGCAAACTTACTTGAAAAAACATGCAAACATGCAAATATATATAAACTTACTTGAATTGCTATGTTGGCTGCCTTTTTTTTTTTTTTTTTTTGATTCAAGAAAGAACCTTTGTTGTTCAAGAAAATGACAGATATATATGTCTATGTTATGATGGCCAAGGATGAGAATTTGAATGAAACAAAAAATGGCTTGCATGCCTATATATAGAGAATGAAATGACGGCTCAAGGCTGGAAAGAAATTCGGATGGTGGCAGGTGGATGGCTAGGTGGCTCCCTTCCTTAATTGTTAAGTTTAGTTTTTTTTTTTAATTCCTAAATGAAAATGCCAAGAATTTAAATTTCTAAAATAAATATACTAGGTATTAAAAATAAAAATCCACTTAAAGACATTTATAAATCTTAATAATAAAACCTCAATAAGGTAATAAAATTTTATTCCTATTCCTCAATATCCCCACAATACTACTAAGTGCCAAAAACACTATATCCCACCATATAGATCAAAACTCTATTTTCATCATGTTCTTAATTTTAAAGTCATGCTAGGTGCTTACGGGGTAGGGCGTTACATTCTACCCTCCTTAAAAAAAAATTTTTGTCCTCAAAATTGAATAGTTACGTACCTATAAGCTCTGGATACTTTTCCTTCAAGTACTCCTCAGTTTCCCAGGTTGCCTCTTCGATCCCATGATGTTTCCATATCACTTTACACATTGGAATCTGTCTCCCGCGTAACTCTTTTACGCTTCGTTCTAAAATCTCAGTTGGTTTTTCTTCATATAACAGATCAGCTTGTAATTCCAATTGGTCATCATTGAGAACATGATCAGGTGCAGGGTGATACTTCTTTAATTGTGATACATGGAACACATCATGTATACCTATCAGTTCATTTGGTAAGGCGAGTCGGTATGCTACTTTACCAATGCTATCAATAATTTCCAACGGTCCGATATATCGGGGGCTTAACTTTCCTCTCCTCGGATATCGCAGCTTCCCATGATGTGGTGTAAGTTTTAAGAAAACTCGATCTCCTACATTAAAATCCAGATTCCTTCTTCGATTGTCGGCATAGCTCTTCTGTCTACTTTTAGCTGTTTGAAGCCGGTCTTGAATTATCTTAACTTGTTTCTGCATCTTTTCCAATTCTGGCATCAAGTTTCTTTGCCTCCAATGGGATCGAACTCCGACTTGATCCCAGTACAAAGGTGTTCTGCATCTCCTACCATACAATGCTTCAAATGGTGCCATTCCTATCGAAGAGTGGTAGCTATCATTATAAGCAAACTCAGCACAAGCAAGATTGTCAACCCACTTATTTCCAAAGTCTAAGGCGCAAGCTCTTAACATATCCTCTAGGGTTTGAATTGTTCTTTCAGACTGTCCATCGGTTTGGGGATGTGCTGTGGTGCTATAACTTAGATTGGTCCCCATAGCTGCCTGGAACTTAGGCCAAAACCTTGAGGTAAACCTTGGGTCTCTATCGGATACAATATCAACGGGTACTCCATGAAGTCGAACAATCTCATCTACATAAATCTGTGCCAACTTGTCCAAAGGGTATGTCATATTAATGGCAATAAAATGAGCCACTTTTGTTAAACGATCAACGATTACCCAGATAGCATCCTTATAACCCTTGGTCCGGGGCAATCCTATGACAAAGTCCATTTTCACATGATCCCATTTCCATTCGGGAATAGGTAACGATTGTAGTAGTCCCGCTGACTTTTGATGTTCCGCCTTAACCCTTTGGCATGTAAGACAAGCCGCTACATACTCCGCAATTTCTCTCTTCATTCCGTTCCACCAAAACTTTTGCTTTAAGTCTTTATACATCTTATTCTCTCCAGGATGCATTGAATACTTATTTCTGTGGGCTTCCTCTAGAATCTTGCGCTTAAGTTCAGTATCATTGGGTACACATAACCGATTCCGAAAGTACAGGCTCCCATCAGCTTTTAATGTTCGAAAATCTTCCAATTCCTTAGCTTTCACACAGTTTTTGAACTCTTGGAACTCCTTATTACTCTTTTGGGCACTTCTAATATCCTGTTGTAGGGTGGATGTTAAGCTAAGACTTGATATATTTGCTTTTCTACTCAATGCATCCGCCACCACATTCGCCTTTCCTGGATGATAGTTAATCGGGCATCGATATTCTTCCAGCAGTTCCATCCATCAACGTTGTCTCATGTTCAAGTCCTTTTGAGAAAACAGATACTTTAAACTCTTATGATCAATAAATATCTCATACTTAGCCCTATACAAGTAGTGTCGCCACTTCTTAAGTGCAAACACGATGGCTGCTAATTCCAAATCGTGTGTCGGATAATTCCGTTCATGATCCTTCAACTTTCTTGAAATATATGCTACAACTTTCCCTGTCTTGCATCAACACAGACTCCTAGTCCTTCTCCCGAAGCATCTCGTATATAATGAAAACTCCTTGTTCTGGATCGGGTAATGTTAACACCGGGTGCCGACGTCAGTCGGTTCTTCAATTCTTGAAAACTCCTTTCACACTTTTTCCGTCCACTCAAACTTGGTTGCTTTTTCCGGTTAATTGGGTTAGAGGTCCAAAGCAATCCTTGAAAAGTCTTTTATAAATCTCCGATAGTATCCTGCCATACCCAAGAAACTACGTACTTCAGTTGGTGTTTTGGGTTGTGTCCAATAAGTCACTGCTTCTACTTTCGCTGGATCCACCGAAATTCCTTCCTGGGTGATAACATGTCCTAGGAAAGTGACTTGACTCATCCAGAACTTACATTTGCTAAACTTAGCATATAACTTATGCTCCCGTAGGGTTTGCAACACTTTTCGAAGATGTTGTTCATGAACTTCAGGGTTGGGTGAATAAACAAGAATATCATCAATAAAAATCACTACAAACTAATCCAAGTAAGGATTAAAGACTCTGTGCATCAAGTCCATAAATGTTGCAGGTGCATTAGTTAATCCAAACGGCATAACCACAAACTCGTAATGTCCATATCGTGTGTTGAATGCCGTCATTGGAATATCCTTTTCTCTTATCCTGACTTGATAATACCCCTGTCTCAAGTCCAATTTGGAAAAACATCCCGCTCCTCGGAGTTGGTCAAATAACTCATCAATGAGGGGTAGTGGGTATTTGTTCTTAACTGTCACATTATTCAATCCTCTGTAATCTATACACATCCTCAGGGTTCCATCCTTTTTCTTTACAAACAAAACTGGTGCACCCCAAGGAGATGTACTTGGACGAATATATCCTTGCTGCAATAGTTCTTGTAGTTGCTTTTTCAACTCTTTTAGTTCCTCCTGTGCCATCCGATATGGAGTTCGAGATATTGGTTTAGCATCAGGTACCAATTCTATGCCAAACTCCACTTCTCGATCTGGGGGTAGCGTCGTCAACTCCTCAGGAAAGACATCCACAAACTCCCTCACTACAGGTACTGTATCTAATTTTACCTCCTCCCTAGGTTTGTTGAGTAAATATGCTAAGTACCCTTGACATCCTTTCTATAGCAACTTCTTGGCTTTCATGCCAGACAAAAAGAGATTCTCCTGTTTTGTTCGCTTTTCTTGGAACACCAGGAGTGGCATACCCAGTCGGCTAAACTTAACCAACTTCCGTCGACAATCTACTTGGGCATAATGTTTAGACAACCAATCCATCGCAAGTATTACGTCATATCCCTCCAATGGTAAGGCAATTAAATCTCCGGATAAAACCACATTCTCGACACATATGTCACAATCAGGGTACTTTACCTCAGTTATCTTATTCACGCCCATAGGAGTGCTAACTATCAACTGATAATGCATGTTAACAAGAGGTATAGGAATATGGTTTATGAAATGCAAACTCACAAAAGAATGCGTAGCTCCAGGGTCAATGAGTACTCTTGCTGGTTGAGAAAAGATTTTTATCATACCTTCAACTACTTCTGCTTCAGTATCTACTGGTAATCCATCCAGTGCATAAACTTTAGCTTTTACTTGTGGCTTATTATTCCTTCCTTCTGTTGTTCCTCTCATGACCGGGGGTCGGCCTGCTTTTCTGGACATCTCCGGGGTTACTTGTTGCATCTCAGGGCATTGGTCCTTGGTATGTCCTGGTTTTCCACACTTGAAACATAATCTTAACTTCCGATAACACATTTCAGCCACCATGCCCACTTCGTCCACAGTATGTACATATTCTGTGGGATCTTCCAGGGGTTAGGGTTGGTCGGCCTTCATTTCCAGTCCTTTGTTCACCACGGGATCTCTTGAAATCTCTAGGTTTCCATGGTCCTTGTCCAGAACGTTTATATTGAGCCGTCGCTGAACCAATGGCCGTTTTTCTCTGTATAACCGCTTGATCAGCCATCTCTGTTCGCGTGGCGGCTTCAACTGCGGCTGTGAATCCCATCGGTGGCAAGGGAGCTAATGCTCGTTGCAACTTAACCCTTAATCCTTTCACAAATTTTCGCGCCTTATTTTCGTCATTGTCTATCAACCTTAAGCAATACTTAGCCAACCTATTGAACTTTGCCGTATACTAGGCAACTGTCAGGTTACCCTGTCTCAATTGCTGAAACTTATCCTCTCGTTGCTCCCGAACCCAACGAGGTATGTACTCCTTTTTTAATTCTTCTTGAAAATCGTTCCAGGTCCATGGTTGGTTCTTAAGTGTCCATGCTTCGGAAGCTCTAAGCCACCAATCTTTTGCCATTCCTCGAAGTCTAAAAGCTGCAAACGTTACCCTCAGGGCATCCTCATACTTAGAGGTATCATAGATATCATTCAACTGCTCAAGGAACAGCTCAGCTTTAATTTCTTGCTCAACGTCTCCATAGAACTCTGGGGGTCGAAACTTAAGAAATCGTTCTAGTGCTTCATCTGCTCCAGTGTCTGGTACTCGTTCGTTTCTTCTTGTGGCCATTGAAGTTTCTAATAATTCTATCATCTTGATCATAAAATTCTCGATTACTTTGTGTGTAGCTTGTTCTGGACGAGGTGTGGCCTCTCTCGTAGGTTCAGACTGTCTATTTTGAGAATTTTCTGACATAACCTCGTTCGCACGGTTGGGAGATTGTGAACCTGACATGTTTCTAAAAACCAAAAAGTTTCAATACTAATAAACATCTACAATTGTAGATACTTTACGACAGGTAAACATAAATTCATCTCAGGCACAAACATCAATGCATACATACAAACATAGATATATATAACTCAAAATAAGGATTTTTAGTACAAGTAGTGTCAAGATACAATCAGATCATCCTGGTCCTACCACCCAAAAATATATGGCCGGGTTGCTATGCATATCTAAAACCCGAGGACCTCATACCTACGATCCTAAGCCTACTGCATCAAGTACCAACAAAAATACTACTCGTACCTATCCAAGTAACCAAATATGCACACCTACCTGTACTCTATCCAAACCTACTCCGCCTAAGGACACTGGCTACCAAAACATCCTGGATGGGACTCCAGCTCATCACGTGCTCTATCTATTGAATCTCTAGTAGTTCCAAGGAACTGAGCAATAAACTGTCTAAGCCAGTCCCGCTCGTTAATCAGATCCAAAATCTCTCTCTCTCGGGCTGCATGAGCCTCCCACGTCTGGGCTAACTCCTCCTCTAACATGGCGGCCCTCGCCGTCTCCTGTCGCCTTGCCTGGCGTGCCGCATAAAATAAGGCATCCAATCGGGAGATCTTCTCTCTCAACGCTATAACCTGCTAGCTAGCGGCTTCAGCCCGTTGCTCACGCCACAGGCAATAACCACAAATGTCATACTCCCTGACCCCACCCCGAAGTAGTGATGCTGGAAAAGAAGATACAGATGCCACGGGTGGAATAGGGGTAGGGGATGCTGCTGCTGGCATAGTATTTGCGACAGAGGTACCCATACTCCCAGTGACTGCCGGTGCCCCTCGCTCTGGTTCGGCGTCATTTCTGAGTCCGACGTGAGTTCGCTAGGGTCCTCTTCTATCGATGTTCCAGGTCCTATTCCCAGTGCCGCTGGTGCTATCTTTGGTCCTTATACTGACTCATCATCGGAAAGGTCAATCACTGGAATTGGTTCCCTTTCTGGGATGATCTCCCTAAGGGAATATGAGGATGATGATGATGACGTAGTCCTGCTAGGCTCATCTACGAGGGTGCCCTCCCTGTATGTCCATCTATGAGAAGGATGTGCCGTCTAGTACCTGCAAAACAAAATCTTAGGCTCAGTACTAACCAATAAATCATATGGTTAACTTTAAAGTTTAAACAGTTAACTCTTACAGCTTGTCTAAAATCCAACATTTCAAACCTAGTATCGAACCTAGAGGCTCTGATACCACCTGTGATGCCCCCAACCCTGCCACTAGGTCAACTGCGGCTGAGTAGGGCATCTGCGTGCCTCTCGGCACTAACTTATAAGTTCCACACTAAAACAAAACCATAGAACAATACTAACAGGTATACACAAAGTACGCGGAATACTTAAGTAAATTAGATACTACCGGTGCGCTCAAACACAGGATAAATAAAAAACTTCTAATTTCCGTTTTATAATAAACACAAAAGTAATCTTACATCAACAACTTACATAAAACATAAAAAATAAAAAAAAAACTCTACAGACGATTCGAGTCTAAAAAGATAACACATAAATCTATGCCCTTCCGGGGAGATTTGATCCAAAAACTCCTGGCCTAAAACTTCAGTGGCTCGCGGGACCCCTAACCGTTCCAAGCTAATCTGAGAAGAAAACATGATATGGAAAAACGTGAGCGCGAACGCTCAGTGAGTCCACGTGTGTGTGTGCGGTAGTGATTTCTTTAAAACCATGATGATGTCATTTTACAAAACAATTCATGCAATGTTATAAGAAAAATACTTCCTTTGCTATTTTAACAAAACTGATGCCTGAACCTACATGAGGGTTTCGAGTGCAGCCGGGAAGTCTGAGCGAATCAAGACATATCAGCGCAGCTCTATGCCCCAATTTTAAAAGAACATGTAATGCACCAGTGGGGCTCCACAGACAAAGTCCGAATCCCCAAAACGAGGCCATCGGAACTAAGTTCTGGCATCTCTTAGTCAAATACCAGCCAAACAACATACTAGCGCTCGATTACAAACAACCGCACTCCCATAACACTGGTCAAAACAGGCTACAGATCCCTGGGGCACCTACCAGGTCTGCCTTGGAACCAACCTCGGTGTCGAGCCCCTCCTGACTCTCCACTAGGCGTTCGAACCCCACCGTAAAGCATGATGCCGTGTCCACGTAGACTGATTGGGCCACACCCTCCACGGTCTATGCCCCTCTTAAAGTGGATCCACCCTCAGAGTAAAAAACCCGTCCACCTCATCGGAAGAGGCCCTAGTACGGGGGACTAGCCACGTACAGTGCAATCCGCTAACGCGTCCGTTCACTTGATTATCAATAAACTTTAATCTTGGTCGGAAGGAGGTTTTCGTATGTATTTACAAATAATGGGCCATAATAACAGATTCAAGTCATAAACATTTCAGAATACAAAAGAAAATCCCCATCCGCCAGTAATCACATGCTTACGTAATTTCACAATTATGCCAATGCCAAATCTATATTCATGCATATCATATACGGAACTTTTCAAGCTAAAATATTTTTCAATATATAAATATTTCCGGAAAAAAAAACCTGCATACAACAAACTTCTTATGCACCACCGTAATACTCTGTTTTAAAAGAGACACCTATTTGGAGCATCGCTCCTATGCATTTTTCTACGAAACACGTAACACATTAGGGAGAACATCTCCAAAAATACGCTGAGAAATATCATTCCAAAAATAGCAAAATTTTGTAAAGGTTAAAAAAAAAAAAACATATTTATATGTCTTGTACTATTTGAAATAAAATGGAGTTTATGGACTCTCCTGGATGTAGATCTGGTGCTAAAATCCTACAAAATAATAATGCGAAAATACTTAATACCTGGGTATCGATCAAATAATCCTATTCCCTAAATAATATCAAAATCTTATGAAATGAACTTTGGGATTTATATAAATATACCTATATAATGATACATATACTTATATAATTCTTTAAAAAGATCGGAAAATCCTATACTCTAAAAAAAATATACTCTCCTAAGAAACCATAATTAACTATATACTTTATACTAAAAATCCATTTAAAATATTGAAATCTTAAAATAAATAACTAGCTTAAAAATATGTAATCTAACTAGAAATAGATCTCACTATATATTAAAGAAGACAAATAAACATATACTATATATATACATATATATATATATATATATATAACCTAACTAACTAAAAAAAAATAGAGGAAAACCAAACATGCAAACTTACTTGAAAAAACATGCAAACAAGCAAATATATATAAACTTACTTGAATTGCTATGTTGGCTGCCCCTATTTTTTTTTTTATTCAAGAAAGAACCTTTGTTGTTCAAGAAAATGAGAGATATATATGTCTATGTTATGATGGCCAAGGATGAGAATTTGCATGAAACAAAAAAAAATGGTTTGCATGCCTATATATAGAGAATGAAATGACGGCTCAAGGCTGGAAAGAAATTCGGATGGTGGCAGGTGGATGACTAGGTGGCTCCCTTCCTTAATTGTTAAGTTTAGTTTTTTTTTTTTTAATTCCTATATGAAAATGCCAAGTATTTAAATTTCTAAAATAAATATACTAGGTATTAAAAATAAAAATCCACTTAAAGGCATTTATAAATCTTAATAATAAAACCTCAATAAGATAATAAAATTTTATTCCTATTCCTCAATATCCCCATAATACTACTAAGTGCCAAAAATACTATATCCCACCATATAGATCAAAACTCTATTTTCATCACGTTCTTAATTTTAATGTCATGCTAGGTGCTTACGGGGTAGGGCGTTACATAATTTTACAAAATTTAAATTAATATTTAAAATTTTTTTGGATACATGAACCTCTGATGGTGGCCTTGGAAAATTCCTGAAGAATACTCGTAAACTTATGCAGTTGTTTCTGAAGATCACTCTCTTGAGCAGATTGCTATCCTCCTATTCCCGATATCCCATTTATTTTGAGCAACCTCCAAATAATATGAACATCCTCCAACTTTAGTGGATCGTTTGATTAACTCGCTTGAACAAGGGAGCATGTGTGATGTTTTAACCCAGTGTCTACACAGATTCTCTAGATCAGCAAGGATCTTCGGGGCTCTCTTTAACTCATCTTTAATAATTTTTAGTGCCAAATGGTTTATACTTTTACACAGTTGGGCTATTACTGGATTATTCTTATCTTTTTCTTTCAGTTGAGAATATTTGAGGGTGGTCTTAATATTAGTAATCTGTCCCTCAATTAAAGAATCAATCTTGAGAAAAATCATTTCTAAATCGCTGTGTCTTGTTGCGATCCATGCCTTCAACAGTGCATGTTTGCACTCGGCCCGATTCATGGTCTTCGACCTGAAATGAAAAAACCTACCCGTCCAAACTCTTACAAACTTATGGGTATGTATTTAAACCATTCATCAAACAAGTATTCTAAGAACCACTGCATTCTATGTGACTTGGTCTTCAATTTTTTCAATCTCTCATTGTACTCATGCTCATTGGAGGAGTTAAATAATTTGTGCCATGTAATGTCTACAAACAATTCTGGTCCATCCTTTCCAATCTTCAGAGTTCACTTTCCAATAATATTTTAATTAATATGTCTTCTGCAAAACATGTGGTAAGAATTATTGAAGACTAAAGAGATAACCAGCATTAAACCTCACTCCTTGTCAGTTACAATCACGACAGGCTTGGAAGATTCGAAATATAAGTTCTTAAGTTGTTGCAGTACCCATTCATAGGTTTCAATTTTCTCATTCTGCATGAAGGCAGTAGCTACAGTGAAAGTCTTTCCCGTAAGAATCATTCCGACTGCCTCAAGTAATGCATAATATACCTAAGGAATACAATATAATATATTAAATATATATTTACTTTTAAAATAAAATACTAAGTAAAACAATATATAAAAAAAGATCAACTGAACATACTAATATAAAACCAACAACTATTAAAAAAGAGGAACTCACTAGTTCGTTTTATACATTGTATCCATTATCAAGACAAATGATCATGTCCACATCCTAAGAATGGATACTAGGTGCGCAACAATGATATCGCTTAGGACATTGTTTTCTTCACTGTTTCTCTAATAACACATATATCCTCGTTTATTACATTGATGAAATACTTATTCTATCATGTTGCGTCCCTCCATCTTCTTCTTCTTCATCTTTGCACATACATTATATATAGTTTGTTTACTGCAAAAATTATATCAAGTGAGTTAATAAATTGCAAAAATCATATAAGATCATATGAATCTTAAATAATTAAGCCAAACAACAAAACATTAATTTCACATACTCACAACATCATCCAGATTTTTTTCTAAAAAACTAGCCATGATATTCTGAGGAGCTACTTGACACTTACTAAATTGTCTTGGTGAGCTTTAGCTAGTCATTCGTTAACCTCGCTGCCTGAGCGTGTGCATGAGGATAAACATCTATCTTATGGTTATATCTGTCATCTTTTACATATAATTTCCACTGATCTCCAATTGCCGATTTATCATTTTTCAATTGAAAGGAGCAATTACACTTTTTTGTTCCATACGGACCCCTACGCTTTACCATGACTTCTTCTTCTTCGTCTTCGTCTTCGTCATCGTCATCCAACCTTTCTTTCTTTTTCTTTCCCTCCCCACGTTCACAACCAAGAATCACATACAGTCAACGATCAAATCTTCTTTTTGACATGTACCGAGTAATAATAAGATATGTATTTGTTGTCTTTGCTCTTTTTCTTGCCCAATTAACCGAATCCGTTTACAGATTGAATAATATATCTGTTTCAAACAAATAACTATGCTCCACATACTTTTCTTCCGTTTCTATACATTTCTCAAACGTTTCAGGATCTAGATCTTCCTATTATACAATAATATTGAGACTTTATTAAAAAGAACTAAGACAACAAGATAATTATAACTTTATTGATATAACTTTTTAACTTAATGATATTATTATTCATATTTTTTTAATTATTCAATTATTAAGCTGCAGTTCTTATTATTTATTATTAAAATTTTAAGTTGTTATTTTAATTGTATATTTGAGTATTTTATTACTTAAGCATAACTAAAATAATTATAATTTTGAAAATTATTATTGTATTTTTCAAAATATTAATTAATTTAATTATTATTTAATCTCTAAAAACCTTAAACATATTAAAAAGTAACATAAACAAACAATTATATAGTTAAAATTAAACATTTTTTGAACTAAAAATAAATTAAACACTAACATATACATATGTACTAACATAAACTAAAACAAATTTATAATATTAAATTAAAAATTAACATAATCGTATACTAAAATATATATTAAAAATAATTAACATTAATAATTAAATTTTTTTTAAGAAAACATGCCAAAAAATAAATCAAAAAAATAGTTGGCACAAGGTTACCCCTACTCACGCCATGATATGACTTGAGTGGGTTATTTTTATCCCAATTTTTTTTATTTTAATCTCAAAACTGATTGTATCGTGTAGATAATCTTTAAAACTATGTGTATATCATTTTAAATTCTTAAAATATGATTATTACAATTTTTAGAGAGAAGAAATTATGTGTATAGAGAGAAAGTGTTTTGAGAGGGAAAGAAATAATTTGAAATTTTTCGCACGTAAATTTTATATTTTAGCACGTAATTTATTATTATTTTTTAATGAACAAATTAGTCAGGCTAGTTCGGTAGGGGCTCAGACTAATCAGGCAACTTTTTTTTTCTTCCGCATATAAAAGGCAACTTTTTCATGTACATTAAAAAAATATACATAAAAATGATTTCATTTCTCTTTTTTTTAAAAAAAATTTAAATAAATAATGTTTTATTAACATTTTTTTTAAAATTAGATTATCCAGAAAAAAGTTTTAATTAAATTTTAAATTTGTGTTTAATAATGTCAAAGCTATATTTAAACTATAAAAAATTTACTTACTAAAACTTCTCTTTTTATATACATATTTTTTCAGTTGAAAAGTTTATAATATACTTGAATCAGACTTTAAATTATATTTAGTGTTAATTTATGTATAATATATACATAGATGAATTATTACTTATATATTTATAATTTTTTATATATTTTTAGAATGTTATTCGGTTTGACCACTGATTCAACCGGTTAAATAAATGAAGCATTAATGAACTAGTAGCTTGACAGATTCAATTTTCGATCAGAGTTTTTCAACATTGGTTTCTTCTCCTCATTTTTGGAAGCCTCCTAATTATAACATCCTGTGAAGGTAAATACAGATACCGGTTATTCTGAAAGTAAAAGTGACATCGATATTAGAGTTAGGAACCTTCTTGGGATTCCTCTTATTGCTAAATGCATCTCCCATACAAGCTGCTTCTCTGTAGAGTATGGTGATTTATTGGTATTATCGAAGGATATATTGTTGGCTCCTCGCTTTCTGGGGGATTATATTGAGAGTAATTTCTCTTCTAGCCATCAAAAGTCTCTTCTTGCATGATGAAGATTTTTTGGAGTTTGGATGTTTAGCATCAAACTTTATTAGTAGCATTGATGTATCTTTAGTTTCTTTTTCGTATGTGTACAGGACGGGCAAGTGTCCGACCCATCTCCTAGCTAAAGACGCTTTAACTTGTGATTCTGAACAGGAATGGTCTAGAAATATTCCTTCACATCTAGCTCGTTCTATCTCTTGAATTTTAATAATACATAACTCTCTTTTTACTAAAAAAAATAGTATTTAAATGGGCTGATGGACTCTAGTATACATTTTTATACACTTCTACTACACTCATTTTATGAGTAATAGTTTTTTTAATAAATTTTAGGGTTAATACCTAAGCACCCTTAAGTTTGAGGGATTGTCAACTAAGAGACCAATTTTTTTTTTTAATTATCAATTTAGGGATAATTTAAAGTAAATATATAATTTTTAAAACTTATGGTTTAATTTTAATCTCAATTCACCCCATCTATTTCACCTTTCAATTTTTTCTTATTTTTAATTATATTTCACATCAATCAATCCATATTATGTTATATAATTTTATTTCTAGCACCACTACTTATTGTTCTTAATCATCAACCACTCTTAGCTATTTATTTATTTCTCTACATTTATTTTTTTTATTTGTTATCATGACATAATAACCTTTTTCCTCAATTTGCGTCACTATTCCCCAATTTAAACTAGTGAAAAAGTGATAATAAAAAATTAAAATAAATGCAGAAAAAATAGATGAATAGCTAAGAGAGATTGTTGTGCAACAATATTACTAGTGATGTATAAAAATAAAATTTTGTAAAAGTATATGGATTGATTGGTGCGAAATATAATGAAGAATGATGAAAAAGTTAAATGGTGAAATATATTGGTGTACTTGGATAGAGTTTGATTTTGAAATTTTTACATTGGATTTAAAAAAAGCGGAATGGTTTGTAGGAAGAAATGTGGGTACCAAATTTGAGATTTGGAATGATATAGAAATTTAAAAAGTTTTAAAGAAAGTGGGGGTAAACTTGAAATGAAATTAAACCGTAAATTTAGAAATGATACATTACCCTAAATTGACCAACAATTGACAATTAGAAAAGAATGCTTCCGTAATTGACGATCTTTTAAATTTAAGGGTACTTATTTAGAATTAATATTAAATTTTATAAAATAAAAGATAAATTTTAAAATTTTAAAAATAAACTCTATAAGAAAATTTATTTTACCAATAAATATATTTAAAGAATGTATTAAAAGATGTATTAGATTTAATGTTTTTAGTGGTATTTAAATTGGCCTTTTTTTCCAACTACCAAATAAAGATAGTAGATTCCTTTTCTCTCAAACAAAACTTGCATACTTATCTCCCTTTTCTCTTTTCTAAATAAAAATTTTCCTTTCTTTACTAATCTCGCAAAATAGACGTCAAAGAAAACTTCAAACAATTGATAAAACTTTAATATTATTGATGAATACTAGGTACTATGCTAAATCAGCATCGAGATATAAAAAAATAATAGAGAAGATAAAAATTATTATGTTTCAAAATTAAATTTTTAAGAGTACATGAGAAAGAGACCAAGTGAAGGTAAAAAAGTGTATTTATTCATTAAAAAACTTGAAAGAAAATTGTGAAATTCTTATGTGGAATTTTAATACATTTTTCTAGAGACCTAAAAGGTTCATATTTCATCAACTATATAGAGAACAAAAGCAAAATAATTAGAGAGAAAATTGATCATATATGAAGAAAACAATTAACCTCGTCCAAGAAACATGATATTTCTTTAGCTTTAAATTATATTTCATTTTTTAGATTTTAGCATAAAATCCCGTTTAGAAAGAATCACATGGTAAAACCATGGCAGCAAAAGTTTCTATGTTTGGGTAAGATTGTGAGACAAATGGATACTTAATCAAGGAAGGATCTTTTTCTTTCTTTCTTGGCCTTTTCCACATTTCAATTTTCTTTGCTAACCTATTTTTACAAATCTCTCATATCAATAATTACTAATATTGTTTGATAAGTGATAACGTCCTTAAACCTTTATTATAGCTTAAATATCTTTTCTATGTGTGCGTTTAAGATATGACACCCACCATCATCTTCTAAGTATATTTTCTAATTCATTTTTTACATGTGTAAAAATTATTTTTTTTAAAAGATATAATTTCATGTATCAAATTCTTATTTATTACCATATATTAGGATTATAATACACTTCCTAAAATACTTTTTTTAGCAACCTAAAATAATTTTTATAGGCTTAACTTTTATAATAAATGATATTGTTATTTTAATATATGATATTAAAAAATGTAAACATGCAAAATGACACATGTAAGGAAGATTGTAAAATTTTTACTATAGAATTATTATTTTATATAATTTATTTGTAGATTAATTAGTTATAAATATATAAACGATAATAATGTATTTATAATTTATAAAAAAAATATATTATAATTTGGACAAACTTCTCTTCGAAATATTAATTAATCCAATAAGTAATACATGGGGACGGGTGTTTTATTAGAAAAAATTATCTTAAGAAAAAGGGAAAAAGCAACAAGGGAAAGAAAGAAAAGAAAAGGTTTCGTATCCATCACTGCTAGAAAAAACGTTCCTTATTTCTTGATAACGTACCAAAAATGGGAAAGACCCTATCAAAAGGTAAATGCCATTTACCAAAAATGGGGATTTGCTAGTAATAGAATACCCATTATTTCCTTTCTTTATTTTCTTCTAAATTTGGTTCCTCTTTCCACCATTACATCCTTAGAATTGTAACCTAACCAAGTAAGCTAAAAATAGCCCCCAAATTCATTCCTCCCAAAAATGTTTTTTACTAGTACTATATAATATACCAAAAACCAGAAAAAAAAAAAAAAAACCCCTTTCTTAATCGATCGATCAGAGAGAGCGCCGGAGAGAAATGGGGAGAGGAAAAATTGAGATAAAAAAGATTGAGAATATAAATAACAGGCAAGTCACCTTCTCGAAACGCCGTGCCGGATTGTTGAAGAAGGCCAAAGAGTTGGCCATTTTGTGCGATGCAGAGGTCGCCGTTATAATTTTTTCCAGCACCGGAAAGCCTTATGAATTTGCAAGTTCTCGGTAATTATTTATTTTCATTTCTCCTCTTCATTTTCTGTCAATCAGTTAACGTGTTTCTTCATTTTTTCTTCTTTTTTTTTTAATCAAACAGTACTATAATTCTTGTGTGCTTACATAGGGGTTTAAACTTAAGATTTTCCTATTACTTTTTATGAACAATCCAATTTTTATAAAAAAAAGTAATAGAAAAATCTTAATATGTGTTCTAAAATTACTATTTAACATTTGAGATATTATTCAATCTCAATCATAATATAATGAGATGGGTTACCTTGTTAATCAAATTAAGATTGTACAATAAGTCCTTCCCCAAATCGTACGAGCCTATTGTGATCGATTAGCCAATCAGATTCGATTATATCGAATATGTAAGTTTAAGTGAAATGAGTATATATTGTATAATATATATATATATATTATAAGATAAAGACAATAATTTTGTGTATTCTAATAGTGTGATTCCTTTAGTTACGTAATTTTATCCGATATATTAAATGCATATTTTTTAAATTTATATTATTTAAAAAAATATTTAATGACACATACTAATTTCGCGTTGTTATGTTTATATTTGAATCTTATTTCATCCGATCATTCTCCTTAGATATCAGATTACTAAAAATATATTACCGGACAAAAAAAGTTTGGTAGTGAAATAAGAAAAGAAGGAGTTATTGAGAATTAATTTTTATTTATTTAATTTCTTGGAAAAACAATTAAATTTATTGGGGTGTCTGTCTCCCGGTATTTTTGTGTTTGAACGGTGGACTGGAGCAATGGTGATAGAATGAGTAATAGGAGAGACCAATTCCTTTAAAAAGGAGAGACCAATCAAACCGCCCAGCCCATATATCATGGTTCTGGCATAAGGCTAAAATCTCTGTCCAAGCCTGGGGAAACCAGGCCAGACCTCAAGAGGCTACAAATTTCCGCCCAAAGCCCATAACCGGGTCAATTCCAAGTTTCTGCTCCTTTTTATTTTTTTTATTTATTATTTTAGCTTAGTAAAATTTTTGTCGTTTTTTGAGCAGGTTACATTTGGTGTTTTTTTTCTAATTAATAAAAGAAAATTTTATTTTTAGCTAAATACATGTATTACAAATATTATAAATTTTCTTGGTGTATAAAAAAATATTAAATAGAATTACTCAGGGATGTACGATGCCACTAATTTATATATATATATATATATATATTCAACCAATTTAAACTTTATTTTTTTGAAAACGGATTTTAACATACATGTTTTATTTTATTTATTTTTATTTGTAATAATTATTTGTTACCACGGTTGTATAACTAAACTAGTGTTTTTTAGCTTACGTGGCATTTATGTGTTTTATAATGAAGGATGGAACAAATTCTTCATCGGTACAACTCAAATTCACAAGCTTCAAAGCTCATTTTAACCGATGAAAATGCAACCGCAAATCAGGTAAATTATGAATATGATTAATTAGTAGTAAAATATACATATTTTCTCAGTTTTCAAGAAAAATTTACATATTCTTATTCTTACTTCTCGGATCAAATAGAATATATTTTTAACTATTTATTATTGTTCAAAAGTCACTTTATTTTGAAAACATTCTTATGTATAAGTGAAAAAGAATTACTACTATATTGTTTTTATAGAAGATAATAATTGACAATAAGTAGTACTTTTTTTCTTGATTTGTAGTCCGAATCCAATTTGGTTCAAGGATTTTGATGTGGAGAAGGCAAAGAGGAAAGAAAATAAAATTCTTAAAAGAATAAAACTCTTAGGAAACTAAAAATGTCGTTCCGTAAGATAAAGAAAATACTAAAAAAATATAATTTTTCTTGTTTAGTTTGTACATTTTAAGATGAAAATGGAAAGAGAAAAATAATGAAAAAAGAAGGATAACACAATAAAAATATATACATTTATTTAGGATTATTTCTAATATTAACAAAACAATATTATTGGTAATACAATATTAATTTTATATTATAAATTAATGTTAGAGAGAGAAAGTGAACGTAAATTTTAGAGAGAAAGTAAGTGTGAATATTAGAGAGAAAAAATTTTGTGAATTTTAGAGAGAGAAAGTGTTGTGAATTTTAGAGAGCAACAATCGTGAATTCTAAAGAGAGAAAGCGTCGTAAATTTTAGAGAGAGAGAAAGTGAATGTGAATTCTAGAGATAGAAAATGAGTGTGAATTTTATAACGAGAAAGTGTCATAAGTTCTAGAGAGAGAAAGTATTGTTAATTTTAGAGAGAGAAAGTATTGTGAATTTAGAGAAAGAATGTGTAGTAAGTTAGAGAAAAAGTATTGTGAATTTTGGAAAGAGAAAGTGCCATAATTTTTAGAGAGAGTAATTGTAGTAAGTTTTAGAGAGAGAAAGTGTCGTGAATTTTAGAAAGAGAAAGTGAGTATGAACTTTAGAGAGAGAAAGTAAGTGTGAGTTTTAGAGAGAGAAATGGTCGTAAATTTTAGAGAGAGAAAGTTTTCTAAATTCTAGAGAGAGAAAGTGAGCATGATAGAGAAAGAAAGTAAGCGTGAATTCTAGAGAGAAAATGTGAATTTTGGAGAGAGAGTATTGTGAATTTTAGAGAGAGAAAGTGAGCATGAATTTTAGAGAGAGAAAGGAAATGTAAGTTTTTAAGAGAAAGTGTTCTGAATTTTAGAAAGTAAGAATAAATTTTAAAGAGTGTGAAGATAAGAGATATTAAACTAAAGTTATCTTTTCCTTTTCATTTTTTTTCTCATACTTTTACAAGGAAAACAATTTTCTATATTTAATAAGTAATTTCTCCTTGATATTTTTCTTATTTAATTTTATTCACTATTTTCTTTTTATTACCAAACAAAATTAAAAAAAAAAAAACTATTTTCTTTTCTACGCCAAAATCCCAGAAACAAACATGCCTAAATGATTCATCATATATGTAATGGCGGCTTTGGTTAAACAATTCCACACAAAAGTTATTCCCACTATATTGGCAAAAAACACAACATTTTGATTGAAATGAATAAACAAACTATATTGTTCCTTGTTCCCACTTTTAGGATGATCTTTATGTTGGTGCAAATACATATTTGTTTATTCATTAAAAATAAATAAATAAAACATATTTGTTTTGTGGGGAAGATTTTCCCATTACCATTTGTCTTTTTTTCCTTTTTTCACTAATTTGGTCCTAATAATCTAATGTATAGTTTTACCACTTGTATTATTGTAGCATGAATCGCAGCCTCATGTAAATGCTTTAAAATCAGAAGTTGCCAAGCTACAGTTGATGCAGCGGTAAGTCTCAATTTGCGGTCTAATTTTTTACTAGTATAATATTTTTTTTTATAGTATTGCTATTAATAAAAAATAAAGGTTAAATTACAAATAAAAATGTTTTTACGAAAGAAATATTTTGAGAAGATCAGAAACACTTTAGCTTATGTTATATTACATATTTCTCCTAGAATAAGTTTAACAAAATTTACAGTCCAAACGAATTCTTAAGCTTTCACGCATGGATATTAAGTGTGACAAATTAATTAATTGGTTAATTAGAAAGATATTAGACTAATCCAACCTAATACTTTTGAATTAGTATCATGATACTTTCCCCTTTCAAAATAAGTATTCTTTTAATTTGTAGCACAAATTCTAACAACATATTTTGTATATTGGAATGATACATAATGTAATCTTTTACTATTTAGAATATTTTTTTACCCGCAATAGAATGAAACTTTCTTTTCATTCCAGTGTCGAAAAATAAAAAAGTAGAATGAGATGATGATTCCTTTTATTTGTTTGAAAAAATTATTATTTATTGTTGGAATAAAATGAAATTTCGCACATATTATATTTGTTAAATATTTAAAAATTGATATTTAGAATATACTTCTTATAAAGATATAAATGTACGATAAAATCTAAATAAAAAATAGTAAAAAGATAAAAAAAAATAAATTTTTGTATTGGTTATAAGTTAATTTCTTGTTGTGTAGTTAAAATTCACATAAGCATTACATAAGTTTTTTTTTTTTTTTTTTTTTAACTAAGTAGTAATATTTTTTTTATAAAATATTGTGAGGGCATAATAGATACAAATATTTGTTTTATTTCCCCTTTCTTCTGGAAAGGTCTTTTCATAGGCTTTGGTGTGGAAAAGTCTTTCTCACCACTTCTTTCTAGAATAAACTTTCTTGTTAAAATACTTTTCCTAGTTCTAATTTTAATATCATGTAATGGAAGAAGAAGTCGGAAAAATCATTCCAAACCATTCAATTCTAGTCAATCAAACATGCTATAAAGGTTTAATAAGGAAATATTTTACTTCTATATAGATAAGGAGAGAGAGGAGGATAAAATTAAATATATATATATATTCCCTTCAATATAAAGAGTTTTACAATCTTCAATAAATATTTATTGAACTTTTTTCTTCTTTACGCATCTTTTTATTCATTTATTTCATTCCCTTTATCTATCTCTTTTCTCATTTATGAATGGTAGGAAATGTATGGTAGTTAAAAAATTGTCTTGTTTCTCAAGACTCATAGGCATTGTTTGGTTTAAGGATTTTGATGAGGAAAAGGAAAAGAGAGAAAAAGGAAAATGCAATTCTTAGAAATTGAAACTCCATATATTGTTTGGTTGATTAAGGAAACTATTAAGGAACATGATTTTCCTTGATTGGTTTATGGGAATTTGAGATGGAAATTGAAATTGAAAATAAAGAAAACGAAAGAAAAAATTACAATATATATATATATATATTGGTTCCAAAATTAAATTTTGCTTGATTGAATCGGGTTTGAACAAAACTAAGTCAAAATAATTTAAATTATATGAATTTAATAAAATGTATATGAAATATTTTTTAAAATACAATTCAAATAATTAGATTCGGTTAACATAAATTGAGATTTCGAATAAATTTAGTTCAAAACAAAATTTATTAAAAAAAATTTCAACATAAATTGAGATTTCGATTAAATTTAGTTCAAAATAAAATTTATTAAAAAAAATTTCATTCATGTTAAATTAAATTCATATAATTTAAATGATTTCAATACAATTTTATTTAAATTGATTCAAAATATTACAATTTTATAAAAAAAAAAATAATTTGACGAACTCTCACCGAAAATATTTCAATACTGATACTGATTTCAAATGAATAAGTATTAGTAATCGTAATAACTAAACTCATTCAAATTCTGAAAAAAATAAGAACTACTGTAATGATGTGATGGATGGAAAATGAAATTTGATCATCTAAAATTTATAGAATCGAAAACACCACTATGGAGCTTTAGCTCCACATTTTCTTTTCCTCACCAAAATGTATGTGAGGAAAGTATTTTTTCCCCAATTTGAATTGAGATTTTTCTTAGAGTTTTCCTCATTCAATTATCTTCAGCATTTTCTCTGGTTATCAAACAAGAGAAAATTTTTTCTGAGGAAAAGTATTTTTTTTTTTCTAAAGTAAAATCTTTGAACCAAAGAGGCATTTAATTTGTGTGTAAAGGTATACTATACATTATATTTATGATCGGAGAGAGTAATAAATACATGTTGAGAGTCGTAAAAATACATTTATTATGAATAAATTTTAATTATTAAAAAAGACAGTTATTTTGAAAGGGTGGGTGGGTGAGAGTAATGGTGAAAAATGTTGTTTTAATTGGGATGGTAAAATGTTGAAGGCAAATGATGGGAAAGGAACTTGGAAGCCTGAGCTTTAAGGAATTGCAGAAGCTGGAGCATCAACTTAATGAAGCCATTCTCACTGTTAAGGATAGGAAGGTTAACTACCTAACTCATCTCTTAATTTTATAATTTCCCCCATTAATCAATCATTTATTTTAACATAAATTATTTTAACACTAATTCTCTGATTATTATTATTATTTTTTTTTTAACATGTATTTCGTCAGGAGCAGGTACTATTGGAGCAGCTTGAAAAATCAATATTGCAGGTAACAGAAGAATTATAACAATTCTTTCATAAATAACCTCTTTAATTATTCATATAATTTTGTTTTTTAAATTAGGAGCAAAAGACTCTACTAGAAAATGAAGCTCTGCGCGAACAGGTAATGAATTAGATAAATTAAGCTGAAAATAAAGAAAAAAACTCTTGAATTGAATACTACTAGGACTCTAATTCACGCTGCATTTATTAAAAAAAAAAAAAAAAAAAGATTGAGGAATTGAAGGGGCTGGGGCAGTCGAATGGGGTTGGAATTGGAAGGAAATCATCAGGTGGAAGTTGGAGCACTGTTTGCGATTGTAGTAGATCAGACAAGGATGGTAATTCCGACACTTCATTGCGCTTGGGGTAATTCCTCTACTCTCCTCAACTTTAACCCCTTTTACCCTCACCTCATCATCAACTTGCTTTCTTTTTTTTAATTCGTAAAAGATGAATTATTTTTTAGAAAAATATGGTTCAAAAAGTGAAAACTTTTCATTATAAAAGCAATTCAATTTAAGCTTAACTGCTCCAAATTAGAAAATGTTTATCAAGTTGTTAAATGCAGGCTTTCAGTTGATATTTGCAACAAGAGAAAAGTACCAAAGGTGGAAGCCAATACAAATGATTCCGAAAGTCTAATGGTATTAGATTAGTTAATTTGGCTAGCTATTGCTCTTCACATTCCTGCCTTCCTTTTTCTTTATGTTTCTTAGACAATCTCAGAGGGCATATATGGACTTGGGATTTTGAATATTTAATTTTATATATTATATTAATGCTTTTGACAAGTAATATTGCATTAAAAGGCATCAAATTAAGTCCATTTCTAGACAATTATACAATTGATTTGACTTGAATAAAATACTAGTATATATAATTCATGGTTTTAGGCATGGAAGAGGGAACTCTTGGATTTGTTCTTTGGAGAGGCTGGAAGATTTTCATAATGGTGCTTAGTTACTAATTTTTAGCATAGGCTGATTTTTGACTTTGCGCTGCAACTTTCTTTCATACTACTCTCCATCTGTTTTAATTTATTTTTTACCATAATATTTAACTATCAATACTGAATTATTCCCAAAAACAAAAAAAAAACTATTAATACTGAATTATCAATTGACCCTTCTTTCATATATTTTCAACCGATGAATAAGATTTTATCAAAATTAATTATGAGCCGATTTCGATATTTACAATATTGGTAAGGTATAGTATATAATATAGGAGGGATGATGTATTCAAATTCTGACTTTCTTCTTTTCAATAACAAATTGACAATTGAGACTTTACTTTTAAGAAGGAAGGCCTCCCTCCCTCCTTTCTTTTCTTTGTTTATGAGAAACTCATATATCTTAAAATTATTCTTCTTTTCTTTGTTTATGATAAACTCATTTATCTTAAAATTATTCTTCTTTTCTTTGTTTATGATAAACTCATATATCTTAAAATATAGAATAATGATACTAGTACCAAGTACAAACCACAAAAGCAAGTAAAGAGATAAATAATTAGGCTTAATTAAAAAAGCATGGTGGATGATTCTTCATCTTTATTATTCTAATTAATTTTTTAAAAAGCATATAATTGAATTCTCATCCCCTTCCTTTTTGTTATTTATATAACATGTTTTACTTTTATGTATCAATAATCACTTGAAACTTTCTAAACCCTACCAAAATATGAAAATTTAGATCCATAACATGTTCATTTATTTTAGGTTCAACTTTGAGCAATAAATGATGGATTAGACTCATAAACCCATATAAGCATATTGCATTGTGATTTGCAAGGAACAAAACAAATTGTGCTATACGGCTATCTTCAATCCAAAACTCTCAAATACACTTCAAATCACATTAAAATGCAGTATTTATAATACTTTTACTTCAACCCATTTATTCTATTTTCACTCCAAAAGAAATATTCCACTTAATATTCTTTTTCCTTCTATTTTTTATTATTATAATTATTTTTACATAATCAAAATACTTCATTTTATAATGCATGTTATTAATATTTAAAATAACATATATATAATAAAATTTTAATTAAATCATAATATATTATAAAATACCGAATTTTATTAAATATTACGAATTGAAAAAAACATAAAAAAAACACCATCAAAATTGATATAACATACTCCCTAATACTCTAGAAAACCACCTCACTCTCACAAGTATTTTATTAATATATTTCTTAATTTTATTTTGGTCTATTAGTTGATGAGTTTAATTTTAGTCTACGTGTCATTCATTTGTATGTATATTTTTATTCTGCATTTTATTTTTATATAATATATTATCAGGTTGACGTTGAGATTATTAATATGAGTATGTATGATTTAATTTGTTTTGATTATTTGATTGTTTAGATCAATTTATTTTTTAAAAAAATTCAAATTATAATTATCAAAAAATTCAAATATTTATAAACCAATTGATAAGATCTAATTTTATTATATCTTAAAATTTTAACATTTTTAATATTTATAAGGATGAGAAAATAAATTTGATAAAATTAATAATAAATAAATAAATTTGATTAAAATAAAATTAAAAAAAAAACTCTCAAATATAACGTGATTTACAGCAAAATTTGGTGTAATACTATAGCAAACAGCATTTTGATGGAGAGCGTTGGAGCACCAATTCACGGTAAAAATATGAAAATAATGCTGGATTGGAGATGGTCTAATTTAAAAAATGAAAAAATTAAACATGTTCATGTTTATTAAAATACATAATTGTTATTTTTTCTAGGCATGATTAGTGTCCGAATTTGTAATATGATATTCCGTTTGAACAACTGCTAACCACAAATGTCTCTTGAGGTCATCTTCACTCTAAAATTAATCATACTAGAAAATACTATGATTACTACAAATATATTAATTAGTTAATCTTGTGGTCTCGCTAATTTAATATTTTTAAATATTTTCAAGTAATATCTTGTCAAGAAAATTAATGCTTCCTTCAACCTCTAGACTGATGATGAAATGGTACCTATTCTAATAATCTTGATTTGCTCATTAGCTTAGGTATACTTTTAGTAATTACTGTAATTTTATTTGCACATTGCATATGAAACATGTATAATAATGAGATACGGGTTTTGATTAAGTAAAACAAAATTAATTCATCTTCTTCAATTTATTCACAAATTTTATTTGAATTTGTCTAACAATAAAATACTCCCCCCACCACCATAAAAAAACCTTACTTATAGTCAAACTAATCTTCCTAATTTTTTGTATAAAAAATATTTGAATTACCCCTTTTCTCATGTATTTAAAAAAAGAAAAAACAACTTTCAATTTCAATTGATTAAAAAAATAATCATCCAATTGATGATAATGTTAGAAAAATTATGTTGTTGGGCTATGTAATTTTCAGACCACACAAGTGAAGGATTGATTGACCCTATCCCATTCATCATAAGAGTCCCAATTGTTTGAATCTCTATTTATTTAAACTTTTGTTCACTTATTAATTTAATTTGATTTATTTAATTCTAGAATATATATAAATTAATTTATCTCCTAATTGCTCCATCATTTATAAGAAAACGTTGTAATAATTTTATGGATGAGAAGCTTATGCAAAAGAACAAGACAAAATGAGGTCATGAAAATAAAAAAGAAATTATAATTAGTGTCTTTTAGTGGCTACTCTCGTGTATTCGTGGCAAACAATGACAATCGATCCTAGCCGTCAACATGGTTAGGCCACCAATCTGATTGGCTATGCCTCCTTTAGTAAATCCATTGTTTGGAACCGCCAGAAATTAAATTACTCATAAATTAACTAATTATAATCTTTGTCTGTGCATTATTATTCACAAAGCTAATAAAATACTTCTTTTTTGGGTCTAATAACCATTCCAAACGATGAGGACAATTTTAGCATTGACCTTCTATCTCGTCACCTTCCTAAATAATTTATTTTTTACTTTCTTTTAAGAAAAAATAATATATTTAAATTTAAAATATAAGCAGTAATATGATATAATTCTCAAAATTTATTTTTCGTTATATTCCATAAATCAAATATTATCATTAGAATTCACATAACCAACTAAATCAAATGTTTCAATCAAGTTATGATAATGCAAGCCTTTATTAACAGCCTCATTCACATGCCTTAACAATCACTTAAGAGTTGTACAATACTAGGTTTGCACATGAATCTATTCAGAAGATTAATAGAAAAAATAATATTAGGTTTGGTGGATATCATGAAATACATAACTGGTCCTATTGTCATTCTATAAGGTATGTTAGGCATACTCTTCTTCTCACTTTCAGCTTTAGAACATGTTTTAGAAGAAATTTTGAAATAACTAGCAAAAGTTGTATTGACAACTTTGAAACAATTTCTTTAAAAATGAGTTACATGTATTTTTCTTAACGTAAGTCAAGTGTTTGACCAAAAAAAAAAAAAAAGAAATCTTATGGATTATTGTAAATTGTTTGTGAAATTTTGAGTATTATATTATATCGGACTTAAACTTTTGAGTCTAAATAAGCTAGTTTTTCTTTTCTAATAGATAGTCGATAAACAGAACTCGGGAATCTATATGTATAGCAAAAAAATTTATTATTTTCCATCATCTTTCCTACTCTTTCTCTCTACAAAATTTCTTTCTTACTTCTCTATACTCTAAAACTATAATATTTAACATTGGACTTGTATTGGAGGTAGATATGCATCATTATGAAGAATTTGTGGAAGAAAATATGGATTTTAAGGTAAGGAAAGCTCAAAATACTTTTTTTTCGAAACTGGGGCTCGGATCACCAGGATCTGTGAACCGGAGCTAAGCGGTTCGCCCATTTAGGCAGTCCATGCTCAACGATGGTCGCGCAGATGAGCGACCCGCTCAGGTCCGGCTCGCCGGCCTGAGAAACCCGAGCAGCTAAAATTTTTTTTTTTTAGCGTATGAAATTTGTATTTTTTTTTAAATGTTAGTATATGATTTTTTTTTGTATTTTTTTTATATGTTCGTATATTAAATTTTTGTTTATTACACTGTTTTTACAATTTTATTTTTAATATGAAATATGTTCATATTTTAATTGTTTCGTACTATATCGTAATAGAACGACGTAGATCCAAATACATTTGAAGAATTTTTGGAACAGGAAGAATAAGTGGATCACAGATATTTACTTGCAACTGATCGAATCTTTAATTCGAGAGTAGAGTTGGTGAACTGGGCAAAAGAAACAACTATGAAAGTGAACACGTATTTGATTGTCACTCGGTATTTAAGTTCAAGAACATCCGACCGTCGACCATATGTTACATTGGGTTGCGAGTGTGGATGTGCAAATAAACCGAGAACGAAGTCCGTAGTTGACGATGAAGAAGAAGAAGTTCAAGTAAAAAGGCGGAGTCCTTACGAGACTAAAAAGTATGGTTGTCCCTTCAAATTAAAAGGCAAGCAAATGACGATATGTGAGAATTGGCAAGTACTCATACACGATGGGAGGCACAACCATGCAATAGGTGTATATACTCATGGTCACGCTCAAGCAGTAAAATTGACGGAGGAGCAGCTGATACTTATTGAGCAATTCAGGAAGAGTCATGTGCCATCCCGTAATATCTTATGATTTTTCCAGGAACAAAACGTGGTTGTGCTGTCAGGTATGTTCCATTAACTGTACTGCATCCTGGTTTTATGTTTAGGATTTAAATTGAGATTCTAATATTATGATTTGCATGATTTTTTGTAGTGCCCAAAAAATATATAACGTCGTTGCGAAGAATAAGAAAAATAGGATGCAGGGGTGAAACACCGTTGAAGAATTTCTCTAACTAAGTGCTAAACGGGGTTACACGGTCTTCTGTGAGGACAGCAACGTGCTCAGTGACATTGTCTTTGCACACCCGACATCAATTGAAATAATAAGAACGTAGCCATATGTACTTATAATGGATACGACATATAAAACAAATAAGTAAGTTGTATTAAATTTTTTATATTAATTATACATTTAGGAGTGGATCCTGTGGATCTCTATTAGCTGGACCTGACTGCTGCCAACTGTCATTCTTTGCTTTCTTCCACTGCGTAAGGTTTGTAGGAGGACGTGACACTTCTCGGGTCTTTTTTGTTGCGATCCAGCAATCTTACTCATCACTGACATAAAACTGTCAGTCAACCCTTTCCCCTTACCCCGAGCAGTCCTATGACCAGATGATGAGGCATGAGCCACAAGAACAGGTTCGTCATCATCGCCATCACAATCACCATCATCGTCATCATCATCATCATCATCATCATCATCCTCAGGCTTATCCTCATCGTCTTCACTTCCATGAATGCAGAGGGAACCAACCCTGACGGCCTCCTCAGACCGGGTCCTTCCACCATCCCCGAATGTACCAGATTCTCTACCCAACCTAGCATCAGATAAGGGATTGCCACAATTAGTGACTCCACAGTCAGCACCGTTGTAAGATGAGTCCACCAGGACAGATGCCACAAGCTGCTCGAAAAATTGGACACCTAACTGCAACCCTGGACCACTGACCTCATTTAATGGAATATGAGTTTTAGAAAAAAATTGTGGTTGATTATGGCCAGGCATACGGAGAGGCAGAGAGGGAGCATGTGCATATGGATCATATGATGTAAGTGGTGGCTGAGAATATCCATAATGGTCATAGGGTATGGGGGTGTACGAATGGTGTAATGTGGTAGGAAGAAGGGTCCTAAACGGTATAGGAGATGGCTGGGTGAAAGACTTCGGTACACTAGGGTCATAATGTATCCCCGGTCCAAGAAGTACAGGAGGACGGTATTTCTAAGGTACATGGGCATCCCCTCACACGAAGGGATGACGTAGTCATCAGTGGCAAAACCATGGAGGGGCTCGAGCCCTCCCGGGAAAATTCAGAAATGTTAAATTTTTTTTAGTTTTTATATTCAAACCCCCTAGTTTTATTTTTTTTAATAGAGCCCCAAAACTTTGGCTGCGCTACTGATTTAAAAAAAAAAATTTCTCAAAACACTCTCTCTCTCTCTCTCTCTCTCTCTCTCTTGCATCGCGCCCAACCTAGAAACAAAATCCCTCTTTCCTCCTCGGCTCCTCCTCCTCCTCTCTCTCTCTCTCTCTCTCTCTCTCTCTCTCTCTCTCTCTCTCTCTCTCGTCTGAGTCTCGACTAACCTTCGGCGGTGACCAGATGGTGACGGCGCGCGCGACAATGACGACGACGGCTAGCGACTGGACTGTTGCTCCTCTGGCCTCTGCTGCTCCTTCTTGCTGCTACTGCTGCGGCACCGGCTCTCCATTTTCTGCCACTATTCAGGGAGGGTTCTTCAGCTCAACTATTCTTCAAATTTGAAGAAAAAGGTAACCTTTTAAATTAATCTCTGTTGAAATATTATTTATTTTAAATATTATTTTATGAAATTTAGGGTTTTTCCTGGCTGTATAGTGCTACTTATTGCTGAATTCATGTACTTCAAAAAATTTCTAGGGTTTTTTCTTTAAAAATATGATTATTATGTAATTTTTGTTCTAATTAATGATTATATCATAAGTGAAATGTGTTGAATTTAATTTAAAACAGTTGAATATTTATTATATAGGATTTTAATATGGATAAATATTTTGAAAAGTGGAAGAAGGGTTCTAAACCGGTTGAAGAAACGTCATCCATCGTATTATTTTTCAGTAGTTATTTCTTTTTCAATGTAAAAGTATTTGTATGAATGTTATTTATTTTTATATTAATCTTCTAATCGTTCTAAATTAATTGCAGCTCATATTGGATGTCGTCTTTTGATCGTGCTTATCGGTTATCTAAAGATTCTGATCAAAATTCTCAACTTTGATAGAGTTATTTATCTCGTGAGTGATGGGTAATCATTCCTCGTGAGTGATGGGTGATCACTCCTCATTGTTAATGGGCGATTACCTTTTTTTTGCTATGTTAATTATAAATTTACAATTGTAATGCTTATCTCGTGAGTGATGGGTAATCATTCCTCGTGAGTGATGGGTTATCACTCCTTATTGGCAATGGACGATTACCTATTGTTTTACTATTTTATTTGTAAATTTAGAATTGTTTGAATGTTTTTGTACTTGGAATGCATCTATTTTATAGACGAAATTCTGGCAAAATTTTTAATGTTGTTCAACCCTTCCAAGTTTTTTGTTCTGGTTTCCCCACTTGCAGTCACTGCACGACCTTCAACCCGACTGGTCCTGTCTGTCACAAGACCTAAATCATCATCACCCCTACATTCTCCGAGCCAAACTATCTAAACAAATTATTGAACATTTTCCTCAATGATATCATATTTGTCTAATTCATCTCTTATATTATTTAAATCTTTTGTGTACGATACAAGCAATGCATTTTTTTTCATCTTTATATTATTAAGTTAAAGTTGTGCATTAAGCTAAATTGATTATAGTTATATTTATTACCTCATTTCAACACTTCACGCTTTTTTATTAGATTGTGTAAACCCTAAACACATAAAATCTTTCAATATATAACCTGAAAAACTCTAAACCGTAAACCATAATTTATGCAATTTGTTTATGACATTTGTTTATAAAGTCGTATTATTCATATAAACCCTAAAACCTAAACTCTAAATAAACAAAAATTATACAATCATCCAAATCCACAGGCATCCTAATAAACATAAACAAATTAAAGAACATAATATAACCTCTAAATTAAACAAATAAACATAAACGAATAATAATTTTTAAAAAATAACCTAATCATAAAAAAATCCTAAAAAATTTAAACAAGTTAAATAACATAATCTAGACTCTAAGCTAAACAAATAAACATAAACTCAATCATAACTTTAAAAAAATAACATAATCATTAATTATAATAATGTAATCATAAACAAATGTAAAAACGAAAGAAACAAACAAATTAAAGAACATAATATAAACTCCAAATTAAACAAATAAACATAAACATAATCATAATTTTAAAAAAATTAACATCATCATTAATTATAACAACATAATCATAAACAAATGTTAAAAAAAATAAAAAAATATATCAAACAAATTAAATAACATAATATAAACTCCAAATTAAACAAATAAACATAAACAAAATCGTAACTTTTAAAAAATAAACTAATCTTTAAAAAAAAAAAAAAACACCAAACGGGTCCGACCGCGTGAATCGGCGACCGCAAAAGAACATGATCTCTGAACAGCGCGGTCGTTTACCAACCCAGACGCCGGACCTAACGATCAACCTACAAGACCGGTCGCTGGACTAGGCAACCTGCAATGGATACGGCCGCTGGTCCAGGCGACTCGGCGTACTTCCGCCAGAAAAAAAATAATTTTTTTTAGTCCAATAGTTATTTTCAAATTTTCAACCACTAAAAATGTAAATAAATAAGTAAGGATCGAAGTACTAACCTTTTTTTTTTTTTTTTTCAGATTACAACGGTTGGATCTTCCAAAATCTGTAGTTAAAATTTGTGGTTTTAGAGAGAGTTTAGAGAATTTTGTGAAGTTGCAGAAACTTTTGGTTCAAAAATGAATTTTTTTAAATTTTTTCGCGTTATACATATAGACTTTTGAGTTCGGTTTATCGATCCCTTCCAATACATGAATAGGAATTATTTAGCTCAAACACAATGAACACAATTTATATTATCTAATACATGATCTATTTACATTATATAGTAGACAAATTAAGTTGCAATACAAGAAATTAAGGGTTACCTTAAAAAATATCTTGTACTTTTAGTCAATTGTTAATTGATCAATATCTGGACTTTAATTTAACAATTAAGTACCTAAATTAGAGTTCCATTAATAAAATAAACTTTTAATTTTGACAACAAATATCCAAAATAGGGTTCAACAGTTATTTTTATTGGCAGAATCTTAATTTTGATACTTGATTGAAAAAATTAAAAGTTTAAGTACTCAATTAACAATTAAATTAAAGTATAGAGATTTTTTTAAATTGACCCAAAAATTAATTTTCAACCCTAAGTGAATTTGAAACTAGATAATAACTCAATAGTAAAAATAATTTTATCCTAGTCAAAATTTTTTAATTTAACCATATCTTCTTTCTGATTTATAATTAAAAAAAAAAAAAAAAAACTCCAAGGAACTAATATAATAATCTATTTGTGGTAGCCTCTCTTAAATACCCTACAGTTTTGGGTCAACATTGCAATTATCCGACGCCCACGTCAATTACGTAATGCCAACTTGACCCTGAGACAGTGCAAATTTGTGTAAGGGTATTGATAATAAACATGCAGGAAAATAAACGAAATTTCTGAAAAATTCAAATGAAAATATTTTCCTTCCTTAACTTTCTTTCTCTACACTCACTTCTCTCTCCATATTTTGAATAATCTTGAAGATTTTAAAGATAAACATAGACGATTTCGACAATTATAAAGAATTTGTAAAAGAAAATATCAACTTCCAGGTAAAAGTCGTAAAAAAAAAAATCGATTTTGGATAAAAAGTTAGGCCAGGTGGAGGAAGGTGGTACTCAATCCCAGCCCAGCTTTTGTCACTAAAGGACTTTAGTTGGGTTGGGTGCGTGTACCCCCTCTTTCTGCGCCCAGCCCAGCTTTTCGGCCTAGTTTTTTTTTTTTTTTTAGTTTATACTTAATATATTATTATTTCCATTAGTGTCTATTACAGTTGTTAAATTTTAAATATTTATTTGTGCGTATTAATGGTTAGTTTTTTTAGAGAAGTTATTTAGTTAATTTCGTTTTGTAAATAATTTTGTTTGATAAAGGGAGTTGTTTAGTTTAAATTATTCATATTTTCCATCCTAAATTATAAATATATATAAATTATTAATTTTTTACTCTTTTAGTTACTATTTATGAATTACTAGAGTTTAATTTGTTTAGTTTATAATTAATTGTTAAATTTCTTTATTTTATAAGTCATTATATATATTATTTTATAACAGCTAGATATGGATGCGTATACCTTTGAAGAATTTTCGAAACCACAAGATTATGTAGAGCTTTGTCGTTTTTATAAAACGGATAAATTATTTAAATCAAAAGATGATTTGGTTAAATTGGTAAAAGAAAAGGCTATTGAATTGCATGCATATGTCATTGTTACCTGGTATCTATCAAAAGGTATTGTTGATCATCACCCGTATTGTACTCTTGGTTGCGAACATCGAAAAAGAAGAACAAAAAACAAATTATTTGTGACGAAGAAGAAGTTCTTATAAAGCGTACCGGTTCTTATGGAACAAAGAAGTGTAATTGCCCATTTTTATTGAAAGGCAAGCGATTGCCTATTCGAGGACGATGGAAATTGACAGTACAAGATGGTAGGCACAATCATTAGTTAAGTGTCTATCATCACAGGCATTCTCAGGCTGCGAGGATAATGGAGGAACAGTTAAAGCTGTGGAATTGACCAAGACTAATATGACACCTCGGAATATATTGATCAATTTCCCAGAAAAGAATTAGGATTTTTCCAGTTACTTATGTTTACTTTAATTATTCTTGTTTAAGATTGAAAATGATTTTATAGTATTCATATGGTTTTTAGTATTTTAATTATTCAATTCATATAATTTCTTTTTTTTTACAATGTTCAAACTGTTTATAATACACTTGCCAAGATGAAAAGGGAAAGGATGAGTGGACATAACACAGTAGAAAAAGTATGATATTGCTATCCAGAAAAAGGATATACACTATTGGAGAAACTGAAATGACCCACTATCCATTTCTATGATAAAGACATGACTGTATGTACTTATAATGGACTCGACGTACAAAACAATCAAGTGAGTTCCTAACATTTTAGTGGTTTATAATTAGGTACTTATATTGTTATATTTGTTTTTTAGTTTTTTTTTTTGTGCTAGTATATTAGTTGATTTTATAGATAGATATTGTGCATATTTTTAGCTTTTTCTTTCTTTTTTTATTTTTTTATTTTTTTATATACTAGTAGTTTATTTTTTATGTTAAGATGTTAATATTATTTGAAATGAATATGTATAGTTTTAAGAGTTTTAAAATATGTTGTTTATTATTATACGTATATTTTTTTATATTGTTTTAGTTGAGTTCGTATTTTAATATGTATTTAGGGGTTTTATTATTAAATATTTATTATATTAATTAGGTAAGGTATGTTCTTACTTGAGGCTATCGGGACAACTCCAATGGGGAAGAATTTCACAATAGCTACTGCATTCATACGGAATGAACAGACTGAGACTTATTAGTGAGTGCTTGAGCATATTAAGAAATTATATTTTGAAATTGAATGATCCGTAGTTCTTATAACAGAAGCTTTGCTATAATGTAAGTCATTTGGCAATGATGATTATGATTATGACCATGAAGATAGAAAGAGCTTCAAAGATCATGGATGACCCTGATAATATATGTGGGCATTGGATTAGAAATTCACCCTTGTGCTTGCGAGTTAATTGAAAGGTACCAAGGTTACATCCTTCTACAATTGTCTGATGTTCATCCTTTTTAGAGATCACTTGTAATAAATGGCGTATTGGGAAGCGCTATTGAGCAGTTGTCCCAACCATTTGATATGATAATCAGGTGAAGGATCTAAGTACTATTCTATAGGAGTTCAGCAGCAACACTCCATCACAGGTTTATGAGTTATTTTTTCTTTTTTTTTTTTCGTTGGTATGTTAGTAATATTAGTATGTTAGAACATTTTGTATGATAGAACATCGGTATGCCGAGTATCAGATCAATATCGTGAAGTGTAACTGTCATCTCCTCCAATGGCATGTGAAAGGGATTGGTGTCCGGCTGCCACTTGTTGACAAATGCACTCAAAAGCAATGTATGTGAGGAAAAAATGCAGGACTGCAAATGTATAAGTCCTGATGTAATTGCCTCACAAAATTGCTACTTGGTGTCCACGAGGTAAGTGCGGTGTGACGTGAATGAACCTTCAACATAGGTCACTCCTACATATATAATAATAAAAACCATAATTAGATATGTTGTCAGATGAGTTTGAATAAATTAAATTATATGTATTATAATATAATATTTACCTATCCGATCCATATAGTCACCGTTACGAGTCTACTATATAATCGAAGGATGTCATAATTCTGTAGACCTCCAGGCGCAAGTACTCTCTGCTCCCATGAAGAATTCGTACATCTGGACTTTCGCCTTCTTCTTTCCATCTCTCGAGGAATCAACAGGTCCGGTTGAAGGACCAAACTTCTCGACCATTATAGACCGGGACCCCGAAACAATTCTCACTGCATTTTTTGCGACAGCCATAAAATCAGCCATAGGTCCTTTCCTCTGTCTGCCCTGCTACCTACTGATGACGTAGGAACCTCACTATCTGCCATCACCTCTTCCCCCTACTTCTCATCTGCCTTATCACATCCCTCCCCATATCCACCTGAATATCCACTGCATCACCTTGCATATCACCTACATTTCCCCTTACTTGAACTGAGGCCTCCCCATCCCCAGCTGCCCCTATTTGAATTGAGTCCTCACAACCCTCATTTCCCCCAACTGAATTGAGACATCACCACCCCGTATAGGAAGCAGAAGCAACTCCTGCAGATATACCATAACAACTCTGGTGGCTGTATGGGATGGGTGACGGGACCACTCTCATAAGATCCTCTACAAATGAAGCCCCCAACGGTAGAGTCTGTGAAGATGAGAGTGGCTGATATGGTAATGGTGTGTAAGGGTCATGAGGTATATGCATCGGAATAGGAATTGGAGATGGTTGTATCGAAGACCCTGGGGCGTCATGATACATCCCAAGACCAACAAAAGTAGGAGTGGTAAGTATGTCATTAGTACTATGCCTACTCCTCAATAATCGGGATGAGGCTGTGACAATACGACCGTGAGTATGACAGTTTGTGTCTGCAATAGCCCCTAAATTATCATCTTTCCGACGTCTTTGCTACTTACAATCCATCTAAAAGAATTTCAAAATAATCATAAATAACTACTTGTATTTCTACCTAATTATTCAATTATTAAATTATCTTATTTAAGCTCTAATTATTAGTTAACTTTAATTATTATTTAGTCTATAAATTTTATTCAATCACTATGTATAAATTTTCAAATGTCTAAATATTTAATTATTATTTAATATATAAGTTTTTGTAAATTTTCTTTAATACCTATTCCTAATTAATTAAAATATCTAAATGTTATTCAATTAAATCTCTAAATCTCTATTTGTATTAAGAATCTCTAAATGTTAAGTTGGGTAATTTTATTTAATCTCTATTCTTCACTAATTCAAATGTCTAAATGTTTAATTTAATTAAATCTTTGAATCTCTATTTGTATTAAGAATCTCTAAATATTAAGTTAACTAGTTATTCATTTAATATTTAAAGGAAATTAACTACTTTAAATCATAAGTTAAATATGAACACTAATAATATTAACAAAAAATTAAAACATGTTTAAATTAAATAAATGAATTAAGAAAATTCATAATTAAATTGATGAAATACTAACATATACAAATATATAACGGGTATCGATTAACTAATAAATTAAATAAGCTAAATCATAATTATTGTATACATTAGCGTTATATTCATTACATACTAATATATATATATATATACATATATACAAATAAATGAATTGTAACAAGAATAATTATATAAATTCCACCATTAAAAATAATTAAATAAAATATAAATAGCATTTAGAAAAATAAGATTTAGGATAAAAAACTGAACCAAGCAGAGACTCAATTAATCCTACGCTAGTCTAGCTGTGAGTTTTTTTACGTAAATGAACAAAAATAGATCGAAGTACTAATTTTCTTTTTAAAATCTAATGGCTCTAATAGCTGGATTTGAATAAATTTTATTTTTTGAATGCGGTCCAAGATAGACAGAATTTAAATAAAAATTGTTAAAAAAATAAATATTTTGCTTCAAATGAATTTTTTTGTTTGCGTATTCTTTTTATTTTCGGCACGTTCGCTCTTCCATGGTCCACCTTGGGCTTGGAGGAGCGATCTTTGCCGTCGGATTTTCTCTATTACAGTCCCTCTCCAGATCACGCTGAAGTACCAATGTCATCTCTTTTTCTTTTTTTATAAAATTCTTTTTTACCAAAAAAAAAAAAAAAAGAGTAGTACCATTGTGTCCCAAGATCAGGATTTTAAAGTATTTTTTCTTCATCATTCGGCAATGCACGTGTAACTCTTATGATGCTCCGCAGGACCATGTAATTTATGATTTTAAGAATTAATCGCTCTTTTGGGAAAGAACCATATTTGCTTTCAGAAATTTAAATGCTTATAATATACTACTTCAACTTTATACATAATTTATAATAATCTAATAAAATTATTTTATTGTAAAAAATTAATTTATATTAAAAAATTTCTATAAAGGGGTTATGTGAATTAATTAAACAATCAAATTTATAAAAGTTATTTTCTTCTAACATGTAAAATTTGATTTAAGAAAAATAAAAATTATTATCCTTCCAAAATTGTATATGGCATGTGACTCATAATAGTTATTTTACTCTTTAATTTACCAAACGTGAGTATTTATATGAGTTTTTTGAAAAAAATTAAAATTAATAAAAAAATATTTATTAAATTATTGTTAATTCATTAAGAAACACATTTACAAAACATAAAATTTTAAAAATCACATCATGTAAGGTCTAAAATATGAGATAAAATATTATTATTGACTGGCACGTTGCTAATGTCTATACGAAATTAAGAATTCGATCATGTTGTCGCACATGTTTAAAAAATTTAGATTAAAATCTAACTTACGAGCATGATCTAACTTTGCATTCACTTAATAGCCCAATTCGAATCAATTAGAGGATAAATTTCAATTTGATATCTGAAAAAATTTGCAATTGTCTCAAGTAAGTACTTGATTTTTGAAAATTTTCAAAAGAATAATTGAAAGTAATCCATTTGTCTCAAGTTGATACTTTTGTTAGAGTCCAAATATGAGGCTTGTTAATTGAGCCTGAAATGTTAGAAATAAAATAATGGGTACTTTTAGAAGATAAGATTCATTGGACGTTAATTGAAATTTATCCCACCAAATGCGTTATCTTTTTCTTCTTTGAAATCTGAACAAGAACAACCATGTTTTCCTTTTTACCCAAATTTCTTTTTCGATTTCTAGAAAGGAAAAAAAAATTATTTCTGAAATTCCATTTTCATCAACTCTCTTATCATAGTCTTCTTCAATTTTCATTACCAATAAAAACAAACGCACGTAGTTAACACAAAAAGTCAACATTGCTTGCGAATTGAAAATAAAAGAACAAGAAATAAAAACAAATAATTTGCAAAATATGATGGTCTCTCTCAATGAAGCAAATTCTTGGATGAAATATAAACAAAGACTTGAAATTTATGACTCTAATGGAAATTATAGAGTTCGTGGAGATATTGAAGTAAACAAAGCAATCCTTTTCAATCAATATTTATGAAATGCTGTATTTAACTCTGGTAGTTGAAGTTCATATATGAAAGTTTCAAGAAAAGTTATTTAGTAGAGTTAAACTATGAAAAATAATAGATCAAGCACCAAATGCCTCCTTGCATAAGGCCATTGCTAAAATGAGAAAAAAGGGATTCTTCGACGTCTACAATATCAACAGAGTTCAAACATCCTTACTAATAAACATATTCTCTTTTGATGCTAGTATCAGTGATTATCTTGTCTATGTTCAATTTCAAGAATGTAGAAAAGTTTACTTGTGCAGTTAATAAAAGTTATGAATTTTGAAAATATAATTTCAGAAAGAGAATTTTTTTTAATGGAAATCAGAAAGAGAAATTTGAGTGAAAAGGAAAATATGGTTGGTCTTGTTCAAACTTCAGAGAGGAAAAGGATATGGCTAGGGACGGAACTAGGGGTGGCCTCCAAAATATTTTAAAAACTTTAGAAATTATGGATTTTTTTATCCAACTAGATGTGATGTAAGCAGTTTACATTCTCAGAGGCTCGAAGAAGGATTCAAGCCCTCCAGAATTAATTTTTAATAGAGCTCCAAAACTCTAACAAAATTTTTATTATTTTTCAACCCCTAATCTTTTTGTCCTGGTTCTTCCACTGGATAAAACATATGGTGGAATAAATTCCATTTATAATCTAATGGTTCTTATCTTTCAAAATATATCCCATATATTTTATTTATAATATTCCAGTCGCGATTAACAAGTCCCATGTTTAACGTTTAACAGAAGTACTAACTTAAGATAAAATAGTTAATTTCAAATATTTTTTAAAAATTTTTAAAAAATTAATTCTGACCCAAAATAATTGTAAATTTTTAAATATTAAATTAAAATTTACTCATAATAAAAAGTGTATACCTCTAAATATTGGACACATCCGAAAGTTAATAAAAATATGGGACAAAAGAAGTCATTTTCTGTTTTCTTTTCTCGTTTGGGTATATAAATACCAAGGCATGACTGTTTGAAATGATCGGCATCAAGTCCACAAACCTCCATAGTTCCCCTTTATTTCGGCCACCTCCCAAACACCCATCATCACCTTGTCTCCCTCCTTTATTATTTTTCCTATTCCCCTCCTTCTCTCTTTTTCACTTCTGCTGGAAAAAACTTCGAAAGCAGCAATTTACCATGAATGGCGAAGGATTTATGGCTGTTCTTCCTAGAAACAGCAGCGGAAAAAGTAGCACGAAGATTATTCCTTCCAATTATGTAAGATCTACATCTTACGTTGCCGATCCTTCTGAAGAATTTTCCGATAGATCTCTTGTGAGAAACGGATCGCCGGTTTCCTTTCAACGGTTATCGAAAACTCGGAGTGGAGTTTCCACTTTAATTAGATCCATTCTTAGCATAATCAGCTTTCCCGCCATATTTCCTACATGTAGATTTCTCAATTTACCGATCACTCAACTCTCGATCACGCCTTCTCTCGGCCGTAAAGTCACCGGAACTCTCTTTGGCAATCGGAGAGGTCACGTCAGCTTCGCGGTACAGGACGATTCCAGATCTGAACCGGTTTTGTTAATTGAACTGGCGGTTACAACTTCCAGTTTAGTAAAGGAGATGTCGTCGGGGCTAGTGAGAATAGCGCTCGAGTGCGAGAAGAGTTCACCACCACCTTCTTCGCGAGGTAGGCAAGCGAAGTTGTTTAACGAACCAATGTGGACTATGTATTGTAACGGAAGAAAGTGTGGTTACGCGCTTTCACGCTCCTGTACGGATTCCGATTGGCACGTGCTTAGCACCATAGAGAGGGTTTCAGTTGGTGCCGGAGTGATTCCGGTGGTGGATGATGGACGGAAAGGCAGTGCGTCGGAGGGTGAATTGCTGTATATGAGAGCTAAATTTGAACGAGTCGTGGGGAGTCGTGACTCGGAAGCGTTTTATATGATGAATCCTGACGGAAATGGAGGCCCTGAACTCAGCATATTTTTGCTTAGGATATGAAAGAAAAGTTTCACTTTTAAATTTTATGATTTTTCTGCGTTTCTGCTACATATATATAGACATATATATTTTTAGACAGGTTTTTATGAATTTTGGGAAAAGTGATCACTGTGAATTTATGTATTTTTATAGATTGGAATCGATTTGCACTGTACTGTAGTTGTTTCTGTATGTTCTTGATGATGATGATGATGCTCAATGTCATTCTTCTTCTATCTCACAATATATAATATATATATATATATATAAATATAAAAGAAAAGCTCGTATGTAGTTTTCAATTAAAAGTTTTTTGTTATCAATTAAATTCGTCTATACATGTATTTATTGAATTATTAAGTCACATCATCTTCTTAATTTATTATGCCTTCAATTAATATAAGTAAAAATTTTCTAAGCAAAAATATAAATTTGGTCAATAATAATAAATAATATTTATAATTTTTCTGGTGGGTAATAAATAGATAGAAAAGTTTAGCATGCAGAATCTGTGATGTCAGGGTGGCTTTATACTCACTCCACTCCAGAGGAAAACTAGAGAAAATATTTGTGGTTTAATTAAATTAATAGTGTTGGTCCCTACTGGAAATAATACAAGTGTATAATTAATTAAAGAGAAAGAAGGGAGGAGGAAGCTCTAGGCCTTTTCCGTCAAAACTTTTATCGCGCCACCGTTACATATATATAATATACTAGTGTTAATTACTTTAGCTAGGTCTTCGCATTTTTCTTTCTTTTATCTCAATATTTATATTAAAAACTTTAGGGAAATCCCAATACAAAACTACTCATCACTTTAAGATTGATCTATTATCTATTTCTCTAATAATAATAATAATAATTTAATTTTACCTCACTGAAAGGAAAAATAAAATGATGAAAACACACCATCCGTAGAGTTTTTGCATCCTCCTTTCTAATTCGCCAATTTTAAAAATCAATAATAAATTAACAGATATTTTTTGAAACATAAAAAGCATGTCTAAGTGACAGATAATATAATCTTGAGAGACATTTTTTCATATTTATTTATCTCTTACTTTAACATATTTCTTTTTGTTTCAAAATATATATTACTTTAGTAAATCAAGAGAGCATTGAATGATATTTTTTCATGTATACCCTTATCTTATTAGAATTAATCAATTATTTAGAAATTTTCATTAAAACTATTAATAGTAGTGAAAGGATAATTTAGTCTATTTCTTTTGAAGTTAGATAATTCAATTATTTTTTCAATTTTTGTACTATGGTAACACCTAATATGAAATGGAAGGGAGCTCGTATAACCTAACTTAAAAGGGATATGCCAGAAACGAATTACAATTAATTAAGCTAGGGATATGATATGATTGGTGGTTGATAAGGATCAAGTTCTAAAAAGTACATATTAAAAAATGTTGGATCCCTAATTATTGAAGAGGATATTATGCTAATTAGTTAGGGGAGATATTTTGGCAGATATTTATATATATATATATATATGTATGCAAATATATAGGATACAACTGTGTAGTATATAGGAGCAGGGCAGGGTCAAATACAGAAACTGGTCATGATTATCAAGATTTGCAGGAGTTGGAAGTATATGCTAATTATGCACCAGTACCATACCACCTTTTATAATTAATTAATTTAATTAATTAATTAATTAATATTATAGATCGCAGAAGAAAAACTCAAGTATTTGTACTTCCAAACGCGCAGTTCTGTTAATCGTGCATGCATGCATGATCATCATGAAATTAAGAATCATATTGTCTTAGAATTAAATTTCTTAATTTCTTTTTTCTTCTCATTTATTCTTATATATCATGCATGTACATTTATATTAATTTAAATTTAGACTCCGCATTTTGCATGACTTTGGCGAGGAGAAACATTCAATTTCTACATAATTAATCTTATATATATTCACTCTATATATACCGGTAAAGATATTGAGGAAAATACAATTCTGACTTATCCAAATTCGACTTATGAGGCGTGTATATTTTGATTCTTATTCAAGAATTAAGCATTTACCACATTTGACTAATTTGAGGACATTGGCAGGAGCAGTATTATGGTGCCAAGTCACACCTATCATTAATCTCACACTTGATTGATGCTCTCACTAAATTAATTACTATTTCCTGTATATTTATGCAACAAACTTTTAAAATGCAGTTTGAAGTACTAACAAACCTTAATTTCATTAACTAAATTATAATTAAGAAGGCAACAATATTTTAGAGTTTCCTTTAATGGCCTGCAAAGTAGGCATATATGGACTTTGAAACAACCAAACACTTTGAAAGCCAATTTTAATTTCATAAGGGCCATTGGCATAACAATTAACAAATCCCTCCAAATTAGAAGCACTAGGTAATGGATAGTTGGCAAGAACAGCACATGGGATGGATTAATTTTTTTTTTTTTTCCTGTCAATTGATTAGTTTAAAAAAAAAAAAAAAAGATTAGATTTATCTGTACATGAAAATCCCAAGAAGAGACGTTTTCCTTGTCAGAGCTGAAAAAGAACATATATTTTAAGATATATAGGTTTAGTTTTAATAAGAAGATATTATAGGGCATCAAAGATATTTATGGTGTGCTGCTTCTGCTGGATCTACTACTTGTTTATGTGAAGGAACACCTAATACTTTGCATCACCCCATTACACTTCTTCTATGTTTACATAATTTGCATTCAAAATCTTCACCCAATAATACATACCACTTCTAACCCAATTATTTTTCTTTAGGATTTTTTCTTTTATTTGAAAAATACTATATATTAGAGATATATTACAGAGGATTCGAATTGTAATACTAATATGATTATCAACACATCATCGTATTGGTAGGAATATTAATGGGTCTACACTCAAATGTTATGTTATGATAGTGTAATTAAGATTGGATGCTGTCTTAATATCAAATTTCAATTTTAAGATTTACATTCTCTTTTACAAATTATTTAGTTTGAACAAACGTACATTCTTTTAATATACTCTTTATATATATATATATACATGATGTTGGTGATAGGCATTATAACATATTATAGACTCACCCTCGGTGTATGAGTTTTAATTTGCAAAAAATAAAAATTTGTAAAAGTTAAGTTTTTTAGAGATGTAGTACTAGTAGTAGTTAATTTGTGAAGTATGTTGGGCCTTGTTTTAATAGGCTAAGATCTGCAACAAATCTGGCCCATTTGATACAAGAAACAACATGGCCTTGTGATTTGGATTGAGGGGTACAATTTCACGTTCCAGCAGCATCATGTGGGTCTTATTTGATTGGCTAAGCTCTGCAAGCAACCTTGCCCATTTCATTCACGAAAGTTGGGCTTCTTATTGATGAATAAATTGGGCTTTTCATTACTTCTTGGTCCAGTGTGTATTGGATAATTGAGCCTTGTTCTGATGGGCCGCAAACACGCATTCTAACTGTCTTTATGTTAACTTCGTTATTGCGTTCTCATATTCCAAGATTTTCCTAATAACACATTACACTTTGGCATTTGGAATTCCCCTTGCCAAAAGAGAACATCACTACCGACTGTAAAGGGTTTTAGCAGCAAGATTTTGCCGGGTTTTGATTATGCCATAATCATACTACCATACTTCAAGAATTTGAGCGCTCGAGCACAGAAAGTGAGAAATGGGGGCCGTAAGAGGGTTAGTGAAAAAAGGAAAGGCAATCTTATTGGGAGAAATGGGGTTCTGCAAAGGAGGAGGGAACATCAACTGGTTTCCCGGCCACATGGCTGCCGCCACTAGAGCTATTCGAGACCGCCTTAAACTCTCCGACCTCGTAATCGAAGTTCGAGATGCCCGTGTAATTACTCTTTACTATTTACCATCTGTTTATGGACTTCTTTTCTAATTAGTTCCCCTTTTATTCTCTTAAATGCTCAATCTTTTTTTCTTTTTCAGATGCCATTGTCATCCACAAATCAGACTTTGCAGCCTATGCTTTCGGGGAAAAGGAGGATCATTGCTCTTAACAAGAAAGATTTAGCCAATCCCAATATCATGCATGTACTTTTCTATATTCCTTATGCATTACTAGTCTTTTATGTAAAGTTCTAGCAATAATTGATATTAATCTATTACTAACTGATACTTTTGAGCTTTGGAATAAGTATTTTATATCAATTTTTGAGTGTCATAATTATTGGTTTATGGAAACATATTTAGCTATTGTTCGTTGGAATGACCATTATAAGGTGAAAACTTACTTGTATAAGTATATGCAGAGGTGGATTCAGTATTTTGACTCATGCAAACAAGATTGCCTTTCCATAAATGCACACAGTAAAAGTTCCGTCCAAAAGGTCAGTCTTGACTCTTTCGTGCTTGTGTTTGTGTCCATGTTCTTCATATTTTAAAGGATTTTTTATTGTTGTAGATGCATTTGACTTTATTTACATGTTTTCAAGTGGATGATCTGAAATTTACGTACTCATTAACTTGCCAAATAGCCAATTCCAGCTGCAACTGAGAGATATGTTTTTCTACTTGTATAAGGTGGATCACCCAAGTAAAAGCTTCAAAATTTCCATATACATTGCCACGAACTTTGATACCCATGGAACTTGCCTAACTTAAAGAGCTAGCAAGTCACAAAGTCTCTTGGCTGAAAAGATGGAATCCTGAATTCAATTGGACTATGGGAAGTTGGCTTAAGAATTCTGCGTGTGTGAAAATCCTGTTTAGTTAAAAATATCTCGTGGAGCTATAAAATATGTAGGAGGCGGCTGCAGTATACTAGTTTGATCACAACCTGAAAACAAGGACAATTATGCACTTGTTTTTCTAAACTGTTAGTAGGTGTAGCTAGTGGGCACTCAATTACTAAAACTGCTCTTGAAATATTCAGATGATGTATTAAAGCTTGTTCTTTTCTATATCTCGTAACATTATTCTTTCAAACTTGCTTTAGTTGTAAAGCTTTAGGAATTTGTTCTTTTATACCTGTGTTGATTATGTTCAAAGTGCTAACTGCCTTTAGTTTCAATTAATGCTTGTTCGAATTCTGATTGATGTATTAAAGCTTCTTGATCTTGTGGAGTTCAAACTCAAAGAAGTAATCTCAAGGGAGCCTACTCTTCTTGTAATGGTAGTTGGTGTTCCCAATGTTGGGAAATCTGCTCTAATCAACTCTATTCATCACATTGCATCATCGCGCTTTCCAGGTGAGGTGTTTATTTGGTAATGATGTTCTATTTGTGAAGTCTAGATTCTGTTGGAAACTGGTTTTTGTACACAAACTTTTTTCTTTCACATAATAATGAATTCAAATTTAATCTTAGTGCAGGAGAAGAGAAAGCGAGCTACAGTTGGACCATTGCCTGGAGTCACTCAAGATATTGCTGGATACAAGGTATAGAAATCTTGGAATAAGAATGTTAGCTGAATTATGATTCACCCTCATCACTCTGCTTGAACTCCATTCTGCATTGGTCTCACATTTCTCCATCGTATCATGTGATGTTTCTCTCATTTACATCTGATGCTGATATCTTTTGGCCATAGATTGCACACCAACCTAGCATATATGTTTTGGATACTCCAGGAGTATTGGTTCCGAGTATACCAGATATAGAAACTGGGTTGAAGCTAGCTCTTGCAGGTTCTCTCTCTCTCTCTCAATTCTTTACCCTTTTTAACATTCTTAAATGATCTTTATATAAAATGTTGAAGCCTGAAGGAATGAACGCATGTGACTGTTTGTTCTTCTCATGCCATATCTACCATTAATGCTCATGTAGGGTCTGTAAAAGATTCAGTAGTTGGTGAAGAGCGTATCTCTCAATACCTTTTAGCAGTTCTGAATACTCGAGGCACTCCATTTCACTGGAGGCACTTGGTAAACAAAGAAATGGAGGACCTCAATCCTCAGTACGCGCCTCCCGAGTATAATAATCTCAAGGATCTTCGGCCAAATAGAAGAAAACCCCCAAATAAGTCTGATGTGTATTACGTTGAGGTAATTTGTAATTCTCTATATGTCTAAATTTGTTTGTAATCATTTTTAGAGATGAGATTTTAATGTCTGTTTGTGTGTTTGTGTTTAGGATATGGTAACTGAGGTGCAGCGTGTGCTTTATACATCACTCTCGGAATTCAATGGTGATTTGGAGAGTGAAGATGACTTAGAAAACCTCATAGACCAACAATTTGGAATGTTACAAAAGGCACTAAAGATACCTCAGAAGGCATCAGAAGCTCGTACTGCAGTGTCAAAGAAGTTTCTTACTTTGTTTAGATCCGGAAAATTGGGCCCCTTCATTCTGGATGACATACCTGATTCAGTTTCTTGAAACAACAGATTGGATTGGATTTCTTAAATTGCCTAGTGTAGAGTAATATTGTCTTGAAAAAGAATTTTATGATAGATTCTGAGAAATGCAATGGACATTATTAATAAGAAGCTTTATTGGATAATACAAGAAATTATTTCTCTTCTTCCAAGTATCCAAAAAGCAAAACAAAATATGGGATTCTTTGGATTGTTGCAATCGTCAAAATTGAATTGCAGAAATGGTGCGACTGCAAGACCATCATTCCTCCACAGACAATGAATAAAAAATGGAAGCTCATTTATTTGCTTCAATGAATTCTCTGTATTCTTTCTTCATTTTGACACCTGATACAGTGCTGCAAATTCAATTGTACAAGTTAGTGAGCAAAGTATGTATCAAACAAATGGAATGTTAGGCTATAAAGAATTCTTAATGCAAATAATGCAATCAAAAGAAACAATGGCAAAAATGGTGCCAGATTTAAACGTTGGTGGGTAACTTCAATTCAAAAACCAGCAAATCATTTCTAACCTGAGTAAATCCTTATTCTTGAAGAATTGCACGCATGGCGTTCCCATAATTCCAGCTGCCTCAGCAATCTCTGGATCTTCCTCAATATCGATCTCAACAAAATGAACATTCTGGTCATATTCATCAACCACCTGCCAGAAAAGTTCAAAGTGAGAATGTAAAGAGTTTTTTGTCTTTCAACAAAAATTATTTTTGAGTGACATAGTATCTCCTTTAAACCAAGGTGCAAACTAGTAATGCCATGACCACTACATTCATGGGTAAAGTCCCAATGATTTACTTAACTTTAAAACTACTTTGCTTAAAATTTTTCTTATCCCCCCTTCCCACTTCAATCATTTCTTCTGATTTTGCAAAAGAGATGCGCAATTGGCAACTTTAAAGCATGAATGCCTATACTCGTACCAAAAATAGAAAGCTAAAACAAGGAAATAAAGTCTTTCTGCATTAAAACGAGTTGCATACCTTATTAAGTATTGGTTTCAGGGTCCTGCAAGGACCACATGTTGGTGAAGTATAAAGTACACACACAAGTCTCGGACTTTCATGGTATAATTTCCGAAGTGCATACTGAGATGGAAAGAAATAGGGCAAGTGAGACTATCAATAGGAAAAGTATTTCATAGAGGAAATAAATCTAGACAATGAATATAAGTTATACAGAATTTACTTTAAAGTCTTGACATATCATTATATACCTGGCCTTTGTGCTTTGTAAGTGTAATATCAAAACCTTCTTCCACATCTCTGTCTGTAGGCTCCTTTTTGACCTCTTCAGTTTTAGGCTGCAAACGAAAAGCAAGGTGGACGAAGATTTTACAACATAAAATTCAATGTGGGAAGATCAATTTCTCTTACGGAATCCTCCATTCAAGTATTTGACAACAAGAAAGTCCTTCCTCATAAATTACAATAACTGAAATACCTGGTGAAATTCGACCACAAGATTTTTACTTGTGAGATATCTTTCCACTGATAGAGCAGCAATGCATCCAGATCCTGCGGCAGTTATAGCTTGCCTCCATTCGTGATCCTGCATTCTTGCATCTCATACTAATAAACTGTTTTTTCCCCCAAAACTTGTATATTACAAAATTTCCACATCACAGTGATAAAAGAGAAGGCCACATAATACAGATAAGAAGTTTTTTGAATTATTACCTGTACATCCCCAGCAGCAAAAACACCTTCAACAGATGTATCAGCAGTACCCTCTTTAACCAGCACATAGCCTGTGCTATCAAGATCAACTTGGCCTTCAAGCAACTGGCTATTTGGTGAATGGCCTATGCCATAAAACAATCCTTTTGCCTCGAGTACAGATTCTTCTTGAGTATCAGTTTTCCTGATCAAGATGCCGGACATCTGCCCTTTGTTATTGCTGACAACATCTACCGTCTCTGTATTGAAGTGGACTGTGATGTTTGGGTTGTCGAAAACTCTGAAACATTCGCCATAATCAACCTGTTAAACAAACATTCAGGAAGTAAAAACTTAAAATACATTACTCGTTTGTTATTCAATCAATCCAAAAGATAGACCCAAAAAAAAAAAAAGAGAGAGAGAGATATTCTATCAACTCAAAGCACCATTCCGATCGAGGGAAGAATGAACCAAGAAGATTCAAGTGAAAGATTGCAGAACAAAACGGTCCACATACCAGAAGAATAAAGGAAAATATATGCGTAGCATTGGGAGAAGATGAATGCTTTCAACTAAATTTTCACAGGCATTTCTATGGATAATCATTCACACAGAAAAATCAAGAATATCCATTCACTTTTGTTGGTGTATTCAGAACCTTAGGTCTGTGTTTTGGCATTTCAAAAACATTACATGATAAGTCAGTAATAAAATGATTGGAATACTCCAGCAAAATTAATTTATTTTGATATAAAATCATTGCTCCCCAGATTAAAACATAAAATAATTGAAGTAAACTCATAAAATCAAAGCACTTCCTATCTAGTATATTATGGTAATGTTTTCTCAATACTTGACAAAATAATCACCCCCACCACGAAAAAAAAGGCAGAATAAATCATCGGCAGAGCAAAAGAAACCAACAGTCAATGAGATCACTGAAAACAATCAGAATTATTTAGATTTTATCACCACCTGTCTTGCATTGCTTTTGAGGCTCGTAGATGGTCCCTCCTCACAAGTAGATGAACATGCCGAGCATACTTGGTCAAGTATATTGCTTCTTCTGTTGCTGTATCACCTCCTCCAACCACAGCAAGGACTTGACCCTTAAAAAGGGGGGATGCTCCATCACATATTGCACAGGCACTAATTCCTCTACTCCAAAATTCGTCTTCCCGCGGTAGGCTCAGCCTTTTAGCTGTTGCTCCAGTGGCTATGACGAGGCTATGGCACTTAACCTGGAAAAATAGCAAATAATAAGCATTGGCAGCAACGGAGAAGCAACAAGTCTAAAGACTAAAGACTAAAGACTAAAATGATGAAATTACATCTTCTAAGATAAGGAATGTGCTCAGGATGTCAATCAGTGCCTGACTCTTGAAGCATGTTTAAGCAAATATTGCATGTGCATGCACACATCAAAACAATAATCATTTCTCATTCCAAGACTTATACATTTGAGGAAAAGAACCTTGAAGCACAATTGGCAACAAAAGTGACTTCTCTTCCTCAATGTCATAATTTCACTTCTAGAGCCTTGTTTTTTTCTTTTTTTTTTTTCCCCCACATTCTTATGGAAGGATATCATGAACCTAATCTAAAAGGTAATTTGACATCGAGGACTGATTCACTAAATTAAAACTCAATAAATTTATGAATTGATAGTGAGTCCAGACTCAGAAACAGAAGTACTAAAGGCTACAGTTAACCACCTTGTATTCATCAAACAGAAATGACCCAGAACTTGGAAAAGGAATTTGGTAGGATTTCACAAGCAAACACAGCTGAAAAGGAACATGACCTTTTCTCATCTCACACTGAATTAAGAATAACCAGCATTCATCTGGTCTATGTGGAGAGTAATATGTGTTTATGTCAATTTCATACTGCAAGGAACCAGTGCAATTCGTCATGATATAGTTTAAAAGTGTTAAAAATTTAATATTATGATAGGCCAACACCAATTTTTTCTCCCATTCTGAACTACTTAATCAAAGTTTCCAAGGAAACATCATCAAGAGATAAAACTTAGAATTTCCTTGACTTCCAGCACATAATGCATCCCCTCATGGCTCATGGCAAAGTGAAACCATGAGAAGCCAACCCAGGCTAGCATTTTTCCTACTTTAACTTGGTATTAGAGTAAGAGATAGGGGAACAGTAAGTGTATTATGCAATGAAACAATATTTCCACTTAAAGGAAGCATCACCTTACGTTCACTACTTTGTACAGTAAAAGGACGATTTTTCACATCAACAAATTCTACATCTTCTTGGTACAACTCTGATCCCCAGCGCTCAGCTTGCCGCCGCATCCTAGTGAAACAACATTGTCAATCTTTTTGGCCTTTCTCAATAATAACGATATAGAAAAGACAAATAGAGAGGCAAAGCAGAGTTAAATCACCTATCCATTAAGTCTGGACCAGTTATTCCATCTGGAAAGCCAGGGAAGTTTTCTACTTCTGTTGTAGTCATTAACTGCCCCCCTGGAGAACCTCCTACTTGGTATCCCTCAAACACAACAGGCTTCAAATTGGCTCGAGATGCATAAATTGCTGCTGTGTATCCAGCTGGACCTGACCCTATTATTACTACGTTCTCCACAATTTCATCTGCAAGAATGAATGAAGGTCATGCTTTGATGATAACAACATCAAACTATGAATGGCAAGCTTCATAAAATCTCAGCAAAGTTTATACATAGGCAGGAAAATGAAGTGCATATTGTTTTATGTGGAGGATGGGGAAAAATGCATTAAGTTACTAGGCAAGCGTAAAACATAGTATCCTGACAATAGAACAATATGTGAATGCTCATTGTGACCTGACAAGTAAGAACTACAAAGCTTTAACCGCAGAATGTAAATAATGCCTTCTTATATAGAAACTCGAGTTCATCCACCCTGAAAACATTTTCTTTTGGTAACTCGGTATCCGAGAGTCATCGACTAATCTGGGAGGGATCGGAAGACACAAGACCCCCAAACGGCAGCAATAGGCTGGCATGCAACATTAAAACACTCCCTAAGTGACTCAAACTCAGGACCTCTCACTTGGCATGCCATGTGGAGGATCCTAAATGAGAAAACATGTTCGGAGACTAGATTCTTTCAAAAAAGTGGCGAACGAATATCCTGATTGTTCCTTTTTCCCCCTTTCTGCTGTCAAGGTTGACCTGCTCGTAGCTAATGCTTACTATAAAACCTTTAAGAATAAACTCAGTTGTTTCTTCCACTTATCCACTGAGACAGCATACAAGGTAGCGTTGTAGCTTATATTCCTTCTGAAGCAATACCAGATTAACAAAACCAAACCTCCGAACCTAGGCATATGCAATCAATAAATGAATTCATCATTTGACTGACATCCAATGTTCAATGTAAGTTCGAGCAAAATTTTCAAGCATATTCTTCAATATTCATTTCCAGTAACTAACATTTTACCACTCAGCTATTTCAACACAAATACCAGGGAGGAAAATCTGTATTTCCCTGTATAATAACTCCTAACTCCTTTATTTCTGACACAAAGTTGAAAAGATATGATATAATCTGCAGAAGTTAGCTAAATTTCGCAAAATTCAGTTCCTTGCTAAGAATTGTGTGACGAAAAGAGTTACCCAAAGTTTAACTAGAATTCCGTGCAGTAGACACCAAATACATTTGCCACTAAATAAAAGTATAAAATCAGCCTCCTATACACATGATAATTCCACCGATGTAAGTTCATAGAGCGACCTGAAGAGCTGGAAGACTGTTCCTCTGAGGAAGAGGCGGCGGCAGCGGCTCGAAATGAGGAAGGGGAGAAGCGACGGTGAGTAAAACGCCTGGTAACTGAGGCAAGTGGTGAAGCATTGGAAAGAGCAGACGGAGTGGCGGCGGCGGCGGCTCGGTGAGAAGGTAAATGGGTGGTGGCGAATCTGGTTCGGACTCGGTGAATAATGGTGGCGGAGGCGGCGGCGGTGGTGGTGGTTATCTTGGGAGGAGTGGTAATCGTTGCCATTGGTTTCGGACCATACAATAATATCCTCACTCTGTGTGCCCAAAACCAACTGTTGAGGGATGGCTGATGATGCTCTCTCTCTCTCTCTCTCTCTTTCCCTGAGGCCAAGTCTTTGTGAAATTCTGTTGTGTTTAGTGTCGTTTGGGTGTTTGTTTGCGTTATGTAATGCTCTTTGTTTGTAGTGTCGGACTCGGGTTCAGCCCCTATCCGGGAAATCAGAGGTCGTTCATTGATGGTGCGGCCGCGCAAGTGCCAACTAATTTTTCGACACTTAACCAAGAAAAAAAAAATTTTTTCCGACAAGTTAAAATTAACAAAATTTTTATACATAAAAACTACTTATAATAGGGGTCAATAAACCTAATGCGTGAATCTATATGTATAGCACAAAAAAATTTTAAAAAATTCACTTTTGAATGTAAAATTTCTCCAACTTCAACATATCCTCTAATCTCTTTAAAACCACAAATTTCAACTTCAGATTTAGGAAGATCCGACTATTGTAATTTGAAAAAAAAAAGGTTAGTACTTCAATCTATACCCATTTATTATACATTTTTATCGGTTTAAAATTTAAAAATATCCGTTGGATTGAAAAAAATGACTGTTTTTGGATGCTTAAAATTCTGCCCGAAACACATCGAATCACCCGAACCAGCGATTGGAGCTTTACCGAATCGCTCGGTTCGGCGATTCTAAAACGCTGTTGATCGCCGGTTCGGGCGATTGAGAGTGGCTTTGACCGCCCATCTCTAGGTGAAATATTGAGATTGATTCGCCGGAATGGGCAAATGGAAAGTTTGTTAATTTTTTTTATAATTGTTTATTATTATGTTATTATAATTAATGATTATGTTATTTTTTTAAAATTATGATTAAGTTTATGTTTATTTATTTATATTATGTTATTTAATTTAAAGTTTACATAGATTAGGGTGAATGTTTATTTGACATGTTGTTTAATTTTATTTATTTAGAGTTTATGTACGGTTTCTACGAATAATACGACTTTATAAACAGATGTCATAAACAAATGTCATAAATTAGGGTTTAGGGTACTTGTTAGTATAAGTGTTATAAATTACCTTGTTATATTTTGAATGGTTTTATATATTTAGAGTTGACATTAGTTAGTAAAAAAGTATGAATTGCTTAAAGGGGATAATAAATATAACTCTAATCAATTAAGCTTAATGCATGACTTTAACTAAATAATATAAAGATGAAGACAAATGTATTACTTATATCGTGTAAAAAAATTTAAATAATACAAAACATGAATTAGACAAATATGATGTAATGTGATTGAGGAAAATGTTTGGTAATTTATTTAGATGATTCGGCCCAGAGCACGTAGGGGTGATGATGATTTAGGTCCCGTGACAGACAGGACCGGTCGGGTTGAAGGTCGTGTAGTGACTGCGTCATCCCATGGTGTGAGGAGATGCTACAATACTTCAGATGTATAGTCGACTCCTTCACCATTTGGACCGAGTATATATTATGACCTTGGTACACCAGAGTCTTCCACCCAGCCACCCCTATACTGTTTAAGACCCATCCTCCTAATCCATCACACTGTTCGTACACGCTCATACCCTATGACCCTTATGGATCTTCTCAGCCACCACGTACATCATATGATACATATGCACATGCTCCTTCTCTACCTCTCCGTATGCCCGGTCAAGATCGGCCACCGTATTTTTCTAAAACTCATGTACCATTAAATGAGGTCAGTGGTTAAGGGTTGCAGTTATGTGCCCAATACTTTGAGCAGCTTGTTTCAGGAGTTCTGTGGGACTCATCTTACAACAATGCTGACTATGGAGCCACTGATTGTGGCAATCCCTCATCTGATGCTGGATTGGGTAGGGAAGTATGAAAACTGCGATGTCCATATCCATGTCCTTTTCCTGCGATGAAGTATGAAAACTGCCAATTTCTAGTGTCCTCCAAAAAGCCTCAATATCAACCAACTGGATAGGTAGCATGTGGTCGAACTGTGTAATCAACTCGCAAGAACATGGAAGGCCGTGTGATGTCCTCATATAGTGGCCGCACTTATTTTTGGGATCATCAATTATCTTTGCAACTCTTGTTGTCTCAACCCATATCTTTTTCAAGGCCAAGTGACTGATTTTATTACTTATATTCCTCAATATCGGATTACTCTTTACATTAAACTTTTCTTTAGTCCCAGAATTTTCCAATCAGCTCTTAATGTCAGCTATTTGAGTTTGAATGAGTAAGTCAATATTGAGGAACACAGTGACCAAATCACCATGGCATGTTGAAAACCACAACTTTAGGACTGTATGTTCACTTTCAGCACGGTTGGTGGTCTCCACCCCAAAATGCATTACTCTCTTTGTCCAACATCTCACGAATTTATGAGGGGGAGGGAGGGGGGGGGGGGGGGGATTCAACCAAGTGGTTAACAAATAATGTAAGAAGTCCAGCTTGTTTTGCCACTTCGTTTTCAGAACCTCCAATTTCCTTAAGTATTCATGCTCATCGATTTCATTCAATAATTTCTTCCATGAACCATTTATAAACTGTGATGCCACCTTTTCATATTTTATCAACTCAGTTAATTTGGCCAATACGTTTTGATCGATGTGCCTTTTACATAGCATATGGTATGCTTTACTAAACCGCTTTCCCTGTCTGTAATAATTACCTTCGGCTCATGAGTATTAACGTATTGTTCATTCTCAGTTGACATAGCATTTGAAAAGTATAAATGCTTAATCTATTGAAGAACCCATATATACAAGTCGTTGCCTGCTCATTCCGCATAAAAGCAGTGGCCACGGTAAAATTCTTACCAGCCGGAGTCATCCCTACGACTTCTAATAATGGCATATTGTACCTTTTTAAAAAATACAGAGGATATATAACATATTTAGACAATCAAGACCTAATCTTATTAATAACATTAATATCACTTAAACAATCAATTTGCAAATAACACCCAAATCTACACTCAAAATGAAAAATAGAGACAACTTACTTGTTCGTTTTATACGTTGTATCCCTTATAAGTACATATGGCCACGTTCTCATCATTTGAATTAATGTTGGGTGAGCAACAACAATGTCACTAAGTACGTTTCTGTCCTCGCAGTTCCTATAGAAGGCCGTGTAACTCCGTTGAGCACTTAAGCAAAGAACTTCTTCAACTGTGTTTCGCCCATGCATCCTATTTTTCTTAATCTTTGCAACGACGTTGTATATTTTTTGGGCACTACAAAAATCATGAAAACTATATTATTAAACTGCCAAATTCAAATTTAAATTATAACCAGGATGTTGAAATCTGTAGGCAAAAATAAATAAAATAAAACTACAGAAATCCACCAATAGGATTTGCACATACTAGAAAAACCGATTGGATAGAAATTACCTCAATGTTTTTGACTGTTCGGTGTGGAGGCACTGCTGTTTACGCTTCGCCCTCTACTGGTATCCACGCGACGAACTCCTCTACAAGTGATCGGGACGCTAGCCCCTTCTGTGTTTTGAAAACTGTTCAGAACTAATCATGACTATCTGGTAATACGTGGAATTTCAGAGAGAGGAAGGCTAGATACTATTATCGCCTTTCTAGGGTTTAGGGTTTTTTTTTTTTAACCAGATGAAGACGGCTACCAAGAAAAAGGTTAACATAACCTTTTATAGTTGTCAATATCAGAACCCTAATTGTCATCTAATGACAGTTTAATCTCATCCGTCTATTCCTATAATCATCAAACGGTTAGATGAGTAATATTAAGTAATTAATTTCATTTATCCGATAAATAAAATTAGTTACTTATTAACTTACTAGAAAATACAATATGAAATATGATTCTCCTTTTGTATACGTTCAATGAATCTGGACACAATCTAGATTCATTGAACGTGGACATTGTGCTCACAAGATCGTCTATGCGTGTGACCCTGTAGGTTCACTTAACGTTGGCAGTGAATGAAAAATGTCCTATACATTTATTCACAAAACATAAGTGGCCTCTAGCAAGACATTATGCTTACTCAAGTTAAGTAAAAGCAATAGTAACCTAGTATCAGATTTAATATTTAGTCATTTTGTCACACAATATCCTAATTAAGTATAAGACATGGATCGAGTCATCCTTATAAAATTTAATTAACCATTTACTTGAAGGCAGACTGTTCCGACAAATAATATAATAACACCTTATTAATACTTATTTGAGCATGACCATGAATATTTTCCAGTCTTCCTTATCAAAGGGCCTATGGATATCTCTCTCTAAAAGAGAGGGACAAATCCCTTTCACTATCTCCAATATTCAAGCCATGACAAGAAAATAAGCCAACCAATATTCATAATAATCACCTAATTAAAAGTGATGTTTGACTATGTCAAAACATATTTTCTCCCCATGCAAGAAGCATTAGAAACATTAGGTCAAAGGACACCAAATATAAAATTGAGAAGAAATATTTATGACTTAAACCCATGCAATATTTCTTCTTCACTTTGGGTCATGTCCAATACAATATTTTCAATATGTGTTTTGTGAATTGATTTTATATCTCATATTCATGATTAGTAAAACTTGATCATCAATCAACTTCACACTAGTTTAATAATACAAGATGTGATAAAACTAAGGACAAACAAGAATAGTATTTTATTAGGTATAAGGGTTTTACTATCAAGTCACATACTTGATGACCAAGAGCATAAAATACAATTCAAAATACATACTTCATAAATCATAAATCTGAGTCAATTGGTCTAGGGCATATACTAACACAGGAGGCAGTAAAAGTAATACGACATACCTGACGGCACAACCCACATTTTGTTCTCGAAAAAATCGTAAGATATTATGTGGTGGCACATGACTCTTCCTAAATTGCTCAGTCTGTATAGTTGCTCCTCCGTTAGTTTTGCAGCCTGAGCATGACCGTGATTAAATAAACCTATTGCATGGTTGTGCCTCCCATAATGTACGAATAATTGCCAATTTTTATACATGGCTATTTGCTCGCCTTTTAATTTGAAGGGACAATCACACTTTTCAGTCCCTTAAGGACCTTGTATTTTTACTTGAACTTCTTCTTCTTCATCGTCAGCTCTGGGCTTCGTTCTCAGTTTATTTGCACCTCCACGCTCGTAACCCAATGTAACGTACGGTCGGCGATCGGATGTTCTTGAACTCAAATATCGAGTGACAATCAAATACGTGTTCACTTTCATAGCCGTTTCTCTTGCCCAGTTCACCAATTCTACTTTCGAATTAACGATTTGATCGGTTGCAAATAAATGTCCGTGATCCACGTATTCTTCCGATTCCAAAAATTCTTCAAATATTTTTGGATCTATGTCGTTCTATTACGATATAGTACGAAATAATTAAAATATGAACACATTTCATATTAAAAATAAAATTGTAAAAACAGTGTAATAAACAAAAATTTCATATACTAATACCAGAAAAAAAAAAAAAAAATCTTCACCCAATTTCGCCAGACCGGCAAAATCAACCGAATTGTTTCGCCCATCTGGGCGAAAGTTCCTGAGAACTTTCACCTGAATAAGCGAAACTCTTCGCTTCATTTCACCGATTTGAGTGAATGAAGCCTTAGTGCCAAAAAAAATTCAACTTTTCTTACCTCAAATTCGATATTTTCTTCCACAAAATCTTCAGAATGATCTATATCTACCTCCAATACAAGTTCGATGTTAAAGATTACAGTTTTAGAGTAGAGAGAGAATAGAGAGAAGTAAGAGAGAAAGTGTGTAGAGAGAAAGAGGAGGGAAGAGGAGGGAAAATAATGAATTTTTTCGCACTATACATATAGATTCCCGAGTTGGGTTTATTGACCCTCTAATATTACAAATATGACAAATTCTATTTAACATATGCTTTTCTGTATATTTAGCTATACTTCTTCAATAAACATATCCATCCCCTTCCAATATATATCATTTATAAATTATTCTCCGTTTATAGTTTGTTACGTTAAGAACCAAAATGTCTTTAATAAATATGTCAAGAGTCCAATACCATTAAAACTGTAAATAGTTCATAGGTACAAAAATTTTTTTAAAAATATTGGTATGAATAAAAAAATGATAATAGTTTATAATTATATATAGGATGGGATTGGATAAGGTCTTAAATCTTAAATTTCAATTTTAGAACCCATATTTCCTCTCACAAATAATTAAACTTTTATGAAACTCAAGAAAAAAATCTCAAGACCAATGAGGTGATAGTTGATGGTTTTCTATTGACAACGAGGTGATAGTCCGATAGCGAGCTCCCCTCCCTTGGGTACTTTCACTTGGCATTTTCATACTCCATCCATTTTAAAATAAATACTTATCTTTTTAGAAGTTTTATTCATTTCATAATCAGTATCTTTTTACAACTTTCAAGAGTATTTAGGATAAAGTCCAAAAAGCGTCTAAACTATATGGGTCGTGTCAATTAAACAGTTGAACTTTTAATTGTGTCATTTAGGCGCCTTTGAATTTTTAATTACAACAATTAAGACTTTGTTAATATAAAAGATTTACTAAGTTTGAAACTATTGCCAATTAAGTAAATATATTCTATAGTTAGATAACCAGTTACTTGATTTGTAGTTTGATTCAACTCTTCTTAATGGCTATATAAATTATTTTAATATTTCAAATCTTATGACATAGCAAGTTTTTTTTAAAAAAAAATATTAAAAGATCATATCTAAAAATAAAACATTAAAAATCGAAAGTAAATTGTACTAAAGTATTGCTATAATAAATTTTTAAAGAAAACATCAACAAAATATTCGCATTTAAGAAAATAAAGAGGCTAAAGAGAGAGATACATAGAAAAAGAAATTTCATAAATTCGCAAATTATTTAAAAATATAAAATAAGATATTTATAAAAATTAAAAGAATAAGGATGTATTTGGACAGCGATTTTTTCATAATTCTCTACTCAATGTTTCGGGATTCACGCATGTTCTCCAAGACAGCAACTTGCAATTCATACTTCAAATATTCCTACGAGTTAGTCGACTATGAAATGATTTTTTTTTCTTTTGAATTAATATAATATTAGTTCTCATATTCTTCTGCCTTTTTCTTTCCTCTTCCTATAAATACCTAACCTAACCCATAGCTAATCTAATCCCTCTCGTCGATGAAAACTCTTTACTTCCCCGTAAATGACTACTTCACTAATTCGAAAGTTTCTCATCCATTAAAATCTTCCTCTACCTCCAACTATTATTATTATTATACCTCCAACTACCCTAACCACTACAACACCTACTAACCACCATTATTAGAATTTCTCCTATGCTATTAATACCAGAGTAAAGTGAAGGAGAAATAGATTCATTTGGAACAACTCTGACCATTTACTCCTTCAACTGCATCGGAGGTGAGTCGACTACTACGTCTATATCATTCGACTATCCATTTCATGTATATGATTTCGTTCGGCTATACTTTCATATATAAAACTAGTTTAATTCGACTATGTTTCCCATTTGGACTATTGGAATTTGAAATGTATTCGACTATGTTTCTAAGTTTAGACTATGTTTCACCGGTTTAATTTGACTATGTTTCACATTGAGAGTTTAATTGGATTTTTACGTTTAATTCGAAGATGGAGGTTTTAATTCGGTTTTAATTCGACTATCCTAACTGTTGAAATTTGTGTATTCGACTATATCATATGTTTAACCCGAAGGTTATTTTAATTCAACTGTGTTTCACACAAATTCGACTATTGAAATTTACATATTCGATTGCTTCTTTATTTAAATCCAATGTAAAAGTTTAATTCGACCATCCTTGTTTAATTCGAATATGGAAGTTTCAATTTGACTATGCTGGCTGTTGAAATTTGTATATTCAACTATGTTGTATGTCTAATTCGAAGGTGGTTTAGTTTCTCTATTTTTCACCTTGTTCGACTATTAACATTCATGTATTCGACTATTTCTTTGTTTAATTCGAATATGGAAGGTCAATTCGACCATGCTTTGTTTTGTTCTACAGTTATAATTTGCTTGTTCCACTATATTTTGTCCCCTGTAGTCCTATATTTAAATTCACCATATCTATAAATACATATTTTTATTTCATGACTATTGAAATTTGTGTATTAGGCTATTGACATATGTCTTAGAAATTTGTGTGTTGTTTTTTTAACTTCCTAACGTGTAGCAGCTTGTTTTTACATATTTACATACGTTCTTATAATATTAGTGTAGAAATTTATGTCTTTTTTTTAATTTATTTATTTTAAATGGATTGTGATTAGAACGTAATAACAATACTTCGTGTTCGACTTCTGTTTGTAATATTTTACTACTCCATATATGTAACAAATAATTGTTATTCAACTATAGATCTGGCTCATTTGCCTAATCAACATACGACATGTTCTCATATAAATCGGTATTTCTAATTTTATTGTATTTCCAATTTAATATTATGCTTTTTTATTAATTCTTTTCCTTAAGTTAAGCTACTTTTATTAGTTTAATACTCGTTTTATGCATTATTGTCTTCTAATGTTATGTTTCATTCTTATTAGTTCACTATTCAATCAGTTGAGATAGAAGATAAACAGTCATTCACTTATTCTAATCATATCCCCGTACGATGCAGTATCCGAAAGCGAAAAAGGGTATGGATTCTTCACTATTTCATTACCATATAATGTTAATTCTACATTATTTAATTACAATATTTCTTAAAAACATTCTTTTGCATATCTACATATGTATACATATTTAACAACCACAACATGTGTATTTTTTGGCATTCTCAAGTATACTTTTAATATATATATGTGTGTGTGTGTATGTATATATAACTTCGAATTGTTGAATGAACTATGGTTTAGATGGATAATACTACAATGGATACTATATGAAAAACCCGAGGCGATATTTACCTTATGCATGTTTAATACACACCTTTTGATAACGATCGGGATTTCACTACATAGAGAGGAAATAGAAAAAGTAATGAGCTTTTTTGACAAAAAAATATATCTGGACTCAAAGGATATCGAGATGACACAGACATTATAATATAACAAGTTGATAATGTGGAAGCAGATGTTGGATCTGGAGAAGAGGAAGGAGTAAGGGAATTAGGGATGAGTTAATCGACGACGTTCAATTACGAACATGCTGCAAGAACAATTTGATAAGTTAAAAGAAATTGATAAGAAATTAAAAGATAAGCTCACGAAGCAGAAAATCATACATAAGAGATGTCGAATGATATAAAGGAATTGAAAAATTGGAAAAAAGGAATTGAAGAGAAAACATCTAGAAGGAGTCCTTCATATGCATCAACAGAGGTAGTGATGGAAAGTGATGATGAAGTGCAAATTGAAGTAGGTGAACAACCATATGGTGTAATGGAAAATGTAGAAGAAATTAAGAGGATCAGGAGAAGTGCAAGATTGAAGGGAAAATAAAAGATTTTTTATATGTAAAATTTCTATGTAAATTGATGTTATTGACTTAATTATGTGTTTTTTTTTCATTTGTGTAAAATGATGGTGTGTAATGTATTTTTCGTGATATTTAATGTCTTTTCTAATATGTTGTTCTATTTTGGAATGTAGAAGAGAATTAGCTATTCAAATGTGTGAGCAAAGTATTTCTTCGATTGATTGAGAGAAATATATGTCAATTATTATTTTAATATATATTAATTATTGCATTAATATTTGTTTGTAAAGAAAGAAGAGGAAAGAATTCTTATTGAACAAGTAATTTTTTTTAACAAAGTTGAAGTGAGTAGGATACAAAGTTGGAAATATGAGTGTAAAAGAACTTAGTCGGCTTCATGTAAGCTGAGTTGACTATAGGAGTGATAAAATTAGTCGCCTGTAGAGTAGAAATAAAAAGACCATTAGACTTAATCGAATAAGAGACCAAATTTAGTATATTTGCTAAAAAAAAAAAACTTAGTCGACTATAGGGGTGATAAACAAATTCGAAGCTTTAGAGTATAAATAAAAAGACTATAGACTTAGTTGAATAAGAGACCAGATTTAGTCGAATAAGACATATTTGTTAAAGAAAACTTAATCGACGTGGAGTACGAGAGGGTAATAAAATATTTTTAAAAAAAATCTGAAGTTAGTATTTGCGGATTTTTTAATGACACTCAAAATTCAAAACTCAAATCGGGGTTGGGTTTGAGGAGAATAAAATTGAGTTGAGTCTTCCCGCTAACGTCATGAATTCAAATTTTGTGATACCCCTAACCTCTCTGCTAGGTCAACTGCGGCTAAGTAAGTTACCAGTGTGCCTCTCGGCACTAAACTACAAACAACCAACCCAACTCAAATACCCAAGTTACCCTTATAAATGTATACATATATATACTAAGCAGCGGAAACCTGTATACAGATAGTGCGACTTTATTATAAGTTCTAGAGAAACTTCTTATAACAACTCAGACATAGGAGGTATTTTACAAACCATAATCGTTTCAAACTCTTCAAGGACAAGAAATATGAAATATTTTCCCAACAAAACAACTAGGCATAGCCTATCCTGGTCCAAAAAACTCCACGCAAAATACTCTCGTAGCTTGCAACGACACATTATGTCTCGAGTCATCTAAAAAAAAACATGACATTTAAAGATGGGAACAAAAATGCTCAGTGAGTACATGTGATTGCGCGCTTTCACGCTTTTCCAAAACTAATTATGCAATTTTATAAAACAGTTCATGCAATATTAAAAGAAAACATTTTCTTGATTACTTTAGAAGTGCAGATACATAAACCTATATGAAGAGTTCGAATGCAACTGGGAAGTCTGAACGAATCAAGACACATCAGTGTAATTTCTACACTTGATTTCTAAAATCATGCCATGCAAAAAGTTGGACTCTGCGGATAGATTTGGAACCCATAATGAGGTCATCGGAAATAAGTTCTAGCTTGTAGTCAGTACCGACCAAACACCATATGAGCACTCGGTTTTCATATTAACCAAAACCAAGCGACGGATCCTGGGACACCTACCGGTCTGCCCTGAGACCAACCTTAGTTTCAATCCCCTCCTGACTCTCTACTAGAAAGCCGTCCCACCGCAGAGCATGATACAATGACCGATGTAGTACCGATTGGTCCAAACCCTCAACAGTATTACGCTCTCTTTCAAGTAGATCCACTATCCAGATTCTCTAACCATCCACATCATTGAAAAATGCCCTAGTACAGGGGACTAGCACATATAGTGCGATCTTCTGATGCTTCTGAACACATGATCATATTAAGAATTTCGTCTCTAGTTGGAATGGGGTTTTTATATATGTTTACAAACCAAAAGGCTCGATCGTCCAAATATATTCAAGTCATAAATGTTTTAGAATAATAAAGTTCCCATCCGCTAGTTAAGTCAAGCGTATGTAGGTTTATAAATATGTAAGTGTACATTTATGTATGTCAAACCATGCAACTAGGCAACACTAGAGCATTTCCAACTCATAATTCTCCAAGTGAACTTGTGTATAATAATAATAATAAAAATAATAATAATAATTCTTTTGAAAACTAATAATTTTTTTCCAAAACAATAATGACTGCTGCAAAACAATAATAATTATTTTCAAAATAGAAACACATATATACAGAGCACTGTTCCTATGCGTTTCTAACACATAAGTTAAACATGTTGTGGAGCATATCTCCAATTTAAAAGAACCAAATATTATACGGCCCAAAAGTAGTTAATATTTTATATAAATCTTAACTAGACAAAATATCGAAAAATATAGTCACTTAAGGAAACACTTGCGACACCGTTAAAATATTTAAGTTGGACTTGTGGATTCACCTTCTGGTAGACTGGTACTATGATCCTACAAATAGAGCCATAAAGATACTTAATTAAGAAACCTAGCATTTTATTCGCTAACGAATATAAATATCTCCTTAAACGATCTTAGGATATTTATACATATTTTAGCTCCTAATGAAGACCCAAAATCTTATATCCTTAAGAATACTTAATTTGGGCACTTACCCGAAGTGCCTACATTGCTTAGAATAAAATTAGAAACTAGCTCCAAAATTAAATTATACACAAAAAATTAATCATCAGTATTTGTATCAAAATACGTCATTTATTCAACCAAATATTAAAACATATTCACATTTTCATAATTGTTGAATAGTTATAGAGTTAAAATTCATTTTATACTCACCTCAAAATGAAGAGAAACTTGCAAATCCTTGATTTATGATTTTTAGAACCTTTCTCGATATTCACTAGCATTAACTACATAAAAAAAATTCTAAACCGATTAAGATCGTAGAATAGTCATCTTAAGGAATCCACAATCCAAGAAGATAAACTATATAAACTAAGGCTTTTAATTTTTTTAAAAAGAAAGGAACAGGAGGGCATACCTATTTAGGTTATCACCAAGTCGTCAAAATGTGATCTATATGAGGAAAGGATTTGGTCTTATATATATAAGGGTTAGTGGTAGTGATCCTAGGTGGTGAGTGGGAGGGGTGATGTGGCAGTGGGGAGAGGAGAAATGTTATGGTGGTGACAAGTGGATAGGTAAAGTGGAGGTGGAAAATGGCTTGATTAGGAAGGACTTTTTCTGAATTTGATCATTATTTATCTCTTTTTTTATTACTATTTAGTTTTATTACTAACACTTAGTAATATAACTACAACTAACAATAATAATGATAATAATAATAATAGTAATACTAATTTAAACTTGTCCAATAAAAAAGGTCTAAAATATCTAATATTGTCCCACAAAATTATGTTTGGATCCTAATGGTATTCTTCAAAACATTCTTTTCTAAACTCAGTATCCTATTACTAAATTCACCACTTAAAACCTTATACGGATATCTCAAGTATTTCGAACCCTAAAATGTGCACACCAAATATAGTAAAAAAAAAAAATAAATAAAAATAATCTACTTAAAGATATTTGTAAACTACCCCGCAAATACTTATCTTAATAAAATTTAACTCTCTTTCCTAAATATCTCTAAAATTACCGAATGCCCCAAATACTTTGTTCCACTAAGTTAGACCCCAGATTCTACGTTCGTGACTTTCGAACTTTTGGGTCATGCGTGAGGTACTTACGGGGTACGGCGTTACAAATGCATAAAAATTTTGGATTGTGAGTTGCAAATTACGAATCAAGTCGCTATCCAAAATAGAGCCTAAATATTTTAAAAATAAAATCTCTCTCTCTTTCTCTCTCCTGACTTCTTTTTTTTAAGTTACTGATAAATACTCTTTAAGAAATCAATGTTCAAAGAAATTTTTGATGAATTTCTTAATGATAATTATAAAAAATTTAATTAGTAATGTTTTTATGAAAGATTAGTGAAAACATTTAAATAATATTATAATAATTTTCTTTTAAATAGTTATTATGTCATAAAATAAAAAGAATGATGCAAATATTTCATATATCAATAAAAAATTGAAAAAAATCATAAATTAATTATATAAGTGTTAATATAAAAGTTTTATGTAGTGAAGTGAAAATAGTTTTAATTTTTAGGAGTGTTTTTAATATTAACAAACTTCTAACTGCCATAATTAAATATTGAGAGGCGTCTAAATGTCAAAATTAAGACCCTTATAGTTCAGGCGCTTTTTTGGACTTAACCCGAGTATTTATTATATTTTTACAATTTTATCCTCATCTCTCTTTTTATTAACTTCTCTCATCTCCCTTTCTTTTATATTTCTCTCTCTCTATATATTTATGAAGGTCATATAAGACATACACTTTCTTGATTTCAAAACCCTTAAACAAACTAAAAATACACTTACTTCCTCCATCCTGCGAAGATGGTCCTATTTCAATTCTCACATGATTAATAAAATTAGTTAGATTAATAAATTTTGTTTTGATTTCTCTATTATACCCTTCTTTAATATTAAATGACTTTGACTTTTTTTTCTTGAAACAAATATGGTGTGTATTTTATTAATATTTTATTGGGAAGTGAAAATTTTTAGTAATTGAAAGGTAGAATAATTAGGGTATAAAAGGAACTTAAGTAAATTAAATACCATTCATAAAAGGAAATGAGAATATAATTTGGGATGGATAAAAAAGGAAAGTGAGACCATCCCCATGAGACAAAGAGAGTATTTTGAACAAGAGGGAGTATATTGGAAAAGAGTAATGCTAGAGGGATCAATTTAATTCAAATCAATAGGGATATTCACGTAAATAGTATAAAAATTGAATTACAAGTACAAAACTACCCTTTTGCCTTTTTAATATGTAGTGTTCAAACAAGATTACTTGTTTTTCAATTTTCAAAGATCTTGATAGTCTCAAGTCTAACTATCTACAATCCATCACTACTTTTCTAACTAAAAAATATTTTTCACTTTTCAACATATCTCACATCCTATTTTCTCTCCTATTATATTTCCATTATCTCATCACATCTTTTTCTACTCTTTTTAACATCTTTCTTCTCCATCTCTCCTTTCTTCGCATACCATAGAAGAGTGTTCATGCCTCTCCTTAAAACAAATAATAAAAATCATATAATAATATGTCTTTTATCTTTTCCAAATTTTTTTCCTTTTATCCCCTCCCCCAAATAGTTTTGTCTATCAGAGATAGTTCTACCCACGGTGGCAACCATTACCATAAACTTTTCAATACAGATTAAATGCAGATTTTTTGCAACAATTTCTCTAGCCGAACAAAAAACCCAACGATATTGATTCGATTAACTTGTAGGTTAACGATATTTCTTTCGTCAACTTCTGGTTTCCCTTGATCCTTTCACCGTAAATATTGCTTCAAGTTACTCTTGTTAAAGGGTCAAAGTGTAATTATTTGAAACTATATAAAACTTAGACTATAACCATATTTGTAAATTTAGAATTAAAAATAAGAGGGTCAAAAGTGTATTTATTTGAAATTATAGATAATAAGCTTATTTAATCTAAATAATAGACAATAAGATTATTTCACTATAATAAAGGCCTTTTAACGATGGAACTATCGAACAGTGTTCCGTCAAAGAATATGACTTACTGATAGAAAACTGACAGAAAATACTTCGTCGGTAACAAGTTCCAACGTCGTGTCTATAGGATCTAATATGTACCATAATATCTTTACTTTTATATGTTAATTGCGTTGTTTTATGATGTTTTTAGTATGTAATTTACACATTTCCTTTTACTTTTATCTTAGGTGCTTCTCGATGAAGAAGACAGAGAATACAAGTGAAAATGGGCAAAAACAAAGCGAAAAATAGAGAAGATAGAAGCTGCTAGAATAGAAAACAACAACCTACCATATGCATGCGGCAGGTCCGAAGCATTTAAGAGGAGATGGAACAGAAGCCTACCTGTGACGGTGGACTACCCCTACCATCAATGGTAGGCCCTAGACTTGCTGAAGAATTTTTTGATAGAACTCTACAGCGGATGGTAGGGTTTGACCTAGTGCACGCGGTAGGTCCCAACTATAATTGTACTTAATGTATTTTTGGACTTTATTTATGTAATTTTCTCCCTCTTTTGAGGGATTCTTCAATTTTAGGTTAGAGAGGAGGAATTGGGGGCAAAAATTAGACTTAAAATCCTTCTCAATTCCTCTTCAATTAGGTAGATTCTCATAAATTAAACATTGAATTGAAGATCTTTGGTAGAGATTGAAGTAAATTGATGGAGTAATTTCGAGTTTCATCAAGCAAATCGAGAGATGAGCTCGGGTGACCCTCGGAACTGTGAAAGCGATTCTTCTCAATCCTAAGCTTTCTATTCCCTTGTTATTTATGAATTATAGTATTGAATTATGTTTTGTTAGGATGTTGAGTAGCTAATTTTTCATTTGTTTGAATGAGGGTTGAACCCTAGTTTTTGGATGATACGATTTTTTATGGACTTTTATGAAATTGATGTTTGATTTTCATTGGGTAGTTATTCAGTTGTTTTTTTCTCTTAATTGATTTGTGCAGAATAGATTATATCGCAAAATTGGTTAGAATTGAAAAAGAAAAACCAATTTAGGGAAATTAATTGAATAATGGGAGTTGGCAATTGAATAGAGATATTCTTTATACTCTTAGGTCTTTCTAATCACTTAATCGTATTATATTCATTATCGGTTAGAGAGAGAAGAGATTCTTCTCTAAGGGTTAGTGAATAGAGCGGTTTTCACCTAAAAATAGAGATTGCCCAAGTTAACGTGTGATGACCCAACCTTAGTTTAATAAAACATCGTTTTATGATTTTCCAATCGAAATAGTTGATAAAATCTAGGGGGATTTGACAATTCAAAGTCTTATATTTTTACCTCTCGAGCTAATTGTTTTCATTTAGTCGTTTTCTTATTATTTTTTAAATCCTTTCTCAAAAATAAGTTTTGTTAGACTAGATCTTAGATTAAATGGTTAGTATTTTAGCTTTTTTCTCGCTGAGTTCAATAACTCGGGTGTATCTCTTTTACTGCAGTGATAGGTGCAATTGCCTATTGTGTGTTTTTAGGACATACCCCATTTTAAACATCAATTTGTTGGCACCATTGCGGGGGAATGAGAACTTAAAGAACACCATTTTTCTTTTGCTTTAGTCATTTTATTTTCTTGTTTTTGTCATGTTTTGTTCGAATTGTGAGTTATTTTTGCATTAATGATTTATTTGTGGCTTATATCTTGAGACTTGTGTCTTCGCTATTTGTGGAACTTGACTTGAGTTTGTCTGTTTCAGGTTTGGGTCAACTAGTTTATGTCCCAAATTTAACAGGGTAAATTAGTTTCATATGACCAGAGCCTGAGCGTACGTTCCGGAGTGCCTGCTGCGCCCTTAGATTCGAGATGGAGAACAACAACACTATTATTCCCATATATAAGATGGAGGAGGAATATCAAGATCCACCACTACCTGTAAATTTTCTGTTTCCACCACCTCAAATGGCAGAAAAGATAGTGGCAGACTACGTCCGACCACCCATCAATGGGGCATAGTTAAGTATAGCCAAGCCAGCTGTACAGGCTTACAATTTCGAGATCAAGCCGAATGTGATCTGAATGGTTCAGAATAATGTATAGTTCGACAGACTCCCAGAAAAAGACCCAAATGTGCACATCGCCAACTTTTTGGAGGTGTGCGATACATTTAAGATAACTGGATTTTCAGAAGATGCCATCAGACTTCACTTCTTCCCATTTTCATTGAGGAGGAAAGTGAAATCTTGGTTGAAGCACTATCTTCCAGCTCAATTACATCGTGGGATTCCTTAGCTGAGAAATTTCTCGGGAGATACTTTTCTCTTGGTCGCACTGTCAAGCTTTGGAATGAGATCTTCTCATTCCAACAAATAGATGGAGAGAGTTTATATGAGGCTTAGGAGAGATGAAATGAGCTGCTCAGAAAGTGCCCACATTATGGTCTGGACTTGGGTATCCAGATCTAGTCATTTTATAATGGAATATCATTTGGGGCAAGATAGATCATTGATACTTCTAGTGATGGTTCCACATATTACAACTCTTCAACAGATATATGATCTAATTGAGCAGATAGCTATGAATAGCTATACCTAGGGATGACAGAGATCTAAGCCTACATTTGCACAGATACGTAATGTGGATGCTGTCACAGCCATGCAGGCTAGATTGGCAACAATGATAGAACAAAAGATGGGAAACATGACTCCTGCACCTTCCAATATAAATATTCAGCAAGTCATGTTTTGTAATTTTTGCAGTGGAGGGCATCCCAATCATGAGTGCCCTAGCACGGGTGCTCCTATAGAGCAAGTAGACTTTGTTCAAGGGAACCGGCAAGGGAACAACCCCTACTCTATACCTACAACTCGGGTTGGCAAAAGCACCCCAAATTTTCTTGGGGAGTGCAAGGACAACAGAGGCAGCAGCAACCTCCAGGATTCCAGAGTAGAGGTCCCACTCAACATTTACCTTACAATACTCCATGGGCAAATTCACCACCTCCAAAATCTAATTTGGAGGATCTTCTCACTAAGTACATCACTTCGGCGGATGCCAGAATGCAAAGTATAGAAGTTGCTCAGTGGAATCAATAAGCCTCCATCCATAATCTAGAGAATCAAATTGGGTAGTTGGCAAAGATGATCTTTGAAGGCCCCTTGGCACTTTACCTAGCAACACCGAGAATAACCCAAGGATCCATGCAGAGGTAGTCACTTTAAGGAGTGGAAAAAAACTAGTGGAGACACCTCCCATGGTTATGGATAAAGAAAGGGAAGGTGTTAAAGTCCAAAAGAGTCCACCTCCACTAAAGAAGAGGAGATAAGAGAAAAGAACATCTCCTCCACCATACAAGCATCCAATCCCGTTCTCCCAGAGAGTTTTAAAGGCGAAGCAGAATGAACAATATGGTAAGTTTTTAGAGGTTTTTAAACAACTGCATATTAACTTGCCTTTGGTTGATGTTTTGATGCAGATGCCTAAATATGTAAGGTTCTTGAAAGAGGCTATCTTTGGAAAGAAGAGGTTGGAAGACATCTCCTCTGTGATGATGAATGAAGAGCGCTCAGCCATTCTGAATCCTAAAGAGAAGCTTTCAGAAAAACTAAAGGATCTAGGGAGTTTTACTATTCCTTGTATTTTAGTTGTTTTAACTGTTTCTAAGGCTTGAGCTGATTTAGGTGCTAGCATAAATCTTATGCCCTTTGATTTCTTTAAAAAGTTGGGAGTGGGGAGCCTAAACCTACTAGGATAAGTATACAACTTGCAGATAAATCTATTAAGTATCCTAGAGGTGTCATTGAGGATGTTTTAGTGCAAGTAGATGATTTAGTTTTCCCTGTTGACTTTATGGTTATGGATATAAGTGAAGAAATTGAAGTCCCTCTCATTCTTGGTAGTCCCTTCCTCGCCCCTTTTAAGGCTCTAATTAATGTAGGAGAAGGTAAGTTAACCCTTAGGTTAGGAGACGAGAAGGTCATTCTTAGAATTCTTGATGCTATGCATAGATCAGTGGATCATGATGATACTTGTTTTATGATAGATGTTATTAATTCTTATATTTCTGCTAATGTGTAGAAATTTGTTCAAGAAGATGCCCTTTTGATAGCTTACAATAGAATGACCAAGGCAAAGTAGAATCTGAAGAGGTTCAAGCATTGATGGACAAATTAGATGAATCGGGAGTGGAGAAGAAAACTGCTGTAAAAGAGGACTTAAAGGCACCTCCTAGGCCTTCACTTATGTCTTAACTTGAAGAACCTCCAGAGTTGGAGCTGAAACCATTGCCGGACCATTTGGAGTATCCGTTCCTTGGGGAGAATTCAACACTCCCAGTTGTCATATCCTCCAAGCTGACTCGCCCCTTAAAACGAGCTTTGCTAAGGATTTTGCAGAAGTATAAGAAGGCTATCACATGGAAGATAGAGGATATTCAAGGCATAAGTCCATCCTTCTCCATTTACAAGATTTTACTTGAGGAGAATTCTAAGCCTGTGACTCAACCTCAAAGGAGGTTAAGTCATAATATATAAGAAGTAGTGAAGAAAGAGGTGATCAAACTCCTAGATGCCAGGATTATCTATCCCTTGTCAGATAGCATTTGGGTAAGTCCGGTATAAGTGGTACCGAAGAAAGGTGACATGATGGTGGTTTCGAACGAGAAGAACAAGTTAATTCCTATGCGAGTAATCACCAGATGGAGGGTATGCATCAACTACCGAAGATTGAATGAGGCGACAAGGAAAGATCATTTTCCTCTCTCATTCATTGATCAAATGCTTGAGGGACTAGTGAGCCACTCCTATTACTATTTCCTAGATGGGTTCCCAAGCTATTTCCAAATTCCCATTGCTCCCGAAGATCAGGAGAAAACCACCTTGACCTGCCCATACGGTACATTTTCTTATAGTCGTATGCCTTTCAGTTTGTGCAATGCTCATGCTACTTTTTGGATGATTTCTGTTTTTGAGGGTTTGGTGGGAGATATTATGGAGGTTTTTATGGATGAATTTTCTGTTTTTGGGAATTCCTTTGAAGTTTGTCTATCTAACCTTGAATAAGTTTTAAAAAGATGTGAGAAAACTCACCTAGTTTTAAATTGGGAAAAATGCCATTTTATGGTCCAAGAGGGGATAGTTTTGGGCCATAAGATTCTAAAAATGGCATTAAGGTTGGTAGGGCTAAAATATAGACTATTGAAAGGTTATCTCACATTTCTGTGAAGGCAATAAGGAGTTTCTTGGGGCATGCGTGGTTTTATAGGCAATTTATAAAAGATTTTTCAAAGATTATGAAACCACTTACTGCTTTACTTGAGAAAGATGTGCCTTTCCATTTTGATGATAATTTCTTGTATGCTTTTACTTTGCTTAAAGAAAAGCTAACAAATTCTCCAACTTTAGTCTCTCCAAATTGGTCACTCCTTTTTGAACTTATGCGTGATGCTAGTGACTATGCAATAGGTGCTATTTTAGGCTAGAGAAAGAGTAAGTCCTTCCAACCGATATACTATGTAAGCAAGACTCTTACGAACGCGTAGGCAAATTACAAACAACTCAGAAGGAGCTACTTGCAATAGTCTTTGCGTTTGATAAATTTTTCCCTTACTTAATTCTTTCTAAAGTCATAGTTTACACTAACCATTATGCTCTTAAGTACCTTCTTTCTAAAATGATGCTAAGCCTAGATTGATTAGATGGGTGCTTTTGTTGCAGGAGTTTGATTTGGAGATAAAGGATAAAAAAGGAGTTGAGAATTTAGTAGCTAATTACCTCTCTCGGTTAGAGAATCCTAACTTGGAACCGCTGGATGAGGAGTATATCAATGACAAATTCCCCGACGAACAACATCTTCTTTGTTAAGTTATTAAGGATAATTCACCTTGGTATGCCGATATAGCTAGCTATTTAGTTGCTAATGTTGTGTTTGCAGGTACCTCTCAACAGAAGAAGTTCTTTGCAGAACTCAAGTACTACTTTTGGGAAGATCATTACCTTTTCCACCAAATCACTGATTAGATCATTTGGAGATGCGTAGCATATCCTGAAAAATAGAGGATATTCCGTGACATTGCCATAAGGGTCCACAAGTGGACACTTTCAAGTGAATGAACTACTCAAAAGGTACTTGAGTTAGGCTTTTATTGGCTGACTCTGTTTAAGGATGCAAATAGGTACGTTCTGAATTGTGACAGTTGCCAAAGAACAGGAAACATCTCTAAACGAAATGCAATTCTTATGTCTACTTTTCAAGTTTGTGAGGTGTTTGACTGTTGGGGTGTAAACTTTATGGGCCCTTTTCCTAATTTCTTTGGTAAGTAGTATATATTGGTTGCTTTTGAGTATGTTTCTAGGTGGGTTGAGGCTTACCCTTTACCTGCAAATAATGCTAGAGTTGTAGTCAAATTTTTGAAACAATTGTTTGCTCTTTTTGGCATTCCTAGGGCTATTATAATTGAGAGGGGGTACTTATTTTGTAAACAACATCTTGAGAAAGTGTTTAAGCGGTTGGGAGTAACTCATGAGATAGATACTCCTTATCACCCTCAAACGAGTGGCCAAGTAGAAGTAGTGAATAGGAAAATCTAGCAAATCCAATAGAAAATTGTAGACCATACCTGAAAGGATTGAGTGTTAAGCTAGATGACGCTCTTTGGGCATATAGAATAGCTTACAAGACCCCTATAGGATTTACTTCGTTTCGACTCTTGTATTGGAAGTCTTGTCATTTACCTATCGAAGTTGAGTATAAAGCGCATTGGGTGATTCAATTAGTTAACTTTGATTATGTACGTACAGGTAAACAACGACTACTCCAACTCAATGAGCTTGAAGAATAGAGATTACAAGTATTGATCAAGAAGGAGTTTAAGGAAGGGGATTTCGTACTCCTTTACAATTCCTATCTTTGTCTCTTTCCTTGGAAGCTCAAGTTTCGTGGTCCGAACCATTTACAGTGAGTAAGGTTTTCCCTTACAATACAGTCAAGGTAACACACCTTATACAAGGTACTTTAAAGGTAAACAGGCATTGTATGAAGCCATACTTTGGAGAAGATGTAGGAACCCTTCAAAAGGATTCTTTCGTTCTCCAAAATGAGTGAGATTAGTCCCATTCTGAATGTTGTATCATGTAATTGTACACTTGTATGTTATGTTTTCCCCTTTTTCATTTTGATCTTTTTGATTGTTTATGTTGTTGCTAAGGTCTTTTAGGGAGTTGAATGCGTGCTAAATGAAGATCCTTTGCGTAGAAAGAGTACAAGACTTAACTAGGCATGAAACGAGGGTGCAAAAATCATAAAAATTAAGAAAATTAGGGTTTGGGTAAAACTCTACCGTAGATAGGGTACCCTACCTCTAGCGGTAGGGTCAAAGCTGAAGAAATTTTGAGAAGATAGTAGGCTTGACCTACAGCTGACGGTAGGTCTATCGAGCAATTTTTCCAGGCAAACAGAAGCCTACTATGGACAATTCATATGATCCCTCAAAGAGGCTGCCTCTTCCACAGTATCTATAAATGCTTTTTTGATGGTGATGCGGGAACCTTCAAGTAGTTCCAGTTAACTCAAGACACCTTTGGCGTTCAGTTAGTGGAGCTAGTGGAGTCCTCTCGCTGATATGCAGACGAGCTAGCACATCAGAAGGCATTCATAGAACGCCAGGAGGTGATATGCTGGTCTGATTGTGTAGTCGGTTCCTGCTCGATCAGGGTAGTAGTGGCAGCGACGGCAAGAACAAGGGTTCGCCATGACGGAGTTTTTCTCTTCCTATCCTTTGTATTTTTATTATTTTATATTTTCCTTTTCGTTTTTTATGCTTTTTGATGTTCTTGGTTTTCTTTTATGTTTCGATTTTTCGTGGGGTTTGCTTCCCGATGTGTTTTCCTGCTTTATATCTATGGGATAGCTTCCCGTGTATGTGGTTTTATTTGTTTTTGTTTTGTCATGGTCCCACAATCTAGACAACGTGGTTTTAAGTGTGGGGGTATTTATGTGTTTTAGCTGTTTTTGTGTGTAGTTTTTTGTGTTAGTTCATGCAGTCATTCTTTCCTTTCAAACATTCCGAAAATCTAAAAAAATGAGATAGTTTTGAAAAATCCAAAAAATTAGATAATTTGAAAAAAACCCAGAAATATTTTTTCTTCTATTCCCTTTTTCAATCTCCAAATATTTAGAAAAATCCAAAAAGATTTGTAATTTTGTCACAACCAGTAGAGGTCTTGATTGCAAAATCCTTAGGATTTTAAAAAAGCATTTGGCTCGATCGATTTGAAAACCGCACTTATCATTCTTACATAATCAATGGTTTTCATTCACTTGCAAGTGTCGGTTAGTAATAGAAGCCTTGAAATCCTAGGGGATTAGCATAGTGAGAGTTTTTCTAGTCTTTGCCTTCACTCTTATGTTTTCTTTGCTTTGAAGCAAAAATCTCTAGTCTAGGTTGGTCTCGGAAATGATGGTCACAAGCCTTCATTGTACTGTTTGTGCCTTTCTTGCCTAATCCTTTTAAAACCAATACTTAGTTCCCCTTTTGTGCCTTCATGCCAAGGGTTTTTAATCCCTTCCTTTCTTTGCTTGTTAAACTCACACTTCATAAAACATCGATTCATTAAGCTAATTATCTATGAATTTTTAGTTGTTTTGGGTGAGGAAAATAGATAAGTGTAGGGGTATTTGAGTGAAGAAAAGGATTTCTGTAGAAAAAGGGTATTTTGGGTAATCTTTGGGTAAGCAAGCTTGCCTTTTTCTGTTCGAGATAATGTGTTATCTGGCAAGGTACATACAGCTGTTGAAAGAGAGAAAGCAAAATTAATGTTCATTTGGAAAAAAAATCTGAGAAAACAAAGAAAAAATGAGTACTTAGAAATTTTCTATAGCTTCATCTCTCAAAGTCTTGAGCTGCTCTCTCTCATGTAAAAATTTCCTTGGAAAATATGTGATTAATGAGAAATAGATAATGTTAGAGGAATTGTAGATATTTTGAACGAAGCAAGATGTTTAGGGGTAAATGGGAATGAGCGAAAGCGGCTAAAAAGTTGTTGATTATGTTTGATTTCTTTCTTTTCGATTGCATTAGCTCCATCTCAATTACTTTTTCATTTCTTTTCCCTTTGTTTGACACCCTTTATGTCTCGAGCCGAAAATGAATGGAATGTTCTACCTAATCCCGGAATGACTTAGAAAAGAACTTAGAGTGGAGAAGGTTTTAGGAAATATGAGTTGTGCATTTACCATTAAAGTATTTAACTATATTAATCACTTGAAGTTCCTTGTTTTCTTTGAAGGGCGGCACAAGCAATTTACACACTTACCATTGATTTATAAGTCGATTAGTATGATGACGGTGGGATCTTCTATTCTTGAAATTTGTCGTTTGAAATTGCTTTATGTAGTTAAGTGGTTATCCCCTATGGAAGTGACAGTTAAATTTTTTTTTTCGTTCTGTCGTTTGTTCTTCGAGTGTGTTTGTATTTATAGTCTTATTCTTTGGTCGTTTTTTTTGTTCCCTTCGTGTGTCGCTTTCATTGAAATATATTTTTGCACACTTCTCCGTTTACGTTATCTAGTTTTTTCCAAGTTTTTATGTTGCTTGAGGGCAAACAACAGATAAGTGTGGGGGTATTGATATGTGCCATAATGTCTTTACTTTTATATGTTAATTGTATCATTTTATGATGTGTTTAATATATGTTTAGATCATTTCCCTTTATTTTTATATTAGGTACTTCCCGATGAAGAAGAGGGAGAATACAAGTGAAAACGGAAAAGACAAAAGCTGCCGGTATAGAAAACAGCAACCTACTGCTGACGTTAGGTTAAACAACTGCACGCGGTAGGTCTAGAGCATTTAAGGAAAGCTGGAACAGAAGCCTACTAGCGACGGTAGGCTAGCTTGCTATCGACAGTAGGTCCTAGATTTGTTGAAGAATTTTTGGACAGAACTCTACCTCGGACGGTAGAGCTCGACCTAGTGTAAGGGTAGGTCCTGACTGTAGTTGTACTTAATGCATTTTTTGGACTTTATTTATGCAATTTTCCCCCTCTTTTGAGGCATTATTTAGTTTTAGGTTAGAGAGGAGGAATTAGGGGTGAAAATTAGACTTAAAACCCTTCTCAATTCCTCTTCAATTATGTAGTTTCTCAAAATTAAACATTAAATTGAAGATCTTTGGTAGAGATTGATGCAAATCGACAGAGCAATTTTGAGTTTCACCAAACAAATCGAGAGATGAGCTCGATGACCCTCAAAACTGTGGAAGTGATTCTTCTCAATCCCAAGCTTTCTATTCCTTTGTTATTTATGAATTCTAGTATTGAATTAAGTTTTGTTAGGATTTTGAGTAGAAAATTTTTCGTTTGTTTGAATAAGGGTTGAACCCTAGTTTTTGGATGATATGATTTTTGATGGATTTTTATGAAATTGATGTTTGATTTTCATTGTGTTGTTATTCTGTTGTGTTTTTCTCTTAATTTATTTGTGCGGAATCAATTATATTGCAAAATTGGTTAGAATTGAAAAAGAAAAACCAATTTAGGGCAATTAATTGAATAATGGGAGTTGGCAATTGAATAGAGATATTCTTTATACTCTTAGGTCTTTCTAATCACTATCATATTATATTCATAATCGGTTAGAGAGAGAAGAGATTCTTCTCTAAGGGTTAGTGAATAGAGTGGCTTTCACCTAAAAATAGGGATTGCCCGAGTTAACGTGTGATGACCCAACCTTAGTTTAATAAAACATCGTTTTATGATTTTTCCAATCGAAATAGTTGAAAAATCTAGAGGGATTCCACTATTCAAAATCTTTTCTTATATTTTCACCTCTCGAGCCAATTGTTTTCATTTAGTCGTTTTCTTAGTTTTTAAATCCTTTCTAATAAATAAGTTTTGTTAGACTAGACCCTGATTAAACGGTTAGTATTTTAGCTTTTTTCTCCCTGAGTTCAACAACTCGGGTGTATCTCTTTTACTACGGTGATAGTTGCACTTGTCTATTGCTTGGTTTTAGGACATACCACACTTTAAACATCAAGTTTTTGGCACCGTTGTTGGGGAACGAAAACTTAAAAAGCACCATTTTTCTTTTCCTTTAATCATTTCATTTTCTTGTTTTTGTCATGTTTTGCTCAGGTTTTGAGTTATTCCTGCACTAATTTGTTTATTTGTGGCTTATATCTTTGAGACTTGTGTCTTTGCTATTTGTGGAACTTGAGTTGAGTTTATTTGTTTCAAGTTTGGGTCAACTAGTTTATACCCCAAATTTAACGGGGTGAATTAGTTTATATGACCTAGAGCCCGAGCGTACGCTGCGAAGTACCCACTGTGCCCTTCGATTCGAGACAGAGAACAACAATGCTATTATTCTCGTGGATAAGACGGAGGAGGAATATCAAGATCCACCACCACTTATAAATCTCTGTTTCCACCACCTCAAATGCAGAGAGGAAAGGACAATTGTAGACTACACCAGACCATCCATCACTGGGGCGCAGTCAAGCATAGCAAGACCACCTGTATAGGCTTACAATTTCGAGATCGAGCCGAATGTGATCTAAATGGTGCATAATATTGTACATTTCGACGGACTCCTAGAGAAAGACCCAAATGTGCACATCGCCAACTTTTTGGAAGTGTGGAATACATTTAAGATAACTGAAGTTTTAGAGGACGCCATCAAACTTTGCCTCTTCCCATTTTCATTGAGGAGGAAAGCGAAAGCTTTTTGAAGTCACTTCCTTCCAACTCAACTACATCGTGGGATTCCTTAGTCGAGAAGTTTCTAGGGAAGGACTTTCTTCTTGGTCGTATTGCCAAGCTTCAAAATGAAATCTTATCATTCAAACAGATAGATGGAGAGAGAGTTTATATGAGGCTTGGGATAGATGGAAGGAGCTGCTCAGAAGGTGCACACATCATGGTCTGGACTTGGGTATCCCGATTTAGTCATTTTATAATGAAGTATAATCCTCTACAAGATGGGGCCGACTACTCTCAGCTCTCAGATGAGCTGCCTCCAAACCAACTCCAGATAAATGCCTGCGACTCACGCCACCTGTTGCTATGTGCATAAGGCAAAGTTCATCAGGCGTAGCAGTGCCCATTGCCGCAATTTCTTCCTCAGCTTTCCTCTTCAACTCGTGAAATCTCGCCTATAATAAGTTATATAAAACATTATATACACTTTAAAACATCAAATCATTATATATACTTAAATTTTCACTAAACATACTCAGAATTGTGCGGAAACAAAATCCACACACTCCCTCTTCTTCTCCCCTGAGTGATTCTTGTGCACCTCTTCCAACTCTTTGCTCTTCGAGAACCTATCAACGAATTCCTTTTGTTGCAAAACAACAACACTTAATGTATTTTCGTTTACAATTAATTAATCGAAAGAAGTAATATTAATGATATTTATTACCTTCTTCGTGAGGGACATGGTGAAGGAAATGGACCCACTTATGTGCTTCCCGGGACCCGTCCCTCATTCCTATTCTTCTTATTCTGTTGGGAACGATTTTCTCTATTTCACACATATGAGATTCACTTATTTTCGGCACTCACAAGTATCGGTAAAAGAGACCTACCTCGGCAAAGCAACTCCACACCTTCGTCAGAAGAAGCTTTTTAAAGGCGATGTGCATCAGTCGTTCCATGAACACGTGACAATCATGACTTTTCATGTTGGTCATCTTCATGTCTTTATAATCAACACACCTTGCCAAGTTAGATGCATATCCATCTGGCAGTTGCAACTCCTTAACCCAATTAAGCACCGTTTTCTTTTGTTCCTTAGTCAAACTGTAATATACTGTTGGCTTCGAACACTTGTACCCACGGCCCTCTTCCATCAACAAGTCCATTCTTTTCAATACAAACGTAGGTCTTCTTTAGCCTTTATATTATCTTTTGACTTGCATTTTCACATCCATCACAGTGTTGAAGACATTATCAAACAAATTCATCTTATTATGCATCACGTCTATGTTATGACGGGCTAAAAGGGTACACTAATAAGGAATATATCAAAATATACTTCTCCTTGTCCATTTGTGATCCTTCCCATACCATCTTCATTGCCCAATTCCTTTCCTATTTAGGTGATCTTTGGAAAGTCTTGGACCATTTCCCATATCCGTTTTCTCAAAAGTCACGATGGCAGCAACAAGCGGTCTTCACCTCTACCCCTCTTGAAAGACCTTGAATCTCGTCTAAATTGATGACCTGGTGACAAGAAACATCGATGACAATTGAACCAGGATTGTTTTCCACAATTTTACAATCAAAGGAATGTGTCTATTCCATGCAATATGGACAAGCCAACGTCTCTGTTGTACTCTAACCACTCAACATACTATATGTCAGGAAATCATTAACCGTCCAAAGAACTGTGGCTCAATATTTGGAAATTATGTTTCTTCGATATGTCAAAAGTAAAGGTCCCGACATCCCACAACTCATTTAATTCTTCTATCAACGGTTGCAAATAAACATCCAAGTTGCTTTTAGGATTTTTTGGACCCTAGGTGAGAACCGTCAAGAACGTTACCTCCTTTTTCATACATATCCAAGATGACAAGTTATACTGGGTCACTATTACTGGCCACAAATAGTATGTCTTCCTAGCCATTCCAAAAGATGAAAACCTATCCGTACACAAGCCAAGTCTCACGTTCCTTGTTTTTGTTGAAAACTTAGCGTAAATCCTATCAAAATGCTTCCAAGCTTCTCCATCCCTAAGATGACTCATCACATCTGGCTTCTGTGAGCTTTTAGAATGCCATCTCATGTGTTCGGCAGTTCTTTTCGAATGCCATCATCACCATCAGCCAGCAGTGGCTCCACCATCTTTTACATGTCAAAAAACTTTTTTGTCTCAGGATTAGGTGGTTCTTAATGATTCATTTATTCCTAAGGTAAAAATTTTGGACCAGTTGCATCAAATTCATCTCACGATATGAGTTGCTTGCAGTCGGCATGACTGTGAACTTTCTACCCTAATATTTGATTGGATTGTACTAGCAAATTCTGCATGATGATGCTCCTCATCATATAGCCACAATTTTTCACCATGAGTTGTCCAACAATAGACAAAACAATCTACCCCATTAATGAATTTACTTGTAAGACCTTTAGTCCCAGGCCCTCTTTCTCTATATATCCAACAACGATATGGTATATTTTCCATAGTTTCTAAGAATGATTGAGAGAATGAATATTTTTAGTTGTTCTTATTCTTTAGAAACAATGATTATAACTTTCAAACGTTTATAATCTTTAGAAACACATGAGAAGGAAAGTTAAGAAAAGTCTTCCGAAAAGTCAAATCCAAGGAATTTCTCTTAAAATATTAAGTTTCATTTTATGTTTTATGGTAAGTCATTACATACAAATCTAAATTTTCAATAAGATTAGAAAATTTTTGGCAGAGTTTTCTTCGTATTTTGGACATTTTCTAGGCATACAAGACACTCAAAAGAGCAACAAACATAATCAAACAAAATGAAAGAGTCAGAGCTCCCCCATAAAACTATATATATAACTTAAAGATTCAGAGCTCCTCCAAAAACTATATATATATATATATAAATTAAAGAGTCAGGCTCCCCCGTAAAACTATGTATATAACTTAAAAGAGTTAGGCTACCCTATAACACTATATAATATAACTTAAAAAGTCAAGGCTCCCCCACAAAACAATATTTAAACACATACATCATCAACCGTGTATATGATGGAGAATATGCCACCAAAATCCTCACAAACAAAACTATAAGAAAAAAAAGAGAATAATATTAAATTTTATACTTAAACTTAAAACTATTTAACTTACAGTCGGAAACTTAAAGTAATTTAACTATTTAAACTACTTAAGCTTACATCTACACTTTTTTAAAAGCGAGATTGTTAAAATCAAAGCCATATACACTTAAAATGATTCTTTCTATTAGTAGGATCTCAAAAGTAACAAGTTTTAGTCATGAATAGAAGAAATCTCTTCTTCTGTTCTTCTACCATATGCATTTGAATTGGTTTTCAAAAACAAACTTTTTGTAACTTTAATCTTGTATTTTTTTTCACAAATAATCCATCAATCACAAAGATTAATGTGAATTTTAACTCATTCCAATAATGCTAACTTTTTTTCAACATATATTCAAGATTTTTCAACTAAGTTCATAAGATATGAACCTAAAACCTCACTAATATTCAATCCTTTTAGTTGACTATATAAAAAGAATATAAAAAAGAAAACAAAAAGAGAGTGATTGCAACTTTAAGAACTAATTAAAAAGATCGACCAAAATATATATTCACAAAAGCTATAAATTTTACGTGAAAAGTTTAAATTTTATAAGCTCTAATATCAATATTTACTATATGTGTGCAAGTATCAATTAATATATTTTGAAAATTTGTGATACTTCTTTCTTTAAATGATATAAATTACATGTTTTGTGTTCTTTGAATCAAACTTTTCCCTTATAAAATTTTATCCATTCCTCATCCCTTTGCAGTTATTATTTTCTTTCATAATAGAATTTTATGGTCTTTATAGTTCTCACATATGAATGTTAAGTTTTAGTAATTTTAGTATTTATGGTAAGTTTTTTAGCGGCTTCTCCATGTAGATATCTCAGCTTGAAATATTCCAATTCTTTGACAATCCTTGTTTTTAGTTGATGTTCTAACTACTTTTATTCTAGGAGGGGAGGGGAGGGGGAAAGGGCTCCTTTCGTTGGTGAAGTGGATGCTTCTTTGATTGCATCTTGTGAACCCAATATTATCATATAGAAAGAAGTTAGATCATTAGTGAAAGAAGTACCAAGTAGGATACAAGAGTCGAAAGAGTATTCTCTTTTATGGATTATTATCTTACCTCATAGATAAAACCCCTTTAGCTGCACGTTTATGCGAATGAATCATATGCACAAATATTTTCTAAAGAGCATGCTCATAAGTTTCAGCCTCAAATCTAAACCTCATATCTCGAACAAAAACATGAATTCCCTAACAAGTTCAATCTCAAACACAAACGTCATCTCGAACAGAAACAACAAAAGAAGAAACATTTGGGGTTCCAATTAACCCTAATATTAAACCATTAGTTCATGAGGTTGGTTTCATTGAACCTCCACCAACTATATATCATAGGATAGAAACGGTAAAATATTTCATCAACAACTCTTCTCAAAAGGGTAAGTAAAAAAATTTCTCCCTTGATGGACAATATCTCAATATCTTTTGCTTGAGACTAATGCATAAGTATAAATCAAAATAAGGTTCTTATTATGAAATAGGAATCATGTAAAGCAATGACTTAAAAGCATACCAAACTAAATTATGTCACTAAAATTATATATTGAAACATAGCCCACATTCAAAAGATATCAAAAGAAATATTCCTTCAAAAAAAATTAAAGATATGTGACCTTTGAGAATGAAAAAGATAATCTAAAAAGGTTGAATTACAAATAGTTATTTTTATTTTTCCAAGACACTTACATTTTTAAGAAATAAAAAATTTTCAACAATTGACAATATCCCCAAAATATCTTCAAATGAATGCAATAAAAAATATCCTCATTGATCTATACTTCTTTTCTTTCTCCTTTGACAATGTGGAAATGGAAAAACAATTGGCGAGATTTTAGTTGACCTATATCTAACAATTAGAAAACACATTCTATTTACCTTCTTATTTGACATCGACAATGGTGGAATCAGCTTGCAACGGGAGCTCCAATCTTGCAGAAGAAGAAGCAGATTATTAGCTACCAGAAATGAGAAGAAAAAGAGAAGAAGAAGAAGAAGAAGAAGAAGAAGAAGAGAGAGAGAGAGAGAGAGAGAGAGAGAGAGTCTTCAATATTTACCGGAGGTGTGGTGAAGTTAGTGGGGCTCAGTTACTGGCAGAATGCATCGGCGACTCGTCGACAACGTTAATCGTTGGCATAGAATTAGGGAGGGTTTTTGAGAAGGTGAGGAAAATTTAATTTGGGAGAGGGTTTTGGAGGGGATGGAATTGCAAAGACGAGGGATTCTGATTCTCATTTTTTTATATTTATACTCTTTTGTTACCGATGGAACACTAACGGTCCTTTTGTCGGTAAATTTTATGGCAAATCTTACCGACGACAACCCGTCCCTAACTACGTTGGTACCTTGAAAATGGTACCGACGATGCCGTTTCTGTCACAAACTCCGTTGGTGCCATTCATCACTTTATGGTGCACAAATTCCCTCCATTTTTTGCTAGAATTGTGAAAAGTTTGATGATATTGACTGTTTCGTCGGTGATCTATCGCTATATACCAATGGTCATGTCTTCCGTCGGTAAACTGCGTCAGCAAAACCTCCTTTCTTTTTGTAGTGTTTATAGGAAATAATCCTATGATCATCTAAATTTAAAACTATAACCATATTTGTAAACTTGGAATTAAAATAAGAGGGTCAAAATTATTTGAAACTATAGATAATAAGTTTATTTCATCTAAATAATCGATAATAAGCTTATTTATAAAGAATAATCCTACGATCATCTAAATTTTAGACTATAGCCATATTTGTGAATTTAGAATTAAAATAAGAGGGTCAAAGTGTAACTATTTTAAATTATAGATAATAAGCTTATTTTATATAAATAATATATAATAAGCTTATTTATAAAGAATAATCCTATGATTATCTAAAATTTAGACTATAACCATGTTTTTAAATTTAGAATTAAAATAAGAGAGTCAAAGTGTACTTATTTGAAACTACAGATAATAAACTTATTTCATCTAAATAATAGATAATAAACTTATTTATAAAGAATAATCTTAGGATCATCTAAAATTTGGACTATGGCCATGTTTGTAAATTTAGAATTAAAATAAGAGGGCCAAAGTGTAACTATTTTAAACTATAGATAATAAACTTATTTCATCTAAATAATATATAATAAGCTTATTTATAAAGAATAATCCTATGATCATCTAAATTTTGATTATAATCATATTTGTAAATTTAGAATTAAAACAAGAGAGTCAAAGTATACTTATTTGAAACTAGAGATAATAGGCTTATTTGATCTAAATAATAGATAATAAGCTTATTTTTAAAGAATAATCCTATGATCATCTAAAATTTAGACAATAACAATGTTTGCAAATTTATAGTTAAAAATGAGGAGATAATAAGCTTATTTCATCTAAATAATCAATAATAACCTTATTTATAGTTAAATTATCAAAAGACTATCACTTTTTAGATGGAGGGATATAGTTAAATGATTTTAAAACTTAAAGGGTATTGATTGTTTTCTTTCTTTTTTTTTTTTTAAAAATAAAAGTTCTAACTGCAACTAAGTCATATTTTAAAGAGTATATTTGTTTTTAACCTTTATAAAAAAAAAAAAATTAAGCTATAGTTTTTCAATAACCTAAACTATGGTTAGAAATTTCCCTAAAACTAAGCAATAATCAAACAAAGAAAAAGGGAGAGAAATATGATGGACCTATTTTAAGGTGAGAGAGAGAAAGAGAAAGACAAATAAATTGGGAAGAGAAAAGTTTGACTATGAGAATTTTTCACTTTAACGCCTCCCTATGCAAGTTGGAAAAGGAAATAAAATAAAATTAAAATTTCTCACCAAATTGCTAAGGGTCATGTTTGCATTTTTTTTCGATGACCTAATTTATTGATCCTTGGCTAAGTTTGATCCCCCTATTATTATTAGAAAATAGTGGTTGTAGTAGTGACAAGGGAGTAGTTTGTTGGTAAAAGTATTCCTTACTAGGTCAAATTGGGAGCGTAAATGAGTCGAATCACTCACGAATTGCTATTGAGCTGCTAAATCAAAACTCAATTCGAGTACAATATTGATCGAACTCGAGTCGAGTATGCTCACTAAGAAAAATACTGATTTGGTAGATTGTCGAGCCTACCGAGCCAGTATATATAAATATTAATATTATATTATATAAATATTAATATTTATATAATATAATATTAATATTATGTCTATTAAAAAACGAATTCGAGTTTGAGCTCCTGAACTCATATAAACATGAGCTGTCAAATCCAGTTCGAGCTTGAACCAAAATCAATGAGTTCGGTCGAGCTCGAATTTGAACTTACTACCTCCATTTCATAATTTAATGTTACGTTTTTTCACATATTTAAAAAAAATGAAATTAAGGTGTTTTTTTTTATAGTAAAATACCTATAATACCTAGTGGTGTTCACTATTTAGTTTAAACTAAATACCGAATCGAATTAAACCAAAATTTACGTCTTAATTTGGTGTTCTAGTTTTTCAATTTAGTTCAATTCGGTTTTTAAAAAGTATATAATATTCGGTTCGGTTTTTTATTTTAAATTTTCAAAAATCGAAAACCCAAAAAAACCAAAATACCCCATTCCAATTCTAATTTCAAATCAAAACCTAAGAATTACAATTCTAGTTGCACAAGATTTTTGTATTCATTATTTCCAAATTCCAATTCGAATTCCACTTTCAATCCAAATTAAAACTTACCAATTCCAATTCCAATTCTACAAAACCTACCGATTCCAATTCAAATTCTAATTCCACTTTCAATCCAAATCAAAACTCACCAATTCCAATTCTACAAAACCTACCGATTCCAATTCAAATTCTAATTGTACAAAATCTAACAAAATTCTAATTCCAATCCTACAAAATCCACTAATTCCAATTTCAATTCTACAAACCCCACCAATTCTAATTCTAAACCAAAACCTAAGAGTTACAATTTCAATTCTACAAGATTTTCGTATTCATCACTTCCATTATTATCTAGACAATTTTACATTCATGTTTTCTTACACACAAACATCTTCTCTCATATGCTCCCATACACTTTCTCTCTCTAAAATCCACCCACACTTTCTGATGTTTTGTAAAAGATTTCAGTGGGAAAACCTTTCTTGTTTTTTTTCTCTATTTTCTTCATTACTTTGTTTTTCCATATGTACAGAAAAGACTTCCTATCAATTATCAACTAAAATATCTCAACTGCCTATCAATCTACAAAATAATATCACACTATCTCAACACTTCTCCTCAAGAAGGAGCATGAAGAGCACAAATGCCCAACTTGGCAGACAATTTGCAGACTTGTGGCAGATATTATGTTTTTGTGAGCAGGTCAGCAGGTTGTGAAGCACTCGGAATGTAAACAGGGGTGATCAGATGAGCTTGAAACGCATCACGTACAAAATGATAGTCTATCTCAATATGTTTAGTACGTTCGTGAAAAATAGGATTAGCAACAATATAAATAGCTGCCTGACTATCACAATGAAGTGGTATGGGGTGACTTACTGGAATTTGAAGATCAGCAAGAAGTTGGCATAGCCACTTTAGTTCGTACAATGTAATTGCCATGGAAGAGTACTCTGTTTCTGTAGATGATCGTGACATCGTATGCTATTTCTTTGTCTTCCAAGAGATGGGAAAATAACCAAGAGTGACAAATAACCAGTAATGGAACATCGAGTAATTGGACAACTTGCCCAATCCGAGTCACAATAAGCTATCAACCATAGAGATGCGTTAGCATGAAGTGGAAACCCCTGTCCTGGTGAACCTTTAAGAAACCGAATGATATGAAGAGCTGCGTCCCAATGTTCTTTGCGAGGATTTTACATAAACTAAGCCAACACATATACAGAATACGCAAGGTCTGGGTGAATGATCGACATATAAATTAATTTTCCAACAAGGAGATGATATTCATCTGGCTGAGAAAAATATTCTATAGAAACTTTAGCTAACAGATGATTGGGCTCTAACGGGGTAGACACAGGTTTAGAACCAAGCATTCCTGTTTCAGAAATGATTTCCAGAGCGTACTTACATTGACTGAGATAAAATCCTACTTGACTACGGGCAATCTCAATTCATAAGAAATATTTAAGATAACCCAGATCCTTAATATAAAAACACGACCCTCAGTAGGATTTAAATTTCTTAATGCAGGTCACATCATTACCAAAAATCAACAAGTCATCAACATAAATCAGGATGCAGAGAAAAATATTATTTTTCCTAAATGTAAAAAGAGAGTAATCAGCATATGATTGTAAGAACCCCCGCTACCGAAGAGCTTCTGTAAGTTTAGAAAACCAATACCGCGGCGCTTGTCGGAACCCATATAAAGATTTATTAAGACGACAAACCTTATATGGGTCAAATCTTATTAAGATTTATAAAGCAAGAATCCTGGAGAAAGTTTCATATAAACTTCTTCGGTCAAATCACCATGTAAAAAGGCATTGTGCACGTCTATTTGGTGAACTTCCCAATTTTGGGCAGCCACTATAGACGACAAAGTTCTCACTGTCACCATTGTTGCTGCTAGAGCAAATGTCTCTGTGTAATCAATCTCCTCCTGCTGTGTATTCCCAAAAACCACCAATTTCCCCTTGTATGATTCAATGGATCCATTAGAGTTGTACTTGATTCTGTACACCCATTTGCACCCAAGTGCTCGTTTGCCAGGAGGTAATTTCGTCATAGTCCAAGTCTTATTTTTTTCAAGAGCCTCTATCTCCTTCTTCATAGCTTGACACCATTCGGGACTGAAGCGGCCTCAAAATATGTGGTTGGTTCTATCCCCGTATTAACAGATGCTAAAAATTCCTATGTGAAGGTGAAAATTTATTATAAGAAACGTAGTGAGTTAAAAGATACAAGTACGTAACTGGAGGATCCGAAGAAGAAGGTGAAGCAAGAGAGAGAGAGATATATATATACCAGGATTAGATTTTACTGTATGACAAATATAATCTTTCAGTTTTCCATGGGGTCGATATGGTCTGTTACTTCGACAAAGATTCACAGGTTCGACATCATTCTATTGTCCAATACCTGAGGAAATAGAGGAATCTTAAGAGTAATTGGAATTGCTGGAGCTTGAATTACTGGAAGCCACCCCCAAATTTCCTTCTACATTTGCTGTCTCGTGCTGTGAAGATTTTTCTTTGCTGACTATTTGCTCTTACCAGGCCTGGTCCGAGCTGACATTCATGTGGCCTAGTCCACTGCTCGTGAGCACCAGTCGTGTGCTTGTGCTGCAGCGATCCTTCAAGTGGTTGAGATGGGCCTGGCGCAAACATTTTGATCAAGCTGTTGCATTCCATTATTGGGTTGAGACGGGCCAGGCGCACGCAACACAGCGAGTGGAGAGAAGACTGTCCATTGGGCCTCGTCGTGACTAGATTGCTGGACTAATAGATGGGCTCCACCATTTGAGATATTCTGCTAGGCCATTGCAGTAGACTGGACTGGACAGTTCCTTCTTAGGCCTGGGCTACCGATTGGGTTGTACTGCTGGTCCACTCCAGAGGATTGGGTGGCCTACTCCTTAAATCTAGACTTCTCTCCCTTACTGCTAACCGGGTTTCAGGAATTTCACCGAAATGATAAATCAAATTATTTTTAGAAGGTACTTAACTTGTGATTTAGAAAAAAACGGGAAATTACTTTCAACAAATATTACATCTCAGGAGACAATAAATTCTTGTGTCTGTAAATCAAAACATTTCCACCCCTTTTTTTCCATGAGGATAGCCCACGAACACATATTTCCCTGAGGCTTAAACTTGTCTTTAGGCAATCCATTATCATGTACAAAAACCAAACACCCGAAATTTTTTTGTATGTGAATATGATGGAGTTGTATTAAACAAGAGTTCAAATGGTATTTTTCCTTTCAACACAGACAAAGGTGTACAATTAATCAGGTACCCAGCAGTGAGAACACTCTCTCCCCAAAATTGAGTTGGAAGGTTTGCCTGGAAGAGCAAAGCATGTGCCACATTTAGGATGTGACGATGCTTACGCTCTACCCGGCCGTTTTATTGGGGTGTATGTGCATAGAGGTTTGATATAACATGCCATTTTCCAAAAAATATGATTTCAAACAGGTAAATTCTGTCACATTAACTGTATGTACAATTTTGACTCATTTATTAAACTGTGTTTCAACCACAGCAAAGAAGTGTTTTAAAGTTTGTGCAACTACTTTTTTTTCTGAGAGCAAAAAAATCCAAACACACCTTGTATAATAGTCCACCACAGTAAAAAATAATTCGCACCACAGGATGAAGGAGTTTTATATAGTCCCCAAAGATCACAATGCACCAAATCAAATGAAGCAGATGTATTATTTAAGCTAACAAGAAATGGTTCATGTGTTTGCTTGGCACATAAACAAATTTCATAATTATCCAATGAATCAAAATTAGATGTCTGTCCCAAAAAATTCTTAGGAGCAAATTTAGAAGGATGTCACAGTCTACTATGCCATAAGGTACCCATATCAGAAAAACAAGCAGAATAACTAAAATGTTGTTGTTTGGGGATTTGCCTAAAATAGTATATCCCATCTCTCTCTTCACCCGCTCCAATTGGCATCCCCAAGATATGGTCTTGTAACATTAACACATTATCGTTAACTATAACAACACAATTATTTGCATTAGAAAGCTGGGAGAGAGATAATAAATTACACTGGAGTTTTGGAATAGACAACACATTATCAATTTTTAAATTGGAAGGTAAACAAATTGAACCCAGTTCTTCACCCGTAGTTTTAGACCCATTTGGAAGAGTGATAATATAAGGGGCAGAAGGTTTAATATTAGATAAAAAATCCCTTCTTCCTATCTGTGGTGTGAGCAACCACCGTTTAAAATCCAGTCATTTTCAACCTTACCAGAGAGGGTGTCATTATCTGAAGATGAAGTCTTTTGTAAATTATTCAATAGACTATTGAACTGGCTCCATTGTTCCAGTGTCAACCCCGAAAATCCAACAGAAGGCCCACCTGTAACAGCAGCTCCAGTGACACCTGTTACTCCTGCAGATGGACCTTCTACGACAGTAGCCCTAGCTAACCCCTTTTGAATTTCTGAGCTGTTGGGATTTGGTGAGTAGTGATGCATGCCACAGTTTGAGAAGCCCGATGTCGAGGCTCCTGTTTGCTGAACTATCGCCGCGATTGCGCAACCTGAGTTTGCGGGAGAGGAATCGGACAGTCCCGCGACCGTCGAAACTCCTGCCACATCCTCTGCCTCTTCTCAGTCTTCCTCTCCCTCTGTGACCTTCGGCACCGAAATCTGCTCTATGTCCTGCTGTGCGCTCTGGGTACCCCACCAACAGATAACAATTCTTGGCCTCATGTCCCTACTTGAAGCAATAGGTGCAATGTGCTAAATTCTAAGTCGCTTTTGAAGCTGCAAATGCGATAGCTTCACTGCCTGTTTCTGCTGTTCTTACCATCTTCCTGTGTGTCTCTTCCTTGATGATCATAGCATAGAACTTTTTGATATTCGGAATGGATTCCATTTATAAAATATTTGACCGAACAGTTCCAAATATAGAGTCATCTAGTCCTATAAGAAATTTATGCACTTTATCCTATTCTCTTTGTTTAATTAGTTTATTAATCATCCCACACGTACAATCAGGTAGCTGTTGGTAGTTAATTAACTCATCCCATATTTTTTTTTTAAGTTTTGCATAATAGGTTGAAATGGACATACCAAATTGCTTGCAATTAACCATTGATGTCTTGAATTCGTGTTTTCTTGGTGCTTTACCTGACATGAACCACTCTTTCAAGTCTGCCCATGATTCATCACATCTTTCAGCATAAGACATGGTGGTTCTTAGGTTAGGTTCGACGGTGTTTAAAATTCACGAACCCACCATTGTGTTGATGGTCCACCATTCCTCTTCTTCTGTAGTGCCTAGTTTAGGTTTTGAAATTGAGCCTTCCACAAACCCCAATTTTTTCTTTGCTCGCAATGCTAATCGCATCGCCTTCACCCATTCATCGTAGTTGTCTTTTTTGAGTTGCACTAGAGTCAGGATCAAGTGTGGACTGTTTGAGGATGCCACATGATAGGATCTCTTCGAATATGATCATTGATTTGATCATCGTTTTCCATTGCTGTGTATTAAGTTTATTTGAATAGAAATAACAGCCTATGCAGCCAAAATACCTGGCTCTGATACTATGATGTTTTGTAAAAGTTTTCAGTAGGAAAACTTTTCCTTTTTTTTTTTCTCAGTTTTCTTCATTGCTTTATTTTTCCATATGTACAGAAAAGACTTCCTATCAATCAGGAAGTAGTTACAGAGTATCAGCTAAAATATCTAAATTACCTATCAATCTACAATAATAAAATCACACTATCTCAGCACTTTCTCTCTCTAAAACTAGCCCACACTTCATCTTCTAGAATTTATGCTCACTTGCTCTCTCTAAAATTTATGAAACTCTCTCTCTCTCTCTAGATTTTCTGCTCACTTTCATGGAACTCGAATAAGGTAAGTTCGAATAACGTAAATTCATATTCCACTTGACTCATTTATTCCTATAACAAAGATCATGGGTACAAACCGTGTTTTTTTGTTGCGATAGGATTAGCGAGCAAGCAAATAAACTTTTGGCCGGGTACATACTTTAGGCCCAATGGATAAGGAAGTTTTTTTGGGTTTGTTTATTTGTTTTTTTTATTTTATTTTTTATTTTTTTATGTATTTATTTATTTTTACGAAGAACGGGGAAATGAATCATCACTCTGTATAAAATCTAGAAGAATTCAAGTGATTGAAAAAAGAAAAAAAAGAAGCGTCTAAGTAGTTGACTGACTATGCATTACATGCTTCTTGCTATTATATTTGTTCACATTAAACACATTTATATTTTTATTTTGATCCATTTAACTAATTCAATATTGAACTATTTGCTATTGTCCTATCCTTTCCTTCTTATTTTTTTAACAATCATGATGATTATATTTAGAATAAGAAAATAAGTCATTGAATACAAATAAATAATGAAAGATCCCTTGGAATCATAAGATGATTAGAATAAATCATATTTATCGAATTATATTATACAACTCGATATATTAAAAAATTATTAATAAAACAAAGTTCACTTAAAACAAAAAAACACTATACAAAATGGCAAGTTTTTACGGTTTAGAGTTTAGAATACACAAAATAATTAATTAAGCCAAGCCTATATAAAAATAGGAATACAAAAGCCTAATTATACTATCCCTTCCCTTCTTTTTTCTCTTGTATCACATATTGAATGACTAGGTATAAATGTTCACTTTGAATACAATAAAATACTTAAAAACGAAAATTTCAACTTGATAATACGTTTTAAGGAGAAGAAATTGGACCAAGGGGAAAATTGAAAAAGCCTTTTTGTGAATAAATAAATCATAAGATGCCAATCAAGAAAATCCATAAATATGTATATAATTAATCAAGATGGGGTCCAAAGTCGAGCTCTCCTTTCACACCACAAAGTAATTTTGTCCAATTTTTCAAAGGATTATTCAAATGGGGGAAAATCATAACTAATGGTTGGTGAAGCTCTACTGAATCTGATACCAAAGACAAAACTATCAAACCATAGAGAAAATAAGTACACAAAGTAGAAATTGCGTAAATTAATTAGTATATATGTTAAGGAGTAATTAGAAGACCTGATTAAGGTCAAGAAAACTCAGCCGCCAACCCAACCTTTTATACATTAGAATCTTCTTAATTTCTTCATTTCGTCCACCCAAACCAAACTCCATTTCGTCCACTCCGCTTTTAACAAAATCTCTGCCCCCATGCAATAGATTCTATATATATATATATATATATATAGATAAAAGTAAAAGGCAAAAGGCCCTATGTATGTATTAAGTTTTGATTCATCAAAACACAACGCAATTTAAAGTAATCAATCACATATAGCACGGCGCTAGAAGGTTATTTTTTAAGTCTATGTTTGGTTGGTGAAGGGAAAAGGAAAGGAAGGAAAAGTCACACTCACTTCTCAAGTGGAAGGGACAATATAGAAAATATATAATATACGTGGTAAATTTGATGTTTGAGACTCACAATTATAAACAGTTTAATTTTTACAAAATTTAATACAAGAAAAAAATTCAGACTCTATCTAATTATATATTCACTTTTATTATTCGATTTGAGTGGACAACAAGTAAATTTCTAATTCTTCTATTAGGAGGGATTGATTTACGAAATACACTACAGGAGTTCTCTCTACAATGACACTCTAGACCAATTGAAAGGAATGTTTTTCATAGTAGAAGGGTAACTAATGCGTAAAATTGTACTCTTGAGAGAAGAACAACTTAACTAATATGAAAAATAAAATATTGTCCCTCAACATTTACTTCTCAATTTAGGAAATGACAAAGGGACAAGTTCAACTGGATACCCTACCTACTCCCAACCCATCTAGATCCTACTGACCCTGTTTGGTTGGGAACATGGATGGAGATGGGAATGAACTTTGTCCCCAACCTTGGGGATGAGTCGAGGCAGGGCTTAAGTTCCCCTATCCACACTCTCATTTCCGTCCATTCCCAATGATCATCCCCACCTATTCTCACTATTTTATGTATATGTATTAGAATTGTTTCAATAATATTAAACACCTAAACTTATAGTTAATATAGCCAATCATAAACTGAAGATTTTTATTTTATGTTATTGCATTTTTGTAATTTACTATTTAGTTTGAAGATAATTGAACTATATTATTTAGTTTGAACTTTCAAGTTTGTTGAATTAGCATATTTTTTTTAACATGGCTAGATTTTTTTAGAGTTATAAAGTTTTTAACTGCGTAATTTTTTTAAATTTTAATTTGTTCAATTTGGTGATATGTGCAATAGGACTATTGAAAAACTTATACTCAATTGTCCACTTATAGGTTTTCAATTGCTTGGGTTTGGAGATAGGGAGGTCGCAATAGGACTAACTTCTATCGCAGCATAGGGGAATAAGTTGGGGATAGAGATTAGTTAGGGAGTTGGGTTGAGGATAGAGATTAATTTCATGCCCATTGTTAGGGAAATCAAGTTTCCTAGTTGAATTAAAAGATTAGTTGGCATTATTTGAATAAGCAAAGTTCTATTCTACTAAGGAGTCCTACCCAAGATCTTGAAGATTATTTGACGCACATGCTAATTAAAGACTTGGAGATAAATTTGAAGTCCTTGATGATTATTAGCTGAAGCTTGGAAGAGGATGACTTCAAGTATGAAACCTTCTCCAATAAAAGTTTCGGTTCACTTATTTAAATGAGAAGCCTACAGTTGTTTTCTTCACCAAAATATTGAAAAAGTACATTCATATATTCAAGAGATAGAAGTCTCGAAATTTCGGTGAGAAAATTTTATGTGGTTGTTGTCAATTTGTTCATGTTAAGAAGTATCGCAGTCTGAACACAGTGTTATTTATTTCACTTATATTGTAATAGATAGTTGGGTTGAGATCTTTCTTTTTACTTAGTCACTTTGTGTTAGTTGTTGGGGGTGATAGATCGAGTGTGTCTAGTCTAATACGCAGCATGTTATTCCAACAAACGTGTGTCGATTGTTGTGGTAGGATTGATCACTAGTTAAGATTGTATAAGTGTATCTTTGTATTTTCCTTATATAGTGATCAGAACAATGACAAGATTCTCCAAAGGTAGGCATTGTTAGCCGAACTGCGTAAACAATTCTTAGTATCTGTGTTAAATGATTTTATTTACATTGTGTTAAATTGGCAAAAAACTCTTGACACAATGCAAAAGATAAAATAGACTTTTTGTTAATGTAAATTAAGAAAGAAAGTTTAACACCTTTTCAACCTTACAAGTAATGTCAAAGTCCGGTCAAAATAGTAGGTTTGCTGATGTTAGAGAGGTGAGATCTTGTGAAAAAGTTGACAAGTGATCTATCATGGATTCAGTAAAGAAGGAGGATCAATTGTTCTCCCCCATTGTTGGAAGATATTAATTATCTCTATTAGAAGGTATGCATGGAAACCTTTATTCAAACGCTTGATGATATGGCTTGGGATGTTGTTGAATCAGGTTGGAAAAGGCTTACTATAATAATGGCGGCAAGAAAGGCTAGATCTGAAATGGACACCTGAGGAAAAGAAAGAAGCAACATCAAATGCAAAAGTGTTAAATACTCTCTTTGCTGGTGTTGACTAGGAACAATTCAAGTTAATATCCCAATGTGATACAGCAAAAGATGCCTGGGGATACCTTGCAAACAATACATGAAGGGAATGACAAAGTGAGGATAACGAGACTTCAAATGTTGACGAGTAAATTTGAAAAGCCGCGAATGAGAGAAGATGACACTATTGAGTTATTCAACAGCAAGTTGCGTGATATAGCTAATCAAGCATAACAACTTGGTGAAAGTTTTGATCAAGAAAAACTTGTTAAGAAGACTCTAAGGTCTCTTCCTGAAAGGTTTAGAGCAAAAGTTACAATAATAGAGGAAGCCAAGGATGTATTGACCATGAAACTTGTTGAATTGATAGGATCTTTACGGGCCTATAAAATGACACTACCTACCAGACAACTTGACAAGGAAGTTACGTTTCAAGTTAATGCTGTTATACTAAGAGGTAAACTTGGTCTAACTAAGAAAAATAGAATCAGGTGTTTTGAATGTGGAGGTTATGGACATATTCAGTTTGCATATGCCAATGTATTGAAAAAAAGAAGTCATATAACATGACATTCAGTGAAGACAATGGCTATGACACTGAACAGGACAGTGACGATGACGCACAAGACAACGATGTTGCATTTCATTCGAAATTTACTCCAAGTAATAATATTCCAACTTATGCTAGTTCAGTTATTTTAGCTAACGCCAAAAGTACTAAGTTTGAATAGAAATGAGTCACTGATCGTTTTTTTATTTAATTAAAGATTCTATCTTTTATCTTGTTCTTGGTTAATTGTTATCACGTGTTCTTAATGCTTGAGATTTTTTGATCATCTATTGCATGTTTATAGATTGTTTTTAGTGACCGAGAGGTACTAGATTTAATTGGATCAAGGTAATAATAACATATCGTAAAACTGACTAGAGATAAATTCAGTTTCTTTGTGCAGTTTCTAATGAGTAGGAAATAAAAGTTAGGAAAGATCTACAGAGGTGTATGCAGTCTTATTTCTTAAAATCACATAGAGATATGATTGGTTTATTAGGGAGGCTAGGAGCTTTAGAGTGAGTCTAGCTTATTCATGGGAATTCTACTGTTAACCAGATCAAGAATTAATCAAGAATAAATGAACCATACGAATAAAAGGAGTAGATTGGATTAGGGGTACCTTAGCCAGTTTTCTATCATAAACCTTTTCTTAAACAAGTTTTAATTTATTTTTAATTTTCATTAGTTTTTAATTATTAGATACAAACAAATAAACTTTGTTTTCTTTTTGTTTAATTCTGGTTAGAAATAGACGAATTCATCAGTTAGATAGCAATCTTCGTAGGACGATCTTTATTCATCATTATATTTTTTGCCTGATATTTGTATATTTGCAAATTTCAACATCAAATTTTTGGCTCTGTTGCCGGGGATTGTTTTTATCTAGTGTGGAATTTTAATACAAGATTTGATTTTTAACCGTTGTCCTTATTTTATTTTCATTAAAAACTAAAAAATATTTTATTTTTAATTTTTGTTTCGTTAAATTTTTTTTCCAAGTGTTTTTATATTTTTTTTAAAAAAAATAATTAATTTTTTTTAATTTTTAATTTTTATTTTCTTAAATTATCAATTGTTTGTTTTTTATTTGTTTCATGCATACACGAAATTCTGCTAATAAAGATGCCTTAGAGTTTATACTTGAAACTGAGGCTTTTGCCCGTTCTCAAAGGAAGCCCAAAAATAAAGTCATCTACGAGGTGATTAACTCATCCGAAGAAGAGTATTCATTTGAATCTAAGAGTGAGAGTCCTAAGATGGCAAACTCAATGACTCTAATGGATTACACCAAGCCAAATATGGAGGGGGTTCAATCCATCAATAAACTGTCCAGCAATCACGGCTGCAACTTTTAAGATTGAACCTGCATACATACAGATGGAGTTTGTGAAGATGCAAAAAGGCTAAAACTTTTCCCTTTCTCTTTAAGGGATAAAGTTCGAGCATGGCTAAATTCTCTCCCTTCCAATTCTATTGATTCTTGGGATAAATTGTAAGAAGCATTTTTAAATAAATTCTTTCCTCTTATTAATTAAGACTATCCAAACACGATCTAAAATTTACAATTTTGTACAGGAACTCATAGAGTCATTACATGATGCTTGGGAACGTTTTAAGGAATACCTTAGTATGTGTGCATATCATGGGATGTAACTAGGAATGCAAGCCCCAACATTCTGTAATGGATGCACTTCAGAGATGAGATCATCACTCGATGTGGCTAGTGGGGGAGCTTGTATGTCTAATTTTGAGGAAGATGCTTGGAACTTAATAGAGAAGATGTCGCTCGATAGTTCTCAATCTTATAATCCAAGGGATCTTCTTACAAAGAAACTGGTAATTTTGATGGAGCAAAATCAGAATGGAGAATATATGACAACATAATTTGAAGATCTTCATCGACGTCTTAATACGTTACAAGTAGCTGCCATAAATAAATAATGCAAGCTCTGCTATGGAAGTCACCATACAAGTCAATGTGGCTAATGTAATATGGTAATTTCCAATTATGAAACTAATAATGCTAACTTTGTTGGACAGAATAACGGAAGGAATGACCCGTATGCTCCTACCTACAAACCTGGGTGGAGAAATCATCCTAACTTTGGATGGAGACAGTACAATCGGATCCAAATGCCACGACCACCACCTCAACAAGAAAGAGGACTAATTTTGAGGAAGTAATACTTTAATTCACGGAAAAATCTCATGCTTCTTTGGCAAATCAAGAAAAACTGTTCAAGGCCATAGAGGTGGACAAGCAAAATATGAATGCTGCCATAAGGAATCTTGAGGTACAAGTGGGACAGTTATCAACTGCTATTTTCAATAGATCTCTTAGATCTCTAATCAAGTGATATGGAGCGAAACCCACGAGAAGTAAAGGCTATCACAACCATTCATGCAGAAAAATAAGAACAAAAGGAAGAAGAAACTACTCTTATAGGCCCCCAAACTTCAAAAAATCCTATAGAGGAAAGAGGTAAGAAAGATAAGATGGAATGTAATAATTGATATTAATTCCCTTCCTTTTCCCAATACAGCTAAATTACAAAATATGGATTCGTACTTTAAGAAGTTTCTTGAAATATTCAAGAAACTAGAATTTAACATTCCTCTTGTAGATGTGTTGGAGAAAATAACTCTTATTTACTATTACAATTAACTATTACTATTACAAATTTATCAAAGAATAAATTATAGCGGAAGAAAAACAGAAAGATTCAATCTTTCAATGAACAGAAATCAACCAAAGAACAATAATAAGGTAATCTGCAAAATAACACCCGATTAGTATAAAATAACCAAAACAAATCAAAGAACGGTTTGCTCACCACTGCCGCCGTGAAGCGGCCAACAGAAAATCAAAGAGATGACCCAGGAGCTGAAACCGAGGGTTATCAAACCAGAATCAGACGCCGAGCAGCGGCGCTGCCACGTCGAGGCGTCGATAGTGAAAAACAGTGATGATCGGGGTTATAACCCTCAGAAATGGGCCTCAACCGGGAAGAAATCACCGGCAATATACTACCTCTCTCTCTCTCTCTCTCTCTCTCTCTCTCTCTCTCTCTCTCTTCTTTCCTTACGGCTATCTCTCTAACCTCACCAATAGACAAACAATGGTGACAAATGAGAAGACTGGATAACAGCATAAAAGCACCAGAACAGAGAGAACAGCAGCGGTAGAGCCGAAAGAGAAGGAGAAGAAAACAAGAGTCTTGAAGACTCCAAAAGACACAGAGAGAATGAGAGACAGTTCAGAGAAGGAGTTCAAGAGACTACACAAGAAACGAAGAGGCAGTAATAAATTAAAGAGGAGTTGAGCTGACTAGCCGCGGGTCACCAAAGGACGACCTGAGTGGCCAACCCGGGCCGCGGGCATCCCTAAAGACTCGGTCAAGGAGGCGACCCAGAAGCAGGCATAGAGGTGGCCCAGAAGTAGCCCAACAGCCTATTCCACTTGGGTTGAGGCCCAAAACATCATGGGGTCAAATGGGAGAGAAAATTAGGCTGGAAAAAATGAAAAATATTGGGAAGAAATAGGTTGTAAAGCCTACACTCTCCACCTCGAACAATATTTTTCCATCCCTGAAAGATGACTCAATTTGAGTCAAACTGCTTGCACATGAAGAAAGTCCTTGCAAAATATAAATTTATCAGTATTTACAATTTTAGTACCAAAATCAGCAGGATTATTATCAGTACTAATCTTATCTATGTCAACAGTACCACTAGAGACCTTCTCTTTAATAAAGTGATACTTGACATCAATATTTTTTGTCTGTTTGTGATAGACCGAATTTTTACACAAATGTAAACAACTTTGACTATCAGTGTAAATAATAACTTTGGAATTTAAAATATTAAATTCACTCAACAACCCTTGAAGCCAAATGGCTTCTTTGATTGCTTCTGTTGCTACGATATACTCAGCCTTAGTAGTTGACAAGGCAACTACAGACTGCAGTTGGGATTTCCACGAAATGCAATTACCCGCAAGGGTAAAGAAATAAGAAGTGGTAGATTTTCTACTATCCTTGTCATCTGCAAAATCAGAATCAACAAATCCAATTAATTCAAAATCAGACCAATTATGGAAGTGTAAACCTCGATCCACAGTTCCGTTTAGGTAACGTAATAGCTACTTGAGAGTAGCCCAATGATCTCTTCCAGGATTTGACATAAATCTGCTAAGAAGGCTTATAGAAAAAGCAATGTCAGGACGGGTGGATATCATTGAGTACATGATTGAGCCTATGGCCATTCTGTATGGGATATTAGCCATATCTCTCTTTTCACTTTCAGTTTTAGGACAAGTTTTGTCGAAAAGTTTAAAGTGGCTAGCAAGAGGAGTTAAAATGGGTTTATAAAGTTGCATTGAAGATTTGGATACGATTTTCTAAAGGAAAGGCTTTTGGGATAAGAAGAGAGAACGATCAGGTCTATCTCTAGAAATATTCATCCCAAGGATTTTGGATGCAACTCCTAAGTCTTTCATATCGAACTCAGATTTTAGCAGACTTCAATTCATCGATCTTAGCTTTGTGACGACAAGCTATCAACATATCATCCACATACAGCAACAGATAAATGGCAGAATCCACATCATTACCAGAAAAGTAAAGACAACTATCGCAGTTACTTTTTGAAAAACCAATTTTAGACATGAAAGAATCAAACCTCTTGTACCATTGCCTTGGTGACTATTTAAGTCTATATAGGGACTTTTTCAAAAGACACACCATATGTTCCTTACCCTTTACTTCAAAATCAGGTGGTTGACGCATATAAATGGTTTCTTCAAGATCACCATGTAAAAAGGCAGTTTTCACATCAAGCTGTTCAAGATTAAGATCATAGAAAGCAACAAGAGCAAGAACAATCCTAATTGTTTTGTATTTAACAACAGGAGAAAAAATTTCATTTAAATCAATGCCCTCAACTTGTGAAAAACTTTTTGCAACAAGTCTAGCCTTGAACCTCGGAGGTTCATTAGAAGACTCAGACTCCTTTATTTTGAAAATCCATTTACAATCAACAAGTTTTTGTTTTGAAGGTTTTGGAACAAGGATTCAGGTTTTGTTTTGTTTCAAAGAAAACATTTCTTCTTCCATAATACGTAAACATAAAACGCGATTGGGACTTTTCAAAACCTCAGAAAAACATAAGGGTTCTTTTTCTTCAACATAAGAAGCAATAGCAAAAGCATATGATACAATGTAGGAGTAACCATACCGAGGATGATCCTTAGGTACTCTACGGACTCGATCTCTAGCGAGTTGATAATCCCTAAGAGCTTGGGTTTGAGCCTCAGGATGTTCCTCTTCCTCATCAGAACCATCTAGAATAGGGTCAAAAGTATCAGGAACAGGAGTACTACTAGACGGAGCAGAAGACTCAGAATTTGTTTCAGGTTCCTGAGGTGGTTCTAGAGTGGGTTCAGAGATAGTCTCCACCTCCACCGGAATGCTACTAGGAGAAGGATCACAAGAATGCTTATCGGTGATGGTGTTATCCTTAAGACAGGGCATTTCTAACTCGTTGAAGATAACATCCCTACTGATGATAACCCTCACCCTTGGTTCACCCTTCAACCATACTCTATAACCCTTTACCCCACTAAGATATCCTATGAACACCCCCTTCCTAGACCTTGGATCTAGTTTTCCCTCTTTTTGATGAGCGAAGACTGCACAACCGAAAACCCTCAAATTGGAAAGATTGGGAGGTTTCCCAGACCAGAGTTCTATAGGAGTCCTAAAGTTTATAGTTGTGGATGGAGATCTATTGATCTATTGATGAGGTATACAACTGTACTAACAGCTTCACCCCAGAATGGTTTTAGAATACTAGAAGGCACTAACAGACAACGGACCTTATCCATAATAGTACGGTTCATCCTTTCGGCAACTCCGTTTTGTTGTGAGTTATGTCTAATAGTTCTATGGTGTAAAATGTCATGTGATACACATAAGTCAGAAAACTTCCGGTTGCAAAATTCAAGACGGTTATCGATCCTGATAATTTTTAGTTTATTTTGAGAATGATTTTCGGCAAAACATTTCCATTCACAAAATTTTTCAAACGTTTGATCTTTGGTTTTTAAAAGAAAAACCCATACATGCCTAGAAAAATCATCAACAATAGAAAGGAAATAAACGTTACCACTATAAGTTGGAACCTTTTCAAGCCCCCACAGATCACAATACACATAATCAAGAGGTGCAGATGACTTATGTGTGCTGGCAGAAAAACTAATTTTGTGTTGTTTTCCCAAAACACAGTGATCACAAAAATCCAAGGAATCGATTTTATCACCACATAGAAGTTTTTGTTTTTGTAAATAATAAAGCCCTTTTTCACTAATGTGGCCAATCCTCCGATGCCACAACATAGTTTTCTCAGGGACAGTTTTTGAAACCAAAGCAGTAGAGTTGCAAACTGTTTTACCAAGAAGGATGTATAAAGTTTCCTTTTTAAAACCTTTTAGTATGACTAGGTTTCCTTTGCAAATACGCAAAATTCCATTTTTGGATTTAAAAGAGAGACCCAAAGAGTCTAAATAACTAAGGAAAATAAGATTCCAACGTAAGTCAGGGACGTATCTCACCTCAGTGAGTTTTCTAGTCATGCCATCATTCATTTTTATAAAAATACTGCCAATGCCTTTTATATCAAAAACCTGATTATTACCCAAAAAAACTTTTCCTTGGTTTAAAGGTTTGAAATCAGAAAACTAGTGTTTATTAGGTGTCATGTGAAATGAGCAACCAGAATCAAGCACCCAATGATTAACAACATCAGTACATGAAGGAGAAAGAGAAACACACAGAACATCAGAAACCATAGAGTTACCATCTGATTCAAAACCGTGGGTTTTATCGACTTTATTCCCTCATTTACCATGTTTATGTTGTTTCTCATCTTTGATTCGTTTAAAACACTTGTTTTTCATATGCTCTTCTTTCCCACAGTAAAAACATTTTATCTTGCTTTCCTCTCGTGATTTGGAACGGCTTTTAAAACGATGACTAGGAGGTTCTCTCTGGTCAATCCTTCCTCTTACAAAAAGATTTTCACCATGAGACTTGTTCCCTTTTTGCAAATCCAAATCTTTTGATTTTAAATCATTTTTGACATCAGAAAGGGGAAGATCATCTCTACCATATTTAATGGCAGATTTAACATCATTAAAAGAATCAGGTAAGGGATTTAGTAAAATGACTACAACATTTTCATCAGAGATTTTCTCTCCAATGTTTTAAAGCTCCAAAATGATTTTATTTGAATCATCTATATTTTCAGAAAGTGATTTTGTCCCACTCATTTTGAAACAAAAAAGCTGTTCTTTTAAATAGATTTTATTTGAAAGAGATTTTCACGATTACAATTTTTCCAGTTTTGTCCAGATTTCAAAAGCATTGTATTTTTCGTCAATTTCTCGTAGAACGTTATCAGTCAAATGCAAGGTGAGACAGCTATGAGCATCACCTAGTTTTTCTTTAAGAATTTCGCCCTCCCAAGATTTCGGATACTCTTTAGGGCTGCAAATAGCGGGAGCAATTTTGTTTTGTACCAACACTGCTTTCATTTTCCTCCGCCATATTACAAAATCAGATTTGCCATCAAGCCTATTAATTTCAATTTTTGGAACTGACACGTTTTAAGGGCAAATAGGTGTAATTCGGTGGTTTTAGAAAGATGAAAGATTTGAAAAAGTTTTGAATAAAAATTGTCCGGATTTTCCTTAAAACAGAGGAAAGATTTTCCAAAGAAAAACTGCGTTGTTTGTTTTAATTTCGTTTGATTAGGTTTGGTTTTGATTACAAAACAGTGTAACACAAAGGCACAGAAATTCCTGATAAAAAACAGTAAACAAACAGAATAATAACCAAGAGAACAGAAACAGAGGGATCCACCAGAAAAAGACAGAAGTAAGAAAAAATTTTGAAATAAAAAATAAGCCCGCCAAGACACGATAATAGGTCCCATTCTTCTACCCTTTCCCGGGAGTCGATGACTATTCATAGCTATTACCTTGACACCAAAGAAGAGTTCGACCCAATGCTTTATTTCTGTCCTAGTTGATCCCGATTCGACATTAGAAGTATATTGATTTTTCCCCAATAACCGAATACTTTTGTCTGTAAATACTGCATATTGGATTCCATCCATAAATCTATATTCTTCCCTATGAGTTCTAGTCTCAATACTTGATATCTCTTGGACTCAAGCCAGGCTTGGGTTTTGGTTTTTTTAAAAACAACAAGAAAAACTGGAATAATAAATCAAAAAAAAAAAAAAAAAGAACAGAAACAGAAACAGAAAGTAATAGAAATGCAGTAATAGAAACAGAATCGGCAGCAAGCCGTCACACCAAACAACCAACAGAAATAGAACCGGCAGCAAGCCGAAACAGAAACATAAACAGTAATCGGCCATAAGCCGAAACACATAAACCAGATAAAGCCGACGGCAAGCCGATAAACAGTAAACAGAAACTCGGCGGCAAGCCGAATAAACTGAAAAATAAGAAAATTGTAAAACCAGAGAAGGGTAATAGGAACTTCACTAGCCGGATTCTGAGAAACTTCTCAGATCCGAAGGTTGCTATCGGACGTCGAAGCCAGGGAGCCAGAACTTGGCTCTGATACCACTTGTTGGAGAAAACAACTCCTATTTACTATTACAATTAACTATTACTATTACAAATTTATCAAAGAATAAATTACAACAGAAGAAAAATCGGAAGGTTCAATCTTTCAATGAACAGAAATCAACCAAAGAACAATAATAAGGTAATCTGCAAAATAACACCCGATTAGTATTAAAATAACCAAAATAAATCAAAGAACAGTTTGCTCACCACCGCCGCCGTGAAGCGGCCAACAGAAAATCAAAGAGATGACCGAGGAGCTGAAACCGAGGGTTATCAAACTAGAATCGGACGCCGAGCAGCGGCACTGCCGCGTCGAGGCGTCGAGAGTGAATAGCAGTGATGATCGGGGTTATAACCCTCAGAAATGGGCCTCAACCGGGAAGAAATCACCGGCAATATACTACCTCTATCTCTCTCTCTCTTCTTTCCTTACGACTATCTCTCTAACCTCACCAACAGACAAACAATGGTGACAAAGGAGAAGACTGGTTAACAGCATAAAAGTACCAGACAGAGAGAACAACAGCGGTAGAGCCGAAAGAGAAGGAGAAGAAAACAAGAGTCTTGAAGATTTCAAAAGACACAGAGAGAATGAGAGACAGTTCAGAGGAGGAGTTCAAGAGACTACACAAGAAATGAAGAGGCAGCAATCAATTAAAGAGGAGTCCAACGGATGACCCGGGTGGCCAACCCGGGCCGTGGGCATTCCTAAAGACTCGGTCAAGGAGAAGGCCTAGAAGCAGGCAAGGAGGCGGCCCAGAAGCACCCCAACAACATATTCCACTTGGGTGGAGGCCCAGAACATCATGGGGTCAAATGGGGGAGAAAATTGGGCTAGAAAAAATGAAAAATATTGGGAAGAAATGGGCTATAAAGCCTACAAGATGCTTTAGCATAAATGTCATCATTTGCAAATTACTTGAAAGATATGTTAGGGAACAAAAAGAAGCTGAACAAATTCCAACAATTATGCTTTAATGAAGAATGTTCGACAATACTGTGGAAGAAATCGCCACCAGAGCTCAATGCCCAAGGAGTTTTCAAATTCCTTGGTCTATTGGTGATTTATTATTTAATAATGTGCTATGTAATTTAGGGTCTAGTATTAATTTGATGTCTTCCACCATTTATCAAAAGTGTGGACTAAAGGAAATTAAGAACACTACTATGTCTTTAAAATGGTTGACAAATCTAAAAAAATATCCTAGAGGTATAGTAGAGGATGTTCTTGTTAAAGTTTATAAACTCTCTTTCCTTGTGGATTTAGTTGTTCTTGACATGGAGGATAATTTTGATCTATCTTTAATTTTAGGCGAGCCTTTTCTGAATACTAGTCAAACTTTAATTGATGTAGAAAAGAGTCAACTAAGATTAAGGGTTGGGGATGAATTTGTGATTTTAAATATTTTTGAATCATCAAATAATTCCTCCAATGGAGAATCTTTATGTGCTTTAAATATCATAAATGCTTCTACAGTTTAGTCGTCTTCACAGTTGTGGCAGGAAATCAAATCTTAAAATTGCATAAACCTTTAAAGGAAGAAGTAACACTTGCAATAGAAAGTATAGAAGAGAATGTAAAGAAAAAGAATTTTGCACGTAAGTGCCAAACGTTAAAGAGAATCTGAAAGGGAGAAAAGTCGTGAATGGAGAAGTTTATCTTCTCAAACATCCTCCTTTATAGTCGCGCTTATAAAGGAAGTCAAGCTCGAGACTAAAAATGAGAACTAATTTTATTTATTTATTTATTTTTGAGTCTTTTTCTTGTCAGATATTTAAGTTTTTTTTCTTAGTAATCTAAGTTTCTCTTAGTTTACTTTGCTTTTTCTCAATCCTACTAGTCCCAAAATATTTAAAAATTTTTAAAATTCCAAAAAAATATTTTTCTTAATTTTTATGATTAATATTTACAATTTTTTAAGGATCTGATCGAGTCTTAGAGAGCCTTCCAGATGACCCCCTAAATCGAACGAACTGTCTTGGACAAATCTTTCTATTCGACTAAGTTCTCATGCCCTTTTTTTTTTTTTTTTTTTATACTTCTTGTTTTTCAACAATAGGGATAATGTTGAGCTTAAGTATGGGGGGTAGGATTTCATTTTTGTGGGTATTTTGAAAAAGAAAATGAAGAAAATGTTTTCAATTGAAAGATGATTTATTTTGAGTATTTTTTAGAAATTTCTTGAATAAATTGAGATAGAGTGTTTGATTGCTAATTTCTAAACTTGGTTGATAATTCTTATATTCTATATCTTTTATAACTTTTGCACGACTTTCACTTGAGCACAATTAGCCATGTTAGTATTTAATAAATCCTACACATTGTTTTTGAGTTGCATAAAATTAATGGGTTCTTTTATGATGTTCTAGAACTTATTTGATTACCTCTTGAGGCGAAATAGAAAGGTTTTCCCTTACTTGACTTAGAAAAGATGGTCATAGGCCTTCTTTGAATCAATTTTGACTTTCAAGCCTATCCAAACTTCAAAATTTTACCTCCGTACCCTTTTGAACTTAGATATTATTTTCTTTCTTAAGTTACTTAAATATTGACCCTTAATTTCGTAAAGAGCTTGATGATTAATTCTAAATTTTACACTTCTTGGGATATATTTTTTTATGATTTGGGAATAGTTTGATGAACGTTGTGAAAAGAGGTATAAAAAGGAATACCATGACTAATTTGTTAAAAAGAAAAAGGAAAGCAAGGAAAAAAATATGGTGCACAAAGCTTATAGGTCATGATGAAAAAGGTAAAATAAATGCCAAGAAAAGAAGAGAGAGAAAAAAATAGCATATATGAAAAGAAAAAAAAATAAGGAAAAGAAATGCTATGAATGGAGAGATGTTTTTATATAGTGATTTGGTTGATAAATTTTTTATTGGAAAATATATGAAGCAAAAGTAAAGTTAGAAAATTTGTTGTAGTCTGATCAGTTTTTGCAAGCTCTCTCTCTCTATTTGATTTTGAATTCCTTATCCTTCATTTGTTAACCAATGCCCTAACCTTACAATACAAGCTTAAAAGTCCTACTTGATCTAAGTTAAGTTTGGAAAGTCTCGATTAGTGGAGAGATGGTATGAAGAGTAAGCCTATGGAATTGTCATTTTTTTGAAACTTAATCTCCTTTGTTGTGATTTGAAAATTTTATCTAGTATTTATTTTACACTTTCTAGTGACCATAATAACACTTTACACATAGTCTTGCTTTAGTTATAGAAGTAGAATTGCTTTAGTTACACAATTGAGTACTTGTTTTGTTAAATCAAATTTGAAAAGAAGTGGAAGAATATTCTATTTTGATAAAGGATGCTTAATTTAGATTTTTCTATATTCTTCTAAGTTGTTTTGCTTGAGGACAAGCAAGTATCTAAGTGTGGGGGAGTTGATAGATTTGATATTTTTACTAGTATTTGGGCTTATTTTGATTATATTCTTGTGAAAATTAAGCTTAATTGGAACAAATAACTTCCTTTATACTTTATTTAAATTGTAGGAGTTTAAGTGAAGATAAAGAAAACTTATAGGATTAAAGTGCAAAGAAGACAAAAAATAATAAAAGAAAAAGGGAAAAGTAGACAAAAGCACGTGCAAATGTTTGTTTGGAATTGCTAGATGAATTGCAATCATATCCTTGGGAAGCGTGCCAAGTATTGAACTAGGAGGGGTAAATTTTTTACGACGAAGAACTGGCGCTGAGAATGTTAAACAGGTGCCGAAATCTCTTCGAGCAGCCGCTTTCTGCTTTTTATTTATTTTTATTTGTTTTTATTTCTTTTTAGAAATTATTTGTTTTAGTAATTTTAGAATTATAGTTTTACGTAAATTCTTTTTCCCTTTTTAGTTTTGATTAGAATTTTAGTTTTTAGTACTTTCCTAATCCTTTTTGGGTTTTGATTTGTGACCTCTATAAATAGAGAAGTTTAAGTAATCTCTCCTATTATTGAAGACTCAGAAGACGGTTTCGTGAGCAGCTTTCCAGGCGTGTTCTAAACGTTCTTTTTATTTATTTTTTTATTATGAGTAGTTAAGTCTCTATGACTAAGGCTTCTTTGAAAGTCGAAACTTTTATGAATATGATCTTTTTTATTTAATTAAAGATTCTATCTTCTATCTTGTTATTGGTTAATTGTTATTACGTGTTCTTAATGCTTGCAATTTTTTGATTAACTATTGCATGTTCATAGATTGTTTTTAATGATCAAGAGGTACTAGATTTAATTTAATCAAGGTAACAACAGCACATCGTAAAATTAATTAGATATCGATTTAGTTTCTTTGTGCGGTTTCTAATGAGTAGGAAACGAAAGTTAGGGAAGATCTACAAAGGTGTATATGGTCTTGTTTCTTAAAATCACGTAGAGATATGATTGGTTTATTAGCGAGGCTAGGAGCTTTACTGCACGAGAGCAAGTCTAGATTATTCACGGGAATTCCATCATTAACCAAATCAAGAATAAATCAACCATATGAATAAAGGAGTAGACTAGATTATGGATGCTTTAGTCCGTTTTTTTATCATAAACCTTTTCTTAGATAAGTTTTCTTTTATTTTTAACTTTCATTATTAATTTTCATTAGCTTTAAATTATTAGATACAAACAAATCAACTTTTTTTTTTTCGTTTAAGTGCGGTTAGAAGTAGACGAGTTCACTATTTAGATACCAATACCTCGTGGGATGATCTTTATTCATCATTATATTACTTACATGATGTTTGTATACTTGCAAATTTCAACATCAATCATACTAAGATCATGGTTGAAAATAAGAAGTTGTTGGAGGAGAACACAAGTATTAATGTGTTCTGACAAACTTTGGAACAAAAACTTCAACAGATAATGACATAACATGAAATAGCTGTTGAAAGGTTAAAAGAAGCTGAATTATACATGGAAGAACCTAACAAAGGCAAGATGAGGTTAGATGAAATCTTGGAAACTGGAAAAAAATTTGGAGATCATACTCGATTGGGTTTTGTTGAGACAGCAGTAAATTAAAATCACTTCACAACATAGAATTATTAAACAAAGTGAAGCTGATACGATGAAGCGTAAGTGGATAAATGCTGAGAAGAAAAGTCTCTACAAGAAAATGAAATCGAGAAAGTCACCTCCTATTTGTGATTATTGTAGAATATTTGGACATGTTTAGAGACGTTGTCCAAACGTATCAAAAAACTTCAACAAAGAAAATTTATTTCTAAACCAAATCTTGTTATTAATAGAAAGTTTAACAGGTTTAGAGGAACTTGAGTTGACAAGAGAGATATCGAAAGGTTTGCTGCTCATCTATTGTTGAAGGCAAATACACCATGTCAGTAGCACATTGACAGTAGTTGGTCACAACATATGATATGCAACAAATGAGTTCTTACAGAAAATCAATCATGTAATAGAGATACACTTACCTTCGGTAATGATATTAAAAAGAATATCGTTGGAAATAGGTGATGTGAATGGGTCGAAAAGGCCATTGGCCTTTGCACCATGTGAAGTCAGACAGACAGTCCTCACACAGCATTGTACATATATATTGCATTTCTTTTGGTTTTTGGTTTTCTGGAATTCTTTTTATTTTATATATGTATATATATATATAGAATACAAAAATATTTATGGATTTCTAATAATGATTTGAAGAGTTTTATCTCAAGTGGGTTTCTTATATCATGGTCTTCTATCAAGGTATTTGAGCTTAAAGAGGAGTTATTATCATTAAAGTGATCTTTCCAAGACAAATTATTGAAATGGGATTCTAACTTATTTAAGTCTTGGACTTCTTAACGTCAGTTTTCTTAGTCTCTCTACACCGACTCTTTGGCTTCTAGTTTTTGAAAATTTTCATCTTCTCCAGCTCAAAGGTCCAATCTTTGAGCTACTACAATAGTGAAACCAACAAGAAGCCGAACTATAGACTCTGTTGAAACAGCTCTTGTCAAGACTGCATTGATGGACTTGACAACAGTCTTTGATGCTCCAAAGGAAACAAAAGTAGTGCTGAGTTTGCTACAACTTCAAGTTGAGTTTGATGCCTATTAAGCTTCCCGAAATGACTTTGACATTGTTTGACCAAAAAAAGGGAGTAAAGGTGATGCTGTGTTAAGAGGGAGCTATTCTTGTGTTAAGAGAGTGCTATTGCTATTTTGAGAGAGAGGTTTATGAAGTTTTAATATGTTTCTGCTGATGAATATTTACTGGATATTTCTTTTGTTTTTATGGTTTTCTTATTATGTTTGGTTGTTTTGTGAAGAGTCTTGCTATTGGCTCAAGATATTTCTGTCTCTGTCTTAACATAATATTTTGATTGGTTTTAACTATCTGCTGATTTTCTTGTTTAACAAGTGTTAAGTACGTTTTATGTTTGTCCTTAGTATTACCGATATGCACATTTGATATATCTTATAGACTTTGTGTTGTGTTGAAACTTCTGGTTACTTGTTGATATTCTGTCAAAACAATTGTCAGCATACAAAGGAACTTTGCTATTGCTGATTATTGAAGATAATTTTTTAATAAAAAATGCCAAAGGAGGAGATTGTTAATATCAAGTTTCTTAGTTGAAACAGAAGATGAGTTGGCATTATTTGAATAAGCAAAGTTCTATTCTATTAAAGAGTCCTATCTCTTTAATATCTATCAAAGATCTTGAAGATTATTTGAAGCACATGCTAATTAAAGGCGTGGAGATAAACTTGAAGTCCTTGATATTATTAGCTGAATCTTGAAAATGGATGACTTCAAGTAGGAACCTTCTCCAACAAGGTTTCAGTTTGCTTATTTAAACGAGCAGCCTACAGACTTCTTCACCAAAATATTGAGAGAGTACATTCATATATTCAAGAGGTAGAAGTATGGAAATTTTGATATGGCTGATGTCAATTCGTTCTTGTTAATAAGTGTCGTAGTCCCAACGCAGTGTTATTTGTTTCACTCATATTGTAATAGATACTTGAGTTGACATCTTTCTTTTTGACTTAGTCACTTTGTCTAAGTTGTCGGGGGTATTAGATCGAGTATGTCTAGTCTAACATGTAGCATGTTGTTCTAGCAAAATTGTATCGATTGCTGTGATCGGATTGATTACTAATTAGGATTGTACAGTTGTGCTATTGTATTTTCTTTATATAGTAGATCAGATTAGTTATTTGTACTGTGTTAAATTGACAAGAAATCCTTAACACAATATAAAAGTTAAAATCAATTTTTTGTTAATGTCAAGTTAAAAAAAAAAAAAGTTTAACACATTTTCAATCCTTACGCTCACAATGAACAGAGATAAGCACGAGATAAGGGAGGTGAAAATGAAGTGGGGACTGAGGTCACACTCCTATCCCGCATCTATTGCCATTTCTATTATCTAACTTTCCATATCAACCAAACAACGTAAATAATTTATTTATTATCATCTCATTTACTCTCTCTCTCCTATATTTTCTTTTCTTATCTCATCCCAATCAAAGTGAGGTGTTAGTGGGAGCCTTGGAGGTAGGTAGTTCATATATAAGCAAGGTCAAAAGGTGAAAAAAAATAGTAGTATATTAGTAATATATGAAGGAATTAAAGGTTTTGGATTATTATCAACTTGACCAGCTTGAGGAAGAAAGATAACAAAGCACAGAGCACTTAGCACGCTGTGATGAGTTGATTAGTAGGTGGTGGAAAACATCTTCTAATTCTTTCTCGACACAAAAACCACGAAACCCATAAAGTCAACAAAAATCTCTTGTTTGCCCTGGAAAAAAACATCCAAAGCAGAAATCTTCACTACTACACTTGTAATGACTGAAATATAATATAATATAATATTACACACCAAGAAATTTCATTTCAGATAATGGAGATTGTAGTAAGTACATGTTTACCTCATTCCCTCAAGAAAATTGATAGTAGATGTCGATCCATTCCACACCTAAAAACATTGGAATACTGTCTTGTTTTGTTATGCATGTATGTACTACTATTAACCGCTTCATTCTTATGTTGCTCAAAAATTATTAAAAAAAAAAAAAATTGCTTCATTCCAATTACCTGACAATTATTTTACTAATGAAAACGTTCTGCACTGAATTCATATGATAAACTTTTGAAAATTATTGAAGGATAGAGTAAATGTTTCTCTTTTTTAATTAATAAGGTAGTACGTAATCGAAATGACTTTCTTGTTTTTATTATCATCTGTCTTGATTAAAATATCTTTAAACTCTATTCTGAACGTTTTAATTTATATTCATTCTATTTTTTTTATTCGTCACGTTATGAAAATTACGCAAATTCAAATAATGCGAATTATTGTGTGTATATAGATTAAATTACTTTTAACATCAATTTGTTACCTAATATATTGATATAAAAAAAAATTTAAAATTTAACTTGAAACTTGAGTTGAATAAAGAATAGTGGTTAGAATGAATATTGGAAAATGATAAAAATATTGAGAATGACACTTTTTGATGACATATGGATTAAGAATGGGATTGACATATTAAAAAATATAATAAGAAGATTTTGATTAAAATTATATTGTTTTTAATAATGTAACAAATAAAAAAAATAAAAATACATACAATGTAAAAAAAACATAAAAATATTTACAATGTGAAAAATAAAGGAAACAGGGAAGTATATGTTTTTTTCTATTGTACATACAAGTGTTCTGTTAAGATAACTTACATATCAGATCGGTAACCGTCTGACCTATCTTTTAATTAGCCAGTACAGCTCTATACCTTTTAGAATGATAAGAACATTAATCCCCTATGTACCTCTCTCTATTACTTTTATAAGTCTTTTTCTTTTCCCTTAAAAAACTCCTCCATTGAACCAATTGAAGAAGAGTAAATATTACTGTGATGCGGTAGAAAATAAGTCAAAATTATAAATTTTTTATATATTTTAATGTAAATATAATTTTATTTATTATTATTTTAATTTTTTTCTTTTTATTTATTTACTAAAAACAAAATATATATTTTATTTTAAAAATTATATTATTTTTTAATTCTTAATTTGTGTGTAAAAAAAAAAAAAAATTATATTCGTAACTAGAGATAATAATTTTTAGTTAAATTGTTATCTCGTATTTGAAAAATAAGAATCACTTAATAACATCAATTTTTTTTAATCAAATCCACAGTTTTATATTAGTAACTCAGACAGGATATTTGTAAAACTAAAAAATACATTAGTCCCTCTGTTTTTATATCTATAATTTAAACTTTTTTCTTAAACAATCGAATGGCAAGGATAAGGTAATAATTCACGTAAATCAATGATAAAATTAAATAATATTGAGGTAGCATTAGTCCGCCATTACTAAGTAAGGAAGGAAAGGATACATCTTTTGAACTTTAATGATCCAAATAGTAGTCTGCTATTTCTGGTCCAATCTCTCTCTCCTCAGGCCATATCCCTCTGTCCCTCTCTCTCTCTATATATATATGTATATTATACACGTGTAATTTGACGATTTGGTACACGTGGATTAGAGTAGATGATTCAACCATCCACCGAGAGACTATGTATATATATAGCGGAAAGATACGTGATCAAACATTTCCTTGCACAATTTTGTTGTTGAGGAGAAGGAGAGAGAGAGAGAGAGAGAGAGAGAGAGAGAAAAAAAGAAGGGCGTTGCGTTTCTCATGAACTGCGGAGTCGTGTTGGGTTTCTACTGCTGGGGTTGGGAGTTCTTAACTGCTCTTCTTCTCTTCTCCGCACCTCCTCCCTCCTCCTCTTAATTACTTCTCTGTTCTTCTTTTTTCCAGATTATTCGATATATATAGTATAATTTATATAATGTTTACCAAAAAATAAGATTGAAGTCGAGTCTCTAGATCGATCTCTCTTTTTTTTCTTCCACTTATTTATCCAATAATTAATAGTTTTTACAGAGAAATCAATTCTCTAGTGTGTTTAAGGAGGATCGATCCATCGATATGGATAATTGTGAAATTAGCGAAAGAAGTTTGCTAGAATACGTGCGAAAATCGTCACCGCCACCATTTCTGTTGAAAACTTACATGTTAGTTGAAGATCCGGCGTCCGACGAAGTGATATCGTGGAACGACGACGGTACGGCTTTCGTGGTGTGGCAGCCGGCGGAGTTCGCCAGAGATTTACTTCCAACTCTATTCAAACACAGCAACTTCTCTAGCTTTGTCAGGCAGCTCAACACTTATGTATGTATAAATCTGTATCTCTCTCTTCCCGCTAATTATATTCCTTTTTTATTTTTATATATTTATTTGGTCACATAGCTAAAAAATGATTAAAAACTCTACGTTTGATTAATCTCTACGAAATTTTTTGGTGTTAAATTATATGAATCCTCTTGTATAAGCAAAAGTCTGATAATTAAATTAATTAGTCAAATCTTTTTTCTTGTAATATAATTATAATCCTATTGATCACGATGTTGAATTAATAACATCGTGGAACTATTCATTGAATTACTCCTTCGGCAATCAAGTCCAAGAAGGAATACAGTGATAGATCCTCCCTACGTATAGTAAGTAATATACGTATTTCATTTTCTTTAATATACATATTGTTACTACTATTTAATTTGTTAATGGCCTATGTCTTGCCATCATCACTCAATTATATTTTGTAATTTAATGTGATTTCTTATTGATTTTTTTTATGATAAATATTTTAAAGTATATATTTTATTTGATAAGTATTACTTTTAAAATAGTATATTAAAATTGTTCCTGTAAATATCGTAGAAAATTTCAACGGTTACATTATATATTGATGGTTTATATGGAAATCTATATGTGGGAGTAATTAATCTAGAACTATATGCAGTTTGCAGACGTAAGTTCTTGAGAATTTTCTTGATTTTCATCACATGTTATAATTGCACTCAATATTCTTTATAATATTTTTTATAGGTTTATTTAAGACATTCTCTGACATACATTGTATAGTTAAACTTTGTAAATAAATTAATGATAAATTTTGTTAGAGTTAATCATTACTATTGTAATTTTAGATTTTATAAATTTAATTAAGGTATATAGTAATATCTCCATTTTATGTCTATTTTATAATATAAATTTAAATTATTATATTTAGAATTTTATATTATAAAGTGATATTCTTGCATAAACTTATTTTTTTAAGAATATCATGTTCATTTAATGTACAGCTATTTAATAATTTTTTAAATTTAAACACATTTATATTTGATAAAACTTTAAAATATGAAAATATGAGGGAACATAGGAAAATAAAGTTTTGAAATAAATAATTTATAAAATTAATAAAGAAGTACTTAAGTATTTTATTATAAAAAAATATCTTAATTTTATATTTTCTTAATTTGTAGGAAAAATTAATTTAACTTTACAATATTATGAAACAGAGGTAATATCTTTTATTTATATATGATATATTTTATTGTAGTTTGACATTCAAATTAAAAGTTTTTTTTTTGGAAGGAATACCGATATTTTTTTTTAATAATACATTTTATTAGCGAAATATTATAGTAAGAATGTTAAAGAAGAATGTTATGGATAATCTAAATTGAGATAGTTGAATGGGGACGCAAAAACTGTTTGAAGGAAAAAAAAAAAAAAAAAGGCAGAAAAAAGGGGTAGGCAAAATTCTAGCTAGATATTTCTTATTTGGTATTTTGTTATTTGTGTTTGGAAGGGGTTTCGCAAAATAGCAACGAGCCGTTGGGAATTCAGCAACGAAATGTTTAGGAAAGGTGCGAAAGATCAGCTCTGCGAAATTCGTCGAAGAAAAGCTTGGAACAACAACAACAAGTCTCAAACCAAGAAAGACCAAAGCAAATTAGCAGCAGCAATTGCGGCAGAATTACCATTAAAAGAAGCTGAAGAAGACCAAAGGTCATCATCAACTTCATCATCATCAGATGAGTACAGTATCCTCGTCCACGAGAACAAACGCCTCAAGAAAGAGAACGGTTTCTTGAGCTCTGAGTTATCTACAATGAAGAACAAGTGCAAAGAACTTCTTGAATTAGTGGCTGCCCACTCTAGTTCTGAGAAAGAAGGCAATAATCTTGAAGGAAAACCAAAGCTGTTTGGGGTTAGATTGGAAGTGGAAGCAGAGATAGAAAGGAAAAGAAAAATGGCTGAGATTAGGCAAAATGCGACCCTTTTTCTCTTTCAATCGTGCAAATAAAATAAAAAGCTACGTGTGTGTATATATATATATATACACGTACTTTTTCATTCAGTCAGGTTTATATAATATATATATTTATATATATATGAAGTAAAGTATATATGAAAGAAATGGGTGGGGTGAATAAAGATTCTTCAAAGATTAACTGAATGTTATTGTCTTTGACGGTTTTTTATTTTGTAGGAAGGAAGTTTTGTATGATTAAAGCTGGTTTTTAAAGGATGATTAAAGCTGTTGAGATGAGATCACTTGAAAGTCTTGAAAACCCCATGTTTGGAAAAACATGGCTGATGGGAGGCGCACGATTGACCATAGACAAATTATTAATTACAAAAACTTCCAGAAGGAAATGTATATTTCTTTGGCATTGAAAACATCATTTACTTCCAATTGCAACAAAGTTCACATTCCGTATATACTACACCTTTTGACTTCTAGGGCCACAAATTAGTGGATTACTATCCCTCCATTATTTTAATATCATTCTCACTTTAATTCAGTGTACAATAATATAAAATTACTAGATTGCTCAAATTAAAATATAAATCAATTAAATTACTCTTTAATTGCTACAGCAGTATGTTCTTATGAAAAGTCCTATATATTTATTATTTTTTTATAGTGAAATATTTATTATTTAATATTTTAGACATTAAAAAAATTATATCTGAATAAAAATATATTAAAATATTTAGAAGAATTAAATTTCACATTGTTGAGGTCAAAGATTTCGATCGAGTCAAGGGACCAGGTTTTGCAAATCAATGGAAGGATAACCAAGACTTACCTATAATGCTGAAACTTGAAAGTCTAGTTTTCACCTAAAATTATGAGCATTTTCATGTTTCTTTTGATAATCGGATTTCCCCTCATTAATAATTAATGTAATTAGCAATACATTATTGCTTTTCCTATTTTTCTAATTTTATGAGATACCTCATGCCTCAGTCAAGGTGAAAATATATTTTGAATTCTCATTCCCTCAAAAATATTTAAGGTTAATATCAAAAGATACTATTGAACTTGATTAATTATTAATTGAGCATCACATCTTTTGTAATTGACAATTGCGTAATAAAATTAAACCCCAATAGAATTAATTAAACTGCAAATTTAGAATGTCAAAATTACCCACCTAAAAGTAAAATTTCACTTTTTACTCTCAATTATGTTAAAAAAAAAAAAAACTTTTATTTTTCTAAAATTATCATCCTCTTCCTCACCCTCACCACCACCAACACCATCACCACTACACATCACTCTCTCACGCACAAGAATCTCATCTGTACTTACCATCCACCGCAAAATTGATATTCTTTAATTGAATCCAAAATTCATAATCCAATCTTGAAAGAAGCAAAGAAGAGACCTACTAAAAGCTGATGCCACGAAGAGGTGAAGAAAGATTCTGGGGCGCCAAAGGACTTATGTTAAGAAATTGATGTTTTGGCGGTTTTTTCTGGGCATGGCTCAGTTTAAAAAATCGGGTACCAATCTGGATCGTTTTCTTTTTTTTTTTTTTTTTTTCAGCTCTGGCCATAACGCACAATGGTTGTGTTATCAGTTAATCAGCCTATGTGGCTGATAACGTACAATGGGTGTGTGTTATGACTAGGCATAACGCATACTAGTTGTGCGTTATCAGCCACGTAATTATTTTTTTAATTTTTTTATTTTTTTATAAAATGTTTTTTAATGTTTTTATTTTGTTTACAATTTTGTTATTTAATTTCTTTTATTTTTTTGAATGAACATTTTTTTTTAATTTTTAATCAAAATTTCTTTGGGGAAAACTTATAATCATATAAGGTTTTTTTAGTAATTTGTTTAATGAATTATTTTTTTTAATGAAAATTTGTTTTGGAAAAACTTACAATTGTATAATATTTTTAAAAATACTGTATTTATTATATTTAACTTATTTTGTGTTATTTATATCATTTTCTTGGAAAATATATTTACATTTTGACCATTTCATCGCAAGTTATTTAAAAAAGTAATACTAAAGAAACCGTAAAAATTTCGAGCAATGATGTAGTAATTAGAAGAAATTGAAAGAAAATTTTCATTAATATAAACATGTTTTATTACAACTATTTCAAGAAAATGTCAAACTTATACATTGCTCAGTCCAAGGTTATTACAATTTTTCCTATTATGTCACGGCATGCGACATTTACCACATCTTGGGGGAGAATCCGGATTTCTATAATCCATTTCCCCCTGAAATCACTTGCCTTGTTTCCTACCTCGTTCCTTTTTCATGTTTGGAGGATAGAATGTCAAATTAAAAGGGACTTATCTCCAAAAGTTCTCACTCAAGACCGGATGAAAATTCGATTGGTAAGTTTTTATGTACGTTTGTCGCGACTATATCTTCGGTACATAAGCATATGTTCTTGACCCATTTTCTCTACACACTGCAAGAACATGAGAACAAGGCAATGTATATGTTTCCCATTTTCCGCAACTACAAAATTTATTATTTAGCCGCAATGTATAGACGTTGTTGCCCGTACCAGAAACTCGGATTGGAGATTTGACCATGTATATTCCCCCTCGCGGATTGTAAGTTGTAACTTTGTGTTCTCTTGATTTCAGTTCAATTCGCAAGAACTTATCAAAAATTCGAGTTGGAAATGGATGCACACAATTTTCTGCCTCTTCACGGTGTTGGTGAAAGTACTTAACTAGTTTGTTGAATATTAGTTCAACCAGGGCTTTTAAAGATAGAACCCTAGCTTTCTTCAACACATTGTTAAGTGCCTCAAAAATGTTGGTTGTCATGATACCGTGTCTGTGACCACCATCATGCAACAATGTCCATTTCTCTACGTCCAACTTCATCAAGTAAATGTAAGCATCCACATTTCTTTCTTGAATTTTTTTCATTATACGGTCAAATTTCAATTGTTTTGTTTCTATTCCGGCCTACCACATCAAGCTCTTTAGGGTTGTATTTTTAAAAGTCTCGTTGAAATTTGCTCGAATGTGGCGTAAGCAAAACCGGTGAACTGCAAATGGTAGTTGCCACAAAGGTTGACTTTGAATAGTAGAGAAAATACCTTTGTGGCAATCAGAAATGAGGCATACGTGGCTAATCAGGATTTTTATACCAAAGTTTTAATCCATTACTTGCAGGTGCACAAGATCAATAAAATACGAAAATATTAGGGTATCGAACCACAGAGAAAGACTTAACTACCTAAATTATTATCTTCCTAAATTAATTTTATAAAAAGAAGAATCAAATTTTGTTATCTAAGAATTATTCCTAAAGTAAAATAAAACTAATGAATAACGTAAATAAACTAAAACTAACGGGATATTAACCAAAGAAATTGATTTAGAACCTTGAATCCACCACTAACCTATATAACAATGATTAAATTTTTTTAGGAGAAAAGATTAGACATTTATGTGGTGATCTAGGCTACAAGCTTCGATTCACTAATGAAATATATTATGTTTAAATGCATGACATAATCCATCTAACCATTAGTATGACTTATTCATTCCTATGACATAAAACATCTAAAATTAGTATGAAATATTAAATTCTAAAACCCATAATATACTTGCAAAAATCACATATCTCTCATACTCAAGACTACAAGAATTAAGCATGGATAAAAAATATCAATTAACTCAAATAATTATTCTACACGAACAATTACAAATAATTAATTGCATCAAACCAAGAACATCCCGAGATATGCAATCACATAAATAAAATAATGAATCTCCCAAAATAAAATAAATCAAAGTTACATGGCTAGGGTTTTATCAAGATTCTAAAAATAAATTTAGTTCATGGCTAAAGGAAAAGAAGGAACCGATTTATTGGAAGAAATCATGGCCTTTTTTCAACAGAAAATTGCTGTTGGAAAATTTCTGCTGTGTTGCTGGAATTTTCTGCTTCAAAATTTCTTCACAGATGCTGGAAAATTTCTGCTTCTTTCTGCTGCTGCTTTCTTCTGGAATTCTGCTGCTTCAGATTTTTCTGCTGCATGATGGAATTTCTGCTTTAGCCCAGAAGCTGTTGATTCAGCTGCTGCGGATTTCTGCTTTCTGCTTCAGCTGCTGCCTTCTCCCCTCTTTATTTTTTTCTGCTTTTCTTTTTTTCTTCTCAGCAGTAGCTCCGTTGCTTGTATTTTTTTTCTGTTCTGCAGCTCTTCCTTCTTTTCGCAGCAGCTGATTTCTTCTTTTAAAGCTGCTAACTTTGCCAGCAACTTCTTCTCTTTCCAAATTCTTGCTGTTTTCCTTTACAATTTTTGTTGCCCTCTCTTTTTAGTAACTTCCCTTTTCTTCTTATTTTTTTCTTTCTTTTTGGTCCTTATTTTCTCTTTATTTACTGCAGCAACCCTGTTCTCTTTTTCTTTTTTTTTCTTTTTCCTTGAATTGGGCTACCTCTACTTCTTGGACTTCTCTCAATTAAGGGCTTGGTTGTGGGCTTCTTTCCCTTTATCACCAAAATAGAATAAATTAAATATAATAATTTTATTTAATAATAAAACGTTTTTAAAGTTAATAATTAAAACTTAAGGTGTTTATTTATACTAAAAATCAACTCTATCAGTGGCGATCTTTGACTACGTATTCTCGCAAGTTTTTAAGAAACCAATTCCAACTCTCGAGGATTCTTTATCAACAATTGCAAAAGCAAGTGGGAACAAGTGATTATTTGCATCCCACATACTTGCAATTAACAGCACGCCCTTGTATGGTCCCCTTAAGTGTGTTCCATCCACAGAAATCACCGGCCGACAATATAGAAATCTATCTATACATGGCGAGAAACACCAGAAAACAAATTTGAAAATATAATTAGGGGGACTGCTTGTTCTGTGATGCAAAAATTCGTATACAGTCCCCGGGTTTATATCCTGTACAGCTTGTAAGTATTTAGGTAGAATATTGTAGGTTGTATCCCAGCTACCAAAAACCCTCTCGATGGCAAATTTTTGAGCATACCATGCCCGCTTGGTAGTACAGTCAGTTTGATACACTACCTGCACTTCTTGAATGACGTTCGAAACAAGTATCTTAGGATCGTTGGCAAATAGGTGTAATATAGACATTGATATAAATTTTGAAGACAAGTTTCTGTGTTTGTTTTGTTCAATCTGTACAAGGCATGTGTGTTCTTTGACGAATCTGGTTATTTTCCACCGATTGTACGTGGCTTTCTTCTTTATACGAATGTACCATGCACAGTAATTATCGTCACTGTGATGGTAATATCTTGCGGTCCATGTATCAATCTTACTTTTTAAAACCCGGTACTCACGCCCCACACTGACAGAGTACATATGAACCGCACTTACTGTCTATACTTCGTCAACGAATCTCATGCCTAACTGTATGTCAGTCATGGAATCGTTCCAGTCGAGTAATCGGATTGTACCAGATTCTATAATGTCATCTATAGGAGAACCCGAGACCATATCTAGGAATGCTCCAGATTGTGTGTAGTCATACCTAGCGTTGCTGAACCACTGGTTGCTCTCCCATTGTTGCACTGTGTTTTCGGCGACCGGGTTGACAGGGTTTAGAGGATTTGGGAGAGTTTGGAACTCTCCTTCTTCCGGGTCATTGTCATCATCCGATTCAGACTGACTAGAAACGGCCTCATCTCCCTCTGGCCCGTCAACCTCATCGTCATCATTGTTTACGGCACTGTACAACATAGATGGTTCATCTGAAACCATCTGTGCTGCGGCCGTAATATGTTCGGGCAAAGTTGTTGTGTTCCTGTAGTGTGTAATTGGAATATTTTGTGGTTAAATAGGCTCGAATTCAACAAGAATATGAATTCCTTCATTCGGTATGTCGGCCGGAATAGTCCATAAATACCGCATTTCTTCGCCATTGTTCATGCTATATAAATTAAAGTAAAACATATGATGAGCATCGTAGTACGTAGGCACCCTCATCATCATTCGAACATTCTAGAGATTGGGATCCATATCTCGGTATTTCAATATTTTTTTTACTAGGTCCGAAAGTGAAATAATTCGGTTCGTTGGCAATGTCCAACTTTTCCGAATTGTTCCAGTGAAATAGGGACCATATGCATCCCTTGCAATATTAGAATCCCAAAATAGCTGTACTCTAACTGGGTTGATTGATTCCATTTCAAAATACAGTAAAATATAAGTGTTTAGGGCAGATGAATATGAAGATGCTAGGAACTTCGGGAATTGAAAAGAGAATGAGTGGTTTGCTAAGGTTGTTTTGAATATGTAAAGAATAATGAAAGTGGTATGTATTTATAGACTTTCAATTGGCTTCATTTTGGGGGTAAGTTGTAATAGAATGAATTATTGTTCTTCAATTGGCTGAGAAATTATTGTGAGGTTCACGGGTTGGCCATAATTATTGTCCTTGGAAGCTGAGAAATGGACGAAATTATTGTCCTGGGCAGCTAACAAGGATAACGCACCGTGGGAGTGTGTTATCCAGGAGATAACGCAAGGTTATTGTGCATTATCTCCTGGATAACGCACAAGCATTGTGCGTTTTCCACTTTATTTTTTTAAAAAAAAAATTTCTTAACCACGGCATTTTTTTCTTTTCTTTTCCTTACTTGTTTTAGGGTTTTTTTTATTTTTCTTAACATTTTTAGCCCTTTTTAATAATCACACTTAAATATTTTTACTTTTTCCACCAAACTTTCTTCTTTTATACATAAACACTTTTTTTTCCTTCCTTCCAAACCAATTAAAATGGTTCGTTTGCGATTTTTGCAAATCAAAGTAAAAAAGCTATGCTTATACCGAAGAATTTGAACTTTCGGATTTTTACCCTATAACACAATAATAATATAATAAAGATATATAAACCTAATAAATCAATAATATAAACATCGGATTAATAGTTTATAATTTATTTTAAATTACATATAGCTGTCAGTGAAAAATAGAAAATAATAATTACAGCTAAGGCCGCTGGATGGCATGAATCGTATGCGTTTTCTTTCCAACACGATGCCCAAAGTCGAGAGCCTCGAACACCGTCCCATGTCGACCGCCCTCCTCTTAGTCGACGAGGATGCTCGCGATATAGGCCGATGTGGCATTGATGAACCCGGTTGTGCCCTGGAGGAGGTGGTGTCCGAAACACCGAAAACCCTACTGGTGGAGACAAACTGTGATTGAAATGATGCAAATCCTAAACCGGACGAGGTGGCATCTGTGACGTCCCGGATCCACTAGGGAGAGTTTGAGAATCTAGCGTCAATCCCAAACTATAAGAATGCATATGTAGGTGCGAGCCGTCAAATACCATTGACCGCTACTGGATCCCTCACCCCTCTCAACCACCGCCTGGGCCGGGGTCGACGTGTTCTTGCCTTTGTGGAGCAGGGAGGTACGTGAGGGCGCCCAGCCTCCCCGCTCCACGGCCGGGATGTTTCCGAGCACTTCTTTTAACTCCACGAGCCCCCTCGGTCCCGGAATGTGCTCTCAGAGTCGCCGACGGGACGGCTGAATAGGGAACGTGGACTGGATATCATGCTGTGAAGGAGTGCATTCCAAAGTACCCCTGATGGAGACCATGCACCGCCGGATGATCGTCTGCACTTTCTTCATAACCGCGGCCATTTGTGAAGGAGATGAAAGTGGCTCCCGAATCGCCACTGAAGCCATATCATCCACCTCCTGCAACATGAAAGTCTAAAAAAAGAAAAGAATTTAACAAATTAAATAAATAAATAAATTAGAATTCAACATAAATAACTGAAATGCATAAGAACTTACCATCATCCGTCTGTCCACGCTGGCAGGCTGATAACCATGCGCACGGTATCACGGTTAGCTGGATTGCCGATGTAAACCCGTGTAATACCCCTGTACCATCTGATATACTCATCACTGGGGTATGACAATGACTCAATAATTATAGCAGGACCATTCCTAACACGAATTCGCCAATAGTTCCAGGCATCGATATGGATAGCATACTGTGTAACCCAGGATGTGTTGTCATTCCCTCTCAACTGGATCCGGTGTAGGTCCAGACGAGTATCAACTGCATCTAGAACCATCTGAGCCCGTGCGATCTGTCGCATCACACGCCCGGGATAGTGGCAGCGCTCAGAAAGAGATCAAGCGCTAGCGTGACAGCTCTCGTTGATAGACTTAACTGAGCTATGGAGGGATGTCGCTCGTCAACGTCCGTTGCCGATCCGGTCGTCCATCTCGGAGTCATCAACATCTCTGTTATCGGATATGAGTGGTCTTACCCCATAGAAAGCTTGATCTATCTGCCTCACCTGTCGTATGCCTTTCGATCCGTCCAGTGAGAGACCAAAGCATTTTCTTCTTTTATACATAAACACTTTTTTTTCCTTCCTTCCAAACCAATTAAAATGGTTCGTTTGCGATTTTTGCAAATCAAAGTAAAAAAGCTATGCTTATACCGAAGAATTTGAACTTTCGGATTTTTACCCTATAACACAATAATAATATAATAAAGATATATAAACCTAATAAATCAATAATATAAACATCGGATTAATAGTTTATAATTTATTTTAAATTACATATAGCTGTCAGTGAAAAATAGAAAATAATAATTACAGCTAAGGCCAGTTGGATGGCATGAATCGTACAGTTTTCTTTCCAACACGATGCCCAAAGCCGAGAGCCTGAACACCGTCCATGTCAGCCTGCCCCTCCTCTTAGTCAGACGAGGATGCCTGCGATATAGGCTGATGTGGCATTGATGAACCGGTTGTGCCCGGAGGAGGTGGTGTCTGAAACACCGAAAACCCTACGGTGGAGACAGCTGTGATTGAAATGATGCAAATCCTAAACCAGACGAGGTGGCATCTGTGACGTCCCGGATCCACTAGGGAGAGTTTGAGAATCTAGCGTCAATCCCAAACTATAAGAATGCATATGTAGGTGCGAGCTGTCAAATACCATTGACCGCTACCAGATCCCTCACCCCTCTCAACCACTGCTGGGCCGGGGTCGACGTGTTCTTGCCTTTGTGGAGCAGGAGGTACAGAAGGGCGTCCAGCTCCTGCTCCACGGCCAGGATGTTTCCGAGCACTTCTTTTAACTCCACGAGCCCCTCGGTCTGGAATGTGCTCTCAGGGTCGCCGACGGGACGGCTGAATAGGGAACGTGGACTGGATATCATGCTGTGAAGGAGTGCATTCCAAAGTACCCCTGATGGAGACCATGCACCGCCGGATGATCGTCTGCACTTTCTTCATAACCGCGGCCATTTGTGAAGGAGATGAAAGTGGCTCCCGAATCGCCACTGAAGCCATATCATCCACCTCCTGCAACATGAAAGTCTAAAAAAAGAAAAGAATTTAACAAATTAAATAAATAAATAAATTAGAATTCAACATAAATAACTGAAATGCATAAGAACTTACCATCATCCGTCTGTCCACGCTGGCAGGCTGATAACCATGCGCACGGTATCACGGTTAGCTGGATTGCCGATGTAAACCCGTGTAATACCCCTGTACCATCTGATATACTCATCACTGGGGTATGACAATGACTCAATAATTATAGCAGGACCATTCCTAACACGAATTCGCCAATAGTTCCAGGCATCGATATGGATAGCATACTGTGTAACCCAGGATGTGTTGTCATTCCCTCTCAACTGGATCCGGTGTAGGTCCAGACGAGTATCAACTGCATCTAGAACCATCTGAGCCCGTGCGATCTGTCGCATCACACGCCCGGGATAGTGGCAGCGCTCAGAAAGAGATCAAGCGCTAGCGTGACAGCTCTCGTTGATAGACTTAACTGAGCTATGGAGGGATGTCGCTCGTCAACGTCCGTTGCCGATCCGGTCGTCCATCTCGGAGTCATCAACATCTCTGTTATCGGATATGAGTGGTCTTACCCCATAGAAAGCTTGATCTATCTGCCTCACCTGTCGTATGCCTTTCGATCCGTCCAGTGAGAGACCAAAGCATTTTCTTCTTTTATACATAAACACTTTTTTTTCCTTCCTTCCAAACCAATTAAAATGGTTCGTTTGCGATTTTTGCAAATCAAAGTAAAAAAGCTATGCTTATACCGAAGAATTTGAACTTTCGGATTTTTACCCTATAACACAATAATAATATAATAAAGATATATAAACCTAATAAATCAATAATATAAACATCGGATTAATAGTTTATAATTTATTTTAAATTACATATAGCTGTCAGTGAAAAATAGAAAATAATAATTACAGCTAAGGCCAGTTGGATGGCATGAATCGTACAGTTTTCTTTCCAACACGATGCCCAAAGTCGAGAGCCTGAACACCGTCCATGTCAGCCTGCCCCTCCTCTTAGTCAGACGAGGATGCCTGCGATATAGGCTGATGTGGCATTGATGAACCGGTTGTGCCCGGAGGAGGTGGTGTCCGAAACACCGAAAACCCTACGGTGGAGACAGCTGTGATTGAAATGATGCAAATCCTAAACCGGACGAGGTGGCATCTGTGACGTCCCGGATCCACTAGGGAGAGTTTGAGAATCTAGCGTCAATCCCAAACTATAAGAATGCATATGTAGGTGCGAGCTGTCAAATACCATTGACCGCTACCAGATCCCTCACCCCTCTCAACCACTGCTGGGCCGGGGTCGACGTGTTCTTGCCTTTGTGGAGCAGGAGGTACAGAAGGGCGTCCAGCTCCTGCTCCACGGCCAGGATGTTTCCGAGCACTTCTTTTAACTCCACGAGCCCCTCGGTCTGGAATGTGCTCTCAGAGTCGCCGACGGGACGGCTGAATAGGGAACGTGGACTGGATATCATGCTGTGAAGGAGTGCATTCCAAAGTACCCCTGATGGAGACCATGCACCGCCGGATGATCGTCTGCACTTTCTTCATAACCGCGGCCATTTGTGAAGGAGATGAAAGTGGCTCCCGAATCGCCACTGAAGCCATATCATCCACCTCCTGCAACATGAAAGTCTAAAAAAAGAAAAGAATTTAACAAATTAAATAAATAAATAAATTAGAATTCAACATAAATAACTGAAATGCATAAGAACTTACCATCATCCGTCTGTCCACGCTGGCAGGCTGATAACCATGCGCACGGTATCACGGTTAGCTGGATTGCCGATGTAAACCCGTGTAATACCCCTGTACCATCTGATATACTCATCACTGGGGTATGACAATGACTCAATAATTATGGCAGGACCATTCCTAACACGAATTCGCCAATAGTTCCAGGCATCGATATGGATAGCATACTGTGTAACCCAGGATGTGTTGTCATTCCCTCTCAACTGGATCCGGTGTAGGTCCAGACGAGTATCAACTGCATCTAGAACCATCTGAGCCCGTGCGAACTGTCGCATCACACGCCCGGGATAGTGGTACTCCACTATCTCGTAACATATGAGCGGGACCTCTGCCCGCTACAAATCAGATGGAACCAGAGGGCGGTCATAATAAGGGAGCCACATAAACTGTCATGTCAACATTCAAAATCAATGAAAAATGTAAGTACGATAAAAAAACACAATTAATTACAAATAATACAAGCTATTGTAAAGCAAACCTGGTCAGATGGCATAAAATCCAACTGGTCTCTGTATGTAACCAGAGTGTACGTAGGCAGCTGGCTACAGTCAAATGCTGTGCACCATATTGCGCCAAGAGGTGCAAGAGGGTCGGCCATAATCTCCGTTATCAGCTGAGGCCGCAATGTAGGTATACGCGACCACGCCCAAATCTGAACTAACACCAAGGCCCCTCCAATCTGTTGTGCACCTCCCAAAGCCGCCGTGCACAGCTGCCTATACAGAAACCCAAGAACGTAACTACCCCAGCTATATGTCTTAATAGCATCAAAATCCTCTAACAAACTGAGGTAGCGCACGTGAACCAAATTCCCGGAGAAGTCGGGAAGCATGTGTCCACCAATAAGTAAGAAAATAAATCCACGAGCACGCAGGATTAGATCGTCGTCGGTTTCTGAACCGGTGAACGCTCTCAGTATCCATGCTTCCAATGGTTCCTTCTTCACTTTGTATCCGAAAAAGTGGCTGAGAGACAACCGCACACCAAGAAGTCTCTCAATAACGTCAATCCAGTATTGTTTAGGGTGTAAACTCCAGTTAGGCCCGGTAACGACCGTGTCGTCTATCCCTAAACCCCACAGCACCTGTACATTTTGAAGTGTAATTGAGACTTCACCGCATGTTAGATGAAATGTGTGGGTCTCTGGTCTCCACCGCTCGACCAATGCGATGATAAGTGCGTGATCCAATCCAATGTAACCATACCTAAAGACTCCCCCCAACCCGGTACTGTCAATAATCTCAACCAATCTACAGGGAGCCGCACTTTAGCACTGGAATAGGTTCCGGTTAAAACGCCTATATTGAAGGTCAGTATAACACGTCTCCCGATCCCCACTCCAGATCAAACTGGATCTGTGCTCATGCTGTTTGGATAAGACGTCGGTGACAATGGGCCCCGGATGCACATGTGCTGACACTTTTTCCATCTACATTAATTATATTTTCCAGATAGTGTCAATATATATATGTTAAAAGAAAAACGTGGTATTATCGTGGTTTTAAGGTTTACTGTTACGTAATAAACGTGGTATTATCGAATAAATGTTTGAAGATTTTCGTTTCTTTAAAATATTGAAGTTTTTATAATGTACCCTCTAGAATTTTAATATTATGATTTTGATAATAGATTTTTACGTTTTCTTGTAGTTAAAGTTTGGTGTTACTTATAGTATATTTTATAGTTAAGCATTTTACTACTTCATAAATTCACTATTACGGTTTTACAGTTTAAATAAAAGTATTAATTACTAAACTATAAATTTCCAAGTATCGGTTCCCATATTTTCTACTCGCAAAATTTATACGAAATATTCAAAATAATTATATTAGTAATTATGAAATTTCCTAGTAATCATAAAGTAAGAAATTAAACCTAATTCCTTACTTTACTCATGAAAAAAATCCTAAAACCTAATATCAGTTTTTAAATGAAAAAAAAATTATATGCATATAATTACAAATTCGTGCACATTTATTAATAACTACAATTTTAAACATAAATCCAAACCCCAAAAAAGAAAAAAACATAATGTAAAATTTTGGATTTTAATAATAGATTTTTAAGTTTTATATTATTTAAAATTTACAATTTTTAAGTTGCAAAAAAAAAAAAAAGTTTCCATAATTTCTACTGTTTAAAAAATTAAAAATTAAAAATACCGAATTACAAATTCCCATATTTTCTAACATGCAAATTAATTATCTAAATAATTAAAAAAAATTCTATTAACCATAAAGTAAGAAATTAAACCTAATTATCCAAATAAATTCATGAAAAAATTCCTAAACCCTAATATCACTTTTTTAATGGAAAAAAAATTATATACATAACATTCTCAAATTCGTACACATTTATTAATAACTACAATTTTAAACATAAATCCAAACCACACTCTCACAAAAAAAAAAAAAAAAACTTAATGTAAAATTTTGGATTTTAATAATAGATTTTTTAAGTTTTGTATTATTTAAATTTTACAATTTTTAAGTTGCCAAAAAAAAAAAAGTTTCCATAATTATCCAAATAAATTCATGAAATAAACATAAACCCTAATATCACTTTTCAAATGCAAAAAAATAATTACATACATAAAATTATCAAATTTGTACAAATTTATTAATAACTAAAATTTTAAACATAAATCCAAAAATTAAAAAAATGCAAAATTTTGGATTTTAATAATACATTTTTAAGTTTTGTATTATTTAAATTTTACAATTTTTAAGTTGCAACAAAAAGATTTTTTTCATATTTTCTACTGTTTAAAAAAAAGGTTAAAAATATCGAATTACATATTCTCATATTTTCTACTCAATAATTTATACGAAAAATGCAAAATAATAATCTAAATAATTTCTAATAATCATAAAGTAAGGTAATAAAGTAAACATAATTATCCACATAAATTCATGAAAATAATACATCACCCAAATATCACTTTTTAAATTCAAAAACAATTATATACATAAAATTATCACATTTGTACAAATTCATTAATAACAAACATTTTAAACATAAATGTAAAACTCAATTCCACAAAAAATAAATTAATTCAAGTTAATAAATAAAATTCATAAAAAAAATTAACAAACAACAAATAACGAAATAATTACACTTAATATGTAACAAACAAAAAAAAATTCTAAATAACTAAAAACTTACCGAAAATTTAAAATGCAACTTTAGTAGCCTTCGTACTCCAAAGAAAGTCTCCAAGATTATTTTAACTGTAAATTTCAAAATAAAATACACATTTATTAGATGAAGAGAAATCAACATATAATAATAAGAAAAAAAATAGAGTAAAATACCTAGCAGATGACGGAGGCAGCAACAAAAAATTTTCTGAAGGAGAAGGATGAAAAAAGGAAGAAGAATGAGATGAAGGTGGCTAAAAAAATAAAGAAATAATGGAGGAGGAAGGAGGCTGGAAAAACAGTAAGGAGGAAGGAGAGGAAAGAGAAAAATTTTACTGAAATAAGGAGGAAAGAAGGAAAGAGAGAAAATAAGGGAGGCGGTTAAATAAGATGGCGAAAAAAAAAAAGGGGGAGGAAGGGGGGGTCGGCGGCCGCTAGGGTTTTCTTTTATAACATGATAACGCACAGTCACTGTGCGTTATCAGCTTAATAACGCATAATGGCTGTGCATTATTAAGCTTGATAACGTACAGTCATTGTGCGTTATCTACAGCTCAGTGCCAGATGGGATTCACGTCAGATTTTTAAGTGAATAACGCGGTGATTAGGGATAACGCACAACGATTGTGCATTATCATCTCTGATAACGCACAATCACAATGCGTTATGGCCAGAGCTGGAAAAAAAAGGTCCAGTTTAGTACCCGATTTTCTAAATTGGGCTAGGCCCAGAAAAAAACCTGTTTTGGCATAAAATTAAGTTGCAATGCGTAAGCTATCCTGTATTATTATGCATAATATATATAGTATAAAGAGCCTTATCTACCATACCAAAGAGACCTAATTACTCAAGAAAATGAGTCCTAATCAAGCATAGTAAAATAAGAAAATATAGCTATACAATATCTCAACATTTCAACATATCTCAACACCCCCTCCCCCTCCTCCCACCCAAAGTGGAGTGTGAAAATTGTAAACGCCCAACTTACTTAATAATAAATAAATTGAGATTGTCCCAAAGTTTTAGTGAAGATATCGACAGGCTGAGCATAAGTAAGAATGTATGCAGGAGAGACACAAAAAGCTTGAAAACTCAACACTAACGGAATAACAATCAATTTCAATACGAAGAACTATATTGGATGAACTATGAAGAGTTGCTCGATTGTTACAATATAGACGTATGGAAGAGGTCTGAGAAACTCAAAGATCATGAAGAAGAAAACAAAGCCACTTTAATTCACAAGTTACTACTATAGATCGATATTCGAACTCTATGGAAGAACGGAAAACTGTGTGTTGCTTCTTGGATTTCCAAGAAATAGGGGAAAGGCTAAGAGAGATGAAGAAATCAGTCAACAATCTCTGAGTGATAGGACAACTAGCCCAATTGGAATCACAGTAAACCCGCAACTGGAGATCAGAATCAGATCGAAGAAGTATACCTTACCGAGAACTACCTTTAAGGTAAAGAAGAACATGAATAGCAGCATCCCAGTGTTCCTACTTAGGCTTATCCATGAATTGTGACAATACCTTAACACAATAGGCCAAGTCTGATCAAGTGATAGTTAAATAAATTAGACGATCCACCAAATGATGAGAATTAGAATTTGAAATAAGGGGCACTGAGATTTTCCTAATTATGACTATGCTCAATAAGAAAAAATGCAACGGTTTTGTACCCAATAAACATGCGTCAAATAATACATCCATGACATATTTACGTTGACAAAAATAAATTCCTTGATTACCCGAGCCACTTTAATACCAAGAAAATACTTTAGAGACACAAGTGCTGAGATGTTCTTTATATCTCTGAAGAGCATTTAAATCATTTCCTGCAATAATTAGATCATCCGTATACACCAAGATACAAAAAATATTCCTAGCAGAATATGTAAACAGAGAATAATCAGAGTACGATTGCTTAAATCCACTCTGCTTAAGAGCATGAGATAATTTTGTAAACCAACATCTCAGAGCTTGCTTAAACCCATAAAGTGATTTCTGAAACGACATCTTTCCCTTCATGTCCCTGAGAAAACCCTGATGGAAGTTTCATATAAAATTCTTTGTGCAAATCTCCATGGAGAAAGACATTAGAAGCATTCATTTGATGGACTTGGCCACTTTCTAGCAGCAACAATAGATTACAAGGTTCTAACCATAACCATCTGTGTCGTAGGTGCAAAGGCCTCATGATAGTCCATACTCTCTACCTGAATATTTCTCAAAATAACCACACGAGCTTTATAACATTCGATGCTCCGGTCGAATTTTCTTTCGAATTTATAAACCCATTTATATTCTAAGGCCTTCTTTCCATGAGGAAGAGAAGTGAGAATCCAAGTTTTATTCCTTTCCAAGCCTTCAATTTCATCCTTCACATGGCTGCTTTCTAATGTGGGGAAGAAATAGCTTCAGAGAATTTTGAAGGTTCGGTGTTAACTTGGATTGCTGCAAGAAAGACCTTTTATTTAGATGAAAATTTTTCACTTGTATCATAGAGAGTTATAAAGGACATAGATACTTACTTGAGGAGGATGACTGGAGAGAAGTAGAAACCTTCTAGGGGTGTAGCACTTCTCATAGTTTGCAGTCGGAGTTCAAGAGTATTAGAAGAAGTTGGTCATTCAAAAGAGTTGAATCAGGTAAAGAAGTAGGTTGATTATCATGGAAGTGGGTTGATTAACGGTAGGCTACATGACGATGATCTTCTCCACTGCCCAGAAGATGGCGATCCAACAAGGGATGTAGCAATATTTTGCTCCAGTAGAGGAACAGGACCATAATGGGGAAAAAAGGCCCTACGATAAGATGATTCGCGGGCTGAGAGAAAGTAAGAGTTGAGCCTGGGGCTAGCAATAGGCTAACCTGCAGTTCAGAAGATCCTAACAACGTCAGCTAGACAGAGGTAGAAATAGGAATGGTTTGTGAGTCCGTGTGGTTTGAAGAAAGAGAAGTGGGCTGGACTGAAGGAGGTGGATGAAGTTGTGGTACGAAGTAAAGTTCATTTGATGTAGGAGAATGAAAAGGATGTAAGTCATCAGAAGGGGGGAAGATGTGTTCTCTTGTAATACTTTCAAAATGGAAAATTTGTTTCATAAACGATAACATCTCTAAAGACAAATGATTTGTTTGTTTCAGGATCGAAAACCTTCCATCCCTTTTTCCCCATATAGATACCCAATAACAACACACTTACGACTACGGGCTTGAAATTTGTCCACAATGCAAGCATAACAAAACATTGACATTCGAAAAATGAGAATAATTGGGTTTTTTTAAAAAGGATGTCATATAGAGTTTTCCCTTGAAGAACTTATGGGAAGTGCGATTTAAGAGGTAAACCATAGTTTTAACACATTATCCCCAGAAAGAAAAAGGAAAAGATGCTTGGATGCGATGGGTCCTAGCAATATTAAGAATATGACAATGCGTTCTTTTTACACGATCGTTTTGTTGAGGGGTATTGATATGAGCTATATTGTCTATATTTCTATATGTTATTTTCATCATTTTATGATGTTTTTAATAAATAAAATTCATATTTTATACTAATAGCATTTATTCTTGTCTTAGGTGCTTCCTAATGGAAAAAATGACGAAAAGAAACCAAAACGGAGTGAAAAAGCCGACGGCATCAAGGAAGGAGACTTACCGCCAGTGGTAGGTCCTAGAGGCAAGAACAGAGAGTGGACAGAAACATACTGGCGATGGTAGGCTACCCCTACCGTTGATGGTAGGTCCCAGCTAGAAGAAAATAAAAAGAAGACAGAACCTGCTACAGCAGAGTTGATGTGCAAATTTTAAAATGGGGAGATGCACTGCTAAATTAAGTAACAAGCAAGGGGACCTATTACTATAGTAAACGAACTCTACCCGAGTGTCTAATCTCTTGAGGACGATAAAGGCTTAAGGTACTAATCGCGTCTCTAATATTTAGTCTAATAAGAGAATGGTTTTTGAAAGCGAAATAATAAAAGAAAAACTGAAAAGTAACTAAGAAAGCAATGAGGACTTAAGATTTTAAAAATTAATAAAGCAAGATTTTGGATGGTAGAATCCCCCTAATCCTTGTTACTAATTCAAATAAAAAACTTTTATGAAAACGATGTTGAATTAATTAAGTTGAATTATCATTCAAATTGGGCAATCCCTATCTCTGGGCGAAAGCCGCCCTACTCACTAATCCTTAGAGGAAAATCTCTTTTCTCCCTAACAAATTATGAGTGCAGTAAAATTAGGTGATTTAAAGGACCTAAAAGTGCAAAATTGTATCTCTAGTCAATTGCCCTAATTAACCCCCAATTGATTGCCCTAGATCGTTCTTCATTTTTCAATTCTAAACAATCTTGTGATTAATCTAATCTCGCAACAGTTAAATTGTAAACAAACACAATTGGAAGAGAACTTAAATCAAAACAAACATCAAATTCAAGAAATTAAATCAAGAATGTCATAATCAAGAACTAGGGTTCAACCCTCATCTAAACATAAAGAACTATTAACTATTCATTATAATAAAACTGAAATTCAACATTAAAATTCAATAACAAGGTAAAGGACAGAAAGCTTAGGAGTAGAATTGAAGCCGCAATCGCTATCCCAAACACTACTCAAGCTCGTCTTTCAAGTCGCCCAAATCAAAGTTGAGTTCTTGAAATTGAATCTCCAATTCTTGATCTCCAAGAATTAAATTGCAAAAAATCTAAAAACTGATTAACTAATTGAATGTAACCTTGAAGAATTGATTAACCTAAATCTAGCCCTAACTATTTACTAATTGCTCTCTTCTCAGTCCTCTGCCTTTTTATTGCAGAGAAACCTCCTATCTACTAATTGAATGTACTCCTAATTGCTCTCTTCTCAGTCCTCTAACATTACAAGAAAACAAAGTTTGAAACAGATAAAAACTACCCCTCTGCCAGTACCTTCGTCTGCGGTAGGGTTCTGCCTACTGGTTCCTTATTGACGTCAGAGACCTATCGCTGATGGTAGATTGGCCTACTATCACAAGCAAGGTTCTTCCTTGCCTCCTTTTGTGATCTCTGGACCTACCGCCAATGATAGGTTAGTCTACCTCAAGCGATAAGTAATCTCCGTTGGTGTCGTCGGGTTCGTTTTCTCTCTATTTTCATCCGTTTCTTTTCCTTTCAACCTTTTCTCTCCTAGAAGGCACCTAAGACAAGAATGAAGGGTATTAGCCCAAAATAAATACTTTCATGTGTTAAAATTTGTAAGCCCTAAGGGCATATTTATAATGCTTTGATTGTGATTAACTTGTACTTTGTGTTAATCAAAAATAGCTTTATATAGAAGAAAAAAAGATGCACAAGAGAAGTTTCAAGGGTAATCTACAAAGAAGCAAAAGATTACTCAAGACAACAAGAGTTTATGAAGATGAAGTGATGAAGTTGAATATCTTGAAGACAAGAAGAATAGTTAGGGGTATCTTATAAGGTAATTTTGTAAAACTCCTAACTTGTTTCTTTGATTTTTGATCAAGTATGTTAGCTCTTTAGAAGAAATATTGTTGACAAATTATCCTCGAAAAACTAAGTGTTCTTGATAAAGTTTTGATATTTTAGAAGTATTACACATTTTAAAGAGTATCAAGAATACATATTTTAAAGAGTGAGGGAAAATGTATATTTTACAGGAAAAGTGGTTGTCAAATTTCTATCATAAGTCTAAAATCAGTCATTTGATTTTTTGCTACTGAGAAAATTGGAAGTCTAATCTTTGAGTTTTCACAAAGAAAAAAGGGTCATCCGATTATAAAATCGGTCGTTCGATTTTATAATCGATCATCCGAATTTTTCAAGCCTTTTTTAAAAATCGGTCTTTCTATTTTGAAAAAGGTCAACCAACTTTCTATTCATAAGAAAATCGAACATCCTATTTTGAAAACCAGTCTTCTGGTTTTCACTTTTATTGTAAATAAATTACCATTGGCTGACAGTAACAGCTAGTTTTTACCTTCACATATAAAATGACTTTTTGATCAGCCATAAATTCTAAGTAGTTGAAGGACATTTAAGAACTGTTTTAAGAGCATTAAAGAACACATTTCTAATCTTCTTTTTCTACAAAAACAAAAAGAAAAATCTCCTTGGAGCTTCATCATTGATCATCTTTCAAAGAAGGAAAAAAAAAGGAAGCTTGTAGAAGCATTGAATCAAGTTGTATCTTTCTCTAATCAAGCTTCTTTAGTAACATTGTTCTATCCCTACTCTTTCATCTTAATTTGTAATCAAAGGTTTTATGAAAAACCCTTTTGGGTGATCCTTTGATATATTGTATTGTTTTGTGATTGTGATCTTTGAGGTTTGTGTGCAAAACTCTTGAAGGGTGATCCTCATTGTGGTTTTTTTTTGTAAAAGCTTGTGTTTTAGTGAAATTGTGAAATCCTTGAGTTCAGTCTCAAGGTAGTGGATGTAGCTCTATTGAGAGAGTGAACCACTATAAATCTTTTGTCTCTTTTCTTTGTGGTTTGCACTTTACTTTTATATTTATTGTCTAATCCTTGATTATAAAAGAGATTTTTTTTTTGTTAGGAATTTTATTAAAAAGGAGTTATTGAATTCTTCTTCAAACAAAATCGGAAGTTTCAATTATATTTGTTCAAAAAGTGTTTAAATTAGCCAAAAACCTTATTCACCCCCTCTAAGGTTTTTTAATTGGTATCAAAGTAAGTCTTCTTTCAAAGGCTTAACATCCTAAGAAGCAAAAGATCTTTTATAAAATGGCTAGTATTTCAAATCTATCTTATGTAGAAGGCTTTTCTACTAATAGGCCTCTCCTTTTTAATGGCACTAATTATAGATTTTGGAAGTCAAGGATTAAAATCTATATTTGCTCTATTAACTATGATCTTTGGAGTATTGTAGGAAAAGGACCTTTTGTTCCCTAAAAGGACGGAAGAGTCAAGAAGGTTGAAGAATTCGACGAAATTGACTCAAGAAAGATGACTCTAAATTTTCAAGCTATGAACATATTAAGTTGTGCCTTAGATGCAAATGAGTACAATAGAGTGAGGGGATTTAATTCGGCTCATGAAATGTGGGAATTGCTAGAAGTCACTCATAATGTAATAAAGAAACAAAAGAAAGGCTAAGGTCCAATAGGAGCTTGGGATCAAGACTCAAGTGAAAGTGAAGGAGAAGAAAATGCCAACATGTGCGTCATGTCACTAGAAAGTGAGGTACAATCTTCACCTTCAAACTTATCTAATTTTGTTGATGATGATGATGATGATGATCCAAACTCCATGCTTATTGAAATGTATGACGAATTAAAAAAGATTTCCAAAAGGAACAAGGAGTTGAAAAATAAGATTGATATTTATTAAATGATAATTTAAAACTTGTTTGTAAAAACAAAACTCTTCTTGAATCTTTAGAAGTTTTGAAAAAGGAAAAGGACTTCTCAAACTTAGAATTCCAAAAACTTGTTATAGAGAACAAAAATCTTTGTGAAAAAGTTCTTTCTCTTGAGAAATGCATGGTTGATTACAATGATTTAAAGAAAAAAGTGACTGATCTCACTCCAATACTTTTTCAAACCAAACACATTTTGTAAAAGCTTCTTCATCTTTCTCATTCTTTGTTGTACTTATTGTAAAAGAGTGGTCATAAGGCCACAAAATGTTTTATAAAAAGAAAATTTGAAAGGGGAGTAAAAACCATTTGGAAAGTAAAAGAAAAGGCAACTAACATTCATGGACCCAAAAGGATATGGGTACCAAAGTCATGTCTACTTCTATTGTAAGAACACAAATCAAGCTCAACTAAGTGGTATTTGGATAGTGGTTTCTCAATGCACATGACCGGCAACACGTCTCTTATGAGTGAGCTTAAGGAAACCGAAAGTGGCTTCATCACCTTTGGAAATAAGAAGAAAGGAAAAATCATTGGCATAGGTAACATCAGTAATGGCTCCTCTTCTTTAATTAAGGAAGTTCTTTTAATTGATGGTTTAAAGTTTAATTTGCTTAGTATTAGTCTATTATGTGATAATGGGTACAAAGTTGTCTTTGAAAGTGATTCCTCTTCTATCATTGATAAGCAAGAAAACAAAACTATTTTGTTGCAAAAAAATTTGGAAATGTCTATGTCGTTCATCTTGAAGATCTTATTTCTCAAAATTTAAAGTGTCTCTTGGTTCATGATAATGATGCATTTTTGTGGCATAGAAGGATTGGCCATGCTAGCATGGATTTACTAAACCAACTTTCTTTGAAAGAGCTTGTTAGAGGATTAATAAAATTACATTTTGAGAAAACCAAATTTTGTGATGCTTGCCAATTTGGAAAACAAGTTAAGATCTCTTTTAAACCAAAGAAAATGATTTCTACTTTAAAACCTTTAGAACTCATTCACATAGATTTATTTGGACCAATAAGAATCATTAGTCTTGGTGGTAAGAGGTATGCTTTTGTTATAGTGGATGATTTTTCAAGATTCACTTGGACATTATTTTTTAGCCAAAAGGATAAGGCATTTCAAGAATTTGTAAAACTTTTCAAAAAGGTTCAAACCTCCCTTGATTGTAAATTGATCTCTATGAGAAGTGATAATGGGAGAGAATTTAACAACCATGACTGTACGAAACTATGTGATGATTTTGATATAACACACAACTTTTCGGCCGCTAAAACCCCACAATAAAATGGTATTGTGGAAAGAAAAAAACCGAACTTTACAAGAAATGGAAAGATCAATGCTTTGTGAAAACTTCCTACCAAAATATTTTTGGGCCTAGGCCGTTAATACCGCGTGCTACGTAATGAATCATGTTCTCTTGAGACCTTTTTTAAATAAAACTCCTTTTGAACTCATTTTTAACAAAAAAAAACCCTGAATTGGCTATTTCAAAGTTTTTGGATGTAAATGCTTTATCTTAAACACCAAGGACAATCTTGGGAAGTTTGATAGAAAATCCGATGAGAGAATTTTTCTAGGTTACTTTTCATACAAAAAGGCCTATAGGATTTACAACAAAAGAGCTTTATGTGTTGAAGAGTCAATTCATGTTAACTTTGATGAATCTAACATTTTTTAAAAGAAAAATGATGATGACATAGATAACACTTTGAGCTACCAACCATTGCATACTCAAGCAATGGAGGAACATGCTAAGGAGGAAGAAGAGATTGAAGAGAAACAAGAAAATGATCAAGAAGTTCAAAATCTTCCTCAAGATATGATATATCCAAAAGGATATTCCAAAGATGAAATCATTGGTGACGTATCACAAGGGGTAAGAACAAGAAGGTATTTTATTGACAACTTTGCCTTATTATCTCAAATTGAACATAAATTTATAGATGATGACTTATGTGATGAGTTTTGGATTATTGCTATGCAAGAGGAACTAAATCAATTTGAAAGAAACAAAGTTTGGACTTTGGTCCCAAGACCTCGTGATCACCCCACAATTGGTACAAAATGGGTTTTTAGAAATAAAATAAATGAATCCAGAGAAGTTATTAGAAACAAAGCTAGGCTTGTTACCCAAGGATTCAATCAAGAAGAGGGCATAGATTTTGATGAAACTTTTGCTCTGGTTGCTGGACTTGAATCCACAGGAATGCTTTTAGCTTTTGCTTATTTTAAAGGATTCAAGCTTTTTCAAATGGATGTTAAGAGTGCCTTTTTAAATAGTGATATTGAGGAGGAAGTTTATGTTGAACAACCTCCCGGTTTTGTACATGAAAAATTTGCAAACTATGTTTGCAAACTTTCAAAAGCACTCTATGGTTTAAAACAATCTCCAAAAGCTTGGTATGAAAAATAAAGTGGTTTTCTTCTTTCAAACAATTTTTGAAGAGGTGAGGTGGACTTTTTTACAAAAACATCTTGTAACAATGAGATTCTTCTTGTCCAAATTTATGTAGATGATATTATTTTTTGTGCTACTAATGTTTGTCTATCTGAAGAATTTGCCTCCCTAATGCAAGAAGAGTTTGAAATGAGCATGATGGAAGAATTGACATACTTTCTTGGACTCCAAATCAAACAAATCAAAGAAGGCATCTTCGTCAATCAAGAGAAGTACATAAAGGAACTTCTCAAGAGATTTGGGATAAGTGATGCAAAAGAAATAGGGGCGAACCTAGTTTATAAAATTCCCACAAATTAAGCCTCAATTAGGTAGGAAATCAGTGGAAAACCTGTAACTGAGAGTTAGAGATCATTGGTTGAAGATTTAAAGGCGTAGTTTCAGGCTTCAATTGGGCGACTCGAGAGCAAACTCAGCGACGTTCGGGATTGCGAATTCGGCTTCAACTTATTCCTAAGTCTTCTTTCCCTTGCTCGTTACTAATTTTTATTATTGATTTCGAATTTATTACAATATTTACTGGCTAGGTTTTTATTTAAACAATTAAACATTAACTTACCTTTGGTTGATGTTCTAATACAAATATGTCTAAGTACACAATGTTCCTAAGGAAGCTATCTCTAAAAAGAGGTGAGGATGTCTCTTCTGTAATGATGAACGAAGAGTGCTCAACAATTCTCAATCCCAAGGAAAAACTTCCAGAGAAACTAAATGATCTAGGGAGTTTTACTATTTCTTGTACTTTAGGTGGTATAACTGTTTCTAGGGCTTTAGCTGATTTAGGTGCTAGTATAAATTTAATGCCCTATGATTTCTTTAAAAAAATGGAGGTGGGAGATCCTGAACCTACTAGGGTGAGTATTCAACTCGCTGGTAGGTCTACTAAATATCCTAGAGGTATTATAGAGGATGTGCTAGTGCAAGTAGGGGAGTTGGTGTTCCCTGTTGACTTTGTAATAATAGATATGAGTAGGGAAATTGAAGTCCCGCTCATTTTGGGTTGTCCTTTCTTCGCCGCTGCTAAGGCTCTAATCGATGTGAGGGAGGGAAAATTGACCCTTAGGTTAGGTTAGGAGGAAGTTATTTTGAGACTTCCCGATACCATGCATAGATCTAGGGATCATGATGATACTTTCTTCATGATAGATTCTATTGATCCTTATATTTGTACTCACGTGCAGGAATTTGTCCAAGAAGATTCCCTCGTGATAGCTCTGCAACAAGATACGCAAGGCGAAGTGGATTCTGAGGAGGTTGGGGCTTTAAATGATAAATTAAATGAATCAGAGGTGGAGAAGACCGCTACTATACAAGAGGATCTAAAGGCACCTGCGAAGCCTTCTCTTAAATCCTTACTTGAAGAATCCTCAGAGCTAGAGCTGAAACCATTACCGGATCATTTGGAGTATGCTTTCCTTGGAGAAAGGTCAATGCTCCCAGTCATCATTTCTTCCAAGTTGAGCCGGCCCCAAAAAATGATCTTTGTTGTGGACTTTGCAAAAATACAAGAAAGCTATCGCTTGGAAGATAGCAGATATTCAAGGAATAAGTTTGCCCTTATGTACCCACAAGATTTGGTTGGAGGAGGATTCTAAGCCTGTGATTCAATCTCAAAGGCAATTGAATCCTAACACGTAAGAAGAAGCAAAGAAGGAGGTGACCAGACTCCTAGATGCTAGAATCATATATCCCATCTCAGACAGTATCTGGGTAAGTCCGGTACAGGTGATACCAAAGAAGAGTAGAATGACGATGGTGGAAATGAGAAGAATGAGCTAATCCCAACACAGGTAATCACCGAATGGTGTGTATTGACTACAGACAATTGAACGAGGTGACCCGAAAGGATCACTTCTCTCTTCCATTCATCGATCAAATGCTGGAGCGATTAGCAGACCATCCATACGGTACAATTGCATACAGATGTATGCCTTTCGGTTTGTGCAATGCTCCTGCTACATTTTAGCGTTGCATGATTGCTACATTTGAAGGGTTGGTGGGGGGATATTATGGAAGTAATTATGGATGATTTTTCTGTCTTTGGGAATTCATTTGATGCTTAGCTGTCTAATCTTGAAAGAGTGTTAAAAAGATGTGAGGAAACTCACCTCATTTTAAATTATGAAAAATGTCATTTTATGGTCCAAGAAGAGATAGTTCTTGGCCATAAAATTTATGAGAATGGCATTGAAGTTGATAGAGCTAAAATAGAGACAATTGAAAGGTTGCCTCTGCCTTTTTCTGTGAAGGCAATTGGGAGTTTCTTAGAGCATGCGAGGTTTTATAGGAGATTTATAAAGGATTTTTCAAAAATTACTAAACCTCTTACTGTGTTGCTTGAGAAAGATAGGCCTTTTAATTTTGATGATAATGCTTAGCTGCTTTTTCTTTACTTAAAGAAAAGCTCACAAAGTCTCCAATTTTAGTCTCTCCAGATTGTTCTCTTCCCTTTGAACTTATGTGTGATGCCAGTGACTATGTTATAAGCGTTGTTCTAGGCCAAAGGAAGGGTAAGTATTTCTAACAAATATACTATGGAAGCAAGACTCTAACGGATGCCCAAGCGAATTCTACAAACAATAAAGAAAGAGTTTCTTGCAATAGTATTCGCATTCGATAAATTCCGTCCTTATTTATACTTTCTAAAGTCATAGTATACACTGACCATTTTGCTTTAAAGTACCTCCTTTTGAAGAACGATGCTAAACCTAGACTCATTAGATGGGTGCTTCTTTTGGAAGAATTTGATTTAGAGATCAAAGATAAGAAGGGAGTTGAAAATCTGGCGGCTGATCATCTCTAGATTAGAGAATTCGAGTTTAGAACTGCTGGACGAAGAATAAATTGATGATACATTTCCGGATGAGCAATTTCTTTTCTGTAAAGCTATCGTTGATAACTCACATTGGTATATCTATATAGCTAACTGTTTGGTTTCCAATATTGCACCTGCAGGTAACACCCAGATGAGGAAGAAGTTCTTTGCAGCCCTAAAGTACTATTTTTGGGAATACAGGTACCTCTTCCATTAGTGTGTTGACCAAATTATCTAATGGTGCGTGGCTCACCCTAAAACAGAGAAAATTCTGAATCATTGTCATAAGGGTCCAGCCGGCGGACAATATCAAGTCAACAGGACTGCTCAAAAGGTACTCAAGCTGAGCTTTTACTGGCCGACTTTGTTTAAGGATACAAAAAGGTACGTTATGGAATATGACAATTGCCAGTGCATAGGTAATATCTCAAAATGCAATGCTATGCCTATGTCTACTTTTCAAGTTTGTGAGGTGTTTGACTGTTAGGGTGTTGATTTCATGGGCCCTTTCCCTTATTCTTTTGGTAATTAATATGTTTTGGTCGCTGTCGATATATGTCTAGATGAGTTGAGGCTCAAGCCTTACCCACGAACAGTGCTAGAGTTGTGGTTAAGTTCTTAAAAGGAGTTATTTTCTCGTTTCAGTGTCTCTAGAGCTATAATAAGTGATAAGGGTACTCATTTTTGTAACCAACAACTCGAAAAAGTGCTTAAGAGACTGGGAGTAACTCATAAGCTAGCTACTCCCTATCATCCTCAGATTAGTGGTCAAGTAGAAGTAGTGAATAGGGAAATCAAACGCATCCTTGAGAAATTCATTGATAGTATCCATAAACACTAGAGCATTAAGTTAGATTATACTCTTTGGGCCTATAGAACAGCTTTCCAGGTCCCACTCGGTTGTACTCCCTTCTGTCTATTATATGAGAAGTCATGTCATTTACCTATCGAAGTTGAACATAAAGCTCATTGGGCAATTCAACTAGTTAATTTTGACAATGTTCGTGCAAGTAAACAAAGGTTATTCCAACTAAATAAACTCGATGAATAGCAACTGCAAGCATACGAGCACTCGAGTTTATACAAGGAAAAGACGAAAAGATGGCATGAAAAACACTTGGTCAAAAAGGAATTCAAAGAAGGAGATTTTGTGCTCCTCTACAACTCTCGTCTTCACCTCTTTCCTAGGAAGCTTAAATCTTGGATGTCTAGACTGTTTACCGTAAGGTTTTTTCTTATGACACCATCGAGGTAACACACCCAACACAGGGTACATTTAAGGTAAACGACCATCGGCTTAAACCATATTTCGGTGAGGACATGGGAACCCTTCAAAAAGAGTCCCTTGTTCTCCCAAACGAGTGAGACTAGCCCTTAATAACATGTTGTAGTTTGTGATTGTATCCTTATATTCCTGCGTTTTCTTCCTTTGTTCTAATTGAATAATTTTAATCATTTGTTTATGGTGTGCAAAAGTTCCTTAGGAGAGTTACTTGCTTTCTTATGATAAACCTTGTGCCTTGAAATTTCCAGGAGTAAAACGGGGCTAAAAATCGCACCCATGTAGTAATTTCCAACAGCCCGGCAAAACCCTACCATAGATAGTATGGTCACAACTAGGGAAATGCATCCAGGCAGAAGCCTACCACAAACGATAGACATAATCTACTGCCCGCGGGAGGCTCACACATCAGGAATTGGGAAGGAATAGAAGCCTACCGCAGATGGTAGCCTTTGCTTACTGCACGTGGTAGGGTCCTCTGGCAGCTTCGTTCTGGAAATTTTTAGAGTAAAACTTCCCATCGGAGCCCTGGGGATACGTTATTCAAGGCTATTGCCTACTCTTTCAGAATCCAACACGGGTTATTTGTTCAAACAACCAAAGGATAACCCCCTAAACCTCTCACCTCTATTTTTCTTTCTTTTTCTTCTTCTGTCTTTTTAGTTATTCATGTATGTTTTGTTTACAATTTTTTCCTTCCCTTCCTTATTTTCTTGTTTTTTTGTGGGGATTGCTTCGCAATATGCTCACTTGCCTTATATCTACAAGATTGCTTCATATGTATGTGTTTTGTTTGTTTTTCTGTTGGTCTGGCCCCCATATTGTGGACAATGTGGTTTTAAGTGTGGGGGTAATTATTTCTTTTTATTCTTTTTCCTTCTTTCTTGTAAGTTTTAACTTTTATCTTATTTGAAAAATCCAAAATATCATAAAACTTGAAAAATTCAAAAACTTTTATTTCTTTTCCCTTTTTCAGCTTTTTGCTATAATTAGAGAAAGAAAAAACCCCAAAAAATTATTGTTTTGCCACTTTAATAGGATACATGGCTGCAAAACCCTATATGAAATTCAAAAAGGATATTACTTGATCACTTTGAAAACCACAATTACTAATTTCCTTGAATGATCAATGGTTTTCATGCACTTGTAAGTGTCAATTAGTAGTAGAAGCCAAGGAAAATCCTTTTCGGTCTTTGCCTGTATTTCTATGTTTTTCTATCCTTGCAAGCAAAGAGTTCTAGTCTAGGGTAGTCCCAGAAATGATGATCTTAGGCCTTCATTGTACTGTTTGTGGCTTTCTTGCCAAACCCTCAAACAAAATCAACTCCTGGTTCTCTTTTTGTGCCTTCATGCCAAGGATTTTTAATCCCTTATATTCTTTGTTCTTTAAACCTCACACTATAAAAACCTCAATTCGTGGAGCTAATGATTAGAATACCTTTTTAGCCATTTAGGAGCGCTCTTTTCATCCAACTCGAAATATCGTAAGAGAAGCAAAAGAATGTTACACCCAAACAATCCCATGTCTTTCTTGGTTATACCAGCAATTTCTGATAAGTCTTTCTTCAGTTTGTTAGAAGGAAGCGGAACTAAAAGAAATCAATCGCAATCTATGCGGGAGCTCATACACTTTACCAACTGATCCAAAGTTTGGCTAACATTATTAGTCCCCCACATGGGGAAATATACACTCCTGCTCAGCAGCAGGAGCAGGCCATTCTTTCGGCAAAGAGTGCCACTGATACCATGACCGAGAGTTTATTGAATAAGCACAATTTCTCCCTATCCCCTAATTGGCCCATACACGAATTAACAGCACACGTCCTGGAAGAAGACAATCTCAATAATTTGCATTTCTTAATCGATACGGTGAAAGAACTTGCTACTTATGGGGCCACTAGTGAATTCTTCATTAGCACCATCCGTCTTTTAGAACAAGGCGGGGCTTGGGGTTAGGGGGGGCGCAGTGAGATTTGAAGCGGCATTCTCCCTTGACTCGATCTTGAATTGAATTATGGAACTCTTTCCCCGACCTGCGGAACTAACAAGTCTATTAGAAAGTAGAATTAGCAACTTTTACACGAATTTTCAAGTGGATGAGATCGGTCGAGTGGTCTCAGTTGGAGATGGTATCGCACGTGTTTATGGATTGAACGAGATTCAAGCTGGGGAAATTGAGTGAGGAAAATAGATAAATATGTGTGTAGGGAGGGGGGAGGGGGGAATGAGTGAAGAAAGGAAGTATTTAGATAAACGAGCATAATGGGTATTGTGTAAAGTTCAATACTTGTGGCTCTTGAAAAGAGAGAGTGGAATTGATGTTTGATTTTGATTGAAAAAAAATGAAAAGTCACAGAAAACAAAGAAAAAGATAAGTGTTTATTTATCTTTATAGTTAATTCTTCAAAATATCGAGCATCTCTCTCTTACACTTAAGAATTCGTGTGAATCTTAAGAAATAGATTGTTAGATGGGTTGTGCGTTAATGAACGGTGTAAGATGTTCAAAGGTGAGTGGGAAGAGTGAAAAGTAGCTAGAAAGTTGTTCTGCAATGTTGATATCTTTCCTTTAGGTTGTGTTAGCTCTGTCTCAATTACTTTTATTCTCCCTTTACCTTCATTTGACACCTTGTGTATGTCCCGAGCCTAATATTACAAGCCAAAAAGTCCTACTTAATCCTGGAATGACCTAGAATAGGACTTAAAGTGAATAAGTGATAGAAAACATGAGTTTGTTTGTGCATTAACCTTAAAAGTATTTCACTATATTAATAACTTGACATTCCGTGACTTCTGTGAAAAACGGCATGAACAACACACACACACACACTGTTGATCTGTAATATTTATTGGTAACTTGCAGTGGAATTGGTGATTCTTGTCGTTCTTCTCTTTCGATTCTCTTTAGGAATTGATAGTGACGTGTTTTGTTGAAGTGTCATTTTTCCTATTTTTTTGTGGGTTTTTTTTTCTTTTATTCTTTTTGTGTTATCTCTGCTTGCCATGTTTCTTAGCTATTCTGTGACTTTAGTATTCCTTGGTTGGCTTTTCTCATTTTTTCGTGTTTTGGTTTTCTTAGAATAAAGTTTTAAACTACTCCATGTTGTGTGCTTAGTTTGTGTTGCTTGAGGGCAAGCAATGGATAAGTGTGAGGGTATTTGATATGTGTTATATTGTCTACATTTCCATATGTTACGATTTTTTTAATATATAAAATGCATATTTTATACTAATAACCTTTTATTCTATCTTAGGTGCTTCCCAGTGGATAAAACGACGAAAAAGAACAAAAACAGAGTGAAAACGACGAAAACGAAGAGAACGACACCAAGGAAGGAGACCTACCGCCTGTGGTATGCCAACTTACCACACGCGGTAGCTCCTGGAGGCAAGAACAGAGAGTGGACAGAAACATACGGGCGACAATATGCTACCTCTACCGTACCGACGGTAGGTCCCAACTAGAAGAAAATAAAATGAAGACAAAATTCTACTGCGGACGGTAGGGCTCAACCTACCGTATGCGGGTAGGTCTCAACTGCTGCGGAGCGTTTTTAACCCTTAATTGAAATTTTCTTGATTCTTAGGAGGGAGTTCCACCATTAGGCTAAAGGTGTGAATCGGGGCAAACCTAAGTTAGAAAATTCCCATAAATTTAGCCTCAATTAGGTAGAAAATCAGTAGAAAAACACTAACTGAGGGTTAGAGATCAAGAGTTAAAGATTCAAAGGCGTATTTTGGGCGTCAATTGGGCGACTCAAGAGACGAGCTTGGGCGATATTCGGGATCGCGAATTCGGCTTCAACTCATTCCCAAGCCTTCCTTCCCTTGTTCCTTACTAATTTTAATTATAAATTTCGAATTTATCACAATATTTAATGGCTAAGTTTTTATGTTTAAATGAGGGCTGAACCCTAGTTCTTGAATGCTATGATTTCAGTTTAAGTTATGGAAATTGATGTTTGATTTTTGATTGAGTTGTCTTCCAATTGAGTTTTATTGTTGTTTAGTTTGCGCGAATTTGAACTCATTGCAAGAGTGTTCGGAATTGAAAAAAGAAGAACACTCTAGAGCAACCAATTGGGGGTTAATTAGCTCAATTGATTAGAGATATGAAATTGCACTTTTAAGTCATTTAATCACCTGTTTTTACTGCACTCATAGTTAGTTAGAGAGAGAAGAGATTCTCCTCTAACGGTTAGTGAGTCGGGTGGCTTTCGCCTAAAGATAGGGATTTGCCTGATTCATGTGTGATGACCTGACTCGAATAATTCAAATATCGATTTTTATGATTTTCCAATTGAACTAGTAACAAGGATTAGGGGGATTCCATCATTCAAACTCTCGCTTTTGATAGTTTTAAAATACTTGGATTACTTGTTTTGAGTACTTTAGTTTTAGTATTTTAGTTACTACTTCAAAACATTCTTTAGACTAAATATTAGTGAAAATGATGACTACTTGAGCTTTTACCGTTCCTTGAGATTCGACAACTCGGGTGTAGCTCGATTACTACAGTAATAAGTCCACTTGCCTATTACGCTAGTTTAGTAATTTTACCCCATTTATTAAAACTGACATCAGTTATAGGGTACAGAAGTTTGATGAATAATTCCTTTTTGGAAGAAGAAAGATTTTAAAGGCAAAAATTCTGTCCCATTATCAGATTTTACTCACTTAATGGATTTTTTGAATTAAGTAGCAATAAGCGAATAAAATTGTTCAACATAAGAGCACACTTCCCTCTTATCAATTAATCAATATATCCACACAGCACGAGGATAATCATCAACTAAAGTTAGGAAATATGAAGACCCACAAGAAGTTTTATACTGATATGGACCCCAAACATCATAATGTATTAAATCAAAGTAATCACTAGCAACAATAGTACTGTTAGGAAAAATTGACCGTGTCTGTTTAGTTTGGGGTTAGATATCACAATGAAAAGAGGACTTAGGAATGCAAAGAAATTCCTAGAATATTTTTCATGGAAAAAACAGGAGGATAACCTAACTGCCTATGGAGTAACTCCAGTGAGCTCACAGAAGTATGTAGTGCTTGCTCATGAGAGAAGTGTTACAATCCATTGGTCAATCTATCCACTCTAATCCTCTTCCTTGTAGCAAAGTCCTATATCACACAACCCTACAGAGAAAATCGGATGACATTACAGTAATTAATTCGGACACAGATAATAAATTGCAAGTTAAATTGGGTACATATAGCACATATTTCAAAGCAAGAGCGGAACTTAAAATCACATTTCCTTCACACATAGCTATGGCATGATTCTCATCTAGTAAACTAATAGAAACGAAGAAATAGAAATCATATCATTCATAATATCATGTCTACTGGTCATATGCCTAGAAGCTCCCGAAACTATAAGCCATGAACCAAAGTTGTCCTTATTAGCAAGAGTTTCATTTTTGAGGGACTTAGTTTGCAAAGAGAAAAATAAGGACTTATTTGAAAATTTTTCAAATTGGGGGACTGATTTTGTAAAAAAAATAATAGAAACTCCCTTCTTCTTTACTTAGCACCATTGTTAGGGGTGAGAGATATGCCGCTGCACATGAGAAGTCGTCGTTCTATGACATCTCGCATCACCTGCTACTGTGCGGACGATCACACTGTTGCTATTTATCCAAGATGTGTTGGGCATGTTGAGCGGCATTGCCTAGGTTGCGCTTGCTTGTGCCGACCATCTACCACTGCCGCTTTTGAAACTTGAAGAAAATTTCCAACCCTATTTATTTGGTGGGTTACATCTGTTAGTTATATGCCATAAATCAATTGACTTACATTGTAATGGATTTTATGAGGTATGTATTTTGAATCGTACTTTATGCTTCTGGTTATTAATTATGCAACTTGATAGTAAAACCCTTTTGCTAATAAAATACTATTCTTGTAGTCACTAGTTTTATCATATCTTGTATATTAAACTAGTATGAAGTTGATTGATGATCAAGTTTTACTGATCATGAATATGAGATATAAAATCAATTCATAAATACATACTGAGAATAATATATTGGACATGACCCAAAAAGAAGAATAAATACTGCATAGTTTTAAATCATAAGTATTCCTTCTCAGTTTTATGTTTTTTGTCATTTGACCTAATATTTTTAATTTTTCGGGCATAAGGAGAATTATGTTTTTACATAGTCAAACATCACTTTTAACTGGATGGTCATTATAACTATTGGTTGGGCATTTTTCTTGTCATGGCTTGAATATTAGAGATAGTGAAAGGGATTTATCCCAATCTTATTAGAGAGATATATGTGGGCCCCTTGATAAGGAAGACTGTAGAATTATACATGGTCATGCTCAATATATATTATTAAGGCGTTATTAATATTATTTGTAGTAACAGTCTGTCTGATGATCAAGTAAATTGTTAATCAAGTTATATAAGGATGACTTGGTCCATGACTTCTGATTAATTAGGATATCGTGTTACAAAAGGACTAAACATGAAAACTGATTTAAGGTTATATCATTATATCTTTTACTTTACTTAGGTAAGCATAATGTGTTGTTAGAGGCCACTTATGTTTTGTGGATGATATCTAGGATATTATTTTCATCCACTGCCAACGTTAAGTGAGGGCCATACGCATAGACGATTATGTGAGCACTATGTCCATGTTCAATGAACCTAGGACGTGTCCAGGTTCGTAGGTTCGTTGAACATAAACAATAGGATATGCGGAGGTGTCCAGATTCAATGTTCAGCTATTTTTGTAAGTTAATAGGTAACTATTTTATTTATCAGAAAAATAAATTTATTACTTAGTAATTTTCATCCAAACCGTTAGATGATTATAGGAATTGACGGACAAGATTAAAATTATCATTAGATGTCAGTTAGGGTTCTGATGTAAACACCTTACAAGGTTATGTTAACTTTTTGGCCGAAAAATTTTTTCTTAGAAGAAAAACCCTAAAACGGCCAGACCTTCCGGAATCATCTCATTCCAAAAATTCCAGGTACTACGAAAACTAACAGTTGCTCTAAAGAGTTCTGAGAACACCTCGGGAATAGTATCCCAATCCTTGCAAAGAAGTTTGTTGAGTAGACACCAACAGAGGGGGAAGCCTAGAAACAGCAATGTCTCCACACCTCTACAGCACTGAAAATCTCATAAGATAATTTTCTATCCAATATATTTCACTAGTTTGTGCAGATCCTATTGACAACTTTCCGTAAGTCATTTTATTTCATTTTGTTTTTGCCTACGAAATTCTAACAAAATCCCCAAGACAAGAATTTAATAGGATGCACAGTTTTCTTTCCAATTTGACAACAAATATTAGGATCAAGTCCTTCAACAAATAGTATTTTATTTGAAGATTTTCCATTAGATTGAGTGCGCTGCTTTGTAGCGTCAGCAGCTATGAGTACAGCCGTGTTCAAGCTGCCTTCTTGCCTCGTTTTTTTTTTTTAAACCCTACTCTACTCTGATAGAATGTTAAGAAATTAATGTTTTAGCACAAAATTAAACAGCAATCCTTCAGATTTTCTGCATTATTATGCACAATATATATAGTACAATATCTACCATACTAAAGAGGCCTAATTAATCTGAAAAATGAGTCAATACAGCTATAAAATATCTCAACATATCTCAACAAATTCAATTCCCAATAGAGAATTACACAAGATAACTAGAGTTCAGAAAGAAAATAAGGCAAAAGCTTGCCATCAAGGAAAGGAACAACAGAAAAAATGGGATTGAGAAAAGGTGCCAGAGTTCTCATGGATTCCCAGCATAGTTCTTGCTCAATTTCGATGTCTACATGTGAGCACCAACACAATAAAATTGAAATAAGCAACTCAATTTGATGTCTATTCCATGACACTGCCGTAATAGAGTTGAATATCAACAAAATCTAGCCTTGAAGAGAATTTTTGCCTGCACCCAACCTCAAATCACCCTCTGCACAAAACCACTCTATTTGAGATTATCCAACAACAAACCCCCCACACAGAAAATAGAGATTAAAAAAACTAAATAAAACCATCGCCATGTGAAGAGGTGCGGCAGGGAGGGGAAGGAAGAAGAATAAAGGGGGAACAGAGAAGAAGAAGAAGAAAGGGGCAACATGGGAACGGAAAAGATGGAGGGAGAACAGAACTGTCGCGACTACGAAGCTAACACAGCTAACACATTTCATATATATATATATATATATATATATATGAAATGAAAATTACAAAGCTAACACAGCTACTATAGATTGTGTATTCGGACACTATCCTCCACTTTTTCCAAAACATAGCTGACCAAAATATCTATAGGGATATCAACCTCAAGTCTACCAAAAACTGTGCTGTTTCTACTTCTCCAAATAGCATGAATAGCCTCTCTATATACATACTTCCACACTTGTACTCCCACGTCGAATATTGCTTCCCCAAGCCTTTTTGAAGATTCAAATCCATCCACACGTTATATTCATCGGGGGAGTAAAAGTCTAGCCAAAAAGGTGGGTTAACCAGCAAGTTCCATATCTGCTTTGCTCATGGGCAGTCTCTAAAAGCATGTAATACAGATTCCTCCTCCACCCAACACACCAGGCAAAAATTCCTAAGTCCCTTATCCTTGTTCTGAACAAAAAATCTGAAGTGGGCAGACCTTCTTTTTAGTGAACAATAACACTAGGAATGACCTCTGTGGATCTTTAGGTTTCCAATTGTTTCCACTCTGGTGGTTCATCCATCTTATCAAAACCACATAAGATATTGAATGTCGATTTTGTGTCGAGGACGCCTTTCACAGAGGGCTTCCACCATATACGTTCACATTGGCCCTCACCTCGCACAGACACATTCATCAAATCATTTATAACCCTAGCTAACAGCCAAGCCTTCAAAGCATCAATATCCCATGTTCCATTCCTTGTCCCCTATCAATCATTATTTTCTTTTTTCTCTTGACTAGGGAGGGGGCTGGTCACTCTGTTAATAAGAGGCACATCCCCTACCCACTTGTCAAGCCAAAATTGAGTTAAACGTCCTGCAAGTCCCAGTATAGCCAAGAGAGGGGTGATTTGGACTTTAAAAAAATTAACACTTTAAAAACTTCCACTGATATTTTCAAGTGATTAGCTCAACTGTAAGATTAGCTTGACCCAAGAACGATGATCAGTGGATTTTATAAGTCATTAGCTTGACTTTAAGATCATTATCATAATAGTTACTTGTAAGGACAACTTAATATAACAATATGAAAGACCGAGTGAAAATCAAAAATAAAAGATACAAGGATTTTTATAGTGGTTCGGTTGAATACATACATCCACTTGCTTCAAAAATTACACTAAAATCACTTATCTCGATCAATGTAAGATTAATCTCTTTACACAAATCACAACTAATTTTATCATAGTTCTAACAACTAACAGTTTCTCTATCCCAAAAACTCAAGTACAAGGTTTATTCTGGACCTTGTAAAACCAACTTCAAGTTTTTCCAAGGAACTTGAAAACCAGAAAATGAAAGATGAAGAAGAGAAAATAGTAAAAATTGAACCTCAATCTCTCAAAAACTATCAACTACGCTTCGGCTCATTCTCTCAATATAGTTTCTGAAATTGCTTCTAAAGGCAAGGGTGCACTCTTCTTTTTCTAACAACCTTGCTCCAGCTGCGATGATGATATCTCTCCAAAAATGCACAAACTTCTTCTCTTCATTTATCCCTTTGGTACTCTTCTAAGAAGAATTGTCACCTCATCAAAATTTGGTTATTCTTTCTCAGATGTTGCCTGCTATCAACTTCCTTCACAAAAATAACAAAAATCACAGCTCATTTTCTATAACAATAAAAGAACCTTTCTGTTACGTAATAGTATGTTTAGCTAAAAGATGCAATAAAAAAAAAAAAAAGGCAATTTATTGACTGAAGATTCAGTCTATAAATCGGTTTTACCAATCGATTTTGATCTGTCGGTCCAATTCCGCCTATAATTTTCACGATAATTTTTACGGATCTAAAAAAAGACTTATAGATCGAAAAAAAAAAAATAAAGATTTCCCAATCAAAATTTCTGTTGGTAATTTATTTTTCAAATTTTTAAAAAAATAAAAAAAGAAGAAATGACCAAATCATGCATACACATATATATATAAACATATATATACATACATATAAACATATATATTAAAAATCAGTTGGTAACTTTTGAACATTATCAATCGATTTCCTTTTTCGGAGGAGAAGGAACACTTCTGATCCTTTTAAAACTTGACACATGTAAAGTTGATAGCTCCAAGCAATCATCAAGGATATTCCTTGATCCCCACAAATCTCCACAAAAATGATATTACATCTGCAAGCTATATTTCTGCTGAACTAATTAGCTTAAGTCACCCAAGCATGGTTTAGCTCAACTCCATAACTTCTGCCTCAAAAACAAACTGAAAATTAAAGCACACAACTTATTTTATTGATCATTAAAACTCAAGAATTATATTGATCCTTGAGCCATCATGGCGATTTACCGCTTTCCAACAAAAATTCTCCTCCAATTCCTTAGCTGCATCGCAAACCCCTTTCCAAAGGTATGAAGATTGTATCTTAGGTGATGCCAAATTTTCAGCCATAAACCCATACATACCACGCAGCAAGGTCGCCCACGGTGAGGTGCGGTCTTTAATAGTTCTCCAAGTAAGCGTTAAGAGGGCTTTGTTCACCTCCTTAAGTCTTCTAATAGCCGATCCTCCAAGCAGCTTCAGTTTGTGGTATATCTTCTTTGTACACTCTTTTACGCACCTTAAAACCCTAAACTAATTAAACTTTAAAACCTTCCATCCAAGAACCTATAATCAAACCTATTTCTAACTATATTAAAAAGCTTAACTACAGAAAGAAAGCATACCTATTAGCAAGTCGTGGAAGGTGGAAGAGAAGAAAGTCATTTGATTTGCAAAAGGAATGAAAAAGGCCATGGTACCCATATGTATAAGAGTTGTAGTGGTGGGGAAATAGGAATGAGAAGGTTAAATTAGTGACAAGTTGGGGGGGTGAGGTGGTGAGCAAATAGGAGGAATTGAGGTAGTGACAAATGTGATGGTAGTAGGACAAGTGGCACGACTAGGGTAAAACAATAGGTTGATAAAGTATGTGAAAGAATATAAAAAATACGCAAGAAAAATTCAAAAAAAAATTTTCTCTCTCTCGCTTTCTTTACCATATATTCTCTTAAACATTCAACAACTTCAAATCATATCTGCTCAAATCCAACTATTGAAACTTAAAAAAAAAAAAAAAAAGGCTAGCACATTATTTTATATTCGTTTATTTACAATTTCATCAGTTTAAAAATAAATACAAAAAAACACAACAGATCAAAATCGGGAGGGGCTGCAGAAAAATTTCTAAGGAATTTCAGCTCCCCCCCTCCTCCCCAGCCCCAACAAGTGTGATATTGTATTTTTTTTAATAATTATCAATTTATTATATCATTATTAATTATTTTTTATAGATTTTACACAATTACGTTAGTATTTTAGTTAATTTTATGAGTTGTTTATGTTAATACATGTTTATGTTCGTGTTTAAAGTTCTAATTGTTTAAATTTAAGGGCATCGATAAAGTTAACTCGGAAATCTATAAGGATAACTCGAAAAAATTCAAAAATTTTCATTTTCACCTAAACACTTCCTCTCTCCTCTCTAAACTCTCTCTAGGAGTCCTAAATTCAATCTCAAATCTTGGAAGATCCGACCGTCAAAATTGAAAAAAAAAAAAAAGGTTAGTTCTTCAATCTATACACATTTATCTACAATTTTATCAGTTTAGATCGTGAAAATATCCCTTTAATATTAAAAAAATCGGAGCTTTAAATTTATTATTATTTTTTTTTTTGGTTTTCGAGCACTTTCGCTGGCATTGGACAAAAGTTTCCATGCACTTTCGTCCAGCCCTGGCGAAAGTACAATTTTTTTTTTAAGAATTATTTTTTTCAATAAATGATTATTTGAATTGTTAATTAATTTTGCATATGTAGAATGATTGTGACTAGTTGTTTAATTTTTTTAATGTGATAATATTTAATTGTTATTATGAGTATGAATGAATATATAATATGAAATAAATATTGTGTATGTAAAGTAAATGTATCTAGTTTAAAATTGTTTGTTTAAAATTATGTGTTTAATAAGGAAACGTGTTATGTAACTGCCGAAAAATTTGAATTCTAAGTTGAATTGATCGTTATTCTTGGCCCTAGGTTTAGGGTTTAGTAGGTAATATTGAATAATATATAAATTAATAAATATTACATAACAATATTACTAAATAATATTAGTGATGAATGGCCTTAAGTTTATGGTTTAGTAGGTAAGATTGAATAATATATAAATTAATGTTACTAAAGAATATTACTAACTAAAGAATATTACTAAAGAATAATAATAGTACGAAAGAATTAGTAGAAATAAAATAATAGATCCGGATGATAATAGATGTTAAAAGTAAATACGTGATAAACAACTATTAACGAGTTTGAATAAATAATAGATGGTTCGACCTAGCGGCCGCAGAGAAGGTGATGATCTTGGTCCTATCACGGACAGGACAAGTCGAGTTGAGGGGCGAACTGTCACAGCTTCGTCTAGAGGTGCGAGGGGACGACATAGTACCTCTGATCTCCCCACTACTCCTACCCATTTTGCACCTGGTTTCTATCATGGTACAGGTGAACCAGGGTCTTCTGCACAACTACCGGTCATACCTTTTAGATCTTGACCTCCCCTCCAACCCCATCAGTCTCACACCCCTGTGCCCTATGAACCATATAGATCTGCACAGCCATCATCACACCCCACAGACATAGTATATGATCCATACTTACATGCTCCCACTATATGACCTCGCATACCATATAGATCTGCCACCCAGGAGCTTATGCTGGAGTTTATTGGTCAGCCGAGGCAGATAGGAGCTGAGTTTTCTTATCAAATGTTTGGCGCCGCCCCTCAAGATTCTTCATGCAGCACGCATGGGTATTCTCATTCTGAGTATGGTGTTTCATCTTCTGTTCCTTATGTACCGAGTCCTACAGATAGGGTATGTAAGGGTGATATTGTCTTGGAGGGTGATAGGGGTTAAAGAGGAGCAAGAAAGAGTCGGATCCCTACATATTTAGGGAGAAGCGGATGAGAGAAGTGATGATGATGATGATGATGGTGATGGTGGTGGGGATAATGATCAGAATAAGGGTGATGATGCTGGTGATGAGGAGCAACCTGTGCCAGTGGCGCCTGTATCACATGCTAGTGAATCCCCTCGTCACAGGAAAGGGAAAGGGTTGACTGGCAGCTTTATGTCGGTGATGAGTAAGTTTACAGGGTCTCGTAACAAAAGACCCAAAGTGGCTCGTGAAGTTCCGGCTCTAACATTGAAGAGGAAGAAAGTGAAGCTGTCAGATTGGGAGCAAACAGAGCCAGCGGAGGGAGGTCCTGTTGACCCGGAGCTCCCCCCATCATACGGTGGACATGTCGCGGGTTAGATATGGCGTGGACAGGTACATTTCTTTTATGTTAAAGTTATATGCTATTATTAGTATTTTTATTATTCTTTAAGATGTAAAATATTTTTATTGTTATAAATAGAGTATAATAATGTAATGAAACTGTTTTAATTAATTTATTTTATATTTAGGATTGTGGTTCATTGAAGTTCCGATCGCGTTGCATGGCACTAACAATTTGGGAACTTACTGATGCACCTGTTCTGCCCTTGGCTTCCGGGTCGGGTCTTACGCACCTATGTTCGTGCATGTTTCAACACCCCAACGTTGCATTGGTGTCGGCCTTTGTTGAGAGGTGGCAGCCCGACAAGAACAGCTTCCACATGTCATGGGGTGAGATAACCGTTACACTACACGATGTGGAGCTTATTCTTGGGGTTTCTGCATATGGCTTGGTAGTGGATTCGAGATTATCCAGGGAGCAGTTGTTACATATGGTTCAGGATGATCTGGGATTAGCTCTCACCGGTGGTTTGGGATTTAATGCAACGAAGCTACATGTTGTTGCCACCAGTAGACAGACTTCACTGTTGCCTCGTATCAAGGCTGCATGCTATTTACAGTACATCTTGGGTAGCTCACTCTTCAGTGATAAGAGTGGCAACATTGTCCCAGCCAGACTGTGGCCACTGCTGCGGGATGCGAGTTTTGTTGGGAGGTTCGCTTGGGGTACTGCCTGTCTTAAGTACCTGTACAGAAATTTGGGTCAGGCGTCCAGGTTTTGATATTTTATTTTTTATATTTATACAACATATATTTATTTTTTACGTTCATATTTTATATTTTAGGCGTGGATATATATGTACTTTCCGATGTTTGCACCCCCCATTAGACAGGGTACTGAAGCCTGCAAGCCATACATCCAACAGTATCCAATGTTAAGGTATAAGAATGAGAATAAACTATTGGATATCCGCCTAAGACTGGATGTGATGACTGCCGATGAGGTTAGGTGGGTACCGTACAGGATGCAGGAGATTCGGGCTTGCTGGGTTTCCACGTGTCACGGCTTTATTGCATATTTTGACTACGTCAAGCTGTACATGCCTGACCGTGTTTTGAGACAGTTCGGGTATAGGCAGTGTATTCCTGCCCATCCTATCTATCCTTAGGAGGCACGCAAGCCGCCAAACAACAGGATGTACGTGCTGAGGAATACTTTTTTGGAGGCACTATGGCTTAAGGCACCTTCTCACCTATTGACAGATACTTGGACAAGTGTTCCGGCCATTCCACCGAGTTCCTGCACGAATGATTACATGTGTTGGTACATTCCCCGCAGCCATCCGAGGATACAGAATCCCGAGAATATTCCCAGTAGCTTTCACTTACCGGTAGCTCCCGTTATGCCACCCCAGGCTCTGTTGGATTTGATTGCACGTGAGGCTAGCCTAGAGGATCTTCAGGACAGTGAATTAGGATGTACGGTGCAAGATTTACTAAGGAAGCATTACCACGCACATTAGTCAATCTTTATGTATTTGGATATGTTCTTACATATTTTTTTACCATCTTGTTTATGTTGTATTATTGAATATTGTTCTGTTCATTATTTTTATTTCATCACGTAATTGTACACTATTTAGAAAATGAATACTTATAAAATCAAATCTAAAAAAAATATAATGTATTAACAAACCAACCACATACATGTTATTAATTATACACTAAAATGCTAAACTTCCTAGTTGATATTAACGTGCAGATGACTATGAGGCGGATACATTTCACGGTATCTCGCAACCCAATCTAAAATTCGGTCACGATATGGTGATACCCATCCACTAACTCGTGCTTCTCGATGATATTCTCATTACACCTGTAGTGGAGGCAAAGGGCATCCATCCCGCAAGTATAGCTGCAGAATAAATTATTATAAATTAAATATAAGATTCGGCTACAATTATAAAAATGAGAATAATAATTACAATAATTTAAAATAAATCACACTAATAAATACATGTATGAAATGTTGTTGTTCCTCTATGAATCCGATGACAAGTGCTCCAGCATTACCATCCATGTTAGAAACAAGAGGTAGGACGGTGGTCAACCCTAACCGTGCAAGAAAAACAACGCACAAATTGAATGTGTTCGCGATGACATAAAGATGATCAGGTGTATCCATCCAATAGTCTTCAGGCACCGAACCCTCTTTCCAATTGGTCCGACTTATCAACTCAGTTACACATTCTACGGATCCGAACAGTTGCACATATACCTTCATACGGTGGTGTAAATCAAAGCACATTCTTCTACGAATTTCAACCCAATGATTTTCATCTCCGAACAAAAAATTAGATACAACCCTAAATCCACAATTACCATCACCAACCACGTTCTTCCAGTTTAGTATGAATTTGTAGATGAACCCGAGAAATACATTGTTAAAGGGGAATGGCGTTGATGGGACATCCGGGTTTACAACGGATGATAGACTGGACCTACCACTGTTACGTCCCCTGCCCCTAACCCTACCCCTACAAGGCGACCTACCTCTTCCACGTAGACTAGGACCAGAACCTGAACCTGAACCGCTTTCCGATCCAAAACCTGATCCGCTAGACTTTCCAATCTTCCTATGCGCAATGGAGATGTATTCCCGGTGAGACTTATCCCTCTTGGTCTCTAGGGGTGTTGTCAACGGCTGATAGGGATCTTCAGGTAGCACATGAGATATAACACCTTTGATGAGGCGACTCACTTCCCATACCTTAGAAATTGGACCCATACTAATCTCATGTATCAGTGAGGTGAGATCACGAATTTCGAAATCCATGTCTCTATTGTGTTGTTCAAGAATATCAGAACCAATTTCTAGTCTTCTCCAAAAAATGTCAACATCGTCTTCTCGGATTGGAATTAAATATTGGCACCTATGAACAAGTTCACACGCACATGGTAGACCGTGCGACTTCCTTAAGTAATGCAGGTAATTGTTTCCCGGTTCTTCAACCATCTCTCGTGCTTTCTTTAGCTCATCCATTATCTTCTTCAAAGCCAAATGACTAACTTTATTACTTAAATTCTTCAATATGGCATTACTCTTAGGGCCATACTTCTCCTTAAGTTCAGAAATTTCCAATGTGTATTTTATTTCAGCAATTTGACCTTGGATTAGAGAGTCGATATTCAAAAAACGGTGTCCAAATCACCGTGACACGTTGATAGCCACCCCTTCAACACAGAATGTTTGTTCTTAGCACGGTTCGTTGTCTCTACACCAAAATGCAACACTTGAGATGTCCAAACCCGGCAAAATTTATGGGCAAACGGATCCAACCATGTGCTAAACAAGTAATACAGAAAGTCCGGCCTACTTTTCCACCTAGTCTTCAACAACTTTAACTTTCTCTGATATTCAACCTCATCAATTTCATTTATTAGTTCTTTCCAAGAGCCATTCACGAACCGTTGAGCCACCTCTTCATCATTCACCATCTCAGTCAACTTTGCCAGCACATTATGATCGATGCGTCTTCTACATAACATATGGTATGAATTTCTGAACACATCATCAATCACCGGCATTAATCTGCTTTCCCTAACGGTAAGAATGACTAGTGGCTCTTCTTGATTGATAATTGAACCCTGGCCATTTGACATAGCAGGTGTGAAATATAAATGCTTGATTTATTGAAGAACTCATCTTTATGTCGTTGCCTGTTCATTTCACATAAAAGTTGTTGCCACTGTGAAGTTCTTTCCTGTCGGAGTCATCCCTACAGCTTATAATAGTGGCATGTTGTACCTTGAATAAAAATTAAATGGAAAATTAATTATTAACATTGACAACTATTTCCAGATGGACTTCAAAATATTATTAACTATTTCTTAATAAAAAATATTATAAAATATCAAATATCCACTACATACATAATAAATTTAACATTAAACGCGAAAAAAGTAATAAAGATATCTAATAATACAATTAATGCACTGTAGTACTTACTTGTTCGTTTTATACGTGGTATCTATTATAAGTACATACGGCCACGTTCTAATCATTACAATCGATGTTGGGTTTGCAACGACAATATCACTAAGTACGTTGCTCTCCTCACAGTTTTTATGGAAAATTGTGTAACCCCTTTCTGCGCTTAGGCAACGAACTTCCTCTACCGTGTTTCTTCCCTACATCCGGTTCCTCTTAATCTTGGCAATAACATTGTACATTTTATGGGCACTACATACATCATAAATTTCTAATTATTAACAGAATAAAAACAAATCTAAAATATTTGATATTTAAATAAAGTTGTAAAAATAATTCCCTTATAACTTACCTAACTGTGCAGCTAACGTCTTGTTCTCGGAAAAATCGTAATTTATTGCGAAGCGGCAATTACTCTTCCTGAAATGCTCAATTTGGTGCAACTGCTCCTCCATAAGTCTTGCAGCCTGAGCATGACCGTGATTGTAAACAGCTACTTTATGGTTGTGCCTCCCATTGTGTACGAACAATTGCCAACTTTCTTTTGTTGCTAGTTGCTCTCCCTTTAGCTTAAATGGACACCCACTTTTTTTTTGTCTCATACGGTCCCTCCCTTTTTTTTTTTTTTTTTTGAACTTCTTCTTCCTCATCGTCAACTATTACTTTTTTATATTTTTTAACTGAACCTCCGCGCTCGCAAGCCAATGTGATATACGGTCGCTGGTCAGCTGTTCTTGATCTCTAATACTGAGTTATGATTAAGTATGTCTTCACATTCATTGCAGTTTGTTTTGCCCATTGCACCAACTCATCTTTCAAACTAAATATTCGGTCAGTTGTGAATAAATGTCCAAGATCAATATATTCTTCCAGATCTAAAAATTCTTCAAACGTACTTGGATCTTCATCAGCCTGTTAATGTAAAATGAAAATATTAACAAAACACAAAAAAAAAGTAAAAAAAAAAACCCTAAATCAAAAAAAAAAAATTCAATCGATGTCTTACCTCAAAACCAACATTTTCTTCCAAAGATTCTTCAGAGGAATCCATATTTTCTTCAAATCTCATTTTGCTGTTAAAAGATGAAGTTTTTTTTAGAGAGATGTTAAAGAGAAAGTTTGTAGAGAGAGAAATAGTTTAAGTTAAAATGAAATTTTTTCGAGTTATCCTTATAGATTTCCGAGTTATCCTTATCGACCCCCTAAATTTAATAATGTAATAATGTTCGATTTGGAATTTTTTATGAATTAATTTATTTTAAGACGTCGATTATTATTATAGTATTTTATGTCTTTGTTGTAACCTTTTTGCATTAATTAAAAATTAACTAATACCCAAATAATATTAAATAATAATTTATATTAGTTTGGTTAACAATTTCCTTTATAATAATATATCAAAATAATATATGGACTAATAATACTAATACCCAATAAATATTAAATAATAATTCATATTTAGCTTGGTTAATTATTTACTAATAATATATTTAGAATAATAATATAAATAATATATTAAGGAAAATCCTAGGATTGAAGGAGAATAATAGTTCTTAAGTATTAATTAGAATGATTCAGTTTAGTAGTTTAATTATTGAATTTTTTAGGGTTTACCTAGATATATTAATTTGGAAAACATATAATTAATAATTAAATAATAAATAATAATATAAATAATAAATAAAATATTAAAAATTTAATAATGTAATAATGTTCGTTTTAAAACTTTTTATTAATTAATTTATTTTAAGACGTCGATAATTGTTATTATTAGTGTTTTATGTCTTTGTTACAACCTTTAAGTTTGGATTAATTAAAAATGATTTAATACGCAAATAATATTAAAATAATAATTTATATTAGTATGCTTAACGATTTCCTTTACTAATAATATATCGAAATAATATATTTGGAATAATAATACTAACACCCAATAACTATTAAATAATAATTCATATTTAGCTTGGTAAATAATTTACTAATAATATATTAAGGAAATTGTTAGGATTGAAGGAGAATAATAATTCTAAAGTATTAATTAGAATGATTTAGTTTACTAGGTTAATTATTGAGTTTTTTAGGGTTTACCTAGATTTATTAATTTGGAAAACATATAATTAATAATTATATAATAAATAATAATATAAATAATTAATAAAACCTTAAAAAAACATACGGTGGATATTAAAAAAATAATAAATTTTTTTTAATTTTGAAGGGCTATAAATAACTATAAAAAAAAGGACAATAATTATTAATAAATAATTTATCATATAAACCATAATATAAGAATTATTTATTAATTAGGAAAAGAAAAAATAATTATTTAAAAATCATTTAGATAGACTCGGACCAGACACATCAGAGAGATACAGGTTTAGGGCCGGTTGCAGACACGAGCGGTCATATTCACGACCGTACTATTATGGCTTCCTCTTGGGCACTCAGAGGCCGACATAGCACTTCAGATATCCCCACTACCTAGTATAACTGGCCATGATATATTTATGAACCTAGTGTGCTCCTGTCTTCTATACATCTTTGTCCTACACCTATTCGGAGGTGTATGCCTTCTCCTACATCAGATAAGTTGTATGCCCACATACCATATCCATCATAAGACTCTACATCTATACAACCTCATTCATTTTACCCAAGATCATCTTCCTATGATCTATATACGTTCGGTTCTTCTAGTCACCCCCTATGTCCTGATCGCATACGCGCTTCAAAGGTACTCGTGCACAGCAAAGATTAACTATTGATGAGCATTATGTTCTGCCCCTGGACATATTTTTTTTATGATCTCATGACAGAACACCCGACAGACTCCACATACTGCCATGACACATGTATAGGTGTAGGGTTCCTTCATATTCAGGCACGAGGGGGGAGACCGTTGGAGATAAGGGTGGTGATGATACTGTTATGGTAGGGGAGACTACAGTTACGGGAAGAGGGTGGCAGATGTTCAAATGGAGGAAGAGAGAGAGGATGTGAGACAAGAGGGGGGAGATGTGGCTATTGATTTGGATGACGATGATGATGATGAGACGACTGATAAGGTTCCCAAAATGGCACGGGTCATAGGGTTAGGCCTGGTAGGGGGAAATATCTTATGAGTAGTGTTAAGAACATGGTGAGATTAATGTTGGGGTCCAGGTCTAAGGCGGCCAGTAGGACTACACATTCAGGCAGACGTCCAATCCTAAACCTGCTAAGACTTCAAACCCGGGACAGAAAAAAATATGCCAAACAACATGATCTGAGTTGGCAGCAGCAGGAACCCGCTGAGAGATGTCCCCGGATTCCAAAATCATTCCTTAATATAGCGGACACGTTGCCACAGCTATATGGAGTAAACAAGTATAATTTATTTATTATTTTATGTTATTCCTAATCAATAAATATTTTTTATTAATATATTTCTTGTCCTAAATTTTTCCTTTTTTTTTTTTTTTTTTGGTCTACCTAGGAGCGTGGTTTACTGAAGATTCGTTCGCGCCATCAGACACTGACCTCAGTTAGGAGATGGCAGAGACATATGAACTGGTCTATCTGCAATCTTGTATGTTCCAGCACCCCAACCCTGTATTACTGTCCACTTTTGTAGAGAGGTGGCAGTTAGACACAAACAGCTTTCACAAGCCATTTGGCGAGATGACTATCACACTTCACGATGTGGAGCAATCACTTGGCATACCTGCTTACTGTACAGCTATTGACACCAAGCACACACGTGAGCAGTGACGGAACCAGGACAAAAAGACTAGGAGAGATGAAGAACAATAAAAATTTTGCTAGAGTTTTAGGGCTCTATTAAAAAAATTATGAGGGGGCTTGAATGTAAAAAATACATAATTTCTAAAGTTTTTAAAATTTTTCGGGGAGGGGGGGGAGGTCGAACCCACCCGAGCCACCCCCTAGTTTTGTCCCTGCACGTGAGCAACTACTTGGCATCGTCAACAGTGACTTTGATGTCTAGTACACTGGCACGGGCAATGATTGTTTCCCGCGTGGTGGCATTGGACAGCAGGATGTGATACATCCTAATTTGGGTAGTCACCTTAAGGACAGGATGAGGGCGTCATGCTATGTGCTTTCTATTGTGGGAAATTTTCTCTTCCCTGAGAAGAGCGGGATGTCAATAGTGAATTAGAAACTATAGCCATTAATGAAGAATCTTAGAGGATGCAGGAAGATGGCCTGGGGTGCTGCGACTTTGGTGTACTTGTACCGGAATCTTGGGGTTGCATCATGCGCGGATTTGAAGAAGCTAGCAGAGTGTTGGTCACTATGTTCTAATTCCTTAAATATATTTATCATATTGACATAATATATCATGGTTTTCAGATAATATTATTTAGCATTATATTATCTCACAAGCTATGATTTCATATAATTATATTGTAGGTATAGATATATCTGTACTTTCCAATGTTTGCCCCAGCAGTGAGACCCGAATCACACCAGTGTAGACCTTATATCTAGGAGTTCGAGTTGTTGCCCACGAAGAATTGTAGTGAGTCGATAGATTATTGAAATAGGTGGATGTGATGACTAAGGATGAGGTACGGTGGGCACCGTATAGCCATGAGGAGATAGATAGCGTCTGGATTTCTAAGTGACACGGGATGATTCTGTACTTTGAGTTTGTGGAGGTTTATATGCCAGATAAATGCCTACGGCAATTCGAGCGGCTATAGGATACTCCTTGTTAGCCTATTAAGGCGGCTGAAGAACACAAGTCTATGAACTCCCATAAGTACATGGTTAAGAACACTTTTGTTCCTGCTTTGTGGGTTAGTGCACGAGGACATGATTTTTCTTAGGAACGTATGAGGGATCAAGCTATTCCACCAACCACAGTCAGTGTCGACTACATATGGTGGTATGGCTTATACATTAGAGGGTACAAAATCCCGATAGACTGTCCGATGGTGTGCATTTTCCCACACGTGGTCGACCACTACCATCCGCATTCGTGGATATGCTACGTCCTTATTTTGAGGATGATGGCCACTTAGATGAGGTTGATGCTGATAGGATCCAAGAGATGCACGAGATGTGGCAGCAGTTTTATGTTTGGTAGCTTTAGATTTTTACTCATGTATCTTTTATTTATTTTTCATGTACTTTTATGGTTAATATCCTTATCATGTTTAGGGCATGGGGTTTCAGACATTTATCATAATTTAATTTAAATATGCTATTTTCCACATTCGTTTCAGTAATACCAACAAAAACATACAAATACATCTTATAATTCGTTACGATAATAACAAAAAAAAAATACATTTTACAATTCGTTACGGTAATAACAAAAAATAATAATAAACTTTACAATTCGTTGCGATAATAACAAAAAACACATTATAATTCGTTACCATAATACATTTCAACCAATGACATGCAGCTTGGTTGGAGTAAGATATGCTCTAGAATATCTATCACGCTTCTCGGGCAAATGAGCATCTAAAGGCAAGTACCACAACCTCACTTGGTCAGTTGTGTTACATTCCCAAGTCCGCACTACAAGTGGCACCAGAAAGTCATCTCGCATTTGTAACTATAAAATAAATTAAACAATTAATCAATTATTAAAAATTAAAAAATAAAAAATTAAATCATACAAAATTATACATACAATTATTAAATAACTTACCGCAATAAAGTGCTTTTCATCTTCCAAAAATACAATGACAATCATTGCATCAGTTCGGTCTTTCTGCTAGTATGTAGGCAAGAACATGTAGACCCACTTCTGGAAAGTATGACTACACATAAATTGAATGTATTTGAGATGACGTAAGGACTCTCTAATGTATCTATCCAATAATCTTCACTGGTTGTAGGTCCATACCAGTGCTTAAAATTTTTCATGCACATGTAATAACTACCCAAGCCTCCAAATAAAGTGATGTACAACTGTGAATTAACTCACATTTCATTCCACATAAGTGTACAGACCTCAAACCAGTTATTTTGATCACTATATACATAATACAATACTACCCAAACCCACGGTTTTCATTACCATATACGTCTACCTAGGCATAATGAAAGGATAAACGAAAGAGGGAAAAGCATTTGGGTAAGGGAACCTCATACCTATTCCCAGACTTGCAACACAACACATTCATAATTTAAAAAAAATAAAAACACGCCTTCAGGATCACCCGAAATAACAAGATTTAAGATATTCCTGGCACAAACTCCCAAAATAGTGATGAAGGTTTCTCCTTGAACTCCTCTACAATAATCGTGAAATCCTAAACCTAGAAATCCATATCTACTTCTTGACTCAACCGGTGTTGAGATGATGACGTGTGACCGGTGATTGCAATCAATATCCAGAAAGGGTCAATATCTTTCAACTCAAAAGGAATATAACTATGGTACCTGATGATCAACTCACATGTACAAGAAAGCCTATATGTGTTTCACAGAAAGTGTTTGTGTAGATTCTCCGATTCACTACGGACCTTCGAAACTCTTTTTATCTCCCCGTAAATAATATTCATGGTCAAATGTCTTATGTTGCCCACAAGATTTTTTTACCACCTGATTACTGCTTTCATTATGCTTCTCAATCATCTGAGAAAATTCCAAAGTCTTCGTAATCTCAACTACCTACAACTCAATCTGACAATGAATTTTGAGAAAAACTCTATCCAAGTCACCACATGATATATTAAGCCAAGCCTTGAGTGCAGAATGTTGAGCTTCAACCCGATTCATCGTCTCCGAACCGAGATGAAAAATCTTACCAGTCCAAACTAGCACAAATTTTGAGGCAAAATTCAACCATATATCAAGTAAATACTCCAAGAAATTCGGTATCTTATGCAACTTATCTTTCAAATGATTCAATCTCTCTTCATATTCCTTCAAATCTGAGGAGTTAATTAAATTTTGCCAAGTTCTATGAGCCTATATTGAAGCTCTTTGTTCTTCAATGTCTACACTCAATAATCTTCCATATACACATATACACATTGATCAATATGCCTTTGACACAGCATGTGGTAGGATTGATTGAACACCTCCTTGATCACAGGCATCAAATTGGGCTCCTTATCGGTTATTACGACTACTGGTTTTGGTGAATCAACATATAATTTCTTAATTGTTCCAAAATCTATCGATAGGTTGTAACTTGTTCATTTTGTATGAACCCAGTGGCTATTGTGAAATTCTTACCCGTTGGAGCCATTCCGACAGCCTCCAAGAAAGGCATGTTTTACCTAACCATTTTATATAAACATTATTAATTTAAATCGGAAGAAAAGGCAAAAAATTGTATTTATTATCCTAAGCGTTAAACTAATAATAACGTAAAAAAACTAACGACACAACATAATAACATCTAAACCTCTCAGATTAAATAGAAATAATAACGTTAAATAACTAACGTAATAAGATTACATAAGTTACAACTCAAATTTTACGTATTCAAAGAGGGAGATTATAAATTTAATCAAATATGCAAATATTCATATTATATGTAATTAAAATAATATCACCCTAACAAACCATCAATATATTTCAAATAATATTAACATATAAACTTAACAAATAATAATGGAATATGAAACTTGCTTGTTTGTCTTATACGTTGTGACCAATACAAGTACATACGGTCATGTCCTCAACATCTAAATTGATACTGGGTAGGCAACAACAATATCACTAAGGACATTGATCTCGTCACGATTTCTATAGTAGCAAGAATAATTTCGAATAGTACATAAATGTAATACTTCCTCTACAGTATTGCGTTGTTGCATCATGTTCTTCTTAATCTTCGCATGGGCATTATATATCGTTTGAGCACTAAAAAAAATACAAAAATATAATAGCTATGAAAAGTTTATCAAGTTATTAAAATAAATGACATAAAATTAAATTACTATAATACGACATATCTCATAGGAAAATCCTCTTTTTTTTCCACGAAGACTATCCAATATATTATTAGGTTGCATATGACACTTGGAAAATTCCTCGACCATCTTTAACTCATCATTTGTCAATTATGCCGCCTGAGCATGCTCGGAGGATAGACACCTATTTTATGATTTCGCCTTCCATCCTGGACAGTTAATATCAAATATCATCCATTAACCGATTGCTCACCTTTTAAGGTAAAAGGGAAATTACACTTCTTCGTTCCATACAAGCCCTGCATTTTTACAGGAATTTCATCGTCATTTGTCTCCTTTTCCTTCTTTTTTCTTTTCTCTCCACGCTCACAACCAATAGTGACATACGGTCAACGATCAATTAAAATTTTTGAATTATAACGAGTCAAACATAAAATATGTGTTCACTCCCCTTGCAATATCTCTTGCCCATTCAACTAATTCCACTTTCGATTTAAAATGTTCTCTTGTTTTATACAAATGACTATGATCAATATAATCAAGCTCATCTAAAAATTCCTCTAATAAATTCAGATCTACCTGTTATAACAATTTAATGAAAAATCATTTTATTATAGCAATTTAATAAAAAATAACAAAACAAGAAGTCATATTTATAATTTCAAAATTAACGAAACGACAAGGCATATTCATATAATTTAAAAAATAACAAAATAACATATTCAAAGAATTTAAAAGTTAATAAAGCAACATAGTCATAATTCATAATTTAAAATGTAACGCTCTACCCGGTAAGCACCTCGCACGACCTAAAAGTGCGATCGTCATGAACATAGAGGTTGGGGTCTAACGTACTGGAATTTATGAATGTATGGTATGCTTATCTTGCATATTTTAGCGATTTAAATACTCGATAGTCTCATATAAGGTTTAAAGTGGTGAATTTAATAGGATGGTATTAGGGTCTAGAAAAGATGTTTTGAAGGAAATATTATTAGGATCCAAATATAATTATTTTTATGGGATAATATTATATATATTGGACATTTTTTTTAACTCTTTGGTATTTTTTTATTATTGTTGTTATTATTATTATTATTGTTATTATGAGTTGTATTATGATTATTATGGTAAAAAGAAGGAAAATGTGTGTAGTGGCTACTTGTCAAGGTTGCCTTGACACTTGTAAGCTTGCATGCTTACCAATCCTCTTGCACCCAAATATATATATATGTATGTATGTATGTATGTATGTATGTATGTATAGGTGGGATAAGTGTTGGTTTTTCTTTTCTTTTGTTCTCTCCTCTCAGTTCAATGGATTACCAAGGCTTAAGTGAGTTTTTGCTTTTTTTTTCTTTTTCCTTTCTCTCTTTTGTCCATTATACTTCTTGTGGTTTTAGTATTGTTTTTGTGCTTTTTTGTTCTAGTTGATTTTTTGTGCTACTTAAGTTATATATATATATATATATATATCTTGTAGTTAGAAGTTAGACTTAGCTCCTTTTTTTTTTTTTTAGTTAGCTAAGTTCGTGGATTTCTTTCTCCTTTTCCTTGATATATCATAGGGTATGATTATGGTTCTAAAATGACATTTATGGTTTAATTGGTTTAGGATATGATTTAGTTTATTCCAGTCTCTTGGACTCATTGTATTAAATTCTAATTATTTATTTTTCCCTCGGTATGATTCTCTATATCTAAATGATTTAAAGGGATTTTAGCATGTGGCGTAATTGTGAGCTTAATTTCTGACTGTTAATTAATTGTTTTAGTATAGTATATATTTTTAGGATATATGGTTTTTGTGTACGGTTTTAGTATATATGGTTTTAGTATATATGGTTTTTGTAAATGGTTTTAGTATATATAGTTTTAGAATATATTGTATATGGTTTTAGTGTATATGGTTTTGGTATCTATAGTTTTAGTGTATATGGTTTTAGTATATATGGTTTTAGTATCCCTACTTGGTTTATACTTTTTTTTTTTAATATATATGGTTTAAGAAGTTTAGGCACTTTGTGATTAGTATATGTGTAGATGTATCCTAGGTTCACAAGGAGATATTTATAATTATTTTCATTGTAAAATAGAAATGTTGGGATTCGTAATTAAGTATTTTCTTTGTTTTTGTTGATACCCTATTTGTAGGATCATAATACTAGATCTGCCTTCAGGCAGTCAACAAATCTCGTCTTATTATTTTACGAACATTGTTGGGGATGTCTATAATTTTTATACATACAGCTAACCTTGTTATAAACTATGTACTGCCTTTGGGATGATTAACCTGGTGTTCTTTTAAATTGGAGACATTCTCAACACCGTGTTTAATATGTTTCTGAGATATGCATAGGAGCAATGCTCCGTATAGCTACGCCTACTTCGAAAGAAAATAGTTACATGTTTTTATTTTTTGAGGAAAAGTTATTATTTCTACAAGTTGAATATGTTCAGATGTTGTTCAGTTGGTTGGACCTGGTAAATTAGAAATGATATATTTATAAAACCTGCATATGCATGTCTTGACTGGCGGATGAGAATTTTGTTATTCTAAAGCGATTATAATCTAAATTTATGTAAATATGTTGAATGGGTGGCCCTTTGATTTGTAAATGGATATGAAAACCCCGTCCGACCAGGGACGAAGCTTTTGACAGGATTATATGTATCCGAAAGCATTTGAGGATTGTACTATACGTGGCTAGTCTTCCGTATTAGGGCCCCTTTTGATAACGTGAACGGTTAGACAAATTTAGAAGGTGGATCCACTTGAGAGAGGGTGTAATACCATAGAGGGTTTGGCCGATTGGTATTACGTCAAACATCGCATCATGCTCTACAGTGTGCGGCTGTCTGGTGGAGAGTCAGGAGGGGCTTGAAACTAAGGTTGGTCTCATGGCGGACCTAATAGGTGCGCCAAGATCTGTAGCCTAGTTTTATATATTTGGAGAGTGTGGTGGTTATGGAACCGAGCACTCGTTAGATGTTTGGCTGGTACTGACTATGAGATGCCGGAACTTGTTTTCGATGACCTTATTAAGGGATCGGAACTCTGTCCATGGGACCCAACTTTGCATGGCATGATTTCAAATTGGGGTTTAGATGCTGCACTAATACGTATTGATTCACTCAGACTTCCCAGTTGCGCTTAAACTCCTCATATAGGTTCAGATGTCGACCCTTTTAAAATAGCTAAGAAAATGCTTTCTTATAACATTCCATGACCTATTTTGTGGAATCACATCATTTCTTTTAAAGAAACACACATACGTGGACTTACTGAGCGTTCGCGCTCATGTTTGTAAATGTCATTTTTTTTTCAGATGACTCGAAACAGAAAACGGTGCAGTAGGCTATTAGGGCATTCTGCTCAGAATTTTGGGAACGTGACATGTTGAGTATAGTTTAGTACTTCTTATGCTCGACCAGTTTGTAACGTCTTTTATTGTCCTGGTTTTGTAAAGTATTTTCTATATTAGAGATGTTATAAGAAGCTTCCCTGAACATTATGTAATGATCGCCCTTTCTGTATTCAGTTTACTTGTCTTTCAGCTGCGTAATATATGTATATATTTCTAAGTGTTATTCCGATTTCTGTTTTAGTTTTGAGACTTGTAGTTTAGTGTAGAGAGCTATGCTGATACCTTACTTAGCTGTAGTTAACCTAGTGGAGGGGTTGGGGGTATCACACAAAAAATAACAAAACAACGTTTTCAATTTAAAAAGATAACAAAATAATATATTCACAATTAAACAAATAAAAAATAATATATTCATATTCATAATTTTTAAAATATTAAAAAACAAATTAATAACTAAAAAAGATAATAACAATTTATAATAATTTAATAAAAAAATAACAAAACAAGAAGTCATTCATAATTTCAAAATTAACAAAACAACAAGGTTATATTCATATAATTTGAAAAAAAAAACAAAACAACATATTCATAGTATTTTTAAAATAACAAAATTATTATGAATAAAATAATAATTATGGATGTCCTTAACAGATAATAATATATGAGATAAAATCTATGTTTTGAAGAGATAAATATTCTAAAGATATAGAAATTCTGAAGAGATAGATATTATGTATAGATAAGTAATAGAATTTTAATTCTATCCTAGATATGATAGAATCTATCTCCATATTTCATCTCTATCTCTTGTATCCCCAAAGCCCTATAAATAGGGCTCTCACCTTTCTGTTGTAATCACACATTAGAAAAAACAATAAAATCTTTTCTACTTTTCTCTTCTCTTCTCTCTTTCTCCTCTATGAAATTTCTAGTTACTCTTTAAATTTCTTCTTAGTTATATATTGCGTCTATGCTTACAATAATTTTCACAACATATTATCAGCACGACGAGTCTATACCATCAAAGTTCCGGAGTTTGAATCAAGAGAAGAAAAGGAGATAGTTCTTATTTCTTATTCTAAGAATGATACTAAAGATATTTGCCTGATTGATAGTGGAACTACCCACACCATACTGAGAAACGAGAAATATTTTTCATATTTGAATATGGGAGAAACAAATGTTAGCACTATTAATGGTAGTAAAAAATTGATTGAAGGCTCCGAAAGAGCCAGTGTGTTTGTCTGGAGAGACAGTAATTGTCATCCACAAGGCAATATTTTCATCAAAATCCCAAAGAAATTTACTAAGTATTAAAGATATCCACCTTAATGGGTATCATATTGAGACAATAGAGGAAAATAGTTCTGAGTATCTTTGCATTACTAAAGTGGCCTTAGGAGAGAAATCAATTTTAGAGAAATTATTATCTCTATCTTCTGGCCTATATTATGCAAAAAGGAGTATTGTTGAAGTGCATCATTTAGTAAATCAGAAGTTTACTAATCCTGCTACTTTCACTACTTTGCATGACTATTTAGGTCATTCGGAAACAATCATGATGCAAAAAATAATTGAAAATACTCATGATTACCCATTGAAAAATCTAAGATTTTTGACCAAATTATCATTCGATCTCGTTCTCGAGGGAAGTTGGTCATTAGACCATCCCAACTAAAAGTAGGGCTTGAATCTCTCGCATTTCTAGAACGGATACAAGGTGCTATATATGGGTATATTCACTCACCATGTGGGAAGTTTAGATACTTCATGGTTTTAATTATGCATCAATCCGATGGTCGCATGTCTCTCTATTATCAACTCGCAACCTGGCATTTGCAAAATTCCAAATAATTCGCCTAGGAGTGCAATTTCCTATCACCCTATTAAAATGATCCGTCTAGATAATGCCGCAGAATATACTTCTCAAGCCTTTTGTGCTTACTGCATGTCAAATGGCATTACTATTGGACATTTTGTAGATCATGTTCACACACAAAATGGTTTAGCTGAATCTGTGTTTAAAAGGTCACAATTAATTGCTAGACCACTCTTAATGAGAATAAATCTCCCTACTTTAATTTGGGACATGCTATCTTGCATGCAACAGCACTTGTGCGTATTAGGCTAACGAGTTAACAAGAATTATCCCCTTTACAATTGACTTTTGGTTTTGAGCCAAATATTTCTCATTTGAGAATTTTTGGGTGTGCGGTGTATGTTCCTATAACACCAAATCAGCGAACCAAAATGAGTTCCCAAATAAGGTTGGGATATATGTTGGTTATGACTCTTCCTCAATAATAAGGTACCTTGAACCTTTAACAGGAGATATGTTCACTACAAGGTTTGCTAACTACATTTTGATGAGGTCTTTTTCCCTAAATTAAGGGGAGAAAATAAGCCATAAGGAAAAGAGCTTGTGTGGATAATATCCTTGAATTATCTTGATCCGCGCACAAGTACGAGTGAACTAGAAGTTTAAAAGATAATTCATCTGCAGAAAATAACAAATCAATTGCCTAATGCCTTTGCCGACTCAACAAGGGTGACTACATTGTATATTCCAACAATTGATGCCCCTATTAGGGTTGAAGTCCCAAAATAGAAAAATATAGCCTCTATAGTTGTTAAGTCCAAATCATGTCAGAAGTGTAGTCAGCCTCTTAGTTCAAAAGATTAGTATCCTCGAAAGAAGAGGGGGTTAAATGATCATGGAGACCATATTGAATACAATGACAAAACAATTAGTGAAAAGATCCAGACTTCTAAAAATAATGAAAACAATACAGAAGTTTCCATCAACTATGCCACTTCCGGCAGAAGTTGGAATCAAATAGAAACGAAAGTTAATGATTTGTTTGCATATAATGTAGCCCTTGAAGTTTTATGGGACAGTGAGGATCTTGAAACCAACATCAGTTGAAGAATGTCAACATAGAAATGATTGGCAAAATGGAAAGAGTCGATTCAGTTAGAGTTAAATTCACTTTCAAAATGCAAGGTTTTTGGACCGGTAGTCCGAACACCAGAAGCGTTAAACCAACTGGATACAAATGGGTATTTGTACGAAAGCGAAATGAGAATAATGAAATTGTGAGATATAAGGCACGTCTTGTAGCACAAAATTTTTCACAAAGGCCAGATGTTGATTATAATGAGACATATTTACCTATGATTGACTCAATTACTTTTTGATACCTTGTGAGTCTGACAGTACATGAAAAGGTTGACATGCGCTTAATGGATATAGTGACTGATTACTTATATGGGAACCAAGATAATGATGTTTATATGATGATCCGAGAATGATTTAATATGCCTACAACATGTAAGTCTGGTTCTCGTGAAAACTATTCAATTAAGTTACAAATATCATTATATGGCTTAAAGCAGTCTGAATGCATGAGGTATAGTCGTCTCAATGAAAGCCTGCAAAAAGCAGGATATAAAAATGATCTAATTTGTCCATGTGTATTTATTAAGAAATGTTTATCAGATTTATGATACTCGCTATATATGTTGATGATATAAATCTAGTTGGAACTCTAAAAGAGCTCCAAGAAGTAATCAATTACTTGAAGAAAGAATTTGAAATTAAAGATTTTGGAAAAACCGAATTCTCTTTTGGTTTACAAATTGAACATCTGGAGGATGGCATATTTATTCATCAATCAACTTGTACTGTGAAAGTATTTAAAAGTTTTTACATGGACAAAGCACGTCAACTGTGTATTCCAGTGGTCATACGATCGCTAAATGTAAATAAAGATCATTTTCGACCTAAGGAAGAAGATAAAGAACTATTAGGTCCTGAAGTACCTTATCTAAATGCTATTGGTGCATTAATGTACCTTAATAATAACACAATACCTAATAGAGCATTTGTTGTAAATTTATTAACAAGATTTAGTTATTCCCCTACACGACAACATTGGAACAGTGTTAAGCATGTCCTTAGATATCTCCAAGGGACCATAGAGCTTAGGTTATTTATTCAAATAAAACCAGCTTAAAGTTAATTAGTTATGCAGACACTGGTTATTTATTTGATCCACATAAAGCATGTTCTCAAATTGGATACGTATTTACAAATAGTGCCACTATCATTTCATGGCACTCTTCGAAACAATCTATGGTAGACACTTCATCTAATCACTTTGAGATCATAGTTATTTATGAGACAAGTCAAGAATGTGTGTGGTTAAAATCTATGGTCCATTACATTCGAGAAAGTTGTGGTATATCCTCTAGGGAAAGAATCTCAACTTCTGTATATGAGGATAATGCAGCTTGTATTTTAAAGGGAGGATATATTAAAGGAGAGAGGACAAAGCATATATCATCGAAATTTTTCTTTACACATGAGCTCCAGAAGAGAGATGATATTAATTGCAATAAATTAGATCATGTGATAATCTCGCAAATTTATTCATTAAGACAATACCGACAACAACATTTGAGAAGTTGGTATATAAGATTAGAATGTGTCGGTATAGAAATCTCAAAGGATTACCTAATCAGTGGGAGAAATCTTTAACATAGAGAATGGTGTACTCTTTTTCCTTCACTAGAGTTTTTTCCCACTAGATTTTTATCTAATAAGGTTTTAACGAGACATGTTCTCTATGTAATAGACATCCATGGACATTCAATAGGGAGTATTATAAATAAAATAATAATTGTGGATGTCCTTAACAAATAATAATATCTGAGATAAAATCTATCTTCTAAAGAGAGATATTCTGAAGATATAGATATTATGTATAGATATTTTCTAGAGATATAATATTATGTATAGATAAGTGATAAAATTTTAATCATATCTTAGATGTGATAGAATCTATCCCCTATTCTCTGTCTTGTATCCCAAAGCACTACAAATAGGCCCTTACTTTTCAATTATAATCACACCTTAGATAAAAGCAATAAAATCTTGTCTACTCTTCATTTCTCTCCTTTCCCCTCTATGAAATTTCTAGTTATTCTTTAAATTTCTTCTTCGTTATATTATTGCGTCTACGCTTTGCAACAATTTTCACAACCAAAACAACATATTCATAATTCAAAAAATAACAAAACAACATTTTCAAATTTAAAAAGATAACAAAACAAAAATTAAAAAAATAAACAAACAATATATTCATATTCGTAATTTTTTAAAAATAAAAAACAAGTCTAATTTTTTAAAAAATAACATATTCATAGAATTTAAAAATTAACGAAACAATATATTCATAATTAAAAAAATAACAAAACAATATATTCATAAATTAAAAAAATAAATAAACAATATATTCATATTCATAATTTTTAAAAAATAAAAAACAACAAATTAATAACTATATATATTCTAAAGTGTAGTTTCAGCCAATTGGGCCAAAATTACTCAAGAATCTTCTTGGGTAATTTCAGCTAGTTGGACCGAATTATATTGCAGAATTTTTTAAAGAAAAATTTATCTCAAAATCGTTGTTTTCTTCTGACAAAATCTTCAAAATCATTATGTTTTACTTGAATTCTTAAAAAACTTAAAGAAAACTTTGAATTTCTTCATTGAATTCTTAAAAAACTTAAAGGAAACTTTGAATTTCTTCAAGAAAACTATAGAGAGAAGAGAGAGAGAGAGAGAGAGAGAGAGAGAGAGAGAGAGAGAGAGAGAGTTGGGGTAGAGAGAGAAAGTGAGGGAGAGAAATGCTTTTTTTTAAATTTTTGGCATGTATCTTTTATATATTCTCACGCGTACTTTATCAGTCCCCAAACAAGGATAATCCTCTCAATTTAACTTTATGACTACTATTATTAATTATTTAGTTATATCAAAAACCTTTAACAAGACGATGTTTCGTTATAGCCAGAATTAATAATTCATCGAATTAATAATTCATCTAAATAAAGAACACTTTAGTTAGTTAAAAAATAAGTAAGAAACTAAAAAAATGTACATCAACCATTACCCCTGTCACACTTCTATATAGTAGAGATAGAAATAGAAATAGTTGTATATTAATAAAACTATTAAAAAGGGTGTAGCATTGCAAGAGTACCTTTTCACCCTATTTAACACTAAAATCATTTAAAACTTGGCTGAAACGCCTTATCGAAGAAAAAGAACAAAAAAGTGAAGGGCAATCGAGCAGACTTTTAAGAATATATAAATCTGAAGAGTTTACAATGGAATATGATCGTTGCTACACTAACACTGTAATGGAGAACATATTTACAAAAGGCCACAATGCCCCCCCCCATTCATTTTGGTATATTTCCACGAAGCTGTGCATTGAATTTGCTTGCAGCAGAATTGTAAAATAAAATGTATCAAAATTTGGACCCTCTTCGCCAAAAATATAACGAGGGGTGGATGATGCTTCATGATGAGTTAGCAGCAAAATGGTTAAATATGGTTTCAAGAGTGGACTGACTGATACTGTACTCCGAGATGCCCACTCGATTTCTGCATATAACAACAGTAACTATTATCATGAAAAACACACACACAATCCAAATGAATCAAACAATTATTTTTCTAGATATTGTACCTGTTACGCTCTATATGCCCGAAAGCATCAGCTAGTGATAGATCTCCACAAGGCAGCTGCCATGGTTCCACAAATAATTAGTGCCTAAACCAAATATCTGAGATGCAGGTATTATTGATCATATCAAACTATCTGCGACTTTAGTGTTAATCTGTGCATTTATAGTGTTAGTTCTTTGCCTAAACGCATCCAATAATTGCCTAAAGATACCATTAAAACCACACCCCCTAGTTGTCAAACTATCGGTGCTTGTTCGACCTCCCTTCGTAATCTCCGCCCTTACAAGTCTCTTCTTATGTTTTTTGATATTAACTGAACCTACATTCCACAAACAGTGCCTTCAAGCACCACATAATTCACTATTTTCTTTTTTTCTCCTCGCGAATTGAAACAGAACTAAATAAAGCAGTAAAAAATAATCAAGTACAGAACTAAATACAGGAGTTTGTCCTATAGGCAATACCTGATACTTTATGCTCAATCCATTGGAACCTTGAAACATTGCACCAGGAAATGATGATTGAATAAACGAATCTATTTTGGAGAACTTTTCTCTGGCTAACCACCATTCAGAAAATACTGGCAGTGGGATACCACCTGTGCATGCAAGTAGTACCAACATGTAATGTATACGTATATCAAGAAATTTCAAGATTATTATTTCATTGAAGAAGAAAATATTTGGTAAAGAAATCATTAGGAAAAGCCACTAATAAATGAACATACCATCACGCAACAACTGTTCTGATAACTGTTCGTCAAAAGCCCCACAAGAAGAATTGGTTGCATTTGCTGTAAGAGATCGTACTCTTTCTTCATTTCCCAGCCATTGTCCAATTGCAACTATCATTTCTTTGGATAAGCTAATCTCTGCCACTGATGCATTTGCTGGTGCTATGGAGTCCATACCTCCAATGCAAACCTCAAGATCACTAAGTATACTTCTTGGGTGCAAAGGGATATCAAAGAGCTTCTCTTGAATTATTTGGCAGAGATTTTCCAACTCCACCAAGCCAACTTCAGTAGGTTTAACCTACAGGTGAAATAATATCTTAGCTGAGCAAAATGATCAAACAAGCAAATCAATCACAGGAAATACCTCTAGTTCAAGATGATTGCCAAATCGAGTTTTCAGATGCTGGGGACTTCCAATACATCTGAGCCTGCCTCCAACCTTAACAATTACATTTCAAAGAGATAGGGGAGGAAGTTCCAGTTAGCAGACAACTCTTAGAATTAGAACGACAATATATGCATCATTGTTGTACATGCTACGATAGGTACCATAATCCCAATTCTTGTGCATAATGCTTGTGCTTCATTCATGCTATGAGTGGTTAAAATGACAGCTGTCTTCCCTCGTCGAGTTGACAGACGTGATATAACTTCCCACATGAATCGTTTAGCAATAGGATCCATACCTGCAAGATATTAACATTAGACCATCAACTGAACTTGAGAAGACAAAAAACAAGTACAGAACTCTTTACTCTATCCGCACACTAAAAGCTGAATAGAGAACTTTGATGATTTAGGCAATCAATAATCTTATGAAGAATATTCTATCAAATGGATATTATTGAAATATTTTATTCGCTCTTGTTGCTGGAAACTCTGAAAAGCCAGGAAACGAGCTGAATTAAATAGGATTTCCTAGTTCTCAATACTAGCAATTGTTAGAGGACAAAAGAGGATGACCATCACCAATGTGAACTATATTAAACTGGTGGAAAATTATTAGATTGCCCACGAATCTTTACTATATTCAAATAGCTTGATGAGAATAGAAGAATATTTCTGTCAAGAAAGAAGGAAATAATTACCAGTAGATGGCTCGTCGAGAATGACAATTGGGGGATCTCCAATCATGGCAATTGCTACTGACAACTTGCGCTTATTTCCCCCACTTAAGGCAAATGATGGTTTATTGGCATGCTTCAGCAAGTCGAATTCTGCCAACTTTTCCGCAACAACCTGTCCAAAATAGTTGCTTACATTAATCATCCATGAGTAGGCTTCAATGTAATTGTTAATGTTAGGGTGGTGAAGTAGACATGTTACAATAATTTTGAATGGTGTTCAGAAGATCTCCTTGCACAGTACATCAGAAAAGCAGGGCAGGAAGTTTAAACCCCAAAACACCCCTCCCCGCCCCCGAGGGAGGGAAGGAAGAAGGAACATCTAAACACATTGTGGAATAAAAGCAGAAGCCATATAATGTGAACACAGTATCATAGACAAATTAACGGGACGCTACATACTTCATTTAGGTACAGTCAAGGGTGTGACTTAGCAACAATCTTCCGATTGGAAACAATGCAGTTAACTTTATAATCATATGGGAATCTTAGCAACAATCTTTGATGGCATTATGTATGAGAAGGCTGACAGAAGAAATAGAAATACTGTATCCTAAAGTTTCCAGAAAGACCTACATCTTCCACGTCACATTCTGGTACACCTTTTATTCTTGCATAGAGCTCAAGATGCTCTTGGACAGAAAGGAACTCTAGTAGAGCATCAAATTGAGGGCAATAACCAATCTGGTATATCAGGAGCAGAACAGAATGTGTCAGCTAGATAAAATTGAATTAACAAAGCAGAGAAGAAAAAGAAAGGCAACACTTACATGCTGACGAGCAGCCTTAGGGTTTGCACTTAAATCTTTACCGAAGATAAATGCCGTTCCACTGCTGGGACGCTCTTCTCCTGCATTTAAGAAAGCTCACTCAGACTAGGAGGGGAAAATTATCTTAAACATTAATGCTATATCACCATGCTCAAACATAGTAACTCGGATATGCCGAGGAACAGGACACAAAAATGCATCTGGACTATGTAAGAGTTGGTTTATGCACCTAAAACGTAAAAATCAAAATCTTGCTATCACAGATATCTTTGTAAAATGGATGCTCCAGAAAAGCAGCAGAGTTCCTTACACCTTGCTAAATAGATAAGTGAGGCATTAGGAATATACGACATGTACTTATCAGAAAAATGTTAAAAATTCAATTATCTAATCATGTTCTCTATTTGCACGGTCAGCAGAAAAAACTGGTCCCTGCTGGTCTGACCAATGGCCTCTAAGCCATGAGTTCATCATCCAGCAATAGAGAATTTGTATTAACAAGAAAAAATATTATCAGTAATTTCAATTGTAGCAACCAAAACTATATGTTCGTAACTGCTATGACAAAGAGTAATTATTACCAGATATCATGGATAAAGTTGTTGTCTTCCCTGCACCATTGGTTCCAAGAAACCCAAAACATTCTCCCTCCTGAACTGCGAAAGTCAATGAATGAACTGCAGTCTTCAAACTATGCTGCTTTCCTCCAGGATAAACCTGCAACAAGAGACACATTGCTAATTTGAAAGACAGAAGTAAACCGCATATTCAAGTGTGAGTTTGTAGGGAGTACCTTCCGGAGATTACGCAGAAAAATAATTGCATTATCAGTTGAACCTGAGAGTACCCTGTTTCTCTCTCTCTGGACATCTATATCTTCTTCAAGTTCAAGGGTTGTCTCTCCTGATGATGACTCAAGAAGGGGCTCTGACAAACTGCTAGAAGGGACTCGATACACCGTTTTAACACTCATCCACCACTCATAAGCTGTTGCTAAATTTATTTTGTGAGGTGGTAGAAGTTCAAGCCCAAGTGTCAGAAGGAAGTAAATGACGGCCTGTCACAGGTAAGGGAAAATAACTACTTTCACAACCAAATTCAATTTGTCTAAGGAAGAAACACGTTGGAAGGAAAATTAGAATCAACTGCAGAACCACTACATTGTCCTTTTTTCTTTTCTTTCTTGGGGGGGGGTGGGGGGGGGGTGGGGGGGTGTTGTATGTGTGTGCTTGTTTTCAGAGTATTTTTCACGGAAATGAGCTGGAATACGCTTCACAAGCAAAGGCTGCTCATTATTTAACAATGTAGATCCAACTTCCGATTCCCTCTCGTAATAGAAAAATTCAAGGAAATTGGCAGGGGCGAAAGGGCTGCCAACAAAAGAGTACAGTACAAGAGATTTTGGGGAATTAGGGGTGTGGGGGAGTATACCTACCTGTACTAGAGAATGGGAGGCTTTATGCTCATAAGTTTCCAGAACAGAGAGCTGTATATTGTGAACTCTCTTGTTTCCTTCTTCTATGATGTGGAGAACAAAAGAATAAATTCAAACATAAAACAAAATCAAGACTTGCAACAAAAATAAATTCATTTCTTTCTCTTGATGTGAATTTTCTGGGGGCGAGCTATTTTCGGGCCAAAATCACCGAGAATAGTGGTGGTGAATCCACTTTAACAAGGCTATATTGGTTGAAAAAAATAGTTTTGACAATTTATGTGTTAGAGACCCCGAACTTTAGGGATTAGATTGACCATTTTCCCAACCTAGTCAATAACTAGGACAACAGTCACAAAGGGATCGCGTAACCAACTTTACCCAAAAAAACAAATAATCATATAAGCCAAATTAAAAGCGAAATAGTAATTCAAGTCAGAGAAACAGAAAACATGCATCCCTCAGATAAAATATTGCATCTGCTGCACCAATATTATTACCAGCATCTGTAATAAATTCAGATGAACCAACACAAGCAAGCAGTAGTAGTAAAAGAAAATTCTGTACCACCATTTGATAGAAGAAGTACCTCGGCAGCCAAATAACAGATGGAAGCACCAGTGACATTCCAATCAAGAACCCTACCACCGGCTCCATTTTTCATTCCTTGCCGTAAAAGAGCTAAAGAAGCAAGTCCATCAGCGAAGCAGAACCCCGGTGAAATCCTGAAGAAATTCTGCCAAATAATGAGAAGGTTAATAAAGTGATACCACCTGAGAGCATTAACGCATACATCTCATTTAGTTCAGCAAAATGAAAATAAAATGTAATACAGGTGTACATATAAGCATCCACTCGCATATATGGAGTGATAAGAAATTCACTATTCTTGGTTGAATACATACTTTGAAAATGCAACAAGAGGTGCACATTAATTGCAAGGTTGCACATAAATATAGATACTCCAGCAAGCGAGCCAAGTAAAGCTTGATAATCACAGGATAGATTTTGTTAAAAAAGGGGCTAGGGACTAACTCCACCCCAGAATGTACCTCAAGAGGGGGGAGGATTACCCTAGCTTATAAGGAGTTATTTGTTCTTTAATTAGGCACAATGTGAGATTCTCAACATAATTTTCTAATTTCATGAGTTCATAGAGTGCAACATGAATGACATTACACAAGAGTGAATTGACAGGCATTAACAGAATAAAATTATCTTAGAACTACCATTCACACAAAACAAGCTCAAGACTTCCCAATGGAAAATGATATGGAGGCTAGGTGCTTTGTGAAATCCAACCTTGAGAAGAGAATTGACTTGTGTTGTAGACTTTATGAGCCCCATTAGGAATGATATAGCCATTAGGATGAGCCCGGTAAAAAAATGAACCAAGAGAATGACATTCTATAAAATGTACAAAAAGTATTAGTATTAGAAAGTAAAGGCCAAGGCTAAACGTTCAAACATCTCAAATGCAGATGAAAACCTGTGCGAGGCTGTGCTCAGAAAAGAAAAAAGTGAGGCAGTACGTTGAGGATGCAACTGCTAGTCCATATTCCAAAAGCATGATTACCATGGGGAAGAAAGAATCCCTCCCAATAAACTGATCAAGACCTTTAAAAAAAATAATAATGAATGCACAAGGAAGAGTTAGCAAACTCAGAAGAAGAGAGCAAACAAGGAGGACATAGGATAAAAGCACGTAACAAGCACCATCAGACTTTGCTCATGATCACAGAAATATACCTAAAATAATTCAACTAACCAAAAAAATGGTGGAACAGACAGGAAGGATGAAGAACTTTGAAAACAAGAAAAGACAAAAGGAAAGTGCTTCTTTCATTTACAAGAAAAACCGAACCTGTAAGTGGTTCTCAAAAGAAACATGAAATAACCATATTCTATACATATCCCCTCTAATTTCTTGGATGCATCATGCAAGTAAAGATACACATATAATATTAAAACAATCTTGACCAGCTTTTTCAGTTTCAAAATATTCCATGTACAAGCAAATACATAAAAGTTCATTTGACAACAAAACTGTACAATAGCACTACAGAATTCAATTGATAAAGTTCTGTTAATTGACTAAGCAATTACTTTACCAAATATGAAGAAGAGCAAAATTGCAGCTGAGGAAGGAAATAAGAAGCTGATGAAGTCCCAGATGTAGGTGGAAACCCAATATGAGAGTATAGAAACCTGGGCAGGTATCAAAGTGAAGAATATATAATTATATTCCAAAGATTAAGGAATGGAATCAAGGGGTGGACAATTCCACTAGACATTAATATACCCCACTGATCAACTGTTGATGCTTAGCTTTTACTTCACGTTCCTGCAACAAGATAGATAAGAATTTCAAAACTACCAATACTTCATTCAACTTTATAAACTAAAATATCATAGGAAGCAGATGTATAATAGCTCTCTAAATGAATTTACCAACCCTTACCTTCACAATAGCTACTGCAAATGAGGCAGGGATAAATGAAAAGGCAATGTTGATTACAATTGCAGCTGAGAAGGCATCCAGATCCTATAATACAGAACAAAACTACGATAAAATGGACTATCTACCAGATATCACACTAGGAACTACAAAATCAGAGGAACATTATCAGCACAGGTTAATCAAAGTTCTAAAAGAATACACATACGTTAGTATGATGTGAAACAGGTAAAGTCGAACATGCAAAATATATTGAGTCACAATAAAAAAACAACTTTTGTCACACATCATAAAGGGCATATAAGTATACATGTACACAGTGCAAAAGGTTCTTAGAGAAAGCTAATAAAGTTAAAGGAACCCCTAATTGACATTTACTTCAAAATCAGAACTTCAGGGAAAAAAAGAGGGGGGGGGGGGGGGGGGGGTGTCGCGGTGTGAGAAGGAAAGACAGTAGAAAAACTATGTTGCAGTTCATAACGTACCTATGATAACAAGGAAATATATAATCAGAAAAAATAAACAAAAATTAAAATATGTTGCCAAGTAAAGCAACTAAAAGTAGTCTAAAAGGGCATATTTTGACCCTTGCTATAGGAAACCACTGTAAAACTGCAGAAGGCAAGTTCTCAAATGTACAAGTAAACTGTACATGACGTTGCTGGTGCTGGCTTTCTGTCAATGGCAAAGGATGATTACGTGTTCTGATAGTCATATTATCATTTAGAGTAACAAGCCTGAGTATCGCTGAGTTCATCAAATTGATGTAGGTTGAAGCAGCATGCTGACAAGAACTATTGTGCAGAATTGTGTATCCTATACTCCCATCTCCTTTCTGATTATCCATTATAACAGCTCCATATCTGCAAGTGATGTACATAAAACAATCCACAGAAAAGGAAAAAAAAAAAAGTTTCAATTAGCAATATTTTAAGATATTCAATAGCTAATGTAGCGGCAATTTTTTAAGATATTCAGCAGCTAATCTAATGGACACTCAAGATTGCAAACAAATTAAGCTAACAAGAATGAGTTACTCCTAATCGAAATTCATATCAAACTTTTTATTTCCACCTTACGAAAGTAATATGCTCCAAAAAGAAAGAAAATTCTCCACTGTCCATAGAAAGTATTATAAAGTAGAAAGTGAGTATAAGATCTTCTTCCGACCTGAATGCAAACACAAGCCCCATAAATAATAGTCCCATGTTTTTTTCCAAAATCAGCCCATGACTTCATTAAATTTTATGCTAAGTCAAACGAGAATACTTGGATTCATATACAGGCAATGCCACATAAAGCACCATGTACACAATCAACAGAGATCAAATGCAAAAAGTACAAATTTGGCTGACAATTCTTTCCTGCATGGACAAAGTCAAAGTGAATCCAACTCCTCTTGAATTCATCCTATTATTATTATTCCTTTTTAATCATATCGAAAGCCTTGTTGTAGATAAGCCAACAAATATCAGAGAGAAATTTAAAGTGAAATATGCATGTACAGTTTTATGCAAATATCTAAATGCCTCAAACCACACAGGCAACAATCTTCTTGTTGCAAGATAGAGGTCTGCAACTCTTATCAATTTTGAGTGCTTATTGCAATAATATGGATGGACTCATACAACTAAAAAGCATACTAAAGGGTTGCATACAACATTAGAAACTTAAAAGAATTTATATATGTACTGAAATATATACGTCTGGAAAGAGCTGTAAATGACTAAGCTATTCAGCTCTACTTGGATAGGTTTTTAATTTGCAAAAAATTGTGTATTTTTTCTTGGAGATCGAAAGTTAAATCTTTTTTGAGAAAGGATGTGGGTTCCAAACTGAAAAATTGAACAAAAACCCATTTTAAAAAGCAATCCAAGTAGAGCCTTATATTAAAAAGATTTCACAGTGCACTGCTGCCAAATATAATCTTGTAATCATGCACCTTGATTCATAAGATTCATTGAAACTAGCCATAAGGTATTCACTCATTTCTAGCAGCCTGCGGCCCAAAGTGGGCCCCGCAACCTGAATAGCATCATTCAATGCCTTCTCTGAGTTGGGGAACTTATAAGTGGTATTTCTAAATCTCTGAATCCAGCCCCCTTGCACATGTTTTGCTACCTGCAATCATAATGCATGTTATCTCAAAGAACTTTCGCAATAACATTAGGGGCTAATGAACATCTTAAAGTAGCAAAAAAATTTTGCAAACCTCTTCTGCAATTGGCCAACTCAGATCAAAAGGAATGGGACCCCCACCACCACCGCCACTTAATAAAGGATTAAAATATGAAGTTGTGAGAGTTACTGACTGCTGTTCAGGATGTGGCTTAAGTTGTAGAAAGAGAAGACCAATGAACAAGAAGACAGCAGGAATTAAGAGCTGGAAAACAATGGTTTTACGATCTCTCTGAGTCATTATCGCTCTCTTACGGAGTAAAGCTCTGAAATGCCTCCAAAATGTAGACCTTGAGAGCATGAAACAGCAACAGCATTGCATACTTAAGAACTTAAATACACTTGCAACAGTCCCACAGAATAGACTACATGCCCTACCAATAACGCTAACGAAAAGACCAGCAGATCTTAAAAAATTCCCCCAGTTTTTTGAGTGGAAGAGCCTTTTTGTGGTATAATTTTGACAAGATCCAGAAACACTAGAATCAGGTAAAACTGGAGGTTCGTTCTCTCCAAGGCCATTAGCTTCATCAAAGTCACCTCCAGCCACTCTAAGGAAAACTTCCTCTAGAGTTGTGACAGAGATACCATAGCTTTCAATTCCAAGATAGTTATCCTCCTTGCAGTCTCTTGCTTGAGAATTTGGATTTGATTTTCTCATGCAACGCTCTATTTCATGAAACATCCCCTCAAATAAAGATGAGGATGACAAGGGAAGCTTGAATGAAATTTCCGTCCCAACCTGCAGTGGCAAAGAAGAGATAAACTAATTATTCAACCAGAATTCAGCACCAACCATCATAAGTAAGGACTTCTTGTAAACTTATTGTATCAAGGTCTCAGAAAAGATGTACAGTGATTATGTTTGTGTTACTTAAGCAAGAATAACAGAGTAGGCAATATTAGTGAAATACCTCACTCACACACGTTGCAGATGGAATATGACGATATACAATGTCAGCAGCAACAGGAGTGCTTGGTGTCGTCTGGAAAGGAAAGTTATAAATGAAGCTAATAGAAGGGCAGCATGGCTCTTACATAAAAGCATATAGCGACTAAGAATAAAGAACTATTAAGAACTATTAAGATAGAGGGGCACCTTCACCACGGTAAGAGTGTAACCAACACCATAATGATGCTTCAGGAAAAGGGAACTGTTGAAGCATGAAAAATCAAGTCAAATAATCTGAAGCAGGAGGTTCAGTGAAAATACAAAAATAGCTCCGGCAAATTCCATCGATAGGAGGTGCGCTAAACTTCCACAAGAAAGCTTTTGGATATTAATTCTAATCACTTTTAAGCCACTTTAGCCACCCAATTTTTCACAATATTTTTGGTCCTCAAGTGGGGAAGCTGCACTTTATGGTCTTGTCTCTAATAAAGGATTATCAAATGAGTGATAATTGAGTGATAAAGTATTCAAAAAGAAAAAAAGTGATAATTGAGAATAAGGGGAAACATGGCTTGTGTTAACTTCTTCCATCCAGTGCTACAATCGTCAGTTTACCAGATGAGCATTTTTAGTGACATGCACCGTTTCTTGTTAAAATGCTTGAGGGAAAGTACAATAAACGAGTACAAGCATGTGAAAGTATAACACTGAATCCAAAATCAATGGCATCCGAAGCAGAGGTTTACCAGGAAAACAAGGGCAAAACGTCTCGAAGAAAGGACGCAAGTATATAAACTACCAATTTGACAGAAAGAACCAAACAGTGGCTATTGAAACTACAGTAAGGAGGCCAAAAGAATTATGGGACAAAGAGGAAGAACCTGCCGCAGCACTTTAAAGAGCCATTGGCCATGATAGCTATTCGATCACCTAATACTTCAGCTTCATCCATGGAGTGAGTTGTTAGCAATATTATTCTTCCCTTCTTAACTTTCTTGATCAATTGCCATGTCAGCCTCATGGAATATGGATCCATTCCACTTGTAGGCTCATCAAGAACAATAACCTGTTGAAAATGGAATCACTAATATATTCAACAGAAAGGATCAACAGAAAGTTGTTTCCAACCAGACTAACCTTGCTATCACCTATTAGAGCAATTCCAAGAGATAACTTTCTTTTCATACCGCCAGAAAGAGCCTTGACAGCAATATTTGTTTTGTCGGCCAACCCAACCTAAAAAAACATTTTCATCCAAGTAGCTTGTGATTTATTAGCATGAACTAGTGAAACAAGTAAGGTTTGTAAACTTTGCCAAGAAAAGAAACTTCACCCAGACAAGATACCATGTGCTAGCAGGCAAAAGCAAAATGGTTAGACCTGTAAACTAGAGTTCCTCAGCTGAGATATGTATCAATGGTATGTAAGGACAATAGAAATTCTAACTAAGATAGTGTTCCTCATAATATGTGAAAAGTTCAGCAATATTGCAGCTTACTTCATCCACCATTTCAATCACGACACTCTCAAGGGAGTCTTCATCGATGCCCTTTATTGTAGCAAATAATTCCAGATGTTCCTTCACCTGCACAAACCCTTATGCATGTTAATTTGAATCATTATTACACTAATTATGTAATGTAAAGTCATCAATAAACTAATTAGGGATACTCAGGGAAAGGAGATTATCTTCACAATAGTCTCAAGAAAGTGAGAGGATGTTAATTCAAACCAGTAATGAAAGCATAAGAATAAAAGTCAAAAGTATTATATCACTCGTCTTCTGACACCAACATTCATTAATTTTAGATTTCTGTATTCGTTTACAGCTGTTAGGAGTTCTTCTGATTTTACTTTTAAGCCTAAACAAATGTTACTGTTGGAGACTTGTTTTGGTATAGAAGACCAATATAGAGACATTCTGAAACTTTGTTATCTTCTGGAAGTTGTACATGGAATATCAAATTCTCTCGAAAGGTCTCACTATGGATCTGGGAAAGAGAGAGATTGTTGTGTGGATAAAATTCTGATACTTTATATTATAGAATGCAAAAGACACTTCTATCACTTTTGCATCATGATATTTTCTGCCACTGCAACCATAAAACAGGAGCCGGGACAAAAATAAAGCTACTGTAAAATGAACCCTATCCATCAAAAGCAAAGTATGCATATGAATACTGGCAGATATAGCTATACGTTTCGGACTGAACGGAAGAAGGGACTGCATGAGTAGCCCCTAAATGTAATGAGTCAAGTTTATCTCTTCTTTCCCACCTCCCAAACCAAAAATTATACAGTAAATAAATCAATATGATTAAAGGATCATGCAAACAATTAATGCAACGGTTTTCTTACGGTTAATTCTGGGAAGAGGATGTCATATTGAGGACAGACGCCTAAAACTTTCCGAATCTCGTCCTGCAAAACCAAGAATAAATAGAAGCTTTACAACTCCATAAAAGCTTGCATTAAGTCCAGCAAAATAGATTAGCATGTTATATGATGCTACTGCTTTCATATCTTGTGAAGCTACCACCTCCATTAAGTCCTTGAGCAGGCTACATATGAGAAAAGTAATGTATTTATTATGTCTTCAACCACAGAAAAGATTGCATATGGAATTTCTAGCAATGTGTAATTTTTCCTTTTTCTCCTCCTGTCTGGGGGTATATCATGGGCCTAAATTCTACCCATTAGGAACTTGTTTATGTGGCATATGGATGAGAAGATTTGCCTCCTGCAGGAGAAAATGAACACCAGACATAATAATATTGATGTACTGTTTATTACAGTCTAAGACCATGCACAATCAAGAAGTTCATTAGTCTAGATGAACAGAGAAATTACAAGTATAAATAAATAAAAATAAAATTTACCATATCAGTCAGGATGCTTCTCCCTAAGATCAACGCATCCCCAGCAGTAGGTTGAAGAAGACCAACAAGCATGGATATCGTTGTGCTTTTGCCAGCTCCATTATGTCCTTCACAATTTGGGTTTCAATTAATCATCAGAAGGCAAATCACGCTACAATTCCTTAATAATGAAAGAGTGCAAGACAAGACAAATAGAATTTTACATATATTTGAAAACTTTCAGCTCATAGTTCAATTGGACATGCGGGTTATTTTTATAGGTAGTTACTTGATCAGAATAGGGCCAAAGAGGATGAAACCATCCGAAAATCCAAAAAATGAAGAACAAGATATGACCAGCATGCGCAGCTAGTGCACAGTGAAATGCTTGTACTGCTCTTTATAGACTAACACATACATGTTTAAACAATAGAAAAGTAGAAGGTGCACATATTTCTTAACATGTAATTCTCTTTTTTTTAATACATACATATCAAGTTTAGAAGAAAATGCAAAGACTACAGAAAGCACCTAAGGTTACCACTCAAACATACAGCACACACCCCACTGTACATAACTAGCATCCTCTGAAGTGAATCCATCTTTTCTGTTTTATATAAAAAGGCCTAGATTGGAGAAAGGTAACCTACAAGCAAAATCATCTCGAGTTTTGACTTGTAAACTAAAAAGGGGTCTTCAAGAAGAACTAAGAAACACCTAACATAAATGATATCTTGGAGAAACTAAACATTCAAATCAGCCAAATAACAAAAGGTTCAGGGAACAAATAGAGGAAAAATAAATCAACAGTAATATCTAGAAGATAAGATGTTCGGTTCTTCTTGAAGTGACGGTAGATATATTAGCACAAGGATGCAAAGAAATGCGACTACCTAGAAGAGCAAGGATCTGGTTCTCGTATAAGCTCAGCTGCAAAGAATTGACAGCACAACAGGACCCCTTTTTGGTATCATACATTTTGTGCAAATTCCTAATCTGAATGCACCTGCAAAACATATTTAAACATCGTCGTATTAAGCACAAAAAAATGCATCAACGAGTCATATCATTATGTTCTAAATTTTCTCATTCATTATGATAAACTCAACTCATTTCTAGCACATTTACCTGCTATCAAGCTCTTGTTGCTTCATTTCCAAACTTATAGCTTCCACGGCTTGTTTAAGCACATCTTGTACAACTAAATTGGTATTTACATCATTGTCATCTAACTTTGGAACTTCGCAAGAGATGTAATTGGTAGTTTTCTTCCTCCAAAAGCATGCCTTAAACACAAAGTTCCATGGATAACGCACTCCATTCTCCTTTGGAAGGACCTGATCAAATATGGAACATCATGCAGTAATGTCATAAGGACATCCTCAATCCATTAAATTCTTCAGGCCGAAAAAAGTATCAAATGATGGTACAAGGAAATGAATATCAAGTTAAAAAAGCATAATTCTACTGGATATAGTTAAACAATATGATATCATTACATAATACAGATTAATGTGCAACTTAACTTTAAAGGAAAGTGTAGGTCAACAATAGAAACACACATACCAAAGAAAATAGGATAAGCACAACTCAGGGAATATAAATAAGTTCAGAGACAAACCTTGTCTAGGTATAGCCCAACTAGGCAATACAATACTGCATCAATTAACATCATCAGAAGACAGGCCAAAAAGCAAACTCCAGATGATTCCTGGAAACATGTAAAACTTGTTAAGAGGAAACACATCCTTGACAAATTAACTAGAAACCTAAAGAGATACATACTCGCCAGATGTTGCTCCAACGAAGACCAACGTGAGCACGTTCATAGTCAGCAAAGTTAACCGACCCCAAAGCAAAGGCTGTTGGTGAGAGAAAAGAAGCCACAACCTTTAGTACCCTGCAGCATATGAAATGCATATTACTTCCTCAGACTGAGTAACCGACCAGCACGAGCCCAATTTTATTCAATATCCAGCATGAAGACTAACATGGAAACGGCCTCATCATTGACAGTATAATAAGGGAAGAAGGCCCCAAGAAAAGCAAGGGTCCCAACTGCCACAGCCGTTTTTGCCCGTGTGAAGAATGTAGAGATCAGAAATGACAGCGTTATTGCACTGAGTCCAAAGGAAAAGAAGTAGATGAAAACCAGTGACTTATCACTGTACTGAAAAAGGTTATCCATTGTGCAAAGAGTTATGATCCCAGAGGAAATTGCAAACTGCAAAATAAGTAGAACAAAAAAAGAAGGAAAAAGAAAAACAAGAAACGTTAGGATGCTCCCTTTGAGTTTCAAAGAATTTCCCATGAACAGAACCAGGGAAAATAATGATATGCATTACCCATCCTAGACCCAGATCCAAACACTAGTACTAGATACAGTAACAGAAAAGTTTAGAAAATTTCATTTGTTATATAGATTATCTTTTGGCTATCAACTCTCCTTAGGACTCTTCAACACTTGAAGCATGATCTAGGATAAGCAAACAAAAATGTTAGACATGTTAGGAACCAACAATAACAATAAACAAGTAATCTAAATGAAAATGTAATGGAACGGCAAGTACATAAAAAAAAATCTAGTTTTTACCTGCAAAGCATATGTTATAAACCAAGAAAGATAGAATATCTCATCTTTCAAGCCCATCATGTAAAGACCTTCTTTTATCTTGTGCTCCTGAATATTAGCAATGAAATTTATTCAGCTGAAGCTTTTAAAGCAAGCAACAAAAAACTTAAAAGAGTTGGTTTATCATTAAGAATGCAAAGCAAAGAACATTTCAAATTCTGAATGAAGTAGAGGTTGACACTGTTTTACAGACCTTTTCAAAAACAGAGTAGCTTATCAGACGAGATATTGGATAAAGAAATCCGAGCAAGTACCTATTCAATAAAAAAATACTTAGAGGGCTTACAAGTAGAGAGGTAAAGCTCAAACAACTGAATGTTGCAACAGACAATAGTGAAACCATCAACGATGAACAAGAAAGGAAGAAACTCTAAAGACACATACAGTACTCCCATGACTTTTTTTATGATCAACTGAAACTCATCGTCAGTATATTCACGAGTCGGAAACGGAGCTACTCTTATGTTTGAAGGACTAAGCTGAGTCCATGGTGTCTTAACTCCAGAGCGTGGGGTGGATGATTGCTGAGGGAACTGAAGATCTTTAGTGGCTGAGTTACCTCTCTCTTGTTGGGTAGCAAATATAATAAAAGAGTCCAGGACTTGTTGAAGCTGCAAAATAAAATGTGAGAGTAAATACTTTGGATTTAGGTTCCAGTCCAGCAGAACAGTATACAACTTTCCATATTCCAGAGGAAACAACATACATATGAGAATGAAACTTCCAAGTTTTAACCCTTCGAAATTCAGCATAAAAGGACAGATGAACATACCTATTTCTCCAGTAATTGCTTAGAAGAAGATGAAGAAAAAGAAGAACAGTGATCATGCAATCATGAGGAGAAGATTTAAAAGTATAATAAATCTCAACTATCAATATTTCACAAAGAACAAAGAAAGAAGATATGACATTGAGCTCTAAAATAAAAGAGTGAGAGCAATGGACCAGGAGCAGCTTGAGCCTATATTTCTTTCTCTTTTCAAAAGATTGAAGAAAATTCAACAGCAGCTTGACTGAACCCTAATTAATGCTACCCCTACTAAAACCGATAATGTTCTTCCAGAACCAAACTTTGGAACTCAAAAATATTATGAAAAGGGAACTCAAAGAAAGAAGATTCTAATGAGCTACCTGATACTTGGAGATGAGATTCATTTTGCAAAGCAAAGCACTTGATCAAGAACCAAACTTGCAAGTATGTCAAAATATGATATTCAATGTAATGATTCAATGTATTACTAAGATAATAGGTAATCGTAAAGTGCATATGATGACCTCATTTGTTACATAAAAACATTCAGTTATGATATCTGACTATTCACTTCAAAAATTAATATTGCGAGAAGAATCAAGAATCAACTCATAATTGGGAGGGGACAAAATAGTTTAGATGAACATACTGTTAAAAATCCACTGAGGCCATACTGCAAAATTGGTATTTTGTTAACTCCTAATTCCAAATCATTAAGATATGGACCATTTACATCCATGATTGTTTTGATATCAGGAAATCCTGAGAAAGCCCATGTATGGTTCAATCGTATGCTGTAATCAAATAGCTCAGGACCTTGATTGTGGAACACAATTGCACCTTTAATTTTTGGGTACGTAATATTCCTGCACCGAGAAAGAGTAAAATGAAAATGAAAGAAAATTAACCTTTCCTTCTAAAGCAATAGCCTCACAACAATTATTTTCAATATCATGAAGGAGAAGACCACTTAATTAGTGTAAAAGCATACGAATGTATTTGAAGCAAAGTAGCAGCACAGAGACGTTCAAAGCACACAAGTTCCAGAATCTACTGTTAGGACTTATTTATCACCCTTAATTATGAATAATAATCAGCAATCTAATAAAGCATAATACAGGCATGTGAGAGAATACCACTAGTTATTTAAGTTTGGAGAAAGTGGGAAATGTGTGAGAGCAACTACTCTTTTTTATGTATAACTTAGTTGCAAAAACATAGTTTTTTCACTGAAAAGAAAATATGTTCCATGTGGATAAGAATGAGTATCAAATTTAGAACGCAGTTTGCTCATTTTAAAAGTGAATGATACTCTTGAAAAGAATGCCAAAAAGATGTAGCATAATGTGCAATCCATGTTGCCATGTCACATTTAACATATACAACTAAAAGTAAAACCAAAGTAAGATAACTTAAATATGGTTGGTTGCATAATGATAGCACAGCCATGTCTTTAACTTATTTCCAATAAGTATATTCCATAAAAAAGAATAATGCATAGGAAACTCTCACTTTTCAAGATCATATGTTCCATAATTTTCTGAGCGAATATATGTTTCAAGCTCTTCTTCATCCTCGTAAACTTTCGTAACAGCCTAAACAGGGATGAAACAAACTATTTCAGATAAATACACAAGAAGAATCATCAAAACATCAAGAAATCTTTCAAAACTTTCTTTACTCATACAAAGAATGACGAAGAAACTATAGAAATGTGCCAATTCATTTGATATGTGAAGTCTCAAGCAACCAATTGGCTAAAGATCAGCTTGATCTCATCTTGTCCCAATTTCTTAACATTTTTAGTAAACCAACCCTCAGAAAGTCTTTTATAATGTCATATGAATCTTCTTTAGAAAAATAGTACAAATATCAAGATGAGCTTGGGGAAGCAGTAGAGTTATTTGTCTAACCCAACTCCATATAACCACCACCCCCCCCCCCCCAAGAAAACAAAATAAAAAACAAAACTCCTTACAACCTAGAGTTATTCATCTAAAGAACAAGGTGAAATTTCTAGTAGTGAAACTACTATTCTTTAAAAGTGACAAACAAAAGAAGTGTAAGATGACCTATTCTCCAGTTTGGATTCGTGCCTCGCCCTCCTCCAACTACAAGATGAAAATTTTAACATTTTTCACTCCCCCTCACCTGAAATTCTAAAAAAAGGAGATAAAAGAAGTTAATCCAACTCCATACACCACCACCCCCCCCACCCCCCCTAGAAAACAAAAACAAACCAAAAACAAAACTCATTACAACCTAGAGTTATTTATCTAAAAGAACAACGTGGAATTTTCTTCTAGTAGTGAAACTCCCATTCTTTAGAAGTGACAAACAAAAGAAGTGTAAGGTGACCTATCCTCCGGTTTGGATTTGTGCCTCTCCCTCCTCTAACTACAAGAGAAAAATTTTAACATTTTTGACTCCCTCTCACCTGAAATGCTAAACGGAGATAAAAGAAGTTAATCCAACTCCATACAACCCCAACCCAACTCCATACAACCCCAACAGAAAACAAAACTCCTTACAACCCAGAGTTATTCATCTAAAGAACAAGGTAAAATTTTCGTCTAGTAGTGAAACTCCCATTCTTTAGAAGTGACCAACAAAAGAAGTGTAAGATAACCTATTCTCCAGTTTGGATTTGTGCCTCGTCCTCCTCTAACTACAAGATGAAAATTTTTTAACATTTTTCACTCCCTCTCACCTGAAATGCTAAAAGGAGATAAAAGAAGTTAACGCCAATCTAAGAAAAATTAGCACATATTCACCATATTAGCTGATGCACTATCAGCTCTAAAAAATGTCACATTATAAGAACATGATTTTTTAGCTCCTTTTATGCTTATTTGCACCAAAAAGAACACACACTGAATTATGAATAAACTCATTCATAAACAGGCAGAAGATACTGAAGTATTCAACATTTACCTTCAGCAACGGAAATTTAAACGACAAAACATTGAGCATCATCCTCGTCTCACTTGAATTGGGAGCAAAAGCTAAATGCTCGCCTTTAGACAACAGCAATTGGAGAATACTGTCAAAGGGGGCCGAGATTTTACTTTTACCCACTTCAACAAACATTTCACTTCGTATATACCTGCATTTGATCGACAATTGGTTGAAAGTTGCTTCCAAGAGGTGTATTCGGATAAAGGGATAAAATTATCTTCTCTTGCAATCATCAAGAAGAAAGACCTCTCATCATCCAGCAATTTCTTTTTTTCTTTTAGCCTCTAACTCCCTTTCCTTTTATTAACTTATTTCCTAGTTCTCTACAGTCTATTCATCAATCTTCACCTAACAAACGTGGTTAAAATAACGCATGAAAGAAAGAAGAACATTAATAACTTAACATTTTTCTCAAACATCAAAGACTCAATAGTTATAAGGTTTTTGTCAACAATGCACATTATAGAAAAAGAATTAAAATTAAAAAAATAAAGAAATTTAGGCCTTCTCAATTGCAAAAGAAAAACACAAGACCTTCTTGAACTACCAAACCTGATAATTCAAATGCTCTATACTGGTCAGTTTGCATTTTTGGAAATGAAATGTCTTCCCAACAGATAACAAAAAAGGAAAATTGTTTTGAATCTTGGATTTTTTCTCCAATATCCAAGAAACAAAAGAATTGCAGATATTAAAGGGAAGAAATGAAAGTGAAGGATAACATCTTTGATATCAGTTAACCATACGCATGTCTACACCACTTTGACAACATAACATAAGTCATAGAAATCATACGGCTGAGCTGGGTGGATTTGCAAATCGGTTCTTGTCCTCACAACTATTAGTAGTATCATCACAATAGTAGGAAGCAAAATCTGCAAAATACAAAAAGAAAAAAAGAAATAAAAAGAGTACATTATTAGCTTCCGTCCCTTAACATAATAAGAATGTCCAATGAAGTCAATCGCAATGTCTAACACTAAACAAAATTTCAAGAATCCATCTTCATGCGACAACAAAAGATGATGTGATAAGATTAAACACTCCAACTCAGTCCAATCCAACCAACAAATGCATGTTCAAGTGTCTGCTTGCCCTCAAGCATAACAGGAGACATGGACTACCTTCATAAATATCAAAAGAGATTGAAGCCTAGAAACAGATGAAAAGGAAAAGTTCTCAAATGTTCATAATACATGCGACTTAAGAAGTACAACTAAAAGGGAAATTTTATCAGAAAGAAATCAACCCCATCATAACATAAGAGTAAGGAAACCAAAACTATCAGCCCATTTGGAAGAAATCTGAGGTCCAAAACACAGTCTGCACAAATTACGTGAACAAAATCCGAAAATATCCGACTGACATATCAATTGCAACAGGAACAAGAAAGTAATTGTCTCTGAAATTCTTGAAAGTATTTACGCAACACTGACAGAAGAAAAAAGCAAACGGCAGGCATAGTTGATGCAAGTGATCATAGAAAATTTTGGTAAATTTTGAAAATATCTCACTATCAAGATCGTATAAAAGAAATTAAGGAAAAAACCACAATTTCGTTCCAAATTTCCAAAAAAAATAAGCTGCAGCAAAAGAAAAGAGTGATTGACCTCAGTAAGAGTGACAAAAGGATGTCGAATTTTAAGAAGCCAATTCTTGCGAAGCATAGCCTTCAACTGTGTTATTGAAGTCCGCTTCATCTCTTCTTTGTTTCTCTCCTTCTTCTTATTCCCAGAGCCCTCCATTAAAACTTCTACTGCTCCCGGTTTCAGCAGCCTCTTCAGTTCAATTTTCAAGATAATTAGAAAAAATATCTAGTAATGAACAATAGTAGAAATAGCAGAGTTGCTTATGAGTAGTAGTACTATGATCGTTGAGGTAGAAACAGAGGAGAGAGATGTGGCGGGGGATGAGAGAGAAATGGGAGACTGGAGAGAGGAGGAGGTGGCGAAGGGGTGAAGAAAAAAAGAAGACGACGTTTGGAAGGTTGTCCACTCCACTGACACGCTTTAACGGTGCCTTTCTTTTTTTCCTTTCGAATTAGAAGAGTTCAATTTCGCGGTTTTTTATTTTTTTCTGTTCCAATAATGGTGGTTTTTTCGAGAAAACGTAATTATTACTTGATGATTCACAATAAATACTGTTATATTCGTATAATTATGAGTGCTCTCATTTTCTTAATACTCTAAAACTAAAATTTATGAATTTTGTGTTTTTTAATTAATTATAAAAGTATTGATTAGTCTAATTTTATAATTTTTTGTATTTTTTTAATTTTTTAATATCTTTTATAAGAATTGACTGATACTATAACTATAAATTTTTAAACTTCTTATTATATCTCTAAGTCTTCTTAGTTGATTATCGTCTATGCTTAACTCTCATAAAAATTTTAATTAAAGTGAAATCGAAACACTAATCAATCCTATACGAATATTCTCATCATAAAAAAAATATTCATTGTCTTTTTCATCATATTCATATGACAAAGCATAGAGAGGTAAGCTTCAATTTTTCTTCTTCTTTCTTTTGGCACTCTTTGGTTATAAATCCACCATGATTAACATCTATTTTCCTATTTTTCATTAATGTTTGTAAAGTTATTACATTTAGCATCTATTTTCCTGTTTTTCTTTTAAAGTTATTACATGTATACTTACCAATTGAACTTTTCATTCAACCAATATTTAATTTAACACATATGTTTTCCTTTTGCTGAATTTTTTCCATTATTTTTTTATAATATTTTATTTTATTTTAATTTTTTGTTATTGGATTCTCCATCATGATTAATTTGTATTCTTTGATCATTTTCAGTCAAATTCGAAATCTTTTATTTATTATTATTATTATTATTATTATTATTATTATTATTATGTCTACCTATTTACTTGACTTGATACAGAAATTTGCCAATATGAGATTAACAAAAAACGAAGGATAGAAGCAATTAGCAACCAAATGTTGTGATAGAGCAGAAGAAAAAAATTCAAAAGATTTGTTATGGAATTCCTCTACAATATTCGCAATCTAACATTTCAAAATGTATGTAGTGGATTTTTATTAATTTTTTGTTTAAAAAAATTATTTTCCTTCCTATTTTTAAATTCTAAAATCATTAAATTTTAAATTATTTTTTTCTTTTTCGATCAGCCTATCTCGATATAACTCTTACGGTTATAATTTTTTTTAATTATAATTTTTGGTAAAGGAAGAAAGGCTTTATTCTTTAGGATGAAGGGTTAAGAGGAACAAGGGTGTTTGGAGGAATTAGTTTTTTTTTTTTTTTTAATCTTTATATATTTTCTTTTTTAAAATTAAATTGTTTTACTTTTCTTATTTATTTTTTTCTAATATTTACTTTTAACTTTTTATTTACGTAGTTTACTTTAAATGTTTATATAAAGTATTGTCATAAGTATATTAATATATTTTTTATATTAGATAGACGAAAAAATTTTGAAGTAAATATGGTTAAGGTAAGTCTTTTTCTTTAATACAATTAGGAAATTAAGGCTTTTTGGAGTGGTTTTAAATAAAACATGGGGTGTGCGTGTGAGGTATAGGGTGCATTTTTTTTTTTTTTTTTTGGTTTGGTGAGAGTGGAACTAGGGTGGTAGAGGAAATTAAAGTTACCTCGCATTGTTTTTTAATAGAACATGGGTGAAAGGATAAGGGAAAACATGTTTTTTTCCCTTTTATCCTGGAGAGGGGGAGGGGTGTACTGAGGTAAGTTTAATAGTCAAGGAGGGGATGGAGGTAAGGAAGACAGGAGTGTTAAAGGGTATGAAGGCGTCATCATACTGTCATATGCCGTGGGGGGAGGGGGAGAAGAAGTAAAAGGAATTATGGGTACAGTAAGTCTTTTTCTTTTCTTTAATATAATTCTAGCAAAGTTTTTTTCCTATAATTTTATTATTTTCCATTTCCATCTAATTAATATATGAACATTTATTTTATTATTTAAATATCTATTAGGTTAAGCCTCCTTCTTCAATATAATTGTGTCAAAGTTATTTTTCTAGTTATTTTCGGTTGGTCTCACTAACCAAAAGAAATTCGAAAAAAAGGCTTAAAGGGAGTGAATTATGGTTTTTTTTTTATAGATTTTTTTCTTTGTTTAATATATAGTAATTATATTATTATGAGGAAATTACACGTTTAATTTGATTTGTATGATATAATTGACATATAATTTTTTTCATATTTTTTTTTAGAGAGAGGGGAGGGGTAGTGGGAGTAGGCTTAAGGGTTAAGAAGGGCGTGGGGGAGTTGGGGGAAGGGGGGACTGGACGTAGGGAAGACAGGGGTCTTAGCGTATTATTTTTTTTTAATCAATTCTTGTACATTTTTCCTTAAAATTCATTTTTTATAATTTTTTTAGGGGTAGATAAACCTAACTCGGAAATATATATGTATAGCGCAAAAAAAATCAAAATAATTCATTTTTAATTAGAAACTTTCTCTCTCTTCAGAAAATCCTCACTTCTCTCTAAAACTTAAAATTTCAACTTCAGATTTAGGAAGATCCGACCGTTAAAACTCGAAAAAAAGGTTAGTGCTTCGATCTATACTCATTTATTTACATTTTTATCGTTTCAAAATTTGAAAATAACCGTTGGATTGAAAAAAAATTACTTTTTTCAAAACTGAAATTTTGACCAGAAATTCGCCGGATCGCGAGTACCCGCGACGGAGAACATGCCAGATTGCTTGGACCGGCGACCGAAACCTTGCCGGGTCGCCCGGTTCAGCGACCGCGGCTGTTGGTGACTGCTGAACCGCGCGATCGCTGTGCGGTTCCGGTCGCCTAGTCCAACGATCCGGTTCAACCGGCCGTCCAGTTTTTTAATTTTTTTTTTATTTTTTTAATTTTTTAATTTTTTTAAATTTTTTTATAAATTTTTTAAATTTTTTTCAATTTTTTATTTTTTTTTAATTTTTTTAAAATTTTTTTATAAATTTTTTTTATTTTTTAAAATTTTTTTCTAAATTTTTTTAAATTTATTCAAATCTTTTTAAATTCTTTTATTAATGTATTATTTTTTACTTTTTTTGTTATGTTTTATTTAGTTTTTAATTTTTATTATTTCTATTTTTTTATGTTTTATTATTTTTTAATTTTTGTACGTTTTATTTTTTTATTTTGTATTATTTTTTTAAGTTTTTATATATTAATTTTTTTTAAATGTTTTTTCATTTCATTTGTCTATGCTTATGTTATTTTTTTAAAGTTATGATTTCGTTTGTCTATTTGTTTAATTTAGAGTTTATATTATGTTATTTAATTTGTTAATTTTGTAATTTTTTATTACATTTGTTTATGTTTATGTTGTTATAATTAATGATGATGTTAATTATTTTTAAAGTATGATTACATTTATGTTTATTTGTTTAATTTGTAGTTTATGTTATGTTATTTAATTTGTTTAATTTATTTTTAGGATTTGCTTATGATTATGTTAAATTAATGATTATGTGATTTTTTAAAAATAATTATTACGTTTATGTTTATTTGTTTAATTTATAGGTTATATTGTGTTCAGTATAATTTGTTTATGTTTATTAGGGTGCCTGTGGACTTGATTGATTGTATAATTTTGTTTCTTTAGAGTTTATGGTGTAGGGTTTATATGAATAATATGGCTTTATAAACCAATGTCCTAAACAAATTGAATAAATAAGCCTTTATGAAATTTGTAATTAGGTTTGTTATATTGAAAGTTTTGTGTTTACGGCTGAGACAATGTAATAAAAAAGTGTGAAGTGTGGAAATTGAGTAATAAATATAACAATAATAAATTTAGCTTAACACACGGTTTTAACTTAATCATATAAAGACGAAGAAAAATGCATTACTGTATCGTATAAAAATATGATGAATTAGACAGATATTACGTAATGTCAGTAAGGAAAATGTTTGCTAATTTGTTTAGATGGTTCGGCCTGGAGCACGTGGTGATGATGATTTAGGTGCTGTGACAGACACGATCGGTCGGGTTGAACGTCGTGCAGTGACTGCATCATCCTGTGGTGTGAGGGGACGCCACAGTGCATCAAACATACCGTCCACTTCTACACCTATTGCACCGGGTATGTATTATGACCCTGGTGCACCGGGGTCTTCCACCCAGCCCCTCTATACCGTTTACGACCTATCCTTCTCCTACCACATCATACCATCCATACACCCCCGTACCCTATGACCCTTGCGGATATTCTCAGCCACCACAGATATCATATTATCCATATGCACATGCTCCTTCTCTACCTATTCGTATGCCTGGCTTGGATCCGACACAGCATTTCTCTAGAACTCAAATTCCATTAAATGATGTTAGTGGTCCAGGGTTACCGTTAGGTGCTAACTTCTTCGAGCAGCTTGCTGGTTCCCGGTAGACTCATCTTACAGCAGTGCTGAGTATGGAGCCACTGCTCGTGGCATTTCCTCATCTGATGTTGGGTTGGGTAAGGATTCTGGTACATCCCGATCTGAGGAGGCTGGCAGAGTTGGTTCCCTCTGCATTCATAGCAGTGAGGGTAATGAGGATGAGCGTGAGGATGATGATGATAGTGACGATGACGGTGATGATCACGAACCTGTTCCTGTAGTTGAGGCATCATCTTCCGCCCATAGACCTACTCCGGGTAAGGGAAAAGGATTCACTGGCAGTTTAATGTCAGCGATGAGTAAGATTGCTGGGTCGCGACAAAAAAGACCAGAGAAGCCACGTCCTCCTACCAACCCTACGCAGAGGAAGAAATCAAAGAATGACGATTAGGAGCAGACAGGTCCAGCTGATTGCGGTCCATAGGATCCAGTCATTGTCCCTTCGTATAATGGTCATGTCGCTGGTTGTATATGGCGTGGTCTGGTAATTTGAATATTTTGTATATTGTTTATTTATGATTATAGATTTGAATATTTTGTTTATTTTTTATTATGTTGTTTATATTATTTTTACATTATAGAGGCATTCTGAAGTCGAGGTCCTGTTACGTGTCTCTGACCGGTTGGAACCCTAGTGATCCTGCAGTGGTACAGTTGGTAGGGGAGACACGACTATCACATTTGAGGTCTTGCATGTTCCAGCATCCGAACTCCTCCTTGCTATCTGCTTTTGTGGAGAGGTGGTAGCCAAACACCAATAGTTTTCACATGCCTTGGGGAGAGATGACTGTTACATTGCATGATGTTGAGTTGATTCTGGGCGTACCTTCTTACGGTAACGTCGTCGACCATTATTATTCACGGAAGCAGATAATTGCAGTTATCCAGAGCGATCTTCATATCTCCGACTCCAGTATAGGCATAAATGCTCAGGACTTGGCGGGAGTTGCTGACTCACCTCGTAGTGGACTATCTACGGAGCAGAGAGCCGCCTGTTATGTCTTGTATTTACTTGGTAGTTCGCTCTTCACTGACAAGAGCGGAAATAATGTCCCTGGTAAGCTGTGGCCGCTCGTGAAGAATGTTACTTCTGTTGGTGATTTTGCATGGGGTGCTACTACACTAGCCTACTTATACAGGAGTTTAGGGCAGGCCTCTCGCGCTGATGCGCAGGAGTTTTCTGGTTGCTGGTCGTTGCTTGAGGTAGTATTATTATAATCTTCATCCTGTTTAATTATGTTTTACTTTTTAGGGTTTATTTTTGTCTAATGATGGGGTTGCTGATTTTTTTTATTAATTTTTTTTGTAAAGGCTTGGATATACATGTATTTTCCTATGTTTTCACCTCCGATGAGAGCGGGAGCGAGGTTGTACAAACCTTACATCCAGAGATTTGCGATGTTGGGTCACAAAACGGAGAATAAATTAATCGACTTACGCATTCGTTTAGACACGATGACTGCTGACGAGGTCAGGTGGACTCCGTACAGATCCGATGAGATTTCTGATGTATGGATTTCTACGTACCATGGGATGATTGCATACTTTGATTGTGTAGAACCCTATATGCCCGATAGGGTTGTCAGACAGTTTGGGTGGGTTCAATGCATTCCAGCTCATCCTATTCGTCCTCAGGAGCACCGCAGGCCAGCAAATAACAGGGTGTACATGGTGAAGAATGTGTTCATAGAGGCACTTTGTCTGGAAGCACCATCTTATCTACTTACATCTACATGGACCAGTATCCCTGCAGTACCTCCATCTCAGTGCACAGATGATTACATGCCTTGGTTTCTCCCCTGCACTCATCCACGGATTCAGAATCCGTGCAGGCTCCCCCGCAGCGTGCAAATGCCGACCATTGCTCCTATTACACCGCAGGTTCTCTTGGATATGGTAGCTCGTGAGTTGGACCGTGACGATATTGATGATGCTACGAAGGTTAGTAGGGCTTCCGACATGATCAAGAGGTATCATCAGACTCGGCGTTAGTGTGTTGTTTTATGTACTTTTATGGTTGTTGTTTCTGACTTATTTTGTAGTGTATGACTTTTTTTGTATTGTTTTTGTTACTTGGTTGATGAGAATGTTTTTATGCATTCAGTTTTTTTACAATTGTAATAGAAAAAATATAAGGTACAATAAACCCCAAAGCATATTAAATATAAAGATATTGAACCATAAAACGAGTTTACATTTATCAAAAGTAAAAAATATACCAAAAAAATTCAACGTGTATATGATTTAAAACTAAGCTAAAAAATTTCGTACATATAATTTCTTAATAAAAAAAATAAAGTCCTATTTACTTTCTATTTTGAGCAACCCTCGCGTTCCAATCTGCAATCCTATGCTGATACGAATCTGCCCAATTGCTGACCCATTCGGAACGATGATGAATCTATTGAACGTGTAAAAGAGGTATCGGACACATATCATTCAACTATAACTGTGTAAAACAAACAGAAATATGTAAATGTCAGAAAAACTGTAAAACCAAACATCATATAATACAGAACAATGTAAAAAATCATAAAGATACACGTATTCGACACTTACCTGAATAAAGTGTCATTCTTCTATCAAGAAACCAATAACCAATGTACCTTCTGGACGATCCGAATATGAATACAAAGGTAACACAGTCGTAGAACCAAGCTGTGCAATTAGTATCACACACAGATTGAATGCATTTGCAATGATGTAAAGCGAATCAGGTGTTTCGAATCAATGCGCGTACGGCGCAGGTCCATCCACTAGCCAATTTATCCTATGAACGAGCTCATTAACACGTTCCTTTGAACCCACTAAATTAACGTACAAATTCGTCGAATGCTCCAATTCATAAAGCATTCCTCTACGAACCTCTGGCCATTAATGTTTATCACCGAACACAAAATCTGCCACAACCCGATAACCGAAATTTCCATCACCAATCACGTTCTTCCAATTGCTGATGAAAGGATAAATGAAAGCAGGGAAAGCGTTTGTGTAAGGGAATATGGAACACGGGGATGCATATTTCACAGCAGATAAATTACTTCGGCCACGGTCGCGTCCTCTGCCCCTTTCCTAGGAGCTCGTGGCGGTCTCCCTCTCCCACGGGATCCTGACCATGAACCGAACCGGGCAACGACCCAGATCCAGTGCTAGAACCAGAAACAGATCCGCTTAACTTATGTATCTTTCGATGAGCAATTGACACGTGCTCTCAATGTGACTTGTCTCTTTTTGTTGAGTTCGTCTTCTTCCGCCCTTTAGTGACTGCTACCTCGGGAGGTGATGTCAATGTCATACCCGGATCTTCAGGCAAAACAAGATTCAGTACCCCTTTTGCAAGACAACGCATCTCTCTAACTTTGTATATGGGTCCTGTACTTATCTGATGCAAGAGGTCAGTGAGAGAACGCATCTCAGAATCCATGTCCTGTTGCCGAGCTGAAGGATGAGGACTGCTAATTTCTAGTGTCTGCCAAAAGACATCAATATCATGTAACTGTATAGGAAGAACGTGATCGAACCGTGTAATCAGCTCCCAAGCACAAGGGAGGCCGTGTGACGTCCTCAAATAATGGCCGCACTTATTTTTTGGATCATCATATATCCCGGCAGCTCTCGTTATCTCCGACCATATCTTTTTTAATGCCAAGTGACTGATTTTATTACTTACAATATAAAATATGTGATTACTCTTCGCATTATGCTTCTCTTTAGTCTTGGAAAACTCTAATGATGCCTTAATGTCTGCTATTTGACCTTCAATAAGCGAGTCAATATTAAGGAACACAGTATCCAAATCACCATGGCATGTTGAAAGCCATAGCTTCAGCACTGAGTGTTCACTCTCAGCCCGATTGGTGGTCTCCACCCCAAAATGCATATGACTCTTAGTCCAATATCTCACGAATTTATGAGCAAAGGGATTCAACCAATTGTTGAACAAATAGTGTAGGAAGTCCGGTCTGCTCTTCCACTTCGTCTTCAGAGCATCCAATTTGATTAAGTATTCCTGCTCATCGATTTCGTCCAACAATTTCTTCCATGACCCATTTATAAACCGTGATGCAACCTCTTCATTTTTTATCAACTCGGTTAATTTGGCCAACACGTTCTGATTGATGTGCCTTCTACATAGCATATGGTACGCTGTACTAAACACTTCGCCGATCACGGGCATTAACCGCATTCTCTGTCTGTAATAATTACCTTCGACATAGTCTCACAAACATCTTCTTGATTCTCTGTTGACATTGTATTTGAAAAGTAGAGATGCTTAATCTGTCGAAGAACCCATCTATACGTCGTAGCCTGCTCATTTCGCATAAAAGCACTGGCCACAGTGAAATTCTTACTAGTCGGGGTCATCCCTATCACTTCCAATAGTGGCATGTTGTATATATTTTTAAAAAACACATAAAACAGATAAATTGTTTAGAAAATAAACATAAAACCCAGCAAACTTAACACAAAATCGATTAATTATGACATATTTCAATCTACTATTCATTCAAGTGTTACTCCTAAACAGTCAATTTGCAAATAATACGTAAATGTACAATTAATATAACAAATTTAATACAACTTACTTGTTTGTTTTATATGTCGTATCCATTATAAGTACGTATTGCCACGTTCTTAACATTTCAATTGATGTCGGATGTGCAACGACAATGTCACTGGGCATGTTGCTGTCCTCACGGTTTCTATAGAAGACCGTGTAATCCCGTATAGCACTTAGGCAGAGAACTTCTTCAACCGTGTTTCACCCCTGCATCCTATACTTCTTAATTTTTGCAACGACGTTATATATTTTCTGGGAACTACAAAAAGTCATGCAAAATATTATTAGAACCTCAATTTAAACCCTAAACATAAAACCAAGATGCATTAGAGTTGATGCAACGTACTTGACAGCATAACCCACATTTTGTTCCCGAAAAAATCGTAAAATATTATGGGGTAGCACATGACTCTTCCTGAATTGCTCAATTTGTATCAGTTGTTCCTCCGTCAGTTTTGCTGCCTGAGCGTGACCGTGACTATATACACCTGCATGGTTATGCCACCCATCGTGTACGAATAATTGCCAATTTTCACACATTGGCATTTGTTCGCCTTTTAATTTGAAGGAACAACCACACTCTTTAGTCCCATAAGGACCCCGCCTTTTTACTTGAACTTCTTCTTCTTCATCGTCGACTACGGGCTTCTTTTTCGGTTTATTTTCACCTCCACGCTCGCAACCCAGTGTAACATACGGTCGGCGGTCGGATGTTCTGGACCTTAAATACCGAGTGACAATCAAATACGTGTTCACTTTTATAGTTGTTTCTTTTGCCCAGTTAACCAACTCTGGTTTCGAATTAAAGATTCGATCAGTTGCAAATAAATGTCCGTGATCCACGTATACTTCCGGTTCCAAGAATTCTTCAAATGTACTTGAATCTACGCCGTTCTGTTACGATATAGTACGAAAAAATTAAAATATGAACACATTATATATTGAAAAAAAGTTGTCAAAACATTGTAATGAACAAAAATTTCATACAATAACATTTAGAAAAAAAACAAAAAAAAATTTCATATATTAACATTTAAGGAAAAAAACACAAAAAAAACACAAAAATCATATAGTAACATTCCAAAAATAAAATAAAAAATATTCTAAAGAAAACAAAAAATTAACATTCAAAAGAAAACAAAAAATTATCATTCTAAAAAAAACAAAAAACATAAAAAAAATTAGTAACATTCTACAAAAAATAGTAAATTCTAAATTTTTTTAAAAAAAGCAACATCTAAAATTGAAAAACAAAAACATTCTAAGAAAAAATTTTAGTAACATTCTTAAATTAAAAAAAAAAAAAGTAACATTCTAACAAAAATAAAAAAAACAAAAAAAAATTAATAACATTCTAAAAAAAAAATTAGTAACATTCTAAAATTAAAAAAGAATAGCAACGTTCTTAAATTTAAAAAAAAAAAAAACAAAAGTAACATTCTAACAAAAATTTAAAAAAAATTAATAACATTCTAAAAACAAAATTTAGTAACATTATTAAAAAAAAAAAATAGTAACATTCTTAAATTAAAAAAAAAAAAAACAAAGTAACATTCTAACAAAAACAAAAAAAATTAGTAACATTCTAAAAAACATTAGTAACATTCTAAAATTTAAAAAAAAAAAAAATAACATGTAAAATTAAAAAAATAGTAATAATATTCTAAAATTTAATTAAAAAATGAATATTCTAAAAAATTAGTAATATTCTAAAAAAATGAACATTCTAAAAGCAACAATAGTAATATTTATAAAAAAAAAAAAGGAACATTCTCGAAAAAAAGAATAGTAATATTTTAAAACAAAAAAAAAAAGAAAAAAGGAACATTCTAAAAAGATACTATAAAAAAACCAGTAGTAATATTAAAAAAGATAATAATAATATTGAAAAAATAAAATCTTTTAAAAAAAATAACATCTAAAATAAATAAAAAATAACATTCTAAAATTTAAATAAAAAAAGAATATTCTAAAAAAAATAGTAATATTCTAAAAAAAAAAAAAAGGAACATTCTTAAAAAAAAAAGAATAGTAATATTCTAAAATGAAAAAAAAAGAAAGAAGGAACATTCTAAACAAATACTCTAAAAAAACAGTAGTAATATTAACCCAAAAAAATTAATATTGAAAAAAATAATATTTTAAAAAAATTAATATTTAAAAAAAATTAATAATGAAAAAAAAAAAAAAAACCTACTCGTGTCGCACAGGCCGACGGTCTAGACATATCCAGGTCGCGCCGCTGGGCGATCCCCTTCACCTTGGGCCGCTTGGCCGGGCGTTCGTGGAGCGTCCGGGTCGCCACCCCCGACGATCCGACCAAAAATTCTGAAAAAAAAAAATTTTTCTTACCTCTAAACCGATATTTTCTTCTACAAATCATAATCATCCATATATACCTCCAATACAAGTTGAATGTTAAAGTTTATAGGTTTAGAGTGAATAGAGAATTTTTTTACGGAGAGAAAAAGTAAGGAAGAGGAAGGGAATAATGATTTATTTCGCGCTATACATTCATTTTTCCGAATTAGGTTTATTGGGCTCCTTTTTTATTACATTTTTTTTAATATATTATTTTAGATTATACTACTAACTCCACTAACAAATCCCACTAAATATCAGATAACTGAATCAAATATCATTCAATCAAGATATAATTCAAATTTAAACCTCCCATAAATTATCTACTCCACAACTTCACTCCACTACACACATAATTTCCTTCAGTTTTTTCTTCTGGAAAGGGGTGGGAAGATGAGTTTTTTTTAGGGGTGGGATGGTATAGGAAGGGGGTTCTTCCTTTTTTTCCCTTTTTTTTTTTTTTGTGAGGGGTGGGAGGCGAGGAGTTTCTTTTTTTTTTTTGCGCGGGGGAGGGGGTAGAGATTTTTTTTTCCCGAAAAGTATTATGAAATTTAGATAGTTTTTAAATGCTTTCATTTTCTTTAAATGTTGGATATTTTTTGGGGTGTGTTATTAAATAATATTTTCAGTTTCTCAAAAATAGAATACTATGTATTCACAAGGTAAGATCTTTAGTTCTATTTTTTTTAATAAATTTTTTAAGTTTGTAACATTTTCACATTATTAAATTTAACACTTTTTTCTAAACAAATAACTAAGTTTTCTCCTTTTTATTTCTAATAAAATCACCCTAAAAAGAAACAAGCATTTATGTATTTTTTTTCCCTTAAAAATATCTACCTTTTTATATGCCGAGTTATTTCTCTTTATAGATTATTTAGGCTTATAATAGTTATGTTATTTTTCCCAAAAAAAAATAATTACCTTCTTTTACATTTTATCTACTTTCACAAAAATGTAGAGTAGCATATAAATTAAAAAACTTATCTTATAAAAATACATATAATATAACATTGTTTTCCTTTTAATATTTCTTTAAAAAAATATAAAATACATCTAATGTACATAGCACGGACTTTTAGACTAGTGTATATATATTACTCTATATATTAGAATACATATTTTTTCTCACCTCTTCTAATGTATTAGAGACTCCTTTCTGTTTTTTTTTTTTTGAATTTTTAAATTTTTATTATCAATTTAATTATTTTAAAAATCATTCATTGGCTTGTAAGATTTTCCACCTCATTAAAAAAAATTACAAACTTTTTTAGTACAGATTAATCTCAACTTCCTCCACCCCTGAATGTATACATAGAAACGATTTGAAGATGATTAGAAGATCTTTAAAATTAAGATTTATGAACTATGTAGATTTTATTTTATCAAAATTGATACTTATATATTCATTATAATTCAGACTTATCCTCTCAAAATTGCTAGCTCTTAGCTAAAGTAAGCTATCTAAAAGTTATTCCAATCAAAAGAGAAAGTTAGGGGAATAGATGGTTTAAACTTCTATTTTTTCAAAAGAATAATTATAAAATTACATAAGTCTATCTAGCATTATCTTTTTATTTTTTCCCAAAAAAACAGTCTAACGATCGTTTCTTGTGAAAGGCATGCTTGTTCACATAATGCAACATTTATTTGTACAATATAGGCCCTAAATTGAACAAATATTAAGTTTTTATGCTCAATTTGCAACATATTTGGGCCTAAATATTATCATTTGGAGCTTTGTTGGCACAATTTTTCATTTTAGTTGTAAAAATTATGGAATTAGCGTTAATCATCTCATATTTTTTGTAGTTTTTTTTATTTGTGTCTACATTTCTAATTATTTTGCATTCTCATAGCTGCTAATAAAATACTTGAAGTCCGATTCTTTCAAGAAACTGAAGAATCAAATTAGCACATGAATGTTTGGATATTGGTTTGAACTTAAATGAATCATGTCCTTGAAGCTGTGTATGTCATGCACATTTTGTCTATGCAAAGGCTATTTACTTTATAGATATTGTGATGAAACAAATGGGAGATGAAGCAATTGTAATATTCTTAATAATTTAGTTTGCTCGAATTTAAATTTTGGAGGAAGTGGATAAGGATAAGGAAGAAAAGAAATATGGGGAAAAAAATTTCATTTAATAACTCCATAGGGGGTCGATAAACCTAATTCGGGAATATGAATGTATAGCGAAAAAAAATCATTATTTTCCCTACTCTTTCTCTCTCTACACAATTTCTTTCTAACTTCTCTCTACTCCTTCTCCACTCTAAAACTAAAATCTTTAACATTGAACTCGTATTGGAGGTAAATATAGATCATTACGAAGAATTTGTAGAAGAAAATATCAATTTAGATATAAAAAAAGTTAAAAAATGTTCGGGTCGCTCGTCCGGGTCGCTCGTTTAGATGTAAAAAATATTAATTTAGATGTAAAAAAAGTTTTAAAAAGTTTTTTTTTTTTTAACTTTTTTTAACTTTGTAGAAGAAAATATCAATTTAGATGTAAAAAAAGTTAAAAAAAGTTATGAAAACAAAATTTTTTCGGGTCGCTCGTCCGGGCGATCAGAGCCCAGCTTTGAAAACAAAATTTTTTTTTAACTTTTTTTACATCTAAATTGATATTTTCTTCTACAAATTCTTCGTAATGATCTATATCTACCTCCAATACGAGTTCAATGTTAAAAATTTTAGTTTTAGAGTGGAGAAGGAGTAGAGAGAAGTTAGAGAGAAATTGTGTAGAGAGAGAAAGAGTAGGAAAAATAATGATTTTTTTTGCGATATACATTTTTATTCCCGAGTTAGGTTTATTATGCCCCACTCCATAACTCCATTTTATTTATACTCCATTTTTTATCATTCTGTTTTTTTTTTTAAAAAAATTCTCAATTTAGTTATATTGATGACTATAACAGGACCAATGACATGGTTGTAAATGAAGATGAGTATGAGTATGGTGCATCACTAATGTCGTTGGTTCAACAAAGTAACTTATTTTTCTGAAATAGCAAAGCAATTGTGTATCTTTGTAGGGTGATATTATGTTCTTAAAAAGAGACATGACAAACTTTTGTTGCTCATAGTCAACTTTGGGAATATATATATTTTTGAAATTGTTTGCACTAGTAATTAATAATCACTTATATTTATTTACCTTAGTTGTATTCATTAGAATCTTTAATATTTTCTCTCAGCCTCCCTCCCCCCCCAAAAAAAAAGCACACGGGTGCATCTATAATATTTCATTTTATAATATATTTTTTCTTTAGAGTTTATCTTTCTTCCTTATAGTTTATTTTTCATTTGATAGGTTTTATTTGGTATATTATAGTATACAACCTACCAAATAAATGATAAGCCTTAAGGAAAAAATATATTATAAAAGGAATTTATTAAAGACAATCATATATTCTTTCTTTTTTTTTTGGAGTGTGGGAAGGAGGAGTCCGGAAAGGGTAGGGGTAGAGATAATATTAAAGACGGTGATTGAGAAAATTAAGTTAAATAAATTAGATGATTATTAATTAGTACAAACTTTCCATTATTTATTTAATGCGATTTTTATTATCTTTTTTACCAAATATAGTGTGGGTGTATCTGTATTAACGCTTGCTATAGGAACACATGTTAGACAAACTCATATTATATATATATATTTATATATAAGATTTTTGCGTATACTTTATAAAATATAAATTTGTGATGAATAATTATTAAAAAATTTTTATTCAACAAAAAAAAATATTACACATTTTCCAAAACGTTAAATCAGTGCACCCATGATTGTCTATTATATGATTTAAGTACACTCTAGTATGCTTTTCCTTAGTATGCTTTTCCTAAAGCTTATTTTTTCAGAGTTTAGAATTTATTTTTATTTTAAAGGATTTATATTAATAAAATTAATATAAAAAAATGTGCACTAGAAAGTATTATAGAATATGTATTAAATTGTGATAAGATGATAGCTCAGTTATTAGAAGTCCCTTTTACTATGTGATATATTATAAGTTCTCAATTTGAAACTAGCATATTTTAAAAATATGTTATGCTTAAAATGGATCTGAAATTGATGGGTATATATATATATATATATATATACTAGTCAAACAATTCGTACTATGCACAAAAATTTAATATTCAATATATAAATAAAAAATATTTAAAAAATGTTAAAATGTAATAGAAAGGGAAAAAAATAATAATAACAACTAAAGTATATTATGATTTTAAAATTATTAGTTTTACAATTAAATGAATATTTTTATAACTTCAATTATTATCTGGTGAATGTGATATGTAATAATTCAGTTGCTGGAAATTTATGAGTATAGTCTTTAGACTAACTCTTTGTTTTTATTTTATTTTATAGTTAATTATTTTAGAAGAAAAATTTTTTAAATTTTGGAAGCCAATAAATTACTAGATAATTATATGTGCTGTGCCAAATTTGTCAAATAGTGGGATATGACGGCCTGTGAAGGAATGTTAGGTGCATGTTTCTTTTAATAATAATAATAATAATAATAATAATAATAATAATAATAATAATAATAATAATAATAATAATAATAATAATAAGAAGAAGAAGAAGAAGAAGAAGAAGAAGAAGAAGAAGAAGAAGAAGAATTAATAGAAAAAGGGAAAAAACATGTTTGGCGGAGGGTAGGTGGGGGCGGCTCCGGATGTCACAACCGGCTTGTTAAAAACATGTTTGGCGGAGGGTAGGTGGGGGCGGCTCCGGATGTCACAACCGGCTTGTTTGTCTGTTAGAAATGTCAGCTTCAAATTTATTGATTGAGATAAAATGGAGGGTTAACCCAAAAAAAATTAAAAAAATGGAGGGAATATAAATGCATTACTATGTGAAATAAAGATAAAGAAAATGGCTGGGTCAGAAATTGCTTCCTAACCTAGACCGATTTAAACCGTTCTCTTTTCGTCTCTTTCTTTGAAAATTCCCAACTATTCTTTTCTTTTTTTTTTTAAAGGGCCAAATATTCTTTTAAGTTAATTAAAAAAAAAGACAATATGAATTTTTTTATAATCTAAATTGGACTATGAGATGTGAATTTTCTATGGCTTTTTCTCCATAGAAAGAGAAAATGAGTATTTATATTTTTATAATTATTTCTTTTTAAAACAAGTATTTTGATCGATTTTAAAATTTTCAATGGTATATTTGACAACAACGACTGTGGTAACTGGCGATTGTCTTGTCACTAGCACACCATTTCTTAAATCTGAACATGGTATAGAATTCGGGGACCGATAAATTATGCCTAAAATATAAAATTTATGTGCGAAAAATTAAATATTTTCTCCTTTCAAAAAATATTTTTTTCTCTCTTTACACATGTTTTTTCCATTTTCTCTCTGAAAAAATATGGTAATTTTTTTTTTTAAATTTAAAGATTTTGAAGTTAAAAAAAAAATTGAACATTATATACACGATATGATCAATTTTGAAATAAAAATCACAAAGAAACACACAAAAGTTTAAAAAATATACCATATGCGCACTTGAGCTACGCCATGGCGCGGATAGGAATATCCCAACGCCAGGACTTGGCGTAGACAATGAGAGAGGCTTTAGCGGGGATATCCCTACTCGCGCCAAAGCATAGCTCAAGTGTGCAAATTGTATATTTTTAAATTTTTAGTACTTTTTTTTTAATTTCGTTAATTATTAATCTTAAATATTTTATATCATTATATTATTTTTTAATTAATTTCATATTTGTATATATATTAGTGTTTAATTAGTTTAGTTGATAATATAATAATTATAGATTAATTAAAAAATTAACATAATTGTATAAAATATATAATTGTATAAAATATATAAAAATAATTAATTTAAAAATAAAAAATAATATTAACAATAGTCTTCTATGCAAGAACTCAGAGTTAAGGTACAAATTTTACACGAAATCTAGATCTGTCAGCATAATTATCAAAGAATAAACCCGGGATCAACGCCTTAACACGCCTTCACTCAACGGCTTTGAACAGGCTACCCCTTATCCTTTTAATAATTACGGCCAGTTCCAGAGTTCATAACCCCCTCCTGATCCTTACATAAGACTACTAACCAACCAGACAAAATAAGGATCTTTACAACATAATTATAATGATATATATGATAACATAGTTTAACATGAAAGGATTTAGCCTTGCATTAGGCTATATATAAATTTATTAAACAAAATAAAGAAAAGAAAAGAAAAGCTTACCAGGGATGGAGAGAAAACTTGGAAACTCTTGTATTAATATAAAAACTTTACAATGAGAGAGGAGAGAGAGAAGTAGGGAATTCTATGCTTGAGGTCCTGCCTTAAGAAAAGGAGAATGCCTCCTTATATAGACAATTGGGAAAGGCGGACTTCAAATCCTATCTATTACAATTTTGACAATTGGATTTTAAATCCGGAACAGTACAATTTACAAAAGGATTTTAAATCCGTAATAATGCTATTCACCATTGCTGGGTCCCATTTAAAGGACAATCATTGTGTATAACAATAATATTGTCGGCCACGTTACTTTAACTTTTGTTTGGCTTCATTTTCAATTTCTTGGACCATCTGGTCAATTGCTGTCTGAGACAACTCTTCATCCACATCTGGATCTTGTGATTCTCCGGCTAAATAATCTTCATTAGAAGAGCCGGTCATGGATATATCCGCTTTATCTTCTGTAGGAAGCAAATTTTTAACCAGCTCCCTTTTAACTTCTTCTAAATAAGATTTAATCAATTCTTCTTTGGATATAACATCATTTTGTAGCTTTAACCTGGTAGTAATATGATGAAAGGGGCTGAGAGATTTAATCTCTCCTTGTTCCTTTGAACGTCTATAAGACTCATTGTGACTTTGGATATTATCCAAAATACTTTTACCATATATGGTCTTTGTTTCTGGGTCTGTTTTGATCAGGCGATCCCATAATCTACTATAAGTAGTTCGTTTTAAACATGGAATATGTTGAGGAGTATAACTCACTTCAGGAGACCATTTCCACACCCATGGTATGGAAAATTCAATAAAAAAATATCATTGAGGCTATATCCTTAGAATATAATTCCATGCCGATATAATCAGCCAAATTTGGGGATAAATTTACCCATTTAGCATATAATGCTTTGAATTTTTCAGGGAGTATTTTCCCAGATGTTCCATATATGGACCACCAGTGTATCAACCAATTTGGTATGGGACTGTTATAAACATTGTCACAGATCTTGATTAACCAAGTATGCTTATGCATAGGATTTTCATATAAAAATGCTTTATAAAATGCATCTTTATAATCCCAATAATTATATTTTAAAGACATTTTTGTCTCAGGAATTATAAACTCCCGTTCTTTGAGAGGGGAAATACCCCATTCTTCAATGGATATAATCTTTTTAATAATAATTTTGCTAAAATTATAAACTTTAGCATCATTGTATCCACTGGGGTGGAAATGCGTTATATCGCATGAGCTAACTTTAAGTATCTGCTCATAAAATAACCTGTGTTTATACGAGGTTGAGGCATATGCCGATGTATCCAGGTATCTTTGCATTAATAACCATGGATCGTGTTTCCACTGTAAATCTTTATTCTCTAAAAGAAATATAATTTCTTTATGAGAATGTATATGATATGAAGTAGTATTATCTTCATCAGATATAATCTGAGCATATGAACTTGAAGAGGAGGTTTGACCTTCCTTCTTAGCAAGATATTGCTTTTTGAATTCCTCATATAAGAGGGCTTCATCATCTTTGAGATTGGCAATATTTTTAGCTATAGGCTGCTTATTGCCTTGTTGTATAACAACATTTTTGCCTTTAGCTTGTGAGGTATTACCTCTGCCACGACCGCGGTAATTATTCCCCCTGCCCTGCATGCTGTAAAAATTCCCGCGTAAGAAAATCAGGAAGATTATTTTCTTCACCTTTCTTATAAACAATATCAAAATCAAAAGGGGCTAAATGAGCTTGCCACCTTGCAAACATCTGCTTAGAGACATCATGTTTAAAATCTTTATTAAACGTAAATTTTGCTGCTTGGCAATCTGTTTTAACAATAAATTTCTGATTATATAAATCATCTTGAAATTTTAAGATACATTTAACAATAGCTAAGATTTCTTTAGCCACAGTTGCATAATTTTTCTGACTATCAGTCCATTTGCCAGAATGATACCTGACTAAATGAGCTCTGTTATTAACAGGACAGATTTGGGTGAGAATACCACCATAGCCTATATCAGAGGCATCAGTTTCTATTATTTTCTGCCAAGTAGGATTGGCTAATATTAAACAAGGCAAAGATTTAATCTTTTCTTTAATCCTTTTAACTGTCTCAGTATGTTGAGAAGTCCAAGGTTTAGGATTTTTTTTCAACCTATCATATAAGATGGCTGTGTCTGAAGCTAAATTTTTATAATAAGGAAGAATATAATTCAAACTTCCTAAGAATCTCTGTAATTGAGTTTTATCCAGAATTTCATCTGGAAATTTAGAAGCAAAATCTATACTTCTATTAATAGGAATTATTTTTCCCTTTTCAATATTATGACCTAAAAATCTAATATTGGTTTGAAATAAAACCATTTTGGGTTTGGATATAACTAAACCGTTTTGTATAACCAATTTCTTAAAAATATCTAAATGTTCAAAATGTTGTTTAACTGTTTTAGAAAATACTAAGATATCATCTATATAGACTAATATAAAGTCACTGTATGGAATGAATATATCATTCATAATCTTCTGGGATTCAGAAGGGGCATTTTTTAATCCAAAGGGCATCACTTTCCATTCAAAGTGGCCTATAGGAACATTAAAAGCTGTTTTATATCGATCAGCTTCAGCTATCTGAATCTGCCAATATCCTGATTTTAAATCAAATTTAAAAAATATTAAACCCTCATATAATCGGTCTAATAAATCCTTTTTATTAGGAATAGGATGCCTAATCCATTTTAATACTTTATTAAGAGGTTTATAGTTAATAACCAATCGTGGTACCCCTCTTTCTATTTCACTATGTTTATTAACATAAAATCCTGTACATGACCAGGGTGAGTTTGACTCTATTATCAATTTTTTGTTTAATAAAGAAGCTATTTCTTCTTTACATAATTCTAAATATTTAGAATTCATTTGACAGGGGCGTGCCCTTGTCGGTATCTGACTTTCATCAAAGTCATCTATGTAGGGAAGTTTAACTTCATGTTTTTTCCTGCTCCAGAAAGCATTAGAGTGATCATTACAAATTTCGACAGAAATATTATTCTGTAGTTTTTTAATCTTATCCTGTAATTTAGGATTTTGTAAAACTTCTTCTATTGTAGAAGAATTAATTTCAAAATTTATAAAATTTATTTGATTTTGTTTTCTTAAAATAAAATCTTTAATTTCATTTACAAATCTTGTATTTGGTTCAGTTATAAAGCTGAAAAGAAAGCAGTGTATTTTCAAAGGTACCTATAAGGCAATCCGTTCCTATATGAGTAATAGGAAAAATCTTTTTTATAAAAGGGGTTCCAAGTATAACTTGGTTTGTTACATTTTTAGCCAATAAAAAGCTTTCAGGAATACAAACTTTATTATTGCAAATGTATGCACGTGGTAGTTTAAAATTGATTTGTAATCTTTCACCACTGCATGAGCGTAAACTATGAGTTGTTTTTTTGAAAATATTTAGTAGGAATTAATCCTTCCCTGTATAACATCTGATATACTGCACTGTATCAATTAGTGCGGTGAACTCTTTAATTTCATCATGATTTATTAATAAAGTAATCTTAACATAAAATTTAAATGATGTAATCATGTCTAGAACAGATTAAAAAGCCGATCATTCCCAATCTTGTCAAGATTGTCAAATAAATTTGGTGTAACCAAAGTATAATCTTTTTAGTTTCTAAATTAGAAACTCGACATCAAGATTTTTATTTATGTGTTTTAACATCTTAATTTCTTCTTTAAGATTATTAATTTCTCCATACAAATCATTTAATGTGGTAGGAGATTTATGAGAATTATCATATCTTTGTTTCATGAGTTTATAAACTTCTGTCATAGAATAAGGATTATTATTTGGTATAAATTCTTCTTTTACTTTAGTACTATGAGTACTAGTATATGGAATATCATCTAGATTTTCTATAATCCTAGACCTTAATTCTTGGTCTTTTATGGATTTCAAAAATTCTAAAATATGATCTTTAGTTAAAACATTAATATCTGAATCTTTAAATTGAGATATTAATCTATAGTAATCATCTTCTGAATTTTCTTTTTCAGAAGCACTGTGTTCTTGTTTACAAGGACACATATTTTCCTCTGAATCATCAGAAGAATCAGATATATTATCAATTTCTGATGCTGAAGTAATATCTTCAGAGTCATCAGATTCTAAAAATAATTTTTCTAAAGAATCTTTTAATTCTTCACTAATATTAAGATTATTAATCTTTTTCTTCATTCTACACTTATTTGCGTAGTGACCTATACGTTTACGCTTATAGCAGACAATGTTACTTTTGTCTTTCTTACGTTCTAATCTATCAGATTTTCTCTTAGCTTTTTTCTCTAGCTTAGCCTGAGAATATCTTCTCTTTTTCTTTTTAATATATTGATCATCTTTTTTGTAGTTATGAACTACTTTTCTTTGTGATGGAATTTCCATCCCAAATTGACTACAGAATTGGCCTAACTGAGCCCTTTCAGTCAGCCTTTGCCTTTTAAGCTGTTGATTTAACTTAATTTCATTACATAAGGCTATACCTTCAGTTCTGCAAGTCGCTATAAGACTTCCATAAGTATGACTTTCATAAGGAATATAGATTTTATCTTTCCTAAGAGTTTTCCTAACTCTTTCCGCAAATAATGGGGGTAATCCATCTATAAACTTAGATTTCCAATGAGAGCTATTACTCTCGGGCAATTCCATTACTCTATTAAGAAATTGGTCTTTATACCATCTAAATTCTGTAAGTGTTTTACACCTAGTATTTTGTAATAACATTCTACTAGTTTCATTATCATCCGAAATTTTTCCAGTGAAATGTTCTAATATAGTAACTATCAGTGTATAAACTGACTGTTCGCTAGTGCGACCATCTTCTTCCTGTTTAACAAAATGATAAATTTCTTCTTTATCCTGAAGGGAAAGATAATGATCCCACCAACCTTTAAGTTGGCCAGTAAATCCTGCAACTATTATTTTTCCAATATTACTATCACTATTACCAATCAGTTTACTGACTGTGCTATACATAAGCATTCTATGAGCCATATTATAAATCTGTTTTTTAGTATAACCATCTAAGTTCCATTCATATATACTCTTACCATTATAACTATTATTATAAACATATTCTTGTTCCTCATGCAGAATATCTACAGGAGAGGGACGGCTATAATAATGAATCCTTTGGGTTGGCCTATCAGCAAACCTATGTAACTTATTAATTTCATCTTTAATGATTGGCTTATAATCCTTAGTTTCTGATAATTTATAAGAAAATTCATTTTCCAAAGTGTTAACGTTTAACTTTTTAAATTTCTGATCTAGCATTGATTCTAGATCTGACATCTTTTTTAATTTATAATCTTTAATTTCAGGAGGAGGCTGCAAAGAGGGAGTAGAGATAACTGCCTTGTTTCCTGAAGATTCTATCGAAGTAGATTTATCTAACTTCTGTAATAATAAATCTATTCTCTTATGAAGAGAGAGAATTTGTTCTCCTAAAACATTCAAATAAATGTTTGTATAATTCTGTTGTTCTATAATTTTATTAATTTGTTTTACAGTAATGTTTAATAGATAGGATTTGAAGTCCGCCTTTCCCAATTGTCTATATAAGGAGGCATTCTCCTTCTCTTAAGGCAGGACCTCAAGCATAGAATTCCCTACTTCTCTCTCTCCTCTCTCATTGTAAAGTTTTTATATTAATACAAGAGTTTCCAAGTTTTCTCTCCATCCCTGGTAAGCTTTTCTTTTCTTTTCTTTTCTTTATTTTGTTTAATAAATTTATATATAGCCTAATGCAAGGCTAAATCCTTTCATGTTAAACTATGTTATCATATATATATCATTATAATTATGTTGTAAAGATCCTTATTTTGTCTGGTTGGTTAGTAGTCTTATGTAAGGATCAGGAGGGGGTTATGAACTCTGGAACTGGCCGTAATTATTAAAAGGATAAGGGGTAGCCTGTTCAAAGCCGTTGAGTGAAGGCGTGTTAAGGCGTTGATCCCGGTTTTATTCTTTGATAATTATGCTGACAGATCTAGATTTCGTGTGAAATTTGTACCTTAACTCTGAGTTCTTGCATAGAAGACTACCACCGGACCTGCTATGGTATCAGAGCCATGTAATTGTGTGATATATATGATTCATAGTTTAACATGAAACATAAATTATATATAAATGAATTTATTAAGAGAAAAGAGAAACATTAAAAATGTTTCTAAACAAGAAATGGATATTCCTGATAACTTAGAAGCACTTAATAAGTGGACAATCCCAAGGGTTGATTTAAAAACTGTATATCAGTTAGGAACTTTTGAAAAACTTGGTTTAAAACAAGTAGTTAAAACTACTGAGGAGTCAGTCTCCTTAGATCATGAAGAAACTGAATTAAAATTCTTATCATTAAATGATATAAATAGATATAAAGATTTCTATAAATTTATCCATATTGGATTAGTGCAAATTGCATTTAAACCTTTAACTTTAGAAGGTTTACCTGAAAGTTTTATTGCATGTCTAAGAGATGCAAGGAATTTAAATTGGAAACAATCACTTATAGGTGTAATACAATCTAGTCTGGCTCATGGACCAGTCTATTTTAATGTTTATCCTAATCTCTCACTTTCTTTAAGTGATATTAATATACTTGATTCTTTAACATTAAATGTTAAAACTCATGGATATAATTATATTGCTGGTTCAGAACTTATATGTATCTGTTATCGCATTTATTATAAACCATTGTTTACATTAAATCCTAATTGTAAATTAATGGATAAAAAGATAAATGAGACCGTTTTAATAGAAACAAACTTTAATAGATCTAAGATCTCAACAAGAAGAATTATAAAATGGGATGAAATCCCTATGCCTCCACAGTGGAAATTGGAAAAAACTGGTTATATCCAGTCAAAGACTGAACATACTATCGATCATATCGAACAGACTCCAGAAGGAATTGTTTATATACAGATGGATAATACTCCATCCAAATTGGGTAATATCCCAAGGACTTTTTCAACCAGATCTGAAAGATCTTATATCTCACCTCTTATAGAGGACAAGGATTATATTCCTTACCGTGTTTCTACCTCACAGGTAAGTGAACGTGATGAGCATAATCATCATGTTGATAAAGTTTTAAAAACTAAAGAAAATATTGTCAAAGGTGTTTATAACGCTAAAGATCCGGATATAACCGAATCTGAAATGAATTTTTCATTATGAATTATAGACCAAAAATAGATTTTAGTCCTGGATTTGAAGCCAGGAAAAAAGTTAAAACTGAATTTGATTTACCAAGATGGGAACCATTCAGGAAGTGGTTTTTCCCTAATTTTGATGGTAAATTAAAATATTATATTTCAGAAGAATTTTATAAATTCTTATCTTTTCATAATATTCTATTTCCTTTTGTTCCATAGTTCATGTCTAAGTATATTGAACCTTACATTTCTGTTTTAGAAAGAGACTATAAGCTCTTAAATGGAAATATAATTAAAGGACTATGGCCTCCTCAAGAACCTTTTCTTTTAGAAAAGGAGAATAATATTGTTAGTTTTACAGCATTTTCAAAACTCTTTGAGAATGATACGTTAAACATTACTGTAAAACAAATTAATAAAATTATAGAACAACAGAATTATACAAACATTTATTTGAATGTTTTAGGAGAACAAATTCTCTCTCTTCATAAGAGAATAGATTTATTATTACAGAAGTTAGATAAATCTACTTCGATAGAATCTTCAGGAAACAAGGCAGTTATCTCTACTCCCCCTTTGCAGCCTCCTCCTGAAATTAAAGATTATAAATTAAAAAAGATGTCAGATCTAGAATCAATGCTAGATCAGAAATTTAAAAAGTTAAACGTTAACACTTTGGAAAATGAATTTTCTTATAAATTATCAGAAACTAAGGATTATAAGCCAATCATTAAAGATGAAATTAATAAGTTACATAGGTTTGCTGATAGGCCAACCCAAAGGATTCATTATTATAGCCGTCCCTCTCCTGTAGATATTCTGCATGAGGAACAAGAATATGTTTATAATAATAGTTATAATGGTAAGAGTATATATGAATGGAACTTAGATGGTTATCTTGAAAAAACAGATTTATAATATGGCTCATAGAATGCTTATGTATAGCACAGTCAGTAAACTGATTGGTAATAGTGATAGTAATATTGGAAAAAATAATAGTTGCGAGATTTCTTGGCCAACTTAAAGGTTGGTGGGATCATTATCTTTCCCTTCAGGATAAAGAAGAAATTTATCATTTTGTTAAACAGGAAGAAGATGGTCGCACTAGCGAACAGTCAGTTTATACACTGATAGTTACTATATTAGAACATTTCACTGGAAAAATTTCGGATGATAATGAAACTAGTAGAATGTTATTACAAAATACTAGGTGTAAAACACTTACAGAATTTAGATGGTATAAAGACCAATTTCTTAATAGAGTTATGGAATTGCCCGAGAGTAATAGCTCTCATTGGAAATCTAAGTTTATAGATGGATTACCCCCATTATTTGCGGAAAGAGTTAGGAAAACTCTTAGGAAAGATAAAATCTATATTCCTTATGAAAGTCATACTTATGGAAGTCTTATAGCGACTTGCAGAACTGAAGGTATAGCCTTATGTAATGAAATTAAGTTAAATCAACGACTTAAAAAGGCAAAGGTCGATCGAAAGGGCTCGAGTTAGGCCAATTTCAGTAGTCAATTTGGGATGGAAATTCCATCACAAAGAAAAGTAGTTCATAACTACAAAAAAGATGATCAATATATTAAAAAGAAAAAGAGAAGATATTCTCAGGCTAAGCTAGAGAAAAAAGCTAAGAGAAAATCTGATAGATTAGAACGTAAGAAAGACAAAAGTAACATTGTCTGTTATAAGCGTAAACGTATAGGTCACTACGCAAATAAGTGTAGAATGAAGAAAAAGATTAATAATCTTAATATTAGTGAAGAATTAAAAGATTCTTTAGAAAAATTATTTTTAGAATCTGATAACTCTGAAGATATTACTTCAGCATCAGAAATTGATAATATATCTGATTCTTCTGATGATTCAGAGGAAAATATGTGTCCTTGTAAACAAGAACACAGTGCTTCTGAAAAAGAAAATTCAGAAGATGATTACTATAAATTAATATCTCAATTTAAAGATTCAGATATTAATGTTTTAACTAAAGATCATATTTTAGAATTTTTGAAATCCATAAAAGACCAAGAATTAAGGTCTAGGATTATAGAAAATCTAGATGATATTCCATATACTAGTACTCATAGTACTAAAGTAAAAGAAGAATTTATACCAAATAATAATCCTTATTCTATGACAGAAGTTTATAAACTCATGAAACAAAGATATGATAATTCTCATAAATCTCCTACCACATTAAATGATTTGTATGGAGAAATTAATAATCTTAAAGAAGAAATTAAGATGTTAAAACACATAAATAAAAATCTTGATGTCAGAGTTTCTAATTTAGAAACTAAAAAAGATTATACTTTGGTTACACCAAATTTATTTGACAATCTTGACAAGATTGGGAATGATCAGTTTTTAACTGTTCTAGACATGATTACATCATTTAAATTTTATGTTAAGATTACTTTATTAATAAATCATGATGAAATTAAAGAGTTCACTGCACTAATTGATACAGGTGCAGATATCAGTGTTATACAGGAAGGATTAATTCCTACGAAATATTTTCAAAAAACAACTCATAGTTTACGTCATGCAGGTGGTGAAAGATTACAAATCAATTTTAAACTACCACGTGCATACATTTGCAATAATAAAGTTTGTATTCCTGAAAGCTTTTTATTGGCTAAAAATGTAACAAACCAAGTTATACTTGGAACCCCTTTTATAAAAAAGATTTTTCCTATTACTCATATAGGAACGGATTGCCTTATAGGTACCTTTGAAAATACACTTGTTTCTTTTCAGTTTATAACTGAACCAAATACAAGATTTGTAAATGAAATTAAAGATTTTATTTTAAGAAAACAAAATCAAATAAATTTTATAAATTTTGAAATTAATTCTTCTACAATAGAAGAAGTTTTACAAAATCCTAAATTACGGGATAAGATTAAAAAACTACAGAATAATATTTCTGTCGAAATTTGTAATGATCACCCTAATGCTTTCTGGAGCAGGAAAAAACATGAAGTTAAACTTCCCTACATAGATGACTTTGATGAAAGTCAGATACCGACAAGGGCATGCCCCTGTCAAATGAATTCTAAATATTTAGAATTATGTAAAGAAGAAATAGCTTCTTTATTAAACAAAAAATTGATAAAAGAGTCAAACTCACCCTGTCATGTACAGGATTTTATGTTAATAAACATAGTGAAATAGAAAGAGGGGTACCACGATTGGTTATTAACTATAAACCTCTTAATAAAGTATTAAAATGGATTAGGCATCCTATTCCTAATAAAAAGGATTTATTAGACCGATTATATGAGGCTTTAATATTTTTTAAATTTGATTTAAAATCAGGATATTGGCAGATTCAGATAGCTGAAGCTGACCGATATAAAACAGCTTTTAATGTTCCTATAGGACACTTTGAATGGAAAGTGATGCCCTTTGGATTAAAAAATGCCCCTTCTGAATCCCAGAAGATTATGAATGATATATTCATTCCATACAGTGACTTTATATTAGTCTATATAGATGATATCGTAGTATTTTCTAAAACAGTTCAACAACATTTTGAACATTTAGATATTTTTAAGAAATTGGTTATACAAAACGCTTTAGTTATATCCAAACCCAAAATGGTTTTATTTCAAACCAATATTAGATTTTTAGGTCATAATATTGGAAAGGGAAAAATAATTCCTATTAATAGAAGTATACATTTTGCTTCTAAATTTCCAGATGAAATTCTGGATAAAACTCAATTACAGAGATTCTTAGGAAGTTTGAATTATATCATTCCTTATTATAAAAATTTAGCTTCAGACACAGCCATCTTATATGATAAGGTTGAAAAAAAATCCTAAACCTTGGACTTCTCAACATACTGAGACAGTTAAAAGGATTAAAGAAAAGATTAAATATTTGCCTTGTTTAATATTAGCCAATCCTACTTGGCAGAAAATAATAGAAACTGATGCCTCTGATATAGGGTATGGTGGTATTCTCACCCAAATCTGTCCTGTTAATAACAGAGCTCATTTAGTCAGGTATCATTCTGGCAAATGGACTGATAGTCAGAAAAATTATGCAACTGTGGCTAAAGAAATCTTAGCTATTGTTAAATGTATCTTAAAATTTCAAGATGATTTATATAATCAGAAATTTATTGTTAAAACAGATTGCCAAGCAGCAAAATTTATGTTTAATAAAGATTTTAAACATGATGTCTCTAAGCAGATGTTTGCAAGGTGGCAAGCTCATTTAGCCCCTTTTGATTTTGATATTGTTTATAAGAAAGGTGAAGAAAATAATCTTCCTGATTTTCTTACGCGGGAATTTTTACAGCATGCAGGGCAGGGGGAATAATTACCGCGGTCGTGGCAGAGGTAATACCTCACAAGCCAAAGGCAAAAATGTTGTTATACAACAAGGCAATAAGCAGCTTATAGCTAAAAATATTGCCAATCTCAAAGATGATGAAGCCCTCTTATATGAGGAATTCAAAAAGCAATATCTTGCTAAGAAGGAAGGTCAAACCTCCTCTTCAAGTTCATATGCTCAGATTATATCTGATGAAGATAATACTACTTCATATCATACACATTCTCATAAAGAAATTATATTTCTTTTAGAGAATAAAGATTTACAGTGGAAACACGATCCATGGTTATTAATGCAAAGATACCTGGATACATCGGCATATGCCTCCACCTCGTATAAACACAGGTTATTTTATGAGCAGATACTTAAAGTTAGCTCATGCGATATAATGCATTTCCACCCCAGTGGATACAATGATGCTAAAGTTTATAATTTTAGCAAAATTATTATTAAAAAGATTATATCCATTGAAGAATGGGGTATTTCCCTCTCAAAGAATGGGAGTTTATAATTCCTGAGACAAAAATGTCTTTAAAATATAATTATTGGGATTATAAAGATGCATTTTATAAAGCATTATTATATGAAAATCCTATGCATAAGCATACTTGGTTAATCAAGATCTGTGACAATGTTTATAACAGTCCCATACCAAATTGGTTGATACACTGGTGGTCCATATATGGAACATCTGGGAAAATACTCCCTGAAAAATTCAAAGCATTATATGCTGAATGGGTAAATTTATCCCCAAATTTGGCTTATTATATCGGCATGGAATTATATTATGAGGATATAGCCTCAATGATATTTTTTATTGAATTTTCCATACCATGGGTGTAGAAATAGTCTCCTGAAGTGAGTTATACTCCTCAACATATTCCATGTTTAAAACGAACTACTTATAGTAGATTATGGGATCGCCTGATCAAAACAGACCCAGAAACAAAGACCATATATGGTAAAAGTATTTTGGATAATATCCAAAGTCACAATGAGTCTTATAGACGTTCAAAGGAACAAGGAGAGATTAAATCTCTCAGCCCCTTTCATCATATTACTACCAGGTTAAAGCTACAAAATGATGTTATATCCAAAGAAGAATTGATTAAATCTTATTTAGAAGAAGTTAAAAGGGAGCTGGTTAAAAATTTGCTTCCTACAGAAGATAAAGCGGATATATCCATGACCGGCTCTTCTAATGAAGATTATTTAGCCGAAAAATCACAAGATCCAGATATGGATGAAGAGTTGTCTCAGACAGCAATTGACCAGATGGTCCAAGAAATTGAAGATGAAGCCAAACAAAAGTTAAAGTAACGTGGCCGACAATATTATTGTTATACACAATGATTGTCCTTTAAATGGGACCCAGCAATAGTGAATAGCATTATTACGGATTTAAAATCCTTTTGTAAATTGTACTGTTCCGGATTGTAAAAATTGTAAAAATTGTAATAGATAGGATTTGAAGTCCGCCTTTCCCAATTGTCTATATAAGGAGGCATTCTCCTTCTCTTAAGGCAGGACCTCAAGCATAGAATTCCCTACTTCTCTCTCTCCTCTCTCATTGTAAAGTTTTTATATTAATACAAGAGTTTTCAAGTTTTCTCTCCATCCCTGGTAAGCTTTTCTTTTCTTTTCTTTATTTTGTTTAATAAATTTATATATTAGGATTAGCCTAATGCAAGGCTAAATCCTTTCATGTTAAACTATGTTATCATATATATCACTATAATTATGTTGTAAAGATCTTTATTTTGTCTGGTTGGTTAGTAGTCTTATGTAAGGATCAGGAGGGGGTTATGAACTTTGGAACTGGCCGTAATTATTAAAAGGATAAGGGGTAGCCTGTTCAAAGCCGTTGAGTGAAGGCGTGTTAAGGCGTTGATCCCGGTTTTATTCTTTGATAATTACGCTGACAGATCTAGATTTCGTGTAAAATTTGTACCTTAACTCTGAGTTCTTGCATAGAAGACTACCACCGTTTAAATCAACCCTTGGGATTGTCCACTTATTAAGTGCTTCTAAGTTATCGGGAATATCCATTTCTTGCAATTATTAAAAATTCCAAAAAAAATGATTGATTTTTTTTTTTTTTTTAAAAAAGGACCCATGAGTTGATGCAAAGGAGAGGATATTGGCGTTTGATCTTGGCGTCAATCACTCTTTTTTTGTGTTAAAATTAATATTTTTATTTTTTGACACAATTTTTTTTAAAGTTTTATATCAATTTAAATGTAAATAATTGAGTATATAATATTTTACTAAATTTTTTTAATCTTTAACGATTGGATTTGAGCAAATTTTTATTTGAAATTAAGTGTAGAAAAAAGTTAGAGAAAAAAGATAATTCGTTGAAAATGAAATTTTGGTTAGCATAATCTATAGGTCCCGTAGAATTCAGGGTTTTGGACTTGGGGTGGATCCCACGGGCCACCACTTGATGCTAGGCGGCGGCCTCGCTTCTCAATTGTGAAGCAACTTGACTCTTGAAGTCATTCTCCTAAAAATAAAAAAATAAAAATATAATGTTACGCCTAACAAACATTCACAAATTTGTTCCAAAACAAAAAAATTCATTTACAAATAATTACTTTATCATCAATCGCACGCCAACCCTATTTGAATAACTTCAATATTTTTTTTGAGCAAATAACTCAATATTAATATGTTTTTTCCACTAGTAAATTGAGCAAAAACAAGTTAAACCGCAAATGATTATTTATTGTTCAATTAAAATAATGTTATGTTATCGCATGTGTAGTACCCTTTACATAAAACAAATAATATGGTTTTTATAATTGAATAATAGGGACACACACGTATTTTAATGACTTCTGGAGGAGTAGAAGATTAAATAGTAAATATGTTGGTCAGATCATTTAATATACACACGTTTTATATTAATTTTAAGGTAAAAAGTATTGGTATTTAAACTTTGTTTGAATTTAGTTTTGGATTTTAAACTTAAAAATGACAAGTTTTAAATCTTCAATTATAAAAACAATATAAAAGCTAATCCTTTTATCTCATTTAGCAACTAATTTATTAACAGTTAAATAAATTAAATGATATAATTAAAACTTCACTTATTAATTTCTCTTTAAATCTTTTTAAAATCTAACGAAATTTAATTTGATTCCTATTTCTAATTGTTAATTTTTAAAAAAAAACTAATATTAATTTATGAAAAATCCTCATCTATCACTCCACCCCACCTTACCCACACTACCACCACTACCGTCCCTGGATTACTGCCGCCGCCACCACTATCGTCCTAGGATTAACTCTTTAAATTCAAGTGCATTCATAATATTGAGCAGAAAAAATCAAAAGAAAGTTTGCATGATTATTTGTTATTCTGGAAATTGAAAATTGAAAATTGAAAAATCCAGGTTGTAAAACTAAAATTAGAGAAGAAGAAGAAGAAGGAATAAGAAGCGGAAGAAGGAGAAGAAGAATCACTGGCGCCGCCGGCGGTGGTCCAGGAGTAATGATGGTGTTGGTATGCGGAAGGTGAGGAGGAGGCTAAAAAGGGAGATAAAAGATACATATATATTAATGTTTTACATAAATTAATATAAAGATCTTTAATAGAATTAATAATTAAAAGTAGGGACTTAATTAGATTGTTAGATTCTAAAGCATCAAAATAAAAATTTAATAAGTGAGGCTACAATGATATCATTTGACTTATTTGACCGTTAATAAATTAACAGCTAAATGAGATGGAAGGGTCAATTTTTGTATGTTTTTATAGTTCAAAATCCAAAACTTGTCATTTTGAAGTTTAAGGTACAAAACTAAAATTCGAAAAAGTTCAGGGATTGCTGAAGTTTTTTACCCTTAGTTTTATTAATATAAATCCTATAAAATAAAATATGAATCCTAAACTCTAAAAGATAAATCTTAAAAGAAAAGTTACAATTAAAGTATGTGCATTAAAGAGTGTATTACAGAATAAGTAGACAACATGGCAAATTATACTATGGACCCAGTTACACCTAGCTAAATGTCCAGTTAGCGAAATTACGTAGTTTTGATTAGGTTTTATAATTTAACTCTAATTAAAATTCTTCCTTTATTTCTTCCTTTTACGTACCTCTTATCTGAAAAGAAAATCGTCTTTTTCTTCCCCTGTTCTCGCGATCTCTGCATCCTGCGATCTGTACGATCAGATTTTCTCGATCACAGACATTTCAATCTTTCTCATTGTTCGTTAATTTTTCAGCAGCGATCATCGTATGCAATTCTTTTTTTTAATGAAGAATTGTGAAAAAAAATGCCTGTTATGGCATCTGTTGATGGGGAAAATGTGCACTGTGATATTTTCAACCCTTCTTTGTGTGTAGATGGCGTTTTGGTACTTTTAGAATCATTGAAGGATTTTACGTAAGGCATTGTCTTTTTTCCCGTTGATTGTTGTTTTGGTGATTTATGTATTGTTGTATGTTTATGTGCCTAATTTGTTTAACTAGTTGTGCCTAATTTTATAACTAGGTGTACCAAATTTTATAACCAATGGAACCTTAAACTTTTTTGTTGTGTTTCTATATTTAGATATGTTTTATTAGTTTTTATGTAAAGTTTTTTTTGTATTTTCAACATTATATTACTTTTAATATGGTTGGGTTATTTCATTATATTTTATTATGTATTTGAACTTCATTAGTTAGTTGTGCCTACTTTTGTAATTGAGTATACCTATGACTATGTGTGCCTATTTTTATAAGTAACAATGTCTGTTTTTATAACCAATGGAACCTTCAACTTTTTTATTTTGTTTCTATATTTAGATATTTATGTTGGTTTTTATATTAAGTTTTTTTATTTTTTCAACCTTATATTACTTTTAATATGGCTTGGGGTTGTTTCATTATATTTTATTATGTATTTGAACTTCAGTAGTTATTTGTGTTTGCTTTTACTGAGAGTGCCTAATTTTATATATATGTGTGGCTACTTTTATAAGTAACAATCCATATGTTTATAACCAGTGGAACTTTCAACTTTTCTGTTTTGTTTCTTATATTTTAGATGTTTTTGTTGGTTTTTACGTAAATTTTTTTGCGTTTTCAATCTTACATTACTTTTAATATAACTGGTGGTTGTTTCATTATATTATATTACGTATTTAAATTTAAGTTGTTAGTTGTGCATACTTTTATAATTAAGTGTGTCTAATTTTATAACTATGTATGCCTACTTTTATAACTGATAATGCCTATATTTATAACCATTAGAACGATGAAGGATAAGATAATTGCTAAAGTAGGATCTTGTTATGTTGATAATTTAGAGAATGAAGGTGAATCTTCTAATATTAAAAATCCATTTGGAAGGCATACAAAAGAATAACGTAATGTAAGGAAGAAGAGTATTGTAAAGATAAAGAGCAATAAAACAAAATGGAAGGGAAAGAGTGCTTTAACCCATGCTTCAAGAATTAAAACGACTATCCAATTGTCCATGAACAATGAAGCTTTGGGGAGGGTTGTAAATGCTCCAAGTAGTGAATGTCAGCTCAGTTTAGGAATTTTTAACTCTAGAGAGGTGGAACTTTGAAGTACTTTGCAAACATTCATAAACTTTATGTAAATTTTATAGTTTTGTTACTTAAAGACTTTGTTTTGTACAATTTGTGGTTTTTGACGTTATATGTGTGTCAAATATTTTGGAAAATGTTGCAATAGTTTGAATTGTTGTAAATAGGGATGTCTACTTTTATAACTATATATCCTAGTTTTGTAACTAGGTGTGCTTAATTCTATAAACTAAGTATGCCTTTTATCTGCAGTGTATTATTCAAGTAACATTTTTTTTGTCTATATAGATGATATTTTTTTTTTCAGTTGCATTATTGGATTTTATGGTACCCCTTTGTGTTTTTGTACATTATGGGTGTTCCAATATGGTGGGAAGGAGTGTCTTGATATTTTAACACGAAGTTAAACTTTTGTAAACAGGTGTGCATACTTTTATAAAGGCAAATGCTTACTTTTATAACTGATAGTGTCTACTTTTATAACTATATGTGCCTTCAATATTATGTGTTGTTCAAGTGGTTTTTTGTTTTTTTTTTTTTTTTGTTGCATATGTACGTAGTTGTTTACTTGTATTGTTAGATTTTTATAGTGTTTTTATACGTTAAGGGTGTTCTTATATGTGTAGGGAATGTGTTTCGTGATACTTTAACACGTTAAACTTCTGTAATTAGGTGTGCCTACTTTTATTAGTAAGAGTGCTTACTTTCATAACAGAGAGTACCTAGATTTAAACTAAGTGTGCCTTTCACTGTTGTAACATCCAGTCTAAGCATCTCAAAGTTAACATAAGTCGCGGTAAGCTCCAACAAAAAGTTTTGGGGTTATTTTATAAAGAATATCAAGTTTTGGGGTCATTTGGTAATTTCTAAAAAGTTTAAGAAAGAATTTTTCCTTTGAAATATTTTTGGGCGTATTTTAGAATTATTAATGTTTAATGCTTTAAGTTAGATATTGAGATTTTAAGATTAATATGAATTTTAGGTCATTTTTAAAGTTTGGGACCAACGTAGAAAGTCTAGAAAATTTGAGGACTTTAGAGTAATTATAAGAGTTAGTGGTGCCAAGTGGGATGGTGAATTATGGATACATGGCAAGTGAGTGCCATGTGTCTTGACCACATAAGGCACTACCATGCATGATTGGCTATATATAGAGACCAAAGATGGCTGAAATCTTCACTTCTTTCTTCCCTAATTTCTCCTCTCCTCTTCTCTCTTTCTCCCTCTCTCTTGGCAGCCACTCCCTCTCTTCTATCCCCACTTTCTCTTTTCTTTCTTCTTTTCCTTCTCTCTCTCTCTCTCTCTCTCTCTCTCTCTCTCTCTCTCAAGGTAAAATCTTCTTCTTCCTTTTTTATTATTTATTTTATTATCTCTCTCTTAAGGTAAAATCTGCTTCTTCTTTTTTTATTATTTATTTTATTATTAGGAGTAATTTTTATTTTATTTTATTATTAGGTTATATTTTCTAAGATAAATAATCTTAAGATTTAATAATTATATATTTATTTTGGGAACCTATGATTTTTAAGGAATTATTATGAAATTATTTTAGAGATAATTTTAGAATTCATTTGAGTTTAAAATAAATTTAGGCATACCCTAGGGTCATTATAGGGTTATGGCTATATTTTTATGGAGCTATTTGATTGAGTTTGGAATGATATTCTTTATAGGTTTAACTCAATCTGCGGCTCAAGGTGAGTTCACCAACATTTTTCTTTTAAAAGAGATTTAATTACTTTCCTTGAAAAGCATATTTCTCTGCCATTGGTTCTTGACAGGATGCACAAAATATTTACCGGTGGTATATTAAGGGTTATGCTAAAAATGTGATAAGTTATTAAAATATTTATGTTTAAATATTCTTTTATGGCACTAGAATATGTTTTAAGTTAGTACCATATTTTCATGATGCTTTCACTCAAAATATTTTTACAACCCTTTTATTTTGGGTTTTGAGTTTTAAAATTATTTGGAGAATTATTTTCAAAATATTTATTATTTCTTTTTGGAAATAATATTTTTTTTTAAAATACTTTAAGTTTTCTTAAAAAGGTTTTGAATTTTAAAATTGTTTTGAGAAATAATTTAAAAATATTTATTATTTCTTTTTGGAATAATATTTTTAAATACTTTAAGTTTTCTTAAAAAGGTTTTGAGTTTTAAAGTTATTTTGAGAAATCATTTTTAAAATATTTCTTATTTCTTTTCGAAATTAATACTTTACATATTTTTTAAATATTATTATAAAGGCTTTTGAATTATTAAAATATTCTCATAATACTTTTATTTAAAATATTCTTATATTATGATTTAAAAAATATTTTCTATTTTCTTTTAAAAGAATATTTCTCTACGATTTTATTCTTATATTACTTTAAGTTTTGGAGGTATCTAATAATTTCCTTTTGAGAAATATTTGACATGATTTTGAAAGACAAATGTTTTGAGAAAAACAAATGCATTAATGAGTTTTACAAAATTGCATTCATGATACATTTGTCATGGCTACGAGTTTGTGGTTTACCCGGTGGATAGGGATTTTTCGAAACAGGAAGAGAGTGTGTGTACTGAGAGATGACCTATGATTTTATAAAAATGAATTAAAACCCTAATCCGGCAAAAAGGGGCTTGGTATATATTTTTTATCACATGTCGAGAGGACTTGCACTGTGCGTGGCTAGTCCCCCGTACGAGGGCCTCTTCCGAACGACATGCTTGGTAGTGTTACTCTTGATGTGGATCCAGTTGATAGAGGGCGTAGTACTGTTGGAGGGTTAGGCCCAAGGCAGTATTGCATTTGATTTCGTATCATGCTCTCCGGTTTGGGCTATTTTTTAGCAGATTGGGTCAGGAGGGGCCCACCGGCTAGGGTAGCATAGGGTGGCTTGGTAGGTACCCCAAGGCTCGTTACATTATGTGTTTAAATGGTATGTGAGGTAGTTTATGAAAAATCAAACGTTCGTACGGTGTGCTTTGGGTTTCAGGCTGGTATTGACTACGGGATACCGAAATTTGTGTCCAATGAGAGGCTATCATGGTGCATGCATAGTTCTAAAAGTTCGTGTGTCGCGGCAGCGCCAATGTGTCTTGATTCGCTCAGATTTTCTGGCTGCGCTCGAACCTTTCAGAAAGTTTATAACTTGCATACAAGAAATTTTTTTGAAAACATTTCTTTTCTGGCATGACAAATCGTGTTATAAAAAGTATTTTACTCGTATGGGAAGATCACAAAAACACACGTGCACGTGAACTCACTGAGTGTCCATCGCTCATACCTTTCAAATGTTTTCTCCCTTTTTTCAGATGACTCGGTAACCAGATCTGGCTAGTTGAGCCAATATGGGCCCACTGGATTCGGTAATATTGGTGTCTTCCACCTCTAGCTATAAGGATTTGATCTATGAATATTTTGGCACTCGCGGTCTTAAACCCATGTATAAGTTTTGAGAAGTTTTTATTATAAAGTTATACTATTCTTTCTTCTTCCGCTGTTTAGTTCAGAGGGATATGTTCTAGTTCCTCCCGGATTTGTCTTAGCTTTATGTTTTTGTAAGTCCAGTGCCGAGAGGCAAGCAGATATCTTACCCAACCGCAGTTGACCTAGCGGAGGGGTACGGGTACACAACTGTTGTGTGTGTTAGCCTATTAAAGACAAGTCAAGATTATATAAGTACAAAAAATTATAGATATATGTGAATAATATATTAATTGTCTTTTACATGACCTCACTTAATATCTCTCCTGTAGTATACTCAGATGCTGCAAATTGTAGACTCTCTCTCTCGCATTATCGATCTCATACATGATTATAGTGTACATAAACTTGTTCTCAATGATTGGATGACTTATATGTTTTTCTTTGTCTCTTTTAGCAATGAATTCCAACTGCCTGCTATCTTTTGACCCTTGTATGTCTCTATGTACTGCTGGTGAATCATGTCGAGCTTTGTTCACTATTCTTCCATGCGGTTGTGTTCACAGACATTCAAATGGTTGGTGTGACTTTTTATAACTACAAGTCCCTATTTTTATACCTGTTAGTACCTATATTGAAAAATATGCATGATGCATTGGTGTCCTGTTTGATAATAATTGATGCTCATTTTTACAATTAGAGGTATAAATTTTTCATAACAAAGAGTGACTATAATGTTAAATATACAAAATGGTTGATAGTAAATAGGTGTGCATGCTTTTATAATATCGTGTCCCTTGTTTTATAATTGTATCTACTTACTTCTAAACTATGTGTGTTTATAATATATGGCATACATAGTTGACCTACTTTATGTATTGATGGTCTTTTTAATGACAATTGTTGTTTATTTTTACAAGTAGGGGTACAATTTTTTCATAACCAAGAGTGACTATAATGTTAAACATTCAAAAATAGTTGACTGTAAGTATGTGTGCCTTAGTTTATAACTGTGTGTGTCTACTTTTACAACTATGTGTATCTATAATATATGTCATACATAGTTGACCTATTTTATTCGTCGATGGCCTTTATAATGACAATTGGTACTCATTTTTACAGGTAGTTGTCAAATATTTGATAACCAATAATAACTATAATGTTACACATGCAAAATTGTTGATTGTAAGTAGGTATGCTTACTTTTGTAACATGGTGTGCCTTATTTGATAACTGTCTATGCCTTATTCTATAACTATGTGCGCCTACAATGTATTATATACATATTGACCTACTTTATTCATTGGTGGCTTTTTTAATAACAATTGGTACTCATTTTTACAAGTAGGGATACAAATATTTCGTAACCAATAATGAATATTATGTTAAACATGAAAAATTGTTGAATGTAAGTGGGTGTGCCTTATTTTATAACTGGCACAGGATCCTCTGTACCACTTTGTGTACTACTCTATGTACCACATTCCTTTTATAATATGTTTTTCCTTTAGAGTTTATCTTTTTCTCTTAGGGTTTATCTTTTATTTATTAGGTTTTATTAATAATAATATACCAAATTAGAAAGTGGTATAGAGAGTGGTACATGAGATCCAAACTCTTATAAATGTGTGTGCCTACAATGTATGACATACATAGTTGACCTAATTTATTCATTGGTGGCATTTCCAATGACAATTGATACTCATTTTTACAAGTAGGGATACAAATATTTCATAACCAACACTGACTATTATGTTAAACATAAAAATTTGTGACTTTAAGTTTGTATACCTACTTATGTAACATGGTGTGCCTTATTTTATAACTGTATATGTCTACTTTTACAACTACGTATACCTAAAATGTATGACATATAGATAAACATTCTACATACTTAAATAGATAATAAATCACAAAAAAACAATTATTATTACGTATAAAAGAATATAATATGAACAAAAATATGTGAAAATTCAATAGATACGAATATGCAATAGGGAATCAATATTTATTTTATTACTTTACACACTTAATGGACCAGAAAACACAAAAAGAACATCAATGTCAAAGTTCAAAACACCTAAATCAGGCACAAAAATGCACTAATACAATCAAACTTAAATATATGAAACAAAAACCTCCGCTGATGAGTGAAACATAACATAAACTATGTAAACTATTTTATTGTAGTATTTTTTTTTTTTTTTGGGTTAAAAACTACAATTTCCAAGTTAAATTTACCTATTGTCCTCATTGTTGCATGAAGATATTTCTCTTTTGCTTGAAGAACTTGTTTGTTGTTTGAAGAATTCATTTTTTATAATTTTTGTTCGCTAACATGTAGGATTTAGTGTAGAATCGAAACGTGGAACAACTAAAACTAAAGAAAACTGATGAAATTAGTTGTTGAGACAAGAAATTTGATGAAAAATCGCCGGGAACATGTCTTGAAAATTGGGGTCAATAAACATAACTCGGGAATCTATATGTATAACGTGAAAAAATTTAAAAAATTTCATTTCTCATTGTCAAATTTCTCTCTCTTCAACAAATCCTCTCCCTTCTCTTTAAATGTTTAAATTTAACCTCAGATATAGAAAGATTCGACCGTTGAAAATAAAAAAAAGTTAGTACTTCGATCTATGATCATTTATTTACAATGTTATCAGTTTAAAATTTAAAAATATGCATTGGATTGAAAGAAAAAGCTATCTTTTTTTCCTTGAATATCTACCTGAATCTGTGTTCTTTTGCCCGGACCGGTGAAATTGTCTGTTTAGTTTCTCTTGTTTTGGCGAAAATCTTTGTATAATTGCGCTGGTTCAAGCGAAAACCTAGTATTTTGCGCCAATTCAAGCGAAAATATGTTAAACTTTTCGCTAGGCTGGGCGAATTTCTTGTGCTTTTCACCAACCTGGTTTTAATATTAATAGTTTATTTAATTTTTTTAACATTTATTTATGTTATTTAGTTTTGTGTTTATAAATGTTTAAAATTATGATTATGTTTATTTGTGTATGTTATATTATTTAATTTAAAGTTTAAATAAATTTGGTGGTATGTTTAATTGACATATTATTTAATTTTGTTTATTTAGAATACATGTAATTAGTTGTTTAAACAGTTTATCTTATAATTATTTGTTTAATATAATTATGAATTATGTTTACGTGAATAATACGACTTTAAATTTTGTTAGCATAAGTGTTATAATGATTCATGTTATATTTTGAATAAATTTATATGTTTAGGTTGACATTATTTAATAAAAAAGTATGAAGTACTTAAAGGGGATAATAAATATAACTCGGGAATCTATTAATCTATAAAGTTTAATGAATGACTCTAACCAAATAATAATATAAACATTGATATTTAAATAATGTTGCGAATAATAATAATTTAAAATTATTATTTGAATTGATAATAATTAACAATACATAAAAAATCATAATAATAATTTAAATAATAGGATCCAACCCCTTTTAAATAGTAATTTTAATAATAAATAATTACACTATTGGCGTAATAACTGTTATTTACATTATTAATAATGAAAAGTAATAAAATAATATAAATAAAAAATTAACTTATTTACAAATAAATAATAAGATTATAAAATACAGATCGATTTGAGAAGTAAATATTGATTCTAAATATAAAAATATATAAAGCGGTTTATCCTGTATTAATAATAATAAATAATAAAGTAATGTGACTAAAATAATAACAGGCTTAAAAGAATAATAAAATAATGTAATAATACAAAAGAAATACTATAGTAAATTTAAAAAATAAATAATAAAATAATATGATGACATAATTAAAAAATATAATTTAAATAATAAAAAATTATGAAGAACGAAGTTAAATAACAATAAAGACAAATACATTACTTGTGCCGTGTAAAAAGATTTAAATAATATAAGATATGAATTAGGCAAATATATGTTAATTATTTATGAATATGTTTGGAAATTTATTTAGATGGTTCGGCCCGGAGCACGTAGGGAAGATGATGATCTAGGTCATATGACAGACGGGATCGATCGAGTTCAAGGTCGTGTAGTCACTACTTCATCCCGTGGTGTGAGGGATCGCCATAGTACTTCTGACATCCCGTGTACTCCTGCCCCACTTGGACTTAGGATATATTATGATCATGGTGCATCGAGGTCTTCTACCCAACCACCCCATATATCGGTTAGGACTTGTCCTCCTCTCCATCACATTGTCCATACACTCTCATACCTTATGACCCTTATGGATCTTCTCACCCACCATCTCAGCCCCCATCTACATCATATGATCCATATGCATATACTCTTTCTGTGCCTCCATATATGCCTGGCCAAGATCCGCCATTATATAGAAATAAACATCAGCAACCATTAAATGAGGTTAATGGTCCACGCTTGCAGTTAGGAGCTGAGATTTTCGAGCAGCTTGTGTAAGGAGTCCCGGTAGACTAATCTTACAGCACAACTGATTATGGCATTCTTTTATGTGAGCTTTTCTTAGGGAGGGATTCTGGTACATCAGTCGAGGGGATAGGGGGAAGTCTAAGGATCCTGACATGGTTGGATCCCTCCATATCGGCGGTGAGGTCAATCAGGTTGAGCCTGAGGATGATGATGATGGCGACAGTGACGGTGATGAGGACGAGCCTGTACCTGTGGCCCTTGCATCATCGTCCGGTGTTAGGCCAGGTCCGGAGAAAGGGAAATGGTTGACCGGCAGTTTCATGTCAGTGGACCGCTGGGTCTCGATAAAAAAGACCTGAGAAGTCACATCCTCCTACAGCGCCTACACAGAGGAAGAAATCAAAGAATGACAGTTGGGAGTAGACAGGGCCAGTTGAGGGAGGTCCACAGGATCCAGTGCTTATCCCTTTGTACAACGAACATATTGCTGGTTTTATATGGCATGGACATGTAAATTTATAAACAATTTATTGCTCCATTCTACATTTATTTTTAGTATTCCATGATTTAATATTTATATTAATTTGTTTCGTTTATATGTAGGAGCAAGGTATATTAAAGTCGCAGTCGCACTTTGTGTCACTGACGGGTTAGACCCCTAGTGAACCTGCGGTTGTAGATTTGGCCAAGGGGACAGGACTCGTCCATTTGAGGTCTTGCATGTTCCAACACCCCAACGCTGCGTTATTATCTGCTTTTGTAGAGAGGTGGCAGCCAGACACCAACAGTTTTCACATACCTTGGGAGAGATGACAGTTACCTTACATGATGTCGAGTTAATTCTGGACGTACCTGCTTACAATAACTTTGGGGATCTATAGTATTCTCAGGACCAGCTGATTGGTATTATCAGAGTGACTTGGGTATCACATACTCTGGAGGTTGTATAAATACTCAGGAGTTGGCATAGGATTGCATGGTACATCCTCAAAGCACAGGATTGCATGCTACATCTAGTATTTACTTGGAAGTTCACTCTTTAACGATAAGAGTGGTAACATCGTCCCCGCCAAGCTATGGCCGCTCATGAAGAATGTTCGGGGCATTGATGGATTTGCATAGGGAGCTTCGACGCTTGCGTACTTGTACTAGAACCTAGGTCAGACCTTGCAGGTTGATGCGAAGGAGTTGGTTGTGTGTTAGTCACTGCTTGAGGTATTATTATTCATTATCTTCATTCGTTTATTTGCTTTGATTATATCATCGTTTACTATAACTAGTCATTTCGTTTATGTGTTATTTTTTATGGATCTAATATGTTTTAATATTTACTCCTAGTTTAACATAATTCATATGTTGTTTATGTGTTTGTTAGACATAGATATACATGTATTTTCCTATGTTTGCCCCAGCGGTAAGACCAGGAGCGAAGTCGTATAAGCCGTATATCCAGCGGTATGAAATGTTGGGACACAAATCTGAGCATAAATTAATAGACATCTGCACGGTTAGATGTGATGACTGCTGATGAGGTACGGTAGACTCCGTACAAGCCTGTTGAGATACAAGATGTTTAGGTTCCTACATAGCATGAGATACTTGCATACTTCGATTATATTAAGTCATACATGCTCAACAAAGTTTTCGGACAGTTTGGTTGGGTTCAATACATTCCAGCACATCCTATTCGACCTTTGGAGGCTCGTAGGCCAACAAATAGCAGGATATACGTCATGAACATATTTATCGAGGCGTTGTGGCTAGAGACACCATCACATATGCTGACGGAGATATGAACCAGTGTACTTGCTATACTCCTGAGTTGTTGCACAGACGATTACATGCCATGGTTTATCCCTTGCACTCATCCGAGGATACAGAATCCTGAAAGACTTCCACGTGAAGCACAGTTTCCGACTACAGCTCCCATATCACCCACAGTTCTCTTGGACATGATTGCTCGTGGGTGGACCATGATAACACTGAAGACTTTCCCTACGGAAGGATATCCCAAATGATGAAGAAGTATTATCAACCTCGCCCTTAGATTGATGTTGTTTTATGCTTTCATCTGGACATGTCTTTAGTATGTTTGCTTTTATGTACAGTTTCTTCATGTACTGTTTTTTAGTATAAAGTTTTATTTATTTATTTATTTTAATTCATGTACTGCCGAAATAAAGTGAAAAATGTTTTCTTTGAGAAGTAACCCGAGAAAATCGGACGACAGGTTTTCAAAATCGATCGTCCGATTTTGAAAATAAAGAGAAAATTGGACGATCGATTTTAAAAAGGGATCGTCCGATTTTTATTCACTTAAAAAATCGGATTAACCTTTTTAAAATAGGTCGTCCGAATTTTTAAGCCTCTGCAAAAAAGAAAGTGTCCGATTTTAAAATCGGATGACCCTTTTTCATTTCGAGAAATCAAAATTACTGTTTGTAAGTAATTCATTTAAAAACATTCTAAACTTTACCAAAAATTACAACTATTGTTCATAATCAAAACAAAACAAATATGCCCTTAGGGCTTACAAAAACTTATTTACAACGAGCAACGAGCGAGTAACTATAAGGTGGAAAAATATAATTAATATACAAATAAATAATAAATTTAATTGCAAAACAACTACAAGTTAACATGAATGGGATCCCCCGGTGGATATGCTCTAGCATACCTCGTGTTCCAATCTGCAATCCTGTTAGAATAAGCTCTTGCACAACCAGTGACTCGATCACTACATTGATATTCCCATTGCACATGTAAAGGGGGCAATGAGCATCTATCTCGCATTTGTAGCTGCATAAGACAATAAAAATATAAACTTGGTCTATACTCAGGTGATGATAAACTATACAAAAGGACTAACAAGATAAATAAATGTACACTAACCTTAATAAACTGCTACTGTCTTGCTAGGTGCTCGATAACCAGTGTATCTACAGTACGATCCGAATACGAGTACAAAGGTAATACAGTCGTGGACCTAAGCCGTGCAATTAAGACCACACACAAATTAAATGCATTTGCTATGAAATAAAGAGAATCAGGTGTATCCAACCAATGTTCTAGAGGCGCATGTCCATCCTCCCACTGTGTCCTATGTATAAGTTCATAAACCCGTTCTGCTGATCCGAACAATGAAAGGTACATATTCGTCGTATGTTCCAACTAAAAAATCATTCGTCTACGGACCCCATGTCATTGATGTTCATCCCCGAATATAAAGTTTGCCACAACCTGATAACCACAATTTCCATCACCATTCACGTTCTTCCAATTCTCAATAAAAGGATGCACGAAACTAGGGAAAGCTTCGATGTAAGGGAATGTGGAACAAGGAGATGCATCTATAACAGAAGATAAACTACTTCATCCACTGCTATGCCCTCTACCCCTACCCCTACGAGCTCGTGGCGGTTTGCCTCTCCCACGGGAATCCGAACCAGAACCCGAACCGTATCCAGAGCCGGAACCCTAACCAAAATTGTTGACTTTTGTATCTTTCGATGAGCAATTGATACGTGCTCCCAATATGACTTGTCTATTTTTTGTTGAGTTCGTCTTCCATCGTCCTTTTGTGGCTGTAATCTCAAGGGGAGATGTCAATGTCATACCTGGATCTTCGGGCAAAACCAGACTTAATACTCCTTTTACAAGACGATACATCTCCTTAACTTTGGATATGAGTCTTGTACTTATCTGATCCAAGAGGTCGGCAAGATCACGTATCTCATAATCTATATCCATATCCTTCTTCTGCGAACAAGGATGGTCACCTTCAATTTCTAGTGTCCTCCAAAAAGCCGATATATCGTCTAACTGGATAGGGAACATGTGATCGAACCGTGTAATCAACTTGCATGAACATGGGAGGCCGTGTGACATCCTTAAATAGTGTCCGCAATTATTTTTCGGATCATCAATGATCTCTGGTGTTCTCTTTATCTTAATCTATATCTTCTTCAATGCCAAATGACTGATTTTATTACTTATATTATTCAATATCAGATTACTCTTGGCATTAAACTTTTCTTAATGCCTAGAATACTCCAATGAGCTCTTAATCTCAGGAATTCGACCTTCAATGAGTGAGTGCATATTAAGGAACACAGTGTCCAAATCACCATGGCATGTTGAAAGCCATAGCTTCAGGGCTGAATGTTCACTCTTAATATGGTTTGTGGTCTCTACCCCAAAATACAGTACTTGACCTGTCCAAACTCTGGCGAATTTATGAGTTAGGGGGTTCAACCAAGTGTTAAACAAATAATGTAAGAAGTCCGGCCTTTTATTCCACTTCGTCTTCAAAACATCCAATTTTTTTAAGTATTCTTGCTCATCGATTTTATTAAGCAATTTGTACCATGAGCCGTTTACGAATCGTGATGCGACCTCCTCATCTTTTATCATCGATATGCTTTCTACATAGCATATGATATGCCTCTACTAAGCACTTCTTCGATCACAGGCATCAAACCGCTTTCCCTGTATGTAATAATCATGCACGAGTCATGTGCACTACCATCTTGCTCATTCCCTGTTGATACAGCTGATGAAAAATATAGGTGCTTGCTCATTCTGCACGAACGCAGTTGCTAAAATGAAGTTCTTACCTGTCGGAGTCATCCCTACAGCCTCCAACAATGACATATTGTACCTTTTTTAAAATACAAAGGAAAGATAAGATATTTAGAAACTGTACATAATATCTCTAAACCATAGACCCCGTACAAAATAAAATAATTAAACTTAAAGGAAAACCAATTAAATATGACCTAATTCATTTAAATACTCATCAAATATTAATAAAATATTTTTATACTAAAAGAAAACTAAATTAAACATAAATAAAGTATAATTCGGATACTTTACACTAGAATATTAAAATTACATGAAACACGAAACTAACTGTCATAAAAAAAATATAGCATATTCATCATCAATTTTAATTAATTATAAATATAAATTAAACGATGACAATCCCTTCAACATAATACTATTAATATTATAATTTAAACAATCAATATACAATTAATATCCAAATCTACGCTTAATAGAATGTATACAGACAACTTACTTGTTTGTTTTATACGCCGTATCCATTATCAGTACATATGGCCATATTCTCATCATTTGAATTGATGTCGGGTATGCAAAAACAATATCACTAAGCACGTTGCTATCGTCACAGTTTCTATAGAAGACTGTGTTACCCCATTGAGCACTTAAGCAAAGAACTTCTTCTAATGTGTTTCACTTCTGCATCCTATTATTCTTAATCTTGGCAACGACATTGTATATTTTCTGTGCACTACATAAATTATAAAAATCATATTATTAGATCCTAAACACAAATTTAAAATATTATAATAACATATTAAAAGTAATGTGACATACCTCACGGCACAATCCACATTTTATTCTCAAAAAAATCGCAAGATATTACGTGGTGGCACATGAATCTTTCTAAATTGCTCGGTCAGTATCAGCTGTTCCTCCGTTAGTTTTGCAACTTGAGTGTGACCGTGATTATAGACACCTATTGCATGATTGTGCCTCCCATCATGTACGAATGATTGCCAATTTTCATACGTAGTCATTTGCTCGCCTTTTAATTTAAAGGGGTAACCACACTTTTTAGTCCCGTAAGGACCACGTCTTTTTATGGGAACTTCTTCTTCTTCATCGTCAACTCTCAGCTTCGTTCTTGGTTTATTTGCACCTCTACGCTCGCAACCCGATGTAACGTACGGTCGACGGTAGGATGTTCTTGATCTCAAATACCGAGTGACAATAAATTATTTGTTCACTTTCATAGTCGTTTCTTTTGCCCAATCCACCAACTCGGTTTTTAAATTAAAAATTCGATCTGTTGCGAATAAATGCCCGTGCTCCACGTATTCTTCCAGTTCCAAAAATTCTTCAAATGTATTTGGATCTATATCAGCGTGTTATGTTAAAACATTATACGAAACAAATTAATAATACATCTTATATTAATTAAAAAAAATTATAAACAACATAAAAGTAACATTTAATATATATATAAAATCGACTGGACCGAGTTTCGCCCATATAGGCAAAATTCTCCAATGTGTTTCGCTGATCTAGGCAAAATTTTCTTTACATTATCGCCAGAATAGGCGAAACTTATTGGAGAACTTCGCCCATCTAGGCGAAACTCCGTCCAGTGACAAAAAATTTTTTTGGGAGTTTTCTTACCTCAAAATCGATATTTTCTTATTTACCTCCAAACTGTGTTGAATGTGAAATATTAGAGTTTTAGGGTAGAGAGAAATTGTTTAGACAGAGAAAGATGAATGTAAGAAATGAATTTTTTCACGCTATACATATAGATTTTCGAGTTATATTTATTGACCATTAGGGTCAATAAACCCAATTCGGGAATCTATATATATAGCGCGAAAAAATTCTCTCTAACTCAAAACTCAAATCTTTCACATTTAACACAGTTTGGATGCAGATATAGATCATTTTGAAGATTTTTTGCAAGAAAATATTTTTCCTTAAAAAACTGCAAAAAACATGCAATTTTGCCCGGACTGGCGAAAATATGCGTTGAGTTTCGCCCGGTCCGCTGAAAATTTCTAGAAATTGTCCCGATTCGGCAAAAGTATGGGTGTTTGACCGAAGGTCTTGGTGAAATTTTTTTTAAAAAATTATAAAAAAAAACATTTTATATATTAAAAAAAACACTTAACTGCACTGAGTTTCGTCCAGTTGGGCAAAATTCTCTAACTAGTTTGCCCATCTGGGCGAAACTTTCTATGGATTTTCGCCAGAATGGGCGAAACTCGTCCAGTGACGAAAAAAATTGGTACTTTTTTTACCTCAAAATCGATATTTTCTTGTAAAAGATTTTCAAAATGATCCATATTTACCTCCAAACTGTGTTGAATGTGAAAGACTTGAGTTTTAGGATAGAGTGAAGTTAGAGAGAAATTGTTTAGAGAGAGAAAGATGAAGGTAAGAAATGAATTTTTTTGCACTATATATATAGATTCCCATCAGTGCAAAAGGGAGGGTTCCCTAACCATAATAAAAACTCAAAAGAATGATGATAGGTGAAATACTTTTCATTCGCCCAGCTTGCACGGAAATCCATTTGATGCCAAATCTACCGGAAAATGATATAATACTACGAAAATAAACCTACACTTAAGTTCAACTAAAAAGCTAAGAAATTTAAAATTACAAAAATCAGTAAGAAGTCTGATGATCCAATCCATGATAAGCCCACTACATCCAAAAGAACTAGGGTAACAACGATCGTGTGTGAGCCTAAGGCTTAATCGGGTCGAGTTTTATTAAATTTTTTTCGAACTCAAGTTAAATATCACTGAGTCTATTTTTTCAATGCTTCGTCTCAAGTTTAAGTTGAACACGAGTTTTTGGTGAGTTTTCATTTTATGAGTCTAGTTCATTGTAATATGCTTTGGTAGAAAAAATACGTAAATTGATTATTTTTAAAATAATATTTTTGTATCATAAAAAAATTAAAGTATATAATACTAATTAATTAAAAATATAAGAGTGAGAATAAACAAGTAAGTTTAATTATAAATTTTTATTTTAATTAAGAGTGAAAAACCTTAGAGGGGGGTGAATAAGATTTTTGGCTAATTTTCAAAAATCTTTTGTGTAATTAAAAGATAAACCTCCAATTTTGTTTGAGAAGGAATACTAAAACTCTTTTTTAATAAAAAAACCAAATCAAATAAAACCTTACAATTAAGACAATCAAGTAAAAGCATAGAATAAAGGTAGAGAACAATTTATAGTGGTTCACTCTCCCAAAGAGCTACATCCACTACCTTGAGTCAACACCTAAGGATTTTCCAAATCCACTATAATCCAAGTCTACAACAATTACAAGTTTGAGGATCACCTACCAAGGGTTTTACAAGCAACCTCAATTCACAACACAAATGCAATCAACACAAGTTTGAGGATCACCCAACAAGAGTTTTGCACATAACCTCAATACTCAACACAATATAAATCGAAGGATGACCAAGGGGTTTTTCAACAAAAACTTTTGATGTTAATAAAAGAGAGATGAGTAAAGAACAATATTACCACATGAGCTTGAGAAGGAAAGATACAACTCAATTGAATGCTTTTACAAGCTCCTCTTTACTTCTTCTTTGATGGATGATCACAAATGAAGCTCCAAGAAGATTTTTCTATTTGCTTTAATAAGATGAAGATATTTTAAAGAATGTACTTTAAAGCTCTTTAAATATTCTAAAATGATCTTGATAAATTTTTCAACCAACCTCTTTTTTTTTCAGCCGATCAAAAATCAATATATATAGGGAAGAAAAAAAGTAGTCGTTACTCAATGTAACGGTAATATTTTTCACAGTAAAAAGGAAAACCGGACGACCGATTTCTAAAAATGGACGTCCGATTTCCTTATACAAGAAAATCGGATGAGCCCTTTTTCTAAAATAGGATGACCGATATTGAAACAGAAAGATTCGGATGCATCTTACAAAAATCGGATGATCCCTCTTAAAAATCGGACGACCGATTTTAAAATAGGACGTCCGATTTTTCTCCCTTGGAAAAAATCGAATGACCAGTTCTGAAAATCAGATGACCTTTTTTTGAAAAGGATTTAAAAGCCAGTTTTCTTTAAACAAAAAGAACTTTCCTTCACATTTCAAAAACACTTCAAAACATGTATTCTTGATACTCCTTTAGAGATAAGAAAACTTTCGAAGGCATAAAAAACTCTATCAAGAATACTTGGATTTTTTAAGAATAGTTTATAGAAAGAAATTCATCCAAGGAGCTTCATACATGATCAACATCAAAGATGAGAGTTATGGAGTTTTACAAAGAAATACCTTAGCACATCTCTAACTAAGAACATAAGTCTTCAAGGTCTTCAATGCCTTGATCTTTTCTCCTTCATTGTGCCTTGATCACCAAGATCTTTTGCTTCTAAGAGTGTAGCCTTGAGACTTCAAATATGCTTCTTTTGTTCTACTGAAACTAAGCTTAATATTTCATCACATAACATATGTTAATCATAATCAAAATCATATGCAATAGTGCCCTTAAGGCTAACAATCTCCCCTTTTTTTATTATGACAAATACATATGCAAGAAGAACAAACGAGCAAATATAAAAACATGGTGATGCTTCAAAAAGATCATTAATAATAGTAAAGCATACCAAAACACCATAAGGGAGATAACTCCCCCTATGAATTTAAAAACATGCCAAGATTTTAGAAAAAAATAAGCTCATCTTAAAAGCATGCTTCACACCAAGAATGCATCAAACAATTATCAAGGTAACTCCATAAGATATGTAACTCCATAAGATATGTAGCCAACCAAAAGCAAGCATGAAACTTAAAAGCAACACAATAAGAATCTTGTAACTATTTCTCCCCCTTAGTTCTTGCACATATTTCTCCCCCTTTTGTCATAAATCAAAAAGATATTTGGGAGAGACTTCAAGGGATCATAGAAAGGGTAACTACAATTGAACTTTCAATATTAAAGATCATCATGAAGTCTATAAAAAAAACATGGCATCAAGATAACATAATACCAATTAGAAAATCGCTTAATTTCTCATACCAAGCTCTTGGAGCTTGTTTTAAACCATAGAGTACTTTTGAAAGTTTGTAAACATAATTTGGAAATTTTTCATGCACAAAACCGGGAGGTTGTTCAACATAAACTTCCTCCTCAATATCACTATCTAGAAAAGCACTCTTAACATCCATTTGAAAAAGCATGAATCCTTTTAAAATAAGTAAAAGCTAAAAGCATCCTAATGGATTCAAGTCTAGCAACCGGAGCAAAAGTTTCATCAAAATGTATGCCCTCTTCTTGATTGAATCCTTGGGCAACAAGTCTAGCTTTGTTTCTAATAACTTCTCCGGAATCATTTAGTTTATTTCGAAAAACTCATTTTGTGCCAATGGTGGGATGATTACGTGTTCTAGGGACTAAAGTCCAAACTTTGTTTATTTCAAATTGATTTAATTCCTCTTGCATAGAAATAATTCAAAAATTATCACACAAAGCATCATCGATAAACTTAGGCTCAATTTGAGATAATAAGGCAAAGTTGTCAATAAAGTACCTTCTTGTTCTTACCCCTTGTGATACATCATTTCATCATTGGAGAGTCCCTTTGGATATATCACAACTTGAGGAGGACTTTGAGCTTCTTGATCATTTTCTTGTTTTACTTCAATCTCTTCTTCCTCCATAAGCATGTTCTTCCATTACTTGAGTTTACAAAGCTGGTAGCTTAGAGTATTATCTATGTCATCATCATATTTTTTGTCAAAAATGTTAGTTTTATCAAAATATACATGAATGGACTCTTCAACACATAACGTTCTTTTGTTATAAATTCTATAGGCCTTTTTGTTTGAAAAGTAACCAAGAAAAATTCCCTCATCGGATTTTTTTTTAATCAAAATTTTCAAGATTATCCTTGGTGTTTAAGATAGAGCATTTGCATCCAAAAACTTTGAAGTAGCCAATTGAGGGGGTTTTGTTAAAATTAAGTTCAAAAAGAGTTTTTCCTTTTTTAAAAAAATGGTCTCAAGAGAACACAATTCATAATGTAGCCTGCGGTGTTAACAGCCTCAGCCCAAAATATTTAGGAAGGGAATTTTCACAAAGCATTGACCTTGCCATTACTTGTAAAGTTCTATTTTTTCTTTCCACAAATCCATTTTGTTGAGGAGTTTTGGCTACCGAAAAGTTATGTAAAATACCAAAATCATCACAAAGTTTTGTAAAATCTTGGTTGTTGAATTCTCTCCCATTATCACTTCTTATAGAAATCAATTTGCAATCAAGGGAGGTTTGGACTCTTTTGAATAATTTAACAAATTCATGAAATGCTTCATCCTTTTGGCTTATAAACAAAGTCCAAGTGAATCTTAGAAAAATCATCCATAATAACAAAGGCATACCTCTTACCACCAAGACTAGTGGTCCTTATTAGTCCAAATAAATCCATGTGAATGAGTTCTAAAGGTTTTGAAGCTAAAATAGTTTTCTTTGGTTTAATAGAAGATTTTATTTGTTTTCCAAATTGGCAAGCATCACAAAGTTTGGTTTTCTCAAAAGTAAGTTTTAGCAATCCTCTAACAAGTTCTTTAGAAGAAAGTTGGTTTAGCAAATCCATACTAACATGACCAAGCCTTCTATACCACAAAAATGCATCATCACCATGAACCGAGAGACACTATAAATTTTGAGAAATGAGAACTTCAAGATAAAAGACAGACATATACCAACTCTTGCAACAAAAATAGTTTTGTTCACAAGCTTGTTTATGATAGAAGAAGATTCACTTTCAAAAACAACTTTGTACCCATAATCACACAATTGACTAATACTAGATAAATTACACTTCAAACCATCAATTAAAAGAACTTCCTTAATTAAAGAAGGTGAACTATATCCAATGTTACCTATACTGATGATCCTTCCAAAAGTAACAAAGCCACCTTCGGTTTTTTCCTAGCTCATTCATGAGGGATGCAGATCCGGTCATGTGTCTTAAGTATCCGTTATCCAAGTACCACTTAGATGACCTTGACTTGTGTCCTACAAAAGAAGAAGTCGAAAAGACTTTTGGTATCCATATCTTTTTGGGTCCATGAATGTTAGTTGGATTTTCTTTTATTTTCCAAATAATTTTTACTCCCCTTTCAATCTTTCTTTTTATAAAAAATTTAATGGCTTTATGACCACTCTTTTCACAATAGGTGCAACAAAAATGGGGGAAGGAGGAAGAAGCTTTAACAAAATATGTTTGCTTTGAAGAAGCATTAGAGTAGTTGTATCCAATGCCATATTTATTATAAGGAGATCTTTGTGGACAAAGAAGTTTTTCAAAATTTTCTTTTCCTTGAGTAAATATTTCAATGCACAAAGTGAGATCATTTACCTTTTTCTTTAAAGATTCATAATCAATCAAACAGTTTTCAAGAGAGGAAATCTTCTCACAAAAGTTCTTGTTTTCTAAAACAAGTTTTTGAAAATTTTTGTTTGAACACTCTTTTTCATTTTTTCAAGATTTCTAAAGACTCAAGGAGATATTTATTTTCACAAATAATTTTTGAGTTTTCATCAAGCAAAACTTGAGTTTTTTTTTCAAGTCTTTGTTTCTTTTTGAAACCTTTTTGTATTCACCATACATTTCAATAAGCATAGTACTAGGATCATCATCACAAATATCATCAATGAGACTAGAAGAGTTAGAGGGTGAAGATTGTACCTCATTCTCCATTGCCATGAAGTATATGTTTGCCTTTTCATCACCTTCACTTTCACTTGTATCTTGATCCTATGCACCAATAAGTCCCGTGTCTTTCTTCTTTTTCTTTAAGGCTTCAAGCTTGGCTTCTAATGCTCCTTTTTCTTTTTCAATAGCCTTAGGACAATCGGCTACAAGGTGTTCCATACTATTGCATTCAAAGCATCTTGCTTTGAATAATGAAGAGTTATGTCCTCCTTTCTTAAATGGAGGTTTCTTTCCCTTTTTGTTAAAACCGTTCTTATATAATCTTTTGAATTTTCTCATAACCGAGCCTATATCTTCATCGTTGGAAGAACTAGCTTGTTCTTCTTCATTAAATTTGAGAGCTATACTTCTTTTTCCCTTTTCTTCTTTTTCCATTTCATTTAACCTTTTTACTTTCAATTTATCAGTGAGAGGAGAGCCTATGAGTTCTTCAATTTGGAGAGTTCTTAAATCCTTTGATCCTTAGGGAGTGCATCTAGAACTTTTCTATTTGCTTTTCCTCTTGAATATTCCTTTCCATAAGCCTTGAGTCCGTTTATGATGTTTGTAAATCTAGTGAATATTTCACTAATACTCTCATTTGGCTTCACCACAAAGAGTTCATAATCTCTTACTAACAAAGCCAACTTTGATTTTTTGACTTGGTTGGTTCCTTCATGAGTGTTCCAATAGTTTCCACTTGTCATGGGCCGGGTCACATCTACTTACTCGATTGTATTCATTAACATCCAATACACAACTTAGGATATTCAACGCTTGGTAGTTTAATGTCATCCTTCTTGAATTATATTTATCAAACTCTTCTATTTTCTTGATTCTTCTATCATTTTGAGGGATAAAAGGTCCTTTCTCTACAATACTTCAAAGATCAAAGTTAATAAAACAGATATATATTTTGATTCTAGATTTCCAAAAAGTATAATTTGTACCATTGAAAAGAGGAGATCTATTTGTAGAAGAGCTTTCTATATATATATATATATATATATAGGGTGGGTTTGAAATACTAGCCATTTGAAAAAGATATTTTGCTTCTTAGGATGTTAAGCCTTAAAAAGAAGACCCACTCTGATACCAATTGAAAAACCTTAGAGGGGGAGGGGGAGGGGGGGATGAATAAGGTTTTTGGCTAATTTTAAAAAATCTTTTGTGTAATTCAAAAGATAAACCTCTAATTTTGTTTGAGAAGGAATACTAAAACTCATTTTAATAAAAAATCAAATCAAACAAAATCTTACAGTTAAGACAATCAAGTAAAAACATAGAATAAAGGTACACAACAATTTATAATGGTTCACTGTCCCAAAGAGCTACATCCACTACCTCGAGTCAATACCCAAGGATTTCCCAAATCTACTATAATCCAAGTCTACAACAATCACAAGTTTGAGGATCACCCACCAAGGGTTTTGCAAGCAACCTCAATCCACAATACAAATACAATCAACACAAGTTTGAGGATCACCCAATAAGGGTTTTGCACATAACCTCAATACTCAACACAATATAAATCAAAGGACGACCTAAGGGATTTTTCAACACAAACCTTTGATATTAATAAAAGAGAGATAAATAAAGAACAATGTTACCAAATGAGCTTGAGAAGGAAAGATACGACTCAATTGAATGCTTCTACAAGCTCCGCTTTACTTCTTCTTTGATGGATGATCACAAATGAAGCTCCAAGAAGATTTCTCTATTTGTTTTTATGAGATGAAGATATTTTAAAGAATATATTTTTAAAGCTCTTTAAATGTTCTAAAATGATCTTAATAAATTTTTCAACCAACCTCTTTTTTTTTTCAGCTGATAAAAAATCAATATATATAGGGAAGAAAAAAAAGTAGTCGTTACTCAGTGTAACGATAATATTTTTCACAATAAAAGGAAAACCGGCCGACCGGTTTCTAAAAACGGACGTCCGATTTCATTATACAAGAAAATCGGATGAGCCCCTTTTCTAAAATAGGACGACCAATATTGAAACAGAAAGATTCGGACGCATCCTACAAAAATCGGATGATCCCTCTTAAAAATCAGATGACCGATTTTTCTAAAGCTAGAAAAATCGGACGACCGATTTTAAAATAGGACGTTCGATTTTTCTCCCTTGGAAAAAATCGGATGACCAGTTTTGAAAATCGGATGACCCTTTTTTGAGAAGGATTTAAAAGCCAGTTTTCTTTAAACAAAAAGAACTTTCCTTCACATTTCAAAGACACTTCAAAACATATATTCTTGATACTCTTTTAGAGATAAAAAAAACTTTCGAAGGCATCAAAAACTCTATCAAGAAATACTTGGTTTTTTTATGAATAGTTTATAGAAAGAAAGGAGCTTCATACATGATCAACAATAAAAGATGAGAGTTATGGAGTTTTACAAAGAAATACCTTAGCGCATCCCTAACTAAGACATAAGTCTTCAAGGTCTTCAATGCCTTGATCTTTTCTTATTCATTTTGCCATGATCACGAAGATCTTTTGCTTCTAAGAGTGTAGCCTTGAGACTTCAAATATGCTTCTTTTGTTCTATTGAAACTAAGCTTAATATTTCATCACACAAACATACGTTAATTATAATCAAAATCATATGCAATAATGCCCTTAGGGCTAACAAAGAGATTATAAGTAAGTAATTTATAAAAATTTACTAATTGAATGTACAACTCTCTGCTTTCTGTTTTGTTTATATTAGTATATAACTTAAATTTGAATAGACACTTTAATAAAAAGCATAATAATTAAAACTTTTCTATTCAATTAAAATTTTAATATTATGAATAATATATAAATATATAATATTATATACATTTATTTATTTGTCGAGCTTCGAATTGAGCTTCGAAAAGTTTGAACTTGACTCGTCACATTACTCGAGTGAGCTCGAGCTCGAGATGAGCTCAGTCAACTCGAGTTCGAATCGAGCGTCGATTGAACTTTTCGCGAACGTTTATGAACAATTCGCTTCATTCGCATCCCTATGTGAACCAACACGAGCGACCTTGCATGCTACCCGCCATAAATGACGAACATCGTCCTGTCTTGTCACTGTGTTCTCTATCATCCCCATATCAAGTAGCGACCCCATACCATCCAACTGCTTGAAATGAACCGAATAAGAAAATCACTTTTGGCCCTCGAGTTCTCTCTGTTAGTTGTCTAAAATCATTTACTGCAACCAACCGTCGGCAGTAGGAAGCGTTTCCACCTCAGTATCGAAAACAAACCAACATAACAAAGGACTTCAACCACCAAAGACAAGCACGACATCACAATTTGCCAACTAAATGGCTAGTAGAGCATAGATTCGGCGTTGCGAAAGGCCGAAGCAAAGGGCCGGTGAGTCGGCTAAACCTCTCCACCACCACAAGCAAACCACCGAAAAGGAAGAACAAACCACCAAAAACACACTATATGCAATAAATACAAGGCCATACGTCAACAAAGTTGGGAATGACTAGCTCAACCAACGTCTCAATACCAACTTGCACCAACCCTCAACCAAACAAAAAATCACAGCCGAGAGCTTGAGTTGTAGCTATACTTAACTCTAAACCGATGACAAGAACTAATTCTCAATAGGAGAGGGGTGAGTCAACAACTTGCTGCTCTCTGAGGCATCGAGCAGTTGCCCTTGGGAAAAGAGCAAGGTGCTCCGGCCCTACGAACTACACACATTAATCGGACATGATGATTTTTTTTATCTGAAAAATCAAGAAAATAAAATAATTTAGTATAAAGTGATATTTTTCTTCATTCTAGAAAATGAAATGAATCAAATCGAAACTGACCTTTTCTCCCAAAAAAAAAAAAGAAAAAAAAAGAAAGAAAAATTTGTCATCTTAGTCCCTAAACTATTTTTTAGTCCTAATCTAATCCTTAATCTCCGTTTTCATTGTTAGTCACTGAACATTTATTTTTAGAATGTTTTATTCACTGCCACCAATTCTACCGTGGAATCCTGCAACAAAAAACACATGAACTCACACTCATAAGTAAAGTTAAAAAAGACATTTCACTTATCAACTAACAATCATTCGATTAAACAAAACAATATGGTCTAATCGAATACCTTAAATATTTTTTGGGTTTATGCTAAATTTTTTATAAGCACTAGAAAAATTTCCTTCAAAATTAGAGAAAATTTTCCTACAAATTGAAAGAAAATTTCTCCAATAAAATATTGAAATATTTTTGGGTTTAAAATTCTTTTCCTCCAATTTTAGAACAAATTTCACATAAACCTTAAGAGTATTTCAAGTATTCAACTAGACCCTATTGTTTTATTTAATAAAGTGATAGGTTCGCTGAGTAAGTGAAATGTATTTTTTAACCTTATTCATAATTTAAGTAAGATTCATATGTTTTTTCTTTTATTACTAGATTCTACCCTGAAATTGGTGATGATGACTAAAACTTTTTAAAAATAAATGTAGAGGTTTGAAAAATAAAAATAAAAATTAAGAATTAAGTTAAGACTAAAAAAATAGTTTAAGGACTAATATTGTAAATTTCTAAAAAAAAAAAAAGGATAAAAGAAAGGAAAGTGGCATTAAGTTTCCATTTCTGTTTTTTCCATGAGAAAAAAAAAAAGGTGATGGTATTGAGGTTTGGATTTTCTGTATCAAACCATCCCTATACCCTTTAGATTTACAGCACCAAAACTTACTAGAGAAAATGTACCATAAAATAAAAATTCTTATATAAAATGGTAAATAAATTGGTAAAGAGTATCCAACCGTTTTACTTTTGAATCGGAGATCATATTTTTTGAAGAAACCTCTCAAGTCCCCCTAAATCTTTAAACCCTCAATTACCATCATCATCCTCACCTTCTCATAAACCCTTTCAGAAGAATTCGTTCCTCATGACCTAACGATGACAATCACTTCCCCCTTCTTAAATTATGAAGTCCCTTATCCCTTCCTCTCTTCTTCTCCGTTCAATTTCTTCCAGAAAGCTATTCAAATCTCGCCTCCACAATCAAACATCCCCCTTTTCTTCATCCTTCTCTTCATGCGAAGAAATCGCGGTTGCCAATGAGGTTATTAATATTATTGAAACATCAAATCCAATGGAGTCAGTTCTTGAAGAGGTATTACCCATTTTAACTCCTGAAATTGTTGCCTCTGTTCTTGAGGAGAAAAAGCACAACCCTGGATTGGGTTTCAGATTCTTCATCTGGGCTGCCAAAAGAAAGTGTTTCCGCAGCTGGGTTTCCCATAACTTGATTATAGATATGCTTATTAGTGGTGATTCTCACGGTGGTAATGGTTATCATGGATTTGATTTATATTGGAAAACTCTCGATGAGGTTAGAAAATGTGGGAACCCCATAACTTCGGAAGCATTTGCCGTATTAATTTCAGCATATTGGAGGCTCAAGAAGGCTGAAAAGGCTGTGGACACATTTGGTAGGATGAAGGAGTTTGATTGCAAACCCGCTTTGTTTACTTATAATATGATATTGCATGTGCTGGTTAAAAAAAATGTGATTTTGTTAGCTATGGCTGTCTATAATATGATGTTGAAGTCAAACATTTCTCTCAATTCTTCTACATTTACCATTTTGATTGATGGATTGTGTAAGAGTAGGAAGACTCAGGATGCCCTAAAACTGTTTGATGAGATGAGTGAGAGAGGAATATTGCCTAGTAAGATCACCTTTACCGTGATTCTTTCTGGCTTGTGTCAGGTTAAGAGGACTGATGAGGCATACAGGCTGTTTACTTCGATGAAAAGTAGAGGGTGCAAACCAGATTATGTGGTTTACAACGTCTTGCTAAATGGATTCTGTAAGCAAGGCATGATGACTGATGCACTTACTCTGTTGGAATCCTTCAAGAAGGATGGATATGTCATTGGAAAAAAGGGTTATGCTAGTATCATTGAGGGCTTAATCATAGATCATAAAATTGATGAAGCACATGCACTGTTTCAGCAGCTCTTTCAGATGCATATCATACCTGATGTTGTGTTATATACTATTATGATGAGAGGGCTATCTCAAGCAGGCAGGGTAAAGGATGCCTTGAATTTGTTAAATGATATGACTCAAAGAGGTGTTGTCCCTGATACATTTTGTTATAATACTCTTATTAAGGGCTTTTGTGATATTGGTCTGCTAGACGAAGCTCGGTCTCTTCAGATAGAAATTTCAGCGAGTGATCTCTTCCCAGATGCTTGCACTTACTCTATATTGATCTGTGGTATGTGCAAAAATGGCCTGATAGGGGAGGCACAGCATATTTTCAATGAAATGGAGAAGCAAGGATGTCTACCTTCTGTTATTACCTTTAATTCTCTTATAGAAGGGCTATGTAAAGCTGGCAAACTTGAGGAAGCTCACCTTATGTTTTACAAGATGGAGATAGGAAGAAATCCTTCATTATTCCTTCGACTTTCGCAGGGTGCAGATAGAGTCCTTGATAATGCAAGCCTCCAAGCAATGGTAGAGAAATTGTGCGAGTCGGGGATGATTCTAAGAGCTTATAACCTTCTCATGCAGCTGGCTGATAGTGGAGTCCTGCCAGATATTGTGACCTACAACATTTTGATAAATGGCTTGTGCAAAGCGGGAAATATCAATGCTGCTTTTAAGCTCTTTCAGGAGCTCCAACTCAAGGGGCATTCACCGGATAAAATCACATATGGGACCCTCATAGATGGGTTCTATAGGGCTGGTCGTGATGACGATGCTTTAAAGCTGTTTGAGCAGATTAGGAATAGTCATTCTTCTATGCTTAGTCCAGAGATTTACAAGTCCCTTATGACTTGGTCTTGCCGAAAGGGGAAGACATCTTCAGCTTTTAATATTTGGTTGCAGTATATGAAGGATATTGGTGGCGAGGGAGATGAAGAGATTGAGTTGGTTCAAAAGCATTTTGAGGCGGGTAATGTAGAAATGGCCATAAGAGGACTACTTGAAATAAACTTTAAGTGGAAAAGTTTTGATTCCGCACCTTACAATATTTGGCTCATTGGGTTGGTTCAGGCACGCAGAACTGAGGATGCTTTGAGGATTTTCTCTGTTCTTGAGGAGCTTCATGTTAATGTGTCTGGTCCAAGTTGTGTAATGTTGCTCGATCAACTCTGCTATGAAGGAAATCTTGATCAGGCAGTTAAACTTTTCCTCTATACTATGGAGAAAGGGTTAAGGTTGATGCCACGAATTTGCAACAAATTGCTCAGATATCTTATTTCAAGAGATAAGGCGAAGGATGCTGTTTATCTTCTGACAGAAATGAAGTCCTTTGGGTACGACATAGATGCCTATCTTTATGGTCACACAAAATTCCTTGTCAATCACTACAGGATAATCAGGGAAATTGAATAGTGTCCTGGATGATTTCAATTAGAAACTGGACCATCTGCTGATTTCTTGTACCATCCAGGCGAGTTGTAAGATTTGAAAATCTCCTCATTCCCTATCTTCCTGACCACTGACTATGATCTGACATAGGAATTTCCATTGATTAATACATTTCCATCTTCAATTAGCTTGCAAAGTTGGCCAGGGACTGAAATGAAAGGAAGTGGAGAAAATTTTCTGGGGACTTTAGGCACATTACTAAAATCTTGTAACTTGTATCCAATGCTTGTGTAACATTAGTAAACCAGGAGAAATTACATGATTCAGAATAAACTTGATTTCTGATGTGTAACATTTAATTGCATCTTTAACATAATTCTTGATGTCTGATTCAGAATAAACTTGATTCTGATGTGTAACTTGTCTTGATTGAGGAAGGTTAATGTTAAAATAAAATTCTTTGTTGGTTCCTTTTTCACCTATTTCTGTTATTTTTTTACTTCTTTTCTCTTCTCTCCTTTTAACTTCAGTGACTGCATACTTGACTATTTTCTGCATACATTTCTTAGTATCTCTGCTTTTTCAAGTTCTATGGAGGTTGTTTGTAACCAATACCGTACCTACTACTCTTGCCATGTAAATTTAGTAACAGCAAAAGTTAGGAAAAGGATTTTCTTCATTGACAGATGAATCAGCATAACTGTTTTATGGAGTTTGCTATGAATGTTAAGTTTGTATAAGACGTGTATCCCTCACATCTGCTAGGTTAGGTGGGCAGAAGACAATAGTAATACTCCTCTGTGTCTTGCAGCTAGACATGCCTACCATTGTGCAAAACTCTGCTTTTCTGCACCCTCTGAAATTTACCAACTCATGCCATGGATTTGGGACATTGAACCGGACTTCTGCCGGATAGCTGCAGGTGCTGGGCTGGCCAATTCCAGCAGAGTCAATACATGCTCCTCGCAACTGCAGGCTTCACTAGCTCTTTCTGCGGTTGGATTGAGCGCCTCGACTTCAGAAGTACTGTCAGAAATCCTGACAGAAATCGGCCAGGAAGATCCTACTATGAAGCAGCAACACAATGACACCAAAGGGAGACATCTGAAGCATACCCCATTCTTACAAATTCCAGTGAGATCAAGATTGGAAGGTAACAGCGTCTAATGTCCTTCGTTCCTGCTGCCATTTCACAGGAGGACTGGAGCTTGCAGTCACTTTCTATCTCTTGCCATGCTGCTACTAGACCTTAAAAGTTGTTTCACCTTCTGATCAAAAGGCATTTGTAGGTCCAATCTACCATAGCTTTTCTTTCCAATTTGATTTTCACTTCTCCTTATCATCGATTCTGCCAAGCACATATGCAGTTATAATCAGATGAGAAAGGCAAGAGGAGTAGTTATTTTGTTCAACTAATGTAATATCTCCAGTGAGACGCATTCTAAACACTCCTCAGATATATGAATATCATGAAAATACAAGCTATCATACTCTTGTGGACATACCTACTCGTTCTCTCAGAGCAATAACATGTTCAGTTCCGATGCTTTTCTGAGCAAAGAAGAGTATATCATTATACATTTTAATTGATGGCTGAATTCCTCCATCCTCCATCCATTGCATTACCTATATAAAAATGTTGCTCAGTCTTCTATCCATCTGATTTCAGGATGCAAGATGGAAGTATATAGCTAAGTCATATCTTACAGAAACGACTATCATTCATTTGAGGCCAAAGATATGAGTATATAAGGGTCCTGATGACAATTGGTTCATTTCAAACATTAAAACATTTATAGTTGCTGTACTTGAGCTTACTCATAAGCTTAATGCAAAGAGGGCTTCAATGATCATACCTCAAGGTATTTTCTCCAATTTCCAGCTACCAAAAGGTTTCTTAATAAAATCGAATATGTTGAGTAGTTGGTTTCTGCCCCTGATGCTACCATCTTGTAAAACAACTGTGCACATACCAAAAGCCAGACATGACACGCATGAGATAGTCGGAGTGCAACTTTCTGAAGCAGATGCTAAAAATGTAAGTACCACCATGATAAAAATGATATTAACAGTCTTCCCATTCAAAGAAGATACATATGAGAATACGCATGACACAGGAAGTTTCTAAACAATCATACTATACCATCATCCATTTTACCTTCATCATGGTCTCTATCTTCCCAGATTTTCCAAAAGAACGCAGAAGGTGGTTAAGAGTTCCAACTGAAGCAAAAGGCAATGAAGTTTCCATCATGCTAATTATTTCGGAAGTTGTCCTCCAATCTTGCAAGCTTCAGTTGTTGAAGATGAAATATTTAGATACTGATAGAAGATGATCTACTATTGTTTCGTATGCAATTACAGAAAAGAAAAAGGAGGGGGGAGGAGAGACGAACATCATGTACCAAAGAAACTAAAGAACAGAGTGACAAGTCCCCCTTTATCCATTTATCTTTTATTTCAGTTGCACCAGAGTGAGTAGCATCGAGAATAGACAATGATTTGGCATCAATGAGATTAGGAAAGCACATAAAATTCACAGGACTTACATGCTGCATGCTGAGATCAGTTCAAAGAAAACAGCATCAGTGAACTGGATCTTCTTTTCTTTCATAAACTCGGCAATAACCAAAACTTTGTCTGGTAGGAATGCTCTATTGAAAGCTCTCATAAGAGTTGAGCAAGCTACAGAATCAGGCTGGACGCCATCCAGTTCCATTTCTTGAAATAATGCCAAAGCTTTTTCCCAAGCCTCTGCAGCATGCAATTTCCACAACTCATGCAATTTAAGCTTTTATTTCCTGGAGTAGCATTTAAAGCAATCATCATTTTATAAACAGTGTCGAGATTGAATCTTACCCACAGTACTGTATGCATGTAGCATCGATGTATATGCAACAACATCAGGACTAAAACCAACCATTTTCATCTCATAGAACATAGATTCTGCTTCACCAAGCTGACCCTGGAAATTGAAGCCATGCAGAGAAATCAGCAGTTGTTTGGCAGCAAAGGTTACTCAGAGCCAGCCATAACAAGATTCATGCATAGTACCTGTTTGCTGTAGGCACAAATAGCTGAAGAATATACCTCCTTTGACAAGGGTATTTTTAGATACTTCATTTCAGTAAGAAAATTAAGTGCCTCAGAGTACTTTGACATCTTACAACAGCCACTTATCAACACAGTATAAGTGACTGCATCAGGTTTAACTTTCTTTTTGCTCATAGACCTATATAATGTCAGTGCTTTCTCATACTCCCCAACATTGACATAACTGCCAATAGCAGAGTTATATGCGATAGTGTTCAATTTGATGCCTCGCATCTCAGCAGCTGTAAGTACTGAATCAATCTTAACTTTTTGGCCACAGCGGCCACAGGCAGCCAACAAAGTACTAATTGAGACGACATTAGGTTGGATACCACTTTGCTCCATTTCATGCATCACATCAACAGCCTCAGCTAAAAGCCCATTTGATCCATAGGCATCAATCAGAGCATTATAAGTTACCAAATTTGGTTTCAAATTGCTCCTTCTCATCATCGCAAATACTTCCCTTGCCTTCTTAGGTTGCTGTGCTCTTCCATACGCATTGAGCAAAGATGTATAAGAGACAACATCTGGCTGGATTCCCTTCTGCTTCATCTCATGAAAAGTTGAGAATGCTTCTGTACACATCCCTTGTGAAGCATATGCACCAAGTAGAGAATTATATGAAACCACGTTGGGTTCCAGACCTTCCGCCAGCATTGTGTTAAAAACAGCCTGGCAGTTCTTTACCTGCCCCAGGATTGAGTACATATGCATAATACTAGTAAAGGTAACAATATCAGCATTACATTCTGCTCTTTTCTCTCTCATTGAATTGAAAATTTCAATGGCTTTCTCATTCTGCCCAAGCTTTACTAGGCAATGTATAACAATGTTGAGTGTGGTAGTGTCTGGACGAATCTTTGTTCCTTTCATTAATTCAAAGTAAGATACTGCTCTGGAATATTCTGCCCCCTTTTTAAAGGCGGATAGCAATATATTGTGAGTCACCAGATCAGGCCCAACTCCATTTTCTGTCATTTTCTTAGATACCTTGAGAGCTTCTCTCCAGTTTCCAGAAGATCCACATGCATTGATTAAGTTGTTATATGTTGACCTGCTTGGTGGGATCTGCATAAAAAAAATCAAAGTTTATATAAAGGCATCACTTGACGTTATAGTTTTCCAGGAAGATATATACTTGTAAAGTATTTGACTTTACTCAAGAAGAGCAATTAACATGGAGAAACTATAATTGAATATGACAAAAATCAACTGATCTAGCCTATTTAAAGTAATAGCTGAATTGAAGAATGTTTGAGCCATTAGCTGGAGTTGACCAAGTAAGATTTTGGCATACCCACCATTAGGCTGACTAACCTTAACCTTAGACATAGATAAGAATATCCCTTCATCCTTTTGAAATCTATTTCCACAATATTCTGAAAATCAACTTGATTTATATTTTCTTTTCTTAGGGACAGAAAGGAGACCCTTTTCCACACAGCAGTGAGTGCAATTAACTATGATAAAGAAAATGAGCCGCCTTAATACTTAAACATAAAATCAACTCAGCCCTTGTCTAGAAATGCTCCTCAGATAATCTCAGAAGGCTTGGTTTCAGTATACATAATTCACTTTGAATGCAGATGGTGTGATATGTGCGAGCATGTGAATTGACAAAGGAAATTATGTGAAAGATGCTCAGATCGAACTGCAAAACATTGATTAGGGAAGAAAAAAGAAGATACACACAGCTGCACAGAGCATGTCTTCCATGATATTCATTGCCCAGCGCCACTGACCAGCTCGACCATGCACATTCATAAGAGCATTATAGGTTTCAACATCTGGCTTACACCTAACGGAAAATACAAATCACAAAGCAAAACAAGAAAGAAAATAAAGCAATGTATCAGAATATGAACTAACGCCACCTCCACTTTTGCATCTCGAAGAACAAACCACGTGCTTGATCGACACGGTTATGCCTGGCGTGTAACCTAATCATCATATTGTATATATCAGTTCGTGCACAATAGATCTTCTGATTCTTCATCCAATTGAATAGCTGAATGCTATGTTCAATTGATCCTGTTCCAGTAATTTCCTGCAGAAAAAAGATACAAAATTTCAAGCACAAAATGGCAGTTGCTAATGATCAAAAATCAAAAAAATGCCAAACAGTTAAAAAATTTCAAATTTGTTTTGCCGCTCAATTGGCGCACACAACCTAAACAAACAAATAAAACTTTTGCCGAAGCCTTTTAAGCTTTTGAATAAAACTCCAATGACTACTTGACCTAAAATGCAAAAACATATAGCATTTGCAACCAAAGAAAAATTAAAAATATTTACCTTAATAAGAAAAGGAAAATTCTTGCGAGAAAAGCGGCCAGCCCATCGATTCAAGACACCTTCAATATCTTGCCAGTGCTTCAACTTGATTATATTCTGTACTACCTCAGTGATGCTCCAGTCCTTCTGGAACCGGTCGGTTTCAACCCGCATCCGATGACGTTTGGGCAAGTCAGACTTTCGGAGGCCGCTAATCTGTACAGACACTGTATGGGTCCCGTCGTCATAGTTAACGTGAGCCTTCTTCTTCTCCTTGAATGCATTCTCGCTCTTGGACTTCCTGCAACGGATTAACAGTGGCCTGGGTCGGGTTTCTTTGTAGGGTCCGGGTTCCAATTGAGGCTTCACTTCATGTGGCGGCTTCGTATTCCTGCAAATTAGTGGGTGTTGTAAGGTTGCCATGGAAAGATATTGCGAGGGAAAGAATCAGCAGGAAGGGCCGGTCGTCTCGTCAGTTGAGTTAAAAGCCTCCTATCGTCATCTCACTCAATCAATACCAGAATTTTCAAAAAAATAAATAAAAATTGTTATGAATTTAAATATATATATATATATACATATTTCGCTGTAGATGGGAATCAATTGGTCTTGTCATAAATGCCATGTTGCGGGATGTTCCACTTCCTACCACCTACTAAGGAATTTTTAAGGGGTAAATAATGTTATCTTAGAATATGTATATATATAGCGAAAAAATTTAAAATATTTCATTTTGAACTATAAATTTTTTTTCTATTTAACAAATTCTCTCACTTCTCTTTAAAATTTCAAATTTCAACTTCAGATTTAGGAAGATCCCACCGTTATAATTCGGAAAAAAGGTTAGTACTTCGATCTATACTTATTTATTTACATTTTTATCGGTTGAAATTTTGAAAATAACCGTTGGATTGAAAAAAAAAAAACTGTTTTGCAAAGAAAATTTTTTGGCCGGAAATGTTCGGGTCACCTGGATTGGCGACCGAAAAAGCATTAGGTCGCCCGATCCAACGACCGCGTGATACCTTTGATCGCTGGACCGTGCGGTCGCTGTGGGTAACCGCCCGCCCAATCCAGCGATCCGGTTCAAGCGGTCGCCCGGTTTTTTTATTTTTTATTTTTTATTATTTTTTAAAAAATTTTATAATTATTAATTTTTTAAAGTATTTTTTGTTCTTTTTTATTTTTTAATTTTTTTATTATTTTTAATTTTTATTATTTTTTGACTGTTTAATTTTTTTTAATTTTTATTATTTTAATTTTTAATTATTTTTTGTTCTTTTTTATTTTTTTAATTTTTTAATTTTTTTACTTTTTATTTTTTAATTTTTAAATTTTTTTACTTTTTACTTTTTTATTTTTTTATTTTTTTATATTTTTACATTTGTTTATGCTTATGTTATTTTTTTAAAGTTATGATTTCGTTTATGTCTATTTGTTAATTTAGAGTTTATATTATGTTATTTAATTTGTTTAATTTTTTAAATTTTTTTTAACATTTATTTATGATTATGTTATTATAATTAATGATGTTGTAAATTTTTTTTTAAAATTATGATTATGTTTATGTTTATTTATTTAATTTGGAGTTTATGTTATGTTATTTAATTTGTTTAATTTTTTTAGGATTTGTTTATGATTATGTTATTATAATTAATGATTATGTGATTTTTTAAAAAATTATTATTACGTTTATACTTATTTGTTTAATTTAGAGGTTATATTATGTTTGGCATAATTTGTTTATGTTTATTAGGGTGTCTGTGGATTTGACTGATGGTATAATTTTGTTTATTTAGAGTTAAGGGTTTAGGGTTTATATGAATAATACGACTTTATAAACAAATGTCATAAACAAATTGCATAAATAAGCGTTTATGCAATTTTGGTGTAGGTTTTTATATTGAAAGATTTTATGTATTTAGGGTTAAGATAATGTAATAAAAAAGTGTGAAGTGTTCAAATGAGGTAATAAATATAACTATAATGAATTTAGCTTAATGCACGGCTTTAACTTAATAATACAAATATGAAGAAAAATGCATTACTTGTATCATATAAAAATATGATGAATTAGACAAATATTATGTAATGTCATTGAGGAAAATGTTTGATAATTTGTTTAGATGGTTCGGCTTAGAGCACGTAGGGGTGATGATGATTTAGGTCTTGTGACAGATAGGACCGGTTGGGTTGAAGGTCGTGCAGTGACTGCATCATCCCGTGGTGTGAGGGGAAGCCACAGTACATCAGACATACCGTTCACTTCTGCACATATTGGACCGAGTATATATTATGACCTTAGTGCACTGGAGTCTTCCACCCAGCCATCCCCTATATTCTTTAGGATCGGTCCTCCTACCACATCACACCATCCTTATACCCCCGTACCCTATGACCCTTATGAATATTCTTAGCCACTACAAACATCATATGATCTATATGCACATGCTCGTTATCTGCCTATCCGTATGCTTGGCCTGGATCCGACACAGTATTTCTCTAAACTCAGGTTATACTAAATGAGGTTAGTGGTCCGGAGTTGCAGTTAGGTTCACAGTTCTTCGAACAGCTTGCTGGATTCGTCCAGGTGGACTTATCTTACAGCGATGCTGAGTATGGAGTCACTGATCGTGGCAATCCCTCATCTGATGCTGGGTTGGGTAGGGATTCTGGTACATCCCGGTATGAGGAGGCTGTCAGGGTTGGTTCCCTCAGCATTCATAGCGCTGAGGACGATGAGGATGAGCGTGAGGATGATGGTGGACATGATGATGATGATAATGATGATGATAATGATGATGATGATGATGATGATGATGATGATGATGATGGCGACGGTGACGGTGATGATCACGAGCCTGTTCCTATGGTTGACACCTCATCGTCTGGTCATAGGCCTACTCCAGGTAAAGGAAAAGGGTTAACTGGCAGTTTCATGTCAGTAATGAGTAAGATTGCTGGGTCGCAAGAAAAAAGTTCTGAGAAGTTGCGTCATCTTACAAACCCTACGCAGAGGAAGAAAGTAAAGAATGACAGTTGAGAGCAGACATGTCCAGCTGATGGAGGTCCACAGGATCCAGTCCTTGTCCCTTCGTATAATGGTCATGTCGATGGTAGTATATGGCGTGGACAGGTAACTTGAATATTTTATATATTATTTATTTCTGATTATAGATTTGAATGTTTTGTTTATTTTTTATTTATGGTGTTTACATTATTTTTTCAGGATAGAGGCATTTTGAAGTCGAGGTCCCGCTACGTGTCCCTGATCGGTTGGACCCCTAGTGATCCTGCAGTTGTACAGTTGGCAGGAAAGACAGGACTATCACATTTGACGTTCTACATGTTCCAATATCCGAACTCCTGCTATCTGCTTTTATGGATATGTAGCAGCCAGATACCAACAGTTTCCACATACCCTAGAGGGAGATGACAGTTACATTGCATGATGTTGAGTTGATTCTGAGCGTACTTTCTTACGGTAACGTCGTCGACCATTATTATTCCTGGGAGCAGTTAATTACAGTTATCTAGACCGATCTCGATATCTTCGACTCTAGTATCGGCATAAATGGTCAGGACTTGGCATCAGTTGCTGAATCACCTAGTAATGGACTGTCTACGGAGTAGAGGGCCACCTGTTACGTTCTATATTTACTCGGCAGTTCGCTCTTCACCGACAAGAGTGGAAATAATGTCCCTGGGAAGCTGTGGCCGCTCGTGAAAAATGTTAGTTCTATAGTTAGATTTGCATGGGGTGCTGCTACACTTGCCTACTTGTACCGGAGTTTAGGGCAGGCCTCTTGCGTTGATGCGAAGGAGTTGTCTGGTTGCTGGCCGTTGCTTGAGGTAAAATCACTATAATCTTCATCCTGTTTAATTATTTTTATATTTTAGGTTTATTTTTGTCTAATGATAGGGTTGCTAATTTTTTTTATTATTTTTTTCTAAAGGCTTGAATATACCTGTATTTTCTTATGTTTGCACCTCCGGTGAGACCAGGAGCGAGGTTGTGCAAACCGCACATCTAGAGGTTTGCGATGTTGGGTCACAAAATAGAGAACAAATTAATCAACTTACACATTCGTTTAGACACGATGACTGCTAACGAGGTCAGGTGGACTTCGTACATATTTGATGAGATTACTGATGTATGAGTTTCTACATACCATGAGATGATTGCATACTTTGATTGTGTTGAGCTCTATATGCCCGATAGGGTTGTCAGACAGTTTGGGAGGGTTCAATGCATTCCAGCTCATCCTATTCGTCCTCAAGAGCAACGTAAGCCAGCAAATAACAAGGTGTACATGATCAAGAATGTGTTCATAGAAGTATTTTGGCTGGAGGCACCGTCTTATCTGCTTACGTCTACATGGACCAGTATACCTGCTATACCTCCATCTCGGTGCACAGATGATTACATGCCTTGGTTTCTCCCAGCACTCATCTAAGGATTCAGAATCCGGACAGGCTCCCCCATAGTGTGCAATTGCCGACGACAGCTCCTATTACACCTTATGTTCTATTGGATATGATATCTCGTGAGTTAGAGCGTGACGATATTGATGATGCTACGAAGGTTGGTAGGGCTTCCGACATGATCAAGAGGTATCATCAGACTCGACGTTAGTTTGTTGTTTTATGTACTTGACTGGTTGTAGTTTATGACTTATTTTGTAGTGTATGACTTTTTTTTTAGTGTTCTTGTTACTTGGTTGATGGAAATTTTTTTATGCATTCATTATTTTTACAATTGTAATAGAAAAAATATAAAGCTCCCTAAACCTGAAACACATTAAATATAAATATATTGAACCATAAAACGAGCTTACATTAATAAAAAATCAGAAATATACCCAAAAAGTTAACGTGTATATGTTTTAAAACTAAGTTAAAAATTTTCGTACATATAATTTTTTTAATCAAAAAATAAATTCCTATTTATTTTCCATTTTAAGCAACCCTCGCGTTCCAATCTGCAATCCTATTCTGATACAAATCTGCCCAATTGCTGACTCGTTCAGTACGATGATGAATCCATTGAACGTGTAAAAGGAGGTATTGGACACCCATCATGCAACTGTAGCTGTGTTAAACAAAAAGATATATGTAAATGTCATAAATATCGTAAACCCAAACATTATATAATACAGAACAACGTAAAAACCATAAAGATATTGATATTGGACACTTACCTGAATAAAGTGTTGATGTTCTGCCAAGATACTAATAACTAATGTACCTGCTGGATGATTCAAATACGAATACAAAGGTAACACAGTCGTAGAACCAAGCTGTGCAATTAGTATCACACACAAACCCACTAAATTAAGATACACATTCGTCGAATACTCCAATTCATAAAATACTCATCTACGAACCTCTGGCCATTGATGTTCATCACGAATAATAAATCTGCCACAACCCGATAACCACAATTTCCATCACCAGTCACGTTCTTCCAATTGCTGATGAAAGGATAAATAAAAGTAGGGAAAGCATTTATTTAAGGGAATGTGGAACATGGAGATGCATGGAAGATAAACTATTTCGGCCACGGTCGCGTCCTCTGCCCCTTCCCCTAGGAGCTCGTGGCAGTCTCCCTCTCCTACGAGATCCCAACCCAGAACCCGAACCGGACCACGACCCATATCCAGTGCCAGAACCAAAACCAGATCTGCTTGACTTTTGTATCTTTCGATGAGCAATTGACACGTGCTCCCAATGTGACTTGTCTATTTTTGTTGAATTCGTCTTCTTCCGCCCTTTAGTGACTGCTACCTCAGGAGGTGATGTCAATGTCACACCCGGATCTTCAGGTAAAATCGGACTCAATACCCCTTTCGCAAGACGATGCATCTCTCTAACTTTAGATATGGGTCTTGTACTTATCTGATGTAAGAGGTCAGTGAGAGAACGCATCTGAGAATCCATGTCCTGTTGCTGAGCTGAAGGATGACGACTGCCAATTTCTAGTGTCTTTCAAAAGGCCTCAATATCAGATAACTGTATGGAAGAGCATGATTGAACCGTGTAATCAGCTCGCAAGCACAAGGGATGCCGTGTGACGTCCTCAAATAGTGCCCGCACTTATTTTTTGGATCATCATATATCCCGGCAACTCTTGATATCTCAGACCATATCTTTTCAATGTCAAGTGACTAATTTTATTATTTACAATATAAAATATGTGATTACTCTTCGCATTGTTCTTCTTCTCTTTAGACTTGGAAAACTCTAATGATGCCTTAATGTCTGCTATTTGACCTTCAATAAACGAGTCAATATTAAGGAACACAGTATCCAAATCACCATGACATGATGAAAGCCATAGCTTCAGCACTGAGTGTTCACTCTCGGCCCGGTTGGTGATCTCTACCCCAAAATGCATATGACTCTTAGTCCAATATCTCACAAAATTATGAGCATAGGGATTCAACCAATTGTTTGAACAAATAGTGTAGGAAATCCAACTTGCTCTTCCACTTCGTCTTTAGAGCATCCAATTTCTTTAAGTATTCCTGCTCATCGATTTCATCCAATAATTTCTTCCATGACTCATTTACAAATCGTGATGCAACCTCTTCATCTTTTGTCAACTCGGTTAATTTGGCCAACACGTTCTGATTGATGTGCCTTCTATATAGCATATGGTACGCTGTACTAAACACATCGCCAATCATGGGCATTAAACCGCATCCCCTATCTGTAATAATTACCTTCGGCTCATGATCACAAACATCTTCTTGATTCACTGTTGACATAGCATTTGAAAAGTATAGATGCTTAATCTGTTGAAGAACTCATCTATAAGTCGTAGCCTGCTCATTTCGTATAAAAGCACTGGCCACAATGAAATTCTTACTAGTTGGGGTCATCTCTACGACTTCCAACAGTTACATATTTAACCTTTTTTAAAAAAACACATAAAGCAGATAACTTGCTTAGAAACTAAACATAAAACCCAGTAAACTTAAACCAAAACCGATTAAATATGACATATTTCATTCAAGTATTCATCAAATATTAACTTAAATATGCAGAGTTAATCCTAAACCGTATTTATAATATAACTTTGAACAGTTAATTTGCAAATAACACTTAAATGTACAATTAATATAACAAATTTAATACAACTTACTTGTTTGTTTTATATGTCGTATCCATTATAAGTATATATTGCCATGTTCTTAACATTTTAATTGATGTCAGGTGTGCAACGACAATGTCACTGAGCACGTTGTTGTCCTCACGGTTTCTATAGAAGACCGTGTAATCCCGTTTAGTACTTAGGCAGAGAACTTCAACCATGTTTCGCCCCTGCATCCTATTCTTCTTAATCTTCGCAACGACATTATATATTTTCTGGGCACCACAAAAAATCTTGCAAATCATATTATTAGAACCTCAATTTAAACCCTAAATATAAAACCAGGATGCATTAGAGTTAATGCAACATACCTAACAGCACAACCCACGTTTTGTTCCAGAAAAATCGTAAAATATTACCGGGTGGCACATGACTCTTCCTGAGTTTCTCAGTCTATATCAGCTGCTCCTCCATCAGTTTTGCTGTCTGAGCTTGACCGTGAGTATATACACCTATTGTATGGTTATGCCTCCCATCGTGTACGAATACTTGCCAATTTTCACACATCGTCATTTGTTCGCCTTTAATTTGAATGGATAGCCACACTTTTTAGTCTCGTAAGGACCCTGCCTTTTTACTTAACTTCTTCTTCTTCATTGTCAACTATGGGCTTCTTTCTCAATTTATTTGCACCTCCACGCTCGCAACCCAGTGTAACATACGGTCGGCAATCAGATGTTCTTGAACTTAAATACCGAGTGACAGTCAAATACGTATTCACTTTCATAGCTGTTTATTTTGCCCAGTTCACCAACTATGCTTTCGGATTAAAGATTCGATCAGTTGCAAATAAATGTCCGTGATCCGTGTATTCTTCCGGTTTTAAAAATTCTTCAAATGTATTTGGATCTACGTCGTTCTGTTACGATATAGTACGAAAAAATTAAAATATGAACACATTATGTATTAAAAATAAAATTGTAAAAACAGTTTAATAAACACATATACTAACATTTAAAAGAAACAAAAAAAATTTTCATTTACTAACATTTAAGGGGAAAAAAAGCATAAAAAAAAACAAAGTCCATATAGTAACATTCTTAAAAAAAAAAAATTAACATTTTAAAAAAAATAAAAAAAATAGTAACATTCTAAAATTAAAAAAAAGTAACATCTAAAATTTAAAAAAAAAAAGTAACATTCTAAAATAAAAAATAAAAAAATAACATTGTAAAAAAACAAAAAAAAAAAAAATTAGTAACACTCTAAAAAATAGGTAACATTCTAAAATTAAAAAATATATATCTAAAAAAAAAGTAACATTCTAAAAAAATTAGTAACATCTTAACAAAATAATAACATTCTAAAATTAAAAAAATAGTAATATTCTAAAAAAAAAAAAGCCTATGCTCCGGTCGCCCAGACCGGCAGTCTGGACGTAGCCGTTCGCGCCGTTGGGCGACCGTCAGTGAAGACAAACCGTTCAGCTGGGCGATCGGCTCGCATCCGAGTTGCCAATCCCAGCGATCCGAGCCCCAATGCCGAAAAAAAATTAATTTAACATTTTCTTACCTCAAAATATTTCAGAGTAGAGAGAGAGTAGAGAAGTAACAGAAAAATTTTGTACAGAGAGAAAAAAATAAAAAAGAGGATAATAAATTTTTTTGCACTATTCATATAGATTTTCGAGTTAAAGTTTATCAACCCTTAATTTTTAATTCCAAAAATTAAGAAATGAACCACTTTTTTTAAAAGAAAAAGTAAGGTCATCGAACCATTTTTGAGCACTGATGATTGTCAAATTATGTATTAATGGTGAAATCGGATTAAAATATGAACCATATCTTCTATAGTGACCAAAGAATGTACATTTTTCTCAAGTCAAGCTGTGAGCAGTGTAATTCCTCATATTTTCGTACAAGCAAGATTAAAGGCTAAGATGCATTGTAAGTAAGGAATACAAAACTGGAGATACTGCCGGGGGTGGACATATATAAATATATATATATATATGTATATATATAGAAAGAGTTTGTCCAAGTGCAGCAATAATCATAGGCATCTGGCCAGCAAATCCATCGACAGTCATTCTGCAGAAGCCAACTTCCACCTGTGTTATCAACTTGATACTTCACTCAAGTAGACAAGGCATCATTTCAAGTTTCCAAAGAAAACCTTGTCATGTTTTTTCATTTTGCTACTTCTCCAGGGTTTCCTCCCCACACCTTTCGTCTTGGATGTTTTCCCTATGAGTTTGCGAGTATCTACTTTACTTTTCTTTGGCCAGTCTCTACTCTCCTTTTGCTTTGTCCCCCATTCGCCCTTCTTGAAGTTGCTTCCTTTATCTCTTTTTTGCCATGCTGATCCACCTTCTCTCTGTTTATCAAGACTGGCGTCCCTCTTTTGATTCATTCTTGCAGATTTACTCCTATCAGAAAAAGCGTAATTCCCTTTGGCATTCTGATTCATGCTTTTCTGATTCTTTTCTCCCTTCCATCTCTTAAATCCAGATGAACCGTCCTTTGATAAATCTCCAGATACTTCTCGCTTCCGCTTCTGCTGACTGAAATTAATGCAGGCCAAAGAGGACTCAAGCAGATTTTAACTAAATGTCAAAACAAATTAAACAAAACATAACCAGATTTCAACAAGGATCATACCCTATTAGAGATACAACTGGAGATTTTGATTCCGTAACAGCAGTGTCAGCGTCCTTGGAGTTTGTCTTCCCATGACGATTCTGCAAAATGTTACAAAGACAGACAAACAAATTGTCAATGATCTACCTAGCATCAATGCAAAAGCAGCCACACACCATCCCCATGGTAGGATAATTAGGTACCCGTGAAGTTATAGTTGATAGTATCCAAAAGTTATAGTTTATACTATCTAAAAACTGCACTAAATAATTTGACATGAACCCCGATCTTGTTTACGGGGCTCTCCATTTGGAAGTCACTAAGCCAAATGAAGGCACAAACTACAGCAACTAGTTCTTTCATAACTACATGTGATATCAAAGTAACCAAGTCAAAAGCATAAAGCATGGACAACGAGGTGGTAGCTTGATGGCGAGGCTCCCCTCCCATAGGTACCTCCACCTGGCATGCCAAGTGAAAAGTCCTGAGTTCGAGCCATCTTAGGCACGGGTTTATGCTGGATTTTCAGCCTTGTGCCCCTTGATCCCCTCCTGACTCTCAGATACCAGGGTTACCAAAAAAAAAAGCATAGAGCATGACTTTCTACATAATAATGGTCACACACACACAAACTCTGTTTGTCAGGCAGAGCCTAGAATGTTAAGAATGCCAAAATATATTCAAATTTAATTCAATCATGCAGAAATCTGTCTTCAACAAGACTTGACAAGCCCAGTTCCTCTGCATCTGGCATAACTTGCCTTCCATTACAGCTTGAAATCCAACCCAAGTGACTATTGCTCAATGTGGTACAAAAGATCCAGTACTTGAGACATTTTCACTGCTGAAACTAGAATACTAGGTAGCACAGAATAGTACCTCACTGACGGTCTTTACAAAATCTCCATACTTTGGGGGTGTGAGTGATTTAATTGCTCCAGTACCGCACTTCCTCATCAAGATCTCCAAGATGACTGTGGCCTGTTAGAATGTCACGATGCTTCTTAAACATGCCAAAAGAAGATCAGACGATTGTAATCGAAAGTAAAATGTGCCGATGAGAAATGATAAAGCCCTGAAAGAGTGCCCCAGTGAGGAAAAATTATATATTACAGCTTTGAGGAACCCGATATCCACTTAAGCAGAGATGGAAAAGTACTTCCCAATGAAACAAAGAAGATACATTGATGTGATATGATACAACAAGGAATGACTGCCAAAATCCAGAGGGAACCATATCCAAAAAATTGATTGACAATGATATAGACCAAGTAATCTTGTGGAAGAACAAATATTCGAGGACAAGATAACTCTAATTCCTTTAAGTTGGCTTGCAAGCAATGGCAGCAGCAAAAAGGCTCAGAAAGAGTATGAAAGCAGATACAACTATGAATTACGTCAAAGTATGCCTGCCAAAACTTAGGTAAAATAGCTTATTTGCCACGACTTGAAGCGGCAAAGGAACATACTTTTGATCCACACAAATTTTCACCTCATTTCATGAGGATCATACAAAACAATGAGGAAGCAAGCATATAATCACCTTTGATCTAAAATGATGGCGGGACAGAGATGACCAAGGTAAAATCCCATGAACAATGTCAGGAAGAAAATTCTGCAGGTCCTGTGCTTTAAGGGTTGACACCATCACTTTCACAAAGCCCAAAACAGCCTGTTCAGATTATGTCCAAAGAATGAACATTAAAGAAATCATGGGTTTATTGTCAAAAGACAAGAAATGTTTTTCCCCTCTACTGCCTAAAAGGGGCATGACAGACTTACTTTTATAACCTCAACAGCTTTAGTCTGCAGAAGAGCCAAAACAGATGGGACCAGATCAGGAACTGAAAGGCATATACCAGTGTCATTGTACACAAGTACAGATAATGCAGAGATTGCTCCACTCTTTATTTGTGGGGAGGAACCAGTAAGATAACCCAGGACCTACATATGTGAAAGACATGGTAAACTAACAGGCACCAGAAAATAAAAGCAGTTACTGTGGTAAAGGCACTGATGCCCTTACCATAGTAATAAGTTTGTGATAAGGACTATCAGAAGCCACAGAGGAAGAGTTCTGCAAGTTGGCCCCGATCTCAATAAGGCTGTCGTATGCAGCTTTTCGACCTTCTTCCTTAGACTGAAACAAACAAGCATAAAGCTGTCAAACATCTACTATCCAACAATTGCTGTTTTGTGTATTACACTTTGTTTTTCCTTTTATTTTTTAAGTCATTTTATTCAGACTGTTAAGAAAAGCATGACAAGTGATAATGGATGCAATATATACAAGAAAGTTCTGAATACCAAGAATAATATAGGATGACTGCAACTAGGTTTGATTGTCAACCAACAGAAATTACCGAGCATTAGTCAAAAGGAATATACATCCAATGCGTAGAGCATAAGGAGTTTACTCTTCTAATTTGCTTGTTCACAATTTTCTTTTAAGAGAAAGAGAAAGAGAAAAAGAGAAGGCTGAATTGAATATGCATATTTATATTTTGGAATGTCCAATTCCTAATATCTAAACTTCCACAACTAATCTCCTTGAGTTGGGTATGAGTTCTGCTAACACATGGCCTGACTACTAACTTGAATTACTAAGGTTAAAGTGGTAACTTGTCTGTGATGAAAATGCTCTTCTAAATCTCTGTGTCAAGTCAAACAGGAACCAATTTTGGACACAGGGAGCTGGAAATCTAATCTTCCTTCAGAGGGAAGGGTGAGGGTAAATGATAACAACAAACGAAACCAAAAAAGTCAGTTGAACTCATGCCACTATGAATTCTGTAAAGTAGATCTTACATCTTTTAGTGTGAGAATAATCTCATTCAGAATCAGAAAAGTCTTTGTTTCTTCTTCACCCAGATTTGCCTGCAGAGAAAGCACCAAAAATGTTTAACCACCAAAAATGAAAAGTATTCCCTGCATCCCTTAAAAGATAGGCATACTTAATATTTTCTCATAGATTAAGAAAGTTTGTTAAACTAATAAAATTTTACATAGATTTCTCTTTTTTATGCCCTTAATTAATACTAAATAACTTTGCTTTTTTGTTGAGGGGAGAATCTCTCAAAATGCCACTAAACTATTTTGAGAGATTTTCCCTCTTGGAATTATACAGGTTTAGGTATGGAGTTATTAGAATGGTGTAAGTTTCGTTAATATTTTTGGAAATTGGAGATGTTTAATAATTAAAGGATAAATTTCAATTTCAATTGCAAGTAGAGTTAAACTACGGAAAATAATGGATCAAGCACCAAATATCTCCTTGCATAAGGCCATCTGCTAAAGTGAGAAAAAAAGAATTCTTCAACGTCTACAATATCAACAAAGTCAAACATCCTTGCTAATAAGCATATTTTCTTTTGATGCTAGTATCAATAATCATCTTGTCTATGTTTAATTTCAAGAAATGTAAAAAAGTCTACTAGTGCAGTTAATAAAAGCTGCGAATTTTGAAAATGAATTTCAAAAAGAGAATTTTTCTTTTAATGGAAATTAGAAAGAGAAATTTGGATGAAAAGGAAAATATGGGTGTTCTTGTTCAGACTTCAAAGAGGAAGCAGATAAAGCATTTGATAAGATAAATTCTAATTAAGGTCCAATGATTCTTATCTTCCAAATATACCCCATATATTTTATTTATAACATTTCAGCCCCAATTAACAAGCCTCATGTTTGAAATCTAACAGAAATACCAACTTGAGACAAATGGGTTAATTTCAAGTATTCTTTTGAGATTTTTCAAAAACCAAGTACTTGAGACAATTGCAAATTTCCAGATACCAAATTGAAATTTATCCATTATTAAAATACAATAATGGGGGCATACAATGAAATTAACTAATTAACTATTATTTATAAGGCAAAACAGGTCTATAATTTGTGATGGAAGAAAAAGAAAAAGCTAGCCAGTTTTATGGGAGGGAGTAAATATTTTCTTAAAAAAGAAAGGCACCCAATCCAACCGTCGGCAAGTAAATGTGTAAAAAACTGTTACAGATCATATCTAAAACAAAAGGGGGAAAATAGCATCATAACTCTATCTAGTCACATACCAACTACAGGAACTAAGAAAACACTAATGGTACCAAGGCCTACCTTTACTGCATAAATCAACAGGGTCCTGAAACAGGCAAGGCGACTTTGCAGAAGTGTAATGTCAGATGGAGTCTTCAAACTCATTAATAGATCCATCACCTCAGAGAATTTTGAAGAGCAAAATGCCGGATGTATCTGGATCAAAGAATAGCAGCAGTATACATGAGTTGGAAAACTAAGTTTGTAGAAATTCCAATATGTTAAAGTACCAAAACAGACCTCCAACATCCTGCTCAGAGTGTTATATGCTGCAGACTGAACAATTCCTGTGGTCTCCTAGACATATAAATTTGGTAATTCTATTAATCAAGGACATCATAGACATACAGAACAGATAATCAATCTCAGAATCTGCATACCTGTAAAGCATGTCTTGTAACCTTGAAGAGTAGATCAATAAGATCGTCACTAGCCCCATCAACAAAAGATACAACAAGATCCAGTATCAAACACCTTAAAAAGGCATAAGCAGCAAAATGTGAGAATCAATGGCACTTTAAGGCACCAATATTATTCTAAGGAAGAAATCACACAACCCAAAATGCAAATGGGCAAGGCTCCAAATTCTCCTAAAGATGGTTACCTCTTTAAATCTTTTTCCTCTGAAGAAGCATTTATTTCATTATTGTCTGCTGCAACCTCGTTATAACATTCCAGATGTCCAAGGTCACCAAAATCATGGATGAGCTGAAGCCTCTCAAGTGAAGATGTGAAAATATCTTTGGTTACTGAAGGTTCAGTAATAGATGCCAAACCTCCAATTGCATCCTATGGATCAAAAGATTGAAAAAATTAGGACTAAATCGGCCAATATTCCAGGAAAATCTCATAATTTTCCCAAAATTTGATCCACCATAGGAACTAAAAGTAGCAAATAAACTGCAGAATTCCATTCTCCTCGTGTTCCTAAAAGGTCAACCCAATCCAAAAAGACATGCCATGGTCATATAGGGCATCCTTCTAGGATGCAATTTTAAAAAATTAGAAAACAAAAAAGAGCAAAAGAAAAAAAAAAGGAATGTTATGGATTTGTTCAATGACCAAAATGACAAGTAGAAAAACTGGAAAGCCATTGCAGTAAATGATTGCAAAGGAAATTCAAAATAATCTGGAAAGAATGACACTCAGAAATTTTTGGTTAAATTGTTATGAAAATAGAACCTTCAGATACTCGTGTCTAACAGGAGCTAACTCAACCATGACATCTATCAAAGCCTGAAGCAACTCTTTAGAGCATGAAGCCAAAGCTCTAATATTCTTGTTTGCTGCCTTTTTTGAATAGGAGTGTTTGGATCTGAGCACTGGAACAAAGTATTCTCCTTCCTCTAGCTTCAGTAATTTTGAGAAACCTTGAGGACCCTCATCAGATGCATGTATGCTTTTGTTTTGATTTACTAGTTCCTGCATAAATAAAAACGACCCAGAGAGGCAGATGAATCCCAAACACAACAATTTGAGAGGAGGCACACAACAGAAGAACAATGCTGCAGAGAAGCAGAAGGAAACTTAGCCCTTGAGAAGGAACCTTCAAAGCTTTGGCAACAATTTCGAGCATAGATGGTTCTTTGGTACAAGATACCAAGAATTTGGCCAGTGCTCCAAAGTTCTTGTACATATCAGTTGGATAACAGCAAAAAGCAGGTAATAGTTCCCAAAGCTTAAAGGCATGAGCATTAAGATCTTGGCCAATTTCTGAACTTTCACCTGCTGTAAAGAACATAAAAAAAAAGACTAAATATAAAGAGGAACATACGAGTAATGTAACTGTTGAAAAATCAAACATAATTAATGTAACAGTAAAGATCAAACCTAAATGTTGAAAAACTGGGGCCTAACTCCACCCCCAAAAGATACCTCAAGAGGGAGAGGATTGTCCAAGCCTTATATGCAATTAATCTTTATACAAACTAGCCAATGTGGGATACCTCAAAACTAACAAATTCAAGAGACCAAGTCTAGCACGAAAAGCCAACCAACACAGGAAAATTATGAAGTAAATTTGGTGCATTTCAATGACTAGAGAAGAAATTAATCTAGATATACATCTAGAGTGACTACACATTATTCAGCATTTGAACTGGTGAATACCAGGAAAAAATCCAAAAAACTCCACCTAAGTGGCTTACGTAAGTTCGTAAGAGAGACAGAATCTGTATTCCTTTTGTGACCCAGCAGCAGGTGAGGAAAACCCACAATCCATCTCAAGGGAAAATAGTTCTCTTTGGTCGTTTCTAGCTAGGGAAAGTTCAAATATGAAATAACTAATTTAATTTTATTTACACATCAACCAGCCTTTCCAAAATTAATCAAAGAAATTATTTGAATGCATCAAGGATACAAAAATGTCAGAATCATTATCATTTTCAATATATAAATAAAGGTGTATATTAGAGTCTGTTGCATCCCAAGGCTCACTTAATCCAACCAAAAAAAAAAAAGTGTTCTTTGACTGATGACTGAATCCAAATGAAATTCAATATTTCTTTTTTCATTTTTTTCTACTGTGAGCCCCACTTCACAAAAGTCAACCATTGACCCTAAAAGTGACCAAGAATCCCACTGACCCTAAAAGTGAACCATTGACCGATGACCACTTTTGTTCTTGATTTGAGTTTCAATCCAAGTACATCCTAAACTAGTTCAAAACTGAAACTGAACAAGGATTCAAATAGCACAATTTACTGAAAGATTAGAAATAACAATAATGCAGTATATTGATCTTACACCTTCATGGAGTTTCCGCAAGGATTGTGCAAGAGGCACGATATGCTCCATAAAGAACCCTAGAGATGATCCAATTACGTATTCCTTCAAAATCGGTATTAACCAAGCATTTGAAAATGAAAGGTCCTTTGTATTAAGGGACAAAGGTAGCAAGGCAAGAATTTTTTCTGGGCCCATTGCAACAATTGCAGATCCAACACACTTTTGAAGCTGCAAAGAGAAGAAAAATACATTGGAAGTTCTTGTTTCAAAACGTCCAAAAAACAAATGTAACCTAAAAACGCTCCAGAACTGCAAATTAGAGTCTTAAAATGGTAGATCGTGATTTATTCGTCATTCCTACATTTCTATGGCTTTACCTCTAGGTTCTCAAGCCATACCAAGGAGAAAACAAGAATCTGTATCATTCAACTGCCGTAATTGGCAAATAATTAAGAACAAATAACACGCCTAAGCTTTTGCACCAAGTGATGCCAGTACCATGCTTTTATGCTAAGTCCAGACTCAAAATTATACTCCTAGTCCTGCATGTTTCCCATAAATGTCAATTATATGTACTTGCATATATTTCAATCCAAAATACTATCTTAGAAATGTCAAGACTTCAGTCTTGATAGTGAACTAAATCAAGGGTAGTAAATTATTATGGTATTTTTCAAGAGCCACAAATATTCCTTCACATCTGAATCATCATGATATCAATCAAATTAAGGGATACGCTCATAAGCATCATTTGAGCTAAATATGAACAATTCTCCAAGTATTCATCAATAAGTACCACAATTTTAAGCAGAGAGCTTGTTCAGAACTAGAAAATCACTGAAAACCTACTTGTATTCTGTATATCAAGTTTAAGGAGCTCAGGACAAAAAATATTGCAGTATATGTCCCAGATGAGCATGTGACAGTTTAAACTAATTACCCAAAAAAAGAAAATAAAGGGAAAGTTTTTTATAGGAAACCTGTCACATGAAGCTTACATCTATTGTGCCGGAACCATTGGTAGATGAAAGAGTCATCACTTTAGCAAGTTTTACTACTACACCCTTCATATACACATCTGAAACCTCTTCTGCCATTAAAAATTGGAAAGGAGATCAATGAAATGAATAATTGACACTTACACTCACAGAGGGAATGCTAACAAGATATATTCATGTTTAAGCAGTAAGATGCAGCATAAACAGAAGAACATTGACTGGAAAACTAAACCTTTAGGCATTAGTTTCTATTATGGGAAACTAGGGTCATAGTCCAAGCCTATCAAAAACATGAGAGAGACTCCAGGAAAATTGATTGCATCAGGGCAGGAAAAGAATTAGTCAGTGCAATCCCCATGAATTCACCATAAAGCGATTAGTTTTTTCTTCCACAGCAGGCCAAAATTTTAACTAGCTTTCTTTCAGTAAGAGGATCCTCTGATTGCAAACATAGATTCTTATGTTTTAAGCTACAACAAGAAGCATTTTGAGAAGCCTTATAATAACTGGCAGTAGCTAAACAAATGCAATTACCTGAGATGTTCTTGAGAGCAATGAAAAGACAAAACATGCACCAAAACACTCAGAGGACTATATTCAAGATCCAAAAGGTAGAACAGATCATTAATTTACTACGTTAGCAGCTCAAGTTTGACTTTAGTAAAAGCAACAGTTGACTGCTCAAAAGAGAATAAATACACAAACAGACTACTAGTTATCTGCCACTCCTGAACAAGTTATGTAGAGGATTTTTTTTTCTCCCTTTTTTGAGGGGTGGGGGGTGGGGGGAGAGGGGGAGGAGGAGAGGTGAAGGGGAAAATATATTGGGAACTAAAGAAAAAATGTCCTTAGGCAATGCTACGACCAGTAATATCTTACATTCATTTAACCATCACTAACAGGTCTTGTAATAGGAAAAGATGAAGAGTTTACAGATGATGCAGTGTTATCATATTTTGTTTAAACTTTGAAGCGAATTGATAGCATCAACTTACCGAGTTTCAAAAACAAAACAGAAATGACAGCCAAAATATGCTCATTAGGAATACTGCTTTTACTACTCAACAGGTTATCAAAGACGGCACATATAGATTTTGTTACTCTTTGCTCATCACTGCAGGAACCCGTGGCATCTTCCTCGTGCTCTTGGATCCTCAAAAGAAACATTTCGTCAATATGACGTTTGATCAATCCTTTCAAAATTTTTGAAGCTTCCAAAGCTGTACTAACCTCAGAATTAAGAAGGCCTGCAGATATAAGGCAAAAAATCAGAATTAGCTAATTGAAAGCTAAAAAGAGCCTTGAACAGTACCACGGAGTAACAAAAAGGGATGCAGACCCCGTCAAACAAAAGTCTCAACCATGAAAGCATTTGATATGGGGCTATTCTATCTTTGTTACCCACAACATGCAAGAGAAATATTCAAACTAAGTTCCTTTTAAACACCAGGAGTTTTTAACCCTGACTTCCATGCTAATCTATATTTAAGAATAGCAACTCTTTACTCTCCTGGGGGAGGGGGTAAAGGTTGTCACCCTCTTAATTGCTGGTACGTGACAATAGGAGAGAGCCGTATCATAATGAAACATAGCAAAAAGTGGACGAGTGGAATGATCACTTACATGCTATTGAGCCAATTACTGAAGGGAAATAGTTTATCCACGCTGTAATTTCACTCTCATGAAGTTTGTCAATAGCACATTTTGCTAAATTAGCAGCAACAACCACAGTATCCATAGGATTCTTCTCTCTCAAATCTATGTATGATAGAAGACGTTTTATAATGTTTTCAGCATGCGGACCAATAACTTCGTCTTTTGAAGTTTCAAATATTACTTCAATGACATCAAAAACATGCCTTGACAATGCTGAGAACTCAGAACTCAGAAGCTTTGACATTTGCAATAGCACATTTGCACATGCTTTGGCAGAAAGATGGGGAATGACATTTTTCAGCAAATTGAGCAAATGCGAAACTCCTTGGAATTCAGGCTTAGACATGATATCATCTTTGGAACCTTTGGCAGTGTTTAGAGTAGATATCTTAACAGCCAAGGGCATGTGATTCTTGAGCAATGAGCACACTAATTTACTAGCCCTCTTAATCACAGCTGAAGATTTGAGTGACCTAAAAGCAATTAGAATACAGTCTTGAGCACATTTCCTCACCTGAAATGGAAAAAACTATAACATGAAAACACAGTGGATAAAACATATCAAAACTCAATACCTACTACTGATCACATTTCACCATGCAATCATGAACTCAAATTTAAAGTACACACACAGTACACTTTCGCAAATGTTTTAACTTAGAACTATAGTAAGACTTCAATTCTGAAATATGTCTTTCTCAACCTGTCTTTTAGTGTCCATCAGACCATCAGTATATACTGCCATTGACGGTACCACTGTGCAATTACCACCAGAGAAGAGTAACAGAGATGTATATAGGACGTGTGGACAAACCAGACACATAATCAAGAAGAGAAATGCAGTATGAGCTAGTACAGTAGTAAGAGGAATAAATGAATAAATAAAGACCTTGGGCCGCTTGCCAATGGAGAAGTTAAGAAGTGTGTTGAAACCAAATTCAACCGATTCCCAATCGTCCAAATTACAAAACCCAACTAAAAGTCCCAAGCTTTTAATCAAAGTTCTTGCATTAGCAGTTCCCAAGGAAACCTCAGCATCGCTGCTGCTCACTTTCTGAGCCAAAACCTCCACAGCCTCCTTCGCTTTGTCCGGAGCAATAGCCTTCTCGGGCACCAAAGGAAGCACAATCGATAGAAAAGACGATAGAGCCGCAAGACCCTCCTGGTCCAATTGCGTTTGGTCGGAGAGAGTAGAGATGGTGGCGGCAAAGTAAGAGAATGGAGTTAGTGGAAGCGATTCTGATTGGATAATAGAACGGTTTGCCGCAGCAATAGCGCAGAGGTGGCGGTGCTGTGGGGCGGTGGAATTACCATAGCGGTCGAGTAGTTGTTGACATAAGTCGGAAGTGTCAGTGAAGGTGGCGGCGTCCATCGAATGGGCGGCGACAAGGTGGCTGACGGTAGTGGTTTCTACTATTCCGGGGTTTATGAAGGGTTTTGCCTTTTGTTAAGGTTCAGAACCGGAATTGACACCTCTGTCGGATCGGTTCTTGGTTGTAATAACGGCTTCTGTGGTTAAAGTAGGATACAGCAATATGTGAGGAGGCTTTCTGATATTATTACAAACCTCAGGGAGTTTTTTTTTTTCCTAGAACAAACCTCAGGGAGGTTTATTAGATACAGTAAAGATTGGCAGCTCGAATCCGAGGCGATTAATTGCGCCTCATACTAATATAATAGAGCATCACCATTCTTCTTATACGATGGAAAACTATCCGTATAAAGTGTACAATGACACATTAATATAGCATGGTTTTTATCTTAGATTTAACATTTAGTCTTTGATAAGTTAATAAAGATACTGAGATTTACTTTGTCAAAGTTTTTGCTCCTCGGCCACTTGTGTGGATTTCGAGGACACGAACACTTGTCTCTTTTTTTGTAAGCAAGTCTCTAGAAAATGAATCATCATTCCATTTTACCTTGAAAATTCTTTTTTTTTTAACTTTTTTTTTAAATTTTTTTTCCATTTAAGGTGAACCCACTTCAGTTGTTCCAAAGTGGGAGTTTGTTTTGTTTGTGGGAATAAATGTATGTAACATGCAAGGTGCGGCTAGGTGCATGAGCCTATTATCCGCGATAGGCTTTTGCCAGGTCCGACACAGATTCAATATTGGGAGGTGCAAACACTCCACATCATATTAAATATTGGTGAAAGAGGAAACTTGCATGTTATATAGAATAGGCACCTTGTGGTACCCTTTATTTTCGAAGGAAGGATAATCATCAAGACATGGACTCGCTTGACGAAGAAGTGGTTTCCAAAGTTGTTCATGTGAGGACCTACCGCCGATGGCAGGCCCTGCACCAAAGAATGCAGCAAAAAAATAGTGATTTCTAAATTTTAATTTATAATTCTAAATTTCAAGCTCCAGTCCTCGGTTCCTTTTCTTTTCTTTCTTTCTATCTTTCACATCAATCACTTTCTTGTCTGTTACATGTATTTGCAAATTTTCTTATAAAAAAATATGATGGTGTTTAGCACACATGTATTAGATAGCAAATAACACATGGAGACCATATCTATAAGAACTTTGTTATACTTGACGAGCAAATTTATAAGAGCAGCTCACCACAGTCACTTGGTGAGACATCTTTTTACTAAAAAAAGATCATGTATATGGTTATTAGATAAGTCATAATTGATAATTTCGATCCAAAAGCAAGTTCTTCTGTTATGATATGGCGAGCAACACTGACTTCTCTTCCTTTATTAAGTAAGAAACTAAATATTAGTATAATATTTATAGGCATACAGCACAACATTTAAGGTACAAAGCAGTGTTTAACCATCTAGCCTTACGCCTGAAAGCATGATATGTGTTGGTCTTGTAACATATCTTTGATATGGCCGATTGAAAATTGCCACGGATTTTGTATACATTGTTTCCTATCTTACCTTGATGGTTTGTTATTGTACTAATTTTTTTTTTTTTTTTGAAAGGTCTCTTATTGTACTAATTGATTAGCTATTTATTTACTTTTCTTGTTATCCTAGAAGTCTAATTGGTAAATTAGCATACTTGTATAGGATTCCTTATATGACTATAATTGTGTAGATTATATTAACTATCAAGGCCACATTTGCAGTGTAAAACACAAGAACAGGAATAAGAATTATTTTGTTTCTCCCAAATTCTTTCTCCTTCTCTTCTTTTTTTTTTTTTTACATTGGCTAAATGTCAATTTTCATGTTTCTTGATAAATGGTAGTTGGCGAGCATTTTTTTTTTTAATACTTGGTCTTGGTCGAACTCAAAACTTTTGTTATGTCCACTATTACATAATGGCTGGCAAGCTCTTTTTCTTTTTATCATCTTGGTCAAAACTTTTGCCTGCTTTGGGCAACTACTGAAATTTAAGAAGTTTGACCTAGGAGGTTTAGTCTCTCTGGCCACCGGCGGATTCTTCTTCCATTAGTCTGGATGCCATTTCTTCAAATGTATGAACAAGAATTTTACATTGAAAGAGAGAATTAAAGTCTTTCCATTACAAAATCACTTTAGATCAGAATTTCAAACATAAAAGTACCAAATGAGTTTTCGATAAGCAGAGCAAACATCGAAGAATGATGCGTCCTTGCGAATCCCGAGCACGGAGTAGTAGCAAGATCCGTTGGATTCCTAATTCCTCATCTCGATCCATACCCGAAATTCACTATTCGTTGAATTCTTAGATTCTGGAGTAAAACAATTGCCAGAAAAAGGCTCTTCGTTTTCCCTTCTCATTTCATTGGATAGAAGATGGAGGTGGGGATAAGAAAGAAGATGTTGTAAGTGCAGGAGAAGAAATTGCTGATAAGAAATAAGATGTTGTAGAATATGTTAGGCTCCTGGATTTTGGTATGGCATATACTATCAACCTCTTAGTTGAAGATGAAGACAACTTCCCAAATTTTACCATCTTGGAAACAACATCAAACTTGTAGACGAGCTATGTCTCCTCATCCCAGGAGTAATGATTATATTGAGTTGGAAGGAATTGCCAGGGGTTGGGCGAGCAAATTTGAGTAAGCGAGCAAATTTTTTAATGATCAATAAGCAATAGCTTGATCAACTACATGTTTTATTACAACAATTTCAAGAAAATGTCAAACTTATACATTGCTCGGTCCGAGGTTATTACAATTTTTTCTATTATGTCCCGGCATGCGACATCTGCCACATCTTTGGGGAGAATCCGGATTTCTATAATCCATTTCCCCCTGAAATCGTTTGCCCTATTTCCTACCCCATTCCTTTTTCATGTTTGGAGGATAAAATGTTAAATTAAAAGGAACATCCCTCCAAAAGTTCTCACTCAAGACCAGATGAAAATTCGCTTGGTAAGTTCTTCTGTACGTTTGTCATGAATATATTTCCAGTACATAAGTATCTGTTATTGACCCATTTTCTCTACACACTGCAAGTACATGAGAACAAAACAATGTATATGTTATTTTTTGCAACTATATGATTTATTATTTATCCCAATGTATAGACATTGTTGCCCATACTAGAAACCCGGATTGGAGATTTGACCATGTATATTCCCTCTCGCAGATTGTAAGTTGTAACTTTATGTTCTCTTGATTTCATTTCAATCTGCAAGAACTTGTCAAAAATTCGGGTTGGAAATGGATGCACACAATTTTCAACCTCTTCACGGTGTTGGTGAAAGTACTTAATTAGTTTGTTGAATATTAGTTCAACCAGGGCTTTTAAAGGTAGAACCATGGCTTTCTTCAACACACTATTAAGTGTTCAGAAATGTTGGTTGTCATGATACCGTGTCTGTGACCTCCATCATGCAATAGTGTTCATTTCTCTGGGTCCAACTTCATCAAGTAAATGTAAGCATCAACATTTCTTTCTTGAATCTCTTTCATTACACGGTCAAATTTCCATTGTTTTGATTCTGTTCCAGCCTGCCACATCAAGCTTTTTAGGTTTGTGTTCTTAAAAGTCTTGTTAAAATTTGCTCGAATATGGCGTAAACAAAACCGGTGAACTGCAAAATGGTGGTTGCCACAAAGGTTGACTTTGAATAGCAGAGAAAATACATTTGTGGCGATCAGAAATGAGGCATATGTGGTGATCTTTGACAATGTATTCTCGCAAGTTTTTAAGGAAACAATTCCAACTCTCGGAGGATTCCTTATCAACAATTGCAAAAGCAAGTGGGAATAAGTGATTATTTGCATCCCACGTACTTGTAATTAACAACACGCCCTTGTATGGTCCCCTTAAGTGTGTTCCATCCACAGAAATCACCGGCCGACAATATGTAAATCCGTCTATACATGGCGAGAAACACCAGAAAACAAATTTGAAAATATAATTAGGGGGACTGCTTGTTCTGTGATGCAAAAATTCATATATAGTCTCCAGGTTTAAATCCTGTACAGCTTGTAAGTATTTCGGTAAAATATTGAAGGTTGTATCCCAGCTACCAAAAACCCTCTCGATGGCAAATTTTTTAGCATACTATGCCCGCTTATATGTACAGCCCGTTTGAAACAATACTTGCACTTCTTGAATGATGTTCGACACAGGTATCTCAGGATCGTTGGCAACTAGGTGTGATATAGACATTGATATAAATTTTGAGGACAAGTTTATGTGCTTGTTTTGTTCAATTTGTACAAGACATGTGTGTTCTTTTACGAATCTGGTTATTTTCCATCGACTGTGTGTTGCTTTCTCTTTTATATGGATGTACCATGAACAGTAATTCTTGTCACTGTGATGGTAACATCTTGTAGTCCATGTATCAATCTTACTTTTCAAAACTCGGTATTCACGTCCCACACTACTTACGAACCGCACTTATTGCCTGCACTTTGTCAACGAATCTCATGCCTAACTGTATGTCAGTCATGGAGTCGTTCCAATCGAGTAATCGGACGGTACCAGATTCTATAAGGTCATCTATAGGAGAACCCGAGCCCATATCTAGGAATGCTCCAAGATATGTGTACTCATACCTAGTGCTGCTGAGCCATTGGCTGCTCTCCCATTGTGGCACTATGTTTTCAGTTACCGGGTTTATAGGATTTACAGGGTTCAAGGAAGTTTGGAACTCTCCTTCTTCTAGGTCATTATCATCATCCGATTCATATCGACTAGAAATGGCATCATCTCCGTCCGATTCGTCAACCTCATCGTCGTCGTTATTGACGTTACTGTACAACATAGACGGTTCATCAGAAACCATCTGTGTTACTGCTGTAATATGTTCTGGAAAAGTTGTTGTATTTCTGTCAAATGTAATTGGAATATTTTGTTGCTGGATATGCTTGAATTTAACAAGAATATGAATCCCTTCCTTCGCTAGGTGGGGTGGAATAGTCCAAGATAACGCATTTCTTCATCGTTGTTCATGCTATATAAATTAAAGTAAAACATACGATGCACTTCGTAGTATGAAGGCACCCTCATTGTCATTCGAACATTCTAGAGATTGGGATCCATATCTCGATATTTCAATATTTTCCTTACCAATTCATTATGTGAAATAATTCAGTTCGTTGGAAATGTCCAACTTTTTCGAATTGTTCCAGTAAAATAGGGAACATATGCATCCCTTACAATTTCAGATCCCAAAATAGCATCATTCTAACAAGGTTGATTGCTTCCATTTTAAAATGATTTAACTGTAAGTGTTTAGGGAGGATGAAATATGAAGAGGTTAAGAACTTTGTGAATTGAAAAAGAATGAATGGATTGTTTAGGGAGAGAAGTTGGATACGTTGTAAGTGTTTTGTAGATGGAAAGAAGAATAAATTAATGTATTTATAGAGTTTTAATGGTTTAGAAGGCCGAGAGTGAATCAGTGAATTATTGTTCTTGCATGTGAATTATTATCCTGTTGAGTGAATTATTGTCCTGTTTTACGGTATAAAAGTAATGGCTGAAGCGGGAATTATTGTACTGGGATAAGTGAATTATTGTGCTGGGATGAGCTGAGATGAGTGAATTATTGTGCTGGGATGAGCTGAGATGAGTGAATTATTGTCCTGGGATGAGGTGACAACACATGGGACGAGGTGACAACACATCAGGGCAGAGGTGAAAAGTGAAGATGACGCACAACTGTTGTGCGTTATCTTCAGTTTTTTTTTTCAATAAAATTCTTTTTCGTTATCTGCAGTAAGTTTTTTTTTTTTTGTGTTATCTTCAATAATTTTTTTCTTTTTCACATTTTCTTGGTTTTTATTTTTTCCTTTTTCAAACCAATTAAAAGATTTGTTAAAATGTAAAATATTATTTTTTTCCGCTTTTAGTTTTTTCCTTTTTCGGACCAAATTAAAAATGTTATTGTTAAAATGTAAAATGTGAATTTTTTGGTTTTTACCTAAAACAAAATAATTAATAATTAAGATACATAAAACAAATAAATCAATAATATAAACGTGAACTGAATACTTTATATAGAAATTTAATTTACATATAATTGGGAATGAAAACTACAAAATACTAATTATAACCACGGCCAGTCAGATGACGTGAACCTTGTTGTCTTCTTACCAACACGATGCCCGAATCCGTAATGTTGTACAATATCAATGTCATCCATCCGCTCCTCTTCATCAGATGAAGATGCCTGCGATATAGGCTGATGCGGTGTAGATGAACCGGCTGTGCCTGGAGGAGGGGGTGCACGAAACCTGGAAACCCCGAAAGATGTAGATTGTGGTGATTGAAATGGGGCAAATCTTAGAACGGGAGGGGGAGGCATTTGCAATATCTTGGATCCACTAGGAAGTGATTGGGAAGGTTGCGTCAAACCCAAACTAAAAGAAGGTATATCTAAGTTCGGGCTATCAAATGGGTCAATAGTCGGTTGTCCGCCTCCAGATCCCTCAACCCTCTCCACTTCTACCCGCCACAGGTCAGATGGAACCAGTGCACGATTAAGATAAAGGAGCCATATAAACTGTCAAGTCAAAATTCAAAATCAATAAAAATGTAAGTGCTTAAAAAAAATTTCAATTAATACAAATAATACAAAATATTTTAAAACGAACCTGATCAGATGACATTAAATCTAACTGGTCCTTGTATGTCATGAGAGTGTGCGTAGGCAGTTAGCAACAGTCAAAGGATGTGCACCATATAACACCAAGAGGAGCAAGAGGGTCGGCCTGAACATCTGTAATCAGCTGAGGCCGCAATGCAGGTATACGCGACCACGCCCAATTCTGTACTAAGACTAAGGCTCCCCCTATCTGTCATGCACCCCCTAAAGCTACCGTGCACAACTGCCTATATAAAAATCCAAGTACGCAGCTACCCCAACTATATGTCCTGATGACATCAATGTCCTCTAATAAACTGAGGTAGCGCACATGAACCAAATTTCCTGAGAAGTCGGGAAGCATATGTCCGCCAAGGAGTAAAAAAATAAATCTACAAATGCGCAGAATAAGATCATCATCGGTCTCTGAACCGGTAAACTCTCTCAAGATCCATGTTTCCAAGGGTTCCTTCTTCACTTTGTAACCGGAAAAGTGGCTAAGAGACAACCGCACACCAAGAAGTCTCTCGATCAGCTCAATCCAATATTGTTCAGGGTTTACACTCTAACTAGGGTCGGTAACGGCCAAACCCTCTATCCCTAAACCCCATAATGTCTGTACATCCTGGAGGGTTACTGAGACTTCACCACAAGTCAAGTGAAATGTGTCAGTCTCCGGTCTCCACCGCTCAACTAATACGGTAATAAGTGCGTGGTCCAGCTCAATGTGACCACATCTGAACACTCCCTCCAACCCAGTTTTGTTAATAAGCTCCACCACTCCAGATCAGTAAAAAGTTTTAGATGGTCCCCACTCCAGATCAAACCAGATCGGTGCTCGTGTTGTCTCGATAAAATATCAGGGACTATGGGACCCGAATTTACGTGGGTTGGGACTTCTTCCATCTACATTATTTATAGTTTGAGTTACGGTCAATATCTATATATTAAAAGTAAAAATTTTTAAATAAATTCTAATTCCAAACTCTTTAAGGTGTGTTCTTTATGGTACACTTCATTTTAGGTTTTTAGGGTTTGTATGATTTTTAGCATATGAAATTTAGTGTTTTTAGGGTTTTCAGGGTTTTGAATGTTTTATAATTTACAGTTAATTATCAAGAATATTAAGATTTAAGTGTTATTACGGTCTACGGTTAGAAAGTTTATAGTTTCACGTTTTAATATTTAAATTGTTAAGATTTTAGAGTTTTTAGGATTTGCGGTTAGAAAGTTTAGAGTTTTACGGTTTAATGTTTAAAATATCATTTTTAGGGTTTACTGTGCTCAAGTTTAGAGTTTTACGGTTTAGTGTTTAAAATATTAAGATTTTAGGGTTTTTTGGGTTTAATGTTACATAGTTTACAGTTTTCACGATTTAATGTTTAAAATATTCAGATTTTATTTTTTTTTAGGGTTTACTGTTACAAATGTTACAGTTTTATGGTTTAATGTTTAAAATATTAAGATTTTAAGGCAAGAGGGATTACTGTTACAAAGTTTACAGTTTCACAGTTTAATATTTAAAATATCAATTTTAAGGTTCTTGGAGTTTATTGGGGTTTACTGTTACAGAGTTTCTAGTTTTATTTTTTAATGTTTCAAAAATCAATTTTAAGGGTTTTTAAGGTTTTTATAATATATCCTATAGGATTTTAATATTATAATTTTGGCTTTTTAAGGTTTACTGTTAATAAAAAGTTTATAGTTTTACGGTTTAATGTAAAATTTTGGATTTTATTAATAGATTTTTAAGTTTTCTATTATTTAAAGTTTAGAATTTTTAAGTTTTTTAAGGTTACTTATGGTATATTTTATAAGTAAGTATTTTACTACTTCGTAAATTCACTATTAGAGTTTTAGAGTTTAAATAAAAGTATTAATTACTAAACTCTAAATTTCTAAGTTTCGGTTCTACTATTTATTAAAAAAAAAAAAACAACAGAAGAGAAAAAAACCCAAATTACAGGTTCTCATCTTTTCTACTAAAAAATTTATATGAAAGATGCAAAATAATTATCTAAATAATTAAAACAAATTCAAAGATCATAAAGTAAAAAATTAACCCTACTTATCCAAATAAATTCATGAAAATAATTCATCACCCTAATATCATTTTGCAATACAAAAAACAATTATATACATAAAATTATCAAATTTGCACAAATTTATTAATAAAACAATTTTAAACAAAAATCCAAACCTGCACTTTCACAAAAAATGAATTAATACAAATTAACAAATAAAATTCATAAAAATGATTAACAAACTACAAATAACAAACCCAAACACACAATAATTAAAATTAATAAATAATACACCAAATAATTTAAATAACTAAAAACTTACCAAAAATTAAAAATGCAGCTCTAGTCTATCGTTTTCCACTCCAAATCTTTAATAACCTTCGTATTCCAAAGAAAGTCTCGCAGAGTCAAACTTGAACTTCAAATATTAACAAAATTTTAACTGTAAATTTTGAAATAAAATACAAAAGTATTAGAAGAAGAGAACTCAAAGTATAAGAAGAAGGAAGAAAATAAAAAGAAGAGGAAAAGAAATTACCAAGCGGCAGCGACGGATGAGGCTGAAAATTTTTTCAAGGAGGAAATTAGAAAGAAGAAAGAAGAAAATAAGAAATAAGGAGGCTGAAGAAAGAGAAAGCAGAGAAAACAAAAATATTGAGGCGGAAGAAAGAGAGAAAGTAGAAATATTGAGGCGGAAGAAAGAGAGAAAGAAGGAATAAGAGAGAAGAAATAAGGAGGAAGAAGAAAGAGAAGAAGAAAGGAGGCGGCCGCGTGTTAGGGTTTATAACTGATAACGCACAGTCATTGTGCGTTATCACTCATAGTAATGCACAATAGACGTACGTTTTCATGAATGATAACGCAGAATGGCTGTGCATTATCGCCACATCAGTGCTAGATCACGGCCACGTCGGTTTTTAATGCATTAAGCGCGGCTTAAGTCGCGTGATTAGGGATAACGCACAACTATTGTGCGTTATCACCCGAGATAACGCACAATGACTGTGCGTTATGGTCACTTCCAAATTTAAAAAAATATATGGGCTTCTTTAGTACCCATTTCTTGAAATTAGGCTTAAGTAAGAAAAAAAACCTAAAAATCAAGACAAAATGTGAAGAATTGGGAATGATATTTTTATTCCTTAAACTTTGCATCAATAGGCAAATTATCAGTATTTAATATACAAAGTTTTTCCAAATAAAATTATTTATATTAATTATAAATATATTTATAATTTGTTTCTAAACCTGCTAAATTTCGTTATTTTGTTTAATTTATATTAGTTTCACTAAATTTTCAAAAAAATCACTAATTTCTCAAAATGAGCTCATAACTTATTTATTTGTTGTGATATATATATATATATATATTTATCTTAGATTTTCAAAATAAAATTACTTATACTAATCATAAATATACTTATAATTTGTCAATAAACCACTAATTTCTCTATTTTATGTAATTTTTATTAGTTTCGCTAAGTTTTCACAAATTTCACTTGTTTCTCAAAATGACTCAACTTATTTATTTGTTATGATCTACATTCAGTTTAGTTCTTTCAAATAAAATTACTTGTATTAATTATAAATATACTTATAATTTGTCTCTAAACCCGCTAATTTCGCGATATTATGTAATTTACATTAGTTTCGCTAAGTTTTTTAAAAAAATCACTAGTTTCTCAAAATGAATCCATAACTTATTCATTTGTTACGATATATATTTATTTTATATTTTTAAAATAAAATTATTTATAATAGTTTTAAATATACTTATAATTTGTATCTAAACCCACTAATTTTGCTATTTTATGTAATTTACATTAGTTTCGCTACGATTTCACAAAATTCGCTAGTTTTACAAAATAATCCAATAACTTATTCATTTGTTATGGTATACATTTATTTAGTTTTTCCAAAAAAATTTACTTATATTAATTATAAATATATTTATAATTTATCTCTAGACCCACTAATTTTTTTATTTTGTAATTTACATTAGTTTCGATAAGTTCTCACAAAATTTTTAGTTTCTCAAAATGACTCTATAATATATTCATTTGTTACAATATACATTTATTTTAGATTTTCAAAATAAAATTACTTATAATAATTTTAAATATACTTATAATTTGTCTCTAAACCTACTTATTTCTCTATTTTATGTAATTTACATTAGTTTTACAAGTTTTTATAAAATTCACTAGTTTCTCAAAAATCGCATAACTTATTTCAATTGTTATGATATACATTTAATTTAGTTTTTCCAAATAAAATTACTGATACTAATTATAAATATACTTATAATTTTGCATAAAAAACTATACTAATAATTTGTCTTTAAACCCACTAATTTTGTTATTTTATATAATTTACATTAGTTTCGCTGAGCTCTCACAAAATTCAATAGTTTCTTAAAATATACTTTATACTTATAATAATTATAAATATAAATATTTATGAGCTTGTATATAATAGAGCAGCACATTTTTTTTTGGTAAAAAAGAAAACACAACATATTTGGTCGCCAACAAATCTTTTGGATTAAAAAAATCTCAACATTATTATTTTTGCTAAAAAAAGAAGGCGAGCACTTGCTTGCCAACCAATCTCTATGAAGGGAGTAGATAAATTTAACTTAGAAATATATTGCATAGCGCGAAAAAAATCAAAATAATTCATTTTTAATTAGAAACTTTCTCTCTCTTCAGCAAATCCTCTCACTTCTCTCTAAAACTTCAAATTTCAACTTCAGATTTAGGAAGATCCGACGGTTGTAACTCGAAAAAAAGGTTAGTACTTCGATCTATACTCATTTATTTACATTTTTATCGCTTTAAAATTTGAAAATAACCGTTGGATTCAAAAAAAATTACATTTTTTCAAACTGAAATTTTGGCCGGAAAATCACCGGATCGCGGGTACCGGCGACAGAAAACACGCCGGATCGCCTGTACCGACAACCGGAACATCGCCGGGTCGCCCGGTTCAGGGACTGCGGTTGTTTGTGACTGCTGAACCGCGCGATCGCCCGATCCAGTGACCCGGTTCAATCGGCCGCCCAGTTTTTTTATTTTTTTTATTTTTTTAAAATTTTTTAATTTTTTAAAATTTTTTATTTTTTTTAAATTTTTTAAATTTTTAAAAATTTTTAAATCTTTTTAAATTCTTTTATTAATGTTTTACTTTTTACTTTTTTTTGTTATGTTTTATTTTTATTTATTTTTTAATTTTTATTATTTTTATTTTTTTATGTTTTATTATTTTTTAATTGTTTGTACTTTTTATTTTGTTTTTTTTGTATTATTTTTTTTAGTTTTTATATATTCATTTTTTTAAAATATTTTTTATTTCATTTGTCTATGCTTATGTTAATTTTTTAAAGTTATGATTTCGTTTGTCTATTTGTTTAATTTAGAGTTTATATTATGTTATTTAATTTGTTAATTTTGTAATTTTTTTTGTTACATTTGTTTATGCTTACGTTGTTATAATTAATGATGATGTTAATTTTTTTAAAGTATGATTACATTTATGTTTATTTGTTTAATTTGTAGTTTATGTTATGCTATTTAATTTATTTAATTTGTTTTTAGGATTTGTTTATGATTATGTTAAATTAATGATTATGTGATTTTTTAAAAATAATTATTACGTTTATGTTTATTTGTTTAATTTATAGGTTATATTATGTTCAACATAATTTGTTTATGTTTATTAGGGTGCCTGTGGACTTGACTGATTGTATAATTTTGTTTATTTAGAGTTTATGGTGTAGGGTTTATATGAATAATACGTCTTTATAAACAAATGTCCTAAACAAATTGAATAAATAAGCGTTTATAAAATTTGGATTTAGGTTTGTTATATTGAAAGATTTTGTGTTTAGGGCTAACACAATGTAATAAAAAAGTGTAGAGTGTTGAAATGGGGTATTAAATATAACTGCTTGTGAACAGCTCTCCTCAACTAAAGGCGCACCTACTGTTACTAGAAGTCTAGTCTCTCTCAGGTCCAGTTTCGATCTCGAACTAACTTTTCTTAATAGATAGGCGGGAAGAGAGATATTCAGAAAACCCGATTTCCTGTCTTACGACAGCCTGACTCAAAAGAGAAAAGAAGACCGGACTAAAAGAGATATCACTTTCGATGATTGAACTTTAATAATAAATTTAGCTTAATGCACGGTTTTAACTTAATCATATAAAGATGAAGAAAAATGCATTACTTGTATCATATAAAAATATGATGAATTAGACAGATATTATGTAATGTCATTGAGGAAAATGTTTGCTAATTTGTTTAGATGGTTCAGCCCAGAGCACGTAGGGGTGATGATAATTTAGGTGCTGTGACAGACAGGACCGGTCAAGTTGAACGTCGTGTAGTGACTGCATCATCCCGTGGTGTGAGGGGACGCCACAGTACATCAGACATACCGTACATTTCTGCACCTATTGCACCGGGTATGTATTATGACCCTGGTGCACCGGGGTCTTCCACGCAACCCCCTATACCGTTTACGACCCATCCTCCTACCACATCATACCATCCTTACACCCTCGTACCCTATGACCCTTATGGATATTCTTAGCCACCACAGACATCATATGATCCATATGCACATGCTCCTTCTCTACCTATTCGTATGCTTGGCCTGGATCCGACACAGTATTTCTCTAAACTCAGGTTATACTAAATGAGGTTAGTGGTCCGGAGTTGCAGTTAGGTTCACAGTTCTTCGAGCAGCTTGCTGGGTCTGTCCTGGTGGACTCATCTTACAGCGGTGCTGAGTATGGAGCCACTGCTTGTGGCAATTACTCATCTGATGTTGGGTTGGGTAGGGATTCTGGTATATCCCGATCTGAGGAGGTTGTCAGAGTTGGTTCCCCCCGCATTTATAGCAGTGAGGGCAATGAGGATGAGCGTGAGGATGATGGTGGACATCATGATGATGATGATGATGATGATGATAGTGACGATGACGGTGATGATCACAAACATGTTCTTGTGGTTGAGGCCTCATCTTCCGGCCGTAGACCTAAATCGGGTAAGGGGAAAGGATTGACTGGCAGTTTTAATGTCAGTGATGAGTAAGATTGCTGGGTCGCAACAAAAAAACCCGAGAAGTCGCGTCCTCCTACCAACCTTACGCAGAGGAAGAAATCAAAGAATGACGGTTGGGAGAAGACAGGTCCAGCTGATGGCGGTCCACAGGATCCAGTCATCGTCCCTTCGTATAGCGGTCATGTCGCTGCTTGTATATGGCGTGGTCAGGTAATTTGAATATTTTGTATATTGCTTATTTATGATTATAAATTTGAATATTTTGTTTATTTTTTATTATGGTGTTTACATTATTTTTGCAGGATAGAGGCATTCTGAAGTCGAGGTCTCGCTACATGTCCCTGACCGGTTGGACCCCTAGTGATCCTGCAGTGGTACAGTTGGCAGGGGAGACATGACTATCACATTTGAGGTCCTGCATGTTCCAGCATCCAAACTCCTCCTTGCTATCTGCTTTTGTGGAGAGGTGGCAGCTAGACACCAATAGTTTTCACATGCCTTGGGGGGAGATGACTGTTACATTGCATGATGTTTAGTTGATTCTGGGCGTACCTTCTTACGGTAACATCGTCGACCATTATTATTCACGGGAGCAGATAATTGTAGTTATCCAGAGTGATCTTGATATCTCCGACTCCAGCATAGGCATAAATGCTCAGGACTTGGCGGGAGTTGCTGACTCACCTTGTAGTGGACTGTCTATAGAGTAGAGAGCCGCCTGTTATGTCTTGTATCTACTTAGTAGTTCGCTCTTCACTGACAAGAGCAGAAATAATGTCCCTGGGAAGCTTTGGCCGCTCGTGATGAATGTTAGTTCTGTTGGTGGTTTTGCATGGGGTGCTGCTACACTAGCCTACTTGTACTGGAGTTTAGGGCAGGCGTCTCGTGCTGATGCAAAGGATTTATCTGGTTGTTGGTCGCTGCTTGAGGTAATATCATTATAATCTTTATCCTGTTTAATTATGTTTTACGTTTTAGGGTTTATTTTTGTCTAATGATAGGATTGCTGATTTTTTTATTAATTTTTTTGTAAAGGCTTGGATATACTTGTATTTTCCTATGTTTGCACCTCGGGTGAGAGCGGGAGCGAGGTTGTGCAAACCTTGCACCAGAGGTTTGCAATGTTGGGTCACAAAATGGAGAACAAATTAATCGACTTATGCATTCGTTTAGACACAATGACTGCTGATGAGGTCAGGTGGACTCCGTATAGATCTGATGAGATTACTGATATATGGGTTTCTACGTACCATGGGATGATTGTATACTTTGATTGTGTAGAGCCCTATATGCCCGATAGGGTTGTCAGACAGTTTGGGTGGGTTCAATGCATTCCAGCTCATCCTATTCATCCTCAGGATCACCGCAGGCCAGCAAATAACAGGGTTTACATGGTGAAGAATTTGTTTCTAGAGGCATTTTGGCTGGAGGCACCATCTCATCTGCTTACGTCTACATGGACCAGTATCCTTGCTATACCTCTATCTCAGTGCATAGATGATTATATGCCTTGGTTTCTCCCACGCACTCATCCACGGATTCAGAATCCGGACAGGCTCCCCCGCAGCGTGCAATTGCCGACCATTGCTCCTATTACACCGCATATTCTATTGGATATGGTAGCTCGTGAGTTAGACCGTGATGATATTGATGATGCTACGAAGGTTAGTAGGGCTTCCGACATGATCAAGAGGTATCATCAGATTCGGCGTTAGTGCGTTGTTTTATATACTTTTATGGTTGTTTCTGACTTATTTTGTAGTGTATGACTTTTTTTGTAGTGTTGTTGTTACTTGGTTGATGGGAATTTTTTTATGCATTCAGTTTTTTTACAATTGTAATAGAAAAAATATAAAGCAAAGATATTGACCTATAAAACGAGTTTACATTTATCAAAAATAAAAAAATATACCAAAAAAATTCAACGTGTATATGATTTAAAACTAAGTTAAAAATTTCGTACATATAATTTTCTTAATAAAAAAATAAAGTCCTATTTACTTTCTATTTCGAGCAACCCTCACGTTCCAATCTGCAATCCTATGCTGATACGAATATGCCCAATTGCTGACCCATTCGAAACGATGATGAATCCATTGAACGTGTAAAGGAGGTATCGAACACATATCATTCAACTTTAGCTGTGTAAAACAAATAGAAATATGTAAATGTCATAAAAACTGTAAAATCAAACATCATATAATACAGAACAACGTAAAAAATCATAAAGATATAAGTGTTCGACACTTACTTGAATAAAGTGTCGTTCTTCTGTCAAGAAACCAATAACCAATGTACCTTCTGGATGATCCGAATACGAATACAAAGGTAACACAATCGTAGAACCAAGCTGTGCAATTAGTATCACACACAGATTGAATGCATTTGCAATGATGTAAAGCGAATCAGGTGTTTCGAACCAATGCGCGTACGGCGCAGGTCCATCCCCTAGCCAATGTATCATATGGACGAGCTCATTAACACGTTCCTCTGAACCCACTAAATTAACACACAAATTTGTCGAATGCTCCAATTCCTAAAGCTTTCATCTACGAACCTCTGGCCATTGATGTTCATCACCGAACACAAAATCTGCCACAACCCGATAACCACAATTTCCATCACCAATGACGTTCCTCCAATTGCTGATGAAAGGATAAATGAAAGTAGGGAAAGCATTTGTATAAGGGAATGTGGAACACGGAGATGCATGTTTCACAGCAGATAAATTACTTAGGCCATGGTCACGTCCTCTGCCCTTTTCCCTAGGAGCTCGTGGCGGTCTCCCTCTCCCACGGGATCCCGACCCACAACACGAACCAGGCAATTACCCAAATCTAGTGCCAGAACCAAAAACAGATCCGCTTGACTTTTGTATCTTTCGATGAGCAATTGACACATGCTCCCAATGTGAGTTGTCTATTTTTGTTGAGTTCGTCTTCTTCCGCCCTTTAGTGACTGCTACCTCGGGAGGTGATGTCAATGTCACACCTGGATCTTCAGGTAAAATCGGACTCAATACCCTTTTCGCAAGATGATGCATCTCTCTAACTTTAGATATGGGTCTTGTACTTATCTGATGCAAGAGGTCAATGAGAGAACGCATCTCAGAATCCATGTCCTGTTGCTGGGCTGAAGGATGACGACTGCCAATTTCTAGTTCTTCCAAAAGGCCTCAATATCAGATAACTGTATATGAAGAGCGTGGTTGAACCGTGTAATCAGCTCGCAAGCACAAGGGAGGCTGTGTGACGTCCTCAAATAGTGCCCGCACTTATTTTTTGGATCATCATATATCCCGGCAGCTCTCGGTATCTTAGACCATATCTTTTCAATGCCAATTGACTAATTTTATTACTTACAATATAAAATATGTGATTACTCTTCGCTTTGTTCTTCTCTTTAGACTTGGAAAACTCTAATGATGCCTTAATGTCTGCTATTTAACCTTCAATAAACGAGTCAATATTAAGGAACACAGTATCCAAATCACCATGACATGATGAAAGCCATAGCTTCAGCACTGAGTGTTCACTCTCGGCCCGGTTGGTGATCTCTACCCCAAAATGCATATGACTCTTAGTCCAACATCTCATGAAATTATGAGCATAGGGATTCAACCAATTGTTGAAACAGTGTAGGAAGTCCAGCCTGCTCTTCCACTTCGTCTTCAGAGCATCCAATTCCCTTAAGTATTCCTGCTCATCGATTTCGTCCATCAATTTCTTCCATGACCCATTTACAAACCGTGATGCAACCTCTTCATTTTTTATCAAATCGGTTAATTTGGCCAGCACGTTCTGATTGATGTGCCTTCTACATAACATATGATACGCTGTACTGAACATTTCGCTGATCACGGGTATTAAACTGCATTCTTTGTCTGTAATAATTACCTTCGGCATAGTCTCACAAACATCTTCTTGATTCTCTGTTGATATTGTATTTGAAAAGTATAGATGCTTAATCTGTTGAAGAACCCATCTATAAGTCGTAGCCTGCTCATTTCTCATAAATGCAATGGCCACAGTGAAATTCTTACCAGTCGGGGTCATCCCTACCACTTCCAACAGTGGCGTGTTGTACCTATTTTAAAAAAACACATAAAGCAGATAACTTGTTTAGAAAATAAACATAAAACCCAGTAAACTTAACACAAAACCGATTAAATATGATATATTTCATTCTACTATTCATTCAAGGGTTACTCCTAAACAGTCAATTTGCAAATAACACGTAAATGTACAATTAATATAATAAATTTAATACAACTTACTTGTTTGTTTTATATGTCGTATCCATTATAAGTACGTATGGCCGCGTTCTCAACATTTCAATTGATGTCGGATGTGCAACGACAATGTCACTGAGCATGTTGCTGTCCTCACGGTTTCTATAGAAGACCGTGTAATCCCATATAGCACTTAGGCAGAGAACTTCTTCAACCGTGTTTCGCCCCTACATCCTATTCTTCTTAATCTTTGCAACGACGGTATATATTTTCTGGGCACTACAAAAAGTCATGCAAATCATATTATTAGAACCTCAATTTAAACTCTAAACATAAAACCAATATGCATTAGAGTTGATGCAACATACCTGACAGCACAACCCATATTTTGTTCCCGGAAAAATCGTAAAATATTATGGGATGGCACATGACTCTTCCTGAATTGCTCAATTTGTATCAGTTGTTCCTCCGTCAGTTTTGCTACCTGAGCGTGACCATGACTATATACACCTATTGCATGGTTATGCCTCCCATCGTGTACGAATAATTGCCAATTTTCACACATTGCCATTTGTTTGCCTTTTAATTTGAAGGGACAACCAAACTTTTTAGTCCCGTAAGGACCCCGCCTTTTTACTTGAACTTCTTCTTCTTCATCATCGATTACGGGCTTCTTTTTCGGTTTATTTACACCTCCACGCTCGCAACTCAGTGTAACATACGATCGGCGGTCGGATGTTCTGGACTTTAAATACCGGGTGACAATCAAATACGTGTTCACTTTTATAGTTGTTTCTTTTGCCCAGTTAACCAACGCTGGTTTCGAATTAAAGATTCGATCAGTTGCAAATAAATCTCCGTGATCCATGTATTCTTCCGGTTCTAAAAATTCTTCAAATGTACTTGGATCTACGCCGTTCTGTTACTATATAGTGCGAAAAAATTAAAATATGAACACATTATATATTGAAAAAATTGTAAAAACATTGTAATGAACAAAAAATTCATACAATAACATTTAGAAAAAAACCAAAAAAAAATAAATTATTTCATATATTAACATTTAAGGAAAAAATACACAAAGTTCATATAGTAACATTCCCAAAAATATATATATTCTAAAGAAAACAAAAAATTAACATTCTAAAAAAACAAAAAACACAAAAAAATTAGTAACATTCTACAAAAAATAGTAAATTCTAAAATTAAAAAAAGAAAGTAACATCTAAAATTAAAAAACCAAAAAAAAATTAATAACATTCTAAAAAAAATTTAGTAACATTCTAAAATTAAAAAAAAAAGTAACATTCTTAAATTAAAAAAAAAATAAAAGTAACATTCTAACAAAAATAAAAAAACAAAAAAATTAATAACATTCTAAAAAAAAAATTAGTAACATTCTAAAATTTTAAAAAAATAATACCGTTCTTAAATTTTTTTAAAAAAAAACAAAAGTAACATTCTAACAAAATTAAAAAAAACAAAAAAAATTAATAACATTATAAAAAAAATTTAGTAACATTATTAAAAAAAAAAATAGTAACATTCTTAAATTTAAAAAAAAACAAAAGTAACATTCTAACAAAAATAAAAAAACAAAAAAAATTAATAACATTCTAAAAAAAATTAGTAACATTCAAAAATTTAAAAAAAATACTAACGTTCTTAAATCTAAAAAAAAAAAACAAAAGTAACGTTATAAAAAAAATAAAAAAACAAAAAAAAATTAACAACATTCAAAAAAAATATTTAGTAACATTATTAAAAAAAATAGTAACATTCTTAAATTAAAAAAAAAATAAAAGTAACCTTCTAACAAAAACAAAAAAATAAAAAAAATTAATAACATTCTAAAAAACATTAGTAACATTCTAAAATTTAAAAAAAACATAACATCTAAAATTAAAAAAATAATAATAACATTCTAAAATTTAAATAAAACACGAATATTCTAAAAAAAATAGTAATATTCTAAAAAAAATGAACATTCTAAAAACAACAATAGTAATATTCTTAAAAAAAAAAAAAGGAACATTCTACAAAAAAAAAGAATAGTAATATTCTAAAACAAAAAAAAAAAAAAAAATGAACATTCTAAACAAATACTCTAAAAAAAAACAGTAGTAATATTAAAAAAAAATTATAAAAAAAACCCTACTCGGGTCGCCCAAGCCGGCAGTCTGGACGTGTCCGGGTCGCGTCGTTGGGCGATCATCTTCACACTGGGTCGCTCGGCTAGGTGATCCGAACGTGTCCGGGTCGCCACCCCCGGCAATCCGATCCAAAATTGTGAAAAAAGAAAATTAAATTTTCTTATCTCTAAATCGATATTTTCTTCTACAAATTCTTCATAATGATCCATATCTACCTCCAATTCAAGTTGAATGTTAAAGTTTATAGGTTTACAGTAAATAGAGAGTAAATAAAAGTAACAGAGAAATTTTTTACAGAGAGAAAAGTAGGGAAGAGGAAGGGGAATAATGATTTATTTCGCGCTATACATTCATTTTCCCGAGTTAGGTTTATCGGGCTCCCTCTATGAATGTACACTGAAATACTACTCTTGAATAGCAAAAAAAAAAAAAATAAATAAATAAAAAAGAAAAGGGTTATGTCTAACAAAATCTTTAATAGCATCAATTCAACAATATGGGCTTTCCACCATGCCTTGACAATTTGAATGCAGAACCCACCTTTGGGATGATGATCAGCTCCTCTTGTACCAATCAACATATGCTCCTTCCATATTGCCAATAATTCCATATGTGTCGTTTCGGCTCGGCTCTGTCACCTCCATTATCGACTCTGCCACTGCTCAACTACATCCCTTAGCCACACTCCCTTATTTAGCTTCCTCCAATTCACAATTTTCCCCTAACTTTAACCTTGAATGTTTTAGCTGGCCTTTACCATATTATTCTCTCTAGTTTCTAGCTAATTCCACAAGCTCATCATGTATTACATCTTTGTTCTCAAAGAGCTTCTCGTTTCTACCGCTCCATAATCCCCATTAAATTGTCGCGTCCAAAAATCACTTTGTAACATGGCAGCATCCTTGAGGTAAACCTCAAAAACATCGAATCACTAACAGAAAACAATCTCTAATCCCTAACAAGCCAACCACAAAGTCTTACAATTATTTTTAATAAAAATAAATTAAACAAGTCTGTACAAAAAAAAAATCCTTGGATGCAAAGATGCTCAAATAAATAAAATAGTTAAGTGTCTCCAAAAGTATCATAAAATGAAATGTTATAAATTCTTATTCGAAATCCTCTTCGCCCCAAGATTCTTCATCAGCCCTATCTCATACCCATCAGCAAAATATAGAAAGGGTGAGCTACACTAGCACGGTAAGAAATATAAAATTTCTGGGTATGAGCTCATTTTATAAGTTACCTTTACATCCAAAAAGACCTTGAACACACACTAAGTGTTAGATATAAATATATTTATATATTTACTTTAAGACAAGTACAAAACTATAAAGGAGCATAAATTTATGATAAAAAGATTATGTAAAATGAAATCGCAGTATTTTCATGGGTCAATAAAATGAATGAATGAAAATAATTAAAGAATAGAAAACTAGCAGTTGCCCACTTTTCATGCAAATTGAAAATTAAAGAACAATTAAAGTTTATAAGAAGGAAGTTTGATAAAGTCAACATTAAATAGTTATAAAAACAACATATAAAATCAAGGCACGGTTTGATGTTTCTTTAAAAAAAAAAAAAAAAAAGAAAAGAAAGTGGCAGCAACTTTCCATATTAGCAAAAGTTTATGCAAAGACTAGAAAACAATGTTATTAGCTGGTGTAATCTCCTAAATTACTGAAACGTAATACCAAATATAATATTTCAAGCTCAAGAAAATCATATACAAATTTCTTAGGTTCACATATTATTGCGAAAACTCCTCCTCTAAAATACATTTAAAAAATTTATGGAATATTTCTTAACTAAAAAGAATAAAGCAACTTTAATCAAAGGTATATCTAACACCCACAAGTCTTTAACACAATTTCTATAAAAAAAAAAAAAAGAAACGAACACTCCTCAAACACATAAAATTCCACGCTTTCCGATTTAGTAGTTGTTGTGCGACATGGATGAAAGGGACGAGGAACTGCGTAAAGTAGGCTCAGCTTCTTTGGTTTATAAAAGTCTTGTAGTAGCCGAGCTTGTTTCACAAAATTTTACCTAACCAAATGGATGTTCAAATGTTAAAGACTCAATAGTACGTACCCGATATTGGTCCCTAACTTTTGCATCCGTTAGGATAGGGCCACAACACATCACACTTACTAGGCATAACATCTCCTAGCTGGGCCACTTCACAAATTGGGACATGTTTCCCACCAGACTCAACACATGAGCACCGTATTTAATTAAGGCAAATTAAAAGTACTTACAACACAAGCGCAATTTGAACACATACTTAAAATCTCAAATTAAAAATATGCTGCATTTGCTCAGAATAATATCCAAATTAGGCTTATACTAGTAGATGAAATAAGCAGTTAAAGGAGCATTTATTATAAAAAAAAAAAAAAAAGAACTTTAGACAAAAGCCTTGTAATTCTTTCTTTTTCCTAAAACTTTCATGGGTTGGTGTCCAAACCATTGATGAAAAGTTTTGCTTTCCAAATTTATATGTGAAGAAGTTCTATTGTATTAAAAAAAAAAAAAAAAAAGTGAGCAGAACCAACAAGAAAGACAACCGGATTCCTTTGACTTCTTAGAAAAACAAAAAAATGACCGAGAAGAAGATTTAAAGGCTAGATTAACGATTCTATAAAAAAGATAGGGAATAAAATCACGAGCATACTTCGTAAAATCCTCCAAGTATTTCAGAGACACTTTAATTATCATACGGTCAATAAAAAGAGGAAGTTTATATTCTTTACCTTACAATGTGCACAAAATCTCGAATTTTCGAGACATTGAATCACTCACCTAGAATTAAATAAGCCATACTTTAAACACAAAATTCTAAAATAACAGACTGAACTAAATTAAACCCTAGGTTCAATCTTTACTCCAAAATCAAAATTGTCCCCAAATAAAGTAAGAACAAGGGTCCCTAAATAAGGAAAAGTTATAGACTTACCTCCATCAGTCATTTCAAACCCCAGAGAGAACCCATAATCCACTAGATGACTCTGTCGCTTCCCTTTCTCTGGAACCTTTCAAGAAAAGAAACAAATGATTCATCAAACAATAGGTAAAGACTAATTCTCCATATATTGCACTTAAACCCTTAGACTAACTAAGAAATATAACTAAACCCTTATAATAAAATTTCTTTAAACATTATTTTCTTATTTCCTAATAATAGCACCTAGAGCCTTAAACTTAAAAAGCTTAATTATTAAGCCCGAATGGACTAGGTAATTACATTCTACCCTCCTTAAACAAAAGTTTCGTTCATGAAACTTGCCTAGATCCTCAAAAAGAAACAAGTACTCCTTTTTCACTTCGTCTTCCAACTCTCAAATAGCTTCTTGCTTTGAATGGTTTGACCATTGTACTTTCACATAGAGAATAGCTCTTCGTCTTAACACTTGCTCCTTCCGGTCCACAATCTTTACTGGCACTTCCTGATACGTCATGTTTTCTCGTATTTGAAGCGGTTCAGCTTCTAGCACATGATTAGGATCAAGTACATACCTCTGCAATTGCGACACATAAAACACATTATGAAACCGAGACAAAGTTGGAGGTAATGCCAACCGATAGGCTAAATCACCAACTTTATCCCAAACCTCATAAGGTCCTATAAACCTTGGGCTCAATTTTTTACTTTTCCTAAATCTCATCACACCCTTTGACGAAGACACCTTCAAATAAACCTTTTCTCCATAGTTAAATTCTAAATGCCTCGTTTTATTGTCCCCCCAACTCTTTTGTTGATCTTGAGCTGCCTTTAATCTCTCGCAAATCATAGGCACTTTTCCAAATATTATCTATACGAATTCTGCCCCATGATTACCATCCCAACAAACTTGTGATCTACACATCCTGCCATACATAGCCTCGTACGAGGCCATCCCAATACTTGACTGAAAACTATTGTTGTGAGCAAACTCAATCAACATTAAATGATCCATCCAACTTCCCTTAAAGTCTAAAACACATACTCTAAGCAAGTCTTCCAAAATCTGAATTGTTCTCTCGGATAGACCATCAATCTAAGAATGGAAAGTATACTCAAAGAAATAGTAGTTCCCATGGAGGCATTAAAGCTTTTCCAAAACCATGAGACAAAGCGCGAATCTCTGTCAGATACAATGCTGACTGGAACCCCATGCAACCTAACAATCTCATCCATGTCAATTCGAATTAACTCATCCGTCGATGCAGTAGCTTTCATTGGTAAAACGTGTGCAGACTTGGTTAACCTGTCAACCACCACCCAAATACTGTCTTTACCTGATTTGGTTTTTGATAAACCCACAACAAAGTCCATGGTGATATGTTCCCACTTCCAAATTGGTCTCTAGCAGTTTTCAATAACTCATCTGGTCTTTGATGTTCTGTTTTTACTTGTTGACATATTAAACACTTGGCAAAAAACTTGGCTATACTTCTCTTAACACCACTCCACCAAAAATTCATCTTCAAATCTTAGTACATTTTAGTTCCTCCCGGATGAACTGATAACCTAGTGTTATGTGCCTCCTTAAGCACCTCGTATCTCAACTCTGGATTATTCGGTACACACAATCTGCCTCTAAACCACAAACTTCCATCCTCGTATATTTCAAAGTCTTCTGTTTCCCTTCTTGAACAAGAGTCCTTTTTTTAAACCGTTCCTCAACTATTGATGTCTGAGCTTCTTTAACTCTAGTGACCAAGGTGGGTTGTGCCACTAAAGCTGTCAAAAAGTCCTTCACCGATTCAGCGACTTCAATTTCCAACTTTTCAAATTATGCTACAAGTTGAACCTGATTAGTGATTAAAGCTACCAAACTGCTGATATTCTTTCTGCTAATAGCATCTGCAACTCTATTTGCTTTCCCTGGGTGGTAACTTATCTTCATGTCGTAATCTTCGAGTAACTCTAGCCATCTTCTCTGTATCAAATTTAGCTCTTTTTTGTGTAAAAATGTATTTCAAACTCTGATGGTCAGTGAACACCTCACATGGCTCTCCATAAATGTAGTGTCTCCGTATTTTTAGTGCAAAGATCACTTTTCTAAATCATGCATTGGATAATTCTTCTCGTGAGGTTTTAGTTGACTAGAAGCATATGCAATTACTTTCCCATTCTGCATTGTACACATCCCAAACCATTCTTGGAAGCATCACATTACACTATAAACCACCCTGACTCTGAAGGTAAAGCTAACACTGGTGCTGAAATTAATATTTCTTTTAGCTTCTTAAAACTCTCTTCATAGGCTAAGTTCATTCAAATTTAATCATTTTTTGAGTCAATCGTGTCAAAGGTGCTACAATCTTGGAAAAGTCCTCAACAAATTTCCTATAATAACTAGCTAATCTTGGGAAATTCCTTATCTCGGTAAAAGTTGTCAGCCTTGACCATTCAAATTGCCTCCACTTTCTTAGGATCAACAGAAATTCCACCTTCTGCTATTACATGTCCAAAAAGTGTAACACTCTGTGACCAAAACTCATATTTGCTGAATTCTGCATACAACTTGTGCTCTCTTAAAATCTGCAGTACCAATCTCAGATGTTCTGGATGGACTTCTTTTGATGGTGAGTATATTAGAATATCATCGATAAAGACCACAATAAATTTATTTAAGTACTGCTTAAAAACTCGATTATCAAATCTATAAAAGCTGCCAAAGCATTGGTAATCCCAAAAGGCATCACTAAAAACTCATACTGTACATACCGAGTTCTAAAAACACTCTTTGGAACATCCTCAGGCTTGATCCTCAGGTCGATTTTTGAGAACATTTTGGCCCCCATGAGTTGATCAAACAAATCATCAATTCTTGACAAAGGTTACTTAGTTTTAGTTGTGATCTTGTTCAACTCTTGGTAATCAATGCATAATCTCAAGGTTCCATCCTTTTTCTTTACAAACAAAACTGAAACACCTCATAGTAACACATTTGGTCTAATTAATTTCTTATCTTTCAGTTCTTCAAATTGTACTTTAAGCTCCCTTAGCTCTGTTGGCGCCATCTGATACGGTGCCTTAGAGATTAGCTTTGCCCCAGGCACCAAATTAATCTCGAAATCAAATTCTCTTTTTGGAGGTATGCCCGGAAGGTCATCTGGAAATACATCAGCAAATTCCCTTACAATAGGGACATCAGTTATTTGGAGCTCTTTTCCTTTAGCTTCCACAACATAGGCTAGATAGGTTCACAACCTCTTTGAATGCATTTACGTGACCTGTTCCACTATCTCGAGCATACCCCTGAAAATAAAAAAATCCCGACTAGGAATACCAAACTATATTCGTTTTTCTCTACAATCAACTAAAACATAATTCTTTGATAACCAGCCCATCCTTAGGATTATGTCAACGCCAACCATGTTAATCTGTATTAAATTGGCACTAAGCTCCACATTACCAATCTCTATCTGACACCCAGATGTATTGGATTAGAAACTAGAGCTCTTCGATTAGGTACAGACACTATAAGTTTCCTTTAAGTAAATAGGTGAAGACTTTAAAGCTTTAGTAAATCTACAGGAAACAAAAGAATGGGTTGCTCCACAATCAAACAACACAAATGCTCGCATTGAATTAATCAAAATTGTACCTGTCACTACATCATTGACAACATTAGCTTCTTTTTGCGTGAGGGCAAAAACTTTGGCATTTGGTTTCTGTCTCTGCTCTGCAAGTTTTGGCACAAGTTTCGTTGTAGAAGGAGCAATCTGAGTCCTCTCATGAGCCAATATCGGGTATTGGTTGATCTAATGATCCATCTTACCACACTTGAAGCAAGCACCTGTACTCCATCAGTACTCACCAGGATGTCTCCTTCCATAATTGGAACATTCCTTCAATGATGTCCTAGTTACAGAAGCTGAAGTTGATGAACCAGAAGGTATCACAACTGAGGACCTTGAAGAAGTAGATCTATTAAGTAGATGCTAGAAACCTCCACTTAGCTGGAGGCTGTCCTGATCTAGCAGGTCTCGAACTCTACCCATGTGATAGTATTGGTCTTGGTCGTTTCTTCTGCCTTTTAGTATCATACCTCATAAATTCAGCTTCAATGTCCAAACTCCTATGATAAACCTACTTATAAGAAGTGGCTCGAATAGTAGAGAGTCTTCCTCTGATCCTTACCTGTAAACCCTGAACAAACCTCTAGGTTCTTGTTGCTGAATCTTTGATTGTAGTTGCAGCATACTTTCCATAAGCATTGAACTTGGAGGCATACTCTATTACTGTCACTCCATCTGTTTGCACTAGTTTAAAGAGTTGATTCTACCTCTCTAAACAGAAGGTATCTGAGAAGTATTGCTCTAAAAATATCCCCTTGAATTGATCACAAGTAAGTGGCTCTCCGGGCTGCTGATAAATAGGAGCAACTCATTTCCACCACTTGAGCACACCAACAACGAGGAAAACTACTACCACATTTGACTTGGAATCTTCTAGTACTCTCAAGATGTCAAAATTCTGCTCCAATTGCTCAATCCAGTGTTCAGCATGACCATGCCTTGTTTTTCCATCGAATGTCAGTATTTTCATCTTTCTTAGCCTCTCATAATATACCCCTGATTCTCTGTTATTCCTTTGCTCTTATTGATTTTGTATTACTTGAGCTACCATAGCAAGTACAGTAGCCATCTCAGGTGAGGTTCTAGAACCAACCATAGTCGTAGGAGGTACAAAATTCACAACTGTAGTTCTGCTGCTGTAGCAGCTGGAGGAGGCATGATAGTATTAAAGATTGGTATCTGAAATAGTTGCTGCGTCGCATATACCCCTATTGGATGTCTTGAAACAAAAATTCGATTTGGAATTGACATAAACGGCATATTCGAGGCAGGCAATATCAACGGATTCGACACAGGCACTACTGGCGGATTTAGTGCAAGTTTGAAGAAGTCTACCCTCCACCAGTCCTCCTACTATTTCTGCATCCCCAAGTGGCTATCGGCTGATGTAGATCGTTTTCTCCAGTCATCTCTTGAGTCCTATTACCTCTTCTTCGAGCCATCTTAAAATCGCATATATTATAAGCAGGTACAATAAACTTAAGAAGTATATAAAAGAGATACAACTGATTAAACAGAAATAACATTCATACTAGAAAAATACAAACTCATCTAGTTATTATATTCTCCTAAAGGTAATTCTATAGCTTGAGAAATACTAAACTTGATCGTAACTTAAGAATTCAGGTCTATATAATTTAAACCTTGCTCTGATACTACTAAATGTCATGCTAAAAAACATGTTCGTAGCATGGTATCATCTGTGTGGTAAACCCCAAAGACACCGAACCACTAATAGAAAACAATCTCTAATCCCTAACGAGCCAACCACGAAGTCTTACAATTATTTTTTTTTTAAAAAACTAGTCCCCACAAGAAAAATCCTCAGATGTAAAGGTTCTCAAATAAATAAAATAACTAAATGTCTCAAAAAATATCATAAAATGAAATGTTATAAACTCTTATTCGAAATCCTCTTCATCCCAAGATTTTAATTAGCCCCTATCTCATACTCATTTGCAAAATATGAAAAGAGTAAGATACACTAGCCCAGTAAGAAATATAAACCACCTGGGTATGAGTACATTTTAAAAGTTACCTTTATATCCAAAAAGACCTTGAATACACACAAAGCATTAAACTACTTATGGGCTGTAACTTAAGAGAAAAGACATACATATATTTATATATTTACTTTAAGACAAGTACAGAACTATAAAAGAGTATGAATTTATGATAAAAATATTATGTAAAATGAAATCGAAGTATTTTCATGAGTCATTAAAATGAATGAATGAAAATTATTAAAGAACAAAAAACTAGCAGCTACCCATGCAAATTGAAAATCAAAGAATAATTAAAGTCTATCAGAAGGAAATCAGTAAAAGTCAACATTAAATAGTTATAAAAACAACATCCAAAACCAAGGCATGGTTTGATGTTTCTTAAATAAAAAAAAAAAAAAAAAAAAAGGAAAAGTAAGTGGCTACAACTTTCCATATTAGCAAAAGTATATACATGGACTAGAAAATAATGTTGTTAGTTGGTATAACCCCCTTCCAAATTACTAGAACGTAGCACCAAATCTAATATTTCAAGCTCAAGAAAATCATATATAAATTTCTTAGGTTAAAATATTGTTGAGAATACTCATCTAAAATACATCTAAAAATTTATGGAATATTTCTTATCTAAAAAAAAAAATTAAAGCAACTTTAACTAAAGATGTAGTTAACGCCCCATAGGTCTTTAACACATTTTTTCGAAAAAAAAGAAATGAACACTCCCCAAACACACAAAATTCCACTTTCACAAAAGTTTACCCAACCAAATCGATACTCAAATATTAACGACTCAATGGTATATACCCAATATCGGTCCCTTTGTCCCCGTTAGGATAGGGCCACAACACATCACACTTACTAGGTATAACATCTCCTAGTTGTACCACTTCACAAATTGGGACATGTCCCCTACTAGACTCATCACATAAGTACCTCATTTAATTCAGGCAAACTAAAAGCACTTACAACACATATTTAAGATCTCAAATTAAATGTCTGCTGTATTTTCTCAGAAAAAATCCAAATTAGGTTCATACCAGTAGATGAAAGAAGCATTTATAAAAAAAAGAACTTTAGACAAAAGCTTTGTAATTTTTTCTTTTTCCTAAAGTCTTCATGGGTTGGTGTCTAGCCCACTGACGAAAAGCGAAGAAGTTCCTTTGTATAAAAACAAAAAGTGATTAGAACTAATAAGAAAGACAACCAGATTCCTTCGACTTCTTGGAAAACCAAAAATGGTCGAGAAGAAGTTATAAAGGCTAGATTGACGTTTCCATAAAAAAGACGGGGAATAAAATCACGAGCATACTTTGTAAAATCTTCTAAGTATTTCAAAGACACTTTATTCATATCAGATGGTTAATAAAAAGAGGAAGTTTATATCCCTTACCTTACAATGTTCACAAAGTCTCCAATTTTTGAGACGATTGAATCACTCACCTAGAATTAAATAAGATAGACGTTAAGCACCAAATCCTAAAATAACAGATTGAACCAAATTAAATCCTAGGTTTAGTTTTTACTCCAAAATCAAAATTCTTCCCAAGTAAAGTAAGAATAAGAGTCCCTAAATACGGAAAAGTCATACACTTACCTCAATAAGTTGTTTTAGACTCTAGAGAGAAACCCCTAATCCACTGGACAACTCTGTCGCTTCCCTCTCTCTGGAACCTTTCGGGAAAAGAAAAACAAACGACTCATCAAACGATAGATAAAGATCAATTCTCCATATATTGCACTTAAGCCTTATGACTAACTAAGAAACATAACTAAACCCTCATAATAAAATTTCTTTAAACATTATTTTCTTATTTCCTAATAATAACACCTACAGCCTTAAACTTTAAAAGCTTAATTATTAAGCCCAAATGGACTGGATAGTTACAAAAATTATGAAGAATTCAGCCATCTCTTGCTCCTTAAACCCGTCTTTCACATTTAAAATGTTCAATATTCTTTTGGTCAAACCAAAAAAAAGAAAAGTCTACCTCGCCAGATATCAAGTTAAACATTATTTTGGCCAAAAAAATAAAAATAAAAAAGAAAAGGCCAGCACTTTGCTTGCTGATCTCAACATCCTTTTGGCAAAAAATAAAAAATAAAAAATAAAATAAAACCAGCACTTAGCCGTCCCTCGCCCCCCTCCCCCTCCCAAAAAAAAACAAAAGAATCGACCAACACTTAAAAAAAGAGGGACAGCTCGCCAAACGATTTCTCGTCAAACCAACACATTCTTTTGGCTAAAGAAAAAACAACCACATGTTTGCTCATCTAAAAATTCTAAATTCTTACTTGTTATTAATGTATTTTATTGAACTAGAACTTTTATTTTTATTCGATTAATGTCCTATGACGATTTTGTGTATATTTGAACTTTTAATTATGTGAATTAGAGATGTTAAATGATTTTATTTGTTGAAAGAAATGTTAAGGAGATTATGTTAATCATATTAAAATTTTTATTTTTTGAATTATACATTGTTTTACATATTTTTATTTAACAGGGAAATAAAATAGAAAAATATCATACGGGTACGGGTACCCGTACCCTACCCTAGACCTTGGAGGGTCGGGTCTGGGTCCAGAATTTTATACCCTAGAGGGTATGGGTCCGGGTTTGGGTCCAAGTTTCACTATAAGGGTATGGGTCCGGGTCTGGGGGTACCCTGAGGGTCTGGACCCATTTACAGCCCTAAATAGAGTAGAGTATGCCCATTTAGACCTCTTGTTTATTGGGCCTATCTAAAGAGGTGAGCCCATAGATCTTCTTTGGGCTTAACAACATGGACAATAAGTTGGGCCGTTGGGGTATGACCATTGAGAAATTGGGCCTATCCCAAGACCTCAGCACATATATTTCGTTTGGGCTGTACACACGCACCAAAGTATATTGTTATTCCAATTCCTTTGCTAATTGTTACTTAATAATAAATTCATCTTGTAAAATAGTTTAGGCGTTGAATAGTTTGAAGATGATATTTTCCTTGAGCAGGTGAAATATATTCATGATACTAACATATTTGGGGGCTACTTTCAATCAAGTCTTTCTTTTATGGTACATTTCTCTAGGACTGTTACTGTTCTGTTGCACAACCATCACCTCAAGTAAATGATTGTTGGATTTCAAATTGATAAATTATAAGAAAACTTTTACTAGTTCACCAATAGTATGTTGCTTGCCTTCACTTTTATTCTAGTTTCAAATACTTACCGATTCTTTTGTTTTTTTTTTCCTTTTAAAAATATTAATTCCGCTGAAAATATAAAAAATTCTAAACTAATTGAATATGATTAAAAATATAAGGAATTTTATAATTTTTATTCATTTATTTTTATCTCACTATCTATCTCTTTCCTTATTTATGAAGTAAAAAAAAAATTGTAGTTAAAAAATTATCTTATTTTCAAAACCTTAATATATATATATATATATGTAAAGGTGTAAAATACCCTATATAATTTATGAATTTATGACCCCAGACAGTAATATTTATCAACTCTCTAATGTATTTATTACTCTCCTCACTTTAACAGGTAGTATCTTTAATCATCTTAAACAATACATTTATTACTTTTCAATCATCTTAAAAGAAAAAAAAAAAGAGTCAAGTGTTGCATTATTTTAAGTGAATGGAATGCCTCATAAGTCCAAAAAAATCGTATATTTTTTATCTAAATTATGTTTTTATACATCTTCTAATATACAAATTCAAACTTTGCAAAGGATTTTAAATTAATTAGGTAGCATATTCTTAAATATAAAATACCTTACTTTGGAAAAGTGTATGAGACCATAGCATTAATTTAAGTTCCATAATTTCTTTTTATTTTAATAACAGTACTTCATATGTAGTACATTAAATATTTAATTAATATATTAGATAATATACTCAAAGAGTGTATTGTAAAATTTTAGCTGCCATAAATTTAATGAATGCATGTAATACCTAATTTCACACGAACTATTTGTACTATTAGAATAGTATATAAATATAGATTTAAATACCTATAAATGGGTTGAGAATATTTAATTTGGGATAAGTTAAAAAGGAATAGTGAATGTTGTTAAGTGTAATTTGTGAGTGGTGTTCTGAAGCTTATTAAGTGGGGGAGTGAGAGTGCAACAACACAGCTGCGACTGCGATGAGATGATGTGGGGATTGGAAATGGAGGGAGGGAGCGAGGGAGGGAGGAATGGTGGCTAGTGTGGATTGTAAGGCCCAACTGTATAGTATTTGTATAATTAGGCAGGCATGTCACTTCACTTGTAAACTACATTCAATTTCCCGACATCACACATACTACTACAATTACCCAACCACCCACCCCCTCACTCCCTCCCTCCTTCTTCTGTTATGTTAGGTTAGGCATCACCCCTGGGGCTGGGGTAAACAAACGAAAGAAACAAACAAGAGGATAATGGCCAAATTGAGAGAGAGAGTTATCGTCGTCCTCTCCTAGATATTCACAAACTGGTTTTTGGTTTTCCCGAGTTGAACAGAGATTGACTCAAACACCTGTTTCTATCATTTATGCATGCATAGATATGGAGACTGGGAATTAGCTAAGTGGCATACATATATAATAGGTAGCATGCAGTAGAGAGAGAGAGAGAGAGAGAGAGAGAGAGAGAGAGAGAGAGAGAGAGAGAGAGAGAGAGACAGCAAGAATTCGTTCGTATATTGTAAATATTGGGTTGGGTCTTCGTCCCGCTTCCCCAACTAACCTTTTCTCTATATTTATTTATTAACTAGTGTTACTCAAGTGATCAGCCACTGCTGTTCTATGTTTGGTGGAAACTTCTGCAACAGTGCAGCATATGCAATGCAACACCACACCTTCTTCACCCATTGGCATTGGATTTGGGACCAAGACCCACCACTGGGGGGAAGCCAGACTCGAACCCTAGGGGTCCAATTTTAAATTTTTAAAAATTTTAACTATCATTTAATTATAAATTAATGCTTTTTTTCTGCTCAGTAATTTATCACTTAATTTTTATTTATTTGGAGGACCATAATAAAAAAATAAAACTTAATTTTTATACAACATATAAAATATAAAAAATATTTGGGAGTGGATTGGAACCCTCTTAGGCCCTTCATAGCTCCGCCTCTGCCAACCACCTCATCACCATTACCTAGCACATACACATAAATTGGCCCCTTCTCTTTCTATCAGAAAATTCTGTCATTGACCCAATTCTTCTATCATATAAGCATAATACCCAGTCGTTATACGTTGCATCAATCTGAGTGCATAGTGTGCGCAAAAAAAAGTAAAAAATTATAGTGGTAGTAATAGAAGCAAGTGACGCAGATGTGTGTGAGATATTACATACTTTATGTATTAATATTTTATGCGTGATGTATTAATATTTCAAAAATATACTATATATATTCTAATTAGTTATATACAAGTTTCTATGAGTTTCGTGCTAAATTTGTGTTGTTCTAATGATATTCTCACATATTATGTGTCAGTTAGAACCAGAAACCTATAATTTTATCATCCACATATATTAAAAATAAAATACACTGTAACTTAATTTTTCATCGACGATTACTTATATAATCGTGAAACTACAAGTATATTCTCATGAAAAATTAGCAATTGAAAAATAGAACTACAAGTATATTTTCATGGAACGTTAGCAATTGAAAATATCAATTACACAGAAAAAACTATCATTAATATGAAGTTGTTAGTGCTATTATGAAACATCAGCAATTGAAATATAGAATTATAGTTATATTCCCAAGGAACATTAGCAATTGAAACATGAAACTCCGTAACTTCGAAGACATAGTGCTGATGTTTTATGAAAATAGTACTATGTTTAATGAATTATGCGTAAATGTTTCATTAGAATATAACACATGTTTCATCAGTTCTTTACATGTTTCTATGAATTTTGTGTTAGGTTTGCTTTATTGTACTAATATTTCATGGATTTTGTGTTAATGTTCTATCAGTTCTCTATAGCTAGGTTTGCTTTATTGTACTAATGTTCTATAGATTATGTGTTAATGTTACATTGAAATATAATACATGTTCAATCAGTTTTCTATAAGTTTTCATGAATTTCCACATAAAACACAATATAACATAAAATTCAGAAACCCATCAATTGCATAGAGAAAATGATTCCTCCTGCTTATCTCTTCTAAATAAATATTTTTCATAATTCTCCATACACAATACATTGAATAAGATAAAAAAAATGTCAAATAATATGAAAACAAAGCTGCTACTGCTATTATAGAACATTAGCAATTGAAAAATGAAACAATAGTTATATTCCTACAGAATATTAGCAATTGAAATATGAAATCTCATAACTTTAGTGATATATAACTTTAATACCCAAGAAAAACATCAATTACACAGAAAAATCAATCATTCCTCCTCATCTTCTCTAATAACGATTTTCTCATAATTCTCCATAAATTTATCTTACACAATTAACTGACTAATATAAAAAAAATTAAATAACATGAAAACAGAGCTGTTACTGCATTATGCTCTCATTCCTTGCATAAAGAATTTCTCCAGATTCCTTCATGGATTATGAATTAACCAGGTAACAAGAAGAAATATCACCTTCGATCAGCTAGAGAACAACAAGAAAACAAAGATGATGGTGGTTGATTTGAGATTTCTAAAAAATTTTATCGGGAAGAAGAAAAAAAAAAGAAAAGAGAAAGATGACGCTGAAAAGAAGAAGATAGGCTCGTGATTGAGAAAACTTAGTAATTCTCAATTTAAGTAGGACGATATATATATATCCGATTCGTATATGCGCCAGTACTTATATGATTTATGATTCATTGAACATGTGAAAAAATGATTAATTTGTCTCTTTTTATAAAATTCAAAAATTTTTCTTTTTCTGCTTCTCCCACAAATAATTTATCTTTTATAAAAATTGAATAAAAAATTTCAAGTTTTTTCATTTTTAAATCCTATCCAAATGCATGAATGTGACTATGTGGGTGGCTTATAAGATTTTTCTTGTCCACAGTAGCTTATAATGATATTAATGGAAATAAGTTAGAGATGAATAATTTTGTGTTCTGTAATTCATACGAATGCCCGTGCATAAAAGGGTAGTGGGTACAATATTTTTTAAGAAAAATAACTTATAATTAAAATTATATAAAATTAATTTTAGAATTAAGTGGATGTAGATGATTCTGGAACCTATATTACCACTAGTGTCTTTTCACCTTTTTCAAGAAATTTTTTTTTTTTTTTTTTTTTTGGGGTCTAGTTTCGGAAACAAACTCAATAACAATTGACAATTGCAATATGATTCCACTTAGGAGTAAATAGTCTCACTAATTGCAATGGTATCACTAGCTAGCTACTCATAGTAATTCACTTTTCTTATCTAAAGCAATAATACTCACTCCCATCCCATGTAAAAAAAATATTTCATCTTCTTCGACAAAAAAAAAAAGTTTTGAAATAAAGAAACATTTTTTTTTTACTAAGAAAGAAATGCCTTTTATATTGCTTGGGCCAAAAAGAGCTAATTTACGAACAAAAAAGAAGTGGCATGTAATATAGTGAGTGAGGCAGAGATATTAAATGAGTTTCATTTAAGGTAGTGTGTCCTTTGCCAATATTGCCAGTGGAAAGACAGCGTATTTCCGCAGCACCGACGCTGAAACTATATACTGACCACGGCCACCGCAAGCAAAATGGAGCCCCCTTTCTTCTTTCCTTCTTGCAGTTGCAGAGAGCACGGCCACCCGGCAGCCACCAACGCTCTCATCTCATCACGTATCCTGTCATTTAATCAAAAGAATTACCGTCAATGTGTATAAGTATAACTCAATTAATTTTAAGACAAAAAAAATTAATTATAGGATCTGAAGATTGAATTCTAACCGTAACAATATGAACCTTATGCTTTCTTAGAGGAAAAATGACCGTAATTTATATTTTTTGCTATCCTAGCGAGTCCAAGAATGAGGACTAAAGGTGAGGGACTTTTGATTACAACAAAATTATTCCTCTTCGAATTTGTTGATTATTCCTCCAAGACAATTTTTACATATGTTGAATTTATAAATTGTTGTATTTCAAGGAGGATTGTGAGCTTGTTTTTCTTTTACTGATGTGGTTCGGAGATTGTGAGAAAGACTTTATAAAGAAGATTGTTGTGTGTCTATTTAATTTATTAATATTAATATATTTTGTCCGTCATTTAATGCATGATTTTATATTGTTACTTTATACAACTATTCGTATGATTGTTTCCATTTTCTAACTTTTCTCTTCCTTTATTTTTTTTTTAAAAAAACTTTAAGAAATAATCTTGACCTATTTCATATTAATAGATTACCATTTCATTAGAAAAAAACAAGATTATTCTTCTTCCACTCCCACCGCATGCCCATTAAAAAAGAGGTTACTGAGGGAGGGACTTAGGAGATGTAGAAGTATTAACTTTTTTTCCTCTTTAAATAATTAACCTTCCCATCTTTTTATCTTTTACAAAAGTTGTTCTCCTCTTTCTCTACTCCATACTTTTTTCTTTTAACAATATATATAAACAGCACGCCTCTTAACTCAAAAGCACCGCAACCTAATTAAACAATCCCTTCCAACCTTTTTAATTCCCTAACATTAATCATATTCAGTTGAGAATCACACTATCTATTAATTAAAAAATTAATACATTTATTATGAAAATTTAAGCAATCCTCTTCTATTGAAGTATATTTTCGGAGTGAATTTGTTCCTATTTGATAAAATTTAAATTAAAATTTAAAGTTTAAAATTTTTAAGTTTTGAATTCTAAATTTTAAGTGTGAACGTTGAATTTAAAAACTGAAATTTGAATTATGAATTAATTAATAAATGGTAATTATATAGAAAAATATAACTATTTGACAAAATAATACATATATTCAAATTTCATACTTCAAGGGTTAAGCTAAAAATTTTACATAAAATTTATAATTACAATTAAACAAATCTTAAACAATTAAGTTGATTTGCAAAAATTATTATCAAACGTGTTCAAATATTAAATATTTAATCCCATTTCATCTTTGATACTTAAATCACTACAAGACCTAATAATAATAAACATGAAAGGAAATAAAGTAAGATACTTATGATAATAGCGATGATGTCATAGAGACATCATAAAGTGTGTGATACCTAAGGTGGGAACTAAAAGTAAATTAGAGAGAAAATTTTAAGCTAATGATAATACCAATTTATAAGAGAGTAAGTCTCGAGGAGAATAGTAAAATTTGCATGTGTGATTCCATATTACACTAACTAGTTTCCTTATAGAGATGAGTAAGACATTCCCATCCGTTATAAAACATAATTCAATAAGTTCGTAACTAATTAATTTTAAATTATCAATTAATTTAACAAAGAAAGCCTTAAATTCAATCCAATATTTTAACATTATCAAGTCAAATTGCTCTAGTTCTGATGACCCACCTCTTGAGTTTAACATACCATTTCTACTCTTTCGTCTTTTAACTTTGCCCCATTTTATTAATATTTGTATTTTTTACGTTTGTGAAAATAATACAAACTTTAATAAATTTTTCTTTTTTTATTTTATTCTTTTATAAAACATAAATTTTGATAAAACTTTATTTTAATTCTTTTCATATAGAAATTTGTAAAAAGAACTAATAATGGATAGAGATATATTAATACAAAGATATTGTAATCTATATAAAAAACATTTAAATTTACATATTTTTTGAAATATGACAAATAAAAAAATAGAAAAGTAATAGATGATACCCGCACCATATAAGATGTCTTTATTCAGGTTCGTGTAATACATTCCCTAATACACTTTCATTAATAATAACTTTCTTTTTGAGTTTATCTTTTAAAGTTTAGAGTATTAATTTTTATTTTATATGATTTATATTAATAAAATTACGATAACATACGTGTATTAAAGGATGTATTAAACAATTCTGACCGAGATATCTTTAATTGTTGATTGTAAAGGCGTACTTGAATTTTTGCAAAGATTGAATTAGTTATGATAGGTTGTAAAAGTAAAATTTGAGATTGGTAATATTATCCAAACTTGGGATATTCTGAAAGAGTCTTAGAAAAAGTATCTTTATGTTATAAACTAAAAAAAGAAAAAAGTAAAAAAGACAATAGTATCTAATGGCTGATATTTCATGAATTTGTAATATTAATTTAGTCTGGTTCGAATATATAGATAGTGTTGAATTGAGTTCTTTAGTTGAAGAAAAATTTAGATAAGAAATCTTGTAGCATGAGCCTACAATAAATAATCAAACTCAGTAGTCATATTACTTTAACATTAACACTTTATTTTTATCTATTCATTAAAGTTGTTAATAAAAAATGAAGTTTTTACAAAACAATCTTCTATTAGCAGATATTACAATTATATAAATTATTTTGATCCGCATTACTGATGGAAGAGAAATGAACTCCTCCTACGTAATAACTATTAATTATTGTTGCTTTCTTTTATGCATAATCCAAAATTTTTCCCTAAATATTTCTATTTAAAAATTATTTTTGAATTTATAGACAAAACAAACTATGTCCTACGTGTAGTCCTTTTCTATTAAAATTTAACACGACTCATTCAGGTGATCATTTAATAAAAAAAAATAAATTAGCATATGTAGATTGTGTAATCGGATGATAATGTATCTTTTAAATAGGTTACCACTTGTATTTTTAAATATTTTTGTGATTTAATAAAAGTTTTGATAATAATTTAGAATGAGCAAAAATGTCTTTTAAAGGGTTACAGATTGGATGTGTTAAAATTTGGTTTGTATGACATATTTTGTTATGTATGTAAATTAAAAGATAAATTTTAGATAACTATGTTTAAAAAAATTGAATATATATATAAATATAAAAGTATGCGTAGGTAGTGGGTATGGAGAGGTAATTTGTGTTGATTGAATTTAGATTTATAGAATTGCATTAACTATAAAAAAAATTTGATTGTTTTCACGGTTATCTTGCAAGAGAAGAAGGAGCCGCTCCACACTCGCACACATTTTATAGTATACATTTCTTTCAGAGAGAGAGAAAAGACAAGGAGGCTATATTATGAAGAGAGTTGAAGAAGAAATTAAATAGAGAGAGAGAGAGAGAGAGAGAGGGGGAAATGAAGAAGACGAAGGAAGGCAGCAGAAGCAGAAGCAGCAGCAGCGAACATCAAGAAGAGCAGCATCAGAATTCGGGTATGGGCTTCCTCTTAGTTTTCTTCCCAGAAGAAGAAAACATTACCACTCCCACTCCCACTACTCCTACCTTTATCAACACCACCAAGAAAAACCCCCTTTCTTCTCCATCTTCTTCTTCCCCTAATTTCCTCAACCGCACTTATTCAACCCATCTCTTATCAAGAGCTCAATCCACTATTTCCATTTGTGCCCTTCTCATTTTCATCACTCTTCTCCTCTTCACTCTCTCCACAATCGAACCATCCTCTTCCTCTTCTTCTCACACCAGCTTTTCTCCAAGAAGACACTTATTAATTTCTTCTTCCAATTCCCATTTCAAAAAATACCCTTCTCACATTAAACCTTATTATTATTATTCTTCATCAATTTTACCACAATATGCACTCCAAGGCATGGGAACTTTGTACAGGAGAGGTTCTAAATCAATGAATGATCTCGTTGTAGCCCATATTGTAGAATCCCTCTCTGTTAATGAACTCAGATTGTTTATCAGATTTTTCCATTCTTGTTCTCTCGCTTTTAGATCCGACCTTTTGTTTTTATTTCCCTCGAAATCTTCTTCTTTTGATTCCACAATTCTTCAAGAGAATAACTCGTTCTTGAAATTCATTGAGTCGAATTCCGCCGGCGGGTTTGAAGGGACCCGCTTCGTGAAATGGAGCAAGAAGAAAGAGAAAGAAAATGGGCCGGAGCCAATTTGGGGAAGAGGGATTCGGAGCAATTCTAGTAGTGAATTAAGGAATGATACTGAGTCAACTCGGTTGAGTTACGGCTCGGTAGTTGCCTTCGATGTTGATGAACTCGATCCGGAAAACTCGTTGGATGGATTCCTGGACCACGTACCAATGAGTCTGCGAAGATGGGCTTGCTATCCAATGCTACTTGGCCGAGTTAGAAACAGGTTTAAGCATATTATGCTTGTGGACGCCAAGGAAATGTTGCTTTTCGGCGATCCACTCAGCCGAGTCAGGAACACCAGTCCCGAGTCAGTTTATTTAACTGCTACAACTCATTCTCCTCCAAATCGACATGGAAAGAAAAACTCGGACAGAACTCAGTCGAATCACTCAAAATCAGTGAGCCCAGGAATTATAGCAGGAGGAGGAAGAGGAGTTCGGAGGATATCAAATGCAATGTTGACAGAAATTGCGAGAACAGCGATAATGCAACACAAGAAGAAGAACTCGGTGACTGAGTCAGCACTGTTTAATCAACTCGTGAGTAACGAGTTCTTGTTAAAGAACGTGAACTTGATCACATCAAAAGAGTCAATTCCGGAACTGAGTTCACTCGCTGGTGGGTTGAATTCAAAGTTAGCAGCAAGTGGTGGGGTAATTAGACGCGGTTATGGTAATTTTGATGTTAATTCTACTGTGGTTAAACATATACTTTGTGCGGATTCTTCTCTACATAATACTAGTACTGATGATTGTTAATTAGTAGCCAGAAAGCACATAAATTATTAGGAAGTTAAAAAAAAAAAAATTACAACATCTTTTTTTTTTTTTTTGGGTATTTCTAATTATAGCATCTGTTCATATTACAATTTGGTTAATAAGAGTTTTGGATATCTTTTTTTCCCCCTTCTTTTTCCTCTTTTCATGCAAGGCTATATATTCTTTTTTCTCTTTTTACTTTCTCTTGCTAAAAAAAAAAAAAAGAAAAGAGTTTTGTATATCTTTTTTCTTTCTTCTTCTATTTTCCCTTTCATGCAAGGAAAATATCCTTTTTTCTCTTTTTACTTTTCTTGATAATTTTTTTTGGGTTAATTTTCTTTGATAATTCTTATGCTATATTTCTAGCATTATAGTATAATTTATAATTAGTCAAATCTTGAATTATAATATGAAAGAGTAGTATAGACAATGGTAAAAATAATAGTTTAGTGTTAAAAGTACCATTATTTATCAAACAAAAAATTTATGTATGAGAATTACATTTCCATACGCTATGAGTTTAGAAATCTTAATATAATCTTTGAGTTTAGAATCCACAACTTCTATCATTCCAATGGAATTTTCACAAGTATTAGAATACTTGTTAGCTCCTCTCCAAATATGTTTAAGTGATAAAATAATATTTAATTATAAAAATATTTCTTATCAAATCGGGATATTATTGAGTACTTATCATATCCAATTAATTATTATTAAAAATTAAAAGAGCGCCACGTAGGCCGATATATATATATATATGTTTTTGGATGAGTAATTCCAAAATGAACTAACTGCAATGTCGGTTGCTGTTAGATTTTCATTTTTCATTTTTTTTTTGGGATAATAGCTGTAAAACTTGGGATATCCACGCCATTTTGCATAAAAAAATAAATAATAAGGGCAAAAACCTTCCACGTCCATTTGTGAAAAGATTTGAGAACGTGGATGACAAAGATTTTAAGTGCCCCCATTTATGTTTAATTTATTTTATAATATGATCTTGTGTATTGCATATATATTAGTAAAAAGATGTGTGTTATGTACTGGAATATGTTTTAATTAAAAAATAAGTTATTTAAAAATGAAGTTTAAAATTTTGACAAATAGCTAAATAATACAAAATTTAAATTTTAGAAAAATAAAACATAACATGAATAATTATGTAAAAGAAATACAAAAACTATTAAAAAGAATTTGATAAAATGAGGAACATACATGTTGAGTCTTATTTTTGTATTAACTTGTTAATGAAAGATCTATTTTCTATTTTTTTTTTTTTTTTGCACTCTCTTCTTATTTTTTTTATTTAAATGTAAATATGTATTATAGATAAAAAAGAGAACATACAAATACTCGCAAGCATACTCGCGGTAGTCAAACCATTACAGTGACTCATCCTTACATTCACACAACCCGCTTCCGACAGCAAAACAAGAAAGGACCCAAACATCAAGTCAAAATATGGGGATACGAGGTATAAATAACCTTGTATACCTGTATTTTGATATTGTGTACAATGTAGCCTCTATCTAAGTCATAAGATTCAAAAATAACTCTTCCCATATATGATACAATGTTGCAGCAAAACATAACTTCTGCCATGTGCACCTCAAAGATGTCCCACGGTTCCCCTTCAAAAGCCATTTCAGGCTACTCCGAATGGTCGACATATCCCTTCTAAGTCCCACCCACTCTTTGATGCTCTTCCATATATTTGCAGTAAAAGGACAAGCAAAGAAGAGATGTGAAATGTTCTCCTCCTTCTGGCTACATAATTTGTCCTTCGTCGATAGTCTCCCCATGACTGCTAGCCATAAGGGAAAAGAGAATTTGGGTGGAAAACAGGGATTTCACACAATTCTATTCCAAATCTGCTTCTGCCTCTTCGGTCCAAAATATTCATAAGCCTCGAATGCTATAAAGTTGTCTCCTCAAAACCATGCTGATATCTTCTCAATTGCCCCTGCAATAGAGCACTCAACTTGAAACAAGCTATCTCGGATGGCCGGCCAGCAATATCTTGAGAATTTGTGGGGTGTCCTTCTTTGTTGTTGCCTTCAATTTGTTCCCTGTTTAGTGTAGAAATGGTGGATCCACCTGTGCCTAAGTGTATTCTTCTTGGCATGAATATTCCAAAGAGCTTTAGAAAGAAGTGCATCGTTCTATTTTCTAGTATCTTTCTGTCCCAACCCTCCATGCTGTTTGCCAAGATACAATGTGGCCCATGATACCTTCGCATTACTGCCTCCCATAAAAATCTTCTACATAAGCATGTCACCCTACCGATATAGGTAAAACTCCAAGCCAAAAACATTGGATTCCTTGCACAACCGAAAAAATAACTTCTAGTCTTCCTGCATAGGATAGATTCAAACCTGCCCAAGTGAGGAGAGTCTTCGAAATTTTATCTAGAAACGGTGCATAGTCCGCAACCTTCAAGTGGACTCCGGATAGTGGGATGCCTAAGTATCTAAAAGGCATACCTCCAACTGTAAACCCCGTATATTCAATGATTCTGCTCAGCTCATAATAATCTAAGCCCGCAAGATAGATGTTAGATTTGAGGTGGTTTGCCCTCTCTTCTTATGTTTAGTAGGATTTGTGTATTGTAATTAAAGAAAGAAAAATAATTTTTATTATCAAATGATTAACATCATTCATTAGAAAATATTGACATAAAAAAAATGAATACATACAAATAAGTGAGAAATATAATAGCAAAAAGATTTTTCCTCACCATCAACAAAAACAAAAAAGAATGTTGATAAATATAATAACAAAAACTATCAAAACAAACAAAAAAGGAAAAAGAAAAGAAAAAGTTTTTATGATCATGACTATTTATGAAAGGAAAGAAAAAAATAGTATATGTATTATAAACAAATAAAACTTTTATACTTGAAAAAAAAAAAAAATTTCCAGGATTTTTTTTTACTATGCTTTAAAGCTATTGCAGTTCATATATCATGCTCATAATCAAGATCAAACTTCAAGTTGATCAGAATTTTAAGATTAATACGTAAAAAAAATATTGAGATGCTATTCCTTCTCTCAGTTTTGAATATTTCTTTTTTTGTTCTAGAAGTTTAAAATGTTTTCCCTTCCGTCAAGATGAAAATTCCACCATCGATTTGAAAAAGATAAAAGAGACCTTTTGAGAAAATTGAATATATGAAAAGAAAATATAGAAAAAAAGAAAAAAGTACTAAAACTATAACTTGTTTTTTAAAAGAAGGTATCACTAAAAAAATAACTTGTAAAAAGATTATAATTGGAATTTCACACCATAGCATAATAATTCTGCCATTACGTTTAAAAAATTTAGTCAGAAAGGCTGTAATAAAAAAATAGAGAAGGACGAAAAAGATTATAGATACTAAGAAGAGACATAAGACATAAAGAACACTTTATAGGAAAATTAAAAGAAATCTGATAGCTTAGAAGAAAAAATCACAAAAAGATCATGGTTGGGAATTCAAAATATCTATGAAGTATAAAAGCTATAACTCGAAAATTGAAAGGAAAAAATACAAATCGCGTTACATATAACCCATAAAAGATCATAATTGGGGAATTCAAAGTCATCTAAGGAAAAAAAAAACTTATCAAAATTTTCAAGGCATATAAAAAGAAAAAAATAAATTGAAAGAAGACCATAAAATACTTGTTCACAGTCTTGAAAAGAGAGAAAAAAAAAACCTTGCAATTCGAGTAGAATTTGGTCAGAAAAATAAAACTTCTTGTTTTACGGATAATGTGTAATAAAAAATGGAAATAAAGAAACCAATATTCTTCAATTATGCTTAGGCCACTTCGTCCTAAACCTATCCATAACTATTATCAATTTCAGCCAAAAAAAAAAAAAAAAAAAGAAGAGATGGGTTAAACATAGAGTCTTTATAGTTGTGAGAATATTCTCAAAACAAAAATTTACACATAATTTGGAAATAAAAAATGGCATTGTATGTCATGGAAAGTAAATGCAAATTACATAATTTTCTAATCATGAGATAACAGTCTTCTATTGAAAAATAGTTGCAGATTCTTTGAGTTTTTTTTTTTTATGCTAAAATTTCATATTCTTTGAGTGATGTTGTAAATTAGTAATTCTTAATTCCACAATTAGTAACATTCTCAAGTTGAAAATAAAAGTACGAATAACCAGAATTTTATAAATTTTAGCCTCAACTGGACAACATGCCAAGTGGCCTAAACTTGTAAAAAGCATTGTATTAACTTAGAAATAATTCTAACAACAAAAAAAGGAGAATTTATTACCAAATCAATCTTCTTAATTGAACTTTAAAGAATATAAAAACCTTGGGAAGGCTTTGTGAAGACGAATGTGGTGGTGATATAGGGAAAGAAATTTCCAAATGATAATGAAAAGGTTGGAAAAGAAAACAAAAGAAATATATGATAAAAAACGTGAAACATGGTTGGAAAGGAGTTACCTGATCAATTAAGAATTTGAATGAAAAAATAATAGATTAATAAAAAAATCTTAGAAATCAAGGATGTAGGCAGGAATGATTTAGAGAGAGAGAGAGAGAGAGAGAGAGAGAGAGAGAGAGAGAGAGAGAGAGAGAGAGAGAGAGAGAGAGAGAGAGAGAGAGAGAGAGAATCATATAGTTAAATATAAATGGTAATAGATATGTATAGATTTTTAAACGAATAAAATGTATTTTTAAATGAAAACACTACCTATATAGTCATTGAGGATGTATGCATAAATATCACAATGCCATGACCATTTGGAAAAAAAAAAGTAGTATAGTACTCAAAAAAATTTATGGAATCATATATTGAGAAAATAGATTATAATAATCACAATCCTCAATCAAAGAAAAATATTTAAGGTACTTGAAGAATTAAGGATAAGAAAGAAAAAAACTCTAACGATCCAAACTCTAGCTTACCAATGTTGATAGATTCGTTTTGCTGCTTTTGTTGTGTGATCGTCATTTAAGAAACAATATTCCTACTCTTATCACTTTAATTTAATTAAGGAGAAAAAAAATTCATGTTTAAGTTAATATTACATAGTTGGATAAGGAGGAGAGTGGTTATTATTCTATTTTAAGGAAGGAGAAGAGTGGTTACTTGGAACATGAGTAGCTGTTATCATTTGAAATTAAACATGAGTAGCTTTTATGGGTTAGGTTTGTTAAAAAAATTGAAAAATTTAGAAATAAGAATCAAACCTCTAAAACATTAGGGGAAGAGAAGAAAGAAAAGTGGTATTTAAATATAGATAGTAACTAGCAAAATAACTCATACTATGTACGAAGTCAAATAATCAATAAATAAATTAAAAATAATGAAGTTACTAAAAGTACACAAATAAATATAGCAATTTTTTTAAAAAATAAATATAAAAAATATATATAATTACCTAAAATTTATAGGAATATGAAAAAAGTATATATATTGTTAATACATAAAGTATATATACATATATTTGTTAGTTTGTACTTTCTCAATAATAAGATGGTGCTAATTAAATAGGTACAATACATAGTAATGTCTTATGTAATCCTCTATTCCCCACTATTGGTACCAAGTATATTCAAATATTAATATTTGGTGGCAGTAATTAAGTGGTTTAAAACTTATTTCAAAGATTATTATAAAATAAGAATTGTGAATTCAAATTTTAGTTGATATTTCTACCCTTTAGAATTATATTTTGAGGTTGCATTATAAATTATTTGAGAGAATTTAGATTTGAGACATCAATGCAACAAATGTTACTAGATATTAATTTTAAAAAATAATTATATTTTTTTACTTTTTATTGTAAATTATATTTTTTTCATAAAATTAAATATATATATACACGTTACAAAATAAAAAAATGCGTCCATTTTTTTTAAATTTTTAATTGCAATAAGGCTATTTAGGAAAAGAAAAAAAAAAATAGAAAAACAGCAGAGAAACAAGGCCACGGAGAGTCGGGCCGGGGAGTGGAGAGCATTGATTGAAAGCATGTGATTGGCTTCCACCGCGTAGCGTTTTTTTTTTTTTCCTTTTTTAAACAAAAATACCACAAAGCTAAAAACGTTTGTATTACACGCTTTTTCTTTTTTGGGCATTTTTTTTTCCTACCGACCAGACACCATCTGTTGCTATAAATATTTGCTCCCTTCAATGGAGAGGAAAGAAATTTCTCCCCTCTTCTTTCATTTATTTAATGCTCCCTCTGGTTTTTTTATTTTTATTTTTGTACTTGTCATATTTTATTAATTATCGTATTTTTTTACTTGTCAAATTATGAAAACAATCAAATTTTAATAAATTTTTTCTCATTATACACTATCAAAAAAAAAATTGTAACATATTTTACACTTCTAACATGAAAACTTGTAAAAACAATAGTGATGAGGGATAGGAATTATATTTCCTTCAATAATGGAATGTTTAGAATATAACAAATTACTAATTTTATTTTCAAAATAATTTGCTACAATTTAATATTCTCATATTTTTTGTATACATTAAAAAGTACTCGCTATCTAAGAATATATATATATATATATAAATCGTCTAACTAACTTGCTTAGTATATAGAGTGTCCATAAAGTATAAATCTTATTTGGGGTATAGTCTAATTTAAAGTTTTTATCATCACGTTAATAAAAATAATTGAATTATAACAAAGTAATAGTTTACTGATAGAAACACCACCTAACAAGGTGAAAGATTATAGATTGAAATCATATCTCTATCTATTAACATATTTTTAAAAAAAAGGAAAAAAAGAACAACCTATCTATTGCACCAAGTTAACAAGTTTGCTATTCAAACCCATACCATGACACTCTCCTTTGATTTACCCTTCCATATCTTGGGTTTGGGTTGGTTAGAATCGTTTAGTACATTCTCTAATACATTTTTTTAATAGTAATTTTTTTTTTTTAGAGTTTATCTTTTAAAGTTTAAAATTTATTTTTTATACTATAAGATTTTTATTAATAAAACTATTATAAAAAATATGTACTAAAAAGTATACTAAATGATGTCCAGTTACCGAACGATCCGACCACCTTTCTATATTCTCCAACCTTTGTTTTTCTTTTTTTCTTATAATTGAAGATGTAAGTAACGAGGGACAACATTAAAATATTTTATTATGCAAATAATATATTTTGAGCAAAGACATAAATAATTAACTAATACTACATAAAATTCAAACTCTATTAATTGCTCAGATGATTAAATAGAATTATTTAGTAAGTAGTATGTTTTTTTATGGTTGACAGATTTATATTGTTCGCTGAAGACGAGAGATTTATATTGTTTGCCGAAGACTATATATGTTCCCTCGAAGGAACTTGTGACCTTCATTTTGATTTGGAAGTGAGATTGGTGAACATATCTAGGTATCTCATTCCTCAAATCTATCAAATTCTTTATAGTTACAAACTTCACTGGATTTTATTATTGTAATTATTTTTACAAAACCTTAGTCGATTCGATTGTATCTTTCAATATTAATTAAGAATATTAGACATACACTCTTAGGCCCTGTTTGGTTTAAGGATTTAATGTGGAAAAGGAAAAAAGAGAAAATAAAAATAAAATTTTTACAAAATTAAAATCTATATGTTGTTTGATAAGATAAGGAAAATATTAAAGAAATACAATTTCTTTTGTTTAATTTATGAATTTCAAGATGGAAATGGAAAGAGAAAACTTAAGAAAAAGAAGGATACACTACAAAAAATATAAACATATATTTAGGATTATTTCTAATATTAATAATATATTTTTAGTTTTGTACTGTTGGCCTATTGGGCAATTTTTCACATTTTTCATTTTTCCTTTTAGCCCTTTTTAATCCCATTGATGAAAACCTTGTGGGCCTCATTAGAGTGGAGTGGGCTGGCTGGCCTTGATGCCGGGCGGGCCGGGTTCAACCCGACCCGACCCAGTTGACTCGGCTATATATATTTCTTTTCTTTCTCCAGTCTGCCCTAATCCTCTCTTCTCTGCTTGAGCCGCCGCTGCCTCCATACTCCCTCTGACCTTCTGTCTTCCCTCTCTCTTCTTTCGAACCGTCTGTCTGTTCGGTTTCTTCTTGACCCTTCGGGACTCTTTCTTCGTTAATCTGTGCCGGTTGACCTTCTCGGTATCGTGCGTGTGGCTTGGTGAGAGAGGAAAGGGCTTTGCTGAGAGAGAGATAGAGAGCTGTTTCTTGAGGCCACTTGGCTAGCCTGAGGGATAGTCCATTGTTCTTCACTGGAAGAACGTTCTGTGGCTGTTCATCGTCGCGCACACAGAAGCCGAACTCGCCAAGCTCGTTCGGCTCCCGCTGCTGCTCTGACCGAGACCTGAAGGGTCTCGAGGTAATGTTACAGCTTTCTGTACTACTTTTATTACTAACCTATCTATCATCTCTGTAAGAATCTGGTACACACTCGGGAAGACAACAAGGAAGAGACTGATTGTAATAGATTAGATCTTCTACTTTCTGCCTTTTTCTTTTTGCTTATTTGATTGTGTAATAGTAAGATAGGAAGGGTTGTAATAGTAAATAGGTTTTGTTGGTTGCCGGATCGGCCTAACAATGGTATTAGAACCACGGTTGTCTGCAACAACTGTCCGGCTACCACTCGGTTTTCAGATCCACGCGAGATCTGACTCAGGGAAGTCTCTTAACCTTCTCCTTTCTTTTCTTTGTTTTTGTTCTGGTTATTATTAAATCTGCTGCGTTATAACTGTTAGATGTGTATGATTGTTACTGTTTTTTGTTAAAACTGCTATTGGGTTTGCATCTGTTTCTGTTCTCTTGATGATTTCGTAGATCTGCCCTATTTCGTTGTACCTGCTGTTTCTGAATATCTGTTTTGTTAATTTCTGATTTATTGTCCTGTTTATCCGAATTACCGCATTGCTTCAGTTTCGAACGTGTTCTGTTATTCTAGTAATTTTTCTAAAATCTAAAACCCAAGTCTGGCTTGAGTCCAAGAGACTCCAAGTATCTGTGCCTTGGAGATTTTCATTACCTGTTTACAAACACTGCAATATTCGTGATTGATTGTGTGATGTGTGGTTGTTTTAGCATTTTTCGCCTTTCTGTCTCGGTTAATCTTGTGTACTTCTGCGTTGCTCTGGTTGTAAAACACTACCGTGTTTCACGTACTTTACTGTGCCGTTTTTCTTTAAAAGCTAAAATCCGGGTATTTTATTTGTGTGACAAACTTACTTTTTCAAATCTTTTATTTGTCTAGCCATCGATTACTCCTATTTTCCATTCTAATCATGTCTGTTCAAAAGATTGAAACTGACAAATTTGATGGCAAATCTGATTTCGTAATGTAGCGTAGAAAAATGAAAGCAGTTTTAGTCCAAAATAAAATCGCACCCGCAATTTGTAGCCCTGAAAAGTATCCGGAATCTTGGAAGGGTGAAGTGCTTTCTGAAAAACTTGGTGATGCACACAGTTGCCTCGCCTTGCACTTAGCCGATAACGTTTTATGAGAAATAGATGAAAAAGACAACGCTTTTGAGATTTGGACAAAACTTGAAAAACTGTATTTGCGAAAATCTTTATCTAATAAGATTTATTTAAAAGAACAGCTTTTTGGTTTCAAAATGAGCGGGCCGAAATCTCTTTCAGAGAACATTGATGATTTAAACAAAATAGTTTTGGAATTACAAAACGTTGGTGAAAAGATTTCTGATGAAAACGTTGCTGTGATTTTATTGAATTCCTTGCCTGAATCTTTTAATGACGTTAAGTCTGCTATCAAGTATGGTAGAGATGACTTGACTCTTGCTGATGCGAAAAACGCTTTAAACTCAAAAGACCTTGATTTGAGAAAAGAAAACAAATCTAACGGAGAGAACCTTTACGTAAGAGGGAGGGTTGACCGGAAAGAATCCTTTAGTCACCATTCTAAAAGTAAAGGGAGGTCGAAATTACGAGATAAGAAAGTGAAGTGTTTTTACTGTGGCAAGGAAGGTCATATGAAAAATAAGTGTTTTAAAAGGATCAAAGAAGAAAAATAACGTAAACAAGGTAAGGAAAGCGATAAAAATGACAAAACTCACGATTTTGAATCAGATGGTAATTCAATGTATTTTGAAGTTTTGTGTGTATCCCCTTCCCTTTCTCCTGTTTCTGAACACTGGATTCTTGATTCTGGATGCACTTTTCATATGACACCAAACAAGCATTGGTTTTTAGATTTTAAACCCCTTGAGCATAGAAAAGCTTTTATGGGTAATAATCATGTTTGTGAAATTAAAGGAATTGGAAATGTTTTCATTAAAATGCATGATGCTGTGACCAGAAAATTGACTGAGGTGAGATATGTGCCCGACCTCCGTCGGAATCTAATCTCCCTTGGTGTTTTTGACACAAATGGTTTTTCTTACAAATCTGAAAATGGTATTATGAAAGTTTGCAAAGGAGCACTGGTCATGCTCAAAGGTTTTAAAAAGGATGGTCTTTACATTTAATTGGAAAAACTGTTTGCGAAGCATCTGCATTGGTTTCCAAAACTGTTCCTGAAAAGACTTTGTTGTGGCACCGTCGAATTGGTCACATCAGTGAAAAGGGACTACATTGCCTTCAAAAACAAAATCTTTTGGGTGGTGACAAAATCGAATCTTTGGATTTTTGTGACCATTGTGTTCTTGGAAAATAGCATAAAATTAGTTTTTCAGTTGGCACACACAAGTCCACTTCTGTCCTTGATTATATGCACTGTGATTTGTGGGGACCTGAAAAGGTTCCAACTTATGGTGGGAATGTTTATTTCTTATCTGTTGTTGATGATTTTTTTTAGGCATGTATGGGTATTTCTTTTAAAATCAAAAGATCAAACTTTTGAAAAGTTTTCTGAATGGAAACGCCTTGCCGAAAATCAAATCGGAAATAAACTAAAGACAATTAGGACAGATAACAGCCTTGAGTTTTGTAACAAAAAGTTTGCTGATTTATGTGCATTGCATGGCATTCTGCACCATAGGACTGTTAGGCACAATCCTCAGCAAAATGGTATTGCTGAAAGGATGAACCGTACCATTATGGATAAGGTTAGGTGTCTTATGGTGTCCTCAGGAATCCCAAAACCTTTTTGGGGAGAAGCTGTAAGTACAGCTGTCTACCTCATCAATAGATCACCCTCAACAGCCATAAATTTCAAAACTCCCTTAGAGTTGTGGTCTAGAGAACCACCAAACCTGTCAAACCTTAGAGTGTTTGGATGTGCTGCATTTGCACATCAAAAGGAGGGTAAGTTAGACCCTAGGTCAAGGAAGGGAGTGTTTTTAGGCTACCCTAGTGGGGTGAAGGGGTACAAAGTTTGGCTCAAAGGTGAGCCGGGGGTGAGGGTTATTGTGAGTAGGGAAGTGGTCTTCAATGAACTTGATATGCCTTGCCTAAAGGCTAAAACCAATCCTGATAGCCCTATTGACATTCCCATAGATGGGAATATTCCCGTGGAGGTGGAGGACACCTCCGAACCTGCACAAACCCACGATCAACCCGAAACCAGTGAAGAGTCGGATATACCGACCAGTCAACAACCTGAAACTAGCATGCCTGAATCTGAAAATTCAAATGATGATGAGGATCATCCCGAGGCACAAGCCCAAGCTCTAAGAGACTACCAGCTGTCTAGAGATAGGGTTAGGAGAGAGTCGAGGAAACCCGCAAGGTATGGTTATTCCTACATTGTCTCATATGCTTTTGCTGCTGTATCCTATATGGAAGAAAAAGAGTCTCTGTGTTTTTCTGATGTGTTAAAGAGCCCTAATCGATCTTTGTGGTTGCATGCTATGGAAGAGGAAATGTCCTCGCTTCATAAAAACAAAACCTGGATTCTTGTTCAAAAACCCTCAAAGCAAAAATTAATTGATTGCAAATGGATTTTTAAAATCAAAGAGCGTGAATCTGCCAATGAACCCCCAAGGTTCAAGGCTAGGCTGGTTGCAAAAGGTTTTTCTCAAGTTGAGGGCATCGATTTCAATGAAATATTTTCTCCAATTGTTAAATATAAAATAATTAGGATAATGCTTGCAATTGTTGCCTTTTATGATCTCGATCTTGAACAACTTGATGTAAAAACTGCATTCTTGCATGGGGAACTTGAAGAGACTATCTATATGCGTCAACCACCAGGTTTTGAAGAAAAGGGTAAGGAAAACATGGCATGTCTCTTGAAAAAGTCCTTGTACGGACTTAAACAATCACCAAGGCAATGGTATAAACGGTTTGACTCTTTCATGCTTAAAGCTGGTTTTATTAAAAGCAATTATGATAGCTGTTTATATTTCTGTGGTGATAATGTTGAAACTGCTGTTTATCTTTTGCTCTATGTGGATGATATGTTAATTGCTTGTAGGCATAAAGATAAGATTACTCGTTTAAAATCCTTGCTAAAGTCTGAATTTGATATGATGGATTTAGGTTCTGCGTCTAGAATCCTTGGGATGAACATTAGTAGGGATAGAGCTGACCGATCCTTATTCATATCCCAGAAACCCTTTTTGCAGAAAATTGTTTCCAAATTTTCGATGCACTTATGCAAACCAGTTTGTACACCACTTGCGAGCCATTTTCAGCTCTCTGAGAAATCTTGCCCCAAAACTGATAGAGAAAAGAATGACATGGCAAACATACCTTATAGAATGGCTATAGGATCCGTCATATATTCTATGATATCCACCCGACCTAATATTGCTTATTCCATAAGCCTTCTTAGCCGATTCATGTCTAATCCGGGTAGGGATCATTGGGCAGCTCTCAAGTGGTTGTTACGATATATTAATGGGACTATTGATAGGGGTCTCCTTTATCATAATTGGTCTGATAATTTTGAACTGGTTGGATATGTGGATTCTGACTTTGCAGGTGATAAAGATGGTAGGAAATCTACCACTTCTTATTTCTTTACTCTAGCAGGCAATTGCATATCTTGGAAATCACAGTTGCAGCCTATAGTCGCTTTATCGACTACGGAGGCTGAATACATTGCTGCCACCGAGGCAATTAAGGAAGCCATTTGGCTTCAAGGCCTTCTATCTGAATTGCATGTTTTAAATTCTAAAGCTGTGATTTATACTGATAGTCAAAGTTGTCTCCACTTGTGTAAAAATCATGTTTATCATGAGAGAACTAAACATATAGATGTTAAGTATCATTTCATAAGGGAAAAGGTTTCAAGTGGCATAGTCAATATGGAGAAAATTAGTACTACAGATAATCCTGCAGATTTTGATACTAAAATTGTGACAACTGATAAGTTTTCTTTGTGCAGGGACCTCCTTCATGTAGATGAAGGTTGACTCTTTGAGTCATTGCTGGCTGAAAATTAAATGAAAATATGTTCAAGGTGGAGTTTGATGGCCTATTGGGCCATTTTTCACATTTTTCATTTTTCCTTTCAGCCCTTTTTAATCCCAATGATGAAAACCTTGTGGGCCTCATTAGAGTGGAGTGGGCTGGCTGGCCTTGATGCCGGGTGGGCCGGGTTCAACCCGACCCGACCCAGGTGACTCGGCTATATATATTTCTTTTCTTTCTCCAGTCTGCCCTAATCCTCTCTTCTTTGCTTGAGCTGCTGCTGCCTCCACACTCTCTCTGACCTTCTGTCTTCCCTCTCTCTTCTTTCGAACCGTTTGTTTGTTCGGTTTCTTCTTGACCCTTCGGGACTCTTTCTCCGTTAGTCTGTGCCGGTTGACCCTCTCGGTACCGTGCGTGTGGCTTGGTGAGAGAGGAAAGGGCTTTGCTGAGAGAGAGATAGAGAGATGTTTTCTTGAGGTCACTTGGCTAGCCTGAGGGATTCTCCATTGTTCTTCACTGGAAGAACGTTCTGTGGCTGTTCATCTTTGCGCACAGCTGCTGCTCTGACCGAGACCTGAAGGGTCTCGAAGTAAGGTTACTGCTTTCTGTACTATTTTTATTACTAACCTATCTATCATCTCTGTGAGAATCTGGTACACACTCGGGAAGACAGCAAGGAAGAGACTGATTGTAATAGATTAGATCTTCTACTTTCTGCCTTTTTCTTTTTGCTTATTTGATTGTGTAATAGTAAGATAGGAAGGGTTGTAAGAGTAAATAGGTTTTGTTGGTTGCCGGATCGGCGTAACATGTACGATATTAATTTTATATTAGAAATTAATGTTATGAGAGAGAAAGTGAGCGTAAATTTTAGAAAGATAAATTTTCATAAATTTTAGAGAGAGAAACTGTCGTGAATTTTAGAGAGAAAGAGAGTGTGTGGTGAATTCTAAAGAGAGAAAGTGAGCGTGAAATTTAGAGAGAAAGTGTCGTAAGTTTTAGAGACAGAAAGTATCATGAACTTTAGCGAGATAAAGTCGTAAGTTTTTTAGAGAGAAAATGTTGTGAATTCTAGAGAGAGAAAGTGTCGTAAGTTTTATAGAGAGAGAAAGTGTCGTAAATTTTATAGAGAGAGAAAGAGTCATAAGTTTTTTAGAGAGAGAAAAGTGAGTTGTGAGTTTTAAAGAGAGAAAGTGTAGTAAGTTTTATAGAGAGAGAAAGTGTCGCAAGTTTTTTAGAGAGAAAATGTCGTGAATTCTTGAGAGAGAAAGTGAGCGTGAGTTCTAGATAAAGAAGTGTCATAAGTTTTAGAGAGAAAAAGTGTCGATTGTGAATTTTAGAGAGAGAAAGTGATCATGAATTTTAAAGAAAGAAGTGAGCGTGAATTTTAGAAAGAGAAAGTATCGTGAATTTTAAAAAGAGAAAGTGAGCATGAATTTTAGAGAAAATGTGTCGTAAATTTTACAGAAAGAGTATCATAAGTTTTTTAGAGAGAGAAAGCACTGCGAATTCTAGAGAGAAAGTGAACATGAATTTTAGAGAGAGAATATGATCATGAATTTTAAAGAGTGTGAAGGTAAGAAATATCAAACAAGGTTCATATTTTCCTTTTCCTTTCTTTTTCCTCACACTTTTGTAAGGAAAAAGATTTTTCATATTTAATATGTAACTTTTTCTTGCTATTTTCCTCATTTAAATTTCCTCACAGTTTTCTCTCATTACCAAACCAAAGAAAACCTTTTTTTTTAAGAAAATGTTTTCTTTTACACTCCAAAATTCCTGAACTAAACATGGCCTAAATTAGTATAATAGTAGTAATTCGAATACTTATAGATGTACACATTTTACTATCTCTAGTTGGAAATATACATTTTTTTTACAGTGTTTGAGGGATGGTCAAGAATATAAATTTTATATTACAATTTTTTTTATCTTTACTCATCTCTTTATAACTTATTCTACCCTTTTGGTCTACCTCTTTTCCTTTTTATTAAAAGTATATAAAGGGTGTTTTGTTTTAAAACTTATCTTATTTTTAATGACCTTAATTCTTGTGCATAAGTCGAAAAGGACTTATCGAAAATATCCACTCGAAGATAGGGTTAGTGCCATTTTAGTCCAAAAGTTAGAGAAATACACATAAAGTCCAAAGTTAAGGATAAAATAACCTCATGAAGTCACGACAATGCCACTTTTAGTGCACGATGTTAAAAAATAGCCATTTTACTACCAAATAATTAAGTAAAGTTTAATAAAAGATTATGTATAATTTAATCTAATTATTATATTATCCCTAAACTCATGAAGCATTTAACTTCTTAAACTTTTTAATTTATAAAAATATTATTTCTTCCAAAAATAAAAAATGAAAATAAATAAAAAACTTGACACGGTAATCATTCCCATAATATTATTTTTAATTTATAAAATTTAGTCCAAAGTTAAAGAAAAAAATACCCCTATGAAGTTAGGATACTACTACTTACGATTATTGTGGAGATGACCACCGTATCAAATTTTTTATTTATTTACGTTTTTTACTTTTAGAAGAAATAATATTTTTATAAATAAAAAAGTTTAAGAGGTTAAAATGGTTCATAAATTTAGGGAAAATATAGTGATTAGATTAAATTATGAATTAATGCCATAATCTTTTATAAAACTTTACTTAATTATTTGAGGGTAAAATGATTATTTTTTAACATCATATACTAAAGTATCGTACCTTCATTGGGTTATTTTGTTCTTAACTTTAGACTATATATATGTATTCTAACCTTTTGATTGAGTGACACTAACCCCTAACTTGGAAAAGTATTTTTAAATTAGCCATTTTCTAAAAAAATGCGATAAGTATTACAATATTGATGATTAATTGTAAAACAAGTTATAAGTCAGAATCTTACCCTTAAGAAAAACAAACAAACTTAATATTAACCTTCTTATAAGAAGAGAAAGAGAAGATGGTCTTACACCAAATCAGAATACAACTTGTAATCTTAAGTTGAGATGTACTAAATTTTACTATTGAATAATAAGTATTTTATGAACCATAAACGAATCTTAATAAGAACCAACAGATATATTAAGGGAACTTTATCATAATAGCCTTAAAAACTTCTTCACATATTATCCTTGGACATGAATACACATAATATATATTGGTTTTTATGACTATGGCCAAACTCCATTAAGGATTCCCTTTCATACATTCACGTGAACAATGAATTATTTCTTAATTACGCATTGTTTGAAAAAAGTTTGGACCACAAGCTAGCTAGTGGTTTTATAAGAACACAACATAGCTAGCAACTTCTAATTAATAGAGATTTTTTTTCCCTTTGTGGTCCAGACATTGTAAATTAAATTAGAGAAAAAGAACAAACCTTAAGAAGTTCCAAGTATTGAGGAGGGATGGGAATATTTGCTTGCACCTTTGAATGAAAATTTTGATTTTGTCCAAGGTAATTTTAACAGGATATATACATAGCTGCAGTCTTTTCCTCCTTATATATTATTATGAGCAACCACAACTTGAGGAATATTGTGACCCACATCTTCCTATTTTGTTCATATTTCTTGTGTGAAAATTGGAGGATGCTCTAACTTATCTCAAAAAGTACATCAAGTTTATACATTTATGGCTGGTCATTTAGATTAGAACATAAAGTTATGCAACACATCATCTATAGGTGACCAACAACCTCGATCTAATATCATACTCTCTCCGTCCTACAAAGATAGTCCTATTTCAATTTTCACAAAGATTAAGAAAGTTAGTTAGAGAAGTAAATTTTATTTTGATTTCTTTTCTATACCCTTTCTTAATATTTAATAAATTTGACTTTTCGTTTTGAAACTCTTATAAATTTATTAAAATGGTGTGTGTGTGTTTTATTAAAAAAAATATTTCTTGGGAAGTGAAAATTTTTATTAGTTAAAATGTAGAATAATTAGGGATATATAAGGGAATTAACATGTCAACTAATATATAAAAATGGAAATAAGACCATAATTTGGGACAAAAGAAAAAAATAACTAAGACCATCTTTGTGGGAAGAAGGGAATAATAAGATTTGAATTTGAGTCTAATTTACCCGAAAATGTATTTCAAGAGGGGAGAATCGTCCAAGATAAGGTGTTCATCAATTTTTAAGGATTAAGTCCAAAAAAACTCAGAAATTAATGATTTGACAACTAAGGTCTTGAACTATATTTTTACATGACTAGCCCCCAGCCCTCCTCAACTTTTAAAATATTAATGAAAATAAACCTATAATTCCTAAAATATTCTTTAATGGAGAGAAAAATTTGAGGAATTTTATTTTGAAAACTAACTAAAGTTAAAAGTTTGTCTGTAAAGAACATAATTCTTCAGTCTTCTTGAATAATTATGGCTTTGATTGACAATTCGAACATATATTTCTAAAATTTTACTCTCTATTAAAGGTATTTTAAGAATTATAGACTTATTTTCATTTACTTTTTTAAAATTAAAAGAAAAGTGGAAGTAGTTGTTAAAAATAAAGTTTAAAAACTTAATTCATCAGACTCCCTAACTTCGATAGATATTTTAGAGTTAATCCATTTTTTAATTAATGAACGTGAGATTTTTAATGTTTTTAAGTATAGTAACTTCTTTAAAAAAATATTATTTTTTTTATTGTAATCGTTAAATAATTTCGAACTCTTATTGAAGAAATTATTCATGAGAAAAAGTATGACATTTAATGTTTAAAAGTGAAAAAAAAAAATCTATTATTTTAACACCAATCTAAGTAGAGTAATCGAGTGATTACTCGTTAAATAATTTACACATTTACAAATTATGTCTTTTTGTAAGAGCTATTGATATTATCAATTCATAATGAATTGAAACTTTAATCAATGGATATTTATAAAAAAAAAAATTGATGACGTATCAAAATTAATTTTGGCGTTTCCTTAGTTTTTATAAGATTAATGAATATGACATCAATTGCCTCCAATGAATGAGAATGAAAGGAAGTATTGAGGGATGGAGCTTTGGATACTGGCCGGCCGGCCGGCCGGAACTCATCGAGTACTTGCTTCACATATCACTGCTGAAGAAGCCACCCACCGACACCGGAAAACGCAATCCACGTGTCAGCATCTAGTTCATTCTATATTTGGCAGCAGTAGCAGCCAGCCAGCAGTAAGTGAAATTTTTCAACGGAGAGGAGAGGAGAGGGTTCGTGAATATTGCGGTTCCATTTGGACTTTTGGAGTATCAGATTCTCATAATCAAAGAACGATTGGACCCTATCGAGTGGACTTTAAGTTTTGTCATTTTTTTTTAGAGATAATGAAAGTTTCTCGTAGAGAAAATAATCTATTATTTTTTGTCTATTATTATAAAGAAGTATACATTATATAATTGTCACCATGTGTGATCAATCTTAAACCAACTATAATTAGAAAATTAATAAATTAAATATACATGGATTCGGAGATATAAATCTTAACAATAATAATAATAATCATAATCATAGTAGAATTTTAATTCTTAACACTCCCCTTTAAGTTGGAGCATGAAGGTCTGAAATGCCTAACTTGGAAACCAAACGATGAAAGTGAGTGGGATGAAGAGCTTTGGTGAGAACATCGGCCGGCTGATGTTCGCTTCGAATATAATAAGGAGAAATAAATCTGTCTTGAAATGCATCGCGGACAAAATGACAATCAATTTCAATATGTTTAGTACGTTCATGGAATATAGGATTTTCAGCAATGTGAAGAGCAGCTTGATTATCACAGTGTAATAAAATGGGGCGTGTGATAGACACCTGAAGATCGTGAAGGAGCCTAGATAACCATTTTAGTTCACATAAAGTCATCGCCATGGAGTGATATTCAGTTTCAGCAGAAGAGCGAGAAACGGTATGTTGTTTATTTGTTTTCCACGAAACAGGAGAACTACTGAGTGAAATAAAATAGCCGATAACAGAACGCCGAGTAATGGGACATGTGGCCCAATCGAAGTCACAATATGCAGTCAGGACAAGAGGAGAATTAGACTGAAGAAGAATACCACGACCAGGATTACCTTTGAGATATCGAACAACTCTGATAGTCGCATCCCAATGAGCTTGGCGAGGAGCGTGCATAAACCGAGCGAGCGTGTGAACAGAGTAAGCGAGCTCAGGTCGTGTAAGAGTAAGGTAGATCAGCTTACCAATGAGTCTGCGGTATCGTTCTGGGTTATCGAAATAAGATCCAGTATCCTTGGCTAACTGATGATTGAGTTCAATAGGTGTAGATGCTGGCTTGGCCCCTAACAAACCAGTTTCAGAAAAAAATTTCAAAGTGTATTTTCGTTGGCACAGAAATAAACCCAAAGAGTTTCTTGCAATTTCAATACCCAAAAAATATTTGAAAGGACCCAAGTCCGTCATATGAAAGCACTTATTCAAGGAAGCTTTGAATTTATTGAGAGTGGGTAATGAATTTCCAGTAATTAGTAAATCATCCACATAAATGAGGACAAACAAAAAAATATTTCCGCGAGAGTATGTAAAAAGAGAATAATCTGCATAAGACTGAGAAAAGCCACACTTACGAAGAGCGGCAGTCAGTTTTGAAAACTAGCACCGAGGAGCTTGGCGAAGGTTTCTACGCCGGCAATGAACGGCGTTCCTCCATGTTGGTCTATCGTGGCGATATTGGCCCACGCATCACCCGATCGTCCTCTCTGCGTAAGTTGTTGCTGCTGTCTTGCTGTACCACGGCCAGAAGATGGGCGAGATCTGCCTCGCCATCCACCTCTACTACTGCGACCTGGTGATGTTCTGCGGTCTCGGCTACTGCGACTAAACGGAGGTCTGCTCCGATTACAATGCCTGCAAATTATGCCGCACCAGGTTGAAGACAATGAACCCGGCGATGAACAGTGATGAGCAGCGGTGAAGGCCATACTTTCAAAATTATTATTATTTTTTTTTAGCAAAGTTTTTTTTTTCGAACTTGGCGCTGATACCATGAAAGTTTCCAATGGGAAAACAATCTATTGTTTTCTGTGTATTATTGTAAAAAAGTGTACATTATATAGTTGTCACCATGTGTGACCAATCCTAAACCAACTATAATTAGGAAATCTTAAACCAACTATAATTAGGAAACTAATAAACTAAATATACATGGATTAGGAGATATAAATCCTAACAATAATAATAATCTTAATCAATAGTAGAATTTTAATACTTAACAGATAACAATGAAAAGTTTTTCAGTGAAGAAAATATTTTGAAAATTTGATTAGATTTTTTAGTGAGGTCAAAAGTTTTTAATGGTATGCATATGCAAAAGTATATATTTATATATAGAAGATTAATTATAAGAAAAGGACTAATTAGGAAAGAACTAATTACGGAAGATTGAGAATCTTTGTAGATATAGAATGATATTGATTTTCTTTTATTTTTTTCTAATTTTTTATATTTGAAATCTTGATGATTGGGGTCTTGATTGATCCTGTTCAGATACTTAACCTCAAGATGGAGCCTGAGTGAGAATGAAGTCCCTTCTTGCTCCGAAGATGCCAAAAAAAAAAAAAAGACTTTGGCAATTCCTTGGTGAAGATGTCGAATATTTGCTGAGAGAAGGCACCAACCGTGTAATAAGGTATTTCATGGCTACTTTTTCACGAACAAAATGATAGTCAATTCGATGTGTTTGGTTTGTGCATAGAAGACATAATTAACAGACATATGAAGGGTACTTATCACAGAAAAGTTGAGGGGAGGACGAGCAAGATGTATCCCAATATCGGCGACAAGAATGTGAGCCAAGTGAATTTAGCAGTGGTAGATGTCGTAGATCAATATTCTGCTTCAGAACTAGATCGAGCAACCGTGGGTTGCTTTTTTGGAGCTCCAGGAAATACAATTTGCTCACAAAAGGCACAAAAACCAGTAATACTTCGGCATTTTAAGGAACATACTGTCTAATCAACATCTGAGAAGGCATATAAAGACAGTGAACTGCGAGAGATGAATTGTAAAGTACAGTCTTGAGTACCTTTGAGATACTGAAGGATTCGCTTAACTGCTTGAAGATGTTGTCATGTAGGTTGGCTAAAGAATTGGCAGACTTTGTTAACAGCATGTTGAATGGTTGGACTAGTGAATGTGAGATACTGAAGAAGTTCAACAATGCTTCGATAATATGTAGTATCAACCTAATCATTTAAAACGAACGTCTTCTCTTTAAGTACCATAAGAGTTGCGGTTGGAGCACAATTGTACATGCCAGACCGTCGAAGTAGCTCCTTAAGATACTTGATTTGTGAGAGAACTGTACCACAATCAAAATCTTTAATTTCAATACCAAAAAAATAATGAAGAGAATCAAGATCCTTGATAGAAAATTCGGAACTCAAATGATGAAGTTTGAAATAAATGATACATTGTTACCAGTAATCAAAATATCATCGACATAGATGAGTAGTAAAACAGTAATGCCATTGTGATAATATAAAAATAGAGAAGAATCAGCCTTGGTATAATAAAAATCAAGATGAAGAAGGAACCTGGACAATCGATCAAACCGAGCACGAGGTGCTTATTTCAACCCGTAAAGAGATTTGTGAAGGAGACATCCATGATAAGGTTTACTTGAATCTACAAAGCCAAGTGGCTGCTTCATATACACCAACTCATTGAGCTCTTCGTGCAAAAATGCATTTTTCATATTAAGCTATCGTCAATACCAATTTAGAGAGGTCAATATAGCAAGAACCAGTCGAATGGTGATGTGACGAATGACTGGACTGTAGGTCTCATCAAAGTAAATGCCAAAGACTTGGCTGAAGCCTTGAGGTACCAATCGAGCCTTCAATCTATCGAGAGAGTCATCTTTCTTTTGTTTGTAAACACCCATTTTGAACCAACAATAATTGTCACAGTAGATGGCAGAACCAAAGATCATTTTCTTTTTGAATGAAGAGCTTATAATTCTTCTTTTATTATTTCAACCCAACATGGGTCCTTGAGTGCTTGATAATGGTGTCGCGGTGCAATGTGTAAAGTATCCTCTACGAGATTACAACCATAATCCTACAAATATTTTAGGGGTTGACGAGTTCGCTGCGGTCAAGATGATGTTGAAGTATCTTCTGTACTGTCCATGTCGACAGTGGGAGAAGCAGTGTTGGTAGTAAGGTCAAGGTTATTACATTATCGCAATATTAGTAGAAAGAGTACCAATATCAACAGTAGGATCATTGTCAATGTCGACAATAATACCATCATCGTTGACAGTATTAGCAGTATCTGGACTCAGAGTACTGGTGCCAATAGGAGTATAATTGACTATAGGGGTGTTACTATTGACAGAGGAAGTAATATCGTCGACTGTGAAGATAACAAAAGTTGCAGGTGTTACTTTTGTATCCATCTTGTCGGTGAATGTGATATAGTAACATATGCAGTGGACTTGTGAAACCATTCATCAATATTGGGAAATTCAGAAAGCTTTTACAAATGGAGAAATTACCTCTGATAAAGATGACAGATAGAAGAATATGCTTTCATCAAAGATAACATGCCATGATATATATACCTGCTTCGTAGAGGGATCATAGCATCAGTATTTTTTGTGTAATATGAACTATATCCAATAAACACACAAGGATAAGTTTTCTTGATAAATTTATTTCCCCCTTGATGATGTAGAGAAGGAAAACACAAACATCTAAAAACTCGCAAACTGTAGTAGTCATGATCTCTGCAAAACAACTTGGAATATGGTGATGTATTTTGAAGGACTCCAGAAGGCATTCTATTGATGAGATAAGAGGCTTTAAGAAATGCCTCAATCCATACAAACAGAGGTAAGTTGGCATCAATCAATATGGTTAAGCCAGTTTCCACAATATATCTGTATTTTCGTTCTACAACGCTATTTTGTTTTGGTATTCCTGGACATGAAACCTGTAACTGAATATTGTAGTCACTGATATAATTCGAAAACTAGTTTGAGTTAAATTCTCCACTCCATCACACTGAAAATTTTAATTTTTTTTCAAATTGATTTTCAACCAGCCTTTGAAATTTGGCAAAGTATGAGAAAAAATTCAACTTTTTCCTTAAAAGGTACGACCAGTTGAAAAGGAAATGATCGTCATTGAAAGTAGCATAAAAAAAAAATCCTTGATTAGAAGTAACCAGAGGGGATCCCTAGAAATCATAGTGTATTTTTTTGAGAAGGAAAGTCACAAATTTTATTAGTTAGACTAAAAGGAAGTTTGCAACTTTTTTCAAATTGACAACTAGTACAAATGGAAGGTTTAGATTGTCAATTAGTTACTTCAATTATTTTCTTTCCCTTCAACAATTGCATAATCTGTTGACTAGGGTTTCCCAGTCGACAATACCACGCAGAAGATGGATTGCCTTTTACCGTTGTCAACGCTACATGAAAATTTAAGTCTAAAGCATACAATTGATTTTTCTCCTGCTCCCTCCATATTGTTCTCTTGCTTTGATACTTAATGACTAAATCAGAAGCAATGAATTCCATAGTACATGAGTTATCAGTAGTAATTTTACTTACAGAAACTAGATTCTTTAGGCACAACAAGAACATCTTGCAAACTTAATTTTCCAACATAAGTTTCACTAGTATGTGTTATGGCAAGTTTATTACCATTCCCCAATATAAATACCACCACTCCCTTTGTAATGTTTTAAATCAAATAAGATACTGCATCATTTGTCATGTGTGCTGTGGCTTCTGAATCCACATAAAGAGAATGATTACTATTGTTTAAATTGAGAACTGCTAAGGCTTATAGCAGTATCTCTGATTGATATGAATAATCAAATATATATCAGCATTCAAGAGCAACATGATTCCTTTTCCTACAAATTTGACAGGTGGATTTATTTTGTGCTACTTTTTTATCTCTGTTGACGGCCCTTGTGCTGGTGTCGACAGTGTTGTAGCAACTAGCAAGAGTAGAACCTTTGCCCCTGGAGCTAAAGCTACCTCGTCCCCGACCACCTACTGTACCACTTCTGCCACGACCGCATTGACTAAAGAATGGTATATTGCGTTAAGTATAGCTCTTCTTCTCTTTTTTTTTTTTTTTTTTTTGTGTGTGATAAAGTCAGTTCGTATCCCTGAAGAGCAAGCACGAACTGATTAAAAGTAGGATAAGGCAGTTTAGTTACAATGGCTAGTCTGAAGCCTTCCTATTTTGCTCCTAATCCACGAGCAATTTGAAAAACTTTGTCAATATCGAACACTGGTTTCTTGATGGCAGCAAAATTAGCACATATGGACTTGAATTCCGTCAAATAATCATTTAGGGATCATGACCCTTTTTTTATGGTCATCAACATGTTTTTTAGAAGATCCTCCTTCCCTATTTTAGTTGGCAGTAGTTGTTCTTTTAGAGAATTCCACAGATCATAAGTTATATCTTCTTCTGCACTGGATGGTTGAGCTTCTTCCTCGATGGTTCTGAGGAGCCATGAAATGAGAAGTCCATGATTTAGATGCTATTTGATGAAGGATGAATTTTTTTTTTTTTTTTTTTATCATCCAGAGATTCCTTGGATTTTTCACCATTGTTATCAAGCTGATGAAGAACTCCAAGACTTCGACACAAAGCGAGTATCTGTGGTCTCCACATAAGGTAGTTGTTCATACCTAGTTTGATTGATATATATTAAATTGGCTGCATTGATGAAAGGATTGAATTGTGAGTGTAGGTTCTTTCATGATTGAATGAGAGGAAGTTGTCTGCTCTGATACCATGAAAAGTTTTCTAGTAGAAACATATTTTAAAAACTTGGTTGAATTTTTATTAGAATCAAAAGTCTTTAATCGTATGAATTACAAAAGTGTATATTTATACATAGAAGACTAACTATAGGAAAAAGTTTAATTAGGAAAAGACTAACTATGGAAAAAAGACTAATTAGGGAGGATTGAGAATCCTTGTAGATATGGGATGATCTTGATTCTCTTGATTTCTTCCCTAATTTTTTATATTTGAAATTTTGATGCCTGGAGTCTTGATTGATCCTCCTCAATATTTTTCTTATCAGACAATACCATCTTTTGGCCCTCCTCCATGACTCCTGTCACGCCTCCAATTCACAGGGTAGCCAGTGCGACTGATGATGGATCTTGTATTATCGTTCGGTCCCTACATTACAATTATTTTTGCTATACCAAAATGGATATCTTAATGTGACTAGGGGTATTTAAGCCCATACTTATATACTGTGACACTCCTATTCCACATGAAATATGTATGAAAAGTTTGAATGGTATATAAGTATGAGCCTAAGTATCCATTTTGGCACAGCAAATACGATTGTCATGTAAGACGGGTAAGTGTTGTCGGATCCATAAGTCGCAGCCTCGAGTTTGGGCATTTGGAGCGCGTCAGATACCATTCAAATATATTTTATGTGAGATTAAAGTTTCACAACTCCCTAATTTGTATTCCACAAAACAAATATTTATAGAGAAATAGACTTAAAATGTCTTTTTCTTTTTTTGGTAGATAAATAGGCTTAAAATGTCAACAACTCTATTTTAATTATGTAATTGAATAATTTTTGCATTCTTCCCATAATACTCTATCACCATATATGATAGAATCTGTTCAGATTCGAAAATGTCACGGGACATTTGTTAAAAGTAGAGTAATTCACATAAATTCCTTTTTTATATATATATATATATATTTATATTATGCGTGCTAAATTAGACTGAATCTTAACCTGAGAAGTAATAAAGTAGTATAAAGAGAGCCAAAAAATTATTCAGGAACACAAAAAGAATAAAAGATGGAATTCGTAGTCTCTATAATTTGTTAAAGTGAGAAGAAAGATCCAAAAGTTGCTTGTGAGACCACAAAAACCCTCTTTTCATCTATGAGAATATATATGTATATATATATATATATATTGAGATACAGAAACATCTTAAAGGCAGCACAGCACCCCCACATATGCCTATGGAAACTTTGACAACCACACACCCACACGGATGCAAATTATTATCTTTATAGTTCCTTATTCTTCATCTATTTTTGTGGAAAAACCATGCTACCCAAAATAGCAAATATGTAATCATATGGCTTGACACATTCGTTCAAGGTTCAAATTCTCTTTACCATGTCATAAAACGTTTAAATTTTAATTCTAACTCTTAAATAAAAATAATATTATGACGTACCTAGCTGTTGCCTCCTCCCTCAGTGCTATCCAAAATATAGGATATATATTGGAGTTTTCTGTTACATAAGAAATAGAAAAAAAAAAAAAAAAAAGAAAAACAATCTTGCTTTCTTTTGTTTTTTATGCATTGTTCACTATTGAAAGATTGAGATTGCTAATTTTAGTTTTGAGATGCCTATTAGAATTTGAAAGTTATCTATCAACATATCTTTTATTATCTAAATCAATTATTGATAATAGAAAACTCGACGAAAATTCTTTAAAATAATATATTAATTATGATATTACGATATGAATCACATGAAAAGATAATTGTGAAGCATTAAATTATAGAAATCTTGCAATATTTTCAATGTCCTAGCAAGACTTAATATAATTCTATTCAAAATCAAAATCAAAGGAATAGAAATTAAAATTTTAAATCCCTCTCCAAGGAAAAAAAAAATCTCTTCTCTGAGGAGAGAACATCATTTGGATGTATAGATGGACGAATAAAAAAGCTTAACGCCTACGTAGAGAAGAAGACCTATAATATTTAGCCATGTTTAAATATGAATCCCAATCTTTCTTTGTCAATATTAGACTGGAAAAAGTTAACAAGCATTATTGAGGGATTAATAATTAATCAAGATTTTGGTAAATAAGTATCATGAAAAGAGACAAAGTAGAAAGGGGACAAGAATAATCTTAATGTTTAAAATCTCAAAGGGGTGCCTTTCAAGCTCTTTAATAATTGCTATAGTTGGTTACAAAATTGTGGTGTTTTGGGCAAAGTATATGTGTGTTTCATCAGTATTAGCAATAATATATATATCCTCACGGGTGCCTCATGAATGAAGCTACTCCTTCGTTTCTTCACATGAATCCAATCTCTTCATACACACGGCTACCTCCCCTACCAAATATTAACTCACCCAATTAATTATTGAGTATTGCAGTTTTTTTTTTTTTTTTAAAAAGAAAATATATATGTGAGATGTCCGGTATTCAAAGGTATATTACCTTGTCTAATCCAATCCAAACACTTTAAGTTTCGGAATGTTCATAAAATTTTGATTCTTACAGTCATGAGGAAGATTTTAGTGTGCTTACTCATTCTATGCGCAATTTTGTGCTTCTTTAAAGAATAACATTGAAGAGATTCTGAAAATCTATTGGCAATTTCTATTGCTAACCACTATGATAAAAGGTGGGGGGAGGTTGAAGAGAAAAAGTAAGGAGTCTGTGGGCACTTAAGAGTGAGTTTTGCCGACCAAAAAGGAAACAATGATGTATGCCTAAATATTGAATATGGTAATACAAGGGATTGAATAATGGTGGTTGTTATGTTCCTTATGGATAGGGACTTTGATGAGAGCATATTCTTATAGTAAAGTTGAGGAGAAGAAGAAAGTATTCTAAACCATTTGCCTCATTACCCTCTACAAAATTCTAAAGCCCAAAAATACAAATGATGTTTAGCAAGTATCCCACAAAAAAAAAAGGGTCGAATTTTATGTTTTATTTTTTAATTTAATATATTTTTATTAATAAAATCTATTAAGAAAAAACGATAAACTACTATATGAAAAGGAAGTAGAAGTGGTACCGACCACAGTGCACAAAAAGACAAACAAAGTCCTTGTGAGGTAATGAGTTTTGTCATGCTTCTTCATCTTTATCTACTATTTCTGGTGTTCCAAATAGGAGAGAGAGAGAGAGAGAGAGAGAGAGAGAGATCAAACCATTAACCTTTATAATACAACCAAAATCTCCGGCATAATCCACGAAGAAACACCAAAATATGGTCATGTGAAATACCCCCCTTTTTCACAGCTGGTGCATCAATGATCCTTAAAAATCAAAAGGTGGATAAAGGGAAGAGGAAATCAAAGTGTGAAAGCACAAAGTACCCCCACCCCCACCCCACATTCAACGGGTTAACCCTCTGAAAGTAATCATTGTCTTTTGACTTCAACCGCCTTTAGAAAGTGTAAAAAATCACTTCCCAAATGTTAGGCCAATTTTGAATTGGCAAATGAAGACAAAGCTGCCAATTTTCACAAAATTGAAAGAAAATTTGGGGAGAACACGAATTTGGTGAATATTTGACCAATTTTTTGAAGAGGAATCAGAGACCAAAGCCGAATCACCATTTCAATTGTGAACATAAAGTTCTGGAAAACGCAAGCCCAAAAAACAAAAAGAATGACTCACTACAGTACAGTACCCCTTCCATCTGAATAATTGACAGTTGACAAGAACAAAATGAGTAGTTCAGTTCATCCCTGGAACTGCAGTTTTGTGATCTTGGATTTGGTATTGCTTCAGCAAAACATGAAAAACACTGAAAAAGAGATGTATCACGGACATTAGAACCAAATCTTGCAAATATACACATTGCTTCCGGCGGCAAAAGAAACCTTGCAATAATCACAAACTGAGATACATACTGATCAATCAAAGAATATGACATGTTCGTTGGTTTCACTACAATCTGTGGAGGGTGACAAATCCATCAGCATTGGGAGAGGGATCAAAAATAAATTAATAAAAAATTCACACTTCAAGCCGTAACACATCAAAAACCATACTACAAAGCCTATGGTGGTCACCAGAAAGCAAATGGAAAAAATTGCTAAAATGTGCAAACCAGGCGTGAGGTACCTAAAAAAGCAGGTTGCTCTGGCATAAAAGACATCAAAATCGGGAATGGCAAGTTGGAAAATTCACTCGGCTATGAATTCCATTTCTAAAAGAGATCGAATTTCTTTTTGGTCATGTCTTGCTTCCATTTCGGCAATTTATAGAATGCTTCTTTTGTCATCCCTAGCACAGCCTCGAATTCCTCATCAGAGAGATACGCCTGAAAATAAAACCAAGATATTTAGCCATCACACTCTTTGCAGTAATAAGAATAACTTACATATTAGTAATGAGGTGAACATAGAAAAGGATAGAAAGCTTTAGCATGATTCGGACAATGGAGCAACTGACCTCTCTCCTTTTAAAGTCGATGCCAGTTACTGGATTGTCTGATTTAGCCCTCAGCTGTTCATAACTAAATGTGGTTTGAGTGCTTTCGCCGCCATTCTCCTCTTGCTCTGGCTCTGCTTCTGGTTCTGGCTCTGGCTCTGGCTTTGGTTCTGAATCCTCTCCATTGGTCTCATCTGTCTCAGTATTCTCAACTTCTGAAGCTTCTTTAGTATCTTCAGCCTCAATAGGAGCATTTTCGTTCTTTGATCCTCCTGCAAGAGCTCAAACATGTCGTACGTTCATAAAGATGTTCTATCATAGGCAAACAGCAAAACAGATGCGTTTGAAGCACAAGAAAATAACATATCCTAAACTCTCAATGGTTCAAGTATGATCTACAACTGCATGCAATCATTTGCAAAATACAGTCAGAAACGTTCATAATGACCTGTATACCACGGACAAATAGATTTAAAATATGTAGTTTTCAATGTGCTCTTTCCCATAAAGTAGAGTACGAAATCTGTAGCAAACGGTCTCTTTCAGTTTACATTACAGAATCAACAGGCCAAGGAAATAGGTATTCTCTGATTACCAGGACTGCTAGTTTCTGATGGTGGACTTCGACTTGCTCGAGTTGGAGATGCTCCGGGTGATGGTTTCTTTTCAGCAGTAAGGACAGAAGATAAAGCAGCAACTGCAGCAGCCCTTTGTGACCCCTGACTTAGTCCCCCTGACCTTGCTGCAGAAGAAGGTTTTGGGGCAGGAGTTGTTGAATTAAATGCAGAATTTAAGGCAGCTAAGGCAGAAGCTCTTTGAGTTGGTCCTCCCTGATTTGTTCCATTGGTCCTCTCCTGGTAATAAGATCAAGTCGAAAAAAAATGGGCACACAAATAAGAAGTATAAGCAAAACATGAAATTTCCTAGACATATTCTCCTTGATCATTTGCAAAACCTACGCAAGCATCGTATCTAAATTCCAGCGGCATTTACCTCTGCAGAATGACCACCCCCAAATAACAGCATAACCTTCTTCTGGAATGAGTTCCCATATGCCTGCCGCATACAAAGAGAAAGATTGTCATATAGTAATAAAAATTTACTGTTATATACCGGAGTGAGAAGGAAATATTCTTATACAAAATAGAGAGAAGTAAAACTACACCCACATAGAATTTGCAAATGAAACATATATTCCCACAAACTCTTGTTTGCAAATGAAACATATATTCCCACAAACTCTTGTGGCACAAGTTCAGGTAAAGATTATGCAAGACCAGAGAAGAATTGTAGATAAATTTAGGTAATTGGCACAAAGAATTTTTACATATATTCAAAAGTGAAATGTCTGGGAGGGAAAAACATGATAACTGCACATTGCAACTTCACCAAGTTGCAACATTTTCATGTTGACCAGAAAATCTTAGCTCCAAATTTCTGGGTTGGCTAACAAAATATTAGGAACAGCATCCAGCAATGAAACAACTAGTATAGCAACCAAAGAAGAAAAAAAAAAAAAAAGAGCAATGGCATACTCAGGGGCAGCATGATTATAGCTCTGGTAAGCTAAAAAGCTATGGAGAGGCATACTTGCAACAGTAAAACACAGGCGGAGGTAGGAACTTTTACCATTTCATACCGGGAAATTTAAAAAATTCAGCATGAACTAGTGAATAGTGATGTCTGGATAAGCTTTAAAACATAGCAGAAGTTATTACTATCAGGATACAAGTTAAAATTAAAATACAGAGGTCTAGTCAATAAGAATAAACTTCATTTACACACATTTAATAAATTTAAGATTTGATGCCAAATTGATTGATAAAGAGAAGTTTGTAGAAGAAAGTGATTACATCTTATGCAGAAAAGATGCACCAATAAAACAAACAGTAATTGAGATTACAGACTAGGTCCTTTTTTTTCCAGATTTTTTAAATCCTATTAAGTTAACCTAGAAATTAAATTCTGATTTTTAAGCAGGGATCCTGCTGTCAGTTCTAACCAGGATACCCTACATGCTAGACAGAAGTATGGAGAGTATGTGCAGCCAAAAAAGCAGAAAACTTGTTACTTCCTTTTTCCTTTGCCAACTCTGCTTCTACTTTAAGATATCACTGCCCGTTTCTATCCCCACTACAACGTTAGCAAATTAATGACTTTTGAAAGGTTTTATGCATTAACAATTGCTCTAGGAGTTTCTTCCCAAATTGAATACGCTGGCTTAAGAATCCAAAATTCTAAGTTCTCCAGGTTACGAGCACTTTTTAAACTGAATTGCAACACAGACTGTACCAAGAAAAAAACACAAGTGGAATTTAAAACGAGATTTATTTTGGTAAATACCATAGCTTTTGCAGGATCCCATGAAAAATATGTTGTGAAGAAGCAAGGCTCGTTTCCTTCTGTCACTTTGTAGAGTGGGACCTTCGGAGAAAGCCCGTCCAAAGATGAAGCCATCTCCACATATTTCTGTAATAACTTCAGGGGTTAATAAAGTAAAAAAATACAATAATACCTGTAGAAATTAACAGATGCGTGCAGCAAAACTGCCTCAAAACTTGAGTAGAAAAAAGATGGAGCTACCTGTCCAATTTCAAAAGCATTTTGCTTTTCCTTGGGGTCAACTGACTGACCAACCCAGGTAAACACTTCAGCATGCGTATCAAGTATCAAGATATCTTCAGTCAACAAATCATCTTGTGAAAAGTTGTAGATTTCTTCAACCTAAACAAAACATGCCAATTACACACAGCTACATGGTTAAAGTAGCATCTGACTTCGAGTTTGAGAACATACCTCAAATTTTCCTGAAAAAGAACATGCAACAAAAAAATCATTAACAAACAGTTCTCTGGTTTCAAAATTGAAAAGAGATCCATATTACTAGATGATAAAGAACAATTGATGAAGAAAAGTGCAACCTTTGTTAAACGAGTATGCGAACAAGTGTGGATCTCTGAACACCTCTGGAGTAACTTTCTTGCTTGTATAATTTTGCTTTCCTCCAAGAGCAAACCAGAAAGTTGAAGTCTCAGTTCCTTCTTTACTATGCTTCAGCGTAACTCCTGGCTGAAATTGCATAGAAGTGAATCTCAATTACATTAGTTTAAAATCAGAGGAATTTCAGTGATATTTTGATTCATATAGGCAGACGATAATAACTCAAAAATGCATTATGATACAACAAATCATTAACATAAACTTGTATAAATACGTTCAAAATCTGCTTGTGTTTCTGAGATGTAGGTGTACAACAAAGAGAATCATCATTGTTTAAAACCCTTTAATATTTTACCAAGGAAGTTCCAGAAGCCCACACTTCCATAAGAACAATGAATTCTCTTTTAGACTATTATGGAAAGTATACTACACAGACCAAAAAGGGAAAAAATTCTTATCCTTTCCCTTTTAGGATTCTGGTATTTCGTCCAATAAGCACTTGTGTGTGGAGAATTTGCTAATCTAATACAGGCTTGATAATATTATACTTCATGTTTGCAGGTATAATTTTCAAGTGTCCGTATTCTGACAAGATATAATGCTGGCACCTTCATGGTTTTTCTTTTTCCATTTTACATTTGATGAAGCAGTATTAGATAGCAAACTTTCCATATTCAACCATTTGAAATTATGCACTAGTTATAATAAGTTCTTCAGCAAAACCATACCTTCAAAAATTCTGCAACTTTAGTTACCAACTGCTGCTGCTCAAATGTGCTCTGAGTCCCATGCCAGTTAAACATTGAAGAGCCAGATTGCAGAAGGAAACATTCGTAAGAGTTCAATGAGTTAGCTACCTGAAAAAGTTTTAGGAATCAATGTGGAAATGAGTCATAGTATAAGCACAATTCTATCGTAATATCAATATAATCAGATATGCAGGATAATTGGCAAAAGAAAGAAGAAGTACCCACAGGCAACAAGAAGACAAAGTCGGTGAAAAATTATTGGTAATTCTTAACTGGGGCTGTAAGAACTAATTAAGGGTATGGGAAAAGAGAACTAGAAGAAGCCCGACAGAATCATATGTCCAATGAAGATTTATACACATAAGGTGCAGAAGTTATATAAACCAGAAAAAAAGGCAAGAAATGCATCAGCATAATATGAATAATTGAACATTGGGAACATTCAAGTAGCTTGAGACAAGAAATGATCATATTAGCTTACGGCATCAACTTGAATGGCTATGTTATTATGCACTGAAGTTCCAGAGATTCGGATAAGTGCGACACTTTCGGGAGCGTATGTTTCATCATTCAATCCTTTGTCTGCAATATAATTCTTGTAACCAGAGCTCAATCCACCCTATAGTGAACATATAAACACTTAAAAAAGTTTCAAATAGTTATGCTCTTAAGAATGCCAATGAATATCAATAGATGGTACCTTCAGGACCACCATGGGCTGAAAAATTGCTACAAATTGTGGTGGTTCTTTCCCTTGATATATCCGACCCTAAGATGAAACCATGCTTGCTCTGAATATTGCAGTTTGAAAATAAAGAGAGGACAAGCAAAAAGAAAAAAGAGAAACAATGATGATACCTTTGTAGGTCTTCCCTTCAATGAGTTGCACATGGTTGTAGCCAATCTAGCAGCCGTGTTCTGGTCCTCCTACAGTCCAAATATTAAGAAACAAATCAAGAATGGTAAGACACATGTAAAACGGCTTTAGTGCATGTTTAACATGATCAGTCATGAAAATATATATTATACAAGGGGGACATATCAAACTTGAGATACACAACTGTCTTTAAGATGACTTGGTAAATTATCTACACTATAACAAGTTAAATTGCAAGGAATAAGTCTCTACGTAATCTTCCCTAACATAGGAACTCTTTAAATATAAGTATGTCACTCGCTCATAACAAACATGTCTATGGTTGAGAGCTTAAATATTAAGTTCTTTATTCCAAATAAGTGAAGAATCAATTCCTAAACCGGAGTATAAATGCAGTAACACAAAAGGATCTAATAGCACTTTACGTTGAAGCGACACAATAAGCTCCAAAAAGAAAAGGACAATATAAGTTACCTCAACACTATCCTTTCCAATCCAATAGCACAAGTAGTAGTCTTCTTTCTTTTCATGGGAATGATAGGAGTAGAGAACAATGTAGCAATCGCCACTGTAAAATTTACCAATGTCTTCACTGGGTACAGGAGTCTTAGCACTGCCATCAATACACCAAACCTGGAAAATTTTATATATAATATCAGAAATTATATGATCAAGCCACTAGTACAGATGCTGAACCAAATATTTACACACTATACCTCTATTTTTCCACCTCCTTCAAGAAGTGGTGGGACTTCCTCTACCACAGGAGCTGCTTTGCTTGCCCCCTTGACACCAACACCCTGTTGCTTCAGCAAAGCTAACAGAAAGAACAGTTCCACAATCAAGAAAGCACCTGGGACTTACACCAATATTTTTGCAGGTTATGAACTACATGTACCTGCTACTTTTCCTCTTCCCTCCTCAGCAACAGAAGGAACTGAACCTGAGGGCCAAGAATCAAAGTTGGACTTGAATGAATGTGTCTCATAACCCTGAATCAGCCGTGTAATACGCGTTGACTTGGGCCGATTTTGACTTGCAATGAATTCCTGAAGATATTATTAAGAAATAAGAACGCTTCTACAGAAAACAATTTCGTAATATAGACTACATTAGTACCTCTGCAGCTTGAATCGCAGCCTTCCTCTCTTCCACTTGAGTTACCCGGCCAACCCAAACAAACACCTCATCACCACAGTCCAACAAATAGCACTTGTTATTCTCTAAGATGGACTTAGTAAGTTCATCATCTACAGCCTTAACTTGACCGTCATTAATGCTATAAAGGTCAAAAGAGGTAGGAGTTAAAACGCTATTTCCTCAAAGCAGAATTGATCAAAGCACCAAAATAATTAAAAGTTTAATATTAGAGATAGAAAGTAGGCTACACTCCCGATGCATGAAGACAAACCTTTGCATCACAATGTAAAATCAAAAGATGCCGCAAATTAAACAAGCCACAAAGAATTCTTCAATTTCACATTATGATCAGTCCCATTTTGGAAATTAGCAAATACTACTGGTATGAGTTCATATTCCCGGAATCCTGCATATCTTCTAAAGAAAAGTATGAACACAACATATTTTGTTTTAACTCCATGTTTTAACTCCATGAGTTTTCTTAAGCATTACAAACAAAAAGACAAATGACCCAGAGCCTGACATGGTACATTCTCCCTTACAAATTCTTGCTTGTCTGTCTTCAAATTTTAAGCAACAGCCAAGTAACAGATTAGAACAGTTTCACAACCCTCATCAATTTTTCTTTCAATTGTCACCATAAACATGAGAGATCATAAAGAAATCCTCTGCTGGCAGAATGCTGATTCATGTGCAGCACAAGTGACATTTCAAGAAAGACAAAAATCAGGATACTCACACCAAAGAGCAACTTCTTTTCTAGAAAAGCAATTTCCCCTTTAGATAAGCTAGATTCACCACACAGAAAAGGAGCATCTTAATTAATCACATAATGCTTTCTGTACATAATTAATAATCCGAAAAGGATAAGGAAACAAGTGTTGAAGAAGATAAATCAGAAGTGAGATAACCTGTAGAGTTTGGCAGGAGTCTTCTCCGGAACAATGTCATCTTCAGTAACAACCTTCTTGCCGATTGGAGCAAAGCCACCAAAAAGGACCCAGAACGCACCCGAATCAGACTCAGTCTGCAGCTTCCCATCATCTAATAACATAGCAGTACGTTAATTTTTTTGTTACAAACAATTGGATGGAAGCAGTATCAACGAGGACCAGTTGGGAGAAGTAATAAAACGAATTAGCCAAGAACAACAAATACTTACCAACAATTGCCACATCACATGTCCCTTCATGATACTTGTCCTTCAGAAACTGGATTACTTCTAGTGCTTTTGCACGTTCCTGGATATTTGAGTTTGCACCATTGAACTGAAATATTTTCTCTTTGGTGTCCAAAATAAATACATCGTCATGATTTAGTGAGGACCGAGAAAATGGGACCTAGAAAACAAATCTGAGCTTAGGCCAATTGAAAAAAAAAAAATAACTCAAACAAGATGTCATGAAATCAAAATGATATGCCTTGATAATTAGATTCTTCTACCTGCTTCAATCTGACAACACGTTTTCCTTTACAAATATATAACCTTGTTTCAAATTCTTCCTCCTCGGGCGTCTTAAATCCAGATGCAACACCACCTTCCAGTGGTATAATACACGGCTTAAAGTATGACAGGAATTTATCAGACTCGTGACCTTGAAGTTCTCTGTGCTGTATAGCTCGCCCACCAAGAATGGCATCAAGTTCAACAGTTTTAATAGCTGCTGTTCCGGCTTCATCCTAGTATGATATCCAAGACAAGAAAGTTAAAAGTCTGGTATGAAATTGAATAAGAAAACAAACATCCAATTTACCTGGCTAGTATCCTTTCCAATCCAAAAATGTATGTCATACAAATATGCACCTCCCTTTCCAGGACTTGTCTGAAAAAGAAATAGCATCTATGGTTAGCAGAAAATTTGTGATATTGACCTAATATATAAAATAATACAAAGCAACAGAAGGGTGGGTTTGGGGTTGGGGGGGGGGTGTTGTTATTGGGGGAGAGGAGAACTAAAGGATGTACACACCTGCAAAACAATGTATGAATCACCTGAGTAGAATTTACCATGATCAGATTTTGGCAATGGAACCGGTTGGAAGTTTTCAATCCTCCAAATCTCAGTTCCTCTGTAGAATGTTAAGTCATAACCCAAAAAATAGAAATTCCAATAAAATCTCTGGACTAAAAGAACTTCCAAAAAACACAAATACACCGAGCATAAGAGAAACCATCTTAAAATATAAAAATACAGATCACATTACAAACAGAGTTTTCGAAAAGATATCAAATAAAATCAGGTATAGTTGCTCCAGTAAGGATACATCTTTTGACCAGCTCCCTGAAATGCAGGTTCTAAAGCTTTGACAGAGCTAGACATCCTGCAAGATGTTTCTTATTTCAGAGCCTTTTAACCAAAGGTAGAGAACTAGATTTTTAAAGCTCCTGATTCCTGCATGCTCAGAATTTAGAAGCAAAAGAGTTAGAAAAGAGGCGGACACGAGATAATGTATGCTCAACTTGATAATGTTTCAAAATTTCTGAAGGATCATAGTATGACTCTCTAAGGTCCACCAAAGAAATTTATTAGCAGAATTATCATCATAGTTACTTTAAAAGGATAACAATATATGCCATTACAGTAAATTAGGTAATTTAGGAAAGGGAAATTCCTTATTAGTATCGGGACGAAGACTCAGAAAATAATTCCGAATACAAACATAATAATGGAGCACCTAGCTTTCTTCAATTACTGTTATTTCATGAAATCTAGAGTACAGCATTATTCCATTCAAGTCCAAGTTATCTAATATCATTGTAAGTTGGTCAAAAATTACACTTCTGGGCCATTCATTACTCCCCGGGGGCCTTAAATCTAACCTTTGCTCCATTAATACATCAACAAATTCAAATACAACATATAAAAGATAGCATAAGTCATAGAAGCAGCATTGGAAATCTAGAAAGAGACTATTGTGTTGGCTCTGCTTCAATTCCTAAGGGACCTAGAACATGACATTGCTCTAAATTCAAGCAGAAATGCTATCTCATGGATGGAAAATGAAAAAACCAAAGAGACTGTAAAGTAAAGTCAGTGAAAAAAAAAAACAGGTGTTTTGAGGATAACCACTAGTAAATGTAAGCTTCAATTTCTTTGAACATGTAATCATTTCCTCTTAGAGTGGGATAACAATTTATTTCCATCATATATATTTCTTACCGACTAGCTTCTGTGCCTGTTACATTTGAATTAGCAGAAATCATAAGGATAGAAGAGGATAAACCATCTCGATTTCAACATTCAAAGACGATTCACTTTCCAATAGGAGGATATCGCAGTTCTCCGCATTATTCATTTCCCATTCCCGTCCACATTGCAGAAACAGAAAGTTCCAGTGACTTCAAACAAAATGATAAATATTCTTCCATTATGCACTTATCTTATCATCCTAGGCCTATAGCACAAGCTGATTAAATAGTTCTGTACGTCCGCGTTCTCATGTTATGATCTATTCAGCTCATCACAATCAACAAAGTCCAGAGGCCAGTTCTAATGCATGCGAATCATCTTGGGAAACTCAGAAGCAAAATGCTAGAAACATTACTAGAACCAATTAGGTATGAGATGCGACTAGCTTAAAAGAAAATACTAAGCATCTCAATATTAGAAATACAAACATGAATGCATTCAAAACTGCTTCTTACATAAATTGCTTTCCATTTACTACTTTATCCTTGCTAGCCCTAAGCTTACCCATCCTCCACTAAACTTCTAAAAGAATAAATAGGTCTACCTGCTAATTTAGACATACAAAAGAAAAGCAGCATTGCATCAATAATACAGAAGCCTGATGGACCAAAATCAAAGAACATATCCAGAAACGGTTTTGAAATCAAAAGATCACTGTTAGTATAAAGAGCACTAAAATTCCCATCTTGTTTTCTCGTACTTTATTGTTTCACCATGTCAAATGAACTGATCAATGACATGCAATGAGAGAAATAGAGAAAAAGATGATCGACCATCTCAAGTCCCGAAGTTTAGGTTGAAAACCTCTAGTTCTTCATAATCACTGAGAAACAATTAACGGAATACTATAATTTAATAGAAAAGGAACCGGCAGAAACATGCCCTCTCTTTCAATATAAGATTCAAAATTCGACAGATCAAACCGATTTTGACACTGAACAAGATTCAAACAATTTGAATTTAGCTTCAAAACTGACTGAAACACATCAGAGAACAATCGCCAAACAAACGATCACTCTCAAATTAGAGTACTATAAGATGCGATTAACATTAATTGCATCACCTAAACTCAGATCACTACCCCCAAATGACCTAAAGACGAATCCAATTCCCAAAATTCAAGAAATCAATAGATCTGAAACACGAAAAAATAAACAGCAATATAACAACAATTCAAAAGCAATTAAGAGCATCCAATAAGAGAAAGAAAAAAAATTAAAAAAAAACAGACCTGAAGAAAATGAGATCCTCGCTGTTGCGTCTCCCCTGCGTGATATATCCAATGATTATTGGAGAATGTTGCGAGGCGTTTTTAGAGAGAGAAGAAAAAAATAGGTATAGGAAGAAAAAGAGAAGAGTATGCAGAGCTGGCAATAATCTATATAAATATATGCTATATATATGAATATGAATATATATATATATTAAAAGTAAGAAAGAGAGAGAGAAATAAAGCGGAATGGAGGTAAATAATTGTTCTCTTTATTTATACTTCTCTCTCTAACTTTTTTTTAGCTTTTAGGCTTTTGAGATTTTGTTGCAGAAATTGAAATTCTGATAATTCTTTACAAGACAGGAGGATATTCATCAGAAATGAAAAAAGGCATCAAATCTATACATAAAAAACAGAAATATACAGAGAGATGAACGAATTATACGCAACTTTTCGACTGTTTTTTTTTTGTGTGAGAGAGAGGGAGAGAGAAAGGTGGTGATGATGAAAGATTGAAGAAGAAGGAGATGGAGGTTAAAGAGGAGAAAGAGAGAGTGAGTGAGCTTGTCTTGTGATGAGTTGTTTTTGGAGAGAGAGAGAGGGTGCGATTATTGATTGGTAAATACTCCGAAATGTAATAGAAATAGAAAAAATAGAAAAAAAAGATGATGATTTTAAGGGAAAGATCAGGCACCGGCCAGGGTGGATTTTTTTGTGTCCTTCCCTTCTTTTTCTGTGCTTATTTTTCTGTAAGTTTTACTAAATCAAATGAACAATGCGGTGCCAAATTAATACTACTAGTAGATTATCCACACAATGGCTTGGTTAGTAACTACTACTATTAAGAAATATGTAAGTTTCGCTTGCCAAAAAAAAAAGTCAGTTTTTCTTTAAAAATTAAGTTATAATATTACGTACGAAAATATTAAATTTTTGCTTAATTACAATTTAATCATTTCTAAAATTAAAAAAAAATGCACCGAATTATGTCTTGGAGAAGTGCGCCCAGCCCAGACGCATGTATCTTGTTGTGCATCCATCCACATTTTTCAAATTTTTTTACTTTTTTTAATTATTAATATTATTTATGTTGTTATATTAATTGTTTTTAATATATTTTATATCATTATGTTAGTTTTTTAATTTAATTTCATATTATAATTGAGACTTTTATGTTAATATATGTGTATATGTTAACCTTTAAATTGTTTAAGTAATAATTAATTATTTAATTTTAATTATATAATTCATATTATAAACAATTAATATAACTCATAAATAATATTAATAATTTAAAAAAATACAAAAATTGAAAAAACAGTATTGGACGCAATATGCAAGACGTGAGCCTGGGTTGGGCGCACGTCTTACATATGTGCGACAGACCCATTTTTCCGATGTGGTGTATTTTTTTAATATTTTGAGGCGACTTTTATCTCAAAGTCAATATTTTCTTCCACAATCTTCAAAATTACCCATATTTACCTTCCTACAATATTCAAAGTAAAAAGTTCAAGATTTTTTTAGAGAGAAAGTGGATGAAGAGAAGTGGAGGGAAATTTGAATTTTTCATGTGTACCTTTGATGCTTCCAAGCGTAATCCAATTATAAATACGTAGTATAACACGTTTTTTAATTATTTTTCTTTTAAACTCTATATAACAGTAAAAATTAAAGATACGTTTTCACAATTGAAGTCTTGCTAAAATATGAATATACGTTGCCAAATAATCACAAAAGAGCGTACTCTTTCAAAGAATTTGTCATTGGATTTGACACTTATTCAACAAACAAATTCATGAAGGATCAATTTGGATAAAAGTTTTTATTTTGAATTTTTTGTGTACATATATATATATATATATATATGGATATATTTAGAGTTTGTGAAAGGTAAATTGTTTCTGAAAGAAGATATGCAACTTGATGAATTTTCAACTATCAAGCGCTCTAAACTCTTGCAAGACAGACGGTCGTTAGAGACCCGAAGGGACTAACTCCACAAAGGTTCTTCGATGCCTAAGTCATCAACGATCTCAGAGAATGATGGTGGAAAAGTAAAAAGCATTATTAGTTAGAATTCATATCAATCATTAATGAGTGGAGAAGAGACCTTTTTGCAGGCGTTTGGCTGGACTTCTATTTTCTCATACCGCGTTTTGGACGAGTTAGTTTTAGCCCAACAACTATTTGTCTTTCCTTGAGGTTGGGTTGGGCCTTGATAGAGCTCATTATATTGGACGATGGGGTTTGTCCCATCATCTGTCCTTCCTTTAAAAGGCGCATTGCTAACGCGACGAGCCTCTTACTTCTAACACAGTATTTTGGCTTTTGGGAGACGCTTCATGTCCCATCGCTCTGTTTCTTGTGCCTTTGAGATTGTGACATTAGGTGGCTGTTTTTGCTTCTTCCTTCTTTTTTTATTTTTGTATTGTTGTCTTCGTCATATTTAATTCTTGTTTTCAATTTTTTCGATTTTCCTAGTGTCCATTTCTGGTGTTTAAGAGATGGTCTTCCGACAGTCAGAATACCAGTTGTACCCCTTCCGAGGGAACCTCCATCTCGGCTACTCCTTCAAGTAATATTCACGTCTTTGTTTGTTCTACTGGTCTGAAGTATAAGCTTTATCCTGATGAAGTCGATTTCCCTTATTTTGGCGAATCATGGGTTTCTGATGATCATGTTCCTCCCAAAACAATAGCGGTTGCATTTGGTAAACGGGCTGAACTAGAGGGTTTGAAGGTCAAGCTACTACTTGTGAAAGCACGATGACGAATATAACCTTAGCGGGGTTGCGAGACAAGTACTCGATCCAGGAAAAGTATGTTCTTTTACGTCGAGGCCCAGATGTGAGGACGTGCTCTCCCCCTTCCTGGGTGCTGCTCTGTATATGAGGAGCTCCTAAAATCTGGGATATGTTTTCCTCCTCAGCCGTTAGTTGTCGAAGTTTTAAGGTTCTGGAATCTCTCTCTTAGCCAAGTTCATCCTTTGTTTGCAAGACATCTTGTGGGTTTTATAATTATCTGTCAGGCACTCGGTGTTCCCACAAGCTGTTATTTGTTTCGAAGATATTACTGTGTTTGTTATGGTAATGGTGGGTGGTATACTTATACATTGAAGAAGTCTTTGGTTTTTTCAAAACCTTCTAAGATATAGGATTGGATATATCGATTTTTCTTTCTATGGGATCCTTATAATTCTTTAAAGTCGTCTTGGACTGCCCGCAAGCGCCTGTCCAACCCCCTGTGAAATTGGACGCTAAATTACAACATCGTGGGGAGATATTTGATCGGTATCCGAGCCAACTTTGAATCAGAGAGAGGTGGTTACAAGCTCTACTAGAAAGCTGTGGTTTTTATGACATTTTTTTTTTATTTTTTTCCTTGTTAAACAAAAATATATAAAAAAAATTTCAAAAAATTTAACCTTAAAAATTCATGCCTCTGTTATTCGTCTTTGGAATAAACAACCACTGGTATAAAATTTTGAATGAGAAATAAATCCACAAGAAACATCCAATGGAGAAAATAGTAGTACTGATGTCTCGAAGAAGAAAAAATCTTGAAGAAAATTTCTCTTCTCTATACTATGAAGAAAGTTTCTGTTCTCTTCTTTAAACTAAGAAAATAAACCACTGAATATCATAAATGTATAAATTATGTATTAATAAAAAATATAAGAATAATATAATATATATTATTATTTTATTATAACAGGTATGCGGGTATACGAGTCTGGGTATTTTCGCACCCTGCTCTAACCCATTTAATAGAATCTATAAGGGTACGGTATAGGTACGGGTAAGATCCGTCCCGTTTACAGCCCTAGGTGCTGCTGTCGAAGATATACCAAAACCAAGGAAAGTTGCTCAGAGTGCTATTGTCGATGTGGTCCCCTCTAAGGAGGCGGCGTCTCTCCTATCAAAAAGGAAGCACACAGGTATGGTTGCTCAAGGTATGTTATCTTAAAATGTTTTTACTTTTTTTCACTCCTTTCATTACCTGAAGTGGTCGTGCTATTCTACTGATCTCAGGTAAACCTTTAAAGGAATTGCAAGAGTAGTTTCTTGAAACGGGTGTTAGCTCTAATAATACTTGTGCTTTGTTGGGGGAAGACCCTTCTTTGCGGGTAATGGGGAAGTGGAAGAAGAAGAGGAGATGTCGCAAATTAATGGGATGCGATGACGTGGGCTCAACCCTGAGCATGTGCCTTTCCGTGTTTCGACTATGCCTCGATCTCCCAATTCCCATGCTACGTCTGATACCCCTGCATCACAGAGGCACACTTCGTCGAGTACATCGAAAAAATCTAATGGTTTGTGGGCCGATTGTTATGTTGTATGCCAGACGGACAAAGGGAAGAGAAGTAAGTCCTTCTTCCTTTCAAGGAAGGGTCTGTTCCCCGTGTTGATGACCCATTTTTTGACAAGTATCCTGTGTTGGAATTGGAGAAGGGTAAAGAAGAAATCCTATTTCGGCCAGACTAGGATTTGAACGTGAATGATCGCTCCATTGATCCCTGAGTCTGTGCGCAATGTTAGATCACCTAGTACTTCCTCGTGATATAATGTTCACATTCCCAAATTTCTTCTCTAGAGTTAATGAAATACTTTCTGGCTCCTTTGATGCAGGTAATAAATTGTTTTTTTATGAAGTTGTATTTTCCTTTGATTACGTCTTATGCCTGTCGTTTGATGGAGGATGGTGTGTAGCCAAGAGCTACTGTTTCTGGCTCAAATAGCGATGTTGGGTGCATCGTCTGCTACGAACGAGAAAATCAAGAAGCTGGAAGGGAAGGTCCATGACTTGAAATTGTTGAGAGGGGAATTAATGAATGCAAAAAATGCAATGATGTGCGAACGCAACATGAATCGCCAACATGTTTATGAGTTAGATGCGGAGCTGAAAAAGTTGAAATCTAATTTCGCATTATTGGGGGAGCGGTGTCAGCTAGCCAAGTCGTTTCACAATGCGACGGAACATGAATTAGCCGATATAGTTGGCAAGGTGCCTTTATTGAAGGCAGTCGTGGATGAGAAAGAGCAAGATCTTTTAAAAGGCACTATTAGAATGCGCTGGTTTGGAGCAGTTGCTCGGTCTGGTGATAAATAGGGAGGGTCTTTTAAATCATCATCTCGTTAGGGGTATATACGAGAGGTTCATATGGACTACCCATATACAAGCCTTGTTCTATCATTGGATGTTGATAGTGGTTCAAAAGGTCGTTCAAGACCTTGTGGCTGATATCCAGAAAGCTGCTCTGAGGTATCAGGTCAACGCAGATATTGCTCGGATGGTGCAAGTTCCTGCCCTATTGTTTAAGTACTCGTGTCCGAGTGACCGAGAGCATATCGATGATCTTGAGGGGGAAGTGTTGTTTGTTTGCTTCGGGTCTTCCACGGAAGTATCTTGTTTGATTGAAGACTTTTACATACGGGGACTAAGTGGCATATCCTCCAAAAGACTTTGGCGCCTCGATTTCGGCGTATCTCCCTGCTTCGGAACCAATAGGGCTTTCTACAGGGGGAGACGCGGATACAAGGGGTGTTGCGCCGCCTTCAGGAGTTTTTGTAGTAGATATTGACGACGATGGTCGCTCTTTTGTGTAATTTATGATGAATTATTGTTGTTTTTACTAGGAGTAATTGTTTGTGTACAGCATGTCTATTTTTGTGGCATAGCTTTAATTTGAGAATTTATTTATTGTTCGAATTTGTATGGCCAAAGAGAAAACCACATAAGTCTAACCATGAGGAAGATATACCTCTCTTCATTTTTGTTTGTGGTGCCCGTACCGGGTCCTCCCCGTAAAAGATGTTGGTCATCTTATGGTTGCGGGTGCTAGAATTAGTATTGCGGGTAGTGATCCTGCATTTGCGTGTGATCTTTTGACCCTTATAACCATGATAGTTTTATCGTCACTTGTTGACGTTGACTCATGATCCCTTCTTAGAGACTTATTAAATGAATTAGGTGTGAATGACGTTCCATGTCATTTCCACTTAATGGTGAAGCACTAGTGTACTTAGACGTTTGTCAATTTATGATTTTTCGCTTCATAAATGCGCCGTTTGTAATCTTCAACGAATTTAGATCAGTTCAGAATTAATTACTGAACAGCTAGAGAGGGTAACTTTACTTTTTCCTCTTTATAAATACCATGATGCAATATGCATATTGTGTACTTGAATTTAGAAGTAGAGCGTTTCTAGTTGAAGTATCATAGCTCCGAGATGGGCCAGACTGCGGCTCACGGACCAGCTCGTCGGTCCAACCCGTGGTTCTACCGGTTCTGGGCTGATCCGAGCTGTGGGTCAAGTTTGGTTGACCTAGCTCGAACTGCCTAAGGAGGCCGGACTAGGCAGGTCAGTTCGGGTCGGTCCCCCTTTTTTTTTTTTTACTTTTTAAATAACTTAACATAACAAAAAACTTGAATATAAGTAAATAACCTATAGATAAAATAAGTTAAATAAATGATAAAATTAACTTAAATAACTTACATAAAAGAAAGTTACATAATATAATATTTGCTTACTAATACATAAAAATAAACTATACATAAGATTTTTTGTTAAGCTAAAACACTTAAGATTTTGTATTAAGTTAGAAAATTTAAGATTTTTTTTTTTTAATTTTAGAAAACTTGAGATTTTTTGTAAGTTTAGAAAACTTAGATTTTTTTATAAGTTTATAATATTTAAATTATTTCTATTAATTTTATTTAAACTTAAAGTTTTTTACTAAGTTTAGAAAAACTTAAATTAAATTTTTTAGGAGTTTAGAAAATTTAAAGTATTTATTTTAGGTTAGAAAACTTAAAGTACTTTTATTAAGTTTATAAAACTTAATAGTTAAAAAAAAATATTAGAGAAAGTCACTTTGAAGTGGTAGGGGGTTTGGCATGGACCCCTACCAGTTTTATTAATACTAAAATAAAAATAACATAGGAGGGAGACTTAGAACCTAAACCTCCCAAAAGGAATTACAATTTAAAATATAATAAATTAATCATATACTATCTGACTAAGTCCTAATTATTACAATAAAAAAATTTAATACTATCCTAAGGGCCTAGTTATTACAATTTAAATATAAAAATACTATTATTTGACCGAGTTTGACTAGAATGGACGTTGTTTCTTTCATCTTCTTCATTAGATCTGGTGGATACTACATCTACATTCGACTCATTGATATTCAACCCGGCAATCCTAATCAGTTAGACACATAAGAGCCTCTAATGTGTTATGAGGCATCCGACTCATAGATTCGTCGATTATACAATGACCGTTTGAGAAGGCACTTTCAGAAGCCACAGTAAAGACAGGAGTTGTTAATTAGGATTAGGAAATGATATTGTACCGAATTGTTCTTCTACCATCCAAGTATATCGAAATCATCTGCAAGATGCTGCACCCAAGAGGCGTATTCATATATAGACAACTCAGTTAGAGTTGTTCTCGTAGATGATGAACTTGGGGTGGTGTAGAGATCATATATATTTATCATGTATCCAAATCCTCCTCCTTGACTTGAAAAAGATGGCATCTCTCCAAATTATGAATGACTTGCACTTGAACTCGAGTTCCCTGTTTCACTTTCTCTCGAATAGAGATCGAATAAGGTTTTTCAAAATTTGAAATGTATCCTCTTTTATTTTGTTGGAATTTCTTTGGAAATTCAAAAATGAATCAAAACAAGTATCCAAACATGAATAAAAAATCAATTAAAGTTTCAAATCTCTCACTTTTAAAACGAGGGTTTAAAATCAAAGCAACACAATATATGGCAGAAAAAATTTCGTAATACTTTAAAAAAAAAAAAAATCCATATCAAACATCATAGGGCTATACATGACATGTGGTATAAACTCTAGAAACATTTGCAACTTTTATTATTGTGGGAAGCATGTGATGAGTAGTGAGGTACTATTGTCCAGATAAAAGTTCAGTTGATTGTGCAAAAGTTTTTAAAAAAGAACAAATAACTAAGCTTCTTCGAAAACATTTGAATCAAGTGGTGGTCGATCATTTGCTATGTAAATTCAATAAGTTGTTGTTTATTAGGAACACAAGTTTGTAGCATATCTAAAGTTGAGTTCCATCTTGTAATAGCATCTATATCATAAACTATATAAGGTACTTTTTGTTCTCTACAAAGTGATTTAAAATGTTGTCTTCTGGGACTGGAAGATCTAAGGAACTTAATAACGTCTCTAATCATATTCGTAACATGTTTAATATGTAAATAACCATCTTGTATACACAAATTCAAAATATGACATGTACATCTAATAAGAAATAACTTCCCATCTAAAATTGGTCTCAAATTATTTTTTAAAATTGGAACTGAAGAATCATTATTTGAAGCGTTATCAAAAGAAATGGAAAAAATTCTATTATCTTCTATAATCACGACATGTTTGAGTGATATTTCATGCCATATTTGCACTAGTATGTGGGAATTCAAAATTTTTAAAACCAATTATTTTTTGTTTATACGCCAATTTTCATCAACCCAATGACATGTAATGCAAAAAAAAATCTTCAGAAGTAACGGCTATCCAAGAATCACAAGTAAGCGAAAATTTACCATGAATAGATTCAAAAATTGCAACAAGGGATTTTTTTCTTCCTGAAAACTCTTAATAATTTCCCTGTTTAGTGAAAGTTCTAGGAAATCCCTTATAAGTCTGTTGAAGTGTTGTTTGTAAAAATCTCACAAATGAATAATTAGAAGGTAATGATAAAGGAAGTCTACCAATTGCCACCCACCTAACTATTTCTCTTTTTACCAACTCGCTATCATATTTAAAAGTTGTCATTGTAAGTACTAGCCAAAAGTTGTGTTTGAGTAGCTAAATCTACAAAATGAGAAGGATGAAGAGGTTGTATATGTCTTTTAAGTGTAACAGTGTCATCATTGATCTTTTGTCCTAATTTCGTTTTACAAAGTTTGCATCTAACTTTATTATTATTCATCTTATCAAGAACACTCTAAATAAAAAATCTTTTTCTACTACTACTACCACTAGATACGGTATCGGAAGGAGGAGACATCTCATTTTCTTCATTTTGTTATTCATTTCATTATCAAAGTCTACGGTGTGGGAAGAAGCATGTCTTGAAGATGAATTCGTAATAATAATAACTAATAATCAATACTAAAGTGAACAAATTTAATAACTAAATAAATCAAGTAAACAAATAATTATTAAAAACTAAATAAATAAATTCTAATAAATAACTAAAGTGAACAAATTTAATAACTAAATAAATCAAGTAAACAAATAATTATTAAAAACTAAATAAAGAAATTCTAATAAATAAAGTAAACAAATAAGTAATAAAAATTAAATAAATATATTATAGTAAATAAAGTAAACAAATAATTATTTAAAACTAATAAAATTCTAAAATATAATAAATAAATAAATTAACATAAATTAAGGTAAAGAAAGCGAACGAGCAATGATAAAGCCGGAAATCCAAAAGAGAATTTGTTAGCCCTAAGGGCATTAATACTTATGATTTTGATTATGATTAACATATGCTTGTGTGAGTATTTTAGCTAACCTTTCATAAAACAAAAGAAGCACCTGTGAAGTCTCAAAGTCTACACTCTCTAAAAGCAAAAGATCTTGTTGATAAGGGCAAAATGGAGAAGAAGAGACCAAGTCATTCCAAGATCAAATCATTGGAGACATTGAAGACATTGAAGGCATTGTCTATGTTAGAGTGTAATTAGGTACTCCCTTGTAAAACTCTCTAATCTTACTCTTAGATTATTGATCATATATGAAGCTCCTTTTACGATTTTCTAAAATATAAACTTTTGTTAAAATCTAAGTATTCTTGACTGAAGTTGTGATGCTTTTGGAAGGTTTTTCTTCTCTTTAAAATGATTGTCAAGAATACATATTTTTGAAACAATGAAGAAAGCTTTTGTCTTAAAAAGAAACTTGGCTGAAGAAACAAAAATTCGGTCATCCGGTTTTAGAACCGGTCGTCCGATTTTTTCTAAATCAAAAAAATCGGCAGTCTGTTTTTCAAATGGACAAGTCCGAATCTTTCTGTCCAAGAACCGGTCGTCCGATTTTAGGAACCGGTCGTCCGATTTCTTTACTTTAAAAAAATCGGCAGTCCGATTTCTAGCTGGACAAGTCTGAATCTTTCTGTTTAAGAACCGGTCGTCCGATTTCAGGAACCAGTCGTCCAATTTTCACATTTACTGTAAAAAATTATTACCGTTACACTGAATGCAACGGTCACTTTTTTTAAGATAGTATATATAGACTTTTTGATCAGCCATAAAGCAGACAAGTTTGGTGAAATATTCATTGAGAACATTTAAAACTTTTAAAGAGCTTCAATAGTACATTTATTGCAAACACTTTCAATCCCAAACAAAAATCTTCTTGAGCTTCATTATTGATCATCATCAAAGAAGAAAAAAGGAGGAGCTTGTAGAAACATTTCATTGAGTTGTACCCATTATTTCTCAAGCTCAAAAGTGGTAATATTGTTCTTGAACCTATCTTTCTTTATTATTGATATCAAAGGTTTGTGTTGAAAAACCCCTTGGGTAATCCTTTGATTTACATTGTGTTGTGAATTGAGGTTGTGTGCAAAACTCTTGAAGGGTGATCCTCATATTTGTAGTTGGTGTAATTTTGTGTTTATAGTGGATTTGGAAAATCCTTGGGTGTTAATTCAAGGTAGTGGATGTAACTCTTTGAGGGAGTGAACCACTATAAATCCTTGTGCCCTTTTCTTTTCTTTCTAAGCTTATTACTTATTTTCTCAACCACAAAATTTTGTTTGGTTTGGAATTTTATTAAAAGAGTTTTAGAATTCTCTTTCAAACAAAATTGGAGGTTTACCCTTTAATTAACAAAGGTTTTTCGATAATTAGCCAAAAACCTTATTCATCCCCCCCCCCCCCCCTCCCCCCTCTAAGGTTTTTCAATTGGTACCAGAGCAGGGCTTCTTAAAAAGGACTAACATCCTTGAAGCAAAAGATCTTTACTTTACTATGGCTAATAATTCTAGTTTACCATATGTAGAAGGCTCTTCTACAAATAGACCTCCTCTTTTTAATGGAACAAACTATACCTTTTTGAAATCTCGAATTAAAATATATATTTGTTCTATTAACTTTGACTTGTGGAGCATTGTAGAGAAAGGTCCTTACATTCCCAAAATTAATGGAATAGCCAAGAAGGTTGAAGAATTTGATGAGTTCGACTCAAGGAAGATGACTCTAAACTTTCAAGCTATGAATATTCTTAGTTGTGCCTTGGATGCAAGCGAATATAATAGAGTGAGCGGATGCGATTCGGCTCATGAAATGTAGAAGTTACTTGAAGTAACTCACGAAGGGACAAATCAAGTAAAGGAGTCACAGTTAGCTATGTTGGTGAGAGACTATGAGCTATTCATGATGAAACAAAATGAGAACATTAGTGACATGTTCACAAGGTTCACCAACATCACAAACGGCCTAAAGGCATATGGGAAAGAGTACTCAAGAGGAGAAGCTAATAGAAAGATTCTTGATGCACTTCCAAAAGCTTGGCAACCAAAAACACTAGCTATTGAGGAATCAAAGGATTTGAGACTACTTCCTATTGAAGAACTCATAGGATCACTACTCACCTATGAAATGAAAATAAAAAGATTGAATGAAATGGAAGATGAAGAAAAAGGAAGAAAAGGCATTGCACTCAAGGCAAATGAAGATGATCAAACATACTCATCAAACAATGAAGATGAGGTTGATGATGATGAGGAAATGGCATTGATAATGAGAAAATTTAAAAGATTCTACAAGAAAGGTTTCAACAATAGAGGAAAGAAACCTCCACTCAAGAAAGGAGGACAAAGTTCATCACTCTTCAAAGCTAGGTGTTTTAAATGCAATAGCACCGATCATCTTGTAGCCGATTGTCCCAAGGCCATTGAAAAGGAAAAGGGAGCTTTAGAAGCCAAGCTTGAGGCATTAAAGAAGAAGAAGAAAGGCAAAGGCCTAATAGGAACTTGGGATCAAGACTCAAGTGAAAATGAAGAAGAATAGAAAATGAGGTACAATCTTCACCTCCTAACTCTTATAGTATCCTTGATGATGATTGTGATGTTGATCCTAGTATAATGCTTATTGAAATGTATGATGAGTGCAAAAAGGTTACTAAACGAAACAAAGATTTGAAAAGCAAAACTCAATTTTTGTTAGATGAGAATTCAAGACTCATTTGTGAAAATAAAGCTATTCTTGAATCCTTGGAAGTTTTGAAGAAAGAAAAAGAGTGCTCAAATGATGACTTTCAAAAACTTGTTTTAGAAAACAAAAACCTTTGTGAAAGATTTCCTTTCTTGAAAAATGTTTGATTGATTATGATGTCTTAAAGAAAAAGGTGAGTGATCTCACTCTATGTGTTGAAAAATTCACAAAAGGAAAAGAAAACTTTGAAAAACTTCTTGGCTCTCAAAGATCACCTTTTGATAAAAATGGTATTGGATATACTCATTCCAATATTTTCTCAAAACAAACACGATTTGTAAAGGCTTCATCATCTCGCTCACACCTTTGTTGCACCTATTGTGAAAAGAGTGGTCATAAAGCCACAAAGTGTTTTATAAAGAAAAAGATTGAAAGAGGAGTGAAAACCATTTGGAAGGTTAAAGAAAATCAAACTAACATCCATGGACCCAAAAAGATGTGGGTACCAAAAATCATTTCTACTTCTTCTTTTGTAGGAACACAAATCAAGGCCATCTAAGTGGTACTTGGATAGCGGATGTTCAAGGCACATGACCGGAGACTCATCACTTATGAGCAATCTAAAAAAAAACCGAAAGTGGATTTGTCACTTTTGGAGATAAGAACAAAGGAAAAATCATTGGTATAGGCAATATTGGTAACAATTCTTCCTCTCTCATTAAGGATGTTCTTCTAATTGATGGTTTAAAAATTCAATTTGCTTAGTATTAGTCAATTATGTGATAGTGGAAAAAAAGGTTGTTTTTTGAAAGTGATTCTTCCTCTATCATTGATAAGCATGAAAACAAAACTATTTTTTGTTGCTAAAAGAGTTGGAAACGTCTATGTCTTTCATCTTGAAGATTTTCTTTCTCAAAACTTGAAGTGTCTCTCGGTTCATGATGATGATGCATTTTTTGTGGCATAGAAGACTTGGTCACGTTAGTATGGATTTATTAAACCAACTATCTTCAAAAGAACTTGTTAGAGGCCTACCTAAATTTCACTTTGAGAAAACTAAACTTTGTGATGCTTGCCAATTTGGAAAACAAATTAAGACATCTTTTAAATCAAAGAACATGATTTCAACTTCAAAACCTTTGGAACTTGTTCACATGGACTTATTTGGACCAATGAGGACCACTAGTCTCGGTGGTAAGAGGTATGCTTTTGTTATTGTGGATGATTTCTCTAGATTTACTTGGACTTTGTTTTTAAGTCAAAAAGATGAAGCTTTTCATGAGTTTGTTAAACTTTTCAAAAAGGTCCAAACCTCCCTTGATTGTAAATTGATCTCTATGAGAAGTGATAATGGGAGAGAATTTAACAATCAAGATTTTACTAAACTTTGTGATGATTTTGGCATAACACACAATTTTTCGGTCGCTAAAAACCCCCACAACAAAATGGTGTTGTGGAGAGAAAAAAATCGCACTTTACAAGAAATGGCAAGATCAATGCTTTGTGAAAACTCCCTTCCTAAATACTTTTGGGCCGAGGCCGTTAACACCGCTTGCTACATTATGAATCGTGTTATCTTGAGACCTTCTTTAAAGAAAACTCCCTTTGAACTCATTTTTAATAAAACCCCCTCAATTGGTTATTTTAAAGTTTTTGGATGCAAATGCTTTATTTTAAACACCAAGGACAATCTTGGGAAGTTTGATCGAAAATCCGATGAGGGAATTTTTCTTGGTTATTCTTCAAACAAAAAGGCTTTTAGAATTTTCAACAAAAGAACCTTGTGTGTTGAAGAGTCCATTCATGTTAATTTTGATGAAACTAACATTTTTGACAAGAAAGTTGATGATGATGACATAGATAACACTCTTAGTAACCAACCATTGTACACTCAAGCAATGGAAGAGCATGCTATGGAGGAAGAAGAGTTTGAGGAAAAACAAGGAAACGATCAAGAAACTCAAAATCTTCCTCAAGATGTGATATATCCAAAGGGACACTCCAAAGATGAAATTATTGGTGATGTATCTCAAGGGGTAAGAACAAGAAGGTATTTTATTGATAACTTTGCCCTATTATCACAAATTGAACCTAAGTTTATTGATGATGCTTTATGCGATGAGTTTTGGATTATTGCTATGCAAGAGGAGTTAAATCAATTTGAAAGAAACAAAGTTTGGACTTTAGTCCCTAGACCACGTAATCACCCCACTATTGGCACAAAATGGGTTTTTCGAAATAAACTAAATGAATCCGGAGAAGTCATTAGAAACAAAGCTAGACTTGTTGCCCAAGGATTCAATCAAGAAGAGGGCATAGATTTTGACGAAACCTTTGCTCCGGTTGCTAGACTTGAATCTATTAGGATGCTTTTAGCTTTTGTTTGTTTTAAAGGATTCAAACTTTTTCAAATGGATGTTAAAAGTGCTTTCCTAAATGGTGATATTGAGGAGGAAGTTTATGTTGAACAACCTCCCGGTTTTGTACATGAAAATTTTCCAAATTATGTTTACAAACTCTCAAAAGCACTCTATGGTTTAAAACAAGCTCCAAGGGCTTGGTATGAAAAGTTAAGTGGTTTTCTTCTTTCAAATAACTTTTCAAGGGGTGTAGTGGACACTACTCTTTTTACAAAAACCTCTTGTAACAATGATCTTCTTCTTGTCCAAATATATGTTGATGACATCATTTTTTGTGCTACTAATGTCTCTTTATGTGAAGAATTTGCCTCACTTATGCAAAAAGAATTTGAAATGAGCATGATGGGAGAATTGACATACTTTCTCAGCCTACAAATCAAGCAAACAAAAGAAGGAATCTTCATCAATCAAGAGAAGTACACCAAAGAACTTCTCAAAAGATTTGGGATGAGCAATGCAAAAGGTATTGGCATTCCTATGAGCTCGTCATTGAAGCTTGACAAAGATGAAAAAGGTAAAACTGCTGATGAAAAGACATATAGAGGTATGATCGGTAGTTTACTTTATTTAACGGCTAGTAGGCCGGATATCATGTTTGCCGTATGTTTGTGTGCTAGATTCCAAGCTTGCCCCAAGGAATCTCATTTAATAGCTATAAAACGTATTTTGAGATACTTAATTTCATCATATGATTATGGCTTGTGGTACTCTAAACAATCTTGTTTTGATCTTATTGCCTACACCGATGCGGACTATGTCGGATGTAAGGTAGAAAGGAAGAGTACAAGTGAAAATTGCCAATTCTTGGGAGGATGCTTAGTATCTTGGTACAGCAAGAAACAATCGTGCGTGTCCCTATCAACCGCCGAAGCGGAATACATCGCAGCCGGTTGTTGCTGTGCTCAGGTACTTTGGATAAAACATACATTAATTGATTTTGGTGTTTCTTTTAAGTGCATACCTATTATGTGTGATAACACTAGTGCCATAAACATTTCCATAAACCCTGTGCAACATTCAAAAACAAAACATATTGAAATCAAACATCACTTTATTAGAGATCATGTTGCTAAAGGTGATGTATCTTTAAATATATTTGCACAGAAGATCAAATTGCCGATATTTTTACAAAACCTCTTTTGGAAGATTGCTTTTGCTATTTAAGAAAATTACTTGGTATCGGAAATTTAATGAGTAATGTGTGTTGCTTGTATTATTTGTTTTTCCCTTATTTCTGTCTTGTTGAAATTTTTCAAAAATTCGGACGCCTCTTTTAAAAATAGGACGTCCAGTTTTAAAACCGGACTCAGACTTTTCCCTTCAAAAAAATTCCAAAGATATTCGGATGATAAAACCGGAAGCCTGCACAAAAACTCGGACGTCCGATTTCTTCAAATCCCAAAATACCGGAAGACCGATTTTAAAAAACGGTCGACCGACTTCTGAAAAAAGGGCCGGGTCTGCGTTTTTAAAATCAGAATTTTCTCAAACACTTCACACTTTTCTCTCAACTCTCTCTCGACCGAAAACCCCCTCTTCACAAGACCCATCCGATTTCTTGTTCCGATTTTCAATTTTCTTCTTTTTTTCTTCAAATTCATCTCTCAACACAGCAAAGAAACTATTTTTCACTCTGTTTTGTTTGCTACAATCTACCAATCTCAAACTCTTCATCTCCTCTAAAACCCTACCCAAGAGTTTCTCCAAAATGGTTAAAACAAAGAATGCTCAAGTTGGTCAAGGCCAAAACCCTGAAGAAGGAGGCACTAGTAGAGGGAAAGGAAAGGGAAAGAGACTATCTTCTGGAACTGGGGCTTCTGCAGCTAGGGCTTTAGAGAGGTTTATTTCAGTGAAGGAGGCTGCCAGGTTTTAAGAATGGACTAGAAATCGACGAAAAATTGCTCCGGGTCATCGGGTGGACTTACATGATATGCAAGGTATGGAGGCTATCCCTTATCTTTTTGAAATAATCGGTTGGATACCTCTGCTAATTGTGAATGAACTCTATTAGGTGGATATGATATATGAGTTTTATGCAAATCTCCACAAGGGAAGACTTGAAAGAGTGGATAATGTCCCACACCAATGGATTGTGACTAGAATTGGGGGAAGGGATATTGCATTTGATGATGGGCTGTTAAATGAAATTTTGGATACTCCTCAAGATGGTATAAGATTTTACACCAAGAACAAAAAATGCTTTGATCCTAATTTATACAGTGAAAAACGGTTTGCGGAAATTTTCACTAGGGGAGAGGTTTTAAAAAGACATGATGATAGGAATGTTAACAAACTTGATGCTTATGGGAGAGTGCTCCATCACATGATCTCTAACATCATTATTCCAAATGTTGGGCATAAACCATCTATCACCAACATGCACGCATTTGTGATGCTAGCCTTGCATGAACATAGGAGAATGAATTTTGGATTTATGGCTATAGAACATATGCTAGCTACACAATCTTCCTCAACGAAATGCTTGCCGTATGATTGCTTTATCACAAAAATCCTCCAACACTTTGTGATCAATTTGGTTGGCATGGGTAATCACATTGGACATGGCAAGATCTACACTCAACAAACCTTCAAAAGAATGGGGTTTGAGAAAGATGAAGATGGGACATTCATCCGAGGTGGACAAGATGATGATGATGACAATGATGAAGAAGATGATGATGAAGATCAAGAGGACATGGATATAGAAAAAGAGGACAGTGATGAAGAAACAGAGGTTGAAATCCAAAGAAGAGAAACAAGGCAAAAGAAGCGACAAGAAAGAACAGAGGAAGGCTCATCTTTGGGGAGCATGAGTCATCTAATGGATATGATAGCCTCTCTACAAACGTCAATGAACACTCGGTTTGATGCATTCAACGGTCGCTTTGAGGTTTTGGATGGGAAAGTCTCCAACATTCAAGAAAGGCTTAATACATTGGATAAAAAAATGACCGACACACAAGAACGGGTTAAGAGACTCGAGCAAGGAGGAGGAGATAGAGATGATTGAGATTTCTTTTATAAAACCTTCTCTTTTTTCCCTTGTTTTGTCTATAACTCCTTTCAAACTCCTGTTTTCATTCTCTTAATGATATGGTTTTTAACTTGCTAATTTCTAATCTTAATTTGCTTTTGTTATGCTAAGTGATCCTTTTGTTGCTCTTTTTCTTTGTTGATTGGCCTCTCTTGTTATGGACTTCATGATGATAATTTAATGTTGAAAGTCCTATTGCTACCTCTTCTATGATCCCTTGAAACTTCTCTCCTAAAATTTTTTGATTTATGACAAAAGGGGGAGAAAATATTGCAAGATGTAAGGGGGAGAAATCTTGATAATATGTTGATTATTGATGGTGTTTGATATTATATGTTGCAGCTTATGCCTTGTGATGTTAAGATGCTATGGGCTTTTTGGCTTAGTTTGATCTTGTAATATTCTTTAGCCATATTTGACATAAAGCTTGTGTTTAGGGGGAGTTATCTCTCTTTTATGGTGATTGTTGTGCTTTGCTCTTACTATTGATCTTTTGAAGCATCACCATACTTTACTCTTACTCTTTTGTTCTTCTTGCATATGTGTTTGTCATAATCAAAAAGGGGGAGATTGTTAGCCCTAAGGGCATTAATACTTATGATTTTGATATGATTAACACATGCTTGTGTGAGTATTTTAGCTAACCTTTCATAGAACAAAAGAAGCACCTGTGAAGTCTCAAAGTCTACACTCTCTAAAAGCAAAAGATCTTGTTGATAAGGGCAAAATGGAGAAGAAGAGACCAAGCCATTCCAAGATCAAATCATTGGAGACATTGAAGACATTGAAGGCATTGTCTATGTTAGAGTATAATTAGGTACTCCCTGTAAAACTCCCTAATCTTACTCTTTGATTATTGATCATATATGAAGCTCCTTTTACGATTTTCTAAAATATAAACTTTTGTTAAAATCTAAGTATTCTTGACTGAAGTTGTGATGCTTTTGGAAGGTTTTTCTTATCTTTAAAATGATTTTCAATAATACATGTCTTTAAAACAATGAAGAAAGCTTTTGTCTTAAAAAGAAACTTGGTTGAAGAAACAAAAATTCGGTCATCCGGTTTTAGAACCAGTCGTCCGATTTTTTCTAAATCAAAAAAATCGGCAGTCCGTTTTTCAGATGGACAAGTCTGAATCTTTCTGTCCAAGAACCGGTTGTCCGATTTTCTTTACTTTAAAAAAAATCGGCGGTCCGATTTCTAGCTGGACAAGTCCGAATCTTTCTGTTTAAGAACTGGCCGTCCGATTTCAGGAACCGGTCGTCCAATTTTCACATTTACTGTAAAATATTATTACCGTTACACTGAATGCAACAGTCACTTTTTTTAAGATAGTATATATAGACTTTTTGATCAGCCATAAAGCAGACAAGTTTGGTGAAATATTCATTGAGAATATTTAAAACTTGTAAAGAGCTTCAATAGTACATTTATTGCAAACACTTTCAATCCCAAACAAAAATCTTCTTGAGCTTCATTATTGATCATCATCAAAGAAGAAGAAAGGAGGAGCTTGTAGAAACATTTCATTGAGTTGTATCCATTATTTCTCAAGAATATTGTTCTTGAACCTATATTTCTTTATTATTGATATCAAAGGTTTGTGTTGAAAAACCCCTTGGGTAATCCTTTGATTTACATTGTGTTGTGAATTGAGGTTGTGTGCAAAACCCTTGAAGGGTGATCCTCATATTTGTAGTTAGTGTAATTTTGTGTTTATAGTGAATTTGGAAAATCCTTGGGTGTTAACTCAAGGTAGTGGATGTAACTCTTTGAGGGAGTGAACCACTATAAATCCTTGTGCCCTTTTCTTTTCTTTCTAAGCTTATTACTTATTTGTCTCAACCACAAAATTTTGTTTGGTTTGGAATTTTATTAAAAGAGTTCTAGAATTCTCTTTCAAACAAAATTGGAGGTTTACCCTTTAATTAACAAAGGTTTTTCGATAATTAGCCAAAAACCTTATTCACCCCCCCCCCCCCCCCCTCTAAGGTTTTTCAGAATTGAGGAAGCTTTGATTTTTGCCGAATTTTCTTCTATTCCTTCATTCCTTCGAATTTTGAACAAATGGAAAACCTCCAAAAATATTTGATTCTTGAGAGTTGATAGAGTTTAGAGAGATTAAGGAGTTTAAAAGAAAATAGAAGAGAGAACGAGTGATTTTTGGTGTGAGGAATGAATTTATTTAGAGTGGTATTTGTAGTAGAAAAAAGTAAAATAAATAAATTGGATCGTTGGATCTAAATGGCCAAAAGATCTGGACCCTTAGATCTCAATAGTCAACTTGTGGCCAACGGTCAAACCATCTAAACCGTTGAGATCAAACGGCTAGATTATTTGGACTAGTAATCTTCAACGGTCCGTGAAGCAGGGGATAAGAACCCACAAGCTTCAAATTTTTTTTTTTTTTTTGTTTCTTTGTAGCTGGCCCACAGGCTGGGCTAGTCCCGAGCCGATTTGCGGAATGGTCCAAATTTTGCATGGGCCGAGGAGGTTCCAGGCTTGATATGGGCCGATCTAGGTCTAGGTCACGGTTCACAAAATCAAAGCCTAGCATGGACCACTTGCGTGTGGGCTAGGCTAGGCCTGACCGGTTCGGGGCCAGTCTCGGGTTAAAACGGGCCGGGTTGGACGAATTTTCAGGCTAGCTAGACCCAATGGCCATCCCTACTTGGCAGTGGGTTTACGCCATTTTCTAGGGCAGTGTTTGACAATCAGGCCTCCGCAACATGGTTATCCCAAGAGGATCGTGGTGAAGTTCGGTCGTGCATTTGAAATGTGTGATGGGGAGGGCCAAAACTTTGGTTAGTTTATTAAGGTGTTAAGAATATGCTTGAGTGCAATGGATGGACCCTTGGAGTTGTTTTATTCTCCGGAATTCTGGGTGCACTTCTCCTGGGTCGCCATAGGAGAACCAATGGTGATGACCTATCACCTGTATACGCCATTTTCTCATACGCGCATATTTCATCTTTTCTTCCATACTGCTCGATTGTTCCTCCAAGAAGGAGACTGTCACCTGGTTGCCCAAGATACTAAGACTGGGCTGCGTTACTGGGGTTTTGAAATTGTGTATTCCACCCCTCAATTTGATGACTTTGTAGCACTGTCGGTGTTTCTCCTAGAAAAGTGAAGTTATGCAGGGATAGTACAAAATCCCGTTTAGATTACTTAGGATGGTTGCTTTCTATCTTCTCTTTTTTTTTCTTCTTCTTTGCAATTCTAATGTAAAGTTATAAAGCTCGTTTTGCCAAATCAATGAAAATATTCAGCTTTATAAATGTTGTTTGTTTCAATGCTTAGAAAGATAAGCAAACGATTTGATGACGACTCATTACGGTAATATTTTTTTAGGTTGGTGTCCTTCCACATTTTAGCTAGTTATCTCCCATCTACATCTTCTAAAGCGTATACTTCGTTCATGTAAGCTTTGATGACCTTGTATGGTCCTTCCCAAAATGTATCTAACTTATGTGAAGGCTCCTACCGGCTAACTTTGCTTTTCCTCAAAACCAAATCTCTTATTTTGATCCTTGAAAATCGCACCCAGGAGTTGTGATACCGGGCTGCTGTTCGCTGGAAATGTTCGTCCTTTTTTACAGCTTCATTCCAGAGATCCCCTATAAGAAGCAAGTTTTCTCGTAGAAATTGTCCATTTTGTTGTGGGTCAAAGTAGTCGTTCGTGTACTGGGGGAACTAATTTCTGCTGGAATCAAGGTTTCTAGGCCAAATCATAAGCTAAATAATGACTCTCCTGTAGCTTTTCTCGCGGTGCTTATGTAAGACCATAGGATACTCAGTAGCTCTTCGATCCAGTTACCCTTCGCATTATTCAACCATTTTTTGAGCCTCTGCAATATCGTATTATTGGAAACTTTCGCGAGTCCGTTTGTTTGTGGGTTCCCAATAGAAACGAATCTTTGGTCAATGCCCAGATGTTCACAAAATTCCTTGAATGAGCTTGTGTCGAATTTTTTTCCGTTGTCAGTTATGAGATTTTTGGTATCACATATCTGAAAGTAACGTCCTCAAAAAAAAAAAAAAAAATCATGGACCTACTTAAACGTTATGAGCTCAGAGCTTTAGCTTCTACCTATCAAGTGAAGTAGTCGATAATGACATCGAGGTATTCCTTTCCTCCTCAGGCCCTTGGGAAAGGACCTAAGAGGTCCATAATCCATTGGGCGAATGGTATATGGGAAGCGATGGAGTAGTATTCATTTGTGGAATGTGAGGATGATCGTTAGAGTGAATTTGGCATTGATGGTAGACCAAATTGAACAAATGATAGGTCAAGATCATGTTGTTCATTGGGAATTGAGGGAGAACGAGCAGACATCGAACGATTAATTTCCATTTCTTGTTATTGTGTAAAGGCTCGTACTATTTCCTAGTCCTCTCTTATTGTGGGCCAGAAGTACATGTAGCGCATGATTTTTCGAACAAGCGCATTGTTCCAATGTGCGCTCTGCAGATCCCTTCGTGCATTTATCTTAAGATGTAATTTCTTTCTTCATGGGTGATGCATTTGAGTAGCGGCCAATTCCTAATGGTTCGGTATAGTTGGTCGTTACGAACGACATATCGCACCGCTGTGGTTTTTATTTTCTGGGCTTGATCGACTGCGTATAGCAAAGAGCCATTCAAGATGTAATTTTTTATTGAGGTCATCCAATTATCTTCAGGATTCATGCATAGGATTTCTTTGTCGATGCTCTTTTTGATAAAGGGTTCTAGCCATATTCCGGAGATATGTTTCCCGGATATGGCTGTGGATAATTCATATGCTTTTTGGTTATTTCTTCTTCTGACTTTTTTGATCCATGTGCGTTTGAATCGAGAAACGAGCGTTTTTGCTAGCATTGAATATTTTTTCATGTTGTCTTCTTTTGCTTCAAATGTTCCTATGATATGATTGTAGACGAATTTTGAATCCCCGTGTATGATAAGTTGCTCCATGTTTATTGCTAAAGCCATACGGAGGCCTGCAAGGAGTGCCTCAGACTCGTTGTTGCTGATGGGGAAGCTATATTTTAAAGCATACGCGAATTCCGCCCCAATAGGGCTCTTTAGCATAAAAACTTACTCCCTGATGATTCGTCCTCGCGGACCCATCAACGTATAAGCTCTATGTTATTTCGCAGTCCGGGTGTTCTTGTTGCTGATTGTCAGGCGTCCAGCTAAGGAGTGTGTTTTCTATGATGAAATTAACCATGACTTGTGCTTGTATTGTTTTTCGCAGTTGGAAGTCAATGTGATACTCACTCAATTCGAGTACACATTTAGTCATGTGACCCATGAGGTCCGGTTTGTACAAGATTTGCCAAACCGGTGCATTTGTGAGTATAGTGACATGATGTGCTTGGAATAATGGTCGAAGTTGCCGAGCTGATACTACCAAGCAAAAGATGTGTTTTACTAGTGGGGTGTACAATGTTTCGGCACCTTCTAATACATGACTCACATAATGAATATGTGACATTTCTCATTAAGCAAAGAGCAAATTATAACACTAACAACAACCTTTTTTATAGCTAAATACATGAATAGAGTTTCCCCTTCAGCGAGAGCGACTAATAAGGAAGCCTGACTAAGAGCCATTTTTAATTTGTTGAAATCTTTTTTACAGTCAGCCGTCCTACCAAACATGGCGTTTCCTTTCAAGAGCTTGTGAAGGGGTAGGCTCTTCTCCCCGATTTTTGACAGGAATAGCTTTGCTCTTCTCCCTAAGGTAGGCCATGCATCTAGACAGCTTTTATACGTCCTTTACCCTCTTCGGGGTTTGTATTTTTTGGATAGCTTTGATCTTGGTGGGTCAATCTCGATACCCTGTTCTGAAATAATGAATCCTAGGCATTTTCCAGATGGTACCCCGAAGACATATTTCTCGAGGTTTAGTCGCATTCTAGCTACTCGTATTCTTTGGAATGTCTCATAAATGTCAATAGGGAGGTTGCTGATCTTTTTAGATTTGAGAATGAGATCATCAACGTAAACTTCCATGTTGCGGTTGATCCAGGTGCCAAAGAGGTTATTTACTATTTGTTGGAATTCTGCTCCTGCGTTCTTGAGCCTGAAGGGCATGCAAGTGTAGCAAAAGATGCCATCATCGATGACAAAGGCAGTTTTTTTCCATATCTTCGGCGGCCACTTGGATATGATGATATCCTTGGTAGGCATCGAGGAAACAGAGGATTTCATGACATGCCATTGCATTGACGACTTGGTCAATTCGTGGTAAGGGGAAAGGCTTTTTTGGGATAGCTTTCTTTAAGTCTGTACAATCGGTGCACATTTGCCATTCCCCATTGTGCTTTGGGACCACAGCCGGTTAGCTAGCCATGTGCGTATTCAACTCGTTTGATGATGCCTGCATTCAATAATTCTTGCACATTTTCTTTAATAACTAGTTGTCATTCTAGGGTAAACATTCTTTTCTTTTGAGTAACCGACGGGAAATTGGGTGGGATGCCCAAACGATATTCTGCAATATTGCGGGAGATGGTGCCCAGGTCATGTGGGATCCAAGAGAAAATGTCTTTATATTCAAAGAGAATGTCCTGAACTTCTTGGAGAATGGGAGGCGGGAAAGTAGTATCAATCTTTATCTTATGTTCTGGGTGTGTGCTATTGATACTGAATAGCTCAAAGTCTCCCTGTAGTGGGAAATTTTTAATGGTTATTGCTTCTTGGTTCAGATTGTGTTTTATGGCCGAACTCTCGGCCTCTACTTTTGAGGCCATGAAGCACTCAGGGCCAACGAGTTTATCACCCATGATGATGTGAAGTGTATCACTGATTTATACCTCTACGGTGCCGGAGTAAGTGGAGATAGAAGCTTTAAGTATGTTTAGGGCTAGACGCCCTAGAATACCGCTATAAGAGGAAGGAGTATCAACGATTAAAAAATCTTGATGCTGAACAGAGCCTTTGATAGTTAAAGGCAGCGTAATACTACCGATGGAGCTAATACTTTGACCAGTGAACCCGAAACGAGGTAATTATTTGGGGTTCGATTTCTGTAGGCGAGATGCCCATTTGGTCAAAGGCATTTGAAAAGAATGTTATTTGCGCTCCTTGTGTCAACGAGAATTTGTTTTATGGTACAATGGCTGATGTCAAGAGTGACGACCAGCGGGGCATCATCTTCTTCGTTCCTTTGTTGCTTCCAGGTTCTCGTTTCTCTATCAGTGGTGATGACTTTAATCACTTTTTGCTCATTCGAACTCGTTAATGGTGGTTGGTTGTCTTTTGAGTAGCGGTGTTCCCTATCGCTCTTCTTTTTGTTCTCATCCTAGAGGTCTGCCCTTTGAACGATAAAATCCCTTAGTAATACTTGGCAGATGGCATTTTCAATTTCTTTTCGCAATTCGATGCATTGTTCTGTATCATGGTCGTGGTCCCAATGGAAATTATAGTATTTGTGTTACTTCGTCTCTCGAGTGGGAAGGTCATTTTGGCAGGTGCTTTGAGAATCCCTAGCGATTCGACGAGCTGCAAGATTTTCTGTTCGGGACTTCTTAAGAGGTGTATAAGTGTCATGTTTGCCGAGTGGTGTACAGAGATGACCTCTTTGTGAGTCCCAATTATATGGGCAGGATAGTCGTTCCCGTACGTGTTATCACTTGTGGTCCTGTATACGATGTGGCTCCTTACCCGTTACGTCTGTCAACACATTATCATGCTATTCTCGTTTGCTTCGGACGTTGATTTCTCCGTTAATAAATTCATGGACTGCGTCTAGTAGGTGGTCAACAGTGAATAAGGTCTTTGTTGCAAGTACCTTTGTGAGAGATAGTCATCAGAGGACGTGTTTATATGCTTGTATGTGCTCGCGATCATGGAGGTTGGGTACCTTATGATTTCTTTATTGAACAGTTTCGTGTATGTTCGGACGGATTCGAATTTTTGTTGCTAAACGGTGAGTAGATAATCGGAAGCTGGGAAAATTTCCCTTTGTGCCGCGAAGTGGTGACGGAATTTTTAGCCAAGATCTTGAAATCCTGAGATTGATCACAGGGGTAAAGAGGCGAGCTAGCAAAGAGCTGTATCCCGGAGGGAACTGGTAAGCAAATGGCATAATTCCACATCAGAAGCGTTATGAATCATGATAAGCGCAAGAAAATGTTAAAGATGTTTATCAGTGTTTGTGGTACCGTTATATCGTTCAAAGCGAAGGGTATCGAATTTGTCAGATATAGGTGTTTGCTGGTTATATTTCGGAGAAAGGGCTGCAACTTTTAGTTCCAATTATTTCCTTTTAAGTTTGATGGTGCTTGAATATCATTCATGATGTTTTAGACTCAGGTTGGAATGGTTATTGGAGTGGCATACTCGCAGGTGTCGACATATCCCCTGATGTGACTTGGTTGTCATGAGGTAGGCCTTTTGTTGTGGTATGAACGAGATATCAGGTGTATGTCTCCCTGCCTGTGTGTTGGCAGGTGTTGCTATAAAGTAGCGGATATGTTAGGATTAAGGGTAGTGTTTTCTGTATCGTTGTCTATGAAGTAAAGTTTCTGGGATTCTCGAAAGACTTGGTCGGGTATATACGGTGTGCATCAATTGATGAATTTCCAATTACTAAACGCTCTAAACCCCTGCAAGACAGAAGGCCGTTAGAGACTCGAGGGGACTAACTCCTCAAAGGTGTCTCCGATGCCTAAGTCTGTGACGATCTCAGAGAAGGATTGTAGAGAAGTAAAGAGAATTTATTAGTTAGAATTCAAATCAATCATTAATGAGTGGAGAGGAAATTTTTTTATAGGTGTTTGGTTGGGCTTCTCTTCTCTCGTGTCACGTTTTGGACCGAATTAGTTTTATCTCAACAGGTATTTGTCTTTCCTTGAAGTTGGATTAGGCTTTGATGGAGCTCATTATTTCAGATGATGGTGTTTGTACCATCACAACCTAAAACTTAATAAACAAAAATTCAAAAAAAAAAAAAAAAAAAAAACTTCGGTCCAAAATTCCCTTTTTTACTATATAGCACATCATTTATATTGATAAAAAAAATTAAATATCAAGTTACAAAATTTATTAAAGCTCACATTGTCAATGATTATATCTATATAGTTTTATTGTGTAAGTTTTTCTTTCTTCAAGATATATAATAGATCCCTTTTACGGCAAAAAGAATATATATATATATATATATAAAAAGGGATATATCATGAATTTTATCGAAATAGTCTCTCATTAGTACAAAATATCAATAAATTTATTTTTATGTCTGAAAATTAAAGGTGAATTTATATTGGATTTTTAAGTAAAAGTAGTTTATTTTCTTATGTATTTTTTTTTTTTTAACTTTAACTCAAAAAATGAATACCCATTTTCTTAAAACTTAAATTCAATCCAAATACAACTAAAAAAAGTAAATATTTACTTTTAGACGGGAGGAAATCAATTCAAATACTAAAACAAGAGAGAATGACATCTAAAAAAAAAAATTGGTTGGTTTTGGTCCCTTTTTGCTTACGGAATAAATGAAAGCAAAGGTGATGTATGTATTCAACATTTGGTCACATATATATGCTTTTTCTTCAATCCAAATGTATTTGGAAAAAGAAAAAACCAATGGTACAACTTCTTAACTGTCAAGTTTGATGTGCTTTTTTTTTTTTTTTGTATTGTTGGCAGAGAAATTAGTTGGTCTTTCCAACTATTGCTACTTTTAAGATCATCACTTACCTTTTACTGTTGCAAGGTACCTGTATACTTATGGGACCAATATTTGACCCGGACTTTTACTATTTTGTAAGGCTTAATTTTATTTTAGTCATTTTTATTTAAACATTTAACCATTTATTGAAAATATTGTAGCTCAATATTATGTGTGATACTTTGATAATTTGTAATGATTTAAATATGAATTTCTATTTTATATTTGACATACCAAAAGAAAAAACATTGTTATAATGAGAACATAAAATAATTTCTCTATGTTAGAAGAATTGGTGCATTCATATTTACACTTTGAAATTTGTTTTTATGGAATGGTATAATGAAAAAAAAAAAATTCATTAAAAGTTATAATTTTTTACAATGTAACATAAAATAAGAGTATTCATGAAGTATAACAAATTAAAAAATAAAGGAGCATACATTTTAAAAAAAAAAAGAAAAATCAATTAATTTTTCTCGATATACCCAACAAATCTTTTTCTTTCAATTTACTCTCATTTATCTTTTTTCTTTTCTATGACTTTTCTCTCATATTATCGTATTATATAATACTTTTTTTAGGAACAAAATAATAATTTAATAATAAAAACATTATTTATTAGACCAGAGTCCTTAATTCGAATATCAAATTAATTTCCTTCCTAATATATATTTTAAAAAAAATCCTCTTTTTGAATATATATACTAAATTGAAAAAGTAAATATCCTTTTAGTCCAAACTATTCTAATAATAGTGAAATATAAAAAGATATACGTCTCCAACACCTATATGTATATTTTCATGAAAATGGAGTCTCATATAGACAAAAGAAGGTTTTAATTAATTAATTCTGGATGGAATTGTAAAACAATTTTGTAGTAGCCCTTTTTCAGACGCAAACTTTATTTTTCCATCATATGTCCTAATCCGATAACTATTATATATGCATTAGTAATGGGATATTTAATAGCATCATGAATATATATATTATCTGTCAACCAAAAAAACAAAAAAAACTTTATTGCCTAAGGGTAGGGTAGAGTAGAGAGTTGGTGGTGGGCCCTAATTTCTTTCTTAGAAGTTAGAAGCAGAGAAAGAAAAGAAAAGAGAGGTCAAGTTCGTGGTAGGGTTCCGTATATAATATACTATACTTTCTTCCTCTTGTCATCCATGGGCCGTTTTGCAGGCAGGACACTGTGAGAAAATTATGATATAAAAATTATAGACAAGGGAAGGAGTTTACGATGAACACTACTAACGCTCTCTCGTCAATCCATAAGACTGCATAAATCAAAAAATTCTTTTCAAAAGTTTTTAAGTCAAAGACTTAATTTTCAAAAAAAATTCTTTGATGATTCTTTTTAACATGTTAATAAAGAGCCCTATTTAAATGGACAATAGTCAATGAAATAATATATATTTATAAATTTTCCTAGCAAATATATATATACTTTTTTTATATATTTTTCAAATTTTTCTCATTATAAAAATCTTGTCATATTTTAATCTCTAAAACTAACTCGATTTAGTATATATTTAATACATCGATTATAAATTCTAATTAGTCTAAAAATTAAAGTTATATTTTTAATTGTAAAGTAATTCAAGACGATGATTTGAGTCACACAGAAACTATAAGAGAGAAGAAGAAAGAGGCAAGAATATATGTTTGTCAACATCATCCAATTAGATGAGAGTGACTTTGCTTTGAGCCTAAATAAAAGCTTAATAATACACGTAAATTGTTTGTCAAGTTATGTTTTTTTTTTTTTAAATTTAATTTTTGGAAGTCGAAGAATGTTGAAATTGAAATGGCATTTGGGTTAACAGACATTGGATGATTGCGATGTGACGATTTAGTGGTGGGCAGGGCAGGGCAGGGCTGGGTAGTGTGTGGGATCGAGAGATGCATAAGTTAAGATTAATATTATCATGCACAATAGAGGAAATTATACTATCAATTTTCTTTTTTAATAATTTTGATTCCAAATATATAAAGTTTACTGTTTTCCTTATTTTCTTTGACTTTCTATTTGCAGATTTTTTTAAAAAGCATTAAGCTTATTATCCACCACTAAATAAAACTCAAAATCATCTTATACATATATGTTTTTTATTATTAATTTTTTATCCAAAAAAATTATAATAAACTAATATGAGAAATAGTTTTTCAATATTGGTCATATAACTTTTATTTACTTATTTTTTTCAGTAACTATTTATTTTAATAATTTTAAATAAATTTTAAATTGGTCTCTCAATATAAAAAAAGTGTTAATCGAGGATCTCAAATTTTAAAATTCTCTTAAAAGAATGTAAGAAATGTATCAATTAATTATCTTACCTCAATTCTTTGAGGATTTACCACTCATTTGGATCACTTTGAGCAAAAATGTAACTTAAATAAAAAATTATTAACCCTCTAAAATTAGGAATAGCAACAGTACAGGTACCCAACCGATTAGTTATTATCAAATTGAATACAAACTATTACATTATCTACTAATTTCGACTTGATAATTATCTATAGATAAGGTTTTTTGCTACCAGTACTGAAACTCTCAGTCAACCGGTAATGATTATCCACTCACTGTTCAATGAAAATAAAAAATTAATTATTTTTTACTAAATTTACTTGTCTCAATTGAATATATCAAATCATAAGGTACTTTGAAAAATCCTTAAAAATAAAGAAACGTTATCCATTACTTTACATAAGTGAAGTAAGAGACTTGATTGATAAATTTTTTCCATTTTGAATAATTTTTTAAATACAAATTCTACGATTAGAGGTTCTCAATTGAAATTTTTTCATATTTCGAGGGATCAATTTGAAATTTATCTAAAAATACTTTGGATAAAAGATATTAAAGATAAATAGTTAGGAACAAAAATGAATAAAATGAGTAAAATAAAAAATATGGAATAAAATTGAGACGGAATAAATAATTATAAGACAAAATTCATCAATTACTTTTTATTTTTAATCATTAAAAATTTATTAATAAAATTATTATAAAATAAGTGTATTAATAAATGCACTAAACACTCGTTAAAATAATAGTATTTCAATAGTTGATTTATTTTTTTATGAGGAAAGATCAGTTTTCAATTCCTTATAATAATATATTTTCGTAAAATTAGATGAACTGCAGCGTTTTGGGATTTTAAAAGCAATTTTTTTTAACAATTTATTTCTAGGTATATAAAAGGTAGGTTGAGTTGACTCCTGAAGTGAGGTATTTTAAAAAAAAAAAAAAAAAAAAATGAGTCCATGTAGGATGGTTTTACATTTTAGGCAGGCCACTGGTTTTATTATTTAAAATTAGCCGTTTTGAATTTATTCTAATTATAAACTACTATTTTGAAGTTATTTTTAAAAATTTATTATATACATTTCTGGTTTGAACTGAAAAAAATTAAAAAAATAATTTGAAAAATTATTTTAGGGGTGTCCTTTAGAATGCTTCTACTCATTGATATAATTAAAAATAAAATTATTATATTAATTTTTTCTAAATATTTATTTTTAATTACTTAAAAAAAACATAAACAAAAGAAATAGAAGCTTAAGAAAAATAAAAGAAGAGATGGCAGTACTTTTTTTTATTTGTTTGTACAGAGAATTGGAATCTCAATTTTATTTATTTTGGAAGGTGAATTGGTATTTGATTGAAAGAATTGATTTGATAAAATAAGAAATCTGAAAATATGCTGGAAATTAATTTGGCAGGCAAAGGGAAAGAGTGATTATTATTTATTTCCATTGATTATGCAGCCGCTTGGCCTTCCCACTCTTGAGGAGTTTTCATTAAAACAGCCTAAAATCCAAAATACACCCACACGTCCAACATTACTCTCATACACATTTTTCTCTTTTAATCTCCACAGAAAAGGTGAGGAGGCCCGCTTTGGTTTAAGGATTTTGGCCGCAAAACAAAACAAAAACAGTTTTCTTCGGAAAAGACTTTTCTTTATTTGTTTGTTTGGTAATGAGAAAAAATAATGGAAAAAATTAAATAAGAAAAAATAGTAAAAAATAAATTACTTATTAAATGTGAAACATCATTTTCCTAGTATGAGAAAAAAGAAAATGAAAAGAAAAATATAAACCTTGTTTGAATATTTATTACTTTCTCAGTTAAATTCATATTCACTTTCTATTTAGAATTCACGACACTTTCTTTCTGTAAAACCTTACGGCACTTTATCTCTCTAAAATTTACGCTCACATTCTCTCTCTAGAATTCACGCTCACTTTCTTTTTCTAAAATTCACGCCCACTTTCTCTTTTTAAAATTCATGCTCACTTTCTCTCTCTAGAATTCGCAACACTTTCTCTCTATAAAACTTACGACATTTTTTATCTCTAGAATTCACACTCAGTTTCTTTTTAAAATTCATGACATTTTTTTTCTCTAAATATACGATACTTTCTCTCCCTAAAACTAACACTCACTTTCTTTCTCTAAAATCCACGCTTACTTTGTCTCTCATAACATTTATATCTAATATCAAATTAATATCGCAAAGTACTAATATTGATATCAAACTAATATTAAAAATAATCCTAAACATATATATAGTGTTATTCTTCTTTTTCATAATTTTTCTCTTTCCATTTCTATTTTTGGAATCCACAAACCAAATAAGAAAATTTATATTTTCTTATCTCACCAAACAACATATGGATTTAAATTTTCCAAAAATTTTATTTTCCTTCTCTCTCTCTTTTTTTTTCACACCAAAATCCTTCAACCAAACAGGGACTTAATGATCTGAGGAGAGAGGTTTTTGTTTTAGTTTGGTAGAATTTAAAATTTGAAATATTTATATGATATGAAACACCATAAAACACAATGAAAAATTTGTAGTAATTAAAGTTTGAAAGGTTCATGTGGCTTGCTGCCCGGATGTCTTCCACATGGCTTGCTCATCTGATTAATGTTCCAGTCCTCCTAAGATACCAACCACCAATAATATACTTCCCCGGCCGCCTACCTCATCTTCAAACTCTTTTAACTTGTTCATCAATCGAATATTTCTCGACAACCCCCTGCCAAAGTAACGCACACCAAATTTAACAGTGTCCTAAGTTAAATGCGGGTGTGACTCCAGTGAAGCTGGCTAATAATGAAGAATGAATACTAGCTAGCTATCTTTTCTTTACTTCTTGTGGAGGAGGGGTCGGTCCAGTTGGGTTGGCTGTACAATATTTTCGTTATCTATATTCTCCACAACTAGATTGGATTCCAACGCCAACAAATCACATCCTTTGAGAGAATTTTCTCAATCATACATACATACAAGTACAACCGCCCCTTTTATGCCGGCATCATATGCATCTACATCATCTGTTTATTTATTTTATTGAATTCCCATCTAGTTATGTATAACCACAGGACGGTTGGGTCGGTGCAATCCCAACCTCCAAGAAACAAGTTGGAACACTCAAAACGACATCCAATATCAACTAGTAGTAGTAGTAGTAGTAAAAAGAGAATACTATAAATGGTTGAAAAATCTGAAGGAGTACATTTTTATCTTTTGGTGGGGTGGTGTTGGAGTAAGTAAATCTTTGGAACTTGACCAGAAGTTTTGTAGTCGGGTGATAATTGAGGAATGATACGGGCAAACCTAAGGCATCTTCTTCTTCTCCTTAATGGAAAAGGGGACACGGCATGGGCATAAAGACCAGGAAAAAGGAGGGACCTCTAGCCAACATTGAGTGTGTTAGCACAGGAAAAAAGCTAGGAATAAGCAGGTGAGGAACCCCACCACCAGCTTCATCACTGCACACAAACACAGTCCTAATAAAGGAAATCCAGCTCTGAATTAACTCCAAAAACACCAGGAGAGAAAGACTTCAATATCTCAATTCATTTTCAAAACTCCCATCACCTGTATGGCACAACATGGAAGGAAAAAAAGATGCAGCAGCTTCGGATATTTTCACATAAGATGGACTATATGATTCAGATGGGCTGCTCCTAAAATAAGAAAATATAAAACAAGGACACACATGACAAAAGGCAGTAGTTTGACAACCCAATTTTTTAACAAGAAACCAAAACGAGAACTCAGGAGAGGAACATGGTAAGAAGGTTAAATTGGCCAAATGAATCCAAGTATGAAAATGCAACAGATATCTTACAAGAAATTCTTCCGCCAAAATAGTGTGGTGTCTTAAGTATATACATTGTGGCTGTCCAAAAAGATGTTGCAAATAGCCAAGAAAGAACAGAATGAACAAGAAAACCTCAATACCAATTCAGTTAACAAGCAGTATGGCAATGATTCAGAAATGAGTCATCTACAAGCAGGGTTCACCTTCTTGGTGTTAAGTGTTTCGAGGAAATGAGAAAATTAACACAAGCTAAACTCCTCATTAAGCAAGCATAAGTGCACAACTGAATAGTCAAAAGCTAATGCACAAACATATTGCAAACACATCAATGCACTCGAAGAAAATTAAAAGCTTGTTGTACAACCCAAAAAGCTTTTCTGCCTGCATATTTTCCTTTTCTCATTTGCTAAGTCTTTCCTAGTTGAATCTGTCAATGTAGCAGACGAAGACATAAAAGCTAGCAAAACCCAGGAACTAGAAATATAATCGGCTGGTACTGTTTGAATAATTTCAGAATATAAGGTCTACCTATCACTTCAAATGATGCCGGTTAGGAAAAGGAATTGTCGAAGTTGACATGCAATGTTATGCTAGATGAGCTAGAAAATAGACAAAAGTGAGAAACATGATGGGATAGCTAGATTTGTGATAAACAAGTTCATACCTACTGTTAATTAGGTCCTCATAACAGAAGACCAAAAATACAGCTGTAAAGAAAACACTTCTCCAATAGTATTTGAAATTGCAAACCAGATTAGAAGTGAAATATGAACTGCCACATTGATCTACTTCCCAGAACCTGAGATCACCAAAATGAGCAATTCGTTTCTGTGGTGTCTATTCTGTATACCAAATGTCTGTATGTATAATATTCCTCCTTTTCTTTGTTACGTAGAAATAAAAAGGAAAGGCAATTCATCCACAAGCACTGAAGCATATTGATGGGAAGATGGGGAACAATCAGATAGGAACAAGAGACAAAATATATAAATCAATGAACTTCTTGCTCTTTGAGGATAAAATGCCAGAGGACTTGCTAAACAAACTGGACTTACAACTTAAAATGAGTCCTTACCTGATTAAGCGAGATACATCAGTATCGTCTCCTTATATTTTCTGAACAACAGTGGAATATTATGAGGCTGTTGACAGAAGCAAAAGATTGGCTCCCTTGACCTGAACAATGACTTACTTAGACACAAAACAACATTCTGAAGACGCGAATCGCATGGCGTGAGACTATGGTACTTGTTGATCCCTGGCATATTCATGACAAATGTAATCAGAAATATTAAGTGGACCATTTCTTTTTTTTCTATTGGATTAAGCTTTTACAAGGAATCATGGGCCTTCAGCACTATCGGTTCAATTGAGTCGACATAAATTAAAAAGGAAAACAGTTGATTTGTAAAGATCAACTGTTGTTGAACAAAAGTGAATAAAATCCTGAAAAACTAAGAACAAAATAAGCATCAACTGGCAAAAATGAGTTGGAAGCAATGAACAAAAGTATCTTGGAAAAGAGAGCACATTAAAACTGTGGCAACATCAGCATGTGTGAGCACAGTGTGAGAGTGCATCCATCATCTCTTTCTAGAACTCCCAAAAAGTACACCATATTTTTACAGGAAAAAGCCTTACCTTAAATAGGAATGGACTTGATCTGATCTCTAATATGTATCAAGGGAAACTTTTAGATGCCATTTTGCGTGCAGATAGAAGCCAAGGAATGCATATTGGACAGATGACTGGCAAGAGTATTAAGTACTCAAGCTGGAAATTCACTGTGCTCAGCGATCTTCTTCACCTCTTCTTTAACTTTCCTGGATAATTTTGGCCTTGGCTTCATAGGCTTCAAGAAAGAAGACTGAAACTTAACCATCTCTTTCAGGACCTCAATTAAGCTAGACTCAATACAAATTCCATTAGGATCGAGATGCCTTAAACAGCGTGCAACTGCCTCCATTGTGCTCATACAACCACCAAAAGGTTCCCTCCTAAGAATCAAATCTGAATCATATATTGTACCACCATCAGTTCCAGCATCATAATCTAAGCAAGCCTGAACTGAGAACTTTGACAAAAACTGTAAACTTGCTTGCAACATTTCTTTTGCGTGCTTCCAAGTTCCATCAAAAGCAATCAAAACACAACCATTTACATCAAAATCGAACGTTGATAACTTTCCCTGTTCTCTTTTTGTTAATGAAAACGCATCTTTACCTGAAAAGCCACAAAATGTAACCGTATAAAAGAATATATAACATAATCCAATGCAGAACAATTGAACTGTCGTGAAAAGAAGAATTCTGTACCAGGAAAAAGATAGATTGCTCGGAGGGGACAGTTAGGGTTTTGAACAGCATGATCATAAAAATAATCCAGAGTCTTCGAATCACCATACCGTAACTTACGTCCGACTATAACTTCACAATTTTGAAGGCACTTAGAAAGAACAGGAACGGTTGCAAGCTTGTGGCGTTGCTCGTGAGGATGGTGTAGTATTACGACTTTAGTGAGAGTTGGAATAGGCTTTTCGGGAATTGTGTGGCAGAGGCATACATTAATTGGTCTTCGGCAGCCCTCTTCGCATATTCTCCGCCGTGGGTGGTGGTCGTCGTCGTCGATAAATGACGTCATATTAGTGGCGGATACGGTGGCGAAAGTGGAATCTAGATTAATTGCGTGCCGAGGCACTTTTTTTTCATACCCCGTTTTTATGCAAAGCTCCTTAAAGTAATCCTGTTTTTCGGAAGTTGGCCCCGGATAGATTTTCTTCTTGAGTAAGTGACAAATTAAGCCCCACAACTATTTATTCCGTATAATTTTGCTCCTACATCTTTTTTTCTTATTTATTTTCGTCTAATAATTATTTATTTTTAATTTCTTTGATTCTCGTCACTACCAACAAGATGAAAGAAGGTAAATATTATCATATGAAGTGCAATATTTTTTATCATCTTCTACCTAGCAAGTAGCAAGTAGTGGCAGAGAAAAAAGATAAAAAAAAATAACTTTCTAAAAAAAATATATGATCAAATTCAAACATAATAGATAGTTTAAGGAGAAAATTTTCAATTAGTCTTTATTCTTCTTCTTCCTTTTTATTTTTTATTTTTCCTTTTTTGAGAAAGCATGAAAGCCAACTTGGTTATAAATATATAAATGATAATGATATCATTTAAAGATGTAAATTTATAATTTAAAATTTTTCAAGGGAAAATGTAGTTAAACCAAAATTAGTGGTTAAAATATCAATATGGTACTTTAAGAAGATTGGGGTTTAATTAAAATTTTCTAAAAGTTGGATACCAAATTGAAATTAGCCCAACATCACCGTCGTTTTGCATCTAAGACGCAGAAAAGTACTCTCTGCGTTTCTGCGCGGCAGAAAATTCAGCGGCCAAGCAAGCAAAACAGCAAAAGGTAGCCGAGAAAGATGACGAGTTTGAATCTTGAAAGGCCCTCATCACCATCATCATCAATCAACCCTCCACAGGAAGTTACTGAAAAAAAAAATCCTCCACCGGAAGCTTCTCACTTTCAGCACACTCCTAACTACTGGTTCCGTCCTCCCTCTCTGAATACATTAGCCAGTTTCCGCGTGTATATATGTTTTTATTTTTTATTTTTTGCAACTCTGTTTTTGATTATATATAATTCATTGTGTATGTAGTTGAGTGGAAACTGATATTTGTGCGGTATTGGAAGAAGCGCTTTTGATCAAGAGCTTGTTTTAAGTGTATTTGCTTGCCGCTCACTGTTACATGCCCTCATTGTACTGGCTTCTTCCTTTAATTACTGTAATCAGTTTACCCCATTAGCTAAATTGCCCTGGGAAAGTTTTGATTGGTACTTGCTTTATGGGGTATGGTTAGTTTGTTTTATTTTCACATCAAAATAATAAAAGAGGATGATAATGATAGCTTGGATTGGTGGATTTGATGCATTGCATGTGATGTTTTCTTAGCCAAAGAAAGAGGGTCGGTGATCATGATTTGTAATTAAATTATCTTAGTTGTTTACATTGCGAATGTTGTCCGTGAATTAATTAAATCTGGAGGAACTTTTAGTGTGATTATGTCACTTTTGCTAACGACATTGTGCTTGATGATTTATCAAGCAAAACTGGTTCCTTGAAGTTCAGCCTTAAAACAACAGAATTGAAGAAGTTAAAAAGCTTGTTGGTAAAATGAGTTTGGCTTCGGACTATTAGGGCTCTAAAATTTAGATTGATCCTGAGGTACTGCAGCCAAAAAGGTTGAAAGAAAAGTTTACAACCACTTCCTGTTTGAGACTACTGAACTTCTTGTTTCTGAACAAAATCATAAGTTCTATGTTGGAAATGAACTGTTGGGAAAAGAAAATAGGGGCTTGGTGGAGAGGGTGAACCCACATACATAATTTTTTAACAACTTTGAATAAGAGGAATGCTCAGAATTATTACTATAGAGCTGGAGGTCAAATTCATTGGCTTGATTGTATTGTTAAAACTCTCTTACCTTCTTAGTTGCTGTATGTTTTTTATTCTCAGGACAAACAAGCATAAAATCTTGCTTCTATTCACTAGTGTGGTGTTCTTTTTCTTTGTCAACGTATGTGCTAAGTCTAAGAGTTAGAGAACCACAGCTTGATTGATTTGTTTGTTTAGGCTTTGCTGAATACGGCTTGATTTATTTACTGTTTCTCTTTTGTCAATCGAAGGAAAAGAATCTTCAGAGGAAGATAAAGATGGGAACTTTAGTTTCGTTTTTTTTAACTCGGTTGATCTTACAAATAATTTTCTTTAGACTTCTCTTCATGAGAAGAAACTAAATCTCATTTCTTCCTGTTTTTCGTAGTGAAGAGAATGTGTACTTACTATGCAAGAAGCTGTGCGAAGATAGCCTTGCTGCTGATTCTGATGGTTCTGATTTATTCGTTGTTTTTATTTCCAACGAGAAAAAGCAGGCATGCCTTTCTATTTAATATCCTAATTCAATTTTAAATCTCTTCACTTAATATGGGAGCAAACTGTGAATTTTTCATTATTAATGTTGTTCAAACTTGTGCAAGTTACTCTTGTCACATGCTTTATCATAGTGCAACAGGAACTATAAACGAAAGTGAAATCTTAGATAAATATGGTTTTCATTCTATTTGTTCTGTAGGCAATGCTGTGAAGCTTTCTGCTAACATGCATTCACTACCAGTTGAAACTTGATCCAATCCGTTATTCCTATTTTTTGGTCCAGCTTTTCCCCTGCTGTTGCATGTAAAATGAACTCTAGGGCAACTAAACACCTGACAATTTATATGACTTAAACCGAAGATCTTTGCTGTGAAGTTTAACATGGGATTTAAAGTGAAATACCATGATTGTCCACATGGAGGATAGAATTAGGATGCTAGTATTAGTCATGGTCAATACTACAGGCTTCTATTCTGTATTATGCCACTACAGGCTTCTATTCTGTGTTATGCCTCTTACAACTAATGACTACCCCTTCCCTTCCTTTTGTCGTCTGATCTCATTAAGTTCTAAGCACTACTTAACTAGGTGAGTTAAATAATAGTCTAACTCATCTAGTGACCCTGTTATACAGATTCCACTGTGGAATCAGAAGGCAAGCCAAAGAGCAGACGGGGTTATTCTTTGGGACTACCATGTTATTTGCATACAGGTGGGAACTTTTTATCATTATATTACTTTGACTGGATCATCCTGCTCAAAGCTGTACTTCCTCTAGTAATGAATTATCTTCTGGCATCATATCTATATTACTGAATTCAAGTCATAATGGTTGTAACAGAAAAGGAAAGATGAAAACTCCTCTTCTATGGTGTGGGATTTAGATTCCAGTCTTCAATTTCCGTGCCCTCTTGCCACTTATATAGCTGAAACTATCCGTCCATCTTTTAAGCTGTTCTCAGACTTTCAAAGGTAATAACTCTTGAATCTCTATTTCATTCACTTTCAAGAATGTACATGCTGATTGTTGCATTGATGTATGTCGATGTGAGCAGTAAATAATGTTTACTTTAATCTGCTAAACTTGATCCTATGCAAAAGAAATTAATAGCTTTACCTTTGGAAAGACCAATTTGAAAGAAATTTAAGGTAACATGTTTCTTTGCCCTTTGTTGTTTTCCACAAGAAAGTGTCCATCATTGCATATCTCCTCTCTGGAAAATTTTTTTTTAAGTGTCAATTACCCCCACTTATCTTCAGCATTGAAGTAGAGTGAATTTTAACATTCTCCGAAACATATGATTCTCTATGCATTTCTTGAAGGCATAATAGGGATTAATATGATCATCTTAGAGTTTCATGGTTTCTATAGTCACTCCTTTTCAAGAACCATTTTCTGTTGACACCAGCATTGAAAGGCTTTATATTTTCATTTCTTGGTCAACTAGGCACCAATGATGATGAGTTCTGAAAAGGAACACCTGCGTTGGTTGACTCCATCTTACATACAGATTGCAAGTCCAGTATAAACACTCCAGTTATGGTCACTAAAGGGAATTGAAAATTGCAGGTTTTTCCGGATTGTACATGCGCCATTGTTCCTCCAATATTTTGCATCTGATAGAAGACACATGAAAGATCCTGCCGGAAATTGGGTGTCGGAGCCTCCTTCTTATGAAGCCATCGTAGCAAAAGGTGTATACTCTATTCTTCATTCATTCTTATCTTTGGGACTTTGCTTTCTCTTCCCAGTTAATTTAAGTTTCCAGCAGGAGGAATCTTTTTCATGTCTTCCAGCCCTGTCTCGGGGGCAGAGGTATCCCACAAGACACTAACCGTTGATTTGTTTTGGTTGGGCAGATGGAACTGTGCATAACGTGAACGAGTACATGGACCTCTCATCTGCAGAGTTATTGAAGAATCTTGAGGCTGATGAACTTAGTGCTGTTTTTACCCAAAAGTTAGGTGTCGTCGTGAGTGAAAGTCAATTAGAAGACTTCTTTTCAAAGATTTCCCATTAAATTTGTGAAAATCTCATATTTGCTGGGATTAATGGTTTAATGTAGAAATTAGTTTCGTGCAAGTATTCATTTTTACAATTGAATGCACCAGGTAGAGGTGAGTGCCTTGTGTAGGGGAGGATATATATGTTCTGTTCTTGTGTTTTGAGGTGACCTGCTAACTCCGCAACTTTTGGATTGGATTGGTTCCACATTGTAGGGACTTGTTTTTGCTTGTCTGATTCACTGTAATTTAACACTAATGTATCTTCTAATATATTAAACAATCCTTGTGAAGTTCATCAAATCGTCATAGCTTTGAATGACTGGGTCTTCTTTCGAGTTAAAATCGACATTGGTCATTTTGTCCCAACACAAGCATAAAATTTCTCATTAACCAGCAGTCCGGAATCTGGGTTTATTTGGATAGGTTTTTAGTTGGGAAAAAATGTGTTTTTGAGAGTGAAATGAAAGTTGGAGTAAACTGCCTAGAATCTACTTGCAATTATTTTGAGTACCAGTACAAAAAAGGGGGGAAAAGAAAACATTTTACGATTCACTACATCACAAAACTTCAACAACGTTGCATAAGAATTCATCATATATAGAAAAATACAAAATCGTAGTTGCCCCGCAGCCAGGCGATCATAAGGCAAAAAGTGAACAAGTTATATATAAGATATGGAGCAATGGCACAACTTTCATCAGACAATGCCTCAGTTGTGCCGAATCTATTAGATATGGAGCCTATAATTGTTGGTTCCTGATGAGGAAAGTGGGCCGCTGCTGTATGACTGATCTCTACTTCCTCACTTTGAACCGAGTCACAACCATAGGTGATCAAGTTCCTTCCTCATTATCTGAAAGAAGAAAGTCTTGTATTTGCTCCCTGGGAAGTGAGAGAAGAATTGTATTAGGCAAAAGAGTAGAGAGAGCAATATTTCTATACTATCTTTGAGATTCTGGGCTTTGAAATAGATCAAAGGAAGACAATGGAAATCTACTGAAATTTTTCACTCTTAAAAGCATCAATCATTATGATGAACACTCAGTGAATCTCACCTTAGCCATTGATCTTTAACACTGCTACTATATGCAGCTTGGTTGACCAGTGAGTGTGGTAGAAGCAGATGAAATCTCTCCAAAGATGATGTTTCCTTGGGAAGAATTTGGAACTGGCAACTAGAGCAGCATGCATCTCTAAACATTTCTCCAGATATTTTTCCCTTCTCCACTTCATTATAACTTCTCAACTCAGATTTCTTGAGTGGGCTGTTGCAGATGGGACAGAATGATTCTGGAGGAACAGATTCGTCAACCTTCAAATTGTACTTTTTCTGCCTCCTTTGAGACGCCAATTTACTATCGGAGTCATCTGCTTCAGGCATTCTATTGAAATGAAAAGGAGTGAGCTTTCCGGCTGTTCTGACAATTGTGCTTTCTCGAGACGGATTTTCTTCCTGAAAGATGGACCAAGGTAGACTAGCACATTAAGCCAACTTAATATTACCAGATTGATAAAATTACTCAAAGCTATGGAATGCTATATTGGACAGAAATGTTACGCCCCCCAAAACCAACTTAATATTGTCTCTACCATCACTTGTGTTACAAGAACTTCAAAATAGATGCATACAAAATTCTCCTATCACCTGAAGTAATTTTACGAATGATGAGATCAAGCCATTGATGCCAGCACGAGGACCATGCAACAATTGTACAGTCTTCAAACTGCCCTGTCAAACCAAGATCAGTGCCATGACCAGTAATAATTGGCGTTGGATGAATGCAGAAAGGAGAGAAGGGAAATATTTAGGGAAACCAGGATCCTTTTCGCAACCAACCTGTCAAGGCTGCATAGCACATTCAACTCCTGAGAGAGACAATCTCGCAGGGGAAGTACCACTGGTATCTCCCACCTGGCATCAACATATTGGATGTCTGCTGCTAAAGAGTAACCCTGGCCCTGGAGAGTATAGACAGAACAAAATTCAAAATGGTGCAAGCCAGTAAGGTCAAAATGTAGTCTTGTCAACACCCTCCTCTTCCCAACTACTACCTCCGTCTCATAATATAAGGTTAAGTTGTTTTTTCACAAAAATTAAGAAAACATGAAATCGAGGTGTTTTGTATAGTAAAATAACTATAATACCCCTTTATTAATTTTATGAACTTCTCATTCCGAGGCTTTATCTTCTCTTTCCTCTCTCCATATTTTAAGGCTTTATCAAATGTGAATGGATTTAGGTTTTGAGAATTACTAAGTAGTGATATATTAAATGAATAGGGTTATTCTTCGGAAAAAAGTTTATAAGGGAAATCACCTTATAATATGAAACTTTAAATTTGGTAACTTAACCTTATATTATGAAACAGAGGTAGTAATACTTTTCATATTCACTTGGGAATGCTATTATTAACTAGGAATAAAATAAAAGATGTTGGACGTCACAGTCATCAGATCCCATAAATTCTAAAAACCAAAACAAGCTAAAGTTTCAAATGTTTTTAGATACATATTCAAGAGATTCCTGGATATGAAACCGCCACACAGGCAATTTATTGTATTGGCAAGTAGAGAAAGCTCATCAGTACTCTTCAGTAAACATTCTGTTTTTTGTTTTTTTCTATTTGGGTGCCAAGATTTCATACCTTGACTGTTGCTTCAAGGACATGACAGGCTATCCTTGACGTGCAAGTTCCCAACAAGATTTTTGTATATCCATTCTCAATTGCAATCTGCAAAAGAAAAAATATACCAAAAGAATAAGTCAATTTTCTTTTAATATAATCTTAATTTGAATGGACTATAAATGCTACCAAACCTTTTGAAAGCATTGCATTCGCAGATACTCCAGGAAATCTTCCCTTCCAGTGACATCAGAAATAACATTCAGTACCTCTTCCAATCTATCTTTTCCATGGGTAGAATCTGATGAATAGATACTTTCAGTGGGTACAACATGGAATTGCTTCACTGGAGGAGCTAAATTTGCGACTATGATTTTCATTTCTTCAATTTTTTTATCAAATTCATGAGAATTGACAGAAAAGGAAGCACGTTCATCTATGACTGCAACCCCAACACCAAACACTGGTCGCGATCTATCTCTACTTGCATCGAAGTTCTTCTGGGCTTTCAGTTGCATCTCATGAACAAACTGAAGAGCTACCCTAAAGAATTTTCAAACTAGATCAGGAGAAAACACTAGACTGGTGTAAACTGAAGAGTCACCTTATTAAACTACCAGATAACAAGACCCAAGAAGTTAATCATTTGATATCCAAATAAAGTTATAAATAGTTGTAGGTTTGGTTTGTGTGCCTTATTTCAGCAAGTATTAGGAAAAGTACTAAAATACCATAAAAGGTTATTAAGATCAAGAGAGCCTATTTTTCATGCACAGTATCACAAGATGAAGCACAAATAACGTGGTACTTACTAATTGCAGTTCGATTTGAATCTCAGCTTTCTTGAAACTAATTTTAAACATTTCATAGAATATCAGGTGCTCTTTCTTTTTTCTTCTGAAAGGAACATATCTTCTGGAACAATATCAACTTAAAGAAACAACCACGGCGATAACAGAACAATACTATTATGGAGGAACGGAGAAGATGAAAATTTTACTTTACTTTAAGCATGAAAGCAAGGAACTTTCACACCATCTTAATAAAAGCAACCCAAAAGACCAACATAAAAGAAAATACATAAGAGAATGCAGACCTAGAAGAAGGGCCACCAGAGAACGCGACGAGAACATTATCAGTAGGCGAAATCAGAGCATTCGAACTAACAGCAAACCTGAACTTCCCATAAATATTACTTCGAAAGCAATCGCCGCAAAACCTACCAACATCATCGGCAGGGATAAATTCACCAATTGACTCGGAGCCGGCGGCTGCCATGGTTTGGTTAACCTTACATTTGACGCAGATGGAGTTATTTCCGCGACGAGAAGAGCCATTGGACAGCTCGTTAGCCTCAGTCGGCTGCGGCAGTGAGGATCGATCTTCTACTCTATCGAGATTGTCTCTGTCGCAGGCGCCGGACCGGCAGTTTCCCGAATTGCACGCCATAGCTATACGCAGCGGCCTCTGACCTGTTTGGCCTTGTTCTCGTTGTGCGCTTGAAATATATGAACGCATTTAATCAAGCACATTGGCCATCTGTTGAATCTAACGGAAAGGACCAAACAAAAAACCGTAAAAGGTTTGGGGATTTAAAAAAAGAAAATTCCTAAATATGCACCCCATACAATTTACTTAGGTTGCTCTTTTCCTTTTTTTTTTTATTTATTTTTTTTTATATCCTTGAATTAAAATTGTGTACCAAAAAGTGGCCACCACCACAAAATATGCCTAAACTACCCTAAATAGCTCATGTACCAACCATATGGAAAAATAAAGAGGGCCATTTTTTATATGTAATTTTAATTCAAAGATAAAAAATGAGTTAAATGATAGAATGTGATTTAAGTAAATAGTATATGGAAATTAAAAGTCCTCCAAATCATTCCATATAGCTAGTGCGTGGTGGCTCCGCCGAATTTATTAAACTGGATAATTTCTTGGCATATAATTTTAATTCAATGGTATAAAAAATGAAAAACCAAAAAAAAATTTTTGAAGATATAATGCGACTCTAGTCAAATAAATAATATATAAACATTTTGAGGGAATTTTTCAAAATTAAATAATTGAAGGGAGACCATAAACAATAACATAAACAAAATGTCATGGATTGTGTTCCTCATTTTACCCTTGTTTATCATTCATAAAATGTTGATAATTTGTTAAATTGAACGAAAATGACAATAGAAGTGGCTAAACTACTAAGGGAGTTGATGGAAGTTTTTTAGTGAACAAGATAGGATATAATGGTTACACGTAGGTTGTCATAAAAATATGAGGAAAATAAATGACATTCTTTGTTTAGAAATTGTAGTTTGTAAGAGTATCAATTATATTTGAGGAATCAATAATCTCATAATCTTGATATAACAGTATTCTCGTGTAGTTAATTGTGATTGGTATTTTATATAGTATTAACGATACATTTTTGCAAGTGTATAAAATATATTAGATGTTAATTATTTATTTATAATACAAACTGGTCTATGTAAAATTTTCGCAAATTCAAGAGTCCATACTTGTATATCGATATATATATATTTATTTCTTAATGAAATCTCGATCACTTTTTAGAAAAAAAAAAAAAATCATGAAAAGGTTAGGGATCAAAATAGTTCAAATAATTGAAGGGGATCAAAACCAAGAAATGTTAAAACGATTGAGACTTTTAAAGATAATATTCCAAAAGAATGAATACCCTTGAATGCGTTCTTCCAGACAGCCTAATGGAGATAGGTCTTCCCCCAAACAAAGATCCGCCACCAGACCTGAATACGCCGTATACAATCAAAGTAGAAGTCCTTGGAAAGCCTGGTAAAACCTGAGCATTCCCCGCGGCGGAGCCACCAATCGCTACCGCTTTTAACCCGTACAACCTCTTCCGACGAATAAAGCTATCAACTTTTGGGGTATCGTTCAAGTTTGACAACAGCTTTCCTCGCTTAATCAGTTTAGCAAAGACGTGTTTTACCGAGTTGTGGACATCTTCTTTATTGGAGACGGAACATTGGAATTAGGTAAACCTTAAATTGTCAGGTGGCGAATTCGTCTGCGATTAAAAAAGAAAAAGATGTTTTACTTGTTCGATCTTTATTATTTACTTTGATTTTTTTAGTGTATGTAACGTAGGAAATAAGATCATTGTGGTTGGCCCCGAATAGTTAGACTGAATTTCGATTTGCACTGCCACATGATGTTTGGGACATTGCGCAAGGGCTTTGAGTCCTAACTTTCTCAGTTAGATTGGACAATGAAATGGATCTTATTTTCTATCCCTTCTGATGGCAGTGCAATCACTTGATTGATCATCATATTATCACTGAAATGCCTAAGCTGCTTGGACTTTCATCTTCTTTCTAGTGTTTTCTATCATTGGTATGGTGTCGACTTGAGAATTGAATCTTTCCCTCCGTTCATAGTACTTGTTAAATTCAACCCGCTCCAACAGATTGATGCATTCTATTTCATAGTTTGAGCAAGAATATAGGCTATCTGTGCCGGAAATGGTACCCAAGTGATTGGCAAAAGTGTACTATTTCATCCATGCTTGCACTACTCTGAGCGTGGAGAATGCACGTTGGTCTGGTTTGCATATAGAAATGTTAGATTAAAAAAGTGTTTTTTGGCTGTCTCTTGCATGCTGAAGTGCTTTTTCGTTACTACTTTGGTGTGATATAAAGCAAAGTGGCATAAAAGACAACACTTGCATTATACATTCTAATGAAATAATGTTATGTAACTTAGGCTGTCATGATAAATGCTGAATGCCAGTTTAAGCTGCCATGTGATCTATGGGACATTGCGCAAGGGCTTTGAGTCCTTACTCTTTTCCATGAGATTTGGACAGTGAAACAATTTTCTATGGTCTATCCCTTCTGATGGCAGAGCATGCGTTGACTTTTATTTATCAAAAAACTGTTTATAAGCCTTTATAATTCCTGTTATTCTTCTAGCGATATTAATTTGATAGGCTGGATGTCCATACACCCTTCCATCCAAAATTCATGGTTAATCAACCTAGTCTCAGGGCGTTAACATATCAGTACCTTTGCTAATATGGATAAAAAGTGCCAAAATTACTAAGTCTTTTCTTTCTCTTTTTTTGGTCTGCTTGTTTTCACTTTTTAGCTCAATTGCTAATCTGATATTAGCTTCCAACTTACTTTTTTCGAGAATTCATGCTTATTCTACGTACACATGTTTTATGTTTTCATTTTGGTTTTGCATGGGAGTGGGGAAGAGATTGAAATAAAAACCGACAATATGAATGGAAGTCAAATGCTAGTTGAGGCCTAAAACAAGCTTTTTCCCTCTTTCTACTTTTCTTTGGAAATGTTACTTGTGCAATAATGGTTATTTGCAACTGAAACTTTTTTAACACTATATAACCTTGTATTCACTCCATTGTCCTAGAGCTTGAGAATTTCTTCTGATGAGGTTCATAAATTCCATGGTTTAGAATGTGATATGTTTAAAATAATAATAAGGTGGAGGTTTTGGTGGTGACAGACCAATGAAACATATCGTGAAGATTCTCTCCTTGCTGGTTGCTATATCTGCTTTGTGGATTGGTCTATTGCAAGCATCATTAATTCCGGAGAGTTATACTTGGTTGGTAAGCGATGGCTGTTTGTCTCTCTGTTGTCTCTTTGCCAGTTTGCCCATCTTTTCTCTCTTTCTTGCTTGAAGGTATTGCTGACCAAACTTGTCGCCTCTTGTTCCAGCTGCCTCTCTACTTCATTGTTTCGCTAGGATGCTATGGCTTGCTTATGGTGGGAGTTGGTTTGACGCAATTTCCAACATGTCCTCAAGAGGCAGTCCTCTTACAGCAGGTATTTTCCTCTGTGTCTTTGTGTGTGTTGGGATGGGGGGAACACATGCATCTGCTTTTAACCAAGGAGGGAAAGAATGTTGAAAGCTATGCGAAAAAAACTAAGCTGATTGTCACCAAGTTAATGAAAGACTTACTCCTAACATGTGGGTTTGTTCTTTGAGGTTTTATTTGGTTTATTTTGTAGGATATTCTTGAAGCCAAAGACTTCCTGAGGACGAAAGGTGTAGATGTTGGTGCTGATTAATTGGTAGATATGGTTACTTCTCAAGAGCAGATTGGGAAGTTCACATGTAGATGAGTAAAGTAATCAATGAAATGGAATTGACCAAAAAAAGATGCAGAGCTTTTTTAGATTTTGGTTACACGAGTTTGTGTACTATTGAACACATCTCTTCGCCCTTGAATGTATAAAATATGAGAATTCTTGAACATTTTGCAGGAGCGATGTCATTGTAGTTTCCTTACGAATCTTTAGTCTTACTGTTGGATTGTTCAGATAGTTTGAGATATGACTTCAATTGAAATTTTTTCACAGGCCAAATGAAATTTTCAGCAAGGCATGTTGTAGCAGAACCGTGTTTTTTCTTTTTCTTTTTTTCCTGGTATGAGCAAACATAATCCAGCTTGCATATATTTTTCTTGAAGAAAAACCTTTGCTCTGTGCAACTGTCTCTATGATTTTGATTCTTCAAAGACAAGGCCATAATCTAACTTGCATATACATGCTAGAAATCTGTTTAATTACATGAATGATGAAATACCCTGTCCAAGGCCATGGCTTTTGCGCCAGGTCTTTAGCTCTGTATATTTTGTATATTTTTATCTCTGAACAGAGGTTTTAATTTTCCCATTCAGGATCGTCAGATTTTATTTTTCTATTTGGGATCCAAGTTGCAATCTTTTCATGTCTTCATATGTAAATGGCATCTAGCTCTACCTTTAACTTGTACATTAGGACAAAGTTACAGAAAAGATAGGACAAAGAAACCATCAATCCTTTTGTAATGGAGCATCCTCTACGTAGTTCAGCCATGCTTGTCCATTTCATGCACAACTTGCCGGGTTCTCTCGGCAGTCCAATTGTTTCTTTCATTGGCAAATGAATATTCAAAGAATCCAGCAAAATAACTCCCTTATAAATACCTCTCTAAGCCTGAATGAAAATTCAGTGCACTTGTCCATTGAGATTCTTCAGAAGATTAATAGCAAAGTAATACTCTTTGATCATGCAGAAAATGGCTTCATTCTTGAATTGGAAGCTCGGTTTTGTTGCAGTGCTAGTGCTGGCAATTTGGGCTTCTGAAACCACGGGTCGCGACTTGAATAAACTGTCTATGGCTGAAAGGCACGAGCTGTGGATGGCTGATTATGGACGTGTGTATAAAGATGAAGCAGAAAAGGCAAGCAGATTAAATATATTCAAGGAGAATGTTGAATTCATTGAGTCTTTCAACAAGGCAGGAACTCGTTCTTATAAATTAGCAGTTAATAAGTTTGCTGATTTAACTAATGAGGAGTTCCGAAAGGTTCGAAATGGTTATAAGGCATCGCATTTCTGTAGAAAAGCACCCACTTTTATGTATGAAAATGTTTCTGCAATTCCAGCTACAATGGACTGGAGAAAGAAAGGTGCTGTTACTGGAATTAAGGACCAAGGCCAATGTGGTAAGTTCTTATAACTAATAAAGTTGGAACATGAAGAAAAAGATTTACTTCATCATTTGTTAGTAACTTAGGATATGTATTCAACATATCAAGCATTTAATGTTCTCTGAGAAATAAGCAATTGTGCTAATTTGATGTAATTGAAATTTTAGGATGCTGCTGGGCTTTTTCTGCTGTGGCAGCCATGGAAGGCATTAACCAACTCTCTACTGGTAAACTAATTTCATTGTCTGAGCAAGAGCTTGTAGACTGTGATACAAGTGAAGATCAAGGTTGCAATGGAGGTCTTATGGATGATGCCTTTCAATTTATTATTAAGAACAAAGGCCTCACTACTGAAGCTAATTATCCTTATGAAGCAACTGATGGAACCTGTAATAGCAAAAAGGAATCTAACCGCGCAGCGACAATTTACCGGCTACGAAGATGTCCCTGAAAATAGCGAATCTGATCTCTTGAAGGCTGTTGCTAATCAACCCGTATCTGTGGCCATTGATGCTGGTGGTTCTGCTTTTCAATTCTATTCAAGTGGCGTTTTCACCGGCGACTGTGGAACCGACTTAGATCATGGTGTTACAGCAGTTGGTTACGGAAAGACCGCAGATGGAACCAAATATTGGCTCGTGAAGAATTCATGGGGAACTAGTTGGGGAGAAAATGGATATATAAGAATGGAGAGAGATATCGATGCTAAGGAAGGTCTATGCGGTATTGCTATGCAAGCTTCTTACCCAACTGCTTAATTAAGTATCCAAATTATTCATGGATTAGCTTCCCTCTGGCTAAAAGGATTTATGTAATTAATGTCATGTGTGCTTCAGTTATTTGTTTCTGTAGTGTACTGGTGTATATATTGCACTGTACATGAATTCTGTTAATATAAAGAAATGGAACTTGCTCCTTACATTCCTCATTATAGTTTTGTCCATGAATTGCGAAGAATTTTCTCTTTCTTTTTTGGTTTAATAATTTGGAAAAAATATTTTCAAATTAAAAAATAAATAGAAAAAAGTAGATTAGACAGAGATCAATATTCTTGTACTTTGAGTTTGAAGCTTTTTGGTTTCTTAGTACCAAAAAGGCGAAATTCTTCGTCCACAGGGTCTCCACTAGACTGCCCGATGCCCAGGTGAAGGATGTAAATCATGGTAACTCACCTTTTTGGTTTCTTGTTTTGGAGCAGATAATGTATGGCTCCTTTGATTTATATAAACTTACAAGTTTCTTTGATTTTCTTTTGTCTGTTTCAAAAGAAAAAAAATCAAAATTTGCTCAGTGCAAATACCTACTTGATTTTTTTATGCACTTGATTTTTTTCTATTCTTACCACTTTGACGCATTACCTATTTGTGTTTTACGCATTAGCGTACTTGGTTTTTTTTCCTAGTAATTAGTTACCTAATGAATTTACAAATTATCAATCCTAATTTACTATTATAAATAATAAAACTTATCATATCTATTATAAATTTTTCTATTTTAAAATAGTAAATTTTGAATTAAAATTGGCAAAATTAAAAAAATTTAATGGTAATACATAAAGTTTACTTAATAGTGGTAGAAATTTACCATTTATATAACATATTTTACTACCTCAATTATCATACTTATTATTTAAGAAAAATAGTAAATTTTAGAAAAATTAATAACTTCGAATTAAAAATGGTAAAATTATATCATTTCATGTAATATAAAAAATTTACCATTTAATAGCACAACTTTATCATTTATTTAATATATTTTACTAGATATATTGTCATTCTTACCATGTAAGAAAAATAGTAAGATAAACATAAAAATTAGTAAATTAAAAAAGATATAAAGTAGTTTTATATCGTAATCTTACCATGTTTATCATTAAGTTTATCATAATCTTATTAAATTTTCAAAAAATAATTTTTTTAATTTTTTAGGTGGCCTAATAAAAAATGAAGTCGATAAATTTGACTAGGAAATATGAATGTATAGTAAAAAAAAACATTATTTTTCCTCCTCTTTCCTACTCTTTCTCTCTCTACACAATTTCTCTCTAACTTCTCTATTTAGATGTAAAAAAAATTGAAATTATTTTTTTTTCAAAACTGGGGCTTGGATCACTGGAACAGGCGACCCGAGCCCCATTTTTTTTGGAAGAAAAGAATTTTTGTAGGTATTTGGAAAACTTGAAATATGAATAACTCTACAATCGGAGGTCCGTTTCACGGATATGACCGCTCGTCTTGATGGTTCTCGTAAAGATAAACGTAACGACATCATCGAAAAAGTGATATGGATGCGTTTCGGGGTAAAAAATTGTCTCGTATAGTCGAAAACTTTGACGGGGTATAACTTTGCGTTCGGATATCCGATTGAGGCGATTCTTGTGGGTATTTCATGTATTTTTTTGAGATCTACACGATGGAAACTTGCGGTTTCAAAAAAAAGTCATATTTTCGTTTTAATTTACGTTTTTGTAATTTTCTAATACTTTCTCTTTTATTAACTAAAAAATTACAGTACCAATTTGAAAATTAAACAGAGGAGCAGTCTTCTTTTTGCTCTAATTAAAAATTCAAATGATTGAAGTTGGTAAATATTGGAATACGTAAATATTTTATTATTAAATAAAATTTCATGCACTTGTTGTAATAATGTTTCTATGTTATTTTCTATGTAATAATGTTTCTATGTAATAATACGTAAATACCAATTTTTTTTTCTCCAAAGCGCGTTCGGATCACTTTTTTTACGATGTCTTTGCGTTTATCTTTACGAGAACCATCGAAACGACTGGTCATATGCATTAAACGGATATCTGATCGCAAAGTTATTTATGTTTCAAGTTTTCCAAATACCTACAAAAATTCTTTCTTCCTAAAAAAAAAAAAAAGCTCGGATCACCCGGACAGGCGACCCGAGCCCCATTTTTTTTTTTTTTTTAGGGTTTAGGGTTTAGAGTTAGGAAGAAAGAATTTTTGTAGGTATTTGGAAAACTTGAAACATGAATAACTCTGCGATCGGAGGTCCATTTCACGCATATGACTACTCGTTTTGATGGTTCTAGTAAAGATAAACGTAACGGCATTGTCGAAAAGTGATCTGGACACGTTTCGAGATAAAAAAATTGTCTCTTATAGTCGAAAACTTTGACGGGGCATAACTTTGCTTTTGGATGTCCGATTAAAGAGATTCTTGTGGGCATTTCATGTATTTTTTCGAGATTTACGCGATGGAAACCGCCGGTTTCCACAAAAACATCCTATTTTTATTTTAATTTACGTTTTTGTAATTTTCTAATACTTTCTCTCTTATTATCTAAAAAATTACGGCACCAATTTAAAAATTAAACAGATGAGAAGTCTTCTTTTTGCTCTAATTAAAAAATCAAATGATTGAAGTTGGTAAATATTGGAATACGTAAATATTTTATTATTAAATAAAATCTCATACACTTGTTGTAATAATGTTTCTATGTTATTTTCTATGTAATAATGTTTCTATGTAATAATACGTAAATACCAATTTTTTTTGCCCCGAAGCGCGTCCGGATCACTTTTTCAATGATGTTGTTACATTTATCTTTCCGAGAACCATCAAAACGAGTGGTCATACGCGTGAAACGGACCTCCGATCGCAGAGTTATTCATGTTTCAAGTTTTCTAAATACCTACAAAAATTCTTTCTTTCTAAAAAAAAAAAAAAATGGGGCTCCAGTCGCCCGGACCGGCAACCCGGACATGTGCGGGTCGCCCATCTGGGCGATCCGTTCATGTCCGGGTCGCCTGTCCGGGAGATCCGAGCCCCAGTTTTACAAAAAAAATAATTTCAGCTTTTCTTACATCTAAATCGATATTTTCTTCTACAAATTCTTCATAATGATCGATATCTACATCCGATACAAGTTCAATGTTAAAGATTGGAGAAGGAGTAGAGAGAAGTTAGAGAGAAATTGTGTAGAGAGAGAAAGAGTAGGGAAGATGAGGAAAAATAATGATTTTTTTTTCTCGGTATACATTCATATTCCCGAGTTAGATTTATCGACCCCCTAAAAAATAGCCACATCATCATACTAAAAATTAAAAAAATAAGGTTGTCTTCAATGACATGTCAAATGTCCATTGGCTAAGGTAGGTACCCAAAAGATCGTCCTTGGGTACCACAGCATAACCCCTAAGAGGACAACATGATTGCTCTGCACGGTAAAGTTACTATTACCTCCGTTGAGAAATATAAATTTTTTTAAACTTATGTACAAAAGAATTAAACGTATCGATAACAAGAAAAATTTTGAAATAAAATATCATTTACTCCCTTAATAAATAAGGAGAGTATTAGATAAAGAAGGTGAAATAAATGATAAAGAAATGAAAAATATGAAAAAAGAAAAATATAATAAATACTCATTAAGAATTTATATTTTTTACCATCTCCAAACACCCTAAAATAACTTATATTTTTTAACAGAGGTATATGATTTTATGATTTTCATTTTCAGGATGGTAGTTTGGGGCGATTTTTCCAATTCTTTTGGCATGGTTCGCTGATTTTGGTGTAGGGTTCCAACCCCAGAAATGGGTTGCGCGTGTCAATTGCATGATGGGAGATGGTTCATCCATATGATGCCTTAGCGCTTTGGGCCTTATCGTTTTGATTTGGCCTTTTGCCCTTTTTGGGTTGAGGAATGTGTGGTTGGTGGGTTAAGTTAGGCTTTTGTTATTTTTGTATGTCAACTTTATATGGTTTCCTAGTATAGTTTGGTAGGTTAAATTTTAGTATTGGATAGTGTTTTTAAAATATCTAAAGTCTATACGTTTAGGCCGATTTCTAAATTAAGAGTGTTAAGATTTGGGCTTAAATCTAACTCACCCCAAAAATACCTTAAAAGGAGGAGGATTGTCCAAACTTATAAGAGTTTCATTTATTCTATAATTAGTCTCATATATTCTCAACAAAAGGGTTTGTCCCTTTTCATTGAGATGTATTCCAAAATTTATACTTGTTTATTTGAATAAAATGTTGCAAATTATACAGTACACTCGAGAGCACCTTGCTTAGTACTCTCTGGGAGAAAATCGTGCCGTTTTATTAAAAAAAAAATAGATACAAATTATTAGGGTTTATTAACTCACGCGCCTTCTGTTCTATCCTATCTTTTGCATCCCCGTCTCCTTCTTCTTCCTTCCTATCTTCGTTTCTTCTCCTTTTTTATCCACCAATATTCTCTATAAACCTCTAATCAAATTATCATCGCATCTTTTTTTCTTTTTTCAAAAGAACGATTTTTCTGTCCACAACAGCATTGTTCCAACGCCTATAACATGTTTCAGTGAAGTATCAATTCAGTTTCATCTTGTTTGATGGGCAGCAACATCTTTTTTTTTTAGTTATTTTGTCTATACTTTTGTATGTTATTGATTAAATTGTATAAAGTAAATCTACGGAGGAATGTGGAAAAGTCATTATTGGAGGAGATGAGGAGGAATAATTATTTTTTCTTGTGTAATTGATATTCTTTCTAGTTTTTAAAGTTATAAATTATCGAAATTCTGTCTTTCAATTGTTTGAGTTCCATATTTCTATAACCATAGTTCCATGACTATATAAGTAACAGTTCATAAATATTAAGAAAAAAAAATTTCATGAAATATACTAAGCTGTACATTTCATGTTTTTAGTACATGTGGGTGATAAAGTTTTGCGTTACAGAGAAAAGATGGGGACGAAGTAATCATTATTAGAGGAGATGAAGATGAAGAATCATTTTTTCTATGAATTGATGTTTTTTTAAGTTGTTAAAGTTATGTATTATCGGAGTTCCATGAGATCATGTTTTCTATTTTTTTATGGAACATTAATACATGAAACATTTATACTATTTCTGTAGAATCATAATGATAATTCATGAAACATGTAGTATATCTTTGTAAAACCATAACACATACTACAAAAAATCATCGACGACAGGATTCCGTCGGTGATCCTTCACTGTTGACTGGTTACCGTTGGAAAATGGTTTGCCGATGAAAGTTTTCATGGGACGTCAGCTGAAATAAAAAATATTATTTCCGTTGTTAAGTATGTCGGTAAAGTACACAAACAAACTTGCAGACAACACCAATTTCTGTCGGTAATATTTACTAACAGCCCTACCGACAGATTTGAAGCAATTATTAAAAAAAAAAAGGTTACTAACGGCCTACTAACATTCTCAAACACTATCAAGTGCAAGGATTGTAAGGTAGAACATTGTTTGAAGCACCGATTTGGACCTGATCACAATTGTCCTGGACCTAAGAGACCAGGCACAGCTTTCCAGTTTAGCAGTCTCCTAAACAGAAGTAGAAGAAATGGGTCAAACTCAAAACAAGCTCCAGCCACAACTTCAAGCTGGGCATCAACTCTGTTTAGAGCTGCTTCATCAGTGCGGGCTACAGCAGAAGCTGGAATGGCAAAATTGAGCAGTGAATTCAGTCAAGCATCGGTGAGGGGAAGTAGCAGTAACAATGGCCATAGCGGGGACAGGACCGGGTTCGTAGAACAATGCCCGCAATGCAACCTGAGATTATCATCCGTTACGGATCTTGTAAATCATGTGGAGAAAGTTCATGAAAGGAATGGGATTATGAAGTCTACCATTGACGTTTGCCCCAAATGTAGTAAAGGGTTTCGAGATCCTGTGGCACTTGTAGAGCATGTTGAGAAAGAACATAGAGGCACTTCAAAAGCTTAAACACAAGTGTGTGAATATAGCAGACTGGTAAAAGGAGAAATATACCCTGGAAATGTGTTTCAATATTCCATTGATTCTAAAGCTTTGTTTTAAAGCTTTGAAATATTGACTCCTAAACATTATTGTTTAAATTGGCTACTTGTTATAAAACAATCCTGTGTTATTGTTGAAATCCAACCTTCCTAATTTTCATTGGGTTTTATATGATTTGTGGACTCCAAAAGGGGCAAACCTCTGCTCTAAATTTTCTCTCTGCTATGGCCTTTAGTTAATGAAGAAGAGCTATTTGCCTTTCGCAATCTGTACCATTTTACGGCCAGGATCGTCTATCCTGAGTGTCACTTTTAGGTTTTTATCAACAGAAAGATCTTTCTAAAACAACAGAAATAAATCCTTCAATCCAATCTTTCAAGATCAAATGATAGTGAAAACTTTTTCCTTGCAGATAGTATGATAATGAAGATGAAAGATTATCACTGGCCGATTAGGAGGATTCGAACCACATTCTCACTGAGGTAAATGGCATCTAGCTCTACCTTTAACTTGTACATTAGGACAAAGTTACAGAAAAGATAGGACAAAGAAACCATCAATCCTTTTGTAATGGAGCATCCTCTACGTAGTTCAGCCATGCTTGTCCATTTCATGCACAACTTGCCGGGTTCTCTCGGCAGTCCAATTGTTTCTTTCATTGGCAAATGAATATTCAAAGAATCCAGCAAAATAACTCCCTTATAAATACCTCTCTAAGCCTGAATGAAAATTCAGTGCACTTGTCCATTGAGATTCTTCAGAAGATTAATAGCAAAGTAATACTCTTTGATCATGCAGAAAATGGCTTCATTCTTGAATTGGAAGCTCGGTTTTGTTGCAGTGCTAGTGCTGGCAATTTGGGCTTCTGAAACCACGGGTCGCGACTTGAATAAACTGTCTATGGCTGAAAGGCACGAGCTGTGGATGGCTGATTATGGACGTGTGTATAAAGATGAAGCAGAAAAGGCAAGCAGATTAAATATATTCAAGGAGAATGTTGAATTCATTGAGTCTTTCAACAAGGCAGGAACTCGTTCTTATAAATTAGCAGTTAATAAGTTTGCTGATTTAACTAATGAGGAGTTCCGAAAGGTTCGAAATGGTTATAAGGCATCGCATTTCTGTAGAAAAGCACCCACTTTTATGTATGAAAATGTTTCTGCAATTCCAGCTACAATGGACTGGAGAAAGAAAGGTGCTGTTACTGGAATTAAGGACCAAGGCCAATGTGGTAAGTTCTTATAACTAATAAAGTTGGAACATGAAGAAAAAGATTTACTTCATCATTTGTTAGTAACTTAGGATATGTATTCAACATATCAAGCATTTAATGTTCTCTGAGAAATAAGCAATTGTGCTAATTTGATGTAATTGAAATTTTAGGATGCTGCTGGGCTTTTTCTGCTGTGGCAGCCATGGAAGGCATTAACCAACTCTCTACTGGTAAACTAATTTCATTGTCTGAGCAAGAGCTTGTAGACTGTGATACAAGTGAAGATCAAGGTTGCAATGGAGGTCTTATGGATGATGCCTTTCAATTTATTATTAAGAACAAAGGCCTCACTACTGAAGCTAATTATCCTTATGAAGCAACTGATGGAACCTGTAATAGCAAAAAGGAATCTAACCGCGCAGCGACAATTACCGGCTACGAAGATGTCCCTGAAAATAGCGAATCTGATCTCTTGAAGGCTGTTGCTAATCAACCCGTATCTGTGGCCATTGATGCTGGTGGTTCTGCTTTTCAATTCTATTCAAGTGGCGTTTTCACCGGCGACTGTGGAACCGACTTAGATCATGGTGTTACAGCAGTTGGTTACGGAAAGACCGCAGATGGAACCAAATATTGGCTCGTGAAGAATTCATGGGGAACTAGTTGGGGAGAAAATGGATATATAAGAATGGAGAGAGATATCGATGCTAAGGAAGGTCTATGCGGTATTGCTATGCAAGCTTCTTACCCAACTGCTTAATTAAGTATCCAAATTATTCATGGATTAGCTTCCCTCTGGTTATGTGGATTGCTGTAATTAATTTGGTGTGTTTAATCTGTTTGTTTATGCATTATGTGTACAATATAGAATTATGTATTTTGAAAGATTAATGAATCACAAGTATTTTCTCTTGTTAAGAATTAATTATGTGGTTCATCTTGTTCATTCTTAATCAGTCAAACACTAAAGGATCAAGTTAATAATAATAATAATAATAATAAGTTGTTGCTAAAGTAATATATACCGCAAACTCATCTACATTGTTATATGATGCATCATCCTCAAATTATTACAACTCCATTTCATCTAATCCTTGTAGTGTTGTAACGATGTAATACTATAAGCATTGAAATAAAATTATGGTGTAATGTGCGAACTGTATTAATATCTAATAGAATAATTACAAAGGTTATGTACAAGACAAAGCCAAATTGGTTTTGGCAGTGGCAGCTAAGTAATTTAAGACTTACTTTCTAATATGATCTATCTTGGAGGGAATTGAAATGGGAGTTGGATCTTCTGAAAAATGGCTTGATTTCTCCATTTCTATATCCAATAACATCAAAAACGAAAAAGACGAACAAATGAATTGGAGCAAACTCTAGTGTCCAAGTTTGGGACAAATTTCAATCAATTCACCAAATCACCTCCACTTCCAAGAAGAATGCCCGTCGTCTGACCGGCGGCAAAAATACCTTCCAATTACTATAACATCACTATGATCCCTTGACACATGTAATTCCCCTTCCAACAATCCAACACATGCATAGCAGTAGGGGCTAGTCCTCAGCCAGCCAATGGTGAACGTGTTTTAAGGTTCTCCACTTAGGATGCTACAACAGCAAAAAAAATCGAAGCCACAACCCCCTCCAACTAATACGATCATACGACGCCAGTAGAAGAAGTAGTTGAGTAGTGATGCTGGAGCTAAAGAGACCAACAACGCTCCACCTTATTTTATCCTCCGCCAAAGCAAACTATGATAAAACTACCAAATTAAACTTTCCCAAGGTCGAGGGAAAGTAGGTCTTTCACTCGGTATACCATCCTATGGCAAGCTCAGGAGGCGATAATCTACAAGTGAAAATCGCAACTCCTCCATTGTGACCTTCGAAGGACAAAGATCCACCAAAGGCTAAATCACCAAACCAATCATCTAATCAAAATCTTATACAGGAACCATTCTCTAACTCCCAAACTAGGCCCCTTCCCAGTGAGTTTCAAATAGTAGGCTTTTATTTTCACGATTTCTGTAAAAATATAATATTTTTTAAAACAAGATTAATGATCCTAATATTTTTAAAAAAAACCTTATGCAATAATTCTATCATTCAACCTTTGCTTGAGTTAAATCACATAAGAGTTTATTTTTGAGTTACGAAAGATTGGAAAAGACAAATTTATGTTTGAGTTAAAGAAATATTTAAAGACAAGCCTAGTAAAATGTATTTTTAGAAAATAGAAAAAAAAAAAAAAGAAAATGGAAAAATTCGTCATAACTCATGATTGGTCGCCAGGGTTATTGGAGCATATTTTGAAAATTAAAGGGCGAAAGTAGAAATATCAATACGTTTATGACCAAATTGAAAAAGATTATATTTTGGAGGGCAAACTTGGAATTGGCAAATACTGTTAAGCCGAGTTCGTCAAAATCAGGACGCAGCTGCATTCATTCTTGTTTACACTCCCAGTCGACACTTCGCCCTTCCAACGTCTCCCTCTTCTCCTCTTTCCTACTGTGGCGGTACCTTCAAGAACAGTTACTCTCTTGCCTTTCTCTGTAGATTATACAAAATTATTAATGTCTATTCACATTAATCTCTTGTTTTTAAGTGTATTCTTTTGATGTGCTTTTCTTTCTACGGAGGGTTAAGAAGAAAAAAATTGAAAACAGAGAAGCCGAGAAAAAATTAGTGAGAGAAGAAAACCCTCTCGAAAAGTTCAGATTTTGTTTTTGCTGATTGAACATTGTTAATATGAGGCAATACAATATCTTTATAGTCATTGTATTATATGCATATATTCCTTTTGCCTCTTTTTATTGTTTCATTTAATTTAACCATTGCTTGGTTGTTTAGCCTTTTGAATTTCTTGCTTCCAATTCATCTTTCCTTGCGATGTCTTTCATTTTTTATATCCCTCATGTTTGAATGAGTGTAAAGTCTTTAATTTTAGGAACATAGCGGTAAGAGTTTATGTGGGTTTTTCCCTAAGTTGTTGCTTTTACATTTTTCTAATTTTTCTTTAAAATATGTATTTGTATGTATATTAGCTACATAGCAATGGGGATGTAGGTAATGCCTGTTGATTTTCTTCCATCATTTTCTCCTAGATTGTGATTAAATAACCATGGCTTTCATTGTTTCTGCTGGAATTAGCTAGTGTATTTTGGCTGGATGGTTGACCTTTTTATGCTATCTGTTTGTTCATGTCGAAGTATGAATTTATCGATAGAAGCTAGCTTTCTAAAAGGTGCCTGCTGCTAATACTATCATGCCATATATTGTTTAGAAATCTATTGCAAGGATTTTATCATCAGACCTGTTCAATCTCTTATGTTCACAACATATGAGATTAACCTTTGTTGTAGAGGTTTACATATTTAAGTTAATTTATTGGTGCATCCTCACTATTAGCTATGCTGGAGTAGTGCATGCAGGACAGGTGAAAGGTAGTAACTTGGATGTAGCATGTCCCCTACCGAATTTAATACTAACACTTTGTATCCACAGAACTTTTCAGCATGTGTTGGGCCTTGGGATTTTCTCTAGGATATCTGTTGTGCTTTGATATTTGCCAAAGAAGAGTGAGCAATTAGGTTTTGTAAAATTTTTGGCTCATTTTATTTATCCCTAATTATAGTTTAACCAAATGCATTGGTATGATTTCTGATTCAATAATCTACTTCCATTAATTGTGTCCTGGATTTGATATTTGAATCTAACTCTCTTAATTTTCTTTTCCTACTTACTTATGTAGACGGCTGCAAGTTTTAATGCAATTACTTTCTAGGAAAGATGGAATAAACACAGGTCACTCTAGATTCTAAAGCATGTTTCTTTTTTAGATTTGTGGTTCTGTTCATCAAAGAGTCCGTTTAGTAAGTATGGCATCTGCCAGTGGCTCCGATTTCTCTTCTGAAATGGAAGTGGATGCTTTTAGACGTCTTTTCCCCTTGCACTTTCATGAACGCCATCTGCTTGAATCTATACGACCTGATGGCAGGCCCCTCAGAAAAGCTAGAGATACAACTGTTGCTCTTGGTTGGTGAAATCCATGTTCATTTTTGGAAATCTTTTGATGTTTTGCCTTCATTTGGGGTTTGCCATCTTCATTATTTGACTTCTATCAATTGTTTTGAACTGTAGGAGCTGTTACATCGGCTAATGGATCAGCACTTGCAAAGATTGGCTGTACAGTAAGTTCTTTCTAAGCATGCTACTGGACATTTACAATCTCGTATATTGGATCTGTTTGTTTGTCTGTAATGAAGTTTTTGGTTATAGTAAATATGATGTGATTTTTGCATCAGTTAACCAAAAGATTGTGATGCACAGACCATGTTAGCTGCCATTAAGCTGGAGGTCATGACACCTGCTGTGGAGTCACCAGATGAAGGCTGCATTGGTATTTGTCCTTTAGTTTTTTATAAGCTTATCTTCTTGTTTGTTGTGTTGCCAGTTGAATGTATACTTCTGCTGCGTACAGCAATAGATTTTCATATGCCCCCAATATGTTCTCCCATCGTTCGGCCTGGTAGGCCAGCAGAGGTTGCACCAGTTGTTGCAAAGCAGTTATCTGATACTATCTTGAGGCAAGTGATCACAACATTTATTCACCTGCACTCAATTTTTCTATTTGAGAAATCACCTTCTGATGCATTTGAGTGGTTATGCAAATGCCTCAATCATGTAATTGGTTAACATAATGGACATTTCTTTCCTTATTGTTGTTAAGTTTTTTAATTTCAAATTGAGTTCTTTAAAGTTGTGCCTATTATAGTGGTAGGTCCTCGATTCAAAATGCAAGTATAGTCATTTGACTGCAATTCTGAAATATAGTTTGAAAGGATAAAGTAACTGATGTCATTTATCCCTTTTTCATTGTAGACATTTAGATAGTGATCTAGAAAGTTCCATGTGGTGTAGCAATTCAATTTGGTCAGATCATCCATAAACTTCTCGTTCTTGTTTGTAAATATCTTTGATTTCTTTACTGATTATAATTTACTGGAAATTCTGTAGTTCTGGCATGGTTGGTTTGAAAGAGTTATCTTTGGTTAGTGGAAAAGCTGCCTGGATGGCCTACCTGGTAATGCACTCGAGTTTTGATGTTCTTCCACTTACATAACCTTTGTAGTTTGAGCTTTGAGCTCTAAATCTAGGGTTTCATTGAGTTTGAAATGTTATGTTTACTGCGGATATCAAAAGGAAGTGAATGTCATTTTTCAGTGCTTTTCTTATGAAATGGAACAGGACATTTATTGTCTAGATGCAGATGGCTCCCTTTTTGATGCTGCATTACTTTCTGCCGTTGCTGCTCTTTCACATTGTAAGTCCTGAATATGTGATATACTTAATTGATCCTTTTGTTCATTGGGCTGCTCCAAAATTTTCTGTACTGGCCCTTCTGCACCCTTTTTCCTTTGATACCCTGAAAGCTTTTATCTTCAAATTTGAAGCCTTGGAATCTGTTGTAAGAAAAGTTCAATCGGAGTTATGTTCTTCGCTAAATGATGAGTTCAGAGATTGTCTTTTACTACTGGGTTTGTGAAACTGGGAGGTTCCCTGAGTTCTTTCATTGTATCTATTGCAGTGTTCTGGAATTTCATTTAGTTGAGATATTTGCTAAGTTCTGAGTAACTATTCAACTGGCAAGCTCTTATACGTTCTGTTTCTTGCAGTGCAAATTCCTATAGTTTCTTTGAATGAGGAGGGAAGGGTAGTACTTTGTTCCGAGGACAGTGAGGGAGAAAAGTTTGCTAAGGTGCCGGTCAATAAAGAAAAGAGGAAGCTCACATTGAATACCATACCTTTCTCCCTAACATGCGTACTTCACAAGAATTACATCCTTGCAGACCCAACAGCGGAGGAAGAGTCCATAATGGATACCCTCTTAACTGTGGTTCTAGATTCCTCTAGTCAACTTGTCTCGCTATATAAACCCGGGGGACCAGCTCTTGCTCATACTTCAGTTATACAGGTTAGTTTTTGTTTTCAAAAGCTTTCTATCAATGTGCCATAATTATCTTGAACGTTCTTGAACTTTGTGGAGCTTTTTAGTTCAACCTGGTTAGAGCTAGATTGCATTTTTGGATATTTACCTCTCATTGGACCATTTCAACCGCAGAGGCACATGAAAAATGTTAAAAATGGAATGTTCCTGAACCTGCTTGTGTCCCTCACAGTTCATTTGCCTCTTTTATTTTCCTCAATATATTCAGGAACTATCAACCATTTTGAATTACTTGTTACTTTTGTCTTAGCTTAGGCTTTAGAGGGGTAGGGGTGAAGTTGGAGTTACGATAAGTAAGAAATTAAGGATAAAGGCCCCTGATCACTTTTGGACTTGTAGCTCCAACTATTTTCCTTCATGTGAAAGAAAAAGAGAAAGAGATTGTATCATTTTCTTAATGAAGCACGATCCAGCTTTCGACTAAAAATTGCAAGGAAAAAATGGATGGAAACAGTAGTTCCCAGTTTGAGTAAGACGAGAGGAAAAGTTCATTGCTTTTGTTGGCCCCTAGTTATGTTACTTCCGATCATTTTAGAGACCTTTTGTGTATGCTATCCCCAATGCTTGCTAAGATATCATTTGGTAATAATATTCGTTCAAAATTTTCAAGGAGGAAAGAGATGGAAATAGGAAGGCAATGATTGATTTTTACTTAATAGCTTCTCACAAATAAGGTCTAACATGATTGCAGGATTGTGTGGCACTAACGAGACAGAGAAGAAAAGAAGTTCAGAAAGTCTTGGATGAGGCAATTTCAGATATGGAGGTGGACTGAGCTGGTATCTAGCTCCTTAAACAATTTTTCATGTTATGAGATTCTCTTTCCCATAATGAATTTATATTTTGAGGAAAAAATGTAATTTAAAGGACAATGGTTTCAAGCCAATTTTGCCTTGTTTCTCTGTTTACTTGAATGGAAGCTTGTTTACTTGAATGGGAGAATAGCATTTCCTGCTGAGAATGTACATAATCTTGTTGTTATAAGAATTAAGTATTTTTCTATCCCCTTTGTCACAAGAATTGTCGTTCCTTATAATTTTCATTCTTTGATACTCTTTTGATCTTTCTTTATTCTTTGATGTAATTTTCATTTTTTGATACTCTTTTGGTCTTTCTTTATTCTTTGATGTAATTTTCATTCTTTGATACTCTTTTGGTCTTTCTTTATTCTTTGATTCTTTATTCTTTGATACTCTTTGATGTGATTACTTTGTTCATGATATGATATGACACAAACCATATTTCATGTTCATATGAGTGATTTGGATCTGTGTTGATCTAATTAATTAGATCATAATAAAGGAAAAAGTGTCATTTATCGTGTAAAGTACTTATACTTTTCTTTGTAATTATTTTACATTCATTTAATCTAATCAATTATATCAAATTTTGATTAGTTGATTTCATACTTATGGAGGTTTGGTTTGCATAATAGAAGTCAGCACTTGTCAAGCAATAATAAATTTATTACCTTTAGAGCGAGTATTGGGGGATGCATTAAGTCTGCTATATGTTTATAGCCTTTTGACTGATGTCAATAATAATAAGTCTTAGTGGAATATCTTTATGATATTATTATTCTCTGCTAAAGATTGATGATGAAACAAACAACAGTTAACTGCAAATTGCCAAGAAATCCACAACACACACACATGCTCTTGTCAAATATTTATAATTCCTCATTAGTTGATGAATAGATCTTTGATGATCACAATACAAAATCTCAAGCTTTTCCTTTTTCTTTTGAAAGAAAACTTTTAGCAAGCAATCTGTAGTAAAGAAAGAATAATGTTAATGCTAGCACTACTGATAAAACTCAACGGCTTAGGATAGCGAGGTCATTGTTCTTGTGTTATATCTTTTCTTTAAGAGTTTTTTAATTGTGCCACGTAGAAAGAGTTAAAGAATTGAATTTTATAGCCCCAATTCAAATCAAGTTTGGGCTAATCAACTCATAAGAATATTGCACATTCTACTAGATAAAAATCTTAAATGTATTTCTTAGGTGGTTAGAGAGTGGTTTCAACTTTCACTTGTAAGATTCTCATACTATTTTATTTATAAATAGAGTTATGTTGCTTTCAGTTGTAAAATTCTCGTACTATTTATTTACAAATAGAGTTACGCCGCTTTATATCTATGTTATTTTAGTTTATCTAATCTTTGTATGAGATTTGTATTTGTTTGTTTTAGTGCCAAGAGGCACAGTTGACTTAGTGAAGGAGTTGAGACAGATGATCTAGCAGGGGAGTTAGGGATATCACAACACAGAGTTAAAAAACAATACATGAATTAAAAGTATAATGTACTCCCTCCGATCGGAAATATAAGGGATTTTAGGCCCATTGAGGATGGTCAATAATATAACGGGTTTATAACTTTCAATAAGTATTTATTAAACTTTTTTCATCTTTACCCATCTTTCTATTCAGTTATTTCACTCCCACTATCTATCTCTTTCCTCATTCATGAAGGGTAGAAAGAGTATATTGTAATTAAAAAATGGTCTTGTTTAGACCCTTAATTTGTGTACAAAGGTCTAAAATCCCTTATATGTATGACTGCATGGAGTAATATTTTGGTGGATTAAGGCTCAATTTGAACAAGAGTTTTGGGACATACTTTTTCTTACTAACAATTATTATTTTCAAACCCCAAGAAAAAAAATAAACTGAAACTAAATAGAACGGGGAATCTATGCAAATTAAGGTACTATCTCCAGTCATAAATATAAAGGTTTTAACCTTATACACAAGAATTAAGGACATTAAATACAAGATAATTATTGAGTTAAAATACCATTTATACCCTTAATAAATAAGGAGAGAGATAGAAAGAGTGTAACAAATGAACAAATAGATGGATTAGGGAAAATTATATCATAAACACTTGGTTACACCTTGCATGGTGTAATCACTTATCAAAACGTCGTCATTTTGGTGTAAATTATAAACAAAATATTATAGTTTCCAAACTCACGTGCCTGATCAGATTAATTCAAATCAAATCTTTCGAGAAAATCAATATTTTCCTCCTTACTTTGCGCGATTTCTCTCCTTTCACGGTTGTCTTTTTCGTAGCCTCATCAATTCACCAGATTTCTTGTGATTTCTTGCTATTTTCATTCAATTGATCATCGATTATCATTTGCAACATTGTGAAATTAATAGATAACTGTGAAGAAACCAATATTTGTGTCGTTTGTTGATATGGAGGAGTTCAATTGTGATGTTATCAATTATTATTCGTGTATTGGTCATGATTCTATGCTTCTGTAATTCGTAGAATAAAAAGTTATAGGTAAGATATTGTTGATTTTCTATTGTTCTGTTGTTCGGTATTTATAAGGATGTCTGAATGTATGTGTGTCGAGTCTTTCAACTAACAATGCTGAGTTCTTCAACTAAGAGTGCCTAGTTTTTCAACTAGCAGCGCCTATGATTATAAAGTGTAGAACTTCAAACTTTTTATTTTTGTTTGTGTATTCAGATGATTTATTCATTTGTTTTAATTTTAAAATTTGTGTTTTCATCATTATTTTTAATTATAATAAGCTGGTAATGGTTTAATTATAATTTATTATGTAGTTAGCAGTGCTGACTTTTATACATTAGAGTGCCTACTTTTATGAATAGGAGTACGTAGCTTTTATTCTGAGAGTGCCTATTTTTATTACTATTTGAAACTTTATATTTTCTCCTTTGTTGCTTTTCTTAGATGTTTTTTGTTGGTTTTTATATAATTATTTTTTGTTTTTTTAACTTATTTATTTAGTAGTGCATACTTTATAAGTGAGAGTGTCTACTTTCATAAGTGAGAGTGCTTACTTTTATATGTGGCAGTGCTTGGTTTTTGAACTGTTTATTACCATTGGAAACTTTATATTTTCTTGGTTGTTGATTTTTTTAGATGTTTTTTGTTGTGTTTTGAACATATTCATTTAGTGGTGTATACTTTTATAAGTAAGAGTGCCTGCTTTTATAACTGAAAATACCTACTGTATAAACAATTGAACATTCAACCTACCATTTTTGATTCTTTATTTAGATGGTTTTTGTTATATATATATTTATATATTTTATGTGTTTTAATCTTTATTTTTCTGTGTGAATGCAGCTGTTGTTGAAATATCAATTGAAGATTCATTGGTTGGAACTGTTGTTTCATTCAAAGAAGATGCATTCAAATTGTACGATGATCATGCATTTAGGTTGGGGTTTAGTGTTTGTAAGGGAAATCAAGAGTTCGAGGCAGGATGTAAATTATAAAGAAAGAATTCAATGTAAAAAGTGGGTAGCAATGTAAATTATAAAGGAAGAATTCAAGTGTATTGTGTTTATTTGTATATTTACCTGGCAATTGCAGTGATCAATGTATCTTCATTAGTCAGAATCATGTTATATTTGGTTATCGTTTTGTCCTTTTGTCATATTAGGCATTCATGGTATTAAAAGTAGGTGTTCTCAGTTTTAAAATTTGACATTCTTAGCTTTAAAACTAGGCATTCCCAGTTAGCATTCTAAAGTTTTAAAAATAGAAATGCCTAGTTTTAGAATTAGGCATTCCTAGCTTAAATACTAGGTATTCATAAATTTCAAAACTAGGCATTCATAAATTTAAAAATTGGGCATTCATACTTCTAAAATTAGACATTGTTAGCTTTGAAACTCGGCATTCTCAATGTAAAAAGTAGGCATTCGTATGTTTTAAAACTAGAAGTGCCTAGTTTTGAAATTAGAACAAGGCATTTTCAGTTATAAAACTAGGCATTCCTAATTTGAAAACTAAGCATTCTTAAATTTCAAAACTAGACACTCCTAATTTTAAAAACTGGGCATTTTTAGTTCTAAAACTTAGTATTGCTAGCTTTGATACTCGACATTTTTAGTATAAAAAAGTAGACATTCGTATGTTTTAATGCCTAATTTTAGAACTAGGCATTCTTAGTTATAAAAACTAGGCATCCCTAACTTAAAAACTAGGCATTTAGAAATTTCAAAACTAAACAATCCTAGTTTCAAAACTGGGCACTTCTAGTTCTAAAATTAGGCATTGCTAGCTTTGAAACTCACAATTCTCAGTGTAAAAAATAGGGATTCGTATGTTTTAAAACTATAAATGTCTAGTTTTAGAATTAGGCATTCTTAATTATAAAGCTAGGAATTCCTAACTTAAAAACCAGGCATTCTTAGATCTAAAACTAAGCATTCCCAAATTTCAAAATTAGGCACTCCTAATTTTAAAAATTGGGATTCCTCGTTTTAAAACTAAGCATTGCTAGCTTTGAAACTCGGCATTCTCAATTTAAAAAATAGGCATTCGTATGTTTTAAAACATAATATTTCACAATCCAAGTAATTTTCATAACTTTATATATTTAAAAAATAGAAAACATACCATTAAACACCTAATATACAGTTTGCAATATGAAAACATAAATATAAAGCATAAAAAAAAGAAAATATACATATACATGTATTTTTAGTTCTACATATAATGTGAAAGCTACTTCGTTGAATATTTTTTTTGGTTGAAAACTACAATTTTAGGGTTTTTTTTTTTTTTCATGTTTCTGGTTGTGAAATTAAAGAAACTAACAAAGATATTGAAACAACAAACAAAGAAATCGAAGAATAAAAGAAGATAGAAGTTGTGGAAGCGTGAGAATTGTCTGAACATCTCTAAAAAATTGCAAGTTAGATGAATTTTGAAAATGTGGATGGTTTTGGGAGGGAAACATCGATGTTATGGGGGGAGGCACTTGATGTGTAGTCGCATGGAGTGAGAGTGAGTTTTAATTTTTGTCCATTTGGTAGGCTTTAGTAAAACAACGTAGTTTGTGCACTGGTTACGCACAACATGATGTAACTGAGTGCATGGTATAACGACCTGGTATAGATGAAAAAAAATATAATAAAGCCTATTAAAAAGTATAAAACCCTTATCCGCCATAAGATAAGTACGGAGAAGGCTTGAGTGAGATTATTTTGGCGCTTCAAAGCGGGAGCCAGTATATCTTCAACTTCCCTTGAATCCCAACCAGAGATAAGTAATATTAAACTACTACCTCCAGCTAAAAATATTAAGTTTTTTTAGACTTTTGCATACAAATTAATTTTCTAAAATGAAGATGTTTTTTAATTTAAAAAACTAAATTTATCCTTTTCTCTTTTCCTATCTCAAGAATCTAACATTAAAGAGTCTAAAATATTAGTTAGTTGTAACATTCCAATTAAGATAAAAATTGGGATATATTTAAAAAAAATCATCAAATTATTATAAGAAAACGTAAAAAAAAAAGTTATAATTTTTACTATTTTTAAAAAATTTAAAAAAATTTATATTTTGGAGTGAGAGTGGTATGAAAGAGGCATAGAATGAATAGAGAGGGGGAAATGTATGCAAATTAATAGTGATGAGTGAACTAGTGGACCTCCTAGCCCTAACGTAAGGATACCAAAACCAAACTAAAATATCAGTTCCTATTCATTGACAGACGCAAACTCAAAAAAACACAGAATCTTTACAAGCAAAAATGAGCCTTTCCTTCTCTTCTGTTACTTACTCATACAAAAAAAAAATCTCAGCAGCAATCACATTTTCTCTCTCATCATCTCTCTCTTGGCCTTTCCCCTCTCTACGAAATCCAAACCAACCAATAGGAAGCAAAGAAAACTAACCTCAGCAGATAGACAACAAAGTACCACTGTCTCATCTCTTTTCCCATGATACCAAAACCAAACGCAACCTCATACACACTCCCACCCCAACCCCCTTCAAGAACTACTAACCCTTGTTGTTTAGTTTTGGCCGCGTGTCTCTCTGTATGGCCACTAACTGAAATAAACCAACTGTTACACTTCTCCACAATTTCTTCCCTCCACATAAAATATAAACTCTAAAAGACTTTTCATTTCTCCAGTTGAAGAAAGAAAGAAAGAAAAAGACCCTGCCCTGCAGCATAAGCAGCTGCTGAGGAGCAAATTCAATTCTTTGAATTCCCAGAGGGAAGAAAAGGTACATTTTTTTTGGGGGTTGATTTCTGGAACCCATTTTTTTGGCCTACTTTTTTTGTTGAAGAAAGAAACAGAGAATTTGTGATTCTTGAAAAACAGAGCTTTAAAGCCATGGCTTCTTTGGTTTCATCACCATTTATTTCCAACTCAAAAATCGAACAACTTTCTTCAATTTCACAAAAACATTACTTTCTTCACTCTTTTCTTCCCAAGAAAACTAACCAAACCAACAAGTCTTCTCTGAAATTCAAATGTGCTGCAATTGGCAATGGATTGTTCACCCAAACAACACCTGAAGTTCGTAGAATTGTGCCTGATAAGAACAAAGGCCTTCCCTCCGTTAAAATTGTCTATGTAGTTTTAGAAGCTCAGTATCAGTCATCCCTCACTGCTGCAGTTCAAGCTTTGAACAAGAATGGAGAATATGCTTCATTTGAGGTTGTGGGTTATTTAGTTGAGGAGCTTAGAGATGAAAGTACATATAAAACATTCTGTAAAGACCTTGAGGATGCAAATATATTTATAGCGTCATTGATTTTTGTGGAAGAATTGGCCTTAAAAGTTAAAGCTGCAGTGGAGAAAGAAAGGGATAGGCTTGATGCAGTTTTGGTGTTTCCATCAATGCCTGAAGTGATGAGACTTAACAAATTGGGTTCTTTTAGTATGTCACAACTTGGACAATCTAAGAGTCCCTTTTTTCAGCTATTTAAGAAGAAGAAATCATCTGCAGGCTTTGCTGATAGTATGTTGAAACTCGTAAGAACATTGCCTAAGGTTCTTAAGTACTTGCCAAGTGACAAGGCTCAAGATGCTAGGATGTATATTCTTAGTTTGCAGTTCTGGCTTGGTGGATCACCTGATAATTTGGTGAATTTCTTGAAAATGATTACTGGGTCCTTTGTTCCTGCTCTTAAAGGGACTAAAATCGATTATTCGGATCCAGTCCTGTACTTGGATACCGGAATTTGGCACCCATTGGCACCGTGTATGTATGATGATGTTAAGGAGTACTTGAACTGGTATGATACTAGAAGGGATACCAATGAGATGCTCAAGAGTCCAAATGCTCCAGTGATTGGCTTGGTTTTGCAAAGGAGTCATATTGTTACTGGTGATGAGAGCCATTATGTTGCTGTAATTATGGAATTGGAAGCAAGAGGAGCAAAAGTTGTGCCGATTTTTGCTGGAGGACTGGACTTTTCAGGGCCAGTTGAAAAATACTTTGTTGATCCAATTACTAAGAAACCATTTGTGAATTCAGTGGTTTCACTAACTGGTTTTGCCCTAGTTGGGGGACCAGCAAGGCAAGATCATCCTAGGGCTATCGAGGCGTTGAGAAAGCTTGATGTGCCTTACATTGTTGCATTACCTTTGGTGTTCCAAACCACTGAGGAATGGCTAAACAGCACATTGGGTCTACACCCAATTCAAGTTGCTTTGCAAGTTGCCCTTCCAGAACTAGATGGCGGCATGGAGCCAATTGTATTCGCAGGCCGTGATCCAAGAACAGGCCAGTGAATTTCTTCTTTATCATTATTATTTCATTTCTAATGATGGATAATCATTCTTAACTTAATTTTCCATTTCCAAATTTCCATGCGTGATTGTATGTGCTTTTCCTGATCTGGTTTTGCCTAATCCTAATTACAGGGAAATCACATGCTCTTCACAAGAGAGTGGAGCAGCTGTGCACAAGAGCAATCAAATGGGCAGAACTTAAGAGAAAATCAAAAGTATGTGCACTCTCTGCAATTGGGTTTCTGAATGTCTATCTTTCCAGTTACTTTCTTTGCATAAAGTAATCTACATAAGCCACTAAAGTGTGATTAAATTTCCTGCAAGATTTCTCTTTTGAAATTTCACTACACTTCTCTCTTGCAAACCTCAATTTTGTTTCTATACGTTCATTGCAGCCTTGATGATTTATATTTCTTCCCGAGTCTGGTTTTGTATCGTGTCAAGAATGAAGATGCTAGGCTGATGAATGTTTAGTTTACTTTCTTAAAGCCCATAAATGTGAACATCACAGCCTTGTAAACAAGAACACAAGAAGAAAAGAAAAAGGAAAAATAATGCAGAATCTGGCAAATCAAACAAATAGCCTACTAGCTTTTTCATTATTTATCTGCATATGTGATGGAAAAATGACACTTCTGGCTCTAAACCTTTCTTTAATCATGAATATGCAGACAGAGAAGAAACTGGCCATTACTGTTTTCAGCTTCCCGCCAGACAAAGGCAATGTTGGAACTGCTGCATATTTGAATGTCTTCTCCTCCATCTTTTCTGTTCTTAAAGACCTCCAAAAAGATGGTTATAATGTTGAGGGTCTTCCAGAGACTTCTGAAGCCTTGATTGAAGAGATCATTCATGACAAAGAAGCTCAATTCAGCAGCCCAAATCTTAACATTGCTTACAAAATGAATGTTAGGGAGTACCAGAAACTAACTCCTTATTCTAATGCTCTGGAAGAAAACTGGGGAAAGCCTCCTGGTAATCTGAACTCTGATGGAGAAAATCTTTTGGTCTATGGAAAGCAATATGGAAATGTTTTCATTGGGGTTCAGCCCACATTTGGTTATGAAGGTGACCCTATGAGGCTTTTATTCTCTAAATCTGCAAGCCCACACCATGGTTTTGCCGCATACTACTCGTTTGTCGAGAAAATCTTCAAAGCTGATGCTGTTCTTCACTTTGGCACTCACGGCTCCCTTGAGTTCATGCCTGGAAAACAAGTGGGGATGAGTGATGTTTGTTACCCTGATAGTCTCATTGGTAACATCCCAAATGTCTATTACTATGCAGCTAATAACCCATCAGAAGCCACCATTGCCAAGCGCAGGAGTTATGCTAGTACCATTAGCTACTTGACTCCTCCAGCAGAGAATGCTGGGCTCTACAAGGGACTCAAGCAACTGAGTGAACTTATTTCCTCATATCAGTCGCTTAAGGACACAGGTCGTGGCCCGCAGATTGTGAGCTCTATTATCAGCACAGCCAAGCAGTGTAATTTGGACAAGGATGTGGAGTTTCCTGAGGAAGGAGCGGAGATATCAGCCCAAGAGAGAGACCTTGTGGTTGGAAAGGTATATTCCAAAATAATGGAGATTGAATCCAGGCTCCTGCCTTGTGGGCTTCATGTCATCGGTGAGCCTCCATCCGCCATGGAGGCAGTTGCCACACTAGTTAATATTGCTGCATTGGACCGTCCTGAAGATGGGATTTCCTCACTTCCTGGAATATTGGCTCAGACAGTTGGAAGGGAGATTGAGAATGTCTACAGGGGAAGTGACAAGGGCATACTACGAGATGTGGAACTGCTCCGGCAAATAACTGAGGCATCGCGCGGAGCAATTACTGCATTTGTTGAACGAACTACTAACAGCAAGGGTCAAGTTGTTGATGTTTCTGACAAGTTGACTTCAATTCTTGGTTTTGGCATAAACGAACCATGGGTTCAGTACTTGTCAAATACCAAATTCTACAGAGCTGACAGGGATAAACTTAGAATTTTATTCCAATTCTTAGGGGAGTGCCTGAAGCTTGTTGTAGCTGATAACGAGTTGGGAAGTTTGAAACAGGCTTTGGAAGGTAAATATGTGGAACCAGGACCGGGAGGAGACCCAATCAGAAACCCAAAAGTTTTGCCAACGGGAAAGAATATCCATGCTTTGGATCCACAAGCTATACCCACTACAGCAGCAATGCAAAGCGCAAAGGTTGTTGTTGATCGGTTGATTGAGAGGCAGAAGGCTGATAATGGGGGGAACTATCCCGAGACTGTTGCACTTGTACTCTGGGGAACAGATAACATCAAGACATATGGTGAATCATTGGCTCAGGTGTTGTGGATGATTGGAGTTCGGCCAGTTGCTGATACCTTTGGCAGAGTGAACCGCGTTGAGCCAGTCAGCCTTGAAGAGCTTGGAAGGCCAAGGATCGATGTTGTTGTCAATTGCTCTGGAGTGTTTAGAGACCTCTTCATTAATCAGGTACTCACCAATCTTCCCTTGATGTATAGAATGCGTTGGTATTTCTACATGCACAATTTCCTTTCGCATTAGAGTAATATTCAAATTTAGCTCACACTTCAGAAGCAAGTTTCAAATGTTGAACATATGTTGAGCTCCATTTTATGTGTATTCTTTATAGATGAATCTCCTCGACCGGGCAATAAAGATGGTCGCTGAGCTAGATGAGCCAGAGGACCAGAACTATGTTAGGAAGCACGCAATAGAACAAGCCAAGGCACTTGGTATTGAAGTTCGTGAAGCTGCAACTCGAGTCTTCTCAAATGCTTCAGGTTCATATTCTTCCAATGTAAACCTTGCTGTGGAGAACTCCTCGTGGAATGATGAGAAGCAACTTCAAGACATGTACTTGAGCCGAAAGTCATTTGCATTCGACTGTGATGCTCCTGGTGCTGGGATGAGTGAGAAACGAAAAGTCTTTGAGATGGCACTTAGTACAGCTGATGCTACATTCCAAAATCTTGATTCTTCGGAAATTTCACTCACAGATGTCAGTCATTACTTTGATTCAGACCCAACCAACCTTGTACAGAACCTCAGGAAGGATGGGAAGAAGCCCAGTGCATATATTGCTGACACAACCACTGCAAACGCACAGGTAATCATCATGGCCTAATCATGAGACTGACTGGTTTCTTTGATCTTTCGAGCAAAGAGAGCTTATTTTTTGTGTCTTTCAGGTGCGTACACTTTCTGAGACTGTCCGGCTTGATGCAAGAACCAAGTTATTAAATCCCAAGTGGTACGAAGGAATGTTGTCAAGTGGATATGAAGGTGTCCGTGAAATTGAGAAACGTCTGACAAATACAGTTGGTTGGAGTGCAACTTCGGGACAAGTAGACAATTGGGTTTATGAGGAAGCTAATACAACTTTCATTCAAGATGAGGAGATGTTGAACAGGCTTATGAGCACAAACCCCAACTCTTTCAGGAAGTTGGTTCAGACATTCTTGGAGGCCAATGGAAGAGGATACTGGGAGACTTCTGCAGACAATATTGAGAGATTGAGGCAATTATATTCCGAAGTTGAAGACAAGATTGAGGGAATTGATAGATAAATACTTTAGTCCAGACAAATATTTCTTGATTGCAAATAATTTTGTTGATTCTCCTGAGTGTCTGTGTATCTGCTGCTGCTGCTTTCCACTCACTGAACTCCAGCAAGATTTGAAATCTGCAATTTTCATTCATTCCCCCCATTGTAATTTTTCTTTCATAGTTGGGGTTCTGCTTTGATTTTCTTGTAAGTGAATACTGGTTTCAGTGAAGGGAAAATTCAGTTCATTGCTCACACTCTTTATGACCCCTCCCATCATAACATTAGTCTTGAGCCTGTATCAACATAAATTTGGCTATAAACCGGTGACTTGACTTGACGCAATAAGTAAGGCAAGACAATGTGAATGCTACAAGGTCAAAAGTTCAAAATCCACCGCATAATGCAGTGAAATGCCCAAGCCCTAACCTCGAGTAATGAATTGTAAACCAACTTCAAACGAAAGAAGCAAGGCATCAAATTCTCATTAGTATGAACATAAAGTACATGATTCACAACTCAAGCTATGAAGAAAATTTGTTGCTTTTTGGGAGTAAAACTATGAAGGGAAAATGAGCAAAAGTTATTCTCCACATGTGCCTTTTTGGTGTAGGTAAATGTAATACAAGGTAAACAATAATACAGTAAGATGATCTACAAAAGAACCCCTCACCCTCTCCTCGCCCTCCAAAGAATGATACAAAAATTTCCAGAATTTTGACTTCATACATGTTTCTGTCACTATCCCTCTTGCGAGGATTTCATCAATGTTAGCAACTTCTCCCTCAAACTAACTCCATTAACAACGGGTCGCCAGCCGCCATAATTCTTACAAGCTTAATGAACTCTTGCTCACTGGTTATGCTCCATGGGTGAATTGCAGCAACTTCAGCAGAATAAAATGTTGTAGAATTTGTTGGAGGCTTCTTCTTGTAAATCATCGAGTTGAACACGGGGTCAAAATTTTGCTCAGAATCCATTGCCATATAGAACATGGGTATGGCAACCTTGTGATGGATATCCAGATCACCAACAAGATTAACAAGATCAACAAAATCTACTACAAAACGGCGAGGCACATAGAATAACTCTGAACTGCAGATTGTAAGACTCTGGTCACTTTTCACAGACTCTTTGTAATTGACTTGGAAATGAACTGGCATTGTTGCAACTACTTTCTTTACCATTTCTGCTTGCTTTACAAACCAATCTGAGTTGCCAGCAGTTGAGACCGTGGTCCAGGACTTAGACACCTAGATGCAAAAGACAACAATTTGGCAAAAACTAATTAACAAATGAAACCTCCCTACTAGGGATATGCAACAAATCATGGCTTATCTATTACGAGACCAGAATGCTGTAACATTTCGAGTAACGGATGTAACGAGATCTGGTAATATAATTTACCTTGTTTGGGACCCAGAGCTGAGTCTTGTCAGCTTGCAGCAGGTTCCAGTAATTAAGGATTGTATTATCCTGGAGGAATAAAAAGCCTTCGGCACTGGTGTATCTATCAAACAATTTTGGTAGATCCCTGAAATGAAGTGAAAATTTATCATGAATAAAAGATAACAGAGAATGGAAGTTTGCAGTTACAATGATTTTGTAAGTCTAGAATGCCATCTTCATCACATGCTGCCCATACAGTTCTGATGCTTGATACTAACATTTTAAGCTAAAAGTACAAAAACTGATGTAGACACCCAACTAAAGACCAGGAATCCAGGACTTAATGCCACAAAATGCAGCTAGTATTATTTGGAGTTAAAGAAAGAAACACAAATATGAGATTTGGAGACTCTAGGAAAGCTAAAATCCAAATATAGAGCAGAGTCAATCTCCCTATTAACTTGTGTATACAAGGGTATCATGTAGCACCTCTCAAATTTCAAGTACATAATTATTCTTCAACAAGAGAAATGTTCACTTGTTTAGTAAATACACACTCTGATGTTATGGGTATTTCACATACTTAATAAATACCATATAAATACACCATGAGAGAGATCAGATATTTAATATGTTTCAGAGTTTTAAGGGGTTTTTCATTCTACCTAGTACCAGTAATTCAAGTGCTTTTCTTCTTCATCATCTTCCAACTTTTTACTTATAGTTAAGATAATGGGTTACTTTAAAAATTTAGTTGCTGAAGCCATATTTACAGGAAACAAACTCGTTGACAATATTCTGAGACCAAACAAACAAATGATGTGAATTATGTAGAAAGACTTTAAACCAATGAGTTCCAATAAGTACCTGCTTGATTCTATTAAATTAAACCCTTAAAAGCATCTATACTTTTGGAAGAAAAAGCGAGAAACCATTTTGAGCGAAGCATTTAAGTAAGAGTAGAATTCTTCTGCCAAAACTTCCATTTCTTATGATACATAAACATCTAGACACCTAAGGTTATACAATCCTCCCCCTCCCAATCCCCAAATGCCTACAGAACTGCAAAGTCAGAATTGCTTTTGTAAACAGTGTTACGTTTTCTTTCCTATGATTGGACGTAAAGTCCTTCTACGACTGTGAGCTCTGGATGTTAATTCTAAGGCATTCTCAAGCAACTCCACATTGAACTAATAACACACATCAAAGACTAGAAAATTTTGAGCACAACTGAAACCAAAATTGTAGATGGACAATGACTTACTTGTAAATGTGATCTAACTGGCCTTGTTCAACAGCAAGATCTTCATTCTTCTGCTCTGACAATATAATTACTGTCTTAAAAATCCTGCCATACAGCAACCTCCACTCCAAGGCAGTTCGTTCAACTGGTCCACTGCAGAACATTATAAGAACCACATTCCCGAAATTCTTCCTCCACTTGATCAAATTCCCAATTTCATAGTTCACTGTCCCTACTTCCTCAACTCCAAGATGTACAGATGGTAACTTGCGAGGAACAAACTCCTTCCTATCACCATGGCCAATGTTCGCCCTAGGCCTATCAATTTCAAGGGACATCAACCTAGGCTGCTGGTAACCAACAGCAAGTAAATCTTGAAGCCATGCAGCTGTGAACTTCACATCTTTCTCAGTCCAAAAACCTTCCTCGGCCATAGCATAACTCAATTCTAGAACCTTTTCAAACAATCTGTGCTTCCCAGATCTCCAACTTACCAAGAATTTAATCAATCGTCCTACATTCACATGAAGATCTTTCTCCTCTGAAAAAGGATAAGCTTCAATTTTGTCATACCGATGAACCGTGGGAGGATACATCACCACATAACCACCAATCTCCCACAACAGACGTTGTGCCCAATAACCCCTCAAAACGTCTGAAGCCATTGTGCTAACAGAAACAGGAAGCATCAAAGCCCAAAATGCAGACGAATGGAATATTGTATTGAAGGAATTGACTGGCACCATTATTCCCTGTGGCAATGCCACTTTTGGTGCATGCTCATCAAACCTGATATCAAATGATTCAAATTCAGCTTTCCTGGTAAAATAAAAAACTGAATCCACATCCGGCAAACCATTTGAAATTCCCTGCTGAATAAACTGTTTTCCACCAAACACCTCAGTGTAATACTCCTCGTGCCCAATCTCACCCACATTTTCTAACGGTAAGCCCCTTGGCCAAACGGACCTTTGTCCAAAATGTACATAAGGATTCACAACTGTTCTATTGGGATTCTCATGAGTATACTGCAAAATAACTTCCTGTCTAGCTCCCTCTCCAATTAATTCCACATCGAAATGTTTCCCAATGTCATTATCAATCACCTCACCTCTATCATCCACATCAAATATTTTCTTAGCACCATGTTGTATAGCAAATAAATATCCAACAGTTTTTCTAACATACGAATCATAGGGCAAGTAATCAACAACTCTAAAACCCAATTCAGCTTGCATTTCCAAAGGCAAGAAGATTGTACCTTTAAGACTCCAATCCTTAGGAGTCTTGGAGTTGCCCACTGCAAGCACCTGCCAACCCTTAATCCGGACCAATTTCTGAAGCGAATCAGATGGATAATCCGAGACCGAGACGACGATCCACTGCTCGGATCGGAAATTAGCAAAGGGAGTGGATTTATCAGTAATTGCACGAATGTTATTCCAATTGATTTGAGGTAGCTGGGGATGGATGGAATGTGATTGGGTGGATTGCAGGCAAAGCAACGCCGAAGTATCTCCGCCATAAGCGGAGTTGCGCAAGAAGAAGAGCGCGGCAACAGTCGTAACCAATACGATAACAGTAAGGATTTTGTAAAGATTTTCCGATAGCCATGCGGAGAAATCAAGATTCTTGGACTGAGAAGAAAAGCGAGTAGAGATTGGAAGGCGGCTTTGAATTTGTTCTGGAGGTCTGCAATTATTGTGCGGTGGTTTTGGGGGTTTTGGAGTTTCACGATCTTGGACTAACATTGACATTTCTTGAGAATGAATCTTCAAATCTTACTCAAAATTGAGTAGTAGTAGTACTTGTTTCAACACAGCCCACCACAAGAAACAGAGGAACAAACCGAACTCTGACAGAATCAAGTCCCCTTTGATTCAATTCAACATTGACTAGAGAGCTTCTCTCAGTTCATCTTCCACCGAGTGAAGTGAAGGATTTGGGAGAAAGTGCGAGCTGGTGGGGGGGGAGAAGAGGGAAGATGGAGTTTGCCGACAAGAGAAGTGAGGTGGAGAAGTGTCAGATTTGTTGGGCGGGTGCCCGGTTGTTTTCTTTAGCTTCAATGCAACTGCAACTGAATGACGGGAGAGAGGAGGTGGGGTCTGTAATTTAGCAAAAAAAATAAAATACAGAAATTGTCTTCTTTTTTTAAATAGAGAAATCGTCAATTTATATACTTAAAAGTAATTAACAAATTTCATCTTTATATTATTTATTCTCTCTCAACTTCATCATGTATATTTTATCTTACTTATTTTAGTTCAATAACTATTTATTTTATATGCATTTAGTACTATATCTTTTAAATATTTATTTTCGTTCAATAAATATTTATCTTTAATATTTTTTATAGAAAATATTTTTGAATTAAATTTTAAATTGGTCCCTCAAAATATTAAAAAGTACCAATTGAGAACCTTGAGTTTAAAATTCTCTAAAAAAATCATTCAAAATATATGAAACGTATCAATTCATTTTCTTACTTCAATTTTTTAAGGATTTAAATAGTCGCTCTCTAAATATTCAATCTCATTTGAATCACTTGCTATCAGTACTGAAACACTTTGTCAATCGGTAATCGATTATTGACATGCTGTTTAATAAAAAATAAAATTAATTATGATAAATTCACTCGTGTCAATTAACTATCTCAAATTGTAAGGTACTCTGAGAGATCCTTAGACATAACGAAAACGATTGCCAATTACTTTACAGAAGTGAGGTAAGGGACTTGATAGATACGTTTTTTATATTTTGAAGGATTTTTTTAATACAATTTTATTATTAGAGCGATTGAAACATTTTTATATTTTGAGGGACCAATTTAAAATTTATCTAAAAATATTTTGGATAAAAAATATCAAACATAAATAATTACTGAACAAAAGTGAATAAATAAAAGATATAAGACAAAACGCTCTCTGAATAAATAGTTATTGAATTAAAATGAGTAAAATAAAAGATATATGACGATGTTAAAATAGAATAAATAGTTATAGGGCTAAAATTTCTAATTACTCCTTACTTAAGCTGTACAATATTTTCAAACTATATATATTATCTTTATTTTTTCCTTTTATATACCTAAACTATTTTCGTACATCAAAAGTTAGTAGTGGAATCCGGCCACCAACTCACGTGTCTCTCGTGTGACAAACATATTGAGGGTAAATTTGGCAATTTATTATCTTCGTTCCATGCCCAATGGAGGATCTCCCTTATAATACCCTAGAATTCCCAAATGCACTCGATTTCCTCCACTTCTTCTCTACAATTTCACTGAAATCATCTTGAATTCTCTAAAGTTTCATCTTCCACCATTGTTGTTCTTCTTGTAAAAGGGACTTCAACGTTCAACAAATTCACTCAAGTTTTTCCATTTCTTCTCTTTCTTTTTACAAATTGGCACCAATCATCACCCAAAACAAAAACAAAAAAACATGAGCTTGTTGATATACACCACCACATCTTTACCCAAAAAATAAATAAGTCATCACATCTCTGCCACCACGGCAGCTCGCGTATATCTTCTAATCATATCCCTTCTCTATCGCCACCATTTTTCTAATTCCTCTGCCTAAGCCACCGATCATCCATAAATTTAAGTTCTGAAGAAACCATTTCAAACACATTGAATACTGCTACAGTTCCTGAAAGTAAATTTAGGGATCTTAATTAAAGTGGGGTTGTAGAAATTATCAACAATTTGAAAAAAAAAAAAAAAAAAGACCACGTTTCTGCGTGGCAATTTTTTCTCAGCAGTTGAAGGAGAAAGGGTTTAAACATGATGTCGGAACTTAGAATTTGTAAAAGAAAAGAAAAAGTCACGGAAGGAGAGAAAACAGAGAAGAAAAAATGGAGATTCATATGAGTTTTTTATGGCTAATTTGAAGATTATTTCAGTGGAGGCTTGAGGCTTAAACTTGGAGGAGTAGGGGGAGAGAGGGAGAGAGAGAACGCAGATCAGAGAGGTGGCAGTGAGGAAGGTAGATCCAGAAGCAGATTAGAGAGGAACTGGTGGTGGCGGCGGCGGCAGTGATCGGTTGAAGGAAGGGAGATTGAGTGAATTTGCGAATTTTGGGCACTATAAGAGAGATTTACCGTTGAGTATGGAGGGAAAATAATGAATTGCTAAATTTAGCTTAAAACATGTTGTCACATGGGAGCCAGGTGACCGAGTGCACAATAAACGGCTCACACAGGAAAAATTTTTAGTCCCAGCAAAAGCAATGCGCACGTGTCTAAGATGTTTTATAATTTATGTATTAATATTTTACGAGTGATGTATTAATATTTCACAAAAATATATTGTATGTTCCATCAATTATATATAGGTTTTCATGAATTTTGTGCTAAATTTAATTTGTTGTAATGATGTTCCACGTATTATGTCTTAATGAATCAATAACATATAATTTTATCATCTACATAAAATGAAAATAAAATATACCCCGATTTAGTATTTCATGTACAATTACTTATGCAATCACACAAATACAGTTATATCCCCATGAAATATTAACAATTGAAAATTGGAACTACAATTGTATTTCCCTAGAACATTAGCAATTGAAAATATCAATTACACTAAAAACACATTATTAATATGAAAATAAAGCTGCTACTGCCATTATGGAAAATTAGCAATTGAAATATGGAATTATATTTATATTCTCATATAACATTATCAATTGAAATATGGAACTTCGAAACTCCATTGACATGGTATTGATTTTCCATGGATTATGTGCTAATATTCAATTGGAGTATAATACATGTTTCATCACTTCTCTACGGCTTTCCAGGAGTTTTGTTCTAGGTTTGCTTTATTGTACTAATGTTCCATAAATTATGTGTTAATGTTCTATTGTAATATAATATATGTTCCATCAATTCTTTATAGGTTTCCATTAGTTTTGACTTTATTGTACTAATGTTTTATGTATTATGTGTTAATAATCCATTAGAATATAATACATGTTATGTAGATTTACATGATTTTTCACATATAACACAATATAATATATCAACTAGAAACTCCATCCACCGCATAGTAAAACGATTCTTCCTCCTCATCTCCTCCAAATAAAGATTTTCCCACAATTTTCCATACACAATACACTGAATAAGATAAAAAAATATCAAATAATATGAAAATAAAGCTACTACTGCCAGTACGGAACATAGCAATTGAAAAATGGAATTATTGATATATTCCCATAAAACATTAGCAATGAAATATGGAACTCTGTACTTCCAGTGATATATAACTTTAATACCCAGAAAAATATCAATTATACAGAAAAAACCAATTTTTCCTCACCATCTTCTCCAATAACAATTTTTCCATAATTTTTCATAGATTTATCTTACATAATACATTGAATAAGATAAAAAAATAAAAAAAATAATATGAAAACAAAGTTGCTACTGCCATTATGTTATTCTCATTCCTTGCAAAAAGAATTACTCCAGATTCCTCCATGGATTACAAATTAACCAGATAACAAGAAGAAATACTTCCATCGATTAGCCGAGAGCAACAAAAAAATAAAAATGGTGGTGGTTTGATTAGAGATTTTTAAAGAATTCTATTGGGAAGAAGATGAAGAATGAAGAAAAAGAGAAGAAGGGGAGGAGGGAGACGACGCTGAAGATGAGAAAGAGTTGAAAAAACCTACTAATTCTCAGTAGAAGTAGGATGGTGTCGTTTTAGCACACAGAATACACCTTACATGGTGCGCTCGAATGCAAGGTATAATTTGTGGTGCTGAGATAGTTTTAGATGTATGAAAATAGTTTAGGTAATAAAAAGTGAAAAATATAGATAATATATAAAATTCGGAAATATTATATAGTTTAAGTATATAAATGGACAATTTTCCAAAATAATAATTATTATTTATATTAGGAAAACTCTCTAGAATTGTTGCTATACTATTTACTTAAGTTATATTTTATCATTGAGTTCATTTTTTATTTTTATTTACCCCTGAACTAAAATTGTGTGTAAAAATGTTATGTACCACTAGAAAATACGGCAGAGCTATCCTAAAGAATCTCACATGTTGGCTACATAGAATGATTTGAACGACTTTCAATTCCCCTAAAATACCCTTATACTATTTACTTATATCGTATTACATCCCTGAACTCATTTTTTTCCTTAAATTAAATTCGCTTGTAAAAAAAGTGCTCCTTTAAATTTTCTCATGTAGCCAGTACATTGTGGTTCCGCTGCTTTTTGTGGTGGAATACCACTTTTTTACATATAGTTTAAGTTCAGGGATAAAAGGTAAAAAATTAGTTCAAAGAAATGTGACATAAGTAAATAATATATGGGCACTTTTGAAAAATTTTCCTTTTTAGTAAATGGAATTTTTTTGTTCTGAATTATTAAATTTATTTATTTTTGTTTTTTTTTTTGGTGTTGATTTATTAATTGGATTTGTTTATAGAATAGAAGGGTGAAGTGACTGAAGTCTGTTGTTGTGTTGCTCTCTTTTTTTTTTATTCTCTTTCAGTTGGATTTGGAATTTTGTATGATGTTTGGAGTTTTCTTTTTCAAAAAAAATTTCAAAGTGTTATGAATTTGATGATAGCTACATAATTTGCTTGGAGTAGCCGAGGTCGATAAAATTAGCGTGAGTATCTAAAAATTTAGCAGAAAAAAATTTAGTTTTTGCTTTCACTCTCTCTCTACTCTCCTTGTCCTACGTTCTCTCTAAAAAATATATTCAATTTTTCACTCTTGAAGGCCGTAAGAAGGTACACATAGATGATTTTGAAGATTATTCGTAAGAAAATATCAATTTCGAGGTAAAAAACACAAAAAATTAAGATTCCAAACTGGTCAAAGTTCTGCTCCTTGCCAGCGAAATTCTAACGGAAATTCTCTCCCAGTTAGGAGAAATTCTTTAATAATTTTGCCTAATTGGGAGAAATTCTTCAAGAATTTTGCCCAGTTGGGAGAAAGTCCATATGTTATGGTTGTTTTTTAAACCTCAAAATTGACCAGGCCAGCGAAACTCATGAAGAATTTTGCGCAAGGCACCGAAATTCTTAAGAATTTCTCTTGGCTGAATTTCGGCTACCATGTTTTGATTATATCCTGTGCATTCTTTTGAATTTTATACAGATTAAATTGTAAATAAACGAGTATAGAACTCTTTTTTTAAATTTTTTTTTATTTTCAATTGTTAGATTTGAGCAAATCTGAGCTTGAAAGTCTTGAAGTTTAAAGAAAAGGGAGAGAGAATGAAGTTAAAGAGAGAAAATCTTTTGAAAATTTTCACATTGAACTTTTGATTTCCGCGCTAATTTTAACGATCATTGAGTACTAATACAAATATAAAGTAGGAGAATATAAACCAAGGAATAACAAGAGAGAAATTATAACTCAATAATGAACACTGACCAATCTTATTAATTTTTTCTCACAACTTATTTATAAGCTCAAGATATAAAAGATTGTAAAATTTTAAAAGTATTTAACTAAAATAATAAAAATAACATGAATCTAACTAGGATTAGTATTCTGGGAGGTTAGTTATTTCTAGGAAACATGTTTAGCATCCACTACATCTTCATTAATTTCATAACACAAATTTAGTTTTAGCCACTTAAATTATTTTAAATTTAATCTCAAAATTATATTTTTATAAAAATTATTTTTCTTGAAAAATATTGATTCCCCATGCATTCTAAGTTCTAAGACGTAATCTAGCAAATTTTCTAATTGTATGAGTTATAGATCCCTTTTTTGAGGAAAAAGAAAAACTTATATTAAAAGAAAGTCTGCTTGAACAGCAGTAGCAATAACATAAGGAACCACCTCTTTATAGATATTGGAGGGGTAATTCGATACAACTTGAGTGGCCAACGAATGTGTTTGCATGTTAGAACTGCGTCCAGCAAAAGATAAGAGAACTTGAAGCCTATCAATGAGGGTAAAGATATATATGTTTATAGATGTGTCCTAAAGAACTAAGAACCCCTGAACAAGATTGAAGTATGTTAATCACTCCCTTGCAGTCCATTTCAATGGTAAATCTTGAATAACCAAACCCCACTACCAATCTTAGATCCTCACAAACCAATAGTCTCATCATGCTCTGGTGAAGACGATTGTGCCATAATACTGGTGAAAGCTATACGCACTCTGCCCTGATAATCCCGGATAAGGGATCGAAAACCAGTTTTGCTTGTGGTCCAAGAGGCATCCACATTGAGCTTAAACCATCATAAATCTGGGGGCTACCAATGGAGCTTTCAAGAAATGTTGCATTCGTCCTTCTATTTAAACGTATGTGTATACATGTCTGTCCAATATCCTCTAGTGATTCTTCTACAATAATCTTTCCTTTTTGTAAAGACGTGGGTGTAGGAACAACTGTATTGACCAATGTCCCAGAAGTGAAATTAGTAGAAGCCAAGATTTCTTCTATTGGGTGATGCAATCTAGAATTATTTGTTGAGTTATCAAATTATTTCTACTATTCCAAATATAACATAAAATATAGGTAAAACGGGAACTTTTGTGGTCCAGCCAGTCAAGAATATGCTCAAGAATAGATGTGATAGTACTGATTGCTTGGAACAGATCCACCAAATGTAAGAAGTGCAAACCTTTCCAAGCTTCAACCATCATGCAACATCTAAAAAATGTGTTGTAAACTCACCAGCTTCAGAACATAAGGCACAAATAGCTTGAATAGTTAGAATTCTCCTTGAGAGATTTTTAAGTGTTAGGAGTATGTTATTGTATACCCTTCACCAAAAACTCTTATTTTTGGAGCTATGCTCAACCCCCACAAGCGGCTCCAATCGTTTTCCGTTGCTTACTTTGAAGAGCATCCCTCAATTGCAGTATTAATCTTAGCCTAGAGAACAAGTTTATCGGCTGAACGAATAGTAAACTTTCCTGTTGGATTATAAGCCCAAATTTGTTCATCACGTGGCCATGCATCACATAAAGGCACCTTAAGAATCTTACCAGCTTCATAGGGATATAAATGCTGTTGAATAAATTCCTGTTTCCAAACACCTCGTTCAAAGTCAATAATCTGAGAGACCGTGAGAATACGATCAAAAGCGGACAAATGATCTGGAAAAGATAGTTTAAAAAAATGTGGAGTAGTGAGCTATTTATCTTCCTTGATATTAAATGAGTGACCATTGCAAATCCTCCATCTAATTTCTTGTAAAAGATATGGTTTGACAGCAAGAATACTTCGCCAGACATAAGAAGGACGATGGCCCAGAGTAACTGATGAAAAATCATCCAAAGGAAAGTACTTAGCCTGCATGACTCTCGAGAGAATGGAGAAAGAATTTTTGATAATCTCCAGCTTTACTTGCAGAGTAATACCAAATTAAAAAATTCCAAATCTTGAAATCCTAAGCTACCTTTGCTTTTTAAGCTTGAAAAAGTTCATTCCAAGACTTCCAACAATTTTCCTATTCTTATTATCACCCCCACAAGAAATTACGAATGAGTAAGATTTGGTGAGAGAGAGGGGGACATGGTATATATAGGTATTGCTTGGATAACAGATTTTATTAAAACCTTTTTAATAGATAGGGATAAAAATTTTCCTTTCAACTATTTAATTTCTTCCAAAATCGATCATGAAAGTAACTAAAATTTTCCTTCTTTGATCATCCAATCATAAAAGGTAGAACAAGATATCTATCACTTCATTATTTTTCCAAAATTTGTAGAAAAGAGAAAATAGTTCCAACTGTTGATCCTTAAAAAATCATTAATTTCTTACTTTCTTTTTTAAATATCTTCAATTATGTAAAAATAAAGAGAATTGGAAAGGCCAAAAATGCAAGGGAATTGTGTAGATATTTAAAAGAAAAAAATCAAAAAATAATTATTTTATCTTTAATGTATCATACGAGAGGGTAGTATGTATAGGGATTTATCATATTTCATTCCATAAAAGATGTTAAACATACATATATTCTTTAAAAAAATAGTTTAGAAATTAAATAACAAAATTATATAAAATTTTTTAAAACTAATTAAATTAAATTGAATATTAGTTTTAAGATTAATTTTAATGAAATTAGCCATAGACACCATAAATTATTAGTGCTTTTCTATTGATAACTAATTTTTTTTCAAACTTCTATACACAAACTATTTACAACCGTACAAGTATCAAAAATTATATTTAATGCAACAATTTTTATCATATTTTAGGTACGCCCTTACACATGAGCCCTTTATTAATCATATCTACCTAACTAAAATTACAACGACATATTTAACAAACACTCATCTCCATCATCAATACACATTACCTAAAAAATTCTTCGTTTTACAATTCATCGCTTTATGAACCAAAATACCTTTAATAGATTGTTCATGTGCATGTCTTATGCCTAAAATATGCCGGAAATCACTATATTGAGTATAATTTGTCGTACTAGTAATATTGTGAATAGTTTTAAGTATAAAAGTTTGAAAAAAAAAATTTGGCTATGAATAAAAGGTAATACTTCCTCTGTTTTTTTATTTATCACATTTTAGATATCATACTGTTTAAGAAAATATAAAATTTTAGATATTTTTTTCCTTGTGTAGACTAGAATGCCTTTCAAACTTTTCTCTTTCTCATTATTATTTGTACTAGTTTCTATATTAGAAAAATAAAAAGAGGTTGAAAATTGTTATTAATGGGAGAGTATATTAGAAAAAAGTTCATTAAATATTGCATTGGAACCACAATGTAATAAAAAAAAACACGAAAATGTGACAAGTAAAGAAAATGGGGGAGTAACAATTTTTGGTATATTATATAACTAATTTCTCTTAATGTGACATGAATTAAGAAAATGATTGTGTTATTTAAATTAAAAAATATATATATACTAAATTATTCTTTGACTGTTATTAATAGTGCTAGTGAAATTTTTTTGATATTTGTGTAATTTCAATAAGATATGGATATATAAAAAATAAATATTATTTAATATTTTTTAAATATATGAAAAGGAGAGATATTTTAAAACGAAAAAAGTATTTTGGAGCTATAATTAATTTGGAAGGGAGGTAGAATACATCTACGGACATTATTTTCCAATAGAAAAAGAGTATATGTATGTACTGGTACTAGAAATAAAAAGAGTAATTAATTAGATTGGAGATTGGAAATGAAAAAGAGGAATAAAGAAAAAGGGAAGGGTGGAGGAGGGAAGCACTGTCTGCCGCTACTGCATGTCTTCTGCAACAGCAACAACGAGGAGCAGCTTGCGTGTGTTGAGGATTGAAGCAGCTTGTTTTTTTAAAAAAAAAAATAATCCTAACTCATCTTTGTTTGTCAGTGTTGTTGGGATGTCAGCAACAATGGTGGAGTGGTTATGAAGTCACCAATTGATTAGCCGCTACTGCTACTTATTGCCCTTAGGACAACTACTAAGTATTAACAAACCCATTTTTTCTTCTATCATCTCATCTACTCTTTACATACCTCTGGAATTGATTATGTTTTTTAGATGAACGTTTTTTTTTTTTTTTTAAAATGAAAACGCAAACTTCATATTTACACCAAAATTAATTACAAGACAGCCGAATTAGTGTTTGCTATTAAGAATTTTAGGACATATATATATATATTTTCTAATAAGTCGTATCTTAGATGTGATCAAATTAGAGACATAATTCTCTAAAAATAAGGTGTCATTCTTCCACCTCCAAATCCAATAGCCTTCGAATGGGAAGAGGAGGGGCCAATCTAACTTAGCAAGCACCAGGCACTAAAGCTGTGACAAATTCCAACCACATCCCACAACCACGGAGTTGGTGTAAGTCCGATTCCAGAGCACCCGCACAAAGGTAGCAATAAGGATTAACGAACAAGCCTCGAGAAGCAAGTATCATACGAGTTTTAAGACTGCGACACCGAGTCTTCCACAAGAATATAGAGAATTGCAGAGGACCAAAAAACTTCCACCCGTCTGTCAACGGTGGCCTGACAGAGAACTGAAAACCCCATTGCTCTCACAGTTCCATCTTGGTTTATCACACTCAGCACCAAACGTGAAAGATGAGTCAGTTTGCAGCTTGCTCAACATCGAAGAAGATGACTCTTGCACCTGTGATATGCATCCCAATGGCAGATTCAAAGCACAATATTCAGCAACAGTAAGGCGTACTTCTTCCATGGAGATAAAGCTTCACTAAAGGTCCAATGCCTAACCAATTATCAAGCCAAAACCGTATATCTCTACCATCTCCGATTTCCCATGCCAAGCCCCTCTTGAGAAACTTTTGTACCCTTGCAACAGGCTGCGCCACGTTAGAATGCTGCCCGAAATTTCTTATCTAAATCAAGCTCTTTGATGCTGCCATACTTGCCACTCAAAACTTTGGCCCAAAGCTTATCAATGTAACACAATATTCTCCAAGTTTTAGCGAGGGAAATACAATTGGCATCCTCCATATTTCGCAATACCAATCCACCCCTATGCTTGGGTTGACACACTTTCTTTCAAGCTACGGTATGCAAGTTAGAAGAAGCCGTCGAGTCACCCCACAAAAACTTCAGTTTGCCTTCTCAATCAACTACAAATTGTGCACCAGTATGGGGTAGTTTGCATCACATAGCTTGCAATGGTGGAAGTAAAAGATTGAATGAGTAAAGTTCTTGTGGCCATGGACATGTTTCTTCTCTTCCAAGCACTATCAAAAAATGATAATTGTTAGGGAAATCAAGTTTCCTAGTTGAATTAAGAAGTTGTATGTCATGTCCCAAATCCAGGAATGTGACACGGTAATATCCTTAAGGAGAACCCTAAAGATACTGAACTTCAAAAAGTGTACACACAATAATATATAAGCTCTCCAAGATAATAACAAACTAAGTACCTCAAAGTTTTTATCAAATCAAAATAATTTAATTGAAACTCCTACACATAATCTTCATAAACCCAAGATTTTTAATCGACTCATACCTCAAAATTCATCTGCAAAATGTGAAAAAGAGTGAGCTACACTAGGCCAGTAAGAAATATAAACCATCTAGGAATGAGTACGTTTAAAAAGAATATTTTACATACAAAAGATTTGTAACTACTTAAATAGTATCAAAATACTTGGGGTACGATTTAAATAAATAAAAAGTAATTTTAATGAAATAACATACAGAATTCTGAGAAGCAATGATTTCTTTAGGAAAATATTCATATAATTTAGAATGATTCATATCAAGTATCACAGTATCTATATAATTTGTTTTAGTGAATAGGAGGCAATGCACTTCAAGTCTCACTTTAAAAAAAACAAAAACAAAAAGAGAAAGAAAGAAGAGAAAAGAATTCTTATTAAACAAACTAAGTAATCGAATTAAATTTAAATAACTTTGACATTTTCTATTTGATTTTTTGTAAGCTAACTCATGGGAAGCTCGATAGCAAGAAAAAAATTTTTTACGATTTAAAATTAGTTGCAAGATAATATGAGCTTTAAGTATCTAAATCCATTTATTTTATTGTTGTAAAAACTCTTTAAAATATTATAAGAAAGTCAATAAAACATCTTTGAACCTTTTCTTTTCAAATAATCAGAACTTCATATAATGCAATTTTAACAAAAACAATATCTAAGCATCCCAAAAACTTTTAACACAAAAAAAACATAACTTGAATAAACTAAACACTTTTCCAGAAAAATAAATATTCATAAAAAATAATACTTCTACAACTTTTACCTAAGTAAATGGATGCTCAAATGCTAAAGACTCAATAGTAGCTGATGTCGGTTCCTAACTATTGTACCTGTTAGGAAAAGGCCACATAGATACTAGGCATAACATCCCCCTAACCCGGCCACATACACATAGATACTAGGTATAATATCCCCTAACCGGGCCACAAGTTGAGATATGTCCCTCCACAAGCTTCACACACGTGAGCACCACATTACTTATGCATGGTAAGAAACACTTTAAACACTTCATAGACATAGCTTTCAAATATTTAAAAATTCACAATTTTTAAGAAACATTTTGAACTTAGCTTTACAAACACGAACTCCACATATAAAAAAATCACAATTTAAAAATGGTCCAAACATGCTCATTTCATTTTATACTAAAATCACTTGCCAAAACTCGCACAATGCCAAATATACTCAAAATCATATTTTTTTTAGAAGAAAAGAATGTTTCATAAAAATCAGAAGGTTTGTATCTCTTACCTCAAAATGGCCACAAAACTCCATCACGGAGACGGATCGAATTACACACCTTAAATATTAACAGAACAATCTTTAATCATAAAATTCCCAACAATAAACTCAATCAAATTAAACCCTTGGTTCAATTTCTACAACATAATCAAAATTCTACACAATCAAAATTCAACAATCCGAATCATCAAAATATGTAAATCTTACCTGAAATTATCGTTTCAGACTCTAGAGAATCATCCCTAAGTTGCCAAAATATTTGTTGCCCCTTCTCTGTCTCCTCTCTAAATGATTGTTCAAAAGAATAAACATATATACTTATTAAATAATTAACTCTTTCAAATTCGCGCATTAATCCTTAGACTTTCTAAGCAACAAAATCTAAGCCTCATATTAAAAGTCTTTCATAAATACACCAATGATCCTTTTTTCTCAATTTCTAAGACTACAAATAAGGGCTTAAAATTAATTACCTTAATTATCAAGTTCACTTGATAATTGTTATTATATACTACCCCTCTAATAAAAATTTTTGACCTCAAAACTGCTCTCTCTTAAATTCCTTTTACACTCCACCTTACTTCTTTATCCTCTTATTAAAGATCAATCACTATAGTCCCGCCAAGCTTTTGCTGCGCCACTTGATAATTCTTAATTCTCACCAAAATTCTCTCTTTTCTTATATTACGTTGGTATTGAAAAATATTTTGACTCAGATCAAATAAGACGTAAGACTTTTAACAAAATCATGACATAGTATCAAGAAGTTGAGGAAAATAAAATAGTTAAAGCAAGGAAATTTTGAGTTGACAAGTATCGTTATTGTAAAGCATGTGAATTTTGTTCGAAATCATATTATGTAATTTAAGTTTTGAGAACTCCTCAATTTCCTACAAAAAGAAATACTTATGACATAAACTCACGTATTCAATTTTTTTAGACTTAAAGCTAGCAGACCCATCACAATCTTTAAATATTCAAAGCAAAAATCTGAAATAACAATTGAAACATTTTATTTCGTAAATCATATAATGTTTTTAAAATAATATAGAGAAATTCATAAGAGAAATATTGTGAAATCATTAAATAAAATGTTTCGATTTGGAGTAAGTCATGAAAAATAAATGTGTACATATCATAAAATGTGATGTTTTAGACACATCGAAGTTTATAACACATCATCGCATGTATTTTTCTTTTAAAAAATTTACGTATATCCCCCTAATAGAAAATTATTAGAATACCTTGAATAAATGCATACACTTTTCAATCACTAATCCAAATTTTAAGTAAGAACTTGTAAGTATTGCAACCAAATAAAATATTTAAAAAAAAAAATAAAACTAAGAGCTACATAGATTTTTAAAAGACAAACCCACTATTTATTTTGTCCTGTATTTCGTTAAAAAGATAAAGTGAACAGTCATAAGTAAAAGAAATAAAATTTCATTTATTCCCCAGGGTTTACAAAAGTTTTTTGACTTTCCAAAAATCATAAAATATACAACTTGTCTAAACGTTTATTATAAAAAGAAAATATCAATGGAAAAAAAATTATTTTTTTTAGTTTGCCAAGATAAAGACAACCTTTAATAAAAGTGTCCAACTTTTTTCGATAAAAATACAAATATTAAGTAATAACAACATTCTTTATTTGAATAAATTAAAATAATAACATATTGCGTATTGGAGTTGAGAGAAGTACAAACATTTTTTTTTAAAGAAAAATATAACAACTTTCATTTTTTCTTATATTCATGAAGGAACAATAAAATGAATAAGTAAAAGTAAAGAGAAAAAAAATTTTCTTCATCAAACTTTACAAAGGTTATGTTACTTTGTAAAATAATAAGAATACATGCCACATGTTTTTTAAAAAAAAGTTTCATTCTCGATAAGGAAATGCTAACGAAGAAAATATTGTATTTTTGGTTCCAAGATTCTCACACCATAAATTTATATCCTTAAATTTTACCCATCTAACTTAAGTGCTCCTAATCCCAAAAGTTTTTTGAACTCAGTCTGAACCATCATATAAAGTCACTATAACAAAAAAAATAATTCCATATATATCTATCTAGCCACAGTAATTCAGGCTTAATTGATCTAAGCCGCGCTCTGATACCACTTATGTCACGCCCCGAATTTGGAAGTGTGACACGACAGCATCTTTGAGGAGAACCCCAAAGCTACCGAACCTCAAAAGTGTACACACAATAATTCATAAGCTTCCAAAGATAATAACAAACTAAGTACCTCAAAGTTTTCATAAAAAACAAAATGATTTAATTGAAACTCCTACTCACAATCTTCATAAACCTAAGATTCTTGTTCGACTCATACCTCAAACTCATCTGCAAAATGTAGAAATAGGTGAGCTACACTAGCCCAATAAAAAATATAAACTATCTGAGAATGATCATGTTTAAAAAGAATACTTTACATACAAAAGATTTGCAACTACTTAAATAATATCGAGCACCTCTGTGTATGAGTTAAATAAATAAAAAACTCACATGAATTTTAATGAAATAAGATACTGAATTCTGAGAAGCAAGGATTTTTTAAGAAAAATATTCATATAATTTAGAACATTTCACGTCAAGCATCACAATCTATACGATTTTTTTTAGTGACTAGGAAGTAATGCACTTCAAGCCTCACTTTTAAAACAAAAACAAAAACAAAAAAAGAAAGAAAGAAGAGAAAAAGTATTCTTATTAAATAAACTAAGTAATCGCATTAAATTTAAATAACTTGGACACTTTCTATTTGATTTTCGTAAGCTAACTCATGGGAAGCTCAGTAGCAAGAAAAATATTTTTAAAGATTTAAAATTAGTTGCAAAATAATATGAGCTTTAAGTATCTAAATCTGCTTATTTTATAGTTACAAAAACTCTTCAAAATATTATAAGAAAGTCAGTAAAACATCTTTGAACCTTTTCTTTTCAAATAATCAGAACTTCATATAATATTTTTTTTAAAAAATCATATCTAAGCTCCCCAAAAGCTTTTAACACAAAAAAACATTGTTTGAACAAACTAAACACTTTTCTAAAAAAATAAATATTCATAAAAAGTAACACTTTCACAACTTTTACCTAAATAAATGGATGCTCAAATGCAAAAGACTCAATAGTAGCCGATGTCAATTCCAACTATTGTACCCGTTACGAAAGAGCTACACAAATACTAGGCATAACATTACCCTAGCATGGCCACATACACATAAATACTAGGTATAACATCCCCTAATCAGGCCACAAGTTTGAACATGTTCCTCCACAAGCCTCACACACATGAGCACCACATTTAAGCTAGGCACGATAAGAAACACTTTAAACCCTTCATAGACATAGCTTTCAAATATCTAAAAATTCACAATTTTATAAGAAACATTTTGAACTTAGCTTTACAAACACAAACTCCACATATAAAAATATCCAATTTAAAAATGATCGAACATGCTCATTTCATTTTATACTAAACTCATTTGCCAAAACTCGCAAAGTGCCAAATATACTCAAACTCACATTTTTTTTTAGAAGAAAAGAATGTTTCATAAAAATTAGAAGATTTGTATCTCTTACCTCAAAATGCCCACAAAACTCCATTACGGAGACAAATTGAATTACACACCTTAAATATTAACAGAACAATCCTTAATCATAAAAATCCCAACAATAACCCAAATCAAATTAAACCCTAAGTTTAATCTCTACAACAAAATCAAAATTCTACATAATTAAAAGGTAGAGCAAAAATCCACATCAAAATATGTAGATCTTACCTGAAATTATCGTTTCAGACTCTAGAGAATCATCCCTAAGTTGCCAGAACTTTTCGTCGCCCCCTCACTATCTCCTCTCTAATGATCCTTCAGAAGAACAAATATATATTATTATTATTGAATAACTAACTTTTCAAATTTGCACATTAATCCTTAGATTTTTTTAAGTAACACAATCTAAGCCTCATATTAAAAGTCTTTGATAAATACAACAATGACCATTTTCCTCAATTTCTAAAATTACAAATAAATGCTTAAAATTAATTACCTTAATTACCAAGTCCACTTGGGCAGGTTTATTACATCCTAGCTCTTTAATATCTATCCAAGATCTTGAAGATCATTTGAAGCATATATTAGTTAAAGAGTTGGAGATAAACTAAAAGTTCTTGATGATTATTAGCTGAACCTTGGAAGAGAATGACTTCAAGTATGAAATCTTCTCCAACAAGATTTCTGTTTGCTTATTTAATTGAGCAACTTGTGGATGTTTTTCTTCACTAAAACTAAGAGAGTACGTTCATATATTTGAGAGGAAGAAGTCTTGAAATTTTCATGAGAAAATTCTGAAGCTGTAATGTTGTCAATTCGTTCCTATTAAAGGTGTTGCAGTCCTAACACAATGTTATTTGTTTTACTTATATTATAATAGATAGTTGAGTTGGGATATTTCATTTTGACTTAGTCAGTTTATGTTAACTACGGGAGGGAGTGTTAGATCAAGTGTGTCTAGTTTAACACGCAGCATGTTGTTCTAACAAGCGTGTGTCGATTGCTGTGGTCAGATTGATTAGATTGATCACTAGATAGGATTGTACAACTATCTCCTTGTATTTTCCTTATATAGTTGATTGGATCAGTGACCATGATCCCGTGGAGGTAGGCCTTGTTGGCCGAATTGTGCAAACATTTTTTGGTGTTTCTGTATTAAGTGATTTAATTTGTCTTGTGTTAAATTGACAAGAAACTCTTTGCACAACACAAAAGTCAAACTCGAGTTTTTATTAGTGTTAAGTTAAGAAAGAAGATCGAACACCTTTTTAAACATTACAATAAGTATCCTTGTCCACCTTTTTTTGTAAAAGGTGCATTCCCAGATACATACAAAAAGCATGTGTAATGGGAATCCCACATCGACCAGACAATCTAGTAGCTAGCTCCGTTTGAATGTCAGAAGAAAAAGCAGGTTGAGATTTCTGCATATTCACCCTATGGCCGGAACAACCTCAAAACTCATGAAAAAATTTCTCATAATAATAACCTGCTTTTCATTTGCAATTCCAAAGAGAAAGAGGTCATCTGCAAAGTACAAGTGGGAGATTGCTGGTCTATGTCTAGATAATTTAATCCCTTTCTAAGTACCTGAATCAGCGGCTGAATTAATATGATGGCTCAATACCTCAATACAGAGACTGAACATATACGCTGACAGAGAATCTCCTTGCTTGATCCCCCTCGCGGGTTTAAAACTTTCCAGTTACACGCTATTCCAAAAGACAAATAATGAAGCATGAGAAGTACACCTCATAATTAGTTGCACAAGATGATCAAACCACACTTTCTGTAATACTGCCTCTCACTCAATCCTGTCATAAGCTTTTTCCCAATCAATCTTGACGCTAGCGATCATACCTTGCTTTCCCTTTTCTCGTTTCATGGAATGAATGTTCTCCTTGAAGGTCTTGGTGTTGCTGGAAATCCCAACCGCTGATGCTGGGAGAGGAGAGAGCGATGAGAAAGTCACTACCCACAGAAAACGCGAGTGAAGGCACCATGATAAGGTCTCTATTGCTATTTCGGTTACACTTTTTCATACTCCGGGAGGGTTGATTAGTCTCCTTAGTGGCGACATTTGAGGGGCTAGAGAGAGCATTTTTTTTTTTTTTTTTTTTTGGGGGAGCATGTTTTGATTTTACTTCATTTATAGTTTGGTATTCTATGGTTTTTTTTATAAACATTAATCTACACTAATTAACCACATTTGTATGTTTATATTTTTATTTGTTTAATTATTAGAGATCTTTTTCTCTTAATTTAACAACTCAAGAATGCTAATTAGCTTTGCGATTTGGATTCGTCTAGCCTGGATGCAATTGGTCATTTAATGATTGATGCTTGTTCTGATATTTTTGTTTAGACGAGATGTTTAGGTTTGAAGATCAGATAATTCTCTAATAATGGTGATCTCGTTGAGACAAGATGCTTTGAGTTGAAGATAGATGGTTCTCTTAAGGTGAGCTTGGGCTTCCATAGTTTCTATCGGGTGCGGGTTGAGAACGATTAGTGGTGAGAATGGTGATGGTTCCCCTAGCTCTTATTTATTTATTTATTTTTGTGGGTTTATAAGTTGGATTGGGTGTTGGCCCTTATCGTTTTGGCTAGGTGGGCTTGTAAATAGTCTTGTTTGTATGATCAATTTAGATAGTTGTTATTTGAAAATTTATCAAACTATAAAAATATAATTTGATAACATAACCTATATGTATTTGCTTTGTTATTGTTTGAAGGGTTTATCTCCCTTTTTTTTTTAGGAAAAAGACAATTAGATTAGATCAACATGAACGGTAGAAGATATTACAAAGGAACCATCTTCATGCAAATGTTGGAGGGGTTAGTTGACATAGTCTACTGAAAAAATATGCGTGTATGAACATTCTTAGCCCTCTTAAGATATGATATAGTATGGAATTTAGCTAAGAAACTTCTTAACATTCTTAGCCCTCTTAGCATGTTAGGGTAAATACACAGTTTCTCCCTTTATTAATTGTATTCCCACATTTATTTGTATCTTTGATGTTTTGAATAATATGAGATGATGGTTTGATAAATTGACCTTTTTGGGGGGGAATTAAAAAAATAAAAAATTAAATTTTTTTTAAAAAAAGTTTAATCTACTGTGATCGAGCCATTCTAAGAGACTTAGATCTCTTATACCATTTTGTGTATCACTTTCTAATTTAATATATTTTATTAATAAAACTTAATAAATAAAAGATAAATTTTAAAAAATATATATTATAAAAAATTAATAATACATAAAGTAGTACACAAATAATACTACTCATACATAGATTGCCCCAACATCTTCTTCTCTAATTCTGGGCCAATTAGAGAGGCTTGGCCCAATCTAAGTGTTAATCGAAGACAACAAAACAATAACGAATAAACCCGGTTATTTGGACCAAGAAAAGAAGAAACACGATTATTCATTGAGCCGAGACCCACACCCAGTCCCAGATATAGAGAGAAACTTACTAAAGGAAAATTCCAAAAATTTCAAACAGTTCTAAAGGCTCCCGCCTTTTCGAACGAAATCAAAAGCATAACAATGGAAGCAGAAAAAGCATTTCCAAGCGATGTAGAACTGGAAGTAGCCTCAGCTCTTCTCCTCCTCTCCGCCTGCACCCCTAAGACTGCAGGCTCTTTCGCTCACTCTTCCAAATCGTAAATTAAGCAAAATTCAAACTGAATTTCGTTTGATCGGATATCGCAACTGTGTTCACGTACTTTTGTGTTTTATAATGATTCATGTAGTGAGAAAAGCAATAAGAAGAAGAAGAAGGTGAAGAACGAAAACAGTTCTATGAGGCTTTCAGCTTCCAGATTGAACTGGAGTGGCTCGTCCTCATCCGTCACGAGCGACTGCGACAATCATCCCCCAGATGTGACCACGGTAGTCACTAAGTTTCATGATATGATGAAGCTCAAGGTGATCGACGTATTCCTTTATTTGGACTTTTCGTTTCATCTCTGAGGAAATTTTCAGATTCAACTGCGATTCCTTAAGTTTTATTTGGAAAACCGTAAGAAACGGATTGAACTATGCAATTTAACTTATGATTAAGTTAAATTTAAGTTGCTTTTAGTTTGTGATGATCTCCGATGTGTTCATTGGCGTAATTTGACTTGTATAGAATCATGTTTCGAGTTTTTTTATCTTTGAAATTCTAAAGCCATTGCTAATCTGATTTTTCTGTTGATTATTTTCTAAAATTAGAGGTTCCGAATTACATTCTTCTCAGACATTTGAGTTTATCGAGTGATGTTCTTTGGTTTGCTTTCACACGTTGCGCTCGTTACCATAAATAACTAGATCTGTTTTTGTTGCCGAGATACTCTGTTTCCGATCAATTTAGAATTAGTTTGAGATTACAATATGTTTATGTTGCTTTTCCTTTCAAAGCTTAACGACTCTTCCTTGCATGTTGTTTTGCCTTCTTTGACTGTGATTTTGATGATAAAAAACATCATCTCCTGGTGTTTCTATTTGAATTTTAGTTCTCATTTGCTCTGCTTTTTCATATGTTCAAGCAGATCTATAGTTCTCGATTTGAATTGGTATTCAAAATTCGAAACTACGTTATGGTTCTTAACTCCTTGTCTCTGTATTGATGCATTTGAGTGATACTTGATTCGCAGGTGGTGCGAAAGCGCCGATCCAAGACTTTCTGCATTTCCGATTGCCGTAAAATCAGTTTTGGGTTGCCAAAAGCGAAGGATGAAGCCTCTGCTTCTGCTTCGTCGTGTCTGTCGAGTGGCTCCAGCAGCGCACTTTCAAGTGGACGAAGTCGTGATGCCATCAGAAGGCATGATCATCGTCCACTGCTAAGTCCGGTCGAGGATTCAAAGCCGAAGCCTATAATTGGTTCTGTACATATGCGGCGCCGAGCTGAAGCCATTTTGAAAGTCTTGACTGCTCATGGCTCTGTTTCTGAAGTCCGTATTCGGGAATTGCTGGGTGATAGCCCCAGCACCAGCAAGGCCTTGAGAATGTGAGCTAAACGTTCCTCTCCCACTCTTCACCTCTCTCACCCCTAACCCTAACACCTATAGGATGTACATCATTCTTTTTTTCCTTTTACCGCACATCATCATAGATTTCCATCAGTAATTTACATTTCCTCTAAATTATTCAAAAAATTTTCATTCTATCGTTTTATACTCATAAAAATAATTTTTTTTATCAATTGATTTTAACAAAAATTATATTATGTAGTGAATCTAACTAAATATAACTATGCTCAGATTTCTTACTTAAAAAAACAAAATCATTTTTATACCTAAATTTGTTTATTATCTTGTTTGTTATGATGACTACATCACTTGATATGATTATTTTAGTTGAATTTCTCATAAAATATATATTTATTAAAATTAATTTTTTAAAAATTATTCATAAGTATAAAAATAAAATAAAATTTTATATGTAATTTGTGAAAAAGTATAAACTGTTTGATTGATGATGGATATAGTGACTTTCTCATTCTTTCAAGTGTGTGCATCATACTCCATAGTTTCTACGTTGTTCTTGGTGATTTAGACGTGGTTTATTCAAAAAAATTTTATGATGTTTTATTTGTAGCTATAATAGTTTTAAATTCCCATAATGATTTCATAGTCTTATTATAACGTGCAGATTATTGAATTTAGAACAAGTTAAAAGGTTTGGAGCAGGAGGTCGCTCTGATCCCTATATTTACTCGGTATATTATTTTTCTTTAAATTTTAAATTTATTAATGCATAATTTTTTTCATTATAATTTGAGAAAAATACATATATTCACTTACTTCTCTTTTGTGCAGATAGCGTGACATTTTATTTAGTGAGTTATATAATCCAGGTGTGGTATTTTCAATTGTGATTACACCATATATTAGATTAGATGTATCATTACATGAAGTAGACCTATATGGCCCAATACTTGTAATGGCTAATTTTGTCTAGAAAACTTGTAAAATAAAATCAAAATGATCATCATATGTTACACTTTAGGTCACGACATTAGATAGCAATTTTGTTACGAGATAAAATAAAGTTGTCCTTAATCTTGATTCTATTTCTTTTCCAGGAAAAAAATAATTCTTTTCCATTTCTTCTTTGTCCCTTTTTCCTTTTAAGTTTGTTGGTGCCGATGGATATGCACAGCTTAGTTTAGTGTTAGGAAATTAGAAAGGCCGTAATTTGTGTTCACCGGAGACTTTGACTCTACGAGATGGGATTGTTAGGGATGGCCAGTGATATATTCAAAGTCATATTTTTAAATTCAGGGTCAATTTTGTCCTTATAAAACTAAAGGTTATAGAATCTAATCTGATTTCACAAGTCAGTAATCCCTCACTTCCCCTCCCCCCAACCCCATAGCTGCCGCTGCCGCTGCCGCCAATTGGAAGTCGGTAAATCCCCCAATCCCATCACCGTCACCGCCAAACGAAAGTGGTGAAGGAAACACATGTTGTAAATTCAGATTGACGGACTGAATACGAAGGAGGAGGTCTCCTAGTACCTCAAAATCAGAGATCCCTTCCAATTCTACGTATTGTCTGATATGCCAATGTCATCCTTTAACAATATTTCTGAAAAATTGAGATGTCTCAAGAAAGATTTGAAGGAAAAAAAAAAAAAGTCATGGGCAAACAAATTTTTGGAATTGTGGGCAAAAGCAAAAGGTGCGTTTTTATCTTTTGTTCTAAACTTCTTTTAAGAAAATTATAATTTCAATAAGTAAAAATAATCAAACAGAAAAACAAAAGAATGGTTCAGTCTATATGTGCATGGTCATATTTTTTAAAAAGTCACTCGGTTTATATGTGATTGAACCCTTGACTTCATGAAAATAACATAAAAAACTTACCAATAAACTAACATAAAACCTTATTGTGATAGGTGCATGAGATTTTATTTAATAATAAAGTATTTACCGATTCCCCAACTTTAATCATTTAAATTTTGTAATTAAGCAAAAAAAAGACTGTTCTTCTGTTTAATTTTCAAATTTACGGCATAATTTTTTAGTTAATAAGAGAGAAAGGACGTTTTTGTGAAAAATGTTGAGGAAAACCACCTTAAGGACGTCCATCGCGTAGATCTTGAAAAAATACACGAAATGCCTAAAGGAATTGCCTCAATCGGACGTCCGAGCGTAAAGTTTTGTCCCGTCAAAATTTTCGACTATACGGGACATTTTTTTGCCTCGAAATGCGCCTGGATCACTTTTTCAGCGATGCCATTGCGTTTATTTTTACGATAACCATTGAAACGAGTGATCATATGCATTAAACGGATATCCGATCGCAGAGTTATTCATGTTTCAAATTTTCTAAAATTCTAATCAACATAAACAAAAAGAATTAAAAAAACTGATGTGGCTGATAACGCACAAAAAAAAGTTACGCGTTATTCGCCCATTAGTGGATTAAGGAAGAAGAACTGGAATTAAGTAATAACACATAAGCATTGTGCGTTATCTTAATGAATAACGCACAATTATTGTGCGTTATGGCCAAATTACGAATAAAAGTAACCTTTTCAAAAAAAAAAAAAAGCTAATTATAGAAAAAAAAAACCGAGAATGTGTGCTTGGAAGAAGTTTTTAGTAGTAGTTCAATTAGGGAATGTATTGATTTTTGTTCGAGTCATGCTCTTTAGTTCAACTGGGAAGCCATTGCCAATCGGAATATAAGTCATGTTTTAGGGAAGCTTTTTGCCCCATTTGGATTTGTGAAAACAAATGAGTTTTTATTGAAGCAAGTTTAGATCTTGGAGATGTGAGAAGACTCCCCCTTTCTTGATCAAAAAACATTGAAACTTTGATTTGCAATCGCAAGTTTCAGGTGGAAAAAAAAGATAACACAATAAAATTATAATTCTAAAGGATATTCTTCCAAAATCTTGACAGATCATAATTTTATTTTAGTTTCTTTCGAACAAGTACTTGAAGAATTTTCTAATCCATGCTTGAAGAGTTGTGAAGGAGATGAAGAGTATTTTGGATGTTTATCAAAGAAAACCTTTGGAGATTGATGAAAATAAAAAGAATTTAAAAAAAAAATGAAAGAAATTGGGTGTGTGAATCTTTTTTTTGAAGAAACAATAAGGAGAAAATACTTGGTAAGAAAAGGGATAATATGAAGATAATAAACTTATTAATCCTGAATTCAAAATGATATATCATTTCCCACCAACCATTAAGGTTAATTACAAAAATATTCTTGTACTTTTAGTTAATTGTCAATTTTGTATGTAAATTTTAGTTTTGATAATTAAGTATCAAAATTAAGATTTTACAAATAAAATAAAATTTTAATTTTGACAATTAAATAACTAAATTAAGATTTATTTGATATGTTTATTGAGGAAATTAATTATAATTAGGTGTTCTGAATTGATAATTAAGTAAAATCATAAAAGATATTTTTGAAATAAAAAAATAAAATAAAAAGGTAGGAAAATATGGAGAGTTTTGTTGGGTCAACGTAAGACCAGAACAAAAGGTAGCATCTTGGGTTCAAGTAGTCGTGTTTGACGCAGTCTTTTGACCAATTGTTTGACTAAGCTTGATCTGTTGTACTACTCTGGTCATTTCATCTAATGGTAGGTAGATTGAAGCTTGAGTCTTCTAGGCATATTTGAAAAGTGGCAAAGAGGAAGAAGAAGACCTCTTTTCCCTCTGAATCCTTATATAAACAGTAGGCAGATATCGATCCATTTATTCTTCATCTCTCTTGAAAGAAATCATTCTTAAGTTATAGAACAAGTAGAGGCGATCGAGATGTTGGATAGTAGCAAGATTCCATTCTCATTGTCCTCAAACTCGCCGGATGTATTATCATCCACCGTCCGAGTATGAAGGCCACCAATATCTCCGGCGAGAGCAGGATCAGAAGAGCAAGTTAACAAGTCAAGGCTCCTCTTACAATTTCAACACTTCTGCTTTCAAGGCCTTCTTCATGGACATACTATACTGATTCTGATTTATATTATCATAAATTTTTATGATTCTTTTGGATTTATTTTGATCTGAAGCTAATTTCTGCTCTCAAATATTCATTTTATTTTATAATGATAATGTACACTTCCTTTCTTTGACAAAAACAATATACTAGAATCAAATTACTTCTTCCATCCTAGTTTGTTTCTCATGGTTCTTTACTTCTTTTTTTTAAATATTGTTTTAATAAATTTTCCCCAACTCTCTTGACAAATTTGTGTTGAGAATTTCATCTTATTTTCCTTTTCCCTGTTTTCTTGTTTTTCGGGAAATTTTCAAGCAGAAATGTTTGGTTCTTTAGAACATTTAGCCGTTGACTAGTTCTTCTGGAGTAAAAAAAGAAAAACAAAAATCAACTCATGTCCAGTTAGTTGATTCTAGAAAAATAAATAAAAAATAAATTATATGCCAAAATATAAAATTTATGCGAAAGCACACACTCTCTTTCTTTCTATACAAAAACAAAGACACAAAAAATTTGAAAATCCATTCACTAGACACTTGAGCCACAACTTGGTGCGAGTGAAGGTATTCCCGTGTCAAGCCATGGAACAGACAATATGAGAGTGGCGCCAAGGTCTGACGTAAGGATATTACCCCTCATGCCAAACCGTAGCTCAATTGACCAGTTGGTGTTTTTCAAAATTTTTAATTATTAATGTTAGTTATTTTTACTATATAGTATATCATTATATTAATTTTTAGTTTACTTATTTGAGTTTTTTATGTTATTACAGGTGTATATGTTAGCGTTTAATTTCTTTAGTCGATAATTAAATGTTTAATTTTAATTATATAATTATTTGATTATGTTACAATAATTTTAACGTGGTGTTAAGTTTCTTAGATATTAAATAATACTAAAAATTAAGTAATAATTTTAAAATAATATTTTGAATAATATAGCTTCATAATTTAATTTAATAATTAATTAAAAAATATAGTTAATAAAATTTAAAGATATTTTGATAATTAAAAATATAGTTAATGTTAAAATAAATATAATAATTATTAAAATTTTAGAAATATAAATCAATAATTTTAAAATATAATAATAAGTTTAAAATGGAAAATTATAATTATTTAACTTAGGGAAACAATAAGTTATGAAGTTTGATTAATAAGGTTATACTTATGTTGTTGTTTTAGTTTTTTTCACTTTTAATAAATTCATAATATGAAATTAATGTGTACATAGTAGATATCCAAATACGTTTCTCGAAGAGAACTAAACTTTCAGAATACTGATTCTATTTGGATTCATGATATCCTATTAATTTCTTTTTTTAGGATTCTGTAATTCTTGTATCTTGAACCTATAAATAGGCCATGTGAGAAGACATTAATAAGATAATTTATACTTAATTCTTGAGTTTTACGTTTTCTCTCTTGTACTTTTCTTTCCCTATATTCTTCATCTTTATATTATATTATTATTCCGAGCAATTCGTTGTGTCATGATCATCAAATTTATAGCACGTTATCAGCGCGATTGCATGGATGACACGATTATTTGAAAAACGAGACTTTGAAGGTGATTTTTGAAAATTCATTAAAGGTAAAAAGATTCTTGAAACTTCTTGAGGAATGGATCGGATGATTAGCCCTGTTTAAATTACAAAACTCCTATTTACAACTACAATTGCAGCGGAAAAACAAAAGAAAAGAAATCTATTCTATTACAGAAAGCGGATGATGGAACCGGATGAACAACTCAAAAACGGATTTTCAAATTGGATGAGGAGTCCAAAAAATGGACGACAGTTTTACCTCCACACCAAAGGTACCTGCAAAAACGGATGATACATGCAAAAATCGTACGACAAATTTTCTCTACAATAAACAAAAGTGGACGATCAGCATCAAAACTGGACGACCGGTTTTTATTATAAAACAGGCAACAGATATATTCAGATAATGAAATCGGATGAAGAAGACCGGTTTTTGCTATAACTTTGATTCTCTGATCAAAACCCTCAAAATAATGGATGAGCTTCACACAAGAATTAATCTAAATTATGATTCTCGGTTCTCTCCTTCACAAGCCACCCAAGCTCGCAGTCAGCCAAGAATGTCGACTAACGGCGGCAGCAACAGAAGAAATCACAGAAAACAACACAGCAACAGAAAGAAAAAAGAAGCTGCAGAGAAGAATAAAAGAGAAAAGAAACGAGAGAAATTGCCCCACATAATTGGTTGTCAGGAATAGTGAGGAATAGAGTATTTGTAAAAGAAAATAAGTCACTTAGGGTGGACTTATTCAAAGTATCCAAGTCATTTGGGTTGACTCATTCAAATTGGGTTGTTGTCAATTTGGTCCCCCGATATCTTGGGTTAAAATAAACTCAATTCACTTTTAGTTTTAGTTATGAGGCTTACTCCATCTTATAATAGGATAAAAATAGGACTGAAAAAAAACAAAAAAGAATATGTGAACAATTGACCCAACAAGCCTACAAAAAGACTTCATGGCATGGCATGCATTAACCTAGCTAACAACATTACAAACAATTGAAATGTCAAAGCAACATCATTCTTCACCGAAGGATAAGGAATGAAATACCTGGTTCATTCTCCGAGAGAGAGAGAGAGAGAAGGCAGGGAACGTGTATTTTTCCAGTTGATGCATGCACATGAGGAACATCACTCTAGTGAACCCCTCCCGCTCCCCCCTTTTTTCACGCATATGTTACATTTAACTTTGATTATTGCCATGAAATAGTCTTTCTATCCTCACTTGCCTGCCTAACAACAGATAACATTTTATTTATAAAATAAAAAATAATTTGAAAAAAAACCATAGGGTGTATAGCTTTCGAGGAAAGAATAAAAAACATAGACAAGGCACACAAAGAAAGAGCCAAGGACTAGAGAAGAAGAAGAAGAAGAAGAAGAAGAAGAAGAAGAAGAAGAAGATGGTAACTTGCAGTAAAAGGTAATTCAAGAATTAGCTGTATAATGTTCTCTGATTAACTATCTTCCAAAGGATACTTTTTCACTCGCATAAAATAACATATGCTCTTCAGTTAAATTGGATTATGATGATGCTCAGAGAGGCCAACAAAAGCCATATAGATGAAACAGCAAGAGTACACCACCCATAATAGGTCATAAAATTCCATGAAAAAGCAAAATTATTTTAAGGTTTAACAGAGGAAAAACAAGGGGAAAAAACGGATGAGGAGCAATATAAGTGATTGGATTTCCAGAACAAAATGACGGGATTCTCAATTCAAATAATATAACACAAATATTACATTTCACTTACAAATAATAAAAACAACTTCTTGTTTGAGGAAAATAAGAGCACAACTCACATGAATTATTCTGTTTGTGCCTTCCTTTTCTCTCATTTTGGTTACTTTAGGGGTGGCGGAGGAATCTCATATCACTATTTAATTTCTAAGTACCATCAACAACTTACTCAATGCTAATATTTTGTAGGAAGATTATCCTATTTAATCCCCAAATAATTTTTATTATATTTTTCCATTTCATTTCATCATTGTTTTTTTGACAATTCGATATCATAACATGATCGACTAATCAAAGAAAGATTGGTAGATATAAGACCTTAATAGCAGCACAAAATTAACATGCGACATTAAATTATTCTTTGAATTACTCAATTCATAACCTCTTACTAAAAATTATATATTAGTGAGACATGATAGGTAATGTTGGAGATATCACATCAGTATGTGATTCTCTTAGATTTTCTTGGATTTTATAAGAGATTATTTGGTTAGAATCCTATATTGATTATAACTAGGATACTTTGTATTGTGCTATTATTATAGCAGTATTCCTTATTAGTGGTTGGTTAGAATCCTATATTGATTAGGATTAGGATACTTTCCTTATTAGTGGTTGGTTAGAATCATATATTGATTAGGATTAGGATACTTTGTAACTTATAAATAGTAGATCATAACAAATCAAGACAATCAAATTGAAGCATTCAATATTATTTCTTCTCTACACTCTAAATTTCTTAACATGGTATCAGAGCCAGAGCCAGGTTTGAAAAAGAAGAAGAAAAAGAAAAAAAAAAATCTTTCACATCTATGACTTTATTCTCTTTTCATTCAGCTTGCATAATTCTTTTCATTCAGTTTGGACAAGGCTTTTTTTAGGTTTCTAATATTTCTTCTAATTTTGCTTCAATAAAAATTTAGGAGATTATATTTTTTTTATAAATCACATTCAAGTCAGGTAGCTTCATCGACAAATATTTGAAGCACCTAGATTTAGAAATTGAAATTGGACATTGATGGTTGCTTTATCAAAAAAAAAAAAACTCTAAAGCGACATCAAAAGAATTTTCGATGATGGATTACGGAAGCCACTGCGACTGATGGAAGAAAACCACAACTACTGCGACTAATGGAAGAAGATCACAACGACTGGGACTGATGGAAGAAGATCACAACGACTGCGACTGATGGAAGAACCACAAATGACAGCGATTGATGACAAAAAAAACCACAGCGACAGCGATTGATGACAAAAACCATAGCGACAGCGAGTGATGGTAAAGACCACAGTGACAGATGGTGGAAGACTACCAGATGTGCAATTTGCACGTTATGAAAAAAAAATTGAAAATTATGGCAAGTTGGACATGCAATTTTGCACGTTCCGACTTGAGGGAGGGTGTTGGAGATATCACATCAGTATGTGATTCTCTTAGATTTTCTTGGATTTTATAAGAGATTATTTGGTTAGAATCCTATATTGATTATAACTAGGATACTTTGTATTGTGCTATTATTATAGCAGTATTCCTTATTAGTGGTTGGTTAGAATCCTATATTGATTAGGATTAGGATACTTTCCTTATTAGTGGTTGGTTAGAATCATATATTGATTAGGATTATGATACTTTGTAACTTATAAATAGTAGATCATAACAAATCAAGACAATCAAATTGAAGCATTCAATATTATTTCTTCTCTACACTCTAAATTTCTTAACATGTGACCATTTTAGCAACGGGAGCAAAGGTGTCTGTAAAATCAATACCTGCCATTTGTGTATTTTCCAAAATTACCAAGCGGGCTTTATATCGCTCGATGGTGCCATCGGCTTTGTACTTTATCCGGTAGACCCATTTACTCCCCAGTGCTCGTTTTCCAGGAGGTAAGGAGGTTAAAATCCATGTACCATTTTGTTCAAGAGCATCAATCTCTTGACGCATAGCAGTGCGCCAGAGAGGATTAGAGACTGCCGCAGAGTAAGTAGTAGGCTCGGATTCGTTGCTACAGATGCTAAAAATTGCCTGTGTGTATCAGAAAATTTACTATAGTCCACAAATTTTGTGATAGGATAAAGGGACGTACCTGAGAGATCCGAAGAGGGTGAGAGAGCAGAGGAGGAATGAGATATAGAGGACTTCCATATGGCATTGCAATCATAATCTTGGAGCCGAGTCGGAATATGTTTAACTCGAGTGCTTCGTCTTGGGGCATTAATTTGCGGATTTTCTGGTGGCAAGCTGGCAGGAGTAGTATTAGGACTAGTTTGGAGAGGGGCGGCTGGAGAGGTTGGTGGTGGGCCTGGGCTGCTGGGTTGTGGGTGTGGATCAGGGTCTGAAAGCGGAGATGGGCTTTGGGTGAGTGGGCTGCTGGAAGGATTTGGTGGATCTGGGTTTGCAGGTGGGCTGGGGAAAGGATGTGGTTGATCTGGGCTTGGTGTGTTGTGTGTTAAACTCCCCCTCTTTTGGATGCTTTATTGCTTGGAGCCCAAAACTTGTTCCCCAAAATTGTATGATTGTGTGAAGTCTGGAGAAATGGAAGTACCTGATTGGTCATGGAATGGAAACTTTGTTTCATCAAAAATCACATCTCGGGACACAAAGAATTTTTCTGTTTGCAGGTCGTAAAATCTCCATCCTTTCTTATGAAGAGGGTAGCCAAGGAAGACACACGGTTTGCTGCGGGCTCGAAATTTATCTTTTGGGATATCATGGTTATGTACATAAGCTAAGCACCCAAAAGTTTTAATGTGAGAGTAGGATGGTTTTTTATGGTATACCAATTCATAAGGAGTCTTACCTTGTAACAATTTTGAGGGAGTTCGATTAATGAGATAGCCAGCCGTCAAAATGCATTCTCCCAAAATTTAATAGGTAAATTGGCTTGAAATCGCAGTGCCCGAGCTACATTTAAGATATGGCGATGCTTGCGTTCAACTCTTCCATTTTGTTGTGGTGTGCCAGGAATAGTAGTTTGGTGGATTATGCCATGGGTAGTAAGATACGACTTTAGGGGGTGTAAATTCTGTCCCATTATCGAGTACGGATTGTCTTGACAGCTTTTGTGAAATTGGGTTTTGATCATGGTAAGGTAATCTTGAAGAATAGAGGCAACCTCACTTTTCTCCCGACGAGTAAATATATCCAAACAGACTCTAGAATAATCATCTAAGATAGTAAGAAAATATGAAGCACCTATAGTGGATTTGGATTTATATGGGCCCCATAAATCACAATGAATTAGGTCAAAAATTGTAGATGCTTTATTGATGCTAAGAGGAAAACAATCACGAGTTTGTTTGGCACGTAGACAAATATTACAAGGTGATGTGCTAGTTGTAGAGTCTTTAGAATTACCCAAAAAAATGATTGACTACATATTCCCGAAGGATGTCCCAATCGTATATGCCATAGTGTGCTTGAATCAAGAACTATGCTAGAAAAGGTGTATAATTCCTTCAATTCCAAAGGTTTGTAGAAGAAGATCCCATTCCTCTGCTCACCCACTCCAATCGGCCTCATCGAGATACGGTCCTGTATAACACAAAATTTGTCAGAGAGTGTGATAAAGCATTGCAAATCTCTTGCCAATTGAGACAAAGAAATTAAATTGCAGGTTAGTTCAGGAATTAGCAACACTCGGTGGAGTTGTAATGTAGGACTTAAAGAGACCATTCCTTCGTGCATAGCAAAAGTTTTGGCACCGTTAGGTAATCCAATAATATGTGGAGAGATAGGATGTAAATTTTGTAAAAAAATTTTCCTACCGATCATATGGTTAGAACACTCCCGAATCTAAAATCCAAAAAATTTTCCATACCGGATAGCTTTTCGATTGCATATTATTTGAGTTTTGGAGGGCAGTCAACAGGGTTGACCACTGGTCAACGGTCAACGCTGGTAAGGGACCCGGGCCCGGCCCGTTTCTGCTGGAAGTCGGCCCGAAGCCCGGCCCGGTACTGTAGATCGGCCCGCCTTCATCGTCTTCTCCAGCGCGCCGGCGAACGGGGTTTGGAGCTGCCGCCGCGGTTGTTGCAGAATAGGCCCACGCCTCGCCTGTTCTTCCACCATCGCGCGGTCTGGCCATCGCCGGGGACGGTCTGCCGCTTCGCCCAAGGCCGGATCTGCCTCCGCGCCAAGAACCGTGAGTCGCCGGTGAGAAGGTGCGGCCGGCGGGTTTGGGAGGATGCCGAGGCCACCAATCCGGATAGCCAACAAGCTGGAAGCATCCAGATACATCGTGGCCGGCGCGTCTGCAGTAGGAGCAGAAGGATGAGGAGAAATTTCTGGTTTTTTTTCTGTTTTGGCGGCGGCGACAATTCCGGCGGAATTTCCGGCGGCGTCTCCGGCGGCTTCTCCGGCGGCTCCGGCGACGGCGAAGGCGGCGCCATCTCCAGAATAATCTTCTTTTCGTGTCGAATTTTTGTGCTGTTCTTCTTTACAGATTTGAGCAAGTACGGTACGTAATTTGGGTATAGGTTCTTGTTGGATCATATGTGAACGAACAGTGCCATAAATTGCACTATTTAATCCCATTAAAAATTGGAAAACCTTCTCGTTTTCTCTTTCTTTTATAATAAAATTCAACAGATCTGTGTCTGTGCTGGGCGGAAGTTGAGTATAGTTTTCTAGTTCGTCCCATACCTTTTTTAGACGTGAAAAATATACATGTACTGAATCACCGCCTTGCTTACAATTTGCCAATGCTGCTTTTAATTCATATATTCGTGGGCCGGTGCCAACTAGAAATCGTTCCTTCAAGGCTATCCATAATTCATCAGCTCTCTCTGAATGATATATGGTGGATCGGAGAGAGGGTTCGATAGTATTGAGAATCCAAGAATTTACAAGATTATTGATCTCCCACCATTCTTCTTCTTTTTCTGGATCACCTTCAGAATTGGAATTATTCCATCAATGAATCCCAATTTCTTCTTCGATCGCAAGGCCATGCGCATGGCCCTTGCCCATTCTGCATAATTATTATCTCGTTTCGTCTCTTTCAACTCGGACTCGTTGTTAGGATCAATCCAGTCCATCGATGGATGCCACATAATAAGCATCTTTCTTTATTTTGTTAACATGGCTTTCTTCCACCATGTCATTATCAACATTGCCAATATTGTCGTTACTCATTTTGAGAAATTTTAGACAGTTGGCTCTGATACCATGAAAGTTTCCAGTGGGGAAAACAATCTTATGTTTTCTGTCTCATTAATGTGAGAATAGTGTACAATTTATAGATTTGTCCAAGTGACAAATCCTAAGCAAATTAGAACTAGGAAACACATTAGAAGTAGAAGTCCTAGCTAAATAGAACTAGGAAACACAACTTATACATAGTTTATGATTAACAGGAATCGTATTTTGAATATATGTCTAACAAAGAATTTAAATAAGAGATTACACCATCGAACTCATGAGAAGTTGCAGCATGAAGGACACAATAGAACCAGTGAGGAGCAGTGGTATGAAACCACACGCCTCTTGTCTTGTTTGTTTCCTAATTTTTAATTTGAACTGTTTTTATTTCAGACAAAAATGACCCAAAAAAAAAAAAAGAAAATCCAGCCATAATCAGAGCTCCGACGGAAATCGAAGCTCGTTATGGCAGCGCAGCAGATGGACGAAAGTCTCAGCATAGAAGAAGAGAAAGAGGAGTGGATAGAGAAATAGAAAGAGTCTCAAAGTATTACAACTTTAAACTTGTAAAATTGGAGGAAAGATATATTTTATTTGTATAGTAGAGTTTTGATGAAAAGGTGTGTCCAAATAAAATTCTATTTTGAGCTAAGAAATCATAAGTTTCTTCACTATATTTCGATTTTAATTTTAACTGTTTTGATTCTTAAAGAGTTTGCTTTCTTTTTTTTTTTTTTTTTTGTCTTTTAAAATAAATTTCCCTTGTCAAAACTCAAATTTTTTTCTAAAAACGATCTTAAGGATAATTCTATAGTTCATGTATACAATATTAGAAAAAAAGATTCTTCCCTAAGTAGTTAAATATTTTAAGAAAACATCCAACTCTATTTTTTAAGATGATTTTCCTTTGACTTTTGGGTAAAGGTTAGTATTGCTTGATGAGTTGGAAACTCGCCTCTTTCCGCCTCTTATGTAGATAATAAAATTTTTAAGTAAGGAGCCGAAAATGATTGGAATAGTTCCCTTGAAGAAGCCTTAAATAGATTTAGAGGTTTTGATTTTTCCTTTTTAATGTTTGAGTTTTTTCCGTTATGCAAAAGATGTAATAATTTATGAATTTTCTCTTAGTGATGCTTTATCAGATTTTTATACAAATGTTCTCTTTTAAGTCAAGATATGTAAGAGGCTTTGGACCCTTGTCACTACTGTGTGACGTTCGCAAGACATGACATTTAATGGTATTAGAGTTTAGGTTACAATAAAATAACACTAGGATAGAAGAAAATTTTAAGAATGGATTTGAAGTTTTAAGCAATATTCGATGTCTTATCTATAGCGATTCATCATGAAATTATTAAGTTTGAAGAATGAACGAGATGTTGGTGTCACAAAAGCACATAAAGGAGTTTGAATCTAAAAAAAATAAGTAATTTTTATTTTTCCTCTATCATTTATTAAGTGTGATTTCTTTTATTTGGCATAAATTTCGAGGCTGAAATTTTTTTAAAAAGTATGTAAACCCTAATCCCTTTAAGGATCCACATTTTTATAACTACGGGTCCAAATATTGAAATGAATTTTTTTTCAATTTTTTAACAAAGGGTCCATTTATTGAAATGATTTTTTATTAAAAAAATAGAGTAAATATTCATTAACACCTTTCATATTACACGATTTGAGTAAATTAAATTTTATCTGACTGAAATTATCACCGATTATGCAAGTTATGTAAGAACAAAATACCACAACATCACGCTTTGCTAAGGTCAGAATTAAAAATTTTCAAATTATTACTCATATCCAAAACTAACCTTTAATTTCCTCTGTTTTGTACCTCAAAAAAAAAAAAAAATTGCTATGTTATGTTGTCTCCTATATATATATATATATATATATATAATGCATTTTGTTTCTCTATTTTCTCACACAAATCAAATATCCGTTTTGTTTTTTATTTTCCAAGATCCAATTCTAATTTTACAAAATCTACCAATTCCACTTTTATAAAATTTTAATTTCTCTCAAGAATTCACGATACTTTGTCTCTCTAAAATTCACTCACACCTACTTGCTAAAATTCACCCACACATTCTCTTTACGACACTTTTTCTCTCTTAAATTTACTTTCACTTTCTCTATAATTAACACTTATTTTCTCTCTCTAAAATTCACGACACCTCCTATGAAATTCACATTCACCTTTTTCTCTAAAATTCACGACACACTATCTCTATCTCTAAAACTCACGTTTACTTTCTCTTTCTCTCTGGAGAAAAATTGAGTGTGAATTTTAGAGAGATAAAGTGAGTATGAATTTAAGAGAAAAAAAGTATCGTAAATTGTAAAGAGAATGTGCGGTTGAATTTTAGTGAGAAGGTGTGAGTTAATTTTAGAGAGACAAAGTATCGTGACTTCTAGAGAAAAATTGAAATTTTACAAAATTGGAATTGGCGGATTTGTAGAATTGGAATTAGAATTTGTAAAATTAAAAAAAAAAACAACAATTTGAGTAGAATCGAACCAGATCTAATCGGAATAAAAAACGTATCTTTTTTAAACTAAAAACGAAAAAAAAAAAAAAACTAAATTTTTTCGACTGAATCAAAATAAAAATAAAAATTTTCGATCGAAATCGGAACATAAATCAAATGCACACCTCTAATGGCAACTACATCATTTCTCAATTTTTATCTAAATGCATTGAGACCCATTTTGACCTATTTATCAGCTTTAGTTGAAGGATGGACGATTGGAATGGATTATCTAATTTCAGAGAGTCTTTATGGACTTTTGAAAAAATGTGGGACTTAATTGAGACAATGGCCAAATCCTATGGACGAAATTGAAATTCATCCTTAGAACAAAACTCAATTTCTCAACAAAAAGTCCCCGATCGTCAATTAATATACTACTATAGTTCTGTGTAGATTTAATTAACTTAAAACACATTAAAATCTGTAAAATTTAAATTTTTATCTTTTCATAAATTAATTACATGCATGAATCGCACTTTCTTGCCAATTTTTTACTAAGCGTTCTTGTTATCTAGTCCTTACTCAACTTATCTCTGTTAGATCTCTAAACCAAGTATAAATCATGCAACAAGTGATCAAGCAATTGCAAGTATTAAAATTAAGAAACAAGAATTAATCATGAAGAATCTGGTGAAGTAAATAAATCAACAAAAACATATTCCTCCCTTTGTTTTTTAATTTGTCACATTGTGTCAATTCCTGTGTTCTTTTTACTTGTCATATTGTGGTTTAAAGTGATATTTAATGAACTTTTTCCTGTTATGCACACTCCCATTAGTAACAAATTCCAACATCTTTTTATTCTTCTAACATGGAAATTAGTAGGAATAATAATGATAAGAGAAAATTTTGAAGGGTATTCTAGTCTACACAATAAAAAACATCTAAAATTTTGCTTTTATTTAATAGTGTGGTGTCCAAAATTTAACAAGTAAAAAAAACGGAGGGAGTGAGTAATAAAAACAAATAATCTTCACATAACCCTAGTTAAAAGAATTTTTGCAAAAAAGACCCATAAAAATAAATAAAAACATATTTTTTAGAAATGTAGACAGTTTACAAAAGAAAATACATAAATGAAGAAAATAAGTCTTAAAGAGGGAGCTTGAATCCGTTGTCTTCAATATTCTTATTTGCCATCTTGATTTCCAGGAAATTAAAGAAAATAAAGAACTAAAATTTTAGTGCTAATGGCTAAAATCTTAAATTAAAAAAACTAAAGAATTACATGATTCTCCAATTTAATTACTAATTAAAACTCTAAAAACTCATTCTAATAATTGAAAATTAACTCAAGGAGAATTAAAAGGTATATGAAATTCGAAATTAAATATGAGTAGAAATAAATCTAGAAAGCTTGAAACAGGAGAAAATCCAAAGAAATCAAGAGAAGACCGAAGCGAACCAGCCATGGAATGGAACCGCATCAGAACGAGCTTGAACCGCGCGACTCGAACCTTGACCAGATTTCCTCACAAACATCTCACACGGACACCGATTTCACCAAACCAACCCGCACCGATTCTTCTCAGGGACCAACTTTCTATGCGATCTTCAATTTTGTCGCCGCTTCTTGAATTCGGACGGGTTTACCCACACGTTTTACTTGATTTCCCGCTTGTTTTCTCTGTCTGGGCTTATTTTCTCATCAAAATAAAATTATAATGAATACTTTATATAAATTTATACTTAAAAACATACATGTTAAAACTTTTTCTTCTTAAAATCAAGTGTAAAAATATATAACTATAAATAAATTTAAGGTCTATCAAATATTCCAAAAATAATAAAATTATTATTCACCGATCAAATATGCTAAAAAGCATCTACAATAACAAAAAAAAAAATTACCATAAATCATTGATAATAGAACGAGATAAAATTAATTCAGTTTCACATTCTAATATATATATATATATATATATATATGATGTTCTTTTTATGCGGGCAATAAGATGCTATGACCAATTACTCAAATTCCTGCCAAATAATTTCTGAAAATAATAACAACAAAGAGCTCATTATTCTGCAAATATTACATTCTTTCCCAACCAGCTGAATTTTACCACTCTGAACATCAGCCTTAATCCAACAAGATAATTATCAGACTTTAATGCTGCTGAATGATATAAAATCTCCATTTGCTTTACAAGTTCCCTTTCAATCTCACAACTTCATGAAACCAATGCCTCCTTTGAATGATCCAAACAGAGGGCGCGATCGCTTGAAGCTGAGGATGTCATCTATATGAACTGTACTTGCCTCTACTATTTCACTTCTGTCTGCTTCGTATTCTGAAGAATGCGACCCTCCATAAACGAGAACGCTCAACGCCTGCTTACGTGGGGCACCAACTTTGATATATTCGTCGAAGAAATCTAACAGATCCTTTTGAGTCAGTCGTTTCAATGCTTCAACCTGTTTTTTTTTCCAACAATGTATTGAACATTAACTTTCAAAGATTAGAGGAGACAATCAGAGACCCTTCCGAGCAATTTATCAACCTGATCTAGCAAAACCTTCAATGAAAACATCACTCAAGTAACAAAAGGTTTGTGGCATACGCTAAAACTAGATGGGGAAAGAGAGGGAGAGAGGTCTTGTGATAAATATATATATATATATTCAGTATAATCAAGAGAGGACATGCAGACAAAACTATGTTTATTTGTCATACCTCACGCTCTCTTCTGTCGAATTTGAGGGTCCCATCAAACACTTCTCGCCAAAAAAACCTAGATTCTTCTTGTAAATTCTTGTGCTTCTCAAGCTTTAAGTCAACAAGAGCACTGACATTGCTCTGTATTTAAGCATGATAAAGGTCCTTTTCAGTGGAAATCTTCAAAATCAAGAAATATTCAAGTGCAGGTAGCACTTCGATGTGTGTGTGAATTTACTTACAAATGGTTGCTCTATCTCTCTCTGCCTTACCTTAAATTCGTCAGGAGTCAACTCGTGAAGCTTAGTTCCAAAGTCCTTAAGAAATGCCTCAACTCTTGAATTAATATGCTTAGGACCCTGTTCAAAAAAATAGAAGGTATTGCAGCTAATGAATAGATATATATATATTTTTTTTTTTTGGGGCGAAAAAAAATTCATATTTTACTCATGCTAGATGTACCTTTACGGTAGATTGGATGATGAACTGTACCCCACGAACACCAAAATCATCCCTAAAGTAAAAAGAATGACAAATTTATACATGATGTGGACAGCATATCAACCCATACATAGAGATTATAGATATATGACAACATTGTACTATCATGCCAGAGAAACAAATTGGTTTATACCTCTGCATAAGTACAGTAATGTAGCCAAGCTGCTCAACTGATCTAAGCTGGTGGAAAGCTGGTTGTTTCGCTATAATAGCAAACAGCTGAAGCTTAGCATTCAATACAAAATCATCCTGGTGCACCTATACAATATTACAAATTCTTCTATTAGCACTTTGGGTAAAGCAGCATAAAGAAATAGGTTGAGGAAGAACAAAGAACTGTCTGATTTTAAGAGTTCGATAGAAATGTAGTGCAGGTTGGGATAATTCAAAAGCACCAGAAGTTACAGGCTATTTCACCTTTTCTGTTTCAGAAATTATCTAATGGTCAAACAACCAGTATCATCCTTCCCAAAGAGATTTATATAATACAGTAGCAAAAGGGAAGAATTCTTGTCCAACATAGAAGTTTGAGGCATGTACCTGAATATAATGCAGAAGGGAAGAATTCTCGTCACTTGGATTAAGACCTTCTGCACTATAAAAATGATATACACCTCTATCAAGCTTGACAACTCTGTTTGTGTAATGCTGTGATGCAAATAAAGCTTGGGACAAAGGCTGAGAACCCTTATAAAATACTTTTTCTACATGCTCAACGATGGACTCTGCTTCCTTTGGTTGGATGTTTCCTGAAAAGACAGTAGCCGCCATATGTTAATTTGAAAAGTATAATAGTATGAGGTGCAGGAAAAATCAAGCAAATCAATCAATAACAAATACCTGCTACATAGAATTCCAAAAAGGTCCTTGACAGCATCTGAGGATAAAATCTACGAAGATCTTCAGCTTCGAGCTTTGGAAGAACTTCAAGTTCCTCTGTCCATGGCAATGCTTGGTCTTGTAAAATCAATGAGCAATAATACATGGCTTGCTGATAAGGTTGCTGGAACTTGAAATTTTGGTAATCTTTTGTTATTAGTTCCTATAAAAGAAAAAGAGAATAAACATGTCAATTCTACCCGCACCTCATTTGGCGCCAGAATGTTTACAAACTACTACTTCATTCCTTGCTTAAATTGAACGCACAAATTTTTTTAGCACAATTGAACTGTCCATCAATGTTTTAGGACCAAACAACAAGTGAGACAATTTGCCAATAGGGTTTTGTTAATAAAGGGTTATGTTAAATTTAATTGAAGGATTTGGCTACAAATATAACGAGTCAGTATATGAGAAAAAAGTGTCAAACAGTATGATGACCATTCTGTCTTGAGAGGAAATTGAGATGTATCTAGTATTTAAGATGTTAAGAAGAAAGCAATCTGACCTTGATCACGGAAAATCTGTCAGGTTTTACTTCAAATTTTGCAATTTTCTCAATCACGGTGTCCAGCAAAATCCTTAACTTGTGGTTATATCCAACCACGGTCACCTACGTAAAAGAATATAGGTTTAAATGAAAAATCACCCAGACTCAGAAGCACTTATCAATAGTTAGACATATGAATCTATAAAGAAATTACTCATTAAGAGAGAGAGAGAGAGAGAGAGAGAGAGAGAGAGAGAGAGAGAATCTATAAGGGAATTGCAATTCAAACAATCGCCAAAAGAAAAAACTAACATATAGAAAATGCTCAATATTATTCCGGAAAGAAAAATGGTCAAGACATGGACCACCATGTATCTTCACTACCCCCTTCATTGGCTTCTCTCCTCTAATGTCTCATTTCTTCTTTCAAATAGTCAATAAATGATGCCCCATCTTTCCGGCATTAGTAAAGTAATTAACACCACAGTTCCTGATATCTCTGTTTGGCACATTATGATAACCAATATATGAGCTAAGCTGCTCTGGACTAACACCTAACAGAAAAATAAATGAACAAAAAAATACCTGAAACCCATTATCTGTATTATTGATTCCATAATAAAGGCCAGCAACCTGTGCATCATAAGCTAAACGGTGCAAAGCATGTGAGATGTTCTTCCAAAATTTAGCAACAATGCAAATAAAGATACAACAAGATATAATCAAAATAAATAGCAAGTAATATAGAATACATAGACAATCAACATGGGATTTTTCAACAGTCAATGTAACAGATTGGTGTTTCAATATCGTTCTGAGGTTACCATATTCATTTAAGTAGTCCATCAATAGACGTGTAAAGATATCAGTAAGAACTGCCGATTCAGGTGAATTCCCAGCGCAAGGGCAGCAGAAATCTATCTTAACATATGCTTTTGGAGTCAAAAAGACAGTATTAGGCTTGTACCACAATCTTGAATACGATGATTTCCTCAACAGGTAAGGAATATCTATCTGTTCAAAATTAAGATGCATCAGCAAGATCAAGACTAAAAAGCTAAAGAAATAGAATATCAACAATACACACCTTTTTTAAGTCATCTTTTAAATCTAGATCAGTTGGAATGAAAATATTAGGGTTAGGAAGATGCAGCTGTTCACTGGGTGCTCTTTCCATCCATTGCTGCAAGTAGCATGTTATGAATCTTCAAGTTAATTCCAAAATTCCGGCATCCACCATAATAAAAAATTTTAAAAAAGACCAAATACTATCATTCAGCCAGAAAACAAACCTGAATGATGGAACTAGTTAACTTTTCAACAGAATATGCAGTTCCATACCATGGCTCTGACACCTGTGTGTGACCCTCAAACTTAGTTGACTCCCAAAAGATTCTGTTGAAATCATGTAACAAATACTATTTTTATGTTAAATACTACTTATGACGACAGATTCTGTTAAATACTACTTTTATGTAACAAATAAATTTATGAAGACAGAAATGATTCAGAAGATATAACCAGCCCATCAGATGAGGACATCTAGACTGCACACTGAAGCTATTAGAGCATGAAAATGAATAGATTAAACAACTAGGGAGCAGTACAATAGGCATACAGTCAATTTTGGCACAACTTGGCAACATAAGCCAAGCAGAACATGTTGAGCCTGATCTTTTGAGCCCAGAAAGATCTAATCAAGCCACAAATTGTTAAGTATTTCCTAGCTAAAACTGTATTAATTTCCATGGTGAGTTCTGCTAGTTGGAAAGTATAAAAGTCAGCTGGAGAAACAAAAGACCCATGATACTACTGTGAGGTGCATATGTTCAGTACAAGGACATACCTCACATTACTTGTAGTGAGCTCATCCAACATTGACTGAATAACATCTGGGCTAAATATTGAAGGCAATGAAGATCCGACAAGCCAATCTTTTGTTGGATATAACTGAAATACATTTTGCAGATTATCAATTTCTGACATTATGAGTACATGGAAAAAAAGGAAATAGAGTAGAAAGGAAGGAAGAAACATCAAAAGTAATTTTCTAACACAGACGAAGTGCATCTACTGAACCTAAATAGAAACATATAAAGGTGGAGAGATTGAAAGTACAACTTAAAGGCCAAAATCAGCAAAGTTCAGCTAAATCAATTAACTTCCTCATGTATAATTTACTTGTATTGATAGCCTCCTCCCCTCAACCCTCAAGTAAAGGGGAAAGAAGAATAAACGTTCACGCCACTATTTGTAAACTTGTTATCGTACTTGAAATTAGAAAGTTATCACTGAAAAAACTTCAATGATAAAAAATACATGTATAATCATTGAAGGAGTGAAAGATAAAACAGCTGATAAATGCACAACTGTCAGAGAGAAACTTTTGTTACCTTCATATTCAGAGCAACATTTACAACATAGTCGATTGGACGAATTTTGTCTTGATAATGGAAGGCAGTCTCACAAATTGCTGCAAGCTTCATTAAATGATTAAGGAAAAAGGATCAAAATTCTAAGGGGAAAATAAACGGAACTTCCAAAATATAGCAGCAATTCATTATGAAAGAGACCAACCATAGCATCCAGATTCCAAATAAGGTTTTCATATGAAAGACTACCATGCAGTTTAGGTTGTTGCAAAACTAGGCTGCTTGAGATGATTATCAATTTAAACTTACTTATATGCCATCTCAAATAACTAAAACACCCTTATAGACAGATCATGACTGATCCATAAGAAGGATCTTATAACAACAAACTTCTTATCATCAGAATGTCATCAGATCAGTGAGTTGTAAAAGCCATCAAGAATTTTACAAGGTAACCAGAAGAGATAGATGGCGAACTTTCCATATTCAAGAAATCATGTTATTACAAGTCTAAGAAGAGGGAGACTTCTTCAGAATTGTCCACAAATAAGGCACAGCCAAGAGACTAAGAGTTTTTAGTACATGAAAAAGAATTATAAGCCTTTGGAGTTGAATGGTTATGGACTACCACAACAGCACAAGCCCCAATTTTGCGTTTATATGTGCTATTATGGTGCTAATTTGTTTGAGTATTCTGTCCTATAAACTCCAAATCATCCATTTAACTTGAATGAAACTCCAAGATTCCTCATGCATACGACGCCTTTAGGGGCCAGGGCATCTCAGTCTATCTCACATTCATATTGGCCAGAAACAATTATCTCGCAAAAGACCAGAAATTACAACATTCTGAGCACCTAAATTATATAACAAAATACACAATGGGAGGATGAACACCTCATCAAATATCCATTTGCAGGGGCCAGATTGTTGCAGAAGATGTATATATCTGAATAGCAACGCCACAATATCCTCAGCATGCTCTGCAATTTTGTTTGAAAAGAATTTCCACAACTAAATATTCAAAGGCATGAGGTGCTCCACCCACATCAACAACTCAATCTTAAGTAAAAAGTTACTAAAGAATAAGGATAAGAAAGAACGAGAACTTCAGTCAAATAAAAATAGAGGCCAAGAGAAAAAAAGAATACACTGACCATGTCCTGCTTCTGTCAGATCGATAACTACTTTAAAGAACGAGAACTCGTAACTCCAATCTGATTCGCCTGCAGATAAACTTGTTGCCCAACCTGCAATAACACAAGTTACTGCTAATGCCTTGGTTGAACATCAGAAGGAAAAGGAAGTGCTCTAGGGGATCAGAAGGAAACACGCTATTTGTACCAACAGCACCCCAATCAAATGTTTTCTACTTGTTCCAAAAGAATAAACTTCTTTGAAGCAAAAGGAACATCATGGGTCTCTAGAAGTATTATTTCTAGCTGAAACACAACAATAGCAATTAAATGTTCCCAGAAAATTTCAAATCGAACATTCACAGCATGACAGGACATCTTTCCACCCATTTATTTTTTGCTCACGGTAATCATTACACCACATTCAGAGTTAATTTCATGAAAAAAAAAAATGATGGTATTAGTGAATGCAAGACGGAAGCCATCTCTAGAAAGATACTTCTCAAATTCAAATGTCAAGACTGAAAATGAAAGTACAAACTCATATTAAGTGCTCCATTTAACTGTTCTTTTATGACAATTAGTTTTAAGGATAAACAGATACTGTTAACAAAGTGAGTTCTTGCAGGAGGGGAAATGCAAAAATGATTTCATGCATGAATGACTGATTTGCTATGAAATAGTCAAATACTTTCCTTACAACTCAGTAGCCTAAATTCACACAACCATTTCGTTAATAACCAAAAACTTTGGATTAGCTAAACAAAGGTCACAGCATATAATGTAAAAGTAGGAGGATAACTATTAGAAGTTATATAACATATAACCTTCCAAGGCACTGTGACATCTAAGTTAATCAGCACCTTAATGCTCGAAGTTCCATCTAAGGAAATATTTTAAGCTTTCTAAAAGATGTTAAACTTTTTATTGGTTGTGAAGAAGAAGCAATAAAGGCTAAGGTGGAGCAACTGTTTGAAAGTTCTCCAGCATTGATTGAGAACCCACCCAATTTTTTCAAAGTATAAAATAAAGATCCTTCTCCTTCATGTCCAATCAAGTGACCCAGGTACCTGCATGGCCCCTCATTGTAGTGATGTATGCCAGGAGTTATTGGCCATATAATTCTCAACTTGTGACCTTGCTTGATAGGAACAGTTTTGACAAGAATCTGAAAAGATGTACAAGAAAGAAGAGAATAACTACCTGAATTACATTAAGAAAGCCTTCCATGAATGATTTACAAACATATGAAGAACTTGCATATTGCATACCACGTGAAGTTAGACTAGTCCAAAATATATGTACCATTCATTTACATTCTATTCATCACTTTCAGTATCTTATTCTTGAAAAATAATATCAGAACATCCTACAACAGAATTTCAATCAAGTTGAGGAACAAACCCATTCTTCTATGCGAATACTGTAAATAACTGAACACTACAGAATGGGATAGTTGAGCACCTCTTTTAACGTGGTAAATCATTTAAAATATTGCCACAAAATGAAAAAACTCACTACAAAATTCAGCCTCAATGTTTCAGGTAAGGTGTCTGAAAGTGCAAGAACCAATAATTTTCTTTTTTCCCCTTGATCTTTCTTAGCATAGTCACATTGATTTCAAACTTCAGATAAACTATACAGGAAGGTAAGGAATATAAGAATCAGCAAGCAATAACGCAATCATTATATATATATATATATATATATATATGCAATTTTTTCCTTCTAGAGCTTTTCAAGTACTTGGCTGCTCAATCATTTGAATACCTGAAGAAATTCGGAAGTGCAAGGCTGACCAGTAAAGCAGGGAGAACTCCTACCAGTATTTCGAATCTCCAGAAACATGTTCTGTACCAGGCTTTGAGCTTTATCTAGACTCTCTGCAGATATCCATACAAGTAAAATTCAAATAGTTCATAGAAAAGCCTCTCAGAAACTAGAAATGGGAATTGAGTCATTACCCTTCGCATAAATAACTAAATGCATAAGGCTAGCTGAATAGTTCTCTTCGTAAAATTTGAGCAGCTCTTGCCTCGTATCTAATCCCCTTGCTTTTGGTCGTGTCTCCAATGTCTCCCAGCTCCCTGCAGATATAATAGAATGTCAGGAAAAGCACCACAGAATATCATCATTTTGAAATACTGTGTGGCCAAAAACAAAACATAGAAAAAGGATAAACAGGAAGCTAAACAAGGAAATGATAAAATCCTACTGCTGTGGGAGACTCCCATAAGTGCAGGGATCGAGAAGGAAAATGAGATAACTGTTTGACTGTGTCATAAATGATGTTTTCGTTAATTTCATCATTTAAACTCTTTTAACAGATATAGAAAATTAGACAGCAAATGACCAAATTTTACCATGTAAAAAAATTGTACAGAATCTGAAGCTGGGATATAAAATAATTCAGGATAAAAGATACCGTTCCATACCTGTGCTGAATTTATGATATGGATGATCATTTGCACTTAAATGCTTCTGGAGCTGCAGAGGTGTATTTAATAGGAAACCAATAATCACTTATTTGAATCTATGACAAGCGCAAAGATCTCAATCAAATGAAACTATCCAACTGAAAACAAATTTGATACACAATGTGGAAGCTGTCACATTGGAATTGAATTGTGACAATAAATTAATTGGTGTACGATTGAAAGAAAGAAGAATCCGGCATACACCTAGTGTAGTGATTTGCTAATGTTCTGAATGATTAACCATATATCCAAGTCACCCCAATTTGTATTTCAAAGGACTTCATGGCATGCATTAACCTAGTTAACAATATTACAAACAATTGAAATGTCAAAGAAACAGCATTCCACACTGAAAGATAAGGAATGAAATACCTGGTTCATTCTCCAAGCGTCAGAGAGTAAATTCTTCTGGTGCTCTGTTAAAGAGAGGGGGTTTAACCATCATATAATTGACAGGAAATGCAAACAATAAGACAAGAGCACAGACACTAACCAGAATCAACAGCTTTGATTTCTCTAGTTGTAGCATCAGGTGACATCAATGGCTTGATAAAGAACTGTGCAAACCTGTACACTAAAATCACATCAAAACTCCAAGACATGAATATAAAGAGGAACACGATTTCAGGAAAATAATAATACCTGTCTAAAGCTTCTTCGAAACAGTCAGCATTAACATCAAAATAATAATTGGTTTGCTCAGATGATGTGAAAGCATTAGTACTTCCACCATGCTATAAACACATGAAATAAAAGGAGATGCGGAATTTCAGAATGTGTTAAAGTAATTTAAGTAACAGAGGAAAGAGAAATGTTCAAGCTAGTATTAGTTGTGTGATAAAAAGAGAAATCTGAGACTTCACATCACTGTTTAACTTGGCATACTAGCTTTTATCAACTCAGTATACCTTAGTTATTTCAGTCCCTCGCCCCTCCAAACCAAACCCCCCTCCCCCACCCTTTTTCTGAGGGTGGGGATGGGGTGGGGTTCAGTGCTGGACATGCATCCGCTGCTTATTTTCTATATAAAATAAATTGACAAGCTCTTTTTTCCTTATTTCCTATCTGAATACTGCGACAAACTTTGGAACGTCCCTTCGAAACACAGAGGGAGATTAAAAAATGGAGAGAAAAGGCAGCGGAAATTGTATCTTTCAACTTAATGCACCTGAGGAACATAACTCATCACTCACTGCAAATTTCACAGCCACATACTACCCAGGAGTAGAGAAACAATAGAATGACCAAACTCTGGCACAATGAAAAAGCAAACTACATATAACACCTATGTTACATTCCCCAACCCCTCCCCTTTATGCATATGTGTTGTTGCACTTCAACCTACCCAATCTCTCCACTTCAGTTCAAACATTTAAATTTGATTTAAGCCATGAAATAGTCTTCCTATCCCCAGTTGCTTGCCTAATAGATAACATTTTATTATTAAAAACACAAAAAAAAAAAAAGAGAGAGAGAGAGAGAAAAAATCACAAGGTGCATCACTATCGAGGAAAGAATAAAAAACATACACAATTCTCACAAAGAAAAAGCAGACTAGAGAAAGAGCAAAGAACTAAACAAATATCCTCCAATAAAGGGTAATGCAGGAATTACCTGTGTAATGTACTTTGAGTAACTATCCTCCAAAGGATACTTTTCACTCGCATAAAACAACATATGCTCTGCAGTTAAATAAATAATGATACTCGGAGAGAGCAACAAAAGTAATAATAACCACATATAGATGAAACAGAAAGAGTGCACCATCCGTAAAAGGTCACTAAAATCCATGAAAAAACAAAATATATAAGGTTTAATAGAGGAAAAAGAAGGGGATAAAAAGGATTGGAGCAATATAAGTTATGGGATTTCCATAACAAAATCAGGGGATTCTCAAGGCAGTTACGATGAGCATATGTACAAATAACATAACACAAATAATACATTTCAATTACTATAAAACAACTTGTTTGAGTAAAATAAAAGCTGAACACCCACGAATTTATCTGTCTATGGCTTCATTTCCTCTCATTTTGGTTGGTTTAGGGGTGCTGAAGCAATCTGATCTGACCTTTTTACTTTCTAAATACAATCAATAACTTACCCAGTGCTAATATCTTGTATCATAGATCATGACGGAGCAACTTAATCATAATACCAAGACTTACTGTGAAAGTCAAAATCTAAATTTCAAAGGAAAATATAGACGCATACATGAAATTCAAAAGCTAAGTTACAATCTACGTGTCAAGACACATACACGAAATTACATTCTTGGGTCTCCAACAGCAAAAAGATCCGATTTTGAGAAAAAATAACTTATCAAGAAATACATATCGAAAAGATAAAACACAAGTGGGAGGATTGGGAACCCGTTACCGAGAAAATGAGCAAGGCCCTCGAGGCCCTCAGGATCACTGAAAGAACCAACTCCGACATCCATACAAGCCGCACACTGAAGTCAAGATTATTCATTCTTTAGGCGTTTCGATATAAATTAATGAAGAAATTCCAAAAGAAACTAATTGGACAATTACTGATTTCCAAGAAAGAAAACAGACAAAGAATTACAAAACCTTATCGGTCTCGGGATCGCTAATGAGAAGAACTTCAAGAGAGTTGTCAAGAACAATCCTTCTGTACTCTCTCTTGTCAGAACGAGGCTTCATTATTTCCATCTTCCCTTCCTCTTTCATTGCTCCCGCCACCATTTTTTCTCTCAGATGATTACAGTTTCCGATTCCTGTGTGGAGGGAAAGGCAGCAGAGCAGACTGACTTCGATGAGAGCTTTGGGTGTGTTTTTATAATGTTCCAAAGAAAGCGTTTCCAAGATTCTGCAGTGTTTTTGTAGTTGGCCGAAAATATCATCAACGCATCATTTTAATACCACCTAAGACTGCAATTTATGCGTTCATTTTGCATTTTGCTTTTCTAAACAAAAAAGTTACATAAAATGGCATTTTTCATCACATTCCGAATGCGTTTATTTGCGGCGCTCAGCATCACAAAAAAGGGTTAATTTCAATTTGGTCCTCAACATGGGACGTATTTTTTAATTAATGATCTCAAAATATAAAATGTGTCAATTTGATTCTTATAGATCTAGAAAAATAAAATATTTTCGGAACCTTATAGTTAGCAAAAATATGTCAATCAAGAACTTCTATCAAAATGCATCAGCATAAAAGGTCGATTTTAAATTTATAAGATGAATATATTAGTTTTAACTCTTCCTATTATAATAATTACATTTTTGTTACTAATATTGTTAATACAAAAAGTATTACTAGTTATGACATTGACAGTTTTGGATTAAAACAAAATTTTTTATTTAAAGATTAAATTATATTTTAACTTTTTATACATGAGTTTCAATGCATTTATTGGTATTCCTCACATGTTTTATTAACTTTTCAATTTTTTAATACATGAAATAAGTTATATGATCGATAGAAATTATATAAATATCAATCAAATTAAGAATAATTATAATTTCTATAAAGATATCTTATAAAGGAAACTAACAGCATGATTATTAGGGGATTTGAATTCTTAATCTTTGTTTGGAGGCCTCACATTTTCGATTGTTATTAATGAAAGCACTTAAATTAGTAAATTTTTTTTTTTTTTATCAATCATATGGATTAAATTGATGTGCTTGTATTTTGATATCCTCGATGAAAAGAATACGTTTGGTAGGGACCAAATTAAAATTAATCCAATAAATAAAAGAATTTTTTTTTCTTTAAATTATTTTACGTGGTCAATAAATCTTTATCCTTCAACCACAGAAATCTTCACGAGTCAAACCGTCAACTACCTATCATCCCCTACTTGACTGACACTGGCGATGGTAAGCATTGATTTCAGCACATGTTCTGTTCTTTCCACTTCATTTTCTTCCATTTTTTCTTCTTTTACTGTAAATCATCAAGAACAAGATGGACGTAGCTGCTATTTCGGACACTTTTCTGATGAGATTGAGCTCATTTAATGTGCAAGAAATGGCCTCGAAATGGAAACTGTTCGACGACCTGCACAAGCTTGCAGAAGCACTAAGGATTATAAAGCAAGAAAATTTTCCTGACAGCAACAAAGCAGCAAAAATGTTAAGGGAAGCTTTTTATGATGCAGATGACATTCTCGATGCATATGAAATTCATTCTTTAAGAACCCATTTGCCAGATCGCAAGAAGCTCAAGGTGAGGCAGTTGTTTTGTAGGATGAATTCATTTGGGTTTCGAGTTAAAATGTCTTTTGAAATGCAAAATTTGTTGAAAAAATTACATAGAATTCAAAAATACGGAACGGTGGAGAAACTTTGGCACCGTAGCTCAATGCACTTGCTTGATGATTATTTATGCGTTGAGGGTGCGGCGACATCTTCGTCAGTTAGCTGCCTCCCAAAGAAACAAGCAGAGTGTAGTCGTCCTCCTTCCCCTCCCCTTCCCCCTCCCCCTCTCCTTTCCCTTTCCCCTCCCCCTCCCCCTCCCCCTCTCCTTTCCCTTTCCCCTCCCCCTCCCCCTCGGCCAGTTCCCAAGAGGGCTCGGATTAAACTTGAAATTTTGCCATATAGAGATGTTTATGGGAGAGAAAGTGAAAAAGAGAGAGCTGTGGAAACATTACTGGAAAGGAAAAATGAAAAGATTGTTTCTGTTCTTCCAATAGTTGGATTCGGTGGCATTGGTAAAACGTCTCTTATGAAATTGGTGTTCAATGATGAGAGAATAGTTAATAATTTTCAGCTGAGAATTTGGTTGAATGTATCTCAATGTGTTAGTGTAAAGAAGCTTCTGGAGAATATGATTGAATGTGCCTCTGGAAATAGAAACACGGTGTTTGAGAATTATGGGATGGATGAATTAAGGATCATGCTTGAGAGGATTTTGCACAATGAAGTTTATTTGCTTGTTTTGGATGATATGTGTAGTGATGGAGGAAAATGGGAGATGTTGAAGGATTTTCTGGTAGGCGGTGCTAATGGAAGTAGAATTGTAGTGACTACTAGTAATGAATCAGTTGCATCTCTCATGGGGACAACGCCCACACATTTGATAGATAGGCTAGCATATGATGATTGTTTGTCATTATTTTTTACAAAGGTTTTTAGCCAAGGGCAGGAGGAAGAGAATCCAAATCTCTTAACTATTGGAGCTAATATAGTGGAGAAGTGTGCAGGAGTTCCTTTAAGTGTGAGTCTCTTAGCGGGCTTATTGCAGAAGAATCTTAGGGACAGTTACTGGAGAAATATTAGAGATCATTACGTGTGGAACTCTCAACAGAATGGAAATGTTTTACCGGCATTGAAGATAAGCTATGAAAAATTGCCATCCCACCTGAAAGCTTGTCTTTCTTATTGCTCTATATTTCCAAAAGGTTGTGATATTGAGATAGATAAAATAATCCAGCTCTGGATGGCTCAAGGGCTTATTCAATCATCCTCTCCTGATAAAGAACTTGAACATTTAGGACAGGAGTACTTCAATGACTTATGTTTGAGATCTTTTTTTCTGGATATTGAAGTTAATAACCCTTTTTTCAACTCAACAAGTAAAATGCAGAACCTAGTGTATGATTTTGTGGTATCAGTGGCCGAGACAGACTGTTCATTGGTTTCTTCCCATACTCAAAACATCTTTGAAGATGTTAAACATGTAGCATTTCTGGACTACGAAATGTCAGGGAAGGAGCTCCCTTCATCCCTACTCCAACATCATTCTCTACGGACCATCTTCTTTCCAGTTGATGGGATTGGACCTAATACTACCTTTGCTGACAATTGCATTTCAAGGTTTATGGATCTAAGAACACTAGATTTGAGTCACTCGCACTTTGAGATGTTGCCGAGCTCTATTGGAGAGTTGAAGCGTTTGAAATATCTTGATCTGAGTGGAAATGGCAGTATACAGATGCTTCATTCTTCAATATGCAACATGCAGAGCTTACAAACACTACGACTTGTTCATTGCAACCAACTCCGGGAGTTACCTAAGGATATGGACAAGTTGATCAGCCTGAGGCACTTATACATAACCACCAAACAGGAATCTTTTCCTGATAAAGTTGTTGGATGCTTGTCCTCTCTTCGTTCTTTATCAATATATAATTGCAAGAGCATGATTTCTTTGTCCGATGAACTGCAGCACCTCACAAACCTTCGGACACTGTCTCTAATGAATTGCCCGAAATTAACTTTTCTTCCTAGCAGTATGAAATACCTTGAAGCTCTTGAAACCCTCAAAATCATTGATTGTGATGAGCTTGCTTTGTTTGAGTGGCAAGACGTTGAAGGGCTTAAGATGCTTAGATCACTTGTTATTGGAGGACTACCAGAACTGGATGCTAGAGATGTTCAATGTTTTAGAAACCTTCAATCTTTGGTAATTGCAGGCTTGCCAGAGTTGGTTTCTTTACCTAGATGGCTTGAAGGTAGTGCCAGTACTCTTAAAAACCTTAGGATTGCAAGGTGCCAAAACATTCCGGCATTACCAGAGTGGTTGAAGAATCTTAAAAAGCTTGAGAAGATTGAAATTTCAGAGTGTATGAAGCTGACTTCCTTACCTGAGGGGATGCATTGCCTCAATGAACTGAAAGAGCTGAAAATTGAAACTTGCCCTGAATTGAGTAGCACATGTAGAGGCAATGAAAGATCAAATATAGCTCATATACCACGAGTTTTTGTCAATGGCAGGCTGATTCAATGAGTTGTGGTGATTATGTTCATGATCTCAAAAGACTGGTATTTTTTTTTTTTTTTCCTCCCTTTTCCCCTTTCCATTATGTAATTTCTTGTTTGGTTTGAGATAAAATTAGGAGGGCATTGGACTATGGTTATGGCTGTTCTCGTTCCCTTTCTCTTTGGTTGCGTCTTGTCTAGTGACTCCATTCAAAAGGGCTTTGAAACACATAAGATATTTGGTTCAATGCGTTGCTGGAACTCTGAGATACATGAACTTGTTGTGGAAGTCATATAAGTTTTGTGATCTTTTTAAGGTAAGGAACTAAATGAAAGATGTTGTCAAAATCTTGAAAACAAATGCCACTTGGATGCTCTCATCATTCTCGCAACCTATATAAACTCGCCCTCCATTCAGCAATTCCAGAATTCAATTAAGAAGATCTGCAGGCACAAAGACAAGAGTAAAGAAGATGGGTTTATAATTGTTTTGCTGAGTTTGTCATGTGGTTGGTGGGCGGTCCTCTGTTGAAGAGGATATTTCTGAAAGATTTTTGTTAGGCAGTTTGAAGAAGATGGCTGCTGGTCCTGGTATATCAACCTAACCTCCTATGGTTGTCTTAATATTAGTGTGTCTGAAGGAGGACAAGTCCCAAGGCAGGATGTAATCTTTTGTTTTCTTGATGTTTCAATAAAAGGTTTTGTATTTGTTTGGTGGTAAATTCTGTGGAAGCTTAATCAGATTTTAATTCTTTTCTTATTTCCTGTACTACTGTTGTTATCTTTTGAAATATTCTAGCAGAGATATAGATAGATGTCAAATGGAAAATTTTGCCACTCATTAAATTCATTTAAGCAGAAGATCAGATCAGAGAAGTAATTTCATCGAAATAGGGGTTTTTTTGAATGAAGAAGTAAGACATGAGAAAAAGATTATCATGTGATATTACGTTCAAAAGGGGCAAAAAAAGTGGTGCATTTATACCAATTTCTTGTTTCTGCTTTTTTCTTTTAAATTATGGGAAAAAAAAAAAAAAAATCTTTGATTGAAAAGTTGCATAACTCTGTTCGGTTTAGATCATGGACGTTGAGGGTAAAGTCCATATAAGCACTCTAAATTGTTAGATCTTTGATAATTGAGTATCTAAATTTGTTATTATGACAATTAAATACATAATTGATATGAAAAAAGTTAAATTAGATAAATTTGTTAAAAAGTCATGGGTGTAAATTTACCGAGTATTTTCATAAAAGAATTTTCAAAAATACCCTATTAAGTGACTTCAGAAATAAAATTTTTAAAAATATCGTCTCTTTTGACGAATTAATAGAGAATCTCATTACATAGCTAAAAAATAGGGAAAAAATGAAAGAGAGAATATCAGAGTTGGGTAGAATTGAATAAGGAAAAAAAAGAAAAGAGTAGAAAAAATAGAGTAAAAATTGACATTTTAAAACTGATAAGTAGTCTTTATAATTTTTTCATTCAATTTAACTTTTTTCATCTAAAACACATATTCAATTGTCATATTATAAGTTTAAATATTCAATTTTTAAGAACCAATAGTTTAGGTACTACTATGGACTTAGGAATATCACTTTAGGACTTAGGACGGACTTTCTCAAGATTATGATCAAACTTGAAGGAGGAACTCATTTTTTTTTAAACCGATAATTGATTTATTGAATGAGCCTTCCATTAACTAAATTACTTTCTATTTATTTTCTAATGAGTAAGAATTATGGCCGGAATTAGGATTAGAAGGGTGGAGAGGCAAAATTATATTATAAATTTTATTAAAAATTTCTTCTATACAATGAATATTTTTCAAGCATAAAGACTGCTTCAACTACATTAAATTTAACAAAAAAAATAGTATATCAATCATTTTTCATAATTTTCTAAATAATCATAATCATTTACAAACAAAATTTACCAGTTTGCCCCTTCTTCTTAAAATTCAACCCCTACTATAGTAATTCTATGACAATATTCCGGCAAAAAAGGGGGCGGTTGACCCTCTTTCTTTCAATGTAGTTCTATGCATGGTAAGAAAGTCAATGGGTTCGGGCCAACTCGAAACTCGACTTGCTCAACCCGTTTTTTAAAAGTTGTACTTATTTTTTAAAATCAAAAGTAATTTAAGCTGAGTTTTAGCCTAAGTAGACTTGGAACGCTCATTTACATATTTATATGTTTTATTATATTATATTGTATATTATAATTTTATATATATGATTGTAATTATCTATTAACAATTAAAAAATAATCTAATAAAGATTAAAATAAAATAAATTTTTTATTTATTTGAAAGTATTTTTATTGTTTTGTAACAAATTTGCATGTAAACTACATATAAATATATAAAATTAATTCTTTTAATATGTAATTTTATAAATGTATGATAAATTTAAATTACAAAAATAGTTTGAAATTAAAATTCTTTTATTTTTTTTTAAATTTTGTTTTTAAAATTTTTTAAAAATATTATTTGTATGTAGTCGATTTGAATTGGTTCCAAACAAAGAGGAACTGAGTTTAGACTCATCCTTCTCAAGCTCAAATTATTCGGGCCAAGCCAAACCAGATTCACAGTTCTAATAATGAGGCATTGGTTTAATAGTAAAAGTCTATGTCAGGTTGAATTTAATACTAAAAGTATGAATGAAAAGTCAAGTTATTTAGTTTTAAAGGGGTAATGAAAATCTTGTAGGTAACGCTTAACATTGATATATTAATAATATAAGGCAAAAGGTTCTCATATAAATCACGTTCTTCTAATGTATTAACAAAATCACGGTTTTTTTTTTCAGAAAAAAAAATCAGATATCTTATAAGCCTAAATTCATATTTTTCTATGGAAAGATTCATGGTAACAATGTCTGCTGACTTTATTTGGGTAGAGTGTAGATTTAGTTTTAGGTTTAAAACTTGGGATTTGATAATTACCATGACAAAATTACGAAATTTTCACGATAAACTTTAGTTTTCTTCCAACTTTCTCTCTTTAAATACTTTCTCTCTCATGTTTCTCTCTCATGAAGTTAAAAATGGATAATTTTAAAAGTTTTATACAAGAAAACATCGATTTTGAGTTTAAAAAAACACAAAAATGCAAACAATTGAAAATAGAAGTTGCTGGCGCACCAACTGACTGGCAGGATGCGGCGATCAATTGATAAATATGAATCTCGAGAGTGGATGGGTTGATCGCCGCCTACTTGTCTTGGAGAGTTTCTTTATCAAAGAACTCTATTGGAACATCTGGAAAGCGAACTAAGGCCCGATTAGAAGGAAGAGAACCATCGGTTAGTCTCTTGTACTGACTCTGAATTACTTCGTATACTTTAGTTTTCTAAAACAGGCGAGATCCAACAGTGAACAACTGCCCGAAAGAAAAATCGGCTGGAAGTTGAGGACTCACTCACTGCGCACCAAATGGATTCGTGTGTCAGTGAGTGGCGCACCAACCCATCTGGTGCACCACTCACTGGCGCACAAACTCATCTGACTGTTAGTAAGTGGTGTATCAACATCTCTGGTCGTATTTTTTTATTATTTTAAACCAAAATATAAATAAACGAGTATAGAATAATGTACTAAGAATTTTTAGAGTAAATATTTGCTTGAAATCTTTAGAAGATAAGAGAAGTGAGAGAAAAAGAGTTTAGAGGAAGAGAGTTAGGAGGAAACTAAAGATTTGATGTGAAAAACTTTCGTAATTTTATCATGGCAATTATCAATACCTTAAAAAATTTAATTATTTATAAGAGAAGATATATATATATATATATATATATGTTAGAGTACATGTGTTCTTCTCTCTTCTACCTAAACCCTTTTAACCCTCTATCTCAATTTTCTAGATTTTTTGTTCTTTTATTAGTTTGAAATATTATGATTGGATACTTATAAGCTAACACTACTCATATTTAAATTTAACTAATTACCTTATCAAATAAACTCCCCACTAATCACATTCACATCTAAACTCCCCACGTTTCCTTTATCAGCCTTTGCTATGTGCATAAAAATTTTTATTTTTATTTCTTCTACATGAGAGAACAATTTGTACTCTCTCAATCCTTCTTCATTAGTTCGAAATATCTGTCTTTTTAATACTCATAAAAAAAAGTTCATCATTAACATGTATCAATTACATGTATTTGATTTTTTTTTGTCTTTTTCCCGTTGTATATGCATTTTCTAAGGTGCATCTCTCTTGACCATTTTTTTTTTTAAAAAAGAATTTGGGGCATTTTCTTTTGCTTCAAAATAAAAAAAAAGTTGTGATCTTTCGGTTCTTGGTGTGCAGGTTCAATTTTTGCATGAAAAAATCCTATTCAAAGAAGGGAAGTGAGAGGAAAAAAAGAAGGATTCACCATAGTGTTTTTTATTACTGATTAAGAAATTTCTTATTTTTATTTAATTGGATACATTTTCATGATTTTTTACATATTAATTTTTCTCTCCTCATTTTTTTGGTAATATATTCTTTCAATCATATCCAAATCACTAATATATTTTTTGAAGTAATAAAGGTTAATCATAACCTCTTTATTTATGGGAGGATATCAATTTTTCATTTTTTTTTTTTTTTTTACTATTAATCATTCTTTCCACCATATTTATTTTGGTTTACTCTTTCTCAAATGTGAAATACTATACGTGGATTTGCAATCATATTCTCTAAACTCTAAAATTTGTTCTGATATTTTTTACTCTCCATAATTTGATTTAATATTTTTATTATTTTTTCTTGAAGGACCAAGAAATATTGTTAACCATTCATTCCACTGCAAGTATTTATTTTGGTTTACTCTGCCCAAATGTGAAATTATACATGGATTTAATCATATTCTCTAAATCTCCATAATTTGTTATTGTCTTTTTAAATCTCCAAAATTATATCTAATCTTTTTATTATTTTTTCTTAAAGGGAAATCCAAGGAATAAAAGGATATTTATTATATACTACCTTATATTGCATGTTTGATTTTTTTTAATTTCATGTTAGTTGTACCTTAAGTATCATATTCCTATTTAAATTTCTAGAGAAAAATATATTCATATTTAGTTACATATTAATAAGCTTCATTTTAAGATAAAACTTAAAGTTTTAATAAATTTTCTTCTAGGACTCTTTTTTTAAAATTTTATTTGGGTTAAAAATTTTTCTTATAAAAAGTGAGGAAAAAGAATATGTTGGGTTCAAAGAAAAACTTAGGAAAAGTGAGAAGAAAAAAATTCAAGATAAAATGTAATGTAAGTATGACTACAAAAGACCAATGTAATGTAGCTCTCTTGCGATTTCGTCTAAAATTTTGGTGGATTGCAATTGTTATTTTTGTTTCTTTTTTGGGTGCAAGCTCTTGCAGTTTTATATTTTTTTTCTTTTTATTAATTTTAAGATATTAATTTTGTTTTGTTTATTAAATATTTACTCACCTTGCATAACACATTGTTTTGCTGGTGTATATATATATTATATAATATTCTAACATTGTATGTTAGAATTTGAACATTGATGGTAATAAAGTACTGACTGAACTTTTCGTTGCTTCCTCTCAAGAGTCTACTAATTACTTAGGGATCAGTTATAATATTTTGTAATATTAAATAATATTTTATGTAATAATTTTTTATAATAAAATATTATAATTGTTATGAAATTAATATATACGAAGTAGATGTCTAAATACGTTTTCTGAAGAAAACTAGTATTCCCAAGGCCCAATCATTAATGGACTTTGACTCCCTAATGGCTAACCCATTCATTCTAGGGTTAACTCTTATACTTGGTTTCTATAAATAGGATCTTATGTTAGATATTTAATAAGACAATTAGTTTATGAATTTCTGAGTCTCCTCTAGTCTCTCTTCTTCTCTATTATTGTTCTTTATATTTTTTCTTATTCTTACTATATTGTGCCTCGACATTACTTAAATTTATAACACATATCATCACTATTACATAGACGACAATATTGTTTAAAGAACGAGACTCTGAAGGTAAGTTTCCAAAATTCGCTAAAGGTAAAAATATTCTTGAAGTAAGAAAAACTGAATATTTTATTTATTTTATGTTTTATTTTTAATATATGACTCGATGTCATGGAAAGATCAAATCTTTTATCATAGATTCTTATATAAATCTATTTAAGTCCTGAAGACGCAATTGAGAAATCATGATTATAAATATTTCTTTCCTCATTAATTTATGAGGCCCTCAAGGCTCAATAATTTATTAAGAAAGATTTTCACAAAAAACTAAAAGAAAGGCACAACCACCTGAATATGGTCATTATGTCAATACCTATATTATAGCCTATGCAAGATTCTATAGAATCTAAAGTTTTTCTTAATTGAAAATAATAAAAGCTTAGAGAATTCAATTAACTTTATTGCTACAAGAACATATTGGAATCATAGAGAAACGATTCTAGACAATGCTTTTGTATATAACGTAACAATTAATATTCTAAGTAATAATGAGGATCTTGAATCAAAATCAGTTGAAGAATGTCGGAATTGAAAAGATTGGCCAAAATGGAAACATGCGATTCAATCGGAATTAAACTCCCTTGAAAGTCGTGAAGTTTTTGGACTTGTAGTTCAAACTCCAGAAGGGGTGAAACTCACTGGACTTAAGTGGGTATTTGTGCGAAAGTGCAATGAAAATAATGAGATTGTTTGATATAAAGCACGACTTGTAGTACAAGGGTTTTCCCAAAGATCAAGAATTGATTATGAAGAAACATATTCCCCTGTGATCGATGCAATTACATTCTGTTATCTTATGGGTTTAGCTTTTCATGAAAAAGTTTATATGCGTCTACTAGACATAGAAACCGCTTATTTATATGGATAACATGATAACGAAATTTACATGAAAGTCCTTGAAGGATTTAACATGCCTGAAGCATGTAAGTCAAGTACTCGAGAAAATTATTCAATCAAATTGCGCAAGTCTTTGTATAGATTGAAACAATCTGGTCGTATGTGATATAATCACCTTAGTAAATATTTATTGAAAAATGGATATAAATATGATCTCATTTATCCATGTGTTTTCATTAAGAAAACTGAAAAAAGCTTTGTTATTATTGCTATATATGTAGATGACATTAAGATTATTGGAACTCCTGAAGAACTTCTAGATGCAAGAGATTGCTTAAAGTAAGAGTTTGAAATTAAGGAATTTTGGAAAAACTAAGTTTTGCCTTGGTTTATAAATTGAACATCTTGAAGATGGAATGTTTGTACATAATCTACATATGTTGAGAAAATCTTAAAGAGATTTTATATGGACAAAGAACATCCTTTGTCTAGTCCAATGGTCGTTCAATCTTTAGATACTAAGAAAGATCATTTTAGACCACAAGAGGAGAATGAGGAACTTCTTGGTCCTGAAGTACTATATCTTAGTGCATTAGGAGCACTAATGTATCTTGTAAATAATACATGACAAGAATTGCATTTTCTGTAAATCTGTTAGCAAGATATAGTTTTTCTCCAACTCGACGTCATTGGAATAGAGTAAAACATGTCCTACGATACCTGTAAGGGATGATTGATCTTGGATTATTTTATTCAAATAAATCCAATCCGAAATTAATTGGATATGCTGATGCTGGATATATATCGGATCCATATAAAACTCGTTCTCAAACTGGATATTTGTTTACATATGGTGATACTGCCATATCTTGGCGTTCTGCAAAACAATCTCTAGCTGCTACTTTGTCTAACCATGTTGAGATGATAGCTATCTATGAGAAAAGCAGAGAATGTGTGCAGCTAAGATCATTGGTCCATTATATCCGAGATAATTGTAATTTATCCTCCGAAAAAGAAATTTCAACAATTCTATATGAGGATAATGTTGCTTGCATGGCACAATTAAATGAAGGATATATTAAAGGAGATAGGACAAAACATATTTCACCAAAATTTTTCTTTACTCATGAATTTCAAAAAAAGGGTGAAATTAATGTGCGACAAATTTGGTCATGTGACAATTTGGATGATTTATTCCTTAAGGCATTGTCGACTGCAACATCTAAGAAATTGATCTATAAAATTAACATGCGTTGACTAAAAGATTTAAAGAGATCTTCTCAACAGGGGGAGTAGATTTTATACATAAAAAACAGTGTACTCTTTTTCCTTCACTAGACGTTTTTCGCACCGAGTTTTTTTCTCTAGTAAGGTTTTAACAAGACATGTTCTTTATGTTATGGACATCCAAGGGGGAGTATTATGAAATTAATGTATTTGAAGTGGATGTCCAAATATGTTTCTAGAGAGAACTAGAACTCTCAAGGCTCAATCCTTAACGGACTCTGACTCCTTAATGACAAGCCCATTCATTCTAGGGTTAACTCTTGTACTTGGTGCTTATAAATAGGACCTTATGTAAGACATTAATAAGATAATAAGTTTTTGAATTTCTGAGTCTCCTCTCTGTCTCTCTTCTTCTCTATTATTATTCTTTATATTACTAACATCTACCTAATCCAAACCATTTTTTTATCTAATCTTCTGAGGTAGTTTTCAAATTTGCAAACACTCCCATCTCCATCTCCAGCACTACCTCTTCCTTAATTATCATCAAGTATCAGTCTCATATTGAAATCAATCCATCCATTGGTTCCTAATTCCATCATTCCAAAAATATCAGATATCATTCCTATATAGAGGTAGTAAGCTTCTTGTGACTACTTTGCATTATTGTAGGTAAGATAGCACTTGATCATCAAGATTGTTTAAATTGTATACTATCAGGTTTCTATATTGAAAGAAAAATAATTAAGTAGGTTAAGTAAATAATATTATTAAGATTTGAAGGATTTAAGTGCAATTTAATGAAAGTCAATTATTATATTAAATCATAAATGGGTAATTAACGTTTAAACCCTATCATTTATTTATTTTCATAATTTGTCTTGAAAACCTTGGAGAGAAAAGGAGAGAGTTAAAACAAAAAATAACGAGAAAGTTTTAGGATTGATTGTTTACATTAATTTGGGTTTTACGGTTCAAAGTGCAAAATGAACCCTGACTCTATACCGATTCTAGAATTATAAATGAATGTTTAAGTATGTTTTTAATTGTTTATAATAATTGAATTGAGAAAGTGATGTGTTTTTTTTTTTTTTTTTTTTTTTTATAGAAACCAATTATGAATTTTGGAGAATTGCATCATACATTTTTTTGTTGTATTGAACAAGGATGTAATTTTACATAAAAATTAATAATGAATTTGAGAATTGGTACCGACTTGACTTCAGACATTGAGATTTTAATTTTGGGAGGAACATGTCTCATACTATATTTGAACTCATAGGCATGTAAAAAAGTCCTAGCATATCTATGTGGCATACCTTGCTCAATAAATAGCCAACCTTGATATCTAGTTTGACCCTATTATTTTGTTGTCATCTGTCTGTGCTCAACGTTTAAGTTATTGATGAAGATTGTTTCGAGAATTGTCTTGAAAATCATTTGAATGATCGAAAAATTTATTTTGATTCATTATTAAATTAAGAGAAAATACCAACAATTCTCCACAAACAATTTATACTTTTTTCTTTTTACTCATAAATATTTTCATTTAATTTATGCCCAAATAAAATTTTTGATTTACTAACCCTATCAAATTAATGAGTACACAACGAAAGATGGCATGCCTAACACTTTTGCATTGGTTAGATATGTACTTTTGTGCATTCATAAAATGTATTCACAACAATTAGTTTCAAGCCCAAGAAATAACCCTGCCCACTCGTTTGAGGATTTCACTATTTCTCATTTTACACAGATTTGAGTCGGGTTAGGTTAGTTTAGGGATTTGAAACTAATTTGGATCGACTGTCAACATTCATGAATTCACAAAAAGTCTTTGGCCTATAACTCGGAGTTATGCATGTCGTCTTTTTCCATATATTCACTTTTTCTTTTTTGCAGAATAGCGTATATTTACTAATTTGATAGAAGAGAAGTTAGTTATATATATTTTGAAATATTTTATGTTTTTCTCTTTACACCCTAAATTTTTTTATTTTAATTCCTTATTCCCTCAAACATAAAACATTTAGCTCTTTATAACCGCAAACATTTTCCATTTGCATATTGTTATAATTATGGTGAAGGATGGCAGAATCCGATGGCAGTGAGCACGCCACTCACCTGCATGCTAAAAAATGTCAAATTTTAACTTTTTTAGTAGTGTGCAAGTGAGTGGGGTGTGTTCACCGCTACCAAACTCTTGTCCTTCTTCACCATAATTATCACAAGAGAAATGTTAGTCGGATCAATGTCGATCCGGATTAATGAGGACAAAATTGGAAAATACAACAAAAAAGTACATTTAGCCCCCTTGGTTTTAGAAAGACATCCGCGGGGAAATTACCCTTCTGCCCAATGTTGATTCGTCTATCATTAATCTCATAACAATATGTAACTTGAAAAATGTTTGAGGGCATAAAAAATAAAAACAAAATACACTAAAAAAAAGGTCATTTACAGACGGATACAAAACCGCTGGTAAGTAGCGGTGGCATACCTACGGCAAGGACGACTGTCGTTGGTATTTAACAGTTCCAGCCAAAAAATAAAGGGAAATTGCGCACCCAAAAATGACGGCTTGTTACCGACATAAGATTCCGTCGATTTATCTTGGTACCGAAAGGCTTCCCAACGGCACAGAACCCTCGATAAACAGATAAGATTTATGATGACCTTAAAGACGGCTATGTGCATTTCGTTGGTAATTAATTTTATTTTACCTACAGTGATACCGACGTCTTGACCATCGGTAATATTTAATATTATGTTACTGACAGATTTTTTGTCGGTAATAAGGTCAGAATTATAAAAAATTAGACAAACCCTTTCCTTACCAAAATCATTCAAACCTTTCCCAATCCCTCTCACACTACTCACCGACAGCTTGTGGCAATCATCGACAACCCACACCAACGACGAAGCATCTCTGGTGCCACCCCATCCTAACGAAGCCATCTCTCTCTCTCTCTCTCTCTCTCTCTCTCTCTCTCTCTCTCTCTCTCTGGTTGTTATTCTTCTCTCTTCTTCCTATTCTTCATCAGCTTCCTGTAATTCTTCTCTATATCAGAAACTGAGTTCTTGAACTATTGGCTAGAAATTAGAAACTTGTTGCTGTCGGAAATTTGGCTTGCTGCTCACTGAAAAATTGTGAAAAATTTGGCCTGCTGCTCACAGTTGGTAATTTCCATATGAGTTTAAAGTTAATTTTTGAGTTTAAATTTAATTTTCGCATGTGCTTAATTTCTTCTATAAATACTATATATGTTATGTTTATGGTATTAACAGAGAGATAATTTCTGTACTCTTTTGACATGAATTTGATGTTTTAGTTTGGTTAATTTCTCTGTAGCCATTATATATCTATTTTGAATGCTGCTTTTGTTATGAAAAGTAGAAGTAGGGAAGGAATAAATTACTATTGTGCAATTGTTGTATCTAATAGTAAAAGAGTTAAGCTATTCATTTATAATTTAGTTGAGGCTTTGAAAGCAGAGACTCATTTTCTTTGCTTTTTGCTCTTCATTTTTATGAGTTTCTTATAACACTTACTTTCACTTATAATTATAAAGTTGCGGTTATGATGTTGTGAATACAATATAGATTTGGATATATAAAGTTATGGTTGTTGTATATATATATATATCAACAGAAAATACATATGGGACGTGAGTATATTTTAACAAAAAATAAAGCAATATTAAAAGATTGAGGAGTGATTATAATACCATAAGGATGGAATTTGCTAGGATATTTATTCAATGTGAGGTCCATTGATTGGATGTTGTGTTTGTATATCAAATATGCATATATAACAGAAAATATATAATAAAAAATATATGAGATATGACTATATTTTAACAGAAAATAAAGCATATTCTCATTTACAATCAATTAGCATATTGATTATAGGAGTCCAAATTAGTGAAACCTTCAAGGAAACAATATTTCTTGCTTTCTTTGCTTCTCATTTTGATGATTGTATCTTTTTCGGTGACAACAATATTTTTAAAGAAAACGCTGCCTTGAATTGGTGAGAAAGTTATAGAGTAGGCTATATATAATGTCATTATTATGAATAAAAGAGAAGAAAAAAAATGATTTCGTTTACTTTCTTTGCTTTTCTTTAATACAAGAATTATTTTAGGGAAAAGTTGTGGTATTGCATATTATATATTCCAACTCTATAAATGTTTCCTTGAAGGTGTTACTAATTTGGACTCCTTTATTTGAGATACTATTTTAGGGATAAAGTTTAGAAAGCATAGTGGGGGATTTTGTGCTTTCTCAATCACATTATGTTGATAAGATACTAAATATGTATCAACATTTGAACGTGAACGAAACTACTACTCTTTTTTATCCTAACTCTAAGCTTTGTGATAACAAAGGCAATCCAATTGCACAAATAGAGTATGCTAGTCTAGTTGGAGGCCTCGTGTACGCAGTAACTTGTACAAAGCCTGATATTTCTTATGCAATGTCTAGGCTTGCCCAAGTAGAGAGCATTAGAAAGCTATTACTAGAGTCTTGAGAAATATTAAAAGAACTAAAGACTTAGGACTCTACTATAATAGATTTCCTAGTATTCTTGAGGGTTTTACTGATGCCAATTGGACGTCTAGCATTAATGAGCAAAAACTTACAAGTGGTTAGGCTTTCTTGCTAGGTGGTGGTGCTATTTCTTGGGCATCAAAGAAACATAAAATTATAACTCATTCCACTATAGAATCAGAGTTTATAACTCTATCTTCAGCTTGTAAAGAAGCAGAGTGGCTAATGAATCTTTTGTTGGATCTAGATATTTGGCCTAAACCTATGCAATTTATTACCTTACATTGTGATAGTGAAGCTACAATATCTAGATCATTGAACAAAGTGTACAATGGTAAATCTAGACATATAAGCTTAAGACATGCTTGTATTAGAGAAATATTAAATAATGATGTTGTCTCTGTTTTATTTGTTAGAACACACAAAAACTTAGTGGATTCGTTGACCAAACCTCTAGAGTTAGTGGCTTTGACAAATTCCGAAATGAGATTAAAACCTTGTATCTAAAATTACAAACAATGGAAATCCAACCTTCTTCTAGCACTACTTCTAGATTGAAAGGTTTAATGGGTAACAATAAATTGTTTGGTAATTATGAGTACAAAAATTAGTGTGTATACCATTCCAAGTATCGGTGTACTATGTTAATCTTAAGTGAGCAAGTTGAGAGCTATCTCTTAATGAAACTATTTCTTTGTGTTTAATTACGGTTAAGTAACGAACTGGAATAAATTTCACCTATTTGATCATAGAATTGGTGTCGCTTCTAGCAAAAGTTTAAAGTTATCTCTTGTAAATGATCAAGAATCTAGGATGAGCACATGGATGGTAATAGTGCTAAACTATAATGGGAATTATAAGGAATGTTGTGAGTGTTCATGTGGGAAAGATTAAGTCTATTCTAGCTTAAGGATTTGTTTAAGCAATGAGCCACCAACAACTTAGCTAGTTTAGTGACTTATTTTTACTATGGGGTGGTTTAAGACGAAAGTTACCACTTCTTATGCATTATTCTCATTTTCTATGATCATTTTAAATCATAAATTAAGTGGGGGAATGTTGAAATCTTTAGTTTATGAGATAAAACCTAAGATGTATGAAGCTAGGAAAATATTGTAACTCTTGAGTGAATAGCTAGAAACATATGTTTTAAGTTAACTCTTGGTGAAATAGCTACAAACATATGTCTCAAGCTAACTCTTGATGAATAGCTATAAAGTGTGTTTCTAGCTCATTCTTGGTGAATAGCTATAAACTTTGCTTCAAACTTAATAGTTGATTCATATTTTTCCCATCAAACTTTCTAGTAAATATCTATAAATATGTAACATTCTACAAAGTTTGTATTAATTAGTTTTCAACCATTCCACATTCTTAAAGAATATCCAATCAATTGCAATATTGTATATTATTTTGCTTTCTTTGTATCCTGGAGAACTTTGTTATTCCAAACCCTGTTTGCAATATAGTGGGGCCAAATATTGTCTTAAGGATAGTATTAAACACATCTAGAACGTTTCACATTCTTTTGTGATTTCTCCTTTGTTATTATTACAAATTTATTCAATAAAAGTTTATCTTGATTTTTGTTCTTTTATTTAATATTGTTTTCAAACCTTTCTTCAATTTCTTTAAAAGACTACCAGAACTTGATGCTAGAGATGTTTAATATTTTGGAAACTTACGTCTTTAGTAATTACTAGTTTACCAAAGCTGGATTAATGACTAGGTGGCTTGAAGATAGTGCCGGAGGTACCAAAATATTTCGACATGACCAGAGTGGTTGAAGAATCTTAAAATGCTTGAGAAGATTGAAATTTCAAAGTGTATCAAGCTAACTTCCTTAATTGAGGGGATGCATTGCCTCAATGAACTGAAAGAGATGAAAATTGAAACTTTCCCCGAATTGAGTAGCACATGTAGAGGCAATGACCGATCCAATATAGCTCATACACCAAGAGTTTTTGTTAATGGTAGGCTGATTCAATGAGTTGTGGTGGTTATACTCATGTTCTCAAAAGACTGGTATTTTTTTTCTCCATTTTTACCTTTCCATTATGTAATTCCTTGTTTGGTTTGACATAAAATTAGGAGGGCAATGGACTATGGTTATAGTTGTTCTTCTTTCTCTTTCCCTTTGGTGGGTTTTTGACCACTTTGAGTGTTTTTAAAAAAATTATTACTAAAATGTGCATGTTCTTTTTTTCTATTCTATGCGTATCATATATGACATATGTGATATCCCTAATTCTTTTCTTAAATCTGGTTTAGCCGACATGGCAAGTTTGTATACGACATATGCAATATACACATGGATATCGTATATGTTGTATGCGATATCCGTATATATTTTTTAAAAATATATGTAAAATGAAGGAATGAAATTGTAATTTTCTTTTTTCCTATTTTGTGAAGATAATCTCTCTCTCTCTCTCTCTCTCTCTCTCTCTCTCTCTCTCTCTCTCTCTCATGTTCTGATTGCTGAGTGATGGATTCAAATTGTAATGACATGAAAGTGAAAGTAGACAGAGTTTTCATAGGAGCAGGTTGTAACAGGATAGTGAACAATGTTTCATGGGGAGCTTGTGATTTGGTTTCTTTTGGTGCTCAGAACGCTGTTGCTATTTTTTGTCCCGAGGTCTCTCTCTCTCTCTCTCTCTCTCTCTCTCTCTCTCTCTCATGTTCTGATTGCTGACTGATGGATTCAAATTGTAATGACATGAAAGTGAAAGTAGACAGAGTTTTTATAGGAGCAGGTTGTAACAGGATAGTGAACAATGTGTCATGGGGAGCTTGTGATTTGGTTTCTTTTGGTGCTCAGAACTCTGTTGCTATTTTTTGTCCCGAGGTCTCTCTCTCTCTCTCTCATGTTCTGATTGCTGAGTGATGGATTCAAATTGTAATGACATGAAAGTGAAAGTAGACAGAGTTTTCATAGGAGCAGGTTGTAACAGGATAGTGAACAATGTTTCATGGGGAGCTTGTGATTTGGTTTCTTTTGGTGTTGGTGCTCAGAACGCTATTGCTATTTTTTGTCCCGAGGACCTGCTCCTATGAAAACTCTGTCTACTTTCACTTTCATGTCATTACAATTTGAATCCATCACTCAACAATCAGAACATGAGAGAGAGAGAGAGAGAAAGGTTTTGTAAAGTTGCAGGAAAATATTTTAAATATTTTTTCTTGTTTATGTATTTCTTTTGGCATTTTTAGATTAAAAATGACTTTGATTTTTTTAATTATTTTAAAAGAAAGACAATGTATTTTATAGTTATTTCACGTTGTGTGTTTTTCTTTCGTTTGTTTGTCTTATTTTTTTGTGAAGAAGTATATGTTTTTGGTACGTATTCTAAAACTATAAAAGAATGTAATTAAGAAATAAGTAGTAGAGTTTCCAAAAGAAAATTATTATTAAAAAAGACAAATATTACAACACTTCTAAAGAGAAAAGAAATATTACACATTTCTACTTGAGCTAAGTTAGGATAAGTTTATAATTATACCCTATCCTTCCATATTTGCTACATTTAGGAGGTGAATATGGATTTTGATAATCCACCTCTCTACGATACCTTGTGCCTTGTTTTCGACCTTATTTATTCTTCATGTTTGGAGGATACTGTGTCAAGTTGAAAGGGCCTGGTTTCCAAAGATCCTTATGCATAACTGGATAAAAGTTAGATTCATAAGTGCTTAAGTAAGTTTCCCGCCAAAATATTACTTGCACGAGACTATAGGGTGTTGTTCCGTTTTATTTACAAACCCCAAAAGCATGTGAACATGGGAGCACCTGCCATTTCCCGCAAGTGTAGGAAGTTGATCACATGCACAAAGTATAAGTGCGGTCAACTGGACCATCTGAATCGTGATGGACTGGTCTGAATCGTAGAGGCATGTGATGGATTGGGCTAAAATGTGTATGCATGTGACAGACTAGTCTGAGATGTGTAGGCATGTGACGGACCGACCTGAAAAGTAGATGGTGTCATGGTGAATGAAAGTCCAAGTGAAAACATGTTGTAGTCGTCACCATCTCGACACTCTGGTACAACAATATCTCTCAATGCCCTTCATAAAGATCCAAGTCGTAGTCTTCATCATACTGACCTTCCTCTGCAGCTCCAGTAGCATCAAAGAGGTCAGCTCTAGGGTCTGGTACTCCAAGACCACATCCTTCATCCCCTGCATCTCTCGGATCAGCTCTGGGGGCTCGTCCTCCGCAACCTCGTCATTGTCCTCTCTTTACTCCGGTGCTCCCAAATCAGGTACAGGGTCTCAAGGTCGATGTCGTGCCAACTACATAGAAAATGTCTCATAGTCCTCTCGATGAGATGTATCCAACCCAATGTACCACATACAAATGCTAGACATCAGCGGACCTCTATCCCTACTCTCTCAACGAAGGATTGACTCCAAGGAAACGATGATGGTACACTCAGCTGTGAATCTGCCATGTCGTCTATGTGCTACAACATGGATGCATAAAAAGAAATAACAATTAATTAGTTAGTGAAGATACATAAAATATAAACTGAGTAATAAAATACTTTTTTACCATCATCCATCGATCAACCTCGAATGGTTGGTATACTGAGGACTAGAGATTACGATGAGATGGATTACCGATATATAGTCTCATGATCTCCCGATACTACATCATATAATCCTATCGGCAATGTCAAAGCTGTTGCACTGAAATTTGTGTCCTGCGATGAATGTACTGTCTTCGCTGGTCCCATAAATCACATATTGAATGTGTCTCGAAGCCCAATTCTTATGTTCTTGCCCTACCAAAGATACGTCATGTAGATATCTCCAATCAACCAAAGCCTCCGGGATGGGTTGATCATAACTGAACTGTCTCATAACCCCCCTGGAATAGTGAAACTCTACTATCTCAAAGCATATCAACGGGACCTCCGCCCGCCAAAGATCGAAATCCACCGTAATATGGTCGTGATGGGAGCTAGTCAAACTGCAAATATGATTTTAAAAAATAACTTTCAAATAAATGTCAAAGATGAATAATAAACTTTACCTAATTGCTGGGCATGAAATCCAATTGATCCCTATATGCTGTCAGTATATGACTCGAAGTAGAAGTCATGTCGAATGTTATGGTCCACCAAGCTCCAAAAGGAGCATGCTCGTCGTTTACCTCTATGGCACAATCTAATCGAGGATGAATAATAGGAATAAGTGTCTTTGCCCATATCTGAAGAAGAACAAGGGGTCTGCAGATCTCCTGTGTAGTGCCCAAATATGATCTACATAGGCATCTATACAGGAAAGCAAGAAGAGTACTACCCCAACTATAAGCCCCAACTGCATCAAGATCCTCTAATAACCTAAGATACCAAAGATGAATCATATTTCTCGATCTATCAGGAAACAATGATCCTCTAATATGTAAGAAATCATTGGACAGACTAGGCGAATATAATCCTCATCTGTAGCAGAATCAAGCATATTATCTATAATCAAACCTTCTATAAGTCTCTTCTTCACTCTATGGCCAGATAACTCTCCCACTGGGAGGTGAAGTCCAAGTAGACGCTCAATCCTACTAGCCACTGCAAGCTAGATGAAGTCCAACAATCGCCAATCAAAGGTGCCCAATCTATTTGTAACCCCTATAACACCTCCATATCCCGCAGTGTCACAGTGACCTTCCCGGAGGTTAAGTGGAAGGTATGGGTTTCAATCCTTCAACGCTCGACCAAAGCAGTGATAAGATGATGGTATAGCAATAAGTACCAGACCTAAAGACTTCCCCGAAACCAGCCCTATCAATGCAATCAACTACCCTAACATGAGCCACCTTTTAACAATTAAACAAAGTGAAACCGAAGTGTCGACATGTAAGTATTATATTTTCATGCCCATCCCAGATGAGTGAAGACTGATGCTTGCCTTGCCTAGTCAATATACTAGCATCTAACGATCAGGATGCATATCATCAGTCACTGGTTGCAAGTCATCCATCTATATTTCATTATTTTAGGTAATTATTAGTCTTATACGTAATTTAAGTGTATAATAATTTAAGTGTGTAGAAATATAATAATTTAAGTATGGTTTTAGGGTTTCTATAGATGTGTTTTTTTAAGGTTTCAATCTTAGTGTTTTAGGATTTTTGCATTTTATGGTTTAGGGTTTTAATTTTAGTGGTTTTTTAATCTTAGTGGTTTGAGGTTTCAATCTTAGTGGTTTTAAGGTTTTAATTAGCATTTTATGGTTTAGGGTTTCAATCTTAGTGGTTTTAATCATAGTGGTTTTAGGGTTTCAATTTTAGTAGTTTTAATCTTAGTGGTTTTAGGGTTTTAGCATTTTATGGTTTAGGGTTTTAGGACTTAGTGGTTTTAAGGTTTTAGCATGTTATTGTTTATGCTTTCAATCTTAGTGGTTAATCTTAGTGGTTTTAGGGTTTTAGCATTTTATGGTTTAGGATTTTAGGCTTTCAATTTTAGGATTTTAAGGTTTTACGATTTTAGGGTTTAGGGTTTTAGAGTTTAGGGTTTTAGGTTATTAATTTATAATATTTTAAAATTTATAAAAGTATCTTTATATTATGAAATGTATAAAGTGACAAATAAGCAATTCAATAGTAATCAAACCTTAAACCCTAATAAATTCCCAAGAATAAAAAACTTCAAACCCTAAATCACTTCACCAATTTCACAAAATTCATACTAATTCTAACAATTCCTCAAAAATAATCAATTTTTTCAAACTAAAATCAAATAATCAATTTTTTCAAACTAAAATCAATTCTAAAACATTCCCAAGATCAAAAAATTTCAAATTTTAAATCAATATGTCAATTAACACAAATTTCCTACTAATTCTAACAATTTCTAAAAGCAATCAAATTTTCAAACTAAAATAAATTCTAAAAAATTTCCAAGCATAAAAAATTTCAAACCATGAATCACCAAACCATTTTCATGCGAAAATTTACTCCAAAAATTACACAAATCTCATACTCATTTACTCCAAAATTTCTCAAAGCAATCAAAATTTTCAAACTAAAATAAATTCCCAAGAATAAAAAATTTCAAAACATAAATCACCACACCATTTTCATACCAATTTCATACAAAAAATTTCATCAAATTACACAAATCTCTTACCAATTTACTCTAAATTTCTCAAAGCAATCAATTTTAACAAACTAAATTGAATTCTAACAAATTCCAAGAACAAAAAAAATCCAAAGCATAAATTACTACACCAATTTCATACAAAAGAAAATTTAATATTAAACAATAAAAATTAATTTAATTTCATACCTGAATGTCTGATATCGCCGCTGCTGACCTCCTGCCGTTGCTGCCACCGCTTACCTGCTATGCTGCCGCTGACGCTATCTTCCTACTTTCTTTCTTCTTCCTCTCTCCTCTCTACTTTCTTTCTTCTCCCTACTTTCTTTCTTCTCCCCTCTCTACTTTCCTTTTCCTCTCCTCTTCTCTTCTTCCTCTGATGTTGTCGTTCATTTTCTTTTTTACAAAAAGAAAACTAAAGGTTTGAAAGTTGTTTTAACTTTATGGTAGACGATATCACATATATCATATGTGATATTCTTAGAATATTGCATACACTGTAGGCGATATAGCCAACTCAATGCCATGTCAATCCATGTCAGATTTTTAACGGTGATTAGTGCGGGATTACGAATATCGCATATGCCACATGCGATATTGCTGAGCATTTCGCATATGGCATATGCGATATGCCTAGAATAAGAAAAAAATAACACATGTATATTTTAATATTAATTTTTTAAAAACCACTTTTTTTGCGTCCTTGTTAGTTACTCCATTCAAAAAGGCTTTGAAACTCCATAAGATATTTGGTTCAATGCATTGGAACTCTCAGATACATGAACTTGTTTTGGAAGTCATAAATTGTTGGAAATAATTAATGGAATTGAAGGGAATATTTGAGAAATTAGTTTTTCAAAATTGACATTTTTTAAAAGGGAATATTTGAATCTCACATGGGAGAGACATAAAAAGGGAAGTACTTTATATGTAGAAGTGTTTCTTAGAGAGTAGCTTATTAAAGCAAGCCCTTGCTTTGTATGCACGCTCTTTAATGTGTCTGAAGGGACTAAAAATCCTGGAATTAAGAACCTTTTGCTTCTGTAATACTTTTCAAATTTGTTTGGTGGCAAATTCTGTGGAAAATTTTTGCATTATTATTATTTTTTTTGTTATTCTTCCCATATTTTTATCTTTTCAAATATTTGACCAAAAATAGACCTTTAATGGAAAATTTTGCCACTGATTAAATTCATTAAAGAGGAGAAAAGTAATTTAATCAAATCATGGTTTGTTTTGGATGAAGAAAAAAGAATAGCAAGTGCAATTTTATATTCTTCAATTTCTTCCTAGCATAAATACTACCTAGAAGTTTATTTTGTCTTTTAATAGGAGAACAGTTCCTGGAAAGCTATCAATAAGAAATTATGAGCAGTTTATTTGAACTCCCATGCACTTAATTTCTCAAATATACAAGTTGAATCCTTTGTTTTCTGTTCTTGTTTTTGTTTAAAAAGTATGATAAAAATGAATTTATACACGGATCTATAATATTATATACAACTTTTTTGTCATATTTAATTCATTATTAAGTTTAATCTTTATTAATAAAGACATTATCAGTAAATTCATATAAATGCATCAAAATGTACATTTAATATTAAAACGTACCAAAAGAATGAAACTAATTATAGCACCAAAATCGAGAGAGTTTAGAGGGTATGATAAAAATGAATTTATACGGACCTGTGATATAATACGATGGTTGGCTGGTTCATTGAATCAGTCTCCCATCAACCAGGGATTTCAACAATCCACGGTGGCGAATGTGTGGAGGTTGGTTGAGATATTGCAACCCTTCTGACAAAGATACATGATTCTTACACTTGAGATGGATAAAGAGCGAAGAAATTAGGACAACCCGAAACTTTTCTATCAGGAAACAATTCTTGTTTAGAGGTTACATATAAGTGCCTTAAGCTAATCATGTTCTCCATTTCTTTAGGAAAATCAATGAGATTTATACAACATGAAATCTTAATGTTTGCAAGCTCCGCAAGCTGAATATAGAATTTGGAAGTATTATTATGCTACTATTTCCCTTTAGATTAAGATACTTTAAATACTTGAGTTCACCAATGCTAGTTGGTAACTCCTGGAAACTTGAATTACTCAAATTTAGTAGCCATAGATGCCTGAATCTTGATATGCAACTCTCGACAAATGAGACGCTAGCAAGCCCAAATCCAGGAAGTTGAAAACAGATTGTCCTTAGTGTGTGATGTTAGAGTAGTGATCTTGGAAGTTCCTTTCCTGACTGTTCATAGCTAGAAAAAGCTACATGTCTTACCTCTTTATGAACTCTTTCTAAGTGAGAACTGATAACCATGTAATCAGTTTTTGCCACTGGCAACACCAGATCATGTATTAGGTCATGCATTTTGCATACTGAGGTAAAAAGAGGACGGTCTTCTTCAACATCCTGGAAGAAACATCGGGACCATAACTCGTCAAAGTAATGGATGCTAATATCTTCAAGCTCTTCCGCACCTGTAGAAGATGAGTGTTGAATTAGTCCTTGTGCCATCCAGAACTGGATTGGTTAATCTATTTCAATATCATGATCCTTGAGAAACATAGAGCAACAAGCAAGACAAGCTTTTAGGTGGGATGGTAACTTTTCATAACTCAGTTTCTATGCTGGCAATACATTGTCATTCTGTTACGAGCTCCATGCGTTGTCATCTCTAATCTCTTTCCAAGAGTACACATCAGTCTCCATTTGTAGTGAACTCCCTAAAACCGTAGCGATCAAGGGAACTCCCTCACATTTCTTCACTATATCAGCTACAATTTCTAAGAGATCTTGATTATCTGTAAGTTGCCCTTTTCCAAAAGCCTTTCTCAAAAGAAATGAAAGGCAACATTCTTCTGATAAACCTTTTAAAAAGACTGGAGGTATTGTTTCCATTATTGAAGCAACTGCTTCATCGCGTGTAGTCACCAAAATCTTACTTCCATTAGCTCCATTTCTCACTAAATCAGTGAATTCGTCCCACTTTTCTATATCCACATTCTAGACATTGTCCAAAACTAGCAAGAGCTTCTTTTCCTCCTAAATACTTTTCAGTAAATTCCTCAATTCTTCAATCCCATAATTAATACTTCCAAGACTTCCAACGTCAGTGGATGATTTAATAATACTCTTCATAAGTTTGCTCAAATCAAATTCACGGGATACACTTACCCAAATCCTCAATTCAAAATGCTGAATTATCTAATCATCATTGAAATCCAATTTAACTAGAGTAGTTTTTCCTATACCACGATTGGTAAAACAAAAGCAGTATTTTCATTTCCCAATGCCAATAGTACTTTTATAACTTGTTCTTTCTCATTTTCTCTCCCTAGAACCTCTCCAAAATGCACAAAAGCATGGGAATAAGTTATGCCCTTCTCCCTGTGGGGATTAAAAGGTGGTAACCAACAATGCGAAACAAGGAGCTTAAGATGTAGAATCGCATACAGTCTATTCATCAACATCTTTAGCTTATTGTTCATTCGAAACCGAAAAACAAAATCACTTTAATTAGAGAAAAGTTGAAAAACCTTATGCTTATTTTTCTTTCTATTAGAGAGTTGACTTCGCAAACAGTAAATTTGATAGTCATCAATGTAGGCCTGCTGGGCAGATTTGTTCACACATTTTTCTATTTTCTTCTAGCCCATGTTCTATGACCCGCTGATGAGATGGATTGGGCCTCACAACCCAAATAAGACTGAGTTTATTTTTAACCTAAAATGCTGGGCAAGCCGAGCTGGCAACAGCCCAATCCTGACTGTGTCTTCCAATTTCTCGGTCGTCTGATTTTGCCCTCTTCGTCCGTTTTTGGCGTCAAAATATTTCTGTTCCCCTCTTTTGTACAGAAATCGGTCTTCCAATTTTTTGTAATGCTCGTCTGTTTTTTAAAATGGTCGACAAGTTTTTATAACCGAACGTCCGATTCTGTTTGTTATGGTAAAAATCGGACGTCCCATTTTTGTCAGCTTCATCCGGTTTTTTTTATCTGTTTTGCAAGTACTTTGGATTGAAGAAGAATCGGTAGTCCGTTTTTTGGACTCCTCATCCGATTTTGAGGAGCCATTTTAAGAGTTGTTATCCAGTTCTATCATCCGGTTATTGTAATAGATTAGATTGTTTTATATTCTATTCTTCCGTTGCTTTTGTAATAGTTAGTAGAAGGTTTGTTATGTAACAGAGCTGATCACTAGATTATTAATTGTGTAACAATGATATCATAGCCAGAAGGAGATTTGATCTTTTTGGTGTCTGGTGTCTGTTACATTCCTCCATCGACACACACTTCATCCGAAACCTCCCAGGTTGCTTTCCAGACTCACGGGAAATGTTCAATTCTGTGAATCTGGCACAGGAAAGTTTACTATTATTGATTTCTACTTTCCTTTCGTTTAAAGTTTTAATTTATTTTCTGAATATATATCTAATATATATTCTGCTATTTATATCTCTGATCACGGATCAAATTTTTTGTGAATTCTTTTTTTCTTTGAAAAACCAAAACCTAAGCCTGGCTGGAATCCTATTGAGACTCAAAGTATTTGTGTCTTGGTGTTTTTCTTGTTTGATTGAGAAAAGTTTTTCTTTATTATCCGTGATTATTGAGATTGATTTATTATCTATTTGGGGGTTGTTGCTCAGCCTTTATTTATTTATCATATTTTTTCGTGATTTTTTGTTTTGTGGTTGTTGCTTAGCATTTACTATCTATTGATCTATTGTGAGTTTATTGTCTGCAAATTACTTGTTTTTCTAGCTGTATTGTTTTTCCGGGCTATTTTTTGTGTGACAAAATTTTTTTTCTTAAATCTTTTATTTTTTGCACCTCTGATTACACTTATTTGCCACTATATAACATTCTATTCCAAAACTTGAAACAGACAAGTTTGATGGTAAATCTGATTTTGTAATGTGGTGCAGAAAAATGAAAGTTATTTTAGTCCAAAATAAAATTGCACCCACTATTTGTATTCCTGACAAGTATCCGAAATCTTGGACAGGCAAAATTCTAGCTGAAAAACTTGGTGATGCACATAACTGTCTCACCTTTCATTTGAAAGATAATGTTTTAAAAGAAATAATTGAAACAGATAAAACTTATGAAATCTGGACAAAACTTGAAAAACTTTATTTAGGAAAGTCTTTGCCAAACAAAATCTATTTAAAGAAACAACTCTTTAGTTTCAAAATGTGCGGGTCAAAGTCCCTTTCTGAAAACATAGATGATTTTAGTAAAATTGTTTTAGAACTCCAAAATGTTGTAGAAAACAATTCTGATGAAAACATTGCTGTTATTTTGTTGAATGCTTTGCTTGAATCGCTTAATGATGTGAAATTTGCTATCAAGTATGACAGAGATAACTTGACTCTTTCTGATGTGAAAAAATCTTTGAAATCAAAAGATTTAAATTTGCAAAAAGAAAATAAAACAAATAAAGAGAATCTTTTCGTGCGAGGGATTGACTGGAGAGAACCTTCTAGTCACCGCTCTAAAAGTAAAGGGAGGTTAAAATCTCGAGATAAGAATAGAGTGAAGTGTTTTTACTGTGGCAAAGATGGTCATATGAAAAATAAGTGTTTTAAACGAATCAAAGATGAATAATTACATAAACAAGGTAATGGGAAGGATAAAACTGACAAAATACACGATTTTGAACTGGATGGCAATTCTATGCTTTCTGAAGTGTTGTTTGTATCCCCTTCCCCATCTACTTCTAAAGTTTATGATGAATGGGTTCTTGATTCTGGTTGCACTTTTCATATGACACTCAACAAGTATTGGTTTTTTTATTTTAAAACCCTTGATCATGGAAAAGTTTTCAAATCAGGTTTTTGATGTCAAGGGAATTGGAAATGTTTTTATCAAAATGCAGGATGGTATGACTAGAAAATTGACCGAGATGAGGTATGTGCCTGATCTCCCCTAGTGTTTTTGATACAAGTGGTTATTCTTATAAATCAGAAAATGAGATTTTACGTGTTTGTAAATGATCTCTAGTCATACTCAAAGGTTTTAAGAAAAACGGTTTGTACACTTTACTTGGAAAAACTGTCTGTGAATCATCTGCATTATTTTAAAAAACAGTTCCTCAAAAGACCATGTTGTGGCATCATTGGATTGACCACATTAGTGAAAAGGGTTTGCATTATTTACACAAACAAAAACTTTTAAATGGTGATAAAATTACCTCTTTAGATTTTTGTGATTATTGTGTTCTTAGTAAACAACACAAACTCAGATTTTCCACGAGCACACACAAATCTACTTCTGTTCTTGACTATGTGCACTATGATTTATGGGGTTCTGAAAAGTTACCCACTTTTGGTGGCAGTATTTATTTCCTTTCTATTGTTGATGATTTTTCTCGGCATGTTTGGGTGTTTCTTTTGAAAACCAAAGATCAAACTTTTCAAAAGTTTAATGAATGGAAACGTTTTGCCGAAAATCGAATAAAAAATAAACTAAAGTATATAAGAACAGGACGGTTTGGAATTTTGTAACAAGAAATTTCATGATTTGTGTGCTTTGCATGGTATTGTGCATCATAGAACCGTTAAGCATAACCCTCAACATAACAGGATAGTTGAGAGGATGAACCGAACCATTATGGACAAAGTTATGTGTCTTTTGGTGTCACGGGGTTCCTAAACCTTTTTGGGGAGTGGCTGTACAACAGTATATCTTATAAATAGGTCTTCTTCCACTGCCATAAATTTCACAGCTCCCATAGAATTGTGGACTGGCCAACCATCAAACCTGTCCAACCTTAGAGTGTTTGGGTGTGCTACTTTTGCATGTCAAATGGAAGGGAAGTTAGACCCCAGGTCTAAGAAGGGAATATTTATAGGTTATCTTAGTGGGGTAAAGCGTTACAGAGTGTGGCTTAAAGGTGAACCGGATGTGAGGGTATTCGTGAGTAGAGACGTAATCTTTAACGAACTAGACATGCCCTGTCTTAGAACTGAAACCAATCCCGAGAGTTCTACCAAAATACCCATAGTTGGGAACATTCCCGTGGAGGTGGAGGATACCTCCGAACCCTCTAAAGAACACATACTAGAACCCGAACTATAACCCGAAACGCTAGAATCTAATGAGGAGTCTGTTAATCCAACTAGTGTTTTTGAACTCGATGAGCCCGATCTAGGTAATTCTGATAATGATGAGGATCATCCAGAAGCACAAGCCCAAGCCCTTAGAGATTACCAATTATCGAAAGATAGGGTTAGAAGAGTGTCTAGGGACCTTTCTAGATATGGTTTTACATACATCGTTTCTTATGTTTTTGCTGCTGCATCTTTTGTTGAAGAGAAAGAACCTATATGTTTTTCTGATGTTTTAAAGAGTCCTAATCGCTCTTTGTGGATGCATGCTATGAATGAAGAAATGTCTTCTTTACATAAGAAAAAAACTTGGGTGCTTGTTCCTAAACCACCTAAACAAAAACTAATTGATTGTAAATGGATTTTCAAAGTTAAAGAACCTGAATTTGTTAATGAACCTCCAAGGTTCAAGGCTAGATTAGTTGCAAAAGGTTTTTCACAAGTTGAAGGTATTGATTTTAATGAGATCTTTTCTCCTGTTGTTAAGTATAAAACTATTAGAATTATGCTTGCTATGGTTGTCTTCTTTGATCTTGAGCTTGAACAGTTGGATGTTAAAACTGCCTTTTTGCATGGTGAACTTGATGAAACCATTTACATGCGCCAACCACCTGGTTTTGAGGTAAAATGCTAGATTAGTTGAACCTCCAAGGCTAGATTGGTTGAACATGAATTTGTTAATGAACCTCCAAGTTTCAAGGCTAGATTGATTGCAAAAGGTTTTTCACAAGTTGAAGGTATTGATTTTAATAATATCTTTTCTCCTATTGTTAAGTATAGTTGCCTTATTTGATCTCGAGCTTGAATAGTTGGATGTTAAAACTGGCTTTTTGCATAGTGAACTTGATGAAACCATTTACATGCGCCAACCACCTAGTTTTGAGGTGAAAGGTAAGGAGCATATGGCTTGTCTGTTGAAAAAGTCCTTGTATGGGCTTAAACAATCACCTACACAGTGGTATAAAAGGTTTGACACTTTTATGCTTAAAACTGGTTTTATTAAAAGCAATTATGATAGTTGCTTGTATTTTTGTGGTGATAATATTGATAATGTCATTTATTTGCTTCTTTATGTTAATGATATGTTTTGGCCTACAAGCACATATATAACATTGTGCATTTGAAATCTTTGTTGAAATCAGAGTTTGAGATGAAGAATCTAGGATCTGCCTTTAGAATTTTAGGCATGACCATTGATAGGGTTAAAGCTAGCCGTTCTTTGTTTATATCCTAGAAGTCCTTGCAGAAAATTGTTTCGAAATTTTTTATGCATTTGTGTAAGCCTGATTGTACCCCTCTTGCAAGTCATTTTCAGCTTTCTTAAAAAACTTGTCTCAAAACTAAAAATGAGAAGAAAGACATGGCCAACATCCCTTATAGAAGGATTATAGGATTTGTAACGTATTCCATATTTCCACTTGTCCTGATATTATTTTTTCCATAAGTCTTTTGAGTCGTTTTATGTCTAACCCTCGTAGGGATCATTGGACCGCTCTTAAATGGTTGTTAGGTACATTAATGAGTCTATTGATGGAAGCTTGCATTATCATAACTGGTCTGAACAATTTGATTTGGTTGGTTATGTGGACTCTAAGTTTGCAGGTGATTGAGAAGGTAGAAAGTCTACCACTTTTGATTTCTTTATCCTTGCAGGTAATTGTTTTTCTTTTTTCTTCTCCTGTTACTGTTTTGTTCTTTGTGAATTTTTATGTTGCTTGGGTGGCTTGTGACAGAGAGAACTAAGAATGAGAAATTAGATTGTTCTTGTGTGAGCTCATCTATTGTTCTGCGTGTTTGATGAAGAATCTGTATTTTACAGCAAAGGAGATTTGTTATGTAACCGGGCATAACAATCAAAAATGTTTTCAGCATCATACAATAACTCCCTTAGCATTTGCATTGCTATTTCTTGGTCATAGAATTCATCATACCTGATTGATTCTAAAGTGCGGTGTAGCTTGTAAAGCTTCTTTTGTAAGTTCCATTTTCATGCCTGCTCAAAAGTTGAAAGATACTTGAGCCTCTTCAAAAAAATGCTCAGAGAAACTATCATACTCGTGTCCATGTAGTTTCCTGGCTGCTGGTGGAATAGAAATCGGATCCATATCAGAGAAATATTGGTCTGCCATTTTGATTTCTTGCTGCGAAAATGAAATATAAATTTGGAAATGGAGAAGAAGAAAAAGGCAGAAACTCTTGAGAACAGAAAATAACTGAATTCACATTGCGGAGGTTTTCGCAAAGTTGAATTGTCTAGCAGGAAAAGGGTACAAAATTAGGCCCACGACTACGAATGGTATTTTGACAACTGAGACATGGTAGTAGTACTGAAGTACGGATAAAGGGTAAAAGTTTTTCTTTATTTTTTGTTTTCTGAGAAGATAAAGGGTGAAGATGAGATCTTATACAAAATTCTCAGCTTTTTCTTCGTTGCTTTCCCTCCCTCAACTCAAGAGCCTACCTCACAACCCAAACCATTTACTGTTTCTTCCCGAATTTGCACAACTTCACTTTGATTTCGCTCTAAATTATAGGGGATTATGGCAGAGTCTTTCCTGATTGGTATTGCTCACTCCATTTTGGGGAGACTGGGCTCTGCAGCTCTCCAACAAACATTTTCCTTACTTGGTGTCAAAAATGATTTGCTTAGACTTAAGAAGACTTTACTTACCATTAGGGATGTTCTTCTAGATGCTGAAGAGCAACAACCCAAAAATCGTGAGGAAAACAACTGGCTTGAAGATCTCAAGGAAGTTCTGTGTGATGCCGATGATTTTCTTGATGAGATTGAGATTTATGGGTTAAGGAGAAAATTGAATTCCAGAACTACTAAACAGAAGGTACGTGGTTTTTTCTCACCTTCAAATCCAGTTGCTTTCAGATTCAGAATGGCTAATAAGATCAAGGAAATAAAGGGGAAATTAGATGACATAGCTGCTGATAAAGATAAATTTCATTTGCCTCCTGCCCTAAATGTTAATGGCCGTGACTTGCAAATCAACAGTCGTAATTTGACGTATTCTTTTGTACTGCCTTCTAATGTTATTGGAAGGAATCATGAGAAAGAAGAGATGGTTAATGTTCTTATGAATACTAGCAATGAGGAGTATCTTTCTGTTTGTTCTGTTATTGGTATGGGTGGTATGGGAAAAACAACACTTGCTAAATTGGTATACAATGATGAGAGGACAGTGAAGCATTTTCAGTTAAGAATATGGGTGTGTGTTTCTCAGAATTTTGATGTAAAAAAACTAACTGGTGATATTACTTCTCACGCAAGTGGTAAACCTTGTGACAGTTTAAACAATTTTGATCAAGTGTTATCTTACCTTCAAGATTCATTGAGTGATAAAAGGTTTCTACTTGTTTTGGATGATGTCTGGAATGAAGATCGGCCAAAGTGGATTGAGTTGAGAAGTTTTTTGACAGGTAAGGCATATGGAAGTAAGATCCTTGTGACTACTCGCAGTGAGTATGTTGCTTCAGTAATGGAGTCTTCCTATGTGCACAAGTTAAAGGGCCTTCCAGGGAAGGATTGTTTGGCATTGTTAATGAGATGGGCATTCAGAAATGGTCAAGAAAAACAATATCCGAATCTAATAAAAATTGGAGAGGATATTGTAAAGAAGTGCAAGGGCGTTCCTTTGGCTGTGAGGACTTTAGGAAGCTTGCTATACATGAAAACTGATGAATGCGAGTGGTTGTCAGTGAGGGATAATGAGATATGGCAATGGGAACAAAGCACGGATGATATCTTACCTGCTCTAAGATTGAGCTACAATAAGTTGCCATATTACTTAAAACAATTGTTTGCCTATTGCTCAATTTTCCCAAAGGGCCATGACATTGCAAGTGTTATGTTAATTCAGTTATGGATGGCCCAAGGTCTGCTATGTTCATCTGGTGAAAATGAAGAGTTGGAAGATGTAGGTATTCGATATGTGAAAGAGTTATGTTTGAAATCTTTTCTTGAAGAGGTTGAAGCATTTGACTCCTTCATAACATGTAAAATGCATGATTTGGTCTATGACCTGGCAGTTTCTGTTTCCAAAAATGAGTGCTTGATCCTAGACAAGCAGAGGGGAAAAACACATCAGAAGAGTCGTCATGTAACACTCAACAATCATGCTTTGTTACAGAATGAAGTTTCAAACTCAATACTTGAGCCCAAGAGAATAAGAACCATTTTCCTTCATCCTGTAGTGACTAGGAGTCAGGGAGTATTTTCACTTGGAGATTGCATTTCAAGACTCAAGTATTTGCGAGTGTTAGATTTAAGTTATTCACATCTTGATACATTGCCATTATCAATTGGTGACATGAAACATCTAAGATATATTAATCTCAGTGGCAATGACAACATTAAATCACTTCCATCGACAATCTGCAGATTGCAAAGTTTGCAGACTCTTCGGCTTGTTCTTTGCACACAACTTCAGAAGTTACCAAGGCACATTGGGGACTTAATCAGACTTAGACATCTTTATGTTACCACAAGGGAAACTAGTTTTCCAGAAAAAGGACTTGGAAGCTTGATCTCTCTTCAAACTTTGTCGATTCAGGGATGTGAAGATCTTGGTTTGCTATGTGAAGGAATTGGAAAGCTCACTAACCTCAGGACATTTGTTATTGGGGACTGTCCTAGGTTGACCCATTTACCAACAAGGAGTCTGGAGCTCCTGGTAGCCCTGGAGAACCTTATGATCATTAACTGCGAAGAGCTTGCTTTATCAGATTGGCAAGATTTCCAGGGCTTTCTGAGTCTCCGATCACTGGTAATTGGAGGCTTGCCACGGGTGATGGCCTTGCCCCAGTTGGTTCGTGAAGATACAGACACACTGCAGTCTATACGTATCTCAACCTGTCCCAGCATTGGGGCACTGCCAACTTGGCTGGGAAATGTCGGGTCGTTGAGGAAGATTGAGATTAAGGGATGCCCAAAGTTGTCATCTTTACCCGAGGGTTTGAGACACGTTACTGGCTTGAAGCTGTTAAAAATTGACAAATGCCCTGATTTGAGCAAAAGATGCGAGAAGGAATTGGGAGAGGACTGGCCCAAGATATCTCATGTCCAAGAGATTTATCTTAATGGTATCAAAATTTAGAATGAGGTAATACTGTATGTTGGTGCTTCCTTAAACATAATCTCTTCTTGCAACAAATTAATCGATCCAATCCTTTGAGGAAGGATGTCTCTTGTCCTTTAGCTTCATTTCCTGCTTGCATCTAAAATGTGTTCTGTGACATTGTGAAAATAGATAAGCATAGGCATGTCACTGTAATACTTTTAAGATAGAACCATTTTGGACAGTCAAAAAAATATTGCTGTTAGTGCCTTCACAAAGCTTTATCAACTTCCAAGACAATAAGTTCTTGATGACACTCCATGGAGCTTGAATTCTTTAAATAATTTATTTATTTTTCACATTTTTTCCAGTGGGATTTTAATCTTGTCTTCAGAACTGGGGCTTGAGGACAAATGTCACTAAAAACATTGCCCTCATACCATGAGAAGCCCCTAAAATTAAAAGCTATAGAAGGTACCACAATGTCTGTAAAGATATCAATTGCTTAAACTGAAATGTGAAGATGACTTACCAAGGGAATCTAAGCTTGTTGCCCTAAGAATCTTGACAGATCATTTGCTTTGCAGTGATATGCATACTCTGCCTTTTGTTGTTATGTTTTCTTGAGAGTTTATTCCATTTCTTGGGAATAAATACCATTTAATTGCAATAGGTATCTAAAAATATGATAATATTTTAATGCCATAATTTTTTTATGTATGGATGTATTCTGAAAAGATATCATCACCTGTTTTTAAGGTAAGATGAAGTGATTCTGCTTATGTGGCTGCTTCAATGAAGTTTGGGATTACGTGGCTGCTTCAATGAAGTTTGGGATGAACTTCACCATTTGCGTTCAATCTTACAAGCTTTTAGAGGCTGGAAGATTTTTCATTTAGTCCCAATAAAATTAGATATTTGCTTGCCTAGTGGACTTGGATCATATTGTTGTAATCTACAAGGAAATGCGGTTTGAAAGAGTTCCATATTATCATATAATTTTTTCTACAGTATCTCCATTAGCTACTTGATACATGCTTATAGAACTATGGTTAGTAATGTTTTATCATTGTGATTTTTTTATGTGTGAAAGTTTCAGTTCAGGAACTGTAACATCTATAAATTTTCCAAAAGGAGAAATACTGCAACAAGTGGCTTCTTGCGTTTTTTAAGTCAAATCAGGTTTTTTCTTTTCTGGTTACTTATGAAAGTCTATTGCACTAGTAGTTTTTGGTCTTTGTTGTCATATTGTGGTTTTAGTTCTATGCCAGACAAATTGATTCTTTTTCGTTTCTTTTTTAGTTTGGCAATAAATAACTTGATCTTTACAATGTTGCATTGTTGACACTCAGAAGATTTTCTGCCTGGATAACTTTTGATCATTCCTTATAATTGTCAAATGAGTTGTGATCAGACAACCTTTTGAGATCCTGTTTTTTGCTCTTTGGAAAATTTTTTCTCAATTGTCTATTTGATCAGCAAAATCATGTTATCCTGTTATATTACTTTTTTTTTAATTGATCTGAAGTCAAGACATACATATTGTTCATGAAATTGGCAGTTGGCTTGTACAAGATCTCTTCACTAGAAATTATCGTTGTAGTTGAATAACATGTTCTACTAATGTTAAGTCTGATTTTTGCAGATAATGAAACACCATCTTTTCTTCTGTACTCAAAGTTGCATACGATACAAGAAAATAGACAAAGGAAGAAACGCTCCCGGTTGATCTTTTCCTTTTCCATTTCTTTACTATAATCTGCAAATCTGTGAATTGAAATCCACACTTCTTTGAAATAGGAAGTACTTGGTCATGAAAGACAATGTGAGAAAGGAAAATGATAAAAGTGGGCAATTTTGCCTCATCTTCCAGGTACTGCCCCCTAATCAAACTTTCTAACTTATCAAGAAAAAGATCTTCAACAACAAAAAGAGCCTATATGAAACTCAAAATTCTTCTCTGTTTTGAGCAATCTGTGTTTATCATGATTAACTATTTGAGAGGAAACACTTTAACATTATCCAAAACAGGGCCACATATGTGAGTATAGTCATTAATCTTTGTGTGATAATATGGGTTATAGAAAGTTATCCTTGTTCTAGCTGAAACTGCTTGAAACTTGAAACTTACAGTCTTGGAACCTCCATGCCCATTAGATGTGAATGCAACTTGGAATCTTTCTTTGGCTGCAAAAGCATCAATCATCATAGACCCATGACAAGCATTCTTAGCATCACCAACAGTGAATGTAAGATTATAGAATTTATTAGGTAGTGTTCTGATGATTTGTGCTATAGCTGTTTCTCTCCCTCCAACTAATTCAATAGCTGCAAGTCCTGAGGGAACAACAAAATGCTTTTTATCTATGTACTTAATTGGTTTAAGGGACTCAACAATCCATCCAGGCAGTGGTGAATATAAGTCTTTTCCCTTTGGAAGGATAAGTACCCCAGTTGAGTAGTTCCTGAATACATGAGGACCAATTTCAAAGTCTCCATTCTTTACCAAGTTACCTGTATTATTAAGTGGAGCACAAGATAAGACCCTCTGTGACTTTAAGATTCTGGAAAATAGCTATTTTTAGCCATCACAAATTTACTTTTTGCTATTTTTATGCTAAACATTTTATTTAGTTTTTATCTATACATCACAAATTTTCATGTTGCTAAAACTATCCCACCACCAATACCAATAAATTACAGTGGTTTTTTTTGGGGTTCTTTGACCCAAGACCCATATTTCAAGGACATATTGGCAAAATGTAGAGGTTTTCTTCAAATCTAACCAGTGTTTAACGGGTTAAAATCAGGTTATATCCGAACCCGAACCTAACACAAATAAACAGAACTAATACTGCATTTACTCAAATCGAAAGCAAAATGCGGTCTAAGTTGTGTTTATTTGGGTTATAGGATCAGGTTAAGATATAATCCGATTTTAACCCGTTCGACACTTGTTAGGTTGGAGGAATGCTCTCGAAATATGTCTTGGGGCCGGAAACTACCGTATCTATTGGTGGTGAGATAGTTTTAGCAATGCAAAAATTTGTAATGTATAAATAAAAACTAAATAAAATGTGTTGCATAGAAATAGCAAAATGTAAATTCGTGGAGTAAAATAGCTATTTTCCCACGATTTTGCTAAATCTTTTCATTTCCTAATATAGAAAAAGAAATCCAGAAGAAAGAGGAGTTTACCTGGGATGTACTTGAGAGGAAGTATTTCCTTGATTGCAATAGCATCAAGAAGAGGTCCACAAGTAGGGTCTTCTTGAACTCCAGGGTTATGAAAAGTGACCTTAACAAGGGCAGATTTTGCCATAAAAGCCCATGCGTAGGTATCACCACCATCACTACTATAGAGTGTCTGAATAGGAAGTTCACTTGACATGCCAGGGACTGAGACCTTAAGTTTTTCATCTTGTGCACAAGTTCTAGTAGCTGCAAAAGTAAGGGAGTAAAGAGCACCTGCCTTTACTTTAACATATTGAGATATGGAAGCCTCATTACCAAGCCTAACAGCATGTGTTCCATGAGGTATAGCAAAGTAGAAACCACCAGGTTGTGGCCCTCCTGATACATACTCTATTATACCATTGATTTCCCATTTAGGCAATGAGTATTTTCCTATGATCACTGTTTTCTGTAGATTTGATGCATTTGGTCCTTGCTCAAAGTTGCCATTTTGTAGCATCCCTGTGAAAGAAAATATCAAAAAGAGTTTTAAAAAAAAAGGTCTCTTGCAGTACGTAGAAAACATAAGAAAACATGAAAAGATTAAGAATGTATACCATCAAGATAAGGGACAAGTGCTGCAGAAGAAAAGCTTTTGTGAATGAGGAATATGAAGAGAGTGAAAATGAAGTAGAAGGAAGCCATTATGTTTGTAAGTAGGAATTCTAATTAGCTAGTGTGCATATATATATATATATATATATATATGTATAGTAGAAGAAGACTAGATAGTCCATCTGTTATAAAGCCATGAAATTAGGCGTGAGATGTGTTGGATTGTCTAAATAAATTGTTTGTTAAATGAAAGGAAGGAAAAAATGGATGGCTTGAGTTTGAGAAACTAAGTAGGTAGTGAGATGGGTCTTTATTGGTTGCCGTGATTTGCTCTCAAATTTAAATTCTTGATCTTAATGAAGCTTCTTTGTGTCTTTCGTGCTAATGCTAAACTTTACTTTTTTTTTTTTTCTTTTGTCTTTGTGGATGCAAGTAAGATAGAATTAGCGTCTTCCAGATCTAACATCTCATCTGAGTTGACTAAACTTCAATTACCTTTGACTTTGAGACCCATGGCTAGCAGTTGACCTTGTGCTTTATTAGTCTTTGATGATGAAAATACTTTTTTACATCAAATTTTGAAAATATAGTTTAAAATATCGTATATTTTTCTTTTTTACTTTTTGTTAATTTAGTGTTATTTCTTTTTTTTTTTTTTTTTTTGTTATTTATACTATTCAAGTTTTTTATGAACAAACAAAAATTTCATAATGGGATAGTTTTTTGTATTTTTGGGTGAAGATAATTGTGAGTTACATATATTATTTGTGTATAAAAAAATAAAATATACATATTACTATTCTTATTTGTCAATCACCGGTCTCATTATTTATAGAATCATTGTAATGCCTCCTCGAATTCGAGTTTATCCGAACTCGAAACAGACACGCCTTGCCCACAAGGACACAAGCCTTCAAAACTTATCAGAATACAAAGAAAATTTAAACAGTCTTCTACATCATTTTTCTCTCAAGTTCATTTCAAAACGTTTTTGAATCTGCACTCACACTATGTGGAAACCTGGACTAAAAATAGAGAGAGGTATGAGTACAATTACTTAGTAATTAGAGGACAAATTTTAACGTGTGGGATTGAATATTTTTAATAAAATAAAATGTTCTTTTGAAGTTTAAATCATTTCTTGGGCAAAATCATAATTTTAAAAAGTTTAAAAATGATCTTGATCTTAAAAAGTAATATGTTTACAGAGTTTAGGGGCTAAATGATAAAATTCACAATCATGTTTCCCAATAAATAATTATTTATATTTCTCAAAGCAGTCTTCAAAACAATATTATTTAGACTATAACTTTAACATTGAGATGAAAACAGTACGTAGGATAATAATGGGTTAGATACATGATAGTCAGAAGAGATGTATGGGGTTTTTGTCATATATGTAGAACATGTTCCCTACAATTAATTTAAAGAGACACAGAAGTATTTTAAAGTCATTTTCAAAAGTATTTATATTCCAAAATCAAGCTTCCTCCAAAATTCATATATCATAAATCAAAATAATTTCAAAGTTAAGGTCTAATTTCTAATTACTTCAAGATAAAAGGTAACACATAATCAATTCAAAATTATAGATTTCGAAACTTTCTTGGAAACTCTGTAACATTAATAAAATTACTAAATCGATTAAGACCCTAAAAATATCTCATGTTAAAGGTTAAAAATCAAGCCTTTTTCCTAGAATAGAGAAAGAACAATAAAAAAAGAAAGACCTTTATGATCGATCACTTGATCTATTCAATCAACAAGGGGAAAGAAGCTAAAGAAAAGAAAGGAAAACCACTGGCCTTGGGATTAGTTTGCAAGACAACAAGAGAAACATGAAATTTAATGATACTATATATAAGAAGATGAAGACCCTTTCTTCCTTTAAGTGGCACAGAAAAGGTATGGTATAGGGGTGGCAGTGGCAGTGGCTGTGGAAGACTCTTGAGGAGGAAGAGTGAATGATGATTTGGAGTGAGTCAAGGGAAAACATGTCTTTAACTAGTAGGATGAAAGAAGCTTGATGAGGAAGGAAAAGAAAAGTGATAAATATAAATAAATAGAAGAAATATGATCAAGCTTTAATTCCTCTAAACTCCCTCATATTAATTTATATCATTTTCTTAACTTATGATTTTATTTCTTTTTGTGAGTACTATAATTATATATTATGCATATTTCTGCTCCTTTTATATTTATATTTTTCACTCATATTTTACTTGTATTATTCTTTATGCATATTTATTATTTTATAAACAAATCATATGAGTCACATAATGTTTTATACACAGAGACATTAAAAACCTTTGTGTTTTGACATTTTTTACTCCTTGTAAAATAGTTGAGTAGTATTAAATAATGACAAAAAAGAATTGGACCAGCTTGTGTAACTTAAAAATGTGTGGGGTATTTCTTTTTTTTTTGGTATATTCTCTAAGATTTATCTTTTATTTACTTATGAGTGTATATAGATAGAGTTTGATTTTTTTTTTTTTTGACTTTAGTAATGGAGTTTCGAAAAGTTGTAAGAGGCAATGTCGACTCAAAACTGATATTTAAAATTTGGGATATTATCCAATTACACTCTAAGATTTAATAATAATAATAATAATAATAATAATAATAATAATAATAATAATAATAATAATAATAATAATAAAAAAGGGTGAAAGGAAGAGGTAACAAGTATGTAAATAATGGTTGGATGCAGAAACATTAAATTATGCCGATTATAATAATTGTGGTTTTTTTTTTTTTTTTTTGGCGGTTTCAAAAAGGAAAAAAGATACATGTTGATTTTACGTAAATAGCGGAAGATAACATCTGCCTTGCATACACTTATAATTATTAATTTATTAAGTGTTATTTGAATATATATTTATTTTAAAATATTTATCACTTTAATAAATTATTAAATAAAAATTTTATATGTATACTTTTATTTATTATTATGTTGATAATATAATATAATAAATATTTAAAAACAATTTAAATAAATATATATTTTTAAAAAAGGACAATTTAATTTATTAAATTTCAAATGAAACAAATTAATTAATTTTTTAATAATTGTGGTGTGTGTTAACTTGATAAATACTATAAAAAAGAGGGAATATAATCCTATTCAAAAAAGGCGAGGAAAGACCGAAAATCCAATTTAATTGCAACAAGGCTAAGGCTGCTGCCTTTTCAGATTAGAGTATAAATATGTGGTTCGTGCGTATTATTATTACCACATCATCCTATGCTAATTCATTAATTACAATATGATTCGTACCAAACAGGGATCGGGGGATCACGACATTAATGATAATCAGCAGCACCACGTTTACATTGAGCTGCAGCCGGCCGAACTAGCTGCGCAGCAGGCGGCGGCGACAATGACAGTGGATGATATACCTTCTGGTTATAGGTTTTGCCCTAAAGATGAAGAACTGATAAAATACTACCTTATTCCAAAGCTTCAAAAGAATTCTGCAGCTTTTGTTAGCGGTATCATTCATGAGATAAATATCTACGATTTCAGCCCTGATCAGCTTAAAAGTACGTACCTACCTACGTTTATTTTATTAATATTCTTTTTTCTTTTGAGTCAGTTCCGATCTTATTAAAAATCGTTAATCTACTTTGTTTTTTTCTTTCCAAATCATGTATGTATATGATGCTGTTAATTAAAGCAATAATTAGAACGAAAAGAGGCAGACGTCAATATTGAAGTAGGTTAACCAGTTCTACTGTTTTTTACTATATATAATATATATGTACTAACTATAACTACATCAGCATTAACCGGATTAAGCCTTAAGTTTCCTTTTAGCATTAATTAATTAATTAATTAAGAGGTTGTTCAAGTAGTATTAATATAGAAATTGTTAAGCATTTAATATTAATTAACTACTTTTGATAATCATATTTGTAAATCACCTCACCTAATTGTTTAAGATATGTTTAAATTTAAATTGTGAATTTTATTTTACTTAGATATGAAATTTGAATATGAATATTGGTCGGTTGTCAAATTAATTATTACACTCTTTGTATATAATTGTTACTTTTAATTAATTTGATATTTAGCTTTAAATTTTAGATTCGTGGTTTAAACTTAGGTCTTATTAAATAAAACTGAAATCTAAATTGTGAATCTTGAGTTTGAAAACTGAAGTTGAATTTAAATGCTGAATTTATTAATAAGTGGTAATCATATATACGTTAAAAAATGTAATAGTTTGACAAATAATAAACATATTCAGAGTTAAGAAAAAAATTGTACTTAAAATTTATAATTATATTTTAAACAATTAAGTGATTTGTAAAAATTGGTTTCAAACATACTTAAAAAAAAATTAATTAGAAGAGATAATTTAATTTATTAAAAGTTAGTGATAAATTGAAGTTAAATATGAATCGAAATATATTATAGGTTTTGATAGAGTATTAGGAACTGTAACCTAAGCTCATCAAGTGGTCATTGCGATAAAATTAATTTGCAGCAGCAGGAGCAGGGAATTTGATCTTATTAATTGAAATTGGTGTTTATTGGATCGAAACTGATAAATATTTTTTGAGCAATTACTATATAAATTGTCAGGTAAATATCCATCAAATAGATTGTACAAAGAGAACGAATGGTATTTCTTTACATCAAGAAAACGGAAGTACGCCCATGGGACCCGACCCGATCGCAGTACTCCGACCGGGTACTGGAAGCCAACCGGAGCGGAAATAGAAATTAAGAATGAAGGTAATAAAGTTATCGGCTACAGGAAAGGACTGGATTATTATCATGGACATCAAAGCACCGGCGGAGTGAGGACCGATTGGAAGATGCATGAATACCGAATTCACCAAACTGGTCCACCTCCAACTAGGAAACCCAATGGCGACATGGACATGCAGGTATTTTATTTTAAATTATTCAACTTTTTTTTTTTTTAATTAAAATTTTTTAGAAATATGTTTTTCTTTTAATTTTTTTTTTATTTATGGAAGATTTTTCTTCAAGTCAACGTAGTAAATTTTTTTTTAAATATGCTAAAAATATCCTTTATTTTTTAAAATTTGATCTATTTAGGAGAATTTTTTATAATTTATATTTTGCCACTCAACTTTTTAAATTTTATCAGTGGTTAAAAATGTAAAACATGACGATTTACCGTATTTGGATGCCTAAATGTAGATGTTCTTGCCGTACGTTGTTTTCTTCATATTTTACTTATGTTTGCTTTTTAATTCTTATATATAGTAAAAAATATTAAAATGAGACGATTTACAACTTTGTATACTTAAAAACTTGGTATATGTATACTTAAAAATATATATTTTTCATGTGCATCTTTTTCCATTATATTTACTTTTATATATATATATTCTTTTTATCACCTTATGAGAGTAGTATTTTGTAAACAAATCTATTATTATCATGTGTAACTGACTTGATGATGTCACATTTTTGTATAGATTGTTGCAATTTTCTATAACGTTAAATTTTTGGTTTATTGTATATATTTTTCCAGTTGGACGAAGGGATTTTATGCAGAATATACTTAAACAAACGGAAGAAGGGTGATAATGAACAAGAAGAAAATGCAGGAGGAGGAGGAGGAGGAGTACAAACCAATGATCATGAAGCTAATTTTGTCCAAAACCTAAATAACAATTTGGGTGGTGGTGTTCATCTTCCAAATATTAATACTACTGTTGCCGCCCCCCCTATGCTTGTACAGCCAGCTGCTTCATTTGAGACCCCCACCAGCTTAAGCTTCCCATTTATGTTTGATCAATATCAGAACAGTTTCTTAAATATTAATTACAGTAATGGAGGCCCAGGCCCAGCCCCAGCCCCAGCAGAAGCCTTCATGACTGATTATTACAATATTTTTTCGGCTCCTTCTACTTCTGGATCAGTTCCCATGTTGCCTTCTCTCGAGGACTTTAACTATGGTTACTGCTGCATCAATAATGATAATATTATCCAGTCGCAGCAGCACCAGCAGCAGCACCAGCAGCAGCAGCAGCACCTGCCTAATTATAATTTTTCTGATGATATTAATATGATCATGAAAGATGCTGTAAATGAGGATCAGCCTTCTTCATCAGATGTTCAGTGGTTGCCCGCCCAAGAAGAAACCCAAAGGAAGAATTGAACCGTTCTTTTGTTTCTATATAATGGGGTGTGCTTTTAATCCGAACCTCTGCTATAATGATTACCCAACTATTATTAATTCCAAATTATTTTAGCTAAAGTATTGTATACTTGTTAGTTTAACTCTTTTCTAAAGATTTTAGTTTAGTTTTGATTGTTTTATAATATTATAAAGTGAATTTGAATTTTTTAATTTTTAATTATTATTGACTGTATTTACGATTGTCTAAGTACATTCTTCTAGTAGAAATAGTAATTATTTTTTTAAAGTATATTTTTTTAGAGTTTAGGTTTAAGGTTTGTAAAGAAGTATATGGGTGAGTGTGAAGTGAATGAAGGTTTTTTAAGAATTGTAATATTTGTGATATTGGGATAGATTTGTTTAAGATATAATAAATTTGAACGAGTAGAAGGTAATTGGGAAGACGTGGTACAGGTACAGAGACATTTTCCATATATTTTGTGGAAATTCTTGTATATGGGGTGAGTAGTTACTGATATTGCTGATTGGGGCTTGTTTGATGATCCAAATGAGGTCTTTCTTATAACCAAGATAAGCCCGCATAAACTGCTTTTGTAGTTTGAAGGATTATGAGCCCAAGGCTTAACCAGAATGTTATGCGGACCACCCTCCCTCCCTCCTTAGGCCCAATAAAGAAAATAACTTTTATGTGTACCAAACTGTTTAGTATATCTCGTGCTCAGAAAAGAAAAGAAAAAGACATTTCATAATCAATTATAAAATCAATAAAGTCAAGGGTTTGAGTTTACCAGATCCAGAAATGTACCTCAAGAAGAACGGGGAAAAGAAATTGGGCCCATTGCTACTTCTTAAAGAACATAGCTAGGTACTGCATGTTGTATGTATGCATATTGTTTGTGTTCTAGAGAGAGAAAGAGAAAGAGAAAAGGGGGACGGACCCATAGTGCTAGAGGTAGATGAGACAGTGCATGATACAAGGGTCATGATGCATGTCTAATAAAGAGAGAGCCCAATCTCAATCAATTGAGGAGGCTTCTTCATTGAAAGAAATCCCCATTTTGTGCTTTTTAACATTTTCTCATCATTCATTTGATCTTGGAAAAAAATTAAAAAGCAGCAGCAGCTAAAGTGGGCTTTGGGGCTTCCTTCACACATGCACATGCTACTGGGGATGATCAGTGGAGTCAAATCCTTGAAGATTTTACCCCCCCTAAAGAATAAAAAACAAGAGAGGGAAGCAAGATCTTGATTTGTTTTCTGGTTTTTTGTAAGTCTCTAAGGTCCACTAAGTCCGGAATAGAATTCATTTTCCATCTCCATATTCATTATTTAAATCTTTCGTTAAATTAGAGCCAACTGCATTTAGATGAGTTAGGAACAGGTTCGCACAGTTTTAAAGATTAAAATTTAAATATAAAAAATTTAATGTAACATTTATGTTTAAATTATTATTTAATAATTTCATTTTTTATTAATTTTGAAAGCGTTAAATTAACAAAATATACTAATTTTTATACGAAATGACTATAATTTTATATTACCGCATAAGATATAAAAAAAAATTAGGGGAGATCAAGACTCCCCTGAGCCCTAACTAAACTTCAATTAAACCCGTCAGTATTTCCATGCTTCAATTTTACTCATAAAAAAAAAAAAAAGGAGGAGGCAATATCTTGATTTGGTTTCTGGTTTTTGTTGTTACTATAGATAGGGGAATGTGGATTTAGTTCTACTCTCTCTCTTTATGCTATTATATCATTTAGCAATATGGCAAGTCAAAACGGCCATTTCTTTCCAGGTGAATATATATATATATATATTTTTTTTGTATAAACAAGTTTTGGTACCATCCCTATTTGTCTCCACCCTTTTGGAATCCTATACGATTAGTTTGCAAATGTTACTTTTTATTAAAATTTAGGTTTTCTTTCTGAATAAATTATGATAAAATATAATTTTTTAATATGGTATTATAGACACTCTTTTCTTGAAGTACTTCTTGTATTGAGTTAAATTCAAACGAAACCATTTAAAAAAAACATAAAAATAAAATAAAATAAAAGTGCATACAAATATTAGGCATAGATGCACCTTTTACTAAACGGGAAATTGAAAACAAATTTTTATTGAATAATACTCTTTCTGTTTCATATTATTTGACGTTTATTTTATTTCAAAATATCTATCACTTTAATAAATTATTAAGGGAGTATTAAATGATATTTTTCTATATATATCCTTATTTCGTTAGAATTAAACATTTGTCTAGAAATTTTCATTAGAAATATTAATGATAATTAAAAGATAATTTAGTCTGTATTTTTTAAATCAAAACAATCTAATTATTTCCTTAATTCTTGTGCCATGTAATCAAGATGGTAGATAATATAAAAAAAAAAAAAAAAATGGAGGGAGTATTACTATATGGTGTTGAGTATATATTTATCGTGATTATCTTCTTCTTAATGCATTATAATTATAAATTGATGAAAGTTTTTATATAAAGTATTATACTTTTGAAGGGGTGTATATTAAAAACTTACAAATGCAGACCTAATCATAAGTCATGCTTACATTAACTTAAACAAACATTACTAACAGTAATCAACAAGATTCTAAATAAGTAGTAATTAATGATCAAGTTAGTCAAAAGTTTCGATCCTTTAATTTTAATTATATATTATTACTCCATTTCTATGTATATGATTCCTTCACAATTTGTATAATTACTTATTATCTAAGTTCTTTCTCATAATCGGATATATATATTCATTTGAATTAACTGATTAACTTTCTACAAGTTCAAAAGCCTAATGCCTACAAACTTTCACCCTAATGCGAACCATTTTTAAATAGATAGAAAAAACTAGGAATTACAATGTGTAAAGAGAAGTGAATTAATATGCTCCAACTTTTCACCTTTCCCAATTTGAATGCTCTATATCCTCTTTCTTTCGTAAATAATATTATTTGTAATTATTTTACTAATAAAATCTATTAAACTAAAGATAATTCCAAAGTTTAAATAATAAATTTTAAGTAAAGAGATATTATAAAAAAAAAATTGTAATAAAAGTATTACATTACATACCATCCTAAATGACCCAAAAAAAATACAATAAGAGAGAATAGAAAGACCAACAAGTATAAATACATATATGAAAATGATGAAACCACCAAAAGTTTGATGAAATGATTAAAGATTTAGATTATGGTAAAGCATAGCAATCATGCATGGCAACACATAAAACTGCAGTTAGGCATCTCTACCACTATGTTGCCAAGCAATTTCCTTACCTCCTGCTTAATTCTCGCCCTAATCAATGTTTAAATCTATACTTTATTAACCCTAAACCATCATTATATTATAAAGTGACGCAGAAAGAAGCATTGAAAAGGTAATTACTGTTATAGAGTAGGGAGCAGGAGACTTTTGCACTGCATTTTTTAATAATTTATTATCATGGCTCTCATATTATGCTAAAATTTTGAGTTTTGATCTAACTTATTCTAAAAGGTAAGTTAAGGAGAGAAGAATTGTCCAAATTTATTAATGTTCATTGATTCTTTAATTAATTAATGTGAAATTCTCGATACATTATCAAAATTAATTATGTATATAATTTCTATATAGAATTCATTTTACTCCATCATGACAAAGAGGCAAAAGGGTATCCACAGTAATGTTTGTCTCTCCTTTTCTTTTTCTTTAAAGAAGAAAGAGGGAAGAATTTTAGAACAGAGAATGAATAATTTAAAAGTTTGAAAGTGAAAGATAAAGCAAATTATTATTACCATTTTCTCATTTTTTTTTGCCTCTTTTGGATTTCATTTCTTTGTAATATCCTATACCATATTTCATGTTACATTTCATTAATGATAATTAATCTTTAAAATTTATCTGTTAAGCTTTTAGAGTTAATTTGTTATACTTTAAATTTTAAAAAGAAAAATATTATTAGAATAATATTACATGTAAATATTAATTCGATGGTTTAATATAGTGAGCAAGTGTATTGCAAATAATTGAGAGGTTGAAGATTTTAATTCTCTTTATTTACATTGTAAAACAAACAAAGGCAGTCCTGAACCCTAAATAAGAGTTCTTTGCAAAAATGCTTTATAAAATGATTACAGATTAATTAGTACTATACATCCTTAAATGTACCCTCAGAGACCCGTGATACTTCCAAGAGGCATAAAAAAAAGGAGAAAATTTTTAAAATTATCCCAATATAATTTACGTTTTGTTATTTGAGGACATTATTTATTTCATTAGTCAATTTTGCCCATAACTTTTTATAAGAACAAAAAATACTCTTATACGGTAGCAACCAACACACGATTAAAATAGGCTGAATAACCTGACAATGGTTCCAGTCAATTCATAGATAGGATAGAGTTATTCTAGTCATTGATTGGTATTTATAATGGTTGGACAATTTTACTCCTACTAAAAATTACATGTGAGTGTCATGTGATAGAAGTTAATTAGAAATCACTTATTCTTATTATATAAGGGTATTTTTAATTCTCATAAAATGTTATTGGACAGAAACATATGATTAAATTAATTAATAAATAATATCTTTAAATAACAAACATAAATTATACCAACAAACATAAATTGTAGCAGGATATTTTAGTCAATTTCTCAAAAAAGATATATTACTCAAGATATTAAGGAAATATAATTGGTAGTGATAATGAGCTCTTTTCTTCTTTGTGGGACAGATATATCAAATTCTAATAAGAAAAAATAAAAAGAAAAGAAAAAGGGACAGATATATCAAAAACAGACATATTGAGGTTGAGGCCCTACTTGTCATGGGGGCTGCCCTAACCCTCCTCACCCCATGCCGTGGGTCCTATTAATTCTTCAATATACATATATATATATATATATATATATGTAATCTTCTTCTTCTTCTTCTTTTCTCTACTACTTTTAGATCCCCCGCCCATATGAAATAATTTCCACGGCGCAATGAGAGCATTTCTTGCTTTTGGTAAATTATTATTATTGGTATATATTGTGGGAAAAAGAGTTTATCAAAAGAAGGCAAAGTGACATAAGTTTCTTCAATCATACACAAAGTAACAAAAGCCAACCACCTCCTAATAATTATATACCCAAATTTTCAATTATTTTTTTAAAAAATATTATTGAGAATATTACAAAAAAAATATTACTGATAATTTTGATAGCGTATTTGTAACCACTGTTTAGGTTTTAGATTTTTATATGAAGAATATTTGGCGAAAATTATTCCCACCCATTTAATTAGCACTTGTAATATTACTGGAAAAAAATCTTGGGAGAGGAGTGGTATATATAATTGATCCTTTGCATTTGTTTTGTTTGGTACAAAAATGACAAATATGTACATTAAAAAAAAAGTGCAAAAAAAGAAAAACGGTAGTATTTTTAATTGGTGAATGAACTGAAAAAAAGGAACGAAAAACAAAACAAAATAAAGGTAACAAAACTTTATTGAAAACAATACACGCCAAAATGAAAGAGGCAGTTTTATGAAGGCGAATATGATCCTTATCGGACTGTTAGAATTATTTGATCTTCAAGCGGAGAGTTTGTTTTTCTTCAAATATGTATTGTTGATTTAATTAAAGCTATGCTAGCAAGTTTGTTTGAACTTAATATAAATTATTTTGGAAATCCTTTCATTTTTTGTCTGCTTGATATAGTACTATCCAGAAATTCAAATTAGAATGGTCTTTTGAGTTGAGATTTTCTGTCAAACTATTAAAAAATATATTATTTACGAGAAGATATGAATATTAAAATTAAAAATTTTGAGATTGAGAAAGTCATATTTCATATGTGTTGTTGATAATATTTTAAAGTGATTATGGATATTTAGACCAACATACATATATCATTTAAATATATCACACATATCACAAGTTAGATATATAAAAGTACTAAGACCAAGCATTCTTACTAAGTACCAAATAATAGATAGTAGACCAAGATTAGGTTTCGGTTTTTCTGTACTACTTTATGATATATTTTATTAATAAAATCTAATAAACAAAATATAAATTTTAAGAGAAAAAGATAAACTTTTAAAATAAAATATATTATAAAATGTACACAAAATAATACAAAAAATTTTATATCCAAAATCAGAGTTGGGATATAGATATATTAGGACCTAGCTAGCATTCACTACATGCCCCAATCTAGACCATATCAAACACTAGAGGTGTCTCATCACACTTGATGCAGGAGCAGATTAGATACTTTTTTTTTTTTTTTTTTTTTTTTTTTTTTTTTTTTTTTAATGAACTCTTAGTATTTCATTTCATCATCAACCTGAGGGGAATCCAAATCAGTTTCACCCCTATCAAAAATTACAGAAGGATGCAAGTATTAATCAACTATGTTATGGGCCTTCATATTATAATTCCTATTTGCAAAACTGATTTTTTAGTTTGGCTGAAAAGCTAACAAGTTTTTACTCTTTTGGACCATCTCTTCACTTTGCTACTAGATGGAGTCTGAATGACCTTTGATGGCTCTAATCACATTTAGACAATCTCCTCCAATGAGGCGCTTGTTTAGATTGCTATTTAGAACCACTTTTATGGCAAGCTTGTGCCTCGGCTTTAAACGCGCTCCAAGCTGTGTCTTTCTGTATCTATATACCTTCACTTTTCTGTTACAATTTATGATGAGGAACTAAAAAAAGAAAAGACTTTACCGATGGAATTACCGACAAAATTTCGTCGTGGTTTCTATATACCTCGGATTTTTGTGTAAAATATTTGGAGGAAAAAGTTGTGTGAGAAAATCACGAAACGGCAGCCACCATCAGTATATATTTTACCAATAGCACTTTGCGACAGAGTCGATTCTGCCATAAATATGTTCAAATTAATGACTGATTTTACGAGAGTGTACTGTCTCTAGATTATTTAATAAAATTACCGATGAAAGTTCCGGCAGTAAGAAATTAATAGAATTACTAAAATTGGGGATCCCCTCCTTCCTCCCTCATTTCTCAGAAATCCCAAAATCACAAAAAGTCCTCCTCTTCCAAAATTCTCTCCTTCCAGCGGTTAACCGACGGCCACCGCTGATGGCCTATCTCCCTCCACTATCGAAGTCGGGATCTGACGCTAGCATCGACACCATTGCCGTCTTCAGTGAGTCTCTTCTCCTCTCTCATTCTCTTCATCTTTGCTCTCCTTCTCTTGTCCTTAATTTTCTTTTTTTTTGGTTGCTAGAGAGAGTGGTGAACGAGCAGAGAGGTGCCACCGTCCATTCTGCCACCACCGTCCGTGATGGTGTCCTCTGCCTGCAGCCTATAGATACCTTTTATAGTTTCATTTATCTTCTTTGGTATACATGGAAAAATCTAACATGTAAAAAGTGATACTATTACACTGTCAATGGATATCTTAATCTAAACCAAAATACATGAATAAGAAACATTCAGTACTAGGGAGAACAGAGAAGCGGCAGAAAGCAGGAAGTATTGAACTATAGAACAAGGGCAACTATAGAGTGGATGGAGGATACCCGAAATTGGAGAGATGAGGGGAGAAGGAAGAATCAGAAGAAAAAGAAACGTTCATTATATGATGTTGTATTGGTTTAGTCTAAAATGGCTCAAATGAAATTAACTATTTAAAAGTTTATAGCCAACCCTATTGGATTATAACTAATTTAGGAAAGTGAGTTATTTTGTAGGGTATACAATTAACTGTTGCGAGAGGAAAAAATGAAATTCATAGTAACAAAAAGTGAAATTAATAGTTATTTTTAGTTTTTTATTTACTAATTAATAGTTATTTTTAGTTTTTTATTCCTGGAATTTTGCTAATAAATAATTATTTTGACTTTTTTTATTATATATTTTGCTTGAATTTTATTAAAAAAAATAGTTATTTTGAGTATTTTATTATATATACACACACAATTAATTAGCTAGAGCTATGAAAATAGTTATATATATATTAACTAAAGGAAGTGTTATCTAATTTCTAATAATATTATGGTGATCTCAAAGTATAAGGTATTTTTTATACCTATTTGGTATTTGTCATATTAAAAAGTTATATATATATATAATTTAGGGGGAGCCCTGACTCTTTCATATTGTGAATTTGTATTTGTTGCTTGTTTGTGTGCTTGGAAAATGTCTACAATACTAGGCACAACTCTACCGAAATTTTTCTAAACTTATAAAAAACTAAGACTTTTATGTAATAACTCACCGTAAAACATAAAAATAATTTTTGATGATTATAAACTTGAGCAATTCCTTCAACTTTTCGAAAGACTTTTATTAACTTCCCTTCTCATGTGTTTCTAAAGATTATAAACGATTGGACGTTTAAATCATTGTTTCTAAAGATTATAAGATTTTGTAGTACGTCTAAAGTTTAAAAATTATAACCGTAACTTAGAATAACAACTAACAACTAAATGCCGATATCAATTTGGGCGAGGCAATCATATGGTTGAAGATTGGTACACGATGCAGAAATTAATATCAGGCTTGGCATTGCCCATGCGAATGATTGATGTGTGTGTCAACAGTTGTATACTTTATTGGAAAGCGGACTTCGATATAATGGAATGTTTATTGGAAAGAGGACTTCGATATAATGGAATGTAAATAAGATAAGTAGAAAAAAGAGAGGAAGAAGAGAAAACTTGTGTCGAAGAAACCGTGAAGATAATGTTTACTTTCCATTAACTCCTAGATTGCAAAGATTGTATGACTCGAAAAGAACTCTGAACACATAAAATGGCATTTTGAAAGCTCACAGGATTTAGATGTAATGACTCATCCTAGGGATGGAGAAGCTTGGAAGCATTTTGATCGGATATACTCTGATTTTTTGGCAAAAACAAGGGACGTGAAACTTAGCTTATATACTGATGGGTTTTCACCTTTTGGAATAACGGAAAAGACATACTCTTCGTGACCATTAATGGTAATCCCGTATAGCTTGCCGCCGTGGATGTGTATGAAAAAGGAGTAATTCTCTTGACGGTTCTCATCTCGGGTCCGAAAAATCCAAAAAGCAACTTGGATATTTATTTGCAACCTCTGATAGAAGAATTAAATGAGTTGTGAGATGTTGGGAACCCTTACTTATGACATATCAATGAAACAAAATTAATTCCAATCCAAATGCGGGCCGCAATTTTTTTGACGGTTAGTGACTTTACGGCATACGGTATGTAGAGCGATTAGAGTACAGTGGGAGTGTTGGCTTGTCAATATTGTATGGAAGACACGGTCCTTTCGTTTACAAAATAGTGGAGAATAATCTTGTTTCGATTATCATTGATGTTTCTTGCCATCGGATCATCAATTTAGACGAGATTCGAGGTCTTTCAAGATCAGTAGAGGTGAAGACTGCTCATCGCTGCCACTGAGACTTTCAGGAGAACGAATATCAGAAAGGGTCCAGGATATCCAAAGATCACCAAAACAAGAAAGGAATTAGGTAAGGAAGATGGTAGGGGAAAGGATCATAACTGTACAAGAAGGAGTATATTTTGGGATCTTCCTTATTAACGTACCCTTTTAGTTTGTCATAACATTGGCGTGAAGTACAATGAGAAAAATGTGTTCGACAATGTGTTCAACATTATTATAGATGTAAAAGGGAGGTCAAAAGATAATATCAAGGCTAGAGAAGACATACGTTTATATTGCAACAAACCGGACTTGTTGATAGAAGAGAGCGGTGGAGGTAAGTGCTCAAAGTCATCGACATGTTATAACTTAACTAAGGAACAAAAGAAAATGGTTCTTGATTGGGTTAAAGAACTATTACTGCCAAATAGATGCATCTAACTTGGCTAGGTGTGTTGATTATAAAGAAATAAAGTTGAGCGATATGAAAAGCCATGGTTGTCACGTGTTCATGGAACTACTGATGCCCATCACCTTTAGAGAGCTCCTTCCAGTGAAAGTGTGGAGTTGCTTGGCTGAGTTATGTCTCTTCTATCGAGACTTGTACATCCTGAAGATAAGTGAGTCTCATACAGATGAATTAGAGGAAAGCATTCCCATTTTGATATGCAAGGTAGAACGCATATTTCCTTCGAGCTTTTTCGATGTCATGGAGCAGTTGATGATTCATTTGTCATATGAGGCAAGGGTATGAAGTCCTGTCTAATGCAAGTGGATGTACCCATTTGAGAGGTACTTGCACTATATAAAGAAGACAATGAAAAATAAAACAAGAGTTGAGGGATCAATATGCAATTCTTACTTAATCAAGGAGGCCGCAATATTCTTCAGCTACTACTTTGAAGAAAGCGTACCTACCCTCCGTAAAAGAGTAAGATGAAATGATGATGTTGAGAATCCTCTGTATGCGGGTGAGGGTTTTATCAATATGCAATCAACAAGGATGAAAATTCGGTGAAATGAAAATAAGAATATTGGATGATCGGGAATTTAAAGTAGTGAAGATTATATCCTCCTTAATTTCGAGGAAGTGGAACCTTACCTTCGATAAGTTAATCGATATTGTAAACTTAATACACATTTAATATATATATATATATCTTGAAGAATGGTTTAGAATTGAAGTAAGTTAATCTATTTGAATGCACTCAAATTTAATAACCTTATCAACTCATTTAATTAACAAATGTGTTTCGGTTCACACAGATGCAATACCAACGAAATAGTATAGTCAACTTCTGAAAAATCTATCTTGAGGTCATTTTTAAAAAGTTAAGATGTCCACTGGCTACATTGTGAATGGCTTTCGGTTTCAGACAAGAGATATGGGTCATGAGGGGGAAATTTTTAATGATGGTGCGCGTGTGTGTATCCAAATTATTATGGTGTTTTAAAATAAATAGTTGAGATAGAGCTTCCATTTACACAAATTCAAAAGATAGTGTTGTTCGTTTGTGATTGGTTTGATTCTATTGAGGAATGAGGATTCATCCTCAGTATAAAGTTGTGGAGTTGCACAAAGACCAAAGATATAAAGGATACGATCTTTTTATTTTAGCTCATCAAGTAGAGCAAGTGTCATTTCTCCCATGTCTTCGCTCCAAAAGACTGAGGACCAACTGGATTAGTGTAATAAAATTTTGACCCCGAGTAATAGATGTTCCGTCCAAGATGATGCATTCCAAGAGAACATGGACGTCGACGAGACTTCGACAATAGATGTGATGATTGAAGATGTAGGACCTCATGTCTATGGGTCTCGTTCACCAGAAGGGGTTGATATGACATCGAGACATATTTCGAGGAGTTAAAAAATGATAAAACTGAGATATAATGGGATTCAGATGAAGATTTTGATAAAGAAATTGATGAATATAATGATGATGATTCCGACACCTAGAACATTGTGTGATTATTATACTTATATGATTAATAACTTACGTTTATAGTCATGTTATTACACTTTAAGCATTTCACTTTTATGTTTATACTTATGTTATTATAATTTAAGCATTTTACTTAATGATGATACTTGTGTTATTACACGTTAAGTATTTTACTTAATCGAATTTTCTTTTTTTCTTACAGTATTACGTGCGAGGATTTCGGTGGGCATATTTTCTTTCATAGACACAGTTGATGTATAAGTTTTAGTTTAGAAATTGTATGAAGTACACGTACAATGGGGACTTTAAGTTAAGTTTAGGACTTTAGGACTTTAAGTTAAACTTAAGTGGTGTAATTTAGTGTTGTCATTCCCTTCTTTTCTTATAGTTTTGTTTGTGAGGACTTTGGTAGGTATATTCTCTATCATATACATGGTTGAAGTACGTGTTTTAATTTAAATATTGTTTTATGAGAGAGCCCTGACTCTTTAAGTTTTAAATATTACTTTAAGGGGAAGCCTTGAATCTTTTAGTTTAAATATTGCTCTTTCATATTGTAAATTTGTGTTTGTTGTCTATTATTGTGGCCTGTGTGCTTGGAAAATGTCCATAATACAAGGGAAACTCTGCTAATTTTTTTTTAAACTTATAAAAACCTTAGATTTTTCTTGTAATGACTTACATAAAAATGAATCTTAAGATTATATCGTATTATTAAATGGTCGTATTATTCATAATAATAAAAAGTTTATTTCATCATATTATTAAAGTTTATGAAAGTTTATTATGTCATATTATTTATAATGATAACAACTTTATGGAAGTTTATTAAAAAGTTTATTGAAGTTTATTACGTCGTATTATTCGTAATTATAAAAAGTTTATTAAAGTTTATGAAAAAAAATTTATTAAAGTTTATTTTATACCTCCTACTACTATTAGTACTACACGTCAATCAAAATTGCCTCTCATAAACTTATTCCTCTACAACCTCACAAACTAGGAAGGGAAAATGCATGGTTCTTCTGGCATTAGCTAGTAATGATAAGATTCTAGTGCTATAGATTGATTGTTATGTTGAAAAAAGTTAGTACTATTGGAATAGTTAAATATATATAATTAAATATACGTTATATATTGCTTCACGTGGAGTCTTGACTCTTTTAGTTTAAATATTGTGTTTGTTGCCTGTTTGTATGGCCTGTGTGTCTAGAAAATGTCCATAGTACAATGGAAACTCTTCCAAAATTTTTTTAAACTTATAAAAACCTTAGATTTTTATGTAATGACTTACATAAAAAATGAATCTTAAGATTATAAACCTAAAAAATTCCTTCGACTTACGTTATATATAAAATATATTACACTTATAATTATTATGCAGATATCACAGGTCTGATGGCACGTCGTCGGAAGAGAAAGTATACTGAGGATGCTAGCACATCTCGAGAGGAGCTACCGATATCTACTATTCCCATACCATCTACTATTCCCACACGATCTACCATCCCCGATGCAACTGCCTTGTCTTTGCCGCCGCCTTTTCAATCCCTCACACCCCCTCCGACACAGACGTAGCAAACATCTACCCCACTGACTACACAACCATCCACACAGCCGTCCACTTTTTCCGATGCTCCTATTGCTTGGAATAAGCTTCTCGGTGACCCTCAAGAGCAGTTGGAGCTGAATGTAGATCAATAAATTTAATTTACTTTATATACTTGTCATTATTAAATTATAATATGTACTAATCATATTTCTGTGTAACAGATTGCATCCATCTTCGAGAACCGCAACTGGTATCACGTCTATATTCCATGAGAGGTTCATGGGGGGGTACTGTACATGGAGTCAGTCCCTTCGGAGGTTAAAGATTTCCGGTGGGGAGAGTTCCAGGTAAATGAATTAAATTTCAAATTTTTTTATGGGTTTATTTTTTTCTAATAATAAATTTAATAATCTTATGAATTTTCATTAAATATAGAAAAAATGTGTACGGGACTCAGCCTTACCCATATCAAAGGTCCGGGATGTTTGGGAGGACAGGGTAAGCATTCGGATAAGAGATATAATGGGCGAGTTCAGAAAGATGGTGACCTGCTTCCATGGATTAAGGAGAGATTCTGGAAGAAGATGCTAGATTATCAAAATAGTCCGAGGTTTCAAGCCTATCCAACAAAATAAGAAGAATAGAAATGAGCGACGGGTGTGATGGGGACCCAGGAAATACGCTGATGGTTGCATTTCCTTCATCGAGTCTCTCGCGAAGAAGTTATTAAATTTCATTAATATTACCTCTTTTGGTTAGTTAATTGTAAATTTTATTTAGTGTATATTATTATTTTGTAGCAAGTGATATTAGTTGAAAGATTCTCGAAGAGCAAGGAGTTTGAGGAGCTGCACAAGCATCACTCAAGAGAGGAACAGGGGGAGTTCGTGAATTTTACTTTAGAATAGTTCTAGGTATGTTTAATGAAAAATTAAGTTCATATAATATTTTAATATTTTAAAGTGTATCTAATTAATATTGTACAAGTTATTATTATCTACCTAACATTTTATATTGTATGAGAGATTTCACGAGGTGAAGAGTAAGGCCGAGGAGGAGGCTGCAATGATGAGCACAATTATGCCCGATGATCTTCGCCTTATTGCCATAGCAGGGGGAGGCGTGAGCAGCAGATGTGTATGGAGCTAAATCGGAGGCAGCTCATATGAGAGCTGAGAGTAGTCGGGCCCCATCTTATAGAGGATTAGCTCCGATCAAGCCATGTTGTGCAGATATGTTGCAAAGGGTGGAAGCTACCATTTCGAGCGTCTCCAATGTTTTCGACGAGTATATGAGGCGGTTTATGGAGCATAATAATTTAGTATACATTCTTCCTCCGTCGATGTTGGACCTCGTCAGAGCGGCTCTAGATGCCGGCGCCTCGATATCTTCAACCCCTATACCTGCTGCAGATTCAGAGGTCTCTGCCCTTGATGTACCAGTTCGATCTTCCTCTGCTCCTTCTCCATCTATTCATGCCCCCGACACTAATGATGCCCCCCGCCCTCCAATGATCCTAGGACTGATTATGATGTTTTATTTATTTTTACTTAGATTATTTATTAGGATGTTTTATATATGTATTTATATATATTGTGTGTGTATGTTATGTTTAAAATATTATTGAGATTGAACATTTAGTATAATATATTTGAAGGTTGTTAATTATGTTCAACATTTAATATTATTGTTTGTGTTGGGAATTTTATTATTTTTAAGGAGTTTTTATCCATTTTATAAATTATATATAAAAAATCTTTTTCTTATTGACAATACGTCCGTAGGTAACTATTTTTTTTATTTTTATAATAATTTCTTCAAATCAGTCATTAGAGTCGTCAGTAAAGCTTACTGACAGGAATTGTTGCCGTCGGCAAGAGAGTTGGTTTCATTTACCGATGGACAAAATGACGGAAATGATTTTTTTCATTTCAGCTGACATTCCATGGGACTTCCTTTGGTAAAGTCATCAAAAATTCCAGTTACTGACGGCTATGTCATTGAAAAATTTAGTTACAGACGAAAATGAGCGGACAAATTATTTTTCGTAGGTTTCTCGTCTGTAACGAGTCAACAACGACGGATCACTAACGAAATCATGTCGTTGGTATTTTGATGATTTCTTGTAGTGAGGCGAGCACTAATGGCTTGACCGTCTTTGTCCCAAGCTGCATCAAGATTTTCTTTGTGCTAATTTTCGGCAGAGGTTACCACAAATTTTTAAACCTTTTCTGCTTTTCATTCACTACTTTTCGAATGCTTGCGTCCCAGTAATTTCTGTCTTGTAGTTGACATAATTTGTGGTTTATCTCCTCCCAATTGAAAGTATTTTCTCCTTGGATAAGTTTGTTTCTGTGCATCCATATTTGCTTAATTGATGTGGCTGCAAGTTCAGCAAGTGGTTCTTCATGTCCCTGCAAAACAGGAATAGCGTTGTTAGTAGGGCTATAAATGGGGCAGGTCTTATCCGTATTCGCACGAGTCTATACCCGTTTATAACAGATAAGATTAAAATTTTATACCCATGAAATTGTACCTGTATAGATTCTATTAAATGGGTCTGGGTAGGATGATGATACCTAGACCCGTATACATGTTATAATAAAATAATAATATATTTATATATATTTATATATTATATTATTTTTACATTTTTTTTAATACATAATTTATACATTTATACATTTATGTAGGAGACAAAATAGGAGCAAGAGGTCTCCAAATGCTCTAATTAATATATTGTATTGAATTAGGACTTTTATTTTTATTGGATTAATATACTGAGGATTTTGTGTGTACTTGAACTTGTAATCATTTGAATTAGAGATGTTAAATGATTGTATTTGTTGAAAGAGATGTTGAGGAAATTATGTTAATCATGTTATAATTTTATATATATATTTTTTTTGTTTAATAGAGAAAAAATAGAAAAATGTCATACGGGTACAGCCAGACTCTATCCTAGACCTTGGAGGGTCGGGTCTGAGTCTATAAATTTATACCTAGAGGGTGTGGGTCCATATTTCACTATAAAGGTATAGGTCTGAGTCTAAGAGTACCTAGAAGGTTTGGACCTGTTTATACCATAATTGTTAGGATTTAATAACTCTTGAATCCATCTTCTATACTTCATCATAGAAGTGTGAGACATTAGATGTGGTTCCAAGTCCCTTGGGATAGGAAAATATTATAACCTAAGTATTGTTCCCGCTACATGCCCTGTGACTCTATGCCCAACACGAGGCCAAACACTAAAAACCTCCACACTTAGGACTTGGCTAGGCGTGCAAGACTCTAAAAGGTGGCTCCATAAACGAGTATGATATCATAATGTCATATATCATGTTTGCAAGTTTAAAAGTACAAGTTATAAATTTAACATTATTGACAACCTGTTAATACTTGATAATACTTACTATATATCAAAATAGTTATAATTATGAATACTTAAGTACATATATTTATATGTCATTCAAACACACATATATATATATATATATATATTTCATGTGAGATAAAAGTATCACATAATCAACACAATTCAAATACGTGAAGTTTGTATAGGGCAATAGTATAAGCCTGCAAGGAGACATTGAAGAGACCTCTATGGAGTGTACTAATAATGCATGGTTTGTGCATAGTTAAGACACTTGTCTTGCTTCCTTGAGGGTGGCCTTTTGATGTAAAACGCTGCTATAGTGAGATTGAGACCTAAGCTGCTTAATCCTACAAGATTTTTTACCTAATTATTTTGGAAATGTTGTTATTACAAGACAAGGGAATAAGTCTTATGAACAATCCATCAAACCTACTATTTGTGAAGAATCATTATAAGAATGGAACAATTAAAGGACAAAATGTTCTTTCCAAAGCCAACCTTGTTAGGATGATTAAGACTCAGAAATGATAGTGTGACGGGATTTTACAGCAACATGTCATCGTATCATTGGTGTACATGGAAATGTCCCTCTCTTTTCTTTTTTTTTTTTTCCTTGGTTATATTTCATAAATCTCATCCATTAGAACATAATTTCCTATCAAGGTAATACCTTAGTAATATAAGCCTTGTTTATCATGCTACAACACAAGTTTCAATCATATTTTTCTCCTTTAATATATAATTATAAATCAATTATATACCTTTTAATATATTCTTTTTTATAAAAATTAAAATATAATTCAAACTAATCTTTCACTTCATTATTATTTTTACAAATTAGTTTTTTTGCAAAAATTTTATAGTGCTTGTTGGATTTTTTTTTCTTTTCAATTTAGTTACAATATTAAAGTGAATAATTATTTATTACTCAGTAGTCATGGTCATAGGCCGATCTACATATACTTCAGCAGCGACATAAGACCCCACTAAAGTTAAAAAAAAAAAAAAATTTATGTGTAAAATAGTATATGTGTACTTAATTGTAATTTAATTGTGACCTTATTTGTTAAGAAAATCATATTTTTCTTCACTTTTTTTATTACTCTATTTGTTCTTTTACTTGACACATCTTAGATATTACACTTTTTAAAAAAATACGGAATTTTAAATAATTTTTTCTTATATAGATTAAAATGTCCTTCAAATCAATTACTCTTATCATTATTACTTCTACAAGTTTTAATATTAGAAAAATAAAAAAAAGTAGAATTTTTTTTATGAAGAATAGAATGAGAAAAAATTTATTAAATGTTATATTATTTTCACAATGCATCAATAAAAAATACGAATATTACATAAGTGTAATAAGTAAAAAATCGAAAGAGCAGTAAACTAATATTCTCTTTCCCCTTCTTTCCTCACCTGTAGTACTTTTCATTTATTACTATATATATTATGACACTTTTTTTAGTTAATATGTTAAAACAATTTATTAATATATATATATATATATATATTGCATCCATTAGTCCTGGGTCCTAGATTCGCCACGGGTCATGGTTCACCCTATCAAAAAATATGAATGAAGAAAAATTCTCCCTGAGTTATTTGTCACATTTTCGTTTCCTTCTAGTTTCTAAATAAACAATTAGAGTCTTTTAGATTATTATTTTCTGTAGTCAAGTTTATGCTTATTCATTATGTTGGGAATGCGATTATGTGTTTGTTTATGTGATATTTCGATTTCTACATATAATATGTTGATATATTGATCTGTCTTGACACGAACTTGAGACTTGATAATTTGGGCCTTTAAAACATGAGCTTGAACTCGACTCACATTCGTTCGCACCAAGTTCAAGCGAGGCCGAAATAATTATTTTAGAAACAAATTTGAAAAATAATGAAATGTTTTAATTTCAAGTTATTTTTTATTATTTAAATCTATTTCATTATACAATTATAAAATTATATATTTAAATAATTATATATATCATAGTATAATATAATAAAAAGATATAAATAGTAATGTATATAAGCTTGCCAGATTTGCTTTAAACTTAAGTTCAGCATAAATTACTTTTAGATCTAAAAAATAAATACAAAATAAAGAAAACAGATTGAACCGGTCGAGCTTCAAGTTAAGCAAAATTTATTGATAATTCTATATATTTATATACTATGTAAATATGAGTCCTAAGTATTTAAATCACTTTAAAATTTTTTTTTTGGAAACACTTTGAATATTATTTTGATATAATAAGAATAATTGTCTAATAAGGGATAAGCAATGTTACGGAGAATTGTAGATTTGTTTGGATTGGTTTTTATCTTTGAAAACCAATGTAAAAATTTAATTTTGGGACCTATATTCCCATTTATAAATAATTTCAGTTTTTGGGAGTATTTATTTTTTTTTTTTTTGAGGGTTTATGTCATGCAATAGTGTCATCTACTAACATACTAACAACGTTAGAGGAATCCAAGAAAACATTAGCAAATGCGGTCTGAGATCCGTACAGTTCCATTGACTCATGACTGCTCATTTCTCGTGAAGCTATCAAAGAATAGCCCCCCAGTTATTATATGATGATTTTTCTTCCCCCAGAGCAGAAAACCAAAAGAAATCCCAATTCCAGTTTCTTCCTCAATCAATCTTGATTCAAGATTGAGAACAGCCCTCTCTCTCTCTCTCTCTCTCTCTCTCTCTCTCTCAAGCTGGGAGGGCTCTGACAGGGAAAACACCTGACCCGTGAAAACAGTTACCTAAACATTGTACTCTCAACTATTCTTCCTCTTCTTTCATCACATTCTTTCTTTCTTTTCCGTTTTTTCTCCTCTCTGTAAATTGTAACCACTCTCTTTCGTTGGCTTCTTTCTCCACATTATTTGTTGCCCCCCCCCCCCCCCCCCAAAAAAAAAAATTGGTCCCCTTTTTTACTTTCCTTTTTCTCTCCAACTTTTTCACTACCATCCCATGTTCTAAAACGTGATATTCCTTTACTGGACTTCTTCAATTTCTGTCTTCTGTTTTTCTTGATTTTGTGGGATTTTTCCCCATTGTGGGTTTTGATCATAGTTAAATTCTAGTCGCTATTCCACTGCTCACTGCTGTTTTTCCTAAAATTCCGATAACGGGTCAAAGTGAAAATTCCTCTGGATTGAAAAGTTTGATTCTTTTTTAAGTGCCAGTTCTGATTCTTCTAACCAAATCTCTTCTTTAATGCTTCTTCTGTTGATGGGACAACTTTTTGGAGGATTTTGAGCAAAAAAGGTTGATTCTCTTTGCAAATTATCTTTACTAACAAAATTTTATTGGAGGGCTACTATTTCTCTTCTGCTATATGGCTTCTTGCTTGCTAATTTGAGCATCTCTGCCCCTGGGAGGAGAAAAAGGAAAAGAGCTGCCTTTTTGTTTCTGAAGGCAACCCAAAATGACATTTTCAATTTTGGTCCTTTTTGGGTTGCTATTGAGTTTCCCACTTGTTTTTGGCCAGGATGAGGAGAAATTATTGTTAGCCATTGGAAGAGAGTTAAGATTATCTGAATGGGGCCTAAACAGCTCAGGTTACTGCTCTTGGCCTGGTGTTGGTTGCAGCAACCATACAATGGTGGAAAGGCTTGATCTTTCTGGACTTGGCCTTCAAGGTAATATCACTCTTATTTCTGAGCTCAAAGCATTGAAGTGGCTTGACCTTTCGTATAATAATTTCCATGGATCAATTCCACAAGCATTTGGGAATTTGTCCGAGCTTCAAGTTCTTGATTTGTCATTTAACAAGTTTGGAAATCTGATTCCTGTAGAATTGGGTAGGTTGAGGAATCTTAGGTCTTTGAACCTTTCTGATAACTTGCTCAATGGAGCTATACCTAATGAGCTCGAGGGGCTAGAGAAATTGCAGGAGTTTCAAGTGTTTACCAATAAACTAAATGGAACAATCCCCAAATGGGTGGGAAATTTAACCTATTTGAGAGTTTTTACAGCCTATGAAAATGATCTAAGTGGTGAAATTCCCAATAATTTAGGCTCAGTTTCACAACTTCAGCTGTTGAATCTTCATTCTAACCTCCTTGAAGGATCCATACCTGAGAGCATTTTTGCAATGGAGAAGTTGCAGGTTTTGGTTTTGACTCAAAACAAATTGACAGGCAGTATTCCTCCTTCAATTGGGAATTGTAAGGGCCTTTCGAATATACGAATTGGGAACAATAAGTTAATTGGAAATATTCCCAAAGAAATTGGGAACGTTACTAGCCTTACTTACTTTGAGGCAGATAATAATAATCTCTCTGGGGAGATTGCTTCTGAGTTTGCTCAATGTTCTAACCTTACCCTTCTCAATTTAGCCTCAAATGGATTCAGTGGAACTATTCCTTCAGAATTTGGCCAACTTATCAACCTGCAGGAGCTGATTGTTTCTGGAAATAATCTGTTTGGAGAGATCCCACTTTCTGTTCTGAGTTCCAAAAATCTTAACAAGCTTGACTTGAGTAGCAATAGATTTAATGGCTCTATACCAAAAGAGATCTGCAATACTTCAAAACTGCAATATCTGCTATTGAGTCAGAATTCTTTTAGAGGGGAGGTACCTCATGAGATTGGCAATTGCATAAAGTTGCTTGAATTGCAGATGGGCAGTAATTATTTAACTGGAAGTATTCCTCCGGAGATGGGGCACATGAAGAACTTGCAGATAGCATTAAACTTGAGTTTCAACCATCTCCATGGGCCATTGCCCCAAGACTTGGGGAAACTTGACAAGCTTGTTTCGTTGGATCTCTCTAATAATCAGCTTACTGGGATTATTCCATCTGCGTTGAAGGGTATGCTGAGTTTGATAGAGGTTAATTTTTCAAACAATCAACTCACTGGTCCAATACCAATTTTTGTGCCATTCCAGAAGAGCCCCAATTCAAGTTTTACAGGAAACAAAGGGCTTTGTGGCGAGCCGTTAAGTTTATGTGGAAATTTTAATGGTTCTAATCGATTAGGTTACCATCATAAGGTCTCTTACAGGGTAATATTGGCGGTTATTGGGTCAGGTTTGGCAGTTTTTGTATCAGTGACAATTGTTGTCTTGCTGTTTATGTTAAGGGAGAAGCAAGAAAAAGCCAGTAAAGATGCTGGAGTAGGTGAAGATGAAAATAATGGAAAACCGGTCATCATGGCAGGAAATGTGTTCATTGAAAATCTCAGGCAAGCTGTGGATTTGGATGCAGCAGTGAAAGCAACATTAAAAGAAACCAATAAGCTTAATACGGGGACATTTAGCACTGTGTACAGGGCAGACATGCCATCCGGTATGATTTTATCCGTTAAGAAGCTGAAATCAATGGATAGAACTTTAGTTCACCACCAGAGCAAGATGATCAGAGAGCTTGAGAAACTCAGTAAACTCTGTCATAACAATCTGATGAGGCCTCTCGGATTTGTAGTTTATGAAGATGTTGTGCTTCTGTTACATCAGTACTTCTCTAACGGAACACTTGCTCAGTTTCTTCATGAATCTTCAAACAAACCAGATTATAAACCTGATTGGCCAACAAGACTCTCAATAGCCATTGGAGTGGCTGAAGGATTGGCATTCCTACATCATGTTGCCATTATTCACCTTGACATTTCTTCAGGTAATGTCCTTCTTGATTCTAATTATAACCCTTTGGTTGGTGAAGTAGAAATATCAAAGCTCTTAGACCCCTCTAGAGGGACAGCAAGTATCAGTGCTGTTGCTGGCTCTTTTGGATATATTCCCCCAGGTATTTCCTTCATTGCTTGTTTCATTTTTCCCTGCTAATAATTTGTTACGCTACAGCTCTGCCCTTCCCAGTATCTCAATAGTTCCTTCGTGAATTCTGAACAGAATATGCATATACAATGCAAGTTACGGCTCCTGGAAATGTTTACAGTTATGGAGTTGTTTTGCTTGAGATACTTACAACACGATTACCAGTTGACGAAGAATTTGGTGAAGGAATAGACTTGGTGAAGTGGGTTCATGGGGCACCAGCAAGAGGCGAAACACCAGAGCAGATACTTGATGCAAGACTTAGCACTATCTCATTCGGTTGGAGAAAGGAAATGCTTGCTGCACTAAAAGTTGCATTGCTTTGTACAGACAGTACACCTGCAAAGCGACCAAAGATGAAGAAGGTGGTAGAAATGCTTCAAGAAATAACACAATAGCCTAGCGAAATCTTCAGTTCAAGTCAAAATGCTTGGCCCATTACGGCAACTCATGCCATTATCTGCAGTCTGTATATGGTTAGAGTGGCTTATGCAATATGCCAATCTACTCTCTGTTGACTGTTGTAATGAAGAGCTTTGCCAGAGATGCAGCTCTGTTATTTGTCCAAGGAAAAAGCAGAAGAAATGAATGGAAGGTTAATGCAATAGTTATCCTCCAATAGTGCTAATGTGTAATGCTGTTGTGTATTAGGGTCTTCAATCATATATGATTGGGATTTTCTGTGGAAAATGCTGTAAATGGAAGAGATATTGTTAGGTTTTATCTATGAAATTATGTATGTTCCCATTGATAGGAAAATGCTGTCAAAACATAGTTGGGACTTATAGTTATCTCAGTTTTTCTAGTTAGTTCACACTATGTCCTTTTCGAGGCAAAGATCCTCATTGATAAATACAGGCCATTCTGCAGCTTTCTCCGATTGATCAAGATAAATGCATGTCCAGGATTTACTTGAATGACAAACCTCACCGCTACAAGTTTCTTTACAGAAGATTCAGTTGCAGCTACATCCCTGGCCTTAACCAATTAGAATAAAGGTAATCTTCCATATGCCCTCGTTTTCCTTTTCCTTTATGATATCTAAGGGAGCAAAATAGTGGTCATCTCAGCAAACTTCAGCTTGAGAAACTGACCACACACCAAGGACACCTTCCGAAAGATTGCTAAACCTGGTTCCAAAAACCAAATGTGAAGATCCAGAGTACCACGTTCAATTACATTTAAAAGCAAGAACATGCAGAAATTAGCAGATGCTGCCATCAGATCCTCTTTCCCCATTGCTGCTGAAAGATTTTTATTGTTTTCACAAACAATAAGAATGCAGGTTTTTATCATTCCTTTTGAGGGGGAATTTATCAAGCAAGCTCACCAAGAATTGAGTGTAACTGATTTTCATATTCTATACCACCTTCGGCCAATTATAACTATTCAACCAAGAACATACAAGCAAACATTAGTAGAAACAACATTTCTTGTGTACACAACCATTAGGTAGTTCGGATAAGGAGCTTTTACCAAAATAAAAGGAAACACATGAAGGAAGTACATTGATGATGAAAATCCATTTGGGAGACACTATCATAGAAAGAGAGACAAAACATAGGATGCATATAAAACCCAGGATAGGAGATTAAGAGACTGATGTATCCCATAAACCAGGGATTCTGAACTGAACATTTATTCATAGAATGTAAATAGCATCATCAAATGAAGCAGCTACTAGTTCAAAAACAACCGAAAAGAAAGCAAATAGTGATAGCAATCCAGAAGTGCAGCTTTCTCCATCTTATGATTCATGCTACACACTGTTCAAAAAATTTTAAGTCGTACTCTTTAACTGTGAAATCAATACAAAAAAGATACGCCACCAGGAGGAAGGTCCATTAATCAATCCGGTTCTTCACGATGAAATTTTGACGGCTAATGGGGTTCATTACCACTGGGGGACCAGCAGTTCTTGGCCAGGCCTGAAACTTTTTGTCTGTCTCTTCCCACCAATCCTTGTTTGAAACAGTGCTTGGGGTAGTACCTAAAGAAATGGAAGAATTAATTACTAAAACAGGATGCATTCGAAAATGATAAGCAAAGAGAAAGTATTCAGCTAAATGTGCTAGGACTTACCACCAAAAATCTTATGGTCAGCAATAGCAACATCACATATATACGCAACTGCAAATGATCCAGCCAAAGCAGACAAGATGTACTTAGTTGCCATCTTGGAGAGCCAACAACTGAAGATAAACCAAACTTCCAGTTAGCTCAAGAAAGTTCCAGCTCCAATAAGAGTTTCCCAAAACCAAGTTCTCTAATCAATCTCTTTAATAGAACAGAACCATGAATATCCAATGGTAAAGAAAAACAAGAATATTCAATGAAGAGTAAATGATATAGCAACTGCAAGAAACAGTGTAGATAAAAGATAACAGCAGAAGTTAGACTCGAATTCAGGAATCTGTGAAGAAATTGTCAAGACGAGATGTTCACAACAACTTTACACCTATACAAACCTTTTTCTTTCCTGTAAATATCTCCCCACATTACATTTTACAAAAACTGAAAAGAGAAATAAATTCTCCAAAAAAACAGATAAACCCTAAGCCACTTGTTCGCAAGAAATATTAATCTGGTGATTACATGAATAAGAAAACACAGTCAACCAACTTTTAAGGAGAAATTTTGTCAATTTTGTTCACGGAAGTGCTTCGCAAAATAAGGCCAAACAGGTTAAAAAAAAAAACCCGCAGTTCTGTGAGCACATGAACTGAACTGAAGCGGAGAGCTCCATCTCAGAGCTCAGAGACAGCATTATGCGGCAATTGTGCAGTATTGTGAAACTGAAACAAGGTAGCTGAGCTATTCAAAATTCTTATTTGTTTACAGTCTGAAATCAACCACGATATCAATTCCAATCGGTTTCAGGTAGCGCTTATGCAAAAATAGATATCTACAACTGAATTTGATATAGATTAATTCTATTTCTTGTGCTTATTTCTGGAAGTGAAAATTGAATCTTGATGAGACCCTCATCCTATATTGTATGTTTTTTTTGGTTCCTTTATTGGTTTCCTGTATAAATTCCCCTTCTGGTTTTGCTCCTCTAGAAGATGCAATGCAAGTATGCAACATTAGTTCCTTCATTTGTTTTCTTTCTTGGAGATACTAGTTAATCTGGATAAGATCATTACTAGCTAAAACACCTAGCAATACAGAGATCCTAGAGCATATGATTAATGATCGATGAAATTTACATCCCATAACAGAGCACGTAACGTAATACAAGTTATACAACAAGTAGCGAGAATAGGTATCAAACCCTAACTTCTAAGACAAACACGTAAATCAAGATTCAAATCACCAAAACAGTGATCTCAAAACTTAAAGCCTAGAAGAACAAATTATGAAAATTTAAATGAAGATAAACACACTGACAGATGATGAGAACTCACCGATTCGGAATTTGGAGGAAAGCGCGAGAACGGACCGGAAAGAGGCTGAGATGAAGAGTCTGAACGCTGGTAGAGTGGGATTAGAGCCATATATATGCACAGCCGCATACGACGCCGTTCGCGTTTTTTGTTTTTGTTTTTTTTTTTTTGGTTTTCCTTTTCTACTACTGTATTAGCAACTTTTTTACAATTTCTAAAAAAAAAGGTACATGGCGTATTTAGGCATTTACATAATCGTCCTCAAAGTTTATTTTATGTCATTTTGGTCCCTAAAAATTTACAAGAATTTATAAAATCCTTCTGCTGTTTAACACTTAAATTTTGTTTTAAAAAAAAACACACAATCTGCTCACACAGAATAATCTAAAAGGTAAAATAGACAATAGGTCATTCCTCCAACAAAACACACCGATGCTTGGGTTGTGGGAAAATAAAAATTGTTATTCCTTACAAAATTGCATATCACGTATCTTTTTTCTTTTAATAAAAGTGCTTATAATACATATTTTATCGTTTACATTACCACATGTTAGTAGCTTATATGATATTTTCCCTATAAATTAAGTGTTTGACAACAAAATGATCTTATTGAATTGTTATAAATTGTTTAGCAACCATAACAATAGAAAATAAATCTTAATAACCCTATTGTGTCAAGGACTAAACAACATGGACTAAATAGGATATTTTTCCAAAAAATAACTTCAATTCTTTTTCAAAAAAATGAAATAAGAAAAAACCTTCTAATGGTACATTCTAGTAAATTGTTGTAAGAAGATTAAAAAGGATCAATGTATATAAATAAAGGATTAAATATATTTTTTTTAAGGTTTGTCTAAATTATAATTTTATCCTAACACTTTGTGTAAATTACGAATACATTCTTGCCTATTATATATTAATAACTAAGTAATCCCTACTTCTAATTTCAATACAAAATTATCAGAAAATCATGATTTTGTAGCAAAAATTTTAAAAATCTTCCTAAAGTATCATTTGTGTGTCTATTTCTTGTCACTATATATTTGAAGACAATAATATCCTCTCTAAAATATTTTTTCTTTTGTCTATTTTTGTTATAAATGGTGTTTTATCTTAATATATAATAAACAAGAATTTGACTCGTATAATAATATTTAAGAAGGTTTCAATTATTTTACTACATGGCCATTGTTTTCTAATATTTTTTTTACTGAAATTAATTGTAGGGATTAATAAGTTATGAATATATAAACGATAAGTATGTACTTGTATTTTATACAAAATAGAATGATGAAATTATACTTTGGCCGAACCTCAAGAGAGAAATGTAATTAACCCTAAAAAAATATTCTTGGAATATTCATCATTTAGGAACTAATATTGAGATTTTTGTTATAAAATTAAAGGAATTCTTAAGCAGAATAATAATATGTAAACTTTTCTTAAAAGAAAATACAAGAGAATATAGAAAGCTTTAGAATATTATTAGCTTTTCTATTCTATCTTTACAAGTGCCTTAGTACCCTCTTTATAGAGGTAGTAACGGTACAAGAGGATAAGAATAGATGAATAAATTCTATCCTTTAGTATGAATAGGATAGTGATTAGAACACTTTATTCTTTATCCACTAAAGATAATATTATCTTCTAGAATGGTCCTTTTGGACTATTAGATATCCAATAATGCAATTTCATAAGACTCACCCTTGGATGTCCATTAAACAAAGAATGTATCTCGTTAAAAATATTACTAGAGAAAAACCTTGTGGGAAAAAGCTTCTAGTGAAAGAAAAAAGAGTACACCATTATTTATATTTTTTACTCCCTAATTTGCACATCATTGAACCGATGCATCTCAAAATTTCAATACTCAAATAGTACATTCCGTAATGTCTTAGTTAATAGATCTTCTGGACCATAATATTTGATCAAAATTATTGCACATCAATTTCACCATTTCTATAAGAAAAAATAGTGAAATATACTTTGTCATATGTCCTTTAATATATCATTGAACTTAATACTCAAAATTATTAGAATCTCTTGGGTTCGTTCAGCTATCATAATATTAATAACTACTTTTGATTACACACTTTCTAACCAATTGAATTTCACTTTAAAATAAAATAAAAGTGGCAGTTATAGATCTCTTTTCACTATAAAAGTCTAATATAATATGTGGATCTTAATAATCATTAATTTGTAAAACCTATCTTAACTGGAGTTGGATTTTCTTAATAATCCAAGATAACTTCATAAGAACAAAGTCTGTATCATTCCAAAATCGTCTGATTAGAGAAGAATTATATGAAATATTTACTTGCATCATTCATGCAAGTATATATATATATATATTAGTATACATATTTTAGAAACTTATACTTCAAGAAAAACAAATTTCAATATTCTTTATCACTTCTCAAGTAGTCGACGACTATTTTTGTACCTAGTGACGTTTCATGCCCACGTATAATATCTTCTAGATGTTTAAACTTGATTTTTTTGAAGCCTTTTATAAAAAAATTTGCCTTCAATAATGACATGCTTTAGGAAACTCTTCAAGAGGAACATATAGATCACTATTTCATTCTAAGATATTTCTCTTTAAAACTAAAAATATTAGTCATACTCGTACTTTACAATTATTAGTTTTAAAGATCTGATTTTCTCCTTCAAAGTCATTTTTCAAAATGGATAATATATAAATTTTATACTTGATTATTTGTAGTGGAGTCGAGATAAATTATTAGATAGCTATTTTATAATTCATAGCAAATGGACAAACTTATGAACTTCTGGTTCACTAATGCATATGCTAGACAAGTGATAGAGTGATCTCATCTCTCCTCATTGTATTGTCATTCTGTTGCTAATTATTGTCTCCCTTTAATATGGGAAACACTAATTTATCAAAGTAATAATTAGGAAGTCATGCAAAAAGCACATTAATAATCATATGTGGTAAGTATAAGCAAAATTCTATTTAGATTTTCATATACATGAACAGAATTGATATTTTAATATCGTCCTTTTAAAAGTATCACTAAGAGTATATTGTCATATTCTTCAAGAATATTAGTCACATACCTCGGACATTTTGAGTCCTTCTAGGGCTTCATATAGATATTAAATATTTTATTTGATAAAATCAAATATATTTGTATCCACCATTAGAAAATATTATTCTTCGTATCAAATACTAGACTTTACGAAGAATCTTATTCCACAAGTTGTAATTTATACATTTCTTGGTTCGCATTATATTTTTATAGAGATATTCATTTCATTCCAATAAAGTTACACTTCAAGTATATAATTCCTGCTGAAAATATATGTACACTTCAAGTATACTTGTGTAACCATCCGGACATTTCATATTTTTGATCATGTAAACACTATATTATTACCTCGAATTTCAAATATTGAATTTCGAATCTGTTGATATTTATTTTAGATCCTCATTTATACTCCATTGTGCTTAAAATTAAGTATTATTGACGTCTGTACTATTTTGGGATTCCATCATAATTTTTAATTAAGAACAAATCATATTGATCATCTCATTTTCACAATTCTAAGTACCTGAATTTATTCTGGAAATAATATATAGTCATGTTTAGAAAAATTCTGTTGGAACTTCTATCCTTATTTTAAAAATATGTGACCATCTTAATTATTTGCTCCTTTTATATATGATGAATTGTCTTCCTTCAACCGACTTATTTATTACTGTTTTAATTGTGTATCAGATTCATTTGTAATGGTAGATTATCCTTCACGGACATCAAGTATAATAGGAGTATTATTGTATATGGATGTTGGTCAGAATTGCCTAGCTATATAACTTATGTTTTCTACGCGGATCAATATGAGACAAAAAACCAAGACATCATCCCTTTTCATATTATCTCCTCTTTATGTTAGGAAACTTATTCAAAATGATCGAAATGCAAATCTTCCCCTTGAGATTTGCTTCCAAAGTTTTTCATATAACTTCTCTTGAAGTCCCATCTCATTTTTTTTTTTTTTTTGTGGTGGATTAGAAAGGAAATACATATCATAATATTTAATCTAGAGATAAAAAATATTTGATTACTAACTACAAACCATTTAAAAAGAGAGGAGAACTAATATAATTTGTTGGCAAAATACGAACAACTGTTATTGAGAATTTACTTCAATTATTTCAAGACATCTAAAACCATTCGATACATGAACATATTCTTTAGGATGTTCACATAAAACTACCAATATTATTGTGACAAATTATGTTTGTACGAAAAAATTTAAATATGAGCTCATAAGTCAGGAGACAAACATATTACGTATAAACAAATATATATTGTCAATGCATTGACTATATTTTTTGTATTTATCCCAAACATATTAAATCCGATTAATCCTTATAATATTCATATAATTATTTTTGCCTTGTAAACAAGTAGCATATGTGAATTTATTGGGTTTCGAAACTTATACTCCCAAAACTATTTCAAAACTTAAAAATAGAATTTCATATTTTATGATGCGGGATGGTCTAACCGATCAGGCCAATTGATAAACTATTTAAATAAGCACAAAAACTATTTGAATTAGTAAACTTCAGGTTTACTCCATATGCATCTCAAATCCAAGAATTCTGGATGAGATATGGAAAAGAAAACAATAGTTTATATAATGCAAATTTTATTTGGATCGAACAATAATAATAAATCGAGATTCATCCACTATCTCAAGATCGTCTTCATTGTGAATAATATCATTAAAAAAACCTTTAACAACGTTTTAGTAGATGCAGTATATTTCATAATAAATATCTACTAGATATTTGAACGATAACTCTTTCAGAGTTGCGATTAACTGGCCTTTCTGATTAGAAAATACAATAATAATAATTCAATTACTTTGATAAATTTTATCAACAATTAAACTGTCAAAAATTCTCTTCTAGAGATTTAGAGAAGTAGGCTACATTTGCATGTACCATATTAAAGTGAATCATTAATATTGATATCATTACTATCAATATCATAATTTTAGGAGAAGTAAAATAATACTTTTTACTCTTTCATTGCTCATGCTAATTAATTAGCAAAATAGGATGTCAAATGTACTATAGGTACATGACAAATGCTTATTCATATTGCATTGATAATATCATCATAATATTAAATCATAATACTTATTTTCTTTCTCATAATTTTCTCACTTTAGGAGAAAATATATACTTATGTGAATTTGATGAGTTATTTCACCAATATGATTCTAGAGAATATTTTTTATCACAACTAAAAGCATAACCAAATCACTTTTACAAATAAATTACAAGAACTAATTGCATTCGCTTCTAGGAATGATATAGAATTGTTGGTCAAATATCACAATACTTTCCCAATGGCTCATTTTCTTATTCAAATTCAAATGCACATGAGATCAATTTAAAACAATTTTTTTTAACAAATATTTCTCTTAATATAGCTACTGCAGGAGTATATTCAAGGTATAAGAGAAAGGAAAATTTTCTCTATCATATCTACTAATAATATTCCTTTAATATAACTTGATTGAAGAGGAATTAAAAGTCATAAAATTATTTATACTAATATAGTATATATTTTTTAACTGAGTATAACTCATTATATATAACTAATGTTGTATAACAATCATCTTCTAGTAATTTATATATTTTCTCAAAATATATCACGAAAAATCAACTAGATTTTAAGCTTTATTAATTTTGTTTTCTTGTGGTGTCTTCAGGAACCACCATATCTAAATGAATTTTAGCAATAAATATTTTGTAGTCGATGTATAATTTCTTCCTAGAATATGAAAATCACAAATTCAAGCTTCATAAAATTTTATATGAAAATAGAAATTTTGATCAGAAGAACTTACCTTAACCTTCAAATCATTTAAAACACAGATTCTTGAAACTTGAAAGGCAAACAAAGTCTTCATATGGACTTATGAAATATCTATCTCATACAACTTCATAAAAATTTTCGGTAGAAACTCGTGCTGATAACGTGTTATAAAATTAAAGGAATTCTTAAGCAGAATAACATGTAAAGATAAATTTAAAACAAAATATAAAAGAATATAGAAAACTTTAGCATATTATTAGCCTTTCTATTCTATCTTTACATGTGCCTTAGTACCCTATTTATAGAAGTAGTAAGGGTATAAGATAAGAGTAGGATAAGAATAGATGACTAAATTCTATTCTTTAGTATGAATAGAAAAGTGACTTGGACAAACTATCCTCTATCCACTAAAGGTACTATTATCTTCCAGAATTGTCCTTTTGGATTATTGGACAGCCACTAATACAATTTCATAACAATTTTAACGAAATGTCTTCTTTTTTTTTTTTCCCTTTTTTCACACTAGAGATAGAGAGGAGAATGGAAGAGGAAAATTTTAGTTTAAGATAAATCATTTTATTTATTCTTATATAATGATTTTTTAAAAGGATTTATATAATGCTTTTGACATTCTCTTTGTTTGTCCTTTAAATTCAATTTGATGAAAATACATATAAATTTCTCAAATCATTTATTTTGTATTTTAGGCCATTATAGGAATAAATAGAACTTCAATATTGTAATTGTTCACTCCAAATTCGATGATATTTACATTTCGGTATTATAGTGTATAAAAGATTAAATCGCAATAAAACATGCTATGCAGATAAATACTTGACAATATGATGATGGACAGTGACATAGAATCCGTTCATTCTTAGAATAGAATTCTAACCTCATATATATATATATATATATAGCACACACACACACACTTGTAAAGCAATTTGTACTATGCATGAAGAGTCAATATTCAATAAATAAATTATAATTAACATTTTAACAATGATGAAATTTAATAAAGAAACTACCTATAAAAATATAACATAATTTTTAAAAAATAAATACAATAAATAAATTTAATTATTAGTTTCCCATAATAAGTATAGTTGTGGGGTAACGTGGAGAGATAGAGGAGATGGAATAAAGAAAAATATTGAAAAAAGCTTCAAAATTTGGCTGTCCCCTCCTCACTTCTTGAATTCAAAAACGAAAAATAATAATAATAGTAAAAGAGTTGGTGTCCCATTGTACATAATATACCTTTTTTTTTTTTTTTACTTTATGTGATAATATTAAATCTAATAAAATACAATTTATGCTGGAACAATTTGATGTTAGAAGTAACAAAGTTTGAAGTCGAATAACAAAAAAAGAAAAAAAGTGAGAGTGGGAATATCTTTTCTACAAGGGCATCGTTAAAGTTAACTCAGAAAACTATAAGGATAACTCGAAAAAATTTAAAAAATTTCATTTTCACCTAAATATTTCCTCTCTCTTCTCTAAACTCTCTCTACGACTCCTAAATTCAATCTCAGATCTTGGAAGATCCGACCGTTAAAATTGAAAATAAAAGTTAGTTCTTCAATCTATTCTCATTTATCTACAATTTTATCGGTTTATATCGTGAAAATATCCCTTTAATATTAAAAAAATCAGAGCTTTAAAATTTTTTTGGTTGTTTTCGGGCACTTTCGCCCGGTTGGAGCGAAAGTGCATGGAACTTTCGTTGGCATTGGACGAAAATTTCTATGCACTTTCGTCCAGCCTTGGCGAAAGTGCAATTTTTTTTCATAAATGATTATTTGAATTGTTAATTAATTTTGTATACGTAGAATGATTGTGACTAGTTTTTTAATTTTTTTTAACGTGATAATATTTAATTGTTATTATGAGTATGAATGAATATGTTTTTGTGAATAATATGAAATGAATTTTGTGTATGTAAAGTAAATGTAACTAGTTTAAAATTATTTTCTTATAATTATGTGTTTAATAAGGAAACGTTTTATGTAACTGTCGAACTGTTTGAATTTTAATTAATCGTTATTCTTTGCCTTAGGTTTAGGTTTTAGTAGGTAAGAGTGAATAATATATAAATTAATAAATATTACATAAGAATATTACACTAAAGAATATTAGTGATGAATGGCCTTAGGTTTAGGGTTTAGTAGGTTAGATTGAATAATATATAAATTAATAACTATTACTAAAGAATATTACTAAAGAATATTAGTGATGAATAATAATAGTACGAAGAAATAGTAGAAATGAAATAATAGATCCCGATAATAATAAATAATAAAATAATAATAGATGTTAAAGTAAATATGTGATAAACAGCTATTAACGAGTTTGAATAAATAATAGATGGTTCGACCTAGCGGCCGCAGAGGAGATGATGATCTTGGTCCTGTCACGGACAGGACATGTTGAGTTGAGAGGCGAACTGTCATAGCTTCGTCTAGAGGTGTGAGGGGACGACATAGTACCTCCAACCTCTTCGCCACTCCTACCCATCTTGCACCTGGTTTCCATCATGGTACAGGTGAACCCGGGTCTTCTGTCCAACCACCGCCTATACCTTCTAGATCTCGACCTCCCCCCCAATCCCATCTGTCTCACACCCCTGTGCCCTATGAGCCATATGGATCTGCACAGCCATCTTCACACCCCACAGACACAATATATGATCCATACTTACATGCTCTGACTATACGACCTCGCATACCATATAGATCTACCACCCAGAAGCCTATACTGGAGTTTATTGGTTAGCGAGACAGATAGGGGCTAAGTTTTTTTATCAGATGTTTAGCGCCGCCCCTCAAGATTCTTCATGCAGCACACATGGGTATTCTCATGCTGAGTATGGTGTTTCAACTTTTGTTCCTTATGCACGGAGGCCTGCAGATAGGGTATGTGAGGGTGATATTGGCTTTGAGGATGATAGGGGGGTTGGAGAGGAGAAAGAAAGAATCGAATCCCTACATATTAAGGGAGAGGCGGATGAGAGAGGTGATGATGATGGTTATGGTGGTGATGATGATTAGGATGAGGGTGATGATGCTGGTGATGAGGAGCAGCCCGTGCATGTGGCACCTATGGCACATTCTAGTGGATCAGACGGGCATCCTCGTCATGGGAAAGGGAAAGGGTTGACCGGCAGCTTTATGTCGGTGATGAGTAAGATTGCAGGGCCTCGTAACAAAAGACCCGAAGTGACTCGTGAAGTTCCGGCTCTGACATAGAAGAGGAAGAAAGTGAAGCCTTCAGATTGGGAGCAGACAGACCCAGCAGAGGAAGGTCCTGTTGCCCTCTCCTTTATAGTCGTGCATCTTTCGGCCCTTGACACTTCCTTCCATCCCTATGGAAGTGGGGCGTGTTGGATATATCGTAGTAGTGGTAGATCTTCAAGTCCCTAGGGATCAATCAATGGATAATATAGCACTTACAATGGCTGGAATTAATCCCCTATGAAAACTCTATCAAGCCCTCGCTAAGAGGTAGAATTGGCTAAAAGCATCGTACTTCTTCCCATAGCTAAGGATGTAATCGGAGCTAATCCCATCATACGGGGGATATATAGCGGGTCCGATATGGTGTAGACAGGTACATTTCTTTATGTTAAAGTTACATATTATTTTATTGTTATTATTCTTTAATGTGTAAAATGTTTTTATTACTACAAATAGAGTATAATAATATAATGAAACTGTATTAATTTATTTATTTTATATTCAGGATCGTGGTTCATTGAAGTTCCGATCGCGTTACATGGCACTCACAGGCTGGGAACTTACTGATGCACATGTTCGGCCCTTGGCTTTCAGGTCCGGTCTTATGCACCTATGATCGTGCATGTTTCAGCACCCCATTGATGCATTGTTGTCGGCCTTTGTTGAGAGGTGGCAGATCAACACGAACAGCTTCCACATGCCATGAGGTGAGATGACCGTTACACTATACGATGTGGAGCCTATTCTCGGGGTTCCTGCATATGGTGCGGTAGTGGATTCGAGATTATCCAGGGAGCGGTTGGTTCAGCTGGTCAGGATGATTTGAGTTTAGCTCTCACCGGTGGTTTAGGGTTTAATGCACTGGAGCTTCACACTGTTACCACTAGTAGACAGACTTCACTGCTGCCTCGTGTAAGAGCTTCCTTCTATCTACAGTACATCTTGGGTAGCTCACTCTTCAGTGATAAGAGTGGCAACATTGTTCCTGCCAGACTATGACCACTGCTACAGGATGTGAGTTCTGTTGGGAGGTTCGCTTAGGGTGCTGCCTGTCTTGCGTATCTTTACAGGAATCTGTGTCAGGCGTCCAGTGTTGATGCAAAGGAGCTTGCTAAGTGCTGGTCACTGTTAGAGAGATGTGTTTTAAATGTTACGTGAATTATGTCATTTTTTATATTTTAAGGTTTAGATAATTTATATTTATTTTATAAATCTTATTAATACATATCTTTATAGTTTTCACATTTATGCTACTTATATTTACTTTTAGGTGTGGATATATCTGTACTTTCCCATATTTGCACCCCCGGTTAGACCAGGTATTGAAGCCTGTAAGCCAGACATCCAGTAATTTCTAGTGTTGGGGTATAAGAATGAGAATAAACTTCTTGATATTCGCCTAAGACTGGATGTGATGACAGCAGATGAGGTTAGGTGGGTACCGTATAGGATGCAAGAGATTCGGGCTTGCTGGGTTTCCACGTGGCACGACTTTATTGGATATTTTGACTGCGTTGAGCTGTACATGCCTGATCGTGTTTTGAGACAGTTTGGGTATAGACAGTATATTCCCGCCCACCCTATCCAGCCTCAGGAGGCATGCAGGCTGCCAAACAATAGGATGTACGTGCTGAGGAATACTTTTGTAGAGGCACTATAGCTCGAGGCACCTACGCACTTATTGATGGAGACATGGACCAATGTTCCGGCCATTCCACCGAGTTCCTGCACGGATGATTACATGGGTTGGTACTCCCCCGAAGTCACCCGAGGATACAAAATCCTGAAAATATTCCCGGTGGCTTTCACTTACCGGTAGCGGCCGTTATGCCACCCCGGGCTCTGTTGGATTTGATTGCACGTGAGGCTACCCGAGAGGATCTTGAGGATAGTGAGCTTAGACGTACGGTTCGAGATTTACTAAGGAAGGATTACCGCGCTCCTTAGTAAATCTTTATGTATTTAGATATGTTACATATTTTTTACATTCTTGTTTATGTAGTATTAGTGGATTTTGTTCTGTTTATTATTTTTATTCCAACACATACTAGTTTATTATTTAAAAAACAAATATTTATAAAATCAAATCTAAAAAAATATAATGTATTAATAACACTAACCACGTACACGTAATGAATTATACATTAAAATACTAAAGTTCCTAGTTAATAATAACATGCGAATGAGTATGAGGCAGATACATTTCACGGTATCTCGCAACTCAATCAAACATTTGGTCACAGTATGAGACTGCCCAGCCACTAACTCGTGCGTCTCGATGATATTCCCATTGCACCTGGAGTGGAGGCAAAGGGCATCCATCTCGCAAGTGTAGGTGCAGAATAAATTATTATAAATTAAATATAAGCTTCAGCTAAAAATGTAATGAATGAGAATAATAATTACAATAATTTAAAATAAATCACAGTAATAAATACCTATATGAAATGCTGTTGTTCCTCTATGAATCCGATGAATATTGTTCCAGCATTACCATCCATGTTAGAAACAAGAGGTAGGACGGTGGTCGACCCTAATCGTGCATGAAAAACAACGCACAAATTGAATGTGTTCGCGATGGCATAAAGATGATCAGGTGTATCCATCCAATATTCAGCAGGCGCCGAACCCTCTTCCCAATTGGTCCGCCTTATCAACTCAGTGACACGTTCTACTGATCCTAACAGTTTCACATGTACGTTCATACGATAGTATAAATCAAAGCACATTCTTCTACGAATTTCAACCCAATTATTTTCATCCCCGAATAAAAAATTAGATACAACTCTAAATCCACAATTACCATCACCAACCACATTCTTCCAATTTGGTACGAATTCGTAGATGAACCCGGAAAATGCATTGTTGAAGGGGAATGGCGTTGATGGGGCATCCGGGTTTACAACGGATGATAGACTAGACCTACCACTGTTATGTCCCCTGCCCCTACTCCTACCGCTACGAGGCAGCCTACCTCTTCTACATGGACTAGGACCAGAACCTGAACCTGAACCGCTTCCCAATCCAAAACCTGATGTGCTAGACTTTCCAATCTTCCTATGTGCGACGGAGACGTATTCCACAGTGAGACTTATCCCTTTTGGTAGAATTCGTCTTCCGTCGTCCCTTCGTGATTGCGGTCTCTGGAGGTGTTGTCAACGGTTGACAAGGATCTTCAGGCAATACAGGAGATATAACACCTTTGATGAGGCGTCTCACTTCCCGTACCTTAGAAATTGGACCCATACTAATCTCATGTATCAGTGAGGTGAGATCACGCATTTCGGAATCCATGTCTCTATCGTGTTGTTCAGGAATATGAAAACCGATTTCTAGTCTTCTCCAAAAAATGTCAAAATCTTCCTCTCGGATTGGAATTAAATATTGGCACCTTTTGAATAATTTCACATGCACATGGTAGACCGTGCGACTTCCTTAAGTAATGCAGGCAATTGCTTCCCCATTCTTCAACCATCACGTGCTTTCTTTAACTCATCTATTATCTTCTTCAAAGCCAAATGACTAACTTTATTACTTAAATTCTTCAATATGACATTACTCTTAGCGCCATACTTCTCGTTAACTTTAGAAATTTCCAATGTGTATTTAATTTCAGCAATTTGACCTTGGATTAGAGAGTTGATATTCAAAAACACGGTGTCCAAATTACCGTGACACATTGATAATTACACCTTCAACACAGAATGTTCGCTCTCGGCACGGTTCGTTGTCTGTACCCCAAAATGTAACACTTGAGATGTCCAAACCTAGCAAAATTTATGGGCAAATGGATTCAACTATGTGCTGAACAGGTAATGCAGAAAGTCCTGCCTGCTTTTCCACCTAGTCTTCAACACCTCCAACTTTCTCTAATATTCAACCTCATTAATTTCATTTATTAATTTTTTCCACGAGCCATTCACGAACCGTTGAGCCACCTCTTCATCTTTCACCATCTCTGTCAACTTTGCCAACACATTCTGATCGATGTGTCTTCTACATAACATACGGTATGAATTTCTGAACACATCATCAATCACCGGTATTAGTCCACTTTCCCTATCGGTAAGAATGACTAGTGGCTTGCTTTCATTGATAATTGAACCTTGGCCATTTGACATAGCATATGTGAAATATAAATGCTTGATTTGTTGAAGAATGCATCTGTATGTCGTTGCCTGTTCATTGCACATAAAAGTTGTTGCCACTGTGAAGTTCTTTCCTGTCGGAGGCATCCCTAAAGCTTCTAATAGTGGCATGTTGTACCTTAATTAAAAATTAAATAGAAAATTAATGATTAACATTGACAACTATTTCACACGGACTTCAAAATATTATTAACTATTTCTTAAAAAAAAATTTATAAAATATCAAATATTCCACTATATACATAATAAATTTAAATTTTTACGCGGATAAATTAATAAAGATATCTGATAATACAATTAATTCACTATAGTACTTACTTGTTCGTTTTATACGCGGTATCTATTATTAGTACATATGGCCACGTTCTAATCATTGCAATTGATGTTGTGTGTGCAACGACAATATCACTAAGTATGTTGCTCTCCTCACAGTTTCTATGGAAAACGATGTAGCCCCTTTCTGTACTTTTTCAGAGAACTTCCTCTACCATGTTTCTTCTCTGCATCCGATTCCTCTTAATCTTGGCAACGACATTGTAAATTTTCTGGGCACTACATACATCATAAATTTCTAATTATTAACGGAATAAAAATGAATTTAAAATATTTAATATTTAAATAAAGTTGTAAAAATAATTCCCTTATAACTTGTCTAATTGCACAGACAACTCTTGTTCTCGGAGAAATCGTAATATATTGCGAGGCGGCACATGACTCTTCTTGAACTGCTCAGTTTGGTGCAACTGCTCCTCCGTAAGTCTTGCAGCCCGAGCATGACCGTGATTGTAAACAGCTACTTTATGGTTGTGCCTCCCGTTGTGTATGAACAATTGCCAACTTTCGCTTGTTACCATTTGCTCTCCCTTTAGCTTAAATGGACACCTACATTTTTTCTCCCATAGAGTCCCCGCCTTTTTTTTGGGACTTCTTCTTCCTCTCGTCCATTATTGCTTTTTTATATTTTTTAACTGAACCTCCGTGCTCGGAAGCCAATGTGACATACAGTCGCCGGTCAGCTGTTCTTGATCTCTGATACTGAATTATGATTAAATATGTCTTCGCATTCATTGCAGTTTGTTTTGCCCAGTGCACCAACTCATCTTTCGAACTAAATATTCAGTCAGTCGTGAATAAATGTCCAAGATCAATATATTCTTCCAGATCTAAAAATTTTTTAAACGTATTTGGATCTTCATCAGCCTGTTAATGTAAAATGAAAATATTACCAAAACTAAAAAAAAATTTAAAAAAACCCTAAACCCAAAAAAAAAAACTTCTGCATCATTTTTGCCCGACTTTCGTCCAGATGGGCAAAAGTCACTGGTAATTTTTGCCCATCTGGGCGAAAATGTTGCAAAATTTGAAAAAAAAATTTCAATCGATTTCTTACCTCAAAACCAACATTTTCTTCCAAAAATTATTAAAAGGAATCCATATTTTCTTCAAATCTCGTTTTGATGTTGAAAGTTAGAGTTTTTTTTAAGAGAGATGTTAGAGAGAAAGTTTGTACAGAGAGAAAGTGTTTAAGTTAAAATGAAATTTTTTCGAGTTATCCTTATAGATTTCCAAGCTATCCTTATCGACCCCTTCCTACAAACGCGAGTAACTAAAATACTCAAATTAATTATCCAAAAAAATATTGAGAAAATTTTTTTTATGCATAATATAAGAAAAACATATTCATATTGGTGTGAAGGTAAAGTACATAGGAAGAAGAATATAAAAATAAAATTTATGGGTGCTTCATTTTCAAAACATATATGGAAGAAAAATAAAAAAAACTCTTTAACGAACTGTTTATGCATATAATTAATGAAGAATCCATAAAAGAATCTTGAAAAATGAATGAAAAATGTCGTTATCCTTCTCCAATAAATGAAAAATGAATAAGAATAATTTCGTGTTCATTCAATTTAGCTTTTTTTTTTTCTTTGAATAAGAAAAGAAAGCTCTATTTAAGTTTATGCTAGCTCCCTTAAAAAAATGCATACTAGCTAGTTAATTCTAGCTCTGTAATTTATTAACAATTTAGAATATGCATAAAAAATGAGGTTACTCATCCAAATGTTAACTCTACTCTGAGAGAGAGAGAGAGAGAGAGAGAGAGAGAGAGAGAGAGAGAGAGAGAGAGAGAGAGAGAGAGGTTACTCATCCAAATGCAATTCGTTTTATTGGAAATTCAATTTTTTATCATCCAAAAAACAAAAAGCCCACAATACTTTTGTTACTTTTGATGAAAATAGAAAAGAGAGAGATTTCAAGGAAGAGAACTGAGTGACATAAACAATTAACGAAAAAGGTACTTATAGTTAAAATAAGAATTGGATCATTATAAAGAAAACTTACCTTACTCTTAATCCTTTTACTTCCACCACTTCCCATAATCACACCTCATATATCTCATTAGTTATCACTTGTCACTCCAATACCGAATGGATAACATAATTATCCTCATAAGAATTGATCATAAGCAGCAAAAGTCTTTCCTCTATCTCAGATTTATTCCTCTAATCATATACACAGATTCTTTGATTGAAATATTTCTTTCATATACATCCCGAAATTATTTTCACATATTGGGAAGGAAAAATAAGACTGAAACATCATATAAATAATCTCTTGTCAAGAAAAAGAAAAGAAGAAAAAAATGGATAACTATCTAGATTGAAATCCCCATAAATGGTATTTTCCATAGAAATAGTATTCTTTCTTATTTCGATGATCCTCGGTATAGAAGAAAGAGTTCAGGAATTACTAAAATATGGGACTATAGAAATGCATTCAATCGTTAAAAAGGAAGATTTGATTGAGTATCGAGGAGTCAAGGAATTTAGGCCAAAATACGAAAATAATATTTAGCTTTAAGGCATTTTGCTAAAAAGGACTCCGGATTCTATAAAATCCTCCACCACTTTTTAGCTAATAAAGAAACATTGAAAATCTCCATATCCCAGAAACCCATACCTTCCTCCTATTTCGACTTACACATATCATCCCATTTCTTCCAACACAAACCACGATCCTTATCTCCAATCGACCACCAGAATTGCTTGATCATTAAATTGATCTCATCACATAAAAATTTGGGTAGGAGGAAAATAGAGATAACATAAGAAGGGATTGTTTGCAACACAGATTTTATTAGTATTCTCTTGCATGCCCTTGATAACAATTTTCCTTCCACCCCCTTGTTTTTTTAGAAACCCGCACCCGGACATAAGCAAAAATATCTCGTTTTTTCTTGCAAATTAAATATGGTAGCCCCAAGTACTTCCTTTCCCTAGAGGATATTTCCATTCCCAACATACCCAATAAAAGAGTACTATCATTATCTGAGATATTTTTAGAGAAAATACAGATAATTTAGCCATACTGATCTTTTGTTTCGAGATAGCCTCATAAGTGGAAAGGACACCCTTTAAAGTATCCACCCAGCAGGTGTTGCTTCATGAAAAGGTAAGCTTTATCAGCAAAAAATAAATGGGAAAGGTGCATTGAGTTATTCCAAAAGAAATCCCCAGCCATCTCTGATCTTGGACTTGTTTTCTCATCAGGGCCGAGAAAGGGGCTAGGAGAATCACCCTGTCTTATTCCCCGCGAAGGTCTAAACTTCTTAATAGGCATTCCATTGACCAGAATCTTAAAAGATACCGAAAAGACACGTCATTAAGAGAGAAATCGACCGGACCGAGAAAGATATTTTTTTAAGAATCCATGACAAATTATCTCATTCAATCCTATTATATGCCTTCATCATATCTAATTTCACTACCATATATCCACTATTTAAAAAAGGTCTCCCACACTTCATGGAGTGAAAAACGTTAATCTCAAGAATGACATTACTGTGATCAACAGGTCTTTAACAAAGGCACTCTGTGACTCATCAATAATCTCCAACAGTCCTCTTCGTAGTCTATTCGATATTGTCTTAGAGATCAGTTTATAAGATACATTGCATAAGCTGATAAGCCTAAATTCTGTGACCTTTGTTGGATTCTTCATCTTTGGGATATCCAAGAACCTGAGGATACTTTGTTTCTTTATTTTTATATATATTTAGAAAATGAAGCATCCATAACTTTCATTTTTATATTCTTCTTCCCATGTACTTTTACCTTCACACCAACATGAATATGTTTTTCTTATATTATATTATGTATAACAATTTTTTTTCTCAATATTTTCTTTGGATAATTAATTTGAGCATTTTAGTTACCTGGTTTTGTTGGAAAGAGATCCCCACTCTTACATTTTTTACTATTAATATATTTGTAGTCAATCGTAGAATTTGTTGATCTTCAATATTCAATTACTTCCAACATCAAACTGTTGCAGCACAAATTGCTTTTTAATTGGATTAACATTATCACATTTAAAGTAAAAAAAAAAATTACTAAAAAAAAGTAAAAAAAGTATTGTGTACAAGGGGAACTCCAACTCTTTTAATATTATCATTTTTCGTTTTTGAATTCAGGAAGTGAGGAAAGGGCAACTAAATTTTGGAGCTTTTTTCAATATTTTTCTTTATTCCATCTCCTCTATCTCTCCACGTTCCCCCCATAACTATACTTATTATGGGAAACTAATAATTAACTATATTTATTGTATTTATTTTTAAAAATTACGTTATATTTTTATAGGTATTTAATAGTTTCTTTTATTAAATTTATCATTTTTAAATATTAATTATAATTTATTTATTGAATATTGACTCTTTGTGTATAACACATGTAGTTTTGCTAGTATATATATATATATAAGACGATTACCCATTGATATAAAATAGGCAAAGCCATTACAATCAATTGAAACAATCATAAAACACAACTTACATAATAAAGTTTTCAGTAGGGAAACTTGCAGGAATTTTCTGATGTCTTCATTATTCAAAAATGATATTTGTAAAAAACAATGATTTACATATTAGGAAAACTAACTACAGAAACTACTGCCTAAAATATCTTACAGTTACAACACCCTTATCATGATCCTAACCACCTAACTTCTTAACAATCCCCCTCAAGTTGGAGCGTGTAGATTATAAATGCCCAACTTGTCAATTAATCTTCGAAACTACGGAAAATGTAATGCCTTGGTAAGAATATCAGCTGGTTGAGAAGCACTAGGAATATATGCCAGAGTAATTAATCCTTCCTGGAACGCATCCCGAACAAAGTGGCAGTCAATCTCGATGTGCTTGGTCCGTTTGTGGAAGACAAGATTAGCAGCGATATAAATAGCAGCTTGACTATCACTGTGAAGAGGATTAGCACTGCGGACCTGAATATGAAATTGGGGAGAAGCTGGCAGAGCCATTTCAATTCACACAGCGTCATGGCCATGGACTGATATTTGGCCTCAGCGGAAGACCGGGACACAGTGTGCTGCTTTTTAGTCTTCCAGGAAAGCGGCGAAGAGCCTAAAGAGATGAAATAACCTGTGAGGAAACGATGTCTGAGGATAGCTCGACTAATCGGAATCACAATAGGCAATCAAACGGAATGGAGAATGAGCTCGAAGCAGAATGCCCTGTCCCGGTGTACCCTTGAGAAAATGAATGAAACGGAGAGCGGCATCCTAGTGTTCCTAGCGTGGATGCTACATAAACTGAGCTAAGATATGTACAGTGTAAGCAAGGTCCGGCTGATTAATGGATAAATAAATGAGCTTGCCAATGAGACGACGATAGCGATCGGACTGAAGAAGAAAATCACCGAAAGCTTTAGGCAAATGGTGGTTCGGTTCGATGGGAGTAGACACTGGTTTGGCGCCAAGAAGACCAACTTCATAAATTACTTCCAAGGCATACTTGCGTTGGCAATGATAAAATTCGACTGGGCTCCGACCGACCTCAATACCCAGGAAATATTTAAGATTCCCCAAATCTTTCATATGGAAACAAGAACCCAAATAGGACTTAAAATGAGAGATGCGATCTAAAGCAACGTTCGAACCGTCACCATTTTGGCCACAGGAGCAAATGTTTCGGTGTAATCCACACCCTCACGTTGAGTATTTCCAAGCACAACTAATCGGGCTTTGTACCGTTCAATCGAACTATCAGACTTATACTTGATCCAGTAGACCCATTTGCTACCAAGAGCTCACTTGCCAAGGAGCAGTGAAGTCAGTATCCATGTATTGTTTTTTACAAGGGCATCGACCTCCTGTTGCATGGCTATCCGCCACTCAGAAAGACAGGCGGCTTCTGAATACCTAGTTGGTTCTATGGCTGCCGTAACAACCGCTACAAAACTTCGACGTGAGGAGGAAAATTTATCATAAGAAATAAAGTGAGTTAATGGATATCGAAACGTACCTAGGAGAGCCTAAGAAGAAGTGAAGAGGAAGAGAGAGATATATCAGGGGATCTCTGTGTAGCATGACATAAATAATCTTTTAATATTTTAGGAGCCCAATGTGATTTAGTACTTCGGCGAAGCGGCACGGTAGCAATTGGAGTAGCAGGTGCTACAACTGCCAGTAATGGAGCGGCAGGTTCAGCAAAAAAAGGTGGCTGGTGGGCCAAGAGAGACTATTGGGGTGGATCAGGTGGGTGGGCTGGCGGCAAGGGTGAACCGTGGGCTGGGAGGGAGAAGTCTGGGTTGGAAAGGAAGAATTCTGGGAGTGATTTAGGCTTGAGGAGAGGAAAGAATAAATGAAGGTTGGGCTGGAGTGGACTTAAGCTAGGCTGGAGGAGAGGAAAAGAGAATGAAAGTTGGGCTGGAGTGGAGTGGAGCTGGGCGGAAGGAGAGGAAGGGAAAGGAGAAGGCTGGGCTGGAGGCAAAGGGGCCATGGGTTGCCGAGAAGACTTGGCCACTGGCGATGAGGCTTGGGCTGAAGGGGAATGGGCTGGGGTGGACTGGGGCAATATATGGTGGGCTGGAGGAAGATGGGCCGCAGATGGCTGGGCTGGGCTACTGAGGTTGGACTCCCCTTTTAGAGCTGGGCTGAAGTGGAGGATGGACTGGTGCTGGGCTCCCCCTAAAGTTGGAAAATAGCTGACCCACTTCACCCAAATCATAATTAACTGGAATGTTTGATTGAATATTATTCCGGGTCTCGGAAACAAATAGGAATGAATGTTCAACAAAAACCACATCTCGAGAGGTAATAAACTCGTGGGTTTTTAAGTCGAAAATTTTCCAACCTTTCTTTCCATACGGATACCCCAAAAATATGCATTTCCGGCCCCGAGGTCTAAACTTGTCTTTAAGTAGGCGATGGTCATGCACATATGCCAAGCACCCAAAACTTTTTAAATGGGAATAGGTGGGAAATTTATGAAATATAAATTTGAAAGGGGTTTTCCAATCTAATACTGACAGGGGGTTTTGTTTATTAAATATCCAGCAGTCAACACTCTCTCTCCCAAAATTGAACAGGAAGATTAGCTTGAAAAAGTAAGGCCCGAGCTACATTTAAAATATGACGATGCCTACCTTTTACTTGACCATTCTATTGTGGCGTGTGAACCATGGAGGTCTGATGTAACATGCCATGTTCCAAAAAATAAGAGTGTAGACAAGTAAATTCGGTTCCATTATCAGTCCGGACTATCTTTACGCTTTTGTGGAATTGGGTGGAAATCATGGACAAAAAATGTTTCACTTTTTGTACTACCTCTCATTTTTCTTTAAGCAAAAAAATCCAAACGTATCTCGAAAAATCATCCACAATTGTTAAAAAATAATGGGCTCCACAGGAAGACGCACTTTTATAAGGGCCCCATGAGTCACAATGTATCAAATCAAAAGGTGTAGTAGCATTATTTAAACTAACCGGAAACAAATCACGGGTCTGCTTAGCACGCGAACAAACAGAACATTTGTCCAAATAATCAGATTTAAGGAGGTGTCCTAAAAACTTCTTAAGAACAAACTTAGACGGATGACCCATTCTTTTATGTCATAATTCACCAACATCATAACAACGAACTGTATGAGCAGCACTTGAATTTACCGAAATGGGACTGAAGTAGTATATCCCATCTCTTTCTTCACCTGCTCCAATCGGCATTCCCGTGGTACGGTCCTGTAACATCAACACACAGTTATTAATTATGATAACACAATTATTGATTTTGGAAAGTTGAGAAAGAGAATGCAGATTGCAGCGAAGTTGGGGAATATGCAGAACATCATTAATTTTAAGTATAGAGTCTAGACACACTGATCCCTTTTCCATTCCAGTAGTTTTAGAACCATTCGGAAGCGTAACAGTGTATAGATGTGAGGATCGAACTTTTGACAAGAAGACTCTCCTACCTGTCATATAGTGAGAACATCAACTGTCTAGAATCCAGTTATATTTTATCTTACTAGAAAGGGTGTCAATGTCTGGAGAACAGGATTTTGGACTGTTGGGCAACTCCAAAAATTTATCCCACTGTGCCAGAGACAAGCCAGGAATCCCGATGTTGCTGCCCGCTGCCGCTGTTGTACAGCGGCAAGAGTCTGTATCAGCCACCTCCATGCGCGGTGCTGCACTGCTGCAGCCAGGAACCTCCAGTGCTGCAGCCGACGCGGCCGCTGCCCAGCCACGATCGTGATCAGCCGAAGACCTCGCGGGAGAGAATGCTACCGCATCGTCTGGATCTGGCCAATAGTCAGCCTCTGTGACTCCAGCCGAAGAAGAGGACCTTGCCCAGTCGAGTCTCACCAGGGAAGACAGTGTCGCCGCCACATTCGCCTCCTAATATGCGGGAGGTCGCTATCTAGACTAACCTCCCCATTCTCTGCCACCACGTCCTTTGCTCCGGTTGATAGGAGCTCTACCGCAGCCTCGGCGTCCTCCATCTTCGTTGAAACTCTGGTCGGCCCACCGGTGTTCTGGCGGCCGGTCCGGGAACCCAACAAGTAAGTAGCAATTTTTGGCTTCATGTCCTGGCTTGAAACAATGTGTGCATTGTACTGATTTTGGGGTTGCTAACACCACTACTTCGCTTCCTGTATCTGTATTTCAGACTAGTTTTCTATGTGATTCCTCTTTCACAATCATTGCATATGTTTTCTTAATATTAGGAATGGGATCTGAAAAACCTTAGAGGGGGGTGAATACGGTTTTTGGCTAATTTTAAAAAATCTTTTGTGTGATTAGAAACATAAACCTCCAATTTGTTTATGAAAGAATTCTAAAACTCTTTTTGATAAGAATCCACACCAAACAAAATCTTATAGTTTTGGCAATCAATCAATGAGCATAGAATTAAACTTTAAAGAACATATACAACAATTTATAGTGGTTCACTCTCTCAAAGAGCTACATCCACTACCTTGAGACTCAACCCAAGGATTTCACAAATCCACTATTTTCAAAGTTGGTTACACAACAACACAATGAGGATCACCCTTCAAGGGTTTTACACTAAAATCTCAAAGTTTACACAACACAACAATACACAAAATTTATCAAAGGATCACCCAAAGGGTTTTCCACAAACCTTTGATCACAATAAAATAATAAGAAGAGTAAGGAATAATGTTACCAAATGAGCTTGAAGAGAGGAAGATACAACTCAATGAAATACTTCTACAAGCTCTTCTTTACTTCTTCTTTGATGAAGATCAACAATGAAGCTCCAAGAAGAATTTTCTATTTGTTTTTATGAGATGAAGATATTTTAAAGAATGTACTTTTAAAGCTCTTTAAATGTTCTAAAATGATCTCAATAAATTTTTCAACCAACCTCCATTCATTTTGCAGCTGATCAAAGTCAATATATATATGAAGAAGAAGAAAGTAGCCGTTACACTGTGTAACGGTAATATTTTTGCAGTAAAAGACTAAAACCGGACGACCGGTTTTAGAAAACGGACGACCTATTTTTGAAACAGAAAGATTCGAACGCATCCTACAAAAATCGGATGATCCCTCTTAAAAATCGGACGACCTATTTTTCTAAAGCTAGAAAAATCAGACGACCTATTTTAAAATAGGACGTCCGATTTTAAAAATCGGATGACCTGTTTTAAAAATCGGATAACCAGTTTAAAAATCGGATGACCTTTTTTTTTCAGAATGACTTAAAAGCCAGTTTTCCTTAAACAAGCCAGTTTTCCTTAAACAAAAAGAACTTTTCTTCACATTTTAAAATATTTATTCTTGATACTCTTTTAGAGATAAGAAAACTTTTGAAGGCATCAAAAACTCTATCAAGAATACTTGGATTTTTCAAGAATAGTTTATAAAAAGAAATTCATCCAAGAAGCTTCACACTTGATCAACAAACAAATATGAGAGTTAGGGAGTTTTACAAAATACCTTAGCATATCTCTAACTAAGACATAAGTCTTCAAGGTCTTCAATGCCTTGATCTTGGAATGGCTTGATCTCTCCTTCTTCATTATGCTTTAATTCCAAGATCTTTTATTTCTTATGTAGTGTAGCCTTGAGACTTCCAAAAATGCTTCTTTTGTTCTATAGAGACTAAGCTATACTCATCACACAAACATATGTTAATCATAATAAAAAACATATACAATAATGCCCTTAGGCTAACAGGATCCATCTGTAAAATATTTGATCGTACTGTACCATAAACTGTGTCATCTAAGCCAATTAAAAATTGATGTACTTTGTCTTCCTCTCGTTGTTTGATAATTTCATTTATCATTCAACAAGTACAGTTGGGTAATTGTTGGTAGGTACTTAGTTCATCTCAAATTTTCTTCAACTTGTCAAAATAAACAGAGACATACATACCTGACTGCTAACAGTTAACCAAAGCAGCCTTCAGTTCATGTTTCCTGGGTGCGTTTCCAACTATAAATCGCTCCTTCAAGTCTGATTACAACTCATCACACCGTTCCGCGTAGGACATAGTAGTTTGCAGATTAGGCTCAATAGTATTTAATATCCACGAACCGACCATAGAATTAATTGTCCACCAATCTTCTTTCTCTGCAGTTCCTGACTTCGGTTTTGGTATTTGTCATTCTACAAATCCGAGCTTTTCTTAGCTAAGAGCTGTACTTGTGTAATTATGAGATATGTGGTGTCTGATGATGCAAGAGAATAAGCATCCTTTCGAAAATGTTCATTGGCATAATCGTCATTACCAGACGTTGATGTATTATCTTCCCCCTGTGTATTCATGTTGTGTTTTTCTTTCAAAGAAATAAAATTATATTTTCTTCTTTTAGTTTTTTGGAAAATCCTTTCTTGGTTCTGATACCATAAAGTTTTCAGTAGGAAAACTTGCAGGAATTTTCTAATGTCTTCATTATTCAAAAATGATATTTATACAAAACAATGATTTACAGATCAGGAAAACTAACCACAGAAATTACTGCCTAAAATATCTTACAGTTACAATACCCTTATCAGGATCTTAACCACCTAACCTCCTAACACATAAAGTAACAGACTTCAAACCATACACTAATTGGTGGACAAATATTAATAAATTAGTATTTTGGTACAGAATTAACCTGTAATGCTTAAGTTTTCTATTGATTGTAGGAGAATATATACAATTAGGATTACCTAAACTATAATAATCAGTTACAACTAATCAGGATACAATCAAGTCTATCAAGAATTCCTACATATACAAAATAGGTAACAAGATAAATCTAACAATGACAATTTTATACAAGATATACACTTTCTATATTCAATACCCTCTCAAGTTGGAGCGTGCAAATTACAAATGCTCAACTTGTCTTTTAAAAATTGAAACTGAGACTACCCAAAAGCTTTGGTAAAGATGTTGGCATGCTAAGCGGTAGTAAGGATGTAAGTAGAAGAAACATGTTGTGCCTGAAATTCATTACAGACGAAATGACAATCAATCTCAATGTGCTTTGTCCGTTTGTGAAAAATAGAATTTGAAGAAATGTGATGAGCTGCCTGATTATCACAAAATAGTATTGTGGGAGTGGGTTGTGGAACTTGAAGATCACGTAGGAGATATCTCAAACATTTCAATTCACAACAAGTAATGGTCATGGATCGATATTTTGCCTCAACAAAAGAGTGGGTCACAATATGTTGTTTCTTGAATTTCCAAAAAATTGGAGACTGCCCCCAAAGAAACAAAAAAATCTGTCAGAGAGCGTCTAATGATAGGACAACTAGTCTAATCAGAGTCACATTATGCGCAGAGTTGTAGATCAGAATTTGCTTGCAGAAGACCACCTTTGGCCAGGGGTGCTTTTGATGTAGCGAAGGACACGGAGAGTTGAATCCCAACGTTCCTGCCGAGGATAATGTATAAATTGAGGTAAAACTTGCACAAAAATAAGACAAGTTTGGTATTGTAATAGTAAGATAGATAAGATGGCCCACAAGGCGTCAATAAGAATCCAGATTTGACTTTAGAAGGTCTTTAGCCTTGCCAAATTTATGATTTTGTTCCATGGAGAAATAGAGAGATTTGGCACCTAAGAAGCCAAAATCAGATAAAAATATCCAATGTATATTTCCTTTGAAATAAATAAATTCTTTGATTATTTTGTGCAACTTCTATACCAAGAAAATATTTCAACGGTCCCAAATCTTTCATGTGAAAACATGTACTCAAATGTGCCTTAAAAGTTCTGAACTACAGTCAAATAATTTTTGGTTATGCTCAAATCATCCACATGTACCAGCACACAGAAAAACTTTACCTATGAAGTAGGTAAAAAATGGAGTAATCAGAATAAGACTGGTGAAAACCACACTGTTTAAGCACCCCAATCAATTTTACGAACCAACATCGAGGGGCTTGTTTAAGTCCATACAAAGACTTTTGTAATCAACATGCTTTTACATCCTTTCCTTTTGAAAAATTATAGTGAAGTTTCATATACCTCTTCTTGCAAATCTTCGTGAAGAAAAACATTGTGTACATCCATCTGATATACTTCCCAATTTCGGGTTGCGAAACTAATAAGAAAGTCTGAACCTCACCATTTTCGCCACAAGTGCAAAAGTCTTATTATGATCCAGCCCTTCCACTTGAGTATCTCTCAAAATAACCAAATGGTCCTTATATCTTTCTATGCTCACATCAGATTTTCTTTTGATTTTGTAGACCCATTTACAACCTAGGGCCTTTTTTCTAGGAGGAAGATTGGTAATTCTCTAAGTGCTTTTGTTCAATGACATTGATTTTACCGCACATTGCATCACGTTATTGTGGGATGGATAAAGCCTCAGAGAATCGGGAGGGCTCAGTATCCAAAGTGATTACTGGAAGAAAATCCTTGTAGCATGAAGAAAAATTTTCACTAAAAATATAATATGTAATAGGGTAAGAACATATACCTGAATTAGGAGACTAACAAAATTGACTGAGAAGGATGTAGAATCTCTTACAATATTACAGACATAATCTCTGAGTTTTGTGGGAGGATGACGAGCTCGGCGTTGGGGAAGAGGCGGAGCTAGAGGTAAATGATTAAAAAAAACAGAACCAGAGCTTGATTTTGAGTTGGACCGACAACTGGAGTGGTAGATACTTGATTGACATTTTGTGAGTTCTCAGCTCCCTTTCCTAGCAGTCCAGAAGCAGAAGTAGATGATGAGTCAGGCAAGGAAAGAGGATTTGTGAGAGGAGTAAGCGCAACTATGGGCGGTGGAGTGGGAGGAAGTAAAGAAGTGTTTGGCCAAAAGCAGAAGGCCCCTTCAGTGGAGTCAGAAAGAGGAAGGCCCAGATGCAGAGAGGGAACTGTTGAAGGAAGTTGAAGAAGAAAAAGGAAACTGTGACTAAAAAAAATGAACATCTCGAGAGACAACAAAAATTTTTGAGTATTAAGATCATATAAACTCCATCCATTTCTCTGGCTTGAAATTTATCTGTTGTTCTATTATGAGCCAAACATAAGCAACCAAAAGTACACAAATGAGAAAGATCAGCATTAGGAAAGGAAGTGCAAGATTGTTTAGCTTAAAAACAAACAAACCAATTATGAAGGAAAGAATTTGAAGAGCTAGACAGACCATGAAATTGTCTTAATACAGAAAACAGAATATGGACATGAGGTTATACATAAGATTAGGTACATAAAAAACATTATGAATGATCAACTCAGATCTTAATTTCACATTTACTTCAAAACTTGCTTTAGTATTGGACCCATTTGACAAACCAATAGATCTTAATTTCACATTTACTTCAAAACTTGCTTTAGTATTGGACCCATTTGACAAACCAATGAAACAAGGTTGAATAATATGTATATTATACGAAAAATCAAGTCTACCAATGATGCTCCAGAATCCAATAATCCAATATTTTTCATACCATGAGGTTGTCCGTTGGTTGAAGACATAATTTCCACTATTGCCGCAATTGCATTCACTGGGCCTGTATTAAATGCTCCAGCCCCTTGTGGAAAGACTTGGGCTCCACTACTTCCTAGGATAGCACCATTGTTGTTGCTGGAATTTGCGAGAGGTTGCCAGCCGCCGGAGAGTATTGGAATCACCGCATGGCCATTTTGGAACCTCCAAGGATTGCCGAGACTCCCAGGCGAAGACCAGGACGGTGCGACTGCCAAGTGCTATGCGCCGCTGGTTGTCCACTGGTTAGTGTGCATGGATGGTCGACGAAGAGACCAACGCTAGATGTTAATGGCCAAAACCGCCAAACTGGGCTAGAGCAAGGGGCGGCGAAGTTCGTGCCATCCAAGGACTGGGACCGAGCACACCGGGTTGCAAGAATGATGAAGAAGCTTCTGCGTAGAAGGTGCTCGTTGGTGCCCATGGTGGTGTTTGAAATTGATTTGCAATTCTCCTAATGGAGTCACCATTTATTCCGACAATGGCACTAGTGGTCAACATTCAAATCAGTGAAGGGAAAAGAAGAGAAAGCAATGGGTCATTCTATCGCAGTCGGCCCCGCGTCGGCGACGTCATCGCCAGCGGCCGTTCGAACGGCATTTTTTTTAATGCTTAAGTTTTTATTTATTTTATAAGAATATATATACAATTAGGGTTACCTAAATTATAGCACTCAGTTACAAGATAAATCTAATAATGACTGTTATATGCAAGATGTACACTTTCTATATTCAACGACAAAGTATACTTAAAACTACATCGGCAAGAAACCACATGGGCAAGAGAACTTGTGAAATATGCTATATAAAATTCATAATTATCACTTGAAATATGTTTTGTAACAACTTAGCCAAAAAGAAAGAAAGAAATTTGTCCAACTCAGAAGGGTGAAAAATGAAATATGACAACCTCAATCTTTATGTTAAAATTGACTTTGTACATCACAAAGCTAAACTAGGATGGTGAATCCCCATATTTTTGCTGGACTTAAACTCTATCAGAAGAGAAAAAATTGTTGGGATATGCCTTCCCCATTGTCTTCGACAACTATACAACATATACTTTACATTAAAGGTGAAAAAAGAAACAAAAAGGGAGGAAAGAATCAATTTAATCAGAAACATCAGAAAGAAGCTCAACAATTTCTAGTCAATTGATCTACTTCTAATGCTGACTATTTCTGAGCTGAATGTAATGTGGTGTACTGTGCTGTGCTGGATCCTCGGATTCTTAGAAGCAGGAACTTACTTCTTGCACCATGGAAGCCTATTTTAAGGCGTGCTGTTCAGCGTGCCACTTGGAATAGGCGCAATATTCTCTGGCTCACGGGATATGTATAGGATGTTTTACATCACATCAGCATCCGGCAGCTTTCAAAAAATTATCATATGGGCTGGATGCTGGGAGCCTGAACGACTGAGGTTGGTGGTTTTGGTACTCGGCAGCACACAGCAAAGGAAGAGGAGGTTTGCTTGGCTGTACAGGTACATCCTGGTCCACAAATGGATTTCCAGTCTGCCAATTTCAATTCAAATCAATTTTTCAGCAAACAGAATTACGGGTAGTAATGCACAACAAAACTTGAGTTTTATTAGTTGATTAGCATATCAACATAAATGATCAGAACCATATGGATAACTAGAAGAACACAAGCAGCGAAAACTCGCACATGCATATATAAAACCAGTCTGCACATCCCTCTACAATATAGCTACTTTCCAACGGTCAGTTGAAGGTCAGAAAACCAACTATTATAAAAAATGAGCAATGGATATGTATCTGAGCATAAAGATGAAAAATATGCTGAACTGTAACAGATGCAGTTGTCATTATGCGTAAGCTAATTCAGAAATAAGAATGCAGTTATAGAGGTACTTGACTAATAGATAACTGATATGAACTAATAATGTCCGCAAAAAACTTGTTCCCTTGAAGTGCTATTTTTGAATAATTAGTAAATGATCAAAGAGAAGTATAAATGAAAAGTTAACACAATGCAGATTATTAAGACCTTTGTATTTAAGAAAAGATGAACAAGAAATTACCAAGTGGAAGCCTCTGCCACTCTGTACATGAGAAATCATTATTTTCTCTTTATCATCAGAATTTTGTGAAAATGTGATCAATAAACTTTCTTGTTTATGTTGTGTGTTCATCAAATAGGACATCTTCTCCTGCTTTCCCATCATAAGTGACTCACAGTGAAGTGTCATTTCCTTGTACGAGACATCTGCTGCAGTACTCACAGAGACTCTTCCTACTTGATGTGCAGTCTCCAAAACCTGCAAGCATATTAGGAAGGAATCCGTTATTATCCATTAAATGTTTTAATTAAGCCTTAATCACTTGATTATCTCAGATGTCCCAACAAGTCAAGAATCTAATGCTTTTAATATGTAACCATCATCACAGATAAAAAATTCTAGACCGAGGAAAATGATGGCATTTAGTATAAGTACTTGTGATGTGATTCTCTCAGAACTAAAAGCGAATGCCATAGTGACTTACAGACTCTAAAAGTTGATTCACACTCAACAAGCTAGGCATGTCAATAGATAGCTGTGGGCTTTGTTTCAAGCTGCTGTCGAATGATTCTGGAAGTGAATCATCTTCCATTGGTATGAGTGGCCCAGACTGCATAACAGAAAACAAAGATTCATAAAAGTCTCACCATCATAAATATTTAGGATACAACTGAGTGGATTTTACCTCTGCCTGATTTTTATGGTCTTCTGATTGAGATTGATTTACTTTCCCCATTGGATCAGGGAAGAAGCGGGCAGCCAGAGGGCATACATCATCAGGCAAAAATTCATTCAGCAACTGCTGTCGTATGGTGCCAATCTCACTCTGCAAAAAGTGTAATGGTTGATAAGCTTACTATTCAATAGATAATTAGTGTAAAATGCACATTGATTCAAAAATAAAAAAATAAAATTTACATTTGCTGAATTTTCCAAACTCTTCACTATAAGAGAAACCATGTTTTCCCTAGCCTGATCATTGGTAATTTCAATCTCTGCAAGACATCTCAGAGCACTATTATCATCTTCTTTAGATCCATACTCAATTTTCCCTGGCCTGGATCCAGTGTCAACAGCCTGTAGCTTGCAATCTTCCACCAGACACAGAAATGGATCAATCTGAAAAACAGAGGAGACAAATCATCTTAAGGGCATTTGAAAACTTATGCTCACTAAACATTGTTTGTCCAATCTGAAAATTGAATTGTATGGCTACTTTTGGTGTATGAAACTGAACAGCATGCATGAACAATGAGGGTTGATTATAAGATAATGCAGAAAAAGTGGAAGACGCAACTTCAAAACCTGGTTTCTTGGTGTTAACAAACAACCTACCATTTTCGTTGCAAATGCAGCTTTCACAGATGTAACAAGAGGAAGAATGTTATATGCCTTAGATGAGAAAATAATCATTGAAGTTGCCAAGGCAAAGAGGGATCTTCGACGTGCTGGTGGCAGCGGCCCTGAAAATGAAGGAGCGAAACCTGAGCAGAACAGTGGGTGACACATTTTGACGAAGCAAAACATCATATAAAAGAAAATGGGAATAATAGTTTAGAATATAGACAATTGAGCATTGTAATATAGCTTCTTTACATTTTCCGAGAAAGCATTTGTCAAGCTAAATCCAATTTTGCTTCAATAGTATTCCACTGATGCTAAGTAATAAAGTAGCATAATAACATTCTTCAACTCCTAACCCCCCTACCCAACAACAAAAAATAAAAAACAAAAAATAAAAAAAATAAAAATAAAAAAAAGAAGTTAACAAGCTTACTTGAGTCAAGTACAAAATAAGATTTTCTTTTCGTTTTCTTATGATCAGTGCAATTAAATGGTAATTTAGCCAAAGAAAAGTTTCTCAGTTCAGATGCTGATTGGCATAAAAGATTTCCTACAACTGATACTTTAACCACACACACTTCTTAAGTGACAAATGAAAAACTGAACTCCCTATTCTGCTTCCTTGGGAATTGCAATATACATGAAAATATGCATTGCATGTTCTGATGCAATCAAGGAGACAAATTTGAAGCCCAACCAAAGCAGGCAGTGCAAATAATCTAAATGAATAGTACATCAATTTAAATTCATAGATGCAATAAGTTTTCCTGTACCTCCATGGACAAGACTAAAGTTACGCAGTGAGAATGCTAGTTGAAAACTTCGGACTAAAACCTCACGAGAAGAGTTCTGCAAGAACAGGAGATGGAACATGCATTAAAGTTACAAAATTATGCCCTTAGAAAGAAATGAAAAGCAAATAAAGTTCTACAAATCCTTATTCATAGATGAAACACCATGATAAACCGGGAAATGAGAAAAAAAAACTGGCTCCAAAGGTGTATACATATGGTATTTGGACTTCGGCAATCAGAAGTTTCATTTTGTGATAATTCCAGAGTATTCATATTCCTAGTTTATTAGGTAAATTTTAGTTAAAAAATTGATCATGATTTTCTTTTAGATGGAACCTGCATCTGCTGAAAAGATAATACAAAGATCAAAGTGGTCAAAACCTTTGGGCAATAAGACCAAATTCACATTTAGGCTAACAGAAAGGAAAATTACAAGATGTTATAAGAAATAGTATGTGTCTTCATAAATATCAAAGAAAACTTAAATTTAGGAGCACATGGAAGAGCATGTTACCAGAGATTGACTAAGTTGTTTAATCCCTGGTGTATAACAAAATCCTACTTGGTAATGTCTGTTTTCTAGTCCCTCACAGTACGTGAAATTTATGCATCAGATATATTTGTCTTTGTATGTCAATAAATATAGCCAACCAAGAAGAGTAAAAACATATAAGAAAAGAACTGAAATAGGGTACGAGTTTAGAAATACGTAATGTTTATGAGACAATTGTTCTTCAACAAGTTAGGATCCGAGCAAAAATGGGAAACCCAACATTGACATGGTAGAGCCAAATTAGAGTAAAAAATCCTTGGAGATGATTGGTCAAAGAAAAGAGCCCTTATGAGAATTGAGAAAAAGACTTATAACAATCATAATTGTGATTGGTTTTGCAGTAAACAAAATGATGTCGATTAAAATATACCCTCAAAAGGAACAAAATTCAAATTTAGAATGGAACACGACATTTGGTGAAGAAGAGGTTACCTTGGCTCGAGAAAACAATAAAACCAGGCTGAATGTATGAGAAATAGCTTCATAGTTTTCAGGCATATTTGAAGGAGATATTGACTGGACCCAAAGTGATGAAAGCAACAAAGTGATCTGATGGCTACTCAACCGAAGAGAAATAGCATCCTGAAATTTGAGGAAGAAATAGTTGTCAAACCATTTGGCAAACCAAATACAATATATTTCACTGATATGAAGATTGTTAACTATCGATAGAATATGAATCCTAACATGTCAGTAAAATGTTAGCATTAGTCTTTTTGTAAGTCCATATGCAATTAAAGCGAATGATGCAACATACTCAGATATTGACCAGCTTAAATAGGCAAATATATTGATGCTTTCGATTTAGAGAGGATTAAGATAAGGTCAGTAAACAGGCTGAAGTAAGAATTTAAGCCAAAAATTAAGATGTTGAACTTCTTTCACAGAGAAAGATATCTAAGAAACTAACCGATTCCTTATTGATCTTGTTCATGGAATCTCCATCTACTGCTGGTGAACTTTTGATGCTATAGGCTCGACTATATGTTGATCTGATTCTGTTAAGCATCCCAATATTGTTCTCCTCAACCATGCTTTCCTTCTTTGCTTGATTGACATTTTCTCGTGAAGAAGAGCTTTGATTTTTCAGCTTTTCAAAGAGAGCAGCTGAAGAAGAAAAAACAGAAACAGTTCTCGAGAGTGTCCTCTGCAGATCTGTAGCTTTTATTGACTCAGGCTGAGCACCCTTATAAGGGCAAACTGAAGAAGGTACAAGGACAACTGAAAAGATACGGTGAGCTCCAACTCGTGTTTCATGATCTGGATGAACCATAGCTGGAAGTAACTGATGAAATAGTGACTCGGGAAATGCCTAGAACAGAAAAGAATACCAGCTTACAGTTTGGTTCAGGTTAAATAAAATCATTATGGGGGATCTGGGTCCTAATATTTCTTACCTTGTTTTGATATGCTAGATTTGGAATTGAAGCAACAATTTGAGCAGTGCGAAAAACAGCTGCTATTGTAGTTCTGGCAATAACTGTAATGCTTGAGATGTTTTCTAACATGACAGCCATTGCGTCGAGGATGGGGCCTGCATCTCCAACCTGTTTATAGATTTAGCAGAGTAAGCTTTTAATTTCTGTAAGTCAAGCTAAATAGTAAAATTCAGTGATAAAGATATATTCTGCGAGATATTTGATTAATCAAAATTAACATCTGCTCATGATTCAGTAAACAACAAGCATAGCCTGCATGCATATGTGTATGTAAGAGAAAGAAGGGAGATATACGCATAGGCCATAAACTTATGATGGTATCTTTGATATTTAACTTTCATCAACTCGAACATGAGAGTGTAATTTTGACCAGACATGGAAGATAGACTCACTTTAGATGATAATTCTATGAGGCAGTCATCCACTGCTTCTCGGAACTGTCTGTTCCACTTAATTAAATCAGCTCCAAGATTTGCATCATCAAGTGAGTAGTGTATGCTTTTACGAAGATGCCTCATGACATCAGTGACTGCGCCAATAATAGAAACTGAAGCCAGAGTTTTTGTATCTCGAGCAAGGGATGTGGCAACCTGAACAATGTCTAGTTGCATATCAGGTTGTTTAAGAACATTCTTGTGATCAAGATGCTTGATTAAATTTGATAGCAGAAAGTGTGTATTCTGGCCTGCATTATTGAAAAGGACAAGTTACCGTCAAATCCTGCCAGCTTCAGATAGCAGTAACCTCTTTGAGTAAAAGGAATGTTTTTACCTTCGTATGAAAACTAAAGGATCAATACAATACCTGAATCATCTAATATCATCTGCATGTCCTTCAAGACAGGGTAGGCAATCCCATGTTCAGATGGCCATAGATTTCCATTATCAAAATAACGAAAGAGAGACTCGAGAACACGGCGCATAGTTGTAGCCTCCTTCGCTATCTTAGCCATGTTATTGAGGCACACCCTAGACCAGAAGTGCGGGTTTTGGGCATCTTCCCTGTGAAAGGGGAAAAGGGAATCATGTAAGAATATCACAAAGAGAAACAATCAGCACTTGACAGTATTATCTGTAATAGAAGAGGAAGCTAAGTAGTCTTGAACAGAAGTTACATTGTGACATTTGCTTCGCCTTTCTCAGTCACAATCATCCTCCAAGATGGAACCTTCACCATAACTTCTGGTGAAGGTGACTGCCCCTCGACTTTACATACTTCTTGCACCCACTTGTTCTCACTTGGATCTTCAGACTCGTTACTTAAATCTCTATAATTTTCCAGGACAACTGAAACAATCTGAAATTTTTAAAAGACAATAGAAACGTGAGATATTGACAGTTAGATTGACCTTATTTTTCAAGAGAGTTCAGAAAATATATAAGAATACAAAAGCCAATGTTCATAGGTGATCATTTCATGCTTTATTTGCAGCAAAATGATGCAGAACAGAAAAATACGCAATAGATTCTTATGGAGAATATATATCGGCGACTACAACAAGCGTGACAAGACTTCTACATGCTTGTAGTACACAATTCTAAAAATGAAATTGAGTGTTTATTTGCAAAAGTTTCTGTTATTTTGTGAGAAAACCTTAACCTTATAAAACTCTACCATACCAGACAAAAGGAGCCTCAATTCTGTTAGCTTTTGTAGGATTTAGTGATGCTAAAAGCAGTCAAATTCCATTTTAATCTTTTCTCGTTGAATAAACTAGAATTTCTCAGAAGCAAGAACCAGATGGCAGATAAACTCAGCTTAAGATTCCTTCTAAGGCTTAAAGTTCTTGAATATTCAACAGGCATCCAATAAGATTGCAAATTTAGTGCTACACATTCTATAAATTCTGAAAGTGGACAGGGATATTGTGAAATATGTTTCCAAGACAGATTTTCTAGCAGGAAACATATGCCCTTCCAGGGGGATGGGGAAGGGCAGATGGGAAGTCATGCAGCTATGAGATGAGCAGAAAGCATAAATGTCTGAATAAAGATATTATACCATCTCAACAATCAATATATCAATAAATTGGGAGAGAGCACAAGTTAACAGAATTTGCTTACATTGTCAAACTCAACTGAAATATGGGAACATTCACCCATGAACCAAACCTGTTGAACAAGAAAAATAACTAATTAGGGAGAAATGACTCTCCACGTAATAGTATTGAAATTTCTTTTCCAGAAAAAAAAAAAGCATTGAAATTTCTTTTAAGTGACAAATATTATTCCTTTGACGTTCTCAGGTCAAAGTAATAAGCACCCAGAAATTGGGAATAAGATTTTCCTCTACTTTTTTTCATGTATATGTCTCTCACAGAATCCTACTGAAGTATAAGGTGGCCTTTCTGGAAGGTAGCATGATACTTGAAAACGACACAAGCAACTAGAATAAGAGCATGATAAATCTAATTCAGTCCCTAAATCCTTTTCATGTTTCTTTTTTCTGTCTTACTTTGATAAGTAACCCTAATTCCGTCCTATTAACTACAGAACAATTAATTATCAAAGAAAATAAATGGAACCTGTGTAAATTTTCAAGTCATGAAAGCAATAGTCAGATAGATTAGGACAAATAGATATGACTAAATGTAAAGAAGTAGAAATGAAATATGCCTTGAATACCATAAAGGTGTTACTTACTGAAGTTTCAATATGCCTAGCTTTGTGAAAACAAGCCTCACATATGACAAAAGTGTATAGATAAAAAATGGAAAACAATTACTGATAAGATTTTCCTTTTTTTTAATAAGTAACAATTACTGATTAGATAATTGGTCCAGTTTGTATCGTAAAGCCATTAGATTCCAAAAACTCTTATTTAGTTAACTTAGTTCATGGACAATACTGTTGAATCTGAAGAAACTTCAAGATATTGGCCAAAGAAATATTGGTATGATTTGGTAAATTGTAGGAAAGAAAAATATCAATGCTATTTAGACAAATTTGGAGCAAAAAATGATGATGACATGAATAAAATACCATTGCAGAGAGTGCTTGCAAGGCAGCTGCACGAAGATGCTTTGCCCTCTCATCTTCACCAACTTCTTGAGCCAATTGGCAGAGTTTCGGAATGAATCCTTCTAAGTTAAACATGTAAGTCCCATCTTTCTGTAGAACACGGTAAACACATACATGTTTTGATGAGCCTAAAGTGCTATATCCATCATCAGATCAAAGCATGACCACCAATATACCAGAGAGAGACAGATATAGAAAGAAGGGAAGAAAAAAGCTACCTGGTTATTTATGAAATCAAAGATAGACTGGCACCCCATGATCAATATTTCATCCTGTCGTGTCTGATCCAATAGGGTGTGAATTATGCTTAACAAACTATTTGCAAACAGTGGCCTGCCAAAAATTTCACACATCATGAGTTGAGGTTTTGTAAAGAAGTTAACAGAAGATAAGCAACACTAAGTATCCAAATGATAAGTTCCTTTACTTCAAAAGAAATTGGAAAAATTGGCACATCTTAAGCAACAGTCAATAAAATTAATAAAAGAAGTCATTCACAAAATTATGATCAGAAGAAGATAATTGAAGGCATATTTTCTTGATAAATTGCAATGAATACAATCAAGATACATATGAGCATAAAGTTATATAGTCCTTAAAAAAAAATAAGCTCCTCCAGTAAGAGCAGAGAGTTCTAAAGATCTCTAACCTCATAAACAAACAAGAAAGTATCAACCAGGCCTACGAATTGTTTTTCTCCAATTTTACTTACGAAAGCAGGTGAAATGGTAAGAAAAAAGAGAAACCAGCTAGTGAATGATTTCTTCAGGATACGATCTTCCTCTTTACTTGACTTAAGAAATGATTCTAACTTAAAATGCAAAAGTTCTGCAGAAGAAAATGTCAACTGCCATAAATGGGATACAATGTAAAACAGAAACTAGCTGATCCTTATTCAAGATTTTTAGTTCCACCTCCAACTGTTCGCATTTTACTTGGAACTACTTCAATGAAACGGCAGCCCGAATACTCAAAAACAACTGCTAATAGGTTAAAAGAACCAGACAAACACTTCATGGACAAAAGAACTTACATCTGCTCCTTGCAGGAGAGTAATAACTTCCTGTATATACACATGACAACTTTTGCTGACCGAAAGTTCTCATTTCTCAGTTCCTTGTAACACCTTTGCTCGAGTGAAGTTGTGATCTGTTTGTCAGATATTAAACATTCAGATTCACAATATTTGCTTGAACTGAAGTATATAATTTTTTTTCCAGAAAGAAACTAATACATAGTATTGCTTTCCATCAAAGATACAAAATAGACCAAATGAAGTTTTCATACAATTCTAGAGACAGTGAAACTACAGCATCAAATTCACCCACATGTTTTATTAAACAAAGCCATGAAAGCATTAGGTCATTTCCAGCTTACAAAAAGTATTGGAGAACTATAAAGCAAACTAAATTAATATACTCTGTGAACAGTATTACAACACAAAAAATTGGTGAGAGTATGGACAGTCAACAACTTGGCAGAAATAGAAAATCCAAGAAAGTCGATAGTCATGATATCAGATAAATAGAATGAATTATGAATCATAAAAAAAATTGTTAATTTTTTTTAATCGTATTTCAACCTCTAATTTGTAATTGCAAAAGGAATATTCCCTTTAAGCTCGGCACTAGGTTTCTGAGATTTGACTTTGCAATATAGTTTCATCAACTCAAGCCAAGACATCAAGACATACCTTCGGTATACGCAAAGGATTCTTGCCTGCATATTCACACAATTTGCCAATTCTCCGGTCGTTTGGTGCTTCTTCCTGCACGAAAATAAATAAAAAGTATGACAATATGCTACTTCAAAGAAAAATGAAGCATATTGTAAATCCATAATTGATGATCTGCCAGAGAGCAGATTATTGTAAATCCATAAAATTATAACAATATACTACTTCAAAATAGATAGGCTTTTTTCGCTTGTTCGTCAAGCTTTCGAGCAGCTCAGAAACTAAATTTGACAAAATGTATTCCTCAACATATACCGGTCGCAGTATTCATAGGATATATGTTTCTCTAGCTACTGACTGCTTAGCATCTGAAATATAAAGCCTTTGTTTCTCAAGTTAGTCCTCATTTGAAGCTGAACACTTTCTTTGGCAAGTTAGGCATTTCAAGTTGGTGCATGGTCCAAAAACCTTAAAATTGTCCTCCAAAGCTTTCAGTATCTTCATTCCATAAGTGGTATACTTCTATAGACATAGTCATTCCAAATAATGGTATGTGGTCCTAAAACAATGCATAGAGCTTAGTACACTTCAAGTTTTAGTTGAAGTGTTCTTTATTGGTGATTGAGGGGGAGAATGACACTTTTCCTGTCTTCAATATCTTAATGCCATAAATAGTACTCCGTTATACCTCTTGGTAGCGTGGTTCAAAGGTTTCAATCCATTTAGGTATGCCAAGAAGCAGATTATTTGAAGAAAACCTTTTTATTTTCCATCTATAGTGCTCTGTCACACTCTTGAGTACTTGAAAGACAGTGGGAGGGAATGTAGGGCCTCAATCCACAAGAAATCCTCATTTCCAACCCTGTTTATTCTTTTGCAAACTACACTTGACCTTAAAAGCAAAGAAGTCCCAATGCAATAAATCCGGATATAAAAGACTAACATATTCAAAGTTTTGTCAAACACTAAACTGGAAAATGGAACGGGACAAATGAAAACTAAGCAAATATATATTGTGACAGGCATCAGCATCTTGCTGCAGATAAAGTACTCGAAGCAACATAACAAAGCTCAAGTTGAAGGTAGGGAGAACGCAAGAAGATAAAAGGAATTAAAAAAAAAAAATGAAAGAATATTGTTAGTGATGGTAGTTTACATCATTAGAAAGTGCTTCATACATTTATGTCAAAGATAGAACTATCTATTTCTGATCTCAATGTTATCATCTGAGAGAAGAAAGATGGCTTTACCAATAAAGATTCCTCTGGTGTTCAAGTGTGGCATTTGGAATACAAAACTGAATAAGTGATTTTCTAATGATGAGAAATTAGAAAGCAATTTCAGAGTTAGGCATACCTGACCACGAGGAAAAATATCGGCAATCAATTTCTTGTACCTCTTCACAGGCTGCCTAGACCTAGCCCGCATTGCAGGACAAAAGAAACAGAGGTTGCCACATACTGGCAAGACTTGCCTTGATATTACACCTGATACAACACTCATTTTGGATCTTAATTCTTGTCCTCACAGATCCAGCAAAATACAATCTTCTCAATTTCCACCTTCACCACCACAATTTTATGCTTTCTTTCCCTTCTTTATCTCGAATAAACATTCGGGATTCTCCAGAACGATACAAAACAGAAGGGAAAGTAAGCTCTTTCTTGAAATAAACAGGTACTTGTTGAAATCCTGGTTACCAGCCTACATAATCAACAATCAAGAAGAGACCATTCTACATTAACTCCTCAATAAAATAACAAAAACAAATTAATTCAAACAAAGGGCAACAAAATTATGCCCAAAAATCAATTAACCCACTTCCATCTTTCAAAAAGAAAAAAAAAAAAATACAGAAACAAGAATCTGCCTAGTATTAAACGTATCTTATCCAAAAGGGATGATGATCAATCAAGATCTCTGGATATGTCAATCAAAGTAATGTAGTTTCTTTTACCTTCAGATCAATTCCCTGTAATGAGCAGACCAGAAGGCCGGTGACCCTCAGAGATTTTCAACAATGTACCGAATTTCCTTCATTCCCTGAATCCGGAACTTATGGTTCTCTCTCTTTCTATAACCACCCTCCAATTTCTTCTCTTTCGCTCGCTCGCTCGCTCGTTCCCTCTCTCTCTCTCTCTCTCTCTCTCTCTCTCTCTCTCTCTCTCTCAGCATAGAAAAAAAAAAAAAAGAATATTTTTGTACTATCTGTGTAAGAATAACAAGAAATGGATTTTATATACTAGTACTAGTATTAGGCACGTTCGTCCGGCCGGATGATTAATGATTGGAAATCTTGAACATTTCCCGCGTTTTCCAAACGTGGGGATGCCCAACATTGAACGGAATTTAGAATGATTTCCTTCGCCGTTTGATTTTGGAGCCGTTGGTCGATGGACGACGATGATGACCCACCAGTGTGTACTTTAAATAAGCAGAGCAGGAGACAGCTGGGCTGCCTTCCAATTTCTGAATTTATTTTTTTTTTCCGGCGGATTTGGATAAAATTGGGCTGGATTATTTATTATCTTCACAGTTGTTTTTGGCAACCCCTTAACTAACTTCCCACATATTGCTATTTAACCACTTTGCTGCACTTAATTTTGGTTATCCCTTATACTAATTAAATTAAGGAGAAATCGGTTAAAAATACTCCTTCATAATTTATGTTTTATCATACTATTTATTTTATTGATTATTTTTGTCTAATAATATTTTACAATGGCTGAAAATGCTCATATTCGGTGTCAATGAGTAATTTTCGATCAATTTGTATCACGTGACACTCACATGTTATCTTTAGTAAGGGTAAAATTATCAATTTACTAGTTTAAATGCTAATATGTTGAAATAGGTCAAAATATTCCGATAGTATATTTGGTCAAGTCATTTTTACCAATTCCAACTACTGGTTGGCTCTTAAATTAGTGATTGAATGATTTTATCCTTACTAAAAATAATATATAAGAGTTATGTAATATAAATTGGCCGAAAATCACCTATCATTACCGTATATGGACATTTTTTGCCATCATAAAAAGTTATTGGACATAAATAGTTAATAAATAGATAATATCCTTAAGTAGAAAATTGTAAATTTATAGGATAACATTTTTGACCAATTTCTTTTAAATTGAGTAGTAATTTGTATGACCCCGACATTTAACCTACAAATGATTCAAAAGCGTGCTAATTTAGAAATTAACTAATGAATGTAGAGATATTTGAATACTATATTTGAATGTTATTAAAAAAATATTGTTATTAGGAAGGTAGAGGGTTTTTTTTTGTTTTTGGGGGGTGGCGGCGTAATCTGGAAGGAATGTCTGTTCATTCTGCCGACTATTTGAATGCCATTTAATTTAGATTTCCATAATTGGGGCTTATTTTATTCCCCTATATATACATACAATTCCATGAATATTCGACCACAAATGAACTCTACTATGCTTTACAAGATGATCACTTTTTAGTTATTGTTGGTTTATTAAGAATATCACCACTTCATTATTTTTGTGGGGAAGAAAGTACATGGAAACACAAACGGCACAGATAAGCAAATGACATAATATTATTAATCTTGCTGGAAAAAAATGCTTTTTCTTTCTTTATCATAGCATTTGATAAAGGCCAATAATCATTCACAATTTGAAACAAATTCTCAATAAGCATGGGCAAATCACTGCAATCCATGATTACTAGTGTATTCTACTCTTTGGAAAAAGCTACAAAGGGACCTTTCTTTCAATTGGTTTTTGACATTATTAAGTACTTACTTCTTTTTTAAGCATTGTGGAAATAATTATGGATGCTATTTCTACCTCAATGAAATTCGGACAATGATAAAAGATATTATGAACCAATTCTTTTTATATTATCTAGGTAGTTAAATATTTAAATTCTTGTCATATTTTTGTAAAACGTTCAAATTTAATTAAACTTTCATCTTAAATATTTAACATATTAGATTATATGAACATTTTGTAAATTTCGATAATTAGTACTATATATCTCTCTCTAGGTACTGAACATTAGTAACAAGTATATATTAAAAAAATAGACAAAGAAATATAAAAAGAAAATGAAAAACATGTTTACAAATTAATTTACATTAGACAACTATAAACAAGCCTTCAATGGTGATCACACTTCCATTCTCAAATGAATACACAAATTAAAAACGTTGCATCAAATATGGCCTTCCATGAAGATTCATCATTTAACAATTTGGATAGATAATTAAACAGTTGGATACGAAGCTAGTGATACTACATAAAAATTTTTTAGCGTAAATGTCTCTCTCCATTCTTATGTATCAAGTTTTTTCCTCAACTAATTTCCCATGAATTCTTAACCAACCAATACTTGGTCTCATGTACAGTATTTCCGTAGCCAATTACTATAACACCATGGTCTAAGTTAATATTATAATCATTGGTGAAAACACTACTTGAATAGAATTGAAAAGCAGAACCACCAACATCAATGGCAACAAATACTGATTGATTAGCTACAGCCTTCAAGAGATTTACTTCGCTATTTTCAAAGATATCTTCAATGCTTGAAATTGTTGCTGCACGGTTAGATTTCTTCTTGCTATTACATGTTCTATTAGCTGCTTCATAAGGATAATTAGCTTCAATAGTGAGACCTTTATTTTTATCGATAAATTGAAATCATTATCCATAAGACCTTCGTTACAACCCTGATCTTCACTTGTGTTGCAGTCAACAAGCTCTTGTTCAGAAAATGAAATTAGTTTACCAGTAGATAGTTGTTTAATTCTTTCCATAGTTGCCACAGCTGAAAATGCCTAGCAATATCCTGAATTTTCATGTACATTATCAAGTTAGCACAATTTATTTATTTTACACAATCTGAGATGTTAATTAGCTTATTAGTAAGATTTATATATATTAACTCTAGTCATAAATAGAGGTTTTAGCCTTATGCACAAGAATTAAAGGTATTGAAAACAAGATAATTGTATTGTCAAAATATCTTTTATACCCTTAGTAAATAAGGAGAGATAAATAATTAGAGTGTAATAAATGAGCAAATATATGAATATATAAAAAATATGTAATAAGTGCCTATTAAAAATATAAAATTCATTATATTTTTTACCATTCTGAATCCCTTAAAACTCCATATATTTCTATTTTTGAGGTAGTATGTATCTCTAATCTACAAATGGATGATAAAATAAATTTTTTACAGAATTCTTCTTCGAACTTTATTAGTTTTAACAACTTACCACATTGGCCTTGATCCTTGATTTCGATTTCGGTAACAGCACCCTTCTTTCTCCAATCCATGGTAGCTGGAATTGCAGAGACATTTTGATACATAAAAGAGGGTGATTTTCTACAAAAATGTGATTCCTTATAACCATTGCGAACCTCACGAAACTCCTCATTAGTTAAATCAGCAAACTTATTAACTGCTATTTTGTAAGAACGAGTTCCTTCCTTATTGAAAGACTCAATAAACTCAACATTCTCCTTAAATATATTTAATCGGCTTGCCTTCTCTGTTTCATCCTTATAATAGACACGTCCATACTGAGTCATCCACAGCTCGTGCCTTTCAGCCATAGATAATTGATTCAAGTTGCGAGCTGAGGCTTGAGAAACTGCCCAAACGGACACTACAAAAGATACAGCAAAAACAAGCTTCCAATCGAAAGAATGAAGAAAAATTGCAAGAAAATATGGTAAATGTTCAAAATGATCTTAATGAGATAGACACATTTCTCTTGGATTGAAGTAAAGAGGTATATATAGAGACTTTTTCCCCCAAGTTCTTTGAGGAAGAATGCAAACATAGGGATTCTTTGAATCATTTTGGCAGGAAAGAAAAATTGAAGTTGGGATTTAAAGAGCCCGGCAGGTTATCGAGGAAATAGACAACAAAAAGATCAATTTCGTGAAGGATGCTCCATTAGAGTACAAGTATATTAGACATATACTATATATCCTCTATCTTCCTTTGTCATGTTGTGATGAGTTTTTTATGGCGGCATCTAAACTATGCTTCCATAGGCTATGCATTTAGTTGTTACCTAATATTGGTCTGAACTCGTTTTTGATTTCCTGATGAATTCATTGTTCATGTTCCAATTAAAAAAAATTAATTAAACGTTTATAGATGAATAAAGAAGTAATTATCATCTTGTGCTTCGTTACTTGGCTTGGGCACTTATTATTATATGGTCAACCACTTGTAAACTCTACACCGTAAAGATTATGCAGTTGAAAAGAGAAAAATGAAATAGTTTGGTTTTCTTTTTTTTTATTTTATTTTATTTTATTATTATTATTTAAATCAAACCCGTTTACGAGATGTGGTCACTTATATCATACACTATAGTGTACCTTGCAAAGTACATTATATTTTAGTGCACTTCCTTGCTCGCGCATCTATGATCGCATGTGCAGGTTCTTTCAAAATTCTATTGACTTTCCATGGTTATATGTTCAATAAAAACAATATTAATGTTCCATAGTAATGTATTTCAAAAAATAGTATTGATATTCTATATGTATTTTATGAGGCTCATGAGTTATTAGTGATGCTAAGATTTTGTGGTTTCTGCGTTAACCCTCCAAGAAAATAGAATTTATGTAACACTTATACACAACATGGAATATGAATTCTATTTTCATGTCCATTTGAAAATAGTATTCAAGTTTCATGAATTCTGTATTAGGGTTCCATGGAAATAATATTAATGTTATATGGATTATGCCACTAAAAAAAAAAAAAAAAAGGATTTTACTAACGAAAGTTTCCGACGCTGTTCACTTCCATCAGTATTACCGATACGTCGGACTTTTGGAAAAATATTAAAAAAATTTGGAAGAAAAAGTTGCGAGAAAAAATCACGGAACGTATTGATGGCATTTTCCCCCAACACATAATTTACCGAGGGCACTTGGCAACGAACTCTATTCCGTCGGGAATATGTTCAAGTTAACGATGGACTTTACGACGAGACTTCTATCGCTAGTTTATTTAATAAAAGTTCCGACGGCAGGCGAGTCACTATTCCATCGGTAAGAAATGAATGGAGTTAAAGAAATCAGGGAGCCCCTCCTTCCTCTCCCTGTTTCTCATAATTCCCCAAATAAAAAAATAAAAAAAAACCTCTCCCCTTCCAAAATTCTCTCCACCCTGTTCCCACCAATGACCGAAGGCCTTCCGACCACCGATACCACCGCCTTCGTTGAAGGGTAATCATCTCTCTCTCTCTCTCTCTCTCTCTCTCTCTCTCTCTCACTTTCTCCTCTCTATTTTGAAGCAGCTTTCTCTTATGTTTCTAATTTTTGTCTTGTTCTTCTTCTCTCTTTCTCCTATATTTTCAGCTTCTTCTTCTTCTTGTGCTGCTAGAAGCTTTTTGTACAGATTGAGTTGCAGAAATTCGCCGTTGCTACGATAAGTTTGGAGCTGATCAGTAGATTGGAGTAGGGGCGTAAACAAGTCGAGTTGAGCTCGAGCTCTCGAGCTCGACTCAACACTTTTTTACTCAACTCGAGCTCGACTCGAGCTCGATTGAGTTTTAAAATTTTGGCTTGAGCTCGAATTCAATTTTTTCAAAGAGATATCATACATAATAATTAAAATAAAGTAAAAAAATTACATATTCTAACTCGATAGGCTCGACGAGCTATCGAGCCAGTATTAATGAGTCTCGAACTCAACTCATTTGCTTAGCGAGCTGGTTCAAGCTCGGCTCGAGCTCAGTCAACAATGAGTTCGAACTGAAATTTGACATAGCAGCTTGCGAGCGACTCACGAGTGGTTTGACTCATTTACGCCCCTAGATTGGAGTTATGTTCTGTTTCTAAATAGAGATTTTTTGCAGCATTTTGTTTTCAACTACAAGTTATTAGCATTATCTAATGAATCAAATATATTATTTTCCGCTATTTTTTATTGGAATTAGTTTTCTCTTGTTCAGTGATATTATTATTTTATTTTGAACAATTTAGTTAATATATTAGGTAATATACATGCGTTGCTCCACCAAAAAAAAAAGTAATATATATGCATAGATAGTATATTAGAAAATTTAGATCGGAAGCAAAGTTTCTTAGCTGAAATGTTGTGTTTTCGGGTTTGTTTTTCTTAGAATAATTCAAGATAAGTTTCTTAGTTTTATGGATATCTTGGATCTTGTTATGTTTCTAGTTAATGTAAGTTTGTTTTATGAAATCATCAAACACATAATTATATTTGGACTGGATTTTATTTTTATTTTTATTTTTTTTGAGAGAGATCACATTAATTTGAACATTCTAATTTCTGAGTTTTGAGATAAAGTAATTCGATTGTAAAGAAAAAAACCCTGAGTTCAACGTATAAAATCTTGTTCATGATATCTTGTATTATCATAAATGTATAAACACTCATACTATAATGTCGCTTTTGAACTCCACTACAAAGTTAATTATTTGACACTTGGCACGCTATATGCCTGTGTTCAAGAGGCGCTCTATACACTTGTCATTCATCAATGTAGAATTAGAGTATTATGAAAGAAATATTATAAATAAGTCAACCGATCAACTTTGATCACCATTTTTATATTTTTTTGGATTGATGATGATGAGTATTTTCTTGCCTAAATTTATCTCTATGGACAATATAATATTTACTAGAAAATTATCTTGATTTAGAACATGAATGGAACATTTGAATGAAGACAAGAACTAATTTTGATTTGTCTTTATTTGGATACCTTCTCATTCAAAAAAAAAAAAAAAAATTGAATCTAAAAATATTGATTTCACTTTTAAAATGAAATCATTTTCTTAATTGGAATATCAATCATGGCAACTCTTCTTACTCAACTAAGGTGTTGGATTTCATCTATCAAATACTTTAGATTAAAACTTTCTTCTATTATAAAACTTTGATACGAAGGTAACAAATTTTATATAATAAAAAATAAATCTTATATTTTCTTAAAGAGAAAAATTACTACTACTATTGATGACGATGATGATTCCGATAATAATTTTGATGATCATTCTGATACCTAAAACATTGTATGATTATTATACTTATATGATTAGTAAGTTATGTTTATACTTATGTTACTACATTTTAAGCATTTTACTTTTATGATTATACTTATGTTATTACACGATAAGCATTTTACTTAATCGAATTCTCTTTTTTCTTATAGTATTACGTGAGAGAATTTTGGGGGACATATTCTCTTTCGTAGGTATGGTTGAGGTATGTGTTTTAGTTTAAAAATTGTATGAAATACACGTGACAATGAGGAATTTATTTTAAGTTTAGAATTTTTAGGACTCTAGGACTTTAAGTTAAACTTAGGTGGTATAATTTAATGTTATTCCCTTCTTATAGTTTTTTTTGTGAGGATTTTGATGGGTATATTCTCTGTCATATGCATAGTTAATGTATGTGTTTTAGTTTAAATATTGCTTTACGAGGAAGCCCTTACTCTCTAAGTAATATTGCTTTACAGGGGAGGAGCTTTTACTCTTTTAGTTTAAATTTTTTCCTAACTCTTTTAGTTTAATTATTTTTTACAAGGGAGCCCTGACTCTTTCATATAGTGAATTCACATTGTTGCCCATTTGTGTGGCCTGTGTGACTGGAAAATATTCATAATAAAGGGGAAACTCTATTAAAATTTTTCTAAATTTATAAAAAACTTAGATCTTTTTGTAATGACTTACATAAAAAATGAATCTTAAGATTATATCGTATTATTAAATCGTCGTATTATTTATATTAATAAAAAGTTTATTTCATCGTATTATTCATATTGATAAAAAGTTTATAAAAGTTTATTAAAGTTTATTATGTCGTATTCATAATGATTAATAGTTTAATAAATTTTATGAAAGTTTATTATGTACGCCCTACCCAGTAAGCACTTAGCATGACTTTAAAATTTCGAGTGTTATGAAAGTAGAGTTTGGATCTGTATAGTGAAGTATGGTGCTTTTGAAACTTAGTGGTATTTTGGAGATACTTAGGAATGAGAATAAAACTTTATTATATTAAGCCTTTATTAATGGGGTTTATAAGTGCCTTTAAGTGAAAATTTTTAGAATACCTAGTATTTATATTTTAGAAATTTAAGTACTTGATATTCCCATATAAAGTAAAAAAAAAAAAAATTCACAATTAAGAAATGACTGCCACCTCTTACGCCACGTCAACCCACCAATTTTCCTTTCTTTCTTTTTCTCCCCCAACTGTCTTAATCCTTGGGTATATATAGGGCTGTAAACGGGTCCAGACCCTCAGGGTACCCCCAGACCCAAACCCATACACTTATAGTGAAATTTGGACCTAGACCCGGACCCATACCCTTCAGGTATAAAATTTCTGGACCCAGACTCGACCCTCCAGGGTCTAGGGTAGGGTTTGGGTATACCCGTACCCATATGACATTTTTCTAATTTTTTACTTGTTAAACAAAAATATATAAAATAATGTATAACCCTAAAATAAAAATTTTAACATGATTAACATAATCTCGCCAACATTTCTTTTAACAAATATAATCATTTAACATCTCTAATTCAAATGATTAAAAGTTCAAATACACACAAAATTTTCACAGTATATTAATCCAATAAGAACAAAAGTTCTAGTTTATTACAATATATTAATCAAAACATTTGGATTTTGGATACCGCTTGATCCTATTTGTCTCATACAAAAGAAATATACATGTGAGTATACATTACAGGTGTATGTAAAATAGAGATAATTATGAATATGTAGCTAAAGATAAAAAAACTCACATAAATGGGTATTAATATAATATAATATATAAATAAATAATATAAATTATAATATAAAAATTTATAAATTATATATTAAAATATAATATAATATATAAATAAATAATATAAATTATAATATAAACATACATGAATTTTCCTTCCTTCATTTCATATTAAATGAATTTGATAAAAGAAAAGAGAAACATTAAAAATGTTTCTAAACAAGAGATGGATATTCCTCATAACTTGGATGCACTTAATAAGTGGACAATTCCAAGAGTAGATTTAAAAACTGTTTATCAGTTGTGAACCTTTGAAAAATTGGGTTTAAAACAAGTAGTTAAAACTACTGAAGAATCAGTCTCTTTAGATAATGAAGAAACTGAAATAAAATTATTATCCGAGAATGATATCCTTAAATATAAGGATTTATATAAGTTCATTCATATTGGACTTGTGCAAATTGCATTTAAACCTCTTACTCTAGAGGGTTTACCTGAAAGTTTCATTGCATGTTTGAGAGATGCAAGAAATCTAAATTGGAAACAATCACTCATAGGTGTAATCCAATCTAGTCTGGCTCATGGACCAGTTTATTTCAATGTGTATCCTAATCTTTCTTTATCTTTAAGTGATATCAATATATTTGACTCTTTAACATTAAATGTTAAGACTCATGGCTATAATTATATGGCTGGATCTGAACTCATATGTATCTGTTATAGAATTTATTATAAACCATTATTTACTTTAAATCCTAATTGTAAAATAATGGATAAAAATATAAATGAAACTGTTTTAATAGAAACAAATTTCAATAGATCAAAAATTTCAACTAGAAGGATTATCAAATGGGATGAAATTCCTATGCCTTCTCAATGGAAATTAGAAAAAACTGGTTATATTCAGTCTAAAAATGATCATAATATTGATAATATTGAACAAACTCCAGAAGGAATAGTTTATATACAAATGGAATCTACTTCCTCTAGACTTGGACGTTTTCCAAGAACCTATTCAACTAGATCTGAAAGATCTTATATTTCACCATTGATAGACAATAATGATTATATTCCTTACAGGGTTTCTACTTCCCAAGTAAGTACTTCACAAGCAAATACACATGAGGAAAATAAGAATCATGTGGATAAGGTTTTAAAAACCAAAGACAATATTGTTAAAGGTATTTATAATACAGATCCGGAAATAACCGAATCTGAAATGAATTTTTCTCTATGAATCATATACATAAAATTGATTTTAGTCCTGGATCTGAAGCCAGGCAGAAAATTAGAAAAGAATTTGATCTACCTAGATGGGAACCATTTAAAAAATGGTTTTTATCTAATTTCGATGATCATATGAAATATTATATATCTGAAATATTTTATAAACATTTATCTCTTCATAATATTTTATTCCCTTTTGTTCCATGGTTTATGGATAAATATATTGAACCATATATTTCTGTTTTGGAAAGAGATTATAAACTCTTAGGTGGAAAAATTATAAAAGGAGTTTGGCCTCCTCAACAACCTTTTCATGACAATCATATTGTAAGTTTTACAGCATTTGTTAAATTGTTTGAGAATGATACTCTACAAATTACTGTAAAACAAATCAATAAACTCATAGAACAACAAAATTATACTAATATTTGTTTAAATGTATTGGGAGAACAAATCCTTTCTCTTAATAAGAGAATTGATGATCTATTACAAAAACTTGAAAAGATTAATACATCTTCCTCAGACATTTCAGGACTTAAAGAAGTCATATCTGCTCCACCTTTGCAACCTCCTCCTGAAATAAATAATTATAAATTAAAAAAGATGTCAGATCAAATATCTATTCCTTATGAAAGTTATACATATGGAAGTCTTATAGCGACTTGTAAAACTGAAGGATTAGCCTTATGTAATGAGATTAAATTAAATCAACAAATTAAAAGGCAACGACTAACTAAACGAAATCAGTTAGGACAATTTTGCAGCCAATTTGGGTTAGATATTCAACCTCAAAGAAAACAAGTTCATAACTCATCTCAAACTAATAAACCTGAGTTCTATCATAAAAAGAAAAAGAAGAGATATTCTCAGGCTCAGCTTGAGAAGAAAGCTAAAAGAAAGTCTGATAGACTTGAAAGAAAGAAAGATAAAACTAATATTGTTTGTTATAAATGTAAACGTATTGGTCATTATGCCAATAAGTGTAAAATGAAACAAAAGATTAATAATCTAAATATTTCTGCAGACTTAAAAGATTCTTTAGAAAAATTATTTTTAGATTCAGATGATTCTGAAGAAATATCTTCAGGATTAGATAATATTTCTGATTCTTCTGATATATCCGAAAATGATATGTGTCCTTGTAAACAAGGCAAAAGTGAATCTGAACAAGAAGAGGATGACTATTATAAACTCATTTCTCAATTTCAGATTCAGATATTAATGTTTTAACCAATAATCATATTTTGGAATTTTTAAAATCTATTAAAGACCCAGAATTAAGGTCTAGAATCATAGAAAATTTGGATGATATTCCATCTACTAGTTCTATTCCTCCGAAGAAAGAGGTAGAATTTGTACAAAATAATAATCCATATTCAATGACAGAAGTTTATAAACTTATGAAACAAAGATATGAAGAAGCTCATAAATCTCCTACTACTTTAAAAGACTTGTATGGAGAAATAAATCATCTCAAAGATGAAATCAAAATGTTAAAACAACTAAATCAAAATCTTGATATTAGAGTTTCTAATCTAGAAAATAAAGAACCTAAAAAAGATTATTCTTTGGTTACACCTACTCTCTTTGACAATTTTAATAAAATTGATGGAGAAAGTTTTTTTAACTAAACTTGATATGATTACATCATTCAAGTTCTATGTAAAAATTACTTTACTCATCGATGAAAACCGAAATGAAAGAATTTATCGCCCTTATTGATACTAGTGCGGATATCGATGTAATACAAGAAGGATTAATTCCTACCAAATATTTTGAAAAAACCACTCATAGTTTAAGACATGCAGGAGGCGATAAATTACAAATTAATTATAAATTACCTTGTACATATATTTGTAATAATAAGGTTTGTATTCCTGAGAGCTTTTTATTGGCTAAAAATATTACAAACCAAGTAATTCTTGGTACCCCTTTTATAAAAAAGATTTTTCCTATCACATACATAGGAACTGATTGTATCATAGGAACATATGATAATACTCCTGTTTCTTTCCAGTTTATAACTGAACCACATACTAGATTTGTAAACGAAATTAAAAATTTCATTTTAAGAAAACAAAATCAAATTAATTTTATAAATTTTGAAATAAACTCTTCTACTATAGAAGAAGTGTTGAAAAATCCTAAATTACAGGATAAAATAAAAAATCTACAGCATAATATTTCTGTAGAAATTTGCAATGATCATCCAAATACTTTTTGGAATAGAAAGAGGCATGAAGTAAAACTTCCCTATATTGATGACTTTGATGAAAGTCAGATCCCTACCAAGGCTAGACCTTGTCAAATGAACTCTAAATATTTAGAAGTATGCAAAGAAGAAATTGCTTCTTTGTTAAATAAAAAATTAATCAAAGCGTCAAACTCACCCTGGTCATGTACAGGATTTTATGTTAATAAAAACGCCGAATTAGAAAGAGGCGTACCAAGATTGGTAATAAATTATAAACCCCTTAATAAAGTTTTGAAATGGATTCGTCATCCTATTCCGAATAAAAAGGATTTATTGGATAGACTTTATGAAGCTTTAATATTTTCGAAATTTGATTTAAAATCAGGATATTGGCGATTCAGATAGCTGAAGCAGACCAATATAAAACTGCATTTAATGTACCTATCGGTCACTTTGAATGGAAAGTGATGCCTTTTGGCTTAAAAAATGCCCCTTCTGAATTTCAGAAAATTATGAATGATATATTCATACCATACAGTGACTTTATATTAGTCTACATAGATGATATCTTAGTTTTTTCTAAAAATGTTCAGCAGCATTTTGAACATTTAGATATATTTAAGAAATTAGTTCTACAAAATGGTTTAGTCATATCCAAACCTAAAATGGTGTTATTTCAAACCAATATTCGATTTTTGGGTCATAACATTGAAAAGGGACAAATTATTCCTATCAATCGAAGTATAGAATTTGCTTCTAAATTTCCAGATGAAATTCTGGATAAAACTCAATTACAAAGATTTTTAGGGAGTTTAAATTATATTTCTCCTTATTATCAAAATCTTGCAATGGATACTGACTATTTTATATGATAGATCGAAAAAAGAAACCTAAGCCTTGGACTTCTCAGCATACTGAGACAGTCAAGAAAATTAAATCAAAAGTTAAATCTTTACCTTGTTTGGTTTTAGCCAATCCTACTTGGCAAAAAATTTTTGAAACTGATGCCTCTGATATGGGGTATGGGGGAATTCTTACCCAAATTTGCCCTAATAATCAAAACCCACAATTAGTCAGATATCATTCTGGAAAATGGACGGATAGTCAAAGGAATTATGCCACAGTAGCTAAAGAAATCTTAGCTATTGTAAAATGTATTTTAAAATTTCAAGATGATTTATACAATCAAAAATTTATAATTAAGACAGATTGTCAAGCAGCTAAATTCATGTTTCATAAAGATTTTAAACATGATGTTTCTAAGCAGATGTTTGCTAGATGGCAAGCTCATTTAGCTCCTTTTGATTTTGATATTATTTATAAGAAAGGTCAAGATAATAATCTTCCTGATTTTTTGACTCGTGAATATTTGCAGCATGCAGGGACGAGGACAATTTAGAGGCCGTGGTGGTCGTGGCAGAGGTAATACCTCACAGCCAAAAGATAAGAATGTCATAACTCAACATGGTAATAAGAAGTTAATAGCTCTTAATTTACCAGAAAATGAAGAAGCATTATATGCAGAATTCAAGAAGCAGTATCTTGCTCAAAAACAAGAAGCAGGTGAAACCTCCTATGCTAAGGTGATAACTGCAGCAGAAGAAGATCATACTCCTCTTTATTATACTCATAAAGAAAAGGACATCATATGTCATCTAGAACATAAAGATCTTCAATGGAAACATGATCCATGGATGTTAATTAACAGATACATGGATGTTGCATCATATACAGCTACGTCATACAAGCAAAGACAATATTATGAAAATGTGTTAAAAAACACATATTGTGAAATCACACATTTTTATCCTGGAGGTGCTAAAACTGGAACCATTTTCAATTTTAGCAAAATTACAATTAAAAAGATTATATCAATTGAAGAATGGGGAACTTCTCCATTAAGAGAAAAGGAATTTATCATTCCTGATACAAAATTTTCTATTAAATATCATTATTGGGATTATGTGGATGCATTTCATAAAGCATTTCTCTATGAGAATCCTACCAAGAAACATACTTGGTTAATAAAAATATGTGGAAATGTTTATAACTATCCTTTACCAAATTGGTTTTTCTCATGGTGGACTAAATATGGTACATCTGGAGTTATACTTCCTGATAATTTTAAACCTTTATATGGTGAATGGATTCAAATATCTCCAAGAGTTGCTGATTATATCAGTTTAGATATTAACTCAGAAGACATAGCTTCAATGCTTTTCTTTATAGAATTTTCCATTCCATGGGTTTGGAAATGGACGCCTGAAGTGGGTTATACCCAGTATAATATGCCATGTCTTAGAAGAGCTACTCATAGTAGATTTTGGGACAGATTAATCAAATTTGATCCTGAAACTAAAGTTATACATGGTCAGAATCTTTTGGATGATATCCAAAGAAAACTTGAGTTATACAAAAAGCAAAAGGAATCTGGAGATTTAAAAAATACCAATCCTTTTAGTCAATTATCTTCTATGATAAAATTGCAGCGGGATGTTATCCCCAAAGCAGATTTGATTAAATCATATATGAAGGAATTGAAGAAAGAGCTTATCAAGAATTTGCTCTCCGAGGACAAAACTGACATTTCTATTGCCAGTTCGTCTAATGATGAAGATTGCTTAGCAGGGGAATCTCAAGACCCTGTTGAAGATATGGATGAAGACAATCTTAATGAAGATGCTATTGACCATATGGTCCAGGAGATGGAAGATGCCGCCAAGAAAGCAATAAAGTAAAGGGATGCCGACACACATGTGACTGCAGCCTTATCATTTTTGTCATATTCTTACATTATTGTCCTTGTAGGACTGTTGTAATAGTTATTCCATTATAGGGAACAGTAATATTCGGATTTCAAATCCTTTTATGTAATAGCATAAGATAGTTGGTGTCCGTCTTCCTTGCCTATAAAAGGAAGCACACTCTTCATAAGTTGGGCAGAGCCTACATACTACTCTTATCTATCTCTCTCTCATCTATCCCTCTTGTATATCTACAACCTTCTTTTCCCCTTTGTAAAATTTTCTTATCAATAAGAAGTTTGAAGTTTCTTCCAGTAATCCCTGGTAATTTCTAATTTCTTATTCTCTTTTTATAATTTTGTTTTATCATAAATTAATGGAAGGCTAAATTATTTCATGTTAAACTATGAAGTTATATATATCTGGCTAATTATGTTGTTAAGATCCTTCTTTTGTCCGAATGGATAGCAGTTTATGCCATAACTTAGAGTTTGGGCTATGAACTTGAAACTGGCCTTACTTATTATAAGAATAAGGGTTAGCCTGTTGAAAGCCGTTGAATGAAGGCTGTGTAAAGGCGTTGATCCCGGTTTTATTCTTTGATAAGTAGGATGACGGTTTTAAAGATCATGTAAAATTTGGACCATTAAATTCTAAGTTATTGCATGGACTATTATCTGGGCATCGGACCTAATTTGGTATCAGAGCCCAAATTCATAGTTTAACATAATTTGGCTCTGATACCAAATTAGGTCCGATGCCCAGATAATAGTCCATGCAATAACTTAGAATTTAATGGTCCAAATTTTACATGATCTTTAAAATCGTCATCCTACTTATCAAAGAATAAAACCGGGATCAATACCTTTACACAGCCTTCATTCAACGGCTTTCAACAGGCTAACCCTTATTCTTATAATAAGTAAGGCCAGTTTCAAGTTCATAGCCCAAACTCTAAGTTATGGCATAAACTGCTATCCATTCGGACAAAAGAAGGATCTTAACAACATAATTAGCCAGATATATATAACTTCATAGTTTAACATGAAATAATTTAGCCTTCCATTAATTTATGATAAAACAAAATTATAAAAAGAGAATAAGAAATTAGAAATTACCAGGGATTACTGGAAGAAACTTCAAACTTCTTATTGATAAGAAAATTTTACAAAGGGGAAAAGAAGGTTGTAGATATACAAGAGGGATAGATGAGAGAGAGATAGATAAGAGTAGTATGTAGGCTCTGCCCAACTTATGAAGAGTGTGCTTCCTTTTATAGGCAAGGAAGACGGACACCAACTATCTTATGCTATTACATAAAAGGATTTGAAATCCGAATATTACTGTTCCCTATAATGGAATAACTATTACAACAGTCCTACAAGGACAATAATGTAAGAATATGACAAAAATGATAAGGCTGCAGTCACATGTGTGTCGGCATCCCTTTACTTTATTGCTTTCTTGGCGGCATCTTCCATCTCCTGGACCATATGGTCAATAGCATCTTCATTAAGATTGTCTTCATCCATATCTTCAACAGGGTCTTGAGATTCCCCTGCTAAGCAATCTTCATCATTAGACGAACTGGCAATAGAAATGTCAGTTTTGTCCTCGGAGAGCAAATTCTTGATAAGCTCTTTCTTCAATTCCTTCATATATGATTTAATCAAATCTGCTTTGGGGATAACATCCCGCTGCAATTTTATCATAGAAGATAATTGACTAAAAGGATTGGTATTTTTTAAATCTCCAGATTCCTTTTGCTTTTTGTATAACTCAAGTTTTCTTTGGATATCATCCAAAAGATTCTGACCATGTATAACTTTAGTTTCAGGATCAAATTTGATTAATCTGTCCCAAAATCTACTATGAGTAGCTCTTCTAAGACATGGCATATTATACTGGGTATAACCCACTTCAGGCGTCCATTTCCAAACCCATGGAATGGAAAATTCTATAAAGAAAAGCATTGAAGCTATGTCTTCTGAGTTAATATCTAAACTGATATAATCAGCAACTCTTGGAGATATTTGAATCCATTCACCATATAAAGGTTTAAAATTATCAGGAAGTATAACTCCAGATGTACCATATTTAGTCCACCATGAGAAAAACCAATTTGGTAAAGGATAGTTATAAACATTTCCACATATTTTTATTAACCAAGTATGTTTCTTGGTAGGATTCTCATAGAGAAATGCTTTATGAAATGCATCCACATAATCCCAATAATGATATTTAATAGAAAATTTTGTATCAGGAATGATAAATTCCTTTTCTCTTAATGGAGAAGTTCCCCATTCTTCAATTGATATAATCTTTTTAATTGTAATTTTGCTAAAATTGAAAATGGTTCCAGTTTTAGCACCTCCAGGATAAAAATGTGTGATTTCACAATATGTGTTTTTTAACACATTTTCATAATATTGTCTTTGCTTGTATGACGTAGCTGTATATGATGCAACATCCATGTATCTGTTAATTAACATCCATGGATCATGTTTCCATTGAAGATCTTTATGTTCTAGATGACATATGATGTCCTTTTCTTTATGAGTATAATAAAGAGGAGTATGATCTTCTTCTGCTGCAGTTATCACCTTAGCATAGGAGGTTTCACCTGCTTCTTGTTTTTGAGCAAGATATCGCTTTCTTGAATTCCCGCATATAATGCTTCTTCATTTTCTGGTAAATTAAGAGCTATTAACTTCTTATTACCATGTTGAGTTATGACATTCTTATCTTTTGGCTGTGAGGTATTACCTCTGCCACGACCACCACGGCCTCTAAATTGTCCTCGTCCCTGCATGCTGCAAATATTCACGAGTCAAAAAATCAGGAAGATTATTATCTTGACCTTTCTTATAAATAATATCAAAATCAAAAGGAGCTAAATGAGCTTGCCATCTAGCAAACATCTGCTTAGAAACATCATGTTTAAAATCTTTATGAAACATGAATTTAGCTGCTTGACAATCTGTCTTAATTATAAATTTTTGATTGTATAAATCATCTTGAAATTTTAAAATACATTTTACAATAGCTAAGATTTCTTTAGCTACTGTGGCATAATTCCTTTGACTATCCGTCCATTTTCCAGAATGATATCTGACTAATTGTGGGTTTTGATTATTAGGGCAAATTTGGGTAAGAATTCCCCCATACCCCATATCAGAGGCATCAGTTTCAAAAATTTTTTGCCAAGTAGGATTGGCTAAAACCAAACAAGGTAAAGATTTAACTTTTGATTTAATTTTCTTGACTGTCTCAGTATGCTGAGAAGTCCAAGGCTTAGGTTTCTTTTTCAGTCTATCATATAAAATAGCTGTATCCATTGCAAGATTTTGATAATAAGGAGAAATATAATTTAAACTCCCTAAAAATCTTTGTAATTGAGTTTTATCCAGAATTTCATCTGGAAATTTAGAAGCAAATTCTATACTTCGATTGATAGGAATAATTTGTCCCTTTTCAATGTTATGACCCAAAAATCGAATATTGGTTTGAAATAACACCATTTTAGGTTTGGATATGACTAAACCATTTTGTAGAACTAATTTCTTAAATATATCTAAATGTTCAAAATGCTGCTGAACATTTTTAGAAAAAACTAAGATATCATCTATGTAGACTAATATAAAGTCACTGTATGGTATGAATATATCATTCATAATTTTCTGAAATTCAGAAGGGGCATTTTTTAAGCCAAAAGGCATCACTTTCCATTCAAAGTGACCGATAGGTACATTAAATGCAGTTTTATATTGGTCTGCTTCAGCTATCTGAATCTGCCAATATCCTGATTTTAAATCAAATTTCGAAAATATTAAAGCTTCATAAAGTCTATCCAATAAATCCTTTTTATTCGGAATAGGATGACGAATCCATTTCAAAACTTTATTAAGGGGTTTATAATTTATTACCAATCTTGGTACGCCTCTTTCTAATTCGGCGTTTTTATTAACATAAAATCCTGTACATGACCAGGGTGAGTTTGACGCTTTGATTAATTTTTTATTTAACAAAGAAGCAATTTCTTCTTTGCATACTTCTAAATATTTAGAGTTCATTTGACAAGGTCTAGCCTTGGTAGGGATCTGACTTTCATCAAAGTCATCAATATAGGGAAGTTTTACTTCATGCCTCTTTCTATTCCAAAAAGTATTTGGATGATCATTGCAAATTTCTACAGAAATATTATGCTGTAGATTTTTTATTTTATCCTGTAATTTAGGATTTTTCAACACTTCTTCTATAGTAGAAGAGTTTATTTCAAAATTTATAAAATTAATTTGATTTTGTTTTCTTAAAATGAAATTTTTAATTTCGTTTACAAATCTAGTATGTGGTTCAGTTATAAACTGGAAAGAAATAGGAGTATTATCATATGTTCCTATGATACAATCAGTTCCTATGTATGTGATAGGAAAAATCTTTTTTATAAAAGGGGTACCAAGAATTACTTGGTTTGTAATATTTTTAGCCAATAAAAAGCTCTCAGGAATACAAACCTTATTATTACAAATATATGTACAAGGTAATTTATAATTAATTTGTAATTTATCGCCTCCTGCATGTCTTAAACTATGAGTAGTTTTTTCAAAATATTTGGTAGGAATTAATCCTTCTTGTATTACACTGATATCTGCACCAGTATCAATAAGGGCAGTAAATTCTTTCATTTCAGTTTTACTGATGAGTAAAGTAATTTTTACATAGAACTTGAATGATGTAATCATATCAAGTTTAGTTAAAAAACTTTCTCCATCAATTTTATTAAAATTGTCAAAGAGAGTAGGTGTAACCAAAGAATAATCTTTTTTAGGTTCTTTATTTTCTAGATTAGAAACTCTAATATCAAGATTTTGATTTAGTTGTTTTAACATTTTGATTTCATCTTTGAGATGATTTATTTCTCCATACAAGTCTTTTAAAGTAGTAGGAGATTTATGAGCTTCTTCATATCTTTGTTTCATAAGTTTATAAACTTCTGTCATTGAATATGGATTATTATTTTGTACAAATTCTACCTCTTTCTTCGGAGGAATAGAACTAGTAGATGGAATATCATCCAAATTTTCTATGATTCTAGACCTTAATTCTGGGTCTTTAATAGATTTTAAAAATTCCAAAATATGATTATTGGTTAAAACATTAATATCTGAATCCTGAAATTGAGAAATGAGTTTATAATAGTCATCCTCTTCTTGTTCAGATTCACTTTTGCCTTGTTTACAAGGACACATATCATTTTCGGATATATCAGAAGAATCAGAAATATTATCTAATCCTGAAGATATTTCTTCAGAATCATCTGAATCTAAAAATAATTTTTCTAAAGAATCTTTTAAGTCTGCAGAAATATTTAGATTATTAATCTTTTGTTTCATTTTACACTTATTGGCATAATGACCAATACGTTTACATTTATAACAAACAATATTAGTTTTATCTTTCTTTCTTTCAAGTCTATCAGACTTTCTTTTAGCTTTCTTCTCAAGCTGAGCCTGAGAATATCTCTTCTTTTTCTTTTTATGATAGAACTCAGGTTTATTAGTTTGAGATGAGTTATGAACTTGTTTTCTTTGAGGTTGAATATCTAACCCAAATTGGCTGCAAAATTGTCCTAACTGATTTCGTTTAGTTAGTCGTTGCCTTTTAATTTGTTGATTTAATTTAATCTCATTACATAAGGCTAATCCTTCAGTTTTACAAGTCGCTATAAGACTTCCATATGTATAACTTTCATAAGGAATAGATATTTGATCTTTCCTAAGAGTTTTCCTTACTCTTTCCGCAAATAAGGTAGGTAATCCATCAATAAATTTGGATTTCCAATGAGAGCTATTACTCTCTGGTAATTCCATGACCCTATTAAGAAATAGGTCTCTATACCATCTCCAATCTGTAAGTGTTTTACACATTGTATTTTGTAATAGAGTTCTATTAGTCTCATTATTATCTCGAAATTTTTCCAAATGAAAATGTTCTAATATAGTAACAATTAATGTATAAACTGATTGTTCACTGGTAGTACCATCAGATTCTTGTTTCAAAATATGATAAATAGTTTCTTTCTCTTGATTAGAAAGATAATTATCCCACCAACCTTTAAGTTGGCCAAGAAATCTCGCAACTATCATCTTTGCAATATTATCGTCACTATTTCCAATCAGCTATCTGACCGTATCTGTACATAAGCATCCTATGAGTAAGATTATAACTGCTTTTTTCACGTATAACCATCTATATTCCATTCATAAATACTCTTACCATTATAAGAGTTATTATTAATATATTCTTGTTCTTCATGTAGAATATCTACAGGAGAAGGTCTTCTATAATAATTAATTCTTTATGTTGGCCTATCAGCAAACTTATATAACTTATTAAGTTCATCTTTAATAACAGGTTTATAATCCTTAGTTTCTGATAATTTATCAGAAAATTCATTTTCAAGCGTATTAATATTTAATTTTTTAAATTTCTGATCTAGTAGTTCTTCTAGATCTGACATCTTTTTTAATTTATAAGTATTTATTTCAGGAGGAGGTTGCAAAGGTGGAGCAGATATGACTTCTTTAGGTCCTGAAATGTCTGAGGAAGATGTATTAATCTTTTCAAGTTTTTGTAATAGATCATCAATTCTCTTATTAAGAGAAAGGATTTGTTCTCCCAATACATTTAAACAAATATTAGTATAATTTTGTTGTTCTATGAGTTTATTGATTTGTTTTACAGTAATTTGTAGAGTATCATTCTCAAACAATTTAACAAATGCTGTAAAACTTACAATATGATTGTCATGAAAAGGTTGTTGAGGAGGCCAAACTCCTTTTATAATTTTTCCACCTAAGAGTTTATAATCTCTTTCCAAAACAGAAATATATGGTTCAATATATTTATCCATAAACCATGGAACAAAAGGGAATAAAATATTATGAAGAGATAAATGTTTATAAAATATTTCAGATATATAATATTTCATATGATCATCGAAATTAGATAAAAACCATTTTTTAAAATGGTTCCCATCTAGGTAGATCAAATTCTTTTCTAATTTTCTGCCTGGCTTCAGATCCAGGACTAAAATCAATTTTATGTATATGATTCATAGAGAAAAATTCATTTCAGATTCGGTTATTTCCGGATCTGTATTATAAATACCTTTAACAATATTGTCTTTGATTTTTAAAACCTTATCCACATGATTCTTATTTTCCTCATGTGTATTTGCTTGTGAAGTACTTACTTGGGAAGTAGAAACCCTGTAAGGAATATAATCATTATTGTCTATCAATGGTGAAATATAAGATCTTTCAGATCTAGTTGAATAGGTTCTTGGAAAATGTCCAAGTCTAGAGGAAGTAGATTCCATTTGTATATAAACTATTCCTTCTGGAGTTTGTTCAATATTATCAATATTATGATCATTTTTAGACTGAATATAACCAGTTTTTTCTAATTTCCATTGAGAAGGCATAGGAATTTCATCCCATTTGATAATCCTTCTAGTTGAAATTTTTGATCTATTGAAATTTGTTTCTATTAAAACAGTTTCATTTATATTTTTATCCATTATTTTACAATTAGGATTTAAAGTAAATAATGGTTTATAATAAATTCTATAACAGATACATATGAGTTCAGATCCAGCCATATAATTATAGCCATGAGTCTTAACATTTAATGTTAAAGAGTCAAATATATTGATATCCTTAAATATAAGGATTTATATAAGTTCATTCATATTGGACTTGTGCAAATTTATAAATTATATATTAAAATATAATATAATATATAAATAAATAATATAAATTATAATATAAAAATTTATAAATTATATATTAAAATAATATAATATATAAATAATATAATATGTATAAATATATATATTATTAATATGGGTATACGGGTCTAGACATCATCATACCCTGCCTAGACCCATATAACAGAATTAATATGGGTACGGGTATGGATACGAGTCTGCGGGTATAAAATTTAAACCTTACTCACTAAAAACGGGTATAGACCCACGCGGGTATGGGTAAGACCCGCCCTGTTTACAGCCCTAGGTATATATAGCATGTTTTCCTTTTTTTTTTTTTAATTTAATTTGTTTGGCAACAAAAGAAATATAGAAGCAGCCATAGTATTGAGCTGAGTTATTTAAGTTTTGCATATTCTTTCCTTTAGTTTAATTTTCATTTTTGTTAGATTATATATATTAGGCTTGTTGATTTTTTTTAGGATTTAAAGATTTATATGGTTTTTATTTATAGTTAATTGTGAGATTAATTTTTGGGTTCTATATTTTAGACAATTTAGGCACTTCAAGTAAGTGCTCGAATTAGAGATTCTTGAGACTATAAGATTTTGGATCTACTTTAGGGGATATATATATCCTAAGTTTATTTTGTAGGATCTCGATATTATTTAGGGAATAAAATTATTTGCTTGGTACTTAAGTTAATATTAAGTATTCTTATTACTATATTTGTAGGATTATAGTACAAGATCTGCATTCACGTAAGTCCACAAACCCCGCTTTGTTACGTTCTTTCAAATGTTACCGGCCATGTAAATATGATCTCTAAACTTATCATAAAATATCTACTTTTTTCGAAACGGTATAACTTGACATGTTTTTCTTAATTAGAGATGTTCTCCACGATGTGTTACATATTCATTAGAAATGCATAAGAGCGGTGCTCCAAATAGGTATTGTCTTTTCAAAACAGATTATTATTGTTGTGAAAGAGAACTAGTCTGTACACGAATTTTCTGAAATGTTTATGAGTTAGAAAATGCTTTGGTTTTGAAAATTTATATAATTTTGCATGCATAAAAATAGACCTGGCATGTTTATAAATTTGCATAAGCTGAAAAATACTCTTGAAAAGTTACATGTTTTGACATGCATGAACATAGACGTAGCATTGGCATAATTGTGAAAGTTGCACAAGGATGTGATGACTGGCGGATGGGGATTTTTGCTGCTCTAAAATGTTTATGACCGGATTCTATTCTGATGGCCGGACAAGTGCCTTTTTTGTTTATAAATACATATGAAAACCCCATTCCGACCAGGGTAACAGTTCTGGTTATGATCATGTGTTCGGAAGCATTAGAGGATTATACTGTACGTGGCTAGTCTCCTGTACTAGGGCTTCTTTCGATGACGTGGACGGTTTGAAACTCAGGAGAGTGGATCCACTTGAAGAGGGGCATAGCACTATGGAGGGTTTGGCCTAATCGGTCTATGTGGACACCACATCATTCTCTACGGTGGGACAACCACCTTGTGAAGAGCCAGGAGGGACTTGAAACTAAGATTGGTCTTAGGGCAGACCTGGTAGGTGCCCCAAGAATTTGTAGCCTGGTTTGACTAGTGATACCGGAAGAGCGGTTGTTATGGAAATCGAGCGCTCTTAGTATTTGGCTGGTATTGACTACGAGATGCTGGAACTTGATTCCGATGACCTCGTTATGTATGGGATCGAACTTTGTCCATGGAGCCCGACTGTTGCATTACATGTTCTTTTGATTTTGGATGTAGAAGCTCAACTGATGTGTCCCATCTGCGCTCGAAACCCTCATGTAGGTTCAAACATCAGCATTGTTTTAAAGAAACCACTCAAGCACACACACAAACACACGTGGACTCACTAAGCGTTCGCACTCACGTTTTTTCATATCATGTTTTTTCCTCAGATTAACTCAAGACGGTCAGATGTACAATAAGCCGCTGAAGCTAGGCGTGGAGTTTTTGGTTCGAGTCCCTCCGGAAGGACATGTGTTTCTGTTTTTCTTTCTTATTCTAGAGTCGTTTGTAAAGTATTTCCATCCGAAATTATCACGAGAAGATTTCTTGAACCATGAGTTTTGAGCGCCTATTAGTATTCAGATTACTTAGTTTTCCGCTGCGTATTGTATATATATACTTGTAAGTATTGTCCCGGAGTTGTGCTCTTATTTTGAGACTTATAGTTTAGTGCCAAGAGACATGCAGATACCCTATTCAGCCGCAGTTGACCTAATGGTAGGGTTGGGGTTATCACAGGTGGTATGAGAGCTCTAAGTTCGATTTGTGGTTAGAGTCAGTAGATCCTAGACGAGTACTAGGAGCCAGCTGCATAGTTTTATTTTGCTCGAAAACTTTTAAGTTCTTTTTTTCTCTTTTGTTTTGCTCATCGTGTTATTAGTCTTGTGGGAACAATGCTCCTTTGTTTATACGATGTCATATCTTTTGCCATAACCACAATGAGAGGACATATATATATATACATTAAGCCTTTGAATTGATGATGATTCAGGTGAGCGAGTGCCAAGATTACTTTAGTCATCAAAAGAGATTATTCTTTTGAGACTTGTAGTTGGATCGAGGGATCTTGTGGGACAGAAGGTATTAGGGGAAAACTCTGATGACTTGCAATGTATTAAGTGTACAAAGAGTGAAGAGTGAGTGTAAAATTCTTATTACGTATAAGATGTATTTTGTATTGATTTCTGTCATCCCTACTTCAGTGACACCAAAGAACTCTATGCATTTTGTAAAGTCAACATTTTTACTGCTGTTGTCACAACAGAAATAGGTCTCCAGTCCTTAGTTATGTATTCGATATATATTGTGTAAGGATTACTCCACACTGCCAATTAGTGAATGTAAAGATGGAGGTGAGCCTATTAGGATGGAGCTAATAATGAGTTTAGCATGATAAGGAGAATAATAAGTGATGACAAGAGTGGGTAGACTAGAAGCTAAGTTTCCTGGGATTTGAAATATTAGTATATCTTGTGAATGAGAGATGGACAGTCTGATATGAGAGTGGGGAAACGATTGATATAGTTATTGGGATCTTTTCGTGTGTTCGCCATGGACTTCATCCAGAGTATTTCTTATAAGCTCAGTGTTAGATCATAGTCTTTAGGAAGAAGATATACCTACACTGGGTTACTTACATTTTTCTAGTATTCTTTAGTTTACACAGTACATATATGTTAAGTATAAATCTAGTTTAGTGAGTATGATTCTTTAGTAGCTGTATATGATATGGAAGAACCTAGGATCGTGTTCATCGCAAATTATGTAATGTATGGTACGTCAATGGCTTATTTTGTATATATGCTCTACCCTGTGCACCAAAAACTACTTTTAGTAGTTTAGAAAACATTCTACTCTTTATATGATATACAGGTTTAGTGTGTGGTGTTCCACATGTAAGTTTTAACCTATAATTAAGGTTTAGGTACTAAACATTGAGTAGATGCTTTTGGAATAATGGGGAAAGTGCAAGGGGATAATAGTTGTTTCACTCATTTGGGGGATAGGGCGTGATAATAAGAATGGATTAGTTGACTAGACATTTACATATATATGCACTATGGGTGGAATTTGGTTAAGTTTAATCAGTTAATGTTTCTAATATTTAGAATTACGGAAAATCAAAAAATAAGAATAGAGAATCATTTTATCCGCAAGAGTAATACTAGAAACTCACCATAGAAGACTGCTAAGGATATCTAACATACTTGTGTAACTAGTCATGCGAGAAGTTGAAGTTGGAATTTGTATCAGTGATAAGGGAGTTAATAGATATCTTTAAAAGAAACTGATGACCTCACCTCTAGAATGGGAAGTCGAGCCTAGGATAGAATCAAAAACAAAGGATGAGCCGATATTTTGAACCATGTATTGGATGGACTACCCGTAGACACCGAAGCAGAAGTAGTTGAAGGTACAATTTAAATCTACCGAAGCAAGAGTACTTATGATATGGAGCTACACATTCCTTTGGAGTTTGCATTTCATAAAACATATTCCTATACCTTCTCTTGTCATGTATTATCAGTTGATAGTTAGCATTCCTATGGGTCTGAGTAAGATAACTGAGGTAAAGTAACTAGATTGTGCCATCTATGTCGAGAGTGTGATTTTATTTGGCGACTTAATTGCCTTTCCATTTAAGGGTTATGACGTGATACTTGGGATGGACTGGTTTTCTAAACATTATGCTAAAGTAGACTGTCGATATGAGTTGGTTAAGTTTAGCCGACTGAGTATGCCAATCCTTGTGTTCTAAGGGAAGTGAACAAAATGTGAAAATTCCCTTTTGTCTGGCTTGATAGTGAGAAAGTTGCTATAGAAAGGATGTCAAGGGTACCTAGCATATCTACTCAACAAGCCTAAGGAAGAGGTAGAATTAGAAACAGTACCGTGGTGAAGGAGTTTATAGACGTTTTTCCTGAGGAGTTAACAACGTTGCCCCTAGATCGGAAAGTGGAGTTCAGTATAGAATTGGTAACCATTGCTAAACCAATATTTCGAACCCATACCGTATAGTACAGGAAGAGTTGAGAGAGTTGAAAAAACAACTACAAGAATTGTTGCAAAAATGATATATTCATCCAAGTACATCTCCTTGGGTGCCTCAGGTTTGCTTGTAAAGAAGAAATATGGGACCTTAGGATGTGTGTAAACTATAGATGACTAAATAGTATGATAATTAAAAACAAGTACTGATCCCATTTATTGATGAGCTGTTTGATCAAACTCTGAGAAGCAGGATGTTTTTCTAAAGTGGACCCAAGAGAGAGGTACTATTAAGTCAGGATAAGAGAAAAAGATATTCCGATGATGGTTGTCAATATAAAATATAGGTATTATAAGTGTATCCTTATGCCATTTGGATTGACAAATGCACCCACAAAATTCATGGAATTGATGCATATGATTTTTCTATCCTTACTTGAATAAGTTTGTGGTGATTTCCATTAATGATACTCTTGTGTATTAATCTAACCTCGAAATACGTGAATAATATCTTTGAAGAGTGCTGTAAACCCTACAGGAGCATAAGTTGTACATCAAGTTTAGTGAATGTAAGTTTTAAATGGCGACAGGTGACTTCCTAGGGCATATGATTCCTTAGAAAGGAGTATCAGCAGACCAGTAAAGGTAAGGTAGTGACCGATTGGACACAACCCAACACCAATAGAGGTATAGATCTTCTTAGGTATGGAAGGGTATTATCGGAGATTCATAACAGACTTTTTTTTAATCGTTAGACCTTTAGCACAACTTACAAGGAAAGACATCGAGTTTAAATGGGTGGACAAGTGTGAGAGAAGTTTTCAAAAAGTAAAGCATCAACTAGTTTCGGCACGAGTTACTCTATTACCCAATTCAAGTGAAGAGTTTTCCCTATAAAGGGAAGGCCTAGAGGCAGTGTTGATGCAAGATAGATAGGTTGTTGCTTATATTTCAATTAAATTGAAAAATTATGAGCAGAATTATCCAACACATGATTTGGAGCTGGTAACTATAGTACGACTAGGAAAGTGGTGACTTCACTTATATGGGGAAAATATGAGATATTTATTGATCATCAAAGTTTATAGTACTCGCTTTCCTAGAAGATTTAAATATAAGGGAATGTTGATGGATGGGGCTGCTGGTGGAATACCGATACCAAAATTAACGACCATATGGAAAAGTCAATGTCGTGGTGGATTTAAGTAGAAAGAAGGTAAAGATATCAAGTCTCACCTTAACCTCTACTTTGCGACAAGATGTTACAAGCGCCTAAAGGAATGACATGAGATTCCAGGAATTTAAGAATTGAGTGGAAGCGAAGAAGTAGAGAGATTTTCAGACATTTGAAACTGATAGGAGCTTGTACTTTCATAATCGGTTGAACATTCCTAACGAAATCGAGATTGAGTGTAAAATACTAGAAGAAGCACCCAGAAGTAAGTATTCAATCACCCTGGAGAGAATAAGATGTATAAAAACTTAAAGTAAAACCTTTGGTAGAATAAAATGAAAAGAGAGATTGCAGAGTATGTGGTAGCTTGTCTTACGTGCCAAAAGGTTAGAGCAGAGCATCAAAAAGTCAGTAGGATTACTACAACCGCTACATATTCCTGAATGGAAATGGGATCATGTGACAATGGACTTTTTCACAGGATTGCCCTGGACCAAGGGATATAAGGATGCTATCTGGGTGATCGTTGATTGTCTAACGAAAGTGGCATATTTCATTGCCATTATGACATACCCTTTAGACAAGGTAGCGCAGATCTATGTAGAAGAGATTATATGACTTCATGGGATGCCCGTTAATATTATATCAGACCGAGACCCAAGGTTTACTTCAAGGTTTTGGCCTAAATTCCAGTAAGCTATAGGGACCAATCTAAGCTATAGTACCATAACATACCCCAAACCGATGGACAGTCTGAAAGAACAATTCGAACACTAGAGGATATGCTGAGAGCTTGCGCCTTAGACTTTGGAAACAAGTAGGTTGACAATCTAGCTTGCGTTGAGTTTGCTTATAATAATAGCTACCACTCTTCAATAGGAATGGCACCATATGAAGCATTATATGGTAGGAGATGCATAACACCTCTGTATTGGGATGAGGTCGGAGTTCGATCTCATTGGAAACAAGAAACTTGATGCAAGGATGGAAGAGATGCAGAAATAAGTTAAGAGAATTCAAAATCGGCTTCGAACAGCTAAAAGTAGACAGAAAGGCTACACAAATAATCGAAGGAGGAATCTGAAGTTTAGTGTAAGAGATCGAGTTTTCTCAGCGGTGGGGGGGCGTTCCTAAGAGGTTACTTTCCATCTCCCATCCTAAACAGAGCGAGGAAGTTTTAGGGGTCACTCTTTCAGTAGAGCCTATCTAACGGCATCGTGGCCTAAACTTACACCTCATCGCCAAAATTTTAGATATTCGAGAGGAGGAAAATTAAGCCCCCAATATATCGGACTATTTGAAATTATTGATAGGGTAGGTAAAGTAGCATATAGGCTAGCTTTGCTAAGTAAGCTTATAGGTATACTTGATGTGTTTCATGTACCACCATTGAAGAAGTATCCAAAATTTATACGTATATAACTATTAAATTTTGAGGATGAAATTTCTTCTAAGGAGGGTAGAATGTAACGCCCTACCCAGTAAGCACCTAGCATGACTTTAAAATTTTGGGTGTTATGAAAGTAGAGTTTGGATCTAATATAGTGAAGTATAGTGCTTTTGACACTTAGTGGTATTTTGGAGATACTTAGGAATGAGAATAAAACTTTATTATATTAAGCCTTTATTAGTGGAGTTTATAAGTACCTTTAAGTAGGAATATTTAGAATACCTAGTATTTATATTTTAGAAATTTAAGTACTTGATATTCCTATATAATGTTAAAAAAAACTTCACAATTAAGAAATGTCTGCCACCTCTTATGCCACGTCACCCTACAAATTTTCCTTTCTTTCTTTTTCTCCCCCAACCGCCTTAATCCTTGGGTATATAAGCATGTTTCCCTTTTTTTTTTTAATTTAATTTGTTTGGCAACAAAAGAAATATAGAAGCAGCCATAGTATTGAGGTAAGTTATTTAAGTTTTGCATATCCTTTTCTTTAGTTTAATTTTCATTTTCGTCAGATTATATATATATATATATATATGGCTTGTTGATTTTTTTAGGATTTAAAGATTTATAAGGATTTAGTATATAGTTAATTGTGAGATTAATTTTTGGGTTCTATATTTTAGGCAATTTAGGCGCTTCAAGTAAGTGCTCAAACTAGAGATTCTTGAGACTATAAGATTTTGGATCTGCTTTAGGGGATATATATATATATATCCTAAGTTTATTTTGTAGGATCTCGATATTATTTAGGGAATAAAATTATTTGTTTGGTACTTAAGTTAATATTAAGTATTCTTATTAATATATTTGCAGGATTATAGTACAAGATCTACATCCAAGTGAGTTCACTAACCCCATTTTATTACATATTTCAAATGTTACGGGCTATACAAATATGATCTATAAACTTATCATAAAATATCTACTGTTTTTGAAACGGTATAACTTGACATGTTTTTCTTAATTAGAGATGTTTTCCAGGTTGTGTTACATGTTCATTAGAAATGCGTAGGAGAGGTACTCCACATAGGTATTGTCTTTTAAAAAAAGATTATTATTGTTGTGAAAAAGAACTAGTCTATACACGGGTTTTCTGGAAATATTTATGAGTTAGAAAATGCTTTGGATTTGAAAAGCTATATGATTTGGCATGCATTAATATAGACCTGGCATGTTTTTTAATCTGCATATGCTGGAAAATGTTTTGGTCTTGAAAAGTTACATGTTTTGACATGCATGAATATAGACCTGGCATTGACATAATTGTGAAAGTTGCACAAGGATGTGATGACTGGCGGATGGGGATTTTTGCTGCTCTAAAATGTTTATAAACTGATTCTATTCCGACAGTCGGGCAAGTGGCCTTCGGTTTATAAATATATATATATATATATATGAAAACTCCATTTCGACCAGGGTTACAGTTCTTGTTATGATCATGTGTTCGAAAGCGTTAGAGGATTGCACTGTACATAGCTAGTCCCCCGTACTAGGGCCTTTTCCGATGACGTAGACTATTTCAGACTCGGGAGAGTAGATCCACTTGAAGAGGGACATAGCACCATGGAAGGTTTGGTCCAATCGGTCTGCATAGACACGACTTCATACTTTATGATGGGACGACTGCATTGTGGAGAGCCAGGAGGGGCTTGAAACTAAGGTTGATGTTAGGGCAGACCTGGTAGGTGCCCTAGGAATCTGTAGCATAGTTTGACCAGTGATATGGGAAGAGGGGTTGTTATGGAAATCAAGTGCTCGTATAGTGTTTGGATACTATTAACTACAAGATAGCGGAACTTGGTTATGATGACCTTGTTATGTATGGGATCCGGACTTTGTCCCTAGAGCCCGACTGTTGCATTACATGTTCTTTTGAATTCAGGTGTAGAAGATGCGCTGATGTGTCTTGATTCGCTCAGACTTCTCAACTTCGCTCGAAACTCTCATGTAGGTTCAAGCATTAACATTGTTTTAAAGAAACCACTCAAGCGAACACACACACACACACACACACACATACACGTAGACTCACTGAGCGTTCGCGCTCACATTTTTCCATATCATATTTTCTCCTCATATTAACTCAGGATGGTCAGATGTACCGTAAGCCGCTGAAGCTAGGCATGGAGTTTTTTGTTCGAGTTTTTTTGGAAGGACATGTGTTTCTGTTTGCTTTCTTGTGCTCGATCCATTTGTAAAGTATTTCCATCCTTGTATTGGAATGATAATAAGAAATTTCTTGAACCATGAGTTTTGAGCGCCCTATTAGTGTTCAGATTACTTAGTTTTCCGTTGTGTATCGTATATATATACTTCTAATATGTTGCCCTGGGGTTGTGCTCTTGTTTTGAGACTTATAGTTTAGTACCGAGAGGCACGCAGTTACCCTATTCAGCCGCAGTTGACCTAGTGGCAGGGTTGGAGGTATCACATATTTTGTTGTATTCATAATGATAAAAAGTTTAGTAAAGTTTATGAAAGTTTATTATGTTGTATTATTTCAACTGAAGTTATATATAAAATGTGATTAACTTATGATTATTATGTCGATATCACAGGTTTGATGGCAAGTGAAACGAAGAGAAAGTATCTGAGGATGCTAACAAATCACTGTTTTAGTTACGCTTTTATAAAAGCATAGTAAAATATGGGTCTATGGTGATGCCTTTTATAGTCTCATAATAGTAGATATAAAACAATGTACTTTTACCTATTAAGCAAAACAAGTTTTTTATCGTCTCTTCTTCCTTTCCTCACTAATCTGAATGCATTGAGAGAAGGGAAATGGGCTTTTTTGTCTGAAAATTAGGGATGGAGAGGGGGGCAGTGGGGTATGTGTTTCCTTTTAGCAGCTGAGTAAAAAAGTTTTGGAGAGAGATTTTTTTTAGCTCCCCATGCAGGTTCGCTAAGCTCTTTTTTTTTTTCTTTTAAAGTGCTAATGTTATGCTTTCAAAAGTGTAATTATAGACTTTGTGACATTTTCGATTTTTGTAAGAAAAATTATTTTCTTTTAAAAGGTAAAATTACGTTGTTTTTTATATATACTAATATGACACTGAATAAATGCATTACCATGGACCTATCTATTACTACTCTTTTATACAAGCGTAACTAAAACTATGTCATTGAATTGAATCTCCAGCCTGAGTCACCGGCATCTCTCTTTCACTGAAGCGGCAGCTCCAAGCCTCTCACTGCCAGTAAATTCTCTCCATTTCGCACTCGTTTACTCTGCAACAGAAGTTACTGCAGTAGAAGGAAATGTGAGTTTTGACCATAGCCTCATTTCTCCGTTCTCTTTTTTTCCCTTGAATTCCAATTATTTCAAAGACTGGGTCTGCTCAGTTGGTTTGGTTCTTGCATTTTTTTCTTTTTGTGGCATATTCTCTATTAGAAGCTCTTTTGTTTTTGTAAAATTGGTTGTGAAATCAATTATGAATTTGGTTCCTTAATTAATTTTGAAATTGATTCCTGAATGAATTGTGAAATTGGTTCGTTAATCGATTGTGAAATCAGAGTTCGTTAGAAAAGATTTATGTCTGATTTTTGAAATCACCTGTGTGGGTCTATATATGTGTTAGAAGCAGGAGAGCAGGGGGAAATGGGCATTCTTTAAAACATTTACTATTAGAAGGTTGGCTTAGAAAAATCTCTGATTAATGTCGTGTTCAGATAGAGAATGAGTATGGCCTAGTTAAGTAGATGATTAGTGCTCCTAGTGAGGCATTTACCTAGTGGGCAGCAAAAATGGGAGTGCGTCAAAACAAAGGTGTTCAATGGAAAACAAGAAACTTCCTCTGATCTTATTGTAAGCATTTCTTGCTTTTTCTCATTGGATGGCTTTCAATTTTTTCTTATTTACCTTCTCATGATATAATTGCTTCATTTTTTTAATGCAAAATTGTTCTTATATTGTGATTATTGATGAGTTTTCCATTTGGAAATTTGGGCATTTATGAGTCTTTTAGATGTCCCATTTGATTATAAACAAAAAAGACATCATTGGTCCTTTATGGTTGCTCTGTTATCTCAATGTTTCCTTCAATTGATTAAGTTTCTCATAAGGGTTCTCTCTTTGGTACCGTACGTGAGATTCTATCCCTCAACTATTAAAGTTAAAATAAAAAGATCTAAAGATTTCTATTGGGAGTAAAAAATTCCAAGTAGGGTAAGAAAATGTCTATCATCCACTGCTCTGACTTGTCTGTATATTCACATGTTTGTACTAGTGAACTTTTGAAACTCTGGTCTAGATTAGAGCCTCTCGAGTCTACATTAACTTGTTTAATGCTTAGGTGCTTGTGAAACTGAACTTGCTATCAAACTTGTTTACATTTTTTCCTTTAGTAATAATAGTTATTGCATAATATCCCAGCGTAATAAAATTTTCTTAGTTTATTTACATATGTCTTTTGGTTTGAGCTAATTGTTAATATTGGTAAGGATCTAAGTACCTTTTTTCTATTTATAGTCACTAATAAGTTATCTGCAAGAAAGTCGTCAATCTTAGAAGTTCGCTTATCTGTTCTATTTTATAATCATGAAACTGATGATGTTTTATTATTTTTCTTCAGTTATTTCATGTGATTAAGGGCTCCCTAAATGAGACTTGTTACATGATATTGTGCATATTATTTTTCTTTTACATATTATAGTACTTTTTTATTTTATTTAATCTGAAGGGGGTTGGGGTTTGTATGTGATACTTGCATGTAAGCCTTTTTGAAATAGGGGCTAACATCTTTTATCCTAATAAACTACAAAGATCATCAAGGGCAAGATATCTATATTACCAAATTAAGAAATTCTATAACCTCATGTATGCCAATAAGCAACCTGAAAATTTTGCAAGATTTGGAGGTTGGTAGCTTTTTCCACTCAATTTTATGCTAAAATGATGTCATAGAAGCTCTATCATGAATTTTATATGTTTTTTAAAATTTTCTTTGTTAAACCATGAAGGGATGATGATATGATTTCATAATTGCTGAAGATGAATTTAAGATTGAGGTTTCAGTATAACAGTATCTAAGCCAGTAACTAAGAAAACTTACTAGAACTGAAATACTCCCAGCTATGTAGCTAACTAGACTTTAGGATTCACATAATTACTCTTTGTACAAAATAATCAATTTGAAGAATTGATTTTGTTAAACTCTTGTTAATTTTTTTGTTATTACACTTGACTTTGAAATTTTTTAATGGAATTATTTGCATTGAATATTTTGTATTTTTTGAAGTAAAATATTTTGTGTTTGAACATTAAATATTGTTATAATAGTATTAGTTATATAATAGTGGAAAAAGCTTGAGAAATCTATTAGTACTTGAAAATAATGGCATTCTATGAAAGCATTCAAAAATACTTTATAATTTACTTTTAAAGGCATTTATAAATGTCAAAAAGTCATTAATTATTTAAATTCATAATCACATGAAGATTTTTTGACAGTCTGTTAAGGCATTAACTATATGTTCCCTAAAAAAGATACTTTAAAAGCATTAATAAATGCCCTAAAAGGTACATTTTAAAGAAATACATTCGAGGCGTTTATAAATGCCAAAGGCTTATTAGGGCATCGACACATACATGTTTAAAATAAATACCGCTAATTTGTAAAAGCCATAAAAATTGTCTACTAGCATTTCTAAACGCTTTTATAGGCAGTTTTTATTGTAGTGATGTTTTCATGTGGTATTAGAGCCATCATTATTCTTTATTTGACACTAAAGGATATTCTAGATTCTTCATTATACAATAAAAACTCATGAGTAGTACTTCACTTGTGAATGTCTTTATTTTGTTTTGTCACTTAAATGATCTCTTATTTTTCTAGCATATTTTGTGCCTCCAAGCCAGTGAATTTAGCAGGAGAAATTGCAAGAGCATAACCATTTCTGCTATTGTCTGTAGTTTAAGGTAATTATTTTTTCTTTCATTCTCAATCTTTAAATTAGTTACACATTTCACAAGAGAAGTTTTATCTACTACCTGGTTCTCGGGGAATGGTTCTACAATCAATTGACAGTAAATGGAGAAACTGGAAATCTAAGTTGAAGCTAAGTATTATGATCCATAAAAGAGCATTCAAAGTCAATCTGCATACTCAACTGAATAGTTGCTGCAAAGTCAGTGGGTCAAGGTCTTAAAAAATTGATTCGGAAAAAGGGAGGGTATGCGGGGTTACTTTATTTTTAGTAAAATTATATTAATTTTATGTATTTCTTTGAATATATTCTAACTATTATAGCCTATCATATTATCAGACACTTTCTGAAAAGAATATAACAATTAGACAGAAGAAGAAAATGAATTATCGTTGTGGAAAAGAGCCGTTTAGTGTGATTAACGGAGAACTGGTAAAACATGACATTGATAAAATTTACTTATTTTTGTTTCTCTTATCTATTTCTAATATGCTTATACATATGATTTAGGAGGCGGAGTTAAGTCATCCTCCTATTCGTGTTGACGCGTTCAATAAGTATTACATGAACTCTAATGGAAATCCTTCAAGTAGTGATGTTGGTATTGCAATGGTAAGTAGTTAATAAATTTTTTTGTGCCTTTCACTTATTTAAAATTTTCCATTGGTTATTTGTAATATATATATAAATATAAATTGAGTTATTGTCTTATACTCTCACAGAATGAGATGAATAAAAAGACTAACCAACTTCCACCTGATTCAGTAGATATCATTGCTCCGAATGATATTTTATCTCAAGTTCTTGGACCGGATAAATACAAAAGAGTTCATATGTTAGGTGGTGGTATTCATGCTATTAATGTGTGGGGCGAACATCCAAATCGTAGTACTACTAATAGGATAATGGAAGAACAACAAGCTGATGTTGAAAATATGCAAAACCAGTTGACTGGTCAAGGTAAAAAAATTGAGGAGCTAGAAACATTGGTAATGTCAATGAGGAACAACTCATTCCCACGTGATTCAGAATCTCTTTCAATGGGATCTAACCCTAGTAATGGAGTGAGAGTTGCCTCAAGATCTCATTCTCCAAATTCTGACACCAGTAATTGATCATTAAGGGTATTATATTTCAAATTCAAAACTTCTCTACTCCTTTGATAAATGAGTTATTTGTAGATATATTTTAATTTGTTATGCAACTTTTTTTCCTCTTGGTTCATTTATTTTATATTTCTCAATGGTTCATAGTGGAGAAATTATCTGATAACTAATGAAATTGACAGTATAAACATGACTCTGTTGGACAATTTGGCAGCTTAATGTTGCAGTTTTTTTTTTTAAACAGAATTTGCATGCTGGGCATTAGTATTTTGTTAATTCTTGTTTTTTGTTAAGTTGAGACAGTTCTTTCCTGCTTGTGATTTTCTTATTCAAGTGTCAATCGTGTTTTATTCCTACAATGATATTGCTTACTTGACTTTTTTTGAGTTTTTAAACATTAAATCTATTACTGCTCCTCATGTTTGCATAGTTTAGCAGATAACTAACATATGATCTAGATAGAACATTAACCAACCAGGTTTCTAAACATGAGATTTATTGATGCCTCTTTTGCTTAAGAAAAAAGTACATGCTATAATTTACTATTGGAATTTTGTTGTTTTAACTTATGATGGTGGCAGATTCTAAACTTAAACAATGATAGACTGATTCACATTATCAATACTACTTTCACTGTTTTTGATTGAGAATTTGAGATAGAGCAGAAATACTGCTTTCACTGTTTTTGGTTGAGAATTTGAGATAGAGCAGAGATATGTATGCTTGTCTTGAATTTCTAGTCAGGTAAATGAGAGATGTCTCTTGCATGTAGTTTTGGTGCTTTGTGGCTCGAGAATATATTTTTTGGATGCCATCACTATCAACAACTTACTCTGTTGATGTTTGTGTTTTGAATGGCACATAGAGAGTAATTCACTAAGCAGTCATTTTGCGCTTTGTCCGTGTTAAGAGAAGGTATTATAGATATATTGTAACATTTTTGCATCAATGTAAGGAGTATTAATTTCTTGCTGGTATTTTGGATTTGATTTTGTTGGTGTTATGCATCTTTATTTTGTATCCAACTTTAATGGTGCTTCATTTTGATACCAACTTTTACTTATAATAAGTTTGTTTTGTATTCGAGAACTTTTATGTATTGAGAGTGCTGGAAGTTAGATTCTATTTGCTTTATGAGTTTTGGTTGGTTTTGAGATTAATTGCAACATTTGAGTTTTCTTTTTAGGTACATGCGTCGGTTTCTATCTTGAGTTTGTTAGACAATTCTAAAATAGTTGCAAAAATACGTATAGTAAGCACGGATCCAACTTCTCGTGTTGGGGGCCAAGCACTCGGAAAGAGTTGGTGTGAGGTAGAGATATTTGTTGCCTTGCATTATGAGGAGAGACTAATTCGTCCATTTAATTACATTCAAAACTATTGGAGATTCTGTTGGAGTGCCTATTGCTTGATCATGTTCTTTAGTATATTCTCTTTATATATGCATTAGTATTTCTATATTTTTCATTTTGATAATATGTTTCTCTCCAAGATTTTATTGGTGTTTACTTTTTTGTATAATATCAAGTGTAAGAAGATACACTTATAATGGAGATTGAATTGAGAGGTTATTATTCGAGATACATTTGCTGAGGAATATTCTATTATTCTGGAGATTTTTATGAAATATTAAAGGGTCAAGTTTTATAGGTGGACACTTGCTTTTTACTTATAAAAATTTCTATAGAACAATATAAAGATTTGAGATACGATAGGTTGAACAATTACTTATTTGTTTTTAATATAGTAATGTCTTGGATTTTGTCATAGTTTATACATTTTTTGTGAGACTTGGAGAAATATGGATATAATTGTTTATTTTGGTTATGCAGTTTGTTATTTGGATTTGGATATTGTAATACTTTTTTTATTAATGTTAAAGATTATTAATTTATTTTAAACTCAAACGTTTCATATTTATATTTAGTTATTTATTATTTTTTGTTAAAAATCTTATATATAAACCATTATTTCCTACTTATTTTTAAAAAACAACCTAGAGAGACTTTAATAGTGTAGCAATACGTTAATGAATTAAGTATGTGTGATACAAAATAGCATACTGATATATATAGTAACCTCTAAAAGTATAGTAATAAGTATTCTGTAGTGACAATTTTTTTAACACACATTAACACTATATAGTGATGCTCTTAGAACATCATCGTACATTAATGTTGATGCTTTTAAGTGTAACAAATTTTTCGAAAATTTTAATTTTTTTTACCATTAGATTGTCTCCAGTTACTCTAAAAAAGTGGCCATAACATATCAATGGTGACGCTTTTAAGCGTAACATAATTTTGAAAATTTTTAAATTTTTTTACCGTTAGAATGTCTCTAATTACTCTAAAAAACATGGCCATAACATGTCAATGGTGATGCTTTTAAGGGTAACGTAATTTTGAAAAATTTTAAAATTTGTGACCGTCAGCATAGCTCTACTTACTCTATAAAACATGGTCATAACATATTGTTAATGACCTTCATAGTGTAACTATAGGTAATGTATACTGACGCTTTGAAACTTTACCTGGTCTATTACTACTCGGCTTTAGGCCACGCTGTTTAGAAGCGTCACCAGAGCAAAGCGTCACTGTAAAGTATGTATGATGACGCTTTTCTGTGTCACCATAAGGGTATGCTCTAGTAGTGTTACATAAGAAACGAATCTTTAGATTAATCGTATTATTAAATCGTCGTATTATTCATATTGATAAAAAGTTTATGAAATTTTATTAAAGTTTATTATGTTGTATTCATAATGATAAATAGTTTGCAAAGTTTATGAAAGTTTATTAAAGTTTATTATGTTGTATTCTTTCGACTGATGTCATATAAAATATGATTGCACTTATGATTGTTATACAAATATCACAGGTTCGATGGCATGTGGACAGAAAAGATAATATGCTGAGGATGCTAGAAAATCACAAGAGGAGCTATCACTATCTACTACTCCCATGCCATCTACCACATCTGATGCAGCTACTTTGTCTTTGTCGTCGCCTTCTCAGTCCCTCACACCCCCTCCGACACAAATACAGCCGACCTATGCTTCAGAGGCTCCCACGACATCTATCCAACTGGTCACATAGTCGTCCACTTCTTCTGAGGCTCCAGTGGCTTGGAAGAAGCCTTCTGATGACCCTCGGGAGCAGTTTGAGCTTATTGTAGATTAGTAAGTTTAATTTACTTTATATACTTGTCATTATTAAACTAATAATATATACTAACCCTATCTCTGTGTAATAAATTGCATCCATCTTCGAGAGCGGCCATTACTATTACTTCTATATTTCACGAGAGATTCGTGGGGGAATACTGTACATGGAGTCAGGTCCCTCTAAAGGATTGGATTTGTGGTGGGGAGAGTTCCAAGTAAATGAATCAAATTTCAAAGTTTTTTTATGGGTTTAGTTTTTTTCTAATAATAAATTTAATAATATTATGAATTTTCATTAAATGTAGAAAAATGTGTATAGGATTAGGTCTTATTCATGTGAAGGATTGGGATGCTTGGGATAACAGGGCAAGCATTCAGATAATGGATATGATGGGAAACATTCGAAAAAAGGTATTAAGCGACCTCGTGGATTGAGGAGAGACACTGACAGACGATGTTAAATTATTGGAAAGCCTGAGGTTTCTAGCCTTATCCCAATAGAATAAGAAGAATGGAATGAGGGACTGGGGGACGGGGACCTGAAAAATACACCGATGGGTCCATTTCCTTCACCGAGTCTCTCACGAAGAAGTTATTAAATTTCATTAATATTACCTCTTTCAGTTAGTTAATTGTAAACTCTATTTAGTATATATTTTTGTTTTGCAGTAAGCAATATTAGCTGAGAGATTCTTTAAGAGCAAGGAGTTAGATGAACTGCACAAGCATCGCACGAGGAAGAAGTAGGGGGAGTATTTGGATTTTACTTCAGAAGAGTTATGAGTATGTTTAGTGAAAAATTAAGTCTATATAATGTTTTAATATTTTGAAGTATATCCAATTAATATTGTATAAGTTATTATTATCTACCTAAAATTTAATATTGTAGGAGAGATCCTCCAGCGACGGGTATAACTGTGCTCGATAATCTTGCCCTTATGTCCATAGTAGTGGGAGGCGTGAGCTGCACACTTGTATATGGAGATGGATCGAAGCCAACTCATCTGAGAGCAGTCGGGCTCCATCTTGTAGAGGATTAGCTCCGATCAGGTCATGCTGTGCAGATATGCTACGGAAGATGGAGGCTACCTTTTTTAACATCTCCTATGCTTTCGGCGAGTATATGAGGTAGTTTACGAAGCAGAACCATTTAGTATATATTCCTCATCCACCAATTTTAGACCTCGTCAGAGTGGCTATGGGTACTGGTGCGTCCACATCTTCACCGCCTGCACCTGCTGTAGACTCGAAGGTCCCTAACCCTGATGTGCCAGTTCGATCTTCCTCTACTCCCTCTATCTCTATTCGTGCCCTCGGCACTGATGATGCCCCCACCCTCCAGTGATTCTAGGACTGATCAAGATGTTTGATTTTCTGTTTAATTACGTTATTTATTAGGATGTTATATATATGTATGTATATATGTATATATATGTACATCTATATATGTATATATATACATACATATACATATGCATATATATATATATATGTGTTATATGCATATAAATATATATGCGTATATATGCATATATATTGTTATATATGTTATGTTTAGTATTATTGAGATTGAACGTTTAGTGTAACCTATATGAATGTTGTTAATATATTGAACGTTTAATATTATTGTTTGTGCTCGTATGTCCATAGGTAACTATTTTTTTTTTAATAATTACTTCAAATCTATCGGTAAATCCATTAGTAAATATTACTAACGAAAATCGGTGTGGTCAGCAAATACGTTGGTGTACTTTACCAATGGACTTAACAACGGAAATAATTTTTTTCATATCAGCCGATGTCCCATGAAAACTTTTGTCGATAAGTTGTCGAAAAGTTCATTTACAGACACCATTGTCGTCGGAAAGTCTAGTTATCGATGAAAATCAGCCGACAGACCATTTTCTGTCGGTAACCAGTCAACAACGAAGGATCACCAACAGAATCCTATCGTCGGTATTTCGATGATTTTTTATAGTGTGCGTTATGGTTTAAAAATATATACTACATGTTTCATGAGTTCTATATTATGGTTCTATGGAAATAGTATTAATATTTCATGTATTAATGTTCCATGTAAAAATAGAAAATATGATCTCATGGAACTCTGAAAATATATAACTTTAACGACTTAATAAACATCAATTTCATAGAAAAAATTATTCTTCCTTTTCATCCCCTCTAATAACGATTCTTGGTCCCCATCTTTTCTCTATAACACAAAACTTTATCACCCACATATACTAAAAAACCATGAAATGTACAGCTTAGTATATTTCATGATCTTTTTTTTTCTGAATTTTAATATTTCATGAACTGTTACTTATATAGTCATGGAACTATGGTTATAGAAATATGGAACTCAAACAATTGAAATATAGAATTTCGATAACATATAACTTTAACAACTAGAAAAAACATCAATTACATAGGAAAAACAATTCTTCATCCTCATCTCCTCCAATAATGACTTTTTCTCATTCCTCCGTAAATTGACTTTATACAATTTAATCAATGAAATACAAAAATCTAAATAAAATAACTAAAAATATGCTACTGCTCATCATACAAGATGAAAACTGAATTGCTACTTCATTAGAACCTGTCGTAGGTGTTGGAACGACACTGCTGCAACCGAAAAATTCGTTCTTTTGAAAAAGAAAAAAAATGCGATGATAATTTGATTAGAGATTTATAAAGAATATTGGTGGAGAAAAAGAGAAGAAACGAAGATAGGAAGGAAGAAAAAGGAGACGAGGAATGCAAAAAATAGGATAGAACAGAAGGCGTGTGAGTTAATACACCCTAATAATATGTATTAGAATTTTTTTTAATAAAACCACACAGTTTTCTCCCAGAGAGTACCAAGCAAGGTACTCTCAAGTGTACCGTATAATTTGCAACATTTTATTCAAATAAACAAGTATAAATTTTGGAATACACTTCAATAAAAGGGGACAAACCCCTTTGTTGAGAATATATGAGACTAATTATAAGAATAAATGAACCCCTTATAATTTTGGACAATCCTCCTCCTCTTAAGGTACTTTTGGGGTGAGTTAAATTTAAACCCAAATCTTAATACTCTTAATTTAAAAATCAGCCTAAATGCATAGACCTTCGATATTTTTAAAAGACTATCCAATACTAAAATTTAACCTACCAAACTATACTAGGGAACCAGATAAAGTTGACATAGAAAAATAACAAAAGCCTAAAACGCACCGGCCACACATTGCTCAACCCAAAAAGGGAAAAAGCCCAAATCAAAACGATGAGGCCCAAAGCACTAGGGCATGATGAGGATGAACCATCTCCCATCAAGCAGTTGACACACACTATGTACAAGCCCATTTCTGGGGTTGGAACCCCATACCCAATCAGCGAACAACGCCAAAGGGATTTTAAAAATCACTCCAAACATCATCCTGAAGATGAAAATCATAAAATCATATACATCCGGTTGGAAATATAAGTTATTTTAGAGTGTATGAAGATGGTAAAAAAAATATAAATTCTTAATGAGTATTTATTACATTTTTTTCCATATTTCTCATTTCTTCATCTTTATTTCACCCTCTTTATCTAATATTCTCCTTATTTATTAAGGGTGTAAATGATATTTTATTTCCAAATTTTTCTTGTTATCGATACATTTAATTCTCTTGTGCATAAGTTTAAAAGAACTTATATTTCTCACCGGAGGTAATAGTAACTTTACCTTGGGGAGCGATCCTATTATCCTCTTAAGGGTTATGCTGTAGAACTCAAGGACGATTTTTTGGGTATCTACCTTAACCAATGGACATTTGACATATCATTGAAGATAATCTTATTTTTTTTATAATTTATTTTTTAGAAATTTTAATAAGATTATGGTAAACTTAATAATAAATATGGTAAGATTATGATATAAAACAGTAAATACTTGAATATTTACCTTTAAAATTCACAAGTTTAGTTTATATCTTTTTTAATTTACTAATTTTTTTGTCAATCTTACTATTTTTCTTAAATGGTAAGAATGACAATATATTTAGTAAAATATTTTAAGTAAATAATAAATTTGTGCTATTAAATGATAAATTTTTTATATTACCATTAAATGATGTAATTTTACCATTTTTAATTCGAAGTTGTTAATTTTTCCTGAAATTTATTATTTTTCTTAAATAATAAGTATGATAATAAAGATAGTAAAATATGTTATATAAATGGTAAATTTCTACGACTGTTAAGTAAACTTTATGTATTACCATTAAATTTTTTAACTTTGCCAATTTTAATTCAAAATTTACTATTTTAAAATAGAAAAATTTATAAGAGATATGATAAGTTTTATTATTTATAATAGTAAATTAGGATTGATAATTTGTAAATTCATTAGGTAACTAATTACTAGGAAAAAAAAAAAAAAAGCCAAGTACGCTAATGCGTAAAACACAAATAGGTAATGCGTCAAAGTGGCAAGAATAGAAAAAAATCAAGCGCATAAAAAAATCAAGTAGGTATTTGCACTGAGCATTTTGATTTTTTTTCTTTTGAAATAGACAAAAGAAAATCAAAGAACTTGTAAGTTTATATAAATCAAAGGAGCCATACACTATCTGCTCCAAAACAAGAAACCAAAAATGTGAGTTACCATGATTTACATCCTTCAACTGGGCATCGGGCAGTCTAGTGGAGACCCTGTGGACGAGGAATTTGCTTTTTTAGTACTAAGAAACCAAAAAGCTTCAAACTCAAAGTACAAGAATATTGATCTCTGTCTAATCTACCTTTTTCTATTTATTTTTTAATTTGAAAATATTTTTTCCAAATTATTAAACCAAAAAAGAAAGAGAAAATTCTTCGCAATTCATGTACAAAACTATAATGAGGAATGTAAGGAGCAAGTTCCATTTCTTTATATTAACAGAATTCATGTACAGTGCAATATATACACCAGTACACTACAGAAACAAATAACTGAAGCACACATGACATTAATTACATAAATCCTTTTAGCCAGAGGGAAGCTAATCCATGAATAATTTGGATACTTAATTAAGCAGTTGGGTAAGAAGCTTGCATAGCAATACCGCATAGACCTTCCTTAGCATCGATATCTCTCTCCATTCTTATATATCCATTTTCTCCCCAACTAGTTCCCCATGAATTCTTCACGAGCCAATATTTGGTTCCATCTGCGGTCTTTCCGTAACCAACTGCTGTAACACCATGATCTAAGTCGGTTCCACAGTCGCCAGTGAAAACGCCACTTGAATAGAATTGAAAAGCAGAACCACCAGCATCAATGGCCACAGATACGGGTTGATTAGCAACAGCCTTCAAGAGATCAGATTCGCTATTTTCAGGGACATCTTCGTAGCCGGTAATTGTCGCTGCGCGGTTAGATTCCTTTTTGCTATTACAGGTTCCATCAGTTGCTTCATAAGGATAATTAGCTTCAGTAGTGAGGCCTTTGTTCTTAATAATAAATTGAAAGGCATCATCCATAAGACCTCCATTGCAACCTTGATCTTCACTTGTATCACAGTCTACAAGCTCTTGCTCAGACAATGAAATTAATTTACCAGTAGAGAGTTGGTTAATGCCTTCCATGGCTGCCACAGCAGAAAAAGCCCAGCAGCATCCTAAAATTTCAATTACATCAAATTAGCACAATTGCTTATTTCTCAGAGAACATTAAATGCTTGATATGTTGAATACATATCCTAAGTTACTAACAAATGATGAAGTAAATCTTTTTCTTCATGTTCCAACTTTATTAGTTATAAGAACTTACCACATTGGCCTTGGTCCTTAATTCCAGTAACAGCACCTTTCTTTCTCCAGTCCATTGTAGCTGGAATTGCAGAAACATTTTCATACATAAAAGTGGGTGCTTTTCTACAGAAATGCGATGGCTTATAACCATTTCGAACCTTTCGGAACTCCTCATTAGTTAAATCAGCAAACTTATTAACTGCTAATTTATAAGAACGAGTTCCTGCCTTGTTGAAAGACTCAATGAATTCAACATTCTCCTTGAATATATTTAATCTGCTTGCCTTTTCTGCTTCATCTTTATACACACGTCCATACTCAGCCATCCACAGCTCGTGCCTTTCAGCCATAGACAGTTTTTTCAAGTTGCGACCCGTGGTTTCAGAAGCCCAAATTGCCAGCACTAGCACTGCAACAAAACCGAGCTTCCAATTCAAGAATGAAGCCATTTTCTGCATGATCAAAGAGTATTACTTTGCTATTAATCTTCTGAAGAATCTCAATGGACAAGTGCACTGAATTTTCATTCAGGCTTAGAGAGGTATTTATAAGGGAGTTGTTTTGCTGGATTCTTTGAATATTCATTTGCCAATGAAAGAAACAATTGGACTGCCGAGAGAACCCGGCAAGTTGTGCATGAAATGGACAAGCATGGCTGAACTACGTAGAGGATGCTCCATTACAAAAGGATTGATGGTTTCTTTGTCCTATCTTTTCTGTAACTTTGTCCTAATGTGTAAGTTAAAGGTAGAGCTAGATGCCATTTACCTCAGTGGGAATGTGGTTCGAATCCTCCTAATCGGCCGTGATAATCTTTCATCTTCATTATCGTACTATCTGCAAGGAAAAAGTTTTCACTATCATTTGATCTTGAAAGATTGGATTGAAGGGTTTATTTCTGTTGTTTTAGAAAGATCTTTCTGTTGATAAAAACCTAAAAATGACATTCAGGATAGACGATCCTGGCCTTAAAATGGTACAGATTGCGAGAGGCAAATAGCTCTTCTTCATTAACTAAAGGCTATAGCGGAGAGCAAATTTAGATCAGAGGTTTGCCCCTTTTGGAGTCCACAAATCATATAAAACCCAATGAAAATTAGGAAGATTGGATTTCAACAATAACACAGGATTCTTTTCTAACAAGTAGCCAATTTAAACAATAATGTTTAGGAGTCAATAGTTCAAAGCTTTAAAACAAAGCTTTAGAATCAATGGAATATTGAAACACATTTCCAGGGTATATTTCTCCTTTTACCAATCTGCTATATTCACACACTTGTGTTTAAGCTTTTGAAGTGCCTCTATGTTCTTTCTCAACATGCTCTACAAGTGCCACAGGATCTCGAAACCCTTTACTACATTTGGGGCAAACATCAATGGTAGACTTCATAATCCCATTCCTTTCATGAACTTTCTCCACATGATTTACAAGATTAGTAACGGATGAGAATCTCAGGTTGCATTGTGGGCATTGTTCTACTAACCCGGTCCTGCCCCCGCTATGGCCATTGTTACTACTACTTTCCCTCACCGATGCTTGACTGAATTCACTGCTCAATTTTGCCATTCCAGCTTCTGCTGTAGCCCGCACTGATGAAGCAGCTCTAAACAGAGTTGATGCCCAGCTAGAAGATGTGGCTGGAGCTTGTTGTGAGTTTGACTCATTTCTTCTACTTCTGTTCAGGAGACTGCTAAACTGGAAAGCTGTGTCTGGTCTCTTAGGTCCAGGACAATTGTGATCAGGTCCAAATCGGTGCTTCAAACAATGTTCTACCATACAATCCTTGCACTTGATAGTGTTTGAGAATGTTAGTATCTCCTTGCAACGGGGTACTGGGCATTTATTCTTCTTTGTGACTTTTTCATAATTTGATGGATCACATTCAGTGTTCACATGTGACTCCCAAGTGATGTTCGGGTTCTCATCTGGAATTAAGCGTACCCCTTTTGCACAGAGAGGGCAAATTACAACAGTTACATCATTTTGATTGGCTTTTGGACATTTATGTCTACCATAGCTCCGGTGCTCCAAACAAAAGACCTGCAAGAGAATGTGCACTTTGATGGTTTACTGGAATCTGGAAGAAAAACACATCATAAGGAACTAGAAAATCAACTAATAAGACGTTACTATGGATAATACCAACCCAAAGAGATTATCAAGGGTAGAAATAATATCGATGTGTGAAAATTTCAATGTCACAACAAAGTTAACTAACAATAGATTGACCAAAGACGCAAAACAAAGTTAAACATAACATTGAACAATATGCGAAAGCCATGACAAGTCTCTCTATTGGAAAAGAATATTTTGATGAAAGGCTTCAAACAGAATCCAAAATTGGAAATCCAAGAAAGGATCAACAAGATAAATCTAATCAGCCCATGAGACAACACCAGCTATTCAAACATCCATATGAATTGTCGATCAGGCAACTAAGTACTAATGCCTCAAGGCCAAATGATGCAAGCAACTAACATCACAGTGAACAGGGCTGACAATAGCTTTTAGAAGAATAAGGCAAATTCTACCTTAGTTCTTAGTTAGAACTTAGAAGCAGATTAACAGCATATAACAAAATGGAATTTAATCATTATACAAGGAATATAACAGAAATTGAACTTAGCCAGCAAGATAAAAGGGAACAAAATAAAGAAGAAGAAACTTCCCATCAGGAAACAGATTATTACATTCACTTCCACGAAATTGAGATTTTATCTCTCTTATAGCATCCATCTTTGGCAAAAAGGTCCTAGCCTAACTTGAAAGAGAAACCAAAATAATCTAATGGGAGAACCTCAAGAAACCATCGTTTTAACTTTTTTAAAACCTTGATTTTCAGAAAGTATTAAAGATTAAAACTTTAATCAATCCAAAAATTCAAGACGAGATGGGACAGATTCACAACAATAACATGATAAAAGATATACATATAGATAGATAGGATTTTTAACCTTGTGGCAAGAATCACATGTAAAAGGCAAGAAATCGATCTGCCGGCAATCCTCAACGCTGCAATGTTTTCCGAGATTTGGGAATGCCGGCGTTCCCATTTAGATTTTTTCGATGGAAGAGAAGAATAATCCCTGAGAGGAGCTCAGCTGAATCCTCGGGAAAATTTCCCGTAAAAAATCAGATTCTGCGTCCTCAAAGAAGAAGGAGAAGAGAGGAAACAAGAAAACCGAGGAAATTTGGAACGCTTTTGACTCGGCGTTAACATTTTGCTATCGAAGTCGTCGCCTCGGCCGCCTATTCAGCAACCAATAAAAAAAAAAAAGAAAAAAAGGAAAAGTCGCCGCATCTGTTTGGCTTTGTGTTTAGAATTTATTGCAATATACTCCAATCAAATTAGAAGTAAAGCATTTTAGTCCCCGCAGTTAAAAATAACAATTTACTCCATCAATTATTAGTCTATAATAAATCAAGTTGGTAAACGGACCGTTAGATGATGAAAAGGACTATTTTTACCTTAATATATAAACTTGCACCGGTATTTGGGCCATAAATAGGTTTCACTAGTAACATTTTTTTTTTTTTTAAATAATAACTATATATTATTATTTTCTGAAAAGTTATACTATGACCTCACTCTCGACGTCTTGTTTAGTAAACCGAATGTTTATCCAGACGCCATTATAATTGAGGGTATAGTGAAGGATTAAGGCTTTATTTTAATACTATAAGGATAGAGATAGTTCCTGATATAATTTCATTTTCTGCTATAATAGATTTATCTGAATAAAATTTATTATTTTTTTAAAAATTAATACTTATGTATTTAATTGTTTCTTAAATTAATTTTATTAACCTCTGGAGTGTAGGCTTTAATTATAGATGTTGTTAGTTGCATGCAAATGTAAATTCAATAATTTACAATACAAGGATGAGAACAAACTATACATTTTAATCAATCAATAAATTAAAATGTTGTTATAAATTGTTTAAATAATTTATTTTTAGACTGTTTAGTTTAAATTATAAACTATCTTTAATGGTTATTAATTATTTATTACATCTAAAATTTGATTATTTATTTATTTATTGTAATGCAATATATGTGAAGAACTTTTATAAATAGAAAAAGAATTCCTATATAAGTGATAGGAAAGATTTTCTTTATGAAATGCATCAACATAGTCCCAGTAATTATATTTGAGACTATTTTTTGTACCAGGAATTATAAACTCCCTTTCTCGGAGAGGAGAAATACCCCACTCTTCCATAGCTAAAATCTTCTTTATAACGATTTTGCTGAAATTATAAATATTTCCCTGTTTTGATACCTCCAGGATAAAAGTGTGTAATCTCACACGAGCATTCTTTCAGAATTTGCTCATAATATTGTCTTTGTTTGTAAGATGTAGCCGTATATGAAGCCACATCCAAATACCTGTTCATCAACATCCAAGGATTGTCTTTCCATTGTAGATCCCTTGGTTCTAAAAGAAATATAATTTCTTTCTGAGGATGAGTATAATAAGAGGGTTTATGATCCTCTTCGGATAGCACCTGAGCATATGATGAGGAAGAAGCTTCTCCCTTTTGTGAAGCAAGATACTGCTTTTTGAACTCTTCGTATAACAAAGCTTCATTCTCTGGTATTTGATTCAGAGATTGCGTTATTAACGTCTTCTTGCCATGCTGAATGATGACATTTTTTTCTTTTGGCTGTGAGGTATAACCTCTGCCTCGGCCTCTGCCGCGAGGATTATTTCCCCTGCCCTGCATGCTGTAAAAATTCGCGGGTCAGAAAATCCGGAAGATTATTATCTTCTCCTTTCTTATAAAGAATATCAAAATCAAATGGGGCTAGATGGGCTTGCCATCGAGCAAACATTTGTTTAGATACATCATGCTTAAAATCTTTATGAAACATAAATTTAGCTGCTTGGCAGTCTGTCTTTATTATAAATTTCTGATTATATAAATCATCTTGAAATTTCAAAATACATTTAACAATAGCTAATATTTCTTTCGCTACTGTGGCATAATTCTGTTGACTATCAGTCCATTTGCCAGAATGAAATCTGACTAATTGAGGTTTATGATTAGTAGGACTAATCTGGGTAAGTATTCCCCCATAGCCTATATCAGAGGCATCGGTTTCAATAATTTTCTGCCAATTAGGATTAGCTAAGACTAAACATGGCAATGTTTTCACTCTAGATTTAATTTTCTTGACTGTCTCAGTATGATGAGCAGTCCAGGGTTTTGGGTTCTTTTTCAGTCTATCATATAAAATAGCTGTATCAAGTGCTAAATTATGATAATAAGGAGAAATATAATTTAAACTCCCTAAAAACCTTTGTAATTGGGTTTTATCCAGAATTTCATCTGGAAACTTAGAAGCAAAATCTATACTTCTATTAATTGGAATAATTTAATCAAATTCATATAATATGAAAATGAAGGAAGGAATTTTATGTTAAACCAAGGATTTATACCATATCTTAAGAATTACATGGCTCTGATACCATCTAGGTCCGAACATAAATATACATTCTATGTATACCCTTGTAGTTTAAAGGTCAGATTTTACATGAACTATTAGAACCGTCATCCTGTTTATTTTAGACTAATACCGGGATCAATGCCTTAACACAGCCTTCACACAACGGCTTTAAACAGGCTAACCCTAGTCTTGCCATAAACAAGGCCAGTTCGAAGTTCATAACCCAAACTCAAAGATACCACATAGAAGAATATCACAATCAGACAAATAAGGATCTTAGCAACATAATTAGACAGATATAGATAAATCCATAGTTTAACATAAAAGAACTTAGCCTTCCATTAAATTATATAAACCAAATAAAATCAAGAAGAGAATAAGAAAAGATTACCAGGGTTGAAGAAGAAAACTTCAAATCTTATTGATAATAGTTTACAAGAGGGAGAGAGAGTAGTAGTATGTAATGGGAAGAGTGTTCTAGGAAGCGTGTCCTGCTTAGGAAGCCTTCCTTTCCTTTTATAGACAAGGAAAAGAACGGACATCAACTATCCTATGAATGCTATTACACTTGGATTTCAAATCCGCATAGTGCTATCACTATTACAATAATTGAGATCTATCATGCTATGAAATGGTCCCATATGGGCCCCTCAATTAAAGTGAAAGAGACTGCAGCACATGGGTGTCGGCAGAAATTACTTTAATGCCTTTGTCGTTTGGTCTGCTATCTCTTTGATCATTTGATCAATGTGATCTTCAGTAATAAGATCGTCAGCCATGATATCATCATCATCATTATCATCAGGGTCTTGAGATTCCCCTGCTAGAATATCTTCATTTGAAGAGTTGGCCTTTGAAGAACTGGCCATCGATATATCAGTTCTGTCGGTAGGGAGCAACTGTTTGATGAGCTCCTTCTTGAGATCTTGCATGTAAGATCTAATCAGATCTTCTTTAGGTATGACCTCTTTTTGAAGCTTCAGCATGGAAGCTAATTGACCAAAAGGATTAGTCGGTTTGGTATCACCAGAAACTTGTTGTTGTCTATAAACAGCAACTTTGTATTTGATTTCATCTAAAATATTTTGACCACAAATGGCCTTTGTATCAGGATCAAATTTCATGAGTCGATCCCAAAATCTACTATGAGTAGATCTGCGAATACATGGTATATGATGTTGGGTATAACCCAATTCCGGAGTCCATTTCCAGACCCAAGGAATAGAAAATTCTATAAAAAATAATAATGAAGCTATCTCTTCAGATTCAAAGTCTAAATTGATATAATCTGCGACTTTGGGAGACATATGAATCCATTCACCATATAGCGTTTTAAAAGCTATTACGGCAAAATTTGAGCAGATGTGCCATAAGTGTGCCACCATGGTATAACCCAACTAGGCAAAGGGTTGTTATAAACATTACCACAAATTTTTATCAACCAAGTATGTTTCTTGGTAGGATTTTCATACAGAAATGCTTTATGAAATGCATCAACATAGTCCCAGTAATTATATTTGAGACTATTTTTTGTACCAGGAATTATAAACTCCCTTTCTCGGAGAGGAGAAATACCCCACTCTTCCATAGCTAAAATCTTCTTTATAACGATTTTGCTGAAATTATAAATATTTCCTGTTTTGATACCTCCAGGATAAAAGTGTGTAATCTCACACGAGCATTCTTTCAGAATTTGCTCATAATATTGTCTTTGTTTGTAAGATGTAGCCGTATATGAAGCCACATCCAAATACCTGTTCATCAACATCCAAGGATTGTCTTTCCATTGTAGATCCCTTGGTTCTAAAAAGAAATATAATTTCTTTACGAGGATGAGTATAATAAGAGGGTTTATGATCCTCTTCGGATAGCACCTGAGCATATGATGAGGAAGAAGCTTCTCCCTTTTGTGAAGCAAGATACTGCTTTTTGAACTCTTCGTATAACAAAGCTTCATTCTCTGGTATTTGATTCAGAGATTGCGTTATTAACGTCTTCTTGCCATGCTTTCGAATGATGACATTTTTTTTCTTTTTGGGCCGTGAGGTATAACCTCCGCCTCGGCCTCTGCCGCGAGGATTATTTCCCCGCCCTCGCATGCTCGTAAAAATTGCGGGTCGGAAAAATCCGAAGATTATTATCTTCTCCTTTCTTATAAAGAATATCAAAATCAAATGGGGCTAGATGGGCTTGCCATCGAGCAAACATTTGTTTAGATACATCATGCTTAAAATCTTTATGAAACATAAATTTAGCTGCTTGGCAGTCTGTCTTTATTATAAATTTCTGATTATATAAATCATCTTGAAATTTCAAAATACATTTAACAATAGCTAATATTTCTTTCGCTACTGTGGCATAATTCTGTTGACTATCAGTCCATTTGCCAGAATGAAATCTGACTAATTGAGGTTTATGATTAGTAGGACTAATCTGGGTAAGTATTCCCCCATAGCCTATATCAGAGGCATCGGTTTCAATAATTTTCTGCCAATTAGGATTAGCTAAGACTAAACATGGCAATGTTTTCACTCTAGATTTAATTTTCTTGACTGTCTCAGTATGATGAGCAGTCCAGGGTTTTGGGTTCTTTTTCAGTCTATCATATAAAATAGCTGTATCAAGTGCTAAATTATGATAATAAGGAGAAATATAATTTAAACTCCCTAAAAACCTTTGTAATTGGGTTTTATCCAGAATTTCATCTGGAAACTTAGAAGCAAAATCTATACTTCTATTAATTGGAATAATTTGTCCTTTTTCAATATTATGACCGAGAAAACGAATATTAGTTTGAAATAAAACCATTTTTGGTTTGGATATAACTAAACCATTTTGTATTACCAATTTCTTAAAAATATCTAAATGTTCAAAATGTTGTTGATCATTATGAGAGAAAACTAAGATATCATCTATATAGACTAATATAAAGTCACTATAAGGTATGAATATATCATTCATAATCTTCTGGAACTCAGAAGGGGCGTTTTTCAAACCAAAAGGCATCACTTTCCATTCAAAGTGGCCAATAGGTACATTAAAAGCTGTTTTATATTGATCAGCTTCAGCAATTTGGATTTGCCAATATCCCGATTTTAAATCGAATTTAGAAAAGATTAGGGCTTGATAAAGCCGATCCAACAAATCCTTTTTATTAGGTATGGGATGTCGTATCCATTTTAGGACTTTATTAAGAGGTTTATAATTTATTACCAATCTGGGAACTCCTCTTTCGAGTTCTGCATTTTTATTCACATAGAATCCTGTGCATGACCAGGGTGAGTTTGACTCTTGAATTAATTTTTTATTGAGTAAAGAAGTAATTTCTTCTTTGCATAATTCTAAATAATGAGAATTCATTTGGCAAGGTCTAGCCTTGGTAGGAATCTGACTTTCATCAAAGTCATCAATATACGGAAGTTTAACTTCATGCTTCTTACGATTCCAAAAAGCATTGGGATGATCATTACAAATGTCTACAGACATATGATGCTGTAATTTTTTAATTTTATCCTGTAATTTAGGATTTTGTAATGTGAAGAACTTTTATAAATAGAAAAAGAATCTAATGCAATCTATATGTCCTACCTTTTTCAAGTTCATCTACTTTGGGAATAAAAACCAAGTTTTTTTTTTTTTTTTTGTAAATAGTAAAAAACCAAGTGTTAAATAAACCATTGATAGATGTCTTATGTGTTTTGATCGTTGGTCAATTCCTTCTTAAACAATTTCTACCATAGGGGAACTTTGCCTGTTTTGGCAAGATATTCATTTTTATCCATTAACAAGGTTATTCCAAAATATGTGATACAGAGAGCTACTCTAATGGTTCATAGACTCTCTGTGTCCTCTGCTGCCATGCCAGTATGGTGCCTCTAGTCAAAGCCAGCTCATTGAGTCCATTCAAAGTACGAAATGATGGTAAAGTGTTTTGAGACTTTAAAGGTTCAATTTTGACATAAATTCTTTAAAAAAAGAAATAATGATAAATGGTTCAATAATACACTCATTCGACCAAGTTTAATAAAAGTGAAAGAATAATTTTCGTGCATAAGTTCTTGTATCAGTAAATGGGTCAAGTATATTTTTGTTTTTCATTAATTGTCCTCAATTAAACTAATTAATTTGCTTAATATTGATTCGATAAATATTATTATTAAAAATAATTATTTTTCAAACTCAATTAAAAAAAGGAGAAAAATAATAATAAATTGGAAATGTTCTTCTCGAGTTATGGTTCCTTTTGGCCAGGTTATTACCTATTCATTTTGAAAAGAGAACAGAAAGATGGGACGAAAGTGCTATTCTTTTTTTTTATTGTATTAATCTTCAATTGCATGTTTTATCATTTTTCTTTTTAAAAGATTTAAAATGTTTACATGGGCTATTTAGTAGGAGATTTTCTTTTAATCTGAGTTTGATCCGTAAATTGTTGCTCCCCAAGTCAAAAACTCAACTCAATTTGAGTTTAATTGGCAAATTTTTAGAAAGAATTCCTGTCCTATTTGAGCTTCACTTTTATTTAGTTTGATAACAACCATATCATGATTTCAAATCTTGAGGACTTGTGCTAGAATAGCTTGTTAACGAATAAGCTCTTTTAGAATAGTGAATCCAAGGGAAAAGATGGCACTCGAGCTCTTTCTTTCAATAGTAGAAGATCCCACAGGAAGCAAGGAAGTCAACTTCTTTCAAATATACAACTTGGATTCTGACAATGTAATGTAGTTGGACTCTCATGTCGATCCGAATGAATCGTCCTTTCAAGGGCAAGGGCTTCAGTGTAAGCACCGGTTCGAACTCTGACTTAGAATCAGACCTTATCTCTCTCTCTCTCTCTCTCTCTCTCTCTCTCTCTCTCTCTCTCTTAATATTTCATTCATAATCTTACAATTATATTTGCTTCTTTTTTTTTTTTTTGAAGTTCCATTCATATTTCATTTCAATAATAAAAAAAATACAATTAGTGGGATAGATACTGAAATGGAACCTAACTAAGGGCATCTCATCATCGAAATCAACAGAGAAATTGAAAAACGAGAAAGGAGTCTAAATAAATGTTGAGGCTAAAATAGCTGCTATAACTACATCAGGCTACATCTACAATAACAAGAAACAAAAAAGGACAAAACAACCCCGATGCCATAGAGTAGAGAGATATAAACACAACAAAGATACAAAAGGTTATACTCGTGACAAAAAAGCAGCATGATTTGTAAGAAATCAACACCTTCAATCGGAGCACTCGAAAGCACTACCAGCATCATATCACACGCAACAATAGCCAACTAGGGATTATAGATAACAAAAGCAAAGCTTGACAGAGAAAACTCTTGCTTTTCATCACTATCCTATCCACAGGAAGGAGGGCAATCGGATGGCAACCAAAGGCAAAGCCACTGTTGTTGCCAATCCTCAATGCTGTAATGTTTTCCAATATTTCGGTGGAAGAGCAATTTCTGCACGGAAGCACATAGTTCAAGTGTACTTTTTTTTGTTTTCCATCAATTGCCCTTAATTGATCTAATTAATTGGCTCAATGTTGATCCAACAAATATTATTGTTTCAAAATGATTATTTTTCAAACTCAATTTGAAAAGGAGGAAAATAACAATAAATTGGAAATGATTTTTTGAGTTATAGTGCCACTTGGCCAGGTTATTAGCTATTCGTTTTGAAAAGAGAGAAGAAAAAAAAAAGGGGATAAAATTGTTCTTTTTTTTTTTTTAATCCTCAATTGCATGTTTTATCAACTTTCTTTTTAAAAGATTTACGATGTTTACATGGGCTATTTGATAGGAGACTTTTCTTTTTAAGTAGTCTCATGTACTGATTCGAAATTACTTCATATACTTTAGCTTTCTAAAACAGGCTCTGCTCAACACCTGTCCTGTAAAGTAAAGGCCCTTCAAGGCATGCCCCTTACCTTTTTCCCTTTAAAGGCATTGGGGGATGACGTCAACCGTTGATTACTGCTGAGGCAAATGATCTATCAAACAAGGCGCACATCACCTTGAACAAAAGCAGAAGTGGCCATATCAGTTGAGTTCTTTTCTTTTTTTTTTTATGAACAATTTTTAAATTGAGTTTCATCCTCAAATTGTTGCTTCCCAATTCAAAAACTCAACTCAATTTGAGTTTAATTGGCGGTTTTTTGAAAGAATTCCCGTCCTATTTGAGCCTAAGTTTCATTTAGCTTGATAAAATCCATATCATGATTTGGAATCTTGACGAATGACGCAACTCTTTCAATTATATTTGCTTTTTATTTTTTTTAAAGTTCCATTCATATTTCATTCCAGCAATAAAGAGATACGGCTGAAATGGAACCTAACCAAGGGCATCTCATCATCAAAATCAACAGAGAAATCGAAAAACGAGAAAGGAGTCGAGATAAATGTTGAGGCCAAAATAGCCACTATAACTACATCAGGCTACATCTACAATAACAAGATACAACAAAGGGCAAAACAAACCCGGTGCCATATAGTAAAGAGATACAAACACAACAAAGATACAAAAGGTTATACTCGTGACATCCAAGCAATATGATCTGCAAATAATTAATGCCTTCAATTGAAGCACTCGAAAACATTATCGACATCATATCGCCGGCAACAACAGCCAACTAGGGATAATAGATTTAGCAACAACAAAGCTTGACAAAGAAAACACTTCTTATTCACCATTATCTATCTATAGGAAGGAGGCAATCATATGGAAACCAAAGGCAAAGCCAGATCTGCCACATGAAATCAATCATATAACATATTTGCCTTCCAAATCTTATCAAAGATGATATAAGACATAAATCTAATTGTTTTTCAAAAAAAAAAACTAGGAAAACTAGATCGAAACTTTAAAAATACTGCCCTCTGCTCGACCAGTGAAGAGGAAGAGCTCGAAAGTTCTCCATCCGTCGGCAAGAGGAGGGTGGAGAAGAAGCGTAAGGATGGCTGAAGAAGAGGCACGGTTGAGAAGAAATAGAGAAGGAGAAAGAGGAGAGATAATTTGTGTCAAAAAGATTAATATTATGGCTCAGAATTAAGTTGCAATACTTGTCTATTCTATTGAAAATAATGTTATTATATACACTTAGAAATGCTTAATCTAAGGAGGTTAATCCACCTAATTTACATCTAATCAATGATATACTGCCATGTACAAGGTGATTCTATCATATATAAAAGGTAACATAAAATATATACAATTTAATAACTTTCCATAAATGATAAATGTGAATATTCTAATATTCCCAATACTCCCCTACAAGTTGGAGCGTGCATATTTTGCACGCACAACTTGCCTAAGAGAAAATGAAACTGGGACTGCATCAAAGCCTTGGTAAAGATGTATGCTGGTTGGGCTTCAGTAGGAATGTGGGCAGGAGCAATCGGTTGTGCTTGGATTTCATCACGGATGAAATGACAGTCAATTTCAATATGCTTGGTTCATTCGTGGAAAACTAGATTAGAGGAAATGTGGAGAGCAGCTTGAGAAATCCGAAGATTACTGAGAAGATAGTGCAACCATTTAAGTTCGCAACAAGTGACGACTAAAGGGTGATATTCTGACTCGAATGGGATACTGTGTGTTATTTCTTAGATTTCTAAGAGATCAACGAGTGGCCTAAGGAAACAAAGAAAGCTATCAAGGACCGATAGTGGTGTGGTTTAGGGTTGAAAATACGCAGAAGTTGAAAATTCGAGTCTGTGCGTCGAAACAAACCTTGACCAGGAGTACTTTTAAAATATCACAGAACTTGAAGAGTGGCATCCCAGTGATCCTGGCGAGGTTGATGCATAAACTGAGTTAAAACTTGCACAAAGTAAGCCAAGTTCGGTTGAGTAAAAGTAAGATAAATGAGACAACCCACAAGACATCGATAAGACTCAGGATTAGGCAGTAAAGAACCTTTCCAAGTTGGTGATTCTGTTCCATAGGAAAAGCAAGTGGCTTGGCTCCTAAGAAACTGGCATCAGATAAGATATCCAAAGCATACTTACATTGGTAGAGATAAATACCTTGTTTGATTTGAGCCACTTCTATTCCAAGAACGTACTTTAGTGGGGCCAAATCCTTCATATGAAAACATGTGCTCAAATGAGCTTTAAATTTCTGAAGGGCGAGAAGGTTATTTCTCAGATCATCCACATAAACAAGGACACAAAGAAAAATAGATCTAGAAGAATAAGGGAACAGAAAGTAGTCAGAACAGGACTGGCGAAAACTATATTATTTAAGTGCACCAGTCAATTTTGCGAACCATCACCGAGGAGCTTGTTTAAGCCCGTACCAGGGTTTTTGAAGTTTGCAAACCTTCCCTTCATGTCCTTTTGAAAAACCAAGAGGGTTTCATATATACCTCCTCTTATAAGTCTCTGTGGAGAAAGGCATTATGAACATCAATATGATAGATTTCCGATTTTCGGCCAGCAGCAACAGAAAGTAGTGTGCAGACGGTGACCATTTTGCTACAAGAGCAAAAGTCTTAGTGTAATCAAGTCTTTCTACCTGAGTATTACCCAAAATCACCAAACGACCTTTGTACCGTTCGATGCTTCCATCAGATTTATGTTTGATTTTGTAAACCTATTCGCAACCTAACACCTTGTTTCTAGGAGGAAGAGTAGTTATGTGCTTTCTGATTTTGTGCCATAGCATCAGTTTCACTGCACATGCAATCTTGCTAATGTGGACTAGAAAGAGCATTAGAGAACCGAGTTAGTTCTATATCTACAATTACTACTGCAATAAAAGCCTTGCGGCATGGAGAATTTTCATTAAAAATATAATGTGTAATAGGATTAGGAAATTTACATGTAGTGGAGGATGGAGCAGAGGTAGGACATAAAGGTGTAATGGTGCTCACATTATTGCAGACAAAGTCATAGAGTTTTGGAGGAGGATGCCAAGACCATTGACTCCGGCGAAGTTCAAGGGGAGGAGGAATATTTTGAGGAGGAGGGGGATCATTTGAAGCGGAATGAAAATGTAGCTTCTTGTGGGGAGCCCACCAAGCGATGAAGAAGATGTGGAAAGCCCATCACTATTGTGTTCCGCATATGGGCGAATGAAGATAGGCAGGATAAAGTATGTAGTTGTGAAGGAGATGGGGTCTCAGATTTGGGCTTGGGATGATAGGACAAAAAAATCATCAAAGAGGGAAGAGGCCGGCTTAGTGGCCAACCCAACAGTAGGACTGTGGTTATTTTGATCAAAAGTGGAATAAGGAAAAGGGAAATGAGTCTAAAAAAATTGAACATCCTGAGAGACATAAAATTGTTGTTTATCAAGATCAATTAAATTCCATCATTTTTTACCATAAGGGTATCTCAAAAATACACAATGCCTACTACGAGAATGAAATTTGTCAATTGTAGGAGAATGTACATTTCTGTTGATATAAAAAAAGAGAATTTCCGTAAGTGTTTTATTATGAAGAATGGAAGAAGGAGTTCTATTAATAAGGTAGACGACCGTTTTAACGCATTCACCCTAAGATTTAGATGGTAAATTTGCTTGGATACTCAAGGCTTGGGCAACATTTAAAATATGCCTATGTTTCCTTCTATCTTTCCATTTGTGTGTATACCACACTTGTTTGATGGATAATGTCTTTAGACAGATAAGGATTTAAAGCTTAAGAATTCTATACCATTACCGGTACGAACATTTCTATAGTTTTATGGAATTGGTTTTGGATAAGAACAAAAAATGCTCAAAATAAATACAAACGCTATTTTTATCAGGAAGGAAATAAATCCAAGTAGCTCGGGAGTGGTCATCTACTAGAGTAAGAAAGTAAGAGGACCCACATGTAGATTTTTGTTTATATGGCCCCAAAATATCACAATATACTAAATCCAAAAGATTAATAGAGTGAGAATTACTCGTAGGAAATTTATTCCGAGACTGTTTAGCTTGGAAACAAATTAAACAATCATATAAAGAGGAATTCAAATCATGAGAGAACCCAGCAAATTGTTTCATCACAGAATTGGACGGATGTCCTAAGGGTTGATGCAATAAAGTCAACAAAACAATGGAAGTGTGATTGGTCTGCGAGCCTGTGATAAATTATACACCCCATGTGCTAGCCTACCCGGTCCAACTATGTTCTAAGTATATGATCTTGTATAACACAAAACTTTCTAGAAAAATAAACTCCATACTTAGGATTAGATTGCAACAGCTGTGATATAGATATAAGATTACACATAAGATTAGGCACATATAGGATATTATGAATAACTAACTCAAGCCCCAAATTCACAATTCCTTCGGAGGTAGCTACAGTTAAGGATGTAAATGGGGCGAGTCTTACCTGTACCCGCACTATACCCGTTTATAGTGGTCAGGTTAACATTTTATACCTGCAGACCCGTACCCGTACCCATGTAGATTTTATTAAATGGGTTTGGCAGGTTATGATTATAAAAAGACCCGTGTACCCGTTATAATAAAATAATATATATTTATATATATTATATTATTTTTACATTTTCTTTATTAATACATAATTTATACGTTTATACATTTATGTAGGAGACAAATAGGACACTGATGAAAAAATATCAAAATATGTTAAAATTGGTAGCTTCAAAAAATTCTAAAAGTTCTCATGAAAGAAAGATATTATTCAGCCACCTGATCATCAACAACTCTTGTGTTCTACTAAGGATGCATGCATGATTTTGCCTTACCGGCATTGCTTTACTCATGACACCATCCACCTACAACTTATTATATGACCTGTATATTATTCACATCTTTCTGGAATAATTCTTTTAATACTTAGAAGAGGAATTTGTTTTGACCAAAAAAATAAAAAAAGAAAGTCTTCAAATGCTCTGATTAATATATTGTATTTAATTAGTACTTATGTTTTTATTGGATTAATGTACTGTGAGGATTTTGAATGTACTTGAACTATTAATTATTTGATTAGAGATGTTAAATGATTGTATTTGTTGAAAGAGATGTTGAGGAAATTATGTAAATCATGTTATAATTTTTATTTTAAGGTTATGCATTATTTTATATATATTTTTGTTTAACAGGGAAAAAATAAAAAAATACAGGTACGGATATACCCAAACCCTACCCTAGACCTGAAAGGTCAGGTCTGGGTTCATAAAGTTTATACCACGAGGGTTTGGGTCTGGATTCATGTTTCACTATAAGGGCTTGGGTCTAGGTCTAGGAGTACCTAGAAGGTTTGGACCCGTTTACATCCCTAGCTACAACGAATGACCCATAAGGCAATCCAATAAAACAAGGTGGAATATTATGAGTACTGGATAGAAACTTAAATCTACTAGTCATATGTTGAGAAGCTCCTAAATCCAACAACAAAATAAAATTTTTTGTGCCAGAAAGTTGCTCATTTGAAGATGTGTGCTTACTATCCCAGTAAAGGCTGAATTCACGGGTGCTAGAAAAGAGTTGGATTGCCCAGTGGAAATAGGCCACCGTATGATTGGATTTTCATTCCACAACTGTTGCCTACCATAAAGAAGACCAGGCTGCCCACTAGAGGAAATTTTAGCCCATGTCTTCGGCCCACTTTGTGCGGCCCAAAATTTCCCCCAACTCCTATTCTTCTTCCTCGCCTCTGGTCGACGAACACCGATGCAACAGGCGTTGTTTCTGAAGACTAATTTGGCCAGGCGGCTGGCATCCTCGGGCGGAGTAGTCTTGGAGGGAGCGCCGAAGCGACGACGGTGTAGGTCATGTCTGGAAGAGGAAATAAAACAGAGTTTGCTACTAACTGCATGGGGAAGAAACTTTGTTGTGCACCACTGAGAAGAACTCCATAGTTTCCGCTGAGAAAACTAGGCCCAGCCGTGCCATTGATTGGTGTTCCAAATCCAGAATTTCTCAGTCCCGAGAAAGAGGGGGGTTCTGGAAGTGTAGGAAGAAAACAAGATAGAGGAACTTGGGAGAATGAATGCTAGCGAGCTTTACTGGTGCCGGCATCAATTGTGGCTGAGGCTGCCGTTTCTTTCGATTCTAGATTAGTCATTTTCCTTTTTTTTTTTTAATTCATCAAGAACCTTGCTCTGATACCATGTCAAAGAAAATAATATTATGGCTTAGAATTAAGTTATAATGCTTGTCTATTCCATTGAAAAGAAGGTTGTTATATGCACTTAGAAATGCCTAATGTAAGGAGGCTAATCCGCCTAATTTACATCTATCAGTGATATACTACTATATACAAGATGATCCTATATAAAAGATAACATAATATGTACAATTTAATATATTTTCATAAATGATAAATGTGAATATTCTAATATTCTCAATAATTTGATTAATTATATTTACTACTTAATAGTGCTATTTTTACAAAGTTAATACTTGCACAAATTGTTCAATTAGTCAATATAATTTGCTAAATCGATGCCACAAATTCAAATTTTTATTGGTACTACTAACTACCTGAATTATAACGCATCTCGGTTTACTTTTGAGGGATCAAAGTTTCCACTCAATTAATTTAATATATTAGTTGTTGAACACAAAAATCCAAACATCAAATAGTAAAAGTTGTTGTTATTGAATGACATCACTAACACATTCTTCTTATTTTAAAAAGAAAGAGTCCATTCAAAGTGTCCCCATAAGAAACCATTAGAGGTGAATTGTACCGTCTTAGATCAGGTGATTAAATCTAGTTCTACCCCAAAATCTTCTAATAAAGTGAAAAAAGACAATAGTTAGCAGTGCACTAAAAAAAAATGAAAAAAGGGGTACAGAGAAGACCTTGACTGTTCAAGAACAGGAGCAGAAAACTCTCTCACTCACTGATTCATTGAGTTCTTTTAGTGTTTTAATGCAGACATGTGATCTCACTTAAGGACAAATTTCAAACAACAACAAATAATTTCATTTGGCAATTACCAAAGTAGAGGAGTAATTAATTACATTATCATGAAAATCAATGAAAACTATAAGTACTAATTAACTTGGAATAGCAGTAATTTCCAAAACCTAGCGCAAGGGACCGGCTCATATTTTTTCTATGGGATACTCTTGACATTTTAATAAAATATAATGACCAAGTTAAGTTTAGTAAAAAGTTTTAGAAAACAGAATATTTCATGATGATAAAATAATTTTTTAGTAGTTGAGATTCTTACACAGTTCTACTGTTTCTAAAAAGAAGTGAAAGACTTTTTTTCAATAGCATTTTGCTCCTCAAAAGAACAAACAACAATTTCATTTGGGGGAAGAAAAAAAAGTAAAAACTCAGGTGGATAAAGTATAAAGAAAAGACAGATGACAAAATTATCTCCAATAAAAAAGCACAAATGCAACAAAAAGGCTACAACAACCATGTCTTAAAAGTTGAAATCCTCTTTCGGTTTTTTCTCTAACTTTAGAACGTTGCTAGCTACTCCTTTTTACTCTCTCTCTCTCTCTCTCTCTCTCTCTCTCTCACATTGTCTTCTTACTGCCTAAAGAGAATCATTAGTCTTCTATGTTCTTCATCTGCAACTTTTTTACCCCTTTCCCTCTTCTTCAGCCATTTCCTTAAAGTTTTTGATGCATAAATCTCATTGCCATTTGGAACTTGAGTCTTTATGGTAATGGTTGGGAGGAATATGGTAGTTATAATGAGGGTGGAAAATGAGCTGCCACCACTAGTGGAAGCACCACCGGTGGCAGTGGTGGTGGAGCCAAGACATTCAACACACCAATCAATAGAAACACTCGTGGTGGTACTAGCAGTCATCACTATATTGGGTGTTATTGCAGGGATCATTGCTAGGCTGTGCGGCGGAAGGCATTTTGGAGGATCAGGAGAACATGATATTGAAGGATGGGTAGAAAGAAAATGCACAAGCTGCATTGATGCTGGTGTTCCATCTACTCCTCCTCCACCACCAGCAGCAGAACCAAAGCCAACACCGGCGGCAGAGGAAAAGGCACCACCACCACCGGCACAAGATGCTGCTAAGACAGAAGAACCCAAGAAGTGACAGACAGGTCTCTCATCTCATCCCTACATCAAGTAGTAACTTACATAGGTAAATATAGCAAGAAAATGATGATGCAAATGTTTCCCAATATAAATATTTATATTAGATAGTTTAGGATGAAGATTTGGATCTATAGTAGATTTTTCCGTATTGGCAAAACAGAGTCTTTCTTGGAGATAGAAATGTATGTCTTATTGAATATTGGTCTTAATTCCTTGGTAGTTTTGGCATCATAGTCATATAGACAAACTCGGAGGTTGTATCAGTGTGGGTGGGCTAGTTTGGAGTAGAAGAGTTTGGATTGGTTCTTATAATGCAAAATGAGACTTTTTTATTTTTTCCCAATTTTTTACACATTGAACTCTATTATTCTTCTCAAAGTCCAATTATGTTCTTCACTATCAAAATAATATACAATCCAAATACTTCTTCATTGCTCATGTTGCTAATCAACCAGAATCGATTAATATACCTCCTAATATATTTTTCTTTGCAACACTCTTTTGATAATAATAAATCTTATAGAATAGAATAGAAGATAATCAGTGAGAGAAAAGTAACTATTAAAAGGAAATTTACTAGATATATTAGAAGATCCTGAGACTCACCAATGATTAAATGTTCGGTGAACATTGCACATTGAAGAGAAGTGTGCTCTCACAGTCTGGAGAAAATCTGAGTCCATTCCCACCAAGGAATAGTAAATTTCAAATATGGAATAGAAGGACACTAGTCAATAAATTTTGAAATCACATATCTGAAGAGTACACTACATTATTGGCGCTGTTGCTCAAATATAAGAGATATAGGAGACAGTTTCAATTGCAAGCTGGAAGCCACGATTACCTCTAAAGGTTTGCCTCCTTCTTGAGCAGCAGCTTAAGTTCCCACATTAGTCCTTCTCTTGCAACTGTGTGACCTACCAATTTGATCCCTTCAACATTCTGATTTCAGTTCATGATCAATTCTGATTTGTACAAATAAAAGACTAGTTTAGCTTGTAAACGTCAATTACGTACAATGACAGAGTTTGTATTACTACCTTTACCACTTCACCTGAAATTGGAGCCACACAAGACATTAATGGCAGGGTCAACTAGATGCATATGCATATTAGAATCATGTCATAATAACAAGAAGCCAAGGACAGGCACATTAAGTACCAAGATCAAACCCGGAATATAAACAAGCTTCCCAAAAACATATAAGCAAAAAAACCATTAGAACCTTAATGAATGGATGTATCAGAGACCTCAAGTTTTATTTATTACCCAAAAAGGCACAAGATATTTCGCTAACACTGCAGTCATAATTAACTGAAGACCGATAATAATAGCTAGCATGAAGAAATAGTTTATTCCTTTTCTGTCTCTTTTTTATTCTTTTCATTTCTTTTCTTGGTTCTAGGGCAGGAGTTGGGCTTGGGACAGATTTGCATAACTGGGAAATTAACAACTACCTACTTACCTATCAGAAGCTTGAAAACTTCAATACAGATTTAATAAAATACAAATACACTATTGGGGGTGGTTGTTTTTCAACTCTTCAATAAACCTGAGAAGACAAAAAGGAATAACTGTTTGTTATCATAGGTATGATTACTGGACTTGCCTAAAGAAATATCAAGCTCAGCTAAGAAACAATAATTAAACAGCAATTTGTCAAGCAATAAATTATTGTTGATCTAATTCAGTAACAGCAATTCAAGCTACTATGCAGCCTAATCTTGAAAACCTGGAACTTCTTGGAGTTTCCTGCTCTTTGATTCAATCTTGAATCAAAGAGCAGGAAACTCCAAGAAGTTCCAGGTTTTCAAGATTAGGCTGCATAGTTGCCAGAGAAAAAACTTGCATGCATAGAGAGAGAAAACGTTGAAGGCAACGGAATTATATCTCAAACGGAGTAGAGCATATCAACAAATTTAGGCTATTTCGGTCACAAACTGATTGCCGGAGTAAAAAAGAAGAAAATTTATAGCAACCCACCGCGGTTTTCCAAAGCATTTTTGTTATAAATTCATATGATGACAAGAAAAAAGAATAGTTGATAAAACAACCCAAAGAATGTCAGAAACCACGGAAATAAATTAAGGTTCGGTAACAAGGAAAGATTTCGCTAAGAAAATGGGCACCCAGATCTGAGACCGCCGCCCGTAGTATTGCTCTTTTGATGTATTTTCATTTGACAGTGGGAGAATCATGAGCCAGGCAAATGAGCTCACATTCCTCAAAACACCCACCCCCTCCGCCCCACTCTAGGCATTTTTACTGAAACCAATAACTACAAATCAGGAAATAGTTACAAATAACAGCTATAATATCCCAACAACATATAATAGCTATAATATTTTAATAACATATAACAATATTTAACACACCTCCTCGTTGGAGCATAAATATTACAAATTCCCAACTTGCCAGATAAGATGTGAAATTGTGTTGGGTGTAATGCTTTTGTGAGAAGGTCCGCAGGATGTGAAGCACTTGGAATGTAAGCAGGAGTAATCAAACGCGCTTGAAACGCATCACACACAAAATGATAGTCAATCTCAATGTGCTTAGTACGTTCGTGAAAAACAGGATTAGCTACAATGTAAATAGCACCTTGACTGTCACAATGAAGTGGAATAGATTGATGCACTGGGACTTGAAGATTAATGAGGAGTTGTCGAAGCCATTTCAACTCACAAAATGTCATTCCCTTGGATCGGTACTCAGTTTCAGCGGAAGAACGAGAGACTATACGTTGTTTCTTTGTTTTCTAAGAAATGGGACAATGACTAAGGGAAATAAAATATTCAATAATTGAACGTCGGGTAATCGGGCAGCTAGCCTAGTTAGAGTCACAATAAGCCAGCAAACGAAGAGGTGCATCAGCATGGAGAAGAATACCCTGGCCTGGAGTGCTTTTCAGAAGGCGAACAACACGAAGAGCTGCTTCCCGATACTCTTTGCGAGGGTTCTATGTAAAGGGCCAGGACATGTACAGTATAAGCAAGATCTGGGAGTGTTATAGACAAATAGATTAATTTCCCAACAAGACGATAATATCAGTTCGGGTGAGCATAGAAATCTCCAGTGGCCTTAGCTAATTTGTGATTTGGTTCCAATTGAGTAGAGACAGGCTTAGACCCAAGCATCCAAACTTCAGAAATAATTTCTAATGCATATTTACGTTGGCCGAGATAAAAACCTGCTTGGCTACGAGCAATTTCAATGCCCAAAAAATACTTGAGATGGCCTAGATCTTTCATATGAAAACATAAACCTAAATACGACTTAAATTTAGCAATAAAAGCATCATTATTACCAGAAATTAACAAGTCATCAATATAAATGAGAATACAAAGAAAGATATTATTTTTCCTAAAAGTGAAAAAAGAATAATTAACATATGATTGCACAAACCCACGCTGACGGAGTGAGGTCATAAGTTCAGAGAACCAGCATCGAGGAGCTTGATGGAGCCTATATAACGATTATTAAGACGGCAAACTTGATGGGGATCGGAAGTATGAAACCCTGGAGGAAGTTTCATATAAACTTCTTCAGTCAAGTCTCCATGTAAGAAAGCATTGTGAACATCCATTGGTGGACTTCCCAATTTCAAGCAGCAGTTACTGATAACAAGGGCTAAACAGTCACCATTTTCGCGATAGGTACGAATGTCTCAGTGTAATCAATTCCTCCTGCTGAGTATTCTCAAGCACCACCAAACGTGCTTTGTACCGTTCAACAGAACCATCAGACTTATACTTTATTCTCAAGCACCACCAAACGTGCTTTGTCATTGTCCAGGTACCATTATTTTCAAGAGCTTCTATCTCTTGCTTCATAGCAAGACGCCATTCTAGAATAGTGGCCGCCTTGGAATATTTTGTGGGTTCTATGCCTATATTGACAGCAGTTACAAAATTCCGACGTGAAAGTAAAAATTTGTCACAAGAAAGATAATGAGTTAATGGATACAAGGAAGTACCTGAAAAAATCAAAGAAGAAGGTGAAGTAGGATAGAGAGATATACTAGGAGATGACCAAACCGTATGACAAATATAATCCTTTAATTTTCCAAGAGTTCGATATGATCTATTACTCCGATGAAGATTCAATGGTTCAAAAATGCTTGCTGTCGGGGGTTCACTGTCTGAAGACCCAACAGTACTTTGACTGGAATTTGTACTACTGGAATGGGTGGAATTGGAATTTTCATGGCCCAACACTTCCTCCAATTTGGAAATTTCATGGTTGGAATTTTCATGGCCCAACACTTCCTCCAAGTGGGTAAAGAATCCCTTGGCCCGCTGTCATTTGGAATTGGGCCAGTCCACTTTGCTGTTGGTCTTGAGGAAGAAGCCGGCTAGTCAGTCACCAAGACTTGGGCCGGTCCACTTTGCTGATGATGGCCACCTTGGGCCGGTCCACCTGAAGAAGAGACACATGGTCCAGAAGATAATACTGTCAAACGGCGATCTGCATCAGCCCGCACCTAAACGGTCCTGTCCAGTCCAGGCTCGTTTTTGACGGGCCAAAATTACATGAATCCATATCCATCCACAACCAGCCCGCGGGTAAACAGGCCAGCCCGCAGACTTTGCTCTTTTTTTTTTGTGTTTTTTTCTAATTTTCTAATTTTATTTAAAATCTTTCCTATAAATATAACTGTAATATACATTAATCCAAACTAATCAAAATAGAGAAAAACCAAAATAAAAAAATTAATAAGTAACAACAATCATCTAACAAAACAAATTAGTAATTATTTAACAAAATCAATATGAAAAATTGAACACCAACTTCTTCTTCTTCATCATCTTGAGGACTCATCTTCAACTTGATAACATCCTCTCCTCAATCCCCATCTTTACCTATAAGACACAAAACATGGACTATATTTTTAAATAAAAAAGTTAATAAATAATATTCATAAATTAAATATAAATGAAGAAAAAATTTTACTTACTCTCTAAAGTTGGTACATTTCATTAAAATCAAAGCAAGCTTTTACATGACGTGAAATACTAGATGTTCCATATTTTCCACCTGTAGTATATTCCTTCCCACAACCAAGACATTCAACTCTAGGTTCTCCATCTTTACCAATATCAAGCCTCCTGGTATGAATCATACATTTGACTTATAGGATTTTTTCGCCTTCTTTGAAGATTGAGCAGCATTTGATTGATCATATTTATCAATAGTATCATCAACAACATTTTTATCCATTTTCTGCAATGGATAAAATGTTTATAATTCATGATTTGAAGCACTAATTTCAGGACACAAATACAGACATAGGTTAAGACACAAATGCAGTAATTTTAAAAGAAATAATTTGTCTAAATTAATACAAATGCAGTATTAGGCTCACAGCAAATTCAGTCCCAATTTTTTTTCACTTTTCCTACTTTCAAATCTCACATCTTCTTCTATCAGAGTTAATTAAACCTTTAACAAAAAAATCATTTATAATTGTGAGTTTTCAGCATCACAAATGAAATACATCAGTTAGTAAACATATTAATAATTTTTGGTCTCTTGAGCTATTGTTCTAGTGAACACATTTATTTCTTCTAAGAATGATTTCTTTTTTGTTGACAGCTGGGCTTTCTAATGCCTGTGAGAAACCCCAAAACAGTTCTAACAGTTCCAACAATCCCAAGACAGTTCCTCTGGGTTTTCTAAGACCATCTACAGAATACAGATGCAGTACATCAAAGGGATGTTCTGCCAAAAAACAAGTAGAAAGATGCAGCATTCATGACTCCAAGTCCAAAGCAAGAACAAGAAGGCAGAAGCTCAAAGAGACAAACACAAACAAAAAATAAAGAAACTAATCCCCTTTCAAATGAGTCGGTGATTGAGAATGACTGTGTTCAATTGAGGCCAAATTTAAAAAAATATAAATCCATATCCGTCCATATCGCGGATGGTCTGAGCCAGCCCGCGAGCTCAGACCCGTATTGACAATGCTACTAGAAGATGTATTCTGGGCTGCTCCAATTGGTGAAGAAAATTGCTGTTGTGAAGGGATATTTTGGACTGCTCCAAATGGTGAAGAAAATTGTGATGGCTGTTGTGAAGGACTCTCTCTTGCTGAAGAAGATACTGGTATCTCACCAAAGTTACAATTCAAAATGATTTTCAGGAGATTAAGCAATTCGTGACTCAGAAAAAGGAAATTCATTTTCAATAAACACAACATCTCGAGAGGTGATAAATTCATGAGTTTGTAAATAAAAAAAATTTCAACCTTCTTTTCCATGCGGATATCCTAAAAAAACACATTTCCGTCCCCGAGATGTAAACTTATCTTTAGATAACCCATAATCGTGCACATACGCCAAACACCCAAAACTTTTTATATGAGAATAAGATGGAACCTTACTAAATAAAAGTTCAAATGGTGTTTTTCCTTTCAACAAAGATGAAGGAGTATGGTTAATCAAATATCCAGCAGTGAGGACACTTTCACCCTAAAATTGAACAGGAAGGTTCGCTTAAAAGAACAAAGCACGAGCCACATTCAGAATGTCACAAAGCTTACGCTCTACTCGGCCATTTTGTTGGGGGGTATGAACCATAGAAGTTTGATGTAACATACCATTTTCTAAAAAATATAGTTTCAAACACATAAACTCTGTTCTGTGATCTGTACGCACAATTTTTACTTGTTTATGAAACTGTGTAAGAACCATACCAAAAAAATTTTTTAGGGTTCGTACCACCTCTCTTTTTTTTGTGAGTAAAAAATCCAAACACATCTCGAATAATCGTCCACCACAGTCAGAAAATAAGTTGTACCACAATAAGGAGTTTTATATAGTCCCCAAAGATCACAATGTACCAAATCGAACATAGCAATTGTATTATTTAAACTAGCAAGAAAAGATTCACGCATTTGCTTAGCACGCGACAAATTAAACAATTATCCAAAGAATCAAATTTAAAGGATTGTCCCAAAAATTATTTAACAACAAATTAGGGTATCCCAGACGATTATGGCATAAAGTACCAACATCAGTAACTTGAGCAGGATAAGCAAAATTTGACGTCTTAGGCAAATGTCTAAAGTAGTATATTCCGTCACTCTCTTCACCCGCTCCAATCGGCATCCCCGAGATACGGTCCTATAACATTAACACACCATCGTTAATTACAACTACGCAATTATTTGCTTTGGAAAGTTGAGAGAGAGAGACAGACAACAGATTACATCAGAGTTATGGTATAAAAAGCACAATATAATATTCAATTTGGGTTGCAAGCAAATAGAACCCAATTCTTCTCTCGTAGTTTTAGAACTATTTGGAAGAGTTATAGTATAAGGAAGAGAAGGTCTTGTATTTGACAAAAAATTCCTTCTACCTGTCTTGTGGTGTGAACAAACACTATCTAAAATCCATTTCTTATTTAGCTTACCAGAGAGAGTGTCATAGTTTGAAGAGGAAGCTCTCTGATGACTATCTAGCAGATTCAAAAAATAGGTCCACCGGGATTCTGACGGTGGAGTTGCTTGCTGTAGCCGCTGCTACCCTGCTCTGTTCTGCTGTGCCGTGTCGAGCATCGAATTCTGGAGCGCTCATCTCTCTCTGTTGTACCATTGCAGCTGCTGCGCAGCCTAAACCTGCCGGAGAAGATCAAGGAGCCGTGGCCATACCAATTTCTATCGCCGCTTTGTCCCTTCCTTTGTTTGATCTTTCTTGGCCTCTGCGACCTCCAACACTAATTTCCTAGCTTCGTTCCGACCACCGCTCCAACGACCGCTCTGGATAACCAACTAACAGGTAACAATTTCTTGCCTCGTGACCTTGGTTAAAACAGTGAGTACAGTGGATTGATTTTGTCCAGATTTAGGGGTTGCAAACACAAGAGCTTCACTCCTAATTTCTGCATTTCTTATTAATTTTCTATATGCTTCTTCCTTGATAATCATAGAGTAATTTTTCTTAATATTTGGAATTTGTAAAATACTCGATCGAACTATTCCAAATATTGAGTCATCTAATCCTATGAGAAACTGGTATACTTTATCCTCTTCAATCTGTTTAATCAATTCATCTAACATTCCCCAGGTACAATCCGATAATTGTTGATAATTAATTAATTTATCCCAAATTTTCTTTAATTAGCATAGTAAGCTGAAACGGACATACCATATTGCTTGCAATTAACTAATACTGTCTTGAGTTCATGTTTTCTTGATGCATTACCTGACATAAATCGCTCTTTTAAATCGGCCCATGATTCGTCACATCTTTCTGCATCTTACATTATGGTTCTTACGTTAGGTTCGATGGTATTTAAAATCTATGAACCAACTATGTTGTTGATAGTCCACCACTCTTCCTCCTTACCAGTGCCGGATTTTGACTTTGGAATCATTCCGTCCACAAAGCCAAGCTTTTTGTTTGCTCGCAATACCAAACGCATTGCCTTCACCCATTCATTATAATTGTCTTCTGTAAGTTGCACTTGAGTAAAAATCAAGTGCAGGCTGTTTGAGGATGCTAGATGATATGTTTGCTTTCGAATGTTATCATTAATCTGATCATTATCTTCGATAACAGTTGTATCAACACGTCTTGTGCCGCTCATCATAAAAAGGGAAATGATGATGGCTCTGATACCATAAAGTTTTAAGTGGGAAAACTTTGTAGAAATTTTCTGTGTTTTGATTGCTTGTCTGTAAGAATATATATAGCAAATGCTTCAACTTTCTAGCTACACTCTAGGCATTTTTACAAGAAGTCAATACCTATAATCAGGTAGTAATTACAAATAACAGCTATAATATCCTAACAACATATAACAATATTTAACATATGTCGTGGTACTTTCTAATATTTCGTAATAGTCTCACTTTACTTCTCTTATATTTCGTGATGATGTGTGAGAATGCGTTTATCTCTTGAGAGTCTTAAAATTGTGTGATCGACATGTTGGTTTTATATCCTAAAATTAATTGACTTAGGATTATAATTTATATTTATTACTAACTTATTTAAGAATTTAAAGGGTCACACACATAAGAGCTATATTTTGGATTAATTATAAAATGATTAATTTATAAGATACATTAATATTAAGTAAGCAATTGAGTTATTAAGTCTTTGACCTAAACTTATTTGATAACTTATTATACAAGCATAACCACTAGTCCTAAACAAAAAGTTTCCATAATTCTCTCTAGGGTTTCAAAAATCCTAGTTTCTATTGAAATTCTACATTTTAGAGAAACTAGCAATCATTAACTAATGGTTGATTCAAAAATTGTTCGTGTGGATAAATTGCTGCGGATCTACTATAGAGGTAACAAGACTATTCTTTTACTCTTATTATTCATAATAGATTACGAAGTGATTGTGGCAAGAAATCCATCTATGTTTTATTCTACTATGTATATAATTGATTTACTTATAGTGGTATCACTATAAAATTTACATTAATCTAATGTTTAATATATTTGATATTTAATATCGTGGATTTGAATGATTTATATGTGTATAATTGAGAAGTTTCTTTTTAGGAATATTTTGTGTTTAGAAAAGTTGTTTTCGCAAAAAAGGAATTCTTCGCTCTTAGCGTCGTTGGACGACGCGATGAAGAAAGAAAAAATGGTGAAATATGAGTTCAGCGACAAGTAACAAATTGTGATTTCCGTTTAATGAAACTGAAATCAATTTAATTGCGGGAAGCTATATGCTTTTTTGTAAGCCTATTCTAATGGCTAGAAATAGTTTTTTAAAGATTCAATATATATATATATATTTTGAAACTGAATGTCACATTCATATCCCAAAAGAGTTTTCGGCATAGGCATATACGTTTTTCCTTTGGAAAAAGGTGACTGAAAAATGTTATCATAAAAAGGAGTTTATGGTGGGCAAACTGCAAAGGCTATATGTTTTTTTACTTTCAGTTCAGCCCCATATTGTCGACCAGTTGAAGAGTTCATAGAGTTCTGCCATAGAAGTATTTGTGGATTTAAAAAATTTATAAGAAAAATCATTTTTTTTAATATTACCATGAATGGAGTCAAGTCAGCCTTTCTAAAAAATTGAAAGTGTTTCAATATTTTTTTTTTAATTTTAAAAAACAAGTCTTGGAATATTTCATGTTCAGTGACATAGCATTGTTTTTTTTAAGAATTAATTTAATGCTGGGCTGATATTGATCTAAGTCCTGAAGAATTCATGGAATATTTTTTTTATGAAATTATTAAAAAAATACTATTTGATGTATTTTCTAAATATATTTCTTTCACAAAGAAGTTTTATACATTATTTGTAATTATAAACTTATTTGACTTTATTATTGTAATATTCTAATTATAGATTTCTATTTTAGATATGGTTTAAATTTAGAGACTTTTTATTTTTTAAATATGATTTAAATTTGTAGTTAATTCTATTTATTGATTAATGAAAGATTTCTCAAAGTTGACCAAAAGTTATATCATCTAATGTGATTAGATGAGATTATGCACGTACATCGATGATTTAATTTTAATTTGATTTATTGATTACATGTTAATATGCAATATGATTATATATATGTGATATATAAATGATATATATGTGATAAATGATCATATAATTAAATTATATAATTCCAATTTGTATGACAATATTAGTATGTTGCGTATTATGATGACACCTAATTATATCTTAAAATTGCATAATGAAATATTAAATTTTTAACCTTCCATTATTATACCATAATATTTGTTATTATGAAAATCAACTTGTTGGTCCACCAAGATTATTTTATCAATAATATATATTTTGTTATAAATAATGAGTTAGACTCAACAAAAATATATAATTTGTTGGGATTTTCTCAAGGTTATATATTTTTTGAGGTAAGGGGTAGAAGACGCATTTAATGCACTTACCAAGAGTTGATAACCTAACGATTTAGGAATTGCAATAGTTGAAATTTATAAATGTTATTTATTTTGCAACGTTATTTTGATTTGTTGAGAATTCTTCAAGGTCAAAATAATTCAGCGGGGGTCCTAACTCACTAGTAATTATGAGATAATTCCCGAATCAATATTTAAGGGTTATTGATTTGAATAAAATAGTGGGAGCAAAATCATATAAATAATCTATATCATATGTTTGATTTTATTTATTGCATAAATTTTATTGTTTATTTATTCCATCTTTATTTATTATTATAGAAATATGAGTAATCATATTGTTTGTCTGTGTGATCTGCTCCATGACACTAATTTGAATGGTTCAAATTTTTTTTGAATGGCAACAAAATCTGATGTTAGTTCTTAGTTATGAAAAAATTCTTTATTTCTTGATACTCCTATTCCTGAAGAGCCCTTATTGACGCTGATGAAGTAACTCAAGATGCCTATTTGCAACACAAAGAGGCTTATGAACAAGCTTGTTGTGTCATGCTAGCCTTTATGGTTTATGACTTGCAAAAACAACATGAAAATCTTGATGCTTATACAATGATACAACTGTTGAAATCATTGTATAAAAAGTGCAAGAGAAATGAAAGATATGAGATATCTTAGGAGCTCTATCACTGCTGAATGGTAGACAGATCGTTAGTTGCATTTGATGCACTAAAGATCATTGGTCTCATTAAAAAAATGGAGTCTTTTGGACAAATTATATATCATGAGTCAAATGTGATCTGATAATCTAATCTTTACCCCCAAGTTTTTCTCAGTTTGTTCTAAATTTTTACATGACCATTACCTTGACTTATTTTTTTAACATGTTAAGACATGTAAAGAAGCAACGTTAAAGGAAAAGGGTCAAAAAGCATTAAAAAGGGTAAGTTTTGATTGTTGGTTCTTCTAAGCAAAAGTAAAAAAAAATTAGAAGAAAGGTAAAGCTAGTCTTAAGAAGAGTAAACAAGCTACCATCAAAGCTCCACTTTTCATCAAGAAGGATAAAAAGGATAAGGGCACATACTTACATTGTGGCGATAATAGCCGTTAGAAGAGAAACTTCAAGGGAATTCTTAGATAAGCTTGAAGAAGCTTGGTGAAGCTTCAAATTCAAGTATAATATCCATGATTGAAATTAATGTTTGTACTTCTAATTAAGATTCTTAGGTATTAGATAGTGTTTTTGGATTAAGCATATTTATCTAAATCGTTTTTGGATTATGCCCTTGAAACTGTCTCCTATCTTTATATCACCTCCCATCTAAAAGAGTTGATTCTACAGATATGACATAATAGAAATTCAAACTTATCAGATAATCTTTGGGATGATCTCCTTTGTTAAAAAGGAAGTATTAGATAAGCTCGATGCAAAATTTGAAAAATGCTTGTTTGTGGATTATCCAAAAGAAACAATTGGATATTATTTTCACAATCCCAATGAGCAAAAATTAATTTTCTCATAAAATGTGACTTTTCTAAAGAAAGAGTTTCTCTTAGAAAATCCAGTGAGAGTAAAATTAAGGCTTGAAGAAATTTAAGAAACACAGACTAGGACATATGAGATGGAACAAAATAAAATTCTATTATATGATGATGTAATACAAAAGAAACTTTTGGATACACAAGTTACTCGCAAGAGTAGTAGGATAAGTCATCTAAGGTATGATAATATATTTATCATAGATGATGATGATGAACCTACTACACACTTATAAAGAAGTCTTATTTGATAAAGATTCTGAGAAGTGACTATGAGTTATGAAATCTAAAATAGATTCCATGTATGATAATAAGGTATGACCTTAGTTGACCCTCCCAATAAGGTAAGACCTATAGAATGCAAATGGTCTTCAAAAAGAAAAGAAACATGGATGGAATTTCTATTTATAATGCATAATTGATTATAAAAGGTTTTCGGCAACAATATAATATTGATTATGATGAAATTTTTTACCAATTACCATGATCAAAAATCCATTTAGATTTTATTTGCTATAGTTTCACATCATGATTATGAGATTTTTCAAATGAATGTATAGATATTCTTTATTAGATATTTGCAAGAAAGGGTGTATATGATACCATCACGGGGTTTTACATTCAAAGATTCTTATAAAGTACGCAAGTTACAAAATCAATTTGTGGTCTTAAGCAAGTTTCTAGAAATTGAAATATTTGTTTCAATAAAATAATTAAAGAGTTTGGTTTCATACAAAATAAAGATTAATCTTGTGTATACAAAAAGATAGTCGAAGAATAGTAGTTTTTCTTGATATTTTATGTGGATGACATATTGTTGATGGGCGAATGATTTGCCAATGCTTTATTAACTAAATAATTGTTCTTGGTTTATAGAAAAGCATAATTAAAAGTTTTTAGATTTAAAGATGCTACCATATACTTAGAATATTTATTAGTAGGCATGAAATAAATATAGAAAAAGTTCATACGGATGATAATGTATCTGATCCATTAACTAAACCATTATTTCAGAAAACATGATGGTCTGTATATTCATTTAGGTTAAAATAAACGGATGATTGGTTTTAGTCCAATTGGGGGATCTTATTTGATGTGCGGGCAAAAATCATCTTGTTTTGTCATATTTATACATCTATATTTATGCAATTTAATGATATGGTTATTTATTATTTGTTTTTACTATTATTATGTAATTAAATAATAAAGTCCTAAGAATAATATTTGTATGAAAATTCATAAGAGTTAATTTTTTTAAAACAAAATAAGATTATATTTTATTAATATCCATCAAAATGACATTTCCTACATTTGAGAATGTCGGGAGTCCATTCCTAGGGAGTGGGGGATTATAAGACAACTTTAGCTAAATGATGGGCTGACAAATTTCCATCCGATGAACATATGAGAAAATAGCGTCAGAGGAATCTACATTATTAAGGAAATAGGAAGCTAAGGCTCCAAGATTCGAGAGGACATCTCCATCAAGAGAGAGATAACTGACAACGGCCAGTAGAGAGTCACTTTCAATTATCAGTTGTGCTGATAGAGGGGAACTAACCACATTCCCTCAAAAATACCCAAAGTTCATTATAATCCATTGTGATGCCCCCAACCCTGCCACTAGGTCAACTGTAGCTGAGTAGGGCATCTGCGTGCCTCTCGGCACTAAATTATAAGCTTCACAATAATACACAACCCTAGAGCAACACTAACAGGTATACAAACAAAGTACGCGGAAAACTTAAGTGAACCAGATACTACTAGTGCGCTCAAAACACAGGATCTTAAAAAAAAAATTGCCATGGTCGTTTTATTATAAAAACAAAAGTATCTTACACCAACAACTTACAAGACAACATAAAAAGAAACTTTACAGACGGTTCGAGTCTAAAAAGATAAAACATAAACATATGCCCTTCTGGAGAGATTTGATCCAAAAACTCCTGGCCTAAAACTTCAATGGCTTGCTAGGCCCGTAACCGTTCTGAGCTAATCTGAGAAGAAAACATGATATGGAAAAACGTGAGCGCGAACGCTCAGTGAGTCCACGTGTGTGTGCGGTAGTGATTTCTTTGAAACTATAATGATGCCGTTTCACAAAACAGTTCATGCAATGTTATAAAAAAAATACTTCTTTTATTATTTTAACAAAACTGATACTTGAACCTACATGAGGGTTTCGAGCGCAGCTGAGAAGTCTGAGCGAATCAAGACACATCAGCGCAACTTCTACGCCCCAAATTTAAAAGAACATGTAATGCAACAGTGGGGCTCTACGGACAAAGTTCGGATCCCCAAAACGAGGCCATCGGTACCAAGTTCCGGCATCTCTTAGTCCACACTAGCCAAACACCATACGAGTGCTCGATTACAAACAACCGCACTCCCATATCACTGGTCAAAACTGGCTATAGACTCCTGGGGCACCTACCAGGTCTGCCGTGGGACCAACCTCAGTTTCGAGCCCTTCCTGACTCTCCACTAGGCGGCCGAACCCCACCGCAGAGCATGATGCGGTGTCCACGTAGATCGATTGGGCCACACCCTCCGCGTCTACGCCCCTCTTCAAGTGGATCCACTCTCCTGAGTCTAAAACGTCCACACCATCAGAAGAGGCCCTTGTACGGGGGACTAGCCACGTACAGTGCAATCCTCCGACGCTTCCGAACAAAAGATCATAACAGAAATTGGCACCCTGGTCGGAATAGGGGTTTTAATTTGTATTTGTAAACAGAAAGACCATTTGTCTGGCCGTCGGGACAGAATCAGGTCATAAATATTTCCAGCAAAAATCCCCATCCGCCAGTCATCACATGCTCATGAAAATTTCATAATTATGTAAATGCCAAATCTATATTCATGCATGTCAAAATACGTAACTTTTCAAACTAGAACATTTTTCAACATATAAATATTTTCGAAAAACTGCGTACAACAAACTTCATATTCACCACCGTAATAGTCTGTTTTAAAAGAAACACCTATATGGAGCACCGCTCCTATGCATTTTTTCTAAGGAACATGTAATACCTTGTGGAGAACATCTCCAAAAAAACACGCTGAGAGATATCATTCCAAAGATAGCAATATTTTGTGATGGTTCGGAAAAAAAAACATATTTATACGTCTTGTAATATTTGAAATGAGGTTGTTTCATAAGGATATAAGGACACTTGTGTCTGTCATGTCAGTTACTGAGATATATGAGACTGCTTGAGTGTTTTTCCTGGCAGTATTTGAGATGTATGAAACTGCATATTTTTTATATAGACACCTATTATTTTCGTAGCAGTATTTGAAACTGTATGTTGTTTCATATGAACACCTGTTTATTTCGTAGTATTATTTGAGAATGTATGTTATTTTATATGGATACGTGTTATTTCGTAGCAGTATATGAGATTACTAATTCTTCATAGGATACTATTATATGTTTATTTTTGTGGCAAACTTAGGGGTGTAAATGAGCTAAACAGCTTGTGAGCCACTGTTGACCAAACTTGAGCCGACTTGCTAAGCAAACGATCGAGTTCGAGCTTCATTAACACTGGCTCGATGGCTCGTTGAGCCTTTCGAGTCAGAATATATAAAGTTTTTTACTTTATTTTAATTATTACATATAATATATATTTTAAAAAATGAATTCAAGCTCTTGCTAGACCCAAATAATTGAACTCCAATTCGAGTAAAAATCAATAGGCTCGATCGAACTCGAGCCGACTTGAGTTGATTAAAAAAGTGTCAAGTCGAGCTCGAGCTTGACTTGACTCGTTTACACCCCTAGACAAACTTTTCACAGGACACTTGTTTATTTTGTGGCAGTGTCTAAGACTACATCTTTGTTGTGGCTAACTCTTCACAAGATACATGTTACTATTGAATGTTTATTTTGTGGCTAACTCACGAACTCTTCACAAGACACTCTTTGCTATTACATGTTTATTTCGTTGCTGACTCTTCACAAGACACCTGTTACTATTGCATGTCTATTTCATGGTTAACTCCTGGGTAAAAAGTCCAAGTGCCCCTGAATTTTTCTAAATTTTAGTTTTGATCCATCAACTTCAAAATGGCAAGTATTGGACATTGAATTTTAATAACGTATCAAAATCGGATATTTGGTCCACTTTGACCATTAATTTATTAACGGTCAAATTAGTTAAAGGGTATAATTGAAATTTCACTTATAAAAATTTTCTTTTAATCCTTTAGGATCTAACAATATTCAACTAGGTCACTATTTTCAATTATTAACTCTTTCAAGGATTTAATGTTAATTTTATCAATATTTTTATCTTCTTCTTCAACTTTCTCCATACATTCCACACACTACCACCACCACTACTGCCAGACAGCCACCATCGCCGGCGCCGGACAGTCGCCGCCACCGACTTCCTCCTCTTCTTCTTCCTCTTTCTTCCTCCTTCTTTTTCCTCCTTCTTTTTCCTCCTTCTTCTGCTACTGAAGCGTAAGAAGAAGAAGAAAAAAAAAGAAAAAGGAGGAAGACGACGGCGGTGGCTGTCGGTAGGTGGTGATGGCTGTCCGGCAGGTGGTGATGGTAGTGTGTGGAATGTGTGGAGCAGTTTGAAGGAGAAGATAAAAATATGGATAGACTTTTCATAAATTAACATTAGATCCTTGAAAGAGTTAATAATTGAAAATAGGGACCTAATTGAATTTTGTTAGATTCTAAAGGATTAAAAGAAAATTTTTATAAGTGAAATTCCAATTATACTATTTGACTTATTTAACCGTTAGTGAATTAGTGGCCAAAATGGACAGAATGTCTGATTTTTTATACATTATTAAAGTTCGGAGTCCAATACTTGCTATTTTGAAGTTGAGGGTCCAAAACCAAAATGCGAAAAGTTCAGGGGACACTGGGGCTTTTTACCCTTTAACTCTTTACAAGACACCTATTATTATTGCATGTTTATTAAGTGGCTAACTCTTCACAAGATATCTGTTGCTACCTGATATTTCGTGGCAATATTTAGAATTGGATAATAGACGAGTGTTTGCAACCGCTGTTGTTATTTGGAATTTCTCTACAATGTTGAGATTTCATGATAGAAAGGCATTTGAGATTTCTATTTTTTTCTCGATGACAACTTGTCAACATAAGATAATTAGAATACAACATATTGTGAAAATGCCGCATAATACAAACACAAGCACTATACATTATTCTTTCCTTGAACTACAACAAATCATCCTTATTTTCTCTATTATGTACACCAATAATCCCAGCCCTTAGCTACAATAACAACAGAACATGATTTGTGAATCCTGATCTAAAAGGAATGACTAAGAACATGAATGGGCATATCTTTATTATGACACCACAAATCTAACTACTATATAATCATAATAATATATATTTTTTTCCTAATTAATTAGATTTTGGGCAAAGTGGTGAAACAGATCCAGCATTTGTCCATCTGATATTACTGCATTGAGCTTTAGCAGAAGAACCTCCTTCTTTTACTAATTCAATATTTTGCAATACAATTCCTTGACATGGGAAGCTTTCACTGCAGTCGAAATTTATAGCAATATCTGAAGCACTTGTTCCTTTGATATTCTGATACAGAACATTCTTCACTTGGACAGCTGATTTCTGCAGGTAATAATAATTTATTATTATATTAGGAATCAATAATTTATGAGCTTATATATGATTTTACATTTTTTAATTAAAAAACAAATGATCTTACTTGTTTTCCACATGGTTCATCTTGATCACAATAGTTTTGGTCTATGATTATAGGATTCTCCACGTTATCCATATTTATGTTGTGGAATTTTATGTTACTTGCACTTCCCGATCCGCCCTGGATGAAAACAATTTGTTACTAACTAGTAATTAATAATAGAAATGGGATGATAACATGTTATGCCCTGGCCCGCGAGTTTGACGTGCGATATTACCTGCCATGTCTTGATCCTGACACCATTTGAGGTTCCAGAAATCTTGGCTCCATTGATTGTGATATCAGAGACATGAGCTTCTGAGTTTCCAGCTCCTAAGCTTCCAATACTGATCAGAAAGAAAAATTAGAAGAAAATGAAAGTCAAAATTCGTATTATACAGCATTTAATTGGCAAAATCAGAAGATTATTTAATTAATGTTTCAAAATCAACCTGATTCCATGGCCAGGTCCACAAGTTATATCAGTGGCTTGAATCTTCTTGGATCCGCTCACAATTGAAATACAATCATCACCTAATTAATTTGAAAATTTTAAATTAGTGATATTGGAAGACATTTAATTGAAAGTATCACACATCGCACCCGCGACAGCGTGACTTGTAGGCTAATCGACACTCATGTTTCACTATTTAGAAACTGTCACAGCTATATGCCATTCTAGTATTTGTAAAAAACATTTATGATTTGCTTGAAAGATAAGAAAAACTTCATTAAGTACTAGGAGGTAACCAAATACTATTGTCACCTGCTCATCCCGCAAGTTTAAAAGTGATTTATGAGTTTTGCAATATACTTATATACCTATATATCTACCAAAAAAATAACTTATTCTTATTCAATGTGGGATATGAGTATCATGTGTACCACTATATAAATTTATCATACTTATATAGTTGTATATTTTATCAAAACAATACTTATTCTTATTCAATGTGAGATATGAGTATTACACTCGTCCTAACATTTGTAAAAAAAAACATTTATAAGCATTTATTTTTTAAGTTTGTAAACATTTTTCTTTAAAGTTTTTTCTCTAAAGTTTGTAAACATTTCGCTCCTAACATTTTCAAATTTTTTTTTATATAAATTATCGTGTTTCAAAGTTAAAGGTATAGTTTCGTATATAATTAAGTAGTAGGATACCTGTTCCTATACTAGAGCTAGAAATTTGGACATTTTGAGAGTCGGTGACATGAATTCCATCAGTATTGGGACTTTTCTCTGGAGCAGTCACATGAAGATTGGTAGCGATTACATTTATACATTTCTCAAAAGACAAATGAATCTGTTGTGAATCTTGAATGTACATATCTTCTACTCTTAAATTCCGACAATTATAAAATGTTAAAGCCTGCATTTTCCCATGAAACATATAATAGAATCATTAAAAAAAAAAATGTCCAATAAAAAAATTAATGTTTAATTTTCGGTAAAGAGATAATGAACTAAATTATACTTACCGTTGGAGCATGTTTGTTACATTTCTGCATTTAAAAGAAAATAGGAAGTATAAGAACAAAATGAAAGTGAGTAGTTTTAAGAGAAAATAGTCAGAAACGCCCACAAACTAGTTACTTTTAGCTAATTATGCTTTAGATTTTTTTTAACATACATTTTATCCCGAAATTATTTATAAGTGCCTTTTTTTTGTCGTGACCTCCAGAATTTTACCATTTTGATCGGGTAATTAAGACATGATTAAGAATAAAAATAAAGAATCAGAACATTTTACTGTTCATTAATATGTCATGCACCGATCACATGCCAAATACTACCGAAATAGCATGAATTTCGAAGGTAATAGGCGTAAACGGCACTTTATTAGAAAAAAATGTTTTAATTACAAAATGATTTAGAATATGAATAATTAAAGGTAATAATGCAAGGAAAATTTTAACTATTAATTTCTCTAGTTTTAATCTCAAAGAAGTGAAATTTGATGTTGAATTTAAACAATGGACTTACAGGAGATTTTTTTATTTTGCAAGAATTTTGCCACCATATTTGTCCATTACCGTTAACAATTCCACCTTCAACAGCTAAGTTTTGAACACCATTGAAAAGAATCCAATGTCTCATATCTTTGCTATAGTCAGACATTGTATCAGAAGCTTCAATGGTTCCATAAGTTTGCCATGTAATTCCAGATTTACAAGGACCAAAAAATGTAATTGGCTTTAGAAGATAATTCTTTCCTTTAGAAACTACAAAATTAACAGCTACTCCTGATGAACATGCTGCCTTCCAAGCTTTCTGAAATGCCTGCACAAATCAAAGAAACCATTTCTCAAATTAAGCCCAAACATTATGAAATTATGGTGCCCTGTTAGCCTGTATTTACATCAGACAGAATCAAAAGGGGAAGTTGCTCTTGTAAACAAATTTTATACATGTTTTTCTTCTTTTTTTTTTTTACAAGTTTTTCTTTAAATAGTTAAAAAAGTTTCTTTATATATATATATATATATTCTGGTCCACTCAAACTTGAGGGGTATTTTGAGAGTTTAGGAGAGAAGAAAAGAAGAAAAATTTTAAATTAAGAGAGAAGATAAAAGATAATGAGGTAATTTATAATGTATTTGAGAGTTTTGAATGAAAAAGAAAATAAATGTATTTTTTTTATTTGAAAGTTTAGAAAGAAGTGAAAAAATGATGTATTTTGACGAAAAGTAATTTTGAATGAAAATAATATACTTTTTAGTTTCAAAATAAATATCTTTCTAAAAGAAAATTTTTTATTTTATAATAAGTATCTATTTACAATTCTTAACAAGTATTTATTATACTTTTTTCAATTTTATCTTCCTCTCTTTTCTTATTTATCCCTCTCATTTCCTTACCTTTATATTTCTCTCTCTACCTTTATATTTCTCTCTATATTTATAAAGAATATATTAATAAAATATTTATTTAATTTGAAAACGCTTAATATATATGTAGTAAATGCCAAAGGATTCTTATTTTGAAGCCAAAGGAATAACATTTATCATCAATGTGATTTATTACTATCCCCATCATGGGATAAAATAGACATTCGAGATTTTCTTAAAGATCCAAGAGAATTTGCCTAATTTTCTCTGATTGGGAGAGAAATAAAGGTTTTTTGGTTGTTGGAAATGATGAATCAATCAACCATTTCTCTCCTTCTCTCTCCTCCTAAAATTCCCAAACTAATGAAATTCATAACCTCCCTCCCTCCCATGTCTCTTATTTTCTCCACCCTTCTCAACTCCCTCCTAAACTAGCTAAAGTCTAGTTCCGTTCATGATAATATATATATATATATATATTAACAATTGGCCTAATATATAACAAAAAATGATTGAATCAAAGGTGGAGGGGCCGGGAATCCATTTTAGTGTTCAATTTTTCGAGGTTGTAATACAAATTTTTTTATTTGAAATCGTCTTTGACAGTTTAAAATTAAAATTTTCATTCTTCAAAATTAAAGTTTTAATTTGATTTATAATAAGATATATTAGCGAGAAAATAACTATATACAAATGAAATTACCTGGGAATCATCTGTACTTCCATCACCTTTAGCTCCAAAGGTATCTACATTAATAATTCTAACAGATCTTTCTAACTTATTACTTCTCGTTAGAATGTTAGTGAAATTATTAAAAAACTTATCAGAACCATCTATTGGTCCAAAATAAAAAGGGTAAGCCCGAAAATCATAACCAGTTTCTTCTCCTATATGATCAAGAAAGCTGCCACCAACTCTGGAGCTTGAAGATGATGGTAATAAAAAGAGAGCCAAAATGATCATAATTGAAAAAACAGAATAAGCAATTCTTTGAAGTAAAGCCATATTTATGAAGGGATTTTAATTTGTTGAAAATTGAAATGAGAGAGAAATAATATATTGATGGATGAAGAAGGAATAATGAGATTGAAGGAATGGAATGTGATGATGATGATGATTGGAAACATATTTATAAGAAAAGGGAATAAAAAGGGAAGGAGTGGGCAACTAGATTTTGTTTTGTACGACTCTTAATTTCAGGTATGGATGGTTTAGTGGGAGAGGTTTAGACGAAATGGACCATATCGAGATCCCTCCCACATTGAATTCATAATTAATTAGTAAACTGGAGAAGAAAATAATAGACAGAAGAAGAATTGGTAACTACATTACTGTGTTTTTTTTTTTGCTTTGTGATCTTGTTAACCAAACAAAACAATGATCCTTTACAATTTTCACTCAAATTTTTAAGAAATTAATATTAGGAATAGATTGATTGGGGACAGAGGGAAGTTAGTTTGCACATGCTTCCATTCCTGAACCTCTTCTTAAATAATTTTATATTCTTAACCTCTTCCAACATCTAATTGTTTTACCTAAAAAATAAATGCAAATTTTGTTATTGTGGAACACATCATCCCTCTCATAAATTTATAAATTAAAATTTCAAAATAAAAACTCTATATAATTAATCACACATGACTTAGTAATTTTCTTCATAATACAAGACTTATATTCAAAATATTATTTAAAAGAAACCGAACTCCTTTTATTTCAGCTAACTTATATTATATTACTTTTACGTTAGATTCTTAAAATGAAAAAACTATCAAAATACATTATCTTAAAAAGAGTGTAAATTGGATTGGTAATTGTCATGTATGAAAACTGAGAATAAAAACCAAAACATGTTCCACGCAATGACAAGAATGGGAGTTTGCTTGAGTTACAAAAATAAGCGACCAATTGTTCAGAAATATTCAAGTTAATATCATCAATTACATTCTGTTTGTGCCGCCGCCCCATTATAATTTTTTCTCTAACTTAACAAAACTTCCATTCACTTTTTCTCATTCTCTTACATCATATATCATATTCTTCAAAGTAATCTAAAAATAACACGTGCAAGAATAACAGAATAAAGAAATAACAGTCGTAGTAGGACTTTTTGGGGAGGGGATGATATATTCCACGTGTGTGTATTAAATACTTGTTGCACTCCCCAAGCCGACACGTGTAAACTCATTAAATGTGTCATTAGAGAATTTGTAAGGGTTGCCTGCCTGCCTGGGTAGGCACTAAAGTTATGGAGCAAAAAAGGATTAAGTAATGATTAACGTCTTAAATCTTCCTTTTAAATGGACCGCCTCCTTTAAGGGATTGTTGGTTAGCTGTTAACTCAATTATTTAGTATTAAATTATTTTTTATATAACTCAAACTTAAAACTTATTATTTGACGTGTTATATAAATATTTCTAAATGAAATAAATATACCTCTTCTTTCTTTCATCATTCATTCTTTGCAACTTTTAGCCCATGTTTGTTCAGTCCATATTTATATTCGAAGGATTTACGTTTCCCTACCATTTTTCTTTTACATTTTTTACTCATTAATTTAATTTCCTTTTTTGGGAAAATGTTGTATATGATATCTTCTTTATATGGAATCATTTGACATGTATCAAAGAACATTTGGATAATATATGCTATATTTGTTTACTCATTTGTGAGAGGAAGGAAAAGTTTTGTGGGAGACAAATTAATGGTTTTCCAAGTAAAAATTAACTGTTCACGCCTGAGTAAATTGTTCGTCAAATAACCTTTGGTCCAACCTTGAATATAAAGCTTATAAGGCCTGCTTATAAGAGACTAAAAAAACTTTTCCAATTTTACATTCGTAATTATTAGTTCACCATACACAATATTAATTATATATAATTTTGGAAGTGTTAACATGTACGAGAATTTGAAAGTTCAATGAAGAGAAAATTAAAGGGCACAAATATAAAAACCCACCAGAAAAGAAAAAAAAAAAACATAAAGATAAGGAAAAATGATGGTTGTAGTTTCAAAACATAAGGACATCATATTTTGTTTATCTTATAATTTTTTTTTCTTTCTAACTATTTGGACCCAAATTGTTTTGATCTATCTATAACTTAATTATATTACCACATTTCACATCAAGTTTTGGCTTAAAAAAATAAAAATGGTTCCCCTCATGTGCAATTGTTGGTTTTTTTCTTGTTCTGGTCTAATTTCAACAAATAGGGCCTAAATAGGTCCTTTTTTTTTTTTTTTAATTTTGGAACAGGTTATAACGCACAATGGTTGTACATTGTTTATAATGATAACGCACAACAATTGTGAGTATCACATAATCACGATTTCTGCCCTAATCAGCCGATGTGGCTGATAACGCACAACGATTGTGCGTTATGATTAGGCCATAAAGCACACCCGTTGTGCGTTATCTGTCACGTAAATTTTTTTAATGAAATTTTTTAAAAATTTTTTTAATGAATTTCTTTTTACGAAAAATTGTTTTGGGAAAACTTATAATTGAATAATTTTTTTAAAAAGACTGTATTTATTATATCTAACTTATTTTAAGTGTATTTATGATAATAATACTTATATCGTTTTCTTGGAAAATATATTTAACTTTTAACCATTTCATCTCAAGTTATTTGAAGAAGTAATAATAAAGATACTGTAAAAATTTGGAGCAATGATGTAGTAATTACAAGATATTGAAAGAAAATTTTCATTAATAGGAACGTGTTTTATTACAACAATTTAAAGAAAATGCCAAACTTATACATTGCTCGGTCTAGGGTTATTACAATTTTTTCTATTATGTCCCGGCATGTGACATCTGCCACATCTTGGGGGAGAATCCGGATTTCTATAATCAATTTCCCCCTGAAATCACTTGCCCTATTTCCTACCCCGTTCCTTTTTCATGTTTGAAGGATAAAATGTTAAATTAAAAGGAATATCCCTCCAAAAGTTCTCACTCAAGACCGGATGAAAATTCGCTTTGTATGTTCTTCTGTACGTTTGTCGCGAATATATCTTCGGCACATAAGTATATGTTCTTGACCCATTTTCTCTACACACTGCAAGAACATGAGAACAAGGTAATATATATATATATGTTTGCCATTTTTCGTAACTACATAATTTATTATTTAGCCGCAATGTATAGATGTTGTTGCCTGTACCAGAAACCCGGATTGGAGATTTGACCATGTATATTCCCTCTCACAGATTGTAAGTTATAACTTTGTGTTCTCTTGATTTCATTTCAATTCGCAAGAACTTATCAAAAATTCGAGTTGGAAATGGACGCACACAATTTTCAGCCTCTCACGGTGTTGGTGAAAGTACTTAACTAGTTTGTTGAATATTAGTTCAACCAGGACTTTTAAAGGTAGAACACTAGCTTTCTTCAACACACTATTAAGTGCTTCAGAAATGTTGGTTGTCATGATACCGTGTCTGTGACCGCCATCATGCAACAGTATCCATTTCTCTGGGTCCAACTTCATCAAATAAATGTAAGCATCAACATTTCTTTCTTGAATCTCTTTCATTACACAGTCAAATTTTCATTGTTTTGTTTCTGTTCCAGCGCCTGCCACATCAAGCTTTTTAGGTTTGTGTTCTTAAAAGTCTTGTTGAAATTTGCTCGAATGTGGAGTAAATAAAACCGGTGAACTGCAAATGGTGGTTGCCACAAAGTTTACTTTGAATAGCAGAGAAAATACCTCTATGGCGATCAGAAATGAGGCATAAGTGGCGATCTTTGATAACGTATTCTCGCAAGTTTTTAAGGAACCAATTCCAACTCTCGGAGGATTCCTTATCAACAATTGCAAAAGCAAGTGGGAACAAGTGATTATTTGCATCCCACGTACTTATAATTAACAGCACGCCCTTGTATGGTCCCCTTAAGTGTGTTCCATCCATAGAAATCAGCGGTCGACAATATGGAAATCCGTCTATATATGGCGAGAAACACCAGAAAACAAATTTGAAAACATAATTAGAGGGACTGCTTGTTCTTTGATTCAAAAATTCGTATACAGTCCCTGGGTTTAAATTCTGTACAGCTTGTAAGTATTTAGGTAAAATATTGAAAGTTGTATCCCAGCAACCAAAAACCCTCTCGATGGCAAATTTTCGAGCACACCATGCCCGCTTGTAAGTACAGCCCGTTTGAAACAATACATGTACTTCTTGAATGATGTTCGATATAGGTATCTCAGGATCGTTGGCAACTAAGTGTGATATAGACATTGATATAAATTTTGAAGACAAGTTTCTGTGCTTGTTTTGTTCAATCTGTACAAGGCATGTGTGTTCTTTTACGAATCTGGTTATTTCCCACCGATTGTGCATGGCTTTCTTTTTTATACGGATGTACCATGAACAGTAATTATTGTCACTGTGATGGTAACATCTTGCGGTCCATGTATCAATCTTACTTTTCAAAACTCGGTATTCACGTCCCACACTGATAGAGTACTTACGAACCGCATTTATTGCCTGCACTTTGTCAATGAATCTCATGCCTAACTGTATGTCAGTCATAGAGTCGTTCCAATCGAGTAATCGGATGGTACCAGATTCTACAAGGTCATCTATAGGAGAACCCGAGTCCATATCTAGGAATGCTCCAAAATGTGTGTAGTCATACCTAGCGCTGCTGAACCATTGGCTGCTCTCCCATTGTTGTACTATGTTTTCAATTACCGGGTTAACAGGATTTACAGGGTTCAGGGGAGTTTGGAACTCTCCTTCTTCCGGGTCATTGTCATCATCCGATTCATATTGACTAGAAACGGCATCATCTCCATCCGATCCGTCAACCTCATCGTCATCGTTATTGATGGTACTGTACAACATAGACGGTTCATCAGAAACCATCTGTGTTACCTTCGTAATATGTTCTGGCAAAGTTGTTGTATTTATGTCGTGTGTATTTGGAATATTTTGTTGCTGAATATGCTCGAATTCAACAAGAATATGAATCCGTTCCTTCGCTAAGTGGGGTGGAATAGTCCATAGATAACGCATTTCCTCATTGTTGTTCATGCTATATAAATTAAAGTAAAACATACGATGCACTTCGTAGTATGAAGGCACCATCATTGTCATTCGAACATTCTAGAGATTGGGATCCATATCTCGGTATTACAATATTTTTCTTACCAGTTCGTCATGTGAAATCATTCGGTTTATTGACAATGTCAAACTTTTTCGAATTGTTCTAGTAAAATAGGGACCATATGCATCCCTTACAATTTCAGAATCCCAAAATAGCATCACTCTAACAGGGTCGATTGCTTCCATTTTAAAATAATTTAACTGTAAGTGTTTATGGAGGATGAAATATGAAGATGTTTGGAAGTTTCTGAATTGAAAAAGAATGAATGGATTGTAAGGGGAGAGAAGTTGTATATGCTGTAAGAAGTGTTTTGTAGATGGAGAGAAGAATGAATGAATGTATTTATAAAGTTTTAATAGTTTAGAAGGCCGAGAGTGAAAAGTAAAGGGATGAGTGAAATACAATTGGATGAGTGAATTATTGTACTGCGGTGAGTTGGGAAGAGTGAATTATTATACTAGGATGAGCTGGGATGAGTGAAGTATTGTACTGGAACGAGGTGACAATTGAATCTTCACTTTCCTTTTTTCTTTTTTAGTAAAATTTTTTTTTCGTTATCTTCTGTAATTTTTTTTTTTTATCTTCAGTAAATTTTTTTTCTTTTTCACATTTTCCCAGTTTTTATTTTTTCCTTTTTCAAACCAAATAAAAAATGTTATTGTTAAAATGTACAATGTGATTTTTTCAGTTTTTACCGAAAACAAAATAATCAATAATTAAGATACGTAAAACAAATAAATCAATAATATAAACGTGAACTGAATACTTTATATAGAAATTTAATTTACATATAATTGACAATGAAAACTAGAAAATACTAATTATAACTAAGGCCAGTCGGATGGCGTGAACCTTGTAGTCTTCCTACCAACACGATGCCCGAATCCGTAATGCTGTACACCATCCATGTCATCTGCCCTCTCCTCTTCATCAGACGAAGATGCCTGCGATATACGTTGATGTGTGTAGATGAACCGGCTGTGCCCGAATGAGGGGGTGCACGAAACTCGAAAAACCTGAAAGATGTAGAATGTGGTGCTTGAAATGAGACAAATCCTAAATCGGGAGGGGGAGGTATTTGCGATGTCCCGGATCCACTAGGAAGTGACTGGGAAGCTAGCGTCAAACCTAAACTAAAAGAAGGTATATCTAAGTTCAGGCTGTCAAATGGGTCAACAGTCGGTTATCCACTTCCATATCCCTCACCCCTCTCCACCTCTACATGCCCGGGATCGACATGTTCGTGCCTGTGTAGAAAAGGCGGTACAGGAGGGCGTCCACCACCTGCTCCACGACCAGGCTGTTTGCGAGCACCCCTCTTAACTCCACGAGCATCCCGGTCCAATACGTGCTTCTGGGCACGGCGACGCAACGGTTGAGCAGGGAACGTCTACTAGATATCGTGCTGTGATGGAGTGCAGTCCAAAGTACCACTGATAGAGACCATGCATCTCCAAATAAACGTCTGCACTTTCTTCGCGAACACGACCATCTGAGAAGGATCAGTAGGTGGTTGCTGTATCACCACTGAAGCCATATCATCCAATTCCTGCAACATGGAAGTCTAAACAAAAAATAAATAAATTAACTAATTAAACTGCTAGAATTAAACATAAATAACTGAAATGCATAAGAATATTTAAAAAAAAAAAAGCAATATTTATTTGGAGAACTTACCATCATCTGTCTGTCCACACTGGCAAGCTGATATCCATGCGAACGGGTATCACGGTTAGTTAGATTGCCGATATAAACTCGTGTGATACCCCTATACCATCTAATATACTCGTCACTGGGGTATGACAACACCTCAACAGCTACAGCATGATCATCCCCAATGCGAAGCCGCCACTAGTACTAAGCCTCAACATAGCTAGCATGCCGTGTCCACCAAAGTTTTAGAAGTTGAATTAATTAAATTCCACTTTTCTCTCTCTATTTCAGAGTATCCATTTACTCGAAACTGATCTGCTTCAATATCAACTTTCCGTAAGCGAGCGCGGGCTTTTTCCAACTGTTCAATGGCGCCTCCAATATGTGTGATTACCCTAAGCTGGATCCGGTGCAGGTCCAAACGAGTATCACATGCATCTGGAACCATCTGAGCTCGTGCAAACTGGCGCATCACACGCCCAGGATAGTGGTACTCCACTATCTCATAACAGATGAGCGGGATCTCTGCCCGCCACAGGTCAGATGGAACCAGAGCACGGTCAAGATAAGGGAGCCATATAAACTATCAAGTCAAAATTCAAAATCAATAAAAATTTAAGTGCATAAAAAATCTCAATTAATTATAAATAATACAAAATATTGTAAAGCCAACGTGATCAGATGGCATGAAATCTAACTGGTCCCTGTAGGTCACGAGAGTGTGTATAGGTCACGAGACCTGGTAGGTACCCCAAGAGTCTGTAGCCTGTTTTGACCAGTGATATGGGAATGCGGTTGTTTGTAATCGAGCGCTCGTATGTTGTTTGGTTGGTATTTAACTACGAGATGCCGAAACTTGGTTCCGATGGCCTCGTTTTGGGAATCCGGACTTTGTCTGTGGAGCCCCACTGTTGCATTACATGTTCTTTTAAATTTGGGGCGTAGAAGCTGTATTGATAGGTCTTGATTCGCTCAGACTTCGCAGCTGCGCTCGAAACCCTCATATAGGTTCAAGCATCAGTTTTGTTAAAATAATAAAAGGAATATTTTTCTTATAACATTGCATGAACTGTTTTGTGAAACGACATCGTCACGGTTTTAAAGAAATCACTACCGCACACACACGTGGACTCACTAAGCGTTCACGCTCACGTTTTTCCATATCATGTTTTCTTCTCAGATTAGCTCGGGACGGTCAGGGGCCCAGCAAGCCACTAAAGTTTTAGGCGAGGAGTTTTTGGATCAAATCTCCCCAGAAGGGCATATGTTTATGTTTTATTATTATTATTATTATTATTATTATTATTATTATTATTATTACTTGAACCGTCTGTAGAGTTTCTTTTTATGTTGTTATGTAAGTTGTTGATGTAAGATACTTTTGTGTTTATAATAAAATGAAAATGAGAAGTTGTTTTAAGATCCTGTATTTTGAGCGCACTAATAGTATCTAGTTTACTTAAGTTTCCCGTGTACCTTGTGTGTATACTTGTTAGTGTTGTTCTAGGGTTATTTTTCATTACGGAGCTTATAATTTATTGCCGAGAGGTATGCAGATGCTCTACTCAGCCGCAGTTGACCTAGTGGCAAAATGTTTGTAATCGTTAAATATTAAAAGAATCTCTATCTCTTCTCTCAGATTATAAAAGTGTAGTAAGGGCTTATAATGATTTGCCTTTTTGGTTTCTTCCAGTTTTGAATGGACAAATTTACCTTGATAGTAAAATTGAATAATGGGAGTAAAAAGATAAAATGGTAAATTCATTATTTTTCTTTCAATAATTATTTTGGCCCATATTATTGATAAAAAAAAATAATCCTCACATTCTTTAATAAAAGGAGAAAAAAGTTTGTAACTATCAAATATTAAAAGAATGAGTTATTAAAAAAAGTTGTAACTTCCAAATATTAAAAGAATGAGTATATATGTTCATTACATTCAAGTACAAACCATCAGGAAAATATACTAAGCATCTACTATTATAAAATTGTGGTTAATAAGAGTAAAGGGAATAAAAAGGTAATAAAAAATTTTCAATTTCCAATTATTTAAAAAAAAAAAAGTACACATTCTGTAACCCCTAAGGCATATTTGTAATGTTTTGATTATAATTAACTTGTGCTTTGTGATAATGGAAATAATTTTGTAAAAAGAACAAAAGATGCACAAAAAGAGTCTCAAGGATAATCTACAAAGAAGCAAAAGATCACTCAAGACTGCAAGACTGTATGAAGATAAATTGATCAATTTAAAGACCTTGAAGACAAGAAAAATAGTTAGGGATAGCTTTATAAGGTAGTTATGAAAAACTCCATAACTTGTTTCTTTGATTTTTTATCAGACATGCTAGCTCCTTAGAAGAAATATTTTTTGAGAAATTATCCTTGAAAAACTAAGTGCTCTTGCATCAAGCTTTGATGATTTAAGGTTATTACATGTTTTATAAGGTCTTCCATCAAGAATACATGTTTTGAAAGTGAAGTAAAATCTATATTTTACAATTTTTCATAAAGAAAAGGAAAACCAGCCGTCCGAATTTCTCAAGTATAAAAATCGGTCATCGGATTTTCTAAAGATAGAATATCGGACGTTCTAATTTTTTGGACTCTCATAAAAAAACCAGTCATCAGATTTTTAAATCGGACGTCCAAAAACTCTTAAGCATAAAAAAAATCGATCTTCCTATTTTTGCTCTTTAATCCGATTTTCTGTTCTTTAAGAAAATCGGACGTCTATTTTTCAAAATCGATCGTCCGGTTTCTGTTTTTACTGTAAAAAAAAATGACGGTTGGTGTTGACAATAACTGCTAGTTTTTTACCTTCACATATAAAAGGGCTATTGATCAGCCATAAACGAAGTGTAGTTGAAGGAGTTTTTAGAACACATTTAAGAGCATTAAAAGACATTTTCAATCATCATTATATTATTCAAAAGAAAAACTTCTTGAAACTATATTGTTTGATCATTTTTCAAAGAGGAAGAAGGGAAGCTTGTAGAAGCACTTCAAAAAGTTTATTCTATTTATCTCAAGCTTCTTTGGTAATATTGTTCCATCTCTACTCTCACATCTTATTTTGTGCTCAAAGGTTTTGTGAAAACCCTTTGGGTGATCCTTTGCTATTTTGATTATCTTGTATTGTTTTGTGAACTTTGAGGTTTATGTGAAAAACCCTTGAAGGGTGATCCTCATTGTGGTATTTTTGTAAAGACTTGTCACTAGTGGATTTGTGAAATCCTTGACTTAAGTCTCAAGGTAGTAGATGTAGCTCTATTGAGATAGTGAACCACTATAAATTCTTTGTCTCTCTCTTTTGTGATTTGCTCATTATCTCTATGTTTATTGCTTGATCTTTCTTTATAAAAGGGATTTTGTTTGGTTAGGAATTTTATTAAAAAGAGTTATTAAATTCTTCTTCAAACAAAATAGGAGGAGGCTCTATATTTTAAATTGTGCAAAAGTTTTTAATTAGCCAAAAACCTTATTCACCTCCCCCTTAAGGGTTTTCAATTGGTATTAGAGTGGGTCTTATTTCAAAAGGCTTAATATTCTAAAAAATTAAAAAAAAAAATCTTCCATAAAATGGCTAGTATTTCAAAATTACCTGACGTAGAAGACTTTTCTACAAATAGACCTCCTCTTTTTAATGGCACTAATTATACTTTTTGGAAGTCAATGATTAAAGTCTATATTTTCTCTATTAACTTTAATCTTTGGAGTATTATAGGAAAAAAAAAAAAAAGGCCTTTTGCCCCCAAAAGGATGGAAAAATAAAAAAGGTTGAAGAATTCGACGAATTTAACTCAAGAAAGATGACTCTCAATTTTCAAACCATGAATATATTAAGTTGTGCTTTGGATGCAAATGAGTACAAAAGAGTGAGCAGGTGCGATTCAGCTCATGAAATATGAAAATTGTTAGAAGTTACTAATAAAGGCACAACTCAAGTAAAAGAATCAAAATTGACCATGTTTGTGAGAATTATTCATGATGAAGCAAAATGAAAGCATTAGTGAAATGTTCACAAGATTCACTAATATCACAAATGGGCTAAAGACATATGGAAAAGAATACACAAGGGGAGAAATAAATAAAGTTCTTGATGCACTTCCAAAGGCATGACAATAAAAAACTCTTGCCATAGAAGAATCCAAAGATGTGATACTTCTTCCCATTGAAGAGCTCATAGGTCCCCTCCTCACCTATGAGATGAAGATAAAGAGATTAAATAAAATGGAAGAAGAAGACAAGGGAAGAAAAGGTGTGGTAATCAAAGTAAATGAGAAAGAGCAAGCAAGTTCATCCAACGATGAGGATGAAAATGATGAAGATATGACTTTAGTAGTTCGAAAGATCAAAAAATTCTACAATAAAGGTTTCAAAAAAAAAAAAAATGGAAGAAACCTCCATTCAAGAAAAGAGGACAAAGTTCCTCACTCTTCAAGGCCAGACGTTTTGAATCCAATAGTACCGATCATCTTGTAGCTGATTGCCCAAAAGGCATAGAAAAAGAAAATGAGCATTAGAAACAAAGCTCGAAGCAATAAAAAAAAAAAAAAGAAGAAGAAAGGTAAAAGCCTAACAGGAGCTTGGGATCAAGACTCAAGTGAGAGTGAAGGAGAAGAAAAAGCTAACATGTGCTTCATGACATTAGAAAATGAGGTACAATCTTCACCTTCTAACTTTTCTATTCTTACTGATGATGATCCTAATTCTATACTTATTGAAATGTATGATGAATTCAAAAAGATTTCCAAAAGAAACAAGGAGTTGAAAAACAAGATTGATGATTTACTAAATGGAAATTCAAAACTTGTTTGTGAAAACAAAACCCTTCTCAAATCTTTAGAAGTTTTGAAAAATGAAAAGGATTTCTCAAACAAAGAATTTCAAAAACTTATTATAAAGAACAAAAATATTTGTGAAAAAGTTCTTTCTCTTGAGAAATGCATGGTTGATTACAATGATTTGAAGAAAAATAGTGAATAATCTTACCATTTGTATTGAAAAATTTACAAAAGGAAAATAAAACTTTGAAAAACTTCTTGGTTCTCATAGATCATCGTTTAACAAAAATAGTATTTGATATAATCACTCCAAAAGTTTTTCAAACCAAACACACTTTGTAAAAGCTTCTTCACCTTTCTCACATCTTTGTTGCACATATTGTGAAAAGAATGGCCATAAAGCCACAAAATATTTTATAAAAAGAAAGATTGAAATGGGAGTAAAAACTATTTGGAAAGTAAAAGAAAAATCAACTAACATTCATGGATCAAAAAAGAATATGGGTACCAAAAGTCATCTCTACTTCTTCTATTGTAGGAACACAAATCAAGCTCAACTAAATGGTACTTGGATAGTGGATGCTCAAGACACATAACCGGCAACGCATCTTTTATGAGTGAGCTTAAGGAAATTGAAAATGGCTGTCACTTTTGGAGATAAGAAGAAAGGAAAAATCATTGGTATAGGTAACATCGGTAACGACTCTTCTTTTTTAATTAAGCACGTTCTCTTAATTGATGGATTAAAGTTCAATTTGTTTAGTATTAGTCAATTATGTGATAATGGTTACAAAGTTGTCTTTGAAAGTGATTCTTCTTATAACATTGATAGGCATAAAAACAAAATACTTTTTGTTGCAAAAAGAGTCGAAAATGATGCATTTTTGTTCATGATAATGATGCATTTTTGTGCCACAGATGGTTTGGCCACATTAGCATAGATTTACTAAACCATCTTTCTTCAAAAGAGCTTGTTAGAGGCTTACCAAATTACATTTTGAGAAAATTAAACTTTGTGATGCTTTTCAATTTGGAAAACAAGTGATGTGGAATGATATGCAAGAGCATAAAATTTCGTCCAAGAAGTTAGGGAGAAAACAAACAAAATAAGTGTAACAAGTAAAAGAGAGAAAGTGCTTTGAAAGGACTTGAAAATATCAAACTTCTAGCAACCTTGGATATATTAAATCCAAGACTTTAAAAAGGTTTAAACAAAATCTTTTTTTCAAAGTTCAAGTAACCTAGAGTATTTTGAACCTTAGGCCTCAATGAAACAAGAAGAAGACCTCAAGACTAGTTTTCTACATGAGTGTAATAACTAGTATGAAAGAATTTTGATGATCAACCTTGAAGCTCTTGGAACTTTCAACAAGTTTTCAAAGTGATTTTTCTTTCAAGGAAGTTCACCCTTGAAGAAGATAGAAAAACTAAGCTAAGAACTAAGAATACTAAGAGAAGAACCGTTGTCTTAAAATATTTCTTGATTAGCTTCTTCAAAATGGAAAACTACATATTTATGGAGACTAGTTTTTCCCTCTAATACTTTAAGCCCAAAATTTAAGCCCCAAAATTCCCATATTTTCAGTCCAAAGGATAGATATAACCTATACATTCACTTGATAAGACAATAAAGGTGTTTCAATTGCATTTGAACTATTCTAGAGCACTAGTCAACATATTGCCAAAAATATGAGGCAATTTTCCAGCTTGGACAAAAGGGCTTCCAACCATTCACCAAGGTGAATTTTCAATTTCTAACTTATTCAAAACTTTAGTACATTGCCTATAAAGTCTTGAACATCAAAATTTAACCCTTAAAACTTCTCTTGCTCAATTTGATCCTTATAACTCTTTAGTTGTTTTGCCTTGGCTCTTGTCACAACTCCTTGATGTTCTTGCACGTCTAACCTGTTCACATCATCCTCCCCCTCTTGAAAAGGATTCATCCTCAAATCTCCATCACCTATATTAAATAAAAAGAGATCGGATACATTAAAAGTGGCACTAACATTATAATGTCCCGAAAGATCAACTTTATAAGCATTGTCATTAATTTACTCAAAAGTTGGCCAATTGTTCTATTTACCACTTCGGTTTGTCCATCCGTTTGTGGATGGCAAGCTGTAGAATAAATCAAGTTAGTACCAAGTTTCTTCCAAAGAACTCTCCGAAAATGGCTCAAGAATTTGGTATCCCTATCCGACACAATAGGCCTTAGAATTCTATGGAATCTAACTATCCAAGTAAAGAATAAGCTAGCTACATGACTAGCATCATCGGATTTTCTACAATACAAGAGCAACACCACTTCATTTCTTTCAATTGCTCCAACCACCTCACTAGGTTTTGCAAAGAAACAATTCTTTTCTTTCATCTCACTCTTTTTTTTTTTGTCACTCTTTTTCTTTACACTCTTGTTTTTCATCACTCTTTCGTCACTCTTTTCTTTTTCCTCAACTCTCTTTCCCTCCTCAATTTGTTTTCTTTTGAGCTCACTTTCGGCCCTCTCTTTCTCCCTCATCTTTTTTTGTTCATCTCTCACTTGTTGAGGTGTAAGAGGGTTCATAGTGAATGTTCTTTCATTCTTCACAAAAGAATAAGTATTTTTCTCCCCATTGTGGCGGGACTTTCTATAAAATTGCCAAGGTCTTCCCAAGATGAGATGGCATGCTTGCATGGGCACCATATCACATAGTATCTCATCTTTGTAAGCTTCCATTTCTATTGGTACCACAACTTATCTCAACACTTTAATTTCTCCACTATCATTTAGCCAATGGAGTTTGTAGAGTTTATCACATTTTGTAGTAGGTAGTTTAAACTTCTCAACAAGATAAGCACTAGCCACATTTACATAATTACTACTATCAATGATAAGGTTGTCAATCCTTACCTCAAGTTTACATTTGGAATGGAAGATGTTTCTCTTTGTTCAATCATGTTATCATCAAAAGCTTGAGTACTTAGTGCTTTTATGGTAACTAAGCTCAAGACATCGTCATTACTTTCTAAAGGGTTCAAATCAACATGTTTATCATCCTCACCATTTTCTTCACCCTCAACATATTCGCCACTTTCATCCTCCTCCTTCTCAATCCAACCACTCAAATCCTCCCTAAAGATCAAAACTCTCTTTGTCAAACAACTACTTGCATAGTGTCCTACACCATTACATTTAAAGCACTTTGGAAGGTTATAAATGATTTTACCTCTCTTCCATCTTCGGTCTGGTTGGAGGTTGGAAAGTACCTTTAGGAGCCTCCTCCTTTTTTTGCCATGGCTTGAAGTTGGAAGTAGATGGTTTTGTTGTTGCAACTTGTCTTCGGTTGGGAAATGAGGATCGCATCATCCCACTTCTTTTCCTTTGGGATTCGATCTTGTTGGCAAGGTAGCACATGTCTTCATAAGTTGTATGTGGATACAACTCAAGTTGGTTGGCTATCTCCCTATTAAGACCACTAAGGAATCTAGTCATTGAAGCATCCTTATCTTCTTCCAAGTTCAACTTCATGATGTAGAGTTCAAGCTCTTGTCTATATTATTCTACACTTTTTGCACATTGGTTTAAAGTCATGAGCTTATAATGAAACTCTCTATAGCAGTGTTCGGACACAAATCTATAGCCCTCCTCAAGTATCAACCGGTGGTCTACCACTTCTAACTCTTTAGTTTATTACCCTTTCCCACCAATGTTAAGCATAGTCGAAAAATTCAGCTATTACAAGTCTAGCTTTTAAGAACTCATTATAATTTTTCAACATAAACATGTTTCTACTTGCCTCTCCCAATCTAAGAAAATATTAGACTTATTCTCACCCTTAAAACTAAGGAGCTTCCACTTCATTCGGTCCAAGGTTTGGTCACCTTGGCCTCTTCCACGGTTGGCAACAAATGGAACATGTTCAGGTCATCATATAATGGCTCTCCATACCTAACTTTTGGTCTTGGAACTTCTTCAAAGTGTCTAGGCATGCCTCTTCCTCCAAAACTGCCTCTTCTGCCACCGTAATGAAGTTTTTCATCAAAATGTGGAGGTTGGTAGAACTTGATTGTCTTAGAGCAATTGAATGGTCCATTACTCCTTGGGGTAGTAACATTGAGACTACCGTGAGGACTAACCTCCCTTTGTTGATTAGAGAGATTAGTGACATCCCTTCTAATATCTCTCATCTCATCTCTTAGGGATTGTAACTCTTGCATTACGAGCCTCAAAGGGTCATCATGTTAGGAGTTGCTAGATTCTTCTCCAAAAGGAGTTGGTGCTTGAGCTTGGATTGACATCTTGATAGTGTTTACCTCACAAAACTTTCATATTTAACTCTCTTTGGATTTTCTGAGGATATTCTCACAACTCTTGTCTCTTTCTAAGGTTCAAGTCTCGAAGAGTTCTATGAGTTCTTAACAAAGATTTAACAACTCTACTCAAATTTAAAACAACAAAAAAAATCACAAACAAAAACTAGTTAAGAAATATGATAAGCAATGAAAATGATATTGAGTCATCCATTCATTTTAAGGAAGTTCAACAACATTTCCAAGAGCATTGAGTCAATAATGGTAGATTGACCAAATGAAGAAATAAGTACTGAAAAAGGAAAGAAATTCGACCACAAATACAAACACAAAGCTAGGATACTTCAAGAACACAAAAGAATACAAAATAAAAGTTTCCAGTAAGCAGAATAGATGACATACTCGACTTGTTTTGAAAACTGGTATTGAACCACATGTCTAAATTGAATGACGTTTGTCTAGAAAGAATCCTTACTCAAAATTCTTGAGTTTAAAACAGAAGATATACTCAGATCATTTTAGCATTTTTTGTCTGCGGAAAGCCAGGTGCACTTTCAAGTTTTTGACAATTTTGAGATATCAAATGAAGTCCAAATTAGATGAGACTTGTTTTATTTGTTTTCCAGGTCAATGTAGTATAACTCCGTGTAAAAAGATTGCAAAGTTCTAGTCATATTCCAGGTCGTTCAAGCACTCTATTTTTGTGTTGTCATTTTCCAGCAATCTTGTCTCTTTTCCCTTTTTTTCTTTTTTCTTTTTTCTTTTTTTGTATGTAAGATATCTCAAAAACACTTACTTGAAGGTAGCTTGATACCAAATGATGTGGAATGATCTTCAAGAGCATAAAATTTCATCCAACAAATGAGGAAGAGAACTTATAAAACAAGCATAACAAGTAGAAGAGAGAAAGTGCCTTTGAAATGACTTGAAAATATTAAACTTCTAGCAACCTTGAATATATTAAATCCAAGACCTCAAGAAAGTTTAAACAAAATCTTTTCTCCAAAGTTTAAGCAACTTAAGGGATTTTGAACCTTAGGCCTCAATGAAACAAGAAAAAGACCTCAAGACTAGTTTCCTACAAGAGTGTAGTAACTAGTGTGAAGGAATTTTGATGATCAACCTTGAAGCTCTTGAAACTTTCAATAAGTCTTCAAGGTGATTTTTCTTTCAAGGAAGTTCACTCTTGAAGAAGATAGAAAAACTAAGCTAAGAACTAAGAACACTAATAGAAGAACCTTTGTCTTGAAATATTTCTTGATTAGCTTCTTCAAAATGGAAGACTACATATTTATAGAGACTAGAGGGAAAAATTCTCATATTTTCAGCCCAAAATTTAAGTCCTAAATTTAAGCCCCATAAAGGCATATTCCAACCCTTCCATATTTTCAGCCCAAAGAATGTATATAACATATACATTCAGTTGATAAGATAATAAAAGTGTTTTAATGGCATTTGGACTGTTCTAGAGCACTAGTCAACACATTGCAAAAAATATGATGCAATTTTCCAGCTTGAAAAAAAAAAAGCTTCTAACCATCTACCAAAGTGAATTTTCAATTTCTAACTTATTCAAAACTTTAGCATATTGCCCCATAAAATCTTGGACATCAAAATTTAACCCTTGAAATTTCTCTTGCTCAATTTGATCATTGTGGCTCTTTAGTTGTTTCGCCTTGGCTCTTTTCACAACTCCTTGATGTTCTTGCATGTCTAACCGATTTACATTAACAAGTTAAACCTCTTTTAACCCAAAGAAGATGATTTCTACTTCAAAACTTTAGAACTCATTCATATGGATTTATTTGGACCAATGAGGTATGTTTTGTAATGTTTTGATTATGATTAACTTGTGCTTTTTTATAATAGAAATAGTTTTGTTAAAAAAAAAAAACAAAAGATACACAAAAGGAGTATCAAGGATAATCTACAAATAAGCGAAAGATCACTCAATACTACAAGGCTTTATAAAGATGAAGTGATCAAGTTAAAGACCTTGAAGACAAGAAGAATGGTTAGAGATAGCTTTATAAGGTCTTTATGAAATTCCCTAACTTGTTTCTTTGATTTTTGATCAAACATGTTAGCTCTTTAGAAGAAATATTTTTTGAGAAATTATCCTTGAAAAACTAAGTGCTCTTGATAAAACTTTAATGATTTAAAGTTGTTACATGTTTTATAAGCTTTTGCATCAACAATACATGTTTTGAAAGTGAACGAAAATCTATGTTTTACCACTTTTCACAAGAAAACGGAAAATCGGTCGTTCGAATTTCTTAAGTATAAAAATCGGTCTTCCGATTTTTGTTTAAGAAAATTGGTCGTCTAATTTTCTACCCTTTAGAAAACCGAACGTTCCAATTTTTTGGACTCTCATAAAAAATCGGTCATCCGATTTTTAAATTAAACGTCTAAAAACTTTTGAGCATTAAAAAAAAATCGATCTTCCTATTTTTGCTCCATTTTTAGTTCTTCGATCTCTCGCTTCAGATCACTGCTTTAAGAAAATCGGTCATCGATTTTCTGTTCTTTAAGAAAATTGAACGTCCATTTTTCAAAACCAGTCGTCCAATTTCTATGATTTCTATTTTTACTGTAAAAAATATGACCGTTGTTACTGATAATAATGGCTAGTTTTTTACCTTCACATATAAAAGGGATAATTGATCAGGCATAAATGAGGTGTAGTTGAAGGAGTTTTTAAAACACATTTAAGAGCATTAAAAGACATTTTCAATCATCATTATATTATTCAAAAGAAAAACTTCTTTGAACTATATTGTTCGATCATTTTTCAAAGAGGAAGAAGAGAAGCTTATAGAAGCACTTCAAGAAGTTGCATTCTATTTATCTCAAGCTTCTTTGGTAATATTGTTCTAACTCTACTCTTACATCTTATTTTGTGATGAAAGGTTTTGTAAAAATTCTTTGGGTGATCCTTTCATATTTTGATTATCTTGTATGGTCTTTTGCGAACTTTGAAGTTTATGTGAAAAAATCTTAAAATGGTGATCCTCATTGTGGTATTTTTGTAAAGACTTGCGACTAGAGAAATTTGTGAAATCATTGAAACTCTATTGAGAGAGTGAACCACTATAAATTCTTTGTCTCTCTCTCTTTTGTGATTTGCTTATCATCTCTATGTTTATTGTTTGATCTTTCTTTATAAAAGAGATTTTGTTTGGTTAGGAATTTTATCTGTTTGGGTAGTATAGTTGAATAATAAGAGTAAAAATGATAAGAAGGTAAATTCATTATCTCTTTCTATGAATAAACTTAAGTACAAACCATCACTAAAAATATATTAAGTATTAAGAGTTTGACAGGTAAGAAAGTTTCTAATAACATATTAGTAATTAATAGTTTTCAGCTATGTTCATTCATATCTAATGAACAGGAAAATATCATGGTTGACATATTGTATAAAAATAAGGCAACTCCAAGTATTAAATAAGCAGATAAGTTTAGAAAGGAAAATTTGAAATATTAAAGAGATAAATACGAAAAAATATTCCAAATATAAAAGAGAAAAGTGAAAATTCCTCAAAATAAACTAAATATAATTATATTATAAAAGATACTATTAAAAAAAGAGAAATTAGTTATATATAACATTAAGTTATTTTTACTTTTTTGTTTATAATCATAAATTTTTACTTTATCTTTTTATAGGTACAAACTATATATTAATATTACAAGCATAACAATTCCATACATTTTGACACATGTATATAATAGAATGGTTAAAAATAATTAACAAAATAATAATCAATTAAAAATATAATCAATAATTTTTAAAATAAATAACAATTTTAATTTTACCATACAATACTAGTAATAAAACAAAAAAAGGGCTCAACCCATTTAAAGCAAAACCTTAAAAAGTTTATACTTCTACTATAATAAATGCATTCATTGGTCTCAATTGAGCATTTTTTCACGGTACTAAGCTATATTAATCAAGGTTGTCCAAATCAAGACAGTTTGCCCGGCAAACTTGAAAACTGAATCTGCTGAAAGCAGAATTAACAACTTCTGCTGCTATAAATATGCTACTAGTTTCTTGAAGAAATTCAAGAACACCAATTCAAAGACAATCATCAACTCATAAATATCCTCGTACTAAAAAAAATGTCCTCATCAATGGGAAGAAAAAGAATATTAGTTCTTGGTTGCTTACTACTTTTAGAAATCATGTGGGCTAATCCAACCGTTGCTCGTCCACTCGATGAAGATTCTTCAATGGTACAGAGGCATGAAGATTGGATGGATCTTCATGGACGTGTTTATGAAGATAGTTCAGAGAAGGAAATGCGTTTCAAGATTTTCAAGGAGAATGCAGAATTCATTGAAGCTTTTAATAGGGATGGAAATAAACCTTATAAACTGGCTATCAATGCATTTGCGGATCTTACAAATGAAGAATTCAGAGCCTCTCGCAATGGATATAAGGCCCAGAAATTGTCTAGATCATATACATCATTCAAGTATGAAAATGTTACTGATTTGCCAACTACCATGGATTGGAGGATCAAAGGCGCTGTCACCCCAATTAAAAATCAAGGCCAATGTGGTAAGCTTTCTATATATAGATTTGGCTCATCCTCCATAACTTTATCCATAAGAGTTTTTTTTTTTTTTTTTTAAATTTCTTCGATACACTGCAAAAAGGTGTTAAAAAAGTAGGGCATGTGAAGGAAATATGGCATTGTGGGGTGTATTTTGGCCACAAGCTCCACAATGGTTATATCTTGATCACACGTCCAACTTTTTGCTTCAAGCCTGGGACGTGTTTCATCATACGTTTAGACTACTCATTGAATCCCATCAAAAAGCAAGGTTACACAGGTATAATTTTTTAAGCAGAGTGGGTCAAAGAAAGGAAAACCAGCAGGTGTGACATTCCTATTGTTACAGAGAATGCGATAAAAATCAGGAGTGGTTATGAAATGTAATCTAATCAACTATAATGACTTTCATATTATCAGGAAGTTGCTGGGCATTTTCAGCGATTGCAGCCACAGAAGGGATTACAAAACTAAGCACAGGAAATTTGATCTCACTTTCAGAGCAAGAACTAGTGGATTGTGACAGAGGAGAAGATGAAGGCTGCAATGGTGGATATATGGAAGATGCATTTGAATTCATAGTAAAAAACAAAGGCATTGCAGCTGAGGCTAAATATCCCTATACAGCAGCTGATGGAACTTGCAATACTAAAGAAGAATCCTCCCCTGCTGCTAAAATCACAGGATATGAAAAGGTTCCTGTCAATAGTGAAGAATCATTGCTTAAAGCCGTGGCTAATCAACCTATTTCTGTTTCAATTGATGCAAGTGGTATGGCTTTCCAGTTTTATTCATCTGGGATCTTCAATGGAGATTGTGGAACAGAATTAGACCACGGTGTTACCGCGATTGGGTATGGGAAAACTGAGAATGGGACAAAGTATTGGCTTGTCAAGAACTCTTGGGGAACAACCTGGGGAGATAGAGGGTATATCAAAATGCAAAGGGATATTAAAGCTAAAGAAGGCCTTTGTGGAATTGCAATGGATGCTTCTTATCCAACAGCTTAACAAAATGAGGGAATCTTCACCTTGATTATGTAAATGTAATGATGTGATATGTACATTAATTATCAAGGAATCAGCCCTTAATTGGCTGCAGATGTAAAATTTCAAATTTGAAGTTTTTGATGTTTAATGAACCATTTGTAATTAAAGTTCCTCACTTTGTTAAACTATTTTTCCACATTTTTCACTTTGGTTCATATTTAGATTCCACAGATGTTAGTGCTGTAAGATCAAAGCAGTTCATGAAACAGAAGCAAAATCAGATTGTCAAGCCATAAAGCATCACGAAAAGTTTTGAATTTGATCTCTAGTTTCAAGTTTCAATTGCACAAGGAGAGAAATACAGCGATCTCCCTTCACAGAAGATATGGAAATTATCCATTTCTGCTAATCTAAACATTTAAGAGTCAAGCTGTTAATGCTGCAAGAAAACTAGGCCAAGTAATAAATTCACCAAGCAAAAGAATAAATTTTGGGTAACATTGATCATCGAGTTTCCAAATTCAGAAGTCAGTTCTTTTGGAACCCAAGAAATTAGTAATACTATGTTAAGAGAAAAAATGCAATATTCCATGATGGCAACTATAGATACATTTGATGGAGGATAATAACAGAACTTCTTATGGCTTTTATCAAGTAAATCTACCTCCATTTTCATGGGGTTTTTCCTAAACAGTATCTGTTTTCTTTTTCTTACATTAATGGCTGTCCAGTTCATATCGTAGGTAAAATTTCACTGATTCTCAGCTTCTATATGAAGAAACTGTTTAGTCATCTTGAAGAATAAGGGATATGTTAACATAAGAGGAACAGAGTGATGGGTAATTCATATGGTTTCTTCCCTATGAATGATCCTTCTATCAGATATTCACTGAAGGTTTTCTTGACATTTTCCATCTTAATTAATCATTTAGACGAGCCTATTCCAAATATTAAATCTTGAGGAATGAAAGAAATACAGACAGGAAACAAGAACTACACATATCAAGACAAGAACTACAGACAGGAAACAAATCTAAATCACCTGTAAGAGAAACAAACCTTGTTCACTGAACTAGTATCTGCGTACGCCACTGGCCATTGGTTGTCCAAGTCACCACCATTTGCCCCCGCAAACTGGGAAAAATTGAATCTTTTTGGAGCACTCTAGGAGGTTATAGGGTTTCTGCTATCTATATATAGCTTGGGGTACAGAGGAGTGAGATGCACCCATATACATATGTATATATATATATATATATATATCCTATTGAATAGCTAGAGCAACATATTCTTAGCACTAACCAATTATCATCTTCAAAAATGGCTAAAACAATGGAAATAAAAATTCTGGTCGGATTCTTGATAGTTTTAGGCATGTGGGCTACTCAAATTAGGGCACGTTCGTTGTCTGAAGAATCCATGTCAGAGAAACATGAACAATGGATGGCTCGTTTTGGGCGTGTATTTGAGGATATTGTAGAGAAGGAAAGGAGGTTCAAGATATTCAAGAATAATGTAGAGTCCATTGAAGAATTTAATCAAGCAGGAAATCAGCCTCATAAACTGAGTATCAATGCTTTTGCAGACTTAACAAATGAAGAATTCAGGACTTCCCGCAATGGACTTATTAAATTCCCCCAAAAAGAATTGTTTAAAACTACTTGAGTATGAAAATGTCACTGCAGTTCCAGCTACGATGGACTGGAGAAAGAAAGGAGCGGTGACTCACATTAAGGACCAAGGACAATGTGGTGAGTCCCCTCCCTAATAGTAAAATACTACACCTCCGTTCCATTTCATACCTGAATTATCCATCCCCACATAGGATAAGTTCGATGATCGAGTGATATACCCATGAGTTTTGCCTTCCAAGCTACAGGCATGATTGGGGGTAAACGGGTCAAAACAAATTCCTCTTCTAAGTATTAAAAGAATTATTTCAAAAAAATATGAATAATATACAGCTCACTTAATAAATTGTAGGTGGATGGTGTCATGAGTAAAGTAATGCCAGTGAGAGGGAATCATGCATGCATCCTTAGTAAAGCACAAGGATTCTTGTCGACTAAGTGGATGGATAATATCTTTCTTTCATAAGAATTTAGAATTTTTGTAAGTTGTCAATCTTAATAGATTTTGATATTTATTCATTAGTGTCCTATTTGTTCCCTACATATGTATAGATGTATAAATGATTTATTAATAAAAAAAATATAAAAATAATATAATATAAATAAATATATATTATTTTATTACAACGGGTATACGTGTCTGAGTATCATCATACCTTGTCCAAACCCATTTAACAGAATCTACACGAGTACGGGTACGGGTCTCCAGATATAAAATTTTAACATTACCCGGTATAAACGGATATAGACCTATTCCGTTTACAGCCCTAAGCGTGATATACAATGAAATTCGACTAAAACTTGGTGCTTTTCTCTTGTGAACCCAAATGCCCTACTTATCTTTGTTACACAAATCAATTACACTTCTATATTTTAGTAAGTAAGATCCACAAGATAATAAACATATAGTAATATACTATTTTCGTTCCACAAAAATGATCTTAATTTTTTTTTCGTTCTAAATTATGATCCTATTTCTATATATATATATATATTAATTCTCTTGTGTTGTGCCTTATTTACTATTACAACTTTCCTAAGTTACTATTACAGATCCAAAGGAATGAAGACAAACAGAATAATAAACCTAAATTTATTACAAAAAGTCTTTTTCATGGGATCTCCTTCTTCTCTGGCTGGAAACTACCGGATGGCGCCGGAATGACCACCGAGACTGCAACGGAAATGGTTAGCAAAAAACGAAAGGAAATAAGTATCGAGAAGCTTACCTGCCGCCGCAGAGATTAATCAAGCGAGCGAAGGCGAGCCTCGACGAGCAGTAGTGGCGGTCGAGCGGTGGCGAGCGAAGGCGAGTCTCGACGAGCAACGGTGGCCTCTCTGTGAATACGACTAAGTCCCTCAAAAATGGGGGACCTCACCTTTCAAAAGGAAGACTCTCTCTCTCTCTCTCTCTCTCTCTCTCTCTCTCTCTCTCTCTCTCTCTCCTCCTCAACCCGAACTGACAGATGAGCAGGCTGCACCGGTGAATAGAAAGGCAGAAGAAAAACATAGAGCAAAGAGCAGTAATAACAGGGTAAAGAAGGCAAAGAAGAGAAGATATAAAAGGTGTTGCTACTCCCTCGATTAGGGCAGCCAAGAAAGAGATGTTATATAGTGCTCAAGTCACCTTTGGGAGAGCCGGGTTAGCCCAGCCGATCAGACATCTTGGCCCAATATTAAAGCCCAGTCTTCCTTTAGTGAGACCCAACCAACAACTCATCATAGGGATAAAACAAGTGGGCTGATGAATGAAATAGTGTGAAAAGTTATAAGTCCAGAAGGCCTACAAACTCCACCTTGAACATATTTTCATGTACTTCCTATCCACAATTGACTCAAAAGAGTCAACCCTCATCTACATGGAGGAGATCCTTCCACAAAACAAACTTATCAGAATTTACAATTTTAGTATCAAAGTCAGCAGGATTATCTTTAGTACTAATCTTTTCTACAACAACTAAACCACTTAAGACTCTTTCTCTAATGAAATGGTACTTGACATCTATATGCTTAGTCCTTTCACAGTAAACAGGGCTTTTGCACAAGTGAAGACAACTCTGACTATCAGTATAAATAATAGCTTTTGAATGTAAAACATGCAATTCATTTAAAAGCCCTTGAAGCCAAATGACTTCTTTGATTGCCTCTGTGGCAGCAATGTACTCAGCTTCCGTAGTCGATAGTGCAACTACAGGCTGCAGCTATGACTTCCATGAAATACAATTACCCGCTAAGGTAAAGAAATAAGATGAAGTAGATTTTCTACCATCTTTATCACATGCAAAGTCAGAATCAACATAACCAACTAGTTCAAAAACATCAGACCGATTGTGATAAAGCAAACCCCTATCTACTGTCCCATTAATGTAACATAACAACCACTTGAGAGCTGCCCAGTGATCCCTACCCTGGTTAGACATGAATCGGCTAAGAAGGCTTAAAAAGCAATGTCAGGTCGGGTGGATATCATGGAATACATGATTGGATCTATGGCCATCCTATAAGGTATGTTTGCCATGTCTCTCTCTTCACTTTCAGTTTTGGGACAGGATTTTTCGGAAAGCTGAAAATAGCTTGCAAATGAGGTATAGACTAGCTTGCATAAATGCATCGAAAATTTGGAAACAATTTCTACAGAAAGGGTTTTTGGGATATGAATAAGGTACGGTCAGCCCTATCACTAGTTATGTTCATCCCAAGGATTCTAGAAGCAGAACCTAAATCCTTCATGTCAAACTCAGACTTTAACAAGGATTTCAAACTAGCAAATCTTAGCTCTATGTTTGCATGCAATCAACATATCATCAACATAAAGCATAAGATAAACAACATCATCCCCACAAAAGTAAGGACAACTATCATAATTAGTTTTAATAAAACTAGTTTTAAGCATGAAAGAGTCAAACCTCTTATACCATTGTCTCGGTGACTGTTTAAGTTTGTACAAGGACTTTTTCAGGAAACATGCCATGTGTTCCTTACCTTTTACTTCAAAGCTTGGTGGTTGACACATATAAATGGTCTCTTTGAGTTCACCATGCAAGAATGCAGTTTTTACATCAAGTTGTTTAAGATCAAAATCATATAAAGCAACGATAGTAAACATTATCCTAATTGTTTTGTATTTAACTACGGGAGAAAAGATTTCATTAAAATCGATGTCCTCAACTTGAGAAAAACCCTTTGCAACCAGTCTGGCCTTAAACCTTGGAGGTTCATTGGCTGAGTCAGGCTTTTTGATTTTAAAAACCCATTCGCAATCAATCAATTTTTGTTTTGAGGGCTTTGGAACAAGAATTCAGGGTTTTTTTTTCTAAAGAGGATATCTCCCCATCCATAGCACGCAACCATAAAGAGCGATTAGGACTCTTCAACACATCAGAAAAACACTGTATTTCTTTCTCTTCCACATAGGATGCAACAGCAAAATCGTATGAGATAATGTATGAGTAACCGTATCTAACGGGTTCTTTATGCACTATTCTAGCCCTATCTCTAGACAGCTGGTAGTCCTTAAGGGCTTGTGCTTGTGCCTCTGGATGATCCTCATCAACATCAGAATTTTCTAATTTAGGCACATTGTTTTTTATTACACTAGTCGGTATATCCGACTCTTCATTGGTTTCAGGCTTATATGTTTGCACTTGTGAGGGGTTGGAGGTATCCTCCACCTACACAGGAATACTCCCAATCGTGGGAACATAGATGGATTATCGGAAACGGCCTTAGTAGTAAAACAGAGCATATCTATCTTGTTGAAGACAACATCCCTACTAACAAATACCCTCACTCTTAGCTCACCTTTGAGCCACACTTTATAACCCTTCACCTCACTAGTATAACCTATAAACACTCCCTTTCTAGACCTAGGATCTAACTTACCTTCCTTCTGATGTGCAAATGCAGCACATCCAAATACTCTAAGATTGGACAGTTTTGGGGTTTAACCAGACCACAACTCTAAAGGAGTCTTGAAGTTTATGGCTATAGAAAGGGATCTATTAATGACGTAGACAGTCGTACTTACAGCTTATCCACAAAAGGGTTTTGGGACACCTGAAGATACCATAAGACACCTAACTTTATCCATGATGGTACGGTTCATCCTCTCAGCAATACCGTTCTGCTGAGGGTTATGCCTAACAGTCCTATGATGCAAGATGTCATGCGATGCACACAAATCAGCAAACTTTCAGTTATAAAACTCAAGACCGTTATCTGTCCTAATCGTCTTTAGTTTATTTCCGGTTTGATTTTCAGCAAGGCGTTTCTACTCACAAAACTTTTCGAAAGTTTGATATTTTGTTTTTAAAAGAAAAACCCACATATGCCTAGAAAAATCATCAGCAACAGATAAGAAATAAACATGACCACCATAAGTGGGTTCCTTTTTAGGTCCCCACAAATCACAGTGCACATAATCAAAGACAGAAGTGGACTTGTGTGTGCCAGTTGAAAAACTGATTTTATGCTGTTTTTCTAAAACGCAATGGTCACAAACATCCAAAGAATCGATTTTGTCACTACATAAAAGATTTTGTTTTTGTAAATAATGAAGTTCCTTCTCACTAATGTGGCCAATCCGACGAAGCCACAACATAGTCTTTTCAGGGACAGTTTTTGAAATCAATGCAGATGATTTGCAAACTGTTTTTCTAATAAGGGTGTATAGACTATCCCTCTTAAAACCTTTAAGCATGACTAGGTTTCCTTTGCAAACTCTTATAATCCTTTTTAGATTTGTAACAAAAACCGATTGAATCCAAAAAGCCAAAGGAGATTAGATTCCTACGAAGGTCGGGCACATATCTCACCTTAGTGAGTTTTCTAGTCATGCCATCATGCACTTTTATGAAAACATTTCCAATGCCCTTGATGTCACAAACTTTATTGTTTCCCATGTATACCTTTCCATGATCAAGGGGTTTGAAATCTGAAAATCAGTTTTTGTTGGGTGTCATGTGAAATGTGCAACCAGAATCAAGAATCCAATCATCAACAACTTTAGAACAAGAAGGGGAAGGGCAGACACAAAAAACCTCAGAGCACATGGAATTACCATATGAATTAAAATCGTGGGTTTTGTTAATTTTATCACTTCCTTTACCTTGTTTATGTTGTTTTTCATCTTTGATCCTTTTAAAACATTTATTTTTCATATGACCCTCCTTGCCACAGTTAAAACATTTCACTTTATCATTATCTCGAGATTTGAACCTCTCTTTACTTTTAGAACGATGACTAAGAGGTTCTCTCCGGTCAACCCTCCCTCGCACGTAAAGATTTTCTCCGTTTGATTTGTCTTTTTTCTTAAATCCAAATCTTTTGATTTCAAAGCGTTTTTCACATCAGAAATAGTCAAATCATCTCTGCCATACTTGATGGCAGATTTCACATCGTTGAAAGACTCAAGCAAAGAATTTAATAAAATAACGGCAACATTTTCATCAGAGATCTTCTCTCCAACGTTTTGAAGTTCCAAAACAATTTTGTTTAAATCATCGACGTTTTCAGAAAGCGATTTCGTCCCGCTCATTTTAAAACCGAAAAGTTATTCTTTAAATAAATTTTATTCGACAAGGATTTTCCTAAATATAGTTTTTCGAGTTTTGTCCAAATTTCAAAAGCGTTGTCCTTTTTCGTCGACTTCTCGTAAAACATTATCGGTTAAATGCAAAGTGAGGCAACTGTGTGCATCACCAAGTTTTTCAGCAAGAATTTCGCCCGTCCAAGACTCCAGATACTTTTCAGGACTACAAATTGTGGGTGCGATTTTATTTTGGACTAAAACTGCTTTCATTTTTCTCCGCCACATTTCGAAGTCTGATTTGCCATCAAACTTGTCGGTTTCAATTTTTGGAACAGACATGATTAAATAGCAAATAAGAGTAATTAGTGGCTAGAAAAATAAAAGATTTGAAAAAGAAGTTTGTCACACAAATAAAACAGCACGGATTTTGCTTTGAAAAACGGCGCGGTAAAAATAAGTGAAACGCAAATATCTCACAACAAAAACAGCACAGTAGCACAAGATTAACCGAGACAGAGAAATAGACAAGTAAGGGCTGAGCAACAGCCTCACAACACAAATAACGAAAAATGCAGAAATCCAAATAACAATAAACTGAATATAGCAAAATACCCAGAGCAACTAGAAATAGCAAAAGATCACACAATTAGCAGATCTAACTCAGAACCGGTAATAAAACAGAAAAAGACAGATCTAACAAAAAACCTTAATGAAAAACATGGGAGGTTTAGAGAACACTTCCCTGAGCCAGATCCACGGAACTCAATAGTTCCCGTGGGTCTGGAATGTCAAATTCGAGAGGTCCGACCGCCGATGCTAACCCCATCAACGGAAAGTTGAAATCTTTTCTGGGCTCTGATACCACTATTGTACCCTATTTACTATTTTACAACTTTCCTAATTTACTATTACAGATCCAAAGGAATGAAGACAAACAGAATAATAAACCTAAGTTTATTACAAAAAGTCTTCTTCATGGGATCTCCTTCTTCCTCCTTCTTCTTCTCTGGCTAGAAACTATCGGACGGCGCCGGAATGACCACCGAGACGGCAACAGAAATGGTTAGCCAAAAAGGAAAGGAAACAAGTATCGAGAAGCTTACCTGCCGCCGTAGAGATTGATCAAGCGGCGGGTAGCAGTGGCAATGTCCACCAGCAGCGACGAGCGAAGGTGAGCCTCGACGAGCAACGGTGGCCTCTTTGTGAAACCGACTAAGTCCCTCATAAATGGGTGACCTCACCTTTCAAAACGAAGACTCTCTCTCTCTCTCTCTCTCTCTCTCTCTCTCTCTCTCTCTCTCCTCCTCAACCCAAACTGACGGACGCGCAGGTGGTGCTGGCGAATAGAAAGGCAGAAGAAAAACAGAGAGCAAAGACGACGACAGAAACTCAATAAAGAAGGTAGAGAAGAGAAGATATGAATGGTGTGGCTACTCCCTCGATTAGGGTAGCCAAGAAAGATGTTATATAGTGCTCAAGTCACCTTTGGGAGGGCCGAGTTAGCTCAGCCCGGCCAGGCATCTTGGCCCAATATTAAAGCCTAGTCTTCCTTTAGTGAGGCCCAACCAACAACTCATCATAGGGATAAAACAAGTGGGCTGATAAATGAAAATATTGTGAAAAATTATAAGCCCAAAAGGCCTACATCTTGTATACCCCTCATTATTCTACATCGTAACTAATAAAAATCTCCACTTTCCAAGAAATATTAATAAAACACATACCATTCTAATAACTTTATACCAGTTTCAAGATAAAAAGTCAAATTCATTCAATATTAAGAAAGGGTATAAAAGAGAAATCAAAACAAATTTACTACTTTAATTAGTTTTCTTAATCTCTGTGAAAAATTAAAACAAGAGAATCTTTATAGGACGGAGAGAGTAATTTTTTTTTCTGAACAACAAATAATAGTAAGTAATAACTCAATATTCGATGAATAGTAAATGAGGAAATATATATACTATCTCAGGCCTAGTAATATAAGTCCTTCTATGCCTAAGTTGGATAGTCAGAATTATAAGTTTTTTAATACATTTTAATGAATATTGTTGTATAGTAGTATTTTTCAATTTTACCATCTCTTATTTCATTTATTATCTGCTTTCCTTTCTTGCTCTCTCGTTATTTATTAGGGGTATATAGATATGTTACCTTAAAAGTTATATTGGTTTCTTAAACCTTAATCTATGTCTACAAATTCAAAAAAACTTATATTTTTTACTAGGGGTAGTACCTTTTAAACTCTTCTTAGTCATACATTTTATTCACTTCCCATCACATGTAAGATTGTTGATCTTTTGAACGGCAAGTCTAATTAAAAAGGTCAATTATCCTTCGGACATCGACTCGACCCAAACATATTGAAAGCTCAACTTAGGGTTTCTTATTGAGTTTGCTCCAATGAATCATATTCCATCACCTAGTACATATTCTTTTTTCATGTTATGGTTGTATCATTGTATACAGGAAGTTACTGGGAATTTTTGGAAGTTGCAGCCATAGAAGAAATTACCAAACTCAACACTGTAAAATTGATCTCGTTGTCTGAGCAAGAACTAGTTGATTGTGACAGGAAAAGTATAGATCAAGGCTGCGAAGGTGGTGAAATGGAAAATGCATTTGAATTCATAATGAAGAGCAAAGGCATTGCCTCTGAATCAACTTACCCTTACACAGCAGCTGATGACACTTGCAACACTAAGGAAGAATCCTCCCGTGCTGCCACAATCAAAGGTTATGAAAAGGTGCCCGCAAACAGTGAGGTTGCGTTACTTAAAGCCATTGCTAATCAACCAGTTTCGGTCTTCATTGATGCAAGTGGAACGGCTTTCCAGTTCTATTCAAGCGGTGTTTCCACTGGAGATTGTGGAATAGAAATAGACCACGGTGTTATGGCGATTGGGTATGGGAAAACTGAGAATGGAACAAAGTATTGGTTGGTGAAAAACTCTTGGGGAACAAGCTGGGGAGAGAATTGGATATATTAGGATGCAAAGAGGACTCTGTGGGATTGCTATGGATTCTTCATTTCAATTGCTTAATGACTCCTCACTGGCTCTGTAAATGCCATCGTCCAAAATGGAACTCTATTGTAAATGTATGATGCAATGCAAAACTATGTAAATTATGCAATCAAAACCAAAAGAACGGGTGAGATTCACAGTTTACCAGCATGAAAAGATGTGTTCAGAATATAGAATCCCACATGCGAAAGTGAAGAAAACTTACTCCTAAAAATTTGAACAATCTTCACTATTAAAATAGCTTTTGAGAGTAATATTAAACCCCAACTTTATAACAAGAACAAAGAAATTATAAGAAGATCAAAGCAGCTTGCAAATGAAAAGTGGTACAACAAGACCGCATCTCATTATTTTACCATTACAAGAAGGGCGATTGACGCCCTTTTTCTCTCTTTTCTGCATTGTCAAATCTTAATCTAAATAGAAGCCCTCAATCATCGGGTCATAACAGCAAACAACATTTGATAAAATGTTATTTCTCAAGTAGACTACTCATACAAGAACTTCAATATTCCATCTGTACATCTCCTCTTGAGGAACCGGAATGTTCAAAGTGACCAATCCAGAGGTTTCTTCGTAGTCAAAGTTAGCCTCAGCACCATCAACAATGCATTTCAGTGGGCGCTGAGAAGAGTAAGCTCCAAAGCGGCCACAGCCCCTAACTTTTTGTGTGATCTTTGCCGAAGGAGACCGCTTCTCGCTGAGAGGACCGGTGAGCTCAGACGACGCCTCACCATCGAAGTGCTCTGGCTTGTTTGAAGCTGGTTCAAACTCAAACTGTTCCACCGCGCCACCACTGTTGAACATGTCCAGCAAACCAATAGGTGCAAAAGAGATGTTTGCCGCAACTTCCTGTATCATAACAACATTATATTCATACTTAGCATCATCCTATTTTGAATGCAATCTTCAGTGGAATGTTCTTTAGGCAGTCTTACCTTCACAGGGCAGAAATGGAAGAGTTCGTATTCAAGAACCTTGAGTGTCACTGGCAGAGAAGCGCCTTTTGGTAACCTCACCACCTCACCTGAAGTGATTAACATTCACATAAGCATAAACCAGTTATCATCAAACTCTCATAAACAAACAATTTAAACCAAGTTGTTATTGAAACAGCCAAGGTACCTGATCTGTAGGCATAGACTACAGTATCTCCATCCCAGTTGGAGCCAGCAACTTGACCAAATGCATCAACATCATCAACTTGAACCGAACCGGTAAGGGTGCCAGGAGATGTATCATGAATGCGCGTCTTTTTTGCAACTTTACACCAACCAGCACCTTGGCAGTTGAATACACCTACCACGCCAGTGCACTTGTTCGTATTCCAAATCTTTAGCAAGCTGAAAGATGCAGCATTGGAATGAGCACAAAGAGACCCCTAATGTACAATCAAAAAAATAAAAATAGAATACTGAATGCAAAAAGTCATACCTCTTCCCATCTCTAGCTGGATCAACAAATAGGCAATCACGTGTAGGTCGGCCAGGTAACTGAGCACGGAGAACAGACCCATCAGGCAAGACAAGCTTCTTCAAAAGATCAAAGTTGTGGTTGTGAGGCTTGTCACTGACATATATTGCACATCCTCCAACTGCTCTAGCTGCAGCATGATATTCAGCAGCTGGGTGTAAACTCTGCACCATGAGATGAGTTATCAGTATTGCATGTTGCATATGAAACTTTAGTTACAAGTTTCTTGCTTAGAAAAAGCTCAACTCAAATTCTTTTTAAACAATTAAGAGAATCTTGTCAATATACTCACGTGGAACATATCCCAATCAGGTTGCATAAACTCCCCAAGGAAAAATGAATTGTAAGCCACCGATGAGATGTGGATGGTATGAGAAGCAGGGTCCCGAGGATAGAAGTCATCAGAAGCTCTGACAACAGCAGTCTGTTTGGCACTGTAAATCCCGTCAGTGTTATGACACATGCAAGCAATGCAACCATTGTCGGGGAAGTTCCGAGCAACTGAAGCTTCAAGAGCCTGATGATAGCTGCGCGTCAAAGAGACTCTGCCACCGTGCCCAGCACCAAGCGTCTCAATAATGTTTTGCACATCAACTTTAACACCATCCACTCCACAAGAAGCCAAGTAGGAATGAAGCTCATTGTAGAAGTTGAAGACCTTCTTTGGGTGCACCAGACCTAATCCATGAACAGCAAGACTATCCATGACAATATCTGGCTGGTTGCCGAGTACGCCTGGAGACTGAACAGGGTACGCAAGAGCAGAATCATAGTGCTCCAGACCAGTGCCAGATGGTTGCACACCACCCCAGTAGCCTGCTAGAGCATGCCATACATACACATACCTGTAGCACGTATCAAGGGATTAAGACCAAAGTGATAACAAACAAATCAAACATCTCCACCATTATGCATAAATGAAAAGTTGGTAGTCTCAGATTATTTTGTTAAAACAGAGAGCCAATATATGATTTCATCTTGAATGTCACTGGCAGTTCTCTTTTATTATTTGCCGGAGTCTTTGATAAGGGTCAGCAAGTAATCAAATATGTAAGCTGCCGTTTAAAAGGGAGCACTTGGGTATTTACTGTATGAGACGCATTATATGAAGTGACTTGAGAAATCATTTTTCCAGAAAACTTAAAAGAAGTCCTTGTATAAAAATCTTAAAAAATAACAAATAACCAGTTTGTACTACTCACTTCACATTGTGCTTTTTCTTGGCATCTTCAACTACATGCTTCAAGCCGGAGCCCTGCTCTTCACTTCTATCATTCTTTTTGAATTTCTCATTTTCTTTTATTCCTGTCAGCCTGTTAGCAAATCTGCAAAATAAACAATGCGGTTCATGAGCAATAGGCCAATAATTAAGAGAAAGAAAATTCTTCTACAAAATTATAGTCCTACAAGTTGAGAACACAGGCAAAATTGATGCTTTGTTTGGAACTATTAGACTGCATTTCCATCCACTCATAAACTCTATCATCCGCAAAATCCAAACCCAAAACCTGAACCAATTTTTGGATGGAGAAAAGAAATTGAAACTTACTGTGCTCCTTCTTGAACAACACAATTATCTCCAGTATCCTTGACTTCACTACCAATTTGTTGCCAGCCATCGTCTATTATCAGGAAGCGTGGAGGAGTACCACCCTCAGACAAGCTGAGACAACAACACAAAGCAAGTCATTGTTTAATCCACCGACTCAGTTTTTAGAAAAAAACGAATATTGAACTTTATTCACCTTTTGAGGCCTTCTTCAACACCCTCAGCAGTGACATCAGTGTAAAATGCATCCCAAGTGCACCAACCAAACCAATCCATGAATGAAGGTAACTACAACCAATCACAGAGAGAGAATTTTGGAATTTGAAAAATGAAAGCAAAGCATGACACCTAAAATTGAAAAAAAGAAATAATAAACTCCATAGTTCCCTTACCTTTTTCCTCTCGCGGTGGTGAAAAGTCTGCAAATGCTTCTCAACAGCTCTATTTACCAGGAACATGAATTAGTAGTGGAATTATGCGACTAAAGCTGATTTATGTCTAGAATTAAACATAGTAAACAATTAAAAAGAGATAGGCAAGGACTTACTTTACAGCCTGGTTGATGACTTCAAATGGATTTGGTCCAGCATGCATGTAGACAAGGTATAGCCCTTGGTTTGTCTCAACAGCATTATCTCCTGCAACCAAATCATATCACAAAAACAAGGTCATTTCGGTTCTTTGAAACTCTTCCCATTCTAACTTATCTTTGCAAATTTGAATTAATTCAATTAGTTGATTTTCATTTCATGAGAGGAACTAATCGATATCTCCAGCCTGGTCATTTTTGCACTACCACCGGCTCTATTCCAGTAAAAAGTTCCCTTATCTTCCTTTAATTGAGTGTACGGGGTGGGACATTGCTGAATTCAATAACTATGGCTCGCATGATTTTGATAAATGGCCTACTCCAGATATTTGGATGCATCTAATCTACTCCAAATACTTTTTGAATGCCCATGAGCTACTCACCACTCTCAAGGCAGATTTCCATTTCATTCTTGTCATTTCCTTGAAGAACAGCGCGGAACTGGCCTTCAAGAAGAGGGAGGAACACAGTATAGATGATCGGGGCATCTTCACGGTCGCCATCTGTGGTGTCTTTGCTCTCTACTAGCATGAACTGCGTCTCCAAGGGAATGTCTTTCCCACATGTTCCCATTCTCTGAGTCATCCACCACAACTTGAAGCGGAAGCAGCACATGAAGCGGAGACCCCTATTACAAAAGAAAAGGGAAATTAAGAATATTTCAATTCTTCTTGGTATACTGTCAAATAAAACTGAGAAGATAACATATTTAGAACCCCAAAAAAGAAGAAATAACAGGAACAGAGAAATTGGCAAGTACTGTCATATCGACACTACAAATATGAAGGATTTTACACTTCCCATAGTAAGAAGTTCTAGTGCAAACTGGGACTCAAATTCTTTCCCACAGATAAAATCATTGTTTTCAGCTAATACTTTCTGTCAAGGCATACTAGTGACGCACATCATGAAAGGAATCAAAATCATTGGTAAAGCACTTATGCATAGTAAAGGCAATAAAATAGAAGAACAGTATCATTGACAAATTCTCCTCTGAAGTTCCTCTATTTTAGGTAAAATGATCTACAATTTACTCAATTGTTTCGATTGCAAAGTAGATGCTAAAAGAAGTAGGTATTCTCATAAAACTTGAAGACTATTTTTGCATATTCAGCCAGAAAAGCCTTTCCACAGCATGAACAATTGTTTGCAAATGAAAGACATATGTAAGGCAACTTACTCTAAGACGCCGACGGGGAAGACATGCATGCTTTTGCTATGTTCAGCAGTGGCACCAAGGAAAGCACCAGCAACAAGTCCAACACCAGATCCTGGAGTCACCACTATGTTTTCAGGAACTCCCTTCAAAATGGTCTTTCCATGAACCACAAGGTTCCCATCATTGATGGAGATCTTTGGTGTGACAGTCATCTTTGCAGTCCTTGGTAATTTCTCACAACAAACTGCATCAAATCCAACAAATCCATTAATAACTTCGTTCCATCTGATCTAAATTAGATCTCAATTGAACTTCATGAATTAAAAGGATTAGCTATAAACAATTCACAGTAATTCAACTTTTACCCTGCCAATCATTCCAAACAATACTATCATCAGATGAATATATTTCCCCTCCGTCTCCCTCAAATTAGCAATAAACAATCACACATTCAACTTTGAACATGTCATAAGCAGCCTGATAGCTGTTGGCCGGTGATGAACACATCACAGGCGGCTGAGGATTACATCATTTGTTGCCAAGGTTATATTCTACGCTTTTAACTCGGAAATCATTTCAGCACCGCAAGAATTTCCGTCGGAAACAACAAAGAAAGGTTTTATTTCCTCTTTATTGACAAAGTTGCCGTTGAAAGGGAAGAAAAAGTGAAGAAAAGCAAAAGGCAGAAGCTCTTCGAGAAATCAAAGAGAAAAGAAGACAAATTAGGGGAAAATTAGAGAATATTCCGAAAATTCGATGGCATGGGAAAGAGAATTCGAAGTAAAATTATGGGCAGGGATGTCAAATTGACTAGGGAGGGCACTGGAATTAGCCAAAAGTGGAAAGATCCGCTGACGCAATGGAACTACGACTACTGGGGCAGAATATTCCAGGCTTCGGCAGAATACGAAAATTTAACAAACCCCAAGGGTATCTTCGTCAAATAAACAGGCAAAACTACAAATTTTGTTACCAAATTAATTATTTTTCTATTCACATTCGAAAAGGGACGAAAACGACGACGTTAGCTTCTGCTCATGAATCAAATTAAAAGCTTTGTATGCGGGTAAAGTAGCTGGATGAAACGATGTCATAAAGTGTAAATTCGAAGAGAATCCAAATTACGCTCTTAACATCCAAGATTTCCTAGAGCAGCAGAGAAGGAAAAGGAATGAATTTACCAAAATCACCTCTTGAACTTCTTAATTTCTTCCCAAAGGTTAGTCTCTGAGCGGAAGATCGAAATGGAGGCAAAGCAGTAGCAGCTCGTAGAATCATTTTACAAAGAAATTTCTCAAAAAAATGAAAAGAAAGATATGGAAATAATTTTCTCAAAAATTCGTCCTAGTTTAACCGAAGCAGGGTCCTTCACATAAAGAGAGAAATTGAATTTATAAGCACCTGTAATTCAAACACCTAAAAGATCAACCCAGAATTCCTTAAAGATCATTTCTAGTTGAAATTCTCAAGAACCCCGTGAAAGAAAAAAAGAAAAAAAAACTTCAATTTCATGACTTCGGAACATCAATTTGGTTCAAAGTACTCCACTCGATATGTTATAAAAGCAGAACTCACCTTATTAAATTCTTTTTGAAGGCCTTAAAAATTCTTCCTTTCTTCCGAAGTACGATTTTTTACTCAGCAGAAGCGCATTCCAGAAGGGAATGCAAACTTCTTTTGAGAGGCTAACGAGAGGGAGCAAACAGAGACTTATTAATCAGTACTCTTGAATAATGCGTTGGGTTGGAGAAGATGCAGAAAAGGGGGGGTTTATATACTCTGGCTGCGGGTAAATGTCGAACGAGTTTTCTAGAGAAGGCGACTGAGAGAATGACACGTATACAGACTTGACCTGGAATTAATGTTAACTCAAAATGGATATTTTCCTGTTATTTAATTGATTTAATTTTGTTGTCTTGTCTTCTTCATGTGGAAAGTGGGTTACATGTTTTTTCCAAGAATCTGATACAGCTTTAGAACACAGAGCCATGAAACTTGAGATCAGCACTGATGAATCCTACATGAAGGGTGTCCATTGTTTTTTAGTGTTACTTGGCCACTTTCTTTGATCAATTTATTGGCTTGAAACCAATAAAAGAAAGGTTTTGCTTTAACCTTTCTCATATCAAAAGCTGATTCATTATGAATTAGAGGGTACCATGCTAAAATATCAGCACTAGATTAGTATGTAGTATCAAAATATTTTTAGAATTATTTATATTCAAAATTTTTTACTTAACATGTCAGGTGAGGTGAAGGTTCTTAAATAAAAAGATCACATCTTGGGATGACACACCTCTTGTAATCATGATAATTTTACTAATAAATATTTAAGAAGTCGAGCATTTGAAATGACTATAAATATTTAAAATGTAAACATTCGAATTCTTTTTAATAAATAATGAAAAAAATGGCAGCTCGTGCTATGAATAAATCATATCTTATCAATTTAAAAATTGATCTACTCTATTATATTTGGATTGATGCTGATTCTACTGGATAAGAGTTAAATTTTAGGATATAACTGGTTAGATAGTGTATTAATAAAGGAGAATAAAAACAATTATAAGTAGCTAGTTTGAGTATTAAACTCTAACATGTAGTCATGTAAACTTTATCTCCTTAATCAAAGCTACCCCCTACAATGAATGAAGTGACAAAGAAAAATTTTGATGCACTAGTCAATAGAAAAGGTTCTTTGAGTGATTCCAGCAGAGTTGTATTGGTTTCAAAACTTTGGATTAATGGTAGCCACTAGTCATATTATATTGTGCCATTTTACTATTTTGATCATTTTGTTCCTTAAAAAGGGCATAATTCTTGATCATTAAAGCTCCATATATACAATATAACTTTCCTTCTTTATCCTTTAATAAGTGGTTATGATGATGATTACAAGATAATGTGGAGAATGAAGGTAATGAATTTAACTGTACAATATAAATGAATTGTCAATTCTTTGCTACGTGAAGGACACATGTAGAATTTTATAGATTTTGCACATATTCTCCCCCATTAAGGGTCAAAAAGACATTATTCCTTCTAATCATATTCATGTTCTCTTTTATTGAAAAGAAATAAATCGTAAATACTTTCATTTAACTAGTTAATCATCAAGAGATAAGTTTCATAAATAAATTGATTTTTTCTTTTTTTTATTTAATGAAGAGAATTAATCGATAATTTACATTATTTTACATTTGAAAGTTCAAAGTTATATTGTCCGGAACTTTACGCCAAATGGACTTTATACGATAAAATCTAAATATCGACTTGGCACGAAATTTATACAGAGATGTACTATTGCTCACAACACTTCAAATAGGGGGACTGAATCTTAAATGCGGAATATATATTGTACGCTACGTTTCTTCTTATATATTGTCTATTTGAAAAAACCTCATGAAACAGAGTCTTATAAGAGTATTTCTTGTCTTCACTATATCTGTCCTGTGGAGGATGACAAGTATGTCTTATTTTATTGTCGATTTTCTAGAATTGTTTAGCAGCATGTCCCGAAAGGTAACAAAAGGTGACAAATGGTGGCAAATTCTGGCACTAAATTTTAAGAATTTGCTTTACTCCTTATATACTGCATCAAGTATAGAAGAGACAAGCTATATATTTGCTACTATAGGCTCATCTGGTCTACTAAGAACAGAATTAAGCATTAGGATGAGTGTCTAAACGGAGCCTCAATAATTTTACAAGCCTTAAATTTGACTAAGGAATTCTTAAGTCTGCCCAAAAATGTTATATGTTCTTCCATCACTCCCCAAGTTCCTCTGCAAAATGGTTGGTTACCATTTAAAAAATTTGGAACTTTAAAGGTCAACACAGATGTTGCTTTTAGAAGGGAAGTTTGGTGTTAGGATTTTGATACATAATCACATGGGTATTCCCCTCCTAGCAAAGTTTGTCCCTAGACATTACTGAAAGCTACTCTGTGGGCAAAGCGGTTTCTAGAGAGTGACTCTCTTCTATTTATTAGGAGTCTTCTCCGGAAATCTGTTAGACTTTTCTGAATTTGGGCGCTGGCTGCTAGCCTTATGGCTCTACTAGTTTTTCCTATATAAAGAGGGTAAGAAATTCCTACTCATCTTTCTGCTAGGATTATCCTTAATTCTGATGTTTCTTTGGAATGGTTTAGAAACATTTCTCATTATGTAACTCAGACTATTCTTCTTGATCTTTAATAAAATATAATTTCTTTTTTGTTAAAAAAATAATTGTTTCTAATTTTCATAAATAAAGTGTTTCTTATGAAGATTTAAATAAATTTATAATTTGCATTGTTCTACATTTGAACGTTCAAAGTTAGATTGTTTAATGTTTTCGTTCTTGCATCTTGTAGAGTCATGGTTCAAGAAATAACATATTCATCTTTTACTTAGGAGGGGAACTGCATCTTCAAATATTTCAAATGAAAAGCTTCAAAACATCCATTTATGTATCTTCACCCATTATAATTTGGGAGTTCAACATTTAAACATGTAGGAGATGTTAGTTTCTTTTATAGATTTATCCTTATTTATTATTGTGTTCAATTGATACGTTCATTTCGTATTACTTAAGATTCAGATGTATGTTTTCTGTTTTAAAATATTTGATGGTATTCTAATAAATAAAGAGAGTATTAAATTATATCTTTTTATATATACTTTTATAATTGGTTAGAATTAAATAATTGAGTATAAATTTTTATTAGAACTGTTAATGAATAGTAATTTTTTTATATAAATTTATACTTTATATACGGTGTAAAATTATGCTCATTTCATATAATATTTAAGTATATTTTCACTAAATTTTTATATTTATATTTTGGCCTTCCCATATTTAAGTATCTGGTTGTTAATGACACTCAAAGAATAACTTATTCCATTTTCTTTTGAATCTATATATACAATCTAATTATTATTTTTAATTCTTGTATAATATTTTAGAGACAGATAATATGAAAGGAAAGTAAGATTATTTTGTTTAATGTCTACTAATGTTGCAGCAACTGTTACAATATTTATTATTAAATAAAAGCCCATTTGCTGAATATAAAAACCCCATGACTTAAACAATTATACTCCTAAACCTTGAATGTGTAGTAATGTTGAAGAGTTTATGGAAGAATTATCGAGAGTTGTCTAGTCCATCCCAAAATGGAAGAGTAATAGAAAATGATTACGATAAACTCAATAATTAAACTGAATTATTTAATTAGCGTCTTGGCATGATTAACAAATAATCTATGTCTTAATAATACCACCGCGTGTCCCTTAGACTTAGTAAATCAACGTTGAGAGGCACCACGTAGGAATCCTACGTAGACAAAATCAACTTTCAGAGGCAGATCGATGCCATGACAGACAGGTGGCACTCTACTCCACCCTGGAGATTGTGTGTGCCAGTGCCAGATCAGCGGACAACTGACCCAGGTTCGGGGAACTCTCTCTCTCTCTCTCTCTCTCTCGGATCGGGTCATTCATTCGGTGTTCGGTTTTTTTCACATTGTTTGATCGGTTCGGTGCTGATAGCGACACGTAGGGTCCTTCCACGTCGGCTCCAGCTCCAACTCCACATTTTTCTCTCGTCTTACTCATCGCATTAATTGCTCACAGTTATCAAATTTCGCCAACTTATCGGTTTTTTCTTTTTGATGGTTAACAGTAGATGGTATCTTTTCAATTGCGGCTAAATAGGTCAGACAACATGGAAAGTCTAGCTAGCTCTGGGACTTGCTCCCCTCCAAAGAGGTACAACTCCTCATTAAAGAGCATTTTGATATATTTACATCCACCTAATTCAACTCATTCTGAAATATAGAATTGGTACAAAATAACATTTTAATATTATATACTTATTAAAATAATGTGAAAATATTATTATATTTTCTTTATTTTTTTTATTGGAGTCTTATATTGTAGAAGCAAAGACCTACTGTTATTGTTCCTATATCAAATTCAAGATCCCAATGCAAAAGTCTCATCAATTGGCAAGTATTTTCTTTATTAGAATTTTACTTTCAAATTGTTAAAAGTTTCTTTAAAAACTTCTCGAGTCAATTTTAAATTAAAAATTTTTCTTATTCGTATAAATTTAAACTGAATTTGAAACTTGATAAATTACACTTCGAAGGAGGTAGATAAAGTTAAATGGGAGGGGTGCCCTTTTGGTTCATTCAACATGTAGACGAATATCTACCTTTCGGGATTTTTTGAGTTTATTATTATTAATGGATCGATCATCTTTAAAGGAAGGAAAGATACAAATATTGGCGTTGCTTTTTGCGTTTGGTAACCTCCAGTGAATGTGCGTGCTGCAGAGACGATGATTAACGTACATAGAGGATTAATATATATAGTAGTATTTAACTATTGTATCAAAAAATATGTGGTCAACAAAACTAAGACGGATTTTTAATTGATTTAGTAGCTTAGTGTTAATTTATCATTACAGGAAAAAGAGCGATCCAGCTCAGTTTGAAGACTACTTTTGACGCTGGGCTTCTTCAACACCCTACTTGGATGCTTTCATAATTCTTTTTCTTCTTTTAATAAAAAGTATTCTCAAACTTTTTTTCTGACAAAAAAAAATTAAAAAAATTAAAGTAACAATATAAAACTACACTAGAAGGCATATAAAATATATTAATACTAATAAACTAAACAAACACACAACACTCTTTTATGCAAAGTCTTCCTCATAATTTTTTAAACACATCAGAAAGGAAAAAAAAAAAACTCATCATCTTCTTGAAATACAACAATTTACATATCTATGGACAAATCAACACATGTGAAAACTATCTCGCAAAAATGTAGAAACTTGTTGAAGGGCTCGGATCAAATTCGGGTTCAAAAGTTGTTTTAAATAGCAGAACAAATACTAAATCTAAAAAGATCGAAGATAAAACTCGTCCTTGTATCTTGAATTTTGAAAAAAAATTCTTTGAAAGAAGCTCATGATTATGATTTGTAGATAAAAAAATATAAAAAAAAGCATAATAAAAAAAAGAAGAATTCCATACTTATTTATTTACAATTTAATTGATTTTAAAATAAAAAATCACAATAAATCGATAAAAATAGGGATGTCAAAATGTGAAAGATTTTCGGTCCAAACCTGCCTTGAGAGACGGGTAAAAGAGAGGGGCGAGAGGCCTAGTACAGTACCTTCGAAAAAGAAAATTCCGGCCAAGGTACGATCTCCAGAGAGGATGGTAGGAAATGTGTTCTGAGTTAGAAGAGGGGAGGGCTTACAGAGAGAAAGAAACGAAACTTCAGTTTTTGCAAAAGTTAAAAAGAAAAATACTTTCATAATTCATTTATAAGATTTAGGGTTAATAACATTTTCCCAGTTAACTTGTCAAAATCTATTTTGTATAAATTACAAAACCTTCTTATCATTTAGATTTTCATAACTTATTAATCTTATTTATTATCATAGTATCCTTTTTAAAATTTTTAATTAGTCATTTTTTTACACCACCATAAATTATTAAGGATGTAAATGGATCCAAACCCTCAGGGTATCCAAACCTAGACCCATATCCTCTGGGTATAAAATTTATGAACCCAGACCCGATCCTCCAGAGTCTAGGATAAGGTTTGGATATACTCGTACTCGTATGACATTTTTCTATTTTTTCCCTGTTAAACAAAATATATATGAATTTTTTTTTATAAAAAATCATGCATCTGTTATTCTCTTGTGGAACAAACAATCTCAAAGAGAAAAAAGTTCATAAGAAAAATCCAATGGAAAAAATAGTAGTACTGATGTCTCGAAGAAGAAGAAGAAATCTTGAAAAAAAAAAATTCTCTTCTTTAAACTATGAGGCTTTAAGAAATCTTGAAAAAATTTTCTTTTTTCTAAACTATGAAACATGAAGAAAGTTTCTCTTCTCTTTCTCTAAACTATGAAAATAAATCACACAATATCATGAATGTATATATTATGTATTAATAAAAAAATATAAAAATAATATATAAATATATATTATTATTTAATTATAACGGGTATGCAGATATATGGGTCTGGATATTATTATACATGTTCAAACGCATTTAATATAATCTATAAGGATACGGGTACGAGTACGGGTACGGATCTACATGTATAAAATTTTAATCTTACTCGCTATAAACGGGTATACACTCGAATAGATACGGGCAAAATCCGCTTCGTTAAATTATATGCTTAAGATTTATCTTCTTTTTTTAAGATTTATCTTTTGTTTATTAGTAGGTTTTATAAATAAAATACCCTATTAAAAATGTGACATGTAGAGTGTTAGAAAGTGTTAACTGAAAGCAATGGAGTCTTTATTTTATGCTCGAATATATAAAAAAAGAATATCTCATATTTTTTTTAAAGTTTTTTTTTTTTTAATGGTAAGTTGGGTAGACTATTTTTTGCTAAATTGAGTTGGGTGAACTATTAGTAGCATAGAATCTTTTGTTAGTTCCTCAAAAAAAGAAACTTTTGTTAGAGAAATATGTCTGAGAAACCAAATTTGATTTGAAGTTAAGACAGAAGGGGGGAATTTAAATTCATTTTAAAATGTTTCTTTAATTAAAATAATTTTAATATCTACAGAGAAATATTAAAAAGATATATATTATTAAAATGACAATATTATAATCATTTGAGAAAATGGTCATCAAGTACCATAAATTATTTTAGTTTTTCTCGTGTTGTGTATAAATTTTTACTTAATCTTTTAGCACACATTCTATTCTTGAACCACTCTCACAAGAAAAAAACAAAAATTCTTTAACTACAATAAATGTGAAATCTTCTTACCTATAGTGGAGTTTGACAAATTAACTCGCTCAAATTACATATATTCATGCCTATAGAGTTTGAAATGGGCAAAAAAATCAATATATAGAGATGAGAGCGCATAAAATACATAATTTATAGTAATACAGAAATAAAATAAAAGTTTATAGACTCTGATAAAAATTAAAATAATTTATATATATATATATATTAATCAATCTCTCTAATAATTTCTTAAAAATAATAATTGTTTTAATATCGACAACATAATTTAGATGAAATTTTTTGATAATTTCTTAAAATTAAAAATGATATTAATAAGTACGATGGAATAAAAGTATTTTTTTTAAAAAAGAAATTTATAAGTAAGAACTCATTTGTGTAGAAGCTATAAATATAAAATTTAAATAAGATTTATAAATATTTTATTGTATAAAAATTTGTTATTCTTATATATTCTCTTTTAACAGGGGAGATCATCATATGTGTTGAAAAGATAAAAATATTGGGATAGAAAAGAATCACCGAATGAAATAAATTAAAAAACAAAATTTACATATTTTTACATAATAATACATGTATGTATCTATATTAAAAGTTTATTATATTTAGATTATAAATACTATTATATTACAACTATTTATAGGTATAATATTTCTATTTTACTATTAATATAATATTTATAATTTATAAAACTATTTCCGTACTTCAAGACCAAGTCATAACTAAGTAATATTAATAAATCTTATATAATAAAATAAATTTTTTTAAAAAAATTACTACACCATAAAATGTAGTATATTAAAATACTAAATTTTTATTTTTTTAATAGTCAAATCATATTAATTCTTGTATTTTTTTTACTTGTTATATCGTTAAATTAATGTGATATTTTATAAACTTTTTCTTAATGAGACTTTCAATTAAAAATGAATTTGAACATTTTTTATTATTCTAATCTAAAATTTGTAGAAATAATAATAAAAAATTAAAAAATAATTTTAATTTATATAAAAAATATAATTTTGTATTTCTTAAATAATGTAATATTTGGGACGGGAGAAGTAACCAAAATCAGCAGCAATAAATAGTGATTAAAACATTTTGAGTGAGTTTTAAATCTCCAAATCCTATAGTATAACAAAGCTATTCCAATAAATTCCAAGCAAAATAAAGAAAATGAAAAATAGAAAAGGCAGCGATGGAGAGGTCCTTCTCCATCTCGTCACAGACACGAAACATCCGAGTCAGCGACTAACAAGGGCCGAATCTGACCCCTATAACATCCATACACGTATGCCCATTGTTGTTACAGTGGGCAGCAGCACACACATGCATGCCCAAATCACTCTTGTTTTATGCGGCGGCGATAAGAGGTATGCGGACCCCACGCACCCCTCCCTCCCGCTGCATGACAATTTGCTGCTACTTGACTATCGTTGTTTTTCTCCATAGAGGCTTTTTAAGACATCTTAGCCAGGCAGCGTGTCAGCCTTTCATGGGTATAGTTTAGCTTAGTTCCATCTGATTACACGTAAAAATAAAAAAATTAGTACTCCCTCCAGATTTTTAGTACCTGTCACGTTGTTATGATCTCTATATTCTTATGATTTTTTTGGAAGATAATAATTAATAAATTTTTTTATTAATAATAAATTTCATTCTTTTAATTCTTTAAGTTCAAACATTTGAAAAATTTGAAAGATATTTTAATTTATATAAAAAATTTAAATTTCTGTATTTTTATAATCAGTGCAATATTCAAAACGTGAAAAGTGAAAAAAAGAGAGTGAGAGTAGGAAGGGAGTACTTGATTAATGAATGAAACTAGTTTCCATTTCTATATGCAATTAATATATATATATATATATAATTAGTAGCATTACCAAGAATTTTGGGTAAGATTTTGGGGCTCCAGTGAATCTGGCAATTGTTAAGTCTGAATTAGTGTTGTCATAACATAACAATGAAATGCGGCGGCGGCGGTGGTGGCAGTGGCGGTGGCGGTGGCGGTGGCGGTGGTGAGATATTGTGTGAGACAAAAAAGTGGGCAGGCGGTGGAATTGCCAATTTGTGGATAGTTAGTAAGGCACGCAATTGCATCGATCCTTCCTTGTAAACCAACAAGGTTTGGCAGAATTTATTTATTGGCACCCTAACTTAACTTATTTGTTGGCCAAATCAAATTACTACTACTACTACTATTACTTGTCTTCGATTCGACTGATCCATCGCCAATAATTATATATATAGTTGTAGTAATTTGATCTGCACTTTAGTAAGTAGTAGTATTTTTGTCTTTGCATGCATGTTGATGTTGCAAAAGAAGGAATTAGGCTAGGAGAGGCCAGCTTCTTTTGCCTTTATTTATATTGTACGTTTGGTGTTTTTTTTTCCTTTAGTGCAAGATTCCAATAGGGTAGAGTACTAAAAGGAAACTACTAATATGCATGGATTATTATTCATGTAATTCATCTCATCACATCCTTCACATGAAGCGAAACATAAGAATATGACACTCTCCCGCTTGTAGGCTTTTTTATAATCCTCCGTTTTCTTTTTATTCTCCCATCTTGAATATTACATTATTTAAAAAAATATTAATTTTTAAATATTTTTTTAATATATTAAAATACCCTTTAAACTTTTCTTTTTTCTTATTATTATTTATCCTAATTTCCATATTAAAAAAATAAAAAGATGTTAAAATTTGTTATTAATAGAATAATATAATAAAAAAATTTATTAAATATATTGTCTTTAAATCACAATGTGACAAGTAAAAAAAATATAAAAATTACCGCAATGTTTATTCTTAATTACTACAACTTTTATCACTTCTGGTTAGTTAACGTCTAATTAATTTACTCAATTGAACCTTCAATGAATTGTAAAATATTAATTTGATATCTTACTGGTGTGATATTGTGACCATACCGAGATTTTGGGAGGCTCAAAAATGCCTTTGAACTGTGGAAGTTGAAGTGTTTGATCATCAAATAGCTTTAATATTTGATGGTTTTAGAGGGTGAAACGTTTGACAATTAAAAATATTTTAAGTTTTAGCGTTTTCAATCCAGATTTTTTCATTATTAATAAAAGTTAATGGTATTTAACTTTTGTTAATTACTGAGTCCAAACATAATATTTAATCATTAACTTTCAAGAATAATCCTTTACATTAGATTTTCTTTTTCCTTTTTCATAAATATAAATATTATTTAAATATGATTTATATTATTAAATATTAATATCAATATCTTACATTTTTATTTAATTATTTATCATAAAATATATTCTAAATAAAATTCATAATTTTTTTTTCTTATTAAAACAAATTAAATAATATATATTCTTTACATAAAATATTTTAAAATTAATATATAAATAAAATATAAAGAATACATAAAAACAAAAAAAATATATAAAAAATATTTCATCAATATAATTATTGAATAATTTAAATAGAGCGTATAAAATTATTATAAAGATAGTGGAATATTCAGTAAAAATAAAGAAGGCTAGAAAATTCCAGGTCCATTCTTGTAAAAGTCTACTATGACTCACTTTCTATATATCCTATTATTTAAGCGTTGCATAAATATAATTTGAGAATCTATATATGGATAGCGCGGAAATAATTTATTTCATACCTTAAATTTTCTCTCTTTACAACTTTCTCTCTAACTTCTCTAAAAAAAATCAATCTTTCACATTCAACTTAATTTTGAAGAACATATGGATCATTATGAAGATTATTTATAAGAAAATGTCGTTTTTGACGTAAGAAAAGTGCTTTTTTTTTTCCCTATTTCTGAGGGACTTTCACCCAAATTGGCAAAACTACGAAGAAGCAGTAGAGTTCACACCCACCGGTAAGAATTTCACTGTGGCAACTGCTTTCATGCGCAATGAACAGGCTACGGCATACAAATAGGTCCTTCAACAAATTAAGCACTTTTTCATCGGCTATGTCAAACGAGAACGAGTCAGTTGTTAATGATGGTGAACCACTTGTGATTATTATTAATAGAGAGAGCGGCCTAATGCCTGTGATCGAAGATGTGTTCAATAAATCATATCATATGTTATGTAGAAGGCACATCAATCAAAATGTATTGGCAAAATTAATCGAAATGATTAAAGATGAAGAGGTTGCATCTCGGTTCATTAATGGCTCCTGACACAAATTAATAAATGAAATCGATGAGGTGGAAATACCTTGGAAAATTGGATGTATTGAAGACGAAGTGGAAAAAAAGACTTGATTTTTTACATTACTTGTTTAACATATAGTTAGATTCACTAGCTCATAAATTTTGTAGAGTTTGGACATCTTAGGTACTGCATTTTGGGGTTGAGACAACGAACCTGCTGAGAGCGAACATTCGATCCTGAAGCTATGGCTTTCAAAATGCCATGGTGATTTGGACATCGTATTCCTTAATATTGACTCCGTTATCGAAAGTCAAATTGCGGAGATTAAGTACTCACTGGAGTTTTCTAAACTTAAAGAAAAGTTTAATACGAAGAGTAATTCCATATTGAAGAATATAAGTAATAACATCAGCCATTTGGCTTTGAAGAAGATATGGCTTGAGATAATGAGAGCTCATGAGATAATTGATGATCCGGTAAATAAGTGCGGACATTATTTAAGGAAATCGCATGGACTACCATGTCCATATGAGCTGATTGGACGGTATGAACATCTTCTTCTACTCCAGTTGGAAGATGTTTCGGTATTTTGGAGAATACTGAAAATTAGGGTTAGCATTCATTCTATGCAGACGCATGACATGGATTCCGAAATGCATAATCTTGCCTCCCTATTGGATTAAATAAGTACAAGTCCAATATTAAAATTCAGGGAAATGCGTCGTATCATAAAAGGAATTTTAAGTCCAGTTTTTCCTGGAGATCCTAGTGCAACATTGACAACTCCCCCTGAGCATTCAGTCACGAAAGGACAACGGAAGACGAACTCAACCAAAAGGTATAAGTCTTACTAGGAACATGTGTCCATTGCACAAAGAAATATAGGAAAGTCAAGCGGGTCTTCTTCTGGTTCTACATTAGGTTCTGGTTCTAGTTCTGGTTCTGGTTCACGTGGAAGGGACAGATCTCCTCGGGCGCCTAGGGGTAGGGATAGAGGCGTAGTAGTGGATGAAGTAGTATATCTTCTGTTATAGATTCATCTACCCCTTCCACATTCCCATACATCGATGCATTCCCCGGTTTCATGCTTTAGTTCATTCAGAACTGGAAGAATGTGAAATGTGATAGTAATTGTGGATTTAGGGTTGTGGTAAACTTTGTATTTGGGGATGAAAACCAATGGCCTGAGGTACGTAGACGAATGTCTTTTGAGTTGCAGCATATAACGAACATGTATGTTTCACTCTTCGGATCATTGGAATGTTATTATGAGCTTATACAAATGACAGAGTGGTTTGATGGACATGCCCCTCAAGAGCGTTGGTTGGATATACCTAATCACCTTTATGTCATTACAAATGCATTCAATTTGTATGTGGTACTAATTGCATGGTTAGGGTCTATGACATTATTGCCTTTGTATTCGAATTCGACTTGTACTGCGGGAACTATGAGTATCAGTTACATCTCCGAACAATAGAATTTCATAAAGGGTAGTTAACAATATTTGTTTATGTCTGTCTTTTCGTAGTCTGATAACGTGTTTGAAGAAGATATTTATGTTACATTTTCTTTTATCTTATTCAGCTACAGATGTGAGATGTATGCCCATTGCCTCATTTGCACGTGCAATGAATATCATCGTGATATTCGAGTAAGCAGTTGGGCAGAGCCTTATTCTTAATAGATTGTAGATTGGAATACGAGATATCGTGCAGAAATTCCACCACGAGATCCACTAATTTATACTCCGGTTTATGCCCCAACATTGGAAACTGCTGGATGTACGGCTTGCAAGAGATCACGCCCGGTCTCACTGCAGGTGCAAACATTGGAAAGTACATGTACATCCATGCCTAATAAACAAGTATATTGCAAACAAATAAATTTGAAGAACTCATATATTATTTAATAAAATAAGAGCATTTTAATATGTAAGATAAAAAATAACATTTACTTAAATAATGAAATTAAATAAATCAAAATTTGGAGAAATGATTGATAATACCTCAAGTAGTGACCAGCACCCGGCCAACTCTTTTGCATCAACACACGAAGCCTGACCAATGTTCCTGTACAAGTATCCAAGCATCAAAGCACCCCATGCAAACCCCCTACAGGTTCGAACATCTTTCACGAATGGCCAAAGTTTGGCAGGGACGATGTTACCACTCTTATCAGTGAAGAGTGAACTACCAAGTAAATATTAGATGTAGCATCCAACCTTATGCTCAGAGGAAAGTCTATTCCGGGGACTCTTTACAACATCAAACAACTCCTGACCATTTATACCACCTCCAGTATAGGTGATACCCAAGTCATTCTGAATAACAGTAATCAACTGATCCCAAGAGTAATAAAATCCACAACATTACCATAAGCAGGCACGCCCAGTATCAGCTTAACATCATGTCAGGTCACTGTCATTTCACCCCAGGGCATGTGGAAATTGTTGTGTCCGACTGCCACCTCTCCACAGAAGCAGATAATAACGCTGAGTTGGGATGCTAGAAAATACAAGACCTCCAATGCATGAGTCCTGTCCCTGCCGCCAAATCTACAACCTCAGGATCACTAGGGGTCCAACCTGTAAGTGCGATATAGCGCGATCGCGACTTCAATGTACCTCGGTCCTGATCATCAACCAAATAAATTAATATTTAGCATTACATAATATAACATAAAAAAATAAAATAGTTGAGCAATTACTAATAAAAAAAGTACATGTCCACGCCATATAGAACCTGCCACATGTACGTCGTACGACGAAATAAGCACTAGAATGACAGGACCTCCCTCAGCTAGTCCTGTCTACTCCCAATCTGCACTATTCGATTTCTTCCTCTGAGTAGGTGCCGTAGGAGGACGCGGTTGGTCGGGTCTTTTGCTCCGAGACCCTGATCTTACTCATAACTGACATGAAACTGCCGGTCAACCCTTTCCCTTTTTTTGAACGAAGCCTACTGCTGGATGATGAAGCAGGAGCCACAGGTACAAACTCCTCCCCATCTCCGACATGATCATCACCATCATCATCATTATCGTCGTCGTCGTCATCATCATCATCATCATCATCATCTCTCTGATCGTCCTCTCCGCTGATGTGGAGGAATCCAACTATGGCAGGCTCCTCAATGAAACCCCTGTTACCTTTCAACCCAATACCCCCAGAATCTCTAACTAGAAAAGGCTCATAAGAGGAAACGCCATAATCAGTGGTTGTGTAATCATGTGTGCTGTAAGATGAATCGAGAAGGACTCCACCCATAAGTTGGTCGAAAAACACAGCACCTAACTTCCTCCCTGGACCATTAAACTCATTCAAAAGTTCATGAACTTTAGATCTATAGGATGCATTATGATGACGAACAGAAGGAGCATGTACATAAGAATCATATAATGTGGGTGGGGGTTGAGATGGTGGCTGGGAAGATCCCCATATATCATATAGAACAGGAGTGTGTGAGCAGTGTGATGAGAGAGGATGACGAGATCGAATCGGTATATGGGATAGTTGGATAGAAGATCCTGGTGCACCTAGATCATAATATATCTCAAGTGCAAGTGGGGTAGGAGTAGACGGGATATCAGTCAACCCCTCAAACTTCGAGATGAAGCTGTAATAGTAAAACCTTGAACTCGACCTGTCCTGTCCATTACAGGACCTAGATCATCATCTCCTCTACGTGCGCCTGGCCGAACAATCTATTATATATTCAAACACATTCATCAATAATTAGCATATATTTGCCTATTTAATTTATTGTGCATTATATTATTTTTTTTTAATTACATTATCTATATCATTGCATCATGAGCATTTTTTAAATGTACTTTAATTTTTCTCTTGTATTACTAAATTATTTCATTATTTTTTCCAACCTCATTCTTATTTAATTCACATTACTTTAACATTTAGTATTATTTTATTATTTATTCTTAACGAGATTTATTATTTTATTTCTTTTCACTGATAATAATGTAAATTAATATTACTAATTATAAGGGGTTGGATCCTATTATTTAAATTATTATCATTTTTTTCTATTTGTATTATTAATTTACTTTAATTCAAATAATTATTTTAAACTATTATTATTTACAATATTAATTAAATACCAATGTTTAAATTATGATTTCCTTAAAATCATTCATTAGTCATCATAAATTAATATATTCTCAAGTTATATTTATTATGTAATGCCTTACCCCATAAGCACCTAGCATGACTTTAAAAGTACGGACGTTATGAAAATAGAGTTTGAATCTGATATGGTGGAATATAGTGTTTTTGACACTTAGTGGTATTTTGGAGATATTTAAGAATGAGAGTAAAATTTTATTATATTGAGGTTTTATTATTAAGGTTTATAAGTGCCTTTAAGTGGATTTTATTTTTAATACCTAGTGTGTGTATTTTAGAAATTTAAAATACTTGACATTTTCATATAAGGTTTTCCCAAAAAAAAAAAAAAAAACCTTACCACTTAAGGAAATGGCTGCCACCTCATAGGCCACCCGTCGTCACACCACTATTTACTGTTTTTTTTTCTTCTTTTCCCCCCCTTAACCGCCTTGTCTCTCTCTCTCTCTCTCTCTCTCTCTCTCTCTCTCTCTCTCTCTCTCTCTCTCTCTCTCTCTCTCTATATATATATATATATATATCATCTTTTTTTTAATGATCCTTGTTGGCAGCCATATTAGCTATTTAAAGGTTAGTAATTTGGGTGTTTATTTCTTTATTTTTTTTCCTGCAAGTTCTTTTCTTTTTAGTCTTGATAGAATATATATATATATATGGTTTAGGTGTATTGTTTGTTGTTTTGTTTAGTATATAGTGAGATTTATTTCTAGTTAGATTATATATATAAATATATATTTTAAGTTATTTATTTTAGGATTAAATATTTTTAAATGGATTTTTAATATATAGTATATAATTAATTATAGTTTCTTGGGAGAGTATAGATATTTTTTTAAGAATATAAGATTTTCGATCTTTTAAAGAATTATTATAAGTATATATATCATTATATAGGGGTATATATATATATATATACATCCTAAAGTTCCTTTCGTAGGATTTCGATATTATTTAGGGAATAGGACTATTTGATCGGTACCCAGGTATTAAGTATTTTTGTATTATTATTTTGTAGGATCTTAGCACCAGATCTACATCCAGGTGAGTCCACAAACTCTATTTTATTATGTTATTTCATAGATTACGAGACGTATAAAAATATTTTTTCCGAACCATCACAAAATATTGCTATTTTTAGAATGATATCTCTCAGTGTGTTTTTGGAGATGTTCTCCACAACGTGTTACGTGTTCCCTAGAAAAATGCATAGGAGCGGTGCTCTAGGTGTTTCTTTTAAAACAGATTATTACAGTGGTGAATAAGAAGTTTGTCGTACGCAGGTTTTTTTGAAAATATTTATATGTTGGAAAAATTTCTAACTTGAAAAGTTACGTGTTTTGATATGTATGAATATAGATCTGGAATTGGCATGATTGTGAAATTTGCATAAGCATGTGATGACTGGCGGATGAGGATTACTACTCTGTAATGTTTATGACTTGAATCTATTCCCACGGTCAGGCAAATGACCCTTCGGTTTGTAAATACATATGAAAACCTCATTCCGACCAGGGTTAAAGTTTGTTGAAAATCAAGTGAACGGACGCGTTGTACTTTACGTGGTAGTCTCCCGTACTAGGGCCTTTTCCGATGACGTGGACGGGTTTTTGACTCTGAGGGTGGATCCACTTAAAGAGGGGCGTAGTACCTTGAGGGCGTGGCCCAATCGGTATTTACGTGGACATCGCATCATGCTCTGCGGTGGAACGTTTGCCTAGTGGAGAGTCAGGAGGGGCTCGAAACTGAGATTGGCCCCAGGGCAGACCTAGTAGGTGTCCCAAGAGTCTGTAGCCTGTTTTGACTAGTGATATCGGAGTGCAGTTGTTTGTGATCGAGCGCTTGTATGGTGTTTGGCTGGTATTGACTACGAGATGCCGGAACTTGATTCCGATGGCCTCGTTTTGGGGATCCAAACTTTGTCCGTGGAGCCCTACTGCTGCATTACATGTTCTTTTAAATTTGGGGCGTAGAAGCTGCGCTGATGTGTCTTGATTCGCTCAGACTTCCCAGCTCTTTTGTGAAACGGCATCGTCATTGTTTTAAAGAAATCACTACAGCACACACATGTGGGCTCACTGAGTGTTCGCACTCACGTTCTTCCATATCATGTTTTTTTCTTAGATTAGCTCAGGACGGTAAGGGGCCCAGCAAGCCACTGAAGTTTTAGGCCAGGAGTTTTTGGATCAAATCTCCCCAGAGGGGCATATGTCTATGTTTTATCTTTCCTAGACTCGAACCGTTTGTAAAATTTTTCTTTTTATTTTGTCGTGTAAAGTTGCTGATGTAAGATACTTTTGTTTTTATATTGAAACGATCATAAGAAGTTTTTTTTAAATCTTGTGTTCTGAGTGCACTAGTAGTATCTAGTTTACTTAAGTTTTCTACGTACTTTTTGTATATACCTATAAGTGCTATTCCAGGGTTGTGTTCTTAGTTTGAGACTTATAGTTTAGTTCCGAGAGGCACGCAGATGCCCTACTCAGCTGCAGTTGACCTAGTGGCAGGGTTGGGAGTATCACATATTATCATTATAGGGGTTCACATCACTAAACACTAAGTTATAACGAAATCATTAATCTACTACCCCTTTATTATTTCAAAACGTTGACAGAATAAATAAATTTAATTAGCCCTAACCATATAAATTGATTCAAACTATAACATGAATAATTATAACACTTGTGATTATGCTAACAAAATAATGAATGCATATCAAGATTCAAATTGTTCACATAAACATAATTCATAATCATATTACAAACAATTTTAAGATAAAACATTTTAAACAATTAATTACATGTATTCTACAAAGACAAAATTAAATAGCATTTGAAATAAATATGAAATTAAATTCAAGTAAAACTCCTTAAATAACATAATATTAACAAATTAAACATAATGATAATTTTAAATATTTATAGACACAAATGTAAAATATATAAACAAATATTTTAAAAAAATTTTCTGCTAGACTCTCGCCCAGGCTGGTGAAAATTACAGGAAGATTCGTTAGTCTGGTGAAAAAATCACTGTAGAAACTTGTTCGCACCAGCGACATGTAGAAAGGTCTTCGCCGGATTGGGCAAAAATCACAATTTCATCGATCATATGGGTGAAAGCCCCTTGTTTCGGTAGAAATTTCATGTTCCAAAACGTAGCATTTTTTTTTCGATATGATGCATATTTTCAAGATCTAAATCGATAAAATTATAAATAAATAAGTATAGATCAAAATACTAACATTTTTATTTTTATTTTTAACGGTTGATCTTCCTAGATCTGAGTTTGAAATGTTAACTTGTAGAGAGAATTGAGAGGATTTTCTTTAGAGAGAAAAAGTTAGAAGGTGAAAATAAAATTTTTTAAATTTTTTCGCATTATCCATATAGATTCCCAAATTGTCTTTATCGATCCACTTCTTTAATTAGTTTACTGTTGTTTAATTCTAGATTTCCATGACTCTCTTGCACCTTACTATAATTTCTCCTACTTAGTTTATCAACATTTTGTCTCTACCCAAAAAAAAAAAAAATTTCTCATGAATTGCCTCATCGTAATTAATCTTGATAATTAGCCTAAGGCAATCATGAAATTTGGGGATCACGATTTTACAAATTGTTGTAGAATCTTAAAAAATGTATGTATATACTATATAAACCCTGCTGTTCTTCCTTATTATTAGTTGAAATTGATATTGCTTAATTAAATAATTAATGAATTTTTAACAATTTTATGTAATTTTTTTTATGGATATCTTTTAGGTGAGTTGTGTCCAAACTCAAAATTTTGACATGATATCAGAATTATTATGTTAAGTTTCTCGTAAATGATGTCTTGTAAAATTTTACGCTCCATGCTCATATGACTAGATCTAGGCGTGAGGAAATGTGTGAACTCCAAGTAAATTTGAGCAATATTTTTTTCTTTGAAGTATCTTTTGAAATGATTTATGCGTAAATTTAAAATTTTGGCAGTCTTAAAAAATAATTTTGTTTACTTCTCGCAATAAGCAACCAACCAAACAGAGACAAGGGACTTTTTTGGTGAGGAAAACGAATTAAGTAAAAGGGCAAACATTTCAAAGATATTTTAGGCGTTTTTCGTCATCTTTGCAAAATGATAGAGGCTTTGGCGTTGAATTGAAAGTTGAAACTTGTGGTGGTCACGAAACCATCAATCAAAATGATTATTGAGGCTAATCTATGACTTGACACAATGATAATTGTCCTGTGCGTCAGTGTTTTGTGAGGTTCAAGTTTAAATTCCTTTCATGCCGTCATTCTTGTCTCCACATAAAATCTCATCTCATTTAGGTATTCATGTAATTAATCACAGGAATTTTCTCGTACTTACCAGAAACTAAACACACCGCCCTCTATTACATCATCTTTTTAATAGTAATGATTATTTGCCCAGTCCGTACTTTTCTTGAATTTGATTTTTCACAATAATCTGGAATAATGTGGTTGGAGGAAACGTCTGTAAACACGAAAGTTCTTTGGGGCCTTAATTAACGGGATAAAAAATCTTGTTAGATTGATATTAAACCAATTAATTAGTTTAAATGAAGGTTTAATTAAAAAAATTAAATAGATACTTTTTGTCTTTTACTATTATAAATATTTACTGTACAAAAATTAACATTTCATCCTCAATTGAGACAATTAATTAATTCAACATTGAGACATATTTAGCATCACTGTTATGTTACCCATGTTCCAATTTCATTAAAAGTATATAGAAATGTTGATCATATCTTTGCAGTGACATAACTAGATCAGAAAACATTTTTGGTTTAAAAGAAATATGTATATTTGTCATCTATATAATATTTCTCTTTTGATGAAATGGTAGTCCCCCACAATGATTGGAGATATATATAAAGGTGATCTGATCTGCCTGCACTCCTCCAATTAATTCAATTGAAACAGTAGTGTAGTAGTACTGCTCTGTCGCTTGCTGTATATCCAACAAATTACATATGACCAACCACCTGTATATACTAACGTGATTGTCTCTCTACACCCATGATCCTCTTATGCTTCGCTACAAATTTTTATCCCAGAAAAAACGATGAGCGACAGAGAGAAAAAAGATTAATCTAGAACTCACCACCCCCGCAAATATAAATAAATATATATTGGTCCTCACAGATTCAACAGTCAAATCACTACTCCATTAGAAACAGATAAAATGAAAACCCAAACTCATCCTTCAAAAGAACGCCAAAAAAATAAAATAAAATAAAATAAAATTTCAGCCATGCATAAATATGATTGGTAATGCAAGGGCCAAATGTAAGACGTACAGGAATTGCTATGGACATAATTTTCACCCACAAACACACACACACACACTACTAGTGGTGAATAATACATATATCTGTGATGTGATGATGATCAATTGAGATGATGATGACAGCGGTACAGAATTCTCTCCCTAGTTTAAAGAATAAATAAATTTTTATAAATATAGTACCATACATTTACCTGATCCAAGGTTAATTATATGTAAATAGGACTATTAATGGACTTAAGCCAATCTCAAGTCCACCCTAAAATTTTAAGGTTAAGTTTGAGCCTAAATAAGATTGGATATTTAACGGCCCGACCCATATTATATACAAATAAAAGTAATTAATATTCTCTGATTTCTATATATTTATGTTTATAAATCTAAATAGTTATTAGATCTTAATATACTATATATTATTTCTATATATTTATGTTTATAAATCTAAATAGTTATTAGATCTTAATATACTATATATTATGTTAATAAATTAATTTTTGTATAATTCATATTATAATTTACATTTTATAATAGATTATTTTTTAAAAAATTAATTTAAAAAAAGAGAGAAAATTCAGCTTAGGACCGAACTCAACCTGAGCCTATTTAGGCCGAGTTTGAGCTCATTTGTATTCAGCATGTTCGGTCAGGGCCCATTTAGCTCAACCCTACCTACAGATGGGTCAACTCCTATGAATTCCATGCTCAATATGTCCATCTTTGCATGTATCACTACAAAAATTCAAGGAAATACCGCCAAAGTTCTTACTGACGGTGAACTAACTTTTGACCCCTTGACATCGATAACAACTGGTACCGACATAAAATCGTCGTTACCTCCTATTCCCGACGACTTACCTACGGAATTTTATTTTTTCGTGGCATGTCAGGAGCTAATGCCAATCTTCCGTCATAAACAAATATCGGAGGCACTGGATTTTAGTCGCTAAGATTTACGGAGGACAATGTCAGCGATTTCTTTTCCGTCGATCAAACTGACGAATGTTACCTATGGTTGCTAGGTTTTTAAAAATTAATGCCGACGGTTTCCTTTGCGTCGGTAAGGTCGATAAATATTATTGACGGTATTTCCCGTCAGTTGCTAGTTTTTTAAAACTTGTTTGCTACAGTCATCCCGTCGGTCTCTCGTCGTTTATTTTTTTATAATTTGTAAAACAGACTTGAAACTCCCTGGAATGTAGAAAAAAACCCAACAGCAACGCTATATATTCATAAACTCATCCACAAACAGTATATATTCATAGACATTAAACCCATAAACTAAAACATCCATAAAACATAAAATGTACAAAATATCAAATAGTACTGGTGCCCGAGGCATCAAAAGAGGGGAAGGGGGAGTAGAGGAAGATACCCTTACGTCTGAGGTCCTGGCAATTGTTACCGCCGATGAATATGTTGATGGAACGACAACCATAGCAACTTTGACGATTTCTATCATCGGTGGTATAGGCGTGTTTGGCAAGTCGCTCTGCTCGGCAAACCGCCTCATGTGCTCGTCGAAGGTAGCACATGCATTGGAAACATCAACCTCAACCTATCTCATGATCCTATACTCTGCTTCCAAACAGCAAGGTGGCAATCTAGCTTCGGCTTGACTGCTCTCAGCTCTGAGATGAGCTGCCTCCGAACCAGCTCCATATAATCGGTCATGGCTTAATCCACCAAATATAGTAGCCATCAGTTGGAGATCATTGGGCATAGGAGCGCCCGTGGCTGCAGCTTCCTCCTCGGCCTTCTGTCGGGCCTCGTGAAATTTTGTCTACAATATGAAATGTTACTTTGATAATAAGTTATAAATATTATATAAAATTTAAAGTTATAAGTTATAAAACATTATATAAACTTAAGTTATAAATTTCAATAAACTTACCGAAAACTCTTCTGAGAAGGTATCCACATACTGCCCCTTCTTATCCCCAGTCTGATACTTGTAGAGTTCCTCCAAGTGTCTGCTCTTGGAGAACCTCTCTATTAAATCTGCTTGCTGTGAAAGAAAAAAAAGAACAACACACAATTAATAATTACATTATAATGAAGTCTTGAAGCAAACATCAGTTCTTACCCTCTTCAACTGATGCTCTGTGAAGAAGATAGAACTACCTATGTGCTTCCCCGCTCCCTGACCCCCCGTTCCTCATTCCTATTCCTTTTTATTCCGTTCACAAAATGATTTGTACTCAGGACTCTCCCAATACTTCATCATCTACTCCCAGAACATCTCAGGAATCTAAACAGGCCTCTTCCTCACTGTCCGAGCATCACCAAGCAAATCTCTTATCTGGTTGCCGACCATGATCTCCCATGACTGCCTCATCTTGGTCATGGAAAATGTCGGGTCCCATACGCATCTTTTCTAAAAATTCAATGAAATTTCAAAACATTAGAAAATAATATTTGTATAAATATAAGTATAACTAGTATAAGATTCAAAAAATTGTATCATAATTGTTAGCCCTAAGGGCATTATTGCATATGATTTTGATTATGATTAACATATGTTTGTGTGAGTATTAAGCATAGTTTCTATAGAACAAAAGAAGCATATTTGAAGTCTCAAGGCTACACTCTTAGAAGCAAAAGACCTTGGTGATCAAGGAAAATGAAGGAGAAAATATCAAGCCATTGAAGACCTTGAAGACTTGTGTCTTAGTTAGGGATGTGCTAGGTATTTCTTTGTAAAACTCCCCTAACTCTCATCTTTGATTGTTGATCATGTATAAAGCTCCTTGCATGAATTTCTTTCTATAAACCTTTCTTGAAATCCAAGTATTCTTGATAGAGTTTTTGATGCCTTTGAAAGTTTTCTTATCTCTAAAAGAGTATCAAGAATACATATTTTTGGAATAGGAAGGAAAGCTCTTTTCTTGTAAAATACTGGCTGTAAAATCCTTTTAAAAAACTGGTCGTCAAATTTTCTAGTTTTAGAAAAATCGGTCATCCGATTTTTGTAGGATGCGTCCGAATCTTTCTATTTCAAAATCGGTCGTCCTATTTCAGAAAAGGGCTCATCCGATTTTCTTGTATAAAGAAATCGAACGTCCGTTTTTAGAAACCGATCATCCATTTTTCCTTTTTACAGAGAAAAATATTACCGTTATATAGAGTAACGGCTACTTTTTTTCCTATATATATTGATTTTTTGATCAGCTAAAAGAGTAAGAAGTTTGGTGAAATATTTATTGAGATCATTTAAGAACTTTAAAGAGCCAAAAAGTACATTCCTTCAAATATTTTTTTTATCTCACAAAAACATCTTCTTGAGTTTCATTGCTGATCTTCATCAAAGAAGAAGTAAAGAGGAGCTTGTAGAAGCGTTCAATTGAGTTGTACCTTTCCTTCTCAAGCTCACTTGGTAACATTGTTCTTTACTCATCTCTCTTTTATTAATATTAAAGGTTTATATTGAAAAGCCCCTTGAGTTATCCTTTGATTGCATTTGTGTTGGAAATTGAGGTTGCTTGCAAAACCCTTGGTGGGTGATCCTCAAAGTTGTGATTGTTGTATACTTTGTTTATAGTGGATTTGAAAAATCCTTGGATGTTGACTCAAGGTAGTAGATGTAGCTCTTTGAGAGAGTGAACCACTATAAATTGTTGAGCCTCTTTACTCTATGCTTTTTGCTTGATTGTCTTAACTATAAGATTTTGTTTGGTTGGGAATTTTATTAAAAAGAGTTTTAGAATTCTTTCTCAAACAAAATTAGAGGTTTATCTTTTAATCACACAATTTTTTTTTAAAAGTTAGCCAAAAACCTTATTCAACCCCCTTCCCCCTTCCCCCCCTCCCTTAAGGTTTTTCAATTGGTATCAGAGCAGGGCTTCTCTAAAAAAGAACTAACATCCTTGAAGCAAAAGATCTTTCTTTAACTATGGCTAATGTTTCTAGTTTACCGTATGTAGAAGGCTCTTCTACAAATTGACCTCCTCTTTTCAATGGTACAAATTATACTTTTTGGAAATCTAGAATCAAAATATTTATATTTATTCTACTAACTTTGATCTTTGGAGTATTGTAGAGAAATGACATTTTATCCCTCAAAAGGATGGAAGAATCAAGAAAGTAGAAGAGTTTGATGAATATGATTCAAGAAGGATGACTTTAAACTACCAAGCCGTGAACATCCTAAGTTGTGCATTGGATGTTAATGAATACAATCGAGTAAGTGGATGTGACTCGGCCTATGACATGTGGAAACTATTGGAAGTCACTCATGAAGGAACCAACCAAGTCAAAGAATCAAAGTTGGCTTTGTTAGTAAGAGATTATGAACTCTTCGTGATGAAGCAGCATGAAAGTATTAGTGAAATGTTCACTAGATTTACAAACATCACAAATGGACTCAAGGCTTATGGAAAGGAATACTCAAGAGGAGAAGCAAATAGAAAAGTTCTAGATGCACTCCTTAAGATATAGCAACCAAAATGTCTTGCCATAGAGGAATCAAAGGATTTAAGAACTCTCCAAATGAAGAACTCATTGGCTCTCTTCTCAACTATGAATTAAACGTGAAAAGGTTAAATGAAATAGAAGAAGAAGTAAAGGGAAAAAGAAGTATAGCTCTCAAAGCTAATGAAGAAGAACAAGCTAGTTCTTCCAATGATGAGGATAATCATGATGATGATGAAGATATAACCTTGGTTATGAGAAAATTCAAAAGATTCTGTAAGAAAGGCTTCAACAAAAAGGGAAAGAAACCTCCATTTAAGAAAGGAGGACAAAACTCTTCATTATTCAAAGCAAGATTCTTTGAATGCAATAGCATGGAATACCTTGTAGCCAATTGTCCAAAGGCTATTGAAAAAGAAAAAGTAGCGTCGGAAGCCAAGCTTGAAGCCTTAAAGAAAAAGAAGAAAGGCAAGGGACTTATTGGTGCATGGGATCAAGATACAAGTGAAAGTGAAGGTGATGAGAAAGCAAACATGTGCTTCATGGCAATGGAGAATGAGGTACAATCTTCACCCTCTAACTCTTCTAGTCTCATTGATGATATTTGTGATGATGATCCTAGTACTATGCTTATTGAAATGTATGGTGAGTGCAAAAAGGTTTCTAAAAGAAACAAAGATTTGAAAAACAAAACTCAAGCTTTGCTTGATGAAAATTCAAAACTTATTTGTGAAAATAAATCTCTTCTTGAGTCTTTAGAAATCTTGAAAAATGAAAAAGATTATTCAAACAATAATTTTCAAAAACTTGTTTTAGAAAACAAGAAGCTTTGTGAAAAGGTTTCCTCTCTTGAAAAATGCTCGGTTGATTATGAAGTTTTAAAGAAAAAGGTGAATGATCTCACGTTGTGCATTGAAAAATTTATCAAGGAAAAGAAAATTTTGAAAAATTTCTCGGTTCACAGAGATGTCCTTATGATAAAAATGGCATTGGATACAACCACTCTAATGCTTCTTCAAAGCAAACATATTTTGTCAAAGCTTATTCATCTTTCTCCCATCTTTGTTGTACTTATTGTGGTAAAAGTGGTCATAAGGCCACTGGATGCTTTGTTAAAAGAAAAGTTGAAATGGGAATTAAAATTATTTGGAGAGTAAAAACTACTAACATTTATAGACCCAAAAGAATATGGGTACCAAAAGTCATCTCTTCTTCTCATATTATAGGAACATAAATCAAGCTCCAAGTGGTACTTAGATAGTGGATGCTTAAGACACATGACCGGAAATGCATCCCTCATGAACAAGCTAAGAGAAACCGAAGGTGGCTTTGTTACTTTTGGTGATAAGAAGAAAGGGAAGATCATCGGTATAGGTAACATTGGATATGGTTCATCTTCTTTAATTAAGGAAGTGCTTTTAATTGATGGTTTGAAGTTCAATTTACTTAGTATTAGCAAATTGTGTGATAATGGATGCAAAGTTGGTTTTGAAAGTGACTCTTCTTCTATCATAAACAAGTTTGAGAACAAAACTATTTTTGTTGTAAAAAGGGTTGGTAATGTCTATGTCTTTTATCTTGAAGATCTTATCTCACAAAAACTAAAATGTCTCTCGGTTCATGATCATGATGTATTTGAAGGCTTGGCCATGTTAGTATGGATTTGCTAAACCAACTTTCTTCTAAAGAACTTGTTAGAGGATTGCCAAAACTTAGTTTTGAGAAAACTGAACTTTGCGATGCTTGCCAATTTGGAAAACAAATAAAATTCTTTTTTAAACCAAAGAAAACTATTTCAACTTCAAAACCTTTAGAACTCATTCACATGGATTTATTTGGACCTATGAGAACCACTAGTCTTGGTGGTAAGAGGTATGTCTTCGTTATTGTGGATGATTTCTCTAGATTTACTTGGACTTTTTTTTTTAAGCCAAAAAGATGAAGTCTTTCATGAGTTTGTTAAACTTTTCAAAAGAGTTCAAACCTCCCTTGATTGCAAATTGATTTCCATAAAAATTGATAATGGGAGAGAATTTAACAACCAAGATTTTACAAAACTTTGTGACGATTTTGGCATTTCACATAACTTTTCGGTAGCCAAAACTCCTCAACAAAATGGAGTTGTGGAAAGAAAAAATTGAACTTTACAAGAAATGGCAAGGTCAATGCTTTGTGAAAACTCTCTACCAAAATCTTTTTGGGCCGAAGCCATAAACACCGCTTGTTACATGATGAATCTTGTTCTCTTGAGACCTCTTTTAAAGAAAACTCCTTTTGAACTCATTTTCAACAAAACTTTCTCCATTGAATACTTCAAAGTTTTTGGATGCACATGCTTTATCTTAAATACCAAGGATAATCTTGGAAAATTTGATAAGAAATTCGATGAGGGAATTTTTCTTGGATACTCTTCAAATAAGAAAGCTTATAGAATTTTCAACAAAAGAACTTTATGTGTTGAAGAGTCCATTCATGTTAACTTTGATGAAACTAACCATTTTGAAAAGAGAAATGATGATGATGACATAGATAACTCTTTGAGCCATGAACAAATTCACACTCAAGCTTGGGAAAATCATTCTAAGGAGGAAGAGGAGATTGAGGAAATAATAGAAGAGGATCAACAAACTCATGATATTCCTCAAGATGTGATATATCCCAAAAGGCACTCAAAGGATGAAATCATTGCCGATGTATCGCAAGTGGTAAGAACAAGAAGGTACTTCATAGATAACTTTGCATATTATCTCAAATTGAGCCTAAATTTATTGATGACGCTTTGTGTGATGAGTTTTGGATTATTGCTATGCAAGAGGAATTAAACAAATTTGAAAGAAACAAAGTTTGGACTTTAGTCCCTAGACCACGTGATTACCCTACCATTGGAACAAAATGGGTTTTTAGAAATAAACTAAATGAACCCGGAGATGTTATTGGAAACAAAACTAGACTTGTAGCCCAAGGATTTAATCAAGAAGATGCTTTGGCTAAAAGAGTAAGAAGTTTGGTGAAATATTTATTGAGATCATTTAAGAACTTTAAAGAGCCAAAAAGTACATTCCTTCAAACATTTTTTTTTATCTCACAAAAACATCTTCTTGAGCTTCATTGCTGATCTTCATCAAAGAAGAAGTAAAGAGGAGCTTGTAGAAGCGTTCAATTGAGTTGTACCTTTCCTTCTCAAGCTCACTTGGTAATATTGTTCTTTACTCATCTATCTTTTATTAATATTAAAGGTTTGTATTGAAAAACCCCTTGGGATATCCTTTGATTGCATTTGTGTTGGAAATTGAGGTTGCTTGCAAAACCCTTGGTGGGTGATCCTCAAAGTTGTGATTGCTGTATACTTTGTTTATAGTGGATTTGAAAAATCCTTGGATGTTGACGCAAGGTAGTGGATGTAACTCTTTGAGAGAGTGAACCACTATAAATTGTTGAGCCTCTTTACTCTATGCTTTTTGCTTGATTGTCTTAGCTATAAGATTTTGTTTGGTTGAGAATTTTATTAAAAAGAGTTTTAGAATTCTCTCTCAAACAAAATTAGATGTTTATCTTTTAATCACACAAAAGATTTTTAAAAATTAGCCAAAAACCTTATTCACCCCCAAGGTTTTTCAATAATATTATAAGTATTACAGACTTGTAAGAAAAGTAAGACAAAGTAAAACAACTATAATATTGGATTCATTTACCTGAAACTTTCCCTACCACATGTTATGGACTTCTGGCGGGACCTCAAACTAACAGTAGTAAGGGTCAGTGAATCGCTCCTGCATGATAGCTGAAATATGGGTGGCGGCTCTAGAAGATGGATGTAGTCTATACATATTAATATTAGTATATATTAATTATAGTTTATATAATTATAACGATATGTTTTTTATGTTTATTGAACTTACCAATTTACATTCTAGGTCAATAACCGCTGAGTATCACTGGGAGGCATCTTCCAAGCTGTAGGATTTGTACAAGGAGCCGTAAATGATGACAGCTGTGTGGTCGGTGCGGAAGATGAATCGGGAGCGTCGGAACATGCCGGTATCTCTGTCTGTGTCTGGAGATCTTGATCTATACGTGTCTGTGGATCCTGCTATGTCGGAGTCAACGGATCGTGCTCTGTGGAAGTCTGTGGATCCGTCTGTGTCGTAGGCGGTGTCTCCTACTATGTGGGGACGGTGGATCCTTTCTCTTATGTCCTCTGGCTATCGAACTTGTAATATAAGTAAGGAGGATAGAATTAGTTATAGATAATAAATGTAAATGTAATTATTGAAGCAGAGCTCTTTTAGCTTTCTCATGGATGAATGGACATAGGTATTGGACGGATTGGTAAATATTCAAAATATCATTAGTATGATAACAAGAAATAAACATAATTATAATGATAACACAAGTACAATAAAAGTTAATCATACAATGTTCTATCTGTCGGAATCCTCATCGGAATCATTATCAGATGCAGCATCGAAATACTCGTCAGTCTCTTCATCGAAATCTTCATCAAAATCCCATTCTATTTCAGTATCATCATTTTGTACTTCCTTAAAATATGTCTCTACTGCGATATGTACTTCTTCTGACGAACGAGACTCGTGGATGAGAGATCCTACGTCTTCAATCGTCACATCTATTGCCGGACCCTCGTGAATGTCCACGTTCTCTTGGAATGCATCATCGTGATGGGGAACATCTATTAGGTCGGGTCGCGATTTCATCACACTAACTCAATCGGTCCTTGGTCTTTTAGAGCTAGGATACAAGTGGACCGATACTTGCTTGGCTTGATGAGCTAACACTCTTTGTGCAAATCAACAATTTTATATTGAGGACGAATCCTCATTCTTCTTTCGGAAGAATCTAACCAATCACAATGAAACAAGACGACCTTTTTGATTGGTGTTCCAGTGAACTCTACCACAACTATTTCTTTTAAAACACTATAATAGTTTGGTTTCACACATGCACCATCATTATAAGTTTCTCCCTCCTAACCCTTATCTCTAGTGTGAAACCAAAACCCATTGACAATGTATCCCTTGCATGTCTTAACTTTTCTAGAAGGACCCCAAGATAAATTTTTTTAGGAGTTGACTACATTGTTGCGTGGGCTTGTGCATCTGTATACACATTTGACAAGGTTAATAAGGTTATGTAACAATCTTTGTTAATTAAATTTAAATGATTAGGGAGAGATTAACTTACTTCAACTCTAAACTACTTTGCGAATCCCTCGCTTATTTCGTCTTGCTTTTATAAGTGTAGTACGAATCATTTGCTGCAATTCAATTCAATAGCCATAGCTATATTATATAAAACTCCTAATAACCACAATACAAGATATGATCGGATGCTCTATTGATTTCAGGTTCTCTCAACTATCACATTAATTAATTATAGAGTACTATTAATCTTGAAAACTTAATAAGAACATCATTAATTAAACTAAAATAATATAATTAATAATAAAAAGTCAAAATAACAGAGCAGAAGCTCTCACCCTCTCAGCAATAGTAGGAGGATATAGTTCCGGCAATAGAGGAAGTTTACGACCAGCAGCAGGCAACAATTTCCGACAGCCTCTCAGCAGTTGCAATCGATCTCAGTGAGAGAGAGAAGAAGAAGAAGAAGAGAAGAAGAAAAGAAGAAGAATAAGAGAGAGAGAGAGAGAGAGAGAGAGAGAGAGAGAGAGAGAGAGAGAGAGAGAGAGAGGGGGCGGCATCGTAGATGGCTTCATCGTCGGTGAGTGGCAGGTGCAGGAGGGGTTGGGAGGGTTTTTTGAGAGCTTCTGAATAAATTGAGGAAGGAAAGGGATTTGCCCAATCTTAAATATCTCTGAAGTTATTACCGATGGCACATTGACAGTCACGCCGTTGGTAATATAATATAAAAACATACCAATGGAAAGCCCGTCGGTAAAACCGTAGGTAAATAAAAATTAACTATCGACGCAATGCATGTAACCGTCGGTAATGCTGTCGGAAGTGTTATCTATTCACCAACGGTCGACGACCGTAGAAAAGTCCGTCGGCACCAAGCTCAACTGGAAGCTTCTATCGTCGATACCAAGCCGTCATTTTTTGGCGCGTAGTTTCCCTCAATTTTTTTGTTCGAATTCTTAAATACCAATGATAATAGTCCTATCCGTCAGTACGCTATCACTAATTACTGACGGTTGTTGCCGTTGTTGGTAAGTTCCATCGGTAAATGGCTCTTTTTTATATAGTGCAAGAATGGCAGTTTTGTGCTGCATATCTATATTTAGGTTTTTTGTGCTGTATATCCGTACTTTAATGTTGAAAATTGTATTTTTGTGCTTTGGTGTCTACTGTTCTTGATTTCCAAGTTTAAGACACACGGATTTTGTGTTTCATTATGCATTAATGTGTTTTTTTGATATGTTTTCTTCTGTTTTGAAACTATAAAGTATGCAATATTGCTTAGATTATGCATTCTGAGTTTTAAAACTGAGAATACATAGTTTTAAAGCTGACAATGCCTACTTTTACTACTAGAAATACCTGATTTTAAAACTAGACACTGTCAACTTTAAATCTATCTAGGCACTCCCAATTTTAAAACAATGCATTCCTGGTTTTCCATGTTATACCGGACTAGGCACTATTAATCATAAAAATAGGCATTTTTAGTTATTAAAATAGGCCCTCTTGCTGACACTAATCATTCAAATGTCTCTCATAACAATGACCAAATGATAGAAATTAGAACCAAACATAAACATGATATACTAGCTGACACAAAAACATTAGTTATTGCAATCGCAAGGTAATATATGGACAAGCATAGTACACTTGCATTCTTCTCTTTATATTTTACATTCTTACCATTTTTTTTGTGTAATTCAAGTTAATACCAAAAAAAGCACCACAATCACAAAGAACCAAGCCAGCTGGCATTATAAATAAACTTAAACGACCAAGGCCAATAGAAGAAATTGATAAATCATTATCAAAAAAGCCTAGACAACCAGGGAAAAAGCAAGACAATAAGGGGGCAATGAAGAAGACCTCAAAGCAGATGACAAACGATTCACATCCTTGAACACAAATATGAAAAAACGGGGATCTATGTTGTTCAAAGTCTGACAAAAGAACAACAAAAGGGCAGTAAGAGAGATAGGGTTCGGATCCTTACTCTCTTTACGTTTGACAAGGCTGCCAAAGGGGCTTGCGATGTTTGTCATATAAGGGATTAATGTACATGATATGACTATAAAGCTTGAGCATGCCACGATCAAAATATGTGAAAATGATGTAAACTTGGTATTAGGGATCCCACGTGGCACAAAAAAAGTGGACGACTCCAACAAGCAAACTGATGAAATAGAAGATCAAAAGGCTTTCATAAAAGATATGAAGGATAAATATCCTAAGTTCCCACCCAAGGTATCAGCTGTGCAAAAAAGACTAATCGACGGCAAAAAGCGTAGAGACTAATTCAAAGGGGAGTTCGTCATTTTCTACATAACAAGCCTCATTTATTAGACTTCATTAAAGAACTTACGCCACAACCTCCTAAGAATGGCAGTCGATGGCAATGATATTTGCAACTACAACTGGTGCAAGTATACACTTGCAACATTGATAGACAAGTGCAAAACGTTTAAGAAAAATCCTTCAAGTAAAAGCTACTTCACTGGACCTATTGCATTCTTAGTGGTAAGGATTATTCTAATACATCTCGCATTGTTGATTTAATAATACATTATCGCTAACTTACTATAAAATTACATAAATGTATTATTAAATAATACATTATCGATAATGTATAAACTAGGCACTCCTAATGTTAAAACTAGGCACCCATAGTTCAAAACTAGGCCCCTCTTTGCTTACAATGAACCATTGTATGTTATACAGACCTAGGCACTCTTAGAGTTAAAAGTACGCACTCTTAGTTTTAAAAGTAAGCATTCTTAGATATAGAAGTAGGGACTCATTGCGTACAATAACCAATTATATGTTATATAAACATAGGCACTAATAGTTATAAACCTAAGCACTTCTAGTTATAAACATTAGCCTACTTTGCATGTTATATTTAATAATCACCCATAAAAAAGTATATATATTATAAATTTTAGGATCTTATAGAAAATGCAACAACGACAACGATTGGATTGGGAAGCAATGTTGTCACGCTTTTTTATGCATGTGAGGAGTTAAATCCTGACAACATTGATATTACATGCATATTCACGAAGCAACGTTCTTGAATGCTTCCAATTATACAAACAAAACAAGAAATATAAAGAACACAACAGTATGCTCCTGCTTCATCATCCATTCCACCCATTGACAACCAAGACGACAACTTCTTTGAACATCCAGAGTTCTTAAATGTATATGATGAATTTAAGAAGAAGATGCTCAAGGAAAAAAACTTTAAGAGACAAAACAATGTCCAATTTTGCTCTCGGATTTGATAATGGTATGCAGACACAATGGGACCCTGCTCATACACCACTACCATAACAAAAAGATAAATTGTACACTAACAAGGATACTGAGGACCTTGTTGAAGGAGTAGTGGACATCATAACTCTGAAAACATTTGCAGAAAAAGAACAAGTAAGAGAGAAGATGAAACAAGCAAAGGACAATATGCAACAACCAGGACACGAAGAACAACAAGAAGAAAAGCATAATGATGGAGGTTTGATGTTGACAGGTTTGTATAATTAATATTTCAAAAATTTCTAGTCGGCATTTCCCCCACCATCCCCTGCAGTGCATATATCGAGTCTGATGAGGACTTTGCTGAGGATACGATTGTTGACCTGAGTCCTATGCACAGGAAAAGGAAAGTCCCAATAACTTGAGGTCTCCTTTATGGACAGAGCAACACAAAGATAAATTTGAACTGTCATACTTCTGATTTTGCATTTCTTAATAAAATGCCAGAACAAAACATTTTAAACAGGTAACTATTTTCTTATATATTTCATATCATAACATGATTTCTGAATTCCACAACATCATAATATCCACAGTTGTAAAACTGGGCACTCCTATTTTTAAAACTAGGCACTGCCAGTTATAAAACTAGGTTCTTCTAGTTTTAAAACTAGGCACTACCAGTTTTAAAACTAGGTACTGTAAGCTATAAAACTAGGCACTACAAAGGATTTTATTTTATTTTAATTATTCTTTATTTATCTTTTAATCTATTTATTTATATTTATTTATTAATTATTTTCAGCGACAACATATTCGAACATGCTTCCGATGATATACTGTATAACACTCCAAGATCAGAGGCATGATCAATAATGAGCAATGAATACATAGATCACACTCTTCTCGAAGCGCGGACAATGCATTTGAATCAGGTTATAACAAACAAAAGAATAATAAGCTCAAGATAATCATTTTCTCTTCAAACGTCTTCGTAATTTTTCTTACTTTAATCCTCAATACTCTAATATGTTTCCAGCACATCAACGGCCAATTCTACCTAACCTTCACCAATCATTTTTCTTTTTATTTTTACACCATGCTTGTACATTGCCTACATCACTGGTAGACAAAGTACGACATGAAAACTTTATAGCCAGAACAAACTTGTAGCTTAAAATTTCCAGAATCAGCAATGCTTAACCCCCGTGATTCTGAACTTGTAAGTAATTTTAATAATTACACAATCATTTCTTCCTTTGTACTTTAGTATTGTCACACTAATTTGAGTTTTATGCAAAAGATAGCTCCTCTTCCCTGTCAGGGACGGAACCAGGGGGCGACTCGGGTAGGCTCGAGCCCCTCCGGGAACTTTTAAAAACTTTAGAATTTTTAGGTATTTTATTTTCAAGCCCCCTCCTCTCCCCAGTTTTTTTTTTTTCAATACAACCCCAAAACTTGCTATTTTATTTGTAAATTTAGAATTGTTTGAATAGTTTTGTACTTGGAATGCATCTACAAAATATACGTTTTAGCAAAATTTTTATTGTTCTTCAACCCCCCAACCTTTTTGTCCTAGTTCCATCCCTGTTCCCTGCGGTACTTTCCAGCCACTTCTACATTGTTGTCCTGAACTCAATTGATAAAAGCATACAATTAATTGACAACAGGTTACTGCTAAAGGATATAATAGCAGCAGACAAATACCCAAGAGTCATGATGTTCTTTGTAAGTCATTACAAAAAAAAAAAAAAATTTAATTATATACAAACATCTTGTTACAAATATCTAACAGACATGCTTTCTTATGATTGACAGAAAAAAGCCATGAAACAATATCTATTGAATCATGAGGGGTCATTCGTCAACCACAAGAACATCATAAAATACAAAATAGAAGAGAGGAAGATGACATGGTAAGATAGTACAAAGGAATGCGACACATGGAGCTATATAAGGGGCAAAGGAATACAAGTTGGGATACGCTACTGAACAACTCAAAAGAGGACCCAAGTATAATATCAAGACTTAGAGCGAAATATATGTACACAATCATCGTCTGAAATGAATGATAAAAGAGAGAGTGTATAAAATGCAACATCAATCTTCTACAATACCCCGATTCCCTAAAATATCTTGAAGTTGTATGATACAATATTTGAAATGAAAGTTAAATACATTTTCCAGTCTTGTATTATAATAATGTTTAATATTCTATCACTAGATACTACCAGCTCTATTGTGAATTTGCATGACATGTTATCATGATGTACTCCTAGTTTTAAAACTAGGCACTGTTAGTTATAAAAGTAGGCACTCTTAATTATAAAAGTAAGTACTGTCAATTTAAAAACTAGGCATTGTCAATTTAAAAACTAGGCATTCCTAATTTTAAAACCAGGCATTCCTAATTTTCAAACTAGGTACCCCTAGTTATAAACCTAAGCATTCATAGTTTTAAAACTAGGCATTGTTAGTTATAAAAGTAGGCACTCTTAATTATAAAAGTAGGCACTATCAGTTTAAAAACTAGGGACTGTCAGTCATAAAACTAGGCATTCCAAATTTTAAAATTAGGCATTCTTAATTTTCAAACTAGGTACCCCTAGTTATAAACCTACACATTCCTAGTTTTAAAACTAGACACTCTTAGTTTAAAAACCAAACACTATTAGTTATAAAACTTGCACTTTTAATTATAAACGTAAACACACATATTTACATAAATATTTGACATACAAAAATAACGTCAAAACCCCACAAAATAAAAATTAAAGTATCATTAAAAGAAATAAAGTAATGAAATTATAAAATCTACATAAATTTATGAATGTCTGCAAACTATTTGAAGGTTCTCCATTGCTAGAGTTCAATATTCCTAAATTAAGCTGACATGCACTACTTGGAACATTCACAACCCTCCTTGAAGCTTAATTGTTCATAAATAATTGGATAACCATTTTAATCCTTAAGTACAAAGAACTCTTTCTCTTCCCTTGCTTGATTGTACTTTATCTCAACAATGCGCTTCTTCCTTATATTACGTTCTCCTTTTGCACGCCTTCCAACTAGATCTTTACTATTGGAAGAACCACTTTCATTATTTGAATTGTCAACAAAATAATTCCCCACTTCAGCAATGATGTTGTCTTTCATCATTCTAAAACTTTCTTCTATATATTCCTAAGCATTTATATTCAATAAGTTGGCAGAAATCAAATCTGAAAACTTCCTTAACATTTCCCTCATCCAAACACTAGAACACAGAGAATATTGGCGATATGCAAGCAATGAGAATAAAGAATCCTAACTTTAGTGAATATCTTAATGTGCATGAAATGTTTAATGTATTCTCATCATAGAAAACTGTATGTCTAAAACAAGTTATATCAGGACGCCAAACCTTTTAAACATGTTCGCTATCATTTGAAACAACAAGGCCCTTAGAAATACTCCGGAATTTCATAAACTATTCTTCAAATATCTTGTATGCCCCAATAGTATATACTCTATTAGCATGCTGTAGCAATTTAGAGTCAGGGACCTACATCTCAACATGTCCTTGATTACAACTCAAATCTTCCATATTCGCATTGCTCTTCTATTTAGAAACAACTTCATCGAAGATTTGATAAAAATCGCACAATGTAGTTGTTTTTGAAAGCCTCCTGGAAATAGCATGGTTAGTTGCCTCACTTATTTGAGATGATAGAACACCTCTGGAAAAGAAGTCCTTACGAAACTCCGGATACCGCTTGTCTCTCAAATTGTGCAACTTATTCAGCCAATTGTCATTATGGCAACCAAACTTATTCATCAAACTACAAAAGCAAAAGTAAAACATATCAGTTCCAAATAAGAAAATGAAGGCACACATAATTGTGGAGGTAGACATTGTCAGTTATAAAAGTAGGCACTGTTAGTTATAAAAGTAGGTATTCCCAATGATAAAAGTAGGCACACATTGCAAAACACACCCTAATAACATGAAAACACTCTCAATTATAAAATAGTTAAAAAACTAGATACCCTCAATCATAAAAGTAGGCATTCTTACTTATAAAACTAGGCACTGTCAATTATAAAACTAGGTGTTGTTAGTTATAAAACTAGGCACTTTCAGTTATAAAAGTATGCACACATATTTGAGCAGTAAAGATGGATAGAAGAGCCTACTTATAGAAAAATGCAACTTGAACAACACAAAACAGTTAAGTGTACACTTGATCATGAAACTAGGCATTGTCAATTATAAAAGTAGGTACCCCCAGTTATTAAAGTAGGTACTACTACATGCTGAATCAAAAAAACAAACTATAAAACACATAGAAAGAATAAATACAAAGTCAAAAGTAATATAAATTACCTCTTCCAATGAAACTCAAATTTAGAAACCATATCTGTGTCCTTTAATACATGGTTAAATAGACAAAAGTCTTCTTTGGACCTTAACCCCATAGTATACTTCTTTTTGAATTCTTCCCAATATGCCAAATATACAATCGATGTCGTGTCTTTGAGAAAACTATGCCAATACCAGCAACCATAAAGCGGACTGTTCGATTATCAATGTAATAGGATGCTTACCTCCTAAAGACTTCAAAAAGGTATTGAATAACCATATAAACGACTCTGTTTTTTTGTTCTTCAAGAATCCACAGCCAAACATAACATTCCTACAATGATTATCCATCTCGACAAATAGATCTCAAATTATCTCATATTTGTTTGTACGATAGGTCGTATCACTCACCAACAAATGCCCAAAAAGATCATAGTGGTACCTTATCCGCCATCCCTCCAAAATAAACAATATAATGATGAATTATTGTGAACTTCAAAGACAAAATAGAAATCACTTTCGTTTTCCTTCCTCTATCTAAATATCTGTATGATTGAATTCCCATCCCCACCATCCAAATTGTTTGATCGTAAGCTATTATACGCCTTGATGTAAAGCCAATGAATGGCGAACCTCCAACCTGCTTCTTCAAACCCAACGGTAATAGAAACCCTGCTATCCTTCAACTCTTGAAGATAACTAGTATTATTTTTTGTCACTAGCCTTTGAGAACGCATAAAATGCCTCTAATTCGAGCACAAAGTCTATGATTATGACTAACGTCATGCCTTCTAACTGTCCATTCACCCTCATCCTTCAAATGAAATTCTATCATTGCTTTGTAATCGGTACAAAAATAAACTTTAGTATAAGACTTCTCCTCCTTTCCTTTATCACACTTCTTCCCTCGTTTGTAACAATAAAAATGCTTCAAATACTTTATATTGCTTCCTGCCTTAAACTTTTGATTGCCCTTACAATGACTAACTCCCAATCTGAATGCGTGGTCATTATACAATCTAATGCATCTTCTTCGGATGAAACAACAATTCCAACCAATGAATCTTCATTCGATATTTCAACCATAGCTGCAAATAAAATGAGGGTTAAAACGCATAATATATGTAATAAATGTAACAGAGACCATATAAATAAAGAAACAAAAAAAAAAAAAAAAAGAGAAGTTAAATGTTCAATTGCTTATAAACTAGGCATTGTCATTTATAAAAGTAGGCACTCTTATTAATAAAAGTAGGCACTCTCATTTATAAAAGTAAGTACTATCGACTTTAGAGGTTCAAGAATACAATAAATTATAATGAAATAAAACCCAAACCATATTAGAAGTAATATAAAGTTGAAGACACAAAAAAAAAAATTACATTAAAACCAACAAAAAAATTTAAAAAAGCAACAAAACAAAAAATTTGAAGATTCTAATGGTAATAAACGAAATTCTATCATTGCTTTGTAATTGGTATGAAAATCAACTTTAGTATATGATTTCTCCCCTTTTCCTTTATCACACTTTTATCAAATACTTCATGTTGCTTCCTACTTTAAACTTTTAATTGTCCTTACGAACACTAAAGCCCAATCTGAATATATGGTCATTATACAATCTGAATGCATCTTCTTCGGATGCAACAACAGTTCCAACCAATAAATCTTCATTCGATATTTCCACAACAGTTGCAAATAAAATGAGGGTTAAAACGCATAAAATATGTAAATAAATACAACAGAGACAATATAAACAAAGAAACAAAAAAAGAGAAGTTGAAGGTTCAATTGCTTATAAACTAGGCACTGTTAGTTATAAAAGTAGGCATTCTTAGTAATAAAAATAGCTATTCTCATCTATAAAAGTAGGTACTACCAACTATAGAGGTTCAAGAACACAATAAATTATAATGAAACAAACCCAAATCATATTAGAAGTAATATAATGGAGAAAATACAAAAAAAAAAAAAAAAATTACATTAAAACCAACAAAAAAAATCTAAAAAAGCAACAAACCAGAAAATTTGAAGGTTTCAATGGTAATTAAAATAAGCACTGTCATTATAAAACTAGACACTTCTAGTTATAAAAGTATGCACTCCCAGTTAAAAGTCGGCACTACTAACTGCAGATGCTCAACTACATAACAAACTATAATGAAACAATCTCCAACCTTATTCGAAGTAATATAATGTTGAAAACACAAACACTTAATAATAAACCAACTAAAGTCATCTAAATATACAAATAAAAAAAAGGTTGAAATTTCCTTGGTCACAAACATAGGCACTACTAGTTCCAAAACTAGGCACTCTTAGTTGAAGAAATAGGCACATCTAATTATAAAATAGACACATATATTTAGTTACATAGAAATCACGTAAACAACAAACAAACGTACATGGAAATTTCAACAAATTTAAACAGAACATTCGTTTCTTTACAATTCTCAATTGAAAAACAACAACTGTGATGATAAACACTAGTGATCGATAAACGGAAATCACAAATTTGGCGGCGCAATAGAGATTGGGAGGGGGGAAGAAATCGCAGGAAGAAAAAAAAATTATATTTTCTTCTTACAGAGGAAGCGCGTGAATTTGTAAAATTAAGGAGAATTTTACTTTATAATTAGATAATAAAACTTATTCAAAACGACATAATTTCACCGATCGAGTATACTGAGATAGCTATAACTAAAGATATGTGTTAAAATTCCACCCCGTTAATCTTGTAAACCAAAATTAGGTAGATTTTATGGATGAAGTGAAGTCCAAGGTCATTTTAACATAATACCGGATCTGTCAAATCCAATGGCTTGAGATGGAAAACCCTCAACATGAAGAGTTGTGTTGAGATTACGACGTCCTTTGGTTGAAAATGGAGTTAGGACCCACCCACCCGGCCAGCAAATTTTGTAACAATAGGCACTTTATTGCACATGGACATGATCATCTCTTATATTTGGTTATATATTGGCTCGGAAGAAATTAACCTCATGTAATGCTCTTCTTCTTATTCTGTTTTGGACAGATTAATTTGGAGTTTTCATGATATAGATAGATTCTATGATTGGAAGAGACAAATTAATTCAGAAGAACAAGTTGCAGAAAAATTGAATACTCTCGTCAGTACTGATGTGTATTGTTTTGGTTAATAATAAGATGAGTTGTGAAGGCAGACAATTCCATATGTCGTCCATCCACTATTTATGGGGGACACATGTATGAGTATGATCATCTTTTTCATCACCATCATCATCTTCATCATCATCTCATCATATATGTAATGCTCTTTTTGGAATTGGAAGTCTTAACACAATTAATGTCCTTTTCCATTTAGTATCATATGATCACCAGGAGGAGGACGGACTCAATAATTGAAAGAATAGATGATTTTCCAATTCAAGAAATATTACTCGATTTTACAAATTACTATTTTCCATTTTTTTTTTTTTTTTGAGACTCTCTTAATGATTTATATAGAGTCCATGGTCAACTCATGATGGAAACTACTCTTAATGTATGGATATGAATACGCTGAAAATATAATTCATTAGAACCAATGATTTTTATTTTTATTTTTTAAAAATTTTTTCTGAGTAGAACGAAGGAAAATTGAATACGCTAATTTAAAATAATTGCTTGCACCAACACAATATCAACAAAGTCATCGAACAAATTGAATACGCTAATTTAAAATAATTGTTTCCTTGAGGCTATTTTATTTTTATTATTAGGAAAGAATGAGAATGTGTCTGTGTCTATAAATACATATACTCCATCCATCCGTTTTTTTTTTATTTGTTACATTCTGCTGGTTTGTTGTATTTTTCTTTATCATATTGTAAAAATAATATAATATTTAATGAAATTTCAATATTTTTTACTTTTTTAGCGTAGAATCCATTACACAAACTTATTTATGTGTTTTAATAGTATTGGCTCAAATTTAACTCATGTGATGATTATAAGTTATACAGTGACCACAATAAAATTTCTCATATATGTGAGATGGCTTAAGGACCCCATCTACAAAAAATGATAACCACATCCAGATATTTTTTCTTAGGTACCCCTTGACTTATATCAAAGTTATATCATCCCTCTCATTAATATATTGAGATTATTATCTCCATAATTGGAAGAAGCTAGCTAATGGCAGCTATGGAGTTTCTGAGGGCCTCAAAGATATTATTTGTTCTTGTGGAAGGTGAGGCACTTAGGGCTATAAACGGGTCCAAACCCTCACGGTACCTCCAGACTCAGATCCGTACCCTTATAGTTAAACTTGGACCCAGACCCGGACCCATACCCTCCAGGGTATAAAATTTTGGACCCAGACCCCGACCCTCCAGGGTCAAGGGTAGGGTATGGGTACCCATACCCGTATGATATTTTTTTATTTTTCTCCCTGTTAAACAAAAATATATAAAACAATGTATAATCCTAAATTAAAAATTTTAACATGATTAACATAATCTCCTCAATATTTCTTTCAACAAATACAATCATTTAACGTATACATAAATGAATAGGGATATAGACCCCTTTAACTATATTAATTTCAGTCTGTAATCTAAATTCCTGGACAACCTATGAGCAAAGAGTATATGTAATAATACGGTGTCGCCTAATAGATAAGTCAAATAGTAGCATATAAGATAGAGAACGAAAAAGAAAAATAAAGAAAAAGAGTGTCCTTTTTTTCATGATCCATATTTTCAGCAGTTATACGAAATAAAAAATAAGACAAAAATATTACTATCATAAATTGCTTTTACACGGGATGAAAGAATATATTTTTATATTTAGTAAAAATAAATTATTTGTGAAATGACATTTGAAATAAAGTTGAAAATAAATAAATAAATAAATAATTTGAAAGAGGTTAGTTGGGCCAAATCCATCAAATAAAAAGATTCTATTTAAGACTGAAAAGGAGAGAAAAAAAGAGAAAATGACTGAAAAGGAGAAAAAAAAAAAAGAGAAAATGACTGAAAAGGAGAAAAAAAAGAGATAATGACTGAAAATGAGAAAAAAAATATAAGAGTGAAAAGAAAAAAAGATAAAAGGAGAAAAGAAAAAGAAGGCTGGAAGCAGGATTCAAACTTGCACTACCAAGCTAATATGAATTTAACCTCTCCTCCCTAACCACTCAGTCAGCCAGATCTCTCTTTGTATATTTAAAATCTTCCATCTAATATAATATATAATATATATTATTATTTTATTAATATGAGTATACGGGTATACGGGTCTGAGCATCACCATTCCCTGTCCAGACTCATATAGCAGTATAAATACGGGCACGGGTACGGGTCCGCGGGTATAAAATTTAAACCTTACCCGCTAAAAACGGGTACAGACCCGCCCCGTTTACAGCCCTAACTGTGGTATAAAGAATAATGAGTGTTTATTTAAGAGGGGTATAAGAGATAATGCGGGCTATAATGTGTGTGGTAGTCCAGTAGAAGATTTGTTACATGTATTGCGGGATTATTAATAGACAACTATTAAGAAAGTGTGGGAAGAGTTTATTCCAAGATAATATTAACGTTAATTCTTTTCTGTTGACAATGTGGTCCATTGGATTGATCGGAATTTATCTAGTCAATAGATAGTATGCGAAATGACAATTTGAATGGCACTTATTGTTTAGAGTGCTTAGTTATCTTGCATGGCATTGGAGAAATAAGGACTTTTATGATCTTGAATTTTGTCTATTATTCTTTGGAAACAATGTGAGTAGCACCTTAATTCTTATGTCAAGAATTTTGTAACTTAGATGTGTAGGTCCTCTATAGAATTATGTACTTCACACTTTGTAAATATTTGTTTTATAAAATTAATATAAAGCTGCCTTGTTAAAAAAAAATAAATAAATAAGAAGAGTAATGTGCAAGTATCTTTATGAGTACCAAGTTATAGGTCATGGACCTGATCCATATAAATAGAAGTTTTTACAAGTATAGTATGCGGTCTGCAGCCAATAATGGGATTTGAGAAATGGGGCCCGTTTACGTATTTGGGACAAGAAGTAGTATTGGATTCTAGCCCAAAGTATGGATGCTTCCTGGAAGAGCCCAATGGATCGTGGGCTGGAGGGAAGTTTTGGGGGGGGGGAGGGGGGAAGCTGGACCTCAATGTGATGTGGACTTTGATCAAATGGGCTCTCTACTAATACTGTAGTCTGGAACAACCCACCTGCGCCCTGAGATACTACAGTTTGGCGGCTTTGATGCATGCACTGTACTCAATTAACATTTCTCTGCATACTACGTAGTTTGTTTATTTATTGTTTTAAATCAGAGCCTGAGATTTAATTTAGTAAATTCAACCAATAAGACAATGTACAACGGAATAAAACAAAGACATTTTGTAGAAACTATTCAATTCTATCATTAGGGCAATATGAATAAATCGTGTTATTAAGTATGAGTGATGCTAAATGGACTAGTTTTGTGCACAATTTTGTGGAACAAAAGAATCGTTAATGTAAATTTATCAAAATATAGTGTATACTTTCATTTGTACCTTTATTGATTTTCATGAAAATTTGAATATAATGAAGTCAAATTTTGGATTCAAGGGTTAACATTTAATTTAGTTACAATTTTCAAAGATTTTGGAAATGGTTTCCGTTTTATTCCCACATTTGACATTCATGGTACAATGTCACCCTCCTTTTTTTCTCTTGTCGAATTAGAATATGAATACTCGTAATGTACAAGCTATTAGCTCATCTCCAATCTAATACTTTAAAATGTGGTACAAAAATTATATAAAAATGCAGTATAATAATATTTTTATTCCAATCTATTTATTCCATTGACGATTCGTTTACTCTATAGCTAGTTGCATAAAGTAAATGAGCCGTCAACTGGCTCAAAAAAAATTTAATAAAAATTTGGTATGGCAAGAATGCTCGTCTCCGGTGCTGCTTTGCTTCCCTCGTTCATGGCTAGCTGGTCAAAGTGTTAAGCTCTAAACTCTTGTCGACTACTCTGCGAATACTTTCATTGAAAAAAAATAAGAATAGCTTTTCCGAAGCCCAGTAGTGAGGAGGTGGTTTGCTATCAAGCTACAAACTGGAGAAAACGCATGCCATCGCCATTAAGAGAGACCTGTGCTTTACCTAAGGTTCGCTAACCTCTCTAACTAACATACAATATAATTTCACTTCATGGCACGACCAAAAAAAAAAAAAAAAAAAAGAGCTTCACTCGATTGGTCTTCCTACGCTTTACAAATATTGTTAACCAAGGAAAAAATTTCGTGGTAAGGACAAGATACGCTTGGACCGGAAAAACCCGTGCTCAAGTTGATTTTTAAGCACGGGTCTTGGCAGTAAAACGAATCGCGATTAATTGAATCTCCTGCTCCAAGTATTATTTCGAGGCGGTCCGTATATGAGCCTCTTCAAATCGGACTTATTGCTATTCGTGCTCTTTCAAATGCAATTCCCTGTGTTAGCAGAACTAGCTACAATTAAAGGAAATGGTTTTCCAACGGTTGTATCTACCGGCTAGGAATGCTGGCATCAGGATTTAAGACAACAGTCTCGCTAAAGCTCGGTTCACGAGGTTCTACCAGTTCAAGGCCAAAAGAGCATTAGTGAAAACAGGACAAACGACGATCCCGAGAGCTCCTTTCTTTACTGTACGAAGAAGAGCGCAGGTATGTTCATTGGTAAATTGAGTTGTTTAAAGCTCACCTTTATTTTTTCCGTTGGTGTTGGGGGTGCGAAGGCTGATACTTCTACCAAGGCGGATGATGGGTTTCATCCCAGTTCCATTCTATCAAAATATACCAAAATTCGGGGAATGATCCATTCTCTGCATTCTCGACTGGAATCATAAATACGCGTTATTTCAAAATGAATCTTTTTCGTCCAGATAAACTTCATTAGATTTGAATAACAAACTATGCGATCTTAGGTGATGATTTGGTCATCTTCGATCGTGCAGTTGCAGAGAAGTACATGGAACTCTTTAAACAGAGCTTCAAGTAGATACCTTGTTGACATCTATCTTCCTCTCCCTTATGGTCGAGCTGTTTTCCAAACAATTTTTATTTATTAGCTTTTTTTATAGGTTCTACATTTTATCTTTTCATATTTTAAAGACTCACTCACCCCACCCATTCCCTGGTCAAAGAATTGGTTGGATGCAGGATCTATTCCACGAGGAGCTGACATGGATGAAAACCTAACTTTCAGTTATGGAATGACTAGTTTGGCTTTCCGCAGAATTCTATATATATCTTGAGATCCGGAAGCACTAGCTTCTAGGATGAAGCACAGCCGATACAACTTAAGCAGTAGCAGGGAAGCAAAAAGGGTGCCATTCTAATTCCTACCAAATGCCTCCCAAGGAAAATCTCGAATTGGATGCTCTTTCGTTTTTTTAGTATGTTGGGAATTGGGAAGGAGCAGACCCCTTTCCTTCTAAAGAACCTAAAATGCTTTAAGCTGATCCGCTAATGTGACATCCAAATTGTGGGAACTTTTGCAAGTGCGAAGCTAGGAATTTCTCTCTTTCAGCTATTTGGCCGCAAGTACTCTTCTTTTATATATGCATTGGCTCGTTAGGTTAGCATGTCAGACCCATAGCTATAAGTGCTATTCGGGCAGGAAATTCGTTCTATACATATGGCCAGCAATGAGAAAAATAAATGCAATAGCTAAATGATGATGAGCAATATCACAGGCCTTTACTTATGAGATTAGTTTAGTAAGCTTGAGGTTGACTCCTTTTCAAACTCCGAGAAGTGCCCGCGAAACTCCTGTTGATGGTTCGTGATATGTAATTGCGGATCAAATGGAGGAAGTGCTGATTAAATCCAAAACTCGCCATGATTTTGTACAAGAAATCCCAAGAGACTATAGCCCGTCTGACTTCTTCGTTAGCTCACTTTGCTTAACCACCTCTTTATTTCATGCCTTAGTAAAAAAAAAAGGGGTGGAACGCAATTCTTAAACAGAAGAATGGCATGCCCTTCTCTCTTTGAAAGAAGGGGTGCTTCTGGTTCTGTCGGTGCTTGAAATATTTGTTTCCCGTTTGCTTGTCCCCCCCCTCCTCCCCCTTTCCCCCCCTCCCCCCTTTAGTGGATAGGGTGGTCAACTTAGAGGGGACTGGCATAGCAAAAAGATTCAAGTCCAGGAACTTAAAAAGATGGGTAGAAAAGTCTCAATCCTTGATGTAGAGAGGGACCTTTAGTAATATCTTATTCAGGCTATCTGGGCAATATCGGTGGTTCGAACCTCCACTTAGTTTCACCCAAGCTTCATCCTGGTCATGGATAGGTCACCAAGGTTCGGGTCCATAAGTGGGCCAGGAGGCTCTCTTAACGCCTTCTTTTTTTCTTCTCATCGGAATTCTTTCACAAAGACTTGCCAGGATAAGGAAGAAGGCTGCTCTTATCTCTTCAAAAAAATTCCTCAAGTTGAAAGAGATGATCGTAAAATAAGTAGAATAGGGGTGTCCCCTACCCTACCAACATATTAACTAATCAATTACGATAAATTAGATTGGATTTGGCTGTTTTTTCTTTTGGAGCACCTCGACGTGACATGAGCACAAATTTCATTAGGAGCTCCATTGTAAATTTTGCCTAAGCATTAAGTAAGAAGCAACGGGAACGATGGAAATTGTGAATGCAAAAGATTTTGGCCCAGAAAGCAATCTTGTAGAGAATGAACAGTCAATTTAGGCGACGGGGGACCAGACCACTAGCCTAGATAATAAAAAAGAATTCACTAGCCCTGCCTTCCGGTTAAGGTAACGACTTCAGGCATGGCCAGCTCCTATAGTGTGACGGGCGGTGTGAACAAGGCCCGGGAAGGGGTGAGAGTGCGCCTATATCATAGCTGTTACTGTGCTTTCTGGATACCATTCCATGCTTTAACAAGCCAACTCTTGCCTGTGAGCTTTACATAGAAGCAACCAGACTCCTACCGTCATAGTTCTGAGGCTCTCTGCTTGGGAGGACATGTTCTAAAAAAGTCGAGGTACTTTGAATTATTTGTTGACGCGAACAAAGTCAGGGAAAACCTATGAAATATTTCAATATTGAACCTTGGACATATAATACTTCCGAATTGAATCTCTTTAAAAAAAATATTTTTTGTCTCATGGTAGCATGCAAAGCTCACATCTCTTTCTAGTTTTGGAGCCCCTACCCGCCTGTCTAACCATTGCCTTTGAGCTAATTATTTCGAGTGGCTAAAGCTGAAGTAGCTACTTTCGAAATAACAGAAAAAAAAGCAACGACTATAGTGGGAGAGTCAGAGTTCAAATCTTAAATTCTTTCTCCTCTTTTTATGAAGTAGCTGCTACTGTGATCACATCTGCTGTTCGCATATCAGCTCAAGCAAGCTTGACTAGTCTCATCGACTACTCAAAGCTCAACTCATACACAAGTAATCAGTCCTACTTGAATAGGCGTTATAGAACAAGAAAGCCTGAGCAAATAGAGCGTTAGCCCATTTGTTGCCTGCTTTCTTTCGCACCTCGCTTTCGTTAAATTTGCCGCTGGGGAATTCACACGAAAGGAAATGAGGAATTCTCAATGAAAAAAATGCTCTCTGAACCAAACGTGAAAGTCGTTTTTCCTGTGAGTCGATAAAGTATAAATCCAATTTCTAAACTTAGGAAGCAGTCATTATGCGAACCCACTTAGCTCAGAGGTTAGAGCATCGCATTTGTAATATGATGGTCATCGGTTCGATTCCGATAACTGGCAGTTATAAGGCTCTCTGCTTGGATGGTTACACGTGTTTATGTCTAGCATTCTAAAACCCCTAAAACTCCACCCCATATATAATGATTCAGTAAACAGAATAGAAATCCCACGGTTGCTAGATGATCTAGCAATTTTAGTGAAGAATGAACGTTTCCCAATCGTATTTTGACAACCTTTCCTTTGGCGGCCTTTTGAGGAACATATTGTAATCGCCGAAGTGTATCAAGATCTTGGCTGCCAAGTGTGCTAGCATTAGGATAGTGCAGGATAAATTGATAGCAAAATGGCACCGCTAGATCGTAACTGCTGTGCCCGCCCCCTTCTCAATCAATGGGGCACAACAGGTTTGGATGTTGATTTTTATTTAATTAGATCTGGCACACTTCATGATTCCCCGTATTTGAATCTCTGCATTCTGAGCTTACCTTTGGAAGATAGAAAAATCCCTATATTCTGACTGTCCATTTCTTTCTTGGGATTGAAAACTCTAACTCAAAATATCGTAAGTTAAGAAAACGTCTATTCACGACTGAATTAGTCCTTCTACCCTGCCAAGATGTGAAGCACAATCGTTAAGTTAAATCTCTTTCTAGTTTGAGATGAGAAACTTTAATAGAGTGGACCAAGAAGAATCGCTCAAAAGCAAGGGAAGGACAGTAAATAAAAGTGAAGCGCGAGGTTCAAATGAGGAAAGCTTTTGTTGGTCATTTCCAACTTAAAGCATGGGAAAAAGTTCATGGTGGCATTTTCCACAGAGAAACCACCCCAAAGCCAAGTTTCCACTGGACTTTCTAAGATTCAATAAAGTACGCCAGGTGTAGAGTACTTCATTTCGAAAAATAGTGTAGAGACATCAACTTTTTTTAAAGCAATGATCCGCATTCATTCCACTCTGTCGGCCTCGTCTTTCGAATCTCGATCCTTCGCAAAATCATGTCTACACCGTCCATTGACATCACATGCTCCCCTCCACATGAAAGACAGAATTAAGTCCTCAGCCATACTTCGCCCTACCTAAGATAGAGCAGCACCGCTTGCCCTATCCTATGGTATCGAGGCAAGGAGTGGAACCAACACCACTGCATTGCACTCGAACAGTTGAGAGTAGCCCCTTTAGAACTTGGAAAAGTCATTGTCAATGAATTCCCAAACAATTCCCAACCCGATTCATTCCCGTAAAGATAGGTTTGGATACCAAGAACCGAGTTTCTTTCTAGAAAAAAATCATGCATTTTCTAGCAAATTTTTAAATTTGACTAATTTAAATTAAGGATCTCATCGAAAACTTACAGCAGCTTGCCACTTGCTTATAAAGCTTTCCAAGGAATAGTCTTTATCAAGGAGCTTGTAGCTTTCAATGTCTTCCTTCTTGCAGTGAAGTAAGGAGCGCTTGTTCCAGAATTCGTTTAAAGAATGAAAACAAGGGGCGTAGGACACATATTCGAAGCAGTATCAAAGTAGGCACGAGATCCATAGACAGAGAAAGAAAAGACCAAAAGGAGCTCGGCGAATTCCTCTTGACTTATTTCCAATCAGATCTTGCGTGCTTGGCATTCGGCAAGCTTCTGGGGCTTGTTGTCTCTTATTTATGTGTATAGTCTCGTTGGATGGGTGAGAATAAGGCTAAGCTACCATTAGAATGGTGGCTTGGTCAAGGCATGCCTTTAAATCCTTATCTTCGAGGAACCCTGGGACCTGGAGATATCAGAAATGAGAATGCTGACATCAGTAATCAGAAATCCTATGAAAAACACGATTGCATGCCAATGGAAGATTTTCTGCATTCATGCTTAGGCAGATCCTACTGGACAGGTTTCCCAGATCTCAGAAAGTGGGCGCTCCAACACTGTTTATGCAAATTTTAAATTTATAGGGACCCACTACAGAAATTGATAACATGCCATTTTCTCGCCTAAATATCCGATGATGGTGTAATCACTTACTAAAACAACATCATTTTGTTGTATATGTAGTTGTTACAAACTCATGTACCTAATAAATTAATTCAAACAAATATTTCGGGAAAATAAGATATTTTCCTTCTTGCTTTGCGCGATTTCTTCTACTCTCAAGATTGTCTTTCATGAATTCACGATTACTTTTTTCATTCAATTCACAATTGCTTTGCTCGATTTCTTCTTCTACTCTCAACAAATATTTCGCGAATTCATGATTGCTTATTCATTCAATTATTCATTGATTATCCTCTGTAACATCGTGAAACGATGGAGAATTCTGAAAAAAACTAATATTATGTCGTTTGCAGATGTTGAGGAGTTCAATTCTGATGTTATCAATCATTCTGAGTGCGTTGATGATGATTGTATGCTTCTGGAATGATTTGAAGAAGAAGTTACAGGTAACAATATCATTTTTCGATTTTTGTTTTTGTTATTCGGTGTTTGCATGTGTTTGAATGTATGTGTACCGACTTTCTCAACTAACAATGCCTAGTTCTTCAAATAAGGGTGCCAGGATTTTCAACTAACAGTGCCTATGATTATGCACATGAAAATTCAAAGTTTTAATTTTTGTTTATGTATTTAGATGATTTAATAGTTTGTTTTATTTTTAAATTTTGTGTTTTCATCATTATTTTTAACTATAATAAAGCTGCTAATGGTTTCATTAGAGTTTATTATGTAGTTGAACAATTCTAGTTAATAGTGCCAACTTTTATATATTAGAGTGCCTAGTTTTATGAATAGGAGTGCCTAGTAGTGCATACTTTTTGTTGTGACAGTACTTTTTGTCGTGTTTTGAACATATTGATATATTAGCGCATACCTTTTATAAGTGAGTGCCTAAATTCATAGGTAAGAGTGCTTACTTTTATTGTTGACAGTCCATACTTTCTATTATGTTACATGTATTTACATATTTTGTGTGCCTACTTGTTTTTTATATTAACAATGCAAAGTTTTATTAAGAGAAGTGCCTACTTTTAAATGTAACAATGCCTTCTTTTAATACTAACAATGCCAAGTTTTAAATATAATAGTGCCTTCTTTTAACACTAACAATGCCAAGTTTTAAATATAACAATGCCTACTTTTGACATTAACAATGCCAAGTTTTATTAAGAGAAGTGCCTACTTTTAAATATAACATGCCTTCTTTTAAGTCTAACAATGCCAAGTTTAAAATATAACAGTGCCTACTTTTAACATTAATAATGCCAAGTTTTATTAAGAGAAGTGCCTACTTTTGTAAATAGAAGTGCCAACTTTTAAATAAACCAGTGCTTTCTTTTAAAATTAACAATGCCAAGTTTAAAATATAACAGTGCCTACTTTTAATATTAACAATGCCAAGTTTTATTAAGAGAAGTGCCTACTTTTAAATGCAGTTGTTGTTGAAATATTAATTAAAGATTCGCTGGTTAGAAGTATTATTTCATCCGAAGAAGATGCATTTAAATTGTATGATGATGCATGCAGGTTGGGTTTAGTGTTCGCAAGGAAAATCAAAAGTTCAAGGCATAATGTAAGACGAAATACTTGAAGCAGTTTCATTGCTACAAACAAGGGATGAAGTCTAATAAGGGGAATGAGGAATCATACGGGTTGCAAGGCAATGATTGAATTTAGGTTGAATGATGAGGATGGCTAAACAGTTAGCAGACATGATGTCAATCATAATCATGGTTTGTATGATGTGAATCAGAGACACTATACGCATACTCAGAGGCGAGTTACAAAGAATAATGCTGGTTATCTTCAAGAGTTGAAGGATAGTGGGGTGTTTATTGCTGCTGGGTTGAGGGTTTTGAAGAAGCAGGTTGGGGGTTCACCGTTTGTTGGATTACGTCAAGGGATGCATATAATATTCTACGATCAAAGAATTTGGATGGGGGGACGTGAATTCACTTATAAAAAATTTTAGACTGAGGAAAGAAATTGATGATTTCTACTTTGATTTTGAGATTGACAGTGATTGCTCATTGTGTTGTTTCTTTTGGAGGGATAGTCGGATGAGGCGTGAGTATGATCTTTTTGGAAATCTGTTGGTGCATGATACGACATATCGTACGAACAAATATGTGATAATTTGCGGGCCGTTTGTAGAGATGGATAACTACTGTAGAAATGTTATGTTTGGTTGTGGATTCTTGAAGAATGAGAAAATATCAATCACATGGTTGTTCAACACCTTCTGAAGTCTATAGGAAATAAGCATTCTATTACATTTATGACCGACCAGTCTACTGCTATAGCTGCTGCTATTGGTGTAGTTTTCCCAAGTACACGGCACCATTTGTGTATTTGGCATATTGGGAAAAATTCAAAGAAGCATATTATTGGGTTAAGGTCCAAACAAGACTTTGTTAAACAGTTTTGTTAGCCCTAAGGGCATTATTGTATATGTTTTTAATTATGATTAACATATGTTTGAGTGATGAGTATAGCTTAGTCTCTATAGAACAAAAGATGCATATTTGAAGTCTCAAGGATACACTCTTAGAAGCAAAAGATCTTGGTGATCAAGGCAAAATGAAGGAGAAAAGATCAAGCCATTGAAGACCTTGAAGACTTGTGTCTTAGTTAGGGATATGCTAAGGTATTTTTTAAAACTAACTAACTCTTTTTTTTTATTTTTATTATTGATCAAATGTGAAGCTCCTTGGATGAATTTCTTTCTATAAACTATTTTTAAAAAATCCAAGTATTCTTGATAGAGTTTTTGACGCCTTCAAAAGTTTTCTTATCTCTAAAAGAGTATCAAGAATACATGTTTTGAAGTGTTTTTGAAATGTGAAGAAAAGTTCTTTTTGTTTAAGAAAAACTGGCTTTTAAATCCTTCTCAAAAAAGGGTCATCCGATTTTTTCCAAGGGAAAAAAATTGGACGTCTTATTTTAAATCGGTCGTCAGATTTTTCTAGCTTTAGAAAAATCGGTCGTCCAATTTTTAAGAGGGATCATCTGATTTTTGTAGAATGCGTCCGAATCTTTCTGTTTCAATATCGGTCGTCCTATTTTAGAAAATGGCTCATCCAATTTTCTTGTATAAGGAAATTGGACATCTGTTTTTAGAAACCGGTCATCCGGTTTTCCTTTTTATTGTGAAAAATATTACCGTTACATAGAGTAACGACTACTTTTTTTCTTCCCTATATATATTGATTTTTCATCAGCTAAAAAAGAAAGGAGGTTGATTGAAAATTGATTGAGATCATTTTAGAACATTTAAAGAGCTTTAAATGTACATTCTTTCATATATCTTCATCTCATAAAAACAAATAGAAAAATCTTCTTGAAGATTCATTGTTGATCATCCATCAAAGAAGAAGTAAAGAGGAACTTGTAGAAGTATTCCATTGAGTTGTATCTTCCTCTTTTCAAGCTCATTTGGTAACATTGTTCCTTACTCTTCTTATTCTTTTATTGTGATCAAAGGTTTGTGGAAAACCCTTTGGGTGATCCTTTGATTAATTTTTTGTATTGTTGTGTTGTGTAAACTTTGAGGCTTTTGTGTAAAACCCTTGAATGGTGATCCTCATTGTGTTGTTGTGTAACCAACTTTGAAGATAGTGAATTTTTGAAATCCTTGGATTGAGTCTCAAGGTATTGGATGTAGCTCTTTGAGAGAGTGAACCACTATAAATTGTTGTGCATGTTCTTTAAAGTTTAATTCTATGCTCATTGCTTGATTGCCAAAACTATAAGATTTTGTTTGGTGTTGATTTTTATGAAAAAGAGTTTTAGAATTCTTTCACAAACAAATTGGAGGTTCATCTTTCTAATCACATAAAAGATTTTTTAAAATTAGCCAAAACCTTATTCACCCCCCTCTAAGGTTTTTCAAGTTTAATTATGTATTGAAGAACACAGATACAGTTTATGAATTTGAGTTTCATTGGAAGAGGAAATTTATGTTTCAATATGCAATAGTGCTTACTTTTAGACACAAAAGTGCCTACATTTTTTTCTGTCAACGTCTACTTTTAAAACTAGGCATTAGTAGCTTAAAAACTAGGCATTTACAGTTTTCAAGCTTGGCATTCTTAGGTTTAAAACTAGGCATTTCCATTTCTAAAACTTGGCATTCTTAGCTTTTAATCTAGGCATTCCTACTTTTATTATTAGAAATGCATATTTTTTAGAACTAGGCATTCATAGCTCTAAAACTTGGCATTGTTAGCCTTAAAACTAGGCAATCCCAGTTTTCAAACTTTGGCACTTCACAGTTTTAAAACTAGAAATGCCTAGTTTTAGAACTAGGCATTATTAGTTTTAAAACTTGGCATTATTAGCTTTAAAAGTAGGCATCCTCAAATAGACATACTTTTTTTATATGTATTTTCTTATTATTCATTTTTTTGCTCAAATATGCGTGTATACTTTTATAATTAAGAGTGTCTATTTTTGTATAACTAGCAGTGCCTAATTTTATATATGACAGTGCCTGGTTTTACATATGACAGTGCCTAATTTTACAAATGACAATGCACAGTTTTACACATGACAGTGCCTTGTTTTTACAAGTATATGTGCATTAACTTTAGTGTGTGAAATTGATATGTTGTTACTTTTTTATTTTGACAGTGCTTAGTTTTATATATGACAGTACCTAGTTTTACACAATACAACTAGTTTTACACATGAAAGTGCCTTGTTTTTACAAGTATATGTACATTAACTTTATTATATAAAATTGATATGTTGTTACTTTTTGATTTTGACAATGCCTAGTTTTATATATGGAAGTGCCTAATTTTACATATGACAGCGTCTAGTTTTACACATGACAGTGCCTAGTTTTTACAAGTATTTGTGCATTAACTTTATTATATGAAATTGATATGTCGTTACTTTTTAATTTTGACAGTGCCTAGTTTTATATATGACAATGTCTAATTTTACATATGATAGTGCCTAGTTTTATAAAAGAATATGTAAGACAGTGCCTAGTTTTTACAATTACATGTGCATTAACTTTATTATATGAAATTGATATGTTGTTGCCTTTTGATTTTGCAGTTTGTTAGATAAGTTTGTTTATCACAATGACAATTGGTTGAATAAGTTGTACAATTTGAGGGAAAAGTAGTGCTTGGCTTTTAGTAAGGATTTCTTTTTTGGGGTTGTTCTATCTTCTCAAAGGAGTTGGGCAACTAATCATGCTCTTTCCAGGAGGCTATAAAAAACAACTATATTGTGTGATTTTTATCGGATATTTGATGAAGTCATTTCTTGAATAGAGGAGCAATACAAACATGGAAGATTTTCGTTGTAAGGAAGGGTATGTTGAGATGATGGTCATTGAATGCTTAAGCATGCTAATGAAGTATATATTATTGGGGCATACAGGATTTTTGAAGAATAGTACATGAAATTTCTAGAGTACTACCAAGAGCTTTTGGTACGCAATGAGGGCGAGCATGTGTACGAAGTTTTGCGTCCTGATATAACTAGCTTTAGACATGCAGTAATCTATAATAAGAGCACGTAAACATTTCATGTACATGTAAGATGTTTAATGAAGTTGGGATTCTTTGCTCTCATTGCTTGCATATCTTCAATATTCTTTGTGTTCAAGCTATTCTAGATAAGTATATTTTGAAGAGATGGACAAAGGATATTATTGATTTAAGCTTGGACAGTATCAGTTTTGGTGATTTAGGGAAAGTTAACAAGAACGATATTGCTAGTTATAGTACTTGGATGAGAGAAATGTCAAGAAAGTTTTCAAATTAGATATCCGCTAGGGAATTGAACATAAATTCTCGGGAATGCATAGAAGAAGGGTTTAGGATATTGAAGGACAAATTTGCTTCTGAAGTTGGACATTATTATGTTGATGATTCAGACAATGAAGTTGGCTCTTCCAAAATTAAAGATCCAGTTGGAAGGCGTACAAAAAGAGAACGCAATATAAGGAAGAAGAGTATTGTCGAGATAAAGTGCAATCAAACAAGTGGTAAGAGAAAGAGTGCTTTGACACATGCTTCAAGAATTAAAACAGTTGTCCAATTGTCTATGAACAATGAAGTTTTGCAGAGAGATTTTAATTTTACAAGTAGTGAATGTGATATTAGTTTAGGAACATCAAGTTGTAGCAATCTAGAACCTTTAAATGGTTTGCAGCAGTTCATAAATTTCATGTAGAATTTCTAATTTCATTACTTATGTTTTGTAATTATATTCTATTCTTTAATTTTTAGTGGTGTCTGATATTAGTTGTATGACAAATGTTTATGTATATGTGTGTGTAGGGCTATAAAAGAGGCGGGTCTTACCCGTACCCGTTTTTAGCAGGTAAGGTTTAAATTTTATACCCACGGACCCGTACACGTACCCGTGCCCGTATTTATACTGCTATATGGGCTGGGCAGGGTATGGTGATGTCCAGACCCGTATACCCGTAGACTCGTATTAATAAAATAATAATATATATTATATATTATATTAGATGGAAGACATTAAATATATATAGAGAGGTTTGGCTAAGTGGTTAAAGAGGGGAAGTTAAAATCATATTGGCTTAGTAGTGTAGGTTTGAATCCTGCTGCTGCCAACCTTCTTTTTTCTCCTTTTCTCTTCTTTTTTTTTCTCCTTTTCTCTTCTTTTTTTTTTTCTCCTTTTCTCTTCTTTTTTTTTTTTTCTCCTTTTCTCTTCTTTTTCTTTTCAGTCCTTTTATCTTTTTTTTCTCATTTTCAGTCATTTTCTCTTTTTTTTTTCTCCTTTTCAGTCCTTTTCTCTCTTTTTTTTTCTCCTTTTCAGTCTTAAATAGAATCTCTTTATTTGATGGATTTGGCCCAACTAACCTCTTTCAAATTATTTATTTATTTATTTTCAACTTTATTTCAAATGTCATTTCACAAATAATTTATTTTTACTAAATATAAAAATATATTCTTTCATCCCTTGTAAAAGCAATTTATGATAGTAATATTTTTGCCTTATTTTTTATTTCATAGAACTGCTAAAAATATGGATCATGACAAAAAGGACAATCTTTTTCTTTATTTTTCTTTTTCGTTCTCTATCTTATATGCTACTATTTGACTTATCTATTAGGCGACACCGTATTATTACATATACTCTTTGCTCAAAGGTTGTCCAGGAATTTGGATTACAAACTGAAATTAATATAGTTAAAGAGGTCTATATCCCTATTCATTTATGTATATGTTAAATGATTGTATTTATTGAAAGAAATGTTGAGGAGATTATGTTAATCATTTTAAAATTTTTAATTTAGAATTATACATTGTTTTATATATTTTAGTTTAACAGGGAAAAAAAAAATATCATTCGGGTATGAGTATATCCATACCCTACCCTGGACCCTGGAGGGTCAGGTCTGGGTCCAAAATTTTATACCCTGGAGGGTATGGGTCCGGGTCTGGGTCCAAGTTTAACTATAAGGGTACGGGTCTGGGTCTGGGGGTACCCTGAGGGTCTGGACCCGTTTACAGCCCTATATGTGTGCCTACTTTATAGTTATAAGTGCTGACTTTTATAGATGATAGTACTTAGTTTTTAAACTGACAGTGCCTAGTTTTAGAACTAGAAGTGCCAAATTTTAAATCTATGGATACGTAGCTTTAGAGTTTGTAATGACTTATTTTAAAATTAAGGGTGCAAGTTTTAGAGGTGACAGTGCTAGTTTTTGAACTGATCGCGCCTAGTTTTGTAAGTCAGAGTGCTTAGTATTATGAACTGCTCTTTCTTAGTGTTAGAACTGAACTGTCTATTGTATTGTTTAACATTTGTAAATTCATGATAATCCTAATATTATTTAATGATAAAACTAGGGGTGCCTAATTTTAACACTAAGAATGTGTAGTTATATAAATGACAGTGCTTAGTTTTATAAATGACAGTGCCGGCTTTTTACAAGTAAGAGTTCTTACTTTATTAACTAATTGTTTATTCATCATCCTTGATTTTCAGGTCTTTATTAAGTAGTTTTAGAGCTTGCAATGACAAGTTTAACAGTTAGCAATTAGAAGTACCAAGTTTTTGAACTGACAATGCCTAGTTTAGAATTAGAAGTGCTTAGTTTTTAACTCACAGTGCCTAGTTTTAAAATTAGAAGTGACTAGTTTTATGAGGTGGACTTCTTAGTGTTAGAACTGAAAGTACCTAGTTTTAACACTAGGAATGCCTAGTTATATAGACTACTTTTAACACTAGGAATGCCTAATTTTAACCATAGGAATGCCTGGTTATATATCTAACAGTGCTTAGTTTTCTAACTACAAATATAAATATTTAAAACATAATTAGCACAAAGATTGAAAAATGTACTTGATTTTCATTTCAAATACTGTATCATACAACAACAAATATTTTTTAGGGATGTTGGTTCTTGTAGAAGTTTCTTGCTGCTTTTTGTACATTCTCCCTTTGAACATTCATGTTAGACATTATGATTATGTATATATATTTTACTCTAAGTCTTGATAGGATGCTTGAGTCTTTTTTTTATTAGGTTAGCAGTGGCTCCCAAGTTGAACTTCGTTGGCCCTTATACATCTCCATATGTCTCATGCAATAGACGCCACAGTCTACAAAGTTGTCTTTATTTTGCAAAGTCATTACCCTCACCTCTGCTTTGTATTTAATAACATGTTTGTGTTTGACAAATGACCCCTCATTCTTTATAAATATTGTTTCATGGCCTTTTTTTTTTCAATGATAAGAATGCACATATCTTAGTTTTTTTGGTTAAAAGATGATTATATATAGCTGTTTATGATGCATAATTACTTACGAAGAACATTGTGATGCTTGGGTACTTGTTTGCTGCTTTTATTCCTTTTGGCAGTGGTATGTTATCAATTATTTCTCCACTTGTGTGAATTGAGTTTAGGATAATAAGGTAGAAGTGTTCTGAAAGTATCACAAGGAAGAGTAGCTATAGTTTGCACACAATTCAAATCAGTATAAAATTATTAAGTTATATAGAAAGACATCATTGTGTAATTATTAAAATTACTTACAAGATTAGTATCCCGGCAATAACGATCGCTAATTCTAGAAATTTTAGACTCCAAGTTGATTTTATCTATAAAGTTTTCATATCGTTCTTGCTCTTCCAATGGTTTACCATAGCTTCCAACTAAAGGTATTGTAATAGCCTATTTTAAGAGGAAAAAAAAAAGAAGAGTATTTTGTTGGTTGTTGTGCTAGAAATATATTATAGTGTAAACCATTAATGTAAAGAAACTTACAAAAACATTCGATCAGAAAATAATTCTTCTTGGCTTGTTATGCTTGGGTCTTTTTATAATCTGGTTAATATGTATTGCCCTATATATTGATCACTCATCATAGACTTTGCATCTGCCCTTGAGATGCTGTAGATTGTATCATGTGAACTGTGTTCGACTATGATGTCTTTGGGAAAAGATATAAATATAAATAAATAGATTAAAATATATATAAATTTTAATATCCAAAACGAAGTAAATTGGTGATGCATAATTTTATACATGGGCTGCCTATTTTCAAAACTAGGAGTGCCTAGTTTCATAGCCAACAGTGCCTAGGCACTACTGGCACAATGCCAAGTTTTATGGATAGAAGTGCCTAGTTTTAACAATAAGAGTCCCAAGTTTTATGAACAGAAGTGCCTAGTTTTAATAGTAAGAGTGCCAAGTTTTATGAACAGAAGTGCCTAGTTTTAACAGTACGAGTGCTCAGTTTGTATAAGTAGTAGTGCCTAATTTTATAACTAAGAATCATAGTTTTATGACTAGTAATGCCTAGTTTTGAAACTAGTGATTCCCACATTTAAAAAACTAGGAATTCTTAGTTTTAAAAGTGGGCATTCCCACTTTTCAAACTTTAGCATCCCAAAGTTTAAAAACTAGAAACGCCTAGTTTTTTAAGACTAGGCATTCTGAATTATAAAACTAGCCAATCCTAACTTTAAAACTAGGCATTCCTATTTCTAAAACTTAGCATTCTTAACTTTAAAACTAGGCAATCCAAACTTTCAAACTTTGGCATTCCAAAGTTTTAAAACTGGAAATGTTTAGAACTAGACATTCTGAGTTTTAAAACTAGGAATTGCTAGCTTTAAAACTAGGCTTTTTGAGTTCTAAAACTTGGCATTCTTGAAGTGCCTAGTTTCAAAACTTGGAGGATTTCTAGTTTTGATACAAGTAATGCCTAGTTTTGTGACTTACAGTGGAAGCATATTATATGATATGACATGAATTATAGAAGAATATATATACTTGCTCAAAATGTTATGTTCTTGCATTTTATCAAGAAATGAAAAGTCAGTTAGGATCATCTCTTTTGTAGATAGCTGAAATTCATCTTTATGTTATGCATCCAAAAAGGCGATTTCAAATTACTGAGGACTTTCCTAATCTTGTGTAGTGGACTTGGTTCAACTGTTGTTTTCTCATCAAATTCCCCATCAGTCTCTATAATGGCACTGCAGAGTGAGGAAAATGTCAATTATAGGTGTATTAAATACGCATTTTATACTTTTTTATATTAGGGTTTGGTATACAAACCTGTCAACATAATCGTCGGCCTCTTCTTCTTGCTGAACATTATCATGGACCTCTTCTTGCCGTTCTTTTTTATCTTGTTCTTTTTGTTGTGTTTCTTCTTCTTTTTTCTATTCTTGCTGTTCTTTTTCTTTTTGTTGGTCTGTTTCTTATTTCTATTGTTTTTCCATTTTCTCCTTTTTAATAGTTGTGCTCATATTTACAATGTCCACTGCTACATCAATAATGTACTTTGTCTCCAAGTCAGCATACAATGTGTCTTTTTGTTGTTGTTGTTGTTATTGTGTAGCAGTAGGGGCCCATTTTGTCTGTGTATCATCGTCCAACCCCAGATCAAAACTCAGCAGTGTTTTTTCTCTTAAATTCTAGCATGTTCTTTCAAATCTTTATATGCATTTAAGAATTCTAGGCCTTCAAAGAATTTGTCGTCTTGGTTGTTAGTGGGTTTGCTAGACGGTGAAGTAGCAGCATGTTGTGAGCTTTGCAATTCTTGCTTTGGTTGTAAGATGGGAAGCATTCCAAAGAGTAACTTCTTGAATATGCTTGTGATGTCTATGTTGTCAGCTTTTAACTCTTCACAAGTCTCAAAAAGGTTGATAATATTATTACCAAATACAGTCATTGTTGTTGCTGCTCTTTCAATTAGAGCCTGACATTCATATAAGAATACATATAACTGTTAGTGTCAATGCTTACTTTTTATAACTAGAAGTGCCTATTTTTAGAACTAACAATGCCAAATTTAACAATAGCAATGCCTACTTCTATAATTAGAAGTGCCTAATTTTTTAATAGAAATGCCTACTTTTAAAACTACAATGCCAAGTTTTATGAACAGAAGTGCCTAGTTTTAACAATAGGAGTGCCAAGTTTTATGAACATAAGTGCTTAGTTTTAACAGTAAGAGTGCCCAGTTTGTATAAGTAGAAGTGCCCAGTTTTGTAAATAGAAGTGCAACTAACAATGCCTAGTTTTAACAATAACAATACCTACTTTTACAATTGGAAGTTCCTAATTTTTAAATAGAAGTGCCTACTTTTATAAATAACAATACCCAGTTTTATTGACAGACGTGTCTAGTTTTAATAGTAAGAGTGCCAAGTTTTATGAACGGAAGTGCCTAATTCTAACAGTAAGAGTGCCCAGTTTTATGAACAGAAGTGCATAATTTTAATAGTAAGAGTGTCCAGTTTGTATAAGTAAAATGCATAATTTTGTAAATAGAAGTGCATACTTTTACAACTAATAGTGCCTAGTTTTTACAATAACAATAACTACTTTTACAAATGGAAATGCCTAGTTATTAAATAGAAGTGCCTACTTTTAGAATTAACAATGCCAAGTTTTATGGAAGAAGTGCCTAGTTTTAATAGTAAGAGTGCCAAGTTTTATGAACAGAAGTGCCTAGTTTTAACAGTAAAAGTGCCAAGGTTTATGAACAAAAGTGCTAATTTTTTTAAATATAAGTGCATACTTTTACAACTAACAGTGCCTAGTTTTAACAATAACAGAGCCCACTTTTATAATTGGAAGTGCCTAATTTTTTAATGGAAGTGCCTACTTTTAAAACTAATAATGCCAAGTTTTATGGATAGAAGTGCCTAGTTTTAACAGTAAGAGTGCCTAGTTTTAACAATAAGGAAAAAAAAAAAAGAATTTTCTGTGATATACCTTTATTTTGTCACTATGAATTGTTTGATATGATGAAGTTAATAGAGCTAGTGTTAGGGTATTTGTTGAACTCTCTTGATTATACTCATTCTTTAGCCGCTCAAGCACCCTTCCCAGACCAAAACCTCCTGCTGATATCTCTTTCTATTGCCTTTTCCAAATAGTATCATCATCTCAATAACTTATCACTGGAATCGCTCGTTTCTACCTAAATTTGTACTTCATCCTATCAAGATAGAAGAGCTGCACAATGCAAGTTTAGAGTAAGTTAGGAATAATGGTTTTATTAAATTATCAACGCAAGACATATTAGAATAAATGCTTACCACCAAGAATGTGAAAGGTCCAGTAAAGCAGCTCTTGGTTGAGGGTTTTTTGTAGAATGTTTCCCATTTGTCTATCAATGTTGCAAGTGTGTACTTGCACCAGTTATAGTTATAAATGTCATTGTTGTTGTTCTCAGGAGGTTGGTGCGCAGGGTCTTCAATGAAGTTTGATGTATTAAGCTTGTTATACAAAAGAGGATAAATTCCCTCTTGAAGTACTCCTCATCATCTTTGCTGTCAATTAGCCTCTTTTGAACAACCAATACCGGAGGAGGGAACTTGGTATATTTCTCCTTCATCTCCTTTATGAAGGCTTTGTGTTCTTCTGTTTCAATGCTTTTTTTGTTCAACTTCTCAGCCTTCGTTTCTCCATGTGGTATTCCTAGTACCAAGCTTATATCAGCCTCATCAATGTTTATTGTGGAATTTTCAAGCTTTATACTCATCTTGTGGACATTAAATCTTTGTACAAGATAGAATGCAAGTTTTTTAAGCAGCCTTGTCAAACGGACAGTGAGTAATGATCCAAAACCTATATCTCTCATTGAATTTTTTTGTCCCTCTGTCAAACTTTGTACAAAAGTGTTGATCCCTTCTGTTGTCATTTTTTATTCAGTGATGGGTATTGTTTTCTACCCTTACTGCCTTCCTTTTTTAGTATTGTCTTGGGCATTTTGATAATGCCATATTTGCTTCTTCTGTTTTCCTTGGTCTTTTAAGCTTACTTATGATGCCAACTCAGTTTTCTGTGACTGAGGTAGTTTTTCAGGGGTTATCCTGAATTATATAACATTGAAATAAATAAATAAATAATTGAAATAAAAAGTGAGTAGCAGTGTAAATTATAAAGGAAGAATTCAATTGTATTTGTCTTTGTTCGTATATTTAACTGGCATGTGCAGTGGCCAATTGTATCTTCATAAGCTAGGACATAATCTTCATTTTTGTTTCTTGTTTTGTCTCCTTTATCACTGTTAGGCATTTATAGATTAAAAACTAAGTATTCTGAGTTTTAAAACAAGGCATTCATAGCTAAAAATCTAGGCATTCTTAGCATTAAAACTAGGCATTGCAAAGTTTTAAGACTAGGTTTAAAACTGGTATTCTTAACTTTAAAACTAGCATTCTTAACTTTAAAATTAGGTATTCCTAGATTATAAACTAAGCAGTCATAGCTTTAAAATTTGGCATTCTTAAATTTAAAACTAGGCATTCTCAGTTTAAAACTTGGCATTATTAGGATTAAAACTAGGCATTCCTAGTTTTTAAACTTTGGCATTGCAAAGTTTTAAAAACTAGGCATTTCTAGTTCTAAAACTCGGCATTCTTAGATTTAAAACTACGCATTCTTGTATTTAAAACTAGGCATTTGCAGTTTTAAAGTTTGGCATTGTAAAGTTTTAAAACTAGAAATGCCTAATTTTTAGAACTAGGCATTCCTAGCATTAAAACTAGACATTCTTAACTATAAGACTAGGCATTCCTAGATTATAAAATACGCATTCCTAGTTTTAAAACTTGGAATTCTTCAATTTAAAACTAGCCATTCTCAGTTTCAAAACTGGGAATTATTAGAACTAAAACTACGCATTCCCAGTTTTTAAACTGTGGCATTTCAAAGTTTTAAAACTGAGCATTCCTAACTCTAAAACTAGGCGTTCCCATTCCTAAAAATTAGGCATTCCTAGTTTTAAAACTTGGCTTTCTTATATATAAAACTAAGCATTCTCAGTTTTAAAAAGCGGCATTATTAGATTTAAAAATTTGCATTTCCAGTTTTCAATCTTTGACATTCCAAAGTTTTTAAACTAGAAATGACTAGTCTTTAGAACTAAGCATTATGAGTTATAAAACTAGGCATTCCTAACTTAAAAACTAGGCATTTCAGTTGTAAAACTAGGCGATCTTAATGTTAAAACTAGCATTCTTAGATTATAAACTAGGCATTCCTAACTTTAAAACTTGGCAATCTTCAATTTAAAATTAGGTATCTCAATTTTAAAGCTGGGAATTATTAGAATTAAACTAAGCTTTCCCAATTTTTAAATTTTGGAATTATAAAGTTTTAAACCTAGGCATTCCTAGTGCTAAAAACTAGGCATTCTTAGTTCTAAAACTTGGCATTCTTAGATTTAAAACTAGGCATTCTAAGTTTTAAAAAGTAGCATTATTAGATTTAAAAATTTGCATTTCCAATTTCAATCTTTGACATTCCAAAGTTTTTAAACTAGAAATGACTAGTCTTTAGAACTAGGCATTATGAGTTATAAATTAGGCTTTCATATATTTAATACTAGGCATTCTTATATTTAAAACTAGGCATTTTTATATTTAAAACTAGAAATTTCCAGTTTTACACTTTAACATTGCAAAGTTTTAAAACTAAAAATGCCTAGTTTTTAGAACTAGGCACTCCTAATATTAAAACTAGGCATTCCTAGATTATAAACTAGGCATTCCTAGCTTTAAAACTCGGCATTCTCAGTTTTTAAACTTTGGTATTGCAAAGTTTTAAAACTAGGCATTCCTAACTCTAGAACTAGGCATTTCCATTCTTAAAAACTAGGGATTCGTAGTTCTAAAACTTGGCATTCTTATATTTAAAACTAGGCATTCTTATATCTAAAACTAGGCATTTCCAGTTTTAAACTTTGATATTGCAAAGTTTTAAAACTAGATAGAATTAGTCACTCCTACTATTAAAACTAAGCATTCCTAGTATTAAAACTGGGCATTCTTAACATTAAAACTAGGCATTCCTAGCTTTAAAACTTGGCATTGTTCAATTTAAACTAGGCATTCTAAGTTTTTAAACTCGTTATTATTAAAATTAAAACGAAGCATTCCCAGATCTAAAACTAGATATTCCAAACTTTAAAACTAGGTATTCCTAGTTCAAAACTAGGCATTCCAAAGTTTTCTCAATGTGAAAAGTAGGCATTTGAAAATTTTATCAACTATATTTCATTTCATAATTTAATATATTTAAAACACAGAAAACATGTCATAAAACAACTAATACACAATTTGATTATTACCTATTTTCTTGAAGAATGGCATGAAGAACTCCTTGAAAGGCTATAGCTTGAAGAACTCATTATTCTCACATTGCAAAATTGAAGAGAATTAGAAAGATATTGAAGTGATCAAAGAAATTGTAATATAAAAGAAGATATAGATTGTGAAAGCTTGAAAATCACCTTAAAATCTCACAAAAATTGCAAGCACGATTAATTTTTAGGAGATGTATAGTTTTGGGAGGGGAAACATGGGTTTGTGAGGGAAGACTCACAAAAACTCACAAAATCGCTTGATGTGTAGTCACGCGTGGTGATATTGGGTCTCAATATTTTGCTTGTTTCTGAGTTTTACTAAAACATCGTCGTTTTTGCACTGGTTACACCCAACTTGGTGTAACCGAGTGTATGGTATAATGACCTGGTGATAGCTTAGTCGGATATATAGTTCGAATCATCTGTAATATCTTTTGTAACCCTCTTTGTCACATTTCAAATTTTTTTTTTTTAAAATACATTAGGGGGGGAGGGAAGGGAGATGTGTTTCAAACTTAAGATCTTCGCAAGAAGCCCTCTTTATCACTAAGCTAACTATCTTACTACCTCTTTGTCACATGTGTAATATGATATATTTTATAATAAACCTATCAAATAAAAGATTGATAAATCCTAGGGGAAGGGGGAATATATTATAAAAAGAAATGCTACAAAAATTATTACCGATCATCTGGGTGTTGAGTATAAGTACCGCTACATACGATGGTTCTTGGGTTCAATTTACATCTCCATCCCTCCAATGTATTAAAAATATTGTATAAAGGTTTTTTAAATTTCAAAATTTATTTATTATTTCTATATTTTCAGAAGGAATTAGTATTTTTTCCCTAAAAAAAAAAGGAATTAGTATTTTTATATTTATATTATATTTGAACATTTTAGCTGAACTAAGGAAATTTAGTCATATAACTATTTATCTGGTCTAAACTTTGTCATGTATCATTTTTTACTAATTTTAGTTCAATAATTATTTATCTCCCCCGAACTTATTCCAATATATTTTTTAAATCATTTTTGTTTGACAACTTTTTATCTTTAGATTTATATTCCTCACAGCTCTAACAAAGCAGAAGATGGAAAAAATATTTTTATATAATTTCAAATTGGTCCCTCAAAATATGATCTTGTGTCAATTGAGGACATTGAATTGTAAAGCTCTTTAAAAAAATCTTTCAAAATATAGAAAATATATTAATCAAGTCCTCAACTTACTTTCGTAAGGATTTAAACAGTCAACTTCCATATTAATAGTCAATCTCATTTGGACCGCTTCGAGCCCAAAAAATACATAAGACCAAGTTTAAAAGATAAATAATTGTCGAGGACAAGTGTCGAAATCACCAAAAATTAAGTATTAAACTCAAAATTTTGTAAAACAACGGTGAACACTCGGTCGAACCCAAAAGAAGTCTATATCTTCTTTATAATAAATTGAAATTAAAAGAAAGATTTTAGATGAGATGTTTTATAAATAATTAAATGGGATAAAGTGTCTTCAAACCAAAGATCAAATTTTGATTCTTTACTTTTCAGGAATGTAAAAGCTAGCCTTTTCATATTCTAATACAAATAAATATATTTGACTACCTTCAAAGCTGATGGAATCAAATACTCAAAGACAAGAACTATTGGAGAAGCCAAATAATTCAAAATATCAAGCAAACTCGATTGAGAAACAATTACTATTTACTTGATATTGTCTCAATATGAGTATAAAACCTCTAACTAAACAATTGCTCATACGTTGTAACAATTGCCTTAGTCCTACTTCCTCCTAACAAATTAACCTTGCAGCAGAAGATTATTTAGGCAGTCACTTTACTTCTAACCAACCCCTCTTCACAATCAAGCATGTGAAAGGAGTTAGAAAGTAAATGTACAACTATTCTTAATTCAACAAGCATAAATAAAAATAAAAGAACATAGATGAAAAGAGGAAAGAAGTAAGTATTTTATTGAAAAGAAATAACTTCTACAAAACTTCAAAATAGCAAGAATCTAATAAGTACTTTGCTCCTTAAACACTCCACCCCCCCTTTAATGAGATCTAGCATCTTCAATTTATAGAGAATGAGGAGGTAGGAAAGGATCCTAATGAGTTGAATAAGAATCAAATCTAACAAGTTTAACAAAATAATAAGATCCTATTGTAAAAGTTAACTAAGAAAAGCTACCAACTTCGAATTCTTGATAACACGTGTCCATGCCTTATCTAGCTCTTTAAACCTTTTTCAGAACTTTTAGCAATTTGTTAACCATTTTTCTCATTTTCCTACAAGGTGGATTTTTTTACATAAAATCCAAACAATAATAATATAAATCAACTAATTTAAACAAAGAAAACAAAATAAACATGTAAAATTTAACTAAAATACTAGACTTGATTAAGTCTTGTCAATTGGATTTAAATATGTAAGAAAAGATATAAGACCAAATCTGAACGTAATTAATAGTTATAGAACTAAATTTTCTCATTACTCTTTTAATGATTATTACATATTTCATTCACTAGGATTATAACCATTTTTTTTTAAAAAAAAAAACTAATTCATTTAAACATAAAATTGTTGATAAATGAAAGTAATTGACTATGATTAGCAAGTATTACAATAATTATTCTAATATATATACATTTTTTTTTTGTGAACTTAACATCTAAATTCTAAGGTTTATATGGAATTTGAAAACTGGAGTTTAAAATAAAAAATATAGTTGAAAATGATACTCACATCGTTTGTAACATTCTGCGTAATAATTTTTGGAACATTCCTAATTTATTACATGTTATTAACAAAATTTACTAAATAAAAGATACATCACAAGGGAAAATGATAAATCTTAAAGGAAATATATTTGACAAAAGAAAATGTCATAAAAGATGTTACAAAAGATCTAGAGTGATGAAAATGTATGTTAAAGTAAACTTTAAGATGTTAATGATAAGTGAAAAAATTTAGAATTAAAAAGAAGAAAGAAAAGAAAACCAATCCGGTTTTGCTTGGACAAGTCCAAGTATACTTGGATTGATTTATAAAAAATAAAATGTTCCTATTTTTTTTACTTCAATATTTATATATTTTTCACAAATAATTTTTTTTTACAAATTCTATGTAAAATGCATACTTTTTTTTTTAGAATTTAAGCATTACACTTTCAAGATCTGCTTGTGAAATTTCGTTTATTGATACATAAAAATTTAATCTTAAAAATGAAAAATCATTATGAATTTGATAATCACAACACGATGAATTGCTCAGAATAATAATATAATATAAAGATGAAGAATATACAGAAAGAAAAGTACAATAGGAGAAAACGTGAAACTCAAGAATCAAGTATCAATTGTCTTATTAGTGTCTTCTCATAAGGCCTATTTATAGGCTAAAGATACAAGGATTACAGAATCCTAAAAGGATCTAACTAAATCAATGGGGACATCATGAATCCAAATAGGATTATTATTCTAGGAGTTTAGTTCTCTTCGGGGAATGTATTTGGACATCCACCATGTACACATTAATTTCATAACACTCCCCCTGGGACCTTAATAGAGAAAAAAATCATGTGGGAGAAAATCGTCTAGTGAAGGAAAAAGAGTACACTATTCATTTATGTTTTATATACTCCCCCTATCTAAAACATCATTAAACCAATATATTGATATGTCTTAGTGAATAAATCTTCAAGATTATATATCATGTTTGATGGAAAGTATTGCACATTAATTTTACCTTTCTTATAAAGAAATTTTGGTGAAATTTATTTTGTCACATCTCTCCAAACAGGTCTTCAAATTTTACAACCCAACAACATGGTTGTAATTTCATCCTTCTAAGATAACATATACATATCTCGAAATTAACTATCAATAATGATCATACACATTCTTAGTAATCTACATAAAAGTTAACTAGAACTTTATATGATAATTTCATATCACATATTCATAACTTGTTTGTTTGAGAATGTGTTTCAAATGGATCATATAAGTAAGCAACTTATTGTTGTATGTAACTCATCAGGAGTTGATTTTCTCCATAATTCGAGATTAATTATCCTTAAAATAATATTATCTCAGAAGTCAATAAAGAAAGATTAGTGCACTAAATGTGTAATATTTTGGTACTTTAGAACCAAAAAGTATCCATTACCTTCTCATATATAGACATGTGGTATTCACCAATATTTGATGATTAAATGACAGTTCGACAATGTTGTGCAATGTACTATATCCATGTACAATATTTTATGATGAAATTTCATCTTCTGGATGTTTTATTTGTAAATCAAAACAAAAATCTCAAAATACTTACTTCAAGTATTTGCTTGCTAATCATTACTCTTCTGGATGGATACTTCAAGTATTTAATTATTTCATTAAAAAACATTTATAAATAAAAAGTGGATCACGCTTCAGGCATGATTTAACATTGTTAGTTATAAAAATTATGTCCTACTGGTACATCTATCAAAGCATCCACAAATTCAATTTTATAACTCTTCTTGAGTCAACAAAAATATTAAATAAATTTTGCAAATCTTTTGCAAATAAATAATATGTAAAATTTCTAGTTTACAAGTACTTGCATATGGATCAAGATGCTTCAATAACATTGTGATTTTAATTTTCTCCCCCTAATCTGGAGAATATTAAAAGTAGATGAAGAATCATAAGTGGCAAGCGTAACAAATTTTATGAAAAGTTTCATAGATATATTCGATCATTATATCTTTATTTAAAATAAACATTACTAAGACAATAATGATGTTATGTTCTTCAAGAACAATTTACTTATGTACTTCAGGCATGCCTATCAAGTCCTTCAAGAATTTTATATAAATTCTTAGAATTTAGTACGCTATTATCTAAACACAATCCACCATCATATATTTTATTTCTTCGTATTAAATATTACGAGGGCTTTACGAAGAATTTTGTATTATAACTTACACAAGTTCGCACTTTAGTCATTAATTCTTATCATTTTGGGATTACACTTCAGATATATAATTTCTTCAAAATATATATGTACACTTCGAGTGTACTTAATAATTTTTCGGGCTTTTCATAATTTTCATGTAAACTTTTATATTATATTTTGGTCAAATATCTCAATATATTATAATCTCGAGTCTGTAGACTTTGATTCAATATCCTCATGCTAATATGTCACATGCACATAAATATCGTTGACTTTGTGCTATTTTATGATTCCATATATTTATATCATGACATGATCAAGGAGATCCCATAAATCATAGTTATCACGATTTTTAGGTACTTGAATATCTTTTGAAAATAATCATAAAGTTATGTCATGGAAAATTCTGCTAAAATTTTCATCTTCTCGGCTTAACCACATAGGACCATCTTAAATTATTACTCCTTTACATACGTGAGGATTTTATTGGAACCAATTTATTCTACCATGTGTCTCAAAATTATAAGTAGTGGTAGATTGTCTTTATGGGACATTAAATAATATGAGCATTCTATGTCGGATTTTCTTTTATCAATAAATATGCCTGACTTTCGAACTTATGGTTCAAATTATCTTTTATATAATGATCAAAATGAGACACGTAACTTTGTGTTTATCTGACTATATAATTTCTTCTCGTTTCAATATCCATTTTAAATATATTGTGGTCGAAGAATATATTTATATAGTGCATATATAAAATCAAAAATATTTGGTTCATTGCCATTGAACCAATTATAATGAGAACTTAATTAAAATACATGTTGATGAAATACTAATAAGTACTACAAAATATACATCAATTGACTCAAGGCACTTATGGCTCTATAAACCATTTACTAAGTCTATGAACATGTTCTGCAGGAAAGTTCAATATTTATACAAATATTGTAACATCATCAATATTATTAAGATAAATTATCTTAATGGGAGAATCTAAAATATGAGCTCATTATCTTGCAAAGTTCAGCTTACAAGTCAATAGTAATATATGTTACCATGGGTCGATGCAGCGACTATATATCCTCCCAAAACACATTCAACTCTAAATAAATATTGATGGTTTATAAAATTATTTTGCCTTGAAAATTAGTAGTACAAATGAACTTTGTTTAATCAAAAACTTCTGGTTCCATAAAAATATTATCACAAATTTTTTATGACAATTTGTATTTTAATGATCCGGGACAATCCAACTGGTCATGTAAACATTTAATATTTTTGAATTAGTGAACTTCAGGTTTACTCAATGATGCATTACAATTGCATCAACTTTAGTGAATATAAAACTATATAGGGAGAAAATACTAATTTATATAATTCACATTTATTCTATGAGTTTGATAATAATGCTTAGACTGTAAAAAAGTTCTACCCATCCATCGTCTCAATATATGAAAGTATTTTAATGATAAAATAATTTTATGAGACTTAGCGAAGAATAATACATTACATAATTATCATGTGACCTTGTAGATCAATTTAATCTTCAAGAGTCTTTAAATAATTAGTTCTTCTAGAACTTCATATTGACTAAATCTTTTGGAATAATCTTTAATTAATGAACTCTTCTAGAGCTTTTTAGTTAGTTATCTCTTCTAGAGATTTTAATCAATTGGCTCTTCTGAAGCTTTGTATTGATTAGCTTTTAGGGAGATTTAATTTCAATTTATTAGTTCTTCTAGAGCTTTCAATTAATTAACTCTTCTAGAGGTTTAATTTATACTAATATTCTTTTTCCCCCTATATCATTTTCGCTATTCTTGAATATATAATAAATCAATGAGCATATAATATAATATACAAAAAAACTCATATAAAATCACAAACAAAAAGTAATTTATTTCCTCAAGGAATTGACTATATTAACAAGTCTATATATCAATATAAATGATTAACATATAAGATCAATAATAGCATAACATACCAGATATTTAAAATATCGTTTAACGTACTATAGGTACGCTACAAACTCTCTATTATATTGCATCAATAATATTTAGTTGGGATTATGTGTTTTCTTTTCTCATTATTATCACTTATGGCGATAATTTAGATACTAGGTTCATGGTCATAATAATTACAAATTATTATAAATAATTATAATCACGAATATAACATATTATAGAAATAAAATTTCTAATTGCATTCGCTTAAGAGAATGACATAAAATTATTAGGTATAACGCCCTATTCCGTAAGCACCTAGCATGACTTTAAAGTTAAGAACGTGATGAAAATAGAGTTTTGATCTATATGGTGAGATATAGTGTTTTTGGCACTTAGTAGTATTTTGGGGATATTTAGAAACAGGAATAAAATTTTATTATATTATTGAGGTTTTATTATTAAGGTTTATAAATGCCTTTAAGTGGATTTTATTTTTAATACCTAGTGTATTTATTTTAAAATTTTAAATACTTGACATTTTCATATAGGGATTTTAAAAAAATAAAAAAATAAAAAATATTAACAATTAAGAAAACCGTCGCCACCTCAAACCACCACCCGTCATTTGCTGTTTTTTTTTCTTTTCTTTTCTTTTCTTTTCCCCCATTAGCCTCCTTACTCTCTATATATAGATGCATGCATTTTCATTTCTTCTTTGAATAAAATAAAAAAAAAGGGGCAGCCATTTTCTCAAAAAGGTTAGTTCGCATGGTACTTATTCTCTCTCTCTCTCTCTCTCTCTCTCTCTCTCTCTCTCTCTCTCTCTCTCTCTCTCTCTCTCTCTCTCTCTCTCTCTCTCTCTCTCTCTCTCTCTCTCGCTCTCTCTCTCTCTCTCTCTATATATATATATATATATATATATGCATGCATTACCATTTCCTTTTCTTTCTTTCTTTGAAGCAAAAAAAAAAAAAAGCAGCCATATATATTCTCATATTAGTTCCCTAATAAGGTTAGTTTGCATGTATTTTTTTTATTCTTTTGTTTCCTTTGTAATTTCACTATAATATCTATATATATATGTATAGTTTAAGGGCATTATTTGTTTGTTTTCTTTAATATATAGTGAGATCTATTTCTAGTTAGATTATACATATATTTATATATATATATTTTTAAGCTAGTTATTTATTTTAAGATTTTAATATTTTAAATGGATTTTTAGTATAAAGTATATAGTTAATTATGGTTTCTTGGGAGAGTATTTTTTTTTTTTTAGAGTATAGGATTTTTCGATCTTTTTAAAGAATTATATAAATATATATCATTATATGGTATCATTATATAGGTATATATATAAATCCTAAAGTTCATTTTGTAAGATTTCGATATTATTTAGGGTATAGGATTATTTGATCGATACCCAGGTATTAAGTATTTTCGCATTATTATTTTGTAGGATCTTAGCACCAGATCTACATCCAGATGAGTCCATAAACTCCATTTTATTTCAAATATTATAAGACATATAAATATGTTTTTTTTAACCTTTAAAAAATATTACTATTTTTGGAACGATATTTCTCAGCGTGTTTTTGGAGATGTTCTCCCTAATGTGTTATGTGTTTCCTAGAAAAATGCATAGGAGCGGTGCTCCATATAGGTGTTTCTTTTAAAACAGACTATGACGATGGTGCATAAAAAGTTTGTTGTACACAGGTTTTTCAGAAATATTTATATATTGAAAAATGTTCTAGCTTGAAAAGTTACGTATTTTGATATGCATGAATATAGATCTGACATTGGCATAATTGTGAAATTGCATAGGCATGTGATGACTGGCGGATGAGGATTTTTTTTTTTTTTTGTGCTCTGAAATGTTTATGACTTGAATCTGTTATTATGGCCGGGCAAATGGCCCTTTGATTTGTAAATACATATGAAAACCTCATTCCGACCAAGGTTAAAGTTTGTTGAAAATCAAGTGAACGGACGCGTTAGCGGATTGCACTGTACGTGGCTAGTCCCCCGTATTAGGGCCTCTTCCGATGACGTGGACGGGTTTTTGACTCTGAGGGTGCATCCACTTTAAGAGGGGCGTAGACCGCGGAGGGTGTGACCCAATTGGTCTACGTGGACACCGCATCATGCTCTGCGGTGGGGTTCGACCGCCTAGTGGAGAGTCAGGAGGGGCTCGACACCGAGATTGGTCCCAGGATAGACATGGTAGGTGCCCCAAGAGTCTGTAGCCTGTTTTGACTAGTGATATGGGAGTGCGGTTGTTTGTAATCTAGCGCTCGTATGTTGTTTGGCGGGTATTGACTACGAGATGCCGGAACTTGGTTCCGATGGCCTCGTTTTGGGGATCCGAACTTTGTCTGTGGAGCCCCACTGTTGCATTACATGTTCTTTTAAATTTGGGGTGTAGATGCTGCGCTGATGTGTCTTGATTCACTCAGACTTCCCAGCTGCGCTTGAAACCCTCATGTAGGTTCAAGCATCAGTTTTGTTAATATAGTAAAAGAAATACTTTTCTCATAACATCGCATGAACTATTTTGTGAAATGGCATCGTCATGGTTTTAAAGAAATCACTACCGCACACACACGTGGACTCACTGAGCATTTGCGTTAATGTTTTTCTATATCATGTTTTCTTCTCAGATTAGCTCAGAACGGTCAGGGGCCCAGCAAGCCACTAAAGTTTTAGGCAGGAGTTTTTGGATCAAATCTCCCCAGAAGGGCATATATTTATGTTTTATCTTTTTAGACTCGAATCGTCTGTAGAGTTTCTTGTTATGTTGTTATGTAAGTTGTTGATGTAAGATACTTTTGTGTTTATAATAAAACGAAAATGAGAAGTTTTTTTTTTAGGATCTTGTGTTTTGAGCGCACCAGTAGTATCTAATTTACTTAAGTATTCCGCGTACTTTGTGTATATACCTGTTAGTGTTGTACTAGGGTTTTGTTTTATTGTGGAGCTTATAATTTAGTGCCGAGAGGCACGCAGATGCCCTACTCAACCGCAGTTGACCTAGTGGCAGGGTTGGGGGCATCACAGGTGGTATCAGAGCATCTAAGTTCGATACTAGGTTTGAAACGTTGGATTTTAGACAAGTTATAAGAGTCAACTGATTAAACTTTAAGGTTAACCATATGATTTATTTATTAGTACTGACCCTAAGATTTTGTTTTGTAAGTACTAGATGGCACATCCTTCTCACAGATGGACATACAGGGAGGGCACCCTCGTAGATGAGCCTAGCAGGACTACATCATCATCATCATCCTCATATTCCCTTAGGGAGATCGTCCCAGAAAGGGAACCAATACCAGTGATTGACCTTTCCGGTGATGAGTCAGTAGAAGGACCAGAGATGGCACCAGTGGCACCGGGAATAAGACTAGGAACATCGATAGAAGAGGACCCTAGTGAGCCCACTTCGGACTCAGAGATAATGCCCGAACCAGAGAGAGAGGCACCGGCAGTCACTGGGGGTATGGGTACCTTTGTAGCAAATACTATGCCAGCAGCATCCCCTACCCCTATTCCACCGGCAGTCACTAGGGGTGTGGGTACCTTTGTAGCAAATACTATGCCAGCAGCATCCCCTACCCCTATTTGACCCGTGGAGTCTGTATCTTCTTTTCCAGCACTACCATCACTACTTCGGGGTGGGGTCAGGGAGTATGACATCTGTGGTTATTGCCTGTGGCGTGAGCAACAGGCTAAAGCCGCTAGCCAGCAGATTGTCCCGAATGGACGCCTTATTTTACACGACATGTCAGGCACGGCGACAGGAGACGGCGAGGGCCGCCATGTTAGAGAGGGAGTTAGCCCAGACACAGGAGGCTCATGCAGCCCGAGAGAAAGAGATTTTGGAGCTAATTAACTAGCGGGATTGTCTCAGGCAGTTTATCACCCAGTTCCTTGGAACTACTAGAGATTCAATGGATAGAGAACGTGATGAGCTGGAGTCCCGTCCAGGATGTTCTGGTAGCCAGTGTCCTTAGGCAGAGTAGGTGTTGGATAGAGTGCAGGTAGGTGTGCATATTTGGTCACTTGGATAGATACGAGTAGTATTCTTGTTGGTACTTGATGCAGTAAGCTTAGGATCGTAGGTATGAGGTCCTCGGGTTTTGGATATGCAAAGCAACCCGGCCATATATTTTTTGGGTGGTAGGACCAGGATGATCTGATTGTATCTTGACACTGCTTGTACCAAAAAAATCCTTATTTTGAGTTATATATATATGTTTGTATGTATGCATTGATATTTATGCCTGGGATGAATTCATGTTTACTTGTCGTAAAGTATCTATAACCGTAGATGTTTATTAGTATTGGAATTTTTTGTTTAGAAACATGTCAGGTTCACAATCTCCCAACGGTGCGGACAAGGCTATGTCAGAAAGTTCTCAAAATAGACAGTCTGAACCTCTAAGGGAGGCCACACCTCGTCCAGAACAAGCCACACATAAAGTAATCGAGAATTTTATGATCAAGATGACAGAATTGTTTGAAACTTCAATAGCCACAAGAAGAAACGAACGAGTACCAGCCACTAGAGCAGATGAAGCACTAGAACGATTTCTTAAGTTTCGACCCCCGGAGTTCTATGGAGACGTTGAGCAAGAAACTAAAGATGAACTGTTCCTTGAGCAGTTAAATGATATCTATGATACCCTTAAGTATGAGGATGCCCTGAGGGTAACGTTTGTAGCTTTTAGACTTCGAGGAATGGCAAAGGATTGGTGGCTTAGAGCTTCCGAAGCGCGGACACTTAAGAACCAACCATGGACCTGGAACGATTTTCAAGAAGAATTCAAAAAGGAGTACATACCTCGTTGGGTTCGTGAGCAACGAGAGGATGAGTTTCAACAATTGAGACAGGGTAACCTAACAGTTGCCCAGTATATGGCAAAGTTCAATAGGTTGGCTAAGTATTGCTTAAGATTGATAGACAATGATGAAAATAAGATGCGACAATTTGTGAAAGGATTAAGGGTTGAATTGCATGGAGCATTAGCTCCTTGCCACCGATGGGATTTGCGGCCGCAGTTGAAGCCGCCACGCGAACGGATATGGTTGATCAAGCAGTTATACAAAGGAAAACAGCCATTGGTTCAGCGACGACTCCATATAAACGTCCTGGACAAGGACCATGAAAACCTAGAGATTTCAAGAGATCCCGTGGTGAACAAAGGACTGGAAATGAAGGCCGACCAACCCTAACCCCTGGAGGATCCCACAGAATATGTACATACTGTGGACGAAATGGGCAGGTGGCTGAAATGTGTTATCGTAAGTTAAGATTATGTTTCAAGTGTGGAAAACCAGGACATACTAAGGACCAGTGCCCTGAGATGCAACAAGTACCCCCCGAGATGTCCAGAAAAGCAGGCCGACCCCCGATCATGAGAGGAACAACAGAAGGAAGGAATAATAAGCCACAAGTAAAAGCTAAAGTTTATGCACTGGATGGATTGCCCATAGATACTGAAGCAGAGGTAGTTAAAAGTATGATAAAAATCTTTTCTCAACTAGCAAGAGTACTCATTGACCCTGGAGCCACGCATTCTTTTGTGAGTTTACATTTCATAAAACATATTCCTATACCTTCTGTTAACATGCATTACAAGTTGATAGTTAGCACTCCTATGGGCGTGAATAAGATAACTAAGGTAAAGTACCCTGATTATGACATATGTGTCGAGAATATGGTTTTATCCGGAGATTTAATTGCCTTACCATTGGAGGGATATGATGTGATACTTGGGATGGACTAGTTGTCTAAACATTATGCCCAAGTAGATTGTTGACGGAAGTTGGTTAAGTTTAGCCGACCGAGTATGCCAATCCTGGTGTTCCGAGGAAAGTGAACAAAACGGGAGAATCTCTTTTTGTCTAGCATGAAAGCCAGAAAGTTGCTATGAAAAGGATGTCAAGGGTACTTAGCATATTTACTCAACAAACCTAAAGAGGAGGTAAAATTAGACACAGTACCTGTAGTGAGGGAGTTTGTGGATGTTTTTCCTGAGGAGTTGACGACACTACCCCCAGATCGAGAAGTGGAGTTCGGCATAGAATTGGTACCTGATGCTAAACCAATATCTCGAACTCCATATCGGATGGCACAGGAGGAACTAAAAGAGTTGAAAAAGCAACTACAAGAACTGTTGCAGCAAGGATATATTCATCCAAGTACATCTCCTTAGGGTGCTCCAGTTTTGTTTGTAAAGAAAAAGGATGGAACTCTGAGGATGTGTACAGATTACACATGATTGAATAATGTGACAGTTAAGAACAAATACCCACTACCCCTCATTGATGAGTTATTTGACCAACTCCGAGCGGGATGTTTTTTAGCACTGTCAAAACGGGCTCAGGCCCGCGGGCCGGCCCGGACCGCCCGCGTTATGGGCGGTTTTGGTTTTCAAAATTTAGGCCCGTACAAAATGAGCCCGGACCGGACCGAACCGTTTTTTACGCGTGCTTTCACGGGCCGGTCCGGTCCGGTCCGCGGGCTGGCCCGTTTGTTGAAGATATTATTACATGAATCATTTTAGGACCTAATTAAAGTTTTTTATTTTTTTAGGGACTTGAATGAAAATAATAACCAATTGAATGAAAACCCCTACAAAGACCTTGCTGTCTCTGTCTTCCTCCCCTCTCTCACTCCCGCAGCCTCTCCTCTCCTCTCGGCTCTCTCGTCTCTCGCCTCCCGGCGGCGGCCGCATCTCTCGGCTCTCTCGTCTCTCGCCTCCCGGCCGCAGCCTCTCGGCTCTCTCTGTCTCTCTCGCCTCCCGCAGCTCTCTGCAGTTTGATCGGTTTTGGCTTGCTCTTTCACCGGTCTTGAGCCTCCTTCCACTCTTCTATCTACTGTAAGCAGCTTCCTCTTTTCAAAGATTCATTCTTTGCTTAGTTTTCCAGCTACTTGCCACAAGCCGCGACAACAACTTGGAACCTGGCCAGTGTGCCACGGCTTTGCCGGCGCCTGGGAAGGGTACTTCCAGCTCCTTTGTGGACTGGAGAAGGTATTTCCAACTTCAATTGCAGAATTTCCAAGGCCGGGTGCTGGATTGTGATCTTGAGGGTCGCGGCTGTACGGACAGCGTGATTCTCCCCTTTCTAATTTCAGTAGCTTAGGCTGAGAATTAAGGGCTACAACAACGGTGTTTTGCTCTCCTTGGCAAGGCGCTGCTGGACGTACAAGTCCTTTCCTTCCATTTGTACAAGTTAGTTTGGGCAGAATTTTGGATTTTCAAACTTGCGGTGCTACAGTACCTATACCTGAAGCTTCTTTCTGGTTACATTACAAGGTACATTGCTTTTCTTTGTTGCACTTGGGCTGTGTCCCTTGCTTGTGTGGGCAATTTTATTGTTTCTTGGTTGTTTTAGTTAAGAACCTTGCCGGTTCCTTGTAAATTGTTGGCTTGTAGCCAGTTTGTGTGTTGTGTTGTTTGTGTTCTACCTGGGGTGTGTGCTGGATTATTGCCGGTTCTAACTTCTATGGCAAATATCACTCATCAAAACGAGCTGTTTCATGAAGGTTTTCAATTGAAATCTTCTTCCTCAGAATTTATCTACTTGTGCCTCATTTACCATCTTAAGAAACCTGATAACCTTCTTATCCACCTCTTTTCATACATCACGCTCTTTTAAGAATACACAGAATCTTAAACCTGCATAAACCATGTCCTCTGCTTTCTCCATTATTTCTTGCCTCACAATGCCCCAATCTTTGTAATGTTTATGTGATTGTGTTTGTGTAGTGTTCGCTATGTGAATGTGTTTGTGCATTGAAATACTGCAGAAAATGGATAAAAATGTTGGTGATGATGAATCAATTGCTGAACAATTCATTAGGCCTATAATGTTCAACTCTATGAGCACTATCAGTTTTTGGAATCTTTATTATTATAATCTTTAAGTGCTTCCTGTTTATAATCTTTATCATCATTCATCAGATTAGTTAGTAAGTGCTTCAAATCATGAATTATAAACATTTTATCCATTGCGTAAGATGGATAAAAAATGTTGTTGATGATATTAGTGATAAATGTGATCAATCAAATGCTCGCACAATCTTTAAAGAAAGCGAAAAAAATCCTATAAGTCAAATGTATGATTCATACCAGAAGGCTTGATATTGTTGGTGAAGATGGAGAACCTAGGGTTGAATGTGTTCGTTGTGGGAAGGTGTATATTGCAGGGAGGAAAATATGGAACATCTAGCATTTCACGTCATGTAAAAGTTTGCTTTGATATCAATGAAATGATATTTAGAGAGTAAGTACAACTTTTTCTTCATTTAATTTATGAATATTATTTATTAATTTTTTTATTTACTATATAATCTATGTTTTGCATTTTATAGGTAAAGATGATGAGGAGAGGATGTAATCAAGTTGAAGATGAGTCCTCAAGATGAAATCATGAAGAAGAAGAAGTTGGTGTATAATTTTTCGTATTGACTTTTTGTTAAATAATTATTAATTTGTTTTGTTGGATGATTATTGTTACTTATTAATTTTTTTATGCTGGTTTTTCTCTATTTTGATTGATTAGGTTCAGGATTAATGTATATTATTATTATAGTTAATAAGCAAGATTTTAAAAACATCAAAAAATTAGCCAAAAAAAAAAAAGAGCAAAGCCCGCGGGCTGGTTACGGGCGGATATGGGCTTCCTTAATCTAGGCCCGTCAAAAATAGGCCCGGACCGGACCGGACCGTTTAGACGCAGGCCGGTCCGGTCCGGTCCGGTTTGGCCCGTTTGACACTGCTAATGTTTTTCCAAATTGGACTTGAGACAGGGGTATTATCAAGTTAGGATAAGAGAAAAAGATATTCCGATGACGGCTTTCAACACACGATATGGGCATTACGAGTTTGTGGTCATGCCCTTTGGATTAACTAATGCACCTGCGACATTTATGGACTTGATGCATAGAGTCTTTAGTCCTTACCTGGATAAGTTTGTGGTGATTTTTATTGATGATATTCTTGTTTATTCACCCAACCTTGAAGCTCATGAACAACATCTTCAAAAAGTGTTGCAAACCCTACGTGAGCATAAGTTATATGCTAAGTTTAGCAAATGTGAGTTCTGGATGAGTCAAGTTACTTTCCTAGGACATGTTATCACCCAGGAAGGAATCTCGGTGCATCCAGCGAAAGTAGAAACAGTGACCTATTGGACACAACCCAAAACACCAACTGAAGTACGTAGTTTCTTGGGTATGGCGGGATACTATCGGAGATTCATAAAAGACTTTTCAAGGATTGCTGGACCTCTAACCCAATTAACCAAAAAAGTAACCAAGTTTGAGTGGATGGAAAAGTGTGAGAGGAGTTTTCAAGAATTGAAGAACCGACTGACGTCGTCACCAGTGTTAACATTACCCGATCCGAACAAGGAGTTTTCATTGTATACAGATGCTTCAGGAGAAGGTCTAGGAGCTGTGTTGATGCAAGACAGGAAGGTTGTCGCATATATTTCAAGAAAGTTGAAGGATCATGAACGGAATTATCCGACACACGATTTGGAATTAGCAGCCATCGTGTTTGCACTTAAGAAGTGGCGACACTACTTGTATAGGGCAAAGTATGAGATATTTACTGATCATAAGAGTTTAAAGTATCTGTTTTCTCAGAAGGACTTGAACATGAGACAACGTCGATGGATGGAACTGCTGGAAGAATATCGATGTCTAATTAACTATCATCTAGGAAAGGCGAATGTGGTGGCAGATGCATTGAGTAGAAAAGCAAAGATATCAAGTCTTAGCTTAACATCCACCCTACAACAGGATATTAGAAGTGCCCAAAAGAGTAATAAGGAGTTCCAAGAGTTCAAAAACCGTGTGGAAGCTAAGGGATTGGAAGATTTTCGAACATTAGAAGCTGATGGGAGCCTGTACATTCCGAATCGGTTATGTGTACCCAATGATACTGAACTTAAGCGCAAGATTCTAGAGGAAACCCACAGAAGTAAGTATTCAATGCATCCTGGAGAGAATAAGATGTATAAAGACTTAAAGCAAAAGTTTTGGTGGAAAGGAATGAAGAGAGAAATTACGGAGTATGTAGCAGCCTGTCTTACATGTCAAAAGGTCAAGGCGGAACATCAAAAGTCAGCGGGACTACTACAACTGCTACCTGTTCCCGAATGGAAATGGGATCATTTGACAATGGACTTTGTCACAGGATTGCCCCGGACCAAGGGATATAAGGATGCTATCTGGGTAATCGTTGATCGTTTAACAAAAGTGGCTCATTTTATTGCCATTAACATGTCATACCCTTTCGACAAGTTGGCACAGATTTATGTAGATGAGACTGTCCGACTTCATGGAGTACCCGTTGATATTGTATCCGATAGAGACACAAGGTTTACCTCAAAGTTTTGGCCTAAGTTCCAGGCAGCTATGGGGACCAATCTAAGTTATAGCACCACAGCACATCCCCATACCGATGGACAGTCTGAAAGAACAATTCAAACCCTAGAGGATATGTTAAGAGCTTTGCACCTTAAACTTTGGAAATAAGTGGGTTAACAATCTTGCTTATGCTGAGTTTGCTTATAATAATAGCTACCACTCTTCGATAGGAATGGCACCATTTGAAGCATTGTATGGTAGGAGCTGCAGAACACCTTTGTACTGGGATGAAGTCGGAGTTCGATCCCATTGGAGGCAAAGAAACTTGATGCCAGAATTGGAGGAGATGCAGAAACAAGTTAAGATAATTCAAGACCGGCTTCAGACAGCTAAAAGTAGACAGAAGAGCTATGCCGACAATCGAAGAAGGGATCTGGAGTTTAGTGTGGGAGATCGAGTTTTCTTAAAACTTACACCACATCGCGGGAAGCTGCAATATCCGAGGAGAGAAAAGTTAAGCCCCCGATATATCGGACCGTTTGAAATTATTGACAGGATTAGTAAAGTAGCATACTGACTCGCCTTACCAAATGAACTGATGGGTATACATGATGTGTTCCATGTATCACAATTAAAGAAGTATCATCCTGCACCTGATCATGTTCTCAATGATGACCAATTGGAATTACAAGCTGATCTGTCATATGAAGAAAAACCAACTGAGTTTATAGAACGAAGCGTAAAAGAGTTACGCGGGAGACAGATTCCAATGTGTAAAGTGGTATGGAGACGTCATGGGATTGAAGAGGCAACCTGGGAAACTGAGGAGTACTTGAAGAAAAAGTATCCAGAGCTTATAGGTACGTAACTATTCAATTTCGAGGACGAAATTTCTTTTAAGGAAGGTAGAATGTAACGCCCTATTCCGTAAGCACCTAGCATGACTTTAAAATTAAGAACGTGATGAAATAGAGTTTTGATTTATGTGGTGAGATATAGTGTTTTTGACACTTAATAGTATTTTGAGGATATTTAGGAATAGGAATAAAATTTTATTATATTATTGATGTTTTATTATTAAGGTTTATAAATGTCTTTAAGTGGATTTTATTTTTAATACCTAGTGTATTTATTTTAAAATTTTAAATACTTGACATTTTCATATAGGGATTTCAAAAAAAAAAAAAAAAAAACTTAACAATTAAGAAAACCGTCGCCACCTCAAACCACTACCCGTCATTTGCTGTTTTTTTTCTTTTCTTTTCTTTTCCCCCATTAGCCTCCTTACTCTCTATATATAGATGCATGCATTTTCATTTCTTCTTTGAATAAAACAAAAAAAAGGGCAGCCATTTTCTCAAAAAAAAAAAAAAAAAAAAAGGTTAGTTTGCATGGTACTTATTCTCTCTCTCTCTCTCTCTCTCTCTCTCTCTCTCTCTCTATATATATATATATATATATGTATGCATTACCATTTCCTTTTCTTTCTTTCTTTGAAGAAAAAAAAAAAAAAGCAGCCATTAGTTCCCTAATAAGGTTAGTTTGCATGTATTTTTTTTTTTATTCTTTTCTTTCCTTTGTAATTTCACTATAATATCTATATATATGTATAGTTTAAGGGTATTATTTGTTTGTTTTCTTTAATATATAGTGAGATCTATTTCTAGTTAGATTATATATATTTTTTTTTTTAAGCTAGTTATTTATTTTAAGATTTCAATATTTTAAATGGATTTTTAGTATAAAGTATATAGTTAATTATGGTTTCTTGGGAGAGTATTTTTTTTTTTTTAGAGTATAGGATTTTTCGATCTTTTTAAAGAATTATATAAGTATATATATCATTATATAGGTATCATTTTATAGGTATATATATAAATCCTAAAGTTCATTTCGTAAGATTTCGATATTATTTAGGGAATAGGATTATTTGATCGATACCCAGGTATTAAGTATTTTCACATTATTATTTTGTAGGATCTTAGCACCAGATCTACATCCAGATGAGTCCATAAACTCCATTTTATTTCAAATATTATAAGACATATAAATATGTTTTTTTTTTTTAACCTTTACAAAATATTGCTATTTTTGGAACGATATTTCTCAGCGTATTTTTGGAGATGTTCTCCCTAATGTGTTACGTGTTTCTTAGAAAAATGCATAGGAGCGGTGCTCCATATAGGTGTTTCTTTTAAAACAGACTATTACGGTGGTGCATAAGAAGTTTGTTGTACGCAGGTTTTTCGGAAATATTTATATATTGAAAAATGTTCTAGCTTGAAAAGTTACGTATTATGATATGCATGAATATAGATCTGGTATTGGCATAATTGTGAAATTGCATAAGCATGTGATGACTGGCGGGTGAGGATTTTTTTTTTTTTTTTTTTTTTTTTTTTTTTTTTTGTGCTCTGAAATGTTTATGATTTGAATCTGTTATTATGGCAGGGCAAATGGCCCTTTGATTTGTAAATACATATGAAAACCTTATTCCGACCAGGGTTAAAGTTTGTTGAAAATCAAGTGAACGGACGCGTTAGCGGATTGCACTGTACGTGGCTAGTCCCCCATATTAGGGCCTCTTCCGATGACGTGGACGGGTTTTTGACTCTGAGGGTGCATCCACTTTAAGAGGGGCGTAGACCGCGGAGAGTGTGGCCCAATTGGTCTACGTGGACACCGCATCATGCTCTGCGGTGGGGTTCGACCGCCTAGTGGAGAGTCAGGAGGGGCTCGACACCGAGGTTGGTCCCAGGGCAGACCTGGTAGGTGGCCCAGGAGCCTGTAGCCTGTTTTGACCAGTGATATGGGAGTGCGGTTGTTTGTAATCGAGCGCTCGTATGTTGTTTGGCGGGTATTGACTACGAGATGCCGGAACTTGGTTCCGATGGCCTCGTTTTGGGGATCCGGACTTTGTCTGTGGAGCCCCACTGTTGCATTACATGTTTTTTTAAATTTGGGGCATAGATGCTGTGCTGATGTGTCTTGATTCGCGCAGACTTCCCAGCCGCGCTTGAAACCCTCATGTAGGTTCAAGCATCAGTTTTGTTAAAATAGTAAAAGAAATACTTTTCTTATAACATTGCATGAACTGTTTTGTGAAATGGCATCGTCATGGTTTTAAAGAAATCACTACCGCACACACACGTGGACTCACTGAGCGTTCACGCTCACGTTTTTCCATATCATGTTTTCTTCTCAGATTAGCTCGGAACGATCAGGGCCCCAGCAAGCCACTAAAGTTTTAGGCCAGGAGTTTTTGGATCAAATCTCCCCAGAAGGGCATATATTTATGCTTTATCTTTTTAGACTCGAATCGTCTGTAGAGTTTCTTTTTATGTTGTTATGTAAGTTGTTGATGTAAGATACTTTTGTGTTTATAATAAGACGAAAATGAGAAGTTTTTTTTTTTAGGATCCTATGTTTTGAGCGCACCAGTAGTAACTAATTTACTTAAGTATTCCGCGTACTTTGTGTATATACCTGTTATTGTTGTACTAGGGTTTTGTTTTATTGTGGAGCTTATAATTTAGTGCCGAGAGGCACGCAGATGTCCTACTCAGCCGCAGTTGACCTAGTGACAGGGTTGGGGGCATCACATTAGGAGTATCATAATAATCTATCAATAATGACTTAATCATCTATTTAGTCTCAAAAAGTGATCAATAACCTTGAGATTTTCTCTTTCAATATTGTTACTACATGAGCATATTTGAGATATGTAAAATAGAATATTATCTCTATATTATTTTAATTGAGAAAGAATCTAAATCAAATGTAATATTGCATACTGATAGATTGATCAAAATATTGTAGGCACAGATATACCCAATGATGATAATGGGTATTGGCATAGTGACCATCTTTTGGTAATTTTGCCTTCCTTATAGATTTTATCAAAATCTTTCTTAGTAGATTATTGAGCCTCAGGGCCTCATAAATTAATGAGGAAAGAAATCTTTATAATCGTGATTTCTCTTTTAATTGCGTCTTCAGGACTTAAATGAATTTATACAAGAATCTATGCAAAAGGATTTGATCTTTCCATGACATCAAGTCATATATTGAAAAGAAAACATAAAACAAAGGAAAGATTCGATATTTCTTACCTCAAGAAGCTCAAAAAATCTTTTTACTTTTAGCGAATTTTGGAAAATCACCTTCAGAGTCTCGTTCTTCAAACAATCGTGTCCTCCATGCAATCATGTTGATAACATATTATGAATTTGATGATCACGACACGAAGAATTGCTTGGAATAATATAATATAAAGATGAAGAGTATAAAGAAAGAAAAGTACAAGAGAGAAAACATAAAACTCAAGAATCAAGTACAAATTATTTAATTCTCCATGTTCACTATCCTCTTTTATCCTTTAAAATTCCTATATTGATTTTCTATGTTCTTCCTTTGGTATTAATGGAGTTCTTTTTATATATTGAAAAAAGAATCATGGATGTTGTTGTTTATCGTTAGCTCTAAAGAGAATTGGGCTCCACTCAAATATCTATTTGTAAGTAGAAGTGAAAGATGAATATATGTGAATATTTCTATTTACTGTTCATTAGCTCCACTCATTATTTTTTTTCATTCGCTCCTTCGACTAATGTCTTTTTTTATCCCCAATGAATAGGCCTCAGAGTAAAATTATTCAGGTTTCTTTTTTGTTTTTCTGATGGTCACCATTACTTAATTTTAAAGTAAATCTATGAGCTTTGTTCATTGTGTTTATTGAGTTAGTGTCATGTTAATTCTTTAAAATACATGGATTTACAATCTATGATCTTATGCTCATGTAAATTATTTCTTTATATTTTTCTAATCCTATGGAATGGTCTAAACTGGCTCTAAAATTAAATGATCCTATTAATAATTTAATATTCAATGTATTTTCTCTATTAATCCTTTCATACATTGCTTTTTTTAAAAAGTTTTTAAAATTTTTTTATAAAATGACCGTTGCAGAGTAAAGATTAAGATTCTTCTTTTTAGTGTTCGGAATTAAAAAGTACACAAGAAGACAAGAGGACTTTTATGGATTGTTAGATAATTTAGTACACAACAGGACTTTTACTTTTTCAATATATGTTGATAAAAAAATGAATTTTGGTATGAAATATATGAACTTGGAATTTATTACATTGCTCTATGCATTTGGTACAATTGTTCACCTCACACTATTTCAGGGTTTATTGTCCGTACAAGTAAGAAGTCATGCATTTCAATTTAAGGAGAAATCATTTATTATGTTGTAACCTTATCTTAAGAAAGAGCTTATACTTCTCACACTATTATCTCAATATTTGGACGGCATAAGTCTGACTAATGACTACATATTTTATTTTTATTTTTTGGGTGTTTTTATGCATTGCATCTTCATTTTTAAGATTTTTTTAATTCATTATTTTGGCCATAAAAATTGTGGAATCTCTTGATGCAATTTCTGATTGATAAGCAAATCCTTTTAATGTTTACTCCTATAAAACTTTGGTTCGTCTTTCTTTCTTTTCTTTTTTCCTCTTACTGTTCTTTATTATTTATTATTATTATTGTTATTATTATTATTTTGCTAGGTTTTTTGTTGCCTTGAAATATTATTGTTTTAAAAAAATTCCTTTCAATTATTTTTGGTAGAGAGGTATAAGAATTTAGTGGAAAAGTTCATAGAAATATCCAAATATGAGTGGTTATTGGAGGGTTATTAAAGCAAAATAGTTTATGCATCTTTGACATATCATAGAAGCAAAATTAATATCAGATTAAGCAATTTATATTCCTTTAATTATTTTTTAAATATGTTTGTTTTTATATTTCTAATAATTTTTTCACTATATTTGTAGGTATAACTGAATGAGTAAGAAATAATTTTTTATTTATTTTGAATCTTTCAAGTTTCATTCTTGAATTGAGAGTTTAAGCAATTTGTATTCCTTCAATTATTTTTCAAATATGTTTTCTATGTCTCTACAAAATATCATAACGTAGTGCATATTAAGCGATCGTCAATTAAGTTTTGCTATGTTTAATTTTGATAATATTTGCGAATAGTCAATTAAATTTTACTATTTTTAATTTTAACCATCAAATATCTAATTTAAAATTCCATTTAATTTTTGTAAATGGTGGTATAAATTGATGCAAATAAGCTATTTTTAATTAACTTAAAAAATCATTAAGTGTTATAATTAATCAATTAATTTAAAATTCATTATAACTAACAATCAATTTCAAAAAAAAAAAAAAAATGGAAAATCTCAAGCCAAGTAGAGCCTTTACATTTAAACACGGTTTTTTTTTTTTTTTTTTTGTCAATTTTTGAGAGACCATTACAAATTCTTTTTGGAGTGTACCTAACGTAATAATTTTTTGAAAGATTTTTAACATAAGTTATATTCCAGCCTTTTATTTATTTTAAACGCACCACATTACCTCAATGCATAAAAATACTAATTCTATAATTTCAATTTTAAAAAGAAGCTAAATAAAATTTTCATCTATAATTTAATTTATAAATTATAGTAAGGGATTTGTGGCTCAAATTAAGCTAATTAATTGGATGAATAAATGGGCAAATAAAATATATCGTCCAGTTAGGTACATTCTCACATGCTTTATAAAGTGGTCAAAATAATTTATTTTTTATGATCAAAATAATAATAATTATGTTAATTTTATATGAAAATTGCATTAGGAATATATTTACTATCAAAAATACCTCTATGTATGCTTTATGTTTTTTTTCTGGGCCGGGCCCATTTTAAAAAGCCCACACTAAAATGGGTCATTTTTTTTTTTCAGTTAAGGCCATAACACACAATGATTGTGCGTTATCAAAGATGATAACGCATCCTTAATCACCGCGTTAATCGCGTAAAAATCTGACGTGGATCCCAGCTGACGCTGAGCTGTAGATAACGCACAATGACTGTGCGTTATCAAGCTTAATAACGCACAGCCATTATGCGTTATTAAGCTGATAACGCACAGTGACTGTGCGTTATCATGTTATAAAGCAACAAACCCTAGTCGCCGCCCCTTCCCCTTCCTTTCCCTTTTTTTTTTCTACCCTAGTTTAGGCGGCTCCCCCCTCCCCCCCTCCTCCTTCCTCCCCTTTTTATTTTCCCCCAACCTATTTCAAACTCATTTCCCTACCCCTTTTTTTACTCTCTTTCCTCCTTTCCTCCTTTCTTCCTCCTTATTTCTCTATTTTCTCTCCTTTCCCCTTACTGTTTTTCCAGCCCCCTTCTCCTTCATTCTTTCTTCTTTTTTTCAGCCACCTTCATCTCGTTCTTCTTCCTTTTTTCATCCTTCTTTCTTCAGAAATTTTTTGTTCCTGCCTCCGCCAACTGCTAGGTATTTTACTCTATTTTTTTTTTCTTATTATTATGTGTTGATTTCTTTTTATCTAATGAATGTGTATTTTATTTTAAAAATTACAGTTAAATTAATAAATCTTGGAGATTTTCTTTGGGGTACGAAGGCTATTAAGGATTTGGAGTACGAAGACTACTAAAGTTGCATTTTAAATTTTCAGTAGGTGTTTAGTTATTTAGAATTTTTTTTGTTTATTACATATTAAGTGTGATTATTTCGGTATTTGTTGTTTGTTAATGTTTTTTATGAATTTTATTTATTAACTTGAATTAATTTATTTTTTGTGGAAATGGGTTTTACATTTATATTTAAAATGTTTGTTATTAATGAATTTGTACAAATGTGATAATTTTATGTATATAATTGTTTTTGAATTTAAAAAGTAATATTAGGGTGATGTATTATTTTCTTTAATTTATGTGGATAATTATGTTTACTTTATTACCTTACTTATGGTTATTAGAAACTATTTAGATTATTTGAGTAGAAAATATGAGAATATGTAATTCGATATTTTTAACATTTTTTTTTTTAAATGTAGAAAATATGAAAACAAATCTTTGTGTTGTAACTTAAAATTTGTAAAATTTAAATAATACAAAACTTAAAAATGTATTATTAAAATAAAAAAATTTTACATTTTTTTAATTTTTGGATTTATGTTTAAAATTGTAGTTATTAATAAATTTGTACAAATTTGATAATTTTATGTATGTAATTGTTTTTTTGTATTTGAAAAGTGATATTAGGGATAATGTTTTTTCATGAATTTACAAGCGGATAATTATGAAAAAAATTTTTTTAGCAACTTAAAAATTGTAAAATTTAAATAATACAAAACTTAAAAATCTATTATTAAAATTCAAAATTTTACATTATTTTTTTTATTTTTTTTTTTTTTTGTGAAAGTTTGGTTTGGATTTATGTTTAAAATTGTAGTTATTAATAAATGTGTAAGAATTTTTGTTTTCATCAAAAAAGTGATATTAGGGTTTAGGATTTTTTTCATGAATTTATTTCGATAATTAGGTTTAATTTCTTACTTTATGATTAATAGAAATTTTTTTTTTAATTATTTAGATAATTAATTTGAATGTTAGAAAATATGGGAATCTGTAATTCGGTATTTCTAATTTTTATTTTTTTAAACAGTAGAAATTATTGAAACTTTATTTTTTGCAACCTAAAAATTGTAAAATTTAAATAATACAAAACTTAAAAATCTATTATTAAAATCCAAAATTTTACATTATGTTTCTTTTTTTTTTTTGGTGAAAGTGTGGTTTGGATTTATGTTTAAAATTGTAGTTATTAATAAAAGTGTACGACTTTTTTAATGTTATGAATATAATTTTTTTCATGTAAAAATTGATATTAGGTTTTAGGATTTCATTTAAAAATATGGGAACCGGTATTTTTTAACAGTGAACCTTAAAAACTAACAGTAAAAGTGAAATTTATTACGTAACAGTAAACATTAAAAACTTTAAAATCTTATTTATTTAAAAATCCCTAAATCGTTTATTAATTGTGTTAACAATATACCTGATATTTGGAAATATGAGAACATAAAACTATAAACTTTATAACCATTAAACGTAATAACAATTAAATCTTAATATTCTTGGAATTAGAATATGTTTAAAACTTTTTAATTTTAACATATAGATGTTCACAATATCTGGAAAATATAATTAATGTAGATGGAAGAAGTGCCAGCACATGCGCATCCAGGGCCCATTGTCACTGACGTCTTATCCAAACAGCACGAGCACAAATCGGTTTTGATCTGGAGTGGGGATCGAGAGACGTGTTATACTGACCTCCAGTGTAGGCGTTTTGGCCGCAACCTGTTCCAGTGCTATAGTGCGGCTCCCCGTAGATTGGTTGAGATTATTAATGGAACCGGTTTGGAGGGAATCTTTTGGTGTGGTTATATTGGATTGGACCACGCGCTTATCACCGCATTAGTCGAGCGGTGGAAACCAGAGACCCACACATTTCATCTAACGTGCGGTGAAGTCTCGATTACACTCCAAGATATACAGGAGCTGTGGGGTTTAGGGATAGACGGCACGGTTGTTACCAGGCCTAGTTGGAGTTTACACCCTAAACAATACTGGATTGACATTATCGAGAGACTTCTTAGTGTGCGGTTGTCTCTCAGCCACTTTTCCGGTTACAAAGTGAAAAAGGAACCATTGGAAGCATGGATTCTGAGAGCGTTCACCGGTTCAGAGAGCGACGATGATCTAATCCTGTGCGCCCGTGGATTTATTTTCTTACTTATTGGCGGACACATGCTTCCCAACTTCTCCGGGAATTTGGTTCACGTGCGCTACCTCAGCTTGTTGGAGGATTTTGATGCTATTAGGACATATAGCTGAGGTAGTTGCGGTCTTGGATTTCTGTAGAGGCAGCTGTGCACGGCAGCTTTGGGGGGTGTATGACAGATTGGAGGGGCTTTGGTGTTAGTTCAGATATGGGCGTGGTCACGTATACCTACATTGCGGCCTCAGCTGATGACGGAGATTATGGCCGACCCTCTTGCTCCTCTTGGCGCAATATGGTGCACAGCATTTGACTGAAGCCAGCTGCCTACGCACACTCTGGTTACATACAGAGACCAGTTAGACTTTATGCCATCTGACCAGGTATGCTTAACAATAGCTTGTATTATTTGTAATTAATTGTGTTTTCTTTTCCTTGTTGCATTTTTATTGACTTTGAGTTTTGACATGACAGTTTATGTGGCTACCGTATTATGACCGCTCTCTGGTACCATCTGACTTGTGGCGGGCAAAGGTGCCCCTCATATGTTACAAGATAATGGAGTACCACTATCCCGGACGTGTGATGCGACAGTTCGCACGGGCTCAGATGGTTCCAGATGCAGTCGATACTCGTCTGGACCTGCACCGTATCCAATTAAGAGGGAATGACAACACATCCTGTGTTACACAGCATGCTATCCATGTCGATGTCTGGAACCAATGGCGAGTTCGTGTTAGAGATGGTCCTGCTGTAGAATATGTTGAGGCATTGTTGTACCCCAGTGATGAGTACATCAGATGGTACAGGGGTATCACACGGTTTACATGGGCAATCCAGCTAACCGTGATACCCGTGCGCATGGTTATCAGCCTGCCGGCGTGGACAGACGGATGATGGTAAGTTCTTATGCGTTTCAGTTATTTATGTTGAATTCTAAATTATTTATTTATTTTCATTTGTTAAATTCTAATTTATTTACTTATTTCATTTGTTAAATTCTAATTTATTTAATTATTTCATTTGTTAAATTCTAATTTATTTACTTATTTTCATTTGTTAAATTCTAATTTATTTACTTATTTTCATTTGTTATATTCTAATTTATTTAGTTATTTTCTTTTTTTAGACTTCCATGTTGCAGGAGGTGAATGATATGGCTTCAGTGGCGATTCGGGAGCCACCTTCATCTCCTTCACAGATTGCTGCGGTCATGAAAAAAGTGCAGACGATCATCCGGTGGTGCATGGTCTCCATCGGGGGTACTTTGGGATGCACTCCTTCACAGCATGATATACAGGTGACGTTCCCTGTTCAACCGTCGCGTCGCCGTCCCCGATAGCACGTTCCAAACCGAGGGGTTCGAGGAGTTAAAAGGGGTGCTCGGAGACATCCTGACCGGGGAGCAGGTGCTGGACGCCCTCCTATACCTCCTGCTCCACAAAGGCAGGAACATGTCGACACCGGCCCAGCAGTGGTTGAGAGGGGTGAGGGATCTGGTGGCAGTCAACATTATGTTGACCCATTCGACAGCCCCCACCTAGATATGTCGTCCTATAGTTTGGGGTTAATGCCAGATCCCCAATCTCTCCCTAGTGGATCCGAGACGTCGCAGATGCCTCCGGCACCCAGTTCAGGATTTACAGCATTCCAATCTCCGCATCCTTCAGCCTACGGGTTTGGGAGGTTTGGGGCACCACCTCCTCCGGGCACAGCCGGTGCATCAACGCCACATCAGCCTATATCGCAGGCATCTTCGTCTGACGAAGAGAAGGGGCAGGATACTCTCGGCCGCGGGCATCGTGTTGGGAAGAAAACCGTCCGATTCACGCCATTCGAATGGCCTTAGCTGTACAGATATAATTTTTTCTATTTTTCATTGACAGTTATATGTAATTTAAAATAAACTTTACAGTATTCATTGTACATTTTTTATTATTTCTTACTTATTACGTTTTTATTTTTTATATGGTAAAAATCCGGCGGTTCAAATAGTTCAGTATAAAAATAGCTTCTTTACTTTGATTTGCAAAAACCACAAACGAAACGAAATGCTTTAATTGGTTTTGAAAGAAGGAAAAAAAGAGTTTATGTATCAAAGAATAAACTAAAAAAATGGGTAAACACTCAAGGAAAAAAAAAGAAGAAAAAAATTTCAAATTTATTTAGTGAAAGAAAAGAGGCAGAAAATGCCGCGATTAGAAAAAATTAAAAAAATTAATTAAAAAAATAAAAAAGAAAACGAAAAAAAAAGGAAAAAACTGCATGTGCATGCATGCAATTATTGACGTGAAATTATTGCATGGAGATAACGCACAACGGTCATACATTATCTCCTGGATAACGCACAACCAATGTGCGTTATCCTTGTTCATCAGCCTCTTACAAAATTTTCACTTCCTGCAAACAACAATAATTGCATGCACATGACTGATTTTTCACTATTTCACCGTCCTCCTTCACAGCTTTCTCAGAAGTAAGGACAATAATTCCCTCTTTCAATTTCCTCCAAGGAGAATAATGTATGTAAACCCGTGAACCACTAAAAATTTTCGCAACCAAACCTATGGGACAATAATTCATGTACAATAATACATATACAAGAATTCAAGCAGCAACCCTAAACTTACCCCAAAATGCAGCAATCCAGGAAGTCTATAAATACATTCCACACTTACATTCTTTACATATTCAGAACAATCCAGCAAACCACTCACTCTCTTTTCAATTCCCGGAGTTCCTACCATCTTCATATTCACCCGCCCTAAACACTTACATTTTACTATTTTCTGAAATGGAATCAATCAACCCTGTTAGAGTACAGCTATTTTGAGATTCTGAAATTGCAAGGGATGCATATGGTCCCTATTTTACTGGAACAATTGGGAAAAGTTAAACATTGCCAACGAATTGAATTATTTCACATTCGGACCTAGTAAAAAAAATATTGAAATACCGAGATATGGATCCCAATCTCTGGAGTGTTCGAATGATGATGAGGGTGCCTACATACTACGAGGCTTATCGTATGTTCTACTTTAATTTATATAGCATGAACAACGACAAAGAAATGTGGTATTTATGGACTATTCCGGCCGACATATCGAAGGAAGGAATTCATATTCTTGTTGAATTCGAGCCTATCGAACAACAGAATATTCCAATTACTCACGACATGAACACAACATCTTTGCCCGAACATATTACGGCCGTAACATAGATGGTTTCTGATGAACCGTCTATATTGTACAGTGCCGTAAACAATGATGACGATGAGGTTGACAGGTCAGACGGAGATGATGCCGTTTCTAGTCAATATGAATCGGATGATGACAATGAACCGGAAGAAGAAGAGTTCCAAACTCCAATCAATCCTGTAAACCCTGTCAACCCAGTCACCGAAAACACAGTACAACAATGGGAGAGTAGCCAATGGTTCAGCAACGCTAGGTATGACTACACACAATCTGGAGCATTCCTAGATTTTGGCTCGGGTTCTCCTGTAGATGACACTATAGAATCTGGTACCGGCCGATTACTCGACTGGAACGATTCCATGACTGATATACAGTTAGGCATGAGATTCATTGACAAAGTGCAGACAGTAAGTGCGGTTCGTAAGTACTCTGTCAGTGCGGGGCATGAGTACAGGGTTATGAAAAGTAAGATAGATACATGAACCGCAAGATGTTACCATCACAATGACGATAATTACTATGCATGGTATATCTGTATAAAAAAGAAAGCCACGCACAATCTGTGGGAAATAACCAGATTCGTTAAAGAACACACATGCCTTGTACAGATAGAACAAAACAAACATAGAAACTTGTCTTCAAAATTTATATCAATGTCCATATCACACCTAGTTGCCAACGATCCTGAGATACCTGTTTCGAACATCATTCAAGATGTGCAGGTATTGTATCAAACTGGCTGTACTTACAAGCGGGCATGGTATGTTCGAAAATTTGCCATCGAGAGGGTTTTTGGTAGCTGGGATACAACCTTCAATATTCTACCCAAATTCTTACAAGCTGTACAGGATATAAACCCGGGAACTGTCTACGAATTTTTGCATCACAGAACAAGCAGTCCCCCTAATTATGTTTTCAAATTTGTTTTCTGGTGTTTCTCGCCGTGTATAGACAGATTTCCATATTGCCGGCCGGTGATTTCTGTGGATGGAACACACTTAAGAGGACCATACAAGGGCGTGCTGTTAATTGCAATTATGCGGGATGCAAATAATCACTTGTTCCCACTTGCTTTTGCAATTATTGATAAGGAATCTTCCAAGAGTTGGAATTGGTTCCTTAAAAACTTGTGAGAATACGTAGTCAAAGATCGCTACGTATGCCTCGTTTCTGATCGCCACAAAAGTATTTTCTCAGCTATTCAAAGTCAACCTTTGTGGCAACCACCATTTGCAGTTCACCGGTTTTGCTTACGCCACATTCGAGCAAATTTCAACAAGACCTTTAAAAATACAACCCTAAAAATCTTGATGTGGCAGGCCGGAACATAAACGAAACAATGGAAATTTGACCGTGTAATGAAAGAGATTCAAGAAAGAAATATGGATGCATACATTTACTTGATGAAGTTGGACGTAGAGAAATAGACATTGTTGCATGATGGCGGTCACAGACACGGTATCATGACAACCAACATTTCCGAGGCACTTAACAGTATGTTGAAGAAAGCTAGGGTTCTACCTTTAAAAGCCCTGGTTGAACTAATATTCAACAAACTAGTTAAGTACTTTCACCAACACCGTGAAGAGGCAAAAAATTGTGTGCATCCATTTCCAACTCGAATTTTTGACAAGTTCTTGCGGATTGAACTGAAATCAAGAGAATACAAAGTTATAACTTACAATCAGCGAGAAGGAATATACATGGTCAAATCTCCAATCCGAGTTTCTGGTACGGGCAACGTCTATACATTGTGGCTAAATAATAAATTTTGTAGTTGCGGAAAATGGCAAACATATACATTGCCTTGTTCTCATGTTCTTGCAGTGTGTAGAGAAAATGGATCAAGAACAGATGCTTATATACCGGAGATATATTCGCGACAAACGTACATAAAAACTTACCAAGCGAATTTTCATCCGGTCTTGAGTGAGAACTTTTGGAGGGATGTCCCTTTTAATTTGACATTCTATCCTCCAAACATGAAAAAGGAACGGGGTAGGAAACAAGGCAAGCGATTTCAGGGGGAAATGGATTATAGAAATCCGAATTCTCCCCCAAGAAGTGGTAGATGTCGCATGCCGGGACATAATAAGAAAAATTGTAATAACCCCGGACCGAGCAATGTCTAAGTTTGATATTTTCTTGAAATAGTTGTAATAAAACATGTTTATAATAATGAAATTTTTCTTTCAATTTCTTCTAATTACTACATCATTGCTCTAAATTTTTACGGTTTCTTTAGTATTACTTCTTTAAATAACTTGCAATGAAATGATCAAAATGTAAATATATTTTCCAAGCAAATGATATAAATAGCACAAAATAAGTTAAATATAATAAATATAGTCTTTTTAAAAAAATTATACAATTATAAGTTTTTCCAAAACAAATTTTCATTAAAAAAAACAATTCAGTAAACAAATTACTAAAAAAAACTTACACAATTATAAGTTTTCCCAAAAGAAATTTTTATTAAAAACAAAAAAAAATATTCATTCAAAAAAATAAAATAAATTAAATAACACAATTGTAAACAAAAAAAATATTTAAAAAAACATTTAAAAAAATTAAAAAAATAATTACGTAGCTGATAACGCACAACAAGTATGCGTTATGCCGAGTCATAATGCACACTGATTGTGCATTATCAACTATGTTGGTTGATTACCTTAATTAATTGATAATGCACAATGGTTGTGCGTTATCATTACAGATAACACACAATCATTGTGCGTTATGGCCTGAATCGGAAAAAGAGGCCCACTTTAGTCTAGGCTTTTTTAAAATGGGCCCGGCCCAGAAAAAAACCTATGCTTTTATCCTATCTAGATTTTTGTTCACTCCGCTCTCCTAGAATAATTGTATTTCAAAAAATGTTCTAAAATATTAAAAACCAAAAGTATTTATACAATTGAAATTCACTTATATCCCAAATTTCTAACCAAGTATTTGTTCACAATAAGAAGTGAAATTCTATTTTTATAACAAAAAGGGAAAAAAAAATCTTCTTTAGGTTTGTTCCCTTTTTTTATACTTGATATCTTACCATCCGCGCCTTGTATCGGTAACCTTACCACATATTCTATCCACATCCACCAAGACCACCATTGCCTCTGTTTCTTCTCCCTTCTAACTTAAATTGATACTCAAATAAAGAAATCTAATTTAAGAATATACGGACAATATTTGCTAATCATCAATTAAATTTTGCTATTTTTAATTTTAACAATCAAATATCTAATTTAGAATTCCATTTAATTTTTGTTAATGGTGGTACAAATTAATGAAAATACCCATTAGCTATATTTAATGAACTTAAAAATCATTAGCTGTTATAATTAATTAATTAATTTAAAATTCTTTATAACAAGTAATCAATTTCAAACCAAAAAAAAAAAAAAATCAAGCCAAGCCGAGCCTTTACTTTTGAACATAGTTTTCTTTTTCCATTTTTGAGAGACTATTACAAAGTTTTTTGGTTGCTTTTTAGATTTTTTTTTTTTTTTTCAAGAGTGGGAGTGGGAGTGCGAGCGGCTCATTGGTTTTTTGGGGGCAGTAAGTGATGAAGGATTTTTTTTTGGGGTGGGGCTGAAAGTAGGGTGAGGGGTGGTTTGGTGAGGAGGGCAAATCACGATTAAAGAGGGGCACTATTTACAAATCTAAAATTTCAGCTTAATTTTAAGAGTTGAAAAGAGGAAGTATTATGAATTCTTATATGTTTTTCATTTAACAGTTAATTTTTTTATTTTACTCTTATACTTCTTTTTTCAATATATTTTTCCTTTTTTATTTGTATAGTTTTATTTGAATACCTTATATATGTAATAATTTGATAGTAAAAGCATTCATTATTAGGTCAAACTGTACCTCCTGTCTAATTTTTGTTTTTAAATAATATTTTTATTTTTCTAGAAAACTTGAAATTTTAAACTATCTATTAATATCTATATTTTAAGCTTTAGATATTTGACTCTTAAGTTTTTTCATGTTTTTATGTTTTTGTTTAGCCAAAAACATTCTCATTGATTAGCAAAAACTCAACCTATATAACTATCCACTATTGATTGATTTCAACGGATAAAACCACACATATCTCTATGACTAATTTAAGTTTATAATATTTTCATATTATTACATTTGATTTTTTTTTTTTTTTTTGAATATGACTAATTTTTCTTTTTTGTTTTTTTCCAAATAAAGTTTTCTAAAACAAAGGAATGTCATTTATAATTGATACTATTGCATACTTTGTACGTGCAAACATTTTCATATTTTTATAAATTTAGATAATTATCTCTACTTTTAAATAATTATTTTTATTTATCTATTGATTATTTGACCCCGTACATATCATGAGTCGTTTAACTAGTTAGGATATATATTCAAACTCAAATCAATTTGATAAATTTACGATTGAAAATTAATTAGACAAAAATATTATTAAATGAAAATTTAATACATTAAAACATATTCTAAGCCAAGTAAATGTTATAAATAAATTAAAACTAATAATTTATAAAAACATGCACTTCATCTAAATACCAAAATATTGAATAGTTTCATATTTTCATTAAAGGAGTTCTCTTATTCACCGAATCTATACTTGATATTTATTTCCATCAGGAGTACTCCTTGAAGTAATGATATTTATTTATTTAAAGGGAGTGTTCCACTTCCCGTCACTCAAATACCTCCTCAGCTTAGCAACCTAAATTATATACCGAATGAGGTATCACTAATAGTGAAACTAAAAACAATTAAGAATAAAAATAAGGTTAAATTACGACAAAAAATTAAAATCTCATATATTTGTGCGGAAAGAAAAGAGAAGAAAAAATTGAAGAAGTACTCTATTCTAATTTAAATTCCTCTTTTTCTGTTTTCATCTTATTAAATATTCATTTATTAAGGTTAGATTAGTTGTAATTCTATCCAATCTAATAAAATTTTTTACAATTCAAAATAAAGATCGATTTTTAAAATTATTTTAATAGTGTAAAAATATTATAAACTAATCATCAAATTGATAATTAGTCAAGAAATAACTAAAGATATAAATATTGTATGTATTATATATTAATATAATATTTCCTCCCAAAAGTAAAGTCTAATTTTATATATATATATATATATATATATGGCAATGAGATGGATTGGTAGGTGTTTAATTTAGAAATTATTATGAATTATATCTATGGAAAGTTGGAAGTATATGAATAGATATGTGCATCTTTATTGGGAAGGTGATAGCTTGATTAAAAAAACTTATTATTATATTTTTTATTAAAAAACTTTACTAACTTGCAAAAAAATTATTTAAAAAACTTCTATCTAATTTTTATTTTTTGAAAAATAATTTTACTAACTTTTAAAAATAGTTTCCCATTTATTCATCCAATTAATTAGCTCAATTTGAGCCACAAGCACTAACCATAATTTATAAATTCAATAACAGATGAAAATTGCATTTAGCTTCCTTTTATAATTGAAATTATAGGAATAGTATTTTCATACGTTGAGGTAATATGGTGCGTTTAACATAAATAAAGGCTGAAACATAACTTATGTTAAAAATCTTTTTAAAAAAATAGTACACTCTCCATGCCTGATATAAATTAGTCAAAATAATTATGTTTTTTATTATGAACAAAATAATAATTATATTAATTCTATATTAAAATTGCATTAGGAACCAATTTTATTATCAAATACCTCTATGCTTTATCTTATCTTGATTTTTGTTCACTCTCCTCTCCTAGAATAATTGTATTTCAAATCATGTTGCTAAAAGAATAAAAACCAAAAAGTATATAATTGAAATTCACTTACATCCCAAATTTCTAACCTAGAATTTATTCACAATACTCTTGGTTTGCCCTCTTCTTTTATACTTGAGCCTTGTATCTACAACTTTACAACATCTTTTATCCACATCCACCAAGACTACCATTAGCTCTGTTTCTTCTTCCTTCTAACTTAAATTGATATTCAAATGAAGAAATCTAACTTAAGAATATATAGAAAAGAAGAACTCATTAATAATTAAAAAAAAAAAGTTGATAAAAGAACTGCGTAAGCATTATATAAGATCAGAATTGATTAATAAAATATATAAATTACCTTGAAAACAACATTAATTTGTTTATTTACAAATAGTTCTAGGCCCTATTTAAAACAAATTTGAGAATGTTATGTAAATCAAGAAATTCTCTTCAGCATAAAAAGCCTGTGTTCAAAATTTTCAAAAAATTATTAGCACAAAATCAGACAATGAATTCAAAATATAAGAAGAAATTTATGGAAAATTCCACAAACTCTAGTCACCTCCTTCCGCTAATTGCACCATCTGCAGAACTCATGTTTTCTTTCAATATAAACTATGACCTATAATATAAATAGACAAAAAAAAATTATCTTAGAAGAGAATTTGAATTTAACTAAAGGCCAAAACATTTGGAGATTGATTAGGAATTAGGAGTCTTATGTAGTTGGGGAGTCTTATATAGTCAATTAAATTACTTTATTATTCATAAAATTAAAAAAATAACTAAAGGCCAACTTTGAAAAAAAATTACCATCTTCGAAATTTCTAGAAAAAAAAAAATTTACCCCATTTGAATTTAAGGATTAGGAAATATAGTAAACAAACTTCATGTTGAAAAGTTAAACAAAACAAACCATAGTTATCTTAAGTTATAAGTTGATAAGATGAGATTTTTTTAATTAAATCAATGGACAAAAAAATTCTCAACCAATCATCCTACTAAAAAATAGTTTAAAAACGAAAAAATCTAGAAAAATAGATGGGAGATTCAAGCGGTTGGGAGAGCTATAGACCCAAAAATATTCTTCATTATATATATATAGTAGTCCAAAATCGTGCTATGATCGGAGATTGAATTTTTGTAATAAAAAAAAGTTTATATAATATTTTTTTAAATACAAATATTATTTATTTAAAAATACATATATAGTATTCTATTTTTAGGTGTAGTTTGAACTCAAAAACTTTGTTTTTACCATTTACTACTAATATAAGGTATTCTTTTTTTCTTTTTTTCTTTTTTTTGAAATCAATATAAGGTGTTTCAAATAAACATATATAATTAAAAACAAGAAAAATAATACTAAATAAAAAAGAAGTATAAGAATATAGTAAAGAAATTAAATATTAAAAGAAAAAACGTACAAGAATTCACATTACTTTTCTTTGATAAGATTTATAATTAATACCGCTTCCCAAATTGAACTTTCTTCTTAACCCATCCCCATCCACCCCTTTTCCTAAAGAAAAAAATCTCTATTCCCCTGCATGGCACGAGTGTTTTGCTAGAATGTGAATATAGAAAGAATCGCCAAAAGTATCTTTGAATAATTTCCACCTTACCATCCATTTTAAGTGTTTCTTACTCTATACATATTAGGAACTGTGCAATAGGTAATTTTGTCAAACTAAGACTATTCCCCTTCATCCCACTTCATAAAAATCATGAGGAAATGTTATGATACACATATATATATATATATTTAATTATTTAGGAGAAAAATGATTAGTTATGAGAAAGTATTCTAATAACATTCTAAATCATATTCTTTCCTCAAAAAAGAAAACATTTTAGATATCTTGTTTTCACCTTCTCATTTCCTGCATTAAAAAAAGAAAGAATTAGAGTTTCCCTTGTAAAGGATAAAATTTTAATAATTATCTGAATAAAATTCTATTAGTAAATTCTATTATTCCCAATCGAATTGTTGGGAAAAAAAGAACCCTAGAGAAATTATGGCACCTAGGATCGTATGTAACATTCCTTATAAGATCTCTTGTAATATTTATTTTTATAATATTTTTTCCCTTAGGATTTACCTTTTTCCTTAAGGGTTTAGTTTTTATTTGATAGGTTTAATTAATAAAGTACTCTATATTAAGAATGTTACAGAGGTATTACAAAGGATGTTAAGACGATCCGAATCGAAATTATGACAGGAAAAAATAACTATATATGTAAAAAAAAAAAAAAAAAAAAGAGAAAGGTAAGACTTACCTCTAAGAATTGACTCTAAGATAGAAGAATTGGAAGGTTATGCAAAATTAGACATAAGAACATAAGAAAATAAAAAAAAAATAGAAAATTGAATGAAGGAAATGAATTCCTAGGAGCATCTCATTGTTCTTGATGATTGGGGATTGATGATTAAGAATTGCTTGAAAATAATAAAATAAAAATTTATACGTCGATTAGAAAAAATTTATTGTGAGATAAAATTAAAGAAAAATTTAATGATATGTAAGTTTAAAAAAAAAAATTAATAGAGACAATCATATATAGTGAAAGAGAAATTATCATAATAAATCCACACAGTCATCCTGAAAGTATAATAAAAAGACAAAATTGAGAAAGAACAATTAATTTTAAAAACATAAGAAACAAAAAAAAAGGCTTTCAATTCAAGATTTGTTCGATCATTGAATTAAATAAAATGAAGGATGTATATATTAAATGAAGGATTAAAATACAGGTAGAGAAGAGGAATTTGGTTCTACAGCAATAAACAAAATTCTCCCTTTGTTCATGATATCCCATGAAGATCACAACACAAACACATATGCCACCATTTTCAGATTTGGGGTGGTGGATGATCAATTGTAGTGTTAATTCGAAGTAGTGCATTAGTGTCTGGAAGAAGTGGCCATATTATTAGGAGTTTAGTACATTGCTATTGAATTCAAATTAAAAGATTGGTGTTTGTTCCTTCCCCCACCCCCCGAAGAAAATGGAATCTCAAAAGAGTTGTTGAAAAAGAAATAAAATATTAATGGACTCTAAAATTTTATAGTGTTAGAAGATAGTTAAAAATTTTGCTACAACATGGTTTCATTTGAATAGAGTTTTTTTGAAAGATTTAGGGGAGGAGAGGGAGTAAAATCCGAATTCGAATATGTGTAGTACTAGATTTGATTTGATAATATTCAGTACAAAAAGATCTAATTTGATCACATATTTGATGTGGCGGAGAGAGATTACAAACCATTAATGTTGAACTTTCTGAGGCCAAGCATAGAAGAGGAATGAAAAAAGTGGAACGGTAAAGATTGAAAAAAAGATGATATTGCCCCTTGCACAAATGGGAGGGAAGTGAGCCGATTTCCGCGGAAGTCAACTCGTTTTTTCTTTTTTCTTTCATTCTGTCATATCATGTACAAAAATATTGATTGAATATATTATTCTTTTTTAAAAAAAATAAAAGTATAAAAGGAACAAAGAATACAAACAATTTTCCAAATCATAACTTCCAAAAACAAATCGGATTCCGGTATTCTCTAATCGAATACTCAGTTCCAGCTTGAAAACGAATTATAATGGAGGGAAATCACATTTTCAAATCAGGAGGGGCGCTAATGTTGAATGATGGTAGCGGCGAAGAAGGCGAGCTAAGGGAAGGAAGCAACGATGCTGAACTCCAAGAACCAAGAGCCGAGAAATAGAGCAAGTACTCTCTATAAGTATAGGTAAATAATTCACAACATTGGCGAGTTTTTTATTCATATCAAGCGTATGCAAAAAGTAAGGGCTTTAGAGTTACTAAAAGATCTTTTTGAAAAGAAACCGGTCCTTTCAGAAAATATCAAACTATTAGTAGTGAGGGATGTAGAAAAGCTAGCAATTATAAGCAATCAAAGAGAATATAATGTCCTGCTCGTATTTGTGCAAATTTTAGAGACAATGGAATGTGGCAAGTCTCAAAGCTGTGGAACAATACAATCATGAATTTCACCCGTCCATGTTCAGGTTTATGCTTGCTCATGGAAGTCTAAATTCTAATATGAAGAGGAAACTGGAAAATGCACGACATGACTAGACTCAGGCCCAGTAAGAGTGTGAGAATTTTGGAGGTACAAGCTGGAGAATCAAACAAATTAGAATGTCTATCTAGCAAGAACTATGTCCAGAAGGTGAGGAGATTGAACATTGGAGCTGGGGATGCTGATTGCATAAAGAGAATATTCATTAGAATACATCAAAAGAATAATGATTTCTTACATTTGATACGCATGGATGATGAAGGTAGGCTAGATAATTTTTTTTGGATTCACCTCAAAGTAAAGTAGCTTATAAGAGTTCAATGATGTGGTCTGTGTTGATTCAACTTATTTTATTAACATATACAAAATGTTGTTTATGACTGTTGTTGGAATCAACCATCATGGCCAATATTTTTAAGCATGCAAAAGCATGGCGAACAAGAAGTTAGAAAACACTTCGCAACTCTAAAACAACTTTAATTTACTGTATAAAATTAAGGAGAATAAACGTGAGAAGAATAGTCAAATGTAAGGTTGTTAAGCGAGGAGTAAGCTCAATCTTTACATTGGCGAGCTCGTTAGCTCGATGGTATAAAGAGGGTGAATTAATGCACTTGGAGTAGACGAATGACGATTTTGATGTAATTTACTATGAAAAAACTAACACAATTCCAAAAAATCGACGCCACACTAAATACTTATGTTCAAAATTCAAAAGTCGTGTGTCAGGAACAATTAAGTAATCTTTACACTCAATTTTGGATTATTTTGTGGTAATAGCCTCGGATTCGAGGAATCTATCACTACTCAAATACTCAAAGAGTAAATGTTCCCTCCAAAAATATATAAAGGACATATTAGTAATTGGACATAGTGCTTTAATTATTGATCCAAAATAATGTGGATCAAGTTGATACAAAAATCGTTTTCAATTAAGTATATATTGCAACTTGATATGCACTAAAAAAGCAAAATAAAAAATCAAACACAAGTTACTGGAAGGCCTATCTAACCCAAGTAGAGGGAAATCACAAGGCTAGGACAACAAGCTTATGCATACAGGCCAACCAGAAGAAGAGCCACCAGATTATCAAAATTAAGCCAAAAACCTCCACCAATGAGCTATCAAAAGGCTGATGGACATTCTTTGCCCTCCCCTCCCTCCCTCCCTGTAGCCTAGCCGGCGAACCCATTCGATGACTCCAGCTCCAACCACTAATAAAATCGCTCTCCATCAACCGCCCTAATCATATTCATAGCAACCCACAATATTCAAAAGGCCAAGCCCCCAAGCTAAAAACAAATAAACAGCACAACTAAACATACCGGAAAAAGATCCCATAGCAATCAAAATTTTCAGTATAAAACCAACCAAACGGCCGCAAAGATTAGAAATCTGAAAATCTTAAAACCTTGCTTCCCAAACGACAAATCGCAACCCAACCCCAATACGTGGGCAAACACAGACTTTAGCCGAGGACAAATTCGTATACCAAAGTCAATTTTAAGTCATACTACTCAAACTAATCTATATATTAGACTAATCTTCTTTTGACCTGAGTTGAAATTCAAGGGCATTTAAATTTGTAAGATTTTCTTACAAGATACAACTACGTTCACATGAATCGAACTCCAGACTCCTTTTTAAGTTCAAGAGATCCAAACATCCCATCCAAATGGATGGCTTATGTTTTTTTCCAAACAATATTGACTTTCTGGGGTTCATGTCTTTTCCCTCACCAGAAGAACATATATGGTCAAGGCAAAAAATTTTGCACCCCATAATAAAATCAACTGCAGATTCGTCAAGTAACTGAAAATGAGGACACGTTTATGCTTTATGAACAAGTATTGTCACAGTCGTGCATAAAAAGAGATTAACTTTGTATGCATGATGTGAATTTTCTTCTTCCCTTTCTGCTAAATCAAGTTCATATTCAGATCAGATCATTCACCGTAAATATCTAGTAAGTCAAAAGTTCAAGTTCTTCTCGTCTCTATGAAACTTTATCAGACTCTTAACTCCCAAATAAAGTGCTTTTGGTGTTATGAAACTCACAGAGTCAGATCTTAATATCCACAAGTCTGAGTCTGGATTAATCAGGGAGCCATAGATACCGGACACTTCACAGATGTATTAAACAAAGTTCAAAAATCAGATCCATTTCAAGGAATTGGGAGTCTGACTCTGTTCTCTGGATAAGTAGGGATGCAAGAATTTGAAGCAGTGACATTAAAGCTTGAAAATATGAATTTTAATTCACGATATCGAAATTGTACACATTTCCAATATGCAGAAATCAACAGCTTCAAATACGGATCGATTCAAATATATATGCCAAACTATGTACAAAGAGAAGCAACCAGAGAGAGAGCGAGAGAGAGAGAGAGCCAATTAACAGAGCCCACATCAACCCTCCAGAATGAATACGATAGCAGAATTACAATGCAGAAAACCAAAGACATTTGTCGCCCCCCAAAAAGGTGGTGATGGGGGACTCGAATACCTATTTGTCGCCCCCCAAAAAGGATTACACAAAATCAATTCTACACTAGTGAGAAGAGAAGAGACCCTTTAAGAAAGGCGGAAAAGAATATAGGTAGCAGAAACATACGTGGGTTGCTTTCTTCATTAAATATTTTCATGTGCGAGGGCAAAAGACACTTTAACCATCTTTGCTTGGAGCTATCTACCGGCCTCTGTTGTCACTTGTATTGATCCATCCTTCATCAATTTCAAGCTCAGACTATTGTATCGTTCTCGTGAATATTGTCTTGACGCCTTTCTCCAATCTGTTCCTGCCTTCATCATTGCTGTAAACTCATCATAACTAATGCGTCCATCCTGCAAATAAGACAAAAGAAATTCATGTGTTAATACTAATCACACCCGGAGAAGGAAAGAAGAGTGCTAAAAATAGAGAATAAAGGAAGATCTTTAGGAAATGACCCAACCTTGTCAGTGTCTACATCTTGAATGATGGCTTTAATTATTTCTTCAATGTTGCAGTCCACATCATCAGCATCAGATAAGCAGTCTCTTAGCTCATCGATTTCTATATATCCACTTTCATTCCTATCAAAGAAATCAAAGGCCTTTCGCAGATGCTCATCATCATTGCCCATCTTTTTTAGGTGGATAGAGATAGCCACAAACTCTCCATAGTTCAGATATCCATCTTTATCAGCGTCACCCTGTAAAATGGTTTTCCTGATTACTTAATGTAGTAAATGGAGAAATGCCAAAGAAACCAAGATTTAATTAACCAAAGTAATGAGCATCGGAAGTTAACTCGGTACTTACAGCATCCATAAGAATTTGAAGATCTGCATCAGGCATTGGATGGCCAAGCTTGACCAGACCAGCTCTCAACTCATTAATGTCAATCTTGCCTTTGTTGCCCGTGTCCATTAACTGGAATCCCTCCTTTATACGTGCAACTTCCTCGACAGACAAATGCTCAGCAATCACCTGCAAATTGGAAAGCAGTTTAGAATAATCTTCCGGATGGAATAATAGCAGACAATACTAAAATTTTAGCTCTTAAAGAAAGCAGAAAACGGCGACATGGATCGTATTCCTCAGACATTACCCTTAAAGCTCTTTTCTTCAACTTGTTCATTACTGAAAATTGCTTGAGCCTGGCCCTCACAGTTTCACCCAGAGAAACATTTGGAGCCTTTTTGGCATTTTGTAGCCAAGGATGATCTGCAGGAAATCAACAGAAACCTACCGTTAATAAAAACATAATGCTCGGGAAGTAGGAATAAGCATGCATCATATCCTAGAGCAGATTGTCTACCTAGAACTTCTTGAGCAGTCAGCCGCTGCTTGGGATCAGGATTGAGCATTTTCTTCACAAGGTCTTTTGCACTATCAGAAACCTTGGGCCACGGGTCCCTTTTAAAATCTACAACTGATCTAATGATTGCTTGAGCAACTCCCTGTTCAGTTTCTGTAATGTGCAAAAAGAGAGAGAAAATTTAAATATCTGCATAGCTAACAACCAACATTTAACAACAAAGTGCCATCCCTAAGCATGCAAATGCCACACAAATTGCAAACCATCTTTCTCAGAACTAAATTCTTTCTTAATAGATGATAAGTTTCCCATATCTAATGTACTACTTGAGAATGTTTCTTCTCTAGACATTAAGTACCATGAAAAAGATGAGTTTGACGACAAAACAAAAATGATCAGATTTGTTTCGCGAAGTATCCTACCTGCCCAAAATGGTGGAACACCGCAGAGTAATATATAGAGAATTACACCAGCACTCCAGACGTCCACTTCTTGCCCATAGTTTCTTTTTAGAACCTCAGGAGCCATGTAATAGGGACTCCCTACAATCTCATTAAACTTCTCCCCTGCAACAGTACATGAAAAGCATGCAAGTTTAGTAGACAGAGCAATGACATTGGAATATTTATAAGGAAACAGCCTGCAACTTTTAAAGAAGCTTACCAGGTTTAAAGAACACGGACAGCCCAAAATCAATGGCCTTCAACGGTGCAGTTTCCTTCTTGTTACCAAATAAGAAGTTCTCAGGTTTAAGATCACGATGCATGACACCATGCTTATGGCACACCTGCAACCATCAAATGACAATTCGATGTCAGACCAAAGACTCATTTAAAATGAAAAATTTAGAGGAAGAAAGCTAAAGTAATTGCAAAGCAATGCTTTTAAAATGATACAGCAATTTGCTCTGTTTGCTCAAGCACAAAGAAAACCTAAAAGCTATCCTAGATGAGTTTCAATGATATAAGCAACACAATCATTTTTCGATCATGGAAACTGACCTCTATTAGAAATGATCGTGCTTGAGAAATAACAAAATATACTCTGGCCCAAGAATTTAAATAGGTAACTCAGAAAATTCAGGACAGAAGAAACTAATTGGCAGACCATGGATATAAAAGGAAAAAGATGCCCAAGCACAACTCAAAAAAGTTAACAATGTAAATATATGTTCATCATCAAGATAGAATTACGAGATAATCTAAAAACCATAAAAAATAAACTTCTAACTCGCTGCCTGCAGTGACTAATTGACGCTTTAATGTATGCAGATTGAGAAGTGAGTAGCAATTTGATCACAAAACTAGGTAGCTCCTCATTGTCGGAATCATGGAAATTTACACTTCTACAAAGTTATTTCTACTAATGGCGTGAATCAACTTCTACTACACTGCTGAGAATTATGTGGATATAAAGTTTAATATTTATTTAACAGGTAGAGAATTGGAAACACCAAACGAGCAGATCAAAAGTAACATGAGAGTTCAAGAAAGATAAATTTTCACCTGAATCACTTCAACAATTGTACGAGTTACTACAGCAGCAGCCCTTTCTGTGTAATGCCCTCTTGCAACAATTCTATCAAATAGTTCACCACCCTCACACAACTCCATAACTAAGTGGACTGCACTGTCATCCTCATAAGTATCCTTCAGACTAACAATATTTGGGTGATTGGGCAGATGCTTCATGATCTCAACCTCTCTCCTCACATCCTCAATATCAACTCTCGTTCTTAGCTTCTTCTTAGATATTGATTTACAGGCAAAAACCTCTCCTGATGATTTATCAGTAGCCAAGTATGTAACCCCAAATTCACCCCGGCCGAGCTCTCTCCCTAATTCATAACTCTGCTCAATTTCATGGCCGGTTGGATTCTCTAATACATAAGACTTGTATCCACCATTACCAGTTGCATGATTCCCACCGTAGTCAATAGCAAATGGATTGGGCTTATGACCCTTTGGGTTCTCATCGGAGGTTTGGGGTGTTGCGCAACAATTTCCCATAAATTCAACCCTTGAAATAAATCACCTTTTCCTCCTCTCAAGTTCTTTAGCCAAAAGGGACTCAATAATTCTCAAAACCCACACAAAAAACGATCAAAATCTCAGCTTCTCCGCCGATAATACTGAAAAATGAAGGAGCAAACCTCGATCTTTTTCAATCAAAGCTAAATTCTCAAGCTTCTGTCCCAAACAGGATCTCCAAATTCCAGCAACCCATTGGTCAACCCCAATCAAAATACGATCTTGGTAAGAAAAACCTCAGAAAAAATAATATACAAAAACAGAGCAAAGACTTTTAAACCTTCAATAACAGGAGAGGTTGGTTCAAGACCGACGAAGTAAATCTCAGATCTCCAAGAACCCAAATAAATTCTAAATCTTCTACGTATCAGGAAAGCCTAAACCCCAAATAAAACCTAGGATGAATTGAAGGAAAATCTGTTTTTCATGAAAAGAGAAAATAGAAAATTTCAAGAAAATGAACGAATTCAAAGGCAAAAAGATTTGGGTATGTGCAGAAGACAGCTAATGGGAAGCTCCGGAAGAAGAGATTTAAGGAATGAAGGGAATGAGGAAGAGGTTGAGAAGAGGAATTTAGCGTGGGATTGATTATAGGGACGCACGAGAGAGAGAGAGAGAGAGAGAGAGAGAGAGAGAGAAGAGAAGGGTCAAACGCATTTCGCAGAGACTTCCTTCCTGCCCCGTTTGTCCTTCTCTGTTCACTCTCACAGACTTTCTTTTTTTTTTTTTTTTAATAAATTATAAGTTCGTTGCATTATAAATATTTTTTCCCTAATTGTCCAAAAGAGTCTTCCATGAATTTGACACGAATATTATTCTTTTATATTTATCCCTTTCTCATAACAATATTTTTTCACTGTTGATTAGGTCCGAGTTGTAGTAAGTGTACATTGGTTTGGAACTTTTGTAAGATTTAAAAGACATTTGAGTTATAAGGTTGTTTTATCTAATAAATTATAAATTTTTATTGTCATTATGAAGTTTGATATTATTAATTTGATCTGTAATTAATTAATTTAATAAAGAGTAAAATTATTAATATATTAAAAATACATTTTATATTTCTTACTTATATAATTAATTTTCATAATAAATAATGTTTTTACTTCTATTAAATTATGTAATTGGGATGTTTGGTTGTTAAAAAAAAAAGTAATTAGAAATCTTCTCAATTTGCATAACAAACTCATTATCAAAATATTCTTAAAGACAAAAAATTCATAAAATATAATATATATATATATATAAGTGTTTCTTCTAACACTTTTCTTTCATTACCAAAAAAAAGTGTTTCTTCTAACACTTCTTAAAAATATATATAATATGTGAGATTAATTTTGTAAAAGTTAATTAATATTTGAGATATGAAAGTTTTATTTTTTATTTTTTCGTTAACATTGTTCATCTTTTATTCACAAATTCATAAATTATGATTTAGATACACAATTAATAAATTATTAATTAAATGTCACATTTTGTTTGTATTCTCAACATCTAAATTGAATATTACTAAACTATGATTAGAAAATAAAAAATTAAATAATTATGAATTCCATATGAAATGTTTAAAGAAACAAAAAATAAAAATTGGAAACTCAATAAAAATTTCCACTATTTTACAAAGAAAATTAAATTACTAGTACATTGTATTTGCTAGATGGTACATTGCATTTTTACAAAATTTGTAATAAGAAGATCCATTAATTGAATGTAGTGAGGGCACAAATGGAATTTCACTTTTGAAATGGTCCACGACTCAGCCGATCGGCAGGTGATACAGTTAAAAAAGGCGCTTGCCAACTACCTACTGTTCAGGGTACGACGTGGAATGTCTTGATTGGATATGTCTCGTGTACGTTAGCCACCTTCCAGATGATGCCAAATTGCCAACGAGTCTCTTCTACGGCTCGGCCTTGCACATCGCTGTGCTAATCACACCTAAACTCTCCGTTTATTGCGCTTGTGCACCGTGAATTTTATACACTTGGTCTCTTATCTATTAAGGGTAGTTTTGACATTTTAAACCAAAATTGTAATGGTGGATGGGATGCTAACTGCTAACCGCCCACCATTTCCGTCATAATTTTTATCCAATTATTTTTTATTTTTTTATTTTTCCAAATAGTTCACAATGATTTTGAATAATACTTATTAAAAAAAAAAAAAGAATATTACTTTAGCTGTTAAATTTTATAATTTAGTTTCTTTTTGCTGTATATATAATTTAGTTATTATGACATCCAATTAAGTGACATCACTTCAAGTTTAATTTGACTTAGCTATTTACATCGATTTTCTTTCTTTTTTTTTTTTTTTTACTTTTGATGTTTTTTTTGTGAGGAAAACAAACAACATATACCAATTTTATATTTTTAAAGCTGATTCAATTGAGTTTGAAGAAGCTTCTGACTTTCTAATGTTAGCCATTTTAATTGATTTTTCTTAACATCAATAATTAATATACAAATTTTCCTTTAAAAAAGCAGACTCAATTGTTTTTTTTTTAAATATGGGAATTTTATCATAAAAACCATGCTAGAGTAGTTTAGAAAGAGTATTTTTTTAATTTTTTTTGTCCGAATATCAATTGGAAGAGTCAAAGAAATACAATCACAGATTCTTATGTGTGCATTTTGAATTTTTCCCCAAAAAAAAAGGGAGGAAGGGGGGGAAGAAGGCATTTTTCTTTTTTTAATTTTTCATGAATAGAAGTGCATATTGAATCATGTGATGAAAATGATGAACAAAAAAGAATGATGAAGTTGGTCAAGGTAGTGGAGTCATTAGAGTTCAGTTCATGTGAGCGCCCCGCCCCCGCCCTGCCCCGCCTCCCTTTAGTTGGCCGGTCAAACTCGGCGTACTTTCGAAACGGGTCACTCCGTTTCCAAATTCCGAATCCAATGTATCCCAGATAAGAGAGAATATCTGTAGTTCAACTACTTCTGTAATTATAAAATTGTTACTAAGAGTTAAGTTTGAATTTTGGCCACGAAAATATAAAAATTTTAATATTTTTATTGTAGGATAAGGGGTCGATAAATTTAATATGAATGTATAGCGCAAAATAAATCATTATTTCCCCTTCTCTTCTCTTCTTTACTTTTTCTTTTTATAAAAAATTTCTCTGTTACTTTTATTTACTATCTCTTTACTCTAAAACTATAAACTTTAACATTAAACTTGTATTTGGAGGTAGATATGGATCATTATGAAGAATTTGTAAAAGAAAATATCGATTTAGAGATAAGAAATTTTTTTTTTTCGCAATTTAGGGTCGGATCGCCGGGAGTGGCGACCCGGACGCAATCCGATCGCCCGGCCGAGCGACCCAGTATGAAGGTGACCGCCCAACAGCGAGACCCGGACACGTCTAAACTGCCGGCCTGGCGGACCCGAGTAGGGTTTTTTTTCTTAAATTTTTTTCAATATTAATTTTTTTAAATTTTTTTTTAATATTACTACTGTTTTTTTAGAGTATTTTTTTAAAATGTTCCTTTTTTCTTTTTTTTGTTTTAGAATATTACTATTCTTTTTTTTTAAGAATGTTTTTTTATAATACTAATATTGTTGTTTTTAGAATGTTCATTTTTTTTAATATTACTATTTTTTTTAGAATATTCGTTTTTTATTTAAATTTTAGAATGTTATTATTATTTTTTTAATTTTAGATGTTATGTTTTTTTTTTTAATTTTAGAATGTTACTAATGTTTTTAGAATGTTACGAATTTTTTTTTTGTTGGTTAGAATGTTACTTTTGTTTTTTTTAAATTTAAGAATGTTACTTTTTTAATTTTAGAATGTTACTAAATTTTTTTTAGAATGTTATTATTTTTTTCTTTTGTTAGAATTTTTTTTTTTAAATTTAAGAATGTTACTATTTTTTTTTTAAATTTTAGAATATTACTAAATTTTTTTTAGAATGTTATTAATTTTTTTTTTGTTAGAATGTTACTTTTGTTATTTTTTTAAAATTTAAGAATGTTACTTTTTTTTTAATTTTAGAATGTTACTAATATTTTTTTTAGAATGTTATTAATTTTTTTTTTTGTTTTTTTATTTTTGTTAGAATATTACTTTTGTTTTTTTTTTTTAATTTAAGAGTGTTACTATTTTTTTTTAATTTTAGAATGTTATTAATTTTTTTGTTTTTTTATTTTTGTTAGAATGTTACTTTTGTTGTGTTTTTAAATTTAAGAATGTTACTATTTTTTTTAATTTTAGAATGTTACTAAATTTTTTTTTAGAATGTTTTTATTTTATTTTTTTATTTTTTTATTTTATTTGTTACTTTTTTTTATTTTAGAATTTATTATTTTTTGTAGAATGTTACTAATTTTTTTTGTATTTTTTATTTTTTTAGAATGTTAATTTTTTGTTTTCTTTAGAATTTTGTTTTTTTTGGGGGGAATGTTACTATATGAACTTTGTGTTTTGTGTTTTTTTCCCTTAAATGTTAATTTATGAATTTTTTTTTTTTTTTTTGTAAATGTTATTGTATGAAATTTTTGTTCATTACAATATTTTTACAAATTTATTTTTAATATATAATGTGTTCATGTTTTAATTTTTTCGTACTATATCGTAACAGAACGACGTAGATCCAAGTACATTTGAAGAATTTTTGGAACCGGAGGAATACGTGGATCACAGACATTTATTTGCAACTGATCGAATCTTTAATTCGAAACCAGAGTTGGTTAACTGGGCTAAAGAAACAGTTATAAAAGTGAACATGTATTTGATTGTCATTTGGTATTTAAGGTCCAGAACATCCGACCGCCGACCGTATGTTACACTGGGTTGCGAGCGTGGAGGTGCAAATAAACCAAAAAATAAGCCCGTAGTCGACGATGAAGAAGAAGAAGTTCAAGTAAAAAGGCGGGGTCCTTACGGGACTAAAAAGTATGGTTGTCCCTTCAAATTAAAAGGCGAACAAATGGCAATGTGTGAAAATTGGCAAGTATTTGTACACGATGGGAGGCATAACCATGCAATAGGTGTATATACTCACGGTCACGTTCAGACAGCAAAACTGACGGAGGAACAACTGATACAAATTGAGCAATTCAGGAAGAGTCATGTGCCACCTCGTAATATTTTACGATTTTTTCGGGAACAAAATGTGGGTTGTGCTATCAGGTATGTTGCATCAACTCTAATGCATCTTGGTTTTATGTTTAGGGTTTAAATTGAGGTTCTAATAATATGATTTGCATGACTTTTTGTAGTGCCCAGAAAATATATAACGTCGTTGCGAAGATAAAGAATAATAGGATGCAGGAGCGAAACACAGTTGAAGAAGTTCTCTGCCTAAGTGCTATACAGGACTACACGGTCTTCTATAGAAACCGTGAGGACAACAACATGCTCAGTGACATTGTCGTTGCACATCCGACATCAATTGAAATGTTGAGAACGTGGCCATACGTACTTATAATGGATACGACACATAAAACAAACAAGTAAGTTGTATTAAATTTATTATATTAATTGTACATTTACGTGTGATTTGCTAATTGACTGTTTAGGAGTAACCCTTGAATGAATAGTAGAATGAAATATGTCATATTTAATCGGTTTTGTGTTAAGTTTATTGGGGTTTATGTTTATTTTCTAAACAAGTTATATCCTTTATGTGTTTTTTTAAAATAGGTACAACATGCCACTGTTGGAAGTGGTAAGGATGACCCCGACTGGTAAGAATTTCACTGTGGCCAGTGCTTTTATGCGAAATGAGTAGGCTATGACTTATAGATGGGTTCTTCAACAGATTAAGTATCTATACTTTTCAAATACAATGTCAAAAGAGAATCAAGAAGATGTTTGTGAGACTATGCCGAAGGTAATTATTACAGACAAAGAATGCGGTTTAATGCCCATGATCGGCGAATTGTTTAGTACAGCGTACCATATGCTATATAGAAGGCACATCAATTAGAACGTGTTGGCCAAATTAACCGAGTTGACAAAAAATGAAGAGGTTGCATCACGGTTTGTAAATGGGTCATGGAAGAAATTGTTGGAAGAAATCGATGAGCAGGAATACTTAAGGAAATTGGATGCTCTGAAGAAGAAGTGGAAGAGCAAACCGGACTTCCTACACTATTTGTTCAACAATTGGTTGAATCCCTTTGCTCATAAATTTGTGAGATGTTGGACTAAGAGTCATATGCATTTTGGGGTGGAGACCACCAATCGAGCTGAGAATGAACACCCAGTGCTGAAGCTATGGCTTTCAACATGCCATGGTGATTTGGATACTGTGTTCCTTAATATTGACTCACTTATTGAAGGTCAAATAGCAGACATTAAAGCATCATTAGAGTTTTCCAAGACTAAAGAGAAGCATAATGCGAAGAGTAATCACATATTTTATATTATAAGTAATAAAATCAGTCACTTGGCATTTTAAAATATATGGTCGGAGATAACGAGAGCTGCCGGGATATATGATGATCCAAAAAATAAGTGAGGGCACTATTTAAGAACGTCACACGGCCTCCCTTGTGCTTGCGAGCTGATTACACGGTTCGATCACGTTCTTCCTATACAGTTACATAATATTAATGCCTTTTGGAAGACACTAGAAATTGGCGGTCCTCATCCTTCAACTCGGCAACAGGACATGGATTCTGAGATGTGTTCTCTCACTGACCTCTTGCATCAGATAAGTACAGGACCCATATCCAAAGTTAGAGAGATGCGTCGTCTTGCGAAAGGAGTACTGAATCCTGTTTTGCCTAAAGATCCGGGTGTGACATTGACATCACCTCCCGAGGTAGCAGTCACTAAAGGGAGGAAGAAGACGGACTCAACAAAAAGAGACAAGTCACATTGGGAGCACGTGTCAATTGCTCATCGAAAGATACAGAAGTGCAGCAGATCTGTTTCTGGTTCTAGCACTGGATCTAGGTCGTTGCCCGGCTCGGGTTCTGCGTCGGGATCCGGTGGGAGAGGGAGACCGCCACGAGCTCCTAGGGAAAAGGGCAGAGGACGCGACAGTGGCCGAAGTAATTTATCTACTGCGAAACATGCATCCCCGCGTTCCACATTCCCTTACACAAACGCTTTCCCTGCTTTCATTTATCCTTTCATCAGCAATTGGAAGAACGTGATTGGTGATGGAAATTGTGGTTATCAGGTTGTGGCAGATTTTGTGTTCGGTGATGAACATCAATGGCCAGAGGTTCGTAGGCGAATGCTTTATGAATTGGAGCATTCGACTAATTTGTACATTAATTTAGTGGGTTTAGAGGAACGTGTTAATGAGCTCGTTCATCGGATACATTGGCCAGTGGATGGACTTGCGTCGTACGCGCATTGGTTCGAAACACCTGATTTGCTTTACATCATAGCAAATGCATTCAATCTGTATGTGATACTAATTGCACAGCTTGGTTCTACGACTGTGTTACCTTTGTATTCGTATTCGGATTGTCCAGAAGGTACATTGGTTATCGGTCTCTTGACAGAAGAACGACATTTTATTCAGGTAAGTGTCGAATACTTGTATCTTTATGATTTTTTACGTTGTTCTGTATTATATGATGTTTGGTTTTATAGTTTTTCTCACATTTACATATTTCTGTTTGTTTTACACAGCTGCAGTAGAATGATAGGTGTCCGATACCTCCTTTACACGTTCAATGGATTCATCATCGTTCCGAATGGGTCAGCAATTGGGCAGATTCGTAACAGCATAAGATTGCAGATTGAAACGCGAGGGTTGCTCGAAATAGAAAGTAAATAGGACTTTATTTTTTTATTAAGAAAATTATATGTACGAAATTTTTTCACTTAGTATTAAAACATATACACGTTGAATTTTTTTGGTATATTTTTTATTTTTGATAAATGTAAACTCGTTTTATGGTTCAATATCTTTATATTTGATGTGTTTCGGGTTTATGGTGCTTTATATTTTTTCTATTACAAATGTAAAAAAATTGAATGCATAGATGGAACGCGAGGGTTGCTCGAAATAGAAAGTAAATGGGACTTTCTTTTTTAATTAAGAAAATTATATGTACGAAATTTTTTAATTTAGTTTTAAAACATATACACGTAAATGTTTTTGGTATATTTTTTATTTTTGATAAATGTAAACTCGTTTTATGGTTCAATATCTTTATATTTAATGTGTTTCGGGTTTATGGTGCTTTATATTTTTTCTATTACAAATATAAAAAAACTGAATGCATAAAAAAATTCCCATCAACCAAGTAACAACAACACTACAAAAAGAGTCATACACTACAAAATGAGTCAGAAACAACAACCAGTCAAGTACATAAAACAACGCACTAACGTCGAGTCTGATGATACCTCTTGATCATGTCGGAAGCCTACTAACCTTCGTAGCATCATCAATATCGTCACGGTCCAACTCACGAGCTACCATATCCAATATAACATGCGGTGTAATAGGAGCAATGATCAGCAATTGCACGTCGCGGGAGAGCCTGTCCGGATTCTGAATCCGTGGATGAGTGCGGGGAAGAAACCAAGGCATGTAATCATCTGTGCACCAAGATGGAGGTATAGCAGGGATGCTGGTCTATGTAGACGTAAGCAGATGAGATGGTGCCTCCAGCCAAAGTGCCTCTATAAACACATTCTTCACCATGTACACCCTGTTATTTGCTGGCCTGCGGTGCTCCTGAGGACGAATAGGATGAGCTGGAATGCATTGAACCCATCCAAACTGTCTGACAACCCTATCGGGTATATAGGGTTCCACACAATCAAAGTATGCAATCATCCTATAGTACGTAGAAACCCACATATCAGTAATCTCATAAGATCTATACGGAGTCCACCTGACCTCATCAGCAGTCATCGTGTCTAAACGAATGCGTAAGTCGATTAATTTGTTCTCTGTTTTATGACCCAACATCGCAAACCTCTGGATGTAAGGTTTGCACAACCTCGCTCCCGCTCTCACCAGAGGTGCAAACATAGGAAAATACAGGTATATCCAAGCCTTTACAAAAAAAATTAATAAAAAAAATCAGCAACCCTATCATTAGACAAAAATAAACCCTAAAACGTAAAACATAATTAAACAGGATGAAGATTATAATGATATTCCCTCAAGCAGCGGCCAAAAACCAGAAAACTCCTTCGCATCAGCATGAGAGGCCTGCCCTAAACTCCGGTACAAGTAGGCTAGTGTAGTAGCACCCCATGCAAAACCACCAACAGAACTAACATTCTTCACGAGCGGCCACAACTTTCCAGGGACATTATTTCCACTCTTGTCTGTGAAGAGCGAACTACCAAGTAAATACAAAACGTAACAAGCTGCCCTCTGCTCCGTAGACAGTCCACTACGAGGTGAGTCAGCAACTCCCGCCAAGTCTTGAGCATTTATGCCCATGCTAGAGTCGGAGATATCAAGATCGCTCTGGATAACTGCAATTATCTGTTCCTGTGAATAATAATGGTCGACGACGTTATCGTAAGAAGGTACGCCCAGAATCAACTCAACATCATGCAATGTAACAGTCATCTCCCCCCAAGGCATGTGAAAACTATTGGTGTCTGGCTGCCACCTCTCCACAAAAGCAGATAGCAAGGAGGAGTTCGGATGTTGGAACATGCAGGACCTCAAATGTGATAGTCCTGTCTCCCCTACCAACTGTACCACTGCAGATCACTAGGGGTCCAACCGGTCAGGGACACGTAGCGGGACCTCGACTTCAGAATGCCTCTATCCTGCAAAAATAATGTAAACACCATAATAAAAAATAAACAAAATATTCAAATCTATAATCATAAATAAACAATATACAAAATATTCAAATTACCTGACCACACCATATACAACCAATGACATGACCGTTATACGAAGGGACAATAACTGGATCCTGTGGACCGCCATCAGCTGGACCTGTCTGCTCCCAACCGTCATTCTTTGATTTCTTCCTTTGCGTAGAATTGGTAGGAGGACGCGACTTCTCGGGTCTTTTTTGTCGCGACCCAACAGTCTTACTCATCACTGACATGAAACTGCCAGTCAATCCTTCCCCTTACCTAGAGCAGGTCTATGGCCGGAAGATGAAGCCTCAACCATAGGAACAGGTTCATGATCATTACCGTCATCGTCACTATCATCATCATCATCATTTCCACCATCATCCTCACGCTCATCTTCATTGCCCTCACTGCTATGAATGCGGAGGGAACCAACTCTGACAGCCTCCTCAGATCGGGATATACCAGAATCCCTACCCAACCCAACATCAAATGAGGAATTGCCACAAGCAGTGGCTCCATACTCAGCACAGCTGTAAGATGAGTCCACCGGGACTGACCCAGCAAGTTGCTCGAAGAACTATGCACCTAACTGCAACTCTGGACCATTAACATCATTTAATGGAATCTGAGTTCTAGAGAAATGCTGTGTCGGATCCAAGCCAGGCATACGAATAGGTAGAGAAGTAGCATGTGCATATGGATCATATGATGTCTGTAGTGGCTGAGAATATCCGTAAGGGTCATAGGGTACGGGGGTGTACGGATGGTATGATGTGGTAGGAGGATGGGTCGTAAACGGTATAGGGGGGCTGGGTGGAAGACCTTGGTGCACCAGGGTCATAATACATACCGAATGCAATAGGTGCAAAAGTGGACGGTATGTCTGATGTACTGTGGCGTCCCCTCACACTACGGGATGACGCAGTCACTGCACAACCTTCAACCTGACCAATCCTGTCTGTCCCAGCACCTAAATCATCATCACTCCTACGTGTTCCGGGCCGAACCATCTAAACAAATTAGCAAATATTTTCCTCAATGACATTACATAATATCTGTCTAATTCATTATATTTTTATACGATACAAGTAATGCATTTTTCTTCATCTTTATATGATTAAGTTAAAACCGTGCATTAAGCTAAATTAATTATAGTTATATTTATTACCCCATTTCAACACTTTACACTTTTTAATTTCATTGTCTTAACCCTAAACACAAAATCTTTCAATATAACAAACCTAAATCTAAATTTCATAAACGCTTATTTATGCAATTTGTTTAGGACATTTGTTTATAAAGCCGTATTATTCGTATAAACTCTACACCATAAATTCTAAATAAACAAAATTATACAATCAGTCAAGTCCATAGACACCTTAATAAACATAAATAAATTATGCTGAACATAATATAACCTATAAATTAAACAAATAAACATAAACGTAATAATTATTTTTTAAAAAATCACATGATCATTAATTTAACATAATCATAAACAAATCCTAAAAATAAATTAAAGAACATAACATAAACTACTGATTAAACAAATAAACATAAATGTAATCATATTTTTAAAAAAAATTAACATCATCATTAAATATAACAACGTAAGCATAAACAAATGTAATAAAAAATTACAAAATTAACAAATTAAACAACATAATATAAACTCTAAATTAAACAAATAGATAAACGAAATCATAACTTTAAAAAAATAACATAAGCATAGACAAATGAAAATAAAAAAAATTTTAAAAAAATGAATATATAAAAACTAAAAAAAATAATACAAAATAAAAAGTACAAAAAATTAAAAAATAATAAAACATAAAAATAAAAAAAATAAATATTAAAAAATAAAAAAACATAAAAAATTAAAAAATAATAAAAAATAATAAAATTAAAAAATAAAAAAATAATTAAAAAATAAAAAAAATTAATTAAAAATTTAAAAAATAAAAAAATAATTAAAATTTTAAAAAAATAAAAAAATTAATTAATAAAAATAAAAAAAATTTAAAATAAAAAATTTAAATAATCAAAATATTTAACAATAAAACATTAATAAAAGATTTTAAAATTTTAAAAAAAATTAAAAAAATTAAAAATTAAAGATTAAAAAAATAAAAAACCGGACAACCGGTTGAACCGAATCGCTGGACTGGGCGACCAGTACTGCACAGCGATTGCCCGGTTCAGTGGTCACAGCCAGCCGCGGTCACTGAACCGGGCGACCCAGCTAGGGCTGTAAACGGGTCCAGACCCTCAGGGTACCCCCAGACCCGGACCCGTACCCTTATAGTGAAACTTGGACCCAGACCCGGACCTATACCCTCCAGGGTATAAAATTCTAGACCCAGACCCGACCTTCCAGGGTCCAGGGTAGGGTACGGTATACCCGTACCCGTATGACATTTTTCTATTTTATTTCCCTGTTAAACAAAAATATGTAAAACAATGTATAATTCAAAAAATAAAAATTTTAAAGTGATTAATATAATCTCCTTAACATTTCTTTCAACAAATAAAATCATTTAACATCTCTAATTCACATAATTAAAAGTTCAAATATACACAAAATCGTCATAGTGTGAGTGTGATGTGAGTGTAGTTGGTTGGTAGGTAGAGTAGAGGTAGTAGGTTAGGGTTAAAGATAAGAGTAAAATAATATGTTAAAAAAATTATAAATTATATATTAATATAATATAATATATAAAATATATTATTATTTTATTAATACGGGTATACGGGTCTGGGTATCACCATACCTTACCCGAACCCATATAGCAGTACAAATACGGGTACGGGTACGGGTCCGGATCCGCGGGTATAAAATTTAAACCTTACCCGCTAAAAACGGGTACAGACCCGTGCAGGTACGGGTAAGACCCGCCCCATTTACAGTCCTAGACCCAGCGATGTTCCGGTCGCAGTCCAGGCGATCCGGCATATTTTCTGTCGCCATTACCCATGATCCGGCGACTTTCTAGCCAAAATTTCAGTGTTCAAAAAATGTAAGTTTTTTTAATCCAACGGTTATTTTCAAATTTTGAAACGATAAAAATGTAAATAAATGAGTATAGATCGAAGTACTAACCTTTTTTTCGAGTTACAACGGTCGGATCTTCCTAAATCTGAAGTTGAAATTTGAAGTTTTAGAGAGAAGTGAGAGGATTTGCTGAAGAGAGAGAAATTTTTTAATTAAAAATGAATTATTTTGATTTATTTCGCGCTATACGTATATATTTCCGAGTTAGATTTATCCACCCCCGTAGGATAATTTCTTATATGCACTAAGTCCTGAATTTTTTAATTTACATGACTGTTAAGTCACCATAATTTATATGTTCAACCTAAATGTCAGATAGTCAGGTAAACGACTTAAGAATGAGGGATATCACTTTTGGTATCAAGAATATCAAATGTTTTAAGGCCCCATTTGATTGGAGAAAAAGGAAAATTGAAGTATGAATATGATTACTTTGAATCTAAATCAATGGAATGTAAATTCATACACATTACTTTGTTTAGGATATGCCAGAATGTTAAGAAGGAAAATAATAAGAATTCTTTACAAATATTTAGTTTAATAAAATGCAATCAGGTAATGAATTTATATTTATATCAATTTGGCCAAAATAATACTAGTACATTTATCTAACCCAAAAATTTAATATTACTATTTTAAATTACATATAAATATCTCATATAAACTTGTGTTTGTATAATATCCTTAAAAAGAGTTATACAATTTAAATATATTATTTTTAAGAAAAATCAAAATAAAACTATAAATTCTATAATAAAAAAAGCTTTTATTCTTAAATTAAAAACTTTAATTCCATTTATATACATTATTCTTCGTTAATTTGATATTCAATCCATCTAATTCAATAAAAAAATATTTTTCATGTTAGGTGTATATATGTGAATGTGAGAGAGAGAGAGAGAGAGAGAGAGAGAGAGAGAGAGAGAGAGAGAGAGAGAGAGAGAGAGAGAGAGAGAGTTCATTTTTATAAATTAATTTAGATAAGATTTAATATTTTTATGTAATAATATACTAGCAAAAGGTTGGAAAAAATGTTTGAGAAATGAATAAATAAGAATAAAGAAAATGATAAATTATAAATATTTAAAGAAAAAAGAGTCTTAAAATTTTTTTGTTCATTTTAAAAATATTTTTATTATTATTTTATTAGGATCTTAAGGAAATGAATTATAATACCACCTCCAAGTAAGGATTCACATCCCAAAATTCTCCATTTATTTTTCTACTTTCTAGGAATTTGATTCCTTTTCCAAAACATAAGTAATAAACCAAATATTGAAATCTAAAATTTTGAAAAATAATTATTTGTTTTACTTATTTTCCTGATCAGCCTAATTTTCTTTTGACTTTTCCTACTTCTTTCACAATTTTTTTGGGGAAGATAAATATTATTTTACATTTCTTTACTCATTTATGTTGTTAAAGGAGCAACTATATATATCACTTAAAGAAAAGTGTAAACATATTGTGGATATTACGGTTAACTTCTTGTCAAGCTAATAAGCAATTTTGTCAATTTTATTTTAGGATGACAATTTTATAATACATAATCTGAACTAGTTGTCATTCAAAGATATAGGATTGAAGATAAATGTCTCTAGGGATCTAGATCTTAAAACGATTAAATAATACATGTACATGTTTTGATCTCAAATGCAGTAGTAATAATTTGTCACATGATGAATATCAAGCAGCGATATGTTTAATACTTGCCAGATTAAAAGAAGTCTTTGAGAAGTCGATAGGGATCTATTTCTCAAGGTATTTTAATATTTAAGTCAGTCTCAATATCCTCAATTAAACAGATTAATTAAGATAAATATCATTTATGACTTGATATTGCATGAATTGTAAATAAGGAGAGAGGAACCTTTATGAAAAGCCACTTGTCTATTATTAAATGTTCACATTCGATGTGGGATTCATTCATTTTGACCCAAATTACATGACGCGGGTCGGATCTTGTGCCCGATCCGGCCTTGGTTCGTCTCTGAGTTCCTTAATCTTGTTGCTTTGGGCTTGGTCTGTCCAGGCCCATTGATCTAGCATCCTCTCACTACGTGGGTCATAGTCCGCAATCTTGTCTATTTTTGCCCCTCTCTCTCCGGAGTCTGTTGGCCTCTCTGAAGTCGTGACATTTCGTGTTCTTAATGGTTACTTGTCTAATTATCTAGGAACTAGTGCACTGCTTTATTTCCTTTATATAGGTGTAAGTCATCATACATTCTATTTTTCACCGCGTAATATTCTTTCCTTCCTTACTTCTTATAGCTTAGTCTCGCTCTTTTAGTCTTGTTTGTCTCTGCTTTACTTAGACACTCTCGACTTCCTTCATGGCATCATTCGACAATCCTAGTTCATCCCATGCTCACTCAGGTTCCTCCTATCTGGGTGCTAACACGCAAGTACTGTTGCTATCTCTTCCTATGCAACATGTTTCTAATATTCTATTTTTTTAGTTAACACTGTATTTCGTCCTCCCAATACTTCCTGGATTTTTTACCATAGCATTCTTCCCGAACCTCGGTTTGCTAAATCCTAAGTGGGGGTGTTGCAGAGGATGTGGAGCCCAAAGCTTCCAAAATTGCCATTTCTATTACTTCTGAACATTTCCCAGAATTTAAACATCCTTATCATATTCCACGGGATTATGAATTGATCTTGCCTCGTCGTTATGAGCGGGCTGATAGCTCCCGGGTATTTTGTGATGTATGGGAAACACTTGAAGTTGGGCATCCCGCTTCCTCTTCCTCCTTTTATTACCAATATCTTGCAGTTTTTTGAATCTTACTTTGGCCAAGTTCACCCTCTATTTTCCTGAGCCCTAGTCGGTTTTATGATTATTTGTCATGCGCTAGGTATTCCAACCAGTGCTACTATTTTTAGGCGTTATTATAAGGTTCGTGCTACTGAAATCAACTCGGGGTGGTTTACTTGTGCACTAAATGTAATATGGGCCTATTTTCCAAGCCTACTTCTATTAAGTCTTGGAAGAATACGTTTTTCCTTGTCCGCGCTCCAAATATTTCTTTTAAGAGTACCTGGACTCCCCGTAAAACTCTTCCTAATCTGGAGGTAAAGATAACTATCGAATTACATACTTACTGTGCTATTTTGGATATGTATCCCCTCGACTTTCGGATTCGGAAGAGCTGGTCTTGCTCTTTGCTGAAGCACTCTGGCCTTTACAGGGCCTCCATCAATTAAGAAGCCCTACATGAGTACTTATGAACGTCTTGTTCATCTTTTGATGTCCTTAGTTGTTATTCTTGATCTCTTGTTGATGATTCGTAACTACTCTCATGTAGTGAGGATTTTATGTGATATTTGTTGAGTGCGACTCTGGCAAGAGACTGTCGTCTGGGTCAGGACTTAGTGCTACTTTGCAAGCTGATAGCCTGACTACATCATTGCCCTCTACTTCAACCGCACTCGCGGCTGATGGCCCGAGACGCATTACTACCGTGACTTACGGTGCTGGTAATATTTCACCCTATTACAAATTTTGTTATTGGCTTTTATTTATTCACTTTTCCCTAATGTTAGGGTCTGATTTTTTTGTATAGTTGTCCTGCATGCTTCCTCAGGCAAGTCCGTGAGGAGATTACAGGAGATTCTGTTATCTTCTTCACAAATTTCTGACTCCGGTTATCATTTTATAGAAGGGGATCCTGAAGATGAAGGAGGGGACCAATTTGACCATGGGTTCTTATTGCCAATGATGGCGCTTGGCCCTCCCTGACATGTCTCCCTCTCAATCTTCTGTCCCCGGAAACTTGTTGGAATCCGAGAGGGTGGCTGCTTCGCCTGCTGACCCCCCTGAGCTAATGCAGATGTGATTCCAACGACCCATCCCTGGCACCACCATCTCTATAACGGTGCCCATTTCAAAGGCTAGTCTCGGTTTGATGTTGACTGATAAAGGGAAAGAATTGTCTTGCGCATTCAGCTCTGATCTGTCGAGTCTTGCCGACCTTACTATTGTGGATCGGCATGTTGTTCCACCACTCGTTACACCTGGTAATCTTCCTGTATTCCATCCAGTTCCTTTATCTTTTTCGCTTTGGGCTTGGTCTGTCCCATCCCATTACTATGGCGTCCTCTCACTACGTTGGCTATAGTTCGCAATCCTGTTGTCCATCATTATATATTAATGAGTTTTTTTTTAATTTTATATGTCTTTATACATAAGGTAAAATTATTATATATATAATAGTTATTGTATTATATATTTTTTTTTATAAACTTTAAAAGGGAGATTATCTCAAAATCCTACTGAAGAAAAGTAATATTTTTTTTTGTTACTAAATTTTATTTTTTATTTTTTGTGCAATTCGACAATTTTAATGTACTTCTTCTTCATACCATTCTCAGTCACCTGTTATGAAATAACCAAATGAGATTTAGACACGTATGACATATATCAATAGTAAAGTAATCCTCACAAGACGTTTTTACATATTGTTAGCCCTAAGGGCTTTAATACTTATGTTTTGATTATGATTAACATATGCTTGTGTGAGTATTTTAGCTAACCCTTCATAGAACAAAAGAAGTACCTATGAAGTCTCAAAGTCTACAAGCAAAAGATCTTGTTGATGAGGACAAAATGGAGAAGAAGAGACCAAGCCATTCTAAGATCAAATCTTTGAAGACATTGAAGGCATTGTCTTTGGTAGAGTGAATTAGGTACTACCTTGTAAACTCCCTAGTCTTACTCTTTGATTAAGTGATCATATATGAAGCTCCCTGTATGATTTTCTAAGATATAATCTTTTGTTAGAATCTAAGTATTCTTGACTGAAGATGTTTTGGAAAGTTTTTCTTCTCTTTAAAATGATTGTCAAAGAATACATGCTTTTGAAACAAGGAAGAAAGTTTTTGTTTAAAAAGATACTTGGCTGAGGAAAACATGAATTCGGCAGTCCGGTTTTAGAACCGGTCGTCCGTTTTTCCAAAGTAAAAAATTCGGCAGTCCGGTTTTAGAACCGGTCGTCCGTTTTTCCAAAGTAAAAAATTCGGCAGTCCGTTTTTCAGAAAATCAAGTCCGAATCTTTCTGTTCAAAAACTCGGTCATCCGGTTTTAAAACCGGCAGTCCGATTTTCCTTTATATCAAAATTCAGCAATCCGTTTTCTAGCTTGAACAAGTCCGAATCTTTCTGTTTTAAAGAACCTAGCAAATTGCTTTTCGGGGAACCGGTCGTCCGGTTTTTTGCTGTTAATGTACAAATATTACCGTTGCACAGAATGCATCTGTCATTTCTGAAAAGCAACGGCTATTTTCTAAAGGCAACGGTCTTGTGCTTCAAGACTCTATATAAACACTTGATTTTCAGCCATAAAGGAGATAAGTTTGGGGAATTATTCATTGAGAACATTTAAGACTTTTAAAGAGCTTCAAAAGTACATTTGATTACAAATTATTTTCAATCCCAAACAAAAAATTCTTCTTGAGCTTCATTGTTGATCATCCATCAAAGAAGAAGAAAAGAGGTGCTTGTAGAAGTATTCCATTGAGTTGTAATCTTCCTCTTCTCAAGCTCATTTGGTAACATTGTTCCTTACTCTTTCTATTCTCTTATTGTGATCAAAGGTTTGTGGAAAACCCTTTGGGTGATCCTTTGATATATTTGTTGTATTGTTGTGTTTGAGGTTCTTGTGTAAAACCCTTGGAGGGTGATCCTCATTGTGTAGTTGTGTAACCAACTTTGAAGATAGTGGATTTGTGAAATCCTTGGGTTGAGTCTCAAGGTAGTGGATGTAGCTCTTTGAGAGAGTGAACCACTATAAATTGTTGTGCATATTCTTTAATGTTTAATTCTATGTTCATTTCCTAATTGCCAATACTATAAGATTGTATTTTGTGTGGATTCTTATTAAAAAAGGTTTTAGAAATCTTTCACAAACAAATTGGAGGTTTATCTTTCTAATCATACAAAAAAATTTTAAAATTAGCCAAAAACCTTATTCAACCCCCCCTCTAAGGTTTTTCACATATATTTACTATCTTACTTGAATAGGATTTCATTTAAAAAAAAAAAAAAAGTGTGTCAAATCTACCTAATTTATAAACATAAAAAATATTACAGAGAGACATGAAGAGAAACATAACTTATTCAATGGCATTAAAAAAAAGTTAAAACTAAAATTGATGAGGGAAAGAGATTAAATAAAAGACTTTTCAGGTAATTTTTCCTTTAAAAATAATGCCTTGTTATGTTTTGAGACAGTGTGAGGCTTGGTCAAAAGAAGGGATTGAACATTGCAGCAGGATAAACACCACTCATGTTGTGTATCAAAGGCATGGGAGCGAATCATAACAATTTATAACTTTAATTTTGGTGTTATTGTTATGTTATGGCTTTTTTTACAAAGGAAAGATGAAACTTTTTCGTTGGATTCTTTCTTTTTCTTTTTCCATTTTTCTTATGAAGTATTAACTGATTTTCATCTATACTCATTAGAGAAGCTGCAAATTAATATAATATATATACATATATGAAAAGTTAACATTATAAAAAAATGTCTAATCAATGTCTTAAAAAAAACAAATAAAATATTGATAGAACATGCTCTATACTCACTCATAAGTCATAGTTAGATTACCATTAAAATAAACAAAAAAAAAAAAAAAGAGAAAAATACAAAATTATGGAGGTGGCATTTATGTCTTCATATAATAAGTGGTGGTATCATATATTGTAAAGAATATTATTAGCACTATTATATTTACTAAATGATCGAGTATAAGACAGCAGGTCCCCAAAAAAGGAAAATATTATTTTGATATTATTTTCTAGATGGTATTTTGGGTGTGTAGAAGTTGAATGGTGATCTTCTTCTTGAGTAGGTAGGGGTTAGGGGTAGGGCTAGGCGTAGGAGTAGTATGAAAGAAGGGATAATGGAGTCAAACAAGAACTGCTTTATTAATCTTCACGCGCTATTATTTATACTCTCTTTTGGACTATACCTTCCAATCATCATCCCCGAATGACCTTAATTTTACTCCATCTTCCTCATATCTACTTTATCCATCGTTTAAAAAAAATTATATTTAAAAGGTAAATTATTTTATAAAAAAATATGTGGGTTTTAAAATAAAAATTTTTATTTTTATTTTTAATTCTAAGTTAATAGATCAAGTCTTTTAAGGAGGAGACATATAATATTTCGTAAATTATAATTATTTATCACTTTTTTAATAGACACGAGTCTATTTAGATTATATTTAAATTTAAAATTTATTTATATATTTAAAATTTTTTATTTTGAGTTATATTTTTCTCACATTATTTACTTTTTGCACATTTTGAGTAAAATATTTTTACTTTTTATTTTTATTTATAATCTAAAAGGATTTTAATAAATTGTATTGCTAATTGTCTTTTACAATCAGCTATGCATATGAAGAAACTTTTTCAATTCACACTTTTTCGAGTAATAAAATTTATACTTGATTAGTCTTATTATGTGTTGTATTAATTTTACAATTAATATATACCTGTTTCGTAACAAAGTGAAAAGTTAGTATATATTGAATGTGGCCCACAAAAGGTCCCATACAAGATCAATCCACGCTCAGTTTTATTATCTTGTAGACATGAAGGTAGTGAGATTCAATTGTGATATTAATGAACGGGTTTGATAAATGTCACGGTTAAAAAAATATTTTGTATCCAACTTTCTCTCTAAATTTTTACTTTCTCACCTCTTTCTAAAAAATCTCGAAGATTTAAAATATAAAAATAGACAACTTTCAAAATTTTATATAAAGTTACATTGATTTTAAAAAATCACAAAAAACGTACGAAATTTAAAAAAAAAAAGCTGCTGACTTACCAAATTAGCTGGTACGCCCATGCTTGGCGCACTGGCTCATTTCGTGTGCCAATACCTGGCGCACGAAGCCAAATTGTGTGCCACTAACATACAAAATTCATGATTTTTTTTGGCTAACTGAACTTCATGCATTCAATCAATTTATGATTTTTTTTCTAATTCAACTTCATGCATTTTTCTTATTTTTTTTCTAATTCAAACTAATCTCTAAATCTACTCATTATTTAAATTATTTATTAATTAATTTATTAATAAATAAAAAATAGAAAAGTCAAAAAAATGGGTGAGTGGCGTAGCACCCCAATTGATGCGCTAGCCTATGATATGTCAGTGGGTCGCGCATTGCAATGTCCCGAGATCCTACCATGTTTTATTTCGATTAAAATATAAATAAATGAATATAGAATAATGTACTAACAATTGTTTTAGATTTTTAACGGTTGGATTTCAGTAAATTTTTGCTTGAAGTCTTAGGAAAGTAGAAAGAAGTGAGAGAGAAAAAGTTTAGAAATAGATAAGTTGGAAGGGAGATATTTCTTTTAGGGGGTCAATAAATCCAACTCGGGAATCTATATGTATAGCGCAAAAAAAATTCCTTCCTTCCACTCTCTCTAAACAATTTCTCTCTAACTTCTCTCCACCCTAAAACTCTAATTTTTCACATTCAACATAATTTATAGGTAGATATGAATCATTTTCAATATTTTTTGTAAGAAAATATCAATTTTGAGGTAAGAAAAATACAAAAAAAATTTTGTCACAGAACCTAGATGGTCGAAATTATCTAGGGAGTTTTGTCCATCTGGGTGAAACTCAGTCCAGTTGATTTTTATTTTTTTGTGTATACATTAAATGCTATTTTTTTGTTTTTATAATTTTTTTAATTAATGTAAAATGTATTATTAATTTGTTTTGTATTATGTTTTAACATAACATGATGATGTGGATCCAAATACATTTGAAGAATTTTGGGAACTCGAAGAATACGTAGACCACAGTCATTTATTCCCAACAGATCGAATTTTTAATTTGAAAATAGAGTTGGTGGATTGGGCAAAATAAACGGCTATGAAAGCGAACACATATTTGATAGTCACTCTATTTGAGATCAAGAACATCCAACCGTCGACCGTACGTTACATTGGGTTGCGAGCATGGAGGTGCAAATAAACCAAGAAAGAAAATGAGACTTGACGATGAGGAAGAAGAAGTACCCATAAAAAGACGTGGTCCTTATAGGACAAAAAAGTGTAGTTGCCCTTTTAAATTAAAAGGAGAGCAAATAACCACATGTGAGAATTGGCAATTATTCATACATGATGGGAGACACAATCATGCAATAGGTGTCTATAATCACAGTCACGCTCAGGCTACAAAACCAACAGAGGAACAGTTGATACAGACTAAGCAATTTAGGAAGGGTTATGTGCGACCACATAATATCTTACGATTTTTTCGAAAGCAATATGTGGGTTGTGCGATGAGGTATGTCGCATTACTTTTAATAGGTTATTATAATATTTTAAATTTGTGTTTAGGGTCTAATAATATAATTTTTATAATTTATGTAGTGCACAGAAAATATACAACGTCCTTGCAAAGATTAAGAAGAATAGGATGCAGGGGCGAAACATGGTAAAAGAAGTTCTTTACTTAAGTGCTCAATGGGGTTACACACCCGATATATCTATGGCCAAGTTCTACAGAAAGTGTCCCGACAGCAATTTATTTAGTGATATTGTTGTTGCACACCCGACATCAATTCAAATAATGAGAACGTGGCCATATGTACTAATAATGGATATGATGTGTAAAACAAACAAGTAAGTTGTCTATATACATTCTATTAAGTGTGCTTGGATATGAATTGTATATTGATTGTTTAAGTTCTAATATTAATAAGATTATGGGGTTTAAGGTTTTAGGTTTAGACATTAAGGTTTAGGGTTTAGGGTTTTTAAATTGTAAGTTTTAATTGCGTAATTTATATTATTTTATTGTTTATTTCTTACATTTATTGTTATTTCTTTTGTATCATTATATTAACTTATTATATGTACCTAACAAAATATCTTATGTCCTTTTTATTATTAAAAAAGTACAATATGCCAGTGTTGAAGGCTGTATGGATTACTCCAATGGGTAAAAACTTCAATATAGCAACTGCGTTCATATGGAATGAGCAAGCTACAACATATAGATGAGTTCTTTAATAGATTAAACACCTATATTTTTCATCACCTATGTCAACAGTGAATGAGCAGGATGGCAGTGCACATGAGCCATGCATGATTATTACAGACAAGGAAAACGGTTTAATGCTGTTGATCGAAGAGGTGTTTAGTACAACATACCATATGTTATGTAGAAGGCACATCGACCAGAACATACTGGCAAAGCTAACCAAGATGATAAAAGATGAAGAAGTCACATTAAGGTTCGCAAACGACTCATATCACAGATTGCTGAATGAAACAAATGAGGTAGAGTACTTAAAAAATTGGATATTCTGAAGACGAAATGACATAATAGGCCGGACTTCCTACATTATTTCTTTAACACTTTGTTGAATCCGCTAGCTCACAAGTTCGTCAGAGTTTGGACAGGTCAAATAATACATTTTGGGGTTGAGACCACGAACCGTGTTGAGAGTGAGCATTCAGTCCTGAAGCTATGGCTTTCAACATGCCATGGTGATTTGGACACTGTGTTCCTTAATATTGACTGGCTCATTGAAGGTCATATTGCTTATATTAAGAGCTCGTTGGAGTTTTCTAGGCTTAAAGAAAAATTTAGTGCCAAGACTAATCCAATATTGAAGAATGTAAGTAATAAAAATCAATCATTTGGCGTTAAAGAAGATATTGGTTGAAATAAAGAGAGCTCCAGAAATCATTGATGATCCGAAAAATAAGTGCGGGCACTTTTGAGGACATCCCACGGGCTCCCATATTCATGCGACATAATTACACGGTTCGACATATGCTCCCTATCCAGTTGGAAGATATAGAGGCTTTTGGAGGACACTGGAAATTGACGGATTCAACCAATGTTCTCAGGAGAAGAACATAGATATGATTTTGAGATGCGTGATCTTTCCGACCTCTTGGATCAGATAAGCACAGGATCCATATCCAAGGTCTGAGAGATGCATCGTCTTGTGAAAGGAGTATTAAGTCTGATTTTGCCCGAAGATCCAGGAATGACATTGACTTCTCCCCCTGATATCACAGCTACAAAAGGACGACAGAAGAGGAACTCAATAAAAAGGGACAAGTCGTATTGAGAGCACATGCCAATTGCCCATAGAAGGATACAAAAGTCAAGCGATTCCGGTTCGGGTTTCGGCTCTAGATCAAGTTCGGGTTCCGGTTCGGGTTTTGGTTCCCGAGGGAGAGGCAGATCTCTACAAGCTCCTAGGGTAAGGGTAGAGGGCGTAGCAGTAGATGGAGTCATTTATCTTCTGTTATAGATCCATCTCCTTGTTCCACATTCCCTCACAATGATTTCTCTTGTTTCGTGTATCCTTTTATTGGGAATTGGAAGAAACTGAACGGTGATGGAAATTGTGGTTATCAGGTTGTGGCGGACTTTGTGTTCGGGGATGAACATCAATGGCATGACGTCCGTAGACGAATGATTTTTGAGTTGGAACATATGATGAACATGTACCTTTCACTGTTCAAATCGGCAGAACGGGTTTATGAGCTCATACACAAGACAGTGGCGGGATAGACATGCGCCTCCAGAACATTGGTTGGATACACCTGATTTTCTTTATGTCATAACAAATGCATTTAATCTGTGTGTGGGCTTAACTACACGGCTTGGGTCCACGACTTTATTGCCTCTGTATTCGTATTTGGATCCTACTGCAGGTACATTGGTTATCGGGCATCTGGCAAAACAACAGTATTTTATTAAGGTTAGTTACCTTCATCTATCTTGTTAGTCCTTTTGTATAGTTTTTGTTATCAAGTTTATATTTTTATTGTCTTATGCAGCTACAAATGCGAGATGGATGCACATTACCCTCTTTACACGTGCAATGGAAATATCACTATAGTGTTCGAGTCAGTGGTTGAGCAGAGGCTTATTCTGATAGGATTGCAAAGTGGAACACGAGGTTCACTGAAGCATATCCACCAAGAGATCCCAAACGGGTTTACTTGTAATTGTTGTTGTAATTAAATTGGGGAATTTTTTGTATAATCATTGTAATTTTTCCACTTTATCATTATTCGCCTAGTGCATCCTTGTACATAAGTTTTTGTAAGCCCTAAGGGCACATTTTGTTTTGTTAATGGCTTATTTTGTTTTGTTAAAAAATTGACTGAACCTTGTGGAAAATCGGTCATCCGATTAATATAATCATTCGTATGATTTTCTCGGGTTTTAAAAATCGGACGTCGCTTTATTAAAAACGGTCGTCTGATTTTTCATAATTGGTCGTCTGAATTTCTCAGGTAGTACAAAATCGGACGACTTTTTTTGAATTGGTCGTCCGATTTTCATAATTAGTCGTCAGATTTTCTCGGTTTTACAAAAGGAAGACGTTTTTCACTAATTTAACAGCAAATGAAGAAACCGCACATAAAAGTAAACATACACAAAGTAACATGTACACGCAAATACTCAAATGAAAGCCTAAAACAACAACAATCTAAGTCCGAGGTTGATAATACTTCTTCAACATTTGGGATATCTTGCCGATCTTACTAGAATCATCAGTGTCTTCACTGTCCACCTCATGAGCATATCATGTCCAAAAGAACACCCTTAGAAATGGGAGCTGCAGTCGGAAGTTGTGCGCCATGGGAAAGATAAGACGGATTATGTATCCTGGGATGGTTGTGAGGGATAAACCACGGCATGTACTCATTTGTGCAACGGCTCGGGGGTATAACAGGCACGCTAGTCCATGTCTCCGTCAGCAAATATGATGGTGCCTCTAGCCACAGTGCCTCGATAAATGCATACTTCACAATATAAATTCTGTTATTTGCTGACCTCCAAGGCTCCAAAGTCTGAATAAGATGTGATGGAATGCATTGAACCCACCAAAAATATCGGACAACTCTGTTGGACATGTACGGCTCAACACAATCGAATTATGCAAGCATCCCATATCATGTGGACACCCAAATATCCTGTATCTCGTCAGGCTCGTACGGTGTCCATCGTACCTCATCAGCAGTCATCACATCCAAACGTAGGCGGATGTTGACTAATTTGTGCTCAGATTTATGCCCCAACATTGCAAACCGCTGGATATACGGCTTACACGAATGCTCTCCCGGTCTCACCATTGGGGCAAACATAGGAAAATACATGTATATCTATGCCTAACAAACAAAAAACAGCATATGAATTATATTAAACAATAAACGATAATGACTAGTTATGGTAAACGACGATAAAACCCTAAACCCTAAAAAAATGAAGATGGTGAATATAATACCTCAAGCAATGATCGACACCCAGCTAACTCTTTCGCATCAACCCACAAGGCCTGACCTAAGTTTCGGTACAAGTAAGCAAGCGTCGCAGCACCCCACGCAAATCCACCACTGGACAAAACATCCTTCACAAGCGGTTACAGCTTGACAGGGATGATGTTACCACTCTTATCGGTTAAGAGTGAACTTCCAAGCAAATACTGGATGTAGCATGCGGCCCTGTGCTCCGGGGAAAGTCGACTATCGGGCTCCTCCGCAACCTGTGCTAATTCTTGATCATTTATACCACCTCCGGAGTAGGTGATATGCAAGTTGCTCTGAATAACTGCAACCAACTGGTCTCGAGAATACTGTAGATCCACAGCGTTGCCATAAGCAGGAACGCCCAAAATCAACTCCACATCATGTAAGGTAACTGTCATCTCTCCCCAAGACATGTGAAAACTTTTGGTGTCTGGCTGCCACCGCTCTACAAAAGCAAATAATAACGCCAATTTGGTGTGCTGGAACATGCAATTTCTCAAATGGACTAGCCCTGTCCTATTGGCCAAATCTGTAACTTCAGGGTTTTTAGGGGTCCAACCCGTCAGAGACACAAAGCTCGACTGCGACTTTAATATACCTCGCTCCTGCATATAAAAAAATAAATATAAATATTAATCATGGAATACTAAACATAAATACATAATGGAGCAACAAATTGTTCATAAATTTACCTGTCCACTCCATGTAAAACCCGAAACATGTCCGTTGCGTGAAGGGATAAGCACTGGATCCTGTGGACCTCCCTCAGCTGGTACCATATGCTCCCAAACATTATTGTTCACTTTCTTTCTCTAGGTAGGCATCGTAGGAGGACGCGACTTCTTTGGTTTTTTTCCCGAGACCTAGCAATCTTACTCATCACTAACATGAAACTGCCAGTGAATCCTTTTCCCGGAGCTAGCCTAACACCGAACGATGATGCAAGGGCCACAGATACAGGCTCATCCTCATCACCACCACTGTCACCACCAACATCATCGTACTTAAACTTTACCTAATCGTCCTCACCGCCGATATGGACGGATCTAACCATGTCAGGCTCCTTAGACTGACCCCTGTCACCCTCAGATGCTGTACCAGAATCCCTCTCTGAACAAGGCTCAAATGAGGGATGGCTATAATCAGCAACTGCATAACTACCTGTGCTGTAAAATGAGTCGGTCTGGACTCCTGACACAAGCTGCTCGAATAACTCAGCATCTAACTGCAACCCTAGACCACTAACTTCATTTAATAGTTACTGATATTTAGTTCTATACAGTAGCCCATCCTGGCCAAGCATACGGGGAGGCACAAAAGGAGCATATGCATATGGATCATATAATGTATGTGGGGGTTGAGATGGTGGCTGACAAGATCCATAAGGGTCATAGGGCATGAGAGTGTATAGACGGTGTGATGGGGGAAGAGGACGGGTCCTAACTGGTATAGGGGTGGTTTGGTAGAAGACCCTGGTGCACCAAGGTCATAATATACACCCGGTCCAAGTGGGACAGGAGCCAACGGGATGTCAGAAGTATTGTGGCGACCCCTCACACCACGGGATGAAGCAGTGACTACACGACTTTGAACCTGACCGGTCTTGTCTGTCACAAGACCTAGATCATCATTCCCTACGTGCTCCGGGTCGAACCATATTATTAATATTTATCCCATTCATGTCTTATACTATTTAAATCTTTTTAATACTTTCATAATTTTAATCAATATTGTATTCATTATTCATAATATCTTATTATTTAAATTATAATTTTTAATTACATAATTCTAAATGATTATCATTATTCTTTATATAATGTTAATTGTATCTTCAAAAATGATTTTATTTATTATTATTCACAATATTATTTAAATATCAATGTTTAAATTATTATTTAGTTAAAGTCATTCATTAAGCTTTATAGATTACAGTTATATTTATTATCCCCTTTAAACACTTCATACTTTTTTATTAACTAATGTCAACCTAAACATATAAATTGATTCAAAATATAACATGAATATTATAACACTTATACTAACAAAATGCCCATTTAAAGTAGTATTATCCATGTATACATAATTCATAATTATATTAAATACTAAATTTATGTAAACACTAAATTAAATAACATAACATAAACAAATAAACATAATCATATTTTAAACATTTATAAATACAAAACTCAATAACATAAACAAATATTTTTTTAAAAAAGCACTTTTTGTCGAAATTTGCCCATTCCGGCGAAAAAATAAAACTTTGCCCAGAAACGGGCGGTCAACCATATCGACTACCGCTGGATCGGGCACAAATCTGAAGGAGTTTCGTTGGACTGAGCGAAACACATCAAATATTCTCGCTGGCCCAGGCGAAAGTGAACATTTTTGGCAGAAAAATGTGAAAAAAAAGGCGGCTTTTTTTTTAATCCAACGGATATTTTTAAATTTTAAACCGATAACATTGTAAATAAATGAGTGTAGATTGAAATACCAACCATTTTTCTTTTTTCAACAGTCAGATCTTGAAGTTGAAATTTAAGCTTTTAGAGAGAAGGGAGAGGATTTGTTAAAGAGAGAAAGTTTGAGGTAAGAAATGAGATTTTTTGAATTTTTTCGCGCTATACATATAAATTCTTGAATTGGGTTTATTGACCCCGTTTTTTTATCGTGATATTTTCAAATTTTATCATGGCATTTATTAACCCCTAATAATGAAAGCATGAAGGACAAGAGGTGTGTGGTTCAATGGCTTGATCCCCCTCACTTAAGATCCTCCAAATGACATTTCAATTGAATGTAATGAAAGCATAAAGCAAAACTACATGTATAATTTTTATATATCTCTACTATTATAAAAGTCACATAAGGGGTCATAGTGATTTACACTTGTTACTTTCTTCCTTTTTTGAATGGAAAATTTTAACCTTGATAGTAAAATTAAATAATGAGAGCAAAGAGGATAAAAAGGTAAAATTATTTTCTATTTTAATAATTATTTTGGCACATAACATTAATAAAAATAATCATATTTAATAAGAAGAGAGTTTGTAAAAGTTTGTAACTACCAAATATTAAAAGAATGAGGAATAAAAAAATTTGTAACTATGAAATATTAAAAGAATGAGTATATATTTATTACATTTAAGTATTAAGTAATAAAATAACCCATGAATATAAAAATGAGACAATTTCAAATATTAAATAGACAAATGAGTTTGGAAAAGAAGAAATGTGAAATATTACAGAGATGAATGAGTTAATAAGAAATATAAAAATTATGTATAAAGATACAAAATTATTAACACTACTTCATCATTATTACAATGTCATGTAACCCCCAAATAATGATAACTTTTTAGAATTAAGTTTATAAAAATTGAACATTTAAAAAAAATCATAAAAGAATAAATGTGAAAAGATATTTGAGTGTCAAAGTAAAAAGAAAAAAGAAAAATATTTATTTTTAAATTCAATTCACTTTTTTAAAATATAAATTGGTATCTATAAAAATTATGTATTAACGTATAAAATATTTGTTTGGGGATATCACTAGATTATTGACACTAATTCATCATAACCATAAAATCATGTAACTCCCAAATAATGATGACGTTTGAACTTTCTTTTTGAATTCACAAATTTACTCTTGATAGTAAAATTGAATGATGGAAGTAAAAAAAATAAAAATGTAAATTCATTATCTGTTTCATATATAATAGTGATCAATAGTTTTTAGATATATATTTTCATATATATTGACCATGAAAATCGTTTAAACTATGAAAATAATTATTTAAAATAATCTCATGAACACATCATAGTTGACATAGTGTATAAAAAAAGACAACTCTAGATATTAAATAGATAAATGAGTTTGGAAAAGAAGAATATGAAATATTAAAGAGATGAATGAGTTAATAAGAAAAAATATTCCAAATATTAAAGAGAAAATTGAAAATTCTTGAAAATAAACTAAAATATAACTATATCAGAAAGATACCATTAAAAAAATAAGAGAAATTTATTCGTTTTGTTGGTAAAACTCTAATTTAGATACTTAATTGTCAAAATTAAAAGTACAGATACTCAATTAACAATTGACTAAAAGTACAAGAGTGTTTTTGAAACTAACCCTTAAGTTTATAAAAATTGAACTTTTAAAAATATTCATAAAAGAGTAGGTGTGAGAGAATATATGAGTGTCAAAGTGAAAAAATAGAAAGAGTATTCATTTTTAAATTCAATTTACTGTTTTAAAATATAAATAGGTATCGGTACAAATTATGTATTAAGGTACAAAATATCTATTTGGAGGTATCACTAAATTACTAATACTAATATGCCATAACTACAATATCATGTAACTCTTAAATAATAATGATTTTATGTTGGAAAAGATACTAGTAAAAAGAAATTGAATAAAATATGACAAAATTTTTGAAAATAAACTAAATAAAACTATGTTGAATAAGATACCAATAAAAAGAAATTAGACAAAATATAACAAAATTTTTTAAAATAAACTAAATAAACTATGTTGAATAAGATATCAATAAGAAAACGTTAGATAAAATATAACAAATTCTTGAAAATAAAACTACGTTGGATAAGATAACAACAAAAAGAAATCAAATAAAATAGATAATAATTTAAATTTTACCAAAAACTATTAAATGGTAAAAAAATAACTAAATCATTTAAGTTATATTATAAAAATATGCAAAAAATGCACGGGATGTTTTTATAAAATCATGAAATTGTTATAAACAATACAATATTAAAAATAGTTTATGGCTAAAAAAAAGATAAAGAAAATGACTAAAATAAAAGTTCATGGCTACAAATAAAAAATTAAAAATAGTTTATGTCATATATAACTAATTTTTCAAAAAATAAAAAATAATTAAGATAAAAATGAATAATAATCATTTTATATTATTTAGTAAAAGAAATAAAAATTAAATTAAAAAATAAGTAATAATAAATTATTTTCTTATTTATTAAAATGAATAACAATTTTAATTTTATAAAAAATGGTGCTAATGATACTAGTAATTTAAAAAAGAGAGTAGTATAATGTTTGATGTTCATTGTAAAACCGTATAACCATTTCCATAATACAAGAACAAGTCAAATGAAATGGCATAACCATACTCATACCCATACCCGGTGGAGGTGGTCTCCACTCTCAAGTGCATAATTTGATCGTCTAATCGGAAAATGACTTTTTTTTTTTTTTTTTAATTGATTCATCTGATTGACTGCTTCCCTTCCCCTCACAAAAGACTATTTTTGGCTCAAACCAAACCAAACCAAACCAAATCAAACAACTGCTCCTCACCTCTTTCCTCTGCTTTTTTTTTGTTGGGTTTGGTGGCTTGGCCATTTGAGAGGGGAGGTGGGCTCTAAGCTTCTTGTTGTTGACGTTTTTGTTTGAAAGTGTTCACGAAGACTTGCACACAATCTTAAGAAATCCGCTTCCTTGCCATCATCATCTTCATGTAGCACAATATCTACCATACAAGTGACTTTTTCCTTTCTTATTTTCAAGTTGGATCTCAAAATAAAATTGTCTTGCTTTGAATCAGATTCTACACCCCCCAATGAAAATCAAACTCTATAACCACTTCATAGATCATAAGTTATGTACGGATGATTAATCTATATTGTGTACCTTAAATATCAGAATTAGCTAATTTTGATGGCATGGACTCAAAAGTCTCAATCTTCTATATAATTGTCAATTCATTACAAAGAATACAAAGGTATAACATATTCTAAACAAGACTGACTCTTCTTGTGTATGTCGCAAGATTTTAAGTCTTTATCTTTATAGTTCTTTGATACATCCAACACAGCGAGGGATCAACCAAAATTTCTCGGCTTACAAGAATTTGTGATGGATCAAAATATCTGTCGCTCTTCAGTGTCAAAATTACCTTTTCTATGTTTAATGAAATAGCCTAAAGATTGTACCAAATGTTGCCATGATTAAACCCAATATAAAGGACTTTTGATGTATCCTATATTCAACTTCTACCACCAGTCTTCTTTGCCATTTTGGGATTTTTGCACATTCTAATACTTGAAGGAGTTACTTCAACAAGCTCATCTTCTTGAATGTATTCTATGCAGTCATCCAAACTATAGTCCAACGGAGTATCAAGAACAACTGCATTTATAGATAAAATGTAACCAATCATATGATCATTGCATCAAATGTAATGGACTGATATGAATGGAACAGGAAATAATCAGTTTAGGGAGAGATATGAAGAATTTTCTGGATGTCTGGAAAACGGTTATATAATTTGTCTCCGCATAACACTAAATATAGAGGGCTAGCAATTTCTCACCTGTTTGCTCCTTGTTGGAACGTATATTTGTTGCGGCTTTTTTCTTGCAAACATTAAGGGACAAATCTCCCGGACGCTGATGAATTCCAACTACTTGACCTTTATAAACATCAACGCCGGGGCCAATAAACAGCTGCCCCCTTTCCTGTGAACTTGCAAGAGCATAAGATGTAGAGGTTCCATCCTCAAAAGCTACCTGCAGGAGTTTAAACAAGGGGGGGAATTTTGCAATCAGTATGTGCAGCTCCCGATAACTTCTCACAATTTAAGCAGCAAAAAGTAATCCTCTGTGTTGAATTGGAAAATCAAAACTCTATGTTATTGAACCCAAGAAGGATGACAAGAATCTAGATGAGAAAGTACCAGAGATCCCAGATCACGAGTAGACATATCACCAGCCCAAGGTCCATAGCTATCAAATACAGTGTTGAGTATAGCTGTTCCTCGAGAAGCTGTCAGAATTGCGTTTCTCAATCCAAGAAGACCACGAGTTGGAATCTTATACTTCAGCATGACTGTACCTTCCGCTCTAAATGATAAATAAAGTTCAAACTTTATCTAGATGTTCAAAAGGACAAAGATTTAAGAAGTTGTTACCACTTCAGTTCCTTGAAGTTTGGCCTTATTCCAATGTCATCATAATCCTATGTCTAAAATGAAGTCAACTTCGAATAACTATTCTGGTCTATAAAGGGCCACTACTTTCCATTCTAAGGTCCTATCTCAGACAATGATATTCAGTACCATAGAGGATTTCACTTACCCAACTCCTTGCATATCAAACATCTGTCCACGCCTTTTACCAAGTAGTTCAACCACAGGACCCATGTGTTCTTCAGGTACCTCCACGGTAGCAATCTGTGAAAGTAACATTCAGATAACTTTCGGTTCTAAATTTGGATGATGCTCTCATTAATCTTAATAGAACTTCTACATAGAGGGAATATGATCGCTAACACCAATATCATTATTGTCACTTATGGGACAGCATAAACATGAGTACCATCAATATTAAGGATTTCTCCACAAGATGGGCAATATTGTAATAGAAAAATCGGCTTCTTCAAGGAGAAGGTAGAGGATCGCCGAGAGAAGAAATAGAGATGTAAAATTTTTAGTATTAACAAACACAAATACACGAGATATGGTGATTACCTCATATGGTTCCAGCAACTTGTCATCGACCTTTTTGTTAATCACCTTAGGGGGTCCCACCATGAACTCGTATCCTTCCCTTCGCCTAAAACATTAATGGGTATTATTAATATTCCTGGATTAGAGAAAAGATGTATAATAATATTGATGCCTCTCTTACATGTTCTCTATCAAGATTGTAATATGCAAGGTGCCCCGACCACTAACAATAAAAGTATCTGCAGTTTCACCATCATCCACTTTCATTGCCAAGTTCCTTTCAAGTTCACGGTAGAGACGATCTCTTAAGTTCCTACTAGTGACATATTTTCCCTGAAAGCATCCAAAAGTATTATCTAGCTTAGCAAATGGAGGATTTAAAGATTGACATGCTTCACTACTGATAGAACAACTGAAAATTATGAATACAGAACACAGCTATCATACCTCACGGCCAACAAAAGGAGAAGTGTTGATTGAGAAAGCCATTTTAACAGTAGGTTCTTCCACTTTAATAGATGGCAATGGTTTCCCAGAACTTTTGTCTGCAATTGTCTCTCCAATCTGAGAGATAAAAGGAAATCAATATCATAAACTTTACTCAGTTAAGAATTCAGGCATGAATATCAATGACTGTAAACAGTGGTATCTATGGTATCTATGTATAGTTACACTACCTGGATATCATCGATGCCACAGACAGCACAGATATCACCAGCTTCTACAGTTCCTGCCGGGACTCTATTAAATTTCTCGTACACAAAGAGCTCACTAACTCTTCCAAATCTGCATTCATCTTCTGAAGTGCATATCTGAAGTGTCAAAAGGAAAAGAAGAACACATCAAACTTTGTCACCTGTTCTTTTTCTTGGGGAGATCAACCAATCAACCAGTGACAGCAGACACCTTTAATATTGAAGATTGATTCCATTCAGACCTCTATGGCCAAACAGATAAACAAATCAATTTAATAATCTTGCTAATAATTTAGTGATTTTAAATAATCCAATTTTACCTTTTCTAGAGCATTGAAAAATATGCATATGTATCAAGATCCACTCATTTCCCTGAGATACAGTTTTAGGCATGCACCTCAAGGGTCCATGCTCACCGTGTGACACAGATAAGCAAAACATTGTACAAACAGATGCTCTTATACAGGGTAATCCTGCGTAGCTGTGCTACTCATTTTCATTGCTTCAGAATCTGTAGTATGATTCGACATACCAACCCATCATGTAGGCAAGTTAGCAACTCACTAATACCAAAAGACTCATAAACCAGGCTTTGCCAAGATCATGAAAAGCATGACAAAATACTACATGCAGAAGCATAGGAAACACAAAGATAAACTAGATCCTATCAGGAAAAAATTACTTAGTTTTCTTCAACATTGCACAAACAGAAACAGCTACAAGCTAGGAACTTATGGTTGACCAAGAAAACATAAAGTATAAACCATATATCCATGCACATTTGAAACCTAGCACGCTGCTGGTTGAAAGGTGGAACCAGAGCAAAAGTGTGCATAAAGCCTTGAAGATCACCAAAATATCAGTAGGAGATATTTTGACCATCTATCGCATTGGAGAAAGATCACATGATATCTCCGAAACCTGATAATTCATCTAGAGTTCTACATAAGAAATATTAGGCAATTCTAATATCCCACAAGGCAATCCAAATTCGTGAATCAAATAACAAAACAATCAACTTTGAGGAATGAGTAATCAACAAAGCAAGAAATATATTACTAAGCAGTTATAATGTGCACCTAATGTAGCAATCTTCATGCATAAAATATGCCCAAAGAATCCAAAAAGGAAAAAAAGAAAAACCAATGGATACTGGATGAACACTCCCGTGATCTGTTTTGGATTAGCTCTTAAAATAAAGTTCTAGATAATACTTACCCGCACATCCATTCCTTTAGACAAAGTCCCAGCATGCAACCGTCCAATAGCTATGCGTCCTTTGTGTTCATCATACTCAATGTTTGTAGCCTGAATATATATACAAACCAAAATAACACCACATGAGGAAACAAACATCACATGTTAATAAACAAAAAAGGAAAAGAAGAGAGAGCATTCGTAGTATGAACAACCACTAACAAGCATTTGAAGAGCACCATCTTTATCAATGTGTGGTCCTGGAATGCATCTAATGATAGCCTCAAAAAGGGGTCCAAGATCTTCTGCTAAATTCTCGGGTGAAAGTCCAGCCTTACCCTTGATTCCACTTGCATATATGACTTGAAAATCACACTGAAGGATAAATTAAAGAATTGAGATCAAAAGGATAAATTAAAGAATCAAGATCAACATTGAACACCACCATCTAACTAGATCCAAAGTTGATAATGAAAATAGTATGTTGAATATTCAAGTGAAATTATATTTCTAATCCTTTATGCTGTTTCTGAAGCATATATTTTTCATTTTTGGGTCCAAGTCATTCATGATTCGCATTCCAGGATATATAGAGATTCAGCGAAGGCAAAGTTTTGAGGAAAGTAATGACAAAGTTCTTTTCTCTTTCTTTTCCACGATGTGCAAGAATTGGTGATGCTTATCAATTATCCACTGGGAAAAAATCAACTCCATTCTTTTATCTTCAGATTGATTGGTAGGTAAATGCCAAGTTTGCCCACAATTTTGAATTTAAGAAAGAATACAAGAGGTACCTGTTCATCTGATGCATTTAGTTCAATGAACAATTCAAATGTCGAATTAACAACATAATCTGGGCGAGCAGATGGCCTGTCAATCTTATTAACAACAACTACAACAGCATGGCCAAATTCAAGGGCTTTCTTCAAAACAAATCTTGTCTGTGGCATAGGGCCTTCAACAGAATCCACCTAAAATTGGATGCCATAGCTTATCATTTGTGGAATTTTAAAAAAGAAAAGTGCAATGAGGCTGTTAAAGAAAATGAAATGATGAATTAGATAGCACTATTGAATAATTACCACAAGTAGTACTCCCTCAACCATATTCAGAATGCGTTCCACTTCGCCTCCAAAGTCAGAATGGCCTGGAGTATCAATTATGTTTATCTTTGTGTCATGATATGTGATTGATGTGTTTTTGCTAAGTATTGTAATTCCTCTTTCACGTTCAATATCATTTGAGTCCATTATCCTTTCTTGTACAAATTGGTTATCACGAAATACCTGCATAACAATGTAATGGTGGAATTGGGTTCATTAGCTCCGTACATTTGTCAACTTCACGGCCAAAAGAAGTCATCTTTATACTTCCTCTATATATGAAACTAACCAACTCATATAAAAGTCTGTTTGTCGAAGTATAAATGTGAAGCTTCTTAGTCTTCTTACCTTTGCCTGCTTCAACATAGCATCCACCAAAGTCGTCTTCCCATGATCTACATGTGCAACAATCGCTATATTCCTTATGTCCCTCCTCCTTGTTAACTTGCTTGTTGTGTCTGAGTTGGTATTAAAGTAAGTTACACTTCATAATCTCCGGAAAACATTCCAAATTTAGAATGAAAAAAAAAACAGAACTCAATTATGTTACTGCATCTTTCATGAGATGAAATAACTTGATTCACAACCAGATATAGATACAGCAAAATCAACAGCCCTTTCCCATTTTAGTAGAAGTTAGGTTAGACAGATAATTCTTCATGTCTTCACAAAACAGAAGTTTCTCTTCGTGTACAGGAGCTGCAAACATCCTGTAAAGCTCACAATAAATAGGAAAAGCATATAAAGTATCATATAAGAGATAATTGCAGCCACTCATTTTATACACAAACATGTAATGTGAATGAATCCAACAAATAAGAAACTTAAACATTTTCAAACAAGGTAAAGAACAACAAATAAAAAATGAGATAGAGGTTGCACTATCAGGAAAAAACCCAATTCAATAAAATCAAGAAACTACAGATATTATTACCAGCGGTTATCTCAGTAGCTTGAGATACTGAACATTTAATAGACTTCTGAATTGGGTTTCTTGAAAAATAATTGATAGATCTTTTAGCATAAAAATTTGAAGAAGTACAACCAAAGAATGGGACTTTGAGCAAAGAGGCAGAAAAACCAAAGCTTCTGCTATTGCTGGAATTGGTTCTTGTTGATAAAGAGAAAGCTGGAGTGACAGAAGCGTGGGAACCAAACGCAATCTCCATTTCCTGAGCTCCTCCCAGCAGTCACTCCCTCGTCTCTCTTTCTTTGGGTTTTGTTGTAGAGGGAGCGAAAGGCAGAGGGAGAGGATTGGAGTGAAGAGATGGGGGTTCTAATATTCAAGTGTGAGGCTGTCCTGTTATTGCAAAATCGGAGAAAAAGTTCCTCGTTCGTTTCAAGAATGAATAGTTGAGGCTGCAGTTCATTTGGGCTTATTTTTTTTATTTTTTATTTTTTTATGGTTTTTGTTTCTTAGTGCTCTATTTCCTTCTCAACAGGGCCCCAAAGTGTGTGGTCCTCTATCTACAACTTGGTTTTCTTTGGGTTTTCTTTTTTTCATTCTTTTTTTCTTTCCCAATTTTGTTTGGATCATAAAGTATTTTAAATGAATTCTTAAGAAGCACTTCTAAATCATATTACCAAAACTCATTCGAATAAGTAGATTACAAAAATCAGTAAAATTTCTTGACAAAACACAACAATACTTTAAAATTTGAAATTATTAATTTATAAACTCTAGTTATTTCACAATCTACCTATTTTCATTTCTAAAACAAAATAAAGGAATAATAGCCCTTCTTTTTAACTTCTGGCATATTCTCCATGGTAGGATATACCATTAAGAAAGAGGAAAAATGAAAGTTATTATGATTGAAGTGATGAGAGAATATAACCAAACATACCCTTTTAACTTTTTTACATTTTACAAATTTAGTATTTATTTTATTTTTGTTGTTGGCTATGTCACTCAACTTTTTTTTAAATGGTTAAAAATATTGCTCAACTTTTTTGAGTAACGAAAAACCCCAAGACATATTGCTTTTTGGTGTTTTGAACATAAATTATTACATGAATTACACATAATTTGTTCATAAAAAAGATAAAATAGACATTAAAGTGTCTTTATGTACTATTCAATGGTCTCATTATTATTTGAAGCATATATTTTTTATGTACATATAGTTTTTACTCACATTTTACTTGTATAACTTTTGTCCCTATATAAGAGTAGTATTATGTGTATTTTACACTTTTACGAACAAATCATATGTGATTATGTAATAATTTCCGCACAAAGACGCCAAAAACCTCTACATTTGATATTTTTGACAATTCAAAAAAAGTTAAAAAACACGAATGAAGACTAAAAAATAATAGACCCTATAATGACAGAACGTAAAAAAAATAAAAACTATTTTTGGCTATTTCTCAAGTGTTAAACATTAGTGATTCAAACTTGAACTATTACTTTTAGGGGGGGGGGAGGAAAAAACCTTGAACTATTACTCAGTTTGGTGATTAAAAACTCCCAACCCCAGCTATACTAGGCCTGGATGATCAGTGAAAGCCAGCTCAGTAATGAGCCATTAGTAGTGAGCTGAGGCCTGGAGGTTGTTAACATTGGATGGACTTCAGAGTTCTATGTGTCTATATGGAGCACAATATTAATGAATGGGCTCTTCATGGGCTTACACTTTTTTGGTTTTAGATTCACCCCGTTTCATTCACTTTCTCTTTATATATATATTGTTTTTTTTAATATCTCCTTTTATAATATTTTTTATCAAATTAATAATTTTCTTTAAATTTATATTTTTTAATAGATTTCATTAATAAAATATAACATCAGAGATATTCCAAAAGATACTAAAAACAACGATTCCAATCCAACTTGATGACCTTGATATTTGATTTAAAAAAAGGAAAATAAGTAACTAAAAGTATATGATGATAAAATATCCATTTCAAATATTATTAATAGCATTCTTTCTCTCTTGAAAAAAATTTTATGTCCAAAAAAATTAAAGGTAGTGTCATTTAGACACTTAAATTTTTAATTGTGATAGTTAACTACCTCTTAATTTTTAATTAGAACGATTAAAATCTTGTTAACATAAAAGAGGTTCTTAATGTTTGAAATTATTATCAATTAAATAAATAAATTTCATATTTATATAACTTATTACTTGATTTATGATTTTATTTATGATTTGATTCAATATTTTAACAATTATATCAATTATTTTAATATCTTTTCGATTCTTATGACATAATGATTATTTAAAAAAAAATACTAAAAGAAATGGTTGAAAATTTATTTTTATTGTGTCATTTATTGTATTAAAATAAATTAAAAAGATAATATCTAAAAAATAATTTGTTTTAAAAGATTGCTATAATCATATTTAAAATTTTTCTTAAACTCTCTCTCTCAAAAAATAACGATTGATATTTGTGAAAAAAAATTTTGATGGATTATTAATGATAGTTGTAAATGTATAATTTAACTAATAATGTTTTATCCATAATTAGTAAAAAATATTTTAATATGATCTTATAATGATTTTTTATAAATAAATTATCATGGCATAAGAATCGAAAGGGTACTACACAAAATTCATATATCTATTAAAAAGAATTTAATCAAAATAAATTAATAAATCAAGTATTCAATTGTTCACATACAAATTTTATTTATTTAATTGATGTTAGTTTCAAACTTTAAAGGTATTTTTAAAATTAATCATTTCATAATTGTCTTAATTAAAACATGAGAGGTATCTAATTATTATAATTAAAAGTTCAAACATCTAATTGACATATTTCTTAAACTTAGAGTCTGTGTGTAATAAAAAAAAGAAAAAATTGTTCTTGAAGTTTATGGAACAATTATACCTACCCCAAATAAAATAAAATAAAACTCTTATCTTTTCTTCAATTTTTTTTTTTTTTATAATACCCTTATCTCACTTTATATTTCACTTTCACAAACCTAAGTTCCAATAGAATGGCAAACACCTGTATCACTTTTTTCTTGATAAAATAATTCCAAATATGTCACTCTTCACACTTCCATTTACATCAACGAATCCCATTACAAAATTAGTCATAATTTAAATTAAACTAATTAATTTCCAAAAGAAATCCTTGCTTGATTTAATTTGGACGTCAAAATCATACTTTCACTAGTGCTTGATAATATTGATTATCAATGTTAAGACGTGAGCATGCTTGGTAGATTTCTTGTTCAAGGCCTTTCTCCACGTTCACTTAGCCTATGAAACTTTTTTTAATATTACTGTATTTTCCTTCAGATAGATAATTAGGATGAATCACCAGTAATTCCTTCCCCAAGACTTATTTTTTTTATTTATGAGAAATGAAATGGGAAAGGCGAATGAAAAAGAAAATAGAAGAGTAAATACCCTGCAAGCAGGGCAAGGAATCGTGACAAAGGTTGAACCAACAATTTTTTTCATTAGTGCACATCCCTCATTTGAGGAAGGTTATTATCTGATAGTATATTATCTTATTAGGAGTTTCCTTTTTCAAATAGGAGTCTGTAGAAGGTAATTTGAAATCCTAATTATCAAAATAATTATCACCGTTCACATGTCCTCAATCTAATGACTGTACTAAACTATCGTTTGCATCAGGGCAGCCAAGGTGGATCCAAGAATGGATACTGACCGGTAATAGTGCTCTACGTCTGCTAAGAAATTAGCACTTGATTTTCTGTAGTGAGATGCGTGTGCATGGTGCTGACTGGTCCATACTCCAAATCCAGAATGCGTTAAGACGTATTTTTGTGGGCTCCTCCATAACTAAATCTTTTGGCTGACACGTGAAAGTTGAAAGTAGATGCTAATTTGTAATTTGGTCCCTCATTTCTTTGGATTTCTGTAATTGGTACTCGAACTTTTTTATATTTTGCAAGTTTTGTTCAATGAGTGGGGCTATACACGGGGTGGATCTTACTCGTACCCGCGTTGGTCTATACCCATTTATAGCGGGTAAGGTTAAAATTTTATACCCGCGGACACGTACACGTACCCATACCCATATAGATTCTATTAAATGGGTATATGTAGGGTACGATGATACCCAAACCCGTATACCCGTTATAATAAAATAATATATATTCATATACATTATATTATTTATATTATTTATATAATTTTTTGGTTTTAGATTCAACCCGTTTCATTCACTTTCTCTTTTAAAATATATATATATGTAAAATTTTTTAATATATCTTTCTATAATATTTTTATCGAATTAATAATTTTCTTTAAATTTATGTTTTTTAATAAATTTGATCAATGAAAAATATATCATATAAGAGATATTACAAAAGATGTTAAAAATTATTCCAACCCAACTTGATGACCCTTGATATTTGATTTAAAAAAATAATAATGAGTAACTAAAAGCATATGATGATAAAAGTATTCATTTCAAATATTATTATTAGTGTTCTTCCACTCTTGAAAAACAATGTTACGTCTAAAAAAATTACTTGGACTTAAAGTTAGTGTTATTTAGACACTTCAATTTTTATTTGTGACAAAGTACCTCTCAATTTTCGATTAGAATAATTAATATCTTGTTAACATAAAAAAGTTCCTAATGTTTGAAACTATTGTCAATTAAATAAATAAATTTTATATTTATATAACTTATTACTTGATTTATAGTTTGATTCAATATTTTAACAATTATATAAATTATTTTAATATCTTTTAGATTCTTATGACATAATGATTATTTAAGAAAAATACTAAAAGAAATGGTTAAAAATTTATTTTTATTGTTTCATTTCTTGTTTTAAAACAAATTAAAAAGATAATATCTAAAAAATAATTTATTTAAAAGATTGATATAATCAAATTTAAAAATTTTCCTTAATCTCTCTCTCTCTCTCCTTAAAAAATATCGATTGATATTTGTGAAAAAAATTTGATGAATTATTAAAGATAGTTGTAAACTGTACAATTTAACTAATAATATTTTATCCATGATTATTAAAAAGTATTTTAATATGATCTTATAATAATTGAATCGAAAAGGTATTACAAAAATTTCATATGTCTATTAAAAAGAATTAAATTAAATAAATTAATAAATTAAGTATTCAATTTTTCAAATACAAAATTTATTAACTTAATTGAGGTTAGTTTCAAACTTTAAAGGTATTTCTAAAATTAATCATTTCATAATTGTCTTAATTAAAAAATAAAAGATATTTAATTTTTACAATTAAAAGTTCAAGCATCTAATTAACATAATTCTTAAGCTTATGGACTGTTTGTAATAATAATAAAAAAAAAATGTTCTTGAAGTTCATGGAACAATTGTACCGACTCTCAAATTAAAAAAAAAAAAAAAAAGAGTCTTATATTTTCTTCAATTTTTTTTTTTTTTTTTGGGAATAATACCCTTATCTCACTTTATATTTCACTTTCACAAACCTACGTTCCAATGGAATGGCAAACACCTGTATCACTTTTTTCTTGATAAAATAATTCCAAATATGTCACTCTTCACACGTCCATTTACATCAACGAATCCCATTACAAAATTATTCATAATTTAAATTAAACTAATTAATTTCCAAAATAAATCATTGATTTAATTTGGACGTCAAAATCAGACTTTCATTAGTGCTTGATAATATTGATTACTAAAGTTAGCACAAAAGCATCTTGAAATCTTAATTATCAAAATAATTATCACCATTATTACGTGTTCTCAATCTAACGACTGCATTAAATTGTCTTTTGCACCAGGATAATCAAAATGGATCCGAAAATGAATATTGATCGATAATAATGCTTTACATGTGTTGAGAAATTCGCATTTAATTTTTTCTGATGAGATGCATATATATAGTACTGACTAATTTACATTCCAAATACAGAATACATTAAGACGTATTTTCATAAATTTCTCTCTAACTCAAAACTAAAAAGAACTTAAAGGGTCAAAAGCAAGATGAATAAGGTAGTTGTATAGATTAGATTCGTATTCTTCCTATCAATGAAGACAAATTCAACATTAATTAATGTTTTGTTAGGAGTAATTTTTTCGATAATATATGATAAAGATTGCATTTAATGACTCGATTGCATTAGCAAAATAAAAAGTTTTCTTTTTTTTTTTTTATATTACAACGGATAAATCTGTATTATCTTTAGTAATTCAAATATAAAAAAATTCTATTAAATCACATAGGGTAATTTGCACTAATTAATAATAATCTTTATTTATTTACTTTAAGTGTGCAATTAAAATCATTAATATGTTCTCTTACCCACACCTCTCCATTTCAAAACATTTCCTTTTATTATATATTTTTCTTTAAGGTTTTATTAATCTTTTTTCCTGTTCAAATTATTTTTAATCTCTTGTAACACTCTCGGTAAAATTTCTAATTTGGTATATTTATTAATAAAACCTACAAAATACAAGATAAACTCTAAGAGAAAAAGATAAACCCTGAAATGAAAAGATATTATGAAAAGAAAACTTACAAAAATTTCGAGTGGTTTCCTTTTTTAAGTGGGAAATGGGTAGGGGTAAAAGAAAATATTAAATATTTCGAATGACACACAATTAAAGTAAGTAAAACATAGATAATTATTGATTAGTGTAAAATTTTCATAGATGATTTAATTAAATTTTTGTTATATTTAAACTATAAAAAATAATACAAATTTATTCGTATTAACGTATGCGCAAAGATATACGCTTAAAAAAACTCATATATATATATATATATATAAAAAGAAAAGAATAACAAAAGTTTGGAAGCATTGTTGCCCCGCTAATGTACTATCCTAAAGCGAATAGGACTATGCAAAATTTCTTGGCAAATTCAAGGTGCCTAATGCAAAATTTATTGAATAATTATCCTTTTTGGTGCATTAATTTCCACAATTCGTTAAAGCAGGGCCATCTTCCACACCAACCAATAGAAAGAAACTTGAAAAGAAAAACAAATTAGGACTATTTTGGTTGAGAAGGGTACACACCATAATATTTATCAAGAAAAATGGGGAAATTTTTTAAAGATAAAAGAAAGTAATAAAAAGTCATATCATATCATATCACAGGAAATCCTAATGCACAATTAAAATTTTAATTGACTCTCTTGGATATCATAATCATATATGGTGTTTTCTAGCTACATCTTAGTTATTAAGCTATCAATTCCATCCATTCAAATCTTTACGTTCTTGAATTATACTTGTTACGTGCATTTGTGTGTGGCTCAAATCAATTCAACACTTTGATTAGAGACCATAATATGGCCATATATTTCCATACTAGGTAAGGGGTGGCTTTCTTTATTTTTTACTTTTTTTTGTCTTGACTTGGCATAATTTACCCTTCATCAAATGTTTAGAAAGTTAAAAATTCAAATTCTTTTTATGATGCTATAAAACATTTAACATCGTATCTTTATTCTCAAATAAATCAAATTCTATACTTTATATACCATGTTCGAATTAGTCACTAGAAATGAGTATGAATTAATAAAAATTATGTTTGAATTAGGCAAAATTATATACACACAAATATCAAATATTAGAGTCAAGTATGCATTAATCCATACTCATATTCGAATTAATAAAAAAAAGTCGTGTATTCAACGCGCCCCTAAATGGCAGAAGAAGGTCTCAAAAAATGTCCATATTAAATTAAGATCAAATATAACTTCTTTCTCCCCCCTCCTCTTCCTCCCCAACACCCCCCCCATCCCCACCCACCAAGCATATTTTTGGCCTTTTCTCCTCCACCATCTGATCATTTCAATACAATTGAATTACCAACCCTAGAAAGTTCATACTATGTCTACTGACCAAAGAGCTCTAGTTCTTGCAAGCACTAGCAGAAATGATCATCAACAACAAGAACCTGAAGAAGAACAAATCAGAGACATCCATGCTTTAACCCCACCAAGGCCGCCATCATCGACAAATCGAACAAGAACATGGGAAACAAGCAGCCATAGATCATCTTCTTTATCTGTGGCTTCAGAAGGTGGTTCAATTGAGAATTTCAGCAGTATGAGTCGAGAATTCAATGCTTTAGTTCTTGCCGGATCAACAATAGGCAATAATATTAATGGCAGTGAAAATATTGAACCCGGAAATAATTTGGGTCGGATTGGTGAAGAGGAGATGCTTGAAGAAACAAACCCTTTAGCTATTGTTCCTGATAATAATCCTAGCTTGGACCCTTTAATTGTTTCTCCTAGAAGAGGCGGTGGCGACGATGGCGATGGCAGAGGCAGAGGCAGAGGGACTACTCTGTTTAATGGTAATCAGAATGATTTATCAGTTCAAAGAGTGAAGAAAGAAGAAGTTGAATCAAAGATTAATGCATGGCAGAATGCTAAGGTTGCTAAGGTTAATAATAGGTTTAAGAGGGAAGAAGCTATAATTAGTGGTTGGGAAAGTGAACAAGTTCAGAAGGCTAATTCTTGGATGAAGAAAGTTGAGGTATGACAGAACTACAACTTTGATTTATTGGACACAAGAAATCATATTGACATATATAATTGTTGTGGGCGATTATAACTAAAAACTTCAAAACTTAATAGGTGAAGTATGCAATAAACTGTTTGATTTCTTTTATATTTTTGGAATTCTTGATTTTGAAGTTTGAATTTGGAACCAACAATTCAAAAAGATCATCATGATTTTTACTATTTTTGTTTTAAACAAGTTATACTTCATTAAATCCAATAGGGTCCTCTCTTTTCCATAAAATTTGAAGCATCTTCCCCTTATTCAATCATTTATTCAATCATGGATCATTCTTTTCTCATTTTGAAGCCCACATCACCATACCTGTTGGAATTCAATAAAATACTCATTACAGCAAGTTTGAACACTTGAACTTAAAGAAAGTTAAAAAAAAAAAAAAAAAATCATTCTATTCCCTTCTAGTGTACCAAGACGTAATTATTGACACAAATGTTTCCATTTTGTAGAGGAAACTAGAGGAAAAAAGAGCAAAAGCCCTGGAAAGGATGCAGAATGATGTAGCAAAAGCCCATAGAAAAGCAGAGGAAAGAAGGGCATCTGCAGAAGGAAAAAGAGGAACAAAAGTGGCCAAGATTCTTGAAATAGCCAACTTAATGAGAGCTGTTGGAAGACCTCCAGTCAAACGTTCTTTCTTTTAAGACCACATGATCAATTTTTCATGTTTTTCTACAAAAAATTTATGAATACAATTACGTATGATTAAGGTAAGAAATCAATCACTCTATCTGGATTTTTTTTCCCCTTCTTTTTTAAATTGGGAATTAAATTCCTTGATGTGAAGTGTAGTTGAAATGTTAAAATCAATTATATATGAAGTTTGTGGTTGTCATGTTTCTTGGATCTTTTTCTATTAATAGCTGAAGGACATCTCTGTTTTAAATGCAGAGAAAGTCTGGAAAGATCCAAGTGATGGTGAAGAAACCTTTTCTAAGTGTGGTATATGATCTTAAGTGAGCTTGTTTGCAAGTGAGTCTTTTGAACAACTTTTTCATGTATAGATTTTTGGGTATTTTGATGTACTTCATGGACTAAGTTTTGAACTGTGGTGTACTTCAAGTGTTGGAGACTGCAACATTTAGTATTGCCATCCATCTTTAGTTTACTCTAGAGATTTTGTCTAGAGTTCGAATTGTCTATAACATGCCTTATAATATTTTTTGTAATATTTTTATCAAAAATAATATACATTATAAAAGTAAATATTATTAAAAACGCTATAGACAACCTATTTTATGTCAACTCAATATTAAAAAGATATGAATATCTACAGTTGAACAAGTTAAAAAAGACTATATATTTGGGAACGATATAATACGAGTAACTCAATATTAATTTAAATAACTATGATACTATGTTAAAAACGAATTTACATTATAATTCGATTTTAAAAAAGTCCTCCACTAAATAGTCTTAGAGTTCAAAAATTCATGATTTTTTTTATAATAAAGAGAATTAAAACATACTCATATAAATGTTTTTGTTTAATAAAATTTGATCCCGATTTTTATATAGGAGTAAGAAGTTTGCAATCAAACTTTGGTGGTTATAACTTATAAGTAGTCATGCTAGGTAAACAAATTTGTGCCACGAAATAGTAATCCAATGATAATGATTGTAGGTTTGTACTGCATCCTCACTCGTCCATGTATTATGCATAGGAAAGAAAAAACTCTCCGAATTTGTCACTAATAAAAAAAGAAAATAGAAATCAAGTGGATATCCTAATAACATTAGAACTTGGGCCGGGGAACATCCTCGTGGCTGGGCCCGTCCATAATGTTAGGGGACTCCCCCAAATTAGCTGTAAACATTTCTTACTGTCGCCCAGAGTCTTTCTTTAATAGCGCTAGTTTTTGTGTTAAAATGTAATAAGGCAAAGCTAAAATGGTTATGTAAGTAAGGGTGTCATGTTCTGTAAGGGTCATCTCAAAATGCTGAAGCAATCAAGCAAGTGCAGCAAAACTATACCGCTTTTTCAGATTAAGAAGTAAATTACTAGAAATCATGTCTTTTTTTTTTTTAATAAGTAGGTTCCTAAGTATATTCAAGATTCTATCACTTATATATTGGGAGTTTATAATAGAGAGAGGTAAGATACTTATTTGGGACTATCTTTCCTCATATAGATAGATAAAAAAAAATAAAAAAAAAGACATTTCATATTTATAAAGGATAGAGTGTGGAAAAAATTTAATGGCCGGAAAGAAAAAGTACTGTCTCAAGCAGGAAAGGAGATTTTTATAAAAATGTTGTACAGGTCATTCCCACTTATGTAATATCTTGTTTCCTTTTACTAGCAAATATCATTCTCAACTCCATGGTCCATCAATTCTTTGGGGGGATTCTGAGGGTAATCAAAAAATATGTTGGAAAGCGTGGAATGATCTTTGTTAACCAAAACATAATGGAGGTTTAGGCTTTAGAGATTTTGAGAGATTTAACTTTGCTCTCCATGCCAAACAATGTTGGTGTTTTATAAAATTTCCATCATCTTTGATGGCTACTTGTTTGCAGGAAAAATACTATTCTACAAGAAATTTCTTGTCCTCCTCACTAGGCCGTAGGTCATCCTTTTTATAGCGCAATCTCTTGGAAGGAATAAATTTGCTTTAATTAGATCTTTGGCACCGTGTCAGTAATGGGTTATCTACTAACATCTCACAAGATAAGTGAATACCTACTCTCAAGAAGCTCACTCCTCCTCCCTATCACTCATCACAGGGACCGAAAAAGAATGGTTTCAGAAAACATCGAAATCAAAAAATTAAACGCAAGAATTTGATCATAACCAATGTTGTTGGAGGGAAGACGGAATACGGTCTCTTTTCTACACCATGAAGTAGAAGCTATCCTCAACATCCCAGTAAACCCAACATGGTCAAAAGATCAATCGATTTGGAGCTTTACTCATACTGGAATCTATATTGTGTAATTTGGCTACAAAATTAGATGGAAATCATGAACAACAATGCTTCAAGTCAAGGAACTTCAAGCACTGAAGCCGAAGGAAAAACTTGGAACTTGATTCATAATCTTCATATACAACCTAAATCAGAATGTTCCTATGGAGAGAAGCCTCAGATATCCTTTATACTGGGAAAAACCTTTTTAGGCATGGACTCTATGAATCAGTTGCATGTGTACCTTGTGGATACACAATGGAAGATGACAGACATGCTTTGTTTGACTATAAATTCTCCCAAAAAGCCTGGATACACTTGCCAAAAGGTAAAAAATGGAGTCTTCTCCCATTGACGAGCCTTAAAGATCTTATTTTTTCTATTGCTGCTGAGCATAGCATAGAAGAGCTACACCTTTTTGGAATTACAGCTTGGTTAATATGATATGCTAGGAATAAACTCAAGCATGAAGGAACTACTACATCTGATGCAACCATTTCTCTATAAGCCTTAGACGAATTTGTAGCAACTATGAGCCAGAAGAGAAATTAGCCTAGTATTTTGGCAGGACCCCTTTTGGTACAGAAATGGACTCCCCCGATTATGGTACCCTAAGATAAACACTAATATTGCTTTCTCAAAGGATAGAAATAGTATTGGAATAATCATTAGAAATCATATGGGCATTCCCCTCTTAGCCAAAGTTATTCCTCGGAATAGTAACTGCTTTGTGGAGTTTGGCGGCTTTTGGGTATCATAAAAGGCTATGTCTCTGGTCTGAATGATAATGAAAGGCTTCTTATAGTGACTCTCTCTTTGCGATTAATAGTCTTAATAACCTTTCCATTGGCATTTCCGAATTGGAGGCTTTAGCGTCTAATTTTCTAAACAGGATAGATAGGACTGATACCTCTTTCCCTCATGTTAAAAGGATAGAAAATATACCTGCCCATCTATTAGTTAGGCTAGCTCTAGAATCTGAGAATAATCTGGAATGGTCCAGATTCATCCCCTCATATAATTAATGCTATTCTTTTTTACTTTAATAATATATAATTCTCCTTTTGTTCAAAAGAAAAAAAAAAAGTGAGGGTGTGCATTTAGTTTTTAATTTGGTTTTTGATTTAGAAATTTATTTTAAAATTTTTTAAAAATTAGATTAAACTTTAATTAAATAAATTAAATTAATTATTTTTCAATTCAATTCTGTTTAAATTGAAATTTTAAAATAATAACAAAACAAATCAAAGAAGTTTCTGGCGCGTGAACTGGGGACAACACTCTCTATATCTCTCTATGTGCATTGTTCGTTGATATCGAAGAAATATTGGAACTATTTTGACTTGAGCAATTCATCTGAATGATTTAATGACATTAAGGAAGCATTATCGATCCATGTCAAATTCTTATCCACTCTAATTTTGTAATGTTATGAATATCCTTAATAAGTTCTATCTTATTCGAATTTTAAGGAAAGCAAATGAGTGTATATATATATATATATAGAGAGAGAGAGAGAGAGAGAGAGAGTAAGTGATAAAAATAGAGAAAGAAAGTGTAAATTTTAAAGAGAAAAAGTATGGTGAATTTTAGAGAGAGAAAGTCTATTGAATTTTAGAAAAATTTAAGTATTCTGAATTTGAGAGAGAGGACGTGTGTTTGAATTTTAGAGAGAGAAAATGTGCTTGAGTTTTAGGGAGAGAAGTATACTTCAGTGTGTGAGAGAAGATGTGTTTCTGAAAAATATAAATATAAAATTGTATGATTAATAATAAAAGTGATAAATATGAAAATCTTTTAGATTTAAAGGATATTTTATTTTTTTCATTTTTTGATTTTTGAACACTAAAAATAAAAAACCAAATCGAATATTATGTATACTTTTCAAAAACCGAATCGAATTGAACTAGAAAATCAAAAAAATCGAATCAAAATACAAAATTCAATTTAATTCGGTTTAGAATTTGGTTTAAACCAAATAGTGAATATATATAAGCCCTATCGCTAATTAGGAACAACTCATAATGCCTTTAAACTTTATTTTAAATTTTTCTTTACCCTAAACTATTTTCGGATCACTATAAATACCCCGCACCTAAAGTTGTTTAAGATAAAAAAGTTTAAAATTATTATGAGCAGTTCGTAAATAGTTTTTTTAACCTTTACTTCTAAATTTTTTTATCCATAAATTAATTTTAATTTGAGACACTATAAATGTCTTGCCATCTAAGTATATGGTGATTTCTAGTATATATAATTGAGTGGCAGAACATTTATAATGTCTCGAAAATAGTTTAAGGTTAAAGAGACATTAAAAGTAAAATTTAAGGGCATTATGAGCGTTACATAAATAGTAATAGGACTTCTATAGCCATTTTCCTTATGGCAAAACAAATTATTTTTTATAAAAAGATAAACTGATAAATCGTAGATTTATCTATATTTTTTCACAGTTTTATGCATAATTTTGTATTAGATATGCACAACTTTCGGCCTAATATGGAACTTGAAACTCATTTTTGTGATGTATTGACTACATGGGCATAACGGACATTCTAAGCAAAGAAAAGAGCGAAATAATGCATCAAGACTAAAGAAAAAGACTGACATTGGGTATACAAAAGACAGGCGTTAGACTTTGGACATTTTATGAAGAAAAGTGTTCCAGAGAAAGACAGGTGCTAGACATTTACAAAGACCAGCGCGGGACTTTGAGCAATTAATAAAGAAAATCAAGATAGAGAAAGACTAGCACTAGACATTCAAAAGACTGGTACTGGACTTCATTTTGGAAGGGCGAAATCTCCAAGATTCTCAAAGATCTTCTGGATGAAATCTCCATAATTTATAGCTTTTTAAGATAATTAAATAGTACTTTTCTATTTAGTTTTGAACTCTAAGACTCCTAGGGTTAGACTATTTATATTCACTAGTTTTTAGCCATTAGGGCATCAAATCCATTCATTAAGCAATTGTCTAATTTTCCAACTCTCAAGGACAGCTCCGAAGGAGAAAAAGACGAAGAACATGGAGTCAAGTTTAAGACTTATTTTCTTTACTTATTTTGTCTTACTTTGTAATTTGAAGATGTTCTTCGAGAAGTTTATTTCTTTTATGGCTTTTAGTGGCTAAAACCCTTTTAACTAGTGCTAATGCAAAAGACAATGTGTTCTTATTGATGTGATTGTGTGAATTTCCTCACTTTATCGAAATTCCTTACAATTACTTCTTATTGCTTGATCTCAATGCTTGTAATTGATTAGTCATCTCTTGCATGATTTAATACTTGGTCTTGAGACCTAGCGGAGATAAATTAAGGAGGAACTAAATAATAAGAACATCTAGTAAAATTGGCAAGAGATTATAACAATTTCTAGGTGCGGTTTATGTGAGTAATCAATTTGGGAAAATTGTGAAAACTCGGAATTCCACAGAGTGTAATGTGTTTTTAGTTAACTAATCTACATAGAGATATAGTAGGTTATTAATTAAAGATAAAGTCTTTCTGCCAAGATCGGACTTAGTTCTAATTAAGGGAATTAAGCCGTTGATCGCGGGAATAAAATCGGTTTAGTGAGGAAAGGCACACAGTGGCATTAGTAGAATACTAGTTGAAGCATTAGTCTTGGTTAGATTTCTCCCATTAATTAGCACTTCATAATTTGTTAATTTTAGATAAGTTACAACACAAAGTTTTGTCGATTTAGATTAGAAGGAATAGCATTGATGGTAATTGAATGTGAGTCCTTGTGGGATCGATCTTGATATATTACGATTGAGCTAGTATACTTACAAGGTTAGTTTTAGTGCATCATAAACACAATTCAAATTTTCTTCAAGTTAAAGAAACGAAGGTAAAATTTCAGACCCAGCTTGAATAGAAATTCAATTTAATTTTTGTTTCGATTTTTCAATTTCAAGACATATATCATTTTTTACAAATAAATTATCTTTAATGAATGTACCTAAAACACAAATTTTAAGGAAAATACACAAAACTCACATTACTAATGTAAAACTTACGAGTGCAAAATCTTTGTACTTACGGCTACATGCTTTTCCCATCCCAATTTGATATTTACTTTGAATATGCAAAACTATTATGAAAATACAAATAATTAAGAATCAGACTAGAATAAGAAAACAATATTTTGGAGGGGTCAACCAGGGCACGTTTCCCCATCCTAAATTTGTGTATAGATAAAGGCATCTAATAAATTAAGTACCATCACATAAAATTTATTCGCGAAAAATTTGAAATCAAGATTTTCTCTTAAAATCACTCTCTTTACACATAATTTCTTTCCTTCTCTCTAAAAATTATAATAATTATTTGAAGATTTAAAGAATTTGAAGTGAAATATGGATAGTTTTAAAGATTATTTACAAGATACGATCAATTTTTTAAAGTAAAAATCACACAAAAATAGGATAAAAATAAAAAAAAATGTTCTGACATGCTGAAGCCATGACTTGGCGCGAGCGAAGGGCACCTCGCTCCAGGCATTGGCGCCAACCTTGAAATGGTTGCACAAAGTGCCCTTCACTCACACTAAGTCATGGTGCCAGCAAGTCAGCTGTTTTTTTTTTAATTATTAATACTAATTGTTTTTAATATATATTTTAGTATACGATTATGTTAATTTTTAGTTTAACATTATAAATTTGTTTTAGTTTATGTAAATGTATGCGTATATGTTATCGTATAATTTATTTTTAGTTCATAAAAAATTTAATTTTAATTATATAATTGTTCATTTATGTTATTTTTATCATGTTTAAATTTTTCAGAGATTAATAAAATTAAATTAATTAATATTTTGAAAAATACAATAATAAATTTTAAAATTATAATTATTTTAGTTAATACTTAAGTAATAAAATATCCAAATGTACAGTTAAAATAACAACATAAAAAAGTATAATAAATAATAAGTAAAGCAACTTAATAATTGAATAATTAAAAAAATATGAATAATAATCTATATTTTCATTAAGTTAAAAAGTTAGATTAATAAAGTTATAATTATATTGTCTATGTTTTTGTTTAACAAAGTCGTAATATTCTTGTATAACAGGAAGATGTAGATCTTAAAATCTTTGAGGAATTTATAGAAACGGAGGAAGAGTATGTGGATTATAGTTATTTGTTTGAAACAGATATATTATTTGATTTGAAAGCGGATTTGGTTAAATGGGTAAGAAAAAGAGCGAAGACAGTAAATACATATCTTATTATTACTCAATACTTGTCAAAAAGAAGATTTAATTGTCGATCATATGTGACTCTTGGTTGTGAACATGGGCAGGGAAGGAAAAAAAAAGTAAGGTTAGATGACGATGATAAAGAAGAAGAAGAAGCACCAATAAAGCGTAGGGGTCTATACGGAATGAAGAAGTGTGATTGTATCTTTCAATTGAAAGGAGAGAAATTGGCCATTGAAGATAATTGGAAATTATATGCAAAAGATGGGAGGCACAACCATAAGATAAGTGCTTATCCTTATGCACACGCTCAGGCGACGAGGTTGACAGATGACCAGTTAAAGCTCACTGAAGAATTTATTAGGTGTCAAATCGCTCCTCAGAATATTATGGCGAGTTTGTTAGAAAAGAATCCAGATTGTGCTATAAGGTATGTGATATTAATATGTTTTGTTGTTTAGCTTAATTTTTTAAGGTTCATATGTTCTTATATGAATTTTGTAATTTATTAACTCACTTTATATGATTTTTGCAGTAAACAAACTATATATAATGCCCGGGCAAGGATGAAGAAGAAGAGGATGGAGGAACATAACACAGTAGAAGAAGTACATCATCAATATAATCAACGAGGATATATGTGTTATTGGAGAAACAGTGAAGAAAACAATATCTTAAGCAATATTTTTGTTATGCACCTGGTATCCATTTTTATGATGAGGATATGGCCTTTTGTCTTGATTATGGACACAACGTATGAATCGAACAAGTGAATTACCCTTCTTCTTTTATTGTTTTAGGGTTAAATTGGTTATGTATTTTAAAAGTGAATACATATTTAACTTATAAAATGAATTGTTTTCTTATCATTAAATTTATATTATATTATACTGTATTACTTAAGTATAATATACCGTTGGTTGAGGCTATCGGGATGATTTCTACGAGAAAGACTTTCGCCATAGCTATTGCCTTCATACAGAATGAGAAAGCTGAAACCTATGAATGAGTGCTATAACAGTGGAAACAAAGGCAGCGGGTCTTAGGATACTTGATGGTTAAATACATGCGCCCCTAAGTTTGTGAGAGTTTGGATGGGTAAGTTTTTGCATTTCGGGTCGGAGACCACAAATCGAGCCGAGAGCGAACATCCGCTATTGAAGGCATGGATTGCAACAAGACATGGTAATTTAGACACAATTTTTTTGAAGATTGATACTTTGATTGAGGGACAGATTACTGAGATTAAGACCACCCTTGAATATTCCCGATTGAAAGAGAAAGACAATGACAAGAGTAATCTAGTAATAGCTCAGCTGTGTTACAAGGTAAGCCATTTGCCATTGAGAATTGTTAAAGATGAGATAAAGAGAGCCCCGAAGATCCTAGCTGATCCAGAGAATCTGTGCAGACACTGGGTTAGAACGTCACACATGTTCCCTTGTTCGTGCGAGTTACTGAAACGATACCAGATGTATATTCCATTAAAGTTGGAGGAAGTTTAGATTTTCTAGAGGTCGCTCGAAATAAATGGGTTATTGGGAATAGGAGGACAACAATCTCACGAGGAGAGTGATCTTCAGAAACAACTGCTAGATTTTACGGTTATTCTCCATGAGATCTCTACGCGGCCACTGTCCAAGGTTTGTATATCCAAAAAGATTTTATTTGAATAATTAGTATAATTAATTATTTATATGATTTTAATAGTTAAAAATGCTTAATTTATATTTATTACAGTTTATGGGATTGCATCAAGCTGCCCAGAATATCTTACACCCTGTTATCCCATTAAATCGGGGAGGTTCGGTTTTTGGTGTCCACCCATGGTGATTACTAAAGGGGTCATAAGACAGACTCTACTAAGACGGATAAATCACACTGGGAGTACATACAGATTGCTCATGCAAGAATGAAGGCATCAAGCAAATCAGGATCAAGATCAGATTCCGAATTAGGGTCTGGTACGAGTTCCCATGGAAGAGGGAAGCCACCACGGTTGCCTGGGGATTGAGGTAGAGGCCGCAATAGGGGACCAAGCTTCGGGCTGTCGTCTTTTGTCGATCTAGGATACGTCGGGTTCCCGTGAGTTCCCGTACACAGGTGCTTTCTACAACTTCGTTTATCCTTACATTGTAGATTGGAAAAATGTAGCCGAGGTTGGGAACTATGGATTTAGGGTTTTATCATATTTTTTATATAGCAATGAAAATCAGTGGCCTAATGTTCATAGACAAATGTGGAATGAGATGCACAGAAAACGGGATATGTATTGGAATTTCTTTGGAGATAGTGAGAGGTTCTACAATATTCTTCGTAGTTATACACGTTAGGATGGTTTCTCACCTAAACATTGCTTGATGGATGTACCTGATCATCTTATCCTAGCGACAAATACATTTAATTTATGTATCGTCCTAATTGCAAAGCAGGATAGTTGCACGGTTTTGCCATTTTAATCATCATAAGACCAAGTCAGAGACACTGTTGTCATTGGACATTTGGCAGATAGTGAACACTTTATTGCGGTAAGTTCTTTTTTCATTTAAATTTGACGTCTTTTTTTGTGATTGTTTTATTAACATTTTTATTATTTACTTTTCTGTTTTTCGTTGCAGCTACACATGAAAGATAACTTTCCCTTGCCCCTGGTATATGAACAGTGGTCGTGGTGGTGTCAGAGTAATATGAGTAGTTGGAATGTCCCTTTGAGTAATAGTTTAGCAGATTGGCATGAATTGTATGTTAGTGAATTTCCTCCAGTATATGGTCCTCCTAATCTAAATTTAATTAATTGAGTTATTAATTGTTATAAAATTTTTTATTATCTAGTGGTGTCACTATTGATGTTGACATGTATTATTACTAGTTGCATTACTCAACTTTTTGTAAGACGTCGCAAAAATTATGAGCAATCTGAATGAAAATAAATATGCAATGACAAGTACATACTAAAGCGAGTATCAATACAACATAAAAAATGCATAATCTAAAAACGAAGGCCTCGATACATGTGGACAATCCTCTAGATCTCTAAGAATCTCTCATGACTAGTAGTGGGATCAGCAGGATCATCGTCGCCAATATATGAATCCAATGCATCAAGGATCACAGCAGCTGGAATAGGAGGATGTGACAGGTTAACCGATTTGAGAGGGAGTCTATCGGGATTCTGAATCCGCGGGTGGGTCCAAAATAAGTACCAGACTATGTGGAGAGCCATAGTAGTATAAGAAGGCATAGCAAGCCATCTCATATGCTTCGGATCTATGCAGTGGGTCGTTGCGTCATTCCAGTAGGGAGCTATAAATATGCGCTCTACCATATACCTAATCTTCGTACTAGCTCGTCGACAATGCTAACGTGGCGCGATAATATGAGGAGTAAGGATGCCTTGCAACTAACCGAACTGCTATATATATCTCTTAGGCATGTGCAACTCCACAGTGTTGAAGAAGGCTAGTGTACTGTGATATGTGGCAGATCGTAAGCCCTCTATCTCCTGAGCCGTGTATGATTTCCACCGAACCTCAACCACTCTCATGGTATCCAACTGCATATGACACTTCAATACAGAACCGCCACGTGTGGTCCCCGAGAGCTCAAACTGCTGGATGTAAGGACTGCAGACAAATGCATCCACTCTCACTGGTGATGCAAACATGGAAAAATAGAGATATACCCATGCCTAAAAAATAAAAAGGTCATATAAACATTAATATATGAATTACAAAATGCCATATACTTATATTAAAAACAAATCAATATCCTCCAACAGTGAGTAGCAGCCCCATAAGTCCCTCGTATCATCACGTGACGTCTGACCCAAATTCCTGCAAAGCCACGCCAAAGCCGCAGCATCCTAAAACATTCTTACTGCACCTCCAAAGGGACTTCACAAAAGGTCGTAAATGGTAAGGAATGACGTTCAACCCGCTCTTGTCAGTGAATATGGAATTCCTAATCACGGATAGCACGTACTGGGATGCTTTAATATCAATAATAAGGTCTTATCATCACCAGCAGTTGATATAGATGCCATAGGAATCCCACACTAAGAATCACCTCTGCTAGTGAGACAAATGCGAGATCTCGGTTCACTAAAGCAATGAGCTGTGTCGGTGGCATAATCTCACTAGTAACAGCCTCACCATCGGCAGGTATGCTGAGAATGAGCTCCACATCCTGTAGAGTAATAGACATCTCATTGAACTGCATATGAAATGAGTTGGTGTCTGGCTTCCACCTCTCAACAAACACACTCAAAAGCACACTATGCCCGTGCTAGAATATACAGGATTGTAGATGGACAAGTCCTAATATAGCTGCCAGCTATCTCACATCAGGATCACTAGGGTTCCATGAGGTAATTGTGGAATGACGACCACGTGACATCAGCGTAGATCGCTCCTGTATATTATAATAATAAAAAATATATACAAAACACATTTTACATTGCAAGATAATACATTTAATTAATTAAAACACCATAAAAAAAGTTAAATAAATATATTTAAAAAATTGTAAAACATACCTCTCCGCGCTAAATGGCAACGACAACATGTCCGCTGTATGATGGCGATCTCTGGATCTTGTGGACCTCTAGGAGCTTATCCTCTCTGCATCCAAGAGTCGTCATCACCCTTCTTCGCCTTCGTCTTTAGCAACGTCGGGTTCAGTACGTCGTCCTGATGAGGGTCGTGGCTGACTCACAAATCCCATCACGGATCTCATTACATCTCGAAGAAACCCAACTCCTTTCCCCTACCAAATCTACTCTCTGATGGAGGTGGAGGAACCACGAAAATAGTCCCAGCACCCCCCATGTCGACGTCCTCCTCTCCCTCGCCCTCGCCCTGTACGTGCTTGACCTCACACTCTAATTCGCCTCCCTTAACATTAATGTCATCTCCCCTTGCTTGGACTGTCTCCTCCCCACCCTTATCCCCACCATGCTTTCCTGACTCAAGTGTATAGGAAGGCACATGTCCAGAACTCCCATAATAATCCAGGCGTTGGTTGCTGTAAGGGGAAATATCTGGAAATCCTAACAACAGCTCGTCTATGAATGACGAACCCAGCTGCGGAATTACAGGGTCTGTAGGATGAGTACCAGGTTGTTGTACTAGAAGCTGGTAAGAACTAGGCTGACTAGATGACTATACGGGTAATAGGAATAAGGGTGCCCAGTGTAATGAGGCCGTACAGAAGACTGATAAGGCAGTAGTGTATAAGGGTCGCGAAATATATTATTAATTACATTATAATGAAGTAATGAAATCAAAGAGTTCTTACCTGCTTCAACTGATGCTCTGTGAAGGAGATAGAACTGCTTGTGTGCTTCCTCGCTCTCCTGCCCCCTCTCTCCTCCCCCCTCCCCCATTCCTGTTCTTTTTATTCTGTTCACAAAAATATTTGTACCCAAGACTCTCCCAATACTTTATCATCTGCTCCCAAAATATTTCTGGAACCCAAAATCTCTCGTCCGGTTGCCGACCTTAACCTCCCATGCATGCCGCGTCTTGGTCATAGATAAAGATAGGTCCCACACGTATCTTTTTTCTGAAAGTTTAATGAAATTTCAAAACATTAGAAAATAATATTTGTATAAATATAAGTATAACAAGTACAAGATTCAAAAAATGATTCAAAATATTATAAGTATAAAGACTTGTAAAAAAATTAAGACAAAGTAAAACAACTACATTATTGGATTCATATACCTGAAACTACCACAAGTCATGGACATCCGGAAGGACCTCAGACCAACTGTGGTAAGGGCCGCTCCTACATGACAACTGAGATATAAGTGGCAGCTCTCAAAGAAAGATGTAGTATGTACATATAAATGTTAGTATATATTATATTTAATTATAGTTTATAAATGATAATGATATGTTTTTTATGTCTATTAAACTTACCGATCTACATTCAGCATTAATAACTGCCGAGTATCACGGGACGGTGGCTTCCAAGCTACAGGATCCGTAGAGGGAGCCGTAGATGATGACGACTGTGTGATAGATGCGGAAGATGATGTGAGAGCATCAGAACATACAGATAGCTGTGTCTGTGTCGGTGGATCCTGATCTGTACGTGTCTGTAGATCCTGCTGTTCTGGAATCAATAGATCCTATTGTGTCGGAGTCTGTGGATCTTGTTGTGTCGTATGTTGTGACTTCTGCTATATTGGAGGGTGGATCCTTTTTCTCTTACGACCTCGAGCCATCAAACCACACAAGTAATTAATCACATCGTTGATATGATTTAATATGATTTAAGTGGTTAATATCTTCATCAACAAATCGAGTTTCTAATAAGAATATTTATAAATTTTAAAAAATTAATGAAACTAGAAGAAAGTGAATGTGTTTTTTTCATATTTTTTTCATACATTAAAGGTGGGATATGTGATTAGAACTCAAACTTTTAGCTTGATAAAAAGTATTTTTACTATTGACCTACTACCTTTGCCACAAGAAGGTACATGTATTTTTAAATATTAAAACTGTCCACTAGTATTGAAAATATAACGCAAAACAATAGTTATCAAACTTGATTAGAACACATACACTTGAAAAAATAGATTTTAAGACACTAGTTATTTAAAAAAAATTTAAAAATATTCCAATCTAATAACTTTTTTATCCAAAGAAAGTACAAATTTATCTTTGTTTAAAAGGGTTAGTTATATTCAAATTACTTCCATTTGTTTATTTAGTATGAATTTCAAATACACCCTTATCGTTCACAATATATTTGTAGAAAAAAATTTTAATTTTTATATACCTAATTATTATTTACTAACATTCATTAAGACTATAATACCTTTTCTTAAATATTTTATGGTGGGTTTAATTTTTCGTATTTAAGGAGATTTTTATCTTAATATAAAATATTAAATAAGAATTAAACTCACAAAGTGATATTTTAGCAAGATTAAAAAGATTTTTTAGAGAAGTTAACAATACATACATAAAAACTATATATTATTCTCTTTTTAACATTTTTTAGTTCATCTTTTGATATACATGAACTATTTTTTTTACCTCTTTTTGTCAATATTTTTTACGGTTGTGGTAGAATTATACAAGTCGGAATCAATCCTATCAAAATAAATTGATCTTAGAATTTCAATCCTCCAAAATTCATCACAATTAACTTCAAAATTCATCAAAATACAGAGAAATTACATGGCTTTGGCTTTATGAATTAAAAAAATGAAAGAAAAGAAAAAAAAAATCAAAACAGTACCTTCAAGAACTCTTCTATTGAAGATAATTTATGCATTTCCGGTGGAGGTAGCAATGACGAAGGCTCTGATAATGGCGGCGGTGAGCTCCAACAGTTGGAAGAAGAAGAACAAAGAAGAAGAAAATAATAATAAGAAAAAGAAAAAGAATAAGGGAGGGAGAGAGAGAGGGGGGGGGGGGGGGGGGACTTACCAAATAAAATGGGGGCTACGGCGATCAGGGATAGCACCGGGAGACGATGGCTGTTGGTGCGTGGCTTCAGATTCTCGCAGAAAGGGGGGGAGAGAGAAGAATATTTTGGATGAGAGGGATTTTGTGGAGGATTGAATTGAAGGGAGAGGGTTCCCTCGATTTCAATTGAAATTTTGGGACTTATTACCGATGCATGTTCCATCCGTAATGAATATTGAAAATTTATCGACGGTGAATTTCGTCGGCAAGACCACAGTAACAAAATTAAGTTACCGACTGGGTCAATTTCTTATTTCACCAATATCGGTAGTTTCTGTTACCGACGATGGTCGCCTTGGTAGTGTCGTCGATGACTTTTATCTATTACTAACGAGAAGATCTGTCGCTTAAATCCGTCGGTAAATTTACATACCGACAGGATGTTCCGTCGGTACATCTCGTTGTTTTCTAGCGCGCCTTCTCTTTCAAAAAATTTTTGCTTAATTGAAAAATCATCCGTCGTTTCCTAATGACAGTCGGTACATCGTCGAAAAATACTGATGAGGTCAGTTATCGTCGGTGACTATCGTTGGTAAACACCCATTTTTTGTAGTGTATTGTTGATTGCGATATTGAGTATTCCCCCAGCCATCTTAAGTCTCCTCTACTTTGTTAAAATGGGGTTTTGCGTCTAACTTCATCCAAAAGGATATGAATGTCTACGGTTGGACAAGGTAAGTAGGGCTATACATTTGCGAACTAACATGGGTAACTCAATATTGATTTTGACAGCTCTGGTACTATGTTAAAAATGAGTCTAAACTCTAACTATACCTTCAAAAAAGTCCTTTAAAAGGGTAAATTGTCCAAGTGAGATCATATATTCACTAAATATTGAATGTGAAATTCTTAACCTACTTCGTCTAAACTAAACTATAGTCTATAGATTGATGCTAATTCTATATAAGAAGAATTTTTTTTTCTGGAAATATATAAAGAGAATTAGACTGTAGTCATATAAATACTTTGTTTAATGAAATTTGATCTCGACTTTTATATATATTATGACAAAATTGGGCTTTGATGGCACACAATAAATGCCAACCAAAAGTCATTTAAATGCCACAAAAACTCTTTTATAGCACCTATGTGGCATTTCATGAAAGTAGCATCGGAAGTGGTGTCGATTTTTTTGTGATACTTTATAAGTGTCATAAATATATTTACAAATATAAAATTTTTTATAGCACTTTTTATAAATGCTGTAAAATTATATTAATTGAATAAAATAAAATGAAATAAATTTTACTTTATTAGAAAATTAGGATCCCAACAGAAAAGCTTAATAGATAAGCCCAACCTAAACCCATGTATTAGCTCCAATTTATTAATTTGCATTTAGTGGAATATGAACACGTGACCTCCTATATCACAACAAGTGTTATGATTAATGGGCCACATACACTTTTTATGATAGCTTATTAACAAATTTTATTTATGTTGTATATTAACAAATTAACATTGAATTTGTTTTACTATTAATATATGTTTATTGAAATAAGTTATTTTTACTAAATAATAGAAAATAATGTTTAGATGAATACTAATTTTCTTATATTATAGAGATTTTCAAAAAATTATATGCAATTTTTAAGTCTCAAATTTTCTATCTCGAGGATAATTTTTAAATTAAGATTTTTCCTCTTTTATTTCAATTATATAGTAATTTTATAGCCATCTTGAATATAGAAAATAGTTTTGACAAAAATACCGTTAAAAAGTTATTTGCAACTTTTTTTACAATTCTTATAGTGATCAAGTTGAAATTAAATATTATTAATTTGTTATACAAAATATAAGACTTACAAATATGAAAAATATCACTATATTGTTTTTCTTTTTTTTTTTATTTAAAAGATTGTTTTTCATAAATTTTAAATAATATATGAACCTTAGTAATTTTTCTTAATTAGGTAAAGTTCAATCTTTTATTAAATTTAGTATTTTAATAAAATAATACTTTAAGTTTGTCTATGTTTTATATATGAATAAATTTTGTAATACAAATTTATAGAGTATATAATATTGAATTGTAACTTTTATATATATAATTTAGTTACATGTTTTATTATCGCACGAATACATATTGTGTGTGTCACAATTTAGTGGTTTTTGAGTTTGGTAACATTATTTGTGGCATTTGAGTGTATATTATATTTAAGTGGCATAATTTATGATAATTTAAATTTGTGTCATATTTTGGTGACAAATTTCATATATTGTCGTAATTTTGTGACATATTATATATGTGCCACATTTTTGTGGCAGTATTTATGGTATTATTTCATTATATCATAATTTTGCAGTACCTTATATAACAGTTGTAAAATATGCAAAAAATATTATTTTGATATAAATACCACTATTTAATGGCACATCTATCAAATGCCACTATCTAAGTGCTACTAAAAATCAAATAAATACCATATTTAATGGCACACCTATCAAAGGCCACCATCTAAGAGCTACTAAAAATCAAAATGTGGGGTTGGGGGGTTTGATTTCCTAATAATGTTAGAGCTTGGGGCGGAGAATATCCTTGTGGCTGGGCCCATCCATAATGTTAGAGCAGAGTCCAAATTGAGCCCAAATTAGCTGAACACTTTTACTTTTGCCCACAGCCTTCAAAAGCGTTAGCCGATCTGCAGTCCCTGATACTTCTATCAATCCTCTTTCATCCATGCTAAGATATCGTACATCTATTACACTTAATTAGTTTCTTGGGTTAAAATATAATAAGCATAAGGGAAATTGGCTATATCTATCTCCATCATTATTTACCAGCAAATTTACAAATAAATGTTTCGAAACACTATTAACTTTCTTAAATTAATTTTGAGACGCTATGAATATTTCATCACTTAATTATATAGTAATTTTCGAAAGATATAATTATATAGTTAAAAGTGAAATTTAAGGACATTTTAAGCCTTTTGTAAAGGATGATGAGCATATATAGCCATTCTTCCTAAGGATAAACAAAATTAGTTTTAATAAAAATATGAACACTCAATCAAAATATACATATATATATATATATATATACAAATAAAAAGATGAACACTATTCAAATTTTCTTCAAGTTAGAGAAACAATGTAAAATTTTAGACTCAATATGAATAGGAGTTTAATTTAATATTTTTTTTTATTTTGAAACTTACATCTCTCCTACAATCACGAATAATTTATTTTTCTAATATTTTTAAAACAATATATACACACAAGATACAAATTTAAAAAATATATATACAAAACTTAAATTAAATTTGTATTAAGATATCGAGTAGTTTAATAATGTAAAACTTACAAGTGCAACATCTTTGTACTTTGACAACATGCTTTTGCCATCCCGGTTTGGTCTTTACTTGGATTATGCAAAACTACAATGAAAACAAAAATAATTAAGAACCGGATTAGAATAACAAAAAATTATACAATATTTGGAGAGACAGCTTAGGCACGTGTCCCATCCTAAATTCGTCAAAAGATAAAGACGATTTGAAGAATATTTACATGGTAATTTTTTAAAATAATTTTTTTTAAAATTAAAAAGGATTATATATATTAAGTGGTTGAAACAACTCAAAAACAATCTATATATTAAAACAAGGTATACGTTATCGATTTTAAGTAAAAAAAAAAGTCAAAATATAAGTTATTTTGGAATTGTTCTCAATTATTTATTTTTTAAAAAATTATTTTTTGCGCTGCTTAAAAAAAATACCAATAATTAAGAACAGATTAAAAAAATCTATAAAAGTAAAAGTAAAAGAGATTATTACCATGAACTCAATGTTAGGAACGTAAACTTCAGGTGAATAAATAATCACTCTCTGCACTTTCTTTGCAAGGATTTTAAAGAGCTTAGAAGGGATTGGTTTTGGCACTTGGGGAAGAGAAAAAGAGCCTTTGAGAATGGTGGTGAAAAGATCGTTGTTTTTAGGGTTCTTAATTTTCATGTTTATGGATAGATAGAGAATGAAAATAATAAAATCTAGAAGAGGAGACTTAAGAGAAGGAAGCAAGATTTTGTGGAGCAATTTAAATGTAAGTTTTGGAAATGAAACATGCATAAACAGGACTTTAATATAGAAGTTTTTGGAAATAATTGAATATGGAAGCTAGAATGAATTAGTCCCAGGAACGCAACTTTAGTTTCCTTGGAAAATTTTGCCGTTTTAGTCTACTCCTAATTAATCGGACTGTGTTATTGTTTAGACCAAAGGTTTGTGGTCTCATTAGGGTTGTGAATAGTTCTAAGTAGGTACAGTAGATTTTATATCAGAGTTAATTTTTTTAATTAAATATTGATCCAAATTAGATCCAAATCCTATGAGTATATAAAATGTATGGACCTAAACCTTATTCTAGTGGGTCTCTATAAGGTCTAGATATAACTATTTAAAAATAACAATTTTCTTTTTTTTTTGGTTAAAAAAATAAATCATTTTAGTTTTTTTCTTTTTTTTTCTCTCTGTTGTACCAAACATCCAAATTAAACATAAAAAAAATTAATTCACTGAAGAAAAAACATAAATTAATTAATCGAAAGAAAAATAAATTAACAGAAAAACTTAAAATTTAAGAAAAATATTGTGATACGTGATCAAATAAATCAATGGAAGCTTAATCACATCGGTGACAAACAAATTTTCCTAGTTATAATAAAATAAATATAAATAATATAATATAAATATTATATAATATAAATGATATGTAATTATTTTATTTTCAGATCTCGAGTTATAATACCCTATCTATACTTATTTAACATAAAATAATTGGGAATGGATATAGGTTTGGATCTCAGGTGTAAAACTTTACCCATATCTACTGTAAATGAATAAAATTTGGATAAAATATGATAAAACTTGGCTTATTTACCGTCCTAGATTTAATTACGCGACCCCATTCATTTTCTTATTATTTGAGATTTGTGTTTTTCGATTTTTTTTAAATTAATCAATAACTCGTAAATACCAAGTTACCATTTACAAAAAATAGACCCAACATGCATACTCTTTTCTTAAAAAAAAAACAAGAAAAAAAAACCGAATCATAAACTTTATGATCAATAAAAATATATATATATATATATATTTAAAAAGATTCCCTCCCGTTTTGGAAAGCAGAATCTAAAAGTGAATCCCTGGGAGCTCGGATCGGAAAGGAAGAACCGTTAACAGGATCCGTGGTCCATGGACCCTTATATTAATTGGGCTTTATTTTGTGAAAGCCCATACCGCTAAGACCCAAATTCAAATGTATCTCACTTCTTTGAAGTTCAAGATGCCAGAGGCTCACTTCCTTTCTTCCTTTTTAATGAGAGGCCCACTTCCTTATTTTCTTGGAACTACGCGAAATCCCTAAATAATAGGCTTTGAATATTACTATTTTCTTCGGGGGGGGGGAAAAAAAAAAAAGCTGTGATATAATTTAAGAATTTAGGGCACCCTTGCTTCCACTCAAGATCATCAGTCACATTTTTTATAACATGTCCTGTAATATTTATTTATAATATATTTTTTTTAGAGTTTATCTTTTATTTGGTAAATATTATTAATAAAATATATAAAATTAAGAAAATTATAGAGAATATTACAGAAAATGTTACTGACCATCTGAATCACTTATTTCCGACAAAGTAATATTCTTTTCCTTTTATTTATTTGTCGTCTTAAAACATGACACAATAATTAATGAAATTATTGCGTTATCCAGATTTAAAAAGAATGAATTAAATTACTTTTTAATCGTTAGTTTTATTAAAAGTTTCAAAATAATTATTTAATTTAAAAAATATAGGATATATATGAAAAAATATCATTAAATACTATCTTAATATATTAAAGTGACAGATATTTTAAAAAAGAAAATATATTTAAGTGACAAATAATATAAAATGGAGAGAGTAATTAAGAAGTGATTCGCTCGTGCTACTGTTATTAGTTTATGCACAAATATTTGTATTTTGCTAAGTTAAACTTCTAAGCACTTTCTATATTACGTTTGTATTTCAAATATCTCTTTATCTTCAAATATGCCACAAATATTTTTTATATTTGGTTTATCAACCTCATAACTTTTGAATATAGTTTAAAGTGCATATAGGGTAGAGTGTTACGGAGAATGAAGAATGTTTAAAAGATTTTATGCTCTATATAAGAAAATAAACATAAAAATTTCATATTTTTATAAATAATGTTATTCAGAATACGACAACTACTAAAAAATGAACCTGTGTGGCGGTTTATATAGTTTCACATTAATAATCTATATATGGTATGTTTATAATTTTTAAAAGTTGCACGTCATTTAATGTAATATTGTTAGAATTTGGACTTGGATCTAAATCAACCTAAAAGGTACTTCAAGAGAAGAAGATTGCTCAAGCCTTTATAAGAAGTAATTATTTTTCAAATACTAGCCATGTGGAATTCTCAATAATTGTACTTCAATATTGTATTTTTAATTTATTGAACAAAATAAAATTTGAGTTTGATAAAAAATAAAAAAATAACCACCTTAATTTTAAAAGTTTAAATTTTGATATGGTATTAGTTTTCAAGTTTTTCTGTCTATCATTTGGTCTCTAAACCATTTATTATAATTCAATAAAATTAATTTTTGTTATTTTTTAACAACTATTATTTTGTTATTAAATACTTAACATTTGTAAAAAAAATCCAATAAGTTGTTCAAGTAAAATAATTTTAAAAAACGTAACATAAATATACGTTATAATCGATCCTTTCAAATGAAGTTGGTGAGAAGTTCTAACTCAATTGTTCAAGTCATAGTATATTATTATCTAAACAATATTTGACTCAGCATTATCCATTTGACAAACATAAGTATTTTTAAATACAATTATCTCTCAACATAAAAATGAATGAAAAGTAAAATTACGTATTAAATTGAGTTCAGACTCTGACATATGTGAAATAGACAAATATAAAATTTTAAATATAGATAAATAAAAAAGAACTCACATTGAACTGACTCATTTTAAGTGCAATTTTTTATAATCTAATCTATCAAGTATGAACCAATGAAAATTTGAAATGAGGTATTGCGACTTTGGATACCAATAATATACAAATTTCTTTTTCATATTAACATTAACAATTCCAAAGAGTAAGTGGTGGACTCGAAATATTGATTCTATTTTTATTAGAGAAATTGACTTGTCACAATATATTTTTGTTTTTGTTTCGTTGATGGACATTTGGAGGAATAATGTACTACTGCTGCTATTAGGTTTCATCAATTATATTTATGGGAACTCCAAATCATCCATCATGTTTTAAGTTTGTACTGAATATATCTTTCTTCATCCGTCAAACCAATGAATTTGGGAGGTGTTTCATTACATAGATCAACACACCTTAATTGTGTTTATCATATAGAAATAAATACCCAACTTTATAGTTTTACCACAAAATTACAACATAATTACTCCCTCCCTCCGTCCTCCTAAATTAAATTTAGTCTCATTTTTCTTTTCATTCCATCTTAAATACGGGTCGATAAACCTAACTCGAAAATCTATATGAATAGTGCAAAAAAATTCATTTTAACTTCTAAAATTTCAGCAACCTCACAAAATTTTCTAAACTCTCTATAAAATCACAAATTTCAACTTCAGATTTAATAAAATCCGACCGTTGGAATCACAAAAAAGGTTACTACTTCGATTGATACACTTTTATTTACATTTATATCGTTTTAAAATTTTAAAATATCCGTTGGATCGAGAAAAAAAAATGATATTTTTTTAAACTGATTTTTTTATACGAAATGACTGGGTCGCCGGATCTAGTGACCGGGCACATTTTGGGTCGATAGTTCAAGCGACCGGAATGGCGAGCGGTCGCCTGGTCTTGCAAGCCGACCCGTCTCCAATCTCTGAGTCAGGCGATTCGAACCGGTGCGGTTCACCGGTTCTTGGCGATCGAGTTTTTTTTAATGATTATGTTATCATAATTAATGATTATGTTATTTTTCTAAAGTTATAATTATGTTTATGTTTATTTATTTAATATAAGTTTATTTTATGTTATTTAATTTGTTTTATCTATTTATTTTTTTACATTTTTTTAGATTTTATATTATGTTATTTAATTTGTTTAATTTTTATTATGACGTAAAATTTGTTTATTATTATGTTATTATTAATGATTATTTTTAAAAAAAATTATGATTACATTTATGTTAATTTGTGTTATTTAGAGTTTATATTATGTTATTTAATTTTTTTAATTTTTATTATGACGTAAATTTTGTTTTTTATTATGTTATTATTCATGATTATGTTTTTTTTTTAATTATGATTACGTTTATGTTAATTTGTGTCATTTAGAGTTTATATTATGTTATTTAATTTGTTTAAATATTTTTTTAACATTTGTTATGATTATGTTATTATAATTAAAATATTATGTTATTTTGTTAAAGTTATCATTATGTTCATGTTTATTTGTTTAATTTAAGCTTATTTTAATGTTATTTAATTTATTTAATTTAATTTTTTATTTGTTTACGATGATGTTATTATTATTAATTATTATGTTATTTTTTTAAAGTTATCTTACGTATGAGTTAATTTGTTTTATTTAGTTTATATATGTTATTTAGTAATTTGTTTAGATGGTTCGGCCCGGAGCACGTAAAGGTGATGATGATTTAGGTCCTGTGACAGATAGGACCGGTCAGGTTGAAGGTCGTGCAGTGACTGCGTTATCCCGTGGTATGAGGGGACGCCACAGTACTTTAGACATACCGTTCACTTCTGCACCTATTGGACCAAGTATGCATTATGAACCTGGTGTATCGGGGTCTTCCATCCAGCCACCCCTTATACCTTTTAGGACTCGTCATCCTACCACATCACACCATTCGTACACCCTCGTACCCTATGACCCTTACGAATATTCTCAGCCACTACAAACATCATATGATCCATATGCACATGCTCCTTCTCTACCTATCCGTATGCCTGGCCTGGATCCGACACAATATTTTTCTAAAACTCAGATTCCATTAAATGAGGTCAGTAGTCCAGGTGTACACTTAGGTGCGCAGTTCTTTTAGCAGCTTACTGGGTCCATTCCAGTGGACTCATCTTACAGCGGTGCTCACTATGGAGCCACGGATTGTGGCAATTCCTCATCTGATGTTGGGTGGGGTAGGGATTCTAGTACATCCCAGTCGGAGGAGGCTGTCAAGGTTGGTTCCCTCCGCATTCATAGTGATGAGGACGATGAGAATGAGTGTGAGGATGATGGTGGACATGATGATGATAATGGCGATGGTGACGGCGATGATGACGAGCCTGTTCCTGCGGCTCAGGCCTCATTGTCCGGCCATAGGCCTGCTCCGGGTAAGGGGAAAGGGTTGACTAGCAGTTTTATGTCAGCGATGAGTAAGATTGCTGGATCGCGACAAAAAAGACCGGAGAAGTCGCGTCCTCCTACAAACCCTACGCAGAGGAAGAAAGCAAAGAATGACGATTGAGAGCAGACCTGTCCAGCTGATGGAGGTCCACAGGATCTAGTCCTTGTCCCTTCGTATAGTGGTCATGTCGCTGGTAGTATATGGCGTAGACAGGTAATTTGAATATTTTGTATGTTCTTTATTTCTGATTATAGATTTGAATATTTTGTTTATTTTTATTTCTGATGTTTACATTATTATTATTATTATTATTATTTTTTTTTTTTTTTTGTTTCAAATGTAGGATAGAGATATTTTGAAGTCGAGGTCCCGCTACGTGTCCGTGACCGGTTGGACCCTTAGTTATCCTGCAGTTGTACGGCTTGTAGGGGATACATGACTATCACATTTGAGGTCCTGCATATTCCAGCATCCGAACTCCTCCTTGCTATCTGCTATTGTGGAGAGGTAGCAGCCAGACACCAATAGTTTCCACATGCCTAGAGGGAGATGACAGTTGCATTGCATGGTGTTAAGTTGATTCTGGGCGTATCTTCTTACGGTAATGTCGTTGACCATCATTATTCCCAGAGCAGTTGATAGCAGTTATCCAGAGCGATCTTGATATCTCTGACTCCAGTATCGGCATAAATGGTCAGGACTTGGCGTCAGTTGCTGAATCACCTGGTAGTGGACTGTCTACGGTAGCAGTGTCAAACGGGCCAAACCGGATAGGACCGGACCGGCCCGCGTCCGGCCCGCGTCTAAATGGTCCGGTCCGGTCCGGGCCTATTTTTGACGGGCCTAGATTAAGGAAGCCCATATCCGCCCGTAACCAGCCCGCGGGCTTTGCTTTTTTTTTTTGGCTAATTTTCTGATGTTTTTAAAATCTTGCCTATTAACTATAATAATAATATACATTAATCCTGAACCTAATCAATCAAAATAGAAAAAAACCAACATAAAAAAATTAATAAGTAACAATAATCATCCAACAAAACAAATTAATAATTATTTAACAAAAAGTCAATATGAAAAATTATACACCAACTTCTTCTTCTTCATCATTTCATCTTGAGGACTCATCTTCAACTTGATTACATCCTCTCCTCATCATCTTTACCTATAAAATGCAAAACATAGATTATATAGTAAATAAAAAAATTAATAAATAATATTCATAAATTAAATGAAGAAAAAGTTGTACTTACTCTCTAAATATCATTTCATTGATATCAAAGCAAACTTTTACATGACGTGAAATGCTAGATGTTCCATATTTTCCTCCTGCAATATACACCTTCCCACAACGAACACATTCAACCCTAGGTTCTCCATCTTCACCAACAATATCAAGCCTTCTGGTATGAATCCATAGATTTGAGTTATAGGATTTTTTCGCTTTCGTTAAAGATTGTGCAGCATTTGATTGATCACATTTATCACTAATATCATCAACAACATTTTTATCCATCTTCTGCAATGGATAAAATGTTTATAATTCATGATTTGAAGCACTTACTAACTAATCTGATGAATGATGATAAAGATTATAAACAGGAAGCACTTAAAGATTATAATGATAAAGATTCCAAAAACTGATAGTGCTCACAGAGTTGAACATTATAGGCCTAATGAATTGTTCAGCAATTGATTCATCATCACCAATATTTTTATCCATTTTCTGTAGTATTTCAATGCACAAACACATTCACATAGCGAACACTACACAAACACAATCACATAAACATTACAAAGATTGAGGCATTGTGAGGCAAGAAATAATGGAGAAAGCAGAGGACATGGTTTATGCGGAGTTTAAGATTACGTGTATTCTTAAAAGAGCGTGATGTATGAAAAGAGGTGGATAAGAAGGTTATCAGGTTTCTTAAGATGGTAAATGAGGCACAAGTAGATAAATTCTGAGGAAGAAGATTTCAATTGAAAACCTTCATGAAACAACCCGTTTTGACAGTGATATTTGCCATAGAAGTTAGAACCAGCAATAATCCAGCACACACCCCAGGTAGAACACAAACAACACAACACACAAACTGGCTACAAGCCAACAATTTACAAGGAACCGGCAAGGTTCTTAACTAAAACAACCAAGAAACAATAAAATTGCCCACACAAGCAAGGGACACAGCCCAAGTGCAACAAAGAAAAGCAATGTACCTTGTAATGTAACCAGAAAGAAGCTTCAGGTATAGGTACTGTAGCACCGCAAGTTTGAAAATTCAAAATTCTGCCCAAACTAACTTGTACAAATGGAAGGAAAGGACTTGTACGTCCAGCAGCGCCTTGCCAAGGAGAGCAAAACACCATTGTTGTAGCCCTTAATTCTCAGCCTAAGCTATCGAAATTAGAAAGGGGAGAATCACGCTGTCCAGTATGCACCGCGACCCTCAAGATCACAATCCAAAGACCCGGCCTTGGAAATTCCCGCAATTGAAGTTGGAAATACCTTCTCCAGTCCCACAAAGGAGCTGGAAGTACCCCTTCCCAGTGCTGCAAAGCCGCGGCACACCGGCCGAGTTCCAAGTTGTTGTCGCGGCTTGTGGCAAGTAGTCTGGAAAACTAAGCAAAGAATGAATCTTTGGAAAGAGGAAGCTGCTTACAGTAGATAGAAGAGTGGAAGGAGGCTCAAGACCGGTGAAAGAGCAAGCCAAAACCGATCAAACTGCCGAGAGCTGCGGGAGGCAGAGAGACAGAGAGAGCCGAGAGCTGCGGCCGGCAGGCAGAGAGAGCCGAGAGATGCGGCCGCCGGTCGGGAGGCAGAGAGACAGAGAGAGCCGAGAGGAGAGGAGAGCTGCGGGAGTGAGAGAGGGGAGGAAGACAGACAGCAAGGTGCTGTAGGGTTTTCATTCAATTGGTTATTATTTTCATTCAAGTCCCTAAAAAATTTTAATTAGGTCCTAAAATGATTCATGTAATAATATCTTCAACAAACGGGCCAGCCCGCGGACCGGACCGGACCGGCCCGTGAAAGCCCGCGTAAAAAACGGTCCGGTCCGGTCCGGGCTCATTTTGTACGGGCCTAAATTTTGAAAACCAAAACCGCCCATAACGCGGGCGGTCCGGGCCGGCCCGCGGGCCTGAGCCCGTTTTGACAGTGCTAGTCTACGGAGCAGAGGGCCACCTGTTACGTTATGTATTTACTTGGTAGTTCGCTCTTCACCGACAAGAGTGGAAATAATGTCCTTGGGAAGTTGTGGCCACTTGTGAAGAATGTTCATTCTGTTAGTGGATTTGCATGGAGTGTTGCTACACTTGCCTACTTGTACCGGAGTTTAGGGCAGGCCTCTCATGTTGATGCGAAGGAGTTGTCTGGTTGCTGCTTGAGGTAATATCACTATAATCTTCTTCCTGTTTAATTATTGTTTATATTTTAGGATTTATTTTTGTCTAATGATACGGTTGCTGATTTTTTTTAAATTGTTTTTTTTAAGGCTTGGATATACTTGTATTTTCCTATGTCTGCACCACCGGTGAGATTGGGAGCGAAGTTGTGCAAACCGTACATCCTGAGGTTTGTGATGTTGGGTCACAAAACGAAGCACAAATTAATCGACCTACGCATTCGTTTAGACATGATGACTGCTGACGAGGTCAGATGGACTCCGTACAGATCTGATGAGATTACTGATGTGTAGGTTTCTATATACCATGGGATGGTTGCATACTTTGATTGCGTTGAACCCTATATGCCCGTTAGGGTTATCAGACAATTTGTGCGGGTTCAATGCATTCTAGCTCATCCTATTCATCCTCAAGAGTACTACAGGCCAGCAAATAACAGGGTGTATATGGTCAAGAATGTGTTCATAGAGGCATTGTGGCTGGAGGCACCGTCTCATCTACTTATGTCTACATGGACCAGTATATATACTCTACCTCCATCTCGGTGCACAGATGATTACATGTCTTGGTTTCTCCCCCGCACCCATCCAAGGATTCAGAATCCGGACAGGCTCCCCTGCGGCGTGTAATTGCTGACGACAACTCCCATTACACCGCATATTCTATTAGATATGATATCTCGTGAGTAGGACCGTGACGATATTGATGATGCTACGAAGGTTGTTAGGGCTTCCGATATGATCAAGAAGTATCATCAGACTCGACGTTAGTTTGTTGTTTTATGTACTTGACTGGTCGTATATTTTGTAGTGTATGCCTTATTTTGTAGTGTTGTTGTTACTTGGTTGATGGAATTTTTTTTTATGCATTCAGTATTTTTACAATTCTAATAGAAAAAATATAAAGCACCGTAAACTCAAAATATATTAAATATAAAGATATTGAACGATAAAACGAGTTTACATTAATAAAAAATTGAAAATATATCAAAAAGTTAACTTGTATATGTTTTAAAACTAAGTTAAAAAAGTTTGTACATATAATTTTTTTAATAAAAAAATAAAGTCCTATTTACTTTCTATTTCTAGCAACCCTCGCGCTCCAATCTGCAATTCTCTTATGATACGAATCTGCCCAATTGCTGACTCGTTCGGTACGATGATAAATCCATTGAACGTGTAAAGGAGATATCGGACACCTATCATGCATCTATAGCTGTGTTAAACAAAGAGAAATATGTAAATGTTAGAAAAACCGTAAACCCAAACAAAATATAATACAGAACAACGTAAAAACCCTATTGATATTTGACACTTACCTAAATAAAGTGTTGTTTTTCTGTCAAGAGACCAATAACCAATGTACCTCCTGGACGATCTGAATACGAATACAAAGGTAACACAGTCATAGAACCAAGCTGTGCAATTAATATCACACACAGATTGAATGCATTTGCTATAACATAAAGCGAATAAGTTGTTTCCAACCAATGCTCGTACGACGCAGGTCTATCCTACCACCGTAACCTATAAAAGAGCCCATTAACACATTCCGCTGAACCCACTAAATTAAGATACACATTCGCTGAATGCTCCAATTCATAATGCATTCGTCTACAAACCTCTGGCCATTGATGTTCATCACCGAACACAAAATTTGCCACAACCCTATAATCACAATTTCCATCACCAATTACGTTCTTCCAATTGCTGATGAAAAGGATATATGAAAGTAGGGAAAATGTTTGTATAAGGGAATGTGGAACATGGAGATGCATGTACCACAGAATATAAACTACTTCGGCCACGGTCGCGCCCTCTGCCCTTTCCCCTAGTAGCTCGTGGCGGTCTCTCTATCCTACGGGATCCCGACCCAGAACCCGAACCCGACCACGACCCAAATCCAGATCCAGAACCAGATCCGCTTGACTTCTGTATCTTTTGATGAGCAATTGACACGTGCTCTCAATGTGACTTGTCTCTTTTTGTCGAGTTCGTCTTCTTCCGCCCTTTAGTGACTGCTACCTCGGGAGGTGATGTCAATGTCACACCCGGATCTTCAGGCAAAATCGGACTCAATACCCCTTTCGTAAGACGACGCATCTCTCTAACTTTGGATATGGGTCCTGTACTTATCTGATGTAAGAGGTCAGTAAGAGAACGGATCTCAGAATCCATGTCCTGCTGTCGGACTGAAGGGTGACGACTGCCAATTTCTAGTATCTTCCAAAAGGCCTCAATATCAGATAACTATATAGGAAGACGTGATCGAACTGTGTAATCAGCTCACAAGCACAAGGGAGGCCATGTTGTTGGAATCCGTAGGCAAAAACAAAATAAAATAAAACTACAGAAATCCACCAACATGATCTGCACATACTAGAAAAACTGATTGGATAGAAATTACCTCAATGTTTTGATTGTTCGGTGTGGAGGCGCTGCTTTTTACGCTTCGCCCTCTACTGGTATCCACGCGACGAACTCCTCTGCAAGCGATTGGGATGCTAGCCCCTCCTGTGTTCTGAAAACTATTCAGAACTAATCTTAACTACCTGGTAATCGGTCGTATTTCGGAGAGAAGAGACTAGATACTATATCGCCGTTCTAGGGTTTAGGGTTTTGTTTTTCTTTAATCAGATAAAGGGCAGCTGCCAAGAAAAGGTTAACATAACCTTTTATAGCTGTCAATATCAAAACCCTAACTGTCATCTAATGACAATTTAATCTCGTCCGTCTATTCCTATAATCATCCAACGGTTGAATGAGTAATATTAAGTAATTAATTTTATTTATTCGATTAAATAAAATTAATTACTTATTAACTTACTAGAAAATACAATATGGAATCTGATTCCCCTTTTGTATACGTTCAACGAATCTGGACACAATCTAGATCCATTGAACGTGGACATTATGCTCACAAGATCGTCTATGCGTGTGACCCTGTAGGTTCACTTAACGTTGACAGTGAATAAAAAATGTCCTAGACATTTATTCACAAAACATAAGCAGCCTCTAGCAAGACATTATGCTTACCTAAGTTAAGTAAATGCAATAATAACCTAGCATCAGATTTAATATTTAGTCCTTTTGTCACACGATATCCCAATTAAGTATAAGGCATGGACTAAGTCATCCTTATAAAACTTAATCAACCATTTACTTGATCACCAGCCAGACTGTTCCAACAAATAATGTTAATAACACCTTATTAATATTTATTTGAGCATGGCCATGCATATTTTCTAGTCTTCCTTATCAAGGGGCCCATAGATATCTCTCTCTAAAAGGAGAGAGACAAATCCCTTTCACTATCTCCAATATTCAAGCCATGACAGAAAATAAGCCAACCAATAGTCATAATAATCACCTAATTAAAAGTGATGTTTGACTATGTCAAAACATATTTTCTCCCCATGCAAGAAACATTAGAAACATTAGGTCAAAGGACACCAAATATAAAACTGAGAAGGAATACTTATAACTTAAACCCATGCAATATTTCTTCTTCACTTTGGGTCATGTCCAATACAATATTCTCAATATGTATTTATGAATTGATTTTATATCTCATATTCATGATCAGTAAAACTTGACCATCAATCAACTTCGCACTAGTTTACAAGATGTAATAAACTAAGGACAAATAAGAATAGTATTTTATTAGCTATAAGGGTTTTATTATCAAGTCCCATACTTGATGACCAAGAGCATAAAATACAATTAAAAAATACATGCTTCATAAATCATAAATGTGAGTCAATTGGTCTTAGGGCATACACTAACACATGTGACGTCCTCAAATAGTGCCTGCACTTATTTTTGGGATCATCATATATCCCGGCAGCTCTCGGTATCTCAAACCATATCTTTTTCAATGCCAAGTGACTGATTTTATTACTTACAATAAAAAATATCTGACTACTATTTGCGTTAAACTTCTCTTTGGTCCTGGATACTTCTAATGAAGCCTTAATATATGCTATTTGACCTTCAATAAGTGAGTCAATATTAAGGAACACAATATCCAAATCACCATGGCATGTTGAAAGCCATAGCTTCAGCACTGAGTGTTCACTCTCAGCCTGGTTGGTGGTCTCCACCCCAAAATGCATATGACTCTTAGTCCAACATCTCACGAATTTATGAGCAAAGGGATTCAACCAATTGTTGAACAAATAGTATAGAAAGTCCGGCTTGCTCTTCCACTTCGTCTTCAGAGCATCCAATTTCCTTAAGTATTCTTGCTCATTGATTTCATCCAACAATTTCTTCCATGACCTATTTACAAACCGTGATGCAACCTCTTCATCTTTTGTCAACTCGGTTAATTTGGCCAACACGTTCTGATTGATGTGCCTTCTACAGAGTATATGATATGTTGTACATCTTCGATCATGGGCATTAAACTGCATTATCTGTCTGTAATAATTACCTTCGGCTCATGATTACAAACATCTTCTTGATTCTCTGTTGACATAATATTTGAAAAGTATGGATGCTTAATTTGTTGAAGAACTCATCTATAAGTCGTAGCTTGCTCATTTCTAATAAAAGCAGTTGCCAAAGTGAAATTCTTACCAGTCGGAGTCATCCCTACGACTTCCAACAGTGGCATATTGTACCTTTTTTAAAAAAAATACATAAAGAAGATAACTTGTTTAGAAACTAAACATAAAACCCAGTAAACTTAAACCAATACCGATTAAATATGACACATTTCATTCAAGTATTCATCAAATATTAACTTAAATATGCAGGATTAATCCTAAACCGTATTTGTAATATAACTTTAAACAGTCAATTTGCAAATAACACCTAAATGTACAATTAATATAACAAATTTAATACAACTTACTTGTTTGTTTTATATGTCGTATCCATTATAAGTACATATGGCTACGTTCTCATCATTTCAATTGATGTCGGGTGTGCAACGATAATATTACTGAGCACGTTGCTGTCCTCAAGGTTTCTATAGAAGACCGTGTAACCTCGTTTAGCACTAAGGTAGAGAACTTCTTCAACTGTGTTTCGCCCCTGCATCCTATTCTTCTTAATCTTCAAAATGACGTTATATATTTCATGGGCCCTATAAAAAATCATGCAAATCATATTGTTAGAACCTCAGTTTAAACCGTAAACATAAAACCAGGATGCATTAGAGTTAATGCAACATACCTAACAACACAACCCACGTTTTGTTCCCGAAAAAATCGTAAGATATTACGGGGTGGCACATGACTCTTCCTGAATTGCTCAATTTGTATTAGTTGCTCCTCCATCAGTTTTGCTGTCTGAGCGTGATCGTGAGTATATACACATATTACATGGTTATGCCTCCCATCGTGTACGAATACTTGCCAATTTTCACACATCGTCATTTGCTCACCTTTTAATTTGAAGGGACAACCACACTTTTTAGTCCCGTAAGGACCCCGCTCTTTTACTTGAACTTCTTCTTCTTCTTCATTATCAACTACGAGTTTCGTTCTCGGTTTACTTGCATCGTCAACTCGGGTCGCCCAGGCCGGCGGTCTGGACCCGAGCGGTTCGCACCTCTGGGCCACCTTCACTGAAGACGAACCGCTCGATTAGGTGAACGGTGCATGTCTGGGTCGCCAGTCCCTGCGATCCGCGCCCCAGTAGCGAAAAAAATTAATTTGAACTTTTCTTACCTCAAAATCGATATTTTCTTCTACAAATTCTTCATAATCATCTATATACAAGTTCAATGTTAAAGATTACACTTTTAGAGTAGAGAGAGTAAAGAGAAGTAACAGAGAAATTTTGTATATAGAAAAAAAGTAGGGAAAATGAGGGAAAATAATAAATTTTTCGCGCTATTCTTATAGATTCTCAAATTAGGTTTATTGACTCCCTCTTAAATTATGCTCTAATTTCTTTTTATGAATAATAATTAAAATTTTAATTTCTTCTTATACCTTTCGTCATTATATTTATTAACTATTAAATATTTTCATTTTTCAAAAAATATTAATAAAATATCTATTACTCCAATACTTTCATATATACATTTACAAAACTTCAAGACAAAAACTTCAAGACAAAAAGTCAAATTCATCTAATAAAAAAAAAATGTACAAAAGAGAAATCAAATTAAAATTTACGAATTAACTAAATTTCTTAATTCATAAGAAAATAGAAATGGGATCAAAATTTTGAAGGGAGGGAGTAAAATTTTTGAAAGTCATAAATTTTTTATTCAGTTGTAGTAGTGGTGGTAGTACCATGTTGTGTTTTTTAGTATTTACTAAATAAAGTAAAGAAAAATGATTAAAAATGTTTTCAAACAATTTCAATTTTTAGTTAATGAATCAAACTTTTAAAAAAATATATTTTGTTTCTGAACTATTTGTTAAGCGTTTTTAGATTTTTCACATTTAAAATTCATTTATTTGTGTTGAATAATTGGCACTTGTTCAATGTACATCATGTTGTTAAAGGTAAAAATTATCCGTTTATTTATTTTCTGTATCAATTATTCAGTCAAAATGATTGAATTTTAGAGCTTAAAGATACAGACAATACCATGTAAAAAATTTAAAATTAAAATGTGTCTAAATGAAGATTTAGAACATAATTAATTAAATGCAAATATTAAAGCATCTTTTTGATTTTTTTTGTGGCTAAAATAGAATATGAACTTGATAAAAATAAAATACATCTTAAGAAAAATAGAACCCCTTAAAAAATAAAGAAATAGAATAAAATATGTTAATATGATAGTTCATATAGATATAGGTCCTCAATTCGATTATTATTTGCGTAGTAAAATAAAAAAAAGAAAGGAAATAGAATAGGACTGACCAATAGGTAGGTTTGATTATTTGTCGTATCCTATAATGATCTAAACAATTATGTAGGCAACATTACCAATTTCACGATGAAGTAAAGTCAAATAATAGCATAATCATTTTTATGGAGATGGATAACTTTTTTTTTTTTATGGTACTAAAAAATGCAAAATAATTTGCCCACTAGGGTTTTTTTTTAATTAGATTGTCTACATCCAAATAAAAATAATAAATATAATGATTGAACGATTTTGTAGTTTTTTGCCCTGAAAAAGAGACGTTATGAATAGGAGTCGGTATTTTCATGTTTTTCCCCAACGTAAAAAGGAATGAAAGGTAAAAATTATGCACATAAAAATAATTATGGGCATATATTTTGGCATGGAGGATGGGTGTCCCGTTCCTCACCAAAGCCAAAAAGGAGGATATGGTTTCATTAGTACAACGTTACCTTTTATAAAAATATGGGGCAGCCAATGCCATCACATATATCAAATCTTAATACTAGTTTAATTGATGATGAGATAACGACTCTTTTCCTCTTTTTGCGATGGATTTCGCCTATGTCTTTTCCTCGATTCACACAATTTAAACCATTAACCTAAATAAAAGAATTTTTTATTTCTTAAATTATTAGATTTCTAGTCGAGTTTTATTTATAAAAAAAAAAAATTTATTAATAATTCTTTATTTCACAGTAAGTTTGATAGACTCTACTTAGATTGTAACTAAATTAAAAAAAGTGATACAATGATGTTTTAAATCTATTTTTTTAGTATTTAATAAAATACACTGATCTTTTTCAACAAAAAATTAGAAAAAATGAAATTAATTTGAAGTGTATATCTGATTTTTTTGGAAAAAACAAAAAAGACATCTATGATAAAGAAAAGTGAATTTTTTTCATTAATTTATAATTCAAATATACCCACTTCCAGACTTCATAAAATAAATAGGGGCATTATATATTAGTTATGAACGATAAAATAAACAGAGTTATTATAGATTAGTTAGAATACCAATATACCAATTAATAATGTAAGAAATAACTGACATCTCTCCTATCCTTGTTAATAAAATTGTGAGGGCGTTTTTGTCACATTTATGATCATTTAATATATTTTTAAAAAAATTCATTTTATATTAGTTTTGTTAATAAATAATATATAAAAAATATTTTATATTAGTTTTGTTAATAAATAATATAAAATAAAAGATGAATTATAAAATGCATTAGATCAAACTGCATTTATGAAACTCTAGCTAACAATGAAAGAAATCTGCCGTGTCTCCTTAATTTGACCATACTCTAGGGCCGCAACTCTATCCATCTTTTGCAATTAGGAGAGGCACCCTTATTAAAAAATTGCTAAATTTCTTTTGAAGATAGGTAGGAGAAGATTTTTGTTTATTTTTTTATATATATATTGGGAAAGAGAAATGCAGTTTGAACTTTGAAATTTTATCTAAGTAAGAAACCTTATTTATCACTAAATAAATTGTCTTGCCAGGGATAATAATAGTAATACATTACCTTCTTTTTTATATAAAAAATATAAAAAAAATTTCTAACTAACATTTCTACTTTTTTTTTTTTTTTTTTACTCTAATACATTCGTGTAGTAGTACCTAATTAGGGGGTAATTTATTAGTAGCATTTGTGTACTTTTGATGTCAACCAATTATTGGATTTGCAACATTATTTGGATTTACAACTTTTTTTTCTTTTAAATAAATTGAGAAAAAAAGATGTGGTAACCTTTTTTTTAATAAATTGAAAAAAGATGTGGTTCAAACTTATAGTTTTTAATTTGATAAGAAGTACTTCTATCATTAAATTAGTATTTTGTCACGTATACACAACATTGAAGACTTGAATTTGGAATTATAAAAAGTTTTTAAGATGCCAGGACATCAAAATATTTGTTTAATATGCAGTCCAAATATATACTACTATACATAAAATACGGATATTATATATATATATATTAACAAAGTATTTTATAAAGCATATATTATATATAAAGTAACTTTATATTTGGTAGATGAAAGGTTAACAACAAATAGTTACTGTTAATATTTAGGAGTGTTTGAATTTAATTTGATATTTTATAGAAATATTAAGGTACATATGATGCGTATCTGTAATACACATTGATATAGATAAAACATATTATGTATAAATAAAACGTACTATGTATGATAGTTAAATTTTATAAAATCTAAAAATTTAACACAAAATATTGAACTCTAAAAGAACTTAATTATATTTTAAATTAAGAAGTTAATTCATATTAACATATGTTTTCAAGACATGAATTATATAAATCCTTAATATATATATATATATATATATGATATTGCCTAAAGAACAATCGAACAAGCTTTTATGCATTACCATTCTTTATCATCAATTTTTTTTTTTAAATTCCGCCATTGATAAAATACTGTGCAAATAAAGATAGTCCTATTTCAATTGTCACAACAATTAAGAAAAGCTAGTTAGACTACTAAATTTTGTTTTGATTTTTGTATTATACCTTTATTTAAATATTAAATGAATTTATATTTTTTTTGGTCTTGAAAATACAATATAAGTAGTAAAATTGTGTAGTTTATTAATATTTATTGGAGAGTGGAGATTTTTAGTAATTAAGAGATAAAATAATAAGGGGTATAAAAGGAAGTTAAAAATTAACTACTATTAATAAAAAAAAATTAGACTATAATTTGGAACAGATGAAATGACACTATTTTTGCAGGATGAAGAAGTATCATATTTAAATATAATAAATTTTACAAAGAGATGATATTTTCAAATATTATAATTTTAAATTAATTTTTTTTACTCAACGTCTGAAATTATTATGATTTAAAATTTTCACCTGAACATTATACAGTTTGGTAAGAGTTTCGAGGGTGAAAATTTTCACCTTTGATAATAGGATGGATTATCCAAGCAAAAGATATTTTGTTATCAGGTTGGATGCTTGTTAGAAGAAAACCCAACAATTACGTAAGAAAAATTGAAAACTACAGTGTTGTACTTTTAGCAAATAAATTGCATTAATTCCATCCTTTATAATTAATTGTAAATTTCTATATTAATGCTTCTTCTAAATTCAGAACAATTATGAAATACATAATTAATAATATGGTACATGATTAATGTGTGTTCTATATTTTTTATAATATATTTTTATTATTTTACAAAAATATATTTTTTTATTCTTTTACAAGTAAAAAGAATATAATATTTAATAAAATTTTCTATTATTCTCTTTTATAAAAATTATATGTAATTCATTTTAATTTTTTAATACAGAAACTTAGATATTAATAATAAGTGGAGAGTTTAATTTAAAACATATTATAATATATATAATAAAAAGTTTAAAAATTTCACATTTCGTATTTTTTTGTAAAAATTTGAAGAACGTGACAAGTAAATATAAAGTAGACGATAAAATATAAATTGTTTAGAAAAGAAAATGCCGACCTGGACTTCGTGAACCGAATGCGAGCAAAAAGCCATCTCTTTGGCTCGGTCCTCTGTTCCTATTCCTCCTAAGTCCTCTAACCCCACACCGGCCCCCGCCCTCTGGCCCCTCTCCCTCTTTGCTTCTTCTACAAATATTGGCCTCCTTCCTTCTTCTAGACTTGCTTCAAAATTCCATCTTCTTCCGATTTTCTAAGACTTTTTCAGCCTCTGAAGTTTTCGTTTCCTTTGAAAGCTAGAAATCCCGAGTTGAATTATTAACTACTCGAAGTTGTTTACTTTTTGACCCCCTTTTCTTGAATTACAAATTCCTTCATTCTTCGGGCTGAAAAAGAAGTATCACCTCAGCTTAAAAAGAAAAAAAAATCCTTGGAGATTCTTCTTATTAATCAGGTATTTTTTACATAGTTTACCTCAGATCAGTTTTTCATCGATGAGTTTTGCTTGGTTCTGGTTGTTTTTTTGAGGTCTGCGCATATACCCGGAGTTTGAAAGGCTGCCGCCATAGACAACAAAATAATCGAGAGGTTTTTCCTTTTTGTTTTACATTGCATTTTAAAATCTTTTAAAAATTTGGCATCTGGGTTTTTGTTTTGATGTCTTAATTCCATTTTTCTACCCTCCGAAGATCGGATTTCAATCTTCCGTCCTGATTTCAAAGTGAAAATGAAAAGAAACAAAAGGGAAAAAGGAACCGGGGGGGTTGGGAGTGGAGAGTTTATGAAGGTTTCTTCATCAATGTTTGCATTTTTTGTTTGTGGGTTTGAAGAGTAAGTGCTGTGCATAATGCAAGATTCGAAGATTGAGTTTTATTTTTATTTTTTACCTGTGCCTATCAGGGAGCATCCCGAATTAAAGGAAGGCATTTTGCATCCATGGTGAGTAAGAAATAAAAAATAAAATTTGAAGTACTTTTTTTTTGAGCCGTGATCTGATCTGTATTTGTCACTGCCAGGGTGAGGCTCCAGCTTTCATCGCAGATGATCTGCTGGGAGACTTTGATGAGGAGATTGACATGAAATGCCTGACAGCTGTTAATGTCGGCAATAGAACAGTACGATGTTGCACCCACTTCAAAGATTTGATCTTTATCTGTAATGGCAATGTTTTCATCGTTAACAACAAAAATTCTGACTAGTTCTTGTCTTGCTAATTATCAGTATGTAATTGGTGGCACTGATGAATCAAAATTGACCATTGGGGTTCGTATTTTAGACAAATCTACTGGTGAATGGTGAGCTACTACTATGGATATACTGCGTCTCAGCTTGTTTACTGTTTAAGAGGCGGGCTGATTGGTTTTTTATTTTTATTTTTTTTTGAATTTTTAATTCAAGGGTCATCCCCACTGTGTTGGGAACAAGACCAAAGCCAAGTAAAGGCCATTCAGCAATTCTTTTGAATGAAGACCGCATACTAACTATCAAGGAAGATTCTGCTGATGGTGACTGCTTTTGGTTTCTTGAGGTGGGAACTGGAACTATATAGCATGGACTCTTGAAATTTTGTCGCGCTTCTGTTTTTGTTTTTTAGGGATTCCGGCATTTGTGGTAGATTATTAATAAGTTTCCTCATAGAGGTTGATTCTTTTAGGAGAAAAAATTTTCTATTCAATGAAATTTCTTTTTTAGTTTTCAGGTTTAGATAGTGCTGTTCAGATTTCCAATGAATTCAATTCTGTTCCTTACACTTGGCAATTGCTATAAACTAGGTTGATACACCCTTTATAAGAGAGCAAAGGAAGAAATCTGGAACAGAGGTGGTTGCATGGAGCAAAGGAGTTTTAGGTGATGCTGGAAAACCTATTGTTATCAGTGGGCCTTCTGGAGTTGGTAAAGGCACATTGATCGCCAAACTGATGAAAGAGTTTCCTTCAACCTTTGGTTTCTCTGTTAGCCATACGACTCGTGCTCCAAGGGAGAAGGAGCAGAATGCAGTCCATTATCATTTTACGCAACGGAGTTTTATGGAAGAGGACATTAAAAATGGAAAATTCCTTGAGTTCGCTTCGGTTCATGGAAATCTTTATGGTACTAGCATTGAAGCTGTTGAGGTGGTTTCAGATGCTGGAAAGGTATATTTACTTCTTACACATTCAATAAATTGTTTACAAATTACCCTGCATGTAGTAATTCATTTTATCTTTGAAACAAGTTTATCTAGGACTTTATAAATACGAAAAGTGGTGTTTGCCAAACTCATCCAAAAATGGTAAGCTGTGCTGCAGCTTGGTTAATTTTGTAGCATGTCTATACTCTTACCGTGGGGAAGAAGAATATTACTGCATGATTGTGGTGTCTTCACTGGTTAAATGCTCGAAAACCTGATACAGATTGTATTATTTTTAAAAAGAAGGAACATGAAATGATAAAAAGGGGGAGATGCGCTTAGGGTCATGTGGTGCATTAGTTGACTGTTTAATTTTCTATTGATAATCATGACCACCATATACTGATGGAAAAGTACATATGCATATTCAAATGGTTTCTTGTTCTGCAATGTTGAAAATGATTTTATGTGATTTCATGTAGAGATGCATCCTTGACATTGATGTTCAAGGGGCAAGGTCTGTGAGGGCTAGTACTCTTGAAGCCATTTTCATCTTTGTTTGTCCTCCCTCTTTTGAGGAGCTTGAGAAGCGCCTTCGTGCTAGGTGGGCTTATATATACATTTAGTATTTCTCTGCTCCAATAGCCTTTTGGTTTGACATGAAGTTTGCTATTTTGACAGGGGAACAGAGACAGAAGAGCAAATTCAAAAGCGACTTAGAAATGCCAAGGCAGAACTTGAACAAGGAAACTCGCCCGGTCTCTTTGACCACATTTTGGTAAATGATGACCTGGAGAATTGCTATGCTCATCTTAAGGTAATTCCCAATTTCCCATTTTCCGAAAGTCCCTTAATAAGAGAGTAGCATGAGTCATTAACCGATTCATGTTTCATGTTTCCCTGGTAAAGATGTTCTTTATCACTTTGGGCTATCATTGGTTTCCGCATATGGTTTAAACTTATGCAAGCTCTGGAGTCTGTTTTAAATCCTTGTTTCTTTGCACGAGCAACTTCGATGACCATTCACATATTTAATACGAAGAGATAATGAAAATATAACATGGCTAATCATTTTATAGGAACTTCTGGATCTTAATGGTAGTGGGGGAGTTTCCAGCAAATCACGTAAGTCTTGTCTTTCTGCATACGTGGTCTGATGATTTTCTTTTTCAGTTAAAAGTAATCTTAAGTGCATACTTCTGAATTCTTGCCCGATGCATCTTTCAAATGCAGCCCCTATATCAGTCGACATACCTTTGGACCATTCAGTATCCAAAATTGAGCAGAAGATTATGATAGATTGTGGCGCCAAAGGACAAGTTTCAAGAAACGTGTATGTTTTTTCCCGGTGGAGACAATCTCCTACTAAATATCTCATTTATTGATTTCTGATTATCAACCGTTTGTGCAGGTTGGTGCTGGATTTGTCTGCACTTAGAGGAGGGGCACCAGGAAGGACCAGAGGCCTAAAGTTCCATTCTTGGAAGAACAGCGGCGACCAACAGCTTAGCTAACACCTGATTCCCGGCTGACTTCAGCCCTTCTCCTCCTTTTCTTCCTTCTGGTTTCCTTTTTACTTAACTAAAATAGTTTTTAATCATCATAATTTAATTTTTTAAAGATTCTTCTGCTAAGGCATAGATGATTTTGGGGAATCATTACTCGAAGCTTTTTAACTTGCATGATAGAGAAGAGAGAACATTTACAAATTTTAGAGGGCTATTTAGGTTGTTGGACCTAACTTCTGTCACGAACCATTATTGTCCAACTTGTTTGAAGAAACAATGCAGTAAAAAGACTTTGGCATTATTTTGCTCATCTTTTGTGTTTACTCTTTACTGTTGGTTTAGCTGGAAATTTATTTCCTGTGGAGTTGTTGCCTTGGATGAGGTCTTTGTGCGGGGGTCTGTGGATGCTATATTCTGTTTCCTTCGCTCTTCACCCTTTCCACGTTGAATACTTAAAGATTCTCATGATCTAGCCCAGTGGTTTGGCGCGCGTTGTCAATGTCTGGTAGACTTCGTGACATTGTGAAACGTCCTATCTAGGTTAACTCTTGAACAATCGGCCTAACCAATGCGCCATGACAACATAAAATTAACTTCGTGGTTACAACAATTAAGGGGGGACTAACCAATTTTTCTATCCTAAAGTAGAGAGGGTTTTCCTATAAAGGGTAGGTAATTGAGAGAGAATGGGGCGATTCTCCCCTTCTCATGTTGAATACTTAAATTTCTCGTGAATTTGTGGCATTTAGCCAAGTTTTTTATTGGATGAATGAGCATTAGCCAAGTTGGTTGATGAGGATTGGATTCTTATCTTTTGCTTTTCTCATGAATAGATGCATAATCTACTAAGGCGCCAAAAAGTGGATAGACTTTTGTGTGTCGGCCAAAAAGGGCAACTTGATCATAGCAGTCGTAAGAATTGGTCATTCACTGGGTAAAGGAATCCAATACATATGCTGACCGCCGAGGACGTTTTTTTTCTTACCATCATATCATATCATATCATATCAATTGAAAGGGATATCACATCCTCAATAAAATTATAAAAAAGCTTTCCTCTTTAAGAACCATAAGCTTTACAAGGGGAAATTTTATTTGGTATTTTCGATCTCACTAATTTAAATTCAATTATAAAATGCATGTAAAATTAATTTTATTTGAGAATTAGGTATTGTTCTCGAAAGTTTCATGATGCATCTTTCCATTAAGTTTACGTCAAGTGGCGGAATTAAAGGTGGGGTTATATTCTTGGAGTCCCACAATTGGCCATATTTCAGCAAAGATGCCAAAGCTTAGGCGGCAGCGGCTGTTGGAATGAATGGCGTATGGAACCGAAAGAATTCCACTCCATGCCCCACATTGCATTCATTAAGTACGCGGTTTGGGCCTTGTCCTTCAAATTTCAATGGAAAAATCTGGACGAGGGCTCCCCGGGGGACTCCTAGTACTGTCCCCTCCCCTCTGCCTGCCTCCCAAAATGCAATTGGATGGAAAAGGGGGCCTTGGTTTCTCTTTCTTTCAGTTACTTTGTGGCCCCATTTCCAACCACTCCACATGCATGCACCCACATTGGAACTGGAAGACCTTGCCTCCAGGTCCATTCCTTTTGCTGCTGCTGCTGCCTGGATCACAATCTTCACCATGAATTTCACCTTATGGACTCTTCAGAACCATACAAAAAGCTCTTTTAACTGTTATGTAGGAAAACTTTACCCCTTTTATGGTTATACCCATTTTGAACAAGACTTAGTCTAAATATAATATAACTTGAAAATTTTCTCTTATACATACAAACTCATTCTAAATATCTCATAATAAAAATAAAAGAAACTATCAAAAGTATAAATACGAAGCCGTTTCAAATATCTCATAATTAAACAAAAAACTATCAAAAATATAAAATAACTAGTACGCTATAAATATCACTATAAATATCATATCATAAGATACCCAAACTAATAGTGTCATATCTTAAAAACTCTTTAAATCAAGTCTTACCTCTCAATAAAAGCCCGATAACCCAATTGAACTAGTCACCATAGTCATTTTAAAAAAAGACCAGAAGTAGAAAATTTTTCACCTAGAATTTCAATCAAAGTACACATATAAAAGCCAACTTCCATGTGTGTGAATATGGTACACAAAGGGAAGAAAATAATAACCTTGGCCTGAGCAAATACTAAATAGCTTTATAACCATAATTACATTACATCCCCTGCTATCATTATCATCTAATCAAACCTTAATCAGCAGCCAAAAGCAGCTGATTTAGTTATCATACAGACCTCGCGATATGTAATAATAATCTATACGTGTGAAACGATGAAAACATTCTCAAGCTCACACGGGATCATAATAAACGGTCACTCAAGCTCTGCTTTTTCCCCCTTTTCATCTGCTAATCTGTGTTTGCAGTAGCTTATCTGATCATATAAAAGGCGAACAGAACTGTAAACTTATATGTGACTTGCGTGTGGAAGTTACTGAAGCTGCCATTGATATTGATAACCCCATTGCAAAGCATCTGAGTTTTGCATTCCTTGTGATTCTTGACAACCGCCAGAGAAGTCAATGTTTCCAGATGATCTGGAAAATGTCGATTCAGAACACGTTGACATATGCTCATCTGTTGAAACAGAAACATTGAGGTGAGTTCCCTTTTGAGAAGTAGCATTGCCATTTGAGGTTTTATTCTTCTTTGAGCTCAGGAACCGTCCTCCACAACCTCTAGCCCTTCTCATTGCATGCAAATGACGCGATTCGTGTAGATATGGCTGTCAAAAAACCAAAAAGAGAGAGGGGAAAAAAGGTCACCAATACAATATGGAGATTCACCTGATCATAAAGTACTTAATACCTTAAGCAAGATGTAAAACCTTCAACCAACCTTTCTGGTTCCTGCTCTAGCCACTTTATTCTCTAACTCGGCTTTTGCACGCAATTGTCTTCGCCTTAAAATTCCATGGTACTGCTTGGCATTGACATATACAGGTTCCTCAGCTACTTCGAGGGGCAAGGCTACTCTTGGATGATTCAGGTCATGAACGTCTGAATGTACCTTAACAACAAAAGACAGGTGTTAATTTCAAGGAAATTTGAAACCCAAATATATAGAACTTTCATGTTTATGAAAAGACAAAACACAAACAACCACTAAGGAAAAAGTAAGGTACTTTACTCATACTAATTACTATCATTCTCTTTGTTGGTTTTGCCATACAAATCCTGACTCTAGTGCACAAGCATAAAGATCAAACTATCATTTTAAATATAATTAGTGGTGAAACACAAGTAGAGTTAATTACCATAAATACAGGAAGGCCAGCTTTTCCAAAACTAGTATACTAATATCCTTTTCTGTTTAGTCTTTTCTCATATGCATTTGCTTCTGAAAATTGGAGATTCTATCATAATTACTGGCCATAAACTCCAAAAGAAAACTACTATGAATCCTCCCTCAGGAGCCTCAATTTCAAGAGGAAAGTATATCACGGGAAGGAATCTTTAGGATTCTGGTTGAGATTTTTTCAGAATTTTGCGAACATTAATGGCAAATTGCATGTGGTTTACAACAGCTGTTCATCAGTGTTTAACACCATGCGGATTCAAAAACACACTCAAGATTCTCAGAGGGTTCAGGACACATTGATTTCATGTTCAATAGTGTGAAACTATCATAGCATATAAAGGAAAAATATCCAGTTGAAATACCCATGGTTGAGCATTAGCAGGTGAAGCACCCCAATAATATGGTTCTGAACATGCCTGCAAAAGGGGAAATTAAGTATTAAAATACAAGAATGTGGGGAATGACCTCCTCTCTCAAAACTGTGAATGAAAAATTCCAACAGAACTCAGAAATATTTATTGAAAAAGTTGAGAATAATTAATGTGTATTTCATTGTAAAAAAAAATGTGTATGCCATTGTCAGTGAAAAAAACTTCTTCTTGACACATTTGTGCATTTTAAGCTATGCCTCATGGTGGGGGGTGAAAAGAGCAACACACTTACAACTGAATGACCAACAAGTTTCAGTTGAGGATCTGGCCTAAAAGATTCGCCCATTATTGGAGCTGAAGTTGAAATATTAAAGTACTCATACTTGCAATTTCCATCTGAAGAGGAAAACAATTTATACTGGAATCAATAACAAGAAGCGAAAACTAACAGCGAACAACTCCAGAGCAACAATCGATATGATTAAAAATGTAGAAAAAATAATATTTCTTGAAGCTCCTAGTGTATATTGTTTCAAGAGAATTACAGAATTCATATATGAATTCCTTTTGTCCAATTCTTAGGTTCTGAAATATGCAAATACGAGCACAGATCACCTCAGATCAATACACCAGCTAGTGATACAGTAACTAAAAAAGGATGTTTTCAGCTCATACCACATTAGATGAAGAAAAAAAGAATTTCCACCTTTGGAGTATTCTTTTCCTTTTCAAAGTAAAGGAACAACTGAGAATATTGCATCCTCCATATTAAGCAAACCTAATTAGAAGTATTATCAACAATGGTCTAGAATTATTTACCATATACAGTAATAAATAGTTAGAAGTTTATTATTTATTGAGCAAATTAAATAAAATAGAGCAAGAGATTCACCAGCTGGGAAGCGTGTGAACAAGAAGAAGAACTGGGACAAAATAGCTTGTGATAATTGACAAAAACACGTTCTCTCAATTAAAGATCAGGAAATAAATTTAAGAAAATTGTATAACTAAATTGAGTTATACTAGTAACTAACGAAAAACGTACTAAGGAAGCTATCACAGTTTTGAGGTATCGTTATCAATACAAGGATGATAATTATGCAGGTTTGTAGAAACTAAAAGAGACCATTTACATATTCAGCACTCTCTTTCTTTTATGCGTTACTTGCATCTTCAAAGCAAAGCCGCAACATGTTTATGTGAAGCCAAAGTGTGAACTGTGAACGATGAGCACCTCAAAGTAATGCTTGCACTCTCAACTACAGATCAACCTCACAAGGTATCCATTATAGAAAGAGTTCCCCCCACCCAAAATTTCTTTAAAGAAAAGGAAGAAGAAATTATCCAAACAGCATTATTTCAGATTACCCAAAATTTCTTTAAAGAAAAGGAAGAAGAAATTATCCAAACAGCATTATTTCCAAACAAAAACACACATCTTTGAGATACCTGTTTTTAGCAGCCTAGTAGATTTTGGTTCTCCATCTATGTTACTTCCCACATCCTTTCCACTATTAGCTTGTAATTCTAATACATTGATCCTCAAACTTCCATCTGGATCCGGTCTTGATGTCATACTTGGCCTGCTACTACTGAAATCTAATACACCCTGAGAGACTGCATTCGTTCCAAAATCATACCAACATGTCTCGGAATGAGTTAATGGATGCTGGATGCTATTTGTGGCAGATTTTACTTGATTTGTTCTATCTGAAGACTGCTTCATACTCAACGATCTGTAAATTTTCAGAGAAATCATAAATTGCATACATGGATGACTTTTGCAATGAAAAATAAATAAAGAAAAGGAAAACAACTGATTATACCAGCTTCCCACCAAATAAACATGCATAAAAGTACACTCACATTGGTCCCACATCCCGATTTGCTGCTAGTTGCGTAGTTCATTGATTAACAATCCAATCCTAAAATGCAACTTCCCAAGCTACTTTGTCAAACTGAATGTTCCATAATCACTATATGCGGCCATAAGCTTAGTGTAACAATTGAGCTGCATATATGTTCTTTAAAGACTATAATGACAGAAGTAAAACTTGTAGGATCAATACTTGAATGACCCCTAACTTCAAAGATCAAAATGCAAAATGCTCAAACAGCTTTTATCTCAAGAAAGCAAAAGAAGGAATCATCTTATTTCAGCTAATCGAGAAAATTCCCTATGTATTATTATTGTATAACCAAATTTGGAAAAGGAAGGACCATAAATGTGGAGATCATGGCAAAGGAGTGTTAGTTAAAGGATCTTGCCTTACATGTATTTGAAGCATTTTTTTTCTCTTCATACTATATATGAATCATCTTAAACACTGCTTATCCTTTTGGTATTCAGGGCTGGTAATTTCGCCAATATGGATGTTCACAATTAGCTTCAGCATTTACATAATCAAACAAATGCAAATAGAAAACTAGGCTTTATATATGAAAACTTGCTAACAAACCAATGTATATCCTCCTTTTGTTTCATCACCTAAAGAGATTTTCAGTAGATGTTTATTTTGGGTCGAAATGAAAGAGAAACTCAAAATACATTCTAGATGAGTGTGGAACTAACTCTATTATCTTATTCAACTGTTTTCTCAAACATTAGATTATTACTCCTTTTCTTGATTTTTTTTAAGCACTATTCAAATTAATAATTTTCAACTCTCGCAAGTTGGAAATTGGAATCCATGAAAACAAACGCAACCTCAGCAAAGCACAAGTAGGTATAATTACTTGTAAAGATCAAACCTTTTATCATACCAAAATGGATTCCTAAAGTACATGCATCCCGTGTTATTTTCTGAATTTTATATTTGAATTCCCCGTTTTCTACAAAAAAAATCTTAGTTGATCTTGGATGCAATGAACAAAACTCCTTGAGCAAGAATAACAATTCTTCAGTGGCAAATTACCGCAATGCAGAAGCTAGTCAAACAAATATCAAGAAACCCTTCTCTTGAAATAATTAGACAAAATGACATATACAGTTATTATTAAACCCTTCTGAATAGAGATGTGACCTTTGGACAAAATATATATAAATTTCCACCTAACAGAAGTAGAAAAGGAAACAAATCAAGTTCTTCCTTAATTTATCACGGTCTCATCAAAATAAAATATAAAGCATATAGATATAACCAAAGGTACTGAAATGAATCAAAGATCAAATTTTTCTTCAAATATTCTTCTAGATTTTCTAAATAATCATCAGAAATTAAGTCTACTAGTAGAGTGAATATCATATCATATCATATGTCCCAGATTGCAAAACACAAAACAAACAAGAAATTAAAGACTCACATGAGAATCTGGAGGAGATTCAAGAAAACCCAAGTCTTTTCATGCATGCAAATTAGCCCATATACCATATGATATGTGGAATCAACAAGTGTTCTCCTTGTGTTTGAGTTTAAGCCTCAAAGGGCTAATCTTTATTAAATAGTTTTTGTAGTATCTATGGAAGATGGAAAATTGAAAGACGGAGGCCGCTGAAACAAAGAAAGAATATCTATCTATCTATCTAGAAGTAAAAATCAAGGAAGGGCATGCGAAGGAAAGAAGTATACAAAAATATTGAAACTCAATCTAGGATCTCTACCGTTCATGACAGCGATGTCTGTACTCTTTACATTTACATATTCAAATCTCTGTCTTTTCCCTCTTAACAATACCAACCCTCCCACTCTGTTTTCCCTATTTTGCCCGCCATTTGGATTTTCTTCCTCTAATTCCCTCATTTTATTTTATTATATATATATATATATTTTCTCACTCTTCATTTTGTTATAATTAATTAATATATCTCAAAATAGTTAGTAGGCTCTAATTCCCTCATTTTCCCTCATTTTGTTTTATTATATATATTCTCTCACTCTTTATTTCATTATAATTAATCAATATATCGCAAAACAATTAGTAGTATTGTACTCCATGTAGTAATTAATCAAATTATGATATGTTATTTCTCTATACGTTAAATTAATTACGTTGAAAATATTATCACTTGTGAATTTTACATAATCGAAAAAATGAAAAAATAAAATGAAAATCATGTATGAAGCATGTTATATATGTTATTGGCTGAAATTAAATTTATTTATTTTTACTATGACAAGTACTTTACAACTAGTGATTAATGATTGATGAAAGTGAATTGTATTAAAAGATCATGTGAATATATATAAAAATTTGTTACTTTCTTACATGTTTATATCATACTTACTTTTATAACTCTAAATTTCATTTTATAAACTGTCATATTAAATAATTATTAAAATATAATAAATCAATATGAATATGTACTATTATTTTTTATAAACATTTTATTTTATTTTACTAATCTAAATTAGAAACATTATCTTTTATTATGTACCAATGATTAATATTGTTATTCATAAAGGTGCATATATAATTTTTGTATTTTTTTGTGATAAAAAAATATTTTTCTTGCTAGATATAAAAAGGAATAAAGATATAAATTTAGTTTTTCATTTTCTCTATTTTCTTTTACGCCAAGAATTTGTATTATGAAAAGAGGAATTAATTAAACATATTGAAATCTAGCTTTGATATGCTCAAGGTAGGGGTTGAGAGCGTAGAAAGACGAAAAAAGTAACAATTGGATGGCATTGGGGGTAAAATAGTCAAAATGAGGTAATAAGTCGTTTTTACAATTAATTTGAATAAACTAATCTGGTACGTCATTTTAATAAATTAAGTGATTAAAATAAGCCAAAAATTGACTTGTATAATTGGTCCAGAATTGCATGTGCTGACTCTCCATCATAAAGCCTCTACGTGTCCTTTAAACATGGCCAATGGTGGGGCCCAGACGTACCTGCTATTCTGCTTTGAAGGCCAGCTGTTGAGTAAGTCCCACTCATAGATGATGACTCAACAGTTAGATAACGGCGCTCAGCCGTTAATTGTAGGTCCATTGTCCTGGACTTGGGCGACAACTCCCTCCCAAGAAGCGAGAAGACAACGGCCAAGGTCTTTTGATAACGACCGTCAACGTCAACTTTCCACGCGTTCCACGTACTTTTTTTTACCATAAATAGGAATAAAGGACAAATCCACGCGTCCCACTGGATTCGAGTGACGACAATATCAAGTCACCGTTACGAAATACGTTTACTATTTCTGTAATATCTCCAATTTTTCTTTTTTTTCTTTCTTATCGCGCTAAAACAAAAACTCAAAATAACCTAAATGCCCGGCGCAAAAATATTTTAAATTTTCATTTTCATAAAAAAATTTTCCAGACCTCTTATTCTTTCTAATGCCAACTCATTCAATCTCAATTTCAACCGATGAAAATTAAAGAAAAATAGTATATTGATCTTGCACATTTATTTATAATTTTATCAGTTTAAAATTTGAAAAAAATACACCGAATGAAAAAAATTTTGGCCAAAATTCTATTGAATTTCTCTCAACTTGACGAAATTCCTTGAATAATTTCGTCAGATTGGACGAAATTCAACACTTTCAATTTTTTTAAAAAAATTTCTGTTAATTATATATAAATTTATTTGTATTTGTTTATGTTATTTAATTTTTGTTAGTTAAATAGTCTTGTAGTGATTTAGCCAAAAAAAAAGTAATCTTGTTAGATTTAAATTATTGACCTCACAAAAAATAATAAAAAAAGTTACCAAAAAATAACATAAAAACTTTCATATTAATAAGTGCATGAGATTTATGAGACAAATTTTTTTCCCTGATACACAATTGGATCACTTTTTCGGCGATGCTGTTGCGTTTATCTTTATGAGAACTATTAGAATGAGTGGTCATATGTGTTAAACGGACATCCGATCACAAAGTTATTCATGTTTTAAAATTTTAAAATACCTATAAAAATTGTTTCTTTCTAATTAACATAAACAAAATAAAAATAATTAAACCATAAAACTAAATAATATAAATAAATACACATAAATTTAAACATAACTAACATAATTAAAAAAAAAAAAAAATCAAAACTGTTGAATTTCATTCAACCTGAGGATATTATTCAAGAAATTTCGCTAGGTTGGACAAAATTCAATATAATTTCGGTCAACATTTTTTTTAATTCGATGCGCTTTTAAAATTTGAAACCGATAAAATTATAAATAAATTAGTATAGATCAATGTATTTTTTTTAATTTTTAATTTTCGGATTTGCATTGATATGAGAGAATGAGTTAGTGTTACAGAGAAGTTAAAAATAATAGGAAGTACAGAGAAAATTTTTTTTTATGAAAAATAAAATTTTTAAAATTTTTTTGGCATTAAAAATTTTCGATTTTAGAATTGATTTTATTAACCCGTTCTATTTTTGTTTGGGTTGTTAACTTGTAATGTTTCTATATTCTCATAGTTTATTCAGCCGAAATTATAAAATAAAAATCTTCTCATTGATTTGTTGTTTTTTTCCTTTTCAGTATTTTCATAATTTAAATTAAAAAGAATAAATTATTCATCGATGATAACTTGTTTGAGTTTATAAAAATTCAAGTCTCGTAATTAAATAGTAGTACAAGTTAAACTCTGTTTAGTAAAAATTTAAAATTTATTTTTCTTTAACATTCATTATTTCAAAAAATAAAAAAGAAATAACATTAAAGATATTAAGACTACCTTTGAATAGTCGTTCTCCCAATCTGGGTTTAGAAAAAAGGGGCTCGATAAAGCCAACTCAGAAATCTATTAGGATAACTCGAAAAAATTCAAAGAATTTCATTTTCACCTAAACATTTTCTCTCTCTTCACCTAAACACTCTCTATGACTACAAACTTTAATCTCAGATCTTGGAAGATCCGACCGTCCAAATTGAAAAAAAATATTAGTTCTTCAATCTATTCTCTTTTATTTAATATTTTACCGTTTTAGATCATTGAAATATCTGTTAAAAAAAATGAAAAATTAATTTTTTTTAAAAACAAATTCTGCTCGAAACAGGCACTTTCGGCCATCACCGGCGAAAGTGCCGAAGTACTTTCGCTGTCGGTGATCGAAAGTACTCCGGCACTTTCGCCGGCAACGTGCAAAAGTGCAAAAAAAATATTTTTTTAAATATTTATTTATTTTTAAACATTTTCGTTCATTACCGGTGAAAGTGCTGGAGTACTTTCGCCGGCGGTGAACGGAAGTACTCCGGCACTTTCGCGAGCGACGTTCGAAAGTGCCCAATTTTTTTATAATTTTTTTTAAATATTTAAAATTTTTTTAAATATTTAAATGTTTTAATTTTTTGTTCATAGTATATTTGATTATTTAATTAATTTTGTATATGTAGAATGAGTGTGACTAGTCGTTTAACATATTTTATGTGATAATTTTTAATTGTTAATATGATTATGGATTTGTGAACATTATGAAATGAATAAAATAACAGAAATGAAATAGGATAAAAATCGATAAAGTGAACAATAAAGTAATAATAAATATCTCTGATAATGTTATTTAATTTTATCTATTTAGAGTAAATGTAACTAGTTTAAAATTGTTTGCTTATGAATATGTGTTTAATAAGAAAATGTTATATAATTGCTAAACTATTTGTATTTTAATTTGAAATCATTGTTATTTTTTACCTTAGTTTTAATATATAATTCTAAGATTGAATAATTTATAAATTAATAACTATTACTAAAGAAGAATATTAGTGATGAATAATAATTGAACGAAAGAAATAGTAGAAATGAAATAATAGATACCGATAATTCTTAAGATAAAATAATAATATGTGTTAAAGTAAATATTGAAATATATGATAAACAAGTATTAATGAGTTTGAATAACTAATAGATGGTTTGACCTAGCGGCCGTAGAGGAGATGTTGATCTTGGTCCTGTCACGGACAAGATAGGTCGAGTTAAGGGGCACTTGTCACAGCTTCGTCTAGAGGTGTGAGGGGGTGACATAATACTTCTGACCTCCCTGTTACTCCTACACCTCTTGCACCTGGTTTCCATCATGGTATAGGTGAAGCCGGGTTTTCTACCCAACCACCTGCCATACCTTTTAGATCTCGACCTTCCCTCCAATCCCATCTGTCACACACACTTTTGCCCTATGAGCCATATGGATCTGCACATCCACCTTCACACCCCACAGACACAGTATATGATCCATACTTACATGCTCCTACCGTTGTGCGACCTCGCATACCGTATAGATCTGCCATCCAGGAGCCTATATTGGAGTTTAGGGGTCAGCCGAGACAGATAGGGGTTGAGTTTTTTTATCAGCTGCTTGGAGTCGCCCGTCAGGATTCTTCATGCAGAACACACGGGTATTCTAATGCTGAGTATGATGTTTCATTTTCTGATCCTTATGTACCGGGGCCTGCAGATAGGGTTTTTGAGGGTGAAAGAGTTGTTGGCGAGGAGCAAGAAAGAGTCCGATCCCTACATATTCAGGAAGAGGCGGATGAGAGGTGATGATGATGGTGATGGTGATGGTGGTGATGATGATGGTGACGGTGGTGATGATGATCAGGATGACGGTGATGATGATAGAGATGAGGAGCAGACCGTATATGTTGCACCTATGGCAGCAGATAGTGGATTGGACGGGTATCCTCGTCACGGAAAAGGAAAGGGTTTGACCGTCAGCCTTATGTCGGTGATGAGTAAGTTTGCAGGGTCTTGTAACAAAAGACCCGAGGTGGCTCGTGATGTTCCGGCACCGACACAGAAGAGGAAGAAAGTGAAGGCTTCCGATTGGGAGCAGATAGAGGTAGCGGAGGGAGTCCTGTTGACTCGGAGCTCATCCCATCATACGGTGGACATGTGGAGGGTCGGATATGACGTGGACATGTATTTATCTTTATGTTAAAGTGACATGTTATTATTATTGTTATTATTCTTTAATCTGCGAAATATTATTTATTATGATAAATAGAAAAAATAATAATGGAATAAATATATTGTTATATAACTGTATACATTTATCTGTTTTTTCTTCAGGATCGTGGTTTATTGAAGTGTCGATCTCGTTATATGGCTTTCATTGATTGGGACCTTACCGATTCGCAGGCTCGGCCTTTAGCCTTTGGGTCCGGTTTGATGCACCTACGATCGTGCATGCTTCAGCACGCTAATGCTGCATTGTTATCGGCATTTGTTGAGAGGTGGCAGCCCGACATGCCCTAGGGTGAGATGACTGTTACACTGCACGATGTGGAACTTATTATTGGGGTGCCTGCTTATGGTGCAGTAGTGGATCACAGATTATCTAGGGAGCAGTTGATACGGGTTGTTCAGGATGATATGAGTTTAGCTCTCACAGGGGATTTAGGGTTTAGTGCATTAGAGCTTCACACCGTTGCTACTAGCAGACAGACTTCACAGTCACATCAGGTCAGAGCTACATGCTACCTACAGTACATTTTGGGTAGCTCACTCTTCAATGATAAGAGTGGCAACATTGTACCTGCTAGACTGTGGCTACTTTTGCAGAATGTAAGTTCTGTTGGGAGGTTCGCATGGGGTGCTGCCCGTCTTGCATATCTGTACCGGAATCTGGGTCATGCTTCCAGGGCTGATGCAAAGGAGCTTGCAGGGTGCTGGTCACTATTAGAGGTATGTGTTTTAAAATTAACGTTAATTATGTTATTTTTTATATTTTAAGGGTTTATGGTTTATTTATATTTATTTTATATTTCATTTATATTTCTTCTTATATATTTTTATTGAATTTATATTTTATATTTTAGGCGTGGATATATTTGTATTTTCCCATGTTCGCACCCCCATTTAGACATTCTTCCGAAGGATGCAAGCCCTACATCTAGATGTTTCCGACGATCGGTTATAAGAATGAGAGTAAACTGCTAGATATTCGCTTGAGACTGGATATGATGACAGTTGATGAGGTTCGGTGGATATCGTACAGGACTCAGGATATTCGTGATTGTTGGGTTTCCACATGGCACGGGTTCATTGCATACTTTCACTGCGTGGAGCCGTAAATGCCTAACTAAGTTCTGAGACAGTTCGGTTTTAGACAGTGTATTCCTGCGCACCCTATCCAGCCTCAAGAGGCACGCCGCCCGCCCAACAACAGGATGTATGTCTTGAGGAACACTTTCGGCAAGGCACCGTGGTTCGAGGCACCATTGCACTTACTGATAGAGTCATGGACTAGTGTTCCGGCCATTCCAGCGAATTCCTGTACTGATGATTACATAGATTGGTACCTACCCCGCACTCACCCGAGGATTCAGAATCCCGAGAATATTCCCAGTGGCTATAATGTCTCGATAGCTCCCGCCATGCCACTAAGGCTCTCTTAGATTTGATTGCACGTGAGTGTCACAGACAGGATATTGACGGTGATGAGTTTCGACGCAGGGTTCGAAATTTACTGAGGAAGCATTACATAGCTCTTTAGTAAATCTTTATGTATTCGGATATTGTGTATTTCTTTTTTTATTCCTGTTCATTATGTATTGCTGAGTTTTTGTGATATTCATTATATTTATTCCCTCATGTTCTGGTTTATTATTGCATATTAATATAATTACATAAAAAATGTAAATAAAAAAAACTCCGAACGACAAATTGTACGAAATATTATTAACACTTTAAAAAAGTAATACATTATAAATTACAAATTGCAACATTATTATATGAAATGTCTCTGCGGCGAATACATTTCTCGGTATCTTGTAACCCAATCTGCCATCCGATTACGATATGGGGCCACCCATCCACTAACTGGCATATCTCGATGATATTCCCATTGAACCTGTAACGGGGGCAAAAGACATCTATCTACCAATTATAACTAGAAAAAAATAATAATATATATACACTTAATAAAATATCAGTCTGCAATAATTCAATTAATAGTAACAGTAATAAAAAGTTATCAATAATAAATACCTGCATAAAATGCTTCAATTCCTCTATGAGTCCGATGAATATCGTTCCAGCAGGCCCATCCATATTAGAAACAAGAGGCAAGACAGTGGTTGATTATGACCGTGCAAGAAATACAATGCATAGATTGAATGTGTTAGCAATGATATAAATGTGATCAGGTGTATCCATCCAATATTCAGGTGGCGCTGAACCCTCTTCCCAATTTGTCTTTATTATCAACTCTGTCACATGTTCAACTGAGCCGAACAATTGCTCATACACGTGCATACAGTGCCGTAAATCATAGCTCATTCTTCTACGAATTTCAACTTAATGATTTTCGTCCCCAAACAAGAAATTTGATATAACCCTAAAACTACAATTACCATCTCCAACCACATTTTTCCAGTTTTGTATAAATTGATACATAAACCCTGGAAATGCATTGTTGAAAGGGAATGGCACTAGCGGTGAATCCAGACTTACAACGGTTGATAAACTGGACCTACCACTGCTACGTCCTCTGCCCCTACCACTACGAGGCAGCCTACCTCTTCCACGAGGACAAGGATTAGAACTTGAACCTGAACCGCTACCGGACCCAGAACCTGAACCACTGGGCTTTCCTATCTTTCTATGTGCGATGGAGACGTATTCCCAGTGAGACTTATCCCTTTTCGTAGAATTCGTCTTCTGTCGTCCCTCCGTGACTGCGGTCTCTGGGGGATTGACAATGGCTGACAAGGATCATCCGACAACACCGGATGTATAACACCTTTGATGAGTCACCTAACTTCCCGGACATTAGAAATTGGACCAGTACTAATTTCCTGTAACAGTGAAGTGAGATCACGCATTTTGGTTTCCATATCTCTATGGTGTTCTTCAGGAATATCAGAACCAATTTCTAGTTTTCTCCAAAAGATGTCAACATCTTCCTCTTGGATTGGAATTAAATATTGGCACCGATTAACAAGTTCACATGCACACGGTAGATCGTGCGACTTCCTTAAATAATGCAGACAATTACTGCCCAATTCTTCTACCATCTGACGTGCTTCCTTTAACTCATCCATTATCTTCTTCAAACCCAAATGATTAATTTTATTACTTAAATTCTTCATGATGGGATTACTCTTTGCGCCATACTTCTCTTTAAGTCTTGAAATTTTCGAAGTGTACTTAATTTCTGCAATTTGACCTTGGATGAGAGAGTCGATATTAAAAAATACGGTGTCCAAATCACCATGACACGTTGATAGCCACAGCTTCAACACCGAATGTTCACTCTCAACACGGTTCGTTGTCTCTACCCCAAAATGCAACACTTGAGAGGTACAAACCCTGCAAAATTTATGGGCAAATAGATTTAACCATGTGCTGAACAGGTAATGTAGAAAGTCGGGCCTGCTTTGCCACCTAGTCTTCGACACATCCAACTTTCTTTGATATTCTACCTCATCTAGTTCATTAATTAATTTCTTACACGAACCATTGACGAACTGTTGTGCCACATCTTCATCTTTCACCATCTCTCTCAACTTGGCCAACACATTCTGATAGATGTGTCTTCTACATAACATATGATATAAATTGCTAAACACATCATCAATCACCGGCATTAGTCCACTTTCCCTATCGGTAAGAACGATCAGAGGCTCTCCTTCATTGATAGCTGAACCCTGACCATTTGACATAGCAGATGTAAAATATAAGTGCTTGATTTGTTGAAGAACCCATCCGTATGTCGTTGCCTGTTCATTGCACATAAAAGTTGTTGCCACTGTGAAGTTCTTTCCTGTTGGAGTCATTCCTACACATTCTAATAATGGCATGTTGTACCTTAAAAAATAAGCGGGAAATTTAATTATTAACATTCACTAATATTTTTTCACGGACTTAAAAATATTATTAACTATTTAGTAAAAAAAATTATAAAATTTAAATGTTTGTGCGAATAAATTAATAAAGATATCTAATAATACAATTAATCCACTATAGTACTTACTTGTTCGTTTTATACATTGTATCCATTATCAGTACATATGGCCACGTTCTAATCATTGCAATCGATGTCGGGTGTGCAACGACAATATCACTAAGTACGTTGTTGTCCTTACCATTTCTATGGAAAACGGTGTAACCCCTTTCTGCACTTAAGCGGAAAACTTCCTCTACCGTATTTCTTCCTTGCATCTGGTTCCTCTTAATCTTGGCAACAACATTGTAAATTTTCTGAGAAATACATACATCAAAATTTTATATTTATTAATGGAATAAAAAAATCTAAAATATTTAAATAAAGTATTAAAAATAATTTAATAATTCCCTTATAACTTACCTAACTGCACAACCAACGTCTTGTTCTCGAAAAAATCGTAATATATTGCGAGGTGGAACATGACTCTTCTTGAATTGCTCGGTCTGTTGCAACTGCTCCTCCGTAAGTCTTGTAGACTAAGCATGACTGTGACTATAAACAGCTATTTTATGGTTGTGCCTCCCGTTGTGTATGAACAATTGCCAATTTTCACTTGTTGACATTTGCTCTCCCTTTAGCTTAAATGGACAACCACATTTTTTCGTGCCATAAGGTCCACGTCTTTTTTTTCGGTATTTCTTCTTCCTCATCGTTGACTATTGGTTTTTTATATTTTTTAACTGAATCTCTGCACTTGCAAGCCAATGTGACATACGGTCGACAGTCCAGTGTTTTGGCTCTCTGATACCGAGTTATGATTAAATATGTCTTCGCATTCATTGCAATTTATTTTGCCCACTCCACCAACTCATCTTTCGAACTAAATATTCGGTCAGTTGTAAATAAATGTCCAAGATCGATATATTTTTCCAGTTCTAGAAATTCTTCAAAGGTATTTGGATATTCATTTCCCTGTTAATGTATAATGAAAAGTTAATATTACAAAAAAATAATTAAAAAAACAAAAAACAGGAAAAAATTTCGATTTCTTACCTCAAAACCAACATTTTCTTGTAGAGATTCTTCAAAAGGATCCATATTTTCTTCTAATTTCGTTTGGTAATATTCAAAGTTGGGAGTTTTTTTAGAGAGAGGTTAGAGAGAAAGTATGTAGAGAGAGAAAGTGAAATGATTTTTTTGAATTTTTTCGAGTTATCTTTATCGGGCCCCTAGAAAAATAGGAAAAAGGAATAATAGGAGGATTAGAGGAGAAGAGAAGCCCAATGAGCTAAATGGGCTGGACCTACCCATCAAAACAAACACATGGATCATAACATAATCATTGCTATTCCTTATTGGAGTCGATAAACTCAATTTGAGAATTTATATGTATAACGTGAAAAAATTCATTATTTTTCCTCATCTTTATCTCTTTACACACTTTCTCTCTTACTTCTCTCTATGATCTCTCTACTCTAAAATTGTAATATTTAACATTAAACTTGTATTGGAGGTAAATATGGATAATTCTGAATATTATGTAGAAGAAAATATCGATTTTGATGTAAGAAGTTGAATTTTTTTTTTTTTGGGCATTGAGGCTTCATTCACTCAGACCGGCGATCTGGAGGGGAGCGGATAATTTATTCAGGCGATCCGTTCTTAGGAATATTTACCCATATGGGCGACCCACTTCTTTCCAAACGCATGTCTGAGTGAATTTGGGTGAATTTTTTTTAATAATAAAAGAAATTTAAAAAAAATTCCATTCACCCATTCTGGCGGTCAAAGCCACTCTCATTCGCCGGACTGGGAGATCGCGGGTGTACAGAATCGCTGGATCGGAGATCCGACTCTGCTCCAATCTCTGGATCGGGAGATCTGACTTTGCACCAATCTTTGGTTTAGGAGATTCGAAAGGGTTCCAGGCAAATTTTTAAGCATCCAAAAACAGTTATTTTTTTTCAATCCAACGGATATTTTTAAATTTCCAACCGATAAAAATGTAAATAAATAAGTATGGATTGAAGTACTAACTTTTTTTCAAATTACAACGGGCTGATCTTCATAAATATGAAGTTGAAGTTTGTGATTTTAGAGAGAGTTTAGAAGGTTTTACATTCAAAAATGAAAATTTTTAAATTTTTTCACGTTATACATATAGATTTTTTAGTCGAATTTATTAACCCTTTGCTCCAATAGGTTCAACTAAAACCTCAATTTTCACCATCACCCATTCACCATTTAATTTTTTTTTTTTTAATGGTAAATCACCCATTGACCAAGATGCCATTTTTTTTTATAAATTTTGATAGATAACGAATCTAACCTTTAAAAAATAATAATAAATAAATAATCTGACCAATAATGAATTTGTTAAAATTTAATAATTCATAAGATCGTTCGATGTTGAAATTGATAAGTTTTGATAAAAGGTTGTTACTGATAAAAGAAATCAACAATAATTACATTATATATATCATATTTTATTTTTTTATTGTACTTAAATTTATATGTTTAATACATTTCAAAATTTGTTTATTCTTATTTGAATTTTTATTTTTCTTATTGTTTAAATAATTAGAATGTAATTTGTACTTTATAAAATTTTTTTCCTTAATTCTATTTAAAAAAATTAAAAATTAAAATCTTTTTATAATTTTTAATTATGAATCAGGTCAGTAATAGTTTATTGGTATTGGTAAAAAAAATTTATCTTTCAATAATCTTTGAAATCGATAAAAAATATTATAATCAGTATCGATTTTAGTAATTAATAAACAGTAAGGTATTTGTATTGCTGTCATTCTCAACCGCCATTCACCCACGATGGTAAAATTGACTCACTTGAAATAAACCACCACCATATTTTACTCAAAAAAAAAAAAAAAAAAAACACAAAGAAAACATAATGATCAATATTTGAGTAAGATGAAAGGAAGTCGCCGAAAAGAAAAGCATAAAATTGATATGTAATGATTTTCATGAAAAAGAGTCCTTGATTTTGAGACAAGTACAATCATTTAGATTATGAATTTAAATTCTAAAATTATATTGTGAACTCACATTTTACTAACAAATACTTGGTAATTTATCTAAAGAAAAAGAAATGAACAAGGTGAGGAGATGTCGTTGATTTCAAAATGATGAGTGTGAAATATGGTTAAATGCGGAAGAGAAAAATAAATCAATATCAGGAGAAGTGAAGAATAGGAGATGAGAAGATGGTTTATCTGCTACTGCTACTGCTAGTCTTCTTCTTCTCTTGTTGTTGATGTTGGGAGGACATGATCCAAGTTGAGGTATTCTGTATCTCTTTCCCTTTGGTGTTGCAGCAACCTCCTCCTTGTGCTGTACTTGTGAAGCAGCAATAGTAGTAGTAGTAGTCCCCTGCTCTACTTGTTCATCATCATTAACCCTCCTCCTCTTCATTAACTGGAAATTCGTAGCAGCTACCTCCTTCTGCAGCTGCTTATCATCCCCACACCACTCACCCATTCCTCCTCCTCCTCCTCCTCCTCTGTAATTCAAATAATAAAAACACACACACCCACTCCACTCATTTCATATCAAAACTCTTTTGTCATTTATGCATATTACAAACAAAACTAAACAATAATCAATCGTCTTACCTTCTTCTTCTTCCTCCTTAGATGATGATATTTTTAATCAACAGCTACAAATACAAATTCTTTGTTTGATGATATCCACCGCTAGTAGTAGTCGACAACGGCTGCTTAATTCAGTCTTCTCAATCAAATATGAACTAAGCTTTCATAAAACCAACAATATCTCTCATCTTTCTTTCTTCGCTGCATATATATAATATGATGATCAATATCGGCATTGCCCCCGCTGCATTGTCTGCAAATCTTTTTCTAATCCTTTATCGGAAGGTGCAGTTGAAAAGTATAATTAATTTATTATTTTATATATTGAAAGTAAGACCATCCAATTCCATATATAAATTCTTCTCCTGTAAAAATCTTTGCCCATCGCTATAGCCTTTTATTAGAGCAATTGAGAGGAATTGAATATATTTTTTTGACGGTTTGGTTAAGGTAGATACAAAAAGAACAATACAGAGGAGCAGCAACTGCTACGTACCACTCATTAATTTACAAATTACAGACTTTAAGAAAATGCTTGCTTAGAACAGCCAAATACACCAATTGCCATGCATGACGGCTTCATACATACAATCAAAGCTGTATTAGGTAGCCTACTTTATCCTACATTAATTACTATAAAAACAAAAAACAAAAAAGGAGGTACTAACAAAATTGTTAAACTTAGTGGTGCAGTTGAAACAACCATTATTAATTCTGTGTTCACGCGACTCATAAATTTGATAATATGTACGATTTATTATTTACAATCGCTTTTGTTATTCGAAAAAGTATATATTTACTAACATATTTAAAAATTAGTCTAAATAGATTTAGAATAAGGTGTTTCAAATCCAAATTTAATTATATATAGAGATTACCAAATTTGCCGGGTAGCATTTTAGTACATCCGTGTCCGTTTCTAATAAATTTGGAGTCAAATTTGAATAGACTTATTTTTCATACGCATTCTAATTTTTTTATCTAAATTAAATATATTTTAATAAATACATTAATTATATGTACCAAACTTGTAAATACTAATAAAAACTATAAAATTCATAATATACTACGCAAATTTTAATAAAGATTTGCGTGAGAATTATCTCCATAATCAGAAATCTCATGAATTTTTAGGAAACAATAGTGAGACTTAGGAACATAATGCATGAGTAAAAATTAACCATGATATAAAAAATAAACTATAAAAATATAAATATTTAATATATATATAGTAAAACAAATTTGTAATGGTTTGTCCTAGATTTAAATTTATTTTTATATTACACAATGAATCCTAAATCTCGATATCAATAAATGGGAAGAATTTTTGTTTTAGATCTGTAACATTTAGTTGGGGTTTGGATTTGGCGAGGGTAAACCCGTCTAGTTTTCAGCCATATCCAGTAGAGATGATCGTGAGTACTTAAATTTAAACTTATATACTATACAAACACTCGTCACTATAAAATCAAAAAAGAAAAAAGAGGTAGTAACAAAATTATTCAAATAATAGTCCAATGATAAAAATGTTCATTATTATATTACAGGTTATTAAGGCACTATTTGTCCCACTGCGAGCTCAAAAATATGACTCGTGAGCCTTACAAAACCCACGATCTATTATTACTTAAGAATCATTCTTGCCATATCAAAAAGAAATATTCTAAAATGATTATAAGTATATAGATCTACACTTATATAACCTATCAAAATGTAATTTAATATCGTATGTCAATCTTATGTTATTATTTGGAGGTCTTGTACCTTTCGAATCTTCTCGGATTAACTTTGGAATACATGATTACCAAAAAAAAATATGGATTAAGGGTGTTACACTATCTAATTTTTTAAAATGGGCAAAGTTTTATTTTGACCGGACACACACATCTTCAGATCCTCTACCTATATTCCATTGTTTTTTTTTTTTTTTAAAAAAAAAGAAAGAAAGAAAGAAAGAAGAAGGAACTCACTTTCCTTTCCTTACTTGGATAAAGACCTTTAAGTGGAAAGTGGGGTAGTGAACCCCTAAAATGACAGGCCAACCCACATGGATGGGCTGATCCAAAACGGCAATATGGAATTAATTGGGCTTTTGATGACATTTGGATGTTCCCAATTTGTAGGCAGTGTTATCAAAAGGGTGAGGCCGTGAGTGAAGCCACACCGTTTTAGAGATGATTGATTATCCAAGTGCAGCTGCCTCACCTTTCTTTTGGAACAAAACAAGATCTGATGAGGTGGTATGTTATTTTGGATTTAACTCAACTGAAAAACGTCTTGTAAACTTTATTATGACCATCCTTCATTAGTTAGCCGCGAATTTCATTATCAAGAAGCTTATCCATTGCTTCTTGTACTAACTTAAGAGAAAGTATGCAATTGAGAAAACCCATGCTTTCAGTCCAATAATCACTATTACTAGATTAAATACGCCATCTTTCATGAACATCAGGAGGACGTGCCTCAAATTTTCAAACCTCATTAAATTTATTTCAATAAGTTGCTGTTAACTGCACAACCATTAAGATTTTGCTTCACATTGTTTATTTTAGTATTATTTCTCTTTCGTAACTATATACAATACTACGATATCATAATGTCACACTTCGAATTTACAGAGCGCAACTCATGATCGACTGATAACCTAACACTTGGCAACCGCTCTCTTTGTATCAAAATAGATATTTTAGAAAATGACCATGAATACTTATATCACATAAACCTATTGTACTTTAAGAGTACCATATATTATGTTTTGTATTATTCTTTGGATTCTCTAATCAGTTCTAAGCAAATTGTAGGTCTTGTTGGGCCAATTTTTCACACATTTTTATTTTTCCTTTGTTGAAGAATAATGCTTCTAATTACCATTACAATATACTAATTACTATTACAAACCACAAACAATCAGCGAAAGAATAAAGGAAATATACAGAAAATTCAATCTTCAAGAATAGAAACACAAAAATGAGTATAAAGACAAACTGCAAAATCAATACCCGGTTAATACTAAAGAAAAACCAAATGAACAAAGAGTTGTTCCACTTACCACCGCCGCGGTGAAACCGGCGGCGGAAAATCAAAGAGATGACCGAGGAGGTAAAACCGAACGGTCACCAGAAATGCAAACGGTCGTCAAGCAGCGACAACGCCGCGTCGAGGCGCCGAAGGTAAGCAAGGGGATGATCGGGTATTATATCCTCAGAAATGGCCTCAGCCGTGACGGAAGTCACCGGTAACCCTCTTTCTCTATTTCTCTCTCTTTTCTTATCCTCACGGCTCACTCTCTAAGCACACCAATAGATAATCAAAGGTGACAAAGAAGATCGGTGAATAATAGAGAAACATAAAACATCGGAACAGAGAGAGGGGAGCAGTCGGTGCTGCAGAATAAGGAGAAAATCAGAAAGTGCAGAAGACTCAAAAGACAGAGAGAATGAAGAGACAGTCAAGAGGGGGAGAGGGAGAGACTGCACAGAAACCGAAGCAGCAGCAGTATTAAAAAGAGCAGAAGTCCGCGGGTCACCAACGGACGGCCCCGATGGCCAACCCGAACCGCCCGGGCATCCCTTGACCCAGTCAAGAAAAGCCTACTCCAAGGCTGAGGCCCATTAACATCATTGGTTTGAAGGGGGAAGGAGAAATTGGGTTGGAAAAGAAGAAAAAATATTGGGAGAACATGGGCTTGAAAAGCCTACATCCTTTTCAACTCATTTTTAGTGCCCTATGATGAGATGAACGCGGCCTCACACTAAAGTGGATTAAGTTTAATTTTTTATCCATGCTACTGGACGGGCCGGGCTAAACCCCGCCCAATCTAAATCCAGCCCACCCTAGGTGACTTAAATGCTCGTATAAGTACCTCCTTTCTCACCACTTGGTAACACGAACTCTATGGAGCAGCCCTTTTCCTTTCTTTTCTCTCTTATTCTTCTCTGCAGCTTCTTCTTCTTCTGTTGTTGCTTGTTCTCTGTGACTTCCTATCTGCTGCCACTGCTAGTATCTATTATTGGTTGATTGCGTGCTTTGATGGCTTGAGAAGGAGAGAATCGAGAGTGAGAGTTTAGATTTTCTTGTGTGAGGCTCATGTAAAGTTCTGAGGGTTACTGTTGACCTTTGAAACCGGACGACCGATTCTTGAGTGATAAACCGTTTCTGTCATCCGTTTTCTTGGAGAACCAGTGTTATAGCAAAAACTGGTCGTCCAGTTTTTGCCCTCGCCTTCTGATTTTATCTTCCGAATCTCTCAGGTCCCTCTTTTACACTTAAAACTGGTTATCCGGTTTTGGTGTTAGTTGTCCGATTATGTCGTCCGTTTTTGCAGGTACCCTTGTTCTGGCGAAAATTGGTCGATCGATTTTCGCCTTCCTCATCCAATTTTCGGTGTTCATCCGGTTCCATCATCTAGTTTTGTAATAGAATAGATCTCTTTCTCTTTTTACTTTACTGCTGCACTTGTAATAGTAAATAGGAGGTTTGTAATTTTAAACAGGGCTGGTCACTAGATCCATGATGTAACAGTGGTATCAGAACCAGAAGATTTGATCGAAGATTTGATCTTTCTGGTGTCTGTTGCATTCCTCCATCGACGCAGGCTTCATTCGAAACCTCTCGGGTTTCTTTTCCAGACTCACGGGAACTGTTGAGTTCCGTGAATCTGGCTTAAGGAAGTTTTCCATTATTATTCTTGGCTTTCTTTACATTGAAAGTTTTTATTTTATTATCTAGATACCTATATTATCATTATTATTCAGTTGTTGATATCTCCGGTTATGGATCAAAATTTGTTTGTGCTTTTTTAGTTTTCTTAAAAAACTAAAACCCAAGCATGGCTTGAGTCCTATTGATACTCTAAGTATCTGTGTCTTTGTGTTTTTCTCGTTGATTGCGAAAATCTTTTTATTGTTTGTGATCGTTGAGATCTGGTTATTGTTTGTTTGGGGGGCTGTTGCTCAACCTATGTTTATTTATTTCTCTTTTGATTATCTTTTTGTGGTTGTTGCTCAGCCTTTGCTATATGTTGATCTCTTGTGAGTTTTATTATCTGCATATTACCTGTTTTTCTAGATGTATTTGTTTTTTGGAAAATATCCGAGTTATTTTTGTGTGACAAACTTTTTTATCTTTTATTTTTCGCGCTTCTAATTACTCTTATTTGCCACTATATAACATGTTCGTTCCAAAACTTGAAACATATAAGTTTGAAGGCAAATCTGATTTTTTAATGTGGGGTAGAAAAATGAAAGCTGTTTTTGTCCAAAACAAAATCGCACCCGCTATTTGTACTCCTGACAAGTATTTGGAATCTTAGATAGGCGAAATACTAGCTGAAAAAACTTACTGATCCACATAGCTGTCTCAGTTTGCATTTGAAAGATAACGTTTTAAGAGAAATAGATGAAAAAGACAATGCTTATGAAATATGGACAAAAGTTGAAAAACTTTATTTGGGAAAGTCTTTGTCAAACAAGATTTATTTAAAGGAGCAACTTTTTAGTTTTAAAATGAGCGGGTCAAAATCTATTTTTGAAAACATTGATGATTTGAATAAAATTATTTTAGAACTCCAAAATGTTGTGGAAAAGATTTCTGATGAAAACATTGCTGTTATTTTGTTGAATGCTTTTCCTGAGTCTTTTAATGATGTGAAATCTGCTATCAAGTATGACAAAGATGACTTGACTCTTTCTGATGTGAAGAACGCTTTGAAATCAAAAGACTTAGATTTGCAAAAAGAAAAAAAAATAGACGGAGAAAACATTTATGTGCGAGGGAGGATTGACCGGAGAGAACCTTTTAGTCATCGCTCTAAAGATAAAGGGAGGTCTAAATCTCGAGATAAGAATAAAGTGAAGTGTTTTTACTGTGGCAAAGATGGTCATATAAAGATAAGTGTTTTAAATGAATCAAAGATGAGAAACAACGTAAACAAGGTAATGGGAATGATAAAATCGACAAAATCCACGATTTTGAATCAGATGGTAATTCTATGTATTATGAGGTTGTTAGCCCTAAGGGCATTATTACTTATGATTTTGATTATGATTAACATATATTTGTATGAGTATTAAGCTAACCTTTCATAGAACAAAAGAAGCACTTTTGGAGTCTCAAGTCTACATTCTCAAAAAGCAAAAGATCTTGGTGATGAAGGCAAAATGAAGGACAAAAGACCAAGCCATTCCAAGATTAAGGCATTGAAGATATTGAAGACTTATGTCTAAGTTAGGGTGTGCTAAGGTATTTCTTTGTAAAACTCCATAACCTTAATATTTGATTATTGATCATATGTGAAGCTCTTTTAATGATTTTCTCAACATAAACTTTTCTTAAATCGAATTTTTGATGATTTTGAAAGTGTTTTCTATCTCAAAAAAGTGTATCAAAATACATGTCTTTGAAATAGAAAGGAAAGCTCTTGTCTAAAAAAACTGGCTGTAAAAACTCTAAAAAATCAGCCATCCGGTTTTAAAACCGGTTATCCGATTTTTTCTAGTTTTAGAAAAAATCGGTCGTCAAATTTCTGTGGATGAGTCCGAATCTTTTTGTTTCAAAACCAGTCATCCAATTTTAGGAACCAATCATCCAGTTTTCACGTTTCCTGTAAAAAATATTACCGTTGCACTCAGCAACGGTCATTTTTCTCAAAAAATATATATAGAATTTTTTTATCAGCCAAAAAGTAAGAAGTTTGGTGAAATATTTATTGAGATTTAAAACTTTTAAAGAGCTTTAAAGTACATTTATTTCAAACACTTTCAATCTCAAAAAACATTTTCTTGAGCTTCATTGTTGATCTTCATCAAAGAAGAAGTAAAGAGGAGCTTGTAGAAACATTCTATTCAGTTGTATCTTCTATTTCTCAAGCTTACATTGGTAACATTGTTCTTAAACTTATCTCTTTCTCTTATTGATATCAAAGGTTTGTGTAGAAAAACCCCTTGGGTAGTCTTTTGATTTATATTGTGTTGTGAATTGAGGTTGTGTGCAAAACCCTTGTAAGGTGATCCTCAAATTTGTACTTGGTGTATATTGTATTTATGGTGGATTTGGTAAATCCTTGGGTGTTGGCTCAAGGTAGTGGATGTAACTCTTTGAGAGAGTGAACCACTATAAATCTTTGTGCATTTCCTTCTAAGCTTTTTACTTAATTGTCTTAACCACAAGATTTTGTTTGGTTTAGAATTTTATTAAAAAGAGTTTTAGAATTCTTTCTGAAACAAAATTGGAGGTTTATCTTTTAATGTACAAAAGTTTTTCAAAAATTAGCCAAAAACATTATTCACCCCCCTTAAGGTTTTCAATTGGTATCAGAGCGGGGCTTCTCTAAAAAAGGACTAACACCCTTGAAGCAAAAGATTTTTATTTTACTATGGCTAATGTTTTTAGTTTACCATGTGTAGAAGGATCTTCTACAAATAGACCTCCTCTTTTCAATGGTACAAATTATACTTTTTGGAAATCTAGAATCAAAATATATATTTGTTCTATTAACTTTGATCTTTGGAGCATTGAAGAGAAATGACCTTTTATCCCTCAAAAGGATGGAAGAATCAAGAAAATAGGAGAATTTGATGAATATGATTCAAGAAGGATGACATTGAACTACCAAGCCTTGAACATCCTAAGTTGTGCATTGGATGTTAATGAATACAATCAAGTAAGTGGATATGACTTGGCCCATGACATGTGGAAGTCACTCATAAAGGAACCAACCAAGTTAAAGAATCAAAGTTGGCCTTATTAGTAAGAGATTATGAATTCTTTCTGATGAAGTAAAATGAGAGTATTAGTGAAATGTTCATTAGATTTACAAACATCACAAATGGACTCAAGGCTTATGGAAAGGAATACTCAAGAGGAGAAGCGAATAAAAAAGTTCTAGATGCACTCCCTAAGGTATGGCAACCAAAATGTCTTGCCATAGAGGAATCAAAGGATTTGAGAACTCTCCCAATTGAAGAACTCATAGACTCTCTTCTCACCTATGAGTTGAAAGTAAAAAGGCTAAATGAAATGGAAGAAGAAGAAAACGGAAAAAGAAGCATAGCTTTCAAAGTAAATGAAGAAGAACAAGCTAGCTCTTCCAATGATGAAGATGATCATGATGACGATGAAGATATAGCCTTGGTTATGAGAAAATTCAAAAGATTCTACGAGAAAGGTTTTAACAAAAGGGGAAAGAAACCTCCATTAAGAAAGGAGGACAAAACTCTTCATTATTCAAAGCAAGATGCTTTGAATGCAATAGCATGGAGCACCTTGTAGCCGATTGTCCAAAGGCTATTGAAAAAGAAAAAGGAGCATTGGAAGCCAATCTTGAAGCCTTAAAGAAAAAGAAGAAAGGGAAGGGACTTATTGGTGCATGGGATCAAGATACAAGTGAAAGTGAAGGTGACGAAAAGGCAAACATATGCTTCATGGCAATGGAGAATAAGGTACAATCTTCACCCTCTAACTCTTCTAGTCTCATTGATGATATTTGTGATGATGATTCTTGTACTATGCTTATTGAAATGTATGGTGAATGCGGAAAAGGTTTCTAAAAGAAACAAAGAATTGAAAAACAAAAATCAATTTTTGCTTGATGAAAACTCAAAACTTATTTGTGAAAACAAATCTCTCCTTGAGTCTTTAGAAATCTTGAAAAATGAAAAAGAGTGTTCAAATAATGATTTTTAAAAACTTGTTTTAGAAAACAAGAAACTTTGTGAAAAAGTTCACTCACTTGAAAAATTCATGGTAGATTATGATGTTTTGAAGAAAAAGGTGAGTGATCTCACTACATGTGTTGAAAACTTCACAAAAGGAAAAGAAAGCTTTGAAAAACTTCTTGCTCTCAAAGATCACCTTTTGATAAAAATGGTATTGGATATAATCATTCCAATATTTTTTCTAAACAAACAGGGTTTGTAAACGCTTCATCACCTCACTCACACCTTTGTTGTACCTATTGTGAAAAGAGTGGTCATAAAGCCACAAAGTGTTTTACAAAGAAAAAGATTGAAAGGGGAGTGAAACCGTTTAGAAGGTAAAAGAAAATCCAACTAACATTCATGTACCCAAAAAGCTATGGGTAACAAAAGTCATCTCTACTTCTTCTTTTGTAAGAACACAAAACAAGGTCATCTAAGTGGTACTTGGATAGCGGTTGTTCAAGGCACATGACCAGGAACTCATCACTTATGAGTAAACTCAAAGAAACCGAAAGTGGATTTGTCATGTTTGGAGATAAGAACAAAGGAAAAATCATTGGTATAGGCAATATTGGTCACAATTCTTCTTCTCTTATTAAGGATGTACTTCTAATTGATGGTTTGAAATTCAATTTGCTTAGTATTAGTCAATTATGTGATAGTGGGAAAAAGGTTGTTTTTGAAAGTGATTCCTCTTCTATCATTGATAAGCATGAAACCAAAACTATTTTTGTTGCTAAAAGAGTTGGAAATATCTATGTATTTCATCTTGAAGATCTTCTTTCTCAAAACTTAAAGTGTCTCTTGGTTCATGATGATGATGCATTTTTGTGGCATAGAAGACTTGGTCATGTTAGTATGGATTTATTGAACCAACTTTCTTCAAAAGAACTTGTTAGAGGCTTACCAAAACTTCACTTTGAGAAAACTAAATGTTGTGATGCTTGCCAATTTGGAAAATAAATTAAGACCTCTTTTAAACTAAAGAACATGATTTCAACTTCAAAACCTTTGGAACTTATTCACATGGACTTATTTGGACCAATGAGTACCACTAGTCTTGGTGGTAAGAGGTATGCTTTTGTCATAGTGGATGACTACTCTAGATTTACTTGGACTTTGTTTTTTAGCCAAAAGGATGTGGCATATCAAGAATTTGTAGAACTTTTCAAAAGGTTGAAAACTCACTTGATTGCAAATTGATTTCTATAAGAAGTGATAATGTGAGAGAATTCAACAACCAAGATTTTACAAAACTTTGTGATGATTTTGGTATTTCACACAACTTTTCGGCCACTAAAACCCCACAACAAAATAGTATTATGGAAAGGAAAAACAGCACTTTACAAGAAATGGTAAGATCAATGCTTTGTGAAAACTCCCTTCCTAAATACTTTTGGGCCGAGGCCGTTAACACCGCATGCTACGTCATGAATCGTGTTATCCTAAGACCTTTAAAGAAGACTCCTTTTGAACTCATTTTTAACAAAACCCCTCAATTGGGTATTTTAAAGTTTTTGGAAGCAAATGCTTTATTTTAAACACCAAGGACAATCTTGGGAAGTTTGATAGAAAATCTAATGAGGGAATTTTTCTTGATTATTCTTCAAACAAAAAGGCTTTTAGAATTTTCAACAAAAGAACCTTATGTGTTGAAGAGTCTATTCATGTTAATTTTGATGAAACTAACATTTTTGACAAGAAAGTTGATGATGATGACATAGATAACACTCTAAGTAACCAACCATTGTGCACTCAAACAATGGAAGAACATGCTATGAAAGAATAAGAGATTGAGGAAAAACAAGGAAACAATTAAGAGGCTCAAAATCTTCCTCAAGATGTGATATATCCAAAGGGACACTCCAAGGATGAAATTGTTGGTGATGTATCACAAGGTGTAAGAACAAGAAGGTATTTTATTGACAACTTTCCCCTATTATCTCAAATTGAGCCTAAGTTTATTGATGATGCTTTATGTGATGAGTTTTGAATTATTGCTATGCAAGAGGAGTTAAATCAATTTGAAAGAAACAAAGTTTGGACTTTAGCCCCTAGAACACGTAACTACCCCACTATTGGCACAAAATGGGTTTTTCGAAATAAACTAAATGAATCCGAAGAAGTCATTAGAAACAAAGCTAGACTTGTTGCCCAAGGATTCAATCAAAAAGAGGGCATAGATTTTGATGAAACCTTTGCTCCGGTTGCTAGACTTGAATCCATTAGGATGCTTTTAGCTTTTGCTTGTTTTAAAGGATTCAAACTTTTTCAAATAGATGTTAAGAGTTCCTTTCTAAATGGTGATATTGAGGAGGAAGTTTATGTTGAACAACCTCCCAGTTTTGTGTATGAAAAATTTCCAAATTATGTTTACAAACTTTCAAAAGCACTCTATGGTTTAAAACAAGCTCCAAGAGCTTGGTATGAAAACTTAAGTGGTTTTCTTCTTTCAAATAACTTTTCAAGGGGTATGGTGGACACTACTCTTTTTACAAAAACCTCTTGTAACAATGATCTTCTTCTTGTCCAAATTTATGTTGATGATATTATTTTTGGTGCGACTAATGTCTCTTGATGTGAAGAATTTGCCTCCCTTATGCAAAAAGGATTTGAAATGAGCATGATGGGAGAATTGACATACTTCCTCGGACTACAAATCAAGCAAACGAAAGAAGGAATCTTCATCAACCAAGAGAAGTATACCAAGGAACTTCTCAAGAGATTCGGGATGAACAATGCAAAAGGTATTGGCACTCCAATGAGCTTATCATTGAAGCTTGACAAAGATGAAAAAGGTAAATGGTTGATGAAAAGACATATAGAGGTATGATTGGTAGTTTACTTTATTTAACGGCTAGTAGGCCGGATATTATGTTTGTCGTATGCTTGTGTACTAGATTCCAAGCTTGCCCTAAATAATATTATTTCATAGCTGTAAAACATATTTTGAGATACTTAATTTTATCATATGATTATGGCTTGGTACTCTAAACAATATTGTTATGATCTTATTGCCTACACCGATGCGGATTATACCGGATGTAAGGTAGAAAGGAAGAGTACAAGCGGAAATTGCCTATTTTTGGGAGGATGCTTAGTATCTTGGTACAACAAGAAGCAATCATGTGTATCCCTATCAACCGCCAAAGCGGAATACATCGCAGCCGGTTGTTTCTGTGCACAGGTACTTTGGATGAAACACATATTGATTGATTTTGGTGTTTCTTTTAAGTTTATACCTATTATGTATGATAACACTAGTGCCATAAACATTTCCATAAACCCTGTGCAACATTTAAAAACAAAACATATTGAAATCAAACATCAATTCATTAGAGACCATGTTGCTAAAGGTGATGTATTTTTAAAATATATTTGCACCGAGGATCAAATTGCCGATATTTACTAAACCTCTTTCGGAAGATCTTTTTTTCTATTTAAGAAAATTGCTTGGTATCAGCAAATTTAATGAGTAACGTGTGTTGTTTGTGTTATCTATTTTTCCTATTACATTTTTTTTGTTCTTGCTGACATTTTTCATAAAATCGGAAGCCATTCTTAAAAACCGGACTCAAGAATTTTTCCTCTAAAACATTCCCGAGATTTTCGGACGACAAAACTGGACGACTTCAATAAAATCGGACGTCCGATTTCTTCAATTTACAAAAACTGGACGACTGACTTTGAAAATCGATCGACCTATTTTTTTAAAAATCGTCGGGTCTACACTTTTAAAATAAGATTTTTTCCAACTTTTCACATATTTCTCTCAACTCTCTCTCATTCTCTCGACTGATAACTTCCTCTCTCACAAGACCCATCCGATTTCTTGCTCCGATTTTCGCTCTTCTTCCCTTTTTCTTCAAATCTATCTCTTAGCATAGCAAAGAAACGGTTCTTCTCTCTATTTTTTTGTCAAAATCTGCTTGATTTGAAACTCTCCATCTCCTCTCAAACCCTAGCCGAGTTTCTCCTCAAAAAAATAGTAAAAACCAAGAATGCAAATGTTGGTCAGGGCCAAAATCTTGAAGAAGGAGGTACAAGTAGAGGGAAAGGAAAGGAAAAAAGGGTACCCTATGGAGTTAGGGTTCCTGAAGTTAGGGCTCCAGATAGGTTCATTTCGGTAAAGGAGGCTGCAAACTTTGAGAAATGGACTAGAAATCAAAGAAAAATAGCTCCGGGTCACATAGTCGATTTGAACGACATGCAAAGTATAGAGGCTATCCCTCATCTCTTTGAACTGATTGGTTGGATACCATTGTTGATTGTGAATGAACTTTATTATGTTGAGATGATATATGAGTTTTATGCTAATCTCCATAAGGGAAGGGTTAAAAGAGTTGTCAATGTTCCTCATCAATGGATATTAACTAGGATTTGGGGTAGAGATATTGCTTTTGATAATAGACTACTAGATCACATTTTGGAAACCCTTCAAGATGGAATAAGATTTTATACAAAGAACAAGAAATATTTTGACCAAAATTTATACAGTGAAAGGCGTTTTGAAGAAATCTTCACTAGAGGAGAAGTGTTGAAGAGACATGATGATAAGAATGTCAATAAACTTTATGTATATGGGAGATTACTCCATCACATGATCTCAAATATAATTATTCCAAATGTTAGGCATAAATCATCTATCATCAACATGCACTCTTTTGTGATGCTAGCTTTACATGAATATAGGAGGATAAACTTTGGATATATGGCTATAGAACACATGCTAGCCACACAATCCTCCTCAACCGAATGCTTACCTTATGGATGCTTTATTACCAAAATTTTTCAATACTTTGTGATCAATTTGGTTGGCATTAGTGGTCTAGTCATGGAAAGATCTACAATCAAACCTCCAATAGAATGGGGTTTGAGAAAAATGAAGAAGGGGCATTCATAAAAGGTGGTCAAGACCAGGGTGATAGTGAAGAAGAAGATGATGATGAAGAACAAGAAGAAATGCATGTGAAGAAGAAAGTGACTCCGAGACGAAGATTGAAATGATCAAAAGAGAAACTAGAAGAAAGAAGAAACAAGAGAGACTGGAGGAAGGGTCATCTTCTGGAAGCATAAGTCAAGTGATAGACATGATAGCCTCTCTACAAACTTCAATGAATACTCAGTTTGATGCATTTGACGGTCGCTTTGAGGTTTTGGATGGGAAAGTCTCCGACATTCAAGAAAGGCTTGATACACTGGATAATAAGATGACCGACATACAAGAACGGGTTATGAGCCTAGAGCAAGGAGGAAGAGATAGAGATGATTGAGATCTTTTTTTTTACAAAACCCTCTCCATTTCCCTTGTTTTCCATGACTCTTTCTTTTTCAAATTCCTTCTTGTGGCTTTCTCTTAATGTTATGTTTTTTGTTCTCTTGTGACTTAATATATGTCATTTTTTTTGTTTTACTTTTGGTGTGCTATGTGATCCATTTGCTGCTACCTTTTGTTGCTTTGACTATTTTTTTATGGACTTCATGATGATACTTAATATTGAAAGTCCAATTGCTACCTCTTCTATGATCCCTCAAAATTTCTCTCCTCGGATCATTTTTTGATTTATGACAAAAAGGGGAGAAAATAGTGCAAGATGTAAGGGGGAGAAATTGTTTTTTGATGAGATATGTTGATTTTTATGTTGATGATGCTTTTTCATATATATATATATATATATATGTTTATGCCTTGTTGGTGCCTTAGTATTTCTTATACTTTGTGGAGTTGCTATATAATGATTCTTGCCTATAGGCTATTTGGCTTATTTTGGACTTGTTATCTTCCTTAGCCATATTTGATATGAAGCATGTTTTTAGGGGGAGCTATCTCTCTCTTATGGTGATTGTTGTGTTTTGTTCTTATTGTTGATCTTTTTGAAGCATCACCGTACTTTTACTCTTGCTCTTTTGTTCTTCTAGCATATGTGTTTGTCATAATAAAAAAGGGGGAGATTGTTAGCCCTAAGGGTATTATTACTTATGATTTTGATTATGATTAAAATATGTTTGTGTGAGTATTAAGCTAACCTTTCATAGAACAAAAGAAGCACTTTTGGAGTCTCAAGTCTACATTCTCCAAAAGCAAAAGATCTTGGTGATGAAGGAAAAGAAAAGGAGAAAAGGCAAAGCCATTCCAAGATGAAGTCATTGAAGACATTGAAGACTTATGTCTAAGTTAGGGTGTGCTAAGGTATTTCTTTGTAACACTCCCTAACCTTAATCTTTGATTAGATCATATGTGAAGCTCTTTTAATGATTTTCTCAATATAAAATTTTCTTAAAATCTAAGTATTCTTGAAAGAATTTTTTATGCTTTTGAAAGTTTTTTCTATCTCAAAAAAGAATACCAAGAATACATGTCTTTGAAATAGAAAAGAAAGCTCTTGTCTAAAAAAACTGGCTGTAAAAACTCTCAAAAATCAACCATCCGAGTTTTAAAACCGGTCGTCTGATTTTCTGTAGATGTGTCCGAATCTTTCTATTTCAAAACCGGTCGTCCGATTTTAGGAACTGGTCGTCTGATTTTCTCGTTTACTGTAAAAAGTATTACCGTTGCACTCAGCAACGATCATTTTTCTCAAAAAATATATATAGAATTTTTTGATCGGCCAAAAAGTAAGAAGTTTAGTGAAATATTTATTGAGATCATTTAAGAATTTTAAAGAGCTTTAAAGTACATTTATTTCAAACACTTTCAATCTCAAAAACATCTTCTTGAGCTTCATTGTTGATCTTCATCAAAGAAGAAGTAAAGAGGAGCTTGTGAAAACATTCCATTGATTTGTATCTTCTATTTCTCAAGCTCACATTGGTGACATTGTTCTTAAACTTATCTCTTTCTCTTATTGCTATCAAAGGTTTGTGTTGAAAAACCCCTAGGGTAATCCTTTGATTTATATTGTATTGTGAATTGAGGTTGTGTACAAAACCCTTTTAAGGTGATCCTCAAATTTGTACTCGGTGTGTATTGTGTTTATAGTGGATTCGGTAAATCCTTGAGTGTTGGCTCAAGGTAGTGGATGTAACTCTTTGAGAGAGTGAACCACATAAATCTTTGTGCATTTCCTTCTAAGCGTTTTACTTAATTGTCTTAACCACAAGATTTGTTTGGTTTGGAATTTTATTAAAAAGAGTTTTAGAATTCTTTCTCAAATAAAATTGGAGGTTTACCTTTTAATTTACAAAAGTTTTTCAAAAATTAGCCAAAAATCTTATTCACCCTCCCTCTAAGGTTTTTCAGTTTTGTGTGTCCCCTTCCCCATCTTCCTCTAAAGTTTCTGATGAGTGGATTCTTGATTCTAGTTGCACTTTTCATATGACTTCAAATAAGAATTGGTTTTCTGATTTTGAAACCCTTGATCATGGAAAAGGTTTTATGGAAACAATGATGGTGTGACTAGAAAATTGACCGAGGTGAGATACGTGCCTGATCTTCGGCGGAATCTAATCTCCCTTGGTGTTTTTGATACAAATGGTTATTCTTATAAATCTAAAAATAGGATTTTGCGTGTTTGTAAAGAATCTCTAGTCATACTCAAAGGTTTTAAGAAAAATGGATTGTACACTTTACTTGGAAAAACCGCTTGTGAATCATCTGTATTGTTTTAAAAAACCGTTCCTAAAAAGACCATAATGTGGCATCGGAAGATTGGCCACATTAGTAAAAAGGATTTGCATTATTTACACAAATAAAATCTTTTGAATGGTGACAAAATTAATTCTTTAGATTTTTGTGATTATTATGTTCTTGGCAAACAACACAAACTCAGTCCATTGTTGTTCTTGACTATGTGCATTGTGATTTATAGGGTCTTGAAAAGGTACATACTTCTGGTGGCAATGTTTATTTCCTTTCTGTTGTTAATGATTTTTCTCGCCATGTTTGGGTGTTTCTTTTGAAAACCAAAGACCAAACTTTTGAAATGTTTAATGAGTGAAAACTTTTTGCCAAAAATTGAACTGAAAATAAACTAAAGGTTATAAGAACAAATAACAGTTTGAAATTTTGTAACAAGAAATTTAATAATTTGTGTGCTTTGCATGGTATTGTGCATCATAAAACCGTTAGTCATAACCCTCAACAAAACAGTGTTGCTGAGAGGATTAAGCGAACCATAATGGACAAAGTTAGGTATTTCATGGTGTCATCCAGTGTTCCTAAACCTTTTTGGGGAGATGTTGTTAGTACAACAGTAAACCTTATTAATAGGTCTACTTCCACTATCATAAACTTCAAAACCCATAGAATTGTGAACCGGCTAACCACTAAACCTGTCCAACCTTAGAGTGTTTGGGTGTGCTGCTTTTACACATCAAAGGGAAGCGAAGTTAGACCCTAGGTTTAAGAAGAGAGTGTTTACAGGCTATCCTAGTGGGGTGAAGAGTTAAAAAGTGTGGCTCAAATGTGAGCCAGGTGTGAGGGTAGTCGTGAATAGAGACGTAGCTTTTAACGAGCTTGACATGCCCTGTCTTAAAACTGAAACCAATCCCAAGAGTTCTACCAAAATACCCATAGTTGGGAACATTCCTCTGGAGGTGGAGGATACCTCCGAACCCTTCTCAAGAGCAAATACTAGAACCCGAAACACTAGAACTCGAAATCAATGAAGAGTCTGTTAACCCAACAAGTATACCCGAAACCAATGTGCCCTGATCAGAAAATTCTTATGATGATGAGGATCATCCTGAAGCACAAGCACAAGCACAAGCCCTTAGAGACTACCAATTGTCTAAGGATAGGGTTAGAAGAGTGTCTAGGGAACTCACTAGGTATAGTTTTTCATACATTGTATCTTATGCTTTTGCTATGGCATCTTTTGTTGAAGAGAAAGAACCTATATATTTTTCTGATGTTTTAAAGAGTTCTAATCGCTCTTTGTGGATGCATGTGATGAATGAAGAGATGTCTTCTTTGCATAAGAACAAAACTTGGGTGTTTGTTTCTAGACCACCTAAACAAAAACTGATTGATTGTAAGTGGATTTTCAAAATTAAAGAGCCTGAATCTGTTAATGAACCTCCACAGTTCAAGACTAGATTAGTTGCAAAAGGTTTTTCTCAAGTTGAAGGTATTGATTTTAATAAAATCTTTTCTCCTGTCATTAAGTATAAAACAATTAGGATTATGCTTGTTATTATTGCCTTCTTTGATCTTGAGCTTGAACATTTAAATGTAAAAACTGCCTTTTTGCATGGTGAACTTGATGAAACCATTTATATGTGCCAACCACCTAGTTTTGAGGTGAAAGATAAGGAGCATATGGCTTGTCTTTTGAAGAAGTCCTTGTATGGGCTTAAGCAATCACCTAGATAGTGGTATAAAAGGTTTGATTCTTTTATGCTTAAAGTTAGTTTTGTTAAAAGCAATTATGATAGTTGCTTGTATTTTTGTGGTGATAATGCTGATAATATCATTTATTTACTGCTTTATGTTGATGATATACTAATTGCCTACAAGCATACAGATAAGATTGTGAATCTGAAACTTTTGTTGAAATCAGAGTTTGAGATGAAGGATTTAGGATCTGCCTCTAGAATCCTTGGTATGAACATTGATATGGATAGAACTGACTACTCTTTGTTTATATCCCAAAAATCTTTCTTGCAGAAAATTGTTTCAAAATTCTCCGTGCATTTGTTTATTTGTACCCTTCTTGTGAGTCATTTTAAGCTTTCTTCAAAAACCTGTCCCAAAACTGAAAATGAAAAAAAAGACATGACCAACATCCCTTATAGAATGGTTATATGATCTATCATGTATTCCATGATCTCCACTCATCCTAATATTGCTTATTTCATATGCCTTTTGAGTCGTTTTATGTCTAACTCAGTAGGGATCATTGGGCCACGTTTAAATGGTTGCTGAAGTACCTTAATAGGACTATTGATAGAGACTTGCATTATCATAATTGGACTGAACAACATGAATTAGTTGGTTATGTGGATTCTGATTTTGCAGGTGATAAATAAGGTAGAAAGTCTACCACATCTTATTTCTTTACCCTTGCTGGTAATTGTGTTTCATGGAAATCACAGCTGCAGCTTGTAGTTGCTCTTTCGACTACGGAAGCTGAATATATTGCTACCACAGAGGCAATTAAAGAAGCTATTTGGCTTCAAAGACTTTTATCTGAGTTGTATCTTTTGCATTCTAAAGTTGTCATATTTACTGATAGTCAAAGTTGTCTTCATTTGTGTAAAAATCATGTCTATCATGAAAGAACAAAATGCATAGATGTTAAATATCATTTCATTAGAGAAAAAGTTTCAAATGGTTTAGTTAATATGGATAAAATTAGTACTAAAGATAATCTGCAGATTTTGGTACTAAGATTGTGACAACCGATAAGTTTGTTTTGTGTAGAGATTTCCTTCCTTCATATTTATGCAGGTTGACTCATTGAGATTGTCTTGGCTGGGAAGTTAACTAAAAATGTGTTCAAGGAGGGTTTGTAGGCTTTGTTGGGCTAATTTTTCATACAATTTTATTTTTCCTTTTCAACACATTTTTAGTATTCTATGATGAGATGGACTGGGCCTCACACTAAGCGGATTGAGTTTAATTTTTGGCCCAAGATGCCGGGCAGGCTAGGCTGAACCACACTCTAGGTGACTTCGATGCTCTTATAAATAAACCTTTCTCACCACTTGCCGACACCAACTCTGTGGAGCAGCTCCTTTCGTTTCTTTTCTCTCTTTAGTCGTCCGGTTTTTTAGTGTTGGTCGTCCGATTCTGTAGACCATTTTTGCAGGTATCTTTGTTTTGGCGAAAATCGGTGGACCAATTTTCACCCTCTTCATCTGATTTGAAGATCCGATGTTCAGTGTTCATTCGGTTCCATCATCCGATTTTGTAATAGGATATATCTCTTTCTCTTTTTGCTTTTCCACTGCAATTATAATAGTAAATAGAAAGTTTGTAAATAGAAAGTTTGTAATGTTAAACATGGCTGGTCACTAGATGTTACACAAACAAGAATGTCCAATTAATGTAAGTAGCCAGCAGAAGTTGGCAAATCTGGCAACTATCCACTCAAAATTTAAGGAAGAAAATTAGCATAATTAGAACCCTTGTACAAAAAATGCACCAAACAATTGAAGGTGGGAAAAGAATGGCCTGCTCTGCTCTCATTAGATTACAACCTTGGACTGACAGAAATTTCATCATTCCACTGTTTACCCTTCAGCAGTTGTTAACTATACACAAAAAAAGGAGGGAAAAAATACACAAAGGGCAGCTAAAATCATGGTTCTTCAATTGATTCAAGTTGATCATTTTCTAATGGACTCAAATGGCAATGAGAAAAGAGAGGTGGTGGAGTATCAACTGGCAATGCACCTTCTAATACCTTTACAACCTCCCCCATTGAAGGTCTCATTCGCTCGTCTTCTTGTAGACACCAGAATGCAATCCTAAGTGCTCGCTCTAATTCCTCTAAATTCGTGTTGGCTTCCATTCGGATATCAGCAATGCTCTCAGTTTGAGCTGCAGCCCACTTTTTGTATGCCCATTCACAAGCTTCGTCAGTGTTTTGGCATCCGGTAATCAATCTAACGAGCATCTTGCCAAAATCTCTCACATCCACCTCTGCCATTCCCCCTGCATAGGATACTTCTTCAGTCATGAATGTCAGCCCGTATTCACTCACCTTGGCTTCAAAATTGTCGTCTAAAATGACATTTTCACATTTTATACTTCCATGACTAACAAACTCTCTACATTCTGTATGCAAGTAAGATATTGCCCTTGCTGCTCCTAAGCCAATACCCATCCGTCTTTTCCATGTCAGCCTCTTGCTCAATTTTGGATCTTCTAAGCAGTTTCCAAGTGAGCCATTCTTGGAAAACTCATAGACCAGAAATCTATGTCCAGAATCACAACAGAAACCTTCCAGCTTCAACAAATTCTTGTGATATATGCTTCCTGTTTTTGAAACAGCACTGCGGAACTTCCTTTCATCTATGGTTTTACTTAGCTTTTTAATTGCAACTGGCTGGTTATCTGGAAGGGCACCTTTAAATACCTGAGGCCCTATTTGGTGCTTGAAATTATCGGTGAAGTCACTGATCTCGGGATAGGATAACATGATACAACCTCTTGCACCATGATCCATATAAGTAGAAGTTGTTCTTCTTGTCATTTCTTTTCTTCTTCTCAAAATGCAGAGCATTACTCCAAACTGGATCATGACAAACACAATTATTGTTCCCGCAACAACTCCTGTAAGACAACGAAAGCAAATTCTCTCTGATGACTTCGGAATAGAGTTTCCTGATGAAGGTTGAGTAGGTTTCTGGAGAGACGCTGCAAAAGGATCTGAACAAGTCTTGACAAAAGACACATAACCTAAAGAGGGATTGGACTGGCCACCAATGTAGCGAGTCCTTATTATTTGACAGTTTGCAGACCCATTGTTTATGAAGGTTGCAGCAGTGCAAAGTGGATCGTCTTGGCATAGAATCTTACATTGCCTCAAACTGCTTTGCACCATGGTTTCATTGGGCGGATATATTCCATATAGGGCAGTATGCTCATAAGTAATCATGGAAGAACCAGACTGACAACTTTCTTGATATGGAACCAAACATTTTGCATTGGCCTCACCAGGATATGTGAATGGACATTTGCAAAATGGGGAGCCAGATGCATTGTATAGACAAATACCACGTAGGTTACAAGTTGCAAAGACATCACACTGATTTTCAAAGGCCTGCCATACAGATCTCCATGACTTTGAAGCATCTTGCCATGAATATAACCGAAGATTTCCATCGGGATCCACCCTTAGAAAGCGGTATTTCACATCTGAATCATTGTGGTCCTCTGAAACAATAGACCGTATAGGTTTGGATCTTTGGTCAAGGAGTTGCAGAGTTCCATCAGTGCGGAGCAGAGCTCGGAGAGCTGCCTCAGAAAAATTTCCACTGGTCCAGTAAATGACACTAGTTTCCCATCTAAGTTGTAAGAGTCCTGATTTATCCATAAAGAGACTATAATAGCTGGAGACTGAGTTTCTGCTAGGTGGCCGGAGCACTTGGAGAACAGATAGATTCTGGCCAGGGAGAAGTGTGTCAGAGGGAGTATCAAAGCTTTGCCAGATGATATCTTTTCCTCTGTTCAGCAGCACAAGATTACCATCATCTTGAAGAACTGCCGAAGCAACAGATTCATTGCCAGTTTTGCTAGTCCAGGCAACTTCTTTTGTGGCCGAATCATACAGAACTAACTCCCCCATCTGAGTAAGCTGGAAACATGAACTGCTACCAACTCTAAGTTCACCTCCAGCTACCCAAACCACTCTTTGATTAGTTTCTGGAATAGAACTTGAGAAAAAGCGGATTCCAACACTGTATTGATTGGAACAATTGAAAAATCCAATTGCAAAATCCCCATTGGAGGAGACCCAGTAGTTATTCTCTTCAACTGAGAGTTTGGAACCCAACGGAATTTCTGAACCGACAACTGAGTAAAGCAACAACTTCAGAGAGATACAGAGCAAAAAAGATCTTTTGAACATTACTCTCTCTTGTCTTGGCATATTGGCATATGCTCAAGAATGCAAGTAGCAACAAAGCAAACTACATCGGATCTACGCAGATGGACAAGCAATCACTCAGTCTCATCCATTACTAGTAGTAAGACTGTGTTAGCAACCGTGAAAGCTTTGAAAAACAAAGAGAACCCAAGATAGCCCGAAAATTCAAGCAGCATATTCCAACGAACTACAAATCTGAATCCTACTACGCTTTGAAGGACTAAATTATAACTGAGTCCCAGTGCGAAGTACAGGTTAAGGTCTCCAAATCTGAGCATGCATTGAGCTTAGGTAAGAACTTTTTAACAGGTCCCATATGAAGCTGAATAAAGCGAAGACGAATTCAATAAAGATACCATGAGTAGAATATCATACCTGAAAAGTCATTCAAAGCGCTTAAGCTTCAAGAAACGCAGCCATTAAGTACTACCATTGGCAAAAGATACAAAGCAGCCAGCGATTCAACTTTTGGACCTATAGAAAAATTAACATGTGAGAATCGACTTCTCAACGCATGATGATTGAATCAGAGAGCTTATGACATAAACAATTCAAAGCTGGGGCACCACATAACAGTATAACGAAGAAAACAACTACAATTAAATATTTGACTGTGTTAATAATATGAGAATTGGTTGAGTCTATGTTCAAATGGGACCCAATATAGGTCAAAATGATGAGCATTATTAAGGCTAATACAATCACTTTCATACCCCAGAAAGACACCAAGCAATTTTACAAGCATCCAAAGTTTGAAAGCTCAATATATAATATAAAGATTATTAAAAAAATATGACACCAGTCAACAAATGAGCCTAGAAACTAACTACTTAAGTAATCAGCCTTGCCATAGAAGTACTAACTAACCCTGTGATGAATGCACTTGTGTGTTAAAAAAAGAACATAGACTTGTGTGACACAGAATCTGTTGAAGATTAGAGCCCATAGATTTAGTACTAAAAATTAAAACTTCGAAGAAAAGGGGAAAAATAAAGTTGAAACTTTGGCAAAAAGGGGAAGCGTTTAGGCCAATCTGCCAAACAAATTAAGCAGTATATTCATAAATAGACAAATTAATTTTTTAAAGCATGAAAAAACAGACAAGAAATGCAGAAATGCTGTGATTTTTAAGCAATAAATACCCAGTAGTAAGCTGTAGCTTTATCTTCTATTGGTACCGACAAATCTTCAAGAAAATGAGAACCCATTATTCAGAAAACTTCATAATATGCAGAACCCAATCAGAGAAATAATTTTTCTTTCCAAGAAGCGGAGGAAAGTGATGTTGAAAACTTGAGGGTTTATAGTCAATGATGGAGATGGGTTTCTGTAACAAGCTTGACTACAATATGTAAATAATTTGAAAGAATAGGGACCGGCGGGAATGTGTTGGGAGAATCGCCGGAGAAGCAGCCGGAAGTGAAGTTTAACGGAGAAAATGGGGTTTGCGAAGGAAGAATGTGAACTGTAGGAAGTGAAGTCAAAAGAGAGTCTGAACTGTAAACTTGGGTGTGGGCAGCCGAGTGTCTAATATAATAATACCCTTACCCTTTCCACCAAAAAATAACCTGTAAAACCAAACAAAATATTTTTCTTTTCATTTCAGAACAAAGGTTTCATTTCTTTTCTTCTCCCAATAAGGAGGAGGAGGATGCTCAGAAAAGATAAAATAACAAAAGCACAAAAATAATAGATGAGGCCGATTAATATACCTTCATCTATTTAATGTTTCAGATCTCTCTTCATCACTGAACATATCTTTAGATCAACTGAACGACCATATTCATAGTTAAAGTAGTACACTCAAATGTACAAATGGTCTATTTTTTAAATTTTTTGCATATTTTTTAATAATATATACTTTAACCATTATGTTAATTTTCAATTTAATATTATAATATGAGTTTTTTTAATTAATATAATATTGATCATATTGAACAAACTCCAGAAGGAATAGTTTATATACAGATGGATCCTAGTTCTTCTACGATAGGAAATATTCCTAGAACATATTCTACCAGATCTGAACGATCTTATATTTCACCTCTGTTAGAAGATAAAGATTATATTCCTTATAGGGTTTCTACTTCCCAGGTCAGTGAGCGTGATGAACATAATCATCATGTGGAGAAAGTTTTAAAAACAAAAGAAAATATTGTTAAAGGTGTTTATAACAAAGATCCGGAGATAACCGAATCAGAAATGAATTTTTCATTATGAATAATACACCAAAAATTGATTTTATACCTGGATCTGAAGCCAGGCAAAAAATTAAAACTGAATTTAATTTATCTAGATGGGAACCATTTAGACAGTGGTTTTTCTCTAATTTTGATGATACTCTAAAATATTATATTTCTGAAGAATTTTATAAATGTTTATCTATTCATAATATTTTATTTCCATTTGTTCCATGGTTCATGAATAAATATATTGAACCTTATATTTCTGTTTTAGAAAGAGATTATAAACTCTTAAATGGAAATATTATTAAAGGAGTTTGGCCTCCTCAACAACCTTTTCATTTGGAAAAGGACAATCATATTGTTAGTTTTACAGCATTTGTGAAACTTTTTGAACATGATACATTACATATCACTGTAAAACAAATTAATAAACTTATTGAACAACAGAATTATACAAACATTTGTTTAAATGTCTTAGGAGAACAAATTCTCTCTCTTCATAAGCGAATTGATGTTTTATTACAAAAACTTGACAAGATTGATACATCTTCTTCAGACATTTCAGGAACTAAAGAAGTTATATGTGCTCCACCTTTGCAGCCTCCTCCTGAAATTTATAATTATAAATTAAAAAAGATGTCAGATCTAGAAGAGATGCTAGATCAGAAATTTAAAAAATTAAATATTAATACTTTAGAAAATGAATTTTCTGATAAATTATCAGAAACTAAGCATTATAAGCCTATTATTCAAGATGAACTTAATAAGTTACATAAGTTTGCTGATAGACCGACACAACGAATAAATTATTATAGAAGACCCTCTCCAGTAGATATTCTACATGAAGAACAAGAATATATTAATAATAATAGTTATAATGGGAAAAGCATCTATGAATGGAATTTAGATGGTTATACAGAAAAACAGATTTATAATCTTACACATAGAATGCTTATGTACGAGTACGATCGATGAACCTGATTGGCAATAGTGACAGTAATATTGCAAAAATGATAGTTGCAGGATTTACTGGCCAACTTAAAGGTTGATGGGATCATTATCTTTCTAGCCAAGAGAAAGAAACTATTTATCATACTATTAAACAAGAAGAAAATGGTAATACTAGTGAACAAGCAGTTTATACACTGATTGTAACTATATTAGAACATTTTACCGGAAGAATTTCGGATAATAATGAGACTAATAGAACACTATTACAAAATACTAGGTGTAAAACACTTACAGATTGGCGATGGTATATGGATCAATTCCTTAATAGAATTATGGAATTACCTGAGAGTAATAGTTCTCATTGGAAAGCCAAATTTATTGATGGCTTACCTCCATTATTTGCTGAAAGAGTACGTAAAACTCTTAGGAAAGATCAAATCTCTATTCCTTATGAAAGTTATACATATGGCAGTCTTATAGCGACTTGCAGAACTGAAGGTTTAGCCTTATGCAATGAAATTAAATTAAATCAACAAATTAAACGGCAAAGACTAACTGAAAGAACTCAGTTAGGCCAATTTTGTAGTCAATTTGGGTTGGATATTCAACCACAAAGAAAACAACTTCATAACTCTTCTACTAATCATAAACATGAATTTTATCATAAAAAGAAAAAGAAGAGATATTCTCAGGCTCAGCTTGAGAAAAAAGCTAAAAGAAAGTCGGATAGACTTGAAGGAAAGAAAGACAAACGTAATATTGTCTGTTATAAGTGTAAACGCATAGGTCACTACGCTAATAAGTGTAGGATGAAACAAAAGATTAATAATCTTAATATTAGTGAAGAATTGAAAGATTCTTTAGAAAAATTATTTTTAGAATCTGATGAGTCTGAAGATCTAAATTCAGCCTCAGAAGTAGATCATATCTATGATTCTTCTGCAGATTCAGATGAAGCAATGTGTCATTGTAAACAAGAAGTCAGTGAATCTGATAAAGAAGACGATGATTATTATAAATTAATATCTCAATTTCAAGATTCTGATATTAATGTTTTAACTAATAATCATATTTTAGAATTTTTAAAATCTATTAAAGATCCTGAATTACGGTCTCGAATTATAGAAAATCTGGATGATATTCCATCAACTAGTACTTCTACTCCTCAGAAAGAAGTAGAATTTATCCCTAATAATAATCCATATTCAATGACAGAAGTTTATAAACTCATGAAATAAAGATATGAGGATTCTCATAAATCTCCTACTACTCTAAAAGATTTGTATGGAGAAATACATCATCTTAAAGATGAAATTAAGATGTTAAAACAAATAAATCAAAATCTTGATGTTAGAGTTTCTAATTTAGAAATGAAAAAAGATTATGCTTTGGTTACACCAAATCTTTTTGACAATCTTAATAAGATTGGAGAAGAGAATTTCTTAACTACGCTTGATATGATTACATCATTCAAGTTTTATGTGAAAATTACTTTACTTATAGGTAAAGATGAAATGAAAGAATTTACTGCCCTCATTGATACAGGTGCAGATATTAGTGTTATACAGGAAGGATTAATTCCTACTAAATACTTTCAAAAAACAACTCATAGTTTGCGTCATGCAGGAGGTGATAGATTACAAATTAATTTTAAACTACCTCGTGCATATATTTGTAATAATAAAGTCTGCATTCCTGAAAGCTTTTTATTAGCTAAAAATATTACAAACCAAGTTATTCTTGGAACTCCTTTTATAAAGAAAATTTTTCCTATTACTTATATAGGTACTGATTGTATTATAGGTACTTTTGAAAATACACCTGTTTCTTTTCAGTTTATCACTGAACCAAATACCAGATTTGTAAATGAAATAAAGATTTCATTTTAAGAAAACAAAATCAAATTAATTTTATAAATTTTGAAATAAATTCTGTTGCAATAGAAGAAGTTCTACAAAATCCTAAATTACAGGATAAAATTAAAAAGCTACAGCATCATATTTCTGTAGAAATTTGCAATGATCATCCAAATGCTTTTTGGAATCGCAAGAAGCATGAAGTTAAACTTCCTTATATTGATGACTTTAATGAAAGTCAGATTCCTACAAAGGCAAGACCTTGCCAAATGAATTCTAAATATTTAGAATTATGTAAAGAAGAAATAGCTTCTTTATTAAATAAAAAATTAATAAAAGAGTCAAACTCGCCCTGGTCATGTACAGGATTTTATGTTAATAAAAATAGTGAAATAGAAAGAGGGGTACCACGATTGGTTATTAATTATAAACCTCTTAATAAAGTATTAAAATGGATTCGTCATCCTATTCCTAATAAAAATGATTTATTAGATCGACTTTATGAAGCTCTAATATTTTCTAAATTTGATTTAAAATCAGGATATTGGCAAATTCAGATAGCTGAAGAAGACCAATATAAAACAGCATTTAATGTTCCTATAGGCCACTTTGAATGGAAAGTGATGCCTTTTGGCTTGAAAAATGCCCCTTCTGAATTTCAGAAAATTATGAATGATATATTCATACCATACAGTGACTTTATATTAGTCTATATAGATGATATCCTAGTCTTTTCTAAGAATGTTCAACAACATTTTGAACATTTAGAGATGTTTAAGAAATTGGTAATACAGAATGGTTTGGTTATATCAAAACCTAAAATGGTTTTATTTCAAACCAATATTAGATTTCTTGGTCATAACATTGAAAAGGGGAAAATCATTCCTATCAATAGAAGTATAGAATTTGCTTCTAAATTTCCAGATGAAATACTGGATAAAACGCAATTGCAACGATTTTTAGGCAGTTTAAATTATATTTCACCGTATTATAAAAGTCTAGCTTCAGATACAACGATCTTATATGATAGGTTAAAAAAGAAACCTAAACCATGGACTTCTCAGCATACTGAGATAGTCAAGCATATCAAAGCAAAAGTGAAATCTTTGCCTTGTTTGGTTTTAGCCAACCCTACTTGGCAAAAGATTATAGAAACGGATGCTTCTGATATTGGCTATGGGGGTATTCTTACTCAACTTTGTCCTGTTAATAACAAACCACATTTAGTCAGATATCATTCTGGCAAATGGACTGATAGTCAGAGAAATTATGCAACAGTTGCTAAAGAGATCTTAGCAATTGTTAAAAGTATCTTAAAATTTCAAGATGATTTATATAATCAGAAATTTACTGTTATAACAGATTGCCAAGCGGCAAAATTTATGTTTAATAAAGATTTTAAACATGATGTTTCTAAACAAATGTTTGCTAGGTGGCAAGCTCATTTAGCTCCATTTGATTTTGATATTATTTATAAGCAGGGTAAAGATAATAATCTTCCTGACTTTTTGACTCGTGAATTTTTGTAGCATGCAGGGACGGGGATATAATTTCCGTGGTCGTGGTGGCCGTGGCAGAGGTAATACCTCACAGCCTAAAGACAAAAATGTTGTTCTACAACATGGAAACAAGACTCTTATAAGTCAACAAATTACTCAAATTCCTGCGAATGAAGCTCAATTATATGAGGAATTTAAAAAACAGTTGCGTGCTACTCAACAACAACAGACGGGTGAAACCTCCTCCTCATCATATGCACAGGCTCTGGCTGAACCAGAAGAAGATCATACACCTTCTTATCATACTCATAAGGAAAAAGACATTATATGTCATTTGGAACACAAAGATCTCCAATGGAAGGAAAATCCATGGCTGTTAATCAACAGATATCTTGATGTGGCATCATATGCGGCAACGTCATACAAACAACGGCAATATTATGAAAATGTTTTAAAAGCAACATATTGTGAAATTACACATTTTTATCCTGGTGGTGCTAAAACCGGGACTATTTATAATTTTAGCAAAATTATAATTAAAAAGATTATATCTATTGAAGAATGGGGAATTTCTCCTTTGAGGGCAAAGGAATTTATAATTCCTGGTACTAAATTAAGTATCAAATATAATTATTGGGATTATATTGATGCTTTTCATAGAGCACTATTATATGAAAACCCAACCAAGAAACACACTTGGTTAATTAAGATTTGTGGGCATGTATATAACAATCCCTTACCGAATTGGTTTTTTACATGGTGGACACGATTTGGCACATCGGGAAAAATACTTCCTGAGAATTTTAAATCTTTATATGGAGAATGGATTAATATATCTCCAAAGGTCGCTGATTATATCAGTTTAGATCTAGACTCAGAAGACATAGCTTCTATGCTTTTCTTTATAGAATTCTCCATACCATGGGTATGGAAGTGGACTCCTGAAGTGGGTTATACCCAACATAATATGCCATGCATTAGAAGAGCTACTCATAGTAGGTTTTGGGAAAGATTGAATAAAATCGATTCTGAAACCAAAACTATCCATGGTCAGAATATTCTGGATGATATCCAGCAGAAAATTATGTTATACAAGAAAAAGAAAGAAACTGGTGAGTTTAAAACTCCTAACCCATTCAGTCAGTTATCTTCTATGTTAAGATTACAAAAAGATGTGATACCAAAGGACGATTTGATTAAATCTTATCTGCAACAATTTAAGAAGGAGCTGATCAAAAATTTGCTTCCAGACGACAAGACTGACATTTCTATGGCAGGCTCGTCTAATGAAGATTGCTTAGCAGGGGAATCTCAAGACCCTCATGCCAATGATGATATGGATGAAGATAATAATCTTAATGAAGATGATATTGACCAGATGGTTAAAGCTATGGAAGATGCTGCAAGACAAGCCATAAAGTAAAAGGATGCCGACACGCATGTGACTGCAGCCCCACCTCATTGAAATTATTGTCCTTGTAGGACCATTGTAATAGTACCCGCATTATAGGGAATAGTGATACATATTATTCGGATTTTAAATCCTTATGTAATAGCATTAGATAGTTTAGCTGGTGTCCGCACTCCTTATTGTCTATAAAAGGAGGAGAACTCTTCATAAGAAGGACACACATCTAGTAATCTCCCTCTCTTATTTTCCAGTACTCTCTCTCCCTCCTTATATACAATCTCTCATAAATAAGAAGGTTGCAGCTTTTCTATTCATCCCTGGTAATCTTTTAGTTCTTATTCTTCTCTTTTATTTTATTACTTTAATCTTTGTTTTAGATTTAGTCCCATGGCAGGCTAAATCATTTCATGTTAAACTATGGATATATAAATATATCTGGCTAATTATATTGTAAAGATCCTTATTTTGTCCGGATGGATAGCAGTTTATGTAATAACTTAGCATTTGGGTTATGAACTTGAAACTGGCCTTACTTATTAAAAGAATAAGGAGCCTGTTGAAAGCCGTTGAGTGTAGGCTATGTAAGGCGTTGATCCCGGTTTTATTCTTTGATAAGTAGGTTGACGGTTTTAAAGTTTATGTAAAAATTGTACCTTTAAATTCTAAGTTATTGCATGGACTACTATCTGGCTACCTTCGGACCTCATTTGGTATCAGAGCCATGTAATTGCTATGATATATGTGATTCATAGTTTAACATGACATCCCTTCCTTAAATTCAAATGAATTTATTAAGAGAAAAGAGGAACATTAAAAATGTTTCTAAACAAGAGATGGATATTCCTGAAAACTTGGAAGCACTTAATAAGTGGACTATTCCAAGGGTTGATTTAAAAACTGTTTATCAGTTAGGAACCTTTGAAAAATTGGGTTTGAAACAAGTAGTTAAAACTACTGAAGAATCAGTCTCTTTAGATAATGAAGAAACTGAGATTAAATTGTTATCATTAAATGATATACTTAAATATAAAGATTTATATAAGTTCATTCATATTGGACTGGTGCAGATTGCATTCAAACCTCTTACTTTAGAAGGTTTACCTGAAAGTTTTATTGCATGCTTAAGAGATGCAAGAAATCTAAATTGGAAACAATCACTTATAGGTGTGATCCAATCTAGTCTGGCGCATGGACCAGTATATTTTAATGTCTATCCTAATCTTTCTTTGTCTTTAAGTGATGTCAATATATTTGATACTCTAACATTAAATGTTAAGACTCATGGCTATAATTATATGGCTGGATCTGAACTTATATGTATTTGTTATAGAATTTATTATAAACCATTATTTACCTTAAATCCTAATTGTAAATTAATGGATAAAAAGATAAATGAAACTGTTTTAATAGAAACCAATTTTAATAGATCTAAAATCTCAACAAGAAGAATTATTAAATGGGATGAAATCCCTATGCCTCCTCAATGGAAATTGGAAAGAACTGGTTATATCCAGTCAAGAACTGGTTATATCCAGTCAAAAACAGAACATAATATTGATCATATTGAACAAACTCCAGAATGAATAGTTTATATACAGATGGTTCCTAGTTCTTCTACGATAGGAAATATTCCTAGAACATATTCTACCAGATCTGAACGATCTTATATTTCACCTCTGTTAGAAGATAAAGATTATATTCCTTACAGGGTTTCTACTTCCCAGGTCAGTGAGCGTGATGAACATAATCATCATGTGGAGAAAGTTTTAAAAACAAAAAAAAAATATTGTTAAAGGTGTTTATAACAAAGATCCGGAGATAACCGAATCAGAAATGAATTTTTCATTATGAATAATACACCAAAAATTGATTTTAGATCTAGATCTGAAGCCAGGCAAAAAATTAAAACTGAATTTAATTTATCTAGATGGGAACCATTTAGACAGTGGTTTATATATAATAATATTAATTTTTTTAGAGATTAATTAATTATATATATTAAAAAATAATTAATTATTAAAAACAATTAATAATAACCATTTAAATAATAACATTAAGTAACAAAAAGAATTTTTTAAAAAATTAAAAAGCATTACGGGGTATTGGCGTGAGTATTGAGTACCCAATGCAATCTTGATGCGAGATTCTTTCGATCTACATCGGATTTTGCGAAGAATTTAGATCTATATTAATGTTTGATTTTTCGACTCTCATACAATTTTAAAACTTTTAAATTGATGAAAATGTAAATTAACTAATATAGAAGGATATATTAAGTTTTTTTCATATTTTTAAAAATTAAATTTAAACAAATTTGAGTTTGAAATTAAATGTAGAAAGAAGATAGAGAGATGATAGGAGAAAAAAAAATTGATAAGAATAAAATTTTTTTGGTATAAAATTTAAATTTTAAATATTTACACAGGTAGCCGAAAAAAGTATTTATTGCCTCCAAAAACAATTTAATGGAATGGGTGGTGAAAAAAGGATTGTGGGGACTTTGACAGGACAGATTACTTTGACTTTGTGGTTAGGTTTGAGAATGTCGGAAGTGTGTGTTTGACAGATAAATACTTATTTCTCTAAATTATTATTTTATATAAAATTAAGTAAAAATATAATTATGCAATTGGTCGATAAATCTAACTCGATAAATATAGATGTATAGCGCGAAAAAATTATTATTTTTCTTCATCTTTTAGTTTCTTTGACTTCTCTCTACTCCTTTCTCCACTCTAAAACTAAAATATTTAACATTGAACTTGTATTGGAGGTAGATATAGATCATTATGAAGAATTTGTAGAATAAAATATCAATTTAGATATAAGAAAAGTTGAAATTTTTTTTTTTTCAAAATTGGGGCTCGGACCCGGACATGAGCGGATCGCCGGTCCTGGCGACCCAAGCAGGTCTGGGTCTCCAGTCTGGACAACCCGAGCTTTAGGTTTTTTTTTTTTTTTTTTTTAAGGAAGAAAGAATTTTTGTAGATATTTGGAAAACTTTAAACATGAATAACTTTGCGATCGGATGTCCGTTTCACGCGTATGACCACTCGTTTCGATGGTTCTCGTAAAAATAAACGCAACGGCATCGTCGAAAAAGTGATCTGGACGCGTTTCGAGGTAAAAAAAAAATTGTCTCGTATAGTCGAAAACTTTGACGGGGCATAACTTTGCGCTCGGACGTCCGATTGAAGCGATTCTTGTGGGCATTTCGGGTATTTTTTCGAGATCTACGCGTCGGAAACGTCCTTAAGGAGGTTTCCATCAACCGTTCCCACAAAAACATCATATTTTCCTTTCAACTTTTACGCTTTTGTAATTTTCTAATACTTTCTCTCTTGTTAACTAAAAAATTAAGGCGCCAATTTGAAAGTTAAATAGAGGAGCAGTCTTCTTTTTTCTCTAATTAAAAATAAATATCCATGATCGATACCAATTTGTAAGGCACCAAGTTTGTAATTTTTTCTCCGAAATTCGTCCGGATCACTTTTTCGACGATGCCGTTGCATTTATCTTTATGAGAACCATCGAAACAAGTTGTCATACGCGTGAAATGGACATCCGATCGCAGAGTTATTCATGTTTAAAGTTTTTCAAATACCTACAAAAATCATTTATTCCTTATACAAACAAAAAAAACCCTGAAGCTCGGGTCGCCCGGACCTGCTTGAGTTGCCAGGACCGGCGATCCGAGCCCCAATTTTGAAAAAAAAAATTTTCAACTTTTCTTACATCTAAATTGATATTTTATTCTACAAATTCTTCATAATGATCCATATCTACCTCCAATACAAGTTCAACGTTAAATATTTTAGTTTTAGAGTGGAGAAAGGAGTAGAGAGAAGTCAGAGAGAAACTTTGTAGAGAGAGAAAGAAGAAAAATAATAATTTTTTCTGCGCTATATATTCATATTCTCGAGTTAGATTTATCGTTCCCTTTTCTAATACTTTTGCTATTATATGTGGAATATTATTTAGGTTGTATATTAGCTTAGATTTAAAATTTAAACAAATTAAAACCATTTCCTAAAATTTATAAAAAATAATAAAATATTTACGAAAGGAAAAAAAAATGCTCCCAAGAGTGTTGGGCTGCAAAGAGAAAAGTCGTAGTAGTAATTAGCACATTGGCATCCGAATTCCAAGTACGTCCGAAGATGATGATGTGGCCGTTGATCATCATCACTGACAGCTTCATCATTCTGTCTTTGAAAAGGCATTATATAAAAAATTTCAAAAATTCATAAAAATAACTCCAAAATAATTTATTTTTTGAGACATAAAATTTTCTCTACAAACTTTTTCTTTTAACTTTTCTCTAAAAAAAACTCTAACTTTGAACATTAAAACGAAATTAAAAAAAATATGAATCTTTTTTATGAATTTTGCAAGAAAATATTGATTGTGAGGTAAGAAAATCGATTGAATTTTTTTTTAGTTTTTGGATTACTTTCACCCACATAGGCAAAATACAGTGCAATTTTCGCCCATCTGGGTGATATCGCAATGACATTTTCGCCCAGACACGAAATTTCCTTTGCGAATTCGCTCCCCTGGACGAAAGTGTTCCGAAAAAATTTTTTTTTGGTTTATGAATTTCTTTTTTTTTTTTTTTGTATCGCTAATATTTTTATTTTACATTAACAGGGTGATGAAGATCCAAATACGTTTGAAGAATTTTTAGAACGAAAGAATATATTGATCTTACACATTTATTTACAATAAACTAAATTTTTAGTTCGAAAGATGAGGTGGTCAACTGGGCAAAACAAATTGCGATGAAAGCCAAAACATATTTAATCATCAATCGGTATTAGAGGTCAAGAACAGCTGGCCGTCGACCGTATATCACATTGGCTTGCGAGCGCGGATGTGCAGTTAAAAAAAATACAAAACCAATAGTTGACGATGAGGAATAAGAAATTCCTATAAAAAGGCGAGAACCTTATGGGACAAAAAAATTTGGGTGCCCATTTAAATTAAAGGGAGAGCAAATGGCAACAAGCAAAAATTGGCAATTGTTCGTACACAATGAGAGGCAAAACCTTAAAATAGCTGTTTATAATCACGGGGTTAATAAAGACAACTCGGGAATCTATAAGGATAACTCGAAAAAAATTCAAAAAATTTCGTGTTCATCTGAAAATTTTCTCTCTAAAAAAAATTCTGTAAACACTCTCTAGGACTCTTCACTTCAATCTCAGATCTTGGAAGATCCGACCGTCAAAATTAAAAAAAAAAAAAAAGTTAGTTCTTCAATCTATTCTCATTTATTTACAATTTTATCGATTTAGATCATGAAAATATACCTTTAATTTGAAAAAAATCGTAATTTTAGATTGTCTTTTTTTTTGCCGAAATGGTGTATTTTCGTCTAGGCCGGAGAAAATCGTTGGTGACTTTCTCCCGATCAAGCGAAAATGCACCCAAAGAAAAGTTACCGTGAAAAAATTTAAAAATTTTATTTTTTCTTTTTAGATTCTTTCGAATTCCATTATCTCTCGCTTGCTTTTAAATTTTTTTGAGATTTTAAAGTTAAATATGAATAATTTAAAAAATTTTATGTAATAAAATATCAATTTTGACATAAAATTCACGTCAAAATGTAAAAAAAGTGGAACTATTATAAAAAGAATTAGGCCAGGCACAAGAATGTCCCACCTGCATCCAGTCGATCTGCACTTGGCCAAGTTACAGTACAGCTTGTTTTGCGCTAACCTCATCTATTGTCTTATTTTTCGATTTTTTTTTAAATCATAAATATTGTTTATATTAATTAATTTAATATATTTTAGCCACATAATATGTTTATTATGCACGATTAAAATGTAAGCAGATTTGAATTTCAAGTTGATTAGGGAATGAGAAATATAAAGATAGGGAGAGAAAGTGTCAGAAAGAAAATAAATTTTTTATATTTTTGTGCGTGCTTTATTGTCCCCAATCTTTGAATATATTTTCCATTGCTTTTGTGCAAATATTAGGACCAAGACTTTGTATTATTCATTGTTTGTACCAAAGGAAAATTATGGTGTATTTGGATTAGAATTTAATTTTAAAAATTTTTCATTTCAATTTCATAAAAAAAATTAGAGTTATTTATGAGATAAGATGTGAATTTCAAAATTAAAATTTATTATTAGATTTCAGAGAGAAATCCAATCCAAATGTAGCCAATTAAGCAACCAAAACAGTTAAAGAGTCAAATTAATCCGCAATTAATTAATTAAATAATAACAGATAAAATTGTCAATAAAGAGGCGCAATATACTTGTACTTGCTGAAAGTATTTACTCTTATTGAGTATCCAATCCACACAGCACCGTCTTAAACAAAAATCTCCCAACTTGCTCGAAGAGGAAAGGAACTTTTTTTTTTCCCCTCAAATTTTGGGATGCAGATGCAATTGAAGGGAGGGAGGGGCATTCATTCATTGGAGAAAGAAGAAAGAAGAATAGGAAAAGGTGAAGATGGTTGGTAGGTCACTCACTTGCTTTCAACCTAAACCCAATCTTCTTTCTTAATAAAAAGAAAACAAATACAAAAAGTCCACAACAACATGTCTGTCCCTCCCTCGTGTGTCGTGGGGTGCCCATGTTTAATTATTTTTATAACAAGAAACAACAATATACAGATTAATATAAAAGGCTTTTGAGATAATAAGGTAAAGATTCTTTTGCCCACACCACACCCACATCACCTTTTCTTTCTTGGGTTGGGGTGGGGTGGGGTGGGGTCTGCTTGCTAATAGAGACCATAGATGATATCTTTGATGATGAGTAACAAAATCATCTGTACACAGATTCTTAAACCCAAAAACAATGTACATGAAAAAGGACATGAAATCCTACAAACTGCCCCTTTTTTTATCCTCCCCGTGATATAATCCCATGTTGCTTCCACTGCCACTCACCCCCCAGTCCCTTCACAACAATCTGGCCTTTTTATGCAGCATCGGATGCAGCGGAGATTAGATACCATCTCAAATCTTAAATTTAAGAATCACATTTCCTATCACAATTCACACAGTTCAGCTTCTACAAAATCCAATACAAAAATTTCAAAACCAAACTCGCTCAAAGCAATTTCAATATGGCAGCACGTACAAGAATCAAACAACATAACCTTATATTGGCATTACCAGAACAATCTGGCCTTTGTTGTTAATAATGAATCCGAGTACTATTTTTTCTTTTCCTTCTCAGCTCCGTACAATGATCAGCCAGCTAACTATTTCTTGTTTCTTCTTACTTCGGGCTCATCAGGAGGAGTCTATGAATAAATGATTATGGACTTCCTGATGTCCACAATATCTTTCAACAGTTAGGAGAGTAAATATTACCAGAAATAAAGGAATGCAAAAGGAAAACTCCAGGTGATAGGCTTAAGAACAAACCAATTAACACTGAGGTGAAATGTGGCCGCGCTCCACAAACATCAGCATAAGTTTATCTGCCTCATCCCCCTTCCCCTCCAGCAATAATTTCTTACCAACTTTCTCACATAACTTGAGGTCAGGGATGAGATTTCTTTTGAACATTCGACAGGCGACTTTGTAGGATGACAGAGGATCCCCTTTCTTTAAGTAACTGTCCATAAGAATGGTGCAAGTATTGGCATCAATTCTTGAAGCTGTCTTTAGGACATTTCCCAAGAGCTTATAAGCTTGATCTAGTTTCCCAAAGCTACAAAGCTTCTCGATAACCTGATTATAAACAGTTTTGTGTTTTTGCCTTGCAAGCATCTTCTCTAGTAATATTAATAAATCATCCACCCTCCCATGCTGACAGAACCGGTGGATAATAGCACGGTATGTAACTGGAGTGGGAACCAAACCTCTATGGAGCATTTTCTTTGCCATTTCAGTTGCCTCTTCTATTCTACCTTTCCTTCCCAATGCATCAATAATTGCTGTATACGTAACAACATCAGGATGTTTGTTATTCAAATACATGTCATCAAGAACTGAGAGAGCTCCATCCAAGTCGTCTTTTTGACAGAAACCATGTATCACAGTAGTGAAGTTCACCACATTAATAGCACATCCTTTATGCAGACACTCCTCCATAAATTTCTGAGCCTCGTGAGTTTTACCTTCTTGGCAGAGGGACTGAATCAATAAGTTAATTTCAACTGGATTCGGAAGGAATCCCTTCTTGATCATTTCCCTCACCAAATCACAGGCCTCCAACAACTTACCTTCCCTACGAAATCCATGAATGAGTACACTGTAGGTTACTGCATTAGGGGTCCACCATCCTTCTTCACTCGCGTTCATCATCTCTCTTGCTTCTGATGATTTCCCATTCTTGCAGAGCCCGTGCAATAAGGCTGTATAGGATACCGTGTTTGGCTTAATACCATGCTCGTACATCTTCTTAAGCAATTTTTTTGCTTGATCAATATCTCCTATACCACAAAAGCCATTTATAACAGCAGTATAAGTCACTACATCAGGAAGGCAACCCTTAGCAAACATTTCATTGAGAAGTTCTTTTGCCCTATCCATCTTCCCTTCTTGACAAAAGGAGTTTATCACTGCACTATGTCCAACTTTATCGACATTAAATCCTCTTTCTTCTGCTGCCTTCAGGAATTCCCATGCCTCATCTGCATAACCATGCTTAGAAAGGACATGGACAAGATTAATATAAGTTACTTGGTCAGGATACAAGTTGCTATCCTTCTGCATCTTCTCCATCAACTCTTTTACCTCATCAATCCTTCTCTCTTTGCATAGGAAGGCCATCACAGTAAAATAACTAACTTTATCAGGAAAGCAACCTCTAGATTGCATCTTAGCAATCAGCTCTAATGTATCTTCAATTCGATTCACATCACAATAACCCTTAATTAAACAATTGTATGTGACAACATTAGGTGTAATTCCAACAACTTGCATTCTTTCCAGAAACCTCAAAGCTTTCTCCAATTTATTCCCCTTCACCAAAACATAAATTGCAGTGTTACATATTGATAAGTTAAGTTCAACCCCAGCTTTTTGCAATAAATTCAACATCTGCAGGGCTTTCCTCAAATGTCCAGCTCGACTAAAGGAAACCATTACATAGCCAAAAGCTTCAGGCCGACACAGAATTTTCCTCCGCCTCATAAGCGTAAGAACCCTCTTGGCACCTTGACACAATTTGGTCTTACTAAGAATTTCAAGCATTGCATAATACACCAGAGTATCATGCCGATATCTCCATTGCCTGTCGGCCCAATAAAAGAACTGTAAAGCAACTCGTTCATCAGACTGCGACCTTAGCACAGCACAAACTTGTACAGGCTTCAAACTTCTCAGTAGCCTCCTCAACTGTCCTTCAAACTTGGGAGTCCAGGCTGACCTAAGATCAATTAACCTACAAATTTCTTTCACCAAAGGATGTCTTAGTTCATCTTCAACACCGTCAAGAGATATTCTAACAGCTTCTTCAGTTTGATTTCCTTTCCTGTTAAAAGAATAAAAAACCTTTAAGTGAGAATCACCATCACTACCCTCATTGTCCCCCTCATCATCTAACTCTTCAGGCTCACTTAAAGCAACAAATTTCTCTTCAGTCTCCTCTATATTGCTGCTATAGTGATCAAATCTGTACTTTCCCTTAATCCCCATTTCTTCAACTCCATAATGCCCATTTTTAGTGTCACCAGAACCATCTTTTTCCACATATTTCGTACAGAATTTAGTAGAATTTAAAGGTGAAACAGGGTTGGGATTTTCCGAAGCATATGATGCAGCAATTCTATCTTCAGTAAGCAAACTTGCGTAAGAATGAATTCTGGAAACAAAAAGTTGCTGCTTACAACTACATATGGAACAAAAACCGTAACAATTTTGCGAGGGAAACCTCGAAATTTTACTGAAAGAAAAGAACATCTTTTCGTACTAAAATGAAAAAAAAGAAAAAAAGGAAAGGAATGGAAAGACTCGGTAGTTTTTTCCTAACCTCCTAACCCAGCTTCTTCCTCAGCGGCCATGGCCGTCAGTCTAAAGCTGCCCCCTTTCTTTTATGTTCTCCATTCCTCTCCTCCGGGTTCCAACAGCTCCACCTACGCCGTGCTCTGCTCCCTTTCTTCCTCCTTTTTCTTCTCTAGTGGACAGTTGTGAATTTGGGGATTTTTTCCTAAAACATACTGGACGCATTATACGCTATTATTTTAAATGCGCTCTCTACAACAACGCATTCCCAGTGTATTAAATAATCAGACAAGTGTTGTTGTTTTACACTCTTAGTCTTATTGAACAGATAACCGAACCTTTACGGCCCAGTTTACTTGGATTTTTCTGTACTTATTAGAAACTATTTTTTTGTTTTATAAGCTGGGAGTGGGATGGGAGGGAAGAAACTGAATGGGCCTTAGTTAGTAATCTGTAAACATTTTATTTTATTTCAGATGTCTGGGCCATAAGGGCCTCCATTATCCTTTGCATAAATTCTTTACATATATATATATATGGTTTTAGTATTGCTCTTATAGGTGTTTTCAATTATTCTACCGCATGTTTAGCTTAAAAAAAATTACATCATCTCATAATTTGTTTTTGAATTTTTCTGTATGTTGATTATACTTAGCTTAAGAATATTGAGTCTTTTCTAAATAAAAAAAAAATAACGAAGTGCTTTTAAAAAATCCTTTTAACATATTAAAAAATATTGTATTGAGTTTTTAAAATAATATTTTAAAAGTACTTTTTCAATTCCTTAAAAAAAGGTTTCTACAATTGAGAATAGCCATAAAATTCAAGATGAACATCAAATGTTAATACTATTTAAATTATTCGTTGTATTGCTGAAAATATGTTTTCTTAAAAAAAAATGAATATTAGACACAAAAGTTTATGATCCACATAAATGAAAGGTACTAAAACAATTTCTCAAAGAGAAAACATTTGTTGGTATGATTTTTTAAAAAGTGGGGAATTGGAGGGTTAAGATGATACCATCTGGTGTTAATTTCTACCTAGAACAAAAATGTGGGGCCCAATAATCCAAAAGACCTGGTACGGGTCGACATTGGATTATTAAAATGCACCCTACTCCTCAACTTTCTACACAGGCCACTAAATATGCATTTGAATTGCCCTGCCCACTTCTAATATTTCTTTTTTCTTTTTTCTTTTTTTTTTCTCCCCCCAAAAAAAAAGCCCACAAAATACAAAGAACCTAATATTTGTGATTAAAGCCACCTAAACAACCAAGTCATGCCGTGTGTCCAAATATGGAGCCCATGAATCTTAGGACCTTTTATTTTGTCACTTTCTTTCACCCTACCATATCATATTATTGTGCTCAGATAAGCCTTTCAATTTTCCGATTCGGATGCTGTCTAACAACATATTCTCTAATATTTATTACACTTATCATATTTTAAACATTATATTATTTTAAAAATATAAATTTTACATATTTTTTTATATAAATTATAATATCTTTTAAATTTTTTTCTTTATTATTTTTATTAATTTTTATATTAAAATAATAAAAAGATATTAAAATTTTTTATTAATAAGAAGGCATAATAAAAAAAAAAGAATTATTAACTATTATTTTAAAATCACAATATAAAAACATATTTTATAAAATGTTATAGAGGATGTTGAAGATGAACTTGAGTGTCCTGTGATGCCTTAGCTCCGTTTAACTATTGTTTGTTGTTGTTTTTTTTTATTTATTTTTTTATTTAAATTCCATTTTGCATATATCCATATCAAATTCAAAACAATTGTCATAAGAATTCATGTAAATTCTTTTTAGGGAAAATACAAACATTTCTTTGCCAAAATTCAAACTTAAGTAAGCAAAGACATAACCAAAAGCGGGGTATGTGATGGGAGTCTCTCCTCAATATTTTTATCTTTATTATTTTTTTAATTTTGTTTTTTTAGGAAATTTTTACGTTTATTGGCATTTATTATTTTTAAAATTTTTCTTCATATAAATTATCTATCACTTTTTAAATTAAATATTTGATTTTATTTATCAATACAACTAAATAGATGTAACTAGATCTCAGGAAAAGAAAAAAAAGGTGTAACTGAATAATATCAAATATTGTATTAACTCAATTTCGTTTAGTAAAATACCCTATAAATTATAAAAAGAATAAACCACACTTAGCAAAATTTCTATAGGATGAACTCGTGTTATATAAAATGTTTCAACCTAACATATTAGTATAAATTTTCACCAAATTTCTCCTAACCTAACACATTTTTGTTTTTCCCAATTTATTGTTTGATGTTTTTTATAATTCGATATCCGAGAGAATTCGTAACTTAATTTTTTTTATAAGAGTAAATATCATCTTTAGTTTCTAATATACTTTTGTTGGTTGGATTTTGTTAGGATTTGGTCAATAATTACAACTAATAATATCTCTAGATTTATGTGATTCTTTTTGTTTTAAAAAAGTCTTTTGTTAGTAGTAGTCTATTAGATGTAGACTGCTAAATTTGAGTTATTTTGTTTTTGTAATACATGGTTATTTAACAACTATGTCTTAGCTCAATTTAATATATCATTTTCTCTCAGTTTCTTCTCGATTACTTTACATTTGGTATCAGAGCCAGGTTCATGGGGTCTGATTATTTGAAAAAAACAGAAAGACAACAGCTTTCTACACAAACAGTGAATCAAAATGTCATCAGAAAGTTCTTTTGTCCAACCATTAATTCCTAAATTTGATGGATACTATGATCATTGGGCAATGTTGATGGAAAACTTTCTACGGTCAAAATAGTACTGGGGATTAGTGGAGAATGGGATTTCTACAGCAGCAGAAAGTACTGTGCCGACAGAAAGACAGAAAAAACTCTTGGAAAAGCAGAAACTGAAGGATTTGAAGGCAAATAATTATCTATTTTAGGCTTTAGATCGTTCGATCCTTGAAACAATTCTCAACAAAGACACAGCCAAAAGTATTTGGGATTCGATGAAGCAAAAATTCCAAGGTACAATAAGGGTTAAGCATGCGTAGTTGGCTCGAGATGAAAGAAGGTGAATTTGTCAATGAGTATTTTGGGCGAACTCTTGTCATTGCTAACAAAATAAAAGCAAGTGGTGAGAACAAGGGAGATGCTGAACTGGTCTCTAAGATACTGAGATCGATGACTCGTAAGTTTAATTATGTGGTGTGCTCAATTGAGGAGTCTAAAGACACGAGGTCTTTAACCCTTGATGAATTACAGAGCAGTCTACTTGTGTATGAACTGCGTATCAATAAGGATTTTTTGGTTGAAGAAACACAAGCCCTGAAAATATCATCTGGAGATCAATTTGGTGGAGGAGGCAGAGCCAGAGCCAGAGGAAGCTTTAGAGGACGAGGAAGGGGACGCGGCAGGCCATTTGTTAATAGATCAACAGTGGAATGTTTCAATTGTCATAAGTTGGGACATTTTCAATGGGAATGTCAAGGAAAGAGTCAAATTATGCAGAAATGCAAGATGATATGTTACTGATGGCATATGTGGAAGGAGATTCAACCATCAAAAGGGACACTTAGTTTCTTGACTCGGGGTGTAGTAATCATATGTGTGGAAAGAAGGATTACTTCATGGATTTTGATGGAAATTACAAGGATAATGTAAAGCTAGGCAATGGTTCTAGTTTGGCTGTGATTGGGAAAGGCAATGTAAGGCTGCAAGTGAATGAAATTGTGCAAATTATCACAGGAGTGTATTATGTGCCGAAATTGAAAAACAACCTCTTAAGTATTGGGCAGCTACAAGAGAAAGGGTTGTCATTTCTATTTCAATGTGAGTAGTGCAGAGTATATCATCCTGAAAGGGGTTTGATTATGGAGATAAAAGTGTCTACAAATCAGATGTACATGTTTGATGCTATGTGTCGGCCGATAGGATCTGCTTGTTTTAACGCAATTACAGAGGATTTGGCACAGCTTTGGCATTGTAGATATGGGCACTTGAGCTTCAAGGGTTTACAGACTTTGGAACAGAAAAGAATGGTGAATAGCTTGCCAAAGATCGATTCTCCTTCAAAGCTATGGAAGGATTATCTCGTGGGAAAGCAGAAGCGAGATCCTTTTCCAAAGAAAAGTAATTGGAGAGCTTCACAGATACTTCAGCTCATTCACTCTGATATTTGCGGGCCAAGCAATCCCATTTCCAACAGCAAAAAAAAGGTATATGCTTACCTTTACTGATGATTATAGTAGGAAAACATGGGTCTATTTTTTAATTGAAAAATCCGAATCCTTTGCTATTTTCAAAAATTTTAAGACTCATGTAGAAAAAGAAATAGCTTTGTCTATCATAGGTTTACGCATAGATCGCGGTGGAGAATTTACATCACAGGAATTCAAAAGTTTTTGTGATGAGCAAGGGATACAAAGACAGCTAACAACCGCTTATACTCCACAACAGAACAGAGTTGCTGAAGCAAAAATCAAACTATAATGAACCTAGTTCGCAACATGCTATTCGAAAAGGATATCCCAAAATCTTTTTGGCCTGAGGCTGTCAATTGGGCAATGCATGTCCTGAATCGTAGTCCGACTTTGGTGGTGAAGAATGTGACACCTGAAGAAGTCTGGAGTGGAGTGAAGCCTTCTGTTGATCATTTTCGAGTTTTTGGTTGTGTCTCTCATGTACATGTGCCTAACAAAACAAGAGCCAAGCTTGGATGGTAAAAGCCTACGATGTGTCTTACTTGGAGTCAGTGAGGAATCTAAAGCTTATAGGCTTTAGGATCCTATTTCTGAAAAAATAATAATTAGCAGAGATGTAGGTTTTGAAGAGAATGAAAGATTGGCATGGGATGCCAAATATAAAGAGGATATTACTTGTGATCTGGAATGGGGTGATGATGAAGGGGAGGAAGTTCAAGAAACACCAGAATTGGACACTGAAACAACATCATCAAAGGAGCTGATTTCTGGAAGTGAAACAAGTTCTTCTTTTGGTGGAGAACGAGATAGAAGACCACCAGTATGGATGAGAGATTATGAGACTGGAGAAGGATTGTCTGATGAAGATGAAATGTAGTTTGTTATGTTTGTTGCTGTTGCTGATCCTGTTTGTTTTGAAGATGCAGTGAAAAGTGAGCATTGGAGAACAACAATGGACCTTGAAATAGAAGCAATAGAAAAGAATGAGACTTGGGAGTTGACTGAATTGCCTGTGGGAACTAAGAAGGTTGGAGTAAAATGGGTGTACAAGACCAAATTGAACGGAAAAGGTGAAATAGATAAGTATAAGACGTGTCTTGTGGTCAAGGGCTATTCACAACAATATGGCATACACTATACTGAAGTTTTTGCTCCTGTGGCGTACATGGAAACAGTTCGTCTAGTGATTGCTTTCGCAGCACAAAGGGGATGGGTTGTTTATCAACTTGATGTGAAATCTACGTTCTTATTTGGTGAGCTGAAAGAAGATGTGTTTGTGGGGCGGCCTTATGGTTACATACAGAAAGGAAAAGAACAGATGGTGTACAAGTTAAAAAAAGCACTTTATAGGCTTAAACAAGCTCCTCGTGCTTGGTACAGCCATATAGAAGCTTACTTCACAAAAGAAGGGTTCGAAAAATGTGCTTATGAGCATATTCTCTTCATCAAAACTAACAGCGCTGGCAGCATGGTCATTGTAAACAGTGGCGGAACCAGGAAATAAAACTTGGAGGGGCTGAATAACATTAAAAAAAAAAAATTTAATTAGCAGTCCAGTCCAAAAGTTGTGGGGCTCTATTGGAAAAAAATAAAATTGGAGGAGCTTAAATATAAAAATATCAAAAATTCTAAAGTTTTTTTTTTCTCGGTTGGGCTTAAGCCCACCCGAGTCCGTGAGTGGTTCCGCCACTATGTAAATTTGTATGTTGGTGATCTTCTTTTTACTAGAAATGATGAATTGATGTTTAGAGAATTCAAGAAGTCCATTGAGAAAGAGTTCAATATGACTGATCTTGGTAAGATGAGATACTTTATGGGACTTGAAGTTACACAAAGATCATATGGGATTTTTGTTAGCCAAAAGAAGTATGCCATGGAAGTTTTGAAGAGATTCAAAATGGACCAACGCAATTCAATTCAAAATCCTATTGTTCCTGGTTTCAAGCTGACAAAAGACGAAAGAGGAGCTAAAGTTGACAAGACTTATTTCAAATAGATCGTAGGATGTCTGATGTATATTACCTCAACTTGGCCAGATATGGTGTTTGCAGTAAGTCTTCTTAGCAGGTACATGGAAAATCCAATAGAGTTGCATTTGTAGTTGGCAAAACGAGTTCTCAGGTATCTGAAGGGAACTTTTGAGCTGGGAATTTTTTACAAGAAGGGAGGAGATGATGAACTTGTTGCTTACACAGATAGTGATTATGCTGGAGACTTGGACGATCGAAGAATCACATCAGGATATGTTTTCTTGTTATGTTCTGGAGCTGTATCTTGGTCCTCTAAAAAACAGCATGTGGTAAGTTTGTCAACCATTGAAGCTGAATTTATTACTGCGGCTTCATGCGCATGTCAAGCTATATGGCTGAAAAATGTCCTAAAGAAGCTGGATGGAAAACAAGATGAAGCCATTGTTATTCGTTGTGACAGTAGTTCTGCTATCAAATTATCAGAACATCCAATAATGCATGGTTGTAGCAAGCACATTGATGTGCACTTTTATTTTCTCCGGGAGCTCACTCAAACTGGTGTAGTGAAACTGGTTCATTGCAGCACTATCCAACAGCTAGCTGACGTGATGACAAAGCCTCTTAAGTTGGATGACTTTCTGAAGTTTCGAGCCTTGCTAGGAGTCTGTGCTGAGAGTAGCATAAACTAAATGCTTTTAGCATTCAGTTTAAAGGAGGAATTGTTAGGATTTGGTCAATAATTATAGCTAATAATATCTCTAGATTTATGGGATTCTTTCTGTTTTGAAAAGGTCTTTTGTTAGTGATAGTCTGTTAGATATAGGCTGCTAAATTTGAGTTATTTTGTTTTTGTAATACATGGCTATTTAACAGCCATGTCTTAGCCCAATTTAATACATACTTTTCTCTCAGTTTCTTCTATGTTACTTTACTGATTTGGTCATTAACTTTTAATTTTAACTTTTTTCATCCCTAATTAATTTACATGTAATCTTGTTTGTCATCATAGACGATTTATGATTAATTTTTAACAGTTTTGAAGATTTTGACTTTGGCAATTCTAAATCCTATAGGGTAAAATTGAAAATTCAATAAACTAAAGTTAAAAAAAGCTTTTGTAGACAATATCACTCACTCTATATGCATATTATCCCTAAATCTAACGTTGTTTACCTCTCTGGAAGTAGAGTTCGACAAAATTAACTCAACAATCTCTATTGATATTTCATCTTTGCTACAACTAGAGAACGAGAAAAAACTTTAAATTTCTACCTTGTAACTCAATTGAGAGATGAGAGTGAGAATGAAGTGGTATACATTACTCCTAATAAAAAGTTGTGACACTTTTGAGTTATTCAACAACCTAAACTTATTTGAGGACAATGAAGGATATCGCATTGTGTCAACGCAGTTTTATTATCTAAAAATGATATTTTTAAACAAAACTCAATTTATTAAATTTTTAATTTTACCCTTTAAACTTTAAAATTGTCAGAGTCAAAATCTTCAAAATCGATCAAAATTACTCATAACCGTCTAAGAGAACAAAAAAGATTACACGTAAATTAGTTTGGAAGAAAAAAAGTTAAAATTAATATTTAGAGACCAAATTCAAAATATAAAAATATGTTGAGATAAAAAAAAAATTTAAAATTAATAGTTAGAGACCAAATTCAACTAATAAAAATATGTTAGGAAAACAAATTAAAAGCAAAAGTTAAAGATTAAATCTAACCAACATATTTCCATTTCCTGGTTTTATAACCCGGTATGTATGTGTGTATGCATGCGAGAGAACACATAGATAGCTTGATTTGCATTTTATTGGAAAGATTTAGTAATCCCAGCTAGCTGTACGGATGCTTCTTTAATGTATGTCAGCATATCAAAGATAAAAAGGGGGAAAAGAGATCATAGGATAGATAGAATGGCCATACATTACATACTTTTTGGACATATTCTTTAAGGTCTCTCTCTTCTGTAAGAGAATTAATTGGAACAATAGACATATTATTTGGTCCGTAATGCCCCTCCCCAAACCCCAACCCCAACCCCAACCCAACCACTCGTGCCATTCATATGGCTTGATAGACAAAGCGGCAAAATGAATAGATTCTTCAATAATAACAAATAATAATTATAATTCTATAGGTGGCCATAAAAAAATAAAAAAAAATTCTATAGGTGACATTGAGTTATTGACAACGTACAATTTTTATGTTGCCCCCGTTTGATTCGAGAATTTTGGGGTGAAAGAGGAAAAGAGGAAAAAAAAATTAAAATTCATATGTTATTTGGTTAGATAAGGAAAATATTCAGGAAAATAGAATTTTTCTTGATTGATTTGTAGATTTCAAGACGGAAATAGAAGGAGAAAAATTAAAAAGAAAGATAATACAATAAAAGATATATAATTTAGAATTATTTATAATTTTAACAAGATATTATTAGCACAATACGATATTAATTTTAGAGAGAAAAATTATCGTAAATTTTAGAGAGAGAAAATGTCATGAATTTTAGAGAGATAAAGTATCGTGAACTTTAAAGAAAGAAAGTATCGTGAATTTTAGAGAGAAAATATCGTGAATTTTAGAGTGAGAAAGTGTTGTTTGTTTTAAAGAGAGAAAGAGTCGTGAATTTTAGAGAGAGAAAGTATCGTGAATTTTTGAAAAAGATATAATCGTGAATTCTAAAGAGAGAAAGTGTGTGAATTTTAGAGAGAGAAAGTGAGCATAAATTCAAGAGAGATCAAGTAAACGTGAGTTTTAAAAAGAAAAGTGTCGTAAATTTTAGAGAAAGAAAGTGTCGTGAATTTTAGAAAGAAAAAGGATTTTCTTTACTATTTTCCTCATTTAGTTTTCCTTATTATTTTCTCTCATTACCAAACAGAGGAAATCAAAATCCCTTAACCAAACAGTCCCTTAAGAGTTTTTCTCAACCTTTTACTTTTTCTCACACTTTTGAGGGAAAAGTTTTCTACTTTTTCCAATTAAATTTTTCTCACCAATTTTCTTATCATATTTTCTTTAGCATTTTTCTTTATTACAAATCAAGAGAAAACCTTTTCCAACAAAAAGGTTTTCTTCTACTCACTAAATTTCTTGAACCCAACAGGGCCTCCAGACAAATGATATTAATACTTGACTTGAATTTGTATCTAAATAATTTTTTTCATTTAAAGTCAAGCATTTCATTTCGTAAATAATTTAATTTTTATAAAATTTTTATTAAAAAAGAATACACACATATAAGTCTAATTTTTATTGCAAGCCAAGATGGTAACTTTACTCTGAATTTTTATTTGTAACCAAGCTTATATTTCATAATTGATCTCTTATCTTATTTAAACTAAATCTCATTTTAAAAATTATGACTTTAATAATGAAAAAATTGTTTAAATTATAAGAGGATAAATAAAATTCATTGTACAAGTACCTAATTTTTCATTTTCTTTAACAAACTTCATTTTTCATTAAGAGAATCCTAGCAATATTTATAATATTCGGATGAGGAAAAAAACATCATGAATCAATATTCGGGAAAAAAAACTTCTTTTGGGCACAAGCTAATGAAAGAATCGTGTATAACATTCTCTGTAACAATTCTTTTATAGTATTTTTTTCTTTTAAAATCTACCTTTTTAAATTTATTTTATATTTAATAAATTTTATTGATAAAATATTTATATTAAAAGTATTTCAAAAAATGTTACAAAAGAATATGTTACATCATATCAAAACACTGATGAAAAGTGTGAAGTGTAGGATAAGGTGTCAACACTTAAAAGAAAATCTTATCCTCACCATTGAAATAGAGCTTTGGTCAGATTACTACCATCGTGAATTAATTGGGTAGTGATGGTTTCTTTAGTCTCCGATGGTAGGTGTTCCGTATCTATCTAGGCAGACAACAATTAGAGATCGATGAAGACTAACTCCCTAAAGGCATTCCAATACCTAAGTCTGTGAGATACTAAGGAGAGGTGGCTGAGGGAATAAAGAGCACAATATCAAAAATTCAGATCAAGCATTAATGAGGGGAACAGTGACCTATTTATAGGCATCCTTGGTGCGCTTTGGCTCCTTGTGCATGTTATTTGGGCCGAGTTGGCGTTTGGGCCGAATTTTGCAATTTGGGCTTGGTTATGTTGCCTGGGTAAGTGATGGGGTTGTGTCCCATCATCTGCCTTTCCTTTAAAAGGTGTGATACTGACGCAAAACGTCCTTTATTTTTGACTCACCGTTTTGGCTTTTTAAAAACGCTTCCTATCTTATCATTCTATTTCTTATGCCTCTTAAATTTGTGATGGTATGTAATTTTGATTTCATGAGTTTGGGTTGTTGTCTTCTTGCATTTAATCCTTGTATTCTTCAATTTTGCTTAATTTCTAGTAGCCGCTTCCCCTATTTTAGAGATGGCTTCTTCTAGCATTCTTAACATCGGTCGTACGGAGGGGACGGAGGTCCCTGCTACTCCTACAGGTAATGTCCATGTTTCTACTTGTTCTTCTGATTTGAAATATAGGCTTTATCCTGTTGAGGTTGTCTTTCCTCCTCTCGATGAACCCTGGGTCTCTGACTGCCACCTTCTTCCTAAGGTAATAGATGTTGTTTTTGGTAAAGGTGCAAATTTTGAAATTTTTGAAGGACAGTTACCAGTTATAGTAGTATGGTTACGGATGTATCCTTGGCGAGTGTATATGAGAAGTATCTGATTCCTGATGAGTATGTTCTTCTTCACCCTAGCCCAAGGGTGAGGGTGGCTTCTCCTCCTCCCGGGTGCTATTTTGTCTATGAAGAGCATTTGAAGTTGGGGGTATGTTTTTCGGCTCATCGATGGTGGTTAAAGTGTTAACATTTTGGAATCTACCTTTAGGCCAAGTACATATCCTCTTTGCTCGACCCCTTGTGGGCTTTATTATTATTTGTAAAGTGCTGGGTGTTTTGATAAGTTACGACTTGTTCAGGAGGTACCATAGGGTATGGTGGTACACTTAAACCTTGAAGAAACCATTGATTATGCCAAAACCGTCAAAAATAAAATATTGGAAAGACCAACTTTTCTTTGTATGTGGCCCACACCTTGCTCTGAAGTCTTCTTAGATTGCTCGTAAGCGATTGTCGAGTCCCTCCCGTGAAGTTGGATTATGAATTGCAACATTACAGGAAGACTATTGCATGTTATACAGTTCAGTTTCGAATTATAGAGAGTTGGTCATGGTCAATGTTGGAAAGTTATAGTTCTTATGGCGAGGAGTTCGAAAGAGCCGTCTTACGTTCGTATTCATAGAATTTGCCAATTTCTACGATTCGTCCTTCTTGTTTTTGGTAACTCTTATAGATGTATGTTCTTTTTACATGCCAGGTAATGAATATATGTTTTACCTTGCTGCTGCTACTTTGGCATCTGGGATAGGGGGTACCACAAAACTGTCTGTGTTGACTCGGTTGCGAGTGGCGGTCAGTGCTGGCACCGAGGGCTCAAGAAGCCAAAGAAATAATTTTGCTGATCCCGCGATCAAGGGCGTTCCGTTTGCGGTGGCTTCCTTGTCCCGTTTTAAGTGTCCAACACAACTAGACTTGGTGCGATGAAATAAAGTCTTTGTTCTTTATATTTTTTCTATGTTTGTGCTTTTTTCTTTTGGTCTGAGTGCTGGTCTTGCAATCCTAGGTAAACCTGTGAAAGGATTGCGAGACAGTTCGCGCAAGTGGGCGTATCTGATGACATCTGTGATTTGTTAGGAGATGATCCTTCCCTTCAGGTGGATGAAGGAACAGAGGACAAAAGTGGGATGTCCCTATCCGAGAGGGTCAGAGATCACATTCAACCCCTGATTCTGAGCGTACTCCTTCGTGGGTCACAGCAAAGCCCCCATCTACTCATCCTTTCCCCATTAAAAATGCGTCTGTATCGCTGGGAGAAGGGGGGAGGGGGGTAGGGAGAGGGAGGAGAGAGAAAAGGGGGGGGGGGAGGGGGAGGTGGTTCCTTGAATGCATCATAACATCCCCATGGGTTTGAGGGTGACTGCTTCTCTGTTCGTCTTACAAATAAAAGGAAGTCTGTTAATCTCCCCTTCAAGGATGGTCCCATTCCGAAGGTGGACGATCCATTTTTTCATAAGTATCATGTCCCTGAGTTGGATACAGTTGCTGAGAAGGTTTTGTTTTGTCCTGACTGGAATTTGAACGTGAATAATCGCACTATCAATCCGCGTGTCTGCGCGGAGATGTTTGATCACATAGTCTTGCCACGAGATAGAATTTTTTTGCTTTCATATTACTTTTGAAGAGCTGATGGCATATTTTCCGACAACATTGATGCAAGTAAGTGGTGTTGGCATTTTGAAGTATCGTGTTTGTGATCGCGATGGTGTTCTGACAGTATTCTTTTTCTTCTTTTTCTTTTTTTAGACGATGATATTCAGCCGTGAGCTACTCTTTCGCTCACAAACGGCAATCCTGGGTGCATCCGCTATTGCAAATGAGAAAATGAAGAGGTTGGAGGAAGAGGTCCATGAGTTGAAGCTATACAAGGGAGAAGTGATAAATATCAAGAACGCAATGATGCGTGAGCAGGATACGAGCCAAAAGTGGGTTTATGAGCTTGAAGTAGAGTTAAAGGAGATGAAATCAAATTTCACAACTTTAGGCGAAAGATGTTAGCTTGCAGAGATAGATCGTGATGCAAAGGAGCATGAATTGACAGATATAGCAGGTAAGGTGCCCTCTCTAGAGGCTGTAGTAGATAAGAAAGAGAGGGACCTTCAAAAGGCTTTGCTTGAATCTGCCCGTGTAGAGCGGTTATTGGGGCTGGTGATGAACAAGGATAGTCGACTGAACCCACAGCTGGTGAGAGGTATTTGCGAGAGATTCATACGTAACACTTATATGCAAGATTTGTTTTATCGGTAGATGCTGGTAGCAGTTTAATAGGTCATCCAGGACCTTGTGATGGATGTTTAGAGGACCATGCCTAGGTACCAAGTTGATGCAAATACTGCTCAGGTTGTTTAGGCTCCAACTTCTCGTATGGGCACCCGTGGCCAAGCGATCGAGACGTATCAAATGATCTAGACTGCGAGGTGCTGTATGTTCGCTTGGGGGCCGTAACAGAGGTGTTTTGCTTGCTTGAGGACTTTTTCGTCTGTGAAGAGACAACGTGTCCTCCGAAGGATTCTGGTACTTCCACTTCTGCACCATTGTCAATCCCCATGCCAATAAAGGATCTTGAGATGTTATTAGAGACGACGGTGCCATCCTATTAGAGGAGTCTTTACAAGATGCGGACGATAGCAATCATCCCTTTGAATAGACTCAATTTTATAGCTGGGCTGTTGTTTGTCCGATGAGGATAAATTTCATAATAATAAGATTGTATAAGTTCTCTTTACTTGTTAATTTGTTTAACATGTTTTTGTATGCATGTGGCCAAAGAGAGATATCACTTATAGGGCTAGCCATGGAAAAGACGTATCGGTCTCTCTTTTTTCAGGGTGCTCGTACCGAGGTTGTCCTTTACTAAAAGATGTTGTTCATCTTGTTTTTACAGGTGTTTAGAGTTTTCCAGACTGGTAGGCGACCGCTTTGGCGTGTGCTCTCTTAACCCTGACGTTAGTGGAAGTTTCATCGTCATGCATTTTTATGGACTCCTGTCCTTTCAAAGACACTTACATGAGTTAAGTGTAAGTTACATTCCAAATTATTTTATTTAAATGAGGCAGCCGCCACTGCACTTGGAACATCTTGTGTTGCATCATTAATACACTTTTTACATTTTTCAAGGTATAATCATCAATTAAGCATTGATGACCGAGCATTTAAGTGTAAATACCAAGAGATATTTGCATCACTCACTCCTTCAATAAATTCCAAGAGACATTTGCTCTTTCTCATTCGAAAATTTTGACCTGAAACATTTAAGTGTAAAACTTACCTCCTAAAATGGCATCACCCGTCTTTTTCCTTATCGTGCCCTCGGAACTCTAGAGACTGGCTTGCGTTGTCGCTTAGGGCGTTTCCTGATTGTCAGGCCACCTGCTAATGGCCATCTTCGAAGGGTCATTGTGAAGTTCAGCCACACTCTTGAAATGCGATCTGAAAGGCCAAAACTTTGGTTAGTTTATTGAGGTCTTAAGGGTTTTCTTGAGTGCCGTGGAGGGGCCTATAGAATTATTTTACTCTCCCAAGTTCTGGGTTTACTTTTCTCGTATTGTGATGCGCGAATCAGCGGTGATGACATATTACTTGTATATGCTCTCCGCTCACATGCGAGTGTTTCCTCGTTTTTTTCATGTTTCATCATTTTTTTCCATATGGCACAGGCATTTCCTCACGAGGTCGATTGTCACCTTGTGGCTTTTGATGTTGAGACCGGCATGCATTATCGAGAGTTTGGTATAGTGTACTCGACTCCACAACTCGACCGTTCATAGTGTTGCTCGCTTTTCTCATGGATATTGATGAGCTGGAGGAGTCTTCTGACAAAGAGGACAGCATGTGAAATGGGAAAAGCTAAAGTTTTTATGTCGGTGTAATAGGGTGACGGGGATAGTACCAATCTTCATGGGTTTATTATCTTCTGTATTTATTTTTTGTTTTTTTTATTTGTTTGTTTTCTTTTTGTAATGTAATGGATGTCTTTCTAATGAAAGGGAGATTTAGTATGATTCTGGCTTGTCTTCTGCTCATCTCTTTTTCTTCTCTTCCCCCCTCTCCCCTCTTTTTGTTTTTGTACAATGTGTGGAAACGGTGGCAAGAAAGATTTTTTCATTAATGAATTCCTCACAGGTAGTACATTTTAAGATTCACATCATTCCATGTGTTTGGCTAACTGCCTTCCTTCCGCATCTTGAAGAACATAAGCACCATTGCGATGAGCCTTAATGACTTTGTTCCGTCCCTCCAAAAAAATATCCAATTTTCACGAAGGCTCTTGTCTATTGACTTCGTTTTTTTGGAGGACCAAGTCTCCAATTTTTATTCTTGAGGTTCGTACCCACGAGTTGTGATATCTGGCAGCTGCTCATTTAAAGTGCTCGTCTTTTCGGGCAACATCGTTGCACAAACCCTCAACAAGTAGTAAATTTTTCTGCAATAGCAGCTCATTTTGTTCGGCGTTGAAGTGATTGTTCCTTGTGCTAGGGGAACCAATTTCTGTTGGAATCAATGCTTCCACTCTAAAACATAAGCTGAATGGTGATTCCCCGATCGCTTTTCTCGGGGTTATTCTATAGGACCAGAGAACGATAGGCAATTCTTCAACCCAGTCGCGTTATTTAGCCGTTTCTTCAAACCCCACAATATGGTTCTGTTGAAGACTTCTGGGAGTCTGTTTGTTTGTGGGTGTGCCACATATGCAAATCATTGCTCAATTCCCAGTTGTTCACAAAATTTTTTGAATGATCTAGCATCAAATTGTTTTTTATTGTTGGTTATGAGGATTTTTGGTATTTCGAATCTACAAATAATGTCCTGCCAGAAGAAATCCTGAATTTGCTTGGAAGTGATCGAACTTAACGCCTTTGCCTCAATCTACCGGGTGAAGTAATCGACCGCACAACGAGGTATTCCTTTCTTCCCAGGGCTTTTAGAAAAGGTCCTAAAAGATCCATCCCCCATTGAGAAAACGATATCGGTGATGTGATGGATTGATATTCGTTTTGCGGGATATGATGGTCGTTGGAGTGAATCTGGCATTTGTGCTACGTCGGCACGGTTTCTCGAGAATCCTCTCCGATTGTCAACCAGAAGCACTTGTATCACATGATTTTTCACACTAACGCATTGGTCCTTATGTGTGCCTTGCAAATTCCTTCGTGCACTTCTTGCAGAATGTAGTTTCTTTCTTCACAGGTAATGTATTTCAATAGCGGCCAATTCCCCATCGTTCGATACAGTTGATCTCCGTGAATGACATATCGTGCCACCATCGTCCAGAATTTTTGTGTTTGGGTAGCGTTGTTCGCCAATGAGCCACTCAATATGTATTCCTTAATCGCTCCAGTTACTTTTCGGGATGACGCATAACAGTTCTTTGTGATTATTGATGCTCTTCTTGGCCAAAGGCTCTAGCTGTACCCCAGGAATGAAGTCTCTTGATAAGGCTTTTGACAACTCGTCCGCTTTCTGATTGTTCCTTTGACTGACCTTCATGAGTCGGTACAATCGAATTGAGAGAGAAGCTTCTTTGTGATTTCAGAATATTTTCTCATGTTTTCTTCTTTTGCTCCAACATTTCCGTGACGTGTCCGTGGAAGATTTGCAAGTCTCCATGTACGATCAGTTGATCTACGTTCATTGCTAAAGCCATGTGTAAGCCCGCGAGGAGCACTTAATATTTTGACTCATTATTGCTTGCATGAAAGTTGTATTTGAAGGTGTATGCAAACTCTACCCCATGGGGGTTTTTAAGGATGAAGTCAGCCCTTTGATGTTCCGTGCACGCAGATCCGTCTACATATAAGTGCTATGCAGTTTTAGGGATTATGAACTTTTGAGTTTCCATTCTTGTTGTTGGATCGGGGAGTGTACTTTCCACAATAAGATTAACCAGAACTTGTGCTTGGGATTTTTTCCTGGATTGGAAGTCTATATGGTACTCACTTAACTCGAGCACCCATTTTTTCATACAGCCTGTTAGGTCTGGTTTGTGCAAGATGTGCCTTAAAGGTGCGTTTGTGAGTATTGTCACGGGGTGTGCTTAGAAATATGGGTGGAGTTTTTGGGCTGACATTGCTAAGGAAAAGATATGCTTTTTGAGCAATGTGTAACTTGTTTCTGTTCCGATTAGTACGTGGCTCACATAGTAAACATGCAACATTTTCTTTCTCATTACGGAAGAAGTAAATTACAGCGCTGACGACAATTTCTGTGGCAGCAAGGTACATAAACAAAATTTCCCCCTCTTTTGGAGCAACAAGTATAAGGGCTTGGCCAAGAGCCTCTTTTAGTTCGCTAAAGGCTTTCTTGCATTCCTCCATCCATACGAAAGGACTGGTACCTTTAAAGAGTTTGTAGATTGGTAGGTTCTTTTCCCCATCTTTGATAGGAAGCTGATGAGGTATGCTACACATTCAAGTAGCTACTAGATGTCCTTCACATTTTTGGGGGTTCGCATGTCCTGAATTACTTTGGTTTTTGCTGGATCAGCTTCGATTCCGCGTTCCGAAACAATAGAGCCAAGACATTTTTCGGAAGGTACCCTGAAGATGCACTTCTTGGGGTTTAGCTTCATCCCTGTCGATCGGATTTTTTGAAATGCCTCAACCATATCAATGGGAAGATCTTTTTTTTTTTGGACTTGACTATGAGATCGTCCATGTAAACTTACATATTACAGCTTATATAATCACCAAAGAGCTTATTTACCATCTTCTGGAATTCTGCACAAATATTGTTAAGCCTAAAGGCATTTGGGCATAACAAAAGATATTGTCACCGGTGATGAATGTAGTTTTGTCCATATCCTCTTCAGCCATTTGAATCTAGTTGTACCCTTTGTAAGCATCTAAGAAACAAAGGACTTCGTGACCCGCGAGGCGTCTACAACTTGATCGATCTATGGTAACAAGAATGGCTTTTTCAGGATGGCTTTGTTCAAATCGGTGTAATCGATACACATCCTCCATTCACCGTTGTGTTTCGAAACTACCACGAGAGTTGCTAGCCACTTCGGGTAGTCAACCCGCTTAATGATACCCGCCCTCAATAGTTCATGGATTTTTTCTCGGATGACAAGATGTCGTTGTTTGGCGAATGTTCTCTTTTGCTGAACTATAAGTGGTGACTCGAGTGGGATCCCTAAATGGTGTTCTGCGATGTCATGGGATATGGCCCCCAAATTGTGAGGGTCCCATGTGAAAATGTTAGCGTATTCAAAGAAAATATCCCGTATTTCTTGAAAGACGTTGGCCGGTAATATGTTGCCAACTTTGATCTTTTGTTCCGAGTGTGTGCTGCTAATGCTTAATAGCTCAAATTCTCCCTGAGGTTGGAATTCCTTCATTGTTGTTTGGTCAAGGGAATGATGAAGGGTCGAAGTTTCAGCTTTCTCTTTTGATGTGATGAAGCATTCGCGGCAGACTTGTTTGTCACCTGTAATGACGTGTTGCGTCTGATCCAGGTATACCTTGACAGTCAAGGAGTATATAGAGACGGTGGCCTTTAACTTTTTTAATGTCGGTCAGCCTAAGATCCTGTTATAAGGGGATGGTGCATCAACAATTAGGAAGTCGATGAGATGAGTATATCCGCCTATGGTTAACGATAAAGTTATATTTCCCATTGAACAAATGCTTCTACTCGTGAACCCAATGATTGGTGTTGTCTTAGGTTCGATGTCTCCTGGAAGGATGCGCATTTGGTTAAACGCATCCTTGAAGAGGATATTTTCTACGCTTTCAGTGTCAAAAATGATTCGTTTGACAGTGCAATGGCTGATGTCAAATGTTACTACCAATAAGGCATCGTGTTCCTCTTGTCTGTGTCGCTTACGGTGCTATTTTCCGTTGTCGACGGAAATGATGTTGATGACTTTATGTTCCCCCGCATTTGCTTGCTGACAAGTTTTTTGGGGGGTGGTGTTCCTGATCTCCTTTTTTCTTGTGCTCTTGCTGGTAGTCCGCATGTTGAGCAATGAAATCTTTTAGCAGGCCTTGTCGAATAGCATTTTCAATTTCTTTCCATAGCTCAATGCATTGTTCCGTATCATGCCCATGATCTTGATGGAACTTGCAATACTCCATGTTGCTCCTTTTTTCGGGGGAGAAATCATTTTGGATGGCGCTTTCAGAATCCCTAAAGATTAACAAGCTGTAAAATTTCCGTGCAGGATCTTTTGAGTGGTGTGAAGATATCACTTCTTGTGGAACTTTCGCGGTGATGATATTTTTGCAAGTTGCGATGATACGGGTAAGACAACTTTTCTCTAACTGGTTCTCGGTTAGTGTCCTGCAATCGATAGGGTTTCCTTCCCTTTCCTTCTATGAGTACATTATCATGTTGTTCGCATTTACTCTAGACAACAATAAGTAACATTTTTGTGGCTGATACCTTTGATAAAGAGAGTGAACGGATACTGTGTTTATAAGCTTGGATGTGTTCAAGGTCACTGAGATTAGGCACTTTCATGGATTTTTTGTTGAAGCGCTCTGTATATGCACGAACATATTCAAATTATTGTTGCTTAACTATAAGGAGATGGTTGGAAGCCGGTATAATTTTCCTCTGAGCAGCAAAATGATGTCTGAACTTTTGACCTAACTCTTGAAAGCTAGAGATGGATCATGGGGATAGTGACGCAAGTCAACAAAAAGTTGAGTCGCGGAGGGAGCTTGGGAATAAACGGCTAGCTCGACATCAGACGCGTTATAAATCAGCATTAATGCGAGGAAATGCTGAAGGTGCTTTCAAGGTCTGTAGTGCCACTGTATCTCTTGAACCGCAGTGTGTTAAACTTTTCCGAGATAGGCTTCTGTTGGTAAACTTCAGAGAATGGTCTGGAGCCTATGTAATTCCAATTGTTACCGCGGGAGTGAGTAGGTGTATGGATATTGTTCATAATACTTTGGACACGGTTTTGTATAGTTGTGGTGATTAATTCTCTGGGGCATTTGTGTGTTCCTCGGGGTCGCCTAGCCATTTTTAAACCCTAAGAGTATCATAAGGTATACCTTTCATTGTAGGGTAAATGAGACATTTGTTACGAGGTGCCCTGCCAACTGTGGGTTTGTGGATGTAGAGGCACGCGAGTCAAGGGTAGGTGTAACGCTATCGTCCATAAAGTGAAGTTGTTGTGGGCCTCGTAAGACTTGTTCACGATGTTCACTCATTATGGCAGGCGCCAATTGATGGTTTCTTTAGTCTCCAATGGTATGTGCTCTATATCTTGCAAGGTATACATCAATTAGAGACCGACGGGAACTAACTCCTCAAAGGCACTCCGATGCCTAAGTCAGTGAGATACTCAAGGAGAGATGGTTGAGAGAATAAATAGCACAATATCAAAAATTCAAATCAAGCATTAATGAGGGGAACAAAGACCTATTTATAGCTGTCCTTAGTGGGCTTTGGCTCCTTGTGCACATTATTTGGGTCGAGCTGGCGTTTCGGCCAAACTTTGCAGTTTGGGCCTGGTTATGTTGTTGGGCTGAGTGATAAAGTTTTGTCCCATCAGGTAGGTACTTTGTTTAGCTTCGGTGCTTATTGTTCCTTTTTTTTTTTTTATACAGCTAACAATGCCTACGTACATAAAAACAAAAGATGTGTGGAAGTTTTGATCCTATTCCAAAAAAATGACGAATTTTTTCATCAAAATTCTTCACATAAAAAATCCTGAATTTCCTTTTTTTTCTTAAGTTGTTTAGGACTTTGGGTTTATGGAGTTTTATTTTGAAAAGAAAAACAAACGCTAAATTTCTACTCCAGTGCAAATTAATCACAATCAAGTAGTGAGAGAAATGTGGCAATATAGTAATTTGGTGATAGAAGCACTCTTTACCTATTTAGGATCGTCTAATATATTTTTTAGTAAATTCTTTTTAAAGTAACTTTTCCTTTATGATTTATCTATTAGAGTTTAAGATTTATCTTTTATTCCATAAGATATATATTAATAAAACTACTATAAAAGACACTAACTAAAGGGTGTGTTAAAAGATGTATTAGATTATACCAACATTTTTTTATTAGGTCAGAAGTCCTAGATTCAAACTATATTCACCTCCCCGATCAATGTATAAAAAAAAGTGAGAGAAATATGGTACATATGCAATTTTTTTGCTATATATAAATGTGAGCTAGGAAATTCTTTCTGTAAGGAAGCTATCCATAAATATAATATCTCAAAACTTTACGCCCTCGTATTTTATTAGTCTTATAAGTTTTTTTTTCAATTATTATGGTCCTAAATTCTTTTACGTGCATATAACTTAATCTAATCATTACATTCCAATTCAATCCCCAATTAAAAAAATTAATGCCCCTATCATATGCTATTATTTTGATGGCAAAACAAGTAAAAACAAGTAGAACTTCAAAACACCAATATATAAAGGAAAATTGGGAAAAACTGAACTGTAAACTATACACATAGTTTTACCTTCTGCTTGTATGAAATCAAGTTTAACTTTCACATCATATGTTCGAAAATAATGTTGAGAAAATTAAATGAATCGTTGAGTTGAATTTTCTGTTTTACCATAAAAATAATGGCACATGAGAGATATGGATTCTTTTTTACCTGAATTTAGTTGGAATATTGTAATGAGATTAAATTATAGGCACGTATAACATATGTAGAACTATAGTAGCTGAAAAAAGTATGAGACCAACAAAATATATGGCACAAAGTTTTGGGCATTTTCCTTAAATATAAATTATTTACTAATTTTTCATTGCATGTATAATATTTATTTGATCTATTTATATGCATATATTATTTTTTAAAGTTCTATTATGGACCAAATTCGTTATGAGTTGGCATATGAATCATTTGAACCACATATTAAGACACATTATCTATGTTCTTTTTAAGGGGACATCATCTGTGTTTTTAACCAATCAAATAGAGGGTAAAATACACTTTACCTCCAAAGTTGAAAAATAGACTTACCCCTAAAATATATAAAATGTCCAAGATATCTTTTCATGTAAGTTATGATTTTTAAAAAAGTCCCTCAAGTTCGATATAAAATCATTTTAATCCATACCTAATTTATAGTTATAGTTTATTACAAAATACTTCTATAAAATTTGAGATAATATTCTTTTAGTTTATATTCTTTAAAGATTGATTATTTAACTTAAAAAACTGATTATTTCAAGAAAATTAGTAAAGTGATTTTAAATTTAATTCAATGAAAAAATAAAATATTCGAAAGTAAAGTATTAAAATAATATATAAAAATTTAATTTTGTCATTTACAGTATATACTATTAACGTATTATACTAAATTAGTTACAAATTCTAACAATTTATTCATTTTTATAAAATAAAATACTTTTACTTTCAATTAAATAATCATTTTATAGAATAAAAATTGAAAAATATTATTACAAAATACTTACATGAAGTTTGTGACGATATCATATTCTTTAAAGATTGATTATTTAACTTTACGAAACATGACTATAAGGAAAAAAAACAAGGCAAATTTATATTAATAGTATTTACTATAAAGAAAAAAATTAGATTTTTGCCTATTATTTTAGTATTTTACTTCTAAATTTTTATTTTTTCATTGAATTAAATTTAAATAACCATACTAATTTTCTTTAAATAATCAAATTCTTAAGTTAAATAATCAATCTTTAAAAAATATACACTACAAAGGTATTATTAGAAATTTTATGAAAGTATCTTTAATAAACTATAATTATAAATAAGTTATGGACTAAAATACTCTTATATTGAACTTTAAGAGGTTCTTTTGCAGCAAATCATGACTTATATAAAAGGGTGTTTTAGTCATTTTATATATTTTGGAGACAAAATGCTTATTTTTTGACTTCGGAGAGAGTCTGCAATTAATTCTTTTTATATCTAGTCTTATTTATTTTCATAAGTGAAAATATAAGATTTGGGGGCCGATAAAGGCAACTCGGAAATTTATAAGGATAACTCGAAAATTTTCAAAAAATTCATTTTCACCTAAACACTTTCTCTCTCTTCACCTAAACACTCTCTAGGACTACAAACTTTAATCTCAGATCTTGGAAGATCCGACCGTCCAAATTGAAAAAAAAAGGTTAGTTCTTCAATCTATTCTCTTTTATTTACAATGTTACCATTTTAGATCGTTGAAATATCTGTTAAAAAAGGAAAAAGTTGAAATTTTTTGAAAAAAAAAAAATCTGGTCGAAAAGGTGTACTTTCGTCCGTTACCGCCGAATGTACTGGAGTTCTTTCGTCGCTGGTGACCGGAAGAACTCCGGCACTTTCACCGGAGACGCGCGAAGGTGCAAAAAAAAATTTTACTTTTATTTTTTTAAACATTTTCGTCCTTTACCAGCGAAAGTGCTGGAGTTCTTCGCCGGCGGTGAACGAAAGGACTCCGGCACTTTCGCCGGTGACGTGCAAAAGTGCCTTTTTTTTTTTAATTTTTAAAATTTTTTTTTAACTTTTTAAATTATTTTAAATATTTAAATGTTTTAATTTTTTGTTCTTAGTATATTTGATTATTTAATTAATTTTGTATATGTAGAATGTGTGTGACTTAACATATTTTATGTGATAATTTTTAATTGTTAATATGATTATGGATTTGTGAACATTATGAAATGAATAAAATAATGGAAATGAAATAGGATAAAAATCGATAAAATGAACAATAAAGTAATAATAAATATCTCTGATAATGTTATTTAATTTTGTCTACTTAGAGTAACGTAACTAGCTTAAAATTGTTTGCTTATGATTATGTGTTTAGGGTTGAAAATGTGTAATGTAATTGCTAAACTATTTGTATTTTAATTCGAAATCGTTATTATTTTTTGCCTTAGTTTTAAGATATAATTCTGAGATTGAATAATTTATAAATTAATAACTATTACTAAAGAAGAATATTAGTGATGAATAATAATTGAACGAAAGAAATAGTAGAAATGAAATAATAGATACGGATAATTCTTAAGATAAAATAATAATCGATAAAGTAAATATTGAAGTAATAATAAATATCTCTGATAATTTTATTTAATTTTGTCTACTTAGAGTAATGTAACTACCTTAAAATTGTTTGCTTATGATTATGTGTTTAGGGTTGAAAATGTGTACTGTAATTGCTAAACTATTTGTATTTTATTTTGAAATCATCGATAAAGTAAATATTGAAGTATATGATAAACAAGTATTAACGAGTTTGAATAACTGATAGATGGTTCGACCTAGCGGCCTTAGAGGAGATGCTGATCCTGGTCCTATCACGGATATGACAGGTCGAGTTGAGGGGCGCCCTGTATAAAATTATTGCATATTAATATAATTACATGAAAGGTGTAAATAAAAAAAACCCCGAACGACAAATTGTACGAAATATTATTACAGTTTTAAAAAATAAACTACATTATAAATTACAAATTGCAACATTAATACATAAAATGTCTCTGTGGCGGATACATTTCACTGTATCTCGTAACCCAATCTGCAATCCGATTACGATATGGAGCTGCCCATCCACTAACTCGCATATCTCGTGATATTCCCATTGCACATGTAATGGGGGAAAAGGGCATCCATCTACAAACTGTAACTGGAAAAAAAAAAATTAACACATACACTTAATAAAATATCAGTCTGTAATAATTAAATTAATATTAATAAGAATAAAAAGTTATCAATAATAAATACCTGTATAAAATGCTGCAATTCCTCTATAAGTCCGATGAATATCATCCCTGAAGGCCCATCCATATTAGAAACAAGAGGCAAGACAGTGGTTGACTGTGACCGTGAAGGAAATACAACGCATAGATTGAATGTGTTAGCAATGACATAAAGGTGATCAGATGTATTCATCCAATACTCTCGTGGCGCCGAACCCTCTTCCCAATTTGTTTGCATTATCAACTCTGTCACACGTTCAATTGAGCCGAACAATTGCTCATATACGTGCATACGGTGCCGTAAATCATGGCTCATTCTTCTACAAATTTCAACCCAATGATTTTCATCTCCGAACAAGAAATTTGATACAACCCTGAAACCACAATTACCATCTCCAACAACGTTCTTCCAGTTTTGTATAAATTGACACATAAATACTGGAAATGCATTTTTGAAAGAGAAAGGCACTGGTGGTGAATCGGGACTTACAACGGTTGATAAACTCGACCTACCACTGCTACGTCCTCTGCCCCTACTCTTACCGCTACGAGGCGGTCTACCTTTTCCAGGAGGGCTAGGATTAGACCCGGAACCTAAATCGCTACCAGACCCAGAACCTGAACCACTGGACTTTCCTATCTTCCTATGGGCGATGGAGACATATTCCCAGTGAGACTTATCCCTTTTTGTGGAATTCGTCTTCTGTCATCCCTTCGTGACTGCGGTCTCTGGAGGGGTTGACAACGGCTGACAAGGATCATCAGGCAACACCGGATGTATAACACCTTTGATAAGTCGCCTAACTTCCCGGACATTAGAAATTGGACCAGTACTAATTTCCTGTAACAATGAAGTGAGATCACGCATTTCTGATTCCATATCTCTATGGTGTTCTTCAGGAATATCAGAACCAATTTCTAGTTTTCTCCAAAATATGACAACATCTTCCTCTTGGATTGACATTAAATGTTGGCACTGATTAACAAGTTCACATGCACATGGTAGACCGTGCGACTTCCTTAAATAATGCAGACAATTACTGCCCGGTTCTTCTACCATTTGACTTGCCTTCTTTAACTCATCCATTATCTTCTTCAATTCCAAATGACTAATTTTATTACATAAATTCTTCATAATGGAATTACTCTTGAAATTTTCTCTTTAAGTCTTGAAATTTTCAAAGATTATTTAATTTCTGCGACTTGAGCTTGGATGAGAGAGTCGATATTCAAAAATACGGTGTCCAAATCACCATGACACGTTGATAGCCACAGCTTCAACACTGGATGTTCACTCTCAACACGGTTTGTTGTCTCCACCCCAAAATGCAACACTTGAGAGGTTCAAACCCTACAAAATTTATGTGCAAATGGATTCAACCATGTGCTGAATAGGTAATGTAGAAAGTCGGGCCTGGTTCACCACCTAGTCTTCAACACTTCCAACTTTCTTTGATATTCCACCTCATCAAGTTCATTAATTAATTTCCTCCAAGAGCCATTCACGAACCATTGAGCCACCTCTTCATCTTTCACCATCTCAGTCAACTTTGCCAACACATTCTGATCGATGTGTCTTCTACATAACATATGATAAGAATTGCTAAACACCTCATCAATCACCGGCATTAGTCCACTTTCCCTATCGGTAAGAACAACTATAGGCTCTCCTTCATTGATAGCCGAATCCTGACCATTCGACATAGCAGATGTAAAATATAAGTACTTGATTTGTTGAAGAACCCATCTGTATGTCGTTGCCTGTTCGTTGCACATAAAAGTTGTTGCCACTGTGAAGTTCTTTCCTGTTGGAGTCATTCCTACACATTCTAATAGTGGCATGTTGTACCTTAAAAAATAAGCGGAAAATTTAATTATTAACATTCACTAATCATTTTTCATAGATTTAAAAATATTATTAACTATTTACTAAAAAAATGAAAATTTAAATGTTTGTGCAAGTAAATTAATAAAGATATCTAATAATACAATTAATCCACTATAGTACTTACTTGTTCGTTTTGTATGTCGTATCCATTATTAGCACATATGGCCACGTTCTAATCATTGCAATCGATGTCGGGTGTGCAACGACAATATCATTGAGTACGTTGCTGTCCTCACCATTTCTATAGAAAACAGTGTACCCCCTTTCTGCACTTAAGAGGAGAACTTCCTCTACCGTATTTCTTCCCTGCATCCGGTCCCTCTTAATCTTGGCAACAACATTGTAAATTTTCTGAGAACTACATACATCAAAATTTTATATTTATTAATGGAATAAAAAAAATCTAAGATATTTAAATAAACTATTAAAAATAATCTAATAATTCCTTTATAACTTACCTAACTGCACAACCAACGTCTTGTTCTCGGAAAAATCGTAACATATTGCGCGGTGGAACATGACTCTTCCTAAACTGCTCGGTCTGTTGCAACTACTCCTCCGTTAGTCTTGCAGACTGAGCATGACCGTGACTGTAAACAGCTATTTTATGGTTGTGCCTCCCGTTGTGTATGAACAATTGCCAATTTTCACTTGTTGCCATTTGCTCTCCCTTTAGCTTAAATGGATAACCACATTTTTTCGTCCCATACGGTTCACGTTTTTTTTTCGGTATTTCTTCTTCCTCATCGTCAACTATTGGTTTTTTATATTTTTTTACTGAACCTCCGCGTTCGCAAGCCAATGTCACATACGGTCGACGGTCAAATGGTCTGGCTCTCTGATACCGAGTTATGATTGAATATGTCTTCGCATTCATTGCAATTTGTTTTGCCCACTCCACCAACTCATCTTTCGAACTAAATATTCAGTCCGTTGTAAATAAATGTCCAAGGTCGATATATTCTTCCGGATCTAGAAATTCTTCAAAGGTATTTGGATCTTCATCACCATGTTAATGTATAATGAAAAGTTAATATTACAAAAAGAAAACCCTAAAAACAGAAAAAAAAATTTTCACATTTTCGGGCACACTTTCGCCCAGATTGAGCAAAAGTCACAGTGACTTTCGCTCAGATTGAGCAAAAGTTACAGTGATTTTCGCCAAATCTGGACGAAAGCTCAACAAGACTTTCGTCCAGATTGTGCGAAAGTCACAGTGACTTTTGCACAATCTGGGCGAAAGTGTGCCCAAAAATGTGAAAAAAAAAATCGATTTCTTACAAAACCAATATTTTCTTGCAGAGATTCTTCAAAAGGATCCATATTATCTTCTAATTTCGTTTGATAATGTTCAAAGTTGGGAGTTTTTTTAGAGAGAGGTTAGAGAGAAAGTATGTAGAGAGAGAAAGTGCGAGAAAGGAAAATGATTTTTTTGAAATTTTTGAGTTATCCTTATAGGATTCTGAGTTGCCTTTATCGCCCCCCTAAGATTTACACAAGAATTGATATTAAACTACATTGAAGATGTGGTTTAATATGACCGAAAGGGTTTGTATCTTCACCTATTTACCAAATTCGTAACACAATTTTCTTTCTTTTTCTTTTCTTTCTTACCTACTAGTTTTATGTTGTTGGTACTACCAAAATACAATTAGACAAAACATATATTTATAACACACGATAATATTATTGTTTTTAAAGGTAGTTTTTAAAAATTATGTGTGTTAGTTATAATTTGCCTTGCTTGATTTTACTGATTTCACTGTGAGTGATAGTAGCATGAACAATATATATTGTTTATACGATATGAAACTAAAATATTTATGTATAACTAACTTTTTTCCTATCATTATCAATACGACTAAATTTTTATCAAGAATTACAATAAAAAAAAGTAATGTGTCTTAATACATGCCACATAGTTCATAAATAAGGACATGAATCATATTCATTACAAAATTTTCTGAATTTTTATCAAGGAAGTAGAATTACTCCATCAAAGAAAAACTTAAAAAAAGAAAAAAAAAAAAAAAGGAAAGAAGAAAACGAGGAATTCCTTGGACATGGTCTTAAAAATGTGTCTCCTTGTCACTTTTTCTTTTTTCCTTTTCCTTGATCTTCGATTTTTCTTTTTGTATCTCTCACATGCTTCCTGCTCTCTGCTAAATTCCCCTCGAATCTTTTTCCTTTTTTCCTCAAAGGAAAAACTTTTTCATTTCCTTTTTTTTCCCCAAAAAATAAGCGTTCATCACTTATTTCTCTTGCATTTATATTTTTTCCCTTTTATTTTGTTCATGTTTTCCATCAGTCAATTGAGGCGGCTTCTGAGAAGTAACACTTTCTTCATTTTTTATAATTTCTTATAACCGTTTCAGCAAAGAGAAAAAAAAAAAAGTTACAATTTCTTCAAAGGATGAATATGCATTTTTTTAGAAATAAAAATAAATAATAAAGTAGGTTTTTCTTTTTTTTTTTTTTGGGTAAAAATATGTATTATTTACAACGTAGAAAAATAATAGTAAATTATGTATGTAGCAAAAAAGAATTTTCTTTTTTTTTTTTTATTTCGTTCTTTGGTGCGCCATGCTTTTTATCCCCTCGCGATTTGACCTCCACAATTAACTAGAATTGACCTTTGCCTCAAATCCGAAATTCCAATTCGCGGAACCCAACTCCACATTATATTTTAGTTAAATAAAAATCACCATATGTATTTATCAAACAATCTACCTTCTTATAAATTACTTATAAGTTTATTTAATTTTGGAAAAATAACTATCTAAATGCTATCAATCTTCTTTTTCTTTTTTTAATTTTTTATACATCCAACTAATTTCGTCATTTTTTAATACTCAACCACTATTTCAAATGATATGTTTTGATAAGAAATCGTACGTTCTTCATACTCAATCCATTTGGAGTGGTAAAATCGTCTTATAACATATTTTCATTTGTAATTTTGAATCATAAGATGATTTATCTCTTAAAAAAAAAAGTAAGGAGTAAAGTACGTATAGTTTCTTGTTGAAAATAACCGTCTGAACTAGTGATTAAATATTAAAAGATGAATGAAGTTAGTTGGATGGTATAAAAAATAAAATATGTATGATAGCTACTTATGAAAAATCAAAAATAATTTGGTAACATTTATATGTATTTCCCTAAAAAAAACATTTTGTAAACATTTTCCCTTACATGTTTTATACAGATTATTTTTTTTAAGTAATTGATTTTAACTATTTATATATTTAGTGATAGAATTTAATTAAAAATAATCATAATTCAAAAGTAACGTATTCATTAAAAAAATATAAGTGAAAAGTATTGATATAAAAATAATTTTATTATAAAAAAAGCGTAACATTTTAGCAAAATTTTGTACAATGTGTATGTAAATTTATCAAAAAATATTCATTGACATAGAAAATATAATTTATTAATAATTTTGAAAAGTAAATTATTGCCAATAGCAATTTATCTTGGGTTAAATATTCGGACATAATAAAAATAATATATTCGGACATAATACGGCACGCGCCCGAGCATTCTTCCATCACGGATTCACCCGGTGACTTTTTTCTTTTTTTTCTCTCCGAGCCGGTGAGTTTAGTGTCTTTTCACTTTTCGGTCGGTTTGAGTAACGCCAGAAAGACGAAAGCATTCATGCAAATTCCGGTACAGGACAAACTCATGCATACGTGTCTTCTAATTATTGGATCAAACCCGAGTAAGGCACGTCATTGTTTGAAATTTCCGTGGGCAGTTTTGTCTCAAAAACTTTCTGGCCGGAAAATGTGGCTTTGCGGGAAAATCCAAATGGATCCTAGCAGTTATATGAAGTTACCACGTCCTGAGGTTGTAAACATTTTTTCTGCTATCTATGGTCACGTTATTAGCGTTGTGAATGGATTGTGTCCATTGTGTGAATTCCCAAGGATTTGTCTCTACGCTTTTCTCCTTTTTGTCTTTAAAAAAAAAAAAAAAAATTTGAGAATTACTTTAATTATAATAGTCTTGAGTCTTCAATTAATTTCAGATCGATGAATAACTTCTTTACTTACTAAAAGAAATTCTAAGGTTTGTCTCATATGGTACTATCTATTGTAGAAATATAAATATTTTAAGGGTATTTGAATATAATAAAAAATATTATTTTTGGCTAATAATATAATTTTTTATATTATATTATCTTACGAATTAAAGATTAAAAAAATAATGTAATCTTTCTATGTAAGATATTTATTTTATCCTTGATATATAAGGAGAGAGAAAGAAAGGAAGGGATATATTCCCTACGATTATAAATATAAAAGGTTTTAGATTTTTATACACAAATTAATAATCTTGAAAACAAGATAATATTTTAACTATAATACTCTGTCTACACTTTATAAATGAAAAAATAGATAGATAGTGAGAATGAAATAAATGAATATAAATATGGGTAAATATTGAAAATTTTCAATAAATGTTTATTGAAAGTTGTAAAACTTCTTATATTCTTGACCATTCTCAATAGGCTTCAAACCTCTTCTGAAATATAAGTCATTTTAACCAAAATTGGATAGTCAAAATTATAAGTTATTTTACACATTTCAATGTATATTTATTGTCTATTTTCTAATCTTATCATTTTTAATTCATTTATTACCCCCTTCCTCTCTTTCTCTCTTCTTATTTATTAGGTTAAAATATAAATCTTACCATAAAAGATTGCATTGTTTTTTTTATCCTTAATTCGTGTGCAAAGTCCAAAAGGACTTATATTCTTGACCAGAGGTAGTATATTTTTTACCAGAGGGAGTAATAAATGAATTAAAGATGGTTAAATTGGCCAGTATGAATACACATTAAAATTTGTATAATGGCTTATAATTTTGACTATCTAATTTATGCTGAAATGAATTATATTTCTGGCAAGAGGTAGTATAAGTTTTTTTTCACGCTTTTAAGTCAGTTAGGATCGTTTTTAACATTTCCAATATACATAAGATTCAAATCGCTTTTAAATTAACATTTTGCATTGTATTTTTCCGTCTTTATCTATTTATATATTTATTTATTTTATACTGATTGTCTACTTTCTCCGTATTTGTTAAATGTATAAATAATACAGTTTGACTAAAACTTTGCCTTACTTCTAAGGCCCTTAATTCGTGTATATAAGTTAAAAAAGGACTTATATTTATTAATCAGAGGTAGTGTGTTTTATATTGTAACACAGACGGAATATATATTAGAAGGGTTTGTCTAACGCATAATGTGCACGTTAATGTGAATTATTTTTTCAATTCAAAATATAAATTTTTTTAGGATTCAATGATTTATATTAGATTTTTAGATTTTATAATATTTATTACACCTAAACTATCGTATAAGGTATATTTTATTCATATCTGCTTCAATGACGCGAGTTAGAAAGATGCACATGAGAATGGTATGTTTAATGTGTCCTCTATAATATACTTTAATATAGATAAAATATAATCATATGATAAATTTAAAATCCTATGAAGATTGTTAAATTTTAAGAAAACTAATATTTTAAATTTAGAAGTTTAATCTACATTACATGTGCTCCAGGTATGTATTAGAAAAATCCGTACTAGAAAAGTAAAAAACCAATATTGTTTTATTTAAGATATTATGTCAAAATTAGCAACATATATACAGTTGTCATTATTTTCATTAATATTTGAGAGGTGTTATAGAACACATTTCTTTTGTCTATAATATTTCTAAAAGAGTTATTTTTTTATGAAAATACACTTGAATAAAAAAGTTAATATATCTTCCTCTTATTAATTATTTTTAATGAATAATTTTATTATAATAAGTCTACTAGCTCTTAATAAAATTCTATAATATACATATAAAATAGTAAATAGTCAAAGAAAATTGTTATTTAGAAACAAAATCCACACAATAATTAAAAAGATAAAGAATACTTTTTATTTACGTCATAAATTCATGAATATTATCAATATAGTATATTAGTATCAATTAACGAAAGTAACTGGCATCATATTTCAATGAAGATATTATTTGTCGTTTATTATAATGAGTTGAACGTTATATAAAATAACAAAAAAAATATTAGTATTAGTATTAGTATTAGTTAATGAATGAATCGGACATCATATTTTGATAAAGATTCTTCTGTCGTTTATTGTAATAAGTTGAACGTTATATAATATAAACATATTTATAACTATTACGTACGTAATAGATTTTTTTATTTCTATTCATTCCAAAAGAATCTATCTATAGAAACGTGATTCAATACAAATAACGTATTACTTCCATAATGACGTAACTCATCTATTTAATTTTTAAAAAACGTTTTCCACTTTCATTTGAAAATTTTCCTTTCCAATGAATTGAGAACATAAAGCACAAGAAACCCTAAAACCCCAAATTTTTAAATGGAAACCCTAAAAACACTAATTTTTTTCCTTTTTTTTTTTTCAAGGCCATGTAAGTACAACTTACATATTTTATCGATACAATCAAATGGTAAAGAGAAAGTACAATACAAATGCAGAGAATAACAACTCCAACTCAAATGACGTATTTGTCCACTGACTTTCTTTAAAATAATAATAAAAAAATTGAAATATACTTTTTAAATGTGTTCACGTTAATATAGATGAAATATAATATATAATAAAATTTTAATAAATATTATAAGTGTTATTTAACACGTATCTTACAGTCATGTGTGATATATAAATTAATTTTTAATTTAAAATTAGTAAATTTATATTTTAAATTAGAAAATTAACCTAACTAATACTTATTAATGTGTTCTTGAAGTACAGATAAAAAAATTCATATTGGATAGGCGTTTAGTTCTTAAAAAAAAAAAAAGACGCTAGAAATAAAGCATTTGCCTCTTCAATTTTTATTTCTTTTCTCAATTTATTATTATAATAATAAATGATGATGGTTTTGATCGTCACTTGAGAGAGAGAGAGAGGGAAGAGGCATCTAACTAGTTTTGAGAGAGAGAGAGAGAGAGAGAGAGAGAGAGAGAGGGAAGAGGCATATAACTAGTTTTTAGAGAGAGAGAGAGAGAGAGAGAGAGAGAGAGAGAGGGAGAGTGAAAAGGAAAAGAGAGCATAGGAAATGGCGAAGAGAAGAGAAAGATGAAGGAGAAGAAACTATAGAGAAGAAGAAATCAATTTACACTTCTTCAGCTTCTCTTCAATTCTAGCTTTTTCAGAACGTTCTCATTCATTCATTCTTTCTTCTCTGTAGATCTATTTTCGCAGGTCTTTACTGGTCATAAGGAATGGAGCTGCTGAAGGTCACCGTTTATTTTCATTCAGATAATTAGCTGGATTCAATGAAGCGGTGAGAGAAGATTTTGCTTAGTTTATCCTGTATCATGTTTGCATGTATACTAATTTGAGTTTCTTTTGGTTTTCTGACAATGAGTTTTGCTTTTGCTGTTTTCTGTTTGCTCTAATCTGTTTATTTTTGGACCTTTTTTATGTTCGGATTGTTGTATCTATATGCATGTAGGAAGAGTTAAAAGAAACGCTGGATGCTGTTATGAGTGAATTTGAATGTCTATGAATATGAAAGGAGGTGATTCTGTTGTCGCCTATTTGGTTTGATTTTCGCTTGGTGTTGGTTTCCGAAATTAATATGATTTCTGGTTTGTATTCTGTTTTATGAACTTGAAAACTGTTTCTCTTTGATTGTCAATCTTTTCTGGATAGCTGTTTGTTTATGTACCCAATTTATAAAGCTATTTTCGGGGGAGAGAAGAAAAAGATCTTTTCCGTGATGCCGCGGGAGTATTTGCTCCTGACTTTTAGAATGATTAGGATAAATGCATAAGAGTAGAATAAATTTAATGTATAAAATCTCTTATTTTAATTTTCCTCTTTTTGCTGTTAAATGCTTTGGCGTGATTTTAATGTTAGGCAGAGAGCTTGGATCACTTGCCTCTTCTGTTATTTTCCTTGATGTCCAAATCTCTCAAAGTGGAGAAAATGTTTACCTTTCAGGTGCTCCTAACCAACCAAGAATTGCATTATACCTTATTTTAGGAAACCATTCATTATTACAATGTTTTGGGTCTCTGGAATTTTTAGCATGTACATATTTGGTTACCGCTATCTACATTAGAGGATCACCCGCAATTTCATATCAGAATTCATCAGGTTGACCAAAGATGGTAACTTCTACTGTCCAATATTGGTCATGATTTGATATAATCTTGACTCCTGATACAGTTTTATATTCAATAACTTTCTATATATCTGCAACAGATTTAAACTCCTACCTTTTGTATGTTTCTAGTTTGATTTCTTTCTCATGCTATTCTCTTGTAGCTATACAGGCCACAAATCAACAGTTCAATTTGAGATTAGTATTTCTTTCTGTTGGTGTGGTTTCTCATAGCCGGAATGTTAACACTAATGATGGGAGTCTCTGGTTATGTTTTTTATTTTTTTTATTTTTAATTTTTTTTATGTCCTTTAAATGCATATTGTTGTAATCAGTATGATTCTAATGTTGGATCCTTTGTTTTCAGTTGCATTTCTGAAATGAAAGCATGTGCTGGGTGTTGGATTGGTTAAAGCACAGACTGTCGCAAGCAATACTGTCTCCTTGTTGTAAGAGCCAATGAATATGAATCATTTAACCGTGGAAACGGAAGACACTTTTGCCAGTTTTCTGGACCTTGCAGCCAACAATGACGTCGATGGTTTCAAAAAAGCAGCTGATCATGACGCATCTAGCGTTGATGAAGCTGGATTGTGGTATGGCCGTAAAAAGGGCTCAAAACAAATGGTTCTCGAGAGTAGGACTCCTTTGATGGTTGCTGCTATGTATGGCAGCATTGAGGTTCTGAAATTCATCCTATCTCTACCTGAAGTTGATGTCAATCAGTCATGCGGTCTTGATAAGAGCACTGCTCTCCATTGCGCTGCATCTGGTGGATCTGTTAATGCAGTTGATGTCGTGAAAATGCTTTTGTCGGCAGGTGCTGATCCGAATTTGACTGATGCAAATGGTCAACGACCATTTGATGTTATTGTTGTGGCTCCAAAGTTTCAAGAACTGAAAGTTTCACTTGAAAAGCTTCTTGCTACTGATGCTGCAGTTGGCGAGCACAATCTGAGGGTGTCAACAGCTACATCGAATTCAAATTCTCCCCCACTTTCACCATCTCCTGGGAATGGATCACCATTGTCTGATTCAGATTCAACATCTTCTCCCAAGATCAACGACATTCCTGCCTCATCTGCACCGGAGAAGAGAGAATATCCTGTTGATCCATCCTTGCCTGACATCAAGAACAGCATCTATGCAACTGACGAGTTCAGAATGTTTTCGTTTAAGGTTCGGCCGTGCTCTCGTGCCTATTCGCATGATTGGACTGAGTGCCCATTTGTGCATCCTGGTGAAAATGCTCGAAGAAGGGACCCAAGGAAGTACCATTACAGCTGTGTACCGTGCCCAGATTTCCGGAAGGGGGCTTGCCGAAGGGGTGATATGTGTGAATATGCTCATGGAGTTTTTGAGTGCTGGCTCCACCCAGCACAATATAGGACGCGACTTTGTAAAGATGGCACAAGCTGCAATCGAAGAGTTTGTTTCTTCGCCCATACACATGAAGAACTTCGTCCATTGTTTGTCTCTACTGGTTCTGGGGTTGCTTCGCCTCGTTCAGGCACCTCCAATGCCAGTGCCATGGATTATGCTGCAGCAATGAGCTTCTTCCCAGGTTCTCCTTCATCAGTTTCTGTTATGTCACCATCACCATTTACTCCGCCCATGTCTCCTTCCAGCGGTAACATTTCAAACATGGGTTGGGCTCAACAAAATGTCCCAGCACTGCATCTGCCTGGAAGCAATCTGCAGTCTAGCCGCCTCAGGTCATCGCTGAATGCAAGAGACATTCCCACTGAGGAATTAAATATGCTGTCAGATATCGAGGTCCAGAAGGAGCAGGAGCTCCTAGATGAAATCTCTCGCCTTACCCTAACAAATATCAAATCTAATTCTTCGAGCCGTTCTGCCCGTTCAAAGACCCTAACACCTTCAAATCTTGAGGATCTGTTCACTGTGGAGAGCTCATCTCCCAGATACTCTGACCAAGCATTGGCTGCTGGTGTTTTTTCTCCTACCCACAAATCTGCACGTCTTAATCAATTTCAACAGCAGCAAGGCATTTTATCTTCAATCAACACAAACTTTCCTCCAAAAAATGTTGATCATCCTCTATTGCAGGCATCTTTTGGAGTTCCATCATCTGGGAGGATGTCTCCCCGAAGCATGGAACCTATCTCACCCATGAGTTCCAGGATTCCGATGCTTGCTCAACGTGAGAAGCAGCAGCAATTTCGCAGCCTTAGTTCACGTGATCTTGGCTCTAGTTCTAGTGCACTTATAGGCTCTTCCATGGAGAATTGGTCTAACTGGGGTTCCTCATCTGGAATAGACTGGGCTATGAGCTCAGATTTTGGCAGGCTTAAGAGGTCATCATCATTTGAGAATGCAAACAATATGGAGGAGCCTGATTTATCTTGGGTTCAGACACTTGTCCGTGATTCTACCGGTGATGGAAATGAAACGAAGGAATTTGTTGCTCGATACAACAGTACTCCTGCAGCCGTAGCTGCTGCATCCTCGGCTGATGGAAAAAAATTGAATGATCAGGTTGACCAACTTGATCAATTTGATCAGACAGCTTTGACTGCGCTGCTTGATCAAATGCAGATTGACCATCTAGTGACTCAGTAAGATTAAAAAGTTATTTTACCAGGCCTTCAGGTATTATAAGCTTTTGGTTAATACATCATGTTTTAAAATTTTGGGTTTTGTAGCTGATGGCTATGGAAGATTGTAATTTTGCCTAAGACAGCCAAAGTGGAAAGGTGGTACAAGACTCTGGAGGGAAACCCTTTTTTCTTCTTCGTAATTTGTTATTTCTAGTAAATTTAGAAAATGGGAAATCACTGGGTTTTGATTGGAAAAAAAAAATCCCGGTTTAGGGCAATTAGTTTCTCAATTATCAATATTTTTGGATTTGTAGGTATTTTCCTTATTTTGACCAATATAAATATTATTTGAAATGAAAACAAGTTATAGCTACATTGAAAGTCCATATATGTACATGAATTTCATGATATAGAGTGGGGTTCATGGTAGGTTTTGTTATTGGTTTCTGTTGGGTGCATGCATATTTTTTTCGTACATTAGGTTAGGCTCTTTTACTACCTCACTATCTCGGTTCTAGGAAGGAACAAGAATATATTACTGTTACTTGCATTGATCTATTTTCATTCTGTGCCTTTGTTCCCTTTTATGTTCTGCTATAATTTGCATTATATTGTGTACATTATTTATTGCTGCCACTATATTCTACTATTGGTATTGGTGTAGATAAGTAGTAGTAGTGAATTGTTTTGGAATGGGAAGTTGAGCTGTAGTAGTGGATTCCAAATCCCAATATCTTGAAAAGGTAGATTTGAGTGTTGTGGGGGGATGTGGATGTGGACATATGGAATATGGATGTGGGAAGAAAAAGGGGTAAATCTTGTATGGATTCTACCAATGTTTGTGAAGATGAGATGGTGGTGGAGAATTTTTTAAGTAATCTAGGAATTATGAATCTTGCTTTCTAAGTGAAGATGATGATGTTGATAATGAAGCTTTAGCATCCCCCCCTTTCCCTCAGAAAGAAGAAAAGAGATGATGATGATGATTACAATACTACTTTTTTGTGTTCTTCATTTGATGCCACATATTGTAAGTATTTGATGCTCTTCTTGATCTGATCTAAATGGGATGTTATGTTATAGATGTAGTTGATATTACAAATGATCCCTTTTGGTGCTTCTTATTCCATTCCTTCCCCCTATCCTCTCATCTTTCGTCATATTCATATTCCTTTTGTTCAAAGAAAGTGTGCCCTTGTCTCGGAAATGCAGTGTGTTTTGTGGGATAGTTTTGATACCTTTGCCATTCTAATTATTAATTAGTATGAGTGTGATACGATTTTAAAGTATTGTACTTTTTCAATTACGTAAAGACCAGCTCAAGATATTTCATGATGGTCGTGTGCCCTTATCTAAATTGTTTGGCCAAAGTCTTTATCCGAAAATTTACTAGGTTTAAAATTTGTATTTTTTTCTCATAAATAATTTAATAATAAACTTTTTATTCTAATAAATTTCTTTTTTAACTTTTTTGGGGAAATATTGAAATACATTTCACCGTCACTTCAACCCAACCTTTATCCTGATGTGGATTATTCCAAATATTTGAAAAAACAAAAAAGAAATGAAAAACAGAAAGGAGCTCCAAATGAGTCTTGTTTTTTTTTTTTCTTGCTTTTTAAATTCTCATGGAATATAGAAAAAGGGTTGAGAAAGGAGAGGTAGAAAAACGCAACGTCACTGTCATCTGATGTTAACTTTCGGTACCTGCCTCCCTATGTAATGTAATTGTAAGGAGGAGAAACATTTTTCATTTGTCTGAACAAACCTTAGCCTTACACAAGAAGAAAACGAGGACTTGGTAAACGGCCACAAATTTGACCCCTAGGTGTTACAGAGTAGTACTACTGAATTTAATTGACTTGATAGTATCTTGGAGTAGCTAATATAATAATAATATAAGGGTCCCTCCTGGAGGGAATGGGATAATTTGTTGTGATATTTTTATCTCACATAAGACAATATAATGCATGGATTAATGTATTGACGTAAAATATTTATTTTGTTAAAAATGATAATAAAAATGATCAAGTAATAAATAATAAATTAGTTTGAATAGTACTTTTAAATTGCGGATCTAAGAGTGCATGATATTTTAACATTTATGTTAATTTGTAACTGCTGGTCGCCGGAGAAGAAGGGCGATGGGGCTGGTGGTCGTTAGCCATGTTAATGTGTAATTTCAGGCCATATCATTTTAAATATTGTTTTGGTGGCTGAAGATACCTAAATTAGGAAATGCTAATGAATTAAATAATCTATAATGTACGTGTTATCACATCAGATTCAGAACTTCCTCAATTGGTAAAGAATTCAACGTTTATATACTTCTATCTATCTTGAAAATTAGGTTTGGTACATAAGATAAGATAAAGTTATTGTTGTATTATTATTATTATTATTATTATTTTTAATACTAATTAATTCCAACCATGCTAATAACGAAATAAGTTGTTTTCTTCCCCACACCCACCCCATGCAACTCATGCTTAAACAATATGAATTCTTCAAAACTTGATGATTATTACAAAATATTATCAAGCCACCAACACTTAAAAAGTATTTCTTAACTTTATTGCTTTACACTGTAAGTAAGTGTCCCGTGAATATTTGAGAAAGTGAATGTTTAAATCTTCCTTATGATATTGTGAGACGATCAAAATTAAACGCTAACCTCCAAATAAAAGTTAGACTGTACAAACGCTTTATATGTTGAATCTGAATTAGCAGCCGGGGTCGTCTGGTATAGGCCTGTACTAGAGAATATATTAGAAATCTGACTGATGAATTAATCATGACCATATATATTTTATCTTTAAACTTGAAATTCACATTGGAACTTTTTATTAAACTTTTTTTTATGCATAAAAAACAGAAATATAGATTGAATTAAAAAATTTACTGCCTAATAAGAAATGTTTATAACTAACGTACCTTTTTGTGACCTAAACTAGAGTCTCTAATCTCTAGTGTACATTGGTTAGATAGGGAAATGCGAAGTTTATTTTCAGTAAAAATTTTATTTGAAACTAAAGAAGTTTGGTTTACTAAGGACAATGGTTAAAGGGCTATTCTAGGAATTTGGAGATCGCGAATAATATGGTGGCAACGTTATCACTATAAAAATCTATTTTAATATCGATGACAGGTTTCCGTCGATATTCTGTCACAAATATAATCTTATCGATGAAGCACCAACGGAAATGGATATGTAGGCTATTTTATGTCAGTAAATTCAATTTTCGATGCTTTTCCATCAATAACTCTATTTTCTAATGGAGTATCGACATATTGCTTGTGAGACGTCGAAATAGTAAAAAAATTCCGTTGACATTGTTATATCTATCGGTAACGAATACTCACAGATGTTTCTGACAGACCTAACGACGAACACTTAATTATTACCAGTGGACCTAACAATGGACGCTTAATAAATCAATTAAAAAAATAAAACACGTCCCCGACGACATTTCCGTAGGTAAAACTGTCTGTAAGAATTATATATATATATAATTTACAAAATGAGTAAAAACTCCTTGAAAAATAACAAAAGTCTCAATACAAGCAATAATATTAAACATTTAACATAATTAACCACATTCGATATAAAATATTAAATGTTTATACTGCATAATATTAAATATAACATATATATATACATACATATATAAAATATCCTAATAAAAAAAAATAAAAATAAATCAAACATCCTGATCCGTCCTAGGATCACTAGAGGGCGGAGGGCATCATCTTTGCCGAGAGCACGAATAAAAGGAGAGGGAGTAGAGAAAGATCGAACCGCAACATCAGGAGCAGAGGCCTTCGAGTCCGCAGCAGGTGCAAGCGGTAAAGATGTCAAGACGCTGGTACCCATAGCTGCTCTGACAAGGTCTAACATAGGCGACAAAGAAATGTACACCAAATAATTATGCTCCGTAGACTACCTCATATACTCGTCAAAAGCATCGGAAACCTCAAAATGTTAGCCTTCACCCTCCTCAGCATATCACCGCAGCACGGGCCGATCGGAGCTAATTCTCTACAAGATGAGGCCTGATTGCTCTCAGCTCTCAGATGGATAGCTTCTGATCCAACTCCATAGACACATCAGCGCCTCACGCCTCTCACTACTATGGCCATAAGGGCAAGATCATTAGGCACAGTGTGGTTGTCCCAGCAACCTCTTCCTCGCCCTTCCTCTTCGCCTCCTGAAATCTCTCCTACAATATAAAATGTTAGGTAGATAATAATAACTTATACAATATTAATTAGATACACTTTAAAACATTAAAACATTTTATAAACTTAATTTTTCACTAACATATCCAGAACTCTTCTCAATGATAATCCACGTACTCCCCCTTATTCTCCCCCGACTGATACTTGTGTAGCTCCTCCAGCTTCTTGCTCTTTGAAAATTCCTCAACTAGTATCGCTTGCTGCAAAAGAACAATTTATTAATTAACATGATTAAAAATTAACTAATCGAAAAGATGTAATATTAATGAAATTGAATAACTTCTTCGCGAGAGACTTGGTGAAGGAAATGGACCTACTGGTATATTTCTCGGGTCCCCGTTCCTTCTGTCCCTCATTCCTATTCTTCTTATTCTGCTGGGATAGGACTAGAAATGTCCAATAATTTAACATTGTCTGCTAATGTCTCTCCTCAATTCACCGAGGCTGCTTACCATCTTTTTGAATATCGCCTATTAAACCCCTCATCCGAATACTTACCCTGTCCTCCCAAGTATCCCGGACCTTTGAAATGGGTAAGGCCGGGTGACATACACATATTTTTTTTGCATTTAATGAAAAATTATAAGATTATTAAATTTATTGTTAGAAAAAACTAAACTAATAAAAAAACTTTGAAATTTGATTCATTTACCTGGAACTCTCCTCACCACAAATCCTGAACCTCCGGAGGGATCTGACTCCATGTACAGTATCCCCCCCATGAACCTCTCGTGGAATATAGAAGTGATAGCAGTGACGACTCTCGAAGATGGATGCAATCTATTACAGAGAGATAGAGTTAGTATATATTATAGTTTAATAATGACAATTATATAAAGTGAATTAAATTTACCGATCAACATTCAACTTCAACTGCTCTCGAGGGTTATCGAGAGGCTTCTTCTAAGCTACGGAAGCCTAGGAAGAAGTGGATGGCTGTGTGGATTGTTGGATAGATATTGTGAGAACCTCTAAGGTAGAGGTCGACTATGTCTGTGTCGAAGGGGATGTGAGGGAATCAGAAGGCAGCGACAAATACAACTCAGCTGCATCGGGTGTGTTAGATGGCGTGGAAGTAGTAGATGGCGGTAGTTCCTCTCATGATGTGCTAGCATCCTCAACATACTTTCTATTTCTTCAATGTGCCATCGGACCTACCTTATCTGACATAGTAAAATTTTTAGTATTAAATAAATTTTAATAAACTTTCATAATTTTAAAATTCATTTTTTATGTAAGTCATTAAAAAAAAAAAGTTTTTATAAGTTTAGAAAATTTTTACTAGAGTTTTCCCAGTATTATGGATATTTTCCAGGCATACAGGCCACACAAAAAGGTAACAAATACAAATTTACAATATGAAAGAGTCAGGGCTCCCCTGTAAAGAAATATTTAAACTTAAATAGCCAGGACTCCCCCGTAAAGCAGTATTTAAACTTAAAGAGTCAGGACTCTCCCGTAAAGCATTATTTAAACTTAAGGAGTCAGGGCTCCCCCGTAAAGCAGTATTTAAACTTAAAGAATCAGGACTCTCTCGTAAACCATTATTTAAACTTAAAGAGTCAGGGCTCCCCCATAAAACAATATTTAAGCTAAAACACATACCTCAACCGTGTATATGACAAAGAATATACCACCAAAATCCTTACAAACAAAGCTATAGGACAAAAAATAGAATAATATTAACAAAACTTACTATTCTTCATTTAAACTCAAAATAACTATTACTTAACGAAATAAATATTTCTTTATAAAACACCATAACATTAAATTACACAACTTAATTCTTAACACATACAAGAACCGTGTCTATGAAAGAGAATATGCCCACCAAAATCCTCGCACGTAAGATTGTAAGAAAAAAAAGAATTCGATTAAGTAACGTGTAATAACATAAGTATAATCATAAAAGTAAAATACTTAAAGTGTGATAACATAAGTACAAACATAACTTATTAATCATATATGTATAAAAATGATACAATATTTAGGTATCAGAATGATCATCAGAATCATCATCATATTCCTCGATTTCTTCATTAGAATCTTCATCTGAATCCCATTCTATCTCAGTTTCATCGTTTTGTAACTCCTTGAAATATGTCTCGATTCAAATATCGACCTCTTCTGATGAACGAGACTCATGGACGAGAGGTCCTACATCTTCAATCATCACATCTATTGCTGAAGTCTCGTGAATGTCCATGTTCTCTTGGAATGCATCATCTTGGACCGAAACATCTATTACTCAGGTCGAGATTTTATTACACTAGTCCAGTCGGTCTCAATCTTTTGGAGCTAGAATATGGGAGAAATGACACTTGCTATGCTTGATGATCTAAAACAAAAGGATCGTATCCTCCATACATTTTCAATTTTATTTTCAGCCCAAACTACTCCCTATGATGATTTATAGACTGGGCCTCACTAAAGAAGACTGGGTTTAAATTTCTTGGGCCAAAATGCCGGGCCGGGCCGGGTCAACCCGACCACCCCATGGTGATTGGCTATTTATTCATCTTTTTCCTCTTTGGGCTGCCCTAATTTTAAGAGAGCTCTCACTTTCCATTTTCTCTCCATCCTGCCTTCTCCTTCTTCACTGCTGAGTCTCGGCTTTTTCTTGCTCTAAAGGAATCCTCTGTTCGCTGGCGCCATGAGTCGGCTCCGTCACCTGACTGTGCGTCCAGCACTGTTGGGTTGAGAAGAGAGAGAGAGAGAGAGAGAGAGAGAGAGAGAGAGAGAGAGAGACTGGTTTTTCTTTACTTTGAGGCCGTCCGAGCTGAGGGATGCCGGATCGGCCACCTACCTACTGCCGTTCCCGCTGCTGTTTGGGTGCTACTCACCATCACGCAGCTCACCTTCGCCACTCGGACTTCTGTTGCTGCTGGTTGCAACTTCTTCGTGTTCCCGCCAGACGGAGCTCATCACAACTTCGCCGCAGCTTGCAACGCTGCTCACCCGTTGCTGGATCATCTTCCCTTAGCTTCAGGTAAGCTCTTCGATCTTAGTTTCTTTCTTTTCTTGCTAATCGTCTCTGTTGCAACGGTGGAGCTTCCGATGCATTCCAGCCGATGCAGAAGAAAGAAGAAGATCCCGTGAAGAAGCCTTTGTTTGTAATAGACTTAGGTTTATTTTTGGCTTGTCTTCTTTTTCTATTTTGGGATTTGTAATAGTAAATAGGAAAATTATGTAATAGTAAATAGGGGCCTTGGATCGCCAAATCCGCACAACAAGAAGTTTCCTCTCCTCACCCCTATCTCTTATGTGAAACTGAAAATTTACAATGTAACTGGATTACGTCTTAACTTTTTTAGGACCCCAGGATAGATTTTTCAGAAGTTCACTATACTGTTTCGTGGGATTATGCATCTGTATAAATCGAAACACATTTGTTAGTTAAATGAGTTAAATTAAGATTAACTAAATTTGAATGCATTCAAATAGATTAACCTACTTCAATTCTAAACCAATCTTTGAATCCCTCGCTTATTTTCTTTTGAATTTCATCATCCGTTATATTCAATTGACATTTCTTAGTTTCGATTCGTATTCTTGCATTTTACAAACTTAAATAAAATCTTACAAGATATATATGTATGTTAAACATGTATTAAGTTTACAACATCGATTAGCTTACCGAAGGTAAGGTTCCACTTTCTTGCAATTAAGGAGGAATTCTTCACTGCTTTAAATTCCTGATCGTCCAACATTCTTGTTTTCGTCTTTATTGATTGCATATTGATAGAACCTCATCCTCATGTATAGGATTCCCAACATAATCATTTCGTCTTACTCTTTTGTTGAGGATATGTACGCTTTTTTCAAAATAGTAGCTGAAGAATATTGCGCCCTCCTCGATTAAGTAAGCATTGCATATTGATCCCTCGACTCTTGCCTTATTTTTATTGTCTTCTTTATATGGTGCAAGTACCTAATATATTTCAAGTATAAATAAATTAGTTATATAATTTAATACAAATAAAGTTGAATTTAAGTAAAGTTTCATTTTTTACCTCTCGAATGGATACATCCACTTGTATTGGACGGAACCATATACACTTGCATCATATGGAACAGGGACGGAACCAGAACAACATGGTTGGGGGGGCTGGAGAAAAAAAATTTTTGCCAGAATTTCGTCTATAAAATGATGCATTCCATGTATAAAACACATTCAAACAATTCCAAATTTACATATAATATAGCAAAAGAATAGGTAATCGCCCATTACCAATGAGTAGTGATCACCCATCACCTCAAGAGGAATGATTACCCACCACTCACGGGATAAGCATTACAATTCTAAATTTACATATAATATAGCAAAAGAATAGGTAATCGCCCATTACCAATGAGGAGTGATCACTCATCACTCACGATGAATGATTACCTATCACTCACGGGATAAATACCTCTATCAAAGCTGAGAATCTTGAGATAACATATGAGATGAGCACGATCAGAAGACGAAATCCAATATGACCTGCAATTGATTTAGAACGATTAGAAGATTAATATGAAAACAAATAACATTCATACAAATATTAAGAATGAAAAAGAAATCACTACTGAAAAATGATCTAAAATAGAGTTTTACATGTGAATGAAATGATTAAGATGGCAATTTTATTCTTCGAGTTTGTATATTCTGAAACCGCTGCAAGATGTCTTCATTTTCAATACTCTTAAAAATCTCTTGCTCCACATAACAAACCAAACATGCACATACCGTCTCCTTAATTCATCTCTAATTTCATAAGGGTAATTATCAATTGGTTTACACAATCCTGGATCACCAATAATTTCAAAATCCGAAAACTCTACCCCTACCCGAGGCTTTTTCCCACGATCTTCATTATTAACATTTCCTTTATTAGCTGATTTTTCTTCAACCGGTTTAGGACCCTTCTTCCACTTTCTAAAATATTTCTCCATAGTAAGATCCTATATAATATACAAATATTTTAAATTCACAATTCAACACATTTCATTTATAACATAATAATTAATTAGAATATAAATTACATAATAATCATATTTTTACCAAAAAAATCCTAGAAATTTTTTCACTAACAAAATCAAAATTTTAGCACTCAAAAATCTATTTACGAAAATAAAAAATAAAAAATGTTTCTACATAAATTAAACTAGAAAACTTTCTTCTTTTTTTTCTTCAAAGTTTGAAGAACAGAGAGTCAAAGAAGTGAAGCCGCCGTGCACTGCTGCCGCCGCGCTGCTGTCCGTCTCCTTCCTTCCTGGCTGATTGCTGCCACTGCCAGCCTGCCGCGCCAGCGCTGCTCCTGCTGCAGATTGCTGCTGCCTGTCTCAGCGGGCTGAGGCTCCGCTGCCGTCGACACGAGTCACATGACACCACCCGCGCTGTGCTACTGTCTTGCTTGCGTTGCACCGCCGCCGCGAAGTTCGGAGTCTGACCAAGGAAGAGGGTTTCAGTTTTCGCGGAGGGCGAGTCGGGGAAGAGCATAGTGGAGGGAGAGAAAGCTGTACTTTTTTTTTTGGTTTCTGCTGGCAGCTCGCAGCTGTCGAGGGTTTACAGGTTTTTTTTTTTTTATTTTTATTTTTATAATTTAATAAATCAGTCCCTAAGTTTTGGGGGGCCTAAATTGAAAAAGAAAAACTGGGGGGGAAAGGGGGCTTAAATGTAAAAAATCTAAATTTTTTTTTTTAAAAAATAAATTGCCGGGGAGGCTCGAGCCCACCCGAGCCCCCCTATAGTTCCGTCCTTGATATGGAAGATGAATCATCAAATGCTCCATGACATCGAAAAAGTTTGGAGGGAATATGCATTTTAACTTGCATATCAAAATGGGAATGCTTTCCTCTAATTCACATATACAAGACTCACTTATCTTCGGGGCCACAAGTCTGGTTAGAAAAGACTCAACTCGGCCAAACAACTCCACATCTTCGCTGGAAGGAGCTCTCTAAAGGCAATGGGCATTAGTCGTTCCATGAACACGTGACAATCATGACTTTTTATGTCGGTCAACTTCATTTCTTTATAATCAATACACCTGCCCAAGTTAGATGCATATCCACCTGGCAGTTGCAGTTCTTTAACCCAATCAAGAACCATTTTCTTTTGTTCCTTAGTCAAACTATAACATGCCGTTGGCTTCAAGAACTTACCCCCATCGCTCTCTTCCATCAACAAGTCCGGTTTGTTGCAATACAAACGTAGGTCTTCTCTAGCCTTCATATTATCTTTTGACTTTCCTTTCACATCAATAACAGTGTTGAGCACATTATCACACACATTCTTCTCATTGTGCATCACATCAATGTTATGAAGAACTAAAAGGGTACGTCAATAAGAAAGATTCTAAAATCTACTCCTCCTTGCAGTTGTGATTCTTCCCCCTATTATCTTTCTTGCCCAATTCTTTTCCTGAATCGGTGATTTTTGAAAAGTCATAGACCCTTTCCCATATCCGTTCTAACGAAAGTCTTGGTGGTGACGACGAACAGTCTTCACCTCTATCCCTCTTGAAAAACCTCGAATCTCATCTAAATTGATGGGCCGGTGGCAAAAAATATCGATGACAATTGAACCAAGATTGTTTTCCATCATTTTGGAAATGAAAGGACTGTATCTGTTCCATGCAATATGGACAAGCCAATGCCCCCACTGTATTCCAACCGCTCAACATACCGTATTGTCTGGAAGTCACTAACAGTCCACAGAAGCGCGACCTGCATTGTGAAATTTTGTTTCTTCGATATGTCATAAGTAAGGGTCCCGATATTCCACAACTCATTTGATTCTTCAATCAATGGTTGCAAAATCATCCAAGTCGCTTTTCAGATTTCTCGGACCAGGGATGAGAACTGTCAAGAAGGTTACCTCTTTTTTCATACACATCCAAGGCGGAAAGTTATATGGGGTTATCATTACTGGCCACAAAGAATATGCATTTCCCACCATTCCAAAAGGTGAAAACCCATCAGTTACAAGCCAAGTCTAACATTCCTTGTTTCTGCTTAAAAATCAGAGTAAATCCAATCAAAATGCTTCCAAGCTTCTCCATCCCTAGGATGACTCATCACATCCGGCTCCTGTGAGCTTTCAGGATGCCATCTCAATATGTTTGACAGTTCTTTTTGAGGCATACAATTAATCGGGATTTTTCTAACAAAGTTTTAACCCAACACTAGCAAGTGCACAAGATCAATGTAATATGAAAGTATCAGAGTATCGAACCACAGAGAAAGGCTTAAATAATTAAATTATTATCTTCCTAAATTAATTTTATAAAAAGAATCAAAGTTTATTATCTAAAAATTATTTCTAAATTAAGTAAAAATAATAAATAAAATAACTAAATTAAAAATCACAAGAGCTTAACCAAAGAGATAATTTAGAACCTTGAATCCACCACTAACCTATATAACAATGATTTAATTTTGTTTAAGAGAAAAGATTAGACCTTTATGTGGTGATCTATGCTACAAGCTTCGATTCACTAAAGAAATATATTGTGCTTAAATGCAAGACATAACCCATCAAACAATTAGCATGATCTATTCAATTCTATGACATAAATAATTTAAAATTAGCATGGACTATTATTTTCTCAAAATTTCATCATTTAAGGCCATTCTTTTTCTTACATTCATACATTCGTGCCTCTTGAATTTTTTTCTTTATTTGTACCTTATGATTTGTAACAATCATGTATGAACTTTTCTTTCTTTTTCTCTTTTTTTTCTTTAGCTCAATACATTTATTTATTTTTTTTTAGCACAACAAGTCATATATTTTTCTTTTTTTTTTTCTTCTCCCTTTTGTTAAAAATAACTTATTCTCTTTCCATACACACAAAACAATAACCGATCATGAGAGTACAAGTTAGAAGTTTGCATTAAGCTCTCTACAAGATTAAGGGTTAATATTTAAATAGTTTAAAGAAAGAAATAACATTTAAGGCTCAAAAGGGTACTAAGGTAAAAATCATGAATTTGGTAAGCTTGAAAGGCACAAACAATTCAAAGAAGACCTATGACCATCGTCTCTGAGTCAAATTGGGAAAACCTTTCTATTTCGCCTCAAGAGGTACTCAAGTTCTAGAATATATGGAAGAGATTCATCAACTTTATGAAGCTAAAAAATAATGTAAATGATTTATTAAACACGAACAATAACCCATGTGTTCAAGTGTAAGTCATGTAAGAGTTATAACAGATATAGAACATAAGTCCTTACTCTAATTAAAAACAAGAAAACAAGTACTTTTTTCAACTTATTCAAGACATTTTTAAAGGAACTCAAAAAAAGAATTATTCTTTACGTGAAATCATATTTTTGGTTTTTTTCTCAAAATAATGTAAAAATAATGAATAATAAAAAAATCAGCAAAAATAAAAATTGAGAAAAACGAAATATATATATAAATAAATAAAAATAATTGACACCAGAATAAAAGCACCTTCTCTCCCACACCTAGACCCTACATTGTCCACAATGTGATAAAAGAATATCAGGAGTAGAGAAGAGACAAAGAAAAGAACAACACAACTTGTTAGAAAAGGCAATATTAGTGCATGTTCAGAAGAGTAATTGACCATCTCTGTAGCCTCCATGATATGTTGTCTGATTACCCTACAAAACAAACACTTGTACCTTTTCTACCAATCAAGTGAGATAAAAATAAAAATAAAAATAAATAAAATAAACAAAATAAAATTTTGGGTTGCCTCCCAAAAGTGCTAAATTTAAAGTCTTCAGCCAGACTCCTAATTCTTTTGTATTCAGCCAGATCTATTTCTCTCATATTAAGCTCATGGTTCACAATCCAAGAAGAATTTTCTAATGGAGTAATCCAAGCAAGACTAGAATTAACATCCTCAGTGCAAATTAGGTTTTCTTTCTAAATAGAAGTATAATTCTTTGAACACATTAGAGGTAGAGTTTCTTCAATTAATTCATCATTTACATCTACCAAATATCAATCAGAATTATCTTCTATAGAAGGTTGTGAAGAAGTTTTAAAGATATTTAATCTAACTCTCATATTCATTACAGAGACTTCTATGGCCCCAGTTTTATAATTAATAGTGGTATCAGCAGTAGCTAAGAATGAACGGCCTAGAATAATGGGGATATGATTCTGAGAAGATCTATCAGGTTCCATATCTAGGACTATAAAGTCTACAGGGAAGACAACTTTATCAATTTGAACTAGAACATCATCTATCCTCCCCCTAGGTACCTTGATAGGCCTATGAGCTAATTGTAAGGTCATGTCGGTTGGTTGCAATTCCCTTAATTCTAACTTTTCGTAAACAGAGTATGGAATCAAATTAACACTTGAACTTAAATCTAAGAGTGCCCTATCTATTTTATGATCACCAATAAGACAAGAAATCGTATGGACACTAGGATCTTTATATTTAGGTGGAGCGTTATATTGCAAAACGGAGCTCACCTGTTCAGTTAGAAATATTTTCTTAGAAACTTTGCTTGTAGATTTTCTTTTAAACGTACACATGTCTTTAAGAAATTTTGCATAGGATGGGACTTGCTTAATAACCTCTAAAAGTGGAAGATTAATTTTAACTTGTTTGAGAGTTTCTAAAATATCTTCCCTTTTATTATCTTTCTAAGATGTGGGGATGGTAATAAAGCTTGTGGATAAGGAACCTTTGGCTTATATGAAGCCGTAAGAGATGATTCTAGCGCCATAGAATTAGAGAAAGAAGCTAGTTCCTTCTTTATCTTCCTTTCAATTTTAGTCATATCACTTTCTTCGATTTCGTTTTCATTTAACTTATCATCTTTAATCAGTTCTCCTACTTTATTATCTAACAACTTCCCATTTTTAAGAGTAATTACAGCTTTAACTTGCTCATGATAATTAGTTCTAGGATTCTCTATTGGATGACTAGGAAGCTTACCCTCATCTCTTCTACTTATTGCATTAGCTAGTTGCCCTATTTGAGTTTCTAACTTAGCAAAAGATTGAGTGTGTGAGTCTATAATTTGTGTCATAAATTCTAAACCTTTCAAAAGAAGATAAGACTTTTTCCTCAAACATAGAGTTTCCATTTTGAGAAGGGTGAGGAGGAGCTTAATTGACTTTCCCCTCCTTGTTGCCTCTAGAAAAAATTAGGATGATTTCTCCAACCTGGATTGTATGTATTTGAATATGGGTCATTCTGTCTGTGAAATCCTTGGGCTCAATTGACTTGTTCTTGCACAAATTCTGGGAATAGTGAAGCACTAGGACGGTCATAAATAGAAGGACTAGAGCAAATTGCACAAACACCTTGAACATTAGGAGAATTAGTAGGCAATGTATTCAAAGCTAACAATTGATCAAACTTTTTAGATAAGGCATCAACTTTCGAAGAAAGATCAACATTTTGAGTAACTTCATACATTTTTCCTCTATTTCCTATTTGTCTAGATGTGCCTATACATGAGGATGTGGCATGTTGTTGTGAATTATCATTCAAAATTTCGAATAAATCTCACGTCTCATCTGCAGTTTTATGAAGAAAGGCACCACCATAAGAGGAATCAACCATTTGACGATTTCTCCATCTAGTCCTGAATAAAAACTTTGGATTTGCTGCCATTTAGGGACTTCATGGTGATGGCAATTACGAAGAAGTTCTTTAAATCTCTCCCAACTCTTGTGAAATTGTTCATTATTTTGTTGAGAAAAAGTAGCTAGGAAAATATTTTTTTCAGAAATTCCCTAGACATCTCAGCCCAAGTACCTATTTTCTCACGTGTGCAACAAATGTTTAGCCTTATCTTTCAGAGAAAAAGGAGAAAGGCGCAATCTACTAGCATCATCACTAACATTAGGCACTTTCAAAGTTGAGCAAATTTCTAAGAACTCATCAATATGCTTATAAGGATTTTTGGAATCAAGCCCATAAAAAGATGTTAACATTCGAATAGTAGAAGCTTTGATTTCAAAGTGATAAGCCTCAATTTCAGGTAGTCTATTAACTATTTGTGAGTTAAGTGTTGGGAGTAAAATACTCCCTTAATGTTCGTGGATTTTCAGCCATCTTAACCTCACAAGTATTAGTGATTTTTCTTTGTGCTCTAAGTGCCTTAAGTGTATGCTCAAATTCTTTTAAATCAATAGAGAGCGAACGATGACCAATCATTAAGAAAAGAATTCAAAAAAGAAAGAGAGAAAAAAAATTCATTGCAATTAATAACGAAAAATAAATTACTAAATGGAAGAATATTATAAAAAAAGAAAACCAATAATAATTAAAAAAAAAAGGGTAAAGACAAGTAGGAGAACAATTAAAAATTTTTTTTCTCTTTTTTTTCAAGAATAATTTTAAAAAAATAAAATAAAAATACTAACAAATTTAGAAGACAATAACACAAACAATTAATTTAACTTCTCCCCAGTAACGGCACAAAAAAATTAATCGGGATTTTTCTAACAAAGTTTTAACCCAACACTTGCAAGTGCACAAGATCAATGTAATACGAAAGTATCAGGGTATCGAATCACAGAGAAATGCTTAACTACTTAAATTATTATATTCCTAAATTAATTTTATAAAAAGAATCAAAGTTTATTATCTAAAAATTATTTCTAAATTAAGTAAAAATAATAAATAAAATAACTAAATTAAAAATCACAAGAGCTTAACCAAAGAGATAATTTAGAACATTGAATCCACCACTAACATATATTACAATGATTTAATTTTGTTTAGGGGAAAAGATTATACCTTTATGTGGTGATTTATGCTACAAGCTTCGATTCACTAAAGAAATATATTGGGCTTAAATGCAAGACATAACCCATCAAACAATTAGCATGATCTATTCAATTTTATGACATAAATAATTTAAAATTATTATGGACTATTCAATTTTAAAATCCACAATATACTTGCACAAATTACATATCTCTCATACTCAAGACTACAAGAATTAAACATGGATAAAAATATCAATTAACACAAATAATTATTCTATAAAAACAATCGCAAAGAATTTATTGCATCAAACTAAGAAACATTTCAAAATATGTACATAAATAATATAATAAATTTTTCAAAATAAAATAAATCAACGTACCATGGCTAGAGTTTTATCAAGATTCTAAAAAAAAATTAGTTCATGATTAAAGGAAAAGAAGAAACCAATTTGTTGAAGAAAATCATGGCTCTTTCTTCAACCGAAGCTACCGTCGCTGCCTTGTAAAATTTCTGCTTCAATTTATGAGTCCGAATTTTCTGCTGTACTCGGCCGATTTTCAGCTACAATCGTCCGCTTTTGCTCCTGCAGCTGCCTCTGTTTCTCTTCTTCAGCCTTGCCACGTAGCTGCTTCAGCTGCTGCTGTTTTGCGGCTCTCCTCCAGTGCAACAGGTGCTTCTCCTTTCTGTTTGTAGCTTCCGCAGCTGCTGCTGTTTGTTCTCCTGATTCAGCGGCTTTGGAGTTTCTGCTGCCACCTCCTGCTCAGCTGCTTCTTTTGCGGCCCACAACTCTCTCAGCCCTCTTTGTTTTCTTGCCATCAGCTGCTTCTGTTTTCTGCAGCTGCGGCTTTTCTTTTTTCCGTTTTTCCCCCCTCGGCTCTTGTGTGTCTTTGCTGCTTCGCTATTACCGACTGTAACGAATGCTGCCGGTAGCTACCATCAGTAAACAACAGAATTTTTGTATTGTATGGGGCATTTGGGATAGTGTATCAATGACTCACTCTTTAGGTCACCACCTACTAAAAAGTTTCATAGTATCAGAGCCATCATCTTGTCTTTCAAGATGAGTGGTAAAGATAAAACAGATAATATAGACAATACCACGTCAGTCGTTGATGATAATAATCAAATAGCCGATGGTGTCAAAAAGGACCCATATTATCTCACATCCTCTGATAATTCGGGCCTGATTATGACTCATGTTCAACTCAAATATAACAATTATGATGAATTGGAAAAAGCGATGGATATTGCCTTGCGCACCAAGAAAAAGATTAGGATTTGTTGATGGCTTAATTCCCAAACTAAAAGTCGGAATAGATCAAGAGGAAGATTGCTGGACTATAAACACCATGATGGATTCTTGGATTTTGAATACCATTGAGCCCGGGCTTAATTCCCAAACTAAAAGTCGGATCAGATGGACGTTCACAATGTATTCCTTCATGGTGATTTATCAGAAGAGGTGTTCATGAAACTTCCTCCCAGGTTTCATACACACCAAGTGTTGTCTCCCCAAATCACTTTATGGTTTTCAACAAGCTCCTTGTTATTGGTTCTCTAAATTATCAACATCCTTTCGTAAGTAAGGTTTCACTCAGTCTTATGCCCATTACTCACTCTTTACTTATGAACATAAGGGTATGTTTTTGTGCATTCTCATTCATGTGGATGACTTACTTATTTCTGGGAACAATGCCACTTCCATTCTTCAGTTTAAACAATACTTGAGCTCTTGTTTTCATATGAAGGACCTTGGTCCCTTGAAATATTTTTTGAATATTGAGATTGCCCCTAGTCTTGCAGGAATTTATCTTTGTCAGCGCAAGTATGCTTTAGAAATTATCACTGAAGTAGGTCTTCTAGGTCTAAACCTGTTTCGGCCCCACTGGATCTAAATCATGGTCTGGCCAAATCTACATCTACTTTATTTGATCATCTTGAAAAAGTATTGGTGGTTAGTGGGCAAGTTGATTTATCTTACCATTACACGTCCTGACCTGACTTATACAATTCATGTCTTGGCCCAATTTCTACAATCTCCTCGAAAAGACCATCGGGATGTTGCTTTGCGTGTCGTCCGTTTTCTATAAGGAATTCCTGGGCAAGGCATTTTACTTCACAAAGATAATCCTCTTATCTTGATTGCTTATTGTGACTCGGATTGAGCTAGTTGTTCGATCAATCGACGTTCAATCTACTGAAGCTGAGTATCGCTCTATGGCGATGACCCTTTGTGAACTCAAGTGGCTTCGTCGGCTTCTTGATTTTAGAGTCCCCATGGGTAAATCTATTTCTCTTTACTGTGAGAATCAATCTACTTTACATGTTGCTGCTAATCCTGTTTTTTACGAACGTATCAAACATATTGAGATCAACTGTTATTTTGTTCGTAATGCATTTCAAATTGGATTCCTATCTCCTCGCTATATTCGAAGTGATATTCAACCAGTCAACATATTTACCAAAACTCTTCATTCATCTCAATTTCAATTTCGGCACTCAAGTTGGACATTTTTAATCTTCAACCTAAGAGGCAAAATAAGACACGTGGTGCATATCTTAGATTGTATCTTTAGTGATATTCCAATTAGCCTCCTAATTAGTCTAGGATTATTTTGTACAGCAAGCAGGTTTCTCTCTTAGTAATTGTAATTAGAGTGTTTTCCTTATTTCTAGCTGTAAGACTTTATATACGAGCCAATTCACGGCTAAACAGAACAAGGAAACAGATAAAAGTTTTTCCTATTGGAAACTTTCACTTACTCATGTCTACTAAGAAGAAGGCAACATGTGAGCAGATCTTTTGGCAAAACATGATGGAAGTCCCCGTTCTGCTTTTATTCTTCTTCCTCCCCTGCCCCCCTCCCCCTCCCCCTCCCCCTCCCCCTCTTTTGTAAGCCTTTGTTTCAAAACACACTAGACTCATTTGTACAGATGCTATTTTTTAATTAATCGTTCTTCCTTTTTCGACCAAAGAACAAGAATACACAATGAATAAGGATAATTTCTCATCCATAATACATACAAATATGGTTTGTGCAGAGCTTGCTCGATCTTTCTCATCAATATATGTACTATTCCTCATCTGCTTTTCTTCCGAAAGCCCCCATGCTACACCTGAGATAGAAAGCCTTCATCAAACTGAAATGATTTCCTTTGATTAAACTCGAAAAACGAGCAAATTAAGACATAAACTGGCTGAGAAGTGATCCTGGAATCATACCCTGAGGTAGCTCCAAGGTCCTGTTCTTGTTCCTATCCTGCAAATTTAGAAAAATTTTCAGCAGGTTTTGATTTCTGTCATGATCTTAACTCCAGTACCATTCTTTTTATATAATCAATTGATAATATTTGTATTTTACCTCCAGAATCCAACCAATGCTCGTAAACTCATGAAGATAGATAACGCGATCCATATGCCCACGAAACCATAACTCCACGACAGAAACAGCAAACAAAGTATGCTCAAAGCTGCCACAGAAATCTGTATGAGAATCAGAATAAGCTTTAGAATAGAAGGACGGGTCCATTAAGCATAAGGACTTTTACAGATATGGGCAGAAAAGACTTGCCATGGAATAAGCAGAATACGCAAAATCAGATGCTCCATAGTTTATTCCATCAAACACAAAGGCCAATGAATTTATTGGCTGAGTCGCTGCAACAAACTATATTCAGATATAAGTCCAGTTTTTTTAAGCAAACTGAATGAGAAAGAGTAAGTGATTAGCTAAAGTAGGTGCAATTACCGGGATTCCTAAGCTTAAAAGATGAAGAACATCTATATCCTTTGTAAAAAGTCCAGATGAAAATCTGAGCAGAAGCGCAATAATGACTGAAAGAACCAGCCCAAGAACTACCCCTAACTGCAAAGTTGGATAGGTTATCAATATCGGAATATAAGGCATTGAGTTAAGTAGGGGAAAAGTTCCTAAAACCTGTAGTACACGAGAGGCAGCGGCTGTGGTTCTATCATATTCATGTTTTGCAAATGCACTAGCAAGAATGGCCTGAAAACCAATTCAAAGCCTCTGTTAAGTGCTTGTAAGACATTTGATTATGAAAGCAAAGAAATAAAAGAACTGAAGCCGCTTTGATGAGCCATTATTTATAATTACTAGCAAAAGAAAACTCTAAGGAGAATGACTTACTTGTCCAGAGACAGCTAATCCATCAGCAAGCAAAGAAGTTGCCAGCCAAAACTGCAAGCAGACCTGAAAGGCAGCCATGGATGCTGTTCCACGTCTTGCAGCTAACGAAGCTGCTAAGGTCACACATGATGTTGCTGCTATTACCCTCATTAACAGCAGGAATCCTGATACCAAGCAACGTAAATAACACATTTCCAAATATGGCATAATATTGAAGTGAAAATCAAAGGAAGAGAGGGAGAAGACTCAGACGAATTATATATTTGAAAAACATGCTTTCAGAATTGCGAAGGAAACATCTGATAGACTGATTACTGAAACATTTCACATCACTCACCGTTCTTAAGAAACTGACCAAATTGCATATCTTTGACACTCGGAGGTAAGAGATCGATTTGATCCATTAATCTCCACATAAGTATTAGGGATATTATGTACCTGCAATCATTAACCAAGTTAAGGGGAGAAACACCAAAAAAGAAAACAAACACCAAATTTTCAACCCCAAAAAAAAAAAAATTAGGATTAGGTTACAAACAATAACAAAACTTACTGTGAAATAACATGGGCAATGGCTGCACCAGTAACACCCAAATTAAATTTGAAGATAAAAAGTGGATCCAGAAGTATATTTGCTACATCTCCAATCACTACAATAGAACAAAATGAAGTTAAATGACAAATTACTCCCTATGCATAAAATTAAAATTCCACACATTGAATCAAGTAGTTGTAGAGATATCTGAACATGCTCACTTTGTCCATTAGATCACCAAAGCCAACAAAAAGAAGAAGACACTTAGAAGTTGAAGATAATTTCTGCTGATTACATTACATGGGGGGAAGTTATGAAGTCTGAAGAGGTTTAATGAAAGGATCACTTACTGGTTGCATACAAAGGGGTCTTTGTATCCTTGAAACCACGAAAAATCCCTTGCATGGATAAAGAGAGGAGGACAGCGGGGGCACCAAGCGACCTCACAGTTAGGTACTTTTCTGCAGGGATCATCATAGGTGAATCCTACAAGAAGAAATATAAAAAAAAAAAAAAAAAAAACGTGGAGTTGTTTCAGGTGATATTGGTATGTATCCAACCATTAATGCTTGGGAGATTCTTTGTCTGTCTAATTATGGATTATGTTCATAATTCATGTCTAGCGGCAATATTAAGTTACTAGCGGAAGTAAAATTTGTTTCCTACAGAAAGCAAAAGAAAAATGTTGGAGTTCACAATCACATAATTAGCTTGGTTAAAAGTTTCTTCTTCCATCATCAAGAAAAGCAAAAGCTTATACTTACTGATTTCAAACCCATGTACTTCAACAAGGGTTTGGCAGCAAAAATGAGGAACAGAGCTTGGAAAATACCAAGCAAGACACCTATGAACAGAGCAGATGAAGCAGATGAATTGTGCCTTTTACGTTGCCAGCTATCAGTCATTTCTGTGTGATTACTACTAAATGGTGTTGATGGGCGCCTTAATTCTGGTTCAGAGATAGGGCACACAAAAAGTGATTAACCCAAATTATAAAAAATGGAAATGAAATGGATAATAGAAAGACAAATTCAAATGTTCCATGAATATGCCGGAAATTAGGAGCATACTTCGTAAAAGTTTAATCAGAAAGGAGAGCTGGCATACCAGCATTAGATAACAACTTTTCCTTTGCACTATCTGCAGGAGAGCCATTTTCCACTATCTCAAGTTCTAGTGCTTCAGTCCTCGCATCTTCTTCAGCAACAAAAGAAGTTGTGACACTTACTAGTGGGAATATTGCAATCTTGGATGCTTGGTTAAATAAAGCAATGGCAACTCCAACAGCAGCAAGTTCCACAGAACCTATATGCATAATTGGTTTACGATAACATAAGACATAATACTCTCATTTCATTAATGATAGCTGACACTTTGTAATCCTAAGAAGTAAACATTGGCAGAAGTATGACATTTCAGTAGGAATAGACCGTACAGAAGATAAAAGACACAGTCACTCATAGATCTCAGAGCATCTTTGAAGCAGTTAAAGAAAAATGTCAAGTTTGAATATGGATAAACAACTTCGAATCTGTCATAAGTTGCTCAGGAGTATGTTAATACGTTAGTTCCATCTTGTAAAATGGTGGAAAACTGAATGGGGATTTAGTGCCTAAAGATCCATTAGTGCCAATGTGGTCATATTTTTCAGCAAGGTTTGACTAGTTAACCTTTTTCAACTGCTACTAAATGGAACTGTAGGTTCTGAAGTTGATGATGAGATTATAACATAGAAACTCAAACATGATGTATTTGGTTTTATAACCCTTGATTCTTTAGCCTTATCTAATAGAATGGAACGGAAAATATGTGTAATGGAACGGAAAATATGTATCTTGAAGTTCCAAATCAAATCTCTGAAACAAGATAGTTAGGACTAGAGAAAACCGAACCTATATGCCCAATGAAAGCTGTGTCAACAAGAGAAGCAATAGGATCAGCAGCTAAGGCCATTGCAGCAGGCACTGCAATCTTTGCTATTTCTACCCCCAAATCATCCTTCTTGAAAACATTCCTACAACAACCATTTCAGGGATAATATAACATTAGAGCCTACTGAATGATCTAAGAAACAAAAAGAATAGAATTATGAGAAGAAACAAATCTTCTATTAAAGACCTCAACTTTTTATCAGTTCCTACAATATTTCCATCATTAAACAGAAGCTACAGCTTGGATATGAAAACTTACGAGAGGTTCTTGAATAAATTCCAAACAGGGTGCTCTCCCATACCCCTATAGAGGTAGGAGACATCATCAGTGATTTTCATGGCTCCACCTCCCAAAATTTACCTCTAAAGCTTACAGCATCACCACCGGACAATGTATTGGGTAAATTGATGAAAAGGAACCCAAAATTGGGACAATGTCAAAGAAACACAGTTAAATGGGGCAATTCTGGCTGAAAAATTAGAGGAAAAAAATCTTGAAACCACAAACTAGAAAAATGGTGATTTCTGCCCAGAAAAACTTCAAGAAAGCAATATACAATAGAAAAAATGTCAACATATTCTTAGGGACTAAGTATTGGACGAAAGTCAGTACATAATCTTTCCTAGTCAAAACAACCCTAGAAACTACCTGGCCATAAAAAACTTTCCTCAGTAGGTGACAACCCCAGAATAAACAAACCGTATGAGAAGAGACTCACCAAACTTGCACACTTTTTCATTTGCCAAGAAACTCCATGAAAGAAAACTATCTCGAACCACTATACATAAACAAAGCTTGGATTTTGGATCATAAGGTGGAGGGACTTCCTTGTGCAGAAATGATCAATTTCTGTAACATAGGTTTTCTTTCTGAAGCGAAATTTGTATCAAGAAGGTAAAAGGACATGTCCCATTAATACTTTTGTTTCAGACTTAAAACCTGAAAATCTTTAGAAGTTATGTTCACCAAAATCTGACATTAATCAAAATTCTTAGGGAAGGCTCTTGCTTAGGCTGGGGATTTCTGTTAATGAAAGAGGAAATGCTCAAAGGTAACCAACGGACGGTCTCGAGGATTTCTAGTTGTGTTACATATTAGGCTTTTTTTTTTTTTTTTTCTCTTCTTTTCGACAGGAACATTTTAGACCCTTTAAAATATATATATAGACATGTATTTATTTTTGTAAAGGTATTATTAATTTTTTATAATAAAATTTTGCGAAATTACAGCAAGATAATTTGATATTATTTGTAAGCTCATTATCTCTACAAATTAACAAACTTTCACATACCATGCATCTTTTGAATTGAAGGAGACCAAGTAACCCTATATGTCCAATCAACTCAAGTTGTGAAAGAAAAGATTTTAATAGAATTTTTACCTCTTTAATTATTCACACAAGATTATAATACAATACGACTCAAGTAAATAGTATGGATATCTTTAAGAAATTTTCTTAAAAGTTTTAATTTCTCTATATCCACGATATATGAGCTGTCATGGCTGCATTTAGAAGAATCTTCGCCGATGATAAACTATGAACCATTTGTATTGAGTAATCATGAGGCACATCATCGAATCTTCCTCGCTTCAGCCTTAGCAGCAAATGGATTCCCTTCATATCTCACAATCTACACAGACCCGAAATTTAGTTCTGTCACGAAAGAGCCTTGGATGATTTTCTGTTTGATCAACCTTTCTAATTCATAAGCCTGCATCAGACTTGAATCTGATGTTTTCACACCAGTACTAGCAGAACAGCGGTAGAAATACAGGAATGTGCAGACAACATAGCCAGAAACCCCATCATAAATCCATTCCCATCCAAGAACAAAGGGGGAACGTACCTTGATGTCAATATGGTGCAACTAGAATTCTGATGGGAGTGTCAAAGCCATTTGGGTTTCTATACTCTGTAGCAAATCTGGTCTTCCAACATACTTCTGTCAACAGTAAACAAACTTACCGACAACTTCAGCATCTCGCATAATGCAAGATCAGTTAACACCTTGAATCTTCCAATCTTTTGGGGATATGAGGAATGCAACTTCTGTTGGCAATGACTTTAACATCTTGCCTTGAAATTCAGCACAAACTTGCAACTTCCATTGGTCCCTTCAGATCAGAATTTTCATTCTCCATCAAGAATGAGTTCCGTGAAAACATTGCAGTGCAATGATCAGTATTCACACGCTCTGGTGTGTTTTTCTCTCATTAGTTACCGGAAACAACAGTTATACAAAGGAATGGAATTTCACTTCTGATTACCAATAGTCGCCACATGAGCATTTCCCCTCTGCAAAATGATGAAACCTTTTGTTATCCCTGACAATGATTAATCTTCCTGTGCATTTGGACATAAACTTAATAGCAGTATGACAATCCCCACAAACTCGCAAGTTCTTCATTACTCGAATAGGCCTTTCAGGTGGAAAGGTGATGAGAGAAAATGCAATTGCTATTCTTTCACTGTGAAACCTAATGGCCTCACTCTTCTCTTCACTTCCAACTTCTCGCAATACATGGCTGGTGTCAGCAACATAACCTGCTTGTTCCATTTTATCCTCTAATTCTTTGATCTTTTCATAAATCTCTTTACATCTTGAATGAGACCTATCCCCGGCTGCAAATGCGTGTACTTTATTTCCCTCCTCAACCCAACTTAGACCCGTTTCCTTCTTCACTCCTTGATCCCTCAACATCTTTCTGGCCTTTGCTGCATCAATATATCTACCAGCAGCTGCATAAGCATTTGATAGCATGACATGTAGGCCTGAGCTCACTGAACCTAACTCAAAGACCCTATCAGCTGCATAAGCTGCCAGCTCAGTGTCCCCATGGATTCTGCACCCAGTTAATAGAGCTCCCCAGACTGATTCTGTTGGTGGTATTGGCATTTCCTCAATAACTTTTGCAGCATCTTGCAATTTCCCAGCTCGGCCTAGTAAGTCTACCATGGATGCAAAATGCTGATCCCCAGGCTCAATCCCATATTCCTTCATTAAATCAAAATAATACCTTCCCTCCTTCAGAAGCCCTGCATGGCTACACGCATAGAGCGCACACAAAAAGGTAATAAAATTTGGCTTCAGAAGGACCTGCTCCATTCTCTTAAACAACTCAAACACCTTATTTGTGTGCCCATGTTGAGCACAAGCATTCATCATTGCGTTCCACATTCCTAAATTCTTAATAGGTATCTCATCGAAAACCTGATAAGCATTCTGAACAACACCACACTTTGAGTACAAAGACACCAGAGAACTTCCCACAAAACTTGACAAATTATAACTCATTTTGATACACAAAGCATGCATTTGCCTCCCTAATTCAAGGAATGTTGAATTCCCACAAACCCCAATGACACTTGAAAAAGTAAAATCATTCACATCCAAGCCTTCTTCCAAAGCCCTCTTAAAAAGCACTAAAGCCTCATTACCCTCCCCGATTTGCGTGTAACCATAAATCATTCCACTCCAAGACACCACATTTCTCTCAGGCATTTGATCAAACAACTTTCTCGCATATATCAATTCCCCACATTTCGCATACATGTCCACCAAAGAACTCGCAACAAACACGTTCAAATCAAACCCATTTTTCACAGAGAAACAATGCATTGACATCCCAACGTCAGGCCTGCTCAAAATCGCGCAAGCCTTAGTAGCACTCGGGAAAATATGTTCATCTGGGCTCAACCCATTATAAAGCATGTCACGGAAATATGATAGGGCAAATAACGGGAGTTCATTTTGAGCAAATGTCGAGATTATAGAACTCCAAGTAGTCGAAGATTTAAAAGGGGCTTCTTGAAAAACATTCTGGGCATCAAGGGGACGTTGTAATTTGGAATACAAATTAATAAGATGGTGTGATACCAAGGGAATTATTTGAACTCCAGCTTTGATGATGTGAGAATGTAATGCTTGGCCGCCTAGAAGAGAACGCGAACGGGTGAGTTGGAGCAGGCGGTCGCAGATGACTCTGTAGTTTTGCTCAAAGCTGAACTGATTATAAGAGTTCTGTGGAAATTTCGGTATGTGCAATTGTTCAAAGTTCGAGTAACGAGTTTCTTGACGAAGAGGGAGAACCATCAGAAAGTTAAGGAGCTAAGTTGGCGGTGGCGGTCGCGCGACTCCGTCACGAAGGGCGAAGTTGGCGCTTGGTACTATACAGCACGGCCTCCGCGCGGAAAAGGGCAAAAAAAATGAAAAATTGCCAGACCTACCCCTCTCTCTCGGGGGCCTAATTTTTTTTTCTTTTTTTCTTTTTGGGGTCTAGAGGGGAATCTTGTATTAAAAAATTCAAAGAATGGAGACTACAATTTAGGTTTTTTTCTATTAATAACCTTTTTTTATAGGAAAACACCTTTAAGGTAGCCAATTTTTTTTTAGTGCGTGAAATTGGCCGTAACACAGAATGACTGTACGCTATCATTAAGGATAATACACAACTATTATGCGTCATCAATTAATCTAAAATTTTCTGTGGTGGATAAAGCACAGTGACAGTGCGTTATCTACCACATCACATTTTTTTTTTTGTTTTTCTTTTAGACTTATAGTTTTATAATTTTATTGAAAAGACTGGGTTATTTTATTTAACATTTTTTGATGTATTTTTCATGATAATATTTATAACTATTTAATAAAAAATATGTTTAACTTATCACAATTCTATTTAAAAAAAATATGAAGAAGTAATTTAGAGTATTGTAAATTTTACTATCAAAATTTAGAGCAATGAAGAAGTAATGAGAAGAAATTCAAAGAAAATTTTCATTAATAGAAATTCTTAAATATTACAACACTTTAAAGAAAACAAACTTGTACATATTGCTTAGACCGGGGTTATTACAATTTTTTCTATTATGTCCCGGCATGCGACATCTTGGGAGAGAATCCAGATTTTTATAATCCATTTTTTCCTAAAATCGCGTGCCCTGTTTCCTACCCCGTTCCTTGTTCATGTTTGGAGGATAAAATGTTAAATTATAAGGAACATCCCTCCAATAGTTCTCATTCAAGACCAGATGAAAATTCGCGTCGTATGTTCTTCTGTATGTTTCTCGCAAATATATATCCGACACATAAGTATCTACTCTCGTACCACTTTCTCTGCGAACTGCAAGAGCATGAGAACAAGGCAATATATATGCTTGCCATTTTCTGCAAGTGCATGATTTATTATTCATCCGCAATGTATAGAAGTTATTGCCGGTACCAGTAACCCGGATCGGAGATCTGACCATGTATATTCCTTCCCGCAGATTGTATGTTGTAACTTTGTGTTCTCTTGATTTTGATTCAATCTGTAGGAACTTGTCAAATATTCGTGTTGGAAACGGATGCACACAATTTTGGGCCTCCTCACGGTGTTGGTGAAAGTACCTAACTAGTTTGTTAAATGTTAGTTAAACCAGGGCTTTTAAAGGTAGGACCCTAGCTTTCTTCAACACACTGTTAAGTGCTTCAGAAATATTGGTCGTCATGATTCCATGTCTGTGCCCGCCATCATGCAACAGTGTTCATTTCTCAGCGTCGATCTTCGTCAAGTAAATATAAGCATCTACATTTCTATCTTGAATCTCTTTCATTACACAGTCAAATTTCTACAGCTTTGATTCTGTTTCGGCCTACCACATCAAGCTTTTTAATTCAGTAGACTTGAAGGCCTCGTTGAAATTTGCTTGAATGTGGCGTAAACAAAACCAGTGAACTGCATATAGAGGTTGCCACAAAGGTTGATTTTGAATAGCATGTAAAATCCCTTTGTGGCGATCGGAAGTAAGACATGTTGATCTTTGACAATATACTCTCGTAGATGCTTGATGAATCAATTCCAGCTTTCTGACGATTCCTTGTCAATAATTGCAAAAACAAGTGGGAACAAATAATTATTGGCATCCCACGTACTTGGAATTAAAAGTACGCCCTTGTACGGTCTCCATAAGTGTGTTCCATCTACAGAAATTACCGGGCGATAATATTAAAATCCGTCTATACTAGGGGAGAAACACTAAAAAATAAATTAAAAAATATAGTCTGGGGGACTGCTCATTCTGTGATGCAAGAACTCGTAGATAGTCCCCGGTTTGTATCCTGTACAGCTTGTAAATATTTAGGTAAAATATTAAATGTTGTCTCCCAGTTGCCAAAAACCCCAATGGTAAATTTTCGAGCATACCATACCCGCTTGTATTACAACCAGTTTGAAATAATACCTGCACTTCTTCGATGACGTTTGACACAGGTATCTCTGGATCGTTGGCAACAAGGTAACTTATTGACATTGAAATAAATTTTGAGGACATGTTTCTGTGCTTATTTTGTTCAATCTGCACCAGGCATGTGTGTTCCTTGACAAATCTAGTTATTTCTCAGCAACCGTACTTTGCTTTTTTTATGATGCAGATGTACCATGAACAGTAATTAGAATCACTGTGATGGCGACATTTTGCGGTCCATTGGTCACTTTTACTTTTTACAACTCTGTATTCACGACCCACACTGATCGACCACTTCCAAACCGTACTTATTGCTTGCACTTGGTCAACGAATCTCATGTCTAAGTAAATATCAGTCATGGAATCGTTCTAATCGAGTAACCTTAGGGTACCAGATTCGACAAGGTCATCTATAGAAGAACCGAAGCCCATATCTAGGAATGCTCCAGACTGTGTATAGTCATACCTGGCGCTGTTGTACCACTGGCTGCTCTTCCATTAAGTCACTGTGTTTTCTGTGACAGGGATTACAGAAGTTTGTAAATCTTCTTCCTTTGCGTCATTGTCTGATTTAGATTGACTAGATGCTACATACTCTTCATCCGAATTCCCAATTTCAGCATCATCATCAGTAACGGTCGTGTACAACATAGACAACTCATTAGAAACCATCTGTGTTATTGCTGTTTCATGTTCTGTCATGTTTATTGTTTGAATTGGGGTGTGTGTAGTTAAAATAGTCTGTTGTTGGATTTGAATGAATTCAACGAGTATATGAATCCCGTCCATTGCTAAGTTGGGTGCAATGGTCCAAAGATAACGCGTTTCGTTATCTTTGTTCATGCTGAATAAAGTAAAATGAAACATACGATGCTCTTCTGAAAAGAAGGCACCTTCATCGTCATTCTAACGCTCCAAAGATTTGGATCCATATCTCGATATTTCAATATTTTTCTTACCAGTTGAACATGTGATATCATTCGGTTCGTTGACAATGTCCAAGCTTTCTGCACCACTCCAGTGAAATGGGGTCTATATGCACCATATGCAATCTCTGCATCCCAAAATAATAAAACTTTAACTGGGTAAATTGCATCCATGTTAAAAGTTTATAAGTGTATGTAGATATGAAGTTGTGAAGTTAGAAATTGAAAAGGAATGAATCTTGAATGGATGAAATCGTGATGGATGAATTTTGGGTTTAGGATGTATGTATATATGGGGGTCTTGTGAATGAGGGTGGGTCTTCAATTATTACCGAGATAAAGAGTTCACATGGCCTTGTCGGGTGTCATTATTGTGACCTAATTTCAATAATGAAAACCCTAAAAACACAAAGCTAAATGAATGAAATCATAAATACATAAAATACAAAAGATATTGGGTACAAGAAATAATGTAATTACCTAAACCGTAAATCCATAAAATAAAAAACTCTAAATTTAAATATAATTTACAAAACCCTAAAAATAATAAAGCTAAATATGGGAAATCATAAATACATTAAAATACAAATTAAAAAGGTGCATCCCAAAATAATTTTATTACATAAACCTTAAATACATAAAATAAAAAACTCTAAAGTTAGATATAGTTTACAAAAACTTTAAACAATAAACTAAAAAAAACTAGGGCCAATCAGATGGCGTGAATCTGATAGTCTTCTTCACAGCACGATGACCAAATCCAAGCTGCTGTTCTGGTGTCACCACATTTGTAGGCTCATCATTGTGCTTATCTGAATCGGATGAAGATGCTGTCGATATAGGCATATATTGTGTACATGAACCCACCGTGTACGGAGAAGGAGTTACCTGAAATGAAGAACTCACGATACGTTGAGCAAGAGGTGCCTGAAATGAAGAACTCCCAATGCCCAGTGGGTGAGGTGACTGAAATGATGAAATCCCTAAACCCGGTGGGGGAGGCACGTATGATGTAGGTGGATGGGACTAGGTTGGTTATGTAAAACCCAAACTAAAAGATGGCATATCAAGAACTAGACTGTCAAACAGTTCAACTTGATATGAAGACCCTAAATCCCCAAGTCCACGTCCAACAGATCCCTCGCCCATCTCTCCTCCACGACCTGGGTCTGTATGTCCTCTACCAAGGTCAGGAGGGGCAGGAGGTCGGCCTCCATGTGCCCCGCCACTAGGCAATCTACGAGCGCCTCTCTTAACTCCACGAGCACCCCAATCGGGTACGGGCTCTCGGGGATGGCAACGCGATGACTGCACTGGAAATGTCTGTTGAATATCGTGCGGTGATGGAGTGCAGCCCAAGGTACTGCCAATAGATACCATGCACCTCCAAAAGATAGTCTGCACTTTCTTTGCAAAAATAGTCATCTGTGACGGAGATGAAGGTTGTTCCTGTATTACCATTGAAGCCATGTCATTTACCTTCTGCAGCGTAGAAGTCTTAAAAAAAAAAATTAAAGCGTTAGAAGTCAATCATAAAAAAACTGAAATGCATAAAAATCCCCAAAAAAATGAAACTCTAGAATGTACCATCATTCGTTTGTCGACCACAGCAGGCTGGTATCCAACCGAACGGGTATCAGGATTTGCTGGATTTCCGATGCACAACCGTGTGATTTCCCGATACCATCTAATGTACTCATCATTGGGGTATGATAAGACCTTAATTGCCAAGGCAGGGCAATCTCTAATATGCAGTCGCCACTGAGGCCAGACTCTACATGGCTAGCATGCTGTGTCTCCCAATAAGTGTGGTCATTTCCTCTAAGCTGTATCCAATGCAGATCAAGATGAGTATCACATGCGTTCGGTATATGCTAAGCTCGTGCAAATTAACGAATCACACGCCCGGGATAGTGATACTCTACTATCTCATAACAAATGAGTGGGACCTCTGCCCGCCACAGGTCAGATGGAACCAGACCACGGTCACGATAAGGGAGCCATACAAACTGTGAAGTCAAAATTCAAAATCAATATAAAGTTAAGTGCTTAAAGAATTAGGGTTTACACGTAATACAAAGTATTTTAAAGCGAACTTGATCATATAACATGAAATCTAACTGGTCCTGTATGTAACTAGGGTGTGAGTGGACAGTTGGCTGCAGTCAAAATATGTGCACCATATAGCACCAAGTAGTGCAAGAGGGTCAGCCTGAACATCCGTCATCAACTGAGGCTGCAATACAGGGATACGCGGCCACGCCCAAATTTGTAGTATGACTAAGACTCCCCCTATCTGTCGTGTACCCCCTAAAGCTGTCATGCATAACTGCCTATATAAAATACCAAGTACGCAACTACCCCAGCTGTATGTGCTGATGACATCAATATCCTCTAATAAACTGAGGTAGCGCACATGAACCAAATTGCTTGAGAAATCGAGAAGCATATGACCGCCAAGAAATAAAAAAATAAATCCACGAGCACGCGCAAGATGAGGTCATCATCGGTCTTTGAACTGGTAAATACTCTCAAGATCCAGGCTTTCAGAGGTTCCTTCTTCACCTTATAACCAGAAAAGTGACTAAGAGACAATCGTACACCAATAAGTCTCTCGATCATCTCAATCCAATACTGTTTCTTGTGTAGACTCAATTGGGGCCGGTAACGAGCAAACCCTCTATACGTAAACCCCATAATGCGCACATCCTGAAGGGTTATTGTGACTTCACCACAAGTCATGTGAAATGTGTGAGTCTTCGGTCTCCAATGCTCCACTAACGCGGTAATAAGAGCGTGGTCGAGTCAATTATAACCACATCTGAACACTCCCCCTAAACCAGTTCTATCAATAAGATGTATCAACCTACGGGGAGCCGTACTGTAACACTGAAATAGATTGCGACCGAAACACTTACACTGACGATTAGTGAAACATGTCTCATAGTCGCCACTCCATATCAACCCAGACCTATGCTCGTACTTTCTCGTCAAAACATCAGGGACTATGGGACCCGGATGCACGTGTGCTGAGACTTCTTCCATCTACATTATTTAGAATTTGAGTTACGATCAATATCTATAAATTAAAGTAAAATATTTTAAATAAATTATAATTTCAAACTTTCTAAGGTATGTTGTTTATGGTACAATTATTTTAGGGTTTGTATGATTTTTAACATATCAAGTTTAGTATTTTTAGGGTTTTTATAATTTACGGTATAGGATTTTACTATTAAGATTTTGGGTTTTCAGGGTTTACTGTTACAAAGTTTAGAGTTTTACGGTTTAATGTTTAAAATATCAATTTTAGGGTTTTTAAGGTTTTTATAATTTATGGTATAGGATTTTAATATTAAGATTTTGGGGTTTCAGGATTTACTGTTAAAAAGTTTAGAGTTTTACGATTTAATGTTTGATGTAAACTTTAGGATTTTAATAATAGATTTTTAAGTTTTTTATTATTTAAAGTTTAAGATTTTTAAGTTTTTTAGGGTTATTGATGAGATATTTTAGCTAAGTATTTTACTAATTAGTAAATTCATTATTAGGGTTTTAAGGTTTAGTCCATATTTTTCCTTTTTTCTTTAAAATAAAAGTCTTCATATTGATAATGGCATACAATTAATAATAACATACTAAACCCTAAATTTCCAAGTTTCGGTTCTACTAATTAGAAAAAAAAAAACAAGTAAAGAGAAAAATCCAAATTCCAAGTCTCCTTCTTTTCTACTAAAAAACTTATAAGAATGATGCAAAATAATTATCCAAATAAATAAAAAAAATTCAAAAAATAATAAAGTAAAGAAAAAAATTATCTAATTATCCAAATAAATTCATCAAAATAATTCATCACCCTAAAATCACTTTTGCAATACAAAACACAATTATATACATAAAATGATCAAATTTGCACAAATTTATCAATAACAACAAGTTTAAACATAAACCCAAAACCCACTTTCACAAAAATAAATTAATTCAAATTGACAAATAATCCAAATAAAATTCATAAAAATAATTCACAAACAACAATTCACAAGCCCAAATAAACAATAATTAAAATTAATACATAATACACCAAATAATTTAAATAAATAAAAACTAACTGAAAATTAAAAATGCACCTTCGTACCGATAAGCTCTATCTACTGTTTTCCACTCCAAAACTCTAACAACCTTCGTACTCCAAGGAAAGACTCACCGATTCAAACTTGAATTTCAAAAATTGAACTAAATTTTTTCGAAATTTTTACTGTAAATTTTGAAATAAAATACAAAAGTATAAGAAGAAGAGAAGATACAAGTATAAGAAGAAGGAAGAAAATAAAAGGAAGAGGAAAAGGACTTACCAAGCAGCGGCGGTGGCACAAAGAAAGAAGAAAAGAAAATTTTTGGGGAAGAAAGAAAGAAGAAAGAAAGAAGAAATAAGGAGGTGGTGTAGGGGTTGTAACGTGATAATGCACTGTCATTGTGCGTAATCAATAATAATAATGCACAATAGTAGTGCATTATAATGACTGATAACGCACAATCGATGTGCGTTATTGACAACTCATCGCCACGTCAATAAACGATTTCGCCATGTCGTTAAACATGATTTTTAATGCGTTTCAATCTAATTATTAGTAATAATGCACAACCATTGTGCATTATCTCAGATGATAACACACAATAATTGTGTTATGGCCATTGTAGGATTAAAAAAAAAACTGAACCAATTTAGTATCTATTTTCAAAAAATGGGCTAAACATAGAAAAAAACCTACAATTTACATAGAAGGTCAGCTAGACCTATCCAAAAACTCCTCAGCTCTTAAAATGGGGTTAATACTAATCAAACTGTTAACATCATTATTATTACAGCTCATCTTGTCGGTTGCATTTATGAGACTAACACTATACAAAATGGTTTTTTGGGGAGAAATCTTCATCTAAAGAGTACCTAATTCTATTCTGTTAGTACCAAAAAGAATTGATTGCTTGTCTAAAGACTATCCGCCATTCTAGTCCTATCGTTTCATTACCAAGAGGATGCTTCAAGTTAAAATCAATCCAAGTTGTCACCTCTTTGATTTCAAAAAACTTATTCTACTGCTGAGGGTTTAATAGTCATTTTTAAACATTCAAACACCAATCACAATATCCGACTGCAGTAGATTAATATCCATTTCAATCTCATAGAGACTACATTGGGGATTAATCTCATTTATCCTCGAGTGTAATACAATAACGGTTGATAAATGATCATACTTTAGAGTCCAACTAACAATTTAATTCTTTGTACGTTGAGCTTACAGTACCATTTTTTTTACACTTACTGAACAATGTTACCTGCTTTGGTACCTCTTCACTATACAATTCCCCTGACATAATTGACAATGACTGAGTAAGGCAAATAAATGGAGTAAATGCTCCTGACATATTTGCGTTTAACGAATTCAGCCTCTAAGTTATAGGATTAATTTCAAAAACATACTCAATGTATTAAGCCATTATCAATTAAATCATTTATTTTAATAATTAGATACTAAAATTAAAATTAGGCCTCCATCCATAAGATAACAATAAAGTAACGAATTTTTAACTTTTTATATTTTCTTAAAAATTAAAAGTAACTTCATTCCAAAGATTCCCTTCTTAAAAATTTACCAACCATATACAAAACCTAAATATTGTCTTCTTAATGGACAAAAAAATCCCTAACCGCCATCTCCATGTACCTGCAAACTTTGGCACCGGCACTATTTCCGCCACTGTCTCCTCCATTTGCCGGAAAACTCTTTCCATTACTGTTGTAACAATAGGGGATTCAAGAATTGGTGCTTCAACTTCAATATCCTTTTATCATCAAATTTACAAACAAGTAAAGAGATTTAAACTTTGGAAGTTGAGTCAAATATTCACCAAACTCATCAAATTTACTCCAAACGTTAAAGAGATCAAAATCCTAATATGGTTATTGGTGGTTGAGAATTAGAAGAAATCATTAGTGGAGCAGAGAAGAGAAAGACAACCACCCTCAAGATTCTATTTCTTCTTCTTTTTCTTGACAGCTTTAAGTTAGGTGAAACCATAAAGGAGATAAAGTTTACCGCTTTTTTTTTTTTTTGGATCAAAGATAAAGTTTCAGTGAGTAATTGTAAATACAGGTTTTTTCTAAAACATAACTTAAGGTATAATTCATAAAACAAAATGTTAATTTGAAGGAATCAAATATACCGTTAGATTGGTGACAGAAGTTAGAAATGGTTATGTAATCGACAATCGCTTAACTCTTCGGGTTTTTTTTTTCTAAACTAACAAAATTATTATTTTCAGTATTAAGAATTTCTAACATATTTGTATTTAGCGGTACAATTTTTAATATTTATTTTCAGCATTAAGAAACCTATTTAAACTTAGCGAACTCAATCCATAACCTTTATTTTCAGTATTAATGATAAATGAAAATAAAGCACACACGTAAATAGGTTAGTGATTCTTAATACTGAAAACAAATGTTTGTAACTAAGTTCGCTAAGCATAAATATTCTTAATGTGAAAATAAATGTTGTGGCTTGAGTTTGCTAAATGCAAATAAGTTTGGGGCTAAATGAGTTATCTTTTCATATTGTTTTTTGTCACAACATATTAGCTTCTGTCATGTTTGGTTTTCAATTATTATTTTTATCTTTTTTGATTTTTAATTAATTAGTGTGTAAGGCTCAACTTGGTTTTGTTTTCAAAATGAAAAAAATCTTCGCATTTTTCACTTTGGGATCTACCTCCTCTCTGACAAATAATCTACTTTCCATGAAGTATAGGATAAATATACCCACTCTTTTTTAAATAAAACCAATGCAAGTTGAGCCAAACTCTTTTGATCATTTTGGATAATTTTTGTATGTTTAACGGTGATCAATTATTTATTTTAAAGATATTTTTTATGAATAAAATAATAATTGTGGATGTCTTTAATTGGTAATAATATCTGAGATAAAATCTATTTTCTGAAGAGATAGATATTCTGAAGATATAATAATCCTAAAGAGATAGATATATTCTCTAGAGATAAATATTATGTATAGATAAGTGATAGAATTTTAATTCTATCTTAGATATGATAGAATCTATCCGTCTATTCCATCTCTATCTCTTGTATCTCCAGAGGCCTTACTTCTCAATTATAATCACACCTCAAAGAAAAGTAATAAATTCTTCTTTACTTTTCTCTTCTCTTCTCTCATTTCTCCTCTATGAGGTTTCTAGCTATTCTTTAAATTTCTTCTTAGTTATATTATTGCGCCTACGCTTGAAATAATTTTCACAACCTGTTATCAACATGACGAGTCTCTACTATCAGAGTTCCGAAGTTTGAATAAGAAAAAGAAAGGAGGTAACTTTCTATCCTTTTGTTTTCAATGGCTAATCTTACCAAGTTAGAATTTTTGGCTCTTGATATCTTTGGAAAAAACTATTTATTCTGGATATTGGATGCTCAAATCCATCTAGATGGAATGGGTCTGACAGACTCCATTGTTTAAAATAATAAATTATCATTACAAGATTGTGCAAAAGCCATGATCTTTCTCCGCCATCACCTTCATGAAGATTTGAAGGCAGAGTATCTTACCGTAAGAGATCCACTAGTATTGTGGACTGATTTGAAAGAAAGGTTCGATCACCAGAAGATGGTCGTTATGCCGAAAGTACAGTATGATTGGATGCATCTAAGGCTACAAGACTTTAAGTCTGTCAGTGGGTACAATTCTGCAATGTTTACATTACTTCGCAGTTAAAATTATGTGGAGAAAAATAACTAACGTAGACATGCTAGAGAAAACCTTTTCAACTTTTCATGCCTCGAACATTTTCCTGCAGTAACAATATCGAGAGAAAGGCTTCAAGAAATATTCTGATTAATATCTCGTGTTCTTATGGCCAAGCAAAACAATGAGTTGCTCATGAAAAATCATGAAGTTCGACCAATTGGTACTATTCTATTCCTAAAAGTGAATGCAGTTAGAACCAATAATTATGGCCCTAGAAGAGGTCATGGACGTGGTTGAGGTCGTGAACATAGATGTAGCTGTAACAGAAATTATCCATACAATCGTGGCGATCATAGCAGAGGATCAAGCACGAAAAATAGTGACAACTACAAGAAGTGGTCGAAAAATGACAATAAAGGGAAAGGGAAGGAAGTGATCCCTGAAGGTTATGAGGAAAAGTGCTATCGATGTGGTATGTAAGGTCATTGGTCCTGCCTGTCGTACAGCGAAACACCTTATCGAGCTTTACCAAGCATCGATCAATAAAAAGGATAAAAAGCTTGAAGCGAACTTCACTTCTTGAGATTCAACTCATGATGATGATAGTAGTCTGGATGATATCCATGTGGATATAACTCACTCGGATGTGGCCGACTTCTTAGAAGAAGGAAAAGTTGATAATATGGCCGGTGATGGAAGTGTTCAGAAGAACTAGAATTTTATTTCAGTTTAATAGTTTTACTTTTATTTATGTTTTCTATTGATGTAATAAAGTTTAGTGTGTTCTTCATAGTTTCTTTTGTAATAAAACTTTCAAGTTTAATTGGAGTTTTCTGATGTGTGCAGATGGCTCTTATTCCTTATTTTGAGAATGATACTAAAGACATTTGCCTCATTGATAGTGCAACTACCCACACCATACTGAGAAATGAGAAATATTTTTCATATCTGAATATTGGAGAAACAAATGTTAGCACTATTAATGGCAGTACAAAATTGATTGAAGGCTCTGGAAGAGCCAGTGTGTTATTGCCTGGGGGACGGTAATTGTCATCCACAAGACACTATTTTCCTCAACATCCCCAAGAAATTTACCAAGTTTTAAGGATATTTTCCTTAATGGATAACATGTTGAGACAATGAAGGAAAATATTTTTGAGTATCTTTGTATTACTCAAGTAGCCTTGGGAAAGAAATTAATTTTAGAAAAATTACCATCTCTATCTTCTGGCCTATATTATGAAAAATGAGTATTGCTGAAATGCATCATTTATTAAACCAGAAGTTTACTGATCTCGCAACTTTTACTATTTGGCATGATTGTGTTTACGTCACCCGGGAACAATCATGATACCAAAAAAAATTGAAAATACTTATGTCACCTATTGAAAAATCTAAGGGTTTTGACCAAATTATCATGTGCTGCTTATTTTTTAGAGAAGTTGGTTATTAGACCATCCCAAACAAAAGTAGGGCTTGAATATCTCGCATTTCTAGAACGGATTCATAGTGATATATGTGAGTCTATTCACCCACCAAGTGACAATTTAGATATTTTATGGTTTTAATTGATGCATCAACCCGATGGACGCATGTCTTTTTATTATCAACTCGTAATCTGGTATTTGCGAGATTACTTGCCCAAATAATTCGCCTAGGAGTGCAATTTCTTGATCACCTTATTAAAACGATCTGTCTAGATAATGCCGCAGAATATACTTCTAAAGCCTTTGATGCTTATTGCATGTCAATTGGCACTACTGTTGAACATATTGTAGCTCATGTTCATACACAAAATGGTTTAGCTGAATCTTTTAATAAAAGATCACAATTGATTGTTAGACCACTCTTAATGAGAAAAAATCTCCCTACTTTAGTTTGGGAAAAATACTATCTTGCATGCAGCAGCACTCGTGCATATTATGCTAATGAGTTATCATGGATTCTCCTCTTCACAATTGGCTTTATTTTGAGCCAAATATTTCTTATTCTAGAATTTTGGGTATGCGGTGTATGTTCCTATAACACCAATCAGTGAACCGAAATAGGCCCCCAAAGAAGGTTGGGGATATACGTTGATTATGACTCTCCCTTAATAATAAGGTACCTTGAACCTTTAACAAGAGATGTATTCAATGCAAGGTTTGCTGACTGCTATTTTGATGAGGCTCTCTTCATTAAAGGGAGAGAATAGAAGCCACAAAAAAAAAGGGATTGTTTGGACAACATCCTTGAATTATCTTGATCCGTGCACAAGCGTGGGTGAACTAGAAGTCAAAAGATAATTCATCTACAGAAAATAGGAAATCAATTGTCTGATGCCTTTGTCGACTCAACAAGAGTGACTAAATCGCACATTACAGCAATAGATGTCCCTATTAGGATTGAAGCAAAAAGAGCAAAATATAGCATTTATAGCTATTGAGTCCAAATCATGCCAGAAGCGTGGTTGGCCTCTTGATTCAAAAGATAAGAATCCTCGAAAGAGGGGATTAAATGATCACAGAGACTATATTGAAGACATTGACAAAACCGAACAAGAGATAATTGGGAAAAAGATCCAAACTTCTGAAAATAATGGAAATAATACAGAAGTTTCATCAACTATACCACTTTCGGCAGAAGTTGGAATTGAATAGAAACAAAATTTGATGATTAATTTGCATAGAATATAGCCCTTGAAGTTTTAAGGGATAATGAGGATCTTGACCTAACATCAGTTGAAGAATGCCGACATAAAAATGAGCCAAAATGGAAATAAGCGATTCAATTAGAGTTAAATTTCGCTTTCAAAACACAAGGTTCTCGAACCTGTAGTCCAAACACTAGAAGGAGTTAAATCAATTGGATACAAATGGGTATTTTACGAAAGCGAAATAAGAATAATGACATTGTGAGATATAAGGCACGCCTTGTAGCACAACGTTTCTCACAAAGGCCAGGAGTGGATTATAAAGAGACATATTTACCTGTGATTGGCTTAATTACTTTTTGATTCCTTATGATTCGACAGTACATGAAAAGGTTGACATGTGCTTAATGGATGTAGTGACTCCTTACTTATATGGGAACCTAGATATTGACAGTTATATGAGGATCCCAGGAGGATTTAATATACCTACAACATATAAGTCTGGTTCTCATGGAAATTATTTAATTAAGTTACAAAATCATTGCATGGTTTAAAGCAATCTGGAAGCATGTGGTAGAATCATCTTAGTGAAAAACCTGCTAAAAGCAGGATATAAAAATAATCCGGTTTGTCCATTTGCATTCATTAAGAAATGTTTATTAGGATTTGTGATACTCGCTATATATGTTGATGATATAAATCTTATTGGAACTCCAGAAGAGCTCCATGAAATAATCAATTACTTGAAGAAAGAATTTGAAATAAAAGATTTTGGAAAAACCAAATTCTTTCTTGGTTTACAAATTGAACATCTGGAAAATGGCATGTCCATTCATCAATCAACATATACTGTGAAAGTATGGAAAACACTTTACATAGACAAAACATATCTATTGAGTATTCCCATAGTCATAAGGTCGCTAAATGTAAATAAAGATCTTTTTCGACCTAGGGAAGAAGATGAAGAACTATTAAGTCCTGAAGTACTTTATCTAAGTGCCATAGGTGCACTAATGTTCCTTGCTAATAACACAAGACCTGATATAGCATTTGCTGTAAATTTGTTAGCAAGATTTAGTTATTCTCCTACATAACAACATTGTAACAATATTAAGCATGTCCTTAGATATCTCCAAGGGACCATAGATCTTGGGTTATTTTATTCAAATAAAACCAACCCAAAGTTAATTGGTTATGCAAACGCTGGTTATTTATCTAATCCACATAAAACACATTCTCAAACTGGCTATATATTTATAAATGGTGGCACTGGCATTTCATGGCATTCTTTGAAACAATCTATGGTAGCCACTTCATCTAATCACACTGAGATCATAGCCATTCATGAGGCAATTCGAGGATGTGTGCGGTTAAGATCTATGATCCATTACATTTAAGAAAGTTGTTGCATATCCTCTGGGGAAAGAATCTCAACTCCTCTATATGAGGATAATGTAACTTGTATAGCTCAATTAAAGGGAGGATATATTAAAAGAGATAGGACAAAGCACATATCACCGAAATTTTTCTTTACTCACGAGTTCATAAGAGAGGTGATATTGATGTGCAACAAATTAGATCATGTGATAATCTCGTAGATTTATTCACAGAGACATTACCATAAGCAACGTTTGAGAAGTTGATATATAAGATTGGAATGCATCGGTATAGAAATCTCAAAGGATTACCTAATCAGGCGAAGTAATCTTTAACATAGAGAGTGTTGTACTCTTTTTCCTTCGCTATAGTTTTTTCCCACTGAGTCTTTATCTAGTAAAGTTTTAAGGAGGCATGTTCTCTATGTAATGGATTGTTATGAATAAAATAATAAAAATGGATGTAATTAATAGATAATAAAATCTAACTCTGAATAAAATCTAAGATAAAATCTATCTCCTAAAGATATAGATATTCTCTAGAGATAGATATTATATATAGATAAGTGATAAAATTTTAATCCTATCTTAGATATGATAGAATCTATCTCTCTATTCCATCTCTATTTCTTGTATCCTCAAAGCCCTATAAATAGGGCCCTTATCTCTTTGTAATCACACTTTAGAAAAAAGGAATGAAATCTTCTCTATTTTTCTCTTCTCTCCTTTCTCCTTTCTAAAATTTCTAGTTATTCTTTAAATTTCTTCTTAGTTATATTACTGCACCTACGCCTGCAATAATTTTCACAACAATATTACTTTTTTTGGTACATTTCCATCACATGTTATTTTAGTCTAAAAATAAACTACTGGCCATCGATCAAACATGTTTAAAATTGTCTAAAAGATAAAAAAAGTTAGTCGTAATTAGTGAGGACTAAAAAAGATAAAATTAAACATTAGAGATCAAACCTGAAATAGGCAAATTGGATTGTTTTGCGTTTAGGGTTAATTGCAAAATACCTACCAGAAGTGGGGGGTAAATTTTCTTTATCCCCGAAGTCAAAAAATGAGCATTTTACCTCCTTCTACAATTAATACAGTCAGTTAACCTGCCACATGGATCTGCAACAAGTGGAGAAAATAACTTTTGATTGATAGTTGAATTTTAGGACGAAAATGCCCTTATATTCTTCCTTTGATAAAATTGCCTCTCCCCCTAACATTCCCCCTCTTTCAGAACAATTTCACCTTACTTTGTGCATCAAAACCAAACTAAAACTAGACAAGGTATACTTCAAAAACAACATTCTTACATAATTATATTTTTCAGAAAAGCTTAAATAGCTAATACAAACATCTAAACCCAAAAACAGCAAGAATGCAACAAAAAAGTATATATAAAAAACATAACAAATCCAACACGAGTCTACCCAGCACATAATAAATCCAGCATCAATCTACCAAAAAGCTTAATATATCTAGCATGCGTTACCCGAAAACTATCAATTTATTAAAGTAAATAAAGTCAGAAACCCCAAAGTTCATTCTTTATCAAACCGCTCAAAAGTATTTTCAAGGTTTTCTTATGCGTAGTGTTGCCTAACAGAAGTGAGAAAACGTCTTCTCTAATTTTAGTTATCCGAGTCTGAATACAAAAATGCACATGCTGGAATTTTGATCTAATTAATTTTACTCAAAAAATGTTAACTTGAAAGCACTTACTGTTGGATTTAGAGAGTTTATTGCACTGATTCTTGTTCTTGGATTATCTTGGGATAAAGATCCCACTTCAGTGACTATTGAAACCTCAAATTAAGACAACTTGATTAATAAATGGTAAATGAAGACTACAATTGAGAAATTTAATTGAACTATTTAACCTGTGTTGTTGATTGGAATGCTAGCGTTAGGTGTCACTTGGCTGGAATTAAAACCCGGGACATGTGAAGGAATTTAAAATGGTATAAGAAAAAAAAAGAAAGACAACAATAAACACTGGATGAAATAATATCAATTAACTATCCTTATTGGTACAGGAGGAATAAAACAATTTGGAGATACCATTCCAAGTCCTATCCAATTCCCGTAACTACTATAAGGTCCATTTTCGCTACCCCTACCTCTACCTTGACCTATACTTCTTCCTTGGTTTACCCTATCCCTTCCATCGTTTCCCCTGCCCATTGAAACTGTAGCCCCTATTTCACAAGCAACTTGAAACCTATTTGTTCTATCATTTCCCCTTACTCTTCCTACTGAAATAGGAGCACCCATTCCCTTATTTTCTGCACATCTGTTGGAATCCATAGGCAAAAACAAACAAATAAAACTACAAAAATCCACCAACAGGATCCACACATACTAGAATAACTGATTAGATAGAAACTACCTCAATGTTTTCTGCTGTTAGGTGTGGAGGTGCTGCTGTTTACGCTTCGCCCTCTACTGTTATCCTCGCAACAAACTCATCTGCATGCGATCGGGATGCTAGCCCCTTCGGTGTTCTAAAAACTGTTCAGAACGAACCTGACTATCTGGTAATACGTAAAATTTTGGAGGAGAGAGACAGATACCATTATCGCCGTTCTAGGGTTAAAAGGGTTTTGTTTTTAATCTGACGGAGAAGGCTGCCGAGAAAAGGTTAACATAACATTTTATAGTTGTCAATATCAGAATCCTAAGTGTCATGTAATGACAGTTTAATCTCGTCTGTCTATACCTATAATCATCCAAAGATTGGATAAAAATATTAAGTAATTAATTTCATTTATTTGATAAATAAAATTAGTTACTTATTAACTTACCAGAAAATACAATATGGAATCTGATTCCTCTTTTGTATACGTTCAATGAATCTGGATACAATCTAGATTCATTGAACATGGACATTGTGCTCACAAGATTGTCTATGCGTGTAAACCTGTAGGTTCACTTACCGTTGGCAGTGAATGAAAAATGTCCTAGACATTTATTCACAAAGCATAAGCTGCCTCTAGTAAGACATTATGCTTACCCAAGTTAAGTAAAAGCAATAATAACCTAGCATCAATTTTAATATTTAGTCCTTTTGTCACACGATATCTTAATTAAGTATAAGGCATGGACCGAGTTATTCTTATAAAACTTAATTCATCATTTACTTGATCACCAGGCAGACTATTCCTACAAATAATATTAATAACACCTTATTAATACTTATTTGAGCATAGTCATGGGTATTATCTAATCTTCCTAATCAAGGGGCCTATGGATATCTCTCTCTAAAAAGAGAGGGACAAATCCCTTTCATTATCTCCAATTTCAAGCCAGAACAAGAAAATAGCCCAACCAATAGTCATAATAATCACCTAATTAAACGTGATGTTTGACTATGTCAAAACATATTTCCTCTCCATGCAAGAAGCATTAGAAATATTAGGTCAAAAAACACTAGATACAAACTGAGAAGAAATATTTATGACTTAAACGTATGCAATATTTCTTCTTTACTTTGGGTCATGTCCAATACGATATTCTCAATATGTATTTATGAATTGATTTTATATCTCATATTTATGATCAATAAAACTTGATCATCAATCAACTTTACACTCGTTTAATAATACAAGATGTAATAAAACTAGGGACAAACAAGAATAGTATTCTATTAGCAATAAGGGTTTTACTATCAAGTCACATACTTGATGACCAAGAGCATAAAATACAATTCAAAATACATGCTTCATAAATCATCAATGTGAGTCAATTGGTCTAGAGCATATACTAACACTTCTTCCTCTTCCTATACTGCTTTGTTGCTAGTTTGTGTGGCTTAAATTTGGAGGCTACACTTGGTGATGAAGAGTTGTTGTAGTCTGCTCTCCCGAAACTTGGACACAAGAAAAGTAGTGTCAAAATGTGAAAAATTAGTTCAATGTAAAGAAAATTTATTGATAGCCAATAACTAAGTTTTTTTCTCTTTCTGGTCATGTTTGTTACTCCAAAATTTACACATCTATACACCTTGTGCCCTGTTAATCAGTGCCTATAACTCTAACTCACACCATCTTTTCTTACCCTCCCATTTCCATCATTTTCAGCTTCATCTGAGCCTCTTCTTCTGAGATTCTTTGGCCTAACAGGTTGCCTTCTTAACTTTGGAGGTGTAATGTCCGGTAGACTAGATTGAATCTACTGAGATTTATCTGGTATTGGCATGATCACCTCTGCATGTTTTTTTGTAAGTCTCTACACTATAATATTCATTTACATAATCCAAAGCATCTTTCCTTCATTAATCAATCCTAAACAAGCATGGACACATGGAATCCCAGTTAGATCCCATTCTCTACAACTACACATAATGCAGTCTTTCGTTCTTGGAGTAGAAGCTATTTGTTTAGCTTTACATCCATTCCAGGGTATCATTTCTAATACATTGGTCAGGTAGACGAGGATGCATTGAGTACATCCTATTCATGTATCATAAATCTTTACTGAATGTGACATTGGATCTATAGATTTTTGAATGTCATAAATTTTTGACCTAGTAGGCTTATAAACAAATCTTATATTTAGATACCAGATGAATCAACAAGTTCTTAGAATTTTTCTAATCAATTAATTTATGGACTAGTTTATTAGAAATGAAGGGCCAAAATACTTTGATTTCTTATGTTTTTGCAGACAAGATTATACCTTAACATGCTAATTCGAATTTCTTTACGAATATTAGAAATTTCTATGATTAATACTACTTATTCAACAAATTCGATTGGTTAATACAAGTTGATTTTCGATTACGATAAATTGATGAAATAATAGCCAGTCTAATAGCTACTTCAGCGGCTGCAATAGCTATAACAAAACTCGAGAGAAAGGGAAAGAGGTAGGAATAAACTTCTCTTTTTAGGTGTAGCACTACTAAAGTAGTCGCACTAACCTTCAGTTCCCGTAACCAAGTTTTTCTTTCTCATTCTTTACGTAATTTTTTCCATACTTTTTGACTTTTTTTGAAGTGTGGGGCAAACGACGCCCTCTACTTCTACTTCTAACTAAAGGTAAATAACCGGTCCCTCCAAGTCCACAATAATATCTTGCCAAAGTTAACCACTTCCCAAACATCTTTTGATGCACTCAATGCCTCCAGATCCAAACTCTTTATTCTTAGAAATGTCCAGTTTACTAACAATTTTGGGACACATTTTATTCTTGCATTTCAATATCCACTCTCTTTTTTAATGAAATCTACACAGCACATGTCTCCTAATTGTACTCAAATAGTGTGAGTATTGGTTTATCTCTAGCTTCCTTAATGTATTGATTGAAACGCTCACGGATATTATTACATAACAACTCACACTTCGATTTATATGAAAAAAAAAATTCTAGCCCACAACTCATGATTTATCCCACTCAAGTAAGCAAATGCAGCCTTATCTAACACAGATATCTCCTTCAAGTAAACATCAAAATCTATCCTTAAGTAAGCCTTTACAGCAGCCCACAACTTATCCCTCAAAGTTCTGTCTTTAAATCTCTGCTTGAAATTGGCAAATAAATGCCTAACTCAGGACCTGTGTTCTACTCCTGGAAAGAGGGTGTCAAAGGTCTCAACCAAACCCAGCAAGATAGAAAAATAATAGTTAGATATGTATTAAATGTGAATAAAACTGAATAACAAACATTTTTTTTTTATAATATTTACCTTTTAAAGACCAAACCAACTGAAATCCTAGGATTTTCTTATTCTTATTCTTCATTGAATTCATGGAACCTCCCACCAAATTCACTAAGTCTTGTAAATCATGAACCACACCCTTATTCTTATTTGCTATGTAAGCAGTGAATTCCTTAGATATTTTCGTAGCATAAGTTGCATACTAAGGGTCTAATTTAGCTTGGCTGATGTCACTGTTATTGTCACCTCCATCCATAAAAAAACTCAAGATCAGACCCTTCCTCACTATTATCATCATTCTCTTCTTCTCCAACTACATACTCACTATCATCACGATCTTCATTTCTCTCAACATTATTCAAAGGATAAATACTCTCTTGAAGCATACAAGAATAATCCCCATTACCCTCTGCTTCATCCAACTGAATGCCCCCCACATAAACATAAATGGTAGAATGCTCTCTCTATGTAATCCAAATATCTCCGTAAGTGAATTATCACTATCAATTGGTTTCATACCATCTTACAAGTCTAATTCAAGCAACTTATACCACGTTTTTCATAAGCTGAAACTCCAATTTTTCTGAAGTTATGAACTAACTCAATATGAGAAATAAAACTAGGATCAACATCGAATAGCCAATTTCAGCATTAATATAGTTTAGATTAGGATCTCTAATAAATTTTCCATTGTAACCAACCTTCAATACAAATTCTCTACTCATCATTAACAACACACATTTTCTACTCATCTTTATCAACAACAAAGAACCTCTATTTTTAGCACATGCAAAAAGGCAAAAAAGTCACTTAGACAAAACTAGAGAATGATTATCATAATAAAAAGGTTAAAGTAAGTAACTATATTGAAAAATTTTCTAGCATAATGCTTTCTAATATAACCTTTTCAATGAAAAAAATAGAAACATAATATTTTCTAACATAATGTTTTGGATTTATGGGACGAAACAACACGCAACAAATAAGAAAATGTTATTCACAAACATCATATACAGTAAATTTCATATCTGTAATAACTAAAATGTCAAAACTAAAATAGGTTATTTACCCTTAAAAAAAATAGGTGCATGTACTTTTTTTTAGTATGTACAAAGTGATAACAAGAGAGATCAATAAGAAAAGTTCAACATTGTTGCTTACATTGCAACATTAGATGGTATATGCTACATTTTCTTTTCCAAAAGAAATATAAGTTTGACTTTGTAATGAATGATGACTCATAATAGCCTACAAATTTCTAAATAGAAAAACATATCCAAACACTTTTCAAAGATTTATATCTAGACTAACAAAAAAAAGTGAAAAGCCAAGTGGTACCACTGTCAATTTGTTGAGCAGCAATAGTTGTTGGACCAGCTGGTTATGGTATCAAGAAGAAGCCGTATGTCTAGTTTGTAAGCAACGTCTCAGATTAGAAAATAATCAAATTTTTTATATATCAAAAAATTTTTAATGATACAAACAAAGGGGAAACATTAAATTATCTAAAACTTTGAAGTTACAGATTCAAAGGGAATTTTCGACAAAGTCATCATAATAATATTTTAGTAGCCTTTAAATCATCATACATATCAGTCCCAAGGGGAATCACCGCACACACTGTAGCACCATTTTTTTCCTTTTATTTTTTTCACAAAATCAAAGAATCTTTTCCTTTTCAAAAATCAACATAATTACCAACGGAAGATCCCGTCTGTCAACCATCGGTACTCCTTTGTTACCAACCCCGACCATTCCTTCGGTCGAATTTCATTAGTAATAAGAATTACCAAAGGCAATTCGTCGGTAACAACATTTACCGACCGATTTATCAATGGGTGTTAAGGGTCAATTTTTTTACGAAAGGTTGTCCTCGGTAGTCAGTCATTGGTAACTTTTACCGACGAAACATCGACGATTCAACAGTTCGTCGGTAACATTTACTAACGACCCATTTGTCGCTAACAGAATTTTTAAAAAAATAAATTGTAAAATATTTTACGTTGGTCCATCGGTGTGCCAACATTTTTTTTATATTATTTGGAAAATACAAAAAACCCAACAGGCACCAAATATAAAACATTCATGAAAGCTAAAAAATTTCAGAAATTAAACATATAATCCATAAACCAATCAAAACATCCATGAAACGCCAGAACATAAACATCCATCAAACGTAAAAAACATAAACAATCATCAAACATAAACATACATCAAAGTGTAGCCTATGTAGCATCTGTAGAGGATGGGAAAGCACCATCCATAGGGTCGAGTAAAGGAGAGGTGGGTCCAGGAGCATAAATAGAGTGGAGATAGTACTAGAATCTCGAGTCGGCACCTTGGAGGTCCCCACTGCTGCTGTAATCCATATAGATGTAGAAGTATCAGCACTCATCGTAGCTCGGACGAGGGGCATCATCGGCAGGAATGGAATGTACGCCAGTTGATTATGCTTGAATAGCCACTGCATGTGCTCGTCGAAGGCGTTAGATACTCTTGAAATAACATCCTCAACCCTCTGCATAAGCCGTTGCTCGTGATCCAAGCAACACGGTGCCAATCCAGTTGCAGCTCGGCTGCTCTCGGCTATGAAGTAAGCCGCCTCCGAACTAGCTCCATGCAAATGGCCGCGGCTCACCCCACCAGCTACAATGGCCATCAGCTAGAGATCATCAGGCATAGTAGTACCCGACGCCTCACCATCCTCCTCGGCCTTCCTTCGGACCTCGTGAAATTTCTCCTACAATATAAAATATTGGTAGAATTTGACTTTTTGTTATAAAACGTTATATAAACTCAAAGATTATAAGTTATGAAACATTCTATAAACTTAAGTTATAATCGATAATAAACTTACCCAGAACTGTACCGAGCGGAAATCTACGTACTCCCCCTTCTTCTCCCCCTTCTGATGCTTGTGGAGCTCCTCTAAGTACTTGCTTCGGAAGAACTTCTCAGTCAAATCCTTTTGCAGCAACACACAAACAAAAGGATTAAATTTTTTTTTCTAAGTTAGTTTAATTAATAAGAGGAATTTAATATTAAATAAACTTCCTACCCATTTCACAATCGTCCCTGTGAATGAGATGGAACCACCTGTGTGCTTCTCGGTTCCCCATCCTCCCTGTCCCTTAGTCCGGTTCCTCTTATTTCATTCGGACTGGGCTTTATACGCAAGGGTATTCTAATGATTCCATATCTTGCCCCAGTGGCTCTTATCAATCCACGACGGCCTCTTTGGATCCCAAAATATCGTTTTTGAAAATTTAAAAGATGAGAATAGAATATATAATGTCAAAAAGACATGATTATATATATATAAAGTATGTCATAGACATTTTAAAATGAACTTAAAGGTCGGTTCCAACCGTAAACCAAAAAAAGAAAAAAAGAATAAGAAGACTTTTATTATATTTCATCTAAAATTGAATATTTGTTTATTATTCGTTTGTTTTAGGGTTAAAAAATGTTCGTTTTAATAACAAGGCTTTTATTATTTGTATTATAATATTTACCTGAAACTCTTTCCACTACATACCTCAGACCGAATGCGGGATCTTAGACCAAGTATGGTAAGGCACATTGAATTGGTTCTAGAAGACAGTTGTGATATAGGTAGCGGCTCTGGAAAAGGGCTGTAGTCTGTTACAAAAATATCATTAGTACATATTTGTATTACAATATAAATATTTTTGTATATATATGAATACTTACTGGTTCACGTGCAAATATAATAACTTCTGAGAATCTTCGGGAGGAGGCCTCCAAGCCAAAGGACGAATATCTGGAACCGACTGTGTTGACTGTGAAGCAGACGGCTGTGAGGTAGTAGGTGAGTCCTGCATCATTGATAGTGCTGGTGATAGAGTCGGCTGAGTGGGGGATGGTAGAGGAAGATGACCTCCTGTCTAGCAGGTGTCGGTGGGTCCTGCGTCATTGGTGGAGCCGGTGATGGATTCGGCTGATTGGTGGACTACAGAGGAAGAGGACTTCCAATGCTAATAGAGGTCAGTAGGGCCTGCATCATCGGTGGAGTAGGTGTCTCAACTAGGGGTGTAAACAGGTCCAGATGGGTACGGTACTCCATGTACCAGACTCAGACCCTTATAGTGAAATATGAACCCAAACTCAGACCCAAACCCTTTGGGTATAAAATTTATGGACCCAGGCACGACCCTCCAGGGTCTCGGAAGGGTCTGGGTATACCCGTACTAGTATGCCATTTTTTTATTTTATTTTTCCTGTTAAACAAAAATATATAAAAAACAATGTATAACCCTAAATAAAAATTATAACATGATTAACATTATTTTCTCAACATCTCTTTCAATAAATACAATCCTTTAACATCTCTAATTCAAATGATTAAAAGTTCAAGTACACACAAATAGGATAAGGTATAAATTATGTATTAATAAAAAATATAAAAATAATATAATATATTTTATTTTATTATAACGAGTAAAAGGGTCTGGGTATCATCATACCTTGCCCATATCCATTTAATAGAATCTATACGGGTCCGGATCTGTGGGTATAAAATTTTAACCTTACCGGCTATAAATGGTCATAGATCCGCTCGGGTACGGGTAAGACGCGTCCCGTTTACAGTCTTAGTCTCAACCGACGGTGTACTCATCGACAGGCTAGCATCATCACTCAACGCTCTCTTCTGTCCTCAAGCCATCCTACCTGCAATATAAGGGACGTGGATGAATTAGTTAAAAGTATTATAAACATATACGTGTAAAGATATATAAGTGTTATAAATATATATATATATATAATGTAAAAATATCTAAGTGTAAACATATATAAGTGTAATAAACATATATAAGTATTATAAACATATATAAGCATTAAGCATACAATGTTCTTTGTGTCAGAATCCTCATTATTTTCATCAATGGAATCCTCATCGGTATCATTGTCGGCACAATCCTTGAAATCTTCATCGGAATCCCATTCAATCTCAGTTTCCTGATTTTATAATTCCTCGAAATATGTTTACGTTGAAGTCTAACTCTTCCGACGAACGAGAATCATAGACGAGCAGTCCTACATCTTCATTCAACTCATCTATTGTCGAACCCTTTGCCAATGTCCACGTTCTCTTGGAACGCATCATCTTGGACCGGAATATACAATACTCGCGGTCGAGATTTCATTACACTAACCCAATCTGTCCTCTATCTTTTAGAGCCAGGGTATGAAAGAAATGAAACTTCCTCTGCTTGATAAGCTTATACAAAAGGATTGTATCCTTCGTATCTCTGGTCTTTGAGCAAATCAACAATTTTATATTGAGGATGAATCTTTATTCCTTGATTTGAATAATCAAACTAGTCACAAGATAACGAAGCACGAATCCCCATTGCATTAAATGTTCTTTCACAATCTTTGAATGTATAATCTTCTTTTTTTTTACACTTTGAACAACATCTCAATGCATTTTCACGTCCATTATTGGATTCAATACATTGACGAATAAAACAATCTACCTCTTTGATGAATTGACTTGTAAGAACTTTAATCCCATGCACGCTTTCTCTATACATCCAACAACGATCTAGTATATTTTCCATAGCTTCTAAGAATGATTAGGAGAAAGAATTGTTAGTTCCATAACTTCTATGAAATGATTATAAAGTTTAATTTTAGACGTACTTAAAAGTCTTATATAAGGGTTAAGGGTTTAGGATTTAGGGTTTTGGAGTTTATAATCTTAACAAAGTTTCCCTTATAGTCTTATATAATCTTATAGTTTTAACAAGAAGATATAATTTATCATTAGGTTTTAGGGTTTCGGTTTTAGGTTGTAGGGTTTAGGATTTAGGGTTAACGGTTAAGGGTTAAGATTTAAGGTTTAAGGTTTAGGTTTTTAGGGTTTATATTCTTAACAAAGTTTCCCTTAAAAGATTTACAAAGAAGTTTCAACTTCTCGTTTCATTTCAAATTCAATGTTAACTCATTGCTAAAAATTATAAGGTTTTTATAAGTTTAGAAAAATTTTGGTAGAGTTCCTCTGTAATATGGATATATTCTCGGTATATAGGCCACTCAAACAAGCAAGAAACAGACATCAAACAAATAATTAAGAGTCAAGGCTCCCCTCGTAAAGCTTTAAAAGATCAAAGCTCCCCCGTAAAACTTTTAAGAGTCAGGGGCTCCCCCGTAAAGTTTTAAAAGAGCCAGGGCTCTCCTGTAAAACTTTTAAGAGTCTGGGCTTCCCCGTAAAAATTTTGAGCCTCCCCCGTAAATAGGGTTGTAAAAAGGGCAAGTCTCACCCATACCCGCGCAAGTCTATACCCGTTTATAGCGGGTACGGTTAAAATTTTATACTCGCGGATCCGTACCCATACTCGTACCCTTATAGATTCTATTAAATTGTTCTGGGCAGGGTATGATGATACCCAGATTTGTATACCCGTTGTAATAAAATAATAATATATATTTATATATTATATTATTTATATATATTTATATATTACATTATATTAATACATAATTTATAAATTTTATATGATAGTATTTCTCTCAAATGATTGTTTTTGTTAAAAGAGATGTTGAAGAAATTATGTTAATCATGTTATAACTTTCATTTTAGGGTTATATATTGTTTTATATATATTTTTATTTAACAGAAAAAACAATAGAAAAATGTCATACGGGTACGAGTATACCCAGACCCTACCCTAGAACCTGGAGGGTCGGGTCTGGGTCTGAGTCCATGTTTCACTATAAGGGTCTAGGTCTGGGTCTGGAAATATCCAGAGGGTCTGAACCTGTTTATACCCCTACCCGTAAAGCTTTAAAGAGTCACGGCTCACCCGTAAAACAAAGTTTAAACTAAAAAAACATGCCTCTAACGTGTATATAATGACGCACAAGTCACCGAATAATCCTAACGAACAAAACTATACCCATAACTATACCCTAAAATTACTATAATCTTCACAAAAAACTATAATCCTCACGAATAAAACTATAATCCTCACGAAAAAAAGAGAATAATAGTAAACATTAAAATTACTTAATCACCATAACTATACCCTTCATAAATAAAATCAAGAAAATATTTTATATAATGTGACTTTATACCTTTTTATAAGAAGTCCATTTCCTTTCATCAATCCATTATAAGCAACCACTAGAAGTTTTTCACTATTTAGCTCAAGATATGATATCTTTTTTCCAACTTTTGTTCATTAGTTTAATATCTTTTTTTACACTATTGGAGGTAAAGAATATGTTTTTCCTTGGGATCCCAAAAGGGTTTTTGAATCTATCATTATACTGTGTTAGCTAAGCTTTGGATTGAGCTTATAATGGCAAACATGGGTTTTTTTTTCTTTTTTTACTGTCTTCCTCTAATGATATAAATAAGAGACTTTTACTGAGTTTTATCCTTTCATATAAACAAGTAGCCATCTTCTAACATGCATTATGAGATTCCCAGGTCACTCTTAAGATTCTTTCTCCTCAAATCTTCTTCTCTAGCAATTTCTTTCCATGGACAACATTTTCTTGATGTTCTTTTTGTAGCTACTACCATATGTTTATGAAAAGATTTTGATGAAAGCCAAAATTTTCAAACACTTTCAACCAAATGTTTGCTATCTTAGTTAGCCGTGGAGGATTGAATATTTCATATTTGCCAATCCGCACAACTTACAAAGTGCTAAGTTTCTGAATGGGATTATACAAAGTTTCCAGCTGGAGAACATCAAACAAATACCATCAGAAAGAAATTCAACTTACCTTTAGTACAGACTAAACAGAAAAAATTGCAAATTGCAATTCTATAAACAGAACAAAAAAAAAAAGCTCAGGGAGACTCGTCGGACTTGCAGCAGTCGGGTGGACTTCTGGTGGCAGCGGCAATGGCAAGGAGTCAAAGGTGGAAGCTAGAAGAAGAAGAAAAAAAGATAAATTAAAAAATAGAGAGAGAGAGAGAGAGATTACCTGAGTCGTCGATGGTAGGGGGGGCCAGAGAGTCGTCAACAGTGGGCATCAGTGGTTACTGGTAGGAGGGTTGGGAGGGAGGGTTTAAGAGGGAGGAATAATATGGTTCAGAGGAGAAAGGGTTTGCCTAATTTGAACATCTCTAACTTTATTACCGACGGCTCATTGACGGCTCTATAGTATCGACGGAAAGAGTTGTCAATAATATCGTAGGCAAAACAATCATGTACTGACGAGGTTGATACATCCGTTGGAAACTTTATGTTATTACCGACGACAATCAAGTCGTAGCAAAGCCCGTCGCTAAACTAACACACCGACAGTGCGAGCCGTCAGCACCTTACCGTCACTTTTTACCGCGATCTTTCCCTCCAAATTTTTGTTGGATTTGTTAAAAAAAATGACAACACACAAAGTACGGTCGGTATGCCATTAGAATTCGTGATGGAATAAGACACCGTCGGTGATGTGCATAGGTAAAAAGCCTATTTTTTGTAGTGAACAGACAAAATTTTTCTCAAAGTACCGAATCACTTAACTCTTAAAAGGACACACCAAAACTTCTAAAATATACTTCCTTTCTCTTTTCCAGACAAAGAGAAACCACCTACAATTGGAAAAAGGTTTATTTTGTTGGTGTAAAGAGGGAGATTTCTATTAATCAAATCATAGAATAAACATTAGGCCCTAAAGCTAATATACACAGTGGTATGCTAAAATCAGAAAACAAAATTGAGGATCAAAATAGAAAAAAGGTTTCTTTTATAAAGAAATTTTATGCTTACATTGCTTTTTTTCTTTTTTTGGTAAATTGTGATGCCGTTTTTCAGATTGTATGATAAATTGTGATGATTTATCAAGTTGAAGAACCCGAATCCCAACTTCCTTCCTCCCTCCCCCCCCCCCCCCCAACTACCACCGCAAATTACTTCCTTCACCACTAACCGTCTTTGTCTCTGTCACCGGTGACCATCGTCTGACTCTTTCTTCTCAGTCAAAGTACTAAAATTTAATGCTTACATATTATTGATTGAGCAAAGAGAAGAAAAAGGTTTTTTGTAGAGAACTTATCTAAAGGAAATGGGTTTGATCCTAATGTCTTCAGAGAGTCGTTCAGAACTGAGTTGTTATATCATGGACCCAGGCACACCATGCATGTGTGCCTGGTGCCAAAATTACGTAGTTTCATTTAATCCCATAAATAAGTAAAAAAAAAAAGCCCCGCTAACATTCACGTGCCTAACAAAAAAAAAGAGTTTTCTCACCCACGACTCTCTCCCCGACATTCAAGCACTGAACCTCCCAACATCTCCGATCAGTAACCGTTTCCTATAATTTTTCTTCAGTTTTCTTTCCTTCTTTCGATTCTACACTATTATCTTCTTGTGTGAGATCAAAATCATCAAAAATAGTTTATTCAAGCAGCAGCCAAACTAAATAATAAAAATAGAACATAACTCTTCAAATCAACTTAGAAATTGTAGTTTTCAACAAAAACAAAAAAAAAAAAGCTCTCCAAAATGTAGTTTCGTAGGTTTATATTTTGTTTGACTCATCACACATGGTTTTGTAGTTTTGTTTGTTACGTTTATTGTGTTTGAAACTGTAGTTATGTGCTTGAATGTCTAATTTACTTGTTTTGGAACTTTGAGATCCATGTTTTTTTTGTGTTTTATGCTCCATTAAGTGTGTAGAGTGAAAACATACTATTGATCCTTTGTTTAGTGATTGTATTTATTGGATTTTTCACACATTTCTGTGCCTATTTTATAATAAGCATCCCTGCTTGTAGGAAGAGACACCTATGGTTGTAAAATGAGGCACTCTAGTTGTAGGAAGAGGCACTCCCATTGTAAAAAGAGGCACTCCATATTACAACAATAAAACACTTGCATGTGTGAATTTCACATGTTTTTATGCTCATATTCTATAATCTTATTCATAATAATAAGTTTTTTTTTATGATTTGTTGTCCATTAAGTGTGTAGAATGAATACTTGCATGTTATACATTATAGGCACCCATAGGCTTAAAAGTAGACGCTCACAGTTATAAAAATAGCACCACTGCATACCGTAACCCGTTTGCCTGTTTTATAGTATAAGTACCATTGTTTATGAACAATAGACACCCCTATTTGTAGGAATGGGCATCCATAGTTATAAGAAAGGCACCACTGCATAAAGTAACTCAGCTTGCATTACACCATATGTACCATAGTTGTAAAAGTAGGCACTCCCAGTTATAAAAGTAGGAACCCTTGCTTACAGCCACCCATTTTGCATGTTTTATATCATAGCATCATTAGTTATGAAAAAAAAAGGTACCCCTAGTTGTAAAAATGAGCATCATAGTTATAAAAAAAGTACCATTACATAAAGTAACTCATCATACAGGTTATATAGCATAGACACCCATTGTTGTAAAAGTAGATGCTCCTAGTTATAAGAAGTAGGCACTTATAGTTATAAAAGTAGGCATCCCTACTTACACTAACCATTTGAAATGTCTCCTAATAGTGATCAGAGGGTAGATTTGTGAACTTTATATAATCACGATTTACCGAATGACAATGAGACCTTGCCAGCTGCAGCCGCAAAGTAATATATGGCTAGAACAGTACATTCGTATCCTTTCCTATATATTTTATATTATTTACCATTTTTTGTTGTGTAATTCAGGTTAACTCCAAATAAGACAACACAATCACAAAAGACCGAGCCAACTGGCTTATGAATAAGCTTAAATGACCAAGTCTAGTGGAAAAAATAGAGAAAGCAGCATAAAAAAGGTCTAGACAACCAAAAAACAAACATGGCAATGAAGAACCAGTATCAAAAGGCCTAGAACCCAAGGTAGATGAGGAACAGTTCCCAATGCTAAAAACAAATATGACAACATCGGGAATATATGTTGTGGTTACAAGTTTGACTGAAGACAAAAAAAACAGCAATAAGAGAAATAGGGTTTGGATCCTTACTCTCTTTGCGTTTGACCAGAATTTCAAAGAGATTGCCATGTATCTTTTACAAAACCTTAATGTACAGAATACAAGCATAAACCTTGAGTATGCCACGATCAATATTGGCGAAGAGGACGTGAATCTAGTCCCGGGAATCCGATATGGGACAAAAGAAGTGGAAGAGTCCATTAAGCACACCGTTGAAATAGAAGAAAACATGGCTTTCATAAGAGAGATGAAGGAGAATATCCCAAGTTTCCACAAATATTAGCATATGTGCATAAGAGATTAATTGACAGTGAAGAGGAGAGAGACTACTTCAAGAGAGAGTTCCTCCTATTCTGCATCACAAGCCTCATTAATCACACTACGTCGAAGACAATATGCCACAACCTCCTCAGAACACTAGTTGACAACAACGATAAACGGAACCACAATGGGTGCAAATACACACTTTCAACATTGATAGGCAAGCGTGAAACCTTTCACAAAAATCCTTCAAACAGAAGCTACTTCACTGGATCTGTCGATTTCTTAGTGGTAAGTTTTATTCTAATATATCGTCCATTGTTGATTTAATATTGCATTATCGCTAACTGTTGAAGAAAAGAAATACTCCAAGACAAAACTAACTAATAAACGGGTACACAACTATAATAGGAGAATAAGTAGAGATTGAATGAATCTTGAAGCATGTATAGCACTTTCCTTAAGTTGTTATTTTCTGACATTGCACAAAGAATTTACTAAAGGGTTTAGACAAATTACCTCTAGGATACAACAAGAAAAATTGAGAAATGAGAGTAGCAAAAAATCTAAGTTCTCACAAGAATGATCAAAGAAATTAAAAGTAATTTACTTCATACAAGATAAATTATGTTTATAGGGAAGCATTGGACACATGAATCAACATTCTCACAAGTCATAACTTTCGTCAAATGTTAGACTTTTTATTCAAAGAAAAATAATCTTTCGTATATAAAAAGCTATCTACATAACATTTAATAAAAGTTACAACTATAAGACTTCAAAAAATATTCATGCATCTTCAACTATTCATGTATCTTGTGATATGCTAAATGTGCTATCAACAAACCATCTCAAACAATTCTCCACTTAGTTTGTTAATGTAAACACACATGTAATGTACTCACAATCTCATGCTTAAAGAAAGTATCGTTTGATTTAAACTTTCTTCTTAGTGTTAGTGCTTCACTTAGACCAACAAAATTAAGGTTGCATATAGCACTAAACCAGAATTTGCAAATTAATCTAGAAATACTACACACATGATATTTAAATACAATGATCATTTCACAAAATATTTTAGCACTATTACTGGTCATGTGCTCTATCCTAGATTCATGATCATTTACTAAAATAAACCTCTCTTTTGGTAGAAACGACACCATTCCTTATGATCACATAGGTGAAAACACTTTTTAACTTTATCACCAAGCACTGAGAAAGTAATTACTTTTCATTAAGAATATATCTATTCATATATTCAACCTCCAAATTTTACACTAGCAGGGTATCAAAATACTAGTGTGCACAACCACTTATCAACTTGTTTTTCTCTGTAAACATTTTCTTCTTATGGTAGTACAAAAATAAAGGTAGGGTTCCTATTGATAGTGATTTTAGATAAATGGCTTTAACTTCATTCTTGATAATGTAGAATTTACTAAGTTCCTTGATAAAAGTTTAGTTAACGGATCTGCTAAATTACTGTATGTTCTCACGAATAAAACGGTCACAGCAACATCACATAATATTTGTCTAAGATAATCACGTCTTAAACTTATATGTCTAGATCTGCCATTATATACTTTGTTTAAGGCCCTAGACATAGTTGCTCGACTATCAGAATATAAAGAAATCAGAGGCATAGGTTGTTGCCATAACTCAATATCAAGTAATAAATCCCTGAGCTACTCCGCCTCTTTATATGGAGCAGTCAAAGCTATAAATTTAGCTTCCATGGTGGAATGAGTAATCACAGTTTGCTTCTTTGAAGCCCATGAGATAGCACCACCACTAAAAAGTAAATATCAACCCTAGTAGTGGAGTTCTTCTCACTCACACTAGTAAACCAACTAGCTTCCAAGTAACCTTCAAGTACAGTTGGAAATCTATTATAATAGAGCCCTAGACTTTTAGTTTGTTTAAGATAACCTAGAACACTCTCAATGGACTTCCAATTATCAATACTAGGATTCTTGGTATATCTAGCAAGTTTGCAAATGCATAAAAAATATCTGGTCTAGTACAATGTATTGCATTCATTAGACTTCCGATTGCACTGGCATATTTAGGTTGAGCAATCGAATTTCCAACATCTTCATGAAGCTTTAAGCAAGGATCAAAAGGAGTACTCACTTCTTTGATTTTCAGATGTTGAAACTTATTCAATATCTTATCAATATAGTGAGATTGACACAAAGCAAAACCACCACTATGTTTCGTAACTTTGATACTTAAAAAAGTATCAACTTTTCCAAGATCTTTCATCGTAAATCTAGAAGAAAGTTGCATTTTAGTATTTTGTACACCTTTTATACAATTACTTACAATTAGCCATCTACATAAAGACAAATAATAACAATATACACTTGTGTTTGTTTGGAATAAATATTTATCAGCATTATTATATCTAAAACCACTTGAGAGTATAACTTGTTCAAACTTTTCATGCCATTGTTTAGGTGTTTGCTTCAAACTTATAATGACTTAACTAGTTTGTATACTTTCTTTTCATTTCCAGGCATTACAAACCCGTCAGGTTGTTCCATATATACTTCTTCATCCAAATCACGATTCAAAAAAAAAATGTCTTAACATCCATTTAATGTATCAACAAATTATACAATGAGGCTAGTGATAATAGCACTCTAATGGAAGTAAGGCGAGCAATTGGTACATAAGTATCAAAATAATCAATTCTTTTTTCTGTTTAAAACCTTAAGCTACTAACCTTGCTTTGAAGGTTAACAAAGATCCTTCAGTAGAATGTTTTATTTTAAATACCCACTTACAACTAATTGGTTTAGAACCATGCGGTAAATCAGTTAGAACCCATGTATTATTAGATAATCAAGAGTCCATTCTCCAAAATGCAGCATCTTTTGATGTCATTGCTTCTTAAAAGTCTTAGGGTTTTCTTCTACATTCAATAAGATAGGAATCTTATTATATAGAGCTTCCCTATCACCCTCAACCAAGAAGACTAAAGATTGAGAAGAAATAAAATCTTATAAGAGGTATTCTTTTTTTCTTTGTCCTTGACTCCTCCTAGGTTCAATAGGTGAATCATCAACTACCTTTTTACTATTTAATGTAGGTTCATCATCCTGAATAAATTCATTACCATTACTAGAATCATTACTAGTTGTGGAATCTTTAAGAAACTTATTCTAAAAATATTGTACATCTCTAGATTCAACAATTACATTAGAATCAAGATCAAGTAGCCTATATGCTTTAGAATTTTCAGCATAGTCTATAAACACACATTTAAGCACTCTTGGTCCCAATTTTGTACTTTTGATATCTAGAACCCTGTAATATGCAATGCATCCCTAAACTTTAAGATAACTTAGGTTTGGTTTTCAACCTTTCCATAATTCATATGGAGATATCTTTGTTTTAAGAGAAGGAATTCGACTATGCACATGACAAGCTGCCACTAAAGCTTTCCCCCACTAGTTCATTGGCAATTATGAACTTACTAACATATTATTAACCATGTCTACCAAAGTTCTACTTTTTCTTTCGGGCAAACCATTTTATTGTGGAGTATATGGGAACTAGTTTGATGTATAATTCCATTTTGTTCACAAAACTTTGAGAATTCATGAAGAAAATATTCACCACCTCTTTCACTTCTCAATATTTTAATTTTCTTATTTAATTAGTTTTCTACAAGCAACTTGAAAGACTTGAATATGGCAAAACATTCATCTTTCTTTTTCATAAAATAGACATGCACAAACCTTGAACAATCATCAATAAAAGTAATAAAGTATCCAGTACCACCTCTTGTTAATAAACCATTTAATTCACATATATCAAAATGTACAAGTTCAAGTAAATTTATATTTCGTTCAGCCTTAGGAAAAGATAACCTTATCATTTTAGCTTGACACATACTTCACGTTTCTTTTTCTTCTTTATTATTATAAATTATGTAGCCATGTTTAGACATAAAACGTAAAGTTCTACTATTTACATGTCCTAATCTACCATGCCACAAATGATTAGAAAAGTCAATATAAACAGAATTAATAATTTTATTAATACTTAGTTCAAACATTCCATCACAAGCATAGCCTATTCCTACAAATACACCATTCTTGGACAAGATTATTTTATCAAATTCAAGTACAACTTTTAGACCATTTTTGTTTAGCCTATCTACTAATACAAGATTTTTTCTTATTTCTGGAACATGAAGAACATTATTGAGCACCAACTTTTTACCGGATGTAAATTGTAAATCCATATCTCCTTTTTCATACACCTTGGCAGTATCATGATTGCCCATAATTACTAAATGTTCATCAATAGCATTTTCATAGGTTGAACATTGTTTTATCATTGCAAACATGTATAGTTGCTCTAGAATCATACCATCAGTCACAAGAATTGATTGAAGAAGAAGCCACATATGACTCAAGATCATAGACACCTTACATTCGGATAACATTGCAACAATTTTTGCAATACCATTACTTTCAACATGGTTTGCTTGGGCATTAATTTTCCGTTTCTTGTTAGAAGTGCATTCCTTCTTGTAATGCCCTTTTTTTCCAATTGTAACAGATCTTATACTTCTTTTTGTTGGTTGAACCAATATTATTTTTGTCCAAAAGATTTCCTCTTCTTAGACCCTTCACCTTGGCTATTATTGCAAGTTGTCTTCTCTTCTTCATAGTTCACCTTAGAATCTTGTACGAATTCCTTCTTTTGAAGTGCCCTAGCATTCTCTTCTATACAAAGATGCTTCATAATCTGATCCTCCGAGAAAATTTCAGTAGTGTGAAATAATTTCTTTCGGTAATCATTCCAACTAGGAGGCAATTTTGCTATAATAGCCCCCACACGTAATGACTCAAAAATCTCCACACCAAGATTATTAAGTTTGGATACCAAAACTTGAAGATCATGTACTTGTTCAAGGAGAGAAGAACAGTCACTAAATGTAAAAATCAAAGTACTTTTTAATAAAAAAATTTGTCTGCACCTTATTTTTTGGTATTGTATTTATATTCAAGTGCATCCTATATCTCTTTGGCTGTCTTCAATGATTTATAGCATCATATAAGTGATCATAAAGTGTGTCCAAAATATGATCATGACAAAATACTTCATTATCTTCTCTTTTGCAATGTTCTGCTTTGATTGCATTAGAATCATCTTCTTCTAGGGCTAGAATTGATGGCAAAGCAGGATCAAGTATATAGGAAACATTAATGGTGGTAAGAAAAACATCATCTTGCCTTTCCATCTACTGAAGTTTGTACTGGTGCCATCAAGCCTATCTAATTTGGTGACTCAATGATTGATTGTTTGAAGTGTATCATCTCTTGAAGATTCCATTGCACTCAACTATTAACACCTTAAGATTGTTGATGAAAAGAAATATTCCAAGACAAAACTAACTAATAAACTATTATACAACTATAATATGAGAATAAGTAGAGATTGAAAGAATCTTGAGACGTGTATAAAACTTTCCTTAAGGTGTTATTTGTCCCCCCTACACAAAGTATTTGCTTAAGGGTTTAGACAAATTACCTCTAGGATACAACAAGAAAAATTGAGAAATAAGAATAGCAAAAATTCTAAGTTCTCACAAGAATGATCAAAGAAATTAAAAGTAATTTACTTCATACAAGATGCATTATATTTATAGGGAAGCATTGGACACATAAATCAATATTCTCAGAAGTCATAACTTTTGTCAAATGTTATACTTTTTATTCAAAGAAAATAACATTTTATATGAAAAGCTACCTATATAACATTTAATAAAAGTTACAACTATAAGACTTCAAAAAATATTCCTGCATCTTCAACTATTCATGCATCTTGTAATGCATCTTGTAATATGCCAAATGTGCTATTAGCAAACTATCTCCAACACTAACTCCCTATACATTTACATTATGCAGCTCTTTTACCTAGATAGATGAAGTTCAAGCTTGATGAAAAATGAGCAATCCTAGTAATAAGTTGATGGGACGATGTTGTTGTTACGAAAAGACATAATAATAATAAGATTGTGATGAGAGGTTTTGGACTGGGAAAGGTCCTTGAACACCTTAAGATTGAACATACAGTTGTGATAAACAATGTTCAATGAACGCACTTGTGCAAGCTTTATTGCCAACACGTATTGTTCATAGTGATAAGACAGGTACACAATCTGCTTGATTGCTTCCCTGTTGTAAAAGAATAAGATTCCCCTAGTTATAAAAATAGGCACCCTTAGTTGTAAAAAGAGATACTCTCATATATAAAAATGGCACCCCGGATTAAAAGTAACTGATCTTGCATGTTATATAGAATACGCACCCCCAGTTATGAACATAGGCACCCCTAGATGTAAAAATAGGCACCTATAGTTATAAAAATAGGAACTCTAGCTTACAATAATCCATCTTACATGTTATATTTAATGAGCACCGATACTAAATATTTTTTATAACTTGCAGGGGCTTATTGAAAAGGCAGAAACGAAAATAATATGATTGGAAAGCAATGCCCTCAAGTTTTTTTGGGCATGTGAGCAGTTAAAGGCCAAGAACATAGATATCACCGGTATATTCAACAAGCTATGTGCGAAGATGCTTCCCATCTTACAAACTGAGCAAGAAATGTAAACCACACAACAACATGCTGCTGCTTCATTATCCAATGCAACCACCGAAGCCAAGAAGACAAGTTCTTTGGACGCCCCGAGTTCTTAAACACCTATGAAGAATTTGAGAAAGACATGCTCAAGGCTAAGGTCTTAAGAGACACACAAAAGGAGCCCACTTTCACCCCACAATCTGACAAAGGCAGTTTGTATGCGGACGATGAAATTGAGGACATTATATAGGCACAGTAGACCTCATACAATTACAGCAAACTACTGAAAAAGAACACAAGAAAAACAACAAGAAGAAGAGAGCAACAAGGATGACGACATTGACAGGTACACCTCCACACTAACAAATACTACGAAAATATTATAATATATATTTGAAATTTTTAATCAACATTTCAATCTTTACCCCCTGCAGTACACTCATAGAAGATGACGGGTAATTCAACGAGGAGACTAGCATTAACCCAAGCTCTTTACACTAAAAAAAAAAAGTCCCCAGCAAGCTAAGATCGCCATTTTGGACAAAACATAAAGATCACATTTAGGGTTGCAGATGATCCGAGTCGAACCAAGCTTTGACTTAATCGAGTCGAACTTTATCAAATTTTTTTTTGAACTCGAGCTTGAATCGAGCATCATATATATGTATATATACTACTATGGAAGAGCTACAATTCTAACCTTGTGTCAAGACCTATGGGCCAAGGGACAATCTCAAGTAGACAGTTTCTATGGGGTGTAGGCCTCCCAAAATGTAACGAAGACGTGCAAAGGTTTCCTCGGGTTGGACGGAGATTAGCTCCCGAGTGTAAAGGTAGAAGAGAGCTTGACTATAAGACCTACCCATCGAGCAGGGACGAAAGTCAGCCTTAGTGATCCGACGGTGTCGAGTGGAAGGGTCTTCCCTCAACGGAGAAAAGTTACTCTAGAGATAACAGGTTGATCTTCCCCAAGAGCTCACATCGACAGAAGGTTTGGCACCTCGATGTCGGCTCTTCACCACCTAGGGTTGTAGTATGTTCCAAGGGTTGGGTTGTTCGCCCATTAAAACAGTACGTGAGTTAGGTTCAGAATGTCATGAGACAGTTCAGTCCATATTCGGTTGGGTGTTAGAGCATTGCAAGGACCTTTCCCTAGTATGAGAGGATTGGGAAGGACATACCTCTGGTATACCAGTTATCGTGCCCACGGTAAATGCTGAGTAGCCAAGTGCGGAGCAATAACTGTTGAAAGCATCTAAGTAGTAAGCCCATCCCAAGATGAGTGCTCTCCTATTTCGACTTCCCCAGAGCCTCCAGTAGTATAGTCGAAATAGCGATGGTCCTCTGCCCCTGAGGGGATGGAGCGATAAAAGTTTTGAGAATTCAAGAGAAGATCATGGCGAGATGAGCCATTATGATAGGTGTCAAGTGGAAGTGCAGTAATGTATGTAGCTGAGGTATCCAACTGATCCGATAAGCTACATATTGGGTGCACAAAGAAATGTCTTCGATCTCCCAGACTGACTTACTTGTGGTGGCCGGAAACCAACAACCTATAACATTAGTCAGTACTTCCACAGGGGCTAGGAGCCCCACAAGTCTTCCACCTCCTACATAACCTCGGTCAATCCTCACTCGACAACTCTGTCCTTGATTAACTTGATTGATCTGATTAGACGCTTACTTTTTCCTAGCAAAGGTACCATTTACAGCTCAATCTGTAAGTTCACACTAGTCAGTACAGCTTTTTTGAATTTAATTTAGTAAAAAAGTTTATAAAAGAAGAAAGTGACAAGGAAACTTGACAGAAAGCTCTATGGGTCGATGTTATATGGTCTATAGCCTTTTGTGGGCCTTCTTGCATGGACTTAGGCTTGTTTTACTTTTGGGTTGGGCTGTACTATAATTAAGTAGCCTGTATAATTGAACCAAACAATCGAAATTAGTATCACTAGCCCCGTACTCCTTTCCTTGACATGAAAGGCGGAGTCTCTGGTCAGCTTCAAAATTAGGATTTTGTGTACTTAGTACGTACAAATGAAAAAGACCCGGAAAAGGCCTACAAAAGCATACTCTTTGACTATGTTGAGAGAAAAGTCCCTTTACGTAAGATAATATAGGAAAGAGAACGAGCTCCAGTGCTTTAGCCCCGACTTGAATACTATTCGATGAATTCCCTCCCTTCTTCCACTCTGTCCCGAAGAATAACTAGGACTAATTTAGTTACATTTCATGTTCCAATTGAACACTTTAGGAAGTCCAAGCCCATTAGGAGAAGGGAAAAAGTGTAAAAGTATTCTGCATGAATATACTTCTGCACTAGGAATATCTCATAGCAGGAAGGCCCAGAGATCATAAAGAAAGGGGAGGCATTCTAGCCCAGCATACTCCAGTGAATGGGTCGAGAGAGATGGGGGAGAGTGGGATAGAGGAAGTATAGTGAACAATTGAGTGGCTATCCAACCATTCAATCGGCTGTGGAGGAAGGTTACAGCAAGTGGGTTAACCGATCATCACTCCTCCTTCGTCTTCTCTTCCGTGAAAGTGATTAATTCCTAAAGTTTTTTAGTGTTTCATCTCGAGTCTGAGTACAAAACGAGCTTTTCTCGAGCTTTTGTTTTATAGTATCTAATGCATTGTACATGCTTTGGTAGAAAAAATACGTAAATAGGTTATTATTTAAATAATATTTTGGTATCATAAAAAAATTAAAGTATATAATACTAATTAATTGAAAATATAAGAATAAAAAATAAATAAATTTAAAAAATTTTTATTTGAATTATGAGATTATAAGTAATTAATATAAATTTACTAATTGAATTTACAACTCTACTCTCTATTTATGTTTATATTAGTATATAACTCAAATTTGGATAGAAACTTTAATAAAGTTCATGATAATTAAATTTCTTTATTCAATTAAAAATTTAATATTATAAATAATATATAAAAACATAATATTATATATATTTATTTATTTGCCAAGGTTTTTCGTCGAGCTTTGCACGAGCTTTGAATAGTTTGAGCTTGACTCGTCACATTACTTGAGTGAGCTCAAGTTCGAGCCAAGCTCAGTTAACCCGAGTTCGAACTGAGCACTGACTAGGATTTTTTGCGAACGGCTTGGTTCATTTGCAGCCTTAATCAAATTAAGCTATCTACAAAAGAAATGCTTCTAACTGGCTTTGCATTTTCCAATGATATGCCAAAACACAACATTTTAAACGGATAACTATTCACTTTCATGTCATATCTTGTTTTGCAAACTACACATGTTATATAGAATAAGGTTCCCCCCAGTTATAAAAATAGGCACTTCTAGGTATAAAAATAGGTACTCACAATTATAAAACTAGGCACCCTTTACTTTCGGTGACCCATTTGCATCTTATATAGAATAGGCACCCCCAATTATAAAAATAGGCATCCCTAGTTATAAAGTAGGCAACTCCCTGTTATTAAAAAAAGGCACCCCTGCTTAAAGTAAATGATCTTCCATGTTATATAGAATAGGTAACCCCCCAATTATAAAAGTAGGTACTCTTACAATATTTCAAGAGAATATGCAAGTCGATGATGATCAGTGGATATGTTGCAAACACTCTTGTTGATGCATGGTCAGCTCATCTTAACAACATAATAAAAAAACTAAAGAACACTAAGCCTAAGCGAATCATATTCTCACCAAATATCTTTGTAAGTTTCTTTGGTTTAATATTATTTCTTATAATCTGATTCCAGTGCACCAATAACTTTCATCACCAACAGGCAGAACAGTCAAAGGAGGACAAGAGCTATCAGAGCAAATAGGCTACAACAACTTCGCATCTAGGATTCCCTATTTATCGCAAAGATGCTGACATTGTAAGAAATCCTAATAATTACTGTAATACTCCCAACCCCTCCATTAAGTTAACTACAGTTGAGTAGGGTATCAGCATGCCTCTCGGTACTAAACTACAAGTCTTAAAACCAAAGTAGAACCCCAGAAAACACTTAGAAGTATATATATATAATACACAGTGGAAAAAAAATTAAGTAAACTGAAAACTGAAAGTATGCTCATTAAATAAGGTTCAAGGAAGCTTCTTATGATATTTCTAACATAGGAAGAGATATTTTTCAAAACCAAATCCACACGAAGAAAAAACGTTACAAACGATTCAAGCATAAGAAGAAAAACAACAAAACAAAACAAATACAAACGTTCTTCCGAAAATGACCCAATCTTAAAACTCCATGCATAAAACTTCAACGGCTTACTGTGCCACTGCTCGATCTGAGTCAACTGGAAAAAAACATGATATGAAAAGACGTGAACGCGAACACTCAGTGAGTCCACGTGTGTGTGCTTTAGTGATATTCTAAAGAAATAATTATGTAGTTTTATGAAACAGTTCATGCAATGTTATAAGAAAATATTTTTTCTTAGCTGTTTTAAAGGTACCGACACTTGAACCTATGTGAGAGGTTCGAACGCAACTGGGAAGTCTAAGCGAATCAAGACACATCAGTGCAGCTTTTACACCCAAATTCAAAAGAACATGTAATGCGAAAGTCGGGCTCCATGGATAGAGTCTGAAACATATAATAAGGTAATTGGAAACAATTTTCTGCATCTTGTAGTCAATACCAGCCAAACATCTTACGAGTGCTCGATTCCATAACCACCCACTCCCCATTCACATGTAACTAGGCTACAGATCCTGGAGCACCTACCAGGTTCGCCCTAAGACTAACCTTAATTTCAAGTCCCTTTTGACTCTGCACAAGGTGGCCATCCTATCATAGATCTTGGTGCAATGTCTGACGTAATACTGCTCGGGCGAAACCCTCCACGGGATTATGCCCTCTCTCAAGTGGATCCACCTTCCAAAGTCTGAAACCATCCACATCATTGGAAGAGGTCCTAGTACAAGGGACTAGCCATGTACAGTGCAATTCTCTGACACTTTCGAAGACACAATCATATCCAGAACTTTATCCCTAGTTAGAATAGGGTTTTCATATATATTTACAAACCGAAAGGCCACTTGCTCGGCCCTCCAAACAAATTCAAGTCATAAACATTTTAGAATAGCAAAATTCCCATCTGCCAGTCAAATCATGCTTATGCAAATTTTACAAATATGTCAGGTCTACGTAACCATACAACTCTTCAATACTAGGGCATTTCCAACTCATAAATATTCCCAGATAACCTGTGTACGATATTAATTCTTTTCACAATAATAATAACTCTTTTCCAAACAATAATAATTTGTTTTAAAAAAGCACCTATACGGAGCACCGCTCCTATGCATTTCTAAGGAACATGGTAACACGTTGTGGAGAACATCTTCAATTAAAAAGCATGCTAAGTTATATCGTTCCAAAAGCAGTAAATATTTTATGATAGGCTTAGAAGTCATAAATATATCGCCAGCAACATTTGAAACAAAATAATTAGACGAGGTTTGTAGGCTCACTTGAATGCAGACCTGGTGCTATGATCATATAAATAAGATACTAACAAAAACACTTAATTATGAATCTCAACATCTCTATTTGCCATCGAAAAAAAATAATATCTCCTTATGAACCTAAAATATATCTACACGTATACTAACCCAAAGAGCCTAAACTTCTTAAACCATACGTACTAAAAATAGTATAAACCAAATAGAAATACTAAAATCATTTACAAAAATTATGTATACTAAAAATATATACAAAACTATATATGCTAAAATTATTTACAAGAATCATATATATACTAAAAATATATATAAAACTATATGTACTAAAATTATTTTAAAAAATCACATATATACTAAAAAAATATATAAATCTATATATACTAAAATCATTCACAAAAATTATGTATACCAAAAATATATATAACTATATATACTAAAATCATTCACAAAAATTTTATATACTAAAAATATATATAAAAACTATATATACTAAAATCATTCACAAAAATTATGTATACTAAAAATATATATAAAAACTATATCTACTAAAATCATTCACAAAAATTATGTATACTAATAATATATAAAAACTATATATACTAAAATCATATACCAAAAATTATGTATACCAGAATCATTTAGATATAGAGGATTATACTAAGAGAAATAAATAAATAGAACTAAATAAAATGAACCCAAGATACTAAAATTAACTAAATCTTAAGTCAATTTACACCCTAAATATCTCATCTTAAGAATCTATAATCAAACCCTATAACTCATCAATAAAGGGGAGGAAAAAAATTAAAACTTAGCTAACAAAAAAAAATCAAATAAATAAATAAATAACTAAAAGCTAACTCTAACTTCTAGCTTCAAGATATATATATATATATAAGTATTTATAGGTTAATTAGCATAAACCTACAAGAACTAAAACAATACCACACTATAACTACAACACCAACAAAAAATAAAGTGACCAAACGGAAAAAAAAAAAAGAAAAAGCACTATTTACCTGCTAGCTACTGAAGAACCGAGAAGAGGAGATGAGAGAAAAAAAAAATTCCTCCATGCATATTTATATATATATCACTTGGTAAGCATGCAAGCTTACAAGTGTCAAGGCTTTCTTGACAAATGGCCACTTCTTTCTCTTTTTTTTTTTAAATCATAATAACTATAGTAATAATAATAACAAAAATAATAATAATAATAATAATAATATCAATATAGAAAAAAAAATAGCATTAACTTAGTCACAAAAAAAAAATGTCTAACATAACTAATATTGTCCCATAAAAAAATAATATACGGATCCTAATGGTATTTTCTTCAAAACATCTTTTCTAGATCCTTCTACCATTCCATTAAATTTACCACTTTAAACCTTATATAAGACTACCAAATATTTAAATCGCTAAAACTTAAATACTATATATTCGTAATTTCACTACGTTAAACCCTGACCTCTATGTTCATGACGACCGTACTCTTAAGGTTGCTCGAGGTGCCTACCGGGTAGGGCGTTACAATTACACTATGATCCTTCTTTTATACATTAGTATTGATACGTTGGTTTGATTTTTATCCCAAATATAACTCATCTATCCGCCAATCCTCATGTTATGTGTGAACAAGGACAGTTGTGTACCATAATCAGTAGCTAGATATGGATAGGGGGCATGGAATACATATGGGGAGCTACGATAATGTTTAAAGATCACATAGGTAGGTTAAGAGATAATTGAGCATGCCATGATGTGGTTAGGATCTCACATAGCCCTTATAAACTTGACATATAAATAGGCCTATGTGAGCTTCTAAAATATCTTTCAGAACATGACCAATGCCCCAGTTGGTGCAAGAGAAAGTATACAACTTGCAACATCTGAGTTCTACAAGAAAAACATCAAACGATATATTGTTTTTGATGAAAATTACATTTTCTGTATTATGAAGATATGTTTATTTTTTGTACTTATATGATCTTGTACTTATGTTTAATCAGCTAACACGGATAACAGTGAAATGTACACTTAGTTATAAAAATAGACATTCCTAGTTAAGAAAGGAGGAAGTCCTACTTGTAAGAATAGGCATCCCTGCTTACACAAATTGGACGACAAGTTAAATTATCACGAACCACTCCAAACTATATTGGAACACATATCACATCTACAAATACAAAAATGACCATAAAATCCATCGATAAAACTCAACAAAGTCAACAACAAATAGAAAAATGTCACTTGAACAACACAAAATTGTGAAGGGCACTCCTAGTCATGAATATATAGGCATTCCTAGACATGAAATAAGGCACCCGTAGGCATTAAAATAGGCACCCTTGAATACAGAAGTTTGATGTCGTGTCAAAGTATCACGAAACACTTTCCTACCATATTGGAACACTCATCACATATAAAAACACAAATGGGGTACCATAAATTTAATAATATAACTCAACAAAATTATATATATACAAAAAATGTCACTTGAACAACAATGAACAGTGAAAGGCACAATTTGTTATAAATTTTACGTGCATGGTGTGCCTAGTACCAAAACTACATGCCCCAGTCCATGATATAATAACTCTATAAAAACTCGCATAAAATTCAACTACAAAACTAGCATAGAAAAATGTCACTTGAACAATACAGAATACTGAAAGACTATTTCTTCCTGCCTTCAATCAAAGATCTAACAATTAACAGGATAAAGGCAAACACTTATTTCTTCCTTCTTAATCATGCTTCTTTTTGTTCTTTTTCTCCCAATGGCAAAAAGAGATACTAGAATATCTATACTTTATCCAATCATTGTCATCATAAAAACAAAGGCAGTTGGTACAATAGAAATCCTTGTCCTTATCTGCAAGACCCGGATACGGGATGATCCTTGCTACCCATTCATAAACTTGCATCAACGTTTCATAAAACTCAATATATTTGTGATTTTGTGCTTCTTCAAATTCTTCTTCATTGTATGTTGCATCATTTCCTTCTAGATTGACATCTTGAGTTTGTTTTGAGTTCTGACATCAACTGCGTCCAATTTTCTCCCGTTGATAATACAAATAAAACTTGTTATGATTTTTTTGCTCTAATTAAACATTGAAGTTGAAATTCCTTAAAGGGAAAATTTTTTTAAAATTTTACAATGTCAACAGATGTTCTCCTCCTTAACCCTCTTTGATGTGCCTGATATCCTAGAAATCTAACAACAGTTTAAAATTAAATCATCATTATCTCAAATTTTTGTAATTAAACCATCATATATATATATATATATTTGTATCAAATGTCATATTGGCCACAGTGAATATCTGAAAGTATGTGTGGTCCAGTCTTCCTCAGCCCCTCATGAATCAGCACAGCATAAATTCAACAATAAAACTGGCAGAGAAAAATGCCACTTGAATAACACAAAATAGTGAAAGGAACCCTTAGTTATAAAACTAGACACCCCCAAGTATAAAAATAGGCACCCCTAATTCAGAAAATAGGCACACCCGCATATTAAATCACACAACATGCAATTAAAAAAATGACATATTCTTACGTCAACCTTCAACAATAGTATAAATTTTCTCTTCTAATGAAACTCAAATTCAGAAATTGTATCGGTATCCTTCAACAAATTGTTAAATAGCTTAACAAAGTTTCCTTTTGCCCTTAACCCCATAATATGATTCTTGGAGTTTTCACAAATATGCCAAATACCACAATCGATTTCGTGTCTTGAGAATCACTACACCAATAGTAGCAACCATAGTAGCGGACTAATCGGTCATCAACTTAATCGGATGTTGACATCCCATTGGCTTCAGGAACGTATTAAATAACCATATAAATGACTCTTTTGTTTGTTCCTCAAGAACCCACACCCAAACATAATATTCATATAGTGATTATCTATTCTAACAAAAGGACATGAAATCATTTCATATTTGTCCGTGCGATAAGTCGTGTCTGCACCAAAAGATCCCCAAAAACATCAGTCACACCTCATCCGACCATCCCTCCAAAAGAAACTACATAATGAGGAATTACAGTCAACTTCAAAATCAAAATAGAAATCATCTTTGTTTTGGTTCCTACACCTAAATATTTGTATTAGAGCATTCGTATCCCTACCATCCAAATCATTTGCTTTAACCGACCATAAGCTATTATAACGTAAAGCCAACAAATGGCGAACCTCCAATCTGTTTCTTCAAAACCTTTAGCCCAACAGAAATAGAAACTCCACTATCTTTCAACTATTGAAGATACCTAACGTGATTCTTTGTCACTCCTCTTTGGGAGTGCATAAGATGCCTCTGATTCGCAGGACAAAGTTCATTACTATGACTAATATTATGTTTGCTCACTGTCCAACCACCCTCATCATTCAAATAAAACTCTATAATTTCTTTATCAGTACGGAGATCAACTTTAGAATAGCACTTCTCCACCTTTCCTTTATCACACTTCTTGCCTTGTTTGTAACAATAAAATTGTTTCAAATATTTCATAGTGCTTCCTGCCTTGACTTTTCTTGGCCTTTACAAACACTGAAGCCCAATTTGAACGCATAATCATTATACAACCTGAATGCATATGATGTCTTAAGGGATGTATAACTAAAATAAATACAACAGACAAGCGTATCTATCACTATAGTACTAGAGACACACCCGAGTTGTCGAACTCAAGGGACGGTAAAGGCTCAAATAGTTACCGTTTTAACCTATGTTTAGTCTAACAAATTGGATTTTAAGAAATTAATTAATAAATTAGAAAAACTGCGAAAAATAATTAAATAGAAGCACAATTAAAGATATGAGATTTTAGGAAAAGAGCTTGAAGAAATGATCCCTCTAACTTTTATCAACTATTTCAATTAAAAACTCATAAAATAATGTTTGAAAACGCGGGTTGGGTTATCAAACGAAAGTTGGGCAATCCTATCTGTAGGTGAAAGTCGCTCTACTCACCTAACCTTTAGAGGAGAATCTCTTCTCTACCTAACTGATCATGAATGCAATAAACTTAGGTGATCTAATTAACCTAAAAGTACAAAGAATATCTCTATTTAATTGCTAACTCTTATTATCCAATTAGTTGCCCTAGATTGATCTTCCTTTTTCAATTTCAATCAATCTTGCAAAATAATCGATTATGTGCAAATCAACTACCAATAAAATTAATTGAACTACAACTAACACATAAAAAAACATCAATTTAATGAAATTCAATAAAAAATCATATCATCCAAAGCATGGGTTTAACTCTCAATTCAAACAATATAAATTTAGCTCGAAAACATCCTAACAATATTCAATTCAATAGTAGAAATCATAATTAACAAAGGAAAAGAAAAAAGCTTAGGCTGAAAAATGAGTTGAATCTATGGTTCTGAATGTCACACGAGCTCGTCTCTCGATTCACTTGATGAAACCTAAATTGATCCATAGAATTGCTTCAATCTTCCTCCAATAGCTTCAATTTAATGTTAATTGTATAGAATCTACCTAATTGAAGAAGAATTGGGAGGGTTTTTCTTCCCCAAAATTGCTCCAATTCCCTTCTCTAAACCTAAAAATTGTTCTCCCTTTCAAAAATGGGTAAAAACTGCTATAAATACAATTAAAAACACATTATTCGCTGCTGGACGAGACCTACCACGTCCTATAGGTCGAGCCGTACCAGAAATTCTTGAGTCGTCGCGACCTACGGCGTACGGTAGGTCTAGACTACCGTCCTTGGTAGACTTCTATTGGTAAGATTCTTGAGCTCATAGACATACCGCGTGCGATAAGTTAGCCTACCGTCTGCAGTAGATCTCCTTTCTTGGTGTCAGTGGCTTTATTTTCTCCATTTTTCCTCTGTTTTTGCCCGTTTTTGCTTTTATTTTTCATCTTCTTCATCGGGAACCACCTAAGATAAGAATGGAGGTAAACAATGTAAATTATATATTTTATATATTAAAAACATCGTAAACCCACAGTTATAAAAGTAGACAACTCCAACTACTAAAGTTCAATGACATATTAAAGTTTCATGAAACAATCTCTAGCTATATTAGAAATAATATTAGGTTGAAAACACATAAAAATTACAAAATTAAATCCAACAAAAAGCACATACATAAAGAAATAAAACAGAAAAATTGAAGGTCCCCTTGGTTGTAAATATAGGAACCCCTTATTATAAAACTAGGCACTTGCAGTTTTAAAAGTAGGCACCCCTAACTACAGAAGTCAAATACCTATTAAAGTATCATGAAATAGTTTTCAGTTATATTAAAAGTAATACGAGGTCGAAAATACATAAAACCTATACATTGAAACCAACAAGCATCTACATATAGAAATAAAACAAAAAAGTTAAAGTTCCTAATAGTTGTAAATATAGGCAGCTATAGTTAAAAGCTAGACAGTCTTAGTTATAAAATTAGGCACCCTTAGTTATAAAACTAGACACCCCTACTTACAGCAACACAAAAGCACGAAAAAAAGAAAAGCAATATCCTTATGTGAAATTTCTTCCTCCACGCGTTCTGGAAGCCCCAAAACACCATTATCACCCACAGAAGAGTTGAAAATAACACAACCTATATTGTCCACATCAACACAGTCTCATGTTGACGATGCAACATGATTTTTTTCACAAATCTCCATAAAAAAACAATTACAGATGATCAGAGAAGATAATCAGGAAAGAAGATTATAGCTCAGAGTGATCGCAGGAGGCACGGGGAGATTGTAGAAGAAGATGATGATTTTCCTTTTTTGAATCCATAAGAGGCACGTGAGAAGCAAGTTTGGAGGAAAGAGTTTTAATTGGAATTAAATTCAAAATCTTAATAAAAACTACGTACTTTAAATAATCAGGCACACCATTGTATAAATTGCCTAAATGTGCCTTTAGTACTCATTTTTTTTCTTTTTTGGCTCATGTGCAAGTTAGGTGAGTTCCCCCCACACACACACCCAAGTCATGGGCAATTTTGTCCTTCAACTTTTAATTGCATAGATCAAGGGTTTAATAGGAATTTCATTAGAAAAATTGAGGATATATTTGACATTTCAACAAATTACTAACGGTCTCTTATAATTTTAACATATGACTAACGGTCAAGAGTTAAAGTGCTTATTTTTTTACTTCGAGGGTAAAGTGCATTTGACACCACTTTTGAGGTATTTTACAATTAACCCTTACATTTATTCCAAAATTATAAATTTACCACGACAAATCTTCATTTTCCTCCCAGCTCTCTCTCTAAACTCTTTCTCTCTCACTTCTCTTTACCTTCTAAGGACTTCAAGTAAAGATTTATTCAAATGCAACAGTTAAAAATCTAAAAAAATATTAGTTCAACGCTTTTTTTTAAGGCTTTCATTTTGAAAAGTACATAATTCTATATTTGTTTATTTATATTTTGATTAAAAAAAACACGGTCGGACTTCCGGTATAGAAGGTGCGCAACCAACTGATGCACCAGAGAGAATGGTGCGCCATCCCCTGACGCACGGCTGGTGTGGTCTGTCACTCACCTCTTTTTCCAACATTCTTGTTATTTATTAATAAATAAATTAATAAATAATTTAAATAATAAGTAGATTTAGAAATTAAGGCTTCATTTGATAAAATTGAAAACTGAAATATGAAGTATGAATTGTTTAACTTCTAAATTTTGAATCTGAATTTGAAATTGAATTCTGAATTTGAATACTAAATCAATTAATGATTGGTAATTATATATAAAAGTGTTGTAACGTTGCAAACAATATATATTTAGATTTGAGAGTTTAAAATTAAGTAGAAAATTTTCACTTAAAAATTATAACAATTAACTTATTTGAAAAAATTGTTATTAAACGCGCTTAAAATATTAAGCACTTAAAAAGTTATCTGTTATCGAACACACTTAATGTAATAAGTTTTTAACTAATTATTTTAAGAGGTAAAACCTAAGTTGAATTAGAGGAAAAAACCGGAGAAAGAAGAATGCATGAAGTTGAATTAGAAAAGAAAAAACAATACATGAATTTGGTAGAATGCAAGAAGCTCACTTAAACAAAAAAAAAAAAAATGCATGAATCATGAATGTAAGTTAGTGGCGCAAAATATGACTTGGTGTGCTAGGTATTGACCCACGAATTAAGTCAATATGTTTTTTATGTATTATTTTATAACTTTTAGGTCAAAGTTGAAGTTTTCTTATATAAAATATTAAAAATTATTTATTTTTAACTTTAAAATTTTTAAAATATTCAATAATTTTTAAGATTTTTTAAAAAGAAGTGAGAGAGAGTTAGGAGGGGAATTTGATTTTGTCGTGTCATTTATCAATTCCCTTATTCCAGATAAATGCAAAAAAGGAACGCATTCCGGTATGCGTTAAATGGGTCCGTTCGAGGAACATGGCCGAACATGTCAAAAAACTCCCTCTCTATGCAGAGAGTTCGGGGTCCATTGAGGGCCTTTACTGAAACTTGAGGTTCTTTTCTTGACCGAAAAATCAAATATAGAACAGCTTATTCGATTCTAAACGGCAATGGAAGAGAAAGAAGGAAAGCAGCAAGAATTGATGCTGAAACCTTCTTCATCTTTAACAATCCCATCGTCAGAGTCAAATTCTATGTTGTCGACAACACTTGGGCGCGTAATGCATACTCTTCTCAATACTCGTCCCAGGAAACTTCAAGACACCATTTCCCGCCTCCAATCTCCTCCTAAAATGGCCCCCCTCAGCGGTAAACTTACATTTTCCAAGCTTTTTTAGTGTTCTTGTCCTTTATTTCCAAGGAATTCTAATTCCTTTTTTTTTTTCTTTTGCAGTTTCTTTGGAACAATCTTTGTGGTTTCTTCACAAGTATGTTGGAGAGGCAGCTGAGAAGGGGAAAACTTTGGATGAAGTTCTCGTCCCCATGATTGAACATGTATTTATGAACATTTTGTATTTTGTTTTGTTGTTTTTTTAATTTCAAGTTCTAGTTGGCATTGACTACGTATGAAATTGGGGATTGAATTTTATGCATTCTATTCGTTCAAGTTCCAGACTTTGTTGCTTGATTTCTGCTATGGTGAAGTAATCCGTAAGAACCAAGTATATCATGTGACAAGGAATTTATGCATTAATTTTCATCCATTATGAATTTATATTATGACTGCATCCCATCCCAATTCCTAATTGCTTTCACTAGTGCTGCACCTTCCTGATGTTCTCATCATTTGACTATTTCCTCTCAGTCGTTGAAATTCTTGGAATCAAAACACAACAGCCAGTCACTGATACTCCTGAATTGGCTGTTTCAAGATGAAGTTCTTTTCCAGGCTCTTGCAACCAACCTGGCTGATGTTGTGTCTAGAAAGGATGATCACTATATTGCATTTGGCTGGTGTATTATTGCACGTGCTCTGATAGAGTATGAGACTAGCATGAATAAACTCCTAACAAATGGTAATAACCATATTTCTCAATTGCTTTTATTAGATAGTAGATGTGCTGTTGTTTTCTGCAGAATCTCTATCTGAAGTCAGAAAAAGTTAGATATTTTTGGGATGTGGTTACAGTCACTTGCATGTGCATGACGGGTACCTTCTCAAGCCTGGGAATTGTTTTATTTAAGGCTACTTGATATTTATCATGTGTTGTTATATCTAATCAAACTAAATGATGTTCAAATACACATAGGAAAGATAGATTGCTCGATGCTCAGTTTATGAGACAAGTTGACAACTGAAGAGTCTGATTACTTAGATTTGCTTTACTGCAGCAAATAGAACTACCTGACAAGTAAATTCTTTTACCAGAATGTTTTAAGCGAACTACCCAAAGTTTTTCCACCCCACCGCTTCATCAAGAGCCTTATGGATCTTTCAAAGTGCCTTTGAAATCTGAGATTCTTCCCACGTTATCGACCTTCTAGTCTTTGTAGTTATAAAAAGCACTAATTACCATTTCTTTTTCCTTTGCAGGAATAAGGGAGAAGTACCCTCAACTCTTAAAGGTTCTTTCTTCATGTATCACACACCTTTTAGCCCTTGTTTGCAGTGGAAGGTTGCTTATTTTCTCTTTGCCTTGCAATTCACTTGTGCATATCCTGGGTTACCTGTCTCATTCTGTCTTTGCAGTCTAATTATTCACGTACAATGCTCTGTTTTTTAGTGATAAAGAAACCTAACAATGGATGAGAGCAAGAAGGAAGCACTTGCATTTCTTACCCTTCTTATTCTGCACATGGGGTGCTTTCCACTAAGTTTCATCTACTCACTTTTCTTATCAACCTATGCTATTTTCAATTAAAAAAAAAGGGTCTCTGTAAGTTGGTTTTATTCAAGATGTGAGAGGTTTTGGATAATTCTAATATTGGGGTTTCAAGCAATGGAAATCTATTTATATGAAATTTGTTGAGTATGTGATTTTCCAGTATACTGCTTCTGAAATAGCATACTATTCTCAGAGTTGATCCATTTTTGTGCAGTACTTTGCGGGAGGGATTTGTACTGCCAACTCGCCTTGCAGTTGCTGCTGCTGATTTTATTATATCTCATACAGTTGCTTTAACAAGAAAAGATCTGGATTCTGGTGTCTCAGCTAACAAGGAGAAATTATTTACTTCTAATCTCCAAAATCAGTCAATCTCTACATTAGCTGCTGCTAGCAATGAAAAAGTGAAAACAGCTAGCAAAGGTTTGGAATTATCGAAAAACTTGGAAATGAAGTCATTGCTTTGGGCTCACATGGATGACCTGATTACTCTTGTCGACAGACTTAGAGCTGTATGTCTCCAAATTATTCAACAATTTTTCTTAGATGCATACACAATGCTTCAGTTTCTGACGAGATGCCTTTTTGTTGTAAAAGAATAATTTGCTCTTAGTTTTGGCCTGATATCATGCCAGTTTCCTGTTGTTTGTTGAAGTCTTGTGCCCTTATATGTGGAAACTTCTTCTGTGTGGAAATGTGTCACAATACCTAGAGCTCGAGTTAACTTTTAGACGTTTGCATCTACTTTATTCTTTGTACCCATTTTATCTGGTTGACATTGACAGTCTGAAAATCAATAAATTGAAACTTTCTGGTGTACAGTGGAGCAGAAAAAGCCGATCTCTGCATTTGAGAGGGTTGGAAAGGGTGTTTAATTGGCTCCAGGAAACCAAAAGGCGTTACCTTCGCTCTCGAAATGAGGCAGGTGTTCATTAAGCATTTTATGCTTTAAATCACTGTCTCTTCAAGTCTTCTGTATCTATTTTAGTCCCTAATGTTGTTGAAGGCAGATATGGAAATTCTGAAGACTGGAATTCTGCTTCTCTCATCATGTTGGAAACATTATGGAATGCTGTCGCACTTAGTAGATTACAACTTCTCTCAGCAATACAAAGAATTGTTGGGCCAATACTTGTCTGGAATTCAGGTAATAGCTAATGTAATTTGCTGTTATGTGTTGAATGGCAGTGTGTTTCTTCATTAAGGGAGCAGATCTGACATTGCAATCAGTTTCATTTCGATTATGCTGGACTCTCTCAGGCTCTCTCTCTCTCTCTCTCTCTCTCTCTCTCTCTCTCTCTCAGCATATGTCATGCATTTTATCTGAAGATTGGATACAAACCACAAAATTTGAACCTTTGGTAGATTAGTGAGTGATAATCGTGGTAATGGGGTGTGATTGCCGTGTTGCTGATTAGTAGTGAACTAGCAATAGCATGCATCTATGAGATCACCTTTGTTTCTCTAGTACTTCTGCTGTTATTTATTCTCTGATGGATCTTTCATGTAGTTTTATGCAGACAACCATGGTGAAGAACCTAGTTTGGACAAGGATGGTGGAACTGAGACTGTAAAGTTTTTCTTGACTTGCCTCTCTCTTCTGTTGGGTCGACTAGATAGCAAGCAGTTTGAAACTGCTCTGGCAGATTATGGACCTCAGCTGTCAAAGGTTCTTATATCACAGGTAACATTCTAAACTCTTTCAGATACAATATATATTGTTTATTTCTTTGAATATTCCTTATTCCTGTGGGGTACGCCATGAATTGTTGGAAAACATGTACACACAAGGAAAGAGGCATACCCCTTAAACAAATAGAAACAATCAAGTTGCAAATTATTATTCATCATAGTGAGACAATGATAACAGGAAGATCTCTGAGGTGAATGGGAACACTTTTGTAATATTGCTTACCAAGTGGTTAAGCAAACAGCTATGCTTTACCTATAACAAATATGCATGAATATTTTGCATTTACCATAAAAAGCACATGTTTGGATATATGTAACCTAATTTAAGGATTATTTTGTGCTTGCAATTTTGGGGCATTAAGTGATTCTTCGTATGAGCGACTATGAAAAAATGTTGGTATTGGACAGTAGCTTTGGTAATCATATTCCTGGGATACATAGGAACTTTTTGGGTTTTATAGTGACTAGGTTGTCACATATGGTTGTTGTCATTCGATTTCTACAGTTCCAGTTACAAAGTAGAATATAATGATCATGAAGAAGAAGAATCGAGAAACTTTGCTACTTTTCTTCCCTGTCCCGGAGAGCTTTGTCTCTTAGCAGCCCCAAGAAGATAAATACTTTAAGATTCTCTGATATCAATCTCCGCAAGTTATTTTATGACTGAAAAGAATGAGAGGAAACCTTTTTGAGGGAAAATTTTGTCAATTGCGCATGATCTGCTTGTTTAAATAAGTTTGCTACCTCTGCTGTAGACACTTTGAGATTTTGCTGATTGACTTTAGCCATTTCCTAACCTGACATTTTGCTGTTTGTACCTGGTGTTGAAATTGGTTAACCAGTAGTAATAGACCACTATCAACTTAAAAAGGCTTGAGATTTCTAATTTTTTTTTGTAGCAATCGTTGATCTTCAGGCAGCAAAAATTGCTTCAATTTGGTTACTGATACTCTGTTTTCTTCGTAGCTTCGCTCTGTTGATGAGGAAGTCATTGATGGTGCTGTTAGCATCTTCAGAGCAGCTGTCTTTAGGTCAAATCAAGGTTCATCTAGAGATTGCCTTGGTGACACCAGAGAAATGAAAGCTGTAATGCCGATGCTACTACATCTTTTGGATGAGCGGGATGGTGCAGCTAAAGCCGTCATTAAGCTTGTTGCAGAATATTGCTCCTTGTATGCTCAATTTAGTAACCTGCTAAAATAGTTTGCTCATGGATCTGTTTCTGGGTGCAACCTTACAGCTGGTTTTTCATTTTCTAGGTGCTTGGATATTGATTGCCTTAAGGAAGTCTTGAAGCGGCTCATTTCTGGAAATGGTTCCCAGAAGATGAATGCTGTTGATGTTATTTCAGATCTTATAAATATATCGGCAGAATCAGTTACTTCACTTTCACCACAGATGTGGTATGATGTACAATTAATTCTTGTTTTTTTTAAGTTATCTAGTTCTTCTTATCCATCTTTTGAGTTTTGATGTTCATTAAGGTCGAATTTACAGGCAAGATATAGCAGATAAATTGCTGGAGTGCCTTGCAGATGAAGAATCAGTTATCCAAGCACGTTCAGTGAATCTAATCCCTTCTATCGGTTAGTTTGAAAATCTAAAAGTTCTTTCAAGCTTCACTTCTTCTTCCTTCCTGGGAGGGAGTATAAAGTAAAGATGGTAACTGTGAAGGTTAGTAATGGTAATGGGGGAGTATTGCTTTATGGTGTCTGGTTGTTAAAGAGTCTTTGAAACATGCCAGAGGTTTGGTAAACAAGTTCACCAACTACTAGCACTGGTTTGGTTAATTACTTGCATCAGTAGCATGAGGGCTTGTGAAGCTTCTTCTAGTGACTGCTTATTATTATTTTGTTCCTCAATATCTTTACTTGACATTATTCCCTAAAATTTACATAGAAAATGAACGAAATGCATTAGCTTGTGATGTATCTTAGCAAGACCTTTAATCACGAATTTGAAAGACATGTTACCTGAAGTAAACACTGCTCATCATTTGGTTTCTTACCTTCTTCATCTTGTGTGCTCTTTCTTTCTCCCTCAATTATGCTTCTGTTTTTCTGCCCGTTTGGTTCGTTGCCTCATTCGGTCTGTTTCACCTACCCTTATGACATTTTCAATCTCTAGCTACATATTTTTCTCTTGGGCTTAGTTGATGCTGCAAGGATGACGGAATATACGTATGATTGCTGTCAAATTTAATATTAAAACAGACTATGCAATAAAATTAATTGCTAAACATGTAGATTCCATATTGTGAGCTTTATGTTTCCTGTATATGATGTTACATTTTGATGTTGACCTGCCTCTGTGCCTGACTCCTATTCATCGCTATTGGAGTTAAATAATTGGTCATATACGTTTTTCATCTTTTCTTAATCTAAGTTCCAATCCTCACTCAATTAATGACACAAGATTTTCAGTTAAATTCATGTGGGCTCAACTTAGTTTTTCAGTCGCTGGAACTCCTAAGTAGAATTTTATAATCAAATTTGGTTCTCAAGACATACGGAAGCTTACAACCAAGTGTTTTCAGTACCCATCTTTTTCTAGCTTATTCAACTATGCTCTTCTCGTAGATTCCCTTTTCAAGGAATATGTTCTTATCTGTTATAGGATCAAACTGAGGATTCTTTTTTTTTTCTCCGCAATTTTGCTTTTGTCTTTTGTTTGAGTAGAAATAGTTATATACAATTCTTTTATTCTTTATGTAAGCTTATATTATATTCTGAAAACCTGGGGAATGATGGTCAAGGACACTTCAAAAAGAAATAAGAGGACAATCTTAAGTTCCTAGCTCCTTAGCTCTTTAAAACATTGTCTTTGAATGACTTTGTTTCTATTTTTGCAGAGCCACCCCTGGTTTTGCCTACCCTGGTCCATCTTGTTTACTCTCCACATGAAACAGTTCAGTACTTGGCGAGTGATACACTACTTGCAGTGTTGAAGATTCACAAGGATGAGCCAAAGGTGTTATGCATGCTGCTTGACTGTGTCAGGTATTATAATGGATTGTTTAACGATATTCTCCTCTGGTGGTTACCTTAGTAAATGGATGGCTTGACTATTTACTTTACTAGAGATACTTGCACATAAGTGTACTCTTATGTTATGCTGTGCCAGCTAGATATATGATTGAAATCACTATAACAGAGATAATAGAGTTCAGACTTTGAAAGATCAACTTCCATCCACCCTCCCCCCACACCCCCCCTTTCCCCTCTTCCCCTTCCTCCTCCTCCTCCTCCTCCAGAAGAGAAGTGAAAGGTAAGGGGCAAGAAAGAGATTCTTAAATGTAACTGCTTTTTCTCAATGAAAATTCAGTGATTTTTTTCTTTACTTGTGTGGCAATTGACCCTGCTCTGTGCAGCAACCTCTCCCACAGCATAGGCCCTCCAGGTGCTGCTACCGATGGAAAAGGTGTTGTCTCTTTTCCTTTTTTTTTCTTCCTGAATTAGTGTACAGTGGTCAATTTGACACTAATGTCTGAATTTCACTTGCATTGAGACAATTGGAGATCACAAACACCCCATCTGAGAATGATGATAAATTAAGAAAAAGTCTGTTTTCTTATTTGGTTAAAATTGATGTCTGTAGTCTTCTTGTGATTGTTCTAGGATCAAAAGTGGACGCTAACAGAGTGCTCAAGCTGTTGCCAGAGTTATTGAAAACTGTGAGTGAGATTGTGCTTCATATGTTCTTGTGATTTGTGTTTGCACTTTTCTTTCTTTCTTTTATTTATTTTTTTTATAAATAAAATAAATAAATAAAAACAGTGATTTATGAATTAACTGCTAACTTGACATTCGGTTAGACTCTGCTGTAGAAATGCTTTTAAATGTAAGGTCCTGTGGTATTTTTTTTGCTTCTTTTATTTCTTGCTGAAGTAATGCATTTGACTCTGGGAAAAAAGCTGGGTAAGGTATCTTGCTAGTTGCCTATACAAATGGGGTTCAGCAATCTTGCATTTTTTCACATGGGACTTTCTGTCCACTAGCTTTCTTTTGTGTACTAGGTATCCTTTCCGTGTGATGCCCTTGTTTGTGTTATTTTTCCTCCTTTTCTTTTTTTAGGTGGCAGGTTATTCATTTGTGTCATATTGACAATATTAACGCTCTGTTTTGGATTGAGGGAAATGCGAGGAGAGGGAAGGAGAGGAGATGATTAAGTTGTGGTCTGTTAGTTAGTATGAAGGATGGAAGGATAAGCTACTGTACGTCTTTATCCGTATTTTTATCTGAGTATAAACACCTTGGAATTAGGGTAGCTTAGTTCAAAATTTTCATTAGAGATGGTACCTTCCCCTCTTTTTCCATCTCTTTTTGGATGGATTTTAGTTAATCCCTGCATTTTCCTCCTAAAAAACAATCCATATCCTCTCCCTCCCTCTTCTTTTGTTTCTCTCAAACCAAGCGGATGGTAAGATCTTAAGCTCTTTTAGTGAAAACCTAGGAATCAACTTAACTTGCTTAACTTGAAGAAGTTATCCCTAATGAGATAGGGATTCTATGTGGTTGGGGCCTAAGAAAGCCTCCAGGTTTTAAGGGTTAGCTAATCTTAAAAGCTCCTCCCTTTGCTTGAATTTGCTACCGGCTTTTGTTCTAGTTAATATCCGAATTGAATCACTGATTTTCAATTATTTAGGTCGAAAATTGGAACTTAATGATCAATGCGTTGTTGGACAAGCTGTTTTTGGAGCCATCAAATGCTGTTATTGTTAAGTCTCTGAGTTATATGGGTGAACAATTGGCAGACTCTGCAGATTTGGTCTTTCATCGACTTCTAGTGTTTACAGCAGGGCAGAGCAAGTGAGTGAATGTACTTATGATATTTTTCACTTGACATTACTAATTAAATGTTTTGTTATGTTCAATGGGCTTACACTTTTTTTTTTTCTTGAGGCTGCCTGAATATGGAATGGTAAAAGGTTTTCAGTTGCATTTGGTGAAACCATTTTATCCTTTTTCTTCTCTTTCTGGGATGGGGTGTAGGAAGAATGGTGCTCTTGCTTGTTTATTAAGAGATTGACCTAACTCTGGGGTTTGAAACTGGATGGAAATGAGGATAAATTGTAAATGTGTAGGTTAGTTGAACCACCACTGTACCTCCATGTCAACATTTCCCCCTCCTGCATTGGCGGATTAGAGGGTTTAGGAGGATTAAAGGATGTGAAGAGTATAATGACAAAAGTAGCCTTTTTTTAAAAAAAAATCAAAATCATTAAGAGAGGAATTGAAAGATTGAAATGTAAAGAGAGTAATTAATCTCTTTCCTCTCTCCACTTCCTTCACCTCCTCTCTCTTGAAACCAAACAAAAAGGAGGTAACATGATATACTTCCTCTCTTAAGTATGTTTCCTCCTTCCTCTGGCCCTCGCCTCCCCCCTTTCCTTGTGCAAACAAAACTTTTCATAAGTTTTACCTATGTTGTTGCTATTATTATTTACTATGGCACATCTTTCCTACATGTTCCGATAACTGTGTTGCATGCCTATTACTATTAAAGTATCCTAGCACCAACCTTAAAAACCAATTGACAGGTATTGCACTGGCCTAGTGAACTCTGATTGACTTGCTATTCATTATCAATAACATCCCTTCCTAGCTGACTGGTAATTCACACATAGAAAAGAGACCAAAACCTAAGGCCAGCTCTAATGAATGTTAAATATCTCCTTTATCTAAAGCTTAACCCATTAAGAAGGATTGTAATTTATATATTTACGTATGCTTGATAATTGAATTGCCTTACCTTGCAAAATATGGGTGAAATGCTTGTCTGCAAACAATTTAGACAAGCATGGTAACTATACCGAGTCTTCTTGAGAGGAGCAGCTGAAACCTTATTTTATTTTTTGAGTAAGTACCTGTCAACATCAAGATGCCTAGGATGTGAACTCTTCCTTTTAGTTATAATTTCTATGCCTGTTGGCAAATCCCATCTGTGTTCCTTTGCTGCTTCATTTTATGCACCATTTGTTCCCCATGCATATCAATTTTCTTATTCCACTCTTCATATTAGCACTACATATATCTTATTGTGCATTCTGGCTCCTGAATAAGAATTTTGCAACAGATAAGTCCAATCTGCATCTGTGATTGTTCATTTTTACTGTTCATAATGATTTGGGCATTCCCTTTTGATCTCAACATATCTAAGATGAAGTCTTCTGGCTTATCCTCTGTTGTTATCATCTTTTCTATGGCAGTACTCAAGAACGTACTTCAAAATGGAATCACAAAAGCAGTGAAAACACTGATGATTCAGACTTGCAATATTCTCTATTTAGTCGCCTTTGCCCATTACTTGTTATCAGGCTGCTTCCATTGAGAGTCTTTGACAACCTCAATTCTTCGATCCTTTATGGTCATCATCGATGGGAGCATGATGTGTGTGGTATGATTGGTGGTTGATTTTGCCTTTTTGTTCTCTTTCTTTGTAGCTTCATGTGATTTGCTTCATTACTGGTTAGCGTAAGTTTGTCGCATTCTTTATTTTGTTTGAGAAGGGAATGCCTTTTGTAGTGTGTGTAGCTGCTATATTATGTGGTAGGTTTGGTATGTTGAGCCACTAGTGTGTGTTTTATCAATTTAGGCAATGCAGCAATTACATCTATGCTAAGCTTCATTTGAGATATAAGAGCAAAAACAGAAAAAGGCTTGATGAAATTTATACGAGTTTGAATAGGGGCTCAAAATGTATCTTTTTGATATTAGTGGTTAAAGTGAACGCATGTGCACTCACTTTATGTCTTAATTAACTCAGCTTTTTAGGTGTCTGGGACATGCATATTATATTTAGCGTATGCATTTGGATTTTCAGTTGATAATAACTCATTAACTGACATCAGTTCTTTGGGCTGTGATGCTTCCAGATGCTGAACCTTTGGCCGTGGATCCTGCTGAGTGTGTTAGTTCCTTTCTGATTGATAGGTTTGTGTACAAGAATAAATGTCCTTGAAGACGATCTTTTGAGTAAACTGTTTCATAACTTGGTCTTCTTATCTAGGGCACTAAACAAGTTTGAATTTGAAGATGTTCGGAAACTTGCAGCTGAACTTTGTGGGAGAATTCATCCATGTGTATGTAACCTTTCCTGCTTACTTCTAAATTGGGTGATTAGCTTTGGGTTTGGAGAGATTAGCATTTTAGTGCCAGTAAATTTTAGTTTGTTTATTTCTTCGTTATATTATTGGAAGGAAACTCCTGTGTAAGGCCTATTCAGTAGTAAGAGAGCAACATGATGAAACACATGGGTACTTGAAATTTGAGCTGGAAGAGAGCAAATTCACCCTTTCATTCTGAACTTGTTCTGATGCTGCAGGTTCTTATTCCTTCTATATCTTCTCAATTAGAATCTGCTGCCAAAGATGGGGACACAAAAAAGATAAAAGCTTGCCTGTTTTCAATTTGCACTTCTCTGATGGTATGGATATATGCTGAATTTCATTGACAGACTTCTCCCTCCCTCCCCACCCACACACACATCCCGGGAAAAAAAAGGAAAACAAGGATTCTAATTTGGGGTTATATGGTTGCTTAAAGAATCTTACTTCATGTGTGCAGATTAGAGGCGGGGATTCATATCAGCATCCAGGCATGAGTTCGATACTGTCAACGATAGAGACCATATTGTGTTGGCCTTCTACAAATGGAGATGATGGTTAGTACTCGATGCTTTCAGCCGTCTGACACGTCTTCTAATTTTTTTGATGGTTGTGATTTTTCTCTTTCAGTTTTAAAAGCACAACATGGATGCATTGATTGTTTAGCATGGATTATATGTGCCGAACTAACAAGTCCAAAACCATCGAAACGTACAACTTCAGATAATGTGGGTACTGAAGGGTCAGTCTGCACTTATGTGATCCATATGTTGACTCATAAGGAACATGGTCTCCCATTTCGCCTGTGTATGGCTAATGTTCTCATTAGCACTTGTCAAAAGATTTCAGATTCTGGCAAGCATCCATTGGCACAGAAAGTTGTCCCACCTATCATTCGCTCTGCTCGTGTACGTTAGTTATCATAATGGCTAATTAGGAGAGGATGATTACTTGGTGATAAACGTCACTCATTCTGCTAAGTTGTGTGTCCTTGGCAGGTAATCAAGGAGAGCGATGTTAGGGCTGCGTGCAACCAGGTCCTTTTCTCTATGGTATACCATCTGAAATCTGCAGTTCTTCCTTTTGCTTCTGAAATTCTAAAAGTTGCTGTAGAATCATTGAGAGATGGAGCAGAAGAGGTAATCTATTACAGTTTTGGCATGAACAATTAACTGGCTTTCTCATGCAAAGACCTTGTGTTCTGTGGGGTAAAATTTCAAGGAAAAATGACCAAAAACACCACCCTCAAACTATTTACATTTACCTAGTGATGTGTTACATCGATTTTAAGACGTATTTGATCCCTGAACTATTCACGAGGATCTCTGAAACCTGACCATTGTGAAAAGTGTAATTGACATATACTTGGCACATGTCTTATTATTGAGGCGAAAACTTATCTGCTTATGTACGTGCATATGTTAATTACTTAGTCCGGATTTTGGAGATGAAGGGTAGAAACGTAAGTGCATAAATAGTTAAGGGACCGGGAATAGTTTGATGGCATAATTTTTCTCAAGTTTCAAATTTGAATAGTTATTTTCCTTTGTGTTGTTGGAACAGGAAAGGAAAACAGGTGCAAAGATATTAGCTTCTCTAATGGCAAGTGAAGAAGAAGTTTTGGGGACTATTACAGGTGGACTGCTGGAGGCAACTTCATTGCTTCAAATGCTTTCCTCATCTGATCCTTCAATGGAGGTGCAGCACATGTGCCATAACCTTCTTTCCTGTTTGATGTTCTAGCCGCCGCCACCCCTTCCATTTCATTTCTACTTTAAATTATGCCTCAGCTTTTATATTCACTTTTGGTGTAAATACTCTCAACATCTCCTAATATAATTTTTAAGTTTCATAAATAGTTTGTGATAGGAGATGTAAGTATCAAAACTGACATTTGAAAATTTGAGATTATATTCAATCTTTGTCCTTATTTTAATTTGAGTCTTATTTTTTTTACTAATTTTTCATTAGAAAAAACATACGAAAGACGATTTACCCCTCATGTTATGTTTTTGGCCGTCTTCGCTAACAAATAAATCATTGTAAGATTAGAATGGCATAAGATAAAAAATAAATCATTCTAAGATTAGAATGAGTAGAAAAAATATATCGAATCAAGTTGGGATGGAAATAGTTGCACGTCCAAATCACGCCAGGTGATTAATACAATTTTTTATATATATTTTTTAATAGTAATTTTATACTTAAAGTTTATTTATTATCGCATGGAATAGAATTATTTATTGTCAATAATCTTTTTTCATCAATTTTTTGTTTTCATTTTAGATTTCGGAACGAAGGGATAGAATGAAATGATTTGTTTAGAAAAATTATTATTTTATATTAAAATATAATAAAATTATATATAATATGACATAAATACTCTTTTAGCATAAGATGCATTTTTTATATCGTAATATATACACATTAGTAGCTCTAAAAAAATTAAATATTTTATTGAAAAGTAAAAATATTTATATATAAGATTGAAAATAGTTATAAAATAATTCATTTTAAATATCAAAATAAAAAAAGTATGAATAATATATTCTTCTCTATGATAGGGTTTAATTTATGTCATATTTTCTAGTTGAGCATATTATATGTCATGTATTGAGACATAATAGTCTAATATTTTTATAAATGATTCCTACTTCTTCTGGAAAGGTTGTTCCACAGGTTTAGCATGGAAAACCTTTCCAGCTTCTTCTTAGAATTGAATGGACTTCCTGTTGAAAGACTATCTTACTTCTAATTTAAATACCAAATACAGGAATAGAAAGAGAAGATGGAAAATTATTCCACTCCACCCCTTTCCCACATACTAAATATAGTGTGAATTATATTTTATTTTACTATTATTTTGAACTTTGCACACAATGCAATTTTTAATGTAAAATATATGTTTTATCCTTAGTAATAAGAATAGAGAAAGAGAAGAAGGAATATAATAAATGATTTTAAAAAAGTAAATTAGAAAGTAAATAATAAGTAAACATTAAAAAATGTATAAAATGAAAATTTCACAATAAAATTTAGACTAAAATAATTTATATTTTTTAAAAATAATATAATATTTATTAATAAATATGTGTTAGAAAAGGATGGGGCGGACGAACAAAATTCACTAGTAATGCAAATTTGAGAAAGAAAAAAAAAAAAACGGAGTTCCTTGTTCCACGTGAGATAGTCGTCACCAACTGGTCAAACTGATCATCTTACGGGACCTTACTGAGCCACGTGTCAATCACCGACCAAATAGAAAAGTCAAAGTTGCAATCCCCATTCCATTTCCCCTTCCTTCCGTCCTTCCAGAAGACGATTAGTCTACTAGTATAAAATATAAATGAAGGGGATAGGATAGCAGCAGTGAAGAAGATTAGATTTGGTGGCTTTCAATTAATTTTCTCTCTCCATTTTTTTTTTTTTAAACTTTGAATTTGAAATGCTGCAAGTCTTCTTCGCTGTTGCCTTCTCGGCTGTGCCGTTGACTCTGTACGTACCGCCGATCCGAAGCTTGAATCAATTTGTGGAGTCGTTGGAGCAGCTCCTCCGCCAGACCACCGTCTATACGCTCCGTGTCTGTCCTCGCCTCCGCCTCGCCTTCTCCAGATTGTTCTCTCACTACTCTCTCTCTCCCCGAAGGAGGTAGACATCTCAAAATTTGTTGTTTTCTCAAAGAAATTGAGCGGTGTAGTTTTCTACTGAGGACTGAAGTTCCGTTTAGATTAGCGGATGTTCTTAAGATATTGGACTTTTTTTTTAAAAAAGTTTGTGATGAAAAAATGTATATATGTTTATAAATGAGCTGAAGAACTGCGAATAAAATGTTTGTTTCTTTTCATTAGATCTTAATTATTTCTGGAGCAAGAAAAAACCTTTGATTATTGGTTCTTCTTGTTTGATAAGAAAAATGTTTCGGATTTTTCACCTAGGGCTACTGTTTTATCAGGGCAGGAATTTGAGGGATTAATGTTTCAAGTTTTCCATTAGTGTTTTGCAAATCTTGAAGTTTTATTTAGAATGAGGGAAAATTGTTCATAGAATTTCTTCACAAGCATTTATATGCAGAATCTGTTGGGGAGGGGGGAAAATGAAATTTGAGTGAATAATGAAATATGAAATTTTTTGTTTTGAATAATTATTTGGAGGATTGATTAGAGTGTCTTCCAGCTAGCTAGATATCATAGGGGAGAGTTAGTTATACATGACAAAATATGGGTAATGCTACTGGTGGTCCGGTCCGGTCCGGTCCACTCCTCAAATGGCCAAAAATTTCAATTCCTTCGGTATCTGTCTGTGTGTCCACTCCACTCAAGCAGCTTTGAAACAACTGGAACTGCACGCACATAAATAAACAAGTTTGGTATGCAACTGGAACTGCTCACTTCCGGCCTTCCAGAACTTACCACATTCATGGACTCCTAATTCTATACGGATTTATTATAAATTATATTAGGAATGTGTGCCTTATAACTTGCACAATTTATTATAAATTAAACATATCTTATCCTAATTAATAAACATATACTTACACTTAATTCATATTAATATATATGCTTATGGGTATAATTTGGACAAACTCAATGTATTAAATTGAGTAGGATTTTTATTTATTTATAAAAAATATTTGTATAAAGAAAGGCTAGAATTTTTTTTTTTTATATTGACCATTTTATTATTCCTTTTAATCTATTTAATTAGATTAACTGATTAAATATATGTATGTATTTTGTATATATAATCAATTTAAGAAGAGTTTATCTTTATTTTAATTAATAGGTGTTCTGGATACACGTTAAACATACTTAATTATATATTTTAAAAAAGTATTATTGAAAGATAGATATGCATCTTCTAAGAGTAGGACAATAATTTGAATGCATGACCTGTCAAATTAAAAGTGCAAGGTAAATCAATGAATGGTCACACAGCATGTGCTATTTTCTTTGGGTTTGGGTTTGGGTTTTAATGATGATAATAAGAAAGAAAATTCATTCTCCTCAAAATACCAGAAAATGACGCGTAGAGAGAGGTACGAGGAAAGACCAGGCAAACAAAGGGACCAATTCGATCATCGTTATATTCATATATATAGTAATACAAATTCATCCAGGATATATCATGTTGATTCGTTTCTACCATTTTTTTTTACTGTATCTATTTTTTAATAATTTTTTACTGTTTATTATTTTTTTAAATTTTAAATTTTATTTATTAAATTATAAAACTAAAAATAAAATAAAAGATAATGCAGAAAAATGTTACAACGATCAAGTCACAAAAGAATTTCCAGAAGTTTATGGGTTAACAAAAGACAGCACTTGAACATTCGTATATAAATTGAACAACTTGCTCAGCTTTCTTTCTTTCATCAAATCAGCAAAGATTTCTGATTTTCACATTTTTAATTACCAGTTTTCTATGTATAAAAAAATATTTCTTCCAGAAAAAAAAAAAAAAAAGATTTGTTCGATTTTTTCTTTTAATATACAGATACTCTATGATTAATTCTAATACGCACTATAAATTCAGCCTTTTGCCAAATCAAATTAAGATGCATCAACAAAACTGCCCTTCCATATAGATTGTCGTGGCATGAACTCAGAATTTCTTCCCTTCGATTCCATCCAAATTAGCTCCTACTCCTATTCCTTCGACAGCAATCACTTCCTAGTGAAAACAGAAATCTTTGAGCAAAAGGTGAGTATCATATATTTCATGAACAGAAATCCCTCCCCTTACTCTAACAAGTAAGCAAATAAACTACTTTCTGTTACCTACTTTTACTCATTTCTTTCTTAGCGGCCTCAATACAAGACAGGCGCTGGAAAGGATATTTAATCAAAACCGGGCTATCGCCCTATTCTCTCTCAATTTTCCATTCCTATCGATTCTGCTACCTTGAGCTATCCTCCTATCTGTGCCCTAACGATCATACCCACTTGAGCTTTCTTTGTCCGGCTTTCAGTCTTGGGTTTCATTCCTTCGGAACGGTGAGCTACAGTTCCATTCCTTCGGATTCCATCGGGAGCGCTCACATTTTTTGGCTTACTCTTTCACTTGAATTTCAAAATCCGGCTCGCACTTTGATGCCCGTGTCCTTCTTCCAAGATCTTCACTGGCCGGGTGGGCTTCCAGACAAAGGCATGGCCTCAGGCCTGGCTTGGCCAGCTCGTATGACACTAACGAGCTTCCTTCTTCCATTCCAGTTCAAAAAGAGAGGAGGAAGTGCAATTGTAATGATCTGCTTTGGGTTATTTTGGCTGCTATTAGTGCTACTGTGTTGTATATATGGAGTCTGATTACTCAGTCATGTCAAGGTCATGACTATCATCAATCTACGATATATTTTGAACCAATGATGCCAAAGCCTTTCAATCATGGGCTCAACGCCTCCGGGTACTTCGCACACACCTTCACTTCCCACGCCCTTCTGGAAAAAAGAATCTCAACATGGGCTACATTAGATTCACTAGCTCTTCTTTCTGTTTTCACGAATCCTAGTTAGTGAGCTTGGCACTAGGAGTTGTCTAATCAAAAGGCGTCAGCGCAGCATCCCGGTTGGCCCTCAGCTTCGTGCGAAGCAGCAGCTAAAATACAAGAATTCTCAGGAACTGGTGGTGGATTGAACCCCTGAGGATCCGCATAGCCCTCGATTTATGTGTTATTTATCCATTCCTACTTTTTTTATGCCAATGTTGGTGACTGGAGATAACTCACATCTGGAGTTCCGGATTGAACTACGGAACGGAATTCAAGGGCTGGACTTATAAGCCCCTTAGATAGCACTTCCTCTAAGAATAGAAGAGATTTTTTTTCTTTCTAGTAGAGCTCATCACGACCATCATACCGTTCTCGCTCAGTCTTTCAACGGTTGGGAAGGCAGTCGTAGTCGTAGAAGCGAAGCCTATCGCCACGCCGACCATCAAATAGGAGATTGGGCCCCTTCTCAAAGATTTGATGGAATGTCCCAACCCACCCAAGAGTGCTTATGTCACGGAATGTATTTGCACCATCACCATCTTCAAATAAAGTATTTTCTACGGTAGCACCGTGAATAGCGCACAACAAAGCGGCGCCCAATACACCGGCAACTCCCATCATATGAAAGGGGTTCAACGTCCAATTATGAATGAATCGATTGAATGAAGAAAAAGGGAGGTAGTACTGAGCATTGATGATAATTGTGATTAATTAGGAAATGAATCTTAACACTTGCCAAGTTTGTTTATTCATGATTCACAAAATAAATAAATAAATAAATAAAAACAATAAATATGAGATTCTCTTCTTCTTGGCTAAAAAAGCTCCAAAGACATGAAACTTATCTAAAATTGTATATGGAGTAATAGATAAGGCAAATTGAATTGATATAGAATTTATGGATACAGAGATAATTAAGCTCATAAAACATTCCATTTTATTGACCTATTGTCCGGCAATTTTGGGAAGGGTATCTTTCATTTACATTTCAAGCAAACATTATAGCTACTGATAAAACATGACACATATGATATAACATATATGCCTCTAAGACATAACACACGCCCTGACCCTTGAGATACACATTAATATTAATTAACTTTTTAATTTAAAATATAAAATTTAATCATTTCTATTAAGTTTTTAAATTTTATAAGATTTGATTATTATATACACTATATTTTATTCATATATAGTATATTTATCTACATTAACGTACAGTGCATGAACATATGTTAAACAGACCTGTAATATAGTTCAATTATTTTAAAATACTAAAATATAAAAAAACTTAATAGTAATTATCGTATCGTAAGAAAATTTATATTTGACTATAAGGTCACAAGAGTTGAGGTCATCTAATCAAATATAGGGATTTCAACTCACACATAATGCAAATTTTTCTCTTTTTATAAGATTTATCATGACTATAGGGTTGGTATTGTGCTTGATTTGATTGATATTACATAATCTTCATCAATAACGTGACATCTCTTGTACTAAAAAGAATTATATATTAAATTAAAAAATTAATTAATATTAACATTCGTTTTAGACTAGGAGTGTGCATTCAGTTTTTTCTTTAGAAATTCGGTTTTATTTAGTTTTATGAAATTTTTTGAAAAATTGAACCACATCATATTTAGCTATAAACTATAAAAACAAACCAAAATTTTTTCTACTTAATGCATTTCGGTTTCGATTTAAATCGAAATTTTGGGTAAACCACAATAAACTTATGCATAATCAAAAAACTTGAAGCAAATTTTAATTTTTTATTTAAAAATAACAAGATTTCAAGAATCTCATAAAATTTAAAAGCATTAAAATCATAAAATGTTAAAATTAAATTCAATTAATATATATTTTTAAAATTACCAACTAATTTAGTTATTTCAATTTTTCGGCTTTATAAACATAAAAACCAAAAATCAAATTAAATAATCATACATTTTTCAAAATTAAAAATCAAATCAAAATACAAAATTTAATTCAATTTGATTTGATTATTAGTTTAAATCAAATAATGAACACAAGGTAAACGAAAAGTAGACCTAAAAACACAAGGGAAAAAAAAATATATATACTAAAGGATGCTGGTGTTTTAGAAATTGAGAAAAAAAATTCAAATATGAGTAACGGATAAGGTTTTAGTTAATGGTAAATGAACGAAATTGGAAAGATGAAATTGAGAATTAAATGCATTGATCCTAAATGATTTCTTACATTGTACATAAAAAAATAATAATTAACCTCTCTTATAACTGGATGACAATGGAAACGGATTAGGTTGGGTACACTAATTTTGTCCTCATCCATAATCCATTCATATATTTGAATATAAAATTTATCTTCATTTCCAACCAAATCTCCTATAATTAAAATACGTTCCCAATCTATTCCCGCCATTGAGGAAGAAATCTAATCCCATCCCCGCAAAAATTACTAGGTAATTGAGGACTCAAGTGGGGAATTGAATATTTTATTTTTAATAACCATATTAAATAGAGAATAATACGCATGTTACAAAATCCCTAATGGCAGGGATAAGGCGCTGAGTTGAGAGTTGAGAGAGTAAAGACAGAGGGAGAAGTGGAGACTAAAAGAGGTAGACTGAAACACTTAGACTTAGGGCTAAAATAATGTTGATTTTTTATTTTTTGTTTTTTTACCTTTTAATATATAAAATAAGGATGTGTGGAGATGGATAGGGATGGGGTTGGGTGAAAATGGAGAGAACTTGGTCCCCGCTTCCAACACATCCCCAAGATTGTGTACAAATTCAAAACTCGTCCTAAAAAAAAATCTACTATCAAATCGAAGTCACACGAATTGAGAAGAATAAGTATTCCGTTGGATCCACTCCATTACTGCTAGGGCTGTAAATCGGGCGGTCTTACCCTTATCCGCGGGGGTCTGTATCCGTTTTTAGTGGGTAAGGTTTAAATTCTATACCAGCGGACCTGTACCCGTGCCCGTATTTATACTGCTATATGGGTCTGGGCAGGGTATGGTGATGCCCAGACCCGTATACCCGTATACCTGTATTAATAAAATAATAATATATATTATATATTATATTAGATGGAAGATTATATATATATATATATATATATAGATCTGGCCGAGTGGTTAGGGAGGAGAGGTTAAATTCAAATTAGCCAGACAGCGCAAGTTTGAATCCTGTTGTTGCCACCCTTCTTTTTCTTTTCTCATTTTCTCTTCTTTTTCTTTTCTCTTCTTTTTCTTTTTAGTCATTTTATCTTTTTTTTCTCAATTTCAGTCCTTGTCTCTTTTTTTTCTCCTTTTCAGTCATTTTATCTTTTTTTTCTCCTTTTCAGTCTTAAATAGAATCTCTTTATTTGATGGATTTGGCCCAACTAACATCTTTCAAATTATTTATTTATTTATTTTCAACTTTATTTCAAATATCATTTCACAAATAATTTATTTTTACTAAGTATAAAAATATATTTTTTCATCCCGTGTAAAAACAATTTATGATAGTAATATTTTTGTCTTATTTTTTATTTCATATAACTGCTGAAAATATGGATCATGACAAAAAGGACAATCTTTTTCTTTATTTTTCTTTTTTGTTCTCTATCTTATATGCTACTATTTGACTTATCTATTAGGCGACACCGTATTATTACATATACTCTTTGCTCATAGGTTGTCCAGGAATTTAGATTACAGACTGAAATTAATATACTTAAAGGGGTCTATATCCCTATTCATTTATGTATATGTTAAATGATTGTATTTGTTGAAAGAAATGTTGAGGAGATTATGTTAATCATGTTAAAATTTTTAATTTAGGATACATTGTTTTATATATTTTTGTTTCATAGGGAAAAAAATAAAAAAATATCATACATGTATGGGTATACCCATACCCTACCCTGGATCCTGGAGGGTCGGGTCTGGGTCCAAAATTTTATACCCTGGAGGGTATGAGTCCGGGTCTGGGTCCAAGTTTAACTATAAGGGTACGGATCCGGATCTAGGGATACCCTGAAGGTCTGGACTCGTTTACAGCCCTAATTACCGCCTCTAATTACCACTTTACTTCCCCTAAAAAGGTTATTGCAAACATTCTACTTATCACCAAACACGTGGAAAAAGTGAAAGGTTACCACCCATATATAATTTCCTTTCTGGTAAAACTATATTTTATTTAAACCGGTAAATTCTTTTTTTTTTTTGGTAATGTTGGTCATGAGACATTTATAAAAAGACCAGTAAGATCTCAGTCTTTGACTAAGACAGACTCCACCCCGGAGTGTCCAGCAATCATTTGGACCTTCTTCATCTTCTTAACTTAACAACTCTCTCTCTCTCTCTCTCTCTCTCTCTCTCTCTCTCTCTCTCTTGCTTGTTCTATAGCCATGGCTGATGATGATCAGAAGCAATTTCATGTCAGTGATTTTGATCCTCATAATAAGTCTCCACATCCCCTTTTCGACATGAAGCTTCACCATAATACAATAAACACTACTAATGGAGATCATCATAATAATTCTGCTCCTCATCATTCTCCTAATAACAAGAAGAAGAATCCCAAAACTAACAGATACGCTTTAGCTTGTGCTCTTTTAGCTTCTATGACTTCAATCTTGCTCGGCTACGGTTAGATCATTCTTTCCCTCCCCCCTTCTCTCTTCAATTTTCGCTGTTAATATTTTGAATTTTTTTATGAATAAATAAGTAAATACTAATAATTTTCTCGTTTTTTCATCAATTAAATTATAATTTAATTTAAGTTTTTCATTTTTTTAAAATTTTTTTGTAAAAGTTAAATTAATTGTTATCTATATGTATCTTTAGAGAAAAAATGAAAAAAAAAACTTATTCAATTGCTAAATAAATAGACTCCTAATTTTTACCCATAAACTTTAATATCATTTCCTTTTTAAAATTATCTCTTTACAAGTAGCTATTTTGACCGGACAAATCTTTGCACGGCAGTTCGATAGCGTAACATCAGGATGCACGTCAGAAAAATATGCACAATGGTATTGAACAAAAATAATTATTCGTAAAAGGGGATTTTATGCGAAATTTAATAAAAAGAACCTGTACTACACATTAGTGTTAAGTAAAAATAATTAATCGTTAATATATATAAAACAAGAAAGTAAAATTTGTGAATAAAAATTCTGTTGAGAAAGTTTAGGTATGATTTTTTTTTTTTTTTGGGTATATATTGAATATTGCAGATACTGGAGTGATGAGTGGAGCAGCAATTTACATAAAGGAAGATCTGAAAATATCGGATGTAGAAATAGAAGTGTTAGTAGGGACTATTAATATCTACTCACTTCTCGGTGCTGCGGCGGCTGGCCGGACTTCGGATTGGATCGGTCGCCGATATACAATAGTTTTCGCAGCCGTAATTTTCTTCGTTGGAGCATTCTTAATGGGATTCGCCACTAATTATGCTTTCCTAATGGCCGGTCGATTTGTGGCTGGTATCGGCGTTGGTTATGCTCTTCAAATAGCACCTGTATATACCGCAGAAGTAGCTCCGGTGTCTACTCGTGGTTTTCTCACTTCTTTCCCTGAAGTTTTCATTAATGCCGGTAAGTTAATTTCCATTTTTACTTAAAAGTTCTGATTATTATTTATTATTATTTTGCTGAATAAGAGTTTTGATTTTTGGATAGATATTTGTCTCTTTCTCTGTAATTATTTTGCACCGCAAGTTTTTGAATAATTTTAACATAAAAAAAAGTTTTGATTAATTTTTGAATTAATATTATGTAAGAGACAAAAAAAAGGAAAAAAGGACAAAAATTAGTGAATCATGAGCTATGAATTTTCATGCGGATAGGCATTATGGAATTTTAGTCGGGCCAAAAGTTGATTATTCATTATAATTGTCATTTTGTGTGAACAGCAGCAGGTTCACTTTTTTTTTTTTTTTTTTAAGGTCTCTCATGATTTCTTTTCTTTGGAGGAGTGTTATCTACAAAATAAATGCATGTTTTAATTATTTAATGTAAGAAAATTGACTATAAATATACATAATATTTTTATTTTATATATTTTTTATTTTTTCTTTTTAATATACATGAATTATTTTTAGACTTTTATGTATTATCATATTGATATTTCTCGCAACTAATTAGGCCAGAAATTATGCTAATGCAAGTAATATTTTAAAATTACATTTAAAATTATAAGCACATAAGTTTAATGTGATTTGTTTTACCTAAATTCGTAAAAAATATAAATTTAAAAATAATTCATATATATAATAAAAAATTAATAAATAATTTATTTCTATTTATAACAAATTTTCCATTAATGTATATATATAAATGATTCTTGAAGGTTAAAGCTGTCAAGAATTTCTCATACTACTTAGAAAAAAATCCATTTGATACTTAAAACTTAATTTGAAGATTAATTTTATTATTTAATATAAAATGATTTTATTCGATGTGATCAATCAATAGAAGATCCCTTTATATTAGTTACGTTGTAGCAGATGAAATTTATATATTTTATAGTTATCGAATAAAAATATTTTTATTTATTTAGCCAAAAAAAAGAATAAAAATATTTAATATCATGCAATAAATAAAATTGATCTAAATATTTTCTTCATAATAAAACATAGCTCTGAATGAATATGATAATGAACAGGTGTATTACTGGGATATGTGGCGAACTATGCTTTTTCCAAGCTTCCACTAGGCTTGGGATGGCGATTCATGCTTGGTTTGGGTGCACTCCCATCAGTATTTTTAGGCGTGGGAGTATTAGCAATGCCCGAATCACCTCGTTGGCTCGTTTTAATGGGTCGTCTCGGTGATGCCAAGCGAGTTCTCGACAAAACTTCTGATTCACTCCAAGAATCCCAAATTCGTCTTGCCGATATTAAAGAAGCAGCCGGAATCCCAGAAGATTGTGATGACGACATCGTTTCACCCCCAAAACAACACGGTCACGGCGGCGGCGGATCTAAAATATGGAAGCAATTACTCATCCATCCGACACCGGCTGTTCGCCACATTTTAATCGCAGCCCTCGGTATACATCTATTTCAACAAGCAAGTGGAATTGATTCTGTGGTTATGTATAGCCCTAGAATTTTTGAAAAAGCGGGCATAACTAACGACACAGATAAACTTCTCGCCACCATCGCCGTCGGGTTCACAAAAACGGTATTCATTTTAGTTGCTACTTTTATGCTAGATAGATTCGGCCGAAGAGTTTTACTCCTCTTCAGCGCTGGCGGAATGGCGGTTTCTCTATTCGGATTAGCAGTCGGATTAACAATAATTGAACAATATAATCATGAAAAAATAACTTGGGCAATTGCATTATGCATCACTTGCACATTATCCTCTGTTGCATTTTTCTCAATTGGAATGGGTCCGATTGCTTGGGTTTATAGCTCTGAAATCTTTCCATTGCAATTAAGAGCTCAAGGTTGTAGTATGGGAGTAGCGGTGAATAGATTAACGAGTGGGATTTTATTGATTACTTTTATATCACTTTATAAGGCGATTACCATTGGAGGAGCTTTCTTTTTGTATACCGGCATTGCTGTTGTTGCTTGGATTTTCTTTTATACTTTGTTGCCTGAAACTAAAGGAAGAAGTCTTGAGGAAATGGAGACTCTGTTTGGTACTTATTGTAAGTGGAGATCAACCATGAAAGAGTTGCAGCAGAGGAAGAATTCTACTACTCATCATAGTCACGGGGAAGAAAAAGATGATGGAAACTGAAGATTATGGGCCTCCGATCACTATTCGGGTCCTTTTTTTTTTTTTTCCCCTTCTCTTAACATGCATGGTTTTTTGAATTGGCCTTGGGAGTGTCCTCTCTCTATCAAGGCTTTTTTTTTTTCCAATTTGGTATGGAATAATTATATGATATTGCTCTACAAAAATTCTTCTCGAGTCAATATTGATACGATTGGTTGGTTGAAATAAATGAGGATAAAAGTTTTAGTAAACACAATATTTTTTGCCTCTATTTGTACAAATGCTTCAGCCGGTTGGTTGTGGAAATGTATTGATTTGTTGTTATTAGAAAACAATTCGATTGTAATTTATTTTTCTTATAGAATGAAATTATTCTACATTTTATTTTATTTTTTTTGTGTTTATAAATTAACTCATGAAGTACATAGAAAAAAAAAAATCATAAAGTTAAATTAATTTAATTTTACCTTTGAGGAATTTATAAGAGGTATTTTATAACTAAATGCATCTTATAAATGGAAGCTTTTCATAACATGAACGTTGGCTACCCTATTCCTTATACTCAATGCATGGCTATGAAATTAGACATGATAAAAGTATATGATAGGGTGGAGTGGGATTTTTTAGAAGGCATTCTTATTCAAATGAGCTTTCCTCATTGGTGAATGTCTATAATTATTAGTTGTATACAATAGTTTCAACCTAGATTTTATTGAACGAGGTACCAATTAGGACTTTTACTTCTACGAGAGGAATCATACAGGAGACTCGTTGAGCCCATATCTTTTGTTCTCTGTTCTGAAGGTTTTTCAGCTCTTATACAAAAGGCAGTTGATAACCAGCTTTGGAGGGTTATGGCTTTTGGGAATGGGGGATTATTTCTGTCTAATCTTTTCTTTGCAGACGGTAATTTTCTCTTTCATGAAGCTTCTCCTCAGGACATAGATGCGTCGTTACCCATTCTTGCAGAGTACAAGAAGTTATCAGGACAGAAAAGTGAATATGAGCTAGTCATCAATTTTATTTTCCAAACATGTTCATGATGAACCAGCATTATAAGAAAATTTAATTTTACCAACCAAATTTATCGTCGGCACTTGTCGATCGGTAACTTTTTAAATCACTAACTGATTATCGACGGAAGCAGAATTGGTCAGCGAGTTACCGACTGAATTGGTCAGCCGTTGACCAAAATAAATTCGCCGACCAAAGTCGGTCGGTCGTAATGCGTCGTAAAGTTTTAAATATTTTTCTAAAAAGTAAATTATTTTATATTAATTTCATGTTACGGACTGATTCAGTCTGTAATTGGTCAAATAAATTTACTGACCTATATCGTTATTCAGTCATTAAGTTCCTAAATAATTCCAGATTGTTATTCAGACTCTCCTTTTTCATTCTCTCCACCCTCTGCAATAATTCAAACCCCTCCCCCTCCTGTCACTACCGTTTCTCGTCTCTCGCTGCCGTCTTACTTACCTCACACTGACGCCAAGTCTCTCACTAATCGGTAAGTCCTTCTCTTCTCTTCTCCTTCTTTTCTTCCTCCCTTCTCTTTTTAACTCTTTCTGCTTCTTTTCCACAGCAAGCAACACATGCCACCGTCCACCATCACTCGTCTCTTCGCCACCACTTGTCTGCCACTTTGAATACTGTACCAGTAAGGGTTTTTTTTTTAATGATTATTGTTTCACTTTGAATATTGTTTCAATTTTTTGTAAAATTTTTTTAGTTTTATTCCCATTTTGGTTATTTAGTGTATTTGTTCATGATTTTGTGTATGTCTTTGGTAGTTCGAACGGTTGACACTGTGTACTGGGCTACTAATCTTTGTTTCTTTGAGCCAAGTTGGTCATTTAGATGGTACTTCTCTGTAAATATTGTGCTTAGTGAAGCTAGAGGTTCTGGTATAAGGATGTGATAGTAGCAAAAATTGAGCAATTTTTGATTGGTCTGACTAGCATTGTTTTCTTTGAGAGATCGAAGCGGTTGCAGTTAAACTGCTACAATGATTTCTTTTTTTTTTTTTTTAAATGTTTTTAATGTTAGGAAAAGCTTTGTCAAGCTTGTCCACTCTGTTGTGCTAACTGGTCAAGTTAGGATATTTGTAGCTACATCCATTATGATGTTGTGACTTAGTTATCTTCTTATAGTTTAAGTCAATGGAAATATCTTTGAAACAAAAAGAAAAAGAATAAATATGTGCATATTTTTTACTTGGGTTAATTATGTCAAAACAGATGTGTTCATATGCAAGAAGAGGTCGGCTCTTGAACAATTTAGGTTTTTATTGTTTTCCTTGCAGTGAAGTGGATTGTTGTTGGAGTCCTTTATTTGTTTCTGTTGCTACGTACTTATGGTTGGGATAAGGCTTCTCATTTGGTTCTAGTGAGCTCCTTTTCAATTGTATTTATTATTATGTTGCAACCAAACCAAATTTAATTTTGGCATAGGGTTGCTTTGCTTTTAAGCTTACTACTTTACCATTTGTTCTTAGTGATGGAACATTATTCTTTCACGTAAAGAGTGTTAAGGATTCTTATGTAAATAGGATTACTAATTCTAAACTATGTATATCTATGACTTATAATTAGTATAGGTTTTCTAGACCAAATAGGTTTAGGATTTGTCACCTTGACAAATCTATATAATGTACACAATTTTACATTAATGGAACAGAAAACACAAGATTGTTTTCCCTACTGGAAACTTTCTGGTATCAGAGCCAATTGTCTAAAAAAAAAAAAAAAAAAAAACTCTCATAATGAGTAATGACAATATTGGCAATGTTGATGACGACATGGTGGAAGAAAGCCATGTTCGCCGAATGAAGAAAGATGCTTACTATGTAGCATCCGCTGATGGACCTGGACTGATTCTAACAACAGTCCAGCTACGGGAGACCGAGAAGGACAATAATTATGCAGAATGGGCAAGAGCCATGCGCATGGCCTTAAGATCAAAGAAAAAGTTGGGATTTATTGATGGAATAATTCCCATTCCAGATAATGATCCAGACAAAGAAGAAGAATTGTGGGAAATCAATAATCTAGTAAATTCTTGGATTCTCAACACTATCGAGCCCTCTCTTCGATCTACTATATATCACTCCAAGAGAGCCGATGAATTATGGACAGATTTGAGGGAAAGATTTTTGGTAGGCACTGGGCCAAGAATATATGAATTAAAAGCTGCCTTGGCAAATTATAAACAATGCGGAGATTCGATACAAGTATATTTTTCACGATTGAAAAAATTATGGGATGTATTGGAAAATTACACTCAACTTCCATCTAGCACAGATACAGAACTCTTGTCTTTTATCATAAAAGAAAGAGAAAACGAAAAGATTTTTCAATTTTTAATGGGATTAAATAGTGCAATTTATGGCACTGTCCGTTCCCATATGATCCAACAGGAACCTATGCCCAAATTACGAACAATTCTTGCTCAAATTTGTAAAGAAGAACAACACAAAAATCTGACACGACCCGCAGACCATACCAGCGACGACGCCGCTTTCGCCATCGCTGGCGCCGGAGCAGAACGCCGAGAACCTCCATCAAAATTTTATTGCACATATTGCAAGAGAGCCGGTCATGAAGTCACCGGCTGCTTCCAACTGGTGGGCTACCCAGAATGGTGGCCGCAGAACAATCCTCAAACCACAGCCGCCGGTCGCGGAAGTCCACATAGAAATTACAGTCGATGGCGCGGCGGCCACGGCGGCAGATCTGGACGCGGTGGACGGCAGCAGCTGACGGCAAGAATCCATGCCATCGACGGAGCACGCCCGCTGGAAGCTTGGGCCAACTCCACCTCTGCTCGGCGTGGACGAATGGTGGCAGAAAACCCTAGCGGCGGCAACAGCTTCGTTGGAGAAGAAGACTGGAGCGGGCCGATCGGGCCTATCGGGCCGAGCACCAGCAACAACGGGCCGAGCACCAGCAGCAGTGGGCCGGGCCCTTTTCCAAACCTAACAGTTGACCAGTGGTCAACTCTGCTGACCGCATTAAAAAATTCAAGTAACTCGCAATCCGAAAAATTATCTGGTATGAAAAATTTATGGATTTTGGATTCAGGGTGCTCTCATAATATGACTAGTAGAAAAGATCTCTTAACAAATTTAAATAATATCTACCCGTATACTATTGGTTTACCTAATGGCGCTAAAACAATTGCCCTGTAAGAAGGAACAATCTCTTTAAATACGAGACTCAAACTTCATAGTGTCTTCTATATTCCTGAGCTTACGTGCAACTTAATTTCCTTGTCCCAATTGACTCGTGATTCCCGATGTTTTATCACTCTTTCTAATGATTATTGTGTTATACAGGACCGTATCTCAATGAGGCTGATTGGAGTGGGTGAGCAAAGGAATGGGATCTTTTTCTACAAACATCTGCAGTTACCAGATCTATTTGCTTTTTCTAGTGAAGTTCTTGATTTCAGCACATTGTGGCATATTCGATTGGGTCGTCCTTCAGATTTTGTAGTAAGTAAATTGTTCAACTCTTCTACAACCAAGACTAGCCCTTGTAATGTATGCTTATGTGCCAAACAGACCCGTGATCATTTTTCCTTGAGCATAAATAAAACATCTGAAATCTTTAATTTAGTCCATTGTGACTTATGGGGCCCATACAAAATTGCATCTACTATAGAAGCTTCTTATTTTCTAACTATTTTGGACGATTTTTCTAGAGCTGTCTGGATATATTTACTATCTGAGAAAAGCGAAATCGTGTTTACCTTAAAGGATTTCTTTGCAATGGTCAAAACCCAATTTCACAAAATCATAAAAATAATTCGTAGTGACAATGGCACGGAGTTCATATGTCTCAAATCATATTTTTCTGCTCAAGGCACAATATACCAAACAACCATTCCTGGTACTCCACAACAAAACGGACGAGTTGAACGTAAACATCGTCATATTCTAAATGTCGCCCGCGCCTTGCATTTTCAAGCTAATCTGCCAATCAAGTTTTGGGGAGAATGTGTTCTAATAGCAGGATATCTAATCAATCGCACACCTTCAAAGTTATTACACGGTAAAACTCCTTTTGAGCTATTGTTTGGAAAGAAACCTTCATACTCTCATGTTAAAAGTTTCGGATGTTTAGCCTATGTCCATGACCATGATCCACCTAAAGATAAATTTCGAGCCCGCAGTCGAAGGTGTGTTTTCCTTGGCTATCTCTTTAACAAGAAAGGTTGGAGATTTTATGACTTGCAAACAGAAAAATTTATTATATCCCGAGATGTGATTTTTGACGAGACAAGCTTTCCGTACAAAGAAAAATTCGAAGCCTTAATCCATCCTACGGATTTTACACAGTTATATAATTTTGAAGAACAAATTTTGGGCTCCAAGGAAACCTGTATACAAGATAGGGGGAGTATTGGCTAAAAAACCAACAGCCCACAAAAGAAACACCCTAGCCGCGGCCCAGAAGCATTGAGCGGCCCATCTGCGCCAGCAGCCTCGCCCACTCCTGCACGCGGCCCAGCAGCTTCGCCTGGCCCAATCGCGAGCTTCGCACCAGCACCTCCAGCTGCTTCCCGAAGCCCAGCATCATGCGGACCACGGCCCAGCTCTCCTGAAGCCTCATGCGACCCACCTCCAGTTGCTGCTCCTCATGGCCCAGTGACAGCAACCCAACAAGAGGTCCATTCAAGCCTTGGGCCAGCCACATCTTCTGCCCAAGACCAGGCTGCGGCAGATACCCAGGCACCCACATCCAAAATAAATCCAAAAGAAAATCCGTCCATTCTCAGCACAAGAAAAAGCACTAGAATAAAAAGTATTCCGCATCGACTCAGAGACTATGACTGCAATGCTATATGGAAGTCTTCTACATCCCCTTCCTCCACTGCTCACTCACCCTCTCCGGACCTCTCAGGTGCATCCCTCTATCCAATAACTCATTTTGTAGACTATGAAAAATTTTCTCCTTCCCACGGGCATTTTTTAGCTTCTATAGCCATAGAATCCGAGCCCACCACCTACTCCAAAGCAGTCTCAAATCCTCTTTGGTGCGCCGCCATGCGCCACGAAATTGATGCACTTGAAAAAAATGGCACATGGTCCTTGACATCCTTGCCTCCTGGAAAACGTGCCTTGGGAAGTAAATGGGTTTTTTGAATTAAATACAAAGCAGATGGCACCATCGAACGATATAAAGCCCGCTTGGTGATTTTAGGAAACACACAAATGCCAGGTATCGACTTTACAGACACTTTTGCTCCAGTGGCTAAAATGGTCACCGTTCGAACTCTACTTTCTGTTGCTACTGCTAGAAACTGGCCTATCCATCAGATGGATGTCCACAATGCATTCCTTCATGGAGATTTACAAGAGGAAATATATATGCGACCTCCACCTGGTTTTCGCCCATCTTTCCGCGGTCAAGTTTGTCTCTTGAAGAAATCTTTATATGGACTTCGTGAAGCTCCTCGCTGTTGATTTTCAAAACTTACTTCAGCTCTTCCTAAGTATGGCTTCTCCCAATCTTATGCCGATTACTCTCTTTTCACATACTCTCGAGACAGCATTTTTCTATGCGTTCTCATTTATGTGGATGATTTACTAATTACTGGAAATTCCCTACCCACTCTAGAAAAATTCAAAATTTCCTTAAATAAATGCTTTCATATGAAGGACTTGGGTCCTCTCAAATATTTTTTGGGTATCGAAATTGCAAGAAATCCTTTGGGATTATTCTTATGCCAATGCAAATACGCTTTGGAAATTCTCTCTGAGACTGGTTTATTGGGAGCCAAACCAGCATCAACACCCATTGAACCAAATCATTAATTGGCAAAAGTCTCTGGACCTTATTTTGATTAAACCAGATCGATACCGCAGACTAATCGGGAAGCTGATTTATCTTACTCTCACTCGACCTGAGCTCGCCTACACAGTCTATACACTTGCTCAATTTATGCACGCCCCCCGTTGTGCTCATTGGGACGCCGCTATCCGCGTCGTTCGATATCTCAAGGGCAGTCCTGGACGCGGTATTATTCTTCAATCTAAATCTCTTCTTTTACTGACCGCCTATTGTGATTCAGATTGGGTTACCTGCCCAATTACACGACGATCTATCACAGGCTATTTTATTTCCCTTGGTGGATCTCCTATTTCTTGGAAGACAAAGAAACAACACACTGTCTCTCGTTCTTCTACCGAAGCTGAATACCGCTCTATGACAATGACTTTTTATGAGTTAAAATGGTTATCTAGTCTATTCCGTGACCTTCATGTGCCTATCACTCATCCAATACCATTACACTGTGATAATCAAGCCGCTCTTCACATTGCCGAAAATCCTGTCTTCCATGAACGCACCAAGCATATTGAAATCGATTGTCATTTTGTCCAAGATGCCTTTCAAGAAAGATTCATTTCTCCCTTCTACATCCGCAGTGAAGTTTAGCCCGCTGATATTTTTACCAACGCTCTACAACCAACACATTTCTATCGTTTAGCATCCAAGTTGGGCATTACTGATATTCATGCTCCAACTTGAGGGGGAGTGTTAAGGATTCTTATGTAAATAGGATTACTAATCCTAAACTATGTATATCTATCAGTTATAATTAGTATAGGTTTTCTAGACCAAATAGGTTTAGGATTTGTCACCTTGACAAATCTATATAATGTACACAATTTTACATTAATGGAACAGAAAACACAAGATTGTTTTCTCCACTGGAAACTTTCAAAGAGACACGGGGATTGCTATTTGGCCTGCTTCTTTAGTATTTGGGTTGCCAAATCTCCAATCCCTTTTTTTCGATTTTTTTGAGGAGGGGGTGAGGTTGAAAGAGATTCAGTTCAAGTAAGTTCTTGAGAAAAGGAAAAAAGAGAAAAGACGAGAAATGGATAAATGTGAAAGAAATCCAACACAAACTTTTGTTCAGAGATTTCTAACTCTTGCAATAGGAAATGGCAAACAAGAGACTAGAACTCATTAAGCAAGATAAATGACATTATAATTTATAAACAAACACTAGATGTCCAATTTAGAGACAACACTAGATGTCAGTATAAACGACATTATACTGACTTTTGTTACAAATTAAAAGCCATTATTGTGCTTTTTGGATCAATCCAACTTTAAGGCTGTATTTTCATTTATTTATTTTGTAAATTCATCTATTCCAAATTGGTTTTGTTAAAATTTTAGAAAGGAAAACCCATATGTATTCTTACAAAATTTTGTTTTTTAACAACAGAGTTTGACATACCCAGAAAAAAGGATAGAAAAGAAAAATGACAATCGATTCTAACAAGAATATATAAGGAGGCTTCTAAAATTAGGTATGAACTTGCTCTTCTCATTACAAGTGTTGTTTGATTTGCAATATTATTGAAGATGATATGATTGTGGACCAAGTGGATTCCCCGGAGAATACAAAATAAAGAACAAATCAGATGCATTTTACATGCAACTTTTTTAATTTATTGAGCAAAATATTGAATTGTTTTGTCAAGTACCTACTTTGAAGTACCCGTTCATACAATTAAATATACACTCAAGATCATCTTTTTCTTTTTAATAAAGTTTAATATCCTAACTTCTAACAAAAAAACTATACTAATAAAGTTTAATTCCTTTAAATAAAATGTAACTAATTTCTCACTACAAAGAGAGAAATTCGATTTATTTTTGTTAGGAATAAGTTTCATTTTATAAACTCTTTTTAAGAAAGAAAATTATTATTGTTCCTTTTAGAGAAAGAAAATCACTTTACATTGAACTCCTTGTGGAATAATTCTAAAATTCCTCAAAATAGAGTATTGTAGAATACAAAATAGGAGTAATTCTACTTATAAACTATGTAACAAAACTATGTATCTATTTTACAAAACTATGCAACAATACATCAATATCACACTTCCTTAGCAATTAATTTGGCTTCACATGCCCTTAAATAATAATGATTTTGTATATTTATTTCAAGCATATTTTCAAGATTTAGTTCGTTTGATCTGCCTCATTGAGGTATATATTATGCAATTACATTTTTTTTTTGTTCTTATTCAGGGGGAGCCCCGACTCTTAAATATGTAACTATATGAATTATTTGTTGTCTTTATAGAGGAGCCCAGAATCTTAAAATATATAAATATTTGTTTATATTATGGGGGAGCCCAGACTCTTATAAGCTTAATAATTGTTATATATGTTAGTCTTTGTGTTTAGTTGATTTGTTGTGTGGCTATTTTGCCTAGGAGTTGTTTGTTTCACAGGGTAGACTTTGTCAAAATTTTTTAAAAATTAAAATTTAAACTCTTAAGTTACGTAATTAATTTTGGAAAGTTATGACAACATATTTTGGGAGTGATATTTTGATGTATGTATAATACTCAAATAATTAGAGAATTCTTTAAACTAATAATATATAAGTTTAAATATTTTGATGTATTTGTAACACTTAAATGAATAGAGAAAGTTTTTTAAACACTTAAACTCTAAAACTATTGTTGATTTATTTGTAATACTCTTAAACTCTAAAATTTCATAAATCACATTTAAACACTTTAGACGTATGAAATGATGAGTAATGAGTTCTAATTTTAGATTATTCATCTGTAAGTGTCATTTTTCTAAATCGTTATACTAAAGTAAGTTTTGTGTTGTGAAGTTATGGAGAAGGATCGTAGTTGGATGTGTAAAAGAACTATGCCTGGAGTTATGGGGATGAGTAGTGAGTTTGTTAATGTTATGAAGTTTTTTGTGGATTGATGTATTAATTACGGTCTTGGTGAAATTAATGAGTTACAGTGTCTGTGTACAATGTGCAAGAATAATAGTATCTAGTCGAGGATGATGTGAAGTTGCACCTTTATAAGCACGATCTTTTATCTGATTACTATAATTAGACTGCACATGGCAAGCCGTCTTGGAGTTACTGATCAAATGTTGGGGAAGGTAGCAGATGAGCAATGTTGAAAGAAGCAACGTTAAAAGACACACGTACTGTGAGGGCATATTTGATGCGGTTGGTCTAGATTTTGAACCCAATGTAGCATACTATAATTACGAGGATTCACCTAATCCTGAGGCTCAACCGCTTTATGACATATTGAAATCTATTGATACACTGTTGTATGAAGGGTGAACAAAGTATTCACAATTGTGTGCAATTGTGAGGTTGTTGAACATTAAGTCAGAGAAAAACATGTCTGAAAAGTGCTTTCATCAAACATTACGGTTGTTGAAGGATGTACGACCCGAAGGCAGTAAGGTGGTGGATGGTTGGTACCAACAAAGAAGTTAGTATATGGTTTGAATGTGTTGGTGGTGAAGATTGATGTATGCATTAATGGATGTATATTGTATTTGAAGGATGATGCTCAAGCACATCAGTGTAAGTTTTGTGGCCATGAACGTTGCATGAGAAGAAAGAAAAATAAGAAGTCCAAAGAGATTTCATACAAGAAGATGTATTATTTTTCGCTAACTCGTAGACTACAAAGATTGTATGCATTTATAAGAACGACTGAACATATGAGATGGCACTCAGAAAGTGTACTTGAGTCGGATATGATGAGTCATCCTAGGGATTGAGTGTTGGAATCCGTATGCAAAAACAAAGTAAAATAAAACTACGGAAATCCACCAACAGGATCTGCACATACTAGAAAAACCAATTGAATAGAAATTACCTCAATGTTTTGATTGTTCGTTGTGGAGGCGCTGCTTTGTACGCTTCGCCCTCTACTGGTATCCACGCGACGAACTCCTCTGCAAGCTATCGAGATGCTAGTCCCTTCTGTGTTCTGAAAGCTGTTCAGAACTGATCCTAACTATTTGGTAATCGGTCGTATTTCGGAGAGAGGAGGCTAGATACTATATCGGCGTTCTAGGGTTTAGGGTTTGGTTTTTCTTTAATCAGATAAAGGACGGCCACTAAGAAAAGGTTAACATAACCTTTTATAGCTGTCAATATCAAAACCATAACTGTCATCTAATGACAGTTTAATCTCGTCCGTCTATTCCTATAATCATCCAACGGTTGGATGAGTAATATTAAGTAATTAATTTCATATATTCGATTAAATAAAATTAATTACTTATTAACTTACCAGAAAATACAATATGGAATCTAATTCCCCTTTTGTATACGTTCAACGAATCTGGACACAATCTAGATTCATTGAACGTGGACATTATGCTCACAAGATCGTCTATGCATGTGACCCTGTAGGTTCACTTAACGTTGGCAGTGAATGAAAAATGTCCTAGACATTTATTCACAAAACATAAGAGGCCTCTAGCAAGACATTATGCTTACCCAAGTTAAGTAAATGTAATAATAACCTAGCATCAGATTTAATATTTAGTCCTTTTGTCACACGATATCCTAATTAAGTATAAGGCATGGATCAAGTCATCCTTATAAAACTTAATTAACCATTTACTTGATCACCAGGCAGACTGTTCCAACAAATAATATTAATAACACCTTATTAATACTTATTTGAGCATAGCCATGCATATTTTCCAGTCTTCCTTATCAAGGGGCCTATGGATATCTCTCTCTAAAAGAGAGGGACAAATCCCTTTCACTATCTCCAATGTTCAAGCCATGACAAGAAAATAAGCCAACCAATAGTCATAATGATCACCTAATTAAAAGTGATGTTTGACTATGTCAAAACATATTTTCTCCCCATGCAAGAAACATTAGGTCAAAGGACACCAAATATAAAACTGAGAAGAAATACTTAGAACTTAAACCCATGCAATATTTCTTCTTCACTTTGGGTCATGTCCAATACAATATTCTCAATATGTATTTATGAATTGATTTTATATCTCATATTCATGATCAGTAAAACTTGACCATCAATCAACTTCATACTAGTTTACAAGATGTAATAAACTAGGGACAAATAAGAATATTATTTTATTAGCTATAAGGGTTGTACTATCAAGTCACATACTTGATGACCAAGAGCATAAAATACAATTCAAAAAAATACATGCTTCATAAATCATAAATGTGAGTCAATTGGTCTTAGGGCATATACTAACATTGAGAAGCTTAGAAACATTTCGATAGCACTCATCCTGAGTTTGCATCCGAATCAAGAATGTTAGACTTGGATTATGTACTGATGGTTTCACGCCATTTGGGATGTCGGGAAAACAATATTATTCTTGGCCAGCAATTGTGATGTCGTACAAGTTACTTCCTTGGATGTGCTTAAAGAATCTTATAATATTCTTGACATGTATTATTCCGGGCCCTCAGAATCCAAACATAAGTCGGATGTATACTTGCAGTCGCTGATAGAAGAATTGAATATATTGTAGGTGTATGGAGTTAACACCTATGATATTTCGAAGAAACAAAACTTCAATATGAAGGCTGCCCTTATGTGGACTGTTAGTGACTTTCCAGTGTACATGATGTTATCCAGTTGGAGTACTACGAGTAAATTGGCATGTCTGTATTGCATTGAACACACAAGTTCATTCAGACTACAAAGTGGTGAAAGACAATTTTGGTTTGATTGTCATCGTTGTTTTCTGCCTTCTGATCATCAATTTTGGAGGGATTCGAGGTCTTTCAAGAAGGTAGATGAGAAGATCATTCTTCGCGCCAACTCGTCTTACTGGAGATCACTTTTGGGACAGAGTTCAAGACTTTCAGAAGATCACTGAAACCGGTACGAAAATGGGTAAGGAAAATGGCAGAGGAGTATCTCATAATTGGACAAGGTGATAGAGTTCATTTTTAGTATAAATAAACACCTTTAGTTTTAATTATTAACTTTTAAAAATGTTTTATTTATTAAATATAATTATTATATTTAATTTATTCTATTTTGGTGATAAAGGAAAAGAAGCCCACAAGCAAGCCCTTAATTGAGAGAAGTCCAAGAAGTGGAGGTAGCCCAATTCAAAGAAAAAGAAAAAAAAGAGAGAAAGAGAATAGGGTTGCTGCGGTAAATAAAGAGAAAAGAAGGACCAAAAAGAAAGAAAAAAAATAAGAAGAAAAGGGAAGTTACTAAAAAGAGAGGGCAGCAAAAATTGGAAAGGAAAACAGCAAGAATTTGGAAAGAGAAGAAGTTACTGGCAAAGTCAGCAGCTTTAAAAAGAAGAAACATAGAGGAGAGAGATGGGCGAGAAAGAAGAACATAAAAAATAAAAAATAAAAAATAAAAAGAGAAAAGGCAGCAAGCAACTGCTGGCTGGCAAACCAGAAAAGCCGCAGCAGCTGCAAACAGATTGCAGCAGCAAAAACTCCAAGTTGCTAAGCAAGCAGGTGAAGAAGAAGCTAGTTACCAGTAGCAAAAACTGAAGCTGTTGCAGAAAAAATTCCAGCAACAGCAGCAGAAAATTGAAGCAGCAGTAGAATAATTTTTTGCAGTTTTCTGCTGCAAGAGATTCCAGAATAAGCAGAAATCCAACAGCTGAAGTAATTTCCAGCAACAGCAGAAAAATTCCAGCAAGCTTCTAATTAAAGGAAAGCCATGATTTTCTCAAATAAATTGGTTCTTTCTTTCCCTTTAGCCATGAACTAAATTTATTTTTAGAATTTTGATGAAACCCTAGCCATATGACTTTGGTTTATTTTATTTTTGGGAGATTTATTATATTATTTATGTGATTGCGTATCTTTGGAAATTTCATAAAACTAATTTAGGAAGATAATAATTTACGTAGTTAAACCTTTCTCTGTGGTTCGATACCCTAATACATCTGTATTACATTGATCCTGTGCACTTGCAAGTATTAAGTTAAAACTTAGTTAGAAAAATCCCGATCAAGTTTTTGGCGCTGTTGCCGGGGCAGGGTTAATTTAATTGCTTGTGTTATTGTCTCCTAAAGTTGTTAGTATTTTTGTTTGTTTCAATTTTTTTATTATTATTGAAATTTTTTTTTGTTATCTTAGTTGTCTTTAATTTTTTTTTAGCTTCTTTATTTTGTTATAATTCCCTTTCATTTAGATATTTATTTTTCATTATTATTTGTAGTAATTTTTTTTTCTTTCTTGAATTTGTTTATTAATGCATGGTCGTCATTCGCTCTCTGTTGATTTGAAAGAATTTGATCCTGAGATAGAGCGTACACTTAAGGCACTTAGAGCACAAGGAAAAATCACTAACACTTTTGACATTAAAATGGCTGAACATCCACGAGCACTAAGGGAGTATTTTACTCCCAACACATATAACTCACCAATAGATAATATAATACCTGAAATTAAGACTAATCACTTTGAAATCAAAGCTTCTACTATTCAAATGCTACCATCTTTTTATGGCCTTGATTATGAAAATTCTTATAAGATGAGTTTTTATAAATTTGCTCTACTTTTAAACTGCCTAATGTTACTGATGATGTTATTAGATTGTGCCTTTTTCCTTTCTCTCTGAAGGATAAGGCTAAACATTGGTTGCACACACGTTAGAGAATAGGTACTTGGGCTGAGATGTTGGGGAATTTCTGAAAAAATATTTTCCTATGGGTAAACTTACAAGATTAAGAAGAGAGATCACTACTTTTTCCCAACAAAATAATGAACAATTTCATGAGAGTTGGGAGAGATTTAAAGAACTTCTTCGTAGTTGCCCTCACCATGAAGTCCCTAAATGGCAACAAATACCAAGCTTTTATTCAGGATTAGATGAGAGCAATCGCCAAATGGTTGATTCCTCTTGTGGTGGCACCTTTCTACATAAAACTGCAGATGAGGCATGAGATTTATTTGAAACTTTGAGTGATAATTCACAACAACACGCTACATCCTCACGTATAGGTGCAATTAGACAAATAGGAAATAAAGTAGGAATGAATGAAGTTTCTCAAAATTTTGATCTTTCTTTGAAAGTTGATGACTTATCTAAAAAATTTGATCAATTATTAGCTTTAAATACATTGCCTACTAATTCTCTTAATGTGCAAGGTGTTTGTGCAATTTGCTCTACTCCTTCTCATGGTATTTATGACTGTCCTAGTGCTTCACTATTTCCATAATTTGTGCAGGAACAAGTCAATTCAGCCCAAGGATTTCACAGACAGAACGACCCATATTCTAACACATATAATCCAGGATGGAGAAATCATCCTAATTTCTCTTGGAGGCAACAAGGAGGGGAAGGTCAATTAGGCCAGCAACAATATCAACAGAACAAACAATCTGGTATGACTTCTCCCCCTGGTTTTCAATCCCAAAGGTATGTACCTCCTCAAAGTGGAAACTCTATGTTTGAAGAAAAAATCTTATCTGCTTTGAAAGGTTTAGAATCTATGACACAAATTCTAGATTCACACACTCAATCTATTGCTAAGTTAAAAACTCAAATAGGGCAACTAGATAATGCAATAAGTAGAAGAGATGAGGGTAAGCTTCCTAGTCATCCAATAGAGAATCCTAAAGCTAATTATCATGAGCAAGCTAAAGCTGTAACTACTCTTAGAAATGGGAAGTTGGTAGATAATAAAGTAGGGGAACCTATTAAAGATAGTAAGTTAAATAATAATGAAACCGAGGGAATTGATATGACTAAAATTGAAAGGAAGATAGAGAAGGAACTAGCTTCTTCCTCTAATTTTAAGACTCTAGAATCATCTCCTATGGCTTCATATAAACCAAAGGTTCCTTATCCAGAAGCTTTATTACCACCCCCACTGCTTAGAAAGGATAATAAAAGGGAAGATATTTTAGAAACTCTCAAATAAGTTAAAATTAATCTTCCACTTTTAGAGGTTATTAAGCAAGTCTCATCCTATGCAAAATTTCTTAAAGACGTGTACTTTTAAACGAAAATCTAAAACCAATGTTTCTAAGAAAATCTTTCTAACTGAACAGATGAGCTCTGTTTTGCAATATAACACTCCACCTAAATATAAAGATCCTGGTGTCCCTACTATCTCATGTCTTATTGGTAATCATAAAATAGATAGGGCACTCTTAGATTTAGATTCTAGTGTTAATTTGATTCCATACTCTGTTTATGAAGAGTTATGATTAGGGGAATTGCAACCAACTGACATGACCTTACAATTAGTTGATAGGTCAATCAAGGTACCTAGGGGGATGATAGATGATGTTCTAGTTCAAATTGATAAAGGTGTCTTCCCTGTAGATTTTATAGTCCTAGATATGGAACCTGGTAGATCTTCTCAGAATCATATCCTCATTATTCTAGGTCGTCCTTTCTTGGCTACTGCTGATGCTACTATTAATTGTAGAACTGGGGTCATGGATGTTTCTGTAATGAATATGAAGGTTAGATTAAATATCTTTAAAACTTCTTCACAAACTTCTATAGAAGATAATTCTGATTGCTATTTGATAGATGTAAATGATGAATTAATGGAAGAAACTCTACCTTTAATGTGTTCAAAAGATAATACTTTTATTGAGAAAGAAAGCTTTATCTGCACTGAAAATGTTGCCTGCATTGCTCCACATGAAAACTCTTCTTGGAATGTGAATCATGAGCTTAATATGAGAGAAATAAATCCTGGCTAAATGCAAAAGAATTAGGGAGTCTAGTTGAAGACTTTAATATTAGCGCTTTTGGGAGGCAACCCAAATTTTATTTTATTTATTTATTTTATTTTTATATTTTTATTTTATTGTATTTTATTCTATTTTGATTGATTTATTTATTTTATTCCACTTGATTGGTAGAAATGTATGAAATGTTTGTTTTGCAGGGTAATAAAATAACTTATCATTATCATGGAGATTACAGAGATTGTTTATCACTCTTGCAGACATGCATTAATATTGCCTTTATTACCAGGTTGTATTGTTCTTTTCTTCGTCTCTTCTCTACTCTTGGTACTATTTTATCACATTGTAGACAATGTAGGGTCTAGGTGTGGGGGAGAAGATGCTTTTATTCTGGTGTCAATTATTTTTATTTTTTTTATTTATTATTTTTGTTCGTTTTTCTCAATATTTTTTTATTTTTGCTGAATTTTTTTTATTATTTTCACATTATTTTGAAAAAAAAAACCAAAAAAATATGATTTCACTTAAAAAATGATTCTTTTTGAGTTCCTTTAAAAATATCTTGAATGAGTTGAGAAAAGTATTTGTTTTCTTGTTTTTAATTAGGGTGATGAACTTATGTTCTATAGCTGTTGTAACTTTTGCATGACTTACACTTGAGCACATGGGTTATTGCTAGTATTTAATGAATCATTTACATTATTTTTGAGCCACATAAAGTTGATCAATCTCTTCCGTACATTCTAGAACTTACTTGAGCACCTCTTGAGGCGAAATAGAAAAGTTTTCTCGATTTGACTTAGAGACGATGGTCATAGGCCTTCTTTGAATCGTTTGTGCCTTTCAAGCTTACCAAATCTCATGATTTTTTCCTTAGTACCCTTTTTGAGCCTTAAATGTTATTTTTTTTCTTTAAACTGCTTAAATACTAACCCTTAATCTTGTAGAGAGTTTAATGTAAACTTCTAACTTGTGCTTCAATTGTGGGTGATTGTTTTTTATGTTATGGAAAGAGAAGAAGTTATTTTGACAAAAGTGAGAAGAAAAAAATATGACTTGTGTGCTGAAAAATATAAATGTATTGAGCTGAAAAAAAAAAAAGAAAAAAAAGTTGATACATGATTGTTACAAGTCATAAGGTGCAAAGAAAAAAATGAAGAGGCCTGAATTTGTGAATGTAAGAAAAAGAATGGCCTTAAATGACAAAATTTTGAGAAAACGAAAGTGGTACTTGGTGAATGTATTACTAAAAAAAAAGGAGCAAAAACAAAATTAGAAAGTTTGTCGAAATTTTAAAGTATCCATCTTCTTTGTAAGCTCTCTTTTATTTGATTTTGAACCCTTTACCTTCGTTTGATAACCAACACCCTAACATTATATTACAAGCTTTAATGTCCTACCTGATCTGAGCTGAGTTTGAGAATCCTTGATTAGTGGAGAGAAGGTACGAAGAGTGAGCCTATGAAATGAACTCTTGTTGAGATTTGTTCTCTATATGTAATTTGGAAATTTTGTTTAGTATTTATTTCATACTCTCTGATGACCATGATCACATCTTACACAAGTCTTGCATTAGTTATGGGAGATAATTGAATATTTGTTTGTTATTTGAGTTTAAAAATAAGAGGAAGAGTGCTTGTCTTAATAAGTTTGAGATATTGATGAAGGGTACTTAATTTGGATTATTCTATATTTTTTCTATGTTGTTTATTTGACTTTATGGGTATGTCGTCTGCAAACCCTCACGAGACCATACTCGTCTACTAAGGGTAACTTAGGGGTTTAAAGGGCTTGTTGCACATGCTAAGTGCAATCGTGAGTCCTACGAAAATGGCTAGTTAATCTTTCTTTTTGTTATTTTATTTTATTTTTATTTTGCTTGAGGACTAGCAAAACTTAGGTTTGGGGGAGTTGATAGAGTTGATTTTTAGTATAAATAAACACCTTAAGTTTTAATTATTAACTTTTAAAAATGTTTTATTTATTAAATATAATTATTATATTTAATTTATTCTATTTTGGTGATAAAGGAAAATAAGCCCGCAAGCAAGCCCTTAATTGAGAGAAGTCCAAGAAGTGGAGGTAGCCCAATTCAAAGAAAAAGAAAAAAAAGAGAGAAAGAGAATAGGGTTGCTGCAGTAAATAAAGAGAAAAGAAGGACCAAAAGGAAAGAAAAAAAATAAGAAGAAAAGAGAAGTTACTAAAAAGAGAGGGCAGCAAAAAAATGGAAAGGAAAATAACAAGAATTTGGAAAGAGAAGAAGTTACTGGCAAAATCAGCAGCTTTAAAAAGAAGAAACATAGAGGAGAGAGAGATGGGCGAGAGGGAAGAACAGAAAAAAATAAAAATAAAAAATAAAAAGAGAAAAGGCAGCAAGCAGCTCCTAGCTGGCAAACCAGAAAAGCCACAGCAGCCGCAAACAGATTGCAGCATCAAAAACTCCAAGCTGCTGAACAAGCAGCTGAAGAAGAAGCCAGCGAACAACAGCAGAAACTGAAGTTGTTGCAGAAAAAATTCCAGCAACAACAGCAGAAAATTGTAGCAGTAGAATAATTTTTTGCAGCAGAAATAATTTTTTGCAGCAGAAAATTTTCTGCTGCAAGTGATTCCAGAATAAGCAGAAATCCAGCAGCTGAAGTAATTTCCCGCAGAATTTTTCAGCAACAGCAGAAAAATTCCAGCAAGCTTCTAATTAAAGGAAAGCCATGATTTTCTCAAATAAATTGGTTCTTTCTTTCCCTTTAGCCATGAACTAAATTTATTTTTAGAATCTTGATGAAACCCTAGCCATGTGACTTTGGTTTATTTTATTTTTGGGAGATTTATTATATTATTTATGTGATTGCGTATCTTTGGAAATTTCTTGGTTTGATGCAATTAAATCTTTATGATTGTTCTTGTAAAATAATTATTTGGGTTAATTGATATTTTTATCCATGTTTAATTCTTGTAGTCTTGAGTATGAGAGATATGTGATTTTTTCAAGTATATTGTGGGTTTTAAAATTGAATAGTTCATGCTAATTTTAGATGATTTATGTCATAGGAATGAATAAGTCATGCTAATGGTTAGATGGATTATGTCATGCATTTAAGCACAATATATTTCTCTAGTGAATCGAAGCTTGTAGCCTAGATCACCATATAAATGTTTAATCTTTTCTCCTAAATAAAATAAAACCATTGTTATATAGGTTAGTGGTGGATTCAAGGTTCTAAATCATCTTCTTTGGTTAATCTCTCGTTATTTTAAATCTAGTTATTTTGTTCATTAATTTTATTTAATTTAGTAATAATTTTCTTAGATAATAAAATTTAAATCTTCTTTTCATAAAACTAATTTAGGAAGATAATAATTTACGTAGTTAAACCTTTCTCTGTGGTTCGATACCCTAATACTTCCGTATTACATTGATCCTGTGCACTTGCAAGTATTGAGTTAAAACTTAGTTAGAAAAATCCCGATCACAAGGCTTTAGATCTTTTGGGATCTTCCATATTGGCATACTATTCTCGTTCATCACGATTTGATATCACAGATATTTAGAAGAATGTATTTGATAATATTTTTAACACAGTGATGGATGTAAAATGGAAGATAAAGGACAGTGTTAATTCTAGGAAATATGTTCAATGATATTGTAATCATCTTGAACTAAATCTCAATGATGCTGCAAAACCGAAGACGTGTTACACTTTGACAAAAGAACAAAGGAAAGTCATACTTGATGGGGTAAAAGACTTGAAAATACAGGATGTGTATGCCACTAACTTGAGCAGATGTGTGTCGTTTTGAAGGAATTGAGAATGTTTAGCATGACGAGCCATGATTGCCACGTGTTTATAGAGAGACTAATTCTTATTTCTCTTAAAAAGAGATACTTCTCACGAAGGTTTGGAAAACCTTGGTAGAATTGAGCTTCTTTTATAGGGACTTGTGTTCTCCTAAATTAAGTGAGACGCACATGTGTGAATGAGAGAGTAATATTGATGTTTTGTTGTGCAAATTAGATAGGATATTTCTTCCGTCATTTTTTGATGTTATGGAGGATTTAATGATTCACTTACCGTATGAGGCTAGGATATATAGTCCTGTACAGTACAGATGGATATATCCGTTTGAGAGGTACTTGAACCATTTGAAGAAGAAAATTAAGAATAAGGCTAGGATTGAGGGATCGATATGCAATGCCACATTTTATAACTACTACTTTGAACCTCATGTATTCACCAAGGCAAGAGATGTCGGGCGAAATTATAAGGGTGATCAACTTGAAGTGTAAGGTTCAATTTTTGTCAATTTGCAATGTACAAGGAAGGGCATACCCTAAGTTAACAACAAGAATTATGGACGATAAAGATTATCGGACTGCAACGAACTATATTCTATTGAATTGTGATGAAGTCGAACCTTATATTGAGTAAGTTAATTTAAATAATGTATTATATTGTCCCCCGCATTAAATAATAAAGCATTTAATTACATATTATATCTATGAGTTCATTACTTGTAGGAAGTACACCACGGAATCGAGGATGCGTTGTCCTAGTGTAACCGACGATATAGTGCAAAAGAGCATCAGTGAGGGATTCACATCATGGTTTATGAATGAAAAAACTCTATAATTAATAGAACCTTAATTCAATATAACACTAACGAGATTCAGGGAGTCTTACATATAATTGGGTGTATGAGTAAAAGGTGACTGTCATGGGATTTTAAAAGATATCGTGGAGGTTGAATTACCATGAACACCAATTCAGAAGGTCGTCCTTTTTAAGTGTGATTGGTTTGATTCGTCTTTACAAAGAGGTCTTAAGATTCATGATAAATATAAATTTGTGTTGGTGCACATGAAAAGAAGATATGTTGGGGGGTATGATCCTTTCATATTACCCCAGTAGACAGATCAAGTATCTTTCATCCCATATCCTACGACTAAATGACAAAAGAGTGATAGGTGGGCTATATTGAAATCAAAACCTCATGTTTTAGATGTCCCTCTAGTGGACATTCCATTTCAAGAAAATGTTGATAGTACTGAGACTTCAATGATAGATGTTGATATTCAAGTCGTTCGGCCTCTCATTCATAAATCGGGCGATTTTGAACGATTAGATATTCGTGAAAGGAATAGCATTGATAATGAAAATTAGGAAGAAGAAGATGAGGTAGAATGGGAGTCCGATGATGAAACAAATGAAGAAGAGGAAGAGTTTCAATCCGATTCCGATTCCGAAACTTAGATATGAAGTATGTTTAAAATATGATATGTATTTTTGTGTGTATATATATATAGTTGTGTAAATATATATGTATGCTAGTTTTATTTCATGCTTTTATAATGTGTCATTTGTTTAAGTAAATTCTTACAATTTTTATTATCTTTTTAATATAGGTACGATGGTACGTGGGCAAAAAAAAAAAAAAGAGTACGACGCCCTCAACAGCAGCAAAGGCTTCTACTCCATTGACCCCGACACTCCCGGTGGAAGCATGCGTGTCTACTCCACCAGCAACATTTCATTCTATTCTGGCCTTACCGTATGCGAGTCCAACGGCTGCTTTTACCACTTCGTCTTCTGCTGCCCCATCGTTATCTTCTTGCCATCATCTTTGCATCTAGTAGTTGATGCTCGCAGGTTTATAGTGCCGGCTTCGGATAGATAAAATGGGACTTTTGCCAATAAGCATCAAAATTTATTATGGTGCCTTTTGTCATAACTTTCCTTTTTCTTTCTTCCACTTTATTGTTTAATTGTTGTCATAACTTCCTTTTAAGAAAATTTATCTAAAGCCTTTCCTTTTAGGCAAATAACCAATATATATAATGTATGTGTCTTTTCAATATCAACAAAGCCTTCTAATTTATTTGCCAATTTTTCAATCATTTTATATGCCAAAAACAACAAAGAGGAAGAAAGAAAAAGGGAAGTTATGACAAGAGGCACCATAATACTTAGTTCATACATTCTCTATATAGTATTTTAGTAATAAAACTTATCAAATAATAATAAGTTTTTATTATGTTACGTTTAATAGTTGTTTTTTGTTTTTACAACTTACATAAATTGGTTTTGCCCTACAGTTTCTCTAAGCAGTCGGATTGTGCCAAGGTTATGTAGCATCATGTCATCGTGCTTTTGCCAGTTACGGTAAGGTCCCTTCAAACGTGAAAGATATGTGATTTGAAGAATTTTATGTAAGTGTTTTAATTTTCTAATTTTAGATTATTATTTTAACTACATACAATGTTATTTGACTTGTATTGTCAATTTCTTACTAGTAATTGCAGAAAAAATTTCATAGGGACCCAGCACATCATAGACAGATACGTGATGCATTTGATACACGGGCAACCAAGCATTATAATGACAACATCTATGAGATTCTTTGAGATGGTAACAGGCCTGGTTGGATGACAGGGCGATTTTACACTGGTCTTCTGGGGCAGTGGAATAACCTTTAAGTATAAGAAGAAGCAGGGCACAACTCAAAGGAATCGGGTTAAGAGACATAGTGGCCATGGCCCCAGTAAAAACACTAGAGGATTATTTTTATTCATTAAGTGGGTAAGCAATTTATAGGTCTTGCTTCTTCAATGTTGTTGGTTTCTTATAAGTCTTATGCTCATTGTTTATAAGTCTTATGAAATCATGTTTATTTTTTCTCGTTATGACATGATGTTCGTTTTTTATACATCTTATGAAACAATTTTCATTTCTTATAAGTCTTATGTAGTGTTAAATAAGTAGTGATGTTCGTTTCTTATAAGTCTTATTTGGTGTTAAATTATGAAATGATGTTCATTTCTTAAAATGATACTAGTTTCTTATAAGTCTTATAAAATGTTAACTTCATATTAGTTTCTTATAAGTCAAGTCTTATAAATGTAAATTGATTTCCTTTATTTTGCCAAAGGAAAAAATGGGAGATAATTTCAAACAATCGGATTTGTACGTCCTCCTCCACCAGCAAAGAAATGAGGAAAATTAGCAGAAGTAGATCGACTGCATTCAGACGAGTTTTGGATAAGCATGTTAATGTTATTCTTAAATTGTATGCTTAAATACTCAAATTGTTTAACAATAACTTATTCTCTTTTTTGTAGGCCAAATTCTTAGAACTAAAGGCAAATGCGAATGCATGGCTGCAGAGACTGGGACACCAGTTCTGAGCGATGATGCATTGATGTTCAAGGCTGCTGGGGGCATCAACAAAGGCCACATCTACGGTTTTGGCTCATAGTCTGTAGCCATCGCAGCAAGGAGTCAAGCCGACGACAGCTCGTCTTCCATACCTTCAGATTTAGTTTTTTCTGCATTTGCCCCAACTGTTATGTACCACGAAGACACTGGTGGGCTATATGGAGCACGCTTAGGACCAATTCTCCAGTTACATGGAGAATTTTGCTAGGAAGGTTGGTGTGCAACCTGATCCAATTCCAAAAATTTTTCCATTTCTTTGGATAAATGCTCTCCCGTTAGATGCTGTACTTCGTGACCCTCGACCCTCATTTGGCACCCCCCATCGAATATATAGATGTTTTATACTTTATATATGTTAAATACTTTATACGTTCCATACTTTGCTTGTTTTGTGTATTTTAGATGTTTAATTCTTTAGGATGGATTTTGAATGATATAGTTTTAGTATGTTAGAATTGATGATAACTTTGGGGCTTTTGTGAACTGTTAATGTTTTAGTATGATCTTGTTTTGAATGATGTTGGTTTGGAACTTTTGTAAATTGCAGGGGGATCATTAGAACTTTAAAAGAAATATTTAAAAAAATAACTTAGCCGGCCAAATTTTGACTGAATTCGGTCGGGAAATTTTTTTTAATATTTTTAAATTAATTCAAAATATTCATCCATCGATTACCAACTGGAGGAATCAATCGTGAAAAAAAATTATTTTTATTATTTTATTAAACAATTACCAATAGAAAAAACCGGTCGAAATTCGATCGATAAGTAAAAAAAAAGTACTAGCCGACTTTCAGTCGGTAAATATGAAACATTGGTCAGTAATATCTTTGAAATTCGAATTTATTTAAATCGAAAAAAATGTTAACGACGACAATTTCGGTCGGTAAATCTGGAAAATCGATTGGTAATTTTTTTTAGTGATGGAATTTCGGTCAAATTTCCTTCCCGACAAACAAATACCCGACCGAGCTTTATCGATCGATAATTTCAAATTAGCAACCGATTACTGACCAAATTGTCGATCGGTGAAGACCCTTTCTCTTATAGTGAGGTTCAGTTGGCGACTAGAATGGGCATGCAGTTGTTTGTGGGGAAAGAGAAGTATTTCGGGCTACCTTATCTAATTGGTGTATCGAAGAATGAGATTTTTTTGTTTATGAGGAATAGGATATCAAAGAAAACAAGAGGATGGAAAGAAAAAGAGGTCATTATTAAATCAATGTTACAATCTATTCCAACTTATGTCATGTCTACTTTTTTGTTACCTAAATCATTATGTGATGAATTACTTCTCCTATTTGGCAATTTTAGTGAGGTAATAATGAAAAGAATAGAGGAATATGTTGGCTAATTTGGGATAATGTGTGTAGGAGGAAGGAGGATGGGGGTTTGGTGTTTCAAGAATTTAGATGTACATAATTATATTATGTTGGCAAAACAAGAGTGGAGATTGTTACAATTGCCGAACTCGTTTCTTGCGGGATACCATAAAGCCAAATATTTTCCTTGTACTGATTTCTTGAATACACATTTGGGCTCTAGGGTATCTTATGCTTGGAGATCAATTGTTGAAGGTCAAGGTCTTTTAAACGAGGGTGTACGATGGATTGGCAATGATCAAAATATTTGGGTTCGGGGTGATCGTTGGGTGCCCGTACCTTATGATTTTAAAATTACAACTCCCATGTTATTTTTGGAGGAGAATTTATCTGTGGGTAATCTTATTGATGCATCGTCAACCTCTTGGAAAGCTGATATTATTGCTAAAATTTTTAATTCTAGGGACAGTGAATTAATTTTGCAAATCCCTCTATCCTTTCCCCTTTCGGAAGATCAGCATGTGTGGCATTATATTTCTAATTGGGACTTCACTGTGTCATCAGCCTACTAGGTTTGTTTTGAGTTCTTACAGAGAAGAAACAGAGTTGATATTACAACATTTTCCCAAGCTAATACATTTTGGACTCTTTTATGGGGTCTAAAAATTCCTCCAAAGATTTTTTTTTTTTTTTTTTGGAGGGTATGCTCTAATGCTTTGACCACAATATTTAATTTTGCAAAGAGATTAGATATTGAAGATTATGCTTGCACCATAAAAAAAAAAAAGGCTAAATTGTAGGGGTTATTTTTTGGTTTTGCGGCGACTTTAAACCCCCGTAAATCTTTTGCGATGATTTTCAAAATCGTCACAGATCGAAGGGCCGTTAAATGATTATGGCGGTCTCCCAATAACAGCCGCACACACCGCTGTTAATGGTTGTGGCGGTTCGTTTGGTAGCGGTTTCAACCGCCGAAAAAGAAGACTTGGGATTTTGTGAAGGAAAATATAGCCGCTGCAATCATTTATAAAATTATAAAAATAAAGAAATTAGTGGGGGTTAAAAAAATGCCGCAATTGTTGCTTTTTTTGTAGTGTTGTCTGAGATGTCATGCTGCGATAGACTGATGTGCACATTTTCTTGGATTTCCAATATGCAAGGGAGCCGTGGAATCTTACTGGATTCAATATCTCAGCCTTGAAGAAGGAGATGAAGTCTTGGGTTGATTTCCTCATGTTGATGCAAGGAAAAGGTGATTAGTGCACGGAAAGAGCTACAATAGTGTTGAGGGGGTTGTGGAGATCTCGATGTGCATATGTGTTTCAATGGATATACCAAATTATTGAGGCCATGGTCATGGGTGTTTTTTCTTTTTTGGAAAATTTTTTGGATGCTAATGGCCTTGCTGACCAAAGCAAGCCATGGTCAAATGCACAAGTGGGATGATCAAATAGAGAAAACCAATTCCAAACACATTTTCCATTTCTGTCGATAGCTCTTACAAAGAAGGAAATGAGGGGTCCGGTAGCGATATTAAGAGACTGCATTGGTAGTGTTCTTGCAATGGCGGCGAAACCCTTGTTCGGTCTTTTAAATGCAGAGCATTCCAAAATTCATGCAACAAGGTTTAGAGTTGGCAATCTGATCAGGTGCTAGAGATTTTAAGTTTTAGATGGATCACAAGGCTCTTTGGTAAAGACTGCAGAGATCTTTTTTAGACCTACCCCCTTTGGGAGTTTATGTGGAAACTTTTAGATATCCTTTAGCATCTGTTTCTTGCTTGGGGCTTCCTGTCATTATTAGAGAATAAAATCAGGGACAAAACCAGGATTAGCAGGATTGGGGAGAGGGGGGAGGAAGAGAGGGGCGGAACTACAATAAAAAAATTGCCAGAATTTCGTCTATATAATGGGCAATTTCCAAGTATAAAGAGTGCTCAAATAATTCCAAATTTAGCCAAAAAATAGTATATATCAATCATTTTTCACCATTTTCTAATCAATTATAAGCATTTGTAAATAAATAGTAAAACAATAGGTGATCACCCATTACCAACAAGAAGTGATCACCCATCAATCACGATGAATGATTACCCATCACTCACAGGATAAATACCTCAATGAAAGTTGAAGTTACCAATACAAAAACCATTGTGATAACCAAGTACAATCAAAAGTCGACCTCCAATATGAGCTACAACCTGTAAATTAAATATATTTGATTATTTATAATAATATGAAGAATAATATGAAAAAATATTGATACATATAAGAAAGAAAAATAATTTTGAATATTTATAAATAATAAAATAAATGACTTTATGCAATGCAAGCGATATCAAAAGACCTTTCCACAAAAAAATTATTAATTTAATAAGTATCTTTGACAAACGACAACTGTAATCTTCGACTGCTCATATTGTGAAACTGCTCCAAAATAGCTTCATTTTCAATCTTTCGAAAATCTCTATCTCAATGTAACACAACAGGTATCTATGAGAAAATTGGCTCTAATTTTGTTGAGCAAATCATTCTTGATAATCTTCATTATAGAGAAGGATCTTTCAACTTTAACTGTCACAATGGGCAAAACTAATGCCAACTCGATGAGTCAATATACTAACTTCAAAGTAGTGTGTCATTTCCTCTCAACCATTATCTTTGCAAGATCCCCAATGCTCTGAAGGTCAGAGAAAAAATCACGTTCTGTTGTTCTGACTACAGAAATGTACTGCATAGGCTCTTCAGTTAATTTAAGCTTATCATGAAAATCATCCAGATAAAACTCAGTAAGATGGAGTAACCATTGAAGATTAGAACTAGCAAATAAGTCTCTAGGGCCAAGGCATGCTATGCACTTTAGAAGCTCTAAACTTGACTCAGCAAAACGGTTTTCCATTTTTTTTATGATATGATCAATAACCTATCATAATAATTAAAAAACTAATGATTCGTAACATTAATAAACAATTGAATGTTTGTTAATATGGAATCAAGTTAGACAAGTACCTGGAAAAAATAATCTCGCTGAAAATTGTGTAAATAAGTCTTTTGTTGCTATCAACTTTTCTTTGAGCTCTAACCTGAACTGGTATAGCATCTTCCATATTAGACACAAATATATATATTTTTTGAACAAAAAGTAGTTACAACTCCTAATAAATCCTCCCAACCCTTATCATCCCTGAATTTCTGCAAGTTACCCTTCACCATTATAGTTAACACTACTGCGTTGGCGATGTTTTGATTCTTTTGTTGCAAGTTGACAGTGCACTTGTTTTTGCCAACAATCTCACCATCAAATGAGCAATGAACACAAATTCAAAACTAAGCATTTTATCAATCAAGCTCGAAACAATGTTCTGACTTCTTAGTTCAGTGCCATCCTTATTTATAGTTTCACGAATATCCATTATTGCATCCCATATGTCTAAAATTTGGGTTACTAGTTATAGTGAGAACCCCAACGACTATAACCTGGCCAAACGAAATTTGTTTTTTGATTCTTACCTTTTCCTATAGCAATTTCACCATTATTTATACGTTTCTCAATATCATCATGGTGTTTTTGCCAAATGTCATCCTTTCTTATACATGACACTCCAACAATATTCACAATCATTATAAGCTTATCAAAAAAGTCAAGTATCGGTCGATTATCCTTTGAAGTAACAACAACCACTAAATGAAGACGGTGAGTGAAACAATGAATATAATATGTGTGTTTATTTTCCTTTGAAATGAGTGTTCCAAGATCATTATACTTGCCATGCATATTAGAAGCCCCGTCATAACCTTGAACCCAGAACCTAGAAAGTGATAATCCATGTTTTGCAAAGAAATCATCAATAGCATTTTTCAAAGATTTTGCAGAAGTGTCACTAACATGCACTACTCCAAGAAACCACTCGATCACTTCTCCTTGATCATTCACAAATCTCAAAACCACAAGCATTTGTAATTTATTGAACTATCTCGAGCCTCATCAATGAAAAGAGAATAGAACTTATCTCCGATCTCATTGAAAATAACATTTCTCACCTCTATTACACAAGCATTAATGATTTCCTTTTGAATTTTAGGAGAAGTCAATTGATTGTTTCCCTAAGCATTTGAGTTCATTACCTTATTTACTTCTTCACAAAGATTACAATACTAAATGATCAATGCAAGAAAATTAGCTCGGTGCACTGGACCTTCCATTGCCTTATTATTATTATTATTATTTTTTTTTTTATAACATATAATCCACATTTTGTCTTTGACTTTTATATGCCGAAACCTGAATTGTAGCATAATAGTGTGCACCACTTAAATCTCCTTCATGTTTTTTGAATTTTTTGGTAGCTTTTTTCCAATTTCTAAAACCAACTTTGATAAGAGCATCATTTTCATTGGATTTATTACCACTATTAGACAGATAACACCATAAATAAAATGCAACATCTTTTTGCACATTATATTCTAGCCAATGGTATGTTTTAAACCATTCATCTTTAAACTTTCTCATTACTGACCCACTAAACATAGTTGTAGGAATTTATGATTACGAGGTTGATATGGACCTTTGTCCAAGTACCGTCTTCTCATTTCATCTCTAATGTCCAGGGGAAAACTATTAATTGGTGTACGCAATCCTAGATCACCAATAATGTCGTCCTTCGAGAATTCTTTTTCTATTCGGGGTATTTTACTAGTGATATCTTCTATAGCATTATCAACCACATTATTTGATGTAGATGGACTCAGCCTTTTCAATTTAATAACATGTTTATCAGTAGGTCGCTTAGACATGGTGAAATGCCTAAATAATTATCACAGCAAATTATTCAACTATTTTTCTATAAAAGAAAAGAGATGTATAAACTATAAATACAAAGAAAATATAAATAAATCACATCAATAATATAAAGAAATCACTTCAATTAATACTTGCTTTTATGTTAATTAATATTAATATAATAAAATTTTCACTAACAAATTTGAGGTACCATATTTGATGTTTACAATATGCGTCAATTCAACATTAATCTTTACATTATTACTTACAGAAAATTTCAAGGACATCTCTAGTCTCAAGAAAAAAAGCCTATTGATTTACTTTTTTTTAATAAAGAAATCACTTCAATTAACACTTGCTTTTCATGTCAATTAGTAGTAATATAATAGAATTTTTCACTAACAAAAATTTTCCAAAGCAAAAAAAGTGGAACATTCTCTCAAGTTTCAAGGAAAAAGCCATATCAATTTACTTTTCTTTTTAAATAAAGAAATCACTTCAATTAACATTTACTTTTATATTATTCTTTTTATAATATTTCTTAAAAAAGATTACCTCTTATCGTAAATGTATAATATCTAATCAAAAGTAAAAAATTCTAATTTATTAAAGAGAGAGAGAGAGAGAGAGAGAGAGAGAGAGAGAGAGAGAGAGAGAGTGGTTATCGTTGGTGGGGAAGGCGGCAGGCAGCAACAGGTGCCACAGGTCACCGGCGGTGGGAGGTGATGGCACTACTTGGGTTGGTTCGGTAGACCGGAGCGGAAAGGGAGAGGGGAGAAGGGCTAAAGTTGATTAAGGAAGGAGAAAATTTAGGGACTTGATTTTGGGGATGGGGATTGGGATCTTAAACGTAATAATTTTTTTTATTAATTTCAGCCCCTTAGCTTTGAAAACAAAGTTAAGCGGTTTAAATAAAAAACAAAAGTTTCAGTGAGGAGTTTTTAATAAGAAAATTATTAAATAAAACGACATCGTTTTAATTTTAATAAAAAAAATTCCAAAACGACTAATTCTTTTCTTCATCTTCCTCATCCTCGCACCGACCAGTACTGCACCAGAAAATATAAATAAATAAAAAAATAACATAGCACTTTTTTGGTCTCTGCCGCCGATGGCGCTTAGGCCCCCTCTCGACTTCCCCTCTCAAAATTCAATCCCCCTCACACAGGGTCCTTATGGCACTTTTCAAGCAAAAAGGGGCAGGGTGACCCCCCCTCCCCCCCCACCCCCCAATAGTGCGTAGTTCCGTGCATGATTAAAATAGAGTACTCATTTTCTTGCAGCTTATGTATTTTCTTTGAATAAATATTACTTTCTGATTTGAAAAATTTTCTCACTGTATTCTCTCTGCCGTTAGTGCTGATTTGAAAATATATGTATATGTATATATATGGTTACATTTTTTCTCAAAAAGAAATTGTTCAAATTAAATTAGTATCTCAATTGGTTAGAAAAGAATTTTACATGTTTACATCATCTTAAAAAAGATATGTTGGAGTGAGTGTCTTCATATTTTCTTTTTGTTCATTTTTTTTAAATATACAACCTTAAAACTACAAATCAATCATTTCGATTAAATGTCCACTACGCATAAACTAAAGATGAAAAAAATATTTATAACAATCAAAACTCAATGAATATTGTGACAAATAAGTAACTTAGTAAATTATTAGCACTTTTACCATGGTCGGGATCGTCTAGTATACCTTGTAATAAATTTATATAATAAATTTTCTAATACATTCTTTTAATAGTAGTTTTACTAATATAAATTCATAGAATAAAAAGAAAATCATAAATTCTAAAAGATAAATCCTAAGGGAAAAGCTACTATTAGAAGTGTACTAGAAAATGCAAGAGACAAAGCAGTAGGTCCTAATTCGATTCACATCCTCTTCTCCATGTATTAAAAAAAATCAACAAATATTAATGTTCGCAATAAAAAAATTTATATATTAGGGGTCAAGATGTGATTTGGACCTAAATCTTCTAGTAAATAATAATTTTAACACTGAATTGCTATATTATCATCAATATTAAAAAAATGATATGAAAAATAGTTTTTAAAAAAATTATATAAAAAAAGAAAAAAGGGTCATTCTTTTATCTTTTCATAATTGCCCATCTGATTTATGAAAACTAAGGACCAAAGGCATAGACTTTAGATAAAGTGGTCTTTCACATTTGGTCAGTGGGTCGAGGAAGCTGAGACACTTGAAACCATGTTGAGAAATTTTTATAAGAATCTATACAAAGAGGAACCAATCCAAGAGGTCTAGCCAACCAAATAGAAGTTACCAAGTTTCAGAGGACTAACAAGTAGTGGTTACATTGATATGTTTCGACAACAGAAGTGAAAAATGCAGTTTTTAATATGGGAGTCACTAAGGCACCAGGCCCAGATGGAATTCTACCTATGTTCTATCAGAAATACTGGACAGAAGTAGGGGAATCAGTGGTGGAATTTGTAAGGAAGATATGTAACGATTTGATACGAAACTGAATCAATCATTGATATCCTTGTTGCCAAAAGTGTCGTCTCCGGATCAAATCACACAACTAAGACCCATTGCCTTATGCAATGTCCTAGTGAAAATAATTACGAAAGTTGTGGCGAACAGATTGAAAAGCTTGATGCCTAAGCTAACAAGTGGTAACCAGTTTGCATTCATATTAGGACGGCAGGCCTCAGACTATTATAGCTCAAGAACTAATCCACACAATCATGGAAGAAAAAAGGTAAGGAGGGCTACTTGGTGGTGAAGATAGATTTGGAAAAGGCCTACGACCACATTAACTGGACATTCTTGGAAAAAGTGCTTGAAGCAGTAGGATTCGAAGATCAGCTAATCAAACTGATTATGTTTTGTATTTGCTCTTCGTCCTTAGCTATTATATGGAATGGTGAAATACTGGAAGAATTTAAACCCCAAAGAGGTTTGAGACAAGGGGATCTACTTTCACCATACCTCTTTGTGCTCTGCACGGAAACACTTGGAAATCAAATTCAGTTAGCTATTGATGAGGCAAAATGGAAGGGAATCAAACCAAGGAGATGGAGCGAGAGAGTCTCACACTTATTTTTTGGCAAGGATCTAATTCTCTTTGCAAAAGCTACTTTGAAACAAGCTCAAGTAATGGAACAAATATTACAAGAGTTTTTTAGTCTGTCAGGCCAAAAAGTGAACACTTCCAAGTCTAAGCTTTTCGTGTCAAAAAAGGTCAAGCCATGCATAGCTAGAATATTGGGTTAGAACTTAATGTCCCAATTACCACAGACTTGGGAAAATACTTGGGGATCCCTCTGCTACTCAAAAGAATAGCAAACAAAACTTTTCAACTTGTGGACAAGGTGAGACAAAGACTAAGTGGCTGGAAAGCCAAAATTCTATCTAAGGCAGCCAAGATGATTTTGATACAGACCACCACTTCTACGATTCTATATTACGCTATGCAGTCCACTAAACTACCAACAGCAACGTTTTGAAGGAACTGGAAAAAGTTAACGGGAACTTTCTTTGGGGTGATGAGAAGGACAAGAGAAGACTGCATGCTATAGCTTGGCAAAAATCTGCAATAAACAATTGGGGGGTTTAGGCCTCATACATTGCTCAACATTGGACATTTGTTTTCCTCAAAAAATAAAAGATGAAAAATAAAAAGAGATAGACTTGTTCTGCAGCTATGTTTTTCAGGAATTAAGTTAACTTAAATGCCTTTAGTTCACTTAATACTTCATTTCTGACACTTGGTTGTTTTAGAATTGGAAGACCCTTTATGGCTAGCAAGTTTCCTAGCATAGAAGCGCTCCAAAAAATTGGGCTATTGAAGTACTGGCAAGATGCAAACAACTGAAGACATCAGATTTAATTGGTTGTGCTAGGTTAATTTTTTGCAATTGGAATTTTTTTTTTTTTTTTACCTTATTCCTGTTGTTGAGTGTTTTGAACTGCATTTTATATTACTCAGATTTGGTTCGAATTACTTCAGAGCTATCTAATGATATTGAAAAAAATGCAAGGGAACTGGTATCCTTTAGAATGCTAGTCTTTATTTGCACAGGGAAGTCAAAACGATAATGCTGACGTTGCTGCCCTATGTCAAATAGATGAATTTGATCCAGCAAATAACTGTGAGGATATGCTGAGCCATATATTGCACGAGGTATTTAACTTATCTATACAAATAATGCAGGACAGGATTTGAATTTTAGTAGTTTCTGTATCATATGATAAGAGAGCTTCTTTGTTTCATATTTCATCTTTGAGATTCTAACACGTGATTAGCTTTATAAGATGTCAACTTCAAATTTCAAACCCGGTGCTCCAGAGATGTTGAAATGGGACGTTTAGGCCTTTATTGCCATAAAAGAGACTATCTACCCATGTCTGCTTTGCAAAAGGTATAACAGGATTGTTTGAATTCAGATATAAATTTGTGTTGTTTGGAAAGATATTTAATCTTGTTCTTGTGTTGCTAAGTTTAGTTTTTGCACATTTATGACGAATGGCTCAAGGATGCCATGCTTAAAGGCAGTCATTCTGTTTTTGTAACACTGAAAGAAAGAAGCAGACTACTGGGTGGAGATCACTGCGACGATGAGATCCTTAGCGATGTTGATAACTCTAATGGCCCAATGTAGGAACTTGAAGGGAGAATCAAAGATGTTGAAGTTGTTTTTTACCCGATCAAGACGCAATTCCTAGCACCACTGAAAATGGGGTTGATTTGCATCAGGAAAGAGTCCCTTCTGATTGAAATTCACCACAATCTAAGAGGAATAGGACTGGCAGTACTGGTGGAAAGCTGGAGAGAAACACCCATAAAGACCAAATCATGCAGGAAGACTGTTATGCTCCATGTTCTGACCCTACCAAGAAGTTTATGCCGGATGTCCGTATTACTAAAATGCACTGCAGTTGTGAAATTGGGAACCTCAGCTAAAGATGGACTATTAGCTAATTCATCTGAAAAAATTGTGGAACATATTGATGAGAAAGGGTGCAATTTGGAAAATGAAGCTGAGATAGAAGGCATGGATATGGTATATAATCGAACTCATGATGCTGGCAATTAGCAAGCTGCCAAGAAATTTAAGCAACATGTCAATATTGCTATACATGATATAGTGGTAAAATCCGTTTCTTTGATTGGAGATCGACTATTAACAAATTCATCTGAAAGTATTCTAGAATATGTTGACAGAGAAGGTTGCAGTCTGGAAATGATGATGCTAATCCTAGGAATAGCAATGAAACGGGTTTAATTGGGTACCTATCCTTCTCCAACCCATCTAAGTTGGGATGGGGGATGAATTCTCTACCTACCTAAATTTGGAGGATGAGGTTCTACCTATAAGTTGCAACATGAACAAGGACTCTTTTTCTGTTTTTTATTCCCCTCCTTTATTTACAAGTCAGAAGTTGGCTTTTGATGCCCAAGGGGTAGTAACTCCTAGAATAGTAGTACTGATTTGTATGGATGTTTCTTAACTTTAATGCATTTCTTGTTTCAACCTATATATATAATTGAACTTTTATTATGAATCATTTGGTTTGAAGATGGTTGAAGATTGACGAACAAGTATCTTCTTTTAAAAAAATAATAACTTGGTTAGATTTTATTTTAAAAGGATTATTACTTGCATTATTTTGTAAAGTTTTAATTCGTTTGATTTTGTGGCATGTATATTATTATTTTATGAGTGGAATTGAATAGGGATGGAATTAAATTTCATCTCTAGTGTGGTTTTAGTTTGTTTGATTTTGTGGGAAATTATGAAGTTGAGCACAATCAGGATCTTGAAACTGTGAGTGATGGTAAGGTGTTAATATTATAAGGGGAGTTAATATTATAAGGGGAGAGAGAGAGAGAGAAGAAGAAGAAGAAGAAGAAGAATGTCTAGCTGTCAGTGCACATACAACGAAGATTCTTTGGAAACACAGCAAACTCTATGTATGAAGTGCCATAGCAATAATAGTGGTGGGCAATTTGGATTTTGTACTTGTAATGGCTGTCCATTTGTGGTTCATAAAATCTGCTGCCAAACCAATTTTATTGTTCCTTTTGTGCATATTCTCAAACTCTATGAAAATACTTGGAAGTTAAATAAAAGGCAGGCATCCAAATTCAAATCCAAATCCAAATCCAATCGATCCTTGGCAAGGAAAGATCTCTCTCTCCACTTTCATTGTCTTGAAACTTGGAAAGGGTCAAAAGTTATTTACGAGATCCAAGGAAGTGAAAGCAAAATCTGCTAACAGGAATTGATGCTATTGGTAGATCTAGTTTTGAAATTGGTTCCATTTGTATTTGTGGTGACAACGTTGTCGTTTTGTTATGTTAGTTAAAAGCTGTTAGATACATGTATATTATTATTGTTGTTTTGATTTTTTACCTTTGCTTAATTCACTTAGAATAATTCAAAAGAATATGCAATTGAGTAAAGGGTTGAAAGTTTTAGAAGAATCAGCTTATTTTCTTAAGAGCTTTCAAACTTCAAACTTCAGCCATTGAAATCGAGGGAAGTTTAGCCAACTGGTCTTCTTTTCTTTATAAGTGTTAACCATCTCTTTTAATTTCCAGGAAAAAAAAAAAAGTACTGGTCAAGTTATCTCTCACCATTTCCCCTAAAAAATTAACTTTCTAGGAAACTAAATTATAAGTATTGAATGTCATGTTTATTTTGAAACCCAGAAAATCAATGAATGTTGAATAAAAATATTAACTTCTATAACAATTTTTATAAAAATTGTGGTAAAAGAATGGATCTTTACCACATTTGAGCAAAGAAAAACTATGATTTTTTAAGAAAAGAAAATCAGGAAAATATATGATGTTCTTCCATAATTTCCGAACTCTACACGCGAATAACAGCTTTTTTCTTTGTTGTCGGCGTTTGTTTGTCTAGCGGAGCTTTTCTCTTCGACTCTTCTGATCTGAGGATGATGGGCATAACAAATGTTTGGAAACCATGGAATCTTTTTCTTTAGTTATTCGATTTCAAGGACAATAGCTTAAAGCTTTTGAAAGTTTCCCAAGAAAAAGAGTCTTTTCGGTACAACATTGTCTAAAATAAGGGAGGGGAGGTCGATAAGGATAATTCAGAAATCTATAAGGATAACTCGAAAAAATTTCATTTTAACTTAAACACTTTATCTCTAACATCTCTCTAAAAAAACTCCAACTTTCAACATCAAAACGAGATTTGAAGAAAATATGGATTCCTTTGAAGAATCTTTGGAAGAAAATGTTGGTTTTGAGGTAAGAAATCGATTGAAATTTTTTTTCAAATTCTGCATCATTTTCGCCCAAATGGGCGAAAATTACCAATGACTTTCGCCCATTTGGACGAAAATCTGCAAAAATTACCAGTGACTTTCACTGATCTGGGCGAAAATGATGCAGAAGTTTTTTTTTTCGGTTTAGGGTTTTTTTTATTTTTTTTTTAAGTTTTGGTAATATTTTCATTTTACATTAACAGGCTGATGAAGATCCAAATACGTTTGAAGAATTTTTAGATCCGGAAGAATATATTGATCTTGGACATTTATTCACAACTGACCGAATATTTAGTTCAAAAGATGAGTTGGTGCATTGGGTAAAACAAACTGCAATGAATGCAAAGACATTATTTAATCATAACTCGGTATCAGAGATTAAGAACAGCTGACCGGCGGCCGTTTGTCACATTGGCTTGCGAAAGCGGAGGTTCAGTTAAAAAATATAAAAAAACAATAGTTGACGATGAGCAAGAAGAAGTTCCCAAAAAAAGGCGGGGACCTTATGGGACGAAAAAATGTGGGTGTCTATTTAAGCTAAAGGGAGAGCAAATGGCAACAAGAGAAAGTTGGCAATTGTTCGTACACAACGGAAGGCACAACTATAAAGTAGCTGTTTACAATCACGGTCATGCTCAGGCTGCGAGACTTACGGAGGAGCAGTTGCACTAGACTGAGCAGTTCGAGAAGAGTCATGTGCCGTCTTGCAATATATTATGATTTCTCCAAGAACAAGACGTTGGCTGTGCAGTTAGGTAAGTTATAAGGGAATTATTTTTACAACTTTATTTAAATATTAAATATTTTAGATTTGTTTTTATTCCGTTAATAATTAGAAATCTATGATGTATGTAGTGCCCAGAAAATTTACAATGCTGTTGCCAAGATTAAGAGGAACCGGATGCAGGGAAGAAACACGGTAGAGGAAGTTCTCTGTCTAAGTGCAAAAAGGGGCTACACCATTTTCCATAGAAACCGTGAGGAGAGCAACGTACTTAGTGATATTGTCGTTGCACACCAACATCAATCGCAATGATTAGAACGTGGTCATAGGTACTGATAATGGATATCACGTATAAAACGAACAAGTACTATAGTGGATTAATTGTATTATTAGATATCTTTATTAATTTATCCGCGTAAAACTTTAATTTATTGTGTATGTAGTGGATATTTGATATTTTATAATTTTTTTTAAGAAATAGATAATAATATTTTGAAGTCCGTCTGAAATAGTTGTCAATATTAATCATTAATTTTCCATTTAATTTTTAATTAAGGTACAACATGCCACCATTAGAAGCTGTAGGGATGACTCCGATAGGAAAGAACTGCACAGTGGCAACAGCTTTTATGTGCAATGAACAGGCAACGACATACAGATGGGTTCTTCAACAAATCAACCATTTATATTTTACATCTGCTATGTCAAATGTCCAGGGTTCAATTATCAATAAAGGAGAGCCACTAGTCATTCTTACCGATAGGGAAAGTGGACTAATGCCGATGATTGATGATGTGTTCAGAAATTCATACTATATGTTATGTAGAAGACACATCGATCAGAATGTGTTGGCAAAGTTGAAAGAGATGGTGAAAGATGAAGAGGTGGCTCAACGGTTCGTGAATGGCTCGTAGAAAAAATTAATAAATGAAATTGATGAGGTTGAATATCAGAGAAAGTTGGAGGTGTTGAAGACTAGGTGGAAAAGCAGGCCGGACTTTCTGCATTACCTGTTCAGCACATGATTGAATCCATTTGCCCATAAATTTTGCTGGGTTTGGACATCTCAAGTGTTACATTTTGGGGTAGAGACAACGAACCGTACTGAGAGCGAATATTCTGTGTTGAAGGTGTAGCTATCAACGTGTTACGGTAATTTGGACACCATGTTTCTGAATATCGACTCTCTAATCCAAGGTCAAATTGCTGAAATTAAATACACATTGGAAATGTCTAAACTTAAGGAGAAGTATGGCGCTACGAGTAATGCCATATTGAAGAATTTAAGTAATAAAGTTAGTCATTTGGCTTTGAAGAAGATAATGGATGAGTTAAAGAAAGCATGTGAGATGGTTGAAGAACCGGGATACAATTGCCTACATTACTTAAGGAAGTCGCATGGTCTACCATGTGCATGTGAACTTGTTCATAGGTGCTAATATTTAATTCCAATCCGAGAGGAAGATGTTGACATTTTTTAGAGAAGACTAGAAATCGATTCTGATATTTCTGAACAACATAATAGAGACATGGATTCTGAAATGCATGATCTCACCTCACTAATACATGAGATTAGTATGGGTCCAATTTGTAAGGTACGAGAAGATAGACGCCTCATCAAAGGTATTATATCTCCTGTGTTTAATGAAGATCCCTGTCAACCGTTGACAACACCCCTAGAGACTGTAGTCACGAAGGGACGACGAAAGACGAATTCTACCAAAAATGATAAGTCTCACTGGGAATACGTCTCCGTCACATATAGGAAGACTGGAAAGTCTAGCAGATTAGGTTCTGGATCGGGAAGTGGTTCAAGTTCATGTTCTGGTCCTAGTCCACGTGGAAGAGGTAGGCCGCCTCGTAGCAGTATGGGAAGGGGCAGGGGACGTAACAGTGGTAGGTCCAGTCTATCATCCGTTGTAAACCCAGATGCCCCATCAACGCTATTCCCCTTCAACAATGCATTTCCCGGGTTCATCTACGAATTCATACTAAACTAGAAGAATATGGTTGGTGATGGTAATTGTGGATATAGGGTTGTATCTAATTTTTTGTTCGGGGATGAAAATCACTGGGTTGAAATTCGTAGAAGAATGTGCTTTGATTTACACCACCGTATGAACGTATATGTGCAACTGTTCGGATCAGTAGAACGTGTCACTGAGTTGATAAGGCGAACCAATTGGGAAGAGGGTTCGGTGCCTGCTGACTATTGGATGGATACACCTGATCATCTTTATGTCATCGCGAACACATTCAATTTGTGCGTTGTTTTTCTTGCATGGTTAGGGTCGACCACCCTCCTACCTCTTGTTTCTAACATGGACGGTAATGTTGGAACAATATTCATCGGATTCATAGAAGAACAACAACATTTTATACAGGTATTTATTACTGTGATTTATTTTAAATTATTTTAATTATTATTCTCATTCATTACATTTTTAGCCGAAGCTTATATTTAATTTATAATAATTTATTCTACAGCTACATTTGCTAGATGGATGTCCTTTGTCTCCACTACATATGTAATGGGAATATCATCGAGACGTATGAGTTAGTGGCTGGGCAGTCCCATACCGTGATTGGATGTTTGATTGGGTTACGAGATACCGTGAAATGTATTCGCCTCAAAGTTATTCGCATATTATTATTAACTAGGAACTTTAGTATTTTAATGTATAATTCATTACATGTACGTGGTTGGTGTTATTAATACATTATATTTTTTTGGATTTGATTTTATAAATATTTTATTTCTTAAATAATAAACTAGTACGTGTTGAAATAAAAATAATGAACAAAACAAAATCCACTAATACTACATAAACAAGAATGTAAAAAATATGTAACAACATATCCAAATACATAAAGATTTACTAAGGAGCACGGTAATGCTTCCTTAGTAAATCTCGAATCGTACATATAAACTCACTGTCCTCAAGATCCTCTCGGGTAGCCTCACGTGCAATCAACTCCAACAGAGCCTGGGGTGGCATAACAGGCGCTACCGGTAAGTGAAAGCCACTGGGAATATTCCCGGGATTCTATATCCTCGGGTGACTTCGGGGAGGTACCATACCATGTAATCATCCGTGCAGGAACTCGGTGGAATGGCCAGAATACTGGTCTATGTCTCCGTCAATATGTGCGAAGGTGCCTCGAGCCATGGTGCCTCTACAAAAGTATTCCTCAGCACGTACATCCTGTTGTTTGGCGGCCTGCGTGCCTCCTGAGGCTGGATAGGGTGGGCGGGAATACACTGCCTATACCTGAACTGTCTCAAAATACGGTCAGACATGTACGTCTCGACGCAATCAAAATATGCAATAAAGTCATGTCACGTGGAAACCCAGCAAGCCCGAATCTCCTGCATCCTATATGGTACCCACCTAACCTCATCTGTTGTCAAGAAACTTATTCTCATTCTTATACCCCAACACTGAAAATTGCAGGATGTATGGCTTGCAGGCTTCAAAACCCGGTCTAACAGGGGGTGCAAACATGGGAAAGTACAGATATATCCATGCCATAAATATAAGTAGCATAAATGTGAAAACTATAAAAATATGTATTAATAAGACTTATAAAATAAATATAAATTATCTAAACCCTAAAATATAAAAGATGACATAATTCACGTAATATTTAAAACACATATCTCTAACAGTGACCAGCACCCAGCAAGCTCCTTTGCATCAACCCTGGTCGCCTGACCCAGATGCCTGTAAAGATATGCAAGATAGGCAGCACCCCAAGGGAACCTCCCAACAGAACTCGCATCCTGCAGCAGTGGCCATAGTCTGGCAAGAACAATGTTGCCACTCTTATCACTAAAGAGTGAGCTACCCAAGATGTACTGTAGATAGCAGGTAGCTCTTACACGAGGTGGCAGTGAAGTCTGTCTACTAGTGGCAACAGCGTGAAGCTCCTCTGCATTAAACCCTAAACCTCCGATGAGAGCTAAACTCAGATCATCCTGAACCAGCCGAACCAACTACTTCCTGGATAATCTCGAATCCACTATCACACCATATGCAGGAACCCCGAGAATAAGCTCCACATCATGTAGTGTAACGGTCATCTCAACCCATGGCATGTGGAAGCTGTTCGTGTCGAGCTACCACCTCTCAACAAAGGCCGACAACAATACAATGTTAGGGTACTGAAACATGCACGATCGTAGGTGCGTAAGACCGGACCCGGAAGCTAAGGGCCGAACATATGCATCAGTAAGTTCCCAGCCTGTGAGTGCCATGTAACGCGATCGAAACTTCAATGAACCACGATCCTGAATATAAAACAAATAAATTAATATAGTTTCATTACATTATTATACTCTATTTATAACAATAAAAACATTTTACAGATTAAAGAATAATAACAATAATAATATGTAACTTTAATATAAAGAAATGTACCTGTCCACGCTATATCGGACCTGCTACATGTCCACTGTATGATGGGATGAGCTCCGGGTTAACAGGACCTTCCTCTGCTGGGCCTGTCTGCTCTCAATCTGAAGGCTTCACTTTCTTTCTCTTCTGTGTCGGAGCCGGAACTTCACGAGCCACTTCGGGTCTTTTGTTACGAGACCCTACAATCTTACTCATCATCGACATAAAGCTGTAGGTCAACCCTTTCCCTTTCCCGTGACGAGGACGCCCGTCTGATCCACTAGAATGTGCCACAGATGCCACATGCACGGGCTGCTCTTCATCACCAGCATCATCACCCTCATCCTAATCATCATCACCACCATCACCATCATCATCACCTCTTTCATCCGCCTTTCCCTCAATATGTAGGGATCTGACTCTTTCTTGCTCCTCTCCAACCCTCCTATCACCCTCAAAGCCAATATCACCCTCACATACCCTATCTGCAGGCCTCGGTGCGTAAGGAACAGAAGATGGAACACCATACTCAGTATGAGAATACCCATGTGTGCTGCGTGAAGAATCTTAAGGGGCGGCGCCAAACATCTGATAAAAAAACTCAGCCCCTATCTGCCTAAGCTGACCAATAAACTCCAGTATAGGCTCCTGGGTGGCAGATCTATATGGTATGCGAGGTCATATAGTCGGAGCATGTAAGTATGGATCATATGTTGTGTTTGTGGGGTGTGAGGATTTGTGCAGATCCATAGGACACAGGGGTGTGAGACAAATAGGGTTGGAGGGGAGGTCGAGATCTAAAAGGTATGGTCGGTGGTTGGGCAGAAGACCTGGGTTCACTTGTACCATGATGGAAACCAAGTGCAAGATGGGTAGGAGTAGCGGGGAGGTTGGAGGTACTATATCATCCCCTCACACCTCTAGACGAAGCTGTGACAATTCACTCCTCAACTCGACTTGTCCTGTCCGTGACAGGACCAAGATGATCATCTCCTCTGCGGCCGTTAGGTCGAACTATCTATTATTTATTCAAACTCGTTAATAGCTGTTTATCACATATTTACTTTAACATCTATTATTATTTTATTATTTATTATTATCGGGATCTATTATTTCATTTATACTATTTCTTTCGTACTATTATTATTCATCACTAATATTCTTTAATAATATTCTTTAGTAATAGTTATTAATTTATATATTATTCAATCTTACCAACTAAACCCTAAACCTAAGGTCATTCATCACTAATATTCTTTAGTAAAATTCCTATGTAATATTTATTAATTTATATATTATTCACTCTTATCTACTAAAATCTAAATCTAAGGCCAAGAATAACGATCAATTCAAATTAAAATTCAAATAGTTCGGCAGTTACATAACACGTTTCCTTATTAAACACATAATTATAAGCAAACAACTTTAAACTAGTTACATTTACTTTACATACACAAAATTCATTTCATATTATTCACAAAAACATATTCATTCATACTCATAATAACAATTAAATATTATCACGTTAAAAAAATTAAACAAATAGTCAGTCTTCTACATATACAAAATTAATTAACAATTCAAATAATCATTTATGAAAAAAAAAAAGCGTTTTTGCCAAGGCTGGACGAAAGTGCATGGAAATTTTTGTCCAATGCCAACGAAAGTTCCATGCACTTTCGCTCCAATCGGGCGAAAGTGCCCGAAAACAGCCAAAAAATTTTAAAGCTCCGATTTTTTTTTAATATTAAAGGATATCTTTTCACGATCTAAACTACGATAAAATTGTAGATATGTAAGAATAGATTGAAGAACTAACATTTTTTTTTCAATTTTGACGTTCGAATCTTCCAAGATCTAAGATTGAATTTAGGAGTCCTAGAGAGAGTTTAGAGAAGAGAGAAGAAGTGTTTAGGTGAAAATAAAATTTTTTTAATTTTTTCAAGTTATCCTTATAGTTTCTGAGTTGACTTTATCGATGCCCAAATAGGGGTGTAAACTTTAATTGTCTTTAAAAAGTCTTGGAAATTGCAAATATGTGACAAACCAATGCTTACGTGAATGACCCTTTCAAATTCAAAATTGACTATTTTGAGTTAATTTTTAGGTTTAAATGAAAAACTATAAAATTAGAGGCTAAAGAACAAAATTTCTTCTTCTATTTCTTTTCCTCTCCCAACTCTGGTTTTTTTCTTTTTTAAGCCCTGTTTTCGAAAACGGCCACTAAATTGGCCACAAAATTTTTTTACCTAGAATGTGGCTATAACGCACAGTAGTTGTGCGTTATTACAAATGATAATGCACAACTACTGTGCGTTATCAGTTAATTTTAGTTAATCACAACCACATCGGATAACGCACAAAGGTTGTACGTCATCTGCCACATCATTTTTTAAAAATTTTTTTTAAGAACTCAAAACTTGAAACATCCATAATTCTGTGATCGGATGTCCGTTTAACACAAATGACCACTCGTTTTAATGGTTCTCGTAAAGATAAACGCAATGGCATCGCCGAGAAAGTGATCTGAATGCGTTTCGGAGCAAAAAAATTATCCCATATAGTCGAAAACTTTGACGGGACATAACTTTGCACTCGAACATCCGATTAAGGCGATTCTTATGGGCATTTCGTGTATTTTTTTCAAGATCAATGCGATGGAAACAACCCATATGCAGTTTCCACAACTCTTTCCACAAAACATCATATTTTCATTTTAATTTATATTTTTTCAATTTTCTAATACTTTCTCTCTTATTAACTTAGGAAACTACAGCACCAATTTGAAAACTAAACATAGGAGCAGTTCTTTTTTTGCTCTAATTAAAAATTAAATCATTGAAGTCAGTAAATCATAGAATAGTAAATACTTTATTATTAAATAAAATCTCATGCATTTATTATAATAACATTTCATGTTGATAAGTCTTTTAAGTTATTTTTTATGAAGTCAAACAAATAATGCACAACTAAAATGCGTTATGGCCAGAAATGGACCACTTTAAATATTGTTCAAGAATTTCATCAAAGTACTTATATGAAAATTTGTTACCACCTCTCCCTTTTTTTTTTTTCTTTACAAGCTTTTGTTTTGCTTCCATTTCCATCTTTTTTATTATCTAGATTTAACAGCTAAATTCAACAAGAAATTTTTGAAATTGAAAAAGTTGTTCAGATTTGGAGTTTTAGTCACCTCCAAATCATCAATACTTTGACACTGCCAAAGCTCCAAATTGTCAGATTTACACCATGCTAACCAATGGCAGTTTCCAAATGAATGAAAAACCCAACAGGAAAATAATTTTTTCTGGAAATTTACTCGAATTAACATCAAAATCAGCTTATAATTACCTACATAAACATAACCACCACACCCCTACTCTCCCTCCAATCTACAAACAAACTCTGAATGCTTAAAGTACCCAATAAGATCAAAACTTTCCTCTGGCTATTTATCCATGAGAAGATTCCAGTTAAAATTGTTTACACAAGATCCATATCACTGTTGATGACTTTTATTCAAATTACTAGTTAGAATCAGGGAACCATGTTGCTTAGAATGATAAGGGAAAATAATTGCTGATGACATTGGCGATAGTAGTGGAGGACCGAAGCGGGACAGGGGCAGATACAGAATTAGCAGAGAGACTGGGAGGAGAAGTGAAGAAGAAGAAGAAGAAGAAGAAATTTGTTATATATTTGGATAGGTCTTTCACGGAAGTGCTTGTTTGATATATATTTACATTTTTCAAAGACTCTTTAGAGAAAAATCAAAATTTTCACCCTTCTCTGACACAACTTAGAAAATTTCAGGTACTAGTTTGAATTCACCCGAGAAAATTAGTACGGTCCTGCAAAACGACGACGCGCGCAAATCCAGAGACATCCCACTCTGTTCAAGCTGGAATTTTCCCAAACTTCTTCAGAAGCTACACCCAGTGATTCAAGATTTTGCGGTTCGCTTAGAGATCAATTCTCATCTGAAATAATTTTCTGGTAATTCTGTTAAATTGGTGCTTTTCATTTCTGACTTCTACGGAAATATGAACATATTTTTTAACGAAAATTGAAGTTGTTTAGGTCTGTTATTGGGAAAGAATGATCAAGGTTTAGGTTACTTGAGAAACGGTACAGAATAATAAGTTTGATGGATTCTTGAGTTCTTGTTTGAATGTAATCTGAGGTCTAGGAACAAAAATTAATATATCAACTTGGAGATCTATGGTTAGACTTGAAACATCTTTTACTAGAAAACATTCTTGAACAACCATAGAGTCTTCAATTCTCAACATGATGATATTTCATTGTTTTATGCTCTCTCTTCTGTTTCGCCCAATCTTTCTAGCAAATTAAAAGACAAAATGAAGATTTTGTAGCAGTTATTTTGTGTACATAGCTCAACATTGGACATTTGTTTTCCCAAAAAAATAAAAGATAAAAAGAAAGAAATAGACTTGGTATCCTTTCTTCTGCAGCTATGTTTTTCAGGAATTAAGTTAACTTAAATGCCATTAGTTCACTTAATACTATATTTCTGACACTTTGTTGTTTTAGAATAAGCTTCAGTCAGTGTAATAATAAGGTAGAGATGGTCAAGACACATATATATGGCTTCTGAAGATTTGGAAGACCCTTTTTGCTACCAAGCTTTCTAGTATAGAAGCGCTCTAAAAAATTTGGGCTATTGAAATACTGGCAAGATGCAAACAACTGAAGACATTAGAATTAATTGGTTTGTGCTAAGTTATTTTTTTTGCAATTAGAAGGATTTTGGCCTTATTCCTGTTGTTGAGTGTTTTGAACTGCGACTTATACTGCTCAGATTTGGTTCGAAATACTCCGGAGTTATCTGTTGATATTGGAAAAAAATGTAAGGGAACTGGTATCCTTTAGAATCCTAAACTTTATTTGCTCCGGGAAGCCAAAACGATAATGCTGACACCTCTGCCCTATGTCAAAAAGATGAATTTGATCCAGCGAATAGCTGTGAGGATGTTCTGTGCCATATATTGCAGAAGGTATTTAACTTAACTACACAAGTAATGCTGGACAGAATTCGAATTTTAGTAGTTTCCTAGCATATGATAAGAGAGCTTTCTTGGTTTCATATTTCATCTTTGAGATTCTAACACGTGCTTAATTTTATAAGGTGTCTGACATCAAATCTCAAACCCGGTGCTCCAGAGATGTTGAAATGGGACGGTCAGGGCCTTTATTGCCCATAAAAGAGACTCCCTGCAATGTTGCTTTGCAAAAGGTATAACAGGATTGTTTGAATTCAGATATAAATGTGTTGTTTGGAAAGATGTTTAGTCTTGTGTTGCAAAGTCTTGTTTTGCGCATATCTGACGAAGAGCTCAAGGATGCCATGTTTGAAGGCAGTCATTCTGTTTTTTTATCACTGAAAGAAAGAAGCGGATTAGTGGGTAGAGCTCACTGCGATGATAAGATTCCTGGCGATGTTGACAACTCCAATGGCCCAGTGCAGGAATTTGAAGGGAGAATCAAAGATGTTCAAGTTGTTTTACCCAATCAAGTAGTAAGTCCTAGCACCAGTAAAAATGGAGTTGATGTGTCTCAGGAAAGAGTCCCTGATAGAAATTCGCCACCATCTAAGAGGAATAGGACTGACAGTAATGGTGGAAAGCCAGAAAGAGACACCCATAAAGACCAAATCATGCAGGAAGACTGTTATGATCCATGTGCAGAAACTGCCAAGAAGTTTAAGCCGGATGTCCATATTACTGAGTGCGCTGCAGTTGAGAAATTGAGAACGTCAGCTAAAGATGGACCATTAGCTGATTCATCTGAAAGAATTGTGGAACATATTGATAAAAAAAGGTGCAATTTGGAAAATGAAGCTGAGATAGGAGGCATGGATATGGAGTATAATGGAACGCATGATGCTGGCAATCAGCAAGCTGAGTTTAAGCAAAATGTCAATATTGCTACACATGCTATAGTGGCGAAATCCATAACGCATTGACTGGAGATCGATTATTAACAAATTCATTTAAAGTATTCCAGAACATGTTGACAGAAAAGGTTGCAATCTGGAAAAGGAAGCTGAGATCAAAGTCGTGGACAATAAGGACTTTGATATTGCTAGTGATGGCGCCAATCCATTTGCTGCATTACAGCTGCGCATGAGGAGCAGCAGTGTTGATGGTGCTGGAGATGAGGATTGTCAACTGCAGACTCCTATTCATGACAATATAGAGGTTAATATCCCTTCAAAATAATAAAAAAACCCTACGTAACTCCTTTCCTTCGAATTTGCAAGAAAATACATCAAGTCGCCCTGAAGCAAATTATGAAGTTAAGCACAATCAGGTTCTTGAAACTGCGAGTGATGGTGACGACGAGTATCATGACGAGAGAAATGATATTGGTTCAAAGAAGAATGCTTTCTCTAGCTCTCAGTGCGGATACCATGAAGATTCCTTGGAAACACAATAAACTCTATGTATGAAGTGCAATAGTGGCGGGCAACTTTTTATTTTGCAGTTCTAATACCTGCCCATAAGTGGTTCATGAAAGCTGCTTGGGTTCTGCTGCCAAGTTTGATGGAGATGGAAAATTTAATTGTTCCTTTTGTGCGTATTCTCGAGCTCTATCAGAATACTTGGAAGTTAAAACAAAGGCATCCTTGGCAAGGAAAGATCTCTCCACTTTCATTGGCTTGAAAGTTGGAAATCGAGCAAAAAGTTATCTACGAGATCACGGAAGTCAAAGCAAAATCCGGTAACAGGAATTGATGAGCTGAATGAAAATGAAGAAAATGTTGATGGAGATTCTTTGAATAAGGCTGATCACACCTATAGGAGGACAAATGTGGAAGATAGGCTACAAGAGGAGCCTTCAATATCATGTGTTGACAATGGTCTCTAAATGAAATAGAAAAAGAGAATCTTGAAACGGAAGGGAGGGAACAAGAGCGCCAATCTCCAATTCAGCCAGAAGAACAGCAGATTGAGGTGCAGGCTCTTTAGAAATCTGATGGTGATATTTCATCTCACAAACAAGCAGACATCGACTATGGAAATGAGAGACAAGCTGTAATAAGAAGGCAGAAGAGAGCCACGCATCCACCAGAGTCATCTTTACCCTCTGAACCTTTGAACCAAAAAAAAATTGTGAAAGACTTGAAGACGATGATGAAAAATCTTCTGGATTAAAGTAGTCCATGAGACCAGGAACAGGTCACAAAAAGTAGTAAGTATTCTTCTCGTGCATAGTTTCTTCCAATGCCACTATTGTTATGCTCTACTAGAGAATGGAGTTTCATTTGTCCCTTTCCTAGCACTTGTGTCATGTGTCGATAATCAAGAATTTTTGTTTCCTGCGAGCAGATCTTACAGTTATCAGGAGGACATTCATCCACTCCCCTGGTCTCTTAACATAGTCATGCATTTATTCAAGGAATCCTTTACATTGTTGAAATTTGTTTGCTTTGACATTAACTTTCTGTGATGTCCATTGTGTTGTTATTATTCTGTAGTGAAAGTTCTTTTCTTTATTGAAGCCATTGTTGGTTGGAATCTCATTTGTTTTGGTTATAGTAAAAGTGAATTAGTGCGAGAAAAGGCATAATGAGTTGAGGTGCCTTTGTTGCTGCAGGAAGGAGTGAAGAAGTTTTCTAATGAGGAGGATCTGAGTGTAGCGGGGAATTTGTAGCTAATGTTTTCCAGGAAGGTTGTACTAGTACTACAATTGATCTCTCGAGGATAAGTGGAACAAAAATCAAAGTGAAGCTTTTAACTTAGCTTGTATTTGTTTTTAGCTCTAGTCACAACAAAACAGAATGTAGCTAGTGAGAAGGAATAATTAGGTGAGGAGGTGGTTGTCATTGTTATTAACATGAGGTGTTTTAGGGGCTGAGGAGTAAGGCTGTAAACGGGGCGGGTCTTACCCGTACCCGCACGGGTCTGTACCTGTTTTTAGTGGGTAAGGTTTAAATTTTATACCTGCGAATCCGTACCCGTACTCGTACCCGTATTTATACTGTTATATGGGTTCGGGTAAGGTATGTTGTAGGGCTGTAAACGGGTCCAGACCCTCAGGGTACCCCCAGACCCGGACTCGTACCCTTATAGTGAAACTTGGACCCGGGACCGGGACCCCATACCCTCCCGAGTATAAAATTCCGGACCCGGACCCGACCCTCCGGGGGTCCGAGTGCGAGTGCAGGGTATACACGTACCCAGTATGACATTTTTTCTATTTTATTTCCCTGTTAAACAAAAATATGTAAAACAATGTATAATTCAAAAAATAAAAATTTTAACAAGATTAACATAATCTCCTTAACATTTCTTTCAACAAATAAAATCATTTAAGATCTTTAATTCACGTTCAAATATACATAAAATCATCATAGTGTGAGTGTGAGTGTGAGTGTGAGTGTGAGTGTGAGTGTGATGTGATGTGAGTGTAGTTGGTTGGTAGGTAGGTAGAGTAGAGGTAGTAGGTTAGGGTTAAAGATAAGAGTAAAATAATATATTAAAAAAATTATAAATTATATATTAATATAATATAATATATAAAATATATTATCATTTTATTAATACAGGTATACGGGTCTGGGTATCACCATACCTTACCCGGACCCATATAGCAGTATAAATACGGGTACGGGTAAGGGACCGCGGGTATAAAATTTAGACCTTACCCGCTAAAAACGGGTACAGACCCGTGCGGGTACGGGTAAGACCCGTCCCGTTTACAGTCCTAGTATGTTGATGTCCAGACCCGTATACCCGTATTAATAAAATAATAATATATTTTATATATTATATTATATTAATATATAATTTATAATTTTTTTAACATATTATTTTACTCTTATCTTTAACCCTAACCTACTACCTTTACCTACCAACCAACTACACTCACATCACACTCACACTCACACTGCCTGTCACACACTACACTTATAAAATTATAATATATACTCACTTCAATATTTCTTTTGTAGGAGACAAATAGGAGCAAGCAATATCCAAAATCCAAATGCTTTGGTTAATGTATTTTATTGAACTAGAACTTTTATTTTTATTCGATTAATGTACTATGACGATTTTGTGTATATTTGAACTTTTAATTATGTGAATTAGAGATGTTAAATGATTTTATTTGTTGAAAGAAATGTTAAGGAGATTATTTTAATTATGTTAAAATTTTTATTTTTTGAATTATACATTGTTTTACATATTTTTGTTTAACAAAGAAATAAAATAGAAAAATGTCATACGGGTACCCGTACTCTACTCTAGACCCTGGAGGGTCTGGGTTTAGGAGTACCCTGAGGGTTTGGACCCGTTTACAGCCCTAGGAGGCAATGAGTTGTTATTGTTGAAGAAGCAGCTGCTGACTTTGTTTGGTCTCCATCTACCTAAAACATAGTGAGAGTGTGCTGTGCTGTGCTGTGCTGTGCTTCCTCCCTCCCTCCATGCACGAGAGAGAGAGAGAGAGAGTGAGTGAAGGCGCCATGGAATGGATGGGCATGAGATAAAGGTGAATGTCAGGAGAACATGTGAATAAGAGAGCTCCGTGAATTCCCAAAATGTTTGTGAGGTGCTTCCTTTAATACCCTTTCTCCATTTTTACTTCATCTCTACAGTTCCCCATTCCCCCCCTCCCCTCCCCTCCCCTTTCTGCTTCTTTTGCTGATGATTGCATCAACATCAGTAGGTTCCGATTCTGCCATCAACCAAAAAAATAAATAAGTAAATCAACTTTGAATAGACGATAAACTTAGTTACTTTTACTTGATAATGTCAAGTGAGAGGTCTTCAATTCGAATTACTTAAGTAGCAATTTAATATCGCATGTTAGTCTTGTGTTGTTGTTTGGGAGTTTTATATCCTTCAATCATTTTCACATTAATCGATGATTCTCGGATATTGTATTACCAAAAATAGACATTAAGTCTGTAAAAGTTAAATTGTTTGCGAAGAAAAATAAAATTCTAATTTAATTTTTATATTGGGAGCCTTTAGACTAAAGGTTATACCTCCATCATTTGCACTAACTAATTGTACAGAAGACTTTTATGTCTTTGTATTAATGAATGATGGTTGATTTAAATAAAATAAAAATAAGACTCAAACTTGAACACAAGTTACTACTAAGAGCAACAAAATTGTTTGACTACTAAGAGCAACAAAAATTGTACTTAGGGTCAGTTTGATGCATTGGTTGGTTGTTAAATGTGATTGTAATGAGCGTGATTATTTTTAACCATGAATCTATCATCATTTAATATAATTTAATAATTGTGATTATTGTAATTGTAATTTTAAAAAATCAAAATACAAACATAATTAAACAAGTGTTTAGTAATTTTTATTTCAAAATTAATTTTTATAGTATTAATTGTCCAATATGCCCTCATATATTATACTTTATATTAATTTTATATTACCTTACTAAATAATTTGAATTTGTATATTGCTGAATATATTATATACTTTACATATTGAAATATTTATTTGAATATTACTCAACGATATTTATATAAGAAATAAATATTAATTAAAATTTGTCTGTAAAAAAAAAGAAAATATTAATTTTACTTATATATTTTTTATGAAAATGTAATATATATATATATATATAGATATTGATCTTAATAATTCGATTCATATTTAAAAAATATGTGTATTCTAAAAAAAAGATAGAAGAGTAATTTAATTTGTAATCAAGATTATTTTGGAAGTTTATAATTAATACTACTTTTGAAAATAGTGATTGGCAAAAGTTAGGTACCCTCAACTTTTTTCCAATTGTGAAGAAATTACGATTCCAAACACATAAGTTAAACATTTTTTTTTTTGTCAAACACCTTATTTCTTAAACGATAAAAGCTGTGTGGTTTCCAAACAACTTACAAAATAGCTTTTGCAACTGAAAAACGTTTTTTACCTTTGTAAAAGTTTTCCCAAACAGGCACTTAAAAAAACACTAATACCACATAATATTCTGAAAAAAAAATTTTATTATAAACCAAGTTTATAAATAGAACATGTATCCCTTGAATGTTAAGCCCCTTGAACCTTGTCTTTTTCATATACAAAAACTTGATTTACTTAATGACATGATTTACTTAAAATGAGTGGTTGGATTAGAATCTTACCCAAAGATGGCAGCCTATGTTTCCAAGAGTGAAATGGGGTTTTTTTCTTGGTCTTGTCCATATTAAAAAATTTCAGACTGAAGTGGGCTTTTTTTTTTTTTTTTTTTTCCAGTTTTCGCCGTAACGCATAGTGGTGGATGATAACGCACAATCGTTGTGCGTTATCCCTAATCACCGCGGTAATCGCGTAAAAATCTAACATGGATCCCATCTGGCGCTGAGCTGTAGATAACGCACAATGACTGTGCGTTATCAAGCTTAATAACGCACAGCTATTATGCGTTATTAAGCTAATAACTCACAGTGACGGTGCATTATCATGTTTTCATCCGGTCTTGAGTGAGAACTTTCGAAGGGATGTCCTTTTAATTTGACATTCTATCCTCCAAACATGAAAAATGAACGGGGTAAGAAACAAGGTAAGCGATTTCAGGGGGAAATAGATTATAGAAATCTGGATTCTCCCCCAAGATGTGGTAGATGTCGCTTGCCGGGACATAATAAGAAAAATTGTAATAACCTCAAACCGAGTAATGTATAAGTTTGACATTTTCTTGAAATAGTTGTAATAAAACATGTTTATATTAATGAAATTTTTCTTTCAATTTCTTATAATTACTATATCATTGCTCGAAATTTGTACGGTTTCTTTAGTATTACTTCAAATAAATTGCGATGAAATGGTCAAAATATAAATATATTTTCCAAAAAAATGATATAAATAGCACAAAATAAGTTAAATATAATAAATACAGTCTTTTTAAAAAAAATTATATACAATTATAAGTTTTTCCAAAACAAATTTTCATTAAAAAAACAATTCATTAAACAAATTACTCAAAAAAAAAACTTATACAATTATAAGTTTTCCCAAAAAAAATTTTGATTAAAAACAAAAAAAATGTTCATTCAAAAACATAAAATAAATTAAATAACAAAATTGTAAACAAATTAAAAAATTTTAAAAAAAATTTAAAAAAATAAAAAAATTTAAAAATAAAATTAAAAACAATTATAAAAATTAAATAAAAAATAAAAAAATAGAAATAATTAAAAAATAATTACGTGGTTGATAATGCACAACGAGTATGCATTATGCCATGTCATAACGCACACCCATTGTGCGCTAGCAGCCACATAGGCTGATTTACTTAATTAACTGATAACGCACAATGGTTGTGCGTTATCACATTATGCGTTATGGCCAGAGCTGGAAAAAAAAAAAAAAAAAGGCTCACTTCCGTCCGGGATTTTTTAAAGTGAGCCAGACCTAGAAAAAAACCGTGAAATGGCACACAACGTTTACATTAACTATTAAAATTTCTCCAATAGTTGGTGAAATAAAGAATTTTCTTGAAGCCTATTTTATAGAAGCTTTATTTTTCACTAATCCCATGTAAAATTTATTTTTTATTAATATATATATATATATATATATATGATCCCATTTCCAGTCCCAAAAATGACACCCAAAACTGAAAACCAGGTTGCGCCGAGTGCTCTTGAAAGGAGTTGGTTGTGAGAAGAGCTATGGCATCGCTCTGTTTCTCTATTCCATGGATTGATTTTGTGGAAAAGATATCCAGAAACCTTGGATTCTTTATCCCTCGCACTGGACCCTCAAAAAAAAAAACTTTGCAATTTGGCTGTTATAATTGCATCCACGAGTCGTCAAGACTTTTTCACATGTTGTATAAGCTCATACTTTTCATGCATGCAACAATACTCGAGACTGCAGTACATATATGCCTTATGTGCTTACATTTTGATTTTGGACACTATTATTAGAGAGAGAGGTCCTCGATATCTAAAGATTTATACAATCCTAATTAATTTAAATTTAACTTACAAAATATTCACAGAGTTTAACGTTTCCCGACATTATAAAAAAATTTAAATATTCACAGTACACTTACCCATTATGTCAAAGCATAGGTTAATTTTGAAGTACAGAACCAAGTAAGTTTTTTAAAGTTTTTTAAATACATGATATGTGACTGCACAGTGAACAGCGGGCAGTTCTTAGCTTAACGGTCATGTGGCTTCCTTTAGAACTCCATCCAAACGTGACAACATTTAAACCAAACTACAATTCTAAACTATACATAACCCGCGCCTTTCACTGAAATGTTGCACTTTCACTTCTATTTCCACTCTTGTTTCAAATATGGATAGTTATAGGAAAAGTCTTCTAAAGCCATGGAAGAAAGGTCCTGCAAGAGGAAAAGGAGGTCCTCAGAATGCTATGTGTGAGTATCGTGGCGTTCGCCAAAGAACCTGGGGTAAATGGGTGGCAGAGATCAGAGAGCCTAAGAAGAGAACAAGACTCTGGTTAGGCTCCTTTGGCACAGCTGAAGAGGCGGCAATGGCATACGATGAAGCTGCAAGAAGATTATATGGTCCAGATGCTTACCTTAATCTGCCACATTTGAGATGCAACTTTAACCCTTTGAACAAATCACACAAGTTTAAGTGGTTTTCTTCTAACAATGTCATTTCAATACCAAATAGTGGGTTACTGAATTTGAATGCACAACCTAGTGTACATGTCATTCACCAGAAACTTCAAGAACTCAAGAAAACAGGGTTTTTCTGTCAAACATCTTCTTCAAGTTCATCCTCGAATCCCATACATGATCTAGATACCATTGGCAATCAACCCCATATAGAAAATCTTGATACAATGGATAAACAAGTAGAATGTCCACCAGAAAACAGATTTATAAACCAAGAAGAGAAACCTCAGATTGACCTAAATGAATTCCTTCAGCAGATAGGAATAGTTCAGAAAGAGGATAAGCCAGATGCCTTTGGAGCTTCCTCTTCCTCAAAGATCACAGAGAAAGACGTGCCACTGAATGAGGACGGCTTTGCTTCATTTCCAGATAGTTTCTTTAGCTGGGAGACAACAAGTGAAATACCAGATATAGAGTATCATCAAGAAGCAGAGAACAGCAATTTCCATGTTTACAATGTTGCTGATGACCTGGTATTTCCCACTTCTATTTGGAACTTCTGAAGAAATACATGACTCAAAATGTAGCCTCACTACGACTATATATATTAGACTCCACTTCAAGAACCCAATTTCTTTTGAGCTATGCTCTCTAGCTGACTCTTAAGGTAGACATTCCAAGATGGAGCAGGTAGGGGTAGTGGGGTAGGGTTGCTCTTCAGTGTTCCATGCATGAATGAGAGAGATCAGAGTAACCATTTCAGTTTTTTTATCATAAGAAACTTCATATGTTGCGGAATAGAATATACAGAAGATATGATGTGTTCATCGTAGATGCAGTGGTGCATACTGATAATGTACTTACTAGCTGAGATATTTTGTCTAATTTTTGTTGCTAAGGACTTTAACTTCAGATTTAGTTTTCCATTATTTCTTCATCTGCTAAATTATCCACAGGCAATATGTGTGTGTGTGTGTGGGTGTGTGGAGACATGGTTGGAATTGGCGAAGAAAAGTATGATTGCACAAATAGCCGGTTCACAATATAATAGTCCAAAGAATAGGGGATCATTCACCGGGGACAGCAACCTAAGTGGCAGTCAAAAAAGTGTCCGGATAAAATCTGCTAGAATGCAGAGTAATACGAGTTCAGAAAGCACTAGAACCACTCAGGGAATGGGAATAGGATACTAAATGATAGCCTAATATTTGAATGACTTACCTGGCTCTCTGTGATAGCAATGCAACCGTAATTTCCTGCACTCCAAATGACATCAGAGCTATCCTTGAACATTCTCACATACAGTGCATCACAAGGAAACAAAGACAACACAGCTCTTAAGAGTTTCGATATTCTATGTAAGTTCATCTGAGAGAGCCAAATTATAACTGAAGAAACCCCCCTTTAACAATGGAGTTCTATAGTTATGCTGCATCAAAAAAGATAAAACTATAAATATATGATCATTAATCCACTGCTTCCTTTTAGCTAATGGAGGAGTGCATCTTCACTGATGGAATGCCTTAGCAAGAGAGCTGGTGATTTTCTTCAAAAAACCATGCTGTCATGTCCTGATACAAATGCTGCTTTAAAACTATGCAGAAATTGTCATTCTTCATGAATATTTTTTTTATTCGTTTCCATACTCCGAAGCACTCAAATATTCACCATGTTCTTCAAAATACTCGATCATGCGCTTCAAGAAATTATCACCAGTGGCAGTCTCAGTGTCACAGATGATGCAACACTGTCTCCTGGCACGTGTCACAGCAACATTCATTCTCCTCCGGTCGCTCAGAAATCCCACCTTAGCATATGTTTGTATTAGTGTCTGAACAAAATGGGAGTTTTTTGGCTCTACAAAAAGAAAGGCCTCAATAAAAGCAGCAACAATAAAAAGAATACCTCTTTCTTCGAGTTTGACCGGACCATTGAGATGATAATAGCTTCCTTCTCTCGACCCTGGAAGCCATCAACTGTGGATATCTCCAGATCTTTTAGTTTGACGTCGTTGCTCCTCAATGTCTTCAAGAATACAACCTAAAACGAAAAAACAAACCATGCTAGGACCTCGTAAATCTTAGCAATTTGATGCATTGCAGGCTTCCAGAACTGCGTATTCCGATAAAAATTTAACCTGTGCTGCATATGGTGTAATAATTCCAATATCTGAAGTTTGGACTCCACTCTTAACAAGTCGCTTTGCGTGTGCTATGGCAACCTGAGCTTCACCTTCATTCAGCGTGCTATCCTCCTCATCTTTCTTTTCCTCCATGTCACAACTGAATATGAGAATGTTAAATTTTGAACATGCAAAAATACTAATAATACTAATTTTGGAAGCCAAAAAGCAAACAAAAGAATTATTATATATACACTAATTACTCGTGTTAATCCTAGTTTTTGCCTCAACAAGGAAACAGAACTTCATGGGGTTTGAATAGTTTGCATACCCAGCTATGTCTATGAGCAGAAGGGTTGGCTCTGTAGTAGATGACTTTTTCACATCACCAAGATCATACAGCATATGTGCAGAAACACTTGGATGGGCTGTGACCTGATGAAGGACAATATGTCCAAAATGATTCTCTCATACTTCACATATATATGAGTTGTTAATGCCACAATAGTAGAAAACAAGAAAGGGTTCAGCAGTGGTGACAGAAGCTAAGACAATAATTCAAACTGAAGCATGAGACTATCTGAGCACCTTACTATCATAGAGTTCTTTAGAGGACCAATTCATAATAAATTCATGCATACGGTACTGCACAGTGAGCATAGACATGACTTCATCGCCATATAACTCTGCAAGGCGTTCAAAAAGTGTTCTCCCCAACCCTTTCTTCTCAGCTTCAACACTTTGAATAGTTGGAGGAAGCTGGAGGTGATCACCTGCAAGAACACATCGGGATCCCTGAAATATAGTGCAAAAAATCTATTAGCTGCCCTGGAGTTGATATACATTTTACAAGCATTGCATCTCTGTAAAGATAGTACTGCTTTTAGCTTCTGTTCCTCTTAGGAAAATTAACCAGAAATCCACAACCAAAGTCACCATAAGAAAAGCAGGATTAGAAATAGAGAGAATACGTATGAGAACAACATTTGTTACTATTGAATATGTAGAGTTTTTGTTATTTTTGTCCAGTCCATTACCTATGAGCTTATTTAGGACATGCCAAGTAAACCTCAGCCCCTCTATCAGACAGGATTGAACAAGCCTCTTCATCAAATTCAATAAATCACATACCTGGTTGCTTGATGTACAAGTTATGTCAGCACATTCGCAATTAGATCACGTTAGGTCACCTTTTCTAAACATGTTTGATTTAGTGCATCTGCAGAATTACCTTGAGCAAAGCAATCCAGCATGCAATTTCAAGTGCCTGAGCAGCTTCATCAATTATAACCAAATCAAATGAAGTGCCATCCAATTTTCGGGACAATGAACCAGTCAAGGTACTCAACACCACATCAGCATTTTTAATTACATCTGTCACTGCTAGCTGTTGCCTTTTCCGCTCTTCTTTGGAAAGAGCTTTGAGCTCCCTCCTTATGTCTCTTTTTGTGTTCTTATCTTTGACTTTTAGAAGTTTCCCATTTAGTACCTGCAGAAACTCATCAGTACAAAAAGGTAAGGAAACAAGCAATTAAGATTGACCTGCATCAAGATTTTATTAGTTAAAAAAAATATTAAAGATACAATACAAAAACAAGCAAAATCACTAGAAAATATATGATAGTGGACAGATAAATTTATCTCGACCAACAAGATTGACACTACTTAAAATATTTCATCATTAATCACAGTTGAGAAATAAACAACAAGAAAGCCATGATCTTGTTATCAAGATTTAAAACAGACATTTGTTAATTGTCAAGATATAACATTATTGTTACCTTCATCTCCTTACGGATGTCATTCGCAAGACCACTATTATCCCCACGAAGAACCTGCAGGGGACAACTAAATCAGTAAGTCTGTTTTACAATATCTTGAAAACCAAAGAATCCAAATACCGGGGTACAAAGATCACACAAAGGGAAAAAGAAACGCATTACCATGATATGATTACCACAAACATAAACAAAATTGAAATAGAGAACACTTTCACCAGAGTTCGCCAGTAAAAGAGAAGTGTATACATGAAACTATCTGGTAGTGACATTGAACAATTAATGAGATTTTTATCAAGACAGCAGAATTAGCACAGAGATAGAAAAGTGAGAATACAAATAAGGGAAATTCTTCTAGAACAAATACAAAACTTATGAAATTCCTCAGATAAAGAAACAATAAAAGCAGAAAGAAAAGAGGCAGAGGGAGAAGCAAGAGCAATAAAATATATAAACAACATTGTATCATAATGAGAAGATATAACCAACAGGATAATGAAAAATGATAATGTAGTTCCAGCTGTTCTTGAAACGCAAAACAGAGATCCTACCTGAGCATCTAGAGCACTATCCAGTATTTGAGGAAGTAAACGTGCAGGATGCCCTAATCTCACCAACTTAACCCTAGTGAAAAATAATTGAAGACATTTCATTGATTCTGCTTCACTTCATTTCCAAGAACACATGAAATGGCAAAGCAATTAGCTTAACATTGGTGGACATAACATTGCCACTGCATATGTCAAGCTCTCAACCCCATACTTGTTGAGTAATTCATTTGCAATTGAATAACTTTACGCAAAAAAGAAAAAATTTTACAAACAAAAAGAATACCTGTGAGGGACAAGTCTTTCAACAATGTTATCCACAGCAATATTTGAAGCTGCGCAAACAAGAATCTTTGATCCACGTTTCACTTCTTGTAGGATAATTTCCACCACTGTGGTAGTCTTTCCCGTTCCAGGAGGTCCATGCAACAAAAATAAATCCTTTGACGAAAGAGCCCTTGAAATGGCATCTTTCTTAAAAGGGTGGGAAAAAGGCAATAGTTTCAGTTTTCCAATGACTCAAAACTCAACCATTAAGGATTATGCAGGACCAGGGGAGGAAAGAATTATGCTAGAATGTTAATGAGATATATTTTCAGCAGTAAGTAATGAAGAAAAAGGAAGAAAATGCATCATAAATTTCAACATAGTGAAAGAAAGAAGAGAATTTGACATCAAAGATGTGTGCCAAATTCAGTGGCCAAAGACCTTTAAGCTTGAAGGGCTATGTCAGTTGGTAAAGAAGTCCTTACCTATACATAACAGTTTTAAGCTCATACATGTTTTCCGTGAATAAAGTTCGAGTTTCTTCTAGAATTCATTGAATAACACAACTTTCATCTTTAGCAGTAAGAAAATGGCACAAGTTTTACACAGGACATCTTAGAAGAAATGATTTTTTATGCCAATGAGATACAATTGCATATTAATGAATAGCATACAAAATCAGTGAAAACAATGGAAATTATGCTTCAAAGACCTGAGAATGGTCCAGGTTAGAGTTAAATGGAGTAAATTTGATATCTTTCTTGGATACTGCAGGTGGTTGCTCTCCGAATAATACAGGTACCAAATCAGCAGCAGGGCCCGTCTTCACTCCTTTACTCAATTGAATTAATGTGTCTTTCATCCGACGATAGGTAACCTGCATGAGCAATAATTCTTGCTTTCATATTTAAACAGAACTCCTCACTTACCTCTAGCAGTATCTATCGATGAATTTTTAGTGATTTTAGTATAAATATTCCACATCAAATATTTACTTTTTTGAATTATTTACAAAGTTAAGTTAAAAGGAAATAGCAATAGAGTAAAAGAAAATTAACATTGACTAATTACTTTTCCAAATTATTTAGGGAGTTAAGTTACAATGAAATAGCACTAGATGCTAACTTCGAAAAGCCCATATTTGGAGTTGCAGTACCACAAAAATAAAAGTGAAATTTAAAATTCAGTCCCAATAAAAAGTTATTAAGATAAGCTTTTATTTAGAGTATGCACATATGAGAACCACTTAACGATGCCACATAATGCCTTTCACTAAAAGAGGTACCTCATTTGCCAGTTTTTCAAGGCGCAGTGGACTATTTAAACCATCTTCAGGAATATCATCAAAAGCTACTGTGATAGATGAATCCTGATCAACGTCAAAACCATTATTACATTAAAATTTCAACCAGATGAGCAACTATAATCACAGATAAATTTGACAGGTAAATGTAATACCTTAAGCCTGTAAACAACACCCTGCCCAAGGGCTGGAGAACCTGGATCAGCCTTGTTTGGTTTCAGAATAACAACATCATGAGTACCGAACTACAAAAGGAGAAGCAAAGTCCTTCAGGGAAAAGGATAGTGCAAAGAAAAACTCATGAATACAAGGAAATAAACAGATTCAAAAGCTTGGGGCAGGAACAGGCCCTTCCTGCACTACTATTGCAGGAATCATAAACTAGTATTTGGATTGGGTTTGCATTTGAGAATTTTTGTCCTAGGTTTCATTAAAGAGAATTGTTTGTGAGAGAAGTGAGATTCAAAGTGAAAACTTTTGCATTATATTTCATAATGAAAGGCAATTCAAATACATTAAATATTCTAGATAAGGAATAATGGATGCACTTAAACTTCAATCTGCAAATATTTCAGAAAACAAGCAAAATTGATCCAGAAGATGTGAAAATGCTTGATCTGAAACAAACTATAACTATAATCCACAAGATCATCACATCAACTTACTTTGTGAGCAGGAAGCACATCCCCTTTATTGGATTGAAACTCAAGAAGTGTCTTGCCCATTAACCCTGTCTATGGAGTAGCACACTAGTATTCATTACAGCAACAAAACATAGAACTATTATTAATAATAGCAAGAAGACAAAGAAAAAGCCAATACCTGAACATCCACACACTTTAAGTTAAAAATGGCAGAACCCTTCTTTTGAGCACTGTCCAAACTCCTTGTTGCACCCAAGGTCGTTGAAGCCGATATCTCAGCTTCCTTCAACAACCATTTAAACATAATTAAATGAAAGAAACTTATGCCAGTGCAGAACATGGATGGCTTGTAAACCCAGTTTCAACAGTTCCATAATGTATACTCAGGCCAATCAGAATTCAAAATAAAAAAGCAATAATGATAACAATAACAAATAATACGGTAAGAAAAATCGGAGTCACATATAAAACTGTCACATGAGAACTAGCAAATACATGCATTAGGTAGCTTAAGGGCCAGCCTACTCCAAACATAAAAATGCTTCATGTTTCTATTATTTGATGCTAAATTAGCTCTAGATTAAACATTCTTTTAAGCAAATAAAAGAACAGTCTTGTTCACAATTACAACCAAGAATGAATTTTTGGAATCTAGAACTGTCAATCAAGAATGAAGTAGAAACTCTATCAATCAAGAAGTCCAGTATATTTTTTGATAATGACACAAAACAGGAATGCTACGCCTGCAAGTGTAAAATTGTTAAAACTACAGGAAAAAAATATATATATCGGTGTAGTTCGGACCTTCTCCATATCGATTAAAGGTGCCATGATGGAGACGAATTGATCAAGCGTTATAGCCTTGTGCGTCTTTTTGCTACTTCCTCTTCCTTTCTCCATTGCTTCCTGCTTCACTTCACTTCCCCAACCCCTCCCTCCTCTGCTTCCCGGGATTTTTTTGACCTGTTTGGCTGTGTTCTACTTACAAAACTCTCCGCCAATAACCCTGTCTTTGGAAGATGCCCAGAAATAGTTTCAACGCATTACTTTGACACCTGGAGAAAACATAAAAAGCCAAGCGTTCATACCATTCTAAAAAACCCCTGTACTTACAGTCAATTGTCAATTGAGTACCTAAACTTTTGATTCGGACAATCAACTACCTAAATTAGGATTCTGTCAAAAAATCAGCTTTCTAATTGTGAAAATCAAGTACCCAAATTAGGGTTGAACCATTATTTTTGTTGGAGAAACTCTAATTTATGTATTTAATTATCAAAAGTAAAAGTTTATATATTCAATAATTAACTAAAGTATAGGGGTTTTTTTAGAATTAATAAAAAAAATTTATCAGCAATTAATGCATGACCTAGTTAGAAGAATACGTGGTGCGTCAAGACAATGATTAAATTTCAATCCAACCCCTAAAATTTGACGATTGTCTTAAGGAGCTACTTTTAAAAAAAAATGTCATAAAGAGTCCCAAAAATAAGACATTTATTTCAAATTAGTCCTTTAATTAGCTTTCCAATGGGAGGCTAGTCTCGGCACTTAAATGGGGTAGATTACCATATGGACACGAAAGCTAAAAGGTAATATACAATTTGGTTGGTCATTTGGGGACAACTCAGCTTTGTATAGGCGGAAGATAAAAAAGCAGCCTTAGAAGAAGTAACAAAAAAGGAGTAGGTGGAAGTTCAATCGCACCCTGCAATTTGAACTTTTGAACTGTGGTCAAAAGGGTTCGAGTGTCGAACTAAGTTGCAAGTAAAGTTCTAAATAGGTTGTCTTTTACTTATATATTACTTAAATTTTACCTATTAATAATGTGTATGGATAAAATGCTATACCTAAAACTCAAATTTATACTCAATAATCTTTTGTTAAATAGGTATGAATAACATATTATATTATCCATACATATTTATTCGAGACTCGATCAAATAAAATAATAATATATTTATTTATATATACTCATTTTAATTATTTCACTATAATTAGAAAAATTTGCTTGTTATCTGTGTATCAAGTCTTCCATTGATTTATTTGATCACGTATCATAATATTCTTCTTCCCAAATTTTGAGTATTTCTGTTCATTGATTTTTTCCTTTGGTTAATTAATTTATGTTTTTGTGTCAATTAATTAATTTTTTATGTTTAATTATGATGTTCGGCACAAAAAAGAGAGAAAAAAGAGGAAAAATCTGAAATAATATTATATTTTTTTAAATAGGAAAAAAAGAAGAAATTGTTATTTAAAATGAGTATACATAAATTATAGTATAAGATTTTTTGTACCACTTTATATTCAGATTAATACACAAAATGGTACGAACCCATAAATTATTTACCCATAAAGTATGAGTTTGAGTTAATATTTTATTAAAAAGGTTTTGATCCGGTACGGGATGTACCTCCCATGTAACCCATTTATACATCCCCCATGTAACCCATTTATAGCCCTAGTTGCCAAGGTTGAAGTGCAGAGTTACTAGGGCGACGATGCAAGTAAAAGTTGTTGATGGCAATATATCATAAGTTTGACAGTAAACGTAGATGTGTATTGTTGGAATGGAACACAGGCCTCTCAGACTACAGAATTATCACGGCCACAGCAGCGAATGGGCACACAAAGAACCCATCACCTTCAACAAAAAATGAAGACTTTTGATGATACATTAATTAAATTCAAATCAACCCTCCTTCTCTCTCTCTATTACATTAAAAAGTTCATGTCAACTAAATCATGACTTGAGTCAATCAACAATCAACATTCAATCATATCAAAAATGAATTCCCATGGTCAGACTTCAGAGTGAGTAATATTAAGTATGCTCTACGGAGAGTAGAGTAGTTCCAAAACTCATTTGTATATGAGGGCATCACGACCTGGTCCAACACCAATGTAATGGATTGGTACACCAACAAGTTCTCCTATCCTTTCAACGTATCGTTGTGCAGCCTTAGGTAGATCTGAGTAGTTTCTTATGGAAGATATATCTGACTGCCATCCCGGTAAAACTTCATACTCCACCTATATATGAGCAGCAGAAAATAAATCCAAATTAAGCAATGCTTGAACAATGCAATCTGGTTTAATGGGCGAGAAATAATCAAATGTTAAAGATACACAATTCCAGAACTGCATTGGTACTAAAATCTCGCTGTAAATGAGGTTACTTTTACCAGTGTTCTGGGTTTAAGAATCCCGTAGATGTAAAATAGAGAAAATTACCTTGATTTGCTCCAGAGTACGAAGATCTGCAGGGAATGATTTGATTGGTGTACCGTCTTGAAGACTGTAAGAAACGCCCAACTCAATTTCAGGAAGCTCTGAAAGTACATCAAGTTTAGTGAGGTTCAGAGAAGAGAAGCCATTGATTAAGCAGCAGTATTTGAGTGCAACAATATCAAGCCAGCCACAACGACGAGGTCGACCAGTAGTTGTGCCAAATTCTTGCCCAGCAAACCTAAGGAGATCACCACCTTTCCCCAAGATTTCTGTTGGGAAAGGACCTGAACCAACTCTTGTAGTGTATGCTTTAACCTGCAGTCATAAGAATGAAGAAGTGAAGCTGTTAGTTATGACTGGAAGGACCAAAGTTAGAAACCAAAAATTCATTATCAGATTTCTCAAGACGTTAGCAAGATAAATCTATGTTTCCGAGGAATGACTTTCTTTTACTGACAGCATCTTTGACCATAACTTCATCATATCCCAGGGTCGACTGCATGCTAACTTACCAAAACTTTTATACATTGCAATCTTTTGTCAGGCGAAAAACACTTCCACCTTTCTAAAGGTTCTCTCAAGTGAAACATCACCTCACAATGGAAAGAGAGAAACCAAAATCCACTTACCACTCCAACAAGATCCCCGACTGCCCGGGGAGCAATGCCAAGTCCTGTACAGATCCCTCCAGCTGAAGGACTTGAAGAGGTGACAAAGGGATAGGTTCCAAAGTCAATATCCAGCATGGTTGCCTGACCACCTTCCACCAAAATCCTCTTCTTCTCAGAGATAGCCTCATTCATGAAGTGCACAGTATCTGTAATGTAGGGTTCCAACCTCTCAGCAAATTTCTTGTATCGTTCAACTTCTTCTCTGAGCATGTCAGGGCTGTAGTTAAAACCTGGGAATCTTGAAGCTGCATCTGATAATAAAAGATCAAGTTTCTGGGGAAAAGTGTCCATATGCCTCAAGTCACTTACTCTTATACCATTGCGGATAACTTTGCTCGAATAGCAAGGCCCGATTCCTCTTCGAGTAGTGCCAATAAAGGATTTAGCAAGCTCTGCTTCCCTAAGCCCGTCAACAACTTGATGAAAATCAAACAGTAAATGAGCACGATCAGATATCAAGATTCTTCCTTTGCAAGGGACTCCATTAGATTCAAGGCCATCTATTTCTTTGAACAAGCCTGGCAAGTGCACCACAACTCCATTACCAATAACGCAAAGAGTTTCCTCATTAAGAATCCCTGATGGAACAAGGTGCAAAGCAAACTTTTTCCCCTCAGAGTTATAAATAGTATGTCCAGCATTAGCTCCACCCTGTCATCAAATTATGTATGATCTCAAAATATAACACTGAATAGTAAAAATCAATTCTGAATTCTGAGTTTCTACCGTGCCAAAAGAATAGTTCAAAGGTAGGGACTTCCTGGCTTATGTAGAAACACGTCATGTATAAACCACTCGGAATATGGTCTATGCAAAAAATGTTTAAAGAAGGAACCATCTGTGACCTTAGATTTCTTAATAAAATCTACCTACAACCATTGAAAAGATAAGGAGGCCAGAGAGCAAAAAAGAAGAAAGGGGGCGAGAGATCTCCCACTATATATCAAGAGGAACATATCCCATAAAATATTAAATGCAAGAATCAACATATGGGAATCTGAATAAATTTAATAAGTATGAGTTCTTTATCCTCCATAAAATAGCTACACTTCAAATTTGTCAGAGAGAATTTCCCTTCAGTATCACATAAATAAACATACACCCATACTTGGAAAGCTAGAGGTTGGCAAGCATATCATCAACCAGCACATAAACCGGTAAAGCAATCCAACAGATACTTCATCACAAGGCCGGAGTATAAATTAACAAATTAAACACCACGCCCAAAAAATCATTAAATCACAATCCAAAGAATTAAAATTTCTGCATCCTGATAATTATCAATTTAGATACAAAGGTTGGAAAACTCTCACGGTTTCGTAAAAACACATCTGCAACCTAGTTGATTAGCTCATATGCAAAAAAAAAAAAAAATTTGGTTAGCAACTTTTAAACCCCGCGTCTCCAAGTGCAAAAAATCAAACATGATAACCGAGCTTTGGAGCAAAAAATCCGTGAAAAAAGGCATAAATTCAGCATAAAAGCAACAGAACATGACAAGTCATGAAGCAAAAAACCAGTTTCTAAACATGTAGTTGAAGACAGGTACCTGACAGCGAGCAACAACGTCAAAATGCTTGGCAAGTATATCAACAAGCTTTCCTTTACCCTCATCTCCCCATTGGGAACCCAAAACGCCAGAAACCTGACTCAGCGAGTTGATTCGACTCATGGCAGCCGAGTCATTGGCCTGCTTCTGCTGATCGACTAAAGCATCAACAGGCTTCGCCGTAGAGCAGCAGACAGTGAGTACCTTGACTCGTCTCCTTTGAGTCAACAACAGCTGCTGGTGGTTGTACAACTTCTGATTGTTCAGAAGCAGGTTGCAGGAACCACCTGCTGATGCTGCGACTCTGGTGGTGGAAACAGTGTTGGCTTCCAGCCTCATAGCTGACGACGAAACGTTCATCGCGCCGGAGAGGTAGCGGAGGAGATTGGCGGAAAATGTAGTACAAAAAGGGTTTTGGGGGAGGATTTTTATTTATATATATGGTTATTCTATTCCATGGTGGAAAAAGAAAATGAAAAGAATTTGACGGCTGTTGTGGTTTGAAAGATTGAGGAAGGATGCCTAGCCCAGCCCCAGCCCCAGCCCAGGGTGATTTCCATCTTTGCCAGAGCCGCAACTTCTCTTCTCTGGTGAAAATACTTTTTTACATTCGAGCAACAGAGTGGCATCTTCGTCAATGAAAGGGTAAAACTGTCTTTACGGAATTTGCATTTCTTTTTGCATAATAAGAATTAAATCATTTTTTAAATTAAAATTGTTATACATTTTTTTTTTTTTTTTGTGGGTAAGAACTGTTGTACAGGGTATATAGGGATTGCATAGCTTATTTAATTTAAATGGAGTAAATTAGATAATTCCAGTATATTGTGATGGGTGATGACCAAATGATAAAAATTTATCTATTTCAGGACCAAAAATGGTCATTTTCTGTTTTTCCCCAACGCTCTCAATTTACTATGATATTTATTTATTTATCAACACTTAATTTTATATCAATATATAAACAACTAGAGGGTATAGTTGATAGGGAAAATTGTTGAACCAGATTCTACAAGCAAAAATTGTGGAGCTCATGTGAACTAAGTTATGAGCTACAACATTGGCAGAACGACTAACATATTTTAAGGTAATTAAGGTATCGACAGAAAAGTAATTATAAGACAAAAAAGAATTTCGGATTGCCTGGATAAAATTCCCAGCCGGGAAGAGATCTGGCTTATTCATGTGCACTTTATGGCAAACAGATTGAGAGTCCAATCCCATAACAAAAGACGAGAAGCCAGTACTGAAGCCCAAGTGAATAACCTGAATAATCGCTTGGGCCTCCACTGCCAAAACAGGGGGCACAGTAAGGGATTGATTGCGTCGTAGCTACTTTGATAGTACCTGAGTTGTCTCTAACTACCACCCTAATACTCGTATGAGCTTCCGACATTAATCTTCTAACTACTTTTTCAAAACCTTGGCATGTTTTCAAAATAACAAGGGGAGTTCTTTCTATCTCTCATGTTTTTTATATGCTTTGTACTTAATGTTGATCTTTTGAAGCATTCTCTTGGCTTAACTGTGTTCTTTTGTTCTACATAGTCATTATCTTGCATCTTTGTTTGTCATAATAAAAAAGGGAGATTGTAAGCCCTAAGGGCATATTTGATTAAATGTTTTTATTATGATTAACTTTTGCTTTGTGATGACGGAAATAGTTTTGTAAGAAGAACAAAAGATACATAAAAGGAGTCTCAAGGATAATCTACAAAGAAGCAAAAGATCACTCTACTTTATGAAGATGAAGTGATCAAGTTAAAGACCTTGAATACAAGAAGAATAGTTAGGGATAACTTTATAAGATATTTATATAAAACTCCCAAACTTGTTTCTTTGATTCTTGATCAATTGTGTTAGCTCCTTAGAAGAAACTTTTTTTTTAGAAATTATCCTTAAAAACTAAGTGCTCTTGATAAATCAAGTTGTTACGTGTTTTATAAGCTCTTGTATCAAGAATACGTGTTTTGAAAGTGGAGGAAAATTTGTGTTTTATAATTTTTCAGAAAAGGAGAAAACCGGTCGTCCGAAATCTTTCAAGTATAAAAGTCGATCATCCGATTTTTGTTTAAGAAAATCTGTCATTCGATTTTCTATTCTTTAATCGGAAGTCCTAATTTTTTGGACTCTCATAAAAACCTATCATCCTATTTTTAAATCAGACGTCCGAAAACTTTTAAGCACACCAAAAAAAAAAAAAAACTGGTTATCCTATTTTTGCTCTTTAAGAAAATCGGTCATCCGATTTTCTGTTCTTTAAGAAAATCGGACGTCCACTTTCAAAATCTGTCATCTGATTTTTGTTTTTACTGTAAGGAAAATGATCATTGCTGCTGACAGTAACAACTAGTTTTTTACATTCATATATAAAAGGCTATTGATCAGCCATAAATGAGTAATTGTTGAAGTTTTATTGAACACATTTAAGAGCATTAAAAGAAATTTTCAATCATCCTTATATTATTCAAAAGAAAAACTCCTTGGAGTTATATTGTTTGATCATTTTTCAAAGAGGAATAAGGGAAGCTTGTAGAAGCACTTCAAAAAGTTATACTCTATTTATCTCAAGCTTCTTTGGTAATATTGTTCCAATTCTACTCTCACATCTTATATTGTAATCAAAGGTTTTGTAAAAACCCTTCGGGTGATCATTTGATATTTTTGATTATCTTGTATTTTTTTGTAAACTTTAAGGTTATGTGCAAACCCCTTGAAGGGTGATCCTCATTATGGTGTTTTTTAAAGACTTGTGACTAGTGAAATTTGTAAAATCCTTGATTAAGTCTCAAGGTAGCAGATGTAGTTTTATTGAGAGAATGAACCACTATAAATTCTTTGTCTCTCGTTTTGCGATTTGCTTATTATCTCTATGCTTATTGTTTGATCATTCTTTATAAAAGAGATTTTATTTGGTTAGGAATTTTAGTAAAAAGAGTTATTAAATTCTTCTTCCAAGGCCCTATATTTTAATTGTGCAAAAGTTTTCTTTTAACTAGCCAAAAACCTTATTCACCCCTTAAGGTTTTTTAATTGGTATCAGAGCAGATCTTCTTTCAAAAGGCTTAACATCCTAAAAAGCAAAAGATCTTTTATAAATGGCTAGCATTTCAAACTTACCTTATGTAGAAGGCTCTTCTACAAATAGACATCCTCTTTTTAATGGCACTAATTGTACTTTTTGAAAGTCAAGGATTAAAATCTATATTTGCTTTATTAACTTTGATCTTTGTACGGTAAAAAAAGGACCTTTTGTTCCCCAAAAGGATGGAAGAGTCAAGAAGGTTGAAGAATTCGACGAATTTAACTCAAGAAAGATAACTCTCAATTTTCAAGTCATGAATATATTAAGTTGTGCTTTGGATGCAAATGAGTAGAATAGAGTGACCGGATGCGATTTGGCTCATGAAATGTGAAAATTGTTAGAAGTCACTCATGAAGGCATAAATCAAGTAAAAGAATCAAAATTGGCCATGTTGGTGAGAGACTATGAATTATTCATGATGAAGCAAAATGAAAGCATTAGTAACATGCTCACAAGATTCACCAACATTACAAATGGGCTAAAGGCATATGGAAAAGAATACACAAGGGAAGAGATAAATAGGAAAGTTCTTGATGCACTTCCAAAGGCATGGCAACCAAAAACTCTTGCCATAGAAGAATCCAAAAATTTGAGATTTCTTTCCATTGAAGTGCTCATAGGATCTCTTCTCACCTATGAGATGAAAATAAGGAGATTAAATGAAATGGAAGAAGAAGACAAGGGAAGAAAAAGTGTGGTACTCAAAGTAAAATGAGGAAGAGTAAGTAAGTTCATCCTACAATGAGGATGAAAATGATGAAGATGAAGATATGGCTTTGGTGGTTTGAAAGTTCAAAAATTCTACAAAAAAAGTTTTGACAAAAGAGGGAAGAAATCTCCATTCAAGAAAGAAGGATAAAGTTCCTCACTCTTCAAGGCTAGATGTTTTGAATGCAGTAACACCAATCATCTTGTAGCCGATTGCCCAAAACCCATAGAAAAGGAAAAAGAAGCACTAGAAGTAAAGCTTGAAGCAATAAAGAAAAAGAAGAAAGGTAAAGGTCCAATAGGAGCTTTGGATCAAGACTCAAGTGAGAGTGAAAGAGAAGAAAAAGCCAACATGTGCTTCATGGCATTAGAAAGTGAGATACAATCTTCACCTTCTAACTTTTCTAATCTTATTAATAATGATGATGATGATGATCCTAATTCTATGCTTATTCAAATGTATGATGAAATCAAAAAGATTTCCAAAAGAAACAAGGAGTTGAAAAATAAGATTGATGATTTATTAAATGAAAATTCATAACTTGTTTGTTAAAACAAAACTCTTCTTGAATCTTTAGAAGTTTTGAAAAGTGAAAAGGATTTTTCAAACCAAAAATTTCAAAAACTTGCTTTAGGGAACAAAAATCTTTGTGAAAAAGTTCTTTCTCTTGAGAAATGCATGGTTGATTACAATGATTTGAAGAAAAAGGTGAATGATCTTACCATGTGTATTGAAAAATTTACAAAAGGAAAAGAAAACTTCAAAAAAATTCTCGGTTCTCAAAGATCACCATTTGATAAAAACAGTATTGGATATAATCACTTCAATATTTTTTCAAACCAAACATGCTTTATAAAAGCTTCTTCACCTCTCTCACATCTTAGTTGGACATATTGTGAAAAGAATGGTCATAAGACCACAAAATATTTTATAAAAAGAAAGATTGAAATAGGAGTAAATACTATTTGGAAAGTAAAGAAAAGGCAACTAACATTCATGGACTCAAAAGAATATGGGTCCCGGAAGTCATCTCTACTTCTTCTATTGTAGGAACACAAACCAAGCTCAACTAAATTGTACTTGGATAGTGGATGCTCAAGACACATAACCAGCAGTGCATCTTATGAGTGAGCTCAAGGAAACCGAAAGTCGCTTTGTCACTTTTGGAGATAAGAAGAAAGGAAAACTCATTGGTATAGGTAACATTGGTAACGGTACATCCTCTTTAATCAAGCAAGTTCTCTTAATTGATAGTTTAAAGTTCAATTTGCTTAGTATTAGTTAATATGTGATAATGGCTGTAAAGTTGTTTTTGAAAGTGATTCTTCTTCTATCATTGATAAGCTTGAAAACAAAACAACTTTTGTTACAAAAAGAGTTGGTAATGTCTATGTTTTTCATCTTGAAGATCTTATTTCTCAAAACTTAAAGTGTCTCTCGGTTCATGATAATGATGCATTTTCGTGGCATAGAAGGCTTAGCCATGTTATCATGGATTTACTAAACCATCTTTCTTCAAAAGAGCTTGTTACAGGTTTACCAAAACTACATTTTGAGAAAACTAAACTTTGTGATGCTTGGCCATTTTGAAAACAAGTTAAAAACCTCTTTTAAACCAAAGAAGATGATTTCTACTTCAAAAACTTTAGAACTCATTCACATGGATTTATTTGGACCGATGCGGACCACTACACTTGGTGGTAAGAGGTATGCTTTTGTTATAGTGGATGATTTTTCAAGATTCACTTAGACATTGTTTTTAAGCCAAAAGGATGAGGCTTTTCAAGAGTTTGTCAAACTTTTCGAAAGAGTTCAAGCCTCCCTTGAGTGTAAATTGATCTCTATGAGAAGTGATAATGGGATAGAATTTAACAATCAAGATTTTACAAAACCATGTGATGATCTTGGCATTACACACAAATTTTCAGTCACTAAAATCCCACAACAAAATAGTGTTGTAGAGAGGAAAAACCATATTCTATAAGAAATGGCAAGATCAATGCTTTGTGAAAACTCCCTACCAAAATATTTTTGGGCCAAGGCCGTTAACACCACATGCTACGTGATGAATCGTGTTCTCTTGAGATCACTTTTTAAGAAAACTCCTTTTGAACTTATTTTTAACAAAACTCCCTCAATTGGCTATTTCAAAGTTTTTGGATGTAAATGCTTTACTTTAAACACCAAGGACAACCTTGGAAATTTTGATAGAAAATCTGATGAGAGAATTTTTCTTGGTTACTCTTCAAACAAGAAAGCTTATAGGAATTACAACAAAAGAACCTTATGTGTTGAAGAGTCGAATCATGTGAACTTTGATGAATGTAACATTTTTTAAAAGAAAGATGATGATGATGATGATATAGATAATTTCGTGAGCAACCAACCATTGCATACTTAAGCTATGGAGGAACATGCAAAGGAGGAAGAAGAGATTGAGGAGAAACAAGAAAATGATCAAGAAGCTCAAAATCTTCCTCAAGATGTGATATATCCAAAAGGACACTACAAGGACGAAATCATTGGTGATGTATCACAAGGGGTAAAAACAAGAAGGTATTTCATTGATAACTTTGCTTTATTATCTAAAATTGACCAAAGCTAGACTTGTTGCCCAAGGATTCAATCAAGAAGAGGGTACAAATTATGATGAAATTTTTGCTCCGGTTGCTAGACTTGAATCCTTAAGAATGCTTTTAGCTTTTGCTTGTTTTAAGAGATTCAAGCTTTTTCAAATGGACGTTAAAAGCATATTTTTAAATGGTAATATTGAGGATGAAGTTTATGTTGAACAAGCTCCCGATTTTGTACATGAAAATTTTCCAAACTATGTTTATAAACTTTCAAAAGCTTTATGTGGTTTAAAACAAGTTCCAAGAGCTTGGTATGAAAAATTAAGTGGCTTTCTCCTTTCAAACGATTTTCCAAGAGGTGTGGTAGACACAACCCTTTTTACAAAAGCCTCTTGTAACAATGATCTTTTACTTATCAAAATTTATGTAGATGATATTATTTTTGGAGCTACTAATGTTTGTTTGTGTGAAAAGTTTGCCTCATTAATGCTAAAGGAGTTTGACATGAGTATGATGGGAGAATTATCCTATTTTCTTGGACTTCATATTAAACAAACCGAAAAAGATATCTTCATTAATCAAGAGAAGTACACAAAGTAACTTCTCAAAAGGTTTGAGATGAGCGATGCAAAAGGAATAGGAACTTCAATGAGCTCATCGTTAAAACTCAACACAGACAAAAAGGTAAAAAGGTGGATGAAAAATGCTACAGAGGTATGATCGGAAGCTTGCTTTATTTAACTGCTAGTAGGCTGGATATTATGTTTGCCGTTTGTTTGTGTGCTAGATTTCAAGCTTGCCCCAAGGAATCTCATTTAATTGCTGTTAAGCGTGTTCTAAGATATTTAATATCTTCTTTTGAATATGGGTTATTGTACTCTAAACAATCTTGCTTTGATTTTATTGCTTACATCGATGCAGATTTTGCCGAATACAACGTAGAAAGAAAGAGTACTAGCGGAAATTGCCAGTTCTTTGGGGGATGCTTAGTGTCTTGATACAACAAGAAGCAATCATGCGTATCCTTATCAATAAACGAAGCGGAATACATAGCAGCGGGTTGTTGTTGTGCTCAAGTACTTTGGATGAAACATCATTTACTTGATTTTGGTTTTGATTTAAAAAACATACCTATTTTATGTGTTAACACAAGTGCAATAAATCTTTCTGTAAACCCTATGCAACATTCAAAAATAAAAAATATTGAAATCAAACATCATTTTATAAGAGATCATATTGCAAAAGGAGATGTATTTTTAAAATATATTTGTACAGAGGATCAAATTGCTGATATTTTTACAAAACCCCTTTTTGAAGATCGTTTTTGCTATTTAAGGAAATTACTTGGCATTGGTAAATTCTATGACTAATGTGTGTTTTGGGTTTCAATTTTTACTTCACTTTTTTAAGCCGAGATTTTTGAACTCCAAATCGGATGAATCTTGCAAAAATTGACATCCAATTTTCCTTAAAAGTTTCAAGTTCTTTTCTTCTTCATAAAAGAGAGGCCGAGAGTTTCGGACTACAAAACCAGACGCATCCAAAAAAAATTGAACGTGCTATTTCCTTTGATTTAAAAGAATTTGGACAACATTTTTCAAAAATCGATTGACCGATTTTTCTATTTTTTTCGACAACTGTCATTTATATAACAGAAAGGGGAGAATATCTCTCATATTTTTTACTACTCTCTCTCTCTCTAAAAACACTTTCCATCCGCTATCTCTCTCTCTCTAAAAACCCTCACGTCTGTTTCTCTCTCTATCCCTCCCAAAACCGATCTCTCTCAAAAGTAACTCTCACCGTCTCTCTCTCTCTCTCTCTCTCTCTCTCTCTCTCTCTCTCTCTCTCTCTCTCTCTCTCTCTCCATTCACCATCGACTCTCTCTCTCTCTATCAAAACACACTCAATTTTCTCTCCTCTCAAAATCGAAGCTTAAATTGTTCTCTCTCTCTCTCTCTCTCTCTCTCTCTCTCTCTCTCAAAGATTAATCACTCTCGTACTTCAATTTCTCTATAATGGTAAAAGTCAAGAATGCAAATGTTGGAAGGGGAGAAAATTTTGAAGAAGGAGGAAGTAACAGATGATGAAGAACTGGAAAAAGAAAAGGCAAGAAAGTGGCAAGTGAAGTGAGGCTACCAGAAAGGTTCATTTTGGACAAAGAAGCTGGAAATTTTGAAGATGGACAAGAAAAAGGAGAAAGACTGCTCCAGGTCACAGAGTTGATTTATCTGATATGGAAGGTATGGAGATTATTCCTAATCTTTTTGAAGATGTTGATTGGGGACCTTTGCTTACAGTTAATGAACTCTACTATCCTGAGATGATTTATGAATTTTATGCTAATTTACACAAAGGAAGAGTTCAAAAGCAATGAAATATTATGGGTGGGTGGTAGAGATATCTCTTTTTGATGATAGAATGTTAAACACCATCCTAGGAACACCTGAAAATGGCATTAGATTTTATACCAAAAACAAAAAATGCTTTGATCCCCGCCTTTACAGTGAGAGAAGATTTGAAGAATTATTTACAAATAGAGAAGTTCTAAAGAGGCATAATGACAGAAATGCTAATAAACTTGATGCTTATGGAATATTATTGCATCACATGATTTACAACATAATTATTCCTAATGTGGGTCACAAGTCTTCTATCACAAACATGCACTCTTTTGTTATGCTAGCTTTACATGAGCATAGAAGGATGAATTTTGGATTATGGCCATTGAACATATGCTAGCTATTCAGACCTCCTTTAGAAAGTGTTTTCCATATGGTTGTTTTCTCACTAAATTTTTCAAATAGTTTGTGCTAAATTTGGTTGGAGTTGGTGATCATATTGGTATTGAAAAAATCTATAACAAACATACCTTCAAAAGAATGGGATTTTAAAGAAATGAGGAAGGTATGTTGCTGGAGGAGGAAAAGGGGACGATGATGAAAGTGATGAGGAAGAAGAAGATTATGAGGGACAAAATGCTATGAATGTGGATGAAGAGGTTAGTGAAGAAGAACCGGAAGAGGAAACTTTTAGAAGAGAAATGAGATAGAAAAAAAGGCAAGAAAGGGTTGAAGAAGGACAATCATCCTGAGGTATGTCTTAACTTATGGAGATGATAGCCTCTATGCAAGCCTCAAGGAATAGCCGGTTTGATGCCCTCGATGGAAAAATATTAGATATTCAAGAAAGGATGATGAGGTTAGAAGCAAGAGGAAGAGAAGAAGACAAATGAGGCAATATGGATCTCAAAGAAATGACGAAATCAAATCAAAAGGGGAGTTTCAAGCTTATTAGCTTATGCTTCATTCCTTATGTTTTAAATTCTTAAGTGTCATAGTTTTTGTTTATTGATATTTTTTTGGAACTTATGTTTTATTACTATGAAGTCTTGTTTTGAAACTCTTGTTTACTTTGCTTATCTATGAAACCTTCTCCTCTTTTCTTATTTTGGAACTTGATAATGATATCTTAATTATGAGAGTTTTGTTGTTCCTTTTTTTTTTTTCTTCAATGATCCCTTATATTCCTTATGCTTTTGGAGTTATGAAAAAAGGGGGAGAAAAATACAAGATGCATATAAGATGCATTATGTTATTGATTTATGTAAGATGCATTATGTTGTTATTAAAGGGGATATATGTGAGATACATACCGTTTTGTTGATATTGTCTTGATGACTTGAGTTGTGTTGTTTTGTTACTTTGTTTGGCAACATGCCTTGATATATAAAGCTTTATGTTTTATGCCTCGTTGCTTATATGGCTTTGAGTTTTATTGATGATGTTTGGTGCCATATTTGTTATATAAGCATGTCTTAAGGGGGAACTTTCATTTTGCTAACTGTTTTTTCAAAACCTTGGTATTTTTTGAAAATAACAGGGGGAGTTCTTTCTATCTCTCACGTTTTTTATATGCTTTGAACTTAATGTTGATCTTTTGAAGCATTCTCTTGGCTTAATTGTGTTCTTTTTTTTTTTTTTTTTTCTATTTAGGCATCATCTTGCATCTTTGTTTGTCATGATAAAAAAGGGGGAGATTGTAAGCCCTAAGGGCATATTTGATTAGATGTTTTGATTATGATTAACTTGTGCTTTGTTGTAATAGAAATAGTTTTGTAAGAAAAACAAAAGATGCATAAGAGGAGTCTCAACGATAATCTACAAAGAAGCAAAAGATCATTCAGTACTACAAGACTTTATGAAGATGAAGTTATCAAGTTAAAGACCTTAAATACAAGAAGAATGGTTAGGATAGCTTTATAAGGTATTTATGTAAAACTTCCTAACTTGTTTCTTTGATTCTTGATCAATTGTGTTAGCACCTTAGAAGAAACTTTTTTTTTTGAGAAATTATCCTTAAAAACTAAGAGCTCTTGATAAAGCAAGTTGTTACATGTTTTATAAGCTCTTGCATCAAGAATACATGTTTTGAAAGTGAAGGAAAATTTATATTTTACAATTTTTCAAAGAAAAGAGAAAACCGGTCATTCGAAATCTTTCAAGTATAAAAATTGGTCATCCAATTTTCTATTCTTTATAAAATCAGAAGTCCTAATTTTTTGGACCCTCATAAAAACCAGTCATCAGATTTTTAAATCGGGTGTCCGAAAACTTTTAAGCATACAAAAAAAAATTTTCATTCTATTTTTGCTCTTTAAGAAAACCGGTCATCCGATTTTCTGTTCTTTAAGAAAGTCGAACGTCCAATTTCAAAACCGGTCGTCCGGTTTCTATTTTTACTGTAAAAAAAATGACCGCTGCTGCTGACAATAACGGCTAGTTTTTTACTTTCACATATAAAAGGGCTATTGATCTACCATAAATGAGCAATTGTTAAAGAAGTTTTACTGAACACATTTAAGAGCATTTAAAAGACATTTTCAATCGTCATTATATTATTCAAAAGAAAAACTCCTTGGAGCTATATTGTTTGATCATTTTTCAAAGAGGAAGAAGGAAAGCTTTTAGAAGCATTTCAAAAGGTTGTACTCTATTTATCTCAAGCTTCTTTGGTAATATTGTTCCAACTCTACTCTCACATCCTATATTGTGATCAAAGGTTTTGTGAAAATCCTTTGGGTGATTCTTTGATATTTTTGATTATCTTGTATTGTTTTGTGAACTTTGAGGTTTATGAGCAAAACCCTTGAAGGATGATCCTTATTGTGGTGTTTTATAAAGACTTGTGACTAGTGAAATTTGTGAAATCCTTGAGTTAAGTTTCAAGGTAGTGGATATAGCTCTATTGAGAGAGTGAACCACTATAAATTCTTTGTCTCTCATTTTGTGCTTTGCTTGTTATCTCTATGTTTATTGTTTGATCATTCTTTATAAAAAAGATTCTGTTTGGTTAGGAATTTTATTAAAAAGAGTTATTAAATTCTTCAAAAAAAAAAATTAGAGGCTTTATATTTTAATTTTGCAAAAGTTTTATTAGCCAAAAACCTTATTCATCTCTCCTCTAAGATTTTTAGGTACAATAGCTGACAAGTCGAGTAGGATGACAATCCTAAAGTTCATGTAGGAGAGAGAAGGATGAGTCAATAATCTCCTACGTCGACCACCTTCGATTCTCAAAAATCGCCCAATTCCTTGCGGGCCAAAGTTTTCACCATATCATAGCATAGCCACTTGCGACAAAAATACCATCGAAAAGTCATACTAACGAGCTACCAGCAAAGACCAAACCTCCACACAAGATGTTGCACAACATCATGCCCAATCTACATCATAACCTAAAAGTTTCCGAACTTTGCAGGTCAGGGGGAAAGAAATAAAGTATGAAAATCAGTTTCAACTGAGGAAGCACATATCTGGCAAATTCCATCCCCAACATGTCTAAGAGCATGCCTACAGAGTAAATGAGCCTGCGTAGGAATGGAGTTTGAGCACCACCACCATAAACATGTCTTAACTCTAGGGGGAATTCCTAAATTCCACAAAGATGTCCACTCCACTTTGGGCACTACTGGATATTGAAGGCGCCTGTCTCTCCGTAATACGATCCTGATCATCCATAGCTACCCGATGAGCTAAGGCAATTGTGAAATCTCCTGATTCAGTGAAATGCCATATTATGGTATCTGGACTAGGATTTTGACAAAGAGGTATGCCCCTAATATTTTTAAACACATTACACTTCAATAGGATACTTCACTACCTAACTCCAAAGATGAATCAAAATAAACGAACAACAAAAATCACCAAGTCTACCACAAGTACTAAAAATCATTATTGATCAGAGGTGTGTATGAATAGCTCATACCATTTTTAATAGAAGAAAAGGAATGTCAAGTATTAGCACAATGAAATGATTTAAAAGACAATGCATACAAATTCATGCTTCTCTATCACTTATCCACTTTAAAGTCTATCCTAAGTCCTTCCCGGATTAGGTAGGAATTTTAGGCTTGTAAGGCTTGGGGCATAAATAGGGTAACGAACAATGGTAAAAAGGAGAATAAAAACAACTGAGATAGAGCTAATGTAACTGAAAGGAAAAGATAGCACAATTAAAGACACTTTCTAGCTGTCTTTTCCACTCTTCTCAACCACTCTTGAACATTCTACTTCGCCCTTTTTAGTGCAAACCCCACCTTGAAAAACCCTAGAGGGGGGTGAATAAGGTTTTTGACTAATTTTAAAAAATCTTTTGTGTGATTAGAAAGATAAGCCTCCAATTTGTTTGTGAAAGAATCCTAAAACTCTTTTTGATAAGAATCCACACCAAACAAAATCTTATAGTTTTGGCAATCAAGAAATGAGCATAGAATTAAACTTTAAAGAACATGCACAACAATTTATAGTGGTTCACTCTCTCAAGGAGCTACATCCATTACCTTGAGACTCAACCCAAGGATTTCACAAATCCACTATCTTCAAAGTTGGTTAGACAACAACACAATGAGGATCACCCTTCAAGGGTTTTACAAAAAACCTCAAAGTTTACACAACACAACAATGCAACAAATTTATCAAAGGATCACCCAAAGGGTTTTCCACAAACCTTTGATCACAATAAAAGAATAAGAAGAGTGAGGAACAATATTACCAAATGAGCTTGAGAAGAGGAAGATACAACTCAATGGAATACTTCTACAAGCTCCTCTTTACTTTTTCTTTGATAGATGATCAACAATGAAGCTCCAAGAAGATTTTTCTATCTGTATGTATGAGATGAAGATCTTTGAACGAATGTGCTTTTAAATCTCTTTAAATGTTCTAAAATAATCTCAATCAATTTTCAATCCAACTTCCATGCTTTTTGCAGCTGATCAAAAATCAATATATATGAAGGAGAGAGAAAGTTACCGTTACACAGTGTAACAGTAATATTTTTCACAGTAAAAAAGAAAACTGGAAGATCGGTTTCTAAAAACGGACGTCCAATTTCTTTATACAAGAAAATTGGATGAGCCCTTTTCTGAATAGGACGACCGATTTTTGAAACCGAAAGATTCGGACGCATCCTACAAAAATCTGATCCCTCTTAAAAATTGGACGACTGATTTTAAAATAGGACATCCGATTTTGAAAATCGGATGACCTGTTTTAAAAATCGGATGACCAGTTTAAAAAATCTGATGACCCTTTTTTTCAGAAGGATTTAAAAACCAGTTTTCCTTAAACAAAAAGAACTTTCCTTAGAATACTTGGATTTTTCAAGAATAGTTTATAAAAAGAAATTCATCCAAGGAGCTTCACACTTGATCAACAAACAAAGATGAGAGTTAGGGAGTTTTACAAAATACCTTAGCATTTCCCTAACTAAGACATAAGTCTTCAAGGTCTTCAATGCCTTCATCTTGGAGTGGCTTGATCTCTCCTTCTTCATTATGCTTTAATTGCCAAGATCTTTTACTTCTTATGTAGTGTAGCCTTGAGACTCCAAAAATGCTTCTTTTGTTCTATAGAGACTAAGCTATACTCATCGCACAAACATATGTTAATCATAATAAAAAACATATACAATAATGCTCTTAGGGCTAACACACCTAACAACATCTTTTTCAAGATTTTCGTGAATTATTAATACAAGAGAGAGATGCTTGATATTTTCCCAGAATTGAACTATAACATAAATACATATTTCATCTTCATTTTTTGCTATTTTTTCTTTTTTTTTTTTTGCTTTTTCTCTTTTTCTATTTTTTCTTTTCAAGCATTGGTTTCTTTTTCTCTTCTCTATTTTCAAAAGCCATAAGTACCGAACAACTAAAATTACTAAAATACCCTTGGTCTTTTTACAAGGTTTTTCTTTCTTTCTTTCTTCACTCTTTCACCCTATACTTATTCGTTTCCCTCACTCAAAATGACCAACAGTCTATATACTAACCATTAACTCCACGAATTGAGGTTTTATGTATTATGAGGTTAAAAGAACAAAGACAAGAAGGGATTGGAACCCTTGGCATGAAGGCACAAAAAGAGAATTAGGGATTGATTTCATAAAGGACATGGCAAGAAAGGCACAAATGGTACAAAGATGCCTAAGATTTTTCACATAAAACTTTCTTTACCTCATAACTTTATTACCAAACCATTTCAAACAGACAAAATCCATTATCACCATATTTCATTCGAACTTCATAATTTTTTGAGTTTTCATTACATTTAAGTGTTTGAACAACAGGCACAACATCCAAAATGTAAGATAAACAAACTTAACAAGGGTTCATAAATAAATGAAAGATATTCTATATATTCATAACAGCCTATCGGCCACTTTAGCTTTTTTTTTTTTTTTTTAAACTATTGCCCAAAACAAGGGCAGAAAGGCCATTGTCATTTGGTCCACCTATTGGGAGGCCAACCCGATAGGTTTACAAAACAAAAGTTCTACGATCCCGATGGTCAGAGACCGCGAACCACAGAATGTCCCAGAAAACTCCATTTTCTATTCAACTTTTTTAGTAACTCGGTGATAGACATCCACCAATCCGGGAGAGATTAGAAGGTATAAGATTGGCATGCGATATTAAACTAATTCTTAAGTGACTCAAATTCATAATTTCTCACTTGAAATGTTAGGTGAGGAATACCTAAGTAAAGAGAGTCACATCATCGAACCACACGTCTTTTGTCCTTCTAATTATAACTATGGCTAAGATGAGAAAAGAGGTTAGAGTTTAGTGAAAAACTAAATAGGCGATATGGCATCTTTACAGCCATATGGTCCTACATATGGAACTGATCAATATCTTGAAGATGAACTGTTCTGGAATTGAAATGACCAAAATATATTACCCAAACCTGCATTGAATAAGTGAAGGAATAGCTTATAAATGCTTATTCGTTCTCATCATTAACAGTACAACAATAACACATCACAAGTTTTCACTTTTGAGTATAAAAACATGATTTTCAAGATTTCTGATAACTAAAAAAATCACAACTGAGACGATGAATGAAATTTCTACTACTTTTCTGTATATATCTTTGTTTTCTGGAAGGTATAGAAATTTTCACCTCCTTGTATACAAATGAAAACCAAAATTTGAAGGAAAAGAAAAACGAAACTCTTCAATTCCTCTATTTCTCAAAGAATATGTATCAAAATCATATCTCTAGAGGCAGCAGATGAGATGATACTCCCTCTGTCAAGGCTTTTTTGCAGGCGAAATCTGACATGTTACAATTATGTTGCACTTCTTCACAATGTATATAACCGGCATTCTGCAGGTACTCCAAAGTCCTTCTTCCAAGGACCCAGTTCTCGTCTCCAAGGATCGTTATGCAACTTGTAGTGCAAAATCTTGACATAAAAAAAACAAAAAAAAAAAAAAAGTTTCAGTTGGTATGATCAGCTCAAGTTTCGGAGTACAAGAATGACATGAATTGATAAGAATGAAAAACAATTCTACTGATGTGATGCATTCTTAATAATTTCAAGAATTACACTCCACATTTCTGCATTGGCTATCTATACCTAATCCGGTTCTTTAATCATACGTCTAAATTTCTTTCCATAAGTCATTCAGCGCGTGTCAGACCAATCACAGAGTGCTAAATGTATGCATTGGCAACAAAAAAAAAAAAGTTAGAATTTGAACAGAAGTACCATTTAAAAGAATCAAATACCTGTATAAATGTGGCAAACGCGTCGTCTTCAGTTAATTCAGAGAACTTAACAGCCCAGTCCTCCCCAAAACCAAAAGCAGTTTTTTGCCTGTCAGCTTCAAGCATAACAGAATCACGGTAAATGAATCTTTGCCAGATCCTCTTTACATTTGCCAGTTTGAATTCTATTTCTGTCTCATTGATTGCCTAAAGAAGAAAACTCACAAATTAGATAATTTCAGCCAATCTTTATTGAGAAAACAAGGTCCTCTTGCACACACAACTAGATTGAGGAAGTCGTTACCCGGAGAACGTGGATCAAGTTCGGAATTTCATCCTCTCGTATACGAACAGCAAAACTCTCGTAGTTAAGGAAGTTCTCGTAAGGCAGGAAGATACCGTCCTAGAATATGAAAGCAATAGGAAAGAAAAAAAAAAAACAAATGTAAAGTGTAGTAGAGCACGCCAACAAATTTTGAGCAAAGAAATACACAGGATATGAATAGAACAGAACCTGAATGACAACAGGAATGCACCCCTGCAGAATACTATCTTCCATCCGCCCACTCCAACCATCACCAGGCATAACACCACAGAAAACTGAACTCGCTAACTGCTCATGATAACGTTCAGTACGTTGTGGTGTGACTATCACATCAGGACTGTGTTGCTTTCCAAGTTTCCCTGCCTTGTTAGGACTTGATCCAAACTCTTCAGCCACTTTCTGCCTTATGCCCATGCTATACCTGAACACAATACCATCTATTAAGTCAAATTCTTCTCCCAATTTTGTTATAGTTGTTAAACAGCCTAAAATTAGCTGCTGCAATGTAAAAAGAATATGATTGTTGAATTTAAATGTGCCCAGCTGATAAGCCTCTTCAGTATAAAAAAGCACTTTTAGATAATTTTATAATATCTGATTTGAGAAGCCTTGACGCACTTACGTATCTTCTGGTCTTCCATATTCATAGGCGGGTCCTAGGTTTCCATTAAAATAGAAGAGTGTCTTCCGCTTTTCACGAGGCCTGCATTACATATTCATCATGTACTAGACTGGGAAAACTGTGTCGAATCACTATAACTTTAAGGTAAGGGTAATAAAAAAGTTATTACTTCAGTGACCAGTACCATGCCCAAATTTTTGAGTTCAAGGAACTAGCATCTGGCCGTTTCCAAGCTGGGAGTACTAGATCTTTATCTGGATCAAAGCAAGGATGGGTTCCTCTTCTTTCCGAGGAAATGCCATTCCAGTTATCAGCCCAATATGCTGTTGTTGAATGAGTATGTTTCGAATTGGTATTGCCCCAATGAACCAACATCATGCTGTTCCATATTTCCTTTGGGGCATAGCAAGCGCCTTCATCCCATGAAAAGAACTGTCTTGAGACATGAAAGTAGTATCATTATCATAAATGAACTGTCAATTAAAACAGGGAGAAGAGGGGATGGGGGAGAGGAAGAGATCTAAGTCCATGTCTATCCAAAATGACAATCTATGGAGATCTTTAGTGGTAGAGTACCCAAATGTGATCTCTTCCGGCTGAGCGATTCCAGTAAGGATATTGTGCAGTAATGTGATCATATGCCTTCTTATAAAATTCTAAGGTAAAAGAACTCCTCATACCACCATGCTCCTGGAATTGTTTTATACAATATGCCACAACAAGATAACATTATTAGTGGTAAACCATAGACAGCACTGCAGGAAACAACTTTGTCTAAAAACCCAATTCCAGAACCATAATTTCCAGCATCTGCACGACACATTTCCAAGAGAACTATTAACTGATGCAAAGTAATGTAACTTGTCCGATTAACATAGCATGATTTTCAACTTTATTTTGTAACGAATGAGATTTACCATACACTGTTTAACAAAAAAGAAAAAAAAAAACATACGCATGAAGACTTTTGCATATATAACTGATTCAGTCTAGTTCTTGGTTCTAGTTTTTGCAAGGAAAGGAGAAGGATTACAGTTTCCAGATTATCGATCAATAAAAAAGTCTAAAGTAATCGCTTGGTAGATCATAAGGGTAAAAGATGGCAAAAGATCCTAAACGTTACATAAGTCAGTGAAAAGACTTCACACTTCTATTGAGAAGCTGGTTTGCCTAAAGGAAAAAGCATGATTTTCTAGGGGAAACACTAGGTCAGGTAGAGGGACGATATGTAGATTGCATTGTTTTTGCTCAACAAGAGTATTGTTAGAAGTTGCATGCACTCATACCCGCATGTTTAAGTGGGGTGCATCATCAGCACGAGTTATGATGCAGGAATCAAGAACCGGAACAAAGAAAAAATCTGCTTCTTCACCATTTAGTGTTCGATAAGGGCTTGCCAATATGTTTTCATACAGTGCCATCTGCAATTAGGTAAGCATGAGAAAACAATCAGGAGAATATAAAAAATGTAACATTTACACGAGTGGTGCTATAGGAGTCTTAGGTATACCTGGGCACCATAAAGGTTATCAGTCCATATTGTAGAATTTCTATGATCATAAATTCTGTTGACACATTCCAGTTTGAAGTGTCGTCCCTGCCATGTACGGGAGGGTAAAAATAAAGTACAAAAGTGTTGTTCTCGTGAATATAGAGGGAGAGAAAAAGCTAACAGTAAGCATTCTGACCTCCAACAGGAGACCGTTGAATTCTGGTGGCAAGTCATAAACATATATGAGGGGCCTCCTCTTTTCCACTGCAGCATTCAGACTTACAGTATTTACATGCTCATTTGCAGTATCAGGAATTCTGATATGGGCTGGTCGAAGCCATTGTGGCCATTTCGTAATAGACAATGAAATGGATGGAGTACTGCAATCTGCTCCAAACCAGCCTTCGTCACACTACAAAAGGCATTAAAGAATAAGTCTTCTTATTGCCCCAAATTTTCAGCAAAAAAATTCCACTTGATTATTTTAACATAAGGTATGTCATGGGTAAGTCCACAAGTACACAAGTGGAGTCACTTGTTCAGCTAGCTGGATTGAATTGCAAAAGGATGTCCTGGAAACTCATTTTCTACAACAATTTCTACTAAACTTCACACTTTACATTAGGTCCGTGACTTATAAAACTTGAGAACCTGACACAATAACAAATATGACTGCTCGTATTTGCTGCCAGAATATAATGCTTACTTGTAACCAAACAATTCTGGAATTTGATGTTACAGCAATTTCTGTAGTTTTACCTGACAAAATCCTCCACGGCAATACCCATTACCAGCACATTGATTAATGCAAGTGCTTTGCACTGGAGTCTCACAAAATCTGCCCCAAAGACCATCATATTTGCAATCACACTCTTCCTTGAATTGTACCTTACCAGAATAAGCTTCCTCGGGGTCCACATTACACCAACCTCTTTTGCTACTGTTTGTTGTGAAAATATCCATATCAACTTTGCTCCAGTCAGTACTAGGGTGGCCATCTGGTCCAGAAGGTGGGCTGAATTTATGCAAAATAACTTTGAATCAGATTATATTCTGAGAAAACTAGGTGATAGAAGATTAGGTGAAGGACAAGCTTATGCTTACTTGATTTGAAACCCACATGATTCTGCAGCAGGTCGATCAGGGTACTTTGTGCCTTCACCACAAAAGCACATTGCTCTGCTTGTGTCACAATAAGCTGGGCAGATTGAGACTACCCATGGCCCGTATGGATGATCATTTGATCCAGGGTAGTTGCAACTTAACTCCTGTCTTTCTGAGCATCCTTCCCCTGCATCCCATAGACATCAAACATCATATCCATTGTAAAATTGTTCAAACAGAAATGCTGTTTGGATTTTCCAAAACAGGTGACAATACGCCAGAATGATTTGTAGTCTATGAAACTAAACATAGATGAGTTAACCCCAGAAATCCAATGCAAAGACAACCAACCGATCTCAAGATCATGCATGAGTTAAACCAAGATAAAATTACCAAAATAAATATTCACGTAAAAAAAAGGAGAGCTGACCAGTAAATCCAAGAAAGCAGCGACATTGACCCAGTTCATGATTACAAATGCCTTGACTACTACAATTGTTCTTGCAGCTCTTTCCTCCGATTTCCTGTCAACATTTGCCGTGTATTAGCACGATAGTCCATAATAAGCATAGCTCAAATAAATTCCAAGTAATGACCGGCAAAAATAATTTGGTTTAGGAAGACCAAATTTTGTATACAAATGTACCCACAATGATTTTAATCTAAGGGTGAAACTTATTGTGCAAACCAACCCTATCCATCAAATAAATCAAAAACCTTTTGTACCTCCACAACTTTCACTGTAGCAGCATTTGGATGGCAACCAGATAACCATCTCCCAATCTCTGCTTTCCAAGGAGCACCATGATACACAACTGCATTATGCAGATCAGAAGGATACCGAACAGTTAAATTTACCATTGGTTGTAGGATTTGTTTATTATCTTCTGATCCAATACTATCAATTGACCCATTCTCCAGAACAGTAACTTTGCCACCACTGCCAGATCCATTTACAGGGATACATAAAGTCTGAGCTTGCCTAGCCCCAAAATATTCAAATGAAGGAATCACTGGAACAAGAAATAAATGAACCACTGAAACTAGAGCCAGAATTGAAGCAACTGTTGCCACCAGGGACCATGAGCACCTCCCCTTCTGGAGAGAGAACATGATCCCTGAGAAATCTTCACCTCCTCAGTTGTATCAGTGACTCTTTGGTTCAGACCACCCCGAGAAGTTCAAGAACACGAAATGAAATTGAATTAGCCTCCAAACCAGTCCTGCAAAAGTTCAAGAATACGAAGTGAAAAAAATTGTTAAAATCATCATGAATTTATAATCTACAAAAGCAAAAACCACAAAAAAGGTAAATAATCAAAGTCTTGAAAAGCAAATCCCATCAGGCTTCTAGTAACATAGATTCACAAAAATCACTCAAAACAATCATTTTTGCATCATTAAATATCGAAAAAAAGAAAAGATCAAATAATCCCATTTTGTAAAGTAAAATGGTTACCTAATATTCTCAGAAGACAAAATCAGAAAAGGACAAGAAGTCAACTTTACCAACTTTAAAAAATAATTCCCAATTTAGAGTGTTCTATGCAATGAATTCACAATGGTTTCACAAAAATGCTGAAGTCCATCAACTGGAACAAGAAAAATGAGTATTAGAATCCTTTACTAGATCCGCAAAAACACCATAAATAGCAGAATCAAGAATCCAAAACATGAACAATACACATAAACAAACAGAATTTTCAGCTACATTTAAAATCATGCTTGAATAAACACAAGAACAGAGAAATGATTACCAATTGACCACCAAGGAGAAATTTCTGGGAATCTTGCAGAACCCAGTTGGTATTATTGGATATTCCAAGTGTCAAGACTTCCAAAATGTGGATATTACTTAATAATACAGAGAAGAATAGAGAACAAGGTGTATTTAAAGTTATATACATGTCCATTTATATGTCTGAATATATATAGTGAGAGAAGACAAGCCGCTAAGGATTTTGCTGGAAATGTTTGAACACAGCTCAACAGTGAGAATCTTCTCTACTCTTGAGTTTTGAGTACTGCCGAGACGTTGCTGTTAAAATGACAAAAATACCCATTTCTTTAATCGGTTCGTTAATGAGGAAACTTGAAATTGATTAATCCTTGTTGAATTAACTTAAATCATCACTGTATTATAAGGAAAGTTGACTTTATTTGGAACTACCGGTCCGGCAAGCATAAAAAAGCGAGGAAAATACCTACCAATAAAATTTATTATGCACCTAGTTCATGACTAGGAATGGGTTTGTGGGATATGAATTTTTTAATTTATATTCAATCGCAATAATCGTGTTAATAACCTTTTATCTTCTTAATAAAAACAAAATTTATACAAAAACTAGATATATTAATCACATAGATAATTCATATTTAGTTACATTAAATATATAAGTGGTTTTTATTCCGTTACATTATTAGTATATAATGACCCAGTTTACCATAAATTTAAATAGGAATAGGTGTTATACAAAAAAAAAAAATTCAGAAAAAAAAATGATTCATATAAAAAGTCAAATATATTAATCATATGGGTATGCATGTGACTGAAACGAATCAAGAGATTCATATCTCACTGTTAGACCATATATATATAATTGAATTTCTCCTGCCAATATATGTTTTTTTAATTATTTTTTTCATATGTGAAAAGAGAGGGATGTAATTGGAATGCAGGACTTCTAATCTGATAAAGATACTTCTACCACTAAATTACTAATTCGTCAAGAGAGACAAATAAGTATGAATTAACTTCCAACTGAATATATAAATATTTTTAACGTTAAATAATTTATCTTAAACTCTTAGTATTTGCGTAAGATTTATTGAATTTGAACTATCATATATGATATATTTTATATATATATATAATTTCTCTAAATATTAAGAAAGTATTTATGATAATTTCATCATATTCATATCTTTTATTTTTTATATTTTATACTTACAAATAAAAATTGAGCATCAATTTCATAAAAAATATTTTTCAATAACCTCTTGATATATAAAACTCCGTGAAATAATCTTTTATGTAATGATACTTTAATAAATTATTGGTGAATATTAGATATACTTGAACTCTATGAAATAATTTTTTTCCTAAAAAAAAATTATTGGTGGATAGTTGAATAAATCATACATGCTCTTACTTATTCAAAATACTATTTGACCTTGTTGGTCTAAAAAAATATACAAGAAAATATTGATCTCTTAATAATTTTTAAAAAATGCAAGGAAGATGAGTACACGACTCTTTTCTTATTTATTTGCTTAGTTGCTTTCATATGCATTGTTTTCAATTTTTTCAATTATAGGAGGAATTAAAAATAAAGGAAGTTAATTGTTTATAATATTTTTAAGAAAAATGATTGCTAAAAAATATGATAACGAGTTTTTTGTATTATTATTTGGAATTAGGTGAAGAAGTGCTTATCGACGCATTGGTCAAATAAGCCAATTAATCTATTATACACAATTTTAAGAACTACTTTTACTATTATTATTTATCATTTATTTATTAATAAATAGATAAAAATATGTAAATCGAATCAAAGAGACTTTATTTTTTGAAATCACTTGTCTAATGAATTAATATTTAGTTTCTCAAACCCCATTAATTTTCTCACATTTGTCTCACAAAAGTAACACATAGACCATATTTTTTAAAAAATTAAAAATTACATTATAATAATTTTAATTTATCTATCAACATCAAACTCTATTTGAGGAGATTCTCCCGAGAGAAAAAAACTCTTTTTGAGAAAATTAATATCAAACTCTTTTGTTTATTTTTCTTAACTCTCTTGTTTGTATGTATATTTTAGTATTTTTTTAAGAATAATTTAATAAAACATGCATATACGAAATATTATTTCAGAAAAAAAATATATTATTGTCTAAATTACAATATATAAGACTAATCTAAAAATCCATACTATACACATAAAATTATTTGCTTCAATTATTAGTTTATATCCAACAACAGAAAATTCAAATTTATGTACCTAATATTAAAAATAACAATTTAGCAAAAAGAATTAAAAAATAACAGTCTCTTTTTTTTAGGGTGGGGGGTGTGAGGAAGGGGGGAGAGGTGGTGTTGGGGGGGGGGTGTGAATAACATAGTCAATTTTATGAAAAATTAGTTTTGACCCTTATTAAACAAACTGGTAGAGCCAGCCAGCCGTCCTACTATCATTACCTGGCTATCTAACGAACAAAGTTTGGGCTATGAGTATTAAGTATAGGTAGACTAGGGGGCCCAATCCATAAGGGCTCAAAGAATATAGGCCCATATCTCTGAATAGTTAATCTTTCCGTTGTACTTTGGGCTCCTTTTGTAGGAGCCTAGCCTTAACGCATTAGCTCAGCCCATAACTTTATATATACATAAAACTACCGTTAAATATTAGTCCTATGATTACCGGTTTTATTATTCCGCGAAATTCAACTGGGATTGCCGCCGCGGCACCCTTGCTTCGATCCCTGGTTGCCAGAAAGAAGGGATTTTTCCGGCGTAATCTTCAGGAGGTTAGTTTATTTTTCTTTTTTCTATATTTATGGTTGTTTGATTGTCTTTTCTGCATGCTCCACGCACAATGCATGCAGATTTTCTGAGATTAAAGTTCGAAGCTCTCGCTATTTGGATTGGTTTTTAATCATAGATTTCAGATTTTCCAGAGAACAAAAGATTCACAACTTGGAATTTTGGTGTAGACGCTGGGATTAGTATTATTTCAGTGAATTTGAAACTAGTAGTAATTAGGTCTTCTAATTAACCAAGGAAAGATTCTAAATTAGCTAAACCAAAACCAATGGATCTCTGTTAAAGTTTACTACTCAGAAAAGTCGGAACTAAGTTGTAGCTGTTTCTGGAATTTCAATATTCTACTCTGTAAAAGGTTGGAACTTGTAATTATTCAGAAATAATCTATTTCAAGGCTCATTCTGCAGTGATTAATTTAAGTTGTATAGCTCTAAATTATATTCGTAGACAAAGAAAGAAAATCATGGCGAGATTGATTGAAGAATCAGATTCTCCGTCTGATGAAGAAGAAGTAGCGAAGAGGAAGAAAGTTCTACATTTGATGAAGTTAGTTCTGCATCCGAGGATGAATCAGAAGATCAGGAGGAGGAAAACACAGATCAAGACGAAGATAGGGAAGAGGCAGAAGAAGACAGAAGTAAGAGGCAGAAAATAACTTTACGAACAGACTTAATAAGTGCCCTACCCGACTGGTTGCTCCATCACATACTCAGCTTCTTAGATTTGGAGAAGGCCGCAAGTACTAGTTTGTTATCAAGAAGATGGAGATTTTTGTGGACTTCCATGTCAGATTTCAACATTTCCTTTAAAGAACACATTCCTAGAGATACATTTATTTCTGTGATTCACAGGATTCTTCTTCAATGCAAACCTCCAGGGAGTCTTATAAATAAGCTGGCAGTGGAATTTCCAAACCACTACCATGTTTCTGTTGCTCCTGATGTTGGTGCCTGGATTCAATTTGCAACACAAAGAAAGGTCAGAGATCTTCGGTTACGCCTAATAGGCGAGTATCTTTGTCTTGATCATATATATCATTTACCTCGCCACATATACGGAAATTCTGAGCTGAGAAATCTAAGTTTATCATGTGTCCAAGTTTTGCCTGATTCGATGGTTGGTTGGAGATCTCTCAAAAGTTTAACATTAGAAGACTTGCAATTGACGGATGAGGCAATCAGCCTAATATTATCTGGTAGTCCGATCTTAGAATTTTTGAAACTGTAGGAGTTTTCAGGTATTTATAAGTTGAATATCCATGCTATGAATCTGAAGAAGCTGGTGATAGAGAATTGCCGAAGGTGCCGTAGGGGAACGATGGAAATTTCAGCTCCTAACATTCAGACTCTTAACCTGTTGGGGAGCAATTGTCGATCGATGATTGTTAAACTTGTGAATGTCTCATCGCTCGTCTCAGCCTGCATTGATATTATGCATACGCCCTCATCCAATGAGTATTACAGTCTGCATAACCTTCTGCTAAGCCTTGACCATGTTAAGGAACTTGAAATAGGGAGTGATTGTCTTCAGGTTTGTGTCTCCTACCTCAATTTACTCTCATTATTCCCCTGCATGCAGCCTTTCTATCGTATGCTCCCTCCGGTTTTTTCTTTTTACTTGTTGCTGAGAAAAAATTTCACCTTTGAGAAAATATTAAAAACTCGTAGAGTCTTTTGTTATATAGACTAAAATATCCTTAGCATCATTAATTCATGATGGTTGAATTGTGTCTGTTCTTTTAATGTAATGCTATAAATAGAAAAAAAAAATCATTATACACTATGTTGATTTGGTATGATAACAAGTAAAAAAAATATAGATATGCTTGAATTATGTCAAGTAAAAACCCAAGGAAATATATCTCACTGCATGGACGGAACTAAGAGGGGACCGTGCAAGCTGTTGCCTACAATATTTATAAATTATCATTTTAAAAAATTTAGATTTTTTTCTTCAAGTTGATCATTCCAACATTGTAAAATTTTTCTTTATATGCTTGCCCTCAAAGTTGATGTTTAATTCAATTTACATCCCTGGCCGTTTGATAGTTGACGACTTTCTATGCTTGCCCTGCAGGCAGCCTTTAGAAGATCAGGGACTGATCCATCATATCATTTTTCATTAAGCCAAAGAGTTCTGAGGTTAAATTTATATACACCAGTAGGAGTAGAAATCATGCATCCTCTTACAAAACTGCTTCAAAGCTCAACACGTCTACAGAGTTTATTCATAAACATAAAGACAACAAATCCTGACCAAAAGAAGGTATGTGTCTAGACCTTTATTCTTTATTATTATTTTTTCTATGTATTTATAAATATAAGGCCAGAAGAAAGATTGCCGCGTTTAATCATCTAAGTCTACATTTTTTTTGAAAGTCGAAATATAATAATGTAGTGTAATAATGAAAGACAGAAAATATGTGAATACTTTAAAAATAATACCATATTAATAATGTCATTCATAAACCATTCATTCACATTTGGATATTCATTTCTTGATAAAAATTGGAAAATATAAATTTAATGTAAGAGCGAGGGAGTTATTTAATTTGAGACATTCCACAATGAATTGACAATATGTTAAAAAAATGAGGATAGAGGGAGTAATTATACATTTTTTTTTTCTGCTGATATGTGCTCTTCTAAAACTGATCATTTATGCTTCCATAGCGCCTTTCCAAAGTAGAAGGCCACGATTCTACAGGGCAGGTTGTCAATTGTGCGTTGCTTCATCTAAAGAATGTCAAGATAGCTGGTTTCATAGACTGCCATGATTCTCAAAATTCCATTCTTGAATTGGCGAAATATTTGCTCAAGAGCTCACCTGTTTTGGAGAAAATGGTTATCCATGGCGGTAATAGGTCTACTTTACAAACCAATTGCTCCTGTTGCCATGCATCCCCTGCTTTTGTCAAAGTTGCTCAACAGCTACTAAGTTTTCCTAGAACATCCCGCAATGCGGTAATAATTTTCTCCAAGTGACACTTATGGAGCTATGTTAGACATCCTAGTTAGACTTCTTAGTATTATTTTATTTTGGCCATTCTTTCGATTTATAGTGAAATGATATAGGCAACCGTGTGGCATATTTTGGGAAAGTTTCATCTGGCAATATATTGTTTTCTTTTTCAATACACAAATTGTCATCATCCATATATATATATATATATATATATGAGGAAGGATATAAATCTCTATCACTAATATTATACAAAAAACTCTAAAGGGTCATATGATTTGAGGTTTCTTCCTTTTTTGTTTTGCCTAATATACCCTTTGCCAATTTTAAATGAGTTATCCCTTTGATTATTTAAATGATTAACCCTTTGTACATTTTTAATAAATTGTAGATTCATTCGATTGTAATTTACAAATACAAATTATTTACAACTTATTTTTTTGGGTTACTTTTTCCTGATTTAAGTGGCTTAAATTGACTTTAATGATAAGAAATTAAAGAATTATTAGGTATAATGGTGAAGGGAAATGAGGTATTATGTATGTTTAATTCTTTTCGATAATTCATGCAAAGGGTTTTATATTTAATGAAGTTTGTAACCATCAAATATTAAAAGAATTTCTATCTCTATCTCTTCTCTACTATTATAAAAGTGTGGTAATGGCTTATGGTGATCTACACTTTTTGATTTCTTCCATTTTTTACTAGAGAAGTTTACCTTGTTAGTAAAATTGAATAATGAGAGTAAAGAGGATAAAATAGTAAATTCATTATTTCTCTTTCAATAATTATTTTGACACGCAATATTAATAAAAACAATAATTCTTATTGTTTAACAAGAAGAGAAAAAAAGTTTGTAACTATCAAATATTAAAAGAATGAGTAATAAGGAAAAGTTTGTAACTTTCAAATATTAAAAGAATGAGTATATATTCATTATATTTAAATATTAAGTACAGACCATCACTCTATATATACTAAGCATCTACTATTGTAAAAGTGTGGTTAATGAAAGTAAAGAGGATAAAAAGACAAATTCATTATCTCTTCCAATAATTATTTGGGCACATAATATTAATAAAAATAAAAAACAATAGTAAAAATGTGGTAATGGGTTATGGTGATTCACTTTTTGGTTTATTCTTTTTTTAGATGGACGAATTTAACCCTGATAGTAAAATTGAATAATGAAAGTAAAAAGGACAAAATAGTAAATTCATTATCGCTTTTTCAATAATTATTTTGGCACATATTATTAATAAAACAATAATCCTCACATTCTTTAATAAGAAGTGAAACAAAGTTTGTAACTATCAAATATTAGAAGAATGAGTACTAAAAAAAGTTTGTATCTTCCACATATTAAAAGAATGAGTATATCTTGACTACTTTTAAGTAAAAACCACATCACTAAAAAATATACTAAGTATCTACTATTATAAAAGTGTGGTTAATAAGAGTAACGAGGATAAAAAAGGTAATTAAAAAAGTTTATAACTTCTAAATATTAAAAAAAACCATCACTAAAAATATAAACATCGACTATTATAAAAGTGTGGTTAATGAGAGTAATGAGGATTAAAAGGTAAATTCAAATCTCTTCCAATAATTATTTTCGCACATAATATTAATAGAAATAAAAACTATAATAAAAGTACGGTAAGGGATCATGGTGATCAACTTTTAGGTTTCTTTCTTTTTTGAATGGAAAATTTTAACCTTGGTAATAAAAATGAATAATAAAAGTAAAAAGGATAAAATGATAAATTCATTATCTCTTTCAATAATTATTTTGGCATATAATATTAATATAAACAATAATACTCACATTCTTTAATAAGAATAGAAAAAAAGTTTGTAACTATGAAATATTTAAAGGAGTAATAAAAAAAGTTTGTAACTTCCAAAAATATTAAAAGGATGAGTAATATTCATTACATTTAAGTATAAACCGTTACTAAAAATATACTAAGTATCTACTATCATAAAAGTGTCGTTAATGAGAGTAAAGATGATAAAAAGATAATAAAAAAAGTTTGTAATTTTCAAATATTAAAAAAATTATCGCTGAGAATATACTAAGCAGCTATTATTGTAAAAGTGTGGTTAATGAGAGTAAAAAGGATTAGTATCTCGTCCAATAATTATTTTGGCACGTAATATTAATAAAAATAAAACCAATAATAAAAGTGTGATAAGGGGTCATGGTAATTCACTTTGTGGTTCTTCCTTTTTTAATAGACAAATTTAACCTTGGTAGTAAAATTGAATAATGAGAGTAAAAAGAATAAAATGGTAAATTCATTATCCTCTTTCAATAATTATTTTGGCACATAATATTAATAAAAATAATAATACTCACATTCTTTAATAAGAAGAGAAAAAAGTTTGTAACTATCAATATTAAAAGAATGAATAATAAAAAATTTTGCAACTTCTAAATATTAAAAAAATGAGTATATGTTTATTATATTTAAGTACAAATCATCACTAAAAATATACTAAGTATCTACTATTAGAGAACTATGGTTAATGAGAATAAAGAGGATAAATAAATTAATAAAAAAAGTTTGTAACTTTTAAATATTAAAAAGATAAGTATATATTAATTATATTTAAGTATTGAGTACAAATCATTACTAAAAATATACTAAGCATCTACTATCATAAATGTATGGTTAATGAGAGTAAAGAGGATAAAAAAGGTAAATTCATTATCTCTTCCAATAATTATTTTGACAAATAATATTATTATTACATGCTTTAATAAGAAGAGGAAAAAAGTTTGTAAGTAACAAATATCAAAAGAATAAGTAATAAAAAAGTTTGTAACTTCCAAATATTAATAAGTATATATGCAAAAGAATGTGTATAAAATAAGTATTAAAAGTATATATATTTTAAAAGTTTGCGAGAATAAGTATATACTCATTACATTTAAGTATTAAGTACAAACTTGTTCTAATAAAATGGTATTTTTCTTTGTTTAATCCATTTTCAAAAAATAGATACTAAATTGTTCAATTTTTTTTTTAATCCTGCAATGGCCATAACGCACAGTAATTGTGCGTTATCACCTGAAATAACGCACAATAGTTGTGTGTTATCACTAATAACTGGATTTACCCGCATTAAAATTCGTGTTTAAAGACGTGGCGTAATCGTTTGCTAATGTGGCGTTGAGCTGTCGATAACGCACAGCCATTGTACTTTATCAGTCATAATAACGTACAACTATTATGGGTTATTATTGTTGATAACGCACAATGAACGTGCGTTATCACGTTATAAATCCCACCCGCCGCCTCCTTTTTTCTTTCTTCTTTCTTTCCGTCGCCTCCTTCTTTTTTCCTTTCTTCTTTCTTCCCACCGTCTCCTTCTTTTTTCCTTTCTTCTTTCTTCCCACCGCCTCCTTCTTTTTTCTTTCTTCTTTCTTCCTTCTTCCTCGAAAATTTTCTTCATTCCCTACGAAACACATCCAGTTCTTCTTTCATTGTGTGCCGCCACCGCTCTCGCTGTTCCGCCGCTGGCGCTGGTAAGTCCTTTTCCTCTTCCTTTTATTTTCTTCCTTCTTTATCTTCTCTTCTTCTTACACTTTTGTATTCTATTTCAAAATTTACAGTAAAAATTTAGTTCAATTTTTGAAATTCAAGTTTGAATCGGTGAGACTTTCCTTGGAGTACGAAGGTTGTTAGAGTTTTGGAGCGGAAAACGGTAGACAGAGCTTATCGGTACGAAGGTGCATTTTTAATTTTCGGTAAGTTTTTATTTATTTAAATTATTTGGTGTATTATGTATTAGTTTTAATTATTGTTTATTTGGGCTTGTTAATTGTTGTTTTTGAATTATTTTTATGAAATTTATTTGGATTATTTATTAATTTGAATTAATTTATTTTTATGAAAGTGGGGTTTGGATTTATGTTTAAATTTGTTGTTATTAATAAATTTATGCAAATTTGATCATTTTATGTATATAATTGTGTTTTGTATTGCAAAAGTGATTTTAGGGCGATAAATTATTTTGTTGAATTTATCTTGATAATTAGGTAATTTTTTTAATTTACTTTATGATTATTTGAATTTTTTATTTATTGAGATAATTATTTTGCATCTTTCTTGTAAGTTTTTTAGTAGAGAAGATGGGGACTTGGAATTTGGATTTTTTTCACTTAACTTGTTTATTTTTTTTGTAATTAGTAGAACCGAAACTTGAAAATTTAGGGTTTAATAATTAACTGTATGCCATTATCAATATGAAGACGTTTATTTAAAATATATATATATATATATGGACTAAACCCTAAGAACCCAAAATCATGATATTAAAATCATATAGCGTAAATTATAAAAACCTTAAAAACCCTAAAATTGATATTTTAAACATTAAACTGTAAAACTCTAAACTTTGTAACAGTAAACCCTAAAAACCCTAAAATTGATATTTTAAACATTAAACCGTCAAACTCTAAACTTTTTAACAGTAAACCCTAAAAACCCTAAAATTGATATTTAAAACACTAAACCGTCAAACTCTAAACTTTGTAATAGTAAACCCTAAAAACCCAAAATCTTAATATTAAAATCCTATTCCGTAAATCATAAGAACATTAAAAACCCTAAAATTGATATTTTAAACATTAAATCGCAAAACTCTAAACTTTGTAACAGTAAACCCTAAAATCTTAATATTTTAAACATTAAACCGTAAAACTCTAAGCTTTGTAACAGTGAACCTTAAAAACCCTAAAGTTGATATTTTAAACATTAAACCGTAAAACTCTAAAATTTGTAACAGTAAACCCTAAAAACTCTAAAATCTTAACAATTTAAAGGTTAAACCGTAAAACTCTAAACTTTGTAACAGTAAACCCCAATAACCCTAAAATTGATATTTTAAACATTAAACCGTAAAACTCTAAACTTGGTCACAGTAAACCTTAAAACCCCTAAAATTGATATTTTAAACAGTAAATCGTGAAACTCTAAAATTTGTAATAGTAAACCCTAAAAATCCTAAAATCTTAATATTTTAAACATTAACCGTAAATTATGAAAATATTAAAAACCCTAAAAACACTAAACTTGATATGTTAAAAATCATACAAACCCTAAAACCCTAAAATAATTGTACCATAAACAACACACCTTAAAGAGTTTGGAATTATAATTTATTTAAAAATTTTTTACTTTAATTTATAGATATTGACCGTAACTCAAACTGTAAATAATGTAGATGGAAGAAGTCCCAACCCATGTGCATTCGGGTCCCATAGTCCCTGATATTTTGACAAGACAGCACGAGTACCGATCTGGGTTGATATGGAGTGGGGACCATGAGACGTGTTTCACTAATCTTCAGTATAGGCGTTTCGGTCGCAACCTATTCCAGTGTTATAATACGGCTCCCCTAGGTTAGTAGAGCTTATTGACAGGACTGGTTTAGGGGGAGTGTTCAGATGTGGTTACATTAGGCTCGACCACGCTCTTATTACCGCATTAGTTGAGCATTGGAGACCGGAGACTCACACATTTCACATGACTTGTGGTGAAGTCACAATAACCCTTCAGGATGTGCAGGCATTATGGGATTTAGGGATAGAGGGTTTGCCCGTTACTGGTCCCAGTTGGAGGGTACACCAGAAACAGTATTGGATTGAGCTGATTGAGAGACTTCTTGGTGTACGGTTGTCTCTTAGTCACTTTTCTAGTTACAAGGTGAAGAAGGAATCCTTGGAAGCTTGGACCTTGAGAGCGTTTACCGATTCAAAGACCGATGATGACCTCATCTTGCGCGCTCGTGGATTTATTTTTTTACTCCTTGGCGGTCATATACTTCCCGATTTCTCCGGGAATTTGGTTCATGTGCGCTACCTCAGTTTATTAGAGGATATTGATGCCATCAGAACATATAGTTGGGGTAGTTGCATACTTAGATTTTTATATAGGCAGTTGTGCACGGCAATTTTAAGGGTGCACGACAGATAGGGGGATTCTTAGTTATAGTACAGGTTTGGGCGTGGTCGCGTATACCTGTATTACAGCCTCAGCTGATGACAGATGTTCAGGCCGACCCTCTTGCTCCTCTTGGTGCTATATGGTGCACATCTTTTGACTGCAGCCAACTGTCCACTCACACCCTAGTAACATACAGGGACTAGTTAGATTTCATGCCATCTAATCAGGTTCGCTTTAAAATATTTTGTATTATTTGTAAATAAAGAAAATTTTTTAAGCACTTAGGTTTATATTGATTTTGAATTTTGACTTCACTGTTTCTATGTCTCCCTTATCATGACCGTGGTCTGGTTCCATCTGACCTGTGGCGGGCAGAGGCCCCACTCATCTGTTATGAGATAGTGGAGTGTCACTATCCCGGGCATGTGATTCGTCAATTTACACGGGCTCAGCATATGCCAGATGCATATGATACTCGTCTTGATCTGCATCGAATCCAGTTTAGAGGGAATGACCACACGTACTAGGAGACACAGCATGCTAGTCATGTAGAGGCTTGGCATCAGTGGCGACTGCACATTAGGGATGGCCCTGCCTTGGCAGTTGAGGTCTTATCATACCCCAATGACGAGTACATAAGATGGTATCGGGGAATCACACGGGTGTACATCAGAAATCCAGCTAATCGTGATACCCGTGCGGTTGGATACCAGCCTGCTGGGGTCGATAGACGGATGATGGTACATTCTACAAATCATTTTTTTTTTAATATTCTTATGCATTTCATTTATTTATGATGACTTCTAACGGTTAAATTTATTTATTTATTTATTTTTGTTTAGACGTCCATGTTGTAAGAGGTAGATGACATGGCTTCAGTGGTGATACAGGGGCCACATGCATCTCCATCATAGATGGCTGTTTTTGTAAGGAAAGTGCAGACGATCATTCGGAGGTGCATGTTATCTATTGGCAGTACTTTGGGCTGCACTCCAGTACAGCACGATATCCAATAGACATTCCCAGTACAACAGTCGCGTCGCCATCCCTGGGAGCACGTACTAGACCGTGGTGCTCGTGAAGTTAAGAGGGGCACTCGTAAATAGCCTGGTCATGGAGCAGGAGGTGGATGCCCTCCTGTCCCTCCTTTTCCATGCAGACACGGATATGCAGACCCCAGACACGTCGAGATTGAGAAAGGTGAGGGATCTGGAGAGGTGGAGAGAGGTGAGGGATCTGGAGGTGGACACCCTCCTGTTGACCCATTTGACAGCCCAAACTTAGATATACCATCTTTTAGTTTGGGTTTGACGCTACCCTCCCAGTCACTTCTAGGTGGATCAAGGACATTGCGCACGCCTCCCCCTCCCGGTTAAGTTTTGCCCCATTTAAGTCACCAACTGGTACATTTTTAGGGTTTTCATCATTTTGTGCACCTCCTCCTCCAGGCACAGCCGGTTTATCTACACCGCATCAGCCTATATCGCAGGCATCTTCATCTAATGAAGAGGAGGGACGGATGACACGGATGATGTACAACATCTTGAATTGGGACATCGTGTAGGGAAAAAGACAACGAGGTTCACGCCATCCGACTGGCCATAGTTGTAATTAGCATTCTAGAGTGTCATTTTCTATTATATGTAAATTAAATTTCAAAATAATGTATTCAGTTTTATGTATAATATTGATTATTTGTTTTATGTATATTATTAAATAATATGGTAGTTTATATAATAAAAGTATTTCTACTACTTACTTCGGTTATACATTTTAACAATTTAAGAATGGTGTAAATAAAACAGGTTTCTATTAATGAAATTTTTCTTGAAATTATTGTAATAAAAATGCCATTTTCTTGAAATTGTTGTAATAAAACATGTTTCTATTAATTAAAAATTTTTCTTTCAAATTCTTCTAATTACTACATCATTGCTCTAAATTTTTACAATATCTTTAGTATTACTTATTCAAATAACTTAAGATGAAATGGTTAAAAGTTAAATATATTTTCCAAGAAAAAGCTATAAATATTATCATAATAAATACGCTTAAAATAAGTTAAATATTATATATACAGTCTTTTTAAATAAATTATACAATTATAAGTTTTGATAAAAATGTAAAGAAATTTTCAAATTTTTAAAAAAAATTAAAAACTGACGTGGCAGATAACTCATAACCAGTGTGCGTTATTGCTTGGTCATAACGCACAACGTTGTTAGTTATCCGCCACATCGGCGGATTACGGAATGTAAGCATAATTAAATGATAACGAGCAATGGTTGTGCGTTATCAATAATGATAACGCACAATCGTTGTACGTTATGGCCAGAATAAGGATTAAAAAAAAAAAAAAAAGCTGGGCTACTTTAGTAGCCAAATTTGATGGATGATCTATATAAAAAAATAAAAATAAAAAAACCTAATAAAATAGTATTAGTGAACCTTGGTAGTATAATTGAATAATGAGAGTAAAAATGATAAAAAGGTAAATTCATTATCTCTTCCTATGAAGAAACTTAAGTACAAATCTTACTAAAAATATATTAAGTATTAAGAGGTTGACAGGTAAGAAGGCTCTAATAACATATTAGTGATTAATAATTTTTAGTTATGTTTCTTCATATATAATAATCATGAAACTCATTTGATTATGAAAGTATCATTAAAACAATCCTATGAACACATAATACTTGACATATTGTATAAAAATGAGGCAACTCCTAGTATTAAATAGACAAATGAGTTTTGGAAAAGGAGACTTTGAAATATTAAAGAGATGCATGAGATATGAAAAAATATTTCAAATATAAAAGAGAAAAGTGAAAATTCTTCAAAATAAACTAAATATAATTATATTATAAAAGATACCATTAAAAAAAGGGTCAATTACATTTTCCTCCTTGAGTTTTATCTGAATTACAATTTTATCCCTCAATTTTGTATAAATTACAAATTCATCTTTATCATTTATTATTTTATAACTTATTAGTCCATAATACTAATTTCAATGAGAAATTTTTATCATAAAACAATGATTATGTGATAAAAAGTGTAAAATCTTCTTAAAATATTAGTTTACAAGTTGACTTCTTATTTATTATCATATATTAAGACAATAATATCCTTCATTACGGAAATTAGACTAATTAAAAAATTTTAGTAAGGGTATTATTATCTTTATATATAATTGAAAAACCTTAAAGGGAAGGTGAATAAGGTTTTTGGCTAATTAAAAATTTTTGCACAACTAAAAAATAGAACCTCCGATTTTGTTTGAAGAAGAATTTAATAACTCCATTTTTAATTAAATTCCTAACCAAACAAAATATCTTTCCTAAAGAATAATCAAACAATAAAACAATAGAGATAACAAGTAAAACACAAAAAGAGAGATAAAGAATTTATAGTGGTTCACTCTCTCAATAGAGCTACATCTATTACCTTGAGACTTAACTCAAGGATTTCACAAATTCCACTAGTCACAAATCTTTACAAAACCCTACATTGAGGATCACCCTTCAAAGGTTTTGCACATAAACCTCAATGATCACAAAACAATACAAGATTATCAAAATATCAAAGGATCACCCAAAGGGTTTTCACAAAACCTTTGATTGCAATATAAGATGTGAGAGTAGAGTTGGAACAATATTACCAAAGAAGCTTGAGATGAATAGACTACAACTTTGTGAAGTGCTTCTACAAGTTCCCTTCTTCCTCTTTGAAAAATTGATCAAACTATATAGCTCCAAGAAGTTTTTCTTTTAAATAAAATAAGGATGATTGAAAATGTTTTTAATGTTCTTAAATGTATTCTTTAAAACTCCTTCAACAACTCTAAATTTATGGCTGAGCAAAAGCCCTTTTATAAGTGAAGGTAGAAAACTGGCCGTTGCAGCAACAAAAAACAAAAACTGGACACAAAAAACAAAAACTGGACATCCTATTTTTAAAATAGGTTATTTGATTTTTTTGGGAACAAAAAATAGGATGACCGATTTTTGTAAAAGAAAAAAATAGCATGACCAATTTCTTTAAAAGGTTTAAGAAATTCAGACGTCCGTTTTTTAAAATAGGATGACCTGTTTTTATGAGCCTTAAAAAATTATACGACAGTTTTCAGAAAATGGATGACCTATTTTAAGATGCTTAAGAAACTTTCGGACGTCCATTTTTTTAATGAATCGAAAATTAGATGATCGATTTTCTTAAAGGACAAAAATTGGATGACCGATTTTTATGCTTGAAAATTTTCAGACATCCGAAATATAAGACGGATGACTGGTTTTTTCTTATGAAATGTAAAGATTTTGGACATCTCAATTTCAAATCGGATGACCGGTTTTCTTTTTTCAGAACTTGTGAAAAATTGTAAAACACCGATTTTCCTTCACTTTTAAAATATGTATTCTTAAACACTTAGTTTCAATCCTCAAAGCTTTATCAACTCTAAATCCTAAAAAAAATATAACAACTTTAAATCCTAAACCATAAAAAAATATAACCGCTTCAAATCCTCAAAGCCTTATCAAGAACACTAAGTTTTTCAAAGAAAATGTGATACCCCCAACCCTGCCACTAGGTCAACTACAGCTGAGTAGGCTATCTGCGTCCCTCTCGGCACTAGACTATAAGTCCCAAAAACGATAGCCCAACCCTGGGCAACACTAGAGATATATACACAAAGTACGCAGCCGAAAAACTTAAGTAAAATAGTTACCACTAGTTCGTTCCAAACACAAGATTTAGGGGAAAAAAACCTTCTTAAAACTGTTGCGATACAAAATAAAAGTCTTATACCAACAAAAACCCTATAATAATATAAACAGAAGAACCTTACACCTGGCCCGAGTCTAAGAAAAATAAAACATAATACGTAATAACCAAAGCACAAACATGTCCTTCTAGAGAAACATGGTCCAAGATTCCATGACCGAAACTTCAACGACTTATCGTACTTCTGTTTGTCCTGAGTTGATCTGAGGAGAAAACATGAAATGGAAAACGTGAGCTCAAACGCTCAGTGAGTCCATCTCTGTGTGTGCGTCTCAGTGATTTCTTTGAAATGATGATTATGCAATTTCACGAAACCATTTTTATGTAATATACTAAGAAAACATTTTATTTTAAAAACACTGGTACTTGAACCGGAATAAGGGTTTCTACCACAGCTGAGAACTCTGAGCGAATCAAGACACATTAGTGCACTTCTACCCCCGAATGTAAAGAAACATGCAATGCTACAATCGGGCTCAACGGACAAGGTCCGGATCCCAAAACGAGGTCATCGGAAACAAGTCCGGCATCTCGTAGTCAATACCAGCCCAACACCATATGAGCGCTCGATTACCAAACACCTGCTCTCCCCAAAACTGGTCAAAACATTAGGCTACAGATTCCTAGTGCACCTACCAGGTGTGTCCTAGGACCAACCTCGGTGTCGAATCTCTCCTGACTCTTCACTAGGCGGTCGAACCCCACCGCAAAGCATGATAAGGTGTCCACGTAGACCGATTGGGCCACACCCTCCGCGGTCTACGTCCCTCTTCAAGTGGATCTACTCTCCCGAGTCTAAATCATCCACGCCATCGGAAGAGGCCCTCGTATGGGGGACTAGCCACGTATAGTGCAATCCTCTTACGCTTCTAAACACATCAACATAATCCAGAACTGTAACTCTGGTCAGAATGGGGTTTTTTTTTTTTCATGTGTTTACAAAAAGAAAGGCCACCTGACCGACCATCAGAACAGGATCAGGTCATGAATATTTAATAAAAATCCCCATCCGCCAGTTCACCACATGCAAAATTCACATAATTATGCCAGATGTATACTCATGCATATCAAAATAGGGTCGCTCTTCGAAAACCAGAACATTTTTCCAACATATATAAATTTTTCCTAGAAACCTATATACAGTCAAATCCTGCTTCACAGCTATTATAAACCATTTTAAAAAAAAAAAACCACATCTATATGGAGCACGGCTCCTATGCATCGCCTAAGAAAATATGTAACACATTGTGGAGAACATCTCCGAAAAACATGCTAAATGTAGTAACTAGTTTCTAACAGATTCAGGAAACACGCCTTACAAGGCCCGTAGTATTTACAAATATTAGAAAACAAAGTTTCGTGGACTCACTTGGATGCGGCTCTGGTGCTATAGTCCTACAAACACGATACTAACAAACATTTAAGTACAAATTCACATGTTTCTATTCGTCTCCAAAAATATAAAAGATGATAACTTCTTACGAATCTAGGATATAACTGCACGTATACTAATCTAATGAGCCTACACTTCTTATCCCATCATACTAAAATCATATACCTACTAGTGATACAAAATATATATATATATATATTAAAGCCATATACAAAAATTAGGTGTATATATATATATATATATCAAGATTAGTTACACAAGTCAAGTGTACTAAAATTATACATACAAACCATAAGTGTTAACATCATTTTCTAGGGTCATTTATAAAAATATGTATCAAATTCATGAATGCCAAATCTAGTTAGAAAAGTTATATAAAAAAATATATAAAAAGTTATGTACTAAAACATATAGATAAACAAGACTTTATTTACTAAAATTATTTATATAAAAAGAAAATCTCATATATACTAAAATATATATATACACATATTTACCAACTATATATATTAAAATTATTTGCAACGATTATACATACCACAAACATGTATATATATAAAGTTATATATATTAAAATTATTTACAACAATCATACATATATATATTAAGACTTCATATCCTACAATTAGGTATAAATCCCCCATGCATGCAAATATATAGCTATACAATACTTCAGATATATTTATATATATACAAGCTTCACGTGAGGAAAAAAATATACATATATATATATCAACATTTGAAATATGTATCTACAAATATGCATGCTAAGACCATGCATGTAAATATATATATATATATAAATACAAAGGTTATATATTAAAGTTGCACATATAAACATATATCTAAGGTATATAAATACTGAAACTAGACATGCAAATATATATACTACATATATATTTGAGAATATAAATAATTACGTGTACTAAATACACTTATATATAAAAGAAAATACTTTAAAATTATTTACCAAAAATTTAGGTGTATATATAAACCATGTTAGCTAAAAGAATTATACCAAGAAAAATTAAACAAATAAGTTTATATAAAATTAAATAAGAGAAATCAACACAAAAATCAAAAATTAAAGAAATCTTAACAAAATTTACTAAATGACTAAAAAAAAGAAAAATATGGAGCAACACACACAAAAGAATCAAAATAGCAAAAAGAAAGAGGGAAAAAAAGAAAAAAAAGAAAAAATACGGTAATAGAAAACAAGGACAAGAAGGAGAAAAAAAATAAAACAAAAAGAAAAAAAAATCACATGTTGCTGCTGCTGGGAACCGAGAGGAGGAGGAGACAAAAAAAATTTTCGGCAACATTCTTCCCTCCTCAAGACCCATATATATAGCTATCCCAATATGCATGCAAGATGCCAAGTGGCACTTTATGCCTGACAAGTGGCCAATTTATTTAAAAAAAAAAAAATCCACCATAAAATCTAATAATAATAAATAAATAAATAAAATAATAATAAAATCAAAAATAATAAAAAAAATTAGTATTTCTCCACAAAAAGAAAATATACCACTTCAACCCTATATAAGACTACCGAGTATTCCAAACTGCTAAAAGGTATGTACCATAAATTCTTAGGTTTTACTACGCTAGACTCCGGCTACTACGTTAACGTCACTCATCCTCTCAAGATTGCTCGAGGTGCTTACCGAGTGGGGCGTTACAAAAAATTTTCCAAAAATGTTTCTTTTAAAGAGCTAACATAAATTATCAATAAGTCAAAGAGTTACATATATACCTTATAAAGCTCTCCCTAACCATTCTTCTTGTCTTCAAGTTCTTTTATTTGATCACTTCATCTTCATAAAATTTTGTAATCTTGATTGATTTTTTGCTTCTTTGTAGATCATCCTTGAGACTCATTTTGTGCATCTTTTATTCTTCTTACAAAACTACTTCTATTATCACAAAGCACAAGTTAATCATAATCAAAACACTTTAAACAAATATGTCCTTAGGGCTAAAGCACTTTGAATAGATATGTCCTTAGGGCTTAGAATCTCCCCCTTTTTTATTACGACAAACAAAGAGGCAAGATAATAACTATATAGAACAAAAGAACACGGTTAAGCCAAGAAAATGCTTCAAAAGATCAACATTAAATTCAAAACATATCAAAAACATGAGAGGAAGAAAGAACTCACCCCTATTATTTTGAAAACATGCCAAGGTTTGAAAAGCAATTAGAAAACAAAAAGCTCCCCCTTAAGACATACTTTAAACATAAAATATGATATCAAACATCATCAACTAAAGCTCAATGCTATATAAGTAACAAGGTGCTAAAAAACATCATCAACAATATGCATCTATATATATACATATATATATATCTCCCCCTTAAAGAAATAACACACATTAAAGAATCAGCATCATAAGGCATCAACATAATGCCATCAACAAAATACATAATGTCATCAACAACATGTTGCATCTTATATTTTTCTCCCCCTTTTGCCATGAATCAAAAAGCATAAGAAATTTAAAAGATCATTGAAATGGAACTCTCATTATTAAGATATCATCATCAAGTTCCAAAATAAGCAAAGAAGACAAGGTTCCATAGATAAGCAAAGTAAACATAAGTTCCAAAACAAGACTTCATAGATAAAACAAAAACAAAGAAACATAAGCTAATAAACTTGAAAACAAAAAACATAAGGAATGAAAGATAAGTTAATAAACTTGAAACTTCCCTTTTTTTCTTGGAAATCCACATTGTCTCAATTATCTTCTTCTCTTCCTCTTGCTTCTAACCTTATCACCCTTTTCTTGAATATCTGAAACTTTTCCATTTAGAGCATCAAACCGGCTATTCATTTGGACTTGCATAGAGGCCATCATCTCCATGAGTTGAAATATACCCCCAAATGACTGTCCTTCTTCAACCCTTTCTTGCCTCTTTTTTCTATCTCATCTTTCTTGTAAAGGTTTCCTCTTCAGGTTCTTCTTCACTAACCTTTTCATCCACATTCTTAGCATCTTGCCCTCATTTTCTTCTTCTTCTTCTTCTTCATCACTTTCATCATCATCCTCTTGTCCTCCTCTCACCAACATTTTCATTCTTGACTTTCACCATTTTAGAGAAATTGAACTAGGGGATGGATTAATCTTTGACAAAGAGAAGAGACGGGTGTCGGTTTTGAGAAGAGAGAGTTGAGTCAATGGAGAGGATTTAGAGAGAGAGAGAGAGAGAGAGAGAGAGAGTTTGATGGCACGATTTTAGGTGTGAGAGAGAAAGAAAAACGGTCGATTGAGGATTTTTAGAGAGAGAAAGAGAGGATGGTGTGGGTTTTTAGAGAGAGAGTAGTGAAAGAATGAAAGATAGTCTCCCCTCTTTTTTCTTTCATTATATATAAAAAATCAGTAGGGAAACGAAAGAATCGGTCAACCGATTTTCAAAAAACGATCGTCCGAAAATTTTACAAACAATGAAAAAGGCACGTCTGATTTTTTTCGGACTCGTCTTGTTTTTTAGTCCAACAGTCTCAGCTAAAAAATAATTTGAATACAAAGAGAGAAAATGGACGTCCGATTTTTCTGGACTAGTCTAATTTTGTAGTCCGAAACTCTTGGCTTAAAAAGTGTAGAAAAAATTTTGAAAACTCAAAAACACATTAGTCATAGAATTTGCCAATACCAAATAATTTTCTTAAATAACAAAAGCAATCTTCAGAAAGTGGTTTTGTAAAAATATCAGCAATTTGATCCTCTGTACAAATATATTCTAAAAATACATCTCCTTTTGCAATATGATCTCTTATAAAATGATGTTTGAATTTCAATATGTTTTTTTTAATGTTGCAAAGGGTTTACAGAAAGATTTATAGCACCCGTGTTATCATATATAATAGGTATTTTTTTAAAACAAAACCAAAATCAAGTAAAGTGTACTTATCAAAAGTACTTGAGCACAACAACAACTTGTTGCTATGTATTCCGCTTTGGCAGTTGATAAGGACATGCACGATTGCTTCTTGCTGTACCAAGACACTAAGCATCCCCCTTAAGAATTGGTAATTTCCGCTAGTATTCTTTCTTTCTACCTTACTTCCGTCATAATTCATATTAGTGTAAAAATTATATCAAAGCAAGATTGTTTAGAGTACCATAACCAATATTCATAAGAAGATATTAAATATCTTAAAATATATTTGACAGCAATTAAATGAGAATCCTTGGGGCAAGCTTGGAATATAGCACACAAACAAATAGCGAACATAATATCCGGCCTACTAAATAAAGTAAGCTTCTGATCATACCTCTATACCATTTTTCATCCACCTTTTTACCTTTTTCGTCTTGTCGAGTTTAACGATGAGCTCATTAGAGTTCCTATTCCTTTTGCATCGCTCATCCCAAATCTTTTGAGAAGTTCCTTTGTGTACTTCTCTTAGTTGATGAAGATACCTTTTTCGGTTTGTTTAATTTGAAGTCCAAGAAAATAGGTTAATTCTCCCATCATGCTCATCTCAAACTCCTTTTGCATTAATGAAGCAAACTCTTCACACAACCATACATTAGTAGCTCCAAAAATAATATCATCCACATAAATTTGGACAAGTAGAAGATTATTGTTAGAAGAGATTTTTGTAAAAAGGTTGTGTCCACCACACCTCTTGAAAAATCGTTTGAAAGGAGAAAGTCACTTAGTTTTTCATACAAAGCTCTTGGAGCTTGTTTTAAACCATATAACGCTTTTGAAACTTTATAAACATAGTTTAAAATTTTTTCATTTGCAAAACCAGGAGGTTGTTTAACATAAACTTCCTCCTCAATATCACCATTTAAAAATGCATGTTTTAACATCCATTTGAAAAAGCTTGAATCCCTTAAAATAAGCAAAAACTAAAGTATTCTGATGGATTCAATTCTAGCAACAGGAGCAAAAGTTTCATCGAAATCTATGCCATCTTCTTGATTGAATCCTTGGGCAACAAGTCTAGCTTTGTTTCTTATAATTTTTCCGAATTTATTTACCTTATTTCTAAAAAGCCATTTTGTGCCAATAGTGGAGTGATCACGAGGTTTTGGGACTAAAGTCCAAACTTTGTTTCTTTCAAATTGATTAAGTTCTTCTTGCATTGCAATAATCCTAAACTCATCATATAAAGCATCATCTATAAACTTAGGTTCAATTTGAGATAATAAAGCAAAGTTATCAATGAAATACCTCCTTGTTCTTACCTCTTGTGATACATCACCAATATTTCATCCTTGGAGTGTCCCTTTGGATATATCACGTCTTGAGGAAGATTTTGAGTTTCTTGATCATTTTCTTGTTTCTCCGCAATCTCTTCTTCCTCCTTTGCATATTCCTCCATAGCTTGAGTGTGCAATGGTTGGTTGCTCAAAGAATTATCTATATCATTATCTTTAATATCAAAAATGTTAGATTCATCAAAGTTCACATGAATCGACTCTTCAACACATAAGGTTCTTTTGTTGTAAATCCTATAAGCTTTCTTGTTTGAAGAGTAACCAAGAAAATTTCGCTCATCGGATTTTCTATCAAACTTTCCAGGGTTGTCATTGGTGTTTAAAATAAAGCATTTATATCCAAAAACTTTGAAATAGCCAATTGAGGGAGTTTTGTTAAAAATAAGTTCAAAAAGAGTTTTCTTAAAAAATGGTCTCAAGAGAACATGAATCATCACGTAGCAAGTGGTGTTAACGGCCTCAGCCGAAAAATATTTGGTAAGGAGTTTTAACAAAGCATTGATCTTGTCATTTCTTGTAAAGTGCAGTTTTTCTCCACATAAACACTATTTTGTTGTGGGGTTTTAGCGGCCGAAAAAATGTGTGTAATACCAAAATCATCACATAGTTTTGTAAAGTCTTGATTGTTAAATTCTCTCCCATTATCACTTCTCAAAGAGATCAATTTATAATCAAGGGAGGTTTGAACTCTTTTGAAAAGTTTGACAAACTCTTGAAAGAGAATCTTGAAAAATATCCACTATGACAAAAGCATACATCTTACCACTAAGACTAGTGGTCTTCATTGGTCCAAATAAATCCACGTGAATGAGTTCTAAAGGTTTTGAAGTAGAAATCATCTTCTTTGGTTTAAAAGAGACTTTAACTTGTTTTCCAAATTTGCAAGCATCACAAAGTTTAGTTTTCTCAAAATGTAGTTTTAGCAATCCTCTAACAAGCTCTTTTGAAGAAAGATGGTTTAGTAAATCCATGTTAACATGGCCAAGCCTTCTACACCACAAAAATGCATCATTATCATGAGCCAAGAGACACTTTAAGTTTTGAGAAATAAGATTTTTAAGATGAAAAACATAGATATTTCCAATTCTTTTTGCAACAAAATTGTTTTGTTTTCAAACTTAACAATGATAGGAGAAGAATCACTTTCAAAAACAAATTTACAATCATTATCACATAATTGACTAATACTAAGCAAATTAAACTTTAAACCATCAATTAAGAGAACTTGCTTAATTAAAGAGGAAGAACCCTTACCGATGTTACTTCTACCGATGATTTTTCCTTTCTTCTTATCTCCAAAAGTGACAAAGCCACTTTCAGTTTCCTTAAGCTCACTCATAAGAGATGCATTGCCGGTCATGTGTCTTGAGCATCCACTATCCAAGTACCATTTAGTTGAGCTTGGTTTGTGTTCCTACAATAGAAGAAGTAGAGATGACTTTTTGTACCCATGTTCTTTTGGGTCCATGAATGTCAGTTGTCTTTTCTCTTACTTTCCAAATAATTTTATGCCCATGTCAATCTTTCTCTTTGTAAAACATTTTGTGGCCTTATTATTATTATTTTCACAATATGTGCAACAAAGATGTGAAAAAGATGAAGAGGTTTTACAAAGAGAGTTTGGTTTGAAAAACTATTAGAGTGATTATATCCAATACCTTTTTTTGTCAAATTGTGATCTTTGAGAACCAAGAAGTTTTTAAACGTTTTTTTTTCTCTTGTAAATTTTCTTGTAAATTTTTCAATACATATAGTGAGATCATCCACCTTTTTCTTCAAATCATTTGTAATCAACCATGTATTTTTTAAGAGAAAGAATTTTTTCACAAAGATTTTTGTTTTCTAAAACAAGTTTTTGAAATTCTTTGTTTGAGAAATCATTTTCATTTTTCAAAACTTCTAAAGATTCAAAAAGAGTTTTGTTTTTACAAACAAGTTTTGAATTTTCATTTAATAAATCATCAATCTTGTTTTTCAACTCCTTGTTTCTTTTGGAAATCTTTTTGATCTCATCATGCATTTCAATAAGCATGGAATTAGGATCATCATCATCATCATCATCAATAAAATTATAAAAGTTAGAAGGTGAAGATTGTACCTCACTTTTTAATGTCATGAAACACATGTTGGCCTTTTCTTCTCCTTCACTCTCACTCAAGTCTTGATCCCAAGCTCCTAGTAGCCTTTTACCTTTCTTCTTTTTCTTTATTGCTTCAAGCTTTGCCTCTAATGCTACTTTTTCATTTTCTATGACTTTTGAGCAATCGACTACAAGATGATCGGTGCTATTGCATTCAAAGCACCTAGCCTTGAAGAGTGAGGAACTTTGTCCTTTCTTGAATGGAGGTTTCTTCCCTCTTTTGTTGAAACCTTTCTTGTAAAAATTTTTCAATTTTAGAACCACCAAAGCTATATCTTCATCTTCATCATTTTCATCCTCATTGTTGGATGAACTTGATTGCTCTTCTTCATTTACTTTGAGTACCACACTTTTTCTTCCTTTGTCTTCGTCTTCCATTCCCTTTAATCTCTTTATCTTCATCTCATAGGTAAGAAGGGATCCTATGAGCTCTTCAATGGAAAGAAGTCTCAAATCTTTGGATTCCTCTATAGCAAGAGTTTCTGGTTGCCAAGCCTTTGGAAGTGCATCTAGAACTTTTCTATTTACCTCTCCCCTTGTGTATTCTTTCCTATATGCCTTTAGCCCATTTTTTATGTTGGTGAATTTTGTGAACATGTCCCTAATGCTTTCATTTTGCTTCATCTTGAATAATTCAGTCTCTCACAAATATGGCCAATTTTGATTCTTTTACTTGATTTGTGCCTTCATGAGTGACTTCTAACAATTTTCACATTTCATGAGCCCAATTGCATCCGCTCACTCTATTGTACTCATTTGCATCTAAAGCACAACTTAACATATTCATGGCTTGAAAATTGAGAGTCAACTTTCTTAAGTTAAATTCATCGAATTCTTCAATCTTCTTGACTCTTCCATCTTTTTGGGGAACAAAAGGTCATTTTTCTACAATACTCCAAAGATCAAAATTAGGAGACCAAATATAGATTTTAATCATTGACTTCCAAAATGTATAATTAGTGCCATTAAAAAGAGGAGGTCTATTTATAGAAGAGCCATCTACATAAGGTAAGTTTGAAATCCTAGCATTTTATAAAAGATCTTCTTAGGATGTTAAGCCTTTTGAAAGAAGACCTGATATGATACTGAAAAACCTTAGGGGGAGGGGAGGGGAGGGGGGGGGGTGAATAAGGTTTTTGGCTAATTTTCGAAAATTCTTTGTTAATTAAAAGATAAACCTCCAATTTTGTTTGATGGAGAATTCTAAAAATCTTTTAATAAAATTACAAACCAAACAAAATTTTGTGGTTGAGACAAGTAAGAAACTTAAAGAAGAACACAAGGAGTTATAGTGGTTCACTCTATCAAAGAGTTACATCCACTACCTTGAGTCAACACCCAAGGATTTTTCAAATCCACTAAAACACAAAGATATACCAACTACAAATATGAGGATCACCCTACAAGGGTTTTGCACACAACCTCAAATCACAACACAATGTAAATCAAAGGATTACCCAAAGGGTTTTTCAACACAAACTTTTGATATCAATAAAAGAAAAGGATAGGTTTAAGAACAATATTACCACTTTTGAGCTTGAGAAATAATAAGTACAACTCAATGAAATTGTTCTACAAGCTCCTCCTTTCTTCTTCTTTGATGATGACCAATAATGAAGCTCAAGAAGATTTTGTTTTTGGAATGAAAAGTGTTTGCAATAAATGTGCTTTTGAAGCTCTTGAAAGTTTTAAATGTTCACAATGAATATTCCACCAAACTTGTCTACTTTATGGCTGATCATAAAGTCTATATATAGTGTCCAAAAACATTGACCGTTGCCTTCAGTGCAACGGTAATATTTTATACAGTAAATATGAAAATCGGACGACCGGTTCTTTAAAACAGAAAGATTCGGACTTGTCCAGCTAGAAAACGGACTGTCGAATTTTTGATTTAGAGCAAAATCGGACGACTGGTTCTAAAAACTGGATGACCGAATTTTTGGACAGAAAGATTCGGACTTGATCCTCTGAAAAACGGACTGCCGAATTTTTTATTTTGGAAAAAACCGGACGACCGGTTCTAAAACTGGATGACCGAATTTTTGTTTCCTCAGCCAAGTTTCTTTTTAAGACAAATACTTTCTTCCTTTTCAAAAACATGTATCCTTGACAATCATTTTAAAGAGAAGAAAAACTTTTCCAAAAACACCACAACTTAAGTCAAGAATACTTAGATTTTAACAAAAGTTTATAACTGAGAAAATCGTTAAAGGAGCTTCATATATGATCAATAATCAAAGAGTAAGACTATGGAGTTTTACAAGGTAGTACCTAATTCACTCTACCAAAGACAATGCCTTCAATGTCTTCAATGTCTCCAATGATTTGATCTTGGAATGGCTTGGTCTCTTCTTCTCCATTTTGCCCTCATCAACAAGATCTTTTGCTTGTAGACTTTGAGACTTCACAGGTACTTCTTTTGTTCTATGAAAGGTTAGCTAAAATACTCACACAAGCATATGTTAATCATAATCAAAACATAAGTATTAATGCCCTTAGGGCTAACAGATACCAATTGAAAAATGTTAGAAGGGGGTGAATAAGGTTCTTGGTTAGTTAAAAAACTTTTACACAATTAAAATATAGAACCTCCGATTTTATTTGGAGAAGAATTTAATGACTCCTTTTTTAATAAAATTCCTAACCAAACAAAATCTCTTTTATAAAGAATAACAAACAATAAAACAATAGAGATAACAAGTAAAATACAAAAAGAGAGAAAGAATTTATAGTGGTTCACTCTCTCAATAGAGGTACATCTATTACCTTGAGACTTAACTCAAGGATTTCACGAATTCCACTAGTCACAAATCTTTACAAAACACCACAATGAGAATCATGCTTCAAGGATTTTGCACATAAACCTTAATGATCACAAAACAATACAAGATTATCAAAATATCAAAGGATCACCCAAAAGGTTTTCACAAAACCTTTGATCACAATGATGTGAGAGTATAGTTGGAACAATATTACCAAAGAAGCTTAGATGAATAGATTACAACTTTGTAAAGTGCTTCTACAAGTTTCCCTTCTTCCTCTTTGAAAAATTTATCAAACTATAAAGCTCCAAGAAGTTTTCTTTTGAATAAAATAAGGATGATTGAAAATATCTTTAATGCTCTTAAATGTGTTCTTTAAAATTCCTTCAACAACTCTAAATTTATGGCTAATCAAAAGGCCTTTTATAAGTGAAGCTAGAAAACTAGTCGTTACAACAGCAACAGTCACATATTTTTACTGAGAAAACAAAAACTGGACATCCTATTTTTAAAATAGGTCGTCCGATTTTTTTTAGAACAAAAAATAGGATGACCGATTTTTGTCTTTACAAAAATCGGATAACCGATTTCTTTAAAAGATTTAAGAAATTCGAAGGTCCATTTTTGAAAATAGGATGACCGGTTTTTATGAGCCTTAAAAAATTGGACGGCCGTTTTCAAAAAATGGATGACCTATTTTAAGATTCTTAAGAAACTTTCGGACGTCCGTTTTTTTAAAGAATAGAAAATCGGTTCCGATTTTCTTAAAGAACAAAAATTAGATGATCGATTTTTATGGTTGAAAATTTTCGGACATTCGAAATATAAAACGAATGACCGGCTTTTTTCTTATGAAATATTAAGATTTTGGACGTTCGATTTTTAAATCGGATGATCGGTTTTCCTTTTTTCACAACTTATGAAAAATTGTAGAACAAATATTTTCCTTCACTTTAAAATATATATTCTTGATGCAAAAGCTTATAAAAAAAATATAGTAACTTTTTAAATCCTCAAAGATATATCAAAAGCACTTAGTTTTTCAAAAATAATTTTCCAAAAATGTTTCTCTAAGGAGACACAAATGATCAATAACTCAAATAAACAAATTAGGGAGTTTTACATATATATATATATATATATATATACCTTATAAAGCTATCTCTAACCATTCTTTTTGTCTTCAAGGTCTTTTATTTAATCACTTCATCTTCATAAAGTCTTGTCAGTGATCATCCTTGAGACTCCTTTTGTGCATCTTTTGTTCTTATTACAAAACTACTTCTATTATCACAAAGCACAAGTTAATCATAACCAAACCACTTTAAACAAATATGCACTTAGGGCTTACAATAATAATAAACAAAAAGTAAACTTACAAAATAATATTGTAGGAAAATCTTAAATTTTTTACTATATAATCATTATTTTCTGATAAAAAATTTTCATTGAAATTAGTAGTAGGAATTAATAAGCTATGAAAATATAAACGATACGGATTTATTTGTAATTTATACAAAATATATTGATGAAATTGTAGTTTGGACAAATCTCAAGGGGGAAAATGAAATTAACTCTTAAAAAAAAAAGAAAAATTGGTTATACATAGCCTTAAATTATTTTTACTTTTCTTTTCTGTTTATAAGAATGAACTCTTATTTGATTTTTTTATAGGCACGAGCTATATTTTAACATTACAAGTATAACAATTTAAAGATTTCATGATGAAATTCGATATACATTGACACATGAATGCTATAGAATGGTAAAAAAATAACTAACAAAATAATAATCAATTATTTTTAAAATAAATAACAATTTTAAATTTACCAAAAAAAAAAAAAATTTATTCCATGTACATGATAAGAGTGGAAACCCGCCCCCAAGCTTGGAATCCTGCAAAATATTGTTGAACAAGATATGTGGAACTTTTGAGTTGCTGTGTCTATTTCATCATACAAAAGGAAATCCTTTCATTAAAAACAAATAGCGAAAGTGAATGGCAATGTAGCGAGCACTAGAAAGTTGGTCAAATGAAACAACATGCATAAGCAAGCAGCATGCTCACTTAAAATACAAGGTCAGAAACATTTTTTAGGATCACAACTAATTGGCATAACCAATTTAACTATTGAATCTGATTACCGAGTTATATAGGTCTTCCATTCCATGAGACATAAACCAATAAATTCAGCACAAAACATTAGCATTAGCTCTATTATCTTGAGCAAAACATGCTACAAACAAATGAACAATCGGCATCAGACATCAAACTAGACACCAAACTAATTACAGAGACTATTGTTAAGTTGATGTTGGAAGCATGTATTACGTACATGTTCATGAACTTATCGTTGATCCATTAATTTATATACAACATCCTAAAAGTGGTAAATCTTAAGTTCCAGCTGTAGGCAGTGCCGCCATGAATGAATTATAAGAAGATTCGAGATCAAAATGGAGTTGACGAGACTGCTGCTCTGTCAACTCATCTGCAGCTCCCATCTTCGACAGCCTAGCTATCCACTCTCTCATCTTTGTCTTGCCCTCGAAATCATGTGCCAAGATTGAGAGTTTATTAAGAGAGGCAGACAAATCGGAAAGCACCGGATGAACCTCATCAACTGCTACCATATTCAACTTTAGGGAGTCCATAGCTGTAATGAAATTCTGTACACACTCGGCTACAATGGCAGCAGATGTAGTAGCTGCAGGTGCTGCAGCTACCCGATGCTCCACGGTGGCAGGCACACCCGAGGTCACAAGGCGGTTGAGCGCAACAGGGCAATCCATTTTGTATGTCTCATGAAAATGCTCAATATTCGGGATGGTGTTTTTCAAAGCGGAAGAAAGGGTCTTGAAATGGGCGATCAACTTCTGGCATTCTATTTCATATTCAGCTGGTGAGATTACGTCACGGATATAAATTTTTTCGAGCTTCTCGTTGGCCTTAATAATAGCATAAAGCTCAGAAAAATTATCATACATCTCTCTTTCGCGCTTGTCATTCCATAGCTTGACCTCCATCTAGTAGTTTAGATTAGGTGTAGTCAAGTTGGAGAAGAGAATGGGACACGCGCAAAGGACCAATCTGGTTACTGCAAACAATAAAAAATGAAGTTATAATTTAAAGATAATATATATCACTATACCACCCTAGTTATCCACTTGAAGAAACAAAGTCACTTGAGCTTTTCCATATAGGTGTTCTTGGCATATCCCCCAGTAAACTGCAGCAATAGCCTACACTGAACTGATGAGAGAAACAAATACTGATCCTTACAGTACTACAGTCAAAGCTATACATTTCAATTAAAATATGGACAAACAAGAGCGAGCCTCTGAAATATTTCAATTAAAATTAGAGGAAATGCACAGAATGTCATATAGATATTGTAACATAACGAACATCATGATATGTACTCTATTTTGGGACAGGTCGAAACCTGCAAAACTGTTTTTACCACAATCCTTGTGGAGGTCTGATACCCAGTGTGGTTCAATATGATGTGCTACTTATGGTAAACAATAAACTAACTGATGCCTATGGATCAAATGTAGTTTTAGCTGAAGATGTTGAATTGTTTTGTGAGAAGTAACAGAAAAGTGTCCAACATAATATCATCTCAGTTAGTACCCCATCATAGCCATAGGCTGCCTGCAGCCACTGTGACCAAAGCGAGAAGATTGATATATTGACCCAACAAGTAGTTTTATATTACTTCAATTTTTTTATCTCATTTCTAGGATAAAATCAGTTCCTTTGTAATAGAAACTTTCAAGCAAAACATATGAAGAAGCCCATATAAAATTAACCCAGCAAAAGATTAACGACATTTTTCGAACCAAAAAAAAAGAAAAAAAATAACGAAAATACACATTGAGTCCCCGCTTTTGTACTGGTATTAAAAATTTATCCTCAGATCAAAAGGATCAAACAATCCAAAGGCAAGAATCAGCATAGAGTTCTAAGTAACAACTACAGATCTATATAGGGATCAACAGGAACACAATTCGTACAATTTCAAGCAAATCTGCAGAAATCGAAGAATATCCGTAACTACTTCGAATTGAACTGAAAATCGTTAGCTGAAATAAAATGCAAAGATGTTCAAAGCAATCAGAAGTGAAATACTATTCAAAGATTCAACTAAACAAGAAATACCTTTGGGAGTGTTGATTGAGTCTGATCGGAAGAGGTGACACGTAGAAGAAAGAACAAGGGTTTTTTACTTGGCCCTTCTGTTTTAATTCTGGCCCAACTGTGTTTTTCTTTTTTTTTTTGGAAGGGCGGGGGGTGGGGGAGAAATATTAATTCTGGGCGGTCTAATTAATGCGTTATCCTGTTGGAAAAGTGAACAATATCTTGCGGTTGAAGAATTTCTTCTGGATATGTTCCAAGCAAAGACAAACAAGGCCAGGGCCTCTTGTCTTGCGATGAACACTTGGAGCTGAGTAATGGGCTCCAAATGCAAATAGAACACTTGTATTGGGCTATGGCTTTAGCCCACTTGCTAGGTTCTATCTGTTCTCTGAAAAGTACTGTAGTCCATGGGCATCAACATTATAACAGGGTTAATACAGATATGGAATTCTCTATACTCTTATTGTAAAATATGCACTCACACTTATATCTAGACTTTTTAGATATAAAATTTATGTATTCAAATCTGACTCTCCAGGATCTTGGATGGGTTTGAGTATACCCGTACCCGTATGTTATTTTTTTTTCCTATTAAATAAAAATATATAAAAGAATGTATAATCCTAAAATAAAAATTATAATATGATTAACATAATTTTCTTAACATCTATTTCAACAACTACAATCATTTAACATCTCTAGTTCAAATGATTAAAAGTTCAAGAATACATAAATAGGATAAAAGGTATAAATTATGTATTAATAAAAAAATATAAAAATAATATAATATATATTATTTTATTATAATGAGTATACGAATAAACGGGTTTGGCTATCATTATACCCTGCCCAAACTCATTTAATATCATTTATAAGGATACCAGTATGGATTCGGGTCCACGGGTATAAAAACCTTACCCGTTATAAACGGATAGACCCGCTCAAGTACGGGTAAGATTTGCCCCATTTACGGTTCTACACTCAATGCATCTACTCTACCAACAAAGTGAATACTAAATCTTGGACAGACCAATTTTTTCTTCGACTAAATAAAATGAAGATGTTAGTGATGTGTTTAATATACTTTCGTAACTCCATCATATTTGGTTTTCTGTGTTTATCGACAAACATATCAAATTAATTTAACAACAAATGTAATTGATGGTCCTATTATAATAGCACTACAAAAGACAAACTTAACTTTAGAAGTGTACATTACTAATCAAATTTTGAATTCATGATATTGCCTTATTAAATTACTTGAGATTGTAAGTTTGGAATTCTTTGATCATTACCCTTATGGTGATCAAAGTAGGAATGTTAGCGCAATGGCTACCTATCGATTAACCAATAACGATACTAATTATTAGAATCTCGATCGGTAACTTTTCTTATTACTAATATCCAATGGTAATAGATTACCGATTGAAAAAATTAAATTCGTTTATTTTTTTTGGAAAAATACCACAAAATCTAAAAGTTACAAATTATATATAATTGTTTAAAAACAAAAATCTAAATGAGTACACATATAACTATAAAAAAATAACAAAAATCCGAATGAAGGTACATGAATTCTAAAACATAATAAATATAACTGATTATAATATAAGAAATACACTGAAATGGAACATTTCATTCCTAACTTGTCCAGGACATCTCCACAAATATCACTTGAATGAAAGCAAATTGTAAAATATAACTTTTTAATTACCTCAATTCACATCATCATTCAAGATAAGTATGTCTTTTTAAGTTTTAATGTGAAATAAGCTTATATATATAATTAGTATCAATTTTTTTTTTGATAAAACTCTTTTATCAAAATTTATCGGTTTAGGTATCAGTTGACTTTAGGGTATACAAAATGCATTCGGAATTACCGTTAGTCACATGATCGGTTGTTACCTATTGGAAAAAACCATACCTGTACCATCCTAGACCAAAACCTTGTTTGATAAAATTGTAATTGAAGTCTAAGCTCTAAAATATGTAAGTTCTGAATTTTGAACCTTATGTATGAACCATGAATCTAGAAACTGAAGTCTAAATCTAAATCTAAATGTTGAATTAATTAATATATAGTAATTATACGTAAGAAAGTGTAATAATTTGATATATATATTCAAACTTCTTTAGAGTTAAGTAAAAAATTTTCAGTTAAAATTTATAATTATAATTAAATACATCTTAAACAATTAGGTGATTTGTAAAAATTGTTATAAAACGCACTTAATAATGAATATTATTAAATATACTTCATTCACTAAATTCTTAATCAATTAATTTTCAGAGGTAATTTAATTTAACAATGCAAATCCAATTCCAACTTTTTTTTCTTTTTCCTTTTTTTGGAGGAATAGTCCTTTTTTTTGGGGGAAAAGTGGGTATATTTGAATGGTAGCTCATTAAAAAATTATAATATCACGTGCATCACTTTTTTTTTTCCTCAAAACATCAAACACATATCCCATACAATTAATTTATTTTCCTTAATTTAGCTATATAATTTAAATAGTTTTGATGGGGGCTATCACTGGGCACTCACTTCAAAATAAAAAGCCGCTAGTCTAATTTAATGCATGTAGTTGGAAATATAGGTGAGCTTTGAAATCGTGTTAAGGAATTAAAGTACAGGTAGAGCTCTGACCTTTTTAAAAAAAAAAAAAAAATTATAAATTGTTGTTCATACCTCTGTATATAGTTTATTTTTTTAAAAAAAAATCTGTATATAGTCCGATTATATCTTTGTTTTTATCACCCTTAAAATGAGATCTTTTGTTTGTTTTAGTTTTAGGTGCATCTGTTTTTCCCATCCTCATCTAACAAGACTTTTTTTTCCTTGTCCATTGTTTAGTATAACATTTAAATTATGCTAACCTACGTGAAATTTGATTCGAATGGCAAGAAATAAGTTGTGCATAATATATTATAAAAAATTATTATAATACAATATATATTTATTAGAAAAATACAAATAAATCAGAATTGTATGGTCTAATGACATGATTGCCTCATTTAGATTTTTCTAATTAACATATTAAGTAAAAAATATTAAATTCAAGTCACTTAAAAAACGACTTGTCTTATGCTGCTATTTGGAACTTTTGTGTCTTTTGATCCCTCTTGAATATCGGATTAACCAAGAAAAACAAATATACTTACATTATAATATGATAATTGATATGCAAAATTAAGACAATTTCTTGGGTTATAAACACGAAATAAATACTAAATGTTACATGAACAGAACTTTAATTTATATTAAGGGTGTGGTTATGATATTTTTTTAATGTCAAAGGTAAAGAAGCCGGTTATTTATTATTTCTTTTTGTTTTTGTTAATGACCCTTTGAAAAATAAAAAAAATTATATACCCCTAAAAAAGAAAAAAATTAAATACGTTTCAGTTTTCTTATTTAATATTATTTTTTAAATATTTAATTTCCACAAATTTATGGCATTGAGAATCTTTTGTATCATAATTTCATTGATTGAATTTCCATAAAATCAGTTAAAACGCCAAAACACAAGTAGAATTCATCTAAACTCTTGAAACTTAGCCAAAAAAACTCTTGAAACTTTTAAAACATGAAATGCATGATGAAGTAGTGCGAAAACTATTCATCATATTATATACATAACAATCAAACAAACAATCAATAATTACACCATAATGAAACCTCATTTGATAAAACTACTTTGAATGATTTAAATTCTAAATTCTAAATTTTAAATTTGATTGTTGAATCTAAAAGCTAAAGTATAAATCTAAATTAACTAATATTTGGTAATTATATATAAAAAAGTATTATAATGTTACAAACAATATAGTTTTCAGATTTCATGTTTTATTTGCTAAATTAATTTACTTATTAAAATGAACCAAGTAGGAACTTATTGAGGTAAATTATAACTACAATTAAGCACATCTTAAATAATTAAGTGATTTGCAAAAAATTTTATCAAACACACTTAAGTACTTAAAATTATTTGTTATCAAACATATAAGTCATTAACTCATTCATTTTTTAAGGGAAATTCATAATTTCATTAAATATCATAATATATATCAGCCAAAACGGTTGGAATTACAAAGTCAGGAGTTTCCTCATTCCAAACCAAAGAAGGATCTAGATTAACAACGTGTTGAGCCATAACATGCGTTGGAATATTGCTATTTCTACCTGTGTTGAACTCTACAACTAGTAAAAATTTGGCGCTCTTGTTTAATTAGCTCAACAATGTGACGCAGATAAGAGAGGTCTCTTCCCTTTGTTTAAGAGGTAAATTAATTTATTGAATAAGACCTCAATATGCTTGATGCATGTAAATCTCTCCTTCATAAATTAAGAAACGGACAAAGTTTTTAAAGAAAAAACAGGCAAAGTTATAATTTACTAAACATAATTCATAAAAAAAAAAAAAGTCCTTTAAAAATCATTAAAAAATTAATATTTAAAATGATTTGTAACATCTAATGAAACATCTAATTCTATATTGTTTTTAATATTTGATATAATATTTTCTGTAATATTTGTGAGTCTTAAAATTGATCTTTGAGATTTAGAATGTTATCCAATCTCACCATTATTATTTCTCATTTATCTATTGTTTGATAATTTTATTATAAAATATTATACTTAAAGATTTTTACATAATCTCTTCTACAAAAAAGTTACACAATCAAAGTTGTAGAGTTGTTATAAAAGATCTTAATCAAGAAAATATTAAACAAATATTTTTTATTATTAAAAAGGAAAAATAGTTATTACTATCCATAACAAATTTATAATATTCGACGTTTATATATATTAAGTTCTTTTCGTTATATACATTATAATTTTTTAATTTGCCAAAAGTATCATAATACCATAATTCACAGGAGTTTCAAGCGATCATTCGCACCCGTGTTGCAAATAACTTGAATATCAAATGTCAAATAAATATTTCAAGTATGAGGTGATCATAAAATACAAATGGTAGTTATATAAAACTCTTATAAACCTTGATGCTCATTATAATCTTTTTTTGGGGTATTTAGCAAGAAAAGGGTTGTTTTTTTGGCTTAAATAATTTGTAATTTATATGCAAATTAAAACAAAAATGATATAGTATATAGTCTAAATTATAAAATGTATAAAACGTAAATTAATTATGGATAATAATTATAATTAAAAAACAATATTGGAGTTGAGCCTCAGGTGTAAATTGTTTATTTTAAAAAAAAAAAAAAAGGAAAGAGTTTTGACGTATACGATAGACCTTGAAGCTGGCAAACTGCGTTTATAGAGGACCACTGCCCCGCTCGGCCTTCCTCCTGACAAAACCAGATACTCAGTCTCCATCCATCTACTACTAGTATCGTATGCACCCCCCATTAACTCTCCTCCAAATTTATTGCTGCTTCTTCTAGATTTGCCATTTTCACAAAATTTTTTGATTATTTATATATATAATTTATAAATTTTTTTATACCATTGGAAGAAGGAGGAGGAGTTAGGGTGGAAGTTGAATATGGCGATAGCCGCAGCTGTGATAGTACCGTTGGGCGTTCTCTTCTTCCTTTCTGGTCTCGTCATCAATCTATTTCAGGTGATTCTCTATTTCTCGATGTGTTTCGGATGAAGAATTTTTGAACAGTAAATGTTATGAGAAACGTAGGGTTGGAGTAATTTTTTGCCATTTTTGTTAGCTGATTACAGATTAGTAAGTAGGGTTTGTTTTCCGTTGTAGAAGAGAAAAAAGATGCAAACTTTGTTTGAAAGATAGGTTTGGGCATACTTACTGTTGTCCAAATAGTTTGATTTCATATAGCTATGGATCTCCCTTCGATGGATAAAATTTTATTTTTCCCTTGTGGTTGGTTATAACGTTCATATCGGGCTTTTTCTGCTTTCGTTCTACTTTTTTTTTTTTTTTTTTTGTTTTAATAGAAAAAAAAGTACGAAAGGGAATACTCGTGAAACTTTGATAATGTGGGTTTTAGGGTCTTGATGGCCAAATTCTCGTGTGTATTGCATAAGATTGCCTTATTTTTTTCATTAAAATTGGGATGTAGTTTTGGAGCTTAATGAATAAAAACTCGCTTTTACTCTGGGGTAAAATTTCAGGCAATATTTTTTGTCCTGGTTCGGCCATTATCCAAGAACACATACAGGAGGATAAATAGAGTATTATCTGAACTGTTATGGCTGGAGCTTGTATGGATTGTTGATTGGTGGGCAGGAGTTAAGGTAATGGTTATTCGATTATGGAACTTCCAAAATTTATTTGTTATTTATCTAAATAATTGCATTACTGGCATTTTGGTGAATTTTTCAGTAGACTTTCGATATAGATATTATTTGATCGATAAATGTCTTGACACCTGGCTCCCGGCAGTTTACTTCAGGCTCAAGTATCAGCAAGTGTCACTGTTAGCTGCACTTAATTTCGGATGTAACGGAAACTATTTCCCCCACAGTGGACTGCAGCTTGTAACTTGGGGGAAAACTAGCTGTGTTAATCATTGTGCTCAGAAATTAACATGGATATTTTAAATCTAGTCACCCTTCTCAAGAGTAGAAAACAAAATTTACTTAAGCTTTCTACTAAAACAAGCTGAGCAGAAGGATTGCTCTATTTGTATCGGCAGATTAGATTAAAAAATATATGGTAATTTAAGACATGTCGAGTTCAAGCATTCATATTGCATTTGATCAACTAAAGGATAATATAGTTGATGATCCGAACCCAGGGGATATTCTTAGTACGGCGGAAAGTGGGCATTTAGCTAGCTCAAGTTCTCCATGAATTACTTGTTGATGACATTCCAAATCACTCCCTATGATAGGAAAACGTTTTCCGTAAACTTTCCAGCATTGAAGGACACATATGATTAGTCGGGTTATTGGTTGGGTCAATCAAGTCAAGCTCAAGCATACCTGGATCGCAAAATAGGAAGCAAGTTTTGATCAATTTGGCTTGGAAGCTCGATTTTCTTGATAAATATTTAAAACCTTTTAAATATTAAATTTTATTCTAGATTCTTTTGTGTAAGTAGCCTCACATTTTAAATTAATGATACTTGTGCTTGAGTTTGAAGAGAATCAAATCATCAAGGAGCTTAATCATGATTGTAGAATGTTTGTAGGAGATATAGATCTCATGATTTTGAAGTTTATAGGAGATATAGGTCTTGTATGGTAATGCATTTAATTTTGTCTACACCAAGAAGGGTTATTTAAGAATCTAACAACCTAATAAAAGTATCTAGTCATCCTTTTCCATTTTGAAGCCCCTGATAGATCTCAGTGCCCTATTGCATAATCGCCTGTGCAAATTCTTACAAAATTTGATCCAGGAGAGAGGTAAGAAGACGGCCTATGCGTGAAAACATTCAAATCTAGTTTCATAAACAGAGGAGGGCGAATGGTTAAAGAATCAAGCTGCTTTAAAATCCCCCCTTTTTAAGAAAAAGTTGGGTTGCTGTGCCGTGGTTCTTTCCTAAATTATTTACGAATAATCAATGAGATTTAAAACTTTGATCTTCAGTGGTTTAAAAAAGGGAGAGAGAGAGAGAGAGAGAGAGAGAGAGAAAATAATACTAATGGTATCACGCTTAGAAAAAGGAGATGTATTTGGTTATGCTGCTTAGCTGTTCTGTATGGTCATCTTGCTATTGTCTTTTTGAGACGTCATATCTATGATTCTTACCTTTTTTTAGTTGCATTCAATAGTTCCTTTTGTATATATACAGAAATCATTTCTCATTTCTCTAGTCTGCATGTGATGAATCTGAAATCTGTTTTTTCATTTTAAATCTTCTTCCTGCAGATTCAACTCTACACAGATTCTGAAACCTTTCAAATGATGGGTAATGCTGAATTTTTTACTGTTCTGTCTGCTTATATTGCAGCTTCTTTGAGAGGATATATACCTCCCTATTTTTTATGCTTTAGTATCTTATGCATGTATGTTTATCTGGTTAACTTTTCAGGTAAAGAGCATGCACTTGTTGTGTCTAATCACAGGAGCGATATTGATTGGCTTGTAGGATGGGTGTTGGCTCAGGTCTGTGTTTGTATTTATTTGTCCATTACATGCCTACGGTTTTAGTTATAAATTTGAGAGGTATGACCATATGGTTACCAGATACTAGTCTTGAGCAAATTTGCTTGTTTCTGCACTCTGAAAAGCAAAACCTATGTCCACAAGCATTTAACCAATAGGTCTCAATTGGTAGCCAACTACTCTGCGCGTATATAATATAAAAAATATCAAAACTTAGCCTGTTTGATTCTTGCCTCATTTTCTGTCAGCTTATAATGCTTAGTTCATGGGTTTACACCGACAGCGTTCAGGTTGCCTTGGTAGTGCATTAGCAGTAATGAAGAAATCAGCAAAGGTTCTTCCAGTAAGTATTTTGTCCCTCTTGTATTGTTGAAGTTATCAATGTACTCATTTCTTCTGCACATTTACTATATAAGTATATATGGTTCTGGGTAATTGGGAATACATTATGAGTGGCAAGATGTGAGAATTGCTTTAATGGAAATTTACAATAGTTCTTGTGGGTGAGGGCTGCATCTTTCTGTGTCTTCATATTTTCTTATTGCACTTCCGTTCCCACACTTGTTATTTCTTATCTATTTAATTGTTTAGTTTTCTTAATGATCTTCCTTTTACATGTTATACAAGCTCTTGGGGAATAGAATGAAGGATGCTTTCTGTATTCATATGTGCAGGTGATAGGATGGTCCATGTGGTTCTCTGAGTATCTTTTTCTTGAGAGAAACTGGGCGAGGGATGAATCTACGTTGAAGGTATGAAGTATAAAATTTCTTCCTGAATGTCTGTCACACAATTGTTTGTTAGACTCTCCTTTGGATACACTTATGCCTTATTTAAACTTTCTCCATCATCTTATTCTGAACATACTTTTAGGGATTTTATTTGCTTTATTTAATTCCATTTGCAGTCATCTCTTCAACGACTTAAGGATTTTCCCCAGCCCTTTTGGCTGGCTCTTTTTGTTGAGGGTACACGCTTCACCCAGAAAAAGCTTTTAGCTGCGCAAGAATATGCAACCTCAACTGGGTTGCCTGTTCCAAGGAACGTTTTGATCCCTCGTACCAAGGTAAGCTCATAGTAAAACAATTTTCTTCCCCAAACAGAAGTATTGATTGTGGCATTCTTATTGCTATCTACTCTGCTTCAGCTTCATTCTTCCCCGCCTTTGTTGCTTCTCCAGCTTTAACTCTTTGAAGTTTGATTTACTTATTGTGATTTATTTTCTCTGTTGACAATTCAAGAAATTTGAGACCTCCTGTTTGTCAGTATCGAAAACATTGCTATTGCACCTCTTGTGGCCCTCATGTTCCAGAGAAGGTCCTATTTACTTGTTTACCTACATTCTAAAAAAGAATGACTTTTGATCATGATTAGCATGTGTTTTGGGGAAATTTTTAGGAGTTGAAGTCAACAGAGAAGGGAGGAGGTATGTCACAGGAATTCAGATAGGTGGGAAAGATGGAAAAAGAGAATAAAGGAGGAGCAGGGCGAAAGAAAGAATTGTGTCTCTTAAATTCAAGAAATCACTTAACTGAGTTCTATCTGCTTTAGACATTCTTGAGTCAAACAATAAGATTTTCGATGCAACATTTAGTAGGTTTAATTTATTAGTGAATGAAAGAGCTTTAGTTCTGAACCATTCTGTTTTAATAACACAGTTCTAGATGTTTGAGTTGCTGAAGGTTAATTTTGTGAAGATTTAAGATCTTTTTCCAAGTTAGGAAGTAAGTTTGACCAAGAACACAAGGAGTTATCATCAAAGATGTTTTTCTTCTTTCAACTTTGCTGCAACAGAATATGAAAACTAAAACTTGATTCTAGAAGGTTCACAACTTTTTATGCCTTTGTTGTGTTAAGAGACATGATCTTTGAGGCAGGAAGATGTTAGCAATTGATGAAGCTATGAACTTTAAGACACTGGGTATGACACAAACTACACTGGTTGGTCTGATACAGTGCACAAGCATGACTAGTTGTTTACACTATAAGAGCTGATTGTCTGCATACGGGAATAAACTGTTTCTCTCTGCACAATCAGTTGCATATACATGGTTTGTTGCTAGCTTTGATTTGACTTATACTGGCAAAAAGATTTACCAATATTAATTTGTCCAGGGTTTTGTTACAGCAGTAAGTCACATGCGCTCGTTTGTTCCAGCAATTTATGATGTTACGGTAGCCATCCCCAAGACCTCACCGCCACCTACAATGCTAAGACTGTTCAAGGGGCAGCCTTCTGTGGTACGATTACATACATTTTTTCTCTTACTTTTTGGATTGCTTTTACATCTGTGGATCCTGCAGAGTGCAATCAGAGAGAGTGTTGACATAGTTCCATATCTTTGTCATAAACTTGCTATTTTTTCAACCGAGATGAATTTCAGATGTTCTCTAATATGGAAATGAGGATTCTACATAGTGGTGGAATGTTCTAGTCTTGTTGCCTGTAGAATTTTGCTTATGTACATAAGCTTTTAATTTATCTGTTGTCGGATGTGGTTTCATTATGTTAAGTTAAATGTAAAAGCAAGGGATGAGATTATATAGAGAATGACAAAGGGTAAAATTGGTCTCTTTGTTTCTGAATATAACTTCTTAGACATAACCGAACTTATAAGGTGATGAGTAACCATCTAGTTGAAGCACTTACCTGGCAACATTTTGGAGTTTTATCTACCCTGATAAAAACCGATGAAGGAATTGACCTCTTGAAACCTTAGCATTTCATCAAGGTCCGGGATCCTATTAGTCAAAAAGCCTAGGTGTTAATATTAACAGCTGGAACTTTTGACGGTGCTTCTGAGAATGTGGAGAAGTGTGTGCACTTTTTCCACACTTTCACTAGATAATGGAATGCCATTTGAACTTCTATCTAGCTACTTGTTGGAGCTTCGACTAACCCCAAAGTGCTAAGCCAAGACTTGGACCTCTGAAGCAGATAAATTTTTGTGGCGGCTTTCACTGTACATAAAAGTAGTACTGGACATTCTTTTGGCTGGTACTAGTAATACTGGTGGGGCTACTCCTAGATGCTGCCTTGATCACAAATGGAAGTGTCATGTCCAAATAGCCACTACCATGCACCTGTCGGAAGGGGGAAAAATTAGGCATTCTTGATGAGCAATCGAGTTTAACTTTCATATCGGGGTTGTGAGTTTTATGTTTTTATTGCGGTTAAGAGTAAAATAGACCACCATGCAAGAGTCAATTTTTTTGAAGTTTTGTACTAGATGGTAATACTGTGTAATTCTGCAGGTGCATGTGCACCTCAAGAGGCACTTGATGAGAGATCTTCCAGAATCAGATGATGCTGTTGCTCAATGGTGTCGAGATGCATTTGTGGCCAAGGTGCTGCCCTTTCCTTCTGACTCTTTGTTTAGGTTTATATTTGCTATGTGAATAAGTAAAGTGCCTTTTTTCTTTTAGAGGATGTTGCAGTGTTCGTCTGCAGATACTCTAGATTTTTGTACACTTTCTTTGCATTCATCATGAAGTGTTCTTCTGCAGATACAATAGATTTTTGTACACTTTGTTTGCATTCATCATGAAGTGTTCGTCTGCAGAGACCTCATGTATTTATCTCCTTTCCTACTGTGCTTTACTCTCTCATTTGTATTGGCATAACCAGGACAAATTATTGGACAAACACACAGAGGAGGACACCTTTGGTGACGAGCTACTGAGAGATATTGGTCGACCAGTGAAATCACTTCTGGTAAGTTATTCTTATTAGTTTGGGAAAGTACTGCAACTATTGACAAACTTCTTTTGGTCATGTATGGAGTTGTGTTGATCTATTTGTAACTTATCTACAATAATAGGTGGTTGTCTCTTGGGCATGCCTGCTTGCTTTTGGGGCCTTAAAGTTTTTCCAGTGGTCATCCCTTATGTCCTCGTGGAGTGGCATTGCATTTTCAGCAATTACCTTGGCGGTTGTAACTGTTCTAATGCAGATTTTGATTCGATTTTCTCAGTCAGAGCGCTCTACGCCTCCCCAGGGAAGTGTAAGAAAGGAGGAGCCAAAAAGTTAGATCAGAACCTTTATCTGAAGTTCTTTAATGAAGTATTAATCTCATTCTTACCCTTTCTTTTGATATCAATACTGCAGGCATGCATTATGTAGAAAGTTGCTTGTCCTTCTTAAACTTGTATTTCTGGAAATGCATAACATGTCTGTGGTCGATTTTTGTAAGAAGATATACATATTGTATGAATATCAATTGGTTTATTGAAGTTCAATTAGGTTGATTTTATGTACTCTGCTTCACCATATTATGATATTACTTTGTGTGTGGAGGTTAGTACCATTTACATTAGTGAGTGAATGATAATTGTGACTATGATCAGGTAGGTCAATTACTGTACATGTACCTCATTGGCCTATGATCACATAATATTTGTTCTATAATTCTAGTTTCTCTTTAGCTTTGTCTTGGGTTTAGTCTTGGTGTGGATAGCCCTTTTGCTTGTTTTGTGCATTGATAGTATTGGGGTTAATGTTGCTGATAGAGTTGCATTTCAAAATACTTTTATACTCTATTTCTCAATAAAGTTGTTTTTGTTTTTATTTTTGTTTGAAAATAGGGGAGGGGAGATGGTAATAAAGAGGGTGGGTGGTTGGTTGGGACTGAAGTAAAAATACAGGTAGAGATTATTTTATTTTATTTTTGTGTGTGCGTGTGTGGAAATTACTCTTATTAGAGGTAGAGAGTTGGATACAGTTGTAGTCTTTGCCTTTTAATGTTTTATTCTCCATAAAAGGTGATGATGGATGGTGAAGGAGGACTGAGGTAATATTTTGAGGTAGAGAGAGTTGTATTCATATATTTGTAGTGGTTTTTTCTCTGTGGACCTTAATTTTAATTAATTAATAAGGATTCTTTTTGATATCAAAAAAGTGCTCCTGGTATTAAATGCAAAACATAGGACATGGTAAACTTTCCTACTTTGGCCGGGTCACTGATATGTCTATATGAACCCTGCTAATAGCCCCCATCTCTCACTCATCCTCCTCTGAATTTCACAATGATACTGTTCAAGGGTAGCCGGATTCCCAGGCGCAACCCAAAAAATGGTTTTAGGCCTCTGCCCCCGCCCATGAAAAAACCTAAAATGAAAGCCTCTCACAAAATTCTCCCTTCCGTAGTAGGAGGAGGAGGAGGAGGAGGGAGGATGCAAATTTCAGATGTATCAATTAAGAAAGAGAGTGAGAGTGCAAAGCATGTTTCTGCTACCTTACCAGAATGCATGTGTAACAGATCACTGAGTGAATTCCAAGTCCCAGGACCTATTCCAGATTTCTACACTCAGTTTTTGGATGAAGGTTCTGTCTCCAATTTCTTCAAGGCCCTCCCTGTGGGATGTGAATATTGCTGCAACAACTGATCAGAAGCAGATATTTCATTTCCTTATTTGCTTAAATTCTTGTACTCAATATCTCAATAAATAAGAGAATAAATAAAGAGTGCAAGAGAGGGAAAAAATTATATTTGAATTTGCTCTCCATTTTTGTTTTTGTTTCTCTATTTATCTTGTGTTTACTATCTTATTTACCATAAAAATTTCATGTGAATTTATTCGCATTAGTAATATAAGTAGATAAAAATTTCATGTGGATTTATTCACATTAGTAATATAAGTAAAAAAGAATTACGAATGTCTTACTGTTCAAAACATATACTCACTTGTTCTGGTTTCGTAGAAACTCCAGAAAAATTATTAATTTAAGGTAGGCGAAGCATCTCTTGAATTGATAAAGTTTAGAATAGGTTAAATTTGAAGGATCGTCAAATGAGCAATGAGATCGGAGTATCTTGAATTCCGACGAAAATGTGCGATGGATGAACATTGAGGAGAGATCGGAGTGTCTTGAATTCTGACGAAAATGTCTTGGGATTTTGAAAATTGAAAAGATGAGATATCATGTGTGTGTGAGAGATGCAAAGAGAGGAAAACCAATAAAGTTTCTCCGTTACAATTCTATTTTTTTCATTTTTATGGAAAAGGAAAAATTTTGCCTTTGCTTTTTGTTGTTTGGTCAAATAAAAATCGTCATGTTCATATCGAGTTAAATTCTGTTACGGCTACTTTAATGAATAGAATTAAGGCGGCTTTTTATTTTTTTTTCCCAATAACTCACGGAGTTTAAAGTATATTTGGACACCATATATCTTTACTTAGGGATAGCAACCGAGTCGATTTTAACAGGCCTAGATCCTAGATCCTAGATCGATCCTGACACTATTACACCGATCATGGGCTGGAAGAATCAGCTGGTGCCAGATTGAAAAATTTGGATCACATGATTAGTTTGGACAAAGATAGGATTTGGCTCTAGACCGCTCCAAGACTGTGATCTGACTCAACTGGTCCTAACGTAATCTAGTAATCTAAATTTGTACAGGGTTGCTTTTTGTGGGCCATGACGGTCCACCTATCTAGGCCCAATTATTAGACTAGCCCAAGATCGGAAAACTAATAGGCCTGTCTACCAGCACCAATCCTAAGTTTGAAGCCTGAATCGGCCTGGAGCAAGTGCCAATGCCCAACTTTATTAGTGTAATAGTTTCTTAAATTTTATACTAATTGGAGTTTAACACCTTTTATCATATTTCATGTCTATAAATAAAACTATTTTATAATTAGAGAAAAACATGATAAATATCAATGGACTATTTATAATTTTTTACGCTCATTTTTTATACCTATTCATCACCTAATACGACAACTCTTATTATTAAAAGGCGTGTGTTGCGCCCGCATAGGCGTAGCTCAGTTGGTTCTGGGGCTGCAGAGTTTGTCTAAGAGCCAAGGTTCGAATCCTGGCAGCGGCAGTGTAGGAATTTCAATCTCTCCAATGTCGGAGGTGGTTCCTTGTGCGCACCAGGTCCTGGCCTCCAGTCTGTAAGACCGCTGAGTCATCATGATTTATATTCTCCACCTGGACGTCGGGCAGTCTGGTGGGCCCTGAGGACGAGAGATTTCGCCTTTTTAGTGCAAAAGACGTGTGTTGCGCTTGCAATATTTCTAAAGGTAAAATAGTCCATCAACATCATTTCCTCCTAAGTTTGAACTATTTTACCATCAAATGTGATTGTGTAGATAGGATATATAGCATATATATGATTGAGAAATTTTGGAAAATTTGAGAGGGTTGTCAAATGATGGATGGATCAAAACAGAGAAATATAATTTTAAATCAACTTTGTAAGTTGTATTGACCTTAACCCAAGGTTTATACAAGGGCTCGAGCTTGGGATAAACTCGGGCGAGCCCCTGAATTTGGTCCATGAGAGAACTCATCCCAAATTTTTTTAAAAATAATTTTTTTTTAAAAAATTAAGTTGATATACACACACAATATATATATATATATATTTAGATGGAGCATATATAAAAACACTGAGTTCTCCAAAATTGGTTCAAAATTAATTTGGACCTACAAGTGAGGATTGAATCAAAATATTACTGGGCGAGTTCAATCTAATTCACAATCTTATTAAGGAGAGATAAAGGCGTTCAGGATTTCAAAAAAATTGTGGTGGCTGTGAGAAAAGGACATATCATATGTGTTAATGTGAAGGAGAAAGGTACAAAAACATGAATAAGACTTTCCGTTGCAATCTTTTGTATCACAGGTTTTTAAAACGGTTTTTTTTTTTTCTTTCATTTTTTGTTTTGTTTTGTTAACTTGATAAAAATTATTAATATTTTGTCGCATTAAATACGGGTGCAATTACATCAATCAATAAAATTTAATTCGAACAACTGTTTTTTTTTTTTCAAACTCAATCACTGTATAACTCTTAGCATACTACTAGTTTTACCTAGCAAAAGAAAAAAAAAAAAAAACACTACTGATTTGTTAATTTCTATATTAATTGGAGCTGACACATTTGACCACATATATATATATATATATCATGTGTAAGAAAAACACTTAAAAAATAATAAGATCGGTAAGATTTTACATAAAAAAAGCTGATGAAAGAAACACTTATTTATTTATCTTTGATCAAACTTAATATATTATTCAGAAAGTTGAGTTTATTGAGGTACATCCGAACAACGAGATTGCTAAAAACTTGAGGTCAAAATACATTGACCAATTTTTGGGGCAACAAACGTAAGGTCTATTGGAGTCGAATTATATCCTACAACGAAACTATATTGCGATCGATAAAAGGAGAACTAAAAAAACAAACACAAAACCAAAGCAAAAGGGCTCAACAATTATACATGAATTAAGCCCATACCTAAAAAACCACAAACCCAAAGGTCCAAATTCTCTGGTCAGTCCATTTAGTCCGCCAAGTCCACTTGGCCTCAAGTACCAGAAAGCTAGGGCTCCCGTAAAGCAAAAAAGATTATTGCCGCCATAGGAACTATCCTGCTCCCACAGTGACCAGAGAAGAGCAAAGCAAGTGTCGTTCATATCCCAATCAAGACCATATCGGAGAGAAGGAAGAGGATAACTTTCAGTTTCTAAATTCTCGACCGACTATTTGAAGTAGAAGACTGTAGAAAAACTACCAAGTAGTGTCGAAAATCAGACCAACTCCAGCAATTGTTAGATCTTTGGACTTCATTCATGTAGACGTATTTATAATATTTGGATATATAGAAGTATATATATTGCTTAATTTAATTATGTACTTATTATTATATATATTTTGAGACCTAATTAAGGTAATCCATATTTATATAAGTAGGTTTGTCATCTTAATAAAATTGTTAGTGTCTGTTTATAAATGTGTAGAAACCTAAGGGTTGTATTGCAAAACTATGATGGGCTATTTAGTAAATACATCTATATATTAGGGTTATGGTCCTTGATTGTACTTATGCTTTAAACCATTAGACACCTCGAGGAAAACGGCTGCGTACGTAACAATCAGAAGATTTAACCCCGATTTTCGAATCACTCAACTGCCATGAATTAAGGTACATGTTTTGATTATTTATTCTAAATAATCTATTGAGTAAAGTTAAGGGTTTTATTTGTTTATTTTCGTCAACGGTATCAGAGCCTTCTTACATCAAAGATTATTTGTTTTTGTTATAATTTTGGAAATAGCTTTTGGTTTTAGGAAAGAAGAAAAAAAAATTTGCCTGATCATAATCTCTGTTATGGATTCAATTTTCTTATGATTAATTTGGAAATTTTTTTTTTCTTGCGCCCCCTTTTGGTTCCATCTTCGTCTTTCTAAAAAAGGGAGAAGGATTTTTTGGCATATGATTCTTGGTTTCTGTATCTGTGAATCCAACCTACCTTTGTTTTGTGCGGCCATGGATAAAGCGATTCCGCCGCTTGTTTCTGTTCTCAAGTTTCGGAAAAAAAAAAAAGGGAATTTTTTTTTTTCTTCCAAGTAAGCTTTTTGCAGCCATGGTGGATGAGTAGTTTTTTAATTTCTTTGGCTTTTCTCATGGATCTTGCATGTTGCAAGAATATGTGACCTTTTGATTATTATATTATTGATATTGTTATGGGTTGAGAGAATGCTGTTCTTCAGAATATCGAATTGATGATTGTGTTACAATTCTTCGGCTTAAAAAAAAAATTGTTTTGTTTTACTCTGAATTTAATTGGATACGAGAACAATTTAATTTTTTTAAGATTTCATTTATTCAATTTTTTTAATATCATTATTTATATATCGATGTATATGATTAGTCACATATTATATATGATTCTTGTTTGTGTCAGAATTTATTCGTTAATCCTAAATTCTGATACATACATAATATGAAAAAGTATGTAATTGAAGTTTTTCTTATATTCATAACAACTTAAGTTGCTCTAATGAGCCAATTGGCCCAAAGGAAGATTGTTATTGTCAGGCTAAGAATTACAAACACCTGTGGTGATGAACATGTAATAGTTATTAAGTATCTATAGTAAGTGTTAAGTCGACCTAAAGGAAGGTTTGATACTTGACTGGATTTTACTATTAGTGCTCGATTACTACATCAAGAAAATCAATTGCAATCTAACTCTTTTTCCAAAGACTAGACTTAGTGTTGTACCGGTATTCTTGTGATCGGATTTATTATAAATATAGCTCATGAATTGTTAAAATTTTTTTTATATGAGTGAGCTTTATTTATTTTTGTTATATTATGTTTTCTGTTACAGTTACTGGTATCTTTGTTGCTCAATTATCTGCTAATTTAAGTAATATTCCACCATTAAATGGTACCAACTGTAAAGCTTGGCAAGATAAGGTTGCAATTCATCTGGATTTTCTTGATCTGGACTTGGCCATTAGGGAGCCACGACCAGCTGAGTTCTGGACTTAATAGAGTTCTAACTAAAGCAACAACAAAAACCCCATATAAATTCTGGACATGCAAGAAACCTGTCTTAAGACATTTAAGGGTATGAGGATGTCTAGCGGAGGCAAGGCCCTATAGGCCTAATGAGAAGAAATTGGATGAAAGAACAGTTAGTTGCTATTTTGTTGGATACTCTGAACGATAATGGGATTACAAATTTTATAATTCCCAGAACATTTTTTGAGACGGGAAATGCCCGATTCTTTAAGGATATTGAGGTAGGAGGGAAGATAAGGCAAGAAACTTTGTCTTTGATGAGAACTCAGTTCTCATTCCTAGTGTTGTTCTTGAACATGTGAAGGTTCTCGTACCTGATCTTGTTCAAGAACAAAATTCTGTACAAGACAATGTTGTGCTTCCTCATAATATAGATCTATAAGCTTTGCCTGAAATTGATCATCCAGACGCTCCTCAACCTATTGTTCTTGTGGAGCAACCTCAAGTACCAATGCCCTTAAGAAGATTCATTCAAGAAAGAAGAAACACAATTTCAGATGACTATGTTGTGTATCTTAATGAGCATATGGAAAACATTAACTCGGCAGAAGATGATTCAATCACCTTTTGTCAAGTCATTGAAAGCTCGAATGCTCGTAAATGGATGATGCCATGGGTGAAGAAATTTAATCCATGAAAGACAATGACATGTGGGATCTCGTTCTTTTGCCAAAAGGTGTAAAACCAACAGGTTGTAAATAGGTTTTTAAAACCAAAAGGGATTCATAAGGCAATATGGAGAGATATAAAGCGCGTCTAGTCGCTAAAGAATTCACTCAAAAGGAAGGCATTGAGTACAAAGAGACTCTCTCCTGTTTCTTCGAAAGACTCTTTTAGAATAATTATGGTAGTAGTGGCACATTTTGATCTTGAGTTACATCAGATGGATGTCAAAATAGCTTTTCTCAATGGAAACATTGATGAGAGAATTATATGGTACAACTTGAAGGTTTAGAATCAATTCTGAACAATTGATTTGTAAATTTAAGAAATCCATCTATGGGCTCAAACAAGCCGCTCATCAGTGGTACTATAAATTTCACAATGTGACATTATCTTTTGGTTTTGATATAAATGTTGTGGATGATAGTGTATATCACAAGTTTTGTAAAAATAAGTACATTTTTCTAGTACTTTATGTGGATGATATCTTGCTTGCTAGTACCGATGTAGGTTTAATGCATGAACTAAGCAATTTGAGATGAAAGATCTTGGTGAAGCGTCTTTTGTATTAGGAATCCAAAGTCATCGAGATTGTTCTCGGGGAATTCTTGGATTATCACAAAAGGGATATACCGAGAAGGTATTACAAGCGCTTTGGAATGCAAGATTGTAAACCACTTGATACTCTTGTGGCTAAAGGAGATAAGTTTAATCTCAAACAGTGTCCTAATAATGACTTTGAACCCAAGCAAATGTAAGGTATTCCTTATGCTTCAGTATTTGGAAGCCTTATGTATGCACAAGTCTGCACTCATCTAGACCTTGCGTTCATAGTTGGTATGCTGGACAGATATATTTGAGTAACTTGGGTCTTGCACATTGGATAGCAGCCCAGCGGGTCATGAGGTATTTGTAGAAAACAAAACATTATACCTCACTTATAGAAAGTCGGATAAACTTGAGATCATTGGGTATTCAAATTCCGACTTAGGTGGATGTCAAGATAGCATGAGATCGACATCAGGATATATTTTCTGATATCTGAAGGGGCGGTATCATGGAAAAGTATCAAACAGATACTCATTGCCTCTTCAACTATGGAGGCAGTATTTGTAGCATGTTTTGAGGCATCAAATCAAACTATTTGTCCTCGTAATTTCATTACGGGACTGCGTGTGGTTGATAATATTGAGAGATAACTTAAATTGTTTTGTGATAACAAAGTTGCAGTCTATTATTCTAACAATAATAGAAGCTCAATAAAATCTAAATATAGACCTCAAGTTTCTAGTTGTAAAAGAGCGAGTTCAAAATGATATAATTAGTATTAAGCTTATTGGGTCAGGCTTCATGCTTGTGGATTCGCTAACTAAAGCATTGATACCGAAGGTCTTTACAGAACATACTACCCATATGGGTGTTGTATCTTTAGATGGTGTCTAAGTTCAGTGAGAGTCTATATACGTATATTTATGCTCATACTTCATTTATTTATTATTGTTAATATGACAATAATTTTTCTACCATTCACTCATTGAGACTATGTTGTGGAGTTGTTCATTTCCTATTTATATGTTACAGTGATATCAACTTTGTTGGACTAGCTGGAAATAGGCATGCATAAATTACATTCACATGTAATTTCCATGCTACACATCCACACTCAACTCAGGTTGTTTAGTTGAATTAATGCATGTGACCAATGATGTGTTTAATTGTTCTTTTAATGCAATGAAAGTCCTTTTGATCCGTGTATTAATGAAATTAATGGACAGAGTTGGTTTAAGATGATAAATTAAAGTGTGCTAGCTACTATAGTGATAATCACATAATAGTTTGGACAAGTGTATACATGAATATTAGTCCAAGTGGGAGATTGTTAGATCTTTATACTTAATTCATGTGCACACGTATTTATAGTATTTGGACATGTAGACGTACATGTATTGCTTAATTTAATTATGTACTTGTTATTAAATATATATATATATATTTTAAGACTCAATTAAGGTAATCTATATTTATATAGGTAGGTCTGTCATCTTAGTAAAAGTGTATGATTTCTTTATAAATGTGTAGAAACCTAAGGATTGTATTGCAAAACTATGATGGACTGTTTAGCAAATATGTCTACATATTAGGGTTATGGTCCCTGATTGCACGTATGCTTTAGACCATTAGCCACCTCTAAAAGTCCTCATCTCTTTGAGGAAAATGACTACGTACGTAATAATTAGAAGATTCAAACCCGTTGTCAAATCACTCAATTGCCATAAATCAAGGTACATGTTTTGACTCTTTATTTTAAATAATCTATTGAGTAAGGTTAATTATTGAATTTTATTTGTTTAATTCCATATGCAACTACTCCATCACGATCAACATTGCTGCACATCAAAACTAAAAACAACCAACCACCCTAGTGGAACCAATAGACTGTGCAAAGAATCGAACAACCCATCACCGCCTAACAAACCATCGCCCATCAATAGCACAAAAAACCAAAGGAAGCCGAAATTAACTGAAACCCAAAAGCAAAACAGGCTAAACAAACCACACATGAAAGCATAAACTAAAACAAAGAACAAGCAAAAAGGACAATAAAAAAAATTTTTGGACAGGAGACAGAGCTCTAAATCGGAAAATCAAAACTCACCCAATCCAACAAATTCCCCTCGCTTATGCTGAGAGGATGAGTCTGCGACGCATCCATACCGTTCCACAAAGGCGGCGTGTTTGTGAGGGGGGGACGCACCAGCCCGACTGCGAGTTTCAATGTGCCTGTCTCTGGAAGTTTTGCGTGTCTATTACTTTTCTTTTTTTTGAATTGGGTGATTGTGTTGTTTGAAGGTGAAAGGAAAACTTGTTGGTTTTACATAATGTAGACCACAATTTCCTCTTCGTAAAAGTTTAACATGTTTGGAAAACAAAAGTTAATATAATTGAAATATAAATGCTGGGTTCGTTTTGATATAAATTTGGCTTGGTTTATTATAAAATTGGATTAAAATGAAAATTAGTATGAATTCTAATCATTCAGAATCTTAATTTAAAAAATTAAAACATAAAATAAGCACCAATATATTAATTTTACTTAAAATCTATTATGGTAGTGGAAATACGAAATATGGTTCATCAAAGAAGTTTCTCTCTAGTCCCCCATGTCGCCAAACAAGGGGATAGGGTACGTGAAAAAAGGAGTGCTATCAATTTGTTTTGGCTTAGGATAATAATCTCATAGGCTTGATGTTACTTTACCATCGAGAAAGGAAAGATGACTTCCATTTCTAAATTTTTTGTCTACGGATTCAAAAACTTAAAGAAATGGACTGAAATAAAATATTTTAATAGTTTTTACCTTTTTTTAGAAAATTTTGACTCTTTCCTGCGTTAAAAATATTTCAATTATTATTTAATTTATTTTTTATAAAAAAGATTTATATATTATTAGTATCAAAAGTCGAAATCCCTCGCCCACAAAATTCACAAGGAACCATCTTCCAATATTGGAAAGGTTGAAATTTCCACATTGCCGTTATCAGAATTTGAACCTTGGTCCTTGGTACTAACTCTGTAGCCCCAAAATCAATTGAACTACGCCTATACGGACAAGAATTATATATTATTAATATCAAACATAATGGCATGTGATACATAAGATAGAATATTTGTGCTCCATTCTAAAGAATGAGATACATCAGATGGAATGCTTATGCTCCATAAAGTAAAGCGGATTTTGTAAGAAGATGGGCCGGACTATTCCTGGATCTACACACATGCGAAAAAAAATAGAGGATAAAGGATCAATACTATGAAGGAAGTATGATGATAAAGCTTCAAACTAGAATAATCATCTCTCCTGGGGTAGAGATATTATTAACGCCTAGGAATCACTTTCAATAACTATCTGTTGGTGGTTCTTTTGGAGTAAATTATATTATATCCTTGAAGTTTGTCAAAATTATAATTTTATCTTATATTTTATATAAAGGATAAATACATCTTTACTGTATTTATATATATATATATATATTTGTGACTAATTAATCCTTACTAGTAAAATTAAAAAATAATAATTTTGTAGCAAAAAGTTTAAAACGTTCATAAAATATTATTTCACGTATTTAATTCTTATTTACTATCATATATTAATACTATAGAGAAATTAGCTATAAATACCGTGATAACAATTTTACGCTTTTCTCTTTATACTCTAATTTTTTTTTTAATTTTAGATCTTTACAATATCATACATAAAACATTTAGCTTTAACCTCAAACATTTTTCAATTTGCATATTGCTATAATTATAGTGAATGATTGCGGTATCTGGTGATGGTGAGTACGCCCACTCACCTGCACACTAAAAAATATCAAATTTTGATTTTTTTTAGTGTCATGAGTGGGGCGTCCTTGCCGCCACCGGATTCTGCCGTCTTTCACTATACTTATAATAATATAAAGTTTGGAAAATGTTTGAGGGCATAAAAACTAAAATAGAACATTAATTTGACTTTTTGTTTAGGTGCACATGATAGAGTATGCTCATCGCTAACAGATTCCATCATCTTTCACCATAATTATAATAATAAGTAAATCGAAAAATGTTGGAAGACACAAAGAGTTAAAACAAAACATTTAGAGTATAAAAGAAAAGTATAAAATATTTAAGAGCATTTATAGCTAATTTCTCTACCATAACACTCTTTATTTTTCTTAGTAAAATTAGTAGAAAGAATTAATTCGTTAGAAATATATAAACTATAAACCGGCGAAAATCCCTTTGGGAAACAAAATGGTATTAATTAGAGCCCAGCAAGAACATTTCCCCCTCTTTCTAACCATATTCTTCACCTTCTCTCAACATTCTTTCTCACCTCCTCTGTTTGCTATTTTATTTTATAGAATTTATATTAATAAAATTATAATAAAAAATACATTAAAAAATGTAATAGACGATTGTGATCGTCTTCGTTTAGCCTGATCTGGCCAAAGCTCGGGCGGCCGATATTGGCCATGTATATTCTTTTTGGTATTTAACTCGGCCCTTGCAGAAATCATATTCAAGCTACGCCGCTACTCTGACGCCCGTATCACAAAAAAATACGGCACAAGTAGTGGCTAATCACAAACACGAAGAAAAGATAAGGAGTTCAATTTTTTATTATTTTTTTCAACTCGAATCAAGAGATATAAAACGAATAGAATGCGGAAACAAATGTACTAGACAAACATGTCTATGTGCATTATCTTTTTTATTTTTTTATTTAAGATCAAGTCTATGAACATTATCCATTTGATGTAACTTTTTCTCTGGAGCAAAATAGTCTATCAAGTTAATGAAACATTAGTTTGTAGTTTATACCTAGTTTCTAATTTTTTTTGTTTTTTTTTAAATTAGCTCTTTACACCTAATAACTTTATTTTTTTTATACATAGTCAAATTTTTTTTTAAAAATATTCATACCCAAAAACTATTTCAAACTTGAAATCATAACAAATTATTCCATATGTCGCGAATTCAATAAAATTTCAACACGTTTAATACATGTAATCGTTTAATAACTGATATTTTTGTCCATCTTTAAATTGTTGGATCGAAATTTATATTAAATTATAAAAGAACTTAAAAACACATGCGCCAAACTATTTAAAAGACCCATTGCTTGATTAAAAGCCCCACACATGCCAACCCATTTCTTTTATTAAATATTGTGAATTGGGCATGCTAAAATTTGGCTTAAAACAGTCACGTAAGACATAATTTATTATACCTGTAAGTTCAAAAATAATTTTTGGATATGAATATTTCAAAAAATAGTTTTTAGCTATGCGTAGAAAAGAAAACGATAGTTATTGGATATGAAGAATTAATTTCTTTTTTTTTTTTTTAATTTGGATTAAATCTTAAAAGTCTCCATTATGCTTTTCTTTCAATTGTGACACTGAGGTATCTACTATAAGTTTTTAATTACGGTACTGAGGAACTCATTTATATGGACCTCATTAATATAAAAAAATGGCTAGAAGTTGGAATACAACTTTTCCACTTATGCACAAGAATTAAGGGTCTAACACAATTTTTAACTTAAAAATACTTTTTATACCCATAATATAAGGGGACTGATAAAATACGCGCGAAAATCTAAAATATACTAGCGAAAAAATTCAAAAGTTCTCTTTTCCACCAACTCTTTCTTTCTTTGGAATTTTTTTCTCTCACCTATCTCTAAAATTTCTTTCAATGTTCTTGAAGAAAAATTTCTTTCAAAGTTCTTGAAGAAATATATATGATTTTGAATTATTTTATTGAAGAAAACATTAATTTAGAGATAAAAATCGATCAAATTGGTGGAAAAAATTGAAAATTTCTAGTTTCGACCGAAGAGTCGACATTATGTAATAATTTTGGCTCAGCTGACCGAAACTAGGAGGTTTTCAATTTTTTTAAGTTATGTTATTATATTAGTTTAAAAAATTAAACTTCAATTATGAAACTAAAAAACATAACTTAAAGAAAACATTGAAAACTCCTTATTAGTTTCGGCTAGCTTGGCCAAAATTATGGCTTCGCTGAAATTATTGCAGAGTTTCGGTTTTTCAGTCAGAAATTAGGAATTTTCAATTTTTTCAACAATTCGATTGATTTTTACCTCTAAATCGATGTTTTCTTCAATAAAATCTTCAAAATCGTCCATTTTTTACTTGAATTTCTTCAAGAACTTAAGAATACTCTTGAATTTTTAGAGAGAGGTGAGAGAGAATTGTTGTAGAGAGAGAAAGTGAGGAAGGAAAAATGATTTTTTTTGAAAATTTTTCACACGTATCTTTTAGATTTTCGCGCATACTTTATCAGTCCCCATATATAAAGAGAGATAGATAGTAAGGATGTGTTTGTGGGGGTTTGGAATTAGCTTCAATCTGTTTGGTTGAACAATTAATTATGAAATTAAAATTGAATTTCAATTACAATTTTACAAAATTCACAAATTCCAAATCAAAACTTATGAATTACAATTCGAATTCTACAATATTTTCATATTCATCACTTCCATTATTAATTATACTAATTTATATTCATATTTTTTTCTCTAAAATTCACGATATTTTCTCTCCCTAATGATACTTTCTTCCTCTAGAATTCACGATACTTGTTCTCTCTAAAACTCACGACACTTTTTTTCTCTAAAATTTACGATACTTTTTCTTCCTAAAATTCACTTTCTCTTCCTAGAATTCACAACACTTTCTCTCTCTAGAATTCACACTCACTTTTTCTGACTCACGACACTTTCTCTACCTAAAATTCACGATACTTCTCTTTTTAAAATTCATGTTCACTTTCGCTGTCTAAAAATTATACACACACGCTCACACACATATTTTTTTTCTCTCTCTCATATACACATTTTACGTATATTTACATTTTGAATTCTAATTATATATTTAATTTTTAAATTTTCAAAAACAGGAATTAAAATTAAAAAACAATTTTCATAATAATTCTATAATTTTACCCAAGAAAATAATTTGGACTACAATTCTTAAAATTATATGAAGTTTCAAATTCTAATTCCAATCAAATTTTAGTAACCAAATACAAGCTCCTTCTAAGGGTGAATAGATGAATATTGTTACACATCTCCTGCGATTTCTACCATCGAATCTAACCAATTTTATATACATTTCTGAAGCAAAAACTTGGAAGGAGAAGGGGAAATTAATGGGAGGATAACCAACTAAGGAAAACGAAAATCTCCCTTTGGTGTAAAAAGATCCCCTATTGCTCAACATCACTTATCCATTGAAGAGCTCTTATATTTGTTGATAGAAACAATGCTGGGATAATAAACAAGCATCTCCAATCTGTCCCTCTTTCCATAAAGTCCAAGATTCTTGATTTCATTTCTGCTTGGATCATACAAAACCAACTCCCTATAACGATTTTCAAGAATAAATTCACCATTTTTCCAAAACCCTAATGGCCTCTCAACACCAACAATAGGACCAATCCTTGATAGTTTAGTCCAATCAGCTCCAACTCCCCCACTACCTAATTCCCTCATAATCCATATATCAAACACTTTGTCCATTTCCTTTACATGGTAAACAACAAGTGAAATTTTCTCATTCCATGGTATAATGGCCCTAGTAGTCCTCTTCTCTCCCCCAAACTCTTCAATATCATAAGGCAATGGGGTTTCTTGAAAAATCTCTTTTTCCATATCAAATGAAAGAATCATCTCACAATCATCATTTTTTGCCCACCAGCAAAAATTTTTACTTTTGTACACCATGCTCCAAATATTAGTATACATAACATTAGCCGGCACATTAGCATCATATTTTCTCCAAGAATTTGTACTTAGGGAATATATCTCAACTTGATAAACAAGGCCATGATGGCTAGAGATGCAAAATAAGATCTGGATTACCTTGTAATCATCGGTATTAGGGTCGTACCCTAGTCCGACATCTCCACCTCGTACCTTTGCATCAACAGGACGAGGTATAACAGAAACAGGTAGATTCTTGAATTCATTATTAATTGAAGGGTTACAAAGAGCAATTTTGTCAGGATAACCATAAAGACAAACAATACCATGACAAGGACCTATAAGTCTCATTTGGCCATAATAATTATCACTAAACGACCATGAATTTTCTAGCTTAATGAATGTTTCGAGGGAGGAATTAGTAGACATTAAAATAGCTCGTTTATCTGTAGAGTTACCGCGACACATAATGAGTAAATGTGTATCATCATTGTCATCATTATCATTAGCATTAATATTTCTTTTGGTGAAAATATTGATAGTGTGTGATAAGATAAAAGTATGATCCTGAAGAAGGGCATACCATGATTTGCAGACACATTTGAATCTAATAAGAGATTTTGTAGGAAGCCTTGATAAAATATGGAATATGATATCTTCAGGTAGATTCATCATGATTCTGATCACTCTTCTATCCAACATTAATTTAGCTTGAAAGATATATATATATATATATATATAGATTATTATTATTAGAAAATGGGACTCACAAGGGCAACCAACACCATTCAACAGTTTTAGCACCTCAAAAGCTGGATCGCCAGAAAATGGCCTCAGCATTATTGTTCAAAACCAGCCAACCAAACATATGTACTCCCTCCTTATTTTTTTTTAACTTGTCATATTTAGTTAATTTCATTATTTTTTACTTGTGGCATATATTGTGAATGCAATGTAACATTTAATAAATTTTTTTCAATATATCCTCACATTTAAAACAAATTTCAACATCTTTTACTCTTTTAACCTACCCTTCCGTTCCAAAATAAGTATTGTTATAATTTCTTTCACAAATATTAAAAGATAAGAAATTAATTAACCTAAAAATATATATCACAGTTAAATGTTCTGTAAAGCAAGAAATAAGACCACATTATATTAATATAGTAAATTCATTATTAATGTTTAATCATAAGGATTGAAAAATGAAACAAGTGTTATATAAACATAGAACCATATAATTAATATATATGATAGGAATTAAAAATGTCAACACACATGAAAACATAAGTTTAATTAACAACATTAATATATATGGGCTAAATATACATATATCTCCCGAATATTAATTATATATTTTGGGACAAGAGGGATTTTAGGCTCATTAATTTGCTAGCAATAATACATATCTAGCTACTTGCTAAACCCTCCTCCTCCTCCTCCCCCCCCAAGCTCCCCTTCTACTCAAATATTAGGAACATATGAGTTAGAATTAGGCGGCTGGCGCTACGCTTACTCCATCATCATCGTCATCATCGTCATCATCTGCATCACTTGTTTCATGAAGCATTGCTGCAAATGTGGAAGAACACACTCCTTCATCAACATAAAACTTGGTAGAACCAAGTAATTTTTTGGACCTAACTACTACTATCACCATCTTCAACTCAAAATTTTACCAAACTCAAAATTAGCTCTAGCTAGCTTATGTTTTATTATTCTTATTTGGGATCAAGGCAAATCTGCCCTCTTATTTATAGTTCGAAAAAGATCAATGGGGAACCAGAGAATGTCATGCGAAATCATGAGATGATATCTTTTGAAATCCTGCTTTTGTACTTTTAGCCAAAACGAAAGTGAAAGAAAGAAGAAAAAGGATGAGATGGTGAAACTGTTCTCCATACATTTTTATGCATGAGTTGAACCTATGGAAGAAGGTTGTGTAACACAAACCCACACGTGGTTTCAACGCTCTTATCCTCCATTTTCACGTGCACACTGTGGCACCCCTCAGTCACCAAAAAGGTTTCCTGGAATAAAGACATGAAGTAGGTTTCACTACTTTGACTGCTATATGTATTATATCTACATGACTTGCGAAAGGAGCCATTAATGAGATCATTGATAAGAAAATACGTAAATTAGAGAATAAGCAGCAAAGCATACCGTTTCTGTATTGTATTAAAAATATATATACAAGTATTTGATATTAAACTAATAACTACATACCTCAACAATTAATGAAATAATATCTCTACAACTATACAGATATATCTCTTCAACTATACAAATAGATATTTCTAATCCTTAGGAGATTCAGGTGTATTTCAATATCCCTCAAGTTAGAACATGAAAATTATAAATGCCTTGCTTGCCCAAAAGATGATGAATTTGAGAAGCACCCAAGGCCTTTGTGAAGATGTCTGCAGGTTGAGCATTAGTAGAAAGATATGTTGGAAAAATATGGTCTGAAACTCATCACGAATAAAATGACAATCTATTTCAATATGCTTAGTACTTTCATGATAAACCAGATTGGAAACGATGCATAATGCTGCCCAATTATCACAAAAGAGGAGAGTAGGACCAGAAATAGAGACTCGTAGATCTTTAAGGAGATATCAAAGCCATTTCAATTCACAACATGAGATTGCCATGGAACGATATTCTGCTTTAGCGAAAGAGCAATAAATTGTATGTTGTTTCTTAATCTTCCATAAAATAGGGGAATGGCAAAGTGAAATAAAATAACCCGTCAAAGATCGTCGATTAAGTAGTAAGACAATTGGCTCAATTAGAGTCACAATAAGCGTGGAATTGAATATCTGTATTGGACCCGAGAAGTATACATTGGCAAGGAGAATTTTCAGATGACAGAGTACCTGAATAGTAGTATCCCAATGTTCTTGCCGAGGTTGATGTATATACTGTGATAGAACTTGAACTAAAATACTAGATTAGGTCTAGTGATAGCAAGATAAATCAACCTTCCGTCCACGAGCTGCCGATAAGAATCCGGAGAATTTAAGAAGGGACCATTAGCTTGGCCTAATTGGTGATTTTGTTCCATAGGTAAGCTTAGAGGTTTGGCACCAAGTAAACATGTATTAATGAGAATATCTAATGTATATTTTTGCTGACATAAATACATCCCTTGAGTATTCTGAGCTACCTCAATCCCTAAGAAATATTTCAAGGGACCCAGATCCTTCATGTGGAAATAAGTATTCGGATGATTCTTGAACCTTTGAACAACCTCTGGATGAGTACTTGTAATAATTATAAGGTCATCAACATATATTAATACACAGAAGAAAATCTCGGAAGTAGAATAAGTGAACAAAGGATAATATGAATAGGATTGTTTAAAACCACTATCTCTCAAAGTTGAGATAAACTTAGCAAACCAACAATAGGGAGCCTATTTTAGTCCATACAGGAATTTCTTAAGATGATATAATTTGCTTTCATGTCTGGTAGAAAAACCAGGAGGGAGTTTCATATAAACCTCTTCAGACAAATCCCGAGGTAGAATGGCATTGTGTACATCCATTTAATGGGCTTCCCAAGTTTGAGCAGCAACAACAGTTAACAAGGTACGACTAGTTATCATTTTTGCTACTGGTGCAAACGATTTCATGATAATCCACCTCTATTTGAGTATTACCAAGAATTACAAGACGAGTCTTATATCTTCCAATACTACCATCTGACTTTCTCTTGATCTTATAGACCCACTTACAACCTAACGCCTTTTTTCGAGAGGTAAAGTAGTGAGAAACTATGTTTTATTCTATTCCAGTGCAACAATCTCATGTTTCATAACTTCACGCCAATGAGAATGCACCCAAGGCTTCAGATAAGCATAATGTCAGTAGTCTACATTCAGAGCAACCAAAAACCCTTTATGAGCAGAGAAGAAAACTTGTGACCTTATTGGGAAGTATCTCTTTAAGAAAAATATGAATTAATCTCTCCAAAAACATGTGGCAATCATGATTTTTCATTCCGGACATTTTCAACTCCTTCAAGTCAACACATCTCCTCAAGTTAGAGGCATATCCATCTGGTAGTTTCAAGTCCTTCGCCCACTCTATACGACTTTCCTTTGTTCTTTTGTCAAAGTTTAACATGCCTCGCTTTTGCAGAACCTTTTAGATTTAGTTCGAGCCATTACAATATCTTTGAACATCTTTCCTAAACTTCAAGTTATCCTTCATCTTCCCTTTTACAACCATAATCGTGTTAAAAACATTATCAAATACATTCTTCTCATTATACATAACGTCAAGATTGTGACAAAGCTACAAGAGTACGCCAATATGGAAGATCCCAAAAGATACTACACCTTGTCCAATAGTGAGATTGTCCTCTCCCATTTTTCTTACCCATCTCCGTTCCGTTTTCTGTAATCTTTGGCATGTCATGAACCCTTTCCAATAATTGATCTCCGGTAAGACGAGATGGTGGCCCTAAATTATCTTCTCTTCTGCCCTTCTTGAAAGACCTCGAATCCCGCTGAAAGGGATGATTCGAAGGCAGAATGCAGTGATGACAATCAAACTAAGATTGCTTTCCTCTCCACTTTGTAGCCTAAATGGCTTCGTTGCTTCCATGCAATAAGGACAAGCCAGTACACTAGAAGTACTCCAACTGAATAATATCCTGCACGTTGGAAAGTCAACAACAGTCCAAAGAACGGCATCCCTCATTTTAAAGTTCTGTTTCTTCGAAATATCATACGTGTTAACTCCATGCAACCATAATTGATCCAATTCTTCTATCAATGGTTGCAAGTAAACATCTAACTTATATTTTGGATTCTGAGGGCTCAGAATAATACATGTCAAGAATATTACCGAAGTTTGTAAGCACATCCAAGGAGGCAAGTCGTACAACGTAACAATCACTAGCCAAGAAGAATGTTGCTTTCCAAACATCCCAAACGGTGAGAAACTGTCAGTACACAATCCAAGTTTTACATTTCTTGCTTTGGAAGTAAACTCAAGATGAATACTATCGAAATGCTTCCAAGCTTCTCCATCCCTAGGATGACTCATCATATCTGACTCATGTATGCTTTCTAAGTGCCATCTCATATGCTCAACCGTTCTTTGAGAAGCATACAACCTTTGCAACCTAGGAGTTAGAGGAAAATAATACATCTTCTTGTACGGAATGTCTTTAGACTTCCTATTTTTCTTTCTTCTCATGTAATGGTCATGGCCACAAAACTTATGCTGATGTGTTTGGGCATCCTCTTTCCAATACATCCTCTTTCCAATACAACATACTGTTAGTATATGCCCTAAGACCAATTGACTCACATTTATGATTTATGAAGCATGTATTTTTTGAATTGTATTTTATGCTCTTGGTCATCAAGTATATGACTTGATAGTAAAACCCTTATAGCTAATAAAATACTATTCTTATTTGTCCCTAGTTTATTACATCTTGTAAACTAGTGTGAAGTTGATTGATGGTCAAGTTTTACTGATCATGAATATGAGATATAAAATCAATTCATAAATACATATTGAGAATATTGTATTGGACATGACCCAAAGTGAAGAAGAAATATTGCATGGGTTTAAGTTATAAGTATTTCTTCTCAGTTTTATGTTTGATGTCCTTCGACCTAATGTTTCTAATGTTTCTTGCATGGGGAAAAAAATATGTTTTGACATAGTCAAACATCACTTTTAATTAGGTGATCATTATGACTATTGGTTGGCTTATTTTCTCGTCATGGCTTGAATATTGGAGATAGTGAAAGGGATTTGTCCCTCTCTTTTTAGAGAGAGATATCCATGGACCCCTTGATAAGGAAGACTGGAAAATATGCATGGCCATGCTCAAATAAGTATTAATAAAGTGTTATTAATATTATTTGTTGGAACAGTCTGCCTGGTGATCAAGTAAATGGTTAATTAAGTTTTATAAGGATGACTTGATCCATGCCTTATACTTAATTAGGATATCGTGTGACAAAAGGACTAAATATTAAATCTGATGCTAGGTTATTATTACATTTACTTAACTTGGGTAAGCATAATGTCTTGCTAGAGGCCGCTTATATTTTGTGAATAAATGTCTAGGACATTTTTCATTCACTGCCAACGTTAAGTGAACCTACAGGGTCACACGCATAGACGATCTTGTGAGCATAATGTCCACGTTCAATGAATCTAAATTGTGTCCAGATTCATTGAATGTATAAAAAAAAAAAGGGAATTAGATTCCATATTGTATTTTCTGGTAAGTTAATAAGTAATTAATTTTATTTAATCGAATAAATGAGATTAATTACTTAATATTACTCATCCAACCGTTGGATGATTATAGGAATAGACGGACGAGATTACACTGTCATTAGATGACAGTTAGGGTTTTGACATTGACAGCTATAAAAGGTTATGTTAACCTTTTCTTGGTGGCCGTCCTTTATTTGATTAAAGAAAAACAAAACCCTAAACCCTAGAACGACGATATGGTATCTAGCCTCCTCTCTCCGAAATACGACCGATTACCAGATAGTCAGGATCAGTTCTGAACAGTTTTCAGAATACAGAAGGGGCTAGCATCCCGATCGCTTGCAGAGGAGTTCGTCGCGTGGATACCAGTAGAGGGCGAAGCGTACAAAGCAGCGCCTCCACAACGAACAATCAAAACATTTAGGTAATTTCTATCCAATCGGTTTTTCTAGTATGTGCAGATCCTGTTGGTGGATTTCCGTAGTTTTATTTTACTTTGTTTTTTCCTACGGAATCCAACACATACATCAAATCTTTTCTACCACCATATTCAAACTGGATACTAATTTTTTCATTTGGTACCAATCATCCAACACCTTATCGCCTTCAGGGAGTAAATCTTTCCAGAACTGCGCTATTTGATCAAATTATTTTTCAGACATGTTGTTCTCTGACTTGATGTTCAACAACGTTGCCATTTTTTGTACTCCCTTCATACAACGGTGTATCAACAAATTTCAGTATGTCATAAAACTGATGAGCCTTAGGATTAGGTGCCTCCTCATAATTGTAGTACTCTGTATCGGGCTCAAAGTCCAGACCAGCTGTATCAAAAATACCCTCACGGTAAGTGTTGCTTTAACATTTTTTGTAACACTACCTTCCCCAACAATCATTGGTAACCCCACGACGGTTCTCCATATGCAGTCTAATTATAATAATCAGGTAAAAATCCTGATTTATAACGATGTAACTTCACATCATGCTCTTTAATATACCTTTTGTTCTTGCACTTTGCACACGGACATCGTAACTCGTTAGCTGTACCAAGACCGTAATTAAGAGACCAACTTACAAAATGCTTCACACTTAGTTGAAACTCACAACTAATCCCTATAACCGTAGGCACAGTTCCTCTATACATCCAACTACGATTCTCTTCCATAACTTCATTAAACAAAACACATTTATTTAAAGTTAGAATTCATTACTCATTAACCCTTACATTTAAAGTGTTTAAATGTGCTTTATGAAATATTTAGAGTTTAAGAGTTTAAAGACTTTTCTAATCATTTGAGTATTACATATACATCAAAATTTTAGAGAGATTAAGATTTTAAGAGTTTTACGTATAAACTTATAGATTAAGAGTTCAAAGAATTCTCTAACTATTTGAGTATTAAACATACGTACATCAATGTATATAGTCCGAAATATTTGGAAATAAACAAAAAGAATATATAGGAGTAAAAACTCCTAACTTTGGGTTAAGTTGGCTTCTAAAAGAAGAAGTTGCTTTTGATAAATTGGAAATGAAGAAGTAATAGAAGTACAAACACTTCTATCGTTTTGAGGAATGTTCACTTCTGAAAGAAGAAGTAATATATGTACAAACACTTATATCTGTTGGAGAAAAGTTCACTTCTAAAAGAAGAGGTAATAGATGTCTCATAATATAACTTTTGATTAGATTACTTCTAAAAGAAGAAGTAATAGTTAACTATTATCTAAGATTTCTAAATTTTTTTTTTTTAACAAAGCCTCATTTGTAAAATGGACATTTTCCTGCCACAACAGCCACTCAAAAGGCAACATTCAAAATAATTTAAAGAGTCTGGGATCCCCCATAAACAAGTTAAATTAAAGAGTCCAGGCTCTCCCATAAACAATTTAAGTTCACATCACTATAATTCCACAAATTTGCAAGATTTTAAGAGTTTTACGTTTAAACTTATAGATTAAGAGGTTAAAGAATTTTATAATCTTTTCTCTGATTACAAATACATCAAAATGTTTTATAGATTAAGATTTTACGAGTTTTACGTATAAACTTATAAGTTAAGAGTTTAAACAATTCTATAATCATTTGAGTATAACAAATACATAAAAAGGTTTTAGAGATTAAGATTTTAAGAGTTTTACATTTAAATTTATATCTTAAGATTTTAAAAAATTTCATAATCATTTGAGTATTCCACAAACATAAATCAAACTATTTTTCCAAAATATCTTGTAATAACTTTCCAAAATTAATTAACCAAACTTAAGAGTTTAAGAAATAAAGACTTTAAAATTTAATTTTTTAAAAAAAATTTGACACAGTTTCCTCTGTAAAATGAACAATTTCTAGGCACAATAGCCACAAAAGACACCAATCACACAAACAAAAACAAATGTAACAAAATTTTAAGAGTCCGGACACCTTCATAAAAATAACAAATTATTCATAATAAAAATAAAATAATTATATATTTAAGAGTCTGGGATCCCCATAATATAAATAATTTGAAATCGACATACTTAGAAGAATGTAGTTTGAGTCTCTCGCTTCATTATTATAGTTTCACTAATCATTAGATGAATATCAAATAATCGTTTTGAAACCTAAACTTTAAGGATTAGATATGCCACAACTTAGAGATTAAGAGTTTAAGAGTTTTACCTCTATCGGAAGTACGGAACCGCACTGAGTCTTCAAAATATGCCTGAAACAAAGATATAAAAAATCATTATCATTTAAGTATAAAACTAATTGGATCATTTAAGTTAATTATTTGTGAACAAAATATCAAAAATATGTTTAACATTTCCATTACAAGTTGCACCAAACAAATTCTCAAACAAATTTTCACATGAAGAAGAATCTCTCTTGTAGTAGATACTTAAGCTAATTAGAAGATAATAGTGAGCTCATATCTATATAAACTATATTTGTTTTCAATTAACTCTCTTCAATACAATTCCGAGTCCTCTATTAAAGCCTTCCTGGAACATGCTCATTCAAACACAATAACGTAATTCTTAAAATCACACTTGGAAATTATATTAGCAACTAATCAAAGGGAAAATGACCAAACTTTCTGACAAAAAACAATAAACATTCTTATAAAATTAAACAAATTGGCAAAAGATGGATTTGATGACCTTAGTTACAACACATTAAAGCATATTATGCAAATATGCACCTCTTCGGCAGACTTGTGAAAGATGAATGTCCGACCATGACCATAGTCCAAACAACATAAAAATGTTAGCGGAATTAAGATTTTAAGAGTTTTACATTTAAACTTATGGATTAAGAATTTAAAGAATTTAATAATCATTTGAGTATTACACAAACATACATCAAAATATTTTTTCAAAATATCTTGTAATAATTTTTCAAAATTAACTAACCAAAGTTAAGAGTTTAAGAAACAAAGACACTAAAATTTAATTTTTAAAAAATTTTGATAGAATTTCCCTTATAAAATGAACAATTCCTAAGAGCAATAGCCACACAAGACACCAACCATACAAACAAAAATAAACCTAACAAAATTTTAAGAGTCCGGACTCCTTAATAAATACAAATAATTAATATATTTAAGAGTCCGGACTCTCCCATAAAAACAACAAATTGTTCATAATAAAAATAAAATAATTATATATTTGAAAATCTGCGCTCCCGCATAATAAACACAGAAAAAGATTATTATGAAAAGTTTGTATCTTTAATTGAGTAAGAAATAAACCCTCGATATATCTTTTACTTATGGGAATATATTGATTATTATGTAGCTGTAAATGTAATACCATGCATTCTGGGGAGAATTAGAATCCCACGAGACCTTAATTGACTGCACTAGTTTCCTAATTAATACTTAGTATTTGGTTGGAGTCTGTCATCAATTTCCCTAATAAATAAAACTAAACTGTTAACAACAACAAGAAGATAGACCCCAAAAAAAAATTTGTATGGGACTTTAAAGATAGACCATATATTATATTACTGGAAGCACACCATTAACCTTAATTGGGATTTTAAAGATAGACCATATTACTGGAGGCATATCATTAACCTCAAAAGGAAAATCATTAGCGTAATACTAATAGCATAGCCAATCCAGCAATAAGTAGCACACTAATGCTTTCTTTTTGTACTACAATTGAAACAGAGTAGATGGACCAACAAGATGTATCAATCAGCCTCTAAACATCTAACCTTAACTTGTTTCCAAGTTTTTGGGAGACAAAAGAAGAAGCATTAGACATCTAATTTCACTTAAACATAGAGAGAGAGGGAGAGAGAGAGAGAGAGAGAGAGAGAGAGAGAGAGAGAGAGAGAGAGAGAGAGAGAGAGAGAGAGAGAGAGACCTTTAGCCAAAACCAGGAGGGGTGATAGTCACCAAACGAGGGGTGGTTGACGATGGGGTTTCAGGTGATGGGTTTGGGGAAGAATAGAGTCGAGCTTGGGGGGAGGGGGAACTGGGAAAGGTTTCTAGAAGAAGGAGGGAGAAGGGTTTAATCTGTAATTAAAATCCCATTTTAAAAAATTCAGACAATTTACCGACTGATCCGATTACCAACCTAAGAATTGGTCGGTACATTATAGCTGCTGACTTAACGACCGATTTAGTCAAACTCGGTCGTTAACTTCCTCTAGTTACCGACTCATTACTTTTCTGTCAGTAATCAGTCGGTAACTTGAAGAAGTTACTTACCGATATTACATGTCGGTGATATCGATCGGCATTAAACTTTTCTAGTGGTGTGAAAATGTTTTAAGAGTTTAAAAAATTAAAATAAAACATTTAGATATATAGAGAAAACCGTAAAATATTTTAAGATATATATAACTAATTTCTCTTTATCAATTTTAGCACACTAGTTAAATTTGTACACCAAAAAAAGGAAAAACAATATTATGAAGTATAAATCATACATTCTTGGTGACGATAAATGTATATGCAATTATAATTACATATAGTTTTTGTAACACTCTACTCCGTAAGCACCTCTCGCATGACCCTAAAAGAAATACAAAAAGTCACGAATTTAGAGATTGGGGTTTGACTTAGTGGAATAAAGTATTTCAGGTGTAATGTTAATTTTGTAAATATTTAGGAAAGAGAGTGAATTTTATTAAGATAAGTTCTTGTTAGGGGAGTTTATGAGTATCATTAAGTGGAGTATTTTTAGTATGCTTAGCATGAACATTTCAGGAATTGGAATACTAGACATGATTGTGTAAGGTTCAAAGTGGTGAATTTAAGAAAAAGATTGAACGGAAAAGAATATTTTGAAGAATACCCTTAGGATCCAAAAATAATTTTATGTGATAATATTAGATATTTTAGACATTTTGCTTTGTTATTGGACTAAGTGTAAAGGTCCTCTTAGATTACATTTTAGCCCAACTTTCTTTCGGATTTTAAAAGCAAAGCCATAAAAATCACTTGGATTGGCCCATTTTTGATTTTGAAATAAAAAGGAAATGGATCCAAAAATGGGCTCTTTCTATTTCTTTTGGAAATTTGAATGAGACAACAGCTGTCAATCACAAGTACTTTATCAACAAAATCATTATTACTCCACCTATATTTTCCGATCCCCAAATTGAATTCTAGGAACTGTTTATTCCGTACAATATAAACAAGATCTCTCTGCTCTTCGTTTTTTTGAAGCCCCTCACATACAGATCTACCTTTATGAAGAAATATCAAGATTTTATTCATGTTCTGGCTGATTTTTTTAGAACTATGTTCTTTTTATGTTTTTTGTGATTTTATGTTTTTTATTTCGATGTAATGGTGAAGTTAGGAAAAAAGTAGTTGCAAAAATCTTTTTTATTCATCAAAGAAATGCAATGGCGATATTATATTTTTTTTTATTTCGGTTGTGGTTTTTATGTCGATCTAATGCAAATGTTATGAACAATGTGATATTGCTTCAATTGCGTAGCAACAGAATTCTGGTTTTAATTCATATGAATGATAATAGTCATTGTTGAGATAATCACATGGAGTTCCTGTGAAAAAAGTTCTGATAAAGAAGTAATAAAATTTAGTGTTGATAGTGAACGAGTATCATCGACCATGTTAAAACAATGATTGCATTATTCTTAAAACATGACATTAGTTGGCTTTTTTTTTTTTGTTCATTTTCAATGACTGCTGAGACTTGATTTGGTATGAGTGTGCAACAGTATAGGTTGAAATGGTGCATGTTGGATACATGTGCCACTTTTGACTTTTCCTTATTTCTTAACCAAGTAGATACACATTTGGCTTTCAAAAGGACTTTCAAAAAAAATTTACCTCCATTTAAAGTTAAAATATAAAACTCATTTATTTTGTCCATTATTTCTAAACCAAGAGGACCTTGAGATTATTATTATTATTATTATTATTATTATTATTATTATTATTATTATGAGGAGTACTGGTGGTATTGATAGGTGGGGGTCGATAAACCCAACTCGGGACTCTATATGTGTTTTATGTATAGCGTGAAAAAATTTATTAATTTCCCTCCTCTTTCTCTCTCATTTCAGCCTCTCTCTTACTTCTCTCTACTCTTGCTACTCTAAAACTGTAATCTTTAACATTGAACCTGTATTGGAGGTAGATATGGATCATTATAAAGATTTTATAGAAGAAAATATTGTATTTGAGGTAAGAAAAGTTGAAACTATTTTTTTCCGGTACTGAGGCTCCAATCGCCTAGACCGGCGATCCGAAGCAAAGTGGATCGCTCATTCAGGCGACCCTTTCTTGGATCATTCGTCTAGATGGGTGAACCGTTTCGCTTTGCCGGTCTGGGCGAATTTGGGTGAATTTTTATTTATTTATTCATTTATTTTTTTATTGTATTAGTATATGAAATTTTTGTTTATTACACTGTTTTTACAATTTTATTTTTAATATGAAATGTGTTCATATTTTAATTGTTTCGTATTATATCGTAATAGAATGATGTAGATCCGGAAGAATACGTGGACCACAGACATTTATTGTCAACCGATCAAATCTTTAATTCGAAAGTGGAGTTGGTGAACTGGGCAAAAGAAACAGCTATGAAAGTGAACACGTATTTGATTGTCACTTGGTATTTGAGTTCAAGAACATCCGACCGCCGACCGCATGTTACAATGGGTTGCGAGCGTGGATGTGCAAATAAACTGAGAACGAAGCCTAGAGTTGACGATGAAGAAGAAGAAGTTCAAGTAAAAAAGCGGGGTCCTTAGGGACTAAAAAGTGTGGTTATCCTTTCAAATTAAAAGGCTAGCAAATGGCCATGTGTGAAAATTGGAAATTATTCGTATATAATGGGAGGCACAACTATGCAATAGGTTTACATAAAAACAGTCACGCTCAAGCTACAAAACTAACGGAGGAGCAGCTGATACAGACTGAAGCAATTTAGGAAGAGTCATGTGCCACCACGTAATATCTTACGGTTTTTCTGAGAACAAAATGTGGATTGTGCCGTCAGGTACGTCGTATTACTCTTAATGCCTCCTGGTTATAATTTAAATTTGAATTTGATGATTTAATAATATGATTTTTGTAGTGCCAAAAAAATATACAACATCGTTGCAAAGATTAAGAAAGATAGGATGCAGGAGCGAAATACGGTTGAAGAAGTTCTTTGTCTAAGTGCTTAACGGGGCTACACTGTCTTCTATAGGAACTGCGAGGACAGCAACGTACTTAGTGACATTGTTGTTGCTCACCCGACATCAATTCAAATGAAATGATGAGAACGTGGCCATATTTACTTATAATGGAAATAACGTATAAAATGAACAAGTAAGTTATCTCTATTTTTCATATTGAGTGTAGATTTGGATGTTGTTTGCAAATTGATTGTTTAAGTGATATTAATGTTATTAATAGGATTAGGTGTTGATTATCTAAATATGTTATGTGTCCTCTGTGTTTTTTAAAAAGGTATAATATGCCACTGTTGGAAGACGTAGGGATGTCTCCGGCTGGTGAGAATTTTATCGTGGCCACTGCTTATTTATTTATTTATTTATTTATTTTTATGGAAAATAAGCAGGCAACGACTTATAGATTGGTTCTTCAACATATTAAGCATTTATACTTTTCAAATGCTATATCAACAGAGAATGAACAAGATGTTAATGCCCATGAGCCGAAGGTAATTATTACAGACAGGGAAAGCGATATAATGCCTGTGATCGACGAGGTGTTTAGTACAACATACCATATGCTATATGGAAGGCACATTGATCAGAACGTATTGGCCAAATTAACGGAGTTGATAAAAGATGAAGATGTGGTATCACGGTTTATAAATGGCTCATGGGAGAAATTGTTGAATGAAATTGATGAGTAGGAATACTTACGAAAATTGGAGGTTCTAAAGACGAAGTGGCAGAACAGGCCCGGACTTCTTACATTATTTGTTCACCACTTGGTTGAATCCCCTCCCTCATAAATTCGTGAGATGTTGGACAAAGAGCGTAATGCATTTTGGTGTGGAGACCACTAACCGTGCTGAAAGTGAACATTCAGTCCTGAAGCTGTGACTTTCAACATGCCATGGTGATTTGGACACTGTGTTCCTCAATATTGACTCACTCATTCAAAGTCAAATAGCTGATATTAAGGGCTTATTGGAGAATTCTAGGACTAAAGAAAAATTTAATGCGAAGAGTAATCCAATATTGAGGAATATAAGTAATAAAATCAGTCACTTGGACTTGAAGAAGATATGGGTTGAGATTACGAGAGCTGCAATGATAATTGATGATCCAAAAAATAAGTATGGCCACTATATGAGGACATCACATGGCCTTCCTTGTTCTTGCGAGTTGATTACACAGTTCAACCACATGTTCCCTTTCCAGTTGGTTGATATTGAGGCTTTTTGGAGGACACTAGAAATTGGCAGTTTTCATACTACATCTTCGGAGAAGGACATGGATATGGATTCTGAAATGCGTTCTCTCACCGACCTCTTGCATCAGCTAAGTACAGGACCCATATCCAAAAACTTAGAGAGATGCGTCGTCTTGTTAAAGGGGTTTTAGATATAGTTTTGCCCGAAGATCTGGGTATGCCATTGACATCCCCTCCTGAGGTATGCGTCACAAAAGGACGAAAGAAGACGAACTCAACAAAAAGAGACAATTCGTATTGGGAGCATGTGTCAATTGCTCATAGAAAGATACAAAAGTCAAGCGGTTCTGGTTTTGGTTCTGGCTTTGGATTCGGGTCGGGTTCGAGTTCCGTGGGAGAGGGAGACCACCACAAGCTCCTAGGGGTAGGGATGGGGATAAAGGGCGCAGCCGTGGACGAAGTAGTTTATCTTCTGTTATGGATCCCACTCTATATTCCACATTACCTTATACTGATGCTTTCCCTACTTTCATTTATCCTTTCATTGAGAATTGGAAAAACGTGATTGGTGATGGAAATTGTGATTATCGGGTTGTGGCAGATTTTGTGTTCAGTGATGAGCATCAATGGCCAGAGGTATGTAGCCGAATGCTTTTTGAGTTGGAGCATACGACGGATATGTATCTTTCATTACTTGGATTATTAGAACGTGTTTATGAGCTTGTACATAGAACATAATGGCAGAATGGACCTGTGCCTTTAGATCGTTGGTTGAAAACACCTGATTCGCTTTACATCATACCAAATGCATTCAATCTGTGCGTGATATTAATTGCACGGCTTAGTTCTACGACTGTGTTGCCTTTGTATTTGTATTCGGATCGTCCAGGAGGCACATTGGTTATTGGTCTCTTGACAGAGCAACAATACTTTATTCAAGTAAGTGTATAAAATTAGTCAAAGTATGTTTTAAGTTGTTTTGTATGTTATATTCTTTGGTTCATAGGGTTTAATTATGTAACATAATTTACTTTACTTTATACAGCTACAAATGCGTGACGGATGCCCGATACCCCCATTATACGTGCAATGGATTCATCACCATAGTGATCGAGTCAGCAAGTGAGCAGATGCCTATTATGACATGATTGCAGATTGGAATGCCAGGGTTGCTAGAAATTCTAATTAAGAAATATAAATCCTTCATGTGTGCTAGTAAAATGTTATAGAGTCATATTTGTAGTAAAATCGATCGTTTTTTTATTTGTGCTCTGATTTGTATAGCAGGAAGTTACCTAGCAGATGCCATATGTAATGTGTTAAAAAAGTAGGACTTTATGATATGAAAACCGGACGTCTGAATATCTGGATTCTTATTTCCACAACATTTGTGTTGTATTTTTCTGTCCCAAGTAAAATCTGTCGTCCAATTTTAAAAATTAGATGTCCGATTTTTATATCGGTCGACCGATTTGGACGTCCGAATATCTCGGTTCTGATTCCTACAGTATTTGTCATGTATTTTCTTGCCACAAGTAAAACCGGTCGTCCGAATCTTAAAATCGGTCGTCCGTTTTCAGAACTGGTCGACCGATTTTAAAACCGGACAATCTGAATTTTCCTTTTGTTCCCAGATTTATCCTTAGTAACTGGTTTGTTGCAAGATTTTTCCTTAGCAGATGTATTATATTCTCTCCGTAACAATTGGAAATATACTAAAAATCCTACAAAAACATCAATCGACCCATACAAAATGTTAAACTACAAACAAACATAAATACAAGCATTTATCCCAACAAACAAAAATTCAACAATGATGCTGATTATACTTCTTCAGCATGTCGGATTCCGTCTAATCTTCGTATCTGAATCAGTATTGTCAGCATCCATCTCACAAGATATCATATCCACAAGAACCTGCAAAGAAACAGGAGTTGCAGTTGGCAATTGAACACCGCACGAGAGCCTTTCAGGAGTTTATATCCTTGGATGAGTACGGAGGAGAAACCAAAGCATGTAATCGTCCATGCACTGAGAGGGTGGTACAGTAGGGACACTGGTGCATGTCTCCGTCAGCAGATGAGAAGGTGCTTCCAGCCACAAAGCCTCGATAAACGAATTCTTGACTATGTACTGCCTGTTATTTGCTGGCCTGTGGTGTTCCAGAGGGTGAATAGGATGGGCTGGAATGCATTGTACCCACCCAAATTGTCTGACAACCCTATCGGGCATATACGGCTCAACACATTCAAAGTATGCAAGCATCCCATGCCATTTAGAAACCCAAGCATCAGTTATCTCCTTTGGCCTGTACGGAGTCCACCTAACCTCATCGGCGGTAATCAAATCTAAACGAATGCAGATGTTGATTAATTTGTGCTCCGTTTTGTGTCCCAACATCGCAAGCCTCTGGGTATACGACTTGCACAACTTCGCTCCCGGTCTCATAGCGAAGGTAAACATAGGAAAATACAAGTATATCCAAGCCTTAAAAAAAAAAAATTTCAAGAACATTTATATGATTTTTCCTAAAATAAACATTTGTAACTGTAAACACTAAATAAACAATTGCAGTTTATAGTGATATTACCTCAAGCAGTGATCAGCAACCAGAAAACTCCTTTTGCATCAACCCGTGAGGTCTACCTTAAGTTTCGGTACAAGTACGCCAATGTCGTACCCCATGCAAATCCACCAAAAGAACCAACATCCTTCACGAGCGGCCACATCTTCCCAAGGACATTATTACCACTCTTGTCGGTGAAGAGTGAACTGCTAAGTAAATATTGGACGTAACAGGTAGCCCTAAGCTCCGTAGAAAGCCGACTACTAGGGGATTCTGCAACTTGTGCCAAGTCCTAACCATTTATACCAACACTGGAGTCGGTAATATGCATGTCGCTCTGAATAACTACAATCAACTGCTCCCTAGAATAATGATGATCGACAATGTTACGGTAAGAAGGTACGCCAGGATCAACTTCACATCATGCAAGGTAACTGTCATCTCCCTCAGGGTATGTGGAAACTGTTGGTGTCTGGCTACCACCTCTCCACCAAAGCAGACAATAATGATGAGTTTGGATGCTGGAACATGCAAGACCTCAAATATGATAATCCTGTCTCCCGGGCCGACTCTGCAACTGCAGGATTACTAGGGGTCCAATGACACGAAGCGGGATTGTGTTTTAATATGCTCCTCTCCTGCATTAAAAAAAATAAATAAATAAACATCAACTAGATCCATGAATACTGAAAATAGTTCCTCAGAAATAAAAAATTAATGAAATATTCAAATTACATGTCCACGCCATATACTACCGGTAATATGCCCACTGTACAAAGGGATAAGGACTGATCCAGTGGACCTCCACAAGCTGGACCTGTTTGCTCCCAACCGTCATTCTTCCTCTGCATCGGATTTGTAGGAGGACGCGACTTTTCGGGTCTTTTTTGTCAAGACCCAACAATTTTACTCATAACCGACATGAAACTACCAGTCAACCCTTTCCCCTTCCTCGGAGCAGGCCTACCACCGGACAATGATGTATGGGCCACAGGAACAGGCTCGTCCTCTTCACTGTGACCGTCGCCATCCTCATCATCTATCTCCACCATCATTCTCGGGCTGATGCTCATCATCCTCACTGTTATGAATATAGAGGGAACTAACCATGTCTCACTACTATGAATGTAGAGGGAACTAACCATGTCAAGCTCCTCAGATTGCGTCCTGTCACTATTCCCTGATGTACTAGAATCCCTACCCAATCCAGCATCAGATGAGGGATTGCCACAATCAGTGGCTCCATAGTCAGCGTTGCTGTAGGATTAGTCCACCAGAACTCCTGAAACAAGTTGCTCGAAGTACTAGGCACCTAACTGCAACCTTGGACCACTGACCTCATTTAATGGCACATGAATTTTAGAAAGATACAGTGGCCGGTCCTGACCGGGCATACGGAGAGGCAGTGAAGGAGTATGTGCATATGGATCATATGATGTACGTGCTGGCTGAGAAGATCCATGAGGTTCATAGGGTATAGGCGCGTATGGACCATGTGATGGGGTAGGAGGACGGGTCTTAAACGGTATAGGGAGTGGCTGGGTGGAAGACTCCGGTGCACTAGGGTCATAATATATACTCGATCCAAATGGCGCAGAAGTAGACGGTATGTCTGAAGTACTCAGGCGTCCCCTCACACCACGAGATGACGTAGTGACTACATGACCTTAAACCCGACCGGGCCTGTCTGTCACAGGACCTAAATCATTATCACCCCTACGTGCTCCGGGCCGAACCACCTAAACAAATTACCAAACATTTTCGTCAATCACATTACTTCATATTTGTCTAATTCATGTCTTATATTATTTAAATATTTTTCCACGGCACAAGTAATGCATTTATCTTTATCTTTTTATTATTTAGTTAAAGCCATACATTAAGCTTATATCGTAGAATTTTATTTATTATTCCTTTTAAGCACTTCTTACTCTTCTAATAACTAATGTCAACTCTAAACATATAAAATCATTCAAAATATAACATGAAAATACTAATAAAAACCCATTTAAAGTCATATTATTCATATAAACCGTACATAAACTCTAAATAAACAAAATTAAACACCATGTCAAATAAATATGCATCCTAAGTTATATAAACTCTAAATTAAATAACATATATAAACAAATAAACACACACATAATCATAATTTTAAAGTAATAACATAATCATTAATTATAATAACATAATCATAAATAAATCTAAAAAAAAATTAAATAAAAAAACTACCCCCATCGCCCAGCAATAGGCAATAAAAAACGACCCCCATCGCCGGAATGAGTGGTCGAAAAACGACACCTATTGCCGGACCGAGCGGTCGAACAACGATGTTAGAGCGTTGGAGCTCGAATCGCATCTCCAGACCGAGCAATTTGGGCAGGGCCTAATCGCTAGTTCGGGCGATTCAAGCCATTTCGGGCGATTTTTCAAGCATAAAAAATAGTAATTTTTTTCAATCCAACGGATATTTTCAAATTTTAAACCAGTAAAAATATAAATAAATGAGTATAAATCGAAGTACTAACATTTTTTTCAAATTACAACGGTCGGATCTTCCTAAATCAGAAGTTGAAAGTTGAGGTTTTAAAGAGAAATTAGAGAATTTGTTGAAGCTGGAGAAATATTATATTCAAAAATGAACTTTTTTGAATTTTTTTGCGCTATAAATATAGAGTCCTGAGTTGGGTTTATTACCTCCTTGATAGGTTAAGAAAAAAAAAGCTAGCCATTTTTTTTTCTCTCCACTGCCATGCATCATCACCCCCTCCACTTGTCATCACCTCATACCTCCTTTCCCACGTATATAGTTAGAAGGTTGGGAGGAAACTTTTGGTTTTTCTCCTCCTCCTCCTTCCAACATATAGAGGTCCTAGGTAAGGTTTCTTGTCGTTCTTTTTATTTAATTATTTTCTTTGTTTATTCTTTTGGTTAGCTAATATATATAGTTTAAGTTTATGTCTTTTTTAACTACTCTAAATGGGTTTTAGTTAGTTTAGCTTATATATGGTGTATGGATAAGTGAATGATAATAGTTAGTTAAGTTGGTTTTCTTTTTCTCTTGGATTTATATTCTATTTATTTGATTAGACGTAGGGTGTGATTATGAGTTCTTAAAATGAAATATTTAGGAACTTTGGCTAAGTGTACAATTTAAAAATTCTTCAGATTATAAGATTTTGAGTCCTCCTTTGGGGTTAGTAAATGTATACAAATATATTCTAAGACTGTTAAGAAGATATTTATTTTCGCTAGTGAATAGAAATGTTGGGATTCATAGTTAAATGTTTTCTTTCTTTTTGTTGCTACCCTATTTGTAGGATTATAGTATTAGGTATACACTCAGGTGAGTCCACCAACCCCCGTCTAAATATTTTAACAGTGTTGCTTGAAATGTCTATAGTATTTTATAGCTGAGAATTTTATAAAATGTCTACTACTTTTGGGGAGATATAACATAGTGTTATTTCAAATTGGAGATGTTCTCCACAATGTGTTTAACTGGTACCTTAGAAATGTATAGGAGCGGTCCTCTGTATAGGTGTGTTTAAAAAGGAAACGTCAGGTTTTTGAAGAAGAGTTAGTATTATTACCAGTTGAAAATGTTTTAATGTTATTTAGTTGCATAGTCAGAGTTAGTAGATGTAAACTTGACATATTTATAAAAACTACATATGCATGTCTTGATTGGAGAATGAGAATTATTTTATTCTAAAGCGGTGATAACTTGAATTTATGTAAACGGCTGAGTGAGTTGTCATTTGATTTGTAAATGGATATGAAAACCCCATTTCGATCAAGGCAAAGTTTTTGACATGATTATTTATGGTTGGAAGTTTCAGAGGATTACACTGTACGTGGTTAGTCCCCCATACTAGGGCCTCTTCCGATGACGTGAATGATTACAATTCTGGAGTGTTGATCCACTGGATAAGGGCGTAATACGTGGAGTGGAGGGCTTGGCCCGACCGGTATTGTGCTGGGCATTCTATCATGCTCATTTGTGGGACAGTCACCTAGTGGAGGGTCAAGAGAAGCTCAAAACTAAGGTTGGTATTAGAGCGGATCTATTAGGTACTCCACAGGATCTATAGCCTGGTTTTATATACTGGGAGAGTGTGGTTGTTATGAAAACCGAGCGCTTGGTGTTTGTCTTGTAATGACCATGAGATGCCGGAACTTATTTTTGATGACCTCATTATAGGTTCCGAATTTTGTCCATAGAGCCCAACATTTTCATGTCACGAATTTTTTGAATTGGGATATAGAAGCTGCAATGATGTGTATTGATTCGCTCAAGCTTCACAAGTGTGCTCAAACCCCTCATATAGGTTTATATGTCCTTTTAAAGTAACTAAGGAAATAGTTTCTTTTAACACTGCATGAATTATTTTATGGAAAAATTGTATCATTGTTTTCTTGAAAAGCACGGAAGCACACACTCATGTGGACTCACTGAGCGTTCATGCTCACGTTTTTAAATGTCATGTTTTCTAGATAACTGGGGTCGAGAGACAGTGCGGTAAGCTGTTAGAGTTTTTTGCATAGAGTTTTTGGGTTAGGACATGTTCCTTATAGACATTTTGAGAAAGATAGTTGTACTTGTTACACTCGACTAGTTTTAAATGTTGTTTGTTTTTTTCTTAAAGTATTTCCTATGTTAGAGATGTTATAAAAAGTTTCCTTGGATCTTATGTAATGGTTGCCATTACTATATACAGTTTCTTTTTCCGCTACAGAGTATGTGTATATGTTTCTAGGTGTTATTCAGGCGTTGCATTAGTTTAGTTGTTTGTAGCTTAGTGCGTAAAGGCACGTTGGTACCTTACTCAAACACAGTTAATCCAGCGGAAGGGTTGGGGTATCATAGGTGGTACCAGAGTTTTTAGGTTCGATACTAGGTTTGAATCATTGGATCCTAGACGAGCTACAAGAGCCAACCGCTTAGACCTTGATGTTTTAGAAAAAAACTATATGATTTTTATTTGTTTGTACTGACAGTAAGATTTTGTCTTGTAGGGATAGGATGTCATATCACGCTCGTAGATGGATTTATCATGAGAGAAGCTCATAGGTAGGTCTAAGGGACTGGATCATCGCCATGTTATTCACTTAGGGAGGTTTGTCCCGGAGAGGTTCCCGGTTCTTATAGTTTATTTTTCTGATAGTGAGTCTGTAGATGGACCAATTGTGCCGGAGTTGAGTTTGAGACAGAGATAGAGGAGGACCCTAGCGAGCCTGAGACAGATCCTGAGGTGGTAGCGGAGCCAGAGGGAGAGGCACCAGTTGAGTTTGGAGAGACTGATACCCCCATAGCAGATGTCTCCCCTTTCGTTGTATCACCTTCTGTTCTACTTGTAAAATCGGCATCTTATTTTCCACCAGTGCCAGCGTTAGGCGAGTCTGGGGATAGTATTTCTGTGGACACTGTGTGTGGCGCGACCAGCTGCTTGAGGTCGCGACTTGGCACATCATGGAGATGAGTGGTGAGATTGCTAGGATAGATAGTTTATTTTGCTCAGCACATCAGGCTCAACGACAAGAGACGGGAGGGCCAATAGATTGAAGATCGAGCTGATTCGGATGAGAGAGGCACATGCGGCGCGAGCGAGAGAGATCATCGAGCTGATGGAGGAGCGAGATTAGATTAAGCGGTTCCCTACCCAATTCCTTGGCACTACTAGAGACCTTGTTGATAGGACTTGTGCTGAGCTGGAGGCCCAACCAGGATGTTCCAGCAGTCAGCACCACTAGAAGGAGGTAGACTTTGTTTGGATTACTAGGGTGTCTGTACATTTTTGTTATTTAGATAGTCATGGATGATGTTTTGACTAGTGTTTGCTGCGGTAGGTTTGGGATTGTAGATACGAGATCCCAAGTTTTTGTATGTATAGCTTGTGTAGTAAAATTAGGATGATCTACTTAGGTTAGGATGGTTTGGATGCGTCACCACATGTACTAGAAATCATCATTTTGAGTTGTATATGGTTATGTTTATGCCTTTATGCTCGTAATAATTTGATATGTACTTGGTATTGTTATAAATGCAACTATATTGGTGTATCTGCGAACTCAAAGTTTTATTTATATTGGAACTCCTTAGGTATTTAGAAGGATGTCGAATTCATGATCTCCTAATCATGTGGATGAGGCCATGTCGAAAAATTCTCAAAATAGGCAGTCTGAGCCAGTAAGGGAGGCCACACTCCATCCAGAACAAGCTACACATAGAATAATTGATAATATAATGGTCAAGCTGACGGAGTTATTGGAAACTTAAATGGCAAATAGGAGGATCGAACGAGTACCTACCACTAGAGCGGATGAAGTGTTGGAGTGATTTTTGAAATTTCGACCTCCAGGGTTCTATGGAGAGGTTGAACAAGAAATCAAAGCTAATTTATTTCTCGAGCAGCTAAATGACATTTGTGATACTTTAAGTATGATGATGCTATGAGAGTAACGTTTGCAGTTTTCATACTTCGAGGAGTAGCAAAAAGATTGGTGGCTTAGAGCTTTTGAAGCTCGTGCACTTAAGGAACAACCATGGACTTGGAATTATTTTCAAGAAGAGTTCAAAAAGGAGTACGTACTTCATTGGATTTGCGAAAAACAAGAGGATGAGTTTCAACAACTAAAGCAGGGCAGCCTGCAGTATACAGTGAAATTCAATAGGTTGTCTAAGGTTGATAGACACTAAAGAAAACATGACACGACAGTTCGTAAGAGGTTTAAGGGTTGAGTTGTATTGGGCTTTGGCTATTTTTCCACCGATGTGATTCCAAGCAGTAGTGGAAGCCGCCACAAGGACGAAGATGGTGGATCAGACAGTTATGCAAAGGAAAATGGCCACGGGCCTAGCTGCACCCTTATATAAACGTCCTGGACAAGGACCATGAAAGCTTGGAAATTCCGAGAGGCTGCGAAGTGAACTAAGGACGGGTAATGGAAACTGTCAAAACCCCATGTCTGGAGGTGTCTGCGGAGTCTGCACCTATTTTGGACAAAGTGGATATGCTGCAGAGATGTGTTATTGAAAGTTAAGATTATGCTGCAGGTGTGGAAAACCGGGACACGTTAGTGAATAGTGCCCTTAGATGTAGTGAGCACCTCTGGAGACTTTCAAAAGAGCTGGTCGACCCCCTGCTATGAGAGGATCAGCAAAGCAGAATAACGATAAATCAAGAGTAAAAGTGAAAGTCTTCGCCTTGGATGGACAGCCTATAGACACTGAAGCTAATGTGGTTGAAGGTAACATTCGAATCTTCTCTCAACCAACAAAAGTACTTATAGATCCTGGAACTACGCAGTTGTTGTGAGCATGCATTTCATAAAGTATATTCTTATATCCTCTTCTGTTATGCATTATCCGCTGATAGTTAGTATTCCTATGGGCGTGAGTAAATCAACTGAGGTAAAGTACCCTGATTGTGACATTTATGTCAAGAATGTGATGCTATTTGGTGACCTAATTGCCTTACTATTTGGGAGATGCAATGTGATACTAGGTATGGACTGGTTGTCTAAACATTATTCTCATGTGGATTGTTGATGGAAGTTGGGTAAGTTTAGCTGACAAATTATGCCAATTCTTGAATTCTATGGAAACAGAACGATACGGGAGAAGCCCTTAATATCCGGCATTAAAATGAGAAAGTTATTACGAAAAGGATGTCAAGGATACTTAGCATATTTACTCAACAAACCTAGAGAAGAGGTGAAGTTAGAAACAATACCCGTGGTGAAAGAATTTGTGGACGCCAGAGGAGTTAACAACCTTACCTCCGGAATGAGGAGTGGAATTCGGTATAAAGTTGCTACCTGGTGTTGAACCTATATCTCGAACCCCTTATCGGATGGCGTAAGAAGAGTTGAGAGAATTGAAAGAACAGCTGCAAGAATTATTGCGCAAGGATATATTCGTCTAAGTACATCTCCTTGGGGTGCACTAATTTTGTTTGTAAAGAAGAAAGATGGGACCTTTAGGATGTGTATAGATTACAGAGGGCTGAATAGTGTGACAGTTAAGAACAAGTACCCACTTCCTCTTATTGATGAGCTGTTTGATCAACTCCGAGGAGCAGGATGCTATTCCAAATTAGATTTAAGACAAGGGTACTATCAAGTCAGGATAAGAGAAAAAGATATTCTAATGACAGCTTTCAAAACATGATATGGACATTAATTCGTTGTTATGCCACGTGGTTTGACAAATATACCCGCGACATTCATGGACTTGATGCACATGATCTTCTGTCCTTACCTGGATAAGTTTATGATGATTTTCATTAATGATATTCTTGTCTATACACCTAACCCCAAAACACATGAAAAACATCTTCGAAGGGTGTTGCAAACCTATGGGAGCATAACCTGTACGCCAAGTTTAGCAAATTTGAATTTTGGATGAGTCAAGTAACTTTCTTGGGACATGTCATTACTCTTGAGGGGTTCTCAGTAGATCTTGCGAAGGTGGAGGCAGTGACCCATTGGGCACAACCTAAAATGCCAACCGAGGTACGTAGCTTCTTGGATATGGAAAGATATTATTGGAGGTTCATAAAAAACTTTGCTAGGATTCTTGGACCTTTAACACAACTGACCAGGAAAGCAATCTAGTTCAAATGGACAAAAAATGTGAGAAAAGCTTCCAAGAATTGAAGCATCCACTAACTTTGCCACCAGTTTTGACATTACCCAATCTGAATGAGGAGCTATCCCCATACATAGATATTTCAGGGGAAGGCTTAGGAGTAGTGTTGATGCAAGATAGGAAGGTTGTGGCTTATATTTCGAGGAAATTGAAGGATCATGAGCGGAGTTATCCAACACACAATTTGGAGTTAACAACTATAGTATTTGCTCTTAAGAAGTGGCAACACTACTTATGCAGGGCAAAGTATGAGATCTGTACCGATCATAAAAGTTTAAAGTACTTGTTTTCCCAAAAGGATTTAAACATGAGGCAACGTTGATGGATGGAGCTGTTGGAGGAATATCGATGCCTAATTAACCACCATCCAGGAAAAGTGAATGTGGTAGTAGATTCTTTGAGTAGAAAGGCAAAGATATCGAGTCTCAGCTTAACATCTACCATACAACAAGATATTAAAAGCACCCAAAAGAATAACATCAGATTCCAGGAATTTAAGAACCATGTAGGAGCCAAGAAAGTGATGGATTTTCAAACATTAGAAGCCGATGGGAGTTTGTACTTTCTAAATTGGTTGTACGTACCCGATGAAAACGAACTTAAGCGCAAAATATTAGAAGAGGCATACCGAAGTAGGTATGCTATGCATCCTAGCGAGAATAAGATGTATAAAGACTTAAAGCAAAAATTTTGGTGGAATGGAATGTAGAGAGAAATTGCTGAGTATGTAGTAGCCTGTCCTATGTGTCAAAGGGTTAAAGCAGAGCATCAGAAATCAGTAGGACTACATCAACCGTTACCTATCCTGGAATAGAAATAGGATCATGTGACTACGGACTTTGTTACTGGATTTCCCCGTACCAAGGGATATAAAGATGTGTTATGGGTGATTGTTGATCGACCAACGAAGGTTACATATTTCATTGCCATTAATATGACATACCCCTTAGACAAGTTAGTATAAATCTGCGTAGAAGAGGTTGTACCACTTCATGGGGTGCTTGTTGATATTGTGTCAGATTGAGATTCAAGGTTCACTTCAAGGTTTTGGCCCAAGTTTCAATCAGCCATGGGGACCAATTTGAGTTATAGTACCACGTTACATCCCCATATTGATGGGTAGTCTGAAAGAACGATTCAGACCGTAAAGGATATGTTGAGAGCTTGCGCCTTAGATTTTAGGAACAAGTGACGTAACAATCTTGCTTGTGCTGAGTTTGCTTACAATAACAGCTACCACTCGTTGATAGGGATGGCATCATGTGAAGCATTATACGGTAAGAGGTGCAAAATGCCACTGTATTGGGATAAGGTTGGGGTTCGATCTCATTGGAAATAGAGGAACTTGTTGCTAGAATTGGAAGAGATGTAGAAAAGGTTAAGATAATTCAAGATCGGCTTTGAACAACTAAGAGTAGACAGAAGAGCTATACTGCAAAAGTTTTCCTGAAGCTTACACCTCATCGCGGGAAGCTTAGATACCCAAGAAGGGGAAAGCTAAGTCCCATAAATATTGATCCATTTGAAGTCGTTGATAAAGTTGGTAAAGTAGCATATCGGTTAGCTTTTCCAAGAGAGCTGATGGGTATACCTGACTTGTTTCATGTATCCCAATTAAAGAAGTACCATCCAGCACCTGATCATGTTCTGAATGATGATATGTTGGAGTTAAAAGCCGATCTAACATATGAAGAAAAACCAATTGAGATTATGAAACGAAGTGTAAAGGAGCTACGCGGAAGATAGATTCTAATGTATAAAGTTGTATGGAGACATCATGGAATTGAAGAGGCAACTTAGGAGACTGAGGAGTGCATGAAAAAGAAGTACCCGAAACTTATAGGTATGGGATTTTGAATTTCAAGGATGAATTTTTTTTAAGGAGAGTAGAATGTAATAGAAAAAAATACGGAAAGTCATGGACATAGAGTTTAGGTTTAGACTTAGTGGAATAAAGTATTTTGGGTGTAACGGTAATTTTGTAGATATTTAGGAAAGAGAATGAATTTTATTAAGATAAGTTATTGATATGGGAGTTTATGACTATTATTAAGTGGAGTATTTTTAGTATGCTTAGTATGCACATTTCAGGAATTGGAATACTTGAATTGTTGTGTAAGGTTCAAAGTGGTGAATTTAAGAAAAAGATATTGTATTCGAAAAAGAATATTTTGAAGAAGGTAGGATCCAAACACAATTTTATGGGATAATATTAGATTTTCTAGACATTTTGCTTTGTTATTGGACTGAGTGTAAGATTATTATTATTATTTGCTATTATTATGAGGAGTGGTGGTGGTATTAATAGGTAAAAAGAAAAAAAAAAAAAGCGGGCCATTTTGTTTTCTCTCAACTACCACACATCATCACTCCCTCCACTTGTCATCACCTCACACCTCCTTACTCCCTATATATATATATATATATATATCTTGAAGGTTGGGAGAAAAAGTTTGATTTTTCTCCTCCTCCTTCTAGCGTAGAGAGGTCCTAGGTAAGGTTTCTTGTTTTTTTTATTTAATTATTTTCTTTGTTCTTTCTTTTGGTTAGCTTATGTATAGAGTTTAAGTTTATGTTTTTTTAACTGCTTTATATGGGTTTTAGTAAACAGTTAGTTTTTCTCACTTTAGTTAGTTTATGTATGGTGTGTGGATAAGTGAAAGATAATAGCTAGTTAAGTTATTTTTTTTCTTTTAGATTTATTTTCTATTTATTTGATTAGATATAGGGTGTGATTATGGGTTCTTAAAATATTTAGGCACTTTTGGTAAGTATACAACTTAAAAAATTCTTAAGATTATAAAATTTTGGATCTTCCTTTGGGGTTAGTATATGTGTACAAATATATTCTAAGATTGTTAAGAAGATATTTATTTTCGCTAGTGAATAGAAATGTTAGGATCCATAATTAAGTGTTTTCTTTGTTTTTATTGTTACCCTATTTGTAGGATTATAGTATTAGGTCTGCACTCAGTTGAGTCCACCAACCTCTGCCTAAATATTTTAATGGTGTTGCTTGAAATGTCTATAATATTTTATAGCTAAGCATTTTATAACATGTCTACTGCTTTTGGGCTGATATATCATGGTGTTATTTCAAATTGGAGATGCTCTCCATAACGTGTTTAACTGGTACCTTAGGAACACATAAGAGCGGTGCTTCGTATAGGTGTATATACTTTAAAAAAGAATTGTCATGTTTTTGAAGAAGAGTTACTATTATACTAGTTGAAAATGTTTAATGTTGTTTAGTTGCATAGTTAGACTTAGTAGATATAAACTTGACATATTTTTAAAAACTGCATATGCATGTTTTGACTAGCGAATGAGAATTTTGTTATTCTAAAGCGGTTATAACTTAAATTTATATGAACAGCTGAGTGAGTGGCCTTTTGATTTGTAAATGGATATGAAAACCCCATTCCGGCCAGGGACGAAGTTTTTGACATGATTATATGTGGTTGGAAGTTTCAGAGGATTGTACTGTATGTGGCTAGTGCCCCGTACTATGGCTTCTTCCGAAGACGTGAAAAGGGGCGTAACACTATTGAGGGCTTGGCCCAAACAGTACTGCGTCGAACATCGCCTCATGCTTTACGGTGGGACGGCCGCCTAGTGGAGAGTCAGGAGGGACTCGAAACTAAGGTTGGTCTTAGGGCGAACCTGGTAAGTGCCTAGGATCTGTAGCCTGGTTTTATGTACTAGGAGAGTGCGGTTGTTATGAAAATCGAGCGCTTGTATGGTGTTTGGCTGGTAATGACTATGAGATGTCGAAACTTGTTTCCAATAACCTCGTTATAGGTTCCAGATTCTTTCCATGGAGGCCAACTTTTGCATGGCACGATTTTTTCAAATTCAACTATAGAAGCTGCACTAATGTGTCTTGGTTCGGCCAGACTTACTAATTGTGCTCAAACACCTCATATAGGTTTATGTGCACTTTTAAAGTAACCAAGGAAATGATTTCTTTACTGTGAGACGGCCACCTAGTGGAGAGTCAGGAGGGACTCGAAATTAAGGTTGGTCTTAGGGCGAACTTGGTAGGTGCCAGGATCTGTAGCCTGGTTTTATGTAATGGGAGAGTGCGGTTGTTATGAAAACCGAGTGCTTGTATGGTGTTTGGTTAGTAATGGCTATGAGATGCCGAAACTTGTTTCTAATAACCTCGTTATAGGTTCCAGATTCTTTCCATGGAGGCCAACTTTTGCATGGAACGATTTTTTCAAATTCAAGTATAGAAGCTGCACTGATGTGTCTTGGTTCGGTCAGACTTCCCAATTGTGCTCAAACTCCTCATATAGGTTTATGTGCATTTTTAAAGTAACCAAGGAAATGATTTCTTTTGTCATTGCATGAATTATTTTATTGAAAAATTGTATCATTATTTTCTTGAAAATCATGGAAGCACACACTCATGTGGAATCACTGAGCATTCGTGCTCACGTCTTTAAATGTCATGTTTTCCAGATGACTTTGGGACGAGAGATGGTACTGTAAGCTGTTAGAGTTTTTTGCACGCAGTTTTGAGGTCAAGGCATGCTGCGTATGGACATTTTGAGAAAGACAGTTGTACTTCTTATACTCGACTAGTTTGAAACGTTGTTGTATTTTTTTTTTAAAAATTATTTCATATGTTAGAGATGTTATAAGAAGTTTCCCTTGATCTTATGTAATGGTCGCCCAAACTGCATACAGTTTCTTTTTCCACTGCTGAGTATATATGTATATGTTTCTAAATGTTATTCAGGCGTTGCATTAGTTTAGTTATTTGTAGTTTAGTGCCGAGAGGTATATTGGTATCTTACTCAGCTACATTGTTTTGTCAAATTTTCAATAACATCTTTTGTAACATTTCTTTTTATAATATTTTATTTTACCTTAGCAACATTAACTGAGTACACTTTTCCTGCATTCTTACTCTTCTCTAATTTCCCAATCTAAAGCAGCTCCTCTAATGCGGATGGCACTCAATCAAGGTGGTTGCTTCTAGAAAACCTCTTGGATGTCCTTACACCCTTACCTCTTTCATCTTTGAGCAGTCACTTAGGGGCTTAAGAGCTTTTCCCTTTCTCATGACCATGATTTAAGGCTGCAAACGAATTAAGTCGAGTTGAGCTTTAGATTCTCGAGCTCGAATTCATTAAAAATTTTCAAGGCTCAAATTCGTTCAAAGAAAAATTTTTAAGCTCGAGCTCACCTCGATAAAGTTTTAAAAGAGCTCGAGCTCGGCTCGAATATAACTTGAGCTTTTTGAGTTCGAGTTCGAATTCGAACTTCAGTTTGATATTGCAAAACTTATTTTTTATTTTCATTTTTTCTTTATTGTAGTTTTCATTTAATTACATAAAAAAATAATCCATATTAAAATATGTAGCTTTTATATTGTTGTTAAAAAAAAAATCACATAAGTGTATAGATAATATATCTTATTTGTAGAAGTATTATATACGGTCTGAATCATCTATTACATTTTCTAATTCACTCTCTAGTACACTTTTTTTATAGTTATTTTATTAGTATAAATCTTATAGAATATAAAATAAACTCTAAACTCTAAAAGATAAACTCCAAAGCCTAACAGAAAAGTTATTATTGAAGGAAATGTATTATACAATGTATTAGAAGAGTAGTATTATTTACTGTACCAATAACATAAAAAATATTATTGGCTTCATTTGTGTCTGTCATATAATCATCTACATTAAATATTTTAATTTAATATTAAAAAGTTACTAAAACTAATTAAATTAGTTTGGACATCACTTTTTAATTTCAATATTTATATGAATTAATAATTATCTAATGATATACAATTATACAAATCTTCTAGCATAGACAATGATAGATGGAAGCTTTTGTACATTTTATTTAGTAATCCTATATATCTAATATAACTATGACTATATATGTTGCCAAACTCGAGATCAAGCTTATGAATCGAGCATTTGATTGGAGTCTTAACAAACTTCGAGTCAAGTTTCGTTAAGCTCGACTTCGACTCGTTTAGGAATATGCTCGCTCCTGTTTGGTCAATGTCGAGTCCGAGCTGAGCTTTGATTGAGCTTTTCACGAACTCTTTGCGAAAAGTTTGACTCGTTTGGAACTCTACCCTAACCTGATGATTTTAGGAATGCTTCTAAGCTCTTTTTCGAAGTCAAATGCTTTATTTTTCTATATATACTTTTGTCTTATTCTTCATTTAATATATTTTATTAATAAAATCTATCAAATAAAAAAAATTTAAAAAAATATATTATTAAAAAAAAATGATGAGACGGAGGATAATATAGAGAATGGAAGAGACGATCCCGGGCCACCCCTAGCTTTTAAAATGGAAAAAAATGGAAACTAGGGTTCCATAATCCACTTTTAGTTTTGTTTTAGTCCTCATTTAGTTGAAAAAATTTAAATTACATAACAAACCACTTTTTCTTCTCCAGAAACAAGAAGCTGATAATAACCACTACCAAGCAATAAAATGAATATGAAGCTAAGTAATTAAAAAAAAAATGAAACTATGATAACAGGCTTTATGTCAAAATTAAGCTTTGGTAGTTACAAATAAAGATGTAAATATGTAAAAAGCTAGTAATTAGTTGTTTGAGAGCAAAATTAATTATAATTTCTCAAACAGACCCTAACTAGTTATGATCATTGAGTAGTATTTGCACTAACCCTTTTTCCATAATTAGTATCCTAATTAAACAATCTTTAGCCAACAAGAACTAAAGCAACTAGTCTTAGCTGTTGCAGAGAGACCAAAAGATCAACTAATACTAAAATCCCAATCTATTTAGTTATGGGGAAAAATGCACTGTTAGTGATATATATTCATAAGGAAGAAGCACAATTAAGAATAAAACACTATATATATTGCAAAGACAGAAATAGGTAGGGAAGATGCATCCAAGAGAGATTTAACAATTAATATATTATTTATATATATATATTATCCCTCGGAACTTATAGCCAAATTTCTTGAAACTGCTAGCTATAAGATCTCCTTATTTAATTCAGCTCTTTTATGGATATTTCATGAGTATATTAATTTCAAGAAATATATATCTTCAACATAATTACTAAAATATATATACCACGGAACAGTAGTAGTTAATTAAGCTGCAGGTGCTATTTTTGATCCATCATCATCATCGTCATCGTCGTCATCACCGTCAGAGCGGCCACGACATGAGATCATCTTCTTCTTCTGAAATACTGCAGAAGAAATAAACACATAAGGAGACTTGGTCTTGTAGCTCATCAGTATCACCATTATTATAAATCAAAATTCACTGAAGAAAAGAAAATTCTTGATTTTGTTGAAGTGGTAACTACTAAATTTTCTCTACCTATATTATATTAGGGTTTTTAAACCAAATAGGGCTCTCTCTTATTTATAGCCATTTAAAAGAATACCAGCCATATATTCACACGTTCTTAAAGAAGTTTATTAGAATGTGTAGTAGATGATTCGGATGCCAACCATAGGGTATATCTTTTTTTTATAATTTTTTTAAAGGAAATTGAAGTGAAAGTGAAACAAGAAGAAGAAGGATGTTGAGATGGTGAATTATGTTTTCATGAAGGTAAATTAGAGTAGACGTTGAGGAGGCATATACTATATGGAAGAAGGTTGTGTAACACATTCCCCCACGTGGTTTCAGCAGTTCATACACACTCTTGTCCTCCATTTTCACGTGTACAGTTACTACTAACACAGTGGCGCACTGAATGATCAGAAAAGGTTCCAAAGAATAAAGACAAGTAGGGTTTTACAACTTTGACTCCTAAATATGAGGTACAGATCGGTAGCCATGCATCTCAAAATTAATCTTCACTATTTAAATAAAGGAAGAACTGCAAGAACTTATTAAGAAATTTTAATTATAGCCGATATTTGATAGTTGATATCCATGTTCTTTTTAAACAAGAGATCATCATTGATATTAAAAGATTCAGAGCTATATTACTATCAAAACAATCTTCAACCTCCTCAAAGGAAAATTTGAGGAAAGGGAATAATCTCATTAAGATAAATACAAGAAAAAAAAAATAAAGATTGCATAATGGTATTAAAATCATAGCAATATATAAAAACTCACACTCCAAAAATTCTAAGTAGAAAAAAATACTATTGCTAGTAAATAAACAAATACATAACAGTCTTCTTTTGCAAGTTCCCTTTACCATTCTTGAATTACAACAAGAAAATTTAGCTTCAACAACTTCCGTAGGCAGCAATTCAAAAGACTATAGTCGTATTAACAATCTTAAAAATTGCTTTTGAAAGACGTCAAAAATTAAGAAAGGGCTCAGAAATGATCCGAATTTGAAGATGTCTTTTAAAAAAAAAAAGAAATAAACTTTTGATCTATAAAGAAAAGAGAAGAAATCGTTGCCAAGTTTTGAAAAATAAAGAAATCCACATTAAAAGAAACTCAGTATGAATTTGTCGCAAAAAGAGATGGTGGGATACAAAAAATAGGAAAAATCTTGCCAAGATCCAATCGCTAGCCGGAGCCTTTGGCCGGATCTGGCCAGAGAAAGGCACCAACTGAAGGAGGCTGCGCAGGGAGACTGTTGAGAGAAGAGGATAATAAGGTTAGAAGAGGAGAATGATTTCTTAGTTAACTTGATAAATTAATATTCTTTATTTTTGCGGTTCGGATCCTCTGTACTATTTTCTAACCATTCCCTATACCCTTCCTAATATAGAATCCCTTCTCTTTTATTTATTATAATTATAATGCTAATTTTTAGTAAAGTATTTATTAAAAAGCTACTAATTAAGAGTGTTAACTCAAATCTTTTAAAATCTAAAATTTCTCTCTCCTCCCCTACCGATGCTTCTTCAGGGTCGTGCGAAATATAGTTGCTTCTGATCGGTCATTCTTCTTCTACCAGTGCACTTCAAGGAATCTGCACGCAAACAAGCTCTCCCTCTTCAAGCTCTGGTATATCTCTCTAATCTCTCTTCTCTTAATTCTAAGTCAAAGTTTCTACCTTCTTCTTTAATATCTGTGTTCTTCATTGATAGTGGCTCAAAAGTTTCTACCTTCTTCTTCAATAACTGTGTTCTTCTTTGATATTGACCAAAACTGTTATTATTTTCTACTGAATTGGATATTGTTTGTTGAAATAATTAAATTAGTTACTTTGGTTTTCCACGAAGGTAGATGATTGAGGAATAAGGTTTTTGACTAAATTCTGTGAAATTATACGAAGTTGTATTTGAAAAGTTAGAAAAGTTTTAAAGTTTCAACAAATTCTAGAATTTGAATGAGATACAGATACCTAACAAATATTTTGAAGTTTCAATTCATTTTGTTCAATGTTGAATCAGTCCGAAAAATAAAAAATTAGTCAATTCCATTGGTAAGGTTGATTATAATTTATATAGAAGAATAATGATCTTTCTCTGCGGGAAGTCATAATTATAATGGAGAGGTTGCTTTACTTTTCTTGTGCATATGAATTTCTGATTTATTTATTTTTATTTTTTACATAAAATTTTTTTGTATTTTAATTTGAACTTTGGTGCTTGACACTAATTATCTATCGTTGCTAATCAAGTAAAATATACCTACCTTAAGAACCAGCTCGGGTATATCTATTTTTCTTGTATGTATCAAAATTCATTTATTTTCTTTGCCATTTACTTTATTATTATTTTTTTACTTTAGGTAACGGATACGAATCTTCATTCGAGTACTGATTCCTTAACAAGACGTAGATTAGAGTTTCAAACTTGAAATAATGATTAATGAGACGATATTTTGATTGAGAAAGAAGCAAAAGAGGAGATATGAATTCAATACCCACACATGACGAAAATATAATATATTAGATCCATTCTAGAATTTCAAATGAAGTAATTCAGAAAGTGGGTATGAAATTTTAGACAGAAGAAGATGCTTATGAATTTTATAAAGAATACGTTAAGGAAGCTGGTTTTGTGATAAGTCTATTTTTACCCCTTTAAGTATTATTATTTTTATCAATTTTTGTGCTTAAATGTTTATAAAATAGAGTTTATCGAATTTTGTTTCTTCTTTGAAACGACTCGAAACGAAGGTTTTTAGAGCAAAAAATGAGAAGAAATAACAAGCTGTCTAAAACAGGGTCCATGGCCGAGCAATGCATCTTCTAATAGATTTTTTATCTCCTTAATGACCTTAATTGAATAAGTATCCTTCTTAGAGATTGTAGAGGACTTGATGAGGTTTCCAGAAAGCTAAAGATTGTCTCAATCAAAGTTCATTTTCAAAGTATTGTGCAAAGATTTGATTTCTCACATGACGTTCTAATTTGGCACCTTTTGGTGAAACGATCATAACTAGAGATATACAATTCCAATCGATATGATTCAAGATTTTTTGAAAATCTAAGAGTATTACCTACAAATCATATGAGACTAAAGGACCTGAATCACCCATAAAAGAGCTCAAAAAGACTCAAGAAATGCAACATACTTACTTGATCCGAAAAATAGAATAAATAAAGAAACTTTTGGCAGAAGGTAAAGCTTGCTTTCCTGAATCGGAAAGTCGCTAGAAGGGGCTAAAATAAAATTTTTTATGTTTCCCTTGTAGGCTCTCATTCCTTTCCTTTTGTAATTTAATTCAAAACTTTTTTAGAAAAAGATTAGAGCAATTTTAGCAGCAAAACTCTCTATTTAAACATCTCATTAGCAACATTAATCTTCAGCTAGGGTTTTAGATTCAATTCCATATTTTGTAGGAAAACTTTGAAGACCTGAATCTCGAAGTTCTTCGGGAGACTCAAGAGACAAGGTCGGACGTTCACCGGAACCGGAATCTTCAAGACTTCTCCTAAGCTCCCCTAAACTTATTATATTTTATAAATTTGTCTATGAGTTTATATTTTAGAATAATGTTTAATGGATAATTTTATTTGTATTTAAATGGGGATGAACCCTAGAATTCTTGGTTAATGTTTTATATGAATTTCTTGTTTTAATTATCTAATTCTTGTTTGGTTGTTGTTCAATTGTTGTGATTGTTTATCGATTTTCTAGAGATTGGTAATTTTGAAAGGTTACTTGGAATTGACAAAGGAAAGTTTATCTAGGACATAAATTGAATAATAGGAATTAGTAACTGAGTAGACACTAGTTACGGTTTTTAGATCATTAATTAATCACTATAATCTATAATTCGTTCATAATCGGATTAGGGTTAGAAGACATTATTCTCTAAACGGTTAAGTTGAATAGGAGGGTATTTTCCAAGACATAGGGTTTATATGAGTTTTGAGTGAGATCAAACCAACGAGTTTTAATAATTATTTACAATGATTTTTTTAATTAAAATTAACATACGGTTCTAGGGTGATTCTACCATTTAAACACACTTTTCCAAACTTGTTTTAAAACATTTTAAATGCTTTTTAAGTTTAATTTCTTTGTTTTGTTTCTTTAATTTTTATAAAATTCTTTTCAAACATTTTATTCAATTAAACAGTAGAGACATAGTAAGTACTATTGCTTGGTCGTCTCGAGAGTTCAACAACCCGGGGACTTTCCTAACCTTATTATATCGATAGGTACGCTTGCCTAAAAGTGGAATTTGTTAGAATTGGAAACCACACATCAAGTTTTTGACGTCGTTGTCGAGGATGGTAACATTAGGAATGCTATTTATTTGTTGCTTTAATCGTTTTTCCTGTATTTTTTTAATTTTTAAAATTTGTTTGTACCTTTGTTGTATAACTTGTTGATTCTTTAATGTATCTTATTTCGTCTATAGTTTGACCTTAGTTTTTATTTTTGTTTTTTGTTTTTTTAATGATTTTCTCATCTTGTATTTTCATTTTTTTGAGTCTTTAATGTAAGTATAGGAGTTAGAAATTGTATAATTTATTGAAACAATAGTGCATGCTTGTTTAGTTTTTTAGATTTTTTTTTATTTTTTTCGTTTTGTCTTGTTATTTTGTTCTTGTTTGGGTCGTTAACATGAGTAGGATACGTTTTTACAGTCATAAAATACTTGTAATGAGTCGTATAGGTTGTTTGGAGGGCGAAAAATTGATAAAATTGGCGAATTTCTGCAACAAACAGAACTTTCTGGAACCGAAGAGTTGAAATTTCACGCGGTAATAATTGTTAGCAAGCTGGCAGCAACCATAGTAGCATTGATTCCTGGCATCCTAAAGTGACGGTGTTTCATTCCAACGACAAATCGGCGCTAAGTTTTCTCATTCGAATTTTTTGCTTAGCGGTTTTTACTTATAATTAGTCATAATTATTTGGGGAATTAGCTAAATTATATAAATATATGTTAATTGCTAGTATTTATATTGTTGCATCACACAATTTCACACACAAGCTACGTAGTAATTTATTTTTTCATTGATAATTGTGTGATTTTGTCTTTGGTTGTTGAGTTTGTACTTTTGATTATTATTTTTCTTTTGTCACAACAACTCATCGATGGGCTATGTTTAGCTGTTTTTGTTACTTTTATGTTGCACTTTTTTTTTTTTTGCCCAACGTTGTTAGTTTGTCTCTATTTTTTTGAGTTGTACTAGTAGTCCTTGGAGTAATTATTAGATCTATTTTTTTGTTGCTCTCTTGGTTCCTACTTGTGTTCTTTATTATTTTCGTTTTTATTCCATTATCTTAGTTTTGTTTTTTCCAACATTGAGATAATATGGTTTTAAATGTGGGGGAGTGTTTAGTTTTTTACTTTCTTAAATTGTTTATTTTTTTTTCAAAAAGTCAAAAAAATTGAAAAATTGCAAAAACTCCAAAAACATGAAATTTTTTTTGAAAAATATCAAAAAAATTTGTTTTGTTTTAAAGTCAATTTTTTGTTTTTGCCACTCTTAAGTCATTTTGTAATATCTTCATGTTTAAGTAATTCATTTTCCTCATTAGCGAAGTTTGGTAAAGCTAAAGTTTTATGGTTAATATCTAGATTCAAGCACATCATTATCAATCAACTCCTCAAGAATTTCATTATTACTACATTCTCTCTCTCTCTCTCTCTCTCTCTCTCTCATAATATTAATCTCAAAATTTATTTTATTTATTTCCTTCTCACTAGTTTCAAATATATCTATGCACTCCTTAGGTTAATTTCATTGTTATTAACCATAGACTCTTGAATCTCTTTACTTATGAAATTAACTATTTGTCCTATTTGTTACTTCTAGATTTTTTATGGAAACCTCTTGGAATCTTGTTTCAAAATTAGTCATATATGTTTCTGTTTCAGCCATAAACTTTTCATTTTCTACAATAAAATTTTTAGTTTTAGCCAATAAATTTCCATTATCAACCATAAACTTTGTAAGCATGTCTTCCAAAGTTGATTGATTCTCAGGGGTGGGGAATGTATCGCGTTAGAATTCATGAAAATCTTGATAATACTCTCAATTAGGATTTTAGGTATTCAAATAAGGATTATTCATTACATGATTAGGACCTACATACTCTACTCCTTCATAAAAATTTTGAACATTAGGGTTGAAAGAATTATTTTGTGGGTAATTTATATTAACGTGATCACCTCCACAATTTCCATAATTAACATTACTTCCAATACGTTAAAAGAGTTGAGACTAAGTATTCCAATCGAGAAAGAGTAGCTTGAGTAGTTTGCTTAACATTGATTTCCATTAAGAATTATAAAAAGCACCCTATTTTTTCCCATAAAAAATATATAAATAAAAAAAAACATACACCAAATAATGAAAATAAATAAATAAAGGGAAATAAAAAAAGGCTTAATCTCAAGATTTTTAATAACTATTTGATGTTAATTAATAATCTTTGGCAACGACGTCAAAAACTTGATGAATAAAATCCTAGCAAGTAAACTAGTGTCCAGTTGAGTATTTAGGTGAGTCAAGTGTCGATCCCAAACTGATTATAATTAAGTACCGAAGTAATTAATTATCCTAATTTAGACCTAGATAGATCATGATTTAGGAAACATATTTTAAAAAATAAATTAAACTAAGAAAACTATTAAAAATGTGGGTGTAGAAAATATGAGAAAAGCATTGATTAGAAATTTGATCCAATTTGTTATCTCAATGATTAACTAAGTTCCCCCTTTTTGTGTGACATATTGTCCTAAATTAAACCTAAATTCATTAACGGTAGAATCCTCTTATTTAGGTTTTACCCAATCCCTTGGTGTAAACCCCATAATCTTAATTAATGAAAATTATATTCCTATTTGAATTTTATTAATTAAAATCACATTACTCATTTGTGGAATTCCCTAAGTTCAACCATAGCAACAATTTACTTTTAGAAACCGCTCAATAGAAACTGATTCTATCCCTAGTCAGTTTTATTATGAATTATTGTTATTTAGCTCATAATTAATTAACTTCACCTCCCGGTCCTTCACAATAATTACAAAATCATGTACAGAGTGATCAAATCTACATAAACATTAAGACTAACACAACAACAATTAATGATTTAAAGATAAGAGAAATAATAAACACAATAAAATAAGAAAAATGATAAATTAAAACATTGTTCACATTAAGTCTTCACAAATCCTAATCAACTAAAAATTTAGCCTTGTATAAATAAAATTACAGTCATAAAACTCATTAAAAACATAAAAATTACAAGAAGAAGAGATTAAAAAATTAGAAAACAAGCCTCTCTTGAAAACTTCTTCTTTTTCTAGCAGTTTCTTCACAAAACTTGATTATTGTGTTGCTCGCTGTTGTCGATGAAGAAACAGAGGATGAACATCCTCTTTTTTCGCCGAAACAAGAAAGGCCTTGCAGCCGTGTCCCCCTAACAAGAAGAGAACCCCTTCTTATATAGTGCTCTTGCCACTTCTTTTCTTTCCCCATTCCAATTGAATTGGTTTCTAATTATTGCTTGGAGTTTGAAGTCAACTCCCCTCTTGCGAATATCAATTTCAGTTTGGAATAAAATTGGAAATTCTCCAATACCCCCGTGATCACTTTTATTCTCCTTGTAATATTCCTTCTTTTTTTTTTTTTTTCCTATTTGTCTTGCTGCTCCTCAATTAACCTCCAGTAGCTGTTTTCTTCTTTCTTTCCATCATTGATTAGAAATCTTTAATAAATTGCACTTGACTAATTAGATTGGTAAATATCTAGAGATCTTTCTCTTTACTATCCTCTAAAATATTATTAAATAAAAAATGTGATAAAGCCCAAATAATTTATCTAAGAGGGAATAATGAAAATTAATCCAATTTAGTCCCAAAAATTAAAAAATTATAAATAGAATGAAAAATAAATAATTTATAATTTTAAAGTCAATTTAACTCTAATAAATGATAAAAAGATGTTTTTACATCAAAATTAAGTGAAAAATATATGAAATTTTTATATATAAAATATGAGTTTATCAATCTTAAGAAAAAACTAAAAAGATTTTTCTTTTTCCTTTTGTCACTAGAAAAATGTTAAAAGAGGAGCGATTAACTTGTTGAAACTTTTAATAGGCATAATACATAGTTAACTTCACGTCCTTCTCTCGTTTATGCTTTGTGAATTAATGGTTTTAATGCACTATGCTTTATTTTAGAAGTAGAAATTATGCTTTAAGAATCTTATGATATTGTCTTATATGAATTTTTTTTTTTTTTTAAAAGCATTATTCCAGAGCTTGTTTTTCCACGCCATGAAACAAAGAGTCTAGTTTTTGTTAACCCCGAAGATGATGGCCATAGGCATTCTTTAATCCGTTTAAGCCTTTTCTTACCTGTTCTGTTAAACAGTAAATCCTTAGTGCCCTTTTCGAAACTTCATGTGAAGGGATTCGCTCACTTCTTTTATTTGTCTTTAAACTCACATTTAAATATAAAACCCTCAATCAACGAGCTAATGATTCTATACCTTTGAGTCAGTTTGAGTGCGCAACATAGATAAGTGTGGGGGAAAAGAGTGAGAAAAAAATTATGAGAGAAAGTATTTTGAAAATTTTATTTGAGAAAGAAATCAAACGAGAAGAAAAAGTCTCAAGGGAATAAGATGTTTAAATAAAAAAAATGTAAGAAACTCTTTGTGAGAAAACATGTATTCTATCAATCATTTATTGGAAAAAAAAAAATGAGGAAGAGGAAAAAATAGTGAAAAGAGGAAAGAGAATGAAAAGAAAGAAAAAATATGAGTTGAAAAGAAGATTTTATTAGCCTTTATCTCTTGATATTCTCTATTTCCTTCTTTATGTTTATACTTCCTTGATTTTTTAGTGATTGATGAGTTATAAAGTTTATGGGGGTTGTGAGTGAGTTGAATGAGAGGTAGAGTGTTTCGTAAGAATTGAGTGAAAACGCCTTAAAGGTTATAGTATTCGAGTTGTCTTCCTTTTCGTTGCATTAACCCATGTTCTTATTCTTCTTGTTTTTTAATTTATTTTTGTTTGATAGCTACTTATGCCCCCAGCCTAACGTTACAAGTTTGAAAGTCCTACCTAATCCGGGGATGACTTTATCTAGTACTTGGAGTAGAATGGTGGAAAGTCAAGCGTATAGAGTATAGCTTGATAGAGTGAATCATATAGTTAATTTCTTAAAATTCTTTTTGCATATTTTTGAAACTAAACATAAACTTTTCATACACATACACTATTGATTCTCATGTGCTAAAACGGAATATTGGATGTGTTGGTTATTTTATGAGTTGTGCCTTGATGAGTTTTAGCAGTTGTTGTAACTCTTGATTGTATTTTGAAAGTGGCATATCCTTGTTATTTTATAGTTTTAGTTTCTTTTGTATTTGTTTTTTAAGATTTTTAGTGTTTCTTTTATGTGATTTTGTAGGTATATCATCTGCAAACCCTCACGAGACCTTACTCGTCCTCTTTGGTAAATTTTGGAGTTTAAAAGGGCTTGTTGCACATGCTATATGTAATCGTGAGACCTACGAAAGTGACTAGTTAATTTTTTTTCTTTTTCTTGTTTGCGTTTAGCCCTTTGCTCGAGGATGATCAAAGCTTAAGTGTGGGAGAATTTGATAAGTCCATTTTTATCTTTTTAAGTGTTGTTTCTATTGGTTTTGGTCTTAAATGTTTATAAAATAGAGTTTATCGAACCCTTTTTCTTCTTTTATTGTTATAGGTACCTTCAGAATGAAGATATGTTTAAAACGAGTCAAAACAGAGGCTTTTGGAGAAAATACGAAGCAAAAAAGGAGAAGAAATAACAAGCAGGATCTATGGCCGAGTAATGTAGCTTCCAGTGGATTTTTGACCTCCTTAATGACCTTAATTGAAGAGTTATCCTTCTTAGATATTGTACAGGACTCATGTGGTTTCCACAAAGCTAAAGTTTGTCACGATCGGAGTTCATTTGGTCATCCAAAGTATTGTACAAAGATTTTCTTTCTCACATGACGTTACAATTTGATACTTTTCGGTAAAACAATAATAAATAGTGATATACAACTCCAATATATATGACTCAAGATGTTTTGGAAAGCTAAAATCATTATCTACAAATCATATATAGACTCTAAGACCTGAATCGTCTATTCAAGGGCTCAAAAAAACTCAAAAAGGGCAACATATTTACCTGATCCGAAAAATAGAACAAATAAAGAAACTTTTGGGCAAAGCTTTCTAGATTCGGAAAGCTGGCTTTCCCGATCCGAAAAGTAGCCAAAAGGGGCTAAAATACAATTTTTTTATGTTTTTCTTTTAGGCTCTCATTCCTTTTCATTTTGTAATTTGATTCAAAACCTTTCTAGGAAAGGATTAGAGCGATTTTGACAACAAAACTCTCTATTTAAACATCTTATTAGCAACATTAATCTTTAGCTATGATTTTAGATTCAATTACATATTTTGTAAGAAGACTTTGAAGACCAAAATTTCAAGAGTTCATCAGGCGACTCAAGAGACGAGCTCAAACGTTCATCGGAACTGCGGAATCTTTAAGACTTCCTCTAAGCTCCCCTAATTAACTTATTCTATTTTATAAATTTGTCCATGAGTTTACATTTTAGAATAATATTTAGTTGCTAAGTTTATTTGTGTTTAAATAAGGATGAACCCTAGAATTCTTGGTTAATATTTTATATGAATTTATTGTTTTAATTATCTAATTCTTGTTTGGTTGTTATTTAATTGTTGTGATTATTTATCGATTTTCTAGATATTAGTAATTTCGCAAGGTTAATTGGAATTGACAAAGGAAATTTAATCTAGGGCATAATGAATAATAGGAATTAGTAATTGAGCATACACTAGTTAATATTCTTAGATCATTAATTAATCACTATATTCTATAATTCGTTCATAATCAGGTTAGGGTTAGAAGACATTCTTTTTTAAATGGTTAAGTTGAATTGGAGGGTATTCACCTTGACATAAGGTTTATCCTAGTTTTGAGTGAAATCCAACCAACGAGTTTTAATAATTATTTACAATGATTTTTTTTAATGAAAATTAAAATAAGGTTCTAGGGGGATTCTACCATTTAAGCAGGCTTTTCCAAACTTGTTTTAGAACCTTTTAATTGCTTTCTTAGTTTAATTGCTCTATAATTTTTCTTTATTATTTATGAAATTCTTTTCAAATATTTTATTTAATTAAACATTAAAGACATAGTAAGTACTAGTACTTGGCCATCCCGAAAGTTCGACAATCCGAGAACTTTCCTCACCTTATTACGCTGATAGGTACGCTTGCCTAAAAGTGGAATTTTATTAGGATTAGAAACCATACATTATTTTGGCATTGGAAAACATTCTTGATAGAACCTTTTGTTATTCTTGTGGAGGGAAACGACCATAAGATAAAAGAGATGATAGTACTAGATCTCATTGTCTAGAAACGATTCGGTTGTAAAATAATTATGAAGATTAGTTGTCGAATAACATACCACTATCAAGTTGTTTATTTCATTCATGAACATACTCATAGTTTGTGCAGCCCCAGTAAAACACATCTTTTTAAATCTTATAGAAAATTAAATATTGTTCAACCAGTAGAGGCAGATATAGCACGGAGTATTGAGATTACTCCTAAAGCAACAATTGACTTTATGAGTAAATAAGTAGGTGGACATGAAAATCTAGGATTTATCCCGGAAAATTACAAAAATAATATGCATTCCAAGCGTACAAGGGAAATGAAATTTAGAGATACTAGGGTTCTATTAGAATATCTTCAAAAGAAACAATTCGAAGATCCTAAATTCTTTTATGCAATTCAAGTTGATGAAGATGATTTGATAACTAATATCTTTTGGGCTAATGCAAAGATAATGGTAGATTATTCATGCTTTGCTGATGCTATGTGTTTTGATACTACATATAGGTCAAATAATGATAGTTGACCTTTTGCATTGCTTGTTGGTGTTAATCATCATAAGCAAACAATAAATTTTTTTGCATTGTTATGATGAAACTACACTAATTTTTAGTGTTGTTTGGCACTTTTGCAAGAGCTATGGCAGGAACTAAGCCAAAGACTGTTCTAATTGACAAATGTCATGCGATGGGAAATGCATTAGCATCAAAATGGCCAGACCCACATTAATACCTATGCATTTAGCATATCTATAAAAATGCTGCCATCCATCTCAATAATATGTTTGCTAAGTTTAATAATTTTGCAAAAGATTTTAGTGATTGCGTATATGGTTTTTTTTATCTAAATGTAAATGTGTATTATAGATCAAAAGAGAGTGTAAAAATACTCGTAGGCATACCCACGACAATCAGACCATTACAAGGATCCACCTAAACCTTAACAGAAACTGCCCCTATCCGAAGCGGCAAAGAATGACAATGATGAAATCAAAATATGGGGATACAAAGCATAAATAACATTGTATGCCTGTATTTTGATTTTTCATATAATATAATCCCTATTAGGTTCATAAAGCTAAAAAATAACTCTATTTCTATATTCCCATAAATAATACAAGGTAGCAGAAAAACAAAGTTTCCGCCATGTGCACCTCCAAGATATCCTCGGTTCTCCTTCAAAAGCCATTTCAGGCTGCTTCGGATAGTCGACATGCCCCTTCTACGTATATGGTTATCATGAGGAAGATGAGTTTATTTATGCATGGAAAATTATGCGTAAACAGTATGACCTTGAAAATAATGATTTGTTGAAAAGGATATTTCACTACAAAAAAATAGTTAAACAGCAATGGCCATATCTGTCGCACTTCTGTTGCGAATGGGGGCACTGCAACAGATATGCGACAGAATAAGTCGATCGCAGTAACGTAGTAGCAAGCAAAATTTCGCGACAGACTTTCGATCACATGATTGATAGCGACATAATAGCGATGGGTGTCGCGTTCAAAATTGTACGTGACCATTTTTTAGAACGTGACAAATTTGCGATGGAACTTCATCACAAATCTGTTGCAATAGTTGCGACAACACTTCCGTCTCAATATTGTCACAAAACTTTCGACGAGTTTTCCGTCGCATGTTTTAATTTTTTTTAAATAAATTGTTTATTTCTCGACTAAACCATCTTGAAAATAAAAGAAAAATATACCAACAAACTACACAACAATGAATGGATCATAATAAACTATCAAATATTAAAAGCAAAGTACATACATAAAAGCCCTAAATTATTGTCATTTACTATACTATAATAAACATATATATGTGTGCGTAAAATGTTCAATATAAAGTACGTAATAAAAAGCATATATAAGCCTAACTAGAAGAAGGGATCTCTTCATCCCCAGTACCCCATCCTTGCCATTGTGACTGGTGTGGCCGCTCGTCTCACCGACCTCACGCTCAAGCATTTGCCATTCAGGAGGCGACTCGATAGGTGGTATCCGCAAAGGATCAAGTCCTATACTCTAGAAGTTTTAGACAGCCCACTCATGAATGATGTGATGCGAGTAGCTAATCCTCCTCTCCCACTCTCGTCGCTGCTCTCGCTCTATCATCTCATTAAAGACCTAGTGACTGATGGCGGCCATATGCTCCTCATAACATACCCAAGGAATGGGCGGTTGCCAACGGTAGCATGCTAGGACTGAGTGCGCAAATGGGAAGACTTTGCTGCACTGAAGCCATAGGAGTGCCCTTTCTTTAGCCCCTCATTGAGCTCCAGCATAAGCTCGTGGTAAGTGCGCATAGGCACCAGTAGTCCTACCCTAAACCTCTAAAGCTTCCCACTTAATGAATGAGCGAGAACCTGCCATATGCTTGCCAGGACCCACGCCGCCTCGTCCATCGACCATGTTTTTTTAGGCCTGTTCACACTTGGCCTGATATTCCAAGTCATCCCACTTAGCCTACAGTCCGTCATAAACGTCCTGGGGTATCCATGTTGGCTTCTTGGAAGCTATCAGCAAATTATGCATCAACTGTTTGTACTGTTTCATAGCGGTAGCATCAAAACTATCTATAGTCTCAGTATTGAGCTGAGGATACCAACAAAAGTATTTCTACAATAAAAAAAGTTAAACGTCAATAAAATAAATGAAATAAACAATATTTGTATGAAAATTAAGGAAAATCTTCATTATTGTACTCTTACCGGAACTCAGCAAACCACATGTCCCAAACCGGTTGAGGTACAGTGGTCCAAGAATCGTATGCTGAGTCCAAATGTGACTAGAATAGAAGCCTGAATTGCATAGCCATAATACTAGACTCTACAAAACCGAAAACAACATATAATGTAAGTTACATGATTTCTATAATTGTAATAAAGCAAATAAGTAGTACTTACCCGCCCAGGATAGGATGCAACACGAATAGGTTATCACATAGCTGCCTCAAAGGCTCTAGTGCAGGTGGGTCAATAGGTGCTTAGGACGGGGCGACCTCTGACTCCGGAAGCTGAGTCTCTACAGCTCAAGAAGTGGATGGCTGAGACCGACTAGTGGACGGCCGGGACTGAAGAGTGGATGGCAGTAGCTTAGGAGTGGATAGCTGAGCACTGGAAATAGAGGGCCCGACCTGTAAAGCAAGTGGCTGAGTCTAAGACGATGATAGCCCGGCCTGTGAAGCCAATGGTTAAGACTGAGACGATGGTAGACCGGCCCATGAAGCAAGTCTATGAGACTGAGATGATTGAGGCCGAATCATAGTTGAAGCGGGGCTGGTGGCAATGCTCCACATGTGACAGTGGGTCGAATCGTAATCGGCTACTGCTACATGATCAGAGGTCTCGGTACGACACCCAACGTCCGCATAAACTGTGATGTCGTGGGAGAAGCACCTACTGACTGCTTCGGTCCAGTGCCGACTGACTGCTTCGGTCTAGGAAGGGCATCTGGCGATGTGGTGGATATATCCGGGGCGATGGTTGGGACCTCAACATCTGTGACCCTGACATCTGACTCCAAAGCGGTAGATGTAGAAGTGCCAGCCGAATCCAAATGTCGAGTCTTTCTACCCCGAGACGTTGTACCTACAATTTCAAAGAACCGATCAGGTTAGATATATAATAAATAAATACACAAGAACTTTATTGAAAATTAAGATAACATTCACTTCAAACAAACACATCGAAGTTTTCAAATAAAGATGATATTTATGAAATTATCAAAGTATCAAATTCGATCATTGCAAACATGTTAATTAAAACCTTAAAATACACTCAACCAACAAGTACAAAACTAAGAGTCAGAATCATCATTCGATTCATATTCTACTTCTTCTTCATTGTCTTCGTCTTTGGACTCCCATTCCACCTCATCGTTGATAAAATCATTTTTCTCTTCAACGTTGTCATAACGTCCTCCAATAAGATCAACCATGTCGGGTACACCTGGCTCATGAGCAAGAGGCCCTATATATTCAATCTTGTGATCCATTAACAACGTCTCAGTGATGCCAACATCCTCTTGAAATACAACTTTAACTATAGGCACATCGAAGAACCGAGGTCTTGATTTTAGGACTGCCCACCAATTGATCTTTTATCTTTTAGCTCCAGGGTAAGTAATGTAAGACATTTGTTCTACTTGATGAGCAAAAATGAATAAATTGTACATGAGGTATCTTTTCTTAAAGTGAAGCTCCACAATTTTATACTGAGGATAGTTTTTTAGATGTCTATCACATTAATCGAACCAGTCATACTTGAAAAGTGTAGTTTTCTAAACCGGTGTACCTAGAAACTCGACCTCAATGACTTTAGTTAATATTCCATGGTACTCTCCTTTCGTATGAACATCGCAGTTACTAGTAGATTTCACAGAGTCACGATCTTTTGTATTAAATCTGTAGCCATTGACAATATAACCACTAAAAGATTTTACAAATCTTAAAGGACCCCAACTGAGATTTCTGCGTGTTTGGAGACTACTGAGCATGTTTCCAGGCTTGTGCATCTGAAGTAAATACATATAGGAATAATTATAATCATGTTCGAGTAACTGGTATTAATCAAGACTTAATTTACTTACTTCGTCTCTGAACCATTTTGCGAATTCATCACTAATCCTTTTTTGTATATCTTATTTATTTAGACTTGGATGACACAGTTTGATTTCATATGTGTACTTCCTACAATAAATGGCATAGAGTAATGAGTACTTACAATCTTTTGACATAGAAATGCACAAACTTTCAATACTTACTCAATATAAGGGTAAACCTCATCGCAATTAAGAAGAATGTAGTTCGTTATTGCCTTAAATTCTTGAGCTGCCAAGATTCTCTTCACCATCTTACCATATGCTCTTCCGGATGCTTTTCAAATTAAAACAACGGATATGTCTCTTTCTATAGGCTACTCACTATCATCATTGCATCTAACAGTTCTACTTCTAGTTTCGACATTTTGTTTGAAGTAGCTAAAGAATGTGGCTGCCTCTTCAACTAGGTATGCATTACATATTGAGCCTTCCACCCAAGCTTTATTCTTGATCTTCTTCTTAAGGTAGTTCAAATACCTAAAGTGCATATTTTAATACAAAAAAAAAAGAAAAAATTAATTAGGTAAGAAATATTAAGGACAAGAACTCTATTTCTCTTACCTCTCAAATAGATACATCCACTTGTATTGAACGGACCACAAAATCTAGCCTCGTACGGTAAATAAACTATCAAATGTCCCATTACATCAAAGCAGCCGAGAGGAAATATCCTTTCCAACTTGCATATCAAGATTAGGATGCTCATCTCCAATTGGTGCATATGTGTCTCACTTATCTTCGGTGCACACTTCGCAGTAGAAAAGGCTCAACTCGGTCAATACGCTCGAAACTTTTGAGAGGATATCTCTAAAGGGAATTAGTATTAATTGCTCCATGAAAACATGAAAATCATGACTTTTCATCCCGAATATCCTCAGTTCTTTCAAATCCACAAACCCCGCCAAGTTAGAAGCATAACTGCCCGATAATTTCAAATCCTTCACCCACTCAAGAACACACTTTCGTTGTTCATGTTTTAACGAGTAACATGCTTTTGGCTTTGAACCTTTCCTCCCTGCTCCATCACGGATAGCCAAATCTATTCGGTTACAATGCCTACGAAGATTTTCTCTAGTCTTTATATTATTCTTCTTCTTGCCTTTCACATCCATTACAAGGTTGAACACATTATCAAAATTTTTTTTCTCATTGTGCATTACGTCAATGTTGTGACGAACAAGGAGAGTATGCCAATAGGGAAGATCCCAAAATATGCTCCTTCTTGCTCAGTTGTGATAATCACCTCGACCAACTCCCCTACTGAGCTCGGAGCCGTTCTCTGTAATTTTTGGCGACTCACAAACTCTTTCCCACATTTGTTCACCCAAAAGGCGTGGTGGCGGAGGCGAATGATCTTTACCCTTACCCTTCTTAAAAGACCTTGTATCTTTTCTAAATGGATGATTTAGTGGAATGAAGCATCGATGGCAATCAAACCAAGATTGTTTTCCCCCACTAATTAGTCTGAACGATTTTATTTGTTCCATACAATACAGACATGCGAGTGCCCCTCCAGTACTCCAACCACTTAACGTTCCATATGCGGGAAAGTCACTAATCGTCCAAAGAAGGGCAGTCCGCATGTTAAAGTTCTGTCTCTTGGATATGTCATACGTAAGGGCTCAAACCTCTCATAAATTCGTCAACTTTTCTATTAATGGTTGTAAATAGACATCTAATTTTCTTTTCGGATTCTGTGGACTCGGAATAAGAACAGTAAAAAACATAACTTCTTTTTCCAAGCACATCCATGGAGGCAAGTTATAAGGAGTCACAACAATGGGCCAAGAAGAGTATTGTTTCTTGGACATTCCTAAAGGGGAGAAACCATCTGTACATAAACCAAGTGTAACATTCCTCAATTCAACAAAAAATGCAGAATGTGACCTATCAAAGTGTTTCCTAGCTTCCCCATTCCAAGGATGGCTCATCATATTTGCTTGTTGCTTGCTCTCTAAATGCCATCTCATATGCTCGCCGGTTCGTTTTGATGCATACAACTTTTGCAACCTAGGAGTTATAGGGAAGTAATATATCTTCTTATGAGGTATCTCTTTTTGTCTATTATTCTTAGTTTTCTTCTTTTATTTGTACTATTCACAACCACAAAACTTACACTTCCTTCTTTGAGAGTCTTCTTTCTAATAAAGTATGCAACCGTGAAGACATATATCAATCTTTTGAACCGGCAAACCTGAGCCGGACATTAGTTTTTTCGTCTGGTACCAACCATCAATTACCTTATTGTTCTCTGGGAGTAAACGTTTAATGTATGGCGCGCTACCTGATCAAACGACTTCTCACACCAGTTGTTCTCAGATTTAATGTTCAACAACTCCACAGTCGCAAATAACTGTGAACTCCATGTACACCCTTCATACAATGGCATATCTCCTGATTTTAACATATAATCAAGTTTCTGTGCCTCTGGATTAGGTGCTTCATCATAAGTATAGTTGGACAAATTGGGGTCGAAGCTTAATCCAACAGCATCAAATATCATCTCACGATATGTGCTACTTTCTCTAGTTCTACTCAAACTTGTTTTCCTGACAGTACTCACATTCGTTCTAACATTCATTCCCCACACTGCTTCTCCATGGCATGTCCAATTATGATAATCAGGCATAAAGCCCTACTTAAACAAATGCAGCTTCAAATCAACCACGGTTACTAACTTTTTATTTTTGTAATTCACACATGGACACCTTATCTTATTTTCCTTGACGTGATTTGTTGAAAGACACCAATCTACAAATCGGTGTACCCATTCACAAATTCGCTACTAAGTCCCCTAACTCCGAGCAAACATCTCCTATACATCCAACTTCAGTTTTGCTCTATAACTTTTCTACATTCAAAGGAATAGAAGGAAAAAGATTATCTTATTCAGGATAAGAAGGAAGTGACAAAATATAATAAAAGTACAAATGAAACGTTCAAGAATGAAATATTCATCCAAAAATAGAAGAACAAAGAATTCTACTTTTGATTTAACTTAGAAGTAATGAGAGAAGAATAGAAGCACACACTTCTTTTTCTCAATTTTGATTCCGTTGAAACAGTCAAGTCTACAAGAACTAAGAATAGAAGTAAAGAGAGAATAGAAGTACAAACACTTCTATTTCTCAAGGAAGTGAAGACATATGTTTAAAGTAAGAAGGAAGTGAAGAAATATAGTACAAGTAAAAATGAAGTGTTCAAGAATGAAATGTTCGTCCAATAGAAGAACAAAGACTTCTACTTTTGATGTAACAAAGAAGTAAAGAGAGAATAGAAGCACAAGCACTTCCATTTCTCAATTTTGACATTGTTGAAACGTTCAAGAACACCCATTCTAAGAATTTTACTTTTCATTTAACTTGGAAGTAAAGAGAGGATAGAAGCATAAACACTTCTATTTATTCAATTTTGATACCTATGAAACGTTTAAAAATAGAAGGACAAAGACTTCTATTTTTGATTTAATTTATAAGTATTGAGAAAATAATAGAAGCGCAAAAAATTCTATTTTTTGCTTTTGATTGACTTATAATGATACTTAGACATCTAAGTATCATTCTCTAAGATTTGAAAAGATTTTGACTGAGTCTCTACTGTAAATTAGACATTTTGCCTATTTTAAAAGTAACTTAAATGCAACATATATAATTTTAAAGAGTCCGAGCTCCTCCATAAATAATTAAATATTTAGAGTGAGGGCTCCCCCATAAACTTCAAGTTTTTAATATACTTCATGTTTTACAAGTTTAGCAATCCTGAAGTTTAATCAAAATTCAATTCTAATATCTAGTCATTCTTAATTTCATAACCAATTTAAATCAAACCAACAAAATCCCAAAACAGAAACAAGCAAAAAATAATCAACGATTAACATAAAACATAAGACTTTAAAAGAAAGTCATACCTTACAAGCAGAAGCAAAAAAGAAGAACTTTAATGCTTAACCCTCTGAAGTTTGATTGAAAACTTCCCAAAATCGATATACCAAAACCTATATGGTTTAGGAAAATAAAATTCAAAACAGTCCTAATAGTGTTAATAAAAATATTACAACAAGAGTGTTAAGATTATTGAATAAATTAAGAAGCATTACACATACAACCCTGTTCAATAAATAATTCACCTTTTAAATGAAATAGTTATAAGCTTATTGAGTTAAGTTAATAACAGAGATTAATAAGTACTTAATATTATAAGTACATTTGATAATAATTTATAAGTGAAACACGCCCATTTTGGTTCTCAAAAGTAGGTTGCCAAAGTTTTTTTTCATCCATTGTAGTCCTTGAAGAGTATATATGCAACCAAAGTGATCCCAATTTCATAGGTTTAAAAGGGACATGTTTTGTTACAATTTATGTTCTTTTTCTTATGGGTGACCTTTACCAACAACCATAATTAGGCATTTTGCTTATCTTTCTGACCACTTCTTTTCTCCATCTTTTATCAAGTATTTCATCTCTGCTGATCTAACAATTTGCACATTAAAAATTTCAAGTACAAATCAAAATAACCCACCAAGATTTAAAATGTTTTTGTGTAAAGTTGGAAGAATCATGATAAGATAATCCACTTTGACTTCTCATTTCTCTCCATTTCCGTTCTCTTGGTCAACATGCTAATGTGTACAATGATAGCCAAAAAACTAGAAAGTATGCAGTAAAAAAAGTAAATGAATGAAGAGGCAAGAAAAATTGAAAAACTAATTGAGATTTAAACACTATAGAGCTCTTTTCAGATTCACCAAAAAAAACTAAAGCTCCTTCCACATTTTTGCCTATTATATGAGAAGAAATCTACTTACAGGGAGGTAAATTAATACGGTAAAAAAAAAAAATCCAAAGTTAGGTGGTAAAAATGATGACCACCAGCCTTTACCACTTTACATAGATGTAATCTCAAACAAACTATCTTATATATACTTATGCAAATATCACTTAAGATTCCATGTATTGGAAAAAAAGAAACTTCATAACCTTACTTGATTTCAGTGGCAGAGACGGACAACCGACGACAGCAATGTAGTAGTAGCAGCAAGGGAACCAGTGGCGACAACTCAGCAAAGAGAAGAGAAGGGAGGAAACCAGAGAGAGAAGAGAAGATGGAGAATAGGAGGGACTGAGAGAGGAGAAGAGAGGAGGAGGCGACGGTCGTCGCTAGAGTTGCAGTGACGTTGGTGGCTATAGATGGTCGCAGAGGAGAAGAGAGAAAGGTGAGGAGTTGAATGAAATGAGGGAGGGAATGGCAGCTGAAATCGCCTATTTAGGTCGTATTGCGACCAACTGGCGATAGAAACATGGTCGTAATTTTCAAAAGTTTTTTGACGACTCACATCCGTCAGTTTTCTACCCCTATTTTGTAAAACATAGCGTCAAATTGTCATTTTGGTTGCATAATAGTCGTTAAATTTGCGACAAAAATTATCTGTCGCTTGAGATGCGATTGAAAGATTCTGTCAAAAAATTGATCGCTATCTCAGTTTTTTTGGTAGTGTTTAATATCAAGAAGAAAAGGGCACTAGTATATGCATGTGAGACTTTTTGTGCAGGTATGACTAGCACTCAACGTAGCGAAAGTATGAACAGTGTTTTGAAAAAGTATGTGAGTTTTACAAAAGTAAATTGCTTTAATTTTTTCAACATTTTGACAGATTGGTTGAAAAACATCGTTATGCTGGGTTAAAAACATATTTTAGAGCAAGTCAAATTACTCATTCCTCTCCATTCCTATGGAAATTTTGAAACACGCTTGCTTTAATGAACTTATGGATGACATCTAAGAGATCATCTACAGAATGTAAGCGTTTGGTGGCCAACACTTTTGTCAAGACCGCATCCTATGTTTATATGCCTGGATATGTTCTCGATCACTGAGGTTCGGGGCCTTCATAGCTTCTTTGTTGAATCTCTCGGTATATGCATGGACTATTTCTTGCTACTGTTGTCGGACCGTGAGCAGGTGATCTAAAGCAGGGATAATTTCCCGTTGTGTCACAAAGTGGTGTCTAAATTTCTGTCCTAATTCTTGAAAACCTAAGATGGACCATGGTGCCAGTGATACTAACTAGGATAAAGCAAAATCCCACAAAGAGCTTGGAATAGTGGACATAATTCAACATCTGAGGCATTGTGAATCATCATGAGGGCAAGGAAATGTTCTAATTACTTGTCAAGGTCTGTGCTACCGTCGTACCTATAGAACCGAAGATATTGAATTTATGTGATACATGAGCTTTATGATATTCCTTTAAAAAGGGTTGTACTCTACGTAGTTCCAATTATCACCTCGTGAAAGTGATGAGGCTTTAATGTCATTCATTATAGTATGCACAATTGTTTGCATGGAATTGGTTGTGATAGTTGCTTCGGGAACAATGTAATTGGCTAGTTGTTAGCCGCCTGTGGTGCCTCAATCCCAAAGAGGGACATGATAAAAGTATTTTTTTGAGGGGTGAACGAGACATTTAGTATACTTCTAGTTGCAATAGCAGCTATGCATTCCGTACTGGCGAGACCATTCTCTTATTAAGGTGATCTGTCATCCTATTGTTCTTCATTGGTAGTGTTATCATCCTTTATGATTGCCAAAAATTTTAATTTCTTGGGTCCTCGAAAGATAGATTCAGACATACACGATGGGCGCCAATTGATGCATATCAAGCATCCACGTGTCCAATCCTGTAAGACTAAGAAGCAAGCCATTAAGGAACCGACGGGGATCTACTCACTAAAAGCACTCCGATCTTAATTTAGTCTTAGGGTCCACAGGTTAAGTGTGATTAATTTAAGATAAGTAGCATTTATGACTTAATATTGCATGAATAGTAAATAAGGAGTGAAGAACCTTTTATTTGGAGACATCTGTTGAGGATTGATAGCTCATATTCGATGTGGGATTGCCAACTTATGACCCGGATTATGCTCCGGTGGTCGTTTCTTGCACCCCGACCCGCCTCACGTGGTCTTTATAGGGGCTGCATCTCTCATCGTGTTAGGCCTCTTCTAGCAGCCTAATTCTTGACTTCATCCTCTCAATGTGGGCTGTGGCCCAATTATTTTATTCCTCATCACTGCCCACAAAAAATCAACAGTTGACTTAGAGCTATAAGTGATTGTTAACTTATGGCCAGAAGTCTCACCTATAGCACATCTAAGTAGAAGGAGCTTAGGTTCGCTAGACCGCTAACTCGTACTCTAACTATAGAGTACTCGTCCAAATATAGCTGTGATAGACTAGGTTCCTTTTCTTTTATAGTACTTTTTAAAAACTCTCTATCATGAGGTCCAGGTCTATATGCTCTAAGCATACTTGTATAATAGTCATGAGAAGGCCACTCATTGATCTAAGGTACAATCATTCATAAAGGAGAATATTGTACAATGACCTTTAATTCAAAGGCATGCCCCACTCTATTAACCGGCCAAGAACAATATTACTTGCTTTAAGTAATAACAATCTACACCTTATTGTGAAGCACAACCTAACAAGTTTTGCCTACTTAAAGTATGCTACCTTATGTGTGTATAGTAAATAAATGCATCAAAACAAACACATAATCATAAAGATTATTTCATATTTATTCCATTAAGTATAGAGTTTTACATCAAATTGAAGTCTTTTTTAGCATTATTCCCAACAAATACTACTTGCATACTTGCGTTACATTGCAATTATAGAATATCACTTAGGATCATTTATTATATCATGTGTAACATTTCCTTTTATAATAATTTTTCCTTAAAGGTTTATCTTTTTCCCGTAGGGTTTATTTTTTGTTTCATAGGATTTATTAATAAAATACTATATTGAGAATATTAGATCAAATGACTGTTAAAGAAAATGTAATAAATAATCTGAACTGAAAAAAATATAATACATCTTTTTAAGGTCTCACTATGGCATTTCTCTTTATAAATAAATGAAAAATAAGTTTAAAATGAATTGTATACTCAATCAAACAAAAAAAAAAAGTTATTTTAACACTTTTAGCCCATAAACAAATTATGTGGGGCAAAAACACTTACAAGTGATAGAATTCAATGAAAATGAGCATATTTTGTCCATTTCTTGCAGTCTATTTTTGCGGTTTGTGAGTATTTTTAACCCTTCCATTTTTTTAAAGATTATAGTGATTAAATACAGTTTTTATATAATTATCTAAGTTTAGATAATTTAAAGAACTTTTTAACTATTTTCTATAAATAATTTTTGTTTTACAAAACTTGAAAGAAAAATATAATTTGTTTTAAAACTAAAAACTCCAATCTATGCTTTTATCACTGGGAAGGAATGCAATTCGAACAAAATTCAATCTAAATTGAAAGATATTTCATTCAAATATAATTCTATTTAAAAACTCACTTACATTTGCTATTGAAAAAAGTACGCTTATGTTTCAATATAAAATCTAAACAATTATTCTTTTATATTTTGTTCCCTAAAGGCAATTTATTTTATAGAGATGTAAATCTTATTTATTTATGAATATTAATAATTAAAAACTAAATAATTTTAAAATATATTATGTAAGAAATGTGTAAAAAATAAATAATATTTATGATTTATGAATGTTCATTCATATTCAATCTCTAATATTTTAGAAGCTTCTTGGATCTTATATATTCATTATTCATTACATAATCTTATTTATATGTAAAATTTCTAAACCTTTAGATGTTTTATGATTTTAATAGTGAAAGAGAGTATAAAAAATACAAATACTTTGAACCGTGTTTTTTTTTAAGCTAGTCCTTGGATTATCATCTAAACCGAACTAAAGTGCTCGTTATATGAGTTATGAGAACAGAAATTTTTGTTATGAACCAAGTCCATATCCTCACTCAATTACCATGTGGCATTTACTAAGTCAAATCACCTCCTATTGTTGTTGTTGTTGTTGTTTTTTTTTTCTTTTTTTTGGTGAATACTTCATATTGATTATGTCTCAAATTATGTAGAGAAGAACAATCAGAAGAGTGATGTGGTTTAATACAAATGACATGATCTACGAGTAGGGACATGAACTTGGTCCATAATAGAATTTTTCATATTGAAACACTCATTTTTTAGTACAAGAGGTGTCTGTTACATGAGTATAATTACACTATTTAAATTTGGCATATTAAATAGAAGTTTTGATAGTTAGAGGAGTTTTAGCAATTACACGAGTTACAATATTACAGGGGATGATGCACACTACAAGACACATATCATGCATGTTTCTTACACCACTTTAATTTATAAACTAATATTATTGTTTAAAACATATAATGGTCTGTCAAGATAAACTTTTTTCACTTTTTAAAGGGATAAATTATCTTCATTATTTCCTCTCCAAAGCAAATCTTGAAAAGAATAAAAAATATATAAAATTTGAAAATGTTGAATTTAAAAGTTTGAAAGAAATTTGGTATTTGATCATTTTGAGGAAAAAAATATTCTTGCACATATAATATTTTAATTTCATTTTTCCATTCACTAAATAAAATCTCTAAATATAATGTAATTTATAAATTTTGCAAATGTTTATTCCGTGCTCAAGCATATGACAATAGCTAATATATTTTTTAACTCCACTTATGGCAATATAGAGATCCATTAAAAAATGCCAAATAGAATCCATCTTCTTTAATTGCCCAGTGGCATGTCTGACATCCCTGAATAGAAATTTGGCAAATTATATGAAAGGACATGTTATCTTTAAAAACATAAAAAATTCTTCCTTTTTATTCCACAAAAAATGACAAAAGAATAATGTTCTAGTGTTGGTGCAGAAATGTCATTGGATCTCCTCATTTACATAAAGGGTATGATATCTAACATCAGTATCTTTGGATTGACAATGAACAATCAACGGATTCAAATTATTAGGAAGATTTTTCACTACATGAATATGATATTCTAAATTGAAAGGGGGCAAAAAACAGGCAGAAGCAAAAATAGTGCCATGAATAAGTGATTTGAAGAGGATAGAGAGAAGAGTTTTTTTTTTTCCAAATAGTTGGATCCCATCTTTTCTACTCTTTGTGATTTACAAAGATTTCTCTCATCTATTATTTATAGATATTTTTATGGAAGAATAAGGAAAGTGGAACTGAATAATTGTTATAAGGTAAAATGATGGAAAGAAATCATAGTAGATTGTTAGTTTCATAGGTAGGGACCTAGTCCTGCTAATAACATGAATACATGAAAATTTTCATTTTTTAATCGAAGTAACTCATCAATGAAATGTGGTAGCTAATTAATAGATGCAATATCATATGGGGCCTATTATTGGAAATAAAGTTATGAATTAAAGAGGAGTGAATTATAAAATAATTTCTCAATTGTTGAAAATTTTGAATAATTTTTTTCAACCGGCAAAGGAAAATTTTATAGGTGCACAAATTTGAAAAGTTGTACCTCTTGTAACGATTGTAACTTATGTAACTACCAAAACAGTTAATTTAAATATGCTGAAACTTAAAGAGTAATTATAATAATGTAACGTGCACCTCTTGTAAAAAAAAAAAAAATAGAGTTCCATTTAGGAAAATCCTATTATGGACCTGATCAATGTCCCCATCCATGGATCATGTGATTTATGTTAAGCTACATCACCCCTTATTATGTCTCAAATTATGGAGACAAGAACAATTAGAAGAGTGATGTGTCTTAATACAGACGACACGGTCTATAAGTAGGGACATAGACGGGGTCTATAATAGAATTTTCGGAACATAACACTTTTTTTATTCTTAGTACAAGAGGTGCTTGTTACATTAGTATAATTACATTCTGTAAATTCAGCCTATTAAATCAGCAGTTTTGGTAGTTACAATAGTTTCAACAGTTACAATCATTACACTAGTTACAATTCTTTTTTTCTAATTTGTGGACTTGCAAAACTCTCTATTGTCTATTGAAAAACATAGTTCCAATTTTTAAAAAATTTGAGAAACTATTTTCTAATTAGATGATTGTCCTATTTACTCCCCAAATAAGTTAGGTTTAGTCATTTTGGTCCCTCAATTTTAATTTGAACTTTTTAGATCCTCAAAGATTTTAAATTCATCATTTTTTGTGCTTTATGACAAATTTACCCCCATAAAATATTTTATAACTTTTTTGTGCAGAAATATTAGGGGTAACTATACTCTCCCTTCTTCTTCTTCTTCTTCTTCTTCTTCTTCTCGATCCCCTTTCCTCTTCTGTGGTGGCACCACCACTCTTTTGGGGTACGACTTGAAGCTGAGACTCCTTTTACCGTGAAAAATCTTCCTAAATTCCATTTTGTTCCAATGTTAGCTCTCTGTCCAAACTCTACTATAGATTTTTCTAAATCTAAATCATAATCTATCTAGACATACTTGACAAACTCAGCAAATTGCGGATGAGATAGCTAAGTGTTAAGTTCATTTTCCCAATAATCCTAGGATTACGACTTCCTAATCCCATATTGGAAGATTAAGAAATTAGTAAGGGGAGAGACACCTATTAATAGGTTCTCATAGTTAATGTCTTTTGTACCAATTCTCTAAGCCTAATTAATTAGGGTTTTAGGCTGCGAGATATTTTGAAAAGGTTTGTAATCTTCTTACGTGCAAAAATTATATAGTTACAGGTTTACCGTTTTAGGTTGTGAATGTAGGTCTTTGTTGAAAGATAGAACCACGTTAAATTTTTGTTGTTGTTTTTATCTCTCTCTCTCTCTCTCTCTCTCTCTCTCTATATATATATATATATATATATAAATATGCATATATATATAGAGTGTTTTTCTGCTGCCTGTTTCCCAACAAGTGGTATCAGAGCTGCAAGCTCGGGTAGGGAGGAGAGAAAAAAATCTAGAATAATGGATTTGTTGAATGTTATATCCTCGATAAAGTTTGATCCTCCACCCTTTGATAAAGAATGACTTCACTATGTGGCAATGCACAATTCAAGATATTTTGGTGCATCACGTCCTTGACTCCATATTAGAGGACAAAAAGCCACAAGGTATGAAAGAGGTGCAGTGGATCTCTATTCAGAAAAAGGTTGCTAGTACTATTCGGTTGGCATTGACCCAAAAAACTAAGGTTACGATGTTGATGGAAACGTCACTGAAAAATATTTGGGAGACTTTGGAGAGCAACCATGCCTAAAAAACGTTAACTAATCGTCTGACGATGAAGATATATCTATATATACTAGAGATAGAAGAAGGAGGTAATGTTATTGACCACTTAAATAACTTTAATGAGTTAGTATGTTGAGTTAAAAATGCAGGGGAGGATATTAAAGATGAGTAGTAGGCACTACTTCTGTTAGCCTCTCTACCCAAATCCTATCAATCATTGTTGTAGTCATTGCTAGAAAGAGCACATTGCAATTAAATGAGGTTTCAAACCCTCTGAAAGAGAACCAACAGATGATGAATGAGGATCCCTCTGGAAGTCAAATACTAGCCATGGAGAGTTCTAGAAGGGGAGGAGTCAGAGCAAAAGAAGAGATGACCAAGGAAGAGGAAAATCTCAACATAGAGATTATATCAATTGCTATTATTGTGAAGAAATTGGTCGTATGCAATTTCAATGCTTAAAGATGAAGGTAAAATTTAAAAGCATTGAGAGAACAAATGAAAGGTAAGGCAAAAATTCAAAACTACTTTGCGAATATGGTCAGTTATGATGATGACTTGCTGATGATGAGATGTTTAGATGATAAAGTTGAGAAAATGAATGTTGAAAAATCGGACCAGACCAGTCAGTCAAACTAGGAACCGGTCACTTATCCGGTCTAATTGATACAAAATATCGCTGCAAAGAAAGAATCTTTCAAACTCTGTCAAAACTGACCGGTTCAATCGAACCATTAAAACTCAATTTTTTGTTTTTGTTCTTTTTTAAACCTAAAATCTAACATGCTCACCTCTCTCTCTCTCTCTCTCTCTCTCTCTCTCTCTCTCTCTCTCTCTCTCTCTCTCTCTCCCCAGATTTTAAAAAATAAAAAAAAACTCTCTCACTCTCCCCCTCTCATGTCTTCAACTGATTCAGTATAGACATCCAAACCCCTAAATTCAATTCCAGAACCATATAATTTATGATGCCAACTAGCCTCCTTATTCTTGCTGGTGGCTTGCTCTCACCTCACTCCTCCATTTCTGTTGCCCAACCTTGCAAAATGAAAAATAGAAACATTGAAGACAATGAGGAGAGAAGCCACAGTTCCAGGTGCAAATTAAGGCCTCTTAGAAAACGAAGGAGAAAAAACAAAAGGATAAGTCTGCCAGGATAATGGATAAGAAGGATAAGAGAAAAAAGAAAGAAAAAGAAGTCGACTGTTTTTTTGGTAGCCGAAGTAAACTGTTAATGTGGAAGAAGAAATGGAGAAGAAGATGGGAAAAAGTAAAAAATTAGAAAAGCCAGATAGTGGCAGCTAGGTTTTAGCAAAATAAAGAAAAATTATTTGGGCCAGTTAGGCCGTTTATTGATAAAATGAATTGGGTCCTTTTCTCTACATGAAGAATTTGATACCTTTATTTATCAATTTTTTAAAATTATTTTAATAGAGGAGATTTTAAGAATGATAGTAGGAATATTTTTTTAAAAAAAGAAAAAATGATATTACGAATATATTATATACAAATTAGAATTTTTTTTTTAAGAAGTTAGATGTGAACATATCGTATAAAAATAAGTCACACTTATTCAAAATATTAATTTTTTTAAAAGGTAAAGAAATAATTCTTTTAAATTCTGCTTTTCAAAGCTATTCAATAATATAATATAAAATTAATTTTTTAAAATATTCTTATTTTTTAAATTTACACTTTTTGGTATTCTTGAATTATTTTTTAAATCACATTTAGTGCAAAATAGCATGTGGGATATGTATGTAAATGAATTATTCTTTTTTATTATTATGCATGTTTGAATTAGTTGAAATAATTTTAACATATTTTAAAACGCATTTTTAATTGGATGAAAATTTTTGTATTAATAATAATTATAATTTTTATATATAATTTTGTATATCCGTTTCGACCACTGGTTCGGCCGATTGAACCAATAAATCAGTGAACCAATAACTTGATCGGTTCGATATCCGGTCTGATTTTTTTAACATTAGAGAAAATCATTTAAACAATTGGATACTTGATTCTGCAACTGACTTGCATATCTGTAACGACCCAGACATGTTTGATGATTTGCAATTTGGAGATTTTGGCTTTATTAATGTGTGAAACAACTCAAAGATGAAGGATGAAGGCGTTGGACGTGTCCGCCTAAAGCTCCACGATGATAAAGTCAAAATAGTTCCTAATGTAAGGTATATTCCTGATTGAAGAGTCAACGTAATTTTGTTTAGGGATTTGACACCAAAAGGTTAAAAGTATGTTAGCATTGGGAAGTTCTGCAAAGTACTTAAGGAGGTTGTATAGTTATGAGAGAGCAGAAGAAGACCAAGAATATTTACCATCTTGATGGTCATTTTTTGAAGAAAAATCTTGAAGGAAGTAAAGCACTAAGAATATTTACCATCTTGATGGTCATTTTTTGAAGAAAAATCTTGAAGGAAGTAAAGCTGAAGAAGTAACAGAGAAAAAGACCGTAAAGACTGAGAAGAGACTTAGATTTTTTTATTCTGTTGTAACTCAGGAAATTGGGAAACTGGATGATTTGTTAGGTTTATTTTCCCAATAATCCTTTAATTAGGATTTTCTAATCTCACATTGGAAGATTAGGGAATTAGTAAGGGGGAAGACACCTATAAATAGGTTCTCATACTTTAGGTCTTTTGTATAAATTTTCTAAGCCTAATCAATTGGGTTTTAAGGTGTAAGATATTTTGAGAGGGTTTGGAATTTCCTTCCGTGCAAAAACTATATAATGGATATTTATCCTTTTGGGTCGTGAATGTAGGTCTTTGTTAAAAGACTAAACCACATTAAATTCTTGGTTTTATTTTTATTTTTTCTCTCTCTATATTTTGAGTGTATTTTCGTTGTCCGTTTCCCAACACCAAGCTGCTTAGAATCTAAAAAGTCTGGGAAGCCTATGGAGTAATTGATAGACATTGGATGAGTAAGGGACGGAGATCATAATTGATTATGGCAAGATGACGAACAAAAGCATTCTCATATTTCTAGTGCCAGGCCCTCTAAACTTCTCTGAACCACATAAAACTTGATTGAAATCCCCAGCATCAGCCAAGGACATTTTTAATACATTCACCTAATTGCTTAACATAATACCATAATGCTTTTCGATAATAGCCTTCAGGGAAGCATAAACATCAGAGAAACCCCAACTTACGCAACCGTTATTATGGACTGCTATTGTAAGAGCTAATCAGTGCGACTTAGAAGCTCTAGTTAAGAACTAAGTCATCCCAAAAGAGCCAAATACCATCAACAAAACCACAAGCTTCAACAAAAAAAAAATTATTTATATTGAGCCTATTATATTATGTAATTCAAACACCTCTAGCTCCTTCCACACCCTAGTTTCCAAAAGCACAAGAATGAAGGATGATGTTGTTGAATTAAATTTTTTAGTATTACATAAATTCCTATGAGCCAGCACAAACTTTTATGAGTTGATAAATTTTCTAGTACTTTTTGTAATAAGAATTTAGAGAAAATGGCCTAAATTGTCATCGAATTATTTGCATTTGGTAAGTCATGCCTTAAATTTCTTTTAAGACATATCTTATTCTAAGCTATTTGTGGAGTATTGTTTTTGTTACTGATTTCAAAAATTCGATTATTCTGGCAGTGCTTTGGATATGTCAAATTGTTGAGGGCAAAAATTGTTTGTTAACTTCTTTTCTAATTTGTCAAAGCTCTGACAAACCAAAAGGATTTGTTAGAGCCTTGAATGAGGAAATGTCTTGAACAACTACATGTCTTTCTGAGATCTCAAGAGCTGTCAAAATAGATTGAATCTTTGTTTCAACAGCTAAGAAGATTTGAGAAATATGAAATGACTAATCATAAGTTGTTATGGACATGTATTCATGTAACTAGAGAATTATTGATATGTCTATTTTTACCCTCTTAAGGATTGTTGTTTCTATCGGCTTTTGTGCTTATTTGTTAATAAAATGAACATATTCATCCTGTTTCTTCTCTTATTGATTAAAGGTGCCTTCGAAATGAATATATGTTGAAAGCAAGCCAAAATGAAGAGCTTTGAAGCTAAAAAGAAGAAAACAGAAGAATGGACAAAGATCAAAGAAACTGGAAGATAATCACTATCCAGATCCGGGTAGTGACTATCCAGTTCCGAATAGTTGGCAGCCAAAAAAAGAAAGATTTTCCAGAAGCTTTTCGGATTCGAAAAGATGGACTTTCCTGATCCAGAAAGTCATAGCAGGGACTTTTGTACATTTTTTAAAACTTTTCCTTTCGTACTTTGATTTTATTTCCTTTTTGTAATTTAATTCTAAACTTTTTTAGAAACGGTTTAGAATAATTATAGAGTAGGATTTGGAGATTTTTCTCCTATAAGAACCCCATTGGATAGATTAAATTTCATTAGCTTAGGTCTTAGGCTCAATTGTTCATATTTTGTAAAGAAGATTCGAAGACCCAATTTGCGTGAATTTTTTTACTTTCTTAAAGCGATTCGGGAGACATTTATCGACTGTTTGAGCCATCGGAAACCCGTCGATATTTGTAGTTCCCAACAGCAATGTCACCGTCGACCTTTTTTCGTCGGTAACAACTGTTACCGAGGGACTGCCGTCGGTAATTCCTTTTCCTGGTAGTTAGTTTATTGTTCTGTGGGAAATTTACTAACTATCGTGTGGTGTCCGTAGGTAATAAATACCGACGGCATTTTTGACGACCTATGGATTTCTGTTGCTATTACTTGTCGAAGTACTTACGGACGGATGCCGAGCCGTCGATATATCTACGAACGACATTTTCCGATGGTTTTTTTCGTCAGACACTAATTTTTTAAAAGATATTTGCTACGGCCTAGCCGTCGGTATCCATTGGTAAATTTTGTTTTTTTTAATTTATAGAACGTACATGAAACTCCCTGAAATGCAAAAAATCCCAACAACAGCAATATATATTCATAAACTATGTTCATACATAAAACACCCATAAACTAAAACATCAAAGAAACATAAAATGTACAAGCATCAAACATTCTCGACATCACTAGAGCGGGAGGAGGAGGGGGGAGGGGGATCAACTGTGCTGGTGCCCATGGCATCAATAGAGGGGGAGGGGGAGTAGAGGAATATACACTCGTGTTTGAGGTCCCCATGGCTGCTGTCGTTGATAAAGATGTCGTCGATGGAACGACAGTCATAGCAGTTCTGATAATGTCCATCATCGGTGGCATAGGGGAGTACGGAAAGTGGCTCTACTCGGCAAATCGCTTCATGTGCTTGTCGAAGGCAGCACAGACATTGGAAACAGCAGCTTCAACCCTTCTCATGATCCTCAGCTCCGCATCTAAATAGCAAGGTGGCAATCCAACTGTGGTCCGACTGCTCTCGGCCTTGAGATGAACTGCCTCCGAACCAGCTCCAAATAACCAGTTGGGGTTCAATCCACCAGCTATAGTGGCCATCAGCAGAAGCTCATCGGGCATTGCAGCGCCCATGGCTGCAGCTTTCTCCTCGGGCCTTTGTCGGGCCTCGTGGAATTTTGACTACAATATTAAATGTTATTTGGATGATAATTTATAAAATATTATATAAAATTTAAAGTTATAATTTATAAAACATTATAGATACTTAAGTTATAAATTTTACTAAACTTACCTAGAACTCTTCTGACTAAAAATCCACATACTGCCCCTTCTTATTCTCTTTCTGATGCTTGTGGAGCTCCTCCAAGTGCTTGCTCTTGGAGAACCTCTCTGTTAAATCCGCTTGCTGTAAAACAACAACACAATTATTAATTACATTATAATGAAGTAATATCAAAGAGTTCTTACCTTTTTCAACTAATGCTTTGCGAAGGAGATAGAACCACATGTACGCTTCCCCGCTCCCTGATCCCCCTCTCCATCCCTCATTTATGTTCTTTTTATTCCGTTCACAAAAAGATTTGTACTCAAAACTATCCTAATACTTCATCATCTGCTCCCAGAACATCTCCGAAATCCAAACGGGCCTCTTTCTCGCGGCTCGAGCTTCCCCAAGCAAATCTCTTATCCGGTCGTTGACCTTGATCTCCCTTGCATGCCTCATCTTGGTGATGGGTAATGTCAGGTCCCATACGCATCTTTTTTAAAAATTCAAAGATTAGAAAATATTATTTGTATAAATATAAGTATAACAAGTATAAGATTTAAAATTTCAAAATATGATAAGTATAAAGACTTGAAAAAAAATTAAGACAAAGTAAACTACAATATTAGATTCATTTACTTGAACTCTCCCCACACATCTGAGGACATCTGGCAAGACCTCAGACCAACTATGGTAAGGCCCGATGAACCACTCCTGCATGACAGCTGAGATATGGGTAGCGGCTCATGAAGAAGGATGTAGTATCTACATATTAATGTTAGTATATATGATATTCAATTATAGTTTATAAATGATAAGTATATGTTTTCTATGTTTATTGAACTTACCTATCTACATTTAGCGTTAATAACTATCGAGTATCATTGAGAGGTAGCTTCAAAGCCGCAGGATCCGTAGAGGGAGCTGTAGAGGATGACGGCTGTGTGGTACGTGCAGAAGATGAAGTGGAAGCGTCGGAACGTGTCTCTTGTTGCGTTTGTGTCAGTGGATCCTTATGTGTACGTGTCTGTGGATCCTCTTGTGCCAGAGTCAATGGATCCTGCTGTTTTAGAGTCGGTAGATCCTGCTGTGTCGGAGGTGGTGACTCCTACTGTGTCGGGGGGCGGTGAATCCTTTTTCTTACATATTCGAGCCATCGAACATGTAATATAAGTAAGGAGGATAGAATTACTTATATGTAATAAACATAAAAATAATTATCACATTAATATAATAACATAAGTATAATGACATAAATGTAATAAATATAATTATAATGATAATATAAGTTCAACACAGAAGTATAATAAAAGTTAATCATATAATGTTCTATGTGTTCAGCGTCGAATCTTCATCAGAATCTCATTCTATTTCACTTTCATCATTTTGTACTTCCTCGAAATATGTCTTGATCGTGATATCTAATTCTTTCAACTACCGGGACTTGTGGACTAGAGGTCCTACGTCTTCAATCATCACATCATTATCGAACCCTCATGAATGTCCATGTTCTCTTGGAACGCATCATCTTCGTGGGAAACATCTATTAGTCGGGGTCGAGATTTCATAACACTAACCCAATTGGACCTCGGTTTTCTAGAGCCAGGATATGGGAGAAATGAAACTCGCTCGGCTTGATGAGCTAACATGAAATGATCATATCCTCTATACCTCCGATCTTTGTGCAAATCAATAATTTTATATTGAGGATGAATCATCATTCCTCTGTACCAAGAATCAAACCAATTACAATGAAACAAGACGACCTTTTGGATTGGTATTCCAATCAACTCCACCTCAACTATTTCTTTTAAAACACCGTAATAGTTCGGTTTCATATACACACACCATCATTATAAGTTTTTCCCTCCTTACCCCTCTCTTGTGTGAAATCGAAACCCATTGACAATGTATCCCGTCAGGTCTTAGGATTTTTAGAAGGCCCCAAGTAGATTTTTTAGGAGTTGAGCACACTGTTGCGAGGGCTTGTACATCTATAAACACATTTGGCAAGGTTAATAAGGTTATGTACCAACTATTGTTAATTAAATTTAAATGATTTTAAAGAGATTAACTTACTTCAACTCTAAACCACTTTGTGAATCCCTTGCTTATTTTATCTTGAATTTCATTATTCGATATATTCGAATTGAGATTTCTCAGTTCTAATTCGTATTTCCTGCACAAGTGAATTTAAAGTTTACAAGATATGTATATATGTATACGAAACGTGTGTATTTAGAAGAACATTGATTAACTTACTGAAAATAAAGTTCCACTTCCTCACAATTAATGAGGATATAGTTTATCGCCGCTTTCCATTCTCGATCATCCAAGAATCTTTTTTTCATTTTTCCTAATTGTCTTCCATGTTGATTATATATTGATAGAACCTCACCTTGATATTGATAGAACTTCATTTTGATAAAGAGGATTCTCGATATCATTATTTCGCCAAACTCGTTTGTGGAGTGTAGGTACGCACTTTTCAAAGTAATAACTTAAGAATATTGCAGCCTATTCAATTAAGTAAGCGTTGCGAATTGATCCAGAACTCTTGCCTTATTTTTTATTGTCTTCTTTACATGGTGCAAGTACCTAATATATTGCAAGTATATTAGAATGAGGTATATAATTTAATTAAAATGACGTTTAACAAATAATGAAGTGAAGTTGTGAAGGTTACCTCCCGAAAGGGTACATCCACCTGTATAGGACGGGACCATATTCTCTCGCCTCTTACGGCAAATGAATTATGAAATGCTTCATAGCATCGAAAAAACCCGTAGGAAATATGCATTCTAACTTGCATATCAAAATGGAAATAATTTCTTCTAATTCACGCATATGAGACTCACTAATCTTCAGCATGCACAAGTCCCGATACAAGAGACTCAACTAGATCAAGTAACTCCACACTTTCGCTGGAAGAAGCTCTCTAAAGGCAATGGACATCCGCCATTCCATGAACACGTGACAATCATAACTTTTCATGCCAGTCATCTTCATGTCTTTATAATGAATGCACATTGTCAAGTTAGATGCATATCCATCTGATAAGTGCAACTCTTTATCCCAATCAAGCACCATTTTCTTTTGTTCCTTCGTCAATCTGTAATATGATGTTGGCTTCGAAAACCTAACCCCACCTTTCTCTTCCATCAACAAGTTCGGTCAGTTACAATACAAATGTAGATCTTGTCTAGCCTTGATATTATCTTTTGACTTCCATTTTACATCTATAATTGTGTTGAAAACATTATCAAATACATTATTTTCATCATGCATGATGACACACTAAAGTACGCCAATAAGAAAGATCCCAAAATATACTCCTCCTTGTCCAGTTATGATCCTTCCCCCTACCATCTTTCTTGCCCAATTCATTTCCTGTTCTGTAATTTTTGAAAAGTGGCAGACCCTTTCCCATATCCGATCTCCCGAAAGTCTCAGTGGTAGCGACGAGCGGTCTTCGCCTCTACCCTTCTTAAAAGACATCGAATCTCGTCTAAATTAATGATTCGGTGGCACCAAACTTCGCTGGCAATTGAACCAAGATTGTTTTCCCCCACTTTTCATTTGAAATGACTGTTTGTTCTATACAATACGATAAAATATGGACAAGCCAACATCACTCCCCCCCTCCCCCCTCCCCCCTCCCCGTTGTACTCCAATCACTCAACATACCGTACATGGGAAAGTTACTAATGCTCCAAAGAAGTGCGTCCTACATTTGGAAATTATATTTCTTCGATATGTCATAAGGGTCCCAACATCCCACAACTGATTTTATTCTTCTATCAATGATTGCAAATGAACATCCAAGTTATTTTTCGAATTCTTCGGATCTGGGATGAGAACCGTCAAGAACGTTACCTCTTTTTTCATAGACATTCAAGGCAGTAAGTTATATGAGGTTACCATATGGCCACGAAGAATATGTCTTTCCCGTCATTCCAAAAGGTGAAAAACCATTCGTACACAAGCTAAGTCTCACGTTCCTTGTTTCTGACGAAAAATCTGAGTAAGTCCTATCAAAATGCTTTCAAACTTCTCCATCTCTAAGATGACTCATCACATATGGCTCTTGTGAGCTTTTAAAATTCCATCTTATGTGTTCGACAGTTCTTTTCGACACATACAACCTCTGCAACTTAAGAATTGAAGGGAAATAAAACATCGTCTTCACCGGTCTCTTCGGCCTGGTTTCTTCTTCTTCCTACTGATTTTGTACTGATGACTGCCATAAAACTTACATTCCGTTCTGTCGGAATCCTCCTTCCAATAAAGCACACAACCATTGCCACATTTATCAATCCTTTGCACGTGCAATCCTAACTCGGATATTAATTTCTGCGTTGCGTATCAATGTTCAACTATAGTTTTTTTCCTGGCGGCAAATGCTTCTTTATGAATTCACAAACATCATCGTATAAGTTTTGAATCCATTGATTCTCATACTTAATGTACAACAACTCTACATAAACAGATAACACTGAATGTCTGTCATGCCAAAAAAACTTTTGTCAAAGGATTAGGTAATTCTTCATGATTGGTTTCTTCATGAGGGATAAAGTTTAGACTGGCTGTATCAATTATCATCTCACGATATGAGTTTATTTCCTCTTATATTGACCGTGAATTTTCTACTCTAATATTTGACCGAATTGCACCAGCATGTTCTACAAGAACACGTCCCTCATCATGTTATCATATTTTTTTACCATGACCTGTCCAATTATTATAACAAGGCATAAAACCCTACCGCAAAAGATGATCATTCACACCATCTGCTTCTACAAATTTCTTATTTTTACACTTTATACATCGACATCTTATCTCTTTTTCACTTCCATTATTCGTTCCAAGACAATAACAAATAAAACAATTAACCCCATGAATGAATTCATTTGTAAGACCCGTTCATCCAACTACAATCTGGTATATTTTTCATTGATTCTAAGAATGATTATGAGAAAGAATTATTAGTCCTTTAAAATTTAAACAATCTTTAGTAACAAGTGAGATAACTTCTAATCCTTTATAACATTTATAAATAAGACTCTTTGAAAGAATAACAAAATTTCCTTAAAAGGTTAAAAAAATTCAACTACTCATTTCATTTATTACTAGAAAATAAGACTTTAGTGAAGCAAAAAAACATCAGTATAGATAAACTAATTCCTTTCCTAACACGTCTAAACATCATCATCCAAACTCATCGTGACGCTTTATTGCATCATGATATATTCTCTATTACTACAAGCCATATATGCTCTACTAATGCACTTTTTAGGCGTAATTTGTAAGCGTTAAGTACCCATATCGTTATAACTTGTTATTACACTTTTAAGTGTCAGTATATAAATTTTTTTACCTTGCTTGCAGCCCTTAAAGCCACATTAGCTTTTGTATTTGCCATAGGACATAATTTAAATATTACTATACTTGAAAGTAACTATTGAAAGTAATTATGAATTGTATGCATAGATGAAATACTTAAATCCAAATATCAATACTCTATTAATAATCAAATCCAAATCCAGAATATTCTAACATCAAAGTCTTACATAGTAACTGAGTTGTAGAACTAATTTGTAAGTAAATAGATATCACCTCCGCAGAATATGTAGTAGTTGAATCCTATATATATAGCCAAACAACCAAACAGATTACATAAAATAACATTCCGAACCAAGAAATCTATCTAATAGCCTTTCCCATTATGATATTCGTATGGTTGACGACCACCAGCACTATTCTGTACGCTTTTGTTACCACTGAAAAATTAATTTATACTCACAACTCTTCCAAGTAACTCTTCAAATCTTCATGTGCCCCTAGAGTATCTTAGCCGTTCCCAGGAGAATGAAAAATGAATTATGTCAGTAGCTATGCGAAATGAGTCAAATAATTAGTTGAAAGAACAAAGAAAAAAACTCAAACCAAATAACAATCATCATCCTCCATATTCAGCCCAAGGAAGTACCCAAAGCATGCACACCTATTCCCTTCCTAACCTATAACTTGTGGGAATTCAAAGGTTAAGATCAGGCCACAAAGAACTATTTGGAAGCATATTATGCTCTTAAATTGGACTTTACATGTGAGTGCTTGTATGATACATGACAGAGGATCACAACGTTTAATAACTTATAAAATTATAACCACACATAAAATAGTACCGCCTCCATAACAAATAAAATAGTACCTCCTCCATTACAAATTCCTCATGAACCCATATAACCAATCCTTAGCAGCAAATAATTTGTTGTGGAGGGCGTAGCATTTAAATTTTTGTTGTTAAGAAAAAGCATAAATTCATCAAGTTTTCACATCAGGATATGCATCAGAAGGATTCACTCAAAAAATCACATTAAAAATAACTCCTAAAATTCATCCATTATTCATATATATAATCATCATTCATCACCCAAAACAAACCATAAACTTTAATTTCTTTCAACCGATATTCATCCATTCAAATCCTATATTTAAATATATAAATTACCTACTGATGATGAGAGGTAGGCGGCAGCAGTGAGCAGACCAGAGGACAGAGGCCGATTGAGCGCCGTGTCAATGCCAAGAGAATAATAAAGCTAAATTGCAAAAAATTGGAGAGGATGCCGAAGCTGGAGATGCAGCCAGTGAGTCGCAGTCCCAGTCCGCAGAGTGGCAGAGGAATTCTGCATTAAAAAAACAAATAAAGACACTGACACTAATCAAGAAAGGATATCAATCCTTCCTGAATAGTTAACAACAGACTAGTTGGCAACAAGATCAAATCTTCACAGTAACAGCTGAGTTTTTCCCTGATCCATTTTCCTTTCCGTTTGCTTACACCATCAAGATTTCAATATGAGACCCTCTGCAGTGATTTCCTTCTTTTCAAAGTTTTTTAAAAAACATTTTTTTGTTAGTTTTACCAATGAATTAACTAAGAAATCAGCTGATCGCCTCTATTATTAAAAATATACATAAACTGCGTATTCCTTTCTGTTGGTCCAGTCGGCCCAATTTTATTTTTCACAAATATTTTTCATTTCTTGTTTTTGGCCCAATTTATCCCAATGATGAAATCAGCCTTGGTGGGCCTTGAGTGTGATTTGGAAGCTGGGCTGGCAGAGATGCCGGGCGGGCCGGGTTCAACCCGACCCGCCCAGGTGACTCGCCTATATATCCTTCGCTTTCTCCAGCTGGTGCCCTAATTTCCTCTCATTTGCATTCTTGTGCCGCCGCTGCCTCTTTCTCTCTCCTCTTGACCCTCTCGTCTCTTCTCTTCGTTCGAGCGGACCAAACTGCTTTCGTTCTTTGTGCGTGACCCTTCGGGAACCTTACCCTGTTTCGTCTGGTGTCGGCTAACCTTCGGGTTACCGTGTGTGGGACCGCGAGCTAAAGGTGAAAGGGCCTTCGGGCACTTCTTGCCGAGAGAGAGAGAGCCCGAGAGAGAGTTCTCAATCCGAGGCCACCCGGCCATCGAGGGATTCATCGTTTCTTCATCGGAAGGAAGCGGGACGAGACGGAACTTGGTGGCTAGCCGAACTCGCGGAGCTCATTCGCCAGCCCGACCGTTGGTGTCCATTTCCGAGACCGGATGGTCTCGTGGTAAGGAAAGTTCACACCTTTTCTTTCTTACTTACTTTATATCACTGTTTTGTTCTCTCGTTGAGGCGGGATCTCGAAGAAGGAAGGACGCTGGGGGCTAGAAGACTATCTCTCGTAATAGTATAGTCTCAGCTTTTTCTTCTCTTCTGTCTTTATTTCTTTGATTCGGAAAAGTCTGTAATAGTAATTAGTGTTTGTAATAGTAAATTAGGTCCGTGGTTGTTTGTTCCGTTGGTAGCCTGAAGGCGAAATTTGTAACAGTGGTATCAGAGCAAGGTTGCTCGGATTTATTATCCTAGCTACCACTCAGTGTCGATCCGAGCGGGATCCGACGAACGAGACAATCTCTAACCCTCTCTCCGCTTATTTACATGCTTCTCGCTATTACTGTTTGTGATGCTCGTGGATCGCTCGTCTACTAAACCGATTGAATCCGTCTTTGTTTGTTAAGCCGATTGCTTATTCTCGTTTCACTCGTTTACGCAAACCGTTAGACATTACTGTTTCTCGCAGATCTGTTCAAGCCGTTTTTCTGTCTCTGTTTATGGTCCTATTTCTGTTTCATTAATCTGCGGTACATTATTCTCGAAGTTCTGTTCCGGCAATTGTTTCGGAAAACTCACAAAACCCTAAGCTCGGGTCGGGAGTCCAAGAGACACCCAAGATTCGTGACTTGGTGGTTTTCTTTAATTGCATAAACTGTTCTTAATTTGCTCGCTTTGTCTCGTGTTTTCTCGCTATTTCCGGATTGGTTAAATTTGTGAGTACTTTTGCGCTGTTTTAGCCACAAAACTATTTTTCGCATACTACGTATCGAACCGTTTCGTTTTTCATCAAAAGCAAAATCCGGCAATTTTATTTTTTGGGACAAAACTTCCAGCTTTTCAAACCTTTCATTTTGTCTAGCCAAACGATTACTCTCATTTGCCATTTAATCATGTCTCGCTCAAAAGACTCGAGACTCGACAAGTTTGATGGCAAATCGGATTTCGTAATGTGGCGCAGAAAGATGAAAGCGGTTTTAGTCCAAAATAAAACCGCACCCTGCTATTTGCAGCCACGACAAGTATCCGAATCTTGGAAGGGCGAAGTACTTTTCGAAAAACCGGGTGATGCGCATAGTTGCCTCACCCCCGCATTTAACCGACAACGTTTTAAGAGAAATAGATGAAAAAGATAACGCTTTTGAAATATGGACCAAACTTGAAAAACTCTATTTAGGAAAATCTTTATCCAACAAGATTTACCTAAAAGAACAGACTTTTTGGCTTTAAAATGAGCGGGTCGAAATCTCTTTCTGAAAACATCGACGATTTAAACAAAATTGTTTTAGAATTACAAAACGTCTGGTGAAAAGATTTCGACTGAAAATGTAGCCGTTATTTTGTTAAACTCTTTACCCGATTCTTTTAACGATGTCAAGTCCGCTATTAAGTACGGTAGGGACGACTTGACCCCTTTGCCGATGTTAAAAATGCTTTGAAATCCAAGGATCTTGATTTGCGAAAAGAAAATAAATCAAACGGAGAAAACCTCTACGTGCGAGGGAGGGTTGACCGGGAGGGAATCTTTTAGTCACCGCTCTAAAAGTAAAGGGAGGTCGAAATCACGTGATAAGAAAGTGAAATGTTTTTATTGCGGCAAGGAAGGTCACATGAAAAACAAGTGTTTTAAAAAGGATCAAAGAGGAAAAACAACGTAAACAAGGTAAAGGGAGTGATAAAAATGACAAACCACACGATTTTGAATCGATGGTAATTCTATGTATTCGAAAGTACCGTGTGTGTCTTCTTCCCTTTCCTCTCGTTTCGAACACTCGGATCCTTGATTCAGCCGCACCTTTCACATGACTCCCAATAAACATTGGTTTTCGATTTCAAACCCCTTGATCGTGGGAAAGGTTTTTATGGGCAACAATAATGTTTGTGAAGTTAAAGGAATCGGAAATGTTTTCATAAAAATGCATGATGGGGTGACCAGAAAACTAACTGAGGTGAGATATGTGCCCGACCTCCGTCTGAACCTAATCTCCCTTGGTGTTTTTTGACTCAAATGGTTTTTTCTTATAAATCGAAAATGGCACTATGAAAGTTTGTAAAGGAGCACCGGTCATGCTCAAAGGCTTTAAAAGGGATGGTCTTTACCATCTAATTGGAAAAACTATTTTAGATGCATCCGCATTGGTTTCAAAACAGTCCCCTCGAAAAGACTCTGCTGTGGCACCGAAGGATTGGCCCACATCGATGAGAAGGGACTACATTGTCTTCACAAACAAAACCTTTTCGGGGTGGTGACAAAATCGAATCTCCGGATTTTTGTGACCACTGTGTACTTGGAAAACAACACAAAATCAGCTTTTTCACTTTCGGCACACACAAATCCACTTCCGTACTTGACTATGTGCATTGTGATCCGTGGGGACTCGAAAAGGTCCCAACTTATGGTGGGAATGTTTATTTTCTATCTCGTTGTTGATGATTTCTCAAGGCATGTTTGGGTTTTTTCGTTAAAATCCAAAGACCAAACTTTTGAAAAATTTTCCGAATGGAAACGCCTTGCCGAAAAACCAAACCGGTAATAAACTCAAAACCATCGTGACGCATACAACGGTCTTGAATTTTGCAATAAAAAGTTTTCCGATTTGTGTGCATTACATGGTATAGTTCACCATAGGACTGGTTAGGCACAACCCACAAAGAAAATGGAGTTGCCGAGAGGATGAACCGTACAATAATGGATAAGGTTAGGTGTCTTGTGGTGTCTTCAGTGTTCCTAAACCTTTTTGGGGGAGAGGTCAGTAAGTACAGCTGTCTACCTCATTAACCGATCACCTTCAATGACCCATTAACTTCAAAACACCTTTAGAGATGTGGTCCTGTGAACCACCGAATCTCTCAAACCTTAGAGTTTTTGGGTGTGCCGCTTTTGTGCACCAAAAAGAGGGTAAGTTAGATCCTAGGTCTAGAAAGGGAGTGTTTTTAGGTTACCCTAGTGGGGTGAAGGGTTACAAGGTTTGGCTCAAAGGTGAGCCGGGAATAAGTGGTCCTTGTGAGTCGGGATGTGATCTTTAATGAACAAGATATGCCTTGTCTAAAGGTCGAAACCAACCCCCGAAAATCCTAGTGAACCCCCCTACCGATGGGATTGTTCCCGTGGAGGTGGAGAACACCTCCGAGTCTTCACAACCCCACGACCAACCCGAGTCTAGTGGAACGCTCTGATATCCCGACTAATGAACATCCTCGAAAATAACACGCCCGAATCTGAAAATTCGGACGAGGATGATGAAGATCATCCCGAGGCACAAGCCCAAGCCTTAAGAGACTACCACTGTCTAGAGATAGGGCTAGGAGAGAGACTAGGAAACCCGCTAGGTATGGTTACTCCTACATCGTCTCATATGCATGTGTCGCCGCATCCTTTGTTGAAGAAAAAGAACCTATGTGCTTCTCTCGATGTTTTAAAGAGTCCAAACCGATCTTTGTGGTTGCAGTGCCATGGAAGAGGAAATGTCCTCTCCGCATAAAAAACAAAACCCGGATTCTTGTCTCAAAACCTTCTAAGCAAAAAATTGATTGATCAGTAAATGGATTTTTAAAATCAAGGAGCCGAATCCGCCAATGAACCCCCCAAGGTTTAAGGCTAGATTGGTTGCCAAAGGTTTTTCTCAAATAGAGGGCATTGATTTTAATGAAATCTTTTCTCCCGTTGTTAAGTACAAAACAATTAGGATAATGCTTGCTTTAGTTGCATTTTATGATCTCGATTTAGAGCAACTGGATGTCAAAACCGCCTTTTTACATGGGGAACTTGAGGAAACCATTTACATGCGTCAACCACCGTGTTTTGAGGAAAAAGGTAAAGAGAACATGGCTCGCTTTGCCGAAGAAGTCCTTGTATGGACTTAAGCAAATCACCTCGTCAATGGTATAAACGTTTCGACTCTTTTTATGTTGAAAGTCGGTTTTATTAAAAGCAACTATGATAGTCGTCTCGTATTTTTTGTGGCAATAATGTTGAAACCGCTATTTACTTATTGCTCGTATGTTGATGATATGCTAATCGCCCGTAAGCATAGTGGATAAGATCAACCACCCGAAATCCTTGTTGAAGTCCGAATTCGACATGAAGGACTTAGGAACGACTTCTAGAATCCTTGGGATGAATATTAGGAGGGATAGGGTCGGTAGATCCCTATTCATATCCCGTAAACCCTTTTTTGCGTAAAAATCATATCCAAATTTTCAATGCATTTATGCAAGCCAGTCTGTACACCTTTAGCAAGCCACTTTAAACTCTCTCGAAAAATCTTGCCCCAAAACCGAGAAAGAAAAGAATGAGATGGCCCATATTCCCTATAGGATGGCCATAGGTTCGATCATGTATTCCATGATTTCCACTCGCCCGACATTGCTTATTCCATAAGCCTCCTTAGCCGTTTTATGGCTAATCCGGGGAGGGACCATTGGGCGGCTTTAAAGTGGTTGTTGCGCTATATAAATGGGGACTATTGATAGAGGTCTCCTCTATCATAATTGGTCCAATGATTTTGAACTGGTTGGGTATGTTGATTCCGACTATGCAGGTGACCATGATGGGAGGAAATCTACCACCTCTTATTTCTTTACCTTGGCGGAAATTGCATATCCCGGAAATCACAGCTGCAGCCTCGTAGTCGCGTTGTCGACTACGGAGGCTGAGTATATTGCTCGCCACCGAGGCAATAAAGGAAGCCATTTGGCTTCGTGGCTTATTGTTTGAATTGCATGTTTTAAAATCAAAAGTCGTGATTTTTACCGATAGTCGAGTTGTCTTCACTTGTGTAAAAACCCCTGTTTATCACGAAAGAACTAAACACATAGATGTTAAGTATCATTTCATTAGGGAAAAGGTTTCAAGTGGCTTAATTAATATTGAGAAAATTAGTACTAATGATAATCCCTGCTGACTTTGGTACTAAGATTGTGACAACCGACAAATTTTCTTTGTGCAGGGGAACTCCTTCATATTGATGAAGGCTGACTCTCTTGGAGTCATTTTTTGGCCAAAAAAAAGGTTAAATGAAAATATTGTTCAAGGTGGAGTTTGTTGGTCCAATCGGCCCAATTTTATTTTTTCACAAATATTTTTCATTTCTTGTTTTTGGCCCAATTTATCCCAATGATGAAATCAGCCTTGGTGGGCCTTGAGTGTGATTTGGAAGCTGGGGTCGGGCAGAGATGCGGGCGGGCCGGGTTCAACCCGACCCGCCCAGGTGACTCGCCTATATATCCTTCGCTTTCTCCAGCTGGTGCCCTAATTTCCTCTCATTTGCATTCTTGTGCCGCCGCCGCCTCTTTCTCTCTCCTCTTGACCCTCTGTCTCTTCTCTTCGTTCGAGCGGACCAAACTGTTCGTTCTTTGTGCGTGACCCTTCGGGAACCTTACCTGTTCGTCTGGGTGCCGGCTAACCTTCGGGTTACCGTGTGTGGGACCGCAGGCTAAAGGTGAAAGGGCCTTCGGGCACTTCTTGCCGAGAGAGAGAGACCGAGAGAGAGTTCTCAATCCGAGGCCACCGGCTACTCGAGGGATTCATCGTTTCTTCATCGGAAGGAAGCGGGACAGACGGAACTTGGTGGCTAGCCGAACTCGCGGAGCTCATTCGCCAGCCGACCGTTGGTGTCCATTTCCGAGACCGGATGGTCTCGTGGTAAGGAAAGTTCACACCTTTTCTTTCTTACTTACTTTATATCACTGTTTTGTTCTCTGTTGAGGCGGGATCTCGAAGAAGGAAGGACGCTGGGCTAGAAGACTATCTCCGTAATAGTATAGTCTCAGTTTTTCTTCTCTTCTGTCTTTATTTCTTTGATTCAGAAAGCTGTAATAGTAATTAGTGTTTGTAATAGTAAATTAGGTCTGTGGTTGTTTGTTCTGTTGGTAGCCGGAAGGCGAAATTTGTAACACTTTCAAATTAAAGTAATAAATAAATTTTCATATGTCACAAGATAACAAAAGTACTCAACTGGCCAATGTGCACAATTAAATATGCTAACTCAAACCTCCGATTCTCTAAATTCTCAAAAAAGGGTTCAAAAAGTTTCAAACTTTACATCAATTGGATACGCTCACATAAAAAGAGAAGACTGCAACATTGATCTCAAACACCGGAGTCAAAATTAATTAAAGAAAATTCCAATTTTATCCAAAATCGGCATAGAAAAACTGAATTCAAATAGAAAAACAAATAACCTTGAATAACTGAATTTCCTTAGAAATTTGCTATCTGGGTTTTTACAGACTAAACTAATTTAGTAACATACATATTATGTAATTAAACTTCTTATGAGTTAAAACAAGAAAAGACTGTACCTTTTCTTCTTCATCCTTTTCATCATCTAAAGCAGAGAGAGGCAAAGTCGTTCCGGGTGCAGTACCGTCGTTCCTGGAGCAGGGGGTGATTCCGGCACTTTCAGTGGTGGGCTACGGGTGTAATCGGAAGGAAGAGAGAGAAAGTGGGGTGTCAGTAACCGGTGAAGTAGCCGGTCACGTTCGGCAAGGATTTGGCGGTGAATCGGCGGTGGCATAGTGGACCCCCAGTCTAAAGGCAGAGAGAGTGAGGAAGAGTAAAGGGGGCAGAAAGAGGGAGGAGATGAATGAAAAGTGTGAAAACTCTGGAGTTATCCGCATTTTTATTTTGTTTGGCACTACACTCTCCTAACGCTTTGGTAAAAGCATGAGAAATTGGGGTTTTCCCTAAACGGTAGCTTTTTAAATTTTTAAAAATCCATTTATTCTTAAATGAATGTATTAAAATTCCGTTTTGTAATTAATGATCTGACAAAAAAATAAAAGTGCCATCATATATTTGTCTATTATTACGTTTTGAGAAAAGCATTATTAAAAATGTATAGTTATGATTATATTTTCTAATAGTAATTTTAAATTTTACGTTAAGTTATTGTTAAAAATTTTGAAAACTTTTTACCAGAATTTTTTTTATATTATTGATATTTTTCAAGTACACACGTCACTCAAACAAATAATTAAGTGTCAAAGTTCTCCTTTTGAACAAGTAGATTTTGAATCCATGTTTTCATGATCATCTAACATGGATGTAAAAACCTGTTGAACATTTCATAAGAACGTCTATAATTTTTCTACATCCAAAAGAAGAGTGAATCAATATTTCTATGTAAAGTTGAACTACCGAAATCTTATTATCAGCTAATTCTAATCCTATGTACACGACTCAATGACCGTTGTATAAATTTCCTACACTTTAGCTTAGAGTCAAGAAAATCTTCAAGATTCCAACACAAATATAAAGGAGAGGCACAGCCATAAGAAAGCTATCCAAAATGAAGAAAGTCTATATGCAATTGTATGATATCAGAATAAATAATCAACTAAATATACAAGAATAACTATCTGGCATATTCGACTTCATCAAATGATATCATAGACCGTTGTAACAGGAAAAGAAAATGATAAGTAAGTTAAGGATCTATCCGAAATGAATTCAAGGGGCAAACATACAGCAATCTATGCCAATTTATGAGCAAAAAGACTAATAGGATTTCTTCTTGGTTTCACCCCCTCCCTCCAAATTTGCCATATTGTAATCGCCAACAAAAGAATATATAGCATAGAAAATTGTATGTTTGTACTCAAGAATTTCTCTACCATGATATTTAAACTTATTGTAACCTACCATTTTCTCTGATAATTATCAAAGATCAAATCTTTACCTGACCCCAATTCTTCACAGCAATTTAAGAAAACTTATATACCAAGGGTGCAAAAGGAAATTTTCCAATTCTCTCATTTTCCCTTCTTTAATCAGATTTCTAAATGATCAAGAAACTCAATATTGTACATTTAATCCTTTCAAAACTCAACATCCATCACCAACTGAGATACACTATTTTACAATCCTCATAGAACTACTAAAGCAATTTGAGTAATACCACCAACAAAAAGAAAATGATTCTTTTTTTAGGAAAAAAATTAACAGAAGACCTAAGACCTACTGTGAGCTTGAAAAAAAAAACTCACCTGTGCAATTCCAGCAATCAGCAACGGTGCCAGTGGCGACGAGCTCCTCCTCCAGGTGGCAAGGTATGAGCTGCCATCATAGTCAGAGGGAGTGAGAGATGGAGAGAAAAAAGGAGAAGAATAAGAAGACATGAAAGGTGAGAGAGAGAGAGAGAGAGAGAGAGAGAGAGAGAGAGAGAGATAGAGAGAGAGAGAGAGAGAGAGAGAGTACCTGAGTGTGGTCGTCAGCAGCAGCGGGGGCACCTGATTGTGGTCGTTGGCGATGGTGGCGAACCGTCAGTGAGTCGCGGGGGTGGGAGGGTGATAGAGTCGATTTTTAATACAAATAAACATCTTAAGTTTTAATTATTTGTCTTTGAAAATATTTTATTTATTTATTAGTCATAATTATTATATTTAATTTATTTTATTTAGCTTTGTGCAGATTTCTAAAAAAGAATGGAAAATAAAGATTCCATACTAAATTTGGTAAAAGAAACCTGCAGTATTTGAATCCTTTAAGGATTAGGATTTTAGTTGAATGCTTTACGGATTATGATTTTGCTTCTATTTTGTCTATATATGGAAGAGTCACACAAGAAAGGTGGGGGGAAGATCAAGAAAAAAAAAAGAGAAGAGGTGTAGGGGAGACAGCGGTAGCGGCGCAAGCAGCTACCCGAGCTGCAACAAGAGAAGGAAAAGCAGTCGCAAGACGACCACAATAGCCTTTTTCAAAAACTTGATCGGGATTTTTCTAACTAAGTTTTAAACCCAATACTTGCAAGTGCACAAGATCAATGTAATACGGAAGTATCAGGGTATCGAACCACAGAGAAAGGCTTAACTACTAAAATTACTATCTTCCTAAATTAATTTTATAAAAATAAGAATGATTTTATTATTATTCCTAAAACTAATGAATAAAATAAATAAATTGAAACTAACAGGAGATTAACTAAAGAAGATGATTTAGAACCTTGAATCCACCATTAACTTATATAACAATGATTTAATTTTATTTAGAAGAAAATATTAAACTTTTATGTGGTGATCTAGGCTACAAGCTTCGATTCACTAAAGAAATATATTGTGCTTAAATGCATGACATAATCCATCTAACCATTAGCATGACTTATTCATTCCTATGACATAAATCATATAAAATTAGCATGGACTATTCAATTCTAAAACCCACAATATAATTGCAGAAATCACATATCTCTCATACTCAAGACTACAAGAATTAAGCATTGATAAAAATATCAATTAACCCAAATAATTATTCTACAAGAACAATCACAGAGAATTAATTGCATCAAACCAAGAAACATCTCAAGATATGTAATCACATAAATAATATAATAAATCTCAAAAAATAAAATAAACCAAAATTACATAGCTAGGGTTTCATCAAAATTCTAAAAAGAAAATTAGTTCATGGTTAAAGGGAAAGAAGGAACCAATTTGTAGATCATGGCTTTTTCTACCAAATAATTTTTCGTTGCTGCTTCAAATTGTGGCCGTCTTGCGGCTGTCTTGCGGCTGCTTTTCTTTTTCTCTCGTTGCAGCTCGGGAAGCTGCTTGCGCCGCTGCTGCTGTCTCCCCCTGCAGCTCTTCTCTTTTTTTCTTGATCTTCCCCCTCCACCTTTCTTTTGTGGCTCTTCCATATATATACAAAAGAGAAGCAAAATCCTACTCCTTAAAGGATTCAACTAAAATCCTAATTCTTAAATGATTCAAATGCTGCAGGTTCCTTTACCAAATTTAGTATGAAATCTTTATTTTCCATTCTTTTTTAGAAATTTGTACAAAGATAAATAAAATAAATTAAATATAATAATTATGACTAATAAATAAATAAAATATTTTCAAAAACAAATAATTAAAAATTAAGGTGTTTATTTGTATTAAAAATAGACTCTATCATAGGGTTCGCAGGATAGGAGGAGTGTTTAAAATGAATTTGGAGAAGAAGGAAAGAGTTTGCTCGATTTTGTAAATCTTTAAATTTTATTTCCGTCTGAAAGAGTTAACAATGGCGACAACATCAGTAGGGGCCATCGGCAACATGAATTACTTCCCGGCGAGTTAAACATTCGCGTCATCGAGACCGTCAACCTTTATTCATTTATTGACGGCGTGCATGCTATTCCTAAACCCGTCGATAATTTATGTTACTGACGACGCTTTATGTCGGTAACTTGTCATTAATTTTTTCGCGCGTTTTTTTCCTTCAATTTTTGACTGGATAATGTGATTGTCTGACGATAAGGACCTCCGCATTGGTATACCATCGGTATATATCAACAACGTTATTTCTGTCAGTAAATACCATCAGTAAATAGCTATTTAATCATTGCGACTATGGATCTTCAATTTCTTCCCGTAAGCTCCCTAAATTCTTTTATATGAATTTGTTTATGAGATTATGTTTTAGAATAATGTTTAGCATCTAATTCTATTTGTGTTTGAAGGAATCCTAGAATTCTCGGTTAATATTTTATATGAATTTCTTGTTTTGATTGTTTAATTATTGTGTGGTTGTTATTTAATTGTTGTGTTTATTTATCGGTTTACTAGTAATTGGTAATTTTGCAAGGTTAATTGGAATTGGAAAAAGGTTATCCTAGGGCATTAATTGAATAGTAGGAATTGGTAATTGGGTAGGTATATTAATTACGGTTATTAGATCATTAATTAATGAATTATTTACATTAAATTACCATTATATTTAATGTCTTTTTCACTTTAGTGCCCTAATGTTATCTTTGTAACACTTTAGTACTTTTGACTAATGGTCAACTCTTCTTAATAAAAAACCAAATCAAACAAAATCTTACATTTAAGAGAATCAAGTAAAAGCATAGAATAAAGGTACACAACAATTTATAGTAGTTCACTCTCCCAAAGAGCTACATCCACTACCTTGAGTTAACACCTAAGGATTTCCTAAATCCACTATAATCCAAGTCTACAACAATCACAAGTTTGAGGATCACCCACCAAGGGTTTTGCAAGCAACCTCAATCCATAATACAAATACAATCAACACAAGTTTGAGGATCACCCAACAAGCGTTTTGCACATAACCTCAATACTCAACACAATATAAATCAAAGGATGACCCAAGTGGTTTTTCAGCACAAATCTTTGATATTAATAAAAGAGAGATGAGTAAAGAATAATGTTACTAAATGAGCTTGATAAGGAAAGATACAACTCAATTGAATGCTTCTACAAGCTCCTCTTTACTTCTTCTTTGATGGATGATCACAAATGAAGCTCCAAAAAGATTTTTCTATTTGTTTTTATGAGATGAAGATATTTTAAAGAATGTACTTTTAAAGCTCTTTAAATGTTCTAAAATGATCTTAATAAATTTTTCAACCAACCTCTTTCTTTTTCAGCTGATCAAAAATCAATATATATAGGGAAGAAAAAAAGTAGCCGTTACTCTGTGTACGGTAGTATTTTTCACAGTAAAAAGGAAAACTGGACGACCGGTTTCTAAAAACGGACGTCCGATTTCCTTATACAAGAAAATCGGATGAGCCCTTTTCTAAAATAGGACGATCGATATTGAAACAGAAAGGTTCGGACGCATCCTACAAAAATAGGATGATTCCTCTTAAAAATTGAACGATTGAAAAATCGGACGATCGATTTTAAAATAGGACATCCGATTTTTCTCCCTTGGAAAAAATCGGATGACCAGTTCTAAAAATCATATGACCCTTTTTTTAGAAGGATTTAAAAGCCAGTTTTCCTTAAACAAAAAGAACTTTCCTTCACATTTCAAAAACACTTCAAAACATGTATTTTTTATACTCTTTCAGAGATAAGAAAACTTTCGAAGACAATAAAAACTCTATCAAGAATACTTGGATTTTTTAAGAATAGTTTATAGAAAGAAATTCATCCAAGGAGCTTCGTACATGATCAACAATCAAATATGAGAGTTAGAGAGTTTTACAAAGAAATACCTTAGCACATCCCTAACTAAGACATAAGTCTTCAACGTCTTCAATGCCTTGATCTTTTCTCCTTCATTTTTCTTTGATCACCAAGATCTTTTGCTTCTAAGAGTGTAGTCTTGAGACTTCAAATATGCTTCTTTTGTTCTATTGAAACTAAGCTTAATATTTCATCACACAAACATATATGTTAATCATAATCAAAATCATATACAATAATGCCCTTTGGGCTAACAGGTGTTAATTTTTATGCAAAATGTCCTTTTTGCCCCTATTAATAATTAAATATTCAAGAACTATTTAAAATAACGAGTTTGTTTCATTAAAGTATTCTAATTTTTGTTATTATTTTCATTTTAATAGTTTAATAATATTTTGCTATTAATTGATGCTTTCTATATATTTATGTGCATTAATTTTTAAAACTTTTCGAATAAAAATGAACCCACTTAATCTAAGATCGGGTTTTCTCAAATATAATTTATATATTTTGCTTTGAAAAGGCTCAAAAAAACAAAAATTTAATAATGTTAAATTTTAAAATAATTCTCGTTATGTCGCAACTTAGATTTACTAACTTTTAAATCAAGTGTATGAAAAATGTCTTATCAAGTATTTAAATTTTAAAAATGGCCTTAACTTATTAACTTTTAACTACAATCAAATATTAATTTCGAATAATTTTTTAGATTATAAGAACTCATATCAAAAACTAAGTGAAGTTTAATTTGGAGAAAAAAATTCATATTTTTGTATATGATTTATTTTTTTAAAAAAAGTTAATAAAATTCTAGTTAAATTTTAGTTCGATTTGTTAATAAAAAAAAGTTAATAAAATGATTGTTAATTTTTTTTAGGAATAATGGATACACACAACATTTTTGATAAAATTTTCTTTTATAAGCATAATGATAATTTTTATTAAAATATTAATTTCTTCTATTTAAATAAATAATCCATTATAGACAAAAGGGGTATTTTTGTCGTAAAAGAGAGTTTTTGTAGCGTAATTGGTAAAATCCGAAAAGCACAAGGAAACATAGAGCTATTGCAAGATCTGGTCACAAGAGCCATGTCTAGAAGATTGGAGGAGGAGCACCGAAGAAAGATAACCGGATTTAAAAAGATGATCTAAGACTTGGCTTGGCGAGTGATAGAAGATCAAGAAGAGGACTTTAAAAAGTCCAAAACCGTCCTATGGTCTAGTGTGCCAGTGGAGCAATCTAAGGAAGTAAACTTGGGAAGTTTGGGAGCTTCAAAAATCAAAACAATAATTTTTCTGGAACCTATCACGACGGTAGGTCCACCTTACCATTGACGGTTAGGTCTCGGCTGGTGACTTTTTGGGGGAGTTTTTAACACCCTTGACTCTTCATTTTGTGCTCTTAACTTATATGACTTATACCTAAGTGGTCTTATCATTCCCTAAACTCTTTTTTAAGCTAGTCTAATACCTAGGGTTGGGAACTAATTGTAAAGACCACTATATATACTCTTATGTTGGTAGCTATTTGGCCAAGCTTGATACATTTGAGAAATCAAAGAGTAAAGAAATAGGGTTCTTGAATTTTCTTCTTCTTTCTTGTAAATAAGGAGTTTTCATTGTATAATTCAGGGCAAGAAACTTCTTGAATCTTCAAATTCAAGAGCCCAAGTCTAATTTCCAAATCCTATCTATCCCTTGAGATGCCAATTCCTTAATTGGTGTTGCTTGGGAATATAGGTGCTTCTTGAAGTGTGGAGGATAGGTGAGGGTTTTACAATCCTTGTTGATTCTCCCCTTGCATACAAGAAGGTCTTTTTTTTTTCTTCTTCTTATTCATCTTTTATTATGCCTTCAATTTGTGTGTTTGTGTTCTACAAATTCTCCAAAACAACCATCAAAGGAATCCTCAACAAGGGAGTTGCATCTTGGGAGTGAATGACCTTCAAGGGAAGCTAGAGAGGGTCATACCATATGGTATCAGAGCAAAGCTCTCGTTGAAGTGAAGTTTTATGTGTTTATTTGTTGAATTTGTGTTTAAGAAAAAGCCATTGATAGTATTTGATAAAAGGCAAGTAATCTGAAAAAGTTTCAGACAAAAAATTATATGTGAAAAGAATGTGATGGAAAGCATATCAAATGAGGTCAGAATTGTGTGAAACTGTTCATTATGAATCCTTGTTGAGTTGTGGTTCTTTAAAACCATTTGATTTGATTTGATGGGTCAATTGAATACAAACTTGCAAACTGTTTAGAAATCGCAACTGTTGAGAACATATGGATTAAACAGTCTATATATTATGTTATACTCCATCAAATTGAACGAAATTTGTCCCTAAATTTATTCTTTTCGAGTTATGCATCTTTATAAATTGGTTTGACTTGATTTGGAGTTTCCATCACTGAGTTATTGTGATTTTTGTGATGAAATGTCTTGCTACTATATTTTCTGAAAATTTTTCATCGTACTCATGAAATCTTTGAATTAAGCTTTCAATTGTGTTTGTTTTGAATTTGCAACTTCTTTGGATATATTTCTAAGTCTTTTTCTGATCTCTTTTTGGAAATTAGACTCATTCGTTGACTCATACTCTTGAATTTCTCTTTGTTATTTTATGCCTTCTGCGTGTTCGTAAAAAGTCCTCTTTGAATCCTTTTTTCTTATCTTTTGAGAAATTTCTTGCTTGATTTGCTTGGAAATTTTCTTATAACTTGGAAGATTTAGAAATTACTAAGTAACTCTAGTAGGGAGGAAAAGTAAAAGGCAAGAAGGTGAGCACATTGATACAAAAGCCACAAAGAGTGAGAGTAAACACAAGGGTTGAGAGCAATTACCATAGAGAGCAAAACACTTAGAGAGCCGCGAGGTCCTTGTTTTTCTATTACTTTTTCTATTTTATAGGTGTCAATATTATAATAATGTATAGGATGAAGAACTATCGAAGATAATATGATGAATACCATGAATACTATGATCATGGTGCCCATACTTATGAAAGATATAACTTGGGTGCCTACGGTAGGAATGATTGTAATAGAAGCTATGGAGATGAACCAAAGGTTGAAAGAAGGATAATAAATAGTGATGACATTGTTCAAAGAGGAATAGATAGAAAGAATGGTGATGGAGACTTGGTCTCAAAATTTGATAGACATGGAATGACATTGGTGGTCATGGGGAATCTTGATTCGCAAGGCCTTTGAGGAGTGCCTATTCATCAAAGGGAGAGATTATTCTATACACAATACAATATTGCCAACAAAGCTTGTCACACCATTATTGATGGAGAAAGTGGTGCAAACTTAGTTAGTGCCTACCTTGTAAGTAAATTGAGTTTACCTACCATGGAGCATCCTGTGCCCTATCACTTAAGATGGTTAAATGGTCATGAAGAGGTGTGGGTATCATTTTCCATTGGAAGATATATGGATGAAGTTCTTTGTGACGTTATTCCAATGCAAGTGATCCACTTAATATTTGGGCAATTATGGATAGATACAAGGCAAGCTTCCTATGACAACGTCAAGAAGACATACTCCATTGAAAGGGGTGGTCTTAAGAGTATCCTTAAATCTCTCTCTCCTACTCAAGTGATTGAAGATTTAAAGAAATTAAAAGAGAGAGAATGCAAGGAGAACAAGAACAACCAAAGGGTGTTGAAATGGTGATTTGTGGAGAGGAAGAAAAGATAACAACTCATGGTGTTCTTAGTCATTTCTTGAACAAAGATGAGTGCACAAAAGAAAAGGAGAATGATCTTGAGAAAAATGAGAGAACAAAAGAAATGAGTGAAGAAAAATGAGAGAATTCAAAAGAAGAGTTGAATATATTTGAAAAGAGTGAGGACTTAAATTTCTTTGCTAACCAAACTATCTTTTCTGTTGATAGTGAATTTCTTTTTGTGCAGAATTTTGGGAAGCCAAGCAAAAATCAAGAGGAAAGATTTATCTACAACTTCATCAAAACAATAAGCTTCTTTCCTTCTAATTCCTACTTGTGTTTTGAGATCTATTTTAAGGAAATTAAGTTGTTCTCACTTGCTTTCATAGAACATGGAGATCATTTCATTTTCCTTAACTCTTTTGGAACATATCTTGAACGAAGATACTTCATTGAGTTTAATTCCCTATCTTGTGCAACTCTTTGAGTTGATGAAAATGATTTCAATGTTCCTAATTGTGTTTCTTGTGTGCTGGGAGTTGAGGATAGAAGGAGCATGGAGAAAGAGCTTGGCCCTATTCTTGAAGACTCATCAATAAGCATATCTCTTAACCCTTCTTCTTTATGTTATGAAGTTTCTATTGAAGAATTAATATCTTTGTTAGATTCTTATAATTTTAAATTGAGCTTAATTGGTGATATGTGTATTATTTCTTTCGAAGGGAACATTTTCCTTCTTGTGCTGTCTATGACAAATTGGCTTTCTTCTCATTTCTCTCTTGAGGATCTATTGATGAGTAGTGGTGTTGTGCTTGATCTTTCTTGTCATAGCTTTGGTAATTTAGATGATACTTCCCTTGTTGCACTTAACATTGTCGGCTTTGTGTTTGAATTTGATAGGAAGTCTCTCCAGCATGTTTGCACCACAAAATTAACGAGAGAAAGAAGACATACCAAGGAGTTCAAAGGCCAAGGCGAAAGTGTTGGAGGAAAACTAATCATATGCTATGGAGATTTGATAAGAGTTTTCTTCAAACTTATTTCTCTTTCACCTTGTGTTTCCTTTCAAAGACTTAAAATTATTCTTAGAATTGAATGCCTTCTATGTGATTTTGGTTGGGGATTGCATGATTAATTTTTTCACTTATAAGCTAGTTCTTGATCTTGACCAGATGCTTAAGTATTCTTCTTCATGTGCTTTTCTTGAAAAACAACTTATGGTTAGTATTGCTAGAATTAAACCACCTTATCATGACCTTGTTGTTACATGATAATCTTATCTTTGATAGACTTTTTGCTAATGTCTCAACTTCTTGTGCATCTATGTGGAGTAAGATATGTATCTTCCTTCGAACTTTTGTTGAAAATGGTTATGATGAGAGAGTTCATTTTTTCTTTTGGTCCTTATGAGGTGATTTTCATGCTAAGTTTAAAAGAGAGTTTGTTGAGAGTTGTGATTATGAATCATCTTTCCTTTATACTTCCAAGAATTTTGATGGACTTATTCCTTCCATTAAACTCTTGTGCCTTGTGAGATATAAATTGAATTTCTTCACAAAGAACAAAAGGTTTTTAATTGTTGAAGAATTTTTTAAAAATTTGTTGTTTGGAAACATTCATGGATTTCAATTCTACCATTTTTATTTCAAGGAATTTATGTGGTTGCTAAACTTTAGAAAGAAAATGAATGGTAGTTTAAAGGTGTTTAAAGCCCATCTTTTTGATCTTGTGAAAACTACCTTTGGAAATGGTGTTTTTGAACTAAACTTGAAGAATCTTCTTGAGAAACATCTTGTATATTCTACTGCCTTTGTTGACTTTCTTTTCAAAGATGAAGCTTTAAATGAGACGATTGTTCAAAACACAAAGTCTTCTGTCGAGATTGAGAATCAATCTCTTGGTGCTACCTCACTTTATTCTCTAACCTTCAAGGAGTTTTTGGATGAGTTGATTTTCAAAAGAGAATTGAAACTTCTACAAGTTTTGATGTCAAACCAAAAGTGTCCTTTGTTGAATAATGTCTTGAAGCTCTTTTGGAAGAAATCACGTCAAAACTTCTTATTTTACCATCTTCCTTTCAAAGAAATCTTTTGGAAACATGATTTAGCAAACGAACAAGTTAGCACTTCTAAAGATGGGGTGTTATTGGTGGACAAAATATTAGTCTTGAATTTCACTGTTTAGAACTCTTGATCAAACAATTGAGAAAAAGCTTGAAGATTCTTTGAAATGGAAAAGAGAAAGGATTTGGTGTTATCACTTGCAATTTGAAGAGTTATCTTAGAAATTTGGTGTTGCAAATGAAGTACAAAATAATGTTAAACCTTTCAATACCAATTTTTTGACTTCCAAAAGGAACTTTCTAACTAATAACATTTGTGATCTTGAGAGTCCTTTGGTTAAAACTTCTTGGATTCTTCAATATATTTCTAGAATTTTGCAAAAGCATTTGTAAAGAATCAATAAAGGAATCTTGCAAAGTATTGAGACTCTAAGTTTATATTACCATCATCCTTTTAAAGATACCATGTTTCAAACTCACGATCTTCTTGATTTACTCTTTGAGTTGGAGAAAGGCAAAAGCTTTTATTATCATCTTTCTTTAAAAGATGTTGATGTTAACCTTTTCCTTGATTTACAAGAATTTACTTTCAATTGTGATTCTTTTTGGAGAATTCTTGTAAATTTTGAGTGGCTCTTGAACAGTCCTTTTTAGAGTTTATTAGCTTTGATCTTCTTTGTTTATACTTCCTTTTCTTATCATAGACCATTTAAGGAATTATGTTATTTATGGAATTCTTATGGCATTGCAACGTTGGTCAACAAACTTAATACTTTATTTGCTTATTCTCTTCTAAGTCTTGAGTGCTTAGGTAGTATTGTGCTTTTAAATGCCTCCACTTCTAATGTTGCCCGCTTCTTATTGTTATTTGAAGGAATAGATTCGAGGATGAATCTTTTTAAAGGAGGGGCAGATGGTATAACCTGGAAACCGCAAGGAACCGTAGAGCTATTGTAAGGTCCGGTCACAAGAGCCATGTCTAGAAGAATGGTAAATGAGCACTGAGGAAAGATAGCTGGATTTAAAAAGATGATCCAAGACTTGGCTTGGCAAGTGATAGGAGATCAAGAAGAGGACTTTAAAAGGTACAAAACAGCCCTATGATCTAGTGTGCAAGTGGAGGAATCTAAGGAAGCAAACTTGGGAAGTTTGGGAGCTTCAAATATCAAAAAAATGTTTTTTTTTTTTAAACTACCGCTGACAGTAGTTCTACCCTACCATCGACAGTAGGGTTTTGCGAAGAAGGATTTGAAGACAACTGACCTATCGTCTGCGGTAGGTCTTGGCTAGTGACTTTTTGGGGGAGTTTTTAACTCCCTTAACTCTTCATTTTGTATTGTAAACTTATTTGACTTATACCTAAGTGGTCTTATCATTCCTTAAACTCTTTTTAAGCTAGTCTAATATCTATGGTTTGGGAACTAATCGTAAAGACCACTATATATACTCTAATGTTGGCAGCCATTTGGCCAAGCTTGATATAATTGAGAAATCAAAAAGTGAAGAACTAGGGTTCTTGAGTTTTCTTCTTCTTCCTTGTAAATTAGGATTTTCCATTGTATAATTTAAGGCAAGGAATATCTTGAATCTTCAAATTCAAGAGTCCTAGTCTAATTTTTAAATCCTATCTATCCCTTGAGGTGCCAATTCTTTAATTGGTGTTGCTTGGGAATATAGGTGCTTCTTGAAGTGTGGAGGATAGGTGAGGCTTTTGCACGCCTTGTTGATTCTCCCTTGCATATGAGAAGGTCTTTTCGTTTCTTCTTTATTCATCTTTTATTATACCTGCAATCTGTGTGTTTGTGTTCCTCATATTCTCCAAAACAACCATCAAAGGAATCCTCAAGAAGGGAGTTGCATCTTGGGAGTGAATGATCTTCAAGAGAAGCTAAGGAAGATCATACCAGTAATATACTAGAAGGTACTAAATTACTACAAAGATAACTTATGTACTAAAGTGAAAAAGACAGCAAACGTGAGAGTACATTAATGTAATTAACCCATTAATGACTTATTTTTTTTAATTAATCACTATAATCTATAATTTGTTCATAATCGGGTTAGGATTAGAAGAAATTCTTCTCTAAACGGTTAAGTTTAATAGAAGGATTTTCGCCTAAGAATGGGGTCTACTCAATGTTTGAGTGAAATCCAACCAACATGTTTTAATAATAACTTATAATGATTGTCTAAATAAATTAACTTAAGGTTATAAGGGGATTCTACCATTTAAACACTCTTTTTCCAAATTCATTTTAAAACATTTAATTGCTTTCTTTAGTTTAATTGTCTTTTGGATTGTTTTACTTTTAAAAATCTCTTCAACCGTTTTATTTAATTAAACAAAGTACTAGTGTTTGGCCGTCTCGAGAATTTGACAATCCGAAGACTTTCATTATCTTGTTACACCGATAAGTACTGGAATTTTGTTAGATTAGAAATGAAAGAACAATCCCAGAACAATGTTTTCCATTTTGAGCATCGATAAAATAGAAAATCTTGGTGGATCGATATTGAACCAATTAATTGGCTCAATTGAGGGTACAATTGGAAGACAAAGAAAAAGTACTTTTTGCTCTATTGCTCATACAAGTACTTACCACACGAAAAATGTCCCTTTTTCCCTTAATTGAACCAATTAATTGGCTCAACATTAATACATTTAGAGTCACTCTTGATAAAATGTTCAAATCTCATTACGTCCACGATAACTGACTCAATAATAATAGAATCATTATTTACTCGAGACGTGAAGGAGAAAATTATACAATGGTCTTAAAGAAAATTAAATAGACTTACCACTCAGATTAAAGAGCAAGAAACAACAAAATATGCCCACCATACTGGACTACCAATATTACGAAGAAGCTCGTCAAAAGAAGACCAAGATTATAATAGATTACCACAACCTGAGATATGCAATACAAATAGTGCAATCAAACACTTACATGACTCCTACCGACAACTATCTTGAAATAATCTTCTATTCACCTTTTGATGTACTTTTGGAAGTTAAATTTTACTTCCAGGTGCTAAATGAAATTATAAGCCTAGGATGGATGCCACGACACAACTTGTGCATGCAATATATATATATATAGGATTGACGATTAATTAAACATCCTAGCGATCTACCGATCTATATAAACACCATTGGAGTTTCAGTTTATGCCTGAAGAATTAATAGGTTTCTCTAAGTTGCCTCTTTTGGCAAGGAGGATTTCTTTTGCCTTGAGATTTTGAACTCATAACGCCTAATTCCACCCCACCCACTTCTTTCTATTTTCATCAAACTTGTCATTGAAATTTAACTTAATAGCCTCAACAATTTTCTGAATTCCAGCTAATTATCTTCAATTTTTAGAGATTTCAAGCACAAAACTGAAGTTGTTTGTCCTATGTACAATGGAGCCAAGTCTTGATTTTCTCTTCATAATGCAGTAAAGATATGTCACATGCTTCAAGCCATATTTGACAACCAACCAATAATAGGCTTCTTTATTTCTAATGTTTTCACTTCAACTTCAGCCTGAGCTCTTTTCAACAGAGGCTCCCTATTAGCAGCTTCATCTCCATTGCTACAGTATGACTTTCCAACAAAAGGGATTGAATTTTGGCACTCATATGCTACTATTGTTGGGAAACTCAACAAAGAAGAATATAGGTTCTATATGTGATACACGGTTATACACAACAATAGGACCGATCTCTCTAGGGTAGGTCTCCCTTTTCTTTTTATCAATTGGTATTTGTTCCAATTACAATCCCAATGTTCCAGTTCAAAATTGAATAAGCCAATTAATTGATAAATGTTTATAAAATTTCAGATGCATAAATTAATCTTCCTTTTATGAACATTCAGCCACATCAATGTGAGACCGACCTATGAGTTACACTATTAACCATTACTTTCCTTTTAGCCATTTCATCAAACAACTCCATTTCATCAAACAACTTATCCTCTTCTTTTTGTAAAACTAGGCATTTATATATCCCACTTGCACCAAATCTAACTACTAAACAAGACTAATAAAGAATTAATTAGAAGTTAATCTGTAAAGCAAATCAATTGTTAAACTCAAAATTCAAACCAAGAGAAAAATTGATGACTACCAATAATAGTTTAAATTAAGAAAAGAAATTAAATTTTAGAAGCCCTAATATCAAATTTCAATACTAACAACATGCATGCATTGCTGATTTAAAGAAACTCTTCTGCTTCCAAGTATAGAGAGAAAGTTGTCAACTCTAGTACAAAAGAAACAAATTCTTACCCATGACTTTTAGTGGGTGAACATATGTCTAGGAATAGAGAAACAGAAAAGAGAGAAGAGAGACAGGATAGAGAGAAAAAGTGGTTAAACATTTAAGCGGGAATATTGAGTAATCAACACAAAAAAAAGCTCTGAAAGCTCCTCATGCTTCATACAGCACCAATCGACTGAGGGAGCAATTATCCTTGGAGGAAACAACCCAGAATCAAAATCCAATACAGATTCTCTAGTAGAACTCGGTTCAGATCATTGTAACATCCACTGTAACACTCACATTTTTAATATAGAGTATTTTATTAATAAAACATATAAAATAAAAAATAAACCCTAAAGGAAAAAAGGTAAAACTTAAGGGGAAAAAATATTATAAAAAGGAATTTTACAAGAGACCATCCTAGGTGAATGGAACTGCTAAAGATATTGCATGAATGAATTGGTACCTCGCTGGCACATGCCAAGCTTTAAGCACTCCAAGGCTCGAGTGGGGCAGCACCGAAAATTTTGAAAATCTTTGTCAATCATTCAATGTTACTGTTCAGAGGATTCAGCAATGGCTAAATATGCAGCAGGAGATGAAGAGGACTACGACTCCACTCCGGAGGGGATGGAGATCGAACTATCCCTACGGCCAGACTCAACCAACAAGTATGGCAAAGAAGAGTTCCTCCAAGAGAAAGAGAAACAAATCTGTATTGGGGGTTAAGTCGAGAAAGGAAGGTAAGAGAAGGAAATCCACTAGAACACACTTCTCAAACATAAGGGAAGAAGTGGTAATCTTCCACCCCAAGCCACCAACTGAAGTATACTATGGGGTATTTGACCACCACGAACCAACCATACAGATTCAAATACAATCTACTACTGATCCACAGTTTCTGACTCAACGAAATCAAGTTCTATTGCCAAAATGGTACCTGAGGGATCTTTCCTCCTCCTCCTGACTAGTTATCATGGATAACGCCAACATCAAGATTATTGCTTGAAATGTGAGGGGTGTCAGTCATCCCCTGTTTCTGGACCACATGTGTGAACTCATTTTAACTCATAAACCGGGAGTTTTAATTCTTGTTGAAACCTAGATTTTTGGAGATAGGGTTGTTCAGATTTGTAGAAAGCTCCGTTATTCCCGCTGTGACATTGCGGACCCGGTTGACTATAAGGGCGGCATTTGCCTGCTTTGGAATTCGATAGAGGTGGATATCGTGATTATCTATTAGAGCTCGAAGACCCTTCATACTTTTCTTAAAGTAAATTACAGTAACCATTCTTGGATTTTAAGTGTTGTTTACAAGGAATGGTAAAATCCCTGCCAAAAGAGGAGATTCATCCCGTCTTATCCCAAATAGGATGGGAATTCCCTGACTTTAATTGGGAATGGGGCGGGGATGGCATAGAAAAAGCGAGGATGAAACGGAGATGGGATGGGGATAGGATTCATTTTGTCCCTTCCCGTCCCATCCCCATTCTAGTCTCGTTCCAATCCTGTCACTATAAATATTTAACTCCTTTATTAGTATTATTACTTCACATCTTTCATAGTACAAATATTTTTTCAAGTTTTTCTAATTAACAGTATAAGTATTTTCATATATTTCAATAATTAATTACAAAATTCTCTAGTAATAAATGGGGATTTTAGTTCTGTTTCCGTGGGGCTAAATAGAGATTTTGTCCCGATTTCCAACTGGGGATGTGACAGGGATGTGATTGATTTTATTCCCACCAAAACAAGGATGAGGATCCCCAACATAATTTTAAATGGGATGGGAAGGGGATGGGATATAATATAAAGTAGCGGGACGGAGGTGGGATTCTTGATTCCCGTCTTGTCTCGTCCCAATTGTCATCCCTACTGTTTATGCTAGCCCTTGCTTTGATACACGCATGGCCTTCTGGGATCATCTTAGAGCCTTTAGTTAGTTTTTTACTTTGCCTTGGTTACTGTTAGGTGATTTTAATGATATTGCTAGTGTTTCTAAGAAATTAGATAGTGCCCCTGCTTGTTCTACTCGTATATGTCCTTCTAAGGAGTTTATTCATTTATAATTTGACTGGTTTGGGTTTTAAGGGGCCTTGTTTTACTTGGTTAGGTAAAAGAGCTAATAATTCTATGATAATGGAATGTTTAGATTGGGTCTGTGTAATTCTGATTGAAGGAGTCTGTTCTCTTAATGTTGTAGTTGTTAGCCCAAAGGGCATTATTACTTATGATTTTGATTTTGATTAACATATGTTTGTGTGATAAGTATAGCTTAGTCTCTATAGAACAAAAGAAGCATTTTTGGAGTCTCAAGACTACACTATATAAGAAGTAAAAGATCTTGGCAATTAAAGCATAATGAAGAAGGAGAGATCAAGCCACTCCAAGATCAAGGCATTGAAGACCTTGAAGACTTATGTCTTAGTTAGGGATATGCTAAGGTATTTTGTAAAACTCCCTAACTCTCACCTTTGTTTGTTGATCAAGTGTGAAGCTTCTTGGATGAATCTCTTTTTATAAACTATTCTTGAAAAAATCCAAGTATTCTTGATAGAGTTTTTTATGCCTTCAAAAGTTTTCTTATCTCTAAAAGAGTATCAAGAATACATATTTTGACATGTGAGGAAAGTTCTTTTTGTTTAAGGAACACTGGCTTGTTTAAGGAAAACTGGCTTTTAAATCCTTCTCAAGAAAGGGTCATCCGATTTTCAGAACTGGTCATCTGATTTTAAAACTGGTCATCCGATTTTCAAAATCGGACGTCCTATTTTAAAATCGGTCGTCTGATTTTTCTAGCTTTAGAAAAATAGGTCGTCCGATTTTTAAGATGGATCATCCGATTTTTGTAGGATGCGTTTGAATATTTCTGTTTCAAAAATAGGTCGTCCGTTTTCTAAAATCGGTCGTCCGGTTTTAGTCTCTTACTGCAAAAATATTACCGTTACACAGTGTAACGGCTACTCTCTTCTCCTTCATATATATTGACTTTGATCAGCTGCAAAAAGAATGGAGGTTGGTTGAAAAATTTATTGAGATCATTTTAGAACATTTAAAGAACTTTAAAAGTACATTCTTTCAAATATCTTCATCTCATAAAAACAAATAGAAAAATCTTCTTGGAGCTTCATTGTTGATCATCCATCAAAGAAGAAGTAAAGAGGTGCTTGTAGAAGTATTCCATTGAGTTGTATCATCCTCTTCTCAAGCTCATTTGGTAACATTATTCCTTACTCTTCTTATTCTTTTATTATGATCAAAGGTTTGTGGAAAACCCTTTGGGTGATCCTTTGATAAATTTGTTGTAGTGTTGTGTTGTGTAAACTTTGAGGTTTTAATGTAAAACCCTTGAAGGGTGATCCTCATTGTGTGGTTGTGTAACCAACTTTGAAGATAGTGGATTTGTAAAATCCTTGGGTTGAGTCTCAAGGTAGTAGATGTAGTTCTTTGAGAGAGTGAACCACTATAAATTATTGTGCATGTTCTTTAAAGTTTAATTCTATGCTCATTGCTTGATTGCCGAAACTATAAGATTTTGTTTGGTGTGGATTCTTATCAAAAAGAGTTTTAGAATTCTTTCATAAACAAATTGGAGGTTTATCTTTCTAATCACACAAAAGATTTTTTTTTAAAATTAGCCAAAAACCTTATTCACCCCCTCCCCCCCTAAGGTTTTTCAATTGGTATCAGAGCAGAGCTTCTCTAAAAAAGGACTAACATCCTTGAAGCAAAAGATCTTTGTTTTACTATGGCTAATGTTTCTAGTTTACCATATGTAGAAGGCTCTTCTACAAATAGACCTCCTCTTTTCAATAGTACAAATTATACTTTTTGGAAACCTAGAATCAAAATATATGTTTGTTCTATTAACTTTGATCTTTGGAGTACTGTAGAGAAAGGACCTTTTGTCCCTCAAGAAAGTAGAAGAGTTTGATGAATATGATTCAAGAAAGATGACTTTAAACTATCAAGCCATGAACATCCTAAGTTGTGCATTGGATGTTAATGAATACAATCGAGTAAGTGGATGTGATTCAGCTCATGAAATGTGGAAGTTACTTGAAGTAACTCATGAGGACTCAAGAAAAAGTGAAGAAGAAGAAGAAAAGGCCAACCTATGCTTCATGGCCTTAGAAAATGAGGTACAATCTACACCCTCAAATCTATCTAATCTTGTTGATGATCTTAATTCTTTGCTCATTGAAATGTATCATGGATTGGAAAAGATCACCAAAAAGGACAAGGAGTTAAAGAATAAGATTAACAACCTATCAAACGAAAACTCAAAACTTGTTTGTGAAAACAAAACTCTCCTTGAATCTCTTGAAGTTTTGAAAAAGGAAAGTGACTCCTCAAAACTAGAATTTCAAAAACTCATTTTAGAAAACAAAAATCTTTGTGAAAAAGTTTTCTCTCTTGAAAAATGCATGGTAGATTATGATGATTTGAAGAAAAAGGTGAGTGATCTCACCTTATGTATTGAAAAGTATACAAACGGAAAAGAAAATTTTGAAAAGCTCCTTTGTTCTCAAATATCACCTTTTGACAAAAGTGTAATTGGATATAATCATACCAATACCTCTTCTAAACAAACATGTTTTGTAAAAACTTCTTTACCCTTCTCACACCTTCGTTGCACCTATTGTGAAAAGAGTGGTCATAAAGCCACAAAATGTTTTATAAAAAGAAAGATTGAAAGGGGAGTAAAAACTATTTGGAAAATAAAAGAAAATCCAACTAACATTCATGGACCCAAAAAGATATGGGTAGCAAAAGTCTTTTCTACTTCTTTTGTAGGAACACAAGTCAAGGTCATCTAAGTGGTATTTGGATAGCGGATGCTTAAGACATATGACCGGATATGCATCCCTCATGAATGAGCTAAGAGAAACCAAAGGTGGCTTTGTTACTTTTGGAAGGATCATCGGTATAGGTAACATTAGATATGATTCATCTTCTTTAATTAAGGAAGTTCTTTTAAATTGATTTTTTGAAGTTTAATTTATCTAGTATTAGTCAATTGTGTGATTATGGATACAAAGTTATTTTTGAAAGTGAATCTTCTTCTATCATAAACAAGTTTGAGAACAAAACTATTTTTGTTGCAAAAAGGGTTGGAAATGTCTATGTCTTTTATCTTGAAGATCTTATCTCACAAAAGCTAAAATGTCTCTCAGCTCATGATGATGATGCATTCCTATGGCATAGAGGGCTTGGCTATGTTAGTATGGATTTGCTAAACCAACTTTCTTCTAAAGAACTTGTTAGAGGATTGCCAAAACTTACTTTTGAGAAAACCAAACTTTGTGATGCTTGCCAATTTGGAAAACAAATAAAATCCTCTTTTAAACCAAAGAAAACTATTTCAACTTCAAAACCTTTAGAACTCATCCATATGGATTTATTTGGACCTATGAGAACCACTAGTCTTGGTGGTAGGAGGTATGCCTTTGTTATTGTGGATGATTTCTCTAGATTTACTTGGACTTTGTTTTTAAGTCAAAAAGATGAAGTCTTTCATGAGTTTGTTAAACTTTTCAAAAGAGTTCAAACCTCCCTTGATTGTAAATTGATCTCTATGAGAAGTAATAATGGGAGAGAATTTAACAATCAAGATTTTACAAAACTTTGTGATGATTTTGGCATAATACACAATATTTCGGCCGCTAAAACCCCACAACAAAATGGTGTTGTGGAAAGGAAAAACCGTACTTTACAAGAAATGGCAAGATCAATACTTTGTGAAAACTTCCTCCCTAAATACTTTTGGGCTGAAGCCGTGAACACCGCTTGTTACGTGATGAATCGTGTTCTCTTGAAACCTCTTTTAAACAAAACTCCTTTTGAACTCATTTTTAACAAAACTCCCTCCATTGGCTACTTCAAAGTTTTTGGATGCAAATGCTTTATCTTGAACACCAAGGATAATCTTGGAAAATTTGATAGAAAATCCGATGAGAGAATTTTTCTTGGATACTCTTCAAACAAGAAAGCTTTTAGAATTTTCAACAAAAGAACTTTATCTGTTGAAGAGTCCATTCATGTGAACTTTGATGAAACTAACATTTTTGAAAAGAGAAATGATGATGAAAGCTACCAACCTTTGTACACTCAAGCAATGGAAGAACATGCTTATGGAGGAAGAAGAGATTGAAATAAAACAAGAAAATGATCAAGAAGCTCAAAGTCCTCCTCAAGTTGTGATATATCCAAAGAGATACTCCAAGGATTAAATCATTAGTGATGTATCACAAGGGGTAAAAACAAGAAGGTACTTTATTGACAACTTTGCCCTATTATCTCAATTGAGCCTAAATTTATTGATGATGCTTTGTATGATGAGTTTTGGATTATTGCTTTGCTAGAGGAATTAAATATATTTGAAAGAAACAAAGTTTGGACTAGTCCCTAGACCACATGATCACCCCACCATTGGCATAAAATGGGTTTTTCGAAATAAACTAAATGAATCCGGAGAAGTCATTAGAAATAAAGCTAGACTTGTTGCCCAAGGATTCAATCAAGAAGAGGGCATAGATTTTGATGAAACCTTTGCTCCAATTGCTAGACTTGAATCCATAAGGATGCTTTTAGCTTTTGCTTGTTTTTAAAGGATTCAAGCTTTTTCAAATGGATGTTAAGAGTGCTTTTGTAAATGGTAATATTGAGGAGGAAGTTTATGTTGAACAACCTCCTGGTTTTGTGCATGAAAAATTTCCAAATTATGTTTACAAACTTTCAAATGTACTCTATGGTTTAAAACAAGCTCCAAGAGCTTGGTATGAGAAATTAAGCGGTTTTGTAATTGGTATTATGTTATCTTGATGCCATGTTTTTTATAGACTTCATGATGTTACTTTAATGTTGACAATCCAGTTGTAGCTTTCTTTTCTATGATCTCTTAAAAAACTCTCCTAAAGTATCTTTTTGATTTATGACAAAAGGGGGAGAAATATGTGCAAGAACTAAGGGGGAGAAATAGTTGCAAGATGTATGTTTTCTTTTGGTTGGCTATATATATTATGGGCAATATGCTTGGAGTTACCTTGATGATTGTTTGATGCCATTCTTGTTGTGAAGCATGATTTTAGAGGGAGCTCATTTTTCTAAATTATCTTTCAAACCCTTGGCATATTTTCAAATTCATATGGGGAGTTATCTCTCTATTATGGTGTGTGGTATGCTTTGTTCCTATTGATGATTTCTTTGAAGCATTACCATATTGATCATACTTGCTCTCTTGTTCTTCTTGCATATGTGTTTGTCATAATCAAAAAGGGGGAGATTGTTACCCCTAAGGGCATTACTACTTATGATTTTGATTATGATTAACATATGTTTGTGTGATAAGTATAGCTTAGTCTCTATAGAACAAAAGAAGCATTTTTGGAGTCTCAAGGCTACACTACATAAGAAGTAAAAGATCTTGGCAATTAAAGCATAATGAAGAAGGAGAGATCAGGCCACTCCAAGATCAAGGCGTTGAAGACCTTGAAGACTTATGTCTTAGTTAGGGATATGCTAAGGCATTTTGTAAAGCTCCCTAACTCTCACATTTGTTTGTTGATCAAGTGTGAAGCTCCTTGGATGAATCTCTTTTTATAAACTGTTCTTGAAAAATCCAAGTATTCTTGATAGAGTTTTTGATACCTTCAAAAATTTTCTTATCTCTAAAAGAGTATCAAGAATACATATTTTGACATGTGAAGGAAAGTTCTTTTTGTTTAAGGAAAACTGGCTTGTTTAAGGAAAATTGGCTTTTAAATCCTTCTCAAAAAAGGGTCATCCGATTTTCAGAACTGGTCATCGATTTTCAGAACTGGTCATCCGATTTTAAAACCGGTCATCTGATTTTTAAAACAGGTCATCCGATTTTCAAAATTGGACGTCCTATTTTAAAATCGGTCGTCCCATTTTTTTAGCTTTAGAAAAATAGGTCTTCCGATTTTTAAGATGGATCATCCGATTTTTGTAGGATGCATCCAAATCTTTCTGTTTCAAAAATAGGTCATCCGTTTTCTAAAACCGGTCATCCGGTTTTAGTCTCTTACTGCAAAAATATTACCGTTACACAGTGTAACGGCTACTCTCTTCTCCTTCATATATATTGACTTTGATCAGCTGCAAAAAGAATGGAGGTTGGTTGAAAATTTTATTGAGATCATTTTAGAACATTTAAAGAACTTTAAAAGTAGATTCTTTCAAATATCTTCATCTCATAAAAACAAATAGAAAAATCTTCTTGGAGCTTCATTGTTGATCATCCATCAAAGAAGAAGTAAAGAGGTGCTTGTAGAAGTATTCCATTGAGTTGTATCTTCCTCTTCTCAAGCTCATTTGGTAACATTATTCCTTACTCTTCTTATTCTTTTATTGTGATCAAAAGTTTGTGGAAAACCCTTTGGGTGATCCTTTGATAAATTTGTTGTAGTGTTGTGTTGTGTAAACTTTGAGGTTTTAGTGTAAAACCCTTTGAAGGGTGATCCTCATTGTGTGGTTCTGTAACCAACTTTGAAGATAGTGGATTTGTAAAATCCTTGGGTTGAGTCTCAAGGTAGTGGATGTAGTTCTTTGAGAGAGTGAACCACTATAAATTGTTGTGCATGTTCTTTAAAGTTTAATTCTATGCTCATTGCTTGATTGCTGAAACTATAAGATTTTGTTTGGTGTGGATTCTTATCAAAAAGAGTTTTAGAATTCTTTCACAAACAAATTGGAGGTTTATCTTTCTAATCACACAAAAGATTTTTTTAAAAAATTAGCCAAAAACCTTATTCACCCCCCCCCCCCCTCCCCCTAAGGTTTTTCAGTAGTCATTCATTTGCCTCGTACGCGTTCTGATCATGCTCCCATTCTTCTCTCCTGTGACTCCCCTGTTTCTCATCCTTTTGTTAAACCTTTCCGTTTGGGGATGGCTTTGCTATCCCATCCTGGGTTTCAGCATGTTGTTTCTTCTGCCTGGGAGTCCAATCCTACTCTTCCCTTGGCTATTTCTAGATTAACTCTTTTGGTTAAAGATTAAAATAAGTCAGTTTTTTGTAATGTGTTCATTTGTAAGAAACGGATCCTAGCGCATATTTTGGGCATTCAAAATTCCTCTAATTATCCTGCTTCCCAAACCCTGCTTAATTTGGAGTCTTTTATACTCTCAAAACTAGATTTTGTGTACCAATAAGAAAAAGCCATTTGGGTTCTTAAGTCGCGATGAACTAATGTTAGCCCTAAAGGTATTATTGCATATGATTTTGAGTATGATTACCATATGTTTGTGTGATGATTATTAAGCTTAGTTTCTATAGAACAAAAGAAGCATCTTTGAAGTCTCAAGGCTACACTCTTAGAAGCAAAAGATCTTGGCGATCAAGGAAAAATGAAGAAGAAAAGATCAAGCCATTGAAGACCTTGAAGACTTGTGTATTAGTTAGGGATATGCTAAGGTATTTTGTAAAACTTCCTAACTCTCATCTTTGATTGTTAATCAAGCGTGAAGCTCCTTGGATGAATTTCTTTTTATAAACTATTCTTGAAAAACCCAAGTGTTCCTGATAGAATTTTTTATGCCTTCGAATGTTTTCTTATTCTAAAGAGTATCAAGAATACATGTTTTGAAGGTTTTGAAATGTGAAGGAAAGTTCTTTTTGTTTAAGGAAAACTGGCTTTTAAATCTTTCTAAAAAAAGGGTCATCCAATTTCAAAACTGGTCATCCGATTTTTTCTAGGGTGAAAACTCAAACGTCCTATTTTAAAATCGGTTTTCCGATTTTTCTAGCTTTAGAAAAATTGATCGTCCAATTTTTAAGGGGATCATCCAATTCTTTCTGTAAAACAAACCGGTCTTCCTATTTTAAAAAGGGCTCATCTGATTTTCCTTTTACAAGGAAATCGGACGTCCGTTTTCTAAAACCGGTAGTCCGGTTTTTTATTTTTACTGCAAAAATGTTACCGTTACACAGACAGTAACGGTCACTTTTTCCTTCTCTTATAAATAAAGCTTTTCATCAGCAGTAAAACTAGAAGGTTGTTGAAAAAATTTATTGAGATCATTCAAGAACATTTAAAGAGTTTTAAAGTACATTCTTTCAAATATTTTATCTCACAAAAGGGAAATATCTTCTTGGAGCTTTATTGTTGATCATCCATCAAAGAAGAAGTAAAGAGGAGCTTGTAGAAGTATTCAATTGTGTTGTATCTTTCCTTCTCAAGCTCACTTGGTAACATTGTTCCTTACTCATCTCTTTTTCTATTGATATAAAGGTTTGTGCTGAAAAACTCCTTGGGTTATCCTTTGATTGTAATTGTGTTTTTGTTGATATCAAAGATTTGTGTTGAAAAACCCCTTGGCTTATCATTTGATTGTAATTGTGTTGTGGATTGAGGTTGCTTGCAAGACCCTTGGTGGGTGATCCTCAAACTTGTGATTGTTGTAGACTTTAATTATAGTGAATTTGGAAAATCCTTTGGTGTTGACTCAAGGTAGTGGATGTAGCTCTTTGAGAGAGTGAACCACTATAAATTGTTTTGCATCTTTATGCTATGCTTTTAGCTTAAATGTCAAAACTATAAGATTTTGTTTGGATTGGATTTTTATTAAAAAAGGAGTTTTAGAATTCTTTTTCAAATAAAATTGGAGGTTTATCTTTTAATCACACAAAAAAATTTTTAAAATTAGCCAAAAACCTTATTCATCCCCTTCCCTTGTCTAAGGTTATTGAACTAGCTTATATGGGATGATCTTAGTGTCAGTTTTTTCAAAGCCTCTTCTTTACACTGGAACCAATAGAATTTTGGCTCTTAAGGATGCAGTAGGCAATTGGTCCTATTATTCCCTTGCCATTAAATTCGCAATTCAGGCCCATTTCTCTAGTCTTTTTTCAACCCCACTGAGTTGCTCCCCATTGAACTGAGCCCCTCCTCTTGATCGGATTGGGCTTCCTTTGACGGCAATTTCTGGATTGCGAGCCACTCTCTCCTCTGTTGAGATCCATACGGCCCTTTTTCAATTCAAACCACATAAAAATCCTTGATCAGATGGTCTTCATTCTATTTTCTTCCAGAAGTTTTGGCCTAATCTTATGACATTGTTTGTTTGCAGATGACATTGTACCTTTTTGTTAAGGGGATCCGGCTACTATTACTTGGGGGTTGGCAAGCCAATCTTCTCTCTTTTGCTGGCCGCCGAACTATTATTCAGTCAAGTAGTACCTCCATTATCTCTTACTATGCTCAATGCTTAGACATTCCTTCCTCCATTTGCAAGAAAATGGACCAGGTGCAGCACAATTTTTTTTAGGGAGGATCTGAAGAAAAGAACATAAGCTCCATTTAGTCAATGGGACTCATGTGACCCAACCCAAAAAGCTTGGTTGGCTTGGATTGAAACAGACCAAACTTATTAACTTGGTGTCCCTGGCTAAGCTTAACTGGGGTTAAAGAGGGAGAAGATTTCTTGATGGGCTCAATGTTTGAATAGGTATGTGGATCATGCCCAATCAACCTCTCATAGACAACTTATTCTCAAGAAATATCCTGGATTAGTCTCGAGAAGGGCAGATCTTTTTAATAAATGCATGGTTTGGACCTCTCAAAATGGTTAGACCATTTTTATTTGGTTGGACAGTTGGACAGTGTTGGGACCCTTGGGCCTTAATTCATGGCCCTTTTCAACATAATGAAAACCAATTGTTGCTTATGGACCTATTTGGCCCAAAGGATTCCTAGGACTTTCACAAAATCTCCTTCAATGTTCCTTAATTAATTCGTAATATTATTATTGTTATTCCCCAGGTCGTCTTCCACTCTGAATACTGATTTCCATAGGTGCGGAGGCTCCTCGTCGAGCTGATTTCTTTCTCAACCAGTTTATGATATGATTAGCTCTGAGGATTCCGACACTATTGTACCCAAGACTAATTGTGCATGGGTTTGGAAAACTAATCTAACAATAGGCTTATGAATTTTTGTGACTAGCTACTCGTGAACGGCTTCCTACTAATCAACATTTTCATAATTTGAAGATTGCTTCTTCTCCAAATTTGCTATGTGCCTCTCACATCCTGAATCTATTGAGCATGTCCTTAAAGAGTGCCTTATCACTAAATCTGTTTGGGAGGAATTGGGTTTGTTGGTGGATCTTGCACGGCTTATCCCTCTTAACTTTCAGGAATGGTTAAGATAGGGATGTAGTTCTAATACCACTAATTCCTTCAATGGCTTGCCAGGGGACATGCTCTTTGCATTCAATTGCTAGCATATTTGGCAATGCCGAAATCAGTGATTTTTTATCCCAGAAAAAGGTGCGAGAAAGTTTCCGTAAATGCGTTCGTAGAACAGTTGAATTTGTTCATTTGGCCTCCAAGAAGAAATGCAAAAACCCGAGTTCCCACTCTTGTTTCTTGGACTCCCCTCCTATTGGGTGGACTAAGTTGAATACCGATGGGTCTGCGTTGGGAAACACGAGCTTAGCAGGGACTGGGGGTCTTCTTTGGGATTCTCAGGCCCAATAGATTGGTGGTTTCTCTAGGAAATTAGGAGTTACTAACAACCTGGTCGCTGCAATGGTGTTTCCATGGCCCACTCCAAGGGCATGCAACTCCTTATTATTGAAACAGATGCCACGGTGGTGATTGATTTAATTAAGACAAACGCTAATAATATTCACCCTCTATTATCTTTTATTTCTTATTAAGATTGATGATGGATTCATTCTGCAAGTGTAGACTCCTCCATGTCTACAAGAAAAGGAACACATGTGCGGAACTTTTGGCAAAACATGGTGGCAGTACTTCTGTTTTTGGTCAAGGGCGGAATGATTGTGACTCCTTATTTTGTTATTTTTGATTCCCCACCCCTTTTTGTAACCAGTGCTTCGCTGATGATGCCCATGAGGCAATGCACACTAGACTTAGTTTTAAAAATGCTATTTCCTGATCTATATAGTTCTTCTTTTTTCGACAAAATATATATACATATATATTACTTGTTTGTTTCCTGTGTGTGCTAAAATTGAAATTTGGTGTTTATGACTTTGAAGGTAAAAGAATTTTGCTATGTTTATTTTGGAGCTTTATTCACTTAATTAATGATACTTCCTCTGTTATTTTTTTTTTTCACATTTTACCAATTTTTGTATTATTTTACTGGACATATTATGAAAATAACGTAACATTCAATGAACTTTTTCCTATTATGGCCTCCCATTAACAATAAGGGTTAATTGCAAAATATCCGATCAAGTGGAGTTAAATGCACTTTACCCCCTAAAGTTGAAAAATAGATTGTTTATCCCCAAAATATGTAAAATGCCTAAAATACCATTTCATATAAGTCATGTTTTGTTGCAAAAGAACCCCTAAAGTTCAATATAAAAGTATTTTGGTTCATAACTTAATTTATAATTATAGTTTATTAAAAAATAATTTCATATAATTTCTAGTTTATTAAACTTTCATATAATTTCTTGTAGTGTATATTTTTTAAAAAAAATTGATTATTTAACTTAAAAATTTTGATTATTTTAGGAAAATTAACATCATTATTCTAAATTTAATTTTATGAAAAATAAAATACTTGGAAGTAAAATGCTAAAATAATAGGCAAAAATCTAATTATTTTTTCTTTACAGTAAATACTACTAATTTCCATTTGCCTTATTTTTCCTTATGGTCAAGCTTTTTTAAAGTTAAATAATCAATTTTGAACGAATATAGACTAAAAAGACATTGTTACAAACTTCATGTAAGTATTTTGTAGTAATATTTTTTTAATTTATATTCTTTAAAATGATTATTTAATTGAAAAAATATATTTTAGTTTATAAAAATAAAAAATTGTTCAAATTTGTAACTAATTTAGTGTAATAGTTAATAGTATTTACTGTAAAGGAAAAAAATAGATTTTCGCTTATTATTTTAGTACTTTTACTTTCGAATATTTTATTTTTTCATTGAATTAAGTTTAAGTTCACCTTGCTGATTTTCTTGAAATAAATAATCATTTTTTAATTTAAATAATCAATCTTCAAAGAATATAAACTAAAAAGATATTATCACAAATTTTATGGAAGTATTTTGTAATAAATTATAGGGTTAAATGCAAAATACCCTCCTTAAGTGGGAGGGTATAAACACTTTACCCCCTAGAGTTGAAAATTAGGCAGTTTACTCCCCACCCGTCTAAAATATGTAAATGTCTAAAATAACCTTTTAGTAAGTCATGTTTTATTGCAAAAGAACTCCCTAAAGTTTGATATAAAAGTATTTTAGCCTATAACTTAATTTATATATTATTGTTTATTAAAAAATACTTTCATAAATTTTCTAATAAAACCTTTGTAGTGTATATATTTTAAAGATTGACTATTTAACTTTAAAATTTTGATTATTTATGGAAGTCTTTTGTAATAAATTATAACTATAAATTAAACTATGACTAAAATGATATTGTATTGAAATTGAGGGGGTTATTTTGCAACAAACCATAACTTACATGAAAGAGTACTTTGGGCATTGCACATATTTTTGGGGGGTAAACTAATTATTTTTCAACTTTAGGGGGCAAAGTGCATTTAACCCTGCACTTGATGGGGTATTTTGCAATTAACCCTAAATTGTAACTATAAATTAGGTTGTGAACTAAAATGATTTTATATTGAACTTGAAGAAGTTATTTTGCAACAAATCAAAACTTACATAAAATAATATTTTGGGCATTTTATATATTTTAGGGGAGTAAATTCCTATTTTTCAACTTTGGAGGGTAAAGTGCATTTAACCCCTTCACTTGATGGGAGGGTTTTGCAGTTAACCCTAACAATAAATTTCAACATTTTTTACTCTTCTAACCTACAAACATGCAAAAATAATAACGACAAGAGATAAGAGTTCAAAAAGTATTCTAATTCATACGAGAAAAAAAAAACTAAATTTCGTATTTACTTAACAATAATGCTAATGGGCCCCAAATTGAGCTAATTAATTGGTGCTGAACACTATAGGGTTTTGTAAAATGCCAAATCTACCCCCAAGTTATTTGGAGGGAAACTCAACGAAGTGGAGGCAATCCCATTCTCCCTCCAAGTTTCTTGTCCCCAACCAATCTGCAATATTTTCAAACCCAATGTAGATGTTTCCAGACATTAGTAATCTAGACATGGTGGATTCATTCGCTTGACTGCTCAAATTTCCTTAAGCTTGCAGATCGACTTCGGCAGAAGAATTGAAGATTTTTTTCTTCAAGTTGCAGATTGGCTTCATTGGCAGCCATTAGTGTTGTAATTTTTCTTCAAATTGCAGAGCTTCCTTGAAGCCATTTTCTTTTCAAGCTGCATAGACATTTGTAACTGCCAAGTTGCAATTGATGCAGGACTAGTTGTGTTGAAAGCTTGAGCAACCGAAATGAATCCACCTTGTGTACTAACCTTATCAGAAACAAATTCTATGTTCAGTAAAGAAGAGTGCAATGTGTTTGAAGCAAATGAACCAGAAAATGAAGTTTGTAGTTTTCTGTTTCTTGTATTGCTGCAATTTGCTATTTCTTTTAGCTTGCTTCAAATGCAGTTAAGTTTTAGTTTGCTTGCTTGGTTAAGTTTTTGCTTGATAACTAGTTTTGTTGTAGAAAATGCAGTTTTATTATCAATTTCTAGACTTAAACTGGTGCGCCACTTGCTGATTAGCTTCTTGATTGATATTTTATCAAAACAAACATTGATCATTCACTATAAGTTTATGGTTACATAAACAAGCTTTAAAATACAAAAGAAAAAGATACAAAAGGAAACTAACTTTGAGGATTGAATACATAAACAAGCTTTTCTCCATTGAAACTTTCTCATCATAGTTACAAAATGAGGAGTACAAAAATAGGTCACTTCATTGGTGTCTTACAACTATACATCATGTGCTGATAGTACATTGCATTTACAACAAGTAAGAAGGCAAAAAAAGGTTGAAAACAAATGAAACCTATTTCTAATTGGAGTCTCCATTCCCATTTTGATTGCTGCACTGGTTGAGATGAAGTTGTAGCAAATTTCTTGTCTCTTTGCCCTCATTCTTCATAATTGTTGATTGGACCTTAAGCTTTACTTCTTCAATCAATTCAAACAAGAAATGGTTGAGATGAAGTTGTAGCATCATGTAACCTTGTAAAGAAGCCACATCTCCCGGAGGTCTATTTAATGAAATTACAAAACCAAATGTCAACAATTCCAATTCCAAATTAGCAGAACTAAGTCCAATTCCAATTAAAAAACTGAAAACAGAACATCTCATCTAAAATTCTAACTTTCTAACTTATTAGAAAGCAAACCAATTCCAATTCCAGAATAGCACAACTAAATCCAAATCCAATGCCAATTCAAACATAACAATCTCATCTAAAATTCTAACTTTCTAACTATTAGAAAACATAACCTATTCTAATTCCAAATTTCAAACAAAATAGCATTAAAAAAAAATTCCAAATTTCCACAAAAAATAGCACAATAAAATTATATTCAAACTTTCTTACTTCAACTAAAATAGCAGAATAATTCTCAAAACTACAGAAGAATCCCATAACAATTTAAATTAGAACTGAAAATAGAACAATCTCATCTAATTTCTAACTTTCTAACTCATTAGAAAGCATAATCAATTCCAATTCCAATTCCGAATTTCAACCAAAATGCATAACGAAAATTTTCAAATTTCAAGCAAAAAATGGCTGCAAAAATACCATATTCAAACTTTCTAACTTCAACCAAAATAGCAGAACAAATTCTAAAAACCACAAAAGAATTCCAAATAATTACATAAAATTAATTACATAACAATTTCTAATTAAAACTGAAAACAGTACAATTCCATAAAAATTCTAACTTTCTAAGTTAGAAACACATGAATTATAGAAGAATAAACGAGTAGAACAAATTCAAGCAAAAAATAGGAGAACAAATTCTCAAAATTCTCAAAACCATCTAAACTTAAAACTGAGCAAAAAACCTTGAAGTTGGCACACCTTGAAGGGGGAAATGATATATTGTTCTGGTTAGATCTCAGAAAAGGGGGAAACAGGGAAATACTCTCTGAAACTTCACGAGAAGAGGTGAAAAGGAGAGAGAAGCTTGGATAAGAGAAGAAAAGGAAGAGAAGAGGGGTGGAATAATCTCTGAAAAGGGGGAAAGAGGGAAGGGAAAATACACCCGTTCTTCTCTGAAGAGGAGAGATGACGCAGCTTAAAACGGTCCACAAAGACTTTCAAGTGAAAATATTTAAGTTTGTAACAAAAGGTTTGTAATTCAATAAAAATTATTATCTCTAAGTCCTAATTACTCAAATAAGCAAAAGATAAAATGTCCACAATTAATAAAATAAATAGTTAAAAGTTGAAAAAAAACTAAATAAAAATGCCCAAAACAGAATCGTATCAGTGATCATGTTACTGGTCTTGTTGCTGTCCGTGTTTTCACTTTTTTTCATTCTTCTTTTCTTCTTCTCCCAATTGGTCACAAACTCTTCCACAACAACTTCTACATCATTCTCTCCCACTTGAGAAAAACTAGTCCGCGAGTTTTCTGGATACAGAGGCTCATCATCGAGATAAAATGAAAAATATCCGCCACATTAAATGTCTTGGATATCCCCATAATGTCTGGCAAACTAACAACATAGGCATTATCATTAATCTACTTCACAATCGAATATGGCCCATATTTCTTGGATTGCAACTTGCTATACTGGCCAACTGGAAATCTCTCCCTTCGCAAGAACATCATAACCTGATCACCAACAGCAAAAAGCTTCTCCTTGCAATGCTTGTCAGCTGCTTGTTTGTACTTTGCATTGGACTCTTCAATTTTCTTACGAACAGCTTCTATAGTAGATTGTCAATTCTCTGCCATATGCTTAGTTGCTATACTGTTATCTTGTACTTTAGGCAGCTTAAGCAAATCCAAAGCATGTGCAGGTTGCTTCCGATACACTACAGAAAAAGACGTCATACCTATAGTACGATGGACGGAACTGTTGTAAGCAAACTCAGCATGCGTCAAAGCATCATCCCACTTCCTTGGTTGATCACCAACAATGCTGCGAATTAAATTGCCTAATGATTTGTTGGTAACCTCTCTCTGTCCATCAGTCTGTGGATGAGCTATACTGTTGTAATTCAAAGAAGAATCAAATTTGTGCCAAAGTAATTGCCAGAAGTGACTGAGAAACTTGCTATCACGATCTGATGTAATAGACTTTGGCACCCCATGCAAACAAATCACCTATTCAAAATACAGCGTGGCAGTACTCCATGCATCATGAACTTTTCTGCAAAGAATAAAATAGATCATTTTTGAAAAAATGATCAACAACAATAAAACAGAATCCGAACCCAGCGAGTATGAGTAAAGCCAAGAACGAAATCCATCGACACATCCACGAAATATCCTGTGGCACTGGTAAAGGTGTGTATAGACTAGTATTCTGTGAATGTCCCTTAGCTGTCTGACAGACGTAACATCTCTACACAATTTTGTTCACATCCCTACGTAAATGTGGCCAATAAAAACGCTCAATCACAGCAGAAATAGTTTTATCTATGCCCAAATGACCAGCTAATCCTCTGACATGCAGATCACGTATCACCTTCTCTCTCAAAGAAAAAGTAGGAATACAAAGTTGATTACCCTTCATCAAAAACCCATCATGAATATGAAAATTATCACAAGACTGCTTTTCATTACACTTTTCCCAAATCTGTCCAAACTCGGCATTGCTAGAGTACAACTCTTTTCAAACACTCGAAACCCACAATCTCATTACTCAAAGTGACCAGTAAAGTAACCTTTCTACTCAAAGCATCACCTACTTTATTCTGAACTCCCGCCTTATACTTCAACTTAAAAGGAAACTTTTGCAAAAATTGAATCCACCTAGCATGCATATCTTTACTAATTTGACTCTAACTATTCAGATGTCTTAGCGCATCACAATCAGAATACAGAACAAACTCCTACCCAACTAGATAATGTTCCCAAGTCCATAAAGCATGCACAACAGAATATAATTCTTTATCATAAGTACTGCACTTAAGTCTAGCATCACTAAGCTTCTCACTAAAGAATGCTACTGGTCGTTTTTCTTGCAACAAAACTGCACCAATTCCAACTCTACCCACATCACAATCCTCCTCAAACAGCCTAGTAAAATTCGTTAAAGCTAAAACATGGGATGTACATAACTTCTCTTTCAACAGAGCAAATGCTGACTTAGTTTTGTCACTCCCCTCAAACTTTTCCTTCTTCAGACACTTAGTTAAAGGGGTTGCAACACTACTAAAGTACTTAATAAAATGCCTATAGAAACTAGCCAAAACCAAGAAACTTCTCAACTCAGATATTGTTCTTGGGGCTGACCATTCTCTATTTGCCCGAACTTTCTCATCATCTACCTGAATACCATCTGCACTAACAACAAACCCAAGAAAAAACAACTTCCTAGCCATAAAACTACATTTCTTCAGGTTCATATACAATTTATTTTCATGCAAGACAGTCAACACACTCCTCAAATGATCTAAATGCTCCTCTTTTGAACTGTTGTAAATCAGGATATCATCAAAATAAACAACTACAAATTTACTACTAAATGTCTTAAGTACCTGATTCATAAGTCTCATAAAAGTGCTAGGGGCATTAGATAATCCGAAAGGCATTACCAGCCACTCATAAAGACCATTCTTTGTCTTGAAATCTGTCTTCCATTCATCACCCATCCGAATACGAATTTGGTGGTATCCCCTTTGCAAATCAATCTTTGTGAATACTTTAGCTCCACTTAGTCTATCCAGCATATATTCCAAATGAAGAATGGGAAATTTGTACCCAATGTAATCCTATTGATTGCTCTACTATCAACATATATCCTATAGCTTCCATCCTTCTTAGGCGTCAATAAAGCAGAACAACACATGGACTCATGCTCTCCTAATATGCCCTTTCTCCAGCAACTCCTGCACCTTCTCATGCAAAATCTCACTCTCTTTCGGACTCATCCTGTAATGTGGAAGGTTTGGCAAGCTAGCTCCAAGGATCAGATCAATGTGATGTTGAATGTCTCTCATAGGAGGTAATTCAACACGAAGCTCCTCTGGCATAATCTTAGCAAACTTCTCCAGTAATGGTTTGACCTGTTCTGGTACTTTCTCAATCTGCTTCTTCTTATCAGCTGCAAAGACTTGCCTTATCACCAAAGCATGCACCACCTGTGACTTCTTAACAGCCTCCTCCATTTCACGCCCAGATTGTGTAATTGTTAGGAAAGACTGTTCCTCCACTGTAGAAGCTTTGGCACGGTTACTTGCCTTCATGGGAAGTAGATCAATCCTCACCCCATCTTTTTCTAGCATGTATACATTATCTCTACCCGCATGCTGTGCATTAACATCAAATTGCCGAGGTCGCCCAAACAACAAAGGACACGTATCTATATCCACAACATCATAATACACCTCATCTTTGTAGGTACCTATAGAGAATGATACCTTACATCGTTCTGTCTCCTAAATCTTCTCTATTCCCTTAATCTAGCCTATAGAGTATGCTTCTCCATCTTCAGTTTCAATGACTCAGTCGCATCTATACTAATGATGTTTTCAAAGCTCCCACTATCTATGATCAACTCAAGCACCCGACCATTGATAGTACACCTGGTCCGAAACAGCTTGTGTCTCTGGCTTCCATCTTCTATTTTGGGAGTTAACATCACCCTGCGTATCACACAATTCTTCTCTTCCCCTTCTGTATATTCCTCATAGTTCTCATCTTCTCTATCAGGACCACAAAACACCTCTTCTTCGTCCCGTTCAACTACATTAACAGGTTTTCTAGTAGGACATTCATTTGATCTGTGACCGGGTTGTCTACAACGAAAACACTTGCCTAAAATAGGTTTTGCATAAAGATTAGTGGCTGCCTTTTGTCCCTCTTTTGATTCGGCAACCTTCTTCCCAAGCCCCTTATCTTCCTTCCATTCAATACCCTAATTCCATCTCTGTACAGCTTTACTCCTATCTGCAAGACTCCTCGATGTACCTTCACCACTCTTACTGCTCTGAAAATTATCATTGTCATACGTTCGCCTATTACTTTCAAATCTACTTCCACATCTATATCGGATCATTAACTCAGCTTTAATCGCTAAGTTTTTCACCTCCGATACACTCTTTACAACCTGTACCCCAATTCTATCTCGAATCTGCAGTTTCAGACCATCCAAGTAACGAGTGACCTGATGCACCTCACTCTCCCGCAAATCATTCCTCTCTGCCAACCTCATAAAGTCTGTTGTATATTCCTGTACAGATCTCTGATTCTGCTAACAGCGTTGATACTGCTGAAATAGGATCTATTCATAGTCTGGAGGTAGAAATTCACTCTGCAGCAACTGTTTCATTCTGAACCACGTCCGAACAAGTTGTTTACCCTCTCTCTATCGTCTATGTAACAACCTCTCCCACCAGGCAGACGCTCCACCCTTCAATCTACATGCCACTAACTTCACTCTCTTCTCAGTTTCACTCTCTTCTCTTGTGGAATATCCATATATTCAAAAAAATGATCAATTTTGGCAATCCAGTCAACAAAGTCCTCTATGCCTAAATTACTATAAAAACTAGGAATATCCACCTTCAATCTAAAATCACCACCACATAGTCATTATTATGCTGAATATTATAATTATTATTATACCTGCCACTGCCTCTCCTAGCAGGTCTGTTTTGATCTTCAGGTAAAATTAGATCATCCTCCTCGTCACTGGAGTTATAACCAGTAATCTGGTTTGGGACTTTAGCAGCTACAGGTACGTTGGCAACACTGCCTAGAGCAAGCTGATCTCTTGGTCGTTGTCCTCCATCATTCCTGTTTCTGTTGGCATTCACCCCAAGGGCGTCAAATCTGTTAATCATCTCATCAAAACGTTTATCTAAACATCATAATCGTTGATCTAGATTTACTTCCAGGGTTCTGACTGACGCCTCTTGAGCATCTATCCTATTTTACAAGGCTTCAACAGGCTTCAACATCCTGAACGATGTTCTGGATATTACAGTTTCCACCAGATATCGTTAGTACGAAAGGAATTCAAGCTCTGATACCAATTGACGTAGCGTAAAATGTTCAACAAGGAATCCAAGTGAGAATCCTTAAATTTGAAACAAAAGGTCTGTAATTGAATAAAAATCATCATCCTTTTCAACAATAAAAAGGTGGCTATTTATAATTTAGCCAAAGCCCTAATGACCCAAATAAGCAAAAGACAAAATGCTCACAACTAATAGAATAAATAAATAGTTAAAAGCGGAAAAAAACTAAATAAAAATGCCCAAAATAGAACCGTGTTAGTGATCATGTTGCTGGTCATGTTCCTGCCCATGTTCTTTACTGTTTTTTCATTATTCTTTTCTTCTTCTCCCAATTGGTCACAAACTCTTCCGCAACAACTTTTACATCAAGAGAGAAGAGAAGACAAGAGGAGAAGAGGGAGAAAAGAGGGTGGGTGCCATCTCACAGTTAAGAAGCACAATCCAGATTGCGCGAAAATTTTGAATGGGTAAGACTGATTGGGGAGGTTAGTTATGCGAGTTGAAGGGTGATTACTGAGGGGTTAGTTGAGATTCTAACTCTAGTTTAGTTTTTTTTAACTGTAGTTTAGGTTTTCAAATTATATACTAATTCTATTTATGATCTATAATTTATACTAATTACACTTGGACCCTTGTATTTTTATTTTAAGTTTATGAATAAGGTTATCATCTAAAATTTATATTAAATAAACTTTTAGCTATTATTTAGAAGAAATAGTAGCTTATTATCTATTATTTAGATGAAATAAGCTTATTATCTATAGTTTTGAATAATTATACTTTAGCCCTCTTATTTTTTCTAAATATACAAACATGTTTATTGTGTAAATTTAAATGATCATAGGCTTATTGTTTATAAATAAGCTTATTAATTAAGATAAAATAAGCTTATTATCTATAATTTTAAATAATTATACTTTGACCCTCTTATTGTTATTCTAAATGTACAAACATGGTTATAGTCTAAATTTTAAATGATCATTGGATTATTCTTTATAAATAAGCTAACTATCTTTTATTTAGATGAAATAAGCTTATTCATTATAGTTTCAAATAATTACACTTTAATCCTCTTATTTTTATTCTAAATTTATAAATATGATTATAGTCTAAATTTTAATGACCATAGGATTATTTTTTATAAATAAACTTATTATTTATTATTTAGATGAAATAAACTTATTATCTATAGTAGCAAATAATTATATTTTGACCCTTTTATTTTAATTCTAAATTTACAAACATGGTTATAGTCTAAATTTTAGATGGTTATAGGATTATTCTTTAAAAATAAGCTTAGTATTTTTATGTAGATGAAAGAACTTTATTATCTATAGTTTCAAATAATTACATTTTAACCCCCTTTATTTTAATTCTAATTCACATACATGATTATTCTATAAATTTTAGATTATAGGATTATTTTTTTTAAAATAAGCTTACTATTTTTATTTAGATGAAATAAACTTATTATATATAATTTCAAATAATTACACTTTAACCCTTTTCTCGTTGTTCTAAATTTACAAACATGGTTATAGTCTAAATTTTAGATGAACATAGAATTATTCTTTATAAATAAGCTTACTATCTTTTATTTAGATGAAATAAGTTTATTTATTATAGTTTTAAATAATTACACTTTGACTCTCTTATTTTTATTTTAAATTTATACACATGGTTATAGTCTAAATTTTAGATGAACATAGGATAATTGTTCATAAATAAGCTTATTATCTACAGTCACCTTGACTTCTTATTTTAATTCTAAATTTACAAACATGGTTATTGTCTAAATTTTTAGATGATCATAGGATTATTCTTTATAAATAAGCATATTATCTTTCATTTAGATAAAATAAGTTTATTACCTATAGTTTCAAATAATTACACTTTGACTCTCTCATTGTAATTCTAAATTTACAAATATTATTATTGTCTAAATTTTAGATTATTAGAGGCTTATTTTTTATAAATAACCCTATTATTTATCCAAAACAAATAGTATTAACTATAATTCAAAAATGAATAGTATTATCTATAATTCCTTGAAAAGTGCTTATTATAAATATCTGTGATTCCAGGAAAAATAGTATTCTTTATAATTCTAGAAAAAAGCAGAAAAAGCTTAGTATATATCCATTATGTCTATAATTAAAAAAAGTAGAAAAAAGATTATTATATATCTATAATTCCAGAAAAAGGTTTTTTATTTTAATGAAGAAAAAAGTTTATTACATACTATCTATAATTCTAGACTTTATTTTAATGAAGAAAAAAGCTTATTATATAACATCAATGTATTTTAGAGTCAAAATTCTCTAATCTCTCTTTTTCATAATCATGATCATCAACTGCTTTGATTAAAAAAGGAAGAAATTTCGCCCGCATGGGCATAGCTTAGTTGATTTTGGGGCTGCAGAGTTGGTATTAAGGTAAGGTTCAAAATTTAAATGTTGACAGTGACAGTATGAGAAATTTCAACCCCTCCAATGTGAGGTAGTTTCTTGTGCCCACCAGTCTCTGGCCTCCAGTCTGCAGAGCCGTTGAGTCACTATGATTTACATCTTCCACTTAAACGTCGGGTGGAAGCCCTGTGAGCAAAAAAATTTCACTATTTGGTACCAAAAATGGGTGAAATTTCAGTCTATGATGTTTGTTCTTTAAGACTTAATGGTGCATTAAGTACTGAAATTTGGACTGCAGTTTGGTGATTAATTACATGATATGTAATGCTGAGAGAGAGAGAGAGAGAGAGAGAGAGAGAGAGAGAGAGAGAGTACGGCATAAAATGACAGGGAAGAAAAAGGAAATGAATAGTGAGAGCCGAAGAGGGAACGAAGGAAAGGAAAAACAGGGAGGTGGGAGGAAAATGTCTAGTTAATTCAAATAAAAGTGAATAGAAAAAAGACAAGATAAAAATTTTAAAGTGCTCAATAGTCATAAAAATTGTCTCAATGTTATCTGATTTTAAAAATTTTAAGTGTTAATATTTCAAATATGTAGCTAGGGGCATTATTGGCATTCTATTTTTTATTCTCTATTGAAATTACCTATTTAACCCAATTGAACTAATTAATTGAAGCTAAAGTATAATCACCTAGCATCTCGTTACTTAAATGATGTGATATCCGAAATGTCACGATTAATAAAAGCAGAGGGAGTATAAATTTATTAAGAGAGAGTTCTTCATAACCAATATATTAGCATTAATTTCTGAACTTATTCCCATATTCTGTATTCAGCAAAAGATATTAGGATAATACTGCTACAAATCATGCAACTTAAATTCTTCAATAGCCTTAACTACAACATACCATAATGCCATAATTCACGGAACTCATCCCATTTCTGCAATAGAGTATACAATTTTACTAAATATTTTTCATAGATTTTTCTGCAGACTGCTGTAGATGAGAGGGCAGCATAATGTTTATTCATGCTTCTTCCCTTTGAAACTGCCCCTGGGAATTCTGCGTAGGACTCCTGTATCCAGCTTTTGATATTGGTTCTGAAGCTGACCCAGGACATTATACACAAACCCATCCACCTCATCTTCATACTTCTCGTACAGCACTGGCAGAGTATGCGCTCCAACAAAACCTTCAACACAATTTTTATGTTCAGATTTATATCTATTGCCATGATTCCTCAATTTGCAAGCTCAAAAAGAACATTAAAAAAAATAATAATAAAAATTTTGTATAGTTATAGTTCAGAAAAACAAGACTCTCTCAGCTTTAGTCAGAAACAAACATTTCACGATTCATTTCAATTTTTTATTTACAATGTTAAGAAATATGAACGTAATAATGGCCATGCAACTATCATAAAAATGCTTTTAGAAGGCAAAAGAAAATAAACACTACATGAATCAGAATAGCGAGTGTTGATATCTCTGACCTATATACAGAACAGTCAAAAAGTTGCACCAGCTTGAAATCACGGCAGCGACAAACAAGCTTGCTGTAACCTAACATGAAGAACAAAATGAAGTTGGTTATCTATAGGAAGATATAATTTGGAAATGAGAAAAGGAGTTCACATCTCATCTCAGAGTATTCGAGTTGCCAAAGCGACCCCTCGACAGCTTATTCAAGAAAAATGCCATCGTAAGACCAAATATATTGGCAACTTGAATAGCAATTTATATCTGGCTAAGTTGTTTTGAATAAAGGTAATATATTTTTTGTATTTTTGACCAAAGTAAGAACTATGAGCAGAAGAAGAAAAGGAAATGTAAATGTCTTTGTTGCACAGAAAAGAAACCAAAGGTTCATAATTATAGATATTGAAACAGAAAAGCATAATATTTTCATTTGTTTCTTTGTCGTCTGCAGTAAACACCACAATGTGAAGCAATGAAGTTCTTTAATATGTTTGACAAGCAAATGAGAGAGAGAGAGAGAGAGAGAGAGAGACAGAGACAAAGATGAACAGGATGCTTTTATCACGTGAAATATATCCAAAGCAGAATTATTCACACCCCTGAGGTAGCATCACAATCGAAACATTCCTTAAAAGGACAAAAACAGCTTACAGAAACTGGAAGCACTAGTGACAAAACAAATAGGTGACCAGCGGATCATTGGTCTATATCAGAGCAACACTCAGCAAAGTCTACCATTTGTTTCATTGTTAGCATGTATTGTAATTCATGATATATGTCATTACAGTTGGTGACGTATGTTAGCCTATAGCACAAGCCTGCTAAATTCTCTTCGCTGGATATTCAATCTCTCAGCTTCTCACAACTGCCAAAGGTCTCCCTAGCTTGACCAAGATACAAAGGCAGTTGTGCATCTAACATTGAATGGTGAATTTGTTCAAGCCACCACATTGAGAGGGGTGACCTTACTGAAAATTCACACTGAACGGTATTTATGGCTTGGAATAAAAATGTTAAGTGAGAGAACAATGGAAACTTGTTTACGTCTGATAAGTCTCATTACTATAGAATGTAAGGAAGAAAACAATACCAATAAGTTTAAGAATATACTCATTTACTAAGGCACTAAAATATCTATTACTTACAAGCAAAAATTGCTTTACATTTCCACCGCATGCAACATCCTGAAGAAAGCTCAAACCACGATTAACCTGAAAACTGACCGTCTTGGCAATGTTTACAAAAAGTTCCTCAGGTACAGCAATGCGAGGAACCTGAGAAGGAGAACTATGGAAAATTCACCAACATTAATGAATAGTGAGGGCATTAGGCTGATCTGAATAAAGAGTCAGGAGAGAAGACAAAATCATAAAATACCTGTTTAACATGCCTGAAGCATTTGCCCATATAAACTGACCAAGAACCAGAAAAAATAGACCAAAGCATAAAAGAGACAGGAAATTGTAATTGAGCCATTCAAAAAGGATCCAAACAGCCGTGGCACCAATCAAAACACCGGCTGAGATCTTCTTGTTTCTCCATAACAGAACATCAGCAGCTGCAAACCAAGTAAAAGATTATCATCCAGCAGGAGCAAAGATCTAAAAGAACAAAACAAAAAGATGAAGCAAGATTATGATTACATTTGCCACCCCCCAAAATATGATGAACAGGCTTCTGGCGACCAAACAATCTATTGAACTGACTAGATACTGAGTTTGACTTTTCCTCCCGAAAACCATCACTAAGAGTTTCCATGATATTGTTCATAAGATTCTCGGCTGATATTCCCTCTGGCATTTTCTCTGGTACTGCAGAATATGAGCAAGAAACAATTATTAGCGCTATAGAACTATTAGTAACCACTCAAAATTTAAATTTACAACCTCAATGATACAAATGCACAAGAACACTAGGGGGTACGAAAGAGAAAACACACTGCTTGTGAGAAATAGAAAAACATGTTAATCTGCTGATACCATGGTTGCATTGCACGCATCTAACAATAGCCAACAACAATTTCATTATGATCACGGATGGATTCCCGGAGAAAAATAATTACATATCAATAAAAACAAAATAATTTTAATAGTAATAGGAATTTAATGAATAATTAAATATATATATATATATATATACGTCAAGTATATGAACTCTAGCATAAGCACATAAACCCTGATCAGATTATAAGCAAGCATACCAAAAAATTGTTGATAAGCCATCAAAATAAGAGAATACATTAATTAGAAATTTACGATTCTTATCCTTTTTTCCTTTCAGATCCCTGTTACCTTAAGCATTTAATTGTTTCAATAAAAATTTCAATGCTGCTGATTAAAAAAAATATTATTTTTGCTTTTTTCCTATTTGGTTAAGCCGATAAAAAGATAGTTATCAAACAACTTTTCAATTTATGACAGAACAGAAAGTATTGAATTCATAAGGGGCTTTCTTAACTACTCGAGATAAAAAGAAAAGCCATAACAAAAAGATGAAAACAACGGCTATCGCATCTATCGCTTGGATTATGCACCTAGGAACAATCATAAAAAGCAAACATATTATTTATTACTGAGGATTTTTATTTTTAAAGAAAGTACCCGGTAAGAAGAAAAGATAACACTTTAAAAAGTGCCTTTCCTACTTTGTAGATGCATCTTTATAAAAATAATCTATCCATTAGCAAAGCGGGAATTTAAAATCGTATCATGAAAACCAATACTAGTCGTAACTAAAACTTCATCAAATCGGAACCAAATTATCAGCGGGTCTCACGCATATAACACGAACAAGAAAAAGATTCCAAAATCACTAAATAAATTGAAATGATGCTACTAAGGACCAATCAAAAGCCAAACAAACAATTCAGCAAAAGATTGAAGCAAAAGCCGAAACCATTCTTTGATTCACTGAACAACAAGAAGTATAGATTCAAAAATCTCAAAAACTGGTCATTTAACACATTTGAACCAGAGAAAAAAAAAAAAAGCCCAAAGAAAGAAACAAATTTGAACCACAAAATTCGACACAAATTTTCAATAAATTTATCTCCATTTTCACTTCAAAGCAGGAAAAACAAACTACAACTGCCAAGAATAACGCAAAAAACTAACCAGGAGAAGAAGAACACAGATTTACAGCAGCAAAGAGGAAGGAAATCGAAAAGGGGTGGGAGGAGTCTGTATAAATTGCGTGACACAGAGAAGAATTGGGTATCAATTTAGGCAGTAGATATGCCGTGAGAGCATTAAATTTGAAGTGAAAGAACGACGAAGACGAAGAGGAGAATAATGGGTGGAAAGAAGAGGGACAAAACGGTAAAAATAAAAAAAATGAAAAACATAGAGAGAGTCGTCCTCTGTTTCTACTGGTCCAATCAAATTCCACGCCTCCCCATGTGTGGTCAGACGAGTCTGACGGCTGCTGACACTAATTCTATTTATTTTTTCTGAATTATTAATCTTTTTTCTTTTAAGTACTAATTTTATTCCCTTTAAAAAAATACTAATTTTTTCCAGAAAAAAATACTAATTTTATTAAGAAAAATTGGTAAAATTAATCTTAAATTATTCTGCCGATAAAACAATTTAAAATTATTTAATTTGTTTTAATTAATTTTTTTGATTTTTAAGACTAACTTGCATTAACGTCGATCAAATCATTTATTTAGTATGAAATTTGATAAATTTATACAAAGGCTTACTAACAATATCAAATCATTAAATCTTTAATTTTTCTTCTTGAATATCAAAACACAAGATACTTATTTGGTAGAATCGCCCATATTATTATTTTTTTTTTTTACCATTCTACTACTCTATTCATAATATGTTTTTTCTTTAAAATTTACTTTTTTTTTAGAATTTATCTTTTATTTAATAAATTTTTATAAAATAGTACACAAAGTGGTACAGAAGATTTGAGCCGCTCATATTCCTCTCCATCACGTGTAAGAATTTATCAAATTTTACTTTAAAATAACCCGGTAGGGACCAATATTTTTTAAAATAAATAGATTTGAACCTAAAATTTAAAAAAAAATTAAGATTAAGTTAAGATAATTGAATAATTTTAGACTAATTTGTCAAAAAGTTGTCAATTTTTCTGCCCCTATTCTTTCTTACAAGTAACTCATATTTCAAAAAAGATAATTCGATATATATGTGGGTGCATCTATAGTGTGAAGGATTTTCTTCAATGGAAAAATTCATACATTAATGACACATGTACGTTGTATCTAATAAACGATTGGCACATGTATTGCTATGTGTTTACAAGTACCAAATATATAAAAATAATACCAAAACAAATAGTCAATTAATGGATGTGATAAATCTAAAATTAATACAAGGCCCACATTTAATTTTTTTTCACCTAAAGGAAAAAATTGCTTTTGCACATAGAATTTTCAATATATGTATATATATATATATATACTTATTGTTAAACTATAAAAACTTTTATTTTATTTTTGTAGTCTTGAACTGTTTTTAATATTGTATGTTTATAACAATTTAATGATTTTATAGTAACATTCGGTGCATTTTTTATACATTTTTATAATTTTACTTAAAAGGTTTAGTAATTTTTCATCATTCTATTGAATTTATGTGTCAAAATGCGTCGAATTTTATTGTGAAATCTTTAAATTGTTATAATTGTAATGTCGAAAATAATTCATGTCTATAAAAAAATAAAATAAAAATTCATGATTGTTAAACAAAAAAAAAACAGTTTAAAGCTGTAAAATAACCCATTTCTCTGCAAAGAAATTATACAAAAAAAAAAATTCAAGATAGAGAACTTTTTTTTATCAATTTTGCTAAATTCAAAAGACGGAACTAATGCTTGTGTAATAAGAGGTGTGTGATCCAATGATGAGACCCATCTCACTTAGATACCTTCACTTGGCATACCATATGAGAGGTTCTGATTTTGAGTCACCCAAGGAGTAGTTTAACGTCGCATGCTAGTTTTGTGTTGTTGTTTGCGAGCCCTATACCCTCTTATACTTCCCGAATTAGTTGATGATTCTCAGATTCTGAGTTAGAAAAAACTAATTCTAGTATAATTTTAGACATTCATAACGATAGTCTGTAATATATCCTTAATAGTTTGTTTCATACTAATTTTTTAACTTGAGGTAAATTTAGTTATAAAATACTATATTATAAATGTTACAAAGGGCAAAATTTTGATTTTGATTGTGAGCAAATGAAATGACATTCTTTTATAACATTTCTATTACAACATTTTGAGCTTTAGGATTTATTATTTTATTTGAGTCTGTTTAACGTGTGCCCCTGAATCATATGTCAATATACTATATATTAATAAAATATACTATGTACAATAGTTAAATCTTATAAAATTTAAAATCTAATAGAAATTGTTGAACCCTAAGGAAACTTTATCTTAAATTGAAAAATTAATCCATATTAACGTATTCCTCATAGGCACACATTAGACGAACTCTTTTATTATATCCTAATTTTGCGATAAGAATGCTTAAAGTGTATGTATTATCATACGACCGAGATCCTCTATTATAGCTTCTATTATACTCTCTAGTACACTTCCTTTAATAGTAACATTCCCTAAGGAATTATCTTTTATTCTATAGGATTTATATTAATAAAACTACCATAAAAAGTGTATATTAGAAAGTGTACTAGTCAATCCTGACCGCTCTAATACACTTCTTTTATTATAATTCGATTAGTATAAATGCTATAAAATAAAATATAAGCCTTAAACTCTAAAATATAAACTATAAGGAAAAAGTTACTACTATAAGAAGTATACTAAAGAGCATTACAAGAAAATCCTTTTTCATTTGACATTTATTTATAAAAATAAAAAAAAAAAAACAAACAAACAAACAGTATAACTCTGTATAATATCAGATTTTAGGCTAGTGTATATAGGGTTTTTCTAGCATGTGTCTAAGGTACAAAATAATATAGATTAATTTTCTAGTTTAAAACATAAGTTTCCTTAGTATTCAACAATTTTTATTATGTTTTGGATTTTATAAGATTTAATAGATTTAAACTACTATATATGATTATTTTACACAGAATTACATGTGGATCCAAAGATAGCATATAAGATTTGAATAAACTATCCAAAGATTGCAAATTATACCTTGCACTAGAGTGCACCTACCAAGGTACACCCTGTGAATAAAATGGCGTTGTTCAACTTAAATGAAAGATTATTAGCATTTCACCTTTCATGCACGCGATTTATTCCTTCCGTATCTCCTTCTTCTCTTCTATGTTCCTCCTCCTCCTTTGTTGTTACGATAGCAACAATGCAATATATTCTCTTTTCATCTTATACCATCGACAACAAAAATCTTTCTGGTTATTCCTTCATGTTTTTATATGATTTTTTTTATCTTCTTTACTGTATTGTGTAAGGTAAATCTATGGATGATTGTAGAAAAATTGTTATTAGAGGAGATGAGGAGGAAGAATCGTTTTTTCTATGCAATGACGAGTTTTCTAGTTGTTAAAATTCTATGTCACCAAAGTTATAGAGTTTCATTTTTAATTGTTAATGTTCAATGGAAATATAACTGTAGTTCCATAATTCAATTGCTAATGTTCTACAAAGACAATAGCAGCTCTATTTTCATATTATTTGATATTTTTTTATCCTATTCAATATATTGTGTAAGGTAAATTTAAAGAGAATTATGGAAAATCATTATTCGAGAATATGAGGGGGAAGAATTATTTTTTCCTGTGTAATTGATATTTTTCTGGGTGTTAAAGTTATGTTCCGGAGTTACAGAGTTTCATATTTCAATTGCTAATATTTCATGGAAATATAATTGTAGTTCCATAATTCAATTGCTAATATCTATAATGGTCGCAGCAGTTTTGTTTTCACATTATTTGATATTTTTTTATCTTATCTAGTGTATTGTATATGAAGAAGTAGGGAAAAATCGTTATTTGGAGGAGATGATGAGGAAGAATAATTTTTCTGTACAATTGATAAGTTTACTGATTGTAAAGTTATATTATTATATGCAGAAAACTCATGAAAACCCCCAGAAAACGCATGGAACGTATATTATATTCTCATTTAATATTAACACATAATCCATAGGACATTATTACAACAAAGTAAACCTAGCACAAAACTAATGGAAACCCATAGAGAATTGATGAAACATCTATTATATTCCCATGAAACATTAACACATAACCCATGAAACATTAACACATAAACCATGAAACATTATTATAACAAAGCAAACCTAGCACAAAACTCATAGAAACCCGTAGAAAACTGATGGAACATGTATTATATTCTAATGGATTATTAACATGTATAATCCATAGAACAAAACTACTATTTTCATAAAACATCAGTATTATATCATCGTAGTTACGGAGTTCCATATTTCAATTGCTATTGTTCCATGAGAATACAACTATAGTTGCATATTTTAATTTCTAACATTTTATAATTGCAGTAGCAGCTTTGTTTTCATATTAATGATGGTTTTCTTGTGTAATTGGTATTTTCAATTGCTAATTTCCATGGAAGTATAAATGTAGTTTCATTTTTCAAATGCTAATGTTCAATGGGAATATAACAGTAGTTCCATGATTATAAAAGTAACCGTACATGAAATATTAAGTTGTGGTGTATTTATTTCAGTATATCTGAGTGACAAAGTTATATATTATTGGTTCCATCTAACACATAATATATGAAAAATTACTACAACACCACAAACTTAGCATAAAACTCATGGAAACCTTCATATAACCGATAATATATACAATATATTTTCATGCAACATTAACATATCACAAATTGAACATTAACATATAACTAATAGAACATCTCACGCGCTTGTGCCTCACTTATTTTCGTTGCGACTGGAATAATTTTTTTCGTTTTTTTGATGTTTTAGTTAAGTGGCTGTTTCTTTGCCCGAGTGCACCTAGCAAGATGCACTTAAGTGCAAGGTATAACTATTGTCCAAATATAGCATGTAAGATTTGTATTTTTTTAGGGGTATAAGATTTGTATGTCAACTAGTTTTCTTTTGAGTATTTTTGTTTTGGAAATGGAAAAATTATGTGCGTATGTATGTATATGGAGAGAGAGAGAGAGAGAGAGAGAGAGAGAGAGAGAGAGAGAGAGAGAGAGAGAGAGAGAGAGAGAGAGAGAGAGAGAGAGAGAGAGAGAGAGAGAGTTAATTAGTTAATTAGAGTGAAAATTTTGGGGAAAAAAAAGATGTGTTGCTTTTTGTGGAAGAACCAATCCAAATATGACATGATGCATACAAATTATTTCAAAGATCATAAATTAAGGTTTTTTGGAAAGACAAATTCAAACAAAATGCATAGCTTTATTATTCAAGACTGAATTTAGTTATACAAACTATACCTGTACTTTATAAAAAAAGAAAAAAAAAACTACAATTTGTCTTGACTTTTAGTTTATTTAAAAATGTTTCTTTAGTTAAATTATTTGTAAAAACAAGTGAATTTGTTTTAATTGCACTCCAAATTCTCATTTTTCCTTTTTGCTTGGAAAATATTCTTGAAAGGAGAAACACTTTTTAGCAGGACAATTTTTTTTGGATATTAGTTTTCTTTTTGAAATTTTTTTCTATTCTAATCAGTCTATCGGTCAGCTGTCCCAAAAGCGATCTTTGAGCTATTTCATCAGATGTAAATGCAAGCGATTTTGGCTGAAAGCATAAAAGTTTATTACAAACATCATATTATTTCTCATAACACCAACTAATATTATATAAAAAATTAAAATCTTAAAAAAAAAAAAGACTAATTTCAAGCACACTTTGACTAAGGAACTTAGTAATAAAAGAATTTTCTATTAGACCAGAGATTATGGGTTAGAAGCACATTCTCTTCCTCAATATATATATATATATAGATAGAGCATAGCAAAATATTAGTGGATATCGACTTAATGATAGAATAATTTTTTAAAAGAAAAAGACAGTGGCACCAAAGTTTAGTTTGTATCCTTCAAATTTTGCATCAACAATAAACAGAGATGAGTGTAGTTAGGATTGCAAATGATCTGAGTCAAGCCGAGTTTTGACTTATCAGTTGAGCTTTATTAACTTTTTTTCGAACTCAAGCTCGAACCGAGTATTACCGACTTATTTTTTTAATATTTCATCTCGAGTTTGAGTCAAACACGGACTTTTCTCGAACTTTTATATTATAGTGACTAGTTTATTGTGACATGCTTTTGTTAAAGAAAATATGTGAATAGATTATTTTTAAAAAATATTTTGGTACCAAAAAGAAAATAAAAATATATTAACACTAATTTTGAAAATATAAGAGCAAACAATAAATAAGTAAATTTAATTATAAATTTTTATTTGAATTATAAGTTTATAAAAAAGCAATTAACAGAAATTTATTAAATGATTTTACAACTTTATGTTTATTTTTATATTAGTATTATAGCGTATATATAAGCTTAAATTTGAATAAATACTTTAATAAAATTTATAATAATTAAAATTTTATTATTTAACTAAAAATTTAATTTTATAAATAATATATAAAAAAATAATATTATATATTTTATTTATTTATTTAGTTGTGTTCATCGAATTTCGAGCAAAAGTTTTAAAAAGCTTGAACTTAACTCATTATGTTATTCAAGTGAACCCGAACTCTCAAGTCGAACTCAATCAACCCTAAGTTCAAATTGAGTTTTGACTAAACTTTTCTACGAATATTTCATAAACGATTTAGTTTATTTGTTGTGATAAAATTTTGCTTGTTGAGTTGACATTTTCAAATGATGTACATAAAAATAACTGAAAAATTACATTTTACTCTTTTACTTTAAATATATTTTTAATGCATTTCTTTTTTATTTTACTTGAAAAAAGTGTTCATATATCGATTAACTAAACAAGAAAAAAGATTTATTTTAATATTAGAATCATTATTTGAAAAATAAGAATAAACAATAGTTTCATGTTATGCATAAATATTACAAACAAGTTTCGTGTTGCTATGCATAAATATCACAAACAAGTACAATGTCCTTTTTTATTTTTCAGGTGGCACCTCAAATGATAGAAACACTCGTTAAAGTCATAGGTATTGATTTGAATTATACCCTAATGTATTAAAAATTATATTTTTCTCATAAAAAAACAAAAAGTATATTTTTTAATTAACAAAAAAAAGTATAATTTCTTTTAAGGAATATTTAAATGTTTTCTTAAAACTAAAAAAAACGGTAGATGGTGAAACACGTGAATAACTACGCGTTTCGTTTCTATTGGGTTGTGTGAGGATGAGATGAGATATTGATGCATCCTTAATGCCATTCTTCTCAACTAACTTTCTATTATATATATATATATATATATATATATATTAAAAGAAAAGTTATATTGAGTGTCTAGGAGGGCCATGTAGTACCTTTCTTTTTTTTTCTTTCTATGCAAAAATAAAAGTAAGAGATAATTAATACTAACAATTATCTTTATCCTCTTATATTTAAAGTGGACTATATTAAATTAATATAAAATAATATTTTGCTAAGACCACCCCATTCATCCAAAAGAGAAGGGAAGGGGCCTATGTATTTGTATGACCCTTACAGATTTAACCCTATCTACACCCGGAATCACTCTCCTAGCAGTCCTGCCACCACGTCACAGAATGGGAGCTCGTGTGAAACCCCCTCTCGGGTTTATGGTCCGTGCAACCGTACCGATTCTCACCTGGGAGAACGAAACTACCTTTAGAGTCAAGCTAACTGCTGCGCTTACGCCTCCAACAGCAGAAAGAAAACAGCGGGAAGAGCTTAATAACAAATTTTAAACTTTAACTTTTTTATAATTTAAAATTTAGAATAATTATCTAATCACTAATACTAATATTAATTTGATAAAGAGGTCGATAAATCAAATTCGGGAATCTAGATGTATAGCGCGAAAAAAATTATTATTTTTCCTCATCTTTTCTACTCTTTCTCTCTCTATACAATTTCTCTCTAACTTCTCTCTACTCCTTCTCCACTCTAAAACTAAAATCTTTAATATTGAACTTGTATTGGAGATAGATATGGATCATTATAAAGAATCTGTGTGGAAGAAAATATCGATTTAAATGTAAGAAAAATTGAAATTATTATTTTTTCGGCACTGACGCTCGGATTGTCCGGACCGCCGACTCAGATATGAGCGGGTCGCCCATCTACATGAGTGGATCGCACAGATGGGCGACCCGTTCAGGTCCGGATCGCCGGTCCGGGTGACCTGAGCCCCAGTTAGTTTTTTTTAGGAAGAAAGAATTTTTGTAAGTATTTGGAAAACTTGAAACATGAATAACTCTGCGATCGGATGTCTGTTTAATGCAAATAACCAGTCGTTTCGATGGTTCTCATAAAGACAAACGTAACAGCATTGTCGAAAAAGTGATCCGGACGCATTTCGAGGCAAAAAAATTGTCTTGTATAGTCGAAAACTTTGACGAAACACAACTTTGCGCTCGGACGTCCGATTGAGGCGATTCTTGTGGGCATTTCGTTTATTTGTTTGAGATCAACTGTTCTCACAAAAATGTTGTTGTTTTGTTTTAATTTATGATTTTGCATTTTTCTAATACTTTCTTTCTTATTAACTAAGGAAATTATGCTGCCAATTTTTAAACTAAATAGAGGAGCAGTCCTTTTTTTATTCTAATTACAAAATTCAAATTATTGAAGTTGGTAAATATTGAAATACATAAATACTTTATTATTAAATAAAATCTCATGCACTTGTTGTAATAATGTTTCTATGTTATTTTCCATGAGGTCAACGTTCCAATCTTCTTACCAGTTTTAAATAAATGAAAGGATGATCTGGTAAATAATGCACAATCAAGGTGTGTTATCTGCCACATAGGATATTTAGACCGTAAAATTGTGAATTAGTGATAACTCACAATGAAGATGCAAATAGAACCAAATAACTGAATGACGTAAATCCAAATAAATTTGAAGAATTTTTGGAACCGGAAAAATACGTGGATCACGGATATTTATTTGCAACTGATCGAATCTACGTCTTTTTATTACGATATAGTACGAAAAAATTAAAATCTTGATATATTTCATATTAAAAATAAAATTGTAAAATCAGTGTAATAAACAAAAATTTAAAAAACTAACATTTAAAAACGACTTTTTCGACGATGCCATTGCGTTTGTCTTTACGAGAACCATCGAAACGACTGATCATATGTATTAAACGAATATTCGATCGCAGAGTTATTTATGTTTTAAGTTTTCCAAATACCTACAAAAATTCTTTCTTCCTTAAAAAAACCAACTGGGGCTCTGGGCAATCCGAGCGTCAGTGCCAAAAAAAAAAAAAAAATCAACTTTTCTTACATCTAAATCGATATTTTCTTCTACAAATTCTTCATAATAATCCATATCTACCTCTAATACAAGCTCAAATTGTGTAGAGAGAGAAAGAGTAAGAAAGAGGAGAGAAAACAATGATTTTTTTCACGCTATACATTTAGATTCATGAGTTTGATTTATCGACCATTTTTTATAATGTAAACATTTTTTAAAATTAATAAATATACATGTATATATATATATATGTATATATATATATGGAAGTGAAGCCATAATGACATGTCATGGCGCCTGATCAGCATCAAGTGGAAATCTTCTCATTTTTATTTTGAGAATAAGCAAATCAACGGATTCATCTTCGTGCATTAATTATTGAATTAAAAGGACAAATTTTACTCTGAGTTAGACTTTTGTAGTTTTGTTAAGCATGATTTTGTTTCTAAATAATTTATTTTGTGCAATATGCTCTTTTTTACCAGTCATATTGAATTACTCAGAAAAAAAAAAAATAGTTATATTGAATTGTATCTCATGATGGAACGAATGCATTCATGTAGTTCTTCTTTCATGATTTCAATGAATTTTTAGAGTTCCAACGCATAGGATGGAAGAGTTTTTAACCCTCTTCTTTCCCATAAGCTCAATCTTGTCATTTTTCCCATTTGCATAATTGCATTTAACATAGGAAAAAGAATATCGAGACATCTCTCATAACTTGAACATTAAGTGACCATAGAATCTAAGAAAATCACTTGCTTGCTTGGGGGTAGAAAATGAAGATTAACCACAATTTAATCTGCTTAAGTAAGGAAATTAATTCGTGGTTAATCTTCAATCATTTGTGCAAATGGAAGTTTAAAAGGACTATAAGTCTACAATCACACATCTTCAACATTGAGGATAATTTCATTAAATTGTTATAAGTTTATAATATTAAAAATAGTTTATTGATTGAAAAAGATAAAAATAAAAATTCTTGAGCATAAACTATTAAAATAAAAGTTGAACTTAAAGTTCATTGTTACAAAAGAAATAATAAAAAAAAAAACTCAAGTATACGTTTTTATTTGGGAAAATTTGGGACTATGTTGCCAGTATGAAAAAATGGACTTTATATTTGATAATAGAGTACTTTTTAGAGATGATAATTGAGATCCTAATTTATGGTGTTATAAATTACTTTCAAACACTTAAAATTATAAGGTTGACGCTCATATTGTTTATACCACTTTGTATACCCTAAGAGAAATTCAAAGGAAAATATATTATAAGAGGGATATTTTTTCAAGAGAGACCTTGAAACTTAAAAATTTTAAAGTTGAATGAATTTTTAAATTTTTTTAAAATTAAAATTTATCTCTCTTATCTTTTTGTTTTTTTAATTCTAGATTATTTATAAAATATCGATAATTTTTAACTATAACTATGAGATTTCTTAGAACGTTTTCAGGGAACTTTTTGGAACAATTTAATTATTATTATTATGTTTTATCCATGATAATTAGTTACAATATTTAAATTATATTATTATAATAATTTTCTTTAAAAAATAATTTTTATGTAATAGCAATCAAAAGTGTATTGAAAATAATTTACATCATTCTAAAAAATAGTTGAACTAAACCATAATTAGATACTCAATTGTCAAAATATAAAGTATATTTACTTAATTGACATCGTCTCAAACTTTAGGGTATTTTATATGAACGTATTCCTAATTGCCTTAAGTAAATTAGGAATTCCAAGAAAAACAAAAAAAGTACTAGGAAGACACTTAATTGTTATAATTAAAAGTCCAAATATCTAAGTAACACAAACTCTATAGTTCAATTTTTCTTCTTTTTTTCTTAAATCTATCATATCTTAGGAAGGCACTTTAAACTCTTCAACAATCTCCCGCCATTTTCAATATTTTGAAAAATCACTTTGGATGGATCCAAAATAGTTTCTGGTATATAATCCCTACATTAGTAATGATGTCTTTCTGACTTGAACCACTACCTTTATTTCATTTTCATAATTTGTAATACAAGCTAGTAGACAAACTTTGAACCAAACGTATATGTAACCAGTCACTAACATCGACGCACATGAATTTGCTTTTCCTTAATTGGCCATACAATAATGTCTTGTATCTATATCCTTCCCAAGCTTTATGGGATGTTAAATCCTACATTCATACAGGCAAACTCTTAATACACCAACCACTTATAGCATTTCACAATAGTTTGTTAAGAACCAACATTCACCCTACTTCTTCTTGTGGGAAAATACACTATGACTTTGGGATGATTGTTTGTAGTGTTCTAATTACATTGCATTGTATTGTCACTTGTTGAATTTAAGCTTGTAAAATGGTCAAGCATTGAATTGAGGTTCCAATGCAAGTAATTATATTTTGGACCTCATCCCCATCTCTAATGATGTCTTTGATAACAACTCTTTTTTACAAATCCTTTTGTCAAAGAGTCTACCAAATTCCATTTTTAATTATCTTTGAAGAAGTTTGGCTTTTTCTTGCCCTTCAACTTGCTAGTTTGTCTAATATTTATCAAATTCTGAAAGTTTCTAGTGGGAAAAATAATCTATTTTTTCTATCCATTATTATAAAAAAGTGTACATTATATAGTTGTCACCATGTGTGACCAATCCTAAACCAACTATAATTAGGAAACTAATAAACTAAATATACATGGATTAGGAGATATAAATCCTAACAATAATAATAATAATCCTAATAATAGTATAATTTTAATCCTTAACACTCCCCCTCAAGTTGGAGCATGAAGGTCTGAAATGCCCAACTTGGAAACTAAACGATGAAAGTGAGTGGTGAAGAGCTTTAGTGAGAACATCGATCGGCTAATGTTCGCTTCGAATATAATAAGAAGAAATAAATCCGTCTTGAAATGCATCACAAACAAAATGACAATCAATTTTAATATGTTTAGTACGTTCATGGAATACAGGATTTTCGGCAATGTGAAGAGCAGCTTGATTATCACAGTGTAATAAAATGGGGCGTGTGATAGGCACATGAAGATCGCGAAGGAGGCTAGATAACCATTTTAGTTCACATAAAGTCATTGCCATGGAGCGATATTCAGCTTCAGCAAAAGAGCGAGAAACGGTATGTTGTTTCTTTTTTTCCACGAAACAAGAGAACCACCAAGTGAAATAAAATAATCGGTAACAGGACGCCGAGTAATGGGGCATGTGGCCCAATCGGAGTCACAATATGCAATCAGGACAAAAGGAAAATTAGACTGAAGAAGAATACCAAGACCAAGATTACCTTTGAGATCGAACAACCCTGATAGCTGCATCCCAATGAGCTTGGCAAGGAGTATGCATAAACTGAGCGAGCGTGTGAACAGAGTAAGCGAGCTTAGGTCGTGTAAGAGTAAGGTAGTTTAGCTTACCAATGAGTCTGCGATGTCATTCTGGTTTATCGAAATAAGATCTAGTAGCCTTGGCTAACTGATGATTGGGTTCAATAGGTGTAGATGCTGGCTTGGCCCCTAACAAACCAGTTTCAGAAAGAATTTTCAAAGTGTACTTTCGTTGGCATACAAATAAACCCGAAGGGTTTCTTGCAATTTCAATATCCAAAAAATATTTGAGAGGACCCAAGTCCTTCATATGAAAGCACTTATTCAAGGAAGCTTTGAATTTATTGAGTGTGGGTAGTGAATTTCCAGTAATTAGTAAATCATCCATATAAATTAGGACACATGAAAAAATATTTCCGCGAGAGTATATGAAGAGAGAATAATCTGTATAAGACTGGGAAAAGCCACACTTACGAAGAGCGGCAGTCAGTTTTGAAAATCAGCACCGAGGAGCTTGGCGAAGGTCGTATAAAGATTTCTTCAGCCTCGGAAACAGGGCCGAAAACCAAGTGGCGGTCGCATATAAACTTCTTCCTGTAAATCTCCATGGAGAAACGCATTGTGGACATCCATCTGATGAATGGCCAATTTCGAGCAGTAGCGACAGAAAGTAAAGTGTGAACTGTGACCATTTTAGCAACTGGGGCAAATGTGCCCGTAAAGTCAATACCTGCCATTTGTGTGTTTCCCAAAATCACCGATCGGGCTTTATATCGCTTGATGGTGCCATCTGCTTTGTACTTAATACGAAATACCCATTTACTCCCTAGAGCACATTTTCCAGGAGGTAAGGGCGTTAAAGACCATGTGCCATTCTTTTCGAGTGCATCAATTTCTTGGCGCATAGCGGTGCGCCAAAGAGGATTAGATACTGCTTCAGAGTAGGTGGTGGGCTCGGATTCTGTGGCTACCGATGCTAAAAAATGCCTGTGTGAAGGAGAAAATTTTCTATAGTCCACAAATTGTGTTATAGGGTAAAGGGACGTACCTGAGAGGTCCGAAGAGGATGAGGGAACAGAAGAGGAATCGGCTATAGAAGTCTTCCATATAGCATTACAATCAAAATCTTGGAGTCGAGCAGGAACCTTTTTAATCCGAGTATTTTTTCTTGTACCAGGTATTTTTGTGGACTGGCTTGGGGAGGAGGAGCAGCTGGTATAAATGTTACTGGATTTGGAGCCACTGGATGAGGTGCAGTGGAAATGTTCTGGTCCAAGAAGCTAGCTGGATTGGATGGATCCGCAACTGGGCCCGTGGTGCGGTCTTGACTGGGCAGAATAGAAACAGAAGTTCGGTAGCTAGGATGGAGGCGCTGGGCCGTGCTATCAACAGGGAGAGAATCGGCTGGCCCATGCGTGCTAGGCTATTCATGCTGGGCCTCGCTGTCAAAAGGAATAGATGCAGTTGGGCTGTGTGTGCTAGGCCGGTCGTGATGGGCTGCACGAGATGCTGGGCCAGGCGAGTCAACAGCTTGGAGAAGGGCTGTCTTGGTCGCGGGCTCCTCCTCCCTTTGTCTTATTAGGCTACATTTTGCTAGGCTATTTGCTCTGGGCTGGATTTGTATGTTATTTTCACGAAAGAATTTACTCCCCTTGCTTGTAAGCCCAACATTTGTTCTCGAAAATTATAAGAGCTTGCAAAATCTGGAGTACATTGTGGGGTTTCCGAGTCTCTGTATGGAAACTTTGTCTCATCAAAAATTACATCTCTGGATATAATGAACTTCTCCCTTTTCAAATCATAAAATCGCCAACCTTTCTTTTTGAAGGGATATCCAAGGAAGACACACATTCTGCTTCGGGCTCAAAATTTATCTCTAGGTAGATCATGATCATGGACATAAGCTAAACACCCAAAACTTTTAATGTGAGAATAAGATGGTCTTTTCCAATGTAGCATCTCATGAGGCGTTTTTCCATGTAACAATGAAGAGGGTGTGCGATTTATAAGATATCTGGCTGTCAGAACACATTCTCCCCAAAATTTTATGGGTAGGGTAGCTTGAAACCGCAAAGCACGAGTGACATTCAGGATATGCCGATGCTTCCGTTCGACCCTGCCATTTTGTTGTGGAGTCCAGCGATGGTGGTCTGATGTATCATGCCATGGGCGGAAAAATATGACTTTAGACAAATAAATTCTGTACCATTATCACTCCGAACTGTCTTTACCGTTTTGCCAAATTGGGTTCTCACCATGGCAAAATAATCTTTTAAAACGGATGCAACTTCGCTTTTCTCTGAGATCAAATATATCCAGACTACCTTAGAATAATCATCTACTATAGTAAGGAAATAAGAGGCCCCGATAATAGACTCAGTTTTGTATGGTTCCCATAAATCACAATGAATTAAATCAAAAGTCTGAGATGCCTTATTTATACTCAAAGAAAAACAGTCACGAGTCTGTTTAGCACGCAGACAAGTATTACAACGTGCAGATTTGGTTCTAGAGTCTTTAGAAAGTCCCAAGAAATTATTTACCACAATATCCGAAGGATGGCCTAACCATATATACCATAATGTGTTGGAATCCAGAACCGTGCTAGAAAAAGCGTACAAAGCTGATAATTGCAATTGCTTGTAGAAGAAAATTCCATTCATTTGCTCACCCACTCCAATCGGCCTCATCGAGATACGGTCCTGTATAACACAAAAATTATCAAAAAAGGTGATAAAACACTGAGAGTCTCAGGCCAATTGAGACAAGGAAATTAGGTTGCATTTAAGTTCAGGAATTAAAAGCACATTTAGGAGTTTGAGTCTAGGAGTTAAGGAGACCATTCCTTCTTGAAGAGCAATTGCCTTAGTACCATTAGGTAGACCAATAGTATACGGGTAGACATTATTTAAATTGCTCAAAAAATCTTTTCTACCAGTCATGTGATGAGAACATCCTGAATCCAAAATCCATAATTTTTTCATACCAGATAATTTATCGGATTGAGTGACATCTCTGTTATTTATAAAGGTCAACAATTTTGACCATTGTTCACTTGATAAATTGGGAATATTGTTGCTGGAGCTTCTTGCTCGGCTGAAGGTTTCCATGCCAACGATGATCGGCGTTCCTCTGCTTTGGTTTGTCATGGCGGTATTGGCCCACGCATCAGCCGATCGTCCTCTCTGCATAAGTTGCTACTGCTATCTTGCTGTACCGCGGCCAGAAGATGGGCGAGATCTGCCTCGCCATCCATCTCTGCTACTGCGATTAAACGGAGGTCCGCGCCGATTACAATGCCTGCAAATTATGCCGCACCAGGTTGAAGACAATGAACCTGGCGATGAACGACAGTGAGCAGTCGGTGAAGGCCATACTTTCAAAATTATTATTATTATTATTATTTTTTAGCAAAGTTTTTTTTCGAACCTGGCTCTGATACAATGAAAGTTTCCAGTGGGTAAAACAATCTATTTTTTCTATCCATTATTGTAAAAAAGTGTACATTATATAGTTGTCACCATGTGTGACCAATCCTAAACCAACTATAATTAGGAAGCTAATAAACTAAATATACATGGATTAGGAGATATAAATCCTAACAATAATAATCCTAATCATAGTAAAATTTTAATCCTTAAAAAATTCACTTTCATAGTAGGATCAATCTCTTTTAGTTGAGTTTCTTCCTTTTTGCTAATTAAATTGATCCTCAACATGCAAAGAGTTGATTAGTTAGATTACTCTCTTTTCCTTATGCTTGTATCTCTCTTGAAAACTTTCCAAGAGGGGAAAGTTTCTCAAACAATGGAACTCACAATAATCGTTTCATCCATAAATATATTATATTGAGTAAAATGATTTAAAATTTTCTTAATTTTCAGAAAACTTTTCCATTTTATCTACCATTTTATAATTCAAAAAATTAGAAACAAGAAACTTCTCCTTGTTGTATTCTCATGCATGTACCTTGCTTCAATGCGCTCTGATAATTAAGTCCTTTACGGTTTTGACCAAATAAAAGACATCAAACAATCTGTCACTTAGTGTTTAGTATAGGGACCATGCATATATATCACTTCATTCATCTCCCACTTCTGTTAGTTGTATATATGTTCTCCAATGCGTCATCGTCTCCATTTGTAGTTGGTTTGGGTGATACGAACATACTTTAACTTTGAGCAGCAACCAAGATGAAATGAACCTTTTCCAGTGACCAAAGTTTTCTCTATCAAAACATTCTAATTTAAGAATATTAGAAGCCAAACCTTTCAAAGAGCCAGCCATTACAACTAATTGTAGTCTTTGTTGGTTTAATTTGCATAAACAAAAAGAAAAGTGACAAGAACAGCTACTTTTGATACATGATAAACGAAAGGTTAGAATATTGTTAAAGAAAGTATGCATGAGCCAAATCGTGAATAAATTCACTCTCCGAAGTGATATGAGCTTCCTTGTAAGTTGTTGTAGAGTTCAATTCCTTACCCAATATTGCTTCTTTTCTATGAGGACTTTGTATTAAAGAAAAAACCCCTCATACAAACATAAAAATAAATTTTAGACCCTTTTGAAGAAGTGTTTATGATCTTTTCCCTAATGAAAGAATCAACAAAGTGTAAGAATTCTTCTTTTCTTCATAAAGAGAAGACGTACAACAAACAACAATTACTAAAGAGTAATCATTTCTTGAATATTAGGAATTATAGATGATCTAAAATCCCTTGAAATCACATTCAAGGATTTCATTTTCAACTAGTTAGAAGATTACTCTAATAGAAGAGAGAAGATAGAGAAATCCTAAGAAATCCTAGGGAAAACCTTCATGAACAAGATGCCATTTTCATTTCCTATTCATCAAAGTTGTAAGTTTCTCTACAATCAGATGTATTTATAGGCTACATCAACCTTTACCTAAGCCTAGTAGTTTGAATAATAACTAAAAGGTAGTTTGGGCATAAAAACCACTAAATTACATGCTTGGAAAAGGCAAAAAATGACATTATAAACAAACACATGTGGCTGGACAGTGGGCTGTTGTTGCCTACAAGAATAGTCTTGCTAGCTCCGGCAGCCTTCTAGACGGTCTCACTTATGAATTAGCTCTTGTTATCTTCAGAAAAGTTGCAGTTCTTCCTATTAGCTTTCCATATAAACTTAAACCAACTTAATTGGACTCTTAGAACTCAAGTTATAGCCATTTTCTCAAAATATGTCATTGATGAAATCGAAGATGAAAAATTCGACATAACACTCATCATAGGAAATCCAAAGGAATTCATATAAAAATGACTTTACCAGTTTGGAAACCTCAAGAAGTCTTCTACAAACTCCATGAATGACACTAGTTAATTTGAAGGCTTCAAGACCATCAAAATTTTCGAAAACTGATTCAGAAATCCAAAAAATTTCATCTTGGCCTCTAATGTCTTCCTTTGAATCAATCTTTTAGCTCTTTTTCTTGGACTTGAAACTTTCAAGAATTCATCAATAGCCATGATCATATCACTAAGAATATATTTGTCTCCTACAAAGTGCTATTCCAACTTGATCTTCATCTTATCTCAAAGGCCATTTGTCATGTTTATTGCACTTTGTAAAGGACAAATATAATATTAAGAAGAGTGAATTTTTCACGATTTGATGACTACTTTCTTTAACTTTGTAACCTTTTGTTTATCTTGAATGAAGAATAGTTATTCTTGTCTTTTCTTTTTGTTTCTACAAATTAAACCAACACATCATTTGTACCAATATGTACTCAGTGACTTCCTGTCTTCAAATTAATGAAATGATTATTCGTTTAAAAAAAGAAAACAATTAGGAGCATTTTTGACATTTGACTGTAGCTCTCTAATGGTTGTTGAAATTTTAACGGTTCACTCATTGTGGTAGCGAGGATGTATTTGGTTTGAGTTTAGTTATGAGAATTTTTTTTTTTTTGGCATTTGTAAAAATTGTAATTGTTTGTGAGAGAGTGTGTAGATCCCAAAATTGAATTTTTATATTGGGTTTTGGAACAAAATCCTATCCAAATACACTCATTTTCAAGTCTAAGAGTAGACGAAGGTATTATTATTTATTATTATTATTATTATTATTTGAAAACACGAAGGTGGTTAGATATCAAGATATTTAATGGATGTCTCTTTAATGTTTCTACACAATAAATCCCCTAACATAAATCTCCCAACTTTAACCCCCACTCCCCCCCTCCTCTCCCTTTAATATGTTAAGTTACGTAAGTTTAATGTAACTTATTTAATGTAATCTTTAAGTATTGTATGAATTTCATGGCTATATAAAGGGGCATGAGAAAAGAATGGAGAGCACACCAAGAAGAAAAGAAGAAAAACATTACTACCACATACTCTCTTATTCTCTCTTTATTTCCTAAGTTATTTTTAGTTATTCTTTCAAGCAAGATATCAAATTTACGATACGTAATGAACACGAGTCTCTACCTTTTGATAATTTGAAGAATTTGGAAGCTTTTATTTTTTCCGATATAATCCTTATAAGGATTAATTCACTAGTGCATTTATTTGCGTAGAAGTTTGAAGATTTAAGTAAGTTTTATTCTAAATTTTATTTTCATGGCTAATCTTACTAAACTTGAATTGATTGCTTTTAATATTTCTGGAAAAAATTATCTATTATGGACACTTGATACTACAATCCATTTGGATGCAATGGATCTTGGAGACACCATTAAAGAAAATAATACAACATCAAATCAAGATCGTGCCAAGGCTATCATATTTCTCCACCATCATCTCCACGAAGATTTAAAGGCAGAATATCTTACTGGGAATGATCCACTTATGTTGTGGAATAATTTAAGGGAAATATATGAACACCTGGAGATGGTTTTTCTTCCAAAGGCACGATATGATTGGCTACATTTGCGACTCTAGGATTTTAAATCCATTAGTGAGCATAAAATTCAGCTATGTTTAGAATTACTTAGCTAAAATTATGTGGAGAAAATATAATTGATGCTGATATGCTAGAAAAAAACATTTTCCACATTTCATGCCTCGAATATGCTCCTGCAGCAGCAATATCGAGAAAAAGATTTTAAGAAGTATTGTGATTTAATTTCATGTCTTCTAGTAGCTGAACAAAATATTGAGTTGCTAATGAAAAATCATGAGACTCGATCTACTGGCTCTACTCCAGTACCTAAAGTGAATGCAACAAGAGTTTCTAATCATGGAAAAGGTCATGATCGTGCTCGAGGCCGTGGTCGTGGATGCGGTCGAGGAAAATATTTTCCCTATTCTCATGAGAAAGAGGAAAATTCCTCAAAATCTAAAAGAATAAGAAAAGAAAAGGAAAGATCCAGTAGATCGTGAGAATACATGTTATCAATGTGGTATGAATGGACAGAGTCGTGTGCTTGCCGTACGACCAAGCACTCACTAAAGAAAAAGGAAAGCAGTGCAGAAGCAAATTTTGCTTCACAACAAAATCCCATTGAAAATAATGATGATGTTGATGATGTTTCTAGTGATGTGACTCATTTTGATGTCGCTGATTTTTTTTAATTATGTGAAAGACAAAGAAATCATCTGATTGGAAATAGACAAGTCCAGAAGACTTGATGTTTTATTTTTAAGTTCACATAAACTTTATGTTAATTTTGAGAAGTTTGATTATAAATGATAATTAAAGATATTTATAATAAATATTAGTATTTCTTTTCTTATTATCTTATTTTAAAGTTTTAAATTTATTTGAAGGTAATATGGCTCTTATTCCCTATCCTGGATTAGAAAAGGAATGTGAAGATATTTGTCTTATTGATTGTGGAAAAATGCACACCATACTTAAACATAGAAAGTATTTTCTCAATTAAATAAAGAGAGATAGATGTTCATAATATAAATGTTAGTTGAAAATTAATTGAAGTATCCGGAAGAACTAACATATTATTACTTGAAGGAACAATGTTAGTCATTCATCATGTATTATTCTCCATAAAGTCTCGGAGAAATCTATTGAGTTTCAAAGATATCCCCAAGGAGACAATGAATGTCACGAGTTTAGAATATTTGTGTATTACTGCAATCATTTCAGGTAAAAAAAACGTGTATTTGAGAAGCTATCATCTCTTTCCTTTGGCCTATACGCTAAAATTTACACAGTTAAAATGCATCATTTGGAAAACCAGAAGTTTACTGATCCAGATAAGTTTATAATTTGGCACGATCGATTGGGTCATCCGGGATCCATAATGATGCTAAGAAAAATTGAAAATATATATGGCTATGAGTTGAAAGGTCATAAGATATTGAATCCAAAAGAATTTACATATGCTACTTGTTCTCAAGGGAAGTTGACAATTAAACCAGCGCAAACAAAAGTAGGAGCTGAATCTCATGCATTTTTGGAACGGATTCATGGTGATATATGTGAACTTATTCATCCATCATGTGGATCATTTAGATATTTTATGGTCCTAATTGACACATCGACACGATGGTCACATTTATGTCTCTTATTAACTCGCAACCTAGCGTTTGTGAAACTTCTTGCTCAAATGATTCGATTACGAGCATAATTTTCAGTCTATCCCATTAAGAAAATCCGTTTAGACAGTGTTGGTGACTATTCTTCCCAAACCTTTGATGCTTATTGCATATTACTAAGTGTTGAACATCCTGTAGCTCACGTTCATACACAAAATGGGCTAGCTGAGTCATTAATTAAATGACTGCAGTTAATTGCTAGACCCTTAATCATGAGAACAAAACCCCCTACATCTACGTGGGGACATGCTATTTTACATGAAGCAACATTTATATGTATAAGGCCGACGAGTTATCATAAATACTCTCAATTACATTTGGCTTTCGGTTATGAGCCATATGTATCATATTTGAGAATTTCTGGGTGTGTAGTATATGTTCCTATTACTCCAAATCAGCGCACCAAGATGGGTCCTCAAAGAAGGTTGGTGATATATATGAGATATGATTCTCCTTACATCATCAGGTATCTTGAACCATTAATATGAGATGTCTTTACTGCTAGATTTGTTGATTGTCATTTCGATGAAACAAGGTTCCCTATCTTAGGAGGAGAATATCAGTAGCAGAAGAAAGACATTACATGAAGAACATCATCATTATGTCATCTACACCCTCGCACATGCACAAATGAACTGGAAGTTCAAAAGATAATTCATTTACAAGGAATTGCAAATTTGTTGCCTGATGCATTTGCAGACTCTACAAGAGTTAGGAAATCTCATCTCCCAGTTGTAGATGCTCCGATTCAAATAGATGTCCCAGTAGGACAAAACGTGAGCTCTATAGCTAATGATTCTAAAGCACGCCTAAAGCATGGCTGATATTTTGGTTCCAAGGATAAAAGCCCCCGAAAGAAAAAGATATTAAATGATCAAAATGACCGTCCAGAAGAGCTAAAGAAAATGAGCTAAAAGAATATTAATAAAGTGTTCAGGATTTAGAAAATATAGAGAATTCCATAAATTTTGTTGCTATAGGTGAAAGTTGGAATCGAGTGGATAAGATTCCTGATAATGCCTTTGCATATAGTATAGCAATTAATGTTTTAAGTGATAATTTAGATCCTGAACCATGATTAATTGAAGAATGTCGGCATAGATCATACTGGTTAAAATAAAAAGATGTGATTCAATCAGGGTTGGACTCACTAAACAAGCGTGAAGTTTTTAGACCTTTAGTCCAAATAGCAAAAGATATAAAACTAGTTGGCTATAAATGGGTATTTATTAGAAAACAAAATGAACAAAATGAAGTTGTGAGGTATAAAGCACGACTTGTAGCACAAGGATTTTCTCAAATATGGGGTGTTGATTACGAGAAGACATATTCTCCTATAATTGATGGAATCACAATTCGATATCTTGTGAGCTTAATAGGAAACGAAGAACTTGATATGCATCTTTTAGAGGTTGTTACTGCATATTTATATGGGGAGTTTGATAGTGACATTTATATAAAAGTCCCTATATGGATTTCACATGCCTGAAGCATGTACATCAAGCACTCATAAAAATTATTCCACCAAATTATGTAAATCTCTATATGGATTAAAGTAATCTGGAAGAATGTGGTATAATCGTCTTATTGAAAGTTTGATGCAAGCTGGATATAAAAATGATCAAATTTTCCATGTGTTTTTATCAAGAAATCCGAATTCGGATTTGTTATAGTTCCGATATATGTTGATGATGTTGATCTCATTGGGAATCTTGAAAAGCTTTTGAAAGTAAGAAATTACTTAAAACAAGAGTTTGAGATTAAAGATTTTGGAAGAACCAAGTTTTATCTTGGTTTACAAATTGAACATGTGGAAGATGAAATCCTTATACATCAATCAACATATACTGAGAAAGTACTTAAAAGACTTTGCATGGACAAGGCCCATTCTTTAAGTACTCTAATGGTCCTTCGGTCGTTAGACTATGCTAAGGATCTACTTTGACCACGGAAGGAGGATGAAGAATTTCTTGGTCCTAAAGTGCCATATCTTAGTGCAATTGGTGCACTTATGTATGTTGCAAATAATACACGTCCTGACATATCATTTGTAGTAAATTTGTTTGCAAGATATAGATCTTCTGCAACTGACGACAGGAATGGCATTAAACATATCTTTCGATATCTCCGAGCAACCAAAGATCTCAGATTGTTTTATGTAAGAAAATCAAAACCTGGACTAATTGGCTAGATTCTGGTTATTTATCTGATCCTCACAAAGCACATTCTCAGATGGGATATTTATCTACATGTGGTAATACTGCTATATCATGGCATTCTATGAAACAGTTTATAACAGCCACATCTTCAAATCATGCCGAATTAGTAGTCATCCATGAAGCAAGTAAAGAATGTATAGTTGAGATTTTTGATAAATTACATCCAAGAAAATTGTGATTTATCAACCAAAAAAGAAATTCCTACTGTATTGCATGAGGATAATGCAGCCTGTATACCTCAGTTTAAAGGAGGATATATCAAGGGAAATAGGACTAAACATATTTAACCAAAATTCTTCTTATATATGAGCTTTAAAATAAGGGTGAAATTGTTGTGATAATCCGGCTGACTTGTTTACTAGGACTTTGCCAACTACAATTTTTAAAAAGATGATATATAAGATTGGCATGCATTGGTTCAAGGATCTTAAGAGATCATATCAACAGGGGGAGTAAGCATAAAGAATAGTGTACTCTTTTTCCTTCACTAGATATTTTTCCCATTGAGTTTTTTTTTTTTTTTTTAATTTAGTAAAGGTAGTATACTCTACTTCCTTCTCCACATCATGCACAGAAAGGAAATCTTCTTTTAAACTAGTCAGAAAAAGGGTTTTTTGGTCTAAACAGAACATAAGAAGGAATGGCCTCAACAACATGCTTCTTGCACCATCATGCCATTTCAACACCAGCATGAACAACTCCATCTCTGCTTTTTACACCTTCTCTAAAGCCTAACCAGCTTGTTGTTTGCATAGCCCAGAAACAGTTTGGCAAGAACATGATAAAGGAAACAATTATGTCGTTTCAAGAAGATTGGCTTTGACTGTTCTTATTGGTGATGTTGCCATTGGCTCCAAAGTTTCTCCTGCTGATGCTGCTTATGGAGAAGCTAGTAACTATCTAATTCGTTCTAATTCATTATATCATGTGGGCTTAATTAATTTTTAGGCAAGATGATATATAATCTATTGGTTTTGGCTACCTCTTGATTTCATGGATGGATCATATGATATGAGTGAGTCCAAAGGGAATGGGGTGGGGAATGTTCTTAATTAAATTTTTTTTTGAATACAAAATAGATGTACTAATGAGAACGACCAGTTGAACAACTAGCAGAAGCACTTGTTGTTGGGGGGAAAATTCTATTATAGATCTGGTCCAAGTCTCCACTTATGGATCATGTTGTAGTATGCATTTAGCATATCAATCTGAAACTTTCCAGTGGGGAAAACAATCTAATGTTTTATGCTATTATTGTCAAATAGTGTACATTATATTCTTGTCAATGTGACAAATCCTAAATAGATTATGACTAGGAAACTCAAACTAATTCCAACTAGGAAGCTAAATCATATTTATACATAGTTTAGGATTTTATAGGCATAATCTTATTTTAATTCTACGTAACAATCCTTAATACTCCCCCTGAAGTTGGAGCATGAAGATCAGAAATGCCCAACTTGGAAGCTAAAGGATGAAATTCTGTGGGATGAAGAGCCTTAGTGAGAATATCGGCTAGCTGAAATTTGCTGCGAATATAGGTGGGGAAAATAAATCCATCTTGAAAACCGTCGCGGACAAAATGACAATCAATTTCTATATGTTTAGTGCGTTCATGAAAAACAAGATTTTCGGCAATTGAAGCACAGCGTGATTATCACAATGTAACAGAATGGGGTGAGTGATAAGTACATGAAGGTCACGCAGTAGGGTCGATAACCATTTTAATTCACATAAAGTCATCGCCATGGAGCGATATTCAGCTTCGACAGAAGAACGAGAAACGGTATGTTGCTTCTTTTTCTTCTAAGAAATAGGAGACTAACAGAACGTCGAGTAATGGGGCAGGTAGCACAATCAGAGTCACAATATGTAGTTAGTAAATGGGGAGAATTAGATTGAAGGAGAATGCCATGACCAGGACTCCCTTTGAGATATCGAACAACACGGATAGCAGCTTCCCAATGAGCACGACGAGGGGCGTGCATAAACTGAGCGAGCATACGGCTGTGTAGGCGAGGTCAGGGTGAGTAAGAGTAAAATAGATCAGCTTGCCGATGAGTTTGAGGTAGCGATTGGGTTTATCAAAATAAGATACAGAAGCTTTAGGCAACTGATGATTTGGTTCAATGGGAGTAGAGACTGGTTTGGCCCCTAACAATACAATTTTCGGAAAGAATTTCCAAAGTGTATTTTCGTTGGCATAAAAATAAACCCGAAGGATTTCTTTCAATTTCAAGACCCAAAAAATATTTGAGAGGCCCCAAGTCCTTCATATGAAAGCACTTATTCAAGGAATCTTTGCATTTATTTAGAGTGGGAATTGAATTTCCAGTAAGTAATAAATCATCCACATAAATGAGAAAGCATAAAAAATTATTTTCCCGAGAGTATGTGAATAGAGAATAATCTGCATAAGATTGAGTAAAACCATACTTACGAAGAGCGGTACTAAGTTTGGAGAACCAATATCGTGGAGCTTGGCGAAGACCATACAAAGACTTCTTCAAAAGACAAACCTGTCCGTGGAAAGATGGGTGAAAATCAGGTGAGGGCCTTATATAAACTTCTTCCTGTAAATCTCCATGAAGGAAGGCATTGTGGACATCCATCTGATGTATGGGCTAGTTTCGAGCGGTAGCAACAGAGAGTAAAGTGCGGACTATAAATATTTTAGCAATAGGAGCAAAGGTGTCTGTATAATCAATACCGGTTGTGTGTGTTGCCCAAAATCACCAAGCAGGCTTTATATTGCTCAATGGTGCCATCTTCTTTATACTTAATCCAAAAAACCCATTTACTCCTAAGAACACGTTTTTCTGGAGGCAAGGATGTCAAGGACCATGTGTCATTTTTCTTGAGTGCATTAATTTCTTTTTGCATGGCTTTTCTCCATTTAGGATGAGAAACAGTTTCAGAGTAAGTGGGTAGGTTCTGAGTCGGTGGCAACGGATGCTAAAAAATACCTGTGTGAAGGAGAAAATTTTTCATAGTCCACAAAATGTGTTATAGGATTAATGGACGTACCTAAGAGGTCCGAAGAGGATGAGGGAGCAGAGGTAGAATGGGATATAGAAGACTTCCATATGGTATTGCAGTCAAAATCTTGAAGTCGTGTAGGTACCTTTTTAATGCGAGCGCTTTTCCTGGTGGGTTGTTGCTAGATTGTTGTTGCTGGATTTTCGTCTGGGCCTAGGCAGAATTTTGCTGTGGCTGGTCCAGAGGTAATTTTGACTGTTGCGGGTGGGCTGGCGCAGGATGAAGACGCTGGGCCAGGAGCTGTTTCGCTTGGGCCAGGGTAAGAGGGAGGTTCTGGGCCAGGTACTGTTGCAGTTGGGCCGACGCAGAGGGAAGGTGCTGGGCTGAGCGTCTGGGCCGCATACACTAGGCCGCACCGCAGATGGAAGAGGAGTGGCGATGGATGTTTTTGGGCGGTCTTCTGGGCTGCACGAAATAGGTTGAACTAGAGAATTGGAAGACTGGATGTGTGTTGTTGTACTTGGGCCACCAGAAGTGGTCTTGTCTGTGGTCTGTGGCTGGTGCTGGTCCGTGGACTGTGGCTGGTGCTGTTATAAAAAACTTCACTCCCCCTATCTGTTAAGCCGGAAATCTGTTTCCCAAAATTATAATCTTGTGCAAAATCCAAATTTTCTCGTGTAGACGCATCTGATATTTCTTTAAATGGAAACTTGGTTTCATAAAAAATTACATCTCTAGATAGAATGAACTTCTCTGCTTGCAAGTCATAAAATCGCCAACCCTTCTTGTTAAAGGGATATCCGAGGAAGACACACACTCTACTTCCGGCTCAGAATTTATCTCTAGGTTGATCATGATCATGAACATAAGCTAAACACCCAAAACTTTTAATGTGAGAGTATGATGGCTTCTTCCCATATGGTAATTCATAAGGAGTTTTTCAATGCAACAATGGAAAAGGTGTGCGACTGATAAGATATCCGGCTGTCAGTATACATTCTCCCCAAAATTTTATGGGCAAATTGGCTTGAAAACGCAAAAGTCCAAGCAACATTCAGAATATGTCGATGCTTACGTTCAACTCTACCATTTTGTTGTGGGGTGCCGGTAATAGTAGTTTGATGCATCATGCCATGGGTTGAAAAATACGACTTTAAACATGTAAATTTCGTGCCACTATCACTCTGTACTACTTTAATGGTCTTGTGAAATTGAGTTTTGATCATGACAAAGTAATCTTTTAAAATAGATGCAACTTCACTTTTCTCAGGGATTAAATATATCCAAACAGCCCTAGAGTAATCATCAAGTATGGTAAGAAAATAGGAGGCACCTATAGTAGATACAGTTTTATACGGTTCTAACAAATCACAATGAATTAAATCAAAATTTTCAGAAGTTTTATTATTACTTATAGGAAAATAGTCGAGAGTTTGTTTAGCTCGCAGACAAATATTGCAAGGAGCAGTTCCAGTTCTAGAGTTCTTAGAAATTTCCAAAATTTATTCACCACAAAGTCCGAAGGATGTCCCAACCTTATATGCCATAATGTGCCTAAACAAGAACAATACTAGAAAAAGCATATAATGCTGACGGTTTCATCGGCTCGTAGAACAAAATCCCACTCCTTTGCTCACCCATTCCAATCAGCTTCATCGAGATACAGTCTTGTATAGTACAAAAATTATCAGAAAGAGTGATAAACACCAAGAGTCTCGGACCAATTGAGACAAGGAAATTAGGTTGCATTTAAGTTCAAGAATTAAAAACACATTTAGGGGTTTGAGTCTAGGAGTTAAGGAGACTATTGTTCTTGAAGAGCAGTTGCTCTAGCACCATTAAGCAGATCAATAGTATATGAGTAGACATTATTTAAATTGCTCAAAAAATCTTTCCTACTAGTCATGTGATGAGAACATCCTGAATCCAAAATCCATAAACTTTTCATACCAGATAATTTTTCAGATTGAGTGGTATTTGTGGTATTTATAATGGTCAACAATTGGTCACTTGATAGTTTGGGAAAGTTGTTTCTAGAACTTTCTGGTTTGCTAGAATTTTTTGCTGAACCTGTCGCCAAATCCAGGTTGAAGTCGTTATCGTCTCCCGCTGCTCCTCCGCGCCATTTTGTATAATTGTTGTCCTTTTCGTTTTCTTTTAGCTGGACTGTCGTTAGGATCAGTCCAGGTCCATCTGAGGATGCTACATAGTAAGCATCTTTCTTCATTCTGCGAACATGGCTTTCTTCCACCATGTCGTTATCAACATTGTCAAGATTGTCGTTACTCATTATGAGAGATTTTAGACAATTGGCTCTGATACCATGAAAATTTCCAGTGGAAAAAACAATTCAATATTTTCTGTCTATTATTGTCAAATAGTGTACATTATATACATGTCAATGTGACAAATCCTAAATAGATTATAACTCAGAAACTCAAACTAATTACAACTAGGAAGCTAAATCATATGTATACATAGTCTAGGATTTTATAAGTATAATCTTATTTTAGTTCTACATGATAATCCTTAATACAATCTCATCATTTATTTATAATCAACAAGGGTGTATGGCTTAATATAAGTTGCATGATACATGAATGAGGATATGGACCAAACCCACACACTTTTTCTTGTTGGGAGGAATTCATATAAAAATATGAAGTTTTTTATTTAGAAAAAAAAATGATAATGATGATGATGCACCAAATATGAAGACAATTTTGATGGCAGCAACAATATCACGGTTTCCGTCACTTCCACTGACAAGAAATCCATCACTGGCTTTGGTTCACCTGAGGAATTCCTTTCTTTTTTTTTCCTTCTATGACACAAAATCTTCATGTTTTTATAAAGCAACTACTAGTAATAATTATGATGATTATTATTTGAAATGGCTCTTTCATTCAGGTGGACTTATTTGCTAGAGAAACAAGCTTACTTTGGCGGCACTCTGGCAGAGGTAACATTCCTACTATTATAGCTTTGCATAACCTTCATTATGTAATATTTATTTTAGAGTTTTTTTAATATGTGCCTTGGGAGTAACATTAATTTAGATGAAGTTTTTGATTTAATATATAAATTTTTTTAGAATTTTAACAATTTATATTAAGATTTTAAATTTTATAAGATTTTTATATATGATTTATTATATTAGTATTATCACTGTGTCTTTTCGAAATACACGTTAAACAAATCTTTTATGTTATAGCAATTAATCCTTAAGGTTTATTTTTATTATTTAAATTTACGAATAAAAATGCTATAACAAGAACGCTACAAAAAATATTATAGGAAGATGTTACAAAGATTCAATTCAAACGGCTACTATAGTAGTTGAGATCCTATGTAATATATTATATAAGACTTTCTCTATAATATTGTTAATATAGCATTTTATTAATAAAATATTACAAATAAAAGATAAATTTCAAAAAATTTAAGAAAAAAAGTACTAGAAAAAAATATTATAAAAATTGTTACGAGTAGAATATGTTATGTAAAATGTTAGTATAATAAGAATGTTGGAAGGAAAGTGTAGAAAAAATGTGAGATTGGTATTTTTATGAAGAATTAAGAAGCGTAATAGTTGGTTTGATTATTATGATGGAGGGTGGTGGGAACGCAGTGGCTACTGCTAATATATTGGAGACATCAACTCCAGTGGTAGATGGAAAACAATACCACCTCTTATATGTGTTGATGAAGGCTGCAACAATCAAAGATGGAAAACTCTACATTTGCAAAGCACAAGCTGAGGTGCTATGCTAGAAAGTTTGCTGAGAATGCATCTTCTTCCTTCAGTCCAGAGCAATGTGGATAACTACTAGGTTAGGTACCCTGTTTTTTGTTTGTTTAATGAACTGAAATCTTTGCATATTAGGAAGGATTCCCTTTTAATGAACTAAAACCTCTCATCTTTTATATATATCACACCTCTTTTTTTGTTTTTTATAGGCTATCCTAACTAACTAATTGATTAGACTAATTCGAATTCAACCTAAATTATGCCCCAAAATTTAATTTTTATACAGAAAGAGATTTAACCAAAAATACTTTCATCATATACACGATCAAACTTGCAATATTATATCAATATTAATGTCCGCTTATTGACAACACCCGCTTATTAACAATAAGGATGATGTTTGATAACAAAACATCCTCTTTTAAGTAACTCCACTTACTTATCCACCTAATTGCCTAATGCCCAAGTATACTACGCACAAGGAACCACCATACCTTAAAGAAGTTGAAATTCTTAAAATGTCGCTCTCAGAATTCAAACTTTAGCTCCTCGTACCAATTCTGCAGCCCCAAGACCAGCATACCACAAAACCAGTTATGCTGCTCCCATTCTATCCCCAAGAGGGCTTGACAAAGCAGCCTATAGTTTTCACTTTCTTGAATAGGTTACAAATTAGGGAAGAGTAGCCAAATAAAATGTGTTCTCGAAACAAATAAAAACACATAAAACTGTCAAGAAAACTACGCTTGAATCCCATGCTTAAAAGCCCAAACCATGATTCTTATAAATTGTAAACTTCTAGAGGGTTAAAATATACAGATATAGGAGGATCCAAATCTTTCAAGAAAGAAAGAAAGCCAGCCAGGTAATAATAAGGATTGAATCAAATATATAAAAATTTAGAAAAGAAAAAAGTAGATAAATTTATTAGAAGAGTGGATGATGGCACATTTCACATTCTTGTTTGATATAAATGTCAGAAAGTGAAAAGAATTTACATTAAAAGCATGAAGGAATGATTAAGGTGAGAGATGAGCAAGAAGAAGAAGAAGAGAATTTTGGAAGAATTTTCTTCAAGTTCCTCCTCCATTGCAGTAGACAACGCCATTAGAATGCTTACCATTGCACTTGTTCATCGTTGCTATCTCTTTCAAACCCCAAACACGAATGGTTCGATCATCGCTAGCAGATGCTAGCATATGAGGATTTGCAGGATTCCAACTAACACAGTTCACTGTCCCAGAATGTCCAGGCAATGTCATTACTAGCTCTCCAGACCCTCTATGCCATATATACACCTGCACATACAATTTTACACTAACCCATTGTTACCTCACTCTTTGGACTGAAATACACATGCAACTTCAACTTTCTAATGTGAAATATCAACAGAAAATTTCAAAAACAAAAATTCATATATATATATATATATATTAGCATATAAAAATCATTATATATGCACATCAATTGTCTGTCTATTAAAGAGTCATATTCAGGTAAACTAATGCTAATAGCTAACGCCCATGAGCTAGAATATTAGCCGTTTCAGGAACAACAGCTACAACTAGATTTTTCCAATGGAACTGATTGCTTGAACCAAAATCATTTAAACCTTGCCGGATAAATAACTATCTAAGCTTATCATCAACTTCTAACATTTATATGTCCAAAGGCAGATAGAAAAATTTTCAGATACTAACATAATTAAACACAGCAATAACTTCTTAATGTAAGAATTTTCTGACCCCAAGAAAAAATGTTAGTAAGTTAGTGATATGCTACTTAAACCAATTGCCTACACAAGATGCAAACGAATTCCCATCCTTAAATCCTCATTAACAGCTTAATCCTTAAAATGTAGATGCAAATCATTAACATCCAAGAAGTCCCGGGTTCAAGTCTCCACGCCACTTGTCAAAGAACACTGTTTTGTGCATAAAAGGATTAAGCCCACACGTAAGACAATATGCTATTAGTGCAAGACAGAGCAATGCACTGCCTTTATGACACAAATTCTAGAGGGGGCAATAACAGGCAAGTATGGCACATCAAATGCATAGAAATGACTAATCAAGCATGTCAAAAGCCATCTGGAAAAGTCCGGAACTGCATATCAACAATAAATGATTCAATAAACCCAATAGGATTCCAGAGTACCTGGGAATCCTCACTCCCGCTGGCAATAAATGCTTGCTCTAGGCCGCCAAAACAAGATCTTACAACAAATCGAGAACGCTTGTGACCTTTGTACTTGTTTATCAGCCTTGCATTTCCTTCTATATTCCATAGATGGATTTCTTGGTTCAATAGACTAACCAGTAAAAGCTTACCGTCCCTAGATAGTGCAAATGAAATAATTGGTTGATCTTCTTCAATTACTTTCTCAGCCTTCGAATCCCATCCAAATAAAAGAATTATATTTTCTTTACAAACGGTAATAATCTGCTTCCCATCATTAGTTATCCCCAAGTCTGATATCCTAAGAGTCCGTTGCCCCTTCCAACATTCCAGCTCCTTCCCATGCAGATCCCACATACTAATGCTTCTGTCAGTAACACCAGTAAATATTCTTTTTCCATCTGGTGCCCATACAGAAGACACCATACCCACACCAACTTTTTCATAAACATGGAGGCATTCACCAGAGGAAACATCCCATCGTCTGACTACCTCTTCTACTCCACAAGTGAGAAACTGGTTGTCATCAGGACTCCATGATATAAAAGATACAGGTTTTTGATGCCCTGTTAATCTGTGCTTCAAGGAGACACGACCATCCCGTTTTACCTAGATAAAGATAAATAATCAGTAAAGCAGCATCTATCCAGTGACAGAATGAGAAAGTAAAGATCTTCTAATATGATGCATAAGTTAACCACGAAGTTCTGGACTCAGAAAAGCAAAATCCTTGAGAACAGAACTGAAAGTGACCAACAATAGAGAAAATTAAAATCAGCTTCTTCTAGTCGCAGATTTGTAACATCAAAATTGTTCTTTCAAGCTTAAAGCAACTGCATCAGCACTTCAATTTACTGATGGGGCTGGTTCATTTCTTTAATTATCGAACCTATTTCGAGATTATCTAATGATATGAAGGTTCAAATGAGCACAGAAAAAGAATGAAACAAATCTATTCCTCCGTCCAACTCTTTCAAGAAACAATATATCTTGATGGAGAGAGAGAGAGAGAGAGAGAGAGAGAGAGAGAGAGAGAGACAGAGAGAGAGATTGGGGCTGGTTCATTTCTTTAATTATCGAACCTATTTCGAGATTATCTAATGATATGAAGGTTCAAATGAGCACAGAAAAAGAATGAAACAAATCTATTCCTCCGTCCAACTCTTTCAAGAAACAATATATCTTGATGGAGAGAGAGAGAGAGAGAGAGAGAGAGAGAGAGAGAGAGAGACAGAGAGAGAGATTGTTAGTGTGTTTGTAGATTATTTAGAGTTAAGAAACAATAAATCAAGGGTTTTTCCCTTTTTCTATCACTCATTAGATGAACCTATTTCGAAAGTATCTAATGATGAGGGTTTTCAAATGACTGCAGAAAAAGAACGAGACAATCTATTCCTCCGTCCAACTCTTTCAAGAAACGATCTATCTTGATTTCATCAATCAATTCTAAGTTTCAGCTAACAAATATTGCCATACAATGAAATCACAACAAGAGCCCTGTGTAACATTTCAAGATCTTATCTTTAGAGAGATAAGCAGATTAACTAATTAAGACATATCCTAACCTAAAAGAAAAATGTCTATCACTCATTTTCCAGGGCACACAGCAATCCTCGTCTTCCATCCTGCATTACACGACGACACATAATAACAGGCAGCACTTGCTGTCAAGCCACATTATAAGATGTAGTATTTAACTTGCATCATTTTTAAAGGAATACCACTTCTGATAATCTCATCTTCCGTATTTCTTGTATCAGAAATACCATCTTGTGCTACAAGATACTTGATGTCAACCACCATCTTCATTGTCTTTTTTCTTAATTTTTATCTTATGCTGAGTTAAAATTACCATATTCATCATTACTGATGAACAAAGGACAAGGTCATTCTTAAACTGTGCCAAATGTAGAACAAATGCTAAATAACAACTACTTAGAAGATAATTAAGAGAGGAAGAATGAAATCAATAACAAATGGGGTAAGGCCAGGCTTCAATTAACAGGGTAGAACGTCCATCTTGTTAAACCAGTGGAAATCATAGTAGGATCTTACACCAAATAATCCTTGGTTCTTATTTTACATATCAAAAACAAAGTATTCAAATCAATGACGTATCAACACAAGAACAATAATTAAACACATCTGCAGCCAGGATTCTGAGTATAATATTTGGCATGATGCCGAGATGACAGAAAACGAGACCGCCAAAACTAAGACAAAGCAATGAAGTTAACTAAAGAATATTGTGGCCTGCAATTTAACAAAGTGATGCTTATTAGATCAAATTGCAAAGGAAAACAAGATCCTCAACTGATACAAAAAACATTAACGAGATTCATGTTTCCACCCTCGAACTGAGGAAAGATATAAATGCCTAGGCAGCTCATCAAAATGAAATAGCACTTTACATAAGTAAACTACTCTCGATCAAACAAACATGCTAAAAAGGGGGATTCGTTTCAATTTTTCCTTCACTGTCTAGTCTAAGCATTCAAATTAACTTGAGAACAATATACAGAAAAAAAAAGTAGCCATGATTTTCTTCATGTATACAGTTTGCTAAATAAAATGGAAACATTTCCCTGAATTTTGTCCAAGAAAAGACTAAGCTGGAAGTTAAAAATAACTTGCATTTAGGTCACTATCATTATCTATCCAGATTCTCTACATCTGCTCAATTTATAGGATTGCTAAAATGAAAGATGTCTTCAATATTTCCAACAAATGCTTCCTTATGTAGCCCCTCAAGAAAAAGTGTAATAGCAAAGCTGATGATGACCATCTTCATTTATTCTGGAGTAACGAATGAAAATCTTATAATAATCTTCAGGTATTGATATTCAATAAGATAAATAATCTAATGTTGTCTAGATATTGGTTGAACTTACATTTTCACTATTTTGAACAGGAAGAGACCTCCAATTTTTCTAGAATCCTTGAAAGAGATATATGGATAAATCCACTCGCTGACCCATAAATTAAGTTACATAAAGTGAAAAGTAGCATATATATCTAATTTCAAGTCCAAGTGATTAATAAGCCAAACTAACAAGTCCGTTTTGATGAGATTTCAAGTACACTTAATGTAGTTCAGGCATTAAAACCCTCCATTTTCTCTCTGATAAGAGATACTTCTCACAAGAACTCTAATTATTTGAAGAAGAGGGAAGTGGATGAAGCAGTATAGTTTGCTTACTCAGCCTTTTGATCTCTAGATCTTCAAAGTCATTAACCAGCCCCCCCAACCCCCCCAAAAAAAAAAAAGAAAAACACCGTGTGAGACACAGCTGATTATGCTCTAGGCCACTTAAATTACGTTTAGGAGCCACGATTTCCTCTCATATGCTAACAGTTGGAAAAACATTCATAATAATGAACTAATAAGGAAATTCATGAAAAAGATGCAGCGAAGATTTACAAAATAGTTGGCAGATGCTCATGGAAGAGCAAACTAGCAGCAACTAAATTCCAGTGGCTTTTAAGGATTCAGGTATCAAGTGAACATTTCAATACAAATAACTTCAGATACTTTATAATATTCAATAGAAAGATCCAGTTACCTCCCAAATAATCACCGAGCGGTCATTTGATGACGATGCCAAGTATTTCCCATTGTGGGAAAATTGCAAAAACCAGACTTCATCATGGTGCTCTTGCAGTATCTGCAGCATTACAACAGCCACCAATGGCATCAGTGCTTGCGTTAATGAAACAGTAACATATGGAATATAAATTTAATAGCTGCAGTGCACTAGCAAACTAATATCCTAGTTTTCCTAAATATCACATCCTCCTCCATATATATGAATTATCCTCCAGCATCTCAGACTGCAAGTGAAAAGCTGATGCTCATCTATCCCCAAAATAAAACTGCAACCACCTTTGGAGACTAGGTCCACATTGCCATCCAAATGTAAAAGCAAGGCCATATTCCAACTGATAAGCGATGAATATTTATGGACTTTCACAATCTATAAAGACTAGGGTGCGAGTTCTGAAAATACTAGCTAAGTTAGTTGAAAACAAACCTAGAAGATACAAAGGCTTGTAAATTAAGTTCAATGTTCAACCACAGGAAAACATGAGCAACTGAGGTGGCAAGACAGGTTATAGGGAAGAACGAGAAAAGAAACCGATAGTTTTTCTAGTTAAAGAAGTGTAAACGAGTAATATGAGCATGTCATGGTTACTGGAGTCCACTCATAGGATATCGACTTCCATGACTTTTTTTTTTTTTTTGGCTAAATTCCATGACTTGCATTGTACTATAGCCATCTAGGTGATCAAGAATTAACTTTCCCTTATAAGATTACAAGATATACTTTGTCCTGTACTGGTCAAAAACTTTTCCCCTGACAATTCATAGGATTAGTGATGCATCAGTCGCAGTTTCCTTATTTTAATTCTTCATTCTTGCTTTTAGGTCAGGAATTCGGACAAACTTCAGTTGCAGATGCTAAAAAAAATTCTGGCAGAAACAGAGTAAGCACTTTTCAGCTGTTTGTCATGTTCCATTTGTGCTGGCAAGTGTATAACTCTTAACACTGTAAACACTTTGCATAGAAGATGAACAAACATACAACTTCTAGATCTACAAAAGGCAATGAGACACTTTGAGGTAGCATAACCACCTCTGTGCTAGGTGAGTGACAGAAGTTTCAGTTCATCAGAATTAAGGACCACAATATGATATAATATCGATCAACTATTAAGAAACAAAACTTCAGTTTGCAGATGCTAAAAAAAATTCTGGCAGAAAGAGAGTAAGCACTTTTCAGCTGTTTGTCATGTTCCATTTGTGCTAGTAAGTGTATAACTCTTAACAATGTAAACATCCTGCATAGAAGATGAACAAATATACAACTTTTAGATCTACAAAAGGCAATGAGACACTTTGAGGTAGCATAACCGCCTCTGTGCTAGGTGAGTGACAGAAGTTCCAGTTCATCAGAATTAAGGACCAAAATATGATGTAATATTGATCAACTATTAAGAAACAAAACTTCAGTTGCAGAGGCTAAAAAAAATTCTGGCAGAAAGAGAGTAAGCACTTTTCAGCTGTTTGTCATGTTCCATTTGTGCTAGTAAGGGTATAACTCTTAACACTGTAAACATCTTGCATAGAAGATGAACAAACATACAACTTTTAGATCTACAAAAGGCAATGAGACACTTTGAGGTAGCATAACCACCTATGTGCTAGGTGAGTGACAGAAGTTCCAGTTCATCAGAATTAAGGACCACAATATGATATAATATTGATCAACTATTAAGAAACAAACATTAATACTTGCATAAGAAGATAAATCATAAGTTCATCACTCAATTCTAATTGAACAGCATGAGGCACAGAAATTCTAATTTGAATATACTGTTCTATCCTGAGAAAGGAGATTGATATTCATTTCCCTGAAAAGTCATTTGGGCATCTATGGAATGACACGTGTAATTGAATGCATTGAGTGACAAGGTTTTCCAGGAAACATTGACCATTGGAATACAAAAAGAAGATCCATAGACATAATACTTTATATCCGCAAGGATGAGGAAGAGTAGCCTAAAATGCAGAAACTGCAGAGGCAGTACCAAGTATCATGGATAATAAACGAAACAGAGAACTCAATTTGCGCAATGGAGTAAGGTGTACAGTACATCTTAAAAATTTAAAAGAAGCATGAAAAGACAAGCACAACCAACATAGTACTTTGAAAACCTTTGGGATACTGTGATTCTTTGACATGGAAACTTTCTCTGCACAAGCTCATACTTGTTGCTCAAGCATACCCTTTTTTTTTTTTTTTTTTTCTGGGAGATGAACACTGCCATTCAGGGGTTTGGGATATGTTAGCTCCATCCAGACTACCAAAATATCATATACTGGATCCATTGCCAAATAGTTTCCACCATTAAAGCAACGTCATGAATAGATCTTATTGTTTTCTTCAATCTATGTGTAAACTTCTACATTATGCATGTTTTCGAGCAAGTATATCCATAGTGAAAAGAAGATAAGAGTAAGAATCTGACAGACATCTAATTATTTGTTCATGTGTCTGGATAGCTTATGACACATTTTTGAAGAGTCAAAAAATTTCTGGAAAAAGTCCAAATTTCTAAGTTCAAAGAATGAACACGAATGTCTGACCTGCAAAGTATGCGAAGGAATATGGTCTTTTCCACAATGATGGTCCATCAACAATGACATTTCCCCAACCAACGAGTTGTGAAACCTGCAAGCGTCTCGCTGCAAGTCAAGAGCCTGCTCAACAAGGTGTACCAATCTTTTCTCAGGTATCATCACTGTAGGGGGAAACAATTTTTGCAATTCCTCCAGCAACTCTGACCGGGACTTCACCCTTAGAGTATCTTGACCAGAAACTCCAACACCATCACGTTGAGGAGATATAATAAATGAAGAAAGCTCCCTAATTCTATTACTGCTCAAAGAAAGAGGAGCAATTTCAGCTCTCAACGTCTTCAGAGCATCCATAATTTTTCCAGCATCCAGAAGTTCAAAAAATTTCTGCTCCAAGATTACAAGAGATGCCAACTTGACAATAGATTCATCTACTAGACCAATTTTGTGTAATGAAAGAACACTTTCATCCCATTTACCATCAAGAACTTGCTGCATAAACAATTTCACAACAGGAGAGTGCAATAGTACCCCTGATTCTTCCTCAAGATGTGCCCCAGTCTTTTCGTAGCCAAGTGAATATAATGCCTCAGCTATGATCCTAACAAATTCAACTTTCTTAACAATACCTTTCAGACCCACAACCTCATCGTCCCCATCAGATGTTAGGGACCGAGCCATTGAGCCACTCAGTGAGCTACTTGCAGGCTCTCTAATATATGCACCGTTTGACAGATCACTCAATCCTCCAGAAGATACTTTCACACGTTTTGAAGGTGGTTCATCATCCTCTACACCTCCCATGAAATGCACACCTCAGCCCATATATAATTAGAACGTAACACCTCACAGAAGTTAAGATTCTATCTTCAGATACTTAACTGAATCACAAAAGAACCCTGCAAAATATGTCCCGAGGAAAGAACATAAGTAGGAAAACTTGATAGAAACTATAACTAAGAGGATTGAACAAAATAATCCAAATCCTGGACCAGAATAATATTTACCATTTCGCATATTTCTATTTTTTAGTAAATTAGCAAACTAAAACTAAAAGATTATCAACGGAACTGCAGCCCAAGTGTCCCAAGAAAAGGGAAATAACACCATAGGTCACTTCCTGGACAAAGTCAGTACTCATGGCTCTAACTCACAAAATAGTAGCAAGGAACCACACTTGATCCGCTAAAGCAGAAAAATATAGGCAACATGAGCTCATAAACTTTTGCACTTGATTGAGCAAAGTACTTCGGGACAGATGTACTATCATTTCGAATATTGTATTCCATGAATATGGAAGAAACTAATATCACAAGGAAACAAAACACGAGATGCAAGCATACTGTCAAACGTAGCAACATTCCATCATTTGGCAGCTGTGACAGCTTTCTCTTTAACTGACTGCAACATAAGGTAACTTTTACATGGCAGCAATTCTTTGCTAAAAGAATAGTTACACTCGACAATCTCTGTTAAGGGTTTTGAAAAGTACAAAAGATATTATTCTTCCAATCAGCTCATGTTTTTAGTCAATGCTCTTTAGTTGTTTAACAGTCTTCCCCACCAAATTTAAATATCTCAAAGCCACTTTCTTAATGCCGAAGGAAGCGTTGAAACATCCCCGAGCAACAAAAAGGTCAAGATTAAAATAAGAAGTCGATGAACAAAACAGGTTCTTCCTGAGAATCCTGACCTTTCTAGCTACTAAGTTCCTATCCTTGGATAACAGATTGTATGACAGTATTATGAATAAAAGAAAGAGAGACCTATACCAACAGTGGGAACAACTACTGATCACCAACCCAGGCAACAGAATCTTCTTCAGCAATTAAACCTTTTTGGTTTATGAACATCAAAAACGCATAACGCCAAAATTTGAGTCTGAGCCACCCAAAAAGACGAGTACTTTAGAAAAACTGGATTTTGACTTAACTCCACTTTCTAGCTACTAAGTTCCTATCCTTGGATAACAGGTTGGATGATAGTAATATGAATAAAAGAAAGAGACACCCATAGCAACCAACTACCGATCACCAACCCAGGCAACAGAATCTTCTTCAGCAGTTAAACCTCTTTGGTTTATGAACATCATAAAGGCATAAGGCCAAACTTTGAGTCTGGGCCAACCAAAAAGACAACTACCTTAGAAAAACTGGATTTGGACCTAACTCCACTCCTAAAAGGTACATCAAGATGGGCAGGATTTCACAAGACTTCTAAGGAAGACATATGTACACTAACTTAATAGCCAATGTGGGATATTCTCAACCGCAACCGAGTGGGCCCTGGCTCTAATAACTTAAAAAAACACGCTCCCAAAGGCTGTCGAGGACATCAGATTTTCTAGCCACATTTAGGCACATTCATCCATGAGTGAAGAAATTTATTGCTAGTTTCACCAAAATTCTAGCAGATAGTATAAGACAATATTGCAGTCATTATCTCAAGAAGGGCGAGTTGGCCGGGTTTCAAGCCTGGACTGATCTCTCACTATTGATTAAGTCATTTACGGCATAAATTTTGGCCGCGGAAAAGAGGTACCACCACGTCCACAACCAGCGATTGAAGAGAATAGCCCTCAAATGGACTCTACGAGAGTCCCACTTATCAAGTCCTCTTTCAAATTCCCTCACCACTGATGCTACTGAAGAATCGGGAGGACCTCCACCTACGATGGCAGTCCTCCTGATAGACTCCACTAAGGAAAACACAAAACACAATGCTTAATTTAACTACGATGTACAATTTTAATCCTTCACACTGCAGCATAAATTCATTTTTCATTTTCCTGGAATGTGACAGGACTGTCCAGGGAAATATGCAGAACTGTATTTAGTTTTGTCCATTGTGTCACACTTCATAATATACCTAGTTCTTCATACAACTTAACAGCAAAAGTACAATGCCCAAGCAAGCTAGAATTTGGACCACTCAGCTTTCCCAAACCTGTTTCCAAAATTTTTATCGGAAACTAGGTTCAAGGACAAAATGAGCAAAAGTCAAAATGAAATCAGCAGCATAAGCGGATACTTTCAACTAGCCCTCAAGGAAAGCAGCTAGAGTTCATCAGAATATTTAAAAAAAAAAATGGGGGGTGGGGGGAATAGCTCATTGAAGTAAATTCAACTGAAACCTTTCCCATCAATACTATATCATAACTGTTTCTGACAACATTCCTTGTTCCCAAGTCCAAGGCAACTCTACCAGAAATTTCAAAGTCAATACTACAGTCAGCTTAATGTGACTGGCTTTCAAAAGCTATCACAGCATTTAGGCATAAAAGAATAAGGAATCATCCTACATTTTCTTTCTAGGAACTGGAATGTGCCAATTTACTAATGCCAGGGCGAAAGCAGACACTATTCAACCAAGTCCACATTTTTTCCCCTTTAACTTGTAGCAACATTCTTGTTATGAAACCAATTTGAAATAACTAAAGCAAAAAAATCGAAGTTAATAACACCACCTGAGGTTCAAAACTTAAGTTAGCATTCCAAAGAGTGTCATGAACTCACAGAAGTACATATAAAGGTTTATAAACTCCCAGTGCAAACATTTTGCAATCCACAAGGCGTCAGCAACTCTTCCTGAGTTCATTCAATGATCCACACTTCTCGATATGGAAGGCAAATAAAGCACCACTTAAACGTGCATCAAATGAAACCCGCACTTCAATTTCACTGTCTAGACTGAGTAAATAAATTTCCTGTGAAAATTATAGATAATGTTCCTATATAGATGAAACATTCATCATACAATCCCAATCTTTTTTAAGTTTCCGTATAGCACAAAATCTTACATCGACCAACCAACAACCAAATTTTAAAATTTAAACTCCTACTTACATCAAGAAGCAATCAAGAGTATATACATGAACAACCCTTTCATACCACCAATCAAATCTAATCATGAAAAACAAAAATTAAAAAAAATTAAAAAAAAAAAAAGATCAAAGTGTACAGGAGCTACACTTCTTCAATCAGACTTGGAACCTTCACAGGCAAAAAGAAACACTAAGTAATTTATAAACCCAACTCAAAACCTCAACCATATGATAAAATATGGCTAAAGAAAAGGGGAACTTACCAACAAAATTGAATAGATTTGGACGAAATTTGCAAGAACGAGATACGGTTGAGCATTCAGATCAAAAGAAATGTACAAGATTTCTAGTCAGATTAGAAAAACCAGAACGGTGAGTAATTCTAATGGGGCAGAGGTGTAAAGGGCGGAAGATAAATAGACCCTCAAAGAAATTAAATAGATATAAAACCCAAAGAATAAAGATTTTATTTCTTACTATTATTGTTTGTCGGTACGCTAATAGTAGTTTATTTGGTGGGCAAGAAAGCACTTGTAATTCAGAAGCAAAAATTCATAAGAAATGATTCTGATAATTCTAGAGAAAGCTTGGAAAAAAGGAAATTCCTATTTTGGGTTTTGGATTTTTGAAACAGAAGCTGTAGCATAATTGTTGATGTCAAGGAAGCATATGGCCTTTGCGTGGGGGAAAGTGAAACACTTATCTTATGGAGAAGGGACTCTTGGACTATTTTGGGAGGCTTTTGGCCTATGCTTTAGGGTTAATATAAAAAAAGTAACATCAATTTTATCCATCATGTCAATTAATTATCAAATTTTTAAAAATGATACATCTTAATAAAATTTAAAAAATTAATTTTATCTTTCCATGAAAGGAAAGCTGTTTATCAAAGTGAGTGGAAGAAGTATGATAATAAAAATAAACTCTCTTTCCAATACCATTAAAATATTCAACTACAATCAAATTCCATTAGAAGAAAAAAATGGCGTGAGTCTCTTTCACTTTTTTTTTCCCAAACCCTCAAAAACCATATATCAAAGCTTCATCAAACCATTATTGTAGTTTAAAAAAAAAAAACTCTTTTTTCTTGCAATTACTTATAAGGGATAAAGGTGTACTATAAGAATAAAAAGTTCCACTTCCAAAATTTGTGAAATTATCAAAAATATACTTTGATAAGGGGTTAATACTAAAAAAGTACCTTGAACTTTCCCTATTGCCAGAGTATCTTTTTAACAATTTCATAAATTTTTTATTTATATTTCTTTTCTCAATTTTGATGACCAACTTGCCTCCTATGGAATGGTAAAATCGGGTTTCCAAAATTTATTATGGCATAACAGATGTTACTCATTTCCTATCAGCTTTCATTCAATTTATTTTGACTAAAAAAACAAAATTATCTCATAATCGTTATTTTCAAATATTTGTTACTTAATTACACAATACCAAAGTTCAGAATACTTTTTTTGTATTAACCCTAAACTTTATAAAAATTGTAAATGGCTGATCTAGTACAAGTGGAGATTAATGTGGACGTGGTGTATACTGAAATAAACCTCGCATAGTTTAGACTACAAGATATCTCGTGCAAGAACCAATTGAATAAAAAAACTTTACGAAAAATTAGTTTCAGAAGCTATAAATACTCTACCATCCAATTACGTAGTGGTCAAATAAAGAAAAAGCCCAGTAAGGAAGTTGTTCTTGGTTTAGTGGTCGAATAGACAATCGTTGAGGGAGAAGAGGAATGAATTGGGCCCAAAAATTAGTAAAGATGTAGAGTCCAATCTAAGGGGAGGTCAAGAGGAAATGGGAGGATTCATTTGAGGATTGCTCCCCCGGGCGTCTAGAGAGGAAAGGGATTGAACTGGAAAAATATGTTAAAAAACATCTTTAGAGTTGATGAGTAAGTATCACGATCTTAAATAAATGATACCTCCAAGAGCAAACACACAATTACTAAGGCGAGGTTGGACTCCCGTTTCAAACTTGATGCTTAAGTTATTATCCAATCAGGCAGAGTTATAGTAGTATATAGAAATCATGTGTCAAGTAAAGTGAACAATACCTCTATTTGTAATTGTTTTTTCTAATCATTTTATCCAAAATATCCGATGTGGATTAAGAATATATAAACTTTTTTACCCCTTTGAATCTTCAGTTACATTTTGAAGTTCAACTACTTTAATGGGTTGCGCCAATTTTAAAGGAAATGTGTTCTATGATATCAATATTTATCAGGAAATAGAAATTGAACCCAAATGAAAGAAAAGCCGATGAGTTGTTCCCATCATAAGCCCCTTGAAAAATATCATAAATGGTTTATGATCTTTTCTTTTTCCCATCCATCTTGTATTTCAGGTGAAATTTCAAATTGAGATTTGTCTTCTTGCAACCCTATTTTTTAGTTTTGAATTAACTGCGTCCTTCTCAAATCTTCTTCTCTCTGCTTTACAGATCTTTTGATAATCATCTCTCGCAGAAAATTAACATTCCTTGAAGATGTCGACTTCCAAGAATTCAAAACAAAGCCCCAAGAAATCTTTAAAGGTAAAATCTTTGGCAATAGGTAATTCTTCGAAACTCGATGTTAAAATTATCCGTCCCACCTCTAATTATGTTTTGAGTGGTTGGAGGTATACGATGAACAATTATAGTGTCTTGTTTCCATCTGTTAATTCTAAACAAGCTTTGACCTCAATGAAGAAACATATTCCTCCCTTATAAACAATAATAGATTATAATTCGGATGATGAAATCGATGTTTGCGACCTCGGTGCTATGATGTATCTCTCAAATGTACACTTTGCTAGCTTAGAAACCATCCAAAGGACATTTAGAATTCCTTCCAACTTTTTATATGATAGAACCCATTTACCCCTGAGAGGGAGCTTCACAATCTACCGAGAGCAATTAAAAGCAGGTCTAAGATTTCCATTACACCCATTGTTTATAGATATCATGAATTACTGGGGAATTGAATTAGGACAATTAGCACCTAATGGAGTAAGGGAAGTAGTAACATGTATACTAATATGTAAAGCTTTCGGGATACCAACAAATTTGGAGGTGGTTAGGAATATTTTTTATATAAAACCAGTGAAAGAAGGACCAGGATGGCATACTTTTCAAAAGAAGAATATGGCTAGAAGTTTTATAATAAAATTTCCTCAATCTATCTATGGTTGGAAGAATGGGTCTTTCTTTCTTGCTGACGGTCATCAAATAACTCAAAATCTATGGAACAAAAATAGAGTATTACCAAATTATGAGGTAGAATCAAATGAGGGATTTATAAAAGAGTATGCTCAAAAGTTGATATAATGTTCATTTGGAATGATACTGAGGGAAGGTCCAGGGCTATGGGGAAAGTTGCTCTCCCATTCAGGCTTTTATTCTCCACAGGAAAGCAACTTGCACGAATTAAGCTATTGTTTTAGATTTAAATGTGTATGTCATGGACATAGCATGACAAAAAAAAATGTGTATGTCATGGTATGTGACATTGACATGTGAATTTGATTATCTATGTAGGGATAGCGATGCTAACGGGAATGATAGAAGCGGCCATAAAAATAAAGATGGCACCATCAAGAGATAAGGTCATGGAAGAAGGTAAGTGAAAACTATGAAAAATTGTTGTGGCTTAAAGAGAAGAAATTGTTGAAAGATTCCATATGATGTTTACAGTCCCGACAAAAGCTGTGGATATCTCTGCTTTGGAAGCTAGGAGCAAAAAACGAGAGGATCTTCTGCTGAATAAAGAAAAACAATCAATATCTGAAGATGAGGTAGCACTTGTAGATAAACTTGAGGGAGCCAAGGTTCAAAATAGGAAAAGGACTGGAAATAGAGAAAAGAGGGAAAAAATTGTTTCCCGAATGCAAGTCCAAGCGAATGTTCCTCGACCATCATCTCTTGCACCTATAGTTGAAAAAAGTGCACCAAGAGAAAGGAATATGGGGAATATTCCAGAAATGCAGATGGTGGATAATTGTGAGTTATTTTCTCCGAGCTAGTCTATTAGGATGAAAAGGCGAAAGGTATCTGTAAGGAAAGAGAAAGAAGTACGTGAAGTAAAAACAACTCTACTTGGCATTCACTGTTACAGATTAGTCTTGGGATCAATTGATAGACAGTTTGGCTTTAGCCTCTTCCCAGGTATAGGTGTTATATTATTTTGAATACAATAATCATGTTAAACAATTCATGTAAGTTGACTGAATATGAATGTGCTTACAGAATGTGAATATTGCGAATGAAATAGCTTGGAGAGTAACTGTTATGGATACCGTTTCATGAAGAATTAAGGGATAAGTATAAGAGTGTAAAAGAATCTTTGGAAAAAGAGAAACCCAAAAGATTGCATTTGCAAGAATGAGTAAAAATATTGGAACATAATGTAGCAAAAAGTAGAGCTGCTATCTAAAATTAGCTGGAGACTTAGAAGCCAAAGAAGAAGAAGTTATGTCTCAAATGAATTATTGAGACAAGAGCAGTTGAAGAATGTGGCTCATGAGAAAACCATCATGAAACAGAACCGAGAAATTAGTATTCTGAAAGGTTCACTGTCGGAATTGGTGGATTCCCAAGGGAAGTATAAAGAAAAAGTAAAAGAAGATATTGTTAAAGAGTTTTGTGAAGGTAAAAATGGAAAACGTTGGTTTTTTGGATTAGCTCTACCTATGTTATCCGTGGTTGTAACTTAGTTGGTGAGAGAAACCTGGAGGATAAATCCAAGTATAACTTTCCTGAAATAACTAATATGTATTATAAAGAGGATGTTGAATGCTCAAAATATCCTTGGGACCGTCGAAGGAGGGTGTATTAGAGAAATTAGGAGTAATTCAGGAAAATGAGCCACAGATGGAATATATATTCAGAACTGGGGGGTTGCAAGCACTCTATTGAAAATCTTGATGTTGGGGAGATAATATATCATTATCTCAATGTCATGACCAAGTGGGAAGTATGCTGGATAATTATCCAAAAACAAGTGTCCCAGATATTCCTTCTTTGACTATCTGTGATGATCGGTATGTGGACACAACAAGGATACACTTGGAAGCATGTAGGCGTGTTAATAATCCCGCTACCGATATACCGGGAGAAGAATACCTATCAAGACATTGGCATCCAGGGATGTTAGTGCCATCTGTGCTGATAAACAAGCGACATATGGTAAACATACGGAGATGAAGGTGGATGGAATTCAGAATACCAAAGTTGGTGAAGAAGTAACTTCTCCTCATGGAAAACGGAAAAGTATTTCTCCTAACAGGAAGGAGAAAAATAGAAAGTAAGCCTGATAATATTCATGAGTTCTTTTGTATAAGCATTAGGAGTATTATCAAGAGTATGAAGCCTCAGCCATCTCCCATAATTGATGTTGTGTGTTAGTCCGAATATTGTGTAATGGAGTAATATCATTTATGATAAAAATGTTTTTTATTGTTGCGTATAATGTGTTAACATATTTAACTTGGATGATTAAATCGGATAACTATGAATATGAGATGGTCTCATAATGACTGATAAAGGAACAAATTGTTATATGATCCTTCGAATATATTTGTTGATTAAAATGTAGGCCTGTAAAAAGATGAATATTAATGGTGATAAATATCAAGCTGCTACATGTCACGTTTTTGCAAGATTGAGCACAAGGCTATCAGGGAGCCAATAGGGATCTACTCCCCAAAGGCACTCCCGATGCTTAAGTCAGTTCAGGGTCCACAGTATGGTTTTATTATAAAATGAGCATTAAATACTTGATATTGGATGAATAGTAATCAAGGAAAGAAAGACCTTTTATCCTCAGTCACTTGTTGAGTTGGTGTTCTCATTTATCAATGTGGGATTATTGCCTGCAACCTCGAATACCCGCAAGCTCCACTATTGCTTATTTGGCCCTTGTGTTTACTTACGTTGGGCTTCCTCTTTGGGCCCACTCCTTAAGCCATGTCTACTAGCTTCCTGGGCTTCTACTTTGCTCATGGCCCAATACTTCATAGTCCATCAAATGGGCTTGTGAAACCCTCAGTTAACCTTTTTTGGTTTTAATAAGACAAATGAAAGAATGGACAAATTCAGGACAAAACTTTTTGGAGAAGTTTATTAAAATTGTGATGATGTAATACAAAGTAGTGGGACGTCCAAAAAAGATACATATACGAACCTGTTATGTGTGCACAACCTTTGGGAATCTTGCAATGCATTTAATAGCTGCGCTAGCTATTAAATACGTGGCACAATTAGAAGGTGTTTGAGTTTCCAATGAACAGTCATGATGACTATTACCAAGAGAGGCGTACTGAAAAGATGCTTTGCATACCGAACGGTGTGAAGAGATGCCTGTATAAGAAAGTGTTGTGCAAAACCTCTTTCCACAGTAAGTAAAAAATTAGCTTGAGCGTTTGAGAGAAGAGAAAAAGATTATCAATTTTTAAAAATGGCAGCCATTAACATTCCATTGATCGATGAAGAGCCTGTGTTCTGCCCACCCCTAGTCTATGTTTCTTAAAGAATGCCAAAGAGTTGTCCTTTTGTCACCCTCATTTCCATAATGGTGAAGAGTATATCTGGATCCCTCTTATACCACTGATCAAAAGTTATAACTCATACCTTCTTGAAAGGTTCATGACAATATTGAAGGTGTATCTAAGCCTGAGGGAGAGGCTGTGACCATAAAGTTGGATCTAGATGAAGTAATCTATGAAGTCGACATTGTACAAGTGCAATTGGTGGAAATCATAAGGGATGTGACTGTTCCTCAGGCTGCCATAGAGCTATTTTTCAGGGTTTTAATGGTACAACCCTCCACTCCCTGTACGTGGACAAATATGTATATTTGAAAACCAGGGCGATGTTGAGGAAATATCGGGTCGAGAAGGAAAGGAGGTTGGTGACCTGCAAAGAGAGCTAGAGGCTCGCGAAGTTGGGGAAGATGGGATAGGCAGCCCCTAAAAATGTTTTGTTCTTAAAAATTTTAGTTTATTGGATGGCAGATCCCTTGTCGAGTAGGGGTGGTAAAGTTTGAGACCAATCAAGTGCGGCTCCTGATGGGTTTTTTTTTTTTTTTTTTCCTATTTTGTTAGGTTAGCCACACACGATATCGGGAATGGCCTCCTGGTTTCTACTGAAAAATGTAGGCCAACGCTTTTTAATGACTATTTTGGAAAATATATATAAGGTAGTTTTAATAAAATATGGGTTTAAGTATTGTCTATTATAGAAAATCTTTGAATTGAGTTGTGTCATCAAATCCAAAGACGTTAATTGTAGGAATGATGATTTCAAATTTGGTGTTTCACAAATTAAATATGTAAACAAAGATGTAGAGAGATTGTGTAAAAGAATTCAGAATGTGTATGTGAAAGATAAAAGATAAAATGGATTATTTGAAATCAACCATATGCTTTAAAGCTGAGAAACATGTAAAAGAAGAGATGTATTTTATATTTGGAACATGTACAAATACCGCAGAAGTTATATGGAATAACTTGTTTCTAAGGGAAAAACTTTTTAAGGTTAACATTATTCCAAGTCCTCGCTAAGATCTTGCCTTCAGAATTTTGTAACTTATAACTCCCATTATTGTTGCATTTGATAAACCGATATGGCCCTTCTAAGGTTGGGTCCAACTTTCTGTTTGGATCCACTCCATAGACCTCATTCATCCTCAAAACCAAATCCCCTTCTTTGATGGTAGAAATCTTGACTTTAGTATTATGATATCCGGCCACTTGCCATTTGTAATGTTCATCTTTCTGGGCAACTTTTGTGCAAATTTCGTCTATCAATATCAAATGTTCATACATTATTTTGTCATTTGTTTGTTCATTAAATGCAATGTGTCTTAAAGATTCATGACCAATTTCTGCTGGAATAACAGCGTCTACCCCAAAGCATAAAGTGAAAAGATTTTCCCCTATAGCTATTCTAGGAGTAGTGCGTTAAGACCAAAGAACACTTGGAAGTTCTTCTAACCATTTACCCTTTAAACCATCTAAGCGCTTTTTCAAGCCTTGCAAAAGGGTTCAATTCATGACCTTAGTGGCACCATTTGTTTGGGGATAACCAATAGATGTGAACAGTTGCTCAATACCCAACTCTTCAAAAAAATCTCTAAACTCTTTGGAATCAAATTGTTTGCTATTGTCTGATATGAGGATTTTAGCAATCCCGAAACGACAAATAACATCCTCGTAAAAGAAATCTATGATCTTCTTAACAGTAATGCTGGCCAATGCTTTCACCTCAATCGATCGTGTGAAATGATCAATGGCAACCACTAAATAATTCTTTCTAGCAAGTGCCTTTGGGAAGGAGCCCAAAAGATCAATTCCCCATTGAGCAAAGGCTATAAAGGTACTGATGGTGTAATATTAAGACATCGGAATATGATGTTCTATAGCATGTATTTGGCACTTTGTACAAGTTTTTACCATAGTGATGGAGTCTTCTCTCATAGTATGCCAGTAATAACCGTATTAAAGAACTTTGTTGACCAATGCCTTAACACCAATGTGGGAGCCACAAATGCCTTCATGGATCTCGTGTAGGACATATCTGTCATCTTCCTTATTAGTACACTTTAATAACAGCCCAAGTACCCATGGTTCTATACAACTGATCATCTATGAGAATATATTTGGTAGCAGAGATACAAATTTTTCCTAGCTTCTTTGTAATCGTCAGGCAATTTCTCATGCAATATGAAATCTTTAATTGGTTGTGTCTAATCTTGAACAACATCTATGAGGCAGATGTCCTGACTTATACTCTTCTCTTGAAGTGATTCCAACCTTGTGCCTTCCATTGGCTCTCTTGTACTAAGCTTAGATAAACATATCAGCACAGGCGTTTTCTTCTCGGGTTAGTTTTTCAAAGGAAATTCTGGAGAAGTAAGGAAGTAACTGTTGAACAAGAACCAAGTATTTCTCATATTATCACGCCTTGCTTCAAAAATGCCGGTCACTTGTCCAATGACAACTTGTGAGTGGACAACTTGTGAATCACTTCGAACATAAAGATGTCCGATTTTAAGACTGTGTGCCATGCACAATCCAGCCAATAAAGCCTTGTATTCAACCTCATTGTTGCTAACAGGAAATAAGAATTTTAAAGCATAAGCATATTGATAGCTATCAGGATCTTCTTTCATACTCTTTCCCGGTAGAACCATCAATGTTTAAAATCCATACGGGACTTATATAAGGATTTGATCAAGATTCACCATGAGAAACAATATTAGGAAGAGTGCATTCTACTAGGGATGTAAACAAGGCGGGTCTTACCCGTACCCGTGCTGGTCTACACCCATTTATAGCGGGTAAGGTTTTGTATCCGTATAGATTTTATTAAATAAATCTGGTTAGGGTATGATAATACCTAGACCCGTATACCCATTATAATAAAATAATAATATTTATACATATACTATATTAAATATATTATAAAGGAACCTCTTTCCTTCTTGCTGCATGTTCATTGCTTTTAAAAATAGGAGCTGATGCGACAGTGGTCCGGGACTTACGTGTTGATGCATCACCACTTGGTATAGTAAAGGAATTTGTTCGACCATGTTAAAAAGTTAGAAAATAGTTTTAAAAGATTAGAGAAAAAGAATTACTTGTGCAGATTGATCTGAAGGACAAAGGATACGAGGAAGCAAAAGAACGTGAATCTTCTTCATATTTTTTTATTAATGCATAATTTATACATTTATGATATGATTTCTCTCAGTCTCACTCTCTCTCTTCTTCAGTCACTATATGAAAGGAATTGGTTCGGCCATGTTCTTTATTAATTGTTGTTTTTTGTTGTGAAATTCACTCTATGAAAAAATAGAAAAATGTCATACGGGTACGAGTATGCTCAGACCCTACCCTAGACCCTGGAGAGTCGGGTCTGGGTCCATAAATTTTATACCCAAAGGGTCTGGGTCCATATTTCACTATAAGGGTTTGGGTCTGGGAGTACCCAGAGGATTTGGACCCGTTAATACCGGTACATTCTACAATAAAATCAGCAAGGGCTTGACCTTGAATGGTCTTTCGAGAAGAAAAGTCAATTTGATATTCACTTAACTCTAAATCCTATTTAGAAGTATGTCCCGATATGTCTAGTTTGTGTAACACATGTCTTAAAAGTATGTTAGTTAAAACAATAATGGAATGTACTTGAAAGTATGGTTTTAGCTTTCGTGTAGTAATAACTAAACATAAAATGTGTTTCTCCAGAGAACTGTAACGCTCTTCTGGACCGTTTAAAACATAGCTCATATAGTAAATAGATTTCACTGTATTATCACGCTTGGAGCAAAGTACAGATCTATCACTTTGCGAGTGATTGCTAAGTATAAATACAATGTTTCATCAACTAAAGGAGTAACTAGCAAGGGTGGGGAAGAAAGATAATCTTTAAGATTTTGAAAAGCTTTGCTAGCCTCTTCTGTCTAGGCAAACTTGTTTGGATGCCTTAAAATCTTATAAAAGGTTCTAGCTAAGAAACGACCCAAAGATACCACACGTCCTGCTAACCTCTGTACATCTTTGATTGATGCAGGTTCTAGAATATCTTAATAGCTCTTATTTTAGCTGGATTAGTTTCAATACCTCATTCATAAACTAGATATCCCATACATTTGCTAGATAATACACTCAATGTGCATTTTTTAGGATTGAGCTTCATACCAATCTTCTTGATTCTATTAAAACCTACTTTAAATCATCTAGTGCAAATTCTTTTTTCTTGGACTTGACAATAATGTCATCGACATACACCTCAACAATTTTCCCAATGAGCCCCCCAAATGCTTCATGCCCTCTTGAAAATCAGCCCTAGCATTTTTTAATTCGGAAGGCATACGAGTGTAGCAATAAACCATCGTTTGTAACAAAAGTTGTTTTAGACATGTCTTTCTTAGCCATCGGGATTTGATGGTATCCTCTATAAGCATCAAGGAAGGAGAGTAACTCATGGCCCGTTATGGAATCCACTAACTTATTAATACGTGGGAGAGAGTAGGGTTTTTCCAGAATGGCTTTGTTGAGGTCAGTGAAATCAATACAAACTGCCAAGCACCCCCTGGCTTAGCCACCACCACAGGATTTGATAGGCATTCAGGAAAATCAATTGGTTTGATAATCCCAGCTGCCCAGTAATTCTTGGACCTCTTTTCAGATAACCTCTTGTCTAGCCTTGGAAAAGGCTCTTTTCTCCTAGAAAAATAACTTGGTACCTTTAGGGATACCTAATTTACGCTCAGCAATTTCTCAGGATACCAATGCCAAATCTAAAGAAGACCAAGCAAAGATATTTTTGTACTCAACCAAAAGTTCGGCAAGTTGCATTCTCAAGCTAATTGGCAGATGTTTACCAATCTTCACGGTCTGCTCTAGTTTTTCTATGTCTAAGATGAAAAGCTCAAATTCTCCATCAGGTTCCAACTTAAGTGTTTTACTATGTCCTTCAGAATCCTGTTCCACTTTTTCAACTTCTTTGATAATAGCAAAGTAACATTCTTGGGCAGCTTTTTTATCACCATAAATCATCTATATATCGATACCATTAGGAACTTCTATGGATAAGTCATAGATAGATACTTTGGCCTGTAATTGATTCAACACCGATCAGCCCAAAATGCAATTATACGGAGATGGGCAGATAATTAAAAAGTCCACCATGTAGGCAGTGTCTCCAACGGATACTGGGAGACTGATATTACTATCAGACTTAATAGTTTGGCCAGTGAACTCAACTAATGGGGTTTCATATGGAAAACCTTATCCCGTAGAATGTCTATTTGTCTAAAAGTTTCTTTAAAAAGATTATTAACAGAACTACCATTATCCATAAGGATACGCTCGACCAAACATTGATCTATGGTCATGGTGACAATTAGAGGATCATCATAATTGACCTCTCGCTATCACTTTCGGGACGCCAGAAGGCCAATATTTTGTATGACATTAATGACTTTCATGTTGGATGATGAAGTATTATTTTTAACATTTTTCTTATCTTCGGGCCATGGTTTTTTTACCCAAAATCACTGATTTTGGAATGTTAGAAGCAGCACTCAATGAATTCTTTCAACTCTCCCTTTTTAATGGCATTCTCTATGGCTTTCTTCAACTCATTACACTGCTCGGTGTCATAACCATGATCCTTATGGAAACGAAAATATCTTCCCTTGTTTCTTTATCTGGAGGAGATAACATCTTTTTAGGACGGTCTAAGATCCCTAAAGATTCCACTTATTGCAGAATTTCTAATCAAGGAACACGCAACGAGGTGTAATGATATTTAGAAAGATCAGGCTTACGGGGACCCAACCGATCTAAAATTATAGGCTTTGGCTTGATATCTGCTAGCTTAGACTTCTTGGAATATTGATACTATTTAACTTCATTATCCAGTTCCTGTTTCCATCAAACATAATCATCATCTAAAAGAGTATAGCATTGTTGGGTTCCTTTTGTGCTAATTTCCTCAAAAAAGAAGGATTTGTCAATCCATGTCGATAGGCATGAATATATTCTTTCTCGGAAAGTTGATGAATTTCTTGAGCTGCCTGGTTGATTCGGCAATGTAGTCTCTAACTGATTTCAGTGGACGTTGATGAAAATTGAGAAAGAAGTCTGAAGTAGTTTGAAAAATGGATTGAGGAAGAAAATTTTGGATAAATTTCTCTCCCAAATCCTTGAAACAAGTAATGCTTCTGGATGGTAGATGAGCATACTACGATAAGCATTCCTGGTTAGCAAACTAGGAAACATTTGACAACGTGTGTTATTTGAGGTATTATATACATACATCTGAGAAGTGAAACACACTATATGCTGTGTGTGGTCAGAAGAACCATTAGAGGTTTCAAGCTTTATATGAGTAAAATGATTGGGCACAAGTGCACAAGCATAAGACTCAATTAACGGGTTGTGTTGCAAGAAATCCCATCCCCTAGGAATACTAGTAGATGGGATGGAGTCATTTGAGCTAAGGTTTGATTAACAAGATCATGAATAGTTTGAGTTTGAGGAAGGGGTGAATTCCTTTGAGAAAGGATGTCATCAACATCCACATTAGAAGGAAAATATGGAGAAGTGAATTATGTCATAGTGAACTGAGATCAGGTAACAGAGGCGACCGATATCAAGATGGATGGCATAGCATGTTGAGCTAACATGGCTTGTAAGGATGCTAACAGTGTTTGTGATTGAAGAATATGATTCGAGTCTAAGGTAGTAGATGAGGTTCCAATTCCAAAAAAGGGAGTGGAAGGGATAGAAGATCCCGATGCCTATGGAGTAGGCATAGGAATGGAAAAGAAAAGGTGACAAGTGTTGCTGGTGCATGTGGAATAGGAGGAGGAGGGTTAGACGTAAGAACATCCTCCTGATGAGTAGGATCACTAGCCATTACTTACGGTATATGGGTAAATAAAGAAGAAAACTAAAGCACGGTGGGTGCCAAATAATGGTCCAGTATCCCAATCCTAAATAAATGATACATTCAAGAGAAAACATGCAATCACCAAGGTGGGGTTGGACCCCCATTTCACCTTTGATGCTTAAGTCAGTATCCAATCGAGTAGAGTAATTGTAGTATATAGAAATCATGTGTCAAGTAAAGTGAACAGTACCTCTATTTGTAATTGCTTCTTCTATTCATTTTATCCAAAACAGTCGATCTCGGATTAAGAGTATATAAACCTTTTGACCCTTTTGAACCCTCAGTTACATTTTGAAGTTCAAAGTACTTTAATGTGTTGGGCCAATTTTAAAGGAAATGTGTTCCACATATCATTGTTTATTGGGCCATAGAAATTAAACCCAAATGAAAGAAAAGTCGATAGGCTGTTTCTATCAAAAGTGATAAATTATTTAGTGGAAATATCATAGACGCTCCTACTTTTTTTGCAAATGGATAACCAATAAAAATACTTTCAACTCCGGGGTTGAAATTGTCAGAAGTAGAGTGATGTATGTAACATAGACATCCAAATGAACTGTTAGCTCTAAGGGTGACAATGATTATTTTAATTAAATGCCAAATATTGATGTGCACTTACATGTTATATTTTTTTATGTGACAAGGACTTATGGTTTAGAAGATAAAGTCTTCACATCAAGAGAAAGTGTCAAAGGCAAGAAGAGTTTGCATCCCAAGAGCTAAAGTGTCAAAGACAAGAAGATTCAAGTAGATTCAAGCTGCCCAGGATTGAAGTGATGAAGACTTAGTATATGTTTTGAGTCTAGTAAGGTATATCTTGTAAACCCTTGTCTCAAATCCTCTTTACTTTAATATGGATTAGTAAAGCTCAAGTCTAAAAGGTTTTCAAAAAGGGAGGAATTGTTTTCAAAACCTACACTTTATTTTTAGAGTCAAAATTAATTTTGTAAAAAAAGTTTTTGACACAAGCCAAAATATTTTAAGAAGTTTTGATTAGATGATTAATTCTTTGTGTTGAAGTGTTTCATGATTAGATGATATTGATTGAGGGTTTAGTTGTGTTGATCTTCAATTTAGAAAGTCGATGAATAAGTACCTAAGACACCTTGAGTTAGTTGTTTGATTTAAATTTCAAAAATGTTTTTTAAGTACAAGTTCGAAAGTCCGGAGCTCTGATTCGAATACCCAAAGTTTTTAAGTGAATAAACCTTTTATTGAAGTTTCGGACGTAGAGAGTAAAATCTTGGACATTCGAAGTACTGTTTTCTAGGTTGATGTTTGAAGGTCTTGATGACAAGTTTAGACAACCTGTTGAAGGTCCGAACATCCGAACTTTACGGGACCAAGTCAAAACAAGTTGTTTTCTAAGCGTTGGAAGCTTTCCTATAAATATCAAACCTTCCTGGTGCAAAATAACAACTCAACACTTGTTCCTAAACATTTTCTAAGCTTTATAGAGTCAAATTATTCATTATTTGGAGCTTTATTGATGTTTGTTGAGTAAAAGAGTGATAAGATATTGTTGTGCTTCAATTGGTGTAATCCATCACATACAGTTTCGGACGTAGAGAGTAAAATCTCGAACATTCGAAGTACTGCTTTCTAGGTAGATGTTTGAAGGTCCTGATGACAAGTTCGGACGACCTGTTGAAGGTCCGAACATCTGAACTTTACGGGACCAAGTCAAAACTAGTTATTTTCTGAATGTTGGAAGCTTTCCTATTCTGGTGCAAAATAACAACTCAAGACTTGTTCCTAAACATTTTTCCTAAGCTTTCTAGAGTCAAATCACTCATTGTTTTGAGCTTTATTGATGTTTATTGAGTAAACAAGTGACAAGAGATTGTTGTGCTTCAATTGGTTGTAATCCATCACATATAGTGTGGTTCATTCATCTCTTATTTTATCTTATCAGTGTGTGCAAGATTAGAAGTTGTAAAACCCAAATGTACGAGGTGATCCTTGTGGTTGTGTAAGAAGAGAGAGGTTGAGGTGTAAAACCTACTTGAGGTGATCCACTATTGTAAGAATTAGTTTTCCCAGCCATCTTTGTGAGAAAGGGATTTAATGTGAGATTGTAAATCCTTGGGTATGCCTCAAGGTAGTGGATGTAGACCTTTGGTAGGGTCAAACCACTATAAATCGTTGTCTTCTTCTCCTTTTCTTTACTCTTGTAATTTTGTTATTGCTTTTGTTCTTTAAATTTTTTTTATTGTTGTTGCTGCTTTTTGTGTAGTTATAAAAGAAACATTTTTTAAAAAGTAAAACGAGAGTTTTATTCAGAAATTTTTTAAAGTTTATCATATAACCTAATTCATCTTCCCTCTTAGGATCTTTAACAAACAAATAAGAGAATATTCAGGAGGGGCACCATGCAACATTTCAAAAGGAGATTTCCCTTGAAGCAAGGATGAAGGTGTGCGATTAATTAAGTATCCAGGGGTAAGAATGCAATCGGCCCAAAAGGAGACATGAAGATTTGCTTGAAAGAGAAGAGCACGGGCCACATTGAAAATGTGGCAATTTTCGTTCAACCCTCCCATTTTGTTGAGGAGTATAAGGAATGGTGGTTTGGTTATGAATCCTATTGTTATGAAAAAAATATTTTAAGCACATAAATTCCCACCATTATCATAATGAATGTTTTTAATAAATGTCTGAAATTGAGTTTGAATGTTTTTTAAAAAATGTGGCAAGATAGTGCGTACTTCACTATTTTCAGCCATTAAGAAAATCTAAAAGAATGAGACAAATCATCAAATAGTAAAAAAATACTTTGCACCACTATGTGCCTTGGTGTTGTATGGTCCTTACATATCACAGGAATTAAAGAAAAAAATGTAGATGCTTTATTGTAAGATATAGAAAAGGGTGCACAGCTCTATTTAGCATGAAAACAAATATCACAAAGGGAATCAATTTTAGATACAATAGGCAAAAAAATGAAGACAAAATGAGGCATGCCCCAACCTTTGGTGCCATAATTTTCCAGAATCATCAACTTGTCCTCGAGAAACTGTCTAGAATCACACATGTGGAAGATTCAAAAGATACTGAGCAAGTATTGGATTTCATTAATTGAGAAATAGAAATCAATTGACAAAAGTTGAGGGATATGTAACACATTATCTAAACCAATTTATCTCCAATTCGAAACTTCCAGTCTTTTCTGCTAAGTTAATTTTCTATTTGGTATACTCACAAGTCAAGGTGCAATATTTTTCACATCAAACAAATATTCATAATTCCAAATCATATCATGAGAAGTTCCCAAATCAATTCTCCCATAAAATAAGTAAGAGTTATTGAAAGCTTCTCAGATGAATAAGCTGCATGTTAACTACTTGCCAAATTCAAGATCGTTGCCCAATACTCCTGTGATTTGGAAGGCCAGCTCCTATTGCGGTTATGATTACACTCGGTGGAGCTCCAAGAATACCTCTGTCACTCCCCATTATTTTGGTAGTAGCAACAGGTGCGGCTCAAGCTGTCTGTGCATCTCCTACTTTTCCATTGTCGTGAATAGTAGACAACAAGGAGCACTCATCATTTTCAAATTTAACGTTACCAAACCTTTTCAGTGTTAATTAATACTTTTCCAGTCATAGTAGACTCTGATACCATAAAGAAATTTAGAAGACAAAATTTGGAAGAAAAGTTATGGAAAAATTGTTATTGCTCACTCTTGATCAATTACACAACTTAAGCAGCCTTAAATATGCTGTACATAACTAATTTAATATGGTAACTTAAACAAACAAAGGAAAATATACATAGTATAGACATCTACTAGTGAAAGGAAAATAAGTGACACCTAGCTAATGACAATTAATGATAAATATATACATAACATATATATGCATGATATCTATGAAAACTGCAACAAACATTACCAGAAACCAGTCTATAATTGGGTGGTGAGACATTTATAGCCTCTTGAAATTAGTTTAAGGGTAAAAAATATAAAAGTAAAATTTAAGGGTATGATGGGCTATTCTTAAATAACGATGGGACATATATAGTCATCTTTTCCACAAAAGAATGGCTATATATCCCACAACTATTTTTGAATGGTTTATAATAGCCTTAAGCTTTACTTTTAACCTTTTTTTATCCATAAATAAATTTTGTGACGCTATAAATACCTCACCACCCAATTATGCAGTTGTTTTAGGTAGACATTACTGGGAAACATCGCATAATTGGGTGGGAGGTATTTATATAGCTCCTCAAAAATAGTTTAAGGGCAAAAAAAGATAAAAGTAAAGTTTAAGGTATTATGACTAGTTCTAAATAATGATGGGGCATATCTAGCCATTTTCCTTTTTTTAAAATAAAACCTTTTGTACACTATTATTTTATATATAAAATCTACTCCCTAGTCGAGAATATCTCTTTTTAAGATCTTTCATTCCATATGTGACAATTTTCTATATTAATTTCTTAAATGTTGTAGTCGATAATATCTTAGTGAATAAATCAGCCAAATTTTCAAATGATCGAATTTGTTGCACATCAATATCAATTTTAACATTTCTTCGAAGTTCGTAAGTAAAGGAAAATTTTAGTGATATATATAATATAAAGAGAAAAAACCTTTTGTACCGTATTCTTTTATGTATAAAATCTACTCCCTTGTTGAGAATATCTCTTTAGATCTTTTGGCCGAAGCATGCCAATTTTATATATCAATTTTTTAAATGTTGCAGTCGATAATGCTTTGGTGAATAACTCAACTAAATTTTCAGATGACTAAATTTGTCACACATTAATTTCACCATTTCTTCGAAGTTCGTGAGTAAAAAATCTTATATTGAAATATGTTTTGTCATATCTCTTGTAATATATCCTCCTTTTAGTTGTGTTGTGCAAGCAACATTATCCTCATATGTTGCTTTAAAAATTTTGGAATTTCCTTATAAAAATTTTGGAATTTCTTTCTCGAAGGACAAATTGCAATTATCTCTTATATATTAGACCAATGATCTTAACCGTACACATTCTCTTCTTGTCTCATGGATAGTTATTATCACAATATGATTAGAAGAAGTAGCAACTAGATTATTTTGTGAAATACCAAGATATGGCAATATTCACCACATATGAATAAATATCCAGTTTGAGAATAAGATTTGTATAGATCAGATGCATATCCAACATTAGCATATCCAATTAAGTTTACGTGGCGATCTTCTAATTCTAAGGCCACGAACTTTCTTCTATAGCATTTAATGACGTATATTAACATGCAAAAAGCAGATTCAATTCATCTGCACAAGACATTCGCCCGGGGCGCTAAGGGGCTTTTGCTTTTGGAACAAATGGCAGTGTTTTGATACGCAACCATTAAGTCAGCCGCCTACCTAACTGGAATGGAAGAAAGAAGATATGTTAGTTCTGCGGATGCAGGAGGGCATTCTCGGCATCAATGCTCCTGGCAATGGCAAGATCCGATATGTCAGTTGGATTCGTGAAAAGAGGTTTAAGGAAGAAGCGCAATCGCCATGAGGCAAGACCCCCGACCAGGCTTGTTAACTTTAAAGAAGAAAGATCTTTTGCCCGCTCTTTATGGAATTTTTTCAGTGACATGTGCGCAATAAAATAATCTGAGATCAATTGTCCCTTGGAGATATCATAGGATATGTTTTACTCCATTCCAATGTCATTTAGTTCAAAAAAATTATATCTTGCTAAAACATTTACAAGCAATGCAACATCTAGTCATGTATTATTTACAAGACACATAAGTGCATCTATTGCACTAAGATATGATACTTGAGGACAATGAAGTTCTTCACTATTCTTTATGGTCTAAATGGGTCTTTTTTTAGTATCTAAAAATTGATCAGCCATTGACCTAATCAAAGGATGTGTTTTTTCCATGTAGAATTTCTTTCAGAATTTTTTCAACAAATGTAAATTGATGAATAAACATTCTGTATGGGGGGGGTCTCTAAATCCAATGGGAAGACCTTTTTCTCATTGTAAAGAGTTTATCGATAACCCAAACAACCACATTTGTAACAAATTCTACCATACATTTATATCGGAAGTTAACCCAAATGAAATCTCCTAGTCTCCTCTTAGTGAAAATCTTGACTTGAGAAATTTATAGACCCCCAACAGGATTTTGATCGGAAGAATTTTCTTAACCTCCTAACAGAATCTGATTGCATATCAACCTCGCGAAACTTGCCAATAATGTCATTGATGAGTGAGGGGTTCTCACACTTTAGGCGGTCAAGGGTAACTTATGTACTTGCACAAAAAATGAGGCATGGAAAAGTCAATCTCGTTAAGTTTAGAGTTCGGACCCAAGTTTTCAACACTAAATGAGACCCTTTAATAGTCCAAGGTCCCAAGTAAAGAACTTGATTCTTGTTAGATGCATAAATGAAGGAATAAAGGCAAATATTGTACCTTGTTCAATGAATTCCATAAGGGAATAAAGATAGACTATAGTGTTTTAATGTTTGTTTTAATGGAGATAAACTTATCTACGAAGGAAAATTGTCATGACTTGTTTGATCTGTCACTAGTAATTTTTAAATTTTTGGAACCCTTGGTCAATATTTGAGAATCTTCCTCCATGAGCTGAGAACAAGTGCCAAGAGGGATAGAAAAGTGATTAAGCGCGTGTTAAAGATAAACGAGAGAAGAAAGTAGATAGATCCTTGAGGGGTAAAGGAAGGAAGACTCTGATCTCTAGAGAGAACGAAGATAAAGAAAAATGGCACATTTAGCTCCTAAAATTTAGTCATTGACATGATATAGTCTTCAAAGTTAATTTTATATTACTATAATCCCTAAACAATTTATAAAAATCCAATGAGATCCTTTTACTGTCAAGCATTTAACTTCCATAAAAAAATAAATAAATAAATCACACAAGCTACTCATGTGTAGTAATTTGAAGGTTAAAATAAGTATTGTAAGACATTCTCATCGAAAAAAACATACATGAGATGCGATTGGAATGAGAGTAACTTATACGACACGTTTGATATACTAGAATAGATTATAATGGCATGACTTTTCCAACTTCTCTTCTCATTACGGTGTTTGGTATTCAAACTAGAATTAGGAAAAGCTTTTCCGCAAAAAAATTCATTCTAGAAAAGAAGTGTGAAGAAAACAAATACTTTGTATCTTTTATACCCTAACTTATCTTAGTAAAAAGTATTACTATTTAGTATAATTTCACCCATAGAAAAGAACTTCTGCAATACTTATGCAAACTTTAATATACAATAAAAACATTAACTTATAACCAATGTAGGAATTTTATTCTTTATCTTTTACTTTACTTTTCAACTCACCATGTGAGCAACATATAACTTTTTTAACAAAAATTAAGTATTAATTGTCAAAAGATCTCATAATAACTAAAACTTTCAAAAGTATTATATCAGTTCAAAGTCTAAACTTTTGAAACCAAATAACTTTTTTTCCCCCAAAACAGAAATGACTACAGAAAAACTACTCAATTCCTAATACTATTTTTTTATTTTTTTTGTTGGCGGGCGGGGGGGGGGAGGGACTTAAAAAATGATTCTTGAAATGATCATTCTCATTGTGATATTCATTCAATGGCAAGCCAGCAATGCAGTGCCAAGCGCTGGGCAACACATTCATAAGAGAAGAAAGGGAAATTAAACTAATGCATAAAAATATTGCACATATGCTTGAAGCAAGCAACCATAGGAAGATGAAGACACACCTGCTGTTTTATCTGCAGTTAAAATTACAGAGCAACAATAGTACTGCAAATATTTTTAAAAATCAATGCAGTAGCAAATGAACCCAACTGAATTATTTTAGTCACTATAATGGATATTGTACTCCATTGCTACCTCGCATTTTCAGGCCAAAATTTGAAGTTTGTTTATGATTAAATAATATAGAGCCTATTAGTCAACAACCTCAATCAAGGTTGGCTCATAATCGTTAGGTGCCTCAAAACCATGTAAATTCATAACAGTTGCAGCCACATTTGCAAGTCCACCACCAGGAAGATCTTGACGGAATCTAACTCCCGGTTCCAGCCCAGCTCCACCAATTGCAATGGGAACCTACGAGAAATCCAAGTATTTTGTAACATTCCTCGTGTATAAAGAGCACACCAAGTAATTAACAAGGTTTAAGGGCTTTTGATATTTTACTTGCAACATGGCTAACTGAAAAGTTCATCAGACATGGAGCAAATATGCAAATGTTTGTCAAATGATAAAGCAAAGGGAAAATGCCTATTGTGAATGTGATCCAACTAAGAACAAAGACAGTTTAGATTATGCCTAGACCTACAGAGCAAACAATTGTTGCTTTGCCCTCACTGGAGAGATAGCTAAGGGAAGAAAAGATTAGTTTGAGGGAAAATTTTCCGAAGGCAAAGGAGATCAATTATAGGAGATATTTTTAAAGTCTTAACTGAACCACTTTCTAACAAACTGCTTAATTGTGTCCCAGAAGATGAAAATTAACGCAATGGCAGCACTCATAACGAATTACAGGCAGAGATAAGCTGAAGTGTCAAATACTCACTGGTTCAAGAGTATGAGAAGTAAGTATTTGAATGTTGCCATTTTTGTCTAAAAGAGGCTCCCCCTTCTTGTTCCTCTTCACCATATCCTCAGCATTCCCATGATCAGCAGTGACAACATATATCCCACCCACTTGCTCAATCGCATCAATAATCATCTGCAGAAAGACGAGATTAACAAGTTCAGTCAGCATAGAAAGACTACAGTGCAAAGTTCCTTCCAATCAAATCTGGCAAATGTAGGCAGGGAAAACTATGTCAAATGAATGCTCATGCGAAGCAAGTCTAAGCATGATACATATTTCAGCCACTTCAATTGATTTATCATCCATCACAGGCTATCCAATTTATACTTTGAAAACCACATTACAAGAACGATAGCAGCAAAAACAGGCTCCAGCTTATATCTCTCTCATGCTTTTAATGAACAAGTCTAGAATATGATCAGAAATTTATAAAACAAAGACTTTTAAATTCTTTCCAAGAATTATAGTGGCATGGAATCTTTCAGTCAAGCCTCACATAAGCAACTAAAGAGCTGGAATCCAGAAACAGGACAACTGTTGCTAGCTATACCTTCAAAAGTCTTCCACTAAACTTCAGGCTAATCAAAAAAGCCTAGTTGAAAGGGGAAAAAAAACTCTAAATGTTTTAATCCAAAAACATGGGTGTCTTCGTGAGTGTAGAAAACAAAGCAAATTGACGTTTTAGAACTTTCACAGGTCGCAAAATCAGGATAGCTACAGAAAGGTTTTTTTCTTTTTTCCTGATTAACATTTCAAGTGTATCCCCATTGTGCCAACAGTAAACAAGTGCAAAAGTTGCAGCTCTTAGCCATATAGCATCAGTTGGGTGCAACAGATTATAATAGCTTAGATTTCCAGCATTACCTTAACAGCCTCATCAGCGGCCTTGCAAGCCACAACTGTTGCTTGAATATCGCCTGTGTGACCCACCATGTCACCATTTGGTAGATTAACTCGTACCTATAGATAAAATGATGATGGTGAGCAAAGACATCCATAGAATCTGAAAAACACTTCATTGATATATGTCCCCAAACTACCTGGTGGAACTTGCGACTAAGGATAGCATCTCTAGCCTTCTCAGCAATCTCCAAAGCCTTCATCTTTGGCTGGACATTAAAGGTAATCCCACTATCACTTGGAATTTCAACATATTCCTCCATTTCTTGATTAAAGTATCCAGACCGATTTCCATTCCAAAAAAACGTGACATGACCAAACTTAACTGTCTCACTGTTGAAGAGCAATACAACAAGGATATGAATGATTTACACAACTTATTGTAAATTAAGAAGGTACATACATACTCATAAAGCTACAAAAATTCCAGTACATATTTTTAGTTACTAAAAATGAAATTTAAAACAGTACTAAATAAAAAAAATAAAAAATAAAGAAAGAAACATACTTCCAGTTACTAAAAAACTCTAATACTTGCAGAAAGCCCTGTAAACATACTTGAGCTACTAACAGTTACTTTCCAACCAGGTTTAAGAAAAAAGATGGCATTTCCACGAAACTCTCTTGATCCAAAATATATGGGACTAGTACAGTTCGAAGATAAGGAGATTTCTTAACCATTCAACAGCACTTAAAGGAAGAAAATCCATTAAGAAAACCAATTGCTTTTGGTTGATGAAAACATTTAAAGTTGAAGTAATGTAACTCACCTGCAAGCAAAAGTACGAACACCATTATGCACCAGATATTCACCAGATGTTCTTTCAATCAATGGAGGAGAAACAAGGTAATGACTAGGAAGCTTCAATTCTCCATCGTACTGGAGCATTCCTGCATAACGAATCTTGGGGACTCGAACTCTATCAAATTTATCAAAATCTTCATATTCAAGGGCCTTGGCTAACATAACCATGCGATCCGCTCGGAAATTGAAAGTCACAACAGCATCACCATCCACAATAGGCCCAACTGGCTTCCCGTTCTCATCAACGATAACAAATGGAGGTAAATATTGGTCATTGGACTGTGGTGCCTCCCTTAGTTTCTTGACAGCTTCAACACCATTCCTAAACTTGTGTGGAGCTTCACCAAGAACTTGAGCATCCCAACCTCGCTTTACAACTTCCCAATCATTCTGCAAAACAATCAGAATTTAACCATTTAGGAAACGTTTAGACTCTAAAAGAAATATGAAAGAAAGCTAAGATATTGCTACTTTTCAAAACCACATAGGGAAAACACAGAAACCGACCTATAAGAAAAAAAAAATGTCCCTCTGTTTCAAAGTAGTTGTCAATTTTGGACAAGATACACAAATCAAGGGTTTGTTAAAATTCATAGAAAGACAATGCACAATAACTAACGAAACCCTAATGCACAGTGACGGAGCTATGAATTATATGCGGTGTAAAATTATGTTAATTATGTGTAAAGATTAGTATATTTTTCTATCATGCCCCCCAAATAATTAAAAATTAACTTATTAAATACAAAAAAAATATTAATTTCAGCACTAAACCTCTGTATTTGAATTTTGGGCCCCCTAGGGATAGACAGCTGGCTTCCCCCGACTAATGCGTATTGCTTAAAAGTTATAAATGCATTTTATAAAGATGATTAGGGTAAAATTGGAATGAGAGTAATAAATACACAATTGATCAACCAGATTGACAATTACTTTAAAGCGACAAGGATAGAAAGAACTGACAAAAATTTTGAAATAGAGAGTAATTTAAAGCAAAAAATTTACCCAAAGTAGGAAGTCACATCAGTGTAGGACCTATGTTCTTCATATTGACACACAAAAAAAAAACAAATAAATTCACCAATTACAAAGTCAACATCATACAGCAACAATATTCAACCATAAGTTAGACTAGAACAAATGAGTCATCCTGCATGCTTGTTGGCATTTGTTATGGTATTGAATAGGACAAATAAGAATGTCGTCAGGTAACATAAAAAACTATTTTAATCAAATTCTCAGAAAAGATCAGGAATCTAAATAGGAGGGAAAGGTCAACCATCACAAGGTCAATGCAACTAACAACTATGACAGAAGCTTGGCATCAATGATCACTAAAATAAACTGAGACGCAGCATTGGAAAAAAGCAGGAAAAAGCAAAACTAAATGTACTAGAATGGGAAACAGAAACTAAAATCACAAATTCACCAGTTGACCTAGCTGTTTAGGAACACATATAACCCAACATACGCACAAGGGAATCTACAGTCTTAAACTATTTCAACAGGACAATGGTCTATGAACTGCAGAGGTACCATTTTAAGGTATATCCTACTCCACCTATAGGCATCAGATATAGCTGCCCTGTATGCTACCTGAACACTAGATCGTAAAGATACCACTTGGAAGCAAATACGAGAATATCCAACTCTTCACAGCCTCAAGCTGATCAAAAAGGCAAATCTATGACTGCCTATAGGGAAGTTTAAAATAATAGGGTATACCTCATAACGATCCATGGTAACATACATTCGACCACCACCTGATGCAACTTGTGCATCAATGCCTTTCTCTCGCAATTTTGCAAGATCATTCTCAAGAGTCTCCATGAAGCCTACACTTGAACCATCCAAAACATCACGTCCATCAGTGAGAGCATGGACACGGATTCTTTTGGCACCACGTTCACTGGCACCTTTAAGCAACAACTGTACCGACAAAAATCAAAATCATTATCATCATTATCTGTTAAGATAAACTAAAATTTAAACAATAATGTCCCAAAAAAGGGTATTATATGAGATACCTGCAGCTGGTCAAGTCTTGAGTGGACACCTCCATCACTCAGAAGTCCAATGAGATGCAATGTTCCAGTTTCAAAACATTCCTTGATATAATTAAAACCTTCATCTTCATAGATCTTTCCAGACTCAAGAGCCAGATCAACAAGTTTTGCACTGTATAGAGACCAATCAAATATAGAGTCATTTCATTGAGTACACTAACAATTGAGAGGTCTATAGATATACTCATTTTCAAATGAGAAAACCAGCAGCATTCCCAATAAATACATTGGATTAGTACAGATGCTCAAAAATAGGCATAGTAATATCAATAAATTGGTCCTTGATAACTTTAACTATTAAACAAGCTTAATCTAATAACAATCATCTCACCATAGGAAAGTCAGGAAACTGATGCTCAGATATTCTTATTCTCTTCTATCCTAAACTCTTAAAGCAACATTTGAATAAATCACCTCAACTTCTTTTTTCTTCTATCCTCTTCTTTTCCCCTTCCCTCCTAAACTCCCAAAACAAGGCCTTAATGCTAGTAGTAATACAACTTACGCAAACAATTTCCACTAACAAAAAAGAAATGAAAACTACCAAATTCATGAAAGATTCACCACATAACAAATCAAATCCTTTGGAGAACAAAAAAAATCGCCAGAAATATTCTCACCCTTGAGCATAGATCCTCCCAGCACCGAGAGCGTTATGACCAACTTCACTGTTTCCCATGTCGTCATCGGTAGGCAGTCCCACGGCTTTCCCGTGAGCCTTCACTAATCTCCACTTCTCAGGAGCACCCTTTTTCCAAAAAACAAAAAATCAAAAATCAAGACCCATCATTTCCAGAAAAAAAAATAGGAAAGATCCTTTTATTATTGTAATAAAAAAACAAAAACCTGGATTTTTTGTTACCTTCTTGAAGGAGTCCATAGTGGGAGTCTCAGCGACGTGGATGCAATTGTACTCATTGGGCTTTGCTTCACCCCACCCATCCAAAACAATCATAGCAATAATCTTCCCTTTAGGAAGCTTGGGATGATCATTCAATTTCCATGAAAATCCTGAGCTACCCATATCTTTTTTCTTTCTCCTTCTCTTCAAAATTCACAAATCAGAACACTCAAAACCTAAAAAACTGCAAAACCCAGAAGAAAATCCTGAACAATTAGTCAAATAAGAACCAACTAGAGCACCAGATCTTTCACGAAAAAAAGCATTCCAAGTACAAATCTAAAAGGTTTAAAAAAAAAGTAACAAATCTAAAAGACAGGAAAAGAGGGACCACCTGTAAGATGGAAGAGCAACGGAGTTCAGTCCGGAAGCCAATACCTACGGAGGCCTTAAAAAGAGATCCGATGGATGGGTTAGAGAAACACGTGGCAGGTTTACTTTTTCTTTCGACCGTGGGCAGGCGGAGGTAAAAATGTAGTACAAGAAAAAGGAAATGGAAATGGAATTGGAGTTGGACTGTCCAATTCACAATTTAGGTATATTCTAAAATGATGCTCTTTTTTCCATTTAAAAAAAAAAAGCTCTTTTTTCCATTTAAAAAAAAATGCTCTTCTCAATCAAGACAGCATTTGATCTTAGTTAATTGTAAAGTGCCACAAGTTAGGTCAGATGTAGATATGTAAACGACTCGTGATCTTGTAGCTACTCTTAAATTCAACTCAAACTTTTATAGTGAAATATAGACTAGATCCGTTTACAGTAGTTATTAAAGATATGTATTTGTTGTAGTGGTTGAGATATTTTAACTTGTTGAGGTATTGTAGACAATTGAGATTATGTAACATCTTCGTGATTTATAGGAAGAGTAGGTTGTACATATGTTTTGTGACATAGTAAACAGATGAAGAAAATTTTCTGCAAAAAGTTTTCTCACTTAAAACTTTTATGGTATTAGAACCAAGTTTCTTGGCTTCAGTTGATTATTATTACATAATTCACACAGTAATTGTTATCATTTTACAATACTCATTAAAACACATTCAAGATGAGTGGGTCAAGACAGATTGATACAGCAAGTTTGGACGATGGTGATTATATTAATATTCAAGTTCGAAAGGATGCCTATCATCTGGCATCTTCGGACAGTCCACATTTAATCCTCACACAAGTACAACTCAAGGAAGGCAATTATGACGAATGGGTAAAGGCAATGCGTTTAGCATTGCGAGCAAAGAAGAAACTTGATTTTGTAGAAGGGTTAATTCCAAAGCCGAAACCTGGCACTACAGAAGAAAGAATTGTGGACCAATAACACAATGGTGGGCCCATGGATCTTGAACACCATTGAACCCAACCTGAGAACTATAATGTCCTATGCAAAGAGGTGTGATGAGTTATGGGCTGATCTAAAAGAGTGGTTTATATCAGGTAATGCACCAAGGAAATAAGAACTTAAGACAGCACTGGACAATTGCAAGCAGTTTGGTAAGTCAGTTTCAGCTTATTATGCAAAATTAAAGAAAATATGAGACGAATTAATCAATTATGAACAATTGCATGATTGTACTTGTGGAATGATTAATGAAATAATTAAACAAAGAGAAGAAGACAAAGTTCATCAATTTCTCATAGGTCTAGATGATGCAATATTTGGAACTGTAAGGTTGAGTTTTTTGCAAATGGAGCCAATTCCGAACATTAAGAAAACATATGCTATGATAATCAAAGAAGAAGCTCACAGAAAATTAATAAGAACTGCAGAAATTGGAACTGAAGCTATTGTATTTGCAACCCCAAGATCAGTGCAAAACTCTCTGCAATGCACATACTTCTCGAATTTGGACACGAAGAAAAAAATTGATACATGTTGGTAGGTTTTCCAGAACGGACGTCGGAGCAGAAGTGGTCTGACTGGAGCTCAAAAGTCAGAGCCGGCAGTCGCAAAAGAAGAGCGAGATCCTTCAAAGGCAGAAGGCGCGGCAGAGGCAACCCTGGTCACGGACTCTTTAGCTCTTCTCCAGTGCACCATGGATGGACGGAAGCTACAGCATCTTCTTCGACGACACACAACTGGGCCGCTGCTACATTATCTTCCTCGATCAACATTGGCTGGGAGCGCACAACTGCTCGTGGAGACCAGCGTGGAGTGGCGGATCTGGACAGCATTAGTGAACCGCGGGGAGTTGCGGCTTCAGTTCAGGCAGGCTTCTCCATCGGCATTCTGGGATTGTCGCCGGAGCAATGGAATTCTTTTCGCAGATGTTAAACGGCCAGAAGAACTCTACTCCAGCTTGTGATAAACTCTCTGGTAAGACAGAAAATTGGTGGATTTTAGACAGTGGTTGCTCCCATCATATGACAGGCAGAAAGGTTCTTTTATCAGACACTAAACCATCTCCTCATTTTACTATTACTCTTCCAAATAGGTGTAAAACCAATGGGACAGAATTGGTTTCTATGTGTCTGCCTTCCAAATTAAAAATTAATAATGTTCCCCAACTCCGATGTAATTTATTATCCCTCTCAACTTTCCAAAGCAAATAATTATTTTATCATAATTAATGATAGTGTGTTGATGTTATAGGACCGTATCTCGGGGATACCGATTAGAGCGGGTGAAGAGAGAGATAGAATATACTATTTTAGACCTCTGTATCAAAATCAGAATTTTGCTTGTTCTGCTAAAATTTTTTAATATAGGTATTTTGTGGCATAATAGATTGGGACACCCTTCTAAGTCGGTCATTGAGAAATTTGTGGGGCCAAACTTTAAATGTGATTCCTTGAATAATTGTTCTATTTGTTTGCGTGCTAAGCAGACGCGTGATTCTTTTCCTGTTAGCTTAAATAATGCAAGTGCTTCATTTGACTTGATACATTGTGATCTCTGGGGGCCTTATAAAATTCCTTCCTTTAATAGGGCAAGCTATTTTGTTACAATAGTAGATGATTTTTCAAGGTGCGTTTGAATTTTTTGATCACATAAAAAAGGAAGGTAGCACAAACACTAAAACATTTTTTTGCTATGGTTCAAATACAGTTTCAAAAACGAGTGAAAATAGTACGTACAGATAATGGAACCGAATTTACTTGTTTGAAACCGTATTTTTATGGAGAATGGCATGTTACATCAAACTTCTATGGTACATACACCCCAACAAAATGGCCGTGTGGAGCGTAAGCATCGTCATATTCTGAATGTGGCTTGTGCTTTGCTCTTCCAGGCAAATCTTCTAGTGCAATTTTGGAGAGAAAGTGTACTAACTGCTGGGTATTTAATAAATCGTACTCCTTTGTCTGTATTGAAAGGAAAAACACCGTATGAACTATTATTTAATAAGTTTATGTTGTATTCTCATCTAAAAAATTTTGGTTGCTTGGCTTATATACATGATCACGGGTTGCCCAAAAATAAGTTTAGATCTCGGAGCCGGAAATATGTATTTTTGGGTATCCATATTGAAAAAAAGTATGGAAATTTTTTATTTACAAACAAACGAATTCACTACTCCTCGAGATGTAGTATTTATTCAAAATGAATTTTTGTTTTTCTCTAAGTGTCGGGAAGCGTCATCAACGGAAAACAATTTGAGTTGTGACTTAGGTGAAATACCCGAGACCCGTACAGAAGTTAGAGGGAGCAGCCCAGGTGACAGAAAGAATTTTTTTGGAGTAGTCCAGCAACCAGCCCATCCCGTTGGTGTCACCACAAATATTGGACCGAGGATGATGGCCCAACCGCAACTTTCTTCATCACATTCTGGGGCAGCCCAGTCCTCACCTCCTACTGTGGCCCAGTCCTCATCACCTGTTGTTGGAGCGACCCAATCTGCTGCTGGAGCAGCACAATCTGCTGCTACTGGAGCGGGCCAGCCTACTGCTGGAGCGGCCCAATCTTCACCTCCTACTGTGGACCACGCGCTACCTTTCTCTTTGCTTCATGGTGTTTCCCAATCTTTTTTAGATACAGTCCAGCCACCTGATACAGCCCAGCCATTTGATGTAGCCCACTTGGATGTGGAATTAAATCTGTCCAGCTTGAGGGAATTCGGCAAAATTTCTCACCTTCACTTGAAGTCGTGGCTCACATAGAGGATGATTCGTCAAGTAATTTCTCCCATTGGGCGAGTGCTCAATCAGGTTCCAGTAACTCCTCAAGTAGTGACCAGTTTGAGGGACATAATGTTGCGCCATTAAATCTTCGTTGTAGTAACAGGCCACATAGACCTCCTGGTAAATTGAAGGATTATATATTTAACACTATCCGGTCATCTCCTGGTATATTCCCCTCTTCTGCTTCACTTTCTCCTTCGGTTCCCACAAGTACTTCTCTGTATCTATTAACTCATTATGTTTCTTATGATAAATTTTCTTCTTCATATCGGGGTTTTGAGCTATTAATGTAGCCATAGAACCCATCAAATATTCTGAAGCAGCCTCCATACCAGAATGGCGTTAGGCCATGAAGCAGGAGATCGATGCACTTGAGAAAAACAACAGATGCACTATGACTCGACTATCTCTCGACAAACGAGCACTTGGTAGTAAATGGATTTACCGGATCAAATACAAATCAGGAAGATGTTACATAATTTCAACTGTCTACAATATCTTAACAAGCTAAAATATCTCAACCACTACAATAAATACATATATTTAATAACTACTGTAACAAATACAAATACAAATTTGCAACCTCTCTTCGTCAATGTGGGTTTGTGCAATCATATGCTGACTATTCTCTCTTTACTTTCTGGAAAAAACAATATTTTTTATGCATTTTAATTTATGTTGATAACCTATTAATTTCCGGTAATAATGCATCATGTATTACTCAGTTTAAGTCCTACCTAGGTTCATACTTTCATATGAAAGATTTAGGTCATCTCAAATATTTTCTGGGTATTGAAGTTGCTCGGAGTCAAGCAGGGTTTTATCTTAGTCAATGCAAATATGCCTTGGAGATTCTGTCTGAAATTGGAATGCTAGGGTCTAAACCCGTGTCTACTCCATTGGACCCAAATCATCACTTAGCCAAAGCCTATGGGGAGTTCTATGATCAACCAGACAGATATCATCGTCTTGTGGGGAAATTGATTTATTTGTCTATAACTCGTCCAGATCTTGCATATACTATACATGTCCTAGCTCAATTTATGCAAACTCCTCGTACGGAACATTGGGAAGCTGTCCTTCGTTTCCTCAAGGGTGCACCAGGTCAGGGTATTCTACTCTAGTCTAATGCTCCTCTTCGATTACTTGCTTATTGTGATTCTAATTGGGCGAGCTGCTCGATTACCCGTCGTTATGTGACTGGCTATTTTATCTCTGTTGGACATTTACCTATTTCTTGGAAGACGAAGAAATAACATATGGTCTCTCATTCTTCCGCTGAAGCAGAGTGTCGTTCTATGGCAATGACATTGTGTGAATTGAAATGACTCACCCAACTTCTTGTTAATTTCCAAGTTCCAGTACAACATTCTATCCCACTGCACTGTGATAGTCCAGCCGCCATTTACATTACTGCTAATCCTGTTTTCCACGAGCGCACTAAGCACATTGAGATTGACTGTCACTTTGTGCGGGATGGCTTTCAAGCACGTTTGATTACACCTGTTTACATTCTGAGTGATTCACAACCTGCCGATCTTCTCACAAAGGCTCTACATTTCCAGGCCCAAAACTCTCTGGGTATAAAATTTATGGACCCAGACTCGGCGCTCTAGGATCTAGGTATGGTCTGGGTATACTCGTGCCCGTTTGATATTTTTCTATTTTTTCCTGTTAAACAAAAATATATAAAATAATGTATATGCCTAAAATAAAAATTATAACATAATTTCCTCAACATCTCTTTCAACAAATACAATCATTTAACATCTCCAATTCAAATGATTAATACATAATTTATCATAAATGTATAAATTATGTATTAATAAAAATATAAAAATAATATAATATATAAATATATTATTATTTTATTATAACGGGTATACGGGTCTGGGTATCATCATATCCTACTCAGACCCATTTAATAGAATCTATATGGGTACGAGTATGCGGGTACAGGTAAGACCCGCCCCGTTTACAGCCCTAGTTAGATGTATTTTCCCCTCAAAACTCAATAAATAATAATAAATAACAGTTTACCTTTTAAAATTAATCAGTTTATTTAAATATTTAAAATATTTTATCTAAATTATAATTTATTATAAAACAATTTTTAAAATACGATACAAAAATATTTTAGACTATATCCTAAATTATAAAACAATTTTTAAAATACGATACAAAAATATTTTAGACTATATCCTAATTTCTAGTAATAATCTTACATAAACTTTGTAATAATATCTTTTTTAATATATATTACTTTTTAGTTAAAAAATATATTTTTATTTTTTAAAAATAATTAAACTGTTAGAATTTTTTATTATTGTAATAATTACTAAAAATTAATAGTATTTCTTTAAAAAAAAATTTAAGTTTTCGTTTGTTATTTTAATACTTTACTTAAAACTACATTTAATCATTGTTATAATAAATTACTACAACTCCTAATATATTAAATTTTTTATTAAAATTTCACGATAGAGATTTAAAGTTGAAAATTATTCTATTTATAAACAAATATTTTATTTTTTTATTAAAGTAAATTTAGAATATACATGGCATTTTTCTTTAAATAATTAAGTTTTAAAAGTTAAATAATACATCCTTAAAGTATATAGACTTTAAAGATATTATTACAAAATAGAAAAAAATATAAATTATAAATATAAATTAAGTTTTGAACTAAATTATTTTATATTGAACTTTAGAGTTTGTTTTGAGTCCCAAGAGATCTTGTATTTATACTAAATACGAAATAAATTAAATTTACAAAGTATCATCCGTAGCCGTCGAACTTCTATGCCTACAAAATTCTTCTACCCATTCCGAGTGAAGGATATTAAGTTGATCTAAAACCTCATCAACATATGTTGCTCATTTACTAACATAAAATCAAACTCATGTACCACCTTGTTTCTAACTATAAAACAAAAGACTAAATCCCATGTAACATCTTGCCTCCATTGCAAAGCACTACTGCTCACATTGAGATCAACCTAATGCTGTGGAGTACTATCACCAAAAAAATATAGGCTAATGAGCACTTGGCACCAATCTTTTCCACACTTCTTGGATCCACCCACAATCCCTCACTGCATGAAGTACTTCCTCACAGCCCACACCACAAAGAGAGCAAGTATTCTCCAAAAGAAGACCACATCAATGAAGATGGCATTAGTCGGTAACCGTCCCCAAAGCACAAGACACAACAGAAATGCCAAACTTTGCGGTCCTTGAACTTCCCAAATTCACCGCCATCTCGGATCTGCGAAGGTCCCTGCTTCTCACAAAGAAAATGATATATTGCGCCAACTTGCACCACCCCTTTCTCACTTCCTGTCCACCTGAACGCAGTGGCGGATCTAGGATAGAAAAGTTGGGGGAACTGAACAATGTTAAAAATTTTGCCAGAATTTCGTCTATAAAATAGATGCATTCCAAGTACAAAAACATTCAAAAAATTCCAAATTTACAAATAAAATAGGTAATCGCCCATTACCAATGAGGAGTGATCACCCATCACTAACGAGGAATGATTACCTATCACTCATGCGATAAGTATCACATATTAATGCAAATAAAATCGCAAAAGAACAGGTAATCACCCATTACCAATGAGGAGTGATCACCCATCACTTACGAAGAATGATTAGCCATCACTCGCGGGATAAATACTTCTATCAAAGTTGAAGATATTAATGCAAAAGTCGTTGAGAATCTTGAGATAACCGATCGAGCACGACAAAAAGACGACCTCCAATATGAGCTGCAATTAATTTAGAACGATTAGAAGATTAATATAAAAATAAATAATACTCATACAAATGATGTTTCTTCAACCATATTAGATGCTTCTTGCACTTTTTAATATATTTGTTCATAGTAAAATCCTATATAATAATCAAATATTTTAAATTAAATTCAACACCTTTTACATATGACATAATAATTAATTAGAACATAAATTACATAATAATCATATTTTTACCAAAAAACCGTATAAATTTTGACTAACAAAATCAAAATTTTATTAGTCAAAAAATTTTATAAAACAATCTTTAAAATAAAAAAAGTTTTTACATAGATTAATATTTAAAATCTAATTAAAAAGCTTACTTTTTTCTTCAAAGTTTGAAGAACAGCAGTAGGAAGGAGCAGCCGTAGTAGCTACTGTGTCTGTCTTGCGTCGCCGCCGTCACCTGTCTATCGTCGTTGCCGCCGCTCGCCGCTGGTCGCCGCCGGCTGCCGACAAGAGGACTGAGGAGGGAAGGCTGAGAGAGTCGAGAGGGAGGGAGGAAGAAGATAGAGAGTCAAAGAGAGAGAGCCAGAGAGTTTTTTTTTTTCTATTTCTGTTTTCTGCTACTGCTGTGAGTAAGGTGAGTTTTTCAGTTTTTCTTTTTTTAATTTTTTTTAATTGAAAGTTAGCAGTGTGATACTCATAACCCTGCCACTAGGTCAACTACGGCCGAGTAGGGTATCTGCGTGCCTCTCGGCACTAAACTATAAGTCTCAAAACAAGAGCATAACCCCCTGGGCAACACTTAGAAGTATATATACAATACGCAGCTGAAAACTAAGTAATCTGAACACTAAAATGGCGCTCAAAATATAGGGTTCAAGAAAACTTATCTTATGATAATTCCGATAAAAAGATATAAATACTTTACAAACGGCTCGAGTACAAGAGAGTAAAACAGAAAAACATGTCCTACCGGAGAGACTCGAACCAAAACTCCATGCCTAAAACTTGAACGGTTTATTGTATCTCTCACCATCCCGAGATAATCTGAGAAGAAAACATGATATGAAAAAAAACATGAGCGTGAATGCTTAGTGAGTCTACGTGTGTGTGCACTGTAGTGATTTCTTTAAAACAATGATGATGCAGTTTCACAAAACAGTTCATGAAATGTTATAAGAAAACATTTTCTTTTATTATTTTAACAAAACTGATGCTTGAATCTACATAAAGGTTTCTAGCGCAGCTGAGAAGTCTGAGTGAATCAAGACACATCAGTGCAGCTTCTACGCCCAAATTCAAAAGAACATGTAATACAACCGTAGGGCTCCATGGACAAAGTCCGGATTCCCTAGCGAGGTCATCGGAACAAAGTTCCGGCATCTCGTAGTCAATACCAGCCAAACACCATACGAGCGCTCGATTACAAAACAACCGCACTCCAATATCACCGGTCAAAATAGGCTGCAAACTCCTAAGGCACCTACTAGGTCTGCCCTGGGACCAACCTCAGTTTCGAGCCCCTCCTGACTCTCCACTAGGCGGCCGAACTCCACCGCAGAGCATGATGCGGTGTCCACATAGACCGATTAGGCCACACCCTCTGCAGTCTACGCCCCTCTTCTAGTGGATCCACTTTCCCGAGTCTGAAAATCCACGCCATTAGAAGAGGCCCTCGTACGGGGGACTAGCTACGTACAGTGCAATCCTCTTACGCTTCCGAACACAAGATTATAACCAAAATTGAAACCCTGGTCAGAATGGGGTTTTTATATACATTTTTAAACAGAAAGGCCGCTTGCCCGACCATCAAGACAGAATTAGGTCATGAATATTTTCAGCAAAAATCCCCATCCTCCAGTCACCACATGCTTATGCAAATTTCACAATTATGCCAATGCCAGGTCTATATTCATGCATGTCGAAACATGTAACTTTTTAGGACCAAAGCATTCTCCAGCTTATGCAGATTTTACAAACATGCCATGTTTACATTCATGCATGCCAAAGCATATAACTTTTCAAAACCAAAGTATTTTCCAACTTATAAATATTTCCAGAAAACCCGTGTACATACTAGTTCTTTTTCACAACAATAATATTCTGTTTTAAAAAGACAACACCTATATAGAGCACCGCTGCTATACATTTCTAATAAACATGTAACACATCGTGGAGAACATCTCCAATTAAGAAAGACATGGCAAGTTATACCGTTTCAAAAATAGTAGATATTTTATGATAAGTTTAGAAATCATATTTATATGGCCCGTAACTTTTGAAATAACATAATAAAACGAAGTTTGTGGACTCACCTGGATGCAGATCTGGTGCTAAGATCCAACAAAATAATAATACAAAAATACTTAATACCTGGGTACCAATCAAATAACACTAGTTCCTAACTAATATCGAAATCCTACAAAATGAACTTAGGATGTGTATATTTATACATATATAACCACATATATATACTTATAATAATTCTTTAAAAGATAAAAAATTCTATACTCTTAAAAAAAAATATTCTCTCCCAAGAAACCATAATTAACTATATACTATATACTAAAATCTATTTTAAAAAAATATTTATCTCCTAAAATAAATAATTAACTTAATATATATAATCTAACTAGAAATAGATCTCACTATATACACTAAAGCCTAGAAAACAAACAATACACCTAAACTATATATATAAATATATATATTCTAACGAGACTAAAAGGACAAGAACATGCAAGGAAAAATAAATTACTAACCTCAAATGGCTGCCCACCAGCTTAAGGGAAAAAAAAAAGTCTCCTAATATATTATATATATAGGTACCGAAATACTAAGGAAAAACAAAAAGACTTATGACATATATATACATGATGATAGCAGTTTGGAGGAGGAAAAGAAAAAAAAGAAAATGGTGAGGGGGTGACGGGTGGCTAGTATAGGTGGCGGTAATTTCTTAATAGTTAAGGTTTTTTTTTCTTTTTTATTTTTTGGAAAATGTCAAGTACTTAAATTTCTAAAATAAACACACCAGGTATTAAAAACAAAATCCAGATAAAGGCATTTATAAACCTTAAGAAGAAAACCTCAATATAATACAATTTTACTCTCATTCCTAAATATCTGCAAAATACCACTAAGTGTCAAAAACATTATATTCCACCAATGTAGATCCAAACTCTATTTTCATTACGTCTGTAATCCTAAGGTCATGCTAGGTGCTTACGGGGTAGGGCGTTACAAGTAGCCTCAGTTTTGGGGCTATATTGAAAAAAAAATTATTGGGGGGCGGGGGGGGCTTGAATATAAAATACCCATAATTTCTAAAATTTTCAAAATTTCCCGGGAGGCTCGAGCACACCTGAGCCCCCATGTAATTCCATCCCTGCCTGAATGTATCCTTGCCCCCTCCCTCAGAAAATACCACCACTCCAACCATTTCCTCAAGAACATTCGGCGACAGTAAATACTGCAGCTCCTCCCATCTTCAAGTGAGATATATCGGCCTCCAATAATGAGCAACACAATGAACTTCCTCACTCCTGGTCAGTGATTGTAATGTAACATTATTCAAAATAAAATTCCTCAACCATCTATCTTTCCAGAATAAAGTAATCTTACCATCTCCAAGTTTCCACACCAATTGCTCCTAGATTGCTTGAAAACCCTTCATAATACTCCCCTAAATATATGAAACTTGTCTTCGTCGAGTGTGATCAATATCCAAATGACCATATTTGTAACAAAATATGGTTACATTAAGGGTATTTTAGGTATTTTAAATAAATTAATTAGTTTTGGGATAAACTGCCTATTTATTGAGTTTGGAGGTGAAGTTCATTTAACTGCACTTTTAAGTGCGCATTTTGCAATTAACCCTTTTTTTAAGGTGAGTGGACTGAAAACATGATTTTGAGGTGATTTGTTATTAGATTATACCACATACGTCTAGAAATATAAGTAATTTTAGACTTGTGCACACGAATTACGAATTAAGAGTTTTAAAAACAAATTAACTTTTGAATTAAAGTATTGTATGCAGTAAAATTTTAAGTTTGTAAATCAAAAGACAAGAAAAATAGTAACAAAGTGATTTATTTAATATTTGAAATAGTTACAAAATTTTTAGAGAAGCTCTTACTTTATAGGAGAATCCTCCAATTCTTCTCTTCAACAAAAGGTTGACTCGATGGCTCATGAAGCTTGATGCTAAGGTATTCTTTCTTTATGATTAATCACAGAGTCTGATAAAACAAATTTGATCTTAAATGACATGAACTTTTATTTGGAACTTGAAGGTTTAGAAGTTTGATTCATATCATAGGAACATCGATTGTGAACTCAAAGGTTTGGAAGATTGAACTCGAATTGGTCAAACTATGATATGAACTCAATAGCTTGGAAGCTTGGTATTGGATTGCAAAACCGTTAAAGCTTTTTTCACTCTTTTTGACAAAAAACTCGAAGAACGCTTGAATATTTAGAGAAGACCTTCGTTAAAGAGCCATTAAGGGAGCCTATGAGGAGAGCTTTCACTTGCTCAAAACTTAAATGTTTTCTGAATCATTTTTTAACCTAGGCGTTCATCGGTTCATTTTGTAGGAAGTTCGATTTTCTTATTTGGAGAAAATTCAGTTTTAAAAAAAAATTCCCAAACCCGAACTGAATTTTCAAACCTTTGAGTTCACATCAAATTCAATCACTAATAATTAAAAGATTGAATCTTTACATAAAATCACAAAGCTCAAGAGCGGCTTCATTAGCAAAATACATCAAAGTACAACACAACTGCCACAATTCTTTCAAATATTCATGTACAAACTACGAAAGCAAATAGAAACCCTAAAAAAATACAAAAAAAAAAAAAAAACAATGTAAGCCTTCACAAGAAGGTTAACTTTTACAAGGTGGTATCTTGTAGTCTTGCAGTTGCAGAAATGTCAGAGCCGGTAAAGTAAGAAGTGACAATAGTTTGCTTTTCTAGTTGAGAGTTGGAAGTGTTTGGCTCTATAAGGTGAACTATGAGAGAGAGAGAGAGAGAGAGAGCTAAGGTAGTAGTCGGTGGTTACTGTGACAGAGGGAGACACGATGGGTGATAGAGAAAGGAAGCTGATAGTATGGAGACTGGAGAGAGAGAGAGAGAGAGAGAGAGAGAGAGAGAGAGTGAGAGAGAGTGATTGTGTAGAGACTAGGCTAGATGGAGAGCGGTGATTTTTTTATATGATTGGCCATAATTTAAAAAATATGGCCATAACGCGCACAGCGTGGGCGTTATCACTAATAATAACATACGTGTCGTGTGCGTTATCACTAATAAGTAATTAAATCTGAAGATTAATCTTGATTATTAATGCGGCATCGGATGTGGCGGCTTAGGTGGCTGATGACGCACACGCTATGTGCGTTATCTTGAGTGATAATGCACATGTTGTGTGCATTATCAAAGCCACAAAAATCCTTTCTTCATATTGTAACGCACACCCTATGTGCGTTATCATTAACAATTATCTTATTCGCTCCTCTTCTCCTTCTGCGGCTCAGCCGATTTGACAAGTTAGAAATAATTTGATAACTTTTTTTTCTTATTTCCAACATGCCCATGTGAAGAATTGAAAAGTCGGAAATAATTTGACAACTTTTTTGTCTTATTTTCGACAAGCCCGTGTGAAGATTTGATAAGTCGGAAATAATCTAAGAACTATTTTGTCTTATTTCCGACATGGCTATTTGAAGATTTGACAAGTCGGAAATAATTTCGGCAGTTTTGAATTATTTCCGACAACCCCATGTGATCAATGGACAAATGAAAATAATTTAACCAGTTTTGAAAGGTGCCTAAAACCCTATATATACAGACTCCTAACTCGAATTTGGAGATCACACAACAACTTTCACAACATTTTCTTCCTATTCTATTTCCAAAACTTTGTTACCTTTTCCTTCACACTTCTTACAAACAATGAACATGATGCAACTCACCATGTTAAAGTTGTATTATTTTGGGATTCGGAGCATGCAAGAGACGCGTATGCCTTATTTCACTGGAGCAGCAACGAAAACTTGGACATTTACCCAAATGGTAACACATGATGAACTTATTAGAAAAATATTGAAGCATCAAGGAATGGATCCAAATCTTTGGCAAGTTCGAATGACAATGAGGGTGCCTTCATTCTATGAAGAGTATCAAATTTTTAATTTTACTATGTACAGCATGAACAACGATGATAAGATGTGTTACCTGTGGACTATAAACCCTAATATATCAAAGGGAAGGATTCACGTACTAGTTGAATTCAAACTGATCCAATCACAGACATTTTCAGAAGTCCAGCACACAAATGTATCAACTGAAAAGGATCATCCAGACATTCCTCAACATGTCACGGCAATAACACAGATGGTTTCCAATGAACCGTCAATGTTGTACCCATCAGTAGAGGAAGATGATGATAACAATGACGACGCCGATGAAGATTATGTCGTATCAAGTGAATCTGACGACGACAATGATGATAATGATGAAGAAGATGACATTAGCACTCCCGTAAACCTTCTATCTTCAACTATAATGAATTAATGGCAGAGTAGTCAATTGTTCAGTAATGCTCCATATGATTATACACAGTTTGGAGCATTTTTAGGTATGGGCCCGGGAGAGCAGATAGATGACCTTATCGAATCATGCACTATTAGATTGCTGGATTGGAACGATGCAATAGCTGATATTCAATTAGGCATGAGGTTTGTTGACAAAATCCAAACAATTAGTGTGGTCCAAAAATGGTCTATTCGGACAGGAAGAGTATAGAGTTGTTAAAATTAAGAGCGATAAATGGATGGTGAAATGTTATCATCACAGTGACTCTAATTAGTGTACATGGTACATCCGAATAAAGAAGAAAGCAACTCATGCTCGTTGGGAAATAACTAGATTCACCAAGGAACACACATGCCTCGTACAGGTTCATCAAAACAAGCACTGAAATTTGACTTCAAAATTTGTTTCAAAACTAATATCACATCTTGTTGCCAACAATCCCGGATACCTGTCCTAAATGTCATTCAGGAAGTGCAAGTAAAACTTCAGACGGGTTGTACGTACAAGAGGGCATGGTATGCTCGAAATTTTGCAATAGATAGGCTGTTCGACAGCTGGGAGACAACTTTTTCTGTTCTACCCAAATATCTCCAAGCAATCAAAGATTCAAACCCAGGAATTGTGTACGAGTTCTTGAATCACAGAACGAGCAGTCCCTCATACTATGTTTTCAAATTTCTGTTTTTGGTGTTTCCCGACTTGTATAAATGGATTTTAACATTGTCGGCTGGTGATTTCTGTGGATGGCACTCATCTTTGAGGACCATATAAGGGCGTACTATTAATTGCAAGTACATGGGATGCGAATAATCATTTATTCCCACTTGCATTTGCAATCGTTGATAAAGAGTCATACGAAAGTTGGAATTGGTTCCTCAAACTTTTACGGGAACATATTGTCAAGGATTGGCATGTCTATCTTATTTCCGATTGCCACAAAGGAATTTTATCTGCTACACAAAATCAAACTTTGAGACAACCTCCATTCGCGGTTCATAGGTATTGTGTATGCCACATTCGGGCAAAGTTCACCAAGACCTTCTAGAACAACAAATTAAAAAGCTTAATGTGGCAGACTTGAACGGAAGCTAAGTAATGGAAATTTGACTGTATGATGAGTGAAATCCAAAAAAGAAATGTTGATGCTTACATTTATTTAGCAGAGATAGACCTAGAGAAATGGTCATTGTTGCATGATGATGGGCACATGCACTAAATGATGACAACTGACATTTCAGAAGCATTTAGCAATATGTTGAAAAAAGCTAGGGTCTTACTTTTTAAAGCCCTAGTTGAATTAATATTCAACAAATTTGTTAAGTACTTCAACCAACACCATGAAGAGGAAAACTGTGTGCATCTATTTTCGACAAGAGTTTTTGACAAGTTCCTTCGGATTGAATTAAAATCAAGAGACCATACAGTTACAACATACAATCTACAAGAAGGAATTTACATGATCAAATCTACAATACGCCTTGATGGTACTGGCAACAATGTTTATACTTGAAAATGAATGAAAAATCATGCAGTTGTGGCAAATGGTGAGAATATATATTGCCTTGTTCTCATGCTCTTGCAGTCTGTAGAGAAAATGGTACAAGACAAGATGCTTATGTGCCGAATATATATTTACGAGAAACTTATAGAAGAACATACCAATCCAATTTTATCCGTTTAGGCATGAAGACTTTTGTAGAGATGTTCCTTACAATTTAACATTCTATCCTCCAAACATGAACAATCAATGGGGTAGAAAACGGGAGAGGGGGAGGGGGGAAGGGGAAATGAATTATCGAAATCTGGATTCTCCCCCAAGATTTAGCAGATGTCGAATGCCCGGACATAATAGAAAAAATTGTAACAACCCCAATTCAAGCAATGTATAAGTTTCTTTGTTTTAAAGTGTTGTAATATGTTAGGGTTTCTACTAATGTTGTTTCTTCTTTGAATTTCTTCTAAGTACTTCTTTATAAATCTTTTACTTAAATTAAATATAAATTACTATAGTAAAATTTACACCAAGTAACAAAATTTACGTCATATTATAAATTAATAATTTATAATAAAATATAAAAAGATTCTTTACATCATAATATAAAGAAATAATTTACATCATAATATAAAAAAATAAATCCTAAACCCTAGTGCCAATCAGATGGCGTAAATCTAGTCATCTTTTTACTAACACGATGTCGAAATCCAAGTTGTTGTGCTGGTGTAACGTCATCCATTGGCTCATCAGCTTCCTCATTTGAATCGGTAGAAGATGCATGAGATATAGGTATATGCGGTACAGATAAACCTGTTGTACTCGAAGGTGGAGGTGCATCAAATCTAAACCCCACTGCACCTAGAGGTGGAGGCGCATAGGATGTACCAGATGTACTCGGAGGTGGGGCATATGATGTGCCTGATCCACTCGGATATGACAGAGTAGGTGGCGTCAAACCCAAACTGAAAGTCGGAACATCTAGGCCTAGGTTGTCGAACGTGTCACCTGGAACATTAGACCCTGGATCTCCATGACCCCGTCCTCCAGATCCTCCACCTATCTCTCCTCCATGTACGGAGTCGGCATGTCCTTGTCCGCTTGGATGTGGAGGGGCAAGAGCGCGTCTTCCACGGGCCCCGCCATCGGGCAATCTACGAGCGCCCCTCTTAACTCCACGAGCACCACGCTTTGGTATAGGCTCCTGAGGACGACGACACGATGGCTATACTAGAAATGTCTGTTGAATGTCATGCTGAGTGGGGTGCAACCCAAGGTACCACCAATAGAAACCATGCACCTGCGGACGATGGTTTGGACTTTCTTCATGACACTAGCTAACTGTGTTAGAAATGATGGTGGTTCTCCAACACCCCTGTAGTCATGTCATCTACCTTCTGCAGCATGGATGTCTAAAAAAAATAGTTAGAAAAGAATTGTAAAGAAATAAAATGCATAAAAACAAATAAACACTTTGTTACCATCATCCGTCTGTCGACCCCAACAGGCTGGTATCCAATGGTCCAAGTATCACGACGTGCTGATTGCCGATGTAGACTCATGTGATATCGATACCATCTAATGTAATCATCTCATGGTGATGATAGATCCTTAACAGGCAAAACAAGGCCATCCCTAATATGCTGTCTCCACTGATGCTAGACCTCTACATGACTAGCATGCTGTGCCGCCCAATATGTGTCATCATTTTCTATGAGTTGTAGTCGATGTAGATCAAGCCGAGTATCACAGGGAGCAAGTGTAGACTGATCGCGTCCAAATTGTCGCATCACGTGCTCGGAATGATGATACTCCACATCTCGTAACATATGAGTAGCACATCTGCCCGCCACAAGTCAGATGGAACCAGACCACGGACAAGATAGGGTAGCCATAAAAACAGTTCAGCAAATTAAAATATATAAATAATAATCATACAAAAATATAATAAGAAAGTAAAAAAAATTATGTTAAAGTCAAACCTAATTGGATGGCATAAAATCTAACTGGTCTCTATACGTAAGCAGGACGTGTGTAGGTAGATGGCTGAGATCAAATGATGTGCACCACATAGCACCAAGTGGAGCAAAAGGCTGGATGAACATGCCGATCTAGCTGAGGACGCAGTATAGGAATACGTGACCAAGCTCAAATCTAAAGTAGCACTAGAGCTCCCCCTATCTGTCGTGCACCCCCTAAAGCTGCCATGTACAAATGCCTATATAAAAACCCTAATACATAATTACCCCAATTGTAAGTGTCGATGGCATCAAAATCCTCCAACAAACTGATGTACCGGACATGAATTAAGCTGCGCGACATATTAGAAAGCATATGACCTCTAAGAAGTAAGAAAATAAATCCACGGGCATGCAAGATAAGGCCATCATCACTCTCTGATGTAGTGAACTCTCTCAAGATCCAAGCCTCTAGAGGTTCCTTCTAAACTTTGTATCCGAAAAAATAAGTAAGGGACAATCGCACACCAATAAGTCTCTCAATCATCTTAATGCAATACTGCTTTTGATGTACACTCCAATTGGGACCTGTAACAGACAACATCTCTATCCGTGAACCCCATAATACGTGCACATCCTGTAGAGTGACTGTCACCTTACCATAAGTCATGTGAAATATGTGAGTCTCAGGCCTCCAATGCTCAACTAACCTAGTAATAAGTGCATGGTCGAGACCAATATAACTACATCTAAAAACACCCCCTAAACCTGTCCTATCAAATATCAACTAACATACAGGGAGTTGTACTATAAGCTTAAAATAGATTGCGACCGAAACATCTACACTGAAGATCAGTAATACACGTCTCATGATCCCCACTCCATATCAACCCAGACCTAGGTTTATGCTGCCTCGTCAATACATTACTGACAATGAGACCTAGATGCACATATGCTGGAACTTCTTCCATTTACATTATATCACAAAGTTTTAGGGTTTTTTTATGTACAGTACCATACACTTTCTAAATTTATCAATAAGGGTTTACAATTAAAAGTAGAATATTTACAGTAAAGTATTATTACAGACTTTTTAAGGTGTAGGGTTTTCGATTATACACTTTCTAAATTTAAATGTTTACGGGTTTAGAATTTAAAGTATAAAATTTTGAGTAAAGTATTATTCCAAACTTTCTAAGGTTTATTGTTTATGGGTTTAGGGTTTTAGGGTTTTAGGGTTCCAATGTTAGGGTTTTAGGTTTTCCATATTAGGGTTTAGGGTGCTTACAGTTTATGTTTATACACTTTCTAAAATTTAAATCTTCACGGGTTTAAAACTTCAAGTAAAATATTTAAAGTAAAGTATTATTACACACTTTCTAAGGTTTATGGTTTAAGGTTTTAGGGTTTAGGCTTAAACAGTTTAGGGTTTTTAGGTTTCTAGGGTTCTTAGGTTTAATGTTTAATAGATAAAGGTTAGAGTTTAGGGTTTACGGTTTAGGATTTCAATATTATGGTTTTAGGGTTTTAGGTACATCATTACACACTTTACAAATTTAATGCTTTATGAGTTTACGGTTTAGAGTAAAATATTTATAGTGAAGTATTATTACACACTTTCTAAGGTTTATAGTTTAGGGTTTTATGGCGTTAGGGTTTTAGGATTTAGATTTCAAAGTTAGGGTTTACAGAAAATTATATTCTCTTTTTTTTTTTTGTAAAAAAAAGTCAAAACAAATTTAAATGCTAATAACATAAAATTATATAAATACTAACAATATAAAATTATATAAAATTAATAGAACAATATAAACATGCTAAAAAATTTCAAAAAAATAAACAATCACAGTTTATGACAAAAACAAAATAAACTATATAACTTATATCAAATCACCCATTTCCTCAAATTACATTTCTCAATAGAAAACACAACTAGATTAATAAAATGATCAAACATGCACAAATTTCTCAATAACAACAAGTTTGAACATAATCATAAAACCCAAAACTAGAAAAATAAATTACAAAAAATTGAGAAATAATCCAAATAAAATTCATAAGAATAATTCACAAACCACAATAAACAACAAGTTTTAGGTAAACAATAATAAAAATTAACACATAGTGTACAAAAAATTTTAAAACAATTATAGACAGTAAGAAATTTACCGAAAATTTCAATAAATTGAAATCAACGTTATTCACTGGAGCTTTCTCTACCGTTCGCCACTCCAAAACTCTAAAACCTTCGTACTCCAAGGGAGGTGCTGACGACCCAAACTGAAATTTCAGAAATCGAGCGAAGGAGAACAAGAAAAAATTGAGAATAATTTCGGAAATAGAAGAAAGGAGAAGAAGAGGAAGAGAACAAGAAAAGGAGGAAAGAAAGAGGAGAAGAGAAGGAAAGCAGCAGTGCGGTGGAGATTGGAAAAAAAAAGAGCATCGGCGGTGAGTAAGAAAGAAAAAAATGAAGAAGAAGAAGAGGAAGAGAACAAGAGAAGGAGAGAAGGAGAGAAGGAGGAGGAGGAGAAGAGAAGGAAAGCAGCGGTGCAGAGTGGAGGATGGAGAAAAAAAAAAAAAAAAAGGAGCAGCATTGGCAGTGAGGAAGAAAGAAAAAAACAGAGAGGAATGTTGCAACGACAACTAGGGTGTGGATTTCATTACGATTATAACACACACAACGTGTGCATTATCTGCCTTAATAATGCATTTAGAGTGTGTTATCGATCATGATAACACACACGCTGTTTGCGTTACTGTCCACCTCAACACCCCGCACTGCCACATCATCGCTACTTCACTAAATAAGATTAATCTAGAGATTTAATTGTTGATTACAAATAATGCACACGCTATGTGCATTATCACATTGGATAAAAAGCACACAATGTGTGCGTTATGGCCCGTTTAAGGATAAAAAAAAAAGTGGCGTGTTTAGTGAATTTTTTTAAAAAGTGGCCAAAGCTAGGAAAAAACTGAGAGTGGTTTTGATTTTATGATATTAAAGAATGAAGAGTCCCAAACTACTAACCATAAATTAACTTTTTACTCTCTTTTTTTTTTTTTTTGGTTTCTGAGCTAGCCATAACTTATATTACATTTTAGTCTATATGAAATTCGATTTTTCATTTCAATTTGAGAATTCTCAAATTGTAAACCGAATCGAGATAGTATTTGAAGATATAAAACCGAGCCAAATCTATTCTTTTCTATAAAAATTGAAATAGGCTCAATTCGATTTTTCGGTTATCTTCGAATAGTACCCACCCCTAGGCTATGAGTTACTTGATGGTTAAACAATCCATCACTGGTGTTGGGTCAACCCAACTATTTATTTGCGACAATTAATGGTTTAACCTATTGTCTAATGAACTTAATGTAAAATGGCATTGGGCTCAATTTTATTGGGACCAATTACGTAAGTCTCATATTTATTGACTTTTATTTAAAATGAGTTTGAATATTATTTAAGTAATTCCAAATGCAACCCAATTTGATGGCCCAAAGCCTTCTTTTATTTTAAAAAATCAAGACTAATATATTATATATGTTTTATTTAGTTTTTGATTAAATAAATTACTCGAAATTTTATTATCTACAAATATCCCCACTTCAAGACTTAGATAAAAGATAATGAACTACAAATTTGAAGACCATACTTTAAGTAATTGGATGCATATTTTATGAAACTTTTTTTTTTCTTTTTTTTTTTTTTTTGGTGGAAGTCCATTTAAAGTCTTGAACTCCGTTTAAATTAGAAAGCTAGAATCTTTAGTAGAATGCTTGAAGTATTGAGAAAGTTGAATTAATAAAGAAAGAGTAAATGTTGAATTTAGTCACCAACGAATTTTCGTATGTTGGTTAAGGTTCCCAAAAATTATTTTCTCAACAAATTTCAGGTATAAGGTCATTTTCTCAAATTTCATTAAATTTAACAAAAGCAAACAACTAAAGTCATGCTATTACAAATAAAGAAGGGTAAAAATGGCATAAAGTTCATGAAAAAAAGGGGGAGTTTATTTGTAATTCTTCATCTTTTCCAGCAATACTCCGTCAATGGAAGATGCATATGTACAATCTCATATTCTTCCCCACAACAAACTGCAGATCTATCGAGATACCTTCTTCATCGACCCCTTTCTTCTCTCTTTTTGCTCTTCTCACCATGCAATCATTTTCTTCCATACTATTTCTATGGCAATTTTTCTTCAAATCATATTTATCTAGCTATGTTCTGGATTTATTCTTTCCCATTCATTTATTTCCTTCCAGTTGTATCCCATAACCTTTACACCTTAATTGCACAAGTTTTCTACAAGGAATTCAAATTCTATTAAATTATTCTCTGATATCTTTCACTAGAATTGTGGGTGGAAATGGGTTTTTTGTAGCTTTGTGACCATTTTCATCCTCGAATACCATTGCAGAGAAATGGTAGTGGGGTGGATTTATTGAAATGTTTGATTTCTCTCTAGTTTGTTCTCTCTCTAAAAATTAGAGATGGTTTTTTTCTTTTTTTCTTTTTTTTTTTTTTACTGTGAGCTGAATGAATGAAACTGATTTGACTTGATGAAAATTTCCAAAGGTATAAATGGGGGTATATCGGGTGGCTCCGGAGATTGTGTAAGAGAAGGAACCTCAAGAGGAAGAGGTGAGGAAGGAAAGAAGGATTTCGGGCCATCAGAGAAGAAGAAGAATTTGGGAAGCAGGCAATTTTGTTAAACTTTTCAAGAATTTTGTTTAGATAATGAGTCTGGCTCAAAATTAGTCCATCTATTGTTCTTATGCTTTTAATATCTAAATCATATCAACAACTTTTGAATTCATATCTTTCACATCAAATTTTAAATTCAACATGCTTTCGGCAAATTTGACAAATTTGTCATTATTATAAAAAAATGAGCATGTCATCATCACATAAAGGCATAAAAAGTTTGATATAGATACATTTGTCACACTCATTAATTTTAAATCCACTAATAATCATTGTATGGTCGCGTGCCACTTCTTTGGTATTAGTTTAATGATTTTTACTAGTTTACAAATTTTGTTTCGGTGCTTGGAGCTCTAAAACCTTGAGGTTGCTCCATATAGGTTTCTTTATTTAAATCCCCACTTAAGAAAGATGTTTTAACATCCACTCACCATGAATTGTCTCAATTAACTATGTGAAGTCAAAAGATAATATTGCGGATTTGCTAACCAAATGGTTAAATAGAGGGGCATTTGATAAATTTGCAAAAGGAATGGGATTAAAGTTTGTGGAGACTAGGGTCCACTTGGATTGGTAATAAGGCTTACTTTTCTTTTAGTTTTTAAAAGAAAAATCTTAAAACTCACTTGGACTGACACATTTTTAATTTTGGAATAGAAAGGAAATGGGCTCCAATTTTTCCTTTTCAATTTACGCAACAGTGAATATTTTAAAGAAACCTCTACTCCTTTTGTAATAAGATAGACATAATTAATGCTTCATTCAACAACCTAATAATTACCCTACCAAAACTTTCAACACCCAAATTTGGACAGACCTATTGCAAACTCCACACACCATCAAATCCATCAGATCATCTTGGTTTTGTTTTTCTCCACAAAATCAAGCTTCCAAACTGTGCTCTCCTTTATATACCCACAATGAGAAATTTGGAATCTTTGAAGAAAGGTCAAGTTTTATTTATCTTATTAGTAGATTTGTTGTTTTTATTTTAAGGAGTCGGTGTTATTTTTCTATTTTTTTTATGTTATGTTTTCTATTCCGATCTTATGGAAAGTTATGAACAATGTTGCATGATATTGCTTGAATTTTATAGTTGCAGTTTTATGGTTTTTGTATGTTGAAATAACAATGGTAAATTTTTTTATAAGAACCTAGAATTTGTATTAAAAACCTTGTCATAACTGGTTCTACAACTAGTGAATGTCGATAGTAAATGGGCATTGTCAACCATGTTAATTATCATGCTTTGTGGGACGAGAATGATACAATTTTTTGGCATGATTTGATGTGTCTGTGCAATTGAGGTTTTATGAGTAGATGTGCACTTTTAAAAAATTTTCTTATTTCCTAACCAAGTGGGTTCACTTTTAGGATGCATTTAGATTAGATTTGAAAATCAAAATCCATTTCTTTTTTTTGCATTCCCACTACATGAAAAATAACGATTTGCAACCACATGTTCGGTCGCAAATTGGTTACGAAGTTTATATCTATGACCAAATTGCGTCAGTAATGAGTGCTCTGTAAATGCTAGTCACAGAACAAACATTGTGACCGAATATTTGGTCGCAAAGGAAAAAATGCGACAGATTTCTGCCGACTTGTGCTTGACCCGGGTCTGTAACATAGCGACGATTTTCTAACAGCTGGTAGGTGTTTCTTGCACCAAAAAATTGGCACCAACTTTGGCGACAGATTTGTTACGTCGTACATAAGTCCCAAATTCTTTCCAATATTCCTGCGAGAAATTGGCACAAAATTTTGGGGCAGCTAGTTGATTGCTAATGGGTCGCAAAATTTCTTATACGTTTGGATTTGCAACAATGCTTTTGCCTCCTAAATGTTTTTTTTAATTTATTTTATATTGTTTTGTCATTTTTGTGTTGTAAAACTCAATAGTTTTCTTTGTCTTTTTAAAAGACATGTTTGGTCGCTAATTGATCGCAATTATATATACAAATAATTTCAAATTTGCAATATTAAAAAATCACCCTGAAAATAAATAGGAAATGTTAAATAACATTTATATAACGAAAATTAGCATTAAACATGCCCTAAAATACAATTCATATACAAAAAGCTTACAATACCATAAAAAATGACAAGTATCAAACCACCACAAAATCATAAAATATAAAATATTATCGAACATCATATATCATAATCTAAAAGAGCATCCGAAAATGAAAACTAACTAGGAGGAAGAAATAAAGAAAGAAATAAAGAAAGAATAGAAGTACAAACACTTCTATTAAATATTCATAATTTAGACATAAAGAAAGAATATAAATACAAACATTTCTACTATTCGCTTATGATAACCTGAAAAAGAAGAAAAAATAGTAGTAAAAACCCTTTGATAATGTTTTATTTTTTCATAACTTAGAAATAAAGAAAGAGTAGAAGTACAAGTACTTGTATTTCTCACTTTTGACAACTTGGAAATGAATCAAGAAGTAGAAGTACAAACACTTCTGCTATTTGTTTTTAGTAACTTAGAAATGAATCAAGAGATAGAAGTAAAAAACACTTCTATTATTTTCTTTTATTAACTTGGAAATGAATCAAGAACTAGAAGTACAAAACACTTCTATTATTTGCTTTTGATTACATGGAAATAAAGATAGAATAGAAGTACAAACACTTCTATTTTTCGTTTTTAGTAACTTGGAAATGAATCAAGAAAAGCACATTACAAAACACTTCTATTATTTGCTTTTTTAGTAACTTGAAAATGAATCAAGAAATAGATGTATAAACACTTCTATTATTTGTTTTTAGAAACTTGGAAATGAATCAAGAAATAGAAGTATAAAATACTTCTAATATTTACTTTTGATTACATGGAAATTAAGATAGAATAGAAGTACAAACACTTCCATTTTTTATTTTTCATAAATTAGAAATAAAGAAATAATAGAAGTACAAATGCTTCTATTTTTTCGCTTTTGATAATTTAGAACAATACTTAAACATTGACTTAGTCTCCTCTGTGATATAGACATTTTCCAAACACAATGGTCATCCAAACACAAAATTCAACCATTAAATAATTAAACAAAGAGTCCGAGCTCCCCCATAAGCAATTAAACATCAAGAAGTTTATAACTTATCGATTAAAGCTTAAAATTTGACAGTTTTATTTGTTTGTAAAATATTATATTATCTATATTATACATTCGATTTCTAAAGTTTAAGGTATAAATTATAGTTTTTTTTTTTGAGCAAATTAATTGCTTAGCACAAAAGGGGTAATTTTCACAATTCTTTAAGCATAAAAGAGAGGAATCACAACTCCCAAAATAGCAAGAAAATAAAAGGGTCACGACCCACGTACTAACAGAAGCAAACATAATTAAAAAGAAGAAAGGATAAGGAGCAAGAATGTACCGAAATTCAAGAGAACTTGAAAGACAAATTCACAGGCAACCCACTATACTCCGTTAAAATTTCTAGCCAGAAACCTCCAGTGAAGAAGTTATAATCTGTCAAGCACAAAGATAATTAAAATGGTACCAATAAGGTATGCGTGGGAATATAAAAGATATGCGTGAAAAGTGCAAAAAATAAACATTTTCCTCCCTCACTTTCTCTAGCTACCCCAACTCTCTCTCCTTTCTCTCTGCAATCTTCTTGAAGAAATTCAAAGTTTTCTTCAAGTTTTTAACGAGTTCAAGTAAAACACGGATAATTTTGAAGATTTCGTCAAAGAAAATATCGATTTGGAGGTAAATCTTAAAAAAAAATCTATCACACAATTTCTTTCAGCTGGCTGAAATTCCCCAAGAATCTCAATCCAACCAACCGAAATTCTTGGGTAATTTCGACCCAATTAGCCGAAATTACTGTTCTGAATTTTTTTTAAGTTATTAATTTGTTGTTTTTAATTCTTTACAAATTATGAATATGAATATATTATTTTTTTATTTTTTAATAATGAATGTATTGTTTTATTAACCCATTTTATTGTATGAATAATATGTTGTTTTGTTATTTTTTAAATTATATGAATATGTCTTGTTGTTTTGTAAATATTTTTAAATTATGAATATGACTTGTTGTTTATATTAAATTTGAATATGATTTGTCATTATTTTTTTTGTTATTAATTTGTTGTTTTTATTTTTTAAAAATTATGAATATGATTATATTATTTGTTTATTTTTTTAATTTGTGAATATATTGTTTTGTTATGTTTTTAATAATGAATATGTTATTTTTGTTATTTTTAAATTATATGAATCTGCCTTGTTGTTATGTTAATTTTTTGAAACCATTATGTGTAGTCGTTCTTGTTTATTTATTTTTATTAAATTCTTATAATAAAATTAATATCGGCATTAAATTCTTATAACAGGTAGATCCGAATTCTCTTGAAGAATATTTAGATAACTTGATTATATAGATCATAGTCATTTATATAAAACAAATGAGTGTTTTAAATCGAAAAACAATTTAGTTGAATGGGCAAGAAAAATTACAAGGAGCATGGATACATATTTGATTGTGACTTGCCATAATTCAAAAAATTTTAATTGATTGTAGACCATATGTAACTATTGGTTGTGAATGGGTAGAGAAAGAAAAAAGAAGGTACATGATCCAAATGACGATGAAATTCCAGTAAAAAGGCAGGGTTTATATGGAACGAAAAAGTGTAATTGTCCTTTTTTCTTAAAAGGTAAGCAATCGGTTTCGGGACAATTTTTGGTATTAATTGTCCAAGATAGAAGACACAATCATAAAATAGGTGTCTATCCTCATGGGCACGCCCAGGCGTCACGATTGACAGATGATGAGCTAAAGATGGTCGAGGAACTCTCTAAGTGTCATATGTAGCCGAAAAATATATTAGATAGTCTTCGCCAAAAGAATACCGATTCTGCTGTGAGGTATGTCGTAGTACATTTGAACTTTAACTAATTTTATATCGTTTAGGGTTTAATAATTTGATAAAGTTTTGATAGTTATTATACTTTTGTGTTTTTTGTTTAAGTGCACAAATTATGTATAATGCTCGTGTGAAGATGAAGAAGAAGAGGATGCAGGGATGCAATATTGTAGGGAAGTATTGTATTTATACGTCGTTCGAAATTATTCTTGTTACTGTAGAAATCATGATGAGAGCAATGTCCATAGTGATATTGCTATTGCATACCCGATATCCATTCAAATGTTGAGGACATAGCCGTATGTGCTTATATTGGACACAACATACAAAACAAAGAAGTGAGTTTCATATTTCCTTATTATTTGTTAAATTTAGATGTTAAGTTTGGTAAGTCATACAAAACGAATGTAAAAAGTAATTTTGTATAATTTAGTTAATGATTTTTTTTATTTCTACTAATTGATCAATTGATGTTTGGTTATGGATATCCATATTATTTATATAATGTGAATATTTTCATATTTGATTACATTTATAATCTCCCTCTTTGCGTACATAAAAATTTGAGTTCTTATAACTTATTATGTTATTATTTTAGTTATTTTACGTTATTATAAGGGTTTAGTGATAAATAGGTTTAGCTGTTATTGTTATTATGTTGTTATGTTAGTCTTTTTTACGTCATTATTAGTTTAATATTTAGGATAATATATCTAGTTTAAATTAATAATGTTTATATAAAATGATTAGGTACACATGTCTTTGTTGGAGGCTGTTGGGATGACTTCGACGGACAAGAATTTCACAATAGCTACTAGGTTCATGCAAAATGAGCAAGCTACAATCTTTGATGGATTTTGGAACAGATAAAGAAATTATATGTTGGGTCACCAGAACCGATAGTGGTGATAACTGATAAGGAGCTAGTTTTGATGTCTATGATCTGTTGAAATCCGTAGGCAAAAACAAAGTAAAATAAAACTACGAAAATCCACCAACAGGATCTCCACATACTAGAAAAACCGATTTGATAGAAATTACCTCAATATTTTTGTTGTTCGTTGTGGAGGCGCTGCTTTGTACGCTTCGCCCTCTACTGGTATCCGCACGACGAACTCCTCTGCAAGTGATCGGGATGCTAGCCCCTTCTGTGTTCTGAAAACTATTCAGAACTGATCCTGACTATCTGGTAATCGGTCGTATTTCGGGGAGAGGAGGCTAGATATTATATCGCCGTTCTAGGGTTTAGGGTTTTGTTTTTCTTTAATCAGATAAAGGACGGCTACCAAGAAAAGGTTAACATAACCTTTTATAGCTGTCAATATCAAAACCCTAACTGTCATCTAATGACAGTTTAATCTCGTCCGTCTATTCCTATAATCATCCAACGGTTGGATGAGTAATATTAAGTAATTAATTTCATTTATTCGATTAAATAAAATTAATTACTTATTAACCTACCAGAAAATACAATATGGAATCGATTCCCCCTTTTGTATACGTTCAATGAATCGGACACAATCTAGATTCATTGAACGTGGACATTATGCTCACAAGATCGTCTATGCGTGTGACCCTGTAGGTTCACTTAACGTTGGCAGTGAATGAAAAAAATGTCCTAGACATTTATTCACAAAACATAAGCGGCCTCTAGCAAGACATTATGCTTACCCAAGTTAAGTAAATGTAATAATAACCTAGCATCAGATTTAATATTTAGTCCTTTTGTCACACGATATCCTAATTAAGTATAAGGCATGGATCAAGTCATCCTTATAAAACTTAATTAACCATTTACTTGATCACCAGCAGAACTGTTCCAACAAATAATATTAATAACACCTTATTAATACTTATTTGAGCATGGCTATGCATATTTTCCAGTCTTCCTTATCAAGGGGCCCATGGATATCTCTCTCTAAAAAGAGAGGGACAAATCCCTTTCACTATCTCCAATATTCAAGCCATGACGAGAAAATAAGCCAACCAATAGTCATAATGATCACTAATTAAAAGTGATGTTTGACTATGTCAAAACATATTTTTCTCCCCATGCAAGAAACATTAGGTCGAAGGACACCAAATATAAAACTGAGAAGAAATACTTATAACTTAAACCCATGCAATATTTCTTCTTCACTTTGGGTCATGTCCAATACAATATTCTCAATATGTATTTATGAATTGATTTTATATCTCATATTCATGATCAGTAAAACTTGACCATCAATCAACTTCACACTAGTTTACAAGATGTAATAAACTAGGGACAAATAAGAATAGTATTTTATTAGCTATAAGGGTTTTACTATCAAGTCACATACTTGATGACCAAGAGCATAAAATACAATTCAAAATACATGCTTCATAAATCATAAATGTGAGTCAATTGGTCTTAGGGCATATACTAACATGATCGAGGAGGTGTTCAATCAATTCTACCACATGTTGTGTTGGAGGCATATTGATCAATGTGTATATAGAAGATTATTGAATATGGGCATTGAAGAAAAAAGAGCTTCAATATGGACCCATAGTACTTGGCAAAATTTAATTAACTCAATGGATTTGACGGAATATGAAGACAAATTGAATAAATTGAAAGATAAGTAGCATAAGAGGCACAATTTCTTGGAGTACTTGTTTGATACATGGTTAAATTTTGTCTCGAAATTTGTGAGGGTTTGGACTAGTAAGATATTGCATTCCGGTTCAAACGACGAATCGGGTTGAGGCTCAACACTATGCGCTAAAGGCTTGGCTTACCATGTCATGTGGTGACTTAGATACAATTTTCCTCAAAATTTAGTCTTAGAATAAGTTGAAGGTAGCATAGATTAAGAAGACTTTGGAATCTTCCCAGATGATTGAGAAGTATAATGCAAGCAGTAATCGGGTGTTGAGCAAGCTCGTGGGCCACGTAAGTCATTTGGCTATGAATATTATTTACAAGGAGATAGAAAGAGTTCCAAAGGTCCATAGTGATCTGGAAAATCTATGCAGATACTTTATCTGAAACGCACACGGCCTTCCTTTCACGTGTAAGCTGATCATCATGTACCATAGTTATGTCCCTCTTTAGTTGAAAGATGTTGACCCGTTTTGGAGCTTAATTGAAATCACCGGTCACACGCAACTTCTGACACTCATCGAATCAATAGGTCAATATGGATTTACAAGTTCAGGATTTCATGAGTATTATAGAAGAGTTCAAAAATAAACCTATATCAATGTTTCAGTAGTTGCATCAGTTTGCTTGTCAAGTTTTAAATCTTGTTATTCTAGGTGATCCTGAAGGACAGATGAGTACCCCTTCTGACACGGTTATTACTAAAGGACGACATAAGAAAAATTCAACAAAAAGGAATAAGTCGCACTGGAAGCACATACATATTGCTTCTAGAGCATCATTCAAGTCGTCTAGTGGATTAGGTTCTAGTTCTGGTTCAGGATCCGAAACTGCTTTGGGCACTCGAGAGAGAGATAAACTGTCCCCTGCTCTGGGAGCCAGAAGTAAGGGTAGAGGTCGTACTCAGGGATGGAGTTCGGGACTATCAGCGGATTCATCTGTTGCACATCTATCCATAGGTATGAGCTTTTTTTAAAAAGAAATTTATTATGATTATGAATATGTATTTCTATGTTTTTATTTTTCAAAAAATACCCAATGTGTTTGTTTGTAGGTCTAGGGATAGGTGTGAGGTTCCCTTACCCAAATGCTTTCCCTGTTTCATTTATCCTTTCATTAGTTCCTAGGTGAATATAGAAGGTGATGGAAATTGTGGATTTAGAGTAGTCTTATACTATGTTTATGGTGATGAAAATAACTGGCTTGAGGTCCAAAATCGTATGTGGCTTGAAATGCAATATAATCCATAGTCGTACCTCACTTTATTTTGAGGATTGAATAATTACTATGGATGCATGAGAAGTTATGAGCATCGGTGTGGACCAGCAACAGATCCAAATTTTTGGATGGATACAGTAGAGGGACCTTTTGTAGTTGCAAATACATTCAATTTATGTGTAGTTGTACTTTCCAAAAAAGGGTCATCAAGGTTTTTGCCTATATATTCGCAGGACCGAACTGATGGATAGACTATCATTGGATATTTGGAAGATGAAAAGCACTTTATTGCGGTAAGTTATACAATAATTGTAAAAAGTAATTTCTATAGATTTAGTTCATGATTTTTTTAAAATTTTCACTAACTGTTTATTTTTGTTTGTAGTTACATATGCGAGATGACTTTTCGCTGCTCCTATCACCAAAACTTGGGAACATAATGCAATGATCATGTGAAGTTATGGTTCTTGCCTTTAGATGCTCGTTTAGCCGAGTGGCGTGACAGATATTCTAGAGCATATCCTACGTCGTCTTAGCGGGCAGTCATTGATTGATCATGTTATTTATTTATATTATAAAATGCATTTATTTATTTTGATTTCTGTACTAAACATTACATAATCCATAAAACTAATACATCACGTACTAGTCTATACTAAGAAAAAAAAACATAATACATGAATAACAATCTATGCATCTCGGTCATAGAACTGTTAGTATATACCCTAGACCAATTGACTTACATTTATAATTTATGAGACATACATTTTGAATTGTATTTTATGCTCTTGATCATCAAGTATGTGACTTGATAGTAAAATCCTTATTGCTAATAAAATATTATTCTTGTTTGTCCTTAGTTTTATTACATATTGTATTATTAAACTAGTATGAAGTTGACTGATGATCAAGTTTTACTGCTCATGAATATGAGATATAAAATCAATTCATAAATACATATTGAGAATATTGTATTGGACATGACCCAAAGTGAAGAAGAACTATTGCATGTTTTTAAGTCATAAGTATTTCTTCTCAGTTTTATATTTGGTGTCCTTTGACCTAATGTTTTTAATGCTTCTTGCATGGGGAGAAAATATGTTTTGACATAGTCAAACATCACTTTTAATTAGGTGATCATTATGATTGTTGGTTGGCTTATTTTCTCGTCATGGCTTGAATATTGGAGATGGTGAAAGGGATTTGTCCCTCTCTTATTAGAGAGAGACATCCATGGGCCCCTTGATAAAGAAGACTGGAAAATACGCATGGTCAGGCTCAAATAAGTATTTATAAGTTGTTATTAATACTATTTGTAGGAACAGTCTGCTTGGTGATCAAGTAAATGGTTAATTAAGCTTTATAAGGATGACTTGATCCATGTCTTATACTTAATTAGGATATCGTGTGACAAAAAGACTAAATATTAAAACTGATGCTAGGTTATTATTTCTTTTACTTAACTTAGGTAAGCATAATGTGTTGCTAGAGGCCGTTTATATTTTGTGAATAAATGTCTAGGACACTTTTCATTCACTGCCAACGTTAAGTGAACTTACAGAGTCACACGCATAGACGATCTTGTGAGCATAATGTCCACGTTCAATGAATCTAGATCGTGTCCAAATTCATTAAACGTATACAAAAGGGGAATTAGATTCCATATTCTATTTTCTGGTAAGTTAATAAGTAGCTAATTTTATTTATCACATAAATGAAATTAATTACTTAATATTATTCATCTAACCGTTGGATGATTATAGAAATAGACGGACGAGATTAAACTATCATTAGATGACAATTAGGGTTCTGATATTGACAGCTATAAAAGGTTATGTTAACCTTTTTCTCGGTAGTTGTCTTCATCTAATTAAAAACAAAAGCTTTAACCCTAGAACGGCATAATAGTATCTAGCCTCTCTCTCTTTCTCCAAGATTCCACGTATTACCAAATAGTCAGGATTCGTTCTGAATAGTTTTCAGAATACCGAAGGGGCTAGCATCCCGATCATTTGCAGAAGAGTTTGTCGCGTGGATACTAGTAGAGGGCGAAGCGTAAACAACAACGCCTCTACACCTAACGGCAAAAAACATTGAGGTAGTTTTCTATCCAATCGGTTTTTCTAGTATGTGCAGATCCTGTTGGCGGTTTTTCATAGTTTTAATTTTTTGTTTTACCTATGAATTCTAACAAGAACTTCTTCCACATCTCGTGCATATCTCGGAACCTGTCAACAGAAACCTCATCTGAGTGTCTGTCACCCTCAAAATAAGGTCGGAGCATTTCCCCGAAGACGGATAGTAGTGGTTGAGCACGTCTAGGAAACTGCACACTGTCGGGCAACCTATCGGGATTCTGTATCCTCCGGTGACTTTGAAGTCTGTACCATCGCATGTAGTCCACACTAACAGCACTCGGTGGGATAGCCCGAGCCCTCATCTGTGCATCAAAATAATGATGTCCTCTAGTAGCAATCCACAATGCAGAATAGAAAGTGTTCTTCACCACATACTTACACGAATTCGCAGACTTGTGTTCTTCAACCGCCTTAATAGGTGGACTAGGGATACACTGCAGCCGACCAAACTGCCGTAAATACTTATTTGGAGTATAACCCTCCACACAATCGAAGTAGGGAATAACCCCATGCCACGAAGAACTCCATATGCTATCTATCTCCTCTTGGCTATACAGTGTCCACCGTACCTCATCTGCAGACATCATATCTAGCCTCATTCTATAATCTATTACCCTACTATAATTCTTCATCTGCGACAGCTTGAACTGCTGAATGTATGGTCGGCGCTGGCTTGAATCGAGTCTCACTACCTGAACAAACCTAGGAAAATACATGTATATTCATGTCTACAATATAATTATATGAAATAAGGGTTTATAACATAAATATAAACTTAAATAATACCATCTATAAAACAATAAATACTATATCAATATAACTAACATACAAAAAGAATCACGATGTACCTCCAATAGTGACCAACACCCCACTAGCTCATTCGAATCAGCTCGTGATGCTATCCCGAGATTTCGATACAAGTACGCCAAAGTTGCAGCACCCCATGCCATCTTCTTGCACTGTCTAAGATTCTTGATTAACGGCCAAAACTTGTAATTCACTATCGACATCTCACTCTTGTCATTGAAGAGAAAATTTCCCACAATCGAAAGCACATAGCAGGATGCCCTCATCCCGTCCTCAAGGTGACTACACACATCCTCACAAGCATGCCTGCTGTCCAATGCAACCATGATGAAAATAATCATTGCCCATCCCAATGTATCGAACATCAAAGTCACTATTAACGATATCCAGTAGCTGCTCACATGTATGCTCAGTGTCAACAGGTGTATTATTAACAGGTATGCCAGGTATCAACTCCAAGTCGTGAAGTGTGATAGTCATCTCAACAAATGGAATGTGGAAGTTGTTCGTGTCTGGTTGTCATCTTTCAACAAAAGAGGACAACAGTGTAGTATGGGGGTGCTACAACATACAGGAGTGTAGATGGACCAGTTCAGATGTCTCTTGCATCTTCCTAACCTCTGCCTAACTAGGTTTCCACAAGGTTAGTGTCTGATGGCACGAACGAATTTTTAGCAAACCACACTCCTTTGTATACAAAAAAAAAAAATAGAAAAAAAGAAACATAAAAGTTAGAACAAGAAATGTATTTACTACGAAAAATATATACTGATTCGGAATAATATAAAGTGTACCTGTCTGCGCCAAATAGATACAGCGACATGTCCGCTATATTAAGGAATCATATCCAGAATCCGGGGACCTCCGTCAGTGGATCCCTACAACTGCCAACTCAGATCCTGCTGGTTTTCCTTCTTCTTATGTGCTGAAGATGAAGTCTCAGCCGATTCAGGTCTAATCGCCTATATAGTCCTACCGGCCACCTTAGTCCGGGACTCTGTGATTTTTTTTTACCACCTTCTTAGTACTACCCCATAAAAGACTTCCCCCTACCAGGCCCAACCATATGGCCCGATGCTAACTAGGGAACCTCATCAATCGTACCATCATCCACATCATCATCATACGAGTCAGTAGCCGTATCTCCCCCCTCCTGTTTCACATTCTTTATCTCCTTCTCCATTTGAATATCCGCCGTCCTCTTGGATCCTACAGTAGTCTCCCCTAACATAATGGTATCATCTCCACCCTCATCATCAGTAGTCTCCCCTATCATGCCTAAATATGAAGGGACTCCAGTGCCTATATATTTGTCATGGTAGTATGTCGAGTATCTGCCGTCCTTTTGGAACCTACAGTAGTCTCCCTTAACATAATGGTATCATCTCCACCCTCATCATCAGTAGTCTCCCCCATCACGCCTAAATATGAAGGGACTCCAGAGCCTAAATATTTGTCATGGCACTATGTCGGGGTATATCAGGTGTCCTGTCATCAGGTCATCAAAAAATGATGTCTCCATGGGTGGAACAAAATGTTGATCACCAATATATCTATGTTGTGCTGGGTGTTCTTGAAACGACTATACGGTTAGGACATAGGAGGGTGACTAGATGAACCGGATGCATACAGATCATAGGAAGATGATCCTCAATAAAATGAAGGAGGCTGGATAGATGCAGAATCATATGTCGGATATGATATCCGGGTGTACGGCTCATGTGATGTAGGAGCAGGCATACGCATCCGAATAGGTGTAGGACAAGGCATAGAAGACAGAGGCACACTAGTGTCATGAAAAATACCAGCGCCAGGAATGTCAGGAATAGTGAGAATGTCTGAAGAGCTATGTTAGCCCTTGATTGCCCGAGATAAGGTCGTAATAGTACGATCGTGAATATGACTTCTCATGTCCACAACTTGCCCTAAACCTGTATCTCTCTGACGTGTCTAATCTGGGTCTATCTAAACGATTTTATTTTTAAAAAACATAAATAATTAATTTTCTTTTCCTAATTAATAAATAATTCATATATTATGGTTTACAATAAATTTAATTATTAATAATTATTATCCTTACTAAATTTAATTTAATAATTATTATTTAATTATTAATTATATGTTTTCCAAATTAATAGATTTAAATTTTTTAAAAATTCAATAATTAAACAAATCATTTTAATTAATTAAATGTGAATTATTATTTAATATTTATTGGGTACTAATTTTATCATTACAAATAAATTATTTCTATATATTCTTAGTAAAATTTTTTTTAACTAACTAAATATGAATTAATTAAACTAAATTATTCTAATTAATACTATTAATATTTAAGAACTATTATTATCCTTCAATAACATTCTCCATAATATATTCTTATGGAACCATCAGTATTACTTTCTAAATATATTATTAGTAAATTATTAACCAAGTTAACATGAATTATTATTTAATATTTATTGGGTGTTAGTATTATTATTCCACAAATTATTTCCATATATTATTAGTAAATAAGATAGTTAACCAAACTAATATAAATTATTATTTAATATTTTTTGGGTATTACTTAATTTTTAATTAATCCAAACTTAATAATGATTATAACAAAGGCATAAATAAATCACTAATAATGACAATTATGGATGTTTTAAAATAAATTAATTCATAAAACATTTCAAACAAGACATCATTACATTATTAAATTTAAACAATTAGAACATTAAACATGAACATAAACATGTATTAACATAAGCAACTATTAAAATTAATTAAAATACTAAAATAATTATGTAAATTAATAAAAATATTTAATATAATAACATAAATAACATTAATAATTAAACAAAAACATCACACTCGAGTTTTGGGAGGGGGGAGGGGGGTGGTCGGGATTTTTATAACAAAGTTTTAAACAAAATACTTGCAAGTGCACAAGATCAATGTAATACGGCAGTATTAGGGTATCAAACCACAGAGAAAAACTTAACTAATTAAATTATTATCTACCTAAATTAATTTTATAAAAAGAAGAATGAAATTTATTATTTAAGAATATTCCTACATGAAAAATAACAAGAGCTTAACCAAAGAAATGATGTAGTACCTTGAATCTACCACTAACCTATATAACAATGATTAAATTTTATTTAGGAGAAAAGATTAAACCTTTATGTGGTGATTTAGGCTACAAGCTTCGATTCACTAAAGAAATATATTGTGCTTAAATGCATGACATAATCCATCTAACCATTAGCATGACCTATTAATTCTATGACATAAATCATCTAAAATTAGCATGAATAATTCAACTCTAAAACCCACAATATACTTGTAAAAATCACATATTTTCATACTCAAGACTACAAGAATTAAGCATGGATAAAAATATCAATCAACCTAAATAATTATTCTACAAGAACAATCACAAAGAATTAATTGCATCAAACCAAATAAGATCCAAAGACATGTAATCACATAAATAATATAATAAATCTCTCCAAAATAAAATAAACCAAAGTCATATGACTAGGGTTTCATCAAGATTCTGAAAAGAAAATTAGTTCATGATTAAAGGGAAAGAAGGAACCAATTTCTTGGAGAAGATCATAGCTTTTCTTCCAATTAATCTTGCTGCCGCCGCTTCAGTTATTTTCTTCAGTTGTTGCTGCCTCTGCTATTCTGCTGCAATGTCCGACTATTGCTGCTGCTTCGTCCAGTTCTTCCTTCTTGCGTCGGGTTTTTTTGACCTGTAGCATCCGGTTCTGTTGCCAGCAGCTGCTTCTGGTGCTGTGCTTGCGCAGCTTTCTGTCTTCCGCCGCTCTCCCTTCTCTAATTTTGCGGCTCCCCCTTTTTAAAGCTGCTGCCCTCCTCCCTTTTATTCTTTTCGACAGCCCATCTTTCCAATTTCTGCTCATTTTCTTTTCTTTTCTTCCCTGGGCCGCCTTTCTCTTATTTCTTGTGGCTGCCTTTCTTTTTCTTTTCTTCACCGTGGGCCGCCCTCTTTTCTTTTTCTTGCAATCCAATACTCTTTTGGACCCATTTGTAATTTTTTCCTTGTAAAAAAATAAAATAAATTAAATATAATAATTATAATTAATAAATAAATAAAATATTTTTAAAAGCTAATAATTAAAACTTAAGATGTTTGTTTGTGCCAAATATCAACTCTATCAGGGGGTGCAGCCGCACAACTCTTCCAATATTTTGTAGCCTTTCCCAAGTTTGATCCGTGTTATTTTTTTATTTTTAAACCGATGAAATTGTAAAAAAACGAATATAGAACAATGTACTAATCTCTTTTTGAAGTTTTAACTAACAAATTTTTGTAGATCTGAGTTTGAAATTCTTTAATGTTTGAATTTCTTGTAGAGAGAGAGAGAGAGAGAGTTGGGTAGAGAGAAATATTTGGAGGGAAATGTTTATTTTTTTGAATTTTTTGTCGAATCTTTTATATTCTTGCACGTACTTTATCCGTGCCCATCAAAATTGTAATTATTTATTAGTTTATTCAACTTGTAGAGAAAAAATAATAATAATAATAATCTAAGCAAGAAAATAAGAATCATTTTTCTTTATACAACAAACATATAATCAAATACATGAAAAATGAAAAAAGAAAAGTAAGAACTACCTAGAAAAAAAAATAGTAAATAAGTTCCTACAAAAAAGATCATGAGAGTTATATATGGCATAACATAGTCAAAAGATTCATCAAGTTTAATTAACTTTATGGTAGTTATATATGAGGCCATGGATTGGAAATCGGGTGACTGAGCTTAATTAGATTAGAAGATGAAGTTCTTATCAATTTTATCTATGGTCTTCTGAATGGAAGGTATCTCGAGTCACCATTTCTCATATGTGGTCCATCTTAATAAACCAAACATGTTACATTTTTATTCTATATTATCCATTTCTAGGCTTGTAGTGCAAAAATTTAATAAACTCACCTGAATATTTTTTAACTGTTATTTCCAGTAATTATGATCTATAGTCAATCACACATTGTGTAGTTTTTTTAGTCTTATTGTTTTGCATTTAGCCTAGACCTCCACTAATTATGCTAATTAGTGCTAAAAAGAATGACAGTGGAGTTCCCCAGTAGTGCTTGAATGCCAAAGAGGAGAAATAAAAAAAAAAAAAAAAAGGTAATCAGATCAAATAGCAGATAATATTCAGAGAAAGAAATGGCCACAAAACCTTTCCTCATCATCTAATCCATGTTTCTCAATAACTTTCACAGGGGGAGGAAAAAGAGTTGAAATGAAAGGAAAAAAAAAACCTTTACTATCAGCTAGAAAGCAGAATTTATTTTTTCAGAGAGAAAAAAAAAAACTCAGTATTTCACATTTTTTCATGTTCTGCTACAAAAATCACCATTTCTGCCCAAAATTATTTTCCTTAAAAGAATGATAGTCTTTATAATCACTTATGAAATAAAATTTGTTAAATTTCCATTACTCCCTATTAAATCGGAATCAACACAAGAATTGCAGAGTAAGAGATTAACATGAGAGAAGAGCTACTTCTATACTTCTTCCACTCTTTACCAAATTAAAAATTATACTTAATACAACAAAAATTTCATGAAGAGAATGAGAAATCTCACCTAAGTTGCTTGAACCTTTAATTCCCTGCTCCTAGAATCAATCTCTATTATTCAACTGGTTTCTTGTGTTCTCTTTGCCATGGAGCAACCAATTACGAGCCAAGCTGCCACTAATTAAAGGTGCAAGACCGGCTTCAAGGTCGGAACTGTATTCAACTCCAAGCTCGTTGCTTCTATCCAATTGGAGAGAATACGATAGAAGAGGGAGAAGAGAAGAGAGGAGATAAAAGAGAAGGGAAGAGAAGGGGTCGACACGGGGGTGGTGGCGGCAGATGCAGAGGTAGGGTTTTACAAAGGGAGTCGGGGGAGAGGAGAAGGAGAAGGGAGAGGGAAGGGGAGTTTAGCATTTTAACCCAAATGATTTAATCAACGAGCGACCAAATAGGGACCAACTGGTAGTAATTATTTAAAAAACATTGTAACCTAAAATATCAGTCGGTATTCCATCATAATCCTTTTAAAATGAGCGACAACAGTGTCATTCTGTCGCTTCTTTGGTTGCAATTTCCTTAGTCGTGACCGTCAGTCACAAGTCGGTGGCTAACTTTGCGACAAAATAATTCGGTCACTATTTGCTATTTTTCTTGTGGTGAACCCACTTACCCCACATCTTCTCTCACAGAAAATTTACCTTTTATGAAAATCGAGAAAAAATATCAATTGTTTTCAAAAAAGTACTTTCCCGCTATTTAGAATTGAAACAAAACACTCATTTCTTTTTTTCCTTATTTCCTAACAAAGTGGATCCTAAATTTTATGAAGAAATACCAAACCTAGTTTACTGGAGATCCAAATTCTAGGTTCAAAGTGATAAGCTACTTATAAGTCTTAGTGTGGTCACTGTGGGGGTAACTTCAACACATTAATGTTAAGAAACACTTATGTAATGGTTATGGTTTGCAATGTATTGCTTTAATAATTCTTAAGGAAAGTAATTAGAATTACTTTGTTTTTAATAAATCACCTATCTGAGAGAGAAATTAGTCAAAGGATAATTGTCTTAATTCTTTAGAAACTCTTGCAGAACCAAGACGTGATAATTACCAGAATTAACAAAATCATGAGAACTTGAAAAATGAAAATGGTTCCAGTGTAAAATATGTGGGTTCTTTACCTAAGAAAGTAGTACAGTTCAAGGACATCATATCTGCCATACAGCTAGTAAAGCAAACATAAGTTACAAGGAAGTTCAAAGGCTAACACATACTTTCCCATACAAGAGTCAGTTGATGAACACCAAACATCGAGTTAAAACAAATTTTCATTTACGAGGGGATTGTTGGAAATAATCAAGGATATTAAAGTAGCTTAAATGATAAATTAGTTTCTCAAATGTTGGAATATTGGAATAGTATGATTTGTATTCCACGTAGGAGATGTCTGAAAATGAGGTACACTTTATGAGTAGAAGTACTCCTTATAGGATAAATTACTAAGGTGAACCCATGCCTCGTTTGTACAGGCATAAAAAATTTAGGCCCAACAATCCTGTCTTGTTTGTTCTTCAGATTGTAACAACCCTTTTAACTTTGTACGAATGCTAGAAATAAAAACTAGTAGTTTTGATCATTAATTTAGTCTATATTTGTTGCCTATAGTGATGCTTTCTAGTAGCCTTGAAAAACAAGAAAAACTTTCTTTTTCATTTTTTGAAGTTCTATATTTTCGTTACTCTATATAGTTTAAAATAGTGTTCACATTTTTCTTAGTTCTAATTTGTTAGTGAGATTGCTTTAGGTGTAAAGCAAATCTTACGTTCCCATTTTATCATGGGAGAGAGATGTTCATAAAACCTCTAACAATATTCTAAGATGGAACGAATATGTTTTAATGACATCGTGCGTAACACAAGACTCGGGTTTATTCTGTTGCATCTTCTTTGTTTTTCTTTCATGTCTGTAATTTTTGTTATTGCTATTACAAATACACATTTTTAACTAACTTTTGACACGTTTTAAATTTTAAAGTTTCTCACATTATTTTTTAATTTCCTTAGTTGCAAAGAGAACATAAAACTTTGTTTTAAGGGTTAGTTCCAAAATACCCCTTGAAGTTATAGGTAAATACCACTTTAGTTTTTTTTTTTAAACAAAATAGGATCACATTTTATTAATATCCATCAAAATGGCATTTGCTACATTTTTAGGAATGTCTTGAATCCATTCCTAGGGTGTAGGGGATTGCAAGACAAGCTTTGCTAAATGGTGGGCTGGGAAATTTTTAGTCCGGTAAACATGCGAGAAAGTAATATCAGAATAATCAATACTAGTAAGGAAATGGGATGCTAAGGCTCCAAGTTCCAAAAGGTCATCTCTATCTAAAGAGAGACAACTGACAGCCAGAAAGGAATCACTCTCGATTATTAGTTGGGCTAATAGAGGGGAACCAATCACATAACCCTTAATAATATCCAGAAGTTCACCATATTCCACAGAATCAATATCTATCCATTGCAAAGCTTTGGCAAACAAAGGGATGCCTAGATGATTTCGAACCAAAATTCCTATGCCAATCCTACCTTCCGAAAAGGCAAAAGCCTCAAATATTCTTTAGAATGTTGCAAGGCCTGTTTGCAATCAACTCTCGACTAAAGCATGATCCTTCATGTTTTTACTTATTACGGGCAAAACAAATCAGTGAAGCACATGTAGCAAATAGAGCAGAAGCTTCAAAATTATAAAGTAAGAAAATCTAATGCACTAAATACAATAAGCTGGGAGCAGAAATACAATGCCACTTATCTCCTAAAAGTAAATAACTCCAAGCTTTTTTTTTTTTTTTTTTGTAAAGACACAGTCAAATAAAGCATGTTTGTCATCTTATATTTGGTATCCACAGTGAACACAACCCAGATTTTCAGTCATACCTCTCCTCAAAAGATTACTACCTGTGGGAGGAATATTTTGAGCCGCCTCCAAAGGAAAAGTCTAATATTTTGTTCAAAAGTTAAAAAAAATAAATATTTAATCCGAAGTTAAGGACAAAATATCCCCATGAAGTTATAATACAACCACTTTAGTCAATGACGTTAAAAAATAACCATTACCCCAAATAATTAAGTAAATTTAATAAAAGATTATGACATTAATATAGAATTTAATCTAATTACTATATTACCCTTAAACTCATGAATCTTTTAACCTTTTAAACATTTTAACTTTTGATAACAATATTATTTCTTCAAAAAATCAAAGAAAAATAAAAAGCTAGGAATAACAATCATTCTGACAATTGTAAAAGTTTAAAAAACTATTAGCATATTATAGTAAAAAAATAATATTCGTGTTGATACATTCATTTGTGATTGTATCGATGGGGCTATGGTGAAGGTGGTAACTGACAGTAATTGTAGAGAAGGTAAGTAGTGATGGCTTTCTAGTGTGAATATTAGCTCGGTTCTAGTGTAATGGTGGTTTTTAAATTTTTATGATTATTGTGGAGATGACTGTTGTGTTGGGTTTTAAATTTTTTTCTTTTTACTTTGAAGAGAAATAATATTTTTAGGCTCTATTTGGACAACGATTTAATTTGAAATTCTTAACTTAATTTTCAAAAAGTTTATTCATTTTGAATTCATGAACTGGCAGGAACATTAAATGCAATTTTATTCCCTCTAAACTTTTCCACAATTTGAGTTTTTATTCTAACATTAAATATTAGCATAATGCGACCTTTTATCTTTTTTATTTTTTATTTTTTGTCAAACTCTATTACACCATGTTGACTGAGTTGTTTTACCAAGATGACTCATTCGACTAAAATCATTAAAGTTTTATTTTTTTATTTTTTTGTTTATCAAATCCTATAGTCCACTAAGTTGTTTTACACTCATTCAAAAATTTTACTATAGTTGACTTTCTATTCACCATAGTCTACTACAACTTTGTCTACAAAAAATATTAGTAGTTATTGAATAACAATTTTTTTCTCTTATCAATAATAGTTTTTTCCTCGTATGTTTTTACAAATAATTTGATGCAATTATATATTTATATCACTTATTTTTTAAAATAAGAATTCACATATATTTTTTTCCTTATCAAATGTTAATCTTATTAATGTTTTGATTTTATATGACCCCCTTCGACCCCTGGCAATTTACTGGAATATATAGGCCAACTATTCCTACACTAAAGCTTTTGTTTTGGGACATGATTAAGCAGATATGAGAAGCTTTCACGGGGCCTTGGATTTCTATAGGAGATTTAAATTGCATCGCTAAGTAATCTGAAAAGCAAAGAGGACGTCCATTCGCCTTTTCAAGCACAAATGGATTCCAATCTCTTATTGATGAAACTGGGATTATTGATTTAGGATTTCTTGGCCATGACTTCGCGTGGAACAACAAAAAGGAGGTAATTCTAATATCTAAGAGAGATTGGACAGAGGGATGGTGAATGGAGAATAGAGGATCCTATTTCCAAATGCCAATATTACTCACCTTACTTCAATGCAATCGGACCATATGCCGTTGTTGCTCATGACAAATCCTAACTACCATGATGCCCCGAAACCTTTCAAATTTGAAAACATGTAGAAAAGGGAACCAAGAGCAGCAGATATGATACACCATGCTTGGCACACCCATGTAGAGGCTCACCTTCTTTTCTCTTGTGGCTAGAATCCATAAGACGAAACACGTATTGAAAGTATGGAACAAAAATTTGTTTGGCAATGTGAAGGAACAAATTCAAGAAAAAAAGGAACTTATTGAAGCTCTCCAAGGTTACAAGCAAACTGAAGAGACCATTGCAAGGGAGAATTCAATCCAACAAGAGCTTGATGAATTACTCAAAAGAGAAGAGATTTTGTGGATGGAGAAGGCTAAATCAAATTGGTTTGAGGATGCGGATGCCAACACCAGATTTTTTTCACCTTCCTACTACTATGCATAGAAAAAATAATTCTATTGATTATCTGTGCAGGAATGGTGGAACATGTTTAGAGAATTGGCATGATATTGGTCAAGAGTTTGAGGACTTCTATTCAAACCTCTTTACATCTGCAAACCCCATATTTCCAGAAGATATGGCCAAGCTTTACACTCAAGTTATCTCAGTAGAAGAAAACTATCAGCTGAACAGAATCCCAAAGTCGGATGAAATCAGGAAGACCATTTTTTCTATGAGCTCTGCAGAAAGCCCAAGTCTGGATGGCATGAATCCGAATTTTTACAAAACGTATTGGGGAACGGTTGGAGAGGATCTTATCAAGGCTATTCAAAATTTTTTGAGCACTACACATCTTCACAAAGTTTGGAACTATACTTTCATAACTTTGGTCCCTAAATCTGATAAAGCCAACAAAGTGGAGCAGTATAGGCCAATTGCGCTTTGTAATATGGCTTTCAAGATAATTAACAAACTAACTGCTACTCGTTTGAGACCCCTTCTAGAGAAAATTGTTGCTCCTAAGCAGGTTGCGTTCATTCCAAGAAGGCATATCACGGACAACACTATCATTAACCACGAGATTATGCATCACTTAAATAGAAAAAAAGAAAAGTAGGATTGATGGCCATTAAAGTTGATATGGCCAAGGCTTATGACCGTGTTGAATGGGAGATCCTCAAAAACAGTTTGGTGCTCGATGGGTTTGAGAAAGGTTCATCTGCTTGATCATGGAGTGTATAACTACCTCATTTTTCTCTATTCTGTTGAATAGAAGTCCGACATGTTTCTTCTTTGCGGAAAGGGGTTTAAGACAAGGAAACCTAACCTCCCTAGCCCTCTTTTTTGTATTCTTTGATCTTCTGTCCTGGATGATTCATGAGGCTCGAACGCAAGGAAATGGAATAAAAATGTCAAGGTCGAGCCCTATAATTTCACACCTTATGTATGCTAATGATTTGATTATTTATTACAAGGCCAACAATCAGGAGGCAGTAGCAGTTAAAGAGTGCTTGGATTCCTTCTGTAATATCTCAGGCCAAGTTGTGAACTATGATAAGTCAATTGTCCTCTTTAGTGCCAATATGGTCAAGAACTAAAATAAGAGATCGTCAACATTTTGCTCCCAGAATGTGACCATCATGGAAAGTACCTTGGACTTTCTTTTTGTAAAGAAAATGTCAAGTACAAGCTTTCTTAGGAGTGGTGGAAAAACTTATATCGGAGCTCTCTAGGTGGAAAGGGAAACTGGTAGAGTTGTTTTCATCAAATCGATTGCTCAAGCTCAACCCTTAGCAATGCAAACTTACCTGCTGCCTACATTAATTTGTGATACACTTGATCAGCTTACTAGGAAGTTCTGGTGGGGTAATATGGAGGATGGCAAAAGAGAGCTATGTTTGAGAGCATGGGACACTATTTGCAAACCAAAAGAGACTGGAGGGATGGGGTTTAGAAAGAACAAAGCAAACAACATAGCATTTATTACAAAATTATGTTGTCAGATGTGCAAACAACTTAAAAAAATTTGGGTTAAGCTCCTCAAATCAAAGTACCTCAATGGTCGAAGAATGCTAGATAAGGACCACATACTGAACATAGGGTCTTGGATTTGGAATGGTATAAGGAATTGTCAAGGGTATTCTTTAAGCGAAGTCTGCTATCATATCAAGCTTAATTCAAACCTGAATATCTGGGAGGATCCCTGGATTGCTGACCTCCCAAATATTAGGCCTAATTAAACAAATCTAGTGGATCAAAATATAAACTTCGTCAGTGATCTGATAAGGAATAATAGAACAACGTGGAATGAAAGTGTGATTAGAATGAATTTTGCAATAGAAGTGGCTAATGCAATTTTCAAAATTCATATTCCAAACTTACCAAAATAAGATAACTTAATCTGGTACCCCTCTTCGTCACGAAAATTTACCATTAAATCAGCTTATAGATGGAGTCAGAGGAACACTCTTCCTTCTAATACTCATGTACTGTGCCACATTTGGAAAAATTTATGGAATTGAAACCTCCATGGAAGACACAAAAATCTTCATTGGAAAGCTGCTCTTGATATTATTCTGTCCAAGGAAAGGATCAGTTGTGTTATGGAGATAAGTGATGGTGTATGCTTCCTATGTGGAAATGATATAGAAAGCATGCACCACTTGGTATTTGGTTGCCTTGTTGTTATTGTATGGTGGTGGAATTCAAGATGGCAATTGAAAATTGGTTGCTATAAGTGTTGGGATATTACTAAATAGGTGGAAGAAATCACTAGTCCTAACAATAGCTTCCCTTTGATGGCTGTTGAGAATAAGGAACTTATGCATTTCGTAGCAGTATGTTTCGAGCAGATTTTGATGACAAGGAACAAATTACAACAATAGGAAAAGATTGACCCATGGGACATCATAGGCAAACGTATTGGAAGCCAAGCAACTAAATATTGTAAGGCTGCACACAATAGGAGACTAAAATTACCTCAACAAAATAACAAAGTTCATTAGTCACTCCCCAAAAGATTGGATCATGATTAACTGTGATGTTGTGGTGAGAATGAATACTTGTGTTGTGGCATTTCTGATTAGAGATAGTCATGGTACCACCATCAGTGTTTGCATTCACAGCTTTGAACCATGTGACTTCTTTGTTGTTGAGGCAAAAGCTGCATTTCAAGGATTGAAATTGGCAAAAGAAAATGGCTATAACAGAATTATTATTAAGGGGGATGCCCTCAGTGTCATTAAAGTCTTTAACAACAGTAAGGTAGATATGTAGTTGAGAGGTGTTGAGGTGATTAAAGGAGACAAGAAAATACTTGCAAAACATTGCTCTTGGCATGTCAAACATAATTCTAGAAATTGTAATACTCATGCCCATAATTTTGCCCAATGAGCAGCTGAGAATCACATCCCATCTGGGTACATTCTCTACTCCTTGCTGCCCCCTAGAGTCTTGTGCAATGAGGGGGAACTAAAGGTTCTTGTATTTTGGTTGATGTTAATGAAGTTGCCTAAGGCATGATTTATTAAAAAAACATATATTTTTTCCTCAATCAACCGAATAAATATTTCACTCACACATTTGAGCACTTCAATATTCTAAAATAGGACAAACTATTACAAAAGACATTAAACACAATGAAAAAATGCCTAATAGAAAAAACACACACTAGGAATATAACATTAACTTAGATAGAGATTACTTCATATTACTATCTTTTCTTTTCCCTTCAACCTTGCACTCTTCCTGATCCCCTGAATTTCTTCTACATTTTTCATTACACCCGATGGTTGTTCATATACCTCAATTTGCAATTTATCACCACTTTCCATCACTACCTATGTGGACACATATAAAGGACTCCTCTTAGATGTCTCCTCTTCAATTCTTGTTTTCTAATTTTTCAATTCCTTTATATCATCCGACATCTTCTTACGTTTGATGTTTTGCTTCTTAAGTTTATCGTATACTTTCTGAACAGTTCTTTTTAACTTATCAATTTACTTTTGTAGTATTTCGTAATTGAACGTTGTGGAGTAATTCGTCCCTTGATTCCCTTATTCCTTCCCCTTCTCCCAGATCCAACTTCTGCTTCCACATTATCAACTTGTTTCCTATATCGTTAATGTTGTCTCAATGTCTTTGAATTCCAAATATAGTTTTCTTGTCGAAGAAAGCTATTATTTTTTTCTATTAACTCTCCATGTAGTGATTTTTCTATTAACTCTCCATGTAGTGAAACCCCAATCGTTGTCAAAATGTGTGTTATAAGACACACGCATAAGGCGAATGTCATTTTGAATGTTTCATAGTCAACCCAATATAGTAGATAAAGATATTTTTGAAATCAATGTGCTCTCCTTTTAGAACAATGTACATCAATAATTTATCACTTGAAAACTTTAGAAATTCGACATTGAATAAATTGTACAATAATTGCACCTACAGCCCATGCCGTTAAACTTAAATCATTTATTGATCTTTCAATATCTGAATCATACAACATAAGATTACTTTGGAATACTAAATCATTACGGTTCAAGGTAAACATTTTGTCGAACCCTCCATTTTCCAATCCAAATATGCCATTGATATATGATGTCATCAAATGCATAATACATCCTTTGACATAGTTATGAATTATCGGTTTTCGATCCTCTGTGTTTTCTATTCACAAATTGGAATAAAATTCCCTTGCTAAGTTCGGACTATAATATTGGTATTGAAACAATTTGTCCCATTAAGGAAATAAGAAGACATGTATTTTTCTACACAATGGATATTAATGACATTATCAAAAATGGATATAAATATATAAAAGAAGTTGGAAGTTGGGGAGGCTGTACAAACAACACACAAGTTAGATATAAAGTAGATATAGTATATTATATACACAAATTTGCACAGTTCGAATACACAAATTTCAAAAATCGAATAATGTGAACACATAATCGAATTAAATCCTCCATCTTCTACACAAATTTCAAACACTCAACAATGTGAAAGCATAGTTGAATTAAACCCTCCATCTTCCAATTAAACAAAAAAACATAGTCGAATAATAAATTTCAACAGTCGAACAATGCGAAAGCATAGTCGAATTAAATCTCATCTTTGAATTAAACATAGGATCATAATCGAATACACACATCTCACAGTCGAATTAAACCCTCATATTCGAATTAAACATAGAAACATAGTGCAATACACAAATTTCAACAATTGAATCTACGTTTTATACATGGAAGGATAGTCGAATGAAATCCTATATATGAAAGGATAGTCGAATAAAACCATTCATATATATGAACGTAGTAGTCGACTTACCTCCAGTGCCTTAATTTGACGTAGAAAATGGCCGGATCTAGAACTTAGTTGGGAAACAACTGAATATCATACTCCGAATATCCTGCTCTAAATGAATCTATTTCTCCCTCCTTTTACTGTGATATTAATTGGAGAGGAGAGATTCTAATACTGGTAGTTGGCTGAGATGTAAGTGTTTTAATATAGTAGTGATAATGGCAATTGGAGGTAGAATAATGATAATGGTAGTTGAAGGTAGAATAATGATAGTTGAAAAGTAAAGGAAGATTTTAATGGGTGAGAAACTTTGACTTAGTCGACTACAATAAACTAGTCGTTTCAGTCGACGGTAGGTTAAGTATTTATGGGAAAAGGAAAGAGAAGATAGAAGAAATAAGGAAAATAATATTGTATCATAAGTATTAAAAAAAATTTGTTTAATTTGCAATTGATTAAATCTGCGGAAAACTTGAGTTTTTGAAACTCAAATTATTATCTTGGGAGTCCATTCATGAATATCAATGAACTTTTAAGTGTAGAATTACAACTTAAATTGTTATCCAAATGAAACTTTATTTTGTCTTTAATTTCGAACTAAATATGTATTTTTCTAATTTTTGAACCAAGGCAGTACTATTTTGGAATTAAATGGATTAGACAATATTCCGTTAAAAAAAATCCAAGTAGACAATAGAAAACATCTTAATTACAATACTCACATATCTCTCCCCCGTCAACCATCTTTGAATTGAGTGAATGAATAAGAAAGCAACGGATTTGTTAAAAAAGCTTCACAAAACCTTCCTCACGCTGCACAAAGTACTCATAAATCTCACTCTCACATACGGTTGCATTGCATTCCCTCTCTCTATTCCTATGCCTGTGTTTGTATATATGTGTATTTAATTCATTGACATGTATGTTTATGGCAGATGAATTTGTCGGAGCGGTACAGTTACGAGCCAAAATTGAAATGGAACCCTAAGGTTGAAGAGTACTTTATCAAGGCCTATGGAGCTGGCCATTTTTCGCAAATTTCCGATGCACTCACGTAATTCTTCTTCTTCTTCTTTTTTTTTTTTTTTTTTAATCTTTGTCTTCTTCTGCTGCAAATTTTTTTCTACTGCAAATTCATTTCAGTACAAAGGTGATGTTGCTTTAATTCATCAATGGAATTGGAATAGTTGGTTTAATTGCTTTCAGGTTATAAAAACAATGCCAAGCTTAACGTATGTTATATTTTACTCCTACTATGTTAATCTTTCTCTGCAAAATGAGTTAGATTTCTGTTCACCAAAAAAAAAAAAATTCGATTTCAACTAGTGTTGCGTTATGTTGAATGATGGCTGTAAATTCTGTTGATTTATCAATGTAGAAGTATAAACCTTAATGTTTCTTTTGTCATCCATAGAGAACTTTGAAAAATATCCTGGAAGATAAACAAAGCATATAATGGCCTGTCTAGAACTAAAGTTGTCCCTTTTTTATTTTTTTTGTTTGCTTGTGGATGTGGGTTGGTGTTGGGGAAGCCATTTTGTTTTGAGTTCATGCATGAGTTACTGCATTTTCCTCTCCCCTTTCAATCTTATGCTTTCAGGTTGGTAACGTTTTTCAACTTAAATCTTTTTGTAATTTTGTGCTGATGATTTTCTGCATGAAGTTTGTTTGAAACAGCAATAATCAGATTGTGCATATGACGCTTTAATTCTACAAATTGAGTATTTATAGAGTTTCTATTCCTATGTCAGGCGTCCATCTTGTTACTCTTGTATTCGTGTGAACTCACTCAAATTGACAAGTGACACCGTCATTGAAAAGCTTTATGCTCTTCTAGAGAAAAACAGTTTACAAAATGGTGCAAATGAAAGATCTACTTGTCTTAACGGTGTTGATGATCTTGTCAAGGAACCTTTAAGGCTCTCTGGTAGTGCTGAACCTGAGATGAAGTATATTTCGAAGAATATCATTTCAAAGTGTCAAATACCTGGGCTAGATTATGTGATTTTTGTTAGAGGTTCAGGCCCACATGCTATTGACTATCGATGTAAGGATGGAAAACCTCCTAAGGAAGTTATTGTTAGTAGGAAATGTGCAGAGGCTGTTCTTCGTGGTGCTCAGGTGAGCATGTTATAATAGTTCTTACAGATGAGCTCGGCCATTTGCTAACTTCGTCCCATTATGTAATTCTGTACTTCCATTCAAATTTGAAACATCCTTTTCTCGTTTCTTCAAAATGCACTTAAACGGGTCCAACTAATCTTGGCTTTTGTAAAATGAACTTATTAAGTATGAGGGCATTTGTCCATGGATCCTTTTTGTCCCCTTCATTTTGCCAAGATTATTCATGAATCCTAGCCTTTTCTCACTGGTGGCATGTAGATTAGAAACCAAACAATGTTGACATTATGTGTGATACCCTATGTAGTTGATTCAATAACGGCAATAGTGTCTCCTGTTTAGACATAACTAGATATACTTATTTGGAGATTCCACGAGTTAAAAATAATATTAATAATTAAAAATTCACCAGGGAGTTTCTCTTATTGATTCTAGCCATATTCTTTCTTATAGGTGTTTGTGCCTGGTGTACTAGCCTGCAGTGCTCATGTGGAGAAAGGGGATCTAGTTGCAGTTTCAGTTGCTGTGGAGCAACCTGTTTCTGATGGTGGATGGAGCACTAACATAACTCGTGGAACTGTTCTACATGGATCACAAATAGGCAAGAAATACTTGGTCCTTATTTAGGGATTCATATTTCAAATGCCCGTGGAAACCGAGAGCTTTATGCACAGTGATGGTTCCTCTGGAATCAACTCGCATCCTTCTTCTATACTGTTAAGTCTCATTGAAGTGTGTGTTGTTCACGAGAAAATCTAAAATTTTACAGAGTTAGGCTTGCAGTTTAAGCTTGGCCGTTGGATCATTAATGCGGAATGTAAAAGGGCCCAAGATATGGAAAGTTCTAAGTCCAGCAATTATTTTACTGTCTAGCTTTAATCCTAATTAATCATGTTTGGAGTCTTGTACTATACTGTTCTTTTTTAAGAAGTCTTAGGATTTAGAATCGTTAAGCTGCAATCCTAGAATTAGAGTCCTTTAGTGACTTTAATTAGTTTAATATTGCAGTATTTTAAATTCTAGTTTGACTATTACCAAAAAAAATCTAGTGTGACTAGTTATGGTAGGATTAGAGTCTTTGAAGTGTTTTTCTTAGATAGTTTAGGATTTGGTTTTTGAGTCTATAAATAGAGAATTTCTCTATTCTATTAGGTATGCTTTGCTTATTCAATTAATAGAGTCTGCAGATTTTTTTTTTGTATCTTTGGTCGTGAGGTGCAATCAACGCCTAATGTGCGATGCTTTATGGTTCGCAGGTGGGACGCCTAGGGTTTGCTCTCTTAGTTTGATGCTAAGGGGTTTATCAATATTCCTCCTATAATTCCCGTGTTTCCAGTATAATTTCAAACTGTTTTTTCCTCCTAAAGCAAACAGATTTTGTTATTTTTTTGGGGGCAGATTTTCTTGAATGTCATTCATCAATTATCTTCTTAAGATACGCAGCAGATAGCTCAAGAATGTGTATTAAGGACTTCATTCCTCATTTTTAAATATTATTTTGTAGTGGTCTCCATTTTGAGTTTTCTTCCCTAGTGTAGTAGATCTCGATATGCAGTAGATCTTGATTTTAGAGATTCTTCTTCCTTTCCCTATGGTATTGCAGTCTGCTTCAATTACTCATTCCTGAGTATCTCACACCTCATAGACCAGCCTTGGAAGCTTGTCTAATCATATATCTTCAATTTTTTGTACCATACGATAGCTGATGTCCCATTTTCCATATTGTAGTTTAAAAAATGTGTCTATCTGCATTTATTAGTTTGTATTTTCATGGATTTGAAACTTTCTCTTTTTGGTTCTCAATCTCTTATGACACTTTGTTTCACCCATCCAAAGAAGAGATTTTTGAGACTTTCCTTTCACTATCTTATCATGTTTAACACTAAACATGAAAATATGGGGTTGATTTTGGCTCTCAGATCCATTCAGAACTGATTTTCTATAAAACATAGCTAATGAAAATTATTTTGTGCTAGTGTTTCTAATAACTAGGTTTTTCCTGTAAACCAGATGGGTTGAAGAGCAGATTTTCTTTGATAAAAACCTTCGGAAATCAACATGAGAATTTTTTGCAACCTTTAGGGACTATGAGAAGTCTCTTTTAACTTGTAATGCTGTATTCTCTCTTTGCTTTTTTAGCTTCAGGTTCTCTTACTTTGACCAAGTACAAGAAAGACTTATCATTATATGTTGAGGAGATCTAATGTTAGTTCTGCTACAGACCCTTATTATCCAGAAAGGAATGGTCTTTATATTGGCCAAGGAACCACCATGTTATCAAGAGCTGGGATCTTTCGTGTATCTGAAGGGGTTGCAGTGGATATGACTAATAGAGTATACAAACTTCCATCCTTCAATGGTAAAGTTTCCTTTTTCTGGTCCAATATCACTCCAAGTAAAAAATGGTTTCTTCTTATTGTGTTCTTGTCTTGGATTATGGCATGTTGGATTGGTCCACACCAGTTTATGTAATTTTGGTTTTTGTGAAATGTTTGCCATTTTTAGCTAATGATTACTTATTTGACATTGAAGATTTGCTTGAGGGAGAAATTTTTCTTCAGAACCTACCAAGTATTGTTGCAGCACATGCATTAGGTATATGTTTCTTATACTTGGAAAAACTGTGCATCTCACACAAGTTTTGTGCAGTTTTTATGCATCTCTCTACAATATGTAATCATATATTCTATTTGGCGGTGTAACATGAATGGACATCTCCGATGATGATTCACATGGGATTGAGTTAAAAGAGAACTGTAGCATTGTTGGTGAGTAAACTAGTTGGACCTGAGAGAAGTATAGAGAGATAGATCTTAGACAAGTAAAACACTGATCGTATGTACACCTTGGGGCATCTGGGAATTACTTTGACCAAAGCCCAGCTTTTCAAGCAAAATGTAGAAGGTATTAAGCCAACAGAACATTCAGCTTTGGTCTAGCTAGTGACAATAAGGTGAAGCTAGTTGGTATTAGATTTTATTTGTAGTCTATTAAGTTAAATTAATAAATGAAAGCTAAATATGATGTGAAGTAGTGCTAAGTTTATGGACTTCGTGAAGTAAAACATTAATTGGGATTTCAGTGACTAATACAAAAAGAGACCATACAAATATTATTGCAGAGAACTATGACCTTGAGAGCCACATGGTATTGCTTAATAATGGTGTTGAGTCTATATCTTTGTATGAGTTTTGATTTACATGTATCTAAGTGTATATGATGCTCTACTGTGTGCCCTTGTAGATCCTCAACAAGGTGAGCGAATATTAGATATGTGTGCAGCCCCTGGAGGTAAAACTACAGCAATAGCAATCCTTATGAAGGACAAGGGAGAAGTTGTTGCTGTTGATCGATCACACAACAAGGTGCACCTTCTGAACCTAACAGGTGATTTAACCATCGTAACTATGAGCAATTTTGTGAAAATTAGGTAACGTGTTGATGAGGAACAGAAAAGGGTCCAAGATCTGGAAAGTTCTATATCAAGCAATTGCTTTACAATTTAGCTTTGCTCTTAAACATCTTGGAGTCCTTTATTAAATTGTTCTTTTTTTAAGAAGCCTTGGGATTTAGAATAGTTTAGCTGAAATCCTGGTATTAGAGTCCCTTAGTAAGTTTAATTAGTTATCATTGCAGTATTTTTATTTCGTAAATTCTATTTGACTAGTTTTCTTAGTTATGGTAGGATTAGAGTCTTTAAAGTATCTTTTCCCAGATAGGTTTTGGGTTGGTTTTTCTAGTCTATAAATAGAGCTCTCTATTCTATTATGTATGCTTTTCTTATTCAATCAATAGAGTTCTGGTTCTGTGATGCAATCAAAGCCTAAGGTGCGATGCCTTACGATTTCCGTGGGTGACGCCTAGGGTTCTCTCTCTTTTTGTGACGCCAAAGGGCTTATCTTTGCCTATTTTCCCAATAGTTTCCTTTTTTCCAGCGTAAATGCAGTCTTTTTTTCCTCCTAAAGCTAGCAGAATTTTGTTCTTTCTTGCGAGCAGGTTTTATAGAGTTTGTCCTGCATCAGTTTGGTATCAAAGTGAGTTGATGGGGTGCATTTGGATTGGGTTTAAGTTTGAAAAAAGTAGAGATTTTTTTCTTGGGATTCTTAAAAGGTGAACTGTTTGTGAGAAAGAAGGTGGGGTCCAAAACAGAAAAGTAAAAGACTTTTGCATTTTAAATCCAATCCAGATGCACAGCACACCTAGTCATTCCTTTCGTGGAAGTTTCTGGAGAAAAATCAGTTTTTTTTCCTTTAGTAATCCCAAAGGTTTAATCTTCCTGAAAGAAAAGAAAATCCTTATTCTTTCAGTTGTTTGTGAAGTGATACATGGCTTCTAAACCCAAGATTCAAAGTGTTGAAATCACCGCATCCAATGACAACAAGGGAAGATCTTCTAAAGGAGAGGCTGAAGAAGAAGAGGATGATTTCTTCGTAAATGAGCTCGTAGAGCTTGAAGATTCTAAGGCGCATTCTGAGTGAACTTATACAACTAAATAAAATCCTTATTCTTTCAGTTGTTTGCAAAGTGATACATGTCTTCTAAACTAAAATTCAGAGTGTTGAAGTTAGTGCATCTGGTGAAAACAAGGGAAGATCATCCAACGGAGATGCTGAAGAGGAAGAGGATGATGACTTTTTGAATGAGCTCTGGAGCTTGAAGATGAAGATCTAGATGATGATGAGGTAGATGCATCATTACTTTTGTTCTAAGATGCATTCTTAGTGCATCTATACAACAACGCGGAGATTGGAGAAGGACATCTATTTTTCAGACGTTAGTTTGTTGTGGGGGTGTAACTCTAAAGCTCATTATTGATGGAGGTAGTTGTATGAATGTAGTATTTGAAGCTACAGTTGAAAAGTTAAGCTACCTACACTGCTTCATCCAGAACCATACAATGTGGCATGGATTGATGGTACTTCTATCCCAGTGACTAAAAGATGTTTAGTAAGTTTCACACATGACCATTATAGTGAAGCTATTTGGTGCGATGTCATTCAAATGATTGTCACACGTTTTGTGGGGTCGACCATGACTCTGATTGAGAGGTGATGCATGACGGGAAGGAAAACACATACTCCGATGTTAACAAGAAGGAAATTGTTCTAAATCCATTGAGTGCAAATCATATGAACAAATATTAAGTGAAAGAACCTACGAGGCTTGAGTTGACTGTGAAACAAGAAAACTTACAATCCATCGGACAAGGAGTTGAATCAGAAGTTAGAGAAAGGGATGGTATGTTTATTTCTTTAGCAGTGCTTGATAATTCAAAAGCCTTCAATGGGTGACACCCACAAAAGCGTGATCAATTTTGATCTGTCAGAAGAACTTGGCAATAGTTAAAGGGAAGCATGTCTTACTGCTATAATTAAAGGCGACATCTTGACCAAGGGACAAATCTGGATTTGGAGGGCATGACTTTGAAGTATGTAGTTGAGGAGATCACAAAAACATATTCCTTGTAACCCATGGAAAGAGATCAATAGCATGAAGTTGGTTACAATAAGGGATTAGTTGATTATAAAGTAGTATAACCTGGTGTTACATCAGGAATACCCTCTCAAGAGTTTCTACAATTCAAGAAAGTCATCAACATATTGTAGATCCTGAACAACATATTTGGTGCATGATTATAGTTGTGAAACAAACAAATAAGCACTTAGGTCATGAAACTCGCACAAAACATGCAAAAGCTGAAGCTGAAGAAATACTGCTGAATTGAGAAAGAATGCAATAGTTACGAGAACAAGATTACGGTTTGTCTGACATGGAAGTGGTATTGGAAATAACGGAACATTGCTTATATGAGATATTTGTAGGTGTAGGCTAGTTGGATCGAGCCAAGGTATAACGCTCTAGGGGTAGGGATGACCAATGGGCTCAACCTGCGGTCCTGGGCTGGGCTACAGCTCACAGACCAACTCTTTGGTCTCGCAGTCCTGGGTTGGTCCGGGCTACGGTTCTCGTTAGCTGAGCGCAGCTCGGACCGTCTCTGGGGACCAAACCAGGTGGGTTTGTCCCAAGCCGGTTCGTGGGTTTTTTTTTTTTTTTTAATTTTTTAAAAATGAATTTAAGATAAAAGAACTTAAATCTAAGTAAATAACACATAAATAAGTTATGTGAAGTTAATTTAAACAACTTACATGAAAGAAAGTTACATAATACTTACTAATACATGAAAATAATGATACATAAAAAATAAAAGTAAATAGATAAACTTAACCATAATAAACTTAACCAATTCTTGGTGGAGTCCTGATTGCTGTCGGAGGTGTCGCTGGTGGATGTTGTTGAAGAAAATTCCTCCCTTCTCCGACTCCGTGCGTTCTATATATGTGCCAGTGTAAAGTTCCCGTACCTCGGCCGAGTTGGAAGAAAAAAGCAACACCACAAATCTAACAAATTGCCCTTCTATCTTGAGGATCCAAAATGAACATTTGATGGATTGAGGAGGCCCGATGACAATTACGAATTAGGGGGCGGGTTGTCGTTGTTGGAAGCCATTAGAGACTTCAAAGTTGAGAGAGTTTAGAAGAGGCTTAGAGTTAGAGAGAAAGAGATTGAAAAAATGAAGGTATGGTAGGAGGAAATTGTAGTATCTAGTATTTATAGAGCAAGAGGAATGGAAATTCGTTTATATTTTTTTAAAAAAAATTTATTTAATTTTTAGATTTACAAGATGATAAATTGACTATGGTAAAAAAAATGCATTTGAGATGAATTGACAACTTAGTCAAGTCAATTCATCTCACATGCGTCTTTTTACCAATTTCAATTTTGTTTTTTTTTTTTTTTTAAATTTTTTAATCTTTTTCGGTTTTTCTTTTCTTAAGTTTTTTATTAAGTTAGAAAACTTAAGTTACTTTTACTAAATTTAGTAAATTTAAGATTTTTTTTATGAAGTTTAGAAAACTTACTTTTTTTTTTATTAAGTTTAGAAAACTTATAATCTTTTAAGAATTTTTTTTAAGTTTAGAAAAGCTAAGTTATTTTTATGAATTTTTTTTTAAGTTTACCCAAAACTTAAAATTATTTTTATTAAGTTTAGAAACTTAAGATTTTTTTTTAAGTTTAGAAAACATAAGATTTTTTTTTTTAAATTTAGAAAACTTAAAATTATTTTTATTAAGAATTCTTTTTAAGTTAAGTAAAAAAAATATTAGAGAAAGCCACCTTGAAGGGAACTTAGAGCCTAAACCTCCCAGAAGAAATTTCAATTTAAAATCTAACAAACTAAACTATTACTAAACTATCCTATTCTAAGTCCTAACTATTACAACTTAAAATCTAATAAATTAATTCTATCCTAAGTTTAACTATTACAATTTAAATATAAAAATCCTATCTATTTGATCAAGTTTAACTAGATTGAATGTCTGTTTCCTCTTCTTCTTTGTCAGAACCGGAGGATAATATTAATTTTCAACGATATTCAGCGTGACAATCTTGTCTTCTTGCAACACCAATCCGCTAGACACATAATAGCCTCTAATGTGTTATGGGATATTCGACTCCTAATTTCGTCGATTGTACGATGAATGTTAGAGAAGACCAGAAGCCATTGTAGAGACAAGAGTTGTTAGGACATCCGAGCGATCCTAGATAGGACAGGATATGGTCCCGAATTGGTCTTCCATCATTCAAGTATGTTGAAATCATCTGCATGATGCTCAACTCGGGGGGGGGGCATATTTGTATATAGACAACTTGGTTAGAGTTATTTTCGTAAATAATGAACTCAGGGCACAGAGACCATATATATCCAACATGTATCCATATCCTCATCTTTGACTTGAAGAAGATGTCATCTCTCCATATTTTGAGTGACTTGCACTTGAGTTTGACTGAGCTTCCGTTCGCCCTCCTCTTTGACTTTCACTCGAATAGACGTCGAATAAGTTTTTTAAGGGACTAGATGCATCCTCTTTTATTTCACATTTTTTTTTTCATAAGTCATAAATGATTCAAAGTGAGTCTCCAAACATGTGTAAAAAAATCAATCAAACGTTCAAAATCCTCACTTTTAGAACGAGTGTCTAAAATCAAAGCAACACAGTATATGATAGGAAAATTTTCATAACACTTTAAAAATTTTGTTTCCATATCAAACATCATAGGACCATATACAACAGCATGGGGTGTAAATTCTCTAAAAACGCTTGCAACTTTTATCATTATGGGAAGCATGTGATGGGTAGTAGGGTAGTATTGTCCAGATAAAAGTTCAGTCGCTTGTGCAAAAGGTTTTAAAAAACAAGTATAACTACACCTTCATAAAAAACATGTGAATCAAGTGGGTGTCATCATTTGCTAGTGTAAATTCAATAAATTGTTGTTTATAAGTAAAAAAACCTTTGTAACATCTCTAAAGTTGGGCTCCGTCTTGTAGTAACATCTAATTTAAATTTTCTATAAGGTATTTTTTGTGCTCTACAAAGTGCTTTAAAATGTTGTTGTCTCGGTCAGGATGATCTAATTAACAAAATAATTTCTCTAATCGGTTTTATAACATGTTCAACATGTTCATAACCCTCTTTTACACAAATTCAAAATATGACATGCACATCTAATATGAAATAATTTTCGAATCTAAAAGTGGTCTCAAATTATTTTTCAAAATTGAAATTGAATAATCATTATTTGAAGCATTATTAAAAGAAACGAAAAAAATTTTGTTATCAATTTTATAATTTCGACATGTTTGCGTGATATTTTGTGCTATATTTGCTATGTGATTGTTCAAAAATTTTAAAACTAATGATTTTTTTTTTTAAACCAAATTTTCATCGAGCCAATGACATGTATTGCACAAAAAATCTTCAGAAGTAACGGCTCGCAAAGAATCACAAGTAAGCGAAAATTTACTAGGAATAAATTCAAAAATTGCAGAGAGTATGTTTTTGTTCTTCCTCATAAGTCTTAAGAATTTTCCTCCTGAGTGAAGTTCTAGGAAATGGCTTATAAGCCGTTTGAAATGCAATTTGTACTAATCTCACAAATGAATGACTAGGAGGTAAGGATAAAGAAAGTCTACTCATTGTTAGCCACCTAACTATTTCTCTTTTTACTAACTCACCATCATATTTACAAGTTGTCATTTGACTTCCGGAAGAACCAGAAGAAAGATGTGTTTGTCTAATTAAATCTACATAATGAGACGGGTGAACACATTCTATATGTCTTGAAAGTGAACCAGTGCCACCACCGATCTTATGTGAGAATTCCATCTTACAAAGTTTACATCTAGCTTGATTATTTATCTTATCAAAAACACTCCAAACATGAGTTGTTCTTTTTTTTTTTTTTTGATCTAAATGTAAATGATGTATAGATCAAAAGAGCATGTACAAATACACGCGGGTATACCCACGGCTTTTACAAAGAGGGACTCCCTCAAAGGGCCTCAAGCAGCGTACTGCTTCTAAGACAACAAACAAAACAAGACATATTAGGAAGTCAAAATATGGGGGTACAAGGCATAAATAATCCTATACACCTGTATTTTGATTTTCCTAACAATCTGTTGGCGATCGGGGTTACAACCTTCAAAAATCTTTTGATTCCTACACTTCCATAAGTAGTAGACTGTGGCCACAAAGCAAAGGTGCCTCCAATTGCATTTCCAAGATGTGCCTCCATTACTCTTCCGGAGCCATTTGAGGGAACTCTGGAATGTAGATGTTCTTCTCAACAGCCCTGCCCATTCTCTAACCTCGTGCCCATACCTCGCTTTGTGAACTTGCAAGTGAAAAAAAGATGGTCCATTGTCTCCTCGGTACTGCCCACACAAAGTACAAAGTGTCTCCATTCCCGTAAAAACCAAGTCCTGTCTTTAGTCGGCAGCCTGTCCAATACCCCCTACCCAGCAAATGAATGAAAACTTTGGTGGGATCACCTTGTTCCAGATAATCTTATGCCAATTGCAAACCCTGTCAATCGGCCTAAAGAAATCATAGGCAGCTGCAGTGTCAAACCGACCCTTGGAGCTCCAGATTTCCAGAGTGGTTACCGCCTCCTCATAAGTCCCTCGGCCTGTAATCAGCAAGTCCCGAATCTCCAACAATTTCTTCATGAGTGGAGGTAAACCCTTTTTTATGGGGGTTAACCAAATCGAGGAGCCTTTTAGGTAGATGTGGTGAATCCACTTACACCATAAAGTGTCTGCCTTCAAGTGAATTTTCCAGAGGGTTTTGGTTAGCAAAGCTAAATTCCAAGCCCTTGTATCCATGAACCCTAATCCTCCTTTGTTCTTCTTCCGACACATATAGCTCCAAGCAACCTTAGCTTTGTTGCCTCCCCATAAAAACCTTCGGCACATAGTAGTGATTTTATCAAGCACTGCTGTCGAAATTGGTATAATCCCTAACCAAAAGCATTGGATACCCTGAATTACTGATTTTATCACTTCAACCTTGCCTGCATAAGACAAATTGAGGCCAGCCCAAGATCCCAAAGTAATTCTTTTTCTACTATCAATAGGTGCGGTTTCGGGAGGAGGCGGCATAGTATTTTCTTCATTTTGTTCATTATGTTCACTATCAAAGTCTACGGTGTGGGAGGATGCATGTCTTGAATCCTTAATAATAGAGTAAAAAAAATTTTTTATGAGACTGAAAATGTAAACAAGTTTAATAACTAAATAAATCAAGTAAACAAATAAGTATTACATTTTTTTTAAAAGGAAATAAGTATTCAAAAACTAAATAAACAAATTATAGTAATTAAAGTAAACAAAATCATTATTTAAAACTAAATAAAAAAATTCTAATAAATAAAGTAAACAAAATAAGTATTAAGAAACTAAATAAACAAATAAAGTAAACAAATAATTATTTAAAACTGATAAAGTAGCAAATAAAAATTAATAAACAAATTAACGTAAATTAAGGTGTAAAGGAAGCAAACTATCAATGATGAAGCTGGAAGTCCGAAGAAGAATTGAAGAAGCTTTGATTCTTGTCGAATTTTCTTTGATTCCTTTCTTCCTTCGAATTTTGAACAAATGGAAAATCTCTAAAAATAATTGCATGAGAGAGTTTAGAGAGATATAAGGAGTTTAAGAGAAGATAGAAGAGAGAATGAGTATTTTTTTTGTGTGAGGAATGAATTGACTTAGAGGGTATTTATAGGAGAAAAAAATGGGTTTAAAAACAAATTTGGCAGATTTAAAAAAAAAAAGGAAAATAATCTGGATTGTTGGATCTGAATGGTCAGATGATCTGGACCGTTGGAGATCCAACGGTCTGAGAAGCATGGAATCAAAACCCACCCCCAACACCTCTTTTTTTTCGAAATTTTGCAGATGGCCCATGGGCTGGACTGCGGTCTTGGTCCTTGGCTGGTCCGCGATCTGGTCTTGTTTTGTCGGGCTGGGCTGAAGTGGGTTGTAAATGGGCTGGTTCAGGCTGGGCTACGGTTCACAAAATCAAAGATCAGCTTGAACCGCTCCTCTTGAACCACCTCAACATGTGATGGATCGGGCCTTACAGTCCTGGGCCCAACGGGCCGGTCTATGTGGGTTGGCGGGCCTGCCTGGCCCGCTGGCCATCCCTTCCTGGGGGTAAAGATATTACATCTGTGGAGAGGGTAATGTTCCAGCATTTAACAGGATTCTGGATTTCAACTCAAACCTAAAGAAATAGTGTCTGCCTTATCATAAATACCAGTGTAGAAGCTTTTAGGGACTTTTTAAGCTTCTAGGCGCTCTAAACAAAATTTCATTTCAACTTGGTACCTTTGCTTATGCTAATTTTGTGCAGCTCTCATTTTTCATGATCTACAGACTGAATTTTTTTCAGTACCTACCTTGACCTTGATAAAATGACAGGTGCTTGATATCCAGAGTCTGGCAGCAGAAATGGGTTTGAATTGTATCACCTCATACAAGCTTGATGCACTTAAAGCCGTCTGTCAGACTAAATCTGATGATTCAGCTACCCCAGAGATCCCTGATGATGTTAATGGTGCTGGAGCAAGTCTGAGCTTAGGATTGAGGATTTCATCATCTGTTGCTACAGAATCTTTGGATGATGAGTTGATTAGCAAGAAACAATATGGTTAGTTTTACTCTAGTTGATTAGCATTCCATACATAAGATTGAATTTTTATTAAGAAATGTAAATCTACAAATGCATCAGTTTTATAATATCTCATGCAGTGTTATAAAACAAAGATATATTCGAGTGTGATCCCATGCATGTATAAAGTGACACAACATTATACACTTTATGAGTATAATATATGCATTAGACTGGCATCCAGAAACATATTGGAGAGTTAGACCAAGCATAAGTCATCCTGATAGTTTGCTCATGAACTTGTTACTTTAATGTGAATATTCTGTGTATATCATGTGTTTCTTCTTTCGAAGAATGCTTATTACTGTTAACACTGATACAATGTTCCCAATGATTCTGTTTACTGCAGAGCACTTACCTTCTGCTTAATTAGGTCAGCCACTTAATTACAAATCATGTCATGAGTTTCAGTAGCTGGTATTCTTTTGATTTTTGTTCTCTAATTTTAAGAATTAGGTTCCAAAGCACAAGGGGAAACCTTTGCTGCTTCAAGTGGAGGAAAGACAGAATGATATGATAGACCTGAAATTACTGATAAGATTCCTGATTTATTTCCTGTATACCTGCACAAGTTTATCAACTTGTCATGCTTAAACTCCAGTAAATGGATTACTGATAGTTATTTACAAAAATGTATACAGTATGATCAGTATCCATGGTAGAAGTCTTGTATTCTTCATCAGATATTTCTTAAGTAGATCATTTCATTGTCTCTTCTAACTGATCATGCTTCCTTGTCGTCAAACTTAGATTGATCTATAGTGTGCACATTGGCTTAGGTCTGGCTAATCTGCATTATTGGTCACTGAAACATGGAAGTTCCTTTGCCTTTTTACTATGTATTCTAATAGGCAAATCAAATCACAGAAGCAGAAATTCAAGTGATCCGCAATTTGCATGTTAATGTATTGTTTTATTTCATCCTTTTATAATCTATGCACTCTTTAATTTCTTCAGAACTAGTAAATGTTAAAAGTTTCCTGCTGAAGTTGGTCTAGTCTTTCAGGTATACTTATATGATCTTTGCAAAACGCTTGCATGCTGCTTTTTGCCAACTTTTGCTTAAAACTCTCTATCGCCATTGTATTTTTGCTTCTTTTGCTTAATTGTGCACACAAGATGAATCTTCGAGTGCAAGAAATTGAGATGTATCTATTTTAAAATCTTTTAAAATCCTACATGTGAAGTAAGGACTTATGTTCTAATTGTTGGAGCTGGCTGTGAGGCCTTACTGTAAATGGATTAAATGAAAATGAATACTTCTAGTATGCATAATATAGTGTATTAAGTTCCAATGCTTATGGAACTCTGGATATGATTTTGCTTTCAGCATCGCTATGAATTCCTTGTTATTTGTTGCTTATGGTAGCTTTTCATTGGAGGCAACTGCAGCTTTCTTATTTCTTTTGCTTTGGACTTGCCACTCTCAATATTGCATGCAAGCACCTCTCTACTTTCTGCAAGTTTTTAAAGAATATTTCTCTTCCCGAAATTTACATTTCATAGCTAATATTCTTAACCTTCAGATAGCAATGAGCAGCAGAATACTGGAAGTTATGCTAGTAAGGCTAAGCTCAGAAAGGAGATTCGGAAAATGAGGAATGGTCCAGGAAGAAATCACTCGTCTGGGGGTAGGGTTGAAAAGTCCAAAGGGTTTTTACCAAATAGCTTTGATCGAGTTCTTTTAGATGCGCCTTGTTCTGCTCTTGGTCTGAGACCTCGATTATTTGCCGGAGAGGTAGACATGTCGAAAGTTAACTTTTTCTGAATCAATTGATTATTATTTTTTGGATCGTTCCTACATCTTGCATTTTGTCTATATTAATATCCCACTGGAGCTTATCTTTGGGTCACGAGATTAGTGCTTGCTCCTCCATGCTTTGCTTCACTATTGTTTGGCTTTGGTGGTGAGGACTTAATACATATCAAGCAGAGCCAGTTTTACGTGGTTGATAAGGCCTCGCCCGAGCAGGGTCAGAGTGCATTTCAAGTTTGTATCATAGGCGTAATTTTGTGCTTTGTGGCTAACAGTCATATTTAACTTGATCAAATCTCTCTTTTTCGCTTAACTCTGGTTAGGGTTGCTGTTGGAGGACACTTTAGGGTGCAATATGAACTTTGTTTTCTAAAATTTTCAATTGAGAATGTTTTACCTGTTAAATACCATACTTTAATTAATTAATTGCTTTCTTGCTCTGTGGAACTTTCCTTAAAGTTTAGTAAGAATTGCTCATCTCTTATCTGAAAGTATAGGCCATAGGCATATACTGAATTTTAGATATCCTGTTATCCAACCCGATCACCCAAAACAATTTGCGAACCAGGCACATTCCTACAGGTTCTCCCTCACTTTGTGTTGGCAAAACCACTTAATTATATATGCGTGAACTCTAAAACTATACAAGGATACACCCACTTCTGATCCCCGCCAAACAGGAGAAATTATTCTAAAACTTGCTTACTGTATGACAGTGAAGGGTGTTATTTTCTGTAATTTCTTTGGGCAATAGCTTCTGGTGCTTTTCTGGACCTAGTATTGGTGGATTCACAAAGTGATTGGAGAAACTGCAACTTTGGAGTCTTTAATTTACTTTCTCATGCCTCATCCTCTCTTGTATTTCTTCTTGTTCATGAAATTTCTTATTTTTCCAACAAAAAAAAGAAAAAATCCCATCAGAACAACTAGATTAGAAGTAAAATATGCTAACACTATACATGCAGGAGACAGTAGAATCACTGAGGAATCATGCTAAATACCAGAGAAGGATGTTCGATCAAGCTGTTCAACTAGTCCGCCCTGGTGGAGTCATCGTATATTCCACGTCAGTATGATATATAACGCTCTTGGTCAATATAAATGCATATCTCTCTGTTTATCTAGTGAAAGTTTCATTTTCTTAGAACCATCACATTATTGGGATTATTTTTAGTAGCCAACTACGTTCATAGGCATTTGTTTTGTGTTTGAGGGTGGGGGGATTCGGATTTGACTGTACAGACATGGGAGGCATGTCAATTTGTACAAGATTCTGAAAGCTTATTTAAATTGATGGTGAGTTCTTCGACTTTCCATGGTTGAAACAGAAGAAATATGGTATTAAAGCATCCCAATACTGCTGCTTGATCTTTTATATTATAAAGGTTAGTTACATTTTGCCACTGAAAAGTTGCTAAACTCTCTTAAAAGTATCTCAACTATAAAATAATGTCAGAATAGCTCCCAAAAAGTGCAGAAAAGTCTAAACTTGGTCCTTCTGTCCAACACCATTTCTATACTAACGGCTTAACACGGTAAAATCAATCAAATAGGACATCTGAACAACTTCCAAACAATGAGGAATGGTATTTTCACATAGAAAGTGATATTGCTTTCTCTTTTACCTTCTTCTCTCCGTGTGTCACCAGTTGAGCCAAAACCTAGGGTCATTGCCTCCTCCCTCCCATTGCCATAATAACACGTTTCTCTTCAAGAACCCTTAGTAAATAGGAAGTCCCATCTTTCATCACAGTTCGACATTGGCATGCCTACTCACCGTTCTCTACTTTCCTTGTGTTATTCATATATCTAGTAATGAATACAATATTGCATCCTGCATTGGCCATATTATATGGGTTTTATTTCCAGTGTTAGAGATACAATCAAAAGATTCATGTTTGAGGTGACACTGCTAGTTTCCATTATTATTGAAAAATCTTACAGTTCTTCCCTTGGAAAGAGGAGGGGTTGTAATATGATAGTTTGCTGGAGAACTGCTTAGAATTGAGAGGGAAGAAAGAGTGGAGCTGGCAGTGGTAGGTAGGAGGGAAAAGACGAAAAGGGGAGAATGGAAATGTTTGGCTGGATCAGGGGTTTTCTTTAATGTAAATTTAACATTGCACCCTCAATTGTTGGGAGTTATTCAAAGAGGTCCTTTTTTGGTTTTATTTACTATGCTCGACTGTTAGTTTGTTGATGATGTTTGCCAAAAGGACCAAGTTTAAATTTTTTGACAACTTTTGGAATATTCCAGGACATTTCGAAATTTGAGACTTTGTAAAGATTTTCCAAAATTTTCAAGGACCAGAATGGAATTAACCCTGTTATAAATGATATTTAGATCAGACCAATTGATCTCTTGGCCTGAAGTAAGTTTTAGCCTTACACTTGACCGAATAGAGTATGGAATCAAATGCTTGGATAATACCATACTGCCCTAGCTGAAAATTGAATTTCCCGTTTCATTTGGCCCAAACATTGAGTAGAGTAGTTTGATCATAAGCAAGTTACGACAGTATCCTTATTAATTAAATAGGTTAGCAGTAAGACCCTGCACTAGGGGAACTTATATTTCTTTAGATGGAAGAGGTTGGTTATGGGAGTTTAGAGGAGAGTTTTTTTCTTTTTTTGGGAGCGGGGGAATTGGGGTATGTGCAGAGGAGATATTTTGAAATGTTGTCTAAAACTAAATGGTTGTGGGACAACATCCTCTGGGCCAGATACTGCCCTAGTGATTTCCAAGTAAAGAACAGTAGTTTTTATCTTTTACATTCATTTTGTATTTTACCATACATAACTTGCATATGTTTTTGTATTGTGTTCCTAGTTGGCTTTTCTTTCATTCTTGGTTAGTTCTGAGCTTCTATTCTTCTGTTGGCAGCCAATAGTTGTAGTAAACATATAGGCCAAGGATAAAAGGGATGAATTTTGGACAATTGATCTCTACATCACACAACTAAAACTTCTAATTCGAGAGTTGCATCACACAACCCAAGAAACACCCTGTACTCTTATCACTGAATAATCGCAACATACATATGAAAGTATAGAACCCCCTCTATTACAGACTCAAAAGACCGAGTCATAAACTAATTTGAACAGGACTAAGACTCTAAATCCTAGAAACTAAGGAATTCCGAATTCAATTAGGCTTCCAAATGCTATTCTCCTTATCTATCCTTGATAACATTGCTATCAGGGACTCTTATAAATCATTTTGTTACCCATTTGAGGTAATATTTTACTGGTTTTTTTCTTCTGGAAGAAGTTCTTGGCTGTTGCTATCTTGTGGTGTGTATGGTTGAAACAGGGACTTTGCAAACAACAGCTACAGATGTCTTGAAGATCAGCAAGCTAGCTACATATTCTATCTATATAGTCACCACAATACTTGTTCAACCACGAACAATGGTGTTGAAAACCAAAATTTTCATTCCTTGTGTAATATGAGTTAGTATATTTCATCATTTTATGTGTTCGCCTATTTATCCTCTACTCACTTTAATAAATGTGAACAAGACATCCATTCTGATACTTCTGGCATTAGTACATAAACAACTTAATGCTTCTTTGTGCTTTCCAATTATATAATTTCTGACCAGTGTGATGCATGTGTCCCATGGAACAGATGTACCATAAATCCTGGTGAGAACGAAGGGCTAGTCCGATATGCGCTAGACAAATATAAATTTCTCTCCCTTGCATCACAGGTTAGCTATAGTTCGATTGTTTGCATGGAAATTTACAGAATGTGATAAGTTTATTGAAAACGTGCAAACAGAGAAGAGTTACGCTAAAACAAATTCAAATTAAGCAAACCTTTTCAAGTAAAAGTTATCAATGTACTTGAAGGGGAAATTTATCACATTTACTAAAAGGCCATTATTTCCTGATGTTATGCGATAATAGTATATAGCAGTCATATTTTGATGCTTTATGTGGCAGTGGCACTGGCACTGTTTGCTTTATCTTAGAGGATCTCCGCACAAGTATCAAGTGTTTTTTTTTGTATTGCTATTTTCTCTAAAACCACTGACTTCCTCCTCATCTGATGGGAGTGTTGATTGATTGAGCTTGTATTAAAGTATTTTCTGTTGATTGCTATGTCTTGCAGCACCCACGAATTGGGGGGCCAGGCCTTGTTGGTGGTTGTGAACTGCCTGATGGAGATTTTGAGTAAGTGCTACAATTCTGGTGCATGATCTTGAACATTGAAGCTGAGTTTTCTTTTTAACTAAAGAGAAAATTGGTAATTATACCCATTAAGTATTTATGCTTTTTTGTTTGTAAGCATGATTTTTTTAGCAGTGTATTACCATAAAGTTTTACGAGTTATAAAAAATGACAAAGAATATCATGGTAGAATCCGGCAACTTTTCATACGTGATTAGCATGTGCTGCCGTTGTAAGAGCATTTTGTCCTTCAGAAGGTTTCTACCACTTTGAAACGATAATCTATTTTATTTGGGTCGAATAAAGGTTAAACCCGACAACATAATTTGGGTAAAATGCATCTCGTTTAACCTTCTGAAATGACAAAAATACCCTTACAATGACAGCACATGATAGTCACGTGTAAAAATCGCCTGATTCTACCATGATATCCATTTAGTTGTCATTTTGTGCAACTCGTAAAAACTTTTATGGGTATAAACTGGTAAAAAGAAACTTTATGGTTACAAATTGAAAAGTATAAATACTTCATGAGCATAATTTACCAATTTCTGTAAACTAAAACGAAAACATGGTGGACGGCTGATAGTAATATTTGTTGTGTTCTTTTGTGATTGCCTTGTGCAATTTTCTATAGTTTAGAATTCCTTATGCTTGTCCTAAACCATAGATGGAACTAAAGTTTTGACTTTGGGGGAACAGAATTTATATTAATATATATACATATAAAGAAATTCTAAAAAATTTTGAGGGGACGAATTTAACTAAAAAGAGAGTAACTAAAAGCTTCAAACATTAAAACTACAAGGTTTTAAAAAATGTTGCCCCCTCCCCCAGGCAGTTCCATCCTTGTCCAAAACAAACCTGGATTGGAACTTAATATTACCGGATTGCAAACAGAACCCGTGTTGAAATAAAAGTCATATAGGGATGTCCCCTCCCATTTTTGAATATACTGTATAGAAATCCCCATTCCACTTTAAGGTTTAAGAATTATATACAATAAGGCTGTTTTAGCTAATGATGGCTGCCCAAGTGGCAATACCCCGACTGTTGATGTTAAGGTTAGGAGGTTCAAACACCTCCATAAACTTGGATGAAATTTATTTTCAGTCTAGATGGTGTTTATTCAACAAGCAGTACCTGTACTGCAACTCGTAGTAGTAGGGGCGGAGCGGTAGCAATAGCAGTAGCAGTATTGTAGCATTGTAAGACCAGTGTGAATGCCACAATTAATAGTAGATTGTAGCAAAGTAGTTGTTGACGTGACAGAGACAGAGAATCTTTATTCCTGTTTATTCTATTATAGCAGTGTGTGTCAAAGCCAAAGTAGTAGCAGTATTAATGGAATTGTAATCCTGCAAAGTTGCTATTGATATGGGCAGGTATGTGTGAGAGCCACAATCAGTTTATGTTTCTATCATCAAGTTTAAGCATAACCAAAAGCAACGTTTATTGTGCCTTATTGCTGTGCTGTAAACTAACAATGTGGAAATATTACTTGTTCAGGGAATGGTTAAGACCAGGTGAGGAAGATCTTGTCCAGAGGTTTGACCCCTCTGCGCCTCTGGATACAATAGGCTTCTTCATAGCGAAGTTCAATGTTGGTTTGAAGAATGATTGAGGTTATATCTATCGCATAAGTACTACATGGAGATTAGATTGACTCGTCTCATGCCAAACTTGGTAAGCTGCGATCAGATTATGTTTCTCTCCTTTTTGTTTTTCATTCTTCAAAATCCAGTTTTAGCAGCCTAGCTAGAAGCTAACAATGTGAAAATGTCTCAGTTGTTGGGGGGATTTGTTCAGAAGAGGTGAGGAAGATCTTGTCCAGGTTTGACCCTTCTTCGTTTATCAATAAAATAAAGGATTCTTCATAAGTGTTAGAAGAATGATTGACTTATACTGACTGCATATTATGTAATAATACTACAGAGGGATCAGGTTTGGTTGTCTTGGGCAAAAACTCAGGCGTCCTAGTAGAGTTGATTTTGATTCCAACCCAACAATTTGCTTAAACTTGCTCGATATAGCCCCCCAGAATGCCTTACCTTTACCATAATACTATTGAAACAGAAGTTTAAACTATTTGCAAATGTTTGGGTCAAGTTTACAAAAGGTTCAACAAGTGGTCATGTGTTCTCCAAAACGATAACTATTTTTACTTTTCTCTTTATAGTTATGAATTATTTTTTACCTCTCAAATATAGCAATTTATAAAACAAAAATTTTTAACAATATCTTAAAGGTTAAAAATATAAGAAAATATAAAATCAAAGTTTATACCTATAAAAAAAAAAAGCAAAATAATTGATCGGTAGAAAACAATAAAAGAGTTTATGATTATAAAGAAAACAAAAATAATTTATTGCTACAAATAAATAATATCTCTATTTCATTTATAATACAAAGTCCTCAACAAATTTCAAGTGCCAATTGTGACTTTCTTTTTTTTTTTTTTAAAGATTATGTGAAATTTGATGATAAACTAAAGGATCAATGTCAATATAATACTTTATTGGGGACTAAATATAATAATTACTCTTCTTATAGAAAAGTTCACTCTAAAAAGAAGTTTAGTAGTTATACATTGTACTTGGCGCACCCTGCAATATACATATATATGTGTATGTATACATATATATGTATATATATTATTAAAATATATTATACATATATATAAACATGTATATATGTATATATTTATATCCATGTGTATATATGCATATTTATTTATATACATAAATATATATATATATATGTATGTATCTAAATATATATACATGTGTATATATATTATTAAAATATATTATACATATATATAAATATGTATATATGTATATATTTATATACATGTGTATATATGCATATTTATTTATATATGTGTATATATACATATATATGTACACATATATATACATATATATGTACACATATATATACATATATACACATATATATACATATATACACATTTATATATATGTATATATATATATATGTATATATATACAAATATATGTCTATATATACATAAGCACACATTGATCTAGACACATATGCACACACATATATATGTATGTATACTGAAGGCAACTTGGAAGATTGAGGAGTACATGAAGAAAAAGTACACAGACCTTATAAGTACATGATTTTGAATTTCGAGGATGAAGTTTCTTTAAGGGGAGTAGAATGTACCGTCCTATTCCATAAGCACACATTGCTCAAGGATATATATACACACACTATACATACATATATATATATATATATCTATATATATATACATACATATATATATATATATTGAAGAGGTGATTTGAGAGATTGAGGAGTACATTAAGAAGAAGTACCTGGAGCTTATAAGTATATGATTTTGAATTTCGAGCTTATAGGTACCTAGAGCGCAATTTTGCATGGCATGATTTTTGAATTCGGATAAGCTGCATTGTTGTGTCTTCATTTGACCAACCTATCCAGATACCCCCTCATATATTTTTACGTGCACTTTTAAAGTAACCAATGAAATGATTTCTTTTGACATTATTGAATTATTTTATGGAGAAATTTCATCATTATTTTTTAGAAAAGCACGTAAGCACACACTCGCGTGTACTCACTGAGCGTTTATGCTCACGTCTTTAAATGTTATGTTTTCCAGATGACTTGGGATGAGAGACTACTTAGTAAGCTGTTAGAGTATTTTGCATGGAGTTTTGGGGTCAGGACATGCTGTGTATAGTCGTTTTGGAAAAGATATTTGTACTTTTTATGCTCGACCAGTTTGAAACTTTTTTTTTCATTTTGTAAAGTATTTTCTATGTTAGAGATGTTATAGGAAGTTTTCACAGAATTTATGTAATGGTTGCCTTTTTGTTTCTAGTTTTTCCCCTGATTAGTTTTTGTAAATGTTTTAAGTGTTATTCAGTTTTGCGTTAGTTTAGATGTTTGTAGTTTAGTGTCGAGAGGCAGATTGTTACCTAACTCAACCGCAGTTAACCTAATGGTTATATATATATATATATATATGTATATTAATATATATACCAAATTTTTGTAGTCTTATCTGCTATGATTTATGTATTTATTTTAATGTTGCAATCTGTGTATAGTACTACTTAAATTAAACAACATATCTAAGATATTATAATGTATTTTGAATATTATCATTTTTAAACTTAGTATATAAATTATTATGAAAAATATTGTCATTATCATGTATATTAGATGATTAAAAACAGATGAGGTGATGATTATGAATGTTGATATCTCTCATATAAACAACAATCCTTTATAAAATACTTCTTAATTAAATGACATAACCACACTTCTGTACCTTTTTGCCCCTTTTTGACCGTCTAATTACTGGGTATTACTCGAGACTTTTATTGAGCATTCTAACCCCAATCTAGTGATCCTAAGTAATTTTTCTGGAGTCTCCTTTAACAATTAGCAGCACAACCTTAATTCGTTTCCTACCCTAGAGTGTAAAGTAAAAGAGTGGAAATATGAAAAGGCTTTTATTCAAAGGGAAATATTTTATAATAGGATCTCTTACTTCTATAAGACGTCAGAAGTTCCTCGCCTATATACATAAAATAGATTTCTATGTTTTCTTTTCTTTTCCGATGGATCTTTTCATCTATTACATAGTCCTTTTTTATAGGCAATTCCAGATGTGATTTCCGAATTTATTACATCATTCATAGAAGATTTCAAATGAGTTGGAGTCCATTCTCATATCACGATGGTTTCTTCGCTTTGAAGTCTTCACTTTTCTGCAACCTTGAAATTTGTTTAATTTGGCTTTATTTCACCACCCTTGGAATTTGCAAAGTTTGGTTTCTAGCCTTGAAAATTTTTGTATTTATCTTGAGACGGTGGTAGGTGTATCATCTACCGCTTTTATCTTCCCTAAAATACAGTTGGGACTCGTATCTTTTACATATTTCCGAAATAGACAAAATCTCTGCATGGCGTCAGGACTTAATTTTATCTTTCCGATTTCAATTAATTTTATTTTCCAATTAATTGATTTGAGGCGACAACTAGAGTTGATCGAGTTGGAGTGATCATTATCGGGGAGAATGGTCCATTTCCGGCATAGGTCCTGAACCCCTTCTTTTAGATGATCTCCATGGTAGATATAATTGTCCTCACACCTATAGCTCTTCTACAATGAATTTTTTTTAAGTTAATCTTATCATTCCTTTACGTTCAAGGGGACACCTGACATCAGTATTTTCCGCTTTTATTAATTGAATAAAACGATAGGCATCATCATACCTTTCATTCTCATAGAAGTCTGGTCCTACTGACACAAATTTGAGTAATAATATATCTTTAGATAAGATTGTGGGATTGCGTTGATAATAATCCCTGGCTCCTTCTTGTATCCATTTTGGTAATTCCATTATCTCATCAAAACTTCTAGTAGTCATATAAATCGTATTATGGCTCCAAAATTATATCATTTTCTTTTGTCTTTGGGGTTAGCCCCTTGAAAAAAGTTTAACCTGAGATAAATTGCCAATAAATCTATATAAAGAATATTCGTTCTTTGCAAGGAATATAATTCCTGCATTATCGTCTATTGTTTCATTATGGGAACTTGTAATTTTGGTATATTTGAATATATTTGTTGCTGGGATATATTCGTCTAGGGTCTTAGAGATATGTCTTTAGAAGAAGTTCTGGAGTTATCTAAAATTGAGGTTGTGTCAAAAGTCCTTTTTGTTTCTTCATCTTCAGTTGCTGGAGTTGATGGATTTAGTGCAATTATTTTAATCTGTTCCAAAATATCAACCAATTCATTTTCCAAAGCGTCGTATTTTTGAATAATTCCCTTTTCAAATTTGGCTTGAGTAATCAGTATATGTGAAACTTCTTTAGATATTGATCCAAAATTAGCTATTTCAATAATTTCTTTTTGTCAGATTTTATAACAGATATATTAGAAATTCAACTAAACATGTCTGCCACCTAATCAATCTCTTGTACTCTGGTTTTGATGGCAAGTTATTTCTAATAAAGATATTGACGGTGTATTATCAGTACGTAATAAAGATTTTTTAGGTAATAGAAAATAATAAAATTTACTATGACCTTTAATAACAAGTAATTCCTTACATTTATATGGTATCGTGTCTCAGTATCAGAAAATGTCCTTGATGCATATCTACATACCTTTTCAGAGGATTCGTCAGAAAAATTTTCAAAATTGCCCCCCAACATTCTTCAGAGGCATCTATTTTTAAAATTAAATTATCTTTATCATTGGGTAGGTGGTAGTTTCTCATATAATACTTTTATCTTTTTTAACTGATCAACAAGTTCTATGGAGAATGAAAATATCTGATATTTCTTTAACAATTTTTTAAATAGTTTTCTAATTTCCGCTAGTTACGAGATAAAATCATAAGCATAATTTAATATGCCTAAAAAACTTTGAAGTATTTTTTTTATCAAGTAGTTCTACTCCTCGGAAACTTATTTTGAATCCCAAAATCTCTATTTCTGATGCTCATATTTTGCCTTTTTCTGAGATAAACATAGTTCATGTTGCAGAAAAAAATCTACAAATTTATTCTAGATGACTTAAAATGTTTAGTTATCGAGTTACTGACTACTAATATGTCATCTACATATACGTAGCAATAGGAATAGGGTTTACATATATTATCTATTTTTCTCTGAAATATTTGAGGTGCATTTTTCAGTCCAAAAGGCATTCCTAACTATTCATACTGGTCTTGTGGAGTAGAGAATGCTATTAAGGGTGTACCATCTTTATTTGCTAAAATTCTCTTTCATAATCAAATTTAGAAAATATTTTTTTATTATGTATTTGATTTATCAGGCTTTCTTTATGTTTATGTGGTAAAAAATATTCGTCAAAGATAGTAGTTTCATTTAATTGTTTGTAGTTGACAATCATTCTTGCTTTTCCCTAATTTGTTCTGCATGGTTTCTAACCATGAAAGCTGGTGAATGAGGAGACTTACTATCTCTGATTAATTTTAGATTTAAAAATTCTTTTATTTGTTTCAAATTCATCCTGAACCAGAGGGTTGTATCTCATAGGTCTAACCCTTATAACTTTATCTTATCTTTTAACTCTATTTTGGCTTCATCTTTGTATTTCTCCTCGGAGTAACAAAGACTAATTTTATGCTTTATCTTCTCTAATTAGTCTTGGTATTGTTTTACCTGTACGATCTTTGTATCTAATTAATGTTTCCAATTTTTAATATAATTCTATCTTTTTATATATTAGGACATTTTTCATATCCAATCACCACGTTGGGTTATGCGAGGTTGAAAGGAAATGAGGAGACCAGTTTTAAGTTTAGTAACTACAATCTAATGTTTGCAAGGAGTTTTAAATCAAATTTGGTTGTTAAGTGTATCAAAGAGAACTTTATAAAATAATTGTAAAAAGTTATTGCCAGGTACAATATTGGTACCAATATCATGAAAGTGAAAAGATTGACATTTTATCAGACATGCTCCTATTAATATCCTTGGCTTATGGACCCCTTTGGAAAGGTATATTTTATTATTAGAAATATCGAAAACTATACAGGGAGGAAGTTCTTATCCATACTATTTAGGAAAACATGTAGATTTACATAGACAACAAGTAGATCCACTATCTATATAGGCCGCAAAATATTCATCTTTAAATTGAGGATAAGTTAATCATATAGGTATATAAATACTATGAGGATTAGTCATCTGGAGATGTAAATTGTTTTATCATTATGGTGAGAGTTATTCCATATTTGGTAATATTAAAAGGAGAAACTTTATCCAAAAAGTTGACTCCCGGCATTATTTCCAAAGTATCATTGTATCCTTCATTTTCTATCAATAATAGAATTGAAATTCGAGGTTCATTAAATCTAAGTTCAATTTCTATTGCTATATTAATTTTATGGATTTCTCCATTAAAATTAGTATATTGATAGGCAGTATGTAGTTTGTAAGGAGTTAAACATTCGACTAATTTATAAGAAATAAAATTTTTACTTGCTCCAATATCTATAAGGACTTGACGAGGACAAAAATTTCTTCCATTAAAATATTCTCCTTGTATTTTATAATTTGTTATCCTTAGATTTAAAAGTTATCATTTTTAAATTGGTACCTACTTTGTTATCAAGATAGGTTAATTTTGGGTAATTTTATCGTTCATTGAATAATAGTTTAGGAACCATATTTATCTCAAAATCATCTGGTATAGATATATCTGCAATTTCAGGAGGATATATCCATCCTATATTATTAAATAGTTTTGGTATATCAATATATTCGCTATCTTTAAAATACTATATATTATGCATATTAGATAAGGCATACGATATCATGTAAGTTATTGAATAGGGTTTATTTCCATCATAGAAAAAACTATTCCTTTTGAAAATTTTGTAGTAAGGAAAAGACATTATCAAAGTCCTTATCTCCCAGATTATAAGAAATTTTTGGATATATAATAAATATTAATTTTTGGTATTTTTGATTTCCTCTTAAAATTTCAAGAGTAGCTTTTTGTCGATGTTTAATTATGTTATCTACAACTGCTAAGTCTAGAGAGGTATTAATCCTTCCCGAAATATAGCTTTTATTATCATTCAGATAGCTCCGATCTGAACCCATCCAATTTTATCTCTAATATCCTCTGGAATTTTCTGTAATCTATCTCGTAAATCTTTCTTAGATAATAATAGTACCATTATTTTATTATTAGTTAGTTAATTTTCTAAAGTCTTTTCTTTTATACAAATGCCATAATACATATGGTATTTTCTGAGAAGTTTATGTCTTTCCAAGGTAGATACCTGAAATTCAGAATGAGAATCTATAGTATAACTGGTTTTATGTATTTTGGATAATAGTTTTCTATCTATTATCATATCTTGGCTGTATTCTCCTTATTCAAAAATATTTATTATGGGTTTTTTAGAAGTTTCTGCTTGTTCCGTCAGTACTCTGATTTGGTATTGCTATAGGATTCAGTTTCTGTTTCTATGAAAATTTCTTCTTCAGATGCCATAATTTCAAAGTCTTCAGATCTATTTACTTGGATAAAATCTTCATAATGTATCATTTCTTCTATGTTCTTATCTATTTCTATTTTCTTTTTATTAAATCTTTTTGGGTACTCATTAGCATAGTGTCCTTTTTCTTTGCAATAATAGCACTAGCATTCATTTATTCTCTTCTTACATCTTCTTCTATAAATCTTCTTCTGTGATAGACCTGTTTTTCTTTTATAATATCTAGCTTTTCGTTTTCTAAAATATTTTTTCTTGAGATACCTCTTCTTTTTATGTCCTTTTTTTTTTTCTTTTATCATGAGTCACATTCTATGATAGTAAGTAGTATAGTAATATCACAATAGAGAATAATTTCTCTTTCCAATCTTTTAGACTTTTATATAGTATTGTGTCATTGCACCATGCACTTAATTTTTCTTGAAGAAAACTTATTCTTTTTCCTAAAGTGCCTTGGGTTCCAGGATTATAACTGTCTATTAATTTTTTTATCTCATGGATGAGGTATCTTAGTATAAAACATAGTTAAATAAAATTTAGGATCATTTGATGCACATCTATAATAATAATCTTGGAGGACACATATATATTTCTTAACTTCACACATATCACATAACTGTAATTTTATTAAAGCATTTGAATATTTCATTTTAGGAATCGGGATCTTTATAGTATTGTCCTTTTCCTGCAAATTTAATTCTAATACCTTCGACTGCCCTTGATATCATGTTCGCTATGTCTAAATCAGAAAACATTTTATTTCTAGTAGGGTCACCAAGATTTCTCCAATATCTACTAACACTGTTAACTAAGGTTTTCTCCAAAAAGTTTTTTGCCGCTTCATAATCCATTTTATTAACTGCAATTGCTAATCTTAAGGCTAATTCCCATTCATCAATAGCTTCTTCAACATGTGTAACACCATCTAAATCTAAATATATCTCAAATGGGTTACTTAGCTCAGATCTCATTTTATCAAGGGAGTATAACCTTGTTCATCGTGAGTGTTTTTCTTACTTAAACTTCCACCCCAACATAACTTTTAGATGAAGGTCTAATGTATCTAGAACTTGAGGAAACATCATTTTATATTAATATTCGAAAGAATTTCAGATTTAATACCGCTTTTAATACTAACAAGATCTAATTGAGATATCTATTTCGTTATCCTTTCTATTTCAGAGTCATAGGCTGATTCAAAATCACTCATCTTATTTTATATAGATGCTCAATAAGAATTCTTTCTTGTGGTAGTATTTTACCTAGTTATTTTATTTTGAATGCTATTTTGTCAATACATTTTAATTTATCTTCTATTTGTTTTAATCGCACAGATAAAGAATTATGTATCCATAATATCATTTCCTAAAGTTCATAAATATCTTTTTCTAAGTTTAAATTTCCGGCTTCAATAAGTTTATCCTTATTATCCATTTATATGATGATAATAATTATATTAGACATACGTTATCTTTAAGGTTTTTAAATTCGTAATTCTTCTTCATATCTTTCTTCTAAAATATCATTGTCCCAAGAGTTAAAATCTGTAGTTATCTGATCCATACAACATTTTTCATCAATCTTTCTTTTTTATCTCATAATTTTAAAGCCATAATTGTTGTTTTAGACTTAACGCTTGCCCTCTAATTACGATATCATACAAATTCTAATTTTTGTATAAATCTTTATCCGGTTTTAAACCTTGTCTAAACGTATATCTTGGTGTTATATCAATACATAGATTTAATTTTGCTTCTAGTGAGAAAGGTCCTTTTTTTATAGGCAGAATCATCCATTAAACAAAATATTTGCTATCAGTTCTTAAAATAGTTTTTATAAGTTTAATTTGTTTATTTAAGCATTTACTCAAATCTTTTTCTTATAACCGGCTTTTACTCTTTTTTTAGTATATATATCCTATTAATCCTCCATTTAAATAGGACGATGTCGAGTGTAAAGTATAATTGGCAAAAGAAGTTTAAAATGTCTTTTAACACTAAACCCTATTGAAAGACCTTTCTAAAAGAAGAAATTCTCTTTATCATTAGATTCAAAGTCCGAAATCAAAAATCCATATTACAAGATTCAAAATTTAAAATACACAAATTCAGAATCTAAAATCTAAAATCGATTCTTCAATTCACTAGCGCCGGCTAACCTTTCTAAAATCTTCCATCCAGACAACCACATATAGAAACACAAGATAAAAAAGAAAAAAAATAATTGTCAACGCCGGCAGATGCACGACAGGAGAAGAAGAAATATAGTGGGAAGAGGAGATTAACAATGGTACTTCTACGCGAAAGAGGAAGAAGAAAAAGGAGAATAGGGAGATTGATGGAGTAGGGAGAGAAGCGAAATAAGAAGAAGGGGGCAGAATCAAGAAAAAGATGAAGCAAAAGATGAAAGGGAAACACATCCAAAAGAAAAAAAAAAAAAAAAAAATCTATCTCCTAAATGCAATTGGAAAGATAACGGGCATTTGAATTGGAGTTCAAGATAAAAACATATTTATTGGTTTACTTTGGACCCATATAATCATTCACAAAAAATTCTTACAGACTCATTCTATGTTCCATTCATAAACCCCTTGGCTTAAACCACATTGGACACTCGATCATAATCAACGAGAATATTGATGTTACTCAATATAAAACTTATGAAGGGAACATCCCTAAGAGCATCAACATTGCTGACACCAAATCAGCAATTTTGGTAATACTCCAACCAATCACCAAATTCGTCGCCATTATTGGTGATGTGAATAGTAGGACCACCGAATTTGGTGATATATACTATTCAGGGCATCTCCAACGGAGAGCATCAAATCACCAAAATCATCAAATTTGATGAAACTTGAGCTCCAATAAATCACTAAATTCATCACCAAATTTGGTGATTGGCTATGTTTGGCCACTTTTTAAAAAACAACTGCAAAAGTGGCCATAATTTTTTTTTTTTCATAAAAGGGGTCATAACGCACAAACTGTGTAGGTTATCCTTGATGATAATGCACATTCCGTGTGCGTTATTACTAATCACTAATTTAATCAAAAGATTATGCAAGATTAATGATGTGACAGCGGACGTGGCATGGCGGGTGCTTAGGTGGATAATAACGCACACGCTATATGCATTATCAGTAAGAATAACGCACACAGGAAATGGGTTATCCTTATTGATAATGCACATGTTGTGTGCTCTATCAACAATAGAAAACTATCAGAAACCCTGGCCGTTGTCTTCATTTTCTTCACTTCTTGGCTTTTTTACTATATAAGGCCAGTTTTTTTTAAAAAGCCACTAAAGTGGCCACAAATATTTTTTAACCTTATTTTGACTATAACGCACACAATTTGTAGACAATGCACATAGTGCGTGCGTTATCACTTAATCATAAATCTCCACCATAATTCTCCGATGCGGCGGATAATGCACATCATGTGTGCGTTATTCTTATTGATAACGCATGTACTGTCTGCGTTATCTGCCACATCATTTTTTTATTTTTTTGCAGAACTCATATTTTTTTTTTTTGCAAAACTTATAATTATTATTTTAAAAAAAGAAAAGACAGTATTCTTCTATTTATGTTATTTGATGTATATTTTATAATAATAATTATAACCATTTTAAAAGGAAAATTTTATAAAAAAAGTACGAAGTAATTTAAAGTATGTTATATTTTTGTTACTTGTTGTAAATTTTATTATAATAATTTATAATTAATTTAAGTAAAAGATTTATAAAGAAGTATTTAGAAGAAATTTAAAGAAGAAATATCATTAATAGAAACCCTAAAATATTACAACACTCTGAAAAAAAGAAACTAATACACTGCTTGAACTGGGGTTATTATAATTTTTCTATTATGCCCGACATTCGACATCTACTACATCTTGGGGGGGAATCCGGATTTCGATAATCCATTTCCCCGTGAAACCTCGTACCCTGTTTTTTACCCCGTTGATTGTTCATATTTGGAGAATAGAATGTTAAATTGTAAGGAGCATCTCTTTAAAAATCCTCATACCCAACCGGATAAAACTTGAATTGATATGTTTGTCTGTAAGTTTCCCGCGAATATATGTCCACTACATAAGCATCTAGTACTGTACCATTATCTTTACAGACTACAAGAGCATGAGAAAAAGACAATATGTAAACGTTGTTGACGCTACCATCAAGCCGTATCAGAGATTTAACCATTTTAATACCTTCTCGTGTTATACGTTGTAACTGTGTAGTCTCTTTTTTTAATTCAATCTGAAGAAACTTGTCAAAAAGTCTTGTTGAAAATAGATGCACACAGTTTTGGGCCTCTTGACCTTGTTGGTTGAAACACTTAACAAGTTTGTTGAATATTGATTCAACTGGGGCTTTTAAAGGTAAGACCCTAGCTTTTTTTAAAACACTGTTAAATGCTTCTGAAATGTTAGTTGTCATTACTCCGTGCCTGTGCCTACCATCATGCAGGAGTGTCCATTTCTCCAAGTCTATCTTGGCTAAATACATGTAAGCTTCTACATTTCTTTTTTGAATTTCACTCATCACACGTTCAAATTCAATTGCTTAACTTTTTTGTTCTAGCCTCCCACATTAAAGATCTTGGTTAAAATTTGTCCGAATGTGGCGTAGACAAAACCTATGAACCGCAAATAGAGGTTGCTATGAATCTTGATTTTGTGTAACACATAAAATCCCTTTATGGCGATCGGATATTAAATACATGTCAATTCTTGATAACATGTTGTCGTAGAAGTTTGAGGAGCCAATTCCAACTTTAGGGACTCTTTATCAACGATTGCAAATGCAAGGGGGAACAAATAGTTATTCGCATCCCACGTGCTTGCAATTAATAATACGCCTTTATATGGTCCCCGAAAATCACCGATCGACAATTATGAAATCCATTTATACAAAGCAGGAAATTTGAAAACATAATCCGAAGGAATGCTCGTTCTGTAATGCAAGAACACGTACACAATTTCTGGGTTTGAATATTTCATTGCTTAGAGATATTTGTAGAATTGAAAAAATTGTATCCCAGCTGTTGAACACCCTTTCTACTGCAAATTTCAGAGCATACCATGCCCTCTTGTACGTACAACCCGTCTGAAGTAGTACTTGCACTTCTTGGATGACGTTCGAGAAAGGGATCTCGGGAGACGTTCAAGAGAGGGATCTCGGGATCATCGGTAACAAGATGCGATATTAGTTTTGAAATAAATTTTGCAGTAATATTTCGATGAACCTGAACACGGCATGTATGTTCCCTGGTGAATCTGGTTATTTCCTAACGACCATGAGTTGCTTTCTTCTTTATTCGGATATACCATGAACAATAAGTAGAGTCACTGTGATGATTACATTTCGCTATCCATTGATCGCTCTTACTGTTAACTCTAAACTCTGGTCTTATCCGAATAGACCACTTCTGAACTGCACTAATTGCTTAGATTTTGTCAACAAACCTCATTCCTAATTAAAGATCAGTCATTGCATATCCAGCAATCTAATAGTGCCTGATTCAATGAGAGGTTTTTTGTTATGTTTGTCCACTTTTTAGAAAACAGCCGTTGAAGCGAACACAATATTTTTTTCCTAATGGAGTCATAACGTACATACCATGTGCGTTGCCATGTGCATTATTGCTAATGACTAATTTAATCACAAGATTATGCAAGATTAGTGATGTAGCAGCGGCGTGACAGGGTGGGTGCTTAGGTGGATAATAACGCATACAAGAAATGCGTTATCCTGACTGATAAGGCACATGTTGTGTGCATTATCAACATCAGAAAACTACACGAAAACCCTTCTTCTCTTCTTCAAATTCCCACCGCTACGACATTTCCTTCTCCGCCGCGACTTCTTCTTGCTTCCTTTCTCTTCTTCTCTTCCTCTTCTCCTTCCTTCCTTCTTTCTCTTATTCTCTTCCTCTTCTCCTTCCTTCTTTTCTTCCTTCTCTTCTTATGTATAAAGTCTTCACAGTGTTGAACACTTGCAACCCCTGGAGTACGAAAATTGCTGCGTTTTGGGGTGACAAACACAGTGAAAGCTCCACCGAATAACTTTGATTTCAATTTATTACAACTTTCGGTAAATTTTTTATTATCTATAATTGTTTTTAATTTTTTTGCACTATGTGTTGATTCTATAAAAAATTGTTGTTTATTGTAATTTGTGAATATTCCTTATGAATTTTATTTGGGTTATTTCTCAATTTTTTGTAATTTGTTTTTCTAGATGTGAGTTTTATGGTGATGTTCAAGCTTGTTATTGATAGATTTGTGCATATTTGATCATTTTATTAAACTAGTTGTGTGTTTTCTATTAAAAATATGATTTAATGAAATAGATGATGCTTAATTTTGCTCACAATTTTTCTATTAAGATGATATAAGTTATATAATTTACTTTATTTTTGTCATAAACCGTGACCGTTTATTTGTTTTTTTTTTTTTTGAAAATTTGCCAGCATTTAAATTGTTCTATTAATTTTATATAAATGTATATTTCTAGAAGACTATTTTGTTTCGATTTTTTTGTTAAAAAAAAATGAGGATATAATCTTCTAACCCTAATTTTGAAACATAAGCCCTAAAACCCTAAGCCATACACCTTAGAAAGTCTATAATAATACTTAATTTTAAATATTTTACTTTAAATTCTAAACCCATAAAGACTTAAATTTAGAAAGTGTATAATACTATATCTAAAACCCTAACATTGAAATCCTAAACCGTAAACCCTAACCCCTAACCTTGATATGGTAAACACTAAACCCTAACTTTGAAACTCTAAAACCCCAACATTGAAACCCTAAAACTCTACACCATAAACCTTAGAAAGTGTGTAATAATATTTACTTTAAATACTTTACTTTAAATTCTAAACCCGTAAAGATTTAATTTTAGAAAGTGTATAACCCAAAACCCCAAAACCCTAACATTGAAATCCTAAAACCCTAAAATTATAGCATTGAAACCTATAATCTAAACCCTAAATTCCTAAACCATAAACCTTAGAAAGTGTATAATAGTACTTTAAATATTTTACTTTAAATTCTAAACATATAAAGATTTAAATTTAGAAAGTGTATAGTACTAGATTGAGGAAGTCCCAACACATATGCATTTGAGTCCCATAGTCTTTGACGTATTGACGAGACAGCATGAGCATAGATGTTGGTTGATATGAAGTGGAGATCATGAGACATGTACTACTGATCTTCAGTGTAGACGTTTTGGTCGTAATCTATTTCAGGCTTACAGTACGACTCTCCATAAATTGATTCACATTAGGGGAGTTTTTAGATATGGTTACATAGGTCTCGTCGACGCACTTATTACGGCTTTAATTGAGCGATGGAGGCTTGAGACCTACACATTCTACATGACTTGTGGTGAGGTGACAATCACTTTACAAGATGTGCATGCCTTATGGGGTTTACCGATAGAGGGATTGCCTATTACAGGTCCTAATTAGAGTACACATCATAAGCAGTATTGGATTGATATGATTGAGAAACTTATTGGTATTCGTTTGTCTCTTACTCAACCGAAACTCTATTTTCTTTGCTCTCTTCTGGATTATCAGTCTCCCAGTAAGAGTCCAAGTTCCAATTGTATGGCGGAAGCCAGTGGCAGAACTAAGTTGAATATATGGCTAAGCCGTAAGGAAAATACACTTTTCTATATATAAGGTTTAGAGAATTCACCAAATCAAAGACTAATGATCACCTAATCATGCGTGCCTGGAGATTTATTTTCTTACTTCTTGGAGGTCATATGCTCCCTGATATGTCAGGCAGCTTGATTCACGTACGGTACATCAGTTTGTTGGAGGATTTTGATGCCATCAATACTTACAGCTGGGGAAATTATGTATTAGAGTTTTTGTATAGGTGCTTATACAGGGTAGCTTTAGGGAATGCACGACAGATATAGAGAGTGCTACTTCAGTTTTGGGCTTGGTCGCAAATTCCTGAATTTGTCCTCAGTTAGATCGGCATATGGAACTAGACCATCGTGCTCCACTTACTGCTATGTGGTGCACATCATTTTATTTCAGCCACATTTCTACGCATATCCTGCTTACTTATAGAGATCAGTTAGATTTAATGACATCTGACTAGGTACGACTTTAAATTATATTTTTTTACTTTCTTATTATATTTTTAAGATGATTATTTAAATATTTTAGTTTACTGCATAGTTTGTATGGCTACTGTATCTTGAGCGTGGTCTGATGCCATCTGACTTGTGGCAGTCAGAGGTGCTATTTATATGTTACAAGATAGTAAAGCATCACCATCCAGGCTACGTGATGTGATAGTTTGGACGTGATCAGCCTACACCTGCTGCCTGTGATACTCGTCCGGATCAACATCCATTACAGCTTTAAGGAGATGCTCACACTTATTGGGCGATAGAACATGCTACTCATGTGGAGGTCTGGCATTAGTGAAGACAACACATTAGGGATGACCTTCTTTTACCCTTTAAGGATCTATCATCACCCCGAGATGATTACATTAGATGGTATCAGGATATTATACGAGTCTACATCGGCAATCCATCACGTTGTGATACTCGAACATTTGGATACCAACCAACTAGGGTCGATAGAAGGATGATGGTAATAAAACATGTATTATCTTTTTATCTGTCATTCTATATAATTCTTTTTTACTATTTTTTTAGACATTCATGCTACAGAAGGTTGATGACATGACTATAGGGGTGTTGAAAAGACCACCATCTTTCCCGACTCAACATGCTAGTGTCATGAGAAAAGCCCAGACCATCATCCGTAGGTGCATGGTTTCGATTGGTGGTACGTTAGGTTGCACCCCTTCTCTGCATGATATTCAACAAACATTTGCAGCACAAACATCGTTAATTGACCCCAAAGCCTGTACCTGAGCGTGGTGGTCGTGGACTGAAAAGAGACGCCCAAAAATTGCCCAATGGCAGGACTCGTGGAGGACGCGTTCCTGCCCCTCCATATCTAGGCTGACGAAGACATGCAGAACTCGAACATGGAAGAGAGAGAGAAGGATCTGGCAGTCGAGGACGTGGAGATCCAAGCTCCTATGTTCTACCTGGCCTATTCAACAACCCCGACCTAGATGCTCCAACATTTCGTTTGGGTTTAACGTCATTTGCTCCGTCACATCTGAGTGGAGCAGGCACATCATATAATCCCATCTAACCCATTGACAGCCTGGATGCATATTACGTTCAGCCGCCTTCGAGTACAAGAGGTACGTCATACACACCTCCATCTCCGAGTGCAGTAGGGTTGTCATTTGATACACCTTTACCTTCGGGTACAGCAGGTTCATCTATACATCATATGCCCATATCTCGTACATCCTCTTCCGACTCAAATGAGCATGGTAATGACCCATCGAATGATGTTACATCAACACAACTTAATTTTGGACATCGTGTGAGAAGACTACTAGATTTACTCTATCTAATTATGGTTAGGATTTTGGATTTGGATTACTATTTACAACATCTTTGTTACATTTTGCATATTATTTCTTTAAATTACTTTCTCTTATATTATTAGGGTTTACATTTTTTTATATCATTTCTTTAAAATATTTCCTTTATATTATTTACAAATCCGTAATAGATAGATATAAATGCTTTTCCGACAAACCCATGTGACACCTTGAATAACACAGAAAAACAATATTCAATAATGGACGGATGTAATTGCTTTTCCAACAACTCCATGTGACACCTTTAATCACATAAAATGACAACTTTCAATAATGGACGAATATGAATGTTTTTTGACACGCGGATGGTGATGTTATATACGCCTATATATTTGCTAAACCCCTCTACCCAATCTCTCATCCCACAACAAAATTGAAACATTTTCCTTCTATTTTATTTCTGAAACTTTTACTAACTTTCCTTCATTAATTACAATCAATTAATATGGATACCACTGACCCTTTTAGAGTTGTATTTTTTTGGGATATGGAGCATGCCAAAGATTCATATGGTCTTTATTTCAACGAAGCAGCAAAGAAAACATGGACTTTTACCCAAATGGTGACACTTGATGAACTCGTTAGAAACATATTAAAGCATCAAGGGATGAATCCAATCTTTAGCGCATTCGAATGATAATGAGGATGCCTTCATTCTAAGAGTATCAAATGTTTAATTTTACTTTGTAACTTTGTACAGCAGGAACAACGATAATCAGATGTGTTACCTTCGGATTATTAGACATGATATATCAAAGGAAGGAATTCACATACCAGTTGAATTTGAACTGATCCAACCACAGACACTTTTAGAAGCACAACACACACATGTATCAACTGATGAGAATCATTCAAACATTCATCAACATGTTACAGAAATAACACAAATAATTTCCGATGAACCATCAATGTTTTATCCAGACGTAGAGGAAGATAATGAGAACAATGACGACGCTCATGAAAATTATGATGTATCCAATAAATCTGACGACAACGATAACCCTAATAATGAAGAAAATAACATTAGCACTCTCGTAAATCCTCTATCTTCAACTACAGTGAATCAAATGATAGAATAGACAATGGTTCAATACCCCTCCCTATGATTATATATCATCTAGAGCATTTCTAGATATGGGCCCAGGAGAGCAGAAGGATAACCTCATTGTATCCGACACTATTAGATTGCTTAATTGGAACAATGCAATGACTTATCTTCAACTAGGAATGAGTAGTTAACAAAATGCAAGCAATTAATGTAATTCACAAGTAGTCTATTCAAATAGAACAAAAGTTTAGAATTGTTAAATGTAAAAGCGATCATTAGACAACGAAATGTTATCATCACAACAATTTTAATTATCGTTCGTATTATATCCGAAAATAAGAAATTAACTCATGGCCATTGAGAAATAATCAGATTCATCAAAGAACACACATGCCTTGCTCAAATTCATAAAAAGATTATCAAAATAAGACTTCAAAAATATTTAAAATTAATATTGCATCTTCTTGCTAACAATCCCGAGATCCCTCTCCCGAACGTCATCCAAGTGCAAGTATTACTTCAGATCGTACGTACAAGAAGGCACAGTATACGCAAAAATTTGCAGTAGAAAAGATGTTCGACAGCTAGGAGATAATTTTTTCAATTCTACAAAAATATCTCCAAACAATGAAATATTAAAACCCAAAAATTATGTACGAGTTCTTGCATCACAGAACGAACATTTCCTCGAACTATGTTTCCAATTTTTCTTTTTTTTTTTTTTTTTTTTTTTGTGATTCAATCCTTGTATAAATGAATTTCAAAATTGTCAACTAACGATTTCTGTAGATGGCATTTATCTTCGAAGACTATATAAGAACATACTATTAATTGCAAGCACATGAGATGAGAATAACCATTTGCTCCCCCTTGCATTTGCAATCATTGATAAAAAATCGTCCGAAAGTTAGAATTTATTCCTCAAATTTTTACATGTTATTAAGAATGAGCATGTCTGTTTAGTATCCGATTGCTACCAAAGGAATTTTATCTGCTATGCAAAATTAAATTTTGTGCCAACCTCTATTTGCAGTACATAGGTTTCGTCTACACTACATTTAGACAAATTTTTCACCGAGACCACCAAGACCTTTAAGAACGCTAATCTGGTATAATAGAGTTTAGGACTACTCGGTATGAAGCATCAATAGTTGAATTAGATGCATTGAATTAAAAAATTTTATGCTCTAATTCATAATAGAAATTAAGCAAAGAAAATTTGAACATGTAAAATATAGAAGTTTAAATTTATTTAGCTAAAATAGACCTGGAGAAATAGACGGTCCTACATAATGCTAAGCACAATCACAGAGTGATAACAACCAACACATTTCAGAAGCACTTACCTTTAAAACTCTAATTAAATTAATATTCAACAAACTTGTTAAATACATCAACCTACATAGTCAAAAGGCCCAAAACTACATGCATCCATTTCTAACAAAAAAATTTGACAACTATTTTCAAATTGAATTGAAATCAAAACACCATACAATTACAACGTATAACCCACAATAAGATATTTACATTGTTAAATCTCCAATACAACTTGATAGTAGCGACAGCAATGCTTACACTTTAAAAATAAATAAAAAATTGTGCAATTATGAAAAATAGCAAAAATATACATTATCGTGTTCTCATGCTCTAGTATAATAATACAATACTAGATGTTTCTGTGGTAAACATCCAATCCAATTTTTATCCAATTGCACACAAGAACTTTTAAAAAATGCTCCTTACAATTTGACATTCTACCCTCCAAATATGAACAATCAACGAGATAAAAAACAAGGTACAAAATTTCGAGAAAAAATAAATTATCGAAATTCAAATTCTCCCAAAGATGTAGCATATGTCGAATACCAGGACATAATAAAAAAAAATTATAATAACTCCAATTAAAGTGTTTATTAATGATATTTCTTCTAAATACTTTTTTATAAATATTTTACTTAAATTGATGGTAGATTATCATAATAAAATCTAAAAGTAACAAAAATATAAAACACCTTAAATTACTTCTTCATTTTCAAAAAATAAATAAATAACTATAAATTTTGCAAAAAGATATAAGTTTTGCCAAAAAAATAATGTAGCAGATAACGCATAGATACATACGTCGTCAATAAGAATAATGCACAAGATATGCAATATCCACCACATTTGATAATTATGGAGCAAATTTCTGACTAAGTGATAACGTACACACTATGTGCGTTATCCTTGATGATAACACACATATTATGTGCATTATGACCAAAATAAGGTAAAAAAGTTGGAGACCACTTTAATGACTTCTTTTAAAATACTGGCCAAATATTAGGAAGAAAACCCCAAATTTGGTGATGAGTTACATTTTTAATTAAATGTTTTCACAAGTCCAATATGAATGAACTTATATAAATCCTTGTATTTAAGGATATCATTTTCTGACAATAATTTGATTTCAGTTTCTTCATTATCCAAAGAGACTGATTCTTCAGTAGTTTTGACTACCTGTTTTAAGCTCAATTTTTCAAAAGTGCCTAACTGATAAACAGTTTTTAAATCTACTCTTGGAATTGTCCACTTATTAAGTGCATCCAAGTTAAGAGGAATATCCATCTCTTGTTTAGAAACATTTTTAATGTTTCTTTTTTCTTTTATGAAATTCATATTCAGATAAACTGAAGGAAGGTAAACTCATGTTAAACTATGAATTTAATATATATCATGGTAATTACATGGCTCTGATACCATATGTATCTGCTATCGAATTTATTATAAACCATTATTTACTTTAAATCCTAATTGTAAAATAATGGATAAAAATATAAATGAAACGGTTTTAATAGAAACCAATTTTAATAGATCTAAAATATCCACTAGAAGGATTATCAAGTGGGATGAAATCCCTATGCCTTCTCAATGGAAATTAGAAAAAACGGGTTATATTCCCTCTAAAAACGAACATAATATTGATCATATCGAACAAACTCCAGAAGGAATAGTTTATATACAAATGGAATCGACTTCCTCTCGTCTTGGCCATATTCCAAGAACCTATTCAAATAGATCTGAACGCTCTTATATTTCACCATTAATTGATAATAATGATTATGTTCCGTACAGGGTTTCTACTTCCCAAGTAAGTACTTCACAAGTAAATACACATGATACTAATAATCATATGGATCAGGTTTTAAAAACCAAAGAAAATATTGTTAAAGGTATTTATAATACAGATCCGGAAATAACCGAATCTGATATGAACTTTTCTTTATGAATCATATACATAAAATTGATTTTAGTCCTGGATCTGAAGCCAGGCAAAAAATACGAAAAGAATTTGATTTACCCAGATGGGAACCATTTAAAAAATGGTTTTTATCTAATTTTGATGATCATATGAAATATTATATATCTGAAATGTTTTATAAACATTTATCTTTTCATAATACTTTATTCCCTTTTGTTCCATGGTTTATGGACAAATATATTGAACCGTATATTTCTGTTTTGGAAAGAGATTATAAATTCTTAAATGGCAAGATTATAAAAGGAGTTTGGCCTCCTCAACAACCTTTTAATTTAGAAAAGGACAACCATGTTGTAAGTTTCACAGCATTTGTGAAATTATTTGAAAATGATACTCTACAGATTACTGTAAAACAGATCAATAAACTCATAGAACAACAAAATTATACAAACATTTGTCTAAATGTATTAGGCGAACAAATCCTCTCTCTTCATAAGAGACTTGATGTCATATTACAAAAACTTGATAAAATTAATACATCATCTGTAGAATCTTCAGGAACCAAAGAGGTCATAACTGCTCCACCTTTGCAACCTCCTCCTGAAATAAATAATTATAAATTAAAAAAGATGTCAGATCTGGAAGAAATGCTAGATCAAAAATTTAAAAAATTAAATATCAATACTCTTGAAAATGAGTTTTCCGATAAATTATCAGAAACCAAAAATTATAAACCCATTATACAAGATGAACTTAATAAGTTATACAAGTTTGCTGATAGGCCAACACAACGAATTAATTATTATAGAAGACCTTCTCCTGTAGATATTCTACATGAAGAACAAGAATATATTAATAATAACTCTTATAATGGTAAGAGTATTTATGAATGGAATATAGATGGTTATACAGAAAAACAGATTTATAATCTTACACATAGAATGCTAATGTATAGCACAGTCAGTAAACTGATTGGTGACAGTGACAGTAATATTGCAAAAATGATAGTTGCAGGATTTACTGGCCAACTCAAAGGTTGGTGGGATAATTATCTCTCACACCAAGAAAAAGAACAAATTTATCATATACTTAAACAAGAACCAGATGGTACTACCAGTGAACAATCAGTTTATACATTGATTGTAACAATCCTAGAACATTTCACGGGAAAAATTTCAGATAACAATGAGACTAATAGAACTCTATTACAAAATACTAGGTGTAAAACACTAACAGATTGGCGATGGTATCGCGATCTATTCCTTAATAGGGTCATGGAATTACCAGAAAGTAATAGCTCTCATTGGAAATCCAGATTTATTGATGGATTACCGCCGTTATTTGCGGAAAGAGTTCGCAAGGCTCTTAGAGGAGATCATATCTCTATTCCTTATGAAAATCATACCTATGGAAGTCTCATGGCAACCTGTAAAACAGAAGGTTTAGCCTTATGTAATGAGATAAAATTAAATCAACAAATTAAAAGGCAACGACTAACTGAAAGAAATCAGTTAGGACAATTTTGCAGTCAATTTGGGTTAGATATTCAAACTCAAAGAAAACCAGTTCATAACTTGTCACAAAATAATAAAAATGAATTCTATCATAAAAAGAAAAAGAAACACTATTCTCAGGCTCAGATTGATAAAAAAGCCAAAAGAAAGTCTGATAGGCTTGAAAGAAAGAAAGATAAAACTAATATTGTGTGTTATAAATGTAAACGTATTGGTCATTATGCCAATAAATGTAAAATGAAACAAAAGATTAATAATCTAAATATTAGTGAAGAATTAAAAGATTCGCTAGAAAATTTATTTTTAGAATCTGATGGCTCAGATGAAATAACTTCTGATCCAGAAATTGATCATATCTCTGATTCTTCTGATGAATCATTGAAAGAAGACACATGTCATTGTAGACATAATTTCAGTGAATCTGATAAGGAAGAGGATGATTATTATAAACTCATTTCTCAATTTCAGGATTCTGATATTAATGTGTTAACCAATAATCATATTTTGGAATTTTTAAAATCTATTAAAGACCCAGAATTGAGGTCTAGAATTATAGAAAACCTGGATGATATTCCTTCTACTAGTTCTACTCCTCCTCCTAAGAAAGAAGTAGAATTTGTACAACATAATAATCCTTATTCTATGACAGAAGTTTATAAACTTATGAAACAAAGATATGAGGAAGCTCATAAATCTCCTACTACGTTAAAAGACTTGTATGGAGAGATAAATCATCTAAAAGATGAAATTAAAATGTTAAAACAACTAAATCAAAAACTTGATATTCGAGTTTCGAATTTAGAAACTAAAGAAGCTAAAAAAGATTACTCTTTAATTGCCCCTAATATCTTTGATAATTTTAATAAAATTAATGAAGAAAGTTTTTTAACAAAACTTGACATGATTACATCATTTAAATTCTATGTCAAAATTATTCTTCTTATCAGTAAAACTGAAATGAAAGAATTTACTGCCTTTATTGATACTGGTGCAGATATTAGTGTCATACAAGAAGGATTAATTCCTACCAAATATTTTGAAAAGACAACTCATAGTTTAAGACATGCAGGAGGTGATAAATTACAAATAAATTATAAATTACCTTGTGCATATATTTGTAATAATAAGGTTTGTATTCCTGAAAGCTTTTTATTGGCTAAAAATATTACAAACCAAGTAATTCTTGGTACCCCTTTTATAAAAAAGATTTTTCCTATCACATATATAGGAACTGATTGTATCATAGGAACATATGATAATACTCCTGTTTCTTTCCAGTTTATAACTGAACTACATACTAGATTTGTAAATGAAATTAAAAATTTCATTATACAAAAACAAAATCAAATTAATTTTATAAATTTTGAAATAAATTCTTCTACTATAGAAGATGTATTGCAAAATCCTAAATTACAGGATAAAATAAAAAATCTACAGCATAATATTTCTGTGGAAATTTGCAATGATCACCCCAATGCTTTTTGGAATAGAAAAAAGCATGAAGTAAAACTTCCCTATATTGATGACTTTGATGAAAGTCAGATTCCTACCAAGGCAAGACCTTGTCAGATGAATTCTACATATTTAGAATTATGCAAAGAAGAAATTGCTTCTTTGTTACATAAAAAATTAATTAAGGAATCAAATTCACCCTGGTCATGTACAGGATTTTATGTTAATAAAAACGCTGAATTAGAAAGAGGCGTCCCAAGATTGGTAATCAATTATAAACCACTTAATAAAGTTTTAAAATGGATTCGTCATCCAATCCCTAATAAAAAGGATTTATTGGATAGACTTTATGATGCTCTAATATTCTCTAAATTTGATTTAAAATCAGGATACTGGCAAATACAAATTGCTGAAGCTGATCAATACAAAACAGCTTTCAATGTACCTATAGGTCACTTTGAATGGAAAGTGATGCCTTTTGGTTTAAAAAATGCCCCTTCTGAATTTCAGAAGATAATGAATGATATATTCATACCATATAGTGACTTTATCATAGTCTACATGGATGACATCTTAGTATTTTCTAAAACTGTTCAACAACATTTTGAACATCTAGATATATTTAAGAAATTAGTTATACAAAATGGTCTAGTCATATCCAAACCAAAAATGGTGTTATTTCAAACCAATATTCGATTTTTAGGTCATAACATTGAAAAAGGACAAATTGTTCCAATCAATCGAAGTATAGAATTTGCTTCTAAATTTCCGGATGAAATTCTGGATAAAACGCAATTACAAAGATTTTTAGGGAGTTTAAATTATATTTCCCCTTATTATCAAAATCTTGCAATAGATACAGCTATTTTATATGATAGACTAAAAAAGAAACCAAAGCCTTGGACTTCTCAAAGATACTCGAGACAAATCAAGAAAATTAAATCAAAAGTTAAAACCCTACCTTGTTTGGTTTTAGCCAATCCTAATTGGCAAAAAATTATTGAAACTGATGCCTCAGATATAGGTTATGGGGGAATACTTACCCAGATTAGTCCTACTAATCATAAACCACAATTGGTCAGATATCATTCTGGTAAATGGAATGATAGTCAAAAGAATTATGCCACAGTAGCTAAAGAAATCTTAGCTATTGTCAAATATATTTTAAAATTTCAAGATGATTTATACAATCAAAAATTCATAATTAAGACTGATTGTCAAGCTGCTAAATTCATGTTTCATAAAGATTTTAAACATGATGTTTCTAAACAGATGTTTGCTAGATGGCAAGCTCATTTAGCCCCTTTTGATTTTGATATTATATACAAGAAAGGCCAAGATAATAATCTTCCTGATTTCTTGACTCGTGAATATTTGCAGGATGCAGGGAAGAGGCCCATTTAGAGGCCGTGGTGGCCGTGGCAGAGGTAATACCTCACAGCCTAAAGATAAGAATGTTATCATACAACATGGTAAAAAGGAGTTAATAGCTCTTAATTTACCAGAAAATGAAGAAGCGTTATATGCGGAATTCAAAAAGCGAGATCTTGCTCGTAAACAAGCACAAGCAGGTGAAACCTCTTATGCTAAAGTCATAACTGCAGCTGAAGAAGAGGATCATGGACCTCTGTACTATACTCATAAAGAGAAAGACATCATATGTCATCTTGAACATAAAGACCTTCAATGGAAGCATGATCCATGGATGTTAATGAACAGATACATGGATGTTGCATCATATACCGCTACATCATACAAGCAGCGACAATACTATGAAAATGTGTTAAAAAACACATCTTGTGACATCACACATTTCTATCCTGGTGGTGCTAAAACTGGAACCATTTTCAATTTTAGCAAAATTACCATCAAAAAGATTATATCAATAGAAGAATGGGGAACTTCTCCATTACGCGAAAAGGAATTCATAATTCCTGACACCAAATATACTATCAAATATAATTATTGGGATTATGTGGATGCGTTTCATAAGGCATTCCTCTATGAAAATCCTACCAGGAAACATACCTGGTTGATAAAAATATGTGGAAATGTTTATAACGATCCTTTACCAAATTGATTCTTTACATGGTGGACTAAATATGGTACATCTGGAGTAATACTTCCTGATATTTTTAAGCCTTTATATGGTGAATGGATTCAAATATCCCCCAGAGTTGCTGATTATATCAGTCTCGATATTAATTCTGAAGACATAGCTTCAATGCTCTTCTTTATAGAATTCTCCATTCCATGGGTTTGGAAATGGACGCCTGAAGTGGGTTATACCCAGTATAATATGCCATGTCTTCGACGTGCTACTCATAGTAGGTTTTGGGACAGATTAATAAAAATTGATCCTGAAACTAAAGTTATACATGGTCAGAATCTTTTGGATGATATCCAAAGCAAATTGAAGTCCTATACACAACAAAAGGAATCTGGTGATTTCAAAAATACCAATCCTTTTAGTCAATTATCTTCCATGATCAAATTGCAGAAGGATGTTATCCCAAAAGCAGATTTGATCAAATCATATATGAAAGAATTAAAGAAGGAGCTCATCAAAAATTTGCTCTCAGAGGACAAAACTGGCATTTCTATTGCTAGTTCCTCTAATGATGATGAATGCTTAGCAGGGGAATCTCAAGACCCTGAAGATATGGATGAAGACGATCTGAATGCAGATAAGATTGATCAAATGATCCAAGAAATGGAAGATGCTGCCAACAAAGCAATAAAGTAAGAAGGTGGCCGACACACATGTGCTTGCAACCTTATCGCTTTTGTCATCTTCCTCAATTATTGTCCTCCTAGGACTGTTGTAATAGTGATTCCATTATAGGAATAGTAATATGCGGATTTCAAATCCGTTGTATGTAATAGCATAGAGTGTAGTTGGTGTCCGTCTTCCTTGCCTATAAAAGGAAGCTTACTCTTCATAAGTTGGACACGCTTCCACACACTACTCTTTACTACTCTCTTCCTCATCTCTCTAGCTCTCTTGTATTTACTACTTTCCCTTGTAAAATATTAAGTTTATATCAATAAAGAAGAAGTTTGAAGTTTCTTCCAGTTCTCCCTGGTAATTTCTACTTTCTTATTCTCTTTTATATTTTTGTTATCATAATTAATTGAATGGAAGGCTAAATTCTTTCATGTTAAACTATGAATTTAATATATATCTGGCTTTAAAATCTGTGTTTGAAGTTAAACTTTCATGTTAAACTTTCCCTTGTAAAATAATAAAGAAGAAGTTTGAAGTTTCTTCCAGGATCATGGAAGCCTTTAAAATCTGGACCTTTGAACTCCAAGTTATTGCATGGATTAGTATCTGTGTTTCGGACCAGTGATGGTATCAGAGCCATGTAATTACCATGATATATATAAATCCATAGTTTAACATGAAAGAATTTAGCCTTCCATTCAATTAATTATGATAACAAAAATATAAAAGAGAATAAGAAAGTAGAAATTACCAGGGAGAACTGGAAGAAACTTCAAACTTCTTCTTTATTGATATAAACTTAATATTTTACAAGGGAAAGTAGTATACAAGAGAGCTAGAGAGATGAGGAAGAGAGTAGTAAAGAGTAGTGTGTGGAAGCGTGTCCAACTTATGAAGAGTAAGCTTCCTTTTATAGGCAAGGAAGACGGACACCAACTACACTCTATGCTATTACATACAACGGATTTGAAATCCGCATATTACTATTCCTATAATGAAATCACTATTACAACAGTCCTAGGAGGACAATAATTGAGGAAGATGACAAAAGCGATAAGGTTGCAAGCACATGTGTGTCGGCCACCTTCTTACTTTATTGCTTTGTTGGCAAGATCTTCCATTTCTTGGATCATTTGATCAATCTTATCTCGCATTCGCATCGTCTTCATCCATATCTTCGTGGTCTTGAGATTCCCCTCGCTAAGCATTCATCATCATTAGAGGAACTAGCAATAGAAATGCCAGTTTTGTCCTCTGAGAGCAAATTTTTGATGAGCTCCTTCTTTAATTCTTTCATATATGATTTGATCAAATCTGCTTTTGGGATAACATCCTTCTGCAATTTGATCATGGAAGATAATTGACTAAAAGGATTGGTATTTTTGAAATCACCAGATTCCTTTTGTTGTGTATAGGACTTCAATTTGCTTTGGATATCATCCAAAAGATTCTGACCATGTATAACTTTAGTTTCAGGATCAATTTTTATTAATCTGTCCCAAAACCTACTATGAGTAGCACGTCGAAGACATGGCATATTATACTGGGTATAACCCACTTCAGGCGTCCATTTCCAAACCCATGGAATGGAGAATTCTATAAAGAAGAGCATTGAAGCTATGTCTTCAGAATTAATATCGAGACTGATATAATCAGCAACTCTGGGGGATATTTGAATCCATTCACCATATAAAGGCTTAAAAATATCAGGAAGTATTACTCCAGATGTACCATATTTAGTCCACCATGTAAAGAATCAATTTGGTAAAGGATCGTTATAAACATTTCCACATATTTTTATCAACCAGGTATGTTTCCTGGTAGGATTTTCATAGAGGAATGCCTTATGAAACGCATCCACATAATCCCAATAATTATATTTGATAGTATATTTGGTGTCAGGAATTATGAATTCCTTTTCGCGTAATGGAGAAGTTCCCCATTCTTCTATTGATATAATCTTTTTGATGGTAATTTTGCTAAAATTGAAAATGGTTCCAGTTTTAGCACCACCAGGATAGAAATGTGTGATGTCACAAGATGTGTTTTTTAACACATTTTCATAGTATTGTCGCTGCTTGTATGATGTAGCGGTATATGATGCAACATCCATGTATCTGTTCATTAACATCCATGGATCATGCTTCCATTGAAGGTCTTTATGTTCAAGATGACATATGATGTCTTTCTCTTTATGAGTATAGTACAGAGGTCCATGATCCTCTTCTTCAGCTGCAGTTATGACTTTAGCATAAGAGGTTTCACCTGCTTGTGCTTGTTTCTGAGCAAGATACTGCTTTTTGAATTCCGCATATAACGCTTCTTCATTTTCTGGTAAATTAAGAGCTATTAACTCCTTTTTACCATGTTGTATGATAACATTCTTATCTTTAGGCTGTGAGGTATTACCTCTGCCACGGCCACCACGGCCTCTAAATGGGCCTCTTCCCTGCATCCTGCAAATATTCACGAGTCAAGAAATCAGGAAGATTATTATCTTGGCCTTTCTTGTATATAATATCAAAATCAAAAGGGGCTAAATGAGCTTGCCATCTAGCAAACATCTGTTTAGAAACATCATGTTTAAAATCTTTATGAAACATGAATTTAGCAGCTTGACAATCAGTCTTAATTATGAATTTTTGATTGTATAAATCATCTTGAAATTTTAAAATACATTTGACAATAGCTAAGATTTCTTTAGCTACTGTGGCATAATTCTTTTGACTATCATTCCATTTACCAGAATGATATCTGACCAATTGTGGTTTATGATTAGTAGGACTAATCTGGGTAAGTATTCCCCCATAACCTATATCTGAGGCATCAGTTTCAATAATTTTTTGCCAATTAGGATTGGCTAAAACCAAACAAGGTAGGGTTTTAACTTTTGATTTAATTTTCTTGACTGTCTCAGTATGCTGAGAAGTCCAAGGCTTTGGTTTCTTTTTTAGTCTATCATATAAAATAGCTGTATCTATTGCAAGATTTTGATAATAAGGGGAAATATAATTTAAACTCCCTAAAAATCTTTGTAATTGCGTTTTATCCAGAATTTCATCCGGAAATTTAGAAGCAAATTCTATACTTCGATTGATTGGAACAATTTGTCCTTTTTCAATGTTATGACCTAAAAATCGAATATTGGTTTGAAATAACACCATTTTTGGTTTGGATATGACTAGACCATTTTGTATAACTAATTTCTTAAATATATCTAGATGTTCAAAATGTTGTTGAACAGTTTTAGAAAATACTAAGATGTCATCCATGTAGACTATGATAAAGTCACTATATGGTATGAATATATCATTCATTATCTTCTGAAATTCAGAAGGGGCATTTTTTAAACCAAAAGGCATCACTTTCCATTCAAAGTGACCTATAGGTACATTGAAAGCTGTTTTGTATTGATCAGCTTCAGCAATTTGTATTTGCCAGTATCCTGATTTTAAATCAAATTTAGAGAATATTAGAGCATCATAAAGTCTATCCAATAAATCCTTTTTATTAGGGATTGGATGACGAATCCATTTTAAAACTTTATTAAGTGGTTTATAATTGATTACCAATCTTGGGACGCCTCTTTCTAATTCAAATGTTTTTATTAACATAAAATCTCGTACATGACCCGAGGGTGAATTTGATTCCTTAATTAATTTTTTATGTAACAAAGAAGCAATTTCTTCTTTGCATAATTCTAAATATGTAGAATTCATCTGACAAGGTCTTGCCTTGGTAGGAATCTGACTTTCATCAAAGTCATCAATATAGGGAAGTTTTACTTCATGCTTTTTTCTATTCCAAAAAGCATTGGGGTGATCATTGCAAATTTCCACAGAAATATTATGCTGTAGATTTTTTATTTTATCCTGTAATTTAGGATTTTGCAATACATCTTCTATAGTAGAAGAATTTATTTCAAAATTTATAAAATTAATTTGATTTTGTTTTTGTATAATGAAATTTTTAATTTCATTTACAAATCTAGTATGTAGTTCAGTTATAAACTGGAAAGAAACAGGAGTATTATCATATGTTCCTATGATACAATCAGTTCCTATATATGTGATAGGAAAAATCTTTTTTATAAAAGGGGTACCAAGAATTACTTGGTTTGTAATATTTTTAGCCAATAAAAAGCTTTCAGGAATACAAACCTTATTATTACAAATATATGCACAAGGTAATTTATAATTTATTTGTAATTTATCACCTCCTGCATGTCTTAAACTATGAGTTGTCTTTTCAAAATATTTGGTAGGAATTAATCCTTCTTGTATGACACTAATATCTGCACCAGTATCAATAAGGGCAGTAAATTCTTTCATTTCAGTTTTACTGATAAGAAGAATAATTTTGACATAGAATTTAAATGATGTAATCATATCAAGTTTTGTTAAAAATCTTTCTTCATTAATTTTATTAAAATTATCAAAGATATTAGGGGCAATTAAAGAATAATCTTTTTTAGCTTCTTTAGTTTCTAAATTCAAAACTCGAATATCAAATTTTTGATTTAGTTGTTTTAACATTTTAATTTCATCTTTTAGATGATTTATCTCTCCATACAAGTCTTTTAACGTAGTAGGAGATTTATGAACTTCCTCATATCTTTGTTTCATAAGTTTATGTAATTTACGCTTTAGTTTATTTTACATAAATTAAAATATATCATATTTTTGAGAAAGCATGTAATTCACAGATTATAAAATTCGCATTTTTAATGATTTTATCTATTTTCTTATGTTGCAATGTAATATCCTTTTATTTATTTTATGTCATTGTATTTTTTAAGAAAAATTTACATTATTGTATAATATTTTATTAAAGTATAATTACTTAATTCAATTTTTGCTTAATCACTTATTCAAAGCAAAATTTTATTATTGTTTCGTTATTTTAAATTAGTGTATAATATAAAAGCTATTTTAAATAAATACGTAATAGACAAATAACATTAAGTTATTTTTGTAAATTAATATATTATTAAAATATAGAAGAGGAAAGAAATATAAAGATAATATTATTGCGTGTAAAAAATAATATTATGAATTAGAGATGATTTAACCCTAATAAAACACAAAATTTGGTAATGGGAATAACCAGATTTGGTGATATGGGTTGAAAATGGCCTCACATCACTAAAAATAGTGATGAGATTTATTAATTATTTAATTAATTCTTTATACTTATATAATAAATCTTATAATTTGACTATTTTACACTTTAACCCTATTCTATATAAATTAATGTACAATACATGTATATATTTTTAAAATACTTACAAAATTAAATTACTTTAAGTAATTACATTCAACTTATATGAGCTTAATTTAATTTGGATAACTTTACAATAAAAATAATAAATTACTTTTTTATAAATTACTTTTTTATTTTTTAGAAAATCTTAATAAATTATTATTAAAGAGTAAATAAAAACACAAGTACATTAATAATAAATTAATAATACAAATATTAGATCAAGTACCTAAATAAAAATCACACCCCCAAAAATAACATAATAAATCACTAATTATAAAAAAAACACTAAAATACCATAACTAATAATAAGGTAGATCAGAAAAACTTTAATTCTTAATTCAAATTTTGATTAATCAATTATTTAAAGCAAAACCTACTAATATTTAATTACTTTACATAGAGCATAATATAAAAATAATATTTTAAATAAATATATGATAAAAAATAAAATTTAAAATTTTTAAACTAGCGTATTATTAAAATATGAAAAGATAAAAAATAATCTATATTATTTTTTTGTGATATATTATTTTTTTGTAAAAAATAATATTGGGATTAGAGATGAATAAAATTTAAAATTTTAAACTAGTGTATTATTAAAATATGAAAAGATAAAAAATAATCTATATTATTTTTTTGTGAAAAATAATATATATTATTTTTTTGTAAAAAATAATATTGGGATTAGAGATGATTTTACTAAAGCATCAACAAAAACAACAGATTTGGTGATTATGGTTAGAGAGCCCTAACAAAATTTTTCTTTAACTAAAAACAAAAAGCAGGAATTCATTAGTATTCATAATTTAATTCAAAAATATTGTAACTTTCACAAAATCCAACAGAAAAAAAAACTCAATCCAAATGCAGCTTAATATTAGTAGGTACAGATCAACGATTAGTATGCTAGTATCAATTTTCAGCTTAAAAATAATAATTTTTTAAAAAGATCGTATAAGATTAATTACTACAACAAGAGTCCCAAAATGAAAATGTAAAATTTTCCCTTAAATTTTTGAAGCAACCCAAAGAAACCATAGAGTTTATTAAAATCCAGAAACAGTTTTTGTATCTGCGAGTTGAAGCAACGTCAAGAGGTATAGAATCATCGTCACCAATTATCAATGGAACAAAAACAAATAAACTCATTATTTTGTTGAATTACTGACCAACCTAGACATCTGAACATTTGAATACAGAAGCAGGAAAGACGACTTTCGCATGAGGGAGGAAATGAATTTGTCCAACAACAATGACAAAAAGACGATAAACTAATGACATACAGTGAAAATTGAATATGTACGTTACATTTCAACTGTTGAAGAAACCAACTTGACCAATGAAAAAACAAGAAAAGTATGAACTTGCATAGTATAAAGAAAAAACCAATCGAAGAATAAAGCACACCAACTTGACCAACACAAGTATGAACCATTAGTCAATGACAACTTACATAGTATAAAGAGAAAACTTTTGGAAACTTGCGATAAAAATGAGTTGCAGCACCAGAATCCTGCATATGCTTGCATGAACTTGTCTTCATACTACAACACCATAAAACACCCAAAAAAGGAAGAACCAAAATGAAAGGGGGTTGAGGGGAACATGGCCTAAAAACCATGTAAACCAACAGAAATTTCTCATCAAGAGAACAAGGCACTTTTCCTGTGTCAGAGATGAGTTAGATATTTCTATAGATGACACCTGTAAAAGCATTAGGGTCTATTTGGACTACTTATTTACTCCTATTTAGATTTTCTTTTTTTTTCCCTCTCACTCCCATATCTTCACTCACAAACATTTTAACTTAAACGAATTCCAATAAAAAAACTTACTTTTTTCAAACTAAAAACCAATCCAAATAAACCCTTAAGCACTAATCTTCTGAATACAAGGACTAAAACTAATGCCAAAAACAAAGAACCTCATTCTGAGATCAATCCTCCCTTGCAGCATTATATACAATTCCTGACAATGCTAAATTCATTAAAGCATGTAAAGCATGCCTTCGTAGTCTAAGCAGAAGAGTCTTAAATCGATCTTTTACCAAATACAATGAAACCTGAGAAATTTACTGGCCTGAAAGACTTGTTTTTTTACACACATGCTAAACAATATTCTAGAATATAATGGCATTCCTGTGAGTACAAATATCTAAGTTTACCCATTAGCACCCAAAAACAAGAGAGTGAGCATCTAAGAACATACCCTTAGAAATACATAAAGTCGAGAGGAAAAGGGTTCTAACTAATGCATAACAATATATGATAAATATCTAACTAGAAAAGACATTTTATAACATATCTAAGATTAAAATTTTCTAAATCTGGTTCTTAGTCCATAGATGTAAGCTATGGCTCTTGATGTTCGTCTACATAGTCTTCTGGCTAGAGCTCGAAAATCTACCCAACTCTGAAACTGAGGATGCAATAACCAAGAAACCTGATTGCAACTCCTAGAGGCAATGCTTAGGGAGAATGTCTACCTGGAATAAGGATGATAACGACTGCCACCACTATAACCTGCCCTACTCCCATACAACCCTCCTGCACCGCCATAACCAGCACCAGGGCCAGAATCATAGCCAGCACCTGAGCCAGCACCACCAGCATACCCGCCATAACCACCTCCTCGGCCATAAGCACTTAGCCCACTCCCACTATACCCCCCACCAAAGCCTCCACCATAAGAACCAAAGCGACTAGAGTATCCAAGGGAGGCCTCTCCTCGGTAACCAACATAGTCACTACCACCAAAGTCGCCATAGCGACCGCCAAATTCACCTCCGCCACCATATCCACCATAATCACCAAACCTACCAGCTCCCATCCCCCCAAATGACCTATAGGGTCCAGGGCCAAAACCTCCACTGCCAAAACTGCTATAGGAGCTGCCAAATCCACCAAAACCATCACCACCATATCCACGTCCCCTAGGTTCACTACCATATGCAGGAGCAGGTGCTGGGTTTGAGGGTTTCTTTGGTTCTGCCTTCTTGATCTCAACCTACAACAAAGAATCAGTTTGAAAGCTAAGCGCTACAAAACAAAACTATGTGAGCACAGAATAGTGCACCTGCAAATCAGTTTGGAAGCTAAGAACTACATAGGCATAACATCATATAGAACATCTATCCTAATGCCTATTTTTGGATGACAATGCGTATTTCTAAAATACGCATTGTGACCGGAAGGATAGAAGAAGTTAACTAAATGGGTGTCTTTGTAGGCACTTCAAGCTGTAAACTTGACTGGCTGAATTGGGCACAGAAAAATTATGTTCAAGTCCATCTGATATCCTGGGAACCATTTGAGGGGACTTACCTGGGTACCCGCCATGTCAATCATATTTCCATCAGCCAGGATATTATCAACAACTTGTTCATTATCGAATACAATAAAACCAAAGCCTCGGGAGCGTTTAGTGACATGATCTCTTATGATCTCATGCTCAACCACTTTTCCGTACTTCGAGAAGAAACTCTTGAACTCATCTAGAATAAAAAAATTTATCAAATAAAGAAATGATAAATATTCCCCTAAAGGAACAAAGATCAACCAAATTTAATACCAATAAAAGAAGGGAAGGACACAGTGCTCATATGTCATATCTTACCCTCGGTAACAGAAGTTGGTATACCACCAACAAATATTTTCTTCGTTTTGAAGTCCTTCGATTCTGCAGATCCCTTTGGAATGGTTCTTTTTATCTCAACCTGGAAGAATAAACTTTAGATCTTAGGAGCTAAACATAGTATTTATACCTTCTCCCTTCCCAATATATTCCCAAACGAAGCCCATTTTAATACAAGGAAAATTAAGGAAAAATCTTTCCAATGTATAATATAACAACAATAGGATCTTATTGGCAAGAACAGAATCAGAATCAACCTGATGTGTCCTTAAACATGCAAAATAGCTGAATTAAGCAACTAAACAGCCAGAAAATAAGCCAGGAGAGACAGTATAAGATTAGTTGCCATTGATTATCTAAAGGAATCTGTAAAGAAAACATTAATGATTTAACAACTCATCTTTCAACTCAGAAAGGGGTTGAAACTATTAATATTCATTTACTCATATTGCTATAATTTTCATTAATTCAGCAGATATTGCAGTCAATACACCAGATAGAATTAGGTTTGGCAATAGATGACTGCTGCAATTGTAGTATTAGGATCTGAGATACATGACTGGTGCAGTTACCACAAAATACTCTGCTCACTGTCCACACAAGCAATTTAATAAAATTATCACCAACACTAAAAGGGTTGATCCTAATTGAAGAACAATGTCAAGAGTGTTACATGAATCATTCCATCATCAACTTTCTCCCAGGAGGGAAAAATAACTAATATGACTATCTGCTCAAGCTCAACAGATCTTCCTCAACTTAAGAGACCTACTAATACTAAAACCCAGGTTGGTTGGGTAGAAGAACTTTCGTTACCCACACAACATAATTGAATAGAACAACTGCCCATTTCAGATATAATCAAACAAGCGAAAAGGAATTAAGGGAATTATTTTCATTTGATCATCGACAAACATTAGAAGGAAAAAGAATAGATTTCTATTCACTAGTTCTCTTCTAATTTTCCTAAAATTGATAAAGATAATACTACCTAGTAGCTACAGGTTCCTAGGGGCATGAAACCAAAATTTCACCACCAAAAACCCTCCCTGCCGCATACCCTTAAGACACCAAGAACTTGCATAGAGTTACGGAACAAAAAAATACTAATTGTTCACTAGTTCTTTATTTGTTCTTGAATTTTCATGTTATAAGGGGAGGCATAGTTGATAATTCTCCAAATTTTGATCTACTTCGGGAACCATGACCACCAGCAGGAATTGTGACGGGTGCAAACTACAGCAAAGTAGAGAAAATTATTACAAATTTCTATTTATGACATCACCAATTAAGAAGCTCACTCAAATCATATTCCATGGCATTACCATTGACCTTGAACCCACATTCAAAGTTATTATTTACTTTATCTATTGTCCTTTATCCTTCTATTTATTTTAAGTTCCAGATTATCAAAGCAACAGCATCCTATCTTCCTTGTCAAATTAGCTTATGCCAAAACTTTCCTCCACTCAAAGAAACTAAAATATTTACCCCACAAGGAAATAAAAAAGGAAGGAGAGCTGATAAAAACTCACTTGTTTGCCGTTAATAATGTGTGTTTCAGCAATAACAGTGTCCACAACCAATGGATCAGCGTAAGTAATGAACCCGAAACCCCTTGGTCTGCCAGTGTGCCTATCCTTCATTATTACTGAGTCCGTTATGTCCCCATACTTCCCAAAGTACTTCACGAATTGATCTACGCATAACAGAAGAAAAAAGTGAATTTCGGGTACTAAAATCCAATACAAGCTCCGCCAACAGTTTGACTTGTTAAATCAAAGCGGCAAAATGAAAACGCTGAGTCTTCCCATAGATGCCTGAGGACCCAAAGTTCTTCGAAGCATGATACCAAAAATAAACAATGGAAACAAGGAAATTTAACAGCGAAGACGAATAATCAATAAAACTTACCTAAAGTAGTGTCTTTGGCTAAACCTCCGATAAAGATTTTACTGCAGAAAATTCATGAAAACCGAAAGAAACACATCAATTTTTCCTTAAACTTTGATAAAAAATAAACCCTAAACAAGGATGACAAAGGAAAGAAGAATACGAACCCGGGGCTAGCGCCGTCGCCGAAATCGGATTTCTTGGAACCCATAAGACGGTCGGCGGTGAGATTCGCCTTTGGATCTGAGAGAAGGCGCAGAGAGGAAGCTGCTCTTGGCTAGGCTAGGGTTTGTTTTGGGTTTTTACTTGCCTAAAAATGATGGGGTAGAGAGAGAAACAGAGCGAAAAAAGAATAAGGAAGTGGGTCTGCTGCCTCTTTATATAGAGGTTTCGGATATCCGTGGATGGAAAATTAAAATAAATAAATTGTTATGAAACTGGGAGTTAAGGCAGCATACAAAGAGAGGTTGAGAGAATAAGGGTCACCTGGCAGAGTGATTGTCAAATGTGAGGTAATCGTTTTGTGTTTGAAAGTCGATTTTATAGATAAGCTTCTAAAATTAAATGTGACAATGTATATGTTTGGTAATCATCACACAAAAGTAATTTTTAGCTGCAAAATATCCATGGTATAACTATTATTTAAATTACTGTATTACTTAATTTCTATATTTCATTGATGCTCATTAATTAATGTTTAGAAGAATGAGAAGGTCTTGTTTAAATTAAATTAACAAATAATTAAATAATAAAACTAAACATATATCATAAGAATTTAACATATACATCATCTTTTATTTTAGAAAATGTAAAAAAATTTTGACCCAAAACAATAAATATTTAAAACAAACTAATGAAAAAGTTTATTTAATGAAGACATTTTGGCTTCCAACTCTTGTTGCAATATCTTAAGCTAATAGTATCCTAATGAATTTGACTTGCATTTTAATTCTCTTGATGCACATATCGTTCATATTCTAGATCTTCATTTGCTTTTCTTCTAATATAACTGTGAATTACCATTGAAGCAGTCACAATAACGACTTCAATATCAAAACCGAAAGAATGCATATTGCCTAGTAGTTCCCATATAGATTTCTAAACCCAAACATTCAATCACAAGCTGTCATAATATTTTGGGCTTTATACCCTTTCTTTCAATGTACAAAACTACTTGTTCATTTGTTGGAAGTATTGCTTTCACATGGGTTCCATCAATAGCTCCAATACAATTCTAAAAGTTTGTAAGTCAAATATTAGATAATATTTTAGATAAAAATATACTAAAAAATTTTACAAGAAATAGGAATAATCATACTTTGAAGTAAGGCCAATACTTTGAATTTTTTATGATATACCTATGAACTATATGAAAATTTTCAAGCGGTTTGAGTATACCCATTGATAGAGCTACAATAGCTTCAAGGACATATCAAAATGCCCACTAATTGTTTCCCCAAAGTGTTGGAATCGTTCTTGCATCATCCTATTACTTTGTGCATATCCAAGAATCTGTAAAAATATTGCTGTTTGTTCTTCTCCTAAGAGCTCTCGACCACCTTTCAAATGATATCTTATATTTAAATCTTGACAAATTGAACGAAACACATATTTTTCCATCCTAAATTGTTCTTGGCATCAACTTTCATGTCCATTAAGAACTCCGATTACAAATTTATGACCGATTTGTTTAGAACTTCGACAAGGCACTTCATCAATATAATTAGAATAATATATGTCACTATTGTTGAAACACCAACTAATGCTAATTCATAAAAATCATCATCATCTTTAACTTCTTCAATGTTATCCAGTATAATTCCTGTAAAACAATTGATAATGAACCAATAAAAATATCAACAATAATATAGATATTCATTTGAAAAAAAAGGTTAATGGAAAAACAACCCCGAAGTAGGGGCAAAGGCACTTTGACACCCAATGTTTGAAAATTGGCACTTTACCCCTTACTTTTAATAAAGATATATGTGCTTATGTTAGCAATACACATGCAAGGAATGTTACTCTATTGCCCCTAAAAACTTCTCTTGATAAATATTAAAAAATTCTCTGAAAAAAATAAATAAATAGTAACGTTCTCCTAATTAGTACTTGTATCTTCTCTTCCCTATTCGTCACTTTGAGTCTTGTTTGTTTTTCAGTGTCCCATCCAAGTCCTTTTTTTTACCAATTAAAAAGTTCCTCAATTACCACTCCTTTTCTCATCATGTCATAGTGATTCTTAAGTTGTTGTTTATCACAAAATTTACTAGTTTTTTTTGTAAATTTTGAAACTAAATTTTTCTAGCCAACTTTATTGAAGGAACCAGTTGGTCTGGTTCTGACTCTTTTCTCAACTATATAGAATGCAAATTTTTCATGTGATCAGTATCCCATGAAGCCTTTTATTTTCTTATTGGTTCTTTTCTTGCTTCTATATCAGAACTCTTTCTTTTCCTATTCGTAGTGGCCTCCATCTTCACTTGGTCAAAGGAGAAAAATATCGTTTATATTACTCTAATTTATACCAAAATGTAGAAAAATAAATGTAATAGTAATTAATGATAACTAATATATAACTAACCATATAATATCAATTACATTTATGAAAAAAAAAACATATGATCTCAAATATTATTTAAGAAGTACTAGAAGTTGCGTATTGAAATACATATAAAAAATGGATATTCAAAAAGTATAGGTTTGTACATATTATAAGGAGGGAAAAGAATAGAGTGAGGCTGGCTAATTTTCTATGTCAGAATTACCCCACTACTCATCACATCCTCCCCATATTAGTTAAAGTAGCAAGTGTTTTTAGAGAACTTAGACCACACGCCATATATGGTATTGTAATAGTGAAATGGAAATGAAAATTTTAAAGTATTACGAAGATTTTCCTCTCATATATTGAATGCTTTGATTTTAGACCCTTGTTTTAAAAGTGAGGGCTTTGAAAGTTTACTTTATATTTTTATTGATGTTTAGATACTCGTTACGAACCTCTTATGTCTCTTCAATTAAACATCGAAAACTTGAAAATGGAAGCATCAAATGCCCCCAAATCCTTATATGACACCTAAGAGGGTGAAATGCGAGGAAGTCAAGGAAGAGTGGGGCCGGAGGTGAGATATAGGGGTAGTTACTCTAGTGGTGGAACCAGAGGATCTTCTTTGAATATCAGATATGGTAACATATTGAATGTCTGGTCAATCAGTGGCGACAGTTCACCTTTTACGAAAACAACTCTAAGCTAGTTGACTATATATAATTATTGCCCCAAAACAATTGATCATTCAGATAATTTCAGCATTCTTGGATGGTGGCTTGAGAATTCAGGACAATATCATGTCCGAGCTAGGATAGCTAAAGATGTCTTAATACCTCCTTTTTCTACAGTGGCATCTAAAAGTGTCTTATCTAACTGTCGTCGTACACCTGATGAAACTAAGAGTTGGATGCCACTGAACACATTAGAGGCTATTGTCTAACCGACTAGTAATTGCAAGAAGACATGATTGCCGGCTAAATACCGTAGAATATAATATATTATTTTGATCTACTGATGACGATAAAAATATAGAATCGGTCAACACATAAGCTAGTTGCTCATAGATAAGATTTTTATTTTTAAATGGTAATAGTTAGAACAGTATGAGTTATTAGATTTGAAAATTTATTTTTAAATTGTAATTTTTTTTTTTTGAGGTTTAGTCTAAGTCCTTATCCTATGTAATTTTTATTTTGTTATTAATAAAATCGGTTGGGGTCCATGCCAAACCCCCACCACTTGAATGTAGCTTTCTCTAATATTGTTTTAAACTTATGAAACAAAATTAGAAAAAAATATTAAGTTTTTTAAACTTAATTAAAATAACTTAAGTTTTTTAAAATTAATAAACAAAAACTTAAAGTTTTTAACTTAAAAAATACTCAAGTTTTTTAAACTTAAAAACAAAAAAAAAAAAAGGAAAAAATCCTAAGAAAAATAACTTAGGTTTTTTAAACTTAAGGAAAAAACATAAATTTTTATAACTTTAGAAAAATATTAAATAACTTCAATTTTTTCAAACTTAAAAAAAGTAACTTCAGTTCTTTGAAACTTAGAGAAATAACTTATTTTTTAAACTTAAGAGATAACTAAAGTTTTTAAATTTATGAAAATTTTAAACTTAAATCTTTTTTATACTTAAGTTTTTTACACTAATTGCGAAATTTTTTTTTTCAAAAAGTAACTAACAGTTAAAAAAATCAAAATTTTTATAAAAAAAATTCAAATTCAAATTTATTTATCATTTATTTATTGAGAAACAAATTTGAATTTGAATAACCTGTCAATATCATTCCTCATTCATTTGTCCAATTGTCATTTTCTCATAATTTGGAATTTTCATATGGGGACCCATAAAGGCAACTCGGAAATCTATAAGGATGACTCGAAAATTTTTAAAAATTTCATTTTCCCTCCTCTCACTTTCTCTCGCTACACACATTCTCTCTAATATCTCTCTAGGATTACAAACTTCAATCTCATATCTTGGAAAATCCGACCGTCCAAATTGAAAAAAAAGGTTAGTTCTTCAATCTATTCTCTTTTATTTACAATGTTACCGTTTTAGATCGTTGAAATATTTGTTAAAAAAAGAAATTTTCAAATTTTAAAAAAAAATTATAGCGTCACTTTCAGCCGTCACCGGTGAAAGTGCCAGAGAACTTTCGGCGCCGGAGATGGCCGAAAGTGCCGCCGAAATTTTTTTAAATTTTTTTTTTATTTTTAATATCAGATCTAGGAAGATCCGACCGTCCAAATTGAAAAAAAAGATTAGTTCTTCAATCTATTCGCTTTTATTTACAATGTTACCGTTTTAGATCGTTGAAATATCTGTTAAAAAAGGAAAAAATCGAAATTAAAAAAAAACTATGGTGGCACTTTCGGCCGTCGTCGGCGATAGTGCCGGAGAACTTCCAGAGCCGGCGACCGAAATTTCACCGCGCCAGAATTTTTTTTATTTTATTTTTTTATTTTTATTAATTTTTTTAATTTTTTAATTTTTTTAATTTTTTGATTTTTTTAAATTTTTTTTGTTAATTTATTTTAATTTATTTAATTTATTTAAATTTTTTTAATTTTTAAAATCTTTTTTTAGGGTTTAGATTTTTAATTTTTTTTTATAGTATATTTGATTATTTAATTAATTTTGTATATGTAATTTAATTGTTTGTGACTAGTTGTTTGTATATGTAGAATGTGTGTGACTAGTTGTTTAATATATTTTATGTGATACCCATTTTTAATTGTTAATGTGAATATAGATTTGTGAATATTATGAAATGAAAAAAATAATGGAAATGAAATAGGATAATAATCGATAAAGTGAACAATACTAAAGTAATAATAAATATCTTTGATAATGTTATATAATTTTGTGCACTTAGAGTAATGTAACTAGCTTAAAATTGTTTGCTTCATGATTATGGGTTTAATAAAAAAATGTGTAATGTAATTGCTAAACTGTTTGTATTTTAATTTGAAATCATTGTTATATTAATCTTGGCCTTAGTTTTAGGATATAATTCTAAGGTTGTATAATTTACAAATTAATAACTATTACCAAAGAAGAATATTAGTGATGAATAATAATTGAACGAAAGAAATAGTAGCCCTGTGAAATAATAGATATCGATAATTCTTAAGATAAAATAAGAATCGATGAAGTAAACAATACTAAAGTAATAATAAATATCTCTGATAATGTTATATAATTTTGTCCACTTAGAGTAATATAACTAGCTTAAGATTGTTTGTTTTATGATTATGGGTTTAATAAGAAAATGTGTAATGTAATTGCTAAACTGTTTGTATTTTAATTTGAAATCATTGTTACATTATTCTTGAGATGAAATAATCGATAAAGTAAATAATGAAATATATGATAAACAATTATTAACGAGCTTGAATAACTAATAGATGGTTCGACCTAGCGGCCGTAGAGGAGATGCTGATCTTGGTCCTGTCACGAATAGGACAGGTCGAGTTGAGGGGCGCCCTGTGACAGCTTCGTCTAGAGGTGTGAGGGGGCGACATAGTACTTCTGACATCCCTGTTACTCCTACCCCTCTTGCACCTGGTTTCCATCATGGTACATGTGAAGCCGGGTCTTCTACCCAACCACCTACTGTACCTTTTCGATCTCGACCTCCCCTTCATCCCCATCAGTCACACTCACCTGTACCCTATGAGCCATATAGATTTGCACATCCACCTTCACACCACACGTACACAGTATATGATCCATACCTACAAGCTCCTACCGTTGTGCGACCTCGCATACCGTATCTATCTGCTTTAGAGGAGCCTATATTGTATGATGGGTCTCAGGCGAGGCAAATAGGGGTTGAGTTTATTGATCAGATGCTTGGAGCTCGTCAGGATTCTTCTTGCAGCACACACGGGTATTCTCATGCTGATTATGGTGTTTCATCTTCTGATCATTATGTATCTGGGCCTGCAGATAGTGTTCCTGAGGGTGATAGGATTTTAGGGGAGGAGCAAGAAAGACTCCGAACCCTACATATTCAGGGAGAGTCGGATAAGAGAGGTGACGACGATGGTGGTGATGCTGGTGATGGTGAGGGTTTAGATGGTAAGGGCGGTGATGGTGATGGTGACGTTGGTGATGATGGAGATGAGGAGCAGCCCGTATATGTTGCACCTGTGGCACCAGCCAGTGGATCGGATGGGCGTCCTCGTCAAGAGAAAGGGAAATGTTTGATCGGCAGCCTTATGTCGGTGATAAGTAAGTTTGCAGGGTCTCGTAACAAAAGACCCAACGTGGTTCGTGATGCTCCGGCACCGACGCAGAAAAGGAAGAAAGTGAAGCCTTCCGATTGGGAGCAGACAGAGGTAGCAGAGGGAGGTCTTGTTGACACGGAGCTCATCTCGTCATACGGTGGACATGTGGCAGGTCGGATATGGCGTGGACAAGTATTTATCTTTATGTTAAATTGACATGTTATTATTGTTATTAGTCTTTTTATGTAAAATATTATTCATTATGGTAAATAGAAAAAATAATAATGGTATAAATATATTTTATATATTTGTATAAATTTATATGTTTTATCTCCAGGATTGTGGTTTATTGAAGTGTCGATCTTGTTATATGGTGCTCACTGGTTGGGAGCTGACCGATTCGTAGGCTGGGCCTCTGGCGTCCGGGTCCGGTCTGACGCACCTACGATCGTGCATGTTTCAGCACGCCAATGTTGCGTTGTTGTCGGCATTTGTTGAGAGGTGGCAGCCGGACACGAACAGCTTCCACATGCCCTGGGGTGAGATGACTATTACATTGCACGATGTGGAGCTTATTCTTGGGGTGCCTGCTTATGGTGCGGTAGTGGATCACAGATTATCGAGGGATTAGTTGATACGGGCTGTTCAGCAAGATCTGGGTTTAGGTCTAACTGGGAGTTTAGGGTTTAATGCACTGGAGCTCCACGCTGTTGCTACTAGCAGACAAACTTCACAGTCACATCAGGTCAGAGCTGAATGTTACCTACAGTACATTTTGGGTAGCTCACTCTTTAGTGACAAGAGTGGCAACATTGTACCCGCGAGACTGTGGCCACTTCTGCGGGATGTGAGTCGTGTTGGGAGGTTTACATGGGCTGCTGCATGTCTTGAATTTCTATACTGGAATCTGGGTCAGGCTTCCAGGGCTGATGCGAAGGAGCTTGCACTGGTCACTATTGGAGGTATGTGTTTTAAAATTAACGTTAATCATGTCATTATTTATATTTAAACGGTTTAGTGTTTATGGTTTATTTATTTAATATTTCATTTTTATTTCATTTTTTTATATTCTTATTGAATTTATGTTTTATATTTTAGGCGTAGATATATTTGTATTTTCCCATATTCGCTCCCCGTTTAGACATTCTCCCGAATGATGCAAGCCGTACATGCAGATGTTTCTGCAGATCGGCTATAAGAGTGAGCGTAAACTCCTGGATATTCGCTTGAGGCTGGATTTGATGACAGCTGATGAGGTTCGGTGGATGCCGTACAGGACTCAGGATGTACGTGATTGCTGGGTGTCAACATGGCACGGTTTCATTGCATATTTCAACTGCGTGGAGCCGTCTGTACCCGACCGGGTTCTGAGCCAGTTCGAGTTTAGACAGTGTATTCCCGTCCACCCCCTCCAGCCTTGAGAGGCACGCCGACCGCCTAACAATAGGATGTATGTCTTGCGGAACACTTTCGTGGAGGTATTCTGGTTCGAGGCACCTTCGCACTTACTGACAGAGACATGGACTAGTGTTCCGGCCATTCCAACCAGTTCATGTACAGATGATTATTTGGACTGGTACCTCCCCCGCACACACTTGAGGATACAGAATCCCGGGAATATTCCCATTGGCTATAATGTCCCGTTAGCTCCTGCCATGCCACCACAGGCACTATTAGATATGATTGCACGTGAGTGTCACATACAAGATATTTCAAGTGAAGAGTTTCACCATAGGGTTCGAGATTTACTACGGGTTCATTACAACGCTCTTTAGTAGATCTTTATGTATTCGGATACTTATTTATTGTATTGTGTATTTGTTTTTTATTTCTGTTGGTTGTGTATTACTGAGTTTTTGTCATATTCATTATATTTATTTCCTCATGCATGTATGGATTGGTTTATTATTGCATCTACGTAAAATAATTAATTTGCAAATTAATACATGGAATGGGTAAATAAATAAAATTCCGAATGACAAACTTACAAAATATTATTAACACTTTTAAAAAATAAACTACGTTATAAATTACAAGTTGCAACATTATTACATAAAATGTCTCTTTGGCGGATACATTTCATTGTATTTCGCAATCCAATCTACCATCCGATTGCGATATGGGGTCGCCCATCCACTAACTCACATATCTCGATAATATTCCCATTGCACATGTAATGGAGGCAAAAGGCATCCATCTATCAACTGTAATTGGAAAAAAAGTTTTAATACATACAATTAATATAATATTGGTCTGCAATAATTCAATTAATATTAATAATAATAATAAAAAGTTATGAATCATAAATACCTGTATGAAATGCTACAATTCCTCTATGAGTCCGGTGAATATCGTTCTCGAAGGCCCGTCCATATTAGAAACAAGAGGTAGGACAGTGGTTGACTGTGACCGTGCAAGAAATACAACGCATAAGTTGAATGTGTTAGCAATTACATAAAGATGATCAGGTATATTCATCTAATACTCTCGTGGCGCCAAACCATCTTTCCAATTTGTCTGCATTATCAACTCTATCACATGTTCAACTGATCCGAACAATTGCTCATATACCCGCATATGGTGCCGTAAATCAAATATCATTCTTCTTCGAATTTCAACCTAATGATTTTCGTCTCCGAACAAGAAATTTGATACAACCCTAAAACCACAATTACCATCTCCAGCCACGTTCTTCCAGTTTTGTATGAATTGATACGTAAACCCAGGAAATGCATTTTTGAAACGTAATAGTTATTAATTTGTAAATTATACAACCTTAGAATTATATCCTAAAACTAAAGCCAAGAATAACATAACAATGATTTCAAATTAAAATACAAACAGTTTAGCAATTACATTACACATTTTCTTATTAAACCCATAATCATGAAGCAAACAATTTTGAGCTAGTTACATTACTCTAAGTGCACTAAATTATATAACATTATCAGAGATATTTATTATTACTTCAGTATTGTTCACTTCATCGATTATTATCCTATTTCATTCCGTTATTTTTTTCATTTTATAATGTTCATAAATCTATATTCACATTAACAATTAAAAATGGGTATCATATAAAATATGTTAAACAACTAGTCACACACATTCTACATATACAAACAACTAGTCACAAACAATTAAATTACATATACAAAATTAATTAAATAATCAAATATACTATGAACAAAAAATTAAAATATCTAAACCCTAAAAAAAGATTTTAAAAATTAAAAAAATTTAAAAAAAAATTAAAAAATAAAATAAATTAACAAAAAAATTAAAAAATTAAAAAAAATTAAAACAAAATAAAATAAATTAAAAAAATTTCGATTTTTCCTTTTTTAACAGATATTTCAACGATCTAAAACGGTAACATTGTAAATAAAAGAGAATAGGTTGAAGAACTAATCTTTTTTTTTTCAATTTGGACGGTCGGATCTTCCTAGATCTGATATTAAAAATAAAAAAAATTAAAAAAAAAATTCCGGCGGCACTTTTGACCGTCGCTGGCGAAAGTGCCAGAGAACTTCCGGTCGCCGGCTCCGAAAGTTCTCCGGCACTTTCGTCGGCGACGGCCGAAAGTGCCGCTAGAAATTTTTTTTTTTTTTAAAATCTGATTTTTTCATTTTTTAACAAATATTTCAACGATCTAAAACGGTAACATTGTAAATAAAAGAGAATAGATTGAAGAACTAACCTTTTTTTTTCAATTTGGACAGTCGGATCTTCCAAGATCTGAGATTGAAGTTTGTAATCCTAGAGAGATATTAGAGAGAATGTGTATAGTGAGAGAAAGTGAGAGGAGGGAAAATGAAATTTTTGAAATTTTTCGAGTTATCCTTATAGATTCCCTAGTTGCCTTTATCGACCCTCTTTTCATATTAAGAAAAAAGAATTTTGAATGATGGAAGAAAATAAAGTATGTCATATTGGAATTTGTCTTTGAAATTCAAATAATAAAATATGCTATTTAATTTTTTTTTTTCAAAACAACTATCCTATTATATTTCATCTATAAATACCCCTTGAAATATCACGTCTCACAACTTCCATACATCATCTCTCTCTCTCTCTCTCTCTCTCTCTCTCTCTCTAGTCAAGATTCAAGCAAGTGATATGGCATCCAATTCTAACCACAATAGCAACCACCCTCACCACCCAACTTCCTGAATTGCCATCGGCCGCAGTATATCATAATTATTATATTGTATATCCTAAAAGCAATACAACAAGATGTCGAATATGTGGTCGTCTTATGCACTACAGCAGTATAGGTACCGCAACAGTGCGTAGGCACTTGATGATGGCGCATGGAAGAGTACCTCCAATTCCGGGACTCCTCCAAGAATGAATTTTTTATTAGTGTATCATCTTATAAGTTTTTAATGTATCTTTATCTATCTACCTTTTTTTATGTATCTTTATTTTTATGCACTCTATTTTAGGAGCTTTTGACCTAAAATCCCCCTCCTAAGTTGTTTAAGTTAATTTATGTAATTTATGTTATTTAAATTTAAGTAGCGTAAGTAATTTTATCTTAAATTGATACAAATGTAAATAAAAAATTTAAACAAAATGAAGGAAAAAATTCTGCGGACCGGTCCGCCTAGTCTGGTCTCCCATGGTGGTTCTTGCCGGGCTCAGAGTCCCAAAATTGCAACCCGGACTAGCTTGAGACCGCGAAACTGGCAGGCTAGCTCGACGATCTTGACCTTTTGCTGAGGACCAGGCCAGCGGTCCAACCCACTTGTCATGTCTTTTCATATGATAGACTTTATTTTTATCTCTTATGTACATCCACAAATATTATTTAATTCCATAATCTTTCCCTTTTGATACCCATTACATAGAGAATATACCTCATTAAAACTTCACTAGATAAAAATCTAGTAGGAACAACTCTGTGAAGAAAAAATAGTACATTATCCTCTATGTTAAATATTACTCCTCTTGATAAGATAATCTCTTGATATTTCTAAACAAATATATTCAAGAAATTATCTCAAATGTTGTTATTGGTGATGTCTTAGTGGATGCATCTTTCAGATTATCATAATATCGAATTTATTGCACATCATTATCACATCTCTCCTGGAACTCATGAACAAATATGCATTTCTTATCTCCTTTGATATATCATGAAACATTAATAATCATCTAATAATACAATCAGAATTTCATCTCAAATGATATTATGCAAATATCTCGAATATGAACAATGATTGATCTCGATAACCCATGTTTAGTCAGCTAATATAATTTGTTATTGTTTTAATACCAGTTAAAAGAACTTCTTACATGTCTATACAATATCATTGTATTAACAAATTCAAATACATTATATGATTGTGTAAATCATGTACATGATCAATATCTTATATTTCCATCTCTACAGGAGTTGGATTATTCTCAAAATTCGAGATAATCATCAAACAACAAGTCTAATATACATTCTAAAATCAATAATTGGAGAAGAACCATATTAACCATCCACTCGTATGAAACAAGTATCTTCATGTACTAAATGTACATAATCATGCCACTTCAAGATCAAATGGTTCTTTAATATTCTTTTATAAGAGATCATTCTTAACATCTAATGACTCAAAGACTTACATGATATGATTGTATGGACCCTGTACATGATCAATATCTTATATATCCATCTCTACAGTAGTTGCTGCACACAAAACTCACAAAAACATATTTTTGGGGACAATTTAAAGCATGTAAGGGATGCTTTCTCTGGCCCTTGGGTCATTATTGGTGATTTTAATAGCTATTTGGATTCCAAAGATAAAATTGTGGGTCGGTTTTTGGCGTCTACTAGCGGAATAGTTTTAGAAACTTTGTTGATGATGAGGCACTGATTTATCTAGGTTTTGAAGGTGGTAAATACACTTGGAATAACCGTAGAGTTGGAAAAGCTAATATTCAAATTCGTCTTGATGGAGCGCTAGTCAATAGGGCTTGGCAGTTGCTTTTTTCCTAAAGCCAAAATTTATCATGTTATTGCCATAACTTCTGAGCATACACCTTTTCTACTTGATATTTGCCCTCTCTCAGTTTCCTATCCAAATCTTTCTGTTTCAAAGACATGTGGACTCGAGACTGATGTTTCACATGGGGTATATCTAGATTTATGCAACAGGCAAGTATACATATTACTGTAGTAACAGAGATACACTGAGGTTGTCGAACTCAGAGAACAAAATAGCTCAATTACTAACTGTTTTATCTAATGTCATGTCTAACAAAATTGATCTTTGATAAAATATTTATAAAAAAAAAACTACTAAGAAAATAATATAATAAAGCAATAGTTTAAAATGTAGAAATTTGAGAAAAAGAGTTCGAATGATGGAATCTCCCTAAATTTTGTCAACTATTTCAATTGATAAATCATAAAACGATGTTTCAAAAATCAAGGTTGGGTTATCATATGATAATAGGCAATCCTTATCTTTAGGTGAAGGCCACTCTACTCACTAACCTTTAGAGGAGAATCTCTTCTCTCTCTAACCGATCATAAATGCAATTAGATTAGATGATCTAGAAACCTAAAGTGCAAAGAATATCTCTATTCAATTGCCAATTTTTATTGTCCAATTAGTTACCCTAGATTTGTTTTCCTTTTTTCAATTCCAACCAATCTTCCGAAATAATCAGTTCCGCACAAATCAATCATCAGAAAAATATAATTGAACAACAATCCAAAGTAAAACAAATATCAATTGTATAACATCCAATAAAAAACTCACATCATTCAAAAGTTAGGGTTCAAGCCTCATTCAAACAATAAAAACCTAGCCACTAAACATCCTAACAGAAATTGAATTAATAATAGTATTTATAAGTAACAAGGGGAAAGAAATCTTAGGATGAAGAAGAGTCGAGTCCACGGTTCTGAAAGCCCCTTGAGCTCGTCCTCGATTTGCTTGATGAAATCCGAAATTACTCCATAAAACTCCTTCAGTCTTCTCCCAAAAGCTTCACTTCCATGTTAATTGATGAAAAACTACCTAACTGAAGAAGAATTCGAAGAGGTTTTATTGCTAAGTTTCTCCCTCAATACTTCCTCTCTAAACCTAAACTGAAGAATATCCCAAAAGAGGGGGAAAATTACATAAAATTAGCAGAAAAACACATTATCCACGTTGTAGTCGGGACCTACCGCATGTCGGTAGGTCGAGCCCTACCGTCCGCGGTAGGGTTCTATCCAAAATTCCTCTTAGAAACTAGAGACGACAGTAGAGATAGCTTAACATCGTCGGTAGGTTTCTGTTTCTTCACTACTTGATTGCTTTGGACCTACCGCATGTGGTAGGCCACCCTACCATCTATTGTAGGTTCTTAACTTTGGAATCAGTAGCTTCCGTTTTCTCCTTTTTCTCTCTGTTTTCATCCTTTTTCACTTGTATTCTCCGTCTTCTTAATTGGGAAGCACCTAAGATAAAAGTAAAGGTAAATGGTGTAAATTATACATTTTATATAATAAAGCATCGTAAAAATGATAATAGTAACGTATAAGAGTAATGACAATATGACACATAACAAATACCCTCACACTTATCTGTTACTTGGCCTCAAGCAACACAAATCTAGGGAAAAACTGGAAAACATAATCAGAGAAGTTCAAAAAGTTTTATTTATTGAAAATGACACACAAAAGAATAACATAAACGACCAAAGAAGCACAAGACTATAAATGAAAGGATAAAAGAAAAAAAAAACAAAAACGAATAAAAGCGTCACTTTAATGAGGGATATAACTACTCAACCATATAAGGACCTTTCAAAGGACAAATCACAAGAATCGACAATCCCACCGCCATCTTACTAAAATTCTTACTAATCAACAATGTGAGTGTGTGAATTACTCGTGTCGTCTTTCTAAGAAAACAAGGAAGATCAGGTTATTAATATAGTGAAATACTTTATTGGAAAATGCACAACATAGCTCATATTTCCTAACACTTTTCCATTCTATGTTCTATTATAAGTCGTTCCTAGATTAGGCTAGAATTTTTAACTTGTGATATTAGGCTCGAGACATAAAGGGTGTAATGTTAGGCTCAGGATATAAAGGGTGTCAAACGAAGGGAAAGGAAAAACAAAAGCACTTGAGATAGAGCTAATACAACTGAAAAGAAAGATATAAAAAATTATGAATAACTTTCTAGCCCATTTTCGTTCATTCCCATTTACCTTTGAACGTCTTGCTTCGTTCAAATACCGCACAATCCCCCTAACGTTCTCTATTTATCATAAATCACATATTTCCAAGTACATAAGAGAGAACAACTCAAGACTTTCGAGAGATGCCTCTTTATCGCTTCCCCATGACTTTAGTCCTCTTAAGTTTTGAATGAGAGTACTTTACACACACCCCCCTCCCCCCCCCAAAAAAAAAAAAGGAGTAGGGGCAAAAACATGTGACATTTACTTAATCAGATGCTCATTGATCATGAAAAGTCTCAATTTTAATTCAATTTGAATCCAAATTTTTTTCTATTTTATTCCCTTTGGTCTCATATCTTCTCTCACAAACAATTTAATTTCTATGAAACACAATAAGAAAAAAACTCACTTTTTTCTAAGCTAAAAACGAATTCAAATAAAGCCTTAACATCTTGGAAATTTATTGCACATTTTCCACAACACCAGCATGCCCAAGACAAAAGCAAGCTTCAAGAAAAAAACAAGGATGACTTAAGGCATAAGAAACAAATTCGTTTCTGTAGCTTTAAAAAAAAAATCACTATATATGCGTTAATGATATGCAACAGAACCTAACCTAATCTAAGAAATGATACCAAAATCTACAATGATATCATAAAAAGCCCTAAACCTAATTTAGGGCATGGATCTCTTGGTCTCTAAGAGGCCGATAAAAACTTATAATAGATTTGTATTCCTTCAATTATACATGAAATATACATATCTTAGAATTGATGCATAACAGACCTCTTGAATATACAGATATTAGAAAACACACACACACACACATGAAAATGCACCAATTCTCACATATGAACTATCAAAATAGAATATCATTACTGTACATCTTCAATCATGAAAAATTGCATATAAAAATGAACTTGAAATAAGTAACAGTTTCTCCCTCTCATCCTTCTGAGTATGGCTGAATCTAATTTATATCACCTAATATATATAGTAAGAAAAAACAATGAAAGTTTCATCTTAATCTTACTAGACATCTTGAAGGTGATTCGTCTAAGTTTAATGACATGTTTATGTTAAAAGCTTCTTATATAGAACAATTGTATCATAATCTATACTATATGGTAAAGAAATACTCACTTGGTTCCAAATTGAAATTCTATTTTCATTTGTCAAAATGTTTTAGTATTTGATCAATAGGCAAGTTACCATCTCACTGTAACTATTAATCAAAGAGTTTAGTGATGAGACCTATCAGAAGGTTGGTGGTGGAATTTAAGTTGGAAAATATGTTGATCTTTAAGAAAGTGAAACATTAAGGAGTAGATCATTATATATTTCTTATCCCTCAAAATATTTTTTTTTTCATCTTTTGGCAGGCAGGTAACTAGTATATGCCTGAAAGAAAGGAAATTTTCTCAACTTATCTTTTAGTTTCTCTTTTTATTTTCCTTTCTTTACATTTTTTATGATTTCCCCTTCTTGTACAAGAAGAAAACCCTTTTCTCTCGGAAATATTTGTTCTTACATTTACGTTTGAATTTTTAGATTGATCTGGAAGTAGAAAGGAAAATACTGGTAAAGGAGAAAAAGGCATCCATGGAGAATTTTAACAACACTTTGAGGTGACATACACTCATATTGAAGAAAAGAGATTTAATGTGGAAGAAAGCAGAAGAAGAAGAGAAGAGAAAGAATATCAACAGTCTTTTAGTAGCTGAGGGTCTTGAGCTTGCAGAGGATGAAGACAATGAATTGTAAAAATATTATTCTTAAGTGTTGGTTTTTTTATACTTATTAGATGATAAAATAATTTTGCAATATCCAAATTATACGGAATTCATTCTGTTGCCAAAGAATCAAATATGTATATTAATCCTTTTAGTCGATGTTAAAGAAATAATACATCATAAGAATATCAATTTCCTGAATAAGTAATGTTTGAAACATCCATTTCATCAAAATAACTCAACTAACTATGTATAATACGCATAACATTATATGCGCTATTAAGTGAGAGAAATGCAGAGTCACCTATTAACTTCTTGGAAATTTATTGCATATTTTCCACAACAGCTATAGGCCTAAGACAAGCAAGCATCAAAGAAAAAAACAAGGATGACTTAAGGTATAAGAAACAGATTCGTTTCTGCAGTTTTTTTAAAAAAATCACTGTATATGTCTTAATGATATGCAACATAATCTATCATAATCCTGGAAATTATACCAAAATCTACAATGATATCATAGAGAAGCCCTCAACCTAACTCAGAGCATGGAGCTCTTAGTCTCTAAGAGGCCAATAAAAGCTTATAATGGATTTTCATTCCTTCAATTATACATGAATTATGCATATCTTAAAACTGATACATAATAAACCTCTTGAATATACATATATTAGAAAAGACAAGCACACACATGAAAATGCACCAATTTTCACATATTAACTATCAAAGTAGTTTTCAATATTCAAATCTTGAATACTTGACCCATCAGAAATATCAAAATATTCAAGCAGAGGATCATCCGTAAGATATCTACAGTATGGCTGACAGGTTCTTCTGCATACAAAAGCCTATCTGTTTTACATTTTTACTAACCAAGGAAAACAATGCTTTAAACAAAAAGGAAGCATTCGAAGTACAAGAAACATATATGCCAATACTAAAACAAACCTCCAATAGAGAAAAATGACTGAGTAGCCAGCCTTCAAAAAGTATCTGCACATTCATTATTGAATCTTACTATGCCTTCCCAATTAAGAATTAAGAACTACCAACAAACTACTGAATGCATCGTGCAAAGTAGATTACTCAGTAGAGGCAACTCCTTTGTGACCTAAGCTAAAGTTGTCAATGTAGCGAACAAAACACCGTTCCAAAGGAACCGTAGTACTACCAGATGTTACACATACAACCCTAGTAAATTTTCCAACCTTTGTAGACACAGGTTTTCAAAGGAATATGTTAGAAAGAAAGAAAAGAAAAGTGGAAGTACATTTTTTTCCCTTTTTCAAAGGCAGGAGTACACTTGCCTGCCTTCGAAGAATTCCTTTCAGTAAAATCTTAAATCTTTCTTGTGATTTCTGTTAAATTACACATTTCCTATTGTTAGTTAGATGATTACCTAGTCTTTAGGACTAGTTGCAACCATTTAGCTCATGATATGTTCATCCCCTATATTATAGGATGAAGCGGTTATAAGCTGTTACTATATATCAGCAATGATATCCCAACACCAATTGCATGTGTGGAATCAATCTTTTCTCTCTATTTGTATACTTTTTCATGGTATCAGAGCCTCCTCTTCTACAACATGTCCACATCACCAAAACATCCAAAGCCAGCTACAGTAGCAGTAGTATCAAGCTCCGCTGCTCTTCTTCCGACACCATCATTCGGACATTTGATTACAATCAAGTTGAATCAGGATAACTTCTTGCTATGGCAGGCCTAGATATTACCCTACCTTTGCAACCAACAACCATGGGATTTGTAGATGACACTACTAGCCCGCCATCCAAGGCCATCACAGAGAAGAACTCATAGGTGCCAAATTCTGCGTATCAGGCCTGGATTCTTAAGGTCAGCTTATGCTAAGCACACTGCTGTCCTCCCTGGCTCCTGAAGTGTTGCAGCATGTGTTGTTTCTCTCCACGTTGCGTGAGGTATAGAATCAACTCAGAGCATGTTTGCTTCTCAATCTAAAGCCAAAATAATACAGATTCGTTGTCAACTCTCAACAATCTAGAAGGCTGGTCTATCAATGGCTAACTACGTCCGCAAAGTCAAGAGCCTCAGTGACTCCATGGCATCTACAAGTCATGCACTAACCAACGATGAACTATTCTCCTACATGTTTGTGGGCCTCGAATCTGAGTATGATCCAATTGTTATGTTGCTCACTACGCACATCGACGACCTCACCTTTGATGATGTCTACGCATACCTGATGGCATTTGAAATGCCTCTGGATCAGCACAATATAGCTGTGCAATTCGGGTCCTCAGTCAATTCTGCAGTACGCCACAACAGTAACAACAACAGAGGTGGCCGAGGGCATGGTGGACGAAATCGTGGGCGCAAACGACAGTCATTATTAAACACTCACTCCACCTTGAGCAGGAGCAGCAACAATAACAGAGAGCTTTGCCAAATCTGCGGTAGGGCTAATCATGCTGCACTAAAGTGCTACCATCGATTCGACCATAGCTATCAAGTGGATGAACCGCGCACTGCAGCTACTGTCAACACTCCTTCATACAACTTGGACACGAACCAGTACGCTGATACTAGCACCACAGTTCACATCACCAGTGACCTTAACCGCCTAACAATACGTGAGAAGTACACCAGTAGAGATCAGATCCAGACAGCGAACGGCGAAGGTATGCCCATTATTCATATTGGTCACTCTAGCATCTTTACTCCAAACATAATTCTTCTGTCTGAAAAATATTCTTCATGTGCCAAATGCCACTAAAAATCTTCTATCTATTCATAAATTCACATCTGATAAAAATGTTGTGTTTGAATTCGATCCCGATTGTTATTTCATCAAGGATCGAGCCACAGGAACAACTCTTCTTAAAGATCATTGTGAAAGAGGTCTCTAACCTTTGTCGATGCAGTACATTGTCAGGAGTTAAAACTAGTTATGAACAGTGGCACTGCAGGCTAGGACATCCTTCTTCATCAGTAGTTCAACAAGTGTTACAGCTCAACAATCTTCCTCATTATAACCATCATAATAATTCCTTGGTTTGTAGTGCTTGTCAGCTTGGAAAAAGTCATCAATTTCCCTTTCCCATGTCAAATAATGTATCAACATCTCCATTAGAGCTTGTCCATTCTGATGTGTGGGGACCAGCACACACATCAATAAATAGTTTTAGGTATTATGTGAGTTTTGTTGATGAATTCAGTAGATTTACCTGGCTCTGTTTTTTAAAAAGCAAAGCTGATGTAGCAAGCATCTTTGTTCGATTTCAAAAACATGTTAAACTTCTTCTTAATAAAAAGATCATCTATTCAATCTGATTGGTGTGGAGAATATCAAAAACTTCACAGTATTCTTGCTAAAACTGGTATTGCTTATCGAGTTTCCTGTCCTCATACACATCAACATAACACGTTAGTAGAAAAAAAACATCGTCATGCAGTAGAAGTTGCTCTTTCTCTTCTTGCACAATCCCCATGCCTATTAAATTCTGGGATGAAGCTGTTCAAACTGCTTGCTATCTGATAAATAGGTTACCTAGCAAGGTCATTAAGTCATTAACCCCCATAGAAAAATTGCTTGGAAAAAAAAGCTGATCACTCACTTCTTAAAACTTTTGGTTGTGCTTGCTATCCTAACCTGAGACCTTACAATCAATACAAACTACAGTTTCTCTCTAAGCAGTGTGTTTTTTTATATGATATAGCAACATGCACAAAGGGTATAAATGTCTTGATGTTCCTACTGGCAGGGTTTATATCTCAAGAGATGTTATTTTTTATGAAAAGCTTTTCTCTTTCTCCACAAAATCCTCTTCTTCTGGCTGTGTTCGAACTGTTGAGCAGCTTCTTCTACCTATACAAAATCAAATTAGGAGTGATCAATTGATTAATGAGCACTTGCCTATTCAAATTGATCTTGTTTTGCAGCCGTAGGAAAACGCTGAAAATGGTATAGGTCATAACTCTGCTGAGGTTGATGCTACTCCATATTCTCCTACTGTTACCACTCCTTACCACTTGTCCACTGTATCAGTGCCAATAGGTGTTTACAATACTATTGCAGCTGCTACTTCACAGTACTCATCTGCTAGTACTACTGCATCTGGGTCTGAACATGATGCTGGTGAAACAAAACAGGGCACCAGTACTGCAGCAGGTCATCCTATGCGCACAAGGTTGAAAAATAATATCATGGGTTTGTGAGTTGATTAATCCATTTGAACCATCCTCTTTGAGTTCACAAGACAAAATGAAGATCCTAAACTTTGGAGTAGTAGCTATGGAGTTTGTTTGGAAATATAGGAACAAGATTGTTTTTAATGAACCAATTTCCACTTGGGAACAACTTATGTAGTCCATACAGTTCACGGTAAAATCCTATTGGGATGCAGCCATTTGTAGAATTTCAAAGGCAAAAGTTGTGAAAGAAAAGCAATGGATATGCCCTCCTAAAGGGTGTTTAAAACTGAATTTTTGTGGTCTTTTAGATGATCAAAAAAATGTAGTGTGTGCCTACCTTATCCAGAACGACGAAGGGAGTATTTTAGGCGATTGGACTGAGAGAGACCTAGCTTCAAACTCCTACATAGCAGAAGTTATTGCACTGCTACCCTCAAAGTAGCAAGGAGAAGAAATTCTCCCACATTATCTGTTAGGGCGATGCTTTTAAGGTTGTAATGCCCTTAATGGTCACTCTTTGGAAGAGGATTGGCAAGGAAAATCTTTAATTGAAGCAGGGAAAAGGATTCTAGCAAGATGGCCGAAGTGGAAAGTCACCTATGTAGGTAGAGTAACTAATACAAATCCTCATAATCTTGCTTCTTGGGCTAAAGATAATTCCTTAGTTGGTTTCATTCCCCCTCCCCAATTTCCCCCTATTGTTACTTGTGATATGGGTTGCATAGATAATCTTTATATTGATTATCTAGATCCTTTTGATGAAATGCAAGGTTAACATATTATTCATTAAAAAAAATCTCTACAGGAATTGGATTATTTCTCAAAATTCAAGATAAGCATCAAATGACAAGTCTAATGTACATTCTAAAATTATTAATTAGAGAAGCGCCATATTAACCATCCACTCATATAAAACAAGTATATTCATGTATTAACTGTGCATAACCATGCTACTTCAGGACCAAATAGTACTTCAATATTCTTTTATAAGAGATCGTTCTCAACATCTAATGACCCAAGGACTTAGAATAGTAATAATATGTCATATCCATTTATTATGCTTATTTTAGTCGTAATTGTATATGCTAATTATTACAATTTTTGAAGTATTTAGTGTATAAAATGAATGGTTTACGCCCATTCTCTTCTCTTATTAACTTAGGTACATCTCGAAGGAGTTAGAAGCGAATACAAACAAAACGAGAGCCTAAAGAATGAGCGAAAAGCCGGGATAGTATAGGGCAGAAGCCAACTGTGGCTGGCTGGTCTTCAGTAAACAACAGCATATGGAATAGAACACAACAGCGCCTGACTACTTCGCAAGACCAAGTTTGACTTAGATTTTCTAATGCAATAAGAAGGCTTTTACTGCACTTTTCTTTCGCATTTAGTTTTAGGGCTTAATAGGGTGATTTGGGAGTGATATTTTTAGAAGAATTTGTCATTAGAACTCCCTTTAAAAACTTTAATTCTTAGATTAGTTTTTGAATTCAAATTTCAAGAGAAGATTGAAGGCTTTTCACGGGAGTAATTTCGGGTTTCTTCGAGAGATTTGAGAGAGGAGCTCGGGTGACACAATGAGACCGTGGAACCTTCAAAACTTGTTATAAGCTTTCTAACCTCACTTTATTTCATGAATTTGTAATGAATTTGTGGATTATTGCTATGTTTAGTGGCTATGTTCAATTGTTTTTTAATGGGGATAAACCCTAGAATGCTTTAGCTTTCATTTTAATTGAAATCCATGGTTTAAATGTTAATTCCTTTGGTTGGTTGTTGTTTAATTGTTGTGATTATTTTACTGATTTTACGTGTAATTGGTAATTTCGCAAGGTTGTTTGGAATTTGAAAAGGAAGAACAACCTAGGGCTTTAATTAAATAATATAGATTGGAACTTAATTAGAGATAATTACTATGGTCTTTAGGTCATTAATTATCACTCCTGTTTGATTAAATATTCATAATTGAGTTAGGGAGAGAAGAGATTCTTCTCTAAGCAATTAAGCGAATAAGTGGAATTTTGTCTACAGATATGGTTAATCCTAACATTTGAGTGAGACCCAACCAACGATTTTAACAAATCTTTCCTACACTTTTCAAATTGAATTAGCTAAAGGTTCTAGGGAAATTCTACCATTTGAACACTCTCTTTAAACTTGTTTTAAAATCATTTGTTTATTTCTTAGTTCTTTAATTAGCTTTAGGACTCCTTACTTTAGTTTTAAAATCTCTTTAAAACTATTTTATTGATTAGACAGTACAGAAGTAGTAAGTACTTCTGCTTGTCCATTCCGAGAGATCAATATCTGGGGACTTTCCTAGCTATATTATACTAAAAGGTACACTTGCCTACAGTGTTAATTTGTTAGATTAGAAACCCTAACAACATCCATGTAGAGTATTGTTAGAATGTTCAATTTGTGAATCAAGATAAAAACTTGATTTTAGAACTCTTGATCATCATACTTGCCTTTGTTTATTCTTCAGGAATTTTATCATATAATCTTCCTCCTTTTAGAGGATATTTATCATTAGAATCAAGTGTTAGGTCATGCTTTAGACGTGATTCAAAATTAAAAGTTATATTTTGTCCTTTTAGGACATCTACCCAAATAAGAATATCTAGAAACTCTCATAAATTTGGAAAATAATATATCACACATTTGATTTGCAATTATTTTCAAATTCCCAATCTTGTGAACTTATAGTTCACTTACTTTAGTAGGTAGATGATATTCTCATATGATATCCTTCTTCTATTGATGGCTTTCTCCCTCTAATATGGGGTACACTAGTTCAAAGTGTAAATCAAGAAATTACACAATAAAAATATCTACAAAGCAATATAAGGGGCAAGTATAATTAACCAAGATGAATAAATGTTTCCTCATATATGGACATACTCGATCTTCTCATCATCATTTTTCAATAATGATTCACTAAGACAGTTACTATATATTCTTCTACAACGATTTACTTACATACTTCAGGATATTAAGTCCATCGGGGACTTCATTTATCAAATGATAACATAGACAAAAATATGTATATATATATATATCAAACAACTTGTGTGCTGGTATGAAAGTAATTATATTCTTCACCAAAAATATTTCTTCGTAAGTAATGCTAGGTTTTACGAAGAACTTTAGAGAAAAATCATAATTAATACCTATTTTATAGTTCGCATATCATAAACAAATATTCATAACTATCCTTCTGGGATTACACTTCAGGTGTATAATTCTTTTTAGGAATTATATATGTACACTTCATGTGTACTTATTAATTATTTGGACAAGCTTTTTATACTTCTCAAGCGAATTTTATATTATCTTGAGTCTGCAAACTTTGAAATTTTCATTCTACCATTATGTGCATAAATACTACTCCCTCCATTTTTTTTACTTGTCACATTTTGGACATTACACTATTTAAATAATACGAAATTTTATATGTTTTCCTTGTATATACTAGAATGCCTTCAGACTTTTCTCTCTCCTCATTATTGTTTTTGGAATTTGTTATTAATGGGAGGGTAAAATAGGAAAAAGTTCATTAATTATTTTCTTGGAACTACAATGTGACAAGTAAAAGAAATACAGGAATTATCACAATGTGACAAGTAAACAATGGAGGGAGTGTTGTACTTTTGTGATTTTATTCATTCATAATCATGACCTACTAGCTATGACACCCCGCTTGAAGCACAAGTGAATATTTCAATTAATGTTATATTAATAACAAAATTGAAATATTATATTCATAAATAATTATAATATAGCAAAATATATATAACACATGTCACTAAATTATTAAAAAAAAACTAAATTGTCATAGTATTTGTGTTTCAAATTTGAGAAACGTTGAATAAATATAAGAATAAATATATTTTTATATAATGATATATTTATAAATAACATTCAATTTAAAATTTTATACTTTCTGACACATATTTTCTTATGAGGTAATTAACTCGACAATTTCTTTGCTTTCATGATTTAATTATGTTTTTTCATTAACATCTATAACATTAGAGACGGGCTCAGATCTTAAATTAAATTTTTAATTCCATGAATCAATCTACAAAACATATATAACATATAATATTATTAATTTATATGACATAATATATAGCAATAAATATATGAATATAATTAGAATTATTACCTCCTTCAACATGTAATTAGACTCCAGAGAAAAACTATACGTAGTAACCGTGAAACAATAAACCTTTGGCTACCTCTTTAAATAATATAATCATTTAGTTTGACTTGAAAAACAAATGGATGAGCTATGAGTTCATTCATTGATGATTTCAGGGTATTGCTTGCCCATCCATCCTACAAAAAGAAAAAAGAGGTTGTACATCTATTAAATAACAACAAAATAATACTAGTTGATGCATAAATAATTAAGATATTTCCACACAATAAATTATACTTTCCGATATAACTGAACCATTATTTCAATATCATATCAAAATAATATCAAGCACTTTCAACATGTACCTTAGAACATATTTATCGATAGCATTAAACATATGTCTGTTCATACAAATAAAAATATAAATATATTCATTATGTTTAAAAATTTATAAAATACACCTTCATTTATGTTATATGTCAATTATTATTCACGTGAATAATGTAATATTAAAATATCTTAATTTTGAATAATCAACATCTTTTGAGCATTTAGCACAATAGAATTTTGATCCAGTCTCCACCAACTTTCTATAACATACCATACAGGACTTGTAATAGAACTGGTTGTTCATATCATTGTTTACCACCATAACCTTGTAAGTATAATATTTCCCCATATTCAAAATGATAAACATTTGATTTTGCATTGTAGAAAATAATATGGAAACAATTCTATAAGACATGTGTAATATAGAAATGATGTATGATTACCTCAGTATTAGCATCAGAGACAATTTGAAAAAGCTAAGAATGTTGTTTTCTTATTTATTAAAACAATTTTTTCAATTGGCTCGACATCTCTTTGATTGTGTATCATCTCAGCTTCACACATATCATTTCTCTACAATCATAAATAATAACGATTCGTTAAATAATAAAGTAATATGAAATAATAAAAATACAATAACAATCTAATTTAACATAAAGTACCTTATCTTATACGCATCAACCTCAGATATGTTTATATTAATATAAACCTTGCTTGCGCTTGTTGTTGATATATCATACACATCTACAAGAAGATTGTTAAGTTCAATAAATGAAGTAGTATTCAATAACTATGTATAATTTGAAGTAATACACCTAAACTTCTTAACTATTTCAAATAAAATTATCAACGCATGGGTTTTTTACTTTCAATGAGCATATCATCATTAATATGATGTGCCATTAAACCCCATAATTTTACTTTTAAAAGAGTATCAATGTAAAATACAAATACTTAGAGAACACAAAAATCAACATATCTCAATATATAAAATCAAATGAAAGTTAATTAGATGAATATAAACCTATTAGTTTTTACCTCTTATCTTTCAATTCAATTTTTTCGAATGTTAGCTTTTCTTCCATGTGCAAGTATCTCATGAATAGGACCCATCTTGCACAACATTCCAATAATATCTAATAAAAAGATAAATATATTACATCAACAGCATAGTGAATGGTTCCATCCTATGTTTTCGAATGTAAAAAATGAATTCGATATCACACAGAAAAAAAAATGTAGTGTATGTCATTTTGAAAGCGGAAAGAAATATCTTTGAATTCAACCAATTCAAGTATTTATGCATCTTGATATTTGTGTTATTTGTATTGATATGCCTAACCATAATTCCAAATCCAAAAAAAATCAAATAATCGGGTTAAATAGGCTTGTAGGGTTGTTTGCTTTGAGAAACTTTTAAATTCTTAATAATATAAACACATCCTTCAAGCAGCTGACTCATGTACTTTTGTATTAAATTCACTGGGAAATTGCTTACATGTGTGAGTCATTGTTGTGTGGTTTCAAGCCGAACATTCCAGTTTTAGGCAAGCGTACTTATTGGTGTAATAAGGCAAGAAAGTTCCCAGATTATCGAACTCTTGGGACGGCCAAATACTAGTACTAACTATGCTTCTACTGTTTAATCGAAATAAACTTTTGAAAAGATTTTTGAAAATAAAGAAACAATTCAAAATAAAATTAACAACTAAGAAAGAAACTAAAGGTTTTAGAGAAAATTTGAAAAAAGGATGTTTAAACAGTGGAATCCCACTAGAACCTTTAACTAATTCAATTAAAATATTATAGGTAGGGATGTTTAGAAAACATGGTTGTGTCTCACTCAATTAATCGAATAATTCCTATCTCTAAGGAAAGATACTTCGATTGAACTTAATCGTTTAGAGAAGAATTTCTTCCCTCCATGACCCGATTATGAACATATGAAGACTTAGGAGTTAAATTAAATGACATAAAGACCGTAATTAGTATCTTTACTCAATTACCAATCCTTATCGTTTAATTATTGCCATAGGTTAATCTTCCTTTCTCAATTCCAATCAACCTTGCGAAAGCATCAATTGCCAATAAAATTAATGGCACAAACAATTCAATTAAGCAACAACCAACAAAAATTCATAACAATCAAACCATAAAATTAATCGGAATTGACATCAAGAATTCTAGGGTTCATCCCATTCAAACACAAAGAAAAGTAGCCACTAAACATATTTCTAAAACAGAAATGCGTAGATAAATTTATGAAATAGAAAGAATTTATGGAATTTAGGATAAGAATCAAAGACTCCATAATTTTGGTGAATGTCCTAACTTGTCTCTCGAGTCACCTGAAGAAACCCCAAAGTTACCTCTAAATTGGGCCTTCAAGAAATTCTTTACAATATGAATAAGTGAATCTAAAACCTAAACTTACTTTTAATCTAGCTAATGGGGGGTGGGGGGAGAATGGGGTATTTATAGTGAATTCCCCTCCTAGAATCGCCCTAATTCTTTCCAAAAAAGAATGGGAATTGAATTATGAAAGAAAAAGGAAATAGAAGTCAAAAGAAAAATAAAAAATTGCATTTTAGTCCCTCTGTATGACTTTTTGTTCCTGGTCCAGAAAGATTCTAGAAAATTTTCACTTTGTTTATTTGTTTCTTTTTCTGATCAGGTAAGTTGCTTTCCAAATTAAGAAAGTAGTTTTCAATTCTTTAGTCCTTTTGATCCCTTTAATATACAATTCAGATCTTGATATATTCATATGATTTATACATAAATTTCTTAGCTTTCAAAAAAATATTGAATAAGCTCGATTGAAGCTCTACAGATCGAGTTATGATCATTTTACCGAAATATATCAACTTGGAACGTCATGTGAGAATACGTATCTTTGCATTGTACTTTGGATGAACAAATGAACTTCGATTGAGACAAAATTTATCTTTATGAAAACGTCATGAAGTTCTCTATAATCTCTAAGAAGGATACTTCTTCAATTAAGGTCATTAAGGAGGTAAAAATCTACTAGAAACTGCATTGCGTAGCTATGGAAAATCTATTTTGGGCAACTTGACATTTTTTCTCCTTTTTCGTCCGTTCTTGCTCTAAAGGCCTTCGTTTTGACTTGTTTTCAGCATTACTTCATTCTGAAGGTACCTATATCAATAAGAGAAAAATGCGGTTCAAATAATTCATTTTATAGACAATTATACTAAAAACTAATAAAAACAATAGCACTCAAAAGGAGAAAAACGAACATCTCAGTCATATTAATAAACAACAAATAAGTAAATGATGATATAAAATAAAAAATTGGATATTATGACATGTATAAAATTGTATGGCTTAAAAAATATTTCAACAATTTTTTTGTTTTAATATGCACTATAAATAAAGTATAATATCCTACTTATATTATCTATTTTAATTTGAGTAATAGTAAATTGTTTCAAAATATCGTAAGGCGTACATGTTCATCCAAAAGAACCATTTTGAGGGAAAATAATTTTCCAGTCACAATGTTCATTAAATCCCACATTCTAGTCACTCTAACTTTAATCTTTTTTCCTGCAGTATCTGAATATAACTTTTTTCTAGAGACTGATAATTGGTAATCATTATATTCCTGTTGCCCCTGTAGTAACAATAAAACACCTAAAAGCAAAGTAAAATTCACAATGTCAATAAAACTAAGTACAATATTAATGTCAGTATATATTTCAAAATAAATACAACTAATATTACCTGTATGTATATTGTTGGATATTTACTATGGGGAAATTGTCTATTTATATACTTAAATTACAATGTTTTCTAATTCTATACTTTTTCTTTACTTTCCTCTTTATATACCAACTATTTTTGTGCATCTAATCTACCCTACCACCATAACTCACGGCGGATTCCAGCCAAGAACACATACATTTCATGTGACTACATTTTTTGAGAATAAAATTGGAAGATCACAATTTTCCTTGGTCAAGGAAACATCATCCTAGTTTTGATATGCATTTCATGAAGCTGGCTCACTCCTTAGTTAAGTAATTCATTCTTAAGAAGCCAAAAGCAAACAAGTTTAGAAAAATTCTAGAATAATGGGATAAGTAAAAGTTTAGAGTTTTTACAAAAAAAGTTAACTACAATTCGTTACCAAAAAAATGGCAACAGACGAGTAAGTTATGTGAATGTCATCTGGTATCATTTACCACCAGGTTTTGACATTTGTTGCTATACCTCAAATCTCCCTCAACGAGCATTTGAGAACCAATCTACCATAGGTTCTATCTATAGAACCCTCAACTCTTCCCTGTCCTTGCACTTAAAAGAATAAGAAGAAAACAATCATAATATAATGATAACCCAAAACAGATTGAAACTCGACCATCCATCCAATAAACCTTTCTTCCTAATACTATTCACATGCCGCAACTGCGTGTGTACTTTATGTACATCCAACAACAACTGCAATATCTATTGTGTTTAATATGTGGTCACCTTGATGTTTGCCAATGAAGAGATTGTCAAGAGCTCGAGCATAGAACTCTCTTCAGTTCGTTCTCTGTGTTTCAGAGAGCCTTGCTAGATATTTAACATTAATCCTCTCTCATCAAATTGGAGGAAAATTTAGTTCATTTGGTGGTTCTATGGCCATTATTAAGAGAGATTCAGTTGTTGGGTTTGGAGAGAAAATTGTGATCTTCCAATTTTACCATAAAAAAATGTAGTCACATGAGATACACGTGTATTCTTGGCCAGAATCCGTCATGGGTTGTGGTGTTGGGGTAGTTTTAAATGCATGCAAATAATTTGGGTATATAAAAAGAGAAAAATAAAGAAAAAGTATAGAACTAGAAAACATTGTATAGTTTAGGTATATATAGACAATTTCCTTTTACTATAAACAATATTTTTAACTATATTATTTTCTCACTTTCCATTATTGTGATGTAGAATTTCAATACTTTGCGTGAAGTAACTCAAGAGATAGCAACTACAATTAACCATGACAAAATACAGGTTTTGGCAAGTATACACCAGTATTTTCAAATGTTTTTCCTTGACTGTAGTTTATTGTCATTGCGAAGCAAACTTTAATTAGGACTTACCTCCTTACAAATTGAAATGACCACTTTGAATCTCACAGAGATATATCAATTCTATTGACGTAATGTATAATTCTTGTACTTGTTCTCGTGATTGCCTCTGTATTCTATCACACTTTCTCCTAACCTTGTAATGATTAAACTTATCCCATTACACAAACATTTAATTTGGTTTATATTACACAAGAGAAGTATCGGGACACCAACTTTTAAATCAATGCATGATTAAAAATTCCTCAAAATTTCAATGTGTTAAGGAATTAGAAGGAAACAAACCAGTTGGTTCATCAAATGAAGCATACTTGGACAAATCTATCAGCACTCAAGAACGTCTTTATATTAATAGGAAGTAAATAAATAATATAGGAGTTGACATTATCCACAATCTCATTGGTTGGTGCAAGGATCGCTCTTTCGCATATATATTGGACGCCAATGAACTTATTCGACAAAATAGGATAGATTTTATTCAGAATCTACTTAGTTTTATTCGTCCCTTTCTCAATTGGAAGATCATTTTGAACACTAATCAAAGTAGATTCTTCTTCATATTCTAATGCAATTGCAAGCAACTTTTCTTCGCCTAAATCTGAGATCTATTTGCTGAACTCTTTAATTTCTTCACTTAAAGTCAGGTATATATTTCATAATCGCATGTTGGTTGTAAGAATAAAGACGTTACAGTTCTCCCATAAATGCTTGGATTTGCTTATGGAAGGATGAATAATATCTTCTATATTGCCATTTAGTACAACCGACAAGGTTTGTCTGAAATTACCCCTAAGCAAAAAAATATGTCTTCCAAATATTTTATTTTCACGTCCGGATCCGCAAATTGCATGATATCTATAAATGAATGATCGATGGCTTCAAAAGTATTCTTGTTTAACATTAGTACCACATCCCAAATAAGTAAAAAAGCCTTACAAATTAGTTCAGCTAATGAGATTGTTGAGTGATAGAACAAGTTGAATAATCATCAATGTTAACAAGAATCTTAAATCTTGAATGTGTAGTTCTTCCACAAGTGAAGCAATCCCAGAAGAAGCGATAGCTAGTACCATCTTACCATGAGAACGAAGCCGTGCTATTAATGTCCTCCACAAATATGTCTTTACCGTTCCACCACTGCCATAAATAAACACCACCAAAACCTCTATCAGCATTATCTAGAAGAGTATCCTGCACAGACAATTGCTCAATGTTTAATCCTACGTATAATGTAGAATATTCTTGAGCAAGGAATAATTTATTATAGTATAAATCTTCCAAAATCAATCTATTTGTGAAGCCATTGTTCGGATGAACTTGAGGAAAAGGGAGCATCATAAATTCTCTAAAAAGATCTGTTGCTTCTATTCAATATCTTTTCTATCTCGAACAAAGCATAGTTTTTCAATTGATCAGATGTTAAAGATACATGCTTAGAATTCAATATTCTTCTTTGTTGATACTGAATATCATGTGAAAGTATTTCCTAATTCCCATCCCTTAATTTTAACGGATTTGTGACTTCATATAATAGTGAAATAGTGATAAATAACTCTCTCAATTGTTCTCCAATTTGTCATTACGATGTGTCTCTCAATGCCTAGTAATATTCATCTCCACCCAAGAAACCTAGAATATGACATACTTCCTTAAACACTGGATAAATCACGTTGTTAGCAACTCTAGTAACTCAAAATTTTCAGGTCTTTTTACTATGTTTAACAACATAAGTAATAAAAATTTTCACCTGCAAATGGATGTACATGTACTGATAGACCTTCCAGATTTTCTCTAAGACCAAATCCTTTTCTTTTGATGGCAAACAGATATCATAGGAAAATTAACATACATAAGCATTTTAGCTTATGAATTATTTTTATTAGCATGCATAATTGAGTAAGCATTATATGATAGGTACTATCCATATTCATCATTTCATCTAAATGGTCATCGTCATTTAACCCTACTTTCTGTTCATCGGGTACGTGGAAAGTCAATCTCTCAACAGAAGGATTCCTATATTGGATCTCAAATTTTGACAATTTCCAACATGCTTCAGAAGCAAATACGTAATGAGAATATAAGTACCTTTTAATTGAAGGATACAAAGGGGTAGCGAAGGAAAAAAATAAGGCCCAATAATAAGGGTCTTACACCTTTGGGGCGTGTTTTAATCGGTTGCTGTTCAGAAATCGCGTAGCCACCGATTTCACTTCTGTTGATCGATTTTCCATTTTTTTCATCATGTATTTTTCCAACGATCCTTCTAGCTATTCTCCTTCTCCTCATGAATCTCAGACTTCTACGGCCTTTTGGAGTATTCTTGGAGCTTACGAGGGTCTTTCGTGAAAGAAAAAACAAAGAACTAGAAGAGAAAATAAGAATTGTTAAAATTGTTTTCTAGAAAATTTGAAGAACCTTTTGTGTTCTTCTTTTCTCACGAATTTTGGCCAAAATAGGGGAGAAGAGAGCTCTAATTTCGTGATTGTGGCTAATGGAATGAATGAGAGAGGAGTCTTGATTGTTTAGATCAACTTCTAATGAGTTCTGGATAGTTTCTAAGTGATCACAACCACCTCCTAGATTCTCTCTTTTCTAACTAACACTCCAAGGAGTTAATTTTCTCAATGGTACCTGTCACCCTAGAAAAGAGCTTAGGGTTTCGTCGTAGGCTTGTTCTAGGCCTTGGACTTTTCGATCCTACATTCAGAACACACCCGCTCATCTCTATTTGGTCCAGTTATTTCTGGGCTTTTTTAATTAAAAGAATTAATTTAAAAACCGAATAACTACAAACCCAATATGTAATGAAGCCTTGGGCTTGTTATTTAATTAAATAACTTAGCCAAATTTACTTAATAAATGCTTAGGGCCTTAATAATCAAATAACCCTTATTTCTTCTATAATTCTTTTATTCTTGTGTTGTGACAATTAAGTCACCCAACTTTCATGAGCTACTCCAAGGACAAAGGCTAAATTATTTCATGCTACTAAAAATAACTAAAATACCCTTGCTATAGAATAGCAGTATTTCTCATTTTAAATATGTACATTTATCAACATATGGAGATATTGAACCCCAGAACAATACTGCATAAACAAGTGTTTGCCCTATAGGTTTAATGACAAAAATACCCCTCTACGTAACACTTATCATTGATTATAGGTTGAGTGCACTAACTCCTTCCTCAATGATGTCTAATATCCTTAGATGTCTACTCTCAATAATCAATGACTTCTCAGGATATTTCTTAATTATCTTAGGAAGCTACCTTAAATAAAAAATCAAGAGACATTTCCCAGGCCTGGATTTTATCAATTATCTCAGACAATCACAAGGAGTTGATTCCCATAGAAGTTATTATATGAGTCCATCTTGACTAACTATTTCCAACTATCCAACATACGAGGATTATTGACCTCATGGATGGAAGTCTCACCTATAGCACATCTAAACAGAAGGAGCTTAGCTTCGCTAGACTGCTAACTCATACTCTTAACCATAGAGTACTCATGCACAATGTAGCTGTGATAGACTAGGTTTATTTTTCTTTATAGTACTTTCTAGAAAACCTCTATAATAGGGTCCGGTTCTATATACTCCAAGCACACTTATATAATAGTCGTGAAAAGACCACCCATTGATTTAAGGTACGATCTTTTATTTTCTGTATTTTTTATTACTTTGCTAAATATCTAAGTTATGAATATCTATAAAGTATTATACAATGTCCTTTATTTTCATGGCATGCCCAACTCCATTGTTCGGTCAAGAACAATAATACTTATACTTTAGGTAATAGTAATCCGCACCTTACTGTGAAGGACAACCCAGTACGTGGATTGTCTACTTAAAGTGCATGGACCTTATGTGTGTATAGTGAATAAATGCATCCAAACAAACACATAATGGTAAAGATTATTTCATATTAATTCTATTACGTATAGAGTTTTACATCAAATAGAAGTCTTTTTGGGAATAATTGCAAACATTATCTACTTCTCTAGTACTTTGAGACCCATCAACAAGATTACGTGCAACATTTCCTTAATAGATCCTTGCTAATATACTTGAACAAATAGTTTATTCTTCTTCCTTGATTACACCATTCCAAATTTATGAGTTTGATATTTGACAACTAAGTCAACATTGTGGGGTGCTAGCCACCTGTTATCAATTTTTACCCCATTTTTAAGAGCAATTCTCTTATTATTTCTCCTTCTGTAAATAGGAAATCTATTTTTTTGAAATATTAGTCTATTCACTGAAACTTTTTCAGATAATTATTAGAACATATACTATCAGTCATGTAGGGAGAATATTTATTGGTAGAAATACATGGACCGTGAATGATCAATTGTAGTACTGAATTGAATGAAATAGGGTTAGTGCACTTATCAGGCAACTTGGCTGATATTACTCGATCTATATCAGATTTTGACGTATACTTATCATTAAGGTGCAAAAATAACAATATATGAGCATGCTACATTTCTCTCCTTCGAAAATTCTATTGTATATACTGCTGTAAAAAGAAAAATGCATTAAGTATATGGCATTATGTTAAATAATCTAAAAATTAATGATATATTTTTTTACCAAGATTACCTGCTAACTCTGTCAAAATGACTACTTTTCGCAAGTCTTTCATCAACGAATCCAAATTTATTTTGGACACATGCGCAATGAAATCAGTGTTGGAAACCGTAGGCAAAAACAAAATTAAAACTAAAACTACAGAAATCCACCAACAGAATCTGCACATACTAGAAACCGATTAGATAGAAATTATCTCAATGTTTTGATTGTTCGATGTGGAGGCGCTGCTGTTTACGCTTCGCCCTCTACTGGTATCCACACGACGAATTCCTCTGCAAGCGATCAGGATGCTAGTCCCTTCTGTGTTCTGAAAACTGTTCAGAACTGATCCTGACTATCTGGTAATAGTTTGTATTTCGGAGAGAGGAGGCTAGATACTATATCGCCGTTCTAGGGTTTAGGGTTTCTTTTTTCTTTAATCAGATAAAGGACGACTGCCAAGAAAAGTTAACATAACCTTTTATAGCTGTCAATATCAAAACCCTAACTGTCATCTAATGACAGTTTAATCTCGTCCGTCTATTCCTATAATCATCCAACGGTTGGATGAGTAATATTAAGTAATTAATTTCATTTATTCGATTAAATAAAATTAATTACTTATTAACTTACCAGAAAATACAATATGGAATCTTATTCCCCTTTTGTATACGTTCAACGAATCTGGACACAATCTAGATTAATTGAACGTGGACATTATGCTCACAAGATCGTCTGTGCGTGTGACCCTATAGGTTCACTTAACGTTGGTAGTGAATGAAAAATGTCCTAGACATTTATTCACAAAAAGTAAGCGGCCTCTAGCAAGACATTATGCTTACCCAAGTTAAGTAAATGCAATAATAACCTAGCATCAGATTTATATTTAGTCCTTTTGTCACACGATATTCTAATTAAGTATAAGGCATGGACCAAGTCATCCTTATAAAACTTAATTAACCATTTACTTGATCACCAGGCAGACTGTTCCAACAAATAATATTAATAACACCTTATTAATACTTATTTGAGCATGGCCATGCATATTTTCCAGTCTCCTTATCAAGGGGTCCATGGATATCTCTCTCTAAAAAGAGAGGGACAAATCCCTTTTACTATCTCCAATATTCAAGCCATGACAAGAAAATAAGCCAACCAATAGTCATAATAATTACCTAATTAAAAGTGATGTTTGACTATGTCAAAACATATTTTCTCCCCATGCAAGAAACATTAGAAACATTAGGTCAAAGGACACCAAATATAAAACTGAGAAGAAATACTTATAACTTAAACTCATGCTTTCACTTTGGGTCATATCCAATACAATATTCTCAATATGTATTTATGAATTGATTTTATATCTTATATTCATGATCAGTAAAACTTGACCATCAATCAACTTCACACTAGTTTACAAGATGTAATAAACTATGGACAAATAAGAATATTATTTTATTAGCTATAAGGGTTTTACTATCAAGTCACATACTTGATGACCAAGAGCATAAAATACAATTAAAAAATACATGCTTCATAAATCATAAATGTTAGTCAATTGGTCTTAGGGCATACACTAACAATCAGGTCTATCTTTAGCTTTCTGTTCAAGTATAAATTCTAAACACTTTGTATTCTCAGGGTACTTTGAATTGCACGTGAATGTTAAAAAAATGTGTGGACAGCCATAACATCTACAAGTAACTATTGCGTCTTGATAATTTTGTACCATATATCTGGCTCCACTTGTGAATAATGATGGTAAAACAAAATGTCGCCTTGTATAAAATATGGTGTTGTGTCACTGCTAACTACAACATCTCGCAAGTTATTGTATAGTTCAAACCACAGCTTTTTCTATGAAGAATCCATTATAAGTTGGACTCTTCAATACAAGTGAATGCATCAACAACAAATTAGTGAAAAGAGTCTACCACCCCACGGTAGAGTTTAGGGTTAAGTCCAAACAAATCTCTAAAGTTAGGAGGCTTGGTCAAGTAAGATCCTAAACTTTATTTTGGAACAAGTAACCCCTAAACTTTCTTACCATTAAAAAAATTATGAAAAAAAACCTATAATTCCTAAAATACCCTTTAATGGAGAAAAAAATTTTAGAAATATAAGTTTAAGTTCTCAATCGAGGTCATAATTATTCAAAAAAACTAAATAATTATGTTATTAATTGACAAACATTCAACCTTGAGGATAAATTTCTTGAGTTTTTCTCTCCATAAAAGATTATTTTAGAAATTATGCACTTATTTTCATAATTTTTAATAGTAGCATAAAAGTTGGGGGGTTATTTATCCCCAAAATAACTTTAATTCGGAGATACTTGCCAAAAAAGCGCATGAATTATAAATATTGTGACAATTAGACACTTGAACTTTTAATTGTGACATTTAAGCGCCTCTCAATATTTAATTAGGACAATTAAAATTTTTTTTAATATTAAAAACACCTAAAGTTTGAAAAATTTTCAAAACTCTGCTTCAAAAAACTTATAATTAATAATTAAATAATTAATTTTTTATTTTGTTCAATAATTTTGAATGGTTATATGCCATTAATTAAAAAAAAGAATTATTTGTATTATCCTTCGGTTATTATAACTATTTAAAATAAAATTATTAGAATAACACTAAATGTTTTCATTAATCTGGTATAAAATGTTACTAGTTAAATGTTTTCATTGTTTTCATTATAATTATTATTAAGAATTCATCAAATTTTCTTAACATCTATAAATTTTTTCTTTAAAAATATTTACCAATAACTTTTCATCCAAAAAAAAAAAAAAAAAGGCTAGAGAGAGATGAGACTTTTTAATTTTTAAAAAAATTTTAATTTTTAAATGTCTCATTTTTTTTATTCTTAAACAATTTGTAAATTTTTAAAAAAATTTTTTTCCTATGTGTTTCTCTTTTTTGCCCCTTTATTTTGTCAAACACTTTATTTAAGATATTTTTTTCAAAATTAATTGTAGTGACTTTTGATTATGATTTGTAATGTTTTATTTTTAAATATGATATTTTCATAAATTTTTTAAATAATTGTAGTGTGATAAAGAATTAAAACAACTTACGTAAAAAATTATAAATTAAATTATTTAATTGACAATGATTTAAAACTTTTTTTGAAAAGTCTTTTTTATATTAACAAAATCTCAATTATCTGAATTAAGAATTGAGACACCCCTAGATGATAGAATTAGATGTTAGAATTAGATGTTAAAATTGACACCACCATCATACTTTATAATCAAAATCATACAAAACCCTCCCAAGTCTTCTGTTCCCTTTTCTCATTCTTCTTTCTCCCTTTCACCAAACCAAATACATCAACAATCACAGTCTCTCTCTCTCTCTCTCTCTCTCTCTCTCTCTCTATCTATCTCTGTGCAGAGATACAGTATCAGAGTTATACACAGACAGGCACAGGAAGATCATAAACAAGGAAGATCATAAACAAGGAAGATCATATACAAGGAAGATCATATATAGATACATAAAGTTATATATATATATATATATATAGGGTTAGCATTTCTGGGTGTGGGGATTGAAGGAAAGCACAGAGGAGAGAAAATGAGCAGCGGAGGAGCAGCAGCAGGCGGTGGTGTAAGTGGTAGGGTTTCAATACCTAACAATGTGAGGAAGACGATCCAGAACATAAAGGAGATCACCGGTAACCACAGTGAAGAGGACATCTATGCAATGCTCAAAGAGTGCTCTATGGATCCCAACGAGACCGCGGACAAGCTCCTCCTCCAAGGTTACGGCCACTCACTTTTTTCTCTGTGTCATGATCTCAAATTTACTTCTGATCTATATTGGGTTAATTTTTTTGTTTCATTACTTGGTTTATTAGTTATGTTGTTAATTGTTAGTTGTTATGGTATAACTTTTGCCATGCTGTTAGTGATTGGGAAAGGTTTTATTTCTTAGCCTGGGGGAATTTATTGGGTATCAACAGACGACCAGGGCGCATATGTGGGAGAAGCTTCTTCACTAAGTAGGAGCTGATGTACCCTCGAATGTAACTCCACTCCCCTGCATCCTATATTTTCTGGTGTAAGGGGAGAGAAAATTTATAACCTGTATTCATGAGGGGTGGATTGAAATGGGTTGTGCTTTTGGTAAATGAAGAAGGGCAGTATGAATGGAGTATGAATATTTGTTAAGTATTTATTCTGGGGGTTTGAGAATAAATATAACTCTTCTGGAGTGTTAAGTTACATTTCTCTATCATAATGAAAGATATGGCCTTTGGTTTGTAGTTATAAAATTTAGCAGTCACATGGAAAACCATTCCTTTTAGTTAGCATTTTGAGTTTGGCATGTCAAGGTGGGTGATTTGTGTTGATTATGATTCAACGACAACAACAACAACCAAGCCTTAGTTCTAAGTCAATTGGGTCTGCTACATGAATCAAAGAAGGATTACACGTGTTGATTATGGATTCACGTTGAGAAAATTGCATTGTCATTGCATACAATGCTGTAGGTTGATCTTCCTTCACTTCATTTATTTGTGAATCTTCTTTTGTAAACAGACGGTTCTTTTCTTGTTTTGCAGATACTTTTCATGAGGTAAAAAGGAAGCGTGACAGAAGAAAAGAGGTACAGTCATTTGAGAGTCAAGTTTTTACCATAAAATATTTTATTAGCAGTCCTCTAATGTCTTTCTTTTTCTGAGTATTACATGAACATTTAGACATGTTTGTATACTTTTGACTCTGAGAAAAGGTATTGCATGTGGAAGGTGCAAGCTGCGAGCATTGAATAACAGTAACTGGCAAATGTTGCAAGTTTATGCCTAAGGGCTCGTAGAACAGAAATCATGATGAATATCTCAATTTTAGTAGCCCTTGAGGAGGCTTTCCAGTATGGATTTAAATGTTTTCTGGGAGGAATATCTCTTACTTTGCATAATAGACTGGAAATTATTTTATGTGCTTGGCAACCTAGTTATTGTTATTAGATACATTTATGAACCTGATTTAGAGTTTCTTGAAGTTCACTCTTAATAATTTCACTTTATGTAATAGCTTAGGTTTACTTTGTCCCCTTTCTTTGTTCTTCCTCCCAATTCACCCATGGGGAAAACTATGGTCAGTGGGATGTCTGTGTAGTCTAGATTTTCAGTTCTCTTGAAAAAGCATGGCAACTATCCTTCATAGTCTTCAGAGTCTCCTTTCAATTCATCATCAAAAGTATTTTGTGTTGGGAATATTTATTTGCATTAAATCACTTTTGGTTTAATTTGTATTCCTTTATTTGACTGAACTAGTTCCCTTTTTGATTGTTGCTTAATTATTCTACTCACTTAACTAAATTGATGAGTAGATGTAAAACTGATGCCCTTTTAGTTTTCTGCTGTCCTTCTTTGGCTTTCTTTCCTTGCTTAGTCTATCTTTTTGTTTCTGTAGAATTTGAATAAGGAGCCTGCAGAGTTGAGGTGGAAACCTGGGATGCAAGGGCGGGGTAGCAGGGGTGGCCGAGGAGCCTCTTCTTCACGTAACATTTCTCATGGTAAATATCTGTTCCTGTGTAGTTGGATAATTTTCTAGCTTGTTAGGCTTCTCTACATCATGCCAACATCCTTTTTAACCATATCTATGATCTTGTTTTTCCTTGTCAGATGCTGGTGGTGGAAGGAACTTGGCTTCTGGAAAGGAGAATGGAACTAGTCAAGTTATAGAGAAGGGTGTTAACATGTCTTCCCTGTCTACTGCTCCGGAGGCAAAGAATAAAGAGGCAGTATCTGCTGCAAGGTGCAGTATCTTTTTAAGGCTCTGCTTCATATGTAATTCTGAAAAATTTGTAATAACCTATTCTTTCATTTGCCAAAAGTCACCTATATGATCCTTTTAAAATGCCCATTTTACCCAGCACGAAGTGATAATTACAATTGTCAAGGGAGGTTTAATCTTTTTTTATCAAGGAATTTCACATCCCACATTTCTGATCGTAGCTAAGATCCTTCCCTGTACTATTTTCTCCGCCATCTCCCAACTTGAAGACTTCGTCGGGGATTTTTTTCTTTTTTTATTATTCTTTTAAAATTTAGTCTTTTTTGTTGATCAATTACCCCTTTGGGTACATTTTTAAGTTTCTTTTATACCATATAATTGCTACCTGTTGATTATTTCCTTCTTCTTTCAGCCTCTCAACTGCCAATGCCAGTTGTCCTACTGTTGTAGCTTCAGGGAATATTGCTGTCACACATGATCCCCAGGTATCTACAGATCCTGCTGCTGGCAAGTCTGAGGGATTACTAGCACCCCCTGAATCAAATAAAAACCCAGCTATTGCTCCTGGGTCTGAGGATCAATCTAGGCAGCAGGTATTAGGTTCTAGTAATTTGGCTGCAGTGCAGTCGTCAGGAGCTTATTTCTCAGCTTCAGATCCTGTACTATTGCCATTGCAAGATTCAAGGCACCTTAATACCGTCGGTACGATTAGGCGTGAAATGGGAAGTCAATGTACCAATTTCGAGCAGATCCCTTCAAACTCTGATAAAAGCAAATCAACTTCTGGTGAGTAACTTAAACTTCCAATTTGCATTCACAAAGCAACTTCATGATCACAGGAGAAAAGAGGCTATGATGGCTTGTTAAGTTTTGTTCCGTAAAATCTGAAACAGTAACTTCAGAATCTGGGAGCTGCATTATACAAGGAATGCTGCCAAGCAAGATCCAGAGTGTGGGAAAGAATCACCATTTAGAGTCCTCGCAACATGCAAGTTCGTCTGTCAGTAGGACCTCATCTAGTTACAACACTAGGTCTCAAGTGATTGGCGCACAGAAAGGTAACTGATATTTGCTACTTTAGCATTCATTTTGTGTTAATTTTGCTAATGTTTTTGTAGCTTAATTAAATGGCAAATGGTTGCGTTGCTTAAATCCATATTAGTTTTTAGATTTTAGCACACATAGCATGCATTAGTTACTGCAATGGTCAACTGTGTTTTGCCATGTTAAAACTCAACATGTCGGCAGTAAGAACTCATACTTTTTTGTATTAGTTTAATGTAAGTGTTTAATAAACATAGAGAAGGAAGAACATTTAAAATCACTTCATAATGCAGCTTAATTTTACATTCCAGTCTAAGTTAACTAACGATTACAGGACATTCAGAGCTTCGAATTTTGGAATATTTAGTGTATCATTTTCTTATAAATGATTGTATGTATTGGAGAATTAAGTATATCCAATCATAAACAACTAGGAGGATGAGAAGTTTGAAACTTCTATGAATCATTAAGCTTTTATGAGCTTCCACTAACTTACTTTCTCCTCCAATTTGCAAGACTTTCTAGCAAACAATGAAGGGAGAAGACTCGCTGCTTTTTTTCTTTTGGGGGACATGCTATTGTTTTTGAGCTGTTCTTGATTGTTTATTGCATCTGCTTATGGCTGAAAAAATGTTGAAAGAAGCTATATTTGAAAAGTTATCCTAGGATGTTTTCCAAAACTGCTTTGCTTATTGGTGCTATTAAAAATGAAATTGTACAACTTTTTCAAAAGCCCTTTTTTTAAAACTTTTTTACTTTTATAATCTCAGAAGCTTAAAAAAAGCTCCATCGACCAAGAACAGGCCCTATAGATATTATGTCTGTAAGCTTCAAAGATGCCTTGTTCGTCAATGATATTATGCTTGATAGGAAGAATTGTACGTCTGGTAAGATAATATTTGAGAACTCGGTGCTAAATCCGGAGTATATAATGCGTAGGAATTGCAGTTTAGATACTGTAATTTCTTGGCACAGATTATAGGAAATTGGCAATACTGTGTAAAAATTTGCTAAAAGAAGCAAATGGATGTTATATTAGACAGAGTGGCATATTACTCTGATAAATGAATTGACTAGAAAGATTGTCTGGTTGCTGACTTACCATGAGATATTGTATATTTTATCTTTTCTTGTGCTTGATCTATGGTGTTTTCTCAATCCTTGGAATGTGCAATGATATTTTCTGATGTTTTAAATTTTCTTAGGATTTCCCATTGAGAATGGTGCTGTATTTGAGAAGAGTGCATTAGAATGTACACAGGCTAATTTATATAGATCTATTGTGGGGTCTAGACTTACTGTTAAGATGTAAAGCTGTTGAGAACACATGCAAAAAACAATTAATTCTCAGTGCTCCTATCTGCCTGGCTGCATATGTACTTTTCCTGGCAGGGAGATTGATTGGTTCCAAAACATAGTGCTGGTAGTCTCTTGGGGTGAATGATGATAGACTAGTCTAATGGTAGTGGACAGATGGTATAAGCAAATATTATCGGTTGGGATGCTTGGTTTGCTCTGGTGCAGCTGGGAATATAAATTGGGAAAGAATTTAAAGTGTTCCTTAATGGCTTCAGAGGTTGGTGTTCAAGTGGTTGTGGAAGGAAAAACTACCCATATAGGGGGGAAAGGCTAATATGGCTGGTCCCAATCCCAGTTTAGTCCTCGCTGTGCTGAAGTGAGCTCAGATTACAGGCTGCAAGGTGCATGGCGTTCCTTTTTCTGTTAAGTTTTGGAATTATTCAGCCCTCTGGGGTTGAATAAGGAGAGCTTTCCTTTGAATTTCTGTTTCATTTATTTATTTAGTTTTAGATCAAGCAGATTCACTTTTGTTTAATTGGTACCTGTCTTGATACGGACTTAAACATCTCACTTGTATAAATTTTCTCTCTCTCTCTCTCTCTCTCTCTCTCTCTCTCTCTCTCTCTCTCTCTCTTTTGTGAATACAAGCACACACGCACGCACACACGCACGTGTATATGTTCGTACATTATGTGTGCGCATGCAGGTATGTGTCAGCTCCTTTTCTTTTGTAATTGCTATATTCTTCCGGCAGGAATTGAATACATGTTGGAACCAGCCAAAGAAATTCAGTCTAGTCTTGATAAGTTACAGGACTCATGTCACGAGGGTATGGGTATTATTTGGAATATGTACCCTTGTATTAAATTTGAATGGTACTCTCTGAACTTGCTTCACAAATCCAGTTTTTTGGTAGTTGTTTGAAGTCGTTGCTTTATGGAATATTACGAGATACTGAAGGTTCCATTGTTGACTATTTTTCTTTTCTATTTAGTTGGCCCAAGCAAGGAGTGGAAACCAAAGTCAACTACTTCTAATCTTGCCCAGGGGTCAGGAACACCTGGTTCTTCTGAGGCTTCTGCAGTTCCGGTTAAGGCTAATGCCCCATTGCAGACTACATCAAATTCTCTCGACTCGGAGGAGACTAATGTTGAACTGCAGGGGAAGTTAGAGGAATTACATATTTCAGATGATAAATATGTGATCATCCCCACTCACCTTCATGTTCCTGAAGCTGATAAACTTGGATTCTGTTTTGGAAGTTTTGACGCCAGCTTTGGAATAAACACAAGCCATAACGGTATTCCTGCTGAGAGTGACCATACCGCCCTTTCTGAAACTACTGATGGAAATGAAGAAGCCGCAGGAGAGCATTTTTCAAGGTTTCTACCTACTTTATGCTCCTTCCCCCCCACCCCCCCCAAACATACACACACCATATGAGATTTTAGTTTTTTATTTTGGATAGATCTTTTCATCCTTGACCTATATCTCCTTTTAACTACTCTTAGAGTATAAGAGAATTTGGATGAGTACATTTTCAAATTAGCGAAATATCTTATGTCATTTGGTGGCCGCAGTTTTTCATCTAGCAGTTATTCTAGTCATCTGATGTTGAGATAGAATATGTTATCTTAAATAATTGGTCCCTCGGATGCTCAACAAAATATGTATTTTATATTTCATAAGCTTTATGGTCTCTTGTAGCTCTTTAAATCGTTGTGTTTGCATAGGTAGTTAGAAGTAGTGTTTGTAGATAGCAATAGAATACCTAAAATAAGCTTAGTAAACCTTTATTTTTTTGAGCAGTTCCAAAAACTATTCAGAGGATTGGTATATTAAGCCAAAATAATTGAGATGGAAGCTTTATGTGAGAATTTTACTCTCAGTGGTCTTCTTCAACTACTTGTATCTATTCCTTTTCGGGTAAATATTTGTAACCCGTTCAAACATGGTTTTTTTGAGGTGGGGTGAAGCACAAGAATACCTGTGTATCGACTGTGTAGGCTGTGCCGTATAATATGTATTCTCTCTTCAGAATTAAGATATTTGGTTCACTGTATGAGCTATATAAACTCCTCTTGCATTTCTTTAGCTTTTAGGAATGTTTTTTATTCTGGATTCGGTTTATGAAGTTGAACAAAAACCACAAAACTTCTTTTATGTGTCCTTACCGAGTAACTAACTACTTTTCTTTGCTTGTCATTTGGTACAGCAATGAAAACGCATTTGCGACTGACGAAGTAGATTATGCAGATAATAATCAATCCGCATCATATGTTCCAGAGAATTTATCATCCAAGGATGGTGGTGTTGCCTCCTCTACTGTTGCAGGGTATAACGAGCCCAAGCAAGAGACTGCACCTGGAGGCAATCAATATTCTGTTGCTCATTCTTCTCCAAATTACAACTTTGGCTTTGTGCCACCAATAATGGGCAATCAACTCACACCTATTGAAGGGTCTGAGGCACAAGTTCGTGATGTTTCTCGGCTTCCAACCTTTGTGGTAAGTTCTCTTTTCTACATGCTTAATATGTTTCTTTAAGGCTCCACTTGGATGGAGATTAAATGTAAGGTTTTTTTTTTTTTTTTTTTCAATTTTTGATCTCCTCTCACAAACAATTTATCTTTTGCGAACTCCAAGAAAAAAATACACACAAAACTCAAACTAAACTCTTCTCCCAGTTAAGCCTAAATTTCTGAGTTCGGATTTTTCTTCTCCCACAACCCCCCCCTGTTGTGCTGGTTATGGCAGGGTTGAACTCCCTAAATTAGAATGGAATTGCTTTGGTGGTTCGATTCAATATACATTTTAAAACATTCATTTTGACCTTTTCATGGGTGTAGACCACCCAATTTTTGGTGTTAATGAAATATTCTGATAATGGTTATATATTTTAGAAATGTAAATATCAATGTTTCTCAAGTTTTAATTCTTTTTCGTTAATCAAAAAGTTATTTTGTACTACTGCTTACAGGTTCAACAACCACTTGATCCAACAAGTTACTATGCACAATTCCATCGATCTGGTGCAGATAATGATGGCCGTGTTTCGCCCTTTCATTCAGCTGGGGCTTTGACCAAGTACAACGGCAATCTCTCGGTTGTATCTCCACAGACTTCACAATCTGCTCAGGAGGTATGGACTGATTAATTAATCCTCAATAGCTGCTTGGTAGTTCCTTCTAAGATTCCCTTTCACGAAATTTTCCACCTGGAGTTTTAATAGTTTTAAGTGTGACTAATTAATTTGTGTTTTACAATTGATATTTGTGAGCATAATTTTTTTCTATGTTTTATTTATTGTTTTTTTGTGAATTTATTTTGTGATTCTATGTGTGAGAGTCTCTTACAGTTGCAACATGTTGTGATTAGTGGAAGCAGCAGTGTTGCCAATCAGTGGTTTAGGTCTATCCAAGGTTGAGCATATTTCTGATGGGGTTAACTATTTTTGCTACTATTCACCCAAAAAAAAAAAAAACTCTTAATGTTACTCATTTATGAACGTAAATAGAAGTTGTGGGCGTACGGATCCAAATTGAATAGGAAAGAAGTAACCCCCACCCGTAACCCAAAAAAAAAAAAAAAAAGGAGGAAAAATTGAAAAAGAAAATAAAGAAAGAAGGCAGTTAATGCTAGAGTTGTCTGTACTTAAAAAAAGTTTTTATCCTTTAGGTGTATTATCTGATTTTAGTTTCGCGTTCTTGGAATTCTTATTTCATAAGAAAAGATGATTTGGCATCTCTACTTATTGCTGGCTCTGTGGGCATTAGATTGGGGGAAGATAAGAATCCAGTTACTTTATTTACTTTGTTGTGATGCATATTGTATTGTATCATTTGGTAAGACTAGCTAAATCTACGTGCAAATGCACGTGATAAAGTTTGTAAAACAAATTTTTTTTTATGTGTGAAAATGCACTTTAAAATAATTATTTTAAACTAATTATTTCTCTATGTAATTCTCTTTGTAACTCTAAAATAAAATATTTCCTTTCCTCTTTGTATTAAATGTATTTTATGAATAATTCTCACAACTTATTATTTTCTTTATGTTATTTTTACTATCCTCCATATAATTATTAACTCCCAAATAAAATAAGTTTTTACTTCTCTATCCAAATGCCTTTACAATTAATTTTTCTAAGTTAATCTTTTCTCCATATAATTCTTATCCTCTTCTAACATTACGTAATTTATTAGTTATTAGTTAATTCTTATATTTTTATTAGTTGTTTATTGTCTTGAATCTTAACTTGGTTAATATTTTTTAATTTATGTTTTGCAAAAAAAATATTTTAACTCTCCAAAAAATTTATTATTTCTTCCACTTTCAAACTTTGTGTAATTTTTGTTATCCTTTTATCTAACTCTATTCACTTCATGTAATTTTTATTATCTTTTATGTAACTTTTAAATAACTAACTAATTATCAAAAACCCTCCAATTTCTCGATGTATTAAGCTTCCATTATTGTACTCTATTTATTTTTAATACTCTCCATTAAAGTTCTTGACTACTATTATTTACTTAGATATAGTTTTAGCCATTAAATGACGGTATTCCATTAGACTCAAAATTAATAATTCATCTAACTAAAGGTCATTTTAGGTAGTTCAAAAAAGTAAAACTGAAAAAGTGTAAGATGTATCTTGGAGTCGTTGACTAAGATGTATCTTGGAAAATTGGTGATGCCGTTCAATGTTATTATTTTATGGAAGGGGCTACCTTTACATGCAAAGACCATTTTCTTGTCTACAGTTTTACATGTAGAATGATTTGATAAACTCAAGAGGTTTATGAATACTTGCTCATCTGCACATTCTAATTCCAGGGCAGCCCATTGGTTTTGTCTACTGCTGCTCCTACACCAATTATAAACAATACTGGAGTTTTGCAAAACTCAATGGCTGTAACTCAGCAACCACTTCCTGTCTTTCGGCCACCAACCGGTCTGCATCTTCCTCATTATCCTGGGAGCTACATTCCATATGGTCACTATTTCTCTCCATTTTTTGTTCCGCCACCGGCGATCCACCAATTCTTGAGCAATGGTGTGGGTGGTAGTGTATATCCAACTCCGCCAGGAGCAGCTGCTAAATATTCTCTTCCACAATACAAGCCTGGAACACATGCAAATAATTCAAGCCATGTTGGAGTGCCTGGAAGCTATGGGCCATATGGCTCCTCATTGGCAACAGCAGCAGGAAACTCAGCTTCCAATGAAGACCTTGCTGCATCTCATTTGAAAGAAAGTAATGCATATGCGAACGGTCAACAGGTTGGTACATTCATTAATCTAGGCTATCAGTTTGAATATGTGAATGCTGGATAATACGGAGTTATCTTTATTGAACTCAAGCAATTTAGAATGGCTCATCAAAATCTGATTTGTTTATGCTGCGATTTTATTTGAAATGTTCATGGGAGGTTATGAAAATTGAGGGTGCATTTGGATTGGAGTTAAGTATGAAAAGAGACCTTTTACTTGGTTTTTGTGAAAGATAAATTAATTGTGAGAAAGGAGGTGGGTCCAAAGTAAAAATAAAACTGTTTTTTTTAAAACTCTTCCAACTGCACCCTAAATAGGATGAAAATTAGTCAAAATTTTACCTTCTAGCATGCATGAGTGAACTGATACTAGCAAAATTGTTTAATGAGAGTGCATGAAGGGGACGTGTTTTGCTTTTGCAGGAGATTGATTTATTTGAGAAATTTTACAGTTGCATCTCTGTAGAGGACTTCATTGCAACTAAAATACTGAAGCCTAATGAATTTTTAGTTGTTGCTTTTTACATTAGCTCTCTCTCTCTCTCTCTCTCTCTCTCTCTCTCTCTCTCTCTCGTGTGTGTGTTCTATTTGGGGGGGGGTCTCGGGGGCGGGGCTGTAAAACCACCTTCAATGGTGAGGGTTTGACAGGATACCTGCTTTTTTTTTTTTTTTAATTTTAATTTATCAAATATTAAAGGAAAAATTAAAAGGAGGGAGGTGTAGAGCAGCCTAAAACCTACTAAAGATTGTGGAAGCAAATCCGCTTCTTCTAAAAAATGGAATGAAAATAAAAACTACAAGGCTCTGCATGCTAGGAGATTTAACTTGACTAGCATCCATATGCCAACAAACCCCTATGATTTTAGGAAGAGAAAAGAAAGCATCACAATTAAAATCCTCGTCAATTGAGAAGTACAAACTTCCAAAGCATCAGATACAAGATTCCCTTCACATAAGACATGGACATGAGAGAATATAGGAATGTCTAGGCCCTTCCTGAAGTTTGTAAAATAACCTCCATGTCATTGCTTGGGCAGTCCAGCTCTGTGCATGCTGATATTACCATCTACTTAAATGCAAGCATTATGAGGTAAACTTATTATCAACTTTTGATGAGTCAAAGATACCCTCCCTCTTGTATCTTAACATAATCGCATAAAGTGATAAAGGGTTATTAGCTGTTCTAGGAAGAAAGTCCTAAATCTTTTAACCCTACTCGTGTTTTCTTATTTGTTGCAAAAAAATTTCTTAATTATTCTCATCCAACTCTTATAAATTTGAGGATTTTGGCTGCATACTTTGCATCTGGAACTGTTGTTGGTTTCACACACGTAAATTGCACCTCACCTAACAATGATAATAACCTGGTCGGTGCTTACACTGATGGATGAAGCTCCCAAGTCATGCCTAAGAGTTCATTTTTTTTCCACTGCGTCGCTGCAAGAGCATGCATGGGTCCACGCTTTCTTGCACTTGGCAGAACACTAGCCAATGGGAACATAATTAGTTTCTGAAATTTTATATTTTTGTCCAGGTGACTGGAGTTATGCATGTACGTATGTACTTGTTTTTCATTTGAAATGATTTTTCTGTTCATACAGTCAATATAATGCTGTATGCTTACGTAGTTTTTGGATGATGTTTTTCAGAGTGAAGGTTCAGGTGTATGGATTGCACCGTCTGGTCGAGATATTTCCAGTTTGCAGGCTAGTTCTTTTTACAATCTTCCTCAGGGTCAAATGGCTTTTGCCCCTGCTCAACCTGGCCATGGAACATTTGCTAGTGTTTACCACCCTGCTGCACAACCAGTTAATGCTGCAACAGTTCACCCACTGTTGCAACAGTCTCAGGCCATGGCTGGTCCTGTTGATATGGTAGGACCAGCAGCAAGTGTTTATCAGCAGCCCCAACATACTCAAATAAACTGGCCTAGTAACTTCTGAATGAACTCTCTCTACTATAGACAACATAATAGCCAGCGCAAATCATGCCTTTGGGACTTCTTTGGAATTTTGAGCAGGATTAATCACAATGGATGAAAGCTTCCTGAATATGATGGAAGTTGAAAGCTTAGCATTCTCAAAAGAATGCCTGAAAAATGTTCAACGGTTGATATTTCTCGATTTCTGAGACCGAGGATACAAAAGGTAGCTCTGCTCATGTGATTGGTGGTAGTGATCCTAAAGCCAGGCAGGTAATTTGCAGGTTTTTTTTTTTTTTTTTTTGGTTTTGGCATAGGGGTTTAACCTTTTTGCCTTTACAATTGCAAGCCCATTATTTTACTAGAATGACCTCTGAGAGTCAGAAAGTGATATCCCTTTGCTTTTTCTTTCTTCTGCCAGTAAATTTATTAAGATTTTTTATAGGGACTCCTACAGTTTATAACGTGAGGTTTTCTGTTCTTGTAAAGTAAATTTTGATAGCTGAGGATGTAACTGTTGTAATTGGTGTTGGTATAAAGGGAACTCAAACATTCCATTCTATTTATTGATAGATTCTGAAAAGGTGTAAATATCTACTCTTTTTTGTGCTTACTATGTGTAGTGAAGAGAAACGGTAATTTTATCACTTCATTTATTTCAGTTCATTGATTCTGTGTATGTAATTAAATCCTGGCATTATTCCAATGGGAGTCGTCTAGTACTCATGATCATGATGATCCTGTCTTACATTTATAATATTTTCTTCTAATTTAACATTTGAAATAGCTTTAATCGTATCCTAATTTAGTTTGAGTTGTTTAAACAAATAAACCAAGTATTTTGAATTTTTAAAATAACCTTATTTGTGTGTTGGAATTGGATCCTCTAATTAATTCAAATTCTTTTGTTTAATTGTAAAATTAATTAAAGTGCCACAGGCTTTCGAACCTTATATTCTGATTAAAAAAAAATGAATAGTTTTGACCATTTCATTCAAATAAATTGTTGACGGAAATCGATCCCTATGACCCCTTTTAAGGGTGTTTTAGTGTTATAAAATTGGGGCAAAAAATTAGAATTGGAATTCTATTTGTGTTGTTTGGTTGTATGATTAATTATGAAAATGGAATTGAATTTCAATTTCATAAAATTCACAAATTCCAATTCTAAACAAGGAGTTAAGAATTTAAAGTTTTAAGGTTTATCTTTTATTCTATAGAATTTTTATTTATAAAATTATTACAAATAGTGTATTACAAATTATTTTCATCAATCATTTATGTATATGTTAATTATAAAATTTTATATTCTCGTACATACATTTTATCACATACTTTCTCTTTCGTGCACTAACAAACTTTCTCTCTCATACATTTACATGCACTTTCTCTCTCTAAAATACTTTCTCTATTTAAAATTCACATGCACTTTCTCTCTCACACACTCACACTTTCTCTCTAAAGTTCACACATACTTTCTTTCTATAAATGAATGCACACTTTCTTTCTTTAAAATTCACACATACACTTTCTCTCTTTAAAACTAACACGAACTTTTTTTCTCAAAAATCTACACATACTCTCTAAAACTCACACACATTACTTCTTTAAAATTCACACACACTTTCTCTCTTACACTCACTCAATTTATTTCTCTAAAACTCTCATACACTTTTTCCCTCACACATTCACACTCTCAAACTTATTTTTCTCCCTCACTCTTACACATATACATACATTTTGAGTAAATAATATATATGTTTACATTTTGAATTCTGATTCTATATTTTTTTTTTTTTTGTTCCAAACGAAGGAATTGAAATTAGAAATGAATTCCACACATTCTAAAAATTTACCAAACAAAAAAATTGAAATTAGAATTCTAATTATGTAGAATATATATATATATTATATTGAAGAGGGTCTTCTTAGGTTTAGAAGCCTCTCAACCGTTCAAAACTGCAATTCAATTTTCCAACTTCTTCGTTTCTTTAATTATTTTTAAATAATATGATGGGTTGAGAAGAGTTTTAGTCTAATAAATTAAATAAAAATTTAAATATCTGTTTTAATTAATTTGCTATGATTTGGTGGTGATATGATAGCCATGTGATAATTTGTATATGTAAAGTTAACTAACAAAATTCTATTCAAATTTAAACTGTAAATGATTATCTTTCCACTATTACTAAGTGATCATATTAGATTAGTTTCCAACACCATAAAACCACGACACTCAAGTTCAAAAACGGACTTTAATATTATTCCTCAAAGTGTCCTCTTTTTCTTCTTCTCATTTTTGATCTCTTCTTCTTAAAGAACTCTTCGTATTTCAATTGTTCTCTCCTTTTTAATTTACTGTCTTTTTCTTTGTGTAATAGATAATCTTACTAACTAATTCTTTTTTATTAATTGCAGGTTTTTTCTTCGGGTTAATGGTTATTATTAATAGGTATTTTATTTTTCCTTAGTTTTAATTTTGTCATATGGACTCAAATTTTCTATTACTTCTTTGTACTCCATTGATGCTATGAATTATTTTCCTATTTTAATTGTATATAAACAAGCCTTCAAATTCGAAGGAGGACATAAATATTCATTGACAGATGAAGAAAATTGAGACATACAATAAAGACTACCAAAGGAGACAAAGTTATGAAGCTTACCGATGCTTTTCGTAAAGATACCATTAAGTTTTGATTGGATTATGAATAATGGAGATTGTTTTCGCTCTTTCTTTTCTTTGTGAAATAGATATACTACTAACTAATTCTTAGTTGTTAATTCTATATTTTTTCTTCGGATTAATGATTACTATTAATAGGTATTTAATTTTTCTTTAGTTTTAATTTCGTCATATAGACTCAAATTTTCTATTACTTCTATGTACTCCATTGATGATATATGAGTTTTAATTGGTTTCTTCTCCCGTGGAAGGTAAGGAGGCGCCCCAAAAGGAAGATGTAATCTATTTCTAGGTCATTTCTTTTTGGTGATAAAAGGATGTTTTGAGTTGATTAGTCTATTTACTAAAGCAAAAGATCCCTTCCACTAGGAATCTTGCTATTCATCGATTGATTAAGTGGATGTACTATCTTACTAAAATCAGTGTGGTTTTTCCAGGCATCTTGAATTGCTACACATCTCATTTGATAAGATGTGTACTAATATATGAAGTTTGGGAAAAAAAACCATTCATCCTCTGTTCTTTAATTATTTATTTATTTCATTTTCTAGATTAATTATTAATTTTTATATGTTAATTTTATCATTTTAATTATTTTATGTGATAAAATAGTGGGATATTAATTTCTTATTTGGTGAAGGTTTGCAAGTGAAATAATGGATTGGTAAATGGAATTTCGAGGAAAACAACTTAAGAAGCGAAAATTCCTCCCTCTCTTAAATTTCTCTCTTTTAATTTTGTTACCTATAACTTAATAAGTGTTGTTAATGGTTGTATGTTTGGATTCTTTTTTCTTTAATGTTTGCTCAAGATTCAAAGCTAATTAATTCTTAAAAATATCCTTTTATTTTCCTTTCCATAATTGCTTTGTTTTATTTATCTTTTTAAAGAGAAGTTCCAAGATAAAATTGAACTCCATATTTGATGATAGCCAATTTGATTGAACAAACTGGCTTCAAATTTGCTGGGTATCCAACCTTTTAAGACTTCAAATCAATTTTCTGGAATTTTTTACTTCTCAATTAATTGTTAGTGACATGATTGGTTAAGAGGATTTTATTGTATTAAATTAATTCTTCAAGCTAAAGAATGTAGTTTGAATTTTGAATTGTAAACATACTCATATCTTTGGAAATCTTTTAATTATAAGTTATTGTGATCAAGTGTTGTACTTGATACATAGTTCAATGTCATTCTGGTCAGGTTAATTAATTTATTTTTTTTAAATATTATGATTTGGTGTGATTTTGATGAAGTTTTTAAATAATCTTTATACAAATTAAGCATAGAATAATTAGTTTTTTTAATAATCTTTATATAATCTTTTGATTTTTTATTTTGTTAATGAATTTTTTAATACTCTGATTGGTTGTTATCATTTTTAATCTATTAAATTAATTAAAAATCCAATATTATTTTTAAATTTTAAATAGCTAATGCTATGTGATAAGAACAAATGTTTAACCCATCCCTCCTATTATAATCTAAATAAATCATTTTATCAAAAAGAATCTACATAAATTAGTCTATTAAAGTAATTAAACATCCAATATCAAAAGCCTTAGTTCAGTTACTTATTGGGAGTGGAGCCTCCAATCTGGGAGACCTTTAGATTTGTAATATCGAAGAAGAGGTTCTTAATGGCTCGGTCAATAATTAGTCCGTGACATTGCGGATGTAAAATCCCTATTCATATAAGGCGAGTGCCTTTCTCAAACATCGCTAGCCGGAAGTGGGTTCTCCGATGCCATTGTAGCCACTAGCACGGCCAAGTCACACCACTATACCAAGGAAAAACTCTGAAGGAATTCTCAAAAGCAAGGCACTATCAGATCGAGCTTTCTTCCGGGTCTAGCATGATCATGGATGACTCCTTTCCTGGCTTGGGATTTACGAATCACCCATACTCAAAGGAGGACCACGAGCTCGGGGCTAGACGGGGCTCCTAGGCTACATAAGGTTGAAAACCTCTCGAAGCTAAGGCATTTTTTTTAAAGATCTTTTTTGTATGCTGAAATCAAAATAGCTCTTAAAATTCCTGAGCTAGGGATTCACGACTAGCACGAAAGCCTAGCCAAAAAAGAAGCACGCGAATAGTGGACGAATAGTTGCCTCTACTTGAAGAATGGTTGAACCCATGTGGATCAGAACAAATTCGGGTACAAGCGGTCTGGTGTTCGAGCTGACGCCAACGAGTAGACGCACCAACAACGCCGTGCACAATAGAATGAAGAGGAATTTGTCTTTTCATTTTCGATGCCATCTCTTATTTCCCCTTATTATTGGATCATTCCCTCACTAGCTGCCGTCTTTTTACTTTCCGTGCCGAAACATAAGTGGAACTAATGGCTGGCCTAGCTGGCTCTGGGAATACCACTACTGAGAATGAAACTCAAAGTCACTTGGCTTCCCCAATGTACCCGAAAGGTAGAGCTGTTTCACTGTAATTGGAGATGCTATGCTGGCTCTCTATCAAAGTGCTTCTTCTTCTAGATTGTCCTTATTTGGTCTGTTTTGTACATTCATGAGACGGTTAATAGAGCTCGACTGAAAGAATCAAAGACACTCGAATGAAGTGAGAGGGATGCACATAGTCTTAAGTCCAAGAGCGGCTTGTATCCGATACATCTCCAGCTTGTGTTTCAATGGGGGGTAAGGCGCATTCTTTCCTTTTTTTTAAGAAAGAGAATAAAAAGATCACACGCAATTAGAGCTACTAACAGTTGGATTGTTCTTGGGTAGGTTTCATTTTCTCAGCTATGATATTGCTTTCTGATTTTTTGCTTCTCTAATAGCCCCCCGTTGTCGTTGAATAGAAGGGGATAGTTTGAACTTTTTTCTATGAGCTTTTGGTTGGCATAATGTGCTGAAGGAACAAGGGCAGAGGCTAGAGTGGAGGACTACTGGACAATCTTCTAAAGTTTTGACAATAGGAATGAAGCTTTTTGCACCTTTTCGATATACCATAGTCGAATTCACACCAAGGCATTCCGGGTATAAGGTGCGATTGACTGATCTTCCCATTTGAAAGGAATGTTTTCCAGCTGTCATTGTGCAAAAGAAGATATGGACTAGTATTTCCTTAGGATGTTTAGTACCGATTCTTATAATACTGTTCGAGGGATTGATAAGTGAATTTCTGTAGATGTCTATTTGCACCATTGGAAACAATATCAATCAGAGGCTACTCTTGCCAAAAAAGAGTATTCATAAGCAGTTGCCAGACCAGCACTTATTCCATTTGTCTAGGAAAGCTAGCCATGCTTGGAAAAGAAAGACTATCCTCGAGGTAAATCAATCTGACGGTCCTATTGATTTAACGCACTTGAACCCGTAATATACGACCAATTAATGTTTGAATAAAAATCCTTTCTGGCTTGTTGGAGGAATAAGTGTTGTTAGGTGCCTAGACTGGAATGCTATGGTTGAGTTAGTTGTTGATTCGGAAGCAATAGAATCTATACAAGGTTCAAAGAAATTGTCTGTTTTTGAATATCTTTAATTAGCAATGTATAGAAAGTATTATCCTTATAAGAATTTTTCAAGCTATCGAAAGATATCAATACCTGTATAAAAGGTTCTCTTTATTCATTAAAGTTAATATGTGTTCTTTGATATTTTATGAATTCAAAAGAAATAATATTATATTATCGAATTTCGTTATATACACACATATATATAATTGATTTGGGTCTTTCCCGATTACGTATATAAATTGGTCTTCTTCTATCAGAATATGCTTTAAGAATTTTTTTTTTTATATCCTGATCCTCTTTATTTATTAAAACTGCTTATGCACTCTCTTTTGTGTTTTAGGCATTCATAATCCTATCATTTCCAAGTTTTAATTTGATTACGAGACATGCCAAGCCATTTCAGAATTCATGATCTTTTTCTTTTTTTTTTTTTTAATGACATAAGTCATAATCTGAGTTCTCAATTTTATTTATATATGTAATCAATTTTGTCTTCCTCAATTATAAATATTTACTCGAACTATTATATGCAATAATTTCAGCAGACTCTAGTATTGGTAGTCAAGATGAGGAATATTGTACACTTCTTTATATTAGCAAGAAGGGGGAGGAACCATAAATATTAGTACTTTCTCTGTTATTTATTTTTTTAAGTCTTATGAAATTAGTTTTATCTCCTACATTCTTTTGAGTCCTTTTTTATTTATTTTTTGAAAGTATATTCTCTCTTTTTATCTCGAACGGAAAGAAATGTTATTTAAAGATATATTTCTAAAAAATATTACTAATATTTCCAAATCCAAACTTTAACAAAAAAATGAATCACTAAAGATTATTTTATCAAAATAAATGTGAAAGTTTTAAAATATGAAAATTCTCTACACAATAAATCATTCAATATTTGATGGCTTAATTTGTTCTTCTGGAGTAACATGCATCTTTTTCTCAGGAAAAAGAAGTTATTGCTTTAGACATGTAAACGAAAATTAGCACTAAATTTTATACTTGTGCCTTGGTGGTGTTGTAGTGTGGTGTTAGGGTGGCAGATTTCACATTTTTTTTTTGGGAGGGGGAAGGGAGATGGAGATATGGATTCACTCTTAGTTTTATAAACAAGATAAATATTATTGGCTCAATATATTGAGTAAATCGTTATAGATTTATCACTACACTAAAAGGATGACAATTCATTCCACTTTCTTAAACAATATTGAGTACCTAATTTTAATATCATGATAATTGAAGGTCAAAATTATGGTCAATATACAATATGCCTCATTTGAAATTAATCATTAAAGCTAAGTTCATTTTATTACTACAAACTATAGGAGTATTGATTGAATACTCAAACTAAATACCATGAAAAATTGAAAACCAAATTAAGGATAGATATGTTAATCTGGAAAATCTAGCAAACAAAATTAATATTGGCTTAAAATTTGGAGAAAAACATTATAAATTAATTAGAAGTATATTGTTACTATTATATATATAAAGTTCATTCCACTGTCTTAAACTTCTAAACTATAAGAGTTTGACAATTGAGTACTTAATCTCAACTTTATGATAATTGAAGAGACGTGATTTTTTTTTCTTATGGAGAGAGGGGGAAGAGAGGGGAAGAGGGTTTTTTTTCTAGAAGGAGAAGGGAAGAGGGTGTTGGGGGGGAGCCAAGGGTTGGGTTATAAATTCTTATATGTTTTAATGTGTATTAATTTTAGACAATATAAGAAGTGCAAATGAAGAATTGTTAGTAATTATTTTTTAATTAAATAACACTTTCATTTTAACAAAATAGAAAATATATAAACTATGTAACATGAAGAGATCTTGATAATAATGGTATTGTTAATTGTTTAGTGCCTTTCTTAGTATTTAGTTTTAGCATACAGATCTTGATTTTAACAATATTTTTTTAGTAATCATAAAATGAGATGCACAAAATCAACGCATTTTTATAAAAATTTAAAAAAATAATATGCATACTACATAATAATTATATAATTTAGGTATAATAATAGTCAAATTTATCAGAGAATTATTTATTTAATCACGTCTTTTTTTTTTTTTAGAATGGTGTGTAAAGGAAGAGAGAGTTTTAGGGGCAGGGGGAAGGGGAGGCGAGGGGTGTCTGGGGGGTGGGATTGTTGGGGGAAGGAGGGAGGAAGAGAGTGTGTTGGAAATAGAGGGGTCTTTTTTTCTTTTGGGAGGGGGTGTGAGGGAGAGGAAATTTTTTTTATAGATTAAGACGAATGTTCAATTTGAATAGGAATATTAGTTACAAATCATAATTTAATTTTATAGGGTAGGAAGAAAAGTACACATTATAAGATAAATTCTTATACGTTTTTTCTTTTAATATCCAATTTTTTATTTTATTTACGTTTTTCTTTTAATATCTAATTTTTTATTTTATCTTTATTTTATTTTCTATTTAATATCATTTTCCCGTTTTTATTTATATAAATTCATTTGAACATCTTATATAAGTAAATCACATTAAAAAATAAATAAAAAATAATTATTATACATGTATTTTTAATTTAAAAACTTTTTATTTAAAAAACAAAAAATATTATATATGTACATTTTTTTTATTGTAACAATTTCATTCCCGTGCATAGCATGAGTTTTTTACTAGTCTTTTCATAAAAGAAAGGAGATGGCCGACCACCCTAAAGATTAAAACTCTTAGGGTTTCGGCCACCCTAGTAGTTTAGCTGTTGGACTCGGACTTTATTTTGAATAAAGTTCGGACTCAACCAAATTTCTATAAGTCCATAATTAATCTTTAGACATTTTAATTAATATAATTAAAACCCAATAATTATTTACCTATTTAATTAATTGCTTAGTCTAAATAATAATAATAATAATATTAATAAGTGCTAATTAAATATTAATTTTCATTTAATTAATTACTTGGTCCCTCACCTTAGTAAATAAATACTAAAGATCATACTGACTAAATATTCTCATAATTCCTATATGTTTTTGAGTAATGATTAAATAATCACATTAATTACAGGAGCTACTCGAGACCAAAATATTACATGAACGAAGCTCAGTAAAAATAGTTGAAACTCGGCAAGGTTCTAAGCAATCAATCAACAGACCTAATTATATACTTAGGATTCGATTTAGCAAGTAATCCAAGTCTTCCTCCACTTCCAAATCTTCCCAATCAACCAATGCCCTTCGATTCCTATTCTTTCCCATAATTTAGAATATTACGAGATACATAAACATCTATTAGATATCAAATATAGAATTATAAAAATATTGGGATATTAAAATCTTGCACAATCCTTAATTATTTTTTTGTAGATTCTGATTTGAACAATGACAATCTCTATTGTGTTTTTTTTTTTTTTTTTGTATTGACGGTGTGATATAATTCATGTGCTTACTCAAGACATGACATCCCTTAGTACGCGACAACATGCTTCAAACACAGATATCTAACCACAGCCATTCATATGTTTATCAAAGTATACTTTACAAGAATTAGGTATCCTATCAAACATCTCATTTATATAAGTATGAATTAATGGTGTGTGGGTCTCTATTCGTATTAAGGTACAACAACTGCAAAGGGAATGTCAAGTAATTGGCCGAATAATCTACTTCTAATGCAGTACCTTATAGGCTCCTATCATACTATTCTAATTTCCTTTTCAGGAACCAATAAACAAATGTAATAAAGAATATATCTCTTTATATATTCTTTGACTCTTTTAGTTTGCTCAATTTTCAATGTGAAGTAATCATAATATATTAACTTAAGCATCAAAAGTTTTTTGGCACTTGTCTCGTTGTTTTGATTAGGAAGCCTACGGGTATCTAGTGTTTATCAAGAACAAATTGCTATAATACAAACAATCATATAATTAGGTAAAACAAAAATTAAGAAAAAAAAAAACAAAAATAAAAACAAAAAAACCGAGGTGTGAAAATGAGGATTTACCATAACCTCATATTCAAAACTAAAATGAGTCAAAACCGGAGCTTCATTATTTCACCAATGTTGGGATTGAAAAATCATTAGCCAAACTTCTAAAACAAATACGAATTAATCCTTTCTTCCCTTCCTTCATTCTTTTTCATTGAAGAAAAGGGAGAAAAAAATCAATATTGGAAAGACTTTGCCCTTCGTATCCTCTGTATTTCTAACACAATTCAAAGGTAATTTTGCAAATATCTCTCTTTTTTTTTAATGTTTCGTTTCAATTGTATAATCTCATTACTCACATATCTGTTACGTAAACTTGTTCAAGTAATTTTTTTCTTTGAATTTCTGTTGATGATTATTATGAGTTGTTGATTTGTATTTTTACTTTGTCCTTTATTGTTGTAATTCTTTTTTCTTTTTCCAAATTCAGATGGAAATTAGAGGAATTTTCATTTTTCAGATTGAGATTGTTCTTATGGATAAACGTTGTCACTAACATTCGTTACAATTTAATGATTGGAAAGAATTTAATTGTGAGATTTTTTGTTTAGATTTTGTTAAAATTGAATTACCAAAAAAAATGTAAATTTTAAAAGTAAGCATTTTCCTATGAATGTCATAATCGAACCCAACCCGAGGTCTCGTAATGTATGCTCATAGAGTTCAAAAAATCTATATATATATATATATATTTATGGATCAATAATGGAAAAATCTGCCCGCATAGTAAAAAAATTGAAATTGTTCCAAACTTGTTCTCTATTGTTTAAAATGAGTGACTTTTAACTTATTTTAAAGTTTAAGTTAATGTTGATTTTGAACTGTTCTCGATTACTTAATAAATTTGTTTATAACTTAAAATAAATTGAGATAAGCTAATTCTTGAGAAGCTACCTTACATATTTTTTTTAAAGTACTTGTGTATATTCATGATATTAAAATTAAATATATTAAAATATTTTTTTAAAAGCACCTTTTAAAATTGCTTTAAAAAAAAGCAGAAACAATGGAGAACAAACCCCTAGAACATTTTGTAAAAATTATAAATACATATGAATTATTAATTGAATTAGTTACATTTTCCCTTTAAGGCTCGTCTAATTGTCAATTTCTTCCTTATTTTTATATAAATTATAAATACATCATTTTTGTTTAAATATTCACAATTAATTCATCTCTATTGCTGATATCAATAAAAAAAAAATATGAGAAAATACTATTGTATAGTGACTTTAAGTTTTTCGGGTGTATTATTTTGCGGCTCTAATTTTTATTTAGTACTATATTAAAGTCATAAAAGTTTTATTTTAAGAAGGGTATTATTGTTGGGCAAAATTGGTCCCAAAACCATTCAATTTATCTTAGTCCTGAAACTATTTTTTGTAATTTAAGTTCCAAAATTATTATTCATAAAAAAATATTGATACTTATAATCACTTTTGAATAGAATTTGTACAATTCTTGCATGTTTCAGTTTTATAATCAATTTTGAATAGAATTTGTAAAATTCTTCCATGTTTCAGTTTTGTATAAATCACCAATCCATGGAAATTTGACTATCTCTAACTTTTTCCCCCCTAAATTTCTACACAATCCACTTAAATCTCTCTTCCACCTTTATTTGATGCATCTAGGAAGAAAATTTTAGAAATTTATGGTTTTTCCCTAACTCGAGGATACATACGAGTGACACGTATAAAAATTTGTCAAATTTCATTCTAAAATAAGCAACACGAACCAATATTTTTTTAATAAAATAGTCTTACAACTAAAATTATAGAAGAAGCAGTTTCAAGACTAAGTTAAGACAAAATAGAATAGTTTTCGGACAAATTTTTTAATTTCTCTATATAAAAATTAAGCATACAAGATGATATTTTAGAAAGATTTTAAATTTTTTACTATAAAATATTATTTTCTGATAATTTATAATGAAATTAACAATTAAAAGTAATTAGTTATAAATATATATAACGATAATTACATATTTATAATTTATAAAAAATATAACCATGAAATTTTAATGTGAACAGAGCTCAAGGGGAAATAGTAATATTAACAAAATAAACAAACAAACCAAAAAAAAGAAGAAACAAGTTGTTAGCTTAGCTGATGAATCTGCAAACATTTTTGCATATGGTATATGCATAATCTTACAGGATAAGATGGCTGAAGGACCAAGAATGGAGGAAGAACAGGAGAAGAAGAAGTTTGTTGTGCCAGATTTATGTCTTCAGACAGTGAAGAACACAAGGAGAGTGATAACCTCAACTCCATCATCTCCGGTGGCAGCAAGCAAAACACCAAAGCCTAACTGTCTCTGCTCACCAACCACCCATGTTGGCTCGTTCCGGTGCCGATATCACCGGACCTCCGGCCTGAATCGCAATAGCATGTCCGTTGGCTCAAAACTCTCGGAGCTTGCTCAAAAACCAGCAGCGGTTGGAACCCTTCGTGCTCAGTACTCTTCTGGTGTTCAGCTCTCTTGATGTCTGTTTGGAGATTTTACTTGAATATTGTATTTTTTTGTAATGTTTGGATTAGTGATCCTTTTAGAAAAGTCTTTTGTTTGATTTTGTTACTGACTCTTTTATCTAATGTAAGTGTTCATCTGTGAATGGCTTGCATGTGATGGATCATATATATATATATATATATACATACATATTATTAGATACACCCTTTGAGTTCTGTTTTCTGTTTGTGCTTTAGTTTTTGTTCCACTCTATAGTCAATTCAGTGCACCACCAAAAGAACATCTTTAGAACCCCAAGAGTGCATGGACTTGGCTCAGTAAATGGATCATATCATCACTTATGAAACATAATATAATTCAATATAGTCCAAAAAATCCATGTCCCACTTGATTCGAGCTCATAACAAACTTTTTCCTAACGCCATAATAACAAAAACAGCTCAATGAACAATGAAAATGCTGAAGAAAGAGGAAAAATGAACAAAAGGCAACAGCAGAATTAGTACTTAAATTTGGGCTTCAATGGGGCAATTTTAACATGACAAGATGAAAATGCAGGACTCTTCTTTAAAAGGCAACAGAAAACTGAAGCAAATGCAACTCATTTAAAGTAGAAGTCAGGTGCATAAAGCATCAGGCTTTTCATAATATGTACAATACAAATCTTGGCCACAAAGGACCCGTCACCATGGAGGACGCAAAGCACTGGTTAATTAACACAAAATTATGAACTGCTTCTTCTACACAACTATGCTATATACAAAAGGAGCATTTCCTTACTCAGCAGCAGTCTCAAAACTGCTCACATTGGACAAGTATTTTCTTCGCCTTCTAGAGGTAGCATGTAGTTCCTGCAAAGAGGGCAAGTGACATTCCAATATTTCAACCATTTCTCAAGGCACATTTTGTGAAAAACATGTCCACAAGACAAGTGGTTTATCTCTGCTTCTGGCTCGAATTGAGTTAGGCAAACTGGGCATTCGTGTATTTGGGGATTACAGCTATAGATTGAGTCATACCGAATTGCTGGTGTTCTGCTTCGGAATTCCTCCATATAGGACTCTGAAGGGCTACTGCGGTATTCTGATGATTCCAAAGTATTGTCAATTGAATAGTCTTCCCAAGATGCAATGTGGATGCCAACAACATGAAGGATAGATCGAACTATTTCCTTCACAATTGAGATTGATATGGCTGTATTCACCAAAATTACACAGAGCACTCCTGCATCGGCCGGGGTTGAATAAGGTGAGAGACCCATGAGCAAGGAATCTGCTAAACCAAACAGAATACTATCAATAGCCCAAAGTAGGGAGAGCAAAGTACATCTATGCCAGAAAACTGGAATTAGCCTGAAACAAGGAAGAAAGAAAAGCTAGCAGCCTCTTGGAATAAACATTATACGATGAAAATTTTACCATAAAAGACCTTGTAATATCATTTTGTTCAACACCAAGCAGGGGAACAAGTTTAACAAAAAATTTCATCCACCATTCTGGATATCATTGTAATCTTATCTTTTTGAAGCTTATACAAGTTATCCAAACACAGTTCCTGCTATGTCTACTCCGCTTTGGGCTGGCAAATGCAGTTCTTAGAAACTCAAAGAAGGGTGATAAAAACACATCTTCACACCAGAATAATCATATTAGACTTTGCTCTAAAAGAATGAAAGAACCACCCTAGAGAACAAAAAATCCTAGATAAATGATGAAAAAGAACCCCAAATGCAATTATGAAACGCAGATTCTTGCACATTTTAACAAGAGAAGAAGGTATTTCTTATCCAAAACCACATACTTTTCTTCACTTTCCATTTTTATCTGCTTTTCCAAATCCATAGCAAACAAAAACCAGTATTATCTTTAAGTCATAGAGAATATGTACATTCCCTGACCCACCCGACATAATTTCCCCTTATCCTTTTCTCCTTCCTCCCAAAGAAAAGGGGAAAAGGGTTAAAAAAGAAAAAGTCTTTGCAGAGGGAGTAGGGAAGAACAGACAATTTAGGTCAAGAAACTTGAGAGCACAATTCTTCGGATGGAGATTCTGATAAGAATTCCATCTTTCATTTTTTGTTTGCTTCTCAAGAAGACAAAATAAGGATTTTCCGAAGGATAACTAAGCACCTGGATGACAAAATCAAGCAGTAATAGTTTCTAGAACAAACTAAACTGACCCAAAATGATCTGTTAAAGAGATCCAAAAGAAAACTACCAACCAGATTCATCATTAGGACAGATCAAATTCAAAACACAATCTAATCAGGATCAAATTAAGCCTCGACAGAGACCAGAAAAACCCAGAATAATCCCAATCTTGAAGCTGAAGATCCAGAGCTAATTTTTTCATGAAAGATTATAAACCAAAATATTAAAACATGAGAAAAAGAACAGGAAGAAAAACAGCGAGGACTTACTGTTCACAAGCTTCAGCTAAAAAAGTTGAGAGCTTTTTGATTGAATAACAAAGTGGGATATGAGGAAAGAATCACTAGTTAGCACTGGAATTTTAGAGGGAGATCAAGAAAGTACATAGGATCCCAAGATGAAGAAGAAAGATGAAGAAGAAATATTGGGATAGTGTTGATAATGGCAGATGAGCAATGATATAACCCATTACCAAAAAAAAAAAATAATAATAAATAAATAAAATGATATAGCACTATTCAACACTACACCTTTTATTTATACCCTAAGGACAAGTTTGGCATACAGAAATAATATTGAATGAAATTTTTGATTACTTAAATTTTTTTCTCATTCGACATGGAACAAACCGCTCGGAAAGAAAAAAGTAAAATAAAGAATGATTTATTTTTTTTAAAAAAACATTATTTAATATTACAATATAATAAAAATTTTGTAATAAATAACTTAAGTATTATATTATTTGTGAAATATTTAGAATGTAAATGTCATGGAAGCATAAATATATAATAAAATATAAATAATAAAATAATAAAAAATAAAAATTTTACATTAGTTATAAGTTAATTTTTTGCATAAAAAAAACAAATTTTTTTTTTTTGGTATATCCAAATTCACATAAGTACACATAAATTTTTTTTTTCTATTAACTAAATATTAATAGTTTTTCATAAAATATTGTGAAAATATAATATTTATAAAATATTTGTTTTCTTTTCCATTTCTTTTAAAAAAGTATTTTCATAAATTTTTGTGTAGAAAGGTCTTTTTCACTTCTTCCTGAAACGAGCTTTCCTATAGAAAGATTTTTCCATCCTTCTAATTTAAATATCAAATATAGGAATAAAAAGAGAAGTAAGAAAATTCATTCCATTACTGAAACCATTAAAACAACATCAAATAATTTACTGGTTACTATACGAAGTATTTGAAATACGAGAAAGAATTCATTCCAGTTTTCCAATCCTGCATAGGATTGATTTTCAAAAGTCTTCTTTCCTTTCTGGAGGGTGAAGTAAGATCAAGGCGATAGGATTCTTTTTTTACATCCCTATATTCCCCGTCTGGCGACATGGGGCAAAAAAGGAAAGAGAAGGATGAGGTTTCTCTCGCTTTTGGCATAGTGAGCTCCAGCAAAAGATTCAGATGACAGACTATTAGTTCTGTGGTAGAATGGGCCCATGATAATTGTTGTTGTGCTTACGAGAAATTAGCAATAATTGCTCTAAAATATTTTAAACTTTTCTCTTTATGATTATATTTTTATTTTAGTTTTTTGTAATTCGAGATATATTGTTTTAATTATAGTAAAGGATGGTAGAATTTGGTGGCGGTGAGCACACCCTACTCTATTCGTACTAGAAAAGTCAAAATTTTAACTTTCTTTTAGTATGTATATGAGTGTGGTGTATCTAGTGCCACCGAATTCTGTCGTCCTTCACTGTAATTATAACAATACGTAACTAAAAAAAATATTTTAGAAGATCAGGAGTTAAAATAAAATATTAAAGGTATAAAAAATGTAAAATGTTTCAAGTTAATTATAGCTAGATTCTCTATAGATTATTTTTTCTTGTTAAAGGTAAAATGTTTGTAAGGAAATGCATGTGGGTTTAGAATGATCGACTTTTAAATTAAACTCCAATTCGAGTACACATTTAGCTTTTGTAAGAGAAATTAATTGTATATATCCATAAATTACTGTCACTTATCTAGTTATATACTTAAATGTTTTTTTTCAAATTTTTATATTCATGACCTATTTATAATCTTGTTGGTATGACAAATTATACTTAACATAGTGATTTTTGACACATTTTAAGCGTGCACCATACACGTGAGTTATTTATTAAAGACAGTTTAATTCTTGAAGTGGGGAATTGTAAAAAAATAAGAATTCTTGCGATGATGGAATGTATATTTCTTTTAATCTGCCCTTTTAATTTTAATAGTATAACTATGATCTAATAATGGTCTTATACGTAAAGGTATATTCAAATAAGTTAAAAACTGTTGTGTTACGCATAATTTATTACACTTATAAGATTATAAAGGTTTATAATTATAAAAGCTTTTAGAAAAGCGATACTAATTTATGTCTAAAATATCCTAATATTTGTCGTGTTATGAATAAATTATCACACTTTTAGAGTTGTATATGGTTTATACTTATAAAAGTTTTTGACAATAAATATAAATATATATATATATATATAAATAGAGGGAGAGAGAGAGAGAGAGAGGGGAGGGATTAATACCAACAAAGTACTTTAAACTTTTCTCGTTATGTCAATTAAGTACCTAATTTTTAAAAATGATAGTTAAAGGATAATTTTGCTTTTAGGTAAAATAAGTTGAACTAAAATTGATCAGCAATAAATAATGTCTACTATGCCCTAATAAAATTTGAAAAATTAATTTTAACTTTCCATAGGAGGGAAGTTAATAATCAAAATGGAAGGAAGAAATATAACAATAAAAAATAACCTTTCTTTTTAAAACCATCAAAACACCCAACTACCACCAAATTACATCAGAAAGAAAAAATGGCATGAGTTTCTTTTTTTTATTTCCCCAAACTCTAAAAAACCATAAACCAAAGCTTTATCAAATCATTATTGTGGCTTAAAAAATACTTTTTTTACTTGCAATCAACTGTTAAAGGCAAGAGTATTATAGGTATTAAAAAGTTTCAACATCAAATTTGTGAAATTGTAAAAAAGATACTCTCTGACAAGGGGCTAATACAAAAAAAGTACCCTGAACTTTGTCCATTACCAAAGTATCTTTTTTATTATTTCATAAATTATTTTATTATATTTCTTCCCTCTATTTATATGACGATTTTCCTTTCTATGAAAGGATAAAATTGTTTTCCCAAATTTTATTAAGACATAACATACATTACTTATTTTCGATCCATTTCCGTTCAGTTCATTTTACAAAAAAAGAGTAAAATTGTTCCATAATTATCATTTTCAAAGAGTAAGTACTTAATTAATATAATGATAAAATTTAAAATACTTTTTTATATTAACCCTAGAGAGAATTAATTTTTATTTTTTAAAATATATTTCTTTGATCAATTATTTTCTTTTGATTGATAAAGAAAGAAAGATATGTGACTATGTCTTTGAACTATTACTATTCTTTCTTTTTTTGGCGAGTTTTTGAACTATTCACTATTAAATTATTATATTCAAATTAATTAAATTGTGTACTCTAAATGTGAAACACTTTTATAAAAAAATAGTATATCTCTAGCCCACCACCACAATTATCACTTTTGCTCATCATCTCCATCCATGTCCCCATAATTAGTGTCTTTTTCTACGATTCCCAACCAAATTTTCCCACTAAACTATGCTTATCTTCATCCATTTGGAGGATGATCCATAGTTTCTGATAATGTGTCTAATCGCATGGGGGAACGAAATGCAAATGCAAGGCCAGTGGACTTCAAAAATTAATAGCGACGAGAAGCTATCAGCATTTGGCTAATTATAGAAGTTTCTTGAAGCTATTATTAGTAAGCTACTACAAATGACGCAGCACTACATGAATTATAAAGGGATTTGCTATTCGCAGTCTCAAATTTACTAATGCAGTTTAATTAATGTAACATGATTTTCTACTTTTCACTTTGTCTTTTTAATTTACAATTCTCTCATACTTCTGTTTAATAACTTTAACACAAATTAATAATTTGAAATAGTTTTAAATAATATAAACAAAAATGTACACAAAAATAATTTGAAAACATCAACTTTCAAATTAAAAAATTACCAAAATTTCAATTTTTTAAAAGAAATTTGAACAAATTAGGCCTACTCAGACATAACATGACATAACATAACCTAAAATGAGTTTTTACCTTTTATTTTTATTAATTTACAATTCTCTAAAATTTCTCTCTAACAAATCTAACAAAAACTACTGATTCAAAGTAGATTTAGATAATATGAAAAATAATGCAGATATAAACACTTCAAAACATTAATTTTTATTATTAAAAAGATTACAAAAAAACAATTTTTTTTAAAAAATGGAACAAGATTGGGCATATGCTTGGACATAATGTAGCATGATTTTCAACCTTTCACTTTTTCTCGTTAATTTACAATTCTCTCTACCTCTTTAATAAATCTAGTACAAATTGATGATTTCAAGTAGTTTTAAATAATATGAACAAAGATGTAGACAAAAAAATACTAATTTTTATATTAAAAACATTACAAAAAGTTACATTTTTTAAATTTTTAACAAATTAAGTCTATTGGAACAACTCACTCAGATAACTGCAATGGGAGCCCGTCAGACAGCTTGGGCTCCCTTTTCGCGTACCCAAATGGGCTGCCAGGATAGGCAAATTTTTTTAAATAGATTTTTTAATTTAAAAAATGGGTGCTCGAGTGGGTTGCCCCAGTGGTTCGCTGATGAACAAGTTGGGAAGCTAACCGGGAGCTCGGGTACAAAAAAGATTGCACATTTATTTTACTTCTTTTAAGCTTATTTTTTATGTTTTGAACCGATGAAAATGAAAAATATGTAAAAATTGATGAAAAATCAATATAATGCTCTTCTTTTGTGCAAATCTGATATAGAGTGGTACCCATTTGATTCGATGATTCAAAACTGAATTTTTCAAGAAGAAATTTTTGTTAGAGTGAGAGGTATAAAGAGAGAAAGAGATTGAAAAAAATGAGTCTACCAAACTGCATTAGTAAAACAAGGATAGGAAATAGAAAAAGTCTTAATTAATTAAGTAAATAATTGAACTGGATTAACTTACTAAATTTTCTTCGAAATATTGTTTTGTTGGCAAACTTCTTCTTCTCCTTGTCAGGTACGTACAGAATAGCAGTGTCAAACAGCCGGGAGGGACGGATCGGACAGGACCGCATCAAGTCCACGCTTAAACGCTTCGGACGATTTGAACTGCTTTTTGGTGGGTTAAAAATACCACAAAGTATATTCGTTTGTGCCAGCTTACGGATTTTTTAATTTTCTTTTAGTAAAATTTTTTTAAACTTAAAAAATATTAAAAATAAATTTTTAAAAAAATATTTCACTAATCATAAAATTACACTAACATCTAAATAAGAAACAAAATAATTACACATAAATAACACTAAAATAATTTCTAAATTTCAAAAAAACATAAAAAATTAATATGAAATAAAAAATTGCAAAAACCCGTACCAATGGACCGATCCGATCCTTACTGATTTTTATGGACCTATTTTTCAGCCATTTATATTCGTCTATTTAACGAATGGACAAACCAATTGGCAGGCTTATGCCGTTTTGACATTGCTAGTGCAGACCTTGAAATCCAAACTTGTTTTTAAGGAAAGATTTCTGTATTAATGAACTATTTTATCCGCCAAAATGGCTGGATTGACGAAGTCTTGAGCTTCTTCTAGTTCTAACTAGGGATGCAAACGAGTTTAGAAGGATATGGTACTCCATATATCAGATTCACATCCTTATAGTGAAACATGGACCCATATCGAGATTCAGATTATTTGGGTATAAAATTTATGGACCTGACCCGACCCTTCAGGGTCTCGGGTAGGATCTAGGTATACCTGTACTCTTATGTAATTTTTCTATTTTTTCCTTGTTAAACAAAAAAATATATAAAACAATGTATAAACTTGATAAAGACTTATAACATGATTAACATAATTTTCTCAACATTTCTTCCAACAAATACAATTCTTTAACATTTCTAATTCAAATAATTAAAAGTTCAAGTACATACAAATATGGTAAAGATATAAATTATGTATTAATAAAATAATATAATATATATTATTTTGTTATAGTGGGTATATGGGTAAATGAGTCTGGGTATCATCATATTCTACCCAGACTTATTTAATAAAATATATACGGATTTTGGTCCAAAATTTTAACCTTATCAAAATAGGTATAAACTCGCTCAAGTACAAATAAGACCGGCCCGTTTATTGCCCTATTCTAACCACACTAGATAGTTATCCAATTTATAAGCATATTGTCCTAACAATAGTCAATATTCAAAAATAAATTTTTTTTCTCTTTTTATGTGTGGAATCATTGGAAAGTAACGATGAGAACCATGCACTTGATTAGTCTGAGTTACCGTGTATATATATATATATATACACTTTTGATTAACTTAAATTTTTTTTTTTGAGTTAAAGAGTGGTTGACGTATTAATAAAAATAACAAAACAAATGTACAATCAAAAGATAGATTTACTACCTTGGTGTTTATTTAACTATTTTTTAAACTAAAAGATATCTCATATCTCTGAACTTATCGGTCTCTTTTATGACTTTATAACGTTCTTTCTATTTTTCTCTTTTATGATCTTGTAGCCAAGGAGTGTTTCTTCAATTGCACGCGTGCATCAACATTAAACAAACTTGAATCTATTAATTATCTGATATTAAATTATAGAGATTTCAACTCAATAAAAACGTGCTATATATATAGTTGAAAATACAAATAATGCTCCGGAATCAAAAGGACAGTATGTTGGTGCCATAAGAAATGGAAATATCAGAAAACAAGGACGAGGACCAACCATCAATTCGAGATTTACCAAGAAAAAGGCTAAAGAAAAATGTCTCAACAATTTTGTACTAGAGAGAGCCTTTCCTTCCTAGTGTGTTACTCAATCCATTTACTTCCGTTGAAACTCCAACAAATATTGCAGCAAGTTCTCCCAGTATTAGGCATGGATAACAACTTCATCTTCGAAATTTCCTTGGAGGATAGTTTAGAATTATGAATTTTATTTTTATATTTTGAATATTAAAATTTCTAATGCACTGAAAATTTATGTTTTGCACAATAATATATATATATATATATATAATTGAGATTGAATTCCTTGTATAGAAAAAAAAGTTAATTTAAAATAATAAATACCATTTAGTATAATATTTATTCAATTTAGTATCACATTTTTTAAGTAATAATTGGGTGAAAAAATGCACCTTCCGCCCAAATTAATTGTCTAATTTACCCTTAAATAAATATGTAAAACTCAATTTTGAACTTTACATTAAAAATATATAAATAGTTTTATTTTCTTTTATTGGACCTAAAATAAATAAACAAGATAATACAGAGTAATATAAAAGTATAAAGAGAAGACACAAAATTTATGTAGTTAAATTAATCGACTTACATCCACAGGTGAAAGAAAAATAAATTTACTCACTTAATATGAATAATTACAATGTAAAGAAACAGTTTTAAACGCACAACGTCAAACACTCAATTACAACTATCTCCAGAAACCTAACAGGACTTAGACTCATAATTGGGCTAGTAGCCCATAGCTTGACAAATGGCTCAAGCCCTATATGTTTTTTTCACTTTCTTAAATGCGACTGGATCGTCTAGAACATCTTCTAGCACACTCTATTTTATAATAGTTTTTTAATAAAAGTTTTATAGAATAAAAGGTAAACAAAAAAAAAAAAGTTACTATTCAAGAAAGTATATTAGAAAATATATTGAAAGATTTACTAGACGATCGTAAGTATAAAAAAGATTTAACCCAAGCTCTTTTGTGTAGGGAGTATTAAAAGAATAATTTTAATTACATGGGATTTCATCAATACCAATCAATATGATTTAGACATTTAAGTAAATGGCTAATAATCTTCTAACTTAAATTAAGAATACAAATCAAATCCTAACAAATCACCATCTTGACTTTCTTTTATTATGAAGAACGCAAACCAATTTTCAATTTGCTCCACCTTCTCTCTTTCTCCAAATGGAATCACAATGTCACCCAACAAGATTATAACCTTCTTAAACATGAATTAAGAATCTAAGTAAATCTCTAATAAATTTTATATACATTTTTTAATTCATGTGAATTAAGATTAGAGAATTTTTTTAAAAAAATATTGATGTAATTTCATATTTCTTGTGTATTAAAATTACTTTTATAATATACTTCATAAAAAGGAGGTTCGTTAAGCATTCTAGATGCCATAAACATATAAGCTTGGATCATTGTTAGCTATGAACTAGTAACCTAATTATAGACATGGGCTTGAATTTTTGGATTTAAATTTTGTGGTTCGAGAGATTTTTTTTAACAAAGTAAATTTTTTGTATTTTCTATTTATTGCTTTCATATTATTAATTCACACTATCTTATTTATTTATTTATTTTAGGTACTAACATTTTTCCATTTTTCTTTTCTCCTAAGGCCTTTCCCTTCTTCCATCTCGCCACCAAATGCATCCGGAAACTTCCTCGTCCCATCATGAGACTCCATTACCGTTTTAACAACTTTTCTCCATCTTTTTAGTTTCGCTTTTCCAATGCCGCCTCAAATATCACTACTGCAACTCATCTCTTCCTTTTCTCCATGGCTACAACCCTTCTTCTCTCATCCTAGCCTAGCCTGAGCCTGATCACAAGCCACATCTAAACCAAAATCCACTTCACCTACCCATTCGTACCTCACAATCCGAGCCCCTATTGTCCCATTTTTTAACTCAATGTTTGAGAATTATTAACTTATCCGAAGAATCGAAAAGAACAAGATAATAAAAATTCAGACAGTCATAAAAATTTGATAAAGATTCAGACAACGATATAAATCTAAAATGTAACATTAAACCTTTTTCTAAATGACACAAACTTTAAGACCTCTCACTTAATATATAATGTGAAGATGTTAAGTGAAAGGGTTAAATTATTGAACTAGATCCCATGAGGTCCTATTGTCCCATTAGTGAGTGAATTCGAACCCCTAACTTCTTTCCTCTCCGTTGTTCAGAGAACATACATATAAATTGGAAAAGAAACTGAATGCTTGAGTAATAAATATCATTTCATGTTGTAGCGAGGAATTAATCTTGGACGAGCATATTTATATGCTCCTTTTCTCGTTTACTTTGGCAAGGTTCGATCTTTCTGTTTGTGAAAGCATGAATAAAAGACAAAAAAATATTTTCCAAACGCAATTAACAGAATCGTGTTAAAAACTGACTCCATTGTCTTTGTTCTTCATAATTACTTTTTTGTATTTAAGCTTTAATCGTACATCACATGCTAACAACTAGCAACTAGAACCCCTCCAAGTGATATACAGGAAGGTCCTGGTTTGTATTGGATCTGTTGATCTTAATTGTCACTTTGAGATTATGAAAGAACTTTCTCTATATTTAATATTTGAGTTCTGAATATATTAATTGTATATAAAGATGTAAACGAGAAATGAGGAGGGAGAGGAAAAATAAGTCGTAAGACTATAAAGAGGAGCATGACCATAAAGAGGGTGAAAAAGTTTGAATTAAGTGATAGAGGTGATTTTTTTACAAATAAACACGTGATGTTATGAAATTACAAAAGGGATAAGATCCTTTTCCGATAAATTGACTAATGGCTTAATTCCTATGTGAGGTGCCTAATGGCTTTAATGACTTAGTCACTATATAAGACACCTTTCTACATAAAGATAGAATTAACGATCTTCTAATCCCTAACCTCTTATTACGTGCCTTTTACCTCTATAAATAAGATACTATAGCGTTATAAATGTGTGAGTATAAAAAAGTTAGATTCTCTACTTCTTCTTTCAGTTATTCTACCTTAGTCTTCCTTTTGTAATTTTATTTTCACTTTATCGAGATAAGATTTATAATATGTTATCGGCACAAGACTATAGCGGAATTTTTTTAGAAGTTTATAATTATGAGCGGGAGGTATTCTTTTACTTCTCTTCTATTTTTTTTATAGCAAATCTCTCTAAACTTGAATTTTTTACTCTTGATATTTCTGGTAAGAATTACCTAGCATGGAAGCTTGATGCACAAATTCACATTGATGCAATGATTCTCGGAGATACCATTGTAGAAAAAATGCGTCATCATCGTAAAATCGCACTAAAGCTGTATGATTTTCTTCTGTCATCATATTCATGAAGATATAAAAATTAAATATTTAATTGTGAAAGATTCACTTATTTTGTAGAATGATTTAAAAGAAATATTTGATTACCAGAAGATGGTCGTTTTACCTAAAGCATGATATAATTTGATAGATTTACAATTACAAGATTTTAAATCTGTCAGTGAATATAATATTACTATGTTTAAACTTACATGCCAATCAAAATTATGTGGGAAAAATCTCACTGATGTTGATATGCTGGAAAAAACCTTTCTACTTTTCACGTCTCGAATATTGTCCTACAGCTACGATATTGAGAAAAAGGGTTCTATAAAATACTTCAAATTAATTTTTTGCCTTCTTTGACTGAACAAAATAATGAATTATTGATGAAAAATTATGAAGCCCGACCAGCAGGTTCTACTACATTTCCAGAAGTGAATGCAATTAGAGCTTATAATTTTGGCTCCGAAAGAGGTCGTGGCAGAGGTTGAGAGCAGGGTTATGGAAGGGATTATATATATAAAATGATCTGTATTATCATGATAGTCAAAATAAATCATTAGACGCGAAAAAATAATGATAACCACCAGAAGTGGGCAAAAACTAGTGAGAAAGGAAAAGAAAAAGTTGATGTTCTCTCAAAGTATGAAGATAAATGTTACCGTTATAGAATAAAAAGTCACTGGTTCCGTACCTGTCGTAAGGCAAAATATCTGGTTGGATTTTATCAAGAATCACTTAAAAGGAATGATAAAAGGATTGAAGCTAATTTTACTACGAACATTCTACTCATGATGATGATGATGATGACACAAATCTTGATGATGTTTGTGTTAGATATAAGACACTACTAATGTCTTTGTGATTGCAGAAGGAAAAATTGATAATTTTATTGGTGATGGCACCGTCCAAAAGGATTAGAATTTTATTTTTATATTTTAGTTATATCGTGTAATTTGTTTTTCTGGTATTGTAGTAACTTAATATTTTATTTTGAACTTTCTTGTAAATAAGTTTATATGTAGATATTTTCCCTGTTTAGATGGCTCTTGTTCCCTATTCGAAAATAAAAAATAGCAAAGATATGTGTCTCATATATAGTGGGACTACGTACACCGTTTTAAAATAAGAGAAATATTTTTCTCGCTTGAATGTGGAAGAAATAAGTATAAATACTATAAATGGTAGTGCAAAGTTGATTGAAGGCTCTGGAAGAGCTAGTATGATATTACTCTCAAGAACGATTATTAATATAAATAAAGTCCTATTTTCTTCTAAATCCAGAAGAAAATTTGTTAAGTTTTAAAGATATCCGTCAAAATGGATATCATGTTGAGATAATAGAGGAAAATACTTTTGAGTATTTATGTATTATTACTCAAATTATCTCAGGTAAAAGGTCTGTAATTGAGAAACTATCATCTTTATCATCTGATTTGTATTACGCAAAAATTAATGCTAATTGAAGCACATCATTTAGTAAACCAGAAATTTACAAATCCTTCTATGTTTATAATTTGACATGATCGTTTAGGTCATCCGAGAGCTATTTTGATGGTCGGATAATTGAAAATACACACGGTCACTCTAATCAAAGGATTTTGACTTCAGCTGAATTATCATGTTCTGCTTGTTCTCAAGGAAAATTGGTCATCAATCCATCTCCAGGAAAAGTAGGAGTTGAATCTTATGCATTTCTAGAACAAATACATGGTGATATTTGTGGACCTATTTATTCACCAAGTAGACCATTTAGATATTTTATATTTTTAATAGATGAATCAACAAGGTGGTCTCATGTTTCTTAGTTATCAACTCGCAACTTGGCATTTTTGCACAGTTTATAGACCATCTTATTAAAAATATCTGTTTAGATATGCATCTGAATATTCTTCCTCATGCTTTTAATGCATATTGCATGTCGATTGATATAACAGTTGAACATCCTGTAGCACATGCATGTTCGTACCTAAAATGGTATGGCAGAATCATTTATGAAGAGATTACAGTAATTGTTAAACCTATTTTAATGAGAGTAAAACTCCCAGTATCAGCTTAGGGACATACGATATTGCATGCTGCAGTACTCGTTCGTATCAGGCCAACAAGTTATTATAAATCCTCTTCTTTGTAGATAGTTTTTGGTTTTAAAGCAAATATAATTCATTTGAGAATTTTTTGTTGTGCGGTTTATGTTCCAATAATACCAAATCAGTGGAGTAAAATAGGTCCACAAAGAAGATTAGATATATATTGGATATGATTCTCACTCAATAATAAGGTATCTTAAGCCTTTGATGAGAGATATATTCACGGCTCATTTTGTTGATTTTCACTTTGATGAAACAATGCTCCCTAAATTATGGGGAAAAAATAAACCACAAAGGAAAGAACTTTTCTGGACAACATTGTTAAATTGTCTTGATTCTCACATTAGCGCAAGTGAACTAGAAGTTCAAAAGATCATTTATTTGTAAAGAACAGCTAATAATTGCCAGACGCATTTGCAGATTCGACAAGAGTAACAAAATCTCATATTTCGGCCATTGTTGCTCCTGTTCGGGTTGAAGTCCCGTGAGAACAAAATTTAATTCCTATAGCAACTAAATCCAAAATACGCTAGAAGGGTGGCTGACCTATTGGCTCTAAAAATAAAAATCCTAGAAAGAAAAGATGATTAAATGATCTAGAAGATCATATTGAATAAATTGAGTAAAAGAACCAAGAGATAAGTGATGACAAGATCCCAATTTCTACTAATGATGAGAATATTATGGGGATTGCCATCAATTATAACACTTTTGATATAGAAGATGGAATCAGATGGAAACAATTGTTGATAATACATCTGCGTAAAATGTAACTATTGATTTTTTAACTGAAAATGAAGATCTTGCTTACATCAATTGAAGAATATCGGCATAGAAATGATATGCCAAAATGAAAAAAAATTCAATTTAATTCGAATTAAACTCACTTACAAAACGTGGAGTTTTTTTTACCTATTGTTCAAATATTAGAAGGTGTTAAACTAAATGGTTACAAATGAGTATTTGTATGAAAGAGAAGTGATAATGATAAGATCGTTAGATACAAGGCACACCTTGTGGTACAAGGCTTCTCACAGAGACCAGGTGTTGATTTTGATGAAACTTATATTCACCCGTTGTTGATGCCATTATATTTCGATACCTCATAAGTCTGGTAGTTCATGAAAAAGTTGATATGCGTCTAATTGATATTGTTACTGCTTATATATATGGAAATCTCGAGAATGATATTCATGTAAAAGTCCCAGAAAGATTTAATATGCATGTAGCATATTCTGGTTCTCGTGGAGAAATATTCCATTTAGATTTCAAAAATCGTTACATGGTTTAAAGCAGTCAGGACCCATGTGATATAACCGTTTTAGTGAAAGCTTATTAAAAGTAGGATATAATAATAATCTAATATGTCTATGTATCTTTGTCAAGAAATCTATGTCTGTATTCGTGGTACTTGCAATATATGTTGATTATATCAACCTTATTGGAGCTCCGAAAGAGCTTCAAGAAGCAATTAGCTATCTAAAAAGAATTTGAAATTAAAGATATTGGAAAAATCAAGTATTGCTTTAGTTACAAATTGATCATCTGGAAGATGGAATTTTCGTTCATCAATCAACATATACAATAAAAGTTCTAAAAAGGTTTTACATAGACAAGTCACATCCATTAAGTATTGAAATGGTCATTCGATCACTAGATATATATAAAGACCCTTTTCGTCCTTATGAAGACGATGAAAAATTTCTTAGTCCTAAAGTATCATATCTTAGTACAATTAGAACACGTATGTATCTTGCTAATAATACTCGTCTTGATCTAACATTTTCTGTTAACTCATTAGCAAGATGTAGTTTTTTACTACTCGACGACACTGGAATGGTGTTAAAAATATCCTTAGATATCTCCAAGGGACAATGGATCTTAGATTATTTTATTCAAATAAAAGTAGCTCAAACTCAATGGGTTATGCAGATGCTGGTTATTTGTTTGATCAACATAAAGCATGTTCTTAGACAGACTATATATTTACATATGATGTTACTGCTATATCTTGGAGATCTTCAAAACAATCTATAGCAACCGCTTCCTCTAATTATGTTGAAATTATAGCCATTCACGAAGCAAGTCGAGAATATGTTTGGTTGAGATTTATGATACATTACATTCGAGAAAGTTGTAGCTTATCCTCTTGAAAAGAAATTCCAACGCCTCTGCATCAGGACATGTAACTTGTATAACTCAGTTAAAAGCAGGATACATAAAAAGAGATATGACAACTTATATCACCAAAATTTTTCTGTACTCATGAACTCCAGATGAGAGGTGATACTAATGTGCAACATATTCGATTATGCGATTTTTTCTTTGATCTATTCACTAAGACGTTACTGACGTCAACGTTTGAGAAATTGGTAAATAAAATTGGAATGTGTAGGTTAAGAAATTTAAAAGAATTATCTCATCAAGGGGAGTAATGTGACATAAAGAATAGTGTACCATTTTTCCTTCACTAGAATTTTTATTCCCACTGAGTTTTAATTTAGTAAGGTTCTACGAGGCATATTATTTATGTAATGGACATCCAAGGGGGAGTATTTTGAAATTACAAGAAAAATAGATGTCCATAATTATTTGGAATAATATCATTTTGAGATAAAGATGACTAATGGCTTAGTCATTATGTGAGGTGACTAATGTCTTTAATGGCTTAGTCACTATATGAGTCGCCTATTCTAAATAAAGATAGAATTAATTATCTTCTAATCCTCAACCTCTATTATGTGATCTTTATCTCTATAAATAGGACTATAGCCTTGTACATGTGTGAGTAAAAAAAGTTAATAAAATTCTCTCTACACTTGTATTTCTACTCATTCTTTCAATTATTCTATCTTAGTCTTCTTTTTGTAGTTTTATTTTTACTTTATCGAGATAATATTTATAAAACGTTAAATTTTAATTATTATATTAGCCTTTGGGAATATTATTTATTATAAGTAATAAATTTAATTTGTTTTATTTGTTCTTTTAGAGATTAAATTAAGAAGGAAAAAGAAAGAAGCTTGGGCTTCTTAGATGATCAAGAAATAGAAGAAAAAGGAAAGAAAAACCCAAGTCATTCTTGGATTGCAAGAAAAAAGAAAGAAAGGGTCAAAACCCAGTCGTTATACTATGGACGCATGCCCCTTTCAAAATGACATAGTCTCAATTAATCAAGAAAGTTAAGAAAAAAATTAAACTCACACTCATCACTCGAGCATAGATTACACGCGCTTCTTTAATCAAATTTTTCGTTCCCCTCCCAAAAATCCTCACGCAGTCAAAAGCAATTCCCAAAACGATTTTCACCAAATTTCATCTCTCAATAACCAACTTTGTTAGTTTTTTTTTTTTTTCCAATTTTCTTTGTTCCACGCTTCGATTCTATACTAAATCCTGCATCTTAGTGAACAAAAATTATAAAAAAAAATGAGTTCTTCAAGCAACACAACAAGTTCTTCAAGCAACGAAGGAACATCTTCAAGCAATAGTGGGGACAACAGGTAAATTTAACTTGAAAATTGTAATTTTCAACAAAAATCACTACAACAAAGTAGTTTACATAGTTTATATTCTGTTTCAGTCATTATCGAAGGTTTTTATTTTATATATTGTGTTTGATCGTATTATTATATTTTTGTGACAGATTTTAGGTGCTCTGGACTTCAATATAGATGTTTTTTTATGTTTTATGGTCCATAAAGTGTGTAGAGTGGCGAAATAACTATTGATTCCCTCTTTTATGTTCGTATATGTTGAATTTCATACATTCTGGCTCATATTATGTGCTCTTATACATAAGAATTACTGTTTTTTGTGATTTGCTGGCCATTTAAGTGTGTAGAATATTTACTTCTATGCCAAATAATGTAGGCACACATAGTTTTAGAAGTAGGCACACACAATTATAAAATAAGGGACACCATGTTACATAAGTAGACACATCTACTTACAGTCAACAATTTTGCATGTTTAATATAATAGTCACTGTCGGTTATGAAATACTTGTACCGCTACTTGTAAAAATGAGTACTAATTGTCATTAAAAAGGCCACCAATGAATAAAGTAGGTCAACTATGTACGTCATACACTATAGCATACATAGTTATAAAATAAAACATATATAGTTGTAAAATAAGACACACTATGTTACAAAAGTAGGTACACCTACTTACTGTCAACAATTTTTGCATGGACAATTGGACTGCCGTTTTAATTCATAAAGTATGCGTTAAAGCACTCTTCCTCTTCCCTTTTATTTGATTGCACTTTATCTTGACAATACTCTTCTTCCTTACATTATGTTCTCTTTTTCCATGTCTTCCAACTCGATCTTTAATATTAGAAGATCCACTTTCATTATCTGAATTATCAAAATAATAAGGTCCCACTTTAGCAATGATCTTATTCTTCATTTTTCTAAACCCTTCTTCTAAGCATTCACTTCTTCCCTTGTTTGTAACAATAAAACTGTTTCGAATACTTCATAGTGCTTCCTTACTTAAACTTTTATTTTCCCTTATGAATACTAAAAGCCTAATCTGAATGCATAATTATTATACAAGCTAAATGTATCTTCCTCAGATGGTACAACAGTTTCAACCAACGAAACTTCATTAGAGATTTCCATAACAATTGCATTCAACAGAAAAATGAGGTTAAAACACATAAAAAGATATAAATAAATTCAACAAAAACATCTGAAATATAGAAAAAAGACATAAATATTGAAGGTTCCGCCTCTTATAAACATAGGTTAATTTTAAAAGTAGGCACATATAGTTATAAAATTAGGCACACTCAATTATTAAAGTAGGTACAGCTAACTACTGAAGTACAAATATATAATAAAATATAATAAAACAATCTCCACCTATATTAAAAGTAATATAAGGTTGAAAGCATAAAAAATTTCATATAGAAAAAACTGGATTGGAGATCAAACCGATCAACCACTGATTCATTGATTCATTAGTTTCACTGGTCAAACCAGTTGTCGGACCGAATAATGTCATAATGACGTTATAAATATATAATAATTATAAATATACTAATAATTTAGCAAAATTCTTTCATCCAACTAATAATTTTTTATTAAAGCATGTAAAAAATCTTTCATCCAATTTAAATATGCATAACAATAATAATAAAATATAAATTCATTTACATGCATATCACATGTTATTTAGCACTAAATATAATTAAAAGATATAATTCAAGAATATGAAGGATTTTTAAATGGAAAAAATATAAAAATGTTTAAATAGAAGGTTTTACGTTGTATTTTGGACTAGTTAATAGGGATCATTAAGTAACTTTGTGCACCTTTTCTTTAAAAAAAAAAAAAAAAAAAAAGAAAACTAGAGGGAAAATATTCTTGGGCCCTAACTTCAAATGAAATGGGTTTGGTCCATTTTCTATTACTTTGGGCCTAACCCCAATTACTAACTAGTATTATTACATAACCTACCAAATCCTTTTTGATTTGTTATTTGACCTAGCATCTCCACTAGTGCTGTAAACGGGACGGACCTTATCCGTACCTGTATGGGTCTATATTCATTTTTAATGGGTAATGTTTAAATTTTATACCCGCAAATCCATATCCATACATTTACTCGTATTTATTTTGTTATATGGATCTGTGCAGGGTATGGTGATGTCCAGATCCGTATACCCGTATTAATAAAATAATAATATATATCTATATATATTATATTATTTATATATTTTATTATATTAATATATAATTTATAAATTTTTTAACATATTTCTTTACATTATCGTACAACCCTTACACTGCATGTTCTTCTTAGAAACTTTTAAGAAAATTACAGATTTAAATACAAAAAAATTTATGAAACTGCATGTTTCAATTTATTCCTAAACAAAATGAAGCTTTTATTACACATCTCATGGCTTGGCCTACTATTTCAGAACATCCCATGATTTGGCCTACTATTTCAGAATGGAAAAAAGTCTCTATTGCTTTTGTGATACAGCATCGCATTCAGTTTTAGATTAAGATAAATTATATGAAAATAAATCTCAGTAAAAACAGGAAATCAGTTTATCAAAATATGATTTAATAGGAAGTGAAATATATAAAACTCATATAGAACAGGGATGAATGTACTGTGAAGATTTTGAATGTATTTGAACTTTTAATCATTTGAATTAAAGATGTTAAATGATTGTATTTGTTAAAAGAAATGTTGAGGAGATTATGTTAATCATGTTAAAACTTTTATTTTAAGATTATACATTATTTTATATATTTTTGTTTAACAGGAAAAAAATAGAAAAATGCCATACGGGTACGAGTATACCCAGACCCTACCCTGAACCCTAGAAGGTCGGGTCTAGGTCCAGAAATTTTATACCTAGAGGGTATGGGTCTGGGTCTAGGTCTAAATTTCACTATAAAGGTATTCACTATAAAGGTACATTTTTGAATCTGGGAGTACCCGGAGGGTCTGAACCTGTTTACAACTCTAATCTCCACTATCCTTGTAAGCCAAGCATTGCCTTCTCAATTTTTTGAACCGGCGTCAGCAGACCTGAAGGTAAATCTCTGTTGTCTCGTCTCTTCCCCTAATTTTTCAAATAAAAAAAATCTAATTTTTTGATGAAGCTAGTATTCTAATGTTTGATATGTCAAAGTTTGTTGCAGAACAAATCGGTTGAAGGTGAGAAGAGAGTGGGATTGATTGTATCTATAGCAATGGAGGTTCTGTCGCTGGCGTTGAGGAAGGTCGGGAAAGAAAGAAAAAAAACTAAAAAAAAATATCGATAGAAAATCTAAAAAAATATGAAAAATAAAATATCGGATTTTTCTAGTTCGTCCGGCACCCGCTTGAACCACTGATTTTGACCGGGTTTAACCGGTTTTTTATTCCTCCGGTTTTTCATGTAATCAGACCGCCTTCTAATCCAGTTCTCGATTCAACTGGTTGAACTAGCCGGTCTAATCCTGTTTTAACAACATTGCAAAAAACTTTGAAAGTAGAAACAACACTCAGCCACGGGTTATGTACTATATAATTAGGTACATTCAATGGTTATAAACTAGGCACACATATGTACAACAATACAAAATTCACACCATTCAAAACAAACGTTTTTTCTCAATTCTTCATCATTGAAATATGGTGATCGAGAAAATCTGATGTTGCAGATCGCGCGAGGCATAGACCAGCAGGACTAGTATAATTTGCTGTGAGGAGCAGCAGCCCGTAATTGGAATACATTTGTTGTGCTTTTTGAATTAGATATCATATGTGATTGCAATGAATAGATGATCTATAGAGTCGATGCTTTTCAAATGTTTGCTTGGTCTCTAGAAGTTTACCCAAGAAAACAATTCTATTAAGGTCTTGATATTAGGCTGCACAAATTCTCCCTTCTGTCGGGGGCAACTTTGTTTCTCTTTTGGTGCAGCTGCACAAGAGAACCTCAGGTCTTCTCAGCTCCAACCACAATGAAGGCCATGTTATTGTTGAGGAATTTGAATTTTTCCTTTTTCTTTACTATAAACTAATTATTCCTGAGAATCTTGATGAAATCTTAGTATTGTAATTTTGTTTATGATATTTTACTAAATTATTTTATATCACTGTATACCTTGACATTTTTATTTATATGATTCAATTAATTTTTAGTGATTATTCTTGTAAAAAATAATTGTTTGATTTAGTTGATATTTTTCTTCCTACTTGATTTGTGTAGTCTTGAGTATGAGAGATATATGATTTTTCAGATATATTGTAGATTTTAGAATTGAATAGCTGATACTAATTTTAGATTAATTATGTCATAAAATTAAATAAGTTATATGCTAATAGCTAGATGAGTTATGTCATAAATTCACTCGCAATATATTTGTTAAGTGATTTGAAACTTGTAACTTAGATCACTATATACAATTTAATTTTTCTCATAAATAAAATTAAATAATTGTTATAAAAGTTAATGGTAGATTCAAGGCTTTTACTCTTCTTTATTGGTTATGATCTTGTTCGTTTTTAATTTAGTTAATTTTATTGATTGACTGTAATTAATTTAAGAATATTTTATATAATAAAATTTATTTTTTATTAAATTAATTTAGAAGAATAATAATTTAAATGGTTAAACTTTCTCCGTATTGCATTGATCTTGAAGATATTGTATTTAAAACTTAGTTAGAAAATAAATTAAATAATTGTTATAAAAGTTAATGGTAGATTCAAGGCTTTTACTCTTCTTTATTGGTTATGATCTTGTTCGTTTTTAATTTAGTTAATTTTATTGATTGACTGTAATTAATTTAAGAATATTTTATATAATAAAATTTATTTTTTATTAAATTAATTTAGAAGAATAATAATTTAAATGGTTAAACTTTCTCCGTATTGCATTGATCTTGAAGATATTGTATTTAAAACTTAGTTAGAAAATTTATGCTAAAAAAATGAAAAAGAAAATGAATGAAACAAAGGAAAAATCAAGAGTAAAGTCCTTTATAGCTCATGTAGGCTGGTGTAGTTTTGGCTAATTATTTGACTGCAGATTGAATTTTGCCTTTAATAAAATATTAAAACTAAAGGGTACCTTCTGGAACTAATTTTGGTACCAAAAAAGCAAAATTCCTCGCCCACAGGGTCTCCACCAGACTGTCCGATGCCCAGGTGGAAGATGTGGAAGATGTAAATCATGGTGAATTAGTCCCATGAAATCAGCGGCTTTGCAGACTGGAGGTCAGACACTGGTGCGCACCAAAAACCACCACCACATTGGAGAGGTTGAAATTCCTACACTGCCGCTGCCAGTATTCGAACCCTGGACAACTCTGCAGCCCCAAAACCAACTGAGTTACGCCCCAGAACCTTCTGGAACTAACCTAAAAAATGAGCATCCAAATCAAGATGACTAAAGCATATTCCCTTTGTATTTTTCTCAAAAATTTTTAAAAGAGTAACTATCAATTTAGTCCCTAACAAATTTCTATCTGTTAGGTTAGGTAAGATCACTAATTATTTATTTTATAATTTAAAGTCCTCAATAAATTTTTAAACTATTTTAAAATCCTTTTATTCAAACTCTTAAATTTAACCATGAATGGATGTTTGAAATATAAGAGGTTTTTGTGGAAGAAAGTGAATTTTACAGATCACAACTCAATGTATACAGTGATCCCTAATTACCTCCCGAAGATTTTCTGTATCCCCTAACTATGAAATACAAGATCGAAACAGCCTACCTAAAGCTTGGGTATGACGATACTCTTAAATCCTAAATTGCCATCGGATTTTGAGATCATTAATAATACTATTGTAGATAGTAAAATTTTGATAATTTATTTAATAAAAAACTAAAGAAGATAAATATTTTTAGTCTTGATTCTTTAAATTAAATGTATAAAAGAGGTTTTTCAGACATCTAAATTGGGCTAGATCATTTAAATAATATCCAAACTCATTTTAATTAAGCCTAATAGTTCTATTACTAGGGTTCTTGTAAGGGCTTATTTTGTGGTTCTTTGTTGAGCAGATTTCTTGAGGGATTTAAAAATGAATTAATCAAAAAAAAATTAAGAACGAATTTCCTACTCTATTATGCAATAAAAAGTTTTCCTATAAGATTCTTATCATGGATGCAAAGCCATCATACTCAATCTTGAATGGGCAAGATTGGATTTATTCAAACTAATGCGTCATGTCAACAATATACTAGACCTTGATGTTCTGGAATGGGGATCAAGTCAAAACAATCAAAGGTAGATGATAATCTATTGCATATTGACATTCGAGTTGTTGAAGCATTATTCTATTCTTCAATGTTCCAACTTCCAATCCATCCAACCTGAGTCAGAAGGTAGGAGTTCTTTAAAGTGGAGTTCACCAAAACTGGGTTTGAAGTTTGTGATAGTTGTAGCTTACTCAAACTGTACACGCAAGCTACATCTAGCTTGCTCCCAAGCATGCAAGACACTTGATCAAATCAGCTTGAAAAGCCTTTTACATCATTCTGCCCAATCAATGATTCATATGGCAGAGGAGCAAGCTGATTAAGCCAAGTGGAGGACTTAGCTCGAAGAATCAGAGTTGATCTTACACGCTATATTGACCGCGAGCAAATTTAAATAACATGTCTTAAGAACTGGGGGCCTATTTCTAAATAGGCCAAGTGCCAAAATAGGCAAGCTTTGTTTGGAGTTTAGCAAAGTTTATCCCTATATTGCTAAAACTAAAGAAAGCCTATTTCAGGATTGCAAGAGTAACCAAAGATCTGAGCTGTTACCTGACAGAGATGAGCTCGCTCAGATAAAAAGTCAAATTGTACTCTCATGGTTTATCAAAAGAAGAAGACAAGGTACACAAGCCTTCAATCTTTTAATTATTGCATAATCAAAACTCAAATGAAATCAATGATCTGACTACTCTAGAAAAGAAGTTCTTTTTATTTAAAGAAATAAAAAGAAGGTCAGGTACAAGCAAACCAAGATAGCTAGATAAGAAAATGCGACATCTTTAGCTAGAAACGGCTACAGGGTAACTATGATTCCGGCGAACCCAACCTTTCCTTAGTCTGCGCATCTCTCTCCATAAGTTCTTGCTCAGGGGCAGTATAATCTCTTAGCTCGTCACCTCCTTCAACAATTGGTTCAAACTGCTTGGTCTCTGACACTGTCTCGCTAGGTGGCAAAGATGAAGGAGGATCACAGGTGGCTCCAACTGTTGGAGTTTCATCAATCGCACAATAATAATAGAATGATTCAGTGCCTCTTGGACCTCTGGACGTAGGTAGACCACTTGGCAGAAATCTGGGCTATAGATCGCTCGAGCCCTAGAAGATTAACAGATAAACATGTTGCCGACTTTCCAAGTCATCTAATTACACTCTAAACCTAGGTGACCTAGTGTACAACAAACTAATGGTCTTTGTGAGCTCTTCTACCTGAATTTTACTTAAAAGACAAGGCAATCTTCACTTCCTTAAACTCAGTTTCCAGTGGACCAATCTCAACTTTGAGCTCCCTGCCCCTGTTACTCTTTGCAAGCACAACAGCTCATTTGTCTACTTGTTCCTTCTAGCATTCATTGTGGTCCCTTCCGATTATGGCATCTTGTTGCTGTAGTTTATCAAACAAGGTCAATTCATCCTTGCAAGCTGCTTCTTATAGGAAGAGTAGTCATAGTTAACTCACGACGTGCTAATTTTATCCTCCAGGATCTTGCAAAGATCGTGCAGCTTGATCGAGACCAGAACACTATTGTTTGAGTCCGTAAAGGCTTTCAACACAACCATTAGCTTTATTTGAGTTCCTTTATCAGTTGGGAATTCTCCTTCAAAAGTTTAAGCTATGAAAGAAATTTGGCACAATGGATCTCACAGAAGAAGAAGATGAAAAGAAAGCCTTAACATCTTTCATGGACAGAGAAGCATCAGTGGATGATGGAACATGAGGCGTTCCTATGCTAGGAGCTTCTAAGCTCGCTGCAACTTTTATAGAAAGAGTAGTACTTGTTTATGAACCCATTCAAATAATCTGCTTTTTTGGGCTAGACTTTCTGGATTTCTTCTATTTTTGCTATTAGGGAAACAAAGATCAATAATAGCAGAAACATGGTAAGCAAAAGGGCAAAATTTACTGAAGAGGTATAACATGGTTGGAAGTTGAGGAAGCAACATTGTGTTTTGATTGTCTCGTCTAAGTATAGGGGTGCTATTAGGTAATGATTCTGCATCTATTAATTCTGTAATCAGGGCGCCTAAAAGAAAGAGGCAAGATCAGCTCTAAAGAAGTAAACATGAAAAGAGAGTTACTCGCGGCTTCGCTTGTGTTGACTAGAACATCTATAAGTTTCTAGCAGTAGAGCATCTTCAAGCGTGATCAGTTCAATGGCAGACAATTAGTTAATTCCAAACTCTGGGAGGTGCAGATAGAGTTAAAGCTGGAGAAGCCACTAGGGACCTCTTACTGAGTCACTATAACTATCATGAATCATCTTATCGAACATGGTTTATAGAGCCCAAAGATTATGGACAAGACTAGAGAACATAGACCATATGCATCACCATGTACTCGCTCATTCACGCAAACAGAAAGGTAGCGGGTTCATGCTCTGTTACATTACCTTCCTTCATGCTATTAGCCACATATTGAGAGAAGGTCATGGCAATCACTTGAAGGTCAGGAGTAGAAGAAGTAGGATTTCCTGCCAATTCCGGGCCACCCATGAGCAGCCCAAAGATTATTGAGAGCATACAGCATAAGAGAGATCATTTCTAATGGAAAAATGAAACCATTTACTGAACGAGTCAAGAAAAGCATCAGTGAGGAAAGAAGGGGACAATCCATCCTACCTTGTTCGAAAATAAATGAATAAAATCAAAGAGTTCCCAAGCTCGCCACCGATTATCAAATACACAGGAAACTCATGTTAGCCATTGGACATAAAGGGTTGAATGTTGTAGCTAGCTACGAACTCTTTGTAGCCCAAAGGTTCACATGCCATTTAGGGTGATTGATCAACACGTCGAAATCAAGAGACTCTCCCAAGAGAGTAGGAGTAGTCTCCAGTGACGAGAAAAGAATGTGACCTAATTTGACTTTATTATTCTCAATATAAATCAAAACATGTTAGTCAATAGAGGACTTCAATAGTGAAGAAGTCGAAGTTGAAGCCATTGGAAAGGTGGCTAATTGATATGCTTAGAAGAAAAGGGGGATCAATTTGGAAGAACACTTGTCACCAACAAAAAAGAAAACTAGGTTGCTTTATAAAGCAGGAGTTGCAATTAAGAAGGATGGCGGTTATGGAATTTGAAAAGTGAAGGATTATATCATGACCAAGTTATAAATCATGGCTAGATTGAGAAAAGTTCAACGAAAATCTACCAAACGGTAAGAATTTTCAGAAGCAATCCTCGTTAGCTTTTTTTTCCACAATGGTAAAAAACTTGGGGAAAAAAAAGGAGACAAGTGTTGAACTAAGGAGTTGAGTCAACTACCAACAAAAAAGGCTTGAACGAGAAGGAATAAAAGGTCGCCAAAACACAAAAGCCCTCGCACTCACAAAATGTTCCTCAGAGCGAGTAGAATAACCGCCTAACAAGAGCCGCAAGAAAGTCGGCCTTTCAAGCTGAGAGCAAGAGATCTTGCTGAACTAGAGTCCTATATTCTTGCAAGCACTTTCTGAGATGGGCTCAAACCCAAATTTCCATGCCTTAGTGACAACACCAAATGTGGAGAGAAAGGTAAAAAGTATTGAAGGAAGTTAGGAAATGGCAAACAACTATATAAGCATTGGCGAGCTGAAGGCAAAGGGAGACACAATCAAACACAAAATCATTGTCTATTTTCAGTTTATCCTTTAGTTTTTCTTTGTTTTAGCTGCTATGTTCTTCATTGCATAATACAATTCCAACTTTCTTTTTAAATTCAACATTTTACAACTTTCTTTACAGTTTTTCTTTTATTTTCTTTCTTTTTCCTAGCTTGCAAGGTTATAAAGTAACTCGTAAGACAAGTCCTCTCTTCTTAGGGGGTTACAGAGTTCCTCAAGCTAGTTTTTCTGTTAAGAACATAGCTTGCACATTTCGGACATCTTTGAATGTAACCTCAAATCATACCATTCTAGTTAAGGTTGTGCAAATATATGGTTAACTAGAAATCCTTGTGCAAAATATATATACATGTATATATGTACATATTTATATGTGTATATTTATATATTTGTGTATATATATATGTATAGTACTACTCTTGCATAGTAGTACTATACATATATATATATATATATATGTAAGAAAGAGTTGGGCAGTAGCAATAGCATAGTACTACTCTTGTATTATTAAAAAATAATATTTTAGTGATGAGAATACATATTCATGAGAGAAGGTTTTTTTTTTTTTTCTTCACACTTTTATATAGAAAAAGATTGTCTACTTTTTATTAAACTTTTTCCTAATATTCTTTTTATGATTTTTTTAAAAAATAAAATCAAGCTAAAATCTTTTAAAAAAAAGATATTTTCTTTTCCAAATTCAATTTTCTGAACTAATGAAAGTAGCTCTAAAAGAAGATTATTTAAATTTATAATTGATTAATTTTTTTCTTTAATAACCTAAGGTGGGATACTCAATAAATTTTTTTTTTTGAGCAAGGATACTCAATTAAAATGAATGCTAGTACATTACTCTCAAAAAAAAAAAAAAAAGAAAATCAAGGAATGCTCATAAGTGCTTTAGGGATGAAACTAAAGAGTGGAGACAGAGATAAAATATCTCATGGGGATGAGCCGAGCCGAGCCAAAAAAATCAGTCTTTTCATTTTCTGTATGTCTACTTGGAAGACGTGGAGAAGGGATGGCCGGATGAGGAAGCCACGTGAAGCCACATACGATGAAAATGAAGCCACAGCCTTTCTCCACCAGTTTGGTTCATCGAACTGTAGCAGGTAATTGTTTTTTTTTTTTTCTTTTACAATTTTATTTAATAAAAAGCTTGGGCTGGCAACCACAAAAATATCCAGGTACACAATTTCCTAAGCGCTCAGTGATTTCCCTCAAAATTTTGAAGAAAACTCCAAATTCTTTTGTTTACATTAAACGATCAAATTATATACTTCCCCCCTTCTTTTTATTAATTATCTAAATTTTTAGACATTAAATTATTTTTTTTAAATATAAAATTTTACATTTTTTTTAATTTGAATACCCTTTTAATTATTATTTTCAGTAAAAAATATAAAAAGTTTTAATTTTGAACACAAAAATGAAAAGTTTTAAAAAAAAATAATTTTTGAATTATAATATTCTTTCTACTCTTTAAAAATGAAGAAAGAGAGATCTCATGAGTGAAATAAATTAATATTGTTAGTCCTAAGGGCATTATTGCATATAATTTTGATCATGATTAACATATGTTTGTATGAGTATTAAACATAGTTTCTATAGAACAAAAGAAACATATTTGAAGTCTCAAGGCTACACCCTTAGAAGCAAAAGATCTTAGTGATCAAGACAAAATGAAGGAGAAAAGTTCAAGCTATTGAAGGCCTTGAAGACTTGTGTCTTAATTAGGGATGTGCTAAGGTATTTGTTTGTAAAACTCCCTAACTCTCATCTTTGATTGTTGATCATGTATGAAACTCCTTGGATGAATTTCTTTCTATAAACTTTTCTTGAAATCCAAGTATTCTTGATAGGCTTTTTGATGCCTTTGAAAGTTTTCTTATCTCTAAAAGAGTATCAAGAATACATGTTTTTTTAAATAGGAAGGAAAGCTCTTTTCTTGTAAAATACTGGCTATAAAATCTTCTTAAAAAACCGGTCATCTGGTTTTAAAATCGATCGTCCAATTTTCTAGTTTTAGAAAAATCAGTCGTCCGATTTTGGTAGGATGCGTCCGAATCTTTCTGTTTCAAAATCGGTCGACCTACTTCAGAAAAGGGCTCATCCGATTTTCTTATATAAGAAAATTAGACGTCTATTTTTAGAAACCGGTCATCTGATTTTCCTTTTTATTGTGAAAAATATTACTGCTACATAGAGTAACTTTTACTTTTTCTCTTTCCTATATATATATATTGAATTTTTTATCAGCTAAAAAAGTAAGAAGTTTGGTGAAATATTTATTGAGATTATTTAAGAACTTTTAAAGAGCTTTAAAGTACATTCCTTCAAACACCTTTTATTTCACAAAAATATCTTCTTGAGCTTCATTGTTGATCTTCATCAAAGAAGAAGAAAAGAGAAGCTTGTAGAAGCATTCAATTTGAGTTGTATCTTTCCTTCTCAAGCTCACTTGGTAACATTGTTCTTTACTCATATCTCTTTTATCAATATCAAAGGTTTGTGTTGAAGAACCCCTTGGGTTATCCTTTGATTGCATTTGTGTTGGAAATTGAGGTTGCTTGCAAAGCCTTAGTGTGTGGTCCTCAAAATTGTAATTGTTGTATACTTTGTTTATAGTGAATTTGAAAAATCCTTGGGTGTTGACTAAAGGTAGTGGATGTAGCTCTTTGAGAGAGTGAACCACTATAAATTGTTGTGCCTCTTTACTTTATGCTTTTTATTTGATTGTCTTAACTATAAGATTTTGTCTGGTTGGGAATTTTATTAAGAAGAGTTTTAGAATTCTTTCTCAAACAAAATTAGAGGTTTATCTTTTAATCACACAAAAGATTTTTAAAAAATTATCCAAAAACCTTATTCACCTCCCCCCTTCCCCCTAAGATTTTTCAAACATAAAGATGGGTAAAGATGTATAATGAACCTCCAGCTATGAAATGTTCTAAACCCTGCAAAATAGAAGGCCGATAAAGATTAAGGGGACTAGCTCCCCGAAGGCTTTTCGATGACTAAGTCAGCGATGATCTCAAAGAGAAGTTGGTGGAGAAGTAAAGAGCAATTGTTAGCTAGAATTCAAATCAAGTATTAATGAAGAGAGAGAAGATCTTTTTATAAATGTTTGACTGGGCTTTTAGTCCCTCAAGCTGTGGTTTGGGCCAAGTTTATTTTTGGTCCAATAACTCTTTGTCTTTGAGTTTGAGTTGGGCCTTGATGAATCAATTATACTGGACGATGAGGTTTGTCCTATCATCTGTCATTCCTTTAAAAAGCGCGTCGCTAACATGACGTACCTCTTACTTCTGACGCAAGGTTTGGCTTCTGGGAGATGCTTTCTGTCTCGTTGCTTTGTTTCCTGTGCCCCTTAAATTATGATGGTAGGCGGTCTGTTTTGCTTCTTCATTTTTTGTGTTTTTGTGTTGTTGTATCTGTCATACTTAATTCTTGTATTCAAATTTTCCATTTGTTTCTAGCATCCATTTCCTGCATTTAAGAGATGTCTTCTTTTGACTGCCGTAATACTGGTCGTACCCTTTCCGAAAGAATCTCCATCCCGGCTACTCTTTCAAGTAATGTTCTTTCTTCTATTGCTCTACTTGTTTGAAGTATAAGGTTTATCCTGTAGAAGTCGTTTTCCCTCCTGGTGAGTCATGGGTTTTCGTCGACAACGTTTCTCCCAAAACGATAGCGGCTGTGTTTGGTAAATAGGCTGAGCCAGAGGGGTTTGAAGGTTAGGCCACTATTTGTGGGAGCACAACGATGAATATAGCTTTAGCAGGTTTGCGGGAGAAATATTCGATCTCGAATGAATGTCTTTTTACGTCCAAGCCCAGATGCGAGGGCATGCACTCCCCCTCTCGGGTGCTATTTTATATATGAGGAGCATCTAAAATCTCGGATATGTTTTCCTCTTTACCCTTTCGTGTGTTTCCCAAAAATTGTGATTTGTTTCGAAAAAATTATGGTGTTTGTTATGGCAAATGTGGATGGTATAATTGGTCCTATCGAAGCCTTCCAAGATAAAAGATTGGAAAAATCGATTTTTCTTTCTTCAAGATTCTTATACTTTATTAAAATCGTCTTGGACTACCAGTAAGCACTGCCTAGTGCCCCTGTGAAATTGACACCAAGTTACAACATTACGAGGAGATAATTGATTGATATCCAGCCTAACTTGGAATCAAGGAGAGCTGGCACAGGCTCTACTGGAAAGCTGTAGTTTTTACGGAGGAGTGTTCGATAGAGCCGTTTTACGTTAGTAGCTAGAGAGTCTTTATAGATTTTCTCATTGTCCTTTTTGGATCTTGTCTTGTCTGTCTGTTTTGTAATGTCTTTGATGTGTACTTTTCTGTGTTTGGTTTTGTTTTGGCAGGGAACGATGTTTGCAAGGCGGTCGCTATCAATCCGTTTACGATAGACTTGCGACTGAAATGTGTGGTTGCTAAACCATGGTCGCCAATTAGACGTTTACGACGGACGTTGGTCGCAAACATAGCTTTGCAAACTTTTGGGCTAAGGAAGTTTGCGACAGACATGCAACCAATGACTTTTGTCGCAAAGTTATGGCTTTTTTTTTTTAATTTTAAAAAGCGAAGTTTGCAACCGCCTGCCGATCACAGGCGGGTGCAATTTTGATTATTTTTTATGATATTTCTTAAAATATATAAAACCCCTTGAAAATCAACAAAAACCTAAAAAAGTAGTAATATATAACCATAAAAATCCTACCATATTCCAATATACAAATAGTAATATACAACAGTCATATAAAGAACAATATACGAACATACATACGAGTACAACAATGAAATGTAAAATAAAAGTATCTAACTAGGAGGAGCATCATCACTTTCCTCTTAGCCATCCTCCTAGTCCTCTTGTGCATTCTTTAGAGTCAGTTCACTGGGCATCCGCCATTTTGAGGCGGCTAGAGTTTGATAAATGGTATGTCCTTAAGTCGATAGCCCAAATTGGTGAACTGTCGGGTGGCCCGCTCACTGATGACATGCGTTCTATATACAATCTTTCGCTTCCACTCATGACTTGCCTCTTGCAGCTTCTCAAAGACGATGCGGCTAGTGACTTCCATAATTTGCGACTGGATATCATCCGGAATGAAAGGCTAGACTCTAGCTGTACTTCGGGCCTTAGCCATTATACAGACTGAATTTAAGGTCTTGAACCCTGGCGTAAGCCTTTCTTATTTCTGTATCAACCTCAAGCATTATCTTTGCGTCGGTGGACATAGGGGTGCTAGTTCGAGAATTCTCCTCCTCTTTCTTTTTCTTCAGCTCCATGTACTTTTACTGAGAATTAAGAAAACATGTTAAATCGACATTTGTTAAGTAAACGACAAGTTTATTTATGATACTCATAATAATTGAACTAAAATACTTACCCAAAACTCGGTGACATGCTCATAGACGAACTGGCCAGCCTTCTCGTAGCTATTCCGATATGAGTAAGCTTTTGGTAAACCTTATCTTTCAAATAATCATCACCAAGCTTCTTTCGCTATAACATTATATAAAGTTAACTAGAAATGTTATAAATCCTAAAGAAAACATGTAATACATAAATATGTTAATTCATATTACCTCGTGAACATCCTACTCAATAAACGATCGGGAACCGCCTGTATGCTTCTCGAGACCTCAACTGCCTTGCCTCTCTTTCCTGTTCCTTTGTGTTGTCTTTCTTTTCTCTTTATACTTAAGCTTTTCCCGACTGCTTATCCTACCCTCTGTATGGGAACCGATATCCAAGATCCCCTCCGAGAGGCAGTACGAACTTGATACAACATGTCCCTGTACCACCTAACACCTGTTTGCTCAAACCCCTCTCTCGCCAACTCAGTGAGGGCTAGGTCCTATTGGAAATGCCGTTGCTCATTCACAAACAAGTTAAGTGAAAATACAAAATTGAAAACATTAGAATTATAAATGTTTAAAAATTTTACGCTTACCAAGAACTCCTCGAACCATATATCCCGAATGCACTGGGGGATCATAGTCCAACTCTTGTATGGCTCGTCAATACGAGACTGTACGATGTAGGCCCATTTGACTTCTGCCTCTAACGACTCGCTAAAACTGAAAGTTAAGGTAATCAAAGTTAATTAAACTATAAGTTATTAAAGTTAAAGTTACGAAAGTTTTATGAAAGTTATGAAAGTTATAGTTAAACTTTGGAAAATTTTGAAAGTTATGAGAGTTACTTGTCATCCGAGAATAGGATGCAAGCGCCTAGCGGCAATCTCTAGGCTGCTTCTATGGCTTGAGTGTCTCGGGTGAAGGTAGACGTGATGAGCCGACCTCTGAAGTGCCACTTTGTGAAGTGGACGGCTATGATTTGCCGGTATGTGAAGTGGACGGCTGTAATGTGCCGGCATATGAAGTGGCCGCATGTAAAGTGCCATCCTCAAACTAAGAGATCGAAGGCCAACGACCCTGTCCGTGATTGAGATGCCAAGGACCGGTGTGCTGACATCGAAGGACGGGCCGGAAGAGGAGCTAGAAAGGAGAGTGTCATAGGTGTAGAGGGCGGCGATGGCTACACCTCCCTTGTCGCATCAGGGTGGGCGAATGGCATTGTATAAAAACATCTCCAATCGGAGAAGGGGTCACCTCAGCATCTCCGGGGCCCCGCTGATCTGATGCTGAGGCTCTCTTGGAATCGTCAAGTACATCCTTCTTACCCCGCACCATATCTGTAATTACAAAGAATTATAAAAAGTTAGCAAGGCATTCCAAATCTTTAACTTTAATAAATTCTAACTTTAACAAACGTAATTTTAATATGACTAAACTTTAACTTTCAAAATTTTAACTTTCATAACTTCAACTTTAATCATTTTCACTTTAAAAATTTTCATGAAAATAGCAATGAAATGAATGCAATTACATAGATAAATATAACTACAAGTCGAAATTGTCTTCTTCTTCTTTGAATTCAATATTTTCTTCACTATCTTTACCTTCGAACTTTTATTCTACTTCATCCTTCACAAAATAATTATTATTTGTATTTTCTTCAGGTTCTCTAAGAATGTCTACTTCATCGATTGCGCCTGTCACATAAGTAAGAGTTTCGATATCTTCAATTCGACAATCTACAATTGATGTCTCAGCGATGTCCACATTCTCTTGAAATGCAATGTCAACTATAGGCACATAAAAAAAAATGAGGCCTTGATTTCATTACTGCCCACCAATGACTCATTTGTCTTTTTGTACCAGGGTAAGTGATATAAGACACTTATTCCACTTGGTAAGCAAAAACAAATAGATTGTACCCGCCGTACCATTTTCTTCCATTGTGGTTAAATTTCTATTTTTGCACTTCATACACGGGCACTTTATCTCATCTAGAGTGCGATAATTTGTTGAAAGACACAAGTCTACAAACCAATGTACCCCATTTACAAATCCACTACTAAGTCCCCTAACCCCAGGCACACGTCTCGTATACATCCAACTTCTATCTGTCTCCATAACTTTTCCATATTCAAAGGAATAGAAGGTTAAGATTAATCTTATTCATAAAAACAAAATTATGAAGAAAATTGAACTTTAAGAAGAAGAAGTAATACGAGAAGAAGAAAAAGAAGAAGAAGCGACTAAGCCTAGGATAAACTTCTAAAAGCAGAAGTCGCTTTTGATAGATTGGAAATGAAGAGGTAATAGAAGCACAAAAACTTCTAATGTTTTTTAAAGATCACTTCTAAAAGAAGAAGTAATGGAATTTGTTTTAAACTATTATAAGAGATTTTAAAAATTTCCACAAAGTCTCTTTTGTATAATTGGCATTTTCCTGACATAACAGCCACTCAAAATGCAACATTCAAGAATTCAAGATAATTCAAAGAGTCCAAGCTCTTCTATAAACAATTTAAAATAGAGTTTGGCTCCCCCATAAACATAAAGCATTTTACATATAATTGTAGGTATTTTCATTAATTATAAAGTATAAGTATAAAGCATGTTAATTTCAAGAATTGACAAGTCTCACAACATAAAGTATAAGTATATGTTTTATTTTCTTTCAAACTTATCCACATTAGATAATTACTACCCAATTGTTAATAATGTTTAAGACTTATCGGCAATATGGAAGTGGCGAAAAGTTGGCAACGTCAAGAAGCCTCAATACAAAACCTAAACAAATAATTGGAATTATCTTGATTAGATCTATATTCTGGCTTAGGAAAGAAAAAGGATTTGGATTTAACCATTGCATAGCTTACTTTAATGTCATTTAAAAAATTATTTATCGCCTAGGTTGGATATATTAAATAATAATTAAGTGCTAATGGGAAATATTAGGTGGTGAAGGAATCTGATTAGAACCCTATATACACTCTCTTTATCTTTATCCGATACAACATATTATCTAAGATTTTAAAAAATTTTGACCAAATTTCCTTCGTAAAAATGGAAATTTCCCCCGTACAACGACCAATTAAAAATTAACATTCAAGATAATTTAAAGAGTTTGGACTTCCCCATCAACAATTTTAATTAAAGAGTTCGAGCTCTTCCATAAACAATCAAATTAAGGAGTCGAGTTCCCCCATACACAATTTAATATAAAAGAAAGTATAACCATCAAATTAGTAATCAAAGTTGAGATCAAATTATAATCAAGTATTACATTGCTTACTATAATTTATCTCAAATTGATCATCTCAGTGTAACAAATCATGCAAGGTCAATCTCTAAAAAGTATTTCAACTAATAACATTTAGAAGGGTTAGTGACAATAGAAACTTGTGAACCCCATTAGATGATATTTAAGAGGATTCGAGAGAACCATATATTCATTGCTCTAACGTTCAATTTGTCGGTAACCAGATGAAAGATGTCTTTCGCAACCTGCCTGATTTATCAATGGCCAAAACCAAAAACCATCATTTCTATTTAAGCCCAACTTTGTTCATATTCATCATCGTAATTTCTCCCTGTACTTTCTAGAAAAAAGAACTCCTTTTTTCTTTCTGAAATGGAAGATCCCAGAATAATGATTTTCAATTTCCTTCTGACACTATTGATCTGTTCTCTCTTCTGCAGAAAGATAAACCTTGTATAACATCCATACCATTAATGTTTCTTCTAGAATCAAACATAAAAAGAAACAATGTTCCCCTCTTTATCTTAATTAACTTACCTTTATATTATAATTTACTCTCATTTGAACAAAGATGAAAGCACAAGACAAGCCACAAAACTGTCTGAAAGTTCAATCAGCTCAATTACTAATGGAATAGTAAAATGTCTTAGAGTGTTCATTAGGAAATTTAGAGGTGGAATTTTGTACCCTGGTGATTAGTAGCAGATACTCAAACTTAAGAGAATAATGAAATTCCAAAATATAAACTCTAGATGCAGTTTTGTAAGAGAAACACATAAAATGGAGATGGTATTAACATAGACTATTTAATAGACAATAGTTATTGTCTAATTCTTTCAAGGTTGAGCACAAATCAGAGAGCTAAGAAGGGATTAGGCCTTGAAGACCAATTTGCTTCACTTACAAATACTGCAAACTTCTAGTAGGCAACTTTGCTTACCTGAATTGTCTTGGGAGAGGGGCAGTAATGGTGATAGAAATAATGGAGAAGGAGGTATCGGTGACAGCAACCACAATGTCTGGCAGTAGTGACAGCGACGGAAATCATTCCAGCAGCAGCATGCAGGCAAAACGGCTGTGAACAGAGGACATGGAAAAACAAATGAGGGGAAGGGGAGGAAGAGGAGGGGAGACAGAACGATGGCTTTTCGGTCGCTGGGAACACTTGTTGGTGGCTGGGGTAGGTCAACAGTGGTCGCCTCTCGTGCATGGGAAAAGACAAGGGAAAATTGAAAGAGGGAAGGGACAATGCAACCCTACGTTAAGAAAGATTGCAACCAAAATGCGACCGGCAGAAGGTCTCTATGTCTTAAAAGTTTGAGATAGGCATGTGCCGTCGAAAATTCAATTTTTATAAAACTTTGCGACTAACCATAATATCAGTTGCTAATGTTGTCGCTACTGTACGATGCTCATATCGGTCACCAGTCGGTCGCTACATGTGGAACAGAAGCAATCGGTCGTAAAATTCAATCGCTAACTCTGTGATTTTTTGTAGTGTTTTTCCCACTTGGTTTTTATCTAGTAAAGTTTTAAAAATGCATGTTCTCTATGTAATGGACATTTAAGGGGAATGTTATGAAATTAATTACTTATGTGGATGTCCATAGAGATCATAATTGAATATATAAGATAAAGATAAAATTTATGTCCTTAAGTGATAATTGATAGAGTTTTAATCCCAAATTAGATATGATAGTACTTTTAAAAGTTCTATTGCAAAATTGTTAAACTCAACTTGAATTGAGATAGTGTTCTTCGATTAAAGAAAACTTTTGTGGTACATTCTTATAATTTGAATGCAAATAACAGTTTATCACAGTCTAAGGCAGTGATGCAGCCATGTCATTGATGAGAAAAATGGATTGTTTTTGTATCGAATAACAGAGGTAATAAAGTTAATATAACAAGTGGAAACAATAAATGTCAATAAGAGTTCACTAGGTGGTATATCCTTTTATTTTTCAGACGCAGAGAATGTCGCCACGAAATGAATGCATGGGATATTTTCGTTTTTTCCCCTGTTTTAGACCAGTTTTATAAAACTGGCATTAAAATGCCTAATTTTTTTTATTCGGATTCTGGTCATAACGCACAAGGGTTGTGTGATATGACTAATTCACAATTATGTGCTAGGTAACGCATCTTGATTGTGCATTATTTGCCACATCATCCTTTCAATTTAAAAAAAAAGAGTTGTATATAAGAGGATTTGAACCCTTAACTTCATGAAAAATAATATAAAACACTCACCAATAAACCAACATGAAATATTATTATAATTATTATAGGAGATTTTATTTAATAATAAAGTATTTACATATTTCAATATTTACCAACTTTAATCATTTGAATTTTTAATTAGAGCAAAAAGAAGACTGCTCCTCTTTTTTATTTTCAAATTGGTGCCGTAATTTTTTAGTTAATAAGAGAGAAAGTATTAGAAAATTACAAAAACGTAAATTAAAACGAAAATAGGATGTTTTTCTGGGAATTGTTGATGAAAACCACTTAGAACAGTTTCCATCGCGTAGATCTCGAAAAAATACATGAAATGCCCCCAAGAATCACCTCAATCGGACGTGTGAGCGCAAAGTTATACCCTGTCAAAGTTTTCGACTATATGAGGCAATTTTTTTACCCTAAAACGCATCCGGATCATTTTTTCAACGACGTCGTTGCGTTTATCTTTACGAGAACCATCAAAACTACTGGTCATATGCATTAAACAGACATCCGATCGTAGAGTTATTCATTGTTTTAAGTTTTCCAAATACCTACAAAAATTATTTCTTCCTAATCAACATAAACAAGATAACGCACAACCATTGTGCGTTATCATCCACCTCAGCACCAAACCCCACCACCTCTTCGCCACGTCCTCGCCACATCACTAAACAAGATTAATGCCGGATTAATAGAGTTACTACAGATAACACACAATAATTGTACGTTATCCCTTGCATAACGCACAATGACTATGCATTATGGCTAGAATCTGGAAAAAAAAAAAGGTGAACTACTTTAGTATCTGTTTTTTAAAACTGGTATAAACCAAGAAAAAAACCGATATTTTCATCTACCAAATGAAATTAATTAGTACTGATAACTGTAAAAATGGATGAATGTGAAATAAATTTAATGTAATTGGGAAAGTAAAAGAAGTTAAGAATCTTGAAGAAAAAAAAAGTCGGAAATGAAATGTTGACGGAAAGAAGTCGACATTGAATGAAGGCTAATAGAAGTGAAGAAATGTTATATTGGAGTTCCATTTGTTGAATCATTGAAGATGAAGGTTTTACAAGTATGAATTGAGGTTAGTGTAAAAATACTTGAAACAATCATAATTAATAAACAGTCTTTTATACAAAGCAAGTACTTTGTATGAAAAGTGAATGTTAAAGTAAGAAAACAAGAGCTATAAAACCCTAAATAAACTCTGCGTGTTATATATATATATATATATACGGTTTGGGAAGGAGCTTCCTGACCTAACGCAAATTCTATTTGTTAAGGCTGAGTCGTCTTACTTCACTTATCATTATTACTCATGCGTTTTTAATGAATAAGTCGTCTAACTGTACCTGGCGAATCAACCATCACTATTACAAATAAATTAAGAAAAAATACCACATTAAATTGCAAAAGAAAAGTAAACAGTAACATAAACGCTCACTTTTAGAGTAAGCACAAAAATTGAATTATTTTTTTTACTCATAGGAATTATGATTCCATATTCAGTTGTACAGAAATATACTGAATTGGTTATTTTCCTAACCTTACTTCGTTTTCTATTTTTTCCACTAAATATGATTCTTCTATTTTCTTTCGAGAGAAAATAGAGTAGTGAAAGTTACCAGTGGGGAAAACAATCCAATGTTTTGTCTCATTAATGGCAAACAGCGCACATTATATAGTGTGTCATTGACAAATCCTAAATAAAAATGACTAGGAAACCTAAACAAATTACAACTCATAAATATACTTTGTCTAGGACTTTATAAGGACTAATCCTATAATAATAATTACATTTATATCATAATCCTTAGTACTCCCCCTCAAGTTGGAGCATGAATATAAAAAATGCCCAACTTAGATGCTAATGGATGAAATTGTGTGGGATGAAGAGCTTTAGTGAAGATATCAGCCGGCTGAAATTCATTGCGAATGTAGGAGAGAAAAATAAATCTTGCTTGAAAAGCATCACGGACAAAATGACAATCAATTTCAATATGCTTGGTACGTTCATGGAAGACGGGATTTTCGGCAGTGTGAAGAGCAGCTTGATTATCACAATGTAATGGAATGAGGCGAGTTATAGGCACACGAAGATCACGTAGCAGGCTAGATAACCAATTTAACTCACATAAAGTCATCGCCATAGAGAGATATTCAGCTTCGGCAGAAGATCGAGAAATAGTATGTTGTTTTTTCATTTTCCAAGAAATAGGAGACCCACCAAGTGAAATAAAATAGTCGGTAATAGATCGTCTAGTAATGGGACAGGTAGCCCAATGAGGATCACAATATGCAGTCAATAAAAGTGGAGATTTAGATTGAAGAAGAATGCCACGTCCAGGACTACCCTTGAGATATCAAACAACTCGGATAGCCGTATTCCAATGAGCTTGGCGAGGAGCGTGCATAAATTGAGCGAGCGTGTGAACAGACTAAGCGAGCTCAGGTCAAGTAAGAGTAAGGTAGATCAGCTTACCAATGAGTCTGCGGTACCTTTCTGGATTTGTAAAATAAGCGTCAATCACCTTGGCTAGCTGATGATTGGGTTCAATAGGTGTAGATGCCGGTTTTGCCCCTAACAAGCCAGTTTCGGAGAGAATTTCTAAATTGTACTTGCGTTGGCATAAAAATTAACCCGAAGGTTTTCTTGTAACTTCAATACCCAAAAAATATTTGAGAGGACCCAAATCCTTCATACGAAAGCACTTATTCAATGAAGCTTTGAATTTTTGAAGAGTTGGTAGTGAATTTCCAGTAATTAGTAAATCATCCACATAAATTAGGGCACATAAATAAATATTCCCTCTTGAATATGTGAAGAGAGAATAATCTGCATAAGATTGAGAGAAACCACACTTTTTTAGAGCAACAATCAATTTCGAAAACCAACACCGAGGAGCTTGGCGAAGGCCGTATAAAGATTTTTTCAAAAGGCAAACCTGTCCGGGGGAAGAGGAGCGAAAACCAGGTGGCGGTCGCATATAGACTTCTTCTTGTAAATCTCCATGAAGAAATGCATTGTGGATATCCATTTGATGGATGGGCTAATTTCGAGTAGTAGCAACAGAAAGTAAAGTGCAAACTGTGACCATTTTTGCAACGGGAGCAAATGTGTCTGTAAAGTCAATACCTGCCATTTGTTTATTTTCCAAAATCACCAAGCGGGTTTTATATCGTTCAATGGTGTCATCTGCTTTGTACTTAATACGAAAGACTCATTTACTCCCTAGAGCACGTTTTCCAGAAGGCAATGGTGTTAAGAACCATGTGCCATTCTTTTCGAATGCATCAATCTTTCGGCGCATAGCGGCACGCCAGAGAGGATTAGAGACTGCTTCAGAGTAGTTGGTGGGCTCAGATTCTGTAGTTATAGATACTAAAAAATGCCTGTGGGAAGGAGAAAACTTTTTATAGTCCACAAATTGTATTATAGGATAAAGGGACGTACCTGAGAGGTTCGAAGAGGGTGAAGGAGCAGAGGAGGAATGGGATATAGCATTACAGTCAAAATCTTGAAGTCGAGCAGGAATCTTTTTAATACGAGTACTTTTCCTTGTAGCAGTTATTTCCATAGGCTGAGAAGGAGAAGGCGCGATTGTTGGATTTGCAATTGAGTCCTTGGAGTGGTCTGGACCAGCCAATGGCGTGCCGGGCTGCACCTGCTAGGCCGTGCCATCATCAGAAGGAATCTCGGTTGGGCCAGGCGAGTTGGGCTGCAGTCGCTGGGCCTCGTCATCAGAAAGAGGCCCACTCGATCTTGTCTGCAGAGGCGAGCCAGCTAGATTAGGGGCGCTGGCCCGGGTAAGTGTGGGAGGCATTGGTTATGAGGAGTAAGGAGCTTGGGCAGTCCTGTTGGGCTGTGTGGGCTTCTCCTTCGTTTGTCTTGTTGGGCTTCTTCTTGTTGGGCTGTTTGGCTGAAGTTCTGTATTATGAGGAGATTTGCTCCCCCTTTCTTGTAAGCCCAATATTTGTTCCCCAAAATTGTAAGAGTTTACAAAATCTGGAATACACTTTGGGGTTTCCAAATCTTTGTAGGGAAACTTTGTTTCATAAAAAATTACATCTCTGGACACAATGAACTTCTCCCTTTTTAAGTCGTAAAACCACCAATATTTTTTTATTGAGTGGATAGCCAAGGAAAACACACGTTCTGCCCCGGGATCAAAATTTATCTCGAGGAAGATCATGATCATGAACATATGCTAGACACCCAAAGCTTTTGATGTGAGAGTAGGAGGGTTTTCTGTCATAAAGTAGCTAATATTTATAAGATAGCTAGTTGTCAATACACATTCTCCCCAAAAATTGATAGGAACATTAGCTTGAAACCTCAAAGCTCGAGCGACATTTAAAATATGTCGATGTTTGCATTCAACTCTTCCATTATGTTGTGGGGTGCCAGCAATAGTAGTTTGATGGATTATTCCATGGGTTGAAAAGTATGACTTTAGAGATGTAAATTATGTGTCATTGTCACTTCGGACTATCTTGATAGTTTTGTGAAATTGAGTTTTGATCATAGCAAAGTAATCTTGTAGAGTAGATGAAACTTCACTTTTCTCAGAAATCAAATATATCCAAACAGCATTAGAATAATCATCTCGGATGGTAAGAAAATATGAAGCACCTATAGTTGACACACTCTTGTATGGGCTCCACAAATCACAATGAATTAAATAAAAAACTATAGATGCTTTATTAATGCTAAGAGGAAAACAATCACAAGTTTGTTTAGCATGGACACAAATGTTACAAGGAGACCTTCCAGTTCTAGAGGTTTTAGAAATACCCAAAAAATTATTCACCACAAAGTTTGAAGGATGTCCCAACCGTATATGCCATAATGTGCTAGAGTCAATAACCGTGCTAGAAAAAAGTACAATGCCTTCCATTCCATAGGCTTGTAAAAGAAAATCTCATTCCTCTGCTCATCCACTCCAATCGGCCTCATCAAGATACGGTCCTGCATAACACAAAAGTTGTCAGAAATAGTGATAAAATACCTCGAGTCTCGTGCCAATTGAGACAAAGAAATTAAATTGCACTTAAGTTCAGAAATTAATAACACTCATTGGAGTTTTAATCTAGGACTCAAGGATATAGTTCCTTCTTGAAGAGCAAGAGTCTTGGCACCATTAGGTAATCCAATAATGTATCGACAAATAGAATTTAAATTTTTTAAAAATATTTTCCTACCAGCCATATGTTGAGAACATCCTGAATCCAAAATCCATAAATTTTCCATACCAGATAATTTTTCGGATTGAGTATTGTTTGAGTTATTTAAGGCAGTCAACAGCTTTGACCATTGGTCTGCTGTCAAATTTGGAAAACAGCTAGGCCCGTTACTGTAGCTCTGCCCGATTGGCCCGCCCGGTCCGCTATTGTCTTCTTCCTCAGCGAGACAAACGCCTTTGCTGGAGGTTTCTGCAGCTGCCATTCCACGCCGGACTAAAGCTAAGTTGGCCCAGGCTTCCAGCGGTCGTCCTCCGTCCGTCGCGCGGGCTCTCGCCGTCGGCTGTTGTTGTCGTCCTCCTTGTGCAGATCTGCCGCCGCGCCCGTCGCGCCATCCTCTGCTGTTGCTCGCCAATGGAGTTCTGCGACCGGTGATGGGTTGAGGTGAACTCCGTGGCCACCACTCCGGATATCCCACCAGTTAGAAGTAGCCGGTGACGTCGTGTCCGGCTTTCGTGCAATATGTATAGTAGAGTTTTGAAGAAAATGTTCGGCGGTTTGCTCCGGCGCCGGTGCCGGCGAAGACGGCACCGTTGCCGGTAAAGTCCCCTGCTTGTGTCAGATTTTTATGCTGTTCTTCTTTGCAAATTTGAACAAGAACTATTCGTAACTTGGGCATGGGCTCTTGTTGAATCATATGGGAACGGACAGTGCCATAAACTGCACTATTTAATCCCATTAAACATTGAAAAATCTTTTCGTTTTCTCTTTCTTTTATGATAAAAGTCAAGGGTTATATATCTGTGCTGGACGGAAGTTGAGTGTAATTTTCTAATTCATCCCATAACTTTTTCAATTGTGAAAAATACACATGTATCAAATCTCCGCCTTTTTTACAATTTGCCAATGCAGCTTTTAATTCGTGTATTCTTGGCCCGGTGTCAACCAAAAATCTTTCCTTCAAATCTGTCCATAATTCATCAGCTCTCTCGGAGTGATATATGGCAGATCGAAGAGAGGGTTCGATAGTGTTGAGAATCCAATAATTTACTAGGTTATTAATTTCCCATAATTCTTCCTCTTTGTCTGGGTCATCTTCTGGAATGAGAATTTTTCCATCAATAAATCTCAACTTCTTCTTTGATCTCAAGGCCATACGTATGGCTCTTGCCCATTCTGCATAATTATTGTCCTTCTCTGTTTCTCGTAGCTGGACTATTGTTAGGATCAGTCCAGGTCCATTAGCGGATGCTACATAGTAAGCATCTTTCTTCATTCGGCGAACATAACTTTCTTCCACCCTATCGTCATCAACATTGCTAATATTATCGTTACTCATTATGAGAGATTTTAGACAATTGGCTCTGATACCATGAAAGTTTCCAGTGAGGAAAATAATCCAATATTTTTTGTCTCATTAATGGCAAACAGTGTACATTACATAATGTGTCATTTCAAATCCTAAATAAAATATGACTAGGAAACCTAAACAAATTACAACTCATAAATATATTTTGTCTAGGACTTTATAAGGACTAATCCTATAATAATAATTACATTTACATCATAATCCTTAATAAGTAAGGTTATAAAATTAAAAAAATAAGAAAGTGGTTATTTTTCATGAATAAAAAATAATGGAGGGAATTTATATCCATTTTTCTCTTCTCTAAATCTAAGCTAAATCCCCTAATCTATTTCACCTTCTCATTTTTTTTTATTTATTATATTTTACACCAATCAAAGCACATACTTTTATATCATTTTAATCCATAAACCACTATTTAATGTTATTTCTCAACAATCACTATTAGCTCTTTATTTTATTTTGGGTTAAGTCCACAAATTACTTGAACTTAAAGAATTGTGTCAATAAGGCACTTGATTTTTTAATTAGGACAATTAAAAATTTTTAATATAAAAAACATCATAAAGTTTGAATCCATTATCAATTAAGTAAATAAACTTTATATTTTTTGGAAGAAATAAACTTTATATTTATATAAATGATTTACTCGATTTATGGATTTCATTCAACTTTTTTCTAATAGTTTTATAAATTGATTTAATACCTTTTCACTTATTATGACATATGACATAACAATTATTTTTTTTAAAAAATTAAAGTAAATTATTAATATTATTTTTATTGTGGCATCTCTTATATTAAAAAATAAATATTAAAATATCATATTTATAAAACAAACAATACAAATAAAAAATAAAGTTTTTAAAAGATTTATATAATAAAATTTTGAAATATTCATTAACCGAAAACAAGTTTTTTTTAAGAAAATGAAGAAGTCAAGAGATAGACGCATAATCAGAAAGAAAATTTTTAAAAATTTTACAACTTTTTTTAAATATTACAAATGCGAAATCTTTAAAAATTTAAAATTTTTTTAGAAAGTAAAATGTCTCTCTTCTTGAAAGTATTTAAATATGATCTTATAATAATTTTATTTTTAGAAATAAGTATTATGTCATAAGAATCATAAGGGTATTGCAAATACTCCAAATAATTATTAAAAAGAATTAAATTAAAACGTAAATTAGGTATTCAATTAATAATATATAAAATCTATTTATTAAAATTTAAATCTCAATGCTAATTAATAAGTGATAATTATATAACAAAAAGTGTAATAATTTGACAAATAATATAAATATTTAGATTTTAGATATCAGAGTTAAGTAAAAGAAATTTCACTTCAAATTTATAAGTATATCTAAAACAATTGAGTGATTTTTAAAAAAAATATTATCAAACACATTTAAATAATACACATTTAATAAAAAATGTTATTAAACATACTTAATTCAATAAATTTTTAACCAACTAATTTTAAAACGTTAATTAATTTAAAGAACAAAGGCTACGACTGATAACTGATTAATACATGTGGGTCTTATATTAGTACATAACGTTGTAAACGGGTTCAGACAGTCTGGGTACTCCTAGATCCAGACCCAAACTCGTACCCTTATAATGAAACATGGACCCAAACCTAGATCCAAACTGTCTGGGTATAAAATTTATGGACGTAGATCCGACCCTTCAGAGTTTAGGGTAGGGTCTAGGTATACATACGGCATTTTTCAAATTTTTTTCCCATTAAACAAAAATAAATATATATATATATATATATACAAGTTTTCAGAAAATATAACTTAAACAATCATGCCTCTGTTATTCGCCTTTGGAACAAACAACCATTGGTATAAAATTTTGAATGAGAGAAATAAGTCTACAAGAAAAATCGAATGGAGAAAAGAGTAGTACTGATGTTTCGAAGAAGAAGAAATTTTGAAGAAAATTCCTCCTCTAAACTATGAAGAAAATTACTCTTCTTTTTTTTTCTAAACTAAGAAAATAAATCACTCAATATCATAAATGTATAAATTATGTATAAATAAAAATATATAAAAATAATATAATATATAAAATATATTATTATTTTATTATAACAGGTATACGAATGTGGTGTCATCGTTCCCTATCCAAATCTATTTAATAGAATCCATATGAATATGAGTACGGGTATGTGCCATAAAATTTTAACCGTACTTATTATAAATGGATATAGACCCATACGAATACGAATAAGACTCGCCCCATTTTCCGCTCTACTTGTACACATGAACTGTTTTAAACACATCATCCGTATACTCTCCATATTACAATCTAGATACGGAAAACTCAACTATTTGGCTTTTTATTGTTTCTTCCAAATTTCCCTATCACCCCTAACCTTTTATAAAACTACAAAATAACACTAAAAATTGTTGCCAAATCATTCAGTGGGTATTCTGGTGGGAAAATCAACGCTCCATATATGTTCAAACAAATCTAACGACTGTCCCGTAATTCCCATGAGTAGTAGTAGTAATATACAGCTGCAATGTACTACAAGGACGTCTTCAATTAAATTAGATTGAAGTCACTTCAAAAAAATATGTGTACATTTTTTAGTTTTAAATTTACTTGTGAAAATAAATATGTAGGTTTCAAAGTAAAAAAAATTAAGCATATTTCAATTCAGGTTTAAAATTTAGAATTCAAAATTAAAACAATTAAAATTTTAGATTTCAAATTATATTTTATCAAATAGAACTTTAAATTTAAATATGAAACTACCTAATTATCTCATTAAAGGAAATCAATTACATGTGGCGGGATTGCATATGATTCGGAACTCTAAATACTCTTCCTCAACTTAGAGAATGAAAATTTTGGATGCCGAATTTGAGAAGGAGATTATGAAATGAACGATGACCGAGATTCTTTTTAAAAATACAAGTAAATTGTATTAAAAAAAAAAATTTACGTGAGGAGAATATGTTTAGCTTGAAATTTATCACTGACAATCTGAAAATCGACTTCAATATGTTTTATTCATTCATGAAACACAAAATTGACAATGAAATGCATAATTACTTTATTAAAACAATATAACTATAAAGAAAATGGATTCGAAATCTCCAAGTAATTAATAGAATTATTTTAATTCACAACATGTAAAGTATATAATTGATAATGAAAATGATTTTAAAACATTGAAGTGTAATTTTTAAATTTGAATTTTAAAAATTGAAATTAGTGAGTTTTATAAAATTGAAATTAAGATTAGTGAATTTGTAGAAATAAAATTGTAAGGTATTTTGAGTCTTTTGGATGTTTGAATTTAAAAAAAATTAAAGATAAAAAATCAAACCAAATATTGTATGAATCAAATAAAATTAAACAAGAAAATTATACAAAATTGGGTTTGATTGGATTGGAAAATGAGTTTAAAGCAAACAAACCGCGAACATTTCATTTCAGTACTTCACTACAATCAGCACAACATTTCTTTCCTCTACTACAAAACTAAACCGCAACAACAAAACTAAACTTACTAGTACTAGTAGTTTTTTCTTTTTCTTTTTTGTGCCCGGCGCTGCGGACAAAGAAAAAGAAAATTTTACTTCCTTCTGCTCATAATATATTGCATTACAAAACCAAACATAACAAAAACAACTTACTTATAATAACTAATTAGCTAAACTTAAATCTAATAAAGTTAAATATTACATAGATTCTCGAAGTGAAATTTGTTTCCTGCATAAAGGACATGTTTTGATAAGATTTAAACTCCTCAACCAAGTCTCTAAGCAATTTGAATGGAAATAATGTCCACAAGGCAATTGATTTATCATTGAAATTGCCTCAAATTCTGTCAAGCAAATTGAGCAATATTCTTCATTTGGTTTGTTGCTTCTTTTGAGGGAAAAATATTTCATCAATGGAATCCTTTTCTTGATTGAGTTTTCTGGCTCAAAACTACTCCAAGTCATGTTGTTAGTTCCTATTCCAAACTCATCAGTTGGCTGGATTTTGATGCCCACAATTACTTCAAGGCTTGAGAAGATAAAGCACTTGAAAAGAGAAACTAAATCTGCCGCACCCGATAAAATCATGCAAATAATGCCAACATCTGCTGCGGTTGGATATGCTGAAAGTCCCATCTTTTCAACTATATGAAACTAATAAGAATAAACTTATGAAAAAAATAAAAATACTATAAAACGAAAACCATAAAAATGTTGTAAATTGCAAGAAATTAAAACACACCTTAACTGATTGAAGTAGTAGCAAAAACTTTATCCACCGGCCGAGAATTTTAGGTTAATTGATTGAGAATATTCGTGAGCAGAAAGGCTTTGATCAAGAACACCAAGTCTGAGTTTCTTCAAGGGTTTACCTTGTATACGGTCATCATGTTCTAATGAATATTGTATGAAATGTTGGGGTTAAGTGCATGAAGCAAGAAAGACTAGACCTCCTCCCCCCTTTATATACACCATTATATTTTTAAAAATAATTATTTATCTGTGATAAATACTTGTTAAGGGTATCATATCAATATCTAAATACAGACAGTTCTGTTTAAGAAAGATGTGTATTTTGTTATTACCTAGTATTAAAGAACGAAATAAATTTATTTTTTTAACAAAATTTATTATTTATAAGTTAATTTTTTTAATTAAAAAATTATACTAAATTTATTCTTTATAGCGGTTTGTTTTAAAAATAAAACATTGATGTTTGTTTTAAAAATAAAATTAATTGTGAATTGCAATATAACATTTGTATCCTAAATTTTATATTAGAATTTTACAACTCCAATAAAAGATGTCATAAGACATAATATAACTGAAGAATTTATGGAAGTTTTTTCTTTTTATAAATTGAAAGGCAATCACATAAAATCTCTAATTTGCTAAAGAGTATTACTATTACCATTATAAATTACTAACTTGTCATCATTAATACATTTGAATATATGTCCGGTGTGATGAATTGATCAAATGGCTAATAACGCACTTTGTACAACTGAATAAAATTGAATGAAATTCAATCGAAACAAATCCGAAATCATCTTTTCACATTTCAGACCTTTTCATTTCATTGTTTGAACAAGTAAATCAGAATGGAATAAACCATCTTTTTCTATATTTAGTAAAACTAATATTTTATAAATTTCGTAATATATATAACTTAAATATCTTAATATTATACTTATTTTTTTTATAAAAAAGATATTATAATTTTAACTATTTATATATTTAGAATATATCAACATCAATGAAGGCATAAATACACTATAAAATATAAATAAAAATAGTAACCACAAAAAGATAGCTTTTCTTTTTTTTTTTTTTTTTTTAAGGAATAAGAAGCTTAGATAGGTTTTCTATATAGTTTATAATAAGTTATTTTTTTGTTGTAGGTTGAGAATCCTACCTTACTAGATTATGATTACTAGATTATGAGTAAGATTACTCTTTCTAAGACTTGTGCAATCCTCTTCACCTTTTGGATGAGCTAGACTAAAACTTAAATTTTAATGTATTAGAGTTATTGTGCTTCTGGAATGAAATTTTATAAATACTTACTCATTTAAATATTATGAAGGTATAATAAAAAAACAAAATATATTTTTCTTTTTTACTTCTTTTAAGAAATATTTATTTTAGGTCCTTCACAGAACGGATCTTTTATTAGGGATTTTTTTTTATTTTTAGGATTAATTTACAACAAATTTTCAAAATTTGAGTATTTTAATTTTTTAATAATTGAATATCTAAATCAGTTTTGCACTTTTAAAATAACATTAAAATCTCTTTAATCTTATACGTTAATTTTAAAAATCTGAACAATTTTATTTATTTTAAATATTAAAGTAAAAAAATTTAGAATACTTTATTAATATTATAAAACCAAACAACACAATTTTAAAAAAAAAAGGAAAAAAAAAAAAAAAAGAAAAACCTGAATACTCGACCTGTGTAAATCAAATGGTAAAATATTTAATTGATAACCATCCTAAACTTTTGATATATTTATCCTTATTTATATTTTTGAATACTAAACATTAAAAAATAAAAAAACCCAGGACTTGCAGAAAAGTACCAAAAGTATCGAGAAGGTAAATTCTGGAGCCATTATTGTCGTTTTCTTTTAGTTGGTCCGTGTGAGTTTGCTCCCTTAACTTTAACAATTTGGCTTTATTTCAATTTTAGTTTCCTTTTCCTAGAAGAACATTAAATTCATGGAATCCTATGCATAGTTGCAAGTGTCCTAATTAAATACTGGTAACTAATTCACAGATTAACACGTTTCATGACACGTGTGAAACTGTGCAGCTTCAAGATGCAACGTCTCTGTACCTCCCATTTTTTTTTTTTTTTTTTTGAAAATGTACCTCCCACTATTTTATATATATGCTCAATGTCTTTTCTTTCCTTTTGTTTTCCTGAAGACGCTTTTTCTCTTAAAAATAAAAACTATTAGTAGTTGTCTCCGAGTTTTGCTCGGAATATTTTTTATTTAATGGTTGGATTAATAATTGGCAAAATTAAAATTTATCAAAACTACAAATTAAAATAATTAGTCTCCACAATAATAATTTGTACCTACAAATAATATTTCTTCATAAGCAATTGTCTTTCAAGTTACTAATTATCTCTTTATGTCTTTCATGTGGAGAATTGATTGAGCCTGACAGTAAAAGGGTTTAATGATAATTAGAGATGAAGTAAATATCTAAATAGTTCTAGTGAAATAAAAGACTATAAAAGAAATTGTAATTATCCAGTTGTAATTGTAATTAGAGATGAAGTAAATATCTAAATAGTTCTAGTGAAATAAAAGACTATAAAAGAAATTGTAATTATCCAGTTATAATTGTAATTAGAGATGATTCGCTCTTAAAAAAAAAGAGAGACTCTTCAAGAATAAAGAAGGATAAAAAAAGAGTGGGGAACCTCTCGCTGGTTTTTGAAATTCAACCCCTTTGAGTGAGTTGGGCATGGAAATGCCAAATGAAAAATTCCAGCGATTAGGATGGAGTTCTAAGAAGCATCTAATTGTATCTCTGATTACTGCCAAATAATAGAAGCAAGCTCGAACTAGATACCCTAAGGGTTCGCTCAACTATGAGGTAGTCTTTATATTGTTGAATAGAAAGTGATGGCTTATGCAACGTGGGGTCTTGCGGGGTTAGACCATGAGGTTCGTCCCCTCAACCGAAGGATGTGAAGGTCTTAAGCATCTTTCGATGAGAATGAAATAGTATATGTCGAGAATCAGGCATAGTATAGCGCTCTCGCTTGGCACCTAATGACAATGAAACTCCAGCATAAGGTAAGCTCCTCAGTAGGAGGGATGACCTTCATATAGGACTGATGTTAGTCCGGTAAAGGCCAAGCAAATAATGCTTAACTAGTCTTTTCAGATGATTGCCTAAGACCAACGGGTCACACACAGATGCATGATCTACTTTGGATGAGATGAGAAGTTACAGATAGATACCTGAAGAATTTTGAATTTTCTCCTATGATGTATCTGTAAACTTGCCCTATTCTTCTGTCCTCTTGGTTCCCTTGAATCTCCTTATAGAGTCATAAATAAGATGAGATGAAAAGTTATAGATAGATACCCTCTTGATACATCTGTAAACTTGCTATGTTCTGTTAGAGAAATGGTAATGAATAAGATGAGATGAGAAGTTACAGATAGATACCTGAAGAATTTTCTCCTCTTGATACATCTGTAAACTTGCTCTGTTATGTTATTCTGTCCTCTTGGGTTCCTTTAATCTCCTTACTTATAGAGAAATGGTCCTGAATAAGCCTTCTGTTCTTCTGTCCTCTTGGGTTCCCTTGAATCTCCTTACTTATAGAGAAATGGTCATGAATAAGATGAGATGAGAAGTTACAGATATACATCTGTAAACTTGCTCTGTTCTGTTCTTCTGTCCTCTTGGGTTCCCTTGAATCTCCTTACTTATAGAGAAATGGTCATGAATAAGATGAGATGAGAAGTTACAGATATACATCTGTAAACTTGCTCTGTTATGTTCTTCCGTTCTCTTGGGTTCTCTTGAATCTCAAAATGGATACATAAGATAGAGAAATTACAAAAAGAAAACTTGCTCTCTTCTGTTCTTCTGTTCTCTTGGATTTTCTTGAATCTCCTTACTTATAGAGAAATGGTCATGAATAAGATGAGATTAGAAATTACAGATAAATAAATATCTATAAGAAGATTAGAGGAGTGGTATAAACAGAGAGAGACTCTTCTTTTCCATCCTCATCTTTTAAAGACCTTTAAGAATATCTATGGATTTGGTCATTATGAACTATTGAGTTAAACTTATGATATTAATTAATTATGGGTCATTTAGGATTAATACGTATCCTACTTAGTTAAAAAAAAAAAAAAAAGATGAATACATATCCAATAAAATGAAGCCACATGGTACTTTGAGTGGACGTTCTCACTAATATTGTATAGGTGACAATACTACAGACTTCCTCCCAACTAATTAGGAATTGAAAATTAATAATGGACAATATATCCTACAAAAAAAAAAAAGAATACACTTCTTCTACCTCTCACTTTCCATACGTTCATTCATCTCTTCTCTTTTTTTCTTCACAAAAAATAATCGTTTTTATTTAAAAAATTCAAATTAATCTTTTCTTTATATCAAATTTCAAACACAAGAATAGTAAATTTTCAAATAAATATTAACAATATATGTAGCTATTATTATTTTTAAAAATAATTAATATTATGTTAAAATAAATTTTAACACTTTTTCTTCCTTACGTTGAAAACTAAAAATTTAGAATTATATTTCGAACTCTACTTTTCTTTGGCTGCCCCTTTTCCTCCTCTCTCAAAAAAAAAAAATAATAATTAATTATAAGATCATGACTGTGGTACAACTGAAAAGCATGAAGGTGCTAAAGTTAAACGTTTTCCCCCTGTTTTTTTGTCTAATTAGTATATGTAATACTAAAGAAAAGAGGTTTTTTTTTTTTTTTTAATAAAAAAGAGGTATTTTTTAAAAAAGTGAAGATATTGAATATTAAAAAAAATCATATAAGAATTCATGATGCTTCTCATTTAAAAAAAAAAAAAATGCTTAGGATATAATATTTATTAAGTAAACAAAAATTATTAGCTAAAAAATAAAGGGGCATAATAAACATAACTCGGGAATATGAATGTATAACGCGAAAAAAAATATTATTTTCCCTACTCTTTCTCTCTACACAATTTCTCTCTAACTTCTCTCTACTCCTTCTCCACTCTAAAACTAAAATCTTTAACATTTAACTCGTATCGGAGGTAGATATAGATCATTACGAAGAATTTGTAAAAGAAAATATCAATTTAGATGTAAAAAAGTTGAAATAAACTTTTTTTCAAAACTGGGCTCGGATCGCCCAGATGGGCGACCAGCACATGTCTGGGTCGCCGGCCGGGGTGACAGGCTCACGTCAGGGTCGCCGACCTGGGCGACCCGAGCTCTTTTTTTTTTAGGAAGAAAGAAAAAATTTTTGTAGGTATTTTGGAAAACTTTAAACATGAATAACTCTGCGATCGGATGTCCGTTTCACGCGTATGACCACTCGTTTTGATGGTTCTCGTAAAGAGCAACGCAACGGCATCGTCAAAAAAGTGATACGGACGCGTTTCAGGGCAAAAAAGTTGCGTGCAAAAAGAATTCTAATATTTACCAACTTCAATCATTTGAATTTTTAATTAGAGAAAAAAGAAGACTGCTCCTCTATTTAATTTTCAAATTGGTGCCGTAATTTTTTAGTTAACAAGAGAGAAAGTATTAGAAAATTACAAAAACGTAAATTAAAAGGAAAATAGGAGGTTTCCAACGTGTAGATCTCGAAAAAATACCCGAAATGTCCACAAGAATCGCCTCAATCAAACGTCCGAGCGCAAAGTTATGTCCCGTCAAAATTTTCGACTGTGCAAAACAATTTTTTTGCCCCAAGACGCGTCCGGATCACTTTTTTTACGATGCCATTGCGTTTATCTTTACGAGAACCATCAAAACGAGTGGTTATACGCAAGAAACGAACCTCCAATCGCAGAGTTATTCATGTTTAAAGTTTTTCAAATACCTACAAAAATTCTTTCTTTCTTCCTAAAAAAAAATCGGGTCGCCCGAGCCGGCAACCCGGACGTGAGCCGGTCCCCCATCTGGGCGATCCGCTCATGTTTGGGTTGCCCGTCTGGGCGATACGAGCCCAGTTTTGAAAAAAAAATTATTTAAACTTTTTTACATCTAGATTGATATTTTCTTCTACAAATTCTTCATAATGATCTATATCTACCTCCAATACGAGTTCAATGTTAAATATTTTAATTTTAGAGTGGAGGAGTAGAGAGAAGTTAGAGAAATTGTGTAGAGAGAGAAAGAGTAGGGAAAATAATGATTTTTGTCGCTATACATTCATATTCCCGAATTAAGTTAATCGGCCCCCAAAATAAATATTAAAATATTTTAATAATTAATTTACAACCAAAAAGAATAATAAAAATAAAAAATAAAAACAAAAAAATCAAAAAAATATGGACATGATATACTCTGTCCAATTAAAGTTTATTCTATAGAAGTACTACCGTATTAGATGTCCTAAATGCAAATTACATTTTATAAAAAAGTTTATCTTGAAAAAGTACTCTGATATCATCTAAATTCCAATCACACAAAAATTTCTCCTCAAAATGCTAAATACTTATGATAAACATCAATGTAAAAACTTAAAAGAAAGTTGATAAGAGAATAAAGTTAGAGAAATTAAATTGCATTATTATTTAATTATAGAGAACTTAGCTAAAGGAGCTTTGTAATTATTTCATTAAATTAAAACCTTTTTAAATAAATAAAAATTTTGAAATATATTTTTCAAACCTAAAAATGTAAGACTTAGGATTGTGAGATTAGAAGGAAATATATACTAAAAAAATATTGATAAGTATGAAACAGAGCTAGACATATATAAATCAAATTATAAGATGTAATATTATAATTTTAAAAGTTTTTCGTCACCGATGTTGTGGGTTCTTTTAACGATGAAAATATGTATTTCTCATCCTTCTTAAATATGAAAAAAAATATTAATGGGATTGTGTCAAAGAATTACTTCCAATAAAAAGATTAAAAAAATGAATTGACATGAATGATTTAATACCCATAAACTAAATCGACTTGCTTTGACATATTAAAAAAAAAAAAACAGATATTTTCATCAGCTCTCCAATACACCACTAATCTTCTGACTTCCTACAAAACAACATCAAATTCTGATTCTTAAGTTGGGAAGGAAAATGATTAACAAAATAAAGAAAATATTGGGAAGAAGGAAGAAAAGCATGATCGATATAATCTATTGAGACATGATATTGGAGAGGAATAGGAAAATTCATAATCTGTAACCTAGAAAACAATCAAGAAGTAATCAAAAGTCTTAAAAATTAAGAATAACGAGTTTAAAGACTTAGAGAGTAAAACGTATATTCAAATATAATATAGTATATATATTTATACCACTTTCACTCTCACTTTTCATCTTTTTTTAAAAAAAATCCAATTATATTTTTTTTCTTTCAAAAGAAGTTCGTCTATATTATAAATTTATTTCTAAATTTATTTCTAGTTTAAATAAGTTACAATTTCATTGTTATTATCAATTATAAATTCATAAGTAATTAATATATATTATAAATTTTAGCCAAAACAAATCCTCAAATAACTTATAAATTTTTAAAAATATTCCTTTGTGAATCCAATTTTTATCTATTGTTATATATTAAAATAAAAACATTATTCATTACAGCAATTCGACACGTACAAAAGAATATATTTTACAAAGTTTAAAAAATGGAATTTCATGAAAAAGTTTTAGCGAGAAAAGAAATTTTAACCAAAGACGCTCTGCTGTTGACCAACAAAAAGTTTTGTCACTACTTGATCGGATTTGGAAGATGTTCTTCAACAACCCTAACCCTACGTTATTTGCTGGAAGCATCCAACTGTAGCCTTCCATGAAGATGAAGAAGAAGGTAATTATGTGGTATTAATTTTATCATAAAAACTTAATTAGCCAAATAAAGAATTTAATTTTAGGCAGTGTGTTTAATTTCCAGATCCACTTTAGATTAGTACGAGTTGTACTGGTCTCACACGATTGTAAAGAAAGCAAATATGCAGACCATCAGGACTAAGTTTTTTTCAGATCTTCAAAAGGAGGAAATATCTTTAAAAGGATAAGTAAGTTGTAATTGAATCAATAATAGACTTTGGAAGAACAAAGGAGAGTCTAGTGAAATCTCATTTTCCATTTTTTCAAAATTGAGGAAATTTTATTATATGTGTCTTTTATATAGAAAGGGGGTCCTTGGATACCCCATAGGAAGTCAGATACTATAGGCAAATACTTGGTTTTAAGGAATTGAAGCCAAGGCCAACTTTGGTTTGCAAAATTATGTAGACTTATAAGGAATTATTTTGATGTTGAGCATCTCTGAGGAAAGAAAAACCAAATGCCATGAGTCCTGAGAACACACAAACAGAGAGTGTAAAGACTAACACGGGTAATGCATCATCATCACTCTGGCCAATCAACAAATCATATAAACTGTAGCTAATGTGGACATGAATGACACAGCAGCAAACAAATCTACGTCCAAGTTCAACCAAGGTATACTTACTGACTGAGCTGCTTGCTTGGCCTTGGCCTTGGCCTTGGCCTGTGGTGAAGTAGTTGAGTAAAGGAAAAATCTCAAGCTCCAACTTCTCCACTTGAACCCTCTACAACTTTACAATTCGAGGCACTAAAGTCAGTAAGAAAAACAGAAAATAGAATACGCACACGAGTTGAGAATGTGGGACCAAACTAGGATATTGCATTAGAAATGTTGGCTCTTGATTTGATTTTCTTCTTATGATTTAGAACAATCCACTTCATAACCATAACCATCCCAGCATGAAATAAAATGAAAGAAAGAAAACAGCCAAACAGGATAGAGTCTTAAGCAAACCAAACAGAAAGAATTGACCAATAATATCCTTCCTCTTATCTCCTCTCCAACACATTCAAAGAATCAGCAACTTATTTTGTCACCTACTCTTGTCTCAACTAGTTATTTTCCAAAATAGCCACTTCCTACTTGTATTTGACACTATCTGCTTCAATTGCCTTACATAAGAACCTATTTCCTTACATTAATCACAGTAACCAGCCGCCCATAATTATTAAATAATTCAACTTTAACCTCTAATTTAAGGTTTCCTATTCACAAAACAGGTATAAGATGTGCTCACTTCACCATTTTTTACAGCAAGATAACCGATAAAGATTATTCAAATTTCATGTTGGGACAACTAACTAGCAATCACAAGTTCAAACAATGAAGAAATATTACCAATATATTTCAAGAAAATACCTCTACTTTATCGGGTCTGACCATTGCGCCATCAAGTGGAGGGCAATCAAAACGTCGCTTCCCTTTCACCCTACAAACAAAATCAAAAAGAGTAGCAGTGTGATGAAAACTAAAGATGTAGTCACTTGATTGTAGACATTTTCCAACTTTCCAGAACAAAGAAAGAGAGAGAATTTTCCATATGAACTAGGAATTGGATTAAAGCAAACATACGTTGAATGAGAGAAAAAAGAGATTCCTCAAGGCAGACTACATGACTTTAAGTTGGCAGCAAATTATATGATTTAGAGATACTCACAAACAAACAGCAGTGGGATACCCAAAAGATTCCCTCCCTCCACAAAGTTTGTAAACCATGAGATATATATCACTAAAGATGCTGAAAATGATTTATCAACGAGGAAAGATAAACTAGGCAGGATTAAAGAAGGGTGCATTACAAAATCTGACAGCAAGAGAAATGAATTTTTTGTTTATCTGACTTCAAGAGACATAAGAGGAGAAACATAAATTACAGCCAAAAAAATGAGGAAATCACAAGTCCTTAAGCCTGAAAAGTAACTAAAATAATGCTACAGATCACACTCTGAACTCAAATAGTGGTAAAAGTAATCAAGCAAATTGGTTGACAAAACAAGCCAAAGAATAAATTTCCAGTATTAGACATTTACTAGCCCTAATAAATGTGTACTGCTTGAAGTTAATAAGACGAAACCATAAAACAATTAAAAGCTTTTGGCCTCAGATACATGCCATCATGTTTGCCCAGTCCCAACCCAGAATCCAGGTGCAAGTGTTTCAGCATGACCTACAAATTTGACAACATCTCTTTTCTCCCCAGGCTCAACTTGACATCTATCTCCTTCCTTTTTGGTCAAGGAAACAAAATATGGAAGCATAAAGAGTTAATATTGAACCCAATAATTTATGCATGAACCAAGAGAGATTAAAAATTGAAACTGGAAAATATGAAAAGATGGTAGATAAGTTTTAAAATGAAGACTGAAGTTCTAAAACAAAAACCAGTTATATATACACCATCCATTCATGAGAGCATAAGAACCAATATTAGGTGCTAAGACTAAGATTTCCATTTAGAGGTCAGTATCTATGCCATCTCTACACCTAGTTGATCATAATAAGTGTCCAGCGCTTTAGATCCAGTCTTTGCTAATGACAACTTAGACCATTAACTAATTAGAAATGGCACATTCTGTAATAGGATTTTAGCATATTAATCAGCAGAAGTTTAATAATGAAAGCACTTAAGTAATCATGTTACTCAAAATGACAATGTAGGACACACGACCAATTGACTCATCCATTCCACCTCATAAAGATTAAGGTCATGATTTTTACTAAACCATAGTAAACTCTTCCTTGAATGCCTAAATTCACATCTGATTCCAGCCTTTCTCTAAGCTAAAACGTAAATCAAGTATCAACAAATCTTAGAACATTTGGTGTACAGAAAATTTCTTACTTTACCTGTGAGCATCTGTTTTATTCTCTTTGAATTAATGTTTAAGGTAGCAAGATAATAAAGATTTATATAAATTATTCAAAAGGCTTTATCAGGTACTTGAGAAATAATCCCCTGAAAAAAAATAATAAATAAAACAAGAGAGAGAGAGAGAGAGAGAGAGAGAGAGAGAGAGGTGCCTAAGAATAATTCCTCTATTATTGTAAGAAATAGATTGTCATTTAACATAGTGAAAACTGTTTCATTGTTTGGTTTCAGTAATACCATTGATAAAGCAAGACTTTTGGTTTCGTAAACCCTAATTAATAAGGACATGTATACTTTTGTAAAACTCTGTAGGCAATATATATTATATAATCAAATTAAAGAACTTGTTACACAAATGGGTCTTTTGATGACATTCTTCTGGCATACAATTTATCTTCATATTCCTTTACATGATACTAAAATCTATTTAGTGGACTTCCATAAAAACGAACAACGGAATCTCAAGATGTCATTTTTAGTTCAGGTACTTCGAGTAATTGGATGCCAAAATGGTGAGAAAGTGTTTGGGATGCATATGCCAAATGGCACAGCTCCTTGGAAACATTACGTAATGACGGAACCAAGTAGTGGATTAGAAAAGATTCATTTCAGTGTCTACACATAAACCTATCTCTTCTTGATTACTTTGCACGCAATACACAATAGGAGGCAGTAAAATTATTAAAGGGCTTCATAACACAGGATGTGGAGAAGTTACAGGATATGGGATGTGCCAGTCACCATTTGTCAATATTCTTCATGTGAGCCCCAAATACAAAGGTAAACCATGCTGATCAATGAGTAAATAGAGTAACAGAAATCTAAACATAAGAAGAATCGCTATGCGACATAGACACAGATCAAACTCAGTAACTCGGTAATGGGTGAAAGTTTCCACGGTTTGTATTCTTACGATGATTTTCCTAAAGGAAAACATGAGCACAATCGTCAAAATATCATACTCAATTTTGCAAAACATATCAACTCACCTGGCTAAAAGTATTTCTAAAACATCACAATAGCATTGCGACTCTAACATAGTAGTGCAGAGAAGCAAGAAGAGGCAGCCCAAGAACTCTTCCGCAGTTCAATGGAAAAGTAAACAATAACAAGACAAGAAACCCTCAACGGAACTAAATAAGACACTAAATCAGAGACGGGTTCTAATAAAAACAGCAAACTAATCACATTTCTGAGACGCCAGAAAGTAAATCCAGGAAATTCTCAAATAATTTTCGTACCTGAAGAAAGAAACGAACAGCAGCAGCAAAACTCTTAATGTTGGAGTGAGTTACGCGCAAAAGAACCAATTCATCCCCTTGAATTGAATTTGTAAGCTTGAAGACATTTTTTCAAAAGAATTGCTCCCGCTTCAACAGAAATAAAGAAAAAAAATCTGCTCTGCCCTAAATCAACAGTGCTCAATAAATAAAATCCCAACGTGTTTTTGTTTAATTAATCCTTACGTTATTTTTCTTTTACCCATCTGTCTGCGAGAAGCTTCTGGAGATCATCTTTCCAGAAAAATCTCTCATTTCTTCTCTTCCGTCTTTCCTCCTCCCTCTCTCGTTCTTCATCTGGCTGCAGCGGTCGTGAGACTTCCATTGCTCTACATGGCCCTCTCTTTCTCTTTCTCTGTTTTTCTTTTCCAGATCATGAATGTACTTCGTCGGCGGCGTCTTCTACAGCCTCCTTGCCGGAGCATCTAAGCAGAGTCGGCCATTGGCATCGATGCTGAAGCCCTCTCTAGGCTTCTCTCTCTGTAAGTCTCTCTGTTTTATTTTCGTTAAAGAACCAACATTGAAATTTTTAGTTCAATCTTTCTACCTTTTTAAAATTGATTTGAGGGTGCAGCGTTTAGGTATTTTTTATAATTACCATCTGGGCCTTTGGGATTGTCTAATTGGACGGTTGTAGGGAAATGAGTTGGTGAGATATTTTTTTCTTCACCCAATCCTTTAAGAATGTTCTGGAGAAATTTTCTCCTTTCTTTTCTCTGCTAATCAAACTCTTCTGAGAGAATGAAGAATGGCGATGGAACTTTTCTCTGTACTCTACCAGACTCAATTCTGTTTTGTTTTTCTGAACTGAGTTAATCGATGTTGTTCTTGAATTTTTTTCAGAAACACAAGAAACCTGATGAGGATGGAGACGAAAGGGTGAAGAAGCTGGATATAAGAAGGAAAAGGGAGAAGAAGCCGCTGATGAAAAGCCGGAGAACCGAAAGCTTTCTCCTTTTCCTTTCTTCTCTGCCGGTTAAATCGACTCCTCTTCTTCACTTTCTGTATTTTTTCTTTTTCAACTCCACTGATCAGTTTTGTTAATTCTCTGGGTTCTATTTGTTTAGATTCCCTAATTCCTAAACCGTAACAGAAGCGATGCCTCTTATCTGCATAATCTTGACAGTGAATGATATAGCTTACTGGTATTAACAAGCAAATACAAAGGCAACAGCAAACAAGTATCTCTAAGTGTTATTGAATACCTACATGGTTTAGGAACTTTCCACATCCACATGTTGCCAGGAAATTTTTGTCCCGATCCGATCCCGTGAAGGTTTAAGGTGCCATTGAACTGATGATCAGTTCCTACCTTACCTTTAACCATTTTTTTAATCACTAAGCTGAAAATTAGACATTTAGTTATAGAACCCTTGTCTGGAATTTTTTTATTCTTGATCCTTTTTCTTTTCGTTTTAGTTATATAATCATGACTTCTTCTTTGTTCTGTTGTCCAAATGGTGGTGCAGAAAGGAAATGAAAGAAGATCAATTTCTCTATCTTTATATTCCGAAGAGGAAAATTTTCTATTTCACTACAAAGGTAAACTTCTTTCTTCATATTTTCCTTCAGGACCGTTTAAAGCTCCTATTCATCCTCCTCCTCCTATTGGCTTGGGATATGTTTCTAACAATTAAATATATAGACTGATATTCTTTTCTAGTTTCTATGGAATGTTTCTTGTAATAGGATATTTGGAATTTTGGACTGTTCCAACCAATTTTTGTTATCTTCAATGTCTATAATTTCTTTTTAAACATAATTTTATTGCGTGATTTTCTCACTTGAAAACGTTATGTCTTATGAATGGATGAGAATTGTTTTAAAAGGAGTGAAATCAGTCCCAAACTTGATCAATTATTGCTGATGCTCTTAGTCTGCACAAATTTGACGGTAGAGGTGGTTGTCTTTGTGTCAGATAAATTAATAATGAGTTAAAAATTATTATAAATTCATTTACAATGTGGTACAAGTCATGTTATTTTTAAGTATAATCAAAATCTGATAAAGATTAAATTTTGATACCTTCTTCAAATATTTGATGAGATGTTCAGGGTGAAAGAGATCCTAAAAAACAATAAAGATGAGGTTGATCTCAACTTTCTCTTCAATTTTCTCTACCCTATTTTTTTGTCGTAGGTATTTTTCTATTTGTCAAGTTATGAAGTTTTCATTTTTCTTGAAATTTTGGTTAACTAATTTTTATTTCTTTTGAAGTAAAATGTGGCAAAAATTCCATGTGTTGCTTTGTTTCTTCCATTATTGTTGCTTTTAAAAATTTCATATGTTGTTGAATTTTAAAGATGGTCTCTAATGTGGATTTTTTTGCCCCCTCCCCCCTTCCCTATTTCCCTTTTAAGAAATTCAGTAGATTAGTTTCTTTCAAAGAAAGCAAGGGTATTTATGTTTTAGTGAGTTCGTAAAAGAGAAAAATTGACACATTTTAAATTATGCATGGAATGCACTTCTGACATATTTGTGATTCTATATTTTTTATAGTTGAACTTTATCATTTCAAAAAAGCAATTGCATATCAACATATAGATATAGACGGTACTAATTATTAATTTTTAGTTGCACAATCTTTCGTGTATTCAGGAATTTGTATAGTAAAAGAGAGTAGGAGTCGAGAAATATGGACTGTTTTGTTCTTGATGATACAACCAATTGTTTGTTTGAAGTAATAGGCAAACCAAAAGAATAGGTTAAGCTTTCGGGATCCAAGACCCTTGCTTCAAGTTCAAAGAAATTTTCTTGAAACAACCTATTCTTCTTCAGTTTGAGGCTCCCATCAAGATTTATGGTATGTTTTGTTTAGTGAAAGCTTTTTCTTTTCTCTCCTTTTATTTATTTATTTTTTTTTATTCCTCCAGGCTTCTTTTGAGGTTTTATATTGCTTTCTTTTCCTTTTGCTATTCTCTTTTCGTGATTTTCTATATCATTGATATTCATTTTTTGTAGTAGGAATTTGTTAACATTTGCTTAGTTTCATTGGATTTGGTTCTCCTCTGTGATTGACTTGAAGAAATATGGCAAAATCTCTTATGAAATTGTTCTTTTTTCCCTTATAGTAATAGCAGATTCCTAACTGTTAAGAAGATTTTTTATAAAGTTGTGTCTCCATTTGTCATTTGATTATATTTGTTGGTCTTCAGAATAACTTTGAAATATTGGATTGTTCTTGCTATTTGACGATAGAGTATATTGTTCTCAATGAATTCTATTATTTTATAGTTATTAGTTTTCTTAAAATTTTGTATGTGTTGTTAATGATTGTTGCATGATCAACAACACTCCTAAATGCGCGTGATCATAGATAAGTAAATAAGATTGGAAGCTCTCCTTGCTATTGAGGCAACGCAGCATAAAAGTATTTTATAAGAGTCAAAATCATCTATTTAGTAATTGGGTTTTTGAAATTTGAGTTTCTTTTTCCATTACAAGAGTTGGAGTTACTGGATTCATTAATCATGCTTTCGTTACAAATATCGACAACCAAGCACGAGAAAGATATTGGTTTTAGATTAGCATATTCTTGGTAGAAACTAACTGCAGCATTCTTTAGACATGGGATCATCAACAAGGACAAAGGAAACAAAGCCTAATTTTTTCAATCTCTTTCATTACCAAACTCTTTGAACATTTAACTTTTGTTTTCAAATATAAACCTTATTATTATCTCAGGGCATATATAAAAAAATTTTCTAAGCTAATATCATCAATCATCATCAAAGCAGTCCTAAATCTCAAATAAAATAAGTATTAAAAACTAATATTTTTATGCTGATCATCAGAATACTAATAGTTAACGACTTATATGAATCATTGATGGACTACTCAAATGGGATCATAAATGGAACTTGCGCACATAGCAGCATGGAGTTTTTATGCTAGTATAGTATTTAAAAATAAAAAACCCAAATACAACCCTCCTTCCCCCAACACTGCCGCCGCCTCCTTCTCTAGAGGCAGTAGCACCACCTCCTCCCTTCCTTCTTCTTCTTTACTACTACTTCCCCTTGTTCCAAAAATCCAAGAACCCTCAAAAGCAAAAAAACCACTGGTGCCACCGTCATCAATAGCTCCTCTTCTTTCACCTCCTTTCCTTTCACATTATCAGCCCAAAAACCAAAATCATCACTATAAATAGTAGAATCAGCAGTGAAACTAACGCCTGAAAGTTCCTATCACTATCCATTTTGTTAAATAACCTATTTCCATGTCTTAGCATAATAATTCATCCTATGTTCCATTCCAGTTCCATCTGTAACAAGTCTAATAAAATCAAAGCATTTGTTACAAGACAAAATATGTCTTGTAAGTTAACCAAATAAACTGGAAACTCTTTAATCAATATCATCAAGATATGAGAAACACTTTGTGTAATTCAGCTCAACATCCTCAAGAAAACTAAAGATTGAATCTTTACGCAAGAATGTGATGTAATTAAACTTCCCAAATAGTAGTTTTGTCTTCAAAAGTCACCATTCAAGTTGGATTATATACTTTCTTTAACAACAACAAGAAGAAATAAATAGGACCAAACCCATTTCAAGGTGTGAACCAATTCCTCCATTATCACTACAAAATTTCTCTTATCTTTTATACAATAAAAGCTTGAGGTGATAAACAGAAAAGAATCCTCATTTACCAAATCGTGTAATTCAGAATAATGTATGTCAAAACGGAAAACGAAATCATAACAAGTAATAAAAGATTATGAAAATTAAGGAAAAAAAATGAAGTACTTGGAACCATTGTTTTTAAAAATGAAAGAATATTAGTTATGCCGAGAAATAGGAAGAATCAAAATGAACTTAACTTGTTGAGTTGGTTGCCGGAGACGGAGGTCAAAGAAGGAGGAGCTATTGATGACGGCGGCACAAATACTTTTTTTTTTTTTTTTTTTTTTTAATTTTGACGTTTCTTGTTTTAAATTCCTCCTGTCCTCAGGTTGCAGTTTCAGGAACCCCAAATCTCCTACTTCAAAGTTTTCTTTTTTCTGTTTTGCCATTATCTGCCTATTGTTTCATTCTTTCCTGTGCTTTCCATAGGTTCTCCTTAACCTAAGCTTCAATTCTCATCCTTTCCTCTAACATACTTCCCAAAGCCGCATTACTTCCATTTTCATATGCTCCAATTCCCAAAATAGGGGGCTTCTAATTATAACCACACAAGGCTTTCGAAGAGGGTCATTTGAATTGTTGCATGATATGTGGTATTATACCACCACTCTGCCATGAACAATAATTCAGCCCACTTGTGAGGTCCATGACTGCAAAAGTACCTCAAATACGTCTCCAAGGTATAGTTTAGTCTTTCTATGAGACCATCTGTTTATGGATGGCATGCAGTAGACATATCTATCTTGGTCCCCAATTGCTTGAACAACTCTTTCCAGAAACGGCTTGTAAATATTTTCTTATCACTCACAATACTATGGTACCCCACGCAACCTGTGAATATTTTCCAAGAAAACTTCTGCTACCTTCTGTGCAGAAAAATGACAGAGTTACAGCCACAAAATGACCATAGCTAATATGTCTATCAACTACTTACTAATATGACATCCCTTTCTCGTCATTTTGGCAACCCCTCAAAGAAATCCATGGATATATGAATCCATGATTTCTCAGGAATGGGTAGTGGTTGCAACAGTACAATGTATTAAACCCTATCATCATTGTTTCTTTCATGAGTATCACAGCAACTTATCACTTCTTTTATGTGCTCTTTCATCCCAGGCCAAAAGTACAGCTTTGCCCTATGATAACTTGCTTGTACGCGTGAATATCCCCTTGTTGTGAAGCATGAATCTCATTGATGATCTTCTGCCTTACATTATTGCTGGCATCAATATAAATCCTTCCATCTTTGTAAATCAGTCCATTTTTGTACTCAATCTCGTCTGAGTTCTTCCCTCCAATGACACATTCAAATATGAGCCTTGGGACTAACTCATCCCCCATATAACTCTCTTCTACCTCCTTAATCTGTAATGGTGTTGTTATTGTAATAGCAGCCAGATCCTCCCTTCTTGACAAGGCATCTGCAACTCCATTCTCAGCACCCTTCTTGATTGGATTTTATAATCTAATCCTTGCAGCTTTGAAGTCCATTTTTGTTGAGCTGAAGTAGTCACCCTTTGCTTCACCAAATGCTTCAAGCTTTGATGGTTAGTCCTTATAATGAAATGTTATCCTTCCAGATACCGTCTCCAATTGTTGGCAGCAGTGGCTAAGGCCAACAATTTCTTCTCATATACTGATAGCTCTTGATGTATGGGACCAAGAGCTTTACTCAAGTATCCAATAGGTTGTTGATCTTGCATCAATACTGCACCAATTCCCAAATCACTGGCATCAGTTTCCAACACAAATACCTTATTCCAGTCAGGTAAGGCAAGCACTGGTGTGGTATTCATTGCCAGTTTCAGCTTTTCAAATGCTTCTATAGCTTCTTTACTCCACTTAAACCCTCCTTTTTGCAACATCTTAAACTATGGTTTGCCAATGGTGCCATACCCTTTGACAAATTTTTTGTGATATCCTGTCAATCCAAGGAAACTTCTTAGCTGAGTCATAGTTTTTGGAAGTGGTTAGCTCACCATATCCTTGATCTTTCCAGGATCAGCTTCAACTCCCTTCTCACTGATAATACTCCCCAAGTATTCCACCTTCTTTTGAGCAAAGACACGCTCATCTTGGCATGTAATTACTGTTGTCTTAACGCTTCAAATACAATCCTCAAGTACTTCTGAGTTTGCACATCTTTGTTGTACACTAGTATGTCATCTAAGAACACTAGAACAAACTTCTTCAAATATGGTGCAAACACCTTGTTCATCAAGGATTGAGAAGTTGCAGGTCCATTGGTAAGCCCAAATGGCATCACCAATAATTCATAAAACCCCTTGTGAATACTGAATGTTGTTTTTGGAATGTCTTTCTCCTCCACCTTAATCTGGAAATAACCAGAACTTAAGTCAATCTTAGAAAAGATAGCACCTCCCTGCAACTCATCTAGCAATTTATCAATGATGAGTATGCGATATTTATCCATGACAGTTAAAGCATTCAACTGTCTATAGTTCACACAAAATCTCCAGTTGCCATATTTCTTTTTGACCAACAGAACAGGCGAAGCAAAAGAGCAATTGCTTAGCTGAATCACCCCATCTTTCAACATCTCATGTACAAGTTTCTCAATCTCAGCTTTTTGGAAGTGAGGGTACTTGTAGGGCCTTAATTATTTAAAAGGTTTTGCACATGCTATCCACTGTATACCATGCTCATGACCTCTACTAGGAGGTAGGCCTTTTGGCTTATCAAACACATCATTGAACTCCTTCATCAGATTAACTATCTCTGGTGGAATTGTTTCTGTTTCTTGCTGCTCCTCCATTCTCATCAATTGATCATAGATGACAGTAGAATCATTTTCCACTGCTTTTTGTACAGATTCCCCTTTTCGTAGCCTTCAAGTGTATTCCTTCTTTTCCCTTTTCAAGTGATACCTTTTCTCCATCTTTTTATATAATTGATTGCCAATGAAGAAGAATCAAAGACAATGGGACTATATTGTCTCAAATAAGTAGTACTGCTCAGTAGCTTAGGGCATCTGTCCCATCACCTCAGCTCTTAACTCCTCAAACTTATCAATATATTATTCTACTGAATTCTTCTATCATATGATTATCATCCGCCTCTCAAAACCTCTTACAAGCAGTACTAGCCACCACTTCTCAAGTACAAACTCTCTGTGTCTTCACATACCCCTGAAACCATATGAAAGCTCTACCCTTAAAGTAGAGTTGAATTATGCCTAACTTTTTCTCCTCAGGTATTTGATGAAGTTCAATATACCTCCTATATTTGCTTTTCCATTCCCTAGGACCAGAACCATCAAAAATAGGGAATTCTAGCTTAGGCAACCTCCCATCATTCCTCCCATCTCTTCTATTCCCGTTTTCAGCTCTCCATGACCCTGAATCAAAGGACACAGGAGTCTGGACATAGGGAATTTCACCTCCCCCTCCACTGCTAGTCCCTTCCATTTGTTTTCCATCTCTAACCTCAGATCTGTTTTTCAAGTCTTTTACAGAAACAATTAAAGCGTTTTAAATTTTGAAGCAACATAATCTGTAGTACTGGTAACAGTTGCTAATTGACCAATACATCCCTCAACTTGTAACTGTAAGTTATCAAAAGACTTACCCTTGGAATCCATTCGATGACCCTGCTCTAGGAATCCTTGACTTCGGATATGAGCTTCCACTTGTTCAACCAGCTCATGGAAATACTCCAACCTCTGGTTCAACTCCTCCCTCTCTTGCTTCCTTGTAGCTGCCATGATTACCCGCAAAACCGACTGCTCTTATACCAAATTCTTACAACCCAAATTCCAGACAACACAACTCAATTGCAAACAATAAAATCAAAGTAGCAGCAGAACCAGTAATAACATCAATAACTCTCACACCGATGAATGAATTGCAACCATTTCCATTAATCAAACTTCAACATAACACCAGAAACATAAGGGATGGATTAGGGGGATAGAAAGTGACAAAAATTGAAAGAAATTCACAGATAAAAAGAGAGAGTCGCAGCTCAGTTTCTACTCAAAATTCACGATAATAAACAAAGCCAATTCCACTACTACTTATACTAGGGTAACTCCGTAATAATACTTCCCTAGTTTTCACGCTACCAAGTCACAACATCCACAGACCATGGCTGTCAATATCCACACTCTTCTTGCTTCCTTGCACACGAGTCGGTTGGGGACCAGATACTCAACAACTAGCCGTTGCAACCACTTTGCCAAGCTGGACTAACTCCCCACTAATAATAAGACACCTCAGCCGGTCCCAGCCCACTTCAGCTTTTAAACCAAAGAATGGAACAGTGTCGTAAGCACCAAAACAATATTCCTCCTCTATATAACTAACTTAACTAACTCCCTCCTTCTCCTCCCTTCTTTGCCTTCTTGTTCCAGAGAAGAAGAAGGAAGGGGAGAAGGTGGTGCCTCTGCTGGGGAAGAGGGAGAGAAGAAGAAAGGGGAGAATTTGGTGCCTCTGCAGGAGAAGAAGGGAGGAGCTATCGGGGGAAGTGAGGGTTGTATTTGGGTTTTTGCTTTTTATTTTAAATATTACAAATGTTCATTTTTAGGGCTAATTCCAAACAAGTAGTCTCATGTTTGAGAAATTGTCAATTAAGGAACCATTATTTTATAATTGTGAATTGAGGTTCAATTTAGAGTAAATATATAATTTTTAGAACTAATGATTTAATTTCCATCTCAATTTCACCCCAAGATTCTCAAATCTTTTTAAACTTCCTAATCTATTTCACCCTTCAACTTTTTTCATCTTTTTTTATTTTATTTCACACATATTGACTCATTACTTTTACATTATTTTATTTCTATGCGCCACTCTTTGATGATGTTGCTTACAAAGGCTTATTACTGCCTATTAAAATTTCTCCCAATTTGCCACTATTTATTTTCTCTTTTTTTTTTATCTGATCCTCTTTTTGCTAAAATTGAAAGAACAAGAAGAGAGAACGTAGGATGTAAGGGAGAGAGAATATCAAGATTTGAAAAAATAATAGAGAGAAAACAGGAAGGAGAGGAGACAACTGTTATAAACGATGATGAATACTAGACCCGCGGAAAGAGGAAGAAGAAGATTAAGAAGGAGATCATGGGTTTATGTTTTCTCTTATCTTTCGTCTTTTTTTCTTTTTGGAGGGGGAGGGGAGAAGAGAGGTATATGAAGCTTAATTCATAAAGATTTTTTTAGAAGAGAATTCATAATGATATATATGAAATATAAATACTTTTTTTAAAATTATTGTAGATAAACTATATATTTATTAAAAAAAAGTTAAAGATTTATGCAAAATGATAAAAAGAGAGGGTGAGTTTTTTATGGAAAACAAATTATGAATTTTATAAAATTATAAATTTACCTTAATTTTATCCTTAATTAACAATTGATTGGCAATTAAAAAATAATTGTCCTTGATTGATAACTACCCCAATGTTAGGTCTCTCCTTTGCAGGGATGTAAACGGGTCCAGACCATCTGGATATTTCTACACCTAAACCCTTATAGTAAAACATGAATCCAGAACCAAACCCTCTAGGTATAAAATTTATGGACCTAGACCCCACCTTCCAGGTGTAGGGTAGGGTCTAGGTATACTTGTACCCGTATGACATTTTTCTATTTTTTTCCTATTAAACAAAAATATATGTAAAACAATGTATAATCCTAAAATAAAAATTGTAACATGATTAACATAATTTATTCAACATCTCTTTCAACAAATACAATTATTTAACATGTCTAATTCAAATGATTAAAAGTTTAAGTACACACAAAATCCTCACAGTACATTAATCCAACAAAAATAAAAGTCCTAATTCAATACAATATATTAATTAGAGCATTTGGAGACCGTTTACTCCTATTTGTCCCCTAAATAATGTATAAATGTATAAATTATGTGTTAATAAAAAAATATAAAAATAATATAATAGATGTAAATATACATTATTATTTTATTATAACGAGTATACGAGATTGGATATCATTATACCCTTCTCATACTCATTTAATAGAATCTATACAGGTATGGATTCGGATGCGGATCCGTAGGTATAAAATTTTAACATTATCCACTATAAATAGGTATAGACCCGCACAGGTACAGATAAAACCGCTCCGTTTACAACCTACTCCTTTGGTATTAACCAAATTTTTAAATGGGGAACATTTAGCTTTTGTTTTTTTTGAGGAAAAGTAAGGCTAAACTTGGATTTTAGTTATACTAAAAAAACTTGAATCGCAATTTATTTCAAGTTTGTTTTTGCCAATTGTTAGTTTTTAGCTCACATTATTTTTTTACAAATAATCTATTACAAACTTCAAGAAAAATACATTCAAAGCTTAAAATAAATTCAAATCCAACTTGAGCCTAAGACTCTAGTTGAATAGTAAAATTTAGCTTTCATGAAATTTAAGGGAAAAAAAACACATTATCCAAAAAATAACTATCCAAGTAGAGCCTAAATTTTTGGGCTAATTTCATTTTGTCACCTTTTAGTTTAGTCATTTTTCCATTTAATAACACAACTTAATTTATTGACAATAAAATGACCAATTAATTTTGAATTCCTATTACTCCCATTACTCTCTTCTCTTTTTTTTTTTTTTTTTCCTTCCATTTTCTCTTCCTCTTTCTCACGGATTGGAGTTTTTTTCTCTTCATAAAAAATTAAAAACTCTCAAAATTCTTTTTCTATTCTAACCAAAACTCAATCATATCGTTCTCTTCATCAATATATCACCATAAGAGGAGGAAATAAAAGAATCTTGACAAGCAACGGAAGTTCTGATGGCCTGAGCAACCAACGAGGAGGATGAATTAGAAGACGTAACAGAGAATGTATTTGAAAAATTACATAAGTCAACAACTGGAACTGACAAATCTCTTTCTTGAAAGTAAATGCTTGTTAGATCCCGTGTATTTCTCTACATGCCATTTTGCACAACGAATGTTTTTTCGGGAGAACCCTTTTATGGTAGATCAATGTCGAACCAGACTTTTCCGACACTGTTGCAACGTACGTCCGATCAATGACTACAAGATTTATTTTATTTGCAAGAAAAGAAAGAGAAATTTATTTGATTGATCGAGAATATGGGGTGGAATTGGATGGGTAGACTAGTGTCATTTTTTATTATCCCTTCAAGATAGTTCACTTCCTTCTTTTTCATTGAAGGATAAATTTGGGTATCAACAAATTATAAGTAGAAATTTCAAAGTTTCCGATCATTTAATTGTTAATTAGTTAAGGTATGATACTAAATTTACAAATGACGGAACTAAATGATAGTTAAATAAAATTAAGAAGAGAGTATCAAGGGTAAAATAGGAATTCAAAATTAATTAGTCACTTGATTGTAAAACAAATTAAGATGTGGTACTAAATTGACAAAAAGATGGTAAAATAGAATTAACCCAAATTTTTAGTAGAAATAAATTTGTCCTAAAAAAGAAAAAATCTAAATTATTAAGGATCAAAATAATTGAAATTAAAATTTAAGTAGCAAAACAGAAAATCTAAATGATTTATGGACTAAATAGGACAATCTACCTAAATCTTAAAATTTTTACAAAAGTATGAATAAATTTCAATTTAGTATCTAGAAATTTACAATTGTCTCAAGTAAATATTTTGTTTTTGAAAAATCTCAAAAGTATATTTGGAATTAACCCCTTTCTCAAATTGGTACTTGTTTGATTTTGAATGGGAGGCTCTTAATTAGAGCTGAAATGTTATAAGTAAGATATATGAAGTATGTTTGAAAGATAAGATTAATTGGACATTAGTTGAAATTTATCCACGAAATGCATCTTCTTCCTCCTTTCTGAACTGAATAAAAATAACAAATTTTTCTTTTTAATATCAAGAAAAAAAAAGATTTCTCTTCCTAAAATTATATTTTTATTAGGCTTATGTTCTCTTAACCTTTATCTTGTCTCATCCCTAAGGAGATTGTGGACAACAAGAATTTAGTAGTATTGAGGCTGAAACTTGATGATGAAAGAAAGTTGGAAACTGCAATTGATACTCTTGTAGTAGCGGCAGTCATTTTTGGCCAAAAAATAGAGTTACCATAAGTTAGTTTTCCACTCGTCTGTCTTAATAATTAATTAAGCATTTTCAAAAAAATTACTGGTAATGAAAAGGAATGTTAGAAAGAGAATATTTTTTCTCAAAATAAATGATGTATTTGGTGGAATAAATTTTAATTAAGATATAATAAATATTATTTTTCAAATATACTCTATGTATTTTACTTTTTAACATTCCAGTCCATATTAACAAACCTCCCATTTAAAATATAACTAAAGTAACAATTTTCTTTAGATTATTCTCTCTGACCGAACGGTGCCCCCGGGATTCTGGTGCCATCCTCCCCGATTCGGTATTTCCCGTAACCGAGAGAACCCCAGGTTTTTTTTGCTCGCTACCAGCCGCCACTTCTTCTTCCCTCCAGCAGTCCAGCTGCCACCGGCTGCCCCTTCTCATCCACAGGTCTTGAGCTGCGACCTCACTCCATCTCGAGCTGCCAGCTCCTGCGGCGAGGCTAGCATCCATGTGAGCTTTGGCCTTCTTTCGTGTTTTGGTGCTAAGGTTTTTTCTTTTTGAATTGGTTAAAACCAAGTTCCAAATGTAGCAATCTGAAATTCTGAATCTAAGTTGTGCAATTACTACGTTTAAAAGAACAAAATTTTTAAATTCTAATGTGGGGAAGCATCCTTGTCCTGATGATTTTTGATTATATGTTCTTTCCAGTAGAAAGTAGTGGTATACTCGTGCACAATATGTAAATCTGTGTGCTGAGTTCCAGTTAGAATGATGATTAGCTACTGCAAGAACTCATCATTATTTAGTTCCGCTTCTTTTTTCTTTTTTTTTTTTTTTAATTTTTAAGAAAAGGGTTTTAGAACTCTTAATTAGACTTAATATTGTCAACTTGTGAAGCCGAAATAGCTCCACTGTAGTGTTTTGTCTGAATCGTGCATTTGCTATAATGAACCGAAAGGTTTTGTAGTTAACTAACAGTCGTTTCTTTCTTTTGGGGCAGTTTCTTCCTTTTTGTGCTCTTCCTTACGTAGTTAACTGGTATACCTGGTGAACAAATTGGGAAATTTTACTATTTTAGACACTGAAATAGACAATCTATAAATTTTCTTAGGCCATCTTCAATCTAATATTCTAAATGGAGTACAGATCAGTAGCAATATCTACAATATCTTTATTTCAACCCTTTTACTCGATTTCTCACCTCAAAAGGAATATTCTATCTGTATTCCTTATCACATTCTATTTTTAACTATTATATTGATTTTACAAAATAAAAAAACTTTAATTTTTATTATACATCTTATTAATATTTACAATTCATTAATATTTCCAATTCGTGCTTTTCAATTAGATGACTAATTTTGTTGTGTCGGGGTATTGTTTTTGTAGTTTCTGCAATGGCTGGAGAATTGGACAAGGGGACAAAGAAGAGGAAAACAAGCTACATAAAAAGTAATTCCAGAAATGCCGTAAAAAGAAACAAAAATTTGAAAAAAAATCATACTGTAGTAGAGAATTTTGGGGTTAGGAAGATGGATAGAAAAATGAAAAAGATGTTGCAGAAGAAAGCTAGAGATTATAATTCGGATGATGATGAAGATAACGGTGAGGAGGTAGGAAATAGTGGCGGAGAAGAATCTTCAGACAATGACGAGGCTGGGGAAGAAAATATTGATGAAGGAAACCAGGACTCAGAGGAGGTTTCAGCAGATGACGATAGCGAGGTTCAGCCGGGAACTATGCGATTTTCAGATGGCTGTAAATCATTCCAAATGGCATTCAAGAAGATTACAAAGACTGCTACTACTGATGATGCACTGGTGAGTTTGCTTTCTTCCTGTCACCAATGGTGTATCTATTAAGAGGTAGTTCTGTGCTGATCCTGCCAGTGGATTTCATTGTTTGTTTGATATACTATTCAATATTTTCAGGGTCCTGTGCTATCAGCACATAAGAAGCTGGTCATTGAGAAGCTTGCTGAAGAAGAGGCAGAGCGAAAGGTCAAGGGTGAAGCAAAGAAGGAAAAACGCCTGGTATTCTGAGTTTGATTTTGCTAATGTTGTTTTGTTTCCTTGATCGTCTTGTAGTTGGACTGGAACTGAAGATGACTTTAGCAAGTTGAATCAAGATAATCTAGCATTCGTTTTCATTACTTCCTTTTTTCTTTCCACAAATTGGTTTTTAATTTAATTTGCATTTCTTGTGCAAAGTTAGGAGAGAAGGGGCATGTTAAGCCTGCAGATTATTTGGATTCTCATGAGAAGTCTCTCATAGGAATTGCAACAAGGGGAGGTATTGTTTACTCTTTTGATAATGCAGAAGCTGTTTTATTGAAGTTGAAATGGAGAAAACTTTGTACTGAGTTAAGTTTTTTGGTTGGCCATTTTATCATCATGGTTCTTCAGTGGTCAAGTTATTCAATGCTGTAAGTTTCTTTGTATTTACAGTAGTAGCAAGTTTCATTTTTATTTTCTCATAGCAAGATTGTCCTGGTCGTAATGTTAATTGCTATGATTTATCATAGACAAGTTGCTAAGATGTGAACTTCATGATTTATGAAGGTGAATAAGGCGCAACATGTTCAGAAAGGATTAAATCCCTCAAGATCAAAAGAGGAAAAAGGTATGAGATTAACATGAGGTTTAGCAGTTTACTAAATAATATTTCTTTGAGCTAATGCTGGCACCGTGGTTCTCATAGAATTTCTTTTCTGTTGCTTTGTGTTTCCTGTTATGATTCATATACCTGGGCCATGGTGCACCTTGTAAGGTTTGAAATTAGTTCAATGAACTATACCAGAAAATTTAGCTCATTGAGGTTTTTGTTTAAATTTGACTCTATAAATTTCAAAATGATATGAACTATAAGAATCTGGATTATGAGATGTGTTTGGTTTTGAATGATTACTTCCGAGCGCTGAAGTTCCACCAGCATTGCCATCTGTTGATCGGTTAAAATTATCTGATACCCTCTGAATTATCAGAAGGTCTTGTCTTTATGGTTTGACTTCACTGATTGCATAACTATTTAAATGTATTTAGTTCTGGAAGTTTTGTGTTCTCTTGTGGTTTGCTGATATTATTTTTCATATGATAAAGTTTAGATATCCTTTTTCTTTAGATTGCATTTTTTTACTTGTACCATCAAGGGTAGCATTTGGTTTGGTTTCCGTCCCAAAAAATAATGCTGAACTTCCCAATTTTTTTCTCCCTGGGTTCAACCTCTTGTCTTGCAAACAATGTACCTTTTTTTTTTTTTTTCCCATTCTCAAGACAAACTTTCATTCATAAATTAAAAAAAATGCAGCTGAACTGTACCATAGATGGCATCGCAGGAGACATGTTGGTTAAAGTAGAAATGTTTTATTCTATAAAAAGTTGAAGGTATTAAATTAAGTGGTGAAGGCTCCCATAAAGATCAATACATATTCCATCATGAAAATTCCATTTCTCAGAAACAAACATGGTTTCTTTGGTGTGCCTGTTTGAAGTATTGATGCAGGACACAGTAGGGGTTTCTTCGTCTTGCTATAGGCAGCGGAAGAACTCCTTAAACCTTCAGGTTTAGCTCTAGATAATAGCTAAAACAAAAGGAGAAAAGTGTGACGGAATTTTAGAAAGAATAGGTACCTCTAAAGGGAAGAGGCGAAGGTGGTTCAAGGGCTATAAACAGTAACCGTGAACAGTAATTTTGCTGGAAAGAAGTAGAAAAGGAGGGAGGAAGAAGAGAGTGAGAGGAGGGAAAGATAGGCTATGCCTAAACAAACTGTATAACTCTCAAATATTTAATAATTCATTGCTGGAAAAGTAAGCTATTACGTAGTACTTATAATGTAAAGAATCCCTAATAATAAAATCCCGTGGAATTAGAATTCCTTCTAAAGGTATGAGACTCTTTACTTTCCTAAGACAATAAAGACTCCAAATAAGACTCATGAGAACTATCTTATCTGTAACGGATAGCAATTCTCTTGTGTGAATCACTAAACTAATAACATTATGACTTTATCTTTCATGCATTAACTACTTATCTTTTTGGCTCAAGGTCATGTGGTTTTTCTTCTACTTTTCTATTTTCTCCTATAGCCTTGAGAAGGTGCTGCCAAAGTATCTTCTTTTATTGGAGGTCAACGATCATGTGTTCTTATTATGTTCAATTTGTAAAATGTATGAAATTCTTGTCTTCCTTTTCCATTTATGTTTTGTCTTAGTGTGCCTTTGTTAAGAAGGCTTCAAAACCCTATTCTGACTGTTCTCTGGGTGAATTCAATTGTACCACCCATTCTTACTTATGTAATGAAGCTGATTCTAAACATTAAATTATGTTTCTTGTTCCTGCCAGCAATAAAGAAGCGAAGAAAAGAAGCCTTTTTCTCACAGTTGAGCAAGACATCATCTCAAACGGCTGGAACCAATGGAAAGGTAATCTCTCTCTCTCTCTCTCACACACACACACACACACACGAAACCAAGGTAATATGGATGTACTTGTATTTGTATTTATATGTTCATCATACGATCTCTCTTTATCCTTCTTGCTTTAGTGAAGTCCTAGATTCAGCAACCAAAAAAAAAAAAAAAAAAAATCCTAGTTAAGCCATATACATTCATCACTTTTTATTCCATTTCCTAGTATGTCCCTTGCTCCCTCATGTTCAAACTGTTTTTTGTATTTTCTAATGCTACATGAAGGCTGTGGCATCTGCTAGTCATGAGGATGGTGATGGTCCAGAATGGGCTCCGTTGAGGGATAATTACATGTTAACTAAATCCAAGTTGAAGGACTGGGACAGGATGCCGGTATGAATCTTTTAGTCTTGTTTTGCTTATGTATGAGGTCCATTTCTTGCATTTGGGCATTGTATCTCAATTCTCATACACCTGATTTGGGCAGGAAACAACGGATGGAGATGATTTTGGGATGCCACAAGATACACATACTTCATCTGATGAAGATTAGTTACTGAATTTTGTAAAGATAGCAGGAAATACACAATTTTGTGGGCAACTCACTCTCAACCTCAAGTTAATGTGGTAATGCGATTGCAACTGGAAATCTTTGTTGATGCCTCCTTGCAACAAGTTGGGTGTTGTCAATAGTCTAGATGTGGCAGAAAAGCCCAGTAGCCCTCTATCAACAGAAGCCTAATTATTTGGGTATAACAAAAATCCGCCCAATAATAATTGTGGGTTTAATTGGATTAGAACCATTGATAGATATAATGGGTGGGTTTATGGATATTCTACACTCATCCTTATTAGGATAACCAATGGATAACTCAATGGGTTTTCTAAAACACATTCAACACTCAGCTATCTTAAAACACATTCTCCCTTGGGTTCATGCTAATGGAGAAGAAATCATTTATGTATTTGGTTTTCATTTCTATGAAATGTTGCAGTTTTTTTAGTTTTGGTTAGGGGTAACTTAGAGAAATTGGCTATATGAAATCACAAACTATTTTTACTTTTTTTTTATTTTTATTTATAGTCATGAATTTATATTTTAATTTTTCAATATTGCAAGTGCAACATATTGACGTATTTTGGTACATGGATCTCATGGAATGATGAGAAATACTTAATGTTACTATGAAATCATTAATTTATTATAAACTTGTAATATCAAAAATAATTTATGATTAAAAAAAAAAATAAAAGTTGTTATCTATAAACAACAAAAATAAAAATTGATGGTTACAAATAAATAAGAAAAAATAATTTAAAAATAAACATAATTAGTTTCTCGGTGACTTGTTAATTTCTCCTTGACATGTTTGTCTGATGTTCCTCATTGGATGGAATCTTGATCTGAATCTCATAGTTTTCTGTTTCACATTTATGTTTGTTTTTCATTATCTCTTCCAGGTTGTTGTTGTTGTTGTTCATGTATATCACTTTTGTCTTCAACTTCATCTCTCTCAACTTCTAATTTCTTCAAGGAGAAAATCAGTCCGCTCACCCACAAATTACTAATAAACTTATTTTATCTTCTTATATTCATAAATAATTTTTATATTGACAGAATATGATTAAAATAATTATGTTCAACTCAGCATACTCATTAGAATAAGTGCATAAACAAAATAATAATTATAGTAAAAAGAACTTAACTATATGCATCAAAAAACTAATATTAGTTATACCAAAGTATGTTTTTAGGCAATTGATCATTTCATCACACCTAACATATATTTAAACGTATTAATGGTAATAAGTTATTAATTTATGATAGTTATACTTGTTAGCAGATTAGAAGTTTTATATTCGAATAGTATTTATCTTCCCAATTTTTATATAACAAAAGGCTAATAATATATTCAAAACTTTTATTTTAAATCCAGTGCAAAGTTTCATATCAAAATCTTTCACTTATTTTCTCACTCCAAATAAAAAATTTATTCCCCAATATCACCCTTCCCCTCTAAAAAAAAAGAAAAAGGAAAAAAGAATTATGGCAATCGTTCGGCTCTCATCGTGAGTAATTGAGTAAGCCACAAACCGTAGAATTTTCGTATCTTGGCTGACTATGGTAACTGGCACTTTATATAAAGTTGGGAAAGGACTTGACTTGATGGAGTTCTTCAGCTGTGGCTGGAAGGATATATTGAAATAAGGAGGAAAGGTGATTTTTAATTTAATAATGATATTATGAATTTGATGTTATCTCCCTTTTCAAAGAATGCCAATATTTACCGCCGTAATTTCAGCTTTTTAAGTGAGCTTTAGGAGGAGGAGGATGGGGAATAAATTTTTTATTTTGTAGGAGGAAATAAGTCAAAATATTTGATAAGGGATAGTATGGGAATTATATAAAAATTTTGCCTTGAATTTAAAATAAAATTCCTTAATATATCACTAGCCATAAAAAAGAATGTATTAATGACTCAATTCTTTCTTTTCTTTCTCTTATAAGAAATTCTCCTTTGATATTATGCCTTAGGGCATCTTTTATTGAAGTTGTAAAATTCTAAAATTAGATTTAGGATACAAGTGTTTATATTACGTTTCACGATTAATTTTATTTTAAAACATCTAGTATAGTTTTTCAACTAAAAGATTTTACGTAGAAAACAATAAACTTTGTTAAAATATATATTTATTTGATTATTTAATACTGAATAATAACAGAATTCAGATTTTTGTTAAAACAGAACTATATTTATTTGATTTAAGGCTAATAAGTAAATTGCATAAATATTGTATCTTAACAGTTTTAACAGATGTTTATCATTGATAAATATTTATTTATTATAAAAAATTTTGGTATATATAAAGGGAGAGGAGGTCTAGTCTCTCTTGGTTCATGCACTTTGGCTCTTTACTTTAACCCCAAAATTTCATACAATATTCATTTGAACATATGGATTTAACCATTAATATTATGCTCATTTAATATCCGTCCTACTTTCATTCTTACATTGTAGAAAAGAGAAAGGGGTTTTCCCTTTCCTTTTGAAACTAGAAAATATATTCTAATATTTTTTCTAAGAAGGGTTTAAATTCTAGCTCATGTAGTTGTCTATTTTCTTATGTTTTGTCAAATACAGTCGAGTGAAACATGTGGATATGATATATTTATTATTCAACAATTGATAACCATCACCAAAAAAAAAAGTGTTTTGAGGCTAAAAACCAAACATTCAACAATTTCTAATTATTCTTTTGTAACATTTAGAGATTACAAATAGAAGCCCACGTAGTAGTAGTAATTGGGGATTGATTATTACAAGCTAATATTGGATCTGGGGAAAGAATATGTACACAATAAAGATGATTTGTTGACTGTACAAATCATTCAGACAAATAATTTAGAAGAAGAATATTACAATGCCCTAGTACAAAGTTCACTACCACATCTATCTTGGCCACCATTTATGCCTCTAGCAATTACTTCTATAGCTTCAAGAGATAATGCAAGTTTTATCGACAGGTCAAGAGTGAAGATACATACGCAAGTCTTCAAATGATCTTCCCCGGACAAGGCAAGGCAAAGCAAGACCTTTGATCCAACACACCCCCCCCTCCCTCCCCCGCCCAGTAAGATATGCAACAAGCGCACAAAATACAACTAACAGCCTGAAAAGGGCAAATGCACATTCCCTGTACAAGGTTACCAACACCAACCTGTACCTCACAAGTAGACGAGAATCTATTCTTCAGAAACAATGTCAATCTTCTACGAGATTTTGTTTTTTATCCGGATGACATCATCGCTCTTTTTTTTCCCCCTGATGATACGCACATATGTTTGTTGGTGAAGCTAAGGAAATATCCTCCTTTTTTCCAACTTCATCTTTTGAAAACACAACTCTTGTCTCCTGAGATAAAACCATAGAGTTTACAATTGCAGGCAAATATTTCATTTGATTTGTTCATTTCAAAGAAATGGCAAACCAACTTTAATCCAATTTCACATGGATCATTTCTTTCCTTATATGTATGGTAGAAAGTTTTACTCTCAGTAGCTTCTGGTTGGACTCAATGGATCATAATCATAAGCATCACCAGCCTTGACAAACCGCCCTTTCACACGCTTTCTTACATCAGCTCTTGCCTTGCGAGAAGCATATCTTACTTTCTTCTCAAATCTGTTGCATTATAAACAGAAAGATGAATCAAACAAGGAAGCAACAAATATAAAACATAATGTACGAGAATGAGTTCCTTATCTTCAAGAGAGTCAAACCATTACAGTTAGGTGCCTATACTTGAACTAAAGTTTTCAAGAAATGAAAGAAAGAGGAAGGACAAGAGTGGTCTTACTTGCGTGTCTTCTTCTTTTCTTTATAACGCATTACAGCATCACTCCTACTACTCGACGGGAGTGAATTTTCAGCACATGGAGGACACCATGGTGGCTCACCCATTAGGAGCATAGAAGAGGCTCCGCAGTCTTGATAATCTCCAGCATTACTGTCTCCTGTTATACCAGAAAAGGAGAGGCTAGAGTGACCTTGCCTCGCAAAACAGAGGTTTGGTTCTGTTTTACAGCTCATGATGGAATCTGCAGATGCTGCATTACTACATGCTGGTTGTGTGGCATTAACACATCCAATCGATGACCCCTGGCATCATGAAGAAATCTAAGTACTCTTTCATATTGAAAAGGAAAAGAATGCAGTTGTATTTAGACAGGTTACGTTACCCAGTCACAATAAAAGCCTGTATGAAGTACAGCACATAACGATTTTCCAGAACAAGTTTACATGCACGTTTCCTTTACTGCCCATAGCAAGCAACGTTTCACATGACAAAAGATCTATCCTCAAAATTGAAGAATCTAGCAGATCGTATACTAGTAGAAATTGAACCACGTAATAGACCTTGACTACATATTTGTTACAATAACAAAAAATGGAACGAAGAAACAAAGGTTGAAGGAGAAAAATCATACGATTGAGTCAAGAATGATGCAGAAGAAGAAACTGGTCTTTATCTGGAATGCAAAATTGTGTGCTTATATGATATGTTGACCAGGTATTAGTATCCGTGGTAAAAAGATAAGCCATCAAAACTGTTCACACAATTTATTCTTTGCTCCAAAACAAATATATAGAATTCAAAAGGAAAGTCTGTGTTTCTTAAACTGAACAATGGACTTCACCCACAAAACAGTGTCCCATGCAAGATTCATTCCAAATGCAAATATCAGCAAACCGAATTGGGTTTAGATAGCATTGCTTTTATTTCAACTAGAAACCACATATACATTTGGGTAAAAAGCCCCGGTAACCCTAGAATTTTCCTAGATATTGGGTTTCACCCTCCAAATCTTATAAGGCAAATTTTTGCCCTTGAATTATTAAAACCTGCCAAATCCTGCTTTCTTGGTCAATTTCCTCTGTTAGGCCCAAATATAATTTGGTCAGATGATTTTCATGTCACCATTTTAGAGGGCATGTTAGTCAATTTTGGTACCTAAAGATAAATAATTATTAAAACAATCTCAATACATTTTTTCAGAAGAAAAAGGAAATTGCTTTCCCCCTTTTTCATATGCTTTTTTCTTTCTTCATCTTCTCCCTTCTCTCCCCTAACAATATTTGCAGCACCACACCAACAGCAGTCACCATCATCTCCCACCTCCCCATTTCATCACCACCATGTGTCCAAACGAGGCCATAGATCTTTCCCTGTTTCTGACTCTCAGTTTCTCATCTTTCTTGCCATTCCCGGCTCCTCTACTGTCTGCCACCAACTTAATTAATCTGTTTTGCTCCACAGCAAAGTTGAGTTATATGAACAGACAATTTGTGATATATGGAAATGACAAAGGAATTCTTAGACAATCTTAACCGAATGTAGTTCTCTTTAACACAGAAGGTCTCCATGCTATGCAACAAGATTGCTGAAATACATTTTGGGTTGGCCTCGAAGACATGTTTGGGGTATCATGCAATTCCCTCAAGGGGCTTTCATCATCCTGATCCCTAATCTAATGCCTCCATGAAAGAAGACAGCCTGAAAGTATGCTGAAAACAAGGAAACTATAGGAAGAATAGGTGATGATAACACCTTACGTTACAATAAGAGAGAAAACCCTGGGCGCCACACCCGGGAAATGTAAGGAGTCACATCTTAGGCGTTGATCGTCAAACAACCAGATTTACAGAAGGGAACAATATTAGATTTGGAAGAGATGACTTTGAAGCATGTAGTTCAGGAGACCACAAAAACAGATTGCTGATGGAGGTAAAAATAATGAATTTGGTTACAGCAAGGGATTAGTTATTGATTATGAATTAGTACTGCCAGCTCTTACATTATGAATAATATCTCAAGAGTTTCCTACCATTTGAGAAAGTCATTGACACATTGTAGACCTGAACAAGAGATTTTGGTACATTATTCGAGTTGTGAACTAGCAGAGGTTTGTCAAACAAATAAGCCCTTACTTCCTGCAACTTCTAGAGAACATGCAAAAGCTGAAGTTGATGAACTTATTAAAGCTGAATTGCAAAAGAATACAATAGTTACCAGAGGACAAGCAAAGGGTTTTGGTGACATGGAAGTAGTACAGGAAATAGCATAAATTGCTTTACATCTGAGATATTTGTGCAAGATCGTGAAAGAAACAAGGTCCGGAAGGACTTTTGCATTCATTGCTCTTCTGAGGTTGATCTAATTCTTACTACAGAATTTTACAGCACTAGCAAGCAGTCTGCTCTACTTTTCCTACTTCCTAGGTTTCATGCTATGAAATTCTTATCTCTAAGTTGAAGATGAAACAGGTGATTTTCTCGAATTTCATCTTGCTATTCTTCAAAACTCAGAGGACAAGTTTTTTCTCAACAGAGGGAGAATGATGAGGAATGCAAGAGGATGCAAGATTTGGAAAATTTTAAGTCAAGCAATTATTTTACGGTCCATCTTTAATCCTAATTTAATTATGTTTGGAGTCTTTCACTATGCTGTTCTTTTTTGAGAGGTTTTAGGATTTGGAATAGTTATAAGCTGAAATCCTAAAATAAGAGTCCTTTAGCAAGTTAAACCCAAGGCGTCACACCTTAGGCATTGATTGTGTCACGCAACCAGATTTACAGAAAACTTCAGTAGACTCTATTAATTGAATAAGGTAAGCATACATAATAGAATAGAGAACTTCTCTATTTATAGACTAAAAACCAAATCCTAAACTATCTAAGAAAAGATACTTTAAGACTCTAATCCTACCATAACTCGGAAAACTAGTCAAACTAGAATTTAAAAATAAAAGTACTGCAATCTTAACTAATTTAACTTGGTAGCAGCAGCAGAAGAACACGATCAGAACTAGAGGCGTTATGAGAATTAATGCAAAAGGATTTAGGATAAGTTGTTGCGCGTGTAGTCTCTGAGGTTCCTACTAGACTGCTTTTATGTCGTCGGTTACCTGCTGATTGTGTCTTAGATACCCCATTTTTACTAGATCGGGGTAGAAAACCACTTATGAACATAGTAGGGGTACCATTAAGCAGACAGTCCCAGCATATAGCGCAATGCGTATTCAGATTTGAATTGGCCAATTTCACACCTTCCGAATGTGTCATTTGACCAAATGTGACAGCTAATCAAAAGACACCAATTCGCTTTCAGGAACAGGAGGCTGCTGGAGCAGCTTTTCTCCTCTTGTGATTGGTGGAAGTACCATGTGAAAACATTTCAAGAATTTGCCCCAGAAGTCCTCCATCAGAATCCATATCTCCTTCACTCTACAACATAATTCACCAATTCCTCAAAAATTCATTTTTCCTATGTCTTCAATTCTGGAACACTCACTAAACCTTACAAGATTCGATTGTTTATCGAGGGATTTTGAATTTTAAAATTTGCATCAACAATTCTTACTAGTGTTAGTTACCAAAACTTACCAGTGGAGTAGTACTAAACAAGTTGTTAGTAACTGTTTGGATAAATTATGGGTAAACAAGATTGAGATTACTTGCTTCAACAGGCCACGAAGGCTGCTCTTCTCTACTCCTATGGATTTCTTTGTCTGGCCCGGACTTATCACAAAATGGGACCATAGGTGGTGGTCCTGAATGCAGGAGATGAAAAAAAAAAAGAAAAAGAGAATCTAAAGAAAAAGATATTGATATTGACTAATATTTCCCTCAAAACCATCAGTCATATGATGGCTCTGTCAGCCTCCTAATGGCAAAAGCTGATGGAAGGGCAATTTGTAGTATCTTTCGATAATTCAAGGTTAAAATTTAGCCTTCTAGAAGTTAGAGGGCAAAACTATAAGGGAAAAGGATATGACTACCCTTGAACTATTTTCAAGTTGCGCCAAGTGTCCACAAAATTTTTGTATTCTATATAAAAAATCTATTTTCATTTCTCTAAATCTACCCTACCACCACTGTAGATGGCAGTTTCCGGTGAAAAAAATACATACACCCTTCATGTAGAGCGTACATGTGTATCAAAATTGCAGGAAACCATCGTGTTAGGGTTTATATAGATTAAAAAATATTGCACGTAAAAAAATGAAAACAAAGTTTGAGTATTTTGCGTAGCTCGAAAATAGTTGAAGGGAAACTACATCCATTTTGCCAAACCAAATTTTGGAAAAGCCAAGGAGACAATGGGGCTTCCCACCCTAAATATTATAGGAATTTTCATACAGTTGCATTCTTAATTAGAGAAACTTCTCTAGAGGATATAGGATAAATTAGTATCACCAACAATGATTGGAAACTTTTTCACCCAAAAAAAAAAAAGACTGAACACACACTCACCCTCCTCCTCCCAGCGCTCCCCACTCCCACGCAAAAGAAGAAACTAAAATCTAAAAGAGAAGAATGATATTGAATTGCAGGAATGACCAAATTTGGATGCCTTAGAATAGAAAACTTTCCAATCTCGTATAGATCGAGGTTGGAACTTTCTGGTATTGTATATAAAATTCAATCAATTTCTTCAGAGCAGAGAAAAATAAAGGGAGCGAGTGAATAGATAGATAGCATCTATAAACTATGTCAACAACAAGGAATAAGGAATATCATTTCGGATTTGAGAAGGTTTAGGGAAAATGAATTCACAAAAAGTACCCCCTCTTTCCAGTCCAAGCTAGTACGTTCATGAAAATTATGCATCATACTTCTTAAAACCAATGGTAACCATTAATTGTTTTGACTGACGGGAATTATTAGAACATGGTTTTAGGAAACAGAAGTTTCATGACTAGGATTGGAGGACTGCAAGGAATCCTGAGAAAGCACTTAATTCAAGTAGGAAAACAAAAGACGACAACAGATGAACAAAACAATCAAAGGAGAAATATAACAGTTTTATTGAAGATAAATAACCTCAACAGCATGTGCATCCTGGCAGTTTGACTCAGCACCGGATATGTCCATACCAAATAATCCATCAATGTCATCATCTTCAAAAAGCTTTTCTGGATTGCCTAGACCTACTCCAAAAAGTTCATCATAGTTTTCAATACTTAAGTCGACTTCATCCATATTAAAGCTATCATAAAAAGTATCTTCCTCGCATAACGTGGGCCCTTTGCTTCCAGAATAGCAAACCTGCATGTTAACAATATAATGTACGTTTGAGTAGTTCTCAAGAAACAGAGCAGAGAAAAATGATAAATAAAAGTAAAAGACAGAATGTCTTCCAGCATTTCTTCGTATTTTGGTGGAAAATGAATGAATATAGATAATTTCAGAACTTAAAATACTTACTCTTATTTGGGGAAGGAAAAAAAACTGAAAATTTACGTTCACTCTCCATTAGATTCAGTTTTTTGTTGTAGACATCACAGAATCAATTAGATAAGAATTTATTTGCATTCAGGAGAATTATCCAATTGATAAGATAGAATATCATCAAAAACTTTATGACGTCCATTTTACTTTCTCGTTTTATCCCTCGTTTCTTTTCTTATCCCAACTCTTGCTTTCTTAGCTTTCAATAGTGGATTTTCTTGTTCCCCTCTTCTTATTTCTTTATTGAAAACTGCAGTATCCTCTGAAGCTCAAAGTATCTTTGCTACCAAAGAACCAGCAATAACTACAAATCATCTAATCAGGTATTTAAAATATGAAAACTCGGTTTCATAATCAAAGTTGAAACAATAAGTTGAATACTGAGAAGATAATGGTAGAAACATGTGAACTAAGAAAGAAGGAAACATCTTCTTCTGCAACCACTGATGGCACAAATTTTTTTTTCTATTTTCTCCCACACAGTTCATAGGAGAAAGAACCTTTGAGAATATATGCTTAGCCATAATTTTAGCCAATATATAACTAGAACTCTACGACCCTCTTTTCCAGGGGCAACTTATAAAACCAGTGCTCTTTGGAGAAATCAAAGGGTACCACTTCTTCAATCGACTGAGATAGTATTCATACTCTTGAAGGTCTTGCAGGCAAAATGGGAGCAGCTGCAAAGACTTAAAAGGAAGCTTTCACTTTGATTGTCTCAGACATAGTATGTTTTAGACATTGAAAATAGAGAAACGTCTTGTTGCCTTGTATCCAACATCACATGGACAAGTTTCAAAGATATCAAGACCCCCCTAGTTGTTATCTCAGTTTAATAAGGATTCAAACATGGACAGGTTTTAAACATTGAAAATACAGAAATGCCTTGCCTCGTATCCCAACATCACATGGATAAGTTTCAAATATATGAAGAACCCCCTAGTTGTTATCTCAGTTTAATAAAGATTCAAAGTTACCTTGGGTGGTGCTGTAAATGTGGATCCAGCAGGCTGTTCTACATTCTGTAGCTTGGAGTCATGGGGAATGCCTGATGAACCCATCCAAATGGTTGATTTATCCACATTATGAAAGCTAGCCACTGCAACTGCCACAGATGCATCTTGTACATCGATCTTCCCTTGAGCACCTTGGCCATCTGGAGGATCCTCATTGATGGTCATTAAACCAATTACTCTCTCACAAGCTGCATCCCCCACTGTAGGAACTTCTGCAAAGAATGGCCAAATTGTGGAAAGTTCTGCAGATGAAGGGCAGCCAGAATAACAATTAACAGCCTGTCTCTTATGGGCAGAGCCATTATGAGCTATCCAATCACAATTTGGACAAAGAGAGACTTTCTCCTCAATACATCTGACGAATGCAGGCTGTGAATTACACCTTTCACATAAAAGGGTCCTTGAATGACGTCGTGAAAGGGCATTTGCTGAATGAACATTGCGATCACAGGACAAACATAATGAAGCTGCATCAGAACGGCAGTGTACAACAGACCTTTGCTCCCCACAAAAATCACAGATATAACCCATAGTTTAGTAATTCTTCTTTCAGATATAATCTCGATAAGTACAGTGCAATTTCTGCGCCTTCAAAAGAAAACTTCAAAACCAAAAGCATACAGGTCGTCAGATGAATATGGATGTATTAATTGCATTGAAGCTCAGCTAAAACTGACTGCACTATCACCTAGTTAAGCTGAAATAACCTGCTAGAAAGATGTGAACGAAATCTAATCACAAAAACATAATTTTGATCAAAGGACCACACATGCATCTTTATTGTCCTGATTGATGATAGAAGGGGTTAGCCTAGAAGAACTAGCTCTCGCTCAAATACACCTCGATGGGCTTTTGACAACTAAACTGAATTCAAACCCAGATCTCAAAAGAGCAAAATTAATAACTTAGCTTACATAGCATTCAATTCTGAAAACAAAAAACTATTCAGTGGGACAAGAACAATAGATGCCAAAGGAATAACAGGGGACCCATAAACACTGAAAAAAGAGGAAGCAGGGAAATGCTCCAACAGATTGGGAATCAAGAATCAAAACCAAAGTGAAGAATCTGAAACAACTATATCCAATTTGTTTCCAATTTCTGAACATGCAGATAAAAATCGATCCTTATTTAGGAAACAACAGGAAAAAAAAAAAAAAAACTTACTGCTAAGGTTTACCTAGTAAAAATCTATTACGCACACTAGAATTACCGGCAAGACCAACAGGAATATCCCAAGCAATTTTCGAGCTGTAAATTGAATAAATCACCTAAAGATCAGCTACAAAAAGAACACAGCCACACAAAGACCAGATAGGGAGGATGAAGATAACAGACAGGTCTAAAGATGCAGAGCCATAAGTGAAAACATTTTAACAAGATTCCATTTTCCCAAACAAAACCCACAAACAGATCATTAAAAAAACATATAAACAAACAAAAACATGAAAAATAAATTCAAGAAAACAAAACCCATTCCAGAAAAGATATTAAATCAATAAAAATTCCCAAGATAACTACTTTACCTAATTTAACAGTAAAGGGAGGACAAAATCCAAGAGTACAAGAAAGGGTTCTTTTTTTGCAGCTTTCTTACATCACCAGTACTAGAACAGAACCCTACTAACAGAAAAGATCGACCTTTCCAGAATCCTTCGGTGTTGTGAGGGAAAGGGAAGAAGTTTGGTCTGGGAAGTCTTTTGCTCTGTTTTGTTGGAAAGTCTTGAGTTCTGACAATTGGATTATAATAATAATAAAACTGATAAAAAGTGCAAAGAGAGAGAGAGAAAGGCGAGGAAGAATAGGAAGAGGATTAGGGTATGAGGTGGGGCCCTGTCCCTTTCAATGAAAAAGAAAAGTTAGGCCCCCTCTTTCTCCTCACCTCTTGGGTCCCCCTTTTGCCAAAAAGGTCAGTATTTTTTTGCAACAATTCTTTGTATGCTTCTGTTTTGTAGATTTTCTGTGTGAATGAATCCGATGGTAGAAAAAACCATGAGCATTTTATCCAAAAAAAAAATCTTCAAATCCAATTTAAGATTTGATTGGTTTTTTAACCCAAAAAGTTTCTGCATACAACATATTTCTTAACAAATAATTAATTTTTATAATACCTTCCTTTCATTTCATATTATAAGACAATTTACTATTTTTAATAATAATTAAGAAAATCTAAAAAGCATTTGTGTTTTATAGTTAAACACCTCTAATGTTTTTTAATTAATTTTAATAAATTTTATATTTCAAAATTTTATCTTCTATCTCCTCTTCTTCGATGATTTCTTAAATTTCATTAATTGAATGTGTATTCGTGAAAAAATTTTATAAAGAAAAATAAAAAAGATTTAGTGCATCTTAAACCAAGTTAATTTTCTATTTTGTTGTCTTACTTAGTCAAATAATTCAGTTTCGTAACTTACAGTTGAAATAGTCAGTTTTGAGAAGTCTTTAGCAGAAATATCAGGACATGATTCATTTTAGATAGTGGCAGGCTTTTAGAAGAGGTTAGTAATTTTTGCAAAAAAATACATTCAGTATTACTATAGTTTTCTCTAGTTCGTAATTCAATAAAATATAAGTCAGTTTCTGCATATTCATTTGTTATTATATTTCCATTACTGCTGTTCTCTGCATCTCTTTTGTTTTATGGTATCAGAGTTTTGTTGAAACTTCAAAATACATTTTTTTCTCTTCTTGTCTATCAAGTGGTGTTGTTTTGTTGGAGTAGATTGAAAGTTATGAAAAGAGATGAAAATTGCAAATGGAGACAGTTCAAACACACAATACGGTGTTGATAAGCTTATAGGGACAAGCTACAAGTACTGGAGAATGTGTATGGAGGCATATCTTCAAGGGCAAGACCTGTAGGATTTAGTTGCAGGAGATGATGGTGAAATTCCTGCAGATACTCTGGAAAATTCTGAACCACGCAGGAAATGGAAGATTAAGTGCGGTAAAACTCTCTTTGCTCTAAGAACTTCTATTAGCAAAGAGTTCATTGATCATGTTCGGGACATCAGCTCACCAAAAGAAGTATGGGAGACGTTGGAGAGACTATTTTTGAAAAAGAATACAGCAAGGCTGCAATTGTTGGAAAATGAGTTGGCATCATCGACCCAAGGAGGTATGTCTGTTTCTGAATATTTCCTACGAGTTAAAAGCCTTTGTGCCGAAATTTTAGAACTAGAGGCAGATGAGAAAATCAGCGAAGGTAGGTTACGACGATATCTCATTCGAGGTTTGGAGAAGGAGTACATTCCTTTTGTCACCTCCATTCAAGGGTGGGTGAATCAACTTTCGATAGAAGAGTTAGATAGTTTTACTTTCTTATCAAGAGGCCTTAGCAAAACAAATGACAAAGAATCATAATACAAATTCTGCTCTGTTCTCAAAAGGAAAGCAGTACAATAAAAATAATGAAAAGAAGTCAAACACAGGAAAAGCTACAAACTATGACTCAGAAAATGACAACTCTTTTAAGTGTTATAGGTGTGGTAAACCTGGGCATATGAAGAAGAATTGTAGAGTAAAGCTCTCAAAAGAAAATGTTGCCAGGGAAAAACAAGATCAACTTAAATGGGAGCAATGTTTCACTGAAGAAGCTGGTGAAAATAGCGGCACAAAATCACCACCAGATCAAGCTCTCTTAAGCCATGGAAAATGTAAGGAGGAGTGGATCATTGATTCAGGCTGCTTTTATCATGTAACCGGAAATGATGAGCTACTCTCGGAGCTGCATCAATACAAAGGAGAGCGAGTTATCTTTACAGCAGATAATTCAGCCTATCTAGTAGCAAAAGAAGGGTTTGTGAAGATTGAAACGGATGACAGGAGCATAGTCAAGTTAAATGATGTTCTCCATATTCCAGGTTTGAAGAGAAATTTAATTTCTGTTTCTCAAATCACTGATTCTGGGAAATATGTTTATTTGGGCCTAAAGATGTTAAAGTTCTTGATAACGTGAAAAACATATCTACTGATGTTGTTACCTCTGGTGAGAAGAAAGGTTCTTTATTTGTCATGACAGCAGGAGAAGCTTATGTGAAGAGGACAAGCCAAACTGAAAGTGTAGTAATTTGGCACGCTCGGTTGGGTCACGTAGGCTATCAACTGTTGCAGAAAATTTCCTCAAAGAAGTTTGTGGATGGCATACCGTTGCTGCAAAATGTTCATGAAGATATAGTTTGTCAAGGGTGCCAATTTGGAAAGTCGCATCGCCTTCCCTTCACAAACTCGTCAAATTGCAAATCTTCCATGCTTGAATGGTGCATTTAGATCTGATGGGACCAACAAAAACACCAAGTTACAGTGGATGTCGCTACGTCATGGTGTTTGTCGATGATTTTTCAAGGTACACTGGGTGAAATTCATGAAAGAGAAGAGTGAAGCCTTAACAAAGATTGTTGAATTCAGAGATGCAGTAGACAAGAATTTGGGAAGAAGATTAAATGCCTTCGAAGTGACAGCGGCGGAGAGTATATATCTGGTGACTTCTTCACATACTGCAATGATAATGGAATTATGTGGCAGATGACATGTCTAAATACGCCTCAACAAAATGGCATTTTAGAATGGAAGCTGGCTCATCTTGTTTCTACAAGTCTCTCATGGTTGCATGATAAAAGTCTCCCTCGAGAGTTGTGGGCTGAAGCTATGCAGTGCTCTTGCTATGTAATCAATCACTTACCTCTGTGGCTAGGTAAAGAAAAGTCTCCTTTTGAAACTCTAAATAGTGTCAAGCCAAATGTTAATTGCTTTCGGATATTTGGTTCAATTTGCTATGTCCATATTCCAAAATCTAACAGAACCAAGCTAGATCCGAAAGCGAAAAAGTGTATCTTTGTTGGCTATGACCCTTGTAGGAAAGGATAGAGATGTATAGATGCAAAAACAAAGAAATTTATCACTTTTAGAGATGTTGTTTTCGATGAAGTATCATCCTATTATCAAGAAGTTGTGCATGATAATGCGGAGAGAAGCTCACAGCTACTGTCGAAAAACAATATGGAAGCTGTGTGTGATGGTGATGATGAACTTCCCGTGTTTGATAGCTCAGATATAGAAGGAGATAAGCAGGAAACTCGAAGGAGGTCTGCAAGAGAAAAAAGGCAGCCACAACACCTCAGGTTATGAGGTAGAAATCAACAATTGTTCCACTACTTCATGCTTCTTTATTGGAGCAATGGATGATGAAGAACTAACCAGCCATGAGGAAGCTAAAGATAAACCAGAATGGCAAGCAGCTATGATAGAAGAAATTGATGCATTAAACAAAATCAGACTTGAAAGTTGGTGCCAAAACCAGAGAAGTGCAATAATGCTTTGAAAAAGGCGTGATTCATTAAGTGAAAGACGCTAACCGAATAGTTAGAGATCCTGTCAACTGCAAATAGGTATATCGCATGAAGAGAAAACCAAATGGGACTGTTGATAAATACAAAGCTCAGCTTGTCGCACATGGATTTTCACAAAGGTATGGGTTGGATTATGAGGAAACATTCAGCCGGATAGCAAAAATGATAACGTTGAGAACAATTTTTTCTCTAGCAGCCTTCAAGAAGTGGAAGTTATGGCAGTTTGATGTAAATAATGCATTTTTTTATGGAGATCTTGATCGTGAATTGTTTATAGATCAGCCTAAAGGATATGTTTCTAAACAGCATCCTCACCATGTTTGCAGGCTCAAGAAAGTATTATACGGGCTTAAGCAAGCACCATGTGCTTGGTATGGTAAAGTGGCTCAATACTTTATCTTCTGTGGATTTAAAGTTTCTGATGCATATTCTAGTTTGTTTGTTAAATTAGAATCAAATTTGCACTTGTTGGTGTTGTTGTATGTGGACGATATGATTATTACAGGAGATAATGAGGCTGAAATCTCAAAGCTGAAAAGTGATTTATCGTTCACTTTGAGATGAAAAATTTGGGAGAAGTTGGCTGTTTTCTTGGTTTGGAAATTGAAAAATCAAATACTGGATATTTCATCTACCAAAGGCTTACGCAACAAAGCTTTTGCAACGACTTGGCATGGGGGAGTCGAAGGAAAAAGCAAATCCAATGGAGCCACATGTCAAGTTAATGAAAGAAGAAGGAAAACTGCTGCAAGATGTTACGAAATTTCGGCAACTTGTTGGTAGCTTAATTTATTTAATTATCACAAGACCAAAAATTGCTTATTTTGTCAGTGTGGTCTCTCAATTCATGCAGTCTCCAAGAAGTACTCATCTAGAGGCAGCAAAGAGGATTTTGCGATATATAAAAGGCTCTCTTGATTATGGTCTAATGTATGGGAGTTGTGAGAATTTTGTGCTCAGGGGGTTTACTGATGCTGATTGGGCAGGAGATACAAATAACAGACATTCTACTTCAAGCTACTGTTTTAGTATTGGATCAGCTGCCATATCCTAGTGTAGCAAGAAGCACAATGTGGTTGCTCTATCTAGCACTGAAGCTGAATACGTGGCAGCAACTATGGCTGCACAAGAATGCATGTGGTTGAAGAGTTTGATAAAAGATATAATGTGTAAAGTTGAATATGTTGTACAGGTTAAATGTGATAATGAAAGAGAGGGAAAGGTACTTCCCTTTTGGGCTGGTTGTGGGCAAGGAGGGATTCAACTTGGAGCCGGGCCTTCTTTTCGCAGTAGTACGGCATGATCTACAATTGGACTTGTCCACTCTATGCAAATTTCAGCCAATTCTTTCTTACCTGACCCCTACAGGAATCAGGAGAAAGAAGAAAAAGCCAAGCTAACTCAATAAAAGATTTAACAACAGTAGAAACCGCGGATTCTGTAGCAGCTGATGTTGCGGTAAGCAGATGTGCTGGTATTGAGCTATAAAACGGTAGCCATAAAATAGAGAATTTCCATTCATTTGCTGTCTCGTTTGCGCTCAGGGCCTGATATCAAACTTGCTTCCAATCCTATTTTTCATGCTCGAACAAAGCATATAGAAGTTCGTCATCACTACATTCGAGAGAAGGTGTTGAATCAAGAAATTGAGTTGTTGGGAATCTCTACGAATAACCAAGTTGCAGATATTTTACAAAAGCATTGGGGAAGCCTAAGTTCGAAGAGTTTAGAGCTATACTTGGTGTTGCTAAATTTAAGTATGCACTAAGGGGGAGTGCAAAAAAGATTTAGTGCATCTTAAACCAAGTTAGTTTTCTATTTTGTTGTCTTACTTAGTTAAATAATTCAATTTCGTAATTTATGGTTGAAACAGTCAGTTTTGAGAAGTCTTTAGCAGAAATATCAAGACATGATTTATTTTAGATAGTGGCAGGCTTTTAGGAGAGGTTAGTTAGTAATTTTTGCATATATTTGCATTCAATATTACTGTAGTTTTCTCCAGTTCATAATTCAATAAAATATAAGTCATTTTCTGCATATTCTTCTATTATTCTATTTACATTACTGCTGTTCTCCGCATCTCTTTTGTTTTACTTTATAATATGAAATCTCAGATATGACAATATTACCTTATAATATGAAACTGAGATATGGGATAGTAACATTTAGGCTTTACTTGGATTATTGTGTTTTTTGAGTAAAGTGGATTTTTTTTCTCCTAAGGTGGACTTGGATAAAAATGAAAAGTTTTTTTTCTTTTTTTTTTTTTCAACTTACATCCTCTTACAATTAATTTTTCTTTTACGTATTTTAAAAACAATCTACACTATTTTCAAACTTAAATCTAATCTAAGTGTATCCTTAGAGTACGCTAAAATTAAATGTTTTATGAAAAGAGAAGTGACACCCAGGGTGAAAAGTTATATATAAAAATGTTATATATAAATTCCAAGTAAATGTTATATATAAATCTAAGCAAAGTCTAGGTACAACATAGTAAGAATAAGAAGAAATATAAAGAACAATAATAGAGAGAAAAAGAGAGACAGAGAGGAGACTCAGAAATTTAGAAACTGATTGTTTTCTTAATGTCTTCCTTAAGATCCTATTTATAGGCACCAAGTACAATAGTTAAGAGAAACCTAGAATGAATGGGCTTGTCATTAAGGAGTTAGAGCCATTAAGGATTGAACCTTCGGAGTTCTAGTTCTCTTTAGGGAATGCATTTGGACATCTACTACGTATACATCAATTTCATAACACTCTTCCTTGGATGTCCATAACATAAAGAACTTGCTTTGTTAAAACCTTACTAGAGAAAAAAATACCATGTGGGAAAAACGTCTAGTGAAGGAAAAAGAATACACTGTTTTTTTATGTATAAAATCTACTCCCCCTATTAAGAAGATCTCTTTAGATCTTTCAGTCAATGCATGCCAATTTTATAGATTAATTTCTTAAATATTTCAGTCGACAATGCCTTAGTGAATAAATCAGTCAAATTGTCACATGACCGAATTTGTCGCACATAAAATTCACCATTTCTTTAAAGTTCATGAGTAAAGAAAAATTTTAGTGAAATATGCTTTTTCCTATCTCCTTTAATATATCCTCCCTTTAATTGTATTATGCAAGAAACATTATCCTCATATATGATTGTTGGAATTTCTTTCTTGAAGGATAAATTATAATTGTCTCGGATATAATAGATCAATGATCTTAATCACACACATTATCTGCTTGTGTTATCGATAGCTATTATCTCAGCATGATTAGAAGAAGTAGCAGCTAGATATTGTCTTGTGGAATACCAAAATATGACAATATCACCACATGTAAACAAATATCCCGTTTGAGAATGATTTTTTGTGGATTGGATAGATATTAGCATATCCAACTAATTTCGAATTGGATTTATTTGAATAAAATAATCCAAAATCAATCGTCCCTTGGAGATATCATAGGACATGTTTTATTCCATTCCAATGTCGTCGAGTTGGAGAAAACTATCTCTTGCTAACAGATTTATAGAAAATGAAATACCTGGTCGTGTATTATTTGCAAGTTACATTAGTGCTCCTATTGCACTAAGATATGGTATTTCAGGACCAAAAAGTTCTTCAATATCCTCTTGAGGTCTAAAAGGATCTTTGTTAGTATCTAAAGATCGTACGACCATTAAACTAGTCAAAGGATGTGCTTTGTCCATGTAAAATCTCTTTAAGATTTTTTCAACATATAAAGATTGATGTACAAACATTTCATCTTCAAGATGTTCAATTTGTAAACCAAGGAAAAACTTGGTTTTTCCAAAATCTTTAATTTCAAACTCTTGCTTTAAGCAATCTCTTGCATCTAGAAGCTCTTCATGAGTTCCAATAAGGTTAATATCATCTACATATATAGCAATGATAACAAAGCCTTTTTTAGTTTTCTTAATGAAAACACATGGACAAGTGGGATCATTTTGATATCCATTTTTTAATAAATACTCACTAAGGAGATTGTACCACATACGACCAGATTTTTCAATCCATACAAAGACTTGCACAATTTGATGGAATAATTTTCTCGAGTACTTGACTTACATGCTTCAGGAATGTTAAATCTTTTATGGACTTTCATGTAAATTTCATTGTCAAGTTCTCTGTACAAATAATCTGTTACTACGTCTACCAGACGCATATCTACTTTATCATGAACAACTAAAATCACAAGATAACGGGATGTAATTGCATCGATCACAGGAGAATATGTTTCTTCATAATCAATTCTTGGTCTTTGCAAAAACCTTGTGCTACAAGTCATGCTTTATATCTTACAATCTCATTATTTTCATTGCGCTTTCACACAAATATCTATTAAATCCAATGGGCTTCACTCCTTCTGGAGTTTGGACTACAAGTCCAAAACTTCACGACTTTCAAGGGAGCTCAATAATGATTGAATCGCATATTTCCATTTTGGCCAATTTTGATTTCACATTCTTTAACTGATTTTGGTTCAAGATCCTCATTATTACTTAGAACATCAATTCTTACATTATATGTAAAAGCATTGTCTATAATCGTTTCTCTACGATTCCAATATGTTCTCGTAGCAATAGAGTTGATTGAGTTCTCTAAGTATTTATTATTTTCAATACTAGGATCTCTTTTCTAAGTTGTCTCTTGGTCCTTTTTATCCCATCCTTCAAGATAATCACTTTGATAATTTAATCCTCTCTTCTCGCGAGAATTTTTACTGTTGGATCCAAAAGGTCTGCCACACTTCTGGCGTGCATTGGACTTATTTGTTATCGGATTTTCATTTTTTCCTACAGGGACTTCAACTCAAATAGGAGCATCTATAGCTGAAATATGCGATTTTATTACTCTTGTAGAGTCAGCAAAAGTATCAGACAATTTATTTGCAATTTTTTTGCAAATTAATGATCTTTTGAACTTCAAGTTCACTTACGCTTGTGCGTGGGTCAAAATGATTTAATGAAGATGTTTCTCATGTAATTTCTTGCCTTTGCTGTTTATTTTCTCCCCCTAATTTGACAATTTGCAAATCTTACAGGAAATAAAGCTCTCATTAAATGTTCAAGATACCTTATACTTTAGGGAGATTCATAACCAACATATATCCCCAATCTTCTTTGAGGACCCATTTTAGTGCTTTGATTTGGCCTTTTTTGGAACATAAATAGTAGAATCAAGGATTCTCAAATGGGAGATGTTGAGTTCAAACCCAAACACTAATTGCAATAGAGAGTACTTATGGTAATGAGTTGGTCTAATTCGTACAAGTGTCGCAGCAAGCAAAATAGCATGTCCACAAACAAATGTAGGGAGTTTGGTTCTCACCAATAATGGTCTAGCAATTAATTGGAAGCTTTTAATAAATGACTCAACTAGTCCATTTTGTGTATGAACATGAGCTATGGGATGTTCAATAGTAATGCCTATATACAATAGGCATTAAAAGTATGAGAAGAGTATTCTCCAGTATTATCAGGGTGAATTTTCTTAATTGGATAATCAGGAAATTATGTTCGTAGGCGAATTATTTGGGCAAAGTAATCTCGCAAACGCCAGGTTGCGAGATGATAATAAACATACATGAGATCATCTAGTCAATGCATCAATTAATACCATAAAGTATTTAAATTGCCCACTTTGTGGATGAATATGTCGACATATATCACCATGAATTCTTTCTAAAAATGCTGGAGATTCAACTCCCACTTTTATTAATGAGGGTCTAATAATTAATTTCTCTTGAGAACATGCAGCACATGAGAATTCATTAGAATTCAAAATCTTCTCATTTTTCAATGAATGGATACGTATTTTTCATAATTTTTCGCATCATTATAGACCCAGGATAACCTAATCGATCAAGTCAAATAATAAGCTTATTTGGGTTAGTAAACTTATGGTGTACTAAATGATGCATTTCTAATGCATTAATTTTGGCATAATATAAGCCTAAAGAAAGAGATGGAAAATTTTCTAATATTTGTTTCTTTCTAGAAATATTTGTAGTGATACTTACGTATTTACTACCACTTTTATCCATAGTCTTGAATGATATCTATTGAACGAATACCTTTAGAACTTAATAAACTCTTTTGAGACTTTGATGGAAATAACGCATTTTTTATGATCAATATTTTACCTGCAGGTAAAAGGAGATAAGCTCTTTCGAAGCCTCCAATTAACTTTGCACTACCACTTATGATGTGCGCAGTTGTTTCTCCCACATTTAATTGAGAAAAATATTTCTCATATTTGAATATTGTGTATTTAGTTCCAATATCAATATGTCCTCAAATTTTACCATTTAGAAGATGGGACAGTAGCCATATATGAATAAAAATAAAATCATAAATAAAAGAACTTTTACATCGGAAATAAAGTTAAATAATAAAATTATAATACCAAAAAAAATGAATAAACTAAATAATTAAAAATAAATAAATCACTATTTCTTAACATGCCCATCACCAATATGTGATTAATCTTTCTTCAGGATGTCCAAAAATGTCTCCGATATCCAAGTGCGTCACATCCACTTGAGCATCATCAAAATAATCACCACCATTGTCATTAGGACTAGAAGCGAAATTGGCCTCAGCATTTGTCCATTTATGTTTAGCTTTATGATAGGTACGTGAACAATACCCTTCTATATCTCATCTATAGAACATTTCTTCATATTTTGTTGAGGTCATATTTTACCTTTTTTTTTATATTATTTTTCTCATTTTTTAGTGGTTACCATAAGCGATATTACCATATCCACGACCATGACCACATCCGCAGCCTCTTCCACAGTTATTATTATTAATTCTAATCGCATTCACTTCAGGGATTAGGACATAACCAGTTGGTCGGGTCTCATGATTTTTCATGAGCAGTTCATTGTTCTGCTCAATAACCAAAAAGTATGAAATTAACTCTGAATATTTTTTAAAGTCTTTCTCTCAATATTGCTGCTGCTGGAGTATATTTGATGCATGGAAGGTAGAAAATGTGTTCTCTAACATATCTTCCTCGGTTAGTTTTTCTCCACATAATTTTATTTGTGAAGAAATTCTGAACATAGTAGAGTTATATTCATTAATTGATTTATAATCTTGCAACCTCAAGTGCAACCACTTATAACGAGCTTTAGGTAAAACGACCATCTTCAGGTGATTGAACCATTTTTATTTAGCTTTCAGGGATTCATGAAGATAGTGACGAAGGAAGATCATTGCCTTGACAATATTTTGATTCAATTCTCTGTTATTATTCTTAATGGTGTCTTCTAGACACATTGATTCAAGATGAATTTCAGCATTAAGAATCCATCACATATAATTCTTTCTCATAATATCCAAAGCCAGAAAATCAAGCTTAGTAAGATTTGACATAATTAAAATAAAAATCAAAACTGTTTCCTTAAACCTTCAAAGAATAGTTCTTCAGAAATTTCTTCAAATATTTTGCCTAAGATGAACTTCGATTAATACTAATCTAACGTGTTATCTCTATGCACAATATAGTAAGAATAAGAAGAAATATAAAGAAAACTAATAGAGAGAAGAAGAGAGACAGAGAGGAGACTCAAAAATTCAGAAACTGATTACCTTCTTAATGTCTTCCATAAGATCCTATTTATAGGTACCAAGTACAAGAGTTAAGAGAAACCCTGGATACCGGACTTCCAGGTCCATGGGTAGAGCAGTTCAAATTGGTTTGATCTTTTCTTTATCTCTCCTCTATGGGAAAGTGAATGAAGGAATTTGGCTAATCCAGTGATCGAGTTGCTCTGATGGGAATAAGAGCAGATTGAGTGCGGGGTCAGCACCCAGGTCTTCTCCACTTCACCTTGGTATTCCTTTTCCATTTTCTTCCAATAGTTCGACCTATTCACCCCTTTCAAGGTCTTCTAATTAAGAAACCGTGGTTGACAAACCAATCATCGAGGGCAACTGGACTGGGCTAATCTCGGAGTCGGATGCCGAATAAAAGGAACCCTAATGGAGAAGATTAGGGGTTGGCATATTATCACTGTCTGGGCTATTCCCTAAAGCTAAAGGGCGAAAGCCTTTGAAAGTAATCTAAATGGGAAAGGGAGTTAAGAAGGAATCCAGACTCAAAAATTCAAAAACTGATTATCTTCTTAATGTCTTCCATAAGATCCTATTTATAGGTACCAAGTACAAGAGTTAAGAGAAACCCTATAATGAATGGGCTTGCTATTAGGGAGTTAGAGTCTATTAAGGATTGGACCTTGAGAGTACTAGTTCTCTTTAGATAAAGTATTTGAACATTCACTACGTATATATTAATTTCATAATAGTAAAGCATTAATAAAAGTACTTTTTTAAATTTAAAACTAATCAAAATAAGCACTCATGATCGTCTAGTACATCCTCTAATACACTTCCTTCCATAATAATTTTCCCTTATGGTTTATCTTTTATTTTATAGGATTTATATTAATAGAACTACTATAAAAGGTGTGTACTAGAGAGTGTATTAAAGGATGTATTAGACAATTCTGGCCGCAAAATAAGACCCCTTTGGTTGTCCATATATTCCGATTAAACAAATTATTGCGAACTATTCATCAAACATATGGATGGAGGTGATCCTCAATAATTATTCCACTATACAAATATATATATATATTATTTGTCTATCGCGTACCCCTAAGACATACGTTAATATGGATTAACTTTCCTTAAAAAAATAATATAGATTAACTTTCCAAATTAACATATAAGTTTCCTTAGCGTTCAACAATATTTATTAGGTTTTCAGATTCTATAAGACTTAACTATCATATGTAGTACTTCCTCCATTTCATAATATAAGGTTAAGTTACTTTTTTACACACATTAAAAAAACGCGACATCAATATTTTTTTTATAGTAAAATACCTACTACACCCCTTTATTAATTTTAGTAAACTCCATATTTCAAGACTTTATCTTCTCTCTCCTCTCTCCATATTTAAAGTTTTATCAAATATGAATGAGTTCCTTCAAAAAAAATGTGAATGTGTTTTAAGTTTTGAGAATTACTAGGTATTGATGCATTAATTGAGTAGGGGACGTATTATTGGAAAAAAAAAGTTTGGAACTTAACCTTACATTATGAAACCTCAATTATAGCAACTTAACCTTATATTATGAAACAGAGATAGCATGTTTTATTCACATATAGTATGATTTATCTATATTAAAGTATGCTACATTGGCACATCTTACACACATATGCACACATACGCACGCACACACATACACATACACATACACATACACACACACATATATATATATATAAGCGCAAAGCCATTACAATTCACTCCCTACCAAGTGGACACATTCTTTTTTTTTCTTCTGATGAAAAATGAAAATAAGAGATAATATAATAGATAATTAAGAATTAATAATAACTAGATAGAATGAAAAATCTTTGTTGATAAACTCCTCTAAACCAATACATTAAAAATTCAAAATAAACGATTTATCTTGATCATTGATTAAATCTTTATCTAAACTAATCAAATCTTATTTACTCCAACTTAATTACTTCAAACTTGTATCAAGATTGAAACTCAATTACTTATCTCGCTCCTTTTATAAATATTTAGATATCCCGTGCAAACTCTATTATAGTTTTAAAAAAATCAGAAGAAACATATTGTTTCCTTTTGTAAGGATACATTCTGCGTTGTCGGCAGTACCATTCTACTGCACTGTTATTGTTTCTCAGTTACCATATTTCTTTTCCTTTCTTTTCTCACAATTAAACAACGGTTTTGCTGTGTCATTTCATGGAATATGTACACTGATTTTACTTTTTCTCTTTCCCAAAAATATTTGATACATTTGTAATATTAGCAGATAATGTAGATATAACACATTATAATAGTTTGTATGGTAAATACACAACTCTAACACTTTGAAAGCATCAATTGGTTCTTTTATTTATTTATTTATTTTTTTTTGTGTTTTTGAGATTTAGATGAGAAAACTAAGGACAAGTAATATTGTTAAAATTGTATTTATTATGACTATCTTGTTACTTTTTCTGTACATGGTTACAAATCCTTGATAGACTTGCATTTAGGTAATTAGTCTCCTTAGATTAGATAAAATAAACTTTCTTATCTTTATCATTAAAATTCAAAATAAACTTTTTTATCTTTATCATTTATAAATCTTTATCTAAACCAATCAAATCTTATTTATTCCAACTCAGTTACTTTCAAATCTTTATCTAGACTAAAACTCAATTATGTCTCTCGCTCATTTTATAAATATTCAAATATTCTTGTCCAAACTCAGTTACGGTTAAAAGAAATCAAAAGAAATATATTGATTTCTTTTGTAGGGATAAATTCTATACCACCCCACTCTACCGTCACTGTTTCTCAGTTACCATCATTCTTTTCCTTTCTTTTCTCACTACTAAACAACGGTTTTGCTGCATCATCCCATGGAATATGTGCTCCAGTCTCACTTTTTTTCCCCAAAAATATTTTATACATTTGAAATATCAATAGATATAACACTGCACAATATTTGTATAGTAAATACATAACTCTTAACACTTTGAAGGCATCACTTTTTTTTTTTTAGATTGAGGTTGAGATAACTAAGGACAACTAATATTGTTATAATTATATTTATTATGATTAGCTTATTACCTTTTCTGTACCTGGTTAGAAATCCTTGATAGACTTATATTTATTAATTAGTCTCCTTAGATTAGACAACTCAAGTTGTATATATTATTTTACCATCAATAGAATAGATAAGCACCACTAGTTCCTTTATATCATATTCCTTTACATGGTATCAAAGGCACTGCTCAAAGAAAAAAATTTCCTGTGAGGTTCTGAAACATACCTCATGATAGTGATGGCAACATAAGCTAAGGATGTGGACAAGGCAATGTCTGTCGCCACTGGTAGCAAGACCCTTTCTCTCATGAGTGATCTCAATTCATATACACTCATGTCAAGCGACACTCCTGGTGCCCTTCTCACTTGCATTAAACTCAGGGCCAATAATTATGCCTAATGGTCGACAGCTTTTCTAAGCACCATGAAAGCAAGCAAAAGGAATGTTTTATCGACATAACTATGAAACCTTCAAATTCAGACTCGGTAGAATATGCATATTAGGAAACGATGAACTCCTTTATTATGTCATGGATCTTCGCAACGATGGATCCAAATCTCACTTTCGTCGTACCCTATAAAGACAACAGTACGGTACCATGGGATATGCTAAAAAACTGGTTCTTGCCGGTAACGGATTGCGAGTACACGAACTCGAAGGTGCTTTGGGGAATTGCAAAAAGCATGGTATCTCCGTACAAGATTATTTTGATAAACTTACCAAAATAAGAGCGAATTGGGGAACTATGAGAAGGCTCCAGATTGTTGTTGTGGTGGTCAGAACTATACCTACATTGCCGATGGTGAACGTCAAAGAGAGGAGGAAAAGGTTTACAAAAATTTGTACTTAGTTTAGATAATTCTTTCTACACCATTATTAGTCAAATCTTGGTATGAGCACAGCCAAAGATGTCATGGCTACAGCAACTTGTTTGATGGAAAAGATGAAGGAATCAAAGAGAAGAGCTTCAAGTGGCGAGTTGGACGTTCAAATTGAAGACTTAGAGGGAGTTTAAGGCTTCCTGAGGCTCAAACAAGTCATGAGAAAACTTAACTAATCAAACTAGAAGCTCAAGACTATCACGACACAGAAGAAACCTCAAGAACCCTTTTGCAAGAAGGGAGCCGACCACGTCTACACCAAGGCAGTCGGCCCTAGAGATCGTCTGGATCAAATAGAGGGAAATGGCCTTGAACTAGCTGGTCGTGGCTGGTCTAGGCAGCCAACTATAGCTAGCCATATATGAGAAGTCTTTTAATTGAGGTAAATCTCGATTTTGCTTGGTTTTACTTGTAATTAAGTGGCATTTGATGAAAATTGTTTGAGAGAAATTGCAGCCGTGAGGCTTGAATCTTCCTAGGGTTCGTTCATGATTCTTCTTCTTCTATCATCATCTACTAGAGTGATCAACTAGCGGGTATGATTAGAATTCCTAGAATTGAAATTCAAGAGCTCCTTAGATCATTTTCCAAATTCTTGTTTCAAGAGGTGATGGCTCTTAATTGGCCATCATTGCTTGGATATAGGTCTTCTTTGAGGCGGAGAATAGGTGAGAGTTTCTTAGCTCTCTTTGATTCTCCCACAAAGAAAATATTAGGTTTTTTTTTTTAGAGGCTTTAGAAGGCCTAGTAAACTTGCTAGGATTTTCTATAGAGAAATTCTTTTTCAAAATCCTCATGTTCAAGAGAGAGATTCTTAGGAAGTTTTGAGCTAAAAAACAAAAGAGTTCATATCAAATCTTGAATATGAATCCACTCCCTTCTATTGATAATGCACATAATATGATTATTCCAGAGGAAAGACATTGTACGATCGCCTGAGATCAAGATGTGTGTGCAGAGGTAGCCACTTTCACTCTCTGAGTCTCTGATAAGAACACCATTATTTGTACTGTTTGTCATAAAAATGGCCACTTCTCCCTAGATTGTCTTTCAAGTGATTGGTTTTCCTAAATTGTGGCCAGAGTAAGGGAAAATAAATTTTGGCAGCGGAAATACATTTGGTAGCCACAAGTGACATAGAGGCGGTTGTGGAACACATGCAATTGCCTATGCCGTTGTGTCTCTGGTTCGTAGCAACAACAACTTTCCTTTGGCCTGGATAGAACTGGTTGTAGCAAGGATTCCTCAAAAATCCTTGGAATATCCTACCTGGAACAGCTGCTGGAGAATCATGGAGTGATTAGGGAGGGCCGCAATTACATATTTTGATGCCCACACAAACGCAAACACCATCTTCAAGTGAATTATCTTCACAAAGTCTTGGTAACTTTAGTGCCCAATTTCCAGTTGGCCCAGCAGGAGCTCAAGCCTATCCACAATGGGCAAGTGTGATCCACGCACCATAGTAACTCTCTTTGCTAGAATAGTAGGAACAATATCTTCAATAAATGTCCAACTATATGGTATAGAAAACTTAAAAAAAATTATTTGATTATCGAATTCTAAGGTGTCTTGACATATGATTGGTAGACTTGATTTCTTGTTTGATTCATGCTATTCAAACTTGTTTTATTAGGTCGCCAAATTGCGCTAATACTGTGGAAAATTTTGAAGGAACTGTGACATTAGTGTCTGAACTTGTCATTCATAATGTTCTTTATATTCCTAAACTAATGTGTAACATCATTTATATATTTCATACTTGTTGCAATTTAATCTTGAGTATGGTGTTTTTTTTTTTTTTTCCAAAAATAATTGTGTTATACAGGACCATACTCTAAAGAAGGAGATTGGATAGGGTAGGCTGGTACATTGAGTGTACAACTTCCCATATGCACAAGCCAATCATACTTTTGTGATTTCTTTGGATTTATTACATAAACGATTAGGACATCCGTCATTTTCCGTGTTAAGACAATTTCATGGTTTTTCTAGTATTTTAAATTCTTTTCTCCATGATTGTTTTGTTTGTTTCCAAGTGTTGTTGTGGTTTCTAACCTAACAACTACCACTCTAGGCAAGCATACCTATCAATAGAGTATAGCTAGGGTAGTTATCGAATGTTAAACTCTCGGGGTGGTCAAGTATAGTACTTACCATACTCTCATTTTTAATAAAATAAGAATGGTTCAAAAGGATTTTTAACAAAAGAATAAACTATAAAACAAAAACAATTAAACTATGAAAATGAAAAAAACATATTTAATTCGAGTTTTGGGAAAAGGTGTTTAAATGGTAGTATCCCCCTAGAATCCCTTAGATAATTTATTGGAAAGCTTTAGAAAATCGTTGAACTGTTGATTGAGTCTCACTCGATAATTAGGATTAGCCCTATCTCTAGGCGAAAACCCACTACTCCTCTAATTGATTAAAGAAGAATCTCTTCTCTCCCAAACTCAATTATGAATGAATAAAGTGCCAGAGTGAATTAGATTTCTCTATTGGACGTAGAAATTGTAGTTATTATCTCTAATCAACTACCGATTTCTATCATTCAATTATTGCCCTCGATCATTCTTCCTTTCTTAATTCCAAACAATCTAATGCGAAAGTATCAATTACAAATAAAAATTAATAACACAACCAAAGCAATTAAACAACAATCAACATTCAATTCAACAATTTATTCCTTAAATTCCAATAGAAAGTAAGATAAAGCATTCTAGGGTTTCAACCCTATTTAAACACAATAAGAACTTAGCGTTTAAATATCATAAAATCAAATGTAGAATTCATAATAAGAAATACTTTAGAAGGCTTACGAGATTGAATTGAAGAATCCACGGTCCTAGAATGTCATCCAAGCTCCTCTCTCGATTTGCCCGAAGAACTCTGAAATCGCCCCCATGAAACTCTTTTATCGACTCTTGAAAACTCAAATTAAATAACTAAACTATGATATAAGGAAGTTAAAGAAGGTTTCTAGAAGAGATTTTCTATTAAAAGTTTCCCTCTTTATGTCCTCTTCTAACCCTAACTGAAGATAATGATCTATTACATTGAAAGTCTAATTAAAAGAAATAGAAAAATTACATGTAGGCCCTTCTGCGCGACTGGTCGGGTCTGGCCAGACTCTATCCAATAACTCTTTAAGTGTTGCTTCTGGCCGATTCTAGCCAGCTGTTCGGTGGGGTCCGACTAGTGCTAGAAATTTCGGATCTTTTCTCTTTTTTCGTCCATTCTTACTCCGTATGCTCTAGTTTCATTTCCTTCTTAATTCTAACTCCTCTGGTACGCACCTATAAACAAAAGAGAGGAAATGATGGGTAAATAATCTATTTATACATACAACACTTCAAAAAATTGAAGATTAAATAATCCATTTATACGAAATTGACATATCACCAAGCTAAACAGTCTCGCACTTCCTTTTCTATAAGTGATAAAATTTCTAGCAATTTGTTTTATTTAATTCATTGCGATGTCTGTGGTCCATATAAACAAAAATCTACATCTAGATCCTCCTACTTTCTAACTTTAGTTGATAATCACTCTCGTACTACTTGAATATATTTTTTCTAGCTGATAAAAATAGTGTTCGTACTTATTTTGAGCATTTCTTTACCCTTGTGCAAACACAATTTCATAAGACAATATAAACTTTTTGTACCCATAATGGTACAAAACTCATAAGCTTGAAACCTTTTTTCTATCCAGAGGTATCATTCATCAAACAAATGTTGTTTAAACCCCACAACAAAATGGTAGTTGGGTTGAACGTAATGAAGGAATTGGTACCTTGACAGTATATGTGGAAGCGAAAAGATCGAGGATGGATAAATTATTTACCGTTAGGGGTTTTAAGTTTTCGCTTAGTTTGCGGTGATGGAATGGATGGTGATGGAATTGACACATCTTCTTCTCCTTGAAGACCTTGTTTAGCTCTGGTTCAAGTCCTTGTAAACGTCAGGCTTCTTCTCATAAACTTACCATAGAACAATTAGTCTTCCTAAGTATCCTCTAACCTCTCAAAAGTGTTTAGTATGTGAGAACTTAGGGAATTATTCTTTGAGAGAAAAGGGATTAAGAGAAGAAGGGAGTTCTCCAAGAATTAGAGAGACTTGGCCGAAATTCCTTGAATGGAATTGTGTGTGTTGTTTGAAATTCTCCTAGCAATATGCTTAGGATTTTCGGCCATATTGGATTATAATGCAAGATTAGCTCCTTTCCTTAACTGAATAAGAAAGTCTTGCAAGACTAGGGCATTAAATCTCTTATGTAATCTTGTAGAATCTATAATTAAAGCATTAGTGCTAATAGAATAGGATACTTCTAAAAATGTTCCAGTACATTCGGAAATTAGAGGTTCTATATTGTTTTGGAGAATCTCTATTGAAAACATTAGTCCTCATTAAATAGGATATATTTCTAAAGAGAATTCTATAACATATACTTCTCCTTCCCTAATTTGGGATGAGGTGGCCGACCATTTTAAGCCTAACATCCTTAGAGTTTTGCCACCTTAGGGTTATCTTGGGCTTGAGCTTTGTCTTGAATAAAAGTTTGGGCTCAACCAATTTCAATAAGTCCATGATTAATCTTTGAGCCTTTTAAGTAAATATAATTAAAACCCTTGCCTAGACCAAATAATAATATTAATAAAACCCAATTAATTATATTCTCTTCTTTAATTAATTACTTGTGCTTTAACCTAGTAAATTAATGCTAAGGACCTAATTAATTATTTTGAGTATTGAATAAATAATCACTTAGGTTACTCAAGCTATTTAGGGCACTAAAAGTCCGTTTGTGTCTCTTCTTAAATAGAATAACTTAAATGCCCTTACTATTGATAGGGGTCTTCTACAAGTGCTCTGCCCATAGTGTAATAAATAAGTATCGATCATACAGAGATAATTGTTAAGTACCAACTATTGCAATTTTAATTATCTAAGCTAACCCAATTTAATAATTCATATAATTGTACTAGATAACAGAAAAATAATTAAAGCAAAGTAAAAACTTTTAGAAATCAATTGCGAAGAAAACATCTAGGATAGGAGTTCACCACAAAGAACTCTATTAATTTGGAACTAACTCTCATAAACTATTAATTATGTGATAAAAAAGGCAAATTGTCCTAAGGTAATTATTGTCTCATCTCGAAGTACAATAATGTATCTCAACCAACCTAACCTCTATTCTCATGTTGATTAAATCAAATAAGACCCATTAAGAATTGTGACATTCGTTTGCCCTCAGGAATAATAGAATTGCTCTTGTAATCTAAAAATTCTTGTTTAATTCCTATTCTTCCAATAATGGGTTCCACCTATTGGTCCTTTACCCAATTATCTAAAATCAAGTAATATGGCGCGCAATATAATAGCAGGCATTAAGAACATAGAAATTAAATAACGATCAACAATAAAAACAACAAAATTGAATCAACCCATCAACTAATAGAAATTCCTTGGGCTAATCCTATCTTAGATTAACAAATTACTCACACATATATGAACAATCAACTACAATCATCAACAAATTCATCTTGCAAATAAATAAACACAATAAAATAAAGATAGAAGAGAGAAGAAAAGAACTCTGCTAGATGAATTGCATTCAAAATCTTAGGTTGATCATCTAAAAATTGCTGAACTATCAATTCTTGTTCTTCAATTGAAAATCCTAAAACTAGGGTTCTTAGAAGAATAGAGAGAAAAGAAACAAGAGAGAGAGAGAGAGAGAGAGAGAGAGAGAGAGAGAGAGAGAGAGAGAGAGAGAGAGGGGGGGTGGGTGGGTGGGGGAGAAGAACGATTGCATCTGACTCTTCAGTTTTTTTTACCCTACACTATTACAATACCCTATTAACTTTCATAATCAGCCTTTAAAATAAAGGAACAAAATAAAGATTATTAATAATAAAAAGTTAAACTTTTAAATCTTCTAATATAATTAATGACCTGTTTTACATGGCCACGCAGAATTTTGCATGCCCATGTAAAATGTCCAATAACTTTTCAAGTTTTAGAGTCTTGTGTGCCTATACAAAGTGTTTAGAACCTTGAAGCTTCTTGTGGGGTTTCAACTAGATCGCGAAGAGACTTGCTTGATGACACAATGGTAAACATCATAACTTAGATCCTTTTCTTGTGCTCCTTCTTTGACAAATTGACCCCAGAGCATCTCTCAATCAAGTCTTAGACGTTACTTTGTCATTGTACGCATTATTATCGACTAAAGTGACCAAAATCAATCAATTTGCACAAAAGAAGGGTAAAGAAGTAATCTAATCCATATAAAGGAAAATCATAGAAAACAAGTCATAAGTTCATTAAAACCATGACAATTGACAATTACTTCTATGCTATAAACATGACACTTTAGCCCCTATCAAACTCCCTCAAGCTTAGATCTTTGCTTGTCCTCAAGCAAAATAAACTTGAAAATACCAAGGAGAGTTATAAAAAAAAATATGAAAGAAAGATCACCTTGCCAGTTAAAAGTTTCCATGAAAGAATCAATTACAAGAATTCCAAAGGATCATAACTCAATATGTACTTGTATTAGGGGTATAAACGGGTCCAGATCCTCTGGGTACTCTCATACCCATACCCAGACCCTTATAGTGAAACATGGACACAGACCCAGACCCTCTGGGTATAAAATTTGTGGACCCAGACCCGACCCTCCAGGGTCTAAAGTAGGGTCTGGGTATACACATACCCGTATGCCATTTTTCTAATTTTTCCCTATTAAACAAAAAATATATATAAAAAAATTTTCAAAAAATCTAACCTTAAAAAATCGTACCTCTGTTATTTGCCTTTGGAACAAACAACCACTGGTATAAATTTTTGAAGGAGAGAAACAAGTCCACAAGAAATATCCAATGGAGAAAACAGTAGTACTGATGTCTCGAAGAAGAAGAAATCTTGAAGAAAATTTCTCTTCTCTAAACTATGAAGAAAATTTCTCTTCTCTTCTCTAAACTAAGAAAATAAACCACTAAATATCATAAATGTATAAATATATATTAATAAAAAAATATAAAAATAATATAACATATATATTATTTTATTATAACTGGTATATGGGTCTGAGTATCATCGTATCCTGCTCAGACCCATTTAATAGAATTTATAAGGCTATGGGTACGGGTACGGGTCCGTGGGTATAAAATTTTAACCTTGCCCGCTATAAACGAGTATAGACCCGCGCAGGTACGGGTAAGACCCGCCCCGTTTACAGCTCCAACTTGTATCATGAACATACAATCTTACCACAAACCTTCCCTCAAGATTTTGTGCAACAATATAGTAGATCCTCACTTTAGTTATATGAACAGTCACTCAAAAGGATAAAGGTTTCACAAAAGTACCACTTAATAGTCATGATCTAACATAGCTTGCCCATTATCTCATCTTTCCTCCAAATAAAATGGCAAAAACACAAGCAATTCAAGAAATCATTGATCACATAGGTTGTAATGTAGGCTTGGGTTAAGCGTAGGATAAACATGATGGAAATATAGCTTAAAGAACAAAAAGAACAATGGAGCAAAGTTCAACAAACTCCAACTACACCATCATCTCAAGTTACAAATCCCAACTTCTAAACTCAACCAAAACACCCTTAACATCATGTGCAAAATCAACACCAACACCAACCAATGTCAAATAAAATATAGGAAAAATCACACTGTTATAAGAGCTTAAAGCATTGAAATCAAATCCCCCAATTATTATGACAAAAAAGATTCCTTAACAAGACAACAATATTTTTCTTTCTTTTCTTTTTTCATTTTTTCCCTCTTTTTCTTCAATCAATTTTTTTCAATAAAAAGAAAATGACATCACAAAGTAAAATAAATACAAAAGCCACAAAGTTCTAAACATATACAAGAGATCCACACTCCTCAAATATCAGCCATGCCACAACTTAGAATAAACCAACCCCAACTTCTCTTCTCATACACCCACATAATGAAAAAGAGAATGAACAATGCTCCACCTATGGCTCAGGTTAAAACATTGTTTTTCAGTCATTTGGCTTGTAATATAGGTATGAGAAAGAACGAAAGGCATTCAGACTCAAGGGGGTTTATATCTAAAGAATATTAATTCAAGGTAGGCTTATTTGGCTATAGTAGCTCAACACTAAAAGAATGGTTTCTACCTTCCTTGCTCATGTAATGTCTACAAAGGACTCAAGAGAGAAAAGGGAATTTATGTTTCTTTTTTGGAGAAAGATTAAATCTTCCTCCCAAGGCAAGTTCTAAATACCAACAACTAAAAGAGGGTGTCACACATGAAAGAAACAAACAATATTGTTTTATGAATGGTCTTTAAGGCTCATAATTATCACCGACTTTAGTGTTTTGTTTCTTTTTCAAAAAAAAGTTAAAGAATTATTGAACTTGAGTTTGAAATCTTCTAACAATCGACCAAACCATGGAATCTCATATATCATCATCTGAAGGATCATTTCTTGAATTATTTTTTCAAATGCACTAAATAGATAAGATGAAATGCAACTAATAAAAGATAAATTAAGAAAGGGAAGATAAAATAAAAAAATTATATATAAAAATTATGAAAAACAAATGCAACTACATGAATGCATGACATGTATATGTATATGCAAAATAAAACTCTTCCCCTAAGCTTATACCAAAGATTGTCCTGAATGTGTGCAATAATTATAAGGAAAAGAAAGAGAAAGGATAATGAAAAGCTCATGGAACTAGTCCCTCTTAGGATCGAGTGATAATGGTGGCAGAGAGTTGATGCACGAAATTAAACTTCAATGGCCCAAGTCTAACTCAAATACCTCGTAACTCCCTACAAAACCAAAGATGAAAACTAAAGTCTGAGTCTAACAAAAGCTAAAAATAAATTCCAATTGAAAGGAAAAATAACAAGTTTCCTTTTTTCTTTCAATTTAAGAAAAAGTTAAATAAAATTCTATGAAACAATAAAAATGCAAAAGTTAAGCTTGGGTTTCCTCCAAAAAAGCGCTCACATAAAGTCATGAGCTCAACACTTTTTTGATTTCTCGGATGAAGGATCGAAAAGGATAAAAACTTGTTCTTCCCCAATTAGTGCGCCTTTGAGATAGGGCTTCAACCTCTTTTGGTGCTTAATGGGGTATTTGATGCCATCTTCCACAAGATACCATGCATGTGAATGAAAGTTTTAATACCCTTAATATAAGTAATGGTGTGTCCTATATCTTTTTAATGAAATATAAGGATACTAAGTAACTTTTTAGTTTCAACATCATTAAGACTTGTTCTAACAATCACAGGATAGGTACAATTAGGGCCAAGAAACTCATGCCTGAGATTGGGAAGAAGAGGTTTGAGTTCTACCTTCAGATTTTTCTCTTCTTTGAAGGATGTAGGTGTAGACTTAACCTCTGGCTTCTTAAATCTTACCTTATAAGGTGGTATGGTGGGAGTTTCTTCAAGAAATTTCCCACATGTGACCACCTCCTTGTTCTCATGGCCACTTGAACCTCTATTCAATAGGCACTCTTCAAGAGGACCATTTCTTTTATGACTAAGGGATTCTCTTGCATCAATTCATCAATCACATCAATCCTACAACAAATATCCTCAACAGAAGGTTGTTTTAGAGTATCATTCAAATTAAACTCAATTGTCTTACCCCCAACACTCAAGAAAAGCTTTCCATTTTCACATTAATAATAGTGCCAGAAGTAGCTAGGAAAGGCCTTCTAAGAATGACGGGGACTTGTGTAACACCCCACTCAGTAAGCACCTCGAGTGATTTTGAGAGGGCGATTGACGTTAACCTAGTGGTCGAGGTCTAACATAGTAAAACATAAGAATTTATGGTATGTACTTTTTAGTGGTTTGGAATACTCGGTAGTCTTATATAGGGTTAAAGTGGTATTTTCTTTTTATGGAGAAATACTAATTTTTATTAATTTTAATATTATTATTTATTATTATTAGATTTTATGGTAGGTTTTTTTTAAAAATAATAATAAATAAATAAATTTTGGCCACTTGTCAAGCATGAAGTGCCACTTGGCATCTTGCATGCATCATGGTGTGTCTATATATATGGGTGTTGAGGAGGGAAGAGAGAGTTGTTGAAGATTTTTCTTCTCCCATTCCTCTCAGCTTCCAGCAAGTATCAAGTAAGTTTTTTTTCTTTTCTTTTCTTTATTCCTTTCTTTCTTTGCTTCTCCTGCATGCATGATGAAGAGCAACTGAAAGGGGTGTCTTCCTTTTGTTTTTGGGATTGAGTTTGTGTTGTTTTAGTGCCAGTACCCACACCTGTACACTCCCATGCACATATACATAAATAATTAAATTATTGTTTTGTTTTTTTTCCTGACCTCTTGGATTTATTTTTGGTCATTTGATGAAGAATAAGGTTTGTTTTTTGATTGTTAAGATAAGGTATTTAGGGTATAATTTGGTTTAAATTTATTTAACTTTTGTGTTGATTTCCCTTATTTAATCTTATATAAATTTAATTGTTTAATTTTTCTTGGTATATTTCTCTTATCTAAAATGATTTATATATATAACTAAATTTTTGGTAAATGATTTTAAAGTATTTTCTTTTATATATATATTTTTAATACACGTAATTATTTATATTTTCAAATATATATGTAGTATATATTTTTGAATGTCTAGTTTTAGTATTTATATATCTTAAATATATGTTTATATGTACAGTTTTAGTATATAACCTTTGTATATATATATATATTTACATGCATGGTCTTAGTATGTATATTTATAGGTACATATTTCAAATATTGATATATATACATATATTTTTCCCCTCACGTGAAGCTTGTATATATATAAATATATTTGAGGTGTTGTACATCTATGTATAGAGTTAGATATGGTGTTAGTATATTATCTATACATTTGCATGCATGGGTATTTATACATAATTGTAGGATATAAAGTCTTAATATATATAATTGTTGTAAGTAAATTCTAATAAATAACTTTATATATATATGATTGTGGTATGTATAATTGTTACAAATAATTTTAATATATATAGTTGGTAAATATATGTGTGTATATATATTTTTTTAGTATATATGGGATTTTCTTTTTTATATAAATAATTTTTGTGAATAAAGTCTTGTTTATCTATATATTCTAGTACATAACTTTGTATATATTTTTATATATAACTTTTGTAACTAGTTTTGACATTCATAAATTTGATACGTATTTTTATAAATGACCCTTGGAAATGATTTTTAACACTTATGGTTTTGTATGTATAATTTTGGTACACTTAACTTGCGTGACTAATCTTGATATATGTATATATACACACACCTAATTTTTGTGTGTGGCGTTAGCATATATATATATATATATATATTTTAGTATCACTAGTGGGTTTATATATTTCTAGTGTCGGTGGGTTAAGAAGTGTAGGCTCTTTGGATTAGTATATGTGTAGTTATATCCTAGATTCATAAGGAGTTATTGTCTTTTATTTTCGGAGACGCATAGACACGTTTGGATTTGTACTTAAGTATTTGTTGGTATCATGTTTGTAGGATTATAGCACTAGAGCCACATCCAAGTGAGTCCACAAAACCCTGTTTTCTAATATTTGCAAATATTACGGGCCTTGTAAGGCATGTTTCCTGATTTTGTTACAAAATATTTACTACGTTTAGCATGTTACAATTTCGTATATTTTTCGGAGGTGTTCTCCATAATGTATTACCTGTTTTCTTAGGCAATGCATAGGAGTCATGCCCCATATAGGTGTGACTTTTCTTAAATGGTTTATAATTGCTGTGAATCAGGATTTGATTGTATATAGGTTTTCTAGGAAAATTTATATATGTTGGAAAAATGTTCTAGTTAGAAAAGCTACACTGTTTAGACGTACATAAGTATACATCTGGCATAATTATGTGAATTTTGCATAAACATGTGGTGAACTAGCGGATGGGGATTTTTATTAAGTATTCATGACCTGATTCTGTCCTGACGGCCGGACAAGCGGCTTTTCTTTTTGTAAACACATGAGAACACCCTATTCCGACCAGAGTTACAAGTGTTCAGAAGCGTCAGAGGATTGCACTGTACATAGTTAGCCCCCTGTACGAGGGCCTCTTCCGATAGCGTGGACGATTCAGACTCGGGAGAGTGGATCCACTTGAAGAGGAGCGTAGACCGCGGAGGGTGTGGCTCAATCGGTCTACGTGGACACCGCATCATGCTCTGCGGTGGGGTTCGACCGCCTAGTGGAGAGTCAGGAGGGGCTCGACACCGAGGTTAGTCCCAGGCCAGACCTAGTAAGTGCCCCAGAAATCTGTAGCCTGATGTTTTGACCTGTGATTTGTGAGTGCGGTTGCTTGCTAATCGAGCGCTGGTATAGTGTAGGGATGGTATTGACTACAAGATGCCGGACTTGTTTCCGATGACCTCGTTTTGGGATTTGGTCCTTGTCCGTTGAGCCTGATTATAGCATTGCATGTTTCTTTGCATTCAGGTGTAGAAGCTACGCTGATGTGTCTTGATTCACTCAGGCTTCCCAACTGCGCTCGAAACCCTTTTTCTGGTTCAAGTATCAGTATTGTTAAAATAAAATTTTTCTTAGAATATTGCATAAAATGGTTTCGTAAAATTGCATCATCATATTTCAAAGAAACCACTGAGATGCACACACACACGTGGACTCACTGAGCGTTCGCGCTCCCGTTTTCCATTTCATATTTTCTCCTCAGATCAACTCAAGATAGACAAAGGCACGATAAGTTGCTGAAGTTTTGGGTAGGGAATCTAGGACCATATCTCTCTAGAAGGACATGTTTATGCTTTGTTTGTCACATATTATGTTTTGTTTTTCTTAGACTCGGGCCAGTTATAAAGTTCTTCTGTTTATATTATCATAAGGTTTTGTTGGTATAAGACTTTTATTTTTGTATTGCAACAGTTTTAAGAAGTTTTTTAAAATCTTGTGTTTGGAACAAACTAGTGGTAACAAGTTTATTTAAGTTTTTCCGCTGCATATTTTGTGTATATACTTCTAGTGTTGCCCCAGGGTTGGGCTCTCGTTTTTGGGACTTATAGTCTAGTGCCGAGAGGCACACAGATACCCTACTCAGCCGCAGTTGACCTAGTGGCAGGGTTGGGGGTATCACAGATGGTATCAAAGCATCTAGGTTCATTCTTACGTTTGAACTATCAGATTCTAGACAAGCTATAGGAGTTAACTGTTTAATCTTGATGTCAACCATTCGATTTGTTGGTTAGTACTGACCCTAAGATTCTGTTTTGTAGGTACTATATGGCACATCATACCTATAGATGGATATATCAGGAGGGTGTACTTGTGAGTGGGTCCAGCGGGACGACCCCCTCATCATCATACTCCCTTAGGTAGATTGTACCGGAGAGAGAGCCGATCCCCACTTTTGACCTATCAGACAGCGAGACCATAAAGGGACTGGCGGTGCAAGGAGTGGAGCCTGGGGTGTCGATCAAGGAAGACCCCAGCGAGGCTGAGTCTGATGTAGAGATGCTACCTGAGCAGGAGGGAGCGGCACCAGCTCCGGTGGATGCTGAGGGTATGGACACTCTCGCAGCGGGTGGATCCCCAGTATCGTTATCACCTATTTGTGGCTATTGTTTATAGAGCAGGCAGCAGGTAGAGGCCACCGGACAGCAGATCGTCGAGCTGAGAGAGGAGATTTCTAGGGTGGATGCCTTGTTCTATACGGCCCGCCAAGCACACTGACAAGCGGCAGCAAGGACATGCTATGCTGGAGGCAGAGCTAGTTCAGGTGCGGGAGGCGCACGCGGCAAGAGAGAGAGATTCAAGAGCTAACTGGTGAGCGGGACTGGCTTAGGCAGTTTATCGCCCAGTTCCTTGGTACTATTAAGGATTCAGTGGACAGTGCTCGCACTGAGCTAGAGTCCCGGCCAGGAGGTTTTGGTAGCCGACACCCTTAGACGTAGAGGCTTGGGATAGGGTGTAGGGATTTTTGTGTATATAGTTATTTGGATAGGTATAAGGGGTGGTTGATTGAGGCTTGATATAGTAGCCTTAGGATAGTGGATGGGAGATCCTCGGGGTTTTTGGATATGTATAGTAACTCAGTCACATATTTTTGGAATAATTGGACCAGGGTGATCTGTTTGTGACACCACTTGTACTGGAAATCCTGATTTTGAGATCTATATATATATATATATATATGTTTATGTTTATATGAACGTGTTAATGTCAGTGCCTATGATGAGTTTATACACTCACTTGTTATAGAGTAGCTGCAAACTTATAAGTGAGGAAACTTCTGGTGTTTAGAAATATGTTAGATTCACAACCTTCCAACTATGCGGACGAGACTGTGTCTGAGAATTCTCAAAGCAGATAGCCTAAACCCACTGGGGAAAACACACCTCGTCAAGAGCGAGCTACGCATACTGTAATGGAAAATTTCATGATTAGAGTGACGGAGTTGGTAGAAACTTCAATGGCTACAAGGAGAAATGAGCGAGTACCTGCCATTGGGACAGATGAAGCACAAAAACAATTTTTGAAATTTCGACCACAAGAGTTCTATGGAGAAGTTGAGCAAGATACCAAAGCGGAACTATTTCTTGAACAACTAAATGATATTTATGACACCCTTAGGTATAAAGATGCCCTGAGAGTAACATTCGCAGCTTTTAGACTCCATGGAATGGCAAAGGATTGGTGGCTTAGAGTTTCCGAAGCTCGGGCACTCAAGAACCAACCATGAACCTGGATTGATTTTCAAGAAGAGTTCAAAAGAGAATACATACCTCGATGGGTTCGTAAGCAGCGAGAGGATGAGTTCCAGCATTTGAGACAGGGTAATCTGATAGTTGCCTAGTATACGGCAAAGTTTAATAGGTTGGCTAAATATTGTTTAAGATTGATAGATACGGATGAGAATAAGACGCGGCAATTTGTCAAAGGATTAAGGGCGGAACTACAGCGGGTATTGGTACCCTTACCATTAATGGGATTCGCGGTAGTAGTTGTAGCCGCCACAATGACAGAAATGGCTGATCAAACGGTTACGCAGAGGAAAGCAACTATTGGCTCAGCTACAACCCCCTATAAATGTCCTGTACAAAGACCTTGGAAATCTAGAGATTTTAAGAGACCCCCTGGTGAAGAAAGGATTGGGAATGGAGGCCGGCGAACCTTAACCCCTGGAGGAGTCTATAGAGTATGTACATACTTTAGACGAAGTGGGCATATGGTAGACACGTGTTATCGAAAGTTGATGTTATGTTTCCAGTGTGGGAAAACAGGGCATACCAAGGACCAGTGCCTTTAGATACAACAAGTACCTCCGGAGACGTCCATAAGACCAGGCCAACCCCCGGTTATAAGAGGAGCCACGGAAGGAAGGAGCTATAAGCCACAAGTGAAAGCGAAAGTTTATGTGTTGGATGGACTGCCCGTGAACACCGAAGTGGACGTAGTTGAAGGTATGATACCAATCTTTTCTCAACCAACAAGAACACTCATTGATCCTGGCGCTACTCATTCTTTTGTGAGTTTGCATTTTATAAAACACATTCCTATTTCCTCTATTGACATGTATTATCAGTTGTTAATTAGCACCCCTATGGGCATAAGTAGGATGGCTGAGGTAAAGTACCCAGGTTGTGACATCTGAGTCGAAAGTATGGTTTTAGTCGGTGACTTAATTGCCTTACCCTTTGAGGGTTATGATGTGATACTTGGGATGGATTGGTTGGCTAGGCATTACGCTTAAGTAGACTGTCGATGGAAGTTGGTTAAGTTTTGTAGACCAGTTATGCCAATCCTGGTGTTCCAAGGGAAGCAGACGAAATAAGAGAATCCCTTTTTGTCAGGCATGAAAGCCAGGAGATTCCTATGGAAAAGATATCAAGAGTACTTAGCATATCTACTCAACGAGCCTAAGGAAGAGGTGAGATTAGAAACAATACCTATAGTAAGGGAGTTTGGGGATGTATTTTCTGAAGAGTTAGCGACGCTACCCCCAGAGCGAGAAGTGGAGTTCAGTATAGAGTTGGTACCTGATGCTAAACCAATATCTCGAACTCCATACCGAATGGCACAAGAAGAGTTGAAGGAATTGAAAAAGCAACTACAAGAACTGCTACAGCAAGGATACATCCGTCCAAGTACATTTCCTTGGGGTGCACCAGTTTTGTTTGTAAAGAAGAAGGATGGAACCCTCAGGATGTGTATTGATTACAGAGGATTGAATAGTGTGACCGTCAAGAATAAATACCCACTACCTCTCATTGATGAGTTATTTGATCAACTCCGAGGAGCGAGATGCTTTTCTAAATTGGACCTAAGACAGGGGTATTATCAAGTCAGGATAAGAGAGAAGGATATCCCGATAACGGCTTTTAACACATGATATAGGCCTTATGAGTTTGTGGTTATGCCATTTGGATTGACTAATGCACCGGTGACTTTCATGGACTTGATGCATAGAGTCTTTAGTCCTTACTTGGATAAGTTTGTGGTGATTTTCATAGACGACATCCTTGTTTATTCACCCAACCCTGAAGCTCATGAGCAACATCTTCGAAAAGTGTTGCAAACCCTGCGAGAACATAAACTATATGCCAAGTTCAGTAAATGCAAATTTTGGATGAGTCAAGTAACTTTCTTAGGACATGTTATCACCCGGGAAGGGATTTCGGTGGATCCAGCAAAAGTAGAAGCGGTAACTCATTGGGTGCAGACCAAAACACCAATTGAAGTACGTAGTTTCTTGGGCATGGCAGGATACTACCGGAGATTCATAAAGGACTTTTCTAGGATTGCTGGACCTTTAACATAATTAACCAGAAAAACAACCAAGTTTGAATGGACGGAGAAATATGAGAGAAGTTTTCAAGAATTGAAGAATCGATTGATTTCGGCACCACTGTTAACCTTGCCTGATCAGAACAAGGAATTTTCATTGTACACCGATGCTTCAGGAGAAGGTCTAGGAGCTGTGTTGATGCAAGACAGGAAGGTTGTTGCTTATATATCGAGGAAGTTGAAGGATCATGAACGGAATTATCCCACACACGATTTGGGGTTAGCAGCCATCGTGTTTGCGCTTAAGAAGTGGCGACATTACCTGTATAGAGCCAAGTATGAGATCTTCACTGATCATAAAAGCTTAAAATACTTGTTCTCTCAGAAGTACTTGAACATGAGACAACGTCGATGGATGGAACTGCTAGAGGAATATCGATGCCCGATTAACTATCATCCAGGAAAGGCGAATGTGGTGGTGGATGCATTGAGTAGAAAAGTAAAGATATCAAGTCTTAACTTAACCTCTACCCTACAACAAGATATTAGAAGGGCTTAAGAGAATAATAAGGAGTTCCAGGAGTTTAAAGGTCGTGTGAAAGCTAAGAAACTGGAAGATTTTCGAACATTAGAAGCTGATGGGAGCTTGTACTTTTGGAATCACTTGTGTGTACTCAATGACACTGAACTTAAGCATAAGATTCTAGAGAAAACCCATAGAAGTAAGTATTTAATGCATCCTAGAGAGAATAAGATATACAAAGACTTAAAGCAAAAGTTTTGGTGGAATGGAATAAAGAGAGAGATTGCGGAGCATGTAGCAGCATGTCTTACATGTCAAAGAGTTAAGGCGGAGCATCAAAAGTCAACAGGACTACTACAACCGCTACCTGTTCCCAAATGGAAATGAGATCATGTAACAATGGATTTTGTCACAGGCTTGCCCCAGACCAGAGGATATAGGATGCTAGCTAGGTAATCGTTGATCGTTTAACGAAAGTGGCTCATTTTATCGCCATTAGTATGACCTACCCTTTAGACAAGTTGGCACAGATTTATGTAGACGAGATTGTGCGACTTCATGGAGTACCCATCGATATTATGTCAGATAGGGACCCAAGGTTTACCTCAAGGTTTTGGCCCAAATTCCAGGCAGCTATGGGGACCAACCTTAGTTTCATTACTACAGCACACCCCTAAACCGATGGACAAACCGAGAGAACAATTCAAACCCTAGAGGATATGTTGAGAGACTGCGCCTTAGATTTTAGGAATAGATGGATTGACAATCTTGCTTGTGCTGACTTTGCTTATAATAATAGCTACCACTCTTCAATAGGAATGGCATCATTTGAAGCATTATATGGTAAGAAATGTAGAACACCCTTGTACTGGGATGAAGTTGGAGTTCGATCTCATTGGAACAAAAGAACCTGATACCAGAGTTGGAGTAAATGCAGAAACAAGTTAGGATAATACAAGATCGCCTTCGGGCAACCAAAAGTAGAGAGAAGAGCTATACCGATAATCGAAGAAGAGACTTGGAGTTTAGTGTGGGAGATCTAGTTCTCTTGAAACTCACGCCATATCGCGGAAAGCCTAGATGTCCAAGGGGAGGAAAATTAAGCTTCCAATATGTCAGACCGTTTCAGATTATTATAGGGTTGGTAAAGTGGCATATCGGTTAGCCTTACTGAGTGAACTAATGGGTATACATGACGTGTTTCATGTATCACAATTGAAGAAATATCATCCTGCACCGGATCATGTGTTCAATAATGACCAACTAGAGTTACATGTCGATCTGTCCTATGAAGAAAAACCAACAGAAGTTATAGAACAAAGCGTAAAAGAGTTACGTGGGAGACAGATTCCAATGTGTAAAGTTGTGTGGAGGCATCATAAAATTGAGGAGGTAACTTGGGAAACTAAGGAATATCTGAAGAAGAAGTATCCAGAACTTCTAAGTGTATGACTATTAAATTTCGAGGACGAAATTTTTCTTAGGAGGGAAGAATGTAACGACCCACTCGGTAAGCACCTCGGGCGATTTTGAGAGGGCGTTTGACGTTAACCTAGTGGTCGAGGTCTAACATAGTAAAACTTAAGAATTTGTGGTACGTACTTTTCAGCAGTTTGGAATAATCGGTAGTCTTATATAGGGTTAAAGTGGTATTTTCTTTTTATGGAGAAATACTAATTTTTTTATTATTTTTATTTATTTATTATTAGATTTTTTAGTGGGTTTTTTTAAAAAAATAAATAAATAAATTTTGGCCACTTGTCAAGCATGAAGTGCCACTTGGCATCTTGCATGCATCTTGGTATGTCTATAGATATGGGTGTTGAGGAGGGAAGAGAGAGTTGCTGAAAATTTTTCTTCTCCCCCTCCTCTCGACTTCCAACAAGTATCAGGTAAGCTTTTTTTAAAAAAATTTTTTTCTTTCCTTTTCTTTTCTTTCTTCCTTTCTTTCTTTACTTCTCCTGCATGCATGATGAAGAGAAACTGAAAGGTGTGTCTTCCTTTTGTTTTTGGGATTGAGTTTGTGTTGCTTTAGTGCCACTACTGACACCCATGTACATATATATAAATAATTAAATTATTTTTTTTCTTGGTCTCTTGGATTTATTTTTTGTTATTTGATGAAGAATATGGTTTGATTTTTTATTGTTAAGATAAGGTATTTAGGGTATAATTTGGTTTAAATTTATTTAATTTTTATGTTGATTTCCCTTATTTAATATTATATAAATTTAGTTATTTAATTTTTCTTGGTATAATTCTCTTATCTAAAATGTTTATATATATACCTAAATTTTTGTTAAATAATTTTAAAGTATTTTCTTTTATATATATTTTAGTACACGTAATTATTTATATTTTCAAATATATATTTAGTATATATTTTTGCATGTCTAGTTTTAGTATTTATATATTTTAAATATACGTTTATATGTACAATTTTAGTATATAACCTTTGTATATATATATATATTTACATGCATGGTCTTAGTATGCATATTTATAGGTACATACTTCAAATATTGATATATATATATATGTATATTTTTTCTCCCTTACGTGAAGCTTGTATATATATAAATGTATTTGAGGTGTTGTATATCTATATATAGAGTTAGGTATGGTGTTAGTATATATATGTATATATTTGCATGCATGGGGATTTGTACATAATTGTATGATATAAAGTCTTAATATATATAATTGTTGTAAATGAATTCTAATATATAACTTTATACACCGCTTGACAATATTCCTTAGGATTCTCAGTGTGACAAGGTAACTTACCTGAGGTCTACTAGATGAAGAGGCTTTTTGGGCAATTTGAGTTCCCAACATCTTATAGTGTGTGACTAAGGAATCAATTTTTGAGTTAATTTAATTTGGATGATAGCTTCATTAACAATCTCATTGTTTAGTTTGAGTCACCAAAAAACTCGCAGACAATGACTCTAAATTGGACATTTGAAGAGGTCGGTGATTAAAGGTGTCTTGGTTGGAAACCCGAAGGTTGTTTAGAACCACCTTGAGAAATAAGATTTGGGGTTGGATTGTGCCTATAGGAAATATTTGGGTGGTTCCTCCAACTAGGGGTATAAGTTTGAGAAAATGGGTCATTTTTCTGGTTGGACTAGTTTACCATGCTAGCCTGCTCAACAGATAAACCTTGTGAAGAAAAGTTTCCCAATTGACATTTAATACCAACATGGTCATAAGACCCACAAATTTCACAAACAACAAAAGATGTACCAACAACATTAACATTCATACAACCTAATTTCTAAGATAAAGCATCAAACTTAGCACTAAGATAACTTATGGCATCAACATCATACTTACTTCCTGTTCTCTTAGAACTTGCTCTATCACCAGGCCATTGGTAGTGATTTTGGGCCATGTTCTCCAAAAGATCATAAGCTTCATCTACAGTCTTGTTTATGAAAATACCACTGGCAGCAGCATCCATCACATTCCTTGTAGTGAAGGTCATCCTATTGTAGAAGATCTGAACAAGGAGCTACTTAGCTAACCCATGATGAGGATATGATCGCAGCAACTCCTGGAACCTCTCCCAAGCTTTATACTACGACTCTTCCTCCTTTTGCACAAAGGCCTGAATCTGATTTCAAGTTCGGGCTTTTTTCCTGGAGGATAGAACTTAATCAGGACAGCTTAAGTTAGTTGGTCCCGATTTGTGATAGATCTTGTTGGAAGTCTTGCAACCATTCTCTTGCCCTATCCTTAGTGAAAAAGGGAATAGCTTCAATTTAATGGAATCAGGAGTAACACCATTAACCTTCAAAGTGTCACAGACTTCAAGGAATATCAAAATGTGCATATTCGGATCTTCACTAGGCCAACCACCAAATTGATTTTGTTGAACCATTTGAAAGGGATAGGGTTTTAGCTACAAAGTATAAGCCTCAATAGTAGGCTTTACAATCCCAAAACTAAGCCCTGTAGCATTTCGTCTGGCAAAATCCTTCAATAACCTAGCACAGTCACCAATTTCATCCTCGTGTATCTTTTCCTTCAAAATAATTCTTCTCCTTGCACTGAATGTACGCTATACCTCAGGATCAAGAGGAATAAGATTGCTATGCCTTCGAGTTCTTCACATATAAGAAGAGACCCTCCAATTTAGAGAAGACAACGGTAAAATAAAAAAATAAAAAAAATAAATAAAAATAGCTTAATCTAACCAAACTTCAATAAAATTAATATCAACAAAACTGTTCCCCAGCAACAATGCCAAAAACTTTATAGAGATTTTCCCCAAGTGAACGGCCTATCGTGTAATAAATAAGTATCGATCCCATAGAGACAATTGTTAAGTACCAACTATTGCAATTTTAATTATCTAAGCCGACCTAATTTAATGATGCATATACTTGTACTAAATAATAGAAAAATAATTAAAAAGCAAAGTCAAAATCTTCTAGAAATCAATTACGAAGAAAACATCTAAGATAGGAGGTTCACCACAAAGAACTCTATTAATTTGGAATTAACTCTCCTAAACTGTTAATTATGTGATAAAAAAGACGAATTGTTCTAAGGTAATTATTGTCTCCTCTAAAAGTACAATAATGTATCTTAACCAACCTAATTCTTATTCTCATGGTGATTAAATCGAATAAGACCTATTAAGAATCGTGATATTCGTTTACTCCTTAGGAATAATAGGATTACTCTCGTGGTTTAAAAATTCATGTTTACTTCCTATTCATCTAATAAAGGATTTCACCTATCGGTCCTTCACCTAATTATTTAAAATCAAGAAATTATAGCGCGCAATATAATCGCAGGCATTAAGAACATAAAAATTAAATAACGATCAACAATAAAAACAGCAAAATTGAATCCACCCATCAACTAATAGAAATTCATTGTGCTAATCCCATCCTAGATTAAGAAATTACTCACACATATATGAACAATAAACTACAATCATCAACAAATTCATCTTGCAAATAAATAAACACGATAAAATAAAAAGACAGAAGAGAGAAGAAAAGAACTCTGCTCGATGAATTGAATTCAAAATCTAAGGTTGATCGTCCAAAATCTGTTCAGAAAAATCAATTCTTGTTCTTCAATTGAAAATACTATAAACTAGGGTTCTTAGAAGAATATATATATATATATATAGAGAGAGAGAGAGAGAGAGAGAGAGAGAGAGAGAGAGAGATAGAGAGAGAGAGAGAGAAGAACGATCACTTCTGAATCCTTTATTTTTTTCACCCTACACTATTACAATAATACCCTATTAAGTCTCCTAATCAACCTTTAAAATAAAAGAATAAAATAAAGATTAATTATAATAAGTCAAACATTTAAGTCTTCTAATATAATTCACAACCTGTTTTATGTGGCTGTATAGAATTTTGCGTGCCCACGTAAAATATCCAGAAACTTTTCAAATCTTAGAGGTTTGCGTGCTCGCACAAAGTGTCAGAACCTTCAAAATTCTTGTGGGGCTTCTACTCAATCGCGAAGAGACTTGTTTGATGACACACCATAACTTAGGCCCTTTTCTTGTGCTCCTCCTTTTATTACAAATTGCCCCCGAGTATCTCTCAATTAAGCCTTAGACTCTCCTTTGTCATTGTATTCATTATCATCAACTAAAGCGACCAAAATCAATCAATCAGCACAAAAGAAGAGTAAAGAAGTAATCTAATCCATATAAAGGAAAATCAATAGAAAAAGTCATAAATTCATTAAAACCATGACAAATGACGATTACTTCTATGCTATAAACATGACACTCTAGCCTCCATCAACTATAATAGCAATATTTCCAATCATCACCATATGAAAATATGGACCCCAAGAATAAAACTTGTGGAATACAGTGTTATTGACCTACAAGTAATGACGATAATGCCCCTATATGTTTGTACCCATCATTGAGTATAGGAATAATGTACTAACACATTCCTCAATGACATATATCATACTTAGATCTCTAGCCCACTAATCCGAGCTCTTTAATTTTTTCACTTTCTTAGGGAGGTATCCTTAAGTAAACACAAGAGTTATATATGCCAAAGCTTTGGTCTCTAGATTAACACGAAAAATCACAAGGGAGAGATTCGCATAGAAGTAAACATACAAGTGAGTTTGTCAATCCCATGAGTAGGGTTCTTCTCCCATAGTATACCATAGTAAATAATCTCTAGCTTCGCTAGACTGCCAAACATGCATGAATACCATAAGGCATTTGCCCACATAGTAGCATGTCAATCTTTAGTTTCTCTTCTTTTATAATACTTTCCAGAAACTAATATCACTACCAGGAAAAAGCTTAATAAGGACCAATATTACCGACCGAACTTAGTTGGTCGGTAACCTCCTTTAGTTATCGACCAATTACCGACAGAATAGTAGCTGGTTGGTAACTTAGAGGAAGTTACTGATCAAATTGCCAAATCGATCGGTAAGTTAGAGGAAGTTACCGACCTAATTGCCAAATCGGTAGGTAAGTCAGCATCCACAACTTACCTACTGATTCTGCAGTCGGTAACTTGTCTAAATTTTTAAAAGCACATGATTAAACTCTTCCCCCTCCCCCTTTTCAGGAACCCTTCCGAGTTCCCCTCCCAACTCTACTTCTGGGAGATTACACGAAGAAAGGGAAGAAAAGGAAAAGGAGATGAGAGAGAGCAAAGTAGAGTTGGGGGATGGGCAGACTGGGAAGCGCTGGTCAGTAGAAGAGAACTGGAGAAGGGGAAGAAGAACATGAAAAATGGTAAAGCTTTATTTTTTAGTCCCAAACTTTATTTTGTTTTCGTTTCAGTCTAAGTTTAACCCCAAGAATGATAAACCAATTAGTCAAATGAGAGTAAATGACAGAAGTCCTTATTCAATACACATTTGCATTTTTAAGAAATTCTTTATACACGCATCAAAGTTTAAAGTTCTAATTGACATAAGTGTATATTCTCGGAAATCAAATTGAATTTAATCCCTTCTACTATTTGGAATGGAAATTGCACTCCTTTTATTAAAAAAAAAAATTCAAATTCTGATATCATCTCTCATTCCGCCACGTGACAGCCAGGCCACCTGACTTCACCACGTAACCTTTGCCGCGCCAGCATCCACGTTCAACTTCTTTTTCTCTGTTCACGAAGCACACGAGAATTCTTCCTAATTCTTTAAAGTTCAAGGCTTCTTTCTGAGCCATTTCGGAGCTTTGAATTCTCATAATTTGTCATTAGACCAATATCCCTCCCTCCTTACTCATGGAGGTTCCGGTGGGCTTTCTCGCTACAATTTGGAGCTTTGTTTACTTCTTGCCCTTCTTCATCTTGCTCTTCATTCTTGGCACACTCAAAGGTTTTCCCTTTTCCTTTTCTCTCTGAAATAAACTAATTATACTTTTTAAAAAAAGGTTTAAGAGTAATTCTACTTGTTATTTATGCTTAAATCACGCAGATATAAAATGGGATATTCATATATATCTGAGTAAAAAAAAAAAAAAAGTGGGTAGGGCAGCTTCAGTGAATGTGTGAGTCTTTTTGGTGTTTCTTATGGATAAATAAATGTGTAAGAAGATTTTCTATTAATTATGAAAAAAGAAAAGCAAAATTAATCAAAGCTATGGGGGAGAAAGGGGGTGGAGGGCTTGAATTTATGAGTGGATTTAATGTGGTTTGTTGAACAGGGATGATCATTGGCCCGATTGTGGTAATTATTGTTGCAGTTGGGAATTCTTCTGTGGCCATCGGAATGTGGCCCGCACATTTTATCTGGACCTACTACTGCGTTTCCAAGTATGTTTTCTTTTTAACTTAGAAAAAAAAAGTTGGAACTAAGTATGTCTTCTTATAGTAAAGTCAAATTCTCTATACATCTTTAGTTGGATAAACTGCAAAAAAAAATTATCCAATTTGTTCTTTTTTCTTTCATGAACTTGGCTACTGATTTCTTTTTCGACTGCAATTCCTCAAACTGGCTTTAATCTTTTTTTGTTTCTTCATAAAAAAGATAAAAGCAGATTATTTAAGCAACAGAGAACAGGCCCGTAGTAGTCTTTATATGTTTTTTGTTTTGGTAGCAAGTTTTGAGCTAATTGTAGTAGTTGGTTTTGAGCTGTCACTCAGAAGCAAAAGGCTGGGATGGGTTCTGAAGATTGTGGTAATGGTGACTCTGCCTCTTCCTCTGATTATTTGGCCAATTATGGCTATGATTGGGAGCCTTCTAGGCGGGATAGGATATGGTTTCTTTGCTCCTTTGATTGCCACATTTGAGGCCATTGGACAGAATGTGAAAGACAAATTCTATCACTGCTTTGTTGTGAGTATATGTTCTGTTTACAATTTGTTTTCAAAATGAGGCTGCACATGACATACCCAATTCTTGTGATATTTTGTTGTTTTATCTTATACTGGAAAGTTAATCGAGCTGTATTTCCAGCAGAATAGAGATAGTTAGTTATTCCACCCACAGCCCGTATACATTATATCTCGTCTCTAGTTTCAGTTTTCTGGATATGTTGCAATTTTAAGTTTCAAAATTACATAAATATGGTAAAGAACATGATAAAATGTCAGTGGATGCTTGCTTTTCGCTGAAAGGGTGTTCTATGCTTGGGACCTTTGGCCAACTATGATTTCATGCAAACAAAGTGCACATCGTGGCTGGCCTCAAAATTTTGAATTTCTCTCGTCTTCTTTTGAATGATGAGGGAAAACCATGATTCGTGTGGAGAAAATAGTCGTATAAGCTTTTTCCTTTTGTTATTAAGATGTGTTCCGGGATGTGGAAGCAGATACTTTAGGATGGTCGTCAGATTTTATATGCCAAAGATTCCGAGCTATTCACATTGTTCAAATAAAACATAGGCTTCTTTAATGAACTAAAACAAAGGCATGCATCGCTTTTGTTATTTATCCATTCAGAAGTTGCAGCACTGGACGTAGGCCAGTTCGGTCTGGTCATATATATTAACATGGTTACTATTCTCCATCGCATGAATTAACTTTCAAATTCTTCCTTTAGTACTGACCTCTTTGGCATCAATTCCAAACTTATCATGTGCAATAAGGATTCAAATTTATCACCTTCATTTTTAAAAAAAAAAAAAAAAAATAGCATGACATATACTTTTAATATTTAGCCTTTATGTGAGGTGGCAATTAATATTTGGCAGGCCTTTGCTGTTGCTTTAATATTAGTCGTTAAAATTTATCACATTAGCTTATGCAATTTATTAATTTATTAGGATGGTTGCATTTCCACCATCATGGGAAGTTGCACTGTTGTACGGGACTTCACAGATTTTTGCTTTCATTCATACTTCTCTTACATGGATGAACTGTCAGAGGAGATACACGAGGATGAAAAACCGATGGATATAAAGTAAGCTTGTCAAACATTTCAAGCTGTTGATCTCTCATAGGAGTCAGCAGATATCAAGTAGTTCGGTATCACTTTTTTGTCGTGCTTTTCAGGTTCTCAAAGCTGCCGAGTTCTCTTTTGTTGTCAGTTCTTGCTATTCCAGTAGATATCCCAGTTATTACAGCTATAGCTCTTTGGAAGAGCCCATACATGTTAATCAGGGGTTGGAAGAGACTACTCGAAGACTTAATTGGTCGGGAGGGTCCATTTCTTGAGACAGTATGTGTCCCATTCGCAGGTCTTGCTATATTGTTATGGCCTTTAGCTGTTGTTGGATCTGTTATAGCTGCTACACTCACCAGCTTCCTCCTTGCCCTTTATGCTGGAGTGATTGTCCACCAGGTGAATTATATTTCTTTTCTGTCTCTTCTTTGGCATTGTCTTAACCTAAAGTCTGCCAGAGACTTAAAGGATGAATAGATATGTTTTGGTTTTCATACAAAAACATCTTAACGTTTAATATATAATTGCAGGAAGACTCAGTGAAGATGGGACTTTCATATATTGTGGCTGTCATTTCAATGTTTGATGAATATACAAATGACTTGCTTTACCTGAGAGAAGGGTCATGCTTTCCAAGGTAGGGAAAATAATTTGACTGAAACCACTTTAAAGTGATAAACTGTATCCATTTTATTTGTGTTTGTGATTTAAGTGCGAAGTGTGACTTCTCATGGATTCAAGGGCCTTGCATTTCAGGCCCCACTATCGTAGAAACACGGATTCCTCAGATTCTGTCAAGGCAAGAAAGCGCATTGATAAGAAGAATGAAGGAGAAGGGTCACGCACCTCCAAATTGGTCTCAGAAGGATCAATAACTCTGAAGGAGGCTATCCAAAGTTATACGCCTATGCAGGTTTATCATCATTCAAATATCATTCACGTTTAGTAGCATTTCATGTAATGTTGGGTATGGAATTGAAATACTGATGCAGGTGTGGGATTGGCTTTTTAGATCGTGTGAGGTAAATGGTAGGATTCTTCTACGAGAAGGCGTAATAGATGCCAAAGACATTGAGAAATGCATTGTGAAAGGAGATTGTAAGAAGTTAGGAGTCAAACTCCCTGCTTGGACCATATTACAATGTCTGCTTGCATCTGCAAAGTTGAACTCTCCTGGTTTAGTGATTTGTATGTCATTAACTTACTAATCCTATTCTTTCTTCTGATAAGTCCTGGTTATGGAAGACCAACAATTTTATTCATGTCAACATTCTAGCTGATGAGGTCGAGTTAACAATGACTAATTGGCCAAGGGACAAAGTTTTTGAGTGGTTTATCCGGCCGCTTTTCGTAATGAAGGAGCAAGTCAAGGGACTTCAGTTGAAGGAGGACGAGGAAATTTGCCTCAAAAAATTGATCATGGTGCACAAAAACGAAAGACCAGATGACTGGGATAACACGGGTTTTCCGTCCAGTGACAAGGTTAGAAGAGCGCAACTGCAGGCTCTAATTCGGAGGTTAGTACTACAACTCTGTCTTCTTTATGCTTCTGAAGTCTGTATAAATTCCATGCTGTTTATCAATGACTACACATTTTATAATGGGTGCAATACCTTTAACATCTAGTCCAACACAAACTATTCTAGTGATCTTCCGTCTTTACGAGCTCTGTTTCTCAGTGTCTAGGTATGTGATACTAGGTTATATGAGGTATCTCATCCAACTCTGGTGGATCTCTGTTTATGTTTATTGTTGACGTGTCTTTTACTTGGATTCATATCTCCTTCTATGTTCATGTTGACAAGCGGGTACGTCAATATGCTAAAACCTGCTTGGCTCCTCGTAGGCTGCAGGGAATGGTTGTGTCCATGTCTAGAATCCCAACATTCAGAAGGCGGTTCAGGAATTTAGTCAAGGTATTATACTTGGAGGCATTGCAGACGGGCCTCATTGTGAACCAGGATGCTAGTACAACCCTGAAACTAGCCCAAGACAAGAAACATCATCCGGGAAGATGGAGGCTAAAGGCGAACGACATAGAGGTGGATTGGACAATCCACGATAACAATAGCAATGTATAATGGCGGACGATCCACTACAGCAACAAGGTATAGTTAGTCTTTAAGGAAAAAACTACAATGTTGATAGTTCAGCGGTACAGGCTCATTAGTTTCATGACAGCAATGTATGTATACAGTTCAAGGTAATCTAGAGAAAAGAAACTACATAGTCAATATAGCTTAGCTTAATGGTATGCAATGATGATCCTCTTTAACCTTTTGATGCCTGAGCTCTATGGTCAAATTAAATGGTGGGCGGTCGAAATTGGACCCTTAGTTTTCAATTGCAAAAGAAAAAGTACTCAACTGACAATCTCATTAACTTAAGGTATTGACACTTAAAAACAATCCTTGCCCTACTTACACTACATGACTTATTAAACTTATTTTAATGGAAAAGTATGCAATTTATGTGTCAATCGATCAATATGGAATGATGGGTCATCAACTGACTACAACTCAATGACCAATTAAAAATAAAAAATTAATTAAATTTTGATAAATTTTAAGTTGGTCTCTCAAAATATAGTGTTGTATTAATTGGTGACTTTAAATTATAAGATTCTCTAAAAAGAATTTTCAAAATTTAAAGAACAGTTATCTAAAAGATTTTTAAAACTTAAAGCGGTTAGTTAAGTACCTTATAGAAGTCGAAGTAATTATTTTATAGAAGTAAGGTGAGGGGTTATCTAAACTTAAAACAATTATGTAGTTACTTTATAAAAGTAATCTGTTTTTTTTATAGAATCCGGAATCGACGGCCTAGCCGACCCGATTTACTTATAAACCAGATGAGCAGTCGCTTAGTCAAACCCGCAGTTTGACCGGGAGCCAGGATAACCCAAAAAACCAGATTTTTTTTTAATTCTTTTATTTTTTTTAAAAGCTGAAGTTGTAAAAATTAAAAAATCCCTTGTGTTTGGGAACCTTAATCTGTGTTTGAATTAATCAAGCACTTTGAAATATTTGTTGATTAAACTTTTGTACTATAATATTTGTGTTGAATTAGATTTTCATTTGTGTTAGGGAATAGAAGATTTGTACTTTTTTTTATTTAGGTTGAATGAATATGTTCTAACTTTTAAGTATCGTTAGGCAATATTTATCATTTTTTTTAAAAAGAGACATTGATAGGTAGTTAGCAATTAAGTATCTTAGTTATTTTACTAAATTATTAATATATTAAATATAGATATGACATTATAATGATGTCATTCAGTTTTTTGTATCTGATCGATTTGACTCAGTGATCTAATAGTCAAACCAGTTCGATTTTCGATTCAACATTGATTCAAATGCCATAAAAAATGAATGTTGGAATGCTCTTTAACTCGCCACCAGACACCTAGAAGTACTAAGAAATGTAAGAGATAGAGTAATAGCGAGCTCATTACGGTTCTTTCTCTCACATTTAGCATGGGACTTTCGAACCAAATTGGGGCTCAGTCCAAGTGTTACCGTCTGCAACAGGGTTGCCGAGAAGTCCTTTAAGGACATAGTATCGAATGGTAAACTACTCCCCCTTATCTACATGGGGGATGAATCTTTAGATGAATTTGTAGCAACAGATTTACCGCGCCTTGAAAGGTTGGCTGCCAATCCTGATGAATCATTGATATGCATGCAAATAAGCCTATATGACTATAAACAACTATGGAGACCGTGGCAAAAAGCTCTAATCATTAAGATTCTAGGACAGTAGCCTACAAGACATTTATTCCCCCCGCATTAAGAAACTTTGAAAACTTGGTTGGGAATGTGAAATCATTTACTTGGAAGGCGACTATTACATCGTTAGATTTCGACCTCCAAATGATTATGAAGAGTCCTTAATGATGGCCTTTGGATGGTGCTTTGCCACTACTTCAAGGTGGCAAAGTGGCGTCCCAATTCCCGCATTTCTCAATCTGGTTCGGATTCGATTTCTAAAAATCCCAATTGAATTCTTCCAAGAGAATTTTCTGCTCTGCATGGGGGTGCTGGTGGGGCGTGCAGTAAAAATGTATCTAAACAACGCTCTCAAACTCGAAAGGAAAATTAGCCAGAGTTTGTGTGAGGTTGATTTCAGCCAGCCCCTCGTACATATTATCTCAGTTATAGGTCATGTAAAGCCAGTGGAGTACGGGGGTCTTCACATGATCTGCTTTGGTTGCGGTGAATATGGTCATCAGATTGAAGCTTGTTCGAAACTTAGGAATGTCGCAGAGGTACCACCCTCTATCCCAAACCCTTCGCCAGCATCACGGTTAATAGCAGAATTCTCAACAGCAAAGAAAAGGTGGAAAAGACAATCAGGCTAACAACTACAGTCCTTGGACGGCGCCGAAACAGCCAGTTCGCAAGTGGGAGGCAGCAAAGGAGTGGCCGGCGTCTAGCAAGATAGAGGGATGATTGGCCAAAAATTCACCAATCATCCAACGGGACATAAGGAGAAAAATATAGAAAATAAGCCCAGGAAAAACAGGCATCACACCTAGGGGATCACGTTTTGACGTGCTGGAAGATTTGGGGGAGGATTCAGATTCAGTGGAGGGTGGGATTTGGATGAGTTAAAATCCAATTTGAAGAACATCCCTAACCCCTTTGCATCTTCCACTTTAGCAGGCTCGGCCCATGATAGGAGGGCCCAGTGGCACTAGAAAAGGGTTGAGAAATGCATAAAAAGATCACTACCTCACAAGTGGCCTAAACTCGTTCCACTAAGGAGAAGCCAAATGCAACTTCTAAGCCCTATCTTGCTTTGGACCAAGGGCAGGCTCCAGCTCAGGATAGCCCAACCAATTCCAACTCTAAAAGGAGGAGTGGCCCATGACCAAAGCAGTCCTCGTGCAGTCTAGCTCTGAGGGTAATGCGTTTAACGGGAAAGTGTCATTAGGCGAGCAATCCCCATCAGAAACAAACCTCATTGAGGTTGAAATTGTACAGGAAGGTACACAATTTTCTCAAGATAATTTATCTCTGCCCCAATGGAGTGGCGACCCAATGGAGGATGGCAGCGGCATATATGCATAATTTCTATAAATTGCTTGTCCTGGAATTGTCGTAGAGAAGCATCATCTGAAATTTTATCTACACTACATGATTTACTCCTGTTACATAAACCTAGAATTCTTATTCTTGTTGAAACTAAAGTTCAAAGTTCTATTACATACACTATTATCTATAAATCTCATCTTATAAACACTGTACTTGTTGAGGTGATGGGTTTCTCGGGTGGTATATGGTTTCTTTGGGATGATAACATAGTGGGTATTGAAGTTTTAAGTGTCCATGATCAGATTGTTACCATTGTCGTTAAGTAAGGTAATGACACAAAATGGTCTGCTCCGCAGTTTATACTTCTCCTAAGGTAGAGTTTCGACATCAACTTTGGGAATACTTGGAAAACTTGGGAGGGTGTATCGGCCTTCCTTGGCTCCTCATGGGAGATAAGAATCAAGTTTTGCTCTCGTCATATAAAGTTGAAGGTCGAGAGGTCAATAAAAGACAGTCTATGGCTTTTTGGAACGTTATTGATGCATGTAACCTTATCGATATGGGTTTCTCTAGTCCTATGTTTACTTGGCTGAAAAAGATAACTGGTAATCGGTTAATCATGGAGAGGCTGGACAGATCCTTGTGTAGCCCTCAATAGCTCTATCTCTTTCCCACATCAATGATTACTCACCTTCCTTGCTTGGAGAGTGACCATTGTCCTTTGCTGCTAAGTCTTTGCTCGTCTCATCAATAACCAAAAAGCATACCCTCCAAATGCTGGCTAGTTGGTTTGAGCATGAGGATTTTCGTGGCATGGTGCAAACTCACTGGCAAAAAGAATACTCTGATTTTATGAGATTTCATAAGGACTTTGCGGCAGGGGGCTCAATAATAGAATAGAGAAGAGTTTAGCGACAATTTTTCAGAAGAAACAGAACTGCTTGAAATGACTATCTGGCATCCAACGAGCTTTCCAGCAAGGTCCATCTAATTTCTTGGCCAATCTGGAGCAAGAAATCACCGAGGAATATGGTAAGCTCCTGTGATATGAAGAGTTACTTTTGCACCAAAAGTCCAAAGAGAAGTGGTTTTATGGAGGGAAAACGGAATACTAGGTTTTTTCACATTTTGGCCGTTATTTAAAAACGAAAGAAACTAGTATCTGCTCTAGGAGACTCGTGCGACAATTGGGTTTATGAAACCGAGAAGCTCAAGACTATAGCACACGATTTCTATATTAATTCGTATATATCCGAACCATACACTACATGTGATACCTCTACTTGGACATTTCTTCCTTTGTCTCACTCAGATAAACGTTGACTTAACCATGAGGTATCGAAAGTTGAAATCAAAGAAGCAATGTTCCAAATGGGGACGAATAAGGCTGCGAGTCCAGACTATTTTCTTTCTAGATTTTTTCAAAATTATTGGGATATCCTTGGTGCCTTGATTGTGAACTTCATACGAAATATATTTCAAACAGATCGTTTTTGCAAGAGCTTAATGCTATCATTGATACCTAAAAAGAATAATGTGTAATATATATCTCATTCAGACCGATTGCTTTGTTTAACGTCCTCATGAAAATTGTTACAAAGGTCATTGCAAATCGGTTGAAACTGTTGATATCGAAACTAATTGGAGAAACTCAAAGCAGCTTTGTTCTAGGAAGACAAGTGGTAGATAATATTTATTTGGCACAAGAAATCATTGATACAATGAAAAAAAGAAGGGCCGGAAGGGTTTTATGGCTATCAAAATTGACTTAGACAAAGCCTATGATTGTATTGAACGGGGGTTCTTGGAACAAGTACTTCAGCTTATCATGAGGTGCACATCCATGGCCTCACTATCAGTTCTTTTGAACGACAAACAATTGGAGAGTTTTAAACCATCCCATGGAATCAGACACGGAGATCCATTCTCTCCTTACCTATTTGTCTTGTACATAGAGGTTTTGAGCCAACGTATCTTCTCAAATGTAGAAGAGGGCAGGGAATTAAATTGTCCTGTCAGGATCCTATCCTGTCTCATCTCTGTTTTGCATATGATCTTTTCTTCTGTTTAGGGCTAGTTCAGATGCTCAAGCAAGACTTATGGAAAAAATTGTCCGGGAATTCTGTAATTTCTCTGGATAGAAGGCAAATTTCGTCTCTCAACTACTTTTGGAATACCCATCACAAAAAACCTGGTATGTATTTGGGGGTACCTCTTTTACATCGCTGTGTAGGAAAGGATACTTATCAGTGTCTTGTGGATAAAGGTTGACAGAAACTTAGTGCTTGGAAATGGAAAACTTTGGCTATGCTGTTACGGACGCTACTCATCCAAACATCCTTCTCAACTATCACAAATTATGCCATGCAATCTACTCTTCTCATAGTTCATACGATGAAGCTTATAGAAAAAGCCAATTGGCAATTTTTATGGCAGAATTTAGATGTGCGAGGAGATTTGCATACGGTTGCTTAGTCCAAAGTCTGTCAACCAAAGATAAGAGAAGGTTTGGGTTTGAAGGGTATGAGAACCCTTAATCATATTTCCTAAGATAGGTTAATGTGGCAGCTGTTGTCTCATCCAAATCAGTTGTAACTCGTGTACTACATGGGAAATATGGAGACAGAGAGGTTGATTTTGGAGAAAATTTTAAGTCCCCATCCCATGGTTGGCTACCAAACTCTGAAAAAGGGACTGGCTTGGGAGTTACTAGATGGGAAGACCATTCGCTTTTGCATTGAAGATTGGCTCGGGAACGGAGCCTCTTGGATGGATGCCCGGTACCTGTTCCTTTGGAATTGCAGGGCTAACTTTGTGACAAGCCTTCCCTCTCGAAGTGATGGAGGAAAATGATGATATGCTATAGCAACTACCAAGTTTCATATGAGAGAAAATATCTTTGGCTTTGGGTACTAGTTGGCAAGAAGGGACAAGCCTAGATGGACGGCAGATAGCCGAGCTATCTTCTCCTCCGCAATGGCCCTTGATTTGATTTTGCCCCCTCTGCCGAATGATCACCAGAATCTGAAAAAAGTTCAGAAATTCTAAGGTTCGGCAAGTAAGAAATAAGGGATTAAAGACCAAGCTCCAACTCTCAACCCAGGGAGTGGCAATAAACCCCTGTTGTAAGTACTATGTTTGCATGTTGGAAAATGAGCTACACTACCTAAAGGACTATCCAGCGGCTTGTAGAGTTTGGAAATAGCTTCTCCCAAGAAAGTTTGTATCTCATTTCTTTAACAGCCCCAATGTGCTTGATTGGATCGATTGGAGCATCTCTCAAACTTGGAACTTTTCCTAGTTACAAATTGGTCTACAATTTTTTGCATTGCTTGTCATTGGATATGGCGATGGCACAATGATAGGATCTTTTCAAATAATAAGGAACATGTTTATGTAACCTCTAAACTTAAGATTCTTAAATAATACGTTAGAGATTTCCTTGTAACTAGGGGCTCAGCCCTATATCTCGTACATGAGTTTGTACTAGGTTGATAAATAATAAGATTGTCCCCTCAACCAAAAAAATAAAATAATTAGAGCCAAATTTGTCAATTTCTCACTTTTGTAATTAGAGTTTTTTTTTTTTTTTGCCTTAAGAAAGTCCCTCCTTATAAATTGAGGTGTAAAATAGTTTTTTTTTTTCTTGTAATTGCAAGACTTCTTTTCTTCAAAATATTTTTTTTGGGTAATAATTTTAAATCATGTTTAAAATCTCCAAAATGTCTTATATTATAAAAGGGTCAAAGTACTTTCTAGGACCACATCTTCTAATACACGTTATACAGTTTTCAAACATCTTATTCATATACAACAAGGGGCCCTTCCTTAGGTATCTCCACTAACTTGTCAAATGAAAATTCTTGAGTTCAAACCGCTAGTCTTGTGATCCGATTTGAATGACTCATAACCTCTCACTTGACAAATTAGATGGAGGTACTTAAAGGGAAGACCTTTCTTTTATTTTTTCCCCCAAAAGCCAGATGGACCCTTGAAATAAAAGAAGATAAATACCATGATCATTTTTAATATATTGTTATCTTTTAATATATAACGAATTCAACACTCATTCATTTACATTCTTTCCCAAAATTTTTCTCTCTAAAAATTCAAGAATTTTCAAACTTCAATTAAGTAAAAATATTAAGATAATCGTGTACTGTTTTTTACTAGCAATTCTATAAAAATATTAAACAATTATTATAATTTTAATTTTTAAAAATTTATTTTGTATAAATTTACAATAAAAACTCTTTAAAATATTAATACTTACAAAGAGAAAATTGAGGTGAAATGTGTTGAGTTCGTCGTATGCTAAAAAATGTACAAAAATCAACGATAAGACACTTCAAAAATCACAATTAATGGCTATCTTGCATATAAATATAAAGTTAACCTTACATATAAAACTAGCTCGAATTTACAGTTAATTACGCAACTTATAGGATTTTTTTGCACAGACTACTCATCTACGTGCTTTCGTACGTAACAAAGTTTGTAAAACAAAGTTTTTTTCTACATGTTAAAAACATTTTAAAAAATCCCTTTCTTCTTTGCATTAAATATAGTTTATAAATAATTCTCACAATTTATTATTTTCTTTATATAGTTTTTATATCCTTTATGCAATTATTAACTCCCAAATAAATAATTGTTTAATTATCTATTTAAACATCTTTTTTTTTAAGAAAAAAATATAATTATATATTATTAAAATCAAACATAATAACACGTGATACATCATGTTGTATGTTTCTAATTCATGCCTGGGCTATATCAGAAACTAAAGTAGCCCTAGCAAGTAGATGGACCGGACTATTTCCTGACCTATCAACATGAGAAAAGAAGATGGAAGAAATATCTATACTATCACAAAATCTAGAAGACAGAGCATCAAGTTCAGATGTATCTTCATCAATAGTAGTAAGACTATTGATAGTTAGAAGCAAGTCATTTTCAATGACAATGTGAACGCTCAGGGGGAGCCTGTGATATATTCTTTGATGATAGCTAGAAGTTCCCCATAATCAACTCTGATGTCCCATGCGAGAAATAGATTTAGCTAAATGCGAGATACCCAAATGATTTCGAACAATTATACCAATACCAATTTTATCATCTGAAAAAGTCATATTTGTATTAACTTTAAGAGTCCCAGGACTAGGGTGTTTCTAAACTCTAAAAGAAATCATTCGAGAAATAGTCAAGGGAGAGCCTCTATTAGCCTTTAAGAACTCTGCTGAAAAAGACATGGCTTTTAAAGTAATTGAGCGTGCATCCGTAGAGGTGTCACCATGATGTTGTTGATTTTGAACAAACCAAATGAGTCATACACAAGTTGCAAAAACAACTTCTTCTTTCCCAAAATGTAGAGAGATAAAAAACATGATATCTTTGAAACTAAGAGCAGGATACCTAGACCATTTTGATCCAAGAGGTATATGTTCCCAAACTTGTTTAGCAAATGCACAATTAAACATTGCATGTCTGTCATCTTCATCCCAGTACCCACAATGAACACAATGAATCCTATTATGTAAACTTTTTCTCTGTCGATTTCTCCCTGAAAAAAGAATATTTAAACATCCTTCCAAATGAAGAGGCGGAATTTCGGCTGGATCTAGAGGTTATAGATGTAATTCCAAAGCTTGGATTCTTGATGTCTGCTAGAAGGACCTTCAGATAAAAGAGAGCATTTGGTGAAATCCCTGCCTACCTTATACCCCGATTTGACTGTGTACATACCATTCAAAGTGTAGTTTCAGATCAACTTATCTTCAGGCTATGCAAGGTTGAGTGGGATTTGAAGATCTATTTAAACACCTTTACAAATAATTTTTCCAAGTTAATCCTTCTCTATATAATTCCATATTCGAAGTTGCGATCAAATCTCTTCATTAAAAAGAATCGATTCAATACATTTCTTATGTACCCATGATACTATATGAGATTGGAATCAGATTGTGGATCAATCTGTATTGATTGAATGCCTCCATTATGGCAAAGCCACTCTTTTTTGTTGTAGATCTTTCAAGTCATTCCTGCAGGATATCGTACCCATTTTTTTTCCTGATTCTTCGAAAAAATGATTCATTCTCTTTATAAAATATAGGAGGTAGAACCAATAAAGATTTCTTTTTCGATTCATCCCTAGAGCTGAATACCTCATTCAAGAATTGTTTTTTATCCAATCCATAGGAATCAATAGAAAAGACAAATTCCTTATGATACACTAGATCCGGCTCGATTATTGTTAGAGTGAATAGATCTACCATTTCTTGAAATCTCTCTTCTGATTCAAAATCGTGGTATAACATGTATCCTCCCTGGTTCCGGTCTTGTAATAGATGAAATAAATCAAAAAATGGATTTTTATTCAAGAATGAAATCTTATTGGAACTGCCTATATCTGGTTCATCCTTTGGAACCATATCACATCTCGGATCTGATGAAATAGGATGAATTGAGACGGTCATCCTCTAACTTTGGTTATTATTACTATTATTATTATTATTATTATCATTATTATTATTTTGATAAATTTAGTTATTTTATGAAATTTTTATTTTGTTGGTGTATGTCCATATATATATATATATATATATCAAAGGGTAATTCTTATAAGATAAACATACATTATCCTCTAGTAAGATAAGTGATATAATCACTAATTTAATCCTATCCTATTCATGTCGAATGATAGAAACAACTATCTCTATCCTTTGTCTCCTATATTCTTATGCCTATAAATAGAGCTTTAGAGATGCTTTGTAAGAAGAATAAATAATAATAATTATTATTTTCCCTTCATGTGTTTCTCTTGCCTCTCTTCTTATATCCAGATTATATTTTAGTTTATATATTTTTCTGTTGAAAGAATTTCAATAATTTTATAACACGTTATTAGCACAAGCCTCTACCAAAGAGGTTTTATGAAGTTGAAGTAGATATTTTAGAAGTGCATATGAAGATTTTGTATGCCTTTCAAGCTTCTCGCAAGAACCTATATATTTCGTATTATTTAAAGGTTAAAGTAAGTTCTTCCAAACAAAATCTTTATTCCATTTTAGTTAAATTTGTGTGTGACTCTTCATATTTTAGGAAGAAATTATCTATTAAATATGAATATTTGGTGCTAAAATCCATTTAGGTATGGTGATCCTGAAAATACCAGAAGAAAATTTATAAAGCATCAATCAATTTGATTTTGGTGATATTTGAGAGAATATATATAATCCTAGAAGAGGATTGTCATATAACCATCAGAAAATATTATTTATATAAACCAGTTATAATAGATGATGTTTGTTGGTACAGAAGTATATCTATTGTATGAGTTTGTTACTTTTAGAATTACTCATCAATCAAAGTTATATAGAAGAAAATTATTATTGGTGATATAGTAGAGGAAGAATTCTTCCCTTTCCATATCTCATATATGCTCTAAAGTAGATATATCGAGGAGAATGTTTTAAATAATGTTTTTAAATCGATCTCATGTTTATTTGTGATTGAAAGAGAAAATAAGTCATTAATGAAGTATTATAATGTCCGACCAATAGTTTTATATCATTACCTGAAGTGAATGAATGAACTAGATCTTGCAATTTATTTATGAGTATAATACGGTTGTATTGGGGTCTTGGTTGTGATAAAAATATTCTCCAAAATCATCTTGGTTAAATGACTTATCAAATTCTTAAAATATATTCTTCACATGAAATGACAAAATTATGAGAAAGAAAATAAGAATTATGATTTAATATATTATGAGGATAATATCAATGCAATATGAATTAGTATTTGTCAAGTACTTGTAGTATATTTGACATTCTATTTTGCTAATTAATTAGCATAAGCAATGAAAGAGCGAAAAATATTATTTTACTTCCCTTGATGAAACTATAGCTATTGATATTAATGGTATCAATAATGATCATTCACTTTAGTATGGTATATGCAGATGTAGCCAAACTTCTCTGAATCTCTTTAAGAGAATTTTTTACATTTTGATTGTTGATAAAATTTGTCTAGTAATTGAATTATTATTATTTTATTTTCTAATCAGGTTGTAATTTTTTTTACATTTCAAGTTTATATAGGATGTAATTTAATTTTCTTATTATTTATAATTAGTTTCATTTTTATTTATGAATGAAAATATGGTATGTGTCATATCTATATTACTCATGTTTGAACATAAATATGAAAGTGGAAATGGTAGTCTCGTTATAGAAGAACTAGTTAAGTGTAAGCTCTACAAGAGCTAGTTAATTGCAACTCTAAACGAGTTATTATTACCTGAAGTATTTAGTACGAAATGCACTACATCCACTAAAGCATTATTAAAACTTTTTTTTAATTTAATAATATTTCAAAAGAAAGACGATCTTGAGAAAGTGGATGAAATAAGTGTATATGTATTGCTATTTTTTATTCCATTTGAACAAACTTGTATTATAAAAACTATCACTTTCCTTCCACAACTCATCTAAAATTTATGGATTTGAGAGGGATTATTAAGTAAACTTGAAGTTTACTGATTCAAATAATTATATATAGACGTGGCCGGTTGTACCATCCTGAATCACTAATTAAAATACGAAAATCTATTTAGAATTCTTGAATTCATTATTACAATTAATTCTCATATGCTACATATTTCTAAGGCAAAATGATTATATGAATATTGACAGTATTACTTAGGGTTGAATGTGTTAGGGAATAAATACTAAGAAATATTAGTCAATGCATTGAATATACATATATATATTTGTTTATACGTAACATGTTTGCGTCTTCTTGATTATGTGCACTCATATTTAAATTTCTCGTACCAACATAATTTGTCCCAATACTACTGCTAGTATTATATGAATATCCCGAAGAATATATTCATGCACCAAATGTTTTGAAGAACCATAGATATCTTGACATGATTTAAATAAATTTTTAGTAGAACTTGTTCGTATTTTACCAACAAAACATATGAATTCTCCTCTTTATGTTGTTTGTGGTTAGTAACCAAATAATTAGATTAAATATTATTATATATATTTTCTTGTTCCACCACAAAAGTAATAAGATGAAACCACAAGAGAGGTTATAAAGAAAATATGTAGGGAGCAAATCACAAGGGGAAAGATTAGCATTTTGATTATTTTAGATATGTTCCCCAATATAAAGAGGAGATGATATATATGAAGATGAAACTGGATGAACTATTTTATGTCTCATCTTGATCCTTATAAAAACATCTTGAATTAAAGTTCAAATTATATATCTAGTCAAGCATATATACTGACCAACATTCGGTTTCAAAAATGCCCTGTTATACTTTATGTCCCCGAATGATAAAATTACCACTACAAATGAATTTGAGACACAACTAAAATAGTGGTAGATAAGCCGGTTCTAAATGATATGATGGATTTCTCATATATGAAATGAGAAAATCATTAATATGATCACATAGTGCGAAATCGAGAAAAAAAAATTCTAGCAAAATTTTTCTAAATATGACATGTATTGTTTCTGGAAGAAATTCAAGTACTTAAAAGTTGTGATATAATAAGATCTCAGTATGTCATATCTTGATTATAAATTATTATGAAACCGCAAAATAATACAACACATTGATGGTATATGCGCATATTATTATGAATCTAAATGAGGATCTAAAATAAAAGTTTACAGAATCGAAATTTGAGAATGAAACTCAAGATTTGACTTTCGAGATAATAATATAATGTTCGTATGAAAAATATGAAATGTTTGAACAGTTAAACAAGTATACTTGATGTGTAAGAATATTCCTAGTAGGATTTATATACTTGAAGTGTAATTCTAGTAGGGTGAAAATAAATATCATTTTATGAAAATAGAATGTGAACCGATATATAAATTACAACTTGTGGAATGAGTCTTCGTAAATTCTAGAATTAAGTACGAAGAATAAAATTTTCTAATCATGGATACAAATATATTTGATTTTATCACGTAAATTATTTATTATCTACACGAAGTCCTATAAGGACTCAAGATACCTAAGGTATATATGAATAACATTCTTGAAGAACATGACATCATTATCTAAGTGATATTTTTAAAAGAATAATATTGGAATATCTAACATGTCCGTGAATATATAGAAATCTATATATGAAATTTGCTTATATATGATTATATATTTATTAATAGCATGTCCTTATTGCATGACTTACTAATGATCACTTTGATAAATTAGTGTTTCTCATATCAGGTGGAAGACAATCATTAGTAATAGAAGAACATCACAAACAAGAGGAATGTGATCACTATATCACTTGTCTCGCATATGCATTAGTGAATCAGAAGTCCACAAGTTTGTTCATTTAGTGTGAATTATAAAATAACTATCTAATGGTTTATCTGGACTCTACTAGTTAGACGTAATCAAGTATTAAATTTATAGATTATTCATTTTGGAAAATGACTCTGAAGGACAAATGTAAGTTTTAAAACTAATAATTTTATAGTACGTTTGAAGCACGACTATCCTTTTTAGTTTTAAAATAAAATATCTTACAATGAAATATTGACTATATGGTCCTCTTGAAGAGCTTCCTAAATCAAGTAATTATTGAAGGCAAACACTATGATAAAAGGTTTTTGGAAAAATTAAGCTTGAACATCTAGAAGATTTTACACATGGGCATGGCACATCATTATGTACAAAGATAATTGTTAGGATATTTTAGAAGTGATAAAGAATATTGAAGATTTTTTTTTATCCTGACGTACTATAATTTCTATAGTATGTATAATAATATACTTGCATATAGGATGCAAGTAAGTACTTCATATAATTCTTCTCTAATCCGACGCTTTTGGAATGATAGAAACTTTTATGATTCTCCTTGCAATTATTTATTTTGGATTATTAAAAAAAAAATCAACTCTAGTTGAGATGGATTTTACCAATTAATGATTATTGAGATCCACACTTTATATTATGTATAATTTTGCAGTGAAGAGAGATTTATAACTGCCACTTATATTTTAATTGAAAGTTGAAATTCGATTGGTTTGTTTAGAAAGTGTGTGATCAAAAGTAGTGATTGACATCCGAGATAGTTGAACGAATCCAAGACATTAAAATCATTTTGAGAGAAGTTCAAGGATACATTAAAAAGGAAATGACAAAGTAACTTTCACAATGTTTTCTTCTTAAGGATAGAATAAAACTTGATGTGCAACGATGTTAATAAAATAAGATGATCTAAAAGATCTATTCACTAAGACATGACCAACTGCTATATATGACAATGATGTACTCTTTTTTCTTTTTCCCATAGAGTTTTTTCTATGGTAAGATTTTGAACGAGATACGTTCTTTATGTTCTGGACATCTAAGAGGGAGTATTATGAAATTATTATTTTGTTGGTAAACATCCATATATATATATAGATATATCTCAAAGGGTAATTCATATAAGATAAACATACATTATCCTCTAGTAAGATAAGTGATGTAGTCACTAATTTTATCCTATCCTATCCATGTCAAAGGATAGAATCAACCTATCTTTATATCCTATTGTTTCATATATTCTTATGCCTGTAAATAGAGCTTTAGAGATACTATGTAAGAAAAGATAAATAATAAGAATTATTTTTCCTTCATATGTTTCTCTTGTCTCTTCTCTTATTTTTTATATTTTAGTTTATATATTATTTTGTTGAAAGAATTTCAATAATTTTATAAAAAGTAACTTTAATTAATCATTAGTTATTCTTATTCATTATTTATTTTCCTTGAACTTTAAATTGTTTAATATTTTTTATTTATGTTTGCAAAAATGATATTTTAACTATTCAAAATTCACTATTTATTTTCTTACAAAATTCCCCATAAAAAATTCATTTAACCAAAGAGTATTCTTTGTACTAAATGTACTTTATAAATAATTCTCACAATTTATTTTTTTATGTAATTTTTAGTATCCTTATGCAATTATTAACTCAAAAATAAATAATTTGTTACTTCCCTATTTAAATACCTTTACAAATAATTTTTCCAAGTTAATCTTTCTCCAAATAATTCTTATCCTCCTCTAACATTAATTTTTTTAATAATTCAGTTTAATTTAGTTTTTTTATATTTTACAAACAAAATATTTAACTCTTCATAAATTCATTTCTTTTACTTACAAATTTCATGTAATTTATTTATTTCATTTCATTTTTATTATTTTTTATGTAACTTTCAAATAACTGTATAATTAAAAAATTCTCTTCAACTCCTCCATATAATTAAGGGATTTTATAAATTTCACGATGAAATTATGAAAATTCTACTAAAAATTTCATTCCATCGAACAACTCTCTCTCTCTCTCTCTCTCTCTCTCTCTCTCTCTCTCTCTCTCTCTCTCTCTCTCTCTCTCTCTCTCTCTCTCTCTCTCTCTCTCTCTCTAGCTTCTCTCTAAATTAACTTGAAGATTTTTTGAAGGTTTCAACGTTGAAGATGGATAATTTTAAAGATTTCGTACTGGAAAACATCAATTTTGAGGTAAAAATATTCCAAAAAACCCTGAAAATTCAATGGAAGTAGCTAGTCCATGAAACTAGCTAGTACGCCGGCCACTCGTGCATGAAACAAATCCATTAATGTATAGTATATAAATTAAAATAATATAATAAATGTTTACATAAGTTAATAGCATACCTCCATCAGTGATGAGAAACCTCCTAACTCCCGAGCGTCTGCATGTCTAAGATTCTTGTACAACCACGCCAACGATGAATCTAACCCCATGTCATCTTCTTGCACCTCTGTAGATTCCTCACTATAGGTCATAACTCATAGCTTGTCACAGAGAGGCCACTCTTGTCAGGGAAGAGAGAATTACCGAGAATGGAAAGCAAGTAACAGAAAGCCCCTTATCTCCGTGGACAAACGTGCACTATCACCAGGTGTGGATATAACTGACATAGGGATCCCACAATGTGCATCACTACCCTTGGAAACAGAAAGCCTAATCCCCAGATCATCATTAATTATCTGGATGATCTGATCCTGGGTAAAAACCTCGTCCAGTGGCTCACCATATGCAGGTATCCCCAATATAAGCTCCACATCAGTAGTGTGATGGTCATCTCTCCAAACGGCATGTGGAATGAGTTAGTGTACGGCTGCCATCCTCAACAAATGAAGATAAAAGGGTGGTGTTCCCATGCTGGAACATGGACGACTATAGATGAACCATTCCTGATGTAGAAGCCATCTATATAACATCAGAATCACTCGATGTGTAACTGGTAAGTGCCGCATGTCGACCATGTAATCTCAATATAGGTCGCTCCTACATTAGAAGGGTCATATATAAAACTCCATTACAGAAACATAAGAATATACTAAGATAAAATATAACAAACATTTATAGTTCTTAAAAGTCATGAAATAATACATAATAGGGTTGTAAAAAATACCTGTCCACGCCATATAGCTACAGCAATGTGTCTACTGTATGGTGGAATCATATCCGACTCTTGTGCACCTCCAGGAGCGGGTCCGTCTGCTACCAAACAGTTTTAGACTTTTCAATCTCTTCTTTCCTCGAGCAACTCTTGAAGGTCCCAACGGCCTCGGAGTCTTAACAGGCCTGTCCTCAGATGGTCTGCTCTCTGGAATCTTGTAAAGACTTGTCTCCCGTGGTCGATCGTCTCCGGCTCACAATCTTTTCTGCTATCTTCGCCTGCTGAATAAGCCCACCTACTCTCCCTGTACGCCCTAAAGATGATACAGGTCATCCTGATCCCTCTCCTCCTCACCCTGATGCCCCTCCTCCTTACCCTGAACTCCCGGCCCTCACCAACAACCCCACCCTCACCATCTCCCCCTGCTTGAACTGTCGTCTCATCACCATCACCACATTGAAACTGTCGAGACCCAAGTGCATAAGAAGACATCTGCTCTAATGTATCACAATTACCCTACCGACACAATGGGAAATCTCTCGTAGCTCTTACCAAAAAGTCATCTACAACCAATGCGGGATATTACGCACCCGGCGACATAGGAAGATAACACTGATAAATGTCGTGCATATGAGTAATATCAGGGTGGGCAGTCAAGGAAGATGATGCACTCGGGTGAGATTGATCAAGTGCAACTGAGGAATATTCGAAGGGTACCGGAATATGCGAGTTGTAAGGCATCCGAACCCTAGTGGGAATGGGTGGAGGCGGAACTGATGACCCAAGTGCATCCAACCCATGAAACATCCCATGGGGAGGTGTGGTAGGTACATCAGATGGGCTATGCCTACCTCTAAGCCCCCTAGATAAGGCTGTCACCGTATGGTCGCGAGTTCGACCGCTCCTGTCTGCTAACGGATCTAATCATGTATCTTCGCGTCAAGGCTTTTCGAATCCATCTAAATGAATTTTAAAATATTATTTTATATGTAGAAGTTCGAGTATTTAATTATTAATTAATGATTATTCAATTACGAAATTAATTCTTATTTTTATTAAAAAGAAAATTACATTATTACACTAATTAATTATTATTTAAGTAATTTTTAATTATAATATAATTATTTAATTCTTATTCCTTTATTTTTTGTGAAATAAATTTTTAAACCCTAAATCATTATGAAATAATTGATTATTCAAATATTTAAATTACACTACGATTAAATTAGGTAAATAGTAATTATTAAATAACTAACTTAGAGGATTTATAAATTCAAATTACTACACCTTAAACCCTAAACTGTAACTTAATTCAAATTACTAATTAAAAATCGTTAAAATAATTATAATTATTTAATCTATTGACTTTCCTGTAAACGTTTTTAAATTAATACATATCCTAATGTGTGAATTAACACATAATAGTATTAATTATTTTACAAATCATCACTATAACATTTAACTACATCATAAATTAAATATACTACATAAAAAATTCACAATTCATAATTATGACATTAAAAAACATACTAGTACATTAAATTAACTGAAAAAACTAATTTAATGGATTAATATATATTACAATTAATAATTTAAACACAGTTTATTAATTAAAAAAAGAACATCAAAATTGAAAATGGAAAAAATAGCACACCACTCTAGTTTGTACATCAGGAGGTCGCACCACCCTATTCGTACGCCAGGTGGTCGTGCACCACTCGTCTCGTACGCCAGGGGGTTAGGCACCACCCAGACCGTGTGCGCTAGTGGTTTGTGCACCACTCCATTTCAGGTACGACCATGTTTTTTTTTTTTTTCTCAAAATGTAAATAATAGAATAATGAACTAATATTTTCTCGAGATTTCAACAATTGAATTTTCCTTAATCTTCCTTTAAAGTTAGAGAGACTTTGAGAGAAAGAGGGCAAAGAAGCATTTAATGGGAATAAAATTTTTCATAAAATTTTGGAAATTTATCATGAAATTATAAAGTCCTTATAATTAAATTCCTATTATTATACTATATCCATTTTATTATTTCATACCGTCCATAAAATTTATGACTTATTATTAATTTAGTTATAGCAAAAACATGCTCATCAAAAAAAAAAAATTATACCAAAAGCATTTAAAATGATTATTTTATTTTACTCAAGTAATAATTCATCTAATTAACAGACACAAAAGTAAGACCTACAAAGTGTGTAAATCACCCATGATCCCATCCACATTTTTATAATAGTAAAGATAGGGATTATTCACAAATCATAGAAATCAATTTCTTGACACCGTACAATTCCAGCCGCCCCTCCATAGCATAACCAATTTTCACTGCCTAGATTCATATTCCACCTTACTTTGTGCATTGCAACAATCTTAGGGGGGAATTGTTCAACTCCCTCACCTTCATCACCAACATATTCCGGTTTGCCATTTGTACACATAAGACGTAGTTCATCTGCTCTCGACTTCTTTTTGCTGCTTGATTTGAGTTTGTTTCCCTGTTGTTTGCTCGTCTGAGCTTCCACAGTATTGTCGGATCCAAGTTCCACCCTTGGCCCGGAACCATAACATAACACTGCATATATGGATAAAAGAAACACACGCGTTCAAGAAAAATCAACTTTTAAAGCCTAAAGATACGAAATCTGCAAGTTAATATTCTAACAGGAGTACCTGCGAGTTCAGATGATGTTTGCTCATTTGCCATTTTTTCCTTATCTATCTTCTGCTGATGAGCTTTCGTTACTAAACCGCGAATGGACCTTGGGGTATCACCCCATTCATTTAATGACCTTTTCATTGAAAATGGGGTCTTACGTAATGGGGTGAAAACTGTGAGCGTTGCTCCTTCCTCACTCAGTGAACCACAAAGAAAGTGTGGGGAACGATTCCTGATAGGATCTTTCTCTACTGCTTTAGCTGTCAGCTAATCACAACGGAAATAGGTACTTAGATTCCTACCAAAAGGAAAAAAAAAGAGGAAAAGGGCCATCCTACATGTAACTAAAGAAACTTCAATAGTTGCATAGATTCATAGAAGAGATTTTAGATTCTACAACTAAAGATGGCCACCCAAAATTAATCCCATTGACTAGCATCAAATACCCAAGAAAGAGCAAAGTACTCAAACAAAACATACCTGGAAACAAAGAGCTGTACCATCGGCACTGCAGTATGCAATATAACCTATGGTCCCAAATAAGAACAAAAAAGGGTACGTGTTAGTAATCTTGAATAGAAGATAATCAAATCAAAGAAGGAAATCCCACATTGGTAAGATAGCAAAGGAAGGGAGACGCTAGAATACACTATATCCAGTTCTCCAGAATCTAGACTTAGAAGAAATTAGTCAGACAGTAGCCTCTTCTTCGGATGCTCATTATTTTTCTTAAAAGGACACCCACCTTCAGATTTAAGCATTTTTTACATACCATGACCCCATGAAAATTACTTCACGAGTTTGAGACCTAACTGATAATCAGGTTTTGATGGGTAGAAGGGCCTGTAGAATGAACTGCTCCTTATTCTATAACTCCAATTTCAACCCAGTGAAGTTGTTCATAAGTTGAAAATGAAAACAAGCAGAAATATGCAAGGTAGATGATGAAGGTGGTCATCAATGATGATGCATGGACAGGAACAGGAAAATATCCATTTCATGTATAAACTCCTGAACCAACTTGGTCTCAAATAGTGGCACAGTTTTTTCACTTAAGTATACATCTGATGAAATTTCCACTAACCATAGTTTAGATGGCCATCACCGTAGTAAAGTAAAGAAAGAGGGAAGTGATGTACAGGTGGCAGTAATACAGCATCAAGTTTAAGATTAGCACTCTACATTATGGATGTTGGAGCTCTTTTTGAAAATTATACCTCATTTTTCTTCTCTATTCAGTAAATTTCTGCCCGGATAAATATTTTCTTTTTTCTGTTTCATACCCAAATTTCTATATATCACTATTTTTAAGCTGCAATAAGTTAAATTCATACCTAAGGTCCAAAAAAGGCCTCAGTGAAAGTTCCACTTTTATATCATATAAAGAAACCTCAGCAGACTAGCATTGGCCCAAGAAATATCCAGCTAGAGAGATACAAATTAGAATACTACTGGAAATCTCAAAATGCAATGATCCTCAGAAGTGGTCAAGGGTGATGCCTAAATTCATGGTATCGACTATCCTCCTCTATTAACATTATATATTGTTGGATCACCTAAAATCTTATAAATCAAAATTTCTAAATTTTCATAACATAACCTAGAATGTTAAAAATTATATTCAAAATAATAATAATAGATTGATAATGATGATACAAAGTGTCTTTTGTTGTTGAGGATGTTCATAACATTTAAAAAAGGTATAACCCCATATATGGTATTTACTTATGCTTAGTAGGCACGTAAAGGCACAAAGGCGTCTGCTATATGATGAACATTTTTGTTCTACGTTGATTTGTTTATGACCTTAATATTTAAACTCAAACCCCCCACCCCACCCCCCACCCCCCCTCCAAATGTGCTTCTTAGCATATTCATTCCACACTAAGTGGCCCTGCAGAAACTGTCAATTCTTGGCAACTACTATCGTAGAAATGGTCCAATGACATAGTGGACCATAGGTTCTCGTTGTCAAGGAAAACATTTTAGATGGTGCTCCATCTCTTTTCTTGCTTGTCACATTTCAGATATCACTCTCTAAGAAAATGCAGAATTTTGATTTTTTTTTTTTTTTTTTTTTTTTTGTGGACAAGAATTCCATTCAAATCAATCTCTCTTCTCATTATTATTTCTACACGTTTTTATATTAGAAGAATTAAAAAGTGATGCAAGTACAAACCCAAAACAGTAGGATCTGGTGCCAAATTGATGCAGCAACAACAAAAATAGTAGAAAATCCAAGAACCAAAGATTGAACAGCTAGTTTATGAATTATAAGGTCTGGATAATCAGAAATAACAACAAAGCACACAAACAACACCAGACTTAACTGATTTAGACCTGAAACTGCACAGTAATGACGGCTTCTGCTAGCCTCTTGTGCCTAGGAGGCAGTAGAGGGGTTGGTGGGGTCGACTCCTCAAAACCCAAGCCTCCAAAACTCCTAAACCTAACTGGTTGTGCGTTGCAATCTCTGCAGTAACTTCCTTCAAAGATAAAGCTAAAAAGTTCCCTAAAGTGGTTGAAATCTTCTATTTGTACTTGCCCTAAAGATTCTAAGAGAAGCTAACTTCAATATTGCTCAAAGCCCCTTCAAAGAACTACTTAACTTTTAAAGAAAACCAACTAACTAAATTTGACACAAAGACACCCACAAACGATATAATCACCCAAAAGAAATAAGTTATCCAAAAAGATCCAAACCTATAATTATCAAGATATGCACAACACAAATGACAAGATAAAAAGAAGCATAAAAAAATATTTACAAGTCTAGTTTGTGTCATTCCCCCTTCTTAGAAAGAACTCGCCTTCGTGCGAGTTGTAGTCTTGGCTGTCTGGCACATGTTAGGATCAATATGCATGACTTCCTTCTCACTAATCCATGAGTTCTCATAATCCAGCCTTCCAATCCATTTTACCAAAAATTTGATATAGGTTCCAGCTCTAGCCTTAACCTCCCGGACATGCATAACTGCCTCAATTTCCTTGGTCCTGCTATGAGCAGCTTCAGCTGTTTTCTTGCATTCAACTTCATGTCTTTCAATCTTTGGAGCACCATGAAATGGTTATAAATCAGCCACATCGAAGATAGGTGATATGTCCAAGTCTTGAGGAAGCTGAATCTCATAGGCATGGTCCAATTCTTTTAACTCTTCAACTTGTGATATGTGCCTGCTGGAAATCTTTCTTTGCAGAGAAAAACCATCACTCAGTCACCAACTTTATATTCCTTGAACCGTCTATGGCGATCAGCCACTTCTTTGTAGTGTTTGTTCCAATGTTCAAGCGTCGTTCACACTTCATCTTGAACTTCTTTCAAGTTTTTAGAATAGGCAATAGCATCATCATTGGACTGATTAGAAATGTCCATAAGGTCAAGAATCTGGTTCGGGTTTCTGCCATAAACCACTTGAAATGGACTTTTACCAATGAACCTATTAATTGTGCCATTATAAGAAAATTCAACTTGTGGCAAAATCATATCCCATTGTCGAATGTGATCTTTTGTAAGACATCGCAACAAATTCCCCAAACTTCTATTTACTACTTCACTATGCCCGTTAGTTTGAGGATGATAAGCACTGCTATACTGCACTTTTGTACCCAAAAGCCACCACAAGGTTCTCCAAAATTGGCTAAGAAACTTGGTGTTTCGATCAGATATAATTGTCTTTGGCAGTCCATATAGCCTGACCTCACTTCTTTAAAAAAAAAAGACTTGCCACATGTGTTGCATCCTGTGTCTTCTTGCATGCGAGAAAATAGGCCATCTTTGAAAAACGGTCCATTACTATAAAGATAGAGTCGATGCTTCTAGCTGTTCGAGGTAAACCAACCGCAAAATCCATATTTATGTCAACCCATGCTGCTGTGAGTACAGGTAAAAGGTTGTAAAGACATATATTCTAATGTAGCCCCTTGGAGACTTGACAAGTGCTCAATGATCAACATGCTTGTACACATCCTGCCACATTGAAGGCCAAAAGTACCTTTCAACAACTAAATTCAGTGTCCCAGTCAAAATGACCCCCTAAACCTCTTCCATGTAGCTCAGATATAAAATACTCTTAAGGAACCTTCAGGAATGCAGAGTTTGGTGCCCTTAACAAACTGTGCACAAACCAAATTGTCTTTAACAACAAGCTTCTGAAGGATTTCAGAATAGTAGGGGTCTTCTTTATAGTGTTCCTTGATAATCTCAAAGCCAATATACTGGTAGACATAGTAGTCAGTAAATATGCTTTCTACTTAATACATCAGCCACTTTGTTTTGCAGACCAGCTATATGTCTCAATGTGAAAGTGTATTCTTGTAAAAATGCTATCCATTTGGCATGTTTTTACTTGGCTTATTTTGGTAATTGAGATATCTCAAGGCTTCATGAAGCAGAATAGTTTTGGCGAGCCTTGTTGAGCTCTTCACTTAAGTAAGCCACTGGTCTTCCTCCTTGACTTGAAAGAGCACCAATCCCAACCTTTGATGTCACAATCCACCTCAAAGAGCTTATTAAAATCTGGCAAGGCCAAAATATGAGCTTGAGTCATCATCTTCTTTATCTCCTTGAAACTCTTTTCGGCATGAGTCCAAGAAAATTTTCCTCCCTTGAGAGGTTCTATTATAGAAGCCACTACAGTGCTAAACTTCATAATGAATCTCCTATTAAACGTGGCTAAACCATGAAAACTTCAAATCTCCATAAGTGTTCTTGGATTCGGCCAGTTGATTATGGCCTCAATTTTTGTTGGATCAGCTTCTATTCCTGTAGCTGAAACAATGAATCCCAAGAAGTCCAATTTGTCAACCAAAAATCTACACTTCTTCATGTTGGCATAAAATGGATTTTGCGGCAATAATTGTAAAACACACCTCAAATGACCAATGTGGTTTTGTTTGTCCTTGCTATATATTAAAATATCATCGAAATATGCCACAACAAACTTCCCAATGCAAGGTTTCAACATATAGTTCATAAATCTCATGAATGTACAAGGTGTATTAGACATTCCAAAAGGCATGTCAACCACTCATATAGCCCTTCTTTGGTCTTGAAAGCCATTTTCCATTCATCTCCAGGCTTGATTTCTAATTTGATGATAGCCACTCTTTAAATCAATCTTGGAATACACCTGAGATCCAGCTAACATATCTAGCATGTCATCCAATCTTAGTATAGGGAATCTATATTTAATGGAGATCATGTTAATAGCCTACTATCCACACACATTCTCCAAGATCCATCCATCTTAAGGGTGAGAAGAGCTCGTACCACGCAAGGACTTTGGCTCTCTCGGATGAAACCTTCCCTAAGAAGCTCCATAATGTATTGTTGAAGTTCTTCATGCTCTTTTGGACTCATTTGGTAGTGAAGTAAATTAGGTAAAGTAGTCCCGGGCACAAAATCAATTCGGTGTCATATTCCTCTCACAGGAGGAAGTCCATCGGGCAATTCTGCTGGCAACACATCCAAAATTTCACCAAGGATCTCATCAACCTTTTTAGGAAATTCAAGTTGCGGCCTCCCTTCTCCTAGAAAAGACCATAAAGCTGTCCAGTTTCCTTGCTTTCTTCAATAAAGTCCTTCATTTGTAATAGTACAAGAGGTTACTTATCTTCTTTTCTTTTGACATCCTCATTCTTCATAGGTTTTAATACAATCTTCTTCTTCTTTGCGCCATCACTGATAAAGAAGAATATGCATTCTTCACAACAACATGAATCGTTCCTCGATCATATTGCCAAGGTCGTCTAAGAAGAATATGACATGTATGTCCATGGGAACCACATCACAATCAACAGATTCTTTTAAAAAACATATGGAAAAATTAACAATGCATCTTTAAGATACAATCACCTCATTCCCTTTGTTGAATCAAAGGATTCGATATGGTTGTGAATGTGCCTCAATCTTCAATTTCAACTTATCCACCATTTCTTGACTAACCAGATTTTCGCTGCTCCCGCTATCAACAACTAAGCTGGAAAGCTTCCCTCTAGATGTGCAACGAGTACAGAAAATATTTTTGCGCAGCCAACCGTTATCATCAATTGAGAGGGAAAGTAATAATCTTCAGATGACTAAGGCTTCCCCAACAATATCACCATTAATTCCTTCCTCCATCACGTCCTCCCCAACTACTAGGTGCTCTTCTTGATCCTCAATACTTGCAAAATTTCCAATGCAATCATCATTTTCATTCTCTGCCATATTAACTCTGCCCTCGGCTCTTTTCGAAAATTCATTAAACTTGTGCCCAAACTTAAAACATCTGTTGGTCTTCTCCTTGTTTAAATGGATTTGGACTGTCTTTCCACTATTATTGTTGACTGGTTGGTTGGATCGACCATCTCTAGATCCATTACCCACCTTGGATGTTGATACATTATTGCTGCAATCAAATCTAGCCTTCTTGGATATGCTCCGGGAGAGTTGAGACTCAACTTCTAAAGCAAGTTGATATGCACCACTCACTTTATAAGGTCGCTAAAAGCTTACTTGATCTTGTTTGGCCACCTTGAGACCATTCACATAACGACTAACCTTCTGCCCTTCACTTTCAGCAAGATTACACCTCCATGAAAGTTTATGAAACTCGTTAGTGTACTCTTTTACTGACTTTTCACGTTGTCTCACCTTTTGAATCCTTTAATACAAAGTCTGGTTATAGTCACGAGGTAGAAACTGCGCCCTCAGCTTCTCTTTCATCTTTTCCCATGTTCTGAATTTTCCTTTTCCTCTGTTTTCACACTCTTTTAGGTAATGTTTCCACCAAACAGAAGTAGGACCTCTTGTCTTGCACTCACCAATTTTACTCTCTTCTGGTACATCTTTGTAATCAAAATAACACTCAATGTTGTCAACCCAATCCAAAAATTCTTCAGCCCCCACACATGCACACAATATTCTTTGGAATTTTACAGGCATGTACAATACAAGCGATCTTCCCACCTTTGGGGTCTTTCACGGAGTTGGTTCGATTGTTTCATTTCTTCTATTAACCCGGTTTAAATTTTGATTTTAAGAATTTAAAACCAAAAAATCAAATAACCAAAATAGCCCTCCCCAAACATTACCAACAAAAACCCTCTCTCTCCACCAGCCACCACCTCTCTCTGTGCCGCCCTCGTCTCCATCGTCTCCGCCAAAAATTTCAGTTAGTAAAGTTGTTTTTGTTTCATTGATCGTGGCGGCAGTGTTTGTTTCTTGATGAGTCTTCGATGTCGATTAAGAATGGTGAAATCTACCACGAAGTAAGAAATCTATTGGAAATCCCTTCTGATCCTGATATTAATCCAAATAAAAGCTTCTTAGTCTTTCTTCTTGATTGTTTGACACACTAACCTTATCGCGCTCTTGGGGATTATAGCCATCAACTGCAGCTTCCAATTTCGGATTCAAAGTATGAATCAATAATACTCTTTTTCTTCATCTGATAAAAGGGTTGAAGGAGAACCAAATTATAAAGGAGTTTGATCATTCTTCGGCAAAGAAGCCACTTACCAAAGTTTCAAGATTTTCCACAGAAAGGTATAAAACTTGTTCTTCTGTTTTTTTTTTCCTTTCAAAAAGAACCGGCTATTTTTTTTGTATTTGGATTTTTGATATTGGTTCTCGTGCATAGTCGTTTATTCAAGGTTTAATAATGGTGAATACTAGACACTTTTTATTTAAATACTTAAAGAAGGTAGCCTCTTTGAGTCGAGATCCATCATCGTGCATAGTCGTTCACACCGCGAACGCTCGCAGTTGATCTCGATTTCTCGTTTTGCTGATTCTAAGAGAGGTTAGCATATTTCTATTGATTTGCTCTATTAACTTTGTGAATAATTGAGGCAATATACGAAGCTATAGGGTCAACAATGCTAGTAAAGGTTTGAAAAAAAATTGGTTTGAACCGAATCGAAATTTCTAACCGAAAACCGAATTGAAAATTGAAATAAAAAACCAAAATGTAAACCAAATGCACACCCCTACTGATTACTATCTGATCCATTGTCACTCCCTTTCCTGTGATTCTGGTTACCTAACACTTGAGTCACAAGTTGCGTAAGCTGTGTAACTTGTTCCCGCAGCCCTTCAAATATTTCCAGAGTCACATACCTACCTCCACAACCTCTATTTCCTCTTCCACCTCTTGCAGCCATGAACCCACAAGAAAGAACTTGCCTTGAAACCAATTTGATGCAAGTAAAAACCGATAATAGTAGGATCTGGTGCCAAAGTGATGCAGTAACAACAAAAATAGTAGAAATCCAAGAAATAAAAGATTGAAAATCTAGTTTATGAATTATAGGGCCTTGATAATCAGAAATAACAACAAAAGCACACAAACAGCACCAAACTTAGCTGATTCAGACCTGAAACTGAACAGTAGTGACGGCTTCTGCTAGCCTCGCGTCTACGGTAGCGGTAGAGGGGTTGGTAGGCGCCGTGGGGTCGACTCCTAAAAACCCAAGCCTCCAAAACTCCCAACCCTAGCTGGTTGTGAAGCTGCAATCTCTGCAGTAAATTCTTTCCAAAGACAAAGCTAAAAAGATCCCCTAAAGTGGCTGAAATCTTCTATTGGTACTTGTCCTAAAGCTTCTAAGAGAAGCCAACTTCAATATTCCTCAAAAACCCTCCAAAGAACTATTTAACTTTTAAAGAGCCACAACCAACTAAATTTGACACAACGATGCCCACAAATGACAACATCACCCAAAAGAAATAAGCTACCCAAAAAGATCCAAAGCTACAGTTACCAAAATACCCACAACACAATGACAAAATAAAAATAAGCATAAAAAATATTTACAAGTCTAGTTTGCATCAAAAGGGGTCGAAATTTATTTGTTATGGAAGGGTATAATCGAAAAAAGTTCATTCAATGTTGCATTGCCTCCCCCCCACCCCCTTCTTTTTTCCCCTTAAACTATAAGGTATGCACAAAAAAAAAAATTTAATTAAATTAAATTAAAAAATCTTATTGAGGAAGGGTAGGCAAAGGGGTTGATATAGAAAGAAATAACCTGATAATCTTGAAGCTTGAATGCTCCATATAGGGAAGGAAGAGCAAGAATAACTGTGTAACCCCTTCACTGCTGACCCAACAAAAGGTGTTCCAGTAACAGGTATATCATTTGAACTTGTCAGCAGGCTCAGGAACCTTATTGATCCATCATCAAGAGAGGCAACAACACAGCTACAAGCAAAAAGAGTACTTCAGATTAAAAATAAATAAATGTACAAGGAAGCAACTTTTGTCAAGATAGTCTAACTTTGAACCTTGGATCTGTCAGCCAATCCAAACTATAAATAATCTTTTGGAGAGGAAAATCCCACAAGGGACGGAATGGATCACTGCAAGTCACGAAGAACATCAGCAGGAGTAAAGTTAATGACATACCAGGAATAGAAAGGAATTTGAAAACAAATTGTTCAGAAACATAAACAATGACCCATATTCTTTTCTAACTTTCAACTGCTGCTCTCAGCATTTTTTATCTTTCTTTGTAGCCACTTGAGCAATTGGAAACCCATTAAAGAGACGACAAAATTGAGCCATTTACCTCGTTAGCATCCTGAGAACTCACACATAAAAAGATAATAGTTCCATAGCCAATTGGAAATGTTAAGGACAGGACCTCGTAAAGATACTAGGAAGACAATAACTCCCATAAAGCAGAAAATTCAATCTCACTATTTATTCTTTTTTTTTTATCTACCTCACTATTTATTCTTACTTTTGTAACACCGGGTTCTTTTACATGCAGAATCTACCCATGTGGGGACTAGGCAGGATGCAAAAATCTGAGTACTTTGCTTAGACTACCATATAATGTTTGGCACCGGATTTCTTCTTACTCTGGAATATAGATGTGTCTCCATGGGCCTCGTGTCAACCCAAAGAAGAAGGGGCAAAAAACCATATTTCTGGTCAAGACTTAGGTGTATCTGATCCCACATTTTAATTCCTCTCTCCTATTTATCCTTTTATTTTCTTTCTTCATTGTAACCATCAAGGAGGCCACCTGCTGGCAGCGAGATTAAAACAAGAACAGCCCCATTCTGATCACGTCATTCTGTAATCTATGGCTACCTCCTTTTCCTTCTTTTTCCTACCATTTGATCATGTCAGTTTGAATTGTTCCACCATTTTCTAATCCAGATTTTGCTTTATAACCTCAAAGACTCAGACATGTACAAGGTACACTTAATTATAAATGAGAAGAAAAAACTACCTTTAAGCATTGAGTAGAACTTGATGGGAGTCAAATCTCAGATGTAGAAATTCTTAGAAGTCCACATCCCTTTAGAAATTAAAAACCTTAACCAAGTTTGCTTTTCGCCCCGCAAAAAAATAAAATAAATAGATTCGACCTCTTTTGTGATGAAAACATAACAGGGAAAATCAGATGAGCAATATCACAAGGGCCCTTCTCATTGGCTCAAGAAAATTCACTTTCATCATTTTCCTTCTACCGAATAGCATAAACAGTCTCAAGTATGTCTGAAAATTCTGGTGTGCTAGGGCCAACCCTAGTTTTCCCATCTTTTTTTAGTCCAACCATTTTGATTCAACCAAATAGGTCCTATCACTATTCACTACAGTACTTTATTTATGTCACCATGACAAATGCTAAAAGAAGCATGCGGAGCCTATATGATCAAATTTGCAAAACCCAATTGATAACAGAAAAATGATATGAAATTGTTTGATTCATGGAGAAACACTATTTTTTCCTTTTTCCTGGAAAAATTGCCCCTTCAAATTTGGTCTGTAGGCAATACACTCTACACTTAACCAAAAACCATCAACCAACATGAAAATTATGTTGGACCAATTTAATAGTACGACGACTAAAAATGCTGAGAGAGAGAGAGAGAAATAACAGTTTAGGGACCAAAATAGGACAAGGAAAATATTTTTAAGGACTATCGATCCCAAGGACAGGACATACAAATGGAAGAATCAGAACTTGCATTCTATCCCAAGAACAGGGCATATTGATAGAAGAGTTCATCCAAGTTCTGCCAGAATCAGAATTTGCATTTGGTTAAGCAAATATACAGAATAGATTGGACTCACAGCCCAAGACTGGTCACTGGATTTACTGTGATCCAGATTACCGCACTTTGCAGAAATCCAATTCAAGACATTCATATTCACTACCAATTTAATAGTACAACGAAATCCAATTCAAGACATTCATATTCACTACCAATTTAATAGTACAACGACTAAAAAGGCTCCAACAAGAGAGAGAGAGAGAGAGAGAGAGAGAGAGAGAGAGAGAGAGAGAGAGAGAGAGAGAGAGAACAGTTAGGGGCCCAAATAGGACAACGAAAATATTTTAAGGACTATCAATCCCAAGGACAGGATTTATTGCAATCCAGACTACAGCTCTTTGCAGAAATCCAATTCAAGGCATTCATGTTCACTTTCCTATAGGCCAAACACAGTCAAATTTATTTAATTTTTACAGGGAGGAGTGAGAGTGGGACGAAATGGCCATTGTGTCTTAATAAGCTTCTCTCCATCTTTAATTCAAGCTTGAAAAGCAGTCTCTAATCTAGAGGCGCTTCAAAGAAACTACTCAATCGGGACCTAATTACTTTGGTAACTGCAAGGCTAAAACATTCAAGTAGGTGGCAGAAGACACTAATCAGTCAGTGCATCCAAATTGTCACTATATAGAATTTCAGTCTTGTTTCACATTCTTGAACTTTTATCAACTTATCAGAGTATTCATGGTACTTTGCAAGTTCTAAAACTACACCATCAAATCAAGTCGGAATAGTTTCAACTATCCCACAACCTTTTTTATTCCTCTTCTGATGTAGAGAATCTCCATCCTCAAACCCAATCCCAGCAAACTCGAAAAAGGCAATGATTAACTCATGCAGGAGATTAGTATATAACAATGGACTTACCGTATGTCCCAAAACTTCAAGCCTTTCTGACCAGCGGTGACAATGACATTTGCACTTTCAGAGCAGCTGCACAAACCAGAAACATTTGAATAATTAAGTAATTGCTAAACATACTTATATGAGAGAAAGAAGGTTTTCCATAACATAGTTTTGCAATCATATATAACACACTTTTGCACAACTAGTTGTGCATACAGCAAAAGGATCTCAAGCACTAGCTCAAAGTTCAGTGAAGAAGATATTACTTCATATTTCTCAGATATGCATATCCTTGTGTTCTCCTGCAAATCTGTTTGAAGATGTTAGTCATCTTCCCCCTACTTGAAATCATGCTTGTAACAGATTTTGGGACAGTTACAATTGACAAAACATCTATAACTGAACAAAAGCAAGTGGTGAATAGACAATTCCTGATGCCCCAATTGTCCAAGATCAATAACTAATACCAAGATATGACGATATTTGTCAAACTTTTATGCCAACGGACAAGAGCAAGGACAACAATGATGCTTTTTACTATCTTGACAATAGTTTCAGCAGAAAGTAAGATGTCCTAAAATAAACTTACTGCATTGGTAGCTAACATAGGCTCCACTTGGACTGTAACTAAACTGCAAAATGTGAGTTTTTTGTGAGGAATATGTTTTGCCTTTTGTTAGAGAAAAAACGGGACCCACAGTTTTTGGATTGAGTAACAGTCCAAATCTAGCATCAGTTACTGCTTACACTGTACAGAGTTTTGACATCCAGATAAGTAGCCCTGCCACTTGGCTGATTGGGGACCTATTTTCCCATCTCCAATTTTAGATTTGAGAAAGGGATCCATATTGAGAACAATGTTTTTTGAGGTTGGGAATTGAGCACCCAGAGGTAGAAATCATAAGAGAGTATCTTAAATGGCAAAAATATTGCTTCTCAAAGAAATTTTTAAAAAGCAACTGTCTTCTAAATTTGTAACTATATAGAAAGTTTGCATAAGCTTCGGCACTCCTTGACAATAGAGATTGCCACAAACTTCCCGAAAATATTAAACTTATCTCACATAACTAACCTTTCAATTGGTGCCCAAGAAAGTGCTCTAATAGGAACTGTGTCAGCACTGAAGCAAAGTAAAGGCCTTGTATCTGAGTAAGACAGAAAAAATGTTACATTATCAGGAAGTCTTTATCACCATTTTCCAAAAACAGTATCAACTGTTTTCCCGAAATAATATCCATATAGAAAGTAAGAGCATAGTAGAAGTGACAGATGAATACCTACTGATGAACCAGAAGGAGAGAACTTCCATAAAGCAACCTGCATGTAAAAAATTCATAGTTCCAGCTTGAATAATATAACCAAAACAACTGAAATGCTTAAAACAACAACGAACAAACGTAAAAAGGAAAAGTTCTTTGAAGCAGGATTTTCTCTTCAACTTTACAGGTCACAATTTCTTGGGTCTTCTGTTAGTTGGGGAAGGATGTGGCTGCAGAAGCAGAATGTTTTCTAATTCTTGATTCAAGACCAAACAGTCAGCGAAAAGAAGAATAAGCGGATAGTAGAAGCAATACCACTCCATCATGACAGCCAGCAAGAATCATATCATGGGGGGATGACGATGACCACTCAAGTGTCAGAGGAATGCTGTTCAACATAAAATTGTGTAACTAAATCAGGACCAAAAGAAACTGTTAAAATGCTAGAGAACTGCTTCAAAAGCTTAATTACATTAATGTGTCAAAAGAAGAATCAGGAACACAAATCTAAAACTCTAGTGACTTTAGCTCTGTGAAGCGACATGGTGCAATGCATAGAATCACAAGGTTTCGGTATGAACTTGGGCTTCTAGAGAGTAATCTATAATCTGAAACCAACTGTTATAATTGATCAAAAAAACATATAACTCTATTAGCATTTTGGAAGAATGCTATTTTCGCTTATTAAGAAAGATAAAAAGATCATAAATGTATACCCCAATCTCACACAGTGATGAATGTCCAGAAGAAACATTAATCAACAACACTTGGAAGGCATAATAGTATTGTGCAAACTATACACTATCAATAGTGTGTTTGTAACCACATCAAAAATCAAGAAAATATAAACATCCAAGACAAACAAAGTACTTAACTACTCATTCATCAACACCTTACCATCTGAGGATCAATATTAAGACTGAACAGTTTAAAGAAAACGATCTGGGTACTCCATTAGTGAAGCTCGACATGAAGGAGAGTTTCATGATTAAGGTAATCATCAAAATCTTCTCCAGGAATATATTCCAGCAATAACTTCAAAGTCTCAAAAAGTTATTAAGAAGGAAAAAGCATAATTTTTTTCCCGATTGCATGTTTCATTAGATAACATACTGAAAAATTAGGATACCAAATACAACCTTCAAAGTGTCGTTTTAGACTTGAGTTTCCTAGTCAATACAAGTAGTTTTAGATATTTCAAGAAGTAATATTATACTATTGCATATACTACCCATTCCATTATCCCAATTGATTTCTCTCTCACATAATAAAGAGAATATTTATTTGCGGTCATCTTTGGTACTTTGGCACATAAATTTTCTTGATTTACAATCCTTAATTATTTTGCATAAGTCTAGAACAACTTATATTTTAAAAGGAGAGAGTAGTAACTACCTTTGCCTATCACCACACTTCAGTGCTGAACATCTGAATACTGGTTGCAATTTAATGAAGCGCGGATCAGTATTCTCCTTTTGAGAACGAGAATAAATAACTTTAACTGTTCGAGGAAAAGGAACCTCCCAACTGAAAATGAGCAATCAGGAACACAAAATATCATTCAACAGAATAATAAAGATATACCTCCAATTTAAATTATACATCATGATTAAGGCGTTGCTAAAAGGTCAACATTTAGAAAAAGGAAACGAATTTGAAGATTAAGTTTGTGAACATCTTTAAATCGTCTATGAAACACATGCACCTACAAATCAACCAAAAAAAACAGGGTTAAAAAAAAACGTGAACCTGGCTTATTGTGTAAGGTTATTCTGATACGAAAACATAGTCATTTGATAAACTGCTAAGAAGAAACTCATCCCCTAATTCAGGTTCAGCATGAAATGATACCGTTTCAAGACATAGAAATATATAAGCTTCAGTATCTAATATCTATTCCAGAAATATGCAACCAAAACATTCAGAAAGGGTGCTGGAACTGAAGCAGATGATGACAAAGAGTGAAGCTACTAGGTTACAGTTAATGGTGTAGAAAAGAGCATATGATTTAGGACAGCATATTTTTCTTCTTCTTTTGGAAAATAAGGAAGAAGAGTGATGCAGGACAAATCCAACAAAAGCTGCACCCACAAGGAAAATCTAGATTCAGCTAACATAATGGGATGACAAGCTGTAGTACTGCTGGGATTTAAGAAAAAATGCTGAAAAAATAGGTGAGAAAAACCTCTAAACGTCAGATAACACTAGGCGTCACATCCGGGAACCGTAAGGCATCGCATCTTAGGTTTTGATTGTCACACAATTAGAATTACTGAGAATTCTGTAGACTGTGTAAATTAAACAGGAAAGCATACATATAGAATAGAGTACTCTCCGTTTATAGACTCCAAACCCAAGTCCTATTCTATCTAGGAAAAGACACAAGACTTTAAGGTTCTATTTGGATTGAATCCCAAAATGAGAATTCTCACCTTAAACACAAAATGGATCCATTAGTTTTTGAGAATTTTTGGAGCGAAAATTAAATGCTTTTTTGGATTTGAGAATTCATTTAGTCGAGGGCAATTCCAAAAGCATTTTGGAGTCCATGTAAAATTCTCATAAGCATCTACCAATTCGGTTCAAACATTCTGACTTTGTAATATTCATTAATAACTTCATTTGATTAACATTATTATAATATTTATAAGAATATTATATAATAAATTTTTTAAATAGACATGTTAATAATTGATGAAATTATTAAACTAATAACTTAATAATAAATAATAATATTAAGGGTGAGCTTTTAGTTTTCAACTGCTGGTGTCCTAAAAGTGCTTTTGCCAAACGATATTCTCCTTTGAAGAGGGACTCACTCTTCCATTCCCAAATAAACCATTCTGTGGTAGAAAAAAAGTTAAGATTGACTTTTTTGAAATAGAAAATGGGTCATCCAAATGACTTTTATGCACAAGTTTCGGATCCCATTTTGAGATCCAACCAATATATAATTAATCTAACCCAACCATAACTAGGAAAACTAATCAAACTAGAATTTGGAAATAAAATACTGCCATCTTAAGCTAATTAAGCTTAACAAAGGACTCTAATACTAGGATTATTCAAAATCCAATATAACTGCCTATCCTCTAAAGTGTGCCAAATCAAGGTTTGGGTTTTAGTATTCTTTTCACGCCTTTTGTAAACCCTAATTGGTTGTTGCCATTTTTCTCTATCAAAGAAACTCTTGTATTTCAGATACAGCCCTGTTCCTCTATCCCTATTTCATTAGACTAATAACATGATATTTGCTTTATGCTCTGACAACGTCTTATGATGACTTAAAGAGTCATAAAAATTCTAGTTCGTCATCATGAAAATCCTTGCAAGCCATGTATAAATTTAAGAAACTTATCATACTAGACCACTTACACTATTACACAAAAACATTTGCTGGACAACACACCAATGAAGACTGTAAATGGAGCTTCCTAAAAGCTAAGATGTCGGCTGCAGCACTACACCAGGAATTTAGCAATTAGATTGCAAATAAAAAAATAATTAATGAATACTTAGTACTATCACAGTATGCATTGATCCTGCAACCAAATCCCTATCATGCCTGCGGGCCAGGCAATGAATTGCCCAGTTTTCATTCATCTGCTCAACACTAACAGCCACAAGGATCATGCTTGAAGGTTTAACTTTTTCCTATTTAGATAGAAGAGGCTGAGACCTTAAAGAGCCTTTTGAAATTGATGAGGTGAGGTAAGCATCACCCGGAACAGTAAAAATTTCCTGGGCCTAATGGTATCACCCTACAACTGTCTCAAGATTGAGGTACTTTAATAAGCTTTACCGTAATGGGATAGTGAGCTGCAAAATAATTCCAGTCATCACCTATAAGAGAAAATTTTACTAAACTTCCATCCAATTGACAAGTGTATTTTCTAGCTGACTTTTCCCACAGTGATCCTTCTTTTAAAAAAGTTGGCTTGATTTTCTTACACAGATAGAATAACACGATTATTGACAATATAAGAGGAAGGCCTTCATGCATTGTATTCTAGCTATGTTTAGTGATGGTAGAGCCAATTGGTTTTGCATTGAATGAATGGAGGAAAGTAAATGTTTTATTTTGTCTTCTACCATCATTCACAACATTATTAGTGGCAAAATAAGAAATTGTTCCAAGATTCTTCTCACGTAGGACGATCTTTATCTCTGCTTCCTCTTAAAAGCTGATACTTTAAATAGGGATCTCGCGTTTTGTCAGAAAACCAGAGCATAATTGATAAATAAGCTCACTTGTCCAATCTTCATACTTCTTCAGTTCTTTGACCCCTTGACCTACACTTGGCTTTAGAATAAGGTTACCGACCGAATAATACATGTCACTTCATTTCTGTATTTTTTTAAAATTTTCTAGCATATCCCTAATCAACATGTCTTATTCCCTCCTCTATTCCTTTTATTTTAGACAGAGTAATGCATATCGTGAGAGTTTCTAAGACAAAAATCTTCACATAGACAAATGATTCTTACCAAAATCTATGCAACCATCTTTTGGAAGTAAGAAAACTCCAAAGCTTTAATTAAAAAAAGAGTTAAGTGATCATCTTTTCTGCACTTAAGGAAACAAAAATTTGGAAGTGATTGATCCAGTAACTTTATGAAATGAATGTTCGCTCGTGGATTCTTTTGAACATTTTCCATATAAAAGGCCCAGATTTTGTATGAAACAGTGAAAATGTGTAAGCCAGGGTTTTCAATTTGCTATAGGTCTGGAGAGATAAGAGGATTTCTTCAATAGGATTCATGCCCAACGTTTTCTGTGAGATAGTTAATGGCACGCTAAACATAGACACAATCAGGGCCATGTAGAACATATTAGGACTAAAATAAAAGAATTCTTTTCACCCCCAAGCACATGCGTCAACAAAACGTAAAATCAATGCCCACAGAATTTTATGTCAAGCTTCCTGTCCTAAGATTGGAAATGTGATGCTTGACAATCAGAAATTATGTCCGGCTCCCTGTCCTAAGATAATAGGATTCCTAAACCAACTGAATTGTGAAGTCCCAATAAAACACAAAGATCTTAACCTACTGCAATTCAAGAATTCTATAATTCTAGAACTCTCTAGAACACGCTAAACTGAAATAGAATCAAATTCCACGACTAGGTTGACTAGTAGAATTTGAGCCATTTAGTGTTCTGCACCAATATGCCAGAGGAGAGATGAAAAGGAAGAATAGAAACTGCAGCTTTTAAAAAATAAATAGCTGGACAAAGGAACAAACCAGATTGTCTAAATCAAATAGCTTAATAATCTGGTTGCAAGAATACAATTTTATACTGGCACATCTCAGCATTTTCAATACAGATGTGGTCAACAAAGCCATCTACATGTCCAAAAGAAATACATAAATGAAGAACAAAACATAATTGATGGGATAGAATTATACTCACACCAGAATTTCTTCCTAATCAGTATTGTAACTACAAAATTGAAACTATTTTCAGAAAACAGTTAATTTAAAATCAAAAACATTTATAATCAAAGTGGCAATTTCTTTTAGACAAAATTAGAGAAACAAAAATCACAGCACTGCAAACCAGTCTTATCCAATTTATGTTTGTACTTGTTTTCTTTTCTCCTCAATATTATATCAATACATTGTTTTAAAACATCATATGTGTAGCAAAGACTTTCTATAAACTTTATGTTCTCAGAAGCAGACCCAAAGGCAGATAAGCTATAAAAAATTTGAACAACTTAATATTAACAAGACAATTATTAAAGAGATCTTACACTTCTAGAGCACCATTTCCTAATAAGACAGCAAGATAACCCATTCTTTGTTTGTCATAGACATTAGAAGGACGCCATTTCAAATCCCAGGCAACTTTTCCATTATGAGCCAAACATAACACCATTCTAGGTAAAGAAACATCCTTTGGAACAGACCTAGCAGATTTTGCACTGCAGAAAGGAATGACATTATCCTTGGACATCATGAAATCAGGATCTGCAGTTGTCTGAGAATGCACAAATGAGACTTTTCCACTCTCATCTTGCATAAGTAGAGGAAGAGCACTTTCAGGAGCCTGAAAGTTCTTCCTTATGCAAACTTCAGACCTTCTGAGCTTCGGAGAAGCTGACTTATGATCAACTACTGTATGCTCTGCAGATCCCTGCTTCAATCCGGAGTCTTTCGGAGAAACATGCTCATGTGTGCTAGGAGTAACCATATCTGTGGAGAGCAATGTGGTTGAATTTTCAAGACACTGGACAGCAAGAGATTGCTCTTTTGTAATAGAATTTATCATATTTGCAGAGTCATTCACCAGACCTTTTCTTGGTGTCTCTCTTGATTTTTGCTGTATATTGGAATCTATCTTACTTTTAGAGTTATTCATCGATACTGTATTGCCAGCTACTTCCTGATCCAATACAGCATGTTTCTCTACTGACCGCAGTGCATGTGAATGTTCAAGACATTGGATAGCAAGAGGTTGCACTTCTTCAATAATAGAATCTATTACTTTAGCAGGTTCATTTACGAGGTCTTTTCTAGGTCTCCCCCTCGGTTTCCGCTGTATATTGGAATTTTTCTTTTTTACAGACTGGATCGTAGATCCTGCACTGTAAGCTACTTCCTGCTCCAATCCAGAGTCTCTCTCACAAACATGCTTGCAGATATTAGAAGTAGCCACATCAATGGAGAGTGATGATGGTGAATCAAGACATTGTATAGCAAGAGGTTGTACTTCTTCGCTAATAGAATCTAATACATTTGCAGATTCTTTTACCGGGTGTTTTCTTGGTCTCCCTTTTGGTTTCCGCTGCATTTCGGGGTCCAGCTTATTTCCAGACTCATTCAAGGGGTATTTTCTAGGTCTACCGCGTGGTTTCTGCGGTATATTAGACTCAACCTTTTCTGTTTTAGATTTCCCAGAGCCTTTTTTTTGTTTCTTCTGTATATGCGACGGCTCATGTTTTTTTGTGTTCTCATTTAGTAGACACCATATCTGGATGGCTCCTCTGCCAGTAAGTGGTGCACCCATTTTGTGATATGTCGAATCAGGAGGGTGAGCAGCAACTGCAATGAACTGTAAAACAAAGAGAAAGGAAATCAAGTGATCATATTAGCTATACCAGGATGCAAGTAGAATTGATTTAAGGCTTCAGACATTGCTTTATTCAAATTCCACTAAATTAGGATCCAAAACTTACAACAAATTAAATTTGCAATCCAAGTTAAAACACGACATAAAGCACCCAGACATCGATCCATAGGAATCAGAAACTCATCATGAAGATATGAATACTACAAAATGAATTACCTAATGCTAATAATATATAACTAATCATTACAAAGAAAATTATTTTATATCCAAGTTGTTCAGGGAACTAGTCTTTCTGCGTGCAAATATTATAGTACGAAGGCCTTTTTTGGGGAGCTGGGTAATAGAATGACTAACTTAAATTAGTTAAATCATCATCTGCATATTAATTTCAAAAAGGGGAAAAATACACAAAAGCTTGAGCAGAATATGATAAAGAATACCCCATGAAGGTAAAAGAAATGGTGTGAAGTTTTCTCCGAGTTCTTATATTTATAACATTTTCAACCATCTTTCTCCAAAATTCTTAATCAAATCACATTGGGGTCAGTTTCTTGTTTAAGCAATTCTTAGTTAAGAAACTGCTTCTTAACAGACTAACCAAAAGTAACAAATTATGCAATACAACCTAATTTAACTAATTGAGTAAATCATGACATATACTCACCATATGAAAAACTTCAATTTATCAAAGTTACTTTAGGACTACCGCACCCAAATATCTCCTGGTTTTAACTTGGCTCTTGTAGCTACTTCAACTACTTAGGACTCATGAAAGCAGAGACAAATCAAATCAAGTTGCAACGTGCTTGGCTTGCCAGCAGCCTAGCTTGAGTTATGTTGATATTATGAAGGATAAATTCTTTTGCCATGGCCCTGAATATTTTCAAGCAAGCAGTGCCTGATACAACTATCGGACAACTTTTCTCGTAAGCAGAGAGAGGAAAGAATGATATCTGCTCACTTGACCGTCCACTAATTTTTTTAATGCATAAATATTCCATGTGTTTACATCATAACCCTGATTAGCCAATTTCAGATGCGAAGGACAAAGGTCTCTGGATTAAAAGGAAAATGAAGAAAGACAGCTAAAAGCATGACTTTGCAAATCTACATCATGCAATATCAAGCACAGATCAACCTACACAAAGAACATGGGATTCAGTTTTCTTCCCTGAAGTTCCCCTTCTGAAGCAAAAGGAAAAAATATGGAGAACCGAGATGAAAGGTAAGGAAAAGAAATAACAAGAGCACGTAAAGGTACCTCTGTTCTAATGTCAGAGTCTGAAATTAAATTCACTCTAGGACACCAGTCCAATGCCCACACTGGACCTCCAACATACATTACATAGTCTTTGCTGCAAAAGATCATAATATTAACACTTCAAAATTGTTTTGCATAAAGAAGAGATTAATGAAATTAGAAAGTCGGACACAAGCTTTCAGTTCCACTTCTTTTACAAATTTAATAAACTTGATCTATGTCATATACCTCCAAACAGGGCAAGAAAAGTATGAAAACACAAAGCCAGAGAGACATGAAGGATACAGATTCAAGTATGTGTGTGTGTATAATTTCAACAGACCCCTCAGGAGAACCTAAGCCATGATACATATATACCTGAGTCCCAAAAATTTTAAACCCTTATTCAAACCAGTCAGAATCCTTTTGGATTCAACTAGTATATACTTGAATTTGTATACTCAAAAGTTATATACATGCATGCATGCATGTGAGGGTGTCTATTTATAATAATAATGATCAGACTATGAGAAATATTTCATAAAAACCAAAACCCTGATATGGACCAAATTTGAAAACTTACTCAAACTAGTTAGAATCCTCATTGATTTAAGACCAGAAACAACGAACTAAGGCCAAGATCTCATGAATTTAATTTTCTCATACAAAAGGAGAGGACAAAAATTGGTCAAAGTGGAAGGAGCTTGGAGTCCCTTCAGCCACACCAAACTAGTTAAACCTTTGGCTTACTTTTAGTGTGGAACTGGTAATCCTGGTTTATGGATTAATCTCATGTTTATCCTCATGCTAGTGATGAACTTTCAACTGGAAGTCAGAAACAAACAAAAAAATGTGTCTAAGAAGATTTAACTCAGCAACCTACCAGGATTCTGAAGACGTTTCTTCCAGGGTACCCTTTTCTATCTTTATGACCAAATATTAAAAATAAAAACCAGTTTAGTCAAGAGTATAAGAAGCACAAACAAAGACACAAAGAAAATTAACCAACGTACCCTTGGAACAGCAGCAGATGAAAATTGAGGTAAGTTTATCTGGTCAAATACATCTTTTCCCTCCTTACTGTCGTTTTGGAAAGCGAATCTCATTGTCCTTGGTGGGTATTTAAAATGCCTCCATTCCCTGCAATTAACAATTAGAAAATCCATAGACCAATTAATAGTGCCCAATGTGTTGCACTGGTACTTTCACTAGTATCACTGTACAATATCTCTAGAGAAACATACACAATTCTATACAATAAGCGAGAAAAACACAAATAAAGAACCATTCATAATGTCGCAAGGAACCATTGGAAAAGGATAGCAGTATGCAGGCTTGCAAGACTGGAGACAGTTTTCTTACGATCCGTATTTGGGAAGATAACATATAAAGCAAACTTGCACAGATGCGTGCCTGCAGATTGTTTATAGTGTGCAAGGCTCAAGAGCAACAATCTTCAAATATATTCTCCTTCGTATATAACTATATCATCTTCCATCACTTAAAACAGGTTTTCTCTCTGAGCATCTTCCTAATGTTCAGGCTAAACTAATTAGACAACGTCTGCTGTTTTAAAAAAATTTTAATTTTTTCTTTAAAAAATAAAAATTAAAAAATATATAAAATAAAAAGAATTTAAAGAAAAAAAAACCGAGCAAGTACCAGAATTGTTAAATTAATACCTCAACTTCACTCTTAATAGACTAAGTATGTTCACAGATACCAACCAAAATAACGCATTTGAAGCTTGACTGTCAACTGATTATTTTTTTTTTTTTTTCCTGATAGCTCTGATAATAGAAAGTGAAGAAACAGAACAGAATCAGAAAGTCAACATTATGTTTCCTTGCTGCACATAACAGGAAAGACCCTGAGAGAACCAGTATAGATTTATTCATGAAAAACTGAGATATAAAAACTCAGATTTTTAACCTTAAAAATGTGATAGATGATGAGAGACGATCAACTTCAGCTGGATCTAAATTGGGATTTTCTGGCTCTCCACAGAGCTTGCAGATGGTATCAACAGCTTCAAAGTGATTCTCCACAGAAGTATCAAACAAGGAAATAGTAGTTCTATGTGGAATGTCACCTTCATGGGTGTCAACTCTGCCTTCAACAACCTCTTCTTCTGACTGCTCTTGTACTTTTGTCCTTTTCTTCTTCCTCTTCTTCAATGCAACTGCAATTGGAGCATCCATGTCTATATCCATTCTTTCTTCTTCATGATCCATTCTTCTGCATAATCACATCAAAAACTTCATATCTCGGTTGCTAATTTTTTAACCATAGCAAATATTTCTGTAAACTTCCTTTCTTTTTACACTTTCCTCTTACCATCCATTCTATTTAGGCTCGGTTCTCCATTGCTAAAAATTTAACTGATCAAAAAAAAAAATTAATTTTGGCTTATTCTTAAGATGTAAGTTGTTTTTCTTTTAGCTTAAAACAAGTTGGAAAAACTAATTTTGAAAAGCTACCCTGTGGGTGCTTTTCAAAACCGCTTCTGCGTATTGATACTCTTAAAATTTAAAATCTTATATTAGTTTTTTTTAAATCACTTCTTTAAAAGCACTTTCTTAAGCCACTTAAAAAATGTATATGCAATGGAGAACAGACCCTTACTAATTCTCATAAAAATTAATGTGTGCAAATTTCCCATTCTCAATGATAAGTGATAATCCAACTTTGCTTCTTCAAAAAGAGAACATGCACATAAAATAATTAAGAAATTCTATTGAAAAAAAAAAAAAAGAAACGCTGCAAATTATCATTCCCATATGAAACAAAAGAAAATCCCAACAAAATTCTTTTCAAAATAATAAATAAATAAAAAAAACAGAAGAACCCAAAAGGTAGTGGCAAAAGTGATAGTTGGAGAGCAACCTTTTACTTATTTTAAAATAAAATAAAAAAGTTGTATTGAGAATATTAATGCTGATTTTAGTATAGAGAGATATTTCCATCTCTATGCTACTCTCTTTGTACATAAATAAAAAAAGTTATTTGTCCTTTGGAATAGAATCATATTGCATCTTCACTTCTTTTTTTTTTTTTTTTTTTTTTTGTTGGTTCCGACATTTTTTTCTTTGATTGAACAACATGTCAAACCAGTTAGATGCAATTGAAATGTTAATCCTATTAAGGGTAGTTTACATGAGTTATCTTTTTGTATCAACAGAAAGACAGAGAACTTCAGAAAGGAACACAGAGAACTTCAGAAATGAACAGGAAGAGAATGAAAAGCAATTGGTTTGCTTTTAACTTGTCACTAAAACCAAAGAAAAAAAACAATTGGAAAAAGAAAAAGGTTAAATAAGTTAAAAAAAAGATCCGATACTTAAACTAGAAAGTAATGTACTTCTACTAGTCCTATTTAGTGATTAAATCATACTGTAACTGCAGCAACTGTATATAACTTATTTCTACTGTCAAAACAATCTTTACAAATAGGAATCTTATGCACATGTTGTGGGCTCAAGAATGACAAAATCCAATCTTTTTTCCCTTCCTTCCATTGTAATATGTAAGAAATGTCAAATCACTGGTTGATGGGTCATTCATTCGTGGCTTATGGGATCTTGCAGAAGTAGAAACGGATACGCAAATAATATCAGATGGCCGCTGTTTGGTGCTGCCCAAACATCAATTGCCAAGAGAAAGAGTCTTGAAATCAGCAAACATCAAACCTCAGAATGAAAACTTAGAAGTATAAAGAATTACACGAAAACCCAGCACAAAAACAAGAAAGAAGACTCAACAACACCACAGGAACATATGAACTCAACGAGAATCATACCTTCAAGCAGAAGCGAATCAGAAAGTTCGGACGGCGAGCCGCGGCTCCAAATCAATAGTCTGCAACAACTCTGCTGCAAATCAATCTCTTCGTAACTCCAGTCAAACCAGCAAAGGAATGGATAGCAAGAGGCGGTAGCTGGAGTGTGGTCGCAACCGGAATGAGCAGCGCCGGCGACGGACCGCATGCACGGGAATGAACGAACTCGAAGGGCTTTTCGTTTTTTTCTTTGTTTTGGCCGAAGGGGATCGATGTATATACTAAAGTTGTTGTAGGAGTAATTTTGGGGTAAATATCAATTAGGTCCCTAAAAATAAGCCTTTGTCTCAATTAAGTATCTAAATTTTAAAATATCTCAAAAGAATCCTTAGAAATAGGAGCTTTGTCTCAATCAAGTCTTCAGTTAGTTTACCCATAGGTGCAGCTTGTTGGGTTGTCTAGTGGAGGCCAAAATGCAATATATATATACATATATTAGGGTAATTTAGGCAAAATCAAAGCTGAAACCCAAAATCTATTGTCAGCACAATTGTTATTGTACATGGACAAACCTATTTTTTCCGCTTTAACTAGCTATACCACCACTTTAGCCACCTCCCTCCTTCTCCACCATCATTGTACTTTTCCGGCTAAAATCTTCTTATCTCTCTTTCTCGCTCATTTGCTTCTTCATGAACTCAATTTTTCACAAATATAGAAGTTAGTGTTTCAATTTATCTCTATTCTTTATGGTACTTTTTTATTTTTGCTACCACTATATTCTTCCTACACCAAACATCAATCATGTATCCAATTTGACTAATTTCATAGTAGCAAAAATTGAGCTAATATCATTAATTCTAAATTTTTAATATTTACAGTACTTTCGATAATATAAGTAAAGATAAACAAAAAAAAGATAAAAAAACATAGGATGTGAAGAATTTACCCAAAAGATGAAACTGATGTTGCATCCAACTACGACGTCAATTCCAAGAGAGTGCAATATCGTCATGGATAATTGCAGAGAATATCAACTTTTGCGGGGAAAAACAAAGGAATGATGGATTGTTGATCACTTATGAATGGTTTGCATATATGGCTTCTATTTCGAGCTGCTAAAGTTCTGGCCTCTAATCGAGTCTATAAAGTCTAGGGTTTGAGCTTTGGCATGCCTTTGCCTAAATTAACCTCAAAAGTTTTTGTATTTTGGTCCTAATAGACAATCCAACAAAGTTCTTCTGTTAATAAGTTAACAAAAGCACTTGACTAAGACAAAGCTCCTATTTTTAAGGATTCCTTTAAGGTTTTTTAAAATTTAGTTACTTAGTTGAGACAAAGACTTATGTTTACGGACCTGATTGACATTATAGCCATAAGCTATTTCCATTTTTGTTTTTCTCTCTATAGCCATAAACTTTGATTTTAGATTTTTCTAGCCATGAACTATTTTTCTTTTCTCTTTATATCACAAACTATTTTTTATCTCTCAAATATATCCTAGCTATGAACTATTGTTAATAAACTATTATATATGAGAGTTAAAAAATAGTTTGTGAGTATAAAGAGAAATTAAATAATATTTCATGATTTGAAAAATATAAAATTAAAGTTTATGACTATAAAGATAAAAGCAAAAATAGTTTATGATTAGAAAAATATAACATAAAAGCTTATAGCTATAAAGAAAAAAGTAAAAATGTTAGGAAGCCACCATAACCCTTCACCATTTCCAAATTTTGGTTTCAACACTTAAAACTTTAAAATGATAAATTTTAACACTCAAACTTCTAAAACATATTAATGCTTATTCTTTTGTCAAATTTGACTATTAAGTGATGGTAATCAACAGTTTAGTGATCATCCCCTCATCTTGTTAAGGATACTAGCTATCTATCTTCCCCATGCTTTAAGCACGGGTGGATGTTTAGGAAAATATTTAAAACACGTCACTAACTTATAAAAAAAATACAATTGTCATAGCATTTGTGATTCAAATATTAAAAACATTTAACAAACGTACATATCATCATACATACATATATATAACTATTCATCCGATGATTCTCCACTGCACCAATATTTGTTCCTTTCATAACAAATTATGGTCCTCCCTATTAAAAAAAACATATATATGAAGTATATGATTGAGATATTTATATATAACATTCCAACTTTAAAATTGTACCTTTTGACACATTTTCTTATAAGATTTCCTGATTTAATGATGTTTCTTCAACAACATCTATAACATCAAAGACAGGCTCAAATATTATATTTGTTTTTATTATATATATTAATATGCAAGACATCTATAACATATAATATTATTAATTTATAGGATATAATAGTATAACAATAAATATATGAATATATAATTAAAATCATACCTCCTTCAACATGTAGTTAGACTACAGCAAAAAATTATATAATAGCAATCGTGAAACAATAAAACTTCAACTACCTCTTTGAATATTATAATCATTGAGTTTGATTAGGAACAAAATTTGATGAGCTATAAGGTCGTTCATTAATGACTTCAAAGTATTGCTTGCTCATCCATCCTATAAAATGAAAAAATAGATAGCACATCTATTAAACGAAAACAATACAATAATAGTTTATTCATAAATAATTAAAATGTTATACACGATAAATCATACTTTTAGATATAGTTGAACGACTGACTCAATATCATATTATTTGACTGTATACAATATAATTGAAATATTATATTCATGGATAATTGTAATATAACAAAATAGATATAGTACATGGCACTATGACACTAACTCATTTAAAATAAAATGGTAATAAAATTTGTGTGTTCAAATATGAGAAATTCGCTATAATTACCCTAAAATAATTTATACTTCTCTCATCATACTCAAAATATTTTATTTTATCCCTCAAACAATTTTCAAACAACTTATTATGACAATTAATGTCGAAGAAAAGAGAATCTAGGCGAATAATACACACCCTACTCATGTGTAGTTGTAAAAAAGGATAATTTAGAATATTTACATAATTTTAACGGACAATCCATATGAAAGGGACTATGTGGAGGGCAATTTATAACATTCATATATTCTCTTTCATATGGATTGATTATTGAAATTATGTGAAGGGACTATATTACTCATTTTAAGAATGAATGTAAGAGCGGCGTTCACTGCCTAGCCAAATTTTGCCATCCTTCACATGAATCGTCACAATAAGCTATTTAAAATTTATTTGGCATAAAAAGATAAAATGATTATGAATATTTTAGAAAAATATTTTCATAAACTATATTCAAAGTTATGTATTCGTAATAGATATTATACGTAATATGCATCTTAGGAAATAGTACGAAATGATTTAATCAAATCAATTAGATGCTTGTCTCTAAAGTTTTATGTTATGTTCAATTATATATGTATATATGTCTCTCTGTGTGCGTGTGTGTGTGTGTGTGTGCGTTTTGATATATTAGAGGAGGCAATGTGGTTCAAGTGCGAACTTAAGACATTTGGCATAGTAATGAGTACATCTACCAGTGAAGTACTATATTGCCACATATATATTTTATATTTGACAATTGAATATCTAATATACATGAATGAATTTTACATAAGGAATTTTTTTTGGACCGTTGATAATAATATAAATTTTTTAGAACAATACAATTTTAATTACTAATACACTTATATGAACGTAATTATTGAGAATGAACTTTTTGTCATGAGAAATTAGCAATTTATACCAAAAAACTATGTTTATTTTCATTTTATAACAAACTTTTATTTTATCTTTTATCATAATAAACAATTTATGACCTTAAGAGTGACAATTTAGCCTATGTGCTGCATCTAAAAATTGACCTCACTCTTTTTTCACATGCAAACTTATTGAAGGAAAGTGTATTTTATTATATTTATGTGTATTATTGTTATATTATTAGTTAGTGTATTACTGTATTACCTTATTAGTTTATATTTGCTTTCTTTGTAATTCTCTGTGCTTAATCTTAGGATCTTTGATAGTTTAGAATAAAATAAATAGTCTTCCAATTTGGTAGCTAAATTGTATATAATCTCTTTACATTGATAATATAATTAAGGATTGTAGCTTACACTCCGTACTGATCTTCTTTACTTTTATCATGGTGTCAAAGCCACTCTAAAAAAATTACGAATTTTCACAATGGCCAAGGCTGACGATAAGAATGAAGCTCCGGTCGATGATGAGAAATCCTGATCGATCGCTGTCGACAAGGCTAGTCTATTCCATATTATGAGGTGATCTCAACCCATATTCTTTGATGTCCAGTGATACTTTTGGCACTATTCTCACACACATCAAATTGTGTAAAACTAATTGTGATCAGTGGTCTCATGCCTTCTTCGGAACCATGAAGGCAAAGCAAAAAAGAATGCTTCACTGATGGCATCCTGAAACGTCCGGATCAAAATTCTGTAGAATTGCCAAATTGGGGAACGATGAACACTCTCATTGTTTCATGGATATTTGGTACCTTGGATACCTCTTTTGTTCTGTTAGTTCCTTACATAGACGAGGCGAAATTCCTTTGGGATTTATTGAGAAATAGATTTTTTGCTGGCAATGGACCTAAAATTTATGAACTTAAGGAAGATTTAGACAATTGCAGGTAACAAGGAGATACTGTTCTCGACTATTTTGGCAGACTCACGAAATTATGGAAAGAATTGGAGACTTATGAATGAGTTCCAGAATGTAATTGTTGTGCCAGCCAAAATTGCTCACGGATTGCACATACCGAGCAACAAAAAGAGGAAGAGAAACTTCACAAATTTCTTTCAAGGTTAGACACTTCTTTTCGTACTATTATTTCACAAATTATTAATATGAAACCTCTTCCCTTTGTTGATAATGCACATGGCATGATTACTCGTGAAGAGTGACATTGTGAAACTACTCGTGATCAAGATACTCGGTCCAAAGGAGTGGTCTTCGCCACACTAACTGTGGAAAAATCCATTTTTCTTTGTTCTATCTATAACAAATCTGGGCATCTACCTCGGAATATTTTCAGGTCATTGGCTTCCCAAATTGGTAGGTGGAAAAATAAAAAACCACAACTGGAAGAAATTCATCAAAAGGGTCTCGCTCCAGCCGCAGCAACAATCGAGGCAGACGTCATCGCGGCGGCAGAAGAGAACTACCATAAAAAACTGCTACTTATGATGCTCAATAGACCCCCTCTTCTACGGCGCCAGCGCTACGCTGGTCTTCTCAGGCAGGTCTTCTCGACAGCCTATTGGGGACGGTCCTTGCCCCAACTGCTATTACCCCTGCGTAAGGACAACACTGGGCACTACAGGCAAGCGATGGTTCATTCCAATGGGTACCGGGACCACCTCCAGCTCTCGGGAATCATAGTACTCCACTGGCGCCTTATCATGGGCTGGAGCAGCTGTTCAATTTACTCCAAATTCAGCATATGGTCAAGCAAATATGGCATCAACCTTTGAAAATTTGTCTGGTGTGTATATTTGGCCTATAGATTGGCAGTTCGGATTCTCTGTAACATTTCCTGTAACACTCTCTGTAACATTCCTAATTTGGTATATTTTATTAATAAAACCTACAAAATGAAAGATAAACCCTAAGAGAAAAAGGTAAACCCTAAGGGGAAAAACATATTATAAAAGGAAATGTTACAAGAGATGTTACAGGAAATGTTACAGAGGATCCTGAGTGATAGACTGGGGTACATCTCGCTATATGACTGGGTAACAGGACTATTTGATTAATATTTATCGTATATCTCCTTGATATATTGGTTTGCTAAACGATGCTCACACTATTTCCACTTTCGAAGGAACGGTGAAATTAGGGCCTAAACTTGTTTTGACTGTTGTTCTTTACATTCCAAATCTTATCTTCAATTTGTTATCAATCTCCTAATTGTTGCATTACCATCCTACTTATAGTATGGATTTTTCTAAAGACTCTTGTATTATACAGGACCTTACTTCGAAAATGGAGATTAGAGCGGGTCAGTAATTTATAGGGTGTATCATTTTTCACACGCTCAAGCCAATCATGCCTCCTGTATTTATTTGGAGTTATTGTATAGACATTTGGGATGTCTCTCTTTTTCTACTTGAGCTGATTTTGATAAGACTGTTTTGAACTCTATATGTCCTTCTCTTTCTAATATTTGCACTATTTGTTTACAAGCTAAACAGACATACAATTCATTTCCTTTAAGTGATTTTCTTTCTAGTGAAAATTTTGAACTTGTTCATTGCAATATTTGGGGACAATATCGTGAAAAATCATCTTGCGGTTCTTCTTACTTTCTTACAGTAGTTAATGATTTTTCATGCGCCATTGGATATATTTACTTGTAGATAAAAGTCATGTGGCCACTTTCTTTGAACAGTTTTTTATGTTGATTAAAAACCAATTCAATAAAACTATAAAAAATGTCCGCATAGAAAATGGGACTGAATTCCTTCCTTTAAAATCTTTCTTTCTTCCTTCCTTTAAAATCTTTCTTTCAATCTTAGGGCATCATATATCAAACTACTGTAGCTTATACTCTCCAACAAAATGGGCGAGCATAAAGAAAACATCGTTACATATTAAATATTGCTTGGGCCCTTTGTTTTCAAGATTATTTGCCATTATCTTTTTGGGGAGAATGTGTCAAAACGACTGTATATCTTATAAATTGCACATCCTCTTTTGTTCATAAAGGAGAGACTCCTTTCGAAATTATTTTTTCCAAAATTCCTTCCCTCCTCATCTAAGGGTTTTTGGAAGTTTATGTTTTGCTCACAATTGCACTTTCGATAAATTTCAATCCCGAAGTAAGCGGTGTATTTTCTTGGAGTACCCCTATGGAAAATGGGTGGAATCTTTATGATCTTGAAACTCATAAAATCTTTGTTTCTAGAGATGTTGAATTTATTGAAGATCAGTTTCCTTTTTCTAACATTTCTTCTCCCTTCTCCCCTCCCCCCCTCCCTCTAGGATTTTATATTTTTTCCCCCAACTACTCTTCCCATGATACTTTTGAAATATTCCAAGTTCTACTGCACACTTCCACCGATTCCTTCTCTGTTGAGCTTGATTCGACGGCCAAATCTCCTGCTCAAAACTCTCTTCCTCCTCATGGACCCTCGCCCATATCCGACCCAGCTGTTGTTCCTCTTCCTCCAGCCTACACGATGGGCCTTCTGCTTCCAGCCCAAACACTCCTAGCCCAATACATTATGGTATCCTTCCTGTGGCTGAACCTATTTCTTTTTCCAGTGTAGTCCGCCCTTTTGATCATTCCCCACCCTCTCATTCCTCAAACTCACACAATCCCCCAGATTCTCCTCCTCCTCTAAAAAACCCTAAACCCTTTCTTGATTTTTGATGTAGCAACTGAGCACGTCAATCCCCTCTTAAATTAAATGATTATGTTTTTTATACTATGCAAAATACATTCCCCTTGATGACCTCTTCTCCTTCTTCAGGTAATTATTCTTACCCTATTTCACATTTTTTCTCAAGTGGAAAATTCTCACCATATTATAAAGATTTTCTTGCAGCAATACCATTGATAAGGAACCTACTCGATTCTCTGATGCTCTCTCTTTACCATAATGGCGTGATGCCATGAAGAGTGAAATTAATGCCCTAGAACGAAACAAAACTTGAGGTTTGACTACCTCACCTTCTGACAAAAATGTTTTAGACTGTAAATGGGTGTTTCGTATTAAGCGCAAATCCGATGGCAGTATTCAGCACTACAAAGGCGAATTAGTTATTTTGGGCAACACTCAAGCAGAGGGCTTGGACTATGGCGAAACATTTGCTCCTGTTGCCAAAATGGTCACTATCCTCACATTATTGTTTGTGGCCTCTGCCTGCAAATGGGAAATCCACCAAATGGACATCCATAATGCTTTTCTCTATGGAGATTCGAAAGAGGATGTCTATATGAGACTACCTCCTAGATTCTCCAAGGGTAAGGAAGAGAAAGTATGCCACCTGAAGAAATCTCTTTATGGTCTTAAGCAAGCTTCTTGTTGTTGGTTCGCTAAACTGATTAGCGCACTAAAATATTGCGAATTTCGCCAGTCTTACTATGACTATTCTTTATTCACATACTATGTAGGACATGTTTTCTCTGTGTACTAGGGTACGTTGATGACTTGATTACTATAGGCAAAAATCTTGATGCCATCCAGAAATTTAAAACTTATGTGCACTCTTGTGTCCACATTAAAGACTTGTGCCATTGAAATGTTTTTTGGGAACTAAGGTTGCTTAGAATAATCAAGTCATATATCTCTGTCAGCTTAAAGATGCTTTCAACATTCTCATGATGCCTATATTGGTTGCTAAACCCTCCTCATTTCCTATAGAGTAGAATCACCAACTCGGCAAGGCAAAAGGATCTTCTCTCCCTCAACCGGACTCATATAGACGCCTCATGGGACAATTAATTTATCTCACCACCACTCAACCTGATTTGTCTTATTATATGCATGTACTTTTTTTAGCTTATACACAAACCTAATACTGGGATGCTGCACTTCGTGTTCTTCGCTACCTTAAAAGTACTCTAGGATAAGGTATCTTTCTTCGGGCCAACTCTATTCTTCAACTTTGGGCCTTCTGTGATTCTAATTAGGCTAGTTGCCCATCATTCAGCATTCCCTAACTAGTTTCTTTATCTCACTCAGTCATTCGCCTATTTCTTGGAAGTCCAAGAAACATTATACAGTCTCGCGCTCCTCTGCCAAAATAGAATATTGCTCAATGGTCGTTACATGCTGCGAGTTGAAATAGTTGCTATTTGTTGCGTGATCTCCTTGTCTCTCAAACCTCTCCTATGTCTTTGTTTTGTGATAACCAGGCTATATTACACATCTCCTCAAATCTTGTGTTTCAAGAGCAGACCAAACATATTGAGATAGATTGTCATTTTGTCTGAGATGAACTTCTGGCAGATCTTATTCGTCCATCTTATATTCATACAAATACTCAACTGGCTGGATATCTTCACCAAAGCTTTAGGGTAGTCCCAGAGTCATCTTCTTCTGGGTAAGTTGGGCATTTGCCACTTACATGTTCCAACTTGAGGAGTGTTGAAAGAAAGTGTATTATATTATATTTATGTGTATTATTGTGTTACCTTATTAGTTTGTGTATTATTGTATTACCTTATTAGTTTATATTTGCTTTTTTTGTAATTATCTTGTGTTTAATCTTAGGATCCTTGATAGATTATAATCAACTAAATAGTCTTCTAATAGACAGCTAAATTGTATATAATATCTTTACATTGATAATGCAATTAAGCATTGCATTTACACTTTGTACCAATCCTCTCTACTTTTATCAAAACTTGAAAAAGGAAGATTTCTTTATGCAATTTGATTGTCAGATTTCAGCACATGACTACGTGAGCTCGATAGTCACATTTTCAAGACCTCAAAGTCCTAATTGTTTTATGGTCATAAAAAGATAAAAATAAAATTAATTACTTAAAACTAAAAAGTAAACATAATTTTCGGACATAAATAATAAACTTATCTTTAATAATTTACAATTAAAATAGTTTTTTATTTCATCCGAAAACTGAAATGATATTTAAAGAAATTAATGTAATTGTCTAAAAGAGTTTGACAGACCCACAATTTAAGTACATATACAAAAGGCTATTATTTAATTATTAACAATAGCCATAAACTTTAGGGATGTCTTTTAAATTAAATCTTAAATTTATTTGGATGAAATATGTTAAAAAACACCTAATAATTGAAATTAAAAGTTCAAGTGTTTAATTAACCTACATTCTTACTTCAAATGGATTTATTAGAACTAACCATTTTAAATGAAGTTCTTACCCCATGAAGGTAAAAGGAACAAAAAAATAAAAATAATAATATTTTTTAGTTATAATTTATTATAAATTCTCTCAAGAAAATTATAATTTCCTTATTTAGATACTTCCTTCGTTTAAATTTATTAATCTCCTAAATATATTTTTTTCCTTTTTAAAATATTTGCTTGACATAATTCAAATACACACATTTTCATGTAAGGAACGATATAGTTTTATAAGCAAATATAACTAAATTTATCTAACTTTTGATTAAGATGCCTTTCGAAAAAAAAATTTAATTAAGATAATATAATCATTAAGTTATTATAGTTTCATTAAACTTTTAAAATGGAGGGAGCATTATTTCAGGTGCTAATTATATCTTTGAAAAAATTCTTTATTTTGCTCAAGTATAGAAAAAATAAAAGAAAAAAACTATCATATATGAAATATTATAATAAAATTTTCATAGCTTTGCTTTCAATATATATTAAGATATATATGTTTCAAAAATAATAAAGAAGGAAATTATAATCTGTTACAGGAAATGTTATAGACGATTGTAGGTTAATTATAAGCATACATTAAGATTATTTAGGACTTTTATTTAATCCAAATATAATACAAGATTATTGCAAACGATCATGTGAGTTAAGATTTAAGATTAGTGATATATCCTAATTCAAAAGACTTTTTTTAAAAGGAACTCAAAAGACTTTTATTAAACATTTTTATTATTGCATTTTACCTGAAGTTATCGATTCCTAATCATATGGTTTTAAAATTTATTTTATATAAGGGTCTAACTCCACATATGATATAATCATTATGATGGCATAATCATAGTTATAAAAATCTATGGTATATTTAAACTAATTGTCATGTTTGGAAAATGTTAGCAATTCTAAGAAAGCTCAGTCCTTATTCGAGATGATGATTGAAGAAGGCTGTATTTTGAGCAATGAAGTAAGTTATCAGTATATAGTTGGAGTCGCCTTCTCCCTCCTTGAACAAATGAAAAACAGTACTAATTTTACTAAGCCTCATGATGTTTTCATGTACATACACGATCCTCCTAAAATTGTGCTTACATGTCCATGATTTTGATAAAGTTCAAGAACTACTTTGTGACATGGCATTCTAAGGGATCAAGCAAGACCAACACAGTGACATATATCAAATTGATCATGAGTAAATTGCAATTAAACTAAAAAATTACTATTAATAATAAGAATAGAGGGAGCATATAGAATATCAACAAAGAAGAGATGCACACAGGAAGGAAAGAAGAGAAAAAAAAAATTACCTTTGTGAAGTTTCTGATTGGGGTGAATGAGAAGTACTTGTAATCAATAAGCCTGCACCATATTAAACAAAAACTATTCATAATAACCTTATTAAATAAAAGTTATCAAGCAACACAAAACTTTGTAAACCTAAAAAATGTATACAATGAAAAACAAAAAAGTCGAAGATTAATTTGGTGGTATATGATTATTTATAGAGAAAGAGACGTATGAGTTCTGTAATTAGTTTAGATAAAGATTTGATCAAATCATTTTGAATTTATAGATGTATTTGACTAAGAGGATAATAAATATAACTCGGAAATCTATAAGGATAGTATGAAAAAAATCATTTTTTTCCAACAAATTTTTCTCCCTAACCCGATTCTCTCTAACTCAAAACTCAAATCTTTCACATTCAACACAAATTGAAGATATATAGATAATTTTGAATATTTTTTGCAAAAAGATATCAATTTTGAGGTTAAAAACCCCTAAAATTATATTATTCTCAACTGTCTTGAGTTTCTCCCAAATAGACGAAATTCCGAACCTGGCGAAAATTTTGAAGCAATTTCGCCCAGGTTGGTGAAATTCATTTCAGTGGTTTTTTTAAAAAAAAATGTTATTTTTATGCTTTTTATAATTTTTTAATTTCTGTTAGTTATGTTATTTAGTTTTGTGTTTATAAATATTTAAAATTATGTTTATTTTGATTAGAAAGAAAGAATTTGTATAGGTATTTGAAAAACTTGAAATATGAATAACTCTGTGATCGGAGGTCCATTTAACGTGTATGACCACTCGTTTTGATAGTTCTCGTAAAGATTAACGCAACGGCGTCACTAAAAACGTGATCCAAATGCGTTTCGAGGAAAAAAATTTTTGTCTCTTAAAGTTGAAAACTTTGACGGGGCATAACTTTGTGCTAAGATGTCCGATCGAGTCGATTCTTGTGCGCATTTCGGATATTTTTTTCCAAGATTTATGTGCAAGCGGTTCCATCGACCGTTTTCAAAAAAACACGCTATTTTCATTTTAATTTACATTTTTTACAATTTTCTAATACTTTCTCTTTTATTAACCAAAGAATTACAACACCAATTTTAAAACTAAACAGAGAAGCGGTTCTTTTTTTGCTCTAATTAAAAATTTAAATGATTGAATTTGGTAAATATTTAAATACGTAAATAAGGTATTATTATATAAAATCCCATACAATCATTAATATGAAGTTTTATGTTGTTCTTTTTGTAAGCCTTCTTTGTTACTTTTCGTGAGGTCAAGTATTCAAATCTCTAACAAGTTTTTGGCTAAATCACAATGTGACTACTTATCTAACAAAAAACTAATATAATATGAAACAAATTAATAATTCATCTTATATAATAAAAAAATTATAAAAGCATATAATAAAAATTTAAAAAAAAAACAACTGACAAGAGTTTCTCCCAGGTGGGTGAAATTCTCTAAGGAATTTCGCCAACCTGGCCGAAATTGTTCAACAAATTTCGCCAGGTTGGGCGAAGTTCCTTAGAGAATTTCGCCAATATGGGAGAAACTCGTGTTAGTTGCAAAAAATTAAAATTTTGATTTCTTGCCTCAAAATTGATATTTTCTTGCAAAAAAAATATTCAAAATTATCTATATCTATCTTTAATTTGTATTGAATGTGAAAGATTTGAGTTTTGAGTTAGAGAGAATTGAGTTAGAGAGAGAAATTTGGTAGGAAAAAACGAATTTTTTAGCACTACCCTTATAGATTCCCGAGTTATATTTATTATCCCTATTTGTGTTCAGAGATTTAACTTAGTTAGATAAAGATTGATAAAGATAAAAAAGTTTATTTTGAATTTATAAATGTAGTGTTTTACAATAGTGTCATTGGAGATAAAAAGATTGATCAATTATGTTTATATCATTAAAGATATTTTATTCTTATTAATTATTTAATATTTAATATATTATTATTATTATTATTTTTATTTTTGCATGGGGAGGAAAAAATGAGAGGGTATCAAGTGACAGTCGTATAGCACTCGTTATGAATTTCTTTTAATATATATTTATATATGTATATATTATAGTCATTTTATATATTCACAAATGAAGAAATTTTAAAATAATTTATTTTTAAACTTAACCATTATTCCCTAAAAAAAAACAAATAGAAATTATCCTAACCGATTGTCTTCCTTATATCTGCCACCGCCAACCTCCTCCTAACTTGCAATTATGATCTCAAGCTTGTTTTTGCTCCGAAATGTGGAACATCGTTAAAGCCCATGACTTTCTCTTGCTATGTGTTTCTTTACCAAGTTCTATATAAGATTCAGAATGCTAGCTAGGTTTTTTACATATGCACAAACTCCAAGGTTGCATTCTCTTGTAATTTTACATTTCATTAATATTTAATTAATGGGGAGAGAATCCATTTTATTCAATATTTCACTTGTTGGCTTGAACTTTCATTGTTCAGTCGAGGTAAGGAAGTGGCTAAATAATTATCTAGTATTATTGTTGTTTTGTGGTACTTACATAAAGGACATAGACAATGAGAAATTTATAGAAATTTTACATGGATCTCATGGTCCTGAGGCTTGATCTCTTAGAGAAATTAGCAGTAGAATAGCGTAATTAGTCAGTCACTTTACTTCGGTGATTTGCTATAGTTGTATACAACTTCATGGTGTGGTGGTGAGATAAAAGAGTAAAGAAGTAGGAAAAAGAAAGAGAGGTTAGATGGTGCTATAGTGATCAGTAATGGCAATGGCAGTGGGGATGCCCGACTTAGAGGCAATATAGGGCAGCAAAAAGAAAATGAATCCTTACATGGATTTTTTTAGAAGATTGTTTGATTTTACAAAAATGTCCATAGAGATCATCGACTATTAGTCTTTAACAGCAAAACTAACAAAAGGGTCAGCATTAATACAATTTGAAAATTTAAGTGTTAAAATTAGGCATTTTGAAGTTCAAGTCTTAAAGCCAAAATTTAGAAAAGTTTAAGGGTTAATGAAGCTTTTTACCCTAGTAAAATAGTACATGACTATAAATAGCTAACATCTCTTTGAGAAAAAAGAGTCCCTTAATCATTTTTAATTGGGTTAATTTAAAAAACACCATGTAGTTTTAGCTATTGTCAATTGAGTATTCATTCTTTAATTTTGACAATTAAGTGCGTAATTAAGGTTTCATTTGATTATTGTTAACAATCAAGTATATTGACACTAATGCCCATAAAATTCATATGAAATTATGTATATTCTAGCATCCATTTTATAATTAAGTATATTAACTAATTAATCTAAGACCGGAGGAGTTATTGAAAATATGAGAAGTTTACTACTTATAGCCATAAACTATTTTTGCTCTTTCTCTTGTAACCACAAGCTTTTATTTTACCTTTTTCTAGACATGGACTATTTTTCTTCCTAGAAATAGCCATGAACTATTTTTGACCTCTCATATATAGCAATGAACTATTTTTAATAAAATTGCTATATCTGAGAGGTAAAAAATAGTTCATGGCTATTTTTGGAGAAAAAATAGTCCAGGATTAGAAAACTATAAAATCAATGTTTGCAACTATAAAGAGAAAAACAAAAATAGTTCATACCTAGAAAAACATAAATTTAAAGTTTGTGGCTGAAGAGAGAAAAGAAAAATTAGTTTGTAGCTTTAAATAGTCAATTTCTCTAAACATATAATCAAAAAATTAAATTAGCACTTAAAAGAAAAAAAGAAATTAGTGACTTGAAAAATAAAGGCCAAGATTCAGAGACATCTCGGTCTATTGGATCAAGACCAAAAGAAACCAAAAGAACGGTAAAAAAGAAAAGAAAAACCAAAGAACATGCCACAGTTAAAGAAAGATAGAGGCACAAGGTTGTGAAGATGGACTACAAGCAAGTTATAGGAGAAATAGTGAAGGCAATGGTGCAAGATCACTCGAAGAATCCAAATCTCCAAGTAATAGAGGCCTTCAAGAGAGGGTTGAATTTAGGGCTTCTAGAAAATAGTTTGAGAACCCTGTCAATCTTTGGCATCTTCTAATATGAATGGAGTTACAGATAAAATGGTATAGATCATGAATTTATCAGTCGTGAGAGCTAAAGTAATAAGGAGCTGAAATAGAGATGGTTTCTTAGCTAATGGATGATTCTAAACAACTCTAACACCCTCCCAAATTAAGTTAGGAAACAAATAAACTAAACTAGCCTCATGAGAACCCTAATGAACAATACTACGGAACCCAAGGAAGAGAACAAGGAAAGTCTTCCCCTATAAAGAAACAAAAACCTTAGACAACAATCTAATACCCACATTTCATTCACAAGAGGCACTGTTCTTTCAATCACCAAGAACCCTAGTTAGAAAACTAAGAACCAAGATGCACGGAATTTGTGATTTGATCCAACTAGAACCCTTGATAACTTGTAAACAAGAACCCTAGTTATAATTAGACAACACAATGGTTGAACCAAGCCCTTGATCAGCCATGGAGATGAAGAATAAGAGGAGAGGAATTCTCTCACATATTTTCAATGTGAAGTTGCTTCGATTGTAGCTTGAAGTTCATCGCATTCCGAATACACCTCTTTCATAAAGCTTCTTTGAAACTTAATTGAACCCCCTCATCCATACTCAAACTTTGGGAAGCTGAGGACTAAAAAACATAATAATGAGATGTTGAATTCTTTCCTAAATTGGTCGTAAGAACCATAGAAAAACAAGCCCCCTACTTACAACACAATCTAAGAGACTTATCCACCTTACCCTATAATAACGAAGCAACTATGACCTAATGATTAAGGAATTTATTCAATGTTGAATTACTTGGATCTTTCAACACAAGTTCATCATTTAAACTTCAACCTGAGGTAGATCAATCCTTAGAAGAAGGGCTAAGTAGCTTGAAGAACTTAGAACCTTTTTTTAGGATAACCTCTCAAATATGATAAATGACAAAAAATCGTAATTACAAAGGAAAGAGAGGAATTTATAGTTTCCTCAAGTCTTAGGTTAACCCTAACAATTAAGAAAATTCTTAGGGGTAAAATGGGCATAACTTCCACTTAATTACAATCTGGAATTAGAGAAATCCAGAAAAACAAGCAAACTTGGCAGCCAACCCATCGGGCAACCGCGACAGACTGGTTGTTGCTTGCCGGGCCCGGTTGGCCTTGCTAAATGATAGGTCCGAGCAAAAAGTTGTTTGCAGCCGGAAGGTTGCTTGGTATTGAGCTGGTTTGTGCGAGGCTGGGAAATTCCTTGGAAAGAAAGGAGCCGCGGTCGGCTGTGGCTCCAATAGCTCTAATTTCTTCCTTGAAGTCTTCTAACTTTTCCACTTGCATACTTTGATTCTACTTGGTTATAAAGTGTACCAAGAACTTATTTAAAGCTCCAAACACTTCCTCTAAGTCTTCTTTTTTGTTCTATAACCAATCTCTTGTAAGGTTTATGTCGGCTCGATCCTTGACTTATTTAGCATGAGCTCTCATCATTAGTCCTTACGAATTCTAGGTTATTCAGAAAGAAGAAAATATTACAAATCATTTGAACACAATAATAATTACAATATTGAAGTCTTTTGGGATCTCTCTGAGTCAAAATATCAAATAGTTCATATGCCAATTGATGGATATTATTGTTTGATCACAGTAGATTGAGCGCTTGACTTAACACTTGGAAATATAGTTGAAGAAGCATCCTTGAAGAAGCTCAAAAATTGGAACTAAAATTGCTAAATTCTCTTTAATTTCTTGGCATGCTCTATACACAACCATGTCAATTATGTGATTCTGTGTAAAAGTTTCAAGAAGTAAAGCGTGAGAATAGGGAAAATCTTATTCCTCTCCCTTCAGCATACATGACCACTGACCAATGAAATATATATTGTACAAAAACAATCCCACAAAGGAATTCTATGGTAACTCTCTAAAATAGAATTCTAGATAACTAATGTAGCTAACCTATAGCAATATCAGGATATACACATATTACAAGTATGAATAGGAAATCAGTGGAATCTTTGTTGGGAATTATGTCTAAAAAGACTTCTATTTGATGTAAAACTCTATACTTAATGGAATTAATATGAAATAAACATTATGATTATGTGTTTGTTTGGATGCATTTATTTCCTATAAACACATAAGGTCCATGTACTTTAATTAGGCAATTCACATGTTAGGTTGTGATTCACAGTAAGGTGCACATTGCTGTTAATTAAAGTACAAGTAATTGTTCTTGGTCGGTCAATGGAGATGGGCAAACCATTGAATTAAAGGTCATTATATGATAGTCTCTTTTATGGATGATTGTACCTTAGATCAATGTGTGGCCTTCTCATGACTATTATACAAGTATGCTTGGATCATATACAACTAGAACTGTGACAAAGGTTATCTAGAAAGTACTATAAAGGAAAAGAAGCCTAGTCTATCACAGCTACAATATAGACGAGTATTCTGTAGGTAGAGTATGAGTTGGTAGTCTAGCGAAGCTAAGCTTCTTTTGCTTAAATGTGCTATAGGTGAGACTTTCGGCCATAAGGTTAGTAATCCTTGTACGTTAGGTAGTTGGAATTAGTTAGTCGAGATGGACTTATACAATAACTTCTATGGGAATCAACCCCTTGTAATTGTCCAGGATAATCGATAAGATCCAGACATAGGAAACATCTCTAGATGTTTGCTTTAGGGTAGCTTCATAAGATAAGCAAGAAACATCTAGAAGAGTCATTGATTATTGGACTAGACATCTAAGGATGATAGAAGTCATTGAGGAAGGAGTTAGTACTCTCAACCTATAATTAAATATGGGTGTTACATGTAGGGGTATTCTCGTCATTACACGTGTAGGGTAAAGACCTATTTAACAGTATTAATCTAGAGTCAATAACTCTATATGGTGATAAATGGAGATATTTAAAATGAGAAATAATGATATTTTATAGCTAGGGTATTTTGATCATTTTAGTAGCCAAGAATAGTTGTCGTTTGGTCCATGGAGTATGTTGGGGATTTTTTAGAACAAAGTTTTAATAGGATACTTGCACGTGCACAAGATCAAAGTAATATGGAAGTATTAGGTATCGAACCACAGAGAAAGGCTTAACTACTTAAATTACTATCTACCTAAATTAAGTTTATAAAAGAGAGAAATCAAATTTTATTATCTTAAATTTATTACTAAATTAAATAAATCTCATAAATAAAATAAATAGATTTAAAATAACGAGAGCTTAACCAACGAGATAGGTTTAGAACCTTGAATCCACCACTAACCCATATAACAATGATTTAATTTTATTTAGGAGAAAAGATTAAACTTTTATGTGGTGGTTTAGGCTACAAGCTTCGATTCACTAAAAAAATATATTGTGCTTAAATGCATGACATAATCCATCTAACCATTAGCATGACATATTCATTCATATGACATAAATCATCTAAAATTAGCATGAACTATTCAATTTTAAAACCCACAACATACTTGCAAAATTTACATATCTCTCATACTCAAGACTACAAGAATTAAGCATGGATAAAAATATCAATTAAACCAAACAATTGTTCTACAAGAACAATCACAAAGAATTAATTGCATCAAACCAAGAAATTTTCAAAGATATATAATCACATAAATAAAATAATAAATCTCTCAAAATAAAATAAACCAAAGTCACATGGCTAGGGTTTCATGAAGATTTTAAAAATAAAATTAGTTCATGGTTAAAGAAAAAGAAGACTCCAAATTATTATAGACGATCATTACTTTTTCATTCAATTAGAAGCTGCTGTTGCTGGAATTTTTCTGATGCGTTTGGAAATTCTGCTGCAGCACTTGGAATTTCCGCTGCAGTGCACACAATTTCTACTTGTTCTACGGCTTCAAATTGCTGCTGATTTCTTCTGGTTTCTGCTGTAGACAGCAGTTGTTTCTATACAGCTATCTGCTTCATCTGCGGCCGCTGGAATTTTTGCTTTCCTCAAGCGCCAAAGTATTGCTTCTATGGCTTCATTCGCTGCGTCTTCAAGTTCTCATTGTTGCGATTGCATATTGTTGTCTGCTCCAAATTTGGCTACGACTTGTGTTTTGCTTCAACAACAGCTGCTTGCGCAACTCTTTTTTTTTTGTTTTTTGCTTTTTTCCTTTCCCCCTCGCTCCTCGGTATATTTTTTTTCTGTTCTCTCCCGTGGCTCCCCTCGGCTCTCTTGTGTTTTTCTGCCGCAGCTTCTCTCATTTTAAAGGAGATGAACAGCTTCTTCTTCTAATCCTTTTGTGACTCTTTTTTTCCTTTCCTCTTCCTATTATAATTCCCTTTCCTCTTTCTATTGTGATTCTTTGTCCTCTTCAATTTATTCTTCTTTTGTGGCAGCCCAACCAATCTTGGGCTTTCTTGTGGGCTGCCCTCCTTGACCGTGGGCTTCTTTTCCTTTATTATCAAAATAAATTAAATAGAATAATTATGTTTAATAAATAAATAAAATATTTTTAAAAGCTAATAATTAAAACGTAAGGCATTTATCTGTACCAAAATGGACTTTATCAGAGTAACTCATAAAAGTTGGGTAACTTAATTGTCACAAAGCAATAATATAAGGATTAGAGAAGAATAATGGTTATTTGATTAATAGGTCCTTGGGTATTTATTAAGTAAATTAGGCCAAGATATTTAATTAAATAAGAAGTTCAAAGGCTTTAGTACATAATGGATTGATGGTTATTGGGTTTTTAATTAATCTTTTAATTAAAAGAAGCCCGGAGATAACTGGACCAAATAGAGATGATCGAGCTTTTTTTGAGTTAGACCGAAAAAGTCCAAGGCCTAGAGTAGAGCCCATAGCTGAAACCCTAAGGACTTTTTAGCCTAGGGTGGCAACCACTATATGGGATAATTGACTCCTTGGAGTTTTAGTTGGAAAAGAGAGAATCTAGTAGGTGCTTGTGATCACTTATGAGTTGGAACTTATCCAAGACTCATTGGAGTTGATCCAAACAACCAAGACTCCGATCTCATTCATTCCATCAACCATAATCAAGAAATTTGGCATCCCTTCTCTTCCCTATTCTAGCTGAAATTCTTGAGAAAATAAGAGCACAAAAGCTTCTTCAAGTTTTCTCAAAAACAATTTCAACGATTCTTCTCTTCTCTTCCAGTTCTTTTTTTTCCCTTTCACCAGAGACTCTTGCAAGCTCCGAAAATACTTTTGAAGGCCTTCGAAGCTTGTGTGTTTAATGAAAAGAAGTAGGAGGCTTTCCAGACATCCACCATCGACATGCCCTTAAAAAATGAATTAGGATCGAGCAAAGAGCATGAAGTAGTCATGCAGCCAATTTCCGGAGAATAATCGATTAAAGCATGCTCTAAAGGGATAACAGATCTCGTCTTCACCCTTCTTTTTGTCTTCTGATGCTCCTCTATAACCTTCATGTGGTGACAAAGTGGATTCACCTAAGGAGCATGCTAGTTTTTATGTTAAAAAATCGAAAAAAATGGCTTTTTACTATTTGCTTTTCATTTTTATAAACTATTTTTGGGGGCTGTTTATGCCGTTTTTCACCATCTAGTTGGAATAGATTTTGTGTACAACTTATGGTTAGAGGTTTAGGTGGCTATTGTGTTTTGTTTCATCTAATTTCAGGTTTAGGTAGATATTGTGGCTATTGTGTTTTCCAGCAGAAAATCGATGTACACCTCATGAGTAGAGGTATAGGTTTTTGTAAGTTTTTCCTCCTCTTTAGGGTACTTTTCTTTCGAATTTTATGAATGGGGGTTACTGGAAATCAAAGCTAGACTGAGGATCGAGTGAATGGTGAAAAATGGAGCACGAAATGACCCCAAATGGATTGTTGGATAGCTTGTTATGCAAGTTGCTCGGCAATTGGCATAGTGGACTGTTTTTGGCAAACGGGCTGTTGGTGGTGTCAAGACTGACCAAGGCATGGGCAGCGGGCTCGACACGATCTTGGACCTTTAACGAACCAAGTCTTTTAGGTTCATGGGCTGTTTTAGTGCTTGGGCCAAAACAGAGATGTTTTGCGAAGAATTCAAGTGAAGATCCAAAAAAGTTAAATCTTTTGTAATAGATAGATTAATTGCTTTGGTGTTATCCCTTGAGATGGTTTTACTTGCTTTCTTATGTGTTTGTTGCATGTTTAGAAAGCCACTTTAGGATAAAAGGACAGATTTGTTTACTTTATGCTTTTATCCATTTTTGTTGTTCGCCACATAGCTTTAAAGGAAAGAAAAACATGTAACATGTTTATTGTTGCTTTTTGCTTCCTTGTGTTTTATAAGTGTTTACGACAAGTTCATGTACAATGGATAAACTTGGTTAAAATATTTTTCTTAACAAACTCTTTTAAATGAAAGGTAACAAGCTTTCTTTAAAGAATCAAACCTTGGAAAAGTAAAATTGTTTTAGTTACTAAGTTTCTAAAAGGTTTTAAACATGGAAAATTTTGAGAAAAACCCTTTTATAAATAAAATATTGAGTAAGAGAGGGACTCCAATGGTCCCATGGCTTCTATTTCTGGTTCAAATAACTAGTCCCATATTTCCTCGTGTCACCCTGGGAATGACCTCATGTAGGATAGTTTTCAGAGACTTAGACGTTACAAGTTGAACTCAAAACTAAAGCAGTTGACATGTGTTAGGATTAGATAGCCCATGTTGGAGGTACCAAAACTAGCTTGTTCGTAGTTTGTATAAGGTGGTGGCCAACCCACGTTGAAGCTGTCCTCGAGATACGAGCTATCGGTGTTTGGTCAAGTAATGGTTATACACTCAACTTAGAGGGCATTAAGCTCCCAAATGGCTGTTGTTTACTCTAAGAGCCGAACATGGTCATTAGATGTTGTTATGTCACTACATAGATCAATATGCTAAGCCACCATATTATGGATCGGAAGTTAGGGGTTATCTTCTATCTAAGATAATATGAAAAGAACAATATTTCTATGAAATGTTATATGTGTGTTTAAATACTTTATTCTAAACTATTTTATTCTATTTATGTTTTACATTTTTATGTCTAGTGAAGGTCTTTTTAGTCTTTTGGGGGTATTTTTCTTTGAGAATAAGCCTACCAAGCCCAAAGGACAAGGACTAAAAAGGAACTCCGATAGGAATCAAACTAAAGAGAGGGGAAGCCGTACAACTCTTCAAGTGGCAGCTTGGATACATTTGCTTCGGACATATTTTTGACAATCTTATGATTAAAGAACAAAGATAAAGTCTTCATCAACTTTATAGAAGACTCTTTAAGGATTCTAGAATGCCAAAGTTTGTTTGAATTGGAGCTTGTTTGTTACATCAAATCTTTGGAGAAACTCAACATATCTAGATCGTTTTCTAGTTTTAACACATTGGTAAAATAATCATAACTTGAATTCTGTAAGTCTAAATGAAGTGATTCAAGTTGCTATGGAAAAGCTAAGAGAAAAGAGCTACAACTTTCATGAGACACTAAGAGCTAAATCGATCGTTAAAAGGCTCAAAATGAATCGACGCCAGATTCGTTTTGCCGAAAACTCTCGAGAATGCATTTTGGGCACATTTGTGCCGAATCCGGCGCTTGATTAGTAAAATCTAGCGTCGGATCTTCCATGGCAGGAAATAGTACTTTTTTTTTCTTTCTTTTTGTTCGATTTAGGTGTTTTAAACCCCTATTTTTACTTAGTTTGTTGTGTAATCAAGGGAATTTAAGTCCTTAAGCAATGGTAGTTAGTTCCTTAATGGTTTTTGGCTAGAAAAACTATAAATGCCCCATTATAAAATGTAATTTTCAGCTTGGATATTATTTTAAAAATACATAAGAGTGGAGAGTGTTCTTCCATTTCATCTTCAAGACTCTTCCTAGGGTTTAGTCCTCCCTAGTTTGTGTCTCTAAATCACAAGGGATAATCCATTCCATTCTCTAAAGGGGTTCAATTTTCTTACTGATCTTGGGTTTCTCTTAGGATTTTGTTTTGGGTGCCTTTGAAATCTAACCCTAGGAGTTCAATAATCTACTATTATCTCTTGGGTTCTTTTATTGGTTTTGGAGTAGAAAATTCTCTATTGTCCTTGGGTTCTTGGATATAGTTGATTTTAATGTTCTTCTAACCTAGGGTTCTTCCCTAATCTCTGCAACTTTCCCTTTGATTTCTTTTCTCTTCTTCAGTTTTGGTTTGTCTTGAGTGATTCTTATCAAACTTGGAAATAGTACTCAAATTTGTTAAGTACAAATACGTCTGGACAGACCCCTATCCATAGATTGGGGATAAATCTACTTAAGAAGAGCGCAAAACTATATGTACATGGAAGGACTCTAACTAAAGAATCTAATACTCTGTGTTAGCTTCCATGTGTACTACTCTAAGAATGATGTCTAAGCATGTTGACATTGAACATGAACTTGACTTAACTTTTAGAGAAATGTCTGGGCCTAATAGATTTACATATATGGCCCTTATCTCTAGTGATTTATATTATAGAACTGAGGTTAATACCGAGAAGTCCAAGTAGAAGAAGAAACTCGAAATGGAGTTAGATGTCAAGGGTAAGACTAAAAGGGATTCTCTTCAACCCGGTACTGCATCCAAAGGGAAGTGTCTCAGAGGTGAGGTAAAATTCACAAGAAACGAGACCATCTCGAGCTAGCTACGAAGGCTACTATAGATACAATTATCTTCCTTGAGTCATTTTATGTTGGTGGGATCCACATTCGCAAGGATAATATATTTCAGAACCACCAATTGAGTCCATAACTCCTTAATGAGTTTAGACGGACAAAAGACTTTGTAAAAAAGTAAACATAGTCTGTGAGTTGGTACCGGATGCTCATGTATGGGCCTGTGCAGTGAGAGATGTTGTTTTATGGTTTTTGAGAAAACTTAGTTTATATAATGTTATATATTTGCCTAGTTTTAAGGCAAATATTGGTCTTCATTTCTCAATTCTAAGGGATGGATATTCAATGAATTTCCGTAATGATTTTTATATCATTAGAAATAGAAAGTTCATTATCTAAGGTTTTGCATGTGGAAAATAATACATCTTATATCAACCCAAATAAATAACATAGAATCGGAACAAAATAAAAGAGAAAGTGTTATCCCAGATGACTTGTATTTATGGCACCTTAAGTTCAGAGTTAGAGGCTCCTCCAAGGTGGCCTTCGACCTTATTAAAATTGGAGGAGTGGCATCAGTACGAATATTGCTTAATGGGAAAGATGTCCAATAAATTTACTCATAAAGCATAAAGGTCCATGGAAATCTAGGCCATATCTATGTATGTGGTATAAGTCTATACCAAGTACAAGAAAATACAAGTACTTCATCGCCTTAATAGATGATTACTTAGGTTTGGTTATGTTTACCATATAGGACACCAGTCTAACTCTTCTCCGAGTTCAAGGCAGAAGAGTATCAAACAGGTAAGTAATCAAGGGACTGAGATCACAACATGATGGAGAGTACTTCTTTGGCGAGTTATGAGTACTTTCTATGTCATGGGATAATATCTCATCTTACTATACAGGGTATACCCTAGTAGAATGGTTTAGCAGAGATGATGAATAAAACACTTAGAAAAAGTTAAGGAGCATGACGTCTCATGAACCTCTACCTATCTCTTTTAGGATATGCTCTAGAAATTAAGGCATAAATTATGAATTTGGTGCTTTCCAAATCAATACACAAGATATTGTATGAGATGTGGACTAGTCGCTAGCCCAGTATGACTCATCCTCATATATGGAGTTGTCTTGCTTATGTATTGACCAAAGGAAGCAAGCAAGATCCAAGATCAGAACTATGCTACATTGGATATTCAAAAGGTTAAAAGAGGAGAATATTTCTATTATCCTAAGAAGTAGAAAGTGCTTGTTAGCACTAATGATAGATACTTAGAGGATGATTAAATAATATCCCCTAAGGGTTCCAGAAAGGTGGATTTAGAAATTAGAAAGTCTGACTCTTAAACTTCTAAACCCAGCTAAAGTATCAAACGATACAACTGTCCAAGCACTACAAGCGATGGAGCCATATTATAGTGGAAGAATTCCTAGAGTTCCTAAGGGATGAATATAAAAGGCTTTCAATCTAATCTCTAACTATCAGGAATAGGATATCACAAGGTATAACGAGGCTATTGTAGATATTAATACTTATAAATAGTAAGAGGGCCATAAAGGTTGTGATTGAGTCTTTTGAGTTTAATAAACTCTGGATCTTGTCCCAGCACCCGATGGTATAAAACCATGAGGTGCAAGTGGGTTTACAAGATGAAAAGAGGTATAGATGGGAAAGGTGCAAACCTATAAAGGTAAGTTGATGCAAAGAGTTGTACTAAAAAAGATGAGAAATCTATTATGGTGAAATATTTGCACCTTTAGCCGTGCTTAAGATAGTGTGTCATTTATGACTACGAGATATAGCAGGTGGATGTCAAAGAATGTCTTCCTAAAATGCATTCTTATTAAAGATGTCTAAACGAGTAACAATATGAGTTTATTTTGAAAGGCTAGGAACACTTGGTCTGTACGCTTAAATGGTTTATTTGTGGACTCAAGCAAGTATCTAGATTATGGTTTCATTCAGGATATGAATGAATCACGTGTCTAAAATAACTGGATGTAGCTAATGTATCTTTAGATATTTTATAAAGATGATATCCTACTGATCATAAATGAAGTAGGAATGTTATCATTTATGAAGGTCTAACTGTCTTGTCAATTAAGTATGAAGGACATGGGAGAAGCTAATTATGTTCTTAGTATCAAGCTCTTTAGGAATAGAAAGCAGAAAACATTAGGTCTTCCCTAAGTCACATATGTTGACAAGATTTTTGTGAAAGTTTAGCAAATACCAATGTAAGGGAATTTTCATTCTCTTCAGGCATGGTCTAACTTTATCTTCTAGAAATGTACCTTCCAACAAAAGAAGAGAAAGAGAGAATGAGAAGGATTCCATACGCTATTGTGATTGGAAGTCTCATTAATATTATACTTTGTACAAAGTCAAATGTCTACTTTGCTTTAGCGTAGTAAGAATATATTAGTCAAACCAATGGGAAACTTATCTGCTAGCCGTAAAGCATATTCTTAGATACTTGAAAAGTATGAAAAATTATATACTAGTTTAAAGGGCCAATGACTTAAGCTTTTTTTTTTGGGCTATATGAACTCTAATTTTCAAATGGATAAAGTGAAAGAAAATCCACTTGTGGATTTGTCTTCACTTTTCCTGGAAGATCTATCTCATGGAGAATAATTAAGCAGGCTTGTATTGCTGATTCTACTATCTAATTAGATTGTGTAGCAGCATTGGAGACGTCCAAGGAGGTAGTCTCTCTTAATGTTTCTTTTGAAACTTGGACTAATGCCTAATATGGATATACCGATAGTCATTTTTTGTGACAAATGCAGAGCAATATCACAGTGCATAGAGCCTAGACCACGACAAGATAGACAAACACATAGAGAGGAAGAACTACCTGACTTGGGAGATCATCCAGAAGAGTCAGATAATGGTGGAATAAATCCTTTCTAAAAAAAATCTGGCAAACTCACTTACCAATCCTTGAGCAGAGAAGGTGTTTAAGAAACACTTTGATGCTTTAGGGGTATGGAACTGAGGCCTAGATTAGTTTTTGTTGTGCAAGTGGGAGTTTATTGGAAATTATGCCAAAAACGACTTCTATTTGCTGTAAAACTCTATACTTAATGGAATTAATATGAAATAATCTTTATGATTATGTGTTTGTTTGGATACATTTATTTCCTACACACACATAAGTTCCACGAATTTTAAGTAGGCAATCTATGATTTAGGTCGTGCTTCACAGTAACGTGTAGATTGTTGTTACTTAAAGTACAAGTACTATTGTTATTGGCCGATCAATGGAGCTGGGCATGCCATTGAATTAATAGTCACTGTATGATAGTTTCCTTTATGGATGATCGTACCTTAAATCAACAAGTAGCCTTCTCATAACTAGTATACAAGTATATTTGGAGCATTTAAGACTAGACCCATGATAGAGGTTTTTTAGAAAGTACTATAAAGGAAAAGAAGTCTAGTATATCGTAGCTACAACGTGGTCGAGTATTCTATAGTTAGAGTATGAGTTGGTGGTCTAACGAAGCTAAGCTCCTTCTACTTAGATGTGCTATAGGTGAGACTTCTAGCCATAAGGTCAATGATCCTTGTATGTTGGGTAGTTGAAATTAGTTAGTCAAGACAGACTCGTATAATAAGTTCTATGAGAATCACCCCAGTGTGATTGTCCAGGATAATCAATAAAATATAGGCATGAGAAATGTCTTTTGATGTTTGCTTTAGGGTAGCTTCCTAAGATAAGCAAGAAACATCCAGATGAGTCATTGAATATCGAATTAGACATCTAAGGGTGGTAGAGGTTATTGAGGAGAAGTTAGTACCCTCAACCTATACTCAAGGATAAGTGTTGCATACATGGGTATTCTCGTTATTACACCTATAGGGAAATACCTATTTATACAGTATTATCTTGGGGGTCAGTATCTCTACATGGTGAGAAATGGAGATGTTTAAAATGAGAAATAATGCTATTTATAGTTAGAGTAATTTTGGTCATTTTAGTATCCTAGATTAATTTAGTATTTGGTCCCTGGAATAGCTCATAAAAGTTGGGTGACTTAATTGTCATAACGCAAGAATAAAAGAGCTAGAGGAGAAATACGGTATTTGATTAATAGGGCCCTAAGTATTTATTATAAATAAATTGGACCTAGCTATTTAATTAAATAAGAAGTCCAAAGGATTTAGTGCATAATGGGTTGTGGTTATTGGGTTTTTATTTAATTCTTTTAATTAGAAGAAGCCCAGAAATAACTGAACTGAATAGAGAGGATATAGCTTGTTTTGAGTTCGACCGAAAAAAGTTCAAGGCCCATAATGGAGCCCATAGCCAAAACTCTAAGGCCCCGTTTGATTGATGAGAAAGGAAAGTTAAAGTAGGAGTGTGATTACTTGAAATCTACATCCATAGAATGCAAATTCATATACATTCCTTTACTTTGTTTGGGATGTACCAAAATGTTAATAAGGAAAATAACAATAATTCTTTCCAAATATCTAGTTTAATAAAATCAAACCAGGTAAGGAATTTATATTTACATAAATTTGGCCAAAATGACCTTAATGCATCTATCTAACCCAAAATTTAATATAACTATTATAAATTACATGTAAATATCTCATAAATTTGTGTTTGTATAATTATCCTTAAAAATGGTTATACAATTTAAATATATTATTTTTAAGAAAAATAAAAATAAAACTATAAAATCTATAATAAAAAAACGCATTTATTCTTAAACAAAAATTTTTAATTCTATTCTATGTATTATTCATTGTTAATTTGATATTCATCTACCTTTTAAAAGAATTAATGTCTATCTAGTTTGATTAAAAATAATAATTTTTCATGTGAGGTATAAATTTCAATATATACATGAATTATGAAGAGAGAGAATCCACTTTTATAAATTAATTTGGAGAATATTTACTATTTTACGAGAGAAATGAATAAATAGGTTTTTTTCTGACATGGGCCCAGTTAAAATTATTGGGCACTAAAGTGGCCCAATTTTTTTTCCTGTATAGGCCATAATGCACACTCATTGTGTGTTATCACATGTGATAACGCACAATGAGTGTGCGTGAACCGTAATCACCGCGTTAACCCACGCTAATTGCGTAGAAAACTGATGTGGCGCTGATTTGGCACTGATGTGGCGATAACGCATAGTGATTGTGCGTTATCATCCTTGATAACGCACAACCATTATGCGTTATTAAGATGATAAGGCATAGTGACTATGCGTTATCACGTTATAAACTCTATCGCTCGGTGAGCGGCCGCCCCCTTCCCCTTTTCTTCTTCTTCCTTATTTTTCTCCCCTATTTCTTTTTCTCTCTATTTTTTTCAGCCTCATCTCCCCTATTTCTTCTTCTATCTATTTTTTTCAGCCACATTCCTCCTTAGCTTGTTCCTCAAAATTTTTCAGCCTCTTCCCTCTCATTCTTCATCCTCTATTTTTTTCCAGCATCTCCACCTCCTTTCTCTTCCTATATTCTTTCTGCCCCATTTTTCCTCCTTTTTTTCAGCCCCTCCGCTTCAATTTTCTGTTTTCCTCCGTCGCCGCTCGGTAAGTTGTTTTTTTTCTTCCTTTGATTTTTTTATTTCTTATTATACTTTGATTTCTCTTCCTCTAATAATTTTGTATTTTAGTTCGAAATTTACATACCTGCGAGACTTTCTTTGGAGTACGAAGGTTATTAAAGATTTAGAGTACTAAAGCTGCATTTCAAAGTTTCGGTAAGTTTTTAGTTATTTAAAATTTTGTTTGTGTATTATTTATTAAGTGTAATTATTTCGTTATTTGTTGTTTGTTAATCTTTTTTATGAAGTTTATTTATTAATTGAATTAATTTATTTTTTTGTGGAATTGGGTTTTGGATTTATGTTTAAAATGGTTGTTATTAATAAATTTGTACAAATTTGATAATTTTATGTATATAATTGTTTTTGAATTTAAAAAGTGATATTAGGATGATGTATTATTTTCATGAATTTATTTGGATAATTATGTTTAATTTCTTTTCTTACTTTGTGATTAATAAAAAATTTTTTAACATTATTTAGATAATTATTTTTCATATTTCGTATAAATTATTAAGTAGAAAATATGGGAACATGTAATTCGATATTTTTAAACTTTGATTTTTTTTTTTTTTTTGTAAACAGTAGAAAAGATGAAAACTTTTTGTTGTAATTTAAAAATTCTAAAATTTATATAATACAAAACTTAAAAATCTATTATTAAAATCCAAAATTTTACATTATTATTATTTTTTTTTTTGGTGAAAGTGAGGTTTGGATTTATGTTTAAAATTGCAGCTATTAATAAATTTGTACAAATTTGTTAATTTTATGTATGTAATTGTATTTTGCATTTAAAACGAGATAGTGGGTTTAGAATATTTTTTCATGAATTTATTTGGATAATTCGGTTTAATTTCTTACTTTATGATTATTAGAAAATATTTTTAATTATTTAGATAATTAATTTGCATGTTAGGAAATATGGGAACCTGTAATTCGGTATTTTTAATTTTTATTTTTTTAAACAGTAGAAAATATGGAAACTTTTTTTTTGTAACATTAAAAATTGTAAAATATAAATAATACAAAACTTAAAAATCTATTATTAAAATCCAAAATTTTACATTATTATTATTATTTTTTTTTGTGAAATTGGGGTTTAGACTTATATTTAAAATTGTAGTTATTAATAAATTTGTACGAATTTGATATGTTATGTATATAATTTTTTTTTTTTGCATTTAAAAAGTGATATTAGGATGATGTATTATTTTCTTGAATTTATTTAGATAAATTCGGTTTAATTTCTTACCTTGCTTTATGATTATTTGAAAATATTTTTAATTATTTAGATAATTATTTTGCATGTTAGAAAATATAGGAACTTGTAATTCGGTAATTTTAATTTTTTTTTAACAGTAGAATCGATACTTGGAAATTAATAGTTTAGGAATTAATACTTTGATTTAAACTCTAAAACATTAGAATGAATTTACGAAGTAGTAAAATACTTATTATAAAATATATAATAATTAACCTTGAAAAGAACTTAAAATTTCTAAAATTTAAATAATACAAAACTTAAAAATCTATTATTAAAATCCAAAATGTAATTTGGGTTGAATTTTTTAGCTTACTTTATGATTATTTGAAAATTTCTTAATTACTTAGATAATATTCTTGATGATTAACTATAAATTATAAAACATTAAAAACTCTGAAAACCCTAAAGAAACGCAAAAAATCACTCAAACCTAAAACCCTAAAATGCAGTGTACCATAGAGAACACACCTTAAAAAGTTTGGAATTAGAATATGTTTAAAACTTTTTAATTTTAACATATAGATGTTGATACTATCTGAAAATATAATTGTTGTAGATGGAAGAAGTGCCAGCACACGTGCATCCAGGGCTCATTGTCCCTGATGTCTTATCCAGACAGCACGAGCACAGATCCGGTTTGATCTGGAGTGGGGATCGCGAGACGTGTTATACTGACCTTCAGTGTAGGCGTTTTGGGGCACAACCTATTCCAGTGCTACAGTACGGCTATCCGTAGATTGGTTGAGATTATTGACAGAACCGGGTTGGGGGGAGTCTTTAGGTGTGGTTACATTGGGTTGGACCACACACTCATTACATCATTGGTAGAGCGGTGGAGACCGGAGACTCACACATTTCACCTTACGTGTGGTGAAGTGTCAATAACACTGCAGGATGTACAGGCAATATGGGGTTTAGGGATAGACGGTATGGGGTTACCGGCCCTAGCTGGAGTGTAAACCCGAAACAGTACTGGATAGATCTTATCGAGAGACTACTTGGTGTGTGGTTGTCTCTCAGCCACTTTTCCGGATACAAGGTGAAGAAGGAACCATTGGAAGCATGGATCCGGAGAGCGTTCACCGGTTCAAAGACCAATGATGATCTAATCTTACGCGCTCGTAGATTTATTTTCTTACTCATTGGCGGACACATGCTTCTCGACTTCTCCGGGAATTTGGTTCACGTGCGCTACCTCAGTTTATTAGAGGATTTTGATGCTATTAGGACATATAGCTGGGGTAGCGGTGTGCTTGGGTCTTTGTATAGGCAGCTGTGCACAGCGGCTTTGGGAGGTGCACGACAGATTGGGGGGCCTTAGTGTTAGTTCAGATTTGGGCGTGGTCGCATATACCTACATTGCGGCCTTAGCTGATGACGGAGATTCAGACCGACCCTCTTACTCTTCTTGGCGCAATATGGTGCACAATATTTGACTGTAGCCAGCTGCCTACGCACACTCTGGTTACGTACAGAGACCAGTTAGATTTTATGCCATCTGATCAGGTTCACTTTATCCATGGCTTGTATTATTTGTAATTAATTGTGTTTTTTTTACGTACTTACATTTTTATTGATTTTGAATTTTGACATGACAGTTTATGTGGCTCCCTTATTATGACCGTCCTCGGGTTCCATCTGACTTGTGACGGGCAGAGGTCCAGTTCATATGTTACGAAGTAGTAGAGTACCACTATTTCGGTCGTGTGATGCGCTAGTTCGCACGAGCTCAGATGGTTCCAGATGCTGTTGATACTCGTCTGGACCTGCACCGGATCCAGCTCAAAGGGAATGATAACACATCTGGGGTTACACAACATGCTATCCATGTCGATGCTTGGAACCAGTGGCGACTTCATGTTAGGGGCGGTCCTACTGTAGCTGTTGCGGCATTGTCATACCCCAGTGATGAGTACATCAAATGGTATAGGGGTATCACACGGGTTTTCATCGACAATCCAGCTAACCGTGATACCCGTTCGCATGGATATCAGCCTGCCGGTGTGGACAAACGGATGATGGTAAGTTCTTATGCGTTTCAGTTAATTATGTTGAATTCTAACATTTTAATTAATTAATTAATTAATTTCATCTGTTAAATTCTTTTTTTTTAGACTTCTATTTTGTAGGAGTTGGATGATATGGCTTCAGTGGCGATTCGGGAGCCACCTTCATCTCCTTCACAGATGGTCGCGGTTATGAAGAAAGTGCAGACGATTATCCAACGGTGTATGGTCTCCATCGGGGGTACTTTGGGATGCACTCCTTCACAACACGATATTCAGGAGACGTTCCTTGTGCAGCCGTCGCGTCGCCGTCCTCTGGAGCACGTACCAGATCGAGGTGCTTGTGGAGTTAAAAGGGGTGCTCGGAGACATCCTGGGCGTGGGGCAGGAGGTGGACGCCGTCCTGTACCTCCTCATCCACAAAGGCATGAGCATGTCGACCCCGGCTAAGCAGTGGTTGAGAGGGGTGAGGGATCTGGTAGTGGTCAACCGTATGTCGACCCATTTGACAGCCCGAACCTAGATATACCTTCTTTTAGTTTAGGTTTGACGCCAGATTCCCAGCCACACCCTAGTGGATCCGGGACGTCGCAAATGCCTCTCGCGCCCGGTTTAGGATTTGCATCATTTCAATCACCGGATTCTACAGCCTACGTGTTTTTTGGGTTTCGGGCACCACCTCCTCCGGGCACAGCCGGTTCATCAACACCACATCAACCTATATATCAGGCATCCTCGTCTGACAAAGAGGAGCGGCAGAATGAAATGGACGGTGTTCAGCCTCTCGGCTTCGGGCATCTTGTTGGTAAGAAGACTGTGCGGTTCACGCCATCCGACTGGCCTTAGCTGTCATTATTATTTTTTAGTTTTCATTGTCAGTTATATGTAATTTAAATTTCTATATAAAGTACTCAGATGTTGTTTATATTATTGTTTTTGGTTTTATGCATCTTAATTACATTCTTATTTTGTTTTAGGTAAAAATAAAAAATTTTACATTCTCTGGTTTAAACATGACATTTTCAGTTTGAGCGTTAAAATCCAAACCCTAAAGTTTTAACAAATCTTTTAATTAGCTTGAAAAAAGGAAAAAAAAGAGAGGTAAATGTGTAAAATAAAAAAGTTTGCTTAGAAAAAAAAGGGGTAAAACCCTAAAAGAAAAAAGTTTGCTGAAAAAAATTTAAAAAAAAAAGTGTCAATTTGTAAAAGGAAAAAAATTTATCCAGGATAAAAAATTTTCTAAAAAAAAAAAAAAGAAAAAAAAGGGTCAACTTGTAAAAGGAAAAAATTTACGCAGGAAAAAAAATATATAAAGCACTGAGGTTAGCGCACAACGGTTTTGCGTTATCCTCACTTGTCCTCTTTCCCAACTTTTGTCACCTCCTATTTCCAAGCTCTTTTCAAGTACAATAATTCGTCCACAGCTCGGCCACAGCTCTTTTCCAGGACAATAATTTGGTTGCAAGAACGTCAAAATAGCTCATCCCGTGAACCCAGCTCATCAAAGGACAATAATTCATCCCTTCAATTACTTTTCCCTCTTTCCATCTCTTAGCCATTCTCTAGACCCTAAACCATTGTATCATTATAAATAGATACATTCATTCATCCTTCTCTACACCTACTAAACACATAAACCATATCAAACTTACCTCCCTTAACATTCCAACCATTCTTTTTCAATTCCCGAACCTCTTACAGTTAAACAACGGTTGAAATGGAAGCAATCAACCCTATTAGAGTACAACTATTTTGGGATTTTTGAAATTGCAAGGGATACATATGGTCCCTATTTTACAGGAACAATTCGAAAAAGTTGGACATTGCCAACGAACCGAATTATTTCACATGTGGAACTCGTAAAAAAAATTTTGAAATATCAAGATATGGATCCCAATCTCTGAAATGTTTGAATAACAATAAGGGTACCTTCGTACTATGAGGTACATCGTATGTTTTACTTTAATATATACAGGATGAACAATGATGAAGAAATGCGGTATTTATGGACTATTTCGGCCGACCTATCGAAGGAAGGAATTCATATTCTTGTTGAATTCGAGCCTATCGAACAACAAAATATTCCAAGTACAAACGGCAGAAACACAACAACTTTGCCCGAACATATTACGGCCATAACACAGATGGTTTCTGATGAACCGTCTATGTTGTACAGTACCGTAAACAATGATGACGATGAGGTTGATGAATCAGACGGAGTTGATGCCGTTTCTAGTCAATCTAAATCGGATGATGAGAATGACCCGGAAGAAGGAGAGTTCTATCCTCCCTTGAATCCTGAAAATCCTGTCAACCCGGTCATCGAAAACATAGTGCAACAATGGGAGAGCAACCAATGGTTCAGCAACACTAGGTATGACTACACACATTCTGGAGCATTCCTAGATATGGGCTCGGGTTCTCCTATAGATGACATTATAGAATATGGTACCGTCCGATTACTCGATTGGAACGACTCCATGACTGACATACAGTTATGCATGAGATTCGTTGACAAAGTGCAGGCAGTAAGTGTGGTTCGTAAGTACTCTATCAGTGTGGGGCGTGAGTACCAAGTTTTGAAAAGTAAGATTGATACATGGACCGCAAGATGTTACCATCACAGTGACGATAATTACTGTTCATGGTACATCCGTATAAAAAAGAAAGTCACACACGATCGGTGAGAAATAACCAGATTCGTCAAGGAACACACATGCCTTGTACAGATTGAACAAAACAAACATAGAAACTTGTCTTCAAAATTTATATCAATGTCTATATCACACCTAGTTGCCAACGATCCTGAGATACCTGTTTCGAACATCATTCAAGAAGTGCAGGTAATGTTTCAAACTGGCTGTACTTACAAGTGAGCATGGTATGCTCGAAAATTTGCCATCGAGAGGGTTTTTGGTAGCTGGGATACAACCTTCAGTATTCTACCTAAATACTTACAAGTTGTACAGGATATAAACCTGGGGACTGTATACGAATTTTTGCATCACAGAATAAGCAGTCCTCCTAATTATGTTTTCAAATTTGTTTTCTTGTGTTTCTCGCCATGTATAGACGAATTTCCATTTTGCCGGCCGGTGATTTCTGTGGATGGAACACACTTAAGGGGACCATACAAGGGCGTGCTGTTAATTGCAAGTACGTGGGATGCACATAATCACTTGTTCCAACTTGCTTTTGCAATTGTTGATAAGGAATCCTCCGAAGAGTTGGAATTGGTTCCTTAAAAACTTGCGAGAATACATTGTCTAAGATCGCCACGTATGCCTCATTTCTGATCGCCACAAAGGTATTTTCTCTGCTATTCAAAGTCAACCTTTGTGGCAACCACCATTTGCAGTTCACCAGTTTTTCTTACGCCACATTCGAGCAAATTTTAACAAAACTTTTAAAAATGCAAACCTAAAAAGCTTGATGTAGCAGGCCGGAACAGAAATAAAACAGTGGAAATTTGACCGTGTAATGAAAGAGATTCAAGAAAGAAATGTTGATGCTTACATTTACTTGATGAAGTTGGACGCAGAGAAATGGACATTGTTGCATGATAGCGGTCACAGACACGGTATCATGACAACCAACATTTTCGAAGCACTTAACAGTGTGTTGAAAAAAGCTAGGGTTCTACTTTTACAAGCTCTGGTTGAACTAATATTCAACAAACTAGTTAAGTACTTTCACCAACACCGTGAAGAGGCAGAAAATTGTGTGCATCCATTTCCAACTCAAATTTTTGACAAGTTCTTGCGGATTGAACTGAAATCAAGAGAACACAAAGTTACAACTTACAATCCGCGAGAGGGAACATACATAGTCAGATCTCCAATTCGGGTTTCTGGTACGGGCAACAACGTCTATATATTGAAGCTAAATAATAAATTGTGTAGTTGCGAAAAATGGCAAACGTATACATTTTCTTGTTCTCATGTTTTTGCAGTGTGTAGAAAAAATAGGTCAAGAACGGATACTTATGTGCCAGAGATATATTCGCGACAAACATATAGAAGAACTTACCAAGCGAATTTTCATCCGGTCTTGAGTGAGAACTTTTGGAAGGATGTCCCTTTTAATTTGACATTCTATCCTCCAAACATGAAAAATGAACGGGGTAGGAAACAGGGCAAGCGATTTCAGGGAGAAATGGATTATAGAAATCCGGATTCTCCCCCAAGATGTGGTAGATGTCGCATGCCGAGATATAATAGGAAAAATTGAAATAACCCCGGACCGAGTAATGTATAAGTTTGACATTTTCTTGAAATAGTTGTAATAAAACATGTTTATATTAATGAAATTTTTATTTCAATTTCTTCTAATTACTACATCATTGTTCTAAATTTTTACAGTTTCTTTAGTATTACTTCTTCAAATAACTTGCGATGAAATGGTTAAAATGTAAATATATTTTCTAAGAAAATGATATAAATATCACAAAATAAGTTAAATATAATAAATACAGTCTTTTTAAAAAAATTATACAATTATAAGTTTTTCCAAAACAAATTTTCATTAAAAAACAAACAATTCATTAAATAAAATACTAAAAGAAATTTATACAATTATAAGTTTTCCCAAAAGAAATTTTGATTAAAAACAAAAAAAATGTTCATTAAAAAATTAAAAAATTAAAAAAATTAAAAAAATAAAAAAATAATTACGTGGCTGATAACGCACAATGAGTATGCGTTATCGCCTAATCATAACGCACACCCATTGTGTGTTATCAGCCACATAAGTCTAATTTCCTGATTAACTAATAACGCACAATGGTTGTGCGTTATTATTACAGATAACGCACAACCATTGTGCGTTATGGCCAGAGTCGGATAAAAAAAAATAACTGGGCCGCTTTAGTGCCCAATAATTTTAACTAGGCCCAACCAAAAAAAAAAAAAAAGAATAAATAAGAATAAAGAAAATGATAGATTATAAATATGTAACAAAAAATGAGTCTTGTATATCTTTTTTATTCATTTTAAAACATTTTGTTTTTATTATTTTGTTAGAATTCTAAGAAAAGTAATCACAATACTACCTCCAAGTAACAATTTACTATCCTAGTATTCTCTATTTATTTTTCCACTTCCCATGAATCTGATTCTTTTCCCAAAAACATAAGTAATAAACCCAACATTGAAATTTAAAATTTGGGAAAATGATTACTTTCTATGTTCACTTTTCTCGTCAATCAAACGGGGAATAAGGACTTTTCAGCCTAGGGTGGCAGCTACCATGTGAGATAATTGACTCCTTGGAGTCTTAGTTGAAGAAGAACGAATCTAGGAGGTGATTGTGATCACTTATGAGTTGGAACTTATCCTAAACTCATTGGAGTTGGTCAAAAAACAAACAAGACTCCTTTCTCATTCATTCCATCATCTATAATCACAAAATTGTTAGCCGTTCTCTCCCATATTCTGGCCGAAATCTTGAGAAGAGAAGGAAAAACTTCTTCAAATTTTCTCAAAAACAATTTCAATGATTATTCTCTTCTCTTCTACTTCTTTGTTTTCTCTTTCACCAGAGACTCTTGTGAGCTCCGAGAATACTTCAGAAGTCCTTAAAAGCCTGTGTATTTGAGGTCATATAGCCGATTTCTGGAGAACAACTGATTAAAGCATGCTCAAGAGATATAAAAGATTCCCTTTTCACCCTCATTTTTGTCTTCTGCTTCCCCTCTTTAATCTTCAATCTCCAACACTATTCACCTCCTTAATATTTAGACGAACTTTATCAAGCACTTCAATGCTAAAGCCAAAGAGATGTCTAATGTGATCTTTTGTTATTACACCACATACGGCCGCTTTGTAGCGTAAATCGTACAAAATTTTGAGGGAAAAGCTGCAAGTGGGTTTAGATAGGTTGAGAATTTGCTGGTGAAAGGATTCAAATCGTAGCTGGTTGAACCTTGAGAAAGAATACCAACTCGAAAGTTGGATTACTATAGAGCTTCATAGGCCAAGGCTTTTGATCATTGGTGGAAATACCAAGGAAGAATAAGAGAAATACGAGGCAAATCATTGATATCCCATACGAGGCTTCCTTTGGCTCAAGAAAAATGATCTTTATTGATTTGATTCTATTTTGTTATACTTGAGAGACCGTGACATTTCCTCCGATTCCACTTCAAAAAATGCCTCATAAAATGGTCAAGTTGGGAAACATTGGGATTGAAAATAGGTGTTTATTGATCACAGTGACCAACTAACAAAATCTAAAGCAATCATGGTTAATTACATAATACATATACATATATATATGAAAATATTTAATACTGATCAAACAACTATTTAAGATAGATAAAGGCAGCAATGAGGAGAAGAATGACAAATTTCATGAAGTTTATGCGGCTACCTTTAACATTAGCATCAGTAAGCTATGATACTCCATGGACATGAACCTGGTTTTAACAACATCTAACGGAATACAAAAGTTAATATAAACCAAACACGATTCATAATAACCTTATCAAATAAGAGTTAGCAAGCAAAAATAAAACTGCAAACCCAAAAATTCATACATTAAATATATACATATATATACATGTATATATATACACACTATTTCATAGAAAAAGATTTTCATAATTTATATCCTCTATCTGGGCGTCGAGCAGTCTTGTGAGGATCCTATGGGCGAGGAATTTCGCTTTTTGGTACCAAGGTTCCCATAAGTTTCCTCCTCGTTCTAGAAAAGAAAAAAAAATTCATGTTCTTCTACGACAATTACACTTTAAACCAATCAGCAAGGGTTAATCAGGTCATACAATTGGGTTTAAGGTTGAGGGTTTAAAGTATAATTGTCGTAGAAGAGGAGAAAACTTATGGCACCTTTTGTATAAACTAGGATCTATTTTAGTTTCATTTATACTCTTCAAAGAACCACAATGGCTAAAAATATTTGTGGAATCAAGTGATAAAATTAGTTTCTCTTTAGAAATCAAAATGACCATTTTCTCTAAAATAAATAAAGTTTTTTCTTAAATATATAAAGGAATTTAAAAAGTTTTAGGCCCCCAAGTCCCTTAAGCCCACCGTCCATGAATTAAACCATTTAAAGATTGGAGTATAATAGTGGATTGAGGACATTTTAAGGTCAAATAATATCTTCTCGAAAGATAACAACTTTTTAACTTAGCAACGATTTAAATATATACGATATGATTACATAAAAACCTTTTGAATATGGGGAAAATCTTAAACATGGGAATCTATCAATCCAGAGTTTAATATTTCAACTTGCGCTATTAGGATGGTACTGCATGTGGTTCTTTGAATCACCTAATTGATGAGATTAGAAAGAGTTGGAATCCACATCTTCTGGGTTGGACAAAGATAGATTTTGAAGCCTCATTTATAAATGGAGAAGCTACCATCGTGCAGTTGTTAAAAGAGAGCACGAGGTATTTGGGTGGCATATGCATAAGTGCCTATAGCTGAAGCATTTTGTAGCCTTGAGTGCATTGAGACTATAGAATCTAATAAATTCCGCAAGATTATAATTGAGAGAGAAACTATGTATTGTAATCCATGAATTAAAAGGATATTCAGAAGTAGAGGACTAGATCATAGAAGATGTGGAGCACAAATAGAAAAATAAAAAAAATTCACATTAAGTATCTAGAGCAAAGCTTCTTTTGTAACTAGGGATGTAAATGAGTCGAAGCTAGGTTTGAGTTCGATATTCACCGAACTCGAGTTAGCTCGCTAAGAATACGAGCCGAGTTCGAGTCTTGTTAATATTAGTTTAGTGACTCGTCGAGTATATATAAATATAAATATTATATATATTATTTAAAGGGGGTCGATAAATCTAACTCGGGAATATGAATGTATAGCGAAAAAAATATTTATTTTTCCTCATCTTTCTCTCTCTACACAGTTTCTCTCTGACTTCTCTCTACTCCTTCTCCACTCTAAAACTAAAATCTTTAACATTGAACTTGTATTGGAGGTAGATATGGATCATTATGAAGAATTTGTAGAATAAAATATCAATTTAGATGTAAGAAAAGGTGAAATTTTTTTTTTCAAAATTGGGGCTCGGAGGGCGACCCGGACATGAGCGGATCGCTGGTCTTGGCGACCCGAGCAGGTCCAGGTCGCCGGTGACCCTTTTTTTTTTTTTTTTTTTTTAAAGAAGAAAGAATTTTTTTAGGTATTTGAAAAACTTTAAACATGAATAACTCTGCGATCGGATGTTCGTTTCACGCGTATGGCCGACCACTCGTTTCGATGGTTCTCGTAAAGATAAACGCAACGGCATCGTTCAAAAAGTGATCCGGACGCGTTTCGAGACAAAAAAAAATACACCAATTTTTTTGCCCCGAAACGCGTCCGAATCACTTTTTCGATGATGCCGTTGCGTTTATCTTTACGAGAACCATCGAAACGAGTGGTCATAAGCGTGAAACGGACATCCGATCGCAGAGTTTTTCATGTTTAAAGTTTTCCAAATACCTACAAAAATTCTTTCTTCCTTAAATAAAAATAAAAAATAACTGAAGCTCGGGTCGCCCGGACCTGCTCGGGTCACCAGGACCGGCGATCCGCTCATGTCCGGGTCGCCCTCCGAGCCCCAATTTTGAAAATTTTTTAAAAAATTTTTCTTACATCTAAATTGATATTTTCTTCTATAAATTCTTTATAATGATTCATATCTACCTCCAATACAAGTTCAATATTAAAGATTTTAGTTTTAGAGTGGAGAAGGAGTAGAGAGAAGTTAGAGGAAAACTGTGTAGAGAGGAAAAGAGGAGAAAAAATAATGATTTTTTTTTCGCGCTATACATTCACATTCCCGAGTTAGATTTATCGACCCTATATTTAAATATTAGTCATATATATAGTATAAATATTATATATCTTAAAAAAGAATTCAAACTTGACTTCGAGTTTGAGCTAGCTCGAACTGTTAAATTGAGCTCGAGCTCAAATAAGAAACAATGGGCTTGAACGAACTCAAATTAAAAAAAAATTTCGATTTACTCGGTTTGTTTACCACCCTTATAACTATCCTAATGTTAGTTCCTATTTTAATGATTAAAAGTTATAGTTACCAAAAGAATATTTATTTTTCACTATTCACTAAGCCAAAATATTTGGGCCTAGTTTGAGATTTTCAATAGTTTAATGGGTCAAATTAGAAATGAGTATGTTTTTAAAACACAGAAAACTTTCCCGCACAAAATCATTTCCCTTCTCAGTTCTCACCCTCCTCAGTGCACTCTTTAACTAAAATCTCCCAAAATTTCAAAAGTCTTTCGATCTTCACTTCAATTCCAGTCATGTCTGAGAAGCCCGCCTCCTCCACCGTTGACGGAGGTGAAGGCGGAGCCACTGGAAATTCAGAAGGAGGAACCACCATGGCTTTGCAAAAGAAACGGCTGCGAAGAGTGAGCTTTGCGGAGATGACATCTATCCACTTTTTTGACAGGGATGAGGACAATGAGACGCCTGCTGAAGAAGCGATAAAGCAAGAAAGGGAGGATAATAACGGTGCAAAGGAGAGAGATGAGAAAAGTGACCTCCTAGGGTTTCATGAATTGTTGGATTCAAGAGGCGAAGATGAAGAGGAAGATAGAGAACTTGGAGATGGTGACAGTGAAGATGAAGAACTTGCACTTATGCGGCGTTCTTTTTTGAGGCCGGCGGAGTCACCTTCTCCTGGAAGCACTTTCGGTTCTGCTACCTCCCATGATGGTAAGTTCTTATGTACCTAAGCACTTTCTGTTTTTGCTCATTTTTGTTTGGTTCTTTTGATCCTGTGATACTTATTTCGTCACTTTGCTTTACATTGGGGTTTGATTTTGAATTAGCTGTAGCTGTTTCTGAAATATGTCTACAACATGAAGCATGGGTGATTAAAAAATTATCTTTTACGAAAATAATATGAACTTAAAACACTTCAAGTGTGAAATTAGAAGGAATAATTGTTTGGTGGAATATTGATTTATGAATTATAAATTAAGTGAGATCGTTCTGAATTCTGATTCCCTGTCTTGCCCCTATGCTGCCACACTTCATGGGGGTGGGGGCAAGATGCTGAAAAGGGCATCTAGTTGCTACAGAGACTACTTCAAAATGTAGTTTCCTATAGGCTTGTGTGACTATTTTCAGTATCACAATTTGAGAGTTCAGATACTGATGTGCTTCCTACGTATGGTAAATAAAAGATTCTTCTGTAGATAGAATTTCTTCCAGTTCTGCATTGGCTTTCTTTTTGAGTTGTTTTTTCGTCATTTTCTAAGTTTTCTATGATGAAAGTCTCTGATATTCAAATACCTTTGACATTCACTTTTAGGTTCTAAAAAAATAATTTCGTGGCAAAAGACATAAAAGTATCATTCTCAGAAATTAGTGGTGTCTAATCAAGAGAAGGTGAACTTGTATTTGTTGTAATTGCAAGAGTTATTATGCAGAAAATTCTGCAAAAGTAGAATACTTGTGATGTTATTTGCTTCTAGGCCGCCTCACTTGATCAGCAGAGATTCAGGCTAAGGCCGTTGCCATCTAGAACCTTCATTCTTCTCTCTGTGGGTAGGTTGTTGAGCTGTTGTTTGTGGTATAGTGGCAGAAATTTTGGTAGTTTGAATGTTTTTCTTCTTTCTTTTATTTTTTCTCAATGTTGATGTATTAACGGTTTCTTTAATGCTTCTGCATGCAGAAGATGATTTTTTTGGTCCAGTTTCTGCCAGCTTTATAAGGCCTGGGCGATTGTCGGACTCTGCTGCTTCAGATGACAAACATGATGTTACTATGGATTCAACAGCATTTTCCATGCATTTCCGCAGTCTTGCTAGGTCAGATTCAGGAATTGGATTAAAGACCCCAACAGGTGTTCGCCTTTCTTTTGAGGAGAAAACTCCAACCCACACAACTGCAGGAAGTTCCATGGAATTGACTGTACCAAGAAAACCAATTTCCCAATTGTCTTCCCCTGCTGCAAACAGCGAGTCAAGTGACATGAGTCTTGTTGGGGAGAAATCTAGTGAGTATGACTATGGGAGAATTTCACCTGGATTGGATGCGCTTTTGGCAGAAGGCAGCAGGAACTTGCACACAACTTCTGCCTCTGATATTAATGTTGCTTCAAAGTCTCCTAGATACTTGGAAAGCCAGATCTTTCCATCAAATGAGAACGGGAGTGCTCTCATGGTTAACATTCACAATAGAAAGGCAGTTTCCCCTTTAGACAACAGACGTTGTGAGGCCAATGATGACTTTTCAACTTCTGCTGCCAGACATTCTGTGAGTGAAATTTCATCCAATGCATCCAAACCTATTCCTTCTGACATTTTGGTTGATTACTCAAATTCCTCTCCTAGTCGTTTAAGTCAAATGAGAACTTCTCCATCGCATCAGGATAATCTTGGTTTAAAAGAGAAGTATATTCCGCATGAATCTCCATTGTCAGAGTTGGTATCCTCCTCAACTGCCAAAGAAAGACAGACACTTGCAAACAGTATTCCTCCAACCCAGGATATGTATATGGTGACTCCTCAAGGACAGAAGGGTTCACTTCGACACAATGAGGATGTGAAGCATCATGACAGTGTGTCATCCATTCAGAGAAGTATTTCAAAGCTAAAATTACTTGAAGCGTCTCCTTTTTCTCCTTATCTTACTGCCAAAATTGATAATCCAACTATTGAAGCGATGAACTTTTTGAGTCATTCTCCTGTTGGATCGGAGAGAGTGATTAATGATTTTCAGATTCAAACTGTAGATACCGCTCTCACAGGTACTGAGGGGAAGCCCTTGGGTGCATCTCAAAAGCAAAAAGTTCTGCGTTCCTCTGGCACTAATGACAACCTCATTGAGGACCCAGTGAAAGCAGGAGATATGATCCACTATGAAGAATCTAAGGCAGCTGCTGCTTCAGCCTCTGAGTTCACATGGTCTGACAAGAAGATGAAGCATGACCTCTTCAGATCAGGAAGTCCAAGAGAAAATGAACTGGTCACTGTTCGAACTGGAACTAATTCGAACTTGGCTGAAATTTCTCTTGATCATGTTGGAGAGAGGAAAAAAGTCAGTACTCTGAACAAATTTGTTCCTTCTCCAGTTAAAGAGTCAGAAAAGAAGTTGAAATCCCCAAAACTTCCGGGTCCAGCTTCTAATGTTTTAATGCTGCATGATCAACTTATGAAACTTAAAGAAAATTTTCCAGGCAACTGCGAATCAGCTTCAAAGGGAGATATTACTGATTCAAGTATGTCTACTGTATCTCTTAATGAGTTCGATTCTTGTTCTTTGCATAGTAAAGTACAGACACGCTCACCTCTCATTGGATTCAGTAAATTCAACTCAATTGAAGTTAATCATCATAATCAGCAAAGAACTTTTGAAATGATTGAAAACCTAAGAACTTCTGCAGAGGCAAAAGAATTTCTTTGTCCAAAGAAACTGGAATGGGGTCCCCAAACTGGCTCAGAGCTCCAAAGTTTTGAAGGTGACCGTAATAAGGCAGACTTGGAATCTGCTTTTCCATATATAGGTATGAGTTTGAAGGAGTCAATTCTCCAAAAGGTAGGTGATTCTTTCTTCATTCTCTTGTTTCCAGTTGTCTTTTGGATACATTGTTTCGTGCATGACCAGAATTTGTAGAATTTTGTCTCGACTAAAATACTGCAAAGCATTCATCTATTTCTCACTAAAATGATCAGAATGAGAAACATGAGAGGATAACCCTTCCTCTGTTTATTTCGTAGCCTGAGTAATGTCTATTTAGTGATGTTCTCAATATTAATTTCTTTGTTTCTGGTTGTTCTGATGCTCAACAAATTGTCTCAGGATCTTGTGGGTGGGTTCACAAAAGGTCCATCAACAAAAGAGGTCCAATTAAGCAATGACTATCTGAGTAATGCAGAAGATGTTCTATCTGCTGGCACCAAGAAATTGAACTCTCTTTCTCGTAAAAGAAGCAATGAAGTGGTTATAGTTGAGGAGAAAAATCATATAAGTGGGCTTGGTGCATCTCAGAGGAGTCCAAAACTTCAAAAAGTTGGGAATAATGATATGCAAACAGTAGGGTGTCCAAATCAGCATCATTTGGAAATCTCTTCAATTGCACATGAACCGAAGCATTGGACTGACGTATGTAAGCTTTTCTGCAATCCTTTTGCTATTTTGTTTGGTCAAGAGTATTGGAATAGGCAGTCTTCACTTACTTCTATAAGCCCTATAAGGTTGAAGATAGAGACGAATTGATACTGAAGTTGGTTCGTGCAGATTTATTCAAGATTCTTGAAGGAATCAGAAAAATTGCTTTCTACTCCAGTGGATAAGCTTAATCATTCCGTGGTACTTTTTCTTCTTGCCCTAAAAGATAAAATATATTTACCGAACTATGTTGATTTCTTCACTTCCTTCAAGCTGAGTCTAGTATCTCCACTTATATTTTTGATTTACAACTGTCTGAGTGGTATTTTTATAATTTTCTTTCTAATGCAGATTGAATTGCTGGAAAATATTATTTTCAACCTACAGAGATCAAAAACATATGGCATTTTAAACAGTGAAATCTCTGCTCAGGTGTGGTAGCTTATGCGTATTTTTAATTAAACAAAGTGAATGAATAAGAAAAATTGAGGAGCATTTTTGTGGATTGCATTATTTTGATCCTTAAGAATTTCAGATTAGTTACATTTTTCTAAACACTGCGAATTGATGGTTTTCTCCAGAAAACATCTGTTATTCTTGACCTCCGCCATCAAAGGTGAATTCTAATCCTACAAGTTGCGAATGAAGAAAATAAGCTTTTTCTTAGTTCCTTGTGAAGGATCTAATGGTTTGTAATGTGGTTCATATTGATGCTGAACGCATACTGATGTAGAGTTAGTGAAGCAAGATCTTTATTGCACCAAATCATTCATGAGAAGACAAAGTCACAACTGGCGTGTGTAAAGCGGCAAAAACTACAAGTATGGTCAAACTGTTAATCTGTTTTGTGCTTCTTTCGCTGTTTAAATTTTTACCTACGGATTCAATTAATTTCAGGAAAAGGTGCAGCTGCTAAGCTCTGGAATTCAGGAATCCCAAATGTTGAAGCTGAAGTTTATGTGTGGATGCAAGGGAGATGCCGTAGCAGATGCTGCTTCTACTCTTCAAGCTGTAGCCAAACCAAGGCATAGGGAGGAGGTATGCATTTTGATATGAAGTTCGTATTGTGCTCTTTTGGTACCCTACATATTTGTCTGCCAGTCTTTCTGTTCTTCTTGAACACAGTGATAAAATAGCGCCAGCTCAGATTATTTGGAAGCGATCAGAAAGCATTTTGTTTTAATTTTTACGGTCAGATTAGTTCCTTGAGGTTTATAATTTCTTCTGTGGGATTCTTGAATGTCAAACACATCTAAAGACTAAATTCTTCTGCATCCTGAGAAGGAAGTATCCTACCATGAACATGTTTCTTCTGCTTCAGTAGTCTGTAATTTTTGTGTCACCTGATGGTTACATTAATTTCCTCTGTGGGATTCTTATCTCAATCACATTCACAGCCTAAAATCTTCTGCATCCTTTCCACTCTACTATGAGAAAAAAAGTTTCCTTCCATGAACATGTTTCCTCTCGATCCAGTACAATTTCTAATGTTTCTTTTCACCTGATGCAATGTTTTACCATAGGTTGTTTCTTGAGATGGCTTAGTTCACTCGTTCTCTTTGGCAAATCATGAAGCCTTTCTCCATGACTTTCCTTTTCCTTAATTTACTATGCCTTTTTGTTGCCATAAACTACATTTTTCTAGCTTCAGTACAATCTGCATATTTTTCTTTACCTGATGATAATATTATAGCTACTATTTGATCTGTTGTTTCTTAGATGGGTTGTTATGAAACTTCTATCTGGTGAGACTGCGAGTTTTTCCTGACTTTCATATTCCAGTTGAATATGGGTTTCAGAGCACCAAAACGATAAGATTTATTCAAGTATTTCGCAAAGAATCTCTTATTTATCAGCTCCTTTCTTTGTATGAAACATATTTGTGAAAATTACAGTTCGATAGGGGTCTGCGGCTTAATTCTTTGTATTTAAATCTTCATTTAGAAATGGCAAAATACCGAGAGGATGTCGTGTAATGTAGCTATAAAGGATTAACGATTTATTGAGTGTTCCATTAAGATCCTTTGTTTTGTTCCTGCCAGATTGCATATGGCTGAACATCACTCTGTGTAAAATGATCAATTTTAGTTTGATGACTTTTAAATATACTAGCAGCATATACGTGCACTCGCACATAGTAAAATCTTGGTAAAATTAAAATTATGATCTATTTTATCTTGCTTCTTTTTAATGACATCTTTTCCTGCGTAGTTGCATTTAATATATTCAAGAATTTTTATTTTTCTCTTTAAAATTTGAAATATTTTTTCCTAGTAACTGATTTATCTTTTTTATATTTGGAATTCTCTTTTTACTAACTTATTTGTCAATATCTTATTTGTCAATATAATACTTGGAGTTGTTTATGATGTATTCATAGTGGTTTTTTTAGTTGTTACTTTCATAGTTTAAATGATTTTAATGGTAAACATATGAGGAAATATAATTGAAAACTAATAATCATTAATATGTGATTAGAATGTTATTAGAAGCCTTCTTACATGCCAAACTCTAGAGTTGTCTCGAATGTTTATCTTTATTTTAGATAATTTTTCAGTTTTCTCTAGAATATTGGAAATATTTTTCCCTAGTATAACTCATTTATCTCTTTATATTGGAAACTTTCTTTCTACTCATTTGCCTATTTAATATTATGATGTATTCATTAGGTTGTTTTAGTGGTCATTTTTTCATAATTTAAATGATTTTGATGGTAGCCATATGTTTCTCTTGATTGGTTGTTTTATTAGATACTTTCATAGTTTAAATGATTTTAATGATAATCGTATGTTTCTCTTAATTCTAACTCATATGTTAAAATTCCCTCTAAAATAATTATTTTGAATTAATTATTTCTCTATGTAATCATCTATGTAACTCCTAAATAATGCATCAAAATATATGTAACTCCAAATAAAATATTTCCTTTATTATGTATTTATAAATAATTCACATAACTTGTTATTTAATTTTGTTTGAATAAATTTAAGGAGGAGTTTTGGTGGTTGTATCTGAAAGGTAGGAGTAAAACTGGCAACATATGTGTTGTTTAACATTGCCAACTGAAGCTTAGATACTAATTTCTCATTTCCTCCTTTCCTACAATTATTGTTGCATAGGAGTTTTATACGGCTTGTGCATAGTTACTATCTTTCTGCATCACTTCATGCCTCTTAAGGTTTATAACCTAGGGTAAACACAAATATTGGTGGATTGTTTCTATTCTTGCTCAGAAATTTATCTAGAAAAGGGGAGCATGATGTAGTTGTTACTTTGAGAATTGACTTTTTAACATGCTCTGTGACACACAATTGTCCGTTGCCAGGTCGCCTGTGATAAAGTTATTGCAATGAAGCAGTGCCTAGAAGCTTTGGACAAAACGAGTGCAAATTTGATCAAATCACTCACCACTGCTTGTAAGTTTAAAGGAGAACCAAGTGGTTCTGACAGTATGGCCTCAGTTACCAATCATTTGATGAAGAAATCATATTGTCGGTTCTTTCGTCTAGATATGCAGGTTTCAACTCTTCCTTTGTATGATTTATTTATTTTTTTAAATGATGTAGAACATTATTCTTTTTTCATTTTACACAGAGATCACATCCTTTTTTTCTCACAGATGTGGATAATTGATGATATGAAGAGAAAAAATGGCCACTGGGATATTGTTCTGAACTATCTTGATTTCATTGTTCAAAGGTGCTTCCAAACAGATCAGAAGAAGTATCATCTTGATTTTAATACTTTACTACTCTTGGAAAGCTCTAGTATGCTGAGTCTTCATATCTGTGGTGTATTACAGCTTCAAAGTCCCTGTTCCTACAGCTTCCAGCATGATCATTTATCATAAATTGGACGATATAAATATACACAAGGTACAACAACATTTTCTCTAGCTTCCAGCATTGTCAGTTCCTACTTTCCCAATTCGCCTCATCATTTGTTTCATGTCCTGTGTATAGAGCTTTCCAAATATGGATGCTTGTGCTGTATTTTCTTTCGTCTTTAATGCTGAGACCACTAGGAAATTTTCTGGTTCAAGAAGTTTGGCTGAAGAAATACAGGTTAGTTTATATGTTTGACTTGCACTTAACTTTCTTTCTCCAGGTCACTGGCCCATATATGTTTGTTTCTGTGTAGCTTTCTTTCTCCACATATGTATTTGTTTGTGTGTAAGGGAGAGCTTTGTTCTGGTTGGGACAGTTCCAAGTGGTGGAGTAGAAGTCATTCTTTTGGTATTGGAAACACTCTTTGGATTTTAGTTTTTGACTTTTGCCTTCAATCTTTCCAAATATAAAGATAATGATTGTGTCCTACATTCTAAGAAGTGCAAATGACATGGTAAACAAACAGGTTTGTTGCAATCATTTTTAAGTTAAAAAAGATCAAGAAATAATCATATTGGAAGTTGACTCTTTTTTCCCCTATGAGTTAAAAAATCTTATTCAGATTTGGATACCCTTGTTAAGTTTGCAGTAGGTTCTTGAAGAAACCATGACTTAGATTTGTTAAGTTTTTGACTCTCCTGAAATAGAAGGGATTCAAGATTTTCCTTATCTGACTTTCTTGTAGAGCTTCGCTAATATTACCCTAGTTTATCTAACAAGATTGAATCCATCTGGTTGTTCCTGGAAAGGCTTTGGGTAGTAAAATGGCAATATGCAAAAGGAAAAGGTCTGTCAGAGATCTCAATTTTCTTTAATAAGGTACATATAACTGATTCGGCCAATTGTTATTACTTGTCAGTTGAATGGAATTGATATAATCTATGGAGATTGCTTTGTTTAATTTAATTTAAATTTGTTGGATTAATATGCTTCCAGAATGAGTCTGAAGGCTACATGTCAACTCTAGTATTCATCAGCAGTGCAGTAATGATACTCTGACTTCTTTTGTAGGTAACTAGTTCATTTCTTGGCACTTTGGTGGATGTGGTTCAAGAGGTTCAGCTAGCAAGAATTGAGCTTCGGCATCTGACTCGGACATTCTTTCATTGTCTATCAGGTATTAGTTTTGACATTTTAAATTATTCTTTGGCAATGTCTCTTAGTAACGATATTAGCATTGCCTTTTGAATGAGTCATGTTGAACATGGAGTTTTAGGGTCTGCTTTAGTTGATGTTTTTTAAAGAAAATTTACAACTTGCTCAAAAAGTCAAGTCTGGACCCCATATTTTCCCTCATAGTTGTCCATGTGGTTATATGTTACAAGTAAGTTTAATCCATGCCTCATGATCTTATGAAAAGCTTTATAGGCAGGCAAAATCTCTGAAATTGCCTTATGGTTACCACCTGCAGTGGAGCAGCTTTATCTGCAGGCCGTTTTCTTCAACTTTGAGAGTGGGGGGAAAGTGACTATGACACTTGACCTGTCCTGTCTGAAACGGTAAGTTCCTCCAACAGTATTCTGCACCTCCAAATTCGTCTTATGGATATTTTTGACCGACATGTTTTCAATGTTTATATTTGGTGACCCACCCCTCTGCTTACGAGGATTACACAGCTATTTGTTTCATATCTCTTGCTAGTCATTGTTCATAAAATACGGTACTAGTTCTTGAAATGAATTTGCTTTCTTTCCATGCTTTGTGTCTATACTTGCATATTAAGCCGAGAGGTTACCGAGAACTTATGCATAATAGGGTGTTACATGCAATTATTGGCTGCACCATGTTCGAGCCTATGATGGTGGTTTTCAGGCCAATAATTTATGCATGCAATTGGAAGTCACTCTTCCAGATAAAGATACTCTGCGACTGTAGGAAGCTTGATACGTTCATGTTCAGAGACTATTTTTGTATACCAAAGACCATTAGGCAACCATACCCTCATGGCAATGCTGATATTTACTTTTCCCCATGCTTCTTTATAAAAATTTCTTCACTTCTTCAGATAACTTTCTTTTTCCTTATGAGGATTCAGTAAAACAAACTTTCTTGACCCAAGTGACTATCTTGGTCATTTTGTTTGAATGCAAGACAACTAATCTCTTCTAGCTCATTGTTCAATCTGAAAATTGCTTTTGGGAAAATTGCACTAATTATGAGCACATATTTCAGTTCTTATGACTTTCTTCTGGATTCTGTTTCATCAAATTTCATTCTCCTTGAGAACATGGATAGTTGGCACCAACCAAGTACTTGTTCTGCTGTCAGTTGCTAGCGTTTCTTTTGTGCACAGGAAAACACATATCGCCTGCGGTTGGTATTGTGGCACTAAGTATGCAATATCTTTTACTCCCTAATTCAGAATTGAATGTTCACTTTTTTATTTTAGTTTGTCCAAAAATGAATGTGTAATTTCTTAAAAAATAAACATATTTTCTTTCTAAACTCCAGTAACTAATCTCCTTTATTCAAGGGATCAAGCTCCACTCACACTTGAAGTCCCACTACTATTCTCTTTAATTAATGAGGACATTATTGTAACTTACTTATGGTCAAACTAATCTCCTTAATTTTTGTATCAAGTCAAAAGTGGACTTTTTAATTTTGGACGCAGGGAGTATCTTGTAAAGTTTCTGTCCTGCAATGTAATACTTCATCTGAGCTATGCTTTTATGGTTAAAACAAACCGTTAATGTTGCCACTAATGCATAATAAGCATCAACTATAAAAAAAGTGCAGCTTAAGTCATGGCTGACTTAAGACAGGTTTAGTTTCCATGGGGTAGGCAGGGAAGCAGTATTGTTCATTCTCTTGTAAGATGTATTATGTATTAATCATGTTTCCAATTCTAAAATGCAGATGAGGTGTTCTAGATTTGGTTTCACAATTTCTTAAAGTTCCATGTGGACTTTCAGCCTTATCCTAGCTCTCTAATATTTCTGACTTGAGTTATTTGTAAGTAGTAAGTTGCTCAAAGATCACAGTGAATCATGTATATTCACTTTTCCGAAAGACAAGCAAAAAGGTGTCCTTAAGAGGATTTGTATTAGGTTGTGCAATATTGGAATGCCTCATTTTCCTAGTATGAGATTTAATCCTTCTTCTGTTGTCTTCTTTTAGAGTAGGTCACGTGGACTATGGTAATTTATGCAAGACATTCAACATACGTAGGCTCCTATCAGGAAGGCTAGATGCTTTCCAACTGACAAGTAACTTGTTTAACCTAATTAAGATCCTTATTTAGGCATTAATAGAATCCCACCTTGAACATTTCTGTTGATTGATTGAGAAATTAGAGAAGTTGGACCTATTTGAATTCAATATTGGCTGTGAACATAATGAGCAGAGGACAAACTATTAGTTTGGGAATTGGTGCAGAACAGTAACATAGGAAGTGGAAGTATTTTCTTTTCATACTCTTGCCGTCCCAAATAGGTGTCCAGAGATCATTAGCATTTAGGGGGCCTGGACATGATAAATATAAATTTTGCCTGCTTAGTTTCCACTTTTAGTGCAGCTTCTTCGTGAGACTTCCAGTATGCAGCATTTCTTAGTCAAGTTTTACTACTGTGTTTGATATTGTTACATTATAGAGATGAAATGAATATCTTTATTTGCTTTCTCTCTGGATTCCAATACATGCCACTTTCTCCCTAGCTTATGCATGTATTGAATGTCTTCCATGGATGCAAATCCCCCTGGCTCTAAGAGTATTCTGTGCTTTTCATCTTAATCACTTTCTTAGTCGCCAATTGTTGCTAAGTTTGATGTGCAATTATATATTGTAAGAGCATGATTATATCTGGGACAAGGGTAGCAAGTGCTACTGGAGATGTGTTTTTACAGTGTTTTAACCATGAAAGTGAAGGACATCGTCGAGTATATCTCAATGCTCTTGGATTAGTTTTAATGTGCAACATCTTTTCTACAATGCCTGGACCATTATCATTACTTACGCTGTTCTTACCGTAATTATTTATGACAAATAGTCTAGGTTCACATATTTGCTGCTGACTTAGTCTTATGATTTCTTTAGAGGTGTCTACCCATCAGAAGTCCTTCCATCACATATAACAGTTGCTTATGGGGCTAAAACTTTACCGACCTCACCAGTCTTAGACGAAATAAGGGACGCTTTAAAAAGCCTTAGAGCTGGTTACACAAGAATTATACGGCTATGCAGGTGTATATCCCAGATTATTCAAGTTTCCAGAAAATGGTAAGCACCTCGTATTGCTGTAAAATATATGCATGATATGGGGTCCATTTATCTTAAATCCAGTGCTCTGCTGGGATTATGAATTTATAGAAATATATGTTTGAGATTGTCTAAAGAACATCTGAGCACAGTTGTGCTGTACAAATTCTTGGTATTTGTAGGAGCATTCTTTAAAATTGAATTGTACTGGTTCATGTACAATGATCAAACATTCTTTCTTATTAGAATCAGAAACTGAGCTCCATACTGCATGGTAAGGCTGTATATACTAATCTGCCAAACCCATATGTTGAGATAGAAATTAATTAATATTTACGAAAAACATAAGATATTTTCTATCCCAATGGAAGGTTTTGAGGTTAATGCTCATTGGTCGATGTAAGACATTGTTCACGGGAAAGTCTACACGTTTGGCGCATTGGCAGGATTCTCTTTGAGAGCTTCTCGTTGGTTGCTAAGGGTCTATTTGAATAAAGTTTCAATTCACACTTCACTTTACTATGATATTTCGATTCAATTTTAATTTTAAAAAAATACCTAAAACATTATGATTAAAAAGTTTCTAGCGATTTTTGAATTTTTTAAAATCTTGATGTTATTAAATTTAAAATGTTAGTTTTTTTTCCTTGCATTAGAATAACACATTAATTTTGTGCTTTCGTCAAATCCTATTAGTCATTAATACTCAACTCACCCCTGAGCATTAATAACTTGAATCTTTTATATTTTAGTATTTGCTCTTAAACCTTTAAAGGGTTTATAGCAAAATCCACTGAGTTTAGGGAGGGTGCCTTTATCCTCTAAAGTTAATATATATATATATATATATATATTACCTCCTAGACTATCAATTGGGTCAAATTAAATAAAATGACCAAAATTTCTTTGATGTCGGATATGATTTGTTACAAAATTAACTTTTTAAAGTTTGATTTAAAATTCGTTTATAGTTATAGATTTATTACAAAATATGTGTATAAAATTTGAAATAATATTCTTTTAGTCTATATTTTTTTAAATTAATTATTTGACTAAAGCTTGATTATGTAAGGCAAAATAGCTTCTAAATATAATTTAATAAAAAAATAAATTATTTGGTTATAATAGAGTATAAGATTTTGTCAATCTCAAATCTTTATCCTAAATTTTCCCTAATTGAATGTTACTAATAAAAATTTAACCTATTAGGATTTGCAGAAATTTCTTGCAACAAGGATTATAATAATAGCTTTGAGCAAATTACTAAGATAAAAAACAAAATTTTTATTTTTTTCTTCAACTATTAATTTTTTGTGTGTTTATTATAATAAATTAGTGACAAATTTTTATAAGCCCTGAGGCATATTTGTAATGTTTTGATTATGATTAATTTGTGCTTTGTGGTAATGAGAAATAGCTTTGTGGTAATAGATGAAGTGATCAAGTTGGAAAACCTTGAAGACAAGAAGAATAGTTAGGGGTATTTTATAAGGTATTTATGTTAGCTCTTAAGAACTAAGTGCTCTTGATAAAACTTTGATGATTTAAGAAGTATTATACTTCTTTAAAGTTGTATCAAGAATATATGTTTAAATGTGAAGGAAAATTTATGTTTTACAGGGAAAATTGGTTGTCCAATTTTTTGTTAAGTCTAAAACCGCTCGTCCGATTTTCTACTACTAAGAAAATCGGACGTCCGATTTTTTAGTTTTCACAAAGAAGATCAGTCATCGGATTTTTTCAAGCCTTTTAAAAGTTGATCTTCCTATTTTGAAAAACGGTCATCCGATTTTTCAAGCCATTTTAAAAATCGATCTTCCTATTTTGAAAAAGGTCATCCGATTTTCTGTGATAAGAAAATCGGACGTCCTATTTTGAAAACCGGTCGTCCAGTTTTTACTTTTACCATAAAAAAAATGACTGTTGCTGCTAAAAGTAACAACTAGTTTTTTACCTTCGCATATAAAAGGGTTGATGATAAGCCATAAATTTCAAGTAGTTGGAGAACATTTAAGAACAATTTTTTTTAGCATTAAAGAGCACATTTTAAACCTTCTATCTTACTAAAACTAAAAGAAAGAGACTCCTTGGAGCTTCATTATTGATCATCTTTCAAAGGAGGAGGAAAGGAAGCTTGTAGAAGCAAAATGCAAAAAGTTGTATCTTATCTTATGAAGCTTCTTTGGTAATATTGTTCCATCTCTCCTCTTTCATTTATAATTGTGATCAAAGGTTTTGTGAAGAACCCTTTTGAGTGATTCTTTGATAGTTTGTATTGTTTTGTGATTGTGGTCTTTGAGGTTTGTGTGCAAAACTCTTGAAGGGTGATCCTCATTGTGTTATTGTGTAAAAACTTGTGTTTAGTGTATTTGTGAAATCTTTGAGTTGAGTCTCAAGGTAGTGGATGTAGCTCTATTGAGAGAGTGAACCACTACAAATCTTTTGTTTCTCTTTTGTGGCTTGCATTTATCTTTATGCTTATTGTTTAATTCTTGTTCATAAAAGAGATTTTGATTGGCTACGAATTTTATTAAAAAGAGTTATTTAATTTTTCTTCAAACAAAATTGGAGGTTCTATTTATAATTGTTCAAAAAAGTTTTTAATTAGTCAAAAACTTTATTCACTCCCCCTAAGGTTTTTCAATTTTAATATGCTATTTTTCTAAAAAAGCAAAATAAGCATTTCACATTTTCATCACTTCGTGTTATATTTATAACAGAATATTTCACTTTTATTCAATTAAGTTTGGACTCACATATACTACTTTGCCTTGGATCAATCTTTTATTCTTTGTAGTTAAATAATCCAATTTTAAAAGAATTGATTAAAAGAATATTATTTCAAACTTTATAGAAAATGTTTTGTAATAAAATACAACTATAAATTAGGGTATGATTTAATGTGATTTTATGTTAAACACTTTAAGGGATTTTTTTGCAACAAGTCATAATTTACAAAACGGTAATTTTGGTTCTTTTTTCACCTTAGCCATGGAAAACTTAGAAGCTAACCGAATTCAAATACAAGAAAAAAGGCATAGAAACCTCAAGAGTTGAAACAATGATAAATGGTGGTTGATATCTTACACAACTTGTAAGGAATATCAAGGCATTCATCTCTCCACCTATCTTCTTCGCTCTTTCTCTTCTGATCGACCACTTTGTTAACTTCACTGTCTTCTTAGCATTCGAGCTCATATCAAGTATATACTTCATTTATAAGAGTATATTTGAATTTTTTGTATAGAAATTATGGTTTAATAAAATTCAACTAGCATTAGTTTTGATATGCCCTTTGGCTTAAATTGTTTGTAATTATGGACGCATGACTAAATTTCTCACAACAAGTATCCCGCTTCATTTATGACTCGTATGTACTAAAGGTCTTATACAATTTGATTATTGTTGTGTAGGTTTTGAATTAGAAACTATTACTAAAGCAAGTGTATTTATCGTTACAATAAAAATAACAAAGTACTCGGATGTTGATCTCTCTGTAAACAAAAACACTAATAATCACTAATTCTCTAATGTTTAATCAAATAAATAAGTTTTGAAAAGAGTTTAAAATTAAATTATAAATGCTACAAAATTATATGAGAAACTTAAACTAATGATCCAATCAAATACAAACGTTAATTTAGATAAGTTTCTTGAAAGTGTGCTTAAATGAAAAATTTTTCCTAATTTCCGTTAGTTAATTCTTTAGAACAAGTTAATGTGGATGTGATCTATTGGTTGGGTTCATTCTCTTTATTATGATTAATTATATTTCTAGGCAAAAATTCACTATTCCGTAATTGATTAGAAAATAATCTCTTCTCTCTCTAACTCAATTATGAATGCATTAAGAATGTGAATGGATTAGGTTTCTCTAATTAAATCTAAGGATAACAATTATTATCTCTAATCAATTCTTAATCCCTGCATACTCTAAATTAATCTTCCTTTCTCAATTCCAAGTAATTAATATAAATCAAACCAATCATGCACAATTAGCGACAAATAAACACAATTAAGCAACATGAAATCATCAAAACAAATCCATCAAGAATTATCCATAAGAAATCAAAACCAACATCCACTAAGGTTCATCCCCATTTGAACACAAAGTAAACCTATCTGCTCATAATTTCAATTACAATAATGAAATCAACGAGATCCATAAGTAAAAAGAGTAAGAAAGCTTAGGAGTTAATTGAAGAGTTTTCACTATTTCAAAACTAGCCAGAACAATATCGCAGTTCGTCGTCTTCGAAATTTTCACTGATTGAACTCATTGAATTTCCTTCAAAACCTTGAATTAAATCTTTGAATTGTAAATTGAAATGGAATTATAGTGTTTCTTACATAGATTCTATGGAAGAAATCACTCCAAAGTCAACCTACAAAAAATCTACATTGGGACAATCCAATAAAAATAGAAAAAAGTCTATTTAAAGAGTCAAAAACCGCAAAAAATTAGACTTCAGCATGACCCAGCTAGCGGGGGTTGGCTTTTGTCCAATTTGATGCCTTTCTTCAAGTGTGCAGCCAGCCTCAGATAATCGTATTATTTTTTTTCTTAGGTATTTTTGAGCATATTAATGGACGATTAGGTCTTAAAATCTTCATACAATTTGTAGATGAAGATCTTAAGTTTTTAAAACACCTTGAATTATATCAATTGGACTTCTATATCTTGAGTTATGATCGTTTTACCAAAATGTGTCAAACTGGAATGTCATGTGAGAAAGCTAATTTTTGCACTACCCTTTTTATGAACAAATGAATTTTGATTGAGACAAATGTTAAATTTTTGGAAACCTCATGAAGTCCTCTACAATTTTCAAGAAGGCCTCATTAAGGTTATAACAGAGGTAAAAAACTCACTGGAAACAGCTTTGGTCGGCCATGGAAAGACTATTTGGGTAGCTTGGCATTTCTTCTCATTTTTCGTCTGTTCTTACCCTGTAGGTTCCTATTTTGATATGTTTTCACTCCAAACTCCATCAGGATGTACCTATAACAATAAAAGAAGAATTTGAGTGTAATTAGTCCATTTTATTTAACAATATACCTTAAAGAAACGATGTAAAACCCATGTAAAACGGACATATCAATTATCCATAATTTCAATTGTATCTCCTTGAGATGTTGTACATGTGCTTAATAAGGATCAATGCTAGAAAAGATTATCACCACAAACTACCCTAGATAAGTTGGAAAACTATATATATCTAGTTTGTAAAGATTATGGGAGGAACTTCTTTACCTACATTGCATGACCACTAAGTCTTATCACGTATGTGGAACACCAAAAGCAACCTTTGTAGTTTGAAAACATTTAAAGTACACTTATGATCTTACGATAGCATACTTTGGGAAATACATACTAAACTTCTATCCATTTCCTTCTATTTCTTCTAAAATTATCTCGACACCAACTTAAAGTTTGATTCTACCTATTACCAGAAGAGTAAGGTTATAAAATCTTAAAAAACATCTCTATGATCACTTTCTTACTTTAAAGAATATATGAGTCTCTATCTCCACATTCGATCTTCTAAACTGAAAAATTCAACCATTTGACTACTTTAGTTTCATGAACTTCCTTTGACATACCATCTGAGTTTAGTATCAATCAATCTACCCAATTTTTTGATATCATTTCATAATAGTTATCAAATTAAGTAGTTAAATCCCAACGGACGATTATTTCTTGAACACAAATATTAAAATCTAGATATGTATATCACATAACAATATCACCACACCAAATTGGACGTATCTAATAGAAAATCACATATCCAAAACTTGTGATATGTATATGTATACGTACAAATTGAAATGATTTTAACTGTATATGGTGAACATATTTACTACATACATCTTAATGTTTGTAAGTTATTGTGTATAAAGTATCTAGCCAACATATAGACACTTAGTGGATTTGGGATTTTATGTGATCCCTTGACTTAAAACATTCGTAAGTTAGATCTTTTCAGACCATAAGTCACATCATAGATATGCTTAAACCAATGAGCCAGATGACAAAATTATCATATCAGGTTTTTAAGCTCCCTCTCACAAAAATAGCATGGCGTCACTCACCCTAAGTAGCAGTTCTCCAACTTGTGGCTTCTTATTGTTGTCTATGTTTTATAGAACGCAAAAAGAATTGATGTCTCATACAACATAAGAGACATCAAGCAATTGAGCGCCCCCCATGATTAACACATGCTTAATGTTAAACTAATATCTGATATGCTTTATGCAATATCACATTAAATACCACACATAGCATATGTATATGGCCTTCGAAGAATAAAAAAAATTAGAGTCTAAGTGATGTAATTTTTTTTAGGGTTACGTCAACAAAATCTCCCAAAGTTAGGGACTTTGGTTAACTAAATACCTGAACCTTCCTTTGTAGACACGTAACCCTCAATCTTCTCATGTCACTAAAAATTGTTAAAAATAAGTATATAATTACTAAAATACCCTTAGTGGAGTGAAAAATTTTAGTGATTTAAGTTCGAATTATCAAATTGTAATTATTCAAGAAGACTAAATAATTATATATGATCTTGATTGATAAACCTTTAACTTTTGGGGATATTAGAATTTAAATCTATGAAGTTTTTCTCCTTATTAATGGGTATTTTAAAAATTCTAGCTTACTTCCATAAATTCTTTTAATGGTAGGAAGAGATTGGGAGTTACTTGTCAAAAAAAGAAAACTTTAGAATCTTAAGGTCAATGTGGACAGCAGCCACTTGAATTAAAAATAAAAATGAAAAAAATAGAGTTTTTTTTACTGGAGATACATAAAAGCTAAATTATTTATCAAAGAAGAAGCGAGTCCTAAAATAAAAAAATAAAAGGATTGGATCTTTTTAACCCCAATCCAAATGAACCCTAGTCTGTCCTGCCTATTGTTCATGGGGCTAAAGCCCCACCAATTTATTCGAAATTAAAATTAGTATATGACTCTTTTAATTAGGGTTTAACCACCCCCAAATATCTCGAAGAAAGAATATTATTATTGAATATTATTAATGTGTGTATATATATAAACATATATATAAGGTATGGATAAATTATGCACCGAAAATTATAATTTACACGCAAAAAATTTTATTTCACCATATTATTTTCAGTCTCTACACTCTTTCTCTCTAACTTCTCTCTACACCTCAAGACTTCAAAAGATAATATGCTCAAATCCAACAGTTAAAAATTGAAAAAAAGATTAGTAAAACACTCTATACTTATTTATGTATATTTCAATCGACGTAAAATTTTAAAAAATTTCGTCAAAGTAGAAAATATTGGTCGTGGCGACAAGGAGTGGTTGGTGCCAACACCATGCGCCAAAATTCTTGGAACTGTGCCAACTCTTGGCGCCAACATTATTGAATTGTGCAACTCCATGCAAAGTCTTTTATTTTTTTATTTTTTATTTTTAATTTTTACAAAGGCCCAATAGCCACGTAAAGTCTTCTGTTTGGTTTTTTATTTTTTATAATGATTAATATTATTTATATTATGATATTAAATACTTTGATATATTTTTATATCATTATGTTAATTCTTAGTTAATTTATGTTGTTATATATTATCAAGTAAATAAATTAAACACTAACATATATACATTATAGTATGAATTAACTAAAAAATTAATATAATGATATAAAATATATTTAAAAATTAATATAACAACATAAATAATATTAATAATTGTTATAAAAAAACTAAAAATACTCTTGGCACCAGGTCCTAGCGGCAACAAGGGGACCCTGGCACCAAGGACCCCTTGTTGGTGCTAGAACTTAGTTTTTCGTCCCAAATTGTGTATTTGTTAAGTTTTAGTGCATTTTTGTGTAATTTTTACCTCAAAATTGATTTATTGTGTAGATAATATTCAAAATATCCATTTGTAATTTTAAAATTTTCAAATATTAAAAATATCACAAAAATTTTTAGAGAGAAAGGTGGAATTTTTGTGGAGAGAGAGAGAGAGAGAGAGAGGTTTGGAGGGAATTTGAAGTTTGAACTTTTTGCGTGTAAAATTTAAATTTTGGCGCGTAATTTATTATACTCCATATATGCATATATATATAAGAAAAAATAAATGATTTAAACCTTCTTTAATTTGTTTCATAATAATAAGATGAAAGATGAATTTATATCTACAATTTACTTGTATATATTGAAAAAAAATTGTTAAAACTTTAATATAAAAGAGAAATTAATTATAAATAACTACATACTATTTTATGTTGTTGTTATATAATCATAAACCTTTTTTTTAAAAATTTTTTTTCCAACAATGATTACGTATCAAAATAGCAAATATGAAGTAGAATCCGACTTAAATTTCATGTGATGTCAGAGTTGAGGGTGATTTTTCCATTTTACAAGCAAAATGAATAGTGAGTTTGCAGTTTTAAATAAAGAGATGAAGCTTAGTAGAAGTAAAAAAGACAACTTGAAGGTTTTAAGTGGGTCAAGTAACAAAATTACCTTCGTTTTGCTTGTAAAATTACAAAATTCCGACATCACATGCGTAATACATGAATTCTAAGTTGGATTCCGCTGCATATTTGCCATTTTAACAAAAATTGTCGCAAGTAAAACGTTCATGGTTATAAAAAAATAAAAAGTTTAAGGTTATAAATCGAAAAGTTAAGAATTGTAATAGTTATTTTATAATTAATTTATCTTTTATATTAACTCTTTAACAATTTCTTTTTTCTTTACTGACAAAATTGTCTAACTTTAGAGATTTTTTAACTTAATTTATTTTTTTAAAAATTAAATCTAAATATTTCCTGAACTTAAAAGATCGTGTCGATTGGACGGTTGGATTTTTAGTTGTGGCAATTCTCAACTTGGATGATAGAAACCAAAATTAAGTTGTTCCCTAATTTTTAATTTTGAAATCTATACATTCTTTAACAAATAATTTAAATTTCATAAACTTTGAAAAAAGATACACCAAAATTTAAATTAAATTTATCTACTTAATTAATAATGGTTTCAAACTTTAAGAGACTTTTTTTAATTAACAGAATTTATAATTATTCTAATTAAAAATTAAAAATTGAAATTGTCTTAATTAAAAATTGGAATTGTAATTGTAATTGTCTTAATTTTAAAGGTCTAATTGACACCCTCAAGTTGAAGCCTGGAATGAACTCTGGAGCTTAAAGACAACAAGGTCCTTTTGAGATTCCAAAAGTACCCTTATCCACCGGCAAGCCAGATCTTCTTCCCTGAAAGTAAAGAAAAGCGTGCCGTGAAAGCTTCAGATTTGTCATCACAAAGCAAAATAATGCAGAAAACGGCGCAAGCATGGTTCAGCGGGGGACCAAGTGACGATTTGCAGAAAGCGCCATCGTCCTTGCTGGCTGACTGGAATGCTTATGCCGCTTCCAAGGCCTCTGAAGAGTCTGAGGATTCCTCTAGCATTGCTTTCGACATTGAAGCAGCAGTTAGAAACGCTAATGACAAAGTTTCGGGTACCTTCAACGTGTAAGCATTGCAATTTTGCTGGATGTTTGTAAATTTTGAGTTTTTTTTGGGGTGTTTTAATATTTGATGATATTCATGACATCCAGGGTTTATGAAAAATGGGAGTGAATCTTGATATAAATTCTCATAAAATTTCCTGTTATTTTGGTCCCAATTGTTCTGCTTGTTGATGATACGGGATTATTTTTTTGATGAAATTGAAGTAATGTATTAGAAGTTTGTACATTTGTGTGATGAATGCACGAGTATTGATATGGGCTTGAATGAATATAAGCTGGAGAGGTGGAATAGATGTCATGTAAGACGCTGTATTCTAGTGAACAGTGAGTATTTGAATCCTGGGCTTTGTTTGACGACATGGGATGTTTATGTAGGTTTTTTTTTTTTTTAATAAATTTTTTATTACATTATGAGCAAGTAATTCAGCTTATTTTTCTGGAAGCTGAAATAGCATATGGTGGATAGATCAAAGATGTTAATAAGTTAAGCTCTGATTAGGATATCTGGAGTTGATATTGGCCTTTGTACCTGATGGACTTGGGATTGGTTGCTTCTTGGCATTAGCAGAGATAAAAAATTGTTAAGATGCTTGTGGGCTTTTGCTAGTTTTAAGCTTGCTAGGATGGACAGTGGTCCTATTCAAGAAAGTTGTTTCCAGTTTATTCTACGTTCTTATTGAAGCGGACCAAATTTAGCCCAGTGAATACTTGAGATCAAAATAGATGAGAAAGATGATCTGATACTGGAAGAAATAAAAAATGGGTGAATGCTTAAAGGGATGAAGATTAAGTTCACAATTACTCTTCGGGTCAGGAACTTCCATATTTCCTTGTAATCTAAGAAAACATTAGAATTCTGTGAAAGAGAAGCAATAAATAGGAGGGAGAAGAGATTTTGGGGAAATTTTGATAGGATTTATTTGAGGCAAGTTTGCTTCTTGCTACTGACGGCGTATTTACTTGGAATTTCATATTCACTATCTTATTAGTTTAGAAGAGAAATTTCTGATTCTGATGCTCTTCTGATCTTTGAAACTAACTGAATTCAGAAGATGCTAATAGTTGAGATTAGAGTTGCATAACACGGGACTCACAGTTTTCCTGAACAGAGATGGCTTACATTTCTTGAATTTATAATCCTACTCTATAATTAAAGTAATAAAGAATAAAAAAGAACAACAACCTTTTTAAAGGAGTGAATTTGCCCTTATCTATCTCATGCACATCTTTATTGTAGTGTGCTTGATATGACTTTTCAATTTCACAAGCCAGTTTCTGTTGGCAGCCCTATCATTTGGTTTCTAGTTAAAACAAGTCGCTTCTTTCACACTCTGAAGCTTAATTGAATGCTTTTAAAATTACTTTTCGGATGCTCATCTACTTTGGAATATGCTCAAGTTGGGTAATTTTCTGAGTTGAGAGAAATCTGAAAAAACAGTAATCTAGTTTGTATTAAACCAAGGAAGCAATTGCGACACCCAGTCTAAAATTCTATTAGAGCTGTTACAACTATTGCAATTAGAATTCATTGCAACTACACTCTTTTTAGTTCATATGAGAAGTCAATATTTGTAATTCTGCTTCACTATTTGTTTTAGCCTTTGAATCTTAAATTATTTTACCACTGCCTTATCAGAATTCCCTTATCTTTTTACAGGGTATCAAAAGGCGTTAGAGATCTACCTGGGAATTTCCAGTCTGCCACAAGCAATGTTCCTTCTGGAACATCTGTGATTTATTTCGCTTTGTTACTTGCTTCTGGGGCATTCTTTGTCATCATTGCGTTCTCTATATTCCTTCCTGTTATGGTTTTAACACCTCAAAAGTTTGCTATCTGCTTCACAATTGGCTGTGCCTTGATCATTGCCTCATTGTTTGCCCTTAAAGGTCCCAAAAATCAGCTCAAGCACATGACATCAAAGGAGGTACTGTATATTCTTAGAATCTTCCTAGTTAAGAACTTTTCTCCTGCTCTTGGTTTAGAATTAAATTATCCCACTGCTGCTTATGGGTGTGTAAGATATTTCCTTTTAGTTGTTGTATGTTTTCGGCTTACGTATTTGTTTTCTCTTTCTCTGTCAGAGACTTCCTTTTACATTGGGATTTATTGGCAGCACAGTCGGAACAATATATGTTTCCATGGTACTTCATAGCTATATTCTTTCCGTATTGTTCTCTTTGCTACAGGTATAAACCATCTTCTTCCAGTCCCTCTTCTCTCTCTCTCTCTCTCTCTCTCTCTCTCTCTCTCTCTCTCTCTCTCTATCTCTCTCTTATTCATTTGTTATTTGTGTTATATCTGTAAACAATCAAGAAAATTTGAGTATAAGAGAACTAGAGTAAGAAAAATGAATATTTGATGATCTTTATTGTTCAAATAGGTTGTCCTCACCTCCAAGAAATAAAAACGGGAGGAAAAAACTGAGAGATATATGAAAATGGACTATAGTGCAGCATGCCCTTCCAAGCCTTAGAGAATCAAAATTATGGGCCACCTTGGATCTTAGTTTTTTATTTGTATTTCTTTCGCTGAATTAGAGAGTTTGCTGGATTTTACAGTTGAAACAATAAATTTACATCAATATACTTCCAGTTTAATACTCAGGGGAAAAGAAAAGGAAAAAAATGGTGTTTTTCAAGATGAACTTAATGGATAATAAGTGTACAAGTCTGCAACTTCAATTTAAATGTGCGTTTAGATGTAGGGCATTGCATGTTAACGGGATTCTGAAAGCGGGTTTATGAGTTAAATTCACACTCTTGAATCACAGCGGACACTACCTCCTTGATCTTCCAATTCATCTTTTACACACCCGTCTTTGTTGTTTAACTTTCACAATTTCTCTTTTTCCCTTTCTCTGCTGTACTTCTTTCACACTCGCCTTTTGACTTCCCACCCTCAAGGAGTGATAACCATGAGATTCTTCCTCCTCTTCTAGAAGTAGTGATACTTTTAAATTGAGCACTACTAAGTATACTAGATTGCAATTGTAGCTAACAAGGTCGTCCAACAGAAAATAAGAATTAAAGCTACTCTAATTATGAAATTTGTCCTAACATAATCTTAAGGAAAGCGCTTAAACTACTTTAAGAAGGTTTTGTTGATTAAACTGACAAACAAACAAGATTGCCCATTTCTTGACAAAGAATATACGTGAGATACATCTAAGATGCATGATTTCACTAGGTTGATCGTTGTATTACTCTAATGATTCATTATTCTCCAGTGTACATTAATAATATCTTCTTTCAAAGATATTTACATAATTAAAGCTAGATTAATTCGAACGGTGATCAAGCACTCAAAAGCATTAAGCATAATAATTCGACAATAAATTCATAACTCTTCAAATAATGATGTCAAAAGGAATAATATAATAAGTTAAATTAGCTACATCATGGTCTTAGAATGAACATATTAAGAATATAAACAATAACAAAATAAGACTATAGTAACGGAAAAACCACTGAGTTTAATAAATTCTTCAATCTCTGAATTGTAAATAGTCTTCAAGATGTCCAGACAAGAAAGCTCCAATCTTTGTCTCCAGAAAAGTGAAAGAAGTAATAACACAAATTAAGCACAAAATCACACAATTTATGTCGTGTAAAAACAATCTATCAAGTAGACCCTCCTCTCTTCAGTTAGTTCTTGTCCCTTTCCTCCCTGAACTGGCATTTGCCAATCCAGTTGTAGAGCCGAGTTATAATCTGAATGGTATTACCAAATCTGGCTATACGCTTACGTTCTTCTATCTCCTCTCATATTTCTCACCCACAAATATTCCTGTTTGTCACAGTTACTTAATTTAATCTGTTTTCTCCTGGTAATATTATAGATCTGTTACCATCAGTTTCGTTAGTTAGTGTGTGGTTTCATTATTTTGGCTTCTGTTTGTTGTTCTTAATCCCTTCTCAGTAATTTTTATTTTTTAAACGGAAGGAGAAAGGAGTGGAAGTTGGGGTTCATGAAAAGGATTAAAGGAGGGCTGCGTACTTTAGTGGCTTGTGGGAAGGGTGAGAAGGATTAACCTTGCAAACTAGTTGTGCAATGGCTCCCAGGAGGGAAGATTAATTAGGTATAATATACAGCAGTGGTGCTGGAAAGATTAAAAAGAAAGAAAAAAGTAAGATATTGAATGAAATGTTTTAAAGGTTTAACAGACTGGAGGGGTTGCTGATTTGTGCTATTGAATGATTGAGGGGGCAACGAAATACTTCAGAGTAGTTTAAGGTTTTGAATAAATTTGACCCTGCTGTTTCCTCTTTTTTCTTCCTTAGTTTTGTAGGGAAAAAAAGGTTCCTTCGCAAGTGAATCAGGGTTTTACCGGGGGATGGTGGGAGGACTTTTAGATTTGTAATCAAGGAATTCAGTGATTACCTTCCACAAAGAAGCTGACGTAAAAAATGTTAAGAATGGAAAAAAAAAAAAAACATTTTTAAAACAAAGGATATCTTACTGTGAGTAAAAGTGTTTATGAAATCTATTGACATTAATCAAGTATTCTAAATTCATGGGTGTATGTTTATGCTTTTTACAATGTTTTCTGTTGTAATTGTTTAATGTAGTCTTGGCATATCTATACACAAATACTGGGATCATGAATTAGAAAGAGCGACTTGATATTGGTACAAGACTAAGGAGGTTCTAGAAATAACATGGAAGAATAACCTGTGAGAAATGTGATCGTTTTGGCTTGATGGCAAACGTCATCCTAGAAACAACAGATGGATTATGAACAAGAAATATGATTCATCTAACCAAAACCTCAGCTATTGATTATGTTTCCAAGAAATAGTTCCAAGTGCCCTTGATTTTTTTTGATTCTCCTAAATTTTCTTCTGGCTATTATCATTTGCTTGTCACTGTCTCACCACCCTTTGAAGTGGTGGTTTCCGGAAACTCAAGTGACTTAAAAAAGTGCATGACCAGAAACCGGTGGTTGAAAGAGTGCGGGGACAATGAAAAGCAGATCACAATAATTTGAAGATATAAAGTGATATAAGAAATAGCTTACAGATAGTTTTGGAGAACTTGAAAATTGAAATACTTGACAGGCATATCGATCCATTTTTCCGTCTTGTTTTTCCAGTACATTTATAAATTTTCTGTCTTCTATTTTGCTTATCCTTTCCATTTTTGACATAGGTGATTGCTTTATTCTATTATGCGTTCTCCTACTTCCCTGGAGGGTCAGCCGGACTGAAATTACTTTCTTCAACCCTAACCTCGTCATTGCTCAGATGTTTTGGGAGGTGACAATAATGTCCTCCTGGATGGATGGATGGATGTACTTGTATTGGTCATATAGGAAACTGCTACGCTACTAATACCAGAATAGATGATGTGTTTTGCAAATGCAGATATGTTATTTGATAGATAGAACATTTACAGTGTTTTTTTAAAAGGTAATTTAGTCATAGGCTTCTAATCCTGTTGAGATATTTACAAGATTTGAATTTTGGAGTATGTATTTTGTGCATCATTTGATTGTATTCTTATTATTTCTTTTTCGGAAAATTTGATTCTATTTTTTTATGTTTCAGCGATGTTACTTTACACTGATTTGGTTTAGAGTGTTCCCTTGGGTAACTAATGCATTTCTTGCCTTTATACATTGTTTGCTTCAGAAATTTTAGTACGTAAAAGAAAATATGTTTCCTTAGGAAATCTCTCTTTGGTAACTATGGAAAACACTAAGGAAGAGCTCAATTCAAATTTAGGAAAAATGCTTTCCTCACATTGGAAATGAAAACATGATAAGTTATTTTTAATAATTTTTTAGAGTAATTATTATTTGGGTTTGTCTAAAAGGCATGCATTAATACGGATACACTACTTTTTGTAATTTAAATATAGCAAAAATCCTATTAAATCACTCAAGAAAAATTTATTTTAATTAATGATTATCTATATTTATTTTTTTTTTGAAACCATATAAAAATATATTTTATTAATATCTATCAAAATTGCATTAGCTACATTTTATAGGAATATCTCGGATCCATTCTTGGGCGAAGGGGATTGTAAGGCAATCTTAGGTAGATTATGGGTCGGGAGATTACCAGTCCGATGAACATGCGAGAAAGTAATGCCAAAGAAATCAATACTATTGAGGAAATGGGATGCTAAGGCTCCAAGCTCATAGATGTCATTTCTATCAAGGCAGAGACAACTGACAGTCAGAAAAGAGTCACTTTCAATTATCAGCCGTGCTGACAGGGGAGAACCAACCACATATCCTTCAATAATACTCAAAAGTTCACCATATTCCACATAATCAACCCCTTTCCGTTGTAAAGTTTTAGCAAACAAAGGGATGCCTAGATGGTTACGAACCACACTACCTATGCCAATCTTACTCTCTGAAAAATTAACATTGGTATTGACTTTTAAGGTGCCAAAACTCGAAGGGCACCAAAGTTGTCGGGGCGGACTAAAACCCAACTCATCAAAAGAGGGGATAATGCATTATTGAAGTCGCATATATTCTTCAGAGTGTTGCAAAGCCTGATTAGCAATCACCTTTCCAATAGAGCATATTTCTTCATGTTTTATCTTATTTCTAGCAAACCAAATCAGTCAAGCACAAGTAGCGAACAGAGCAGTAACCTGAGAGTCATAGAGTAATAGAATCGAATGCACAAGATCTAGAAAGTTGAGGGTAGAAATACGGCGCCATTTAGCTCCTGAAGGTACATAGCTTCAAAATTCTATTGCAAAGGCGCAGTCAAATAAGCGTCTATCATCTTCTATTTGGTATCCACAATGAACACAAGCCAAATTTTCAGACATACCCCTCCTCAAAAGTTTCCTACATGTAGGAAGAATGCTTTGAGCAGCCCTCCATAGGAAAATTCTGATCTTTAATTGAACCGAGAGGCTGTGGATAGCATTCCAAGTTTTGGTTTCCTGGTCAACTGTTGATGGCCCATCAACTCTTTCAGTCGAACTCACATAAACCATGCCCGCCTCATAGCCCGATTTCACTGTGTATATACCATTTGGAGAAAAATGCCAAATAAGCTTGTTTTCAGACCAAGCCGGATTAAGCTGAATCTATAGAATTGCATCGGCTTCATAGGAGAGGAAGAGGTGCCTGACCTTGTCTTCGCGCCAATAGCCCTGATTAAAGTCAATAAGGTCTGCCACCTTTCTTTCTCGACCCCTATTATTGAGGAAGAAAGAGGATGGTTTGAAACCATTCCCGGAGGGGATCCACTTATCCAGAATATGGGTGGAGAGTCCATTGCTAACGCGACAATGCAATCCTAGAGAGAGGATGTTTCTCCCTTCAAGGAGGCTTCCCCAGAGAATAGAAGGCCTCTGCCCTAACGAAGTATGCAAGAATTGTCCTGAGGAGAAATGTTTGGCACAAAGGCATTCAACCACCATAGACGATGAATAACTAATGATGCGCAAACATTGCTTGGCGAGAAGAGCCAAATTAAAACTCTCGAAATCTTTAAACCCCATGTTCCCCACTTTTTTAGGTTTGCAAAGATTTTCCCAAGATTTTCAACATAGTTTTTTGTTCGTCTCAGATCCACCCCAAAAGAATTGGAGAACCATAGAGTTCAAAGTGTGTATGATATTGACAAGGCGTAAGAAACAAGACATAACATAACTAGGTATAGCGTGAACTACACTCTTGATGAGGACCTCCTTAACAACTTGTGATAGGACCTTTTCCTTCCATCCATTAAGCTTTTTTCATATCTGGTCCTTCACAAATTGGAATATTTTTTTTTGGACCGATCGATGAGACAGGAAAGACTAAGATACATTCCATGGCCTTCTTTAATTAGGATGTCTAGCAGGGAAGTGACGGAGTCTTGCAGAGACAAAGGAAACATTTTATCAAAAAATAAAGAAGACTTTTGATAATTTATCTCTTGCCCAGAAATGGAGGCATAATCTTGTAAAACAAACCGAATTACTTCCGCTTGCTGTAGAGTAGCTTTACAGAAGATAATGTTGTCATTTGAAAAAAGGAAGTGAGAAATAAAAGGACAAGAAGCATTAAAACACATAGCAGGGAATAAACCTTGCCACTCAGAATAGCATATCATGGAGTAAAGGCCCTCTGCACAAATAATAAACAAATATAGGGATCGGAAATCTTCCTGCCAGATACCACGAGGAGAAGCTAGTAGAAGGGATACGATCTACAAGAACAGAGAACCGAACAGAATGAATGCACCTCATAATAAGAGAAACTTTTGCATGAGGAAATTTCATAGAAAGCATGATAGATTCCATATAGTTCCACCCTACCTTGTCAAAAGCCTTTACTAAGGTCAAGTTTCAAGGAAAAGTGACTAGAACCATTGATTTTTCCTTGGGCCATAGAGTGAAAAGCTTCAAACGCAATAATGAAATTATCAGTTATATTTACTTACCTTAATTATGTCAATCAGAATCTTTAATATTTTCTTACCCTCACCCCCTTCCCGCTTTCTCCGACCGATGAAATCTTCTGTAACAAATCCTTTTATAATGTATTTCCCCTTAGAAAGTGTTGTAAGAGATGTTAAAGACGATACAAATAGGAGTATTCTAATCTCTTTCTCTAGATCACTCTTTGTAATATTTCTGATTTGGTATATTTTATTAATAAAACCTACTAAATAAAAAAATAAACTCTAAGAAGAAGATAACCATAAGAGAAAAATATATTATAAAAGGAAATATTTTTAAGGTAGGGAGGAAGGGTGGGTGAGAGAGAATATAAAGATTGTGATTGACGCAATCAAGGTAAATAAATATATATGATTATAAATTAGTGTAAAATTTTCATAGGTGATTTAATGAGATTTTTGTTATATTTATATTACAAAAAAATACTACAGGTTTATCCATATTAATTTGTGCTCCTAAAACATGCATTAGACAAATCCTTGTTATATTTATCCCCTAACAAATTATGTCTCTTGGTTAAGATCCTTAACATTTATTTTAATTTTTAAGATTCTTAACAAAGTTTCAAACTTTGTTTAAGTGAAAATTATACATTGCACCTGAGTGCACCTTGCAAGGTGCAGTCCTAGGTGATGAAACATGATTTAATTGAAAGATGAATCCAATGGAGCTGTTCTACTTAAAAAGAGAGTTTATAGGATTTCTCCTTGCACGCGCCTTCCCCTCTTTCTTCTTCTTTAACTGCTTCTCCTTTTTCTTTTCTTCGTCGTCACCATCTGTTTCTTTTTTAGAAGAACAATTTTTACCGCAACAACATATCTCAATGGCAATAGCAATTCTCTTTTCATGTTTTATCATCGATGATAGCAATGTTTTTAGTTATTTATTTACTTTTACACAATCTTTTTATCTTCTTTAGTTTATAATTATGGAAAAATCGTTATTTTGGAGGAGATGAAGAGGAATAATTATGTGGAAACCATTATTGGAGAAGATGAGGAAGGAAGAATTATTTTTCTATGTAAATGATATTTTTTTGGAGTGTTAAAATTATGTCACCGGAGTTATGGAGTTCTATATTTTATTTGCTAATGCTTCATGGAGTATAACTATATTTCAATTGTTAAATTGCTAATGTTCAATAATGACAGTATCAGTTTTATTTTCATATTATTTGATATATATTTTTTTTTATCTTATTGAATGTATTGTGTATGGTGAATTGTTGAAAAATCATTATTTTGGGAGATGAGGAGAAAAAAGCATTTTTTTTATGCGATTGATGGATTTTCTGATTGTTAAATTATACTATGTATATGTAGAAAACTCATGGAAAACTTGTATAGAACTGATGGAACATGTACTATATTCCAATCGAACATTAACACATAACTCATAAAACATTATTATAACAAAGTAAACCTAACACAAAACTCACGAAAACTAGTAGATAACTACTGATTGGACATGTAATATACTCCAAAGAAACGTTAACACATAATACATGAAAAATCAATACTATTTCTATGGAGCATAGTACTATATCATCGAAGTTACGGAGTTGCATATTTTAATTACTAATGTCCATGTTAATATAACTATTGTTTTATTTTTCAATTGCTAATGTTCCAAAGTGGCAGTAGCAACTTTGTTTTCATATTAAGGATTTTTTTTTCCTGTGTAATTAATTTTTTCAATTGCTAATGTTCCATGGGATTATAACTGTCATTCCATTTTTCAATTGCTAATATTTCATGGGAATATAAATGTAGTTCCATGATTACATAAGTAACCGTCCACGAAATATTAAGTCGTAATGTATTTTACTTTAAGTATGTGTGGGGTGATAAAGGTATATGTTACTGGTTCCACCTAATATATAATATGTGAAAAATCATTACAACAAAGCAAACTTAGCACAAAACTCATGGAACATCATTAATACTAGTTTCATAGGATATTAACATAAACTCATGTAATATGCACTGTATTAACATCAGTACTTTATTTTTTTTGTTGAAATCGGGATCGATACTCATTAGAGTCAAACAATATATTCTCACGTGAATATAATGCATATTTAATGAAAAAAACATTGGACATCCAAAAGAAAAAAAAAAAAAGAAAAAAAAAAAAAAAAGGAAAAATGCTGTTTGAAGTGATGCAACATTGCTTTGACCGACGACCTTGCTCCTGTCATGAAATTTTATTGACCCAAATATTCGTGCCTTGAGGCTTCAAGATCTCAAGGATTGGTTCCTTTTCCTTGGACACTTCGTGTCCGTAATGGCATAGCAGATAAGTTATCTAGCTAAAAGTTATATTCTTTAATGTACATAACGTGGATACTCGAAATCTGCACAACATGCACCTTCTGAATAAGATAAGAAAGAAATCAATCTGAATTAGCTTAGTCAAAGAAAGGTTGCTGAAACATGAATACATAGCTTATTAAACATTAACACATCACAAATGGAATATTAATGCATAACTATGGAATACCTCTTATGCATGTGTGTCACTCGCTTGCTGCGATTGGGATAATGTTTTCGCTTTTTTCTGCGTGCACCTTGTAATATGCACATAAGTGCAATGTATAACTACCGCTACCACTGTTTAAGATTTTTTTTAAACATTATGTTAAATTTAATGAAATTTAAACTATCAAAGTTATTCCTATTAGAATACACAGGGATAAAGAAGGAATATTACAAAAGTCAAAAGAAAAAAGCCACTTGAGACCAAAGCTCTGGTTTTCGGCCCCAGAGGTGGCGTTGTGGATCCAACCCCACCGCCACCAAAAAATTACCATTATATAGTTTAGTATAGTTTAGTAGCTCTTTTCTCCCTATTAGTTGAGATTTGAATTCTGAATCATCATTCACGTGATTCATCATTTAGGATGAGTTTGGTATCATAGAATTGGAGGCATTTGTTTATTTTGTATGATTAGTCGTGGAAATGAAGTTGAATTTCAATTCTAATTACATAAAATCCACCAATTCTAATTCTAAATCAAAAGTTAATAATTACCATTCCAATTCTATACAGATTTTTTTATTCGTCACTTTCACTAATAATTTATATACGTATTAATTACACAATCTTATATTTTTCTATGCACATATTTCCTCACATATACATTTCTCTAAAAAATTCGCGCATACTGTCTCTCTAAAGTGTATATATATGTATATATATAATTTGCTTTAGAATGATTTAGAATTTGTATGAGATGATAACAAAAAGGTGAAGATGAGAATGAAAAAATTAGATGAGATGGAGGAGATATGGAGTCCAAAAAAGTTTGAAAGTTTTATTTGCACTTAAATACTTTTTCACATACCTATTTAGCTACACTTTCTCATAATAATTACCAAAGCCCCCTTCTTCAAAATCTAGGTTATTTTTTCCTTTCAATTCCCTTTTGACTCTACTTTTAGTTTTAATAAACCACTCACCTTCCGCCTCCCTCCACCTCATATCGCTATCCAACACAGCCACCTTCCGATACTTTATTTTCCACTTCTAATTACTTCCCTATCATTTTTCAAAATTGCTGACTAGAGACCAAAAATTTGCTTTAAGGTAGTGTTGAGAAAATTGGACTGGATCAGTCGTCCGAGCTGTTGAAATGGGAACCGGACTATAGATTGATCCTGTTTTTCTCAAAAAACAGTAGAAAATCAAACCGATCATTTTAATTAGTTTTTGAATTTTCTAAATTTTTTTCAAAATTTTCTCACTAAAACTTATACTTTTATATATTTTTTTGAGTTGACAAGTTTATAATGTTCTTTAATTATATTTTTCAGTTATATTTAGTGCTAATTGATATATAATGTGTATGCATATGAATTATTAATATATATTTATAATTTTTATATATTTATAATGTTATCCGCTTTTGACCACTAATTTGATTGATTGGTTAAAACAATGAATCAATGAATCAGTAGCTTCCGGTTCAATCTCCTATCCGATTTTTTCAACAATGCTTTAAAGTTGCATGCCAAAACACTAGATACCTCGATTCTGCAACTTCTTGTGCAACTTTTTGTTGAGCCTATTAAGCCAATGGATTTGCATACGCAATGAGCTGCATTGAACTTTCTCCTCCAACAGGTATCAAATTTAGTTTATTTTTACTTTTCAAAAAAGAATACCTCTTTTGGATTCTTTAAGCTTTTGGATCATTTTGGAGCTTAGTAAACCGGATTGAAGTATGTTTTTTAGTTGTTTTATAGATTCATGTATTGCTTGAAGTTATGTATTCTCTCAAGGCTTCTACTTTGTGGAGCAGAATAAGCTCGAAGAAGTTTAGTTTAGGACGACATATGGAGGTTTTAAAATAATGTTTAGGATTCTTTTTTTAAAAGATATTAAAATTTTAATTAAACTTTTGCTAAATAAAATTTTAATTTATTCAAATACAATATATTTATTCTTCATAATATGTTGATGGCGAACCAAATTGGACACCATACTAGTAAAAAGATGAAAAGGGAACAAAATAACATTGAAAAAAATAGAAATAATGTGCTCAAATTTCTAAAATGACCTTTGACTTTGAGAATTTGCATGGGACTAACAATGAGAATTTTCAAACATTTAAATTAAACGGAACAAACAGAAAAACATGTGCCATTTAAAGTTTGGAGCAAAACTCCATAATTTACACATATACAGAACATTACTAATCAAATTGTTCAATACTCGTTCATAGTAACACATTCACAAGATTTTTCCAAATAAATAAATGCTTTGTAAAAAATTTAATGGTACTTAATTATTGTATAGGTTAGAAAGGGTCACAATACAAATAAATAGATATTAGAAATAACATCCTCTAATTAGGTCAGTATTTCATACATTGTAACTTTCATATATCTAAAAATTTACTCATTTTAAGAAACTTTTTAAACACTTTACATGCACAAGATTTTCACATATCTAAAACTTGACAGATTAAACAAATAATCAGTTATCAAGACATACACTTATTCATTTTAGGTTAAAATCATTCACATAATTGTCTCAAAATTCAAAATACTCAAAATCATAATTTTTACGTAGAAATATATGGTTCATAAAATTTCAAAAAGTTTATATCCATTACCTCGAAACATTCACAAAATCTCCAATATCATATATAAATTCTAATCACGCACCTAAAACTATAGAACAATCTTGAGTACAAAATCCAACATAAATTGAATTGAATCAAACCTTATGTTCATGCTTCAAATAATCGCTCCAACCCTAAAGAGTTAATCCGTAAGCCGCTAGAAGGTTGTGTTATTCCTCCTCTCTAAAAGATCATTTTAGAAAGAATGAACTGAAGTTAAACCCTAAATTAAATAATTAATCCCTTAAAATTTACACATTAATCCTTAGACTTATTAAGTAACACAAATTGAGTCTTATAATAAAAAAGTCGTACTTAAATGTACCAATGACCCTTTTCCTCGATTTCTTGAAATTACAAATAGGTCCTTAGGATTAATGATGTAGTTACTAAGCCAACTTGGGCTGGGTATTACCCCATGAACGCCAACTTGGGCTGGGTATTACCCCATGAACACCAACTTTGGGCAAGGAAACTTGTAAACATTGAAAATAGTTTTGCTCTTAACCAACAAAATCACTAGTTTTTAGTAACTACACTGTCAATAAAACGTCTAATGGAAGACCAAGATGATCCTCCCTCTTTAAGTGTCGAGCTGCTTTTCCTCTGCATTTCCTTCACCTTGCTTCTAATTTTATTTTCAGGATCCATCAAACACCTGATCCTCTCTTCTATCAAATCTGCACCCAAAATTTCCGAATTTGTTGTCCAAACTTCTCTTCTATAATCTATCTTAATCTCCACAGCCATTTCCAAATCCTTCACCATTTCAAAAGCATTCAATTGCTGTTCAGCATAGATTGGCCATGTCGCCATTGGCACTCCACACCAAACACTTTCCAGTGTCGAATTCCACCCACAATGTGACACAAAACCACCCACGGCCGAATGTGACAGGACCTCTATTTGGGGCGCCCATCCAATGATTTTTCCTGTCTCTGCTGTCCGTTTCAAGAACCCTTCTGGCAAAATTTCTTCTAAATTTTCATATTCACTGGGAGGTTCCATCTTGCCTTCAGGTGGTGGCCTTCTTAAAGACCACAAGAACCGGTGTCCACTATTCTCAAGAGCAATGGCAATTTCCTTCACTTGCTCAGCAGAAAATGACCCATAACTCCCAAAACAGAGGAAAACTACAGAGGATTCAGGCTGAAGATTAAGCCATTTCAAAATCAGCTCAGATTCTTGAGATGCTTCACTTTTAAGATTTAATATGGGCCCTGCTGTATAAACTGGTGGGATATTGGGATCCTCTGATAGAGCTGTAACTGAATGGGACTCAAGTTCAAGAAAAGTGTTGATTATGATTCCCTTTGTCTCTCTGTATCTTTTAGCTTGATCAAGAAATAATTTGGAACCCTCTTCATTATCAAAAAGTACACTTGGCAAAACCTTTGAATGAAGGGGATTAATATAAGTTGGAACAGTAAAATCTGTGTCCTTATCTTTATACTCTATAATATCTTCATTTAAATCATCTCTTAGATGTTGAAAATGCAAAACAAGACCAAGCATTGCAGCCCCAGAAGTGTAATAAACATAGCTAGGAACTCCAAATTCATTAGCTACATCAATCATTGAAGTACAGAACATGTCTACTATGACTCCAGAAAGTTGGGATTTTTCAGAGATTGAAATTTCAGAAAGAACATCTCTTACTTTACCTTTGTGTGAATCAATGAAGTCATAAAAGAAAGTGCTCTTGTATCTCTCTGATGAAGAGGGCTGATCTTCCTTAATTTCGATAAATTTCAACCGGGGAATTGGAGATTCGTAAAAGGATTTGGTGTATTTGGCAATTTTGGTTTCAAAAGGAAATTTCATTATGAGAAGTGTGATTGAGAGGCGGTGATCTTGATTTACAAGAATTTTGGCCAATTCAACAGTAGAGAGTAAGTGTCCGATTCCCGGTGAGGGAACAAAAACCAACTCGGCTGTTTTCATTGCCATTTGCCACAATATGTTTTGATTTGAGGATGCTCAATAGAAAAGTTAGCTTTGGACCGAAACATTGCTCTGGATCTCACAATTTATAGCAATAGGAAAAAGAACGGTTCCCAGCCTAGGCGTAGTCTCAAAAAGCCTGTCTTCATCTAACAAATTTCCATGCAATTATGATGGTTCAGACAGGTCCCATCGTTAGTTAATACTAGTCTCATTGCTAATTTTCTATTCAAAGTTACCACAGTCTTCAACTCTTAAACGATCACGTTTCTGTAATATATATATATATATATATACATATATACACACACGCTTCCCTTATGAAATAGCTTCTAACATATTATGACCAAAAAAAAGGAAAAAAAAAAATAGAAAATCGAACATATTCAGTACCATAGGAATGCTATGCTACACAAGTGATAAGGAAGGGAAGGACAAACAAATTTGGCTTCCACAATGTGGATGTGAGTGATTCATCAATCAGCATGGTATGTTTCTGGTGGTGGTGGGGTTTCCATGTCTTTAATTGATTTCTTTTGGTTTGTGATAAAAGTTGAACTTGTCTTGGTACCAGTCTCTGTTGCCTATATCAGATTAGAAATTTGTGGAAGGGAGAAAAGATGTTTGTCTTCTTCTTCATCACAAGAATCTTTTCAGGTTTGCGCATGCGATTACGTCCCACTGCCGGTGAACTTTTCTATCGTGGGTTGTTTTGGGTAAATAAAATGAGAATTTATAAATTTCACAATAAAATTATGAAAATCTTATGAAAATGTTTTATTTTCACGCTTTTTTATTTAACACTTTCTCACTTTTATCTCTTTTTGTTTTTAAGTCTCTAAAACTTAAGATTTAAAAAATTCAACCCTTAAAACATTGAAAAAAGGTTTTGAGCAGAAAAAAAATATAGTCAGATTTCAAATGGGATGGTGTGCAAGTTACCAGTGCATGGCAGAGTGTGGTGCACCACTCATCCCATTTCCGATTTTGTTTTTTTAATTAATAAATTGTGTATAAATTATTTTATTAATTGTTCTTAATATATAATATATATTAGTCCATCATATTAGTTTTTTCAGTTAATTTCATGTACTAGTATATTTTTTCATGTTATAATTATGAATTATAAATCTTTCATGTAGTATATTTAATTTATGATGTACTTAAATATTATAGTGAGTTGTAATTGCATGTCTTAAGCATAATGACATTTCAAATCAAAGAGAAGAAAGAGATATCCTTTCAAAGAGCAGTATCATAAATAAGTGAAAGGACAAGGATAGAGTCAAACTTCTGGGACGTCGGATTCTCTAAGGTGCACTTGCTTGAATACTCTTTCTATTCATATTCCTTTCCTCCTTGTGGCATTATAACTGGGGTGTCAGCTAGAAAGGTTCTTACAATGTTCGTTCAATTAAGTTTCAGAAGGCTTGGCTCTGGAAGATGATCAGATGGCGAAAGGCGGGCTGGGATAGTGGCGCCCATTCTTAACTAGTCTCGAAAGGGTAAGGGCGAGTGGTGAAGTGAGCTCTACTATGAAACTCTAAAGGCTGCTCTGCAAATTAATGCCTAATTATGTGTTAATTTATGCATTAGGATATGTATTAATTTAAAGGTGTTTATACAGAAGTGAGGAGATTAAATAATTATAATTATTTTAAAGATTTTTAATTAGTAATTTAAATTAAGTTAGTTAGTTTAATAATTACTATTTTCCTAATTTAATCATAGTATAATTTAAATATTTGAATAATCAATTTTCATAATAATTTAATGATAATAATTTATTTCAGAAAAAAATTAAAGGAATAAGAAGTAAATAATTATATTATTTTAAGAGCTTTTAATTAGTAATTTGAATTAAATTAGTTAGTTTAATAATTACTATTTCTCTAATTTAATCATAGTGTAATTTAAATATTTGAATAATCAATTATTTCATAATGATTTAATGATAATAATTTATTTCATAAAAAAAATAAAGGAATAAGAATTAAATAATTATATTATAAATAAAATTAATTAAATAACAATTAATTAGTGTAATAATATAATAGTCTTATTAATAAAAAAAGAATTAATTTCATAATTGAATAATCACTAATAAATAAATACTCGAACTTTTACATACAAAATAATTTAAAGAAAGAATTTTAAAATTCATTTAGATAAATCCGGAGCAACCTAGACGCAAAGATACAAGATTATATCCAGTAGCAGACAGGAACGGTCGGACTCACGATCATACGATGACAGCCTCTTCTAAGGGGATTAGGGGTAGGCACAACCCATGTACCTACCACACCTCCCCACTATATGTTTCATGGGGTGGATGCACATGGGTCATCGGTTCTGCCTCCACCTATTCCCACTAGGGTTTGGATGCCGCACAACCTGTATACTCTCGTACCCTTCTAGTATTTTTCAGTGCCACTGCATCAGTCTCACCCTGGTGTATCATCTTCCTTGGCACACCACTCTGACGCTAGTTACATTCACGACATTCATCAGCGTTGTATTTCTATGTTACCGGGTTCCCAGTATTCCCCCTTGATTTTAGATGACTTTTTAGTAGGAGCTTCGGGAAGTTCCCCACTGTATCAACAAGGTTATTATGACACATCAGCATGGCCGCACGATGCCACTTCATCAACTGTTAGAATATAGACAAAATACATTATTAGTATATTTTAATAATTAAATTATATGAAATAATTCAAAAATAACATTTTAAAAAAATACCTGTGATGGTGGTCATTGTCTAAACTTCTCTAGAATGCTGGTGATATTATTCTCTGGTACACCATGTCATCTACAGGGTTTGCAGAATCCTGATACTCCATTCTCGATACCCCGTCTATTACAAGAGATGGCCATAAATGGTGAAGACTGTCAACCTTTAAAGGAATGTACTTACGGTATTTAGTAATCAACTCGCATGAAAATGGTAGACTGTGTGAAGTCTGGACCCAATGTCCACGAAAATTCTCTGGTTCATAATATTCTCGTCTCTAAGTAATTCTTCTTTTATAATCTTTAGTGCCAAATGACTCACTTTTCCACAAGTATCGGTTAACACATGATTGCTCTTTGCATTATCTTTCTCCTTCAACCGAGAATATTCTAGTGAAATCTTAATGGTAGAGATCTGCAACTCAATCTTTGAATGTATCTTACTAGACACAGTATCTAAGTCTCCGTGAGATGTCTAAGGAACATATTCGACATTGAGTATTCAGACTCAACCCTATTAGTCGTCTTGGATCCGAAATGTAAAATTTTTCTGGTCCACACTCTAACGAATTTAAATGCGTAAGTGTTCAACCATTCATTATACAAATATTCCAAGAACCACTACATGTTATGCCAGTTTGTAATTTAATTTTTCCAATCTTTTGGAGTAATCATCTAACTCCTAGCAGTTCACCAATCTTCTCTGTATGCCATGTACAAACTTTTAAGATGATTCCTTACCAATCACTGGAATTAATTTTCCCTCGATATTTATATCAAAATGTCTCTGGCAAAGCATGCGGTATTATTTGTTAAACACTACAGATATAACTGGCATCAAACCTATTTCTTTATCGGTAAATACCACTGCCGATTCTGGTATATCGAAATATAATTTTTTAAATTGTTCTAGCATCCATTGATAAGTAGCAGCTTGTTCATTACACATGAACATAGTAGCTATATAGAAATTTTTACCAGTTGGTGTCATCTCTGTTGCCTCTAGTAAAAGCATGTTGTACCTAAGTAGAAAAATAATTTTTTAAAAAAACTTAACCAAAAAAAAAAAAAAAATAATAAACATAGAAATATTATAATTAAATAACTAAACTTCTAATAAAACTTAACTAATTTCTTAATTTTTAAATAACATTTAACATGCATTCTCCATATTTTAAATAATATATCCCTATATAAAAAATCTAACTCGAGATTTTAGATATAGATAGCAATTAATAAATGGAATAACGAAACACTTTATTATTAAAGCAACTTGTTCGTTTTGTAGGTTATGTCTAGTACAAGTACATAAGACCACGTCTTCAACATCTAAATGGATGTCGGATGTGCAACAACTATATCGCTAAGCACTATGCTCTCGTCACAATTTCTCCAAAAATATGTGTATCCAAGATTTGAACACATGTGGAGCACTTCTTCTACTGTGTTGCATCCATATATCCTATCTTTCTTAATCTTTGCACGAGCATTAAATGTAGTTCGCGAACCACAGAAAGAATTAACGATTATGAGATAATTAAAACATATACAATATTATATTCAGTTTAAGAGAATTAAGTTAAGCTATGAAACATAACAGTACTACAACATACCTCGTAGCAGTATTGAGATTATATTCTTGCAAATTCACCATTATAAAACGAGGTGCCACCTGACACCTACTCAAATTGCTTGGTCAATTTGAACTCCTCCTCTGTAAGTCTGACAGCTTGAGAGTGACCCTTATAATAGACACCAATTTGATAATTGTGCCTTCCACCTTTTACAAATAATTTCCAATGTGCTCCGCTAGTATCTTCCTCGCTTTTTAATTTAAATAGACAATTACATTTCTGAGTTCCATACAAACCCCTACATTTTACAAGAATTTGTTCGACTTCTTCATCGTTCTGTATGGCCTTACTTTTGTTTGCCTTCCCCCGATGGCAACCAATATAAACGTACGCCCTAACCCCTAAACCCTTTTTTGTAACACAATGTATAGTCGTCACATATGTGTTAACTATTTTTGCTCAGTTGTTTACCCAATCAATCAAATTCTCTTTCGAATTAAATTCATATCCATTTAAAATAAATAACTATGGTCTGCAAAATCCTTCATGTGTAAAATATCCTCATATTGTTCGGAATCTAATTCATTATCCTCCTACACAATATTAGAAGATAAAAAAATATAAACAACTCAAGTATTAAATCAAAATAAAACTAAGTAACGTAATAACATATTCACAACTTCATTAACATAGTAACTTGTTAATTAAGAACATATTAATTATAATCAAAATTAAATAATTAAAAAATATTATTTAAAATTAAATTAAAATATTAAATATATAACACATAATTAACATATTCATATTAAATAACATTAACTTTAACATAAATAACTAACGTAACATAATTAATAATATAATTGTATTAAATATGAAAAATTGATATAATATATGAAAAAATTAATACAACACACAATTAACCTATACATATTTAAAAAAAAAACTAGAAAATGGTGAACGGAAGAAGCTGAGCACCAAACCAGTTGGTGCGCCAGCTACTGGTGCACACGCTTGTTCGTGCGTGAGTGGCTGGTGCACCAGCTTCTTTTGTTCAATTTTTTAGCGTATTTGGGGTCGATTTTACTCAAAATTTACGTTTTTTAGTACGAAAATTTTAAAACTATCCATCTTCTAGCTTGAAATTTTCAAAAATTTCATAGGAAATCTAAAGAGAAGTTAGAGAGGAAGAAAGTAGAGAGAGAAAAGTGGGAGAGAGGAATGAAATTTTTCGTGGAGTTTTCATAATTTTATCGTGGTGTTTAAATCTCCAATAAAATTAGCGTGAAAATCTAAAAATTCACGCGAAAAATTTTTTATTTTTTTATTTACTTTCTCACTCTTCCCTAATTTCTCTCTATAAAATCTCTTAAAATTTTTATTTTAAATATCGTAGGAGGTATAAATGAGTGATTGTGAAGATTATACCCAAAAACATTAATTTAAAAATAAATAACTTCAAATTAGCCAAAAAAAAAAAAATTCAAAATTAGGAAAGTTTTATACGAGTTGGGTGAAGTTTCGCCAGCATGGCTGTAGGCCTTTGGGCTTATAAATGTTTCACACTATTTTCATTTTTGGCCAATATTCTAATCCCTATGATGTGTTAACTGGTGGGTCTCACAAAGAAGACGGGGCTATTACTGGGTGTTAGACTTGGTCAAAAGTTGCCGGGCTTGGGACCATTATACATTCTTCTCTTTCTCGTCTCCAAGCTTGACCTAAGTGGCATAGCCTTCTTCTTCTCGTCTCTCTGCCTTCTTTGTCGTGCCCTTGCGCGTCTGTTGCTCTCCCTTCTCTTTTTTGTTTCTGTCTTTCTTGGTCGCCGGCACCGCCTTGCGTGACCGGTTGCCATACTTGAGTAGGAGTGAGAGAGTCGAAAGGTGAGAGAGAAAGAGGACGGTCTTCTCGGTTCCGTGAGGCTCACATTGCTGAGGACCTATACCGTCATTCACTCTCCGCTGCTATTTATGGCCACCGACGCCTCGATGCGGCTCGCTGTCATTCGTCGCTGTTCAGCTGTTACCGCTGGCTTCGCCCCTCACTATATCCGCCGCTGGATCGGACTTCATGGCGGCAGATAAGCTACTTGGCTTTCGTGTTTTCTTTACTTTTTTTCATTAACGGTTTCGTGCAGCTTTTGGCGGTCTTCTCCGCCACTGTTCGGAGAAGAATTTTCTACCAGAGAAGAAGACTTTTCTGTTTATGTAATAGTTTAGGTTTTTTTTCTTTTGATTTTCGCTGTGGTTATGTAATAGTAATATTTAGGAAAGTTGTAATAGTAATTAGATCCAAAAAATGATCAGAGCCCGAAAAAGACTACAACTTTTCGGTGCTCTCGTCAGCGCCGGAAACCGAACCTCTCGGTATTCCAGAACCACGGGAACAGTTGAGTTCCGTGGATCTGGCTCAGGGAAGTATTGCTTGACTTTTCTATTTTTACGTTTCCGATTATTCTATTTGGTTCTGTTTTTCCGGTTGGTCTCCGATCTACCATTGTTCATATGTGTTTTTTCTTACTGTTACTGTTTTTGGATCACATTTCTATTCGGTTTTTCCCTATCTGTTCTGTCGTTTTTTATCTGCTATTTCGTTTGAGTTTTTTTGCTGTTACTGTTTTTTCTGGATCTTTCTGGTTATACCCGTTACTATTTTTTTTTTTTGGGATCAACGAGATTTCGGTACTGTTTCTGTTGCGAAACTGTTGGTATTCTGTTATGTTTTTTTATTGAAAAATCCAAAATCCAAGCCTAGCTTGAGTCCAAGAGACTTCAAGTAGCTGTGCCTTGGTGATTTTCAATAGTTGTTTACCCAGTTCACATCATTCGTTATTGTTGTCTTTTTTTGTTTTTTATTTTTTTTTATTTTTTTTTTATTTTGTGTGGTTGTTGCTCGGCCCGTACCTATCTATTTCTTTGTGTTCGGCTAATTAGTTGCTATTGCGCTGTTCCTGTTGTGAGATTAGTGCGATTCACATATTTTTTTACCGTGCCTTTTTTCAAAGCAAAATCCGGGTTATTTTATTTGTTCGACAAACTTTCTTTTTCAAATCTTTTATTTTTCTAGCCATCAATTACTCTATTTTCCATTTAAAACACGTCGATTCCAAAAATTTAAACCGACAAGTTTGATGGCAAATCTAACTTTGTAATGTGGCGGAGAAAGATGAAAGCAGTTTTAGTCCAAAATAAAATTGCACCCACAATTTGTAGCCTTGAAGAGTATCCAGAGTCTTGGACGGGCAAAATTCTGGCTAAAAAACTTGGTGATGCACACAGTTGCCTCATCTTGCATTTAACCAACAATGTTTTATGAGAAATCGACGAAAAGGACACGCTTTTGAAATCTGGACGAAACTAGAGAAACTGTATTTAGGAAAGTTCTTGTCGAATAAAATTTATTTAAAAGAACACCTTTTCGGTTTTAAAATGAGCTGGCCGAAAACACTTTCTGAAAACATGGATGATTTAAACAAAATCGTTTTGGAACTTCAAAACGTTGGAGAAATATCCAATGAAAACATTGCTGTTATTTTGTTAAATGCCTTGCCTGAGTCGTACAATGATGTGAAATCTACCATCAAACATGGAAGAGATGGTTTGTCTATTTCTGATGTTGAAAATGCTTTGAAATCGAAAGATTTGGATTTAAGAAAAGAAAACAAATTAAACGGAGAGAACCTTTACGTGCGAGGGAGAATTGACCGGAGAGAACCTCTTAGTCATTGGTCTAAAAGTAAAGGGTGGCCCAAATCTCGAGACAAGAATAAAGTGAAATGTTTTTACTGTGGCAAGGAGGGTCATATGAAAAATAAGTGTTTTAAAAGGATCAAAGATGACAAACAACGTAAACATGGTAAAGGGAGTGATAAAATTGACAAAACCCACGATTTTGATTCATATGGTAATTCTATGTATTCCGAGGTTTTGTGTGTCTCCCCTTCCCCTTCTTGTTCTAAAGTTGTTGATGATTGAATTTTTTATTTTGGTTGCACTTTTCACATGACACTTAATAAGCAGTGGTTTTCAGATTTTAAACCTCTTGATCAGGAAAGTTTACATGGGAAACAACTAAGTTTGTGACATCAAAGACATCAGAAAGATTTTCATAAAATTGCATGATGGCATGACTAGGAAACTCACTGTAGTGAGATAGGTGCCCGACCTCCGTCGGAATCTAATCTCTCTCGATTATTTGGATTCAATCGATTTTTCTTACAATTCTAAAAACAGGATTTTAAGAGTTTGCAAAGGAAACCTAGTCATACTAAAAGGTTTTAAAATGAAGAGTTTATACACTCTTAGTGGAAAAACAGTTTGCGAATCATCCGCATTAATTTTGAAAATAGTCCCTGAAAAGACTACATTGTGGCATCATCGGATTGGCCATATTAGTGAGAAGGGACTGCATTATTTACAAAAACAAAAACTTTTATGTGTTGGTGACAAAATTGATTCTTTAAATTTTTTTTACCATTGAGTTTTGGGAAAACAGCACAAAATCAAATTTTCAACCAGCACACATAAGTCCACGGCTGTACTTGACTATGTACATTGTGATTTGTGGGGACCTTAAAAGGTGCCAACCTATGGTGGCAATGTTTATTTCCTATCTGTTGTTAATGATTTTTCTAGGCATGTGTGGGTATTTCTTTTGAAAAAAAAAGATCAAAATTTTGAAAAGTTTTGTGAGTGGAAACGCCTTGCCAAAAATCAAACCGGAAATAAACTAAAAACAATTAGGACAGATAACGGTCTTGAGTTTGTAACCTAAATTTTGCTGATTTATGTGCATCGCATGGCATCTTGCACCATAGGACTATTAGGCATAACCCCCAGCAGAATGGTGTTGTTGAGAGGATGAACAATACCATCATGGATAAGGTTAGGTGTCTTTAGGTATCCCAAAACCCTTGGAGAGAAGTTGTAAGTACGACATTCTACCTTATTAACAGATCCTCTTCTACAGGCATTAACTTTAGGACTCCTACAGAGTTATGGTGTGGTGAACCTCCAAACCTGTCCAACCTTAGAGTTTTTGGGTATGCTGCCTTTTACATCGGAAAGAAGGTAAGTTAGACCCTAGGTATAGAAAGGAAGTGTTCATAGGTTACCCTAACAGGGTGAAGGGTGATAAAGTGTGGCTCAAAGGTGAGCCAGGAGTGAGGGTAGTTGTTAGTAGGGATATTGTCTTCAACGAGCTAGATATCCTCTGTCTTAAGGATAAGTCCATTTCCGATAGTCCATCCTGTGTTCCCACGATAGGTAGTATTCCTGTGGAGGTGGAGGACATCTCCGAACCCTCACAAGAGCATGCACATGAGCTTGAAACCCATGAAGAGTCAGATTTACCAACTAGTGTCCCCGAAACTAATGTGCCTGAGTTAGAAAGTTCTGATGATGAGGAGGATCTCCCAGAGGCACAAGCACAATCCTTTAGAGACTATTATCTGTCTAGAGCTAGGGTTAGAAGAGTGCAGAAGGAACCCACTAGATATGGTTACTCATACATTATCTCATATGCATTTGCTGTTGCATCTTACGTGGAAGAAAAAGGACCATTGTGTTTTTCTGATGTGTTGAAGAGCCCTAATTGCTCTTTATGGTTGCGTGCTATGGATGAGGAGATGTCTTCTTTGGACAAAAACAAAACCTGGATTCTTGTTCCCAAACCCTCAAAACAAAAACTGATTGATTGCAAATGGATTTTTAAAATCAAAGAGCCTGAGCCAGTCAATGAACCTCCAAGGTTTTAAGGCCAGGCTGGTTGTGAAAGGTTTTTCACAAGTTGAGGGCATTGATTTTAACAAAATATTTTCTCCTACCGTGAAATACAAAACGATTAGGATTATGCTTGCTCTTGTTGCTTTTTATGATCTTAATTTTGAACAACTTGATGTGAAAACTGCATTCTTGCATGGTATCTCGAAGAGACCATTTATATGTGTCAACCACTAGGTTTTGAGGTTAAAGGTAAGGAACATATAGCACGTCTCCTGAAAAAGTCTTTATACGGACTTAAACAGTCTCCTAGACAATGGTATAAGAGGTTTGATTCTTTCATGCTGAAAGCTAGTTTCTAAAAACTAGTTTCATATTGATAGTTGTCTCTATTTATGTGGTAATGATGTTGATAATGCTATTTATTTTTTGCTATATGTGGATGATATATTGATTGCATGCAAACATATAGCTAAGATTGATAGTTTGAAATTCTTGTTAAAGTCTGAGTTTAACATGAAGGATTTAAGGTCTGCATCTAGAATCCTTGGGATGAACATAATTAGAGATAGGGCTAACCGCTCCTTATTCATATCCCAGAAACCTCTTCTCCAAAAATTATTTCCAAGTTTTCGATGCATTTGTGCAAGTCGGCTATTACCCCACTTGCGAGCCATTTTATACTTTTTAAAAAATCCTGTCCCAAAAGTGAAAGTGAGAAGAGAGACATGGTGAACATACCCTATAGGATAGCCATAGGTTCAGTCATGTACTCCATGATATCCACCCGACCTGACATTGCTTTTTCTATAAGCCTTCTTAGTCGATTCAGGCCTAACCTGGGTAGGGATCACTGGGCAGCTCTCAAGTGGTTGTTACATTACCTCAGTGGGACAATAGATAGGGGTTTGCACTATCACAACTGGATTGATGTTTTTAAACTAGTTGGTTATGATGATTCTGACTTTGCAGGTGACAAAGATGGTAGAAAATCTACCTCATCTTATTTCTTTACCTTAGCGGGTAATTGTATTTCATGGAAGTCCTAGTTGCAGCCTGTAGTCGCACAGTCAAATATGGAGGCTGAATACATTGCAGCCACGGAGGCAATCAAAGAGGTCATTTGGCTTCAAGGGCTTTTAAATGAATTGCATGTTTCACATTCAAAAGCAGTTATTTGCACTGATAGTCAGAGTTGTTACATTTATGCAAAAATCCTGTTTACCACGAGAGGACCAAGCATATAGATGTCAAATACCATTTCATTAGGGAAAAAGTCTCTAGTGGTTTAGTTGATATAGAAAAGATTAGTATTAATGATAATCTTGCCGACTATGGTACTAAAATTATGAGCTTGACAATTCTATTTTATGCAGGGACCTCTTTCACTTGGATGCAAGTTGACTTTTTTTTAGTCATTGTTGGAAGGGTAGTAAATGAAAGTATGTTCAAGGTGGAGTTTTTAGGCCTTTGGGCTTATAAATGTTTCACACTATTTTCATTTTCGGCCCATATTCTAATCCCTATGATGTGTTAACTGGTGGGCCTCACAAAGAAGACTGGGCGGTTACTGGGTGTTAGACTTGGTCAAAAGCTATCGGGCTCGGGACCACTATATATTCTTCTCTTTCTCGTCTTCTTAGCTGACCTAAGTGGCGCAACCTTCTTCTTCTCATCTCTCTGCCTTCTCTATCGTGCACTTGCATGTCTGCTGCTCTCCCTTCTCTTTCTTGTTTATGGTTTTCTTGGTCGCCGGCACCGCCTTGTGTGACCGGTTGACATACTTGAGTAGGAGGGAGAGAGTCGAAAGGTGAGAGAGAAAGAGGACGGTCTTCTCAGTTCCGTGAGGCTCCCATTGCTGAGGGACCTATACTGTCATTCACTCACCGTTGCTATTTATGGCCACCAGCGCCTCTACGCGGCTCACTGTCTTTCGCCGCTGCTCGGTTGTCACCGCTGGCTTTGCCCCTCATTGTATCCGCCGCTGGATCGGACTCCATGGTGGCAGGTAAGCCACTCAGCTTTCATGTTTTCTTTACTATTTTTCACTAACAATTTCTTGCAGCTTTTGGGGATCTTCTCCGCCACTGTTCGGAGAAGAATTTTCTGCTGGAGAAGAAGACTTTTCTATTTATGTAATAGTTTAGGTTTTTTTTCTTTTGATTTCCGCTGTGGTTATGTAAATGTAATATTTAGGAAAGTTGTAATAGTAATTAGATCCAACAATGGCTTAACTTTTTGATTGGCGAAATTCTAGCATAACTCTTACCATCCATGTGACCATCCCATATTCATCCAATGGTTACGTCTTCAATTTTTATTTTTATTTTTTTAACAAAATTCTAAATCGAACAAACTAACACTTGAATCGGTTGGGATTGTTTATTATATCGTGTAGTACATTCTCTAGTACACATTTTTTTAGAGTAGTTTTAGTAGTTTTATTAATAGAAATCCTAAAGAATAAAAGATAAACCCTAAATTTTAAAAGATAAACCTTAAGGATCATGTGCCATTTTGTACTAGATGACACATGATCCTTTGTACCACTTTGTGTACCACTCTATGTACCACATTCTTTTATAATATATTTTCCTTTATGATTTATCATATATTATTAGGTTTTATTAATAAAATATATCAAATTATAAAGTGGTACAGAGAGTGGTACACAAAGTGGTACAGAAGATCAGATCTTATACTGGCACATGATCGGATCCTCTGTACCACTTTGTGTACCACTCTACGTATCGCCTTCTTTTCATAATATTTTTTCCCTTTAAGATTTATCTTTTTCCCTTAAGGTTTATCTTTTATTTATTAGGTTTTATTAATAAAATAAACCAAAAGTGATACAGAGAATGGTACACAAAGTGGTATAAAAGATCCAATCCCCTACTAGAGTATGAACTAGACGATCCTAAGAGCACATGAATTAGATATTTGATCATTTTATACTATTTCCATAAAGATTTAAATTATAAAATGAATTGGATCATTATATTTTTTTAACTTTATTAGTAAAGAAATGTTTTAAATAATTCACAAACGTATTATTTTTACATAATTAATGTCAATGTTAATAATTAACAAACAATTCATTATCAACTAGAAAGTTAATTATCTATTTAAAACACTAACGTCTCCACTTAAAAAAATACAATTAAATAGTTGTATTAATTTAAGTTTTAATAATATTAATAAATTAAAAATAAATAAAGTAAATTTTGATTATTTAAAACAAAATTTCATTAACAATTTAGAGTTTATGGTTAGGGATTATGATTTACAGAGATCCAACGATATAGCACAAATATTATTAATTTCTAATAATATCTAACAATGTCATTAATTGATAATGAATTGTTTGTTAAAAAAATTAGATATTGTTAATGAATCATTTAAAAAATAAATAAAGTAAATTTTTTATGTCCGAAAGAAATTAGATATCATTAGATATTATTTGAAATTAATAATATTTGTGCTATATTGTTGAATCTTTGTATCATAAACCCTAAACTCTAAATTGATAATGAATTGTTTGTTCAATAAATTAGATATTGTTAATGAATAGTTTAAAAAATAAATAAAGTAAATTTTTATTACTTTAAAAAATTACATATTGTAAGATATTGTTAAAAATTAATGATATTAGTGCTACGTCCGCTAAACCTTAAATCGTAAACCCTCTTGTGGCAACAATATAGTGATGACAAGATTCAATGATTTTAGCATAAATATCATGAAGTTTTAATGAAGAAATGATCATTATATTGGATGATTTAGAGTTTTGCTTTTTTTTTTTTTTTTTAAATGGGATGAACTTAATTATGAACTTTGGATGGCTTGGTGGGAAACCTATAAAATTTGGCTGATTTTCATGCACTTGGGTGAAACTTTTGGTAAGTTTCGCCCAACTGGAGCGGCCTATTGTTAATTATTTCTATGCTTTTGTCAATTAAGTTTAGGACAACAAGGTAGAAGTATTCTGACAGTACTACAGGGAAGAGCACTACAATTTGCATAAAACTCAAATCAGTGTAACAATACTAAAGTAGAATGGAAGAAGTGAGAGTGTAATTATTAAAATTACTTACAAGCTAAGCATCTTGGATATAAATATCTCTAATTCAGAAATTTCAAGCTCCAAATTTGTTCTGGCTATAAAATTTTTGAATCTCACTTTTTCTACCAGCTCCATAGGTAACATAAAAGCATGGTGTAAAAAAAAAAAAAAAAAAAGATTAGTGAAGGTTAGTTGGTGTTGGCCGTTGGTGTGCTGGAAATAGATTAGACCATAGAGGATTAAAGCAAGGAAACTTATGAAGACGTTTGGAGAGACAATGATTCTCTTGGGTTTATTATTCTTTTATTTCTTTATGACCTGATTCAAATGTAATGCCCACGCTTCCAGAAGAGTGTGATCTACGTCTTCATCGGTCATCATTGATTTAGCCTCTGTTCTGGTAATACTGCATAGTATATCATGAGAAGTATGTTCGAATATGATGTCGCTGGAAAAGAATGAAAAATTAACAAATATAAATAAACAGATTACAAGATAAATAAAGGATAATAATTAAGAAATAAACATGCTTGCAGTGCTTAGTTTGAAACTAGGAGTGCCTAGTTTTATAATTGACTGCCTAGTTTTAATACATAGAAGTTTTTTTTATGTATATTTTTTTCTACTTAGTTTATTTGGATATTTTGATTCTTGTAGATTTTCACTTGGATACCACTATGCAATTTTTCTTTGATTTTTGGGAGCCTTGTGGTGCATTAGTAAACTAAGGACAAGGGGTCCTTTTATATATATATATATATAAGGACAAGGGGAACTGGTATTTTAAGGCTAATTCTTCTCAGAAAATAGATGGGCATATTAATATGTAGTGACTGATCTTTGTTTCTTTTGATAGTGATAAGAGTAGGAAAGACTTTGTTAGAAAGTTAGAGAGGATTTTGTGTAGCAGACCAATACCAATAGTACCATATATTCTTCTAAAAGTTAGATTTTGATAGTCTCTTGTGATGGAATGTACTAAAACTGATCATCATGGTATAATTGTTCATAGAAAGTTAATGAGATCATTCCATTGATTGAACAATTATTATTTGTTGTTCTTTCTTTTGATACATTATTGGTGGATGTGAATGTAGGTTAAATTATAGATTTATTGCTTGATAAAATGTGATTGTAACTAGTTGAGTTACTTACTATCTTGTCATAATTTGTAGAATACATAATGAGCAGTTTACCTCGGCTCACTAATACACATAAGGCTTTGAAAGGGTGGAGTTAGTTCTTAAGTTTTGAGTTAACTATTTAATGTCAAACAATGATCAGTTTTGTGGTAAGGTAATAAGCAAGTGGGAATATTTTCAAAACAGTTTATGATCAAAAATAAATTGTAACCAAATTGTTTTAAATAATGAAGAATATGACCATTTGAAATAAATAGGGGCTTTATGAAATTTGTATAGGAGGCGTAAAATATAATATGATTTTACAAGTTCTCTACTCTTGTGTTCTTTAGTATTTCTTCTTTTTGAAAGTTTTTTTTATAGTAGTTCTCTTTTCTAATCTATACTTTGTTGTGTCACGTCCGGTTATATTTGTAACAAGAACATGATTTTCATAAAGAATAAATAGGATTCAAAATAATTCCAAAACCTTATATACCAATCTTTTGATTTTAAAAATGAATCCTATTGTTAATTACGGCTTTGATCTTAATACTTGTGTCCAAAACTTCTTGGATTCTTCAATGTGCATTTAGAGTTTTGAAGCATTATGTATCAAGAATCCATGAATGCAATGTGGGAAATGTTGAGAATATAAGCTTTAGCTATCATTTTCCCTTAAAACAATGTTGTTTTGAAGCATCTTTTCCTTTAAATATATAGATAAGAAATATAAATCGAGCAATGGTTGTTTTAAAGCTCTTTAGGTATTGTATTTTTTTTGGTGAGTATTTTTAGAATCTTGAATGTGCTTTTGTTTATATTTGGTTGAATGTTAGACTTTTGTTTGGAAGTAGTTTATTTGTAGCCTATTTTTTGAAAGATTTGTTAAGAGAAATGTGGTTTAGGTCTTGAAATTGTTCTTTGATAGGATTATTGACTCCCAAAAATATATGATACTATCACTTATTATATGAAGAAATAACATAAATTCCAACTCCATAATTTTGTATTCTTCTCTTATTTTTTGTGTTTATTTTAGTAGCAATCCAGCTATGCTTATGATGAGTGACTCTGGAACATGTTCAATCAATCTTTTGCTATTTCTAAGTCATTGACTAAACGGGTTTGATCTTTTATAGTTTTAAAATTTTCATTTATATATATCTATATTTTTAATTTATAGCTTTTCTAATGGGTATAAATAAAGATCAATTAATGCTTCATAAGAAAGAATAAGAAAAAGAAAGAATCCAATGAAAAAGTTTCTTTTTTCCTTTGTCAAAAAAAGCCATAACATAATAGTAACAACACAAGTAAAGCTATATACACTATTATGATTTGCTACCATTCCATGTCTTTGGCACACAACACAAGATCAGTGGTGTTTATACTGCTCCAAAGTTCAATCACTTCTTTGACCAAGTTTCACACTTTCTCAAACCATAATTAAGTCATTATTTACTAAATATACTATATAGCTATATACTAAATATGTTACTATAGCGAATTTTCCTTTTATGTAGCTTGTTTCTTCATGGTTGAACAATATTCACATTGTCGCTTTCGGGAATGCGAGATGTATATATGTACTTGAATAGAATTCACTTTTGAATTTGGTTTCGATCTTGTAAAAAATTGAATAGTTTGTAATATGATATCTTATAAATATGAAAATTGATTTTACATTGAGTTTCAGAGTGAAAATCTAGTTTAAAATTTAATATTGTTCTATTTCTTTTATAGTTTTGTTTGTGAGGATTTCAATGACATATTATCCATCATATACACGTTAGAAGTATGTGCTTAATTAGTTTAAATTTTGTTTTATGGGGAGCCCTGGCTATTTAAAGTTTTATGGGGGAGCCATGACTCTTTAAAGCTTTATAGGGGTGCCTGACTCCCAATTTTTTGTTTGGTATGTGTTTGTTGATTGTTTGAGTGGCCTGTGTGCCTGAAAATGTTCATAATATAGAGGCAATTTTGCCAAAATTTTTCTGAACTTATAAAAGGCTTAAATGTTTTAATCATTTAAGAGAAACTTTATAATGTTTACAAAGAGAGGAACCTTGTTTATAAATATTATAAATGATTGTAAGTTATATCTTCTTGTTAAGACTAAGGTTTTATAAAAATTTGAAGTATATCTAAAATTTAACTTTATAATCGTAACTTAGAAGTTATGGAACTAATAATTCTTTCTCCTAATCATTTTTAGAATCTATAGAAAATATACCAGATCTTAGTTGGATTTACATAGAAAGACTCATGCCTGGGGTTAAGGGTCTTATAAGTGAATTCATTAATAGGGTTAATGGTTTTATTCTTGAGAAAAATAACGGAAGTAAAAAAGAGATGAGATGTGCATGTGAAAAGTGTAAAGTTTAGAAATTTATAGAAGTAGATGGTGTAAGGATCATCTTTTGCGGTGGGATTTTGTGTCTTGTTATCATAATTGGACAGGTCATGGTGAAAAAATATGGCCACATGATAAGGGACGTGTTCTTGCGGAACATTATGGTACAATCCAGTCAAATATTGGGGTAGAAAGTACACGGTCAATGCTGGAAGAAATGAACTCATATAGTGAGATGATAATTGATGCAGTCGGTCTGAATTTTATCCCTCATGAAGAAACTAATCATGAAAACCACCTAATCCTTTGGCAAAAAAAGTTTTTTGAAATGTTAAAAGCCGTAAAGACACCGTTGGTTGAAGGCGATGGCAGATATTTAGTGTTATCTTCTTGTGTGGAGTTGTTGTAAATTAAGTCTAAGAATCAATATGACTCAAAAGTCATACGATGATGTTTGTGCATTCATAATGAAGCATTTGCCGCCAGGAAATAATATAGTTGAAGATTGGTACGCGAACGCAAAAATTAATATCTGTGCTAGGATTGCCCATGCAAAGGATTGATGTGTGTCCCAATGGTTGTGTGCTTTATTGGAAGGAGGACTCCGATGGAATGAAATGTAAGTTTTGTGGCAGTCGTCGATACAAGGTAAGTGGGAAGCAGAGAGGGAAGAAGAAGAAACTTGTGCTGAAGAGACTAGTGAAGACAACATTTGATTTTCCGTTAACTCCTAGATTGCAAAGATTGTATACCTCGAAAAGAGCTGCTGAATGCATGAGATGGCATTATAAAAGCTGACAAGACTTGGATGTGATGAGTCATCCTAGGGATGGAGAAGTTTGGAAGCATTTTGATAGGACTTAGATGTTTCAGCAGAAACAAGGAACGTGAGACTTGGCTTGTGTACATATGAGTTTTCACCGTTTTGAATGGCCGAAAAGACAAACTCTTTGTGGCCAGTAATGGTAACTCCATATAACTTGACACCTTGGATGTGTATGAAAAAAGAGGTAACGTTCTTGATGGTTCTCATCCCGGGTCTGAAGAATCTGAAAAATAACTTGGATGTTTATTTGCAACCGTTAATAGATAAATTAAATAAATTGTGGGATGTCGGGATCCTTACTTATGATATATCAAAGAAACAAAATTTCCAAATGCGGGCTGTACTTCTTTGGACCATAGTGACTTCTTGCCGTACAATATGTTGAGCGGTTGGAGTATAGTGGGGGCATTGGCTTGTCCATGTTGCATGGAATAGATAGAGTCATTTCGATTGCAAAATGGGGGAAAATAATCTTAGTTTGATTGCCATTGATGTTTCTTTTCACCGGGTCATCAATTTAGACAAGATTCCAGGTCTTTCAGGAAAGGTAGAGGCAAAAACCACTCGTCACCGCTACTAAGACTTTCGGGAAATAGGATATGGGAAAGGGTATGGTACTTTTCAAAAAATCACAGAAATAGGAAAGGAATTGGACAAGGAAGATGGTAGGGGGAAGGATCACGATTGGACGAGGATGAGTATATTTTGGGATCTTCCTTACTGGTGTATCCTTGATATGTGCTATATTATCTACATTTCTATATGTTATTTTCATGGTTTTATGATGTTTTAATGTATAAAATTGCATATTTTAAATTAATACCTTTATTCTTGTCTTAGGTGCTTCCAAATAGAGAAAACGACGAAAAGGAATGAAAATGGAGGGAAAACGACGAAAACGAAGCGGACAACATAAATGAAGAAGACCTATCGCCTGAGATAGGCTAACCTACTGTCAACAGTAGGTGTTGGAGCCAAAAATAGACAAGAAACAGGAGCCTACTGTCTCCGACCACAACAAAAATAAAAAGAGATAAAATCCTATTGCTGACGGTAGGGCTCGGCCTACCGTACGCAGTAGGTCTCGGTTTAGCAGATTTAATGCATTTTAAAGACTTTTTAAGGTAATTTTTCATTTATTATTAGAGGGTTCCCGTATTAGGGCTTAGAGAGATGAATAGGGGCAAACCTAGGTCAGAAAATTCTTCCAAATTCAGCCTAAATTAGGTAGAAAATCAATAGAAAAACTTTAGTTGAGAGTTTAGAGATCAAGAATTGAAGATTCAAAGGCGTAATTTCGGGCTTCAATTGCGCGACTTGAGGACGAGCTCGGGCGACGTTTGGGATTGCAACTTTGGCTTCAACCTTCTCCTAAGCTTTCTTTTCCTTTCTTTTTATTGAATTTCAATTATTAAATATAGTTTTCATACAATGTTTAGTGGCTCGATTTTTATGTTTGGATTAGGGTTGAATCTTAATTATGGATTATGATTATTTTGGATTAATTTACAGAAATTGATATTTATTTTCAATTGAATTGTCTTTCAAATGTGTTTTTTTTGCAATTTAATTGTCACGAAGTTAAATTTATCGCAAGAGTATTCGGAATTTAAAAAGGAAGAACACTTACTAATCGGGGTTTTTTTTGGGTAATAGATTAGAGATATGGAATTGCATTTTTAGGTCCCTTAATCACTTGTAATTACTGCACTCATAATTGGTTAGGGAGAGAAGAGATTCTCCTCTAAGAGTTAGTGAGTAAGGTGGCTTTCGCGTAAAGATAGGGATTGCTCGACTAGTTGTGATGACCCAACTTGATAATTCAATATCATTTTCTATACGTTTTTCCAATTGAACTAGTAACAATAATTAGGGGGATTCCAACATCCAAACTCTCGTTTTAATAGTTTTTAAATACTTGGATTTCTTGTGTTGTTTACTTTAGTTGATAAAACTCATTTTTAGCATTTTAGTTTATTTTTCTTCAAAACGATCCATCTTAGGCTAAACATTAGAAGAAACGATTAATGCTTGAGCTTTTATCCTTCTTTGAGATTCGACACTTGGTATAACTCAATTTCTACAGTGATAGGTTCTCTTGTCTGTTACTTTAGTTCTTAGGTGTAAATCCCCAGTCATAAAACTCGACATATCAAGTTTTTGGTGCTGTTGCCTGGTCGGGATTTTTATAACAAAGTTTTAAACTGAATACTTGCAGGTGCATAAAATCAATGTAATACAGAAATATCAGGGTATCAAACCACAGAGAAAGACTTAACTACTTAAATTACTATCTTCCTAAATTAATTTTATAAAAAGAAGATTGAAATTTTATTATTTAAGAATTATTCCTAAAGTAAAATAAAACTAATAAATAAAATAAATAAATTAAAACTAACAAAACATTAGCCAAAGAAGATGATTTAGAACCTTGAATCCACCACTAAACTATATAACAATGATTTAATTTGATTTTGGAGAAAAGATTAAATATTTATGTGGTGATCTACGCTACAACCTTCGATTCACTAAAGAAATATATTATGTTTAAATGCATGACATAATCCATCTAACCATTAGCATGACTTATTCAATTCTATAACATAAATCATCTAAAATTAGAATGAACTATTCAATTCTAAAACCCACAATATACTTGCAAAAATCACATATCTCTCATATACTCAAGACTACAAGAATTAAGCACGGATAAAAATATCAATTAATTCAAATAATTATTTTACAAGAACAATCACAAAGAATTAATTGTATCAAACCAAAAAACATCCCGGGATATGTAATCACATAAATAATATAATTAATCTCTCAACAAAGTTACACTAGAGTTTCATCAAGATTCTAAAAATAAATTAGTTCATGGTTAAAAGGAAAGAAGAAACCGAGGATCATGGCTTTTTTCCCAACAGAAAATTGCTGAAAATTGATGCTGCAGATTTTTCTGCTGCTTCAGATTGCTGGAATTTTCTGTTGCGTGCTGTAATTTCTGCTTCAGCTGTTGCAACGGCTGTTTCTGCACCTGCGGCTGCTGATTCAGCTGCTTCTGTCTCTCCAACTGTAGCTGCTGCTGAAGTTTCTGCTTCAACTATAGCTGCTGGCGCAGCTGCTTCTGCTTCAATATTTCTGCTTCGTCTAATTTTTGTGCAGCTGCCCTTTGCTTCTTCCAATTTTCAGAAACTGCTCGCGCAGCTGTGTGTTTCAGCTACTGCGTACAACAGTTTCTTCTCTTTAATCTCCCTCTGCAGCCGTCTCTCCTCTCTTTATATATATACATATATATATATATATATATATATTTATTTTGTGGTTTTTTTTCTTCCCTTGGCTCTTGTCTCTCACCTTTACCGCAGCTCCCTCTTTTTATAGCTGCTGCTTTTTTTTTCCTTCTCCTATTCAATTTCTTCCTCTTTTCCTCTCTTCTTCTAGTCAATTTCTTTTTTTCCTTTTCCTTATTCTTGATGGCAGCCCATTCCTTCAGTCATGGGCTTACTTGTAGGCTGCCCTTTTATTTCTTATGGGCTCCTCCATTTTTAAAGGGACTTCTTTCTCTTTATCACTAAAATAAAATAAATTAAATAATTATGTTTAATAAATAAATAAAATATTTTTAAAGACTAATAATTAAAACATAAGGTGTTTATTTGTACTAAAAATCAACCCTATCAACTCCCCCACACTTAAGTTTTGCTAGTCCTCAAACAAAAATAAAATAACAAAAAGAAAAACTAACTAGCCACTTTCGTAGGACTCACGATTGCACTTAGCATGTGCAACAAGCCCTTTAAGCCCCTAAGTTACCCCTAGTGGACGAGTATGGTCTTGTGAGGGTTTGCAGATGACGTACCTACAAAGTCAAATAAATAAAAAAAAGTTTTAAAAAAGATATAGAACAATCCAAATTAAGTACCCTTCATCAATATCTCAAACTTATCAAAATAAGCACTCTTCATCTTATTTTCAAACTCAAGTTAATAAACAAACATTCAATTATCTCTCATAACTAATGCAAGACTTGTGTAAGGTGTGATCATGGTCATCAGATAGTATAAAAATAAATGCTAAACAAGATTTCCAAATTACACATAGAATCTCAACAAGAGTTCATTCCATAGGCTCACTCTTCTACCTTCTTCCCACTAATCAAGGATTCTCAATTCAACTCAGATCAAGTAGGACTTTAAAGCTCGTAATGTAAAGGTTAGGGTGTTAGTTATCAAACGAAGGTAAGGAGTTCAAAATCAAAGAAAAGAGAGCTTACAAAGAATATAGATATTTTGAAAATTTCTAACTTTGTTTTTTTGTTCTTTTTTTTTTTTTTCTAGTAATACATTCACCAACTACCATCTTTTCGAATCTTCTTCATTTAAGGCCATTCTTTTTCTTACATTCATAAATTCGGGCCTATCGAATTTTTCTTTCTTTGCACCTTATGACTTGTAACAATCATGTATGAACTTTTCTTTCTTTTTTTTAGGCTCAATACATTTATTTTTTTTCAGCACAACAAGTCATATATATATTTTTTCCTTTTGTCAAAATAACTTATTCTCTTTCCATACACACAAAACGATAACTCATCATGGAAGCACAAGTTAGAAGTTCGCATTAAGCTCTCTACGAGATTAAGGGTTAATATTTAAGTAGTTTAAAGAAAGAAAATAATATTTAAGGCTCAAGAGGGTACTAAAGTAAAAATCATGAGATTTGGTAAGCTTGAACGGCACAAACGATTCAAAGAAGGCCTATGACCGTCGTCTCTGAGTCAAATAAGGAAAACCTTTCTATTTCGCCTCAAGAGGTACTCAAGTAAGTTCTAAAATGTACGGAAGAGATTCATCAACTTTATGTAACTCAAAAATAATGTAAAAGATTTATTAAATACTAATAATAAACCATGTGCTCAAGAGTAAGTCATGCAAGAGTTATAACAGATATAGAACATAAGTTCATCACCCTAATTAAAAATAAGAAAATAAGTACTTTTCTCAATTTATTCAAGACATTTTTAAAGGAACTCAAAAAGAATCATTCTTTAAGTGAAATCATATTTTTTTATTTTTTTCTCAAAATAATGTAAAAAATAATAAAATAAAATAAAATTAGCAAAAATCAAAAAGAAAAATGAGAAAAATAAAATAGAAAAAAATTGACACCAGAACAAAAACATCTTCCTCCCCGCACCTAGACCCTACATTTTCCACAATGTAATAAAAGAATGCCAGGAGTAAAGAAGAGACAAAGAAAAGAAAAATACAACCTGGTAGAAAAGACAATATTAGTGCATGTTTAGAAGAGTAGTAGATCATCTCTTTAACCTCCATCATAATGATATGTTGTTTTATTACCCTCCAAATAAACACTTCATACCTTTCTACCAATCAAATGAAATAATAAAATAAATAAATAAATATACAGATAAATAAGTAAATAAACAAAATAAAATTTGGGTTGCCTCCCAAAAGCTCTAAATTTAAAGTCTTCAGCCAGACTCCTTAAATCTTTTCCTTTCAGCCAGGATCTATTTCTTTCATATTAAGCTTATGATCCACACTCTAAGAAGATTTTTCTAATGGAGTAATGCAAGCAAGATTATAATTATCATCCTCAGTGCAAATTATGTTTTCTTTCTCATTAGAAGTATAATCTTTTGGACACATTAAAGGAAGAGTTTCTTCAATTAATTAATCATTTACATCTACCAAATAGCAATCAGAATTATCTTCTATAGAAGGTTGTGGAGAAGTCTTAAAGATATTTAATCTAACCCTCATATTCATCACAGAGACATCCATGGCCCTAGTTCTACAATTAATAGTGGCATCAGCAGTAGCCAAGAAAGGACGGCCTAGAATAATGGGGATATGATTTTGAAAAGATCTACCAGGTTCCATATCTAGGACTACAAAGTCTACAGGGAAGACACCTTTATCAATTTGAACTAGAACATCATCTATCCTCTCCCATAAACTTTAATTGATCTATCAGCTAACTGTAAGGTCATATCAGTTGGTTGCAATTCCCCCAATCCTAGGTCTTCATAAACAGAGTATGGAAGCAAGTTACCACTAGAACCTAAATCGAGGAGCGCCCTATCTATTTTATGATTACCAATGAGACATGAGATAGTCAGGACACCAGGATCTTTATATTTAGGTGGAGTGTTATATTGCAAAACGGAGCTCACCTGTTCAGTTAGGAAGATTTTCTTAGAAACATTGCTTTTAGATTTTCTTTTAAAAGTACACATGCCTTTAAGAAATTTTGCATAGGATGGGACTTGCTTAATGACCTGTAAAAGTGGAAGATTTATTTTAACTTGTTTGAGAGTTTCTAAAATATCTTCCCTTTTATTATCTTTTCTAAGATGTGGGGGTGGCAATAAAGCTTCTGGATAAGGAACATTTGGTTTATATGAAGCCGTAGGAGATGATTCTAGAGTTTTAGAATTAGAGGAAGAAGCTAGTTCCTTCTCTATCTTTCTTTCAATTTTATTCCTCATATGAATTCCCTCGATTTTTTTTTCGTTTAACTTACTGTCTTTAATAGGTTCCCCTACCTTATTATTTACCAACTTCCCATTTCTAAGAGTAATTACAGCTTTTACTTGCTCATGATGATTAGCACTAGGGTTTTCTATTGGATGACTAGGAAGTTTACCCTCATATCTTCTACTTATTGCATTAGCTAGTTGCCCTATTTGAGTTTCTAACTTAGCAATAGATTGAGTGTGTAAATCTAGAATTTGTGTCATAGATTCTGAACCTTTCAAAGAAGATAAGACTTTTTCTTCAAACATAGAGTTTCCACTTTGAGAAGGGTGAGGGCATACATACCTTTGAGATTGAAAACCAGGGGGAGCAGTCATACCAGATAGTTTGTTTTGTTGATATTGTTACTGGCCTAATTGACCTTCCCCTCCTTGTTGCCTCCAGGAGATATTAGGATGATTTCTCCTGCTTGGATTACATGTATTTGAATATGGGTCGTTCTGTCTGTAAAATCCTTGGGCTGAATTGACTTATTCCTGCACAAATTCTGGAAATAGTGAAGCACTAAGGCAGTCATAGATAACATGAGAAGGACAAGAGAAAATTGCACAAACACCTTGCACATTAGAAGAATTAGTAGGCATTGTATTCAAAGCTAATAATTGATCAAACTTTTTAGATAAGACATCAACTTTTGCAGAAAGATCAACATTTTGAGAAACTTCATACATTCCTCTATTTCCTATTTACCTAGATGTGCCTATACGTGAGGATGTGGCGTGTTGCTGTGAATTATCACTCAAATTTTCAAATAAATCTCACGCCTCATTTGCAGTTTTATGAAGAAAGGTACCACCACAAGAGGAATCAACCATTTGGCAATTTCTCTCATCTAGTCCTGAATAAAAACTTTGGATTTGCTGCCATTTAGGGACTTCATGGTGAGGGAAAGTACGAAAAAGTTCTTTAAATCTCTCCCAACTCTTATGAAATTGTTCATTATTTTGTTGGGAAAAAGTAGTAATTTCTCTCCTTAATCTTGTAAGTTTACCCATAGGAAAATATTTTTTTAGAAATTCCCTAGACATCTCAGCCTAAGTACCTATTCTCTCACGTGTGTGCAACCAATGTTTAGCCTTATCCTTCAAGGAAAAAGGAAAAGGGCGCAATCTAATAGCATCATCACTAACATTAGACAGTTTAAAGTTGAGCAAATTTCTAAAAACTCATCAATATGCTTATAAGGATTTTCAGAATCAAGGCCATAAAAAGATGGTAGCATTTGAATAGTAGAAGCTTTGATTTCAAAGTGATTAGCCTCAATTTCAGGTAATCTATTGCCTATTGGTGAGTTATAAGTGTTCGGAGTAAAGTACTCCCTTAATGCTCGTGGATTTTTAGCCATTTTAATATCACAAGTATTAGTGATTTCTCCTTGTGCTTTAAGTACCTGAAGTGTACGCTCTATCTCAAAATTAAATTCTTTTAAATCAATCGATAGCGAACGAGGACCATGCATTAATGAACAAATTAAAGAAAAAAATTACTACAAATAATAATGAAGAATAAAATAATCAAATAATGAAAAAAAAAAAAAGAAGAAAGTTGAAGACAACTAAATTTTTTTTAATCTTTTCTTTTCAAGGATAATAATAAAATAAAAACTAACAAATTTAGGAGACAATAATACAAGTAATTAATTTAACATTTCCCCGGCAACGACACCAAAAACTTAGTCGGAATTTTTATAACAAAGTTTTAAACCCAATACTTGCAAGTGCACAAGATCAATATAATACGGAAGTATCAGGGCATCGAACCACAGAGAAAGACTTAACTACTTAAATTACTATCTTCCGAAATTAATTTTATAAAAAGAAGATTGAAATTTTATTATCTAAGAATTATTCCTAAAGTAAAATAAAACTAATGAATAAAATAAATAAATTAAAACTAACAGGAGATTAGCCAAAGAAGATAATTTAGAACCTTGAATCCACCACTAAACTATATAACAATGATTTGATTTGATTTAGGAGAAAAGATTAAATATTTATGTGGTGATCTACACTACAATATTCGATTCTCTAAAGAAATATATTATGTTTAAATGCATGACATAATCCATCTAACCATTAGCATGGCTTATTCAATTTTATGATATAAATCATCTAAAATTAGCATGAACTATTCAATTCTAAAAGCCACAATATATTTGCAAAAATCACATATCTCTCATACTCAAGACTACAAGAATTAAGCATGGATAAAAATATCAATTAGCCCAAATAATTATTTTACAAGAACAATCACAAAGAATTAATTGCATCAAACCAAGAAACATCCCAGGATAAGTAATCACATAAATAATATAATCAATCTCTCAAAATAAACTAAACCAAAGTTACATGGCTAGTGTTTCATCAAGATTCTAAAAATAAATTAGTTCGTGGTTAAAAGGAAAGAAGAAACCAAATTATTATAGAGGATCATGGCTTTGTTCTCAACAGAAAATTGCTAAAAATTGATGCTGCAGATTTTTCTGTTGCTTCAGATTGCTGGAATTTTCTGCTGCGTGCTGGAATTTCTGCTTCAGCTATTGCAACGGCTGTTTCTGCACCTGCGGCTGCTGATTCAGCTGCTTCTGTCTTTCCAACAGCAGCTGCTGCTGAAGTTTCTGCTTCAACTACAGCTGCTTCTGCTTCAATATTTCTGCTTCGTCCAATTTTTGTATGGCTGCCCTTTGCTTCTTCCGATTTTCAGAAACTGGTCGCGCAACTGTGTGTTTCAGCTACTGCGTACAACAGTTTCTTCTCTTCAATCTCCCACCGCAACCGTCTCTCCTCTCTTTATATATATATATATATATTTTTTTTTTCTTTTTGGTTTTTTTTCTTCCCTTGGCTCTTGTTACTCACCTTTACTGTAGCTCTCTCTTTTTATAGCTGCTGCTTTTGTTTTCCTTCTCCTATTCAATTTCTTCCTCTTTTCCTCTCCTTCTTCTGGTCAATTTCTTTTTTTTCTTTTCCTTATTCTTGATGGCAGCCCACTCCTTCAGTCATCGGCTTACTTGTGGGCTGCCCTTTGATTTTTTATGGGCTCTTCCATTTTTAAAGGGGCTTCTTTCTCTTCATCACTAACATAAAATAAATTAAAAATAGTTATGTTTAATAAATAAATAAAATATTTTTAATGACTAATGATTAAATCTTAAGGTGTTTATTTGTACTAGAAATCGACCATATCATTGCCAGTGAATGACAACTTAAGGAAAATCATTTTTATAGTACTTTAGTCCTTTTTTTTGTTTTTCTTATTTTTTTTTTTGTGGATTGTTCTTTGTTTGTGCAAGTATTCGGTTATTTTTGGCATACATTTTTTAGGATAATTTGTCTTTGTGGAATTGATCAAGTTTTTATTATATTACAGGTTGTTTGGTTCTAGTTTATGCTTCGAAAGAAAATGGATGAATTAGTACCATTTGATCCAGAGCCGAAACGCACATTGCGGAGTGCCCTTCGCATCCTTTGGTTCGAAACAGCAAGTACTAGTGCAATAGTGGCTGTCGATAAGACGGAAGAAGATCAGGCAGTTCAACCTCTAGTGAATCCTCTATTCGTACCACATCCACGACCACCAATGGCGGACTATGCTAGACCGTCCATTTCTGGGACACAGTCGAGCATAGCAAGGCCGAGGGTAGAAGTAAATGACCTCGTGATAAAGCCGAATATCATTCAAATGCTGCAAAACGTTCAATTCAACGGACTTTCGGATGAAGACCCAAATGCTCATGTCGGCAACTTCTTAGACATGTTTGACACTTTTGAAATAAACGGAGTGTCTGGAGATGCCATCCGACTTCGTCTTTTCTCTAAGGGGAAAGGTGAAATCATGGCTCAAGTTGCTGCCTTCCGGGTCTATCACATCATGGAATTCGCTAGCAGAAAAATTCTTTGAGAGTTACTTTCTTCCAGGTCGGATGGTAAAGCTTAGGAACGAGATTGTATCGTTCCAACAAATAGAAGGAGAGAGCCTCGAGGGTCGGGAATGATGGAAAGAGCTTCTCCAAAATGTCTCCACCATGGATTAGATTTAGGGATCTAGATTTAGAGTTTTTATAATAGAGTGTCATTCGGGGCGAGACAGTTAATAGACGCCTAAGTTGGAGGGTCTACGGATCACAAGACACCTCAATAGGTATACGACCTGATTGAATAGATGGCAATGAACAACTATACCTGGGAGGGCAGCGATCAAATTTGAAAACGGCTAGAGTGTATAGTGTGGATGCAATTTCTGCCATGGAAGCTAGATTAACGAGGAAGTTGATTTCTTGCCTAATTGAGGCTAAATTTGGGGAAATTTTCTACCCTAGGTTCACCCCTATTCACCTCTCTAAGACATAATGTCAGAACTCGCTAATAATGAATGAAACATTTTCTTAAAAAGTCTTAAAAACACATTAAATATGCTATAACCGGAATCTACTGTGTATGGTAGGTTGAGCCCTATCGTCCACGGTAGGGTTCTGTCTCTTTTTATTTTTGTTGTGGCTGGGGCCTACCGTCAATGGTAGGGTAGACAGTGCCCTACCATCACCAGTAGGCTTCTGTTTCTTCCTTATTTTTGGCTCCGGGAACTACCGTTGATGGTAGGCTGGCCTACCTCAGTGGTAAGTCTTCTTCATTTATGCCGTCGGCTTCATTTTCGTCGTTTTCACTCCAGTTTTGAACATTTTCATTCCTTTTTGTCGTTTTCTCCATTTGGGAAGCACCTAAGATAAGAGTAAAGGGAATTAGTCTAAAATATGCAATTTTCTATATTAAAACATCGTAAAATGATGAAAATAATATATAGAAATGTAGACAATATAGCGCATGTCAAATATCCCCACACTTATCCGTTGCTTGCCCTCAAGTAACACAAACTAAGCAGAAAGAACATAGGAGTTTAAAAATTTTATCTGAGAAAGATGATACATGAAAAACGAGGAAAAATGATTTAAAACAACTAAGATCACAGATCGACCACATATCATGGTAGCAGAAATAACACACAAACAAAACAAAAATAAAAACAAAAGCAAAAAAAACTAAGAAAAAGGAAACTTCAATAGAAAACTTTACTACTTAATTCCAAAGGTAAATCAACAAAGACGAACGACAAGAATCACCAATTCCATCGCAAGTTATTGATAAACATTACAGATAAGGAATATCAAGTAAGTAGCACAATGAAATGCTTTAAAGGAAAATGCACAACAAACTCATGTTTTCTATCACTTATCCACTATGGGTCCTATTCTAGGTCTTTCTCGGATTAGGTAGGACTTTTTGGCTTGTAATATTAGGCTTGGGACATGTATAGGGTATCAAAAAGAGGTAAAGGGAGAATAAAAACAATTGAGACAGAGCTAATGCAACTGAAAGGAAAGATGACAAACTTATAGAACAACTTTCTAGCCGCTTTTCACTCTTCTCACTCACTCTTGAACGTCTTACTTTGTTCTATTAACGCATACCCCACCTAACAACATATTTCAGATTTGCATGAGTTTTCCAAGTACAACAGAGACATGCTCGACGTTTTCAAGACTTAACTATAAAGATAAATAAACATTCATCTTTTTCTTTGTTTTCTACGATTTTTCTTTTTTTTTTTTTTTTTTCAAAACGAACATCAATTCCATTCTCCCTTTTCAATGGCCAGAAGCATTGAGCTATCCACAATACCCATAAGACCCTTTTCATATGCAAAATTATCTTTCTTCACTCCTTTACCCCCACACTTATCTATTTTCCTCACTTAAAACGACTAAAAACATATTCTAAATATTAGCTCCATGAATTGAGTTTCTATATAATGTGAGTTCTAAAGAGCAAAGAAAAGAAGGTATTGAAACCATTGATATGAAGGAACAAACAGGGAAGAGGGTTGTTTTCATTTAAGGGAATAACATAAAAGGCTCAATCGGTACAATAAAGGCCTAAGACCATCATTTTCGAGACCAATCCTAGACTAAAACTTTTCACTTTCAAGGATAGAAAAACATAAAAAACATCAGAATGCAGTTAAAGACCCAAAAAGGATTCTTACTATGTTAATCCCCTAAGATTCCTAAGCTTCTATTACTAATCGACACTTACAAGTGCATGAAAATCATTGATCGTGTAAGATAATTCATAATTGTGGTTTTCAATGTGATCAAGTAGTATGCCTTTTTGAAACTCCTAAATGGTTTTGCAGTCATTTATTCCACTAAAGTGGAAAAATAAAAATCTTTTTGCGTTTTTTTTTTAAGAATAAGCAAAGGGAAAAGTAAATTTTTGAATTTTCAATTTTTCTGATTTTTTGGGAGTTTTTCAAATAAGATAACAAAAGTAAAAAGAATCACAAAAAAAAAATGAATAAAAAGACATAAATACCCCTATACTTAAAACAACATTATCCTCAATGTGGGGGCTAGACCAAATGAAAAACAAATAAAAACATATACATAGGAAGCAATCTTGCAGATATGGGGAAAACAGGCATATTGGGAAGCAATCCCCACAATAGTCAAACCTAGAAAAAGAAAAAAAAAAAAAAAGGCAAAAGAGAAAACATAAACCAGAAAATAATCGAAAATACCGCAAAAATGTAAAAATGTAAAAGGAAAATAAGAAGAAAGGAAAGGAAAAACTCCCTATTGTGGACCAAAGTCTGTGCTGCCACCATCGCTACTGCCTTGATCGGTAAGAATTTACAGCAAAGTCAGGACAACATCACCTCCTAGCGATCACTGGACGCTCTCTGATATGCTAACTTCACTCCCCATAAGGGGGAGTCAACTCCACTATTTCTGTCAGTTGGGTCTCATAGATATCTTGAGTGACGTGGAGCTGCTCAAAAGCAGCCTGCATCTTAGTTTGGAACACATCTATCGGGACTGTGGGAGTTACGTCTCGGCTGAGAGGTCATAGAACTCGTCGTCCTCGCTCTCATCATCATCTATCTGATCCTCCTCGGCTGAAGAGATCCATACTTTGTTGGCCTCATCAATAGCCGCAGTTGTTGAATATTATGAATTTTACTATTGATGATCGTCGTTTCCTCGCAAAATTTACAATAAAAGTAGCAAAGACTCTAGACAAAATTATAGGGAATGATATACAAGTGTTTTTGTGTTGTCACACCCATTGTTACGCATTATGCGTATCATCAAGAAAGCGATAGAGAAAGGGGATTGATTGTGAAGTTTATGAAGCATGTAGAGATCAAGAATGAGGATGTCACTCTGCCCTCCCCCCTTCTGAACTAGTGTATGCTCGAAAAAGTAAGTAAGGGCATGAGGAAGGAATGTGGGAAAATCATCCCTGTGGAGGATACGACGATGATCTATTGGACGCGGTCGGATAGCAAAGTGATCACAGGTTGTCTTGTAATTCCAGTTCGAGTCCTCGTCGATTCTTTTTTGGTTCAACTTCACAGTGGTTGAGTTTCTCTCATCTCGAATCCCAAGAATGGTTATGAGGCAGTCCCTATCTAATATGATCCCTTACCCTTTTAACAGTAGAAATGATAGTTTGAAGATCCTTATCTGTTTTATGGAGCATGTTGTCATTAAATTCACGGACAAGGTCGGGATAGAAATCACCTGAAATACGTAAAAGAGAGACCCAAACCAACCCACCAAAAAAGATGTTCTAATTCCAAATATTCGATGACCGACTCATCGAACAGCTTTTCTATAACAATTTTGAGCCTCTTCTTGTCTGTTACCCATTTTTGGGCTTCCGGAGAAAGATGCACCGGGAATGGAAAAATACTGGAGGTGGTGGGGTTGGGAGTGGATTCTTCAACCAGAACCTGTTTGGATTTAGAGGAAGAGGCAGTTGATTTCCTCAGAGCTATGAGGGAAGTGAAACGAAAGACAAAGAAAAGTAGGAGTACAAGGGATCATGCACAACACAACCAACAAAACACAGGGTTCACTCTAGAACACACAAAAGAAATTTATCAACTACACGTAGCCCATGTGTGAAAAGTGTCCTAACATCGCCCATGTGTGATGAAGTGTGAAAGGAGAAGCTACTTAAAGAAAACGAACCACACAACGAATGGAAAAACTAACAACCAAACACACAAAACACAAAGCACTAAATCAAAGAATTCAAATACAAAAATTAAGTAAAGGAAACTAAATTAGTGCAAAAAGTGTAAGAGGTAAACAAACTCTCCCCATAGGTCTAGTAAAGCGCGATTTCTGCCTCAAACGATACGTCGCTGAAGTTCCGCTGGAATTTTGCCAGAAAGTTTACCGGAACATTTTTTAGAAAATTTTTGAAAATATTTGTTAGAGAAACAAAATAAAATAAAATACAAGGTTAGTAAATCAAAAATGAATAAAGAAATATAAAATCGAAAATAAAAGGAAATAAAAAGGAAGAGGGTGAAATGGGTTCAATGGTGGGTGTATGAAAAGAAGGAAAGAAATTGGAGGGCAAAGATGTTGGGTGGTGTGAGAGAGAATGGAAGGAGAAGAAGAAAAAGAAGAAGAATGAGAGTGAATAAAGAAGAAGAAGAAGAAGAAGAAGAAGAAGAAGAAGAAGAAGAAGAGAAAGAGTATACAAACAGGTGGTTAGAGATGGAGGAGTCGCCAGTGGGGTGGTCGTAGGAGCTGTGGGAGGAGAGAGAGAGAGAGAGAGAGAGAGAGAGAGAGAGAGAGAGAGAGAGAGAGAGAGAGAGAGAGAGAGAGAGAAAAGAAATGGTAGGCAAGAAGAAAGGAAAAAAGAGAATGAAAATTAGGGATTCTTGGGGAGAAATTTGGGGAAAATTTGGCAGAACTTGATGTTTAATCTGGTTGACCTGACCCGTTTGCCCTAAAAAGTAACCGACCTGCAGCCTTACAATGATCCTATTGCGTCTGGTAAGTTGAGGCCACTGTCCATGGTAGGCTTTTGTGCGCCAAAGAGAAAAATGCCGATACTCCTACTATGTAAGCTAGGATGGACCTACCTTCCGGGTAGGTTTCAGTTCGTAGGAATTTTTGGTGCTTTGACCCTGCTGCGTGTGGTAGGGTACCCTATCGTCCATAGTACGCTTCTGCCTAGATGCCGATTTTTCTTCTCTCTGTGATTTTGAACCCCGTTTCATACTTGCCATTGTCATGAATTCATTTATGACTAAAATATATCTTAAGTCAAGCATTCATTCATTCCAAAATATCTTGTGACAACCAAAACCACTAAGCAATCAAAGCGAAAAAAAACGAGAAATTGAAAATATAAGCATACAATTACAACATTCAGAAGAACAAAGAAAAGAATGGATTGAAACCATTGGCATGAAGGCATAAATAGGGAACTAGGAGTTGATTTCATATAAGGGAATAACATGAAAGGCTCAATCGGTACAATGAAGGCCTAAGACCATCATTTCCGGGACCAATCCTAGACTAGAACTCTTCACTTCCAAGGATAGAAAAACATAAGAATGTAGGTAAAGACCGAAAAAGTATTCTCACTATGCTAATCCCCTAAGATTCCTAGGCTTCTATTACTAATTAACACTTACAAGTACATGAAAACTATGGATTGTGTAAGAAAATTAGTAATTGTAGTTTTCAAAGTGATCAAGTAGTATGCCTTTTCGAAACTCCTAAATGGTTTTGCACTCATGTATTCCGCTAAAATGGTAAAATAAAAATCTTTTTGGGGTTTTTTCTAAGAATAAGTAAAGGGAAAAGAAACTAAACTTTTTAAATTTTCGATTTTTCTAATTTTTTGGGATTTTTTCAAATGAGATAACAAAAGTAAAACGAATCACTAGAAAGAAGGAAAAGGAATAAAAAGACAAAAATACCCCCAACACTTAAAATCACATTGTCCTCATTGTGGGGGCCAGACTAAAAGAAAAAAAAAAAACAAAAGCACATACATGAGAAGCAATCCTGCAGATATAGGGAAAACAAGCATATCGGAAAGCAATCCCCATGATAGTCAAAACTGGAAAAAGAAACAAAGAACAGTACAAAAGAAAACATAAACCAGAAAATAAATGAAAATACCGCAAAAATGTAAAAATAAAAGAAAAATAAAAAGAAAGGAAAGGAAAAACTCTCTATTGCAAACCAAAGTCTGCACCACCACCGCTGCTGCTGCTCTGATTGGGTAAGAATTTGCTGCATAGTTGGATCAGCATCACCTCCTGGTGATCAATGGACGCTCTCTGATGTGCGAACTCGTCTGCGTAATGGTGAGTCGACTCCGCTATCTCTGCCAGCTGGGCTGCGTGGATATCTTGATTGACGCAGAGTTGCTCGAAAGTAGCCTGCATCTTAGCCTGGAATGCATCCATGGGGGACTGTGAGAGGTACGTCCTCGGGCTAGAGGTCAAAGGACTTGTTGTCCTCGCTCTCATCATCGGGCTATGAGGAGGGTGCTCCAATGCTGGTCTATGTGGTTTTATTTATTGATTTAAAATCGACATAGTTCCGTTCCCGCAGCCGATCCTCCTCGGCTGGAGGGATCCATACTTTGTTGGCCTCGTCCTAAGAATACCCGTAGTTGTTGAATATTGTTAATTTTATTATTTGCAGTGATCCTATCAATGATCGTCATTCCTATGTGAAATTTACATTAAAAGCAGCAAACACTCTAGACAGAATTATAGGGCAATGATACACACGTGCTTTTGTGTTGTCACACCCAGTGTTACGCATTGTGTGTGTCATCAAGGAAGCGATAGAGAAGGGGGATTGATTGTGAAGTTTATGAAGCATGTAGAGATCAAGAATGTGGACATCACTTTGCCCACGCCCCTTCCGAACTAGTGTATGCTCGTAGAAGTAAGTAAGGGCACGAGGAAGTAGTGTGGGAAAATCACCCTCGTGGAGGATACGACGATGATTCATTGGACGCGGCCAGATACCATGGTGATCACAGGTCGTCTCGAAACTCTAGTCCTGTTCGAGTCCTCGTCAATTGTTTTTTGGTTCGAGTCCACATTGGCTGAGTTTTCCTCGTCCTGAATCCTAAGAATAGATGCGAGACGATCCCTATCTAATTTGATCCTGACCCCTTTAACAGTATAAGTGATAGTTTGAAGATCCTTGTCCGTTTTATGGAACATGTTCATATAAAATTCACATTCAAGGTTCGGATAGAAATCTCCAGAAATACGTAGAAGAAGGACCCAACTTAACCCCCCAAAAAGTCGTTCTAATTCCAAATGCAATATCTGACTTATCGAGTGACATTTCTATGACAATTTTGAGCGTCTTCCTGTTGGTTACCTATTTCCAGGATATTGAAAAAAGACGCTTCGGAAATAGAAGAATATTGGGGGTGGTAGGGTCAGACGTGGATTATCTATTGGCAAAGGTGAATTTGGAAGAGCTGATGGTGAAATTTACGAGTGCCACATATAAAGGAAGAATACTCTAGGGCAACCAATTGAGGATTAATTGGGACAAAATATTAGAGATATGAAATTGTACTTTAATCATATGTAATTACTGCACTCATAATTGGTTTGGGAGAGAAGAGATTCTCCTCTGAGGGTTACTGAGTAAGGTGATTTTCGCCTAAAGATAGGGATTGCCCGACTAGTTGTGATGAATCAACTCGGTAATTCAACATCGTTTTCTATAAGTTTTTTCAATTGAACTAGTAACAAGGATTAGGGGAATTCCAACATCCAAACTTTCATTTTAATAGTTTTTAAATACTTGAATTTCTTATTTTGTGTACTTTAGTTGATAAAACTCATTTTTGCCATTTTAGTTTATTTTTCTTCAAAACGATTCATCTTAGGCTAAACATTCGAAGAAACGATAAGTACTTGAGCTTTTATCGTTCCTTGAGATTCGACACTTAGGTATAACTCAATTTTTACAGTGATAGATCCACTTGCCTATTACTCTAGTTCTTAGGCGTAAATCCCCATTTATTAAAACTCGACACATCATGCGTCATAACATTGACGTGATGCACAATGAAAGAATGTGTTGATAATGTCTTCAATACACAGTTACGGATGTAAAAAGGAAGTCAAAAGATAATATGAAGGCTAGACAAGATCTACATTGTTACTACAACCGATCGGACTTTTGATGGAAGAGAGTGACGGGGGTAAGTGTTTGAAGCTAATCGCATGTTACAGCTTGACGAAAGAACATGTGCTTGATTGGGTTAAAGAGTTACACCTGCTGGATGGATATGCATCTAATTTAGGAAGGTGCGTTGATTATAAAGACATAAAGATGACCGACATGAAAATTCATGATTGTCACGTGATCATGGAATGACTTTTAATCATCGTCTTTAGAGACTTCTTCAAGCAAAAGTGTGGAGTTGCTTGGCCAAGTTGATTCTCTTCTCCCGGGACTTGTGTGCGCCAAAGATAAGTGAGTCTGATATGCATGAATTAGAGGAAAGCATTCCCATTTTGATAGCAAGTTAGACGCATATTCCCTTTGGGTTTTTTTTAGAGCATTTGATGATTCATTTGTCATACGAGACGAGAGTATGCGATCCGTCTGATACAGGTGGATGTACCCCTTCGAGAGGTAACCTATACAACTTCACTTAATTATTTGTCACACGTCATTTTAGTTAAATTATATAACTTATTCTAATATATTTGCAATATATTAGGTACTTGCATTATATAAAGAAGACAATAAAAATAAGGAAAGAGTCAAGGGATCAATTTGCAATGCTTACCTAACTAAGGAGGCTGCAATATTCTTTAGCTACTACTTTGAAGTGAATGTACGTACATTCAACAAACGAGTTAGATGAAATGATGATGTCAGGAATCCTCTTCATCAGGGTGAGGTTCTATTAATATGCAATCAACAAGGAAGAAATTTGGTGAAATGAAAAGAAGATTCTTGGATGATCGAGAATGAAAGCGGCCTAGAACTATATCCTCCTTAATTGTGAGGAAGTGGAACCTTACCTTAAGTAAGATAATCGATATTCTTCCCTTCACACACGTTTCATGTACATATATACACACATCTTGTAAACTTAAATTTACTTGTGCAAGAAATATGAATTAGAACTGAGAAATCCCAATTCGAATATATCAGATGATGAAATTCAAGAGAAAATAAGCGAGGGATTCGCAGAGTGTTTTAGAGTTGAAGTAAGTTAATCTTTCCCTAAGCATTTAAATTTAATTAACAATGATTGTTACATAACTTTAATAACATTGTTAAATGTGTATACACATGCACAAATGATAGGTGCATATTTGTCTATATTTTCTATATTTTAATTTCATTGTTTTTGGTTTTTTAATATATAAAAGTATATATTTTGGTTTAATATATCTTATTCTTATCTTAGGTTCCCTCAAGAACTGAAATCGAAAAAAAGAAATGAAACTGGACAAAAACGGAACGAAAATGACGAAAACAGAGCCGTTGGCAAAAATTCAACTGAGCCAGGTAGCCTGACCTACAATTGCCGGTAGGTGCTGAGGAACAAAGAGGCATTGGCAACGGAGACCTACTGCGGACGGTAGGCCTCGCCCTACCATCGGTAGTAGGAGATGCTGGCAAATGACGGTTGAGTCCGAAACAAACTCAATTGATTTCTTCTCTAGTTTCAACTTGGTTTTCTTGTATTTTTCACCTCTATATAAGGGGTCCTTTTGCAGCTATTATATAGATAATTAGAAAACACTATACACAATTAGAAGATTAGACTCTTAGATAGATTAGTTGTAGGTTTTAGAATAGGTTAGAATTAGATTAGTTAGGTTATATTTAGTTAAATACTCTTTAAATTCCAGCTTTTAAACATTTAATTAGTTAGTAAAGTTTCAAGATTTTTGCAATCTAGTTTCTTGGATTCAAGAATTGAAGACATAATTTCAAGATTTCGATCTTCAACTTGGCGATTCGAAAGACGAGCTTGGAAAATGTTCGGGATTCAATTGTGGCTTCAATTTTCAATCCTAAGCTTTCTTTTCCTTTTATTGTTATTGAATTTTATGTCAATTTTAAGTTTTATTTATCATGAACAATAAGTAGTTCTTATGTTTGGATAAGGGTTGAACCCTAATTCTTCATTATGAAATTTTTATTTTGATTTCTTGATTTCGATGTTTGTTTTTATTTAAATTGCCTTCCAATTGCGTTTGTTTGTAATTTAATTGTCGCGAGATTAGATTATTCACAAGTTTTTTTGGAATTGAAAAAGGAAGAACAATCTAAGGCTACCAATTGGGGGTTAATTAGGGCCATTAACTAGAGATACGATATTGCACTTTTAGGTCCTTTTAAATCACCCAAGTTTATTGCACTCTTAATTTGTTACGGAGAAAAGAGATTTTCCTCTAAGGGTGAGTGAGTAGGGTGACTTTCGTCTAGAGCTAGGGATTGCTCTGAATGATGGTCCAGCTTAATTAATTCAACACTGTTTTCATTAAAGTTTTTTCTAATTGAATTAGTAACAAGGATTAGGGGGATTCTATCATCCAAACTCTTATCTTTATAATTCTTTTAAAATCGTTTTTATTTTGCTTTATTTTAGTTGATTTAGTTTTCAGTTTTTGTTTCTATTTAATCAACGGCTATCTTTTCTGACTAAACATTAGAGCCATGATTAGTACTTGAACCTTCGTCCATTCATGAGAGATTCGACACTCGGGTTGAAACTCACCTCTGCTTTGTTAGGTCCGCTTGCCTTGCATTATAGTGATTAGGATTTCACCCCATTTTAGCGCATTAAGTTTTTGGCACCGTTGCTGGGGACGACAAGTTTAAGGGAAGTCATTTATTTAGTGCTTTAGTCATCATTTTTGTTTTGTTATTTTTCTTTGTTTTATTTTATTGTTGCACTCGGGTGTTTGTGGTATGGATATAGTGTATTCAACTAATTACTTCTGGAACCGCATTAATTGTACATTTAATTGCTTGTTCTAGGTTTTGAAAAGTACAAAAAGAATACTGATGATATCATGGAAGCCGATGGCATCAATGTTAGAGCAAAGAGTGGAGAATATGGACTTTCAGTCTCAATATACGCATTATCAATCGGCCATGTTCCAAGAAAACTGGCGTGGATACAATATGTATTCTAACTAGTACAGTTTGGAATGGAGGACTCAGTCGAACGATCCTTGGGGAGATTATGCTTAATATTCAACATATAATTATACTCAATCAGTATACTTATCACCTCCATGACCTAATCTAGAAGAGCTACTTTTGAAGTATATCGATTCAACAAACACTGGGGTGAAAAGAATAGAAGCAGTCTAGAGAAGCTAAACAGCTTCCTTCCACAACATGGAAAATCAAATCTAACTATTAGCAAGGATCATTGAAAAATTGTTAGTAATATACCTAGTAAAATGGTCACTTTGTGGGATGTAGAAGAGAATTGATGAGGTTTCCCATGTTTATAGATGACGAGGATGAAACTGCTCAAGAACCAGAGGAGTCCAATTCCCCAAGATTTCAAGAACCTCTACCGAATACAAGTGTAGTAGAAGAAAGTAAGGAAGATGAGTGCTTACCAGAGAATAAAAATGAGTTTGACAAAGGTGAGCCAGAAAAGGAAAACGAGAATTTTGTGAAAAGTCATGAGAATCATAAAGAAGGGCTAAAAGAAATGGAGATAGACGACATTGAAAAGAGTGAGGGAATAAACCTCCCTACTCACGAAACTAACTTTGTTCTTGTTGATAATTCTTTATGTATGAAGAATCATAGAAGCAACCCCAGGAGAATGATGAGGAGAGGAGAGTCCCATGGAGTTCAAGGGAAATTCTGAGAACGTTAAAAGAGAACAATCCTTATGCTATGAAAAAGTGTGAATGAGTTTTTCTCCAACCTTAACCCTCCTTAATCTTCTAATTTCCTTTAAAGAGTTGAAATTATTTGAATTTTGTAACATCTTTCTCAAACTCGATTTTAAAGTCTAATTTTTCGCCTTACATGGGGTTTCAAATTCTGTCACTTCCATTACAAGGAGTTCTTTTCCTTTTTCTTCTTTAATTTTCTTTCTTCTTATTTTCTTTCTTTTATATTTATGCTTTCTTGTTTTATTTCATGTTTTGTTTTCTGCTCTTTATTTATTTTTCTTTTTCTTTTATCTGTTTATTTTATGTGGGGATGGCTTTTCGATATGCTTATTGCTTTATATCTTCGGGATTGCTTCCCATGTATGTGTTTGTTTTTCTTCTAATCTAACCTCCATATTGAGGACAATGTGATTTTCAGTAGGGTTGGGGAGGAGGGGGGGAAGGGGAGAGGTATTTCGTTCTTTCAAAAAAATTTTTTTCTGTTAGTCTCTTTATTTCTTTTTCTTTCTTTTAAGTTTTTTTTGTTAGTCTCTTATTCGAAAAAATCCCAAAAAAAATTAGAAAATTAAAAAATTTAAAAAATATTGTATCTGCTTTTCTTTTTTCTTTACTAATAAAAAGCCAAAAATATTTTATTTTATCACTTTTGGTAGAATATTAAATTGTAAAACTCTTTAGGTTTTTCGAAAAAGACGTACTACTTAATTACTTTGAAAACCATATTTACTAAATTTTTTACATGATCAATGGTTTCTATGCACTTGTGAATATTGTTTAAGTAATAGAAGTTTAGGAATATTGGGATATTAGCAGTATGATAATAATTTTTGGGCTTTGCTTGCAATTTCCTGTTTTTTTCTTTCTTTAAAAGCAAAGAAGTCTAGTCTATGATGGATGTGGAGATGATGGTCTTAGGCCTTCTTTGAACCGATTGTCCCTTTCTTATCATATATCCTTTATGAAATCAATCTTTGGTTCCCTTCTTGGACCTACATGCCAAGGGCTACACTCCCTTCTTTTCTTTATTCTTTTAAACCTCACTATATAAAACTTCAATTTGTGGAGCTAATGGTTAAATTTGTGGAGCTAATGGTTAGTATAGACTTTTGGCCATTTTGAGGAAACCTCATTTTTTGGAGCTAATGGTTAGTATAGACTTTTGTCCATTTTGAGTGAAAGAAATGAATAAGTGTGGGGTTGAAAGGGTAAAGAAAGAAAGAAAGAAAAGCCATATTTTATGAAGAAAAGGGTATTTTCATGTGTTTGGTGCTTTTGGCTATTGAAAAGAAAGAAAGAAAAAACATTGATGCTTGAAAAGAAAAAAAATTAGGAAAAAAAAGAGAGAAAAAGCCAAAAAATGAAAAAAATGGCAGAAAACGAAGAAAAAAATGAGTCTTTATTTTATAGTAAAATATTGAGAAAAAGTCAAGCATCTCTCTCTTATTTTTGGTTATTCTTGAAAAATCTTGAGAAAAAGTATGTTGTTGGATGGGGTGTATATCAAAGAAGAATGAAGTAAGTATACAAAGATGAGTGAGAAAAGTAAAAACGGTGGCTAAAAAAGTGTTTCTTTTATTTTTATTATCTTTTCCTTTCGGTTGCATTAGTTCTATCTCATTTGTCTTTGTCTTCCTTTACCTTCGTTTGTAACATTCTTATGTCCCTAGCCTAACATTACAAGCCAAAAGTCCTACCTAATCCGGGAACGACCTAAAATAGACTTTAATGTAGCTAAGTGATAGAAAAAGTATGAATCATGTGCATTGTCTTTGAGAATATTTCTTGATGCTAATCACTTAAAATTCCTCTTTTTCTGTGAAAGATTTCATGAGAAAAATCACACACACACTCTTTGATTGGTAATGATTTTTAGTAACTTGTGATGGGCTTAGATTTTATTGTTTGTCTATTTTTGGATTCTCTTTGGAATTGGACAGTGAAATGCTCTCTTGAAGTGGTTTTATCTTTTAATTTTCTAAGTTTTGTTTTTGTTTTTCTGATGAGTTTGTTTTGATTATTTTGAGCTACCAATGTCTGTAACCATTTTTTGAGATTTTAACTGTTTATTCAGCTTCTATTATTTTCGTGATTTTTCTTTCTATAATAAAATTTTTATCCTCCGTTTTGCTTGTTTAGTTTGTGATGCTTGAGTGCAAGCAACAGATAAGTGTGAGGGTATTTGATAAGTGCACATTTGTCTATATTTTATATATATATATATATATTAAATTCATCGTTTTCGGTATGTTTAATATATAAAAGTATATATTTTGGTTTAATATCTCTTGTTCTTGTCTTAGATGCCCTCTGGAAGTGAAAATGATAAAGGGAAATGAAAACGGGACGAAAACGGAGCAAAAACGACAAAAATGGAATCGTCGGCAAAAAAACAGCAACCTATCGCGAGGTAGGCTAACCTATAATTACCGCTAGGTGCTGAGGAACAAAGGGGCATTGGCAACAGAGACCTACCGCAGACACTAGGCCTCGCCCTACTTTCGGCGGTAGGGTATGCTGGCAAAGGATGGTTGAGTCCAAAACAAACTCGATTTTCTTGATTTCTTCTCCAATTTCAACTTGGTTTTCTTGTATTTTCACCTCCATGTAAGAGGTCCTTCTGAAGCTATTATTATAGATAATTAGAGAACAATATACACAATTAGATAGGATTAGATTCTTAGATAGATTAGTTGTAGGTTTTATAATAGGTTAGATTAGATTAGTTAGGTTAGATTTAGTTAAACACTCTTTAAATTCCAGCTTTTATGCATTTAATTAGTTAGTAAAGTTTCAATATTTCTACAATTTAGTTTCTTGGATTCAAGAATTGAAGACATAATTTCAAGATTTCGATCTTCAACTTAGCGACTCGAAAGACGAGCTTGGAAGATGTTCGGGATTCAATTGCTGCTTCAATTTTCAATCCTAAGCTTTCGTTTCCTTTTCTTGTTATTGAATTTTATGTTATTTTCAGTTTTATTCATAATAAATAGTGAGTAGTTCTTACATTTGGATAGGGGTTGAACCCTAATTCTTCATTATGAAATTCTTGTTTTGATTTCTTTACTTCGATGGTTGTTTTGATTTAAGTTGTCTTCCAATTGCGTTTGTTTGTAATTTAATTGTCGTGAGATTAGATTATTCGCAATGTTGTTAGAATTGAAAAAGGAAGAATGATCTAGGGCAACAAATTGGGGGTTAATTGGGGCAATTGACTAGAGATGTGATATTGTACTTTTAGGTCTTTTTAAATCACCTAAGTTTACTGCACTCATAATTGTTAGGGAGAAAATAGATTTTCCTCTAAGGGTTAGTGAGTAGGGTGGCTTTCGCCTAGAGATAGGGATTGCTCGATCTGAGTGATGACCCAACTTAATTAATTCAACATCCTTTTCATTAAAGTTTTTCCAATTGAATTAGTAATAAGGATTAGGGGAATTCCACCATCCAAACTCTTGTCTTTATAATTCTTTGAAAACTATTGTTATTTTTCTTTATTTTAGTTGATTTACTTGTTTTCAGTTTTGTTTCTTTTTAATCAACGGCTATCTTTTTCGACTAAAAATTAGAGCCACATTTAGTACTTGAACTTTTGTTTGTCCTTTTGAGATTCCACACTTGGGTCGAAACTCACCTCTACTTTGTTAGGTCCGCTTTCCTTGCATTGGAATGATTATGATTTCACCCCATTTTAACACATCCACAAGCCCATACAACGTGTAGTCAATTCCTAAAAAATCTATCTTGGGGTCCTTCTAAAAAAATTAAGACGTGCACAAGATACATTGCCAATGTGTTTCAGTTTCACACAAGAGACGAGGTTGAGGAGGAGAAACTGTTAGATTCCGAAGGCAAAAACAAAGTAAAATAAAACTACGAAAATCCACCAACAGGATCTGCACATACTAGAAAAACCGATTGGATAGAAATTACCTCAATGTTTTGATTGTTCGTTGTGGAGGCGCTGCTTTGTACGCTTCGCCCTCTACTAGTATCTATGCGACGAACTCCTCTGCAAGCGATCTGGATGCTAGCCCCTTCTGTGTTCTGAAAACTGTTCAGAACTGATCCTGACTATCTGGTAATCGATCGTACTTCGGAGAGAGGAGGCTAGATACTATATCGCCGTTCTAGGGATTAGGGTTTTGTTTTTCTTTAATCAGAAAAAGGACGGCCACCAAGAAAAGGTTAACATAACCTTTTATAGCTGTCAATATCAAAACCCTAACTGTCATCTAATGACAGTTTAATCTTGTCCGTCTATTCCTATAATCATCTAACGGTTGGATGAGTAACATTAAGAAATTAATTTTGTTTAATCGATAAATAAAATTAATTACTTATTAACTTACCAGAAAATACAATATGGAATCGGATTCCCTTTTTGTATACGTTCAACGAATCTGGACACAATCTAGATTCATTGAACGTGGACATTATGCTCACAAGATCGTCTATGCATGTGACCCTGTAGGTTCACTTAACGTTGGCAGTGAATGAAAAATGTCCTAGGCATTTATTCACAAAACATAAGCGGCCTCTAGCAAGACATTATGCTTACCCAAGTTAAGTAAATGTAATAATAACCTAGCATCAGATTTAATATTTAGTCATTTTGTCACACGATATCCTAATTAAGTATAAGGCATGGATCAAGTCATCCTAATAAAACTTAATTAACCATTTACTTGATCACCAGGCAGACTGTTCCAACAATTAATATTAATAACACCTTATTAATACTTATTTGAGCATGGCCATGCATATTTTCCAGTCTTCCTTATCAAGGGGCATATCTCTCTCTAAAAAGAGAAGGACAAATCCCTTTCACTATCTCCAATATTCAAGCCATGACGAGAAAATAAGCCAACTAATAGTCATAATGATCACCTAATTAAAAGTGATGTTTGACTATGTCAAAACATATTTTTCTCCCCATGCAAGAAACATTAGAAACATTAGGTCAAAGGACACCAAATATAAAACTGAGAAGAAATACTTATAACTTAAACCCATGCAATATTTCTTCTTCACTTTGGGTCATGTCCAATACAATATTCTCAATATGTATTTATGAATTGATTTTGTATCTCATATTCATGATCAGTAAAACTTGACTATCAATCAATTTCACACTAGTTTACAAGATGTAATAAACTAGGGACAAATAAGAATAGTATTTTATTAGCTATAAGGGTTTTGCTATCAAGTCACATACTTGATGACCAAGAGCATAAAATACAATTCAAAAATGCATGCTTCATAAATTATAAATGTGAGTCAATTGGTCTTAGGGCATATACTAACACATCGCTGTCCTTACAGTTTTTATAGAAGACTGTATAACCCCGTTCAGCACTTAAGCAAAGAACTTCCTCCACCGTGTTTCGCCCCTGCATCCTATTCTTCTTAATCTTGGCAATGATGGAAACTTCTTCGTCTTTATCGTCAACTCTTGACTTCGTGTTCTTTTAACTGCACCTCCACGCTCGCAAGCCAATGTAACATAAGATCGATGGTCAGGTCAAATGTTCTTGATTTTAGATTCGAGTGATGATCAAATATGTGTTGGCTTTCATCACCTTTTCTTTTACCCAATCGACCAACTCCACTTTGGAATTGAAAATTCGATTTGCTGTGAATAAATGTCCATGATCAACACATTCTTCCGGTTCTAAAAATTCTTCAAACGTATTTGGATACACATCACCCTGTTAATATAAAACTAAAATATTAACATTAAAAAAACCTAAACCCAAAAGAAAAAAAAAAAAAAGGGTTCTGAAGCATTTTCGCCCAAATTGGCGAAACAATACAGAAGTCTTGCCCATCTGGGTGAAATTTTTTAAAATTTCGCTTAGATGGGTGAAACTTCTATGTTGTTTCCCCAATCTGGGTGAAAATGCTTCAGAAACGGGAAAAAAAATTTAAGCACTTCTCTTATCTCAAAAATGTTATTTTCTTGCAAATAATCTTCAAAATGATATATATATATTCTTCCAATTTGAGTTGAATGTTAAAGATTGCTGTTTTTTTTAGAGAGAAAGAAAGTTAAAGGTAAGAAATGAATTATTTTCGCATTATTCTTATAAATTCTCAAGTTATATTTATCGACCTCTTTTTTTTCAAGTTTTCTTAGGTGGTCTAGTCGGAGGATTATTAATGTCCTATCACCAAATTTTCAGTTTTGAAAATTCACCGCGTGAGAGCTTGTAGAGTACAAAATTTGGAATTCAAGTTCACTCCTTTAGCTAGATATTTTGAATGATTATTTTGGATAGAAATTATAGATAAGTCTTTTTAGATGGTTATTTTGGTTAAAAATTATGGATGTCATTTTGGATTGTTGTATTTGATGATGAATTTATTAGAATAATTATTTTGGTGTTTGGTTTGTTCTTTGTACTATATTAAAATTTAGAAACGAATATTTTTGTCAATATATAGTTAATTGTAGTCTATAATATGCAGTTATGTAGATAGATACAATATTGCGACCAAAACATCGCCTCCAATATAGAGACGAATATATCCGTCTCAAATAATTTTTTTTAAAAAAAAAATTGAAATTTTAACAGGAGTTTAAAACTAGCGCAAAATATAAAATTAACCTCCACAAAATACAAAATGCACTGTTTTTGGTAATGAATAGAGACGAAATAGTACAACACTTCGTCTCTGAATATAGAGACCAAATTATCAGGAAAAAAAAAAAAGAAAATGGAGACGAATTAATTACAAAAGTTTCGTCTCTAAACAATGTTCATTCGAAAGTTGACTTTTTAATTAGATACGAAAATTTTTCTTTAGAGACCTAGAGTTCGGTCTCTAATTTTAGAGACCGATATTTTTTTCGTTTCTAATTAGAGACCGATATTTTTTTCGTTTCTATATGTTTAGGGTTGAAGTCTTTAAAATCGTCATTTATTTCATCTCTAAATCGTCTCAAAAACAATTTAGAGATGAGATTTGTAAATTAGAGACCACTTTTGAAGGTATCTGAATGTCCATGTGTAAATATATATATATATAAAAGAAGTGAGAGCCATTCATAACCCGCTCTTTCTCCACAAGTCTGCCAAACTATGGTTGCTGGAGATCAAGGAGTTAAGAAAATGACAGACCAAGAAAGAAATTACTGAGACATTCTTTAGGATTAAGGAATCAGTGATTGGTTGATGGATGGATTTTGTGTTTGGACTTCAAACAAAAAAATTTAGAACTGGTGGGAGGAGGAAGAAGAACAAGAGAGAGAGGGTTTTGGGATGGTAGGTGATGCCGGTGGTTAAAGTGGCCGGCCATAATTGGGTTTCAGTATGTGTGTTTTGCTGTGGATATTGCAAAATACAGAGTAAATGGAGAGATCGAGATGGTGTCGGTGTCTATATGGATAATGTTAAGAAATTTAAGATGTGGAGAAGAATAAGACATAATTTAAGAGAATTACATACTGACGTAATATCTCCAACAGATAATGAAAAAGGAGAAGATTTAAAGAGAAGAGGAATGCATGGTGGTGACTGATGGTGATTGAAACTCTCTAATCAGACATAGAATTTTTTGATTAATTGTGAGAGTGGCAGCGACTGGCGAGTTTGGGAGGCAGCAACGGCTGCCGGTGAGAAAAATAGAAAATGGGTAGAAATAATTATGATTAAATGAACTTTAAAAAAAAAAAAAAAAATCTTCCGTTAGCAGGGTAAGGGTTAAATCTGACAGTAGGGTTTTTCTTTTTTTTTTTTCCTTTTATGTTTTTAACTTTTATTTGTTTATACATTGGGGTGGAGGACATCAGCATTTCACCTGGGAAGGGGTGCTTTTACTACTTAAGTTCTTTTGATTATTCAAATGTTAAAATTAGTCATTTTTAAAGTAAGTGTTAAAATAAAAATAACTTGAAAGTTTAAAGGTTACTAAAGATGGTTCAAAAGACTTCGAAGTTGGAGGTTTTGGTATTATATTATAGTTTTAAATTTTTTTTGGGACAAATAACTATATTTCTCAACTGTTAAAATTTATTAAAAAACTTAGCTTTTAATCTCTACAATGTCCTTCAACATAGAGAGAATTTTAAGAATTTAAATTCGAAATCCCTTGAACTTTTAACACTCATAAATTTTTTTAACCAAATTAAATTTCGATCAAACAGTCTAGAATAAATCATAAAGTCTTTTACCAATATTTTTGATTGCGAGCAATTCGGATTTTACTTCAAATGATTAAGAATGATTGAGGAATATTTTAGAAATTATACATCGAATTTTATAAAATTAAATTGTTAATGGTATGGAAGGTTTCGGTTTATTCTTGTCAAAATAAAAAAAAAAGAATCAAGACCTCACCAAATGACCAAACTTTTGAGGGTTTCTTAAAAGAAGGAAATCTGAAACGTCTGCCTCTGTTCATTCTCCCATCAGCTTTTAATTGCTGGGAATTGCAGCACCCAATTAGCAAATATCTGCAGTAAATCTACATTGGATTCCTCCAAAAAGGTTCCTTATATTATTGAATTCAGCCTAACTTTTGACCTCCAGAACTTAAACAATACTTAGACACTGAGATGAATGAGAAGGAAGCCATGAGAAAGAGATATGTTAAGAAATTTAGAGCGTAGAGAAGAATAGTATTAAATGCTTCAATTTGATTTTCTTCTTATTTATTATGATCTACTATTTATAAGTTACAAAGTATCCTAATCCTAATCAATATAGGATTCTAACCAACCACTAATAAGGAATACTGCTATAATAATAACATAATACAAAGTATCCTAGTTATAATCAATATAGGATTCTAACCAAATAATCTCTTATAGAATCCAAGATAATCTAGGAGAATCACATTCTGATGTGATATCTCCAACACCCTCACTCAAGTTGGAACGTGCAAAATTGCATGTCCAACTTGTCACAGTTTTCAAAATTTTTTTTGTAATGTGAAAATTGCACATCTGGTAGTCTTCCACCATCTGTCGTTGTGGTCTTTACCATCACTCGCTGTCGTTATGGTTTTTGTCATCAATCGCGGTCGCTGTGGTTTTTTTATCATCAATCGCTATCGCTGTGGTTCTTCTATTAGTCGCAGTTGTTGTGATTTTCTTCCATCAGTCGCAGTTGTTGTGATCTTCTTCCATTAGTCGCAGTCTTTGTAGTTTTCTTCCATCAGTCGCAGTAGCCATCATCGAAAATTCTTTTGATATCACTTTAGAGTTTTTTTTTATAAGCAACCATCAATATCCAATTTCAATTTTTAAATCTAAGTGCTTCAAATATTTGTCGATGAAGCTACCTGACTTGAATATGATTTATAAAAAAAATATAATCTCCTAAATTTTTATTGAAGCAAATTAGAAATATTAGAAACATAAAAAAAACTTGTCCAAACTGAACGAAAAGATGTGAAAGATTTTTTTTTTGCTTTTTCTTCTTCTTTTTCAAACCTGGCTCTGATACCATGTTAAAATTTGAGCTTGGGCCTAGCTCACCCCAAAAGGTAACTCAAGAAGGGAGGATTACCCAAGTCTTTATAAGGAGTAATTATTTTCTTTCATTAGCCGATGTGGGATTCTCAACAACATGCAAGATTTACAAAAGTTACCCGCATTTGTTTCTCTCCTCTTAATTTTCAAGTATACATTATTTCGGTAGTTAATTGGCTATCTGTTTTATTTGATTCAAAATCCATATATGCTGGGAGAAAACATAAGCAGTACGATATGTTCAAGATTATCAAGCAAAACAACAATTACCACAAATTAATAACCTTGACAAATTTTCCCTCACTTGTAAGAATATAATAGGAATTTGATATCAAGCAAAATAACACTAATAACCTTGACAAATTTTCCCTCACTTGTAAGAATATAATAGGAATTTGAAATAATGATCACCGAAGGAAGTAAATAGCAAAATAATAATAATAAAGTAACAAAAGCGATACGAGAACACTAATAATTTTTGCGTGGAAAACCTCTCCAAGACAGCCACCGAACTACATGTAAAGAAGGGGGTCAACCGCCCGTTTCGTTCAAGCAGGATCCGAAGTCTCGGCCTTATTGGGTAGAATGCCTTCCGGCTATCAACCCACCTTGAGTACCGAAATGGGTTCTTTACAAGAAAGAATTACTTCTACAGGGTCCCCCTCTTTTACCAGAAAATTGCCATAAAATAATTGTAGTATGGGCTAAATTTTAAGAAAATGTGTGATATCCCGTACTCTTTTGCTAGGTCAACTGCGGCAGAGTAAGGTACCTGCATGCCTCTCGGCACTGAACTTACAAATATACAAGGCTAAGGTACAATCAGGAGGAGCTGTAATGAGTATTTCTATCATGTGAAAAGAAAGAAAGGTTATAACTTTATAACAAAAGCTTCTCAAACTTATACATCGGTTTAAGGCTTTCAAAGCCATAGTCTACATAAACAAAATCTTTTGACTAGAGATGGAAGACTTCAAATATGCCGGCTTCAATGGCTCACCATGGCTCCTCTAACCCAAGCTAGTTACCAAGTCATCTTAAAATGGAGGAAGAAATGTTTGGAAAACATGAGCGATGGACGCTCAGTGAGTTCGCGTGCACATGTGCTATTCGTGAGCTTCCCGTACGGGAAAGGTATATACATTTTATTTATAAAATGGTTTATAATCCCAGCAAAGTAAGTGCTTTCAAAACTTTTATGCAAAATATAAATTTTCTGAAAGGTTCGGGCCTAGTTGGGAAGTCTGAGCGAATCAAGACATATCGGCGTTGCCACGACACTTGAAATTTTAAGAAAAACATGCATGCACCATGATAGGCTCAACAGACAGAGTCCGGAACCTGAAACGGGGTCTTCAGACAAATTCCAGCATCCCGTAGTCAATACCAGCCTGAACTCCAAACACACTGTACGAACGTTTGATTTTTCAACCTCACACAATATATACAAAAACAGGTAACGAGCCCTGGCGTACTTACCAGGTCGCCCTGTGCTACCCTAGTCGGTGGGCCCCCTCCTGAACCAACCTGCTAGGAAATAGCCACTACCGCAGAGTATGATATAGAGTCAAACGCAATACAGCCTTGGGCCTAACCCTCTAACGGTACTACACCCTCTATCAACTGGATCCAGATCAAGAGTAACACTAACAAGCATGTCGTTCGGAAGAGGCCCTCGTACGGGGGACTAGCTACCACAGTGCAAGTCCTTTCGACATGTTGATAAAAAATGTATACCAAGCTCCTTTTTGTCGGATTCGGGTTTTAATTTACTTTATAAGATTATAGGTCATTTATCGGCCACATAAAACTCTTTAGATAACGAGAATCCCTATCCGCTGGGCAAAACTCGTAGTCATGCAAAGGTGACTTTAGAATGTAAGTTTTGAAACACATTACCGGTTATAAAATAGGTTATGCCAATATGCGTGTCAAAATTTATGATAAATATTTCTCGAAAGGAAATCATTAATACTTCCAAGATTTAAAGTAAGAATAAAACCGTAGAGAAATATTCTTTAAACCTAACTAGTAAACATTTTTTTTTTCGAAATCATACTTTAAGAATATTTAAAGTAAAAGTATTATGAAAATATTCTCTTAACTTAAGAAAACCTTCTTAAGAATATCTAGAAAATATGTAAAGTGTTATTTTCAAAATGAAATAATAAATATGTTAAAGATAATTTTAAATCTCAAACCCTATAGAAATATTTAAAATATTTAAAATATTTAAAATGTTATTTCCAAAGGAAGTAATAAATGATAACTATTTTAAGAATAACTTTTCCAAATAAATAATATCTCCCAAAATCCTTTTAAGGAAACTTAAAGTATTTATATATATATATATATAAAAAACATTATTCTCATGAAGAAATAATAAATATGTTAAAAATAATAATAATCTCCCAAAATAATTTTAAAACTCAAAACTTCGAAAATATAAAATATGTAAAAGTATTCTTTCTAAAAAGAAATAATAAATATTTTAAAAATAATTTCTCAAAATAATCTTGAAACTCAAAAACTTCTAAAAGAATTAAAAAATATTAATTCGTAAAAAAAAATAGTAATATTTTGAAAATAATTTCTCCAAGTTATTTTAAAACTTAAAACCTTAAGAAAATTTAAAATATTTAAATATATTATTTCTCAAAAAGAAATAACTCTTATTTTGAAAATGTTTTCTTCAAAATAATTTTAAAACTCAAAATTCAAAATAAAAGGATTGTTAAAAGAAATGTTTCTAGTAAAAGCAATTAATAAGAATATGTAACTAACCTTTAAAATATATATATATATATTTAGTGCCATAAACGAATATTTAAAATGTAAATACGTTAATTACTTATCACATTTTAGCATAACTCGTAATATAATACCGATAATTATTTTGTGCATTTTGTTAAGATTCGATAACAAAGTAATATGTTTTATAAGAATAATATTTAAATTTCTTTTAACAGAAAAGGGATCGGTAAACTCACTTGGCGCCGCGATATAATTTAAACCTACAAATAATAATTCCCAACTTAATCAAATAGCTCCAAAATATATATATATATATATATATAACCATGACCCCATGATAATCTTAGGGTGTACCTACAATTATTTTAAACCCAAAGAAATTCTAAAACCATCACTAAAATAATTTTATAATAATTCCTTAAGAAAAATTATGGGTTCCCAAAATAAATTCATAACTATTAAACCTTAATATTATCTAATAAAAAAAATAGAATAAAGCTCCCAAAGAAACAAAGAAAAAGAAAGAAAGAAAAAATAATAAATAAAATATATATATCTGGAGAGAAGGTGAGCCGAGAGAAGCAAAAAAAAAAAAAAAAAAAGAAAGAGAAAAGAAAAAAAATATAAGAAAGAAAAACAAAGATAAAAGTGAGAGAGAGAGAGAGAGAGAGAGAGAGAGAGAGAGAGAGAGAGAGAGAGAGAGAAGAAAAAAGAAAAGAAAAGGCTGGTGTAGTGCTGTATTTTTTTCCATCATTTGGACCCCCTTAAATAGCAATTCATGCATGGTTTTGGCTTTCTATGCATGAGACACATGGCACCAACCAGCCATGTGTCACCCACTCCTTTGTCCACATGTTCATACCAGCCAAGTGTCCCTCAATCCTCAGCCTACATGGCCTTGCGAGCCTTGTCATTACTTCTTAAAATTTTCACGTTGGCCCCAAATATTAAAAATGACTAAAAATTCATCCTAAACTTAAAATTTTCATTTCTATTTTAAAGCGTTAAACCCGAATAATTCTAAAACATGTCCGAAAAGTTTTCCACCAAAAAAAAAAAAAAATTTTCTTCCCTTAATTTTTTAATAATTACCAAATGACCCCAATACTTACTATTCTTTATAAACTAACCCCAAAACTTTTATTTGAACTTACTTCGACCTAAACTAACTTTGAGGTACTTAGTCGAGATGTTACAAGAGGAATAGGCAAATTGGCAAATTTTGTTTGCAAATACTCGTGATTATTTAGAAAATGATGAAAAATGATTGATATATACTATTTTTTTTTTTTTGGTTAAATTTGAAATTATTTGAGAAGTCTTTATGCTTGAAAAGTGTCAATTATATATATGAAAGTCTGGTAAAATTTTATGTAATTTCGCGCTCCCATCCTTCTAATTCTAGTACTGTCCCTGCTCCAAGGCGAAGAAGAAAAACCACGAGACCCTTGAATCCATCTCTGATAAAGCACTATCAACCAACTAGTCTCAATCAATAATACACTAAAAACACAATCTAAGGAAGCAACAAACTTCATCAAAATACAAAGAGAAGAGAAGAAGGGAAATCACCCAAAACAGAGCCTTCTGTCCAAGAGCAATATCTCCCAATCCGACTGTTAAAAGATAATCTCCACCGTTCAGATTGACGAAACACCTCTCCTCTACCATTAGCCAAAATTTCAACTCAATCGGAGAAGAATAACCACCTGACCATTCACTTGAAGATGACTGCTCGACTAAAAGAAAACTAGAAAATTCTGCATACTTTCTCTCTCTAGGCTTCACACTCTCTCTTTTCTCACATATATGCCAATGGCTGAAAAAAGAAGGGGTTTATAATCCCTAATGGGCCATAAATAGGTTTCAAAAATTGATCTTTTAATAACACATAAGAGGGAGTGATCCAATCCAACAATATAAATATAATTTATGTTTTTATCTTATCAAAAGTTATATTTCTTTATAAACCATTACTTTATTCTTTTGCAAAAGTATGTGTGAACTTTTATTTCTTAAGTAACATCCCATAAATGTATTGACACTTTCGAGTATGTTAAAATGTTTTGTATATAAAAGTACTTTAAGCGTGCTTATTCCTGGATGGTTTATAGTTCGTATACTCCTTTTGTACTTTGCAATTTATTTTGAGGTAAGAGTGGAGATTAACCTTGGGATGATGAGAATTTGAATAGAAACTTTATTTAAATTTTTTTTACTTGAAAAACTTTGAAGTATTTAAGTCGTTTGTTATTTTGGAGAGCTTATGAATTTAATTATGTATGTTTTTAGGTTCGGTATCTTTAGGGGTTTCCTCGGGGATGCTGTCGACTTACGTGTCCAAATTCAGGGTATGACATAAATTCCGTTCAAAAACCTACACAATCAAGGTAACCTTAAGGGAGAAACAGACAATATAAGACATTCCTTCCAGACAAAACACGCCTAAGGCTTGGTCTGGGATACAATAAGAACAATTTTTCCCTCCAAAAAATTGCACATTACGTGCATGGTTTTAATAAAATGACTTATATATAATAAATTTACCCTTCAAATTACCATATATGAATAGCTCATGTGATATTTTTCTCATTTGTTAAGTGCTTAACGACGAAAGAATCTTATTGCATTTATGTAAATTGTTTAGTGACTATAAAGGTAGAGAAAATTTTTAAAGATCATAATAATTCAAGGCGTGAATTTTACTACTCTCCAGTAAAAAGAAAAGGAATTTTAGACCCATTGAAGATACTTAATAATATAAAGAATTTTACAAATTTTAATAGATATTTATTGAATTTTTTTCATTTTTATCCTTCTTTTTATTAATTTATTTCACTCTCATTATCAATCTCTTTCCTCATTTATAAATGATGAAAAAGATATTGTTGTAAAAAATTTGATTGTCTTTAAAATTCTTATTCCATTCGCAAAAGACTAAAATCCTCATTATTATCGGAGGGAGTATAATTTTGGGAACTAAATAACCTATTTTCCCCCGGTTAATCAGACATCTTCATAGACATCATAAGGCGTGAAAAAATAAATACACTGCATTCCCCACAAAACTCCCCCGCCCAATCCAAAAACAAAGATCTTTGATATACCAAAAGCAGCACTATCCTCAAATAAGAAGATACTCGTCCCTGGACAAATCACAAAAGTTTCTCTGTCTCCGCTTTAGTAGAAGTGCTATTTGAATTACTGCTTGCACTTTCTGTGTCTTCATTGCAAGCTTCACTCCCAATGATTTCATCTTCAAAGTGAATTTGAAGGTATAAAAATCCCTCAAAGGGAACTTTTTATTACAATTTATGTTGCTGCCTCTCTTGTTATGGTAGCCAGGATAATTTGCCTGCAGAAATTCAACTTTCTCTTTCAAATCTAACCCTGCCTGTTTTCCTATCTTCTTCACTTTCCATCTATTATTATAAGGGTAGTCATTTCTATGTGTAACATGAATTTCCCCTCCCACTTTCAGCATCTCTTTGCCACTTGTAAAATATGCCTTTATCAACTCTCTGTGCATGCTGTCATTTTACCCAATTTAGCCATATCCCATGTTAAGAATATAAAGAGACAAAAAGAAATTAAATAATGATATATATATATATATAAGGAATCAGAATTCAGAAAAGCCTAAATATATTTTTTAATAAGTTGTTAACAAATTTAGGACTCAGAGAAGAATAATATTGAATGCTTCAATTAATTTTTTTTTATTCATTATGATCTACTATTTATAAGTTACAAAATTTTCTAATTCTAATCAATATAGGATTCTAACCGACCACTAATAAGGAATACTACTATAATAATACTATAATACAAGTATCTTAATTCGAAACAAGTAATCTCTTAAATAAGAGATAATCTAGGAGGATCACATACTGATGTGATATCTCCAACATAAGTAATTGATGCATTGAAAAAACTAAAAATAATTTACATTATTTAAGAGAGTACGAAAATATTTTGTATTTATTTTATTTTTTATATATCTAAAAATATCATAAATATTTGCATGTACAGGTGAATTCTTAAATAAATGGAGATCTTTTTTTTTTATTTTTTTATTTTATATATAAGTAATAAATGGAGATCTGAATAAAAGAAGAAAAAGAAGGAAAAATGCATACTTGATTAGTTCTGTGTCTCTTTCATTTAACCAAGAGAAGTGGCCTGCATGTGGGAAGTTGAAGACTATGATATCAAACTTCATGTTTCTTAAAGTATGATGCTTGTTCATGTTGCAAACATCAATTTCGTGCAACACTAGGCATCCTAGCTCTTTAAGCTCTTTAAGGTGTGCTTTGCTAGTCCAATGCTTCACTGGCAAAATATCTTCACCCAAAAAAAGATAATAATAATAAATAAAAATAAAAAAGACAAATTTCAGAAACCCTTCAAAAATTATTTTAAAAAAAATAAAATAGAATAAAATCTACAATTTTTCTAATTGAAAAATAACTGCCCCCCTTTATAATTTAAAATTTATCTAAAGATCCTCAAAAGGGCCCAAGAAAATTGAATATTTTATTTCTTTAGTAAAACCTTGAGAATGAAGAGATGTGGCCACCATGTTAGCAGCAGTTCCGAAGGCTTTGGCTAAACAAGCAGAGAATGAGAAGTCTCCTTCTCCAACTAAAAGAATTTTCTGGGAACTGTTATAATGTTCAATCCATCTTGTTGGAGATATCACATCAGTATGTGATTCTCCTAAATTATCTTAGATTGCAAGTTTCACTTTATAAATACACATCAGCATCAACTACAAACCTACTTTGTATTCAAATCTAGCATTTGTAGAAATAACAAAACGCTAATTATTCTTTGTTGGGTCATCCACATAAAAGACTTGTGCTACTTGTGAAGCTAGAATGAACAGCTCAAAGTGTTGCCGAACATTAGTAAAATTCGCTAGTATGAAACCGTCAGCATCTTGTTTCAATCTTTTCCCTGTCGATACCCAATCACATTCAAATAAAACTACTCTTCGACCTCCTCTATAATCCAACTCAATCACATTAGTTAAAACTCCATAATATGACACATCACCCAAAACTGGATTTTGGTCCCTTTTACTTGAGAAACTCGGTGTCTCTGCATTAACGGAAACACCGCTATTGAGTTTTTTCTTTTACGCTCAGCTTCTCTAGTGTGGAACCGAAAACCATTAACTATGAAACGATCATATTTCAATCCAATTTGATTAGGGCCCTTGGCTAAAAACTTCAAAAATCTTCAAAGTGGGATCATTACCACTCAAATGCAATTTTTGGACAGTGATTGCGTTCAATTTTGTGCAAAGGTTGCCTTAGGATTTCTTTGCTTCACATGCTTATGGTGCAAGCTGTATATTCAATATAAGGCTTTACACTTGCACAATTGAACAACAAATATGTATGAGCTTTTCTCAATGTTTCATCATAAAACTTTGTTGAAACTCCTTTTCCTAATGGGCACCCAGTACTTGAAAAAATCTCTATAGCAGGACAATGACTAACATCAACATCTTCATTTCTACCCAATCAGTTAAATTTTGTCTCCTCATAATCAGCAAGATATAACGAGCAAATTGTCAAGCATTCCTAGCCAGATACCCTTCAGCAATAGATCCTTCAGGGCGACTTCTATTCCGCATATAAGACTTGAGTGTGCTTAAGTACCTTTCAATTGGGTATATCCATCGATATTAAACTAGACCTGCAATTTTAGCTTCACTTGCTAAATGAATAGTTAGATGCATCATGACATTAAATAATGATGGAGGGGATACTCTCTCTAATTCACAAATAATAATTGCAATATCTTTCTCCAGTTGTACCACATCATGCAGATTAATTTCGATGAAGCATAATTTTTTGAAATATCTACTCACAGATTTTGGCAAAGTTTTTTTTCAGAGAAATGGGCAATAATTCCTACATCAAAATGTAATAGTCCATGACTCTTAAGTCCAAGTATTTTCGATGGATTCAATTGAACACAACTTGACAAGTTTGCTACATATCCATTTGATACCTTGACTCCTTCCAAAGCCTTGCAAAAGATAGTCTTCTCTTTTTTGTTTAGCACAAAAGAAGCTGGGGGTGTAAAAACCTTTCCATTTTCCTTCTGGACAGGATCCTTCAAAGTGGTATTAGAGCCATGATGTTAAGTCACCGGCAGATGTCCAATCCTGCAGAATGCCACGTTCCAAACCCAAATGATCAATCTGGGTATGAGGGGGTGTGTTGAGAATCCCACATCGGTTAATGAAAGAAAATAATTACTACTTATAAAGACTTGGACAGTCCTCCCCTCTTGAGGTACCTTTTGGGGTGAGTTAGGCTCAAACCCAAATTTTAGCACATGTCATTCAAAAATTATCAATCATATAAAAAATTTTCCAAAAACAATTCCAAAGAATTGAACAAAGTCATTTTAAAAACTTTTCGTCATCCTCCAACTCTCCGAATTAACAGAGAAATAAGTAAAGATTCATGGATATTTTAATCAACAAAAAGGAATGCTCTTTACTAAAAAAAAAGAACAACCTGCATAGACTAAAAATGATACACGGCCACTTTAGATGAATAGTCATAGAATTCCAAAACGTTCAAAATTTAGTTGAATTGTCAGATAAGTTTTCAAGAACCAACCGAATCAGTACTTTGATAGTTTAAAATAAGCCTCAACTACTTTGACTTTAAAGTGCCCAAATTCTCTTATTTCAACTAAACAATTGTCGCAAAACTCCTCAAAAGTACATTAAAAATTCATGAAAACAATATGTAGCATTACGAGTACAATGAAACTTTGTATAAAACTATCTTAACTAACATTACGAGTAGCATCCTAAAGGTATTTGACACGTATAAACATAAAATAAATGAAATCTTCATAGACTAGATTCACAAGTAGTTACACTTCTAAAATTTTTACATAAACAAATAGATGTTCAAATACACAAAGTTTAATGATACTCAATATCAATTTTTAATTATTGAATTCGTTAGGAAAGAGTCACACAGATACTAGTATAACATTTCCTAATGGGGCTACATACACACAAATATTAGGTATAACATCCCCAGTCAGACTACAAATTAGGACACATCCCTTCACAAGTCTCACCATATTTAAATTCAATCATTAATAAATACTTCACTAGTACAGATTTCAAACATCTAAAATTCACAATTTTTTAAAGAACACTTTAAACTAAATTTTTACCCCGACAGAGTTTTCCACATCTAAAAATATTCACAGTATAAAAATAATTCAAAACATGCTCATTCTAACTTTCATACTTAAATCATTCACAAAACTTGAACAGTGCTAAATTACTCAAAATCACAATTTTATAAAAAATGGATAATTCACAAAAATCATAAATTTTATATTCATTACCTCAAAATGCCCACAAAAACTCCAATCACAGCTATAGATCGAATCACACACCTAAAAAATTTGTGCATGAATCCTTACACTTACTAGGCAATACAAATTAAACCTTTTATTAAAAGTCTTTTATAAATACACCAATGACTCCCTTTCCTCAAAATCTAAAATTACAAACAAGGTCTTAGAATTTATTACCTTAATCACTTAACCCTCTTGGGTTGGATTATTTCAATTTAAGTGTTGGACGATAGAAAAATCTTATTGGATTGTTATAAATTATTTAGGGACGTCCCTAATAATAGAAAATAAACTTTGAGAACCATAACGAGTCAAGACCTAAACTTTAGAGACTAAATAAACCATTTTTCCTTTTTAATTTTTTTGCAAAATAAGTGGTTGTATTAAGCAATGGAAAATAAATTAGACAGATAGATAAAAGACAAACCCTCAATATCCATGGTAATATAAATAAAACCTAACTTCAGAATCTTTGAATGGATACAAAACATAAAATAAATAACAAACAAACGCAAATCTAATCTTCTTTTAGCATTTTCAAAACCCGCTCTTCGCACCACGAGCATGTCGAAAACAATCTCTACCTTACCCGTCAATAGAAATCCAAAAGACTTTGTTCGTATCAGTTAATTTTCTTCAGGATTCCCTAAGATAGAGGTAAATAACTAATATTTGGCCCATATCTTAATAGGGTTTCAAGAAATCTTATTAAAAAAGAAAAGAAGTGAGATTTGAAAAAATCAAGAAAAAACATGCTTGTGGATATGATTAAAAGATTTGGAAATAAAGAATAAATATGGAAAAAAAATTTCATAAATTTAATAGAAAACAATTTATTATGTACAAACATCCAGGGGTACAAAAGGAAAAACATGAAGTTAGAAAAAAAAAAAAAAAAAGGACTTTATATCACACTGCTCTCTGCTACCATGGAGCTACTTCTTCTTCCCCTCGTCCCAACACCGCCTCCCCTCCTGTCGCCGCTACCTTCTTTTTCTTCCTCCCACTACAAAAAAAAAAAAAAAAAAAAAAAAAAAGAAATGAGTTTTTTTTTTTTTTTTTTTTTGTTGAGGTTTTAGCAAAATAAAAAAATAAGTATGAATAAGGATGTTTCAATCTCTTTATTTTTCTGCAATTTTTTGAGGTAAAACAGAGGAAATTTCTTAAAAATCTTAGGCTATTTTTGAACAGATTCAAGTTCTAACTCCACAGGAGCAACTAATTCAGCATTACATCTAAAAGGATCTTGAATGTTCACCAAAAGGGACTTAAGATTTTCACTAACTGAATCATCATCAATGGATCTTGATGATTTGGGAATTAAAGTGTAAACTTCTTGAATATCAAAGCTCCGGAAGCTCAAGCCTTTCTAAGATGCTAGAAAGCAAATAATCTCTACAAGCAAATAAACTTATGATGAATATTAAAAACGATACTTTTGTTCTTTCCATAAATGATCGAAGATTGAAAGTTTCTAGTAGGGAAAACAATATGATGTTTTCTGTCTATTACGGTAAAATAGTTTACATTATATAGATGTCAAGTATTGACAAATCCTAAACAAACTATAACTGGCAAGTTAATCTAAGTATGACTAGGAAACATAAATATAATTATATATGAACTAATAATAATCCTAATCCTATAATAATGCTACAATCCTTAACATTCCCCTTCAAGTTGGAGTATGAATGTCTGAAATGCCTAACTTGGAAGCTAAACGATAAAAAAGAGTAGGATAAAGAGCTTTAGTAAGAATATCGATAGGTTGAAGGTCGCTGTGAATGTAGGCTGGAAAAATGAACCCATCTTGAAAAGCATCACGAATAAAATAACAATCAATTTCGATGTGTTTAGTACGTTCATGGAAAACGGGATTTTCGGCAATGTGAAGAGCAGCTTGATTATCACAATGTAATTGAATAGGGCGAGTGATAGGCACATGAAGATCACACAGTAGGCTAGATAATTACTTTAGCTCACATAAAGTTATTGCCATAGATCGATATTCAGCTTCGGTAGAAGAGCAGGAAACGATATGCTATTTCTTTGTTTTCCAAGAAATAAGAGATCCACCAAGTGAAATAAAATAGCCAGTGAGAGAATGTCGAGTAATTTGACAGGCAGCCCAATCAGAGTCACAATATGCAGTCAGTAAAGTGGAGATTTAGATTGGAGAAGAACACCACGACCATGACTGCCTTTAAGATATCGAACGACGCGGATAACGAATCCCAATGAGCATAGCGAGGGGTGTGCATAAACTGAGCGAGTGTATGTATTGCGTATGCAAACTCGGGTCTAGTAAGAGTAAGATAGATTAGCTTGCCGATGAGTCTGCAGTAGCGATCTGATTTATTAAAGGAAGATCCAGAATCTTTGGACAATTGATGATTAGGTTCCATAGGAGTAGAAGCTGGTTTGGCCCCTAACATACCAGTTTCTGAGAGACTTTCAAAGTGTATCTTCGTTGACATAAAAATAAACCTGATGGATTTCGTGTAGTTTCAATACCTAAAAAATATTTGAGAGGGCCCAAATCCTTCATATGAAAGCACTTATTTAAGGAAGCTTTGAATTTATTTAGAGTGGAAATGGAGTTTCCAATAAGTAATAAATCATCCACATAAATAAGAAACATAAAAAAATATTTTCGTGAGAGTATGTGGAAAGAGAATAATCTGCATAGGATTGGGAAAAACCACTCTTACAAAGGGCGGCAGTAAGCTTGGAAAACCAACACCGAGGAGCTTGGCGAAAGCCATATAAAGATTTCTTTAGAAGACAAACCTGTCCGCAGAAGAAGGGACAAAAACCAAATGGGGGTCTCATATAGACTTCTTCTTGTAAATCGCCATATAGAAACGTCCATCTGATGGATAGGCCAATTTCGAGCAGTAGCAATAGAAAACAATGTACGAACTGTGACCATTTTAGCAACTGGGCAAAGGTGTATGTAAAATTAATACCTGCCATTTTTGTATTACCCAATATCACCAAGCGTGCTTTATATCACTCGATGGCGCCATCTGTTTTGTATTTAATGCGAAAAAATCATTTACTACCAAGAGCACGTTTTCCAGGAGGCAGGGATGTGACGGACCACGTGCCATTCGAGCGCATTAATTTCTTGGCACATAGCGGCGCACCATTTAGGATCATATACTGCTTCAAAGTAGGTGATGGGCTCAGATTTTGTGGCTACAGATGCTAAAAAATGCCTGTGTGAAATAGAAAATTTTTCATAGTCCAACAATTATGTTATTAGATAAAGAGACGTATCTGAGAGGTCCGACGAAGGTGAGAGAGCAGAGGAGGAATGAGATATAAGGGATTTCCAGATTGTGTTGCAGTCATAATCTCAGAGTCGGGCTGTAATTGTTTTTATTCGAGTGTTTTTTCTAGTTCCAAGATTTGGATGATTTTCCTGTGAATTTTGTTGGTCAATCCCGAATGGAGTAGCTGGCAGCGATTTAGAATGCATTGGAGCAGAGGAGCATGAACTTGGTGAGGACATTGGAGCGGCTAGATTGGTGGAGTAGGTTAGCGCACCTGGAAGATTTGTGTCGTTTGGCTGAAAACTAATGTGGGCTGAAGAACGAGGCCTAGTCGCTGGGCCATGGGAGGAAGACAACTACACAGGTCGCGTAGTTGGGCCGCGAGAAGGAGAGGTATTTGGGCCGCGGGAGCTGCTGGGCTAGCGGACGACACTTGGGCTGCGAGGGGTTGAGCCGTTTAGGCCACACGGAGGAGCATCTGGGTTGCGCAGACTTGGGCGAGCATCTGGGCGGCACACATTTGGGCCACGCAGAGGAGCGTCTGGGCCTGGTGAAGGTTGTTCCAGCGGTGGGCTGTGTTGGGCCGACAAGAAGGTTGGATTGGGCAGAGGATCTGGGCCGCACAGAAATTGCTGGATTGGTGGATTGGGTCCAGTTGCTGGACATATGCTCCCCCTGTTTTGGGAGCCCAATATGTGTTCCCCAAAATTGTACAATTGTGAAAAATCTATGGTATTTATTGAAGTGTCCGGTCTCTCCTGATATGGAAATCTTGTCTCATCAAAAATCACATCTCGGGATACAAGGAATTTTTCTTTTTGCAAGTCATAAAATCTCCAACCTTTCTTGTTAAGGGCGTAACCAAGGAAGACACATATGCGACTGTGAAAGCGAAATTTATCTTTGGGTAGATCATGGTCATAAACATAAGCTAAACACCCAAAACTCTTAATGTGAGAGTAGGAGGGCTTTTTCCCATATAACAACTCATAAGGAGTCTTTCATATAAGAATTTTGAAGGTGTTTGATTCGTGAGATAACCGGCCGTCAGAACACATTCTCCCCAAAATTTGATTGCCAAATTTGCTTGAAAACGCAAAGCCCGGACGAGATTTAGAATATGATGATGCTTGCATTCGACCCTTCTATTTTGTTGTAGGGTACCAGGGATAGTAGTTTGATGTATTGTGCCTTGAGCTAAAAAATATGATCTGAGGTAGACAAACTCTGTTCCATTGTCACTTTGAACTATTTTTATGGTTTTGTGGAATTGGGTTTGGACCATAGCAAAGTAATCTTTTAGGATGGATGCAACTTCATGTTTCTCAGAATGTAAATATATCCAGACAACCCAAGAATAATCACCTAATATAGTTAAAAAATAAGAGGCTCCTATGGTAGCTGCCATTTTGTATGGTCCCCACAAATCACAATGAACTAAGTCAAAAATCGCAGAAGCTTTATTTATACTTAAAGGAAAATACTTATGTGTCTGCTTAGCACGTAAGCAAATATTACAAGGATTAGTCTTGTGAATAGAAATCACCAAAAAATTATTTACTACAAAATCCGAAGGATGACCCAATTGAACATGCCATAATGTGCTTGAATCAAGGACTTCACTAGAAAAAGCATATAAATCTGAGAAATGCAGATATTTGTAGAAGAAAATCTCATTCCTTTGCTCACCCACTCCAATCGGCCTCATTGAGGTACGGTCCTGTATAACACAAAAATTATCAGACAGCGTGATAAAACAATGGGATTCTCGAGTCAATTGGGACAAGGAAATTAATTTACATTTAAGCTCAGGAATAAAGAACACTCTGAGAAGTTTAAGTCTAGGATTTAAGGAAACCGTTCCTTCTTGTAGAGTGAATGTGTTAGCACAATTAAGCAGACCAATAGATATATGGGTAAATATTATTTAAATTTTTTAGAAAATCTTTCATACCAGTCATATAATGAGAACATCCTGAATCCAAAATTCATAAATTATGCATACCAAATAATTTTTTGGATGGAGTGGCATTTATGTCATTTTTGTCATTTAGGATGGTCAATAATTTTGACCATTGACTTTGGGATAAATTGGAAAAGTGGTTTGAGAAACCCACTTTCCTGTTGCTTTCTCCTGTCGGCTCATTTGTCGCTATAAAGCAGCCATGGAAGTCGTCCATCGCTGTATCACCAGCTCCATTACCTGCGTCTCGGACAGCGGCACTTCTAGCCCAGCCGTCAACGTCGCTTGCTGCTCCCTACTGCTGCTGCAGAGGTTGGCCAGCTCGACTTGTTTGCTGTGTTCCAGTGGTGCGCCTGGTTCTGCCTCTTGCTGCTTGCTGCCCACGACTGTGGCTTGCCTGAGCTGCGCGGCTGCCGGTGCTGGTAAAGGTATTGCGGGGCCACCAATCTGGGTACCCTATGAGCTGAAAACAGTCTGAGATTTCATAGCCACTTTTATTACAGTGACTGCAAAATAAAGTAGAGTTTGAGGATGAATAGGGTGTTCCAGCGACGGCAAAGGCGACGCCGTCGCTGTTGTATTCCATCATCCGTGCTGAATTCCAGTGCTGCTCTTCCTTACACATTTGGGCAAGAATCATCTTTAATTTTGGCATTTGCTCCTATTGAATCAGAAAAGATCTAACAGTGCCATAAGTTGCACTATTTAATCCCATAAAAAATTGAAACACTTTTTTTTCCTCCCTTATAATCACTACCAATAATTATGTGCCGTTGGAAGATGGGAGTTGAGTGTAATTTTCTAACTCATCCCATAATTTCTTCAAGCATGAATAATACCCGTTTATTGAATCTCCCCCTTGTTTACAGTTTGCCAAGGCCGTTTTTAATTCATATTTTCGTGGTCTATTTGCAACTAAAAATCTTTTCTTTAAATCTGACCATAATTCATTAGCCCTCTCAGAGTAATTTATGGAAGATCTGAGGGAAGGCTCTATAATATTGAGGATCCACGAACTTATCAGAGTATTAATTTCCCACCATTCTTCCTCTTTGTTTGGAGTATCTTCTGGAATGGGAATTGTTCCATCTACAAATCCCAATTTTTTCTTTGCACGTAAGGCTAAGTGTATAGCTTTTGCCCACTAGGCAAAATTGTTGTCTTTTTTGTTTTCTTTCAATTGGACGGTCGTGATGATGAGCCCAGGACCGTCGGAGGATGCTACAAAGTAGGCGTCTCTCTTTGATCCACGAACATAGCTTTCTTCTACCATGTTGTTATCAACATTACCGGCATCTTCTTTGTTGTTATTCATTATGAGAATTTTGATAAAGGCTCTAATACAATGAAAGTTTCTAGTAGGAAAAACAATATGATGTTTTCTGTCTATTACTGTAAAATAATTTACATTATATAGATATCAAGTATTAACAAATCCTAAACAAACTATAACTGGGAAGTTAATCTAAGTATGACTAGGAAACATAAATATAATTATGCATGAACTTATAATAATGATAATAATCCTAATCCTATGACAATGCTACAATCCTTAACAAAGATTCAAATTGGTGTTTGAGAACATAGTCTGGATTTAATTGAGAAAGAGATTTCAAATATCTTTCTTTAATATTCCACTTTCCTCTGCAGTTATACAGTTTCCCACTTTAGCTTTGGTCTCAAACTTACCAGTCAATACTTACAGTGCCAGTGGGGTTGTTGTTGGCAGAAGTGGTGGTGGCATTAGTGGAGGAGGTGGAGATATTATGATTTGCATTAATTTCGATGTTTTTGGACTTCGTGTTTTCCTTATTTACCTTGCTATATCTAATGACTAACTGTGTTTTTGTTAAATATAAACAAAATTTGTATCAAACCTCTTATTATTGGGTTTAAAGCTCGAAAATTTATTAAGAATTTTAAATTATAAAAATAATAATTAGGTATTTTTTATTTAATAAATGAAAATTTGTTAGAAATTAAATATAATAATTATTTTTAATAATTTACTACAATATTTATACTGTTGTAATGCATATAGTCTTTACATGATAGAATCTTTAACCTTTGGTCATTGGGTTTGGATGCCACCAAATTCTATTGCATTGAGACTAAATATTTAAATAATAGGACTAAAACTTAGAGTTATTGAAGTAAAAGTAGTTAATTAAATTGCAACAAGTAAACAAGTGTAAGATGATTATTTTTACAAATGATTCATTTCATATCATTAATAGAGATTAGCTAAACATTTAAATTCTATGTTCTAAATTAAGTGCACTCGGACTCTTATTATAGACATTATGTTAAAATATTAGACTTAGCCTAATTTCACTAATATTAGACTTCAGCATAATTTCACTGCACAAGATATATAATATGAGTTATATAGAATTTTGAATAAGCTCATCTTCCCACTAAGGATCTCCACTTCTGGAAGCCAAGGTCACCAATCTTTACTCTGCTACACATAAGAAAGTAAGGCTTATAAACCTTGTAATGAGAACATTGATTCCCCAATTTGAATGAGAAAACCTTAGAAGAGTGAAGTAACTAGAACTCAATCATTACAAATCAAAGGACCAAACTCAATCAACCCTAGGAGAACAAGAAAACCAAAATCTATAGAATATTAGAATTATGATTCATTAAGAATCTCTTAACTCATCCAATTCAAATTTTCCTAATAAATTTCATACAAGGAATTATGTTGGAGATATCACATCAGTATGTGATTCCCCTAGATTATCTTGGATTCTATAAGAGATTATTTGGTTAAAATCCTATATTGATTATAACTAGGATACTTTGTATTATGCTATTATTATAGCAGTATTCCTTATTAGTGGTTGGTTAGAATCCTATATTGATTAGGATTAGGATACTTTGTAGCCTATAAATAGTAGATCATAATGAATAAGAAATCAATCAAGACGATCAATTGAAGCATTCAATATTATTCTTCTTTGTGCCCTAAATTTCTTAACATGGTATCAGAGCCAGAGCCAGGTTTGAAAAAGAAGAAAAAGAAAAAAAAAATCTTTCACATCTATGACTTTATTCTCTTTTCATTCAGCTTGAACAATTCTTTTCGTTTAGTTTGAACACATTTTTTTTAGGTTTCTAATATTTCTAATTTGCTTCAATAAAAATTTAGGAGATTATATATATATTTTTTATAAATCATATTCAAGTCAGGTAGCTTCATCGACAAATATTTGAAGCACCTAAATTTAGAAATTGAAATTGGAAATTGATGGTTGCTTTATTGAAAAAAACTCTAAAGCGACATCAAAAGAATTTTCGATGATGGATTACAGAAGCCACTACGACTGATAGAAGAAAACCACAACGACTGCGACTAATGGAAGAAGATCACAACGACTGCGACTGATGGAAGAACCACAGCGACAGCGATTGATGACAAAAAAAACCACAGCGACAGCGATTGATGACAAAAACCATAGCGACAGCGAGTGATGGTAAAGACCACGGCGACGGATGGTGGAAGACTACCGGGATGTGCAATTTGCACGTTATGAAAAAAAATTGAAAATTATGGCAAGTTGGACATGCAATTTTGCACGTTCCAACTTGAGGGAGGGTGTTGGAGATATCACATCAGTATGTGATTCTCCTAGATTATCTTGGATTCTATAAGAGATTATTTGGTTAGAATCCTATATTGATTATAACTAGGATACTTTGTATTATGCTATTATTATAGCAATATTCCTTATTAGTGGTTGGTTAGAATCCTATATTGATTAGGATTAGGATACTTTGTAGCCTATAAATAGTAGATCATAATGAATAAGAAATCAATCAAGACGATCAATTGAAGCATTCAATATTATTCTTCTTTGTGCCCTAAATTTCTTAACAAATTATCAAATCCTAGATAAATGAGAATTACCTAGAAGAACCCAAGAACCTTAATAAAGAATTCTCTCAAATTTTAATATATTCAAACTTGGTAATTACAAGAGAATATTTAGGATGCATGTCTGTATAAGAACCACATGACCTAATTTCAACCCCCAGCATTTAGGAAAGGACTAAAAGGTAAATTGGGCATCAAGGCACTTATTTCAAAGTCAAAGTTTTGGAAGAACCGAAATCAAAATAAGGCATAAAAATATCAAAACAAGTCTGAGAGAAACAAACACCATCCACAGCAGTTTTGCAGTAGAAATGGAGCAACTATCCTCTCAGGAAGTGGATCATCTGCAACGAAGCACAAAGAGAATCAAGGATGGAGGCCACACAAGCCCACAGAAATTGTTATCCTACAAGGACACTATGCTACAACATCAAAAAGTATGTACTGAAGACGTCAGATACACTCTGCAACACATTAGTGTGAATGAAGAATCTGATAATGAGGAAGTTATGGATAACATTCCCACTGTGAAACTAAGGATGAAAAAAGGAGAATCCAGGCTCCTTTGTCCCAAGCTCTTATCTGCAAGGCCTAGGGGAGAAGTCTAGGCTATCAATATTTCAGCTCCCAGTGAAACAACTATGGAACCTACATGGAGACTTCCAAATTATTGGTTTGGGGAAGGACTTTTTCACTGTCCGCTTTAATATGGAAGAAGATTTTCATGAAGTCATCCAAGAGGCGCCATGGTTCATTAACCACCAATTCCTCTTGGTAAGACTTAGGCAACCACATTTTTACATAAAAGAAGCTCAAACAGATGTCACGGTAGTGTGGATCCGTCTACCAGAGTTACTTGTGGAATACTATGATTTAAAAGTCCTAAAGCAGATTGGGGAGCTACTAGGTACAGTTTTACGTATTGATACAAGAACGGCTCAGCCGGTGGGGGGCGGTATGCAAGACTCTGCATTCAAGTGCAAACCAACAAACCCTTACAACCAAGCATTAGGATAGGCAGCCATGTTCAAAAAGTTCGATATGAAGGTATACAACTGTGTCTCAAATGTGGTTGTTTGGGTCATGAGTCAGAGTTCTATACCAGTGGAAGACAGCAGGAAGCAACTGAGGAACAAACTGTAAGCCGTAAAGGCACATTTGAAATGTTTTGATTAGAATTAATATGTACCTTGTGATAATTAGAAATAGTTTTATATAGAAGAATAAAAGATGCATAAGAGAAGTCTCAAGGATAATTTACAAAGAAGTAAAAGAATCAAGTTGAATACTTGAAGACAAGAAGAATAGTTAGGGATATCTTATCAGGTAATTTTGTAAAATTCTCAAACTTGTTTCTTTTGATTTTTGATCAATTAGGTTAGCTCCTTAGAAAAAAATATTTTTGACAAACTATCCTTCAAAAAGACTAAGTGTTCTTAATAAAATTTTGATGTTTTAAATGTATTACACATGTTTTAAAGAGCATCAAGAATATATGTTTTAAAATGTAAAGGAAAATGTATATTTTACAGGAAAATAGGTTATCTAATTTTCTATCATAAGACTAAAACCGGTCATCTGATTTTTTGTTACTGAGAAAATTGGACGTCCAATTTTCGAATTTTCACAAAGAAAATCAGTAATCCGATTTTAAAATCGATCATCCGGTTTTTTCAAGCCTTTTAAAAATCAGTCTTCCTATTTTGAAAGACGGTCGTACTATTTTAAAATCAATTATTCGATTTTTTCAAGCCTTTTTAAAAATTGGTCTTCCTATTTTGAAAAGATCTTCCTATTTTTTGTTCATAAGAAAATTGGATGTCCTATTTGAAAAACCGGTCGTCCGATTTTCACTTTTACTATAAAAAAATGACCATTGGCTGATAGTAATGGTTAGTTTTTTACTTCATGTATAAAATGACATTTGATCAGCCATAAATTTTTTCAGTAGTTAAAAGAACATTTAAGAAAATTTTTAAGGGCATTAAAGAACACATTTCTAATCTTCTTTATCCTGCAAAAACAAAAGGAAAAATCTCCTTGGAACTTCATCATTGATCATCTTTCAAAGAAGGAGAAAAAGGGAGCTTGTAGAAGCATTAAATCAAGTTCTATCTTCCCCTTTTCAAGCTTCTTTGGTAACATTGTTCCATCCCTACTCTTTTATATTAACTTGTGATAAAAGATTTTGTGAAAAACCCTTTGGGTGATCATCTTATAGTTGTTATATTGTTTTGGTTTGTAAACTTTGAGGTTTGAGCGCAAAACCTTTAAGGGTAATCCTCATTGTGATATTGTATAAAAACTTGTGATTAATAGATTTGTGAAGTCTTTGAGTTGAGTCTCAAATAGTAGATGTAGCTGAGAGAGTGAATCACTATAAATACTTTGTCTCTTTTCTTTGTGGCTTACTTTTTATTTTTATATTTATTATCTAATCTTTGATCATAAAAGAGATTTTGTTTGGTTAGGAATTTATTAAAAAAGGAATAATTAAATTTTTCTTCAAACAAAATTGAATGTTTTAATTAAAATTTTTCAAAAATTTTTTAATTAGCTAAAAATCATATTCACCCAGTAAGGTTTTTCACAAACCGTTCATAAGGTGGTGACCACAAAGCAGCAATCCACCATCCCATCACTGGAATGCACTTCCCTTGGGGAGTGGAGTGTGGTAACTCACAGGAGAAAGCCAAATGCCGATACCAGTAAACTGAAGACAAAAATTGATGAGAAGAATGGTACAAAAAATATGTCAGAAAATACCAATGCCCACTATGTTGATCTGGACGATCCAAATTAACCTCTGACATCTCAGAATATTTCAAACATTTGGAAGCCAAAAAAGTTATTAGAAACCAAAAGACCAGATGAGAACCCAATCCATGACTCAGCATGTAGTGAGAAACTAGGAAAAGGGAAATCAATTGACCGCTCAACACCTCTCTCACTGGTCACGTACTCCGTAAAACAAAATCAAGAGAGATTAGCTCCATCTTCATCAAAAACCACACCCCTAATCTATAGGAGGCGCCTTAACCTAAAATTCACTAAGAAGGATACCCTATATACCCAAGGAGGGGAAAGTTTGACCAACATGAAGAGGGAAAAATCCCAAGCCCAACATTACTTGGTGGAGTTGGCAGTGCAGATATGAAGAGACAGAGGGATATCTTCAAAACTCTCCCATTCAAGAACGATTAGCTCACCCAATTCAGCCTCTAACCCCCCAAAACAAACCAATGAGCTAACAAAACTCCAGCCAAAACATGGACAACTACAGCCCAATTTGGCGCACAAGGATCACTCCGCCAAGAAAAACCTACCATCCTCCGGCACAAAACTTCAAGCACAGCCCCTTCCACACGGACAGATTTTCATCCAACAGACACGAACACCAAGTGGAGTTCCAGCCCCTACAACAAGAGCAGACCAAAATGTTGGAAAGATCCCTCACCAGCCCCCAACAGCCTCTGAATTTGGACCACCCAGCAGCGCAGAAGGATCCATATGCCAGATTTATGCACACTTAGAGCCAGTGGGACAAGTGAGTGATAGATTGGACCAAATGGTTGATGTAGCAGACGATGATCTTAATAGAGACCTCCCAGACTCTATGGATGATGATGAATCATCAGACTGCATGGAGCTGCCTAAACTTACCAGAAATTGAAAAGGAAGACGAGGGAAGCAGACTGCCTCTGAAGCACGTGGAAAAAACTTTAAAAGAATCACAGTTAATCTGGCTTCTAAACTCACAAAAAATTCAAGCCTTCCTAGTCACAACAGGTCAGGACGTGGCAGGGTTCAAATTGTACCTAGCAGCGAGGTGGAACTTGGACAATAATAACTTCGACTATGCATGCACCCTATTCCCTTGGATGAGCAATTATTGGACCCCTATGGACAATCTGGAGGCAGTGATAATCAACATCAAAGCCTTACCAATGAAGATACTCATGTGGAATATTAGAGGGGCAACTAGTCCCCAAAACAAAAACATATACTGGAACTGCTTCGGGTTCATAAACCTGGGGTTCTTGTTTTGGTAGAGACAAAATTATGGTTTGAGAGCTAAAGAGATATGTCAGCAACTTTCTTTCGATGGGGTAGAAAGGGTGGATCCAACTAGCTTGGTAGGACTGATATGACTTTTGTGGTAGAAGAGAGACATGGAGATGGAAATCATTGCAAAATCAGACCAAGTTGTTCATGTGATGGCTAAGATGAGTAATACCTCCTCTCCTTGGATTTTTAGTGTTTATACTTCCCCCCAATTTGAACCTCGTAAAACTCTCTGGCACAATATGAAAAGTCTTTCTATGTCTCATGATAATCCTTAGGCTCTCATTGGTGATTTTAATGATATTTTGAACTCTTCTAAAGAGTGGGGGGCTGCATACCCTGCTATAGCCGTACGAAAGCATTCCAAGATTGTGTAGATTTGTGCTATCTGTTTTATATAGGTAGTTCTTGCCCTCGCTTACTTGGACTTCTGTTAGACATAACTGTATCTCTATGCGGCAGCGCCTCGATAGAGGGCTATGCGATGTTAAGTGGTGTCTTTTGTTTCCCGAAGCAACCATTTTACAACTTTCGCGTACTAGTTCTGATCATTGTCCTATTCTTCTCAATTCAAACCCAGGCATTATTCCAACTTGTTCACCATTCAGATATGAATCCATGTGGGCATCTCATCCTACCTTTCCGTCCTTTGTCCGTAGTTGTTGGGAGCTTCGAAAGGGTTCTTTCACCAGGCAGATTGAGAGTTTTCAGACAGAGTCTAGACTTCGGAATAGGATACCTTTGGTAATGTGTTCAAGAAGAAGAAGGACCTTCTTGCTAGACTTAATGGCATTCAAAGTAGCGCTAGTTATAGCCACTCATTTTCCCTTAGAAATCTAGAACAGAGCCTGCTATCATAATATTACAAAGTGTTAAGAAATTTAGGGCACAAAGAAGAATAATATTGAATGCTTCAATTGGTTTTCTTGATTTGTTTCTTATTCATTATGATCTACTATTTATAGACTACAAAGTATCCTAATCCTAATCAATATAGGATTCTAACCAACCACTAATAAGGAATACTGCTATAATAATAGCATAATACAAAGTATCCTAGTTATAATCAATATAGGATTCTAACCAAATAATCTCTTATAGAATCCAAGATAATCTAGGAGAATCACATACTGATGTGATATCTCCAACACCCTCCCTCAAGTTGGAACGTGCAAAATTGCATGTCCAACTTGCCATAATTTTCAATTTTTTTTTTCATAACGTGCAAATTGCACATCTGGTAGTCTTCCACCATCCGCCATCTGTGGTCTTTACCATCACTCGCTGTCGCTATGGTTTTTGTCATCAATCGCTGTCGCTGTGGTTCTTCCATCAGTCGCTGTCGCTGTGGTTCTTCTTCCATCAGTCGCAGTCGTTGTGATCTTCTTCCATCAGTCGCAGTCGTTGTGATCTTCTTCCATTAGTCGCAGTCGTTGTGATCTTCTTCCATTAGTCGCAGTCGTGGTTTTCTTCCATCAGTCGCAGTGGCTTCCGTAATCCATCATCGAAAATTCCTTTGATGTCGCTTTAGAGTTTTTTTCGATAAAGCAACCATCAATGTCCAATTTCAATTTCTAAATCTAGGTGCTTCAAATATTTGTCGATGAAGCTACCTGACTTGAATGTGATTTATAAAAAAAATATAATCTCTTAAATTTTTATTGAAGCAAAATTAGAAGAAATATTAGAAACCTAAAAAAGAACTTGTCCAAACTGAACGAAAAGAGAATAAAGTCATAGATGTGAAAGATTTTTCTTTTTTTTCTTTTTCTTCTTTTTCAAACCTGGCTCTGGCTCTGATACCATGTTAAAATTTGGGCTTGGGCCTAACTCACCCCAAAAGGTACCTCAAGAGGGGAGGACTGCCCAAGTTTTTATAAGTTGTAATTGTTTTCTTTAATTAGCCGATGTGAGATTTTCATTCTCAACACACCCCCTCACGCTCAGGCTGATCATTTTTGGGCCTGGAGCGTGGCATTTTGCAGGATTAGACATCTGCGGGTGGCCCAACATCATGGCTCTGATACCATGTTAGAATTTGGGGCACAAAGAAGAATAATATTGAATGCTTCAATTGGTTTTCTTGATTTGTTTCTTATTCATTATGATCTACTATTTATAGACTACAAAGTATCCTAATCCTAATCAATATAGGATTCTAACCAACCACTAATAAGGAATACTGCTATAATAATAGCATAATACAAAGTATCCTAGTTATAATCAATATAGGATTCTAACCAAATAATCTCTTATAGAATCCAAGATAATCTAGGAGAATCACATACTGATGTGATATCTCCAACACAAAGTCCTTAAGGAAGAGTTCTTATGTGCAATGAAATCGCGACTAGATTGGATGATGTAGGCCGACTTGAACACTACTTTTTTTTTTATACAACTATAGTTTGTAGAAGGAGGAGAAATAAGGTGTTTTGTATTAGGAATCAGAATGGAGTATTGGTTTCTGATAGTAAAGATATTGCCCAAGCTTTCCAAAGTCACTATAACCACCTTTACCTCACCGACCACATCTCTTCCAACCGTCATTCTAATCTCTCCTTTGTAGGTTTGTGCCAGATTGAGGATAATCTGTGGGGCCCATTAGTAGCCATTCCTAGTGAATCGGAAGTTAGGAAAGCCCTTTGGGATATGAAAACCCTTTAAATCCCCAGGACCAGATGGCCTGCAGCTCCATTTCTTTCAAGTTAGCTGGGATATCACTAAAAACTTCCTAGTGAACCTTATAGTTTTGGCTTTCACTCATAAATCCTTTGATCCAAGGTTTAATCATACCTTCCTCTGTTTGATCCCAAAATGTGACAAGAAAATTTAAACCAATTCAGACCGATCAGCCTCCTCAATACCCCTTACAAAGTCATCACGAGAATCATTGTAAATAGAATTCGACTAGTGTTGAATACAATTGCCTCGCCTCTTCAAGCTAGTTTTTTACCTAAGAGAAGAGAGACAAACAATGTCATTTTAGTAAATGAAGTACTGGATTCTTTTAAGAAAAAATATGGTAAAGAGGATTGGATGGCCATTAAAATTGATCTAGAAAAAGCCTGTGATAGACTAGAATGGAGTTTTACCGACACAACCTTTTGGCCTTTAATTTTCCTCTTCACCTCGTTGATCTCATCATGTATTGTGTGTCTTCACCTTCCATGGCTATTCTCCATAATGGCGTCCCTACGAAATTCTTTCTTCCTTCCAGGGGCATCAGACTAGGTGTTCCTCTATCACCCTATATCTTCATCCTTTGCCTAGAAGTCTTAGTGGGTTAAATTCAGAAAGCCATAGAGGCACGGGCTTGGGATCCTATCACCATTGGTCAATCCGCAAAAAAATTGACCGTCTACACCGTAATTTTCTTTGGGGTAGCAGTGAGGAAAAAGGAAAATCCATGGAGTTAAATGGGCTAATGTTACCACGCTTAAGAATAAAAGGGGTCTAGGGATTAGGAGTTTAGTCCATGCAAATAAAGTTTCAGCAGCTAAATTTGTTTGGAAGGTCAAAACAGATAGGAAAGCTACTTGGGCTTAGGCAGTGAGGGGGGGAATTTGAGTAAGATCAAGCCCAACAAACCCACCCTGAAGAATAGACCGGGCTCAGTCAATAGAACTTTTATCAAACAGGGCTTGGACTTATTTCATAAAGGATTAGGCTAGACCATAGGAGATGGACTGACCATTGATCTTTGGGCTGACAATTGGCTTGGTACGGGTCCTTTGATAGATGAGTTAATTGGGCCCTTGACCCAAGGAGAGGATTTACTTACCCTTAGCCATATTTTAAAACCTGGAAGCTTCTAGGATCTCTACCGCCTCTCCTTCCCTATTCCGTCTGAACTCCAAAAACGCATTCATGCCATTCCCTTTAGCAACCTCGCCACCCGACCGGACAACACTAGATGGATTGGGACCAATAATGGAGAGTTTTCTTCGAAATCTGCTTGGAATCTCCTTCTTGATCAGGAACATACCGAAGATGGAAATTGGGACTGGGTGTGGGATGTTAAAGCTGCCCCGCGAATCAAGACTTTCTTTGGCTCTGCAACCATGACCGGCTGTAAACTAAGGAATTGCTACGCCGTCGTAGGGTTGTTGACTCCGCCATCTGCGAGGGTTGTAGAGGGGAGGAAGTGACGCTCGATGATCTTCTTCGTCGTTGTCCTAAAGCGATTGATCTGTGGCTAAAATTGGGCCTTCAGAACACTCTTACTTCTAGTCTATCTGTCCACAAATGGCTCGAAATAAATTCTTAAACGGACTCTATAAGCCAATTTAATAATCTTCCTTCTTCTACTTTGTTCGCTTATGCTTGTTGGACCATCTGGTACTACAGGAATAAGAGGAAATTTGAACCCCACTCTATCCTTCCTGATCATAAAAGCTTTTGCTTATCAAAGGCTGGTGAGTTTTACTAACGTGGACCAGATAATAAGGGCACAAGATCTACACGGTCTAGAATTATTTCATGGGTTCCCCGGCAGGGGGTTTTCTAAAACTGAACACTGATGGAGCTTCCAAGGGTAATTTGCCGGAGCTGGAGGTCTGATCCGTGATGAGCGGGGAAATAAGGTGATGGGCTTTTATAGGCACATCGGAACGACCACCAACACTATTGCGGAATTATGGGCAGTGCGAGATGGTCTGATCTTGGCTAGAGATAAAAATATCTCAAACATAGTGTTGGAGGTGGATGCAGAAGTGGTTGTGTATCTGCTCCAACAGGAACCGGTCCCTCTTCATCCTAGTTTTAATATTTTGTGTGATTGCAGGTCGCTGCTATCTATCTTCCAGTCAGTTTCTATTAGGCACGTCCACCGCGTGGGGAACAAATGTGCTGATTTTCTAGCTAATCAGGGATGTAATTATGCTAATTTGGATTATGTATGCTTATTTGAACCAACCCCTGAGCTAGGTGTTTTGTTAAGATTTGGATGCTAGGGAAGTCGGTACTGAGACATTTTGTACGAACTCCTTCTATTTTGGCTATTTAATTTCGCATTGTAAAAAAAAAAAAAAAGAAGAGAGAAACCAACACTGAATGGTGAAGAATGGGAACTGGATGCTACTCTGGACACATGATCTAACATGAAAAGGAAACAGTTGGTGGCAGCTAGCTAGTAGTAGCCGGGGCTGGCTAGGTCGGCGCAAGGATATTCATTAATGGATATTTGCAAGAAAGATATATATGGTATAACTTAGTGCTTTACATCTAAAGATCTTTATTTCAACAAAATAATCAAAGAGTTTGATTTCATACAAAACAAAGACAAATCTTGTATAACAAAAAGAGAGTGGGAGTGTAGGTAGTTTTCTTGATACTTTATATGTGTGGATGACATATTATTGATAAGAAATGATGTGATAATGCTGCATTTAAATACGGAAAATAAAGATAGAGAAAATCTCTATAGATAATTTTATTTAATATATGTAATTTATAGAAAAAAATCATCTTGTTTTGTGACATTTATATGTTTATATTTATGCCATTTAATGATATAATTGTTTATCATTAATGAATGCTTATTTGTCATTTAATTTTACTACTATTTATGTATTTAAATGACAAAGTCCTAAGAATAATATTAGTAAGAAAAAAATTGTAAGAGTTATGCCACTGGGATTCTTCACATATTAATATATATTATTTTTAAACTATTCTCAGTCATAGCATTAATAAGTAGGAATGTCAGTTATATGTTAATCGACCAATTAACTGTTATCATTTATTCGATCGGTTACCAATTACGTACTGTTTATTAATCAGTAGCTTTTCTTGTCACTAATATCGAAACCATTCGTTAATCAGTAACCATCAGTTACCAATCAAAAAATTAATTTTTTTATTTTTAAAATCAAAATTAAATTCTAAAAACATAACAAAAAATATAAAGAAAAACATCCAAAAAATGTAAATTATTACCTAATTGTTTAAACAACAAAAAAATAACAAAATCTAATAGCGAGTACATAAATGACTTCAAAAAAATAATGAAATGCAAATGAAAGTACATGAATTTCAAAAAATATTAAATATGAAAATGGATTACAATACAAAGATAATAAAATACAACATTACGTATCGGTATCGGTTTTTTCCGTTGGTAAAACTCTTTTACTAAATCTATTGGTTTCGATATTGGTCAACCTTAGTAAATACCAAACCCTAACGAATTTAGTATCGATTATATAATCTGTCATATAATCAGATGGTTACTGTTTGGAATCGGGAAAAAACTATACTACTGTCATCCCTATTAACAAGATGGAACCTTGTTATTGCGAATAGACTAGCACTTTATATTTATTTTCTATTGTAGAAAATAGTTGATCTCATTGACTATTTGTGTGGTGACACAAAAGAAAATATGTGGATGCTTATTGGAGAACAAATTCATTGGATTGACCCACCTAGAGGTATCCATAAGGTAATCTATTTGAGTGCTCATGAAATTAATCTTTATATGAAAGTAGTGTAAGTAATCATTCAACTTGAGGTCATAAGAGTATCTAGAATGTGGAGTATTATACTTTTACTCTTTTGGTTCTTAACAATACCTTGTTATATGTGCTATGAGAGTCGGGTATAGTATGAAACATGGCTGGGTAGTTTATGATTAATAAATGATTCACCACTTTTAATAGAAAGAAGAGTATATCTGGTTTATAGTCACTTGTTGGCATATGACTTGAGAAACGTTTTCGCAAACTAAAAGTGTTTTTTAGAAAGTGTTCTAAATTCTACTTTAAAGGAGTCATATTTTGGAAACAAGTAAATATATATAATTAGTTCTTTAAGAGTTGGCACAAATTCTTACTCTTGAATTGATTGGGATATAGTATGGTGAAAGGATAATAGTTACACGGAATCTTATTTATGAAAAGGTGAAGTCGATCACATGATTTTTCTTGAAACTTGGGTGGTCATGATGCCTAGCTAGAGGCCAATCTTTATCTATAAATATAAGTTTCAATTCTAATACCTCACAGGCTAATTGACTTTAGTCCAAGTGGAAGTTTGTCAGTTTATGTGCTAAAGCCAATTGATTTTGGATTATAATTTATATTTATTGCCGACGTGTATAGGAACCTATGGGTCACACACATATGTGCAGTATCTTGGATTAATTATAAGATAATAAAAGAGATTAATTCATGAGATAAATTAATATTAATGGCTTATTATTAAATAAGCTATTGGGTTATTAGGTCTTTGATCCAAACCCATTAGATAGCTTATTATATAAGTCTCAATCATTAGTCCTGAACTAACTAGGATCCATAATTCTCTAGGGTTTCACAAGCCTTAATCATTACTGGAACTCTACGATTTAAAGGAACTTGTCGTCATTAACAGGTGGTTGATCCAAGAATTGTTTGTATGGATACTATTAGAGGCTGGACACTTATGTGGCTCGTGTTCGGAATCACCTATAATATCAGTTGTTGGCTAATCTGCTTTAGAGGTAGCATGGCTATTTCTTTGCTTATATTATTCATAGATTACAAAGTGATTATGGCATGAAATCAGTCTATGTTTTATTTCGCTGCGTATAGATTGATTTACTTACAAAGTTGACATAGAGAGTGCTGGAAACAAGGTACTATCTAAATCCAGATAGCTCCTAGATGAAGAAGGATTCTTTATGCACCTTATCCGAATCCGGATAGTGTCACTGCGGTCCGGATAGTCACGATATTTTTGCTACTTTTTTATGCTTTTAAATTCTTGTTTGACAATTATACCCTTAATTGGCATGTAATTAGAGGATATATGATGTTTTAAGTTTCCTAAACACTACTAATTACAAAAGTTGTCTTGTAATCAAACGGGTACCTATAAATACCCTATTATGAGACTTATGTCTTCAAGTTGAATATAATGAAATGAAATTGCAGCTATGTTACTGAGAGTCTACCTAGGCGTTTCTTAGAATTTCTTCTTCTTCTCTCTTCTACTCGGCTGATCCCCTTGCAATTTGAAATTGGAATCCTTGAATAGAGAATTTTAAGAGTTCTAGATCATTTAGCAATTCCTAATTTACAATAGGTGATTACTCTTTGGTAATTATTGCTTGTAATTAGATCTTATCTTTGTGAAGAATAGGTCATGAAGTGTTCTTACTCTTTGTTGAATCTTTCATTAGGGAAAAGATTAGAAATATTTCTTCAAAGAGGTCTAGTATTCGTTATTAAATTTGTTTGAGGGGGCTTTTAATGCAAAACCCTCAAGTTAAGGAGGCATTATTGGGCAAGGATTCAAATGGTTCATCAACCTAAAGGGAGCTCATATCAAATTGTCTCCAAGTTTGATGAATAACAAACTATGATAACTGCGTAATGGTGTTTGCCCAAAGTGTGTAGGTCCCTTAAACTAGAAGAAACCACAGCCTAAGTGAAAAACAAAAAATATACAATGTGTGCTTTCAATCTAAGAAGTGTGATTATCATCCTTTCAAGCTATTTATCTTGTTCAACTAACTATGCTTTCGATCTAAGCAGTGTGTAAAAATTATACTAAGTGAAAAAGTCAAGATTGATGTCGTTAGATAGTAGATGGCAGAAAAATGATATATAAGCTAGGAATGAACTAAAATAACACAATATAGATCTTGAATCTCAATAAAGTTTCATAGAGAGAGTCCAATGCTTGAGCATACAAATGATATATAAGCTATATCAGTCAATAACCAGTTGACTGTACCAGATTAGCTAGGTAATCTAATCTGGAACTCTCAGCACTTACCTTTAGTAGCACATATGTCTTAAACCTTCCTTTGGCTTGAAAAAGGAAAGGGTTACTTTGATAAAAAAGTTTTTAAAAAGTTCAATTCACCCCTCTTGGACTTCTTTGGGACAACAAGTAGTATTAGAGGTCTCTCACTTAAAAGGTTTAAAAGCCTAAAGAGGATCTAATGACTAGTGGTCTAGAAATAAGTGATTCAAATAAATATTGTTCCATCACTCTGTTTGGATATATGCCAAAATTAAGACAACCCCAAATGTAATATTAGGAATATAAATAAAAACATTATTTGTTAGTTCAAGTTTTATATTTGGATGCATATTGACTTATTAAGAACGACATAATGAAAAGAGATAGTACATGTAATGCGTCGTACTTCACAGGAAGATGCAGACTATGATAATTTAAGTTATAAGAAATAAACATTAAATGATTCTTCTTGGTCGATGGATGGAGTTGGGCATGCCATCAAAGGAGGTGCAGTTTCCTACAAGGATGACTTACCGTATGTAAGTTGTCGAGTGTTGAAATCATAAAAAATAAAGTATTAATTCTAAAATTTTTAGAACAATAGTGAACGCCTGGTCGAACCCAAAGGAGGTGTACAACTCTTTTACAATAAACCAAAATAAGAATAAGATTTTACTTGAAGATTTTGAAAATAATTAAGTTGGAAAAAAATGTCTTCAAATCAAAGATCAAATTTGAGTCTTTAGTTTTCAGGAACGTAAAAGCCTTTTCATATTCTAATACAAATAAACAGATTCGGCTACCTTCAAAACTGAAGGAATCAAACAATCAAAGACACGAATTATTGGAGAAGCCAGATAATTCAAGATATCAAGTAAATTTGATTGAGAAGTAATTACCATTTACTTAATATTGTCTTAATATGAGTGTAAAACCTGCAACTAAACAATTGCTCATAAGCTATAACAATTGACTTTGTCCTACTTCTTCCTAGCAAATGAACCTTGCAACAGAAGACTTTTTAGGCAATTTACTAGCAAACTGACCTTGCTGCAGAAGACTGTTTAGGAAGTTCACTTTGCTTTTATCTAACCCTTATTCACATTTAAGCTTGTTAAAGGAGATAGAAAGCAAATGTACAACTATTCTTGATTCAACAAGCAAGAATAAAAATAGAAGAACATAGATGAAAACAGGATAGAAGTAAGTATTTGATTGAAAATGAAATAACTTTTACAAACCTTCAAAATAGAAAGACTCTAATAAATTCTTTGTTTCTTAAACACTCCACACCTTCAATGAGGTCGAGCATCCTCTATTTATAGAGGAGGAAAAATGTAGGAAAGGATCCTAATCAACTAAACCAAATCAAATCTAAACAAGTTTAACAAAATAATAAGATCCTACTCTAACTAAGTCAACTAAGAAAATCTGCCAACTTCGAATCTTTGATAGCATGTGCCCACGCATTATCCAGCTCTTTAAGCCTTTTCAAGAAATTTTAGCCATTTGTTAATTGATTTCCTCCATTTTCTCTCAAATGCTGATTTTTCATGCATAAAATCCAAATTATAATCAAAACTAATTATTTTAAGCATTTAAACCATAAGAAACATGGGAAATCTAACTAACATAGCTAACCAAAATAAATCTTATCATAAATGGGTATCTTTCTCATGACTAAATGTGCAATTGTGCACTACTAGAAAGTACCCTTATGGTGACGCATAAAAGTGTCACAATACCTTGTTTATGGTGATGCTTCTGAACATCGTGGTTTAAAGTCGAGTAGCTATTGACTCAGTGACACTTCAATGCGTCAATATACATTGTCTATACTTACACTTTAAACGTTATTGAACATGTTTGGCCTATGCATTTTAGAGTAACAAGAAACACTATAGCGGTCAAAAAAATTCAAAATTCACTAAAATTATATTACGTTTGAAAGTGTCACATATATGATGATGCTCTAAAAACATCACTATATAGTATTAATATGTGTAGATCGATGCATCAGTATAGAATACCTATTACTATGTTTTTAAACGTGGTAATAACATATATATTAATATACTGCTTTGTGTCACAAATGCTTAATTCATGAATATATCAATGCACTTTGAAAATCTCATTGTAGGTCTCTTTTAAAAAACTAAAATATTGATTTCTATAGTTTTATAGACTACTTGAACTGAGTATAAATATGAAATATTTGAACTGAAATATAAATTAATACTCTTAACATTGATACCAAATATTATAATATCCTAATCCAATAAAAAACCAGATGACAAAAATAAACAACCATATCTATGTACTTCAAGTCTCCAAAACACTCCATACACAATTACAAAATCCAAGATATTACTACGTAAAAAAGGGAATTACTCAAACTATCAAATCACATATCTCATATGGTTAAATAATCCAAAGCTCTTTATACGCAAAAAGCTAAGTGTCCAACCATAGAACTTGACCCTTCAATTATTAGAAACTTTCATGGATAGTCACAAAATAATAGGAGATCGCTCATCAAGTGTATCTTCAATCAAAACCTTCTAATTCAATCTCCATTACAAGGTTATCTTCTCACCTATAATGTTGGTAAAAAAAAAATAATCACTACTAATAATCTTTGATAAAAACATGAAAGACAAGTACTACAGAATGGATTTGATTTTATTGAGCATATAATATCTTTGGTGATCTCTTAATATCATAACTTTGCAGATGGAGATTTTTCCTTGGATCCTTCGTATTCAAGGATTGATTAGTTGTAATTTCCTTATTGTTTCCTCTCATTCTTCTAGTTAGTTTCTCTAGCTAGCCGAGTTAGTCACCAAATGTATATAAGATTATTAGCTTTCCTTGTACAAAGAATATTACTTGTTCCTTGTATGGACTTCGGCAAGTACCTAGGTGTTGGTTCTCTAAACTCACTGTCGCCCTTAAAATTTCCATCTTGTGCATATTACTCTTTGTTTACATATCATGTTTGGGATGCTTTTCTATGCTTTCTCATTTATGTCGGTGATTTGTTAATTACCGGTAATTCTCTTACGGCTGTGAATAACTTTAAGGAATCTTTAAGTTCTAGCTTTCACATGAAGGATTTAGGAGTTTTAAAGTATTTTCTGGGCATTGAGGTTGCCTAGAATGCTACTGGAATCTATTTATGTCAATGAAAGTATACTTTGGAAATTATTTCTGAAACTGGGCTTACTAGGGCATAGCCTATTTCTATTCCAATGGCACCTAATCACAAATTGGCAAAGTCCACTAGTGATTATTTCGACAAGCCCGATCTTCATTTCCACCTAATTGGCAAGTCGATTTATCTCACTTTCTCATCCTGAACTTGTCCATTCTATTCATACACTAGCACAGTTTATGCAATCTCCCCGTACTGATCATTGGGAAGTGGCTCTTTGAGTAGTCCAATATCTCAAAGGGCGTTCAAGACAGGTATATTTTGTTTCTTTGGGTAGTTCTCCTATTTCTTAGAAGGTAAAGTAACAACACGGTTTCCCATTCCTCTGCTGAGGCTGAGTATCGGCAGTTACTTTATGTGAACTCAAATTGCTCCAGAGATTGCTTCTTAATCTTCGTGTCCCGATTACTTGCCTGATTCCACTTTATTGTGATAATCAATCCGCCATCTACATTGCAGCCAATCCTATATCCCTGAACGGACCAAGCATATAGAGATTGACTTGCACTTTGTTCGTGATACTTTTTAAGTAGGCTTTATTACTCCTAGCTACATTTATAGTGATATAAAATCGACCGATATTTTTACCAAGGCACTTCATCCTTCTACTTTTAATTCTTTACTTTGCAAGTTGGTCATTCATGATCTTTATGCTCCCACTTGAGGAGTATTGAGCATATCATATCTTCGGTGTTCTCTTAATATCACACATTTGGAGATTGAGATTTTTCCTCAGATCCTTGGCATTCATGGATTGATTTGTATAGTTGTAATTTCCTTATTGTTTATTAGCTTTCCTTATACAAAGAATATTCCTTGTATTAGTAAGTAGTAGGAGGCTTATGTAATTAGTAATTATTGTATTTTACATAAAGATAAGACAAGAAAACAATGGTTGTTTTCTGTAAGTTAGTATTAACAAATCCATGAAGTGTGACTGATTTTGCTGTGTGAGGAGTAGTGATATTTATTGTGCGAAAAGCAATAAACTGAACAAACACACAAGACACAGGAATTGGTAACGTAGTTCAGCCAAGCCTACGCATGCGGGGCCACATCCTATAAGCAATCCACTAATAACTGTCAATGTAGTACAAGATACACCTAGCTCTTTTACACATCTAGTATTTTTCTAGTGGAATCAGTGCAAACTCCCTTTGCACATTGCACAGTTGAATCCTTTCAACTCTTCAAGGCTTCCCCTTGGAATAAACAGCTCGATCTTGAATTCCTTCAAATCTTCAATACCATTGAACCGCAGTACAATTTCTATCCCTAGAAGCTATATTCTACAAAACAATACCTCCATTTAATTATGAAGGATGAACAATAAACATAAATGGAGAATCACACTCCCCATTTGGCATTGTTTTAGATCAAACACCAATGAGCTGCACAGATCGTCATGCTTCACAAGAACCATAGCATGCATATTACACTAAAGCATGAAAGGAAACTTAAGTAAAGTATTCAAGTCCAAAGATAGTAGTACACAGGCAAAAACAGGTAGCTCACAAGCTACCACACAAGTAAAACAAAAATAACAATCCAATTTAAGGCAAATTCAATCTCAGGTCACAATAGACTAATCTTGGTAATTTATAAGATATGCTGACTGTATAGCTTCGTATGGTACTCCTCTTTTGATCTAAAATAATGATTAGGGATGTTTATCTTTGAGATTTTGGACATCTTGTTACATTTTGAGAACATAGGCCATTACAGTGAGAGTTGTTGATTGAGGAGGTCCAGGCTTGTAGTGACTTCTAAAGATCGTCTAGTGAGGGTGAGCCATCCTGGTGATCGTCTGCTTCTTTTTAGATTATTGCTGCCTTCTAGACCTCCCTAGGCCAGTGTGTCCTTTGTTGATGGAGTGGAAGAAAGTGGCACCACTCCAAGAGCTGTAATCTTTGGCATCACCAGAGGGTGAGTTCCCTCACACAAGAGTCAGTAGGCAGAGAAAGTTCCCTACAGCCAAATATATTAAGAAATCAAACAAGGAGAGGGTAGAGCAATCTTACTAGCCTTCTTCTGGCCTATCTGCCTAAGGATGTTCCTGAAAATAACAGTGCATAAATTGACCCTCTTTCTTATTACAAAGACATAGAGCAAGTGAGCCCATTTCTTTAAGAAAACAGTGATGTTTGTAGTGGATGGCCCGCTTTCGCAAAACAATACAGGGCTCTGTATGGTATTTTCAACAGATTTGAGTTGAATCTGTTGGTCTCTGGCCGGATAGCCTTTTAGTCTCCAGTTAGAACCTGGATCACTTCATCAAAATCAACTTCCTTTTCTAATCTTGACCCTTCAATATCACCGAAGTGTGGGTAACTTAGGTAATGTGCAATATTAGCATGAGAGAAGTCAATAATATGCCCCCTCACATAAACTTGACCATAAGCCAAGCTCTTAATGTTGCCAAAGTCTTCTAATAAGTTGGCATAGAACTCCTTAACTAGGTCCTCATTGTATTTTTTTGCAAACAGTGCCAACTGCACACAGCCCATTCCCAACAACAACTCCAACACTTTATATGTTCCAGCACCCATTGAATGACTCTTTTCTCAGCCATGATTGCTTTCCCATTCAGTTCAACCATCCTTATGTTGGAATCTGTAGGCAAAAACAAAGTAAAATAAAACTACGGAAATCCACCAACAGGATCTGCACATACTAGAAAAACTGATTAGATAGAAATTACCTCTGTGTTTTTATTGTTCGTTGTGGAGGCGCTGCTTTGTACGCTTCGCCCTCTACTAGTATCCACGCAACGAACTCCTCTGCAGGCGATCGGGATGCTAGCCCCTTCTGTGTTCTGAAAACTGTTCAGAACTGATCCTGACGGTAATCGGTCGTATTTCGGAGAGAGGAGGCTAGATACTATATCGCCGTTCTAGGGTTTAGGGTTTTGTTTTTCTTTAATCAGATAAAGGACGGCCACAAAGAAAAGGTTAACGTAACCTTTTATAGCTGTCAATATCAAAACCCTAACTGTCATCTAATGACGGTTTTATCTCGTCTGTCTATTCCTATAATCATCCAACGGTTGGATGAGTAATATTAAGTAATTAATTTCATTTATTCGATTAAATAAAATTAATTACTTATTAACTTACCAGAAAATACAATATGGAATCTAATTCCCCTTTTGTATATGTTCAACAAATCTGAACACAATCTAGATTCATTGAACGTGGACATTATGCTCACAAGATCGTCTATGCGTGTGACCCTGTAGGTTCACTTAACGTTGGCAGTGAATGAAAAATGTCCTGGACATTTATTCACAAAACATAAGCGGCCTCTAGGAAGATATTATGCTTACCCAAGTTAAGTAAATGTAATAATAACCTAGCATCAGATTTAATATTTAGTCATTTTGTCACACGATATCCTAATTAAGTATAAGGCATCGATCAAGTCATCCTTATAAAACTTAATTAACCATTTACTTGATCACCAGGCAGACTGTTCCAACAAATAATATTAATAACACCTTATTAATACTTATTTGAGCATGGCCATGCATATTTTCCAGTCTTCCTTATCAAGGGGCCCATGGATATCTCTCTCTAAAAAGGGAGGGACAAATCCCTTTCACTATCTCCAATATTCAAGCCATGATGAGAAAATAAGCCAACCAATAGTCATAATGATCACCTAATTAAAAGTGATGTTTGACTATGTCAAAACATATTTTCTCCCCATGCAAGAAACATTAGAAACACCAAATATAAAACTGAGAAGAAATACTTATAACTTAAACCCATGCAATATTTCTTCTTCACTTTGGGTCATGTCCAATACAATATTCTCAATATGTATTTATGAATTGATTTTATATCTCATATTCATGATCAGTAAAACTTGACCATCAATCGACTTCTCACTAGTTTACAAGATTTAATAAACTAGGGACAAATAAGAATAGTATTTTACTAGCTATAAGGGTTTTACTATCAAGTCACATACTTGATGACCAAGAGCATAAAATACAATTCAAAAAATACATGCTTCATAAATCATAAATGTGAGTCAATTGGTCTTAGGGCATATACTAACACCTTAATTCAACAATTTTAGTATAGAAATGTTTGTTTAGAGCATTCTTGGCCATGAGAGGAGCAGGAGAGAAGTAGTAGCTCGTGCATTTTTAGCACTGATTTGTTAAGATGAAGCTCCCTTGTGAGTTGCTATAGTCCTCTTTCTTCCCTGGCTAAATCTAGTGCGAGGGGTTTTCCTCGTTACCTCTAGGTCTAACCCAGAGCTTTCTTTCTCTACTGCATTGTGCTCCCCCTCAGAGCCTTCTTTAATCCCTTCATCCATATCTTTAGTAGACCGATTTGTAGAACCTTGAACAGTAAAAGTTGGCATTACAACAATAGGAGTGAATTCATCAATAAGATGATGTACAAGATGTGTTTCAACAGGCATAAACACAGTTTCCAAATTTTTAACAGTAGGCAAAGATAAGGTATTTTCCAAAAATATCGAGGGGGATATGCATGCATTATCAGATGAAAACTATAAACAAATAAAGAAGGTAGCAACAAAGAATATAGCACAAATGAGATTTGAGTGCTTGAAAGTCTAAGCCTGCATATGAACTGAAAGTCATCCAGAGTACCTAGGTATTGTCCACGGGATAGAGAAGTTACTGGCATAGTAACTGGAATATCTTGAGTGGATAATGACGTTGCTATACTTGAGGAACCGGGGAATGTGTATCTCGACATTGTTGTACGATCGTCGTGTCCCAAGGCCAGTGCTCTCCTAGGTCTAATAGGTTGTTCGCCGGCCATGGATGAAAGGTCGACATAGATTGGCGACGTCGAAGGCTATGCAAAGATCATGACATTGCACCCGAGAAGACGGACTAAATAATAAAACCCTAAGGAATGCAGAGTGATATTTGAGAATGGAGGCAAAATGAGTCTGATTTGGATATGTAGTAAAATGGCAATCGTCTGATAATTTGATTTTTGTGAGAGAAAATCCCTTTTTTTATGTTAGACTTAATTATGGACTCTGCTTCCAAGGTGTTATATGTGTGAGCGAAGAGGTGTGCTCGTAGTTGATGTTCATGGTGTGACAAAGATTGTTCACAATTTATTTTCTGTAGTGTGAGAATTGAGAATGTTTATTGAGCTCTCACACCACATGTACCTGTCTAACATTTTATGAGATTAAGACATGACAACGTTGTTAGATAGGCATCTCTCAGACTAGTTGATCACACATATCCCCAATGCATGTCTGAGTTTTTCGAATCTTATGGCATCCATGGACTTGGTAAGGATGTCAACCAATTGTTTATGTGTGTTTGTTAGTATATGCCCTAAGACCAATTGACTCACATTTATGATTTATGAAGCATGTATTTTTTGAATTGTATTTTATGCTCTTGGTCATCAAGTATGCGACTTGATAGTAAAACCCTTATAGCGAATAAAATACTATTCTTATTTGTCCCTAGTTTATTACATCTTGTAAACTAGTGTGAAGTTGATTGATGGTCAAGTTTTACTGATCATGAATATGAGATATAAAATCAATTCATAAATACATATTGAGAATATTGTATTGGACATGACCCAAAGTGAAGAAGAAATATTGCATGGGTTTAAGTTATAAGTATTTCTTCTCAGTTTTATATTTGGTGTCCTTTGACCTAATGTTTCTAATGTTTCTTGCATGGGGAGAAAATATGTTTTGATATAGTCAAACATCACTTTTAATTAGGTGATCATTACGACTATTGGTTGGCTTATTTTCTTGTCATGGCTTGAATATTGGAGATAGTGAAAGGGATTTGTCCCTCTCTTTTTAGAGAGAGATATTCATGGGTCCCTTGATAAGGAAGACTGAAAAATATGCATGGCCATGCTCAAATAAGTATTAATAAGGTGTTATTAATATTATTTGTTGGAACAGTCTGCCTGGTGATCAAGTAAATGGTTAATTAAGTTTTATAAGGATGACTTGGTCCACGCCTTATACTTAATTAGGATATCGTGTGACAAAAAGACTAAATATTAAATCTGATGCTGGGTTATTGTTGCATTTACTTGACTTGGGTAAGCATAATGTCTTGCTAGAGGCCGCTTATGTTTTGTGAATAAATGTCTAGGACATTTTTCATTTACTGCCAACGTTAAGTGAACCTACAAGGTCACACGCATAGACGATCTTGTGAGCATAATGTCCACGTTCAATGAATCTAGATTGTGTCCAGATTCGTTGAACGTATACAAAAGGAGAATCAGATTCCATATTGTATTTTATGGTAAGTTAATAAGTAATTAATTTTCTTTAATCGGATAAATGAAATTAATTACTTAATGTTACTCATCCAACCGTTGGATGATTATAGGAATAGACGGACGAGATTAAACTGTCATTAGATGACAGTTAGGGTTTTGATATTGACAGCTATAAAAGGTTATGTTAACCTTTCCTTGGTGGCCGTCCTTTATCTGATTAAAGAAAATCAAAACCGTAAACCCTAGAATGGCGATATAGTATCTAGCCTCCTCTCTCCGAAATACGTCCGATTACCAGATAGTCAGGATCAATTTTGAACAATTTTCAGAACACAGAAGGGGCTAGCATCCCGATCGCTTGCAGAAGAGTTCGTCGCGTAGATACCAGTAGAGGGCAAAGCGTACAAAGCAGCGCCTCCACAACGAACAATCAAAACATTGAGGTAATTTCTATTTAATCGGTTTTTCTAGTATGTGCAGAACCTGTTGGTTGATTTCTGTAGTTTTATTTTATTTTGTTTTTGCCTACGGAATCCAATAGTGTTCACATATTCCAAGCTCACAATATGCTGCTCAACCAATTCATAAATAAAGTGATGTCTTATGTCAATGTGCTAGGTCTTGTTGTGTTGCACTAGATTTTTGGTAATGTTAATTGCACTAGTGTTATCACAATATATGATTAGCTCCTTCAGTGTAATCTCATAATCACTTAACATCTGTTTCATCCAAAGGAGTTGTCTGTAGCAGCTCCTTGCTACAATGTACTCAGCTTCTGCTGTGGATAGTGAGATACAGTTTTATTTTATACTATACCAAGAGACAAGATTGTTTATGACATAGAAGCACCCTCCATAAGTGCTTTTTTTATCATCACAGTTTCCATCCCAATCCGCATCACTGTAGCCAACAAGATGAGTTGTGGTGTCCTTACCGTAGCACAACCTATGCTCAGTAGTGCCATGCACATATCTCAAGATACATTTTACTGCTTTCTTGTGCGACTCCTTAAGATCTGCTTGATATCTTGCATACACTCCAACACTGTATAATATATCAGGTTTACTAGTTGTTATGTAGAGTAATCCACTGATCATGCTTTTATACTCATGCTGATCCACATCGGTTCCATCTCATCTTTGTTGATCCTGAGTGTGGTACTCATGGGTGTTCTTATTGTGTTTCCATTCTCCAAACTGAACTTCTTCACTAGATTCTTCACATATTTTGCTTGAGAGAGAAATATGCCTTCCTTTATTTGTCTGATCTGCAACCCAAGAAAGAATGTCAGGTTTACCAACCATACTCATTTCAAATTCAATTCTCATGGATGTGATGAATTCCTCAGTGAGCTCATTTGATGTGGATCTAAACACTACGTCATCAACATATATCTGTGCAATGAGTACAAGTTGTGCAGATATTTTGATGAACATAGTCTTATCCACACTTCCTCTAATGTATCCTTTGTTCAGAAAATAGTTTGTGAGCTTTTTATACCATGCTCTTGGAGCTTGCTTTAATCCGAGAAGAGCCCTTTTTAATTTATAAACATGATCATGATACTTTAGATTCACAAGTCCTTTTGGTTGTTTAATAAATGCTTCTTCTTGTAATATTCCATTCAGGAAAGCACTCTTAATATCCATCTTTTGAAGTATGAAGTTCTTAGCATATGCAATGGAGACCAACAGTCTTACGAATTCAAGTCGTGTGACTGGGCGAATATTTCATCATAATCCAGTCCCTCAACTTGAGTATAACCTTGTGCAATCAGACTTGCCTTATTGCGTGTGATGTTACCTTCCTCATTAGTCTTGGTCCTGAATATCCACTTGATACTAATCACATTTACACTTTTTGGTCTTGTGATCAGTTCTCATACATCATTTCTCTCAAACTGTTGCAACTCTTCTTGTATTGCTTCAATCCAGTATTCATCAGTGAGAGCTTCCTTGATATTCTTGGGTTCAAGTGTAGAAGTGTAACATGTCATGCTAATCATCACAGCCATCTGACTGTAGTCTACTCCTTTCTTGCTTCTAGTTCTTCGATCTTCTGTGATGTAACCAATGATAGCATCTGAAGGGTGATCCTTTAGAAGTCTTATGTCATTTCTTCTTGCTTTATCATTATACTGAGTGTGAATCACACTCCTATCGATAGGAAAGTTTTAGGAACCTTCAACATTACTTTGATCTTCTTGACTCATTGTTACTTCAGGTGTGTTGTCTTTAACGTCAACAACTTGATTTTTAACACTTAGTTTCCTAGTATCAATAATATCAACAGTCGTACTTACTGATTCCATGACTAGACCAATGCGTTTGTTAAACATATGGTGTGCATGACTATTTGTGGAGTATCCCAGAAATATTCCCTCATCACTTCTGGCATTGAATTTTCCTAGATGCTCTCGGTCCTTCAAGATGTAGCATTTACTTCCAAATACATGTAGGGAATTTAACTTAGTCTTCTTGCTCTTCCAGATTTCATATGCTGTTTTGTTTATAAAGGGCCTTAGAAATACTCTGTTAATGATGTGAACAACGTTGTTAGTCACCTCTACCCACTAACTATGTGACAACCCCTTGGAATTCAGCATCACACGGATCATGTCTTGAATTGCTATGTTCTTTCTCTCAACCACACTATTTTGCTATGGTGTCTTTTGTGCTAAGAATTCATGTTTGATACCGTGTGACTCGCAAAACTCTGAAAACTGACTGTTAACAAACTCTTTCCCATGGTCACTCCTTAGTCTTTTCAGAGTTGTGTTCTTCTCTGTCTGAATACTTAGATATATCTTTTTGAATGCATGAAATATCTGACTTTTTTCTGAGAAAGTCTATCCATGTGTATCTTGAAAAGTCATCGACACACACCAAAACATACCTTTTTCCACCAGTGCTTTCTACCTGTTTGGATCCAAATAGCTCAATTTGCATTAATTCCAAAATATGTGTTGTGGTGATGTCTCCAACTTAAATGTGCTTGGCTCTGACTATTTTACCAATCTGGTAGTCTTCACACAGCAACTTACGCTTCTTTTTAAATTGAGGGATTCCTCTGACAATTTGTTTGCTTCCGAGTTTATGTAAGTGTCTATAGTTCACATGCCTATGTCGGTTATGCCACAGTTCAGCTTCTCCAATTTGTCTAGCCAAACATAAAGGTTCTTTCATTGCATTCATCTGGTAGCAATTGTCAGCTATTCTTATTCTTACAATTATGCATTTTCATTGGTCGTCACCACATAGTATCTTCTTTTGTCAAAATACACTTGTAGATCATCATTATCACACAACTGACTTATGCTTATGAGATTAGATTTCATTCATTCAATGTGTAGCACATTAAATAATCATGGCAGTCTTTCATTCCTTCAATTCGCTCACACCAACTACTTTGTTTTCACACCATCATCAAATGTCACACTACTTTTACTACACACTATGTAGTTTGTAAGATATTCTTTATTTCCAGTTATGTGGCGTGAGCATCTGTAGTCAAGATACCACACACTCCTAAGATTTTCTGACACAGACAGATGAACTACATTATATCTCAACTCATCTTTTTTTTTATCCAAATCCAATGCATCTTGACTTCTCTTTTGGTCAAGGCATGTATGTGAAGCTTTCTTCCTTGCTTCAGGTCTCTAATTCTTTTGTAGCATTGATGCCACACATTCTCGATCATTTTGCAGTAATCACACATTAGTGAAGGGTTTCTAGGTTTTATTTCTTGATCAAGTTTCTCTTCTCGTCTTGACTCAAGTTGTCTTTGACAAACACTCCTTCCAATTTACTATATGTTGTGTGACATAAGTTCCTTTTGTATGATTAAGAGTTGTGCTAGTGTAGCCTTGTCCTGATTTCTGTCCAGCTGGTCTTCCCAAATCGATTATTTCATTAAGTTTGACCTTTCTAGTGTTTAATCTTACTATTTTTCCTTCAGCTATATTTACTTTATCAGTTGTACAAAAACTTGTCACACAGCTTAAGTGTGGCCACATAAGTTTATCATGTGGCAGCACAAAAACTGTAGTATTGCAGCAATACTATGTATTGGCATAGTTTTAGGAAACTTGATTAAATTCCAAAAATCTGGGATTATAAGCTGAAATATGGAAGTCCGTTTAAGGGAAGTTGAAAGCATAAAGAAAGGTCAGAATCCTGAAGGAAAATAGGATTTGCAGGGAATCAAAACTAGAAGTGTTATCTGGAAACCTAATCTTTGGTCCATATTCTATAATTTTTGTATTCTCTAGGTAATACAAAGACTGAGCCTCAAAATCTATAAATAAAGCAATGTAATGGAAAGTTGAGGTTTAGATGTTAAATTCTTCGAAGATATTTTGTAAAAGAGAAGACGGCAATTCATGGTGGCTGAGTTTGTGTAGTCATAAACTTCAAACTCTGTGATTTTCCATTGATACTCATTGTTCATCATTCATAATTGTAGTTCTTGTTTTGAAGATTATAGCTTCTAGGAATAGAAGTTGTGTTATTGTTCAATGGAGTTGAAGACTTGAAGGGATTCGAGGTCAAACAGCTTGTTCCAAGGGGGAGCTCTGAAGAGTTGAAAGGATTTTAGTTGTGCTGCGGTTCAACAGTGTTGAGGATTGAAGGGAGTTCAAGTCCATGCCGCCACACACGAAGAGGGAGCCTTGAAGAGCTGAAGGAATTCAATTCTGCAGTGTGCAAAGGGAGTTTGCACTGATTCCACTAGGGAAACTCTAGATGTGTAAAAGAGCTAGGAGTTTTCTTGTACTATGTTAACAATTTTAGTGGATTGCTTTCAGGGCATGGCTCCACAGATGTGTGCTTGGCTGAAATGCGTTACTAATTGCTGTGACTTGTGTGTTGGTGTTGTATATTGTGTTCTACTCTATGTATCACACTACTTATCGCACAGTAAAATCAGTCACACTGCACGGATCGCCTAAGTATTAACTTACAAGTTGCATCCTTGACATGAGCTATTAGTGCACAGTTTCGTCTTTCAAGAACATCTTTTTGTTCTTGAATCTTCTTTAGACTATCCTTTAGGTCTCTATGTAACTCCACAAGTTCAAGCCATTTGGTGTAGAGTAAGCTATACTTATCTTGTAATTACTCATGTTCACTTCTTCATCACTGTAGACAGAGTCATCATCATTGTCATCTTGGTGATTATTGTACATAGATGTATCTGCCAAATATATTACCACATTAAATGCCAGTGTTTCACTAGAATCAGTGTCCTTTTCATCATCTTCAGTATCACTTTTGTTCGTCATCACTGAGAGTAGTGTTCATGGATCTATTTTTCTTTAAGATGTTGGTATATTCTGTCTGGATGTGACATATCCCTCACACTCTCTGCCCTTTATGCCTTTTCCTTTTGTACCTGTGTCAAACTTTCTTTTCATTATGTAATATTCAGAATTATTCTTATTAGGGTCTTTCTTGTCCCTGATGTCAGTCTTGAATCTTTCTTGAGGCTTGGATGTTTTTCTATTCTTCAAAGAAGCTTCCCAAAGTCTCGTGTGAACATCATAACCTCTTCTTCAGAATAGGGTGTGGTAATAGATGAGTTGTGTTAAGCTTTCAATGCAATACCCTTATCTTTGGATTTAGCATCAAGATTCATCCCATATGTCCTCTAAGATCCCAAAAGGTCATTCAAAGGAAGTTTTGTCACATCCTTTGCTTCTTCAATTGCTGCAGCCTTAGGACGAAATCGTTAAGGTAAGTCTTATTTGCCTTTCGCACTAATTTCTCTTCAGAGAACACTACACCTAATTGATAAACTTTATTTGCAATGTCTCTGAACTTGCCACTGAACTCACCAACTGTTTCATCCTCTTGCATCCTTAATTCTTTAAACTGAGTAGTCAGCATTTGCAATTTTGAAATTTGAACAGCATTGATACCTTCATGAATAGTTTCCAAAGTTTTCTAAGCCTTCTTTGCGGATGTGTAAGTTGAGATCAGTTTGAATTGCTTCTCATCCACACCGGCAAAGATGGTGTTCAATGCCCTAGCATTGGCCTGAGCAAATTTTCTCTCATCATCAGCCTATTCTGATCTGGGCTTCACAACTACCTTGGCTTATTTAGTTGTAGCATATCCCTCGGTCTTCGTAAGAGGTTTCAATTCATACTCAACAGCATTTCATGCAGTTTCTTCCAAGGATTGAATGAAAATTTGTGTCTTCATATTCTTATAGGCATAATTTGTACCTTCGAGCAGAGGAGGTTTGGTTATAGATCCTCCTTCCTTGGTCATCATGATGTCTCAAGTACTAACTTTCCACGATCTTTACCTGCTAGATAACTAGCACAACAGATGGTGCCCAAAGCTCTGATACCAATTGTAGGTTAGTACTCCATGCAGTATGGTATATGAGGAGTAGTGTGATTTACTGTGTGAAAAATAATAAACTGAACAAACACACAAGATACAACAATTAGTAATGTAGTTCAGCCAAGCTTACATCTACAGGGCCATGTCTACAAAGCAATCCACTAATAACTATCAACACAATACAAGAATACACCTAACTATTTTACACATGTAGTGTTTCCCTATTAGAATTAGTACAAACTCCCATTGCATACTGCACAGTTAAATCCTTTCAACTCTTCAAGTCTCCCTCTTGGTATGTGGCTGCATGGACTTGAACTCCTTTCAATCCTCAACAATGTTGAGTCGCAACACAACTGAAATCCCTTCAACTCTTTAGGGGTCCCCTTTGGAACAAGTTGTTTGACCTTGAATCTCTTCAAGTTAACTCCATTGAACAACAGCACAACTTCTATCCCTAGAGGCTATAGTCTTCAAAACAAGAACTCCATTGAATTATGAATTATGGACAATAAGTATCAATAGAGAATCACAGTGTTTGAAGTTTGTGACTGCGCAAACTCAACCACCATGAATTGCCGTCTTCTCTCTTGCAAAATATCTTCGAAGATTTGCAGAACGGCTGAATCTTAACTTTTCATGACATTGCTTTTTTATAGATGTTGAGGCTCATTGGTCAGTCTTTGTATTTCCTAGAGAATGTGGACCAAAGATTTAGTTTTCAGATAACACTTCTTGTTTTGATTCCATGTAAATCCTATTCTCCTTTAGAATTCTAACATTTCTTTATACTTTCAACTTCCCTCACGGTACCCAGACAAACTGTGCAACAAATTTAAATATTTAAATAATAATCACATTTAAATATTTAGATAATAATAACATTTAAAGTATAAGGAAAAATAAAAATATAATTTAAAGTCGTACCTGGTCAGATGGCATGAAATCCAACTAATCTCTATAAGTAAGTAGAATATGCATAGGAAGCTAGCTGAGATCAAATAATGTGTACCACATAGCACCAAGTGCAGCACGAGGGTGTTATTCCACATGCCTATCTAACTGAGGATAGAGTACAGGAATATGCAACCAAGCCCAAATCTGAAATAGCACAAGGGCTCTCCCTATCTGTCGTGCACCTCCTAAAGCTACCTTGCATAGACATCTATACAAAAATCCTAATACATAACTCCCCTAACTGTAAGTGAGGATGGCATCAAAATCAAGCTGCCCGACATATATAGGAGCATATGACCTCCAAGAAGTAAGAAAATAAAACTACGGGAATGCATGATCAGTTCATCATCAGTCTCTGATTCGATGAACTCTCTCAGGATCCAAGCCTTTAAAGGTTCATTCTTAACCTTATACCTAGAAAAAATGAGTAAGCGACAAGCAAATACCAATAAGCCTCTCAATCATATCAATCCAATACTACTTAGGATGTACACTCCAACTAGAACCTGTAACAGGCAACCCCTCTATTCGTAATCCCCATAAGACATGTACATCATATAAAGTGACTTTCACCTCACCACAAGTCATGTGGAATGTGTGCGTCTCAGACCTCCATCGCTCAACTAACACAGTAATAAGTGCATGGTCGAGCCCTATGTAACCACATCTGAAAATTCCCCATAACTACATCCTATCAATATTATAAACTAATCTACGGGGAGCCGTACTATAAGCTTGAAACAGATTACGACCAAAGCGTTCACACTAAAGATCAGTACACGTCTCATGATCCCCACTTCTTATCAAGCCAGAACTACGCTCATGCCACCTCGTCAATATATCAGGGTTTATGGGACCCAGATGCACATGTGCTGGGACTTCCTCCATCTATATTGCGTCACAAGGCTTTACAATTAAGGTTTAGTATTAAAAAATATCTAAAAATTTAAATCTTTACGAGTTTAGAATATAAAGTAAAAATTTTTTTATCCTTACGCACTTCATAAATTTTAGGGTTTAGGGTATTACGGTTAAGTTTTTAGGATTAAGATGTAGTATTATACACTTTCTAAGGTTTGGTTTGAGGTTTTATAATTTAAAATAAAAAAATTAGGGGCTATAATGAAATAATTTTATTATAATTTTTGAGGTTATAATAGTCATTTTTAAGAAAGAGTTTTAGGGTTTAGGGTTTTAGTGTTTAATTTTTTAGTCTCTTATTACTAATTATTTTATATAATTTTAGTCTCTTATATAACTAATTATTGTCTCATAAGCTCTTGATTTGGGTAGTAAAATAATTTTTTATTGTTTTGCACTTTATCAAGTTTAGGGTTTAGAGTTTTTGAGATTATGATTTTTTGATCTATCCTCACACACTTTCTAAGATTTAGGGTTTAGGGTTTTAAAATTTAAAGTCCAATGCTTTTTATTATTACTTATTTTATATATTTTAGGGTCTATAATCTTTTAGCAAAGGATTTAGGGTTTAAATAATAATAGAAAAACTTCTATACAATTATGAATGTTTAATTCAAAAAAATATAAAATCAATCAAATATGTAAAAATCAATCCAAAACTTCAAAAGAAAAATTCAAAAACCACTGCCCCAAAATTCATCAAACAAGAGAGCAATAACAGCTCCAAACAAGAAATTAAAAAACACAAGAAGAACTTCTATACAATTATGAATACAAAATTCAAAAAATAAAAAATCAATCACATATGTAAAAATAAGCTCGAAACTTCAAAATATAAATTCCATAATCTCAAAATTCATTAAACAAAATATGAATAACAGTTCCAAGATTAATAAAAAAATAAAAATAACACAAGAAAAAGTACCACGCTGCCGAATATTTTCAGCCGCTCGAATTGTCACCGAAACTGTCGCTAAAGCTTTCAAATTCAGTCAAATGCATTCTGTACTTTCTTCAAAACACAAACCCAATTTCTAGTAAACCAAACAAGAGTTTCAAGGAAAAACATTCAAGTTATAAATTTTACTTTTCGACACAAATTACTCAAATCAAAGCTTAAAAAATTGAAATTCAACTAATTATTACTCACCTTTTTAACTTGAAGTTTCTTAAAAAAATTTTGAGGAAGAATGATGTGAACCAGGAAAGATAAGACGCTAAAGATTTATTGCATGAACCATTCACTAGTGCAAGGCTGAAGAAGGTCAAAGATAATGATAGAAATGTGGATAATGGCATAGTTGCTTACATAGAAAATTCTTTGAAGATCAAGCTTGAAGGTTTTGAAGATCAAGGGAAGGTTTCCAAATAGTTATTAATTTGTACAACAAGTAAGGATCACTCAAGGGAGCAAATTGGATGTGAAAATAGCTAAGTGTTGGACAAGAGCACACCTACCGCCGATGGTAGCCTTACCCTGTTGGAATCCATAGGAAAACAAACAACAATAAAAACTACGAAAATTCACCAACAGGATCCGCACACACTAGAAAAACCGATTGGATAGAAACTACCTCAATGCTTTCTACTGTTAGGTGTGGAGGCGCTGCTGTTTATGCTTTGCCCTCTACTGGTATCCACGCAACAAACTCCTCTACAAGCGATCAGGATGCTAGCCCCTTCTGTGTTTTGAAAACTGTTCATAAAGTATCCTGACTATCTGGTAATATGTGGAATTTTGGAGAGAGAGAGAGAGAGACTAGATACTATTATCGCTGTTCTAAGGTTAAAGGGTTCTGTTTTTAATCTGATGAAGACGGCTGCTGAGAAAAGGTTAACATAACTTTTTATAGCTGTTAATATCAAAACCCTAATTGTCATCTAATGACAGTTTAATCTCGTCCGTATATTCCTATAATCATCCAATGGTTGGATGAATATCATTAAGTAATTAATTTCATTTATCTGATAAATAAAATTAGTTACTTATTAACTTACCAAATAAATACAATATGGAATTTGATTCCCCTTTTGCATATGTTCAACGAATCTGGACACATTCTAGATTCATTGAACGTGGACATCGTGCTCACAAGATCGTTAAAGCGTGTGACCTTGTAGGTTTACTTAACATTGGCAGTGAATGAAAAATTTCCCAAACATTTATTCACAAAACATAAGCGGCCTCTAGCAAGACATTATGCTTATCCAAGTTAAGTAAATGTAATAATAACCTAGCATCAGATTTAATATTTAGTCCTTTTGTCACACAATATCCTAATTAAGTATAAGGCATGGATCAAGTCATCCTTATAAAACTTAATTAACCATTTACTTGATCACCAGGCAAACTGTTCCAACAAATAATATTAATAACACCTTATTAATACTTATTTGAGCATCGCCATGCATATTCTCCAGTCTTCCTTATCAAGAGGCCCATGGATATCTTTCTCTAGTAAGAGAGGGACAAATCCCTTTCACTACCTCTAATATTCAAGCCATGACAAGAAAATAGCCCAACCAATAGTCACAATAATCACCTAATTAAAAGTGATGTTTGACTATGCAAAAATATATTTTCTCCCGATGCAAGAATCATTAGAAACATTAGGTCGAAGGACACCAAACATAAAGCTGAGAAGAAATATTTATGACTTAAACCCATGCAATATTTCTTCTTCACTTTGGGTCATGTCTAATAAAATATTCTCAATATGTATTTATAAATTGATTTTATATCTCATATTCATGATCAGTAAAACTTGATCATCGATCACTTTCACACTAGTTTAATACAAGATGTGATAAAACTAGGGACAAACAAGAATAGTATGTTATTAGCAAGAAGGGTTTTACTATCAAGTCACACACTTGATGACCAAGAGCATAAAATGCAATTCTAAATACATGCCTCATAAATAATAAATGTAAGTCAATTGGTCTAGGGCATATTCTAACAACCTCCCGCTTGCGCTACTACCAATTTGACATGACTCTCATGCTTAAGCTGTGGGAGTGGCTTTGTCAGGATTCGCGACATTGCCATTAGTATCTACTTTGCAAATTTTTACATCTCCACGCTCAATGATTTCTCAGATGAGATGGAAACACCTGAGAATATGTTTGGATCATTGATGAGATCTAGGTTCCTTAGCTTGTGTAATGGCCCCTGCATTATCACAATATAGGTCCACTGGATTCACAATGCTAGGAATCACACCTAGTTTAGTGATGAACTTTTTGATGCAAACTGCCTCCTTGGCTGTATCAGAAGCAGCCACATACTCAGCCTCCGTAGTAGAATCAGCCACAGTATCTTGCTTTGAACACTTGCAGCTCACAACACCTCCATTTAAGCAAAACAAAAATCTAGTTTGTGATATAAAATCATCTATATTAGTCTGGAAACAGCATCTGTGTAACCATTTACAACAAGTTCTCCTTCCTGACCTCCATAGATGAAAAACATCTCTTTAGTCCTTCTTAAGTACTTAAGAATATTTTTTACTGCAGTCCAATATGGTTCACCAGGTTTAGATTGGAATATGCTAGTCATGCTTCATGCATACGAGAATCTGGGCGAGTGCATAACATGGCATACATAATAGACCCAATTGCGGAAGCATAAGGGATCTTACTCATACATTCTATATCCTTCCTTGTGGTAGGACTTTGAGACTTTTCGAGTTTAATGCCATGTGACATTGGCAAGAATCCTCTCTTAGAATCTTGCATACTGAACCTCTTCAGTACCTTGTCAATATATCCACTCTGACTTAGGCCAATTAGGTTTTTAGATCTATCTCGATAGATCCTAATGCCTAGAATATAGATTGCTTCACCTAAATCTTTCACTGAAAAATACTTCCCCAACTAAGCTTTTACACTTTGCAAAGTGGGGATGTCATTCCCAATTAACAAGATGTCATCGACATAGAGCACTAAGAAGACTACTGCATTTTCTGTAACCCTTCTGTACACACAAGGTTCATCTTCATTCTTGATGAAACTGAGTTCTTTAATTGCTTCATCAAAACGGAGATTCCAACTTCGAGATGCTTGCTTCAAGCTATAAATAGATCTTTTGAAGTTTGCACACTTTACTAGAGTTCGAAGGATGAATAAAACCTTCAGGTTGTGTCATATACAAATAGTAGATTTCCATTGAGAAAGGCAGTTTTAACATCTATTTTCCATATTTCATAATCATAATATGCTGCAATGGCAAGTAGAATTCTGATTGACTTAAGCATTACAACTGAAGAAAAGGTTTCATCATAGTCTATACCATGATTTTGTCTATAATCTTTTGCTACCGGTCATACTTTGCAAGTTTGCACATTGGCATCCATGTCAGTTTTCTTTTCGAAAACCCATTTACACCCTATGGTCTTGCAACCTTCAGGTGGATCAATCAAAGTCCAAACTTGATTGTCATGCATGGATTGCATTTCTGATTTCATAGCCTCTAGCCATTTGCTAGATTCAGGACTATGAATAGCATCTTGGTAGGAATTAGGTTCACCTTGATCAATAAGATCAACATTATGATCATCGGTCGCAAGAAATCCATATCTCTGTGGTATCTAAGGAATCCTATCAGATCGTTTTGGGCCTTGTGTCAAAGGTTCGGGCTCAGTATGAATACGTGAGTCCAACTGAGTGTCCATGCTCGGTTAAGAAATAATCTGCTGTCCTTGAGCTTTTTCAAGATGGACTTTACTCCCACTAACTCTATTGGAAACGAATTCCCTTTCAAGAAAAATTCCGTTCCGAGCAACAAACACTTTGTTTTAAGATGGAAGATAGAAATAGTATCCTTTAGTTTCCTTAGGATATCCCATAAATACACACTTATGTAATTTGGGTGCATGTTTTTCTGATAGTGATCGCTTCACATAAGCATCACATCCCCAAATTTTGAGAAATGCTAAATTAGGTTATTCCTAGTCCGTATCTCATATGGTGTCTTCTAAACAGCTTTAGATGGAACTCTATTTAATATGAACACAGCAATTTCTAGAGCATAACCCCAAAAAGAAATTGGAAGATCTGTTTGACTCATCATAGATCGAACAATGTAACGCGCTATCCCAAAAGCACCTAGCATGACTTTAAAATTACGGATATTGTAATAATAGAGTTTGGATCTATATTGGTGGGATATAGTGTTTTTGACACTTAGTGATATTTTAGGGATACTCAGGAATAAAAATAAAATTTTATTATATTGAGGTTTTATTATTAAGGTTTATAAATGCCTCTAAGTGGATTTTGTTTTCAATACCTAGTGTGTGTATTTTAGAAATTTAAGTACTTGATAATTTCCAAAAAAAAAACTTAATCATGAAGAATTGCTGCCACCTCACGGCACACCTGTCACCCAACCAATTTCTCCATTTTCTTTTGTCTTTTCTTTCCCCCTTAACCGCCTCACAATTTCTCCCTTTTCTTTTTTTCTTTTCTTTCCCTCTTAACTGCTTCAATTCACTATATATATACATAGCATGTTTTTTTTCTTTTGATTTGTTTGGCAACAAGAGAGCACCCATAGTATATCAAGGTTAGTGGCTTTCTTTTTTTTTTTTATTTATTTATTATTTGTTAGTTATATTATACATATAGATATATAATATAAACTTATAAATATATAGTATAAGATTATATATATATATATAGACATAGAGTGAGCTAGTGTTTTTTTAGGATTTAAATATTTTTTAAAATGGGTTTTAGTATATAGCAAAATTATGGTTTCTTGGGAAAGTATATTTTTTAAGGGTATAGCATTTTTGATCTTTTTAAAGAATTATTATAAGTATATATATCGTTATATAGGTATACATATATACATCCTAAGTTCATTTTGTAGGATTTTGATATTATTTAAGGAATAGGACTATTTGATCAGTACCCAGGTATTAAGTATTTTTCGTATTATTTTGTAGGATCTTAGAACAAGATCTGCATCAAGGTGAGTCCACAAACTCCATTTTATTATGGTATTTCAAATATTACGAGATGTATAAATATGTTTTCCGAACCTGTGACAAAATGTTTGCTGCTTTTGGAATGATATAACTCAGCTTGTTTTTGGAGATGTTCTCCACAATGTGTTACATGTTCCTTAGAAAATGCATAGGAGCGATGCTCCATATAGGTGTCCTCCTTTTAACACAGACTATTATTGTGGTGAAAAAGAATTTGGTTGTACACATATTTTTTTTTGGGAAATGTTTATATGTTGGAAAATGTTCTAGCTGGAAAAGTTATATATTTTGACATGCATGAATATAGATCTGGCATTAGCATAATTGTGAAATTTGCATAAGCATGTGGTGAGAAGTGGATGAGGATTTTTGCTACTTTGTAATGTTTATGACTTGAATCTATTTCGGCGGCCGGACAAATGGCCTTTCGGTTTGTAAATACATATGAAAATCTCATTCCGACCAGGGTTAAAGTTTGGTGAAAATCAAGTGAACGGATGCGTTAGCGGATTGTATTGTACTTGGTTAGTCCCTCGTACTAGGGTCTCTTACGATGACGTTGACGGATTTTCGACTCTGAGGGTGGATCCACTTGAAGAGGGGCGTAGTATTTGGAGGGCGTGGCCCAATCGATATTTACGTGGACATCGTATCATACTCTGCGGTGGGACGACTGCCTTTGGGAGAGCCAGGAGAGGCTTGAAAGTAAGGTTGGTCTCAAGACAGTCTTGGTAGGTACCTAAGGAATCAATAGCCTAGTCTGGCCAGTATATGGGAAAGCGGTTGTTATGGACTCGAGCGCTCGTATGGTGTTTGGCTGGTATTGACTACGAGATGTTAGAACTTGGTTTCGATGACCTCGTTTTATGATCTGGACCTTGTCCGTGGAGCTCGACTGTGGCACTGCATGTTTCTTTAAATTCGGGTATAGAAGCTGTGATGATGTGTCTTGATTCACTCAGACTGCCTGACTACGCTCGAAACCGTCATGTAGGTTCAAGCATAAGTTTTGTTAAAATAATAAAAGAAAATGTTTTCTTATAACATTGCATGAACTGTTTACGTGAAACTGCATCATCACTGTTTCAAAAAAATCACGAAGGCGTACACACACACATGGACTCACAGAGCATTCGTGCTCAAGTTTTCCATATCATGTTTTCTCCTTAGATTAACTCAGGACAGATAGAGGTATGGTAAGCCGTGGAAGTTTTAGGCATAGAGTTTTTGCCTAATGGTTTCCCTGGAAGAACATGTATTCATGTTTTGTTTTCTTAGACTCGAGCTGGTTGTAAAGTTCTTCCTTTTATTTTGTCGTGAGGTTTTGAGGATGTAAGATAATTTTATTTTTATATTAAAACGATTATGAGAAATTTTCTTAAATCTTGTGTTTTGAGCACACTAGTAGTATCTATTTTACTTAAGTTTTGCGCTGTGTACTTTGTGCATATACCTGTAAGTGTTATTCCAGAGTTCTGTTTTATTTTGGAACTTATAGTTTAGTGCCGAGAGACACGTAAATACCGTACTCAACCGCAATTGACTTAATGGCAGGGTTGGGGATTCACAGGTGGTATCAAAGCATCTAAGTTCAATACTAGGATTGAATTATTGGATTTTAGACAAACTATTAGAGTCAACTGTTTAAACTTTGATGACAACCATACTATTTATTGGTTAGTACTTACCCTAAGATTCCATTTTGTAGGTACTAGATGGCACACCCCTCTCATAGATGGATATACTAGGAGGGCATGCTTGTGGGCTGGCCTAGCAGGACTACGTCATCATCATCATATTCCCTTAGGGAGATTGTCCCAGAGAGGGACCCGGTCCTAGTGATAGACCTTTTAGATAGTGAGTCTATAGAAGGACTGGTTTCACAGGATTTAGAGTTTAGGGTATCGATAGAAGAAGACCCCAGTGAGGCCTAGTCAGATGCAGAGATGATGCCCGAGCTGGAGGGAGTGGCACCGGTGGATGCTGAAGGTACGGGTACCTTCATAGCGGGTGGTTCCCCGTTGTCACTGTCACGTATTTGTGGTTATTACCTGTGGCGTGAGTAGCAGGTTGAGGCCGCTAGTCAGCATATTGCAGAGTTGAGAGAGGAGATTTCTTAGATGGATGCCTTATTTTATACGGCTCGTCAGACACGTAGACAGGAGACAGCAAGGGCCGCCATGTTAGAGATGGAGTTAGTCTAGATGTAAGAGGCGCACATGGCTTAGGAGAGAGAGATTCTGGAGTTGATACATGAGCGGGACTGGCTTAGGTGATTCCTCACATAGTTCCTTAGCACTGCCAGAGACTCCGTGGATAGAGCCCGTGACGAGCTGGAGTCCCAGCCAGGATGTTCTGGTAGCCATTATCATCAGGCGGAGTAGATGTTGGATAGAGTACAAATAGATTTGTATATTTAGTCACTTTGATATGTGCGAGTAGTGTTTTTGTTGGTACTTGACACAGTAGCCTTAGGATCGTAGATATGAGGTTCCTGGGTTTTGGACATGTATAGTAATCCGGTCATGTATTTTGGGTGGTAGGACCAAGATGATCTGACTGTATTTTGACATTACTGTACTAAAAATCCTCATTTTGAGTTATATATATATATGTATAAACAGTTATATGCACGTATTGATATTGGTACCTGTGATAAATTTATGTTTACTTGTTGTAGAGTATCTGCAAACTTAGAGGTTTATTAGTATTAGAACTTTCTGGTTGTTTAGAAACATGTCAGGTTCACGATCTCCCAATCATGCTGACGAGGATGTGTTTGAAAGTTCTCAAAACAGATAGTCGGAACCCATAAGGGAGGCCACATCTCATCCAGAACAAGCCACGCACAAGGTAATTGAGAATTTTATGATCAAGATGACATAATTGTTAGAACCTTCAATGGACACAAGGAGAAACGAACGAGTACGGGTCACTGGAGCAGATGAGGCATTGGAATGATTCCTGAAGTTTCCACCCTCGGAGTTCTATGGAGAAGTTGAGCAACAAATTAAAGCTGAACTGTTCTTCGAGCAGCTGAATGATATTTATGATACTCTTAAGTACGAGGATGCCCTGAGGGTAATGTTCGTAGCTTTTAGACTTCGTGGAATGGCAAAGGATTGGTGGCTTAGAGCTTCCGAAGCTCGGACACTTAAGAACCAACCATGGACGTGGAATGATTGTCAAGAAGAATTCAAAAAGGAATACATACCTCGTTGGGTTCATGAGCAACGAGAGGACGAGTTTAGCAACTGAGATAGGGTAACCTGGCAGTTGCCTACTATACAGAAAAATTCAATAGGTTGGCTAAGTATTGTTTAAGATTGATAGATACAGATTCGAACAAGACATGAAAATTTGTAAAAGGATTAAGGGTTGAACTGCAACGGGCATTGGCTCCCTTGCCACCAATGGGATTCTCAGCCGCAGTTGAAGCCACCACACGGTCAGAGATGGCTGATCAAGTGGTTATGTAGAGGAAAACAACCATTGGTTCAGCAGCAGCCCCATATAAATGTCTTGGACAAGGACCATGGAAACCTAGAGATTCCAAGAGATCCTGTGGCGAGCAAAGGATTGGAAATGAAGGTCAACCAACCCTAATCCCTGGAGGAGCCCATAGAGTATGTACATACTGTGGATGAAGTGGACATGTGGCTGAAATGTGTTATCAGAAGTCAAGATTATGTTATCAGTGTGGAAAACCAGGGCATGTTAGAGACCAGTGCCTTGAGATGCAACAAGTACCTCCGGAGACGTCCAGCAGAGTAGGCCGACCCCAGTTATGAGAGGAGCCACAGAAGGAAGGAATGATAAGTCACAAATGAAGGCTAAAGTTTAAACATTAGGTGGACGACCCGTAGACACCGAAGCGGATTTAGTTGAAGGTGTGATTTAAGTCTTTTCTCAACTAGTAAGGGTTCTTATTGACCATGGACTACACATTCTTTTGTGAGTTTGCATTTCATAAAACATATTCTATACCTTCTGTTAACATACATTATCAGTTGATAGTTGGGCGTGAGTAAGATAACTAAAGTAAAGTACCCAGAGTGTGACATCTATGTCGAGAGTGTGAATTTACCCGATGATTTAATTGCCTTACCATTTGAGAGTTATAACGTGATACTTGGGATGAATTGGTTATCTAAACATTACGCTCAAGTAGCTAGTCGACAAAAGTTGGTTAAGTTTAGTCGATCGAGTATGCCAATCCTCGTGTTCCAAGGGAAGCGAACGAAACAGGAGAATCCCTTTTTGTCTGGCATGAAAGCCAGAAAATTGCTAGGGAAAGGATGTCAATGGTACTTAGCATATTTACTCAACAGGCCCAAAGAAGAGGTAAAATTAGAAACAGTACCCATAGTGAATGAGTTTATAGATATTTTTCCTAAGGAGTTAGTGATGCTACCCCCAGATCGTGAAGTGGAGTTCAGCATAGAATTGGTACCTGATGCTAAACCAATATCTCGAACTCCATATCGGATGGCACAGGAGGAGTTGAAAGAGTTGAAAAAGCAACTACAAGAACTGTTACAGCAAGGATACATCCGTCAAAGTACATCTCCTTGGGGTGCGCTAGTGTTATTTGTAATGAAGAATGATGGAACCCTTAGGATGTGTATAGATTACAGAGGATTGGATAGTGTGACAGTCAAGAACAAATACCCACTACCCCTCATTGATGAGTTATTTGACCAACTCCGAGAAGCAGGATGTTTTTCCAAATTGGACCTAACACAGGGGTATTATCAAGTCAGGATAAGAGAAAAAGACATTTCATTGACGACTTTCAACACAGGATATGGGCATTGTGAGTTTGTTGTTATGCCGTTTGGATTGACTAATACACTTGTGACATTTATGGACTTGATGCACAGAGTCTTTCATCCTTACTTGCATAAGTTTGTGGTGATTTTTATTGACGATATACTTGTTTATTCACCAACCTTGCAGCTCATGAACAACATCTTCGAAAAGTGTTGCAAACCCTATGGGAGCATAAGCTGTATGCTAAGTTTAGTAAATGTAAGTACTGGATGAGTCAAGTTACTTTCTTAGGATATGTTATTACTCAGGAGGGAATCTCGGTAGATCTGCCGAAAGTAGAAGTGCCCATTGGGCGTAACCCAAAATACCAACCGAAGTACATAGTTTCTTAGGTATAGTGGGATACTACCGGAGATTCGTAAAAGACTTTTCTAGTATTGCTGGACCTCTAACACAATTAACCAGAAAAGAAACCAAGTTTGAGTGGAGGGAGAAGTGTGAGAGGAGTATTCTAGAATTGAAGAACCGACTAACATCGGCACCAGTGTTAACATTACCCGATCCGAACAAGGAATTTTCACCGTATACAGATGCTTCAAGGGAAGGTCTAGGAGCTGTGTTGATGCAAGACAGGAAGGTTGTCGCATATATTTCGAAGAAGTTGAAGGATCATGAATGGAATTATCCAACACACGATTTGGAGTTAGTAGCCATCGTGTTTGCACTTAAGAAGTGGCAACACTACCTGTATAGGGCTAATTATGAGATATTTACTGATCATAAGAGCTTAAAGTATCTGTTTTCTCAAAAGGACTTGAACATGAGACAACGTTGATGGATGGAACTGCTGAGGAATATCAATGTCCAATTAACTATCATCCAGGAAAGGCGAACGTAGTGGCAAATTCATTGAGTAGAAACGCAAAGATATCAAATCTTAGCTTAACATCTACTCTACAATAGGATATTAAAAGCTCTCAAAAGAATAATAAGGAGTTCCAGGAGTTCAAAAATCGTGTGGAAGCTAAGAAATTGGAAGAATTTTGGGCATTAGAAGCTTATGGGAGCCTGTACTTTCGGAATCGGTTGTGTGTACCTAATGACACTGAACTTAAGCATAAGATTCTAGAAGAAGCCTACATAAGTAAGTATTCAATGCATCTTGCAGAGAATAAGATGTACAAAGGCTTAAAGAAAAGTTTTGGTAAAATGGAATGAAGAAAGAGATTTTAGAGTATGTAGAAGCCTGTCTTACATGTCAAAGAGTTAAGGCGAAACATTAAAAGTCAGCAGGACTACTAGAACCACTACCTGTTCCTGATCGGAAATGGGATCATGTGACAATGAACTTTGTCACAGGATTGCCTCGGACCAAGGGGTATAAGGATGCTATTTGGGTGATCTTTGATCGTTTAATAAAAGTGGCTCATTTTATTGCCATTAATATGACATACCCTTTGGACAAGTTGGCGCATATTAATGTGGATGAGATTGTCCGACTTCATGGGGTGCCCGTTGATATTGTATCCGATAGAGACCCACGGTTTACCTTAAGATTTTGGCCCAAGTTCCAGGTAGCTATGGGGACTAACCTATGTTATAGCACCACAACCCACCCCCAAACCGGTGGACAGTTCTAAAGGACAATTCAAACCCTAGAGAATATGCTAAAAGCTTGCGTCTTAGACTTTGGGAATAAGTAGGATAATCTTTCTTGTGCTGAGTTTGCTTATAATAATAGCTACCACTCTTCGCTAGGAATGGCACCATTTGAAGCATTATATAGTAGGAGATGCAGAACACCCTTGTATCAGGATGAAGTCGGAGTTCAATCCCATTAGAGACAAAGAAACTTGATGCCAGAGTTGGAGGAGATGTAGAAACAAGTTAGGATAATTCAAGATCGGCTTCGGACAGCTAAAAATAGATAGAAAGAGCTATGGCGATAATCGAAGAAGGGATCTACAGTTTAATGTGGGGGATCGAGTTTTCTTAAAAATTACACCGTATCGTGGAAAGCCTAGATATCTGAGGGGAGGAAAGTTAAGCCCCCGATATATCAGACCATTTGAAATTATTGATAGGGTTGGTAAAGTGGCGTATCGACTCGCCTTGCTGGGTGAACTGATGGTTATACATGACGTATTCTATGTATCACAATTAAAGAAGTACCATCCTGCACCTGATCATGTTCTCAATGATGACCAATCGGAATTACGAGCCAATCTATCATATGAGGAAAAACTAACAGAGATTATAGAACGAAGCGTAAAAGAGTTACGCGGGAGACAGATTCCAATGTGTAAAGTGGTATGGAGACATCATGGAATTGAAGAGGCAACCTGGGAGACTGAGGAATACTTGAAGAAAAATTATCCAGAGTCTATAGGTATGTGACTGTTAAATTTTGAGGATGAAATTTCTGTTAAGGAAGGTAGAATTAATGCCCTACCCTGTAAGCACCTAGCATGACTTTAAAATTACGGATATTATGACAATAGAGTTTGGATCTATATTGGCGGGATATATTGTTTTTGACACTTAGTGATATTTTGTGGATACTCAGGAATAAAAATAAAATTTTATTATATTGAGGTTTTATTATTAATGTTTATAAATGCCTCTAAGTGGATTTTATTTTTTAATACCTAGTGTGTGTATTAACGCCCTACCTCATAAGCACCTAGCATGACTTTAAAATTACAGATGTTATGACAATAGAGTTTGGATCTATATTGGTGGGATGTAGTGTTTTTGACACTTAGTGATATTTTGGGGATACTCAAGAATAAAAGTAAAATTTTGTTATATTGAGGTTTTGCTATTAAGGTTTATAAATGTCTCTAAGTGGATTTTGTTTTTTAATACCTAGTGTGTGTATTTTAGAAATTTAAGCACTTGATAATTTCAAGAAAAAAAGAAAAAACTTAATCATGGAGAATTGCCGCCACCTCACGGCATACCCGTCACCCCACTAATTTCGCCCTTTTCTTTTTTCTTTCTTTCCCCTTTAACCGCCTCACAATTTCTCCCTTTTCTTTTTTTCTTTCCTTTCCCTCCTAACCTCCTCAATTCACTATATATATATATATATATATAGCATGTCTTTTTTCTTTTGATTTGTTTGGCAACAAGAGAGGAGCCATAGTATATCAAGGTTAGTGGCTTTATTTATTTATTTATTTATTATTTGTTAGTTATATTATACATATAGATATATAGTATAAACTTATCAATATATAGTATAAGCTTATATATACATAGTATGAGCTTGTGTTTTTTTTAAATGGGTTTTAGTATATAGCTAATTATGGTTTCTTGGAAAAGCATATCTTTTAAGGGTATAGGATTTTGATCTTTTTAAAGAATTATTATAAGTATATATATATAATTATATAGGTATATATATACATCCTAAGTTCATTTCGTAGGATTTCGATATTATTTAGGGAATAGGACTATTTGATCGGTACCCAGATATTGAGTATTTTCGTATTATTATTTTCTAGGATCATAGCACCAGATCTGTATCCAAGTGAGTCCACAAACTCCACTTTATTATAGTATTTCAAATATTACGAGATGTATAAATATGTTTGTCGAACTTGTCACAAAATGTTTGCTGCTTTTGGAACGATATAACTCATCATGTTTTTGGAGATGTTCTCCATAATGTGTTACATGTTCCTCAGAAAATGCATAGGAGTGGTGCTCCATATAAGTGTTTTCCTTTTAACACAAACTATTATTGTGGTGAAAAAGAATTTGGTTGTACACAGATTTTTTTTTCCGCAAATGTTTATACGTAGGAAAATGTTCTAGTTTGAAAAGTTACATGTTTTGACATGCATGAATATATATATATCTGGCATTGGCATAATTGTGAAATTTGCATAAGCATGTGGTGATTGGCGGATGAGGATTTTTGCTACTCTGTAATGTTTATGACTTGAATTTGTTCCAACGGCCGGGCAAATGGCCTTTTGGTTTGTAAATATATATGAAAACCTCATTCCGCCAAGGTTAAAGTTTGGTGAAAATCAAGTGAACGCACGCGTTAGCGGATTGTACTGTACGTGGCTAGTCCCCCGTACTAGGGCCTCTTCTGATGATGTGGACGGGTTTTTGACTCTGAGGGTGGATCCACTTGAAGAGGGGAGTAGTACCTGGAGGGCGTGGCCTAATCGGTATTTACATGGACATCGTATCATGCTCAGCGGTGGGACGGCCGCCTTGGGGAGAGCCAGGAGGGGCTTGAAACTAAAGTTGGTCTAAGGGCAGTCTTGGTAGGTACCCCAGGAATCTTTAGCCTGGTCTGGCCAGTGATATGGGAGAGCGGTTGTTATGGAATCGAGCGCTCATATGGTGTTTGGTTGGTATTGACTATGCGATACCGGAACTTGGTTCCAATTACCTCGTTTTAGGATCCGAACCTTGTCCGTGGAGCCCAACTGTTGCATTGCATGTTTCTTTAAATTCAGGTATAGAGGCTGCGCTAATGTGTCTTGATTCACTCAGACTTCCCAACTGCACTCGAAATCCTCATGTAGGTTTAAGCATCGGTTTTGTTAAAATAATAAAAGAGAATGTTTTCTTATATAACATTGCATGAACTGTTTACTCGAAACTGTATCATTATTGTTTCAAAGAAATTACAAAGGCGCACACACACATGTGGACTCACTGAGTGTTCGTGCTCACATTTTCCATATCATGTTTTCTCCTCAGATTAACTTAGGACAGACAGAGGCATGGTAAGCCGCAGAAGTTCTATGCATGGAGTTTTTGCCTAATGGTTTCCCTGGAAGAACATGTATTCTTGTTTCGTTTTCTTAGACTCGAGCTGGTTGTAAAGTTCTTCTTTTTGTTTTGTCATGAGGTTTTGAGGATGTAAGATACTTTTATTTTTATATCAAAACGATAATGAGAAGTTTTCTTAAATCTTGTGTTTTGAGCGCATTAGTAGTATCTAGTTTACTTAAGTTTTCCGCTGTGTACTTTGTGTATATACTTGTAAGTGTTATTCCAGGGTTATGTTTTATTTTGGGACTTATAGTTTAGTGCCGAGGGGCCCACAGATCTCCTACTCAGCCGCAGTTGACCTAGTGGCAGGGTTGGGGGTATCACAAACCATATCTAATAGAGTTCGATTTCTGCGTTCAGATGCACCGTTCCATTGTGGTGTTCCTGGTGGAGTTAATTGTGATACTATTGCACAATTTTAAAGATGTTCGTCAAACTCTTGGCCTAAGTATTTACCACATCGATCTGATCAAAGTAATTTGATACTCCTTCCAAGTTGATTCTGTACTTCATTTTGAAATTCCTTAAACTTTTGAAAGGAATCAGATTTATGTTTCATTAGATAAACATAACCATATCTACTGAAATCATCTATGAATGTAATGAAGGACTGAAAACCTCCTATGGCTTGTGTGTTCATTGGTCCACATACATCGGTATGTATAAGTTCTAATAAATCATTATCCCTTTCACTTTGTCTTGTAAAAGGACTTTTAGTCATTTTGTCCAATAAACAAGAATCGCATTTTTCATAAGACTCAAGGTCGAATGAAGATAAAAGTCCATCTTGATTGGAGTTTGGATATGGGTTTCTCATTTATGTGGCCTAAAAGACAATGCCAGAAGTAAGTTTGATTTAAATCATTAGATTTAAATTTATTTGTATTTATGTTACAGATGGGCTTACTAGTGGAATTATGTAGGTTTAGAATGTAAAGTCCATTACATAAAGAGGCATCCCCATAGAAAATACCATTTTTATAAATAGAACTTTTACCATTCTTAGTACTAAACATAAAGCCATTAATATCCAAACAAGAAACTGAAATGATGTTCCTACTCATATAAGGAACATAATAACAATCTTTAAGTTCAATGATAAGCCCACTAGCAAAAGTAAATCAAACATCCTTATAACTACAGCAGCAACTTTTGCTCAATTTGCTACTCGCAGGTCCACCTCTCCTTTTGCCAAAGATCTACTCCTTGTGAGTCCATACACATTTACACACATGTGAGCTCCACATCCAGTATCTAATACCCATGAAGTAGGAGTAGACATATTAATTTCTATAACGAAAATACCTGAAGCGGCAGTCTCACTAGCCTTTTGCTTCTTCTTTTCTTCCAAATAGAGCTTGCAGTTCCTCTTCCAATGACCAGGTTCATTGTAGTGGAAGTAAGTCCCTTTCTTTGGTGGTTTAATCTTGGGCTTGGGCTTCTGCTTGCCTTTACCCTTCTTGGCCATATCCTTTCCCTTTCCCTTGTTCTTCTTGAACTGCCCCTTCTGAACCATCAGAACATTAGAGTAGATTTCGTAATCTTTTGCTTAGCTTGCTTGAGCATCCCGTGCAATTCATTTATGGACTTTTCCATATTATGCATATTGTAGTACATGACAAACTGATCAAAGTCAGAATTTAAAGAGGCCAAGACAATCAGTAGCCAAGTCATGACTTACAGGTGCTCCAAGTTTTTCTAGCTGATCAAAATAACCCTTCATTTTAAGGACATGAGCACTAACTGAAGGGCTTGGGGTCATTTTATAGCTATTGAACGCCTTAGAATTAATATATCTCTCTTGACGTGCTTTCTCTTGGAACATTTCCTTGAGCTGTTTCATCATCTCATAAGCCTCAACTTCCTCGAATTGCTTTTGCAACCTAGATTCTATCGTAGCCAACATGAGACATGTTACATAAGTAGAATCATCTTTGTGCTTACTATAAGCATCTTTTTCAACTGTAGGAGCGTTGTTAGCTGGTTAATTATGGATAGGGTTCTCAAGTACATACAACATTTTTTTTTGTTTAAGGACAATCCTTAAATTTTGTGCCCAATCAAGAAAGTTAGTCCCACTAAGCTTATTTTTTTCAAGCACGGATGGCAACGAGGTGTTTGAATTATTTGAGGCCATTATCTACATAGAATTTGCAAAGTTAAATTAAATAAATGAAGCATTAATTTTTCCTAAAATATTCAACACTTGATATAAATCGTGAGTAGAAAAATTACATTCTATAATAATCATAAGTAAGCTTTGGCTTAACACCCATAATTAAAGAAAAATGGATTAATGGGATTTACATCTATATGATGCCCTAGGGTCAAAACCGTTTTGATAGCCTAGTTAAGCCAAACCATTCCAAGCATATGGAAATCACCATTTTCCATCTTCCCCTAATTAGGTAACCATTTATCTCTTGCTTTGGCAATGAGATAGAATGATGATCGAGGCATGGACAAGTGCTTATGATCATGGGAGGTATTTTATGACTTAATTTTTTTTACATGGTTTCAAAAACTTTCTTCCTTTTATATATTTTATAAAACATATATCCCATAAAATAAAAGGAAATAAATTAAACATCACATGCATAATATATACGTAGAATAAAACATGTCATAGCGTGGCCCCAATCCTATATTGACTTCCACGAGCCTCATGTAAGTCAAAGGTCAATCTAGGTAATTCTTCATCTCCATGAGCTTGCCTCCAATGTCTTGGCCTTCTGATCTTGTTACGTAGGATAGAAAAACATATATAGGAATAGGAAAAAGAATAAACCTATTCCAGTAAGGCTTGATAATATTACATGAATGAAAACGATGACACGCAGGCCGTATTTAAAAACATTACAACCCATTAACAAAAAAAAAAAAAAAACAATCACAAGAGGTAAAGGGCCATGCTATGCACCATACATCTAAAGATAGAAGGAAGCAAGCTAAAAATAGCAAGGGGGTTTCAGAGGGCGAAGTCCCCGAAAGAAAACAAATGCTTATTCAATTGCATTAATATGTAAAACATAATACGATATATGCGAATTCTATAATTCAATTAACTCTGATTACTGTACTAATCAGAAACCTTACTATAAGGCTGATTGAAAACAATAATGTAATCAAAGTGGTACAGATAAAATCAATAAAACTAGTATGTACGAGGCTTTGATACCACTGTTAGAATCTGTAGGAAAACAAACAAAAATAAAAACTACGAAAATCCACCTACAGGATCTGCACATACTAGAAAAACTTATTGGATAGAAAACATCGAGGTAGTTACTGTCTAATAGTTTTTCTAGTATGTGTGGATCCTGTTCGTGGATTTTCGTAGTTTTTATTTTTATTTTGTTTTCCTACGGATTTCAACATACCCCTATCGTCAATGGTAGACCTCTGGATAGGCGGTTTGCAAGCCAACACCTAACCGCATCCGGTAGGTTCCATCCTACTGTTGTCGGTAGGGTTTGGGTGGAAAATATACCTTTATAATTTTCGGGGGGATTTTATTCTTTTAACTTATTTCTTCCACTTTTAATCAAGAGTTTAATGGGTATTTTAAGCCACTAATCACTAGATAGGTTGGAATTAGACCTCAGCCTATAAATACTAATTATAAGCTCATTGTAACTAACTTTGATGAATTTTGCTGAAATTTGAGAGAGGATTCTCCAATTGTCTCTAGGGTTCTTCACCCTTCTTTGTTAGCTTGATAAGGGTGAATTTCCTTAGTTTGTGAACAATTGTTTACCTCAGATCGTGGAACCTATGAAATCAATTGATCATCCAATGCCTTTCGTTAATTAAGTCCTAGAGTTCTTATTCTTAGATTCAATTAATCCTAGGTCTTTTATTTCGTATAGTTGAGGTTTTGAGGCCTTAGTTTCTTCAAGGTTCTTCCTATCAAATTAGAAATGGGTTTTGCTTCTCAATATTCGGCTTATGGGGCTTAGATCCTCATAGGTTTTTTATTAGAGTGTTGAAACTACAAAATCCTCAATAGAGATTCTTCATCAAAGAAGGTGATCTTGGGAAGATGTTGAATCAAGTCACCAATCAATTGAAGATTCACATTAAAGAAACTCTAACTGATGCAACAAATGAGAAGAAGAAGAAAAAAGCAGAGATGAGAACGAAACAGTTTTGAAGGAGAAGAAGAAGAGGATTTTCAGTAAAGGAGAAAGAAGAATGTAGACATTTGGGCTATTTTTCTTCCCAATATTTTTTTTTTATCTTTCAGCCCATATTAGCTTCCCTATGATAATCCAATGGGACTCAACAGAAAGATAAGTTGGTTTGAATTGGTCAGAAATGCCGGGTCGGGCCAACCCAGGCTGCCCGTTGTGGCTTTGACCTATTTAAGTCTCTCTTCCTCTCATCGATTTCACACACAGCCAACTCTTTTATTTTTCCTTTCTTCTCTTCTCTGCTGAGTTGCGTCTCTATCTCTTCTTCTACCCTTTCTTCACTGTGGCTTGCTGCGTCCGTTGCTCTTCTCCGTCTTTTGGTTTTCTGTGACGCTGTCACTTCTATTGTGAACGGCAGCTTGTGGTTGTCCTCGATCGATCACCATTTCTGGTAAGTTTTGGAGAAAGCCGAAAGGTTTAGAGAGAGAGAGAGACCCTGGTGTTTTTTCTTTGGTTGAGGCCCGTTGATTGAGGGACCCATTTTAGACTGATCGTGCCACATTTCGTTTGCTGCCAATGCCTCAACGCAGTTCGTGATCTCTTACCGCTGCTCGGCACCATCTCGGTCTCGGTATTGGTTTTTCTTCCGCTGACGGAATAGACCCGCGGCAGTGCGTAAGTTTTTTTCGGTCTCCTTTTGTTTATTTCTCCTACCATTTTCGCTAACTGCTTTGTGTAGATCTATTCTTGGTGTTCCACTTGGCTTAGACCGACGGTGGAGAAGAAGATGGAAGATATTCTTATAATAGTGATTAGGATGTTTTATTTTCCGCTGTGTTTATTCTGATTATTGTAATAGTAATTAAAGGTTGTAGTAGTAAATATATCCAACAAAGAAGAAAGAAGAGAATTTGCCATGAAGGAGAAAGACGAACAAAGAAGTAGAAAAAGAAGTAGAAGGAAAGCAGAAAGAAAGAAAACGATGGCTGAGGAGGGTTTTGTTAAGTTGGCGGTGGACACTGATAATGTATACAGAGTATGAGTTATCATAACTATAACGCATACGATGTATGCGTTATCGTTATAATAATGCATACAACGTAATCTATTATAATTGACCACATACATGCCGCACCACGCCACGTACATGCCGCAGCCACGTACATGCCGCACCACGCCACGTAATCTATTATAATTGACCACATGACTAATATAAGATTAACGCCCATTTAAATTAGGGATTAAGAATAACACACACATACCATGTGTCATTAATATAAATAACTCATATGCTGTATATATTATGGCCTCACTCAGCCTTTTTTTTCTTTTTAAATTGATCACTTTAATGATTTTTTATAAAAATAGCCAAACAGAAAAAAAAAAAACCGATGATATGTATCAAGCACTTGCAAGAATCGCCATTGTATCATCGATCTAAATTGCTCTTCCTTAAATCAAAAGAAAATGACATAAAAAGTCAAAAGCTACGTTCGACACGCGTGGCACATTATCCCAGTGCTTAGGACTAGCTAAAACATATATTTCAATATTAGAAAAAAAAAAACCATACATTTCAATTGTGCAAATCACATGGTTAAAGATAACCTTGTGTAACTTACATATTTTTTTAAGAAAATAAGATTATATTTTATTAATATTTATAAGGATAGCATGCATTATATTAGGGGAATATTCCAAATCTATTCCTATAAAAGAGAAGATAAAATAGTATTTTAAATTAAAAGATGAACTAGTTTACTCCATAATCTATAAACATGTGAATAAAGGATACTTGAAGATTCTATAGTATAAAATAATAGGAGGACAAAGCTCATGTTATGAGAAATCATCCTTATGAAAAAAGAGACCTTTAAAACTTACAACTTACTATCTTACATGACCTGCCTTTTTAAAGAAATAATAATAATAATAATAATAATAATAATAATAATGAAAAATTTCGTACAGCATGACAAGAGAAGGAACATGCAATTCCATATAAGCCAGTGAAAGCAGTGACGGGATATGAAAGCATTGAGTTACTCAACGTATTGGAATTAGAATGATAGAGAAATAGAAGCATATCCAAAGACATCTGAAATGAGCATTTTGGGAACAACTACCATAACCTTGCCATCACTAAATGCCCTATCTATCTCATAAATAACCTACAAGACAAGGTTAACCTTTGTTAAAATATTAAAGCACTAACGGGAATTAGAATTTGAAAGTTTCCAGTAGGGAAAACAATCTAAATTTTCCTGATTTATTATCTTGAAGAATTACATTATATAGTGGGTTACTTTCCTAAACAATTAGGAAAGTAATATTCTATAAGATTTAGGATTTCTGCATATAGAATATCTAAAATAACAGAATGAGCTAAATATAGAAGCTGATCTAATTATGGAAGCTGCTAAATATAAGCCTCGATCTAATTATGGAAGCTGCTAAATATCAGCCTCAATACTCCCCCTCAAGTTGGAGCATGAAGGTCGATAATGCCTAACTTGCACGCTAAATGATGAAACTAAGTAGGATGAAGAGCCTTTGTGAGAATATTAGCAGGCTGAAGGTCGCTTCGAAGGTGGGAGGGAGAAATAAAACCAGCTTGGAAAGCATCCCGGACAAAATGGCAATCAATTTCAATATGCTTAGTCCGCTTGTGAAAGACAGGCGTGGCCTAATTATCGCAATGTAGCTAAATGGGGCGAGTGATGGGAACTTGAAGATCTTTAAGGAGACGAGATAACCATTTTAACTCACACAAAGTCATAGCCATAGAGCGATATTCAGCCTCCGCAAAAGAACGAGAAACCGTGTGTTGTTTTTTCGTTTTCCAAGAAATGGGCGATCCATCGAGAGAGATAAAATATCCTATAACAGAACGGCGAGTAATAGGACACGTAGCCTAATCTGAATCACAATATGCAGTTAAGTACAAAGGAGACTTAGACTGAAGAAGTATGCCACAACCTGGACTGCCTTTGAGATATTGAACAACACGAATAACAGCATCCCAATGAGCACATCGGGGAGCGTGCATGAACTGAGCAAGTGTGTGAACAGCATAAGCGATCTTAGGACGAGTAAGGGTGAGGTAGATCAACTTGTCGATGAGACGGCGATAGCGTTCTGGCGGATTGAAGGAAGGACCAGTCACCTTGGCCAATTGATGATTCGGTTCAATAGAAGTAGAGGCCGGTTTGTCTCCTAATAAACCGGATTCTGAGAGAATTTTCAAGGTGTACTTGCGTTGGCACAAAAATAAACCCGAAGGATTTCTTGCAATTTCGATACCTAAGAAATATTTAAGAGGACCCAAGTCCTTCATACGGAAGCAAGCACTCAAAGAGGCTTTGAACTTAGTGATGGAGGTAAGAGAATTCACAGTAATTAATAAATCGTCCACATAGATGAGGACGTATAAAAGAAAATCATTCCGAGAGTAAGTAAAAAGAGAATAATCGGCATAGGACTGAGAAAATCCACACTTACAGGGAGTGTTGTTGAGCTTCAAAAACCAAGACCGCGGTGCTTGACGGAGACCATACAAAGATTTATGGAGTTTGCAAACCTGGCCAGGGTGAGGAGGATGAAATCCAGGGGGGCCGCATATATACTTCCTCTTGTAAATCACCGTGGAGAAAAGCATTATGGACATCCATCTGATGTATCGGCCAATTTCGGGAGGTGGCCACGGACAGGAGAGTACGAACAGTAACCTTCTTAGCAACGGGAGCAAAGGTCTCCGTAAAGTCAATGCCTTCTGCCTGGGTGTTTCCCAAAATGACCAACTGAGCTTTATACCGCTCAACTGTACCATCTGCTTTATATTTGATACGAAAAACCCATTTACTGCCTAGTGCACGTTTACTTAGAGGCAAAGTAGTCAAAGACCATGTGTTATTTTGTACCAAGGCATTAATTTCTTCTTGCATGTCGGCACGCCATTTAGGATTAGACACAACTTCAGAATATTTGGTGGGTTCCGGTTCCGTAGTAACAGATGCTAGAAAGTGCCGATGAAGAGCAGAGAATTTATCATAATTTATAAAATTTGTAAGAGAATAACGGGACTTACCTGAGAAAGCCGTGGAGGAAGATGGAGCAGAAGAAGGGAATATAGTAGATGTCCAAGCTGCATGATAGTCGAAGTCTTGAAGCCGTGCCGGAATCGTCTTAAGACGTGTACTTTTTCTAGTGCCAAGGGGAGCAAAAGGCATGGTGGTGGAGCTGGACTCGGTGTTGGAAGTGTATGTGGGCTGAGGGGGGCTGGGCTAGATGCAAGAAAAGTTGGTGGGCTGGTTGGGGGAAGGGAGAGTCTGGTCTGGGCTAGAAGGCGAGGCGGGCTTGTGCAGAGAAGGATGGTCTGGATTAGGTTGGGGCGCTGGGCTGTGTTGCGCAGAGGAAGCTGGACCAGGCAGAGAGGGATGAGACGAGCCAGTGGGAGGAAGCCTGCATGGAGGAGGATTTGCTGTGTCTAGGCAGTGGGTTTGTATGTGTGGATGGATTTCAGTGGCTGGGGTTGGGCCTGTAGCAGGATCAGTTTGGGTTGGACTTTGTGGAGGTGGGTTGTTGTGCAAATAACTCAAAGGTTGTGCCCCAAAGTTGTAAGAATGAGAAAATTCGAGGGGTGTTGTAGCAGTATCTGAATATTCTTTATAAGGGAACTTGGTTTCATCAAAAACCACATCTCTGGACAGAATAAATTTCTTGCTTTGTAAATCATAAAATCGCCAACCTTTCTTGTTGTAGGGATAGCCGAGGAAAACACACGCGACTACGAGCACGGAATTTATCTTTGGGTAGATCATGATCAAGGACATAAGCAAGGCACACGAAACTTTTAATATGAGAATAAGATGGCTTCTCATTATATAACATTTCATAAGGAGTCTTCCCTTGTAACAAAGAAGAGGGGGACAATTAATAAGATATCCTGCCGTTAAGACACACTCTCCCCAAAACTTTATGGGTAAATGAGCTTGGAACCGCAAAGCCCGAGAAACATAAAGAATATGACGATGCTTGCGCTTTACTCGACCATTTTGTTGAGGCGTGCCAGCAGTAGTAGTTTGGTGGATTATTCCATCTGTGGAAAAATCTGATTTTAAGCAGAGAAATTCCGTGCCATTATTACTGCGAACTATTTTTACAGTTTTGTGAAACTATGTTTTGACCATGGCAAAGTAGTCTTTTAAAACATTTGCTACATGAATTTTCTCGGCAATTAAATAAATCCACACTACTCTGGAATAATCATCAAGGATAGTAAGGAAATAGGAAGCACCAACAGTGGATGTGGTTTTGTAAGGCCCCCACAAATCACAGTGAATCAAATAAAAAACGGCAGATGCTTTATTAAGACTTAAAGGAAAATAATCACGTGTTTGTTTGGAACGTAAACAAACATTGCGAGGAGTAGTAGGAGTTGTAGTTTTCTTAGAAAAGCCTAAAAAATTTTCCCCGACAAAATCCAAAGGATGTCCAAGTTGGATATGCCATAAAGTACTTGAATCAAAAGTAATACTAGAGAAAGCGAACAAATCCGGCAACGACAAAGGTCGGTATAAGTATATCCCATTCCTCTGCTCACCCACTCCAATCGGACTCATCGAGGTACGGTCCTGTATTACACAAAATTCATCAGAGATGGTGATAAAACACTTCAAATCTCATGTTAGCTGTGCTAAAGAAATTAAATTACACTTGAGCTTCGAAATTAAAAGCACACTCTGTAATGTTAGTTTCGGATTTAAGGAAATCTTTCCTCCTTGCAGAGCAAGTGCTTTAGTACCATTTGGCAGGCTAACTGTATATGTATATATGGTATTTAAAGTTTTAAAAAAATCTTTTCTACCAGTCATGTGATGAGAATAGCCCGAATCTAAAATCCATAAATTTTTCATACCAGAGAGCGTATCGGTTTGTGTGGGAGTGGGATTATTGAGCAAGGTCAATAATTTTGACCATTGGCTGGAATCTAAATTTGGAAAGTTTCCAAAACAGTGGCTGCCATTTGTGGAAGGTGAGCTAATTTGGTTGCTGCCATTTTTGGAAGAGAAAGAAGTCTCGCTTTTCACTGCGTACGCCCATCCCCGATCATCGCCTGCTGTTGCCGATTTATGTCCAGCGCTAGTCGGTCCGACAGAGAGATACCGTCCACGACTCGTCCTCCCCCTGCCCTGCGAATCCCTGCCCGCTGCGTCACCTCTCCGTACGCCGCCGAGGGAAGCACCAGAGCTGCCATGGAAGCTGTTAGCTCTTCGTACTCCAGGTCTGGGCCACCATTCAAGAAATCCTATGAGAAGGAAACAGCCAGAAATATCATGTCCTACCCGGTGGTAGTGGCTGCAGACCATTCGTGAGGAAGAAGAAGATGATGGCGGTAGTCGTTGTGGCGTCGCCGTGCTGCCTGTTTTGGCGACAGAAAACGCTGCTCCGTCGTCGCGATGTCTTCCATTCGGGCCATGTTTTTGTGTTGTTCTTCTTTTCAAATTTGGGCAAGAATTGTTCTCATTTTTGGTATAGGTTCCTGTTGAATCAGATGAGAACGAACAGTTCCATAAATTGCACCATTTATTCCCATTAAAAATTGAAAAATTCTTTTTTCCTCTCTTTCATTTATAACAACTATTAATAAATTTGTGCTTGCAGAAGATGGGAGTTGAGTATAGTTGTCTAACTCATCCTACAATTTTTTCAAACGTGAATAATACATTTGTACAGAGTCTCCTCCTTGTTTACAATTTGCTAATGCAGTTCTCAACTCATATTTTCGGGGCTCGTTCCCTACTAAAAATCATTTCCTTCAAATTTGTCCACAATTCATCAGCTCGTTCAGAGTAGTTTATGGAAGAACGGAGTGAAGGCTCGATAGTATTTAAAATCCATGAATTCACTAATGTATTTATTTCCCACCATTCTGTTAGCATATGCCCTAAGACCAATTGACTCACATTTATGATTTATGAAGCATGTATTTTTTGAATTGTATTTTATGCTCTTTGTCATCAAGTATGTGACTTGATAGTACAACCCTTAAAGCTAATAAAATATTATTCTTATTTGTCCCTAGTTTATTACATCTTGTAAACTAGTGTGAAGTTGATTGATGGTCAAGTTTTACTGATCATGAATATGAGATATAAAATCAGTTCATAAATACATATTGAGAATATGTATTGGACATGCCAAATTGAAGAAGAAATATTGCATGGGTTTAAGTTATAAGTATTTCTTCTCAGTTTTATATTTGGTGTCCTTTGACCTAATGTTTCTAATGTTTCTTGCATGGGGAGAAAATATGTTTTGACATAGTCAAACATCACTTTTAATTAGGTGATCATCATGACTATTGGTTGACTTATTTTCTTGTCATGGCTTGAATATTGGAGATAGTGAAAGGGATTTGTCCCTCTCTTTTTAGAGAGAGATATCCATGGGCCCCTTGATAAGGAAGACTAGAAAATATGCATGGCCATGCTCAAATAAGTATTAATAAGGTGTTATTAATATTATTTGTTGGAACAGTCTGCCTGGTGATCAAGTAAATGGTTAATTAAGTTTTATAAGGATGACTTGGTCTATGCCTTATACTTAATTAGGATATCATGTGACAAAAGGACTAAATATTAAATCTGATGCTAGGTTATTATTACATTTACTTAACTTGGGAAAGCATAATGTCTTGCTAGAGGCCGCTTATGTTTTGTGAATAAATGTCTAGGACATTTTTCATTCACTGCGAACGTTAAGTGAATCTACAGGGTCACATGCATAGACGATCTTGTGAGCATAATGTCCACGTTCAAGAATATAGATTGTGTCCAGATTCGTTGAACGTATACAAAAGGGGAATCAGATTCCATATTGTATTTTCTGGTAAGTTAATAAGTAATTAATTTTATTTAATCGAATAAATGAAATTAATTACTTAATATTACTCATCCAACCGTTAGATGATTATAGGAATAGACGGACGAGATTAAACTGTCATTAGATGATAGTTAGGGTTTTGATATTGGCAGCTATAAAAGGTTATGTTAACCTTTTCTTGGTGGCCGTCCTTTATCTGATTAAAGAAAAACAAAACCCTAAACCCTAGCACGGCGATATCGTATCTAGGCTCCTCTCTCCGAAATACAACCGATTACCAGATAGTCAGGATCAGTTCTGAACAGTTTTCAGAACACAGAAGGGGCTAGCATCCCGATCGCTTGCAGAGGAGTTTGTCGCGTGGATACTAGTAGAGGGCGAAGCGTACAAAGCAGCGCCTCCACAATGAACAATCAAAACATTGAGGTAATTTCTATCAAATCAGTTTTTCTAGTATGTGCAGATCCTGTTTGTGGATTTCCGTAGTTTTATTTTATTTTGTTTTTGCCTACGGAGTCCAACACATTCTTCCTTCTCTGTCTGGGTCATCTTTTGGTATAGGAATTTGTTAGCCCTAAGGGCATTATTACTTGTGTTTTGATTATGATTAACATGTGCTTGTGTGAGTATGTTAGCTAACCCTTCATAGAGAACAAAAGAAGAACATATGAAGTCTCAAAGTCTCAAGCAAAAGATCTTGATGATGAGGGCAAAATAGAGAAGAAGAGATCAAGCCATACCAAGATCAAATCAATTGAAGACATTGAAGACATTGTATTTGTGAACTAGGTATTATCTTGTAAAACTCTCTAGTCTTAGTCTTTGATTCATTGATCATACATGAAGCTCTTCTCTTGATTTTCCAAAATATAATCCTTTGATAAAATCCAAGTATTCTTGACTAAAGATGTTTTAAATAGTTTTCTTATCTTTAAAAATTGTCAAGAATGCCTTTGAAACTTGGAAGAAAGTTTTGTTCAGAAAAAAACTTGGCTGAGGAAAAACAGAAATTCGGAAGTCCGTTTTTAAAACCGATCGTCCGTTTTTTCAATGTTTAAAATTCGGCAGTCCGTTTTTCAGAAAAACCAAGTCCGAATCTTTCTGTTCAGAAATTCGGCAGTCCGAATTTTTAATTCGGCAGTCCGTTTTTAGAAAACTCAAGTCCGAATCTTTCTGTTTCAATCGTCCATTTTTACAATTCGGCAGGCCGGTTTCTAAAACCGATCGTCCGTTTTTTGCTGTCAGTGTAAAAAATATTACCGTTGCACAGAAGCAACGGTCATTTCTGAAATTTGACAGCCTATTTCTTAGGCAACGGTCTTAAGCTTAAAAAACCCTATATATACACTCAATTATCAGCCAAAAATGAAAGGAGTTTGGGAATTACTCATTGAGATCATTTAATACATTTCAAGAGCTTCAAAAATACATTTTATTACAAATCATTTTCAAATCCCAAACAAAATCTTCTTGAGCTTCATTATTGATCATCCATCAAAGAAGAAGAAAAGAGGTGCTTGTAGAAGTATACCATTGAGTTGTAATCTTCCTCTTCTCAAGCTAAATTGGTAACATTGTTCCTTACTCTACTTATTCTATTATTGTGATCAAAGGTTTGTGGAAAACCCTTTGGGTGATCCTTTGATTAACTAGTTGTATTGTTGTGATTGAGGTTTTGGTGTCAAACCCTTGAAGGGTGAACCTCATTGTGTAGTTGTGTTGTTGTGTTTGAGGTTATAGTGTAAAACCCTTGAAGGGTGAACCTCATTGTGTGGTTGTGTAACCAACTTGGAAATTAGTGGATTTGTGAAATCCTTGGGTTGAGGCTCAAGGTAGTGGATGTAGCTCTTGGAGAGAGTGAACCACTATAAATTGTTGTGCATGCTCTTTAATTCTTTGCTCATTTCTTAATTGCCAATTCTATAAGATTATGCTTTGTGTGAATTCTTATTAAAAAGAGTTTTAGAAATCTTTCACAAACAAATTGGAGGTTTATCTTTCTAATCAAACAAAAGATTTTTTAAATTAGCCAAAAACCTTATTCACCCCCCTCTAAGGTTTTTTCAATTGGTATCGTAGCGGGGCTTCTTTAAAAAGGGACTAACATCCTTGAAGCAAAAGATCTTTATTTTATTATGGCTAATGTTTCCAGTTTACCATATGTAGAAGGCTCTTCTACAAATAGACCTCCTCTTTTCGATGGTTCAAATTATACTTTTTGGAAATCTAGAATCAAAATATATATTTGCTCTATTAACTTTAATCTTTGGAGCATTGTAGATAATGGACCTTATGTTCCTATAAAGGATGGAATTGTCAAGAACGTTGAAGACTATGATGAGCTTGATTCAAGGAAGATGACTCTAAACTTTCAAGCTATGAACATATTGAGTTGTGCCTTGGATGCAAATGAATACAATAGAGTTAGCGGATGCGACTCGGCTCATGAAATGTGGAAGTTACTTGAAGTAACTCACGAAGGCACCAATCAAGTGAAGGAGTCTAAATTAGCTATGTTGGTGAGAGATTATGAGCTATTTATGATGAAACAATATGAAAGCATTAGTGACATGTTCACAAGGTTCACCAACATCACAAATGGCTTAAAGGCATATGGAAAAGAGTACACAAGGGGAGAAGTAAATAGAAAGATTCTTGATTCACTCCCAAAAGCATGGCAACCAAAAACTCTTGCCATTGAGGAATCAAAAGAGTTAAGTCAACTTCCTATTGAAGAACTCATAGGATCTCTCCTTACCTATGAGATGAAAATAAAAAGATTAGATGAAATGGAAGATGAAGACAAAGAAAGAAGAGGCATAGCACTCAAAGTGAATGATGATGATCATACATGCTCATCAAACAATGAAGATGAGATTGAGGATATGGCCCTAGTGATGAGGAAATTTAAAAGATTTTACAAAGAAGACTTCAACAGAGGAAAGAATCCTCCATTCAAGAAAGGAGGACAAAGTTCATCATTCTTTAAGGCTAGATGTTTTAAATGCAATAGCTCCGACCATCTTGTAGCCGATTGTCCCAAGGCCCTTAAAAAGGAAAAGGAAGCTTTAGAAGTCAAGCTTGAGGCATTGAGAAAAAAGAAGAAAGGCAAAGGCCTAATTGGAGCTTGGGATGAAGACTCAAGTGAAAATGAAGAAGAAGAAAATGCCAACATATGCTTCATGGCACTAGAAAATGAGGTACAATTTTCACTTCCTAACTCTTCTAGTATCGTTGATAATGATTGTGATATTGATCCTAGCATAATGCTTTTTGAAATGTATGATGAGTGCAAAAAGGTTTCCAAACGAAACAAAGATTTAAAAAGCAAAACTCAATTTTTGTTAGATGAAAACTCAAGACTCATTTGTGAAAATAAAGCCATTCTTGAATCCTTGGAAGTCTTGAAGAAAGAAAAAAGAGAGCTCAAATGATGACTTTCAAAACCTTGTTTTAGAAAACAAAAACCTTTGTGAAAAGATTTCCTTTCTTGAAAAAATGTTTAATTGATTATGATGTCTTAAAGAAAAAGGTGAGTGATCTCACTCTATGTGTTGAAAAATTCACAAAGGGAAAAGAAAATTTTGAAAAACTTCTTGGCTCTCAAAGATCACCTTTTAACAAAAAATGGTATTGGATATAATCATTCCAATATTTTTTTCTAAACAAACACGTTTTGTAAAAGCCTCCTCATCCCTTTCACACTTTTGTTGTACTTATTGTGAAAAGAGTGGTCATAAAGCCACAAAGTGTTTCATAAAGAAAAAAGATTGAAAGAGGAGTGAAAACCATTTGGAAAGTTAAAGAAAATCAAACTAACATCCATGGACCCAAAAAGATGTGGGTACCAAAAGACCCTTCTACTTCTTCTGTTGTAGGAACACAAGTCAAGGTCATCTAAGTGGTACTTGATAGCGGATGCCTATGACACATGACCGTATATGCATCCCTCTTGATTAAACCAAGGAAAACCGAAGGTGCTTATTTTTTGGAAGGATCATCGGTATAGGTAACATTGCATATAGTTTATCTTCTTAATTAAGTGCCTTTATTTGATGGATTGTAGCTTAATTTATCTTGTATTATTCAATCCAAACCTTCCTTGTTTGTAAATTGTTATGGGAAAAAATTCAACAACCAAGTTTTTACAAAACCTCTTTCAAAAGATCGTTTTTGCCATTTAAGAAACTTACTTGGTATAGGGAGATTTAATGAATTATGTGTGTTGCTTATATTTGCCTTTTCCCTATTTTCTGACTTGCTGATATTTTAAGAAAATTCGGACTCTTATTTTGAAATTAGGACGTCCGGTTTTAAAACCGGACTCATACCCCCTTCTTCAAAAATTCCAGAGATATTCGGACTCTCAAACCGGACGCTGCTCCAAAAACTCGGACGTCCGAATTTTGCAAAATCCAGAAACCGGAGGACCGGTTTTAACAAACGGTCGACCTAATTTTTCAAAATAGGTCGGGACTGCCTTTTAAAAATCAGACTTTTCTTTTAACTCTTCACATTCCTCTCCACACTTTCTCTCACTCTCTCGACCGAAAACACTCCCATTCTCAAGACCCATCCGATTTCTTGATCCGATTTTCAATCTTCCACTTATTTCTCTTCAAATTCCTCTCTTGTCACAACAAAGAAGCAATCTTTCTCTCTGATTACTTTCTATCAATCTACAAAACTCTTCATCTCCTCTCCAATCCCTAACCTCAAAATTGTTCAAAGATGGTTAAAACAAAGAATGCCCAAGTTGGTTCAGGGCAAAATACTGAAGAAGCAGGCACCAGTAGAGGAAAAGGGAAAGGAAAAAGAACACCTGCTGGAACTGGGGCTGCCACTGCTGCTGCTAGGGTTTCTAGAACTGCAGATAGATTTATCTCAGTAAAGGAAGCTGCTCGGTTTGAAGAATGGACTCGGAATCACCGAAAAATTGCTCCCGGTCATAGGGTGGACTTGGATGATATGCAAGGTATGGAGGTTATTCCTAATCTCTTTGAAATAATTGGTTGGAAACCTCTATTGATTGTAAATGAACTATATTATGTGGACTTGATATATGAATTCTATGCAAATCTCCACAAGGGTAGACTTGAAAAGATGGATAACATTTCACATCAATGGTTAGTGACTAGAATTGGGGGAAGGGATATAGCATTTGATGACAGGCTATTGAATGCTATTTTGGATACCCCTCAAGGTGGTATAAGATTTTATACCAAAAACAAGAAATGCTATGATGCCAATTTATACAAAGTGAAAAACGATTTGCTGAAATTTTCACTAAGGGGGGAGATATTGAAACGGCATGATGATAGAAATGTGAATAAATTGGATGCATATGGGCGAGTGCTTCATCACATGATTTCAAACATCATCGTTCCTAATGTTGGGCATAAATCCTCTATCACTAACATGCATGCTTTTTGTGATGTCGGCCTTGCATGAGCACGTAAGAATGAATTTCGGGTTTATGGCTATAGAGCATATGTTAGCTGCCCCATCTTCTCAAAAGAAATGCTTGCCATATGGTTGTTTCATCACTAAAATCCTCCAACATTTTGTGATTAATCTGGTTGGGATGGGTAATCACATTGGACCTGGCAAGATATACACTCAGCAGACCTTCAAGAGAATGGGGGTTTGAAAAAAGACGAAGCTGGGATGTACATCCGAGGTGGACAAGGGCTTGGTGACAGTGATGATGAGGAAGATGATGATGAAGACCCAGAGGATATGGATATTGAAGAAGAAGATAGCGAGGAAGAAACAGAGGCAGAAATCCAAAGGAGAGAAACGAGACAGAAAAAAAGGCAAGAAAGAACAGACGAAGGCTCATCTTCAGGAAGCATGAGTCAACTTATGGATATGATAGTCTCTCTCCATACATCTATGAACACCCGATTTGACACATTCGACTGGTCGCTTTTGAGGCTTTGGATGGAAAAATTGATGCCTTGGACCAAAAGTCGACCGACACACAAGAACGGGTGAAGAGACTTGAGCAAGGAAGAGGAGTCGGAGATGATTGAAACTTTCCTATAAACCTTTCTTCCTCTTGTTTTTTATTCGTAACTCTTTTCAAAACTCCTGTTTTCAATTTTAATGACATATTTTTAACTTGCTTATTCCAATTACAACTGTGCTTTTATGTGATTTGGTCATTGCTCTTTAGGCTCTTTGTTGTTTATGGACTTCATGATGACACTTTTATGTTGAAAGTCCTGCTATTATCTCTTCTATGATCCCTTGGTACTTTTCTCCTACTATTTTTTGATTTATGACAAAAGGGGGAGAAAATAGTGCAAGATGTAAGGGGGCGAAATTTTGTTGATATCATTGATGCTTGTTTACAATGATTATTGATGCAAGGGGGAGTTACCTCCTTTTCTTGGTGATTGTTATGCTTTGCCTCTTTGCATATTTTGATGCATCACCATATTACTCTTGCTCTTTTGTTCTTCTTGCATATGTGTTTGTCATAATCAAAAAGGGGGAGATTGTTAGCCCTAAGGGCATTATTACTTGTGTTTTGATTATGATTAACATGTGCTTGTGTGAGTATGTTAGCTAACCCTTCATAGAGAACAAAAGAAGAACATATGAAGTCTCAAAGTCTCAAGCAAAAGATCTTGATGATGAGGGCAAAATAGAGAAGAAGAGATCAAGCCATACCAAGATCAAATCAATTGAAGACATTGAAGACATTGTATTTGTGAACTAGGTATTATCTTGTAAAACTCTCTAGTCTTAGTCTTTGATTCATTGATCATACATGAAGCTCTTCTCTTGATTTTCCAAAATATAATCCTTTGATAAAATCCAAGTATTCTTGACTAAAGATGTTTTAAATAGTTTTTCTTATCTTTAAAAAATTGTCAAGAATACCTTTGAAACTTGGAAGAAAGTTTTGTTCGTAAAAAAACTTGGGTCGAGGAAAAACAGAAATCTGAAGTCCGTTTTTAAAACCGATCGTCCGTTTTTTTCAATGTTTAAAATTCGGCAGTCCGCTTTTTCGGAAAAACCAAGTCCGAATCTTTCTGCTCGAAATTCGACAGATCCGAATTTTTCAACCGGTCGTCCGAATTTTTAATTCGGCAAATCCGCTTTTTAGAAAACTCAAGTCCGAATCTTTCTGTTTCAATCGTCCGTTTTTACAATTCGGCAGTCCGGTTTCTAAAACCGATCGTCCGTTTTTTGCTGTCAGTGTAAAAAATATTACCGTTGCACAGAAGCAACGGTCATTTCTGAAATTTGACAGCCTATTTCTTAGGCAACGGTCTTAAGCTTAAAAAACCCTATATATACACTCAATTATCAGCCAAAAATGAAAGGAGTTTGGGAATTACTCATTGAGATCATTTAATACATTTCAAGAGCTTCAAAAATACATTTTATTACAAATCATTTTCAAATCCCAAACAAAATCTTCTTGAGCTTCATTATTGATCATCCATCAAAGAAGAAGAAAAGAGGTGCTTGTAGAAGTATACCATTGAGTTGTAATCTTCCTCTTCTCAAGCTAAATTGGTAACATTGTTCCTTACTCTACTTATTCTATTATTGTGATCAAAGGTTTGTGGAAAACCCTTTGGGTGATCCTTTGATTAACTAGTTGTATTGTTGTGATTGAGGTTTTGGTGTAAAACCCTTGAAGGGTGAACCTCATTGTGTAGTTGTGTTGTTGTGTTTGAGGTTATAGTGTAAAACCCTTGAAGGGTGAACCTCATTGTGTGGTTGTGTAACCAACTTGGAAATTAGTGGATTTGTGAAATCCTTGGGTTGAGGCTCAAGGTAGTGGATGTAGCTCTTGGAGAGAGTGAACCACTATAAATTGTTGTGCATGCTCTTTAATTCTTTGCTCATTTCTTAATTGCCAATTCTATAAGATTATGCTTTGTGTGAATTCTTATTAAAAAGAGTTTTAGAAATCTTTCACAAACAAATTGGAGGTTTATCTTTCTAATCAAACAAAAGATTTTTTAAATTAGCCAAAAACCTTATTCACCCCCCCTCTAAGGTTTTTCAGAATTATTCCATCTATAAATCCTAATTTTTTCTTTGATCGTAAAGCCAAGCGTATGGCTTTTGCCCATTCGGCATAGTTGTTGTCTTTGTCGTTTTTCTTTTATTGGACTGTCGTTATGATCAGCCCGGGTCCATTAGAGGATGCCACAAAGTAGGTATCTTTTTTTATTTTATGAACATGGTATTCTTCTACCATGTTGTTTTCAACATGGCCAGCATCTTCTTTGTCGTAACTTATTTTGAGAACTTAGACAAGACTGGCTCTGATACCATGAAAGTTTCTAGTGGGGAAAATAATCTAAATTTTCCTGATTTATTATCTTGAAGAATTACATTATGTAGTGGGTTACTTTCCTAAACAATTAGGAAAGTAATATCCTATAAGATTTAGGATTTCTGCATATATAAATATCTAAAATATGAAAATGAGCTAAATATAGAAACTGATCTAATTATGGAAGCTGCTAAATATAAGCCTCGATCTAATTATGAAAACTGCTAAATATCAGCCTCAATAGAATTCAAACTAACTGAGGCCTTGGAGGCTTTAAATAAGCAATTACAGAGTTCTTCTGAACCACGTCAAGGATTTTTGCTTCGGTTGTTGAAGAAGAACGATAATCACTAGCATTTATCTATAGTTGACAGCAAAGCAAATGATGGACTTTATGAATAAACCTCCCATCTCTCTTGCACTATATATATATATATATTTACATACATCCTCACATCTCTTTCAATCTATAGGAGCAAACAATATGGCACGATCTATTCCTCATCTTTTAGTAAATATGTTAGAACATAAAGTGTTGTCTAATTGCTGCTAAATTTCTCCACTTCCTGCACACTTCATAGTCAAAAGGCATTCTCAATAATTAATGTTGAAAAATAACAACACTAATGTAAAAATTTAATGCAAGAAAAATTGTTAAGAAATTTAGGGCGTAGAGAAGAATAATGAAGAATGCTTGAATTGATTGTCTTCTTATTCATTATGATGTACTATTTATAAGTTACAAAGTATCCTAATCCTAATCAATATAAGATTCTAACCAACCACAACTAACGAATACTGCTATAATAATAGCATAATACAAAGTATCCTAGTTATAATCAATTTAGGATTCTAACCAAATAATCTGTTATAGAATCCAAGATAATCTAGGAGAATCACGTACGGATGTGATATCTCCAATACCCTCCCTCAAGTTGGAACGTGCAAAATTGCATGTCCAACTTGCCACAGTTTTCAATTTTTTTTTGTAACGTGCAAATTGCACATCTGGTATTCTTCCGCCATCTGTCGCTGTGGTTTTTACCATCACTCGCTGTCGCTATGATTTTTGTCATCAATCGCTGTCGCTGTGGTTTTTGTCATCAATCGCTGTCGTTGTGCTTCTTCCATCAGTCGTAGTTGTTGTGATCTTCTTCCATCAGTCGCAGTCGTTGTGATCTTGTTCCATAGTCGCAGTTGTTGTGGTTTTCTTCCATCAGTCGCAGTGGCTTCCGTAATCCATCATTGAAAATTCCTTTGATGTCGCTTTAGAGTTTTATTCAATAAAGTAACCATCAATGTCCAATTTCAATTTCTAAATCTAGATGCTTCAAATATTTGTCGATGAAGCTACCTGACTAGAATATGATTTATAAAAAAAATATAATCTCCTAAATTTTTATTGAAGCAAATTAGAAGAATAATTAGAAACCTAAAAAAAAACTTGTCCAAACTGAATGAAAAGAGAATAAAGTCATAGATGTGAAAGATTTTTTTTTTTCTTTTTCTTCTTCTTTTTCAAATTTGGCTCTGGGTCTGATACCATGAAAGATTTTTTGGACTTTGACCTAACTCACCCCAAAAGGTACCTCAAGAGGGGAAAATTGCCCAAATCTTTATAAGTAGTAATTGTTTTCTTTAATCAGTTTTACAGCAAAATTTGAAGCTCAAGCATGTTTTAGATTGAACATGCCCCTTATCGGAGGATTTTCTTCCTTTAAGGATTTCTGATAAACCAATTCTCTTCAATTAGACAGAGGAAACTGTGAATAGATGTCATCAACAGAAAAAATTGTCGCTTCTCAAATAGAAACTAAATTGATAACCCACTTCTCTTCATTTATACAAAATAAGACACAATTGAACATAAAGTTTTCCGCAAATGATTACTCAACATTTTCACAAGCCATCAAGCAGAGCATGATGAAAATGGTGAAGCTACAATTCAAATGCTATCAAGGATTAAACATTTAACAGCACTCGAAAATAGAAAAATAAATCCCCCAAAATACGAGGTTGCATAAATATATGCTTGGAAGAATCATATATGCTCAGCGAAAAAATAAAATTCAAAAGCATTTGTTTTGCAATTTTTTGTACAGAAACTGAAGCTAGTATTGCATAATTTTCCCTAAAAAATTAACAGAAACTTCAATTTCTATTTGGTTTTTGGACTGAACATCCCGTCATACCCTATTGGCTGAAGGTTACAAATTCGTGCAGCTGTCCAAGAAAATGGAAAGAAAGCTATAGTGAAGAAACAAATGTACATTGAAGCGTAATGTTAATATCTAATCAATTAAAGAAATATATTACAACACAAGATCCAATTTAATTAGCAGAAAATTCAGATTTTCAAAAATTTCCTCCACACATTGGCTAACCTTCTTCTTTGAAAATATGAGATCAAAATATATATTTGTAAGTACAGAGGGTTTTAGAGTGTAAATAAGCCATAATCTTCTCCTCTAAAAACCATATATATTAGTATTGTATACATATTTACAACAACGAGAACAAGAAATGCAAAAGAATAATTCTCCTGAAGATCAGATCAATTCTATGTTTTTCATCAGAAAACATGCTTAACTCAAGTATATTACATTTTAGCAAGCTATAAGGAAAAATACGTTCAAATTCCAAAAATTAGAACTATGATCAAAGGCTGATCAATCTATTTAGGAAACTTGCAGGTTGCAGCATTTAATATACACCATATTTACATCTAAAATCAATAAATAACACATTGAATAAAAGATTTTTTACTTTCATGCAAGTGCGTGCATGTGTATATATAAATTGGAAGTCCATATGGGAATTCACGCAATGTTGAACATATTTGAGTTCACACAAATATCATCTCTCATTATTATATTATTTATTAAATCATTTGTGAAGGTTAACATTTACTCTTTTTTTAAAAAACCCACACTAATGCCCCGTTTGGTTCAGGGATTTTAGTGTGGAAAGAAAACAGTTTTTTTCATAAAAAATTTTCTTCTGTTCGGTAGTGAGAGAAAACAATGGGGAAAATTAAATGAGGAAAATGGTAAGGAAAAGCTATTTGTTACATGTGAAAAATTCTTTTCCTTACAAAAGTGTAAGGAAAAAGAAAATGAAAAGGAAAAGGTAAACCTTGTTTACCTTCACACTTTTCAAAATTCATACTCACTTTCTCTTTAGAATTTACGACACTTTCTGTCTCTAAAATTCATCCTTACTTTCTTTCTCTAGAATTAATGACACTTTCTCTTTCTAAAATTCACAGCATTTTCTCTCTCTAAAATTCATGCTCACTTCTCTTCTAAAAAATTCATGCTCACTTTGCTCTATAGAATTCATGGCACTTTCTTTCTAGAATTCACGCTAATTTTTTATCTGTAGAATTCAAGATACTTTTTTCTCTCTTAAATTCACGAACTTTCTCCCTGTAAAATTTAAGTTCACTTTCTTTCTCTAAAATTCATCTCTCTCTCTCTCTCTCTCTCTCTCTCTCTCTCTCTCTCTCTCTCTAATTCAAGACACTTTCTCTCTCTAAAATTAACGATGCTTTCAATCTCTAAAATTTACGATACTTTCTCTCTCTAAAACTCACAATCAAGTTCTCTCTCTAAAATTCACACTCACTTCTCTTTCATAACATTAATTTCTAATATAAAATTAATATTGTAAAGTGCTGATAAGATTTTGTTAAGGTTAGAAATAATCCTATATATATATATATATATTTTTATAGTGTTATCCTTCTTTTTCTTAATTTTTCTCTTTCCATTTCCATCTTGAAATTCACAAACCAAACAAGAGAACTTGTTTTTCCTTAGTATTCTTATCTTACCAAATAACTTATGAATTTTAGTTTTCTAAAAATTTTATTTTCCTTATCTCTTTCCTTTTCTGCACCAAAATTCTTGAATCAAACGGGCCTAACTTTATATTCAAAATCTCTTATTGCACTCTCATCCCTTGGGAACTTATAGGATCACACACTTGGTATTCATAAACAACATTTAGGATACAAGATGCTGCGGAATCATTTGCACCCTAGGGCTAAGAAAAGGTAAGATTGATTTATTTCTTACTTAATTTCCAAATGCTTTTCAAGTTCTAATGTTGTTGTCTTTTTTGAAGGGGTAATGATATTAGTGTTTGACTGATTCGATTAAGAAATATTGTAAATGTATAGAGTTAATATAAGGTTATTGAGGACCCTTTGAAATATAGATGAGGAAACTACAACTTAGATATGTAATTATTAAGGATTATTATTCAAGTTAATATGATTATTATTATTATTTTGTTTATTTAGGACTCCTAATTCATGTATATTTAGTTTCCTAGTTATAATTTATTTAGGATTTGTCAATACTTAACAACTATATAATGTAAACTATTTTACAATAATGAAACAGAAAACATTGGATTGTTTCCCCCACTGAAAACTATCATGGTATCAAAGCTAAGTTTGAAAAAAAAAAACTTTGCTAAAAAAAAAAAAAAAAATTTTTTTTTTTGAAAGTATGGCCTTCACCGCTGCTAACTGTCGAGTTCCTTGTCTTCAACCTAGTGCAGCATAATTTGCAGGCATTTTAATTGGAGCGGACCTTCGTTTAATCGCAGTAGCCGAGAAATGCAAACCGCAGGAGGAGTTCGCAGCAGCCGAGCTCATTCCTATTTTCGTTGGATTTCTGTCAAATGGTGGCCCAAGACCACTGCAACAGTCGTCAGTGACTGTAGAACACCACTAGGTCGTAGCAGCAGAGGTGGATGGCTGGGCAAATCTCGCCCATCTTCTGGCTATGGTACAGCAAGACAACAGCAGCGGCTTACACAGGGAGGACGATCGGCTAATGCGTGGGCCAATACCGCCGCGATCGACCAATGCGGAGGAACGACGATCGTCACGGACGTAAAAACCTTCAGCAACTATTTCGCCAATCCAAGATTCCGGATACTTGTCAGGTTGCGGGTGCAATTTTATTTTGGACTAAAATAGCTTTCATTTTTCTACGCCACATTACAAAATCAGATTTTCCATCGAACTTATCTATTTCAGGTTTGGGAACAGACATGTTAAGTAATGGCAAATGTGAGTAATGAGCGAAAAATGAAAGATTTAAGAAAAAGTTTTGTCACAAAAATAGCCTAAAATAAAATACAGCTAGAAACACAGGCAATGAATTCACAATAGATAATCAGATATTAAAGGCTGAGCAACAGCCATGGAACAAATCAACAGAGAAACAATATAAATAATCACAGGTTGAGCAACAGCTCCCAAATAGACAATGGAAAAATCTCAACAATCACGGACAATAAAAAAAATTCGCAATCGAATAAGAAAAACACCAAGACACAGATACTTGATGTCTCAATAGGACTTAAGCTAGGCTTGGATTTTGGTTTTTCGGAGAAAAATAGAAATCACAAATATTTGGTCTGTAATCAGAGATACAAGCAGCAAAATATGTACATATCAGGACAATAAACTTTCAATGAAAAGGAAAGCAAAAAAAGTAATAGTGACCTGTGCCAGATTCACAAAACTCAATAGTTCCTGTGAGTCTGGAAAGTAACCTGACAGGTTTCGAATGAGTGTGTCGCAGGAGTAATGCAACAGACACCAGACACCAGAAAGATCAAATTTCCTTTTGGCTCTAACGCCACTGTTGAGAAGGGATTAGTCTGGTGATTAGCCCTAATATATTAACAAAACCTCTACAGAAAACTATTACAAAAGCAGAACAGCGAAAGAATAGAAGATATACTAATCTATTACAAAAACCAGATGATAGAATTGGATAACAACTCTTAAACAAAACTCTTCAAAATTGGATGAGACGTCCAAAAAAATGACTACTGAATCTTTTTCAAATACCTGCAAAACAGATAAAGAAAACCGGATGAGACTGGCAAAAATTAGACGTTCGATTTTTGCCACAAGACAGAACCGGACAACCGAAACCAAAACCGGATGTCCCGTTATGAAAAATGGATGATAACACAGAAGAAAACGAACGACCTATTTCTGTGAAAGAGGGGAACAGAGATATTCGGACGATCAAAACGGATGAGAGGAAGAAAAATCGGACGACCAGTTTTCTCTGTAAATCAGAATATCAATCAAACCCTCAGCAATGGATGATCTTTACACAATAACAATCTAATCTCTCACTTTCGGCTCTCTCCTTCACAAACTACCCAAGCACATGGCCAACCAGAATAGTGGCTAACGGCGATCGCAATAGAAGAATTTATAGAGAACAAGCAAAAGCAAGAATCTGCAGAGAAGAAGAAGAGAAAAGAAGATGGCTTCACACAGAATAAACAATCACGTCTTATCTATTAGCAACAAGAGAAGGATAAGAGAATTTATAGAGATTCTATGGTAAACTCATTTGAACAACAGAACAGCCATCTGGAAGGATCATTCAATAACAAAACATCCTGTTACCTAGAAGACTTTTCAAAGAAGCAACAACCAAGTCACCTGGGAACACTCGAGCAAAATTGGGCTATTTACCAGCTCGGCCTGCCAAGCATCTTGGATTAGACATAAACTTATCCTGTTTGGGTTGTGAAGCTCAATCTAACTCATCACAGGAAAGAAAGAACATGGGCTGAGAAGAGAAAATGTGTTAACACTGGCCCAATTGGCCTACACATAGCTATGGTAGTTATATGAGCATAATGATAGTTATAGCTATTAAGGGTATAATTGTGGAAGAAGTTCATCAAGACCTCTTAGTTACAACAATTTGAAATTACTACTTTTGTGGGGCACTTTTGATCCTTATGATTATGAAGCATGGGAGCAAGAAGTGGAATCATTGTTCTATTCCTATGGTGTAAGAGAAGAAGAGAAGTTTCATTGGGTGCAAAAATCTCTCTCTTATGAGGTCAATGGTGGGATTGTAAATGTGAAAATAGAAGGAGAATAGGATTAAAACCAATCAAGAACAAGCATTAAGGAATAAATGTGGAGTTGTAAACCATGAAGACAAGGACAAGGTCAGTTAAAGGTTAAATTCATGGAGTCATTAATGGTTGAAGAGTCTCCAAAGGTTAAAGAGCTTTCACAAGTTAAAATGGTAGAGAGTCTTAAAATCTATGTTGTGAAAGAGACATCCAAAGAGGAACCTTGATGTATCATGAATGAGAAGAGCATTGAAATTAAAGAAAAAGAAAGAGTGGTAAAAAAAGAAAGATTAGTAGAGAGATTCTGCATTTTTAATTTCATATCTATCCTTTCAAAAGAGAGTGAACATTTTGAATGCTCAAAAGAGAAAGAGAGTGAGCTTGAGAAAAGATAGAACTTAAAAAGAAAATGAGTGTTTTATTGAAAAACAAGAGAGTGAAAAAGAAGAGCAAAGAAAAAAGAGATAGTTGTATTTGAAAAGAGTGAGCAAGTGAATTTCTATGTTAATGGAACTAATTCTTTCTTTGCTAGTGAATCCTCATGTGTGTAGAATTTTGAATATTCAAGCAAAGTGAAGGAGGAACACTTGCCTACAAGTCCATCAAGACAAATTCAAGCAAGGTGAAGGAGGAACACTTGCCTACAAGTCCATCAAGACCATAAACTTCTTTCCCTCTAATTCTTACTTGAAATTTGAGATTTATCTTAAGGAAATTAAGTTGTTTTCACTTATTTTTATGGGAAATGGATATCAATTATACTTTCTCAACTTTCTTTGAACTTTATTAGAAATTAAAGAAATAATTCACAGGGTTTAGTTCCATTTCTTGTGCAATTCCTAGAGTCGATGAATACTATTTTAATATTTCTGATTATGCTTCTCATATGCTAGGAGATGAAGAAAAAGGAAGAAATATGGAGAAAGAGCTTGGTACTATTCTTGAAGAGTTACCAATAAGCCTATCTCTTAACCCTTCTCTTTCATTTTATGAAGCTTCTTTTGAGGAATTAAAGTCTTTATTGGTTTATTATACTTTTCATGTGGGAACACTTGATGATATATGCCTTATTTCTTTTGATGGGAATTCCTTTCTTCTCGTGCCTTCGATGTCAAAGTGTCTTTCTTCTTATGTCACTTTTGAGGATCCATTGACGAGTAGTGGTGCTATATTTGATCTGTTTTAAAATGACTTTGGTACATTAAATGATGCTTCCTTTGTTGATTCTAATGTTGTTGGTTTTAAGGATGAGTGTGCTTTAGTTGATATTCTACACAATAAGTGTATAGGAAAGTTTGATGAAAATGTTTATTATTTGTTCTCTTTCCTTGATACTATTATGGAGAAACATAATGATTTTGCTTTCTTAAACCAACCTATGGCATTTTTTAATGGTCTTGCACTTATTTTTGATAGGATTTCTCTGGAATATTCTTGCACTTTGACATTAATGTTTGGAAGGAACCACACCACGGAGTTTAAAGAAAAAGAAAAGATCTTTGGAAAAGAGCTATCACTATGTCATGAAGATTCTTCAATAAGCCCTTTTCTTAACCCTTCTATTTTATCTCACAAAGGTGCCTATGATGATTTAAAGTTGTTTTTAGAATCTTACATTTCTTATGTGAGCATAATAGGAGTCTCTTTCTAGTTGTGCCTTCTACTTCTAAGTGTGTTTCCTCACATGATTGCTTGGAAAACTAACATGTGACTAGTGATGATAGTGATGTACCAGCTTGTTTTGATTGTGAGTTGGCCCATGATGATTCTTCCTTTTTTTTTTTTTTAAACTTTTTAGCGTTGGAGTTAATTGTGCCTCATTTAATTTTCTTTTAATGAAAAGTTTAAAGAAAAGTATGTTGAATATTGTGAATCTATTTTACCCTTCTTTGAGACTTTCATGAATGACTTTGTTGGAGTTATTTCTTTAAACCCCTCCTTGCTATTTTTGAACAAACAAGTGGAATTTCTTTGTCATGAACAAAAGCTTTTAAATGTCATTAAATCCTTGAACACTTTAATGGAAAACATATTTGGTTTCCAATTTTGTCACTTGCATTTCAAGGAACTCTTATTGAACAATTTTGAAAACCAAATGGGAGCTTATCTTGAGATGTTCAAAGATAATCCTTTGACATTTGTCAAGTCTATCCTTAGAAAAGAAACATTTGAACAAGTTTGCAAAGAGTTAGTTGTTGGACATCTTTATTACCATAAACCTTTCAAAGAGTGGTTTTGGAAGAACTCTTGTTCATCTATGTGGAGTAAGATTCATATCTTCTTTGGATCTTTTGTTGAAAGTGGCTATGATGAGAGAGTTACTTGGATCTCTTGGTCTTTATGTGGTGATTTTCATGCCAAGTTTAAAGGAGAGCTTGTTGAAAATTGTGATTATGTTTCATCTTTCATTTATGCCTCAATGAAAAATTTTGATGGATTTATTCCTTCCATTCTACTCTTGGGCTTTGCGAGTCATCACTTTGAATTTCCTTATGATGAACAAAAGGTTTTAAATGTTGGTAAATTTTTGAAAGCTTTGATTGGAAATATTCATGGATTTCAATTCTATCATTTTCATTTCAAGGAATTCATGTGGTTGCTAATTTGTGGAAAGAAAATGAATGGTAGTTTTAAAGTTCTTAATCTCATCTTTGTGATCTTGTGAAAACTACCTTTGAAAATCATGCTTTTGAACTAACTTTGCAAAATCTTGTTCACAAACTTTTTCTTTATCCTTTTTCCGTTATTGACTTTCTCTTCAAAGATGATAATTTACATGATTTATTAGCTCAAAACATGAGTTTTTGTGTCAAGGTTTTGAATCAACCTTTTGGTGGTACTTTGCTTTATTTAACCTTCAAGAAGTTTTTGAAGGAGTTGATTTTCTAGAGGGGATTTAAAATTCTTCATCTTTTGATGATAAAACAAGGTTGTTATTTGTTGAAAGTTGGAAGAATTTGCATAAAAAACTTCTTATGTTACCATATTCCTTTCAAAGAAATCAATGCTGGCTTGAATAGCAGCCACCTTCTATTGTAGATCGCTGGAGAGTACCTATCATTTAGAAACCCAAAAGGTGCCCCTCATAGTAAGGTAGAGGAAGCCAAAGTGGAGTTGTTATAGATATGGCGTCACTCGACTGTAAAGGAGAGGGATGGATAGGCTTTTCAAGAGCTGCTTGAAAGCATGACGAACAAAAACAGGCTATCTATTTTCTTAGTAAAGGGCTTTTCCCTTAAGGTAAGGCTAAGCTAAGGTGCTATTTGATGAAGAAAACAGACTTTAGGAGAGTGGTTTAGATAGCTCATCTAGTTAGAGCAAAGGATTTTTGTGCTACATGAGTTTGGATTTCCTCATAACTAGGTATCCCTTATGATGAATTGCATCATAGTGCTTCACTTTCAGTACTCTGGAATGGGGAAGTAAATTGGTTTGATAGAATCCACATGTTGATATATACTCCATACAAAAGAGGGGAGCATTCATCCTTTTTTGGAAACATGATTTAATAACAGAAGAAGTTAGCACCTCTAAGGATTTTTATGAGATATATTAGCAAATTAGAAGTGTTATTCTTGAATTTCATTGTTTAGAGCTTTTGATCAAATAGTTGAGAAAATGTTTTGAAGTTTCTTTGAAAAGGAAAAGAGAAAGGACTAAGTATCATCACTTGCCATTTGAAGAGTTATTTTGAAAACTTGGTATAGCAAATGAAGTACAAAACAGTGTAAACTTTTCAATGGTAATTCTTTGATTTTCAAAAGAAAGTTTCCAACTAAAGATTTTTGTGCTCATGAAAATCTCGTGGTTAAAGCTTCTTGGATTCATCAATATGGTTCTAGAGTTTATGTATCAAGAATCCATGAAAGATTTTTAAGAAGGGTTGAGAATCTAAGCGTGTACTACTATCTTCCTTTTAAAGAATGTCTCTTTGAAGCAACCTTTCATCGTGGTTCTTTAGGACGTGTTAGAGAGAAATTCCATTGATCCTTTCTTTTCTTAATTTTATGATGTTCAATCCTTTGCTTGGATCTTATGAAACCATCAATATGTTTTGAACTTGTGGAATTTTAAGCATTCGAGTCTCTACTTTCATTCTATAAGATTCCATTTTAATGTTAGCTTTGAGTTCCATAGGCCTTTTAAAGGAGTTTTAGAATCCTTGCTTGTTTTATTGTTTAGATGGTTATTACACTTAATTGTTTCACTCTTATCAAAGCTTATATTGTTGAGTCCTTTCTAATGTTGCTCATATTTGTCGATACTTGAAGGAAAAGATTCGAGGAAGAATTCGTTTAAGAGAGGGGATATGATATGAAATCGACAAAAGACCAATCAACAATTTTTTGAGGAGCAACTAATTGCATTAGAAGATTGAAAACATCATGGTTGAAAGCTTAAAAATGAGGAATTCATGATTCAAATTGAAGGCTTGGAAGAGTTTACAAGACTTCCAACACACATTACAATCCTAAGAAGCTCAAAGGAATCAAACTAGAAGCTCATGTCCATCATAGATAGCAAAAGAAGCAAGAAAAGTGGCAAAACAGAACCTACAACACATGGTAGGGTCCTACCTACTGTCCACAGTATACTTCTACCCAAGGAGTGATGTTTTGATTAATTCTTGGTTTCTTGTTTCCAAAGTTTGTAATTAACTTTTATTAGAAGATTATTTAGGTATTTTTAATACTCATTAGGTTTTTTTAAGAGGAGTAGGTTTTCTCTAAATATATACTTATGCCTCCTCTTGTAATCAAGTTGAATTTTGATGATATATAAAATTGATGAGTTTTCTCTTAGGGTTCTTAGACTTTTAGGCTTTCTCTTAACTTCATGTAGGGTTTGATCATTTACTAGATTAATTTTACTTGAATACTTGGATTAGAAAGATCCAAGGGTTCTCAATATGATCATAATTCCTACTCTTTGGTATTACATCTTTGTAATTGTGTTAGAGCAAGGTCTTCTTCATAAGAGAATAATCAGGTAATGGGTAAACAATCTCATTATTGAATTTGCTTATGAAGGAAAGAATATTCCACATAGATTCCAGAGGCCCTTAGATTGGCTAGGGGTTGCTTGAGAATGGAGAGTATTCAAGTCATTTTGAAGGCCTTGGGAAGTTTAATTGAAAGATTTTGATCTTTGCACAACAGGATTCATATAAAATCTAGCATAAATTTATAGCTTTTAAAATTTAATTTAAGATTTATTAATTTTTCTATAGTAGAGAACCCTTTTGGATTAGCCTTTCTAAACCTTGTTTTTAAGCTTGCTTGAATTTTTTGCACGAGAGTCAAAATTTTCATCCAACGAAAATCTATACAAGCGAGCATTTATAGCTATTTTTTCTGTTTTATTACACCTTCAAGTTCTTATAAATATTCTGAATAGGGTTTTTTTTTTTTTTTTTTTTGTAGTTCTATACTCTTTAGCATTGTTTAATGTGACAACGAGCTATGAAAAATAGCTATATTCATTTTTATGCTTTTTTATTTACTCGTATTCTTATTCTCTTCCTAATTATTTTCTCCTATTTCATATATAATTTTTCCTTTTTTTTGTTTAGCAATAAAACTAGGTTTTTTTTCCTTTTTAAGAATCTAAGATTTTTTTTTTCTTTTGTGCACTTGCGTGCGTGACATGATACAAAATGTTATCTTCGAATTCAAAGAACTTTTTCTTTTCTTCTTCATCTTTAATGTTTTTCTCTTCGCTTCACATTAAATTAGATCTTCACCACCCTCAATGTCATAGTAGATTCTTCTTCGACCAACTACTATTAGATTCTTCATTCGTAGGTTCATGATAGGGAAAATTCATAACAAGAAAGAAGGTAGAATTATATTGTTGCCATGGTAATGATTGATTACAAGTAGTATGGCTGACGTGCCTGAAAAGGCATATCCCGCTTCTGCTAAACTACGGTTGTCAATCATCTGTTTTGCTTATGATAATACCATTCTAAAGATTGATGACACATTTTTGCTTTTCACCTAAGAAGTCTGACTTCTGATCTAAGTTGACAATCTTTAGATTTTTTCTTTCCTTTAAAACCTTCAAGAAGTTATTGGAAATATCATAATCCTTTTAGACATTTCGTCTATCCTATTAATTCTTTATAAGAAATGTCTTTGTGGAGGCTACTTCTTTTCTCAAAAAATCAATAACAACATAAGATGAACTAATGCCAAATAAAGTCATTAATAATTTTTTAAGCGTTGTTGCATCATCCAAGTGGAGCAATCTTGGAGTAGTATATGTTTTTTTTTAAAATAAAAATAACTTTTTATTTTCTTTGCATAAATAAATATTATTTTCTTTGGTGCACGAGTGTGCGTGTGTATGTATAAATTTGAAGCCGTATTGAAATTCAATGCAAGGTGAACAAATTTAAGCACACAAAAATTCTTTCTCTTTATTATATTATTCAGTCAATAATTTGTGAATTGTTAGCATTTACTGTATTTTTAAAGGGCCCACACTAACTTAAAAACCATGGATTCTTCGAATTAGGAGCATCAATGAATATCTTCTAAATGTTACCAACCTATAGGTTATTTCAAAAATTTTAAAAAAAATCTCCAAAATTCTAGCTTAAATTTGATCCTTACTTTTAATAAAAAAAAAAATGAAAACTTTATCATATTTTTCTTTTCAAGCTGTCAATGTTGGAAAGTTTTATTTACTTCACCTATCAAACTTTCTTTTATTTATATGTTTCTATATGAAATATAGTATAAATTCTTAGCTTTTAAAATTCCAATTAATGATGAGTTAATATTTCTATTACAAAGAACCGTTTGGGATTAGCCTCTTTAAATCTTATTTTTTAATCATTTTTTTTAATTTTTCTGCAAGGGTAAAATTTTTCATCTAATGAAAACGTATACAAGAGGCATTTATTGAAATTTTTTATATTTTATTATATTTTGCAATAAGTCTCTATGAATATTTTTTTTGTGTATTTGTATAATCTTTAACTTTGTTTATGTAACAAAGAACTATGCAAAGTAGGTGCTTTAGTTTTTAAGCTGTTATATTTAGTCGTATTCTTATTGTTCCTAATTATTTTTCTACTATGTTTATATAGTTTTTCCTTTTTTAAGTTTAGCAATAAAAATAGCCTTTTTTTCCCTTTTCATGAATCTAGGATTTGTTTTCTTTTTCGTACTGATGTGTCTATATATTACAAAATTTTATCTTCAGATTTGACGAGTGATTCTTTTCTTTGTCATCTTCAACAATTTTCTCTTCACTTCACTTCAAATTAGTGCTTCGCCATCCTCAGGGTCATAGTAGATTCTTCTTCGACCGACTTTTCTAATGGTCCTATGTCATTCGTTGGTTCTTATTAAAGAAAATCCATAACGATTGTTGCACAAATAAGTTCGACGGAATAAACAACATTCTTCACAGTAATGCTTGATACAAGTAATATTGCTGACGAGGTATATTTACTTTTGTTAAACTACTATTGTCATCATCTGTGTTTCTTGTAACAATACCACCGACAAATTTTAAATATTCATAATTCTACCAATCTCTAGATAATTTAAACATATTAAAAAAAATCCTAAATGCTAGCTTGAAAATCTAGTCCCTAGTTTTTTAATGACAATATATGAAAACTTTAATTTATATCTTCTCAAGATATCTTTATTGGGTAGTTCTATTTATTTGACCTATTGAAGTGTTTTTTTAATGTTTCTACATGCAATCTAGTATACAATTTTTGCCTTTAATATTCAAATAATAGTTTATTAATTTATCGGTCACTGAGACCCTTCTAATTTAAACTACTTACTATTCTAATTTGGACACAACAGGAAAAATTTCCTTCCAACATATATCTATCCAAGAGGGCATTTATTGCCATTTTCTTTATTTCGTTATATTTTTCATTATGTTTTTGTGAATATTTTTTATTGGTTTCCTTGTGTAGTTTTATAATGTATAACGTTTTTTATGTAACAATAAGCTAAGAAAAGTAGGTATATTTTTTTTATGCTTTTATATTTCCTTGTATTCTTGTTTTTTTTTTTAATTTTTTCTACCATTTAATATATAATTTGTCCTTTTCTAAGTATAGCAATACAAATATATGTTTATTTTGTTTCTATGAATCTAAGATTTTTTTTCTTTTGTGCACTTTACATGCGTGTGCATATTAATAAATTTAATATTTTCATTAGATGAACTCTTTTTTCTTCAACATGAACAATTATCTTCAGTTCACTTCAAATTAGTGCTTCGACACATTTTGGATGATAGATTCTCTTGCGACGAATGATTGACTGGTCCTCTATTATTCGCTGGTTCCTCTCCATGAAAATAAATGACGTGAAATCAGGAAGCTTCAATTAATCAATATGTTTGATGAGACAAACAGCATTCTTCACGACAGTACTTTATCCAAAAAGTATGGGCGGCGCAACTTGTTGAATATCTGCCGAGCAACTGTTGTCCTCATCTTCGTTGCCAGTGCCTATAGCATTCTGAAGATCAATGGCATATTTCTATTTCTTTGGTAAGATGTGTAACCTCTGATCTAAGTCAACAACATTTAAATTTCCTCTTTCCTTTGACAACATCTAAAATTGTTAGAAACCTTCTGGACATTTTCTTCCATCCTATTCTTTTTATAAAGTGTCATTTTGGAGACTACCTTATTCAAAAAAGTTGAATGATGAATGATATCATTAATTGTTTTAAGAAGTTTCATCATCCAAGTGGAGTAATCCCAAAGTATCATTCATTATTTAATTTAGAAACAATAATAAATAATTTATTTGCATAAATATAAATTAGTTTCAAATTGTGACAACACCATTTTGAAGATCGATGATATATTTCTGCCTCTTTGCTAAGTGTCTAACATGATGTGATCTAAGTCGACAATTTTTATTTTTTTCTTTCCTTTTAAAACTTCAAAAAACTGTTGGAAATATTAGAACACTACAAGAAAAACACCTAAGTGCAACCGTATTTTTGGTTATGAATAGACAATCTGCAATCGATTTGCATCTAAAGCATGTGGTCTCAAAATGGGCGTCGCAGAACATTTATTGTGGCTGTGTCTTCAATCACAATAACAAATAGCAAAAGATTTGCAATGACCTGTCGCTTGAATCGGATCCGTAAAGTTGCAACCAAATGCATAAGAAGGAGGACATAGAATTGCAGCGTCAGAGCTTGCTGCAGCATCGCTGAAGCTCCAGTGTTAGTAGAGCAGAAGAGCCGTCGATATAGTAGAGGAAGATAAGAAAGAAAGAGGGAGAGAAGAGAGAGAGAGGGAGGAGATAGAGGGGTTTTTGGAAATAGAAGGGCCTCCCGATTTAGTCCGAATTTTGGGTTGATTTAGCAACCAAATAGCCACCGAAATTGGTCACAAATTCTTCCAAATTAACGATGGCAAAAGTCAATCTCTAAATCGTCACTAACACATTAGAGCAATAGCCATCAGTATTTATCGGTTGGTTACGTATGGTCACTATTCCGTCACGAAATCAGCGACGGATTGCTGCGATGGCAAAATATGGTCGCAAATTGTTGTTTTTCTTATAGTGAAAACCTTCAAGACATTTCTTCTTTCCTATTCTTTATATGAACTGTCCTTTTCGAGGATACCTCTTTCTTCAAAAGATCAATGATCAGGCGAGATGAATGCCAATAAAGTCACTAATACTTTTGAAGCAATATTGTATCATCCATGTGTAGTAATTCACTAGTGCACTTGTTTTATGGTTTAGAAATAAAATACATTTTATTATCTTTGCGTAAATCTAAACTTTTTTCTTTGGTGAACATGCGTGCATTTGTAAATATAAATGTTAAGCATACATTGAGGTTTGATGCATTGTGAAAAGCTTGACCTAACAAAAATGCTTATCTCTCTTTATCATTTACTTTATTCATTCAACACTAATTGAATTATAAGCATTTACTCTCTTTTATTTCTAAAGAGCCTGTATTAACTTAAGAATCACATATGGATGAATTAGCTACAAAGTCAAGACAAGATACGGAGATCTATTGAAGGCATTAAATGATACAAGTAATTTGTTCATATCTTGACAAGGATCTTGATCCGGCTTTAGATTCATTTGACAATAGATTTTGCCATCGATGTCGTGTGTTTGATTGTAGATCACCTGGATGTTCACAATAATTTGTATTTTTCCTATTGAATAAACTTCCATGGTGCTCTCCAGAAACTGAAAAGAATCAATGTGGCCTGAATTGCTTTTGGCACATCTCTTATGTGGACCTTGCTAAGGACGTTGTGAGCTGAAGTTGTCAATATCCTTTTGGGCAGAGAGGAAATGTGATCTAGATGTTTGCCAAAATTGTTGGATCAGTTGCGATGATGGCACTAGTACTCCTTTCTAGAGAGGCGAGAATTATGAATGCATGAATGTGAAGCTTCTCCTTAATCAACAACAAAGTTTTTTACTTGGGAGTTCTGATTTATCTAGCTGGGTAACAATCCTTAAGAATAGTGTTGCCAATCATGAATATCTTTAGGAGTACACTAGTGAACTTGATGTTATACCGGGAAGCTGATAAGTGTTGCAAGATATATGACCATGAAAATTCTTTCATTTCTTTTTAACCTTCATTATCAGGTTGTCCTTGATGCTTTCTAGAAAGGTGACAAGTTGAAGTTTTGTAATCATTCCCTCAACCCGAACTTTTATGTTAGGGTCATTGTGGTTGATGAGGTCATAGAGTTGGTATATTTACTAAGGGACAAATTAATGCAAGAGAGGAACTTTTTACGACTATAGCTGAGGCATATGGAGTTTCTGCTTGCGCTAGAAATCCATAGGCATATAGTTCACAGAAAGAATATGTTGGTATTTGCCTAAAAAAAATAAGAATAAAAATAAAAAATATTTAGCTATAAAACTAGGCTTTTTTTTCGTTTTCATGAATGTAGATGTTTTTCTTTTATGCACTTTCATGCCTGGCATATTACAAAATTTTTTCTTCGTATTTTCGTGAACTGGTTCTTTTCTTTATCATCCTCAATACTTTTCTCCTCACTTCACATCAAATAGTGCTTTGCCACACCTGGGGTCAAAGAAGATTCTTTTTCAACCAACTAGTAAATGGTCCGATGTCATTTATTGGTTCTTGTCGAGGAAAATCCTTAACATGAAATAAGGTAGAATTGTTGCATCAATAAGTTCGAATGAACATCATTCTTAACGACAATGCTTGACACAAGTAGTATGGCTAACAAGACGTATCCAACTTCTGCGAAAATACTGTTGTCATCATCTGGGTTTGCTTGTGAACAATACCATTCTGAGTATCGATGACATATTTCTACCTCATCTAAGATGTCAAAAAAATGATTTGAGTCGACAATTGTTGAGAAGAGTTACTCTGGTGATCAGCCTTGTTACATAAAAAAATCTCTACGGAAAACTATTACAAAAGCAGAACAGCGGAAGAACAGAAGATATACTAATCTATTAAAAAAAACTGGATGATGGAACCGGATAACAACTCTTAAACAAAAAACTCTTCAAAATTGGATGAGGTGTCCGGAAAAATGGACTATTGATTCCTCTTCAAGTACCTGCAAAAGAGATAAACAAAATCGGATGAGATTGGCAAAAATCGGACAACTGAAGCCAAAACCGGACATCCAGTTATGAAAACTGGATGCCAACACTGAAGAAAACGGATGACCAATTTCTGTGAAAAAAGGGGAACATAGATATTCAAACAATCAAAATGGATGAGAGGGAGAAAAATCGGACAAACGGTTTTCTCTGTAAACCAGAATATCAATCAAACCCTCAGCAATGAATGAGCCTCACACAACAATAATCTAATCTCTCACTTTCAGTTCTCTCCTTCACAAACTACCCAAGCATAGGGTCAACCAGAAATGGTGACTAATGGCGGCAGCAACAGAAGAATTCATAGAGAACAAGCAGAAACAAGAATCTACAGAGAAGAAGAAGAGAAAAGAAGAAGGCTTCACGCAGAATAAACAATCACGTCATTTATGTTAGCAACAAGAAAAGGATAAGAGTATCTATGGTAGACTTAACAGTGATCTGGAAGGATCATTCAATAACAGAACATCTAGTTACCTGTAAGGCTCTTTCAAAGAAGCAATAGCCAAGTCACCTGGGAAGACTCAAGAAGATTAGGCTGTTGACCATCCCAGCCTGTCCTGCATCTTGGATTAGACATAAACTTATCCTATTTGGGTTGTGAGGCCCAGTCCAAGTCCTCACAAGTAATAAAGAACATGGGCTGAGAAGAGAAAATGTATGAACACTGGCCCAATCGGACTACAAGTTCCTCCTTCAGCACATTTTTAGTAAACTTCCCAGCTAAAGCAATCAACTTGCATCAATATGTAGAAGGTCTCTACACAAAACAAACTTGTCAGTTGTCACCACTTTATTACCAAAATTAGCAGGATTGTCTTTAGTACTAATTTTGTCTATATTAACAATACCATTTCAAACCTTTTCACGAATGAAATGATACTTAACATCTATATATTTAGTCCTTTCATGATAAACAGGATATTTACACAAATGAAGAGAACTCTGACTATCAGTAAATATGACAGCTTTAGAATGTAAATGATGGAGTTCAAATAAAAGCCCTTGAAGCCATATGGCTTCTTTAATTTTCTCTGTGGCGGCAATATACTCACCCTCCCTAGTTGAAAGAGCGACTACAGGCTGCGGTTGTGATTTCAAAGGAAGACATTTACCTGCAAGGGTAAAGAAATAAGAAGTGGTAGACTTTCTACCTTCTCTATCACTTACAAAATCAGAGTCAACATAACCAAACAACTAGAAATGTTCAGACCAGTTATGATAATGCAAGCCTCTATCAATAGTCCTATTAATGTACCTCAATAGCCGCTTAAGAGCGGCCCAATGATCCCTACCTAGATTAGACATAAAACAGCTCAAAATGTTTATGGAATAAGCAATATCAGGACGGGTGGAAATCATGGAATACGTGACAGATCCTATAGCCATTCTACAAGGGATGTTAAACATATCTTACTTCTCATTTTCAGTTTTGGGACAGGTTTTAGAAGAAAGCTGAAAATGACTTGCAAGAGGGGTACAACACAGGCTTAGACAAATTCATAGAAAATTTTAAAACAGTTTTCTGCAAGGACTTTTGGGATATAAACAAAGACTGGTAAGCTTTAACCTTATCAATGTTCATGCCTAAAATTCTAGAGGCAGATCTAAGATCCTTCATCTCAAACTCGATTTCAACAAAGATTTCAAATGTAAAATCTTATCTATAAGCTAGCAGGCAATAAGCATATCATCAACAAAAAGAAGCGGATAAATGGCATTGTCGACAGTATCACCAGAAAAATATAAGCAACTATCATAATTACTTTTAAGAAAACCAGTTTTAAGCGTAGAAGAGTCAAACCTTTTATATCGTTGTCTAGGTCATTGTTTAAGCTCATACAAGGACTTCTTCATCATACAAGCCATATGCTCCTTACCTTTTACCTCAAAACCAGGTGGTTGGCACATGTAAATGGTTTCATCAAGTTCACCATGCAAAAAGGCAGTTTTAACATCCAACTGTTCAAGCTCAAGATCAAAGAAGGCAATAATACCAAGCATAATTCTAATAGTTTTATATTTAACAACAGGAGAAAAGATCTCATTGAAATCAATACCTTCAACATGAGAAAAATCTTTTGCAACCAATCTAGCCTTGAACCTTGGAAGTTCATTAACAAATTCAGGTTCTTTAACTTTGAAAATCTATTTACAATCAATCAATTTTTTTTAGGTGGTTTAGGTACAAGCACCCAAGTTTTCTTCTTATGCAACGAAGACATTTCTTCATCCATAGCATGCATTCACAAAGAGCGATTGGACTCTTTAAAACATCAAAAAAACAAACAGGTTCTTTCTCTTAAACAAAAGATGTAGCAGCAAAAGCATAAGAAACAATGTATGAATAACACACCTAGGAGGTTCCCTTATCACTCTTCTAACCATATCCCTCCATAGTTGGTAATCTCTAAAGGCTTGTGCATGTGCTTCTGGATGATCCTCATCATCATCAGAATTACCTAGATCAGGCTCATCGGGTTAAGGAACACTAGTTGGGTTACAAGACTCCTCATTGGTTTAAGGTTCTAGCTCAGGTTCTAGTGTGTGCTCATGAGAAGGTTTGGGGGTGACCTCTACCCCAAAGGAATATTCTCAAATACTGGTGTACCAGAAGAACTCTCAGGTTTGGTTTTAATTCTAAGACAGGGCATGTCTAGTTCGTTAAAGACTATGTCTCTACTCACGACTGCCTTTACACTTGGTTCACCTCTAAGCCACACTCTGTAACCCTTCACCCCACTAGGATAGCCTATAAACACTCCCTTCTTAGACCTAGGGTCTAACTTCCCTTGCCTCTGATGTGCAAAAATAGCACACCCAAACACTCTAAGGTTGGAAAGGTTTGGTAGTTGGCCTGACCATAATTCTATGGGAGTTTTAAAGTTCATGGCTGTAGTAGGAGACCTATTTATAAGGTAAACTTCTGTACTAACAGCCTCTCCCCAAAAAGGTTTAGAGACCCCAGATAATACCAAAAGATACCTAACTTTATCTATAATGGTTCGGTTCATCCTCTCAACTACCCCGTTTTGTTACAAAATTCCAAACCGTTATTTGTTCTGAAAACCTTTAGTTTATTTTAGGTTCGATTTTTGCCAAAACGTTTCCATTCATTAAACTTTTGAAAAGTTTGATCTTTGGTTTTCAAAAGAAACACCCAAACATGCCGAGAAAAATCATCAACAATAGAAAGGAAATAAACATTGCCACCAAAAGTGAGTACCTTTTCAGGACCCCTAAGATCACAGGCACATAATTAAGAACAACAGTGAATTTGTGTGTGCCCGCAGAAACACTGAGTTTATGTTGTTTTCCAAGAACACAATGATCACAATAATCTAAAGAAGTGATTTCATCATCGTTTAAAAGATTTTGTTTGTGTAAGTGATGCAAACCTTTTCCACTAATGTGTCCAATACGACGATGCCACAATATGGTTTTTTCAGAAATAGTTTTAGAAAATAATGCAGATAATTCGCAAATAGTTTTTCCATGTATGGTGTATAAACCATCTTTCTTAAATTCCGCCTAAGATCAGGCACATACCTCACCTTGGTCAGTTTTCTAGTCATACCATCATGCATTTTTATAAGAACATTTCCAATTCCGTTGACATCACAAACCTGATTGTTTCCCATAAAAATTTCCATGATGAAGAGGATTAAAATAAGAAAACCAATGCTTGTTGGGTGTTATAGGAAAAGTGCAACCAGATCAAGAATCCACATATTAGAGGTAGATGGGAAAGGGAAACACATAGAACTTCAGAAAGCATAGAATTACCATATAGTTCAAATCGTGTGTTTGGTCAATTTTATCCTTCCCATTACCTTGTTTATGTAATTTTTCATTTTTGATTCATTTAAAACGTTTGTTTTTCATATGACCATTTTTGCCACATTAAAAATACTTCACTCTATTCTTATCTCGAGATTTAGACCTCCTTTTACTTTTAGAGCGGTGACTAGAAGGTTCTCTCCGGTCAACCCTTCCTCGCACGAAAGATTCTCTCCGTTTGTTTTATTTTATTTTGGCAAGTCTAAATCTTTTGATTTCAAAGCATTCCTCACATTAGAAAGAGTCAAGTTATCTCTACCATACTTAATAGCAAATTTCACATCATTAAATGACTCAGGCAAAGCATTCAACAAAAGAACAGCAATGTTTTTATCAGAAATGTTTTCTCCAACATTTTGGAGCTCTAAAACAATTTTGTTTAAATCATCCATGTTTTCAGAAAGGGATTTTGCCCTGCACATTCTGAAGCCAAAGAGGTATTCCTTTAAATAGATTTTGTTTGATAAAGATTTTCCCAAATGAAGTTTTTCAAGTGTTGTCCAGATTTCATAAGCATTGTTTGTTTCGTTTATTTCTCTTAAAACATTATCTTTCAAATGCAAGGTGAGAGAGCTATGTGCATCACAAAGTTTTTCAGCTAGTATTTCTCCCGTCCAAGATTCCAGATACTTGTCAGGAGTGCAAATAGTGGGTGCAATTTTATTTTGGCCTAAAACTGCTTTCATTTTTCTGCGCCACATTACAAAGTCATATTTGCCATCAAACTTGTCTGTTTCAAGTTTTGGAAAAGACATGTTAAATAGTGGCAAATGTGAGTAATATGCGAAAAATGAAAGATTTGAGAAAAATTTTATCAGAAAAGCAGCCCGAAAAAACCATACAGCTAGAAAAACAAGCAATATGCAGATAATGAAATCACAATAGATCAATCAGATAGTGAAAAGCTGAGCAACAGCCACAAAATAGATCAATAGAGATACAGTATAAATAATCACAGGTTGAGCAACAGCCCCCAAAAAGACAATAGAACAATCTCAACGATCAAGAACAATAAAAATTTTTGCAATCGAACAAGAAAAACACCAAGACACAAATACTTGAAGTCTCAACAGGACTTAAGCCAGGCTTAGGTTTTGGTTTTTTAGAGAAAAACAGAAATCACAAAAATTTTGTCTGTAATCAGAGATACAAGCAACAGAATATGTATATATCAGGACAATAAACTTTAAATGAAAGGATAGCAAAAACAGTAATAGTGACATGTACCAAATTCATAGAACTCAACAGTTCCTGTAAGTTTGGAAAGTAACGTGAGAGGTTTCAGATGACGTCTGCATTGTAGGAGGAATGCAATAGGCACCAGACACCAGAAAGATCGAATTTCCTTTTGGCTCTAATACCACTGTTGGGAAGAGTTACTCTTGTGATCAGCCTTGTTATATTAACAAATCCTCTACAGAAAACTATTATAAAAGTAGAATAGCGGAAGAATAGAAGATATACTAATCTACCACAAAAAATGGATGATGGAACCGGATAACAACTCTTAAACAAAAAACCCTTCAAAATTGGATGAGGTGTCTGGAAAAAAGGACTACCTATTCTTCTTCAAATACCTACAAAAGGGATAAACAAAACCGGATGAAACTGGCAAAAATCGGATGTCCAATTTTTGCCACAAAACAAAATCGAATGACCGAAACCAAAACCGGAGGTCCGGTTATGAAAACTGGACACCAACACAGAAGAAAATGGATGACTGATTTCTGTGAAAGAAGGGAACAGAGATATTCAGATGATCAAAACAGATGAGAGAGAGAAAAACTGAATGATTGATTTTCTTTGTAAACCCGAATATCGATCAAGCCCTCAATAATGGATGAGCTTCACACAACAACAATCTAATCTCTAATTTTTGGTTCTCTCCTTCACAAACTACCCAAGCACGTGGTCAACCAGAAATGGTGACTAACGGCGGCAGCAACAGAATAATTCACAGCGAACAAACAGAAGCAAGGATCTGCAGAGAAGAAGAAGAGAAAAGAAGAAGGCTTCACACTGAATAAACAGTTACGTCTCATCTATTTGCAACAAGAAAAGGATAAGAGTATTTATAGAGTTTGTATGGTAGTCTTAATTCAAACAACAGAATAGTCATCTGGAAGGATTTTTCAATAATAGAACATCCTATTACTTGGAAGACTCTTTCAAAGAAGCAACAACCAAGTTACCTGGGAAGACTTAAGGACTAGCCCGGCCTGCCCGACATCTTGGATTAGACATAAACCTATCCTATGTGGGTTGTGAGGCCAAGTCCAGCTCATCCCAAGGAATAAAGAACATAGGCCGAGAAGAGAAAATGTGTGAACCCTGGCCTAATTGGCCTACAACAATCTTTAGATTTTTCTTTCCCCTTAGAACTTCAAGAAATTATTTTAAATATCAGAAACCATTTACATATTTCCTCTTTCCTATTCATTATATGAACTGTCTTTTTGGAGACTACTTCTTTCTTTAGGCAATCAATGATCTCACAAGAAGAATGCCAAACGAAGTCAATAATATTTTTTAAGCAATGTTGCATCATCGAAGTTGAGCTATCCTTGAGTAGTATTGTTTTTTTTTTTTTCAGTTTAAAAATAAAAATTACTTTTTATTATCTTTGCATAAATCCAAAATTTTTCTTTGGTGCACGTTTATGTGTGTGTATGTATAAATGTTAAGAACACATTGAAATTCGGTGCATTGTGAAAAAATTTAGCCCACAAGAAAGTTTATGTCTTTTTATTAATTATTTTATTCATCCAATACTCATAATTGTTAGCATTTACTTCTTTTTTTTAAAGAGCCCGAACTAACTTAACAACCATGTATGGATGAATTAGCTGCTATGTAAAAACAAGATATGAAGATCTATTGAAGGCAGTAAGTGTTACATGCAATTTGAATGCCAATCATATCTTGACAAGGATCTTGATGCGACTTTAGATTCATTTGGCAATCTATTTTGCCGCCAGTGTCGTATCTTTGATTGTAGATTACTTGAATGTTCACAAGAACTTGTATTTCCTGCAAAAAAACAACTTCCACGGTGCTCTCCGAAAACCGACAAGGATTCATGTGGCTCAAATTGCTTCAAGCTAGTCTCTAAAGCTGATGTGAATTGGACAAGTCAATCACCTATGGAAGTGAGGATCAGACCAATCATTAGAGCTCAAAGGAAGAAACTCAAAGCTCCTGATGATAATGGCATGATTCTTATTTAGAGACAGCTTTGAAGACCAAAACTGAAGGATTTGGGAGTCAAGAAAAGGTTATGAAATTGTTATCAATGTTTTCAATTAGCAAGGATAAAAAAAGGCAACAATTTGGAAGAGAAAATGGCTAAGTCTTGGAAGAGAGCTGCCCTACTGCTGGCGGTAGCCCTTGGCCTACAGTCACCAGTAGGCTTCTGTTGGCACAACTCGAAAGGCATGTCAACTACCGCCGACAGTAGGTTCCACTCCACTGTTGCCGGAAGGTCTGAAAAGGGAATCAGCTTATGCGCCGTTTCTGGCGGGATTTTGTAATTCAAGTTGCTCTCCGAACTTTTAATCAAAGATTTTATTGGTAATTCAAGTCATTAGTCACTTGTTTAGCCAGAGTTAATTATCTATAAGTACCCCATTATAAACTTATTGTAACTAATCTTGGATAAATTTTGCTAAAATTATTGAGAGAGAATGCTCTTGGTCTCTAGGGTTCTTCACCCTTGCTTGGTTAGCTTGCTAAGGGTTAATGTCCTTAATGTTGAACAATTGATTTCCTTAAGTTGATGAATATATGGAATTCAATTGATCATCTTAATTCCTTTTATTGATTGAGTCTTAGAGTTCTTGTTCTTTGATTCAATTAATCCTAGGTCTTCAAGATTGAGTAGTTGGGGCTTTGAGGCCTTGGTTTCCTCAAGGTTCTTCCTATCAATTTAGAAAAGAGTTTTTCCTCTCAATGTTTGGTTAATGAGGCTTATATCCTCATTGGTTTTCTATCGGAGTATTAAATCTACAAAATCCTCAATAGGTTCTTTGTGAAGGAGGTGATCTTGGGAAGGTGTAGAATCCAATCTATATACAAAAGAGGATTCATATCAAAGTGGTATTAGACCAACCTCTAATTGAAGTTCAATTTTATATGTAAGTTGTTTAAATTCTCTTAAATGCAAAGAAAAAGAATAAGTACTTGATGCTCTATGAAAAACATACAAAAAGATCATGCAATAGTAGTACAGAAAAATTGTTGTGAAATTCAAAAGAAAATTCACTAGAAATTCGTGTGAATTTGCTGATTTATTTTGTTGGAGATGTTCTTCTCTGAGTTGAGATTCATTTGAAATAAGTAGTGCTCAATTTGGAGTTCATTTGATTGTTCAGTTTCATTTAATTGTGGAATGTTTTGGTTTCGCGACTGCAAAAACAACGTGTTGATTAATCCGATCCTATCTTGTGTGATACGGATCCAATTCCGATGAACTTTGTACTTAAATTCATCCTCTGCGAGTGACTAATATTCTGGAATTGGTTTCATTTGTTTTTTATTCATAGTTTGTGAGTTATTGTTGTTTTAGTGTTAAGGTGTCATTATGCCCTGTTTCCTGGAAAATTTTGTTTTAGTACTCTTGTGTTCTTTGTAAAGCCTAATTGTTTTGCATTGCTTTTTTTTTTTTTTTAACTCTAATTGTTTACTTGTGTGCTTCTAATCATTTGTTGATGATCAATTATATTTTTTGGCTCTTTTCCATAGATTACTTTCTTTGAAACTCTTACACCTCAAGTGTTTGACATTTTGCCTCCTTGAACACTTATCCAACTAAGTGTATTAATTTGCTTTACTTGCTTGGGATTGATGCTGTTACTTTGAGTTGGCTAAGAAGTTTGAAAGATCTTATAGCGACTTGAGTATTGAGTGTTTCGAAAAGGAAAGAGGGTGAGCTTATCTTGATAAAAGCCAGAGCGTAAACATGAGTGAATGGAGTGATCATCAAAGAGTGTAAACAATTAGGGAGTGATTTGGAGGTCCTTTTACTTTGTTTTCTTTGTTTAATTTTCAGGTTTTAATGCATCTATTTCAACATGAAAGATGCATTCCATCATGTGCAACAAATGCAACAAGCCTTGAAAGGTTTGGAACAACAATTTTCATGCCTAGCAAAGGATGTGAAGGACCTAAAAAGCGAAGAAGAAGCTAATTATGAGCAAAGCAGTAGAAGAGACTTTGGTTGACATCTAATGCGTAATAATCAATGGGGATATGGTAACTTTTCTCCTCATTCTAGAACTTATGAGAATAAATCTTATGATTTCTATGAGAGCAATGGAGCTAGAGATTGTTATAATGATATATCTTGTAAAGGTGTTCCAAGAAATGAAGTTAGAAATGGAATAAATTATTTGAATACGGATAGAAGGTTCCATAAAAGAATAGATGATTATGAGGGATACTATGATAGTTATAACTATAGAGGATATAATTGTGGAAGAAGTTCTCAAATTTTGGGAACTACATCAAGACCTCTTAGTTACAAAAATGTGAAATTATCTCTTTTATGTAGAACTTTTGGTCCTTATGATTATGAAGCATGGGACCCAAACGTGGAATCATTTTTCTATTCTTTTTGTGTAAGAGAAGAAGAAAAGTTGCAATTGGTGTTAAAATTCCTTTCTTATGAGCTTAATGTTTGGTGGGATAGTAAATGTGAAAATGGAAGGAGAATGGGAGCTCAACCAATCAAGACTTGGAGCTTAATGAAGCAATCCTTGAGGAACAAATTTGGAGTCGAAAACCATGAAAGACAAAGACAAGGTCAAGCAAAAAAAAAAAAAAAAAAATAAAAATCATTGAATCTTCAATGGGTGAGAAGTCTACAAAAGCAAATAAGCTTTCACCAGCTTCACATGTAATTGATAGAAAAGTCATTCACCATGAGAAGAAGAACACTTGTACCTTTGTAAAAAAAGAAAAATCAAGAGAGGGAAAAGTGAAGAGTATTATGTGTACAAAAGAAAGTGAGGGAAAAATAAAAGAGAGTGAATACTTGATTGAAAATCATGAGAGTTTAAAAGAAGAACAAGTGGAAGAAAAGCAAGATGAGGTTGAAAAGAGTGAGGAAAGAAAGGAAGAAATGAGCTTAATGATTTTTGAGGGAGATAAAAGGGAAGAAATGAGAGAGTTATTGTGACATTAGTTCATCATTAAACTCACTTTCTAGTGAGGAGGTGAACTTGTTTACTAATCCAATAACCATTTCCTTGCTTGTTTTTCTACAAGTGTGCAGAAATTTGAAGCTCAAAATATGGAAAATGAAGGAAGTCTTGGCTAATATAAAACTATAAGCTTCCTTCCTTATACATCTTTCTTGTCTTTTGATTTCATAATTAATGAATCTAATAGTTGTTCTTTTTCTTTCTTTTGTTATAGAATTCAACATCAATTCTTGAACTTCTTAACTACAACTTGTGGAAAAAATTCAAATCATGGGAAGAAGGCTATAGGAGAAGGCATGGGAAAGGAGCTTAGTATGGGCTATGAAGACACATCAATAAGCCTTTCTTTAAACCCTTTTCTCTTGTGCCATGTTATCATTTAAGGAGTTAAAGTTGTTCTTAGAATTGAATGCCTCTTATGTGATTTTGGTTGGGAATTGTATGGTTAATCCTTTCACTTGTGAGCTAGCTCTTGATATTGATCATATGCTTAAGTGCTCGTTTCCATCTTATCTTGAGAAACAACTTTTCGTTAGTATTGATAGATTTATACCATCTTACTACATGATAATCTTTTCTTTGATCTTCTTGTTGCTAATTTCTCATCTTCTTGTGCATCTATGTGGAGTAAGATTCATATCTTCTTTGGATCTTTTGTTGAAAGTTGTTATGATGAGAGAGTTCGTTGGTTTCCTTGGTCTTTATATAGTGATTTTCATGCTAAGTTTAACGGAGAGCTTGTTGAGAATTGTGATTATGAATCATCTTTCCTTTATGATTCTATGAAATATCTTGATGTTTTTATTCCGTCCATTCAACTCTTGAGTCTTGTGAGTCATAAATTTGAATCTCCTCATGATGAACAAAAGTTTTTAATTGTTGATGGATTTTTGAAAGCTTTGTTGTTAGGAAACTTCTATGGGTTTCAATTCTGCCATTTTTATTTCAAGGAATTCATGTGGTTGCTATTTTGTGGAAAGGCAATGAACGGTAGTTTTAAGGTGCTTAAAGTTCATCTTTATGATCTTTTGAAAACTACCTTTGAAAATGGTGTTTTTGAACTAGCTTCGAAAGGTCTTGATGAGAAACTTGTTTACCCTATTTCCTCTCTTGATTATCTTTTGAAACATGACATATTAAAAGACTTCTTAGTTCAAAACATAACTTCTTGTATTAAGCTTTTGACCAATCCTTTGGTGGTATTTTACTTTATTCTCTAATCTTCAAGGAGTTTTTGGATGAGTTACTTTCACTTCTCTATTGCAAAGAGGAACTCGGTGGACTCTCTCTATTGAAAGAAATGGAACATCAAATTGAATGGGTGACTTGAGTGACACTGAGTTATGCCATTCATGACAAGGAGCTCTATGCATTGTTTCTCAATGGACAACAAAAGTTCAACAAGTGGTGTGCCAAAGGAATGAAATTCTGAAGGACATTTCCAAATGTTAATTGGTACAACAGAGGTAAAGAAAATATTGTAGCCAATTCTTTGTCGCAAAGGTACATTCTAATCTTTACTTTACAAGCTCAGTTATTTGGTTTTATATGTTTAAGGAATCACATGTTAGAGATAATGAATTCAAGGACATATTCGATGCTTGTTTGGTTTTGCATAATGATGAGTACCTTATACATGATTGTGTTCTTTACCATGTTGGTCAATTGTGCATTCCTTCATGTTACTCTAGCTTGTTGTTGGTAAAAGAAGCTCATTGTGGCGGTTTGTGGGATTATTTTGACATCTCTAAACCTTATGTGATTTTACATATGAGTATTTCTTTTGGCTTGGCATGGAAGAAGATGTAGAAAGGTTGGTTGTTAATTGCTTAGAGTACAAAAGAGCTAACTCTACATATTTGCCACATGGATATTATATTTCTTTGAATGTGCCTAGAGAGCCTTGTATAGATATATCTTTGGACTTTAAACTTGAATTACTTTGGTTATCCAAAGGCATTGATTTTGTACTTTTTGTGGCTTACATTGATGAGATCTTGATTAATAGTATCATCTTGAACAAGTTTTTTTTTTTTGTTTTGATGAATGAGAACCTCTATGATAACCTTGGAAAATATGAGTTTTGTTTGGAAAAGGATACTTTTCTAGGTTATGTGGTGAATTCTCTTGCCCTCCAAATGGTTGGATATCAAGTGAAAATAATCATGGATTGGCCAACTTCCAAAAAAATATTCGAAGTGGATCGTTTCCATAGGATAACAAGCTTTGATAAGAGATTCATCAAGGACCCAAGCATCGTTGCTAGTTCTTTGACAGTTGTAACCAAGAAGATGAATGGATTCACATGGGAATCTTGTTCACTTCATCTTGAGTTTTCTTATACTCCCACTATTCTCTAATCTTCTTTTGAAGTCGATTATGGTTTCACTGTTCTAATTGCTTTGGGCATGTGTACTTTTTCAAAAGATCATGCTTTGAGTTTGGTTGAAAAGAAAATGATGGAGTTCGTTAAGTATATCCTTTTCAAGGATCATGATGCTATTGATGTGAATACCTTGAAGTTTGCAATGGAGCAACTAGTCTTTGATCCTAGGGGATGGGCTTGGAGTCACTTTGGTAACAACCATTTTCCTTCTCATTATCTGACTAAGCTTGATGGCTGTGGCAAAGAGCCATTGCTCCTTCTTGAATATTTTAGTGTTATATTGATCTTCCAGTTGAAATTCATGTTAGTGCTACCTTCAATGTTTGATATGTTTTTATTTGATGTAGGCGAAGATTCGAGGACGAATCTTTTCAAATAAGGGACGGATGATGTGAATCGGACAAGTTAATCACCTATGGAAGTAAAGATTGGACCAATCATTAGAGCTCAAAGGAAGAAACTCAAAGCTCTTGACGATAATGGCATGGTTTCTTATTTAGAGGAAGTTTTGAAGAGCAAGATTGAAGGGCTTGGGCGTCAAGAACAGGTTACCAAGTTGTTATCAATGTGTTCAATTAGCAAGCATCAAAGAAGGGAACAATTTAGAGGAGAAAATGGCTAAGTCTTAGAGGGGAGCTACCCTATTTTCGATGGTAGTCCCTGGCCTACCATCGCTAGTAGGCTTCTGTCGACACAACTCGGAAGGCATAACATCTACTGCCGACTGTAGGTTCCACCCACTCTCGCCGGTAGGTATTGGGAAAGAATTTGCCTTTGCGCCCTTTTTTGGGCAGAATTTTGTAATTCAAGTTGTTTTTCTAGCTTTTAATCAAGGGGTTTATCGGTAATTTAAGTCATTAATCACTTGTTTATCTAGGTTTAAGGTTTGGCCTATAAATACCCCATTATAAACTCGTTGTACCTAATCTTGGATGAATTTTGCTGAAATTGTTGGGAGATAATTCTCTTGGTCCCTAGGGTTATTCACCTTTTTGCTTAGTTAGCTTGCTAAGGGTTAATATCCTTAGTGTTGAACAATTGATTGCCTTAGGTTGATGAATCTATAGAATTCAGTTGAGCATCTTAATTCCTTTCTTTGATTGAGTCTTAGAGTTCTTGTTCTTTATTCAATTAATCATAGGTCTTCTAGATTGTGTAGTTAGCATTTTGAGGCCTTAGTTTCATCAAGGTTCTTCCTATTAATTTAGGAAAGAGTTTTTCCTCTCAATGTTGAGTTTATGAGGCTTAGATCCTCATAGGTCTACATTGGAATGTTGAAGCTACAAAATCCTCAATCGAGGTTCTTCATGAAGGAGGTGATCTTGGGAAGGTGAAGAATCCAATCTACATGCAAAAGAGGATTCATATCAAAAGTAGGATCCTTTATCTAAGGAAGTGATATGAATTGAACTAAGAACCGCTCTATAATTTTCGAAGGAGGACCTAATAGCATTAGGGAATTGAAGAAATCATAGTTGAAAGCTTCGATTCAGGAATTTGTGTTCAATTTAAAGGCTTTAAAGAGTTTACAAGACTTCCAAGACTCATTAAAGTCATAAGAAGCTCAACAGAATCAAACTAGAAGCTCCCGACCATCATAGAGGACAAATAAAGCAAGAGTAGCAAACAGAGCTTACTGTGTGCGACAGGCTTCTACCGAAAATAACGCCTTGATGGTTGCCAGGCCTACTTCCGGCAGCACCCCCTATCGCCTGGCGATAGTGTCTCTTCAATTCGGGGTCAAATGTGATATTTGACTTGTATCTGTTCTATTTTTTTTTCTTTTTTTAATTTCTTGCTTTAAAATAGGGGCATTAATGGTTTTTTAAGGCCGTAAGACTACAGTAAAAATAGGGTTTAAACCCTAAAAAGTGTTGTCATTCTATAAATACCCCTTTATGCTTCTTTTGTAAGTAGATTTTGATGAAATGATAATTTGAATTGAGAGAATTTCCTTTTGGGTTTCTAGGGTTCTTCAACCTATCTTAGCTACTTCTCTAAAGTTTTCTCTCCTATGTGAGTGATCAATTAATGTTTTAGATTGAAGGACTATGGGATCAAATGAACATCTTTAATTTCATTTTTTAATTAATCCTAGAAGTTCTTGTTTCTTTGGTTGCTTGATTAGGTCTTATAATTTGTGTAGCTTGGATTTTAGGGAGTAGTTTCTCTAGGGTTCTTGTTGCCAAGTTAGGAAAGAGTTCTCCTTCTCATTACAGAGTTTATGAAGCTTTGATCTTCATAAGTTTAAGACTGTAGTGTGTGAATTAAAAACTCTTCAATAGAAGTTCTTCAAGCATGGAGGTGATCCTTGGAAAGTTGTGAAATCAAATTGCAATCAAATTGGGGATTCACATCAAATTGGTATCAGAGCAACCTCCATTTGAAGGTCAATTTCTGTTCAAATTATTTAAATTTTGTTTAAAAAAAAAAAAAGAGATAGTAGTTGATGATTTGATGTGAATCTTTAATTGATTATAGATTTGATTCAGGACTTTCTCAAGATCACCTCCTTAGATAAAGAACCTCAATTGAGGATTTTGTAGTTCTAGAACTCCAATGGAAAACCTATGAGGATCTAAGCCTCATAAACCCAATATTGAGAGGTAAAAGTCCTTCCCAATTTGATAGAAAGGACCATGACGAAACTATGGCCTCAAAACCCTAACTATACAAACTAGAAGACCTAGGTTTAATCAACTCTAAGAACAAGAACTCTAAGAATCAATTAAAAAAGGAATTGAATGATCAATTGATTTCCATAGATTCCACAATCTAAGTAATCAATTGTTCACAAACCGAAGGACGTAAACCCTTAGAAGCTAAGCTAAGTTGGGTTGAAGAACCGTAGCGACTAATGGAGAATCCTGTCTCAAATTTTAGCAAAATTTCGAGTTCTTTACAAATAAGCCTAAAAATAAGTATCTATAGTGTCGGGATTAAACATACCTTGATCATTGACTAAGGCCTCTAAAAGACCCATTAGTCCCTTAGTTATTAGCTAGAAATAAAGTTTAAACATTAAAATCCTACCTAAACATCATATTATTCCAAGCCACCAGGGCAGGACCCTACCAGTGACAGTAGAGTGTGCCCTATCAGACGCGGTAGGCTATTGCCTTTAATTGCCAAACCGTCCAGAAAACTACTGCGGACGGTAGGTGCAGGGCCTACCGTTGACAGTAGATTTTCAACTTCACCATACTTAGTGTTTTTCACCTCCAACTTGCTCCCTTGAATAATCTTGCTTATGGTATAGAATATGTGCAACTTGGAAGGTTTTCTTTCATCTCAAAGACTTTCATTCTTGTTCTTGAAATCCATTCTTCTATTTTTCTTTCATTGAAATCAACCATTCCTTAAGCCCAACTCTCATCAAATGCTTTGATCTTCTTGCCCTTGCTCTAGTGATTGGATCATGAATCAACTCTTTAGCTTTTGGTCATCTGGTTCATATCATTTGTACCTCTTTTAAAAGATTCGCCCTGGAATCTTCACCTACATCAAACAGAGACATGTCATGGCATTGTCACTAAAGCTTTCAAGATTTTTGAAAGGACATTGTCATGGCATCAAGCTTAGACTTTTTTGAGAAAGACGTCATTTGAATCCAAGGCGACCCCAACCCCAACCTCCAGGATCAAAGAGTAACCGTTTCATTACAAACTTCATGCTGTTGATGTCACTAGCATCATGATTCTTGGAATGGATAAGCTCGACAAACTCGGTTTTTGTTTTTTGATCCAAACTCAAAGGATGATCTATAGATAAAGGAATCAAATCAAAGAAATTAGAAATTTGAAACCATCAATTCGGACACCGGTTAGGATGACCCACGGCATCCCTTGGAAACACCCCCATGAGCCGAGTTTTTAGTTCCTCCCATGAGAAATGCCAATCCTTGCCTTCTTGTCTGGTGTGAATGCTTGTTCCTGTGCGCATCGCCCTAGGTACAACCTTTCTAACCTATAGGTACCGACGATTGAACGATATCCTGCACCAGTTTCAGATCAACTTCAGGAGAAGAATAAAGACTAGTAGAATGATGAGCTTTATTGTACGCAAACTCAAGATGAGGTGAAGAAGTTTCCTATGGGAATCTTCATCTTCTTTATTACATTCATCAAGAGGCTAGTAATGGTGCTAAAGTCCTTGATGAATCTCTTATAAAAACTTGGTAGACCATGGAAACTTCTCTCGTCGAACACACTTTTTGAAATAAGCCAATTCTTGATTGCTTGCTCCTTGTTTTCTTCCACTTGATGGCCTTGAGAACTCACCACATAACTTAGAAAAGTACCATTTTTCAAACAAAACTCATATTTCCCAAGGTTAGCATATGATTTCTCATTTCTCAAAACAAACAAAGCTTGTTTAAAATGATGCCAATGATCTTCATGAGTTTTGCTATCAATCAAGATCTCATCCAAATAAACCAGAACAAATATAGAATCCATGCCTTTAGAAAACCTAGGTAGTCAAAATATAAACTCCATAGATATGTCTACGCAAGGTTCTCTAGGCACATTCAAAGAAATATAAAGTCCATGTGGTAAAGATGTAGATGTAGCTCTTTTATAGGTTTTTTTCTGGGCCAGACCCATTTTAAAAAAGCCCAGACTGAAGTGGGCCACTTTTTTTTCCGATTCAAGCCATAACGCACAATGGTTGTGCGTTATCTGTAATGATAACGCACAACCATTGTGCGTTATCAGTTAATTAAGCTGGTCAGCTAACGTGGCTGATAGCGCACAATCAGTGTTATGACTCGGCATAACGCATACTTGTGCGTTATCAACCACGTAATTATTTTTTAAATTTAAAAAAAAAATTTTTTTTTTAATTTTTTTTCAAATTTTTTTTAAATATTTTTTTAAAACTTTTTTTGGTTACAATTGTGTTATTTAATTTATTTTATTTTTTTGAATGAACATTTTTTTTGTTTTTAATAAAAATTTCTTTTGGGAAAACTTATAATTGTATAAGTTTTTTCTTAGTAATTTTTTTAATGAAAATTTGTTTTGGAAAAACTTATAATTGTATAATTTTTTTAAAAAGACTGTATCTATTATATTTAACTTATTTTGTGCTATTTATATCATTTTCTTGGAAAATATATTTACATTTTGACCATTTCATTGCAAGTTATTTGAAGAAGTAATACTAAAGAAACCGTAAAAATTTAGAGCAATGATGTAGTAATTAGAAGAAATTGAAAGAAAAATTTCATTGTTATAAACATGTTTTATTACAACTATTTCAAGAAAATGTCAAACTTATACATTGCTCGGTCCGGGGTTATTACAATTTTTCCTATTATGTCCCGGCATGCGACATCTACCACATCTTTGGGGAGAATCCGGATTTCTATAATCCACTTCCCCCTGAAATCGCTTGCCTTGTTTCCTACCCCGTTCCTTTTTCATGTTTGGAGGATAGAATGTAAAATTAAAAAGGACATCCCTCTAAAAGTTCTCACTCAAGACCGGATGAAAATTCGCTTGGTAAGTTTTTATGTACGTCTGTCGCGAATATATCTCCGGTACATAAGCATCTGTTCTTGACCCATTTTCTCTACACACTGTAGGAACATGAGAACAAGGCAATGTATATGTTTGCCATTTTCTGCAATTACAAAATTTATTATTTAGCCGCAATATATAGATGTTGTTACCCGTACTAGAAACTCGGATTGGAGATTTGACTATGTATATTCCCTCTCGCGGATTGTAAGTTGTAACTTTGTGTTCTCTTTATTTCAGTTCAATCCGCAAGAACTTAACTAGTTTGTTGAATATTAGTTCAACCAGGGCTTTTAAAGGTAGAACCCTAGCTTTCTTCAACACACTGTTAAGTGCCTCGGAAATGTTGGTTGTCATGATACCGTGTCTGTGACCGCCATAAAGCAACAGTGTCCATTTCTCTGCGTCCAACTTCATCAAGTAAATGTATGCTCCACATTTCTTTCTTGAATCTCTTTCATTACACGGTCAAATTTCCATTGTTTGGTTTCTGTTCCGGCCTGCCACATCAAGCTTTTTAGGGTTGTATTTTTAAAGGTCTTGTTGAAATTTGCTCGAATGTGGCATAAGCAAAACCGGTGAACTGCAAATGGTGGTTGCCACAAAGGTTGACTTTGAATAGCTGAGAAAATACCTTTGTGGCGATCAGAAATGAGGCATACGTGGCGATCTTTGACTACGTATTCTCTAAAGTTTTTAAGGAACCAATTCCAACTCTCGGAAGATTCCTTATCAACAATTGCAAAAGCAAGTGGGAACAAGTGATTATTTGCATCCCACGTACTTGCAATTAACAGCACGCCCTTGTATGGTCCTCTTAGGTGTGTTCCATCCACAGAAATCACTAGCCGGCAATATGGAAATCCGTCTATACACGGCGAGAAACACCAGAAAACAAATTTGAAAACATAATTAGGGGACTGCTTGTTCTGTGATGCAAAAATTCGTAGACAGTCCCCAAGTTTATATCTTGTACAGCTTGTAAGTATTTGGGTAGAATATTGAAGGATGTATCCCAGCTACCAAAAACCCTCTCGATGGCAAATTTTGGAGCATACCATGCCCGCTTGTAAGTACAGCCAGTTTGATACAATACCTATACCTCTTGAATGATGTTCGAAACAGGTATCTTAGGATCGTTGGCAACTAGGTGTGATATGGACATTGATATAAATTTTGAAGACAGGTTTCTATGTTTGTTTTGTTATATCTATACAAGGCATGTGTGTTCTTTAACGAATCTGGTTATTTCCCACCGATTATGCATGGCTTTCTTTTTTATACGGATGTACCATGCACAGTAATTATCGTCATTGTGATGGTAACATCTTGCGGTCCATGTATCTATCTTACTTTTCATCACTCGATACTCACGCCCCACACTGACAGAGTGCTTACGAACCGCACTTACTGCCTGCACTTTGTCAACGAATCTCATGCCTAACTGTATGTCAGTCATGGAATCATTCCAGTCGAGTAATCGGACGGTACCAGATTCTATAGTGTCATCTATAGGAGAACTCGAGCCAATATCTAGGAATGCTCCATATTGTGTGTAGTCATACCTAGCGTTGCTGAACCATTGGCTGCTCTCCCATTGTTGTACTGTGTTTTCGGTGACCGGGTTGACAGGATTTACAGGATTGATTGGAGTTTGGAACTCTCCTTCTTCCGGTTCATTGTCATCATCTGATTTAGATTGACTAGAAACGGCATCATCTCCGTCTGACCTGTCAACCTCATCGTCACCATTGTTTACGACACTGTACAACATAGACGGTTCATCAGAAACCATCTGCATTACGGCCTTAATATGTTTCGGCAAAGATGTTGTGTTAATGTCGTGAGTAATTGGAATATTTTGTTGTTCGATAGGCTCGAATTCAACAAGAATATGAATTCCTTCCTTCGATATGTCGGCCAGAATAGTCCATAAATACCACATTTCTTCGTCGTTGTTCATGCTATATAAATTAAAGTAGAACATACGATGAGCCTCGTAGTACGTAGACACCCTCATCGTCATTCGAACACTCCAGAGATTGGAATCCATATCTCGGTATTTCAAAATTTTTTTTACTAGGTTCAAATGTGAAATTATTCGGTTCGTTGGCAATGTCCAACTTTTCCGAATTGTTCCAGTAAAATAGGGACCGTATGAATCTCTTGCAATTTCAAAATCCCAAAATAACTGTACTCTAATAGGGTCGATTGATTCCATTTCAGAAAATAGTAAAATGTAAGTGTTTAGGGCAGGTGAATATGAAGATGGTAGGAACTTCGGGAATTGAAAAGAGAGTGAGTGGTTTGCTGGATTGTTCTGAATATGTAAAGTATGTAAGTGTTTAATGTATTTATAGACTTCCTGGATTGCTACATTTCGGGTAAGTTTAGGGTTGCTGCTTGAATTATTGTATATGTATTATTGTACATGAATTATTGTCCCATAGGGTTGGCTACGAAATTTTTTAGTGGTTCACGGGTTTACATACATTATTTTCCTTGGAGGAAATTGAAAGAGGGAATTATTGTCCTTACTTCTGAGAAAGCTGTGAAGGAGGACGGTGAAATAGTGAAAAATCAGTCATGTGCATGCAATTATTGTTGTGTGCATGACATGCAATTATCGTTGTTTGCAGGCTGATGAACAAGGATAACGCACATTGGTTGTGTTATCCAGGAGATAACGCACATTGATCATGCGTTATCCAGGAGATAACGCATGACGGTTGTGCGTTATCTCCTGGATAACACACGCAATGTGCGTTATCATTGTTCATCAGTCATGCAAAATCGTCACGTCAATAATTGCATGCATTCATGCACATGCAGCTTTTCCTTTTTTTTTGTTTTCTTTTATTATTATTTTTAAAATTTTTCTAACCGCGGCATTTTCAGCGAAATTTCGTTTACTAAATAAATTTGAAATTTTTTTACTTTTTTTTTTTTCTTGAGTGTATACCCTTTTTTAGTTTATTCTTTGATACATAAACTCTTTTTTTTCTTCTTTCAAAACCAATTAAAGCATTTCGTTTCGTTTGTGGTTTTTGCAAATCAAAGTAAAGAAGCTATTTTTATACCGAAATAATAAAAAATGTACAATGAACACTGTAAAGTTTATTTTAGATTACATATAACTGTGAATGAAAAATAGAAAATTATGTCTGTATAGCTAAGGCCAGTCGAATGGCGTGAATCGAACAGTTTTCTTCCCAACACAATGCCCGCGGCCGAGAGCATCCTGCCCCTCCTCTTCGTCAGACGAAGATGCCTGCGATATAGGCTGATGTGGTGTTGATGCACCGGCTGTGCCTGGAGGAGGTGGTGCCCTAAACCTCCCGAACCCGTATGCTGAAGGATGCAGAGATTGGAATGCTGTAAATCCTGAACTGGTAGCCGGAGGCATCTGAGACGTCCCAGATCCACTAGGGAGAGATTGGGGATCTGGTGTCAACCCCAAACTATAGGACCGCATATCTAGGTGGGGGCTGTCGAATGGATCAACATAATGTTGACCGCCACCAGATCCCTCACCTCTCTCAACCACTACTGGGCCGGGGTCGACATGCTCCTGCCTTTGTGGAGCAGGAGGTACAGGAGGGCGTCCAGCACCTGCTCCCCACCCAAGTTATCTCCGAGCACCCTTTTTAACTCCACGAGCCCCTCGATCTGGAACGTGCTCTCGGGGACGGCGACACGAGGGCTGAACAGGGAATGTCGCCTGTATATCATGCTGTGAAGGAGTGCATCCCAAAGTACCTCCGATGGAGACCATGCACCGTCGGATGATCGTCTGCACTTTCTTCATAACCGCGACAATCTGTGAAGGAGATGAAGGTGGCTCCCGAATCGCCACCGAAGCCATATCATCCACCTCCTGCAACATGGAAGTCTAAAAAAAGAAAATAACTAAATATATTAGAATATAACAAATGAAAATAAGTAAATAAATTAGAATTTAACAAATGAAAATAACTAAATAATTTAGAATTTAACAAATGAAATAAGTAAATAAATTAGAATTTAACAAATGAAAATAAATAAATAAATTAGAATTCAACATAAATAACTGAAACGCATAAGAACTTACATCATTCGTCTGTCCATGCTGGCAGGCTGATAATCATGCGCACGGGTATCACGGTTAGCTGGATTGCCGATGTAAACCCGTGTGATACCCCTGTACCATCTTATGTGCTCATCACTAGGGTACGACAATGCCTCAACGTATTCTACAGCAGGACCATCCCTAACACGAACTCGCCACTGGTTCCAGACATCGATATGGATAGCATGCTGTGTAACCGACAATGTGTTGTCATTCCCTCTTAACTGGATCCGGTGCAGCTCCAGACGAGTATCGACTACATCTGGAACCATCTGAGCCCGTGCGAACTATTTCATCACACGTCCGGGATAGTGGTACTCCACTATCTCTTAACATATGAGGGGCACCTCTGCCCGCCACAAGTCAAATGGAACCAGAGGACGGTGATAGTATGGGAACCACATAAACTGTCATGTCAAAACTCAAAGTCAATAAAAATGCAACAAGGAAAAGAAAACACAATTAATTACAAATAATACAAGTTATTGTAAAGCATACTTGGTCAGATGGCATAAAGTCCAACTGGTCTCTGTATGTAATCAGATTGTGCGTAGGCAGCTGGCTACAGTCAAATATTGTGCACCATATTGCGCCAAGAGGAGCAAGTGGGTCGGCCATAATCTCCGTCATCAGATGAGGCTGCAATGTTGGTATATGCGACCACGCCCATATCTGAACTAACACCAAAGCCCCTCCAATCTGTCGTGCACCCCCCAAAGCTGCCGTGCACACCTATACAGAAACCCAAGAACGCAACTACCCCAGCTATATGTCCTAATAGCATCAAAATCCTCCAACAAGCTAAGGTAGCGCACATGAACCAAATTCCTGGAGAAGTCGGGAATCATGTGTCCACCAATAAGTAAGAAAATAAATCCATGAGTGCATAGGATTAGATCGCCGTCGGTCTTTGAACCGGTGAATGCTCTCAGAATCCATGCTTCCAATGGTTCCTTCTTCACTTTGTAACCAAAAAAGTGGCTGAGAGACAACCGCACACCAAGAAGTCTCTCGATAACGTAAATCCAGTATTGTTTAGAGTGTAAACTCCAACTAGGCCCGGTAACAACCGTGCCGTCTATCCCTAAACCCTACAGCCTGTACATCTTGGAGTGTAATCGAGACTTCACCGCACGTTCGATGAAATGTGTGGGTCTCTAGTCTCCACCGCTCGACTAATGCGGTGATAAGCGCGTGGTCTAATCCAATATAACCACACCTAAAGACTCCCCCCAAATCGGTTCCATCAATAATCTCAACCAATCTACGGGGAGCCGCACTATAGCACTGGAGCAGGTTGCGGCCAAAACACCTACATTGGAGGTCAGTATAACACGTCTCCCGATCCCCACTCCAGATCAAACCCGATCTGTGCTCATGCTGCCTGGATAAGACATCAGTGACAATGGGTCCCTGATGCACATGTGCTGGCACTTCTTCCATTTACATTAATTATATTTTCCAAATATTGTGAACATCTATATGTTAAAATTAAAAAGTTTTAAACATATTCTAATTCCTAGAATATTAAGATTTAATTGTTATTACGTTTAATGGTTGTAAAGTTTATAGTTTTACGTTCTCATATTTCTAAATATCAGGTATATTGTAAACACAATTAATCAACGATTTAGGGATTTTTAAATAAATAAGATTTTAAAGTTTTTAAGGTTTATTGTTACGTAATAAATTTCACTTTTACCGTTAGTTTTTAAGGTTCACTGTTAAAAAATACCGGTTCCCATATTTTAAAATGAAATCCTAAAAGCTAATATCAATTTTTAAATGAAAAAAAAATTATATTCATAACATTAAAAAATTCGTACACTTTTATTAATAACTACAATTTTAAACATAAATCCGAACCATACTTTCACCAAAAAAAAAAAAAAAAACATAATGTAAAATTTTAGATTTTAATAATAGATTTTTAAGTTTTGTATTATTTAAATTTTACAATTTTTAGGTTGCAAAAAATAAAGTTTCAATAATTTCTACTGTTTAAAAAAATAAAAATTAGAAATACCGAATTACATAAACCCATATTTTCTAACATTCAAATTAATTACCTAAATAATTAAAAAAAATTTCTATTAATCATAAAGTAAAAAATTAAACCTAATTATCCAAATAAATTCATGAAAAAAATCCTAAACCCTAATATCACTTTTTTAACAAAAACAAAAATTCGTACACATTTATTAATAACTACAATTTTAAATATAAATCCAAACCATAATTTCACCAAAAAAATAAAAAAAAAAACATAATGTAAAATTTTGAATTTTAATAATAGATTTTTAAGTTTTGTATTATTTAATTTTACAATTTTTAAGATGCTAAAAAAAATTTTTCTATAATTATCCACTTGTAAATTCATGAAAAAAATTATCCCTAATATCACTTTTCAAATACAAAAAAAACAATTACATACATAAATTTTATCAAATTTGTACAAATTTATTAATAACTACAATTTTAAACATAAATCCAAAAATTAAAAAAAGGTAAAATTTTTTATTTTAATAATACATTTTTAAGTTTTGTATTATTTAAATTTTACAATTTTTAAGTTACAACAAAAATGTTTGTTTTCATATTTTCTACATTTAAAAAAAAATGTTAAAAATATCGAATTACATATTCTCATATTTTCTACTCAATAATTTATATATATTATGCAAGATAATAATCTAAATAATTTCTAATAATCATAAAGTAAGGTAATAAAGTAAACATAATTATCCACATAAATTAAAGAAAATAATACATCGCCCTAATATCACTTTTTAAATTCAAAAACAATTATATACATAAAATTATCACATTTGTACAAATTCATTAATAACAAACATTTTAAATATAAATGTACAACCCATTTCCACAAAAAATAAATTAATTCAAGCTAATAAATAAAATTCATAAAAAACATTAGCAAACAACAAATACCAAAATAATCACACTTAATATGTAATAAACAAAAAAAATAGTAAATAACTAAAAACTTACTGAAAATTTAAAATGCAGCTTTAGTGGCCTTCGTACTCCAAATCCTTAATAGCCTTCGTACTCCAAAGAAAATCTCAAAGATTTACTAATTTAACTGTAATTTTCAAAATAAAATACACATTCATTAGATAAAAAGAAATCAACACATAATAATAAGAAAAAAAATTATAGTAAAATACCTAGCAGATGGTGGAGGCAGTAACAAAAAATTTTCTGAAGAAAAAAGGATGAAAAAAGGAAGAAGAATGAGATGAAGGTGGCTGAAAAAATGAAGAAAGAATGAAGGAGAAGGGGGCTGGAAAATCAGTAAGGGGGAAGGAGAGGAAATAGAGAAATAAGGAGGAAGAAAGGAGGAAGGAGGAAAGAGAGTAAAAAATGGGGTTGGGAAATAAGGCTGGGGGAAAATAAAAAGGGGGAGGAACGAGGAGGGGGGGAGGGGGGGAGGAGCCGCACTGCTGTACAAAAATAAAAAATTGGGAAGGAAGGGGAAGGGGCTAGGGTTTTTTTTTTTCTTTATAACATGATAACGCAGTCACTGTGCGTTATCAGCTTAATAATGCATAATGACCGTGTGTTATTAAGCTTGATAATGCACAGTTATTGTGCGTTATCTACAGCTCAGCGCCAGCTGGGATCCACGTCAGATTTTCACGCATTAACGCAGTTAGTAAGAATAACGCACAATGGTTGTGCGTTATCATTACAGATAACGCACAACCATTGTGTTATGGCCTGAATCGGAAAAAAAAAATTTGGCCCACTTCAGTCTGGGCTTTTTTAAAATGGGCCCTGCCCAGAAAAAATAAGCTAATTCTTGATTACTTGCTCCTTGTTTTCTTCCACTTGATGGTCTTGAGAACTCACCACATAACTTAGGAAATTACCATTTTTCAAACAAAACTCATATTTCCCAAGGTTAGCATATGATTTCACATTTCTCAAAACAAACAAAGCTTGTTTAAAATGATGCCAATGATCTTCATAAGTTTTGCTATCAATCAAGATCTCATTCAAATAAACCACAACAAATATAGAATCCATGCCTTTAGAAAACCTAAGTAGTCAAAATATAAACTCTATAGATATGTCGACACAAGGTTCTCTAGGCACATTCAAAGAAATATAAAGTCTATGTGGTAAAGATGTAGATTTAGCTCTTTTATACACTAAGCAGTTACCTTTCTACATCTCTTTTCATGTGAAACCAGAAGAAATGCTCATGTAAAATGTCATAAGTTTTGGAAATACCAAAGTGATCCATCAAACCACCACAATGAGCTTCCTTAACTAACAACAATTTAGAGAAATAAGAAGAAATGCACAATTTACCAACATGGTAAAGAACACCATCATCATGTATGAGGTACTTATCATTCTTCTCAACCAAACAAGCATCAAATATAACCTTGAATTCATTATCACTAGCATGTAATTTCTTAAGCATCTCAAAACTGAGTAATGTAGCTTGTAATGTAAAGAGTAGAGTGTACCTTCTTGACAAAACATTGACTATAACATTTTCTTTACCTTTCTTGTACCGAATGACATTTGGGTCTCTATGGATTCTATCTATTTTGCATACCTCTTGTTGATCTTTTGTTGTCCATTGAAAGACAATGCATAGAGCTCCTTGTCATAAGTAGAAAAATTCAATGGCACACCGGTTAGCAAATCTCTTTGTGATTCAATTGCTCTCAATTCATGAAGTCCATCGGGCTCTTTTTTAAGGGGAAACAATCTTGCATTCTTTAATGATCTTTACTATAACATTAAACGTGGAAGACAAGTGATCATCAATTGAAACAAATGTATACTTTCAATAAAGAAGCAAACCCAACTCTTCTTTTAAATAGCTTCTATGATCTTATTCTCTTTTGCATAGAAATATCTCTCTTCTCTTTTGCAACTTTCACTCTTTGGATCACCCCATTTCTTGTCTTTCTTCAAATTTTCCTCTCTAGGTTTTTCCTCACTCATTTCTTTTCCCATATATTTTCCCTCTTCAATACTCTCTCTTTTTATCACTCTTAAGTCTTTTTTTTCCTCTCATTTCTTTGGTTCTTCAAAGACTTGACTAGGAGTTAAAGGATTCAACATAAACTGCTTTCCATATTTTTCAAAAGTAAAGGTGTTTTTCACACCATAATGAATATCTCTTCTATCATATTACCAAGGATGTCCCAACAACAAATGCCCCGCTTACAAAGGAGCCACATCACAAAGAATATCATCATTATATATCCCCTTACTAATAGAAACTAGTACTTGTTTGTTAACCTTAACTTCCCCACTATCATTTAACCAATGAAGCTTATAAGGTTTAGGATGCTTGAGGAGAGGTAAGTTCAATTTTTCAATAAGATAGGTACTAGCTACGTTAGTGCAACTACCACTATCCACAATAAGATTAACAACTTTCCCACTAACCATTTAGTGTGAATGATGTTTTCTCTTTGAACGCTAGATTCTTCTTTAAGGACTTGAGTAGACAAAGCTCTAACAGTCATGAAACTCATACCTTCTTCATCGGCTTTGAAAGAGGAAATTCCTTGAACTTCTTCACTACTTTCATCTTCCTTTTCAACCATGTCCTCTTGGCATTCATCTTCATACTTTTCAATCCAACAATTCAAATCTTCACTAAAGACCAAAGTCCTCTTGGTAGGGCAATTAATGGTTGTGTCCACACCATTGCACTTGAAGCACCTTTTTAGATTGGTAATCAATCTACCTTTCTCTTCCACCTTAAGCTTAGAAGTATTGATATGAATCCTCTTTTGATTGTTGAATTGGATCCAAATCCTTCCCATGATCACCTCCTCTTGAAGTACCTCTACTGAGGATTTGTAGCTTCCACACTCTAATGGAAAACCTATGAGGAACAAGCCTCACAAACCTAACATTGAGAGGGTAAGCTCTTTCCCAAAATTTATGGCAAAACCCTTGAGGGAACGAAGACCTCAAAACCCCTACCACATGATCTAGAAGACCTAAAATCAATTAATTCAAAGAAAAGAAACTCTAAGAATCAACTAGTGAAAGGAATTTGCATGATCAATTAATTCCATAGATACTTCAATCTAGGCTCAATTGTTTACAATGCCAAGGACATTAACCCTAGGCAAGCAAGAATAAGAAGGATAAGAAACCAAGAGACACCTTGGAGAAGTCTCTCATATTTTTAGCAAATCATCATTCAACATTAGTTACAAGTTGTTTATAATGGGGTATTTATATGTCAAAACTCCTCCAATGTTAACAGCAGAGGCATCACATTCTATCTCAAACATCTTCTCAAAGCTTGGAGTGCAAGTAGAGGTGCACTACTCAACCTTTCCTTTAATAGATTGAATTCTTTCTCTTGAACCTCTTACCATTTGAATCCGTTCATCTTCTTTATAACATCCATCAAAGGAATAGCAATAGTACTAAAAATCCTTGATGAACCTCCTATAAAAACTTGTCAATCCATAGAAGCTCCTCACTTCGGATACATTCTTTGGGGTAGGACACTCCTTGATTGCTTTAACCTTCTCTTGATCAACTTTAAGGTCTTGAGCATTCACCACAATCCTAGAAAAGTCACTTTTTCCAAACAAAACTCACATTTTCCAAGGTTAGCATATAATTTCTCACTTCTTAAAACTAACAAAACTTGTTTAAGATGTTGCAAATGATCTTCATAAGTCTTGCTATAGATCAAAATATCATCAAAATAGAAACAACAAATTTACCAATGAAATTCCTTAATACATGATGCATAAGTCTCATGAATGTACTAGGAGCATTAGTTAAACCAAAAGGCATGACTAGCCACTTATAAAGACCAAAATTAGTTTTAAAAGCCGTTTTCCACTCATCCCCTTCCCTTATTCTAATTTGATGGTAACCCGATTTCAAATCAATTTTTGAAAATATTTGAGAACCATGCAACTCATGATGTAAACCATCTAATCTAGGAATAGGATGCCTATACTTGATAGTTATATTATTAATGGCTCTACAATCAACACACATACGTCATGTATCATCTTTCTTTGGAACTAATAAAACGGGAATGGCACAAGAGCTTAAGCTTTCTCTTACATATCCTCTGGAGAGAAATTCCTCAACTTGTCTCCTTAGTCTCATCTGGAGGACTTCTATAAGCCGGTCTATTTGGCAACACCCCTCTGGGTACCAAATCAATTTGATGTTCAATCCCTCTCAAGGAAGGAAGTCCACCGGGCATCTCTTCGGGAAACACATCTTTAAACTCTTCAATAACCTTTATTATAGCATTAGACAAAGAAGACAAATGATTATTAGTAGTAACAAATGTTTCCTTGAAATAGAGAAGCAACACTAACTCTTTTTTTTTTCAATGGCCTCTATGATCTCACTCTCTTTTGCATAGAAGCATCTTTTATCTCTCTTGTATCTATCACTTTTCTTCTTGTCTTTCTTCACTTTTTCCTCTCTAGGTACTTCCATACTCAATTCTTTTTCCTAAATTCTTTTTCCCTCTTCGATACTCTTTTTCTTTTTCTCAGTCTCTAGTCTATCTTTTTCTCTCATTTTCTTTTGTTCAACAAAGACTCGACTAGGAGTCAAAGGATTCAACATAAACTTTTCTCCATCCTTCTCTAAGGTGTAGGTGTTCTTCACACCATCATGAATAGCCTTTCTATCATATTGCCAAGGACATCCCAACAACAAATACCCTGCTTGTATAGGAGCCACATCACAAAGAATCTCATCATTATATGACCCCTTAGAAATTGACACTAGCACTTGTTTGCTCACTTTCACTTCCCCGCTATCATTCAACCAATGTAGCTTATAGGGTTAGGATGCTTGAGGAGAGGTAAATTCAATTTTTTAACAAGATAAGGACTAGCCACATTAGTGCAACTACCACTATCAATGATAAGATTAGCAACCTTACCTCCCACTAAGCATTTAGTGTGAAAGATGTTTTCTCTTTGAATGCTTGATTCTTCATCATGGATTTGTGTAGATACAGCTCTAATAGTCACCAAGCCCATTCCCTCTTCATCGGCTTCAAAAGAGGCAATATCTTGATCTTCACTACTTACATCCTTGTCCTCAATCTCTTCTTGGCATTCATTATCACTCTTCCCAATCTAACCATTTAAATCTTCACTAAACACAAAAGTTCTCTTGATAGGACAATTTATAGCAATATGTCCAAACCTTTGCACTTGAAGCACCTTGTTGTATTAGTGATTAACTTTCCTTTCTCTTCCACCTCAGGCTTAGAATTATCTTTGAAAGCCACCTAAGGTGTATCTTCTTTCTTTAGCCAACTCTTGTAGGTAGATGCTTGAGGTTTAGATGCCACATTTCTTGAAGAGAGAAGATTAGTTTTGGAGAAACCAATCATCTTCCTTTGATTTCAATCTTGATAACCAAATGACACATGTCTTCATAAGTGGTATAGGGATACAATTCTAGTTGATTAGCAATGTCCCTATTGTAACCACTTAGAAACCTAGCAATTGAAGTATACAACTCTATTTCTTGCCTATATTCTTCAACACTTTGTTGCCTTGCTTAAGAGTCATCACTTTGTAGTGCAACTCTCTATAATAATATCCCGATACAAATCTCTCTTTCATGAGAGTCTTGAACTCCGCCCAAGTTTCTACCAGTTGCCTTTCATTTCTCCACCTTTGAGTAACAATCCTTTCCCACCAATGAGTGCATACCCAAAACTTCGGTAATAACTAGTTCCTCTTTGAAGGTTCACTAGTACCTTCTTGATGAGATTTAGTAGGCAAATGACCATCCGTAGAGATTATTAAACATGCAAAATGAACAAAAGAATAAAAAAAAAAAAGACCTCTCAATCACTCCCTTAGCGTTTATGCTCTTTGTTGATCACTTAAGTTCACTCATGTTTACTTCTTATTGGCTTTTATCAAGATAGGCTCCCCCTTTTGCCTTTTTCCAAACACTCAACACTCAAGTGTCTATAAGTTCCTTCAAAATTCTTAGCCAACGCAAACCAAGAGCATCAATCCCAAACAAGTAAACAATCAAAGCACTTAGTTGGATAAGTGTTCAAAGAGGCAAAGTTTCAAACACTTGATGTGCAAGAGTTTCAAAGAATTTTATCTATGGAAAAGAGCCAACAAACATAATTGATCATCAAAAAATGATTAGAACCACACGAGGAAACAATTACAAGTAAAAAACAAAGTAAATCTAAATAATTAAGCTAAACGAAGAACACAAGAGTACTAAAACAAAACTTCTAGGAAACAGGGGATAACACAAATTTCAATCGATTTGGATCAGTATAATACAAGTTATGTTCAGATAAATCAACACGTTTTCTGCAATTGTGAATCCAAAACACAATCCACAATTTAATTTAATTGAGCAACCAAATGATCTCCAAATTGAGCACAACTTATTGCAAATGAATCACAACTCAAAGGAGAAAATCTCCATAAAAGTTCATCAACAAATTCGGACAATTAACATTAGATTTTTCAATTGACTTTCAGATTGATTTCTCTGCACTTAATTTTGCATGATCCTCATAGAATTTTGTTTGATTTTCAAGTACTTTCACTTTTTTTTTTCACGATTTTAAAACACTTACAAATGAATTTGAGCTTCAATTGGAGGTTTCTATGATACCACTTTGATATGAATCCTCTTTTGACTGTTAAATTCGATTCCAAATCCTTCCCAACATCACCTCCGCTTGAAGTACCTCTATTGAGGATTTGTAGCTTCCACACTCCAATGGAAAACCTATGAGGAATAAGCCTCACAAACCTAACATTGAGAGGCTAAGGTCTTTCCCAAATTGATGGCAAAAACCTTGAGGGAACTAAGACCTCAAAACCCTTACCACACAATCTAGAAGACCTAAAATCAATTTATTCAAAGAAAAGAACTCTAAGAATCAACCAATGAAAGGAATTAGCATGATGAATTGATCCCATAGATATTTCAATCTAGGCTCAATTATTCACAATGGCAAGGACATTAACCCTAAGCAAGCTAGAATAAGAAAGAGAAGAAACCAAGAGACACCTTGGAGAAGTCTCTCATATTGTCAGCAATTCATCATTCAAGATTAGTTACAAGTTGTTTATAATAGGGCACTTATATGTCAAACCTTAACTCTAGCTAAACAAGTGTTTAGTGGCTTGAATTACCCATAAACCCCTTGATTAAAAGTTAGAAAATCCACTTGAATTGCAAATTCCTGACCAAAAAGGCAATTAAATTAAATCCCTCCCGAGACCTACTGGCGACGGTAGGGTAGCACCTACTATCAGCAGTGGGTTGCTAATGTCTAAGGCAAATCCAAACAGAATCCTGCCGATGATAGTCGGGATGGCCCTGCCGTCGGCAGGTGCAATCTTGCAACACTTAGCCAAATTCCATCTCAAGTTGTGTCCTTGAGTGCTCCTTGATAGTAGAACACATTGTAAAAAACTTGGATGCTTTCCTTGATCTTCAAACTCTCCAACTTTGCTTTTCAAGGTGTCCTCCATGTAAGCAATCATGTCGTCGATTCCTTGAAGGTTGAGTTTCTTACTTTGAGCTCTTTTGATCGTTCCAAGTTTCAAATCTAAAGCTTATTGACTGGTTCGGTTCATATCAAGTATCTTCAAAAGCTATCTTAGGCGTTTTATCTTTCTTTGGCCAACTTTGTAGGTAGGTGCTTGAGGTTTAGGCACTACACTTCTTGAATAAGGAAGATTAATTTTAGAGAAAACAATCCTCCTCGTTTGATTTTTAATCTCTATATCCAAATGACACATGTCTTCGTAAGTGGTATAAGGGTACAATTCTCCTTGATTAGCAATGTAGAAGCATTTTTATCGTCCTCCAAGTTCAATCTAAAAGTGTGTTAGCCCTAAGGGCATTATTGCTTATGATTTTGATTATGATTAACATATGTTTATCTGAATATTAAGCATAGTTTCCATAGAAAAAAAGAAGCATATTTGACGTCTCAAGGCTACACTTTTAGAAGCAAAAGATCTTGGTGATCAAGGCAAAATGAAGGAGAAAAGATTAAGCCATTGAAGACCTTGAAGACTCGTCTCTTAGTTAGGGATGTGCTAAGGTATCTCTTTGTAAAACTCCCTAACTCTCATCTTTGATTGTTGATCATGTATGAAGCTCTTTGCATGAATTTCTTTCTATAAATCCTTCTTGAAATCTAAGTATTCTTGATAGAGTTTTTGATATCTTTGAAAGTTTTTCTTCTCTTTAAAAGAGTATCAAGAATACATGTTTTTGAAATAGGAAGAAAAGCTCTTTACTCGTGAATACTGTCTGTAAAATCCTTTTAAAAAATCGGTCATCCGATTTTAAAACCGATCGTCCAATTTTCTAGTTTTAGAAAGATCGGTCGTCCTATTTTTGTAGGATGCGTCCGAACCTTTTGTTTCCAAATCGGTCATCCGATTTTTGTAGGATGCGTCCGAATCTTTCTATTTCAAAAATTGGTCTTCCTATTTCAAAAAAGGGCTCATCTAATTTTCTTGTATAAGGAAATCGAACGTCCATTTTTAGAAACCAGTCATCCGGTGTTTCTTTTTTCTATGAAAAGTATTACAGTTACACAGTGCAACAGATACTTTCTCTCTCCTTCCTATATATATATATATTGATTTTTTGATCAGCTGTAAAAAGAATAAGTTTGGTAAAATATTTATTGAGATCATTTAAGAACCTTTAAAGAGCTTTAAAGTACAATTCTTCAAACAATCTTTCATCTCACAAAAACATCTTCTTGAGCTTCATTTGTGATCATTCATCAAAGAAGAAGTAAAGAGGAGCTTGTAGAAGCATTCAATTGAGTTGTATCTTTCCTTCTCAAGCTCATTTAGTAATATTGTTCTTAACTCATCTCTCTTTTATTAACATCAGAGGTTTGTGTTGAAAAACCCCTTGGTTATCCTTTGATTGTATTTGTGATTGGCGATCGAGGTTGCTTGCAAAACCCTTGGTGGGTGATCCTCAAAATTGTGATTGTTGTATACCATTCATTATAGTGGATTTGGAAAATCCTTGGCTGTTGACTCAAGGTAGTGGATGTAGCTCTTTGAGAGAGTGAACCACTATAAATTGTTGTGCCTCTTCATTCTATGGTTCTTGCTTAATTGTCATAACTATAAGATTTTGTTTGTCTGGGATTTTTTTTAATTACACAAAAGGATTTTATAAAATTAGCCAAAAACCTTATTCACCCCCCCTAAGGTTTTTCAAAGTGTATAACTCTATCTCTTGTCTATGCTCTTCAACGCTTTTGCTACCTTGCCTAAGAGTCATCAACTTGTAGTGAAGCTCTCTATAATAATGTTCAAGCAGAAATATTTCCTTCAAACGAGTCTTCAATTTGACCCAAGTTTCAACCAGTTGTCTTCTATTTCTCATTCTTTGAGTGACAATTCTTTCCCATCAATGAAGTGCATAACCCAAAAATTCGGAAATGACTAGCTTAACTTTGAAAATGTCACTCTAATTTTGCACCATGAATAGGTTCTCCACTTGTCATTCTTAATCAAGGAACACTAGATCACTTTCACCCTTGAAGGTAGGTACCTTCCACTTGATCTTGTCTAAGGGTTTATCCCCTTGTTGTGATAGCCACTATAGTAGGCTTGGCCAACATTAGGATTCTCTCCATAATCTTTAAATAAGTTATCATCATGCCATGCTTCATGCCTTGGAACGTCTTCTTGTGGTTTATTATATCCTATTCTTCCCAGACCCCTTATTCTTCCACCTTTAATAGGTTGCCTTCCTTGGTATCCACTTTCATGAAATAGATAGGAATTTTGAATCGGCATGTCATAGTATCCATAAGGAGGCACATTGTCATAAGGTCTTTGATGGTGAGGTGAATGAATTACTCCATGATTGTCTCCAACTTTTGGTTCATTGTAGCTTTTCCCTTGCACTTCTTTAACTCTTCAACATCTATAGCAACACTTTGGAATTGTCTTACCAATCCCTCAATAGATTGTTGCATAGATCAAAAGGTTTCATTTAAGTTGATCTTTGTAAGATCACTATTGCCTTCTTGATGAGATTGAGTAAGTAAATTACCATCCATCGACATTGTAAACAAGAAAATTAAACAAAGAAACAAAAACAAAAGGAGCTCCCAATCACTCCTTAAGTTTTTACTGTCTTTGATGTTCACTCAATTCACTCGTTTTTAGCACTCTTTATTGGCTTTTGTCGTAATAGGCTCACCCTCTTGCCTTTTTCCAAACACTCAACTCTCAAGTCTCTATAAGATTCGGCAAACCTCTTAACCAACTAAACCAAGAGAAAAAACCTAAGCAAGTATAACAATCAATGCACTTAGTTGGATATAAGTGTTCAAAGAAGCAATGTTTCAAACGGTTGAGGTGCGAGGAGTCTCAAAGAGTTAATCTTTGGAAAAGAGCCAAAAAAACTTAATTCATCATCACAAAAGAATAGAAACACAAAAGAAAACAATTAGAAGTCAAAATCAAAGCAATTCAAAGCAAATAAGCTAAACAAAGAAAACAAGAGTTCAAAGAAAATTTTCCTTGAAAAGAGTTGATGATGATACTGTTAGCCCTAAGGGCATTAATACTTGTGTTTTGATTATGATTAACATATGCTTGTGTGAGTATGTTTAGCTAACCCTTCATAGAACAAAAGACGAACATGTGAAGTCTCAAAGTCTCAAGCAAAAGATCTTGTTGATGAGGGCAAAATAGAGAAGAAGAGATCAAGCCATGCCAAGATCAAATCATTGAAGACATTGAAGGCATTGTGTTGTTAGAATGAACTAGGTACTATCTTGTAAACTCCCTAGTCGTAGTCTTTGCTTAATTGATCATATATGAAGCTCTTCTTATGTTTTTCTAAAATATAATCTCTTGTTAAAATCTAAGTATTGTTGACTGAAGATGTTTTGGAAAGTTTTTCTTTTCTTTAGAATGATTGTCAAGAATACATGCCTTTGAAACAAGGAAGAAAGTTTTTGTCTTAAAAAGAAACTTGGCTGAGGAAACAAAAATTCGGTAGTCCGGTTTTAAAACCGGTCGTCCGGTTTTTTCCAAAGTAAAAATTCAGCAGTCCATTTTTCAGAAAAACAAGTCCGAATCTTTCTGTCCAAAGAATTCGGTCATCCGGTTTTAAAACCGGTCGTCCGATTTTTCTCTAAATAAAAAATTCGGCAGTCCATTTTCTAGCTTGATCAAGTTCGAATCTTTCAATCGGAAGTCCGTTTTCAGGAATCGGTCGTCCGGTTTTTGCTGTCACTGAAAAAATATTACCGTTGCACAGAATGCAACGGTCATTTCTGAAAAGCAACAGCTATTTTCTTTAGGCAACGGTCTTGAGCTTCAAGACTCTATATAAACACTTATTTACCAGCCATAAAGGAAAGAAGTTTGGGGAAATACTCATTGAGAACATTTAACACTTTTAAAGAGCTTCAAAAATACATTTATTGCAAATTATTTTCAATCCCAAACAAAAATCTTCTTGAGCTTCATTGTTGATCATCCATCAAAGAAGAAGAAAAGAGGTGCTTGTAGAAGTAATCCATTGTGTTGTATCTTCCTCTTCTCAAGCTCATTCGGTAACATTGTTCCTTACTCTTCTTATTCTTTTATTGTGATCAAAGGTTTGTGGAAAACCCTTTGGGTGATCCTTTGATAAATTTGTTGTATTGTCGTGTTTGAGGTTTTTGTATAAAACCCTTGGAGGGTGATCCTCATTGTGTTGTTGTTGTTGTGTTTGAGGTTTTAGTGTAAAATCCTTGAAGGGTGAACCTCATTGTGTAGTTGTGTAACCAACTTTGAAGATAGTGGATTTGTGAAATCCTTGGGTTGAGTCTCAAGGTAGTGGATGTAGCTCTTTGAGAGAGTGAACTACTATAAATTGTTGTGCATGTTCTTTTATGTTTAATTCTATGCTCATTTCTTAATTGCCAATACTATAAGATTGTATTTTGTGTGGATTCTTATTAAAAAGAGTTTTAGAAATCTTTCACAAACAAATTGGAGGTTTATCTTTCTAATCTCACAAAAGATTTTTAAAATTAGCCAAAAACCTTATTCACTCCCCCCCCTCCCCTCTAAGGTTTTTCAATTGGTATCAGAGCAGGGCTTCTTAAAAAGGACTCACACCTTTGAAGCAAAAGATCTTCACTTTTCTATGGCTAATAATTCTAGTTTACCATATGTAGAAGGCTCTTCTACAAATGGACCTCCTCTTTTCGATGGTACAAATTATTGTTTTTGGAAATCTAGAATCAAAATATATATTTGCTCTATTAACTTTAATCTTTGGAGCATTGTAGAGAAAGGACCTTATGTTCCTATAAAGGATGGAATAGTCAAGAAAGTCAAAGATTATGATGAGCTTGACTCAAGGAAGATAACTCTAAACTTTCAATCTATGAACATATTGAGTTGTGCCTTGGATGCTAATGAATACAATAGAGTGAGCGGATGCGACTCGGCTCATGAATTGTGGAAGTTACTTGAAGTAACTCACGAAGGCACCAATCAAGTGAAGGAGTCTAAGTTGGCTATGTTGGTAAGAGATTATGAGTTATTCATGATGAAACAATATGAAAGCATTAGTGACATGTTCACAAGATTCACCAACATCACAAATGGCTTAAAGGCGTATGGAAAAGAGACACAAGGGGAGAAGTAAATAGAAAGATTCTTGATTCACTCCCAAAAGCATGGCAACCAAAAACTGTTGCCATTGAGGAATCAAAAGAGTTAAGTCAACTTCCTATTGAAGAACTCATAGGATCTCTCCTCACCTATGAGATGAAAATAAAAAGATTAGATGAAATGGAAGATGAAGACAAAGGAAGAAAAGGCATAGCACTCAAAGTGAATGTTGATGATCATACATGCTCGTCAAACAATGAAGATGAGATTGAGGATATGGCCTTAGTAATGAGGAAATTTAAAAGCTTTTACAAAAAGGACTTCAACTGAGGAAAGAATCCTCCATTCAAGAAAGGAGGACAAAGTTCATCACTCTTCAAGGCTAGGTGTTTAAAATGCAATAGCACCGACCATGTTGTAACCGATTGTTCCAAAGCTATTGAAAAAGAGAAAGGAGCGTTGGAAGAAAAGCTTGAGGCATTAAAGAAAAAGAAGAAAGGCAAGGGCCTAATTGGTGCATGGTATCAAGATACAAGTGAAAGTGAAGGTGATGAAAAGGGAAACATATGCTTCATGGCATTAGAAAATGAGGTACAATCTTCACCCTCTAACTCCTCTAATATCCTTGATGATGATTGTGATGTTGATCCTAGTTTAATGCTTATTGAAATGTATGATGAGTGCAAAAAGGTTACTAAACGAAACAAAGATTTGAAAAACAAAACTCAATTTTTATTAGATGAGAATTCAAGACTCACTTGTGAAAATAAAGCTATTCTTGAATCCTTGGAAGTTTTGAAGAAAGAAAAAGAGTGTTCAAATGATGACTTTCAAAAACTTGTTTTAGAAAACAAAAACCTTTGTGAAAAGATTTCCTTTCTTGAAAAATGTTTGATTGATTATGATGTCTTAAAGAAAAAAGTGAGTGATCTCACTCTATGTGTTGAAAAATTCACAAAAGGAAAAGAAAACTTTGAAAAACTTCTTGGCTCTCAAAGATCACTCTTTGATAAAAATGGGATTGGATATACTCATTCCAATGTTTTCTCAAAACAAACACGGTTTGTAAAGGCTTCATCATCTCACTCACACCTTTGTTGTACTTATTGTGAAAAGAGTGGTCATAAAGCCACAAAATGTTTTATAAAAAGAAAGATTGAAATGGGAGTAAAAACCGTTTGGAAAATAAAAGAAAATCCAACTAACATTTATGGACCCAAAAAGATATGGGTACCAAAAGACTTTTCTACTTCTCCTTTTGTAGGTACACAAGTCAAGGTCATCTAAGTGGTACTTGGATAGCGGATGCTTAAGACACATGACCGGATATGCATCCCTCTTGAATGAACCAAGGAAAACCGAAGGTGGTTTTTGTTATTTTTGGAAGGATCATCGGTATAGGTAACATTGCATATAGTTTATCCTCTTTAATTAAGGAAGTGCCTTTAATTAATGGTTTGAAGTTTAATTTATCTTGTATTATTCAAAAGAGTCCAAATATTTGGCTACCGAAAAATGTTATGTAAAATACCAAAAAACATCACAAAGTTTTGTAAAATCTTGGTTGTTGAATTCACTCCCATTAACACTTCTTATAGAAATCAATTTGCAAACAAGGGAGGTTTGATCGAAAATCCGATGAGGGAATTTTTCTTGGTTATTCTTCAAACGAAAAGGCTTTTAAAAGAACCTTATGTGTTGAAGAGTCTATTCATGTATATTTTGATGAAACTAACATTTTTGTCAAGAAAGATGATGATGACATAGATAACTCTTTAAGCTACCAACCTTTGTACACTCAAGCAATGGATGAACATGCTTATGGAGGAAGAAGAGATCGAAGCAACACAAGAAAATGATCAAGAAGCTCAAAATCTTCCTCAAGAAGGGATATATCCAAAGGATCACTCTAAGGTTTTTCAATTGGTATTATTTCTAATCTTAATTTGCTTTTGTGATCTGTTTGTTGTTATGGACTTCATGATGATACTTTAATGTTGAAAGTCCTACTACTACCTCTTCTATGATCCTTTGGAACTTCTCTCCTAAAACTTTTTGATTTATGACAAAAGGGGGAGAAAATAGTGCAAGATGTAAGGGGGAGAAATCTTGTTAATATGTTGATTATTGATTATGTTTATAAGTTGTTTACAATGATTATTGATGCAAGGGGGAGTTATCTCTTTTATGGTGATTGATTATTGATGATGCTTATAAGTTGTTTATAATGATTATTGATGCAAGGGGGAGTTATCTTTTTCTTGGTGATTGTTGTGCTTTGCTCTTTTTGATATTTTGATACATCACCATACTTTACTCTTGCTCTTTTGTTCTTCTTGCATATGTGTTTGTCATAATCAAAAAGGGGGAGATTGTTAGCCCTAAGGGCATTAATACTTGTGTTTTGATTATGATTAACATATGCTTGTGTGAGTATGTTTAGCTAACCCTTCATAGAACAAAAGAAGAACATGTGAAGTCTCAAAGTCTCAAGCAAAAGATCTTGTTGATGAGGGCAAAATAGAGAAGAAGAGATCAAGCCATGCCAAGATCAAATCATTGAAGACATTGAAGGCATTGTGTTGTTAGAATGAACTAGGTACTATCTTGTAAACTCCCTAGTCTTAGCCTTTGATTAATTGATCATATATGAAGCTCTTCTTATGTTTTTCTAAAATATAATCTCTTGTTAAAATCTAAGTATTGTTGACTGAAGATGTTTTGGAAAGTTTTTCTTCTCTTTAGAATGATTGTCAAGAATACATGCCTTTGAAACAAGGAAGAAAGTTTTTGTCTTAAAAAGAAACTTGGTTGAGGAAACAAAAATTCGGTAGTCCGGTTTTAAAACCGGTCGTCCGGTTTTTTCCAAAGTAAAAATTCAGCAGTCCGTTTTTCAGAAAAACAAGTCCGAATCTTTTTGTCCAAGAATTCGGTCATCCGGTTTTAAAACCGGTCGTCCGATTTTTCTCTAAATCAAAAATTCGGCAGTCCATTTTCAAGCTTGATCAAGTCCGAATCTTTCTGTTTTAAAGAACCGGAAGTCCGTTTTCAGGAACCAGTCGTCCGGTTTTTGCTGTCACTGAAAAAATATTACCGTTGCACAGAATGCAACGGTCATTTCTGAAAAGCAACAGCTATTTTCTTTAGGCAACGGTCTTGAGCTTCAAGACTCTATATAAACACTTATTTACCAGCCATAAAGGAGAGAAGTTTGGGGAAATACTCATTGAGAACATTTAACACTTTTAAAGAGCTTCAAAAATACATTTATTGCAAATTATTTTCAATCCCAAACAAAAATCTTCTTGAGTTTCATTGTTGATCATCCATCAAAGAAGAAGAAAAGAGGTGCTTGTAGAAGTAATCCATTGAGTTGTATCTTCCTCTTCTCAAGCTCATTCGGTGACATTGTTCCTTACTCTTCTTATTCTTTTATTGTGATCAAAGGTTTGTGGAAAACCCTTTGGGTGATCCTTTGATAAATTTGTTGTATTGTCGTGTTTGAGGTTTTTGTATAAAACCCTTGGAGGGTGATCCTCATTGTGTTGTTGTTGTTGTGTTTGAGGTTTTAGTGTAAAACCCTTGAAGGGTGAACCTCATTGTGTAGTTGTGTAACCAACTTTGAAGATAGTGGATTTGTGAAATCCTTGGGTTGAGTCTCAAGGTAGTGGATGTAGCTCTTTGAGAGAGTGAACCACTATAAATTGTTGTGCATGTTCTTTTATGTTTAATTCTATGCTCATTTCTTAATTGCCAATACTATAAGATTGTATTTTGTGTGGATTCTTATTAAAAAGAGTTTTAGAAATCTTTCACAAACAAATTGGAGGTTTATGTTTCTAATCTCACAAAAGATTTTTAAAATTAGCCAAAAACCTTATTCATCCCCCCTCTAAGGTTTTTCAGATACCCTGTCACTAAAATAATGATAACTCTATAACTACAAATTCAAATCAAATGAAAAAAGTTTAGGAAGCTTTCTCACTCAACGAGGATAAATATAAGCACAAATTTCATTCGAATTGAATTAGTATAACAAAAGATATGCTTGGATTAATTCACACTTTTTCGGCAACTGAGATACCAAAACACATTTCAAGTGTCAATCAAATTGATCAATAAAGCAATCTCCAAATTGAGAAAATCTTATTTCAATTGAACCCTAACTCAAAGAAGAACAGATCCAACACAAAACTTTAAACAAATTCGTAATTAACCCTTCAAAGTTTCAACTGATTTTCGAAATTGAATTTTTTTGTACTACTATTGCATGATCTTCATGGAATTTTGTTTGATCATCAAGTACTTTTTTTATTTTTATTTTCAGCGAATTTAAACAACATTAAAAATAAAATGACCTTCATTTGGAGGTTTCTCTGATACCACTTTGATGTGAATCTTCAATTAATTGTAGATTTGATTCAACACCTTCCTATGATCACCTCCTTAGATGAAGAACCTCTATTGAGCATTCTGTAGTTCTAGCACTCAAAATAGAAAACCTTTGAGGATCTAAGCATCATAAAGCAAATATTGAGATGTAAAACTCCTTCCCAATGTGATAGAAAGAACCTTGCAGAAACTATGTCCTCAAAACCCCCAACTACACAAGCTAGAAACCTATTTTTAATCAATTCTAAGAATAAAAAACTCTAAGAATCAATTAAAGAAGGAATTGGATGATCAATTGATTTCCATAGATTCCATAATCTAAGAAATCAATTGTTCACAAACCTAAGGAAGTAAACCCTTAGAAGCTAAGCTAAGTTGGGTTGAAGAACCCTAGAAATCAATGGAGAATCCTCTCTCAAATTTCATAAAATTCCAAGTTCTTTACAAATAAGCCTATAAATGAGTATTTATAGTGTAGGAATTAAACCTACCTTGACTATTTACTAAGGCCTCTAAAAGACCTATTACTCCTTTAATTATTAGCTAGAAATGAAGTTGAAACATTAAAATCCCGCCTAAACATCACATTATTCCAAGCCACCAAGACCCTTGTGGCGACGGTAGGGTATGGCCTACTAAACGTGGTAGGATGTTACCTTCAATTGCCAAACCATCTAGAAAGCAACCGCGGATGGGAGATGTAGGGCCGACCTGTTGGGATCCGTAGGCGAAAACAAAAATAAAATAAAACTACGGAAATCCACCAACAGGATCTAAACATACTAGAAAAACCGATTGGATAGAAATTACCTCAATGTTTTGATTGTTCGGTGTAGAGGCACTACTTTTTATGCTTCGCCCTCTACTGGTATCCACGCGACGAACTCCTCTGCAAGCGATCAGGATGCTAGCCCCTTCTGTGTTCTGAAAACTGTTCAGAACTGATCCTGACTATTTGGTAATCGGTTGTATTTCGGAGAGAGAAGGCTAGCTACTATGTCGCCGTTCTAGGGTTTTGTTTTTCTTTAATCAAATAAAGGACCGCTACCAATAAAAGGTTAACATAACCTTTTATAGCTATCAATATCAAAACTGTAACTGTCATCCAATGACAGTTTAATCTCGTCCGTCTATTCCCATAATCATCCAAAGGTTGGATGAGTAATATTAAGTAATTAATTTTATTTATTCAATTAAATAAAATTAATTACTTATTAACTTACCAGAAAATACAATATATAATCTAATTCCCCTTTTGTATACGTTCAACGAATCTGGACACAATCTAGATCCATTGAACATGCACATTATGCTCACAAGATCGTCTTTGCGTGTGACCCTGTTGGTTCACTTAACATTGGCAGTCAATGAAAAATGTCCTAGACATTTATTCACAAAACATAAGCGGCCTCTAGCAAGACATTATGCTTACCCAAGTTAAGTAAATGCAGTAATAACCTAGCATCAGATCTAATATTTAGTCCTTTTGTCACACGATATCCTAATTAAGTATAAGGCATGGACCAAGTCATCCTTATAACACTTAATTAACCATTTACTTGATCACCAGGCAGACTCTTCCAACAAATAATATTGATAACACCTTACTAATACTTATTTGAGCATGGCCATGCATATTTTCTAGTCTTCCCTATCAAGGGGCCCATGGATATCTCTCTCTAAAAGGAGAGGGACAAATCCCTTTCACTATCTCCAATATTCAAGCCATGACAAGAAAATAAGCCAACCAATAGTCATAATAATCACCTAATTAAAAGTGATGTTTGACTATGTCAAAACATATTTTCTCCCCATGCAAGAAACATTAGAAACATTAGGTCAAAGGACACCAAATATAAAACTGAGAAGAAATTCTTATAACTTAAACCCATGCAATATTTCTTCTTCACTTTGGGTCATGTCCAATACAATATTCTCAATATGTATTTATGAATTGATTTTATATCTCATATTCATAATCAGTAAAACTTGACCACTAATCAACTTCACCTAGTTTACGAGATGTAATAAACTAGGGACAAATAAGAATAGTATTTTATTAGCTATAAGGGTTTTACTATCAAGTCAAATACTTGATGACGAAGAGCATAAAATACAATTCAAAAATACATGCTTCATAAATCATAAATGTGAGTCAATTGGTCTTAGGGCATATACTAACACGACCATCACCGATAGGTCTTCAACTTCACCGTACTTAGTCTTTCACCTCCAACTTGCTTCCTTGAATAATCATTGCTTATGATATAGAATATGAGCAACTTGGAAGGTTCTCTTTCATCTTTAAGACCTTCATTCTTGTCCTTGAAATCCATTCTTCAAGGTTTCTTCAATTGAAATAAACTATTCCTTGAGCTAAGCTTTCATCAAATGCCTTGATCTTCTTGCTCTTGCACTAGTGATTGGATCATGAATGAACTCATTAGCTTTTGGTCATCCTGGTTCAAATCATGATTAAATAAAATTCCATGAAGATCATGTAAAACTCATACAGAAAAAGCGAATTGAAATGAATGTTAAATGGGTTTTTTTGTGCGCAATTTTTTATAGATCTCTTTTTTTGTCAGTTAGGAATCTTTTGAAATTTCTTTTACTCAATTTGGAGTTTGTTTGATTGATCAATTCGATTGAAAATCAAAAAGTGCTTTGAGTTAATGTGTGCATTAATTTGATTCTATTTTTGTTATACTATTATCAAATTATCTATATTTTGTCTAAAATTTATCTTCAAGTTTGCATCTTTCTAAATCGTTTTACCTGATTTGGACTTATATTCATTGAGATATCAGTGTATTAGTAACAAGGTGTCGTTATCTCCTGTTTGTGGAAATTAATTTTGAGTACTTTTTCTTCTTGTTTAGCCTAACTTTGCTTTGAATTGGAATTGGCTTCTAATTGATTCTTTGAACGTTGTTATTCATTGTGCACTAATCAATGACTTTTTTTGGCTCAATTCCATAGATAAATTTTTGAAAACTCTTTACACAATAAGTGCTTGATAGATCTTCCCTTTGAACTCTTTTGTTTCCTACTAACTGTGTTGATTGATATACTTGCTTGGGTTGATGCTTTTGGATGAGTTGGATAAGAAGTTTGAAAGAGCTATAGAACCTTGTGAGTTGAGAGTTGGGAAAAAGGAAAGAGGGTGAGCCTATCATTATAAAAGCCATTAGAGAGTTTATACACGACTGCATTGAGTGATCATCAAAGAGTGTATACAGTTAGGGAGTGATTTGGGAGGTCTTTTTCTTGTTTTCTTGTTTAATTTGTAGGTTTAACTATGTCTATGAATGCTCAAATTCTACTCCACATAATGAAGGAACTAGTGATGGTCCATATGTTAACATAGATCCTATAATGGCTATTATACAAGAGCTTCAATGTATGAGAAAGGAAGTGGCCGATATGAGAAGGGATATGACTAATTTCTCTTTGGAACATAGAGGTCGAAGCCATAATATTGGAAATGCCACTCCTAATACTCAAAAAGGACATGGAAATTTCAATCATCATGGTCCTTATGACAACCTGGTTCAAAGTACTTATCAATTCCGTGAAGGTTGTAGACATACCACTAGAGGTGGAAGAAGTGGAGAACTAGGATGAAGGGAAAATCAAAGACCTCATAAATAATCCCAAAGGGATGAGGCATGGAATGATGACAACTTAGGTGATGACTATTATAGGAATCCATATGTGGGACAAGAGTACCTTGATAGTTATCATGATGGACAATATGAATATAAAGCTTTGGAAAAGATCTAATGGAAGGTGCCTAGCTTCAAAAGTGAAAGTGATCCAATGTCTTCCTTGATAGGGAACACAAGGTGGAAAACCTCTTCAATCAATGTGAGAAATTATAGTAAAGAAGTCAAAGCTAAATTAGCCATGATTGAGTTTTCAGGTCATGCAATTGATTAGTAGGACAAGACTTCAATTTATAGAGTTAGGATTAGAGCTCCTATGGTAGAAACATGGACGACTAAATTGACGATGCTCATGAGACAAAGGTTTATTCGGAACACTTCCATGGAGATCTTCACTACAAGCTAATGACTCTCAAGCAAGGAACCAAGAGTGTTGAAGAGTATAGATCAGAATTGAAGCTATAGCTTTTGAAGTTATGTATAGAGTAAGACAAGGATGCTTATATGCTAGATTTCTAAGTGGTCTCAATATGGAAATTACCAATCAATTAGAGATGTACCCTTTTACCACTTATGAAGAGATGTGCCATCTAGCAGTCAAGATTAAAAATCAAAGGAAGAGGATGGATTCCCTAAAATCACTCTTCCTTCTTCAAGAAATGTTTCTTCTAAGCCTCAAACATCTACTTTCAAGACTTGGCCAAAGAATGAAGATACTCGAAAGGTGTCTTTCAAGGATAATTATAAACCTGAAGTGGAAGAGAAGGGAGGATTGTAGCAAATCCTACCAAGTGTTTCAAACGTCAAGGAGTGGGACACATTGCTAGGGATATTCCTACTAAGAGGACTATGATATTTTGTGAGGACTTGAATAGTTGGTTTGAAAAAGATGAAGAGGATTGTTATGCAAACATTGTTTAGGAAGAAGAGTATGGTGATGAAACTCAAGACACTACTTTCTTGGATGCCAGTAAAGATGGCATGAGCTTGGTTACTATAAGATCTTTGTCTACACAAATCCTTGAGGAGGATTCTATCATTCAAAGAGAACATCTTTCACAGTAAGTGCTTAGTGAGAGGTAAAGTTACTAAGCTTATTGTGCATAGTGGTAGTTGTACTAATGTAGAAAACACATAACTCGTTGATAAATTGAACTTATCTCTTCTCAAGCATCCTAAGCCTTATAAGCTTCATTGGTTGAATAATAGTGGGGAAGTTAAGGTTAGTAGGCAAGTGTTAGTCTCTCTAACTAAAAGGTCGTATGATGATGAGATTCTTTGTGATGTGGATTCTTTGTGATGTATTTTTCTTTGACGTCCTTGGCAATATGATAGGAAGGCTATCCATGATGGTGAGAGAACACTTCTACATTTCAGAAAGATGGCAAGAAGTTCATGTTGAATCCATTGACTCATAGTCAAGTCTATGAGGAGAAAAATAAAATGAGAGGAAAGGAGAGAATTGAGAGTGAAAATAATAGAAGAGCATTGAGGAAAGTAAAAGAATAGAGAGAAAAGACTTGAAAGTAGAAAAAACAACAGAGAAAATAGTGATGAGTGTAAAGAAAATAAGTTATCAAAAGAAAGAAATTGTCATAAAAGAAAAGAGGTGTTTCTATGCAAAAGAAAGTTAGATCACAGAGGCTATTGAAAAAGAAGAGATGGTTTTACTTCTTTTATATAAAGGCACTTATGTTTCTACTATGAACAATCGTCTTCTATGTCTAATGCTGTAGTGAAGGTCATTGAAGAAGAGTTCAAGGATGTCTTTTCCTAGGAGATGCTTTGTGGACTTCTTCCTTTGAGAGGATTTGAGCACCAAATTGACTTTCTTCCCAATACGATCATTCCAAATAGACAAATTATAGAAGTCCACCCGAAGAAACCAAGGAAGAAGGCAAGTTTAGGAGAGTTGCTCTACAAAGGCTATGAAAGAGAAAACTTAAGCCTAAGTGTCGTTCTCGTGTTGTTAGTGTTGGAATCTGTAGGCAAAAAACAAAATAAAATAAAACTACAAAAATCCATCAATAGGATCTGCACATACTAGAAAAACTGATTGGATAGAAATTACCTCAATGTTTTGATTGTTCGGTGTGGAGGCGCTGCTTTATACGCTTCGCCCCCCACTGGTATTCACGCGACGAACTCCTCTACAAGTGATCGGGATGCTAGCCCCTTCTGTGTTCTGAAAACTGTTTAGAACTGATCCTGACAATCTGGTAATTGGTTGTGTTTTGGAGAGAGGAGGCTAGATACTATATCGCCGTTCTAGGGTTTAGGGTTTTGTTTTTCTTTTTCAGATAAATGAGGGCCACCAAAAGAAGGTTAACATAACCTTTTATAGCCGTCAATATTAAAACGCTAACTGTCATCTAATGACAGTTTAATCTCGTCCGTCTATTCCCATAATCATCCAACGGTTGGATGAGTAATATTAAGTAATTAATTTCATTTATTCGATTAAACAAAATTAATTACTTATTACCTTACCAGAAAATACAATATGGAATCTGATTCCCCTTTTTTATACGTTCAACGAATCTGGACACAATCTAGATTCATTGAACGTGGACATTATGCTCACAAGATCGTCTATGCGTGTGACCCTGTAGGTTCACTTAACGTTGGCAGTGAATGAAAAATGTCCTAGACATTTATTCAAAAAACATAAGCGGCCTCTAGCAAGACATTATGCTTACCCAAGTTAAGTAAATGTAATAATAACCTAGCATCAGATTTAATATTTAGTCCTTTTGTCACACGATATCCTAATTAAGTATAAGGCATGGACCAAGTCATCCTTATAACACTTAATTAACAATTTACTTGATCACCAGACAGACTGTTCCAACAAATAATATTAATAACACCTTACTAATACTTCTTTGAGCATGGCCATGTATATTTTCCAATCTTCCTTATCAAGGGGCCCATGGATATCTCTCTCTAAAAAGAGAGGGAGAAATCCCTTTCACTATCTCCAATATTCAAGCCATGACAAGAAAATAAGCCAACCAGTAGTCATAATGATCACCTAATTAAAAGTGATGTTTGACTATGTCAAAACATATTTTCTCCCCATGCAAGACACATTAGAAACACCAAATATAAAACTGGGAAGAAATACTTATAACTTAAACCCATGCAATATTTCTTCTTCACTTTGGGTCATGTCCAATACAATATTCTCAATTTGTATTTATGAATTGATTTTATATCTCATATTCAATGATTAGTAAAACTTGACCATCAATCAACTTCACACTAGTTTACAAGATGTAATAAACTAGGGACAAATAAGAATAGTATTTTATTAGTTATAAGGGTTTTACTATCAAGTCACATACTTGATGACCAAGAGCATAAAATACAATACAAAAAGTACATGCTTCATAAATCATAAATGTGAGTCAATTGGTCTTAGGGCATATACTAACATCTCCCACTTGCCCTACCACCAATTTGACATGACTCTCAAGCCCATTGACCTAGTATGACTCTCATGCTTAAGTTGTGGGAGTGGCTTTGTCAATGGATCTGTGACATTGTCATTGGTGTCTACTTTGCAAGTTTTAACATCTCCACACTCAATAATTTCTCGAGTGAGATAGAAACGCCTGGGAATATGTTTAGATCGGTGATGAGATCTAGGTTCCTTACCTTGTGTAATGGCTCCTGTATTATCACAATATAGGTCCACTGGGTTCACAATGCTAGGAATTACACTTAGTTCTTCGATGAACTTTCTGATCCAAACTACTTCCTTGGCTGCATTAGAAGTAGCCACATACTCAGCCTCTGTAGTAGAATCGGCCACGGTATCTTGCTTTGAACTCTTCCAGCTCACAGCACCTCTATTCAAACAAAACACAAATCCAAATTGCGATCTAAAATCATCTACATCAGTCTGAAAGCTAGCATCCGTGTAACCATTTACAGCAAGCTCTTCTTCCTGACCTCCGTAGATCAAAAACATCTCTTTAGTCCTTTTTAAGTACTTGAGAGTGTTTTTTACTGCAGTCCAATGCGGTTCACCAGGATTTGACTGGAATCTGCTAGTCATGCTTAATGCATACGAGACATCTGGGCGAGTGCATAACAAGGCGTACATGATAGATCCAATTGCGGAAGCGTAAGGAATCTTACTCATGCGTTCTGTATCCTCCCTTGTGGTAGGACTTTGAGACTTACTGAGTTTAACGCCATGTGACATTGGGAAGAATCCTCTCTTAGAATCTTGCATACTGAACCTTTTTAGTACCTTGTCAATATATCCACTCTGACTTAGGCCAATTAGGTTTTTAGATCTATCTCGATAGATCCTAATGCCTAGAATATAGGTTGCTTCGCCTAAATCTTTCATTGAAAAACACTTCCCCAACCAAGTTTTTACACTTTGCAAAGTGGGGATGTCATTCCCAATTAATAAGATTTCATCGACATAGAGTACTAAGAAGACTACTGCATTTTCTGTAACCCCTTTTGTAGGCACAAGATTCATCATCATTCTTGATAAAATTGAATTCTTTAATTGCTTCATCAAAACGAAGATTCCAACTTCGAGATGCTTGCTTCAAGCCATAAATGGATCTTTGAAGTTTACACACTTTACTAGAATTCAAAGGATGAATAAAACCTTCAGGTTGTGTCATATACACATCCTCCAGTAGATTTCCATTAAGAAAAGCAGTTTTAACATTCGTTTGCCATATTTCATAATCATAATATGCTGCAATGGCAAGTAGAATTCTAATTGACTTAAGCATTACAACTAGAGAAAAGGTTTCATCATAGTTTATACCATGAGTTTGTTTATAACCTTTTGCTACCAATCGTGCTTTGTAAGTGTGCACATTGCCATCTATGTCAGTTTTCTTTTTGAAAACCCATTTATACCCTATGGTCTTGCAACCATCAGGTGGATCAATCAAAATCCAAACTTGATTATCACGCATGGATTGCATTTCTGATTTCATAGCCTCTAGCCATTTGCTAGATTCAAGACTATGAATAGCATCTTGGTAGGAATTAGGTTCACCTTGATCAATAAGATCAATATTATGATCCTCAGTCACAAGAAATCCATATCTCTGTGGTATCTGAGGAATCCTACCAGACCTTCTTGGGCCTTGTGTCAAAGGTTCAGGCTCAGTATGAATACGTGAGTCCAACTGAGTATCCATACTCGATTCAGAAATGGTCTGCTGTCCTTTAGCTTCTTCAAGATGGATTCTACTCCCACTAACTCTTTTAGAAACGAATTCCCTTTCAAGCAAAATTCCGTTCCGAGCAACAAACACTTTGTTTTCAGATGGAAGATAAAAATAGTATCCTTTAGTGTCCTTAGGATATCCCACAAACAGACACTTATCAGATTTGGGTGCTAGTTTTTCAGATAATGATCGCTTCACATAAGCATCACCTCCCCAAATTTTTAGAAATGCTAAACTAGGTTGATTCCCGGTCCATATGAATGCTGAACAGCTTTAGATAGAACTCTATTTAATATGAATGCAATAGTTTCTAGAGCATCCCAAAAAGAAACTGGAAGATCTGTTTGACTCATCATAGATCGAACCATATCCAATAGAGTTCGATTTCTGTGTTCAGACACACCATTCCATTGTGGTGTTCCTGGTGGAGTTAATTGTGATACTATCCCACAATTTTTTAGATGTTCGTCAAAATCTTGGCCTAAGTATTCACCACCTCGATCTGATCGAAGTAATTTGATACTCCTTCCAAGTTGATTCTGTACTTCATTTTGAAATTCCTTAAACTTTTGAAAGGAATCATATTTACGTTTCATTAGATAGACATAACCATATCTACTGAAATCATCTGTGAATGTAATGAAATACTAAAACCTCCTCTAGCTTGTGTGTTCATTGGCCCACACACATCAGTATGTATAAGTTCCAATAAATCGGTAGCCCTTTCAGTTTGCCCTATAAATGGACTTTTAGTCATTTTGCCCAATAAACAAGAATCACATTTTTCATAAGACTCAAGGTCGAATGAAGATAAAAGTCCATCTTGATGGAGTTTGGATATGCGTTTCTCATTTATATGGCCGAAACGACAATGCTAGAAGTAACTTTGATTTAAATCATTAGATTTAAATTTCTTTGTATTTATGTTATAGATGGGCTTACTAATGGAATCATGTAGGTTAAGAATGTAAAGTCCATTACATAAAGAGGCATCCCCATAGAAAATACCATTTTTATAAATAGAACTTTTACCATTCTTAGTATTAAAATCAAAACCATCAATATCCAAACAAGAAACTGAAATTGATCTTCCTACTTGTAGCAGGAACATAATAACCATCTTTAAGTTCAATTATAAGCCCAGTAGGCAAAAGTAAATCAAATGTCCCTACAGCTATAGCAGCAACTTTTGCTATATTTGCAACTCGCAGGTCCACCTTGTTGGACTCCGTAGGCAAAAAATAAATAAATAAATAAAACTACGAAAATCCATCAACAGGATCTGCACATACTAGAAAAACCGATTTGATAGAAATTATCTCAATGTTTTGATTGTTCATTGTGGAGGTGCTGCTTTGTACGCTTCGCCCTCTACCGGTATCCACGTGACGAACTCCTCTGCAAGCGATCGGGATGCTAGCCCCTTCTGTGTTCTGAAAACTGTTCAGAACTGATCCTGACTATCTGGTAATCTGTCGTATTTCGGAGAGAGGGGCTAGATACTGTATCGCTGTTCTAGGGTTTTGTTTTTCTTTAATGAGATAAAGGACAGCCACCAAGAAAAGGTTAACATAACCTTTTATAGCTGTCAATATTAAAACCCTAACTGTCATCTAATGACAGTTTAATCTCGTCCGTCTATTCCTATAATCATCCAACGGTTAAATGAGTAATATTAAGTAATTAATTTCATTTATTCGATTAAATAAAATTAATTACTTATTAACTTACCAGAAAATACAATATGGAATCTGATTCCCTTTTTGTATACGTTCAACGAATCTGGACACAATCCAGATTCATTAAACGTGGACATTACGCTCACAAGATTGTCTATGCGCGTGACCCTGTAGGTTCACTTAACGTTGGCAGTGAATGAAAAATGTCCTAGACATGTATTCACAAAACATAAGCGACCTCTAGCAAGACATTATGCTTACCTAAGTTAAGTAAATGTAATAATAACCTAGCATCAGATTTAATATTTATTCCTTTTGTCACACGATATCCTAATTAAGTATAAGGCATTGACCAAGTCATCCTTACAACACTTAATTAACAATTTACTTGATCACCAGACAGACTCTTCCAACAAATAATATTAATAACACCTTACTAATACTTATTTGAGCATGGCCATGCATATTTTCCAGTCTTCCTTATCAAGGGGCCCATGGATATCTCTCTCTAAAAAGAGAGGGACAAATCCCTTTCACTATCTCCAATATTCAAGCCACGACAAGAAAATAAGCCAACCAATAGTCATAATGATCACCTAATTAAAAGTGATGTTTGACTATGTCAAAACATATTTTCTCCCCATGCAAGACACATTAGAAACATTAGGTGAAAGGACACCAAATATAAAACTGAGAAGAAGTACTTATAACTTAAACCCATGCAATATTTCTTCTTCACTTTGGGTCATGTCCAATACAATATTCTCATTATGTATTTATGAATTGATTTTGTATCTCATATTCATGATCGGTAAAACTTGACCATCAATCAACTTCACGCTAGTTTACAAGATGTAATAAACTAGGGACAAATAAGAATAGTATTTTATTAGTTATAAGGGTTTTACTATCAAGTCACATACTTGATGACGAAGAGCATAAAATACAATTCAAAAAATACATGCTTCATAAATCATAAATGTGAATTAATTGGTTTTAGGGCATATACTAATAGTTAGTTCCTAAGAAGGATGATACATAGCAAATTGTATAGATCGTAGAGCTATTAATAACATCACCATTAAATACAAACACCCTATCCCTAGTTTAGATGATCTACTTTTTGAATTGCATGTTTCCCAAACATTTTAAAAATTAGATTTAAAGTCATGTTACCATCAAATTTGGATGGGGGGGGCATGAGTGGAAATTGGCGTTCAAAACAAATTTTGGACTTTATGAATGGTTAGTCATGCTTTTTAGATTAACTAATTCACCTAGCATATTCATGAGACTCATGTATCATGTTTTGAGGGATTTCATTGGAAAGTTTGTTCTGGTCTACTTTGATGACATTTTGATATATAGCAAGTCTTATGAAGATCATTTGCATCATCTTAAACAAGTTTTGTTGGTTTTGAGAAGTGAGAAGCTTTATGCTAATGTTGGAAAATGTTAGTTTTGTTTGGAAAGAGTGACTTTTATAGGTTGTGTGGTGAGATCTCATGGACTTTAAGTAGATGAAGACAAGGTGAAAGCTATCAAGGATTGGCCTACTCCAAAGAATGCATCCGAAGTGAAAAGTTTTCATGGTCTAGAAAGCTTCTATAGAAGATTCATCAAGGATTTTAGTGCCATTACTATTCGTTTGACAGATGTGATCAAGAAGATGAATGGTTTCAAGTTGGAGGATAAGTAAGAAAAGGCATTCACATTGTTGAAGGACATGTTAAGTAGTGCTCCTTTACTTTCCCTAACTAACTTTGAGAAAACATTTGGGATAAAATGTGATGCTTCAGGAGTTGGACACAGTGGAGTATTGATGAAAGACAAACGACCTTTGGCATACTTCAGTGAAAAGTTGACCGATGCAATATTAAACTATGCTACTTATGACTAGGAGATCTATGCACTACTGAGGGCATTGAAGTATTGTCAACAGCACTTGTGGCTCAAGGAGTTTGTTATTCATATTGATCATGAGTCCTTGAAGTTTCTCAAGGGTCAACAAAAGCTTAATAGAAGGCATGGTCTTTGGATAGAGTTCATTGAAACATTTCTGTACACGCCATCTGCTATAAGAAAGGTAAAGAAAATATTGTCACCGATGCTTTGTCTATGAGGTACACTTTTCTCTCTACCTTGCGAGCTCAATTTCTTGGTTTTGAAATGCTTAAAGAACTGTATGCTAGTGATAATGACTTCAAGGATATATTTGATGCTTGCTTGATTGTGCCTAGTGATAATTATCTCATACATGATCATTTTCCTTATAATGAGGGTAGATTGTGCATTCCTTTTTGTTATACTAGAATGTTGTTGGTAAAATAAGCTCACTCTTGTGGTTTAATGGGACATTTTTGCATTTCTAAGACTTATGACATCTTGCATGAACATTTCTTTTGGCCTCACATCCGAAAGGATGTTGAAAAGTTCATTGGTCCTTGCTTGGAATATAAGAGAGCTAAGTCTACTTCCTTTGCCACATGGTTTATATACTCCTTTAGAGGTCCCTAAAGAGCCTTGGGTTGAAGTATCTATGGATTTTGTTCTTGTTTTTCTATGTCTCAAAAGAGAATGAATTCTATCTCTTTTGTAGTATAAGGTTCTCTAAGATGGTTCATTTCATTGCATGTAAGAAAACTGATGATGCTAGTCATATTGCAGAACTTTTCTTTACTTAGATTGTGCCTTTCCATGGTATTCCTAAGACTATTGTTATGGATCGCGACAACAAGTCCCTTAGTCATTTTTAGTGTGTTTTACGGAGAAAACTTGGAACTAATTGTATTCTATAGCTTGCTATCCACAAACCGATGGACAAATAGAGGTGGTTAATAAAACCATTGGCTAACTTCTTAGGGATATCCTTAAGAAGAATGTGCACCAATAGGAAGAATGTTTATCTCACATCGAGTTTGCTTATAATAGAGCTCGTCATTCTACTACTTCTTGGTCACCTTTTCAAGTTGTTTATGGTTTCAATCCTTTATCTACTTTTGATTTGGAGCCTTTACCTATAGATCATACTTTGAGTTTGGATGAAAAGAAAAAGGTGGAGTTTGTTCATGCTATTCCCTCCAAGATGCATGACACCATCGAAACCAATAACAAAAAGCGTGTGGAAAAATGGAATGCTGGTAGGAAGCTAGTGGTATTTGAATCCTGTGATTAGGCTCGAGTTCATCTTTGAAAGGAACGGTTTCCTTCTCAAGGGAAGACCTTGTTAGATGCCCGAGGTGATGGTCCTTTTTAAGTTCTTGAGAACATCAATGATAACGCTTGCAAAATTTATCTTCCTGGTGATTATAATGTCAGTGCTACCTTCAACATTCTTATTTGTCTTTGTTTGATATAGGTGAAGATTCGAGGATGAATGTTTTCTACAGAGGGGCAGATGATATGATCCTAGATGAGATAGAAACCATGGATCTCTTTCAAGGACCAATCATAAGAGCTTGAGGCAAGAATATCAAGGAGCTTAACAAGAACATAAACAATGAGTTGCTTGCACTTGCGGAGAAAGTTATGAAGGAAGGACTTAAGCTCATGAATGAAGATCTAAATGATATCTCTGAACTACCAAAAGTGTTCATCTTTCATGCAATAACAAAGGAGCACCATGTACGGCAAAGTACCCCACACAGGTCACGGCAGCCTAGCCAGAGGCACTAAAGCCAAGGGCCTATAGCCCGCAGCATCCCCTACCGCCTAGTGGTATGTTCTTTCCAAGTTTGAGTCAAATGTGTTGCTTTACATTTTTTATTTGATGTTTAACTCAATTTTAGCTTTCAATAAGAGCATTAATGATCTTTTAATGCCTTAAGACTATGGTCAATGTATGGATTGAATCTAAACCTTTAAACACCCCTTTATGCCTCATTTTGAAGGCTGAGTTGAATATTATGAAATTTTGAATTTTGAGAATTCTCTTTGGTTCCAGGGTTCTTCAACCTATCTCAGCTAGTTCTCTAAGAATTTTTTTTTCTTAGTGAGTGATAAATTTATCTTTTAGATTGAAGATCTATGAAATCAATTGATCATCTTAATGCCTTTTACAATTAATCCTACAAGTACTTGTTTCTTTGGTTGATTGATCTAGGTCTTCTAACTTATGTACCTTGGGTTTCAGAGACTTGATTCTCTAGGGTTCTTATTGCCAAGAAAATAAAGAGTTCCTCTTCTCATTATTGCGTTTATGGGGATTTGATCTCTATAGGTTCTCTAGTGGAGTGTCTGAATTGAAAAATCTTCAATAGAAGTTCTTCAAGCATGGAGGCAATCCTTGCAAAGTGATAGAATCAAATTACACATGAAATTGAGGAGTCACATCAATGTATGAAACTTTATTTATATTTCTCCCCAAGCTCCCTTTTTTGGTTAGTTCTGTTTGCTTCACATATTAAAATGTTTTTTTATTTTTATTTTTGTATATGCAATCTGCTATATTTTCTAGTATAATTAAGATTAATGATGTGTTAATTTTTCGTTACTGAGAACCCTTTAGTATTAGCCTTTTTAAACCCTTTTTAAGCCTCTCTTAATTTTTCTATGAGGGTAAAGTTTCCATCCTATACTAGAGCGCAATTATTGTGATATTCTCTTTTTTATTATAGTAAGTGTCTAAGAATATTTTTAATTGTTTTTTTTTTTTTGCAGTTTTATTATATTAAGCTTTGCTTATGTTACAATGAAATATGAAAAGTAGTTACGTTCATTTTTAAACTTTTTATTTAGTCATATTCTTATTATCTCCTAATTAATTTTATATTATGCAATATATAGTTTTTCCTTTTTCATGCTTTGCATTAAAAATAACCTTTTTTTCTTTTTAAGAATCTAGGACTTTTCTCTTTTATGCACTTTCGTGCGTGTGTATAATACAAAATATTTTCTTCGTATTCGATGAAGTGGCTCCTTTCTTTGTCATCTTCAATAGTTTTATCTTTACTTCACTTCAAATTAGTGCTTCACCATCCTAAGGGCCACAGTAGATTCTTCTTCGACCAACTATTGAATGATTTTCTGTCATTTGTTTGTTCTTGTTAGGGAAAATCCATAACGTAAAATAAGGGAGCGTTGTTGTATCAATAAGTTCGATGGAACAAAGTAAGTAGTATGGCTGACGAGACATATTCGACTTCTGCTAAACTACTATTGTCATCATCTCTATTGCTTGTGACAATACCATTCTGAAGATCATGACATATTTCTGCCTCTTTGCTAAGATGTTTGACCTTTGATCTGAGTCAACAATGTTTATCTTTCTCTTTTCTTTTACAACTTTGAGAAGTCATTGGAATATTAGAAACTGTCTAGACATTTCTTCTTTCCTATTCATTATATGAACTATTCTTTTAAAGGTGACTTCTTTCTTAAGAAAATCAATGATCAGACAAGATGAATGGCAAATAGTATCACAAATATTTTTAAAGTGCATCATCCAAGTAGAGCAATCTGAGAGTAGCACTTGTATTACAATTAAGAAATAAAAATACATTTTTACTGCTTTGCATAAATTTAAATTTTTTTCTTTCATGCATATGCATGCGTGTGTATATATTTAAGCACATATTGAAATTCAATGCATTGTGAACAAACTTGAGTTCACAAAACGGTTATCTCTCTTTATTATATTATTCATTCAATACTCATTGAATTGTTCGCATTTACTCTTTCTTTATTTTTTTTAAAGAGCCCATACTAACTTAAGATCGTGGATGAACCAGGTAAGATGTTAAGGCAAGATATGAAGATCTATTAAAGGCAATAAGTGATACAAGCAATCTGAATATAGATCATATTTTGACAAGGATCTTGATGCAACTTTAGCCTCATTTTGCAATCTATTTTGTTTTCGATTTCATGTCTTTGATAGTAGATTACATGGATGTTTACAAGAACTTGTATTTCCCGCTTAGAAACAACTTCTATGGTGCTATTTAAAAACTTAAAAGGATCAATATGGCCCGAATTGCTTCTGGTTGGTCTCTAAAGTGTGATCTCGTGGCTAAGGAAGTTGTGAGACCAAGTGGTCAATGTCCTTTGCGGTAGAGAGGGAATGTGATCTAGATGTTTGACAAAATTGCTGAATCAGTAGTAATAATGGCCCTCCTGGTAATCCTTTCCAAAGAGGTAAGAATTTTGAATGCACAAATATGAAGCTTTTCCTTAAAGAACATCAAAGGGTTTTACCTGGAAGTTTTGATTTATCTGGTTGGTAGTTATCCTTAAGAATAGTATTGCCAAGCATGAATACCTTGCAGAGTACAATAGTGAATTGATGTTACACCGGGAAGCTGATAAGCATTGCAAGATATATGACTGTGAAGATTCTTCATTTCTTTTCAACCTTCATGATCATTTTGTTCTTGATTCTTATCAAAAAGATAACAAGTTGAACTTTGCTAATATTCCCCTAACCCAAACTTTTATGTAAAGGTCATTATGGTTGATGGAGATCACACAGTTGGTATAGTTTGTACGAATATGGCTGAGGCAGATAGAGTTCTTGCTTGAGTTGAAAAGCCTGAGGCATCTGGTTTGAAGAAAAAGAATATGTTGGTCCTTAAAGCAATCATTCAAAGAAGCACATGTGATACAAATATTTTTAACTGATACTAAACTTTTTGCCATTGTTTTCTGCAAAAAAAATAATAACAAAAAGATCATGATCATGGATACCCGTTACTAGGACTTTTAAACAATTTCTTGTTAGCTAGAATATTGTCCTAAAGCTATGAAACTTTCTTATCTATTTATCACCAGTTAAACTCATAGGGTGCATATTTGTATTAGCTTTAAAAAATAATTTTTTTCTTTTCATGAATCAAATAGTTTTTTCTTTTATGCAATTGCGTGTGTGGCATATTACACATGTTATCTTCGAAATTGATGAATTTGTTCTTTTCTACATCATCTTCAATACGTTTCTCCTCAATTCACGTCAACTTAGTGTTTTGCCACCCCAAGGGTTATAGTAGATTTTTTTATACCAACTTTGAATGGTCCTATGTCATTCGTTGGTTCTTGACAAGGAAATCCATAACGTGAATTGAGGCTTAATTTTCACATCAATAATTTTGATGTAATGAAATTCATTCTTCAAGCTAATGTTTGGTGCAAGTAGTATGGCTGAGGAGGCATATCCAACTTCTACAAAGCCACTGTTGTAATCATCTCTGTTGCCTGTGAAATTACCATTCTAAGGATTGATGACATATTTCTTCTGCTTCTCTAGGATGTCTAACCTCTAAATTGAGTCAACAATGTTTCGATTTTTTTTCCTTTTACAACTTCACGAAATTGTTGAAAATATAAGAAACCTTATAGATATTTCATCTTTCCTATTCTTTATATGACTTGTCCTTTTCGAGGCTACCTTTTTTCTTCAAAAAATCGATGATAAGATGAATGCCAAATGAAGTCACTAATATTTTTGAAGCTATGTTGCATCATCCAAGTGATGCAATCTTCGAGCAGCACCCACTTTTTGTTTAAGAAATAAAAATGACTTTTTTTATTATCTTTACATAAATTTAATTTTTTTTTCTTTCGTGCATGTGCATGCATATGTATATAAATGTTAAGGATATATTGGAATTTGATGAATTGTGACAAAAATTTACCTCACAAAAATTTTATCTCTCTATTAATTATCTTATTGATTCAATACTTCTTGAATTATTAGTATTTACTACCTTTTTTAAAGAGCCTGTACTAACTTAAGAACCATGTATGGATGAATTATCTATGAAGTTAAGGTAAGATACGAAGATCTATTGAAGGCAGTAAATAATACAAGCAATATGTATACAGAGTCATATCTTCACAATGATCTTGATGCAACTTTCGTTTCATTTGAAAAGCTATTTTGCCGCCAGCGTCGTGTCTCTGATTGTAGATTACTCAGATTTTCAGAAGAAGTTGTATTTCCTGCAAAGAAAAAACTTCCATGGTGCTAATGTGATATTTGATTTGCAAATTGATCAAATACTTCATATATTTAAATCATCAAACCATGGATCTTTTGCCTTCAATAGGACTTAAATTAGCTCTATCGTCAAGTAACCATAGGTATAATGTACCTATGACCTATTGAATTCATGTAGCTAATCTTTCCTCTATACTTTAATTCAATAATAGGTATGCTAAACCCAAAACCTAATTAGCTTGTTCAAAGAAGACCCAATCTAGACAACTACAAGGATGTAGATATCTTAGAGAAGGAATTGAGATCAATTGATGAAACCCTTGGATCTTTCCAATACAAGTGCCTCAAGTAAAATCAATCTAAGGGAGATAAAACCCTAGGTGAAGTTAGGAGAAAACCTCAAAAGTTAAAAAACCCTAAGAGAAAACTCTCAAATTTCATATATCATTCATCTTAAACTTAATTATGAGTGGAGACATAAGTAGGTATTTATAGAGAAAATCTACTCCTCTTCCTAAAACCTAATAATTATTAAAAATACCTAATTAACCTTTGAATAAAAGTTAATTACAAGCTTGGAAATCAAGAAACCAATAATTGACTAAAAAGTACGTAATTTAGACTAAAATTAAAGTGTAGCCTTCAAAGCTCTTTATTAAAGACGAGGCCTACTAAGGACAGTAGAGTGAGAATCTATCGTCGCCATTAGGTAGTCTTCAAAATATTCCTTTTGTCCAGAGAGCTACCAAGAATGGTAAGGTGGGAGCCTACCATTACCGGTAGCCTCTGTTTTCCTCCCCTCGCTTCTTTCATCATCTACGATGGTCGGGAGCTTCTATAGTTTGATTTCATTGAGCTTTTTATAAATTTAATGAGTCTTGGAAGTGTTGTAAACTCTTCCAAGCGTTTCAATTAAATCCTGAATTCCTTAATTTAAGCTACAACCATGTTTTCTTCAATTCTCTAGTTGCTCCTATGCAAATTGTTGAAGAATCCTTTATCAATTCATATTATCCCCCTTCTGTTAAAAAGGATTCGTCCTCAAATTGTTTTCTTGCAAATATCTACAAAGGTGGGCAACATTAGAAAGGACTCAACAACATAAGCATTACTAAGAATTAACCACTTAAATATAATGACCATCTAAGCAACAAAACAAACAAGGAATATAGAACTTCTTTAAATGGTCTATGATAAGCAAAATAGTTATTGCCAAAGAATTTCAAGACAAGATGGCTTAAGCAAGGACTATGCAAGAAACATTCAAGGATTACAAGACTTTTTCCAATAAAGCATAAGCTAAAATATAGAAATCTTCGAAATCAATCATATTAACACCATTTTCCACAAAGTCCTCAAAAGGCCGATGAAATTTGGAACTCAATTTGGTAAAGCTTTCAAGATAAAAAACAAGAAGTGTTGAAGCAATTTAATTTTACAAATAAGAGATGTTCCTTCAAAAATGTTTGAAATGACACTACTTAGGAACAATTTCTTTGAAAAATTATTTAAGAAAGGATTAATACCAACATCTTTAAAAGACAAATGATAAAAGAAGCTTTTATCCATTGCAAACTCAAGAAGTTCAAGAGTGTGAAAAGTTTCTTCCTTAAAAGGATAATGAAATGCAAAATGGATTTTCCAAATACAATCAAAAGAGTTTGAAAGCAAATAAAAGACTTTATATTCTAGAAACTCTTCAACTTCACAATGAAGATAAGAGAACATAGAAACAGAGTTTCTAAAATACCATGATTTGTCAAACTTCTTGCCAAAAATCTATTTCTCTAAACACTCTTAAAAGGAAGATGGTAAGAATAAGAAACTTCCAAAACCTTGAAGTTGATGAAAAATTGCTTCTATAATTTGTGAATGCTCATTTTTTAAAGGATGGTGATAATGAAATGCACCTTGAAAATGGAATCAAAAGTATTTGGAAATGAAGAATAGACTTTATATTTCACATATTCAAACACATCAAAACTGTGATGAGGAAAAGTAGACTTAAAATTTTCAGAATTCCAAGATTTTCTACTTTCCTCTTTTAAAACATTTTCCTTCAAGAACTCTTTTAAAGATAGATGACAGAACAAAGTCCCATCGAATCCATATTTCAAAAATGTTTTCCAAGAGTTCTTCCAAAAACTAACAATTGAAATGAACAATTTCCAACACCACTCCTTAAAAGGTAGATGGTAAGAAAGATGCTTGTCAATGAAAGCTTTCCAAGATTGTTCAAAAGAATCATTTCTCACATTAACATTCAAAAACTCACAAAGAATAGGTTTAAACACTTCAAATCCAACTTCTGCCTTGGTTTCAAAATATTTTAATAATAAGAATTCCTTAAAATGCACTTGATAGAATTTAAAGCCTTGGTTATTTCCAACCAAAGTGTTCAAAGAATGATTTACATTTGAAAGATCAAAAAGGGCAAAGATAGGTTTAAAGAAATAGCTCGAACAAAGTCCTTCTTGAAAATCTCAAAGAAGGTTAAAATATATTCACAATTTCCAACAAACATTTCTTTCAATTAATCATGAGAACTATCAAATGAAGCACAATCAAATTCAAAGCTAACAAATTTAAAATTAAAAAAGGAAGACTCATCATGGACCAACTCACAATCAAAGCAAGATGGTACACCACTATCATCACTAATCATAAGTTAGTGTTCCAAGGAATCATGTGACGTAACCCACTTAGAAGTAGAAAGTACAACTAGAAAGAGACCACCGCCAAAAGATATAGCACAAACGTCTCCTATTAAGCTCACATGAGAAATATAAGATGCTAAAAGAAACTTTAAATACTCATAGACAACATCATGAGATTAAAGAGAATGGTTAGGAAAAGGGCTTGTTAAAAAATCTTCATGACATAGTGATAACTCTTTTCCAGTGATATCTTCTTGTTCTTTAATGTCCGTAGTGTGGTTCCTTCCAAACATTGATGTCCAAGTGCAAGGATATTAAAGAGAAATACTATAAAAAATAAATGAAAGGCCTTCAAAAATTCCATAAGTTGGTTTGAGAAAGAAAAATCATTATGTTTCTCCATAATATTATCAAGGAAAGAGAACAAATAATAAACGTTCTCATCAAACTTTCCTATACACTTATTATGTAGAATATCAACTAAAACACATTCAAGCTCAATACAAACAACGTTTGAATCAACAAAGGAAACACCATCTAATATACCAAAGCCATTACAAAAAGGATCAAATATAGCACCACTACTCGTCAATGGATCCTTAAAAGAAACATAAGAAGAAAAGCACTCTCACATAGAAGGTTGATAGATTGATATTTTCACTAGTGTTTTGGCTTAATTTGATATTTATTTTAATTAAATCTAGTAAAAATTTAGCTTAATTAGAACAAATAACTTCCTTTGTACTCTTTTTTATTTGTAGAGCTAAATTGAAGACGAAGTAAACTTGGAGGACTAAAGTGCAAATAACAGAAAGAAAATTAGCAGCAGGTACTCTGGGTTTTTATTTTCATTTTTATTTTTAGAAATTTTTATCTTAGTAATTTTAGTGTTATAATTTTAAGTAACTTCCTTTCCCTTTTTAGTTTTTATTAGAATTTTAGGTTTAGTAATTTCCTAATCCTTTTTGGATTTTTATTTGTAAACTCTATAAAGAGAGGAGTTTAGACTTTAGTTTATATCATCTCTCTTATTATTGAAGACCCCGAAGATGAATTCGAGAGCAATTCTCCAGGCTTCTTCTAAACCTTGTTTTTATTTATTTGTTTAGTATGAGTAGCTAAGTCCTTCGTGGCTAAGGCCTTTTTTTAAGGTCGAAACTTTTATGAATATGATTATTTTTATTTAATTAAATATTTTATCTTTTATCTTGTTTTTGGTTAATTGTTATTACGTGTTCTTAATGCTTGTTATTTTCTGATAAACTATTCCATGTTCGAAGATAGCATCTAGTGGATGAGAGGTACTAGATTTAATAATAACAACATATTGTAAAACTGAGTAGAGGTAGATTCCGTTTCTTTGTGCAGTTTCTAATAATAGGAAACGAAAGTTAGAGAAGGCCCATAAAGATGTATGCGGTCTTATTTCTTAAAATCACGTAAAGATATGATGGGTTTATTTGCAAGGCTAGGAGCTTTTCGAACAAGAGATTGTATCTAGCTTATTCTCGAGAATTCCACCGTTAACCAGATTAGGAATTAATAAAAAATAAATCAACTATAGGAATAAAAAGGAGTAGACTGGATTAGGGGTGCCTTAGTTTCTTTTTTTTTTTTCATAAACCTTTTCTTAAACAAGTTTTTTTTTTTTAAAATTTTAATTATTAACTTTCATTAGTTTTTAATTATTAGATACAAAAAAATCACCTTTATTGATTTTTTGTTTAAGTCTGGTTAGAAGTAGACGAGTTTCCTAGTTAGATAGTAATCCTTGTGGGACGATATTTATTCATCATTATATACTTGCCTGATATTTGTATACTTGCAAAATTCAACATCAAAGGCACGAGAAGAAAGGAATTTTCATGAGAAAAAATACGACAAATATCACCATGATAAAGAATTAAACTCCATGAAATGTTTCTTTACTATTAAGGTTCCAAGAGAGTTGAGAAGGTAAAATTGACATCCATTTTTCCATTTAAAAAAGTGAGAACAACTTAATTTCCTTCAAATAAATCTCAAAGCTCAAGTAGGATTTAGAGGGAAAAAAGTTTATGGTCTTGATAGACTTGTAGGCAAGCTTTCCTCATTCATCCTTGCTTAACTCTTTAAAATTCTGTACACGTAAGGATTCACTAGCAAAGAAAGAGTTAGTTTCAATAGCATAGAAATTCACTTCCTCACTCTTTTCAAGTGCAACTATCGTTTTTTCTCTTTTCACTTCTTTTTCACTCTCTTGTTTTTCAATGAGGCACTCATTTTCTTTTACTCTCTCACTTTTCTCAAGCTCACTCTCTTTCCACTACAATAATCTAGGCAATTACTGACCGATAAATCAGTTGGTATTGGGCATTTACTGACCGATTTGGTCAGTCGTCGATATTCAGTCAGTAACTGCCTTTGATAGAATGTAAGGTCGATCAATAACTTTTACCGACCGAATTTCATGAATTACAGACTAAATATCAGTCAATAACTTTATTCTCCTTATTTAAAATAATCAATTTTAGAAATAAGTTACCGATCGATTTTGCAGTCGGTATAATTTATTCACATACCGAAATTCGATCGGTAATATTATTTATTTTTATTTTTTAATAAATAGTAACCGACCGTTTTTCAGTCGTTATCAGTCAGTAATTTTTGAATAACTTTAAAATTTTATTTATATTTATAATAGTCCACCTGAAATTAGAAAACTACACAGCAACAAGAATTATAAAACGAACACAATCAACATATATAATCTACTTCCAATACGATAATAACAAAAACGTCTAGAATACATAATATATAAATGTGAAATACAAACCAAATAAGTATAAAATACATAATATATAAATATGACGTACAAAACAAAATAAGTAATGAAATGAATACTCTAGTCCCTTTTTTTATAATCCTTTTCTTAAACATGCTTTCTTTTATTTTTAATTTTTATTGATTTTTAATTATTAGATACAAACAAATCACATTTATTTATTTTTAGTTTAAGTCTGGTTAGAAGTAAACGAGTTCACCAGTTAAATAGCAATCCTTGTGGGACGACCTTTATTCATCATTATATTACTTGCTGATCTTTGTATACTAGCAAAATTCAACATCCAGTTTTTGGAGCCGTTGCCGGTGATTGCTTTTATCTAGTGTGGAGTTTTAATACTAAACGTGAGTTTAAACCGTTGTATTTATTTTCTTTGCACTAAAAACTAAAAAAAAATTAATTTTTTAATTTTTAAATTTTTTTGTTAAATTTTTCAAGTGTTTTTATATTTTTTATTTTTTTAAAAAATAATTTAATTTTTTTCTTTTTTTAATTTTTAAATTTTTTTATTTGTTTTTATTTTGTATTTTTTAATTTAATTTTTTATTTTAAAATATCAATTGTTTCTTTTTATTTGTTTCATGCATACGCGAAGGTCTACTAATAAAAACGCTTTAGAATTTATACCTGAAATTGAGGCCTTTACTTGTTCTCACAGAAAACGCAAAAACGAAGTCATCTGCAAGGTGACTAACTTATCAAGGGAAGAGTATCCTTCTGAATCTGAGAGGGTGAATCCTAAGATAGCAAACCCAATGACTATAAAGGATTATACCAAGCTAAAGATGGAAGGATTCAATCTAGCAATAAACTGTCCAGCAATCACGGCTACAACTTTTAAGATTGAACTAGCATACATACATATGGTTCTAAACAATCTTTCTTTGGAAGCCACACAATGATCCGCAGTCTCACATTGAGAATTTTTTGGCAATTTTGTGACACTTTTTAAATCAATAGAGTCTGTGATGATGCAAAAAGCTAAAACTTTTCCCTTTCTCAATAAGGGATAAAGCCTGAGCATGGCTAAATTCTCTCCTTTCAAATTCTATTGTTTCTTGGGCTAAATTGCAAGAATCCTTTTTAAATAAATTCTTTCTTCCTTTTAAGACTATCCAATGCGATCTAAAATGTACAATTTTTTTGTAGGAATCCATGGAGTCATTACATGATGCTTGGGACTGTTTTAAAGAATACCTTAGAATGTGTCTATATCATGAGATGGAAGTACGAATTCAAGCATAAACATTCTATAATGGATGTACTTCGAAGGCAAGATCATCACTCAATGTGGCTACTAGGGGAACTTTTATATCTAATTTTGAGAAAGATCCTTGGAACTTAATAGATAAGATGGCGTTCAATAGTTCACAATGGTATAATCCAAGGGATCTTCCTACAAAGAAAGTGGTAAGTTTGATAGAGCCAAATCGGAATGGAGGAGATGTGATGACATAGTTTGGAGCTCTTCATCGACGACTTGATGCATTACAAGTAGCTGCCATAAATAACTAATGCGAGCTCTGCTATGGAAATCACCCTACAAGTTAATGTGGGCAAGTAATATGGTAAATTCTAATTTTGAAACTAACAATGTTAACTTTGTTGGACAGACTAATGGAAGGAATGACCCGTATGCTCCTAGAGTACTCCTTTGATGCTTGTTCTTAGTGAAATCGAAGAAAAAAGAATAAATTGCAGATAATTAACCAAGAAAGAAAACAAATAGACTTTCTTATATTTAGGGGGAGAATCAACAAGGCTTGGAAAGCCTCACCTACCCTCTACACTCTTAAGAAGGACCTAGATTCTCAAGCAACACCAACTATGGAATTGACACCTCAAGAGCAAAATAGGATTGGGAAATTAGACTAGCACTCTTGAGTTAAAGTTTCAAGAAGTTCCTTGATGATTTCAGTAATTGACTTTGCACAAGCAGATTGCTTTTTGAAGCTGTGCAAATGTTAAAAAAAAAGTGACATTTAACTGACAAAATCTAATCAAATCTCAAAATAAAACTTAAGAGTTTAACATTCAAATAGTGGCGGTTAAGTTTTGAAAATATTTTGATAGAGTTTTTGCTATTGTAAAATCCCGTCTAAGCACCTCAAAGTTAACATAAGTTGCGGTGAGTTCAAATAAAAGTTTTGGGGTATTTTATAAAGAATAAAAAGTTTTGGGATCATTTCATAATTCTTAGAAAATCTAAGGAAGAATTTTTCGTTGAAAACCTTTTTGGGGATATTTTAGGATTATTAGTGTTTAACGCTTTAAGTTGGAGATTGAGATTTTATGTTTAATATGAGTTTTAAGTCTTTTTTAAGGTTTCGAGCCAACGTAGAAAGTCTAAAAATTTGGAGGACTTTGGTACAGTTTTGGGAGCTAGTGGTGCCAGGTGGGGTGGTGATTTGTAGATACATGACATGTAAGTGCCCTTTGTATTGACCACATGTGCCAAAGCCATGCACACATGGCTATATAAGGATGTGAGGGGAAGCATTTTCTCATCTCTCATTTTCTTTTTTCCTCTCTTCTCCAAATTTCTCCTCTCCTCTCTTCTCTTGTCGGTTCTCTCTCCCCCCTCCCAACCGAGTCTCTCTCTCTTCTCTTCTCTTTCCTAGCTCTCTCTCTCTCTCTCACTAAGGTAAGATTTTTTTTATTAATTCTTATTATTATGAAGGGGAGTTTTTATTTCATTTTTATTATTATTAGGTTATATTTTTCTAAAATACATAGCAATAAAGTTTAATCGTCATGGATATATTTTCAGAACCCACGATTTTTTAAGGAGTTGGTATGAAATTATTTTGGAATTGCTTTTGGAGTTTATTTGGGTTTAGAATAAGTTTAGGTGAACACTAAAGTCATCATGGGATCATATTCATAACTTTTGGTGATAGTTGATTAAGTTTGGAATGCTATTATTTGTAGGTTCCGCTCATTTCGAAGCTTAAGGTGAGTTCACCAACCTTTTCTTCTACAAGAAATTTAAATATTTTCTTGAAAGTATATTCATCTATTTTTGGATCTTGACAAAATTTACAAAATATGGTCTGGTGGTATGGTTATGTCAAATATGTTTTACATTTAAAATATTTATTAATTCCTTAATAAGAAATAATGTTGCTAATAACTTATGTGAAGACATTAAATATAATTTTATAATATTTTGTGTCTATTTTGTATTATTATCTTAAAATTATCCTTATAGTATTTAAAATATTCTTTAGAATATACTTACATTGCTTAAATGATTTATATCATCTTTTTAATTCTTACCTTTCTTAAGAAATAATTTAACTACAATTTTATTTATATATTGTCATTAAAATTAGTTAGAGGAATTATTTTAAAAGTATTTACTATTACTTTTTAAAATAATATTTAAATATTTTAAATATTCTTATAAGGTCTTGAGATATGTTTAAATTATTAAAACATTTTGATCTTACTTTGAGATTATTCCTAAAAATATTTTTATATTATTTTAAGTTTACTCTAGCATGAGTTAAAAGATTTCTAAGGAATTTTATCAAGGCCATCATGTTCCTCATTTATCTCGTCGAGAACTATTGAAGTTAAGACCAAATCGATAGAGATGTAAGCAATAGATTTAAAGGAACAACTAGATACTAATAATATTACCAATATCGTTGTTGGGATGAGTAAACTCATTGTAATCTTCATTCAATGGCTCTTATAAGTTTTCTTCACCACTCTCTCCTCCTCCAAATGAATCTCCTCATTTAGCTGGATTCTCAACTTCTTATAGATGAGCCCTCCGAGTTTCAGGAGCCATACATGAAACATTAAGGATAAGTACCTTAATACATTGTCCAATCAAAATATTTAGATTGATTCAAATATTGTATAAAAAAAATAACCTATTTGATTAATAATAATGTTTAAAGAAATAGTAGTAAGGTGATTAAAAAAAATTAGAAGAAAAGAAAACTATAGTATAACAAGTAGAATACAGTAATCTTCATTGAGCTAGTTGTGTTAAATTCACAAAAAAAGAACAATAAAACTATAACATTTATTACAAAAATGTGAATATTATGTAAAAAATGAGAAATGTCAAGTTCAACTCGTTCCGCCTCAGGTCAAACCCAACTACGATCATCATTCGTAGCATGTGGTTGAAGGCTACACGTCTTACTTTGCAAGTATAAATCCACATCAGTTACTTTATCCATTTTATAAGTCGACCTAGGATTTGTGGTGATAACATGTCCATCGTTTTCATCTGGATCCTCAAAATAAAAAGCTTGTGATGCTTAATATGCAAGAATGAATGGCTCATTACGTGGCTGAAGTCTTGAAAAATGAGCTAAAGTAAATCCATGTTTATCTTGTATTAATCTTTTGCCTCTAGTGACCCATTCACAGTCAAACAATACAACTTTTCAATCATCTCTATAAATTAACTCTATAACCCTTTTCAATAACCCCTTAATAATCTAAATCACCTAGCACCAGATTTTGGTCTCTTGCACTTGCAAAACTTGAAGTCATTGCATGCCAATAACTCCACTATTTTGTGTCTTTCTCTTAAGCTCCACTTCTCTAATGTGAAAATGAAATCCATTCACAACATACTTCTTATATTCTAAACCCACAAAATTTGGTCTGTGAGCTAGAATCCTCAAGTATTTTCTTAGTGTTTCAACAACTGAAAGTTGCATTTCAGTCATTGATGCGTATGTTTTTAAAAACTACAGGAATACACTACTAAACTAAGCACCAGGCAAGTGGACCTAACATTGTAGTAAACAAGCTCAACCCGAGTGTCAAATCTCTCAAGGAAGGTAAAGGCTTAAGGTACTAATTGCGCCTCTAATGTTTAGTCTAATAAAAGAATGGTTTTTGAAAATGAAATAATAAAAGAAAAATTGAAAACAACTAAGAAACTAAGAGAGCAATGGAAACTTAAGATTTTTAAAAATTAATAAAGGAAGAGTTTGGATGGTGGAATCCCCTAATCAGTGTTATTAATTCAATTGGAAAACTTTCATGAAAGTAATATTAAATCAATTAAGTTGGGTCATCACTCAAATCGGGCAATCCCTATCTTTAGACGAAAGCCACCCTACTCACTAATCCTTAGAGGAAAATCTCTTTTCTCCCTAACAAATTATTAGCAAAGTAAAATTAGGTGATTTTAAGGACCTAAAAGTGAAAAATCATATCTCTAGTCAATTGCCCCCATTAACCCACAAGTGCTTGCCCTAGATCGTTATTCTTTTTTCAATTTTGAACGATCTTGCAATTAATCTAATCTCACTACAATTAAATTGCAAACAAACATAAATGGAAGATAATTTAAACCAAAACAAACATCGAATTCAAGAAATTAAATAAAGAATGTCATTATCAAGAACTAGGGTTCAAACCTTATCCAAACATAAAGAACTACTCACTATTCATTATATACAAAATGAAATTCAACATTAAAATTCAATAACAAAGTAATGGAAAGAAAGCTTAGGAGTAGAATTGAAGCTGCAATTGTCGTCCCGAACAACACTGAAGCGCATCTTTCGAGTTGCCCAAATCGAAGTTCAGTTCTTTGAAATCGAATCTCTTATTATTGATCTCTAGGAATTAAATTGTAGAAAATCTAAATACTAATTAACTAATTAAATGTAATATTAAAGAACTGATTCACCTAAATCTAGCACTAACTATTTTCTAACTACTCCTAATTGCTCTTATCTAAGTCCTAATTACTGCCTTTGCCTTAATTGCAGAGTAACATCTTAAATAAATAAAAAATTACAAGAAAATAGAGTTTTAATCGGATTAAACTGCCCTTTCTGTAGGTACCTATTGCCGACGGTAGTTCGAGCCCTACCGTCGGTGGTAGGGTTCTGCCTACTGGTTCTTTCTTGACATTGAGGGCCTACTGTCACCAGTAAGGTTCTGCCAAGGCATCATGTGATCTCGGGATCTACTGCTGGTAATAGGTAAGCCTGCCTCAAGCAGAAGGTAATCTCCATTGGTGTCGTCGGCTTTGTTTTCATCATTTTCGCTCTATTTTCATTTCCTTCCATTGTTTTCTCTTCCATAAGGCACCTAAGACAAGAATGAAAGGTATTAACCCAAGATAAATACTGTTACAGATTAAAAACATCGAAAATTGATGAAAATAACATATAGAAATATAAACAAATAAGAACATATCAGCCACCTGGATGATCATATACACGCAATTGAGTTAAATACTTGCAAACTACATATATTAATCCCAATTAATGAATTTACATGTTCCTTAAACTGTGAAGCAAAAGTCTCACCATGAATACACTCAATTATGCGTCGTTCATGTTTGACCAACTGAAGATGCTTGTTATATTAACATGATATTAGTAAACAATTTAATCAATCAAGAGGCATAACCTATTACACATAATAGTGGACTTACGCCATGACAGGACTAAGCACATCACAATTGAACAGTACATGTTGGTGTGCTTTCACAAGTTTATCATTATCAAATTTTGCTGACATTCAGCTCCTAAAGGTCGACCTGACATTGAGAATACATCTAATCTAACATGGACTTCGCTATTATCAACGTCTTCATTTCTGCAAATTTGGTTAAATTTTGTTCAACATAGTCCACTAAGTACCATGAGCAAAATGACAAGCACTCATCCACCACATATCCCTGGCAATGCATCCTTCTAGTCGACCTCTATTTCAAACATAAGATTTTAGTGTGCCTAAATACCTATATGTTATAATTTGACAAGGTAAGGAAAAAGGATATAATAATTGAAAGTGTAGGAAGGCAAAATATATTATAAGATAACAAAAATGTTACTTCTCAATAGAATACATCCCTCAATATTGACGTGGGCCACCTAGTTTCACCTCCCTTGCCAAGTGCAATGTTAAATGCACCATTACATCAAGAAAAGAGGGGAGAAATACCTTTTCCAACAGGCATAATATGAGAACTATGTCATTTTGCAGCGGAAATACATCATGGGGATAAATTTCCTTTGAATACAACAATTGAAAATACCGACTTAATCTTATTAGGGGAGATTTAACAGATTTAGGTAAAGTTTTCCTTAAAGAAATTGGCATTAATTGCTTCATCATAATATGATTATCATGACTTTTCAAACAAAAAATCCTTAAGGGTTTTAGTTGCACACAACGTGAAGATTGGAAGAATAGCCATCTGAAACCTTCAGTTGCTTCAACACTTTGCAAAAGTTATATTTCTCTCCTTTGTTCATTGTAAATGAAGCAGGAGGTAAATAAAGTAACCATTAGGCCTTTCAATTGGACATAGGTCCCTCCTAATACTTATTTCTACCAAATCATGCCTAAACTCTTTAGATTTTTCTCCATCCAATAATGTTCCAATAACATTCTCACATACATTTTCTCAATATGCATTGGATCAAGATTGTGGCGTATGACATTAAATTCCAATGTGAAAACTCAAAAAAGATACTGTTCTTTTCCAATTAGAAGGGAGCTTCTCATTTTCATTAACAAGCTTTCCAACTTTTATGGACACATCTCAACTCATGAAACTCATGAGAACCAGTAAGTTCAGGAGGAGGTCTACCATTCTCCACTTTATCATCAAGAGATCGAGCATCTTTTTGGAACAAATGATCAAGATCAAGCCATTATCGATGTCCCATGTAGTAATGTTTGCCAACATTTTTTAACCATTTTGAATTAGTGCACTTCTGACAAACGATACATGCAAGTTATCCTTTAGCACTCTATCCTGACAAAGTAGCTTAACCAAGAAAGTCACTAACGGTCCACATTAAAGTTGCATGCATCTTGAAGTTTTCCTTTTTAGAAGCGTCATAGTTTTTCAAACCAATATCCCATAACTCTTTCAATTCAGCAATCAAAGGCTATAAATAGACATTAATATTATTCCCAGGAGTTGAAGGGCATGGAATTAACAAAGACAATAGGATATTTGGTTGTTTCATGCACATCCATAGTGGTAAATTATATGGCAATAATACAACAGGCCAGGTACTATGGGATACGCTCATATTCTTTAATGGATTAAGCCCATCAGATGCTAGACCCAATCTAACATTACGAGGATCTTTATTAAACTCCGAATATCGATGATCGAAAGATTTCCAAGCAGAAGAATCATCTGGCTGTCTCATGTAACCATTTTTTGTGTGACCTTCAGAATGCCATCTCATATCAGCAGCAGTCTTAGATGACATGAACAGTCGCAGCAATCTAGGCTTCAATGGAAAGTGCCACACTACCTTAAACAGAATAATCTTTTCTCTCCCGTTTGATCCTTTTCAGAAGACTTTCATCTCAAATGATTACAAATCTTACACTCCATCCAACTTTTCTTATCCCTACAATAAATAATACAATCATTTGGACAGGCATCTATCTTCTCATATCCAAGGCCTAAATGCTTCATCAACTTATTAGCTTCATAAAATCTTTTAGGTAAGTTAGAAAATGCTTCAAGGAATACATCATACATTAGATCTAATAGCATGTTAAAGGATTTATCACTCCATTTTCCACTACATTTGATTTGAAGTAAACGAATTATGAAAGAAATTTTTGAGAATTTTTTACATCCGGGGTAAAGATCTTCTTGAGAATCATCTATAAGTTATTAGAACTTTTCGGCTTCTTTGTTAGGAATTTCATCTTTATCAATTTCCATATCACTCCCATCTTTATCTACTATTGGGATGTTGAATGCATTACGCAGTAACCCATCCATGTCATCTAACCCTCCTATGTCATCAGCATTGCTAGAAACGCTATTATTATTATTATTATTATTATTATTATTATTATTATTATTACTATTGTACATAGATGACATTGACGGAGCAGTATAAGTATAGTTGCCATGTGGTGACCCAATATGTATATCCCTCCTTAATGAAACCCTTAACAATTAATTGCTCCCTTGCCTCCTCCTTAGAAGCCAGAACTCCCATTATGCAATTTTGAACCAGCAAGAAATTCTCCCATTTAAAGATGTCTTTGAAAAGGCAAAATTTAAGAAGTTTTCAAGTCCTTCATATGCCCTAGTATTCCTTGGTAAATTTGTCCATCGTGTTTCCATTTGGTGAATAGAAAAAAGTAGATACTGGAAAAAAAAAAACATAAAGTACCACCAAATGGGTAAAAATTAAGGGAAAATCCATACCTGGTTGCATGAATAGATAAATTACTTTCATGTTTACATGAATGATAATTCACCCACTTCTAATTGGTTGTCCGAGCTCCAAGTAAGGCACGTGACTTCTCTTTAATTTTGTGTATTTGAAGAATTAAATACTTTGAAATATTCCTTAATATTCCTTTAAAAAGTTATTGATTTTAAGTAAATATTTCTTTAATTCTTTCTAAAAATACAATATTGACTTCTCAATATTCTTCTTTAGCCAAAAAAAAATACTTCTCGATATTCTTCAGTTTCAATTTTTCTAATCTGAAAAACTAATTGAGGCTAATAATTAATTATATTTAAAAGTTAATAAGTTAAGGCTATTTTAAAATTTAAATACTTCATTATATTTTTTTTTATAAACTTGGGACATAATGAGAATCATTCTGAAATTGAAATTCTTAATTTTGCTTTGTTTATATTTTAGAAAACTAGATCTCAGATTAAGTTGGTTCAATTTTATTTGAAAAAAATTAAGAAACTAATGTACATACATATATAAAAGGCATCAAATAGTAAAATAATATTAAACTATTAAAATAAAAATAGTCACTAATATTGTCTAATTAGTTTCTGTTCTCTCAATATAGGTCTTGAAGGATGATTAAGATGCAAACAACTTATAAACTATTCAAGTTGATTCCTGCGTATGATAAGGGTGTTAAGATACTATTTGATACAGGGCAGTTCTCTTGAAGATACTAGACATCACTTATTAGTCTTCTAGTGTTTGAGACTATGGAGTAATGGTGGCAAAAATTCAAATACTAGAATACTTTGCACATTTCTCCGGGTATTTGTATTCGAACAAATGATTGATGTGTTTAATATAATAGTTTATTGTTGAGATCACTACATTTGTCTATTTAATGTATATGGTTGGTAATTTGTATTTTTCAAATACAACTTTGCATTTTCTTCAAAGGCAGAAGAAGTGAAACCATATATCTAATCCAAAGCTCAGAGAACCAATTAGGGTGGCTGAATTATACATCCAATCAAAAAAACACATTTATAAGGAAAATAAGAAAGTATGTTCTTGATAATGCAAATAACTACAACTATAAATATATCAAGTTCCGTAATAAATTTCCGAAAACTCAAACTTGATAAATCATGCAACAATTTTCTTTCATAAAATTTTCAGCTATAACAATTGCATTCTATCTAGAATATGTAAGAATATCTTACCTCAAATTTTCAAGTCTAACCTTTCAATATCTTCATAACGTCACGAGTTATCAATTCACAACTTAAAATAAAATTGTCTTTCTCCTAAAGCACCTACAATAGGAAACAAGATGGGCCAACTTGCTTAACGATATATAAGAAATACAAAATATTGAAAATATGAAAATTAGTGGAAATTTATAAGAATCTACTAAATGGCGCTAAGCCCTCCTCGATACTCCTTAATATTAACCAAATAAAATTCTAAATCACTTAAAACCTCCCATAAGTCCTACCAAAGAACCTAAACTCAAACCAAAGAATTTCAAATGCTATGGAGTAGACAATGCTCAAGAGTGAAAGAGGGAGCTACTGGAAGGGTCTTTATATTCTTGGGCTTTTCTTTAAATATAAATATCTATAGTAAGTGGAAGCATAATCAGAAATTGAATGGATGAATAGATATGTGTTGGATAAATTAATTAAGTTCAGATGTACACCATAATGTCAAAGCCAAATTATCTTCATGAAGATAATCAATTGACCAAGTTCTTAATTGATATTCTCTTTTGGTGAACAAATTAGACTAATAATCTGTTAATTATTTTTTGTGCATTAAAAGGGGAATTTGATGCGAGCTTTATGTTCTACACAAAATAAAATCTCATTTAATTTGTTTTGCCCAACTACTTAAAGAACTCAGTCCAATGAATGGCTGAAAAGGAAAAAACAAAAAAGAAAAAGAGTCCTCCAAACTTCAGAATACATGTAAAAAGAAATCATTTAATATTTCATCTTTTTCTAAAGGATAATATCTATTTGATTTATTAAAACCATTCCTATGTATTGTGGATGTTGTTTTCAACAGGTTAAGGACAAAACATATACATATGACAAAACCATTACTAATATATTATATACCTGTTTGGTTGTAGAAATTGCTGAAGCAAAGTTCAAAGAAGTTATGACGTCTTATGAGCCTACTAAGAAGGAAAGAAAGAACAACCAGAAGCCATTAAAAACAATACTTTCCCAATTCCCTCAAATTTTGTAAGAATATTAGTTATAACTCAATGCAATTTTTCGGGGAAGAGATTAGTTGGCGATGGGTTTTTTTATTTGTCTACTTAATTAATCTGAAAATTAAGGCAAATCATATTTTAGGAAAAACCTACAAATATTCTCCACAACCAACTTTAAATTAGGTGGTGGAATTGGAGATTAATGCAGAAATCTCAGGCTTGGAAAAGATTACTGCCAAATCAAAACCCTTTTTGCATAGCAAAATTAAAACTTCCTTTTCCACAGCCAAATTAACACCCATTTAAGTTCTTGAAAAAGGGATAAAAACCTAAGAATTAAAATAATAAAGAGAAAGAAGAAGATTTATGAAAGTTTTCGTACCTTAAGAAGAACTACCGCACGACTTCGTTAAGGTCTCTTCGGTGGGTTCTCAACTGTCTAGTACTGGTGGGTCTTCGGTAAGGGAAGTAGAGAACGGAGAACGGCAGTGTAGAAAGACGCCGCTGACGGAGCGGATTTTAGACACTGCAGCCCAGAGCAGAGACACAAAAGAAGCAGAGACGCCTCAGTAAAACTGTGAAAGATTCGATTTTACCTAAAGGGTTGAGAGAGAGACAGTAAAAGAAGCTCATTCAACAAAACTAAAAAAAAAAAAAAAAAAACCTTCAAATAAAAATATGTCGTTTAGACTCCGGTTTGTTTAAACGATGTATTTTTAATCCTTCAATTTCGGCATAATTTCACCAAATATTTGGCGGAATTATTTCATCTCTTTTGATTTCCCTAAAAAACTTTAGAGGAAATATGTTTTTTTTAATATTCCGAGTAAATACGTGACATAAAATAAATGTCATATTACTTCTATTGTGACATAATTATTTTTATTTAGAAAAAATTTTATTTAATTAATTCTAACAAAAGGCATTTGTGAGGAAAAACACTTTACTGAAATCAAAAGCTAAATATCAGGAGAGTTATGCCAGAAAATCCATATTTTTTTTTGTAGTGAGCTAAAAGAGAATCCTATGAACATTGTATCATATTGTATTTCTTTTTGTATTTTTAATATATGTAAAAATAAAATGTGAATCGAACCCAAAACATATATATTATATAAGCTACTAAACTATTATGTTGTTACTTAGTGTATCGATTATTTTTATTTTGAGAAAATTGGCTCCAAATGCTAAAGAATGTCTTACTTCTTTTCATGCCACTAAATTTTGATTTTTACATTTTGTGCTACTAAAAAATTATGATACTTCTCTCTAAGTTATTCTATCATCTCTTATGAGAGAATTTGAGTAGATTTAACACACCTACCAATTCAGACGGAGATTTTACTAAAGGAAAAAGGATGAAAAAATAGCATAAGCAATGACAAGAACAATGGAACTCCAAGACTAAAGTTCTTATTAATAATTTAAGAAATCAAGCTAAGTATTCTTATTAAATTCTTATAAGAGTTTAAGAAATCAAAAATAAACCAAACATAAAACTAAACATTAAAAACAATATTACGAAGAAACAAGAATTAAAAAAAGAAACTGAAAACATACCTGATAGACGCTGCTGCAACAGCGCGAACGGCAACACTAACGGAGTGGTAACAGCGAAATGTGGTGGTGGACAAAGAGGTTTGCCGAAGAACAGAAATTTTGCAAAATAAAAGTAGAAGGAGTTGTCTTCGAAGAATAGAAGAGAGAGGAAAGAGAGAAGGGGAAATACCTCTGATAATTTCGACCAGTGAATATCGGTGATGCCAGTTAACGTTGGCGGCAATGGGGACTACTACTGAATGGTGACTGGTTGTGTGCCGGGAGGAGGGGGGAAGCCGTTTTTGGGGAATTTTGATTTAAATTAAGGGCTGATTCCTCTGTCGATAATTTGTTTACTTGGATTACCGACCAATTTTGTCATGTTCAGTCGGCAACTATTTCTATTTACTGACTGTATACCACACTATCTCTAATTTGTCGGTAACTAGCTAAAGTTACTGACCAATGTATGTCAATCGCCTAATTGAAATTTTTAGGTAGTGTTCTTTTTTGCATACAATGTTCACTATCTTTTGAAAAGATAGAGATGGAATCAAAGATACATAATCTTTCTACTAATCATTCTTTTTCTTCCACTCTTTCTTTTTCTTTAATTTCAATTCTCTTCTCATTCATGATACAAAAAAGGTTCCTCTTTGGATTTCTCATCCACAACATATATTTTAAAACTCTCTTCAATTTTAGCTTGTGACAGTTCCTTAACCTTTGGAAATTCTTCAACAATCGATGATTCCATGAATTTAACCTTTGCTTGACCTTGTCTTTATCCTTCATTGTTTTTAACTCCAAATCTATTCCTCCGTGCTTACTTCATTAAACTTAAGTCTTGATTGTTTGTGATCTCATTCTCCTTCTATTTTCACATTTATAATCCCACCAAACATTGACCTCATAAGAGAGAGAGAGAGAGAGAGAGAGAGAGAGAGAGAGACTTTAGCACCAATTGAAACTTCTCTTCTTCAGTTACACAATAGGAATGGAACAAATATTCCACTTCGTGTTCCCACGCTTTAAAATCATAAGAACCAAAAGTTCCACACAAACGAGGTAGTTTCAAATTGTTGTAACTAAAAGGTCTTGATGTTGTTCCCAAAGTTTGAGAACTTCTTCCACAGCTATACCCTCTGTAGTTATAACTATCATAGTATCTGTCATAATAACCTCTTCTTTTATGGAACCTCCCATCTATATTCACATAATTCCCTTCATTTCTAATTTCATTCCTTGGAACTCTCATATAAAATTTATCATTACAACTATTTCAAGCTCCAAGTCTATTGCCCTCATAGTAATCATAAGAATTACGCTCAAAAGTTCTAGGATGAGGAGAGAAGTTACCATATCCCTATTGAGTATGAGAAGTGACATGACCTCCAATATTACTTTGATCTTTATGCTCCATAGAAAGATTATTAATATTCCCTCCCATTTCTTTCATGCCCTTTTCATTACTTTAAACTCTTGCATGATAACCTTCATGAGATCCAAATTGGAATGAGAACTTCCACTATTTCCTTCAATGTAATTAGTAGGTAATTAAACTTCTATAGACATGATTAAACCTGCAAATTAACAAAACAATAACAAAAGAGGGACCTTACAATCACTCCCTAAACGTATACACTCTTTTGATGATCACTCAATTCTCTCGTGTTTGGCTCTCTTATGGATTTTAATGAAATAAGTTCACCCTCTTGCGTTTTTTCAAACTCTCACCTGTGAAGAGTTCTTTAAAATTTCTCCACCACAATAACCAAAGGCAACTAAAGATAGACTTCAATAAAGCACTTAGTTGAGGTAGTTTAGCAATTCAAAGAAGAATTTCAACAGACACTTGTAGTGCAAGAAGTTCAAAACAATCCAAGAGTAACTAAAGCCAACCAAAGTCAATTAATCACCAGAAAGAATAGGAACATAATGAAAGAAAGTAATTAGAGTTCAAAAACAATGAATGAAAACAAAACTAAGCTAATCAAAGAACAAAGAGTCCTAAACAAATTTTTTCCGAAAAACAAAGGGCGATGACACTAGTGAATAAAATGGCAATAACTCTGTCCATATAGACACAAATTGAGTCAAAGAAATTTAGGTAGATTCCTTACTCGAAGAAGATGAGTATAAGCACAAATTTCAATTGAATTTGATCCGTATACCACAAGATCTAACCGATTTAATTTCTCACTTTTTCTGAAACCGAGACCTCAAAACACCATTCGATTTTCAATCGAATTGAAAAAGCAAATGAGCTCTAAATCGCGTCAAATCAGTTTATGTAGAAGAAAACTTAGATGAGGATGAAGTTAGACACATATTTCATCCAATTTGGACAAGTATAACTTATGATATGATAAAATTAATCCACTATTGTTCACAATTTTGGGATTTTGGATAGATCTCAAGTATTGATCTAATTAACCTAGAAAATCAACTCAAAATTGCGTAAAACTTGTTTTTAATGCTTCCAAACTCATAGTACATTAGATTCATATCAAAAGTTTGCAAAAACAAACCAATATAACTTTGGATCAAGCCAATCTTCTGGTTCTGTCCGAGAGTTTACATGATGTTCATGTATTTTGTATAGATCATCTTATTTTTTTCACGAATTTTGCAGCAATTAATCAATAATTAGAGGTTATTTTGAAGATTTCTTTGATACCAAATTATGTGAGATTGATTTGCAAATTGATCAAATACTTCAAATTTTCAAATGTTCAATCCCATGGATCTTTTCCTTAAATAGGACTTGAATTATATCCATCCTCAAACAGCTATTGGTATATTAAACCTATGACCTCTTGAATTTATGTAGATAATCTTCCTCCACGCTCTATACCAAACCCAAAACCTAATTAGCTTGTGCAAAGAAGACCTAATCTAGACAACTACAAAGATGTACATATCTTAGAGAAAGAATTGAGATTAATTGATGAAACCTTTGGATCTTTCAAATCAAAGTGCCTCAAGTAAAATCAATCTAAGGGAGATCAAACCCTAGGTGAAGTTAGAATAAAGCCTCGAAAGTTAAGAACCATAAGGGAAAACTCTCAAATTTCATATATCATTCATCTTTAACTTGATTACAAGAGGTGGCATAAGTACATTTTATAGAGGAAACCTACTCCTCATCTTGAAACCCAATAAGTATTTAAAATACCTAATTAACCTTCTAATAAAAGTTAATTACAAGCTTGGAAAACAAGAAACCAATAATTGACTAAAAACTAACTAATTTTGACTAAAATTAAACTATAGTCTTCAAAGTTCTTTCTTAATGCCGAGGCCTACCGGGGATGGTAGGGTAGGAACCCACTATCACCAGTAGGTAGTCTTCAAAAATCCCCTTTTGACCAAAGAGCTACGGGAACAGTAGGATTGTAGCCTACCGTCACCGGTAGGCTATGTTTTTTCCCTCCTTGCCTTTTTCATCATCTACAATGGCCGGGAGTTTATACTTTCAAATAGTTGAGCTTCTTATAACTTTAATGAGTTATGGAAGTCTTGTAAACTCTTCCAAGCCTTTCAGTTAAATCCGGAATTCCTCAATTGAAGCTTGAACCAAGTTTTCTTTAATTTTCTAATTGCTCCTACGGAAATTGTTGAACAATTCTTTGTCGTTTATTATTTGGTTTAAAGAAAGGGTATGCTGGTCCTTCATGTGATCGTACAAAGAAGCACACATAATACCAATTTTTTTTAACTGATATTAAACTCTTTGCCATTCTTTTCTGCAAAGAAAGAAAAGATTATGATCATGGAAATCCATTACTAGGAATTTTAAACTAATCCTTTTTAGCTAGAATAGTGTCCTTAAAAGTTTGAAACTTTATTCACTATTTATCGCCAATGACACTTATAGGGTGCATATTATTAGCCTTAAAAAAGTAAAATAAGAATTTAAAAGATTTTAAAAAATGCTTAGCAATAAAACTATCTTTTTTTGGTTTCATGAATCTAGGATTTTTCTTTTATGCAGTTGCGTGTGTGGCATATTACAAAATGTTATCTTATGATTTGATGAACTTGTTCCTTTTTTAAATATTTTTCTCCTTACTTCACATCAAATTAATGCTTCGCCACCATAAGGGTCATAGTAGATTCTTTTTCAACCAACTTCTAAATGGTCGTATGTCATTCGTTGGTTCTTGTAAAGGAAATCCAAAACGTGAAATAAGGCAGAACTGTTGCATGAATATGTTTGATGGAACAAACATCATGCGTCATAGCAATGCCTGATATAAGAAGTGTGGCTGATGAGGTATATCTAACTTCTGCGAAACTGCAAATGCCATCCTCTGTGTTGCTTGTGAAATCATTCTGAGGATCGATGGCATATTTTTCTTCCTTTTCTCTAAGATATCTAACCTCTAATCTGAGTTGACAATCTTTAAATTTTTCATTCCTTTTACAACTTCAAGAATTGCAGGAAATATCAAAAACCTTCTAGATATTTCCTCTTTCCTGTTCTCTATATGAAATAATTGGGTGGCTATTTCTTTATTCAAAAAATCAATGATCAGCATGATGTGAATTTGGATATTCAATTGATGAAATCTTCACATTCAATTGTCCAAGGACCATACCTTCAAGAAACACTTGATTATTATCTTCCTCAAGTAATCTTATCCATATCTAAGACCTCTTGAATCAATGATGAATAATTATTCTCCTATAAGCTAATTAAACATTGGGGTTGGATACCAGACACCCAATTCTCCTCTTATAGAGAAGATCTAATTCAATGACAATTAACAAGAATGTGAATACCAATGAAGTAGGAATTTATTGATCAAATCAGAAGCTCTTGGATCAGCCCAGTCCAAGAGAATCAACTACAATGAGTCTAAGGAAGATCAAAACCCTATAAAGAAGTAGGAGAAGACTTGAAGAATCAAGAACCCTAAAGGAACTCTCACCATTTTCAAATAATTCAACTTATTTCATTATCTGGTTACAAATGAGGCATAAAGGAGTATTTATATAGCTAAGAAGACTTTAGAGTTTAAAACCTACTTTGACTATAGTCTTATGGCCTTAAAAGACCATTAGTACCCTTAACTAAAAGCTAGAAATTGAAAATTACGCTTAAAACTTGGGTCAAAAGTTGCATGGACTAAAATAGTCAAGACCAGCCGAGCCAGCTGGGTAGGGTACCGGCTGGCTAGGTTGCTTTTTCAATTGTCAATTTGGCTAGAAACCTGTGGGGCTAGATGGCTAGGTGCCTGCCTCGCCCGGCTGGCCCTGTTTTACTATCCTTGCATAATTTTGCCTCTTCATTACTGGCTGTCCTGTCTTACCTTGACCTCGATCAAACTGCACTTAGTGTCTTCTGCAAACTTGTAGAGAGTTCTCTTAGCTTTCCAAGGAAATTTAAGTCACCTCAATTGGCTTCTATAGCTCAATTTATGTCTATTTTACCGAAATGTGTCATCTTAGAAATTGAGAATAGAAAGTAGGCTTAACACTTGTTATAGGAATAAGCTCATATAGGAATGAGCTATACAATTTAAGAATCCTAAAGAACTGTTGTACAAAATTGGTGAAGGTCACTTGTTCATTTGAAGTCTTTAAATTACCAAAATGGAGTTCTTCAAAAATTTGTCCAAAAATTCCAGCACACCAACATTTCGACCATTCTTCAAACACTAACTCGTGGAATTGAATCTTCAAAGAATTTATGCATTTCCATGGTCATTTCATCACAAAGAAAAATTCCAAATGAAGTTAACAATATTTTTGAAGCGATGTTGTATCATCTAAGTGGAGCAATCCTCGAGTGCCACTTGTGTATCGGTTTAGAAATAAAAATAATTATTTATTATCTTTGCATAAATCTAAATTTTTTTCTTTCATGCACGTGTGTGCATGTGTATATATAAATGTTAAGCACACATTGAAATTTGATGCATTGTGAAAAAAATTGGCTCACCAAAACGCTTATCTCTCTATATGAATTATTTTATTATTCATTAAATACTCTGAATTTTTAGCATTTACTCATTTTTCTTTTGTTTGAAAGATCTCGTACTAACTTAATAACCACGAATGAATGAATTAGCTTCGAGGTCATGGAAAGATACAAAGATCCATTGAAAGCAGTAAATGATACGAGCAATCTAAATGCAGAGTCATATCTTGATAAGGATCTTGATGAGGCTTTACACTCAATTGACAATCTATTTTGCCACTGGTGTCGTTCCTTTGATTTTAGATTACCTGGAGGTTCACAACGACTTGTATTTTCTACATAGAAACAATTTCCATTGTGCTCTCCAAAATTCGACAAGGATCCATGTTGCCCAAATTGCTTCTGGCTTGTCACACAAACCGGGATCCCTTGGCCAAAGACATTTTGAGCCGAAGTCGTCAATGTCCTATGACAGATTCCAAAAGTTGTTTGAAATATCACTAACCTTCTAGACATTTTCTTCTATCCTATTATTTATATAAAGTGTCATTTTAGAGACTATTTTCTTCAAAAAATCAGTGATCACATAAGTTGAATGCTAATGATACCATTAATTTTTTTATTGCATGTGCAAGAGGATCAATCTCGAAGTAGCATCCATTTTTGGGTCTAGCAACAAAAATAAATTTTTATTTCCTTTCATAGATAGATATTTTCTCCTTTTTTAAGGAAGATATTTTTTCTTCAGTGCACGTGCGTGCATGTGTATATATAAATTTTAAGCCCAGATGCAATTTCAATGCATGATGAACAATTTAAGCTCACATAAAAATTATCTCGTTTTAGTATAATATTCAATCAATACATTGTGAATTTTAGCATTTAATATATTTTTAAAGAGGCGATACCCCATGAATTCCAAATCTCCTAAATTGTACCCAATCTACTAAAAAATTAAAAATAATTATCCTGAATTCTAGCTTTAAAATTTAATAATTAGTTTTTAACAAAGATATATTAAAAAATTATTTCATATTTATTCTCAAGCTCCCTTTGTTGGGTATTTCCATTTACTTCATATATCAAAGTGTTTTTTATTCCCAAAAAAAGTTTTTTTCTTTTATGTTTATATATGCAATCTAGTATATTTTATAGCTCATTTCAAATTAATGATCGATTAATTATTCTATTACTGAGAGCCCTGTACTATTAGCTTTTTTAATCCTTCTTTTAAGCCTCTCTTAATTTTTATATGAGGGTAAAAATTTCTATCAAACACAAACCTATACTAGATAGCAATTATTGAGATTTTCTATTTTTTTATTATAGTTTACAATAAGTGTTTATGAATACTTTTTTTTTTTATTTTTTATTTCTATTAAATTCAACTTTTTTTATGTAACAACAAACTATGAAAAGTAGGTACATTCGTTTTTAAACTTTTTTATTTAGTGGTATTCTTGTTTTCTCCAAACAAATTTTCTACTATGTAATAATTAGTTTTTGCCTTTTTATGTTTACTATTAAAATAGCCTTTTTTCTTCTTTTAGAAATCTAGGATTTTTCTCTTTGTACACTTTCGTGCATGTACATAGTACGAAATGTTTTCTTCAGATTTGACGAAATGGTTCTTTTCTTCATCATCTTCAGTAGTTTTATCTTTACTTCATTTCAAATTAGTGCTTCACCATCTATGAGCCGTAGTAGATTCTTCTTCGATCAACTACTGAATGAACTTTTGTCATTTGTTTGTTCTTGTCAAGGAAATTCAATAATGTGAAATAAGGGAGCATTGTTGCATCCATAAGTTTGATGGAATGAATGAAATTCTTCATAGTAATACTTGATTCAAGTAGCGTGGTTGACAAGGCGTATTTGACTTAAGTAAATCTATTCTGAAGATTGATGAAATATTTTTTCCTCTTCGTTAAGATGTCTAACCTCTCATCTGAGTCGACAATCTTTATCTTTTTGTTTCCTTTTTCTACTTCAAGAAATTGTTGGAAATATCAGAAACCTTCTAGACATCCTCTATCCAATTCTTTATATGAACTATCCTGTTGGAGGCTACTTATTTCTTCAAAAAATCAATGATCATACAAGATGAATCCCAAATGAAGTCATTAATAGTTTTGAAGTAATGATGCATCATCCAATTGGAGCAATCCGCAAGTAGCACTTGTTTTACGGTTTAGAAATAAAAATATCTTTTTGTTATCTCTACATAAATATAAATCTTTTCTTTCGTGCACGTGCGTGCGTGTGTATATATAAATTTTAAGGGCACATTGAAATTCAATAATTGTGAAAAATTTGAGTTCAGAAAAAAGTTATCTCTCTTTATTATAATATTTATTCAGTACTCATTGAATTGTTAGCATTTATTATTTCTTTGAAGAGCACATACTAACTTAAGAACTATGGATGAATTAGATGCGAAGATCTATTAAAGGCAGTAAATGATACATGTAATCTGAATATATAGTCATATTTTGACAAGGATATTGATATTGCTGTAGATTCATTTGGCAATCTATTTGCAGCCAATGTAATTTCAATGTTTGTAGATTAAATGGATGTTAATAAGAACTTGTATTTCCTGCTGAGCAATAACTTCCAAGGTGCTCTCAAGAAACTGAGTAGGATCAATGTGAGCCGAATTGCTTCTGGCTGGTCTCCGAAGTGAGATCCATAGCCAAGGAAATTGTGAGCCGAAGTTGTCAATGTCCTTTGTGGCAGAAAGGGAAAGTGAACCAAATGGTTATCGAAATCACTGGATCACTTGCGATGATGTCACTCCTGGCATTCCTTTCCATAAAGGTAAGAATTATGAATGCACGAATATGAAGCTTCTCCTTAAACAACAACAAATGGTTTTACTTGGGAGTTATAATTAATTATCTAGCTAGATAGAGATCTGTAAGCATGATTACCTTTAGGAGTATAATAATGAACTCATGTTACACTGGGAAGCTAATATGCATTCTAAGATATGTGACCGTTTAAAATTCTTCATTTGTATTTAACCTTCATGATCAGTTTGTTCTTGATGCTTATTGGAAAGGTCACAAGTTGATGTTTGCTAATCATTCCCTTAACTTGGGCTTTTATGTAATGGTCATTATGGTTGATGGAGATCACAGAGTTGATATATTTGCTAAGGAACTAATTAATGCAAGAGAGGAACTTTTTAGGAGTATCGCTGAGGTAGATAGACATCCTGCTTAGGCTAGAAAAGCCTTAGGGATCCGGTTCAAAGAAAGAATATGTTAGTCCTTAAATTAGTAGTGCAGAGAAGTATACTTAATAATGATTTTTTTTTAACGAGATTTAACTCTTTTCCATTCTTTTCTGCAAAGATAGAAAAGATTATATTCATGGATAGCCATTTCTAAGACTCCTAAAAAGTTCGTTGTTAGCTAGAATAGTGTCCGAAAACTCTAAAACTTTTATAACTATTTATCGCTAGTGACACCCACCCATAGGGTGCATCTTGGTATTTGCCTTAAAATAATTAAACAAATAAAAATACTAAAAATGAATAAGTCAAACAAATTTTAGCTGTAAAACTAGATTTTTTCCTTTTCACGATTCTAATATTTTTTTCTTTTTTGCACTTTTGTGAGTGACATATTACAAAATGCTATCTTTCGATTTGATGAGTTGATCGTTTTTTCAACATCTTCAATACTTTTCTTTCAATTCCCATCAAATTAGTGCTTAGCCACCCTAGAGGTCATAGTAGATTCTTTTTATACCAACTCCTGAATGGTCCTATATCATTCATTGGTTCTTGTCAAGGAAAATCCATAAAATGAAATAAGATAGAATTGTTGCATCAATAAGTTTGATGGGATGAACATCATTCTTCACGAGAATTCTTGACATAAGTAGTATGGCTGATGAAGTGCATCCAACATTTGCAAAACTACTGTTGATCATTTCTGTTGCTTGTGACAATGCCATTCTGAGGATCAATGAAATATATGTCTAACCTCTAATTTGAGTAGACAATATTTCGATTTTTTTTCCATTCGCAACTTCAAGAAATTGTTGGAAAAATAAGAAACCTTTTAGACATTCGCTCTTTATTCTTTACATGAACTGTCCTTTTGGAGGCTACTTCTTTCTTCAAAAAAACAATAATTACACAAAAAAATGAATGCAAAAATGATGTTACTAATATTTTTGAAGAATGTTGCATCATCCAAGAAGGCAATCCTTGAGTAGCGGTTTTTAAGTTTAGAAATAAAAATAATATTTTTATTCTCTTTGCATGAATCCAAACATTTTTTTCGTGCACGCGTGTGCATGTGTATATATAAATTTTAAGCACACATTGAAATCCAAAGCATTGGGAAAAATTTGAGCTCACAGAAAAGTTTCTCTTTTATTAATTATTTTATTCATTCAATACTCATTGAATTGTTAGCATTTACTCTTTTTTTTTAAAGAGCCTATACTAACTTAAGCACCACGTATTGATGAATCAACTGTGAAGGCAAAACAAGATACAAAGATCTATTCAAGACAGTAAATGATACAAGCAATGTGAATGCAGAATCATATCATGGCAAGGATCTTAATGCAGCTTTAGATTCATTTGAAAATCTTTTTTTGCCATTGGTGTCGTGTCTTTGATTGTATATTAGCTAGATATTTACAGGAACATGTATTTTCCTGCAGAGAAACAACTTCTATTGTACTTTCATAAAACTGCCAAGGATCCATTTAGCCCGAAGTGCTTCTGGCTTGTAACCAAAAGAGAATCCCCTAGCCAAGGGAGTTTTAAGCTGAAGTCGTGAATGTCCTTCGACAACTTCCAACAATTGTTGGAAATAACACTAACCTTCTAGACATCTTCTTCCATTCTATTCCTTACATAAAGTGTCATTTTCAATACTACTTCTTTCTTCGATAAAGCAGTGACCACATAAAGTGAATGCTGGTGATGTCATTAATTTTATTTAAGGGAATGCATTTGCCAATTGGCGTAATCTCAAAGTAGCATCCGTTTTTGGGTTTAGCAACAAAAATAGTTTTTTTTTATTTCCTTTACATAAATAGATATTTATTTCTTTTTTTTACATGTGCATGTGTGTATATATAAATTTGAAGCCGACATAGAAATTTAATGCAAGATAAACAAATACAAGCTCACATAAAAATTTTTGCTTTATTATATTATTCATTCAATACCTTTTAAATTGTTAGTAATTCATGTATTTTTAAAGAGCCCATACTAACTTAAGCCAGTAATGAATTATCTGTGACTTCTTAATTAGCAGTATCAATGAATTATAAATCTTCTAAATTGTACCAATCTATACGTTCTTTTAAAAAGAGTTTTAAAACATCTACGAAGTTCTAGCTTAATATTTAATTATTAGTTTTAACAAAGATATATGAAATCTTTATTTATATTTCTGCTCAAGCTCCCTTTGTTAGGTTCTCCTATTTACTTCACATATCAAAGTGTTTTTTTTTTTCTTTCATATTTCTATGTGCAATCTAGTATATTTTCTAACTTAATTCAAAGATCTGTTAATTTCTTCATTACTCATAACCCTTTAGTATTAGCCTCTTTATAGCTTTTTGTAAGCCTCTCTTAAATTATCCATCCAACGCAAACCTATACTAGAGAGCATTTATTGCGATTTACTCTTTTTTATTATTCTTTCCAGGAAGTGTCTATGAATATTTTTAATTTTTTTTTGTGTAGTTTTATTATATTTAGCTTTGTTTATGTAACAAAGAACAATGAAAATAGGTACATTCATTTTGAAACTTTTCCATTTAGTTGTATTCCTATTTTCTCCTAATTAATTTTCTAGTATATAAGCTTTTTCTTTTTTATGTTTAGCTTAAAAAATAGCCTTTTTTTCTTTTTAAGAACCCAGGATTTTTCCCTTTTGTGCATTTTCGTGCGTGTGAATAATACAAAATGTTATCTTTTTGCTAAGATATCTAACCTTTGATTTGAGTCGACAATCTTTATCTTTTTCTTTCCATTTAAAACTTGAAGAAATCATCGGAAATATCAGAAACCTTCTAGACATTTATTCTTTCTTATTCTTTATATGAACTGTACTTTTGGAGGCCACTTTCTTCTTCATAAAAAAATCATTGATCGGACAAGATGAATGCTAAATGATGTTACAAATATTTTTGAAGTGATGTTGCATTATCCAAGTGGAGCAATCCACGAGTTCCACTTGTTTTACTACTTAGAAATAAAAATATATTTTTATTATCTTTGCATAAATCTAAAATTTTTTTCTTTCATACACATGCATACATGTGTATATAAAAATTTTTAGCAGACATTGAAATTCAATGCACTGTGTACAAATTTGAGCCTACAAAAAAGCTATCTTTCTTTATTATATTATTAATTGTATACTCATTGAATTGTTAGCATTTACTTTTTTTTTTAAAGTGTGCATACTAAATTAAGAACCATGGATGTATTAGCTAAGATGTAGAAGGAAGATACAAAGATGGATTGAAGGTAGTAAATGATACAAACAATCTTAATACATAGTCATATCCTGACAAGAAACTTTCTGCCACTTTAGATTCATTTGGCAATCTATTTAGCTGTCGATGTCGTGTCTTTTAATGTAGATTACATGGAACCTGTATTTTTTGATGAGAAAAAACTTCCATAGTTTCTCAAGGAACCAAAAATGGTCAATATGTCCCGAATTACTTCTAACTGATCTGCAAAGTGGGAAACCCCAGAAGAGGAAGTTGTGAGCCGAAGTCATTAATGTTGGATCACTTGCAATGATGACACTCCGGGTACTCCTTTCCAAAGATGCGAGGATTATGAACGCACGAATATGACCGTTAAAATTCTTTATTTCTTTTTAACATTCAAAGTAAGTTCTTTCTTTATGCTTATTGAAAAGGTGACAAGTTGAAGTTTGCTAATGATTCCCCTAACCTGAACTTTTATGTAAAAGTCATTATGGTTGATGGGGATCACAGAGTTGGTATATTTGTTAAGGAACTAATTAATACAGTAGAGGAACTTCTTACGATTATCGCTGAGATGGATAGAGCTCCTGCTTGGGCTAGAAAGCCTGAGGCATCTAGTTTAAAGAAAGAATATGCTGGACTTAAAGCGGTCTTGCAAAGTAGCACACTTAATACCAATTTTTTTAAATTTTTTTTACTAAGATTCAACTCTTTCCAATTCTTTTCTGCAAAGAAAGAAGCTCATGATCATGGATACCGGTTACTAGGACTTTTAAACAATTCCTTTTCAAAATAGTGCCATAACACTCTGAAACATCTTAACTATTTATCGTCGGTGACACCCACCTGTAGGGTGCTTCTTGGTAGTAGCCTTAAAAATTAAAAGAAATAAAAATATTAAAAAATAAATAAATAAAAAAAAATGTTTAGCAATAAAACTAGCTTTTTTTTGTTTTCATGAATCTAATATTATTTTCTTTTATGCACTTGGATGCGTGGAACAAAATGTTATCTTTGGATTTGATGAACTGGTTCTTTTCTTCATCATCTTCAATACATTTCTCCTCAATTCATATCGAATTAGTGCTTTGCCACCCTAAGGTTCACAGTAGTTTCTTTTATACCAACTTCTGGATGGACCTATGTTATTCGTTTGTTCTTGTCAAAGAAAATACACAACATGAAATAAGGCAGAATTTTCGCATCAATAAGTTCCATGGAACGAAAATCATTCTTCACAAAAATGCTTGACACAAGTAGTATGGCTGAGGAGGCGTATCCAACTTCTGCAAAACTACTGTTGTCATGATCTTTGTTGCTTATAACAGTACCATTATGAGGATCGATGACATATTTCTGCGTCTTCTTTAAGATATCTTATCTCTAATATGAGTTAACCATCTTTAGATTTCTTTCTTTTTACACTATATTTAGTATGCGGGAATTGGGTGGAATAAAATGGCTTTTCTAACTTCTCTTTCTATTCCAATGGTTGGTATTCAAATTAGAAATGGGAATAGCCTTTTTATAGAAAAGCTAATGCCAGGGAGAAGTTGGAAAGACCTTTCCGTGATAAAAGCTATAGAAATACCTAGGAGAGTGGAAATCTTTTTTAAAAAATATTGGACTATTATACCCTCAATATTTACATATGTTACGCTCAAATTATTTTAATATATCGTACTTTCTTTTCTTTCGATCTTTGATATGAGTTATTTTATGACTGTTTTCAATTTTATATATGGATATTTACACTTCACTAAAATATTGGATTTTCTTTTTTTTTTTTTTTTTTGGAGTTTTAATGTGTGTTAGGGTATGAAAAATACATTTTATGCCGAAAGCACATTTAGGTCATGTTATATATAATTTTATTCCATTATGAGATAAAATAATAGTTTTCCCAAATAGAGAAACATCATTCGATCCCACCTTTTCCTTCTGGACACCTGAAGCAAAAAAGGATTTCATTCCATTCCGGATGAGAAAGAATTCCGGGTGGTAAAGGATCCTATTCCATATCATTCCAGTGTACTAAACATGTTACAACTTCAAGAAATTGTTGGAAGTAAAGAAACCTTCTAGACATTTTCTCCTTCCTATTCTTTTTATGAACTGTCCTTTCGAGGCCTCTTCTTTCTTCAAAATATCAATGATCATACAATGAATTCCAAATGAAGTCATTAATATTATTCAAGTGATGTTGCATCCTCCAAGTGGAGAAATCCTCGAATAGCACCTGTTTCAATTTAGAAATATAAATAACTTCTTATTATCCTTGCACAAATCTAATTTTCTTCTTTCGTGCACATGCATGCGTGTATATAAATAAATTTTAAGCACACACTTAAATTTGATGGATTGTGAAAAAATTTGAGCTCACCAAAAAGTTTATCTCTCTTTATTAATCATTTTATTCATTCAGTACCCATTGGATTGTTAGCATTTACTCCTCTTTTTCTTTAAAGAGCAAACTAACTTAAGAACCACCTATGGATCAATTACCTTCGAAGTCAAAGCAAGATACGAAGTTCTATTTAAGGCAGTAAATGATATAAGGAATCTGAATGCAGAGTAATATCTTGACAAGGATCTTGATGCAGCTTCTGATTCACTTGAAAATCTATTTTGCCACTGGTGTTGTGTCTTTAATTGTAGATTAGTTTAGATGTTCACAAAAACTTGAATTTTTATGCGGAGAATCACTTTCCACGGTGCTCTCCAGAAACCGACAAGGATCCATGTGGCCCGAATTGCTTGTGGTTGGTCTCCAAAGTGGGATCACTTGCCTAAGGGAGTTTTGATCTAAAGTATTCAATGTCCTCTGATAACTTCCAAAGATTGTTTGAAATATCATTACTTTCTAGACATTTTTTTCCATCGTATTCTTTATATAAAGGGTCATTTTCGAGATTGCTTGTTTTTAAAAAAAAATCAGGGATCAGATAAGTCAAATGTCGATGATATCCTAAATTTTTTAAGGGAAGTTGCTTCTACACCAAGTGGAGCTATCTCAATGTAGCATCTATTTTTGGGTTCAGTAACAAAAATGAATTTATATTTCCTTTGCATAATTGATATTTCTTCTTTGGTGCACGTGCACACGTGTGCATATATAAATTTGAATCCCACATGGAAATTTGATGCAAGGGGAAAAATTTAAGCTCACATAAAATTTTCTCGCTTTATTATCGCTTTTTTATTATAGTTTACCGTAAGCGTATATGAATATTTTTAATTATTTTTTGCGTAGTTCTATTATTTTAACGTCGAACTGTGAAATATAGGTACCTTTATTTTAAAACTTTTCTATTTAGTCATGTCCTTAGTTTTTTTTCCTAATGAATTTTCTACTATATATGTAATGTATAGTTTTTCCTTTTTAATGTTTAGAATTAAAAAAAAAAGATAGCCTTTTTTTCTTTTTAAGAATCGGGGATTTTTCTCTTCTGTGCACTTTTGTGCATGTGCTTACTTAAAAATGCTATCTTTTGATTAGATGAAGTGATTCTTTTCTTCGTCATCTTCGGTAGTTTTATCTTGACTTCACTTCAAATTAGTGCTTCACCATGCTATGAGTCATAGTAGATTCTTCTGCCACCAACTAACAGAATAAGCTTTAGTCATTTGCTTGTGCTTGCCAAGGAAAATAACGTGAATAAAGGAGTGTTGTTGCATCAATAAGTTCCATGGAGGGAACAAAATTCTTTACAGTAATACTTGATATAAGTAGTATGACCTAAGATGTCTAACCTATGATTTGAGTCGACAATCTTTATCTTTTTCTTTCCATTTAAAAATTCAGGAAATTGTTGGAAATATCAGAAACCTTCTATAATTTCTTCTTTCCTATTCTTTTTATGAACTATCCCTTTGGAGGCTACTTCTTACTTAAAAAAGGAAATAATCAGATAACATGATTGCCAAATGAAGTAACTAATATTTTTTAAGCGCCGTTCCATCATCTAAGTGGAACATTCCACGTGTAGCACTTGTTTTAAGATTTAGAAATAAAAATAATTTTTAAGATTTAGATATAAATGTTTCTCTTTCATGCACGTGCATGCGTGTGTATATATAAATTTTAAGCACAGTTGAAATTCAGTGCATTGTGATCGAATTGGAGCTAAAAAAAAGTTATCTCTCTTTATTATACTAGTCATTCAATACTCATTGAATTGTTAGCATTTACTCTTTTTTTTAAGAGCGCATACTAACCTAAGAACCATGGATGAATCAGCTAAGAAGTCTAGGTATGGTACGAAGATCTCTTGAAGGTAGTAAATGATACAAGCAGTCTGAATACAAAGTCATATCTTGACCAGAATCTTGATGTGAATTTAGAATCACTTGGCAATATATTTAGCTACCGATGTTGTGTCTTTGATTCTAGATTAGATGGATTTTCACAAGCACTTGTATTTCTTACTGAGAAACAACCTGCATAGTGCCATATAGAAACTGAAAAGGATCAATGTGGGTCGAATTGTTTCTGGCAAGGCTCTAAAGTGGGATCCCCTAGCCAAGGAAGTTGTGAGCCAAAGTTGTCAATGTCCTTCACGGCAAAGAAGGAATGTGATCTAGAGATTTTTTGAACTTGCTGGATTAGTTGTGATGATATCACTCCTTGTACTTCTTTCCAAAGAGGTTGGAATTATGAATGCATGAATATAAAGTTTCTCCTTAAACAACAACAAAGGGTTTTCCTTGGCAATTCTAGTTTATCTAGCTAGGTTGTAATCCTTAAGAATAGTGTTGCCAAGCATGAATTCCTTGGGGAGTACCCCAGTGAACAGATTTTATACCTGAAAGCTGATGAGTGTTGCAAGATATGTGACCAAGAAAATTCTTCATTTCTTTTTAACCTTCATGATAAGTTTGTTCTTAATGCTTATCGAAAACGTGACGAGTTATAGTTTTCTAATCATTCCCCTAACTCAAAGTTTTACGTATATGCCATTATGTTTGATGGAGATCACATGTTATATTTTCTAAGGAATGAATTAATGCAGGAGAGGAGCTCTTTACTTTTATTGCTGTGGCAGATAGAGCTCTTGCTTAAGCCAGATAGCCTCAGGCATCTGGTTCAAAACAAGAATATGTTTGTGTTTAAAGCGGTCATGCAAAGGAGTACACTTAATATGGATTTTTTTTAATTGAGATTCAACACTTTTTCATTCTTTTCTGCAAAGAGTGAAAAGATTATCATGGATACATGTTACTAGGACTTCTAAACAATTCCTTGTCAACTAGAATAGTGTCCTAAAACTCTTAAATGTTTTGAACTATTTATCGCCAGTGACACCCATTGGGTGCATCCCTGTATTTGATATAAAAAATAAAAGAAATAAGAATATTAAAAAATAAATCATTCAGAAAAATGTTTAGCAATAAAACTAGCTTTTTCTCCTTCCAAGTATATTAAAGATTTTTTCCTTTTATGCACTTGCATGTGTGGCATATTACAAAATGGTATCTTTAGATTTGATGAACTAGATCTTTTCTTCAACATGTTCCATATTTTTCTCTTTAATTCACATCAAATTAGTGCTTCGCCACCCAAAGGGTCATAGTAGATTATTTTTCAACCATCTTCTGAATAGTCCTATGTGATTCCTTGATTCTTGTCAAAGAAAAATGCATAATGTGAAATAAGGCAGAATTGTCACATCAATAAGTTCGATGGAACAAAAATCATTCTTCACAACACTGCTTGACACAAGTAGTATGGTTGATGAGGGGTATCCAAATTCTACAAAACTATTGTTGTCATCATCTATGTTCCTTATGACAATACTCTTCTTAGGATCAATGACATATTTCTGCCTCTTCTCTTTGATGCCAGACCTGTGATCTGAGTCTACAATGTTTTGATATTCCTTTCCTTTTACAACGTCAAGAATTTTTTGGAAATATCAAAAACCTTTCAGACATTTCCTATTTCCTATTTTTTATATGAACTGCTTTTTTGAAGGCTACTTCTTACTTCAAAAAATCAATGATCACACAAGATGAATGCCACATAAATTCACTAATATTTTTGTAGTCATGTTGCATCATCCAAGTAAAGAAATCCTTGAGCAGTACCCTTTTTCGGTTTAGAAATAAAAATAAATTTATTATCTTTGCATAAATTAAAAAAATTCTTTTCTACATGTGCGCATATTTGTAAATAAAAATTTTAATCACATAAATTCAATACACTGTGAAATCATTTGAGCTCATAAGTTTATCTCTCTCCATTAATTATTTTATTCATTTGATACTCATTCATTATTAGCATTTACTTTTTTTTAAAGAGCCCTTAAAACTTAAGAACAACGTACGGATGAAGTAGCTACGAAGTCAGGGAAAGATACAAGATCAATTTAAAGCATTAAAGGATACAAGCAATTTGAATGTAGAGTCAATTCTATACAAGGATCTTGATGTGGATTTATATTTATTTGACAGTCTATTTTGCCGCTAGTGTCGTGTCTTTCAATGTGATTACCTATTCACAAGAACTTGTATTTCCAACTGCGAAAGAACTTCCATGGTGCTATGTAGAAGCTGACAACGATCCATCTTGCCCAAATTGATTTTGGCTAGTCTCTAAAGCGGGATCCATTGGCCAAGAAAGGTTTAGACCGAAGTCTTTAATGTCCTTTGACAACTTCCAAAATTTTTTGAAATATCAGTAATTTTCTAGACATTTTCTTCCGTCTATTCATTATATAAAGTGTCGTTTTGAGGACTACTTTCATAGAAAAATCAATGATCACATAAGTTGAATGACAATGATATCATAAATTTTATTAAGGAAAGTTGCATCTTCCAAGTTGAGAAATCTCGAAGTACCATCCTTGTTTGGCTTAGCAACAAAAATAAATTTTTATTTCCCTTGATTAAATAGATATTTTTTTTTCTTTGTGTACATGCCTGTATGTGTATATATAAATTTGAAGGAAATTCGATCCAAGGTGAACAAATTTCAGCTCATATAAAAATTATCTTGTTTATTATATCATTCATTCAGCACCCTGTGAATTGTTAACATTGAATCTATTTTTAAAGAGCCCATACTAACTTAAGACCCATCAATGTATTAGCTCCGACTTGTGAATTAGCAGCATCAATGAATTATATATCTTCTAAATTGTGCCAATCAGTATGCTATTTAAGAAAAATAAAATCCGGAATTCTCGCTTAAAAATTTAATCATTAGTTTCTAACAAAGATATATGAAAATTTTATTTTATATTTTTGTTAAGTAGTTCTATTCACTTACAAATCAAAGTATTTTTTCCTAAAAAAAGTAAAGTGTTTTTTCTTTTTTCTTTTTATGTTTCTATATAAAGTCTAGTATATTTTCAAGCTTAATCTAAACTAATGATCTGTCAATTTTTCTATTACTGAGAACCCTTTTATATTAGCTTGTTTAAACCTTTTTTTTCCACCCTCTATTGATTTTCTATGAGGGTAAAAATTTCCATCCAATGCAAACAACAATAGAAAGCATTTTCTGTGATTTTCTCTTTTTCATTATAGCTTGCAGTAAGTTTCTATTAATATTATTAATTGTTTTTTGTATAGTTATATTATATTTAGCTTTCTTTACGTAACAACCAACTATGAAAAGTAAGTACATTCATTTTTAAGCTTTTCTATTTTGTCGCATTCTTATTTTCTCCTAATTAATTTTATACTATGTAATATATAGTTTTTCCCTTTCTATGTTTAGCATTAAAAATGGGCTTTTTTTTTTCTTTTTAAGAATCTAGGATTTTCTCTTTTATGCACTTTTGTACAACTGCGAAATACAAATGTTATATTTGGATTCAACAAAGTGATTTTTTTCTTTATCATCTTTAGTAGTTTTATCTTTACTTCACCTCAAATTATTGCTTCACCATCCTAAAGGTCATATAGTAGATTCTTCTTTAACTGACTACTGAATGAGCTTCTATCATTTGTTTGTTCTTGCCATGAAAAATTCATAACGTAAAATAAGGGAGTGTTTTTACATAAATAAGTTTGATGGAATGAGCAAAATTCTTCACGGTAATGCTTGTTACAAGTGTATAGCTGACGAGTCATATCCAACTTTTAATAAACTACTATTGTCATCATTTATGTTGCTTGTGACAATACCATTTTTGCTACGATGTCTAACCTCTGATCTGAGTCGACAATCATTTATCTTTTTCTTTCCTTTTACAACTTCAAGAAATTATTGGAAATATTAGATACCTTCTAGACATTTCTTCTTTCATATTCTTTATATGAATAGTCTTTTTGGAGGCTACTTTTGTCTTCAAAAGATCAATTAACAGACAAGATAAATGCCAAATGAAGTCACTAATATTTTTGAATGCATCCCTAATCTCTCTTTATTATATTATTCATTAAATACTAATTGAATTAATAGCATCTCCTCTTTTTTTTTTTTTTTAAAGAATCGATAATAACTTAAGAACCATGTATGGATGTATTAGCTACGAAGTCAAGGCAAGACACGAAGATCTATTGAAGGCAATAAATGATACAAGCAACCGAATGCAGAGTCATATCTTGACAAGGATAGATTCATTTGACAATCTAGTTTGATGCTGGTGACGTATCGTTGATTATAGATTAACTAGACGTTCATGAGAACTTATATTTCCTGCAAAGAAACAACTTCCATGGTGCTCTCAAGAAATAGATAAGAATTCTTGTGGCTTGAATTACTTCTGGTTGATCTCCGCGGGATCCCCAGGGCATGGAACTTTTTAGCCGAAGTCGTCAATGTCTTTTAACAACTTCCAAAATTTGTTGGAAATATCACTATTCTTCTAGACATTTTCGTCCTTCTTATTATTTATATATTGTATCATTTTAGAGACTACTTCCTTCTTCAAAAAATCAGCGATCACATAAGTTGAATGCCAATGATGTCAATAATTTTTTTAAGCGAATGTGCATCTGCCAAGTGGAGCCATCTCAGAGTAGCATTCTTTTTGGGGTTTAGCAACAAAAATATGTGTATATGTAGCCTACATAGAAATTCGATGCAAGTGAGCAAATTTAAGCTCACATAAAAATTATCTTGCTTCGTCATATTATTCATTCAATACCTTGTGAACTGTTAGCATTTATTCTATTTCGGAAGAGACCATACTAAAGAACCTTCAATGACTTAGCAGCATCAATGAATTATAAATCTTTTAAATCGTACCAATTTATATGTGATTTAATCATTAGTTTTTAACAAACATGCATAAAATCTTTATTTTATACTTCTTCTAAAGCTCTATTTGTTTGGGTACTTCTATTTACTTCACATACAATAGTGTTTTTTTTTAATGTTTCTCTATGCAATCTAGTATATATCATATCCTTAATTCAAATTAATGATCTATTAATTTTGTTGCTATAGAGAACCTTTTGGTATTAGCCTCATTAAAAACTTTTTGAAGCCTCTCTTAATTTTTCTGTAAGGTAAAAATTCCTAGTCAACGCAAACCTATACTAGAGGGCATTCTTTGCTATTTCTCTTTTTTATTATAGTTTGCAGTGTCTATGAATATTTTTAATGTGTTTTTGGTGTAGTTCTATTATATATAGCTTTGTTAATGTAACAATGAACTATGAAGAGTAGATATATTCATTTTTAAACATTTCAATTTAGTCGTATTCTTATTCACTCCTGATTAATTTTCTACTATGCAATATATAGTTTAGCATTATAAATAGACTTTTTTTTCTTTTGAAGAATGTAGGACCTTTCCAATTTGTGCACTTTCATGCGTGTGTATAATACAAAATGTTATATTCGGATTTGATGAAGTGGTTATCTTTTTTCATCATTTCAAATTAGTGATTCACTATCCTAAGGGTCATAGTAGATTCTCCTTCGATCAACTACTAATGGAGCTTCTATCATTTGTTTGTAATTGTCAGGGAAAATCCATAACGTGAAATAAGGGAGCGTTGTTGCATCAATAAGTTTGATGGAACAAACAAAATTCTTCACGGTAATGCTTGATACAAGTAGCATGGCTGACGAGGCGTATTCGACTTATGTCAATCTATTCTGAAGATCGATGAAATATTTTTGCCTCTTTGCTAAGATGTCTAACCTCTTATCTAAGTCAACAATCTCTGTCTTCTTTCCAATTCATTATATGAACTATCCTGTTGGAGTCTACTTATGTCTTCAAAAAATCAATGATTATACAAGATGAATGCCAAATAATGTCATTAATTTTTTTCAAGTGATGATGCATCATCCAAGTGGAGCAATCCACGAGTAGCACTTGTTTTACAGTTTAGAAATAAAAATATCTTTATATTATCTTTGCATAAATATATTTTTTCTTTTCGTGAACGTGCATGTGTATATATAAATTTTAAGCACACATTGACATTCAATGCATTGTGAAAATTTTGTGGTCACCAAAAAGTTCTCTCTTTACTATAATGTTCATTCAGTACTCATTGAATTGTTAGTATTTACTCTTTTTTTTTTTTAAAGAGCACAAACTAACTTAAGAGCCATGGATGAATTAGTTATGAAGATCTATTAAAGGATGCGAATGATATATTCAGTCTGAATACATAGTCATATTTTGACAAGGATATTTATGCTGGTTTAGAATCATTTGGTAATCTATTTTGCTATCGATGTCATTTTGATGATTGTAGATTAAATGGATGTTCATAAGAACTTGTATTTCCTGTCGAGCAACAACTTCCAAGGTGCTCTCCAGAAATCAAGTAGGATCAATGTTGGCCGAATTGCTTCTGGCTGGTCTCCAAAGTGAGATCTCCTAGCCAAGGAAGTTCTATGCCGAAGTTGTCAATATCCTTTGTGGCAGAAAGGAAATGTGAACAAGATGTTTGTCGAAATTGCTGGATCCATTACGAGCACTCCTAGTACTCCTTTCCAAAGGGGCGAGAATTATGAATGCAGGAATATGAGGTTTCTTCTTCAACAACAATAAAGAGTTTTACTTAGGAGTTTAGGTTTATCTTGCATGATAGCAATCCTTAAGAATAGTGTTACCAAGCATGAATATCTTGGGGAGTACACTAGTGAAGTGATGTTACACCAGGAAGCTGATAAGCGTTGCAAGATATATGACTATGAAAATTCTTTATTTCTTTTACCTTCATGATTAGTTTGTTCTTGATGCTTTCTAGAAAGGTGACAAGTTGAAGTTTGCTAATCATTCCCTTAACTCGAACATTTATATAAAGATCACTATCATTGATGGAGATCCTAGAGTTGGTAAATCTTCTAAGGAACGAATTAATGCAGGAGAAGAATTTTTTACGATTATCGCTTAGGCAAATAGAGCTCCTGGTTAGCCCAAAAATACTGAGGCGTCTGGTTGAAAGAAATAATATGCTTGTCCTTAAAGTAGTTGTAACAAAGAAGCACACTTAATGCCAAATTTTTTAACTAAGATTTAATTCGTCAACATTCTTTTCTTAAAGAAAGAAAGGATGATCTTTGATACTCGTTACTTGGACATCTAATCAATTCCTTGTTTGCTGGAATAGTTCAAAAAACTTTCAAACTTTCTTTACTTTTATCGGCAGTGACACTCATAGGGTGCATCTTTGAATTAGCCTTAAAAAAAGAAAAAAGAAAATAAAAAGTTAAAAATTTAAAAAATGTTTAGCAATAAAACTAGCTTTTTTTTTCTTTTCATGGATCTAAATATTTTCCTTATATGCACTTACGTGTGTGGCATATTTAAAAATATTATCTTCAGATTTGATGAACTTTTTCTTTTCTTCATCATCTTCAATACTTTTCTCCTCACTTCTCATCAAATTAGTGCTACGCCACCGTCAGAGTCATAGTAGAGTCCTTTTTTTAACCAACTTCTAAATGGTCCTATGTTATTCATTAGTTCTTGTCAAGGAAAACATGACATAAGGCAGAGTTGTTGCATTAATAAGTTCGATGGAACGAATATCATTCTTCAAAACAATTCTTTATACAAGTAGTATGGCACACAAGGCGTATCTAACTTCTGCAAAACTACTGTTGTCGTCATATGTGTTGCTTGTGAAATAATTCTGAGGATCGATGACATACTTATTCCTCTTCTCTTGTGAAATAAATCCCTACCTTCCGGCTCTATCACATCCTAGGATTCAGTAGTCGAGAAGTTCTTGGGAAAATACTTTTCCCTTGGTCACACAGCAAAACTAAGAAATGAGATATTATTGTTTCAGTAGATTGAAGCCGAGAGTCAGTATAAAGCCTGGGAGAGATGGAAGGAGTTACTTAGAAAATACCCACATAATAGCCTAGACTTGGGGATTCAAATTCAGTCATTCTATTATAGAGCTTCTTTTGGGGAGAGATAATTGATTGATACTTTTGATTGTAGGTCCATGGATAGTATAACCCCTCAACAATGTATGATCTAATAGATCAATAGCAGTTAATAGCTAAACTTGGAAAGGACAGAGCGCCAAGCTTAAGTCAGCCGGGCTCCATAATGTCTATGCAATTACTGCTATGGAGACTAGACTGACAGTTATGATTTAGAAAAAGATGTGGAAAATGAATTTGGCACCTTCACAACCAAATTATCAACAGATACTAAGTGCTCAAGCATGTACTTCTCTGGATCAAGTAGATTTCGTCTAGGGAAATAGGTAATGTAATGATGCATACTCAAACAACTATAATCTTAAGTAGAGGAATCACTCCAACTTCTCATGGGGTAACCAAGGCAATAATGACCTCAAAATCCTCCAAGTTTTCAAAACAAAGGACCTGCACAACAGTTGCAATAAGATGCACCCCTCCAAACCTTCCACCCGTGAAGGCCAATTTTGAAGATTTGATGGTCAAATTCATGAGTTCCCAGATGCAAGAATAAACGACATAGAAGCTGCCCAATGAAATCAAGAGGCATCTATTCATAATATAGAGAAGCAGATTGGGCAGCTAGTCAAATTTGTATTAGAAACGACTCTAGGAACTCTCCCAAGTAATAAGGAAGTAAATGTAAGAGAGTATGTTAATACTATCGGTATAATGAAGAAGTTCCTAACAATGAGGTAATATTGGTTATCCCAGAAAAGTGCCTCTTGAAAGAATAAGTGATGGAGTTATCATTTGTGGCACAAAAAAAGGATAAAATGGCTATAAAAGAGTCAAATAAGTGTTATTATATGCCCTAAGACCAATTGACTCACATTTATGATTTATGAAGCATGTATTTTTTTAATTGTATTTTATGGTCTTGGTCATCAAGTATGTGACTTGATAGTAAAACTCTTATAGCTAATAAAATACTATTCTTGTTTGTCCCTAGTTTATTACATCTTGTAAACTAGTGTGAAGTTGATTGATGGTCAAGTTTTACTAATTATGAATATGAGATATAAAATCAATTCATAAATACATATTGAGAATATTGTATTGGACATGACCAAAAGTGAAGAAGAAATATTGCATGGTTTTAAGTTATAAGTATTTCTTCTCAGTTTTATATTTGGTGTCCTTTGACCTAACGTTTCTAACGTTTCTTGCTTGGGGAGAAAATATGTTTTGACATAGTCAAATATCACTTTTAATTAGGTGATTATTATGACTATTAGTTGGCTTATTTTTTTTCTCATGGCTTGAATATTGGAGATAGTGAAAGAGATTTGTCCCTCTCCATTTAGATAGAGATATCCATGGGCCTCTTGATAAGGAAGACTGGAAAATATGCATGGCCATGCTCAAATAAGTATTAATAAGGTGTTATTAATATTATTTGTTGGAACAGTCTGCCTGGTGATCAAGTAAATGGTTAATTAAGTTTTATAAGGACGACTTAGTCCATGCCTTATACTTAATTAGGATATCGTGTGACAAAAGGACTAAATATTAAATCTGATGCTAGGTTATTATTGCATTTACTTAACTTGGGTAAGCATAATGTCTTGCTAAAGGCCGCTTATGTTTTGTGAATAAATGTCTAGGACATTTTTCATTCACTGCCAACGTTAAGTGAACCTACAGGTTCACACGCATAGACGATCTTGTGAGCATAATGTCCACGTTCAATGGATCTAGATTGTGTCCAGATTCGTTGAACATATACAAAAGGGGAATCAGATTCTATATTGTATTTTATGGTAAGTTAATAAGTAATTAATTTTATTTAATCGAATAAATGAAATTAATTACTTAATATTACTCATCCAACCGTTGGATGATTATAGGAATAGACAGACGAGATTAAACTGTCATTAGATGACACTTAGGGTTTTGATATTGACAGCTATAAAAGGTTATGTTAACCTTTTCTTGGCAGCCGTCCTTTATCTGATTAAAGAAAAACAAAAACCCTAAACCCTAGAACGGCGATATAGTATCTAGCCTCCTCTCTCCGAAATACGACGGATTACCTCAATTTTTCTAGTATGTGCAGATCCTGTTAGTGTATTTTCGTAGTTTTATTTTATTTTGTTTTTCGCCTAGTGATTCCAACAGTGGTATCCGAGCCAGGTTCATACTAGTTTTACTGATTTTATCTGTTACCGCTTTGATTACATGTGTTGTTTTCAATCGGCCTTATAGTAAGGTTTCTGATTAGTGTAATAATCAGAGTAAATTGAATTATAGGATTTGCATATATCATATTCTGTTTTACTTATTAATGCGATTAATTAAACAGAATGTTGTTACTACCAAATTGTTTGGCGTACAGTCTGTAATCTGTGCAATTTAATTGTTAAACTAATATGAAAAATCACATAATTTAATGTTTAACTATTAAACAAAATTTCTGGCGGCATGATTTTAGGGTGTATGACGGCAGTAACTCATTCAATGAGTTAGAAAGGAAAATTCGCTTTTCTTGCTAGGGGCGCTGGCCTCTCAAACCCCCGCAAGGGTATTGCCCTTGACCCCCTTGTTTTTTTGGCATGTTTCTTTCTATCTTTAGATGCATGGTGCATAGCATGGCCCTTTACCTCTTGTGATTGATTGGCTTATTTTGTTAATGGGTTGTATGTTTTTAAATACGGCCTGCGTGTCGTTGTTTTCATTGATGTAATATTATCAAGCTTTACTAGAATAGGTTAATTCTATTTCCTATTCGTATGTATTTTTTCTGTCCTATGTAACAAGATTAGAAAGCCAAGACATTGGAGGCAAGCTCATGGAGATGAAGACTTACCTAGATTGACCTTTGACTTCCATGAGGCTCGTGGAAGTCAATATAGGGTTTGGGCCATGCAATGACACGTTTTATTTGATGTATATATTATGCATGTAATATTTAGTTTATTTCCTTTTATTTTTGGATATATGTTTTATGAAATAATATACAAATAAAAGGAAGAAGGTTTTTGAAACCATGTAAAAATTAAGTTGTAAAATGCCTCCCATGATCATAAGCACTTCTCTATGCTTGGATCATCATTTTGTCTCATTGCCAAAGGAAGAGATAAATGGTTACCTAAGTAGGGGAAGATGGAAAAGGTGATTTCCATATGCTTGGAATGGTTTGGCTTAACTAGGTTATCAAAACAATTTTGATCCTAGGACATCATATGGGATTTTGCCGGTACATATAGATGTAAATCCCATTAATACATTTTTCTCTAATTGTGGGTGTTAAGCCAAAGCTTACTTATGATTAGAATAAAATGAATTTTTATACCCATGATTTATATCAAGCGTTGAATATTTCAGGGAAAAATTAATGCTTCATTTATTTAATTTTACTTTGCAAATTCTATGTAGATAATGGCCTCAAACAATTCAAACACCTCGTTGCGATCCGTGCTTGAAAAGAATAAGCTTAGTGGGACTAACTTTCTTGATTGGGCACAAAATTTAAGGATTGTCCTTAAACAAGAAAAAATGCTATATGTACTTGAGAACCCTATCCCTAATCAACCAGCTAACAACGCCCCTAGAGTCGAAAAGGATGCTTATAGTAAGCACAAGGATGATTCTAATGATGTGACATGTCTCATGTTGGCTACAATGGAATCTGAGTTGCAAAAGCAATTCGAGAAAGTTGAGGCTTATGAGATGGTAAAACAGCTCAAGGAAATGTTCCAAGAGAAGGCACGTCAAGAGAGATATCTTACCACTAAGGCGTTGAATGGCTGCAAAATGACCCCTGGCACTTCAATTAGTGCTCATGTCCTTAAGATGAAAGGGTATTTTGATCAGCTTGAAAAACTTGGAGCACTTGTAAGTCATGACTTGGCTACTGATATGATCTTGGCCTCTTTGACTTCTGACTATGATAAGTTTGTCATGAACTTCAATATGCATAGTATGGAAAAGTCCATAAATGGATTGCACGGGATGCTCAAGCAGGCTGCACAAAACATTAGGAAGTTTACTCCTAATGTTCTGATGGTTCAGAAGGGGCAGTTCAAGAAGAACAAGGTAAAGGGAAAGGATATGGCCAAAAAGGGTAAAGGCAAGCAGAAGCCCAAGCCCAAGGTTAAACCACCAAAAGAAGGGACTTACTTCCACTGCAATGAACCTGGTCATTGGAAGAGGAATTGCAAGCTCTACTTTGAAGAAAAGAAAAAGCAAAAGGCCAGTGAGACTGCCGCTTCAGGTATTTTCGTTATAGAAATTAATATGTCTACTTCTACTTCATGGGTATTAGATACCGGATGTGGAGCTCACATTTGGGTAAATGTGCAGGGACTCAAAAGGAGTAGATCTTTGGCAAAGGGAGAGGTGGACCTGCGAGTTGCAAATGGAGCAAAAGTTGCTGCTGTAGCTGTAGGGACATTTGATCTACTTTTGCCTACTGGGCTTATAATTGAACTTAAAGATTGTTATTATGTTCCTGCTATGAGTAGGAACATCATTTCAGTTTCTTGTTTGGATATTGATGGTTTTGTGTTTAATACTAAGAATGGTAAAAGTTCTATTTATAAAAATGGTATTTTCTATGGGGATGCCTCTTTATGTAATGGACTTTATATTCTTAACTTACATGATTCCATTAGTAAGCTCATCTATAACATAAATACAAAGAAATTTAAATCTAATGATTTAAATCAAACTTACTTTTGGCATTGTCGTTTGGGCCATATAAATGAGCAACGCATATCCAAACTCCATCAAGATGGACTTTTATCTTCATTTGACCTTGAGTCTTATGAAAAATGTGATTCTTGTTTATTGGGCAAAATGACTAAAAGTCCATTTACAGGGCAAAGTAAAAGGGCTACCGATTTATTGGAACTTATATATAGTGATGTATATGGGCCAATGAACACACAAACCAGAAGAGGTTTTCAGTATTTCATTACATTCACAGATGATTTTAGTAGATATGGTTATGTCTATCTAATGAAACATAAATCTAATTCCTTTCAAAAGTTTAAGGAATTTCAAAATGAAGTACAGAATCAACTTGGAAGGAGTATCAAATTACTTCGATCAGATCGAGGTGGTGAATACTTAGGCTAAGAGTTTGACGAACATCTAAAAAATTGTGGGATAGTATCACAATTAACTCCACCAGGAACACCATAATGGAATGGTGTGTCTGAACGCAGAAATCGAACTCTATTGGATATGGTTCGATCTATGATGAGGCAAACAGATCTTCCAATTTCTTTTTGGGGTTATGCTCTAGAAACTGCTGCATTCATATTAAAGAGAGTTCCATCTAAAGCTGTTCAGAAGACACCATATGAGATATGGACCGGGAAACAACTTAGTTTAGCATTTCTCAAAATTTGGGGATGTGATGCTTATGTGAAGCGATCATTATCTGAAAAACTAGCACCCAAATCTGATAAGTGTCTGTTTGTGGGATATCCTAAGGAAACTAAAGGATACTATTTTTATCTTCCATATGAAAACAAAGTGTTTGTTGCTCGGAACGAAATTTTTCTTGAAAGGGAATTCGTTTCCAAAAGAGTTAGTGGGAGTAGAATCCATCTTGAAGAAGCTCAACGACAGCAGACCATTTCTGAACCGAGTATGGACACTCAGTTAGACTCACGTATACATACTGAGCCTGAACCTTTGACACAAGGCCCAAGAAGGTCTGGTAAGATTCCTTAGATACCACAGAGATATGGATTTCTTGTGACTGAGGATCATAATATTGATCTTATTGATCAAGGTGAACCTAATTCCTACCAAGATGCTTCTTGAATCTAGCAAATGGCTAGAGGCTATGAAATCAGAAATGCAATCTATGCATGATAAGACTTTGATTGATCCACCTGAAGGTTGTAAGACCATAGGGTGTAAATGGATTTTCAAAAAGAAAACTAACATGGATGGCAATGTGCACACTCACAAAGCACGATTGGTAGCAAAAGGTTATAGACAAACTCATGGTATAGACTATGATGAAACCTTCTCTCCAGTTTTAATGCTTAAGTCAATTAGAATTCTACTTGCCATTGCAGCATATTATGATTATGAAATATGGCAAATGGATGTTAAAACTGCTTTTCTGGATGGAAATCTACTGGAGGATGTGTGTATATGACACAACCTGAAGGTTTTATTCATCCTTTGAATTCTAGTAAATTGTGTAAACTTCAAAGATCCATTTATGGCTTGAAGCAAGCATCTCAAAGTTGGAATCTTCGTTTTGATGAAGCAATTAAATAATTCAATTTCATCAAGAATGATGATGAACCTTGTGTCTACAAAAGGGTTACAGAAAATGCAGTAGTCTTCTTAGTACTCTATGTCGATGACATCTTGTTAATTGGGAATGATATCCCTACTTGGCAAAGTGTAAAAACTTGGTTGGAGAAGTGTTTTTCAATGAAACATTTAGGCGAAGCAGCCTATATTATAGGCATTAGGATCTATCGAGATAGATCTAAAAACCTAATTGGCCTAAGTCAAAGTGGATATATTGACAAGGTACTGAAGATTCAGTATGCAAGATTTAAGAGAGGATTCTTGCCAATATCACATGGCAGTTTGGATCAGAAAGTTCATCACAGAACTAGGTGTAATTCCTAGCATTGTGAACTCAGTCGACCTATATTGTGATAATACAGGAGCCATTGCATAAGCTAAGGAACCTAGATCTCATCAAAGATCCAAACATATTCTCTGGCGTTTCCATCTCATTCGAGAAATTATTGAGCGTGGAGATGTTAAACTTTGCAAAGTAGACACCAATTACAATGTCGCAGATCCATTGATAAAGCCACTCCCACAACTTAAGCATGAGAGTCATACTAGGTCAATGGGTTTGAGAGTCATGTCAAATTGGTGGTAGGGCAAGTGGAAGACTGTTAGTATATGCCCTAAGACAAATTGACTCACATTTATGATTTATGAAGCATGTATTTTTTAATTATATTTTATGCTCTTGATCATCAAGTATGTGACTTGATAGTAAAACCCTTGTAGCTAATAAAATACTATTCTTCTTTGTCCCTAATTTATTACTTCTTGTAAACTAGTGTGAAGTTGATTGATGGTCAAGTTTTACTGATCATGAATATGAGATATAAAATCAATTCATAAATACATATTGAGAATATTGTATTGGACATGACCCAAAGTGAAGAAGAAAAATATTGTATGGGTTTAAGTTATAAGTATTTCTTCTCAGTTTTATATTTGGTGTCCTTTGACCTAATGTTTCTAATGTTTCTTGCATGGGGAGAAAATATGTTTTGACATAGTCAAACATCACTTTTAATTAGGTGATTATTATGACTATTGGTTGGCTTATTTTCTTGTCATGACTTCAATATTGGAGATAGTGAAAGGGATTTGTCCCTCTCCTTTTAGAGAGATATATCAATGGGCCCCTTGATAAAGAAGACTGGAAAATATGCATGGCCATGCTCAAATAAGTATTAATAAGATGTTATTCATATTATTTGTTGGAACAGTTTGCCTAGTGATCAAGTAAATGGTTAATTAAGTTTTATAAGGATGACTTAGTGCATGCCTTATACTTAATTAGGATATCGCGTGACAAAAGGACTAAATATTAAATCTGATGCTAGGTTATTATTGCATTTACTTAACTTGGGCAAGCATAATGTCTTGCTAGAGGCCGCTTATGTTTTGTAATTAAATGTCTAGGACATTTTTCATTCACTGCCAACGTTAAGTGAACCTACAGGGTCACAAGAATAGACGATATTGTGAGCATAATGTCTATGTTTAATGGATCTAGATTGTGTCCAGATTTGTTGAACGTATACAAAAGGGGAATCAGATTCCATATTGTATTTTCTGGTAAGTTTATAAGTAATTAATTTTATTTAATCAAATAAATGAAATTAATTACTTAGTATTACTCATCCAACCGTTGGATGATTATAGGAATAGACCGACGAGATTAAGCTGTCATTAGATGACAGTTAGGGTTTTGATATTGACAGCTACAAAAGGTTATGTTACCTTTTCTTGGCAGCCGTCCTTTATCTGATTAAAGAAAAAAAAACCCTAAACCCTAGAACGGCGATATAGTATCTAGCCTCCTCTCTCTGAAATACGACCGATTACCAGCTAGTCAGGATCAGTTCTGAAGAGTTTTCAGAGCACAGAAAGGGCTAGCATCCCGATCGCTTGCAAAGAAGTTCGTCGCATGGATAGCAGTAGAGCGTGAAACATAAAAAGCAGTGCCTCCACATTGAACAATCAAGACATTGAGGTAATTTCTATCTAATCGGTTTTTCTAGTATATGCAGATCCTGTTGGTGGATTTCCGTAGTTTTATTTTATTTTGTTTTTTGCCTACGGATTCCAACAATAAGAAGCCGGTCATTGAAGCTTACAAGTCGAAAATTCCTTATCCGGCGGCTATTGTTATTGAACAAAGCAAAGACGAGATGAGGAGGTTTGTGGATATTTTCAAACAATTAAAAATTAACTCACCTTTCTTTGATTTGCTTTTGCATGTGCCCAAGTATACAAAGTACATGAAGGAGATGTTTTCAAGGAAAAGAGGTTGGACAAAGCATCTACATTCACATTGGCCGAGGAATGTTAAACGTGATAAACAAGGAAACTCTACCATAGAAATTAAACGACCTAGGGAGTTTTTCTTTCCCTTATATGATTGGTAGTTTTTCTACTGATAGAGCTTTAACCAACCTAGGAGCTAGCATAAACGTTATTTCTATAACATGTGTAAAAAGTTAGGACTAGGGAAACCAAAACCAATTAAGATGACAGTAACTTTGGCTGATAAGAACATTAGATATCCTAGAGGGGTTGTAGAAGATGTTTTGGTAAAGGTCAAAAACTTTGTCTTTCTCGTTGACTTTATTATTCTTTTTTTTTTTTTAAATCTAATTGTAAATGTGTATTATAAATCAAAAAAAGAAAGTACAAATTCTCGCTGGCATACCCACGACAGTCACACTGTTACATGGCCCAAACATATATTCACACAAACTGTCCTACTCAAATACATGTAGAAAACCCCAACATCAGGTCAAAATATAGGGATATAAGACATAAATAACCTTATATAACAATATTTTAATCTAGCTAACAATGTAGTTCCCATCCGGAATATAAGACTAAAAAATAACTTTGTTTCTACACTCCCATACATAGTACAAAGTTGATGCAAAACTAAGTTTTCTGAAATTGCATGTCCAAGAGGTCCCTCGGCAGTCTTTGTTCAACCATTTGAGGCAGCTCTGCATCGTTGTCGTCCTTCTCTATAGCCCAGCCAACTCCCGGACAACCGTCCATATGTCACCTGTGAAGGGGTAAGCAAAGAATAGATGTGAAAGTGTCTCCACATTTTGTTTGCGACAGGTTACACGTTCTATGTAATTCTAAGAACTTCAGTCTATCCATCGTCGACAATCTCCCTAAAATAGTAAGCCACATAATAAAAGAGAACTTAGGTGGAAAGGTGGGATTCCACACAATCTTTGTCCAACTCTGCTTCGGCCTTGCTGGAGTAAAATATGTATATGCCGCTGCTGTCTGAAATGTGCCCCCTTTAACCCAGTCTGATACGCGGTCCATGGCAGACCCAACGGTACCCTCGGCTTGAAGAATTACATCTCTAATAGCAAGTAAACGTTTCATAAGAGGTGGGAAGTCCTTAGGCATGATCTCCCATATTGTGCTATCTTTGATATAATAGTGTTGTATCCACCTAGACCAAAGAGTATCCTTCTTGATGCGAACATTCTATAGAGATTTTGAAAGCAAAGCATCATTCCATTTCTTAGAGTCCCTTAGACCAAGTCCCTTGCTATTACTGGTAGCAAAATCTGTTCCAGGCCACTAGCAAAATTTCCACCCATAGAAATCTTCTACATAGGCTTGCAATTCTATGCATAACCGCTGCTGACAAAGGAAGTATGCCAAGCCAGAAACACAAAATGCCCTACACTACAGAAGCGATAACCTCCAGCCTGCCTGCATAAGATAGATTTAAACCTGCCCATGCAAGGAGAGTTTTGGTGACCTTATCAAATAATGGAGCATAATCTACCAGTTTAAGATACACTCCCAAAAGGGGAATTCAAAAATAGCGTCATGGCAAGTTCTCACCTCCTGAAATCCAGTGTAATCCATAGTTAAACTTTTCTCAAAGTCAGGGATCCCAATTAAGTAGATGCTGGACTTGAGAGAGTTAGCCTATAATCCAGAGGCTAAACCAAAAGCCAGTAGTTCATCAAACATAATTTGGACAGATTTGTTGTCTCCCATCGTGAACACCATGAGATCATAAGCAAAAGCAAGGTGGGAGATCCGAAACTTCTCGCATTTGGGGTAGAAGTTGAATTTATCATGATTAGTGGTGCTATTTAGACTTCTCGACAATTATTCTATGCAATTAAAAAATAGGAAGGGTGATCTGGGATCCCCTTGCCGTAGGCCCCTTCTTCATTTGAAAAACCCAAACACTTCCCCATTCACCTTTAGAGAGTAGATAGGAGTGGTAACGTACTTCATAATCCAAGCAATGAATCTATCCAGAAACTGCAGGGCTCTAAGAACATTCTTTAAGAACTCCCATGAAATAGTGTCATATGTTTTCCGTATGTCAATCTTTAGGGTGCATTTAGGAGAGGTGCGCTTCCTCGTACAACCTTTTATGATTTCCTGTGCCAGATGTATGTTCTCTACCATGCTATGATCCTTGACAAAAGCCGACTTTGCTTTGTCAAGGATATAGGCAGAATTCCAGCCAACGTAGTTGTAAGAAGCTTAGTAATCACTTTATGAAAAACATTACAGCAAGAGATCGGCCTAAAGTCAGTCACCGTTGTAGCATGTTGTGTCTTTGGGATGAGGTCATGATGGAGTCATTCATTCGTTTGAGCAGCTTGCCTGATTCAAAAACCTCCTCAACCGCTTGGCAAAACTCCTCCCCAACCACATTCCAAGCATTCTTGAAAAACAGGGATGTATACCCATCCGTTCTTGGAGATTTTTGATTCCCTATGTCGAACAAGGTTTCTTAAATCTCTTCATTCATGAAACTTGTCACCAGTGATACCATCTGCAAATTAGATAGCTTAGGTCCTGTTTCCGTGTTGGAAACTTCAAACCGCCCAATATCCTGCCGCGTTCACAAAAAATTCCCATAATACATAAGAAATTCCTCCTGTACTTCATTGAAGCTGGTTGTAGAAGTCCCATCCTCCTTAGTAAGGGTAGCTATGAAGTTCTTCTTTGCATTCCTTTTCACTAAAGAGTGAAAAGTTTTGTAATTTTATGGCCTTTCAACAAGAATTTACACTTGGTTTTCTAGGCTAGAAATGTCCTCTTTGTATCAATAAAGAAAGCAGCCTTTGCTAGCAAATCTGTAACCTACGCTTTTAAGTTCTCATATTGGATTGTCATGAAGCTCCGTTTGTATCATTTTAGGTCTGCCCTGGGTGTCTCTGCTTTCACTTATATATGCTTAAAATGCTTCATGTTCAGTCCTTTCAATCCCTTCTTCAACATCTTCAATTTTCTACAAAGAGAGAATTGTTTGATACCTTGGACAATGATGGTTTAGTTTCCCTCCACAATCCTGTGAAACTCATCATGCTCAGCCCACATATTGAAGAACATAAACGATGGTCTCGACAAAGCTCTTTGCTCAAACAACATTAGTACACACGGGGAGTGGTCCGAAATGCATCCTGGTGGAAGAAACTTTGTTGTACCATTAAGATCATGAGTCAACCGAGCATTGTTGCACATAGCTCTATCTATCTTTGACCATGTTACATTATTTGTCCATGTAAAATGGGAGCCCATGTAGATGACATCCGCCAATCCCAAATCCACAGAGCAATCCATAAAATCACGAACTTCATAAGAAAAAACATTTGTATGACCCCTTCTATCATCTGCATTAAGGGCACTGTTGAAATCTCCAAGCACCAACTATGGTTGAATAAGGGAGGAGCAAAAATTATAGAGAGAGTGCCACAAAGGTCTTCTATGTACTACCGAATGCATTCCGTAAGCAAAAGATACAAAAAAATTTTGCAAAGACTGTTTACAAGTAATGAAAGTATGAATGACCTATGGATGGACATCCAATACCTCCACTTTAGCTTTCCTTGGATCCTAGATGTCTGCAATCCTACCAGCATCATGCAAAAAGAAATTGTGTGCCACCTTCCAATCACTAAATTGCCATCTCATAATATCAAGCAACCTTCCTTCTTCCAATTTTGTTTCAAAAATAGCAAAAACTGAAATGTTATTAATCTTCAAAAAACTATTTGCTTCCTTGTGTTTGAGGGCTTTGGAAAACCCTCTCACATTCCACCATCCGAAAGTTACAAAATATGAAGGGTAGATCCCTTCTGTTTCTCCAAGGCGCTCCTCGTCAATGGCTTCTTTCCTTTGTCACTTAGTGGAGCTCTTCTAACATTCTTATCAGTAAGGATAGGTGTGATCTCCTAATCCCTTTAAACTCTTCCTGCTCATCAAGCTTTCCTTTCCCTCTCTCAAGGGTTGGTTCCACATCTGGCTCAGTCATAGTTTCCACCTCTCCATTAGTCTTTTTCCCCGAGACCAAGCTTCCTTTTGGAGGGGCTATTTATGATTAACCTCTCTTCCCAATAACTCCAGGTTTTGGTGTTTGCTCCACTTGAATCTGGCCCTAATTAGGAGCTACCTCTGTGGTAGAGTGTTAAAGGCTCCTGAACAGTAGGTACAGAAGCTGTCTCTTTCATCCCTCCGTGTTTAATTTTGGTTTCATCCTCTTTGAATTGGGGCATAACATATTTCTGAGTCTCCTTAGCTTGCTTTGTTTCGTAGCAACCATGAAGTGAATGCCCAAGAATCTGACACATCAAGCAGAATTTTGGCATATTTTCATACACAACGTTTTGCTGTCTCTCCTTATCAAATGGTAGTCTAATAACTACCTCCGAAACAAGTTCTTTGGCCACATCCACTTCCACCAAGACTCTTGCATAGGATATCCTCTGTTTCATCCTTGTCATAGTATCTGAACATAGGAGTTCCCAATCTTAGAGCAAAGTTTCCCCAAAATTTGTGCATTCTACAAGTCGACTGGCAAGCTCGGCAGTACATGAACCACAGTGTGCATGCATGCTCCAAATTCGAACAACAGTGGCATATGTTTGAGGATGAGCAGTCTTCTAAAGATCATATACGGTCCCCCTTCCAGAACTTTCTACCTATCATCTACACTGTCAAATTGAAAAACAATCCATCTAGATTTATGCAGTAAAAACTTGTTTAGAATCCTCCAGCTCCCTCTTAATCTGTTGATTGCTTCAATGCTAGGGAACCCTCCTGCAACATAACCAAGAAGGGAGTCACCCCAAGTTTCAATGACATTGTCTATTTTATCCAGCTGAACCACCACTTCATCACCTTGATCTTCAACCTTTGAAAGAGTAATCCCTTTGCTCGGATTCCGGTTATCTTGAAACAAAGAAGCAAAAGTCTTTCTGCTTACCATCCTTATTTTGTGCCCCCAAGGTCTGAACAGAAGTAGAGGGAGTATCCTTACTCCCTAGGGTTTTAGAAGTTAAAGCTGAAGTTTCATGGACACACGATGTATCACAAGTCACATTGTCCTTTGCACCCTTCTGGACCACCCCATCATCCACTGCCTGAGAATCATCCATACCTTTCTACCCTGTAACTATAATCTTGTGTTCACCAATTATAGTGAAGCTCTGATTTTGCTTAGTCATAGTACCGGTTCGAACATTACCCAATGTGTACAGTAACACCCCAGAACTCAGATAGCCCAGAGAACCCCTGAGCAATCAAGACAACCCCAGAAGAAAGCCAGACAAAGCAGAAGTAACACAGCCTAGCCATAGACAACCCAGCAAACACAGAAAAAATAACAAAGAAAGTAGCAGGCAACAACCAAAGATCCCAAAGTGAACCGAAAAGGTTCAGCAATTCAAGAGAAACAAAACTCCAGTAGAGTAAAAAGAAGGCCCACAAGCATGCAAGAAGGGTCACAGCCCTTAGAGGAAAGGTATACGGAGCAAAGTACCTGGTTATCACGTGCTTGAGAGTCAAGAAAACTCGCAGCAACCAATCCTGGAAGAAACCAGTCGACCGAGATACAGAAGCGGACGACCGAATTTCTTAGAGACACAAAAACGGTCGACCGAAAAAGGAAACAGACGTCCGAAAACCGTTGGTACAAAAGAAAATATCAGCAGACTCGGGAGGAAAACTAACCCGAGATATTCGAATGTGAAAGTCGGACAACCATAGCAAAAACAGATGACCGAAAACAGATAGCAACCAGCACGCTTCAGATGTATACCAAAACAGAGCTAATCAGACTACCAAACCAGAGTTCCGATTTTATGCACAACCCAAAAACAGACGACTGATATTGTAGGAATGGACGACCGAAATCGGGAACTTCCAAGAAAGCAATCAACAAGAGCTAAGAAACGACAACGATGATGCACTAGGACACTCACCACAAGGTTTCAGAGGTTTCCTTTGCCGTTGCAGAAGCCAGAGCTTCGGTCCGCTATTCAATAAACTTCTATACAAAATAATGGAGGCTAAATAAAGCTCCAATGTGCTGCAGGATGACCTAAACAGGAAACCCACACTCCAAAGCTTACTTCTAACTCAATCCCTGCGTGGAAGATGTCACAGCGGCAGTTAGCAGGGACAATCCCACCGCAACTATGAAACAAGCCACGTCTTCGAAGTTCAGCAAGAAAGACACAAAAAGCCACCCAAAATAATTGTAATGAACAGGACAATTTTGTACGACAATCCCCTAACCAGTGATTAAAAAAAAAAAACTACAAAAAAAGAGCCGATCGAAGGAGCATTTTCCATAGCCGAAGCACTATGGATTCTGGTGTGTGTATTCGAACACTTTTTACCCACAATGAAAGTTTCTCACTCTTGCTTCCATTGGCATTCCTTTCTTGACTTTATTATTCTTGATATGAAAGAGGATGTAGACTTCCCTTTGATCTTAGGATGAAATTTTTTATACACTTTTAGAGCTTTAATAGTTATGTACAAAGGGAAATTGGCATGAGAGTTGGAGAGAATGAAGTAGCTTTTAAATTTATTATTACTCCTACTCTCTCTTTACTATACTGATCAAACTAATCTTGAAGTGTCTTACCCTTGCAGGAAAACAAGTCGCCACCCCCTAAAGTGTCTAAGGAATTAAAGGAGGTGGGGAAGTCAATATCTCTTCATTCGGCAAAGAGCTTGAAGAAGTGGGTGCAAAAACGGCAAAAGAAAAGAGAGAAAGCCACAACGAATCAGGATTCTAAAAATCTGAGAGGTGCTTTCGGTACCTAAAAGGGAGTAATTACTTACTCCTCTTGTGAAATATGTTGTGTCATTAGTGCATGATTGAGTTTAATTTGTCAATTTTGAGTTTTGCATGGTTCACTTTTTCTTGTTTGGTACTTGATTTTGTGAGTGTTTTTCTATTTCATTTCATTCATTTTGTGTTTTGTTTAAATTTTAAGGTGAAATTAGGAGGTTATTATGAAATTTCCGTGGCCTAAATGTGTTTTATATCATGTATGTAGGTTGCACGAGGAAAAATAGAACAAAAAATGAAGAAAAAAAAACATTAATTTTTTTGAAGGCTCGGCCGGCCACACACCCGGACCCGGCCGGTCACGTAGCAAGGGCAGAAGTTGCAATTTTTCTGCATCTTTTTAAATAATCTTTCATTGTATTTTAACATATCTTTGGTTATGGTTTTTGGGGAGCAGAAAGAGGCGACTTTCGAGATGAAATCCCTCCCAAAAAACTCTCATAATCTCCTTAGATCATAGCTTAGTTTTCATTTTCAAGTTTCGGTAGTTAGATTGAAGGGTCTCTTTAGAGCAAATTCGAGATTCTTCAAGTGAATCGAGAGAGGAGCTCGAGCCATATTTTGGATCATGGAAGTCTAAGTAAAAAATCCTAAGCATTCTAAATTCTTATTTATTATGAATTCCTTGTTGAAATTTATGATCTTTATGATGTTAGTGCCTAGGATTTTGTGTTTAAATGGGGTTGAACCCTAGATGATCTTAGCTTTGTTTTTGTTTGAATTCTATGGATTAATTTGTTGAATTAAAAGTTGATTGTTGTTTAATTGTTTGTTTGTGTCATCAATTTTTCTCTGGTAATTGATACCATTGCATTAGATTGTTTGGAATTGAAAAAGGAAGAACATCTAGGCTTAATTAAAGAATAGGAATTGGTAGTTAATAAGAGATAATGGCTATGATTTCTAGGTCTAATTGAGAACTGTAATACACTTCAGAACTTTATTCATTCACAATTGAACTAGGGAGAGAACAGATTCTTTTCAAATCAATTAGGGAAAGAGTGGGTTTTCTCAAAAAAAAAAATAGGGTTAATCCTAATAAACAAGTGAGACCCGATCAATGACTCAACTATTTTTCCAAAGTTTCTAATGAATTAGCTAAGGAATTCTAGGGGGATTAAACCATTCAAACACTTTTTTTCAAAAACTTGATCTCAACTTACTTTTAGATTGTTTTTTTAAAGTGTTTTACTTTTCGTCGTTAAAAACTCTTTCCTACTCATTTTATTTTTACTAAGCCTTACAGAGATATTCATTATTATAGCTTCTCTCTTCCTTAAGTTCGACCACCCTAGAGATTCTCTAGTACTACACTGATAAGTTCACTTGCTTGTCAGTGTTATTTTAGAGTAGTCCCTTATTTTAACAAGTTTCTCCCCAAATTCCTAATTCCCCATTCTATCATCCTTTCTCCTTTTTTTCTTCCTCCTTCCAACACCACCCCTACTCACCTCTTCCTTTCACTACTACTGTATCACCAGTCATTTTTCTCACCCCTCTCCTATTCCTTCTCTCTTCTCTTCTCTTCTCATTCCTCCTTTTTTCATTTCCTTCCCTTTCCCCAAAGCCATTTACCTTCATGCGAGCCTACTGTAACATTACCCACTTTCACCTTGAAAGCCACTAGACTTCTTTCCCGAACTCGTGCATGCGGCCATGCAAACACTGTTCTCTCCAAAGGCTACTTCTATGGAATAAAACTCCTTCAATCGAGTGCCCGGTATTGTGCTCGCTCCAGGCTCTAGAGCAGGCAGTTCTAGAGAACTAGATCAATGTATGTATTCATCCTAAAAAAATCAACCCACTCCTTCTTCCCTTTCTTTTTCTTCCTTCTCTCCTTCCTCAATACCACTATACCACATCAACGAAATCACCCAATTGCCACACTCTCTTCTTCTTCCTCCTTCCTTTATTTCTTCAATTTTACCCTCCGCTCACCACCACACCTTTCGGTTCTGCAACAAACCAAAGCATCCCCCCTTTTTTCTTCCATTCTTCTTCCCCCTCTCAATTCTTGCTCTATTCTGATCCTTCTCCCTAAAGCACCATTGTAACTCCCCTTTCTCTACCCATCACTCCCAATTGTGGTATTCAACACAGCAACACCGCTGCTACACTCCAGTCTCCATAGCAACTGTACAGTAGCAGCATATCAACATGGATTTTTTTTTTATTATTAAGTTTTCTATTCTCTGCATCCCTCTTTTTGCTTAGTCTTCAAATTTGTTGAAATTGATGTTTGCATTTAGTTAATCATTTTATTACCTCTCTTTTGAGTTTTAATTATTGCTATTGATTTCTAATGTTGATTAGTTGTGTTGGAGAATTTCGTTGCTCTCGGTTTGTTTACATTAAGCACACACAAGCTACGTTATTTTTCGTTTTTTAATCATTCGGTTTCCCACTGTTTTTGGCATTCCTCTGTTGTTGGGTAGTCTTTTGGGCATTTTTTGTTGTTTTTGTTAGTTAAGCAGAACACACACACGTGCCACGCTATTATATTTCTCTTTTTTTCTCATTTTCTGTCGGTGTCATTTTCAGTCCACTTATTTTTTGTTTTTATGTTTATAGTCACTAGCTGTGGTTTTTACTGATTGGGCAGTCTAGTGTAATTAATTGAGCTTATTTTGTGACTCCCGACTATTATATTTGTTTTTTAGTATCATGTCATGTGTTAGTTAATTCTTACTTTGTCGCCATTTTGTGTGTTTGTGGTCAACTTTGGTGTGTTTGGTTTGAGCAATGGGGTTGGAAAATTGTTGAGTTGGTAGCTATTTCTAGTTGTTGGTGTATCCCTTCTTTTCTCTTGCATCTTTCGTGTTTGTGATTGTTGTCTTTATTGTGGGATTTCTTGTATTGAGTTTGTTGTGGGGATTCTATCCTTCCCTTCTTATTCCTTAGAATCATGTACAATCCCACCACGTCTAATAAAAGAACTCGGGCAGCAGCAAGTGCATCTGATAATGAGTCTATTCCTCATTTACCCCATACGATATCTGATGAAGCCAATAGGATGTGGTATGATGTCAAACTAGAAAATAAACTTGTAGTTGAGCGCACTATAGAAACTCTTCAAGAAAGTCAAGTAGGGGTCCTCGCTCACTTTCAGGCTACGGGGTGGAGCACAGGGGGTTACAATGCCTGGGGAATACTACCCTAACCTAGTTAGAGAATTCTACACCAACATGTTCCTCAAATTCGACCCGTATAAAACTGACATAACCAATACTATAAAAGGGGATATGATTCATCAAGACCAAGCCATCCTCGTACACATTCTAGATATACCTAATGAGAGGCATTCGGTTTTCTATAAGTGTGCTTCCACTAGTATTTCCGAGGACCCAACTTAGGCCTATTATGAGGCATTAGATATGTTTAGTGTCCAAGCACAGGCCACAGGAAAGAAGATAGTATTACTTCTCATAAGCACAAATATTGCACCTCGATGTCCCAAACAAACTAATAATTTGAGGATGATTGACATTTATATCATGGATTAGATGAGCGGACGTTCCCCCTTCTCGCTTCCCTCTTTGCTTATCCTTCTATGTGATGTAGCTTGTAGCCCTGTGGCTAAAAGGTTATTGGTTTTCCTTAATCTTATCTTGTGTTTTTCACCACTTTAATGTTGATTTTTCAAGTGAACTACGAGAAACAATCTCCGGTTCGGACGTCATTACCAAGAACACCACAGAACAAAGCAGTTATTGGTGGGATAATGATGAAAGGAGGTGGCACTTGGTGGTTAAACAAGGGGTGATGAGCATGACCACGAAACAATAGAAGCGGTTGAGGATGACGACGAGGACAATTTTTGTGCCGAGTGATTGATCGATTGGAGCATCTATAAATCCAACTAGAGGTGATCCAGATGCAATTCTAGCTCCACCAAAAGACGACCTATACTTGACTTAAAAGTGTGGAGGAGATGATGCAGAGCTAGCACAACATGCTCATTTACCTTTATAGGCGCTTCTCATCTGATGTGTGATCCAGTGGTGGCAGTATTTCTGTGCCATGAGGGATTTTTCCTTTTTTCCTTTCTATTTCTTTTTTTTTAATTTTTAGTCATTTGATTTAGTATTATTTTATTTAGCTCTGGGATTGCTTCCCTGAGTCCTTTATTGTCTTTGTTTTTATGCTTTCTTTGTCTTTTCGTTTTGGGATTGCTTCCCGTATGTGTTTTTTTTTCACCATTTTTTGATTGTTTCCTATGTGTGATTGTTTCTTCTTTCCAGGATTGCTTCCCGTTCATGTTTTTTCTTTATTTTTTTCTCCTTATGTTTACTTAATTTTCTTTTAGTTTGTTGTTTTTCTTGTTTTTGTTTTTGTTTGGTTGTTGTCCCTACATTGAGGACAATGTGGTTTAAAGTGTGGGGGATGCATAGCATATGTGTTTCTTTAGTTGTGTGACATTTTCTTATAGATAAAAACCCAAAAACATTAAAATTTTTGAAAATTTCCAAATAATATTGTTGTTTTTTATTTTAAGTTTTTTAGTTTCCTTTGATAGTTTTTATTTAAGTTGAAAATCCAAAAAAATAAATCAAATATTCTAAAAAAACTCCAAAAAATATTTTATTTTGTGTTTTTCCTTTTGTTCAAAACTTTAGAGAAACACAAAAATGTTTTCACTTTGGTTTGTAGTTTACCCTTTAAGATTTTCATAAAATCAAAATTCCAAAAAAAATTTCATTTTTCAACGTCAGCATTTGAGAGCTTGTAGATTTTACTTTAGTCACATAAAGCTTTGAAGACACTTGATGCTTAGGTTTTGTGTCATATCATGCACTTGTGTGAACTTTTATAGTTTGATGGTTTATTTGCCCATACGAATGTCTTGTTAGTAGATAAATGTTTTGTGAATTTTGGATATTAGTTTAATAATTTACTTCTATGCATGCCCTGAGATTTATCTTGTCACACTTTGAAGCAAAATTATGTCTAGTTTAGGTTGACCCCATAAATGAAGGTCTTAGGCCTTCTTTGAGCTGTTTGATCCTTTCTTGCCTACCCTTTAATGTTAAATCCTTCATACCCTTTTTAGCCTAAATTGTATAAGGGTTCTAACCGTTCCTTTCTTTGTTTTTAAACTCACACGATATATTAGACCCTCTGTTGCGAGAATTAATGAATTCCTATATCTTTAAGTCGCTTATAAGTAAGATACATAGATAAGTGTGGGGGAGAAAGTGGAGATGAGTGTTTTATATAGAGGGGTATTTTGAGAAAGTTGTGAGAAAGAAATCAAATAATAGTTAGGTGTGAAATGAAATTCTATATGTTGATCGAAGCTTGTGACTCTCAATCTCAATTTTTTGAAAAAGAAATAAAAATTGAGGAAGAAAGAAAAATGAGAAAAAGAAGAGATAAAAATGAGAAAAAACTAAATAGTTTAAATATTTTTTTCTTGAAAATAATCGTTATACACTTCTCCTTATTACCATAGAGCTTCTTTATACTTCATTTAGGATTGAGAATAATAGTTGAAAGTGTTAGGTGGGATTGCATATTGTTGAAAATAGTGAATCAAATGAGAGGTAACCTGTTCCTGGAGTAAAGGGTAAAAGAGAGTGAAAAGCGACTTGAGGGTTATTTTAGATTAGAACTTAGGGTTGTGCATTAATCTCTCCTCTCTTTACTTTCTGTTTTTCCTTTCCTTTCGTTTGGTATCCTTTTATGTCCTTAGCCTAACATTACAAGCCTGAAAGTCCTACCAACTATGGGGATGACTCTAGTTGGACCAAATAGCTAATAGGTAGTGGAAAATTGAGCTTAAGGGTATTGTTGTTGAAGTGAATTGTGTTGTTAATTTCCTTACATTCCCTTAGCATTTGTTAAAACTTGAGATAAGTAGACACACACACACGCGTTGTTGATTCACAATCATTTACATGAGATGTTTGGTGGATCATTAAAGTTTTATAAATTATACTTGGATTAGTTGCGTGATTCTTGTGAAGTTTGAACTTATTCAATTGTGATGAAGTCGTTTCTCTTAAGTTGTTAAAAAGTTTGTTTTTACTTTGATTGTTTTTTGTGATTTCGAGTTTTGTTATTTCTTGGAAAGTTGCATTCGGTCTTTGTGTTTTTAGGTTGTTGCTTCAGTTCAATTAGATTGAACAGTTTCTTCAGAGAAAATTCAGAATTCTTTGGGTGAATTGAGAGAGAAGTTCGGGCGAAATTCCGCATCATCGATTCTTCAATCAAAACTCCTAAGCATTCTAAACTCTTATTTATGTTGAAATTTATGAATTCCTTGTTGAAATTTATGATATTTATGATGTTCAGGTATTCTTTTGTGTTTACAAAGGCTTGAACCATAGATGACCTTGGCATGGTTTTCTTTGGAATTTATGGATTAATATGTTGAATTAATAGTTGATTTTTGTTTAATTGTTGTGTTTATGTTATCGATATTTACCGGTAATTGATACTATCACATTAGATTGTTTTGAATTGACAAAGAAAGAACATCTAGGGCTTAAATTAAACAATAGAAATTGGTAGGTAATTAGAGATAATGGTTGCGGTTTCGAGGACTAATAAAGAAATCTAATTCACTCTGGCACTTGATTCATTCATAATTTAGGGAGTGAAGAGATTCTTCTCTAGTGAACTAAGAGAATAGTGGATTTTCAGTTAGAGATAGGATTAATCCTAATAAACGAGTGAGACCCAATCAACAATTAACTATTTTTCCAAAGTTTTCAATCAATTTAGCTAAGGAATTCTAGGGTTTAGGGTTTATATTTAGTTTTATTTTGTTCAAAACCTTTTCAAACATATTGGATTTGATTAAACAATGAAAGAATATTTATTACTATTGCTTCTCCGTCCCCAGAGTTTGATAACCCGAAAGGTTCTCCAGTACTACAATAATAGGTACACTTGCCTGTTATGTGATAATTTTATAGTAGTCCTATAATTTAACAACATTGCCCGAACTTCTTTTGGTTGGTCTCAAAAGTGGGATCACAAACCTTCGAGACATTTTCTTCCATCTTATTCATTATATAAAGTGTTATTTTGGAGAATACTTCTTTATTCAAAAAATTAGCGAAAACATAAGTTTAATGCCGAGTGATATCATTAATTTGGTTTCAAGGAAATTGCATCAGCCAAGTGGAACATCATGAAATAGCATCGATTTTTGGGTCTATCCACAAAATTAAAATTTTATTTTCTTTGCTTAAATAGATATTATTTCTTTGGTTTATGCGTGTCTGTGTGTATATATAAATTTGAAGCCCACAAGGAAATTAGATGCAAGGTGATCAATTTAGGTTCACATAGAAATTTCTAGCCTAATTAAAATTAATTATCTGTAAACTTTTCTATTATAGAAAATCCATTAGGATTAGCCTCTTTAAACCTTTTTATAAGCCTCTCTTAATTCTTTTATGATAGTAAAAATTTCCGCCCAACGCAAACCTATATTAGAGGGCATTTATTGCTATTTTCTCTTTTTTATTATAGTTTGTAATAAGTGTATATGAAAATTTTTAATTCTTAGTTCTATTGTGTTGAGCTATCTTTACGTAACAACGAACTATGAAAAGTACGTAAATCCATTTTTAAAATTTTCTATTTAGTCCTATTCTTATTTTCTCCTAATTTATTTCCTACTATTTAATATATGGTTTTTCCTTTTGTATGTTTAGCATTAAAAATGGCCTTTTTTTCTTCTTGGGAATCTAAAATTTTTCCCTTTTCTGCACTTTCGTCAAGTGTATAATGGAAATTGTTATCTTCGGGTTCGATGAAGTGGTTCTTTTCTTTGTCATCTTTAGTAGTTTTATCTTTACCTCACTTCAAATTAGTGCTTCTCCATCCTAAAGGGTCAAGTAGATTCTACTTCGACCAACTACTGAATGAGCTTCTATAATTTGTTTGTTCTTGTCAAGGAAAAATCTATAACATGAAATAAGGGAGCGTCGAAAGCTCGATGGAATAAAAGAAAATTCTTCACGATAATGCTTTATATGAGTATTATGGTTAACGAGGCGTATCCGACTTCTACTAAACTATTGTTGTCATCTCTTTATTATATTTTTCATTTAATACAAATTGAATTATTGGAATTTACTCTTTTTTTAAAAAGCCCATACTAACTTTGGAACCATTGATGAATTAGTAGTATGAACTCATTTAGAGATGTGGATGAGTTCAAATTCTCCCAATAATCCCTCCCTTTGGTCTAGAGGATTAGTAGATGACTCCCCTTCAAACAACACTTAGCTAAAGAGCTAACAGTTTTTGAAGAAAGATTCTAATATTTCCCTTAAGGAAGAATCAACAAACGCTAGAAAACCTTCACTTACCGTTCAAAATAAAAGAGACCTAAACGCAAGTAACAACTACTAAAGAGTAGCCACCTCTTGTATATCTGGAATTGAAGATGATCAATGGAACCCTTGAATTTCCTTTCAAGGTTGCCTAACTACACTAACTAGATGATCACTCTAGTAGAAAATGAGAAGAATAAACCCTAAAGAAAGCCCTAGGAGCTCTAAAAAACATAAGCTGTAGTTTTTACTTAATGTTTCATTCAATACCCTTCAAATGGCTGCCATAAGTAGTATATATAGGTTCCTGGGTGATTAACACTAAGCCCTAGCTACTAATTGAAAGTAAGGGAAGTAAATGGGCTCTTTTGGCCACTTAATTACAAGTATAGGATTTAATAAACCAAGTTTGGAAGTTAAAATAAGCTTAGAATCTTCAAATAGTCGGTGCAGCTGAGACTTACCGTCGACGATAGGTCCGACCTACCATTGGCGGTAGGTGTTGTTTGCTTGGCACTCATTGAACAGAGACCAATCGACGATGGTAGGTGAAGGCCTACCGTCGATTGTAGGGTGTGTTCTTGAGTCCAATTACAATTTGAGACATTTTTGTCTTCCATACTTGCTTCTTTTGGTTCCCTCTTGTGCATCATGAACTTTAGGAGTATTTTGGTGCCTCTTCGGTCTACATCTTCTCCTTCGAATGCATTTCTACGTACAACCTTGAAAGTTCTTCCCGAGCAAAGCTACTCTCCTCTTCTATCTTCCTTGCCATCAACCTTGTAACCGGTCCTTGGAAGATCTCCATGTTCTCATGCTCATCTCGGGTCACACCATACCCCCTCTTTTTAAATGGATTCGTCCTCAAATCCAATCATTCAAATAACCACAAGAGGCAGGTAACATTAGAAGTCGAAGCATTAAAAGAAGCAATACTATGAAGATGACTAAAGTACTCAAGAATTAGACAAGAAACTAATGCATGAAGTTTATTAGCCAAATCCAAAATAAATCAATGCAATCAACCCTTCCTCAAACGGTGTATGAAATTTAAATGATGTATAGCTATAAAAGTTCAAGAAAAGACTATCCAAGAAAGAATGATGCATATAACAACTTTGCTTTACAAGAGTTCTCCCAAGGAGAACACAATTAAAACCATGGAAATCTTGTAATTCAAGCACATCAATAATATCTTCCAAAATTTCTTTAAAAGGACGATTGGAATGGGATCCTCTATTTTTACGTAGATGTCAAAGATAAGAAGAAAAGGTTTTGTAGAAGTGTTCGCTCAAACGTTGAGTAAGGAAGTTTAAAATGACGTCTCTGGGAACATCCTTGTAGATTTTTTTCAAAGTGAGTACCAACACCCAAACCCTTGAAAGGTAAAGGATAAAAGAAACTCATAACTTTGAAATATATTTGCAGCTATGCATTAAATTCAAGAACTTAGAAGTGCTCTTCTTTAAAAGGATAATGATAATGAAAATATATATTCCACATGACAACAAGAGCATCTATATTGAAGAATGAACTTTATACTTCTCGAATTCCACAACATCAAGATTGAGATGAGGAGATATAGATACAAAGCTTTCAAGAGTCCAAGATTTTCTACATTCCTCCTCAAAAACCCCTTTTCTCCAAGAACTCTTTGAAACGAAGATGATACAACAAAGTAGCTCAAAATTCATATTTCAGAAATAAGGCACAAGAGTTCTTCCAAGACAAGGAAAGTGAAGTTTCATTCTTCCAAATCAACTCTTCGAAAGATTTGTGGTAAAACAAGGAGCTATCAATTTCATGATTCAAAGATGAAGCACAAGAGTTCTTTTGAAAAAAAAAAACAAATGAAACGTCCAACTTCCAACACCAAGCCTTTAAAGTACATAGTAGAAAGGATGTTTGTCAACAAAATCTTTCCAAGTTTGTTCAAAAGACTCTTTTTCCGAGATAGTTTTCACAAATGCACAAGGACTAGCTTGAAGCTTTTCAAAACTGACTCTCAATTTTTTTTTCAAAATCATCCCTCAGGATGAATTTCTTGATGTGTGAATGATAGAATTCAAAACCTTGGGTATTTTCAAACAATGTTTCCAAAGATTCAACCACATTTGATAGCTCATGTTCATCCAAAGGAAATTCAGTTTGTTCACTTAAAAAGTAAAAAAGTTTGTTAGGAGTGGCAAACCCAATGAAATCTTTCATGAAAACCTTAATGAAAGATAAGACATGTTTAATGGAAAGAAATTTCAATGTGGTCCCTCAAAGGGGAAAAAGGATGATTAGAAAGGATAAATCCATCAAGATCCTTCATGAAAGTAGCAAAGAAGGTTAAGAGAAACTTCATATATAAATATCTCGAAGTCCCTTAAAGAAACTTCATGACATAAATACAAAGGTTAAGAGAAAAGCTTATTGTTATGCCTACATGGATGATGCGAAGCTCTTTCTTGGAGCTCTTTCCTTGATCTTCAATTCCTAGCAAAATAGAAGTTTCATTAGCCATATTGAAGTTATAGTCATGAACTCTAGGAATTTTTAAAGAAATATTACAAAATGAAGAATTAAACTCAAGAAAATATTTCTTTTCAAGTTCCAAGTGAGTTAAGAAAAGTGAAATGATCTCCATTTTCTATGAAAACAAGTGAGAAGAACTTAATTTCCTAAAAGAAAATAACAAGACACAAGTAAGAGTTAGAAGGAAAGAAGCTTATTGTTTTGATGGAGTTGTAGCCAAGTCTTCCCTCTTGATTCTCTCTTGGTTCTCCCAAATTCTGCACAAAAGAGAATTCACTAACAAGAGAAGAATTAGTTTGGTTAGCAAAGAAATTCATTTCCTCACTTTTTTCAAATACAACTAGCTCTTCTTTTGAATTCTCTCATTTTTCTTCGCTCATTTCTTTTGTTCTCTCAATCTTCTCAAGACCATTCTCTTCTTCTTGTACACACTCATCGTTTTCAAGCTCCTCAAATGAAGAAGAAATGGAATCAAAGAAACATGATTCTCTATCTACGCCCTCTTTTCTTTCCACTCGTTCTTTTTTCTTAATCTTACTCTCTTGAAAGAAGAGAGATGGATCCAAAGATATTTAATCTCTCAACTATAATCTCTTTCCTTTTAATGCTCACTTTTCCCACACATCTCTCATTCTTTTCTTTTGAGCACTCATGTTCCTCCCCACAAAATCACCATCTCAACACCCTTTGTTGTTCTTATTCTCCTTGCATTCTCTCTTTTACTTTGTTTAGATCTTCAATCACTTGAGTAGGAGAGAGAGTTTTAAGGGTATGTTTAGGACAACCCCTTTCAATAGAGTATGTCCTCTTGACACCATCATAGGAAGTCTTCTTTGTATCTATCCATGGTTGTCCGAACATCAAGTGGCTCACTTGCATTGGAATAACATCACAAAGTCTCATACATATTTCTTCCAATGGAAAATGATACCCATACCTGTGTAGTAACCTGCATCTCTTCATGACCAATTAACCACCTTAAGCGATTGGGCTTAGGATACTCCATGGTAGGTAACTCAATTTCTTTAATAGGTAGGCACTAGCTAAGTTTGTACCACTTTCTATATCAATAATGGTGTGACAAGCTTTGTTAGCGATGTTGCATCTAGTATGGAACAATCTCTCCCTTTGATGAATAGGCACTCCTTCAAGGCCTTGAGAACCAAGATTTCTCATGACCACCAATGACCCTCCATACCCATTAAGTTTTGAGACCAAGCCTCCATCACAATTCTTCCTATCCATATCTCTATCAACATTGTCACCCCTATACATTAACCTTCTATCAAACCGTTGATTTATTTCCATAGCTTCTATTCCTATAAAAGGCATTCATACTCTTTAAATACCTCCACTTTTCATCACGATCATTTCTATCGTAAGTAATAAAGTTATATCCTTCAGGAGTATGGGCACCATGATTAGAGACTTCATTGTATTTCTTATACTCTCTTTGGTAGTTCTTTTTTTCATACGTGATTGTAATATTGACTCCTACAGAATAGAAAACATGTGATAGAAACAAAGGACCTCACCACTTCCTTAGTGTATCTCTCAACTTTGATTCACTGAACCCTCATGTATCACTAACACTCTTCGGCTTTTGTAATAAGAATCTCACCCTCTTGCCTTTTTCTATTCCTCACCTTCTAAGGATTTCTTGTGTAGTTTCTAAGTCTCTCAGTTCACCACAACAAAGCACCAAGAAAGTACAAACAAGAAGCCTAAAAAAACAACATGAAGTCAAAAAAGTAAGGGGCATTTTTACAAACACTAAGAGTGCATAGATTTCCAAAAACAATTTTCAAGGGCAGGAGTCAATGAAAAGATCATCTTAACAAGGAAAACAGCAAATCAAACCGCCAATTGAACAAAGGAATGATTCAAAACAACTTCAAACACAATTGGAAGCACAATTCAAAGAAGATCTCATGAGTACAAGAAAATTCCAGAAAACAGGGGGTCAATGCCACCCTTCACCATTTTTACAATAACTCAATCAATACTGAACGAAATGGGTTCAAATCTGTTGGAAAATCTTACCAACTCGTCAAGCTTTTAAACGCAATAAATTTTATTGAAATATGACTTCATTTGGTATAATTTTCATAACTATGTTTCAATGCCTTATGCCCGAAGCAGTTTTTCCAGATTTCAGATAACTTCATTTTTCTTTGCATTTTTCTTCTCTAATCGATTTTTCAACATACAAAAGCAGTAAATTCCCCTCAAAGAGAGTGTCCCTGATACGACATGGTATGACCTCATTTGGAGATGTGGATGAGCTCAAATTCTCCCAAGAATCCCTCCCTTTCGTCTTGAGGATTTGTAGATCACTCCCCTTCAAACAACACTTAGCTAAGTAACTAACACCTTTTGAAGAAATTTCTAGTATTTCCCTTGTGGAAGAATCAACAAAGGCTAGAAAACCCTCACCTATCCTTCGCAATAAAAGAGAACTAAACACAAGCAACAACTACTAAAGAGTAGCCACCTCCTGTATATTAGCAATTGAAGATGATCAATGGAAGCATGAATATGAGGCTTTTGTTTAAAGAACAGCAAAAGGTTTGACTTGGGAGTTCTGATTAATCTTGTTGGGTAGCAATACGTATGAATAGTGTTGCGAAGCATGAATACCTTGGGGTGTACAGTAGTAAATTGATGCCACATCGGGAAGCTGATAACCATGGCAAGATATATGACCGTGAAAATTCTTTATTTCTTTTTTTTATTTTGATTATCTATTTACAACTTCAACACATTGTTGGAAATATCAGAAACCATCTAGAGATTTCTTCTTTCCTATTCTTCACATAAAATGTCCTTATGAAAGCCACTTCTTTCTTAAAAAAAATCAATGATCAGACAAGATGAATGACAAATGAAGTCACTAATATATTTGAAGTGATGTTGCATCTTCCAAGTGGAGAGATGTGCGAGAAGCACTTGTTTTTTGTTCGCATGCATGAATTTGTAGATATAAAGTTTAAGCTCACATTCAAATTCAAAGCATTGTGAACAAATTTGAGCTCTCAAAAGAGTTCTCTTTCTCTCTCTCTCTCTCTCTCTCTCTCTCTCTCTCTCTCTCTCTCTCTCTCTCTCTCTCTCTATTATTTCTTTATTAAATACTTATTGAATTTTTAGCATTTACTCTTGTTTTTTTTAAGAACCCCGTAGTAACATAAGAACCATGGATGAATTTGCTATCTAGTCAGTAAGATATAAGGATCTATTGAAGGTAGTACACGATACAAGCAATCGAAATGTGGAGTCATATCTTGATGTGGCCTTAGATTCATTTGACCATCTATTTTGTCGCTAGTGTCGTATCTTTGATTGTAAATTCCATGGATGTTCATAAGGACTTGTATTTCCTACCGAGAAATAACTTTAATTATGCTCTGCAGAACAAAAAAAGATCAATGTGGCCCATACTACTTTCAACTGGTCTCTAAAGGTAGATCCCATGGCAAAGGAAGTTGTGAGCCGAAGTTGTCAATGTCTTTTGTGGCAGATTGGAAATATGATCCTTATGTTTGCCGAAATTGCTGTATCAGTTGCAATGATGACACTCGTGGCACTTTTTTCAAAGAGTCTATAAGTATGAATGAATATTATGTTTCTCCATAAACAAAAAGAAAGGGGTATACCTCAGAGTTCTGATTTATCTGGCTAGGGAGAAATCCTTAAGAATAGTGATTAAAAGCATGAATACATTGGGTAATGCACTAGTGAATTGATGGCACATCGGCAAGCTGATAAGCGTGGCAAGATATATGACCGAGAAAATTCTTCATCTCTTTTTAATTTTAATTGTCAATTTTTTTCTTGATCTAAATCGACAATCTCTATCTTTTTCTTTCCTTTTAAAACTTCATGACAAAATGGTTAAAGTATCAAAAACCGTCTAGAGATTTCTTCTTTCTTATTTTTCACATGAAATGTCCTTATGAAGGCCACTTCTTCCATAAAAGGAAATCATTGATCAGACAAGATGAATACCAAATGAAGTCACTAATCTTTTTTAAGCGATGCTGCATCGTCCAAGTGGAGTAATGCGCGAGAAACACTTGTTTACATTTTAGATATTAAAATACCTTTTCAATATCTTTGCATAAATATAATTTGTTTTCATGCACGTGCATGCGCGTGTAGTTATTAAGTTTAAGCACGCATTCGAATTCAAAGCATTGTGAACAAAATTGAGCCCTCAAAAGAGTTCTCTCTTTTTATTATATCATTATCTAATACTCATTGAATTCTTAGCATTTACTCTTTTATTTAAAGAAACCGTGATAACTTAAGAACCATGGATGAATTAGCTATGAACTCAAGGTAAGATACAAAGTTCTATTGAAGGTAGTAAATGATACAAGCAATCTGAATGCAGAGTCTTATCTTGAAAAGGATCTTGATATTGCTATATATTCATTTGACAATCTATTTTGCAGCCAGTGTCGTGTGTTTGATTGTAGATTATATGGATGTTCACAGGAACTCATATTTCCTGTTGAGAAAAAAACTTTAATTGTGCTATGTAGAAAGCAAAAAGGATCAATGTGGCCCACACTACTTCTGGCTGTTTTATGAAGCTAGATCCCATGGCAAAGGAAGTTGTGAGCCGAAGTGGTCAATTTCTTTTATGGAAGATTGGAAGTATGATACTTATGTTTACCGAAATTGTCGTATCAGTTGCAACGATGGCACTCTTGGCACTCCTTTTCAAAGAGGCAATAAGTGTGAATGAATGAATTTTATGTTTCTCCATATAAAAAACAAAGGGTTATACTTGGGAGTTCTAATTAATATGGCTGGGAGAAATCCTTAAGAATCGTGTTACAAAGCATGAATACCTTAGGAGTGCACTAGTGAACTGATGCCACAGCGGGAATCTGTAAAGGATGTCAAGATACATGACTGTGAAGTATTCTTCATTTTTTTTTAATTTTAATTATCTATTTCTTTCTTGATCTGAGTCGAAAATCTTTATCTTTTTCTATCCATTTACAACTACAAGACTTTGTGGGAAATATCAGAAACCGTCAAGAGATTTCTTCTTTCTTGTTCTTCAAATGACATGTCTTTATGAAGGCCACTTTGATCGGAATTTTTTTTACTAAGTTTTAACTCAATACTTGCAAGTGTACAAGATCAATATAATATGGAAGTATCAGGGTATCGAACCACATAGAAAGGCTTAACTATTTAAATTACTATCTTCTCAAATTAATTTTATAAAAAAGAAGATTGAAATTTTATTATCTAAAATTATTCTGAAATTAATTATAACTAATGAATAAAATAAATATGTTAAAAATAACAAGAGATTAAAGAAAGAATATGATTTAGAACCTTGAACCAACCACTAACCTTATATAAAAATGCTTACATTTTACTTAGGGGAAAAGATTAAACCTTTATGTGGTGATCTAGGCTACCAGCTTCGATTCACTAAAGAAATATATTGTGCTTAAATGCATGACATAATCCATCTAACCATTAGCATGACTTATTCAATTCTATGACACAAATCATCTAATATTAGCATGAACTATTCAATTTGAAAACCCACAATATACTTGCAAAAAATCACATATCTCTCATACTCAAGACTACAAGAATTAAGCATGGATAAAAGTAACAACTAACCAAATAATTATTCTACAAGAACAACCACAAAGAATTTATTGTATTAAAACAAGAATATCCCAAGATATGTAATCACATAAATAATATAATAAATCTCTCAAAAAGATTTTAAAAATAAATTTAGTTTATGACTAAAGGGAAAGAAGGAATCAATTTATTGGAATAAATCATGGCTCTTTCTTCAACCGAAACTACTGCCGATTTTGCACAGCCACTGCGTCCGAATTTCTGCGTCTTCAGCCAATTTTCAGAAGTTGCAGTTGCTTCTCGTCCTGCTTCAGCTTCAAGTTGTAGTTGTTTGCGCAGCTGCTTTGAAATCCTCAAGCTGTAGCTGCTGTTTCTTCAACTTCTACCTGGACTGCTTCTGCTGCTGATTCAGCAGCTGCTCGTTGCTTTGAAGTTTCTGCTGCCACCTCCTGCTTCAGCTGATTTCTGCTATTTTTCAACTGCTGTGAAATTTCTGGCGCAGCTGCTGATCTAGCTGCTTCTGCGTGTGTTGCTGCTCCGGTCTTCTCCAACAGCAGCCGCCTCTCCTCTCTTTATATTTTTTATTTTTTTTCTTCTGCTTTTGTTTTTTCTATTTCTTGTGCCACAGCAGCTGCTGCTGTTTTTGTCCGCCCCTCTTCTCTTTTTTCTGGCGCAGCTTCTCTCTGAACAGCTTCTTCTTCTAATCCTTTTTCTAATCCTTTTGTAACTCTTTTTTTCTTTCCTCTTCCTATTATAATTCCCTTTCCTCTTTCTATCGTGATTCTTTGTCCTTTTCAATTTCTTTTTTTTCTTGTGGCAGCCCAATTCTAATCTTAGGCTTGCCTGCACGCTGTCCTTCTTGACCGTGGGCCTTTTTCTCCTCTTTATTTGTACATTGCATCATTTAATGAGCTTCTTTTCCTTTATCACCAAAATAAAATAAAATAAATATAATAATTATACTTAATAAATAAAATATTTTTAAAGGCTAATAAGTAAAACTTAAATTGTTTATTTGTACAAAAAATGGACTTTATTCTCGCCAACCTAAGTTTTGCTAGTCCTCAAGCAAAAATAAAAGAATAAAAAGAAAAACTAACTAGTCACTTTCGTAGGACTCACAATTGCACTTAGCATGTGCAACAAGCCCTTTAAACTCCTAAGTTACCCCTAGCAGACAAGTATGGTCTCGTGAGGGTTTGCAGATGACATACCTACAAAGTCGAATACGCAAAAAGTTTTAGAAAGATATAGAACAATCCAAATTAAGTACCCTTCATCAATATCTCAAACTTATCAAGACAAGTACTCTTTCTCTTATTTTCAAACTCAAGTAACAAGCAAATATTCAATTATCTCCTATAACTAACACAAGACTTGTGGACGGTGTGATCGTGGTCATTAGAGAGTATAAAATAAATACTAAGAAAAATTTTCAAATTACACATAGAAGACAAATCTCAAAGAGAGTTCATTCCATAAGCTCACCCTTTGTACCATCTATCCCTTAATCAAGGATTCTCAACTCAACTCAGATCATGTAGGACTTTAAAGATTGTAATGTAAGGTTAGGGCATTGGTTATCAAGCGAAGGTAAGGAATTCAAAATCAAAGAAAAGAGAGCTTACAAAGAAGATGGATATTTTGAAAATTTCGAACAAACATTCTAACATTGTTTATGTTCTTTTTTTTAGTAATACATTCACCAACTACCATCTTTTTTTCTCAAAATTTCATTATTTAAGGCCATTCTTTTTTTTACATTCATAAATTCGGGCCTCTTGAATTTTTTTTCTTTGCACTTTATGACTTGTAACAATCATGTATCAACTGAATACACTTATTTTTCTTCTTTTAGCGTAAAAGTCATATATAATATTCTTTTCCTTCTCCCTTTTGTCAAAATAACTCATTCTCTTCCATAACACAAAAAAAAAAAAAAAAAACAATAATCCAACATGGAAGCACAAGTTAGAAGTTTGCATTAAACTCTCTACAAGATTAAGGGCTAATATTTAAGTAGTTTAAAGAAAGAAATAATATTTAAGGCTAGAAAGGGTACTAAGGTAAAAATCATAAGATTTGGTAAGCTTGAAAGGCACAAACGATTCAAAGAAGGCCTATGACCATCGTCTCTCAGCCAAACAAGGAAACTTTTCTATTTCGCCTCAAGAGGTACTAAAGTGAGTTCTAAAATGTACGGAAGAGATCTATCAACCTTATGTAGCTCAAAAATAATGTAAAGTATTTATTAAATATTAACAATAACCCATGTGCTTAAGTGTAAGTCGTGCAAAAGTTATAACAGATATAGAACATAAGTCCATCACCCTAATTAAAAGTAAGAAAACAAGTACTTTTCTCAACTTATTCAAGACATTTTTAAAGGAACTCAAAAAGAATCATTCTTTAAGTGAAATCATATTTTTTTTAAATAATGTAAAAAAAATAATGAAATAAAATGAAATAAAAAATCAGCAAAAATTGAAAAAAAAATGAGAAAAACGAAAAATAATAATAATAACTAACACCAGAATAAAAGTATCTTCTCCCCTACACCTAGACTTTACATTGTCCACAATGTGATAAAAGAATGTCAGGAGTAGAGAAGAGACAAAGAAAAGAACACAACTTGGTACAAAAGACAATATTAGTGCATGTTCATAGGAGTAGTAGACCATATCTGTAATCTCCATGATAATGATCTGTTGTCTGATTACCCTACAAAACAAACACTTCATACCTTTCTACCAATCAAGTGAGATAAAAATAAATAAACAAATATATAAATAAAACAAAATAAAATTTGGGTTGCCTCCCAAAAGTGCTACTTTTAAAGTCTTCAGCCAGATTCCCTAATTCTTTTACATTCAGCTAGGATCTATTTCTCTCATATTAGGCTCATGATTCACAATCCAAGAAGAATTTTCTAATGGAGCATGCAAGCAAGGTTAGAATTAGCATCCTCATTGTACATTAGGTTTTCTTTCTCAATAGAAGTATATTCTTTTGAACATATTAAAGGTAGAGCTTCTTCAATTAGTTCATCAATTGCATCACCAAATGACAATCAGAATCATCTTCCATAGAAGGTTGTGAAGAAGCTTTGAAAATATTTAATCTAACCCTCATATTCATCAAAGAGACATACATAACCCCAGTTCTACAATTAATAATGGCATCGGTAGTAGCCAAGAAAGGACGATCTAGAATAATGGGGATATGATTCTGAGAAGATCTACCAGGTTCCATCTCTAGGACTGCAAAGTCTACAGGAAGACACCTTTATTAATTTGAACTAAAACATCATCTATCCTCCCCCTAGGTACCTTGATAGACCTATCAGCTAATTGTAAGGTCATATCAACTAGTTGCAATTCCCGAAATCCTAACTCTTCATAAACAAAGTATGGAAGCAAGTTAACACTAGAACAAAAATCTAGGAGCGCCCTATCTATTTTATGATTAACAATAAGACATGGGATAGTAGGGACACCAGAATCTTTATATTTAAGTGGAGTATTCTATTGCAAAACGGAGCTCACCTGTTTAGTTAGTAAGATTTTCTTAGAAACATTACTTTTAGATTTTCTTTTAAAAGTACACATGTCTTTAAGAAATTTCGCATAGGATGGAACTTTCTTAATAACCTCTAAAAGTGAAAGATTAATTTTAACTTGTTTGAGAGTTTCCAAAATATCTTCCATTTTATTAACCTTTTTTAGATGTGGGAGTGGTAATAAAGCTTGTGTATAAGGAACATTTTGCTTATATGAATCCGTAGGAGATTATTCTAGAGTCATAGAATCAGAGGAAGAAGCTAGTTCCTTCTCTATTTTTCCTTTCAATTTTAGTCCCTATATCAAGTCCATCAGTTTTGTTTTCATTTAACTTACCATCTTTAATAGGTTCTCCTACTTTATTATCTACCAACTTCCCATTTCTAAGAGTGATTATAGCTTTAACTTGCTCATGATGATTAGCTCTAGGGTTTTCTATTGGATGACTAGTAAGCTTACCCTCATCTCTTCTACTTATTGCATTAGTCAGTTGCCCTATTTGAGTTTCTAACCCAACAATAGATTTAGTGTGTGAGTCTACAATTTGTGTCATAGCTTCTAGGCCTTTCAAAGCAGATAAGACTTTTTCTTCAAACATAGAGTTTCCACTTTGAGAAGGGTGAGGAGGTATATACCTTTGAGATTTAAAACTAGGGGGAGGAATCATACCAGATTGTTTTTTTGTTGATAATGTTGCTGGCTTAATTGATCTTCACTTCCTTGTTGCCTCTAGGAGAAATTAGGATGATTTCTCCAGACTGGATTGTATATATTTGAATATGGGTCGTTCTGCCTGTAAAATCCTTGAGCTGCATTGACTTGTTCCTGCACAAATTCTGGAAATAGTGAAGCACTAGGATAGTCATAGAGAGTATAAGAAGGACTAGAGCGAATTGCACAAACACATTGCACATTAGGAGAATTAGTAGGCAATGTAATGTATTCAAAGCTAGCAATTGGTCAAACTTTTTAGAAAAGGCATCAACTTTCAAAGAAAGATCTACATTTTGAGAAACTTCGTACATTCCTACTCTGTTTCCTATTTGTCTAGATGTGCCTATACATGAGGATGTGGCGTGTTGTTGTGAATTATCACTCAAATTTTTAAATAAATCCCACGCCTCATCTACAGTTTTATGAAGAAAGGTACAACCACAAGAGGAATCAACCATTTGACGATTTCTCTCGTCTAATCCTGAATAAAAACTTTGTATTTGTTGCCATTTAGGGACTTCATGCTGAGGGCAACTACGAAGAAGTTCCTTAAACCTCTCTCAATTCTCATCAAATTGTTCATTATTTTATTGGGAAAAAGTAGTGATTTCTCTCCTTAACCTTGTAAGTTTACCCATAGGAAAATATTTTTTTAGAAATTCCCTAGATATCTCAGCCTATGTACCTATTCTCTTATGTGTGCAACCAATGTTTAGCCTTATCCTTCAAAGGAAAAGGAAAGAGGCACAATCTAATAGCATCCTCACTAACATTAGGCAGTTTAAAAGTAGGGTGAATTTCTAAAACTATCAATATGCTTATAAGGATTTTCAAAATCAAGCCCATAAAAAGATGGTAACATTTGAATAGTAGAAGCTTTAATTTCGAAGTGATTAGGTAGTCTATTATCTACTGGTGAGTTATAAGCATTAGGAGTAAAATATTCCCTTAATGCTCATGGATTTTCAGCCATTTTAACCTCACATGTGTCAGTGATTTTTCCTTGTGCTCTAAGTACCTTAAGTGTACACTCTATCTCATGGTCAAATTCTTTTAAATCAATAAAGATCGAACGACGATCATGCTTTAATAAACAAATTCAAGAGAGAGGAAAAAAATTACTACAAATAAGAATGAAAATTAAATTACTAAATGAAAGAATATTATAAAGAAGATAAAAATAAAAAAATGAAGACAACTAAGAGAACAAACAATTTTTTTTCTTTTTTTTCAAGAATAATAAAAAATAAAACAAATAAAATAAAAATACTAACAAATTTAAAAGACAATAACACAAGCAATTAATTTAACATTTCCCTGGCAACGATGCCAAAACTTGATCGGGATTTTTTTAACAAAGTTTTAACCCAATACTTAAGTGCAAAAGATCAATGTAATATGGAAGTATCAGGATATCGAACCACAAAGAAAGACTTAACAACTTAAATTAATATCTTCCTAAATTAATTTTATAAAAAAAATATTGAAATTTTATTATCTAAAATTATTCCTAAATTAATTAAAACTAATGAATAAAATAAATTAATTAAAAATAACAAGAGATTAACCAAAGAAGATCATTTAGAACCTTGAATCCACCACTAACCTATATAATAATAACTAAATATTACTTAGGAGAAAAGATTAAACCTTTATGTGGTGATCTAAGCTACCAGTTTTGATTTACTAAGGAAATATATTATGCTTAAATGCATGACATAATCCATCTAACCATTTGCATGACTTATTGAAATCTATGGCATAAATCATCTAAAATTAGCATGAACTATTCAATTGTAAAACCCACAATATACTTGCAAAAATCACATATCTCTCATACTCAAGACTACAAGAATTAAGTATGATTAAAAGTACAACTAGCCCAAATAATTATTCTACAAGAACAACCACAAAGAATTAATTGCATCAAATCAAAAACATCACAAGATATGTAATCACATAAATAATATAATAAATCTCTCAAAATAAAATAACCAAAGTTACATGGCTAGAATTTCTTCAAGATTTTGAAAATAAGTTTAGTTCATGGGTAAAGCGAAAGAATGAGCCAATTTATTAAAGTAAATCATGGCTCTTTCTTCAACCGAAACTGCTGCTGATTTTGCACAGCCGCTGCGTCCGAATTTCTGCGTCTTCAGCTGATTTTCTGAAGTTGTTGCAGCTGCTTCTCGTCCTGCTTCAGTTCAAGTTGTAGCTGTTTGCGCAGATGCTTTGGAATCATCAAGCTGCAGGTGCTGTTTCTTCAACTTCTGCCTGGGCTGCTTCTGCTGCTGATTCAGCAGCTGCTCGTTGCTTTGAAGTTTCTGCTGCCACCTCCTGCTTCAGCTGATTTCTACTATTTTTCTACTGCTGCGAAATTTCTGCTTGATTTCTGCGCGTAGCTGCTGATTCAGATGCTTCTGCGTGTGTTGCTGCTCCGATTTTCTTCAACAGCAGCCGCCTTTCCTCTCTTTATATTTTTTATTTTTTCCCTCTGCTCTTTTTTTTTTCTGTTTCTTGTGCCGTAGCAGCTGCTGCTTTTTTTGTCTGCTTCTCTTCTCTTTTTTCTGCCACAGCTTCTCTCTTTTAAAGGAGCTGAACAGCCTCTCCTTCTAATCCTTTTCTGACTCTTTTTTCCTTTCCTCTTCCTATTATAATTCCCTTTCCTCTTTCTATTGTGATTCTTTATCCTCTTCAATTTCTTATTCTTTTGTAGCAGCCCAATTCTAATCTTAGGCTTGCTTGTAGGCTATCCTTCTTGACCGTGAGCCTTTTTCTCCTCTTTATTTGTGGGCTGCTTCATTTAATGGACTTTTTTTCTTTTATCACCAAAATAAAATAAATTAAATATAATAATTATGTTTAATAAATAAATAAAATATTTTTAAGGACTAATAATTAAAATTTAAGGTGTTTATTTGTATCAAAAATGGACTTTATCACACTTCTTTCTTAAAAAAAATAAATGATCAGTGGAGGAGAATGCCAAATGAAGTCACTTGTATGTTTAAAGCGATGTTGCATCTTCCAAGTGGAGCAATATGTGAGAAGCACTTGTTTCGGTTAAGAAATTAAAATACCTTTTCAATATCTTTGCATAAATATAATTTTTATTTCGTGCATGTGTGTACATGTGTAGATATAAAGTTTAAGCACATATTAAAATTTCATGCATTGTAAAAAAATTTGAGCTCTAAAAAAAGTTCTCTCTCTTTATTATATCATTATTCAATACTCATTGAATTGTTAGCATTTACTCTTTTATTTAAAGAACCCGTAATAACATAAGTACTATGCATGAATTAGCTATGAAGTAAAGGCAAGATACAAAGATCTATTCAAGGTAGTAAATGATACAAGCAATTTGAATGCAGAGTAATATCTTGACAAGGATCTTGATGTGCCTTAAGATTTATTTGACAATCTATTTTGCTGCCGGTGTCGTGTCATTCATTGTAGATTACATGGATGTTCACAAGAACTTGTATTTCCTACTGAGAAAAAACCTTAATTATGCTATGCATAAAGGAAAAAAGATCAATTAGGCCCACACTCTATCTGGTCTCTAAAGCGAGATCCCGAGGCAAAGGTAGTTGTAAGCCGAAGTCGTCAATGTATTTGTGGCATATTGGGAATATGATCATTATGTTTACAGAAATTGCTGCATCAGTTGCAATGATCGTACTCGTGGATCTCCTTTTGAAAGAGGCAGTATGTAGGAATGAATTAATATTATTTTTCTCCATAAACAAAAATGAATGGTTATACTTGGGAGTTCTATTAATATGGCAGGGAAGAAATCCTTAAGAATAGTGTTACAAAGCATGAATACCTTAGGGAGTGCACTAGTGAACTGATGCCACACCGCGAATTTGATAATCGTGGCAAGATATGTGATCGTGAAAAATCTTCATTTCTTTTTAATTTTAACTATCTATTTTTTCTTGATCTGTGTCGACAATCTTTATCTTTTTCTGTCCTTTTAAAACTTCAAGACTATGTTGGAAATATCTAAAGCTGTCTAGAGATTTCTTGTTTCCTATTCTTCACATGAAATGTCCTTATAGAAACCACTTCTTTCTTAAAAAAAATCAATGATTAGAGAAGAAGAATGCCAAATGACGTCACTCATATGTTTGAAGCGATGTTGCCTCTTCTAAGTGGAGCAATACGCGAGAAGCACTTATTTTTCATTTTAGAAATTAAGATAACTTATCAATATTTTTGCCTAAATATAATTTATTTTCATGCACGTGCGTGCGAGTGTAGATATAAAGTTTAAGCACACATTCAAATTCCAGGCATTGTTAAAAAATTTTAGTTCTCAAAAGAGGTCTATCTCTTTATTATATCTTTATTCAATACTCATTGAATTATTAGCATTTACTCTTTTATTTAATGAACCCGTAATAACATAGGAACCGTGGATGAATTAGGTATGAAGTCAAGGCAAGAAATAAAGATCAATTTACAGTAGTAAATGATACAAGCATTCTTATTGCAGAGTCATATCTTGACAAGGATCTTTATGTGGCTTAAGATTCATTTGAAAATCTATTTTGATCTATGTTTTTATGTATTTGATTGTAGATTACATGGATGTTAACAAGGACTTGTATTTTCTGTTGAGAAACAACTTTAATTGCGCAATGCAGAAAGGAAAAAAGATCAATTAGGCCAACAATAATTCTGGTTGATCTCTAAAGCTAGATCCTATGGCAAAGGAAGTAGTGAGCCGAAGTTTTCAATATCTTTGTGGCAGATTGGGAATATGATCATTATGTTTGCCGAAATTACTGTATCAGTTGCAATGATGGCACCCGTAGAACTCCTTTTCAAACAGGCAATTATTATGAATAAATGAATACTATGTTTCTCCATAAACAAAAACAAAGGGTTATACTTGGGAGTTTTGATTAATATGGCTCGGGAGAAATCCTTAAGAATAGTGTTACAAAGCATGAATACCCTAGGGGCTGCACTAGTGAACTGATGCCACACCGAGAATCTGATAAGTGTGGTAAGATATATGACCGTGCAAACTTTTCATTTCTTTTTAATTTTAATTATCTATCTTTTCTTGATCAGAGTCGACAATGTTTATCTTTTTCTATCCTTTTACAAGTTCAAGACTTCGTTGGAAATATCAGAAACTGTGTAGAGATTTCTTCTTTCCTATTCTTCACAGGAAATATCCTTATTAAGAATACTTCTTTCTTAAAAAAAAAAAAAAAAAGATCAATGATCAGACAAGAAGAATGCCGAATGAAGTTACTTATATGTTTGAAGCGATGTTGCATCTTCCAAGTGGAGTAATGTCCAATAAGCACTTTTAAAGCTACATCCCATGGCAAAGGAAGTTGTGAGTTGAAGTCACCAATGTCTTTTATGGTAGATTGGGAATATAATCCTTATGTTTGCCAAAATTACTGTATCAGTTGCAATGATGGCACTCGTGGCACTCCTTTTCAAAGAGGCGATAAGTATGAATGAGTGAATATTATGTTTCTCCATAAACAAAAAGAAACGATTATACTTGGGAGTTCTGATTTATCTGGCAAGGGAGAAATCCTTAAGAGTAGTGTTACAAAGCATTAATACGTTGGGGAGTGCACTAGTGAACTGATGCCACATCGGGAAGCTGATAAGCATGGCAAGATATATAACCGTGAACATTCTTCATTTTTTTAATTTTAATTGTCTATTTTTTTCTTGATATGAGTCAACAATCTCTATCTTTTTCTTTCCTTTTACAACTTTATGACATTGTTGGAAATATCAGATTTCTTCTTTCCTATTATTAAGATGAAATGTCCTTATGAAAGTCACTTCTTTTTTAAAATTATCAATTATCAAACAAGATGAATGCCAAATGAAGTCACTAATATTTTGAATGTTTCATCTTCCAAATGGAGTAATGTGCGAGAAGCACTTGTTTTTTAGTTTAGAAATTAAATACCCATTTTATATCTTTGCATAAATAAGAATTTTTTGTGCGCCTGTGATATTACCACGTATATCCATGAATTCTTGGAAGATTCAAGTCCAAGAGTTAAAGTTAGAAGAATGGTAAAAATAGAGACAAACTTAAATTTCTGGCATTTCTAGACCTGTTTCGGAAGAACTCTATTTAGGAGCATTTAAAGACTTCAAATGGTCAAGTGAACTTCATGAAATAAAACTACGGAAATCCACCAACAGGATCTGCACATACTAGAAAAACCGATTGGATAGAAATTACCTCAATGTTTTGATTGTTCGTTGTGGAGGCGCTGCTTTGTACGCTTCGCCCTCCACTGGTATCCACGCGACGAACTCCTCTGCAAGCGATCGGGATGCTAGCCCCTTATGTGTTCTGAAAACTGTTCAGAACTGATCCTGACTATCTGGTAATCGGTCGTATTTCGGAGAGAGGAGGCTAGATACTATGTCGCCGTTCTAGAGTTTAGGATTTTCTCTTTCTTTAATCAGATAAAGGACGTCCACCAAGAAAAGGTTAACATAACCTTTTATAGTTGTCAATATCAAAACCCTAACTGTCATCTAATGACAGTTTAATCTTGTCCGTCTATTCCTATAATCATCCAACGGTTGGATGAGTAATATTAAGTAATTAATTTCATTTATTCGATTAAATAAAATTAATTACTTATTAACCTACTAGAAAATACAATATGGAATCTGATTCCCCTTTTGTATATGTTCAACGAATCTGGACACAATCTAGATTCATTGAACGTGGACATTATGCTCACAAGATCGTCTATGCGTGTGACCCTGTAGGTTCACTTAACGTTGGCAGTGAATGAAAAAATGTCCTAGACATTTATTCACAAAACATAAGCGGCCTCTAGCAAGACATTATGCTTACCCAAGTTAAGTAAATGTAACAATAACCTAGCATCAGATTTAATATTTAGTCCTTTTGTCACACGATATCCTAATTAAGTATAAGGCATGGATCAAGTCATCCTTATAATACTTAATTGACCATTTACTTGATCACCAGGCAGACTGTTCCAACAAATGATATTAATAACACCTTATTAGTACTTATTTCAGCATGGCCATGCATATTTTCCAGTCTTCCTTATCAAGGGGTCCATGGATATCTCTCTCTAAAAACAGAGGGACGAATCCCTTTCACTATCTCCAATATTCAAGCCATGACGAGAAAATAAGCCAACCAATAATCATAATGATGACCTAATTAAAAGTGATGTTTGACTATGTCAAAACATATTTTTCTCCCCATGCAAGAAACATTAGAAACGTTAGGTCGAAGGACACAAAATATAAAACTGAGAAGAAATACTTATAACTTAAACCCGTGCAATATTTCTTCTTCACTTTGGGTCATGTCCAGTACAATATTCTCAATATGTATTTATGAATTGATTTTATATCTCATATTCATGATCAGTAAAACTTGACCATCAATCAACTTCACACTAGTTTACAAGATGTAATAAACTAGGGACAAATAAGAATAGTATTTTATTAGCTATAAGGGTTTTACTATCAAGTCACATACTTGATGACCAAGAGCATAAAATACAATTAAAAAATACATGCTTCATAAATCATAAATGTGAGTCAATTGGTCTTAGGGCATATACTAACACCTGTGATATTACCACGTATATCCATGAATTCTTGGAAGATGCAAGTCCAAGAGTTAAAGTTAGAAGAATGGTCAAAATAGAGACAAACTTAAATTTCTGGCATTTCTGGACTTGTTTCGAAAGAACTCTATTTAGGAGCATTTAAAGAATTCAAATGGACAAGTGAACTTCATGAAGATTGTAGAAGACATCTTGAGGGTTTTAGAATTGTACAGCCTGTTCCTAGAGGATTTCATTTGTGTATCCTATGCAAAAACTTATACTGGATATTCTACATTCAATTGTGAAGATGACAAATTCTAGTAAAATGGCCATAACTTTTGTTATAGGAGTCAAACATATTTTATCCAAGATGCATGAGAAATATAAATGAATACTCTACAACTTTACTGAAAACACCAAGAGCCAATTTGAATGTTTTGAAGACAAGTCGATGTGAACCGGTTAGACATGCAAGAACATCAAGGAGTTGTAACAAGAGCCAAGGCAAAACAACTAAAGAGTCACAAGGATCAAATTGAGCAAGAGAAGTTTCAAGGCTTAAATTTTAATGTCCAAGACTTTATGGAGCTTAAATTTTGATGTCCAAGAATTTATGGTGCAATATCCTAACTTTTGAATAAGTTAGAAATTGAAAATTCACCTTGGTAGATGGTTGGAAGCCCTTTTGCCCAAGCTGAAAAATTGCTTCCCATTTCTAGCAATGTGTTGACTAATGCTTTAGAATAGTCCAAATACAATTAAAACACCTCTATTTTCTTATCAAGTGTATGTATAGGTTATATCTATCATTTGAACTGAAAATATGAGAGGGAAAAATTCATATTTTCTCCCTTAAGTCTCTATAAATATGTAGTCTTCCATTTTGAAGACGCTAATCAGGAAATTTTTCAAGACAAAGGTTTTTCTCTTAGTATTCTTAATTCCTAGCTTAGTTTTTCTATCTTCTTCAAGGGTGAACTTCCTTGAAAGAAAAATCACTTTGAAGACTTGTTGAAAGTTCCAAGAGCTTCAAGGTTGATCATAAAAAATTTCTTCACACTAGTTACTGCACTATTGTAGAAAACTACTCTTGAGGTCTTCTTCTTGTTTCATTGAGGTCTAAGATTCAAAATACCTTAGGTTACTTAAACTTTGATGAAAAGATTTTGTTTAAACCTTCTTGAGGTCTTGGATTTATATATCTAAGGTTGCTAGAAGTTTAACATTTTCAAGTTCTTTAAAAGTCACTTTCTCTCTTCTACTTGTTACACTTGTTTTGTTTGTTTTCTCCCTCACTTCTTGGACAAAATTTTATGCTCTTGAAGATCATTCTACATCACAAGGCCAACAACTGAGGAGATACAAAATTGCACAAGTGTGGGCTACTAAAACAGAGCCTACCATCTGGAAGGTAGGGTGACCTACCATCCATGGTAGCTCTCTATCCAAAATTGGCATCAACACTATTAATTGGTAAATTTGTTACTTTTAGACTAATTTTTGGTTTTATTATTTCCTAATCTTGTAATTGAGTTTATTAAGGATTAACTAGGCATTTTAAACATTTACTAAGGTTTGGAGAGTAATTAACTTTATTAAAGGTTAATTATGTGTTTTAAACTTTAATTAGGTTTAAGAAAAGGAGTAGGGTTTTTTTTTAAATATCTTATTATGCCTCCTTTGTAATTATTGAATGAGATATGATGAATTGATTTGAGAGAGTTCTCTATAGGGTTCTTAAGGTTCTTCAACCTCCTTAGCTAGTTCCTAAGGGTTCTATTCCTTTGTAGGTTGATTAATTTTTTTTTTTTTGGATTGAAGGTCTAAGTTCTAATTGATCATCTTTCAGTTCCTTCTTTGATTGATTCTAGGAGTTCTTGTTTGTAGAGTTGATTAATCTAGGTCTTCTAATTTGTGTAGTTTGGGTTTTAGGGCCATAGTTTCCCTAAGGCTCATGCTATCAAGTAGAGAAAGATTTCCTCCTCTCACTATTGGATTTATGTTGCTTAGTTTCTCATAGGTTCTTTAGTGGAGTGTTGGAATTAAAAAATCTTCAATAGAAGTTCTTCAACAAGGACGTGATCTTTGGAAGGTGATGGATTCAATTTGCAATCAAGTTGATATAAAAAAAATCTCCAATTGAAGGTCTATTTATGTTTTATTTGTGTTAAACGCTGAAAAAAAAAAAGAGATATATGATGATCTATGAAAAACAATATAGATCATGCAAAAGAAAACTCGTTCAGAAAATTATTCTAAGAAAAAGAGAATGAAAGGGATTTTTAATTGAAATTTTTTTTGTAAAGGTTAGTTGAATCTATTCTCCTTTTAGTTGGGAATTCTTTGAAATAAATTTTACTCAATTTGGAATTGATTTGATTTCGCAATTATATCAAAACTTCAGATATGTCCAAAATGTTCGATTGCTGAGAACTTGGTGCTTCTTCTAATTATATCCCATGTTATATTATTTCAAATTGGACAAAATTTGTGCTTAATCTCATCCACATCGAGTTTTCCTTCTATCTAAACTGAATTTGAATGAATTTGGAGTTCATTTGCTAGACTAATTTGATTGAAAACCGAAAGGTATTTGAGATCTCGATTTTAGAAAAACAATGTGAAATTAAACTAATCATATCGTGTTATATTACTTCAATGCAATTGGAATTTGTGCCTAAATTTATTTGCATTGAGTGAGGAATATTTCTAAAGTTGTTTCACTCGATTTACATTCATATTCGGAGAGTTGTTGCAATTTTTATTATAGGGTGTCATCATCCTCGATTTTCTAAAAAATTATTTTCTTAGTAATTTTTATTTCTTTGTTTAGCTTAGTTTGCTTTATATTGTTTTGGATTTTATTTCTAATTCATATCTTGTTTGATTATCAATTATGTTTGTGGCTTATTTCTAAAGACAAACTCTTTGAAATTCTTTACACCTTAAGTTTTGATAAATTGCTTCACTACAACAAAAATGTGCTATTGTAATGTATCTATTAAGACATTTAAAAAACTATGTCTCAATAGATAAGTTTCACTACACTTTCTTAAACGCCTTAAAAGCCATCTATAAGGGCATTTATAAACGATTGTAATATTACATAAACACCCTTAAAAGAAATTTGGGGTCTGAATTAGAAGGCGGAAAACTTGCCCGCACCTTTTTCTTTTTGGTGGGAGTTACTTTGCAAATATTTTGGGGAGAAAAGTAACATATATTAGCGTTTTCACCCAAACCCTCCCTAATCAAAGCTTCCTCTCTCTTCCTCACCATACTGTTCTACTCCAGCAGTACCAATGAAAAGCCGCACCACCGCCATCGACTTCCTTTGCCTCTTTTCTGGTCAGAATCCCGAAGAACGCAATAAGTCCTTCCTCTCTCTTTCTCACCGTACTGTTCTGCTCCACCCGTACTACTAAAAAGGGGGGCCGATAAATGTAACTCAGGAATCTATAAGGATAACTCGAAAATTTTCAAAAAATTCATTTTCACCTAAACACTTTCTCTCTCTGCATACTTTCTCTCTAACCTCTCTCTAGACTACAAACTTCAATCTCAGATTTTGGAAGATCCGACAATCGAAATTGGAAAAAAGGTTAGTTCTTCAATCTATTCTCTTTTATTTACAATGTTATTGGTGTAGATCGTTGAAATATCTGTTAAAAAAGGAAAAAATTGAATTTTTTTTCAAAAAACAATTTGCCTGAAAATGGGCACTTTCAGCCGTTACCGGTGAAAGTGCTAAGTACTTTTGTCGCTGGTGACCGGAAGTACTCCGGCACTTTCACCGACGACGTGTGAAAGTGTGAAAAATTTTTTTTATTTTATTTTTTTACAGTTTCGTTCGTTACCGGTGAAAGTGCTGGGGTTCTTCACTGGCGGTGAATGAAAGAACTCCGGCACCTTCGCCAGCGATGTGCGAAAGTGCCGTTTTAAAATTTTTTTTTAAATATTTAAATATTTTAATTTTTTGTTCACCATAGTATATTTGATTATTTAATTAATTTTGTATATGTAGAATGGATCCTTTTGAAGAATCTCTACAAGAAAATATTGGTTTTGAGGTAAGAAATGGAATTTTTTTTTTCACATTTTCGGCAGACTTTCACCCAGATTGAGCAAAAGTCACTTTGCCCAATCTGGGCGAAAATTTGCCTGAAAATGTGAAAAAATATTTTTTTTGTGTTTTTTATGTTTTTAGGTTTTTCTTTGTGTAATATTAACTTTTCATTATACATTAACAGGGTGATGAAGATCCAAATACCTTGGAAGAATTTCTAGATCCGGAAGAATATATCGATCTTGGACATTTATTTACAACGGACCGAATATTTAGTCGAAAGATGGGTTGGTGGAGTGGGTAAAATAGATTGCAATGAATGCGAAGACATAATTAATCATAACTTGGTATCAGAGAGCCAGAACATTTGACCGTCGACCGTATGTCACATTGGCTTGCGAACGCGGAGGTTCAGTAAGAAAATATAAAAAACCAATAGTCAACAATGAGGAAGAAGAAAATCCGAAAAAAAAGCGTGAACCGTATGAGACGAAAAAATAGGGTTGTCCATTTAAGCTAAAGGGAGAGCAAATGGCAACAAGTGGAAATTGGCAATTGTTCATACACAACGGGAGGCACTACCATAAAATAGCTATTTACAGTCACGGTCATGCTCAGTCTACAAGACTTACGGAGGAGCAGTTGCAACAGACCGAGCAGTTCAGGAAGAGTCATGTTCCACCGCGCAATATATTATGATTTTTCCGAGAACAAGACATTTGTTGTGCAGTTAGGTAAGTTATAAGGGAATTATTAGATTATTTTTAATACTTTATTTAAATATTTTAGAGTTGTTTTTATTCCATTAATATAAAATGTTGATGTATATAGTTCCCAGAAAATTTACAATGTTGTTGCCAAGATTAAGAGGGACCGGTTGTAGGGAAGAAATACGATAGAGGAAGTTCTCCGATTAAGTGCGGGACATCAATTGCAATGATTAGAATGTGGCCATATGTGCTGATAATGGATACGACGTACAAAAGGAACAAGTAGGTACTATAGTGGATTAATTGTATTATTAGATATCTTTATTAATTTATTCGCACAAACATTTAAAATTTTTTTTAGTAAATAGTTAATAATATTTTTAAGTCCGTGAAAAATGATTAGTGAATGTTAATATTAAATTTATCGCTTATTTTTTAAGGTACAACATGCCACTATTAGAATGTGTAGGGATGACTCCAACAGGCAAGAACTTCACAGTGGCAACAACTTTTATGTGCAACAAATAGGCAGCGACATACAGATGGGTTATTCAACAAATCAAGCACTTGTATTTTACATCTGCTATGTCGAATGGTCATGGTTCGGCTATCAATGAAGGAGAGCCTATAGTTGTTCTTACGGATAGGGAAAGTGGACTAATGCTGGTGATCGATGATGTCTTTAGCAATTCTTATCACATGTTATGTAGAAGACACATCGATCAGAATGTGTTGGCAAAGTTGACTGAGATAGTGAAAGATGAAGAGGTGGCTCAACGGTTCGTGAATGGCTCTTGGAGGAAATTAATTAATGAACTTGATAAGGTGGAATATCAAAGAAAGTTGGAAGTGTTAAAGACAAGTTGGCGAACCAGGCCCGACTTTCTACATTACCTGTTTAGCACATGGTTGAATCCATTTGCACATAAATTTTGCAGGGTTTGAATCTCTCAAGTGTTGCATTTTGGGGTGGAGACAATGAACCATGCTGAGAGTGAACATTCAGTGTTGAAATTGTAGCTATCAACGTGTCACGGTGATTTAGACACCGTATTTTTGAATATCGACTCTCTCATCCAAGCTCAAGTCGCAGAAATTAAATACTCTTTGGAAATTTCAAGACTTAAAGAGAAATATGGCACCAAGAGTAATCCTATCCTGAAGAATTTATGTAATAAAATTAGTCATTTGGGATTGAAGAAGATAATGGATGAGTTAAAGAAGGCACGTTAAATGGTAGAAGAACCGGGCAGTAATTGTCTGCATTATTTAACGAAGTCGCACAGTCTACCTTCTGTATGTGAACTTGTTAATCGGTGCCAACATTTAATGTCAATCCAAGAGGAAGATGTTGTCATCTTTTGGAGAAAACTAGAAATTGGTTCTGATATTCCTGAAGAACACCATAGAGACATGGAATCAAAAATGCGTGATCTCACTTCATTGTTACAGGAAATTAGTACTGGTCTAATTTCTAATGTCCAGGAAGTTAGGCGGCTCATCAAAGGTTTTATACATCCGGTGTTGCCTGATGATCCTTGTCAGCTGTTGTCAACCCCCCCCCCCCCCCCCCCCAAGAGATCGCAGTCACGAAGGGACGACGGAAGACGAATTCCACCAAAAGGGATAAGTCTCACTGGGAATACGTCTCCATCGCCCATAGGAAGATAGGAAAGTCTAGCGGTTCAGGTTCTAGTTCTGATAGCGGTTCAAGTTCCGGGTCTAATCCTATCCCTCGTGGAAGAGGTAGACCGCCTCGTGCCTGTAGGAATAGGGGCAGAGGATGTAGTAGCAGTAGGTCGAGTTTATCAACCGTTGTAAGTCCCGATTCACCACCAGTGCCATTCCCTTTCAAAAATCATTTCCCGGGTTTACGTATCAATTTATACAAAACTGGAAGAATGTTGTTGGAGATGGTAATTTAGGTTTCAGGGTTGTATCAAATTTCTTGTTCGGAGACCAAAATCATTGGGTTAAAATTCGTAGAAGAATGAGCTATGATTTATGGCATCATATGCACGTACATGAGCAATTGTTCGGTTCAGTTGAACGTGTGACAGAGTTAATAATGCAGACAAATTGGGAAGAGGGTTCGGCACCACGGGAGTATTGGATGAATACACCTGATCACCTTTATGTCATTGCTAACACATTCAATCTATGCGTTGTATTTCTTGCACGGTCACATAATCATAAGCAAACAATTTTAAGCTAGTTACATTACTCTAAGTGGACAAAATTAAATAACATTATCAGAGATATTTATTATTACTTTATTGTTCACTTTATCGATTCTTATTTTATCTTAAGAATTATCGGTACCTATTATTTCAGGGGCTACAATTTCTTTCGTTCAATTATTATTCATCACTAATATTCTTCTTTAGTAATAGTTATTAATTTATGAATTATACAATCTTAGAATTATATCCTAAAACTAATCTTAGAATTATATCCTAAAACTAAGGCCAAGAATAACAATGATTTCAAATTAAAATATAAATAGTTTAGCAATTACATTACACATTTTCTTATTAAACACATAATCATAAAGAAAATAATTTTAAGCTAGTTACATTACTCTAAGGGGACAAAATTAAATAACATTATCAGAGATATTTATTATTACTTTATTGTTCACTTTATCGATTTTTATCCTATTTCATTTCCGTTATTTTTTTCATTTCATAATGTTCACAAATCCATAATCATATTAACAATTAAAAATTATCAAATAAAATATGTTAAACAACTAGTCACACACATTCTACATATACAAATTAATTAAATAATCAAATATACTATGAACAAAAAATTAAAACATTTAGATATTTAAAAATTTTTTTAAATTTTAAAAAAATCAAAAAAAATTCACCGGAGTACTTCCGGTCACCGGCGCCGAAAGAACTCCGGCACTTTCGCCGGTAATGGACGAAAACGTTTAAATAAATTTTAAAAAAATTTTTTTGCATTTTCGCACGTCGCCGGTGAAAGTGTCGGAGAACTTCCGGTCACCGGTGCCGAAAGAACTCCGGCACTTTCGCCGGTAATGGACGAAAGTGCACATTTTCGGCCAAATTTTTTTTTTCAAAAAAATTCAATTTTCTTTTTTTAACAAATATTTCAATGATCTAAAATGGTAACGTTGTAAATAAAAGAGAATAGATTGAAGAACTAACTTTTTTTTTCAATTTGGACGGTCGGATCTTCCAAGATCTGAGATTGAAGTTTGTAGTTGTAGAGAGTGTTTTTAGGTGAAGAGGAGAGAAAGTGTTTAGGTGAAAATGAATTTTTAAAAATTTTTCGAGTTATCTTTGTAGATTCCCAAGTTGCCTTTATCGGCCCCTAAATTGCTGCACCACCGTTGGCGACTTCCTCTGCCTCTTCTCTGGTCAGAATCCAGAAGAACACAGCATTATCTAGGTAATCATGACTAAGTTTACAGAATTCCTCTTTAAACTCACAAAGTATGATGTTGTGCCATGAGGTCATAAAAAAGGCATATTGAGTTGTACCTACATTTTCTTTGTTTCCCCCTTGTAAAAACATGTTAAGAAGTTAAGATAATTGACAGGAAACACCAAAGTATCAGATCAATTCCATATTAACAGTGTGTATACTACAGCTTTAACTAGTTGTGGGAAAGAGAAAAAGAATATATGGATCCACTTAACCATCCACCTCTGCTGTTGATTTCTACAAATCATAAAGTACAATTGTCACTCTGACTAGTATAGTACTCCTTTTCCACCAATGCTTTTACATTATCCTCAGTTTTGTATCTCAAGGTATCTACAGTGTGTGCTTCTTTAGATACTATCCTAAAATAGTGCTTCCTTATATAGTTAAACATATTTTCTTGTAGGGACTAAGGAATCTGCCCATAAGCTTCCCCTCTTCTGTTGATTCTTTATTTTGAATTCCAAGATTATTCATCTTCTAACTTATATACCTGTCTTCTTTGCTTTTTATTAAGTTTTTCAAACTAAAAAAGCAGTGTAAACTATAAATTCTGTTTGTTCTTCACCTTTAGTTTGAACTCTTTGAGCTAGGTATTCATAAACCCATGTATATAGGAATCCCATCAGCATTTACACCGATTTTGCTAAACTCTTGTGCTGAAACCAAACAGTTATCTGTATGCATTTTTGGGAGAAAGTTCACACATTTCGGATGTTGCTATACCGGTAGAACTTAGTTAGAGAACAAGCGTGAAAATGGAACCATCTAAATAAGAAGTTAAAGGTTTCTCCAATCAAAAGAAGACTAGTGGTATTTCATAGGCAAAATCTTCTATGGCTAAAAAGAAACTGTCAACTCCAAAGCAATCTGTCCGTTATCCTTGTTTCTTCTATTTGGATATGTTTTTTTTTTCCCCTGCATTTTTTCTGCTATTTTAGATGTTTTCAATCTATTTCTGGTTAGTTTTTTCTTGTGCTTTATGTTCTAGAAGACATATTTTAATTTGTTCTATCTTTTTCTTTTACTAAAAAATGTAGAGAATTGGGAATCTTCTTGGGATTTGGTGGTTATCTTTTTCTTGTTTTATTTTCCAGGCCACTATTTCCTTTTTTTATAGTTTCAGTCCACTTATTTTGTGTACAATAGCTTTGAAAAATGAAGTCATAAATCTATCATATGATTATTTTTTAAATGTGAACCAAGAACCATCAAAACTTTTTTTTTTTGGTAGTGATATGAGAATTTTATTTCTTTGTTGACATGAATTAGTTGCAATGAAATTCCACTATATTACTTTTAAAACATTATGAAAATATATATTTTTTTAATCTAGGGTCTTAAATGAATATGGATAAGCAATGGATGAATCTACCAAGAAATCATCCCGAGTATGAGATTGGTCTAGAAGTTTTCCTAAAATATTCTTTTGAAAAAACAAAGATAAAGGGGCTACTTTGTTGTCCGTGTAAGGATTGTAACTTAGGTATGCATGTGACAAAGGAGGTTGCAAGGGAGCATTTAATCATAAAAAGATTCATTCCAAATTATAAAAATTGGACAACACATAGAGAGTTAGGGGATAATGGTGCATCCACATCAAATATTCATGAGATTCCACATGACATCTCACATAATATGCCTAATCTTCAAGAACATGTCATGGGAGGTTTATTACATGATGCTTTTCCTTTCTCGTGGATAGGTAGTTTCGTACATGAGGTAGATGAAATGCCTAATATAGACGTTGAAAAATTTGTAAACTTGTTGATAAATCCCAAACAGACCTTTATCAAGAATGCACTAAATTCTCTAAACTTTCATTCATCATTAGATTGCTTCACTTGAAATGTATGGAAAATGGAGTGATAAAAGTTTTAATATGCTCCTTGAATTATTAAGAGAAGCATTCCCCAAGGCATTCACAGAACTACCCAAATATATGTATGAAGCTAGTAAGTTGATGAAAAATTTGGGCCTTGGCTATGAAAAATATGATGTATGTCCTAATTATTGCACTTTATATTTGGGGGATAAGCGAAATTTGAGAGAATGCAAGACATGCCAGCAACAAGGTGGGTTCCTTTAGAAAATGATCGTACAGGAGAGAAGAGAAAAATTCCTCACAAAGTGCTATGGCATTTCTCTTTAAAGCCTAGGCTTCAATGCTCGTTTATGTCCTCTAAAACAGCGTCAAGTATGAGATGGCATACAGAAGATCGTCTAGATGATGGATGCTTGAAACATCCTACTGATTCCCAGCTTGGAAAAGTTTTTACGATTGATATCCTGGCTTTTCCAAAAGATGCTTGTAATGTACGATTAGGATTAACATCAGATGGATTTAATCCTTTTAAGAATATGAGTATTTCTCATAGTACGTGGCCTGTGATCTTAATGCCCTATAACTTACCACCACGGATGCGCATGAAGCAGCCATACTTTATGCAAGAGAAAGTATTTAGTTTATTATTATTAATTTTCCATGAATCTACGTTAAACCTATATAGTCCCTTTCTTGTGGATAATATTTCAACTATAGTACCTAGAACGTGAAACCATGGAGCCTGAGTGAGTCAAAACATTTTTAGATAAGAAGTTCAACCTGAAAATATTGCAAGAGAAGGTAAAGATCTGTGTTTTTGCTATTTTCCATTGAGTACACGCTAATAATACCCCCTTCTTGATACTATGTTTCAGTTGCGCCACCTAGATCAGGAATTCAAGTGCCCGATAGGAGTAAGAACCAGCCGAGAAATGATGAGCAAATTGAAAATACCATTGGAGAAGGTAATTATGTTTTACATCCTACTTCTTATAAGTGAAGAAACCTTGTTTTTACGTTTTTTCTTAAATTTTCCAGCTTGATTTCTGAATTTTTTTGAAGTGAATTAGAGCATATTTTTCACATGAAAATAGTGTTTTTCTGCCCCTGATTAAGAGTAAATTTTTTAGCTATTCTTCCCTTCATTTTGCACATAATTTTCTACTTGATTCAGCCTTGAAACCTGTCCCAAAAACTCTTGGTTCTGCTAGCCATTTGAAGAAGTTCTTAGCTTCTCTCCATTCCTTTTCCTTGTTTAATTCAAGGTCTCGATAGGAAAACTCATTTATTCTTATTCTTTATATGAAACTCTAGAAAATGAGAATGAGATGGAGGATGTACAAATTGAAACTGCTAATGGAAAAGGTAATGAGGAAGCTGGAGATCAACCTAATGATCTTCGACCAAGGAATGTAAAAGGTGGCACATCACAAAAATATGGGGCAGACCTTGTTAGTATATGCCCTAAGACCAATTGACTCACATTTATGATTTATGAAGCATGTATTTTTTAATTGTATTTTATGCTCTTGGTCATCAAGTATGTGACTTGATAGTAAAACCCTTATGGCTAATAAAATACTATTCTTATTTGTCCCTAGTATATTACATCTTGTAAACTAGTGTGCAGTTGATTGATGGTCAAGTTTTACTGATCATGAATATGAGATATAAAATCAATTCATAAATATATATTGAGAATATTGTATTGGACGTGACCCAAAGTGAAGAAGAAATATTACATGGGTTTAAGTTATAAGTATTTCTTCTCAGTTTTATATTTAGTGTCCTTCGACCTAATGTTTCTAATGTTTCGTGCATGGGGAGAAAAATATGTTTTGACATAGTCAAACATCACTTTCAGTTAGGTGATCATTATGATTATTGGTTGGCTTATTTTCTCGTCATGGCTTGAATATTGGAGATAGTGAAAGGGATTTGTCCCTCTCTTTTTAGAGAGAGATATCCATGCGCCCCTTGATAAGGAAGACTGGAAAATATGCATGGCCATGCTCAAATAAGTATTAATAAGGTGTTATTAATATTATTTGTTGGAACAGTCTGCCTGGTGATCAAGTAAATGGTTAATTAAGTTTTTATAAGGATGACTTGACCCATGCCTTATACTTAATTAGGATATCGTGTGACAAAAGGACTAAATATTAAATCTGATGCTAGGTTATTATTACATTTACTTAACTTGGGTAAGCATAATGTCTTGCTAGAGGCCGCTTATGTTTTGTGAATAAATGTCTAGGACATTTTTCATTCACTGCCGACGTTAAGTTAACCTACAGGTTCACACGCATAGACGATCTTGGGAGCATAATGTCCACGTTCAATGTATCTAGATTGTGTCCAGATTCATTGAACGTATACAAAAGGGGAATCAGATTTCATATTGTATTTTCTGGTAGGTTAATAAGTAATTAATTTTATTTAATAGAATAAATGAAATTAATTACTTAATATTACTCATCCAACCGTTGGATGATTATAGGAATAGACGGATGAGATTAAACTGTCATTAGATGACAGTTAGGGTTTTGATATTGACAGCTATAAAAGGTTATGTTAACCTTTTCTTGGTGGCCGTCCTTTATCTGAATAAAGAAAAACAAAACCCTAAACCCTAGAACAGCGATATAGTATCTCGCCTCCTCTCTCCGAAATACGACCGATTACCAGATAGTCAGGATCAGTTCTGAACAGTTTTCAGAACACAGAAGGGGCTAGCATCCCGATCGCTTGCAGAGGAGTTCGTCGTGTGGATACCAGTAGAGGGCGAAGCGTACAAAGCAGCGCCTCCACAACGAACAATCAAAACATTGAGGTAATTTCTATCCAATCGGTTTTTCTAGTATGTGCAGATCCTGTTGGTGGATTTCCGTAGTTCTATTTTACTTTGTTTTTGCCTACGGATTCCAACAGTGGTATCAGAGCCACGTACATACTAGTTTTACTGATTTTATCTGTTACTTCTTTGATTACACATGTTGTTTTCAATCGACCTTATAGTAAGGTTTCTGATTAGTGTAATAATTAGAGTAAATTGAATTATAGGATTCGCATATATCATATTCTGTTTTACTTATTAATGCGATTAATTAAACAGAATGTTGTTACTGCCAAATTGTTTGGCGTACAGTCTGTAATCTGTGCAATTTAATTGTTAAACTAATATGCAGAATCACATGATTTAATATTTAACTGTTAAACAAAATTTCTGGCGGCATGATTTTAGGGTTTATGATGGCAATAACTGATTCAATGAGTTAGAAAGAAAAAATCGTTTTTCTTTCCGGGGGCGTTGGCCCCTGAGACCCCCGCAAGGGCGCTGCCCCTTGACCCCGCCCGCTGACTGGCCAGCGGGACCGCCGTTTTCTTCCGGGAGCTTCGCCCCCGGAACCCCCTTGTTGTTTCTTTGCATGTTTCTCCCTATCTTTAGATACATGGTGCATAGCATGACCCTTTACCTCTTGTGATTGATTGGCTTATTTTGTTAATGGGTTGTATGTTTTTAAATACGCCCTGCGTGTCGTTGTTTTCGTTGATGTAATATTATCAAGCTTTACTAGAATAGGTTAATTTTATTTCCTATTCCTATGTATATTTTTCTGTCCTATGTAACAAGATTAGAAGGCCAAGATATTGGAGGCAAGCTCATGGAGATGAAGACTTACCTAGATTGACCTTTGACTTCCATGAGGCTCGTGGAAGTCAATATAGGATTGGGGCCATGCTATGACACATTTTATTTGATGTATATATATTATGCATGTGATGTTTAGTTTATTTCCTTTTATTTTTTATATATGTTTTGTGAAATAATATACAAATAAAAAAGGAAGAAGGTTTTTGAAACCATGTGAAAAAAAAAAAAAAAAAATTAAGTCGTAAAATGTCTTCTATGATCATAAGCACTTCTCCATGCTTGGATCATCATTTTATCTCATTGCCAAAGCAAGAGATAAATGGTTACCTAAGTAGGGGAAGATGGAAAATGGTGATTTCCATATGCTTGGAATGGTTTGGCTTAACTAGGCTATCAAAACGGTTTTGAGCCTAGGACATCATATGGGATTTTGTCGATACATTTAGATGTAAATCCCATTAATATATTTTTCTCTAATTATGGGTGTTAAGCCAAAGCTTACTTATGATTAGAATAAAATGAATTTTATACCCATGATTTATATCAGGTGTTGAATATTTCAGGGAAAATTTAATGCTTCATTTATTTAATTTTACTTTGCAAATTCTATGTAGATAATGGCCTCAAACAATTCAAACACATCGTTGCGATCCGTGCTTGAAAAGAATAAGCTTAGTGGGACTAACTTTCTTGATTGGGCACGAAATTTAAGGATTGTCCTTAAACAAGAAAAAAAGCTATATGTACTTGAGAACCCTATCCCTAATCAACCAGCTAACAATGCGCCCAGAGTCGAAAAGGATGCTTATAGTAAGCACAAGGATGATTCTAACGATGTGACATGTCTCATGTTGGCTACGATGGAATCTGAGTTGCAAAAGCAATTCGAGGAAGTTGAGGCTTATGAGATGATAAAACAGCTCAAGGAAATGTTCCAAGAGCAGGCACGTCAAGAGAGATATCTTACCACTAAGGCGTTGAATAGTTACAAAATGACCCCTGGCACTTCAGTTAGTGCTCATGTCCTTAAGATGAAAGGGTATTTTGATCAGCTTGAAAAATTTGGAGCACCTGTAAGTCATGACTTGGCTACTGATATGATCTTGGCCTCTTTGACATCTGACTATGATCAGTTTGTCATGAACTTTAATATGCATAATATGGAAAAGTCCATAAATGAATTGCACGGATGCTCAAGCGAAAGTGAACAAAATATTAGGAAGTCTACTCCTAATGTTCCGATGGTTCAGAAGGGGCAGTTCAAGAAGAACAAGGGAAAGGGAAAGGGAAAGGGAAAGGGAAAGGGAAAGGATATGGCCAAAAAGGGTAAAGGCAAGCAGAAGCCCAAGCCCAAGGTTAAACCACCAAAGGAAGGGACTTGCTTCCACTGCAATGAACCTGGTCATTGGAAGAGGAATTGCAAGCTCTACTTGGAAGAAAAGAAGAAGCAAAAGGCCGGTGAGACCGCCGCTCTGGGTATTTTCGTTATAGAAATTAATATGTCTACTCCTACTTCATGGGTATTAGATACCGGGTGTGGATCTCACATTTGTGTAAATGTGCAGGGACTCAAAAGGAGTAGATCTTTGTCAAAGGGAGAGGTGGACCTACGAGTTGCAAATGGAGCAAAAGTTGCTGCTGTAGCCGTAGGGACATTTGATTTACTTTTGCCTACTGGGCTTATAATTGAACTTAAAGATTGTTATTATGTTCCTGCTATGAGTAGGAACATCATTTCAGTTTCTTGTTTGGATATTGATGGTTTTGAGTTTAATACTAAGAATGGTAAAAGTTGTATTTATAAAAATTGTATTTTCTATGGGGATGCCTCTTTATGTAATGGACTTTACATTCTTAACCTACATGATTCATTAGTAAGCCCATCTCTAACATAAATACAAAGAAATTTAAATCTAATGATTTAAATCAAACTTACGTCTGGCATTGTCGTTTGGGCCATATAAATGAGAAACGCATATCAAAACTCCATCAAGATGGACTTTTATCTTCATTCGACCTTGAGTCTTATGAAAAATGTGATTCTTGTTTATTGGGAAAAATGACTAAAAGTCCATTTATAGGGCAAAGTGAAAGGGCTACCGATTTATTGGAACTCATACATACTGATGTATGTGGGCCAATGAACACACAAGCCAGAGGAGGTTTTCAGTATTTCATTACATTCACAGATGATTTCAGTAGATATGGTTATGTCTATCTAATGAAACATAAATCTGATTCCTTCCAAAAGTTTAAGGAATTTCAAAATGAAGTACAGAATCAACTTGGAAGGAGTATCAAATTACTTCGATCAGATCGAGGTGGTGAATACTTAGGCCAAGAGTTTGACGAACATCTAAAAAATTGTGGGATATTATCACAATTAACTCCACCAGGAACACCACAATAGAATGGTGTGTCTGAACGTAGAAATTGAACTCTATTGGATATGGTTCAATCTATGATGAGTCAAACAGATCTTCCAATTTCTTTTTGGGGTTATGCTCTAGAAACTGCTGCATTCATATTAAATAGAGTTCCATCTAAAGCTGTTCAGAAGACACCATATGAGATATGGACTGGGAAACAACCTAGTTTAGCATTTATCAAAATTTGGGGATGTGATGCTTATGTGAAGTGATCATTATCTGAAAAACTAGCACCCAAATCTGATAAGTGTCTGTTTGTGGGATATCCTAAGGAAACTAAAGGATACTACTTTTATCTTCCATCTGAAAACAAAGTGTTTGTTGCTCGGAACGAAATTTTCCTTGAAAGGGAATTCGTTTCCAAAAGAGTCAGTGGGAGTAGAATCCATCTTGAAGAAGCTCAAGGACAGCCAACCATTTATGAACCAAGTATGGATACTCAGTTGGACTCACGTATTCATACTGAGCCTGAACCTTTGACACAAGGGCCAAGAAGGTCTAGTAGGATTTCTCAGATACCACAGAGATATGGATTTCTTGTGACTGAGGATCACAATATTGATCTTATTGATCAAGCTGAACCTAATTCCTACCAAGATGCTATTCGTAGTCCTGAATCTAGCAAATGGCTAGAGGCTATGAAATCAGAAATGCAATCCATGCATGATAATCAAGTTTGGACTTTTATTGATCCACCTAAAGGTTGTAAGACCATAGGGTGTAAATGGGTTTTCAAAAAGAAAACAGACATGGATGGCAATGTGCACACTTACAAAACTCGATTGGTAGCAAATGGGTATAGACAAACTCATGGTATAGACTATGATGAAACCTTTTCTCCAGTTGTAATGCTTAAGTCAATTAGAATTCTACTTGCCATTGCAGCATATTATGATTATGAAATATGGCAAATGGATGTTAAAACTGCTTTTCTTAATGGAAATCTACTGGAGGATGTGTATATGACACAACCTGAAGGTTTTATTCATCCTTCGAATTCTAGTAAAGTGTGTAAACTCCGAAGATCCATTTATGGCTTGAAGCAAGCATCTCGAAGTTGGAATATTCGTTTTGATGAAGCAATTAAAGAATTCAATTTCATCAAGAATGAGGATGAACCTTGTGTCTACAAAAGGGTTACAGAAAATGCAGTAGTCTTCTTAGTACTCTATGTCGATGACATCTTGTTAATTGGGAATGATATCCCCACTTTGCAAAGTGTAAAAACTTGGTTGGGGAAGTGTTTTTCAATGAAAGATATAGGCGAAGCGGTCTATATTCTAGGCATTAGGATCTATCGAGATAGATCTAAAAAGCTTATTGGCCTAAGTCAGAGTGGATATATTGACAGGGTACTGAAAAGGTTCAACATGCAAGATTCTAAGAGAGGATTCTTGCCAATGTCACATGGCGTTAAACTCAGTAAGTCTCAAAGTCCTACCACAAGGGAGGATACAGAACGCATGAGTAAGATTCCTTACGCTTCCGTAATTGGATCTATCATGTACGCCATGTTATGCACTCGCCCAGATGTCTTGTATGCATTAAGCATGACTAGCAGATTTCAGTCAAATCCTGGTGAACCGCATTGGACTACAGTAAAAAATATTCTCAAGTACTTAAGAAGGACTAAAGAGATGTTTTTGATCTACGGAGGTCAGGACGGAGAGCTTGTTGTAAATGGTTACACGGACGCTAGCTTTCAGACTGATGTAGATGATTTTAGATCGCAATCTGGATTTGTGTTTTGTTTGAATGGAGGTGCTGTGAGCTGGAAGAGTTCAAAGCAAGATACCGTGGCTGATTCTACTACAGAGACTGAGTATGTGGCTGCTTCTGAGGCAGCCAAAGAGGCAGTTTGGATCAGAAAGTTCATCACAGAACTAGGTGTAATTCCTAGCATTGTGAACCCAGTGGACCTATATTGTGATAATACAGGAGTCGTTGCACAAGCTAAGGAACCTAGATCTCATCAACGATCCAAACATATTCTCAGGCGTTTCCATCTCATTCGAGAAATTATTGAGCGTGGAGATGTTAAAATTTGCAAAGTAGACACCAATGACAATGTCGCAGATCCATTGACAAAGCCACTCCCACAACTTAAGCATGAGAGTCATACTAGGTCAATGGGTTTGAGAGTCATGTCAAATTGGTGGTAGGGCAAGTGGGAGATTGTTAGTATATGCCCTAAGACCAATTGACTCACATTTTTTATTTATGAAGCATGTATTTTTGAATTGTATTTTATGCTCTTGGTCATCAAGTATGTGACTTGATAGTAAAACCCTTATGGCTAATAAAATACTATTCTTATTTGTCCCTAGTATATTACATCTTGTAAACTAGTGTGAAGTTGATTGATGGTCAAGTTTTACTGATCATGATTATGAGATATAAAATCAATTCATAAATACATATTGAGAATATTGTATTGGACATGACCCAAAGTGAAGAAGAAATATTGCATGGGTTTAAGTTATAAGTATTTCTTCTCAGTTTTATATTTAGTGTCCTTCGACCTAATGTTTCTAATGTTTCTTGCATGGGGAGAAAAATATGTTTTGTCATAGTCAAACATCACTTTTAATTAGGTGATCATTATGATTATTGGTTGGCTTATTTTCTCGTCATGGCTTGAATATTGGAGATAGCGAAAGGGATTTGTCCCTCTCTTTTTAGAGAGAGATATCCATGGGCCCCTTGATAAGGAAGACTGGAAAATATGCATGGCCATGCTCAAATAAGTATTAATAAGGTATTGTTAATATTATTTGTTGGAACAGTCTGCCTGGTGATCAAGTAAATGGTTAATTAGGTTTTTATAAGGATGACTTGGCCCATGCCTTATACTTAATTAGGATATCGTGTGACAAAAGGACTAAATATTAAATCTGATGCTATGTTATTATTACATTTACTTAACTTGGGTAAGCATAATGTCTTGCTAGAGGCCGCTTATGTTTTGTGAATAAATGTCTAGGACATTTTTCATTCACTGCCAACGTTAAGTGAACCTATAGGGTCACATGCATCGACGATCTTGGGAGCATAATGTCCACGTTCAATGTATCTAGATTGTGTCCAGATTCGTTGAACGTATACAAAAGGGGAATCAGATTCCATATTGTATTTTCTGGTAGGTTAATAAGTAATTAATTTTATTTAATAGAATAAATGAAATTAATTAATTAATATTACTCATCCAACCGTTGGATGATTATAGGAATAGACGGACGAGATTAAACTGTCATTAGATGACAGTTAGGGTTTTGATATTGACAGCTATAAAAGGTTATGTTAACCTTTTCTTGGTGGCCGTCCTTTATCTGAATAAAGAAAAACAAAACCCTAAACCCTAGAACGGCGATATAGTATCTCGCCTCCTCTCTCCAAAATACGACCGATTACCAGATAGTCAGGATCAGCTCTGAACAGTTTTCAGAACACAGAAGGGGCTAGCATCCCGATCGCTTACAGAGGAGTTCGTCGCGTGGATACCAGTAGAGGGCGAAGCATACAAAGTAGCGCCTCCACAACGAACAATCAAAACATTGAGGTAATTTCTATCCAATCGGTTTTTCTAGTATGTACAGATCCTGTTGGTGGATTTCCGTAGTTTTATTTTACTTTGTTTTTGCCTACGGATTCCAACAGACCCGAAGCAAACCACATCCAAGAATAGAATTTTCTAAAAGTGGTCTTCCTATAGGAGACAAGAAAACTAATTTTGTTGAGTTCTTGGATACAATAGCAAGAAATGGAAATTATGCCCTTATTCATATTACAGATTGGTGATTGATGTCGGAAGATCGCCTACTTGGTATGCTAAAAGCTGTGAAGGTAACATATAGTTTCGTTATGAAAGTAACATATTGTAATTGGGATCTCTTTTTGATTGGTTGGTGACTAACTTGAACTAAATGGTAGGCATATTTTACTGTCCCGAAAGGTGTTGAAGGATGGATATTGACGTATATTGGGAAAAAATGGAGAGGCTTCATAGCTATTCTCAAGGCCAAGTATCATATACCAACAGAACTCCTCCACATTCAACTAGCTAAAGCACGAGTCTTGGAAGACCAATAAAAACGTCTCTTAGAGTTTTGGGCTACAGATGAGGCAAAGGTAATGTTAGAAACTGTACTACTATTCTATACTAAGAGATTAATGTGCGGCAAATTTTTCTTATACATTTTGGGAAAAATTGACTTGATGCTTTCATTCTTATTTTCATATGTAATTTGTAAAGGGACAAACAAAGAAAAACAAGGATGTGAGGGCCCAAAAGACTATGAATCATACAACTGGCAAATGGTCGTTTTAAGAAGTTGATGTAGGGATGGTAGTACCTATCTATAAGCTTTTTGAATTTTTCCTTGATCTTTCCTATACTTGAGTATTCATCATTTGTACCTTTTTTGTGAAATGGTTCTTTTAGGAAAAAGAACTCAATCTCCCTCCCTCTCAAGCAAAAACTTTAAGAAGTGCTACACACATAAGGATGGTACTCCTTCTACCTCAAAATTGGCAAGTGCAATTAGAAGATATTCTCAAATCTTTTTTTTTTTTTTTTGCCGAATTATGAAATTAAAAGTAATAACCTTAGAATTTTTAAGTTTTAATGTGTTCATTTAAATTTTGAATTTGTGATAGAGTGCCATGGATGAATGTGCAAGCCAACTTCCTCCTAATTCACAAGATTCTGTGGCTCCAAATGATTATTCTCCTCAAGTAATGGTGATGAAAGAACTGATAGAGTGCGGATGCTCGGACTAGGTGTTACCCCTAATGACTTATGGGGAAAGTTCCCATTTAAAAAGACTCCTTATCAAGTATTTCAAAAGCAACAAATCATGTTAGAAAAATTGGCTGAAAGATACCAAGAGCAAGAAGAATGATTTTGAAAGCAAGAGGAGAGAATGGAGATATGCTACCTATAATGCAAAACTGCAATCAAAATGACTGACGAATGAACACTAGAATGCTATCTTCTACTTCTAGTCAAGTGCCACAACTACGTTCTCCTCTGAATTTGACGGTAATATAACTTTAGTTTCTGAATCAGTTTCTGAGCCTATTGCATGTTTGAAATTGGCAAGAATATTGATTTCTTTCTATCATGTTAACTAACTTGGCAATTAGTTAACTTGGAAACAATGATGAAAATGACTGTTAATTTTATGCTTCTTTCTTTTCTTTTTGAGGAAATCATATGAGCCCTCTGAATCAGTTTATTAATTAGCTTATGAATAAGTTGTTGCATCAGTGTAGTTTAGTTTCTTATTTTTGAAGTTTATTGAAGTTCAATGTATTGTGACTATGAACTTGGCAAGTTTTGTGAGTATTTCATTAAAAGTGTTTTAGTATTTATAAGCTTATTTTATTATATGATTCCAATTGCTAGGATCAGCCTCTTAATCAATCTTCCTATCTTATCAATAATTACTAAGGAGTTGAGAAGTGAGAACTCTTTCAAAAGAAGTAGGTTGCTTGTCTTGAGCTCTGCTTACGAAAAGTTGTTCAAGGTTTGTGTCTAAGGTAATGAAACGACATTCAATAATATGCGTTTTTCCTTTTGTAATTAAGCTCAGCTGGACAAACTAAGAAATTCGGATGCAAAGATAACAAAAGGAAAATTTAACTATTCAGGCACAGTTGACTTAATAACTGAACCAAGCTTTGGGTACCAACTTTTTGGCTCATCATATGTCAAAGCAATCTTAACTTGGTTTTTGACTTTATTTATCATTATATAAACCCTACATATGTTTCTTCCAATTCAAGCAACTACGGTATACTGTTTTTATGTACAGTATTGAAATTACCAATCCCTCTTCCACTTTTACTCATTCCAGATGATCCTAGCACAAAGATTAAGGAATCCTTAAATTCTATGAAAATTTAATACATTAAAAAAACTATATTTCTCTCCTATAAATTTTCAAAAACATGGGTAATTGTTTCTATATTGAAATTAAAAAATAAATATCAAAGCCCTCTGCTTAGGTTTTCTTTAGTGTGAAAACTTGCAACGTCAATGTTTTTTGCTATATATGTTCCTTAAACAAATATATTGTTGTTGATTGGTTGAAAATTTGTTGGTGTGATCCTAGCAAAATATAATATCATGCGGTGATCCTTTAATTTTTTGTTTTGAACTATAAGAACTGTGAGAAGTGTTTGATTAGTTTCTTATGAGAACTAGGTTCTTTTACATTATTTTTTAAGGTGAGAGTTGAGGTTTCAAGGAATTTCATTATTTTGGATATGTTCATAGGTTAAGTCTCGAGTGGTTCTTAAGAGTGTCGGTGATCAAATACTATTGTTGCAAAAGGACTTCTTGTTTCGTTGGATCCAATTAAAGTCGGTGAGTATCGTTTAGGAATGAATTGGTGTGAAATACATGTTCAAACTGCTTTAGAATGGGATGAACCACTAATACGACCATATTCAACTATGGAAACAATTGTTGATACTATTGGAACACCTATTGCTTGGCCCCCCTCATTAGTATACTTCTTAATATTTGTATTCTTTTGATGTCTTTTTTAAATAAATCTAAATGTTGTATCTACTTATTGTTAAAATTGTTTTTGGTTTCATTCTTGGATTAGGTGTTAGTTAATGTTTGACTTGGATAATGATATGGGTTCATGTGCAGTTCAAGAATGCATTGTATCATGAGTTACACACCTCGAGATTCCACGTAATTTTTGTGTCCAACAATGAATTTGGTGGATATAACCTCTTATTACTTTTTGTTATAATACTTAACTTTGAATTTTCAATCGAGGATTATGAGTTATATTATCTTTGTGTAAGACTTTAAATATTGTTATGGTAATATTAGTTATGTAATAGTGAATATTTAAGTATTTTACTTCAATACCAGGAATTTAATTATATATACAAATATAGATCAACATGAGTTTGTAAAGTCATTTATAATGTGTTGAAGAAATGCCTTCATATAGTCTTTTTTATAAAAAAAAAAAAATGACTTTACATGGACTTTTAAGGGCATTTTCCCAACAAAACATGAACTAAAAGACATTTAACGATATTTACATGGACTTTTAAGGGCATATAATAAGGAAAAAAATTGAAAAATGCTTTTAAGGGCGTTTATTATGTCATTATAATTCAAAATTGATAAATTGAGGTAACTTATAGAGGCAGAAATAAACGTTGTTAAAGTCATGTTAGCAGGCATTAATAAATGCCCTAATATGTACTAATATCGGCATATCTATTGAGGTATTTATAAATGCAAAAGGGCTATTAAGGCATCGACACGCGACATTTAAAATAAGCTTTGGTAACTCTTAAACGCCCTAATAGATCTCCATTATGGTGTATATAAATGCCCGTATAGACTATTTTTCTTGTATTGCTTTTTGAACTCTTTGTATCCAACTAAATGCATTGATTGTTTTACTTGTTTGGGTTAAATTCCCTTGGTTGAATTGGTTAAGAGGTTTATAGAACCTTGAGAGAAGAGTGATTGGAAAAAAGCAAGAGGGTAAGCTTGTTTTAACAAAAGCCTTAAAGAGAGCATACACGAGTGGATGAGTGATCATCTAAAGAATGAATACACTAGGGAGTTATGAGAGGTCCTTTTCTTATTTTGTAACTTTTTTGTTTAGGTTTAAACAATAAATAGATGGCTTACAGTTGGTCTAATCCATCATGGAAAAAGATGGAAGTAAAGAGCAAACAAGAGGATTATCATCCCAAACTTGCAAGGGATATGCATAATTTCCATCATGGTGGTGGCGATGGAGTCAAAGCTTATGGTGGAAGCAACCATGGACATGGAAACTTCATTTCTAGAGGATATGTTGGTTACAGAAACTTCACTCCTAAAAGACATAATGGAGTTGGTAACTTCTCTTCTTATACTAAATCTTACGGGCATAATTCTTATGATGAATATGGGGGTTTATGATAGAGATAATGCTAAATATGATTATTATGAGCACAGTCCTTATGATTTTTATGAAGGATATCATCATAGTTATGGTAGATAAGTTTACCTTGAGAGCTTATATGATGAAAGTGGCAGGGAAGGGGGAGGGGATGCGGGGGGATGGGGGGAAGGGAAATGAAAATGAGCATGTAATCCATCTCAAATGCCTTGTGGAAGGCAAGATTGCTAATCTTATTGTTGATGGTAATAGTTGTGCTAATACGGCTAGTATTTACCTTGTGGAAAAGTTGAATTTGTCTCTTCTTGTACATCCTATGCCTTACATATGCCATTGGTCAAATGATTGTAATGAGATCAAAGTCAGCAAGCAAGTGCAGGTTTCTATTTCTAAAGAAATATATAAAGATGATGTGTTATGTGATGTAGCACACATGCAAGCGGGTCATTTATTGTTTGGTGAAAATGAGAATGTAATCCATCTCAAATGCCTTGTGGAAGGCAAGATTGCTAATCTGGTTGTTAATGGTAATAGTTGTGCTAATGTGACTAGTATTTACCTTGTGGAAAAGTTGAATTTGTCTCTTCTTGAACATCCTAAGCCTTACATATGCCATTGGTCAAATGATAGGAATGAGATCAAAGTTAGTAAGTGCAGGTTTCTATCTCTAAAGAAATATATAAAGATGATGTGTTATGTGATGTAGCACCCATGCAAGTGGGTCATTTATTGTTTGGAAGTCGTCGGATATATGTTGGGAAAGCTATATACAATGGAGACAAGAATTCTTATAACTTCACCAAAGATGGAAAGAGATTCATTCTAAATACTTTGGCAACTCTGTATTTCATTTACAAGACTTCTGTATTTCACTTATGCTTTCCATGGAAGAGGTCTTGTAAAATTTGAATGTTTCTTGTATATTCCTTCCTTGAGCCATCTTTTTTTGAACTTGTTTTCTCATACAAGCTTTACATGTCATAGACCTTTCGAAGAAGTTAATTACATCTTGCTCTCCTTGTTGTTTTCATGACCACTGGACTTATTTATCTTGTTCTTGAGTGCTTTAGCAATAATGTTCATAGCATTGTTCATTTGAAACATTTCACTTCTAATGTTGCCCACCTTTTGTACTTTAATAAAGGTGCAAATTCGAGGATGAATTCTTTTTAAGAGAGAAGATATGGTATGACCGTGGATATTCATGAATTTTGGGAAGATTCAAGTCTACGAGTTAAAGCTAGAATAATGGTCAAAATAGAGATAAAATGGAATTTCTGGACTAGTTTCGAAACAACTCCATTTAGGAGCTTTTAAGGACTTCAAATGAACAAGTGACCTTCATGAAAATTGTTGAAGACTTCTTGAGGTTTCCAAAATGATATAACTTATTCCCAGAGGAAATCATTTGGGTATCCTATGACTAAACATAAAATGGATATTCTATCTTCAATTACAAAAATGACACATCCAGTAAAATGGCCATAACTTTGCATTATAGGAGTCTACAACTTTACTAAAGAAACCAAGAACCCGTCTTAAGGTTTTTAGGTTAAACAAGGCCAACAACTGAGGAGATGAAAAATTGCACAAGTGTGGGCTATGAAATAGAGCCTACCGACTGGAAGGTAGGGTGTCATACCATACACGGTAGCTCTCTGTCCAAAATTGGTAGGAACACTATAAATCAATCAATTTGTTATTTTTAGACTAGTTTTTAGTTTCCTTGTATCCTAGTCTTGTAATTGAATTTATTAAGGATTAAATAGACATTTTAAATATTTACTAAGGTAGGAGAGTAATTAACTTTATTAAAGGTCAATTATGTCTTTTAAACATTAATTAGGTTCAGGAAGTGGAGTAGGGTTTTTCTATAAATACCTTATTATGCCTCCTTTGTAATTATTGAATGAAATATGATAAACTGATTTGAAAGAGTTCTCTATAGTGTTCTTGGGGTTCTTCAACCTCCTTAGCTAGTTCCTAAGGGTTCTATTTCCTGGTAGGTTGATTAATTTTTGTCCTTAAATTGAAGGTCTAAGGATTCTAATTGATCATCTTTCAATTCCTTCTTTGATTGATTCTAGGAGTTCTTGTTTCTAGAGTGATCAATGTAGGTCTTCTAATTTGTGTAGTTTAGGTTTATGTCCATAGTTTCCCTAAGGTTCTTGCTATCAACTTGAGAAAGAGTCCTCCTCTTATCAAGTTCAGATACAAGAAATTTGAATGCAGAGTCATATCTTGACAAGGATCTTGATGTGGCTTTAGATTCATTAGACAATCCATTTTGCTACAAGTGTTGTGTCCTTGATTGTAGATTGCTTGGATGTTCACAAGAACTTGTATTTCTTGCTGAGAAACAACTTTAATTATGCTTTGCAGAAAGCAAAAAAGATCAATGTGGCCCACAATTCTTCTTGCTGGTCTTTGAAACTAGATCCAATGGAAAAGGAAGTTGTGAGCCTAAGTTGTAAATGTCTTTTGTGGTAGATTATGAATATGATCCTTACATTTGCCAAAATTGTTTTATCATATGCAATGATGGCACTCGTGGCACTTCTTTTCAAAGAGGCATTAAGTATGAATGAATGAATATTATGTTTTTCTATAAACAAAAAGAAATGGTTATACTTGGGAGTTCTGATTTATTGGGTTGGGGAGAAATCCTTAAAAATAGTGAAGCATTAATACCTTGGGTAGTGCACTAGTGAGGTGATTCCACACCTGGAGGCTGATAAGCGTGGCAAGTTATATGACCATGAAAATTCTTCATTTCTTTTTAATTTTAACTATCTAATTTTTCTTGATCTGAGTTGACAATCTCTAATTTTTCTTTCCTTTTACAACTTCAAGACATTGTTGGAAATATCAGAAACTGTCTTGAGATTTCTTCATTCCTTTTCCATTAAATGTCCTTATGAAGGCCACTTCTTTCTTAAGAAAAAATTCAATGATCAGACAAGACGAATACCAAAGGAAGTCACTAATATATTTTTTAAGTGATGTAGCATCTTCCAAGTTGTGCAATGCGCGAGAAGCACTCGTTTTCGGATTAGAAATTAAAATAACTTTTCAATATCTTTGAATACATATAATATTTTTTTTGTGCACGTGCGTGTGCAATTATAAAGTTTAAGCACACATTGAAATTCAATGTCTTGTAATCCAATTTGAGCTATCAAAAGAGTTCTCTCTCTTTATTGTATCTTTATTCAATATTCATTGAATTGTTAGCATTTACTCTTTTATTTAAAGAACCAGTAATAACATAAGAATCATGGATGAGTCAGCTATGAAGTCAAGGAAAGATAGAAAGATCTATTGAAAGTAGTAAATGATACAAGCAATCTAAATGTAGAGTCATATCTTGACAAGGATCTTGATGTGGCATTAGATTCATTTGACAATTTATTTTGCCGCTGGTGTCGTGTCTTTGTACCTTACATGGATGTTCAAAAGAACTTGTCTTTCTTGTAAAGAAACAAATTTAATTGTGCTCGGCAGAAAGCAAAAAAGAACAATGTGGCCCACAATACTTCTGGCGACTCTCTAAAGCTAGATCCCACGGCAAATGAAGTTCTGGGCCGAAGTCGTCAATGTCTTTTATGGAAGATTGGAAATATGATCTTTATGTTGCCGAAATTGTTGTATTAGTCTCAATGATGGCACGCATAGCACTCCATTTCAAAGAGGCAAAAAGTATGAATGAATGAATATTATGTTTCTCCATTAACAAAAAGAAAGGGTTATACTTAGGAGTGCTAATTTTTCTGGCTGGCGAGAAATCCTTATGAATAGTATTACAAAGCATGGATACCTTTGGGAGTGCACTATTGAACTGATGCAACACTGGGAAGCTGATAAGTGCGGAAAGATATATGATCGTGAAAATATTCTTCATTTCTTTTTAATTTTAATTGTCTATTTTTTTCTTGATCTTAATCGACAATCTCTATCTTTTTCTTTCCTTTTACAACTTCAAGACATTGTTGGAAATATCAAAAAACTGTCTAGAGATTTCTTATTTCCTATTTTTCCCATGAAATGTCCTTATGAAGGCCACTTCTTTCTTTCAAAAAAATCACTGATCAGACAAGACGAAATGCCAAATGAAGATCTAGTATTTTTTAAACGACGTTGCATGACATGCCAAAAACTTAGTATGTTTATTTTAACTGAAACGGGAATGGGATCCTACAGCTACAGTGCTAGGCTAGTGAACCTCACACTTGTAGAAATGGGTTCCCCCTAAGTGTCGATTTTCTCAAGGATCGCAAGACTCAACTACTCAATCGTTCACAATGTATAGCCTTAATAGTGTGGTGGAAATGATCGTGAGCTAATAGAACAATAAGCACAAGCATCAACTAGTGAAAGGAAAATAAATATAAAATGGGAGTTTGGGTCTAGGGATCTCGCTAACCTTGTTACTATTTCAATTAATAGGAATTAATAAAAACTATAGTTGGCTTAGTGAATTGGGTTATCACACTCATTATTGGGCAATCCCTATCTCTAGGCAAAAACCTCTCTATCCCCTATAACTATTAGATGAGAATCTCTTCTCTCCCAAACAAGTTATGAATGCACTAAACCTAGGTGATTATTGATCTAAAAGTGTCGTAAGTATCTCTAGTTCAATACCATTAATCCCCAAATTAGAAGCCCTCGGTTGTTCTTCCTTCTCAATTCCAAACAACCGTGCGAATAATTCAAGTTCATGACACTTACATTTCACAGAAATAATCAATTGAAGAACAATTCAATAAGAAGCAACATCTAATTTCATTAAACTTAAATCAATTTCATTACACCCAAAAGTTAGGGCTCAAGCATTAAATCTAAACAAGATAATTACTCATAATTCACTGTTTAAAATTGAAATTAAACATAAATTAAACTAATAGAGATAGAAAAGAAATGCTTAGGCGTAAAAATTGAAGCCGAATTGCATCCCTTAACTGCGCCCGAGCTCGTCTCACGAGTTGCTCCAGCAAAGCTCGAATCCGTCATTTTGATCTTCAATTCCACTTGTATCTTCCAATCCTTATTCTCTAATCTAAGTTCTACCTAATTTAAGTGAGAATTGGGGGAAATTTGTTACAGAAAATCACCCAATTCGCCTCCTAAAAGCCTATCTACGCTTTTCTAAACTAAGGAATGAATAATGAAGAAAAAAACTTCTAAAAAATTACTAAGTATAGCTATTCTCGGTACCTACCGTGCGGTAGGTCTCTGTTCCAATTTGTCCTATGATGTCTGGAACCTACCGGCGACAGTAGGGGGAGCTACTGTGCGCAGTAGGCTTCTGTCTCCCATTTGTTCCTTGCCAAGGTGCCTACCGCAACCAGTAGGGTGGCCTACCTTGTGCGGTAGGCTGCTGCTTGCACAATTTTTGCGTCATTTTTCGTCATGTTCTCTCCGTTTCAAGCCATTTTCGTTCGTTCTTCATTGTACTTCATTTTGCAAGCACTTAAAACTCAAATGGGCGATAATAGACTCAATTGTATACTTTATACCTTAAAATCACTGAAAAACTGATGAAATTAACATACAAAATAACAGCCAAAATAACACATATCAAATACCCCCACAATTGAGCGTTGCTTGCCCTCAAGCAATCAAACTGAACGAAAGGAATGAGAAAGTTCCGAAGCTTTTTCAAATATAGAGTACATGGAAAACAGAAATACATTTGCCTTAAGTAATTTAGGAAAAAGAAAGACAGAAGATATCAAGAACAACAATACCAGAGAAAGTACCATAAAAACACACACGAAAGGAAAATGAAACTAAGGACAATCGATGCCACTTCGAAAGAATCTACAACCACCCAACCACCAAGACAAAATGGAAGAACGAACACGAGGTACACTTAGTTCACCGCACTTATAAATAAACACTATATGCCAATGGTATGTGTGTGTTCTACTCGTGTAGTTTTCATAAAAATGAAGGAATGCTAAGTAATAACAAAGTGAAATTCTTCGAAAGACAATGCATAACAATCCCATTTTTCTTTGGTTCTCATTCATTCTAAGTCCTATTCTTAGTTGCTCCTGGATTATGTAGGACATTTTGGCTTGTAATGCCGGGCCTAGGATATAAAAGGTACCAAACGAAGCTAATAGGAGACAAGAACAAACAAGACAAAGCCAACGCAACTAAAAGGACAAAAATGGAAAAATTAAGGAATAACATTCTAATTGTTGTATGCTCTTCTCACTCACCCTTGAATAACCTACCATTTCTCTATCACACCTTACCCAATACATTTGGAATATTCAGCCCTCTGACAAGAAAGAGAGACTAGTGTTATTTATTTTTTCACGACCACAATATACATTGGCTCCATGAAATGAGGTTTACTGTAGTGTGGTTCAAAAAGACGAAGAGCAGAAGGGAGTAAAACCCTTGGCATGAAGGCACAAATAAGCGAGCTAGAAGTTAATTTTCATATAAGGATAGGCAACTCAAAAGCTCAAACGATACAATGAAGGCCTGAGACCATCATTTCTGGACTCAACTGAAACTAAGACTTTTTACTTAAAAGAACAAAGAAACACAAGGATGTATGCCCGTATATCAAAGGATTTTTACTAGGCTAACTGTTAGTTATATGCCCTAGACCAATTGACTTGCATTTATATTGGTTATTTATGAGGCATGTATTTTGAATTAGATTTTATGCTCTTGGTCTAGGGCAGAAATGAGGTTTACTGTAGTGTGGTTCAAAAAGACGAAGAGCAGAAAGGAGTAAAACCCTTGGCTTGAAGGCACAAATAAGGGAGCTAGGAGTTATTCATATAAGGATAGGCAACTCAAAGCTCAAACGTTACAATGAAAACCTGAGACCATCATTTCTGGGCTCAACTGAAACTAAGACTTTTTACTTAAAAAAAAGAAGAAACACAAGGATGTATGCACGTATATCAAAGGATTTTCACTAGGCTAATTATTAGTTATATGCCCTAAACCAATTGACTTGCATTTATATTGGTTATTTATGAGGCATGTATTTTGAATTATATTTTATGCTCTTGGTCATCAAGTATGTGACTTGATAGTAAAACCCTTCTTGCTAATAAAATACTATTCTTGTTTGTCCTTAATTTTATCACATCTTGTATTATTAAAATAGTATGAATTTGATTAATAATCAAGTTTTACTGATCATGAATATGAGATATAAATCAATTCATAAATACATATTAAGAATATTGTATTGGACATGACCCAATGTGAAGAAGAAATATTGTATGGGTTTAAGTCATAAGTATTTCTTCTCAGTTTTATGGTTGGTATCCTTTGACCTATGTTTCTAATGCTTCTTGCATGGGGAGAAAATATGTTTTGACATAGTCAATTACAACTTTTAATCAGGTGATTATTATGACAATTGGTTTTTCTTGTCATGGCTTGAATATTAGAGATAGTGAAAGAGATTTGTCCCTCTCTTATTACAAAGAGATGTCCATGGGACCCTTGATAAGGAAGATTGGAAAATACGCATGGCCATGCTCAAATAAGTGTTAATTAGGTGTTATCAATAAGTATGAATAAGGTGCTATTAATATTATTTGTCGGAACGGTCTGCCTGGTGATCAAGTAAATGGCTAATCAAGTTTTATAAGGATGACTCGGTCAATGCCTTATACTTAACTATGATATCGTGTGACAAAAGGACTAAATATTGAATTATGTTAGGTTATCATATATTTTACTTAACTTGGGTAAGCATAATATCTTGCTAGAGCCACTTATATTTTGTGGATAAATGTCTAGGACATTTTTATTCACTGCCAAAGTTAAGTGAACCTACAGGGTCACATGCACAAACGATCTTGTTAGCACGACGTCCACGTTTAATGAATCTAGATTGTGTGCAGATTCGTTGAACGTATACAAAAAGGGATCAGATTCCTTGTATTTATTTGGTAAGTTAATAAGTAACTAATTCATTTATCGAATAAATGAAATTAATTACTTAATATTATTCATCCAACTATTGGATGATCATAAGAATAGAAGGACAAGATTAAAATTGTCATTAGATGACAACTAGGGTTCTGATGTTGATAGCTATAAAAGGTTATGTTAACATTTTCCGCAGCAGTCTTTCTCTAATTAAAAAAAAAAACCTTTAACCCTAGAATGGCCAGATCGCGTCTTGCCTCACTCCCTCTCGAAAATTCCAAAGCATTACCAAATTGTTAGGGTTCGTTCCAAATAGTTTTCAGAATGCCGAGGGATAGCATCCCGTTCGCTTGCAGAGGAGGTCGTTGTGTGGATACCAGTAGAGGGCGAAGTGCAAACAGCAGCGCCTCCACATCTAGCGGCATCGAAAACATTGAGGTAGTTTTCTTTCCACTCGGTTGTTTTGGTATGTTCGGATCTTGTTGGCAGTTTTTGTAGTTATTTTATTATGTTTTTGTCTATGAATCCCAACACTAATTTCCTAAAATTCCTAGGTTTCTACTACTAACAATACTCACCGGAGCAAGAAAACCATGAACATGTAAGATTATTATGCAAATAAGTTTTTCCAAATGTCCAAGTGCTATGCCCTTTCAAAAAATCCCAACAGTCTCGTAATCTAGCATCTACTCAAAATGGTAAAAAGAAAGATAAAGGAAAATATTTTTAGTTTTTTCCAAATAAAAGATAAAGAAGACTAAAAAAATTTTAAAATTTCAGATTTTCAATTTTTCTAGATTTTTCATAAGTAAAACAATGAAGGACAGTAAAAAGATAAAAAGACAGAATTACCCCCCCTCCCCCCTCCCCCCCCAAGCACACTTAAAACATATGGGAGGTGCTCCCGCAGATAATAAAGTAATAAAGCACAGGGGAAGCCATCTCCACAAAAACAGATAAAGGAAAGAGTAGAAGAAAAATAAGAAAACAACAAAACTAAAATAACGAAAGAAATACTGTGAAAGAAAATAAAATAAAATAAAAAGAGAGAACTGAAAAACTCCCTATTGGTGCCCAAAGTCCCCGCCTCCACCACCACTGCTGCCCTCATCGGGCATAATCTTGTTCCACTGGCGGGCTAGCATCACCTCCTGCCTATCGATGGAGGCCCTCTAATGAGCCAACTCATCTGCGTACCGGCAAGTGGACTCTATAATCTCTACCAACTACTACCCATGGACATCCTGAGTAACGCAGAGCTGATGGAAGGCAATCTGCATCTTAGTCTGAAGAGCCGCCATGGGGGCATTGGAGCGCTCATCCTCTCCGGAGAGGTCATAGGACTCATCGTCCTCACTTCCCTCATCCTCGTCGGGTTGCAAAGAGGATGCTCCTATGCCGGTCTGCGTGGGGTTTTTAATAGACCAGAAACCGTCCCAGTCGCACTCCCGCAGCCTATCCTCCTCAGATTGAGGGATCCATTCTTTCTTCTTTTCGTCCTAGGAGCAACCGTAGTTGTTGAATGTGGTAAATTTGATCATCTGCGGCACCCCATTGGACAACTTTCTCTCCCCTACAATAGTAACACCAAAAGTAGCAAAAACCTTAGAAAGAATCACGGGGTATCGATACACACACTTTTTAGTAGTATCGCAACCTGTGTTGCACATCATATGTATAAGCAAGAGAAAAAGGGGATTTATCGTGAATTTTAGAAAGCATATACATATCAATAATACGGACTTCATTTTGTCTACCCCTTTTGGAGCTAAAGTGTGCCCGAAAAAAAATAACTGAGTGCATGTGGAAGAAGGGAATGGAATTCCCCCGCATGGAATATACAACGGCGATCATACGGGTCGTGACCATATGTCAAAGCGCGAACAACTCATGTCAATATTCTAAGCAGGGTCCTCATCTATAGTTTTCTTGTTGGAGTCCATAGTGACCGTGTTCCCCGCGTCTTGAATCCTAATAATGGATGTAAGACGATCCTTTTCAAGAACAATCTGAACACCTTTCACAACAGAAATAATGGTGGGGAGATTCTTGTTCATTTTATGATACATTTGCTCATAGAATAAATGCAACATGAATACTATATATATCATAACTAATTAACGAATATCAATAGATGATAATTATACTAGGGGTGTACTTGGTTTAGAAGACTCATAAACAAGGTAAGGATAATAATCTCCCAAGATACAGAGCAGAGGAACCCAACGTAAACCCCAAAAAAGATTTTCCAATTTAAAACTTTTTATGACCTTTTCACCGAACAATTTTTCAACATTTATTTTTAACGAATCCCTTTCGACTGCCCATGTATGGGCCACAGTCGTCAGACGCTCTGGAAAAGGTATAATATCAAGAGTAGAAGGGTTGGGCATTGGTCCTCTACCCGAGTCCTTCTTTATTTTAGATTTTGAAGTAGAATTTTTTTTTTCAGGGGCCATTTTGAAAACAAGGGAGTGAAAAATAACAGAAAAATGGAAAACATAGAAAAATAAAGGTAGAAAAGGGAAACGAAAAGAAAACTTAATAACACAATAGTCCTCCCATACTAGAGGAAACAATAGTACCAACACAAGAAGAACTAAATAACACAATAGAAACACACAAAGAGATAAAACCTATCGTAGCCCGTATCTGTTTTCATGAACTAAGTCGCCCATGGGTGATAAGTGTAAACAAGTAACCAAAAAAAGTAGAAACCGAGAAAAAAGAATCCAAAAATAACAAAGCAAATCAAACAAATAAAACACAACCTAAACTAACACTTAGCAATAAAACCAAAAATCAAAACAACTAAACTAATAAGAGTAAGAAAAAGGGTCAAGAAAAAGCCTGTAGCTGTTTGAACAAAGAACCTAAGTTGCTAATGGCGACGTTTTTTTTCTCTCTCTCAGGTTTTATGCTCATCAGAGTCTCTGGGAAGTGGCTAGAAGTCTGCCGGAAAACACTTAATGCAAAATTCTTGAAATTTTTTCATTAGAAAACCAAGAAGACACAAAATATTAGTAATTACTCAAAATTATACAAAAAGAAAAAAAAAGTTAGAAATAGAAAGTTATTAAAAATAAGTAAAAGAAGAAGAGGGAGGAACTTCAAGAAGGAAAGGAAGAAAAAATCGAAGTTTTTGAAAAGGAAATTGGAAGAAAAAATAGATGGTAGTCTAGGATTTTTTTAGTGGTGAGATAGAGGTGGAGAAATATTGACGGAATGGAGGTAGTTGAACTGGAATAGAAGAAGAAGAAGAAGAAGAAGAAGAAGAAGAAGAAGAAGAAGAAGAAGAAGAAGAAGAAGAAGGAGAATATTGAGAAGAAAGAGAAAGAAAACAAACCCAAGGGAGAAGAAGAAGAAGCTACTACTGGATTTGCCGTCAAAAGAGGAGATGAGCTTGCTGGAATTTGGTGTTTGGGATAGACAAAGCTGAGAGAAGGAGTGGAATGGAGGACCTTTGGGAGTTTGGAGGAGGGAAAGGATAAAGGACTTACGGATTTTGGAGGAGAAAATAGAGGGAAAATTGCAGAAATTTCAATTGAACGCCAAAAAGTTTTGCCAAAACATGTCGACCCGACCCGATCCACCTTTGGAGAACTGACCTGTAGCCTAACCTGGGACTTACTCGACCTACCGTCCGCAGTAGGACTCTGCCTAGAGGTGCCGAGAAATGCCAGCTGCCTACCACGACCGGTAGGCTACCATACCGTCCGCGTAGGGTTTTGCCGAGCTGTTGTTTTTCTTCTTTTTGGCACATTTGTGCCTCTTTCTTCACCTGTTAGTCTTGGTCATTCATTCCCCACTAAGAAAAGTTCCCATAGAAATTAATTGTCCAAAATACCTTGAAACAACGAAAATAATGGAAAACGAGTTAGAAAAAAAGCGACAAAAAGGAATACAACGATACATCTTAGATACAAAAAAGATGCCGGAGTTGTTTTCTTAGCCATTTTGGGGAACGAAGAACTACTTTAGAAGGTTTCCACAATTCTTTCAAAAGTACGGCTTCAGATAATGCTCTGTTACTAACTCCTTATAATGAAAGTGATAGAATTTAAAGCCCAAAGTAAGAAGAGAAATTACAAACTTAAAAACGAGCTCAAGAAGGACGTTTTGTTAATTATAAAAAGCTTTAATTCTTGAACGGAAAACACAATGTTAGTGAGGGTTAAGTTTGAAGAAAAACTCATTCTCGCTTTTCCATGGCATAGGGCCTGTTTCCTCTAAGTGCTTTCAAGTTTTTCTTTGAAACCTATGAGATTTCTCCTTTCCTCTTCGTTTTTCTTGGATTGCGTCCATGGTACCTGTGTACATAAAAAATCACAAACAAGAAACAAGTTAGTTTCTTGAGTAAGGAAATTCACTCCCTCACTTTTTTCCTATGACGTCAATCCCCATCTCTTGTTGCTTTTCTTCATGACCCTTGTGACTTTCCACAAGATACTTGTTTTCCTTTTCTGGTACGCCTTTATCAACCTCACTCGTAGCCTCTGGCGTGCACTCATTCCTCTTACTTTCTCCAATTTTGCTCGTAACTCGAGGAGGTTCCTCGATTATTAGGAGACCGTCATGTCTCTTTTCCATTATTTCCTATTAAGCCTCTTCTTACTTGGGACAGTGGACTCCTTTGGTGCTAGAACAATTGTCTCCTCTTCATCCACAACCATGGAAAATGTATTCACTTGCTCTTCTACACCCTGCTAGGTGACCGTCTCTTAATACTCCCTTGGAATCCGCTCTCTATTCCTAGGCGAACTACCAAGTCGTCCTTTAGCGATTATGTTTGCCAAAAGATTTATCTGACTTTCTATGTTATGAATGGAAATTGTTTGACATTTCTGAATTTCTTCCATACTCTTCACCCCGGCCTCTGGTGACTCAATATATCGTGAGAGGACATCTTTTAGATCAGGCTGAGGAGGTGATGTATGCACTGGTGGAGTATAATCGTATGGTGAATATGTGGTATAACTTTCCCAGGAAACATCCGGTTGATTTATCCAACTCGAACTATACTGGTTAAGGTATGTATTGTACGCCTACCAGTAGTCTTGAAACATGGCCGGTTGGTAATATAGAGGTTGAGGTGCAGCCGCCATTTTCTCTACCCCTTGTTCTAATATTGCCATCAAACAAGCTTCCGTGGCCTCATTGGTATCCACGCTCTTTTCTCTAGAACCTAAAATCAATGAAATATACAATCAACATATGGTCCAAAGATAATAACTTGGAATTCCAAACTTCAAGTCATAAACACCGGAAAAACATGAATAAGGAACAAGGAGAAATGGACTTAACAATAAAGACAACCAGAAAGAAAAGAAAACTATACAAAGGAAAGAAAAGAAAAACAACACAAATGACTAAAGCAATAAAGAACGATATTATATTAAGCTTGTCTAGTCCCCAGAAACGGCACCAAAAACTTGGTATGTTCTTTTTAAATGAAATGGGAATGGGATCCTATAGCTACAGTGCAAGGCAAGTAGACCTCACACTTCTAGTGATGGGTTCACCTCGAGTGTCGATCTTCTCAAGGATAGAAGGACTCAACTACTCAATCGTTCGCTCAATGTTTAGCCTTAACAGTGTAGTGGAAATGATTGTGAGCTAATAGAGCAATAAACACAAGCATCAATTAGTAAAAGGAAAACAAATATAAAACGGGAGTTTGATCTTCTGATCCCCCTAACCTTGTTACTATTTCAATTAACAAGCATTCATAAAAAATGTAGTTGGCTTAGAAATTGGGTCATCACACTCGTTATTGGGCAATCCCTATCGCTAGGTGAAAACCTCTCTATTCTCTATAACTTTTAGACGAGAATCTCTTCTCTTCCTAGCAAGTTATGAATGCACTAAACGCAGGTGATTATTGACCTAAAAGGGTATCAACTATATCTAGTTCACTAACCCAATTAATCCCCAATTGAAAGCTCTTGGGTGTTCTTTCCCTCTAAATTCAAAGCACCCGTGCGATTAATTCAAGTTCATTACACTTAAATTTCACATAAATAATCAATTGAAGAACAATTCAATAAGAAGCAATAACCAATTTCATCAAATTCAAATCAATTTCCTAATACAGAAAAGTTAGGGTTCAACCCTTGAATCCAAACAAGCTAATTACTCAAAATTCATTGTAGGAAATTGAAATTAAACATAAATTAAACTAATAGAGAAGGAAAAGAAATGCTTAGGCGTAGAAAATTGAAGCAAAATTGCGTTCCCAAACCACGCCTGAGCTCGTCTCTCGAGTTTCTCTCGAGAAACTCGAATCCATTGTTTCGATCTTCAATTTCTGATGTAATCTTCCAATCCTTGTTCTCTAATCTATGTTCTACCTAATAGAGGTGAGAATTGGGGAAAATTTGTCAGAAAATCGCCCTAATTCTCCTCCTAAAAGCCTATCTAGGCTACTCTAAAATAAGGAATAAATAATGAAGAAAAAAACCTCTGAAAAATAACTAAGTACAGCAATTCTCGAGACCTACCAATACCATGCACGGTAGGTCCCTATTCCCAATTTTCCTTGTGATGTCCAAAACTTATTGGCAGTGGTAAGGGGAGCCTACCTTACGCGGTAGGCTTCCGTCTCCCATTTGTTCCTTGCCAAGGTGGCTACCGCGGCCGGTTGGCTGCTGTATGCACCATTTTTGCATCATTTTATGTCGTTTTTGCTCTGTTTCAAGCCGTTTTCTTCGCCCTTTTTGCACTTTATTCAGTAAGCACCTACAACACAAATGGGTGATATTAGACTCAATTATAAACTTTATACCTTAAAATCACCGAAAAAATGATGAAAAATTAATATACAAAAAAAATAGCCAAAAGAACACCTATCATTGCATCGTCCAAGTAGAGCAAGACACGAAAAACACTTGTTTACATTTTAGATATTAAAATACCTTTTAAATATCTTTGCATAAGTATAAATTTTTTTTGCTAATGCATGAGTGTGTAGTTATACAGTTTAAGCACACATTCAAATTCAAAGCATTGTGAACAAATTTAAGCTCTCAAAATCATTCTCTCTGTTTATTATATCTTTATTCAATACTCATTGATTTCTTAGCATTTACTCTTTTATTTAAAGAACCCATAATACCTTAAGAACTGTGGATGAATTAGCTATAAAGTCAAGGCAAGATACAAAAATTCTATTGAAGGTAATAAATGATACAAGTAATCTGAATGCAGAGTCGTATCTTGACAAGGTTCTTGATGCGGCTTTAGATTCATTTGACAATCTATTTTGCCGCTGGTGTCGTGTCTTTTACTATAGATTGCATAGATGTTGACAAGAACCTGTATTTCCAGCTGAGAAACTACTTTAATTGTGCTATACAAAAAGCAAAAAAGAACAATGCAGCCCACACTGCTTTTGACTAGTCTTTAAAGCTAGATTCCATGGCAAAGGAAGTTGTGAGCCGAAGTCGTCAATGTCTTTTATGGCAGATTAGGAATATGATCCTTATTTTTGGAAAAAATTGTTGTATCAGTTGCAATGATGGCACTTGCGGCATTCTTTTGCCAAGAGGCAATAAGTATTAATGAATGAATATTATATTTCTCCATAAGCCAGGGTTATACTTTGGATTTTTGATTTATCTGGCTAGGGAGAATTCCTTAAGAATAGCATTATCAAACATGAATACCTTGGGGAGAGCAGTTGTGAAATGATACCACGCTGGGAAGCTAATAAGCATGGCAAGATATATGACCGTGAAAGTTCTACATTTCTTTTTAATTTTAATTTTCTATTTTTTCTTGATCTTAGACAACAGTCTTTATCTTTTTCTTTCCTTTTACAACTTCAAGACATCATATCAAAAACCGTAAGAAATGTCCTTATGAAGACCACTTATTTCTTCAAAAAAATCACTAATCAGACTAGAAGAGATGCCAAATGAAGTCACTAATATTTTTTAAGCGATGTTGCATTGTCCAAAGGGGAGCAACACGCGAGAAGCACTTGTTTCCCTTCTAGATATTAAAATACCTTTTCAATATCTTTGCATAAATATAATCTTTTTTAGTGCTCGTTCGTGCGTGTGTAGTTATAAAGTTTAAGCACACGTTCGAAATCTAAGCATTGTGAACAAATTTGAGCTCTCAAAAGAGTTCTCTCTTTATTATATATTTATCCAATAGTGAATTAATTGTTAGAATTTACTCTTTTATTTAATGAACCGGTAATAATATAAGAACCATGGATGAATTAGCTATGAAGTCAAGGAAAGATACAAAGTTCTATTAGAGGTAGTAGATAACACAAGTAATTTTAATGCAGAGTCATATCTTTAAAAGGATATTATGTGGCTTTAGATTTATTTGATAATCTATTTTTCTGCCGATGTCGTGTCTTTGATTGTAGATTACATGAATGTTCACAAGAACTTCTATTTCCTGTTGCGAAAAAAATTTAATTGTGCTCTGTAGAAAGAAAAAAAGATTAGTTAGGCCTACACTGCTTCTGACGAGTCCCTAAAGCTAGATCCCGTGGCAAAGGAAGCTGTGAGCCGAAGTTATCCACGTCTTTTGTGGTAGATTGAGAATATGATCCTTATGTTTGCCGAAATTGTTGTATCAGTTGCAATAAAGGCACTCGTGGCATTGCTCTTCAAATAGGCAATAAGTATAAATGAATGAATATTATATTTCTCTAGAAACAAAAAGAAAGGGTCATACTTGGGAGTTCTAATTTATCTGGATGGGGAGAAATCCTTAAGAATCTTGTTACAATGGATAAATACCTTGGGGAGTACACTAATGAACTGATCCATACCGGGAAACTGGTAAGCATGGCAAGATAAATGACCATGAATATTCTTCTTTTCTTTTCAATTTTAATTGTCTATTTTTTTCGTGATCTGAGTCAACAATCTCTATCTTTTTCTTTCCTTTTACAATTTCAGGATATTGTTGGAAATTCATAACCCATCTAGAGATTTCTTCTTTCCTATTTTTACCATGAAATGTCCTTATGAAGTCCACTCATTTCTTAAAAGAATCAATGGCCAAACAGGACAAATACCAAATGAAGTCACTAATTCTTTTGAAGCGATATTGCGTCTTCTGAGTGGAGCAATGCATGAGAAGCACATGTTTTTGGTTCAGAGGTTAAAATACCTTTTTTAATATCTTTGCTTAAATATAATCTTTTTCATGCACATGTGCATATGTGTAGTTATAATGTTTAAGCACACAATCAAGTTCAATGCATTGTCAACGAATTAGAGGTCTCAAAAGATTTCTCTCTTTATCATATCTTTATTCAATATTCATTGAATTGTTAGCATTTACTCTTTTATGTGAAGAACTCGTAATAACTTAAGAACCGTGGATGAATTAGCTACGAAGTCGAGGAAAGATACAATGATCTATTGAAAGTAGTAAATAATACAATCAATCTGAATGCACAGTCATATCTTGACAAGGATCTTGATGTGAGATTAGATTCGTTTAAAAATCTCTTTTGCTGTTAGTGTCATGTCTTTCCTTGTAGATTACATGGATGTTCACAAGAACTTGTATTTCCTGCTGAAAGATAACTTTAGTTGTGCTCTGAAGAAAGCAAAAAAGAACAATATGGCCCACACTGCTTTTAACTGGTCTCTAAAGGTTGATCCCATGGCAATCAAAGTTGTGAGCCGAAATCGTCAATGTCTTTTATAGCCGATTATGAATATGAGACTTATGTTTGCCCAAATTATTGTATCAGTTGCAATGATAGCACTCGTGGCACTACTTTTCCAGAAGGTAACAAGTATGAATGAATGAATATTATATTTCTCCATAGGCAAAAAAGAAAAAAAGGGTTATACTTTGGAGTTGTGATTTATCTGGTTGGGGAGAAATCCTTAAGAATAGTGTTATAAAGCATGAATACCTTGGGGAGTTTAGTGAATTGATGCCACACCAAAAGCTGATAAATGTGGCAAGATATATGATTGTGAAAATTCATTATTTCATTTTAATTTTAATTGTCTATTCTTTTATCGATCTAAGTCGACAATGTTTATCTTTTCTTTCTTTTAAAAACTTCAAGACATTGGTTGAAATATAAGAAACTGTCTAGAGATTTCTTCTTTCTTATTCTTCACATGAAATGTCCTTATGAAGACCACTTCTCTCTTAAAAAAAAAAAATCAATGATTAGACAACATGAATGCCAAATGTAGTCACTAATAATTTTTGAAGCGATGTTGCATCTTTAGAGTGGAGCAATGAGCGAGATGCACTTATTTTTCGGTTTAGAAATTAAAATACCTTTTCAATATCTTTGCATAAATATAATATTTTCTCGTGCACGTGTGCGTGCGTGCGTGTGTAGATATAAAGTTTAAGCACACATTCAAATTCAATGCACTATGAACCAATTAGGACCCTCAATACTATTTGAATATTTAGTATTTATTTTTTTAAAGAACCCCTAGTAACTTAAGAACCATGGATTAATTACCTATGAAGTCAAGGCAAGATACAAAGATCTAGTGATGGTAGTAAATGATAAAAGCAACCTGAATGAAGAGTCATTTCTTGACAAGAATGTTGATGTGGCTTTAGATTCATTTGACAATCTATTTCGCCATCGGTGTCCTGTCTTTTATTGTTGATTTACATGGATGTTCAAAAGAACTTGTTTCCCGCTGAGAAACAACTTTAATTCTGCTCTGCAAAAAGCCAAAGGGATCAATTTGGCCCACACTTCTTCTGACTGGTCTCTAAAGCTAGATCCCACGTCGAAGGAAGTTATGAGTTGAAGTCGTCAATGGCTTTTATGGAAGATTTGGAATATGATCCTTATGTTTGTCGAATATTGCTGTATCAGTTGCAATGACGGAACTCATGGCACTATTTTCAAAGAGGTAATAAGTTTGAATGAATGGATATTATGTTTCTCCATAAACAAAAAGAAAAGGTTATACTTAGGAGTTCATATGGCGGGGGAGAAACCTTTAAGCACAGTGTTTCACGGCATGAATATCTTGGTGAGTGCACTAGTGAATTGATGCCATACCGGGAAGACGATAAACGTGGGAAGACATATAACCGTGAAAATTCTTCATTTCTTTTTAATTTTAACTGTCCATTTTTTCATTGATCGAAGTCAACAATTTCTATCTTTTTCTTTCCTTTCACAACTACAAGACATTGTTGGAAATATCAGAAACTGTTCTGAGATTTCTTCTTAGCTATTTTTCCCATGAAATTTCCTTTTGAAGGCCACTTCTGTCTTAAAAAAATCAATGATAAGACGAGAGGAATGCCAAATAAAGTCACTAATAACTTTGAAACGATATTGAATCTTCCATGTGGAGCAATACATGAGAAGCACACGTTTTCATTTTAGAAATTAAAATAACTTTTCAATATCTCTGCACAAATATAACGTTTTTTCGTGCACGTGCGTGCGTGTCTAGTTGTAAAGTTCAAGCACACATTCAAATTGTATGTGTTGTGAATAAATGTGAGCTCTCAAAAGAGTTCTCTTTATATTATATCCCTATTCATTACTCATTGAGTGGTTAGCATTTACTCATTTATTTAATGAACCCGTAATAACTTAAGAAGCATGGATGAAATAGCTATAAAGTCAAGGCAAGAAAAAGATCTATTAACGGTAGCAAATGATGCAAACAGTCTTAATGCAGAGTCATATCTTGACAAGGATCTTGATGTGACTTTTTAGATTCATTTGATAATCTATTTTTCCATTGGTATCGTGTCTTTTATTGTAGATTAAGTAGATAATCATAAGAACTTGTATTTCATGCTGAGAAACCACTTTAATTATGCTTTGCAGAAAGTAAAAAAGATCAATATGGCCCACATTGTATCTGGCTGGTCTCTAAAGCTTTATATCCCATGGCAAAGGAAGTTGTGAGCCAAAGTTGTCAATGTCTTTAATGACAAATTGGGAATGATCCTTATGTTTGCTGAAATTGTTGTGTCAGTTGCAATGATGGCACTCTTGGCACTCCTTTTCAAAGAGGTAATAAGTATGAATGAACGAATATTATGTTTCTCCATAAACAAAAACAAAGTGTCATACTTTGGAGTTCTAGTTAATCTGGCTGGGTAGAAATCTTGAAGAATTGTGTTGCAAAGCATCAATACCTTAGGGAATGCACAAGTAAACTGATGCCCCACCGGGAAGTTAAGAAGCAAGGCAAGATATATGACTGTGAAAAGTCTTCATCTCATTTTAATTTAAATTATCCATTCTTTTCTTGATCTGAGACGAATATCTTTTTCTTTTTCTTTTATATTAAAACTTCAAGACATTGTTGGAAATATCAGAAAACGTCTCGAGATTTCTTCTTTACTATTCTTCACATGAAATGTTCTTATGAAGGTCACTTCTTTCTAAAAAAAAAAATCAATGATCAAAAAAGATGAATACCAAATGAAGTCACTAATATTTTTGAAGCGATGTTGCATCTTCAAAATGGAACAATGCGTGAGATATAATTTTTTTGATTTAGATATTAAAATGCCTAATCAATATCTTTGCATAAATATGCTTTTTTGGTGCACCTGCATGCGCGTGTAGATATAAAGTTTAAGTTCACATTCAAATTCAATGCATTTTTAACAAGTTTGAGCTCTCAAAATAGTTCTCTCTCTTTATTATATTTTTATTCAATACTCATTGAATGGTTAGCATTTCCTCTTTTTTTAAAAGAATCCGTAATAACTTAAGAACCATGGACGAATCTATGAAGTCAAAGATACAGAGATCTATTGAAGGTTGTCAATAATACAAGAAATCTGAATCAGAGTCATATCTTAACAAAGAGCTTGATGTGACTTTAGGTTAATTTGACAATCTATTTTGCTGTTGGTGTCATGTCTTTGATTGTGGATTACACAAATGTTCCTGCTAAGAAACAACTTTAATTGTGCTTTGCAGAAAGCAAAAAAGATCAATGTGGCCCATTCCACTTCTGGTTGACTCTGAGTTAGATCCCATGGAAAAGGAAGTTGTGAGAAGAAGTCATCAATGTCTTTTGTGGCATATTGGAAATATGATCCTTATGTTTGACATAATTTCTGTATCAGTTACACTCCTTTCAAAGAGGCAATAAGTATAAATGACTATTATCTTTCTCCATACACAAAAAAAAAGGGTATACTTTTTTCTTATTCTTCACATTAAATGTCCTTATGAAGGCCACTTCTTTCTAAAAAAAAAAAAAAAAGAATTCAATGATCAGAAAAAATGAATGCAAAATGAAGTCACTAATATTTGTAAAGCGATGTTGCATCTTTCAAATGGAGCAACATTAGAGAAGCACTTGTTTTTCGGTTTAGAAATTAAAATACCTTTTCAATTTCTTTGCATACATATAATTTTTTTTCGTGCACATGTGTGCGTGTATACATATAAAGTCTAAGCACACATTCAAATTCAAGGCATTGTGAGAAAATTTGATTTCTTAGAAGAGTTATCTCTCTCAATTTTATATTTATTCAATACTTTTTAATTGTTAGCATTTACTCTTTTTTTAAAGAACCCGTAATAACTTAAGAACCATGGATGCGTTAGCTAAGAAGTCAAGACAAGATGAAAGATCTATTGATGGTAGTAAATGATAAAAGTAACTTGAGTGCAGAGTGATATCTTGACAAGAATCTTGATGTGGCGTTAGACTCATTGGAATATCTATTTTGCCACCGGTGTCGTGTCTTTTATTGTAGATTACATGGAGGTTCAAAAGAACTTGTATTTCCTGCTGAGAAACAACTTTAATTGTGCTCTGTAGAAAGCAAAATAGATCAATTTGGCCACACTTCTTGTAACTGTTCCCTAAAGCTATATCCCATGGCAAAGGAAGTTGTGAGCCATAGTCGTGAATGTCTTTTATGGCAGATTTGGAATATGATCCTTATGTTTGCAAAAATTGCTTTCAATTGCAGTGATGGCACTCGAGGCACTCTTTTTCAAAGAGGCAATAAGTATGAAAGAATGAATATTATGTTTCTCCGAAAATAAAAAGAAATAGTTATTGGGAGTTCATTTGGCCGAGGAGAAATCTTTAAGAATAGTGTTATAAGGTATGAATACCTTGGGGAGTGTACAAGTGAACTAATGCCACACAGGAAGATGATAAATGTGGCAAGATATATTACCGTGAAATTTCTTCATTTCTTTTTCATTTTAATTGTCTATTTTTTATTGCACTAAAACAACAATCTCGACCTTTTTCTTTTCTTTTACAACTTCTAGACACTATTGGAAATATCAAAAACTGTGAAGAGATTTATTCTATCCTATTTTTCACATGAAATTTTATGATGGAGGCCACTTCTTTCTTTAAAAAAAATCAATGATCATACAAGACGAATGCCAAGTGAAGTAATTAATATTTTTGAAGCGATGTTGCATCTTCCAAGTGGAGCAACGTGCGAGAAGCACTTGTTTTCCAGTTTAGAAAATAAAATGCCTTTTCAATATCATTTATAAATATATTTTTTTCGTGTACATGCGTGCGTTTTTAGTTATAAAGTTTAAGCACACGTTCAAATTCAATGCATTTTGAACAAATTTAGCTCTCAAAAGAGTTCTCTCTCTTTAATACATTATTATTCAATGCTCATTGTTATCATTTACTCATTTATTTAGAGAACCCGTAATAACTTAAAAACCATGGGTGAAATAGTGATGAAGTCAAGGCAAGATACAAAGATCTATTGAAGGTGTTAAATGATACAAGATATCTGAATGCAGAGTCATATCTTCACAAGGATCTTGATGTGGCTTTAGATTCATTTGACATTTTATTTTGTTGCCAGTGTCATCTCTTTTATTGTAGATTACATGGATGTTTATAAGAACTTGTATTTCCCGCTAAGAAACAACTTTAATCGTGCTCTTTAGAAAGTATAAAGATAAAGGTGGATCACACTGCTTCTGACTGGTCTTTACAGCTAGATCTCATGGCAAAGGAAGTGAGCCGAAGTCTTCAATGTCTTTTGTGGCCGATTGGGAATATGATCCTTGTCTTTGCTGAAATTATTGTATCAGTCGCAATGATGGCACTCACTGCACTCCTTTTCAAAGAGGCAATAAGTGTGAATGAATAAATATTATGTTTTACCATAAACAAAAATGAAGGGCTATACTTGTGATGTAGATCCTCTTTTGGTTGTAGACTGTGTCCACACCTTCCAAAGATCACCTCCTTTGATGAAGAACCTCTATTGAGGATTTTTTAGTTTCAACACTCCAGTAGAAAACCTATGAGGATCTGAGCCTCATAAACCTAATATTGAGAGGCAAAACTCTTTCCCAATTTGATATGAAGAACCTTAAGGAAACTATAGCCTCAAAACCCCAACCACATAAACTTGAAGACCTAGGATTAATTGAATCTAAGAACAAGAACTCTTAGACTCAACTAAAGAAAGGAATTAGATGATCAATTCATTCCATAGATTCCAGAATCTAAGGCAAACAATTGTTCACAAAATAAGGAATTAACCTTTAGCAAGCTAACTAAGAAGGATGAAGAACCCTAGGGACAAAGAGAATCCTCTCTTATAAATTTCTAGAAAATTCATCCCCAAATTAACTTACAATTGAGCTTATAACTAGATAATTACAGGCCAAGGTCATAACCTAACCTATCTTGTGATTAATAGCTTAAAAATGCCTACTAAGCACTTGATTAAAAGCTGGAAACAAAGTTCAAGTAATAAAATCCTGCCTAAACATTAGAAAAGTCCATCTATTTCCCGAACCCTACCGACGACAATAGGGTGCAACCTACCAAACGCTGTAGGGTGTTGTCCTAACAAATCAGCTTGGCCAGAAGCCTACCGGCGAAGGTAGGGGCAGGGCTTATTGTCAGCGGTAGGTCTAAGACTCTACAAACTTGCTCCTTTTCACATCAAAACTGCTCTCTTGAATAATGCTTGCATACAGTAGAGACTGTGAACAACTTGGATGCTTGTCCTTTATAATCAAAGCTTTCAAACTTTTTCTTTAAATGAGAATAATCATGCCATTAGCCAAAGTTCCATCATTATCTTTGATCTTCTTCGGCCTTGCACTAGTGAATAGTCCATGTAATAAATCTTTAGCTTCTTGGCTTCCCCGATCTTTATCATCCACCCCTTCTTTGAAAAGTTTAGTCCTCGAATTGTCACCCACATGAAACAAAGACATATCAAAATATGGAAGGTGGCACAAAGTAAAAGTCAACTAGAAAATCAAGTATGGAAGCACTAAAGCATGCAAGAATGTGCAAAGGCTCATTGCCTCAACATCAAGCTTAGATTAGTTTTAGGAAGAACATCATTCGAATCCAAGGGAACCTTAACCAAAACCTCTGGGATCAAAGACCAAATGTTTCATTCCAAATTTCTTGTTGTTTGCATTTACAATGTCATGATTCTTGGAATGGATATACTTGATTAACTGCATATTCGTCATTTTCATCCAAATGCAAAACATGACCTTTAGAGAAAGGAATCAAATCAAAAGACGTTAGAAGTTTGAAACCATAATCAACTTCAAGATAAGAGTAAAGAGTAGTAGAATAATAAGCTTGATTGGAAGCAAATGCAATAAGGAATAAACAAATGTTCCATGGAAGTTCGGTCTTCTTCTTGGGTACATCCATCAAAGACTAGCTAGCATGCTAAGTTCCTTGTTGAAGCTCTTATAAAAGCTTGTTAACCACTACAAGCTTTCCTCCTTAAAGGCACTCTTGGAAATAAGCCAATCTTGGATTGCTTGCACCATATTTGCATCCACTTGGCAACCTTGAAATCTCACTACATAACCTAGGAAATTGCCATTTTCTACACAAAACTAATAATTCCCAAGGTTAGCATGTAGTTTCTTATTTCTCAAAACAAACAAAACTTGATTAAGATAATGCACATGATTGTAATAAGTTTTACTATCAATCATGATGTCATCAACATAAGCCACAAAAAATATAGGATCTATGCCTTTAAGAAACCTACATAGTCCAAATATAAACTCCATAGATATGTCTACATAAGGTTCTCTAGGCAAATTCAAAGAAATATATTGTCCATATGGCAAAGATGTAGAGTTAGCTCTTTTAACTCTAAGCAATTAAAAATAAACCTTTCTACATCTCTTTTCATGCCAAGCCAAAAGAAGTACTCATGAAAAATCACTTAAGTTTTGGAAGCATCAAAACAATCCATCAAACCACCACTCACCAGTATGAGCTTCTTTAGCTAACAACAATTTAAAGTAACAAGAAGCAACGCACAATTTACCAGCATGGCAAAGAACACCATCATGCATAAGGTACTTAGCATTATGCACAACCAAAGAAGCATCAAATATGTTCTTGAATTCATAACCACTAGCATGTAATTCCTTAAACATCTCATAACCAAGTAATTGAGCTTGTAAATTAAAAATATAATGTACCTTTTTGACAGAGCATTGGTTATAACATTTTCTTTACCTGTTTTGTACCAATTGACATATGTAAATGTCTTTATGAATTTCATTCCTCTTGCATACCTCTTATTAAGCTTTTGTTATTCATTGAGAAACAATGCATAGAGCTTCTTGTCATCAACAGCATAACTCAATGTTGCTCTGGTCACTCATTCAATTTGATGTTCAATTTCCTTCAATGGAGAGAGTCCATCGACTTCTTCTTTACAATAGTGAAGTGAAACCAACTCGTCTTTCTCAATAGCTTCTATGAACTCACTCTCGTTGGAATAGAAACATCTCTTTTATCCAATAGTATTAGACAAAATGAGGTCAGAAAATTTAGACATGAAATCTCCAAATTTCCAAGATGGTCTACATTTCTCTTTGGAAACCACTATATCAAAGAACTCTTTCAAAATTAAATGAATAAACAATGTAGCTTCAAATTCAAGTTTTAAAATTTTTGCACTAGAGTTCTTTGGAAAATTTTCAAATGACATGAACAGCCTTGAAAACCTCTATTTGATAGGCAGTAAAGATGTCCAACAACAAAATTCTTTCAATAAGATTTCCTTGAAATGCAAATGATAAAATTGAAACCAAATGTATTTTCAAATAAAGTGTTCAAGGAGATAAATGACATTTGAAAGCTTTTGTTTATTGCAAGAAAACTCAACTTGACTACTCACAAAGGACATAAGTTGATTTAAAGAAATAAAATTATTATGATTCTCCATAAAAGTATCAAGGAAAGAGGAAACATAGCCAACATCCTCAACAAAGTTTCCCAAACACTTATCATGTAGAATATCAAATAAAGCACAATTGAACTCCAAGAAGCCACCGGCTTTAGCATCAAAGAAAGATTCATCATGGTCCAACTTACAACCAAAGATGGTTCAACATTAACACCATTATTCACAATTTGGTTTTTCAAAGGATCATTAGAAGAAACATACTTGGAAGTAGAAGACACAACTAGAAAGAGACCACCGCCAAAAGAGATAGCGCAAAGATCTTCTCCATATATGCTCTCATGAGAATGATAAGACTCTAGGAACAACTTTAATTTCACAAAAGAAACTTCATATCACATAAGAGAAGGGAGAACAGATAAGCTTATCGGTAATTCTTCTAGAACAACTCCTAGCACACAAGAAGTATAATTAGCAATATTGAAATGCTATTCATCAATTCTAAGAATTGCACATGAAATGGAATTAAACCCTATAAATTTTTTCTTTCTAATAAGGTTCCAAGAGAGTTGAAAAAGTGAAATTGATATCCATTTTCCATAAAAGCAAGTGAGAACAACTTAATTTCCTTAAAATAAATCTCAAAGCTCAAGTAGGAATTAGAGAAAAAGAAGTTTATAGCCTTTATGGACTTGTAGGCAAGCTTTCCTCCTTCGTCCTTGCTTGAATCTTCAAAATCCTGCACACATAAGAATTCACTAGCAAAGAAAGAGTTAGTTTCATTAGCGTAGAAATCCAATTCCTCATTCTTTTCAAACACAACTATCTCTTTTTCTCTTTGCTCTTCTTTTTCATTCTCTTGTTTTTCAATGAGACACTCATTTTCTTTTACTCTCTCACTTTTCTCAAGCTCACTTTCTTTTTCCTTTGAGCACTCTAAATGTTCACTCTCTTTATTTTGAAAAGATAGAGATGGAATTAAAGATACATAATCTCTCTACTAAGCTCTCTTTTTCTTCCACTCCTTCTTCTTCTTTTTTTTCAATGCACTTTCTTTCTATGGTCTCTTCTCTTTTTTCTATCATCTCTTCTCCCATGAGATGACAATGTTCCACATTAGATATCTCTTCATTAACATGTAGTACAAGACTTTCTTCAACTTCAACTGTAGCTTGTGAAAGCTCATTTACTTTTGAAAATTCTTCAATCATTGATAGTTTCAAGGTTTCTACCTTTGCAACTCCTTGAGATGGCATGGAAAGTTTTGTTTCTCCACACCTTTTAGCCTTTATTACGTTATTTTCCTTTTCCTCTTGATCAATATTCTTACCCTCTCTTTCAACTTCTTTTGCTCTTCATAAATTTCGTGAGGCGCCAAGAATTTAGGATGAATCTCTTGCCATCTTCGGTAAAGTTGTAAGGATTATTGTCCCCTTGCATATAGCTTTCCTATCATTTACCCAAGGACATTGAAACAATAAATGACCTACTTGCATGGGTGCTATATCACATAACACAACATCTTTATATGTTCCTTTAGTGATAGACACCCACACTTGCTTAGTTACTTTGATCTCATCACTATCATTTGACCAATAGTATATGTAAGGCTTAGGATGTTCAAGAAGAGGCAAATTCAACTTTTTCACAAGGTAAGTACCATACCACATTAGCATAACTACTACCATCAACAATAAGATTAGCAATTTTTCCTTCCACAAGGCATTTGAGATGGACTATGTGCTTACTTTCTCCCATAGACATTTTCATCCTATAAGTTCTCAAAGTAAACTCCTCTACTACAACTATGCTTATTCCCTTCATAACAATCATAAGGACTATGCTCATAATTACCATATCTAGTATTAACTCTTCCATAACCCCCATAATTATCATAAGTATGCTAAAAAATTTTAGCATAATAAGAGAAGTTACCAACTACATTATGTCTCTTCGGAGTGAAGTTTCCATTTCATGGTTGTTCCCACCAAAAGCATTAACTCAATTGCCACCACCATGATGGAAACTATGCGTATCGCTTGAAAACTTAGATTGATAATCCTCTTGTTTGCTCTTTGCTTCCATCCTTTTCCATGATGGATTAGACCAATTGTACTCCATTTATTTATTGTTTATACCTGGAAATTAAACAAAGAAAAAAAAAACAAAAGACCTCCCAATCACTCCCTAAGTGTTTACACTATTTCATGATCACTCAATTCACTCGTGTTTAGCACTCTTTATTGGTTTTCATCAAGATAAGCTCACCCCCTTGCGTTTTCCAGACACTCAATACTCAAGTCTCTATAAGATCCTTCAAACCTCTTAACCAACTCAAACCATGAGTAACAATCCCAAGCAAATAAATTAATCAATGCACTTAGTTGGATGTAAGTGTTCAAAGAGGCAAAATTTTAAACACTTGAGGTGTAAGAATTTCAAATAATATAATCTATGGAAAGGAACCAAAAAACATAATTGATCATCAAAAAGGAGTAGAAACACACAAAAAACATTAGAATTCAAAAACAAAGAAATTGAAAACAATTAAGCTAAACAAAGGGCACAAGAGTACTAAAACAAAATTTTCCATGGAGCAAGGGATAATGACACCATGACACTACAACGATAATAACTCGAAAACTAAAAATCCAAATAAGATGGAACCAACTCAAGAAGATTCTTTACTCGATGAGGATGAATTTAAGAACTTACAAGCAAATTAAATCAATATATCACAAGATATGTTCGGATTAATCAACACTTTTTCTGCAATCGCGATTACGAAACACATTTCATAATTCAATCAAATTGCGCAAACAATTGAACTCGAAATTGAGTAAAACTTATTTCAATTGAATACTAACTCAAAGGAACACATCTCCATCATAAAACATTGACAAACTTGCACATAAATCAATCCATTTTTCAATTGATTTTTGGATTGATTTTACTATACTTAATATTGCATGATCTTCATGGAATTGTGGTTGATCATCAAGTACTTCTTCTTCTTCTTTTTAAATTTTCAGCAAATTTAAACAACATACAACACAAATTGACTTTCATTTGGAGGTTGCTCTTGTATCACTTTGATGTAGATGCTCTTTGATTGTAGATTGGATTCCACACCTTCCAAAGATCACTTGCTTTGATGAAGAACCTCTATTGAGCATTTTGTAGTTTCAATACTCCAATACAAAACCTATGAGGATCTAGGCCTCATAAACCCAATACAGAGAGGCAAAAGTCTTTCCCAATTTGATAGGAAGAACTTTTAGGAAACTATGGCCTTAAAACCCCAACTACACAAAGTAGAAGACATAGGATTAATTGAATTTAAGAACAAGAACTCTTATCCTCAAATAAAGTAAGGAATTGGATGATCAATTGATTCCATAGATTCCACAATCTCAAGCAAACAATTGTTCATAATCTAAGGACATTAACCCTTAGCAAGCTAACCAAGAAGGGTGAAGAACCCTAGAGAAAAATAGAATCCTCTCTCACAAATTTCAGCAAAGTTCATCAATGTTCGTTACAATTGAGCTTATGGTTGGTATTTATAGGTTAAGGTCTAAACCGAACCTATCTAGTGATTAATGGTTTCAAAATACCCACTAAGCCCTTGATTAAAAACTGGAAACAAAGTTCAAATAATAAAATCCCGCCTAAACATTAGAAAAGGCCATCTCCTTACCGAAACCTACCGGCAACATAGGTGTAACCTACCGGACAAGGTAGGTGTTGTCCTCACAAATCAGCTAGGCTAGAACCCTGCCAACGATGGTAGGGGCAGGGCCTACCATCGGCGGTAAGTCCAAGACTTCACAAACTTGCTCCTTTTCACATCTAAATTGCTCCCTTGAATAATCTTTACTTATAGTAGAGATTGTGAACAACTTGGATGCTTGTCCTTCATCATCAAAGCCTCCAAACTTGTTCTTTAAATGAAACTAATCATGCCATTAGCCAAACTTCCATCATTATCTTTTATCTTCTTTGGTGTTGCACTAATGAATGGTCCATGCAATAAATATGTAGCCTCTTGGCTTTCACGATCTACATCAACTTAGGAGTTTTGATTTATCTGGCTGGGGAGAAATCCTTAAGAATAGTGTTGCAAAGCATAAATACCTTGGGAAGTGCACAAGTGAACGATGTTACACCGAGAAGCTGATAAGCGTGGCAAGACATATGACTGTGAAAATTCTTTATTTCTCTGAAGTGAGTCCATAATCTCTATCTTTTTCTTTCCTTTTACAACATCAAGACATTATTGGAAATATAAGAAACCGTCTAGAGATTTCTTCTTTCCTATTCTTCACATAAAATGTCCTTATGAAGGCCACTTCTTTATTAAAAAAAATATCAATGATCAAACAAGACGAATGCCAACGGAAGTCACTAATATTTTTGAAGCGAGGTTGCATTCTCCAAGTGGAGCCATGCACGAAAAGCAATTGTTTTTCGGTTTAGAAATTTAAATACCTTTTCAATATCTTTGAAAAAATTAACTTTTTTTTTGTGCATATGGGAGCATGTGTAGATATAGAGTTTAAGCACACATATCAAATCTAATGTATTGTGAACAATTTGAGCTCTCAAAAGAGTTTCTCTCTTTTAATATCATAAGTCAATATTCTTTGAATTGTTATCATTTACTCTTTTCATAAAGAACTTGTAATAACTTAAAAACCATGGATGAATTAGCCATGAAGTCAAGACAAGATTCAAAGATCTATTGAAGGTAGTAAAGTATACAAGTTATCTGAATGAAGAGTCATATCTAGACAAGGATCTTGATGTGGCTTTAGATTCAGTTGACAGTCTATTTTGCAGCCAATATCGTCTCTTTGATAGTAGATTACATGGATGTTCAGAAAAACTTGTATTTGCTGTTGGGAAAAACTATAATTCTACTCTATAGAAAGCAAAAAAATCAACGAGGCCCACACTACTTCTGGCTGGTCTCTAAAGCTAGATTCCATGGCAAAAAAAGTTGCGAGCCGAAGTCATCAATTTCTTTTGTAACATATTTGGAATATTATCCTTATGTTTGCCCAAATTGTTATATCAGTTGAAATGATGGCACTCGAGGCACTCCTCACTATAGGTCTGAATGGATGTTTCTCCATAAAAAAAAAAAAAAAAGAAAGGTTTATACTTTGGAGTTCTGATTTATTTGACTGGGGAGAAATCCTTATGAGTTGTGTTACAAAGCATAAATACCTTGGGGAGTGCACTAGTAAACTGATATTATACTGGGAATCTGATAAGCGTGGGAAGATATATGATCGTGAAAATTCTTTATTTCTTTTTAATTTTAATTTTCTATTTTTTCTTGATCTAAGTTGACAATCTTTATCTTTTTCTTTCCTTTTAAAACTTCAAGACATTGTTGTAGATATTAGAAACCGTCCGAAGATTTCTTCTTTCCTATTCTTCACATGAAATGTCCTTATTAAGGCCGCTTTTTTCTTAAAATAGAAATCAATGATCAGACCACACGAATGCTAAATGAGTCACTAATATTTTTGAAGCGATGTTGCTTCTTCCAAGTGGAGCAACATGTGAGAAGCACTCAGTTTTTGTTTAGAAATTAAAATAACTTTTCAATATCTTTGCATAAATATAAATTTTTTTGTGTATGTGCGTGCATGTGTAGATATAAACTTTAAGCACACATTCCAATCCAATGCATTGTGAACAATTTCTGCTCTCAAAAGAGTTCTCTCTTTATTATATCTTTATTCAATATTCTTTGAATTCCTAGCATTTACTCTTTTTTAAAAGAACTAGTAATAACTTAAGAACCATGGATGCATTAGCTATGAAGTCAAGGCATGATACAAAGATGTATTGAAGGTAGTAAATGATACAAGTAATCTGAATGCAGAGTCGTATTTTGACAAGGAAATTTATGTGGCTATAGATTCATTTGACAATCCGTTTTGCCGCCAGCGTCGATTCTGAGATTGTAGATTACATGGATGTTCACAGGAACTTGTATTTCATGCTGAGAAAAAACTATAATTCTGCTCTGCAGAAAGCAAAAAAAAAAAAAAGTAAAAAATCAATGAGGGCCACACTATTTTTGGTGGTTTCTTAAGCTAGATTCTCTGGCCTAGGAAGTTGTGAGCCGAAGTCATCAATGTCTTTTGTGGCAGATTAGGAGTATGATCTCTATGTTAGCTGAAATTACTGTGTTAGTTGCAATGATGGCACTCTTGGCACTCCTTTTCAAAGAGGTAATAAGTAGGAATGAAAGAATATTGTGTTCCTCCATAAATGAAAACAAAGTGTTATACTTGGGAGTTTGGATTAATCAGACTAGAAAGAAATCCTTAAGAATAGTGTCACAAAGTACAAATACTTTAGGGAGTGCACTAGTGAACTAATGCCACACCGGGAAGCTGATAAGTATGGCAAGATATATGACCCTGAAAATTCTTCCTTTCTTTTTCATTTTAATCATCTATTTTTACTTGATCTGAGTAAACAATCTCTACTTTTTTTTTACTTTTACAACTTCAAGTCATTGTTTGAAATATCAGAAATCGTCTAGAGATTTCATCTTTCCTATTCTTCACAGGAAATGTTCTTATGAAGGCCACTTCTTTCTAAATAAAAAATGGTCAAGCAAGAGGAATGCCAAATGAAGTCACTTATATTTTTGAAGCGATGTTCCATCTTCCAAGTGGAGCATTGCACGAGAAGCACTTGTTTTTTGGTTTAGAAATTAAAATGCTATTTCAATATCTTTGCATAAATATATTTTTTTCGTGCACGTGCTTGCGTTGTAGTTATAAAGTTGAAGCACACATTCAAATTCAATGCATTGTGCGCAAATTTAGCTCTCAAAAGAGTTCTCTCTCTCTCTCTCTCTCTCTCTCTCTCTCTCTCTCTCTCTCTCTCTCTCTTTTATATCTTTATTCAATACTCATTGAATTGTTAGCATTTACTCTTTTATTTAAAGAAGATATAAGAACCATGATAAAATAGCTATGAAGTCAAGGCAAGATTGATGTAGATCCACTTTGATTATAACTTTGGACTATACTCCTTTACAAGAATCACCTTCTTCTTTGAAGGACTTCTGTTGATGATTTTTAAATTCAAACACTCCAACAAGAAACTTATGAGCAACTAAGTCTCATAAACCTAATATTGAGAGGCTAATATATATTTAGAACATTGAGGGAACAAAGACCTCAAAACCCCAATTACATAATTTAGAATATCCAATATTAATTGATTCAAAGAAAGGAAACTCTATGAATCAACTATTGGAAGGAATTGGAATGATCAATTGATTCCATGTATACTTCAATCTAAGGCTCAATTGTTCACAAGACTAAGGAAATTAACCTTTAGCAAGCTAGTCTAAGAAGGTTAAGAAACGAAGATGCAACTTGGAGAAACTCTCTCATATTTTCAGCAAATTCATCATAGTTAGATGACATTAAGTTATAATGGGTATGTATAAACTAAACTATTGACCTAGCAAACTTATGGTTAAATGACTCAAAATACCCACTAAACCTTTGATTAAAAACTGAAAAGACAAGCCAAATATAAAAAACTACTCAACTAGAATGAATTAAGCATCCATTCAGCCAATCCCTACTGGCGGTGGTAGGTGTGTGAATTACAAAGGATTGGTCAACAGAAGCCTACCGGCAAGCAGTAGGGTATTTTCTTGAATTACTTAGCTAATTTTCAACTCCCAATTGTTCCCTTGAGTAATCCTTGCTAATTGAACAAATGGTGAACAACTTTGAATTCTTTTCTTTGCCTTTAAAATCTTCCAACTTGTTCTCCAAAGCTTATTCCATGTAAGCTACCATGCCATTATCTTCATTTCTATTGGAAGCCTTGAGTTTCTTCACCCGAGCTCTAGTCATTGGTCAAAGTTTCAACTCCGTTGAGGTTTGACTCTTCCGATCTGCATCATCCGCCTCTTTTCTAAAAAGACTCATCCCCGAATCTTTAGTTACATTAAAAAGAGAAAAATCAGAAACATTACAGGTGACGCTAACATTGCATTCACCTGGAAGATAAATTCTATAAGCATTATCATTAAGATGCTCTAGGACTTGAAAAAGTCCACAGCTACGAGTATCAAGCTTGTTCTTGCATTGAGAAGGAAAGCATTCCTTTTGTAGATGAACCAAACCCAATCACCAGGTTCAAATGCCACCTGTTTCCTTCCAACATTATGTGAAGCCACCAGTTTCTTGTTCTTAGACTCAATAGCTTCATGCACCTTAGTGTGAATAGATTTGACACACTCCGCCTTCTGTTTTCCATCCATACTCCCAACATGATCTATAGAGAAAGGAATCAAATCAAATGGAGTTGAAGGATTGAAATCGTAAACAAACCTCAAAAGGAGAAAATGAAGTAGTATAATGTTTAGCCCTATTGTAAGCAAACTTAATATGAGGAATGACTTTTTCCCATTGGCACAAATTCTTCTTAAGGATGGCCCATGGAGTTTCCAAATGGTCTTATTGACCACCTCCATTTGACCATCGGTTTATGGATGGCAAGCTGTAGAATATAAAAAGTTAGTACCATGTTTCCTCCACAAAACATACAAAAAATGACTAGGGAATTTGGCTCACGATCTGAAACAACAGTTCTAGGTATACTATGAAATTGTACCACCCAAGTAAAGAATATGTTTGCAATATGACTAGCATCATCGGTTTTCTTGCAATGTATAAAACGAGCCATTTTAGAAAACCCGTCTACTACAACAAAGATAGAATCCATACCTTTTGTTGATCTAGGCATACCAAGAATAAAATCCATACAAATGTCAACCCAAGAGACTTTAGGCACTTCTAAAGGAGTATAGAAAACCATGAGGCAAACAAGTAGATTTAGCCCTTTTACATTCTAAGCAATTTCTAAGACATTGCTCAACTTCTTTTCTCATGTGAGACTAAAAGAAATGCTCATGCGAGATGCCGTAAGTTTTAAGAATACGAAAATGTCCCATTAAGCTACCACAATGAGCCTCTTTCACCAACAACGTCCTAGTGGAACAGGTTGGAATGCACAATCTACCGTCATGATAAAGAAAACCATCATGTATGAGATACTTTTCATTAGGTTGTTTACCAGCCCGACACAAGAAGATTGGGCTATTTACCAACTCGACAGCCGGGCATCTTGGGCTAAAAATAAACTCATCCTATTTGTGTTGTGAGGCTCACTCTAACTCATCATAGGGTAATAGGAACATAAGCTGGAAAAAGAAAAAGGAAAAATGTGTAAACAAAGGCCCAACTAGCCTACAAGCTCCACCTTGAACACATTTTTGTCAACTTTCCAACTAAGGCAATCAACTTGCATCAATATGTACGGGGTCTCTACACAGGACAAACTTGTCAGTTGTCACCACTTTAGCACCAAAATCAGCAGGATTATCTTTAGTACTAATTTTGTCTATATTAACAATACTATTTGAAACCTTTTCACGAATAAAATGATACTCAACTTCTATATGTTTGGTCATTTCATGATAAACAGGATTTTTACACAAATAAAGACAACTTTGACTATCAGTAAATATGACAGCTTTAGAATGTGAAAGATGCCGTTCAAATAAAAGTCCCTGAAGCTAGATGGCTTCTTTAATTGCCTCCGTGGCGGCAATATATTCAGCCTCCATAGTCGAAAGGGCGACTACAAGCTGTAGCTGTGATTTCCCAAAAATAGTTACCTGCAAGGGTAAAGAAATAAGAAGTGGTAGACTTTCTGCCTTCTCTATCACCTGCAAATCAGAGTCAACATAACGAACCAACTCAAAATGTTTAGACCAGTTATGATAATGCAAGCCTCTATGAATAATCCTATAAATATACCTCAATAGCCACTTTAGAGCGGCCCAATGATCCCTACCTTGGTTAGATATAAAACGCTCAAAAGGCTTATGGAATAAGCAATATCAGGACGGGTGGAAATCATGGAATACATGACAAATCCTATAGCCATTATATAAGGGATGTTGGCCATACCTTTCTTCTCGTTTTCAGTTTTGGGACAGCTTTTAGAAGAAAGATGAAAAATGACTGCAAGAGGGATACAAACAGGCTTACACAAATGCATAGAAAATTTTGAAACAATTTTCTGCAAGAAGAACTCTGGGATATAAACAAAGAACGGTTAGCTCTAACCCTATCAATGTTCATGCCTAAAATTCTAGAGGCAGATCCAAGATCCTTCATCTCAAACTCTGATTTCAACAAAGATTTCAAGTGCAAAATCTTATCTATATGCTTACAAGAAATAAGCATACCATCAACATAAAGAAGCAAATAGATGGCATTATCAACAGTATCACTAGAAAAATACAAGCAACTATCATAATTATTTTTAACAAAACCAGTTTTAAGCATAAAAGAGTCAAACCTTTTACACCACTGTCTAGGTGATTGCTTAAGTCCATACAAGGATTTTTCTTCAATAGACAAGCCATATGCTCCTTACCTTTCACCTCAAAACTAGGTGGTTGGCGCATGTAAATGGTTTCGTAAAGTTCATGATGCAAAAAGGAAGTTTTCACATCCAACTGTTCAAACTCAAGATCAAAGAAGGCAGCAATAGCAAGCATAATTGTAATAGTTTTATGCTTAACAATAGGAGAAAAGATCTCATTAAAATCTATACCTTCAACTTGAGAAAAAAGCTTTTGAAACCAATCTAGCCTTGAACCTTGGAGGTTCAATAATAGATTCAAGTTCTTTAACTTTGAAAATCCATTTATAATCAATCAATTTTTATTTAGGTGGTTTAGTCACAAGCACCCAAGTTTTGTTCTTATGGAAAGAAGAAATTTCTTCATCTATAGCATGCATCCACAAAGAGCAATAAGGACTCTTTAAGACATTAGAAAAACAAACAGGTTCTTTCTCTTCAACAAAGGATGCAGTAGCTAAAGCATAAGAAATAATATATGAATAACCATACAAAGGAAGTTCTCTTATCACTCTTCTAACCCTATTCCTCGATAGTTGGTATTCTCTAAGGGCTTGTGCTTGTGCTTCTAAATATTCTAATAATCATACGAATTACCTAAATCAGCCTCATCGGGTTCAGGAACACTAGTTGGGTTACCAGACTCCTCATTGGTTTCAAATTCTAGCTCGGGTTCTAGTGTGTGTTCTTGAGAAGGTTCGGAGGTGTCCTCCACCTCTGTAGGAATTTTCTCAACTACAGGTGTACTAGAAGAACTCTCCAGTTCGGTTTCAGTTCTAAAACAGGGCATGTCTAGCTCGTTAAAATTACTACGTCTATACTTACGACTGCCCTTACACCCGGTTCACCTCTAACCCATACTCTGTAACCCTTGACCCTACTAGGATAGCCTATAAACACTCATTTCCTAGACCTAAGGTCTAGCTTCCCTTCCCTTTGATGTGCAAAAGCAGCATACCCAAACATTCGAAGGTTGGAAAGTTTTGGTGGTTGACCTGACAAACAAGTCTATGGCAGTTTTAAGTTTATGGCTGTGAAAGGAGACCTATTTATAAGGTAAACTGTTGTACTAACAACCTCTCCCTAAAACGGTTTAGGAACCCCTGATGATACCAAAAGACACCTAACTTTATCCATAATAGTTCAGTTCATCCTCCCAACTAACCCGTTTTTTTGTGGGTTATGCCTAACGGTTCTATGATGAACAATACCATGTAAAGCATACAAATAATTAAATTTCTTGTTACAAAATTCCAAACTGTTATCTGTTCCTAAAACCTTTAGTTTATTTCCAGTTCAATTTTTGGCAAAACGTTTCCATTCAGTAAACTTTTGAAAAGTTTGATCTTTGGTTTACAAAGGAAATACCCAAACATGCCGAAAAAATCATCAACAATAGAAAGTAAATAAACATTGCCACCAAAAGTGGGTACCTTTTCAGGACCCAAAAGATCAAAGTGCACATAATCAAGAACAGTAGTGTATTTGTGTGTGCTGGCAGAAAAACTGAGTTTATGTTGTTTACCAAGAACACAATGATCACAAAAATCTAAAGAAGTGATTTCATCACCGTTTAAAAGATTTTGTTTGTGTAAATAATGCAAACCTTTTTCACTAAAGTGGCCAATCCGACGATGCCACAACATGGTTTTTTCAATAACAGTTTTAGAAAATAATGCAGATGATTCACAATCAGTTTTTCCATGTAAGGTGTACAAACCATCCTTTTTAAAACCTTTGAGCATAACTAGAGATCCTTTACAAACACGTAAAATCCAGTTTTCAAATTTATAAGAAAATCCATTTGTGTGAAAAACACCAACAAAATTAAATTCTACCAAAGATCAGGCATATACTTCACCTCGGTCAATTTCTAGTCATACAATCATGCATTTTGATGAAAACATTTCCAATTCCCTTGACATCACAAACCTGCTTGTTTCCCATAAAACTTTTCCATGATCAAGGGTTTAAAATCAGAAAACCAATGCTTTCTGGGTGTCATATGAAACGTGCAACCAGAATCAAGATTCCACTTATGAGAGGTAGATGGGGAAGGGTACACACATAAAGCTTCAGAAAGTATGGAATTACAATCCAGTTCAAAATCGTGTGATTTGTCGGTTTTATCCTTCCCATTATTTTGTTTAGGTAACGTTTCATCTTTGATTCATTTAAAACATTTGTTTTTCATATGACCATCTTTGCCACAGTAAAAACACTTCACTTTATTCTTAACTTGAGATTTAGACCTCCCTTTACTTTTAGAACGGTGACTAGAAGGTTCTATTCGGTCAACCCTCCCTCCCACGAAAAGATTCCATTTGTTTTATTTTCTTTTCGCAAATCTAAATCTTTTGATATCAAAGCGTTTTACACATCAGAAAGGGTTAAGTTATCTCTGCCATACTTGATAGTAGATTTCACATCATTAAATGATTCAGGCAAAGCATTCAACAAAATAACAGCAATGTTTTCATCAGAAATGTTTTCCACAACATTTTGGCGTTCTAAAACAATTTTGTTTAAATCATCCATGTTTTCATAAATGGATTTTGACCCGCATATTTTGAAGCCAAAGAGTTGTTCTTTTAAATAGATTTTGTTGGATAAAAACTTTCCTAAATAAAGTTTTTCAAGTTTTGTCCAAATTTCAAAAGCATTGTCTGTTTCATTTATTTCTCGTAAAACATTATCTTTCAAATGCAAGGTGAGACAACTATGTGCATCACCAAGTTTTTCAGCTAGTATTTCTTCTATCCAAGACTCCGGATACTTGTCAGGAGTACAAATAGTGGGTGCAATTTTGTTTTGGACTAAAATAGCTTTCATTTTTCTGCGCCACATTATAAAGTCAGATTTGCCATCAAACTTGTCAGTTTCAAAGTTTTGGAATAGACATGTTTTAGTGGCAAATGTGACTAATGTGTGAAAAGTAAAAGATTTAAGAAAAAGTTTTGTCACAAAAACAGCCCAGAAAAACCATACAGCTAGAAAACAGGCAGAAACAGATAATGAACACACAATAGATCAATCAAATAGCAACATTTTGAGCAACAGCCACAAAACAGATGATCTACAGAGAAACAGTATAAATAATTAGAGGCTGAGCAACAACCCTCCAAACTGACAATAAAACAATCTCAATAGTCACAGATAATAAAGGAAAAATTTTCTCAATCCACCAAGGAGAAACACCAAGGCACAGATACTTGGACTCTCAATTGAACTCAAGCCAGGCAAGGTTTTGGTTTTTTAGAGCAAAACAAAAATCACAAAAATTTGGTCCGTAAGCAGAGATATAAACAGCAGAATATGTATGTATCCAGATAATAAACTTTAAATGAAGGAAAGCAAAAGCAGTAATAGTAACCTGTGCTAGATTCACAGAACTCAAGAGTTCCCATGAGTCTGGAAAGTAACTTGGGAGCTTTTAGATGACGTCTGCGTCGCAGGAGGAATGTAACAGACACCATATACTAGAAAGATTAAATTTCCTTCTTGCTCTGATACCACTGTTAGGAAGAGCCTAAGCTTTGATACCACTGTTGGGAAGAGCCTACGCTCTGATACCATTATTGAGAAGAGTTACATTGGTGATCAACCCTGTTACAATAACAACACCTCTACAAACTACTATTACAGAAGCAGCAGAAAAATAGAATATTATATAACTAATCTATTACAAAACCGGATGATGGAACCGGATAACAACTCCTAAACAAAGCTCTTCAAAATTAGACTACCGATTCTTCTTCAAATACCTACAAAACAGATAAACAAAACCAGATGAGACTGGCAAAAATCGGACGTCCGATTTGTGCCACAAGACAGAATCAGACGACTGAAATAAAAAGCCGGACGTCCGCTTCAAAAATCGGATGCCAAGCACAGAAAAACGGACGATCATTTGTAAATAAGGGGAACAGAGATATACAGATGACCAAAACGGATGAGGAAGAGCAAAACCGGACAATCGATTTTGCTATATATGAGTCAGAATCTCGATCAAACCCTCAGAACAATTGATGAGCCTCACACAACAATAATCTAATCTCTCACTCTCAGTTCCCTCCTTTACAAGCCATCCAAGCTCGTAGTCAACCAAGGATGGTGACTAACAGTGGTAGCAACAGAAGAATTCACAGAGAACAGGCAGTAACAGAAGAATAAGGAACTACAGAGGAACTACAGAGAAGAAGAAGAGAGAAAACAACATAGGCTTCACACAGAGTAAATAAATACCTCATCTGTTAGCAATAGGAAAGGATAAGAGTATTTATAGAGTTTCTATGGTAGACTCATTCAAAATCGAATAGTCATCTGGAACGATCGTTCAAAAACAGAACAGCCTAATACCTAGAAGACTCTTTCAAATGATCAACAGCCTAGTCACCTAGGGAAGATACAAGAAGATTGAGCTGTTTACCAGCCCGGCCTGTCCAGTATCTTGGATTGAAAATAAACTCATCCTATTTGGGTTGTGAGGCTCAGTCCAACTCATCACAGGGTAATAGGAACATGGGCTGGAAAAATTAAGGGGAAAAATGTGTGAAATAAGACCTAACTGACCTACAGAGTCGACAATCTTTATCTTTTTCTTTGCTTTTACAAATTCAAGACATTGTTGGAAGTATCAAAAACCTTCTAGAGATATATTATTTCCTAATCTTCACATGAAATGTCCTTTTGAAGGAAACTTTGCTTTTTTTTTTTTTTTAAAGAAAAAATGAATGAAAACAAGATGAATTCCAAATGAAGTCACTAATATTTTTCAAGCAATGTTGTATCATCCAAGTGGAGAAATGAGCAAGAAGCACTTTTTTTTGGGTTTAGAAATTAAAATACCTTTTTAATATCTTTGCATGAATATAATTTTTTTTCGTGCACGTGCATGCTGTGTCAATATAATGTTTAAGCACACATTGGAATTCAATGCATTGTGAACAAATTTGAGCTCACAATATAGTTCTCTCATTGAATTATTAGCATTTCCTCTTTTTTTAAGGGACCCATACTAACTTAAAGACCATGGACGAATTAGCTACGAAGTCGAGGCAAGATACGCAGATCTATTAAAAGCATAAATGAAACCAGCAATCTGAATGCAGCGTCATATCTTGAAAACGATCTTTGTGCGGCTTTAGATTACTTTGGCAATCTATTTTGCTACCAATGTCGTGTATTTAACTCTAGATTACTTGAATATTCAAAAGAACTTGTATTTTCAACTGACAAATAATTTCCATAGTGCTATCCAGAAATAGAAAAGGATAAATGTTTCCCACACTGCTTCTGGCTTGCCTCAAAAGCTGGATCCCATGACAAAGAAAATTGTGAGCTGAAGTTTTCAATGTCCTTTGTCGCAGATTGGGAATGTGATCCTTATGTTTGCCAAAATTATTGTATCAGCTGAAGAGGCGATAAGTATGAAAGCATGAATATGATGTTTCTCCGTAAACAACAAAAAAGGGTTACAGTAGGGAATTCTGATTTACATGGTTCGGGAGAAATTCTTAAGAGTAGTGTTGCTAAGCATGAATACTTTGACGTGTGCACTAGTAAACTGATGCCACAACGGGAGGCTGATAAGCGTGGCTAGATATATGACCGTTAAAATTCTTCATTTCTGTTTTATTTTAATTATCTGTATTTTTCTTTATTTGAGTCTTTAATCTTTATCTTTTTCTTTCCTTTTACAACTTCAAGACATTGTTGGAAATATCATAAACCTCTAGAGATTTCTTATTTCCTATTCTTTGCATGAAATTTCCTTTTGAAGGCCATTTCTTTCTTATAAAAAAAAAAAAAGAAAAGTAATTGATAAGACACAAGATGAACTCAAAATGAAGTCACTAATATTTTTTGAAGCGATGTTGCAACATCTAAGTGGAGCAATGTGTGAGAAGCACTTATTTTTTGGTTTAGAAATTAAAATGCCTTCTCAATAGCTTTGCATAAATTTTATTTTTCCCATGCACGTGTGTGTGTTGATATAATATTTAAGCACACAATGAAATTTAATGCATTGTGAACAAATTTGAGCTCACAATAGAGTTCCTTATCTATATTATATATTACAACAATACTCATTGAAGTGTTAGCATTTAGTCCTTTTTTAAAGAACCTATACTAACTTAAGAACCATGGATAAACTAGCTATGAAGTCAAGGCAAGATACAAAGATTCATTGAAGGTAGAAAACGGTACCAGCAATATGATTGTCAGAGTCCTATCTTGACAAGGATCCGATATCAAAGAGCTTGTATTTCTTGCTGAGTAACAATTTCCATGGTGTTCTTTAGAAACCAAAAAGGATCAATGCGGCCTGAATTGCTTATGGCCGGTCCCCAACATGAGATCCCCTGACCGAGGAAGTTGTGAGCTGATGTAGTCAATGTTCATTGTGGGAGAGAGGAAATGTGATCTAGATGTTTGCCGAAAATGTTGTATCAGTTGCGATGATGACTCCTAGTATTCCTTTCAAAAAGGGCAATAAGAATATCAAGTTTCTTCTTTAACAACAACAGAGGGTTTTACTTGGGAGTTTCGATTCCTCTAGCTAGGGAGCGATCCTTAAGAATAGTGTTTCAAACCATGAATACCTTGGGGAGTGAACTAGTAAACTGATGCCACACCGTGAACCTAATAAGCATGGCAAGTTATATGGTTGTGAAAACTCTTCATTGCTTTTCAATTTTATTTATCTGTTTGTTCTTGATCTTAGTTAACAATGTTTATCTTTTTCCTTCTATTTAAAACTTCAAGACAATGTTGGAAATATCAGAAACCTTTTAGTTATTTCGTCATTCCTATTCTTCATATGAAATACCCTTTTTAAGGCCACTTATTTATTAAAAAAATCAATGATCAGACAAGATGTATACAAAATGAAGTACTTAATATTTTTAAACGAAATTGCATCATCCAAGTGGAGCAATGCATGAGAAGAACTTGTTTCTCGCTATAGAAATTAAATACCTTTTTAATATCATTGCATAAATATAAATCTTTTTTCTTGCATGTGCGTGCATTTGTAGACATAAAGTTTATGCACACATTGAAATTCAATCAATTGTGAACAAATATGAGCTCACAAAATAGTCACTTTCATCGTTATATATTCAATCATTAAATACTCATTAAATTGTTAGCGTTTACTTTTTTTTTAAGGGACCCATGCTAACATAAGAACCATGGAAGAATTAGCTACGGAGATATATTAAAAGCAGTAAATGATACAAGCAATCTGATTTGCAGAGTCATATCTGGACCAGGAGCTTGATGTGGCTTTAAATTTATTTAACCATCTATTTTGCTTCCGATGTCGTGTATTTTATTTTAGATTACATAGATTTTCTCAAGAACTTGTATTTTCTGTTGAGAAACAACTACAATTAGGCTCTCAAGAAACCGAAAAGGACCAATGTGACGAACAGTGCATATGGCTGGCCTCTATTGCTGGATACCTTGGCAAAGGAAGTTGTTTGCCAATGTTTTCAATGTCCTTTGTGGCAGATTGGGAATGTGATCCTCATTCTTTTCAAAATTGTTGTATCAGTTGCAATGATGGTACTGCGGTACTCATTTCCTAAGAGGCGACAAGTATGAATGCATGAATATGATATTTTTCCATAAACAACAACAAAAGGTTATACTTGGGAGTTCTAACTTATATGGCTAAGGAGAAATCCTTAAGAATAGTGTTGTAAAGGCTGAATACCTTGGGGAGCGCACTAATGGACTGATGACAAACCGGGAAAACCTCCCAAGTATGACCCTTTGTTGTTATTCATAGAAAACATCATATTAATGCATTCCAAGGAGTGCCATACTCACAATTAATACAACAATTTTGGCAAACATAAGGATCACATTCCCAATCTACCACAAAGGACATTGACAACTTTGGCTCACAACTACTTTTTCCATGGGAGCTAGCTTTAAAGACCAGCTAGAAGCAGTGCATAGCACATTGACCCTTTACAGTTTCTGGAGAGCATAATTGAAGTTGTTTCTCAACAAGAAAAACTAGTTCTTATGCACATCCATGTACTCTATAATCAACAACATGAAATCAACATCAAAATTCATTGTCAAATGGATCTAAAGCTGCATCAAGATCTTTGTAATGATATGACTCTGTATTCAGATTGCTGGTATCCTCTACTACTTTGAATAGATCTTCATATCTTTCCTCGACTTCTTAGTTAATTCATCCATAGCTCTTATGTTTGTATGGGTTAATTACTAAAAGAGTAAATGTTAACAATTCAATGAGTATTGAATGAATATAATAAAGCGAGAACTATTTTTTAGCTCAAATTTGTTCACAGTGCATTGAATTTGAAAGTTGTGGTTAAACATTATATCTACACACGCACACATGTGCACGAATAAAAAATTATGTTTATGCAAAGATATTGAAAAGGTATTTATTTTCTGAACCTAAAAACAAGTGTTTCTTGCTCATTGCTCTATTTGAATGATGCAACATGGCTTCAAAAGTAATAGTGACTTTATTTGTAATTCATCTTGTTTGATCATTGATTTTTTTTTTAAGGAAGAAGTAGCCTTCAAAAGAACATTTCACGTGAGAAATAGGAAAGAAGAAATCGCTCAAAGATTTCTGATATGAATCCTCTTTCGATTGTGAAGTGGATCCAAATCCTTCCTAAGATCACCTCCTTAGATTGAAGAAACTCAATAGGATTTTGTAGCCTCAACAATCTAATGGAAAAATTGTGAGGATCTAAGCCTCATAAATCCAACATTGAGAGGCAAAACTCTTTTCTAGATTGACAATTAGAACCTTGCGGAAACTATGGCCTCAAAACTGCAATCACACAAGCTAGAAGACCTAGAATAAATTTAATAAAAAACAAGAACTCTAAACTCAATAAATAGAAGGAATGAAGATGATCAATTGAATTCCACAGACTCATCATTCTAAGGTATTCAATTGCTCACTACCAAGGACATTAACCCTTAGTGAACTAACTAAGTAAGGGTGAAGAACCCTAGAGATAAAGAGATTCTCTATTTACAATTTCAACAAAATTAATTCAACATTAGTTACAATCAATGTATAATTAGGTATTTATAGGCTAAGCATTAATCCTAACTAAACAAGTGATTAATGGCTTGAATTACCTATAAACCAATTGTTAAAAAGTTGGAAAAGCAACTTGAATTAAAAAATCCCGCCCAAAAGGGCTGTTAAACAAAATCCATCCAGAGACCTACCGACAACGATAGGGTAGGACTTACCGTCGGCGGTAGGTGCTCTCTTCAATAAGGCTTACACCCAGAAACCTACTGGCAAGCAACCCTGCCATCAGCAGTAGGGTGATTTCTTTCAAACACATAGCAAATTTTCACTTTAAGTTGTTCCCTTGATTTCTCCTTGACAATTGAACACATTGTGAACAACTTGGGAATCTTTCCTTCACTATCAAGCTCCTCAATCTTACTCTTCAAAGCGTCCTCCACGTAAGCAGTTGTCTTTTTGAAGCTTGAGTTTCTTCATGAGCATTAGTGATTTGTCCAAGCTTCAAATGCAATGTTGATTGACTCGTCCAGTTCATATCAGTCGCCTTGACTTTGAAAATATTTGTCCTTGAATCTTCACCAACATCAAAAGGAGATAAATCAGACACATTAAGGGTGGGCTAACATTATAATCACCCAGGAGATCAATTCTATAGGCATTATTATTAAAATGTTCAAGAATTTGAAATGGTCCATCGCCACGAGACTCAAGCTCGCCCTTATATTGAGAAGGAAAAAATTCTTTCCGAAGATGGACCCAATCCTAGTTACACGTTTCAAACATAACATGTTTCCTCCCAACATTACGTTAGCCACCAACTTCTTGTTGGTAGACTTAATAGCTTCATGTACTTTGGCATGAATGGACTTAACAAGCTCCACTTTCCATTTTCCATCCAAGTTCACAACATGATCTATAGACAAAGGAACCAAATCAAATGGAGTCAATGGAATAAAGCCATAAATAATCTCAAAATGAGAAAAAGAAGTAGTAGAATGTTTAGCTCTATTGTAAGAAAAATTAAGGTGAGGAATAACTTCTTCCCATCAGTGCAAATTCTTCTTAAGGATGGCCCTAATGAAGTTGTGCAATAGTCTTATTGACCACCTCTATTTGGCCATCGGTTAATGGATGACAAGCGGTAGAATACAATAAGTTAGTACCGTGTTTCCTCCATAAAACACGATGAAAATGACTAAGAAATGCGGTGCCACTGTCTAAACAATGGTTCTGGGAATTCCATGGAACTGCGCCACTAAAGTAAAGAATAAGTTTCCTACATGACTAGCATCATCGTTTTTCTTTCAAGGTATGAAATGAGCCATTTTATAAAACCTATCTACTATCACAAAGATAGAATCCATACTCTCAGATGATTTAGGCAAGCGAAGAATAAAATCCATAGAAATATCAACCCAAGGAAATTTAGGCTCATCTAAGGGAGTGTAAAGACCTTGAGGCAAGGAAGTAGATTTAGGCCTTTTACAATCTAAACAATTGCTAACAAAATTCTCAATATCTTTTCTCATGTGAGGCCAATAGAATTGCTCATGAAAAATATAATAGGTTTTAGCAATGCAAAAATTTCCTATTAAAGCATCATAATGAGCCTCTTTTACCAATAACAATCTAGTAAAACAAGATGGAATGCACAATTTATGTTCACAATAAAGAAAACCATCATGAATAAGGTACTTATCACTAGGCACAAGGAAGCAATTCTCAAATATATCCTTAAAATCTTGGCCACTAGCATACATTTCTTTAAGCATTTCAAAACCAAGAATTTGAGCTTGCAAAGTAGAGATACGAGTGTACCTTCTTTACAATGCATCGGCCACAATGTTTTCTTTACCTTACTTTTAACGGATGATGTATGGGAATGTCTCAATGAACTCCATTCATCTTGCATGTGTCTTGTTCAACTTTTGTTGTCCTTTGAGAAGTTTCAAGGACCCATGATAGGTATGCATCAGAAACTCCTTTAGCCACAATAATGTTGCCAATGCTTCAAGGTCCTCAGAAGTGCATAGAGCTCATTTTCATATGTTGCATAATTCAATGCCGCACCGGTCAAATTTTCACTAAAGTATGCCAAGGGTCTCTTTTCTTGCATCAAAACTCTTCCAATGCCAACACCCGAGGCATCATATTCTATCTCAAACATCTTCCAAAGTTAGATAGTGCAAGTAGGGGTGCACTACTCAACCTATCCTTTAAAAGCTTTAATGCCTTCTCTTGAGTCTCCTCCCATTTAAGTCTATTCATCTTCTTTATAACATCTGTCAAAGGATTACCAATGGTGCTAAAATCCTTGATAAACCACCTATAGAAAATTGCCAAAACATGGAAGCTCCTCACTTCGGATACACTTTTGGGGTAGGCCATTCTTGAATTGCTTTCACCTTCTCTTGATCCACTTGAAGGCCTCGAGAACTCACCATACAACCTAGGAAAGTCACTTTTTCCCCAAAAAAGAAAAAACTCACATTATCAAAGGTTAGCATATAACTTCTTACTTCTTAAAACTAATAAAAACTTGTTTAAAATGATGCAAATGATCTTCATAAGTCTTGCTATAGATGAAAATATAATCAAAACAGACAACAACAAATTTACCAATGAAATTCCTTAACACATGATGCATAAGTCTAATGAATGTACTAGGAGCATTCGTTAAACCAAAAAGCATGATTAGCCACTCATGAAGACAAATATTAGTTTTGAAAGCCGTTTTCCACTCATCCGCTTCCCTCATTCTAATTTGATGGCATCCAAATTGTAAAATCAATCTCTGAAAATATTTGAGAACCATGCAACTCATCAAGCAAATCATCTAATCTAGGAATATGAAGCCAATACCTGATAGTTATGTTATTAATGGCTTTACAATCAACACACATACGCCATGTACCATATTTCTTTGGAACTAATAAAACGGGAATGGCACAAGGTCTTAAGCTTTCTCTTACATAGCATTTGGAGAGCAATTTCTCAACTTCTCTTCTTAACTCCTTGGTTTCATCGGGAGGACTTTTATAAGCCGGTCTATTTGGCAACACAGCTCGGGTACCAAATCTATTTGATGCTCAATCCCTCTTAAGGGAGGAAGTCCACCGGGCATCTTTTTGGAAAGACATATTTGAACTCTTCAATGACCTTTATTACAGCATTAGACAAAGAAGACAAATGATCATTAATAGAAACAAATGTTCTTTTTCAACAGAGAAGCAAAACCAACTCTTCCTTTTTAATGACTTTATGACCTCACTCTCTTTTGCATTGAAGCATCTTTTCTCTTCATTGCAACTATCAGTCTTTTTCTTGTCTCTCTTCTGTTTTTCCTCTCTATATTTTTTAATACTCAATTCTTTTTCCCTCTTCAATAGTCTTTTTATTTTTCTCACTCTCTGCTCTCTCTTTTTCTCTCATTTTCTTTTGTTCTACAAAGACTTGACTAGGAGTCAAGGGATTCGACATGAACTTTTCTCCATCATTTTCAAAAGTACAGGTGTTCTACACACCATCATGTATAGCCCTTCTATCATATTGCAAAGAATGTCCCAACAATAAATGCGCCGCTTGTATAGGAGCCAAATCACAACGAATCTCATAATTATAGGAACCCTTAGTAATAGACACTAGCACTTGTTTGTTCACTTTCACTTCTCCACTATCTTTCAACCAATAAAACTTTTAAGATTTAGGATGCTTAATAAGAGGCAAATTAAACTTTTCAACAAGATAAGTGCTAGCCACATTAATGCAACTACCACTATCAATAATAAGGTTATCCACCTTACCTCCTACTAAGCATCTAGTGTGAAAGATGTTTTCTCTTTGTATGCTAGTCTCCTCCTCATGGACATGGATAGACAAAGCTCTAGTAGTCACTTAGCTCATTCTCTCTTCATCGGCTTCAAAAGAGGCAAATCCTGGTCTTTACTACTTTCATCCTTTTCAACAATAACCTCTTGGAAATCGTTATCACTCTTGTCAATCCAACCATTCAAATCCTCACTTAAAACCAAAGTTCTTTTGGTAGGACAATTTATAGCAATATACCCCACTGCATTGCACTTGAAGCACCTTGTTGTATTAGTTACCAACTTTCTTTTCTCTTCCACGTTAGGCTTAGAATGATCTTTGAAATCAAGCTTAGGTGTATCTTCTTTGTTATCCAACTCTTGTAGGGTGATGCCTGAGGTTTTGTAACCACGCTTCTTGAAGAAGCAAGATTAGTTTAAACAGAAACTAATCCTCTTCCTTTGAGTTTCAATCTGAGTAGCCAGATGACACATATCTTCATAAGTGGTTTAAGGATATAATTCTAATTGATTAGCAATATCCCCATTAAGACCACTTAGAATTCTAGCAATTGAAATATCTTTGTCCTCCTCCAAGCTCAATCTCAAAGTGTACAACTCCATTTCTTGCTTATATTCTTCAACACTTTTGTTGCCTTGTTTAAGAGTCATAAACTTGTAGTGAAGCTCCCTATAGTAATGCTTCGGTACAAATCTTTCTTTCATGAGAGTTTTCAACTCCGCCAAAGTTTCTACCAGTTGCCTTCCATTTCCTAACCTTTGAGTGACAATCCTTTCCAACCAATGAAGTATAACCCAAAAATTTGGCAAAGACTAGTTTCACCTTGCGAATGTCACTATAGTTTGTCACCATGAATAGGTTCTCTACTTGTTGCTCCCAATCTAGGAATAGATTAGGATCACTCTACCCCCTTGAAGCTAGGCACCGTCCACTTGATTTTATCAAGAGCTTTATCCCCTTGTAGATTACCATAACAGCCACCATGGAATGCTTGGCCAACATGAGGATTGTCTCCATAATCTTCATAAAAGTTTTCATCATGCCATGCTTCATGTCTTAGGAATTCTTCTTATGGTCTATGGTATCCTCTTCCTCCTAGACCTCCTCTTCTTCCACCTCTAACTTGTGGTCTTCCTTGGTATCCATAAGTAGAAACATTATCAAAAGGTCTTTGATGGTGAGGTGAATGGAAACCTCCAAGGTTATCGGCAACTCTTTGGTCTATTGCAGCATCACTCTTGCCCTTTCTAAACTCTTCAACATCTTTAGAAACACTTTGGAATTGTCTTGCTAATCCTTCAATAGATTGTTGCATAGACCTCAAAATCTCATTAATATTCATTCTTGAAGTATCACTGGTACCTTCTTGATGAGAATGAGTACGCATATAACCATCCGTAGACATCATTAAACAAGTAATTTAAAGTAGAGAAACAAAAACAAAGGACTTTCCAATCACTCCCTAAGTGTTTCACTCTTTGATGATCACTCAATTTCACTTGTGTTTACACTCTTATTGAGGCTCACCCTCTTTCCTTTTCAAATTACTCAGCACTAAAGTCTCGATATGATCCTTCAAACTTCTTAGCCAACTCAAACCAAGAGCATCAATCCAAAGCAAGCAAACAATTAAAGCACTTAGTTGGATAAGTGTTCAAAGAGGAGAAATATCAAACACTAGAGGTGTAAGAGTTTCAAAGAGTTTAATGTATGGAAAAGAGCCAAAAAACTTAATTTTTCATCAACAAATGATTAGAGGCACACAAGGAAACAATTAGAAGTCAAAAGAAAAGCAAATCAAAACAATTAGGTTAAACAAAGAACACAAGAGTACAAAAAGAAATTTCCAAGAAACAGGGGATAATGACACCCTAACACTAAAACGATGATAACTCACAAATTACGAATCAAAAACAGATGATACAAATTCAAGAAGATGTCTCACTCGAAGAGGATGAATCTAAGCATACATTTCATCGGAATTGGATCGGTATAACATAAGGTGTGATCAGATTAATCAACACTTTTTTTAAAGTCCGGAATCCGAATCACTTTCCACAATTTAGGCCAATAGAACAATAAAATGAACTCCAAATTGAGAAAAACTTATTAAAAATGAATCACAACTCAAAGGAGAACATCTCCAAAAAAATTCAAAAACAAATTCACACAAATTTAAGCTGAATTTTCTTTTGCTTTTCGTAAAAACTTTTCTGTGATTTTTCGTACTTTTATGGCATGATATTTCTGCATGTTTTTCATATATCATCAAGCACTTATTATTTTTCTTTGAATTTCAGATAATTTAAAAAACTTACAAATCACTTTGACCTTCAATTGGAGGATGCTATGCTATCAATTTGATATGAAATCTCTTTTGATTGTTGAGTTGGATCAAAATCTTTCCCAAGATCACCTCCTTTGATTGAAGAACTTCTACTGAGGATTTTGTAGCTTCAAAACTCCAATGGAAAACCTATAAGGATCTAAGACTCATAAACCCAACCTTGAGAGGAAAACTTTCCTAGATTGATAACTAAAACATTGAGGAAATTATAGCCTCAAAACCCCAATCACACAATCTAGAAGACCTAGAATAAATTGACTCTAGAACAAGAACTCTAGACTCAATAAATAGCAGTAATTAAGATGACCAATTGAATTCCATAGACTTATCATCCTAAGGCATTCAATTTCTCATTACCAAGGATATTAACCCTCAGTGAACTAACTAAGCAAGGGTGACGAACCCTAGAGACCAAGAGATTCTCTCTTTATAATTTCATCAAAATTCATTCAATATTAGTTATAATCAGTGTATAGTGAGGTATTTATAGGCTAAGCATTAACCATAGCTAAACAAGTGATTAATTACTTGAATTACCTATATACTATTAGCATATGCCCTAAGACCAATTGACTCACATTTATGATTTATGAAGCATGTATTTTTTAATTGTATTTTATGCTTTTGGTCATCAAGTATGTTACTTAATAGTAAAACCCTTATAGCTAATAAAATACTATTCTTATTTGTCCCTCGTTTATTACATCTTGTAAACTAGTGTGAAGTTGATTGATGGTCTAGTTTTACTGATCATGAATATGAGATATAAAATCAATTCATAAATACATATTGAGAATATTGTATTGGACATGACCCAAAGTGAAGAAGAAAAATATTGCATGGTTTTAAGTTATAAGTATTTCTTCTTAGTTTTATATTTGGTGTCCTATGACCTGATGTTTCTAATGTTTCTTGCATAGGGAGAAAATATGTTTTGACGTAGTCAAATATCACTTTTAATTAGGGATTATTATGACTATTGGTTGGCTTATTTTCTTGTCATGGCTTGAATATTGGAGATAGTGAAAGGGATTTGTTTCTCTTTTTAGAGAGAGATATCCATGGGCCCCTTGATAAGGAAGACTGGAAAATATGCATGGCTATGCTCAAATAAGCATTAATAAGGTGGTTTTAATATTATTTGTTAGAACAGTCTGCCTGGTGATCAAGTAAATGGTTAATTAAGTTTTATAAGGATGACTTGGTCCATGCCTTATACTTAATTAGGATATCGTGTGACAAAAGGACTAAATATTAAATCTGATGCTAGGTTATTATTGCATTTACTTAACTTGGGTAAGCATAATGTCTTGCTAGAGGCCGCTTATGTTTTGTGAATAAATGTCTAGGACATTTTTTCATTCACTGCCAATGTTAAGTGAACTTACAGGGTCACACGCATAGACGATCTTGTGAGCTTAATCTCCAGGTTTAATGAATCTGGATTGTGTCCAGATTCGTTGAACGCATACAAAAGGGGAATCAGATTCCATATTATATTTTCTGGTAAGTTAATAAGTAATTAATTTTATTTAATCGAATAAATTAAATTAATTACTTAATATTACTCATCCAACCGTTGGATGATTTTAGGAATAGACAAACGAGATTAAACTGTCATTAGATGACAGTTAGGGTTTCGATATTGACAGCTATAAAAGGTTATGTTAACCTTTTCTTGGCGGCCTTCTTTTATCTGATAAAAAGAAATACAAAACCCTACACCCTAGAACGACGATATAGGATCTTGCCTCCTCTCTCCGAAACACAAAAAAATTACCAGATAGTCAGGATTAGTTCTGAATAGTTTTTAGAACACAAAAGGGGCTAGCATCCCGATCACTTGCAGAAGAGTTCATCGCGTGGATACCAGTAGAGGGCGAAGCGTAAACCGCAGCGCCTCCACATCGAACAATCAAAACATTGAGGTAATTTCTATCCAATCGGTTTTGCTAGTATGTGCAGATCCTGTTGGTGGATTTCTGTAGTTTTATTTTATTTTGTTTTTGCCTACGGTTTCCAACATATACCCCTAGTTAAAAGCTGGAAAAATAACTTGAATTACAAAATTTCGCCTAAAAGGGCAGTTAAAAAAATCCATTCCAAAACCTACCGGCAACGATAGGGTAGGACCTACCATTGGCCGTAGGTGCTTTCTTCAACAATGCTTCTATCCAGGAACCTACCAGCGTCACATTTAGCCAATTTTCACTCAAAATTGTTCCTTTTATTGCTCTTTGTCAATCGAACACATTGTGAAAACCTTGGGAAGCTTTCCTTGACCATCAAGCTCCTCAATCTTGCTCTTCAACACGTCCTCTATGTAAGTAATCATTCTGTTGTCTTCTTGAAGCTTTAGTTTCTTCCTTTGAGCTCTAGTGATTGGGCTAATCTTCAAACCCAATGGTGATTGACTCCTCTTATTCATATCAATTTTTGATATTTCCTACATTGTCTTGAATTTGTAAAAGGAAAGAAAAATGTAAAGATTGTCAACACAGATAAAGAGCAGATAAATAATTAAAATTAAAAAGTAATGAAGGATTTCCATGTCATATATCGTTGCAACTGATACATCAATTTCAGCAAATATAAGATCGAATTTCGAATTTAACACAGAGGACATTGATGACTTTGGATCACAACTTCATTTGTGGGATCGAGCTTTAGAGATTAGCTAGAAGTAGTGTATGCCGCATTGATCCTTTTCGGTTTTTGAAGTGCAGATTTGAAGTTGTGTCTCAGTAAGAAAAGCAAGTTCTTGTGAACATCCATTTAATCAACAGTCAAAGACACGACATCAGCAGCAAAGTAGATTGTCAAATGAATCTAAAGCCACATCAAGATCCTTGTCAACATATGACACTGCAATCAGATTGCTTGTATCATTTCATGCTTTTAATAGGTCTTCGTATCATTCCTCGACTTTGTAGTTAATTCATCCATGGTTCTGAAGTTAGTATGGGTTCATTAAAAAATATAGTAAATACTAACAATTTAATGAGTATTTAATGAATATATAATAAAGAGAGAACTATTTTTTGAGCTCAAATTTGTTCACAATGCATTTAATTTCGAATGTGTGCTTAAACTTATATCTACACATGCACGCATGTGCACAAAAAATATTATCTTTATGCAAATATATTGAAATGGTATTTTAATTTCTAAACTGAAAAACAAGTGTTTCTCGTGTATTGTTCCACTTGGATTATGCAACACCGCTTCAAAAATATTAGTGACGTCATTTGAAATTCATTTTGTCTTACCATTGATTTTTTTAAGAAAGAAGTAGCCTTTAAAAGGCATTTCGCGTGAAGAATAGGAAAGAAGAAATCTCTAGAAGGTTTTCGATATTTCATACAATATCTTGAAGTTGTAAAAGGAAAGAAAAAGATAGAGATTGTTGACTCATATCAAGAACAAACAAATAATTAAAATTAAAAAGAAATGATGAAATTTCACGGTCATATATCTTACCAGGCTTATCAGCTTCCCAATGTGGCATTCGTTCACTAGTTCACTTCTTGAGCTATACATGCTTTGCAACACTATTCTTAATGGTTTCTTCCCAACAAGACAAATATGAAACCCCAAGTATAACCCTTTGTTGTTATTTATGATAAACATCGTATTCTTGCAATCATACTTATCGCCTCTTTAGAAAGGAGCACCAAGACTTCCATAATCACAATTAATACAGTAATTTTGGAAAACATAAGGATCACATTCCCAATCGGCCACAATGGTCATTGACGACTTCAGCTCACAACATCTTTTGCCATGGGATCTAGCTTTACAGACCAAATAGAAGTAGTGTAAGTCATATTGATCCTTTTCGGTTTCTGGAGAGCACAATTGAAGTTGTTTCTCAGCAAAAAACACAAGTTCTTGTGAACATCCATGTACTCCACAATCAAAGTCATGACACCGGTAACTAAATTGATTGTCAAATGGATCTAAAGAGACATCAAGATCTTTGTCAAGTTATGACTCTACATTCAAATTATTTGTATCCCTTACTGTCTTTAATAGATCTTCTTATCATCCCTCGACTTCATAGTTAATTCATCCATGGTTCTTAAGTTTGTGTAGGTTCTCTAAAGAAAGAGTAAATGCTATCAAATCAATGAGTATTGAATGAATATATAATAAGGAGAGAGAACTATTTTGTGAGCTCAAATTTGTTCACGATGCATTGAATTTCAATTTGTGCTTAAGCTTTATATCTACACTTGCACACACATGCACGAAAAAAATTATATTTATGCAAAGATATTGAAAAGGTATGTTAATTTTTAAACTGAAAAACAAGTGTTTCTAGTGCAATGCTCAACTTTGATAATTTAACATAGCTTCGAAAATATTAGCGACTTTATTTGAAATTCATCTTGTCTGATCATTTTTTTAAGAAAGAAGTAGCCTTCAAAAAGACACTTCATGTGAAGAATAGAAAAGAAGAAATATCTAGAAGGTTTTTGATATTTCCTACAATGTTTTGAAGTTGTAATAGAACAAAAAATGATAAACATTGTCGACTCAGATCAAGAACAAAAAGATCATTCGAATAAAAAAGAAAAGAAGAATTTTCACGGTCATATATCTTGCCACACTTATCAGCTTCCTCGGTATGGGATCACTTCATTAGTGCACTCCCTGAGCTATTCATATTTGCCAAGACTATTCTTAAGGATTTCTCCCTAACCAGGTAAATCTTAACTCCTAACTATAACCCTTTTTTGTTTATTGAGACACATCATATTCATGTATGCATACTTATGCTTCTTTGGAAAGTAGTACGAAGAGTGCCATAATTGCAATTAACTGATGCAACAATTTCGGCAAACATAAGGATCACATTCCCAATGTTCCACAAAGGACATTAACGACTTCGAGGCTCACAACTATCTTCGCAATAGGATCTAGCTCCAGAGACCAGCTAGATCAGTGTACCCCACATTGATCCTTTTTTATTTCTGAGAGAACAATTGAAGTTCTTCCTCAGCAAGAAAAAGAAGTTCTTATGAACATACTTGTAATCAACAATCAAAGACAAGACACAGGCAGCAGTATAGATTATCAAATGAATCTAAAGCCATTTCGAGATCCTTGTCAACATATGATCCTGCATTCCGATTTCTTGTATCATTTACTGCTTTTAATAGATCTTTCTATCTTTCCTCAACTTCGTAGTTAATAAATCCTTGGTTCTTAAGTCATTATGGGTTCATTAAAAATATCCCTTCCGATTTCATTAAAATATGCCTTATGGTTTCCAATGTTATATTCTATTCGAATCATTTAAATTTTTAGAAACAATGTGTATGGGATCCAGCCTACTCCATGACGAAGATGAAGATGGCATGGGAGTCAATGACTGATTAAGAGATTCGTTGGGTGAAGCTTGGGAAGAATAAGAGGCGATCGTGGATTAATCAAAGCTACTGGGATGAGATGTGGAATCATTGGAATATACTGCATATAAATCCAATTCGAACGTAATAAGAGGAACCGAACTTAGTGAAAGGGAGGATGAGGAGCTGGGAAGCACATAGAGACGATTGTGAAATGGGTAAGAAGTTTATTTAATATGAAATTCCTCTTACTAATTAAACTAACTTACAAAAACTGTTAATCCGTTTGTTTTTGTGTTGACTAAGAGGTTCTCCCGGAGCAAGTACCTGGAGGAGCTTCACAAACATCAGAAGTGGCAGAAGAAGTGGAAGTACATAGATTTCCAAATAGTGGAGTTCTGGTAAGTTTAGTATCGATTATAACTTAAGTTTATATAATGTTTTATAATTTATAACCTTTAATTTTCATACAATATTTTACAACGAAGAATCGAATTGAACTAACATTTTTTACTGCAGGAGAAATTTCACAAGCTCTAGAGGAAGGCCGAGGAGGATGCTGAGGCATCGAGTACTACTATGCCTGATGATCTCTAGCTGATGGTTATTGTATCTGGTGCGGTGAGCCGCCGCCTTTTGTATGGAGCTCGTTTCGAGACAACTCGCCTTGGTCGGGATTTTTATAACAAAGTTTTAAATCCAATACTTGCAAGTGCAGAAGATTAATATAATAGGCAATATCAGGTTATCGAACCACATAGAAAGGCTTAACTACATAAATTATTATCTTCCTAAATTAATTTTATAACAAGAAGAATCAAATTATATTATCTAAAAATTATTCCTAAATTAAGTAAAACTAATAAATAAAATAACTAAATTAAAAATGACAATTTAACCAGAGAGATGATTTAGAACCTTGAATTCCACATTAATCTATATAATAATGATTTAATTTTATTTAGGAGAAAAGATTAAACCTTTATGTTGTGATCTAGGCTACAAGCTTCGATTCACTAAAGAAATATATTGTGCTTAAATGCATGACATAACCCATTTAACCATTAGCATGACTTATTCAATTCTATGACATAAATCATCTAAAATTAGCATGAACTATTCAATTCTAAAACCCACAATATACTTACAAAAATCACATATCTCTCATACTTAAACTTACAAAAATTAAGCATAGATAAAAATATCAATTAACCTAAATAATTATTCTACAAGAACAATCACAAATAATTAATTGTATCTAGTCAAGAAACATCCCAAGATATGTAATCACATAAATAATATAATAAATCTCCCAAAATAAAATAGATCAAAGTCGCATTGCTAGGGTTTCATCAAGATTCTAAGAAGAAAATTATTTCATGATTAACGGGAATAAATGAACCAATTTCTTGGGGTATATCATGGTTTTTTCTTCACTTGAATTTGCTGCTGTGATTTTGGCCTGCTGCCTGCTGCGTCCGTTTTTCAAATACAACAGCTGGGTCCGAATTTTTGCTTCTTCAGCCGATTTTCTGAAGTTGTTGCGCGTTCGATTTTTGAAACTGTTGCAGCTACTTATGCTTCTAGTTTTTGTCTCGCAAGAAGCAGCTGCTTATTACTGTGGAATTTTCTACTATTGCGCCCAGCCCTTTTCAGCCAGTGCCTTTTTTTTTTCCTTGCTGCTTCCTTTGTTTTGTTGTCTAAGCAGCTTCCTCTTCTCTAATTTTCTCTTTCAGCTTGCAACCCCCTTGTCTTATTCTCTCTTTTTTCTCCTTTTTTCTTGAATTGGGCTGCCTCCACTTCTTGGGCTTCTCTCAATTCGTCTATCACCGAGCCCACCACCTACCACTATACAAATTTAATGGGGTGAGTGTAATAGGCTTTAGAGCTATTTTTCCTTTGCACAAAAATAAATATAATAACTATGATTAATCAATAAATAAAATATTTTTAAAGACTAATAATTAAAATTTAAGGTGTTTATTTGTACCAAAACACCACATAGCCGAGAGCAGTTGAGCCGCAACTGAATTGGCACCGTGTTTCTTGGATCACGAGCAGAGGCTTTGCGGAGGTGGAGGATGCTGTTTCAAGAGTATCTGCTGCCTTTGACAAGCACATGAGGCGTCTCTTCTTAATGTTTCATAGATGTTTGTGGTTGGTCTATTGAATATATATTTGGTTTATGGGTTTTTTTATCTTTCATGGTGTTTTAAATTTAGCTTATGAATGGTTTATATTGCTACTATTAGGTTTTCGGCATTACAGGGAGTTTCGATTCCATTTTTAAACAACAAAAAAATGTATTATTGATGATATACTGATGGAACGACCACAAAATATTTTTTGTAATTTTTTTCGCTATACTGCTGACAGAAGCCTTGTTGATAAAGTCCATCAATGGCCTGTACCAATGGTACATACGTCGTCGGTAAGCCATCAATATTGTTTACCGACAATGTTATACTCGCCGGTAAATCCGTCGGCGTGTGTTACCGATGAAATGCGTTGGTCGGTAACGAAATTAAAACTAGAAATAGAAAAGCCATCATTAAGTTGGTCGGAAGCCAAACTTAATAATGACATTCCGTCAATAGCAGTTATTACCGACAAAAAATGACCGATGGACGTTTCTTCACCGTCGTCTTGTCGGTAACAGGCCTATACCAATAGTGCAATGTCTGTTTCTGCCCTCCATAATTGGCCCCATGTTATAAGTGAGTACATGCTAACAATTCAATAAGTATTGAATGAATATACAATAAAGAGAGAGAACTATTTTGTAAGCTCAAATTTGTCCATAGTGCATTGAATTTTAAGGGGTGCTTAAAGTTTATACTTACACATGCACGCACATGCACGAAAAAGAAACTATATTTATGCAAAGATATTGAAAAGGTATTTTAAGTTCTAAACAAAAAAACCAAGTGTTTCTCAGGCAATGCTCCACTTGGGTGATGTAACATCGCTTCAAAAAACATTAGCGACTTCATTTGTCCTTTACTGTAGATCTACTTTGATTGTAACTTGGACTCTACTCCTTTCCAAGATCACTTCCTTCTTTGAAGAACCTCTATTGAGGATTTTTAAATTCAAACACTCCAATAAGAAATCTATGAGAAACTAATTCGCATAAACATAATATTGAGAGGCTAAATTCTTTCCTAGATTGATAATTTGAACCCTGAGTGAACGAAGACCTAAAAACCCCAATTACACAATTTAAAAGACCCAATAATAATTGATTCAAAGAAAGGAAACTCTATGAATCAACCCATGAAAGGAATTGGAAAGATCAATTGATTCCGTAAATACTTCAATCTAAGGCTCAATTGTTCACGTACTAAGGATATTAACCCTCACCAAGCTAGTTTAAGAAGATGAAGAAACCAAGAGGTAACTTGGAGAAACTCTCTCATATTTTCATCAAATTCATCATTGTTGTTTTACATTGAGTTATAATGGGGTATTTAAAGACTAAACTCTAGCCCTAGCTAACCTATGGTTAAATGACTCAAAATACCCATTAAAACCCTAAAAAGACAAGCCAAAATAACAAAAACTACTCAATTAAAACGCATTATCTATGTTTTAGCTGAGCCCTACTGGCGACGGTAGGGTAACTTATCATTGGCGGTAGGAGTGTGTCTTCCAACAGCTCCACCAACAAAAGCCTATTGGCAATGGTAGGGGCAGGCCTACTGTCGACGGTAGGGTCTTTCCTTCATATACTTAGCCAATTTCAACTCCCAATTGTTCCTTTAATAAATCCTTGCTAATTGAACAAACGGAGAACAACTTTGAAGGCTTTTCTTGACTTTCAAACCTTTCAAGGTTCTTCAATGCTTCCTTCACAAATAATACCATGCCATTATCCTTTTGTATCTTGAGTCTCTTCCTTTAAGCTCTAGTGATTGGCCCGATCTTCAATTCCATGGGTGCTTGATCTACATTATCCTTCATGTTATCTGATCATTGATTTTTTTAAGGAAAAAGTAGGCTTCAAAAGGACATTTCATGTGAAGGATAGGAGAGAAGAAATCTCAGAAGGTTTTTGATACTTTCAACAATGTCTTGAAGTTGTAAATGAAATAAAAAGATAAAGATTGTTGACTCAAACGAAGAACTAATAGATCATTAAAATTAAAAAGATATGAAGAATTTTCACGGCCATGTATCTTGCACACTTATCATCTTTTAAGTGCCATCATTGACAATGATACAACAATTTCAACAAATATAAGGGTGAAATTCTGAATCTACCACAAAGGATATTGATGACTTCGAAACATAACTTCCTTTGGCATGGGATCCGGCTTTAGAGACCATCTAGAAGCAGTGTGGGCCACACTGATTCTTTTCGGTTTCTAGAGAGCACAATTGAAGTTTTTTATAAGCAAGAAATACAAGTTCTTGTGAACATACATGAATGTATAATCAAAGACACGACACTGACAGCAAAATAGATTATCAAATGAGATCCTTGTCAAGATATGAATCTGCTTTCATATTGCTTTTAATAGATCTTCGTATCTTGCCTCGACTACATAGCTAATTAATCCATGGTTCTTAATTTAGTAATGGTTCTTTAAAAACAAGAGTAAATTCTAACAATTGAATGAGTATTGGATGAATATATAATAAAGAAAGAGAGAGAGAGAGAGAGAGGGAGAGAGAGAGGGAGAGAGAGAACTCTTTTGTGCGCTTAAATTTGTTCACAATGCATTGGATTTTATCGTGTGCTTAAACTTTATATCTACACACGCACACACATGCAAGAAAAAAAATTATATTTGTGCAAAAATATTGAAAAGTTATTTTAATTTCTAAACCATAAAACAAGTGCTCCTCGTGCATTGCTCCACTTGGATGATGCAACATTGTTTCAACAATATTAGTGGCTTCATTTGACATTCATCTTATCTAATCATTAATCTTCTTCTGAAAGAAGTAGCCTTCAAAAAGACATTTTATTTTTTGAATAGGAAAGAAGAAATCTCTAGAAGGTTTTTGATATTTCTAACAATGTCTTGAAGTTGTAAAAGGAAAGAAAAAGATAAAGATTGTCGATTCAGATCAAGAAAAAACAGATCATGAAAACTAAAAAGAAATGAAGAATTTCACGGTCATATATCTTTGCACGCTTATCAGCTTCAAGGTGTGTCATCAATTCACTAGTGCACTCCCCAAGGTATTCTTGCTTTGTAACAATATTCTTAAGGGTTTCTCCCCAGCAAATAAATAAGAACTCCAAAGTATAACCATTTATTATTGTTTATGGGAAACATCATATTCATGCATTCATTTTATTAGCTCTTTGGGAAGTAGTACCAGGAGTGCCGTAATTGAAACTGGTACAGGAATTTCGACTAACATAATGATCACATTCCCGTTTGCCGCAAAGGAGATTGACAACTTCATCTCACAACTTTCTTTTCCATAGGATCTAGCTTTAAAAGCTAGCTAGATGCAGTGTATGCCACATTGATCCTTTTTGGTTTCTTAGAGCACAAATGAGGTTGTTTTTCAGCAAGAAAACCAGGTTATTGTGAACATCCATGTAATCTGTAAGTTAGTACTTAGGCAATTCGATTTTACTGTGTGAGGAGTAGTGCGATACATAGTGTGAAAAGAAATAAACAACATAAACACGGAAGACACAACATGAAGACAAAGTTCGGCCAAGCCTACGTCTGCAGGGTCATGCCCAGAGAGCAATCCACTAATTACTGTCAATGCAGTACAAGAAAACACCTAGCTCTTTTACACATCTAGTGTTTCCCTAGTGGAATGAGGGCAAACTCCCTTTGCACATTGCACAGTTGAATCTCTCCAACTCTTCAAGGCTCCTCCTTTGGGTGTGGCTGCATAGACTTAAACTCCCTTCAATCCTCAACACTATTGAACCATAGCAGATTTGGAATCCCTTCATCTCTTCAAGGTTCCCCCTTATAACAAGCTGCTTGACCCTGAATCCCTTCAAGTCTTCAACTCCATTGAACAACATCATAAATTCTATCTCTAGAAGCTATAATCTTCAAAACAAGAACTCTATTAAATTATGAATGATGAACAATGTGCATCAATGGAGAATCACAGTGTTTGATATTTGCGACTGCAAAAACTCAACAACCATGAACTTGTGTCTACTCTTTTGTAGAATATCTTTAATGAATTGTAGAATGGCTAGCCTCAATCTTCAATTGTGTTCCTCTATTTATAGATGTCGAGGCTAATTTGTAGGTCCTAAATTTCCAATCCTTTTTCAATATGAATTAGCACATTGTATCTAAAAAGATCATTATCTTTAATTTCCTCAATGTCCTATTTTGCTTAAGATTTTTACCTTTCCTTATCCTTTCAAATCTATTTAACTGGACTTCCATATCACAGCTCATAATCACATATTCTTCAGATTTACCATGTTTCTTAAAACCACTGAAAACCTTTAGCTTTCATGCCGTCACATGATCAATCTATATGCCCACACTCAAGGCGTGTGATAGGTTTTTACATAATCTCCAGTCAAGGAACTGACACGGGCATATAAATAGATTGTCAAATAAGTCTAAAGCCACATCAAGATCTTTGTCAACATATGACTATACATTCAAATTTTTTGTTTCATTTACTACTTTTAATAGATCTTCATATCTTTCGTCGACTTCATACTTTATTCATCCACGGGTCCTAAGTTAGTATGGGTTAGAGTAAATATTGACAATATAATGAGTAATGAATGAATATATAATAAAGAGAGAGAACTATTTAAAGGGCTCAAATTTGTTCACAATGCATTGAATTCCATGTGTGCTAAAACTTTATATCTACACATGCACGCATGTGCTCGAAAAAATTATATTTATGCAAAGATATTGAAAGAGTATTTTAATTTCTAAACCAAAAAAAACAAGTGTTTCTCGTGCATTGCTCTGCTTTGATGATGCAATGTCACTTCAAAAGTATTAGTGACTTAATATAGCATTCATCTTGTCTAATGATTGATTTTTTTAAAGAAATAAATATGCTTCAGAAGGAAATTTTGTGTGAAGAATAGAAACAAAAAAATCTCTAAAAGGTTCCTAATACTTCCAATGATATATTGGAGTTCTAAAAGGAAATAAAAAGATAAAGATTGTCATTTCATATCATGAACAAACATGTAGTTAAAATTAAAAAGAGATTAAGAATTTCAACGGTTATATATCTTGCCACGCTTATCAGCTTCCCGGTGTGGCATCTATTTACTAGTGCACCTCGCCAAGGTATTCATGCTTTGCAACACTATTCTTAAGAATTCCACCCACCCAGATAAATATAACTCCCAAGTATAAGCCTTTGTTGTTTAAGAAGAAACATCATAATCATGCATTCATACTTATCACTTCTTTGGAAATAAGTACAAGGATTGCGGTCATTTCAACTGATACAACAATTTCAACAAACATAAGGATCACATTGCTAATCTGCCACAAAGGACACTGACGACTTCGGCTCACAACTTCCTTTCCTATGTGATCTAGCTTTAGAGACCAGCTAGAAGCCGTGTTCGGCACGTTTATCCTTTTTACTTTCTAAAGAGCACAATTGAAGTTGTTTTTCATAAGGAAATATAGATTCTTTTTAAACATAAATGTGATCTATAATCAAAGTTATGACACCAAAAACGAAATAGATTGTCAAATAAATCTAAAGGCACATCAAGATCCTTGTCAAGATATGACTCTACATTCAAAATGCTTGTATCATGTACTGTTATTAATAGATCTTCGTATCTTGCGCTGACTTCGTACCTAATTTATCCATGGTTCTTAAGTTAGTATGTATTCATTAAAAAAAGGGGTAAAGGCTAACAATTCAATCAACATTTAATGAGTATATAATGAAGAGAGGGAACTATTTTGTGAGCTTAAATTTGTTCACAATGCATTGAATTTCAATGTCTGCTTAAACTTCATGTCTACACAAGCACGCACGTGCCCCGAAAAAAATTATATCAATGCAAAGATATGAAAAGGTATTTTAATTTCTAAACCGGAAAACAAGTGCTTCTTGGGCATCACTCCAATTGGATGATGCAATATCACTTCAAAAATATTAGTGACTTCATTTGGCATTCATCTTGTCTGATCATTAATTTTTTTCTAAGAATGAAGTAGCCTTCAAAATGACATTTCATGTGAAGAATAGGAAAGAAAAAATCTCTAGAAGGGTTCTGATATTTCCAACAATATCCGTAAGTTGTAATAGGAAAGAAAAAGATAAATATTGTTAACTAGAATGAAGAACAAACAAATATTTAAAATTTAAAAAAAAGAAGAATTTTCACAGTCATATATCTTGGCATGCTTATCAGCTTCCCGGTGCGGCATCAGTTCACTAGCACACTTCCCAAGGTATTCATACATTGCAACACTATTCTTAAGGATTTCTATCTAGCCAGATAAATCAGAACTTGAAAATGTAACCATTTCTTGTTTTTTATGGAGAAATATCATGTTCCTGGATTCATACTTATCGTCCCTTTGAAAAGGAGTACTAGGAGTGCCATCATTGCAACTCATACAGCAATTTCGACATACATTAGAAATACACTCCCAACCTGCCATAAAGGTCATTGAAAACTTTGGCTCACAACTTCCTTTACCATGGGATCTAACTTTATTGACCAACCAGAAAGCAGTGTGAGCCACATTGATCCTTTTCAGTTTCAGGAGAGCGAACAATTAAAGTTGTTTCTCAGCAGGAAATCTTCAATCAAAGACCCAACACTGAACGCAGAATAAACTATCAAATGAATCTAAAGCTACATCAAGATCCTTGTCAAGATATGACTTTGCATTCAGATTGCTTGTCTCATTTACTGCTTTAAATAGATCTTCGTATCTTGCCTCAACTTTATAGCTAATTTATGCATGGTTCTTAGGTTAGTATGGGTTCATTAAGAAAAGGAGTGAATGCTAACAATTCAATGAGTATTGGATGAATATGTAATAAAGAGAGAGAACTATTTTGTGAGTTAAAATTTGTTCACAATGCATTGAATTCAAATGTGTGTTTAAACTTTATATCTACAAACGCACACACATGCATGAAGAAAAGTATATTTATGCAAAAATATTGAAAATTTATTTCTATTTCTAAACACTAAAATTAAGTGCTTCTCGCACATTACTCCACTTGGATAATGCAACATAGGTTAAAAAAATATTAGTGACTTCATTTGGCATTCGTCCTCTCTAATCATTGATTTTCTTAAGAAATAAGTGGCCTATAAAAGGACATTTCATGTAAGAATAAGACATAGGAAAATCTCTAGAAGATCTCTGATCCAAGAATGTCTTGATGTTGTAAAAGGAAAAAAAAAGATAATGATTATTGACTCAGATAAAGAAAAAATAGATAATTAAAATTTAAAAAAAATGAAGAATTTTCACGGTCACATATCTTGCAACATTTATCATATCTTGCAATATTTATTAGCTTCCCGATGTGGCATTAGTTCACTAGTGCACTCCTCAAGATATTCATTATGACCCTTGGTTGTTGTTTATGGAGAACCATTATATTCATGAGTTCATACTTGTAGCCTCTTTGGAAAGGATTACCAAGAATGCCATTATTGCAATTAATAGAGGGTTTTCGTTAAACATGTGGATCACATTCCCAATGTGCCACAAAGGACATTGATGACTTCGACTCACAACTTCCTTTTCCATGGGATCTAGCTTTAGAGACCAGCCAGAAGCAGTGTGGGCTTTGAGAACTCAGTTGAAGCTGTTTCTCAGCAGGAAATACAAGTTCTTGTGAACATCCCATGTAATCTAGAATAAAAGATGAGACACCGATAGCAAAATAGATTGTCAAATGAATCTAGAGTAATATCAAGATATTTGTAAGGATATGACTCTTCATTCAGATTGCTTGTACTACTACTGCTTTTAATAGATCTTCGTATCTTGCCTCAATTTCGTAGCTAATTCATCCATGGTTCTTAAGTTTGTATGGGTTCTTTAAAAGCGAAAATGATAAACAAATCAATGAGTATTGAATGAATATATAATAATGAGAGTGAATTATTTTGTGGGCTCAAATTTATTCACAATCCATAGAATTTCAATGTGTGCTTAAACTTTAATTTCTAAACCGAAAACAATTGCTTCTCGTGCATTGCTCCAATTGGATGATGTAAAATCAATTTGAAAATATTAGTGATTTTATTTGTAATTCATCTTGTTTGATCATTGATTTTTTTAAAGAAAGAAATGGCCTTCAAATGGGCATTCAATGTGAATAATAGGAAAAAAGAGCGACGGGCCATTAGGATAGCTACTTGAAGTATTGAAGGAATCTCTAGAAGGTTTCTGATATGTCAAACAATGCCTTGAATTTGTAAAAAGGAAAAAAAGATAAAATTAGTCGACTCTGATCAAGAATAAAAAGGATAATGAAAATAAAGATGAAATGAAGAATTTTCACGGTCATATATTTTGCCACGTTTATCAGTTTCCTGGTGTGGCATCATTTCATTAGTGCACTCTCATAGGCGTTCATGGTTTGGAACACTAATCTTAAGGATTGCTCCCTAGCAAGATGAATCAGAACTCCCAAGTAAAACCCATTGTTCTTATTAAAGGAGAAACTTCATGTTCCTGTATTCATAATTATCTCCTCTTTGGAAAGGAATACTAGCCGTGCCATCATCACAACTGATCCAGAAGTTTCGGCAAACATCTTGATCATATTTCCTCTCTGCCGCATAGGACATCGATGACTTTGACTCACAACATCCTTGGCCAGGGGATGCCACTTTGGAGACCAGCAATAAGCAATTCAGGCCACATTGATCCTTCTTGGTTTCTAGAGAGCAACATGGAAATTGTTTCTCAACTAGAAATACAAGTTTTTGTGAAAATTCATGTACTCTACAATTAATTGCACGAGATAGGCAACAAAATAGATGGCAAAATTAATCTAAAGTGGCACCAAGATATGACTCTGCATTTAGAATGCTTGTATCATTTACTACCTGTAATAGATCTTTGTATCTTGCCTTGAATTCATAGCTAATTCATCCATGGTTCTTAAGTTAGTATGGGTTCTGTAAGAGTAGATGCTAACAATTAATGAGTATTGAATGAAGATATAGTAAAGCAAGGTAACTCATTTGTGAGCTCAAATTTGTTCACAATGCATTGAATTTCAATGTGTGCTTAAACTTTATATCTATGAACGCACACACATTTATGGAAAAATTATATTTATTCAAAGATATTTTAATTTTAAACTGAAAAACAAGTCCTTCTCACTCATTGTGCTACTTGCAACATCGCTTCAAAAATATTAGTGACTTTATTTGGTATTCATATGGTCTGATCATTGATTTTTTTTCTTTTTAAGAATGAAGTGGCCTTCAAAAAGACATTTATGCAAATATTAGCAAAGAATAAATCTCTAGAAGTTTTTTTATATTTCCAACAATGTCTTGAAGTTGTAAGAGGAAAGGAAAAGATAAAGATTATCGACTCAAATTAGAAAAAAATGGATTACTAAAATTAAAAAGAAATGAACAATTTTGACGGTCATGTATCATACCATGCTTATCAGCTTCCCGATGTGACATTAGTTCACTAGTGCGCTCTCAAGGTATTCATGCTTTGCAACACTATCCTTAAGGATTTCTCCGCAACCATATGAATCAGTACTCCTAAGTATAACCCATGTTCTTGTTTGTGGAGAAACATCATATTTCTGCATTCATACCTATGGCCTCTTTTGAAAGGAGTACCAGGTGTGCCATTATTGCAACTGATACAACAATTTCAGCAAACATAAAGATCACATTCCCAGTCTCCCACAAACGAAATTAATGACTTTGACTCACAACTTCCTTTGCCATGGGATCAAGCCTTAGTGACCATCTAGAAGTAGTGTGGGCTAAATTGATTCTTTTCAGTTTCTGGAGAGCACAATTGAAGTTGTTTCTCAGCAGGAAATAGAAGTTCTTGTGAACATCTATGTAATCTACAATCAAAGACATGACATCGAAAACAAAATAGATTTTCAAATGAATCTAAAGACACATAATCCCTTTCAAGATATGAATCTTTCTTAAATTATTATTTCATTTATTACTTTTAAAGGATCTTTGTACCTTGCCTTGACTTCATATTGTTAGCTATACGCCCAAAACAAATTGACTTAGATTGTAATAGATTTTATGAGGCATGTATTTTGAATAATATTTTATGCTTCGGGTAATCAAGTATACGACTTGATAGTAAAACCCTTTTCCTAATAAAATACTATTGGTTGAAGGGTCAATATGTTAGTATATGCCCTAAGATCAATTGACTCACATTTATGATTTATGAAGCATGTATTTTTTTGAATTGTATTTTATGCTCTTGGTCATCAAGTATGTGACTTGATAGTAAAACCCTTATAGCTAATAACATACTATTCTTATTTTTCCCTAGTTTATTACATCTTGTAAACTAGTATGAAGTCGATTGATGGCCAAGTTTTACTGATCATGAATATGAGATATAAAATCGATTCATAAATATATATTGAGAATATTGTATTGGACATTACCCAAAGTGAAGAAGAAATATTGCATGGGTTTAAGTTATAAGTATTTCCTCTTAGTTTTATATTTGGTGTCCTTTGACCTAATGTTTCTTGCATAGGGGAGAAAATATGCTTTGACATAGTCAAACATCACTTTTAATTAGGTGATCATTATGACTATTGGTTGGCTTATTTTCTCGTCATGGCTTGAATATTAGAGATAGTGAAAGGGATTTGTCCCTCTCTTTTTAGAGAGAGATATCCATAGGCCCCTTGATAAGGAAGACTGGAAAATATTCATGGCCATGCTCAAATAAGTATTAATAAGGTGTTATTAATATTATTTGTTGGAACAGTCTGCTTGGTGATCAAGTAAATGGTTAATTAAGTTTTATAAGGATGACTTGATCCATGCCTTATGCTTAATTAGGATATCGTGTGACAAAAGGACTAAATATTAAATTTGATGCTAGGTTATTATTACATTTACTTAACTTGGGTAAGCATAATGTCTTGCTAGAGGCCGCTTATGTTTTGTGAATAAATGTCTAGGACATTTTTCATTCACTGCCAACGTTAAGTGAACCTACAGGGTCACACGCATAGACGATCTTGTGAGCATAATGTCCACGTTCAATGAATCTAGATTGTGTCCAGATTCGTTGAACATATACAAAAGGGGAATTAGATTCCATATTGTATTTTCTAGTAAGTTAATAAGTAATTAATTTTATTTAATCGAATAAATGAAATTAATTACTTAATATTACTCATCCAACCGTTGGATGATTATAGGAATAGACGGACGAGATTAAACTGTCATTAGATGACAATTAGGGTTTTGATATTGACAGCTATAAAAGGTTATGTTAACCTTTTCTTGGGGCCGTCCTTTATCTGATTAAAGAAAAAGAAAATCCTAAATCCTAGAACGGTGATATAGTATTTAGCCTCCTCTCTTCGAAATACGACCGATTATCAGATAGTCAGGATCAGTTCTGAACAGTTTTCAGAACGCAGAAGGGGCTAGCATCCCGATCGCTTGCAGAGGAGTTCGTCGCGTGGATACCAGTAGAGGGCGAAGCGTACAAAGCAGCGCCTAAACAACGAACAATAAAAACACGGAGGTAATTTCTATTCAATCAGTTTTTCTAGTATGTGCAGATCCTGTTGGTGGATTTCCGTAGTTTTATTTTACTTTGTTTTTGCCTACGGATTCCAACAGTGGTATCAGAGCCTCGTACATACTAGTTTTACTGATTTTATCTGTTACCGCTTTGATTACGTGTGTTGTTTTCAATCGGCCTTATAGTAAGGTTTCTGATTAGTGTAATAATCAGAGTAAATTGAATTATAGGATTCGCATATATCATATTCTGTTTTACTTATTAATATGATTAATTAAACAAAATATTGTTACTGCCAAATTGTTTGGCATACAGTCTGGAATCTGTGCAATTTAATTGTTAAACTAATATGCAGAATCGCATGATTTAATGTTTAACTGTCAAACAAAATTTCTGGCGGCATGATTTTAGGGTTTATGACGGCAATAAGTCATTCAATGAGTTAGAAAGAAAAATCGTTTTTCTTTCCGGGGCGCTGCCCCTTGAGACCCCCGCAAGGGCGCTGCCCCTTGACCCCACCCACTGACCACCCCACGGGACCGCCGTTTTCTTCCCGGGGTGAAGTCCCCGAAACCCCCTTGTTGTTTTTTTTGTTTTTGCATGTTTCTTCCTATCTTTAGATGCATGGTGCATAGCATGGCCCTGTACCTCTTGTGATTGATTGGCTTATTTTGTTAATGGGTTGTATGTTTTTAAATATGGCCTGCGTGTCGTTGTTTTCGTTGATTTAATATTATCAAGCTTTACTAGAATAGGTTAATTTTATTTCCTATTCCTATGTATGTTTTCTGTCCTATTTAACAAGATTAGAAGGCCAAGACATTGGAGGCAAGCTCATGGAGATGAAGACTTACCTAGATTGACCTTTGACTTCCATGAGGCTCGTGGAAGTCAATATAGAATTGGGGCCATGCTATAACACGTTTTATTTGATGTATATATATTATGCATGTGATGTTTAGTTTATTTCCTTTTATTCTTGATATATGTTTTGTAAAATAATATATAAATAAAAAGGAAGAAGGTTTTTGAAACCATGTAAAAAAAAAAAAATTAAGTCGTAAAATGCCTTCCATGATCATAAGCACTTCTCCATGCTTGGATCATCATTTTGTCTCATTGCCAAAGCAAGAGATAAATGGTTACCTAAGTAGGGGAAGATGGAAAATGGTGATTTCCATATGCTTGGAATGGTTTGGCTTAACTAGGCTATCAAAATGGTTTTGAGCCTAGGACATCATATGGGATTTTGCCGGTACATGTAGATGTAAATCCCATTAATACATTTTTCTCTAATTGTGGGTGTTAAGCCAAAGCTTACTTATGATTAGAATAAAATGAATTTTTATACCCATGATTTATATCAAGTGTTGAATATTTCAGGGAAAATTTAATGCTTCATTTATTTAATGTTACTTTGCAAATTCTATGTAGATAATGGCCTCAAACAATTCAAACACATCGTTGCGATCCGTGCTTGAAAAGAATAAGCTTAGTGGGACTAACTTTCTTGATTGGGCACGAAATTCAATGATTGTCCTTAAACAAGAAAAAAAACTATATGTACTTGAGAACTCTATCCCTAATCAACCAGCTAACAATGCCCCTAGAGTCGAAAAGGATGCTTATAGTAAGCACAAGGATGATTCTAACGATGTGACATGTCTCATGGTGGCTACGATGGAATCTGAGTTGCAAAAGCCATTCGAGGAAGTTGAGGCTTATGAGATGATAAAACAGCTCAAGGAAATGTTCCAAGAGCAGGCACGTCAATAGAGATATCTTACCACTAAGGCGTTGAATAGCTGCAAAATGACCCCTGGCATTTCAGTTAGTGCTCATGTCCTTAAGATGAAAGGGTATTTTGATCAGCTTAAAAAACTTGGAGCACCTGTAAGTCATGACTTGGCTACTGATATGATCTTGGCCTCTTTGACCTCTGACTATGATCAGTTTGTCATGAACTTCAATATGCATAATATGGAAAAGTCCATAAATGAATTGCACGGGATGCTCAAGCAGGCTGAACAAAACATTAGGAAGTCTACTCCTAATGTTCTCATGGTTCAGAAGGGGCAGTTCAAGAAGAACAAGGTAAAGGGAAAGGGAAAGGATATGGCCAAAAAGGGTAAAGGCAAGCAGAAGCCCAAGCCCAAGGTTAAACCACCAAATGAAGGGACTTCCTTCACTGCAATGAACCTGGTCATTGGAAGAGGAATTGCAAGCTCTACTTGGAAGAAAAGAAGAAGCAAAAGGCCAGTGAGACTGCCGCTTTCAGGTATTTTCGTTATAGAAATTAATATGTCTACTCCTACTTCATGGGTATTAGATACCGAATGTGGAGCTCACATTTGTGTAAATGTGCAGGGACTCAAAAGGAGTAGATCTTAGGCAAAGGGAGAAGTGGACCTACGAGTTGCAAATGGAGCAAAAGTTGATGCTGTAGCTGTAGGGACATTTGATTTACTTTTGCCTACTGGGCTTATAATTGAACTTAAGGATTGTTATTATGTTCCTGCTATGAGTAGGAACATTATTTCAGTTTCTTGTTTGGATATTGATGGTTTTGAGTTTAATACTAAGAATGGTAAAAGTTCTATTTATAAAAATGTTATTTTCTATGGGGATGCCTCTTTATGTAATGGACTTTACATTCTTAACCTACATGATTCCATTAGTAAGCCCATCTATAACATAAATACAAAGAAATTTAAATCTAATGATTTAAATCAAACTTACTTTTGGCATTGTCGTTTGGGCTATATAAATGAAAAATGCATATCAAAACTCCATCAAGATGGACTTTTATCTTCATTCGACCTTGAGTCTTATGAAAAATGTGATTCTTGTTTATTGGGAAAAATGACTAAAAGTCCATTTACAGGGCAAAGTGAAAGGGCTATCAATTTATTGGAACTTATACATACTGACGTATGTGGGCCAATGAACACACAAGCCAGAGGAGGTTTTCAGTATTTCATTACATTCACAGATGATTTCAGTAGATATGGTTATGTCTATCTAATGAACATAAATCTGATTCCTTTCAAAAGTTTAAGGAATTTCAAAATGAAGTACAGAATCAACTTGGAAGGAGTATCAAATTACTTCGATCAGATTAAGGTGGTGAATACTTAGGCCAAGAGTTTGACGAACATCTAAAAAATTGTGGGATATTATCACAATTAACTCCACCAGGAACACCACAATGGAATGGTGTGTCTGAACGCAGAAATCTAACTCTATTGGATATGGTTCGATCTATGATGAGTCAAACAGATCTTCCAATTTCTTTTTGGGGTTATGCTCTAGAAACTGCTGCATTCATATTAAATAGAGTTCCATCTAAAGTCGTTTCGGAAGACACCATATGAGATATGGACTGGGAAACAACCTAGTTTAGCATATCTCAAAATTTGGGGATGTGATGCTTATGTGAAGCGATCATTATCTGAAAAACTAGCACCCAAATCTGATAAGTGTCTGTTTGTGGGATATCCTGAGGAAACTAAAGGGTACCACTTTTATCTTCCATCTGAAAACAAAGTGTTTGTTGCTCGGAACGGAATTTTCCTTGAAAGGGAATTCGTTTCCAAAAGGGTTAGTGGGAGTAGAATCCATCTTGAAGAAGCTCAAGGAAAGCAGACTATTTCTGAACCGAGTATGGATACTCAGTTGGACTCACGTATTCATACTGAGCCTGAACCTTTGACACAAGGGCCAAGAAGGTCTAGTAGGATTTCTCAGATACCACAGAGATATGGATTTCTTGTGACTGAGGATCATAATATTGATCTTATTGATCAAGGTGAACCTAATTCCTACCAAGATGCTATTCATAGTCCTGAATCTAGCAAATGCCTAGAGGCTATGAAATCAGAAATGCAATCCATGCATGATAATCAAGTTTGGACTTTGATTGATCCACCTGAAGGTTGCAACACCATAGAGTGTAAATGGGTTTTCAAAAAGAAAATTGACATGGATGGCAATGTGCACACTTACAAAGCATGATTGGTAGCATAAGGGTATAGACAAACTCATGTTATAGACTATGATGAAACCTTTTCTCCAGTTGTAATGCTTAAGGCAATTAGAATTCTACTTGCCATTGCAGCATATTATGATTATGAAATATGGCAAATGGATGTTAAAACTGCTTTTCTTAATGAAAATCTACTAGAGGATGTGTATATGACACAACCTGAAGGTTTTATTCATCCTTCGAATTCTAGTAAAGTGTGTAAACTTCAAAAATGTACTTATAGCTTGAAGCAAGCATCTCGAAGTTGGAATCTTCGTTTTGATGAAGCAATTAAAGAATTCAATTTCATCAAGAATGATGATGAACCTTGTGTCTACAAAAGGGTTACAGAAAATGCAGTAGTCTTCTTAGTACTCTATGTCGATGACATCTTGTTGATTGGGAATGACATCCCCACTTTGCAAAGTGTAAAAACTTGGTTGGGGAAGTGTTTTTCAATGAAAGATTTAGGCGAAGCAGCCTATATTCTAGGCATTAGGATCTATCGAGATAGATCTAAAAAGCTTATTGGCCTAAGTCAGAGTGGATATATTGACAAGGTACTGAAAAGGTTCAGTATGCAAGATTCTAAGAGAGGATTCTCGCCAATGTCACATGGCGTTAAACTCAGTAAGTCTTAAAGTCCTACCACAAGGGAGGATACAGAACGCATGAGTAAGATTCCTTACGCTTCCGCAATTGGATCTATCATGTACGCCATGTTATGCACTCGCCCAGATGTCTCGTATGCATTAAGCATGACTAGCAGATTCCAGTCAAATCCTGGTGAACCGCATTGGACTGCAGTAAAAAACATTCTCAAGTACTTAAGAAGGACTAAAGAGATGTTTTTGATCTACGGAGGTCAGGAAGGAGAGCTTGTTGTAAATGGTTACACGGATGCTAGCTTTCGGACTGATGTAGATGATTTTAGATCGCAATCTGGATTTGTGTTTTGTTTGAATGGAGGTGATGTGAGCTGGAAGAGTTCAAAGCAAGATACCGTGGCCGATTCTACTACAGAGGCTGAATATGTGGTTGCTTCTGATGCAGCCAAAGAGGCAGTTTGGATCAGAAAGTTCATCACAGAACTAGGTGTAATTCCTAGCATTGTGAATCTGGTGGACCTATATTGTGATAATACAGGAGCCGTTGCACAAGCTAAGGAACCTAGATCTCATCAACGATCCAAACATATTCTTAGGCGTTTCCATCTCATTCGAGAAATTATTGAGCGTGGAGATGTTAAAATTTGCAAAGTAGACACCAATGACAATGTCACAGATCCATTGACAAAGCCACTCCCACAACTTAAGCATGAGAGTCATACTAGGTCAATGGGCTTGAGAATCATGTCAAATTGGTGGTAGGGCAAGTGGGAGATTGTTAGTATATGCCCAAAGACCAATTGACTCACATTTATGATTTATGAAGCATGTATTTTTTGAATTGTATTTTATGCTCTTGGTCATCAAGTATGTGACTTGATAGTAAAACCCTTATAGCTAATAAAATACTATTCTTATTTGTCCCTAGTTTATTACATCTTGTAAACTAGTGTGAACTCGATTGATGGTCAAGATTTACTGATCATGAATATGAGATATAGAATTAATTCATAAATACATATTGAGAATATTGTATTGGACATGACCCAAAGTGAAGAAGAAATATTGCATGGGTTTAAGTTATAAGTATTTCTTCTCAGTTTTATATTTGGTGTCCTTTGATCTAATGTTTATAATGTTTCTTGCATAGGGGAGAAAATATGTTTTGACATAGTCAAACATCACTTTTAATTAGGTGATCATTGTGACTATTGATTGGCTTATTTTCTCGTCATGGCTTGAATATTGGAGATAATGAAAGGGATTTATCCCTCTCTTTTTAGAGAGAGATATCCATGGGCCCCTTGATAAGAAAGATTGGAAAATATGCATGGCCATGCTCAAATAAGTGTTAATAAGGTGTTATTAATATTATTTGTTGGAACAGTCTGCCCGGTGATCAAGTAAATGGTTAATTAAGTTTTATAAGGATGACTTGATCCATGCCTTATACTTAATTAGGATATCGTGTGACAAAAGGACTAAATATTAAATCTGATGCTAGGTTATTATTACATTTACTTAACTTGGGTAAGCATAATGTCTTGCTAGAGGCCGCTTATGTTTTGTGAATAAATGTCTTGGACATTTTTCATTCACTGCCAACGTTAAGTGAACCTACAGGGTCACACGCATAGACGATCTTGTGAGCATAATGTCCACGTTCAATGAATCTAGATTGCGTCTAGATTCGTTGAACGTATACAAAAGGGGAATTAGATTCCATATTGTATTTTCTAGTAAGTTAATAAGTAATTAATTTTATTTAATCGAATAAATGAAATTAATTACTTAATATTACCCATCCAACCGTTGGATGATTATAGGGATAGACGGACGAGATTAAACTGTCATTAGATGACAGTTGGGGTTTTGATATTGACAGCTATAAAAGGTTATGTTAACCTTTTCTTGGTGGCCGTCCTTTATCTGATTAAAGAAAAACAAAACCCTAAACCCTAGAATGGCGATATAGTATCTAGCCTCCTCTCCGAAATACGACCGATTACCAGATAGTCAGGATCAGTTCTGAACAGTTTTCAGAACAGAGAAGGGGCTAGCATCCCGATCGCTTGCAGAGGAGTTCGTCGCGTGGATACCAGTAGAGGGCGAAGCGTACAAAGCAGCGCCTCCACAACGAACAATATGTTTCTATTATGTGCAGATCCTGTTGGTGGATTTCCGTAGTTTTATTTTACTTTGTTTTTGCCTACGGATTCCAACACAATATTCTTTAATAGCTTTGTTTATGAACAAAATATGTTTGAGTAGTTTAATTGTCCGTTTGTTTTGTTGATAGTTGAGCTATTGTCTGATATTTGAGCTAAAAAGCATAAAGAAATATTTCGGAGTTTTATCTGAAAGTTTACTTTGAGGATCAAAGTTCTTTACACGTGGCATTATGCAAGATGATCATGGCATCTGGTTCACTTTACATATGTCATCTTGTGAGAAGTTCAAAAGTGATACATGTTCTCCAAGGTGTAACTTCTTTTGTCATTTATCTTGTGATTCCTTTGCTTACATAAGAATTATTCATTTTCATTAATGCTAACTAATTTGCATGTGCAGGAATAAATTTTTTAAAAACAAATTTTGGTTAAAGAGTCATGTAATCATTAGAGTATTTTCATCTCATAGAAGTGCATTTAAAGATGATAGAAGGAGAAGAGCTGAGAAGAGTTGAATTGCAAATTAAGTGCACCAGAGAATTTAGATAGTAGAAGGAGCAGGGTCTTAGAAGATTTGAATGAGAAAATTCCTTTGGGTTTCAAGTTGTTTTTTATTTTTCTCTTTGTTTGTTCCTGGTTTTCAAGTTCAAGTACTAAAAACTTGAACTAGGTTTTACAATACCTAATTGAAATTGTTGGGTTTCCTTGGGATAGGAAAATTGTGATAGTTACTAGACCTAGATAAAAATAGTCTTATGTAAAAAGGTTAATCTCACCTTGATCAAGATTGGTTTAGTGGAATTCTTAGGATTTTGATCTTAAGGAAAGTGGATGTAAGCTTTTAGTTGAACCACTATAAATTTATTGGTGTTCTTTATTTTCTGCATTTACTCTTTTACCTTTCATTTCACTTTATTGCTATGTCTTAGTAAAATATTCCATAATCAAGCTAATGGCTGCTAGAATGTTATGTTATCTTCAATTAAGTTAGTTTACAGAAAAACACAAAAAGTATTAAATGTAAGTTCTTTTGTCTTATTTTGAGTGCAGTTCCTCCCCCTTCTTGTACATATTTATGACTTACAAATACTATTTTTGTAGTCTTCAGTTTTATCATATCTTGTATTAATAAATTAGTATGAAGTTGATAGATGAATATGAGATATAAAATTAATTCATAAATACATATTATGAAAAATGTATTGGACATGACCAAAAAATAAGAAATATTTTATGGGTTTAAGTAACAAATATTCCTTCTTAGTTTTATGTTTTGTGTCTTTTGACCTAATGTTTCTAATTTTTCTTGCATGAGGAGAGCTATGTTCTGACATAGTCAAACATCACCTTTAGTTGGGTGATTATTATGACTATTGGTTGGGCATTTTTCTTGTCATGGCTTGAATATTAGACATAGTAAAAGGGATATGTCCCTCTCTTATTAGAGAGAGATATCTATGGGCCCCTTGATAAGATAGACCATAGAATTTTGCATGGCCATGCTCAAATATATATTAAAGCGTAATTAATATTATTTTTCAAAATAGTCTGTCCTGTGATCAAGTAAATCGTTAGTTAAGTTATATAAGGATGACTTAGTCCATGTCTTATGCTTAATTAGGATATCGTGTGACGAATAGACTAGACATTGAAACAGGTTCTAGGTTATATTGTAATATGTTTTACCTAACTTGGATAAGCATAATTTGTTGCTAAGGCCACTTATGTTTTGTGGATATTATCTAGGACATTATTTTCCTTCACTGCCAACGTTAAGTGAACATGCATGAACAATCATGTGAGCAGTATTTGCATTCTAGGTTTGTTGAACGTAAACAATGGGATTTGCGGAGGTGTCCAAATTCTATGTTAAGCTATTTTTGTAAGTTAATAAGTAACTCATATATTTATCCGATAAATAAAAATTAATTACTTACTATTTTTCATCTAAACTATTGGATGACTATAGGAATTGATGGACGAGACTAAAACTGTTATTAGATGATAATTAGGAATCTTATATAAACAACTATAAAAGGATATATTAACTTTTTGGCCATATTATTTCTCTAAAGAAAAACCCAAAACGGCCAGGCCTTCTGGTCTCGTCTCATTCCGAATTCCCAATACTATGAAAACTAGCAGTTGTTCTGAAAAGTTTTGAGAACACCTAGGGGCTAGCATCCTAATTGCTTGCAAAAAGAGTTCGTCATGTGGATACCTAAAGAGGGCGATGCCTAGAAACAGAAGCGCTTCAACATCTCCACGACACTGAAAATCTCATAAGGTAATTTTCTATCCAATCTGTTTCACTAGTATGTGCAGATCCTGTTGGCGGCTTTTCGTAGGTCATTTTATTGCATTCTTTTTTTGCCTACGAAATTCCAGCATGTAGCTAATTCATCCATGTTTCTTAAGTTAGTATGTCCTTTAAAAAAAGACTAAATGCTAACAATTCAATGAGTATTGAATGAATATACAACAAAGAGATAGAACTGATTTGAGAGCTCGAATTTGTTCATAATGCAATGAATTTCAATGAACGCTTAAACTTTATATCTACACACGCATGCACATGCACGAACAAAACAAGTGCTTCTCGTGCAATGCTCTACTTGGATGATGCAACATCACTTCAAAAAAATATCAGGGACTTTATTTGGCATTCATCTTATCCTATTATTGATTTCTTTAAGAAAGAAGTGGCCTTCAAAAGGACATTTCATGTGAAGAACGGGAACGAAGAAATCTCTAAAAGGCTTTTGATATTTCCAAAAATGTCCTGAAGCTCTAAAAGGAAATAAAAAGATAAAGATTGTCGACTCAGATCAAGAAGAAAACATATATTAAAATTAAAAAGACATGAAGAATTTTCATAGTCATATATGTTGCCATGCTTATTAGCTTCCCGGTGTATCATCTGTTCACTAGTGCACTCCCCTAGGTATTCATGCTTCGCAATACTATTCTTAAATATTTCTCCACAACCAGATAAATAAGAGCTCCCAAGTATAACCCTTTGTTCTTGTTTACTAAGAAACATCATATTCATGCATTCATACATATCACCCTTTTTGAAAGGAGTACAAAGAGTGCCATCATTGCAACTGATAGAGCAATTTTGGCAAGCATAAGGATCACATTCCGAAGCTGCCAGAAATGACATTGCCGACTTTCGCTCAAAACTTCCTTTGCCATAGGATTTACCTTTAGATACCAGTAAGAAGTAGTGACACATTGATCCTTTCCAATTTTGGGAGAGCACGAATGAAGTTATTTCTTTGCAAAATACAAGTTCTTGTGAACATCCACATAATCTATAACCAAAGACACGACACTAGCAGCAAAATAGATTGTCAAATGAATCTAAAGCCTTATCTAGATCGTTGTCAAGATATGACACAAAATTCAGATTGCTTGTATCATTTATTGCTTTTTATGGATTTTCGTCTCTTGCGTTGACTTTGTAGCTAATACATTTATGGTTGTTAAGTTTACATGGTTTCTTTAAAAAAGAGTAAATGCTAAAAATGCAATGAATATTGAATGGATATATAAAATAAAGGGAGAGAACTATTTTGTAAGGTCAAATTTGTTCACAGTGCCTTTAATTTCAATGTGTGCTTCATCGTTTCTAAACTCCAAAAGTAAGGTAAAAAGTTCATAAGTTTGAATATCTCTTCTTTCATAGGATGATGAAGTGCAGAACTCAAGATGTGTAATGTTTTCAAATGTTGAAACAAGAAGTTGTAAGGATTTTTAGTGCTCCACATACATAGTGTTTTATCAAGAATTCTAAGAAGGAAGTGTAAAATACAAGTGTTAAGAAACAACTTTCTTGTCAATTGTTTAAAGAAAAGTTCAAAATCAAATTCCTTGTGTTAAGTTCAAAGAAAAGTTCAAAGTTCAAAATCAAAGAAAAGTTCAAAGAAAAGGATTTTTAGTGCTCCATACACAGTGTTTTATCAAGAATTCTAAGAAGGAAGTGTAAAATACAAGTGTTAAGAAACAACTTTCTTGTCAATTGTTCAAAGAAAAGTTCAAAATCAAATTGCTTGTGTTAAGTTCAAAGAAAAGTTCAAAGTTCAAAATCAAAGAAAAGTTCAAAGAAAAGGATTTTTAGTGCTCCACACACAGTGTTTTATCAAGAATTCTATGAAGGAAGTGTAAAATACAAGTGTTAAGAAACAACTTTCTTGTCAATTGTTCAAAGAAAAGTTCAAAATCAAATTCCTTGGAGGATAAATGATATTGAAAGCTCTCATTCTTCCCAAAATAGTTATGAAAAATACACATTTGAAGTTTTTTTTCATTGAAACGGGTAATGATAATGCAAATACACCTTCCAAATAAACACAAAAGCAATTAGAATGAAAGAATAGCCTTGATGAGTCTCAAGTTTCATCATTTCACACATGAGGTGAGGAAATGTAGACATAAAATTTCCAAAATCCCAAGATTGTCTACGTTCCTCTTTGAAAACCATTCTATCAAAGAACTCTTTAAAAAGTAGATGATAAAATAATGTTACTTCAAATTCATGTTTCAAAATTAATGAGAGTTGTTTTGAAAGCTAGCACATAAAATGAACAATTTTGAAAACCAATCCTTGAAAGGTAGGTGGTAATAAAGATGCTCAAGAACAAAATATTTGCAAATTTGTCCAAAGGCTTCTTTTCTGAAAATAGATTTTTCAAATGCCAAAGGATTAGCTTTGAACAAATCAAGATGAGCTCCCATTTGGTTTTCAAACTTTTTCCATAAGAGTTCATTGAAATTCAAATGCTAAAATTGGAAACCAAATGCGGTTTCAAATAAAGCGTTCAAGGGTTTATGACATTTGGAAGCCTTTGTCTATGGCAAAGAAATTCCACTTGGTTGCTCAAAAAGGGTAAGGGTAGGTTTAAAGAAATACAAATTCATTCATGAAAGTATCAGAAAAGGATAAAATAGGATCACAATTTTCAACACACTTTTCTTTAAAATCTTCATGAAAAATAACAAATGAAGCACAATTAAACTCCAAGAAGCCACCGACTTTAGCATCGAAGAAAGAATCATCATGGACAAACTAACAATCAAAACAAGATAGTTCATCGCTAACATCATTATTCATAAGTTTGTTTTTCAAGGGATCATAGAAAGAGACCACCACCAAAAGAGATAGCACAATCATCACCAATTATGCTCACATGAGAAAGATAAGACTCTAGGAACAATTCTAATTCTACAAAAGAAACTTCATGCCACATAAGAGAAGGGTTAAGAGATGGGTTTATTGGTAAGTCCTCAAGAAAATTGCCAAGCTCTTTCTCCATGTTCCTTCCGTTATCTTCAACTCCTAGCACACAAGAAGCATAATTAGCAGTATTGAATTGGTATTCATCAACTCTAGGAATTGACATGTAATAGAATTAGGCTCTATGAATTATTTCTTTTTGTTGATATCCGTTTTACATAAAAACAAGTGAGAACAACTTGATTTCCTTAAAATAAATCTCAAAGCTTAAGTAGGAATTAGCGAAAAAGAAGTTTATGGTCTTGATGGACTTGTAGGCAAGCTTTCCTCCTTCATCCTTGCTTGACTCTTCAAAATTCTACACACATAAGAATTCACTACCAAAGAAAGAATTAGTTTCATTAGCATCGAAATTCACTTCCTCACTCCTTTCAAGTACAACTATCTCTTTTTCTCTTTGCACTTCTTTTCACTCTCTTGTTTTTCAATGAAGCATTCATTTTTGTTGACTCTCTCACTTTTCTGAATCTCACTCTCTTTATCTTTGAACACTCAAAATATCCACTCTCTTTTGAAGTGATATAGATGTGTTATGAACTCCCCTAGGCTTCATTGGAGCTCAATCGTGCCTAAGAATCTTCTCTCCTTAAGAGGGGCTTCAAGGCTTAATTTAGCACAAGAATGAAGAATGACAAAGGAAAATTTTGTAGGAAAAAAAAAAAAGGAAAGCAAACTTCTCTATCTAAAGAGGAATCAATAAGGATTATAGGAATCCTCACCTATCTCTAATCACATGAGAATACCTAATCCCTAACAATACTAACAAAGGGTTAGGATCTTTACGAGAAGGTAGGATTTCGGTTGAACAAGAACTCTTTCATTCCCTTCAAGAATTACTTGCCTAATTTATAAATTGGAACACCTAATATACAAGGAAGAAGAAGAAACACTAGGAACCTTAGTTGCCTCTCCCAAAGTCTCAATATATTTCATTCATCATTCATTACCTTCAAATGGCTGCCATAAGGAGTATATATTGGTCCCTTGGTGATTAGTACCAAGCCCTAGCTACTAATTAAACTTAAGGGAAGTAAATGGGATCTTTATGCCACTTAATTACAAGTCTAGGATTTAATAAACCAAAGTTGGAGGTCAAAATAAGGTTAAAATCTTTAAGTGGTTGATGTAGCCGAGACCTACCGCCGACGATAGGCCCGATTTACTGTGGGCAGTAGGCGTTGTTGACTTGGTTTTCCTTTGAACAGAGACCTAGCGGGGATGGTAGGTCTAACCTTACCGTCAATAGTAGGGTCTTCTTGAGCTTTTTGAACAAAGACCTACCAGCAATGGTAGGTCCTACGATAGGTGTTTTTCCTTCCACACTTATGGTTTTGAACCTTCCAAGTCCTCCACTCTTGCTTCTTTGGTTTCCTCTCTTGCACTATGGATATTAGGAATGTTTTGGTGCTTCTTTGATCTTCATTTTTGACTTCTAAAGCATTCCAAGTAGGGTCTCGAAGGTTCTTCTTGAATAATGCCACCATCCATTTATCCTCCCTTTCTATCATTCTTGCCATCAACCTTGTAATCTGTGCTTGGAAGATCTCCATGTTCTCATTCTCATCTCCCGTCATACCAAGATGGAATCAAAGTTACATGATCCTTCTACTAATCTCTCTTTTTCTTCCGCTCTTTCTCTTTCTTTAATTTTAATGCTCTTCCCATTCATGATGCAACAAGTTCCTCTTCGGATGTCTCCTTCTTAGCACATATTTCAACAACCTCTTTAGCTTCAATCGTAGTATGTGGAAGTTCTTTGACCTTTCTGGACTCTTCGACTATTAATACTCGATGAAGTTAACCTCTGGTTGACCTTGTCTTTGTCCTTCACTATTTTCAACTTCAAATCTATTCCTTAATGCTTGCTTCATTAAGCTCCAAGTTTTTGTTTGTTTGAGCTCCCATTCTCCCTCTATTTTCACATTTACAATCCCACCAAACATTAACCTCATAAGAAAGAGATTTTAGCACCCATTGAAACTCTTTTTCTTCTCTTACCTCATAGAAATAGAACCAGGATTACACTTTTTGCTTCAATGCTTCATAATCATAAGGACCACAAGTTCCACACAAAAGAGATATTTTTAAAATGTTCTAACTAACAGATTTTGATGTAGTTCCCAATGTTTAAGAATTTCTTTTACAGTTATATCCTCCACAATTATAACTATCATTGTATCCCTCACCTTTTTTTTTGTTGGAACCTCTCATCCATATTCATTTCCCTCCATTTCTAACAACATTTCTTGGAACTCTTTTACAAGATGTATCATTATAACCATTTCTAATTCCAAGTCTGTTGCCCTCATATCAATCATAAGAATTATGCTCGAAGTTCTAGCATGAGGGAGAAGTTACCATATACCTATTAATTATTATGTGTTGGATGTCCACCAAGGTTTCTTTTGCTACTTTGTTCTAAGATGGCTTCCTCTTCTCTTCTTAAGTCTTTCACACCATTTGCTAGGCATGATAGTTGTTGCTCCAATCATTCCAAGGCTTGTTGCACATGACCCAAACCATCTTCCATGTTTAATTTAATTATTTTTAAGCTTGCAAAATAAACAAAAAGCCAAGAAATAGGACCTTACAATCACTTTCTAAATGTATGCTCTCTTGTAATGATCACTCAATTCCCTCGTGTTTTGCTCTCTTATGGCTTTTATAATAATAAGCTCATCCTCTTGCCTTTTTCCAAACTCTTAACTCATGATAGTTCCTTGAGTCTTCAAACATTCTCTGCCAAAACCACCAAAGGAAATCAACCAAAGATAGACTCAATTAAATACTTAGTTGAGGTAGTTAAAGGAATTCAAAGAGAATTTTCAACAAACACTTGAAATACAAGAGTTTCAAAGACAATCCAAGAACAACTAGAGCCAATCGAAATCAATTTGATCATACAAAGAAGTTTAAATACCGAAAGAAATAATTAGAATCCAAAAATAGAGAAACAAAACAAAACCTAAGCTAAACAAAAAAGAAAGAGTACTAAACAAAAATTTCTAAAAAACTGGGGACATTGACACCCTTTAACTAAAACGGCAATAACTCTGCAAGTATAGATCCGAATTAAGTTAAACAATGTATTGTTAGATTCCTTACTAGAAGTGGATGAGTTTAAGCACAAATATTGATTGAATTTAAACAGTATAACAAGATCTGATCGATGTAATTCACACTTTTCTTGAACCGAGATATCAAAACTGCTTTCAGTTTTCAGTTGAATTGAACAGGCAAATGAACTCCAAATTGAGTCAAATAGGTTTAGATAGAATCACAACTCAGTGAGAATGAACTTACATACAAATTTTGTCCAATTTGAATTAGTATAACAAACGAGAGGAACAAATTATTCCACTACTGTTCAACAGTTCCCGGTTCTGGACAGATCGACTATTTTGATCTAATTAACCAAACAAATCAACTCCAAATTGAGTGAAATTGATTTCAAATGATTCCCAACTCAAAAGGGTTAAAATCTACCAAAAGGATTGAACAGATAATCGCAATTTTAATCGAATTCAATACATATTTCTGACATTAGTTTTCTGTCTGAATTTTGCATGATAATCATGTAGTTTGTTTAGATCATCATATACTTTTTTTTAAATGAATTTTTCATAAAATAGCACATAAATTGAGCTGACATTGAAGTTTGTTCTGATACCAAATGATATGAATCTTTTTGTGCAAAGATCAAAAGCCTTCAATCAAACTCTCCAAGGACCTTACCTTAAATAGGACTTGATCGCCTTCAACAATATCCACCCATAATTCAACCCAAACTATGAATAAATTTATATCAAGACGATCTGCCCTCAATTGCTAAAATAATAATGGGGCTGGTTATCCACTACCTAATTAGATCATTATAAGAAGACCTAAGCTCTCTAGAACAAATCACAAGGATGTGATTATAAGAGAACTAGAAATTATGATCAAATTAAGAACCCTTGGATCAACCCAATCGAATCAAAGTAATAAAGTAAAATAAATCTAAATAAAGGATCAAACCCAAAGGAGAAGGCCTCAAAGCTTAAGAACCCAAAGAAAAAACTCTCAAATTTAATATATCATCAAAGTTAATTACAATAAGAGGCATAAATAGGTATTTATAGAGAAAAACTACTCCTCATCCCAAACCTAATAAGTATTAAAAATACATAATTAACCTTGCAATAAAAGTTAAGTAAAAATTTTGGAAATAAAGAAACCAAGAATTAATATAAAAAAATAACTAGAATTGACCATAAATAAGTTGTAGTCTTTAACCGGCTGGATGCAGCCGAGAAGGTGGTTGGGTCCAGCCACTTAACATTCAAAACATTCCGCTCTAACCAAAGGCCTACTAGGGACGGTAAGGTAGTAGCCTACCGTCCCAAGTAGGCTTTGTTTTAGCCTTTCTGCTTCAATTTTGTATCTGCTTTGTTATCAGGTTTGTTTCACCTTCAAAAAGTTAAAAATAGTTCTTGGTGTCTGTAGAAAACTTTTAAAGAATTCTCGGAGCTTTCCAATGAGTCTTGAATCTCCTAAATTGGACTCTTATAGCACATGGTACGGCTATTTTACCGGCATGTGTTATCTTTGCAATCAAAGGTAGAATGTCCGGATTAAGGCTAGTCATAGAATATCCAGATGAACTCATCTAGGAATGAGCTATACCATATTGGAAACCTCAAGAATTCTTCTAAATTAGTCATGAAGGTTACTTGTACATCTGAAGTCATTAAAAGCCCCAAAATGGAGTTCTTCTAAAACTAGTTAAGAAATTCAAGAAATTCCAGTTTATCTCCATTTTGACCATTCTTCTACCTTTAACTCTTGGAATTGAATCTTCCAAGAATTCATGCATATATGTGATCATATCAAGTAGCCTTCAAAAGGACATTTAATGTGAGGAAAAGCAAAGAAGAAATCTCTAGAATGTTTCTAATATTTCCATCAAGGTCTTGAAGTTGTAAAGGAAAGAAAAAGAAATTAAAACTAAAATTAAAAAGAAATGAAGAATTTTCACTATCAAATATCTTGCCACGCTTATCAGCTTCACGCTGTCGCATCAGTTCACTAGTGCACTCCCCAAGGTATTCATGATTTGCAACACCATTCTTAAGGATTTTTCCTAGCCAGATAAATTAGAACTCAAAAGTATAACCCATTGTTGTTTATGGAGAAACATCTTATTCTTGCATACATAGTTATCACCCCTCTGGAAAGGAGTACCAAGGCTGCCATCAATGCAACAAATATAACAATTTAGTCAAGCATAAGGATAATATTCCCAATCTGCCACAAAGGACATTGACAACATCAGCTCACAATTTCCTTTGCCATGGGATCTAGATTTAGAGACCAGCCAGAAGTAGTGTCAACCATATTGATCCGTCTTCTTTCTGCAGAGGACATTTAAAGTTATTTTTCAAGAGGAATACAAGCTCTTGTGAACTTCCATGTAATCTATATTCAAAGACATGACACTGGCAGGAAAATAGATTGTCAAATGAATCTAAAGCCAAATCAAGATCCTTGTTAAGATATGAGTCTACCTTCAGATTGCTTGTATCGCTTACTACATTCAATAGATCTTTATATCTTGCCTTGACTTCATAGCTGGAGCTTGAGAAACGGCTACCACATCCAAGGAAGGCAGCAGGCGCGCAAATTACCCAATCCTGACACGGGGAGGTAGTGACAAAAATAACAATACCGGGTTCTTTGAGTCTGGTAATTGGAATATGTACAATCTAAATCCCTTAACAAGGATCCATTGGAGGGCAAGTCTGGTGCCAGCAGCCGCGGTAATTCCAGCTCCAATAGTGTATATTTAAGTTTTTGCAGTTAAAAAGCTTGTAGTTGGACTTTGGGATGGGCCGGCTAGTCTGCCAATCGGTGTGCACCGGTCGTCTTGTCATCCATGGTTCTCAAGTTAGTACGAGTTCTTTAAAAGAAAGAGTATATGCTACCAATTCAATGAGTATTGATGGAATATATAATAAAGAAAGAGAAATCTTTTGTCCGATTAAATTTGGTCACAATGCATTAAATTTCATTGTGTGCCTAAACTTTATATCTACACACGCACGCACATGCACAAAAAAAATTATATTTATGCAAATATATAGAAAAGATATTTTAATTTCTAAACCGAAAAACAAAACAAATGCTTATCGTGCATTGCCCCACTTGGAAGATGCAACATCACTTCAAAAATATTAGTGACTTTATTTGGCATTTGTCTTGTCTTATCATTAATTTTTTTAAAAGGAAATGGTCTTCATACGGACATTTCATGTGAAAAATAGAAAATAAGATATCTCTAGACGGTTTCTGATATTTCCAACAATGTCTTGAAGTTGTTAAGGGAAAGAAAATGATAAAGATTGTCCACTCAGATAAAGAAAATAATAGATAATTAAAATTAAAAACAAATGAAGAATTTTCATGATCATATATTGCCACGCTTATCAGCTTCTCAGTGTGGGCATCAGCTAACTAGCGCACTCCCCAAGGTACTCATGCTTTGGAACATATTCTTAAGGATTTCTCCCTAGCCTGATAAATCAGAACTCCCAAGTATATCCCTTTGTTGTTTTTTATGGAGAAACATAATGTTCATGCTTTCATACTTATCGCCTCTTTAGAAAAGAGTACAAGAAGTGCCATTATTTCAACTTATATAGAAATTTTGACAAGCATAAGGATCATATTCCCAATCTACCAGAAAGGACATTGATGACTTCGATTAACAACTGCCTTTGCCATAGGATCTAGCTTTAGACACCAGCCAGAAGCAGTTGTGGGCCACATTGATCCTTCTATTTCTGCAGAGCACAATTAAAGTTGTTTCTTAGTACGAAATACAAGTCCGTGTGAACATCCATGTAATCTATAATAAAAGACATGACAAGGGCATCAAAATAGATTGTCAAATGATTCTAAAGCCACATCGAGATCCTTGTTAAGATGTGGCTCTACATTTACTACCTTCAATAATTCTTTGTGTCTTGCATTAACTTCATTGCTAACTCATCCATTGTTCCTAAGTTAGCATGGGTTCTTTAAAAAAAAAAGATTAAATGTTAACAGTTCAATGCGTATTGAATAAATATATAATATAAAGAGAGAATATGTTCAAAATGCATTAAATTTCAATGCTTGTTTAAACATTATATCTACACATGCAAGCACGTGGACGAAAAAATTTACATTTATGCAAAGATATTGAAAAGGTATTTTAATTTCTAAACAAAAAAACAAGTGGTTCTTGCACATTGCACTACTTGGATGATGCAAAATTCACTTCAAAAATATTAGTGACCACATTTGGCATTATTCTTCTCTGATCATTGATTTCTTTTAAGAAAGGAGTGGCCTTCAAAAGAACATTTGATATGAAGAATAGGGAAGAAGAAATCTCCAAAAGGCTTCTGATATTTCCAACAATGTCTTGAAGTTGTAAGAGGAAAGAAGAAGATAAAGATTGTCGACTCAAATCAAGAAAAAAAAGTAGATAATTAAAATTAAAAAGAAATGGAGAATTTTCACGGTCGTATATCTTGCCACGCTTATCAGTTTTCTGGCTTGTAGAAACCATTAAGAATAGTGTTGCAAAGTTTGAATACCTCGAGAAGTGCACTAGTGAACTGATGCCACACTATGAAGCTAATAAGCCTTGCAAGATATATGACCTTGAATATTCTTCATTTCTTTTTAATTTAAATTATTTGTTTGTTCCTGATCTGAGTAGACAATCTTTTTTCTTTCCTTCTACAACTTCAAGACATTGTTGGAAATATCAGAAACTTTCTAGGGATTTCTTTTTTCCTATTCTTCACGTGAAATGTCCTTTCGAAGGCTCCTTCTTTCTTAAGAAGAATTAATGATCAGACAAGATGAATTACAAATGAAGTCACTAATATTTTTGAATTGATGTGGCATCATCCATGTTGAGTAGTGCGCGAGAAACACTTGCTTTTCGGTTTAGAAATTAAAATAACATTTCAAAATATTTGCATCAATATAAATATTTTTCGTGAACATGCGTGCGTGTGTAGATTTAAAGTTTAAGTCCACATTTTAAATTCAATGCCGTGAGAACAAATTTGAGCTAAAAGAATAGCTCTTTCTCTTTATTATATATTCATTTAATACTCATTGAATTGTAAGTTTTTACTCTTTTTTTTTAATGAACCCATACTAACTTAAGAACCGTGGATGAATTAACTACAAAGTCAGTGTCGTGTCTTTGACTGTTGATTGCGTGGATGTTCACAACAACTTGTTTTTCTTACTTAGATACAACTTCAAATGTGCCTTCAGAAACTGAAAGGATTAATGTGGCGTACACTACTTCTAGTTGGTCTCTAAGGCAATATCCCATGGCAAATAAAGTTGTGACCAGATGTCGTCAAAGTCCTTTGTGTCAAATTCAGACATTGATCCTTGTGTTTGCCGAAATTGTTGTGTCACTTGCATTGATATATGACGTAAAAATTCTTCATTTCTTTTTAATGTAATTTTTTGTTTGTTCTTTATCTGAGTCAATGATCTTTATGTTTTTCTTTCCTTTCACAACTCCAAGACATTGTAGGAAATATTAGAAACCTTCTAGAGATTTCTTCTATCCTATTCTTCACGCAAAATGTTCTTAATAAGGCTACTTTTCTCTTTAAAAAAATCAATGATCAGACAAGATGAATTACAAATGAAGTCAATAATATTTTTGAAGCGATGGAGCATCATCCAAGTGCAGTAATGTGCAAGAAACACTTGTTTTTTAGTTTAGAAATTAAAGTACCTTTTAAATATCTTCGAATAAACATAATTTTTTTTTGTGCACATGCGCGCATGTGTAGATATAATGTTTAAGCACCCATTTCAAATTCAATGCATTGTGAACAATTGAACTCAAAAAATAGTTCTCACTCTTTATTATATATTCGTTCAATATTCATTGAATTGTTAGCATTTACTCTTATTTTAAATAACCAATACAAACTTAAGAGCCATGGTTGAATTAACTACGAAGTCAAGAAAAGATTCGAGATCTATTCAAAGTAGTATAGGATACCAGCAATCTGAATGTAGAGTCATGTCTTGACAAAGATCTAGAAATGGCTTTAGATTCATTTGAGAACCAATTTTGATGTCGGTGTCATGTCTTTGATTATTAGACAACATTAATGCCAATGAACCACTAACATTATCGAAATGATGTTGCGTCATCCAAGTGGAGATTGCACAAGAATCACTTTTTTCGGTTTAGAAATTATAATAACTTTTCAATATCTTTGCATAAATATATTTTTTTGCATGCCTATGTGTGCGTGTGTAGATATAAAGTTCAAGCACACTATGAAATTCAATGCGTTGTGAACAATTTTGAGCTCACGGAAGGTCTCTCTTTTTATTATATATTCATTCAATACTCAATGAATTGTTAGCATTTACTCTTATTTAAAGAAACCATACAAACTTAAGAACCATGGATAAATTAACTACAAAGTCGAGGAAAGATATGAAGATCTATTAAAAGCAGTAATGATACCACCAATCTGAATGTAGAGTCATATCTTGACAAAGATCTAGATGTGGCTTGAGATTCATTTGACAATAAATTTTGCTGCGAGGTCGTGTCTTTGATTGTTGATTACATGGATGTTCACAAGAACTTGTTTTTCTTGCTGAGAAAAAACTTTAATTGTGCTCTCTAGAAACAGAAAAGGATCAATGTGGCGTACACTGCTTCTTGTTTGCCTCTGAGGCTATATCCTGTGGCAAAAGAAGTTGGGGGTCAAAGTTGTCAATGTCCTTTCTAGAATATTGGGAATGTGATACTTATGTTTGCTGAAATTGCTGTATCAATTGCAATTTTGGCGCTCCTGGTACTGCTTTCCAATGAGGCGATAAATATGAATTTATGAATATGATGTCTCTCCTTTAACAACAACAAGGGGTTATACTTGCGAGTTCTTATTTATCTGGTTGGGAAGTAAACCATTAGGAATAGTTTTCCAAAGCATGAATACCCTGAGAAGCGTATTAGTGAACCTATGCCACACCTGGAATCTGATAAGCCTTGCAAGATATATGACCATGAAAATTCTTCATATTTTTTTAATTTTAATTATTGTTTGTTCTTTATCTAGGTCAACAATCTTTATCTTTTTCTTTCCTTATACAACTTCAAAACATTTTTTGAAACATCAGAAACCTTCTAAAGATTTCTTCTTTCCTATTCTTCACATGAAATACCCTTTTGAAGGCTATTTCTTTCTTAAAAAAGCAGTGATCATCCTAAAGGATGAATGCACGAGAAACACTTATTTTTCGGTTTAAAAATTAAAATACTATTCACTATCTTTGCACAAATATGATTTTTTTATTTGTGCACGTGCATGCCTGTGTAGATATATGGTTAAAGCACACATTTAAAGTCAATGCATTGTGAACAAATTTGAGCTCACAAAATAGTTCCCTCTCTTTATTGTTTATTTATTCAGTACACATTAGATTATTAGCATTTACTCTTTGCTTAAAGAACCCATACTAACTTAATAACCATGGAGGAATTAACTACGAAGTCGAGGAAAGAGACGAAGACCTATTGGTATGAATCTTCTTAGACTTGTATGAGGCTCTATCCCTCCCAAAACTCAACTTCCTTCAAGAGGCACCTCTTTAGTCATAACATAATCAAATTGGTATGTGAACTTGTATTGAAGAACTTGATGACTCAAGAACAAATTGCAGTCAATTAAAATAATAAAGAACAATAAAAACATTCATATTTTGAGGGATAATCAACAAGGTTTAAGGAAACCTTACCTACTTTCCACAAATAAGGAATACCTAATTTCCCAAGCAACACTATCTATAGAGAGATAGCACCTCAAGGAAGAATAGGATTTGGAATTAGAACTAGAACTATTGAACTGAAGATTGAAGAATTCCCTATCTAGAATTTTACAAGAGAACTTCCTAATTTACAAGGAAGGAAGAGAAACCCAAGAACCATCTCTCATGAGTCTTTCAATGTTTAAATTATTCATTCTATCTTGCTAAATGCTGAAAAATACATATTTATAGTGTCGCTAATCATTAATTTCAAACCCTAATGTTTAAACTAGCTTAAGATAAGTTAATGCGCTCTTAGGCCCCTTAATTACAAGTAAACAGAACATAACAAACAAAGTGATAGGTTAAGGGAGTTAAAAACTTCCAAATCTCAACCTTCTCGAGACCTACCATCGACGGTAGGCCTCACCCTATCGTGGACAGTAGGTTGAACTTCTCAAGCAAGTATTTGGCTAGAACCCTCTAGGCGATGGTAGGGTGAACCTGCCATTCGCGGTAGGTTGTGTTTCCTCCTCCCTTGACATCACCCTATCGTGGATGCTAGGTGTACCCTACCACCTACAATAGGGTTCAAGTCTTCTCCTCTGTTTGATTTTGAAGCTTCAAGATCTTCGAAACTTGTTTCTTTGGCTTCTTCAACTCACAACTTCGAAAATAAGAGCGTCTTGGTTCCTCTAAAAGCTCTTCCTTGTGCTTCTTTCACTTGCCAAGCCAAGTCTTGGATCAACTTTTGAAATATGACTATCTTTTCTCGATGCTCATCCTCCATTCTTTTAGCCATAGCTCTTGTGACTGGACCTTGCAATAGCTCTACAGTTTCTTAAGCATCCCTGGTCATAACCCCTATTCAAAGCAGTAAATGATACAAGCAATTGAAATGCAGAGACATATGACAAGGAGCTCGATGTGGCTTTAGATTCATTTGACAATCGATTTTTCTTTTAATGTTGTGTCTTTAATTGTTTATTACATGGATGTTCATAGAACTTGTTTTTCTTTCTGAGATACAACTTCAATTGTGCTTCTTTAGAAGTAGAAAAGGATCAATGTGTCATACACTGCTTTCAGTTTGTATCTAAAGCTAGATCCCATGGCTAAAAAATTTATGTGCCAAAATAGTAAACGTCTTGTGGTAGATTGGGAATGCGATCCTTATGTTTGTCAAAATGTTAAATTAGTTGCCATTATGGCACTCCTGGTACTACTTTCCAAAGAGCCGATGAGTGTGAATGCATGAATATGATGTTTCTCCATAAACAACAACAAATGCTTATACTCGGGAGTTCTTATTTATTTGGTTGCCATGACCTTAAGAATATTAATAACTTGGGAAATGCACTAGTGAAGGGATGCCATACGTGGAAGCTGATATGCTAGCAAGATATATGACCATTAAAATTCTTCATTTGTTCTTAATTTTAATTATCTTTTTTTTTTCTTTATTTGAGTCGACAATCTTTATCTTTTTCTTTCTTTTTACAACTTCAAGACATTGTTGGAAATATAACCTTCTGGAGATTTCTACTTGCTTATTCTTCACATCAATGTCTTTTTGAAGGCCACTTCTTTCTTGGAAAAAAAAATCAATGATTGATGAATGCCAAATGAAGCCACTAAAATTGTTGAAGCGATGTTGCATCATCCAAAATGGAGAAATGAACAAGCAGCGCTTGGTTTTTGGTTTATAAACTAAAATAACTTTTTAATATCTTTGCATAAACATAATCCTTTTTCGTGCACGTGTGTGCGTGTGTAGATATAAAGTTTAAGCACACAATGAAATTGCATTCTGAAAAAATTTGAGCTCACAAAAGAGTTCTCTCTCTTTATTCTATATTCATTCAATACTCATTCAATTGTTAGAATTTACTCTTCTTACTAAAGAACCAATACTATGTTAAGAACCATGGATGAATTAGCTGCGAAGTCGAGGCAAGATACGAAGATCTATTAAAAGCAATAATGATATAAGCAATATGAATGAAGAGTCATATCTTGACAAGGATCTTGATGTTGGTTTAGATTCATTTAACAATCTATTTTGCTACTGCTATCGTGTCTTTGATTGTAGATTACATGGATGTTAACAAGAACTTGTATTTCCTGTTGAGAAACAACTTAAATTATGCTCTCCACAAACTTGAAAGGATCAATGTGGCCTAGACTAGTTCTGGCTGGTCCTTAAAGCTTGATTGAATGGCAAAGGAAGTTGTGAGCCGAAGTGGTCAATGTCCTATGCGGTAGATTCAGAATTTAATCCTTATGTTTGCCAAAATTATTATATCAGTAAATTGCCATTATGGCACTCCTCATAATACTTTCCATAGATGCGATAAGTATAAATGCATGAATACGATGTTTCTCAATAAACAACAACAAAGGGTTATAAATGGGTGTTCAGATTTATCTGGTTGGGGAGAAATACTTAAAAATAGTGTTGCAAAGTATGAATACCTCGGCGAGTGCACCTGTGAACTAATCCTATACCGAGAAAGCAGATAAGGGTGGAAAGATATATGACCGAGAAATTCTTCATTTCCTTTAGATTTTAATGATTTGTTTGTCCTTGATCTGAGTTGACAATCTTTATATATTTATTTCCTTTTACAACTTCAAGATATTGTTCCAAATATCATAAAGCTTCTAGATATTTCCACTTTCCTATCCTTCACATGAAATGTCCTTTTGAAGACTACTTCTTTCTTTAAAAAGAAATCGTGGATCAAACAGGATGAAGGATAAATGATTTCACTAATATTTTTTAAGAGATATTGCATCATCCAAGCGGAGCATTGCATGAGGAACACTTGTTTCTCGGTTTAAAAGTAACATACCTTTTCAATATCTTTGCATGAATATAATTTTTTTTTTTTGCATGTGTAGATATAAAGTTTAAGTGATCGAGATTTTTATAACAAAGTTTTAACCCAATACTTGCAAGTGCACAAGATCAAAATAATATGAAAGTATTAGGGTATTGAACCACAGAGAAAGGCTTAACTACTTAAATTGTTACCTTCCTAAATTACTTCTATAAAAAGAATTAAAGTTTTTATCTAAAAATTATTACTAAATTAAATAAAACTAATAAATAAAATAACTAAAATAACGAGAGCTTAACCAAATAGATGATTTAGAACCTTGAATCCACCACTAACCTATATAACAATGATTTAATTTTATTTAGGAGAAAAGATTAAACATTCATGTGGTGATCTAGGCTACAAGCTTCGATTCACTAGAGAAATATATTGTGCTTAAATGCATGACATAATCCATCTAACCATTAGCATGACCTATTCATTCCTGTGACATAAATCATCTAAAATTAGCATGAACTATTCAATTCTAAAACCCACAATATACTTGCAAAAATCACATATCTCTCGTACCTAAGACTACAAGAACTAAGCATGGATAAAAATATCAATTAACACAAATAATTATTCAACAATCACAAACAATTAATTGTATCAAACCAATAACATCCCAAGATATGCAATCACATAAATATTAGAATAAATCTCCCAAAAATAAAATAAATCAAAGTCATATGGCTAGGGTTTCATCAAAATTCTAAAAATAAATTTAGTTCATAGCTAGAGGGAAAGAAGGAATAATCATGGCTCTTTTCAACAGAAAATTGCTGAAAATTTCTGCTGCTAAAATTTCTGCATTGCTGGAATTTTCTGCACTACTGGATTATTCTGCACTGCTGCATTTTTTCTGCTCCAGCTGCTTCAGCTTTCTTCTTGCAATTTTCTGTTGCAGTTTCAGCTTCGTGAATGGTGGCTGGCTGCTGCTTCTCTCTTTCGTTTTGTGCAGCAGCAGCTTGAAATTGCGGCTGCTGTTGTTATATTCTTTTCTGGTGTTTCCTCGGTTCCCACAGTAGCTCCCTCTCCTCTCTTTTTCTGTTTTTTTTCTCAGCGCTCTAAGTTGCTTCAGTTTTTGTTCCCCTTGCACAGCAGCTTGCTTCCTCTTTATATATTTTGGTTATGCGGCTGCCGCCTCTTCTTGAATTTCTTCTTGTCTTCCCTTTTTTCCCTGGGCCGCCGCCTCCTTTTCTTTCTCTTATTTCTCTTTTATTTTTCAGCTGCTTCTCCTTAATGGGCTTCTCTATTTGGGCAGCCTTTCTTTTTTTTCTTCTTGGGCCGTTTTTCACTTCTTTATTGTGGCAGCCCCAATCTTCCTTTTTTTGTGTGTGTGGGCTTACTTAACTTGTGGGTTGCCTTATGGGCTTTTTCTCCTTTGTCATAAAAAAATAAAATAAATTAAATAATTATGTTTAATAAATAAAATATTTTAAAGACTAATAATTAAAACTTAAGGTGTTTATTTGTATTAAAAATTGACTTTATCAACTCCCCCACACTTAAGTTTTGCTAGTCCTCAATCAAAAATAAATAATAAAAAGAAAAACTAACTAGCCACTTTCGTAGGACTCACAATTGCACTTAGCATGTATAACAATCCCTTTAAACCCCTAAGTTACCCTTAGTGGACGAGTATGGTCTCGTGAGGGTTTGCAAACGACGTACCCACAAAGTCAAAATAAACAACAAACTTTAGAAAAGATAGAGAATAGCCCAAATTAAGTACCTCCATCAATATCTCAAACATATCAAGACAAATACTCTTCCTCTCATTTTTAAACTTAAGTAAACAAACAAATATTCAATTATCTCCCATAACTAATGCAAAACTTGTGTAATGTGTGATCGTAGTCATCAGAGAGTATGAAATAAATACTAAATAAAATTTTCAAATTACACATAGAGAACAAATCTCAGCAAGAGTTCATTCCATAGGATCACTCTTCGTACCTTCTCTCCACTAATCAAGGATTCTCAACTCAACTCAGATCAGGTAGGACTTTAAAGCTTGTAATGTAAGGTTAGGGCATTGGTTATCAAGCAAAGGTAAGGAATTGAAAATCAAAGAAAAGAGAGCTTACAAAGAAGATGGATACTTTAAAATTTCGACAAACTTTCTAACTTTGTTTTTGCTGTTTTTTTTTCAGTAATACATTCACCAACTACCATCTTCTTTTTCTCAAAATTTCATCATTGAGGCCCTTCCTTTTCTTACATTCACAAATTCGGGCCTCTTGAATTTTTTTCTTTGCACCTTATGACTTGTAACAATCATGTATGGACTTTTATTTCTTTGTCTTTTTCCTTTTTTTTTTCCAGCTCAATACATTTGTATTTTTTTTCAACACAACAACTCATATATATATATATATATATATTTTTTCTTCTCCCTTTTTTCAAAATAACTTCTTCTCTTTCCATAACATAAAAAACAATAACCCACTGTTGAAGCACAAGTTAGAAGTTTACATTAAGCTCTCTAGAAGATTAAGGGTTAGTATTTAAGTAGTTTAAAGAAAGAAAATAAGATTTAAGGCTCAAAAAGGGCACTAAGAAAAAAATCATGAGATTTGGTAAGCTTGAAAGGCACAAACAATTCAAAGAAGGCCTATGACCATAGTCTCTGAGTCAAATCGAGAAAACCTTTCTATTTCGCCTCAAGAGGTACTCAAGTAAGTTCTAGAATGTTGGGAAGAGATTCATCAACTTTATGTAACTCAAAAATAATGTAAAGGATTTATTAAATACTAACAATAACCCATGTGCTCAGATGTAAGTCATGCAAAAGTTATAACAAATATAGAACATAATTCTGTCACCCTAATTAAAAACAAGAAAATAAGTACTTTTCTCAACTCATTCAAGACATTTTTAAAGCAACTAAAAAAGAATCATCCTTTAAGTGAAATCATATTTTTGGTTTTTTTTTTTCAAAATAATGAAAACGAAAATGCTAAAAAAATAGTAGATATCAGAATAAAAGCATCTTCTCCCCCACACCTAGACCCTACATTGTCCACAATGTGATAAAAGAGTACCAAGAGTAGAGAAGAGACAAAGAAAAGAACAATACAACCTGGTAGAAAAGGCAATATTTATGCATGTCTGCAAGAGCGGTAAACAATCTCTGTAATCTCCATGGTAATGATAAGTTGTTTGATTACCCTACAAAACAAACACTTCATACCTTTCTACCAATCAAGTGAAATAAAAAATAATAATAATAAAATAAAAAATAAAGTAAATAAATAAAACAAAATTTGGGTTGCCTCCCAAAAGCGCTAATTTTAAAGTCTTCAGCCAGACTCTATCACCAACTAGTCCTGATATGTGGGATCTACCAATATAGTAGATTCAATTTTACCTTCTCCAATGTCATTGGTAATAGAAGGCTTTAACCGTTGTCCATTAACAATTAAGATTCGGTTGTTTTTAAGATCTTCAATCTGAAGAGCACCTGAGGGAAAAACTTGTTTGACAATAAAGGGTCCATCCCAATGAGATCTCAACTTACCAGGAAAAAGACGTAATTTAGAATTAAAAAGCCAAACTTTTTGGTTAGGTTCAAATGATTTTCGAGAAATCATCTTATCATGAAAGGCTTTAGTTTTAGCTTTATAAATCCTAGCATTCTCATATGCCTCATTTCGTAATTCATCAAGTTCATTTAATTGAAACTTTCTATTAGAACCAGCTTGTTTCAAATCAAAATTAAGAGCTTTAATAGCCCAATAAGCTCTATGTTCTAATTCTACTGGCAAGTGACAAGCTTTCCCAAAAAGGAGTCTAAAAGGAGACATTCCTATAGGAGTCTTATAAGTTGTGCGATAAGCCCAAAATGCATCATTCAATCTTTGAGACCAATCATTCCTATTAGGTCTAATAGTTTTCTCAAGAATAGATTTAATCTCTCTATTAGACACTTCTACTTGACCACTTGTTTGGCAGTGATAAGGGGTAGCCACTTTATGAGTTATAGAATACTTCCTAAGAAGTGCTTCAAGAGAACGGTTACAAAAATGACTTCCTCCATCACTAATAATAGCTCTAGGGGTGCCAAATCTACAGAAAATATGATATTTAACAAACTGAGCTACTATCTTATGATCATTTGTTCTTGTAGCTATAGCTTCCACCCATTTAGATACATAATCCACTGCTACCAAAATGTAATGATAACCAAAAAAAGATGGAAAAGGACCCATAAAATCAATTCCCCAAACATCAAAAATCTCAATAATTAAAATAGGTTGTAAAGGCATCATATTACGTTTAGAAATAGAACCAGTACGTTGACACCTTTCACATGCCAAATAGAAATTATGAGCATCTTTGAATAAACTAGGCCAATAAAAACCACTTTCAAGAACTTTAGCAGCAGCTTTATGACCTCCAAAATGTCCACCACATGCATATGAATGACAAAAAGTTAAAATACTATGAAACTCACATTCAGGTATACATCTACGAATTACTTGATCAGGACAATGCTTAAACAGGTAGGGATCGTCCCAATAATAATATTTAACCATTGAAAAGAATTTATCCCTATCTTGTTTACTCCAATGTGTTGGGGTTTCACCTGCAGAGAGATAGTTAGCAATAGGTGCAAACCAAGGGACAAGAGAATGTGATAAAGAAAATAATTGCTCATCAGGAAAAGTATCTTTCAAAGCAACTGATTCATCATGATTATTATCCCCCAGTCTAGATAAATGATCAGCTACCAAATTTTCAGAACCTTTCTTATCTCTGATTTCAATATCAAATTCTTGCAAAAGTAATATCCATCTAATCAATCTTGGTTTAGTCTCTTTTTTAGACAGTAAGTATTTTAGAGCAGAATGATCAGAATAAATAGTTACTTTCGAATGTAAGAGATAAGAACGAAATTTCTCAAGTGCAAAAACTACAGCTAATAACTCTTTTTCAGTTGTGGTATAATTTCTTTGAGCATCAGTAAGAGTTCTACTAGCATAGTAAATGACATGAGGTTTCTTTTCAATCCTTTACCCCAAAATAGCTCCCACAGCAAAATCAGAAGCGTCACACATGATTTCAAAGGGCAATGAAAAATTAGGAGCCTGAACTATAGGTGAAGATACAAGAAGAGAACGAACTCTTTCAAAAGCTTTCATGCAAGATTCATCAAAATTGAATGCAACATCTTTGCTCAAGAGATTAGTTAAAGGTCTAGCAATCATGCTAAAGTCTTTTATAAATCTTCTATAGAATCCTGCGTGCCCCAAAAATGATCTAATTTGCTTGACAGATTTAGGTGGAGGAAGATTAGCAATTAAATCAATTTTAGCTTTATCTACTTCAATTCCTTCTTTAGACACTTTATGTCCCAAAACTATAACCATGAAATAACTCTTTTCCCAACTTAAAACTAAATTGGCTTCTTCACATCTTTCCAAAACAGCAGACAAGTTATTAAGGCAATCTTCAAAGGTAGGTCCAAATATAGAAAAATCATCCATGAAAACCTCAAGAAACTTATCAACCATATTAGAAAAGATAGCAAGCATACATCTTTGAAAAGTAGCAGGTCCATTACATAATCCAAAAGGCATTTTACGAAAAGAAAAAGTACCAAAAGGGCATGTAAAAGTAGTTTTCTCTTGGTCTTCGGGGTACTGGAATTTGGTAGTATCATGAGTAACCATCTAAAAAGCAATAAAAACTTTGACCAGCTAATTTTTCAAGAATTTGATCAATAAAGGGTAGGGGGAAATGGTCTTTTCTAGTTGCAGCATTTAGTTTTCTATAGTCCACACACATTCTCCACCCAGTAACCTCTCTAGTAGGAACTAACTCTCCTTCCTTATTCTCAATTACAGAAACTCCTGCCTTCTTTGGTACAACCTATATAGGACTAACCCATGGACTATCAGAGATAGGATAACAGATACCAGAATCTAAGAGTTTAGCTACTTCCTTTTTTACTATTTCTTTCATGTTATGGTTTAACCTTCTTTGTAATTCCCTAGAAGGTTGCACATTCTCTGTTAGATGTATTCTATGCATGCATACAGATGAGTCTATTCCCTTTAAATCAGCTATGGACCACCCTATAGCCCTCTTATGATTGGAAATAACTTTAATCAAATCTCTTTCTTGGTCAGATTTTAACTCGGATGAAATTATCACAGGCAAAGTTTTATTTTCACCTAAGAAAACGTATTTAAGTTTAGAAGGAAGGGTTTTCAATTCAAGCAGGGGTGGGCACACAAGAGAAGGTACAGTAGAGGATTTTGCAAGCACAGGCAAAGGCTAATGATTTCCAACCCACGAAGAATTTTCTAGTGGTGTAATAAAAGTAAAATTAGAATTTATATCATCCATGAACATAGTATTCTAATTCTCAATGAAAGCAGATCCTTTAGAACGCATTAAAGGTAGAGTTTCTTCAGTTAATTCATCAATCATATCGACCAAATAACAATCATAATCATCTTCCATAAATGCTGTGAAGAAGTTTTAAAAATATTTAATCTAATCCTTATATTCATCACAGAGACATCCATTACCTTAGTTCTACAATTAATAGTAGCATTTGCAGTAGCTAAGAAAGGACGACCTAGAATAATAGGAATATGATTTTTGGAAGATCTACTAGGTTCCATATCTAGGACTACAAAGTCTACAGGGAAGACGTCTTTATCAATTTGAACAAAAACATCATCTATCCTGCCCCTAGGTACCTTGATAGACCTATCAACTAATTGCAAAGTCATATCGGTTGCTTGCAATTCTCCTAATCCCAATTCTTCATAAACGGTGTAAGGAATCAAGTTTACACTAGAACCTAAATCTAAGAGTGCCCTATCTATTTTATGATCACCAATAAGACAAGAAATAGTAGGAACGCCAGGATCTTTATATTTAGGTGGAGTCTTATGTTGTAAAATAGAGCTCACCTGTTCAGTTAAGAAGATTTTCTTAGAAACATTACTTTTAGATTTTCTTTTGAAAGTGCACATGTCTTTAAGAAATTTTGCATAGGCCGGGACTTGCTTAATGGCATCTAAAAGTGGAACGTTGATTTTAACTTCTTTGAAAGTTTCTAATATGTCTTCCATTTTATTGTCCTTTCTAAGATGTGAAGGTGGTAATAAAGCTTGAGGGAAAGGAACCTTTGGCTTGTATGAAGTCATGGGAGAGGATTCTAGAGTTTTAGAATTAGAGGAAGAAATCAGTTCCTTTTCTACCTTATTTTCAATTTTAGCCTCTATATCAATCCCCTCAATCTCGTTTTCATTTAAATCACTATCTTTAATAGGTTCTCTTACTTTATTATCTACCAACTTCCCATTCTTAAGAGTAATGACAACTTTAGCTTGCTCATGATAATTAGCTCTAGGGTTCTCTATTGGATGACTAGGAAGCTTACCCTCATCTCTTCTACTTATTGCATTAGCTAGCTGCCCTATTTGAGTTTCTAACTTAGCAATAGATTGAGTGTGAGTCTAGAATTTGTGTCTTCACTTCCAAACTTTTCAAAGCAGATAATACTTTTTCTTCAAAAATAGAGTTTCCACTTTGAGGAGGATAAGGAGGTACATACCTTTGATATTGAAAACTAGGGGGAGTAGTCATACCAGATTGTCTGTTTTGTTGATATTGTTGTTGGCCTAATTGACCTTCCCCTCCTTGTTGCCTCCAGGAAAAACTAGGATGCCTGGATTGTACGTGTTTGAATATAGGTCATTCTGTCTATGAAATCCTTGGGCTGCATTGACTTGTTCCTGCACAAATTCCGGAAATAGTGAATCACTAGGACAGTCATAGATAACATGAGAAGGACTAGAGCAAATTGCACAAACACTTTGTACATTAGGAGAATTAGTAGGCAATGTATTCAAAGCTAATAATTGATCAAATTTTTTAGATAAAGCATCAACTTTCGAAGAAAGATCAACATTTTGAGTAACTTCATACATTCCTCTATTTCCTATTTGCCTAAATGTACCTACTCGTGAGGAGGTGGCGTGTTGTTGTGAATTATCACTCAAATTTTCAAATAAATCCCATGCCTCATCTGCAGTTTTATGAAGAAAGGTGCCACCACAAGAGGAATCAACCATTTGGCGATTTCTCTTATCTAATCATGAATAAAAGCTTTGTATTTGCTGCCATTTAGGGACTTCATGGTGAGGGCAACTACGAAGAAGTTCTTTAAATCTCTTCAAACTCTCATGAAATTGTTCATTATTTTGTTAGGAAAAAGTAGTGATTTCTCTCCTTAACCTTGTAAGTTTACCCATAAGAAAATATTTTTTTAGAAATTCCCTAGAAATCTCAGCCCAAGTACCTATTCTCTCACGTGTGTGCAACCAATGTTTAGCCTTATCCTTCAAAGAAAAAGGAAAAAGGCGTAATCTAACAGCATCATCACTTGCATTAGGCAGTTTAAAAGTAGAGCAAATTTCTAAAAACTCATCAATATGCTTATAAGGATTTTCAGAATCAAGCCCATAAAAAGATGGTAACATTTGAATAGTAGAAGCTTTGATTTCAAAGTGATTAGCCTCAATTTCAGGTAATCTATTACCTATTGGTGAATTATAAGTGTTAGGAGTAAAATACTCCCTTAATGCTCGTGGATTTTAAGCCATTTTAACCTCACAAGTGTTAGTAATTTTTCCTTGTGCTCTAAGTGCCTTAAGTGTACGCTCTATCTCAGGATCAAATTCTTTCAAATCAACAAAGAGCGAACGACGACCACGCATTAATAAACAAATTCAAAAAATAGAAAAAAATTACCACAAATAATAATGATGAATAAACTATCAAATAATGAAATAAAAAATAATAATAAAAAAAAAACGTTGAAGACAAAAAAAAAATAAAAAATTTTTTCTATATATTTTTTTTCAAGAATAAAAGTAGAATAAAAAAAAATACTAACAAATTTAGGAAGCAATAACAAAAGCAATTAATTTAACCTCTCCCCGGCAACGGCGCCAAAAACTTGATCGAGATTTTTATAACAAAGTTTTAACCCAATACTTGCAAGTGCACAAGATCAAAGTAACATGAAAGTATTAGGGTATCGCACCACAGAGAAAGACTTAACTACTTAAATTATTATCTTCCTAAATTAATTCTATAAAAAGAATTAAAGTTTCTTATCTAAAAATTATTACTAAATTAAATAAAACTAAAAAATAAAATAACTAAAATAACGAGAGCTTAACCAAAGAAATGATTTAGAACCTTGAATCCACCACTAACATATATAACAATGATTTAATTTTATTTAGGAGAAAAGATTAAATACTCATGTGGTGATCTAGGCTACAAGCTTCGATTCACTAGAGAAATATATTGTGCTTAAATGCATCACATAATCCATCTAACTATTAGAATGACTTATTCATTCCTATGACATAAATCATCTAAAATTAGCATGAACTATTCAATTATAAAACCCACAATATACTTGCAAAAATCACATATCTCTCATACCCAAGACTACAAGAATTAAGTATGGATAAGAATATCAATTAATTCAAATAATTATTCTACAAGAACAATCACAAAGAATTAATTACATAAAACCAATAACATCCCAAAATATGCAATCACATAAATAATAGAATAAATCTCCCAAAAATAAAATAAACCAAAGTCACATGGCTAGGGTTTCATCAAGATTCTAAAAATAAATTTAGTTCATAGCTAAAGGGAAAGAAGGAACCAATTTATTGGAAGAAATAATGGCTCTTTTCAACAGAAAATTGCTGAAAATTTCTGCTGCTAAAATTTCTGCATTGCTGGAATTTTCTGCACTACTGGACTTTTCTGCACTGCTGCATTTTTTCTGCTCCAGCTGCTTCAACTTTCTTCTTGCAATTTTCTGTTGCAGTTTCAGCTTCGTGAATGGTGGCTGGCTGCTGCTTTTCTCTTTCGTTTTTGCGCAGCAGCAGCTTGCAATTGCGGCTGCTGTTGTTATATTCTTTTCTGGTTTTTCCTCAGTTCCCACAGTAGCTCCCTCTCCTCTCTTTTTCTGTTTTTTTTTTTCCTCAGCCCTCTAAGTTGCTTCGGTTTTTGTTCCCCTTGCACAGCAGCTTGCTTCCTCTTTATATATTTTTGTTATGCGGCTGCCGCCTCTTCTTCAATTTCTTCTTGTCTTCCCTTTTTTCCCTAGGCCGCGCCTCCTTTTCTTTCTCTTATTTCTCTTTTATTTTTCAGCTGCTTCTCCTTAATGGGCTTCTCTCTTCGAGCAGCGTTTCTTTTTTCTTTTTTTCTTCTTGGGCGGTTTTTCACTTCTTTATTGTGGCAGCCCCAATCTTCCTTTTTTTTTTTTGTGTGGGCTTGCTTAACTTGTGGGTTGCCTTATGGACTTCTTTTCCTTTGTCACAAAAAAATAAAATAAATTAAATAATTATGTTTAATAAATAAAATATTTTAAAGACTAATAATTAAAACTTAAGGTGTTTATTTGTACTAAAAATTAACTTTATCATTAAGCACACATTTAAATTCAATGAATTGTTAAAAAATTTGAGCTTACGAAATAGATCTCTCTCTTTATTATATATTTATTCGGTATTCATTTAATTGTAATCATTTACTCTTACTTAAAGAAACCATACAAACTTAAGAACCATGGATAAATTAACTAAAAAGTGAAGGAAAGATATGAAGATCTATTAAAAGGAATGACACATACCAGCAATCTGAATGCAGAGTCATATCTTGACAAAGTTCTAGATGCTAGTGCCATGTCATTGATTGTAGATTACATGGATTTTAACAAGAACTTGTTTTTCTTGCTGTGAAACAACTTCAATTGAACACTCAGAGACTATAAAGGACAAATGTGGCATACACTACATCTAGTTGGTCTCTAAACCTAGATCCCGTGGCAAAAGGAGTTGTGAGCCGTCACTGTTAATGTCCTTTGTTTAAGATTGGGAATGTGATCCTTATGTGTGCCAAAACTTCATTATCAATTAATTGCAATTGTGGCACTCGTACTACTTTCCAAAGAGGTAAGAAGTATGAATGCATGAATATGATGTCTGTCAATAAACAACAACAATGGGTTATAATTGGGAGGTCAGGTTTTTCTAGCTAGGGAGATATCCTTAAGAATAGTGTTGCAAAGTATGAATACCTCGGGGAGTGCACTAGTGAACTAATCCCATATCGAGGAATTTGATATGTATGGAAAGATATATGACCGAGAAAATTCTTCATTTGTATTAGATTTTAATGATTTGTTTGTTCTTGATCTGAGTCGAGAATCTTTATCTTCTTTTTCCTTTTACAACTTCAAGACATTGTTGGAAACATCAGAAAGCTTCCAGAGATTTCTACTTTCTTATGCTTCACATGAAATGTCCTTTTGAAGACTACTTCTTTCTTTTAAAAAAAAATTGAGGATCAGACATGATGAAGGACAAATGGTGTCGCTAATATTTTAGAAGGAATATTACATCATCCATGTGGAACATTGCTTGAGAAACACTTCCTTCTCTGTTTTAAAATTAACATAGCTTTTCAATATCTTTGCATAAATATAATTTTTTTTCATGCAGGTGCGTGTGTGTAGATATAAAGTTTAAGCACAATTGAAATTCAATGCATTGTGAAAAAAATTGAGCTCACAAAATAGGGCTCTCTCTTTATTATGTATTCATTCAATACTCATTGAATTGTTAGCATTTACTTTTATTTTCAAGAGACCATACAAACTTAAGAACCATGGATAAATTAAATATGAAGTCTAGGAAAGGTACGAAGATCTATTAAAAGCAGTAATGGATACCATATCTGAATGCAGAGTCCTATGTTGACAAAGGTCTAGATATGGCTTGAGATCATTTGAAAATCAAATTTTCTGCCCGTGTCGTGTCATTAATTGTAGATTACAAGGATGTTCACAAGAACTTGTTTTTCTTTCTAAGAAACAACATTAATTATGCTCTCCAGAAGCTGAAAAGGATCAATGTGGCGTATGCTGCTTCTGGCTGGTCTCTAAGGCTATATCTCATGCCAAAAAAAGTTGCGAGTGGAAGTCATTTATGACCTTTGTGGAAGACTGCGAAAGTGATACTAACATTTGCCAAAATGTTGTGTTACTTAATTGCAATTATGGAACTCCTCTTACTACTTTCCAAAGAGCCGATAAGTATGAATGCATGATTATGATGTTTCTCAATAAACAACAAAAAAGGGTCATAATTGGTAGTTCAGATTTATCTTGCTATGAAGAAATCCTTAAGAATAGTGTTGCAAAGTATGAATACCTCGGATTGCACTAGTGAACTGATCCCATACTGAGGAAGCTAATAAATGAGAAAGATATATGACCTAGAAAATTTTTCATTTCTTTTTTAGATTTTAATGATTTTTTTGTTCCTGATTTGAGCCGACAATCTTTATCTCTTTATTTCCTTTTACAACATCAAGACATTGTTGGAAATTTCCGAAAGCTTGTAGAAATTTCTACTTTCCTATCCCTCACATGAAATGTCCTTTTGAAGACTACTTCTTCCTAAAACAAAAAAAAAAAAAAAAAAAACAGAGGATCAGACAGAATGAAGGACAAACCATGTCGCTAATATTTTAAAAGTGATAGTGCATCATCCAAGTAGAGCATTGCTTGAGAAACCTTGTTTCTAGGTTTAGAAATTAAAATAACTTTTCAATATCTTTTCATAAATATAATTTTTTCACGCACTTACATGTGTGTGTAGATATAAATTTTAAGCACACATTGAAATTCAATACATAGTGAACAAATTTGAGCTCACAAAATAGGTCTCTCTCTTCACTATATATTCATTCAACACTCAATAAATTGTTAGCATTTACTCTTATTTTCAAGAACCCATAAAAACTTAAGAACCATGGATAAATTAAGTATAGAGTCGAGGAAAGACATGATGATCTATTAAACCAGTAATGGATACAAGCAATCTGAATACTGAGTCATATCTTGACAAAGATCTTGATGTGGCTTGAGATTCATTTGAAAATCAAATTTTCTACCGCTATCGTGTCTTTGATTCTAGATTACATGGATGTTCACAAGAACTTGTTATTTTATTGAGAAACAACTTTAATTGTGCTCTCCAAAAACAAAAAAGGATCAATGTAGCGTACACTGCTTCTGACTGGTCTCTAAGGTTATGTCCTATGGCAAAAGAAGTTGCGGGTCGAAGTCATTGATGTTGTTTGTGGAAGACTAGGAATGTGATCCTTATGTTTGCAAAAATTGTTGTATCAGCAAATTGCTATTATTGCACTCGTCATACTACTTTCTGAAAAGGCGATAAGTATGAGTATATGAATGTGATATTTCTCAATAAACAACAAAAAAGGGTTATAATTGGGAGTCCAGATTTATCTAGCTTGGAGAAATGCTTAAGAATAGTGTTGCAGAGTATGAATACTTCGGGTAGTGCACTAATGAACTGATCCCATACTAAGGAAGTTGATAAGTGTGGAAAGATATATGACTGAGAAAATTCTTCATTTCTTTTAGATTTTGATGACTTGTTTGTTCTTTGTCTAAGTAGACTATCTTTATCTTTTTATTTCCTTTTACAACTTCAAGACAATGTTGGAAATATTAGAAAGCTTCTAGAGATTTTTACTTTCCTAACATTCACATGAAATGTCCTTTTCAAGACTACTTCTTTCTTTAAAAAAAAAAAAAATCGAGGATTAGACATGATGAAGGGTAAATGATGTTGCTAATATTTAGAAGGGATATTGCATGATCTAAGGGGAGCATTACTCAAGAAACACTTGTTTCTCAGTTTAGAAATTAAAATACCTTTTCAATATCTTTGCATAAATATAAATTTTTTTGCGCACCTATGTGCGTGTGTAGAAATGATGTTTATGTACATATTTAAATTCAATGCATTGTGTACAAATTTGAGCTCAGGAAATAGGTCTCTCTCAAATTTGAATTGTTAGCATTTACACTTTCAAAGCAACCATACAAACTTAAGAACCAAGGATAAGTTAAATACGAAGTTGAGGAAAGATACGAAGATCTATTAAAAGAAGTAATAGATACGAGCAATATGAATGCAGAGTCATATCTTGACAAAGATCTAGATGTGGCTTGAGATTCATTTGAAAATCAAGTTTGTTGTCGTTGTCATGTCATTGATCTTAGATTACATGGATGTTATCAAGAACTTGTTTTTCTTGCTGAGAAACAACTTTAATTGTGCTCTCCTGAAACTGAAAAGGATCAACGTGGCGTACATTGCTTCTGCCTGGTCTCTAAGGCTATATCCCATGGCAAAAGATGTTGCAGGTCAAATTCGTCAATGTCCTTTGTGGCACATTCGGGATGTGATATTTGCCAAAATTACTGTATCAGTTGCAATTGTGGCACTCCTTTCAAACGAGGCGATAAACATATGCATGAATATGATGTCTCTCCTTGAACACCAACTAAGGGTTATACCTGTGAGTTCCTATTTATCTGATGGGGGAGTGAACCATTAAGAATAATGTTGCAAAGCATGAATACTTTGAGAAATGTACTTGTGAACTGATGCCACACCTGGAAGCTGATAAGCCTTGCAAGATATATGATGTTGAAAATTCTTCATTTCTTTTTAATTTGAATTATTTCTTTGTTCTTGATCTGAGTCGACAATCTTTATCTTTATCTTTTCTTTTACAACTTCAAGACACTGTTAGAAATATCATAAACCTTCTAGAGATTTCTTCTTTCCTATTCTTCACATGAAATACACTTTTGAAGGCTATTTCATTCTTAGAAAAACAAAGATCAAACAAGATGGCTGAGAAATAAAGTCACTAATATTTTTTAAGTGATGATGCATCATCAAAAAAGACCAATGCGTGAGAAACACTTATTTTTCAGTTTAAAGATTAAAATACTTTTCAATATCTTTGCATAAATATAATATTTTTATTTGTGCATGTTTGTATGTTTGTAGATATATAGTTAAAGCACACATTTAAAGTCAATGCATTGTGAACAAATTTGAGCTCACAAAATAGTTCTCTCTCTTTATTGTTTATTTATTCAATACACATTAAATTGTTAGCATTTACTCTTGTTTAAAGAACCCATACTAGCTTAAGAAACATGGAGGAATTAACTACAAAGTTGGGGAAAGATAGGAAGATCAATTAAAAGCAATAAATGATACGAGCAATCTGAATGTTGTGTCATCTATAGACAAGGATATTGATGTGGCTATACATTCATTTGAGGATCTATTTTGTTGTCGATATCATGTGTGTAATTGCATAATACATGGATGTTCACAAGAACTTGTTTTTCTAGATGAGAAAGAACTTCAGTTATGCTCTCGAGGAACCGAAAATGATCAAGTGGCATACATTGCTTTTGGTTGGTCTTTAAAGATGGTTCCCATGGCAACGGAAGATTTTGTCAATCTTCTCTGTGGAAGATTCCGAATTTGATGCTTATGTTTGCCGAACTTGATGTATAAGTTGCAATGATGGCATTCCTGATGCTCCTTTCCAAAGGGTTATTATTGGGAGTTCAAATTTATCTGGCTGGGGAGAAGTCCTTAAGAATAATGTTGCAAAGAATGAATACCTCGGGGAGTGGACTAGTGAAATGATCCCACACCGAGAAGCTGATAATTGTGGAAAGATATATGACCAAGAAAATTCTTCATTTCTTTTAGATTTTAATGATTTATTTGTTCTTGATGTAACTCGACAATCTTTATCTTTTCATTTCCTTTATAACTTCAAGACATTGTTAGAAATATCAAAAACCTCCAAGAGATTTCTTCTTTCCCATTATTCCCATGAAATACCCTAACGAAGGCTACTTCTTTCTTAAAAAAAAGTCAATGATCAGACAAGATGAATGTCAGATGAAGTCACTAATAGTTTTGAAGGATGTTGCATCATCCAAGTGGAGCAATGCGCAAGAAGCTCTTGTTTTTAGTTTGGTAATTAAAATACTTTTTCAGTATCTTTGCATAGATATAATTTTTTTCGAGCATGTGCGTGTTTAGATATAAAGTTTAAGAACACATTGAAATTCAATGCATTGTGAACAAATTTGGGCTCACAAAAGAGTTCTCTCTATTTATTATATATTTATCCATTACTCATTGAATTGTTAACATTTACTCTTGTTTTTTAAAGAACCTATACTAACTTAAGATCCATGGATGAATTACCGATGAAGTCGAGGCATGATATGAAGATCTATTAAAAGTAGTAAAAGATATAAGCAATTTGAATGCATAGTCATATCTTGAAAAGGGTCTTGATGTGCCTTTAGATTCATTTGACAATCTATTTTGCTGCCGGTACCATATCTTGTTCTTAGCTTACATGTATGTTCGCTCATAAGAACTTGTATTTCCTACTAATAAACAACTTCAATTGTTCTTTCCAAACACCAAAAGGATCAATTTGGCCCACACTGATTCTGGTTGGTCTCTAACGCTAGATCCCATTACAAAGGAACTTTTTAGCTGAAATCATCAACGTCGTTTGTGTAAAATTTGCAATGTGATCCTTATGCTTGCCAAAATTGTTCTATTAATTGCAATGATAGCACTCCTGGAACTCCTTCAAAAAGAGGCGATAACTATGAATGCATGCATACCATTTTTCTCCATAAACAACTAAGGATTATACTTGCGAGTTCATATTTATCTGGCTGGGGAGAAATCCTTAAGAATATTGTTGCAAAACATGAATACCTTGGGGAGTGTACTAGTGAACTGATGCCACACCGGGAAGCTAATAAGCGTAGCGACATATGTAACTGTGAAAATTCTTCATTTATTTATAATTTTAATTATCTTTTTGTTCTTAATCTGAGTCGACAACCTTCCTCTTTTGATTTCCTTTTACCACCTAAAGATATTATCAGAAACATCAAAAACCTTCTAGAGAAGGTCCTTTTGTAAGCTATTTCTTTCTTTAAAAAAATCAATGATTAGACAAAATGAATCCAAAGGAAATCACTAATATTTTCGAAGCGATGTATCATCATCCAAGTTGAGTGATGCGCGAGAAGCACTTGTTTTTCAGTTTACAAATTAATATACCCTTTAAATATCTTTGCATAAATATAAGTTTCTTTCCATGCACATGTGTGCATGTGTAGATATAAAGTTTAAGCACTCATTGAAATTCAATGCATTATGAACAAATTTGAGCTCATGATAAGGAGTTTTCTCTCTTTATTATATATTCATATAATACTCATTGAAGTATTAACATTTATTCCTTTCTTTAAAGAACCATATTAAATTAAGAACCATGGATGAGTTAGCCATGAAGTCAAGGCAAGATACAAAGATCTATTGAAGGTAGTAAATGATACAAGCAATCTGAATTCGGATTCATATCTTGACAAGGATCTTGGTACAACCTTAGATTAATTTGGTAATCTATTTTTCTACCCATTTTGTGTATTTTATTGTAGATTATATGAATCGTAACAACTTGTATTTTCTACTGAGACACAATTTCCATGGTGCTCCCTAGAAATCAGAAAAGGATGAATATGGCCCAAATTGTTTCTGGCTGATCTCCAAAGTGGGATCCCTTGGCCGTCAATGTGCTTTGCGGCAGAGAGGGAATATGATCCAGATGTTTGCCGAAATTGCTGTATCAGTTGCAATGATGGCACTCCTAGTATCCCTTTACAAAGAGGCGATAATTATGAATGCAAGAATATGAAGTTTCTCCTTTAACGACAAAAAAGGGTTTTACTTGAGAGTTCCGATTCATCTTGCTGGGGAGCAACCCTTAAGAATAGGTTTTCAAACCATGAAAACCTTGGGGAGTGCAATAGTGAGCTTATGCCACCTCGGAAGTGGCAAGATATATACCATTAAAATTCTTCATTTCTTATTAATTTTAATTATCTGTTTATTCTTGACCTCAGTAAAAAATCTTCATCTTTTTATTTCATTTTTCAACATAAAGACATTGTTGGAAATATTAGAAACCTTCTAGAGATTTCTTCTTTCCTACTCTTTACATAAATTGTCCCTTTGAAGGCTGCTTCTTACTTTAAAAAAATCAATGATTATAAAGATGAATGCCAAATGAAGCCACTAATATTTTAGAAGCGATGTTGCATCATCCAAGTGTAGCAATTCCCAAGAACCACTTGGTTTTAGTTTAAAAATTAAAATACCTTCTCAATATCTTTGCATAAATATAATTTTTTCATGAATGTGCGTGCATGTTTAGATATAATATCTAAGCACACATTGAAATTCAATGCATTGTGAACAAATTTGAGCTCACAAAAGAGTTCTCTCTCTTTATTATATATTCATTCAATACCCATTGAATTATTAGCATTTAATGTGAAAGATATTCTCCCTTTGAATGCTAGATTCCTCTTCAAGGACTTGAGTAGACAAAGCTCTAATAGTTTCCAAACCCATGCCTTCTTCATCGGCTTCAACAATGTCCTCTTGGCAGTCCTCTTCATCCTTTTCAACCCAACTATTCAAATCCTCGCAAAAGTCCGAAGTCCTCTATGTATGAAAATTAATGGCTATATATCCCACACGATTACACTTGAAGCACTTAGTTGGATTGGTAATCAATCTACCTTTCTCTTCCATCTTAGGCTTAGAATTATTTTGAAAGCCATCTGAGGTGTTTCATCTTTCTTTGCCCAACTCTTCTAGGTAGAGGTTGAGGCTTAGGCACCACATTTCTTGAAGAAGGAAGATTAGTTTTAGAGAAACCACTCCTCTTCCTTTGATTCTCAATCATGGTTGCCAAATGGCACATGTCTTCATAAGTGGTGTAAGGGTACTATTCTAGTTTATTAGCAATGTCCCGATTGAGACTACTTAGAAATCTAGCAATTGAAGCATCCTTGTCCTCTTCCAAGCTTAACCTCAAGATGTACAACTCCATCTCTTGTCTATATTCTTCAACACTTTTACTACCTTACCTAAGAGTAATCAATTTGTAGTGAGGCTCTTTATAATAATGCTCCGATACAAATTTTTCTTTCATGAGAGTCTTCATTCGCCCCAAGTTTGAACTGGTCCTTTTCCACTTCTCACCCTTTAAGTAGCAATCTTCACCCACCAATGAAGTGCATAACAAAAAATTCAGCAATGACTAACTTAACCTTAACAATGTCACTATAATTTCTCACCATGAATAGGTTCTTCACTTGACGTTCCCAATCAAGGATTACATTTGGATCACTTTTCCCTTTCAAGCTAGGTACCTTCTACCTGAACTTGTCTATGGTTTTCTCCCCTTGTTGTCCACCATAACAGCCACCAAAGTATATTTGGCTAACATTAGGATTCTCCCCATAATCTTCAAATAAGTGATCTTCATACCATGCTTCATGTCTTGGAACCTCTTCTTCTAGTCTATTATATCATCTTCCTCTCAGATCTCTTCTTCTTCCATCTCTAGTGGGTTGCCTTCCTCAGTATCCACTTTCATGAAATGGATAGGAACTTTGAGTCGGCATGTCATAATATCCATAAGGAGGTACAGTGTCATAATCCCTTTGATTGTGAGATGAAGGAACTCCTCCAAGATTGTCACCAATTCTTTTCTCTATTATGGCACTTCACTTGCGCTTCTTTAACTCTTCAACATCTCTAGCTACACCTTGGAATTATCTTGTAAGACCCTCAATAGATTGTTGCATAGATCGCAAGGTTTAATTCTAGTTCATCCTTCTAGGACCACTAGTGCCTTCTTGATGAGATAAGGTAGGTAAATGACCATCCGTTGACATTGTAAACCTGCAAATTCTACAAAGAAAAACAAAAACTAAAATAGGACCTCACAATCACTCCGTAAGTGTTTGCTCTGTTTGACGATCACTCGATTCCCTCGTGTTTAACTCTCTAATTGGCTTTTATTTCAATAGCCACACCCTCTTTCCTTTTCCAAAACACTCTTCTCTCAAGGTTCTATAGATTCTTAAAATTTCTTAGCCAGCTCAACCAAGAAATTCAACCGAAGCAATTAACTAATAATTGTGCTTAGTTGGATACAATAGTTCAAAGAAGTAATGTATCAAACACTTGAGGTGTAAAGAGTTTCAAAGAATTAATCTATGGAAAAGAGCCAACAAATATAATTGATCATCAAATAAAGAATAGAAACACACACGAAAACAATTAGAATTCAAATTCAAAGAAATTCAAAACAACTAAACTAAACAAAGAAACAAAGAGCACTAAGAAAAACTTTTCTAGAAAACAGGGGATGATGACACACTATTACGAAAACAGCTCTAACTCTGCAAGTACTAATCCAAATCGAGTGAAATAAACTTAGAAAGATTCTCACTCGACGAGAATGATTATAAGCACAAATTTCACCAAATGGAATCAATATAACATAAGATATGCTCGGATTAATTCACAATTTTTTCAGCAACTGAGACATCAAAACAATTTTAGTTTTCAATCTATTCAATCAACCAAAGGGACTCCAAATTGTGTAAAACTTATTTCATTTGAACCCCAACAAAAAGGAGAACAGATCCAACACAAAAAAATTTCAAAAAAATTGATTGTATGACTCGGGATAGGCATAAGAACATGGAGAGATTCGAAGGATCAGTTACAAGGTATAGAGCAGGTAGGTAGACTTGGAAATGCAAAGAAACAAGCTTGGAATAGTTTGAATCTAAAGAAGCCAGACCTACCGTCAACCATACCATTGCCGGTAAGGTTCTGGTCCAAAAATTATTTTGAGAGCTTGACCTACCATCGCTAGTAGGTCTCAGGAAGCTAAAGACATTGATGGTTTTTAACTCCTTTGACCCATCTTTTTTATTGTTAACTTTATTCAGACTTGTAATCAAGTGACCTAAGAGCTCATCAACTTATATTAATCAAGATTAGCCATTAGGGTTGAGAGTTAATATTTTCTAACCCTCTATATATGTACTATTGTAGCCATTGTGAGGAAGTTAGACATTGAATGAAGGATGAAAATTTGAAGAAAATTGAGAGGTAGAACCTAGGGTTCTGGGGTTGCTCTTTCTTCCTTGTATATTAGGGAAATTATTTCCATTGTGTAATCTAGTCAATCAATTTTTGAGTTCAATTCAAGAGTTCTTTGTCTAATTCAAAATCCTTTCTTTCCTTGAGGTGTTAGCTTTGGTATAGCTAATGTTGCTTGGAATTAAGGTTCTCCTTGTGAGAGATAAATAGGTGCAGCTGCTAGGGCTTGGTTGATTCTCTCTCTCTCTCTCTCTCTCTCTCTCTCTCTCTCTCTCTTGTTAATAGATCTTTTCTTGTTCTTGTTTCTTCTTTGTTTGCAATTTACTACAATTTGCACTTGAAATTTCTCAACTTCTCAACACAAGTTTGTCAAGTAACCTCTTAAAGGGAGTTGCATCTCGGGAGTGTCATTGGATCTCATTTAAGCCTTGGGAGATTAATACCATTTGGTATCAGAGCAAAGGTATCTTTGAGGTGATGTTTTTGTATTTTTGATTGTTGAATTTTAGTTTTATAAAAGCCAATTTATAGTATGTGAAAAAGGCAAAGTAATACGGAATTTTCAGACAAAAAATTACAAGTGAAAAGATTGAGATGAAAACAAATGAGATTTAAATTACATGAATTTGTCCAATATGAATTCTTGTTGAGTTGAGGATCTTTAGAAACAAATTTGACCTGATTTGGATTTTATTTGGTGGGTGAATTGAATGAAAATTTGCAAACTGATGAAAAATTGCTATTGTTGAGAGCATGTGGATTAAACATGTCTATATCTCATGTTATACGCGTTGAAATTGAAAAAAATTTGCTTGACTTTGTTTTGAACTTTTGATTGCTTTTGCACATATTGTTGAGTGTTTGTCTGTATCTTTATGGGAATTTGATTTCATTCTTTAACTCATACTCTTGAATTTATCATTGGCACTCTTCGCACTGTATGTGTTCAGTACATTTCCTCTTTGACCTCATTTTCTTATCTATTGAGAATTGCTTGCTTGATTGGCTTTGCTAATTTGCTTATAACTTGGAAGTTTTTGAAATCACTAAGTAACTCTAGTGGGTGAGGAGTTGTAAGAGTCAAGAGGGTGAGATTATTTTCGCAAAAGCCATAGAGAGTGAGTGATAAACACGAGTGAAGAGTGAACATCTTCAACAGTGGATACCTTAAAGGAGTGGTGAGGTACATTATTTCTTCTTCTAACATTTTTTTTGCAGGTCTTAAATGTTTTAAAATGTGTAGGTAAGGAAGAATTTATGGGGGATTTGAAGGATAGAATGTTAACTACAAATATAGTGGTTATAGATATAGGAGAAATACTTATGAAGGTAGAATGTATGTTGAGAAAAGGAATGTGTGGCCTCTTATTTATAATCAATTGAAGTTACCTCTTTCTCTTGGAGTTTTTGATCCCAAAGAACACCCAGATTGGGAAGAAAGAGTTGAAGCCTTATTTTATGCCTATGAAATATTTGAAGAAGATAAGGTTCGCTAGTCATAGAGTCCTTTACTTCTTCGGTCCTAGCTTGGTGGAAATATATTCATGAACATAAGTGGAGAAATGGGAAAACACCAACCATAACTTGGGAAATCACTGAAGTGTGATTTAAGGGATAAATTTGAGAAACTTAAGTATGAAGAAGTAGAAACATCCGTTGGTGAATTGTGTGAACCTTTGTGCAACAAAAGTGACTATGTTTATATGGAGGAAAAATATGAAGGGGGATCCAATGGGAGAAGGTACCATGAGATGGTAACAGGGGAGCAATCAAGAAAGCATCAAGAGTTGAAGAATTTTCGAGAGGCATTAAACTTCCACAAGCTAAAATCAAAATTGAAGAAAGTGTGGAAGTGTATACAGAAGAAGAAATGCCTAAAGAAGAGTTTTGTTATTTCATGAGTGACATGAGCTTTGAAAAAGAGGAGAGCATTAAGATTGAAAGAAAGATAGAGTGGAAGAGAAGGAGAGATTAGTTGAAAATTCAAGTTTCTTTAATTCCATTTCTTCTTTAGGTGAAAAGTGTGAAAAAGATGAGTGCTCAAAAGAAGAAGAGAATGATCTTGAGGAAAATGAGAGAACAAAAGAAATGAGTGAAGAAAAATGAGAAAATTCAAAAGAAGAGTTGAATGCATTTGAAAAGTGTGAGGAAATAAATTTTTTTGCTAACCAAACTAACTATTCGCTTGTTACTGAATTTTCTTTTTGGCAGAATTTTGGAGAACCAAGCAAGAATAAAGAAGGAAGACTTGGATATAACTCCATCAAAATAATAAGCTTCATTCCTTCTGATTCTTACTTGTGCTTTGAGATTTATTTTAAGGAAATTAAGTTGTTCTCACTTGTTTTCATAGAAAATGGAGATCATTTCACTTTCTTTGACTGACATGGATCGCCACTTGAAAGAAAATATTTTCTTAAGCTTAATCATACATGTTCTATCTTCTATTCTTGTTACATTTTCTTATTATTATTTTGAGGTAAATAGGTTTCTCTTTGGTGACATCATGGAACAAAAGGGTCATTCCTTATTTTTAATGTGCCATATCAAATTAATAATCTAGATAGAACTTATCGCTTAGTGATTAAAGACTTGTTTCATGCTATTCTTGTTTCTATTTCACGCGATATTTATCCATGGAATAATTATGATTCTTTAGGGGTTGCTAACCATCATAACTTCAGTTTCCTTGAAAACAAATCTTATGGATTTGATGGTTCCTTCTTTTCTTTACTTGGTGATGATTGTGTTAAGTTTCAAGAGGAAGTAGTTGAATATTTTCAATATGTGTTGACTTCTCTTGATACTTGTGTGAAGAATCTTGTTGAGAAAATTCTTGTGGACAAACCTTTATTGGTTGTGAAGGGATTACTTAAGCATTTGTGGCATGGCTTAAATGTCTCATTGTGCAAATGTCATTTAAAATTTTATTTGAAAGGGCTTTTGGTTTCAAATTCTTTCATGTGCATTGTAAGGAGTTCATGCTGTCAAAGGATTTTGAAAACCAAATGGGTTCTTATTTTAAAATGAGTGACACTAATATTCGTGAGTTTTTCTAATCTAACGAAGCTTTTTTTATGCTAGGGATAGAAAACCAAAGAAAGATTGGTGGAAAATGAGTGCTTCTAAGCCCAGCAAAATTTTCAATAAGCTTTCTTACAAACTAATCTCCTACTTACCTTGAATTTTATTTTAAGGAGTTGAAGTTACTCTTAAATGCTTATGCTTTCCATGAGATCATAGTGGGAACTTTATGTGCTATCTTTTGAACTTGTGATCTATGCCTTATTGATGTTCACTTGTCTAATTGTTTATCTTTTCATGACTTTCTTTGGAATCAAGTATTGGCTAGAGATGCTAAACTTGAACTATCTTATTTTGATCTTAAGTGTTGGCATGATATTCTTGATATTATTTCTTTGGTTGTTGATTGGTTTTCTTCTTGGGCACCTATGTGGGGCATGATCCCCAACTTTCTTGATCCATTTGTTGGAAAATTTCTTGTTAAGAAAGTTAAGGGTATTTATGTTCTTTGATTGAAGATCTTCTTGACAAGTCTATAAGGAGAATTGTTGCAACTTATTCATACATGATATCCTCCTTCGAAACTTTTGTGATTGCCCTTGGAGGGATTGGTCCTTTTGAAAACCATTTCTTGAATGTTAAGGTTCAACTTGAAGATCCTTGTGATGACCATAAGTTCCTAATTTCCTTGGAAGTTTTTGAAAGCTTTCTTGATTGAAAATATTCTTGGTTTTTAATTCTACCATTTGCATTTCAAGGAGTCTATGTTTTTGTTAATTTCTGAAAACAAGAAGAAAGATGGTTTTGGAGTATTTAAAGTTTGTCATGGAGTTCTTGTCAAAACATCTCGAAAAAAGATTTTGTGGAACTACTTTTGAAGAATTTTGTTGAGCAACATTTTTTGTTATTTTAAAATTTTCATTGAAATCCTTAGGAAAGATGTTTTTCTAGATGGATTGTTAGTTCCAAATAAGAACTCATTTGTTATTTCTATGAAACATGAATCTAGTGGTACCTTGTTATATCACTTATCTTTTAAAGAGTTTTTGAAGAAATTTGTATGTGAAGAGAGATTTAGAAAGTCTTGGGATTCTAAAAATAAACAATCTTATACTTTCTGTAATGAATTCTTAGATTTCATGTCAAAGTCCTCATGGGAGAAAGGTCTTGCAAATTTGGTCTTGGATAACTTATTTATGTTCAATTCAATTCGTGGCCCTTATGCGGATAACATTCTTGAACTTTCATTTTGTTTTGCAAGTCTTTGTGAATTGAAAAGTTCATGGAATTTTAAAAAGAATTTTGATTGGGTGAGGTTTTATTATGTTGTTATCCATGAATCTCTAAGAAGACTTGGAAAATGAAAGTTTGGACTTTCATGTTCCTTTTAAAAGATGGAGAGTTATAATATGGGAATTCATGGATGGGTTTTAGGATTTGAAAAGGATGAAAGCTTCCAGTTTCATTATCCATTTAAGGATTGTGGTTTTAAGTCTTGCTTCGAAACATTCTCAACAAGTGTGTTCTTTAAAAGTTGTTTTTTAAACCTCTTTTCTCAAATTCTTGAAGAAACTTTCATTGTTTGGAATTTTGAAACTTTCTCTAACTTTCTGTTCTTAACTCTTCAATCCTTTCGAGACCTAAGTTTCTACTATTATATTCCATTTAAATAAGTTTTGAGAATTGATGTTATTGCATGAATGCATCTACATGATTCCTTGTTCATCTTTGTGCCTATTCGAAAGAAATCATGTAAAGCTATTGTGGCCTAATCTTCAAGATTTCTTTGATTTTAATTGTGTTCTTTTTTAAAGAAGTCTTGTTACACTTCGGTAGCATTTATGTGTTTATTCTGTGGATAATTTGTCGTTAAACTTCCTTATCTATGCCACTTTTGCATTTCATAGACCTTTTTAGGAAGAGTTGCAAAATATTTTTCCTTGTGTTCTAGACGATCATTTGCTTTACTTGCCAAGTTCTTCTTGATATTGTTTAGAGTATCCCTCCTTTGGTTAATATCATTTCTAATGTTGCTCGTCTCTTATGGTTATTAGAAGGTACGAATTCGAGGATGAATCATTTCAAAGGTGGGGCAGATGGTATGACCTGACGTAGGTATGAGAACATGGAGAGCTTCCAAGGATCATTTACAAGGTTGAGAGGATGGTAGGTAGACTGAGAAATGAAAAGAAACAAGCTTGGAAGAGTTTGAAGCTAAAGAAGCCAGACCTACCATCTACTCTACCATTGACCCTACCGTCGCCTTTAGGATTCTGGTCGAAAAATTATTTTGAGAGTCTGACCTACTATCAACAGTAGGTCACGGGAAGATAAAGACATTGATGGTTTTTAACTCCTTTGACCCATCTTTTTTATTGTTGACTTTATTTAGACTTGTAATTAAGTGGCCTAAATACCCATCAACTTATCTTAATTAAGATTAGCCATTAGGGTTGGGAGTTAATGTTTTGGAACCCTATATGTATATATATTATTACTGCCATTGTGAAGAAGTTAGACATTGCATGAAGAATGAAAATTTGAAGAAAATTGAGAGATAGAACCTAAGGTTCTTGGGTTTCTCTTGCTTCCTTGTATATTAGGGAAATTATTTCCATTGTATAATCTAGTCAATCAATTCTTGAGTTCAATTCAAGAGTTCTTTGTGTAATTCCAAATCCTTTCTTTCCTTGAGGTGATAGTTTTGGTATAGCTAATGTTGCTCGAAATTAATGTTCTCCTTGTGAGAGATGAATAGATGAAGCCTCTAGGGCTTGGTGGATTCTCTCTATTGGTAGGAGATCTTTTCTTGCTCTTGTTTCTTCTTCGTTTGCATTTTACTGCAATTTGCCCTTGAAATTTCTCAACTTCTCAACAGAAGATTTTCAAGTAAGCTCTTGTATGGAGTTACATCTTGGGAGTGTCATTAGATCTCATTCAAGCCATGGGTGATTCATACCATTCGCACTTAATCATTCTATTTTTCAATTGATTTTCGGATATGATTTTTCTGTACTATTATTACATATCTTTATGGAATTTTGTTTAGATCATCAAGTACTTTCTCTTTTTCTGTAGCGAATTATATATCAACATATACATAAATTGACCTTTAATTGGAGGTTGCTCAGATAACAATTTGATGTGAATTCTCAATTTGATTGCAAATTGAATCCATCACCATCCCAAGATCACCTCCTTGTTGAAGAACTTCTATTGAAGATTTTGTAGCTCAAACACTCCACTAACGAACCTATGAAGAACTAAGCTACATAAACTCGATAGTGAGAGGAGGCACCTTTCGCAACTTGATAGCAAGAACCTTAAGGAAACTATGGCTGTAAAACTTAAAGTTCACAAATTAGAAGACCTAGATTTAATCAATTAAAGAAATGAGAAATCCTAGAATCAATTCAAGGAAAGAATTGGAAATGATCAATTGACTTGTATAGATTCATCAATCAAAGTGGTCTATTGCTCACCAACTAAGGAAGCAAACCCTTGGAAACTAATTAAGATGGGTTGAAGAACCCTAGAAACTAATGGAGAAAACTCTTAATTTCATTAATATTTAACTTGATTAGAATGTAGGCTATAAATCTATATTTATAATGTTAGGGCTAAAACCTACATTGACTATTGATTAAGACTCTAATAGACAAATTAGACCCTAAATTAAGAACTAAAAGTAGAGTTTACACATAAGAAGTCGTCCAAAACAATGCATTATTTGAAAACCAGGACCCTACCATCGAGGGTAGGATGTACCCAACTGCAGGCGGTAGGGTGTCTGCCATTGACACGAATTTGTCCAAAAACCTACCACAGATGGTAGAGGCCTACCGCCTAGGGTAGATCCTGTTCTTCACTTTCCTAGGCCTTTTTCACCCCCAACTTGCTCCATTGAATACTCATTGCTTAGGGTATAAATTATGAGCACCTTGGAAGGTTTTCCTTCATCTTCAAAGCCTTCATTCTTGTTCCTTAATCCGTTATTCATGGTCTCATCAATGAATGAACTCATTCCTTTAGCCAAACTATTATCATATGCCTTGATCTTCTTTGCCCTTGCTCTAGTGATTGGTCCATGAATCAATTCACCAGCTTCTTGGTTATCCCGATACATATCATTTCTTCTTAATTTTAATTATTTGTTTGTTCTTGATTTGAGTCGACAATCTTTATCTTTTTCATTCTTTTTAGAATTTCAAGACATTCTTGGAAATTTCAGAAACCTTCTAGAGATTTCTTCTTTCCTATTTCTTCACAAGAAATGTCCTTTTGAAGGCCACTTCTTTCTTAAAAAAAATCAATGATCAGACAAGATTGAGCTATGTTGAAATTACTATAGCTTATTTTCATGCTGTGTTTTCTAGATTTATTTCTTGTAATTTACATATCTTTGAATTTGTGAGCCAATTGTCTTAGTTTCAATTTGCAACGTCTTGGGTATACCTATAAGTGTTTTTATGTTCTTTTGGTGGAAATTAGACTCTGTTGACTCATACTCTTGAATTTATCTTTGATATTATGTCCTTCTACGTGTTCAATAAAAGTCCTCTTTGAATCTTTTGTTCTTGTCTATTGGAATTGCTTGCTTGATTTGCTTTGGGGATTTTCTTATATAGTGGGATCAATTAGTGACGAACTGAAGGAGGAATCTAGAGAGGCCCGTGGAGGTGTTGGGGGTAGTTGAGAATTTTGATGAGGAAGAGTTTTGTTCCCCTACATTACTATAGGAACCTTTATAACAAGTTTTAAAACCTACGACAAGGAAGCAAAAATTTAGAAGATTACTATAAAGAAATGGAGGCGGCCATGATAAGGCCAACATCATTGAACATAGGGAGGCTATAATAGTGAGGTTCATGAGTGGATTGAACCAAGATACAGCCCACACTTTGGAGCTTCATGCCTATGTGGAATTGGAAGAGATAATTCATGAAGCCATGAAGATAGAGAAACAATTGAAGAGCAAGGTATCCTTCAAAAATCCTTTTACTACTTCCAAACTTATGGCTTCGACTTACAAGTCTAATTCTTTAAGGAAGGATAACACTCACAAAGAAGCATTTAAGGATGGGTCTAATGGGAAATAAGAGAACAAGGATAAGACCAAGGTGGAGGGGGCACCTTGTAGAGATAGAGATGTCCAATGTTTTAAGTGCAAGGGATATGGACACTATGCTAGTAACTGCCCAACCAAGAAGGGCATGATCATTAGGCAAAATGGGGAAGCCGTATATGAAGATGAGGCCGAAGGCGAACAAGAAAATGAAGAATTGGATGAGAAATCTCCATATGAGTAGGTTGAGGGCTCTTAGCTTTCAAGCTTCTGAAGATGGATCACGTGAACAAAGAGAGAATATCTCCCACACAAGGTGTAACATTGATAACAAATCTTGCAACGTCATTATTGATAGTAGGAGTTGCACCAATGTGAAAGCACATATTTAGCAGAATAATTGAGTTTGCCAGCCACCAAAAACTCTAGAGATCTCTCTCTTTATTTTATATTTATTCTATACTCATAGAATTGTTAACATTTACTCTTGATTTTTATAGAACCCTTACTAATTTAAGAACCATGGATGAATTAGCTACGATGTCGAGGCAAGATACAAAGGATCAATTAAAAGTTGAAAATCATCAATCAATCTTAATACAGAGACATATCTTGACAAGCATCTTAATGTGGCTTTAGAATCATTTGAAAATTTACTTTTTCTTCTAGTGTCGTGTTTTTTGATTTTAGATTACATGGATGTTCAAAAGAACTTATATTTCCTGCTGGAAAAAAAAACTTTAATTGTGCTCTCCAGATACCAAAAGGGACCAAGGTTGCCCACACTGCTTCTGGCTGGTTTCTAAAGCTGGATCCCATTGCAAAGGAAGTTTTGAGCTGAAATCGTCAATATCCTTTTTTGGAAGATCAGAAATTTGATCCTTATGTTTGCTGAAATTACTATATTAGTTGCAATGATGTTAGTTCTAGTACTCCTTTCCAAGAGGTGCCAAGTATGACTGCATGAATATGATGTTTCTCCATAAAAAACAACAAAGGGTTGTACTTGGGCATTCTGACTTATCTAGGTTGGGAAAAATCCTTAAGAATAGTGTTACAAAAACTGAATATATAATGGAGTGCACGAGTAAACTGAGGCCATACCGGGAAGCCAATAAATGTGGTAAGATATATGACAATGAAAATTCATCATTTCTTTTTAATTATAATTATCTGTTTGTTCTTAAGCAGTCGACAATCCCTATTTTTTTCTTTCCTTTTTCAACTTCAAGACATTGTTGGAAATATCAGAAACCTTCTAGAGATTTCTTCTCTCCTATTCTTTACATGAATGTCATTTTAAAGGCAAATTTTTTTCTTAAAAAAAATCTACGATAAGAAGAGATGAATGCCACTTGAAGTCATTGATATATTTGAAGCGATGTTGCATCATCGAGGTGGAGCAATGCCCAAAAAGCATTTGTTTTTCAATTTAGAAATTAAAATAGCTTTTCAATATCTTTGCATAAATATAATTTATTTCTTGCACGTGCATGCACGTGTAAATATAAAGTTTAAGCACACATTAAAATTCAATGCATTGTGAACAAACTTGAGCTCACAAAAGAGTTTTCTCTCTTTATTATATATTCATGCAATCCTAATGGAATCGTAAACATTTACGATTGTTTTTAAGGAACCCATACTAACTTAAGAACCATGGATGAACTAACCACGAAGTCAAGGTAAAATAAGAAGATCTACTAAACGCCATAACCATTCAAGCAATCATAAAGCAAAGTCACATATTGACAAGGATCTTGATGTCGCTTTAGATTCATTAAGAAATCTTTTTTTTGCCGGTGTCGTATCTTTGATTGTAGATTACATGGATGTTCACAAGAATTTGTATTTCCTATTGAGAAACACTACAGTTGTGCTCTACAGACACTGAAGAGGATCAATGTGGCCCTCACTTCTTCTAGTGGTGTCTATAGCTAGATCCCATGGCAAAGGAAGTTGTGAGCCGAAGTCATCAATGTCCTATGTGGAAGATCGGGAATGTGAACCGTATGTTAGCCAGAATTGTTCTATTAGTTGCAATGATGGCACTTATGGAACTCCTTCCAAAAGAGGTGATAAGTATGAATGCTTGGATATAATATTTCCCCATTAACAACATTAAAGGGTTATACTAGAGAGTTCTTACATATCTGGATAGGAAGAAATCCTTAAGAATAGTGTTGCAAAGCATGAATACCTTGGGGAATGTACAAGTGAACTGATTCCACAATGGGAAAGTAATAAGCGTGGCAACATATAATTGGGTAAAATTCTTCATTACTTTTTAATTTTAACTATCCATTTGTTGTTGATCTGAGTTGAAATCTTCATCTTTTTATTTCCTTTTAGAACTTCAAGATATTATTTGATATATAAAAACCTTCTGGACATTTCTTCTTTCCTATTTTTCACAAGGAATTTCATTTTTATATAAAAGAAATCAATGATCAGACAAGTTGAATTACAAATGAAGTCACTAATATTTTTAGAGTGATGTTGCATTATCCAAGGGGAGCAATGCGCGACAAGCATCTGTTTTTCAGTTTACAAATTAAAATCCATTTTCAATATCTTTTCATAAATATAATTTCTTAAAATGTGCAGATATAAAGTTTAACCACACATTTAAATTCAATGGATTGAGAACAAATTTGAGATTACGAAAGAGTTTTCTCTTTTTATTATATATTCATTAAATACTCATAGGATTGCTGGCATTTACTCTATTTTTAAAGAACCCTTACTAACTTTAAAACCATGAATTCATCAACTACGAAGTCGAGGCAAAGTACAAAGGTCTTTTTTCCTCTTTTTTCTTTTTTTTTGGTCAAAACAAAAGTCTACTAAAAGCAGTAAATGATGCAAGCAAGTTGAATACAGAGCTATATCTTGACAAGGACTTGATGTGGCTTTAGATTCATTTGATAATCTATATTGCAGGTGGTGTTAGGTCTTTGAATGTAGATTAGTTTGATGTTCATAAGATCTTATATTTCCTGCTGAGAAACAACTTCTATTGTGCTCTCAAGAAACCCACAAGGATCACTGTGGCCCAAACTACTTTTGGTTGGTCACTAAAGATATATCTCATGGCAAAGGAAGTTGAGCCAAAATCGTCAATGTTCTTTGTGGTAGATTTAGAATTTGATCATTATGTGTGTTGAAGTAGTTGTACCAGTTGCAATGATGGTTCTCCTGGTGCTCCGTTCCAAAGAGGCGATAAGTATAAATACATGAATATGATTTTTCTCCATAAACAACAAAAAAGGGTTGTACTTAGAAGTTTTGATTTATATTGCTGGGGAGAAATCCTTAAGAATAGTGTTGTAAAGCATGAATAGCTTGGGAAGTGCTCGAGTTCACTGATGCCACACTGGAAAGCTAATAACCATTGCACGACAAATGACCAAGAAAATTCCTCATTTTTTTTAATTTTAATTACTTTTTTCTTGATCTCTATCGACAATCTTTATCTTTTTCGTTCCTTTTACATCTTCAAGACATTGTTTGAAATATTAGAAATCTTCTGGAGATTTCTTCTTTACCATTCTTTACATGAAATGTCCTTTTTAAGGCCACTTCTTTCTTAAAAAAATCAATGATCAGGCAAGATGAATGCAAAATGAAGTAACTAATATTTTTGAAGGGATGTGCATCAGTTAAGTAAAGCAATGTGCAAAAAACACTTGTGCTTTGGTTTACACATCAAAAATACCTTTTCAATATCATTGCATAGATATAATTTTTTTTATGCATGTGCACGTATGTAAAGATATCAAGTTTGAGCAGGCATTGGAATTCAATGCATTGTGAAAAAATTTGAGCTCACAAAAGAGTTCTCTCTCTTTATTATATATTCATTCAATACTCACTGAATTGTTAACATTTACTATTGTTTTTTAAAGAACCCATACTAACTTAAGAACCAATGATGAATTAGCCAAGAGGTCGAGACAAGACAAGAAATCTATTAATAATGTAAACGATACAAGATATCTGAATGCAGAGTCATATCTTGACAAGGATCTTGATGTGGCTTTAGATTCATTTTGACAATCTATTTTGTTGCTGGTGTCGTATCTTTGATTTTTCATTACTTGAATGTTCACAAGAACTTTATTACATGGATGTTCACAAGAACTTGTACATATTTTTTGCTAAGAAACAACTTCAATTGTGCGCTCCAGAAATTGAAGAGGATCAACTTGGTCCGCACTGCTTATGGCTGGTTTCTAAAGTTAGATCCATTAGCAATTGATGTTTTGAGCTGAAGTCATCCACATCCTTTGTGGCAGATTGGGAATTTGATCCTTATGTTCGCAAAAATTGGGGTATCTCCTAAGACTCCTTTCCAAAGAGGTGATAAGTATGATTGCATGAATATGATGTTTCTCTATAAACAACAACAAAGTGTTAATACCTGGGTGTTCTAAATTTTTCTAGCTGGGGAGAAATCCTTAATGATAATGCACTAGTAAACTAATAGCACACCGTGAAGCTGGTAAGTGTGGCAAGATATATGACCGTAAAAATTCTTCATTGCTTTCTCATTTAATTATCTGTTTGTTCTTGAACTTAGTCAACAATCTCTATCATTTTCTTTCCTTTTACGATTCAAGACATTCTTGGAATATCAGAGACCTTCTCGAGATTTCTTCTTTTCTATTCATCACATGAAATGTCATTTCGAAGGCTACTTATTTCATTAAAAGAAAATCTATGATCAGACAAGATGAATGCCAAATGAAGTCAATAATAATTTTGAAGCGTTGTTGCATCATCCGAGTGGAGCAATTCACGAGAAGCACTTGGTTTTTAGTTTAGAAATTAAAATACCATTTTAATATCTTTGCATTAATGTAATTTTTTTCATGCATGTGCATGCTTTTTTAGATATAAAGTTTAAGAACACATTTAAGTTCAATGCATTGAGATAAATTTGGGTTCACAAAAGATTTCTCTCTCTTTATTATATATTCATTCATTACTCATTGAATTGTTAACATTTACTTATGTTTTTCAAAGAATCCATACTAACTTAAGAACCATGGATGAATTAGCTACAAAGACGAGGCAAGATACGAAGATCTATTAAAAACAGTAAGCGATACAAGCAATCTGAATGCAGAGTCATATCATGACAACGATTTTGATATGGCATTAAATTCATTTGACAACCTATTTTGCTACCGGTGTCATATGTTTGATTGTAGATTACATGGATGTGCACAAGAACTTGTATTTCCTTTCCAGAAACAACTTCAATTGTGCTCTCTAAACACTGAAAAAGGTCAATTTTTCCACACTTCTTCTAGCTGGTCTCTAAAGCCAGATCCCATGGCAAAGGAAGTTGTGAGCTAAAGTAGTCAATTCCTTTGTGGAAAATTGGGAATGTGATCCATATGTTTGCGAAAATTGTTCTATCAGTTGAATTAATGGCACTCCTGGAACTCCACCCAAAAGAGGTGATAAGTATTACTGCATGAATATAATGTATCTCCATAAAGAAAGCAAGGCGTTATACTTCAGAGTTTTGATTTATCTGGCTGGGAAGAAATCCTCAAGAATAGCGTTGCAAAGCATGAATACCTTGGAATGTGTATTAGTGAACTCATGCCACACCGGGAAGCTGATAAGTGTGGCAACATATATAATGATGAAAATTCTTCATTTCTTTTTAATTGTAATTATATATTTGTTCTTGATCTGAGTTGACAATCTTCATCTTTTAATTTCCTTTTAAAACTTCAAGACATTGTTGGAAATATCAGGAACTTTCTAGATTTTTCTTCTTTCCTACTCCTCACATAAAATGTCCTTTTGAAGGCTACTTCTTTCTAAAAGAATCAATGATCAGAACATAGAAATGCCTAATTAAATCACTAATTTTTTTGAAGTGATATTGCATCATCCAAGTGGAGTAATGAGTGAGATGCACTTGTTTTTCAGTTTACAAATTAATATACCTTTTCAATATCTTTGCATAATTATAAGTTTTTACCTCTGCACGTGCGTTCATGTGTAGATATAAAGTTTAAGCACACATTGAAATTCAATGCATTGTTAACATATTTTAGCTCATGAAAGAGTTCACTCTTTTTAATATATATATTCATTAAACACTCATTAAATTGTTAGCATTTACTCTTTTTTAAAGAAACCATACTAACTTAAGAAGAATGGAGGAATTAGCTATGAAGTCGAGGCAAGATACGAAGATCTATTAAAAGCAGCAAATAACACAAGCAATATGAATGTAGAGTATGTTGCTTTAGATTCAGTTGATAATCTATTTGGCAGCCAATGTCATGTCTTTGTGTGTAGATAAGATGGACATTCATATGAGTTTATATTTCCTGCTGAGAGATAACTTTCAATTGTGCTCTCCAGAAACCAAAAACGATGAATTTGCCTACACTGCTTATGGTTTGTCTCTAAAGATATATCCCATGGCAAAGGAAAATGAGCCAAACTCATTAATTTTCTTTGTGGCAGATTAACAATTTGATCCTTGTGTTTGTCAAAATTGTTGTATCAGATGCAATTATGGCACTCCTAGTACTCCTCTCAAAAGAGGCAGCTAAGGGTTACATATAAATATTATGATTCTCCATAAACAACAAGAAAGGGTTGTGCTTGGGAGTTCTGATTTATCTGGCTGGGGAGAAATCCTTAGGAATATTGTTGGAAAGCATGAATAGCTTGGGGAACGCTCTAGTTAGTTTTATGCCACACTGGGAAGCTGATAAGCATGGCAATACATATGACCGCGAAAATTCGTCATTTCTTTTTAATGTTAATAATCTATTTGTTCTTGATATAACTCGAAAATTTTTATCCTTTTGTTTATTATCACAACTTTAAGACATTGTGAGAAATATCCGAAACCTTCAAGAGATTTCTTCTTTCCCATTCTTCACATGATATGTCCTTTTGAAGGCTACATCTTTCTTTAAAAAAACCAATGATCAGACAAGATGAATTCCAAATGGAGTTACTAATGTTTTTTTAAGCGATCTTGCATCATCCGAGTAGAGCAATACGCGAGAGGCACTTGTTTTCAGTTTACAAAATAAAATACCACTTAATTATCTTTGCATAAATATAAATTTTTTCATGCATGTACATGTGTGTTTAGATATACAGTTTAAGTACACATTTAAATTCTATGCATTGTGAACAAATTTGTTCTCACAAAAGAGTTCTCTTGAATACTCATTGGATTGTTAACATTTGCTCTTGTTTTTTAAAGAACCCATACCACTTAAGAACAATGGATGAATTAGCTATGAAGTCTAGGCAAGATAAAAAGATCCATTAAAAGCAGTAAATGATAGAAGCAATTTGAATATAGAGTCATATCATGGCAGAGATCTTGAGGTGGCCTTAGATTTGTTTGACAATCTGTTATTTCCCCAATATCGTGTCTTTGATTGTGGATTACATGGATGTTCACAAGAACTTGTATTTCCTGCTGAGAAACAACTTCAATTGTGCTCTCAAAAAACTTAAAAGGATAAACATGGCCAACACAGCTTATGTCTGGGTTCTAAAGCTGGGTGAAATGGCAAAGGAAGTTTTGAGCTGAAGTCATCGATATCCTTTGCGGCAAATTAGGAATTCGATCCTTATGTTTGCTGAAATTGTTGTATCTATTGCACTGAGTGCACTCCTGGCACTCTTTTCAAAAGAGGCGATAAGTGTGATTTTACATTAATATGATGTTCCCTATAAACAACAACAAAGGTTTATACTTAGGCCTTCTGATTTATCTAGCTGGGGAAAAATTTTTAAGAATAATGTCGCAAAGCGTGAATACCTTGGGGAATGCACTAGTAAACTGATGACGTTCTAGGAAGCTGATACGCTTAACAAGATTTATGACCATAAAAATTCATCGCTTCTTTTTATTTTAATTTTCTTTCTGTTCTTGATATGACTTTGCAATCTCTATCTTTTTCTTTCCATTTAAAACTTCAAGACATTGTTGGGAATATCAGAAACCTTCTAGAGATTTCTTCTTTCCTATTCTTCACATGAAATGTCCTTTCGAAGGCTACTTCTTTCTTAAAAGAAATCAATGATCAGGAAAGATGAATGCTAAATGAAGTCACTAATATTTTTGAAGGATGTGGAACAATGCACAAGAAGCACTTGTTTTTCAGTTTAGAAATTAAAATACCTTTTCAATATCTTTGCAAAAATATATTTTTTTTCGTGCATGTACGTGCGCATTTAGATATAAAGTTTAAGCACACATTGAGATTCAATGCATTATGAACGAATTTGGGCTCACAAAAGAGTTCTCTCTCTTCCTTATATGTTCATTCTTTACTTATTGAATTGTTAACATTTAATCTTTTTTTAAACAACCTATACAAACTTAAGATCCATAGATGAATTACCTTAAGAAACATGGCAATGTGATCCTTATGTTTGCAGAAACTGTTCTATCAGTTGCAATGATGGCAAACCCATGGAACTCCTTCCAAAAGAGGCGATAAGTATGAATGCATGAATATAATGTTTCTCCATAAACAACAACAAAGGGTTATACTTGGGAGGTCATATTTATCTAGCTAGGGATAAATCCTTAAGAATAGTGTTTCAAAGCATGAATACCTTAGGGAGTGTACTATTTAACTGATGCCACACTGGGAAGTTTATAAGCCTGGCAACATATATAACCGTGAAAATTCTTCATTTCCTTTTAATTTTAATTGTTTGTTTGTTCTTAATCCGACTTGACAATCGTCATGTTTTTATTTCCTTATTTTGTAACATCAGAAACCATCTAGAGATTTTGTCTTTCCTACTCTTCACATAAAATGTGCTTTTGTAGGCTACTTCTTAAAAAAGAAAAATCAATGATTAGACAATATGAATCCAAATGAAATCACTAATATTTTTTAAGCAATGTTGCATTATCTAAGTGGAGTGATGGGCGAGAAGCACTTGTTTTTCTGTTCACAAATTAATATACCTTTTCAATATCTTGGTATAAATAGAAGTTTCTTTCCACGCACATGCGTGCGTGTGTAGATATAAAGTTTAAGCACACATTGAAATTTAATGCATTGTGAACAAATTTTAGCTCACGAAAGAGTTCTCTCTCTTTAATATATATTAATTAAATAATCATTGAATTGTTAGCATCTATTCTTTACTTAAAAAACCCATACTAACTTAAGAACCATGCATGAATTAGCTACGAAGTCGATGCAAGATACGAAGATCTATTAAAAGCAATAAATAATAATGATTTTAAATTTTATTTGCAAATTGATCAAATGTTTCAAATCTTCAAACCTTCACTCACATGGACCTTTTGCCTTCAATAGGACTTGAATTAGCTCCATTGCCAGGGAAACGATAGGTATACCAATCTTATGACCTCTTGAATTCATGTAGCTAATCTTTCCTACTCACTCATCAATTTTCATAAACTCATCAATTGATTACAAAAGAAGCATAATAGGATATTTATAGAGAAATCCTTATTCCTCTTCTACAACCTAATGAGTATTAATGACAAAATTATCCTTTTAACAAAGTTAATTACAATCTTGGAAATAAAGAAACCATGAATTAATAAAAAAAAACTAAAGTTACTAAACATTGAAATTCTTCTCTTTAAACCCGAGGCCTACTGGGGACTTAGGGTGGGAACCTACCATCACTGATAGGCTCTATTATTTACCCTTTTAATGCTTCTTTTGTCGTTTATGATGGGCGGGAGCTTCTAGTTTGTTCCCATTGAGCTTCTTATGACTTTCATGTGTCTTGGAAATCTTGTAAACTGTTCCAAGGCTTCTAATTAAATCCAGAATTCCTCAACTGAAGTTTCAACCATTCTTTCTTCAATTACCTAGTTGCTCCTATGTAAATTGTTGAACAATCCTTTGTCGATTCATATCATACCCCCTCTCTTAAAAGGATTCGTCCTCAAATCATTTTTCCTTCAAATATGTATAAAGGCGGGCAACACCAGAAAGGATTGAACTATATAAGTATTGCTAAGAGTTAAACATTTAAATCTAGTGACATCTAAACAAAAAAACAACCAAGAACATCATAACTTCCTTGAATGGTCTATGATAAGCAAAAGAGGTGCAAACAAAGAAGTTCAAAGCTAAGCTACTCCAAAAGAACTATTCAAGAGCCATTGATGTTTTACAGGAATTCTCCAAATAAAAACACAATTAGAAGTATGGAAGTCTTATAAATCAAACATATGAACAACTTTTTCCAAAGTTTCCTTAAAGGGCCAATGAAATTGAAAACTTGAATTTGCTAAAACTTTAAAGGTTAAAAACATGAAGATTTGACAATAGTTTAAATCCCGATGAAGAAGTGTTCCTTCAAAAGTTTGAAATGTAGCTTCTTAGAAACAACTTCTTTGACATTCTTTCAAAAAGATGAAAAATATCAACATCCTTGAAAGATAAATAGTAACAAACGTTTGCATTCCTCTGAAATTTAATAGAATAAAAAATTTATGTTGGATTTATTTACTATTACAACTTCTAATTACTATTACAATAATCAGAATAATTGCAGCGGAAAAATAAGCCTAACTCTATTACATAAAAATATATTCCCTTCTTCTTCACTGTCGTCGATCCGAGCCGAGCGGGAAGCCAAGAAAACTGCACAAACCAGTTAGAAGAAAACGAAAAGAAATAAATAGAAAGAACCCTTACCTACAGCCGCGGAGCTTGTTCTACCGACGAAGAAACCAATGCCGAGACCGAGGCGGCACCGAGCAGCGGCGAGAGGCAACAAGCTGCGTCGAGGCGCCGACAATAAAAGATAATGGCAAGATCGAAAGGGTCCCTCAGTCACGGGCCTCAACAAGAAAAATAATCACCGGTTTCCTCTCTCTCTCTCTCTCTCTCTCTCTCTCTAACCTTTTGGCTCCCTTCCTCAAATACCAGAATAGCGATCGAATAGGGATCGCAAGAAGCCAACGATCGCAATGACTGAGGCAGCGGCACAAAAATCGAAGAGGTGGAGAAAAGTAGCGGCCGCAGCAAGCTATGGTAAAGAAAGGAAGAAGAAGAGACAGAGACGCAGTTGGCAAAACAGAGAAGAGAAAGAAAGAAAAATATTAAGAGTCGACTATGTGTGAATTGAGGAGACGAAGAGAGATACATAGGTCAAAGCCACAATGGGCATCCTGGGTTGGCCTAGTCTGACATCTCTGACTAGTTCAAAACCACTTTATCTTTCTGTTGAGGCCCATTGGATCATCATAGGGGATAAATGTGGCCTGGAAAAATAAAAAATATTGGGAAGAAAATAGGCCCAAATGCCCACAATCTCCGCCCCGAACAATATTTTTCCAACCTTCAAATGAATCAACAAGAGTCAAACTGTGTCAAAGTGAAGAAGATCCCTGCAAAACCTAAATTTGTTAGAGCTAACAATTTTAGTACCAAAGTCTGCAGGATTATTATCAGTACTAATCTTATCATGTCAACTAAACCACTAGAGACTTTTTCCCTAATGAAATGGTATTTAATATCTATATGCTTTGTCCATTCGTGATAGACTGGATTTTTACATAAATGTAAACAACTCTGACTGTCAATATAAATAATAGCTTTTGAATGTAAAACATGTAATTCATTCAATAACTCTTGAAGCCAAATAGCTTCCTTGATTGCCTGGGTAGTTGATAAGGCAACTACTTGCAATAGTTGAGATTTCCATGAGACGCAATTACCCGCTAGGGTAAAGAAATAGGATGAGGTAGATTTTCTACCATCCTTATCACTTGCAAAATCGGAATCGACATAACTAATTAGTTCAAAGACATCAGACCAATTGTGATAGTGTAAGCTCCTATCTATAGTTCAATTAAGGTAACGTAGCAACCACTTGAGAGCAGCCCAGTGATCCTTTCTCGGCTTAGACATGAGCTCAGAAGGCTTATAGAAAAGCAATGTCTAGTTGGATGGATATCATCAAATACATAACCGAGCCTATGGCCATTTTATAAGGGATATTTGCCATATATCTTTTCTCACTCTCGGTTTTAGGACAATTTTTGTCAAAAAGTTTGAATAGCTCGCTAGTGGGGTTATAACGGGGTTACACAAATGCATTGAAAATTTAGAGGCAATTTTTTGAAGAAAAGGTTTCTGAGATAGGAAAAGTGAACAGTCGGTCCTATCTCTAGCAATACTCATCCCATGAATCCTTGATGCAATCCCTAAATCCTTCACGTCGAATTCTGATTTTAACAAAGATTTCATATCATCAATCTTACCTTTATGTTTGGAAGCAATTAACATAGCATCTACATAAAGCAACAAATAAATAGCACTCTCAACATTATTACCAGAGAAATAAAGATAACTATTATTGTTTTTTTAGAGAAACCAACTTTTAACATAAAAGAATCAAACCTCTTGTACCATTGCCTCGGCGATTGTTTAAGTCCGTATAAGGACTTTTTCAAAAGACACACCATGTGTTCTTTACCTTTAACCCCAAAACCTGGTGGCTGACATATATATATATATATATATATAGTCTCTTCAAGATCACCATGCAAGAAAGCGGTTTTAACATCAAGTTGTTCATGATTGAGATTATAAAAAGTAACAAGAGAAAAAATTATCCTAATCAATTTTTATTTAACGACGGAAGAAAATATTTCATTAAAATCAATGCCTTGAACTTGTGAAAAACCTTTTGCAACTAGCCTGGCCGTAAACCTTGCAGGTTCATTAGCAAACTCAGGCTCTTTAATTCTAAAAATCCATTTGCAATCAATTAGTTTTTGTTTTGAGGGTTTTGGAACAAGAATCCAAGTTTTATTTTTATTTAAGGAAGACATTTCCTCATCCATAGTACGTAACCATAAAGAACGATTAGGGCTTTTCAAAACATCAGAAAAACACAATGGTTCCTTTTCTTCCACATAAGATGCAACAGTAAATGCATATGAAACTATATAAGAATAACCATATCTAGAGTGTTCCTTAGGCACTCTTCTAACCTAATCTCTCGATAGCTGGTAATCTCTAAGGGCTTGAGCTTGAGCCTCAAGATGTTCTTGTTCCTCATTAGAACCTTCTAACTCAGAGTTAAGGGTTTCAGGAAGACTAGGAGGATTAGGTATACTCCTTGTTGGTTTCAGGCTCCTACGAGGGCTCTAGAGAGGGTTCAAAGGTGAACTCCACCTCCACAGGAATACTACCTAATGTAGGAAAACTGGGTGAACTATTAGAGATAGGTTTATCCTTAAGACAGTATCGAACTCATTGAAGATGACATCCCTAATGATAACTATCCTCACTCCCGATTCACCTTTTAGCCACACTCTATAACCTTTCACCCCACTTAGGGTATCTATGAACACTCCCTTTTCTAGACCTAGGGTCTAGCTTACCCTCTTTCTTATGTGCAAAAGCCGCATACCCAAAAACTCTAAGGTTGGATAGGTTAGGGGACTTACCACACCAAAGTTCTATAGGAGTCCTAAAGTTTATGGCTGTAGAAGGGGATCTATTAATGAGGTAGACAGTCGTACTTACAACTTCTCCCCAAAAGGGTTTTGGGACACCTGAAGATACTATAAGACATCTAACCTTATCCATTATGGTACGGTTAATCGTCTCAGCTACTCTATTATGCTGGGGGTAATACCTAACTGTCATATGATGTAAGATGCCATGCGATGCATGCAAATTAGAAAACTTCCGCTTACAAAACTCAAGACCATTACCAGTCCTAATTGTTTTTAGTTTATTTCTAGATTGATTTTCGGCAAGGTGTTTCCACTCACAAAACTTTTAAAAAGTTTGATCTTTGGTTTTTAAAAATAAGACCCAAACATGCCTCGAAAAATCATCAACAATGGACAAGAAACAAACATTACCACCATAAGTTGGAATCTTTTCAGGTCGCCACAGATCACAAAACACATAGTCAAGTATTGCAGAAGACTTGAGTATGCTAGTTGAAAAACTGATTTTGTGCTGTTTTCCCAAAACATAATGGTCACAAAAATCCAAAGAATCAATTTTGTCACCACATAAAAAAATTTGTGTTTGCAAGTAATATAGTCCCTTCTTACTAATATGGCCAATCTGCCGATGCCACAACATAATTTTCTCGAGAAAAGTTTTTGAAATCAAAGCAGTTTAATTACAAACTGTTTTTCTAATAAGAATGTATAAACTTTCACTTTTAAAACCTTTTAGCATGACAACGTTTCCTTTGTAAATTCTTAAAATACCATTTTTAGATTTGAAAAAAGATCAAATGAATCCAAATAACAAAGGGAGATAAGATTCCCACGAAGGTCTGGCACGTATCTTACCTCAGTGAGTTTCCTAGTCATACTGTCATGCATTTTGATGAAAATATTTCCAATGCCTTTAACATCACAAACTTGATTGTTTCCAATGTAAACCTTTCCATGATTTAAGGGTTTGAAATCTAAAAACCAGTGTTTGTTGGGTGTCAAAGTAATGTACATCCAGAATCAAGAATCTAATGATCAACTACTTTAGAAAAAGAAGGGGAAAGGAAAACACACAAAACCTCTGAAAACATTGAATTACCATCTGAATCAAAATCATGGGTTTGGTCAATTTTATTACTCCTTTTACCATGTTTACGTTGTTTTTCATCTTTAATTCTTTTAAAACACTTATTTTTCATATGACCCTCCTTGCCACAGTAAAAATATTTCACTCTGTTCTTTTCTCGAGATTTGGACCTCCCTTTACTTTTAGCCCTGTCACTAAGAGGTTCCCTCAGGTCAACTCTCCCTCGCACGTAAAGGTACTCTCCGTTTGATTTATTTTCTTTTTGCAAAGTTAAATCTATTGATTTCAAAGCGTTTTTAACATCGGAAAGGGATAAACAATATCTACCATATTTAATGGCAGCTTTTACATCGTTATAAGAATCAGGAGAGGCATTTAAGAAAATAATAGCAGTATTTTCATTAGAGATTTTCTCTCCAACGTTTTGAAGTTCCAAAACAATTTTATTTAAATCATCCATATTTTCTGAAAGCGTTTTTGACCTGCTCATTTTAAAACTGAAAGGTGTTCTTTTAAATAAATTTTATTTGATAGAGACCTAAATATAATTTTTCTAATTTAGTCCAGATTTCAAAAGCATTGTCTTTTTCGTCAATTTCTCGTAAAACATTGTCGGTTAAATGCAAGGGGAGGCAACTGTTAACATCACCAAGTTTTTCGGTGAGAATTTCGCCTGTTCAAGATTCTAGATACTATTCTGGGCTACGAATAGCGGGTGCAATTTTATTTTCTACCAAAACTGCTTTCATCTTTGTCTGGCACATTACAAAGTCAGATTTGCCATCAAACTTGTCGGTTCAATTTTGGAACCGACGACTTTTAATGGCAAATAAGTGTAATTTAATGGCTTTAGAAAATAAAATACTTGAAAAACTTTTGTTTTCCCAATAAAAAAAAAACTACCGGTAATCATTCCTTTTTCTAAAAAAACGACGCAAATATGTGAGGCATGAATCCCAATAAACATAAAAAGCGGCAGCAATATATATAAATAAAACGAGAAATAAAAGACATAAGCATTCAAACAAGAAGATAGAAAAAGACAAACAAAAAAAATGTCGTAAAACAGAATAACAACAAAAATATTTGAAATTATAAAAACGCACCAAGGCACAGCAACTTGAAGTCTCACGAACTCAAGCCAGGCTTGGGTTTTAGATATTTTTTCTTAAAAAAAACAACAAATAACTGAAATCTCAGGCACACAAAAAAAACTGAAACGGCACAACAGAAACAATATCGGCAGATCAGGAAAAAAACAAAAAAATTAGAACAGCAACAAACGCAATGAACTGTAATGCGCTTCTGAGCAGAAGCAGTAAAACAAAATAGAAACACCAACAGAAAACCAACAACAAAAATAAGAACCGAGCAACATAAATAATAACTGAAAAGAAATAGAAGAAGTCAAGCAATACTTCACTGTCCTGACCTGAGAAACTCAACAGTTCCCTCAGATCTGGAGTTTTTCGAGAGGTCGCCAGCACTATTGAAGAGCACCGAAAAGTTGTAGTCGTTTCCGGGCTCAGATACCACTTGTTGGATCTATTTACTGTTACAACTTCTAAGTACTATTAGAATAATCACAAAATTTGCAGCGAAAAATAAGCCTAACTATATGACATAAAAATATATTCTCGTCTTCTTCACTGTCGTCGGTCTGAGCCGAGCGGAAAGCCAAGAAAACTGCACAAACCAGTTGGAAGAAAACAAAAAGAAATAAATAAAAAGAACCCTTACCTACCGCCGTGGAGTTTTTTCCGCCGGTGAAGAAACCAATACCGAGACTGAGGCAGCACCGAGCAGCAACGAGAGGCAATGAGCCGCGTCGAGGCACTGGCGGTAAAAGGTAACGACAAGATCAAAAAGGTCCCTCAGTCACGGGCCTCAACCAAGAAAAAGAATCACCGATTTCCTCTCTCTCTCACTCTCTCTCTCTCTCTCTCTCTAACCTTTCGGCCCCCTCCCTCAAACACCAGAACAGCGATCGAACAGGGATCACAAGAAGCCCACGATCACAATGGCCGAGGCAGCGGCACAGCAACCAAAGAGGCAGAGAAGAGCAGCGATCACGACAACAGGGTGAAGAATGGAAAAAGAAGAGGCAGAGATGCCATCGGCGATGCAGAGAAGAGAAAGAAAGAAAAGTATCAAGAGTCGGCTGTGTGTGAATCGAGGAGAGGAGGAGAGATAAACAAGTCAAAACCACAATGGATAGCCTGGGTTGGCCTGGCCCGCCCCGGCCCGACATCTCTGACCAGTTCAAAACCACCTTATCTTTTTGTTGAGGCCAATTGGATCATCATAGGGGATAAATGTGGGTTGGAAAAATGAAAAATATTCGGAAGAAAATAGGCCCAAATGCCTATAGTTTGATATAGGACCTCTTTAAAAGGATGATGATACTCAAAATGCACCATTGAAATGAACTTAGAAACAGTTGAAAATAAAGCAGAATAGTAGTTCTTTCGAAAATTAACACTTAAAATGAACAATTTCCTACACCATTCCTTAAAAGGTATGTGGTAGGAAGGATGTGTTTCAATAAAAGTTTTCCAAGACTTTACAAAGGAATCCTTTATGAAATTTTCTTCCATACAGGACCAAGGATTAGCTTTAAACATTCAAAGATAATTTTCTTCCTTGTTTCGAAAATCCATCGACAAGAAATCCTTAAAATGTAAATGGTAGAATTTCAATTCATAGGTGTTTTCTAACCAAAGGATCAAGGATTCCAAGAAATTTAAAAGCTTAATTTCTTTACAAGAGAACTCAATTTGATCATTCAAAAAGGCCGTAAGTTGCTTCAAAAATACAAAATCATTACGATTCTCCATGAAAGTATCAAGGAAAGAGGAAAAATATCCAACATTCTCAGCAAACTTTCCTACACACTTATCATGTAGAATATCAAGTAAAGCACATTCCAACCTCAAACCAACAACTATAGACTCAATGAAAGTATTATTCACCCATCCCAAATCACATGAAGGATTACACATAGAACCACTATTCAACAATGGATCCTCAAGAGAGGCATGATAAGAAAGGCATTTAGAAACATAAGGCACAACAAGAAAGAGACCACCACAAAAAAAAAAAAAAAAAAAAAATAGAACAAGCATCCCTAATTATGCTCACATGAGAAATGAAAGATGCAAAAAAAAACTTTAATTACTCATAATAAACTTCATAAGATAAGAGTGAAGGGTTAAGAAAAGGGCTTGCTGATGAATCTTTACAGCATAGTGATAGCTATTTTCCAACTATCTCTTCTTATTCTTCAAACTGCATGGTGTGGTTCCTTCAACGTATTGATGTCAAAGTGCAAGGATGCTCAAGAGAAATCCTATCAAAATTAAGTGCAAAAAGATACAATTTAATTTCCTTGAGAAAGTTATCGAAACATAGATAATAGGTAGGATCAAAGAAGCTTATTGTTTTGTATATGTTGTAGTCCAAGCTCTCTTCATTCTCCAAGTTATGTGTCAAAAAATTCTTCACACATGAAGAATCACTGACAAGAATAGAGTTACTAGGGTTAGTGAAAACACTCCCTACCTCACTTTTGTCAAATGCAACTACCTTTTTTTCTTTTTGCCCTTTTCTATACTCTCTTATTTTTCAATGAAGCATTTATTCTCTTTTGTTTTCTTACTTTTCTCAAAATCACTCATTTTTTCTCTTTCTCATACTAATCCTTTTTACTCTCTTTGAATATAGTAGACATGGAATCAAAGAAACATAATTCTTTAATTAATCTCTCTTTCTCTTCCACTCTTTCTTTTTCTTTGATTTCAATGTACTCTTCTTTTTCAATGCTCTTCTCATTCATGTTATCACAAGAATCCTCATTAGATATCTCCTTTCCAACATGTGTTTCAAGACTCTCTTCAATTTCAAGTTTATCATGTGGAAGCTCTTTGACCTTTGGATCTTCTTCAACAATTGATGGTGTCAAAGGTTCCACCTTTGCAACTCCTTGAGATGTCTTAGAAAGTTATGTATCCTCACATCCTGTAGGTTTCCTTAAGATCTTTTCCTTTTTCTCATGTTCAAACATTCTTACCTTTTCTCTCAACTTCTTTTGCTCTTCATAAACTCGGTGAGGTGCAAAAGAATTAAGAGTGAATCTCTTGCCATTCTTGGTGAAGTTGAAAGTTTCTTCTCCCATAATTTTTTCCTATCATATAGCCATCAGCTTCCAAATAACAAATACCCACTTGCATAGGTGACACATTACATAACCCATCATCTTTAAAAGATCCCATAGAGATAGACACCCATACTTTCTTGGTAACTTTTATCTCAATACAATCATTTGACCAATGACGTATGTGAGGACTAAGATATTCAAGAAGTGGCAAATTCAACTTTTCAAAAAGGTGTATACTAGACACATGAACACAACTAACACCATCAACAATAAGATTAGCAAGCCTATTTTGCACGTTGCATTTGGTATGGACAACATGTTCACTTTGATTTTCCCTCTCATAGGCATTTTCATCATACAAACTCTTAAGGTAAAATCCTCTACCATAACTATCATCACCAAAGTCATAACAATCATTAGAATCTTTAACAATGATAATGACCATGCTCAATATATTTAGTATTAACTCTTTCGTAACCCCTATAATAAACATAAGAAGTTGCCCATAAGATTTAGCATAAGAAGAGAAGTTATATAGCTTCTCCTATGCAAATTGTTGAATAATCCTTTGCCGATTCATATTAGATACAAGCAATCTGAATGCAGAGTCATATCCTGACAAGAATCTTGATGTGGCTTTAGATTCATTTGATAATCTATTTTGCTCATGGTGTTGTGTCTTTGATTGTAGATGAGATGGATGTTCATAAAAACTTATATTTCCTGCTGAGAAACAACTTCAATTGTGCTCTCCAAAAACTGAGAAGGATCAATGTGGCATAGATCGCTTCTGGTGGTCTCCAAAGATATATCCCGTGGCAAAGGAAGTTGAGCCGAAGTAGATAATGTTCTTTATGATAGATCCAGAGTTTTATCCTTATGTTTGTCGAAGTTGTTATATCAGTTGCAATGATGGCACTCCTTTTCAAAGAAGCAATAAATATAAATACATGAATATGATGCTTCTCTATGAACAACAACAAAGGGTTATACTTGGGAGTTCTTATTATCTAGTTGGGGAGAAATCCTTAAGAATAGTGTTGCAAAGCATGAATAGCTTGGGGAGAGCTCTAGTGAACTGATGCCACACTAATAACTCGTAAGCATGGCAAGACATATGACTGAGAAAATTCTTCATTTCTTTTATCTCGTAGTTCCTGCAGGGTGGAGATGATGAGGTCGGTAATTATCTATTTTTCTTGATGTGAGTTGACAATCTTTATCTTTTTCTTTCCTTTTACAACTTCAAGATATTGTTGGAAATATCAGTAACCTTTTAGAGATTTCTTCTTTCCTAATCTTCACATGAAATGTCCTTTTGAAGGCTACTTCTTGCTTTTAAAAAAATCATGATCAGACCTGAGGAATGCCAAATGAAGTGCCTAATACTTTTGAAGCGATGTTGCTTCATCAAAGTGGAGCAATGTGCAAGAAGCAATTGCTTTTTGGTTTACAAATTAAAATATCTTTTCAATACCTTTGCATAAATATAATTTTTTATGGGCCATATGTGATACGAATCCGGAGACTCAAGAACCTATGTAGTTGAAGCATGGACCACTCACTACAGCTAGGCGAAGGAACTCAAGGCACATGAAGTACATATAGGCATAGTTGTTTTCATGCATGAAGCTTTAAAGAACAGGTTCTGAAGATCAAGGGAAGGCTTCCAAGTTGCTCTCAACCTATACAATAAGCAAGGATCAATCAAGGTAGCAAATTGGATATGAAATGGCTAAGTGTTAGTGAAGGTCATTCACCTACTGCCGACGGTAGCCCTGCACCTACTATCACCGCTAAGCTTGCGGATGGGCCTGCCATGAAGACAAGGCACTGCTGCATCCAGTAGGTTGCACCCTATCGTTGGTGGTGGGGTCCTTGTTGAAATGTACCTATGCGTCCTTTAGGCTAGATTTTATTGTTTAAACATTATTTCCAGCTATTAATCAAGGGCTTGATGGGTATTTTGAAGCCATTAATCAATAGAGAAGTTAGGTCCAGGCCTTAGCCTATAAATAACCAATTATAAGCTTATTTGTAAGAAAGATTGATATTTTACTGAAATTTGAGAGAGGATTCTCCATTGTTTCTAGGGCTCTTTAACCCATCTTAGTTAGTTTGGTAAGGATTAGCTTCCTTAGTGTTGGGAATAATTGATTGCTTAGATTATAGAATCTATGGAATTCAATTGATCATCCAATTCCTTCTTCCATTTAATCTTAGAGTTCGTGTTCTTAGAATTGATTAAACCTAGGTCTTCTAGTTTGTGTAGTTTGGGTTTTGAGAATCCTATTTTCCTCAAGGTTCTTTCTTTCAAATTGGGAATGAGTTTTACCTCTCAATATTCGGTTTATGAGGCTTATATCCTCATAGGTTTTCTATTGGAGTGTTGAAACTACAAAATCCTCAGTTGAGGTTCTTCATCAAATGAAGTAATCTTGGGAAGGTGTTGAATCTAATCTACAATCAATTGAAGATTCACATCAACATGTGTGTGTGTATAGATATAAAGTTTAAGCACACACTGAGACTCAATGCATTGTGAACAAATTTGAGCTCATAAAGAGTTCTCTCTCTCTCTCTCTCTCTCTCTCTCTCTCTCTCTATATATATATATATATATATATTATATAAGATTTACTAAATACAGAGTTTACTAGAATGATCAATTTGAGTGAAACTTGATATGTGTCTCGAAGTCTCTATTGCAGAAAAATTGTGAATTAATATGAGCATATGTTGTATTACACGGATTCAATTCGAATGACATGTATGCTTAAATTCTTCCTTTGCAAGTGAGGAATATTCCTAAATTGGTTTCACTTTCTTTAGGTTCGCATTATTAGAGTTACTATCATTTTAGAGACAGAGTGTCATTCCCCTTTTTCCTGGAAAATTTTTTTAGTACTTTGTTTAGCCTATTTGTTTTGAATTACTTTGTTTTTTACTTCTAATTGTTTTCTTGAGTGTTTCTAATATTTTTTTATGATTAATAAGTTTTTGGTTCACTTTCATAGATTACATTCTTTGAAATTCTTACACCTCAAGTGTTTGAAAATTTGCCACTTTGAACACTTGTATCCAACACTGCTTCTGGCTGGTTTCTAATGCTAGATCCAATGTGAAAGGAAATTTTGAGCTGAAATCGTCAATTTACTTTGTGGAAGATTGGGAATTTTATCCTTATGTTTGTCAAAATTACTGAATCAATTTCAATGATGGCACTTCTAGTACTCCTTTATAAAGAGGCGATAAGTATGATTGCATGACTATGATGTTCTCATAAACAACAAAAACAGTTATACTTAGGTGTTCTAATGTATTTAGCTGGAGAGAAATCCTTACGAATAGTGTTGCAAAGCATGAATATCTTAGGTAGTGCACTAGTAAACTGATGGCACACCAGACTGCTAATACATGTGGCAAAATATATTTCCATGAAAATTCTTCATTTCTTTTTAGTTTTAATTCTTTGTTTGTTCTTCTGAGGTGACAATCCTGTCCTTTTCTTCCTTTAAAAACTTCAAGACATTGTTGGAAATATCATAAACTTTCTACAAATTTCTTCTTTCCTATTCTTCACATGAAATGTCCTTTTAAAGGCTACTTCTTTCTTAAAAAAAGCCAGTGATCAGATAAGATGAATGCCAAATGAAGTCACAAATATTTTTGAAGCAAATGTTGCATCATCCAAGTGGAAAAATACGCAAGAAGTACTTGTTTTTCAGTTAAGAAATTAAAATACCTTCTCAATATCTTTGCGTAAATATAATTTTTTTACGTACACATGTGTGCGTGTGTAGATATAAAGTTTAAGCACATATTGAAATTCAATGCACTATGAACAAATTTGAGCTCAAAAAAAAGAGTTCTCTCTCTTTGTTATATATTTATTTAAATACTCATTGAATTGTTAGTATTTACTCTTTTTTTTTAAAGGACGCATCCTAACTTAGGAACCCTAGATGAATTAACTACGAGGTCCAGGAAAGATATGAAGATCTATGAAAACTAGTAAGTGATACAAGCAATCTTAATGTAGAGTAATATCTTGACAAGGATCTTGATGTGGATTTAGATTCATTTGACAATCTATTTTGCTGTCGGTGTCATGTCTTTGATTGTAGATTACATGGATGTTCATAAGAATTGTATTTCAGACTAAAAAACAACTTCAATTGTGTCTTTGATTGTAGATTACATGGATGTTCATGAGAATTTGTATTTTCTACTGAGAAACAACTTCAGTTGTGCTGTCCAAAATCTGAAAAGGATAATGTGGCCACACTTCTTCTGACTAGTTTCTAAAGCTAGATGCCATGGCAAAGGAAGTTGTGGGCTAAAGTCATCAATGTCCTTTGCAGTAGATTGGGAATTTCGATCCTTATGTCTGTCAAAATTGCTGCATCAATTGCAATGATGGCATTCCTAGGACTCCTTTTGAAAGAAGCAATACGTATGAATGCATGAACATCACATTTCTCCATAAACAATAACAAAGGATTATACTTGGGAAATCTTATTTATCTGGCGGGGGAGAAATCCATAAGAATCGTGTTGAAAAGCATGAATACCTTGTGGAGTGCACTAGGAACTGAAGCCACACCGGGAAGCTAAAAACCGTGGCAAGATATATGATCGTGAAAAATTCTTCTTTGCTTTTAAGTTATATTCTCTGTTTTTCTTGATATGAGACGACAATTTTGATCTTTTTCTTTCCTTTTACAACTTAAAGACATTGATCGAAATATACGTAATCTTCTAGAGATGTCTTCTTTCCTATTCTTCACATGAAATGTCCTTTTCAAGGCCACCTCTTTCTTAACGGAAAGTCCATGATCAAAAAAGAAAAGGGATAAATGAAGCCACGAATATTTTTGAAGTGGTGTTGCATCATCCAAGTGGAGCAACACGCAAGAAGCACTTGTTTTTCGGTTTACAAATTAAAATACCTTTTCAATATCATTTCATAAATATTTTTTTGGGGCATGTGCATGCGTGTATATATATATATATATAAAGTTTAAGCACACATTGAATTCAATGCATTGTTAACAAATTTGAGCTCACAAAAGAGTTCTCTCTCTTTATTATATAGTCATTTAATACTCATTGAACTGTTACCGTTTACTCTTTTTCTTTAAAGAACCCATACTAACTTAAAAACCACAACTGAATTAGCTACAAGTCTAGTCAAGATATGAAGATCTATTAAAAGTAGTAAACGATATAAGCAATCTGAATGGAGAGTCAAATCTTGATAATGATCTTATGTGGATTTAGATTTATTTGACAATCTATTTTGCGGTTGGTGATGTGTGTTTGATTGTAGATTACGTGGATGTCCACAAGAACTTGTATTTCCTGCTAAGAAACAACTTCAAGACATTGTTGGAAATACCAGAAACCTTATAGAGATTTCTTCTTTTGTATTTTTCGTATGAAATGTTATTTTCAAGGCTACTTCTTTCTTAAAAAAAATCAGTGATCAGGCAAGATGAATGCAAAATGAAGTCACAAATATTTTTGAAGCGATGTTGCATCATCTAACTGGAGAAATACGGGAGAAACACTTGTTTTTTTGGTTTAAAAATTAAAATACCTTTTCAACATCATTGCATAAATATAATATTTTTCCAGGCATGTGTGTGCGCGTGTAGATATATAGCTTCAACACACATTGAAATTCAACGAATTGTGGACAAATTTGATTTCACAAAAGAGTTCTCTCTCTCTCTCTCTCTCTCTCTCTCTCTCTCTCTCTCTTTCTCCCTCTCTCTCTATGTGTGTTTATTATGCATTCATTAAATACTCATTGAATTGTTAGCATTTACTCTTTTTTCTAAAGAACCCATACTAACTAAAGAACCATAGATGAATTAGCTATAGAGTCGAGGCACGATACGATGATCTATTAAAAGCAGTAAACTATACAAGCAATCACAATGGAGAGACATATCTCGACAAGGATCTTGAAGTGGCTTTAGATTGATATGACATTCTATTTTGCAGCCAGTGTCGTGTCTTTGATTGTAAATCAGTATGTTCACAAGAACTTGTATTTCTTGCTGAGAAAGAACTTCAATTGTGCTCTCAAAAGCCGAAAAAGATCAATATGGCTCACTATGCTACTGGCTTGTCTGTAAATCCAGATCCCATTGCAAAAGAAGTTGTGAACCAAAGTCGTTAATGTCCTTTGTGACAGATCAGGAATGTGATCTTTATGTTTTCCAAAATTGTTGTATCAGTTGCAATTATAGCACTTCTTGTAGTCCTTTCCAAAGAGGCAATAAGTGTGAATGCATGAATATAATATTTCTTCACAATAAAAAAAAAGGTTGTACTAGGGAATTTGATTTATCTGCCTTGTGAAGAAATCCTTAATAATTGTGTAACAAAGCATTAATACCTTTAGGAGTACACTAGTGAACTGATACCACATTAGAAAGCTGATAAGTGTGGCAAGATATATGAGCGTGAAAAATCTTCATTTCTCTTTAATTTTAATTATCTATTTTTTTCTTTTTGTCTTTACCATTTTCTTTCCTTTTACAACTTCAAGACATTGTTGGAAATATCAGGAACCTTCTAGAGATTTCTGTCCTTTTAAAGGAATCTTCTTTCTTTAAAAAAAATGCATGATCAGACAAGACAAATGCCAAATGAAGTCACTAATATTTTTGAAGCGATGTTGCATCATCCAAGTGGAGCAATGTGTGAGAAGCACTTGTTTTTTGGGTTAAAAATTAAAATACCTTTTCAATATCTTGCATAAATATAATATCTTTTGTACACGTGCGTGCATGTGTAGATATAAAACTTAAGAACACATTGAAATTCAATGCATTGTGAACAAATTTGAGCTCATAAACTAGTTCTCTCTCTTTAATATATATTCATTCAATACTCATTGAAAGTATGAAGTTACTCTTTTATTTAAAGAACCCATACTAACTTAGGAAGAACAAATGAATTAGCTAGGAAGTTTAAGAAAGATACAAAGATCTATTAAAAGCAGTAAACAATACAGGCAATCTATGCAGAGTCTTATCTTGACAAGGATTTTGATGTGTGTTTAGATTCATTTGACAATCTATTTTACTGCTGGTTTCATGTGTTTAAATGTAGATTATATGGATGTTCACAAGAACTTGTATTTCCTGCTGAGAAACAACATCCATTATGCTCATAAGAAACCGAAAAGGTTTAATGTTGCCCCACACTGCCGACATTGTGATCAATTGATGAAACTCTTGGATCTTCCAATACAAGTATTCGAAGTAAAATCAGCCTAAGAGAGATCAAACCCTAGATAGAAGATGGGAAAAAGCTTGAAAAACCTAAGAACCATAATTCAAAAACTCTCAATTTCATATATAATAAAAAATTAGCCATACAATTATGCAATAAAGGGTATTTATAGAGTTTAGGCTAAAATTTAATCTAAACATAGTCTTGGGATAACCCAAGATCCATTAGGGACTTAATTAAAAGTTGTAAAGTGAATTAAAATATAAATTCCCGCCTAAAACTATGAATTGCATAAAAAATTAGTACCCTATTGCACATAGTAGGTCTTCAGCCCACCATGTCCAATTCAGACAGAAACCTACCATGGACAGTAGCTAAAGGGCCTACAGCCTGCGGTAGGGTCTGTTCTTGCCTCTCCTAGAATTCTTTCTCTTCTAATTTGCTCCATTGGTTGCTCAAAGTATAGGAATTGAACCATAAGTAACTTAGGAGGGTTTTCATCATTTTCCAAGCCTTCATTCTTGAACTTTAGGCCTTCCTTCATAGTTTCTTCAATTGCTATCATTAATCCGTTATCATCCTTCTCCTCAATTCTCCTTGCTCTTGCTCTTGTGATTGATCCTTGAAGCTTTTCATCTCCTTGACCATCTTGGTTCATATCATATGCCACTCCTTTAAAAAGACTCGTCCTTGAATCTTGACCTACATAAAAGATGGAGATAAATTAGGAACACTGAAACTAGCTATGACATGAAATCACCTGGAAGATCAATCTTATAAGCATTATCATTAACGCTTTCAAGAACTGTAAAGGGGCCATCGCCACGACTATCTAACTTTTTTTCCTTTAGAAGGAAAACATTCTTTTCAAAGATAAACCAAACCCAATCACCGAGCTCAAAGACTACACGTTTCCTTCCTAAATTCCTTTAGTAACAAGCTTCCTGTTGGTAGCATCAATAGCTTGATGAACTTTGGAGTGAATAGTTTTCACAAACTCCACATTTGCCTTCCCATCCAAGCTTGAAGTGTGATCTATAGGTAAGGGAACCAAATCAAAAGGAGGTACAGGATCAAACCTGTAGACAACTTCAAAAGGAGAGTAAGAAGTAGTAGAGTGATGAGCCTATTGTAACCAAACTCATTATGAGGTAAACAAGCCTCCCATTGGGGCAAGTTCTTCTTAAGGATGGCCCTAAGACGTTTGCCACTGGGTCTAACCACATCCGTTTTTCCACTAATTTTTGGATGGAAAGCTGTAGAATGTAACAAGTTAGTTCCAAGTTTCTTCCACAAAACATGCGAAAAATGATAAAGAAACTTAGTGTCACGATCCATACCAATATTTCTAGGTATTGCCATGGAATCGCACCACCAAAATAAAGAACAAATCCACAACATGACTAGCATCATCGGTTTTCTTACAAGGTATGAGAAGAGCCATTTTAGAAAACCGATCCACCACAAAAAATATAGAATACATGCCTTTAGGGGACCTAGGTAGTCCAAAAATAAAATCCATAGAAACGTCTACCCAAGGTTCTCTAGGAACATTCAATGGAGAATAAAGTCCATGTGGCAAAGATGTAGATTTAGGCTTTTTACATTGTAAACAATTACTCCCTCCATTTTTTTACTTGGTACGTTTCGAACGTCACACAAATTAAGAAAATATGGAATTAGAGAATTTTTTTTTTGTATATAGACTAATTACCCTAAACATAAATTTCTCGCCTAATTTGTTGATATTGAAAAAAATTAAAATTTGAAACTTGTATGGAATAATTAATTATGGCTAGAATGGGTATTGGAAAATGGGAAAAATTATTGGGTAGGAGTAATTAGACTTTTCCATGACAGGGATTGAGAGAGAGGTTGACATGTTGTAAAGGGTATAATGGGAAGATTTTGGTTAAAATCGAATTATTTTCAACATCGTGAAAAGTAAAAAAAACACGAGAATTCACACAATCTAAGAAGTAAAAAAGATGGAGGGAGTATCAATAAGCCTCTCTACATCACTTTTCATGAGAGGCCAAAAGAAATGTTAATGCAAAATGTCATATGTTTTGGGAATACAAAAATGACCCATCAAACAACCACAATGAACTTCCTTAACTAGCAACAATGTAGAGGAACAAGAAGGAATGCACAATTTACCTTCATGGTAAAGAAAACCATCATGTATAAGGTACTTTTCAGTAGGCACAACCAAACAAGCGTCAAATGCGTCCTTGAAGTCATTATCACTGACATATAACTCTTTTAGCATTTCAAAACCATGTTTTTGAGCTTGTAAAGTAGAGAATAGAGTGTACCTTCTTGACAAAATATCAGCTACAACAATTTCTTTACCGTTCTTGTACCTAGAGACATTTGAAATCCAAATCCAACCACCTTGCATGCCCTTGTTGAGCTTTTGTTGTCCTTTGAGAAACTTCAATGACTCATGTTTGGTATGGAATGTAAAATCTTTAGACTACAAATAATGTTACAAATGTTTCAACCTTTTCACCTGTGCATAGAGCTCCTTGTAATAAGTAGAATCATTCAATGCCTCTCTGGTCAACTTCTCACTAAAATAAGCCAAAGCCTCTTATTTTACATCAACACTCCTCCAATACAAACCCCCCAGGCATCACACTCTATTTCAAACACTTTCTCAAAGTTTGGTAGTGCTAATAGAGGAGCACTACTCAATCTTTCTTTCAACAATTTAAAAGCCTTTTCTTGTTTTTCCTCCCTTTTGAATCCGATCATCTTCTTGATTACATCTGTCAAGGGACTAATAACGATGCTAAAGTCCTTGATGAATCTCCTATAAAAGCTTGCTAGATCATGGAAATTTCTCACTTCAGATGCACTCTTGGGGGTAGGCTAATCCTTGATTACTTTCACCTTTTCTTCATCCACTTGGAGACATTGTGAACTCACCACATAACTAGGAAAGTAACCTTTTCCAAACAAAACCCACACTTTCCAAGTTTAGCATATAATTTTCACCTTTCAACACAAACAAAACTTGTTTAAGATGATGCAAATGATTTTCATAAGTTTTACCATAAATCAAGATGTCATCAAAGTAAACCACAACAAATTTTCTAATGAAATCCCTCGAAACATGAAACATGAGTCTTATGAATGTGATAGGTTCATTAGTTAGACCAAAAGGCATGACCAACCATTCACAAAGACCAAAATTAGTTTTGAAAGCTGTTTTCCATTCATCCCTTTCTTTCATGCCAATTTGATGGTATCTCGATTTTAAATCTATCTTTGAAAATATTTGAGAACCATGCAACTCATCAAGAAAATCATCTAATCTAGGAATGGGATGCCTATACTTGAGGGTGATGTTAATGGCTCTACAATCTACACACATGCCATGTACCATTATTCTTACATAGCCTTTGGGGAGCAATTCTTCTACTTGTCTTCTCAACTCCTTAGTCTCTTTGAGGAGGGTTCCTATAAGCCGGCCTATTTTGATGTGAACTGGTTAGACATGCAAGAACATCAAGGAGTTGTGAAAAGAGCCAAGGCAAAACAACTAAAGAGTCACAAGGATCAAATTGAGCAAGAGAAGTTTCAAGGCTTAAATTTTGATGTCCAGGACCTTATGGGGCTTAAATTTTGATGTCCAAGACTTTATGGGGCTTAAATTTTGATGTCCAAGACTTTATGGGGCAATATCCTAAAGTTTTGAATAAGTTAGAAATTGAAAATTCACCTTGGTAGATGGTTGGAAGCCCTTTCGTCCGAGCTGGAAAATTGCCTCCTCTTTTTGGAAATGTGTTGACTAGTGCTCTAGAATAGTCCAAATGTAACTAAAACACCTCTATTGTCTTATCAAGTGTATGTATAAGTTATATCTATCCTTGAAAATATGGGAGGGAAAATTCCTATTTTCTCCCTTAAGTCTCTATAAATATGTAGTCTTCCATTTTGAAGAAGCTAATCAAGAAATTTTTCAAGACAAAGGTTCTTCTCTTAGTATTCTTAGTTCTTAGCTTAGTTTTTATATCTTCTTCAAGGCTGAACTTCCTTGAACGAAAAATCACTTTGAATACTTCTTGAAACTTCCAAGAGCTTCGAGGTTGATCATCAAAATTCCTTCATACTAGTTACTACATTGTTGTAGAAAACTAGTGTTGAGGTCTTCTTTTTGTTTCATTGAGGTTTAAGCTTCAACATACCTTAGGTTGCCTGACCTTTGAAGAAAAGATTTTGTTTAACCCTTCTTGAGGTCTTAGATTTAATATATCCAAGGTTACTAGAAGTTTAACATTTTCAAGTCCTTAAAAAAGGCGCTTTCTCTCTTCTACTTGTTACACTTGTTTTGTTTGTTATCTCTCTCACTAGATAGTTGGCACCTCAAGGGATGAATAGGATTTGAAATTAAACTTGAACTCTTGAATTCGAAAGATTCAAGAAGTTTCTTATCAATAAAATATACAATAAAAGTACTTAATTTACATGGAAAAAGAAGAAATCTCCATAACCCTAGTTTTCTCTCTTAGAAAATTTTTATTGAGTATGTCTTGGTCCTAAAAGGCTACCAACAAACAATATTTATAGGGCCTTTAAAATTTGTTGTCAACCCTAGGGATTAGACAAGCTAAAAGTAGTTCACAAGACACTTAGAACAAAATATAAGTCTAACAAGTTTACAACACAAAATGAATAGTTAAAGGAGTTAAAAACTTCCCGATTTCCCCCTAAGCTGAGAACCTACCTGTGATGGTAGGTCCCGAACTACCGTCTGCGGTAGGTGGATTTTTCTTTACGCACTTTGAAACCCGAGACCTACCGGCGATGGTAGGGTGGAACCTACCGCTGGCGGTAGGGTCCAGAAATGGCCTCTCCTTTGGTTTTAAAGCTTCCAACCCTTCCAAGCTTGCTTTCTTGGATTCTTCCATTTGCACCCTTGAAAATAGAAAGGTTTTGGATCCTTTAAAGTCTTCTCGTTGTTCCTCTATCACGTGCTAAGCAAGGTTTTAGACCATGTTCTCGAACAAAGCTACTTCACCCTTGTATTCCTTTTCCATTCTCTTTGCCTTTGCTCTCATGATCGGTCCTTGCATCAACTCTACGGTTTCTTGCACATCCCAGATCATACTATTCTCCCCTCCTTTGAAATGATTTATCCTCAAATTCGAATGTACATCAAAAAAGAGAGAAGTCAGAGACATTAAAAGTGGCGCTAATATGATACTCACTGGAAGATCAATCTTACAGGCATTATCGTTGATCTTCTCAAGGACATGAAATGGTCCATCGCCCTGAGCATCCAATTTGCCTTTGCGAAGGTGAGGGTACCGTTCTTTTCTTAAATGCACCCATACCTAATCTATGGGTTCAAAAGTTACTTTCCTCCTTCCTTTATTCTTTCGGTAGCCACCATCTCGTTCTGCTTTTCAATTTCGTCACAAACCTTGGCATGAATGGATTTAACAAATTTGGCCTTTCTTTTACCATCCAACCTCATTTGATGGTCAATTGGAAATGCAATCAAATCTAAAGGGGTTAGTAGGTTAAAATCATAGACAACTTCAAAAGGAGAAAACATAGTAGTGGAATGACAAGCCCTATTATAAGCAAATTCCATGAATGGAAAACACTCTTCCCATTTGTTAATGTGCTTTTTAAGAATAGGTGTAAGAAGTTGCCCTATAGTTTTTTTCACTACCTTGGTTTGACCATCCATTTGAAGAAACAAACTAAAGCAAGTTAGTCCCTAGTTTCTTCCATAATACTTTCAAAAATGACTAAGAAACATGGTATCGTGGTCCGAAACTATGGTCCTAGGGATGCCATGTAGTCTCACAACTTCTTTAAAGAATAAACTAGAAATATGAGATGCATCATCCGTTTTTCAACGTGACATTCTTTAAAAACGATCAAAAACAACAAAGATAGAATCCTTTTCACAAAAAGTCCTCGAAAGCCCCAAAATAAAATCCATGGAAACATCCTGCCAAGGAGCCTTGGCAACCAGTAAAAGGGGTATACAAACCATGAGGCAACGATGATGATTTTGCACGTTCACAATCTATACAATTTTCCACAAATCTTTCAACATCTCTTTTCATTTTAGGCTAAAAGAAATGCTAATGCAAAACGTTATATGTCTTAGCTATGCTAAAATGACCCATAAGACCACCCCCATGAGCCTATTTAACAAGAAAATGCCTAATGAATCCACTAGGAATACAAAGTTTCCCTTCTCTAGACAAAAATCAATCCTTCATATAAAATTTATCACAAGAAGCGATCAAGCATGCATCAAAGATACAACCAAAATCAACATCACTAGCATATGAATCTTTCAACATTTCAAACCCAAGTAAATAAGAATGTAGTAAAGTGAAAAATGTGTACCTTCGTGAGAGTTCATCGGCTAGAACATTCTCCTTTCATTTCTTGTAGTAGATGACGTAGGGAAACGTCTCGATGAATTCCATCCATCGTAGATATATCTTGTTTTGCTTTTGTTGACCCTTCAAATTTTACAACGAGTCATAGTCAGTGTGGATGACAAACTCCTTTGGCCACAAGTAATGTTACCAATGCTTCAAGGTCTTCACCAAGGCACAAAACTCTTTGTCATACGTGACATAGTTCAATGTCGCTCCCGACAACCTTTCACTAAAATAGGCAATGCGTTTCTTCCCTTGCATCAGGACCCTTCCAATCCCTACCCCTGATGCATCCCACTCAATCTCAAACATCTTGTCAAAGTGGGGTAAGGTGAGGAGTGGAGCATTGCATAGCTTTTCCTTCAAGACCTTCAATACTAACTCTTGAGCTTCTCCCCAATTAAACCCATTGGTTTTCTTGATGAAGTCCATGAGAGGACTAGCAATGGTGCTAAAGTCCTTTATAAACCTCTGGTAAAAGCTAGCCAACCCCGTGGAAGCTTCTAACTTCGATAGCACTCTTAGGAATTGGCCAATCCTCTATTGCCTTCACTTTGTCAAGATCCACTTATAAACCTTTGGAACTAACAACATAGCCAAGAAAGGTTATCTTTTCTAAACAAAATTCACATTTTTCCAAATTTGCATATAATTGTTCCCTCCTAAGCACCAAGCAAACTTGTCTAATATGATCCAAATGATCTTCATATGTTTTACTATAGACTAAAATGTCATGAAAATACACAACAAAAAATTTACAAATAAATTCGTGCAAAATATGATGCATCAGTCTTAAAAATGTGCTAGGAGCATTGGTAAGACCAAAAAGCATAACAAGCCACTCATAAAGACCAAACTTAGTTTAAAAGCGATTTTCCATTAATCTCCCATTTTCATTCGGATTTGATGATAACCCGATTTCAAATCAATTTTAGAGAAAATTATGGAGCTATGTAATTGATCAAGCAAATTATCTAGCCTAGGAATGGAATGACGATATTTAATGGTCATGTTATTAATTGTCCTACAATCAACACACATACGCCGACTACCATCCTTTTTAGGGATTAGAAGTACCGGTACTGCACATGGGCTAAGACTTTCTAGGATGTGGCCCTTGGCAAGAAGCTCATCCACTTGTCGTTTAGCTTCCATAGTCTCTTCGGGTGAGCTCCTATATGCTGGTCGGTTTGGAAAAATAGCTCTGGCAACACAATCAAGTTGCTGCTTCATGCCTCTCAAGGGTAGCAATCCACCTCATCCGGGAAAACATCTTTAAACTCCTTGATGACACCTACAATAGCTTGAGATAGAGAAAACAATTTCATCATTAGAACACATGTAAGCTCCTTTGTACATAAGGAGTATGACGGTTTCTTTTGCATCAATGGCCTCACAAATGTGACTTTCCTTAGCAAAGAAACTCAACCTAGCCTCTCCCTTTCCCTCTTTTATCACCACTCTATTTTTCTTAGTTCTCGCTTGAATTTTCTCACTCTCTTCAATCTCTCATCTCTTATCTTTTTCCTCTACTTTCTTCCACTCCTTTATGTTCTACTTTTTATTTCCATCTCCCTTCCCTTCATTTTCACTTGGTCTTGATACACTTGGAATGGAATGAGGGGTTTGAGACAAATCTTAACACTATCCTCCTCAAAGGAATAGGTGTTCTTGTACCTATCATGGACGACTCTTCTATCAAATTTCCATGGTCTTCCAGGCAAAAGGTATCTGGCTTGCATAGGAACAACATCCCAAACGACCTCATCATTGTACCTCCCTATAACGAAGGTCACGAATACTTATTTCGCCACGTACTTCCCTACTATCATTTAGACATTGCAACTGGTATGGTCTAGAGTGTTTGGTGCTCGACAAACTTAATTTTTCCACCAAGTATGTGCTTACTACATTGGTGCAACTCCCACTATCAATGATGACATTGCAAGCCTTGTTTTCAGTGTTAAACTTTGTATGGAATATGTTCTTTCTTTGTTCACTTGACGCTTCTTCAAAGGCTTATGAGCTAAGAGCCCTCAAGACCACTAAAGTCTCTCCCTTATTTGGAGACTCTTTATCCAATCTTCAAGCTTTTGTTCAACTTCGGCCTAATCTTCGGAAATGACCTCTCCATTTGGCCTAATTATCATGACCTTCTTGGCAGAGCAATTACTAGCATAGTGTCCATACCCCTTGCATTTAAAGCATTTGATATCTCTAGCCCGACTAGGAGTCCCCTCCACCTTGTTCTTATCCTTGTTCTCTTCCTTCCTCTTAGACCCGTCTTTCAATGCAATCTTGGGTGTATCATCCTTTCTCAAAAGGTTAGGTTTGTAGGTTGAGGCCACTAGCTTGGAATTAGTGAAAGGATTTTTGAAGGATGCCTTGCTCTTCAATTTGCTTCTCTATCTTCATAGCCTTATGAATCGTTTCTTCCAATTCAACATATGCTTGTAGCTCCAAAGTGTGAGCTATGTCCCGGTTCAAACCACTTATGAATCTTTCCATTGCAGCTTCTCTATCTTTAATGATATTAGCCCTTATCATAGCTACTTCCATCTCCTTGTAGTAATCTTCTAAACTTTTACTCATTTGCCGGAGGTTTTGTAGCTTGCTATAAAGATCCCTATGCTAATGTGGGGGAATAAATCTCTTCCTCATCAAGGTTCTCAATTCCTCCCATGTCTCCACCAGTCTCTCTAAGTTCCTCCTTCGATTTGTCACAATTGATCCCAACATATGATGGCATGGTCGGTGAACTCTACCATCACTAATCTCATCTTGTAAGGTCTGAGTAATTGTTACAATCAAAGAAAAGCTCCACTTTTTTCCCATTTAAGGTAAGCTTATGGATCGCTCTTCCCTTGGAATGGAGGAATTTTAAATTTAATCCTTCCAAATTCATTTCCTCATAGTAACCCTCTTCATCTATTTCTAATTCCCGGTCATATCTATCTTGTCCGCCATAGTATCTTTATTGTTTCCTTGGAATTCTCATGAATTCTCTTTTAAGTCCTCTTCCCATATCCATTCCATTCCTTCCCCCTCTAGCACCAACCTTCCTCCACCTTTGGTTCCCAAAGATTGGAAACTTTCTTTGAAATTTTGGGATAGGTGATCCTTAAATCCAAGATTGGCATAAGGAGGGCTATCTTCATCTCTCATAGTTTGCCTTGGAGTAAGGTTTTCATAATTGTGAAATCCCCGCCTTTGACCTAATGTCGATTCTTTCGATCAATTCGGACAGACAATACCCCAATATTCCTTTCAGTGTTCCCCATTTGTTGTTGCAATGACCTCAGAGTACCAACAACCTCTTGCATAAGATGATCACTTGGTCCCTCATTATGATTTCAGCTTTGTTCCTCTTTATGTGACATATTCAAGATTGATGGATCTTAAAGGTACTTACAAAACAAGCAAACAAGTAATAGAAACAAGGACCTCACTGCTCCCTAAGTGTTTCGCTCAATTGTAATGGCTCTCAACTCTCGTGTTTGTGCTCACTCTCTTTGGCTTTTATATCAATGTGCTCACCCTCTTTCCTTTTTCTTTCTCCTCACCACTAGAGTTATCTAGTGATTTCTAAAGCTTCCAAGTTATAAATATTCCCAAAGAAAAATCATGCAAGCAACTCTTGATAGATACGAACAAAGAATTCAAATAGAAATTTTGTCGAGCATGTGGAAGGCATAGAATGTCAATGAAAACAAAAGTTCAGTAGTATGAGTCAAGAAATGAGTCTAATTTCCATAAAAAGATCAGCAAAACAATTATGATTATATCCCAAAAAAGTTGCAAATTCAAATCTAAGATAATTCGTTCACAAACAAAAGATATATAGAGTACTAAAAATCAATTCCAGAAAACAGAGCTGAAAAACCAGCTATATTAATCTCAACATAACTCCCTCAATTCTCAACCAAAAAGGCTCAAATTTGTCGCAAAATCTTCAAAATGGAATAACCTTTCAATCAACACTGATTTCATGCAATTAGAATTTCAATATATTTTTGAATTCACTCTTTACCCATAAATTTTGCTGGCCGAAAATTTTCCAGATTTCTTGCCTTTTCTCAAATATCATCAATGGCTTTTTCTTAAACACAAAATTGACAAATAACCATAAAAAACTTCACCTCATAGAGAGCACAGCTTTGAAACCACATGGTATGATCCTTCCAAACATTCCTTGAGGATCAAATACTCCGAACAATTAAATTCCTTATAGAGGATGCCCTTGATGGTTTGTCTTGAAGTAGTGAAGAGCATAAACACAAAAATTGCAGCAAAGATAACAAAGAAGAAAACAACTAGAACTCCTTATATGAATAGGAGAATCAAGAAACTTGAATTAAGCCTCACCTATCCTCCACAATTTAAGAAGCGCCTAAGATCCAAGTAACACAAACTAGACAGTTGGCATCTCAATGGATGAATAGGATTTGAAATTAGGCTTGAACTCTTGAATTTGAAGATTCAAGAAGTTTCTTCGCAAGAAATTATACTACAGAAATACTTAATTTACATGGCAGAAGAAGAAATCTCCATAACTCTAGTTTTCTCGCTTAGAACTTTTTCATTGAATGTGTATTTGCCCCAAATGGTTGCTAACAAAAGAGTATTCATATCGGTCTTTAAAATTAGTTGTCAACCCAAAATTAAATGACTAAAAAGAATTTAAAAGACATATTTGATGATTGTTTGATTGTGCCTAATGAAAAGTATCTCACACATGATGGTTTTCTTTATCATGAGGGTATATTGTGCACTCCCTCTTGTTTTACTAGATTGTTGTTGGTTAAAGAAGCTCATTATGGTGGTTTAATGGGTCATTTTTCATTACTAAAAATATGACATATTGCATGAGCATTTCTTTTTGCCTCATATGATAAAAGATGTTGAAAATTTTATTGGTAATTGCTTAGAATGAAAAAGAGCTAAATCTACAACTTTACTATATGGTCTTCATATTCCTTTAGAAGTGCCTAAGTAAACCTTGGGTTTATATATCAAGGGCTTTATTCTTGGTTTGCCTACATCTCCTAAGGGCATGGATTCTATATTAGTAATACATTGGTTTTCTGCAACGAAATACTTCATAGCTTGCAAGAATACCAATGATGCTAGTCATGTAGCAGACCACTTCTTTACTTGGGTTGTGCGATTGCATGGTATACCTAAAACTATTGTTCCGGATCATAATAGCAACTTTCATAGTCATTTTTTGAGTGTTTCGTGTAAGAAGCTTGGAACTAACTTGTTGCATTCTACAGCTTGCCATCCACAAACTGATGGACAAACAGAGGTGGTTAAAAGAACTATTGGACAACTTCTTAGGACCATTCTTAAAAAGAACTTGTGCCAATGGGAAGAATGTTTAGCACCTATTGAATTTGCATACGATAAACCTCGTCATTCTACTATCTTACTCTCCTTTTGAGGTTGTCTATCAGTTTAATCCTCGAACTCTATTTGATTTGTTGCCTTTATCTATATATCATATATTGGTCATGGATGGAGAGAAGAAGGTGGACTTTGTTAGGGCTATACATCACAAAGTCCATGATGCCATTGAAGCTTATACTAACTAGAAGCTTCTAGCTCAAAGGAATATGAGAAGGAAACGTGTGGTATTTGAACCCGATGATTGGGTGTGGGTTCATCTTCAAATAGAACGTTTTCCTTCTCAAAGGAAAACAAAGTTAGATAGCCGTGGTGATGGTCCCTTTTCAAGTTCTTGAAAGCATTAATGATAACGCTTATAAGATTGATCTTCTAGGTGATTATAATGTTAGTACTATCTTTAATGTTTCTAATTTATCTCCATTTGATGTAGGTCAAGATTCAAGGATGAATCTTTTCAAGGGAGGGGCAGATGATATGAACAAAGATGGTCAAAGAGATGAAAAGCTTCAAGGACCAATCATAAGAGCAAAAGCAAAGGGAATGATGATAAAGTTGGTCATAGATTTGTGATAACAGTTGAAGAAACTATGAAGAAAGGCCTAGAGTTCAAGAGTGAAGGCTTGGAAGATGATGGAAATCCTCCTAAGTTGCTTATGGTTGAATGCCTAAACTTGGAATAACCAATGGAGCAAATTAGAAGAGGAAAAAAAAGCAAGGAGAGGCAAGAATAAAGCCTACCACATGTGGTAGGCACTGTACCTATCATCCATGCTAGGCTTCTGCCTAAATAACATCTTGGAAAGTTGAACACCTATTGCCGTTAGTAGGACACCCTATGGTCGATGGTATGGTGCTGCTAAAATGTAATGCGCTGTTTAAGTGGGAATTGCTATTTTAATTCAATTAACAGTTTCTAATGAAGTCCCTAATTGGTCTTGGGTTGACCTAAGACCATGTTTAGATTAGGGTTTAGCTTAAACTCTATGAATACCCTATTATAGTCTAATTGTAAGACTAACTGATGTATTTATGAAATTGATAAGTTTATCTCTAGGGTTCTTAATCTTTGAAGCCTTCTCCTAACTTCTATCTAGGGTTTTATCTTGATTTTACTTGAGACACTTAGATCGTGAGGATCCAAGGGTTTCTCTAATTGATCACAATTCCTTCTCTAAGATATACACATCATTGTTTTTGTCTAGGTTAGCTCTTTTCTACACAAGCTAATTATGTGAACCAAGATGGTCGAGAAGATGAAAAGCTTCAAGGACCTATTATAAGAGCAAGAGCAAAGAGAACGATGATGAAGTTGCTCATGGATTGTTGATATTAATTGAAGAAACAACAAAGAAAGGCCTAAATGTTCAAGATTGGAGGCTTATGAGATGTTGGAAATCATCCTACGCTGCTCATGGTTCAAAGCCTAAAATTAGAGCAATCAATGGAGCAAATTGGAAGAGAGGCAAAAATTGAGCCTACCATGGATGGTAGGCCCAATGCCTACGATCCCTAGTAGGCTTCTACCTAAACAGGACTTATTAGCTTAAGACCTACCGCGTACCGTAGGGTATACCCTACCGTTGGCGGTAGAGTCCTAGTGGTTGTGAACAATGCATTGTTTTGGCTAGCTTTTAATGTTTAAACTCTATTTTTAGTTGTTAATTTAATTGGTCTTTTAGAGTCTTAAGGCAATAGTAAACATAGGGCTTAGTCTATAGTCCTAACACTATAAATGTGCATTTATAGCCCATTTGGTATTGAACTTTGATGATATATGAAAATTGAGAGTATCCTCTTAGGCTTCTTAAGTTTTAAGGCTTTCTTCTTGAACTTCATCTAGGGTTTGATCATATTTTAGATTGATTCTTTTGAATATTTTGATTGGGTTGATGCAAGGGTTATAATTTGATCCTAATTATATGATAATTACATTCTTATGATTTGTCTAGAGCTTAGGTCTTCTTCATTTGGTCTAATTTGGTTCAATTGATCTAATTAGGTAATAGATAACCAGATCCGTTGTTCTCTTAGCAATTGAAGAAAAGATCCTCTTCGTGTTCATATGTTAATGATTTGGATTAAATTATGGGTGAGTGTTGTTGAAGAAGATCAAGTTCTATTGAAGGAAAAGATCCTTGGGAGGCTTAATTGAAGATTTGATCCTTTCACGACAAGATTCATATAATTTGGTATCAAAACACCTTTAATTTAAGCTCATTTTATGTGTTATTTCATTGTAAAGTTTGTGAAAACAAGAAAAAATATATATGTGATAGGTGATGATATACAAAAAAATACATGAAGAACATGCAATTCTTGGAAGAAAATTTTATGCCATAAGTTTTGCTTGATCCAAAGTATAATTGTATTTTTGAGCTAAAATTTGATATGGATTTCATCATCCATGAGTTAAATTTCAATTGCAATTGGTTTCACTCAATTTGGACTTAATTTGATAGATCAATGCAATAAAAAGTTAGAAAGTATCCAAAAATCAGATCTGTTTCGAAAGTGCGAATTCATCTGTCATATCTTGTGTTTTACTCATTGAATTCAATTGAAGCGTGTGGTCAAATTCATCCACTTCGAGCTTTTCCTTCTGTCTAAACTAGTCATACTCTATGTGTAGTTGTATTTTGTGAGATATCATCGTTTTAATCACAAGGTATCAGTGACCCCCGTTTCTTGTAAAATTTTGCTTAGAACTCATACTTCTTTGCTTAACTTAGTTTTGTTTTGATTAGTTGTTTGTGGACTCTAATTGATTTGTTTCTGTGTTTATACTTTTTTTGTGATCAAATTGATATTTTTGGCTCTTATTGCTCTTGGATAATCTTTGAAACTCTTACATATTGAGTGTTTACTAAAATTACTCTTTGCACTTCTCTTACTACTTCAAATAAGTGTTTTAATTGAAGTCTATCATTGATTGATTACCTTTGGTGGTTGTGGGGAAGAACGTTTGATGACTCAAAGAAATTTTATGGGGTGAGAGTTTGGAAAAGGCAAGAGGGTGAGCCTATTATTATAAAAGCCTTAAGAGAGCCAAACACGAGGGCATTGAGTAATTATTACCATAGAGCATACACTTAGGAAGTGTTCGTGAGGTCCTATTTTTCTTGTTTGCTTTGTTTAATTTGTAGGTTTACAATGTTTACGGATGGTCATTTACCTACCTCATCTCATCAAGAAGGCACTAGTGATCCTACAAGGATGAACTTGAATAAAACTTAAAGATCCATGCAACAATCTATTGAGGGCTTGGAAAGACAATTCCAAGGTGTGGCAAGAGATGTTGAAGAATTAAAGAAGGGAAAGAGAAGTGCAATAATAGAAAAGTTGTGGACAATCTTGGAAGAGTTCCTTCACCTAATCATCGTTAGCCTTATGTCAATGTATCTCCTTATGTATATTATGACATGATGGCTTAAAGTTCCTATCTATCTCATAAAAGTGGATACCAAGGAAGGTAACCCACTAGAGGTAGAAGAAGAGGAGGTCCAGGAGAAAGGGGATACAATAGACCAAAAGAAGATGTACCAAGACATGAAGCATGACATGAAGATATCTTATTTGAATATTATGAAGAGAATCCTAGTGTTGACCTAGCATACTTTGGTGGCTAATATGGCGGACAACAAGGGGATAAAGCCTTAGAAAAGATCAAGTGGAAGATACCTAGCTCAAGGGGGAAAGTGATCAAAATATGTTCCTTAATTAGGAGCGTCAAGTGGAGAATCTCTTTATGGTGAGAAATTATAATGACAATGTTAAGGCTAGGTTAATCATTGCCGAATTTCCAGGTTATGCACTTAATTTGTGGGAAAGGATTGTCACTCAAAGAATAGAAATGGAAGGCAACCGATTGAAACTTGGGCCACATTGAAGACTCTTATGAGAGAAAGATTTGTATCGGAGCATTATTATTGGGAGAATAACTACAAATTGATGACTTTTAGGCAAGGTAGCAAAATTGTTGAGGAATATAGGCAAGAGATGGAGTCATACACTTTGAGGTTGAGTTTGGAGGAGGACAAGGATGCTTCTATTGCTAGATTTCTAAGTGGTCTCAATAGGGCCATTGCTAATCAATTAGAATTGTACCCATACCCCACTTATGAAGACACGTGCCATTTAGCAACAAAGATTGAGGTCAAAGAAAAAGAAGTGGTTTCTCTAAAACTACTCTTCCTTCTTCAAGAAATATGGTGTCTAAACCTCAAGCATCTACTTTCAATGGTCGGCCAAAGAATGATGAAGCACCTAAGGTGGATTTCAAAGATAATTCTAAGCCTAAGGTGGAAGAGAAAGGAAGATTGATTACTAGGTGCTTCAATTGCAATAGATTAGGACATATGGCTATCAGGTGCCCTACCAAGAGGAAGCTGCTTCGTGTTTGGTGACTATAAGGCTTTGACTACTCAAATGATTGAAGATGACTAAGCACTCAAAGGGAGAATATCTTTCATACCAAGTGCAAGGTGGAAGGTGTACTTGCTAACCTCTTTATTGATAGTGATAGTGATATGGATCAGGAGAGCCAAGAACCTATAGAGTTGAAGCATGGACAACTCACTAGAGCTTGAGTGAAGAAACTTGAGATTCAAGATGTAAATGTGGGTCATGGCATGGTTGTTTACATGGAGGAAGCTTTAAGGAACAAGCTTGAATGGTTTGAAGATTGAGGGACGACTTTCAATTCGCTGTCAATTTGTATAATAAGCAAGGATCACTCAAGGGAGCAAATGGATGTGAAAATGGCTAAGTGTTGGAGAAGAGATACCTACCAGCGAAGGTAGCCCTGGCCCTACTGTCGCTTGTAGGCTTCTGGAGGGAAACAACATGGAAGATAATGCCTACCATCGCTTGTAGAGTCTTGGTGGAGAAGTGCCTAAGCGATTTTGTTGTTTGAACTTTATTTCAAGCTATTAATCAAGGGCTTATTGGGTGTTTGGAAGCCATTAATCAACATCTTATTTAGGTTTACACCTTAGCCTATAAATATCCAATTTATAAGCTCATTTGAAACTAACATTGATATTTTGCTGAAATTTGTGAGAGGAACTCTACATTGTCTCTAGGGTTCTTCACCCTTCTTAGTTAGCTTACTAAGGGTTTCTTTCCTTAGTTTTGTGAACAATTGAATGCCTAGATTTTGAATCTATGGATCCAATTGATCATCTAATTTCTTCGTTAATTGATTCTTAGAGTTTTTGGTTTATGAGGCTTAGATCCTCATAGGTTTTCTATTGGAGTGTTGAAACTACAAAATACTCAATGGAGGTTCTTCATCAAAGGAGGTGATCTTTGGAAGGTGGGGAATCCAATCTACAATCAAATGAGGATCCATATCAAAGTGGCATCGGAGTAACCTCCAAATGAAGTTCATTTGTGTTGTATGTTTTTAAATTCGTTGAAAATAAAAAGAAGAAGTACTTGATGATCTATGAAAATTTCCATGAAGATCATGCAATAGTAGTACATAAAAACAGATCCAACAATTAATTTCAAAATATACTAAATAATTGAGAAATTAATTGATGATTTGTGCTAAAAATGTTCTCCCTCGAGTTAGGGTTCAGTTGAAATACGATTTACTCAATTTGGAGTTCAATTGATTGATCAATTTGATTGAAACTTGAAATGTACTTCATAGTCTCGCATGCAGAAAAGTGTAGATTAATCTAAGAGTATCTTGTGTTAAACTGATTCAATTCTAGTGAAATTTATTAATAAATTTATCCTCATCAAAGGAAGAATCTTCCCAAATTGGTTTCACCTGATTTATATTCGTACCTATCGACTTATCATCATTTTAGTGACATGGTGTCATTATTCCCTGTTTCTTGGAAATATTTTTTTAGTACTCTTGTGTTCTTTGTTTAGCCTAATTGCTTTGAATTGCTTTGTTTTTTATTTTCAATTGTCTTCTTGTGTGTTTCTAATCTTTTGTTTATGATCAATTATGTTTGCTGGCTCTTTTCCATATATTGCATTCTTTGAAATTCTTACACCTTAAGTGTTTGAAACTTTGCCTCTTTGAACACTTATATCCAACTTAGTGTATTGATTGATTTACTTGCTTGGGATTGTTGCTCTTGGTTTGAGTTGGTTAAGAGGTTTGAAGAATCTTATAAAGACTTGAGTGTTGAGTGTTTGGAAAAGGCAAGAGGGTGAGCTTATATTAATAAAAACCAATAAAGAGTGTTAAACACGAGTAAATTGAGTGATCATCAAAGAGTGTATACACTTAGAGAGTGATTGGGAGGTCCTTTTGTTTTGTTTTGTTTGTTTAATTTGCAGGTATAATAATGTCTACAGATGGTCATTTACCCATTCAGTTGCATCAAGAAGGCACCAGTAATCCTACAAGGATGAATCTAAACAAGACTTTGCGATCTATGCAACAATCAACTGAAGGATTGGCAGGACAATTCCAAAGTACTGCTAGAGATGTTAAAGAGCTTAATAGGGCCAAGAGTAATGCCACAATGGAGCAAAGAGTTGGAGATAATCTTGGAGGATTAAATTCATCTCACCATCAAAGACTTTTTGATAATATATCTACGTATGGATACCATGACAATTGGGTTCAAAATTCTTATCCATTCCATGTAGGTGGATACGAATGAAGGAAAAAAGTTAGAGGTGGAAGAAGAGGAGCTCTTGGAGGAAGAGGATATTATAGGCCACAAGAACAGTTTCCAAGATAGGAATCATGGCATAAAGATAACTTGTATGAAGAATATAGAAAGAATCCTAATGTTGTTCAAGCTTACCATGGTGACTACTATGGTAATCAACAAGGGATAAAGCTCTAGATAGAATCAAGTGGAAGGTGCCTAGCTTCAAGGGTGAGAGTGATCCAAATGTGTTCCTTGATTGGGAATGACAAATTGAGAACCTATTCATAGTGAGAAGCTATAGTGACATTGACAAGGTGAAACTAGTCATTGCCGAATTTTCGAGTTATGTACTTCATTGTTGGAAAGGATTTTCGCTCAAAGGTTGAGAAATGGAAGGCAACTAGTAGAAACGTGGGCAAAATTGAAGACTCTTATGAAGGAAAGATTTGTGCTGGAACATTATTATAGGGAGCTTCACTACAAGTTGATGACTCTTAAGCAAGCAACAAAAGTATTGAGGAATATAGGCAAGAGATGGAGTTATACACTTTGAGATTGAGCTTGGAGGAAGACAAAGATGCGATTTCTAAGTGGTCTCTATAGGAACATTGCTAATCAACTAGAATTGTACCCTTACACCACTTATGAAGACATGTGTCATTTGGCTACCAAGATTGAGAATCTAAGAAAAAGGTTGGTTTCTCTAAAACTAATCTTCCTTATTCAAGAAGTGTGGTGACTAAACCTAAAGCATCTACCTACAAGAGTTGGCCAAAGAAAAAATAGACACAAAAGGTGGCTTTCAAAGATAATTCTAAGCCTAAGGTGGAAGAGAAATGAAGGTTGATTACCATCCAACAAGTGCTTCAAGTGCAATGGTATGGGGTATATAGCTGTAAATTGTCCTACCTAGAGAACATTTGTCTTTAGTGAAGATTTAAATGGTTGCATTGGAAAAAGTGAAGATGATTTCCAAGAGGGTATTGTTGATAAAGAAGAAAGTAGTGAAGATCAAGAGATTGTCTCTTTTGAAGCCGATGAAAAGGGAATGAGATTGTGACTATTAGACCTTTATCTAATCAAGTCCATGAGGAAGAATCTAGCATTCAAAGGGAAAACATCTTTCACAATAAATGCTTAGTAGTGGAGGTACAGTTGCTAACCTTATTGTTAATAGTGGTAGTTTCCCTAATGTGGCTAGTACATATCTCGTTAAAAAGTTGAACTTACCTCTCCTCAAGCATCCTAATCCTTATAAGCTTCATTGGTTACCTGATAGTGGAGAAGTGAGGGTTAACAATAAAATGTTAGTGTCTATTAAGAAGGGGTCATATAATGATGAAATGCTTTGTGATCTAGCTCCTATACAAGTGGGGTATTTGTTGTTGGGACGTCCTTGGAAATATGATCAAAAAGTTTTTGATGATGGTGTGAAAAATTTTGAAAAAGATGGTGAGAAGTTCATATTGAATCCTTTGACTCCTAGTCAATTCTTTGAAGAATAAAAGAAAATGAGAGAAAAAGAAACACTAGAGAGTGAAAAAAGAGGAAGTGCATTAAAGAGAGAAAAAGAATTGATGAAAAAGAAATGAGTGTGGAAAAACCTAGAGAGAAAAAATTGAACAGAGACAGGAAAATGAGTGTTCAAAAGAGTGATAATAGAAGCCATTGAAAAAGTAGAGTTGGTTTTACATTTTTATTACAATGATACATTTGTTTCTACTAATGATCACTTGTCTTCCGTGTCTAATGCTACAGTAAAGGTTATTGAAGAGTTCAAGGATGTCTTTCTAGAAGAGATGCCCCATGGACTCCCTCATTTGAGAGATGGTACATGGCGTATGTGCGTAGGTTGTAGAGACATTAACAACACTACTACCAAGTATATGCATCCCATTCCAAGATTAGATGATTTGCTTGATGAGTTGCTTGATTCTCAAACATTTTCAAAGAATGATTAAAAATTCGGATATCATCAAATTAGAATGAGGGAAGGAGATGAGGGAAAATGCCTTTCAAGATGAATTTTTGTCTCCATGAATGTCTAGACATGCTTTTTGGATTAACTAATGCTCCTAGTACATCCATGAGACTTATGCATCATGTGTTGAGGAATTTCATTGGTAAATTTATTGTAGTATATTTTGATGATATTTTGATGTATAGCAAAACTTATGAATATCATTTACCTCATCTTAAATAAGTTTTGTTAGTTTTGACAAGTGAGAATTTATATGCTAACCTTGGAAAATGTGAGTATTGTCGGCCAAGGTGACTTTCCTAGGTTATGTAGTGAGCTCACAAGGTCATCAAGTGGATTAAGAGAAGGTGAAATTAATCAAGGAATGGCCTACTCCTAAAAATACGTCCTAAGTGAGGAGCTTCCATGGACTAGCAAGTTTCTATAGGAGGTTTGTTAAGGACTTTAGCACCATTGCTAGTCCCTTGACTGATGTTATTAAGAAGCTGACTGGCTTCAAATGGGAGGGGAATCAAGAGAAAGCATTCCGGTTGATAAAGGAGAGGTGGAGTACTGCACCTTTACTTGCACGACCTAACTTTTAAAAGATGTTTGAGATAGAATGTGACGCCTCGGTATTGGCATTGGAGATGTTTTGATGAAAGACAAGAGACCCTTAGCTTATTTAAGCAAAAATTTAACCGGTGTGGCATTGAATTATGCTACATATGATAAGGAGCTCTATGCACTTATGTGGACATTGAAACATTGTCAACATTATTTGTGGCCTAAGGAGTTTGTGGTGCACACCAATCATGAGTCCTTGAACTTTCTTAAAGGACAAGAAAAGCTAAACAAGAGGCATGAAAGATGGATGGAGTTTGTTGAGACTTTTCCATACGTCATCACGTATAAGAAAGGTAAAGAAAACATTGTAGCTGATGAATTGTCTAGAAGGTACACTCCTATCTCTACTTTGCAACCTGAAATTCTTCGTTTTGAGATGCTTAAGGGATTATATGCTAGTGATCAATATTTTAAAGACATATTTGAGGATTGATTGCTTATGTCTAATGATAAGTATCTTATACGTGAGGGTTTTCTTTATCATGAAGGGAAATTGTGTACTCTATCTTGTTCTACTGGGTTGTTCTTAGTTAAGGAGGCTCATTGTAGTGTCTAATGGGACATTTTGGCTTTCTTAAAACTTAGGATATCTTGCATGAACATTTCTTTCAGCCTCACATGAGAAAAGATATTGAAAGATTCATTGGAGAATTCTTAGAATACAATAGAATTAAATCTCCTTCTTTGCGACATGCTCTTTATACTCCTTTATATGTGCCTAAAGTACCTTGGGTTGACATTTCTATCGATTTTATTCTTGAATTGCCTAGGAATTTGCTCCAATGGGAAGACTTCATTCCTCACATTAAGTTTGCTTATAATAGGGCTAGACATTCTACTACTTCTTATTCTCCTTTTGAGGTTATTTATGGTTTCAACCCTTCAACTTTATTTAATTTGGCATCTTTGCCTGTACATCATGTTGTGAGAATAGATGGAAAGTGGAAGGCAGAATTTGTCAAATCTATTCATGCTGAAGTACATGATGCTATTCTCGCCGGTAGGTTCCTGATGGAAAAGTGCCTATGCGACCTTTAGGCGGGATTTTGTTGTTTGAACTTTATTTTCAGCTATTAATCATGGACTTAATGGGTATTTTGAAGCCATTAATCAATATATTAATAGGTTTAGACCTTAGCCTATAAATACCAAATTATAAGCTCATTTGTAACTAACATTGATATTTTCCTGAAATTTTTTAGAGGAATTCTCCTTTGTCTCTAGGGTTCTTCACCCTTCTTAGTTAGCTCGCTAAGGGTTTCTTAGTTTTGTGAAAAATTGAATGCCTAGATTGTGGAATCTATTGATCTAATTGATCATCCAATTCCTTCCTTAATTGATTCTTAGAGTTCATATTCTTAGAATTGATTAACCTAGCTCTTCTAGTTTTTGTAGTTGGGTTTTGTGGCCTTACCTTCTTCAAGGTTCTTTCAACCAAATTAGGAATGAGTTTTGCCTCTCAGTATTTGATTAATGAGGCTTAGATCCTCATAGGTTTTCTATTGTAGTGTTGAAACTACAAAACCCTCAATAAAGGTTCTTTATCAAAGAAGGTGATTCTAGGAATGTGTGGAATCCAATCTATAATGAAATGAGGATGCATATAAGATAGTTGCACTAATGCAGCTAGTATCTATCTTGTGGAGAAATTGAATATGCCTACCTTTAGGCATCCTAATACTTATAAGTTGCATTAGTTGAATGATAGTGGGGAAGTTAGAGTCTGGAGGCAAGTGAAAGTGTCTATTGTTATGGGAACATACAATGATGAAGTGGTATATGATATAGTGCCTATGAAAGTTTGCCACTTATTATTGGGACGTCCTTGGCAATTTGATAGGAAAGCCATTTATCATGGGAAGAAGAATACTTACACTTTTTTAAAGGATGGAAAATCCTATATCATGAATCCTCTTACACCTCAACAAGTTAGAGAAGAACAAAAGAAAATGAGAGAAAAAGAAAGAGTTGAGATGGAAGAAAAGAGAAAATTCATTGAGGAAGGAAAAATAGTTGAGTAAAAATAAATGAGTGATGAAAATACTAAAGAGGTAAAAGTGGAGAATGATTAGAAAATAAGTGATCAAAAAAGGAAGAGAGTGTTACAAAAAAAAAAAGAGATGTTTCTATGCAAAAGAGAGTGAGAACATAGAAGCTATTGAAAAGAAAGAGTTGGTGTTACTCTTAGATTGCTAGGAAGTATTTGTTTCTACTAATGATCATCTATCTTCTTTATCTAGTGTGATTGTGAAGGTGATAGAAGAATTCCAAGATGTCTTTCCCGATGAGATGCAAGATGGACTCCCTCCTTTGAGAGGTATTCAATATCAAATTCATTTGGTGCCCGGTGCAGTGTTGTAAAATAGGCCGGCTTACAGAAGTCCTCCCAAAGAGACCAAGGAATTAACAAGACAAGTTGAAGAGTTGCTCTCCAAAGGCTATGTTAGAGAAAGTTTGAGCCCTTGGGCCGTTCCCTTTTTATTAGTTCCTAAGAAAGATAGTACATGGCGTATATGTGTAGATTATAGATCCATTAACAACATTTCCATCAAGTGTAGGCATCCCATTCCAAGATTAGATGATTTGTTTGATGAGTTTCATGGTTCTCAAGTATTTTCAAAGTAGATTTAAAGTTGAGTTAACATAAAATTAGAATGAAGCAAGGGGATGTGATAACAACTAGGACGACTAAAGCTAATGAATTGGTTCATGATCAAAGCACTAGAGCTATGATGATGAAGAACAAGCTTCTAAGTTGCTCAAACTCTATACCATAAGCAAGGATTATTCAAGGGAGCAAAATTTAGATGTGAAAAGGACCAATTATTGTGAAGTATTGCACCTATCGTCGACGGTAGGCAGTGTACCTACCGTCACAGGTAGGTTTTTAGACGGGCAGGGTTGTGAAGACCACACCTTATAGCATCCAGTAAGTTACACCCTACTGTTGCCAGTAGGGTCCTGGTGGACTTTGACCTATGCGATATTTAAGCGGGTTTTTATTGTTCGATCTTTATTTCTAGCTAATAACTAAAGGTGTAATGGGTATTTTAGAGCCCTAATCAGTAGTCAAGTAAGGCTTAAGCTTTGTCCTATAAATACCCGTTTATAGGCTCATTTGTGAACATTGATGTGTTGCTAAAAATTAAGAGAGGATTCTGCATTGTTTCTAAGGTTCTTTACTCCTTCTTACTTAGCTTGCTAAGGATTTGCTTCCTTAGTTTTGTGAAAAATTGATTTCTTAGATTTTGGAATCTATGGAAATCAATTAAACATCCAATTCCTTATTTGATTAGTTCTAAGAGTTCTTATTCTCAGAATTAATTAAACTTAGGTCTTCTAGTTTTTGTAGTTGGGGTTTTGAGGCCAAAGTTTCCTCAATGGTCTTTCTATAAAATTGGGAATGAGCTTTGCCTCTCAATATTAGGTTTATGAGGCTTAGATCCTCATAGGTTTTCTGTTGGAGTGTTGAAGCTACAAAATCGTCAATTAAGGTTCTTCATTAGAGGAGGTGATCATGGGAAGGTGTTGAATCAAATGTACAATCAATTAAAGATTCACATCGAAATGGTATCAAAGCAACCTCCAAATGAAGGTCAATTTTTGTTGTAATTTGTTTTAATTCGCTAAAAAAAAAAAGTACTTGATGATAAAAAATATTTCCATGAAGATCAGGCAATATTAGTACTAAAATAACTTAATCCGAAATTCAATTGAAAAAAATCGAATGACTATTCGCAAATTTGTTTGATATTTTATGATATAGATGTTCTCCTTTGAGTTAGGGTTCAATTGATATAAGATTTACTCAATTTGGAGTTCAATTGATTGAACAATTTGATTGAAAATTAATGTGTTTTTGAGTCTCGGTTGCAGAAAAAGTGTGAATTAATTCGAGCATATCTCATGTTATACTAATTCAATTTGAATGAAATTTGTGATTAAATTCATCTTCGTTGAGTGAGAAATCTTCCTTAATTTGTTCACTTTAGTTGCATTTATATTGTTGGAGCTATCGTCGTTTTAGTGATAAGATGTCATTATCCCCTTTTTCCTGGAAAAAATTTCTTAGTATTCTTATTTCTTTGTTTAGCCTAATTGTTTTGAATTACTTTGTTTTGGCTTCTAATGTTTTCTTGTATGTTTCTAATCTTTGTTGATGATCAATTAAATTTTTTTGCTCTTTTCCATAGTGTACATTCTTTGAAATTCTTACACTTTAAGTGTTTGAAACTTTGCCTCTTTGAACACTTATATCCAACGAAGTGCATTGATTGTTTTACTTGCTTAGGTTTTTGCTCTTGGCTGAGTTGGTTAAGAGGTTTAAGAATCTTATAGAGACTTGAGTGAAGAGTGTTTGGAAAAGTCAATAGGCTGAGCCTATTGTGATAACAATCAATGAATGCTAAACATGAGTGAACATCAAAGAGTGTAAACTCTTAGGGAGTGATTGTGAGGTCCTTCTTTTGTTATTTTTGTTGTTAAGTTTCAGATTTTGACGACATCTAATTAAACATGGAAGATGACTTGTGTCATGTGCAGCAAGCCTTTGAAGGATTGGAATAACAACTATCATGCCTAGCAAAGGGTGTGAAGGACGTAAGAAAAGAGGAAGCCATCTTGGAACACAGTAATGGAAGAAACTTTGGTGGATATCCAATGTGTAATAATCAATGGAGATATAGTAACTTTTCTCCTCATGCTAGATCTTATGAGCATGATTCTTAAGATTGCTATGAGGACATTAGACTTGGAACTAGGAATAGTTATAATGATATTTCTTGTAAAAGAGTTCCAAGAAATGATGTTAGAAATAGAGGGAATTATGTGAATATGGATGAGAGGTTCCATTAAAGAGGAGATGATTATGAGGGTTACTATGATAGTCATAACTATGGAGGGTGTAATTTTAGAAGAAGTTCTCAAACTTTGGGAACAACATCAAGACCTCTTAGTTACAAAAATTTGAAGTGACCTCTTTTGTGTGGAACTTTTGGTCCATATGATTATGAAGCATGATAGCAAAGAATGGAATCATTGTTCTATTCCTATTGTGTGAAAGAAGGAGAAAAGTTCCAACTGATGTTAAAATCTCTTCCTTATGAGGTCAAAGTTTGGTAGGATTCTAAGTGTGAAAATGTAAGGAGAATAGGAGTTCAACCAATCAAGACTTGGAGTTTAATGAAGGAACCATTGCAGAATAGATTTGGAATTGGGAACTATGAAGGACATAGACAAGGTTAACCAAAGGTTAAATCCGTGGAGTTTCAATGGTTGAAGAGTCTCCAAATATCAAAGAGTTTTCACAAGCTACGACTAAAGAGAGTCTTAAAATCCATATTGTGGAAGAGACATCCAAACAGAAACTTTGTTGCATCATGAGTGGAAAGAGCATTGAAATTAAAGAAAAAGAAAGAGTGGAGGAAAAAGAGAGATTAGTAGAAAAATCATGTAACTTTAATTTCATCTCTATCATTTTCAAAAGAGAGTGAACATTTTGAGTGTTCCAAAGAGAAAGAGAGTGAGCTTGAGAAAAGTGAGAGAGTAAAAGAAAATGAGTGCTTCATTGAAAAACAAGAGAGTGAAAAGGAAGAGCAAATGGGAAAACGAGATAGTTGTACTTGAAAAGAGTGAGAAAGTGAATTTCTATGTTAATAAAACTAACTCTTTCTTTGCTAGTGAATCCTTATGTGTGCAAAATTTTGAAGAATCGAGCAAGGATGAAGAAGGAAAGCTTACTTACAAGTCCATCAAGACTATATACAACTTCCCTTCTGATCCCTATTTTAGTTTTTAGATTTATTTTAAGGAAATTAAGAGCTTGGAACGATTCTTGAAGAATTACCAATAAGCTTATCTCTTAACCTTCTCTCATGTGTTATGAAGTTTTTTTTTGTGAAATTAATGTTGTTCCTAGAGTCTTATCTTTCTCATGTGAGCATAATTGGAGACCTTTGTGCTATTTGTTTTGATGATGATCTCTTTCTTGTTGTGCCTTATGTGTTGAAATGTCTTTCTTCTCATAATTCCTTTGAGGATCCATTAATGAGTAGTGGTGTTAAATTTGATCCTTCTTATTATAGCTTTGGCATATTAGACAATACTTACCTTGTTGATCATAAAATTGCTGGTTTTGAGCTTGATTGTGCTTTATTTGACATTTTGCATGATGTGTGTTTAGGAAAGTTTTTTGTGGATGTTGATTATGTATTTCCTTTCCTTGATACTTTCATGAAAAATGTTGATGAAGTGATTCCTTTAAACCAACGTCTTCACTTTTTGAAAGATCAATTTGAGTTTTCTTACAATAAGCATAAGCTTTCTATTGTTGTTAACTCTTTGAACTTGTTGTTTGAAAACACATTTGGATGCAAATTCTATCATTTGCATTTCAAGAATTTCTTTTTAAAATGTTTCAGAATCATGATAGAGGTAGGATTTGAAAAAGTGGTCAAAGATTTTGTTGTTGGGAATCTTTACTACCATAAACCATTCAAGGAGTGGCTTTTGAAGAACAACATCTCACTTATATTGTTTTGGAAGAACCCTTGTGCATTAATTTTGAAACAGGAAGTTGAAGCTAACTTGTTTAAACATCTACTTTTTTAAGAGTTCTTTGATAAAATGGTTTTCAAAAAGAAATGTAGGCCATCTTGGAATTTTGAAAACTTTATGTCTACATTTCCTCACCTATTTTTGAAATGACGAAATTTGAGACTCATCAAGGCTATTTGTAAAGCCCTACCCCGTAAGTACCTAACATGATTTTAAAATTATGGAAGTTATGAAAATAAAGTTTGGATCTATATTGGTGGAATATAGTGTTTTTGACACTTAGTGGTATTTTGGAGACACTTAGGACTAAGAATAAAATTTATTATATTGAGGTTTTATTATTAAGGTTTATAAATGCCTCTAAGTGGATTTTGTTTTTAATACATAGTATTTGTATTTTAGAAATTTAAGTACTTAAAAAAAAAAAAAAATTCACAATTAAGAAACATTTTGCCACCTCCACCTTTCCACCCATCACCACCACCTTTTTCCTTTCTTTTCTTTCTTTTGTCACTAGCTGCCTCTTTGTTTATATATATACATATATATATATATATATAAGTTAGTGGTTTTTTTTTATTTTAGTTTTGTGGGCAGCCATGGTGATCTTCCAATTTGAGGTAAGTAATTTCGCATATACTCTTTCCTTTTTATTTTAGTTAGATTATATATACAGTTATATAGTACAGGTTTATTGATTTTTTTTCAAGATTTAAAGGTTCTTTATGGGTTTTACTATATAGTTAATTGTGAAATTAATTTTGGGGTTTTATATTTTAGGCAATTTAGGTGCTACAAGTAAGTGGTCAAATTAAAAATTCTTGAGACTATAAGATTTTAGGTCTGCTTTTGAGGATATATATATCCTAAGTTCATTTCATAAGATTTCGATATTATTTAGGAAATAAGTCTATTTGATCGGTACCCAGGCATTAAGTATTTTCGTATTATTATTTTGTAGGATCTTAGTACCAGATCTGCATCCAAGTGAGTCCACAAACTTCGTTTTATTATGTTATTTCAAAAGTTACGGGCCATATAATTATGATTTCTAAACTTTTAATAGAATATCTAATATTTTTTAAACGGTATAACTTGCCATACTTTTTCTTGATTGGAGATATTATCTACGATGTGTTACATGTTCATTAGAAATGCATAGGAGCGGTGCTCCATATAGGTGTTGTTTTCTAAAACAGATTATTATTGTTGTGCAAAAAAACTAGTCTGTACATGGGTTTTTTGGAAATATTTAAAAGCTAGAAAATACCTTGGTTTTAAAAAGTTATATGATTTGGCATGCGTGAATGTAAACATGGCATGTTTGTAGGATCTGCATAAGCTGGAGAATGCTTTGGTCCCAGAAAGCTACATGTTTCATCATGCATGAATATAGACTTGGCATTGGCATAATTGTGAAATTTGCATAAGCATGTGATGACTGGCGGATGAGGATCTTCGGTACTCTGAAATGTTTATGACTTGAATCTGTTATGATGGCCTGGCAATTGGCCTTTCGATTTGTAAATACATATGAAAACCTCATTCCGACCAGAGTTAAAGTTTGGTGAAAATCAAGTGAACAAACGCGTTACCGGATTTCACTGCACTTGGCTAGTCCCCCGTACTAGGGCCTCTTCTGATGACATGGACAGATTTTCGACTCTGAGGGTGGATCCACTTGAAGAGGGGCGTAGTACCTGGAGGGCGTGGCCCAATTGGTATTTACGTGGACATTGTATCATGCTCTGCGGTGGGACAATCGCCTAGTGGAGAGTCAGGAGGGCTCGAAATTGAGGTTGGCCCCAGGGCAGACGTGGTAGGTGCCCCAGGAGTGTGTAGCTTTTTTTTACCAGTGATATGAGAGTGTGGTTGTTTGTAATCGAGCGCTCGTATGGTGTTTTGCTGGTATTGACTACAAGATGCCGGAACTTGGTTCCGATGGCCTCGTTTTGGGGATCCGAACTTTGTCGGTGGAGCCCCACTGTTGCATAACACGCTCTTTTAAATTCGGGGCGTAGAAGCTGCGCTGATGTGTCTTGATTCGCTCAAAGTTCTCATCTGCGCTCGAAATCCTCATGTAGGTTCAAGCATCAGTTTGGTTAAAACATTAAAAGGGAATGTTTTCTTATAATATTGCATGAACTGCTTTGTGAAACTGTATCATCATTGTTTTAAAGAAATCAATACAGCGCACACACGTGGACTCACTAAGCGTTCGCACTCACGTTTTTTTTCCATATCATGTTTTCTTCTCAGATTAACTCAGGATGGTCAGAGATACAATAAACTGCTGAAGTTTTATACTTGGAATTTTGGTTCTAGTCTCTCTAGAAGGATATATATTTCTGTGTTGCTCTCTTGTACCCGAGCTGTCTATAAAGTATTTCTATCTTTGTATCGGAATTACCATAAGATTAGAAGTTTTCTCGAATCCTATATTTTGAGCTCCATTTTAGTGTTCAGATTGTCTAGTTTTCTTCTGCATATTTTATATATATACTTCTAAGTATTGCCCAGGGGGTTATGCTCTTTTTTTAGACTTGTAGCTTAGTGCTGAGAGGCACGCAGATATCCTACTCAGCCGCAGTTGACCTAGTGGCAGAGTTGGGGGTATCACAGGTAGTATCAGAGCTCTAGGTTCGATTTGTGGTTAGGTTAGTAGATCCTAGACGAGTGCTAGGGGCCAAATGCATAGCTTTATTTTGCTCGAAGACTTTTAAGTTCCCTTGTCTCTTTCGTTGTGCTCATCGTGTTATTAATCTTATGGGAATTGTGCTCCTTTGTATACGATGTCATATCTTTTGCCATAACCGCAATGAGAAGACATATAAATACATTAAGCTTTTGAATTATTGATGGTTCAAATGATAGAGGACTAAGATTATTTGATTCATCAAAATAGGTTACTTGTTTTGAGACTTGTAGCTCGATTAAGAGATTTCGTAGGACGTATGGTATTAAGGGAAAGACTCAGATGACTGGTGGTGTATAAACTACACGAAGAGTGAGCGTGAAGTTCTTATTAGGTACAAGATGTAATCCATATCGATTCCTATGATCCCTACTTCAGTGATAACAAAGAACTCCATATACCATGCAAAATGAACACTTTCATTATTGTTGTCACAACAAAAAGGGCTCTCCGGTCTTTGGTTCTGTATTCGATATATATTAAGTATTACTTCACGCTGCCGATTGGTTAATGTAAAGATGGAGGTAAGCTAATGATGAGTTCAGCACGATAAGGAGAATAAGAAGTGATGACGAGGATGGGTAGACTTATAAACCTGGTTTTGTGAGTGTGATTCTTTAGTGGCTGTATATAATCTAGAAGAGCATAGGACCGTGTGATCGCAAATTATGTTATGTATGGTATCAATGGCAAATTTTGTATACATGCTCTACCCTGTTCACCAACGACTATTTTTATTAATAGAGAGGATCTTCCACTCTTTATTTGATATACAGTTCAAGTGTATGATGTTTTGTATGTAAGTTATAACCTATAAGCTAAGGTTTAAGTATTTAATATCGGGTAGATGCTTTTGGAAAGGACAGTGGAAGTGCAAAGGGATAATAATTGTTTCAATCATTTGAGGGAACGGGTGTGCATTATGCGTGGAAGTTAGTTAAGTCTAGTCATTTAATGTTTCTAATCTTTAGAGTTAGAATATCTAACGTACTTGTGTAACTAGTCCGACGAGGAGCCGATTCAATGATAAGGGAGTCACTTGATATCTTTAAAATAAACTGGCAACTGCATCTCCAAAATAGGAAGTCCAGCCTAGGATAGAAAAAAAAAGTAGAGGATGAGCCTATATTTCAAATCACATATTGGATGGACTGCCCGTAGACACCGAAGCAGGAGTAGTTGAAGGTACGATTCAAATCTTTCCTCAACCAGCAAGAATACTTATTGATCTTGGAGCTACGTATTCTTTTGTGAGTTTGCATTTCATAAAACATATTCTTGTACCTTCTTTTGTCATGTGTTATCAGTTAATGGTTAGCACTCCTATAGACGTGAGTAAGATAGCGGAGGTAAAGTACCTAGATTATGACATCTTTGTCAAGAATGTGACTCTATTTGGTGACTTGATTGTCTTGCCATATGAGGGTTATGACATGATACTTGGAATGGACTGTTGTCTAAACATTACGCTTAAGTAGACTGTTGATGGAAGTTAGTTAAGTTTAGCCAACCGAGTATGTCAATCCTTGTATTCCAAGGGAAGCGAATGAAACGGAAAAAAAACCCTTTTTGGTCTGGCATGAAATCTAGGAAGTTGTTATGGAAAGAATGTCAAGGGTACCTAGAATATTTACTCAACAAGACTAATGGAGAAGTAAAATTAGAGACAGTACCCGTGGTGAAGGATTTTATAGATGTTTTTCCCAAAGAGTTAACGACGTTGCCCCAAATCGAGAAATGGAGTTCAGCATAGAGTGGGAACCCGGCGCTAAACTAATATCTCCAACCCCTAGAGCAGATGGTACAGGAGAAGTTGAGAGAGTTGAAACAGCAACTACAAGAATTGTTGCAACAAGAATATATCCATCCAAGTACATCTCCTTGGAGTGCATTAGGTTTGCTTGTAAATAAGAAATATGGGGCCTTAGGCATATGTGTGTAGGCTACAAATGACTAAATAGTGTGACAATTAAAAAAAAGTACCCACTTACACTTATTGATGAGTTGTTTGATCACTTCGAGGAGTAGGATGCTATTCCGAATTAGATGTAAGACAAGGATACGATCAGGTACAAACAAAAGAAAGAGATATTCCCATGACATTTTCCAACACCTGATATAGGCATTATAAGTTTGTCTTATGCCATTGGGATTGACAAGTACACCTGTGACATTCATAGAATCGATGCATTGGATTTTCTGTCTTTACTCGGATAAGTTTGTGGTGATTTCCATTGATGATATTTTTATGTATTAACCAAACCTCGATGTACATGAACATCTTTGAAGAATGTTGTAAACCCTATTAGAGCATAAGCTGTACATCAAGTTTATTGAATGTAAGTTTTGAATGGCGACAAGTGACTTCCTTAGGGCATGTGATCATTCTGGAAAGAGCATCAGTATACCAAGAAAAGGTGGAGCAGAAAGAATCCTAGAAAAATACCAATAAGAGGTATACATCTTCTTGGGTATGGAAGGGTATTATCGGAGATTCATAACAGATTTCTTTTAGAATCGTTAGACCTTTAGCACAACTTATAAGTAAAGCCATCGAGTTTAAATGGGTGGAGAAGTGTGAGAAAATTTCTAAGAAGTAAAGCATCGACTAATTTCGGCACAAGTTGCGCTATTACCCAATTCAAGTGAGGAATTTTCCCTATAAAAGAAAGCCCTAGAGGCATTTTTGATGCAAGATAGATAGATTGTTGCTTATATTTCAATTAAATTGAAGGATTAGGAGCGGAATTATCCAACACCTGATTTGGAGTTAGTAACTATAATGCGACTGGGGAGTGATGATTTCACTTGTATGGGGAAAATATGAGATCTTTATTGATCATAAAAGTTTATAGTACTCGCTTTCCTAGAAGATTTAATGTAAGGCAATGTCAATGGATGGGGCTGCGGAAAAATACTAATGCCAAATTAATGACCATATTGGAAAAGTTAATGTGGTGATAGATTTAAGTAGAAAGTAGGCAAAAATATCAAGTCTCACCGTCACCTCTACCTTGCAATAAGATATTACAAGCACCCAAAAGAATAGCATGAGATTTGCTGGAATTTAAGTACTGAGTGGAAGCTAAGAAGTACACAGATTATCAGACATTAGAAACTGATAGGAACTGGTACTCTCATAATCGGTTGTACATTCCTGACGATACCCGAGCTTAAGTGTAAAATACTAGAAGAAGCAAATAGAAGTAAGTATTCAATGCACCCTGGAGAGAATAAGAAGAATAAAGATTTAAAGCAAACCTTTTGGTGGAATAGAATGAAGAGAGAGATTGCGAAGTGTGTAGCAGCTTGTCTTAAATGTCAAAGGGTTAAGGCGGAACATCAGAAGTCAGTAGGACTACTACAACACCAAGGGATATGAGGTTGTTATCTGGGTAATCATTGATCTTTTAACAAAAGTGGCTCATTTTATTGCCATTAATATGACATAACCTTTGGACAAGTTGGCGCAGATTTATGCGGATGAGATTGTCCGATTTCATGGGGTGCCCATTGATATTGTATCTGATAGAGACCCAAGGTTTACCTTAAGGTTTTGGCCCAAGTTCCAGGCAACTATGGGAACTAAGCTAAGTCCTAGCACCACAGCGTACCCCCAAAAGATGGACAGTCTGAAAGGACAATTCAAACCTTAGAGGATATACTAAGAGCTTGCGCCTTAGACTTTGGGAATAAGTGGGTTGACAATCTTGCTTGTGTTGATTTTGCTTATAATAATAGCTACCACTCTTCGATTGAAATGGCACCATTTGAAGCATTATATGATAGGAGATGCAGAACACCGTTGTACTGGGATAAAGCTGGAGTTCGATCCTATTAGAGACAAAGAAACTTGATGTCAAAGTTGGAGGAGATGTAGAAACAAGTTAGGATAATTCAAGATCAGCTTCGGACAACTAAAAATATACAGATGAGCTATGCCGACAACCAAAGAAGAGATCTAGAGTTTAGTGTGGGGGATTGAGTTTTCTAAAAGCTTACACCACATCATGAAAAGCTTAGATATCCGAGGGGAGGAAAGTTAAGACTCCGATATATCGTACCATTTGAAATTATTGGAGTATCAGCTAGCCTTACCAAGTGAAGTGACGAATATATACGACGTGTTTCATGTATCACAATTGAAGAAGTACCATCCTTCACTTGATCATGTTCTCATTGATGAACAATTAGAATTACGAACCGATCTATCATACGAAGAGAAACTAACTGAGTTTTTAGAACGAAGCGTAAAAAAGTTACGTGGGAGGCAGATTCCAATATGTAAAGTGGTATAGAAACATCATGGAATCGAAGAGGAAACTGGGAGACTGAGGAATACTTGAAGAGGAAGCATCCAGAGCTTATACGTACATGACTAGTAAATTTCGAGGACAAAATTTCTTTTAAGAAGAGTATAATGTAACGCCCTACCCCGTAAGTACCTAACATGATTTTAAAATTACGGACGTTATGAAAATCGAGTTTGGATCTATATTAGCGGAATATAGTGTTTTTGACACTTAGTGGCATTTTGGGGACACTTAGGATTAAGAATAAAATTTTATTATATTGAGGTTTTATTATTAAGCTTTATAAATGCCTCTAAGTGGATTTTGTTTTTAATACATAGTATGTGTATTTTAGAAATTTATGTACTTGATATTCCCATATAAGGTTCCCAAAAAGAATCACAATTAAGAAACATTTTGCCACCTCCACCTTTCCACCCGTCACCACCACCTTTTTCCTTTCTTTTCTTTCTTTTGTCACTAGCCTCTTTCTTTATATATATATATATATATATAGAGAGAGAGAGAGAGAGAGAGAGAGAGAGAGAGAGAGAGAGAGAGAGAGAGAAGTTAGTGGTTTTTTTTTTATTTTAGTTTTGTGGGCAGCCATGGTGATCTTCCAATTTTGCATGTACTCTTTCCTTTTTATTTTAGTTAGATTATATATATATATATATAGTTACATAGTATAGGTTTATTGATTTTTTTTCAAGATTTAAAGGTTCTTTATGGGTTTTAGTATATAGTTAATTGTGAAATTAATTTCGGGGTTTTATATTTTAGGCAATTTAGGTGCTACAAGTTAGTGATCAAATTAAAAATTCTTGAGACTATAAGATTTTAGATATGCTTTTGAGGATATATATATATACTAAGTTCATTTCATAAGATTTCGATATTATTTAGAAAATAAGTCTATTTGATCGGTATCCAGGTATTAAGTATTTTCGTATTATTATTTTGTAGGATCTTAGTACCAAATCTGCATCCAGTTGATTCCACAAACTTCGTTTTATTATATTATTTCAAAAGTTACGGGCCATATAATTATGATTTCTAAACTTTTCATAAAATATCTAATATTTTTGAAACGGTATAAGTTGCCATATTTTTTCTTAATTGGAAATGTTCTCCACGATGTATTACATGTTCATTAGAAATGCATAGGAGCGGTGCTCCATATAAGTGTTGTCTTTTTAAAATAGATTATTATTGTTGTGAAAAAAAACTAGTCTGTACACGGGTTTTCTGGAAATATTTAAAAGCTAGAAAATACTTTGGTTTTAAAAAGTTATATGATTTGGCATGCGTGAATGTAAACATGACATGTTTGTAGGATCTGCATAAGCTAGAGAATGCTTTGGTCCCAGAAAGTTACATCTTTCATCATGCATGAATGTAGACATAGCGTTGGCATAATTGTGAAATTTGCATAAGCATGTGACGACTGGCGGATGAGGATTTTCGGTACCCTGAAATGTTTATGACTTGAATCTGTTATGATGGCCTGGCAATTGGCCTTTCGATTTGTAAATACATATGAAAATCTCATTTCGACCAGAGTTAAAGTTTGGTGAAAATCAAGTGAACGGACGCGTTACCGGATTTCATTGCACGTGGCTAGTCCCCCGTACTAAGCCTCTTCTGATGACGTGGACGGGTTTTTGACTCTGAGGGTGGATCCACTTGAAGAGGGGCGTAGTACCTGGAGGGCGTGGCCCAATCGGTATTTACGTGGACATCACATCATGCTCTTCGGTGGGACAGTCACCTAGTGGAGAGTCAGGAGGGGCTCGAGACTGAGGTTGGCCCCAAGGCAGATGTGGTAGGTGCCCCCGGAGTCTGTAGCCTATTTTGACCAATGATATGAGAGTGCGGTTGTTTGTAATCGAGCACTCGTATGGTGTTTGTCTACTATTGACTACGAGATGCCAGAACTTGGTTTTGATGGCCTCGTTTTGGGGATCTGAACTTTGTTCGTGGAGCCTTACTGTTGCATAACATGTTCTTTTAAATTCGGGGCCTAGAGGCTGCACTGATGTGTCTTGATCCGCTCAGACTTCTCACCTGCGCTCGAAACCCTCATGTAGGTTCAAGCATCAGTTTTGTTAAAACATTAAAAGGGAATGTTTTCTTATAATATTGTATGAACTGCTTTATGAAACTGTACCATCATTGTTTTAAAGAAATGCACACACACGTGGACTCACTGAGCGTTCGCGCTCACATTTTTTTCCATATCATGTTTTCTTCTCAGATTAACTCAGGATGGTCAGAGATACAATAAACCGCTGAAGTTTTAGGCATGGAATATTAGTTCGAGTCTATCTGGAAGGACATATGTTTTTGTGTTGCTCTCTTGTACTCGAGCTATTTGTAAAGTATTTCTATCTTTTTATCGGAACTACCATAAGATAAAAAGTTTTCTCGAACCCTATATTTTGAGCTCCATTTTTAGTGTTCAGATTGTTTAGTTTTCCGCTGCGTATTGTATATATGTACTTCTAAGTGTTGCCCAGGGGATTATGCTCTTGTTTTCAGACTTGTAGCTTAGTGCCGAGAGGCATGCAGATATCCTACTCAACCGCAGTTGACCTAGTGGCAGAGTTGGGGGCATCACAATATTCATCATTCTAAATACTTTTGTGTTTATTTGGAAGGTGCTTTTGAATTATCATTACCCTTTCAAAAGAAAAGAGCTCTATGCATTGTTTCTCAAAAGAAACCAAAAGCTCAAAAAGTTGTACGCAAGATGGATAGAATTCACAAAGATATTTGCAAGTGACATTCGGTACAAGAAAGACTATGCCTTGAGTAGGTTACAAAGAAGAAGATGGAGTTTGTTAAGTTTACCTACTCCAAGAATTATGCTTCTATTATCGTTAAGAAAGAGAAGCTCGGGTGGAAGCAGTTAGCCTTTGATCCTAGATATTGGGATTGGGGGTCACTTTGGAGACGAATGAATTCCTTCTCATCACAAGTCTAACCTTGATGGCCAAGGCGATGAGCCTTTGCAAATTTTTGAATGGTTTAGTACTTATATAATTGATCTTCCAGTTGAATATCATATTAGTTCTTCCGTTAATATTTTGATATGTCTTTGTTTGATGTAGGTTAGGATTCAAGGACAGATCTTTTCAAAGGAATAACAGATGATATGAACTAGGATGACCAAAGCTAATGAATCGATTAATTATCAAAGCACTAGAGCAAAGGTAAGAAGATCCCGAAATTTGATGCAAGTATAGCTAAAGGAGTAGATACTTTCATTGAAGAACCAAGACAAAAGAAATGAAGAACAAGAGTGAAGGCTTTGATGATGAAGGACAAGCTTCTAAGTTGCTCATAATCTATACCATAAGCAAGGATTATTCAAGGGAGCAATTTGGATGTGAAAAGCACCAATTCTTGGGAAGTATTGGTCCCATTGTCGATAGTAGGCCCTACACCTACCATTGCAAGTAGCTGTCTGGACAGACAGGGCTGTGATGGCCACACCTTACCGCATCCAGTAGGTTAACCCTACCATCGACATAGGGTCTTGATGGACTTGGACCTAATGACGTTTAGGCAGGGTTTTATTGTTTCAGCTTTATTTCCAGCTAATAACTTAGGGTCTAATAGGTATTTTAGATCCTTTATTCAATAGACAAGTTAGGTTTAAGATTTTTCTTATAAATACTCATTTATAGGCTCATTTGTGAACAAATATATTTTGCTGAAAATTGAGAAAGGATTCTCCACTGTTTCTAGGGTTCTTCAACCCTTTTTAGTTAGAGTTTTGATATTGACAGCTATAAAAGGTTATGTTAACCTTTTCTTAGTGGCCGTCCTTTATCTGATTAAAGAAAAAAAAAACCCTAAACCCTAGAACGACGATATAGTATCTAGCCTCCTCTCTCCGAAATACGACCGATTACCAAATAGTCAGGATCAGTTCTGAATAGTTTTCAGAACACAGAAAGGGCTAGCATCCCGATCTCTTGCAAAGGAGTTCGTCGCGTGGATACCAGTAAGGGCGAAGTGTACAAAGCAGCGCCTCCACAACGAACAATCAAAACTTTGAGATAATTTCTAGGTAATCGATTTTTCTAGTATATGCAGATCCTGTTGGTGGATTTACGTAGTTTTATTTTATTTTGTTTTTTCCTACGGAATCCAACAGTGGTATCAGAGCCTCGTACATACCAGTTTTACTGATTTTATCTGTTACCACCTTGATTACATGTGTTGTTTTCAATTGGCCTTATAGTAAGGTTTCTAATTAGTGTAATAATCAGAGTAAATTGAATTATAGGATTCGCATATATCATACTATGTTTTACTTATTAATGCGATTAATTAAACAGAATGTTGTTACTGCCAAATTGTTTGGCATATAGTCTGTAATCTGTGCAATTTAATTGTTAAACTATTATGCAGAATCATATAATTCAATGTTTAACTGTTAAATAAAATTTCTGGCTGCATGATTTAGGGTTTATGACAGCAGTAACTTATTCAATGAGTTAGAAAGGAAAAATCGTTTTTCTTTCTAGGGGCGCTGCCCTCTCAAACCCCCGCAAAGGTACTGCCCCTTGACCCCCTTGCTTTTTTGGCATGTTTCTTTCTATCTTTAGATGCATGGTGCATAGCATGGCCCTTTACCTCTTGTGATTGATTGGCTTATTTTGTTAATGGGTTGTATGTTTTTAAATACGGCCTGCGTGTCGTTGTTTTCGTTGATGTAATATTATCAAGCTTTACTAGAATAGGTTAATTATATTTCCTATTCCTATGTATGTTTTCTGTCCTATGTCACAAGATTAGAAGGCCAAGCCATTGGAGGCAAGCTCATGGAGATGAAGACTTACTTAGATTGACCTTTGACTTCCATGAGGCTCGTGGAAGCCAATATAGGATTGGGGCCATGCTATGACACGTTTTATTTGATGTATATATTATGCATGTGATGTTTAGTTTATTTCCTTTTATTTTTGGATATATGTTTTGTGAAATAATATACAAATAAAAGGAAGAAGGTTTTTGAAACCATGTAAAAACTAAGTCGTAAAATGCCTTCCATGAGCATAAGCACTTCTCCATGCTTGGATCATCATTTTGTCTCATTGCCAAAGCAAGAGATAAATGGTTACCTAAGTCGGGGAAGATGGAAAATGGTGATTTCCATATGCTTGGAATAGTTTGGCTTAACTAGGCTATCAAAAAGGTTTTGAGCCTAGGACATCATATGGGATTTCGTCGGTACATATAGATGTAAATCCGATTAATACATTTTTCTCTAATTATGGGTGTTAAGCCACAGCTTGCTTATGATAGAATAAAATGAATTTTATACCCATGATTTATATCAAGTGTTGAATATTTCAGGGAAAATTTAATGCTTCATTTATTTAATTTTAATTTGCAAATTCTATGTAGATAATGGCCTCAAACAATTCAAACACCTCGTTGCGATCCGTGCTTGAAAAGAATAAGCTTAGTGGGACTAATTTCTTGATTGGCCACGAAATTCAAGGATTGTCCTTAAACAAGAAAAAAAGTTATATGTACTTAAGAACCCTATCCCTAATCAACCAGCTAACAACGCCCCTAGAGTAAAAAAGGATGCTTATAGTAAGCACAAGGATGATTCTAACGATGTGACATGTCTCATGTTGGCTACAATAGAATCTGAGTTGCAAAAACAATTCGAGGAAGTTGAGGCTTATGAGATGATAAAACAACTCAAGGAAATGTTCCAAGAGCAGGCACGTCAAGAGAGATATCTTACCACTAAGGTATTGAATAGCTGCAAAATGACCCCTGGCACTTCAGTTAGTGCTCATGTCCTTAAGATGAATCAGCTTGAAAAAACTTGGAGCACCTGTAAGTCATGACTTGGCTACTGATATGATCTTGGCCTCTTTGACCTCTGACTATGATCAGTTTGTCATGAACTTCAATATGCATAATATGGAAAAGTCCATAAATGAATTGCACGGGATGCTTAAGCAGGCTAAACAAAACATTAGGAAGTCTACTCCTAATGTTCTGATGGTTCAGAAAGGGCAGTTCAAGAAGAACAAGGGAAAGGGAAAGGGAAAGGGAAAAGATATGGCCAAAAAGGGTAAAGGCATGCAGAAGCCCAAGCCTAAGGTTAAACCACCAAAAGAAGGGACTTGCTTCCATTGCAATGAATCTGGTCATTGGAAGAGGAATTGTAAGCTCTACTTGGAAGAAAAGAAGAAGCAAAAGGCCAGTGAGACTGCCGCTCCAGGTATTTTCGTTATAGAAATTAATGTGTACTCCTACTTCATGGGTATTAGATACCAGATGTGGAGCTCGTATTTGTGTAAATGTGCAGGGACTCAAAAGGAGTACATCTTTGGCAAAGGGAGAGGTGGACCTACGAGTTGCAAATGGAGCAAAAGTTGCTGCTGTAGCTGTAGGGACATTTGATTTACTTTTGCCTATTGGGCTTATAATTGAACTTAAAGATTGTTATTATGTTCCTGCTATGAGTAGGAACATCATTTCAGTTTCTTGTTTGGATATTGATAGTTTTGAGTTTAATACTAAGAATGGTAAAAGTTCTATTTATAAAAATGGTATTTTCTATGGGGATGCCTCTTTATGTAATGGACTTTACATTCTTAACCTACATGATTCCATTAGTAAGCTCATCTATAACATAAATACAAAGAAATTTAAATCTAATGATTTAAATCAAACTTACTTCTGGCATTGTCGTTTGGGCCATATAAATGAGAAACGCATATCTAAACTCCATCAAGATGGACTTTTATCTTCATTCGACCTTGAGTCTTATGAAAAATGTGATTCTTGTTTATTGGGCAAAATGACTAAAAGTCCATTTACAGGGTCAAGTGAAAGGGCTACCGATTTATTGGAACTTATACATACTGATGTATATGGGCCAATGAACACACAAGCCAGAGGAGGTTTTCAGTATTTCATTATATTCACAGATGATTTCAGTAGATATGGTTATGTCTATCTAACGAAACATAAATCTGATTCCTTTCAAAAGTTTAAGGAATTTCAAAATGAAGTACAGAGTCAACTTGGAAGGAGTATCAAATTACTTCGATCAGATCGAGGTGGTGAATACTTAGGCCAAGAGTTTGACGAACATCTAAAAAATTGTGGGATATTATCATAATTAACTCCACCAGGAACACCATAATGGAATGGGGTGTCTGAATGCAGAAATCGAACTCTATTGGATATGGTTCGATCTATGATGAGTCAAACAGATCTTTCAATTTCTTTTTGGGATTATGCTCTAGAAACTGCTGCATTCATATTAAATCGAGTTCCATCTAAAGCTGTTCAGAAGACACCATATGAGATGTGGATCGGGAAACAACCTAGTTTAGCATTTCTCAAAATTTGGGGATGTGATGCTTATGTGAAGCGATCATTATCTGAAAAACTAGCACCCAAATCTGATAAGTGTCTGTTTGTGGGATATCCTAAGGAAACTAAAGGATACTACTTTTATCTTCCATCTGAAAACAAAGTGTTTGTTGCTCAGAATGGAATTTTTCTTGAAAGGGAATTCGTTTCCAAAAGAGTTAGTGGGAGTAGAATCCATCTTGAAGAAGCTCAAGGACAGCAGACCATTTCTGAAACGAGTATGGATACTCAGTTGGACTCACGTATTCATACTGAGCCTGAACCTTTGGCACAAGGACCAAGAAGGTCTGGTAGGATTTCTCAGATACCACAGAGATATGGATTTCTTGTGACTGAGGATCATAATATTGATCTTATTGATCAAGGTGAAACTAATGCCTTCTAAGATGCTATTCATAGTCCTGAATCTAGCAAATGGCTAAAGGCTATGAAATCAGAAATGCAATCCATGCATGATAATCAAGTTTGGACTTTGATTGATCCACCTAAAGGTTGCAAGACCATAGGGTGTAAATGGGTTTTCAAAAAGAAAACTGACATGGATGGCAATGTGCACACTTACAAAGCACGATTGGTAGCAAAACGGTATAGACAAACTCATGGTATAGACTATGATGAAACCTTTTCTCCAGTTGTAATGCTTAAGTCAATTAGAATTCTACTTGCCATTGCAGTATATTATGATTATGAAATATGGCAAATGGATGTTAAAACTGTTTCTCTTAATGGAACTCTATTGGAGGATGTGTATATGACACAACCTGAAGGTTTTATTCATCCTTCGAATTCAAGTAAAGTGTGTAAACTTCAAAGATCCATTTATGGCTTGAAGCAAGCATCTCGAAGTTGGAATCTTCGTTTTGATAAAGCAATTAAAGAATTAAATTTCATCAAGAATGATGATGAACCTTGTGTCTACAAAAGGGTTACAGAAAATGCAGTAGTCTTCTTAGTACTCTATGTCGATGACATCTTGTTAATTGGGAATGACATCCCTACTTTGCAAAGTGTAAAAACTTGGTTAGGGAAGTGTTTTTCAATGAAAGATTTAGGCGAAGCAGCCTATATTCTAGGCATTAGGATCTATCGAGATAGATCTAAAAACCTTATTGGCCTAAGTCAGAGTGGATATATTCACAAGGTACTGAAAAGGTTCAATATGCAAGATTCTAAGAGAGGATTCTTGCCAATGTCACATGACGTTAAACTCACTAAGTGTCAAAGTCCTACCACAAGGGAGGATACAGAACGCATGAGTAAGATTCCTTACGCTTCCGCAATTGGATCTATCATGTACGCCATGTTATGCACTCGTCCAGATGTCTCGTATGCATTAAGCATGGCTAGCAGATTCCAGTCAAATCCTGGTAAACTGCATTGGATTGCAGTAAAAAATATTCTCAAGTACTTAAGAAGGACTAAAGAGTTGTTTTTGATTTATGGAGGTCAGAAAGGAGAGCTTGTTGTAAATGGTTACACGGATGCTAGCTTTCAGACTGATGTAGATGATTTAGATCGCAATCTTGATTTGTGTTTTGTTTGAATGGAGGTGCTGTGAGCTGGAAGAGTTCAAAGCAAGATACCGTGGCCGATTCTACTACAGAGGCTAAGTATGGGCTGCTTCTGATACAGCCAAGGAGGCAATTTGGATCAAAAAGTTCATCACAGAACTAGGTGTAATTCCTAGCATTGTGAACCCAGCGGACCTATATTGTGATAATACAGGAGCCATTGCACAAGCTAAGGAACCTAGATCTCATCAACGATCCAAACATATTCTTAGGCGTTTCCATCTCATTCGAGAAATTATTGAGCGTGGAGATGTTAAAATTTGCAAAGTAGACACCAATGACAATGTCGTAGATCCATTGACAACGCCACTCCCACAACTTAAACATGAGAGTCATACTAGGTCAATGGGTTTGAGAGTCATGTCAAATTGGTGGTAGGGCAAGTGGGAGATTGTTAGTATATGCCCTAAGACCAATTGACTCACATTTATGATTTATGAAGCATATATTTTTTAATTGCATTTTATGCTCTTGGTGATCAAGTATGTGACTTGATAGTAAAACCCTTACAATGAATAAAATACTATTCTTATCTGTCCCTAGTTTATTACATCTTGTAAACTAGTGTGAAGTTGATTGATGGTCAAGTTTTACTAATCATGAATATGAGATATAAAATCAATTCATAAATATATATTGAGAATATTGTATTGGACATGACCCAAAGTGAAGAAGAAATATTGCATGAGTTTAAGTTATAAGTATTTCTTCTCAGTTTTATATTTGGTGTCCTTTGACCTAATGTTTCTTGCATGGGGAAAAAATGTTTTGACATAGTCAAACATCACTTTTAATTAGGTGATCATTACGACTATTGGTTGGCTTATTTTCTTGTATGGCTTGAATATTGGACATAGTGAAAGGGATTTGTCCCTCTATTTTTAGAGAGAGATATCCATAGGCCCCTTAATAAGGAAGACTGGAAAATATGCATGGCCATGCTCAAATAAGTATTAATAAGGTGTTATTAATATTATTTGTTGGAACAGTCTGCCTGGTGATTAAGTAAATGGTTAATTAAGTTTTATAAGGATGACTTGGCCCATGCCTTATACTTAATTCAGATATCATGTGACAAAAGGACTAAATATTAAATCTAATGCTAGGTTATTGTTACATTTACTTAACTTGGGTAAGCATAATGTCTTGCTAGAGACCGCTTATGTTCTGTGAATAAATGTCTAGGACATTTATTCACTGCCAACGTTAAGTGAACCTACAGGGTCACACCCATAGACGATCTTGTGAGCATAATATCCACGTTCAATGAATCTAGATTGTGTCCAGATTCGTTGAACGTATACAAAAGGGGAATTAGATTCCATATTGTATTTTCTGGTAAGTTAATAAGTAATTAATTTTATTTAATCGAATAAATGAAATTAATTACTTAATATTACTCATCCAACCGTTGGATGATTATAGGAACAGACGGACGAGATTAAACTGTCATTAGATGACAGTTAGGGTTTTGATATTGACAGCCATAAAAGGTTATGTTAACCTTTTCTTGGTGGCCGTCCTTTATCTGATTAAAGAAAAACAAAACCCTAAACCCTAAAACGGCGATATAGTATCTAGCCTCCTCTCTCCGAAATACGACCGATTACCAAATAGTCAGGATCAGTTCTGAACAGTTTTCAGAACACAGAAGGGGCTAGCATCCCGATCGCTTGCAGAGGAGTTTGTCGCGTGGATACCAGTAGAGGGCAAAGCGTACAAATCAGCGCCTCCACAACGAACAATCAAAACATTGAGGTGATTTCTATCTAATCGGTTTTTCTAGTATGTGCAGATCCTGTTAGTGGATTTCTGTAGTTTTATTTTATTTTGTTTTTGCCTACGGAATCCAACACTTTATTCAATAGACAAGTTAGGTTTAAGATTTTCCTATAAATACTCATTTATAGGCTCATTTGTGAACAAATATATTTTGCTGAAAATTGAGAGAGGATTCTCCGTTGTTTCTAGGGTCTTCAACCCTTTTTAGTTAGCTTGCTAGGGGTTTGCTTCCTTAGTTTTGTGAACAATTGATTGCTTAGATTGTTGAATCTATGAAAATGAATTGATCATCCAATTCCTTCTATGATTAGTTCTAAGAGTTCTTGTTCTTAGAATTGATTAAACCTAAGTCTTCTAGTTTGTGTAGTTGGGGTTTTGAGGCTATAGTTTCCTCAAGGTTCTTTCTATCAAATTGGGAATGAGTTTTTCCTCTCAACATTGGGTTTATGAGGCTTAGATCCTCATAGGTTTTCTATTGGAGTGTTGAAACTACAAAATCCTCAACAGAGGTTCTTCATCAAAAGAGGTGATCTTGGGAAGATGTTGAATCAAATCTATAACCAATTGAAGATTCACACGAGGATTAGTGGAAAATGGCTTTCAAAACAAATTTTGGTCTTTATGCATGGTTAATTGTGCATTTTCGTTTAACTAATGACCTAGTACATTAATGAAACTCATGCGTCATGTTTTGAGGGATTTCAATGGCAAATTTGTTTTGGTTTATTTTGGTGACATCTTGATTTATACCAAAACTTATAAAGATCATTTGCATCATCTTAAGTCTTAGAAGTGAAAAGTTATATTCTAACCTTGGAAAATGTGAGTTTTGTTTGGAAAAGATTACTTTCCTAGGTTATGTGTTGAGTTATCAAGGTCTCCTAGTGGATGAAGATAAGGTGAAAGCAATCACATATTGGCCTACTCCCAAGAGTGCATACAAAAAACTGAGAAGCTTCCATGGTCTAGCAGGCTTTTTTAGGAGATTCATCAAGGACTTTAGCACCATTGCTAGCCCTTGATGGATGTAATCAAGAAGATGATTGGATTAAAATGGGAGGAGAAACAAGAGAAAGAATTCAAGTTGTTAAAGTAAAGGTTGAGTAGGGCACCTCTACTTGAACAACCTAACATTGAGAAAATGTTTGAAATTTGAGTGTGACGTCTCAAGGGTTGGTATTGGAGGAGTCTTGATGCAAGACAAGTGGCCTTTGGCTTATTTTAGTGAAAAATTGACCTGAGCGGCTTTGAATTCTGCAATTTATGACAAGTAGCTCTATGCATTAGTGAGAACATTGAAGCATTGGCAACATTATTTGTGGCCTAAAGAGTTTGTAGTCTATACCAACCATGAGTAATTGAAGTTTCTCAGAGGACAACTAAAGTTCAACAAGAGGCATGCAAGATGGACGAAATTCATAGAGACATTTCCGTATATCATTTGGTACAAGAAAGGTAAAGAAAATGTTGTTGCCGATGCTTTGTCAAGAAGGTACACTGTAATCTCTACATTACAAGCTCAAATTCTTGGTTTTGAAATGCTTCAGCAGTTATATGCTAGTGATAATGATTTCAAGACATACTTGATGCTTGTTTGGTTGTACCTAATGAAAAGTACCGTACACATGATGGCTTTCTTTACCATGAAGGTAAATTATGCATTTCTTCTTGTTCCGCTAGATTGTTACTAGCTATGGAAGCTCATTATGGTGGTTTAATTGGTCTTTTTGGTATTTCTCAAACTTATGACATATTGCATGGGAATTTCTTGGGCCTCGTATAAAAAGAGATGTAGAGAGGTTTATTGATAATTATTTGATTGAAAAAGGGCTAAATCTACATCTTTGCCACATGGACTTTATACGCCTTTGAATATGCCTAGAGAACCTTGGGTAGAGATTCATATGGATTTTATTCTTGGATTACCTAAGTCCCATAAAGGTATGGACTCTCTCTATATTTGTTGTGGTAGATCAGTTTTCTAAAAGGGATCATTTCAAACCCTATAAGAAAACCTATGATGCTAGCCATGTTGAAGATTTGTTCTTTACTTTGGTTGTACGATTCTATGGCGTACCTAGAACTATTATTTTGGATTGTGGCACCAAGTTTCTTAGTCATTTTTGGAGTGTTATGTGGAAGAAGCTTGGTAATACCTTGTTATATTCCAGAGCTTGCCATCCATAAATCGATGGTCAAATAGAGGTGGTGAATAGAACCATTGGCCAACTCCTTAAGGCTATCCTTAAGAAGAATTTGCGTAAATAGGAAGCTTGTTTAGCTTATATTTAATTTGCTTACAATAGATCTCGTCATTCTACTATTTCTTACTCTCTATTTGAAGTTGTGTATAGGATTAAACCTCTAACTCCTTTTGATTTGATTCCTACTCCAAAGTTCATGAAGCCATTGAGGTTACAAACAAGAAGCTTGTTGATAAACGGAACATGGGAAAGAAACGTGTAGTCTTTGAACCTAGTGATTAGATTAGGGTTCATCTTCAAAAGGAACATTTTCCTTCTCAAGGGAAATCAAAGTTAGATAGCTGTGGCAATGGTTCCTTTAAAGTTCTTGAGCGCCTTAATAATAATGCTTATAAGATTGATCTTCTGGGTAATTATAATGTTAGTGCCACTTTCAATATTTCTGATTTATTTCCATTTGATGCAAGTAAAGATTTAAGGACAAATCTTTTCAAAGGATTGGCGAATGATATGAGCAATATGGTCAAGGAGACGAAAAGCTTCAAGGACCTATGACAAAAGCAAGAGCAAAGAGAATTAAAGAGAATGATGATCAAGTTGCTCATGGATTATTGAGAGCAATTGACGAAACTGTGAAAAAAGATTAAATGTTAAAGATTGGAGGCTTATAAGAAGTTGGAAATCATTCTAAGTTGCTCATTGTTCAAAGCCTAAACTTGGAGAAATTAGTGGAGCAAATTAGAAGAGGAAGAAATCAAGGAGAGGCAAAAACAGAGCCTACTGTTGACAGTAGGCCTTATACCTGCCATCCTCAGTAGGCTTCGACCCAAATGGGACTTGTTGGCTAAAGACCTACCGCGTATGGTAGGGTAGATGCTACCGTCGGCAGTAAGGTCCTGGTGGTTCTGAACAATGCGTTGTTTTGCCGGTTTTTAATGTTCAAACTCTATTTTTATTTTTAGTTAAGGATTTAATTGGTCTTTTAGAGTCTTAAGCCAATAGTAAACGTAAGTTATAGCCCTAACACTGTAAACATGCATTTATCTCCTACTTTTCTTCAACTTTGATGATATATTAAAATTTAGAGTATTCTCATAGGGTTCTTAAGTTTTGAGGCTTTCTTCTTGAACCTCATCTAGGTTTTGATCATTCTTTAGATTAATTTTATTGAATAATTGGATTGGGTTGATCCAAGGGTTATAATTTGATCACAATTCCCAATTCTATGATAATCATATCCTTGTGATTTTTCTAGAGCTTAGGTCTTCTTCAATTGATATAATTGGGTAGTGGATAACAAGTCCCATTGTTCTTTTAGCAATTTAGGAAAAGGTCTTCTTCATATTCATTTGTTCATAGTTTGGATTAGATTATGGGTGAGTGTTGTTAAAGAAGATCAAGTCCTACTGAAGATAAAGGTCCTTGGGAGGCTTAATTGAAGATTTGATCTTTGCACAAAAAGATTCAGAACACTAATTAGGCATTGGGTTTAGCATACGTATTGTTGAATTAGAGTATGGGGGAAAGATTAGTTGTTTGAATTCAAGAGTTAGTAGGGTTAGTGTACCTATGGTTGCTTGGGGATGGAGCTAATTAACCCCTACTTAAAGGCAAAAAGTTCTCGAGATTAAAGATTTTATGATTCAAAGCATTTGATACATTTACAAATAAATTTTCACATCACTAGATCCCATGTAAAAGGAAGTTGTGAGAGAAAATCATCAATGTCCTTGTGGCAGATTGGGAATGTGATCCTTATTTTTGTTGAAATTGTTCTATCATTTGCAATGTGGGCACTTCTGGAACTCCATTCGAAAGAGGCAATTAGTATGAATGCATGAACATAATGTTTCTCCAAAAATAACAACAAAAGGTTATAATTTGGGGTGAAATCCTTATCCTCGTAGTGGGCTGGACCAACATCCAGCCTAGAGAAGACAGTCTTTAGAAACAACAGGTTGGGAAACAAAGAGAATGGTACGTCAGGATTTGATTGGTAATGAATATCGTAAGGCACTGCTCTTCGTAATCCCAGCATACTCTTGAACCTCTTAACATTATACCACTGAATCGCTACTTGTACTTAATCATATATCTTTTGATATAGAGATCTTATCTCCTTTCCTTAGTACTTGGATCACAAGGTCTTAGTTGTTTGACCAAGTCTTGCCTTTTTCCAAAGGCACCTCGACGAGCTTTCTCTCAGGAGTTCATGCTTGGAAAGAGTTTCTCGGATGCTGGGCACTTCGAAGTGACTAGGCTTGCCCTTTGTGTAGATGCTCAACTGGGCTATTAAGAATGCTCTAAAATAAGAAAAGCCTTAGGCCACAATAGTCTTGCAAAGCATGAATACCTTGGGGAGTGCACTAGTGAACTGATGCCAAACCAGGAAGCTGATAAGTGTAGCAAGATATATGACCGTGAAAATTCTTCATTTATTTTTATTTTTAATTATCTGTTCTTTTCTTGGTCTGAGATGAGAATCTTTATCTTTTTCTTTCCTTTTATAACTTAAAGACATTGTTGGAAATATCAAAAGCCTTCTAGAGATTTCTTCTTTCCTACTCTTCACATGAAATTTCATTTTGAAGACTACTTCTTTCTTTATTAAAAAAATCAATATCAGACAAGCCGAATGCCAAATGAAGTCACTAAGTGGAGCAATGAGCCACAAGCACTTGTTTTTCGGCATAAAAATTAAAGCACCTTCTCCATATCTTTTGATAAACATAATTTTTTTCGTGCATGTGTGTGCTCTTGCAGATAAAAAGTTTAAGCACACATTGAAATTCAATGCATTGGAAAAAAATTTGAGCTCACAAATGATTTCTCTCTTTTATTATATATTCATTGAATACTAATTGAATTGTTAGCATTTATTCTTTCCTTTCTAAAGAACCCATACTAACTTTAGCACCCATGGATGAATTAGCTATGAAGTCGAGGCAAGATATGAAGATCTATTAAAAGCAGTAAATGATACAAGAAATCTTAATGCAGAGTCATATCTTGACAAGGATCTGATGTGACCCTACCTTCATTTGACAATCTATTTTGGTGCCAGTGTTGTGTCATTGATTGTACATTACATGGATTTTCAAAAGGATCAATGTGGTCCACACTGGTTTTGGCTCTCTAAAGGTAGATCCCATAGCAAAAGGAATTGTGAGTTGAAGTCATCAATGTCCTTCGTACCAGATTGGGGATGTGATCCTTAAATTTGCTAAAATTGTTGTATCAGTTGAAGTGATGGCACTCCTTTCAAAAAAGGTGATAAGTGTGAATGCATGGATATAATGTTTCTCCATAAATAACAACAAAGGGTTACACTTGGGAGTTCTTATTTATTCTACTAGGGAGAAATCCTTAAGAATATAGTTGCAAAGCATGAATACCTTCGGAGTGCACCAGTGAACTGACGCCACACCGAGAAGCTAATAAGCGTGGCAAGATATATGATTGTGAAAATTCTTTATTTCTTTTTAATATTAGTTATTTTTTTCTTGACCTGAGATGCAACCTTTATCTTTTTCTTTCCTTTTATAACTTAAAGACATTGTTGGAAATATAAGAAACCTTCTTGAGATTTCTTCTTTCCTGCTCTTCACATGAAATGTCATTTTAAAGGCTACTTCATTCTTTATCTTGTCAAATCAATGATTAGACAAGATGAATGCCAAATGAAGTAACTAAGTGGAGCAATACGAGAGCAGTACATGTTTTTTGGTATAGAAACTAAAACACCGGCTCAATATCTTTGCATAAATATAATTTTTTTCATGCAAGTGCGTGCATGTGTAGATAAAAAGTTTTAGCACACATTGAAATTCAATGCATTGTGAACAAATTTGAGCTCAAAAAACAATTCTCACTCTTTATTATATCTTCATTGAATTAATAGCATTTACTCTTTTTCTTTTAAAGAACCCATACTAACTTAACACCCATGGATGAATTAGCTACGAGGTCGATGCAAGAGTATGAATTTAGAGCCATATCTTGACAAGTATCTTGATGTGGCTTTAGAATCATTTCACAATATATTTTGCTGCCTGTGTGGGGGGGGTTGATTGTAAATTACATAGATGTTCACAATCTTTTTGCTTTTCCTTCCTTTATAAATTAAAGATATTGTTGGAAATATAAGATATCTTCTAGAGATCTCTTTTTTCCTATCCTTCACATGAAATGTCCTTATGTAGGCCACTAATTTGATAAGATGAATGCCAAATGAAGTCACTAATGCTTTTCAAGCGATGTTGCATCATCCAAGTGGAGCAATGTGTGCGAAGCACTTGTTTTTCGGTTTAGAAATTAAAATAACTTTTCAATATCATTGCATAAATATAATTTTTTTTGTGCATGTGCATGCATGTATATATATATAGAGTTTAAGCACACATTGAAATTCAGTGCACAGTTAAGAAATTTGAGCTCAAAAAAGAGTTCTCTCACTTTATATATATTCATTCAATACTCATTGAATTGTTAGAATTTACTCTTTTTTTTTAAAGAACCCATACTAACTTAAGAACCAGGGATGAATTAGCTATGAAGTTGAGGCAAGACATAAAAATCATTAAAAGTAGTAAACGATACAAGCAATATAAATATAGAGTCATAACTTGACAAGGATGTTGAGGTGGCTTAAGATTTACTTGACAATATATTTTGCTACTATTGTCGTGTCTAGATTGTAGATTACAGGATGTTCACAAGAACTTGTATTTCTTGTCGAGAAACAACTTCAATCATGCTGTCCAGAAATCGAAAAGTATCAATGTCGCCCACGCTCCTTCTTGCTGATCCCTAGAGCTAAATCCCATGGGAAGGTTGTGCGCTGAAGTCGACAATGTCCTTTGTGGTAGATTGGTAATGTGATCATTATATTTGTCGAAATTACTGTATTAGTTGCAATGATGGCACTCGTGATACTCTTTTTCGGAGAGGCGATAAATATGAATGCATGAATATAATGTTTCTCAATAAACAATAACAAAGGGTTATATTTGGGATTCTCATTAATCTGGCTGGGGAGAAATCCTTAAGAATAGTATTGCAAAACATGAATACCTTGGGGAAGCTTATAAATGTGGCAAGATATATGACTGTGAAAAATCTTCATTTCTTTTTAATTTTAAATATCCTTTTTTTTTATCTTTGTCGACAATCTTTATCTTTTTCTTTCCTTTTAAGTTAAAGACATTATTAAAAATATTAGAAATCTGCCAGAGATTTTATCTTTCCCATTCATCACATGAAATGTACTTTTGAAGGCCACTTCTTTCTTAAAAAAAAAAAAATCAATGATCAGAAAAGATGAATACCAAATGAAGTCACTATTCCTTTTTTGAAACGATGTTGCATTATCCAAGTGGGCATGGCACGAGAAGCACTTTTTTGGTTTAGAAATTTAAATACCCTTTCAATATCTTTGCATAAATATTTCTCTTTTTCATGCATGTGTGTGCGTGTATAGATATAAAGTTTAAGCACACATTGAAATTCACTGCATTGTTAACAATTTTTTGTTCTCAAAAAAGTTCTCTCTTCATTATATATTCATTAAATACTCATTAAATTGTTAGCATGTACTCATTTTTTTAAAGTACCCATATTAACTTAAGAACCGTGGATGAATTAGATACAAACTCGTGGAATGATACAAAGATCTATTAAGAGCAGTAAGTGATACAAGAAATTGGAATGGAGATTCATATCTTCACAATGACCTTGAAGTAGCTCTTGAATACCTTGACAATATAGTTTGCTGCCAGTGTCGTGTCTTTGATTGTAGATGAGATGGATGTCTACAAGAACTTGTATATCCTGCTGAGAAACATCTTTAATTGTGCTCTCAAAAAACCGAAAAGGGTCAATGTGGCCAGCACTACTTCAGGTTTGTCTCTAAAGCTAGATCCCCACGGGAAAGGAAGTCGTGAACTGATTCATAAATGTCCTTTGTGGTGGATTTGGAATGTGATCCTTATGTCTGCCAAAATTGTTGTATCAGTTGCAATGATTGCACTCCTAGTACTCCTTTGCAAAAGGCAATATGTAAGAATGCATGCATATAATGTTTCTTCTTAAAAAACAACAAAGGGTTATAGTGGGGAGTTCCTATTTATCTAGCTGGGGAGAAATCCTTAAGAATAGTGTTGCAAAGCATGGATACCTTTGGGTGTGCACTAGAGAACTAATGCCGCACCGGGAAGCTATTAAGCGTGGCAAGATATATAACCGTGAAAAATTCTTCTTTTCTTTTTAATTTTAATTATTTGCTTTTTTCTTTATCTGAGTCGACACTCATTATCTTTTTCTTTTTTTTTATGACTTTTAGACATTGATGGTTATATCATAAACCTTCAAGAGATTTCTTCTTTTCTACTCTTCACATGAAATGTCATTTTTAAGGCTTCTTATTTCATAAAAAGAATCAAAATGACTCAGACAAGATGAAAGCCAAACGAAGTCACTAAGTGAAGCAAGGAACAAGACAAACTTGTTTTATGGTTTAGAAAATAAAATACCTTATGAATATCTTTACATAAATATTTTTTTTTTGTGCACGTGCATGCGTGTGTAGATAAAAATTTTAAGCACACATTGAAATTCAATGCATTGTGAACAAATTTGAGATCACAAAAGAGTTCTATCTGTTTATTATATATATATATATATTCAATACTCATTGGATCCTTAGCATTTATTTATTTTTTAAAAGAATCCATACTAACATAAGAACCATGCATGAATTAGCAACGAAATAGAGGCAATATACGACGATCTGTTAAAAGTAGTATAAGAAACAAGCAATCTAAATGAAGAGTTATATCTCGCAAGGATCTTGATGTGGCTTTAGATTCATTTAACATTCTATTTTGTTGTTGGTATTATGTCTTTGATTGTAGATTACATGGAAGTTCACAAAGCACTTGTATATCTTACTGAGAAACCACTTCAATTATGCTCTCCAGATATTGAAAAGGATCAATGTGACGAACACTACTTCTGGTTGGTCTCTAATGCTATATCCCTAGCATAGGAAGTTGTCAGCCGAAGTCGTCAATATCCTTCGGGGAAAATTGGGAAATTAATCCTTATGTTCACAAACATTGCTGTATCATTTGCAATGATGACGCTCCTAGTACACTTTTCCAAAGAGGCGATAAACATGAATGCATGAATATAATGTTTCTCCATAAACAACAACAAAGGGTTATATTTTGAAGTTCTTATTTATCTGGCTTAGGAGAGATCCCTAAGAATAGTGTTGCGAAGCATGAATAACATGGGGAGTGAACTGGGAACTAATGCCACAGCGGGAACTGGATAAGCGTGGCAAGATATATGACTATTAAAATTCTTCATTTCTTTTTAATTTTTAATATTAAAATTCTTCATTTCTTTTTAATTTTTAATATCTATTTTTCTTGATGTGGGTCAACAATCTTTATCTTTTTCTTTCCATTTACAACTTCAAGACATTGTTGGAAATAACAGAAACCTTCAAAAAACCTCTTTTCTCCTATTCTTTGCTTGAAATGTCTAATTGAAGCCATTTCTTTCTTAAGAAAAATCAATGATAAGACAAGACAAATGGCAAATAACGTCACTAATACTTTTGAAGCGATGTTGAATCATCCAATTGGAACAATGCACGAGAAGCACTTGTTTTCCAGTTTAGAAATTAAAATACTTTTTCAATATCTTTGCTTAAATATGCCTTTTTTTCCAAGAACGTGTGTGTGTATATAGATATAAATTTTAACACCACATTGAAATCAAATGCACTATGAACAAATTTGACACAAATGAGCTCCGTGTCTTTATTATATATTCATTAATTACTCATTTAATTTTTAGCGTTTACTTTTTTTTAAAGAAACCCATACTAACTTACCATGGTTGAATTAGCTGTGAACTCGAGCCAAGATACGAGATTTATTAAAAACAGTAAAGTATTCAAGATATCTAAATGGAGAGCTATATCTTGAGAAGGATCTTGAGGTGGCTTCAGATTCATTTGGCTATTCATTTTGCCGCCAATTTCGTGTCTTTGATTGTAGATGACATGGATGTTCACAAGAACTTGTATTCCTGCTTCGAAAGAACTCCAATTATGCTCTTCAGAAACTGAAAAAGATCAATGTTATATCCAATGGCAAAGGGTTGGGAATGTGATCCTTATGTTGGCCAAAATTAGTGTTATAGTTGCAATGATGACATTCCTGGTTCTCTTTTCCAAAGAGGGGACACCTATAGGAACAGATGGTTATATTTGGGAGTTCTGATTTATTTGGCTAGGGAGAAATCCTTAAGATTAGTGTTGCAAGGCATGAATATATAGGGGAGTGCCTAGGGAACTGATGCTACATCGGGAAGCTGATAAAAGTGTGGCAAGATATATGGTCGTGAAAACTCTTTACTTCAATTTAATTTTAGTTATATGTTTTTCTTGATCTGAGCTGACAAGCTTTATCTTTCTCTTTTGTTTTACAACTTCAGGGCATTGTTGGAAATATGAAAAAAAGTACAAGAATTTTCTTCTTTCCTCTTTTTCACATGAAATGACATTTTGAAGGCCACTTCTTTTTTAAAAAATCAGTGATCAGACAAGATAAATACCTAATGAAGTCACTCATATTTCTGAAGCGATCTTGTATTAACCCAGTAGAGTAATGCACGAGAAGCACTTGTTTTTCGGTTTAGAAATTGAAATACCTTTTCAATATCTTTGCATAAGTATAAATTATTTTCATCCAACTGCGTGCGTGTGTAGATGTAAAGCTTAAGCGCAAATTTAAATTCAATGCCTTGTGAAAAATTTTAAGCTCACAAATGAGTTCCCTCTCTTTATTATATATTCATTTAATACTCATTGAATTTTTAGCATTTATTTTTTTTAAAGAACCCATACTACCTTAAGAAGCATGAATGAAATAGCTACAAAGTTGATGCAAGATACGAAGATCTATTAAAAACAGTAAATTATTCAAGATATGTGAATATAGAGTCATATCTTGGCAAGGATCTTGAGGTGGCTTTAGACTCATTTGACAATCTATTTTACTGTTGGTGTCATGTCTTTGTTTGTAGATTACATGGATGTTCAGAATACCATGTATTTCCTATGAGAAACATTTTCAACTATGCTCTCTAGAAACCAAAAAGGGTCAACGTTGCCACCGCTACTTCTAGCTGGTCTCTAAAGCTATATCCCATGGAAAAAGAAGTTCTGAGTCGAAGTCCTCAATGTCCTTTGTGGCATATTGGGAATGCCATTGTTATGTTAGCCGAAATTAGTGTATCCGTTGCAGTGATAACGCTCCTGGTACTCTTTTTCAAAGAGGGGACAAGTATGAATGGATGAATACGATGTTTCTCCATAAACAGCAACAAAAAGGTTATATATGGCAGTTCTTATTTATATGGCTGGGGAGAAATCCTTAAGAATAGTGTTGCCAAGCATGGATACCTTGGCGAGTGCACTAGGGAATTGATGCCACACCAGGAAGCTGACAAGTATGGCAAGATATATGGTCGTGAAAGTTCTTTACCTCAATTTAATTTTAGTTATTTGTTTTTCTTGATCTGAGTTGACAAGTTTTATCTTTCTCTTTCTTTTTGCAACTTCAAGGCATTGTTGGGAATATGAAAAAGAGTTCTAGAAATTTCTTCTTTTCTCTTTTTCACATGAAATGACATTTGTAAGGCAACTTATTTCTTAAAAAAAAAATAAGTGATCAGACGAGACGAATGCCTAATTAACTCACTAATATTTTTGCAGTGATGTTGCATTATCCAAGTACTATGCACGAGAAACACTTGTTTTTTTCCATTTAGAAATTAAAATACCTTTTCAATATCTTTGCATAAACATAATTTATTTTTTTGCACATGTGTGCGTGTGTAGATGTAAGGCTTAAGTGCAAATTGAAATTCAATGCCTTGTGAAGAAATTTGAGCTCACCAATGAGTTTCCTCTCTTTGTTATATATTCATTCAATACTCATTGAATTTTTAGCGTTTATTTTTTTTAAAGCACCCATACTACCTTAAGAACTATGAATGAAATAGCTACAAAGTCGAGGCAAGATATGAAGATATATTAAAAATAGTGAATTATTCAAGATATGTGATTACATGGATATTCACAAGAACTTGTATTTCCTACTGAGAAAGAACTTCAACTGTGCTCTCAAGAAGCCGAATAGGATCAACGTGGCCAACGTTGTATCTGGTTGGTCTCTAAAGCTATATCCCATGGAAAAGGATGTTTTGAGTCGAAGTCGTCAATGTCCATTGTGGCAGATTGAGAATGTGATCATTATGTTTGCTGAAATTAGTGTATAAATTGCAATGATGACACTCCTTATACTATTTTCCAAATAGGGGACAAGTATGAATTGATGAATACGATGTTTCTCCATAAACAGCAACAAAGGGTTATATTTTGCAGTTCTTATTTAAATGAGTGGGGAGAAATCCTTAAAAATAGCGTCGCCAAGCATGAATACCTTGGGGAGTACACTAGGGAATTTATACCACACAATGAAGCTGATGAGCGTGGCAAGATATGGTCGTGAAAATTCTTCATTTCTATTGTTTATTTTAGTTATTTGTTTGTCTTGATCCGTGTTTACAATGTTTATCCTTCTCTTTTCTTTTACAACTTCAAGTCATTATTGGAAATATAAAAAATGTTTTAGTAATTTCTTCTCTCATATACTTCCCATGAAATGTCCTTTTGAAGGCCACTTCTGTCTTAACAAAAATCAGTGATCAGACAAGACGAATGCCTTATGAAGTCATGTAATATTTTTGAAGCGGTGTTGCGTCTTGCAAGTGGAGCAATGTGTGAAATCACTTGTTTTTCTGTTTAGGAATTAAAATACCTTTTCAATATCTCTACATAACTATAATTTCTTTTCGTGCACTTCGGTTTGTGCGTAGATATAAAGTTTAAGTATACATTGAAATTCAATGCACTGTGAACAAATTTGGCTCACAAATGAGTTCCCTCCCTTTATTATATATTCATTCAATACTCATTGAATTTATAGCAGTTACTTTTTTTTTCCGAAAGAACCCATCCAAACTCAAGAACTATTGATGAATTAGCTAGAGAGTTGAGCCACATTATTAAGATCAATTAAAAACATTAAATTCTACCAGATATCTTAATGGAGAGTCATATCTTGAAAAGGATCTTAAGGTTGCTTTAGATTTATTTGACAATCTATTTTGTAGTGGGCGTCGTGTCTTTGATTGTAGATTATATGGATGTTGACAAGAACTTGTATTTCCAACTGAGAAAAAACTTCAATCGTCTTTCTATAAATCGAAAAGGATCAACGTGGCCAACACTGCTTCTGGCTAGTCTCTAAAGCTATATCTCATGGCAAAGGAAGTTGTAAGCAAAAGTCATTAATCGTCGTCTGTGGCAGAGTCTGAAGGTGATCCTTATGTTTTCTGAAATTAGACATCAGTTGCACTAATGACACTTCTAGTACTTTTTTCCAAAGTAGGGAAGAGTATGAATGGAAGAATATGATGTTTCTCCATAAACAGCAACAAAAGGTTATATTTGGGAGTTCTAATTACTCTGGTTGGGAAGAAATCCTTAAGAATAGTGTTGGCAAGCATGAATACCTTGGGGAGTGCACTAGGGAATTAATGCCATGTCGAGAAGCTGCTAAGCGTGGCAAGATATATAATCGATGAAAATTATATTTTTCTATTTAATTTTAGTTATCTTTTTTCTTGATCTGAATCAACAATCTTTGCCTTTTTCTTTTCTTATACAACTTCAAGATGTTGTTGTAGATATCAGAAATGTTCTAGAAATTTCTTTTCTCCTATTCTTCACATGAAATGTCCTTTTGAAGGCCACTTCTTCATTAAAAAAAAATCAGTGATTAGACAAAACGAATGCCGAATGAAGTCACTAATATGTTTGAAGCGATGTTTTGTCATCTAAGTGGAGCAGGTGTAAGAAATACTTGTTTTTAACTTTAGAAATTAAAATACCTTTTCAATATCATTGAATAAATATAATTTTTTCGTGCATGTGTATATAGATTAAATTTTAAGAACACATTGAAATTCAATGCATCGGGAACAAATTTGAGCTCACAAATGAGTTTTATCGCTTAGTTATATACTCATTCAATACTTAATGAATTTTTAGCGTTTAATTTTTTTTAAAGAACCCATACTAACTTAAGAACCATGGATGAATAAGCTAGGAACTCGAGGTAAGGTAAGAAGACTATTAAAATCAGTAAACTATAAAAGCAATTTGAATGGAGTGTCGTATATTGGAAAGGATCTTGATGTGGCTTTAGATTCATTTGACAATCTATTTTGCTGTAGGTGTCGTGCCTTTGATTGTAGATTACATGGATGTTCACAAGAACTTATATTTCCTAATGAGAAACAACTTCAATCGTGATCTCATAAACAAAAAGGATCAACGTGGCCCACACTATTTTTAGGGGCTCTCTTAAGCTAGATCCCATGGCAAAGGAAGTTATGAGCCGAAGTTGTCGATGTACATTGTGGCAGATTGGGAATGTGATGCTTATGTATGCCAAAATTGTTGTATCAGTTGCTATGATGGCACTTCTAGTATTCTTTTCCAAAGAGACATTAAGTATGAATGCATTAATATGATGTTTTTCCATATACAACAACAAAGGGTTATACTTGGGAGTTCTTATTTTTATGGATGGGGAGAAGTCCTTAGGAATAGTGTTGCAAAGGATGAGTACCTTCGGGAATGCACTAGTGAGCTGATCCCACATCGGGAAGATAATAAGCATTGCAAGATGTATGACCGAAAAATTCTTCAACTCTATTTAATTTTTATTATCTGTTTTTCTTGATCTTTGTCTACAATCTTTATTTGTTTTTTTTTTTTTTTTGGCTTTTACAACTTAGAGGCATTGTTGGAAATATCAGAAATCTTCTAGATATTTCTTCTTTCCTATTCTTTAAATGAAATGTCCTTTTGAAGGCCCCTTCTTTCTTATAAAAACATCAGTAATCAGACAAGACAAATGCCGAATGAAGTCACTAATGTTTCTGAAGGGATGTTGCATCATCCAAGTGGAACAATGTACGAGAAGCACTTGTTTTTCGATGTTAGAAATTAAAATACCTTGTCAATATCATTGCATAAATATGATTTATTTTTGTACACGTGCATGCGTGCATAGATATAAATTTTAACGACACATTTAAATTCAATGCATTGCAAACAAATTTAAGCTCACAAATGAGTTCCCTTGCTCTATTATATATTCATTCAACACTCATTGAATTTTTAGCATTTACTTTCTTTTAAAGAATCCATACTAACTTAACAACAATGAATGAATTAGCTACGAAGTCGAGGCAAGATACGATGATCAATAAAAAGCAATAAACTATACAAGCAATCTTAATAGAGAGTCATATGTTGAAAAGGATCTTGATGTAGCTTTAGATTCATTTTACAATTTATTTTGCTGTCGGAGTCGTGTCTTCTATTGTAGAAAACATGGATGTTGACAAGAACTTGTAGCTCATTTAGAGCAACAACTTCAATTGTCCTCTAGAAAATAAAAGAGGATCAACGTGACCGACACTGCTTCTGGCTAATCTCACAAGCTAAATCCCATGTGAAAGGAAGTCGTGAGCTGAAGTCGTCAAATACTTTGTGGCAGATTGGGAATATGATCCTGATGTTTGCTGAAATTGTTGTATGAGGTATAACGTGGCCCTCTTAGTACTACTTTCCAAAGAGGCAATAAGATGAATGCATGAATAAAATGTTTCTCCATAATTAACAACAAAGGGTTATACTTGGGAGTTCTAATTTATCTTGATGGGGAGAAATCCTTAAGAATAGTGTTGCAAAGAATGAATACCTTGGGGAGTGCACTAGTAAACTTATCCCACACCGGGAAGCTAATAAATGTGGCAAGATATATGACTGTGAAAATTCTTCATTTCTTTTTAATTTTAAATATATGTTTTTTCTTGATCTTTGTCGACAATCTTTATCTTTTTCTTTCCTTTTACAAGTTAAGGACATTGTTAAAAATATTACAAATCTGCTAGAGATTTCATCTTTCCTATTCATCAAATGAAATGTTCTTTTGAAGGCCTCTTCTTTCTTAAAAAAAAATGATCAGACAAGACCAATGCCAAATGAAATCACATATCATTTTTGAAGCAATGTTGCATCATCCAAGTGGAGCAATGTGCAAGAAACAGTTGTTTTTAAGTTTACACATTAAAATACCTTTTCATTATCTTTGAATAAATATAATATTTTTCATGCACGTGCCTGCGTGTGTACATAAAAAGTTTAAGCACTCATTGAAATTCACTGCAATGTGAACAAATTTAAGCTCACAAATGAGTTCCCTCGGTCAATTATATATGCATTCAATACTCATTGAATTATTAGAGTTTACTTTTTTTTTAAAGAACCTCTACTAACTTAAGGAACATGGATGAATCAGCTGTGAAATTGGGGCAAGGTACGAAGTTTTATAAAAAAGCAGTAAACTATACAAACAATCTGAATGGAGAGTCTTATCTTGAAAAGGATCTTGATATGGCTTTAGATTCATTTGACAATCTATTTTGCTAAAGGTGTCGTGTCTTTGGTTCTAGATTACATTGATGTTCACAAGAACTTGTATTTCCTTGTGGGAAACAACTTCAACTATGCTCTCAGAAACCAAAAAGGGTCAATGTTGCCCATACTGTTTCTGGCAGGTCTCTTAAGCTAGATCCCATGGAATAGGAAGTCATGAGCTAAAGTTGTCAATGTGCTTCATGGCATATTAGGAATGTGATCCTTATATTTGCCGAAATTGCTATATCAGTTGCAATTATGGCAATCCTGGTACTCCTATCCAAAGAGACGATAAGTATGAATACACGCACATGATGTTTCTCCATAAACAAGAACAAAGGGTTATACTTGGGAGTTCCAATTTATCTTGTTGGGTAAGAAATCCTTAAGAATTGTGTTGCTTAGCATGAATAGCTTGGTGTGCACTAGTTAACTACTCCCACACCGGGAAGCTAATAAGTGTTGCAGGATATATAAACGCGAAAATTCTTCATTTCTCTTTAATTTTCATTATCGGTTTTTCTTGATTTTTGTCGACAGTCTCATTCTTTCTCTTTGCTTTTACAACTTAAAGACATTGTTGGAAATGTCAAAAATCTTTTAGAAACTTTGATATGAATCGAATGAGTCCATCCTATGAGGGACTAAAGCTTGGACATATAACAAGATCGCAAAGGAAGCAAGTTCAACTTCAAGAGGACAAGGACATGCTTGTGTGCATAATGAAGGCTTTGAAGAGCAAAGATGGAGAGTTTGAAGGCGAATCAAAGCATCCCAAGTTGTTTACAATGTACTCAATTGAAAACGAGCTATTAAGGAACCAACTTGGAGCAAAATTTGGCTATGTCTTGGAGGAAAAACATCCTACTGTCGACGGTAGGGTTACCCTTACCATCACAGGTAGCTTTCCGTTCGTGATAGGGGGCACGTCATAGGCTACCTGCCGTCGACGATAGGTCTTACCTTACTGTCGCTGGTAGGCCTCGGAAGGGGCATCTTGTAATCGTCCTTTTAGGCGGGAATTCGTTAAGAAAGTTGGTTTTTGAGCTCTTAATTAAGGGGATTATATGTAATTGAAGGCCTTAAACATTAGTTAAGCTAGGATTAAGTCCCTACTCTATAAATACCCCTTAATAACCTCATTCAAAGAGTAATTGAAAATTTTGGCTGAAATTTATTAGGGAGTGCATCTCTTTGGTCTCTTAGAGTTCTTCACCATTTATTAGCTTAGCTTGCTAAGGGTTCTAGTCCTTAGTAGTGAGAAATTGAATGCCTTAGTATGAAGATTCTGTGGAATTCAATTGTTCATCTCAATTCTTTTTGTTGATTGAGTCTAGAGTTTGTGTTCTTGATTCAATTTATTCTAGGTCTTCTATATTCTCTGTTTGGGGTTTTGAGGTGTTTTTTGCCTCAAGGTTTTAATCATAAATATAGGAAAGAGCCTTGACCTCTCAATGGTTAGATCTACAGAGCATTGTTTTTCATAGATTCTTCATTGCAAGTTAGAGCTTCAAATCCTCAATAGAGGTACTTCAAATCAAGAAGGAGATCTTAGGAGAGATTGGATCCAAATTTAACCAACACAAAAGGATTCGTATCAAATTTCTTTTCTCTTATTCTTCACACGAAATGCCCTTTTGAAGGCCACTTCTTTCCTTAAAAAAATCATTACTCATACAAGACTTGCATAATCCAAGAGGAGCAATGTGCGAGAAACACTTGTTTTTCGGTTTAAAATACCTTCTCAATATCTTTGTAGAAATATAATTTTTTTTCATGTGCATTCATTCTTGTGTAGACATAAAGTTTAAGGACACATCGAAATTAAATGCTTTGTGAACAAATTTGAGCTCACAAATGAGTCTCTCTCTTTATTATATATTCATTCAATACTCATTGATTTTTTAGCATTTAATTTTTTTAAAAGAAACCATACTAACTTAAGAACCATGGATGAATTAGCTATGAAGTCAAGGAAACATGCGAAGATCTATTAAAAGTAGTAAACAACACAATATATCTGAATAGAGAGTCATATCTTGACAAGAACCTTGAGGTGGCTTTAGATTCATTTGACAATCTATTTTGTTGTTGGTGTCGTGTCTTTGAATGTGTTGAGAAATAACTTTGATTGTGGTCTCCAAAAATAAAAAAGGATCAATGTGGCCCACACTAATACTGGCTGGTCTCTAAAGCTAATACCATGGCAAAGGAAATTGTGAGCCGAAGTTATTAATGTCCTTTGTGGCAGATTTAGAATGTGATCCTTATGTTTTATAAAAATTGATGTATTAGTTGTAATGATGACACTCTTGGTACTCTTTTTCAAAGAGGCGATAAGTATGAATGCATGAATATATTGTCTCCCCATAAACAACAATAGGTTATTTATTAGAGTTCTGATTTATCTGGCTTGTGCGAAATCCATAAGAATAGTGTTGTTAAGCATGGATACCTTGGGGAGTTCGTTAAGGAAATGATGCTACACCGAGAAGCAGATAAGCATGTCAAGATATATGACCATGAAAATTCTTCATTTCTTTTTTATTAAAATCATCTTCTTTTCTAAATCTTAGTCGACAATCTTTATCCTTTTTCCATTTAAAACTTTAACACATTGCTGGAAATATAAGAAACCATCTAGAAATTTCTTCTCTTATATTTTTCCCACGAAATGTTCATTTGAAGGCCACTTCTTTCTAAAAATAAATCAATGATCAGACAAGACAAATGCCTAATGAAGTCATTAATATTTTTAAAGCGATATTGCATCTTCTAAGGGGAGCAATGAACGAGAAGCACTTGCTTTTCAGTTTAGAAATTAACATACCCTTTCAATACCTTTTCTTAAATATAATTTTGTTCGTGCACATGCATGTGTAGACATAAAGTTTAAGCACACATTGAAATTCAATGCATTGTGAACAACTTTGAGCTCAAAAAAGAGTTCCCGCTCTCTATTACATATTCATTCAATACTCGTTGAATTTTCAGCACTTAGTTTATTTAAAGAAGCTATAATAACTTAAGAACCATTGATGAATTAGCTACAAAGTCGAGGCAAGATACGGAATCTATTAAAAGTAGCAAACTATACAATAAAAAGTAGTAAGAGCAGTAAATGAGTTCCCTCTCTTTATTATATATTCATTCAATACTCATTAATTTTTTTAGCATTTGCGCTTTTTTTAACCGTGGATGAATTAGCTAGAAAGTCGAGGCAAGATACGAAGATATATTTAATGCAGTAAATGATGCAAGCAATCTGAATGCATACTCATAACTTGACAAGGATCTAGATTTGGTTTTAGATTCATTTGACAACCTAATTTTGATGTTGGTGTCATGTCTTCGATTGTAGAGTACATGGATGTTCACAAGAACTTGTATTTCCTGCTTAGAAAGAACTTCAATTTTTCTATGAGAAACAGAAAAGGATCGATGTAGGCCACACTAGTTCTGACTGATCCTGAAAGCTACATTCCATGGCAAAGGAAGTTGTGAGCTGGAGTTGTCAATGTACTTTGTGGGAGTTTGGGAATGTGATCCTTGTGTTTGCCGAAATTACTGTATCAGTTGCAATGATGGAACTTATGATAATCCAAAGAGGATATAAGCATGAAAGGATGAATACGATGTTTCTTCATAAACAACAACAAAGAATTATACTTGGGAATTCTTATTTACTGGTTGGGGAGAAATCCTTAAGAATAGTGTTGCAAAGAATGAGTACCTTGGGGAGTGCACTAGGAAACTGATGCCACAATTGGAAGCTGATAAGCGCAGCTAGATATATGACTATGAAAATTCTTTATTTCTTTTTAATTTTAATTATCTGTTTTTCTTGATTTGAGTCGACAATCTTCTACTTTTTCTTTCCTTTTACAACTTCAAGACATTGGTTGAAATTGCAGAAACCTTCTAGAGATTTCTTCTTTCCTGTAATTCACATGAAATGTCCTTTTGAAGGATGCTTCATTCTTAAAAAAATCCAATGATCTGACAAAACGAATACCAAATGAAGTCACAAATATTTTTGAAGCAATGTTGCATCATCTAAGTGGAACAATGCGATGGAAGCACTTGTTTTAAGGTTTAGAAATTAAAATGCTTTTTCAATATCATTGCGTAAATATAAGTTTTCTCATGCACGTGCTTGCGTGTGTAGATATAAAGTTTAATCACAGTTGAAATTCATTGGATTGTGAACAAATTTGGGCAAAAGAAATAGTTCCCTATCTTTTTTATATATTCTTTTTATACTTATTGAATTGCTAGCATTTACTCTTTTTTTTTCAAAGAACCCATACTAACTTATGAACCATGGACAAATTAACTATGAAGTTGAGGCAAGATACATGTAGATTACATGGGATGTCCTCAAGAACTTTTATTTCCTGCTGTGAAACAATTTCAATTGAGCTCTCCAGAAATTGAAAAGGGTCAATGTGGCTGACACTACTTCTGGTTAGTCTCTAAATCTAGGCCCATGGCTAAAGAAGTTGTGAGCTAAAGTCGTCAATGTCTTTTATGGCAGATTGGGAATGTATTCCATATCTTTGCTGAAATTGCTGTATGAGTTGCAATGATTTCACTTCTTGTAATCTTTTCCAAGAGGATAAGTATGAATGCATGAATATAATGTTTCTCCGTAAACAACAACAAATGTTTATACTTTGGGACTTTTGATATATATGGCTCGAGTGAAATCTTTCAGCATAGTGTTGCAAAGAATGACTACCTTAGGGAGTGCACTAGTGAATTGATCCCATACCGGGAAGTTGATAAGCATGGCAAGGTATATGACTCTAAAAATTCTTCATTACTGTTTTATTTTAATTATCTATTTTTCTTTATCTGAGTCAAAAATTTCTATCTTTTCCTTTCCTTTTACAACTTCATGACATTGTTGGAAATATCAGAAATCTTCTAGAGGTTTCTTCTTTCCTATTCTTCACATGAAATGTCCTTTTACAGGCCGCTTATTTCTGAAAGAAAAAATCAATGATCAGACAAGACGAATGGTATATTTACTTACTAATATATTTGAAGCTATCTTGTGTCATCCAAATGGAGTAATGCACGAAAAGAACTTGCTTTTAGGTTTTAGAAATTAGGATAGCTTTTCAATATCTTTGCATAAGTATATTTTTTTTTGTGAACTTGCATTTGTCTGTAGATATAAATTGTAAGCACAAATTGAAATTCGATGCATTGTTAAAAAAGTAGAGCTCAAAAAATAGTTCTCTCTCTTTATTGTATATTCATTCAATACTTATTAAATTTTTAGCATGTAATAATTTTTTAAAAGAACCTATACTAACTTAAGAACCATGGATAAATTATATATGAAGTCGATCCAAGATACAAAGATCTGTTAAATGTTTTAAAAGATAAAGGCAATCAGAATTCAGAGTCATATATTGACAAGGATCTTAATGTTCATTTGACTATCTATTTAGCTACCAGTGTCGTGTTTTTGATTATAGATTTCATTGATGTTCACAAGAACTTGTATTTCTTGCTATGAAACAACTTCAATTGTGCTCTCTAGAAACCGAAAAGGATCAATGTGGCCCGCACTACTTCTGGCTGGTCTCTAAAGCTAGATCCCATAGCAAAGGAAGTTGTCAAGAAGTCATCAATGTCCTTTGTGGCAAATTGGGAATGTGATCCTTATGTTTGCCAAGTTGTTGTATATGTTTCAAGGATGGCATTCCTTGTACTCCTTTCCAAAGACACCATAATTATGTATGCATTAATAAGATGTTTCTCCAAAAAAAACAACAAAAGGTTACACTTTGGATTTATCTGGCTGGGTAGAAATCCTTAAAAATAGTGTCGTAAAGCATGAATACCTTGGGGATGCACTAGTGAACATATGCCACACCAAGATGCTGATAAGTGTGCCAAGATATATGACCATGAAATTTCTTCATTTATTTTTAATCTTAATTATATTTTTGTCTCTGGATATGAGCTGACAACCTTTGGCTTTTTCTTTCCTTTTAGAACTTCATGACATTGTTGGAAATATGAGAAACCTTCTAGAGAATTCGTCTTTCGTATTCTTCACATGAAATGTCCTTTTGAAGGACACTTGTTTCTTAAAAAAGGTCAATTATTTGACAAGACGAATACCGAATAAAGCCACAAATATTTTTGAAGCATGTTGCATCATGCAAATAGAGCAATGCAAGAGAAGCACTTGTTTTTAGGTTTAGATATTAAAATACTTTTTCAATATCTCTGCATAAATATAATTTTTTTCTGCATCTGCGTGCGTGTGTAGAAATAAGTTTAAGCACATTTTTAAATTAATTGGATTGTTAAAAAATTTTAGCTAAAAAAATAGTTCCCTCTCTTTATTATATATCCATTCAATACTCTTTGAATTTCTAGCATTTACTCTTTTTTAAAGAACCCATACTAACTTATGAACTATGTATGAATTAGCAGATAAGTTGAGGTAAGCTACAAAAATCTATAAAAAGCAGTAAATGATACAAACAATCTGACTGTAGAGTAATCTTAATAAGGATCTTGATGTGTCTTTAGATTCATTTGAGAATTTTTTTTACTGTGGGTGTTCCATCTTTGATGGTTGATTACATAGGATGTTCACAAGAACTTATATTTCTTGCTGAGAAACAACTTTAATTGAGCTCTCCAAAAACCAAAAAGCGTTAATGTTGCTGACACTATTTCTTGCTGGTCTCTAAAGCCAGATCCCGTGGAAAAAAAAGTCGTGAGCCGGCGTTGTCAATGTCCTTTGAGGCAGATTGGGAATATGATTCTTATGTTTGTCGAAATTGCAGTATCAGTTGCAATGATGGTACTTCGGGCAATCCCTTCCACAGAAACGATAAGTATGAATGTATGAATATAATGTTTCTCCATAAACAACAACAAAGCATTATATTTCGTAGTTCTGATTTATCTGGTTGGGAGAAATCTTTAAGAATAGTGTTGAAAAGAATGAATACCTATGGGAGTGCTCTAGTGAATCGATCCCATACTGGGGCGCTGCTAATGGTGGGAAGATATATCACCGTGAAAATATTTCCTTTGTCTTTATTTTAATTGTCTGTATTTTCTTTATCTGTGTTGACAATCTCTATCTTTTTCTTTCCTTTTACAACATCAAGACATTGTTGGAAATAGAAACCTTCGGGAAATTTCTTCTTTCCTATTCTTTGAATGAAATGTCTTTTTACTGGCCACTTTTTTAAGAAAAAAAAAAAACCAATGATAAGACATGATGAATGCCAAATTAAGTCACTAATATATTTGAAGCTATGTTGCATCATCTAAGTGGAATAATGCGCGAGAAGAACTATTTTTTAGCCTTAGAAATTAAAATAGCCTTTCAATATATTAGCAAAAATATAATTTTTTTCGTGCACTTGCGTGCATTTGTAGCTATAGTGCTTAAGCACACATTGAAATTCAATGCATTGTGAACAAATTGAGCTCACAAAATAGTTCTCTCTGTTTATTATATATTCATTCAATACCCATCTAATTGTTAGCATTTAATATTTTTTTTAAAAATAGCCCATACTAACTTAAGAACCATGGATAAATTAGCTACGAAGTCAAGAAGGATACAAAGATCTATTAAATGTAGTAAATTATACAAGCCCTCGGAATGCAAAGTCATATCTTGATAAAGATCTTAATGTAGCTTTAGATTCATTTGACAATCTATAATTCTGCCGGTGTCGGGTCTTTGATTGTAGATTTCATGGATGTTCACAAGAACCTATATTTCCTGCTAACAAACAACTTCAATTCCGTTCTATAGAAATTGGAAAGGGTCAATATGGCCCGCACAACTTTTGGCTTGTCTATAAAGCTAGATCCCATGGCAAAGGAAGTTGAAAGCCGAATTCGTCAATGTCCTTTGTGTTAGATTAGGAATGTGATCCTTATTTTTGCCAAAATTGTTGTATTAGTTGCAATGATGGCACACTAGTACTTTTTTCAAGGAGATTATAAGTATAAATGAATGAATGGTGTTTCTCTATAAACAATAACAAAGGGTTACACTTGGGAGTTCTGATCAAACTGGCTGGGCAGAAATCCTTAAAAGTACCGTTGTAAAGCATGAATACCTTGGGTAGTGCAATAGTGAACCGATGCCACACTGGAAGTTGATAAGCGTGGCAATATATATGACGGTAAAAATTCTTGATTTCTTTTTCATTTTGATTATATGTTTTTTCTTGATTTGAGTCGACAATCTTTAGCTTTTTCTTTCCATTTAAAACATCAAGACATTGTTGGACATATCATAAACAATCAAGAGATTTATTCTTTCTTATTCTGCACATGAAATGTCCTTTTTATGGCCATTTCTTTCTTAAAAAATGTCAATGATCTGACAAGACGAATATTTTTGAAGTAATGTTATACCATCCAAATGGAGCAATGCGAGAGAAGAACTTGTTTTTCCATTTGGAAATTAAAATACATTTTTAATATCTTGTCATAAGTATAATTTTTTTACGTGCATGTGCGTGCCTATGTAGATATAAAGTTTAAGTAGACATTGAAAGTCAATGCAATGTGAAAAAATTTGAGGTCAGAAAATAGTTCTCTCTTTATTATATATTCATTCAATACTCACTGAATTGTTAGCAATTAGTCTTTTTTAAAAGAATCCATATTAGCTCAAGAACATGGATAACTAAATTAGCTAGCAAGTTAAGGTAAGATACGAAGATCTATTAAAAGTAGTAAATGAAACAAGCAATCTGAATACAGAGTCATATCATCACAAGGATCTTGATGTCGCTTAAGATTCATTTGACAATCTATTTTGCTACCGTTGTCGTGTCTTTGATTGTAGATTACGTGGATGTTCACAAGAACTTGTATTTCCTGCTGAGAAACAACTTCAATTACGCTCTCCAGAAACCAAAAATGACTACCATGGCCCACACTACTACTGGCTGGCGTCTAAAATTGGATCCCATGGCAAAGGAAGTTGTGCGACGAAGTTACCAATGTCCTTCGAGAAAATTATGCTTATGTTTGCCGAAATTGTTGTATTAGTTGAAATGATCGCGATTCTGGTACTCCTTTCCAAAGAGGCGATAAGTATGAATACATGAATATGATGTTTCTCAAAAAACAAACAACAAAGGGTTATAATTTAGATTTCTTATTTATCTGACTTGGGAGAAATTCTTAAGAATAGTGTTGCAAAGGACGAATACCTTGGGGAGTGCACTAGTGAACCTATGCCACGCTGAGAAGCTGATAAGCATGGCAAAATATATGACCATGAAAATCCTTCATTTTTTAATATTTTAATTATATCTTTGTTCTTTATCTTCGTGGACAATCTTTATCTTTTTCTTTCCTTTTACAACTTATCTTGTGAATATCATAAACCTTCTTTAGATTTCTTCTTTTCTTTTGAAGGTTGCTTCTTTCTTAAAACAAATCAATCATCAAACAAGATGAATTCCAAATTAACTCACTAATTTTTTTGGAGCCATGTTGCATCATCCAAGTGGAGCAATACGTGAGAAGCACTTGTTTTTCGGTTTAGAAATTAACATACCATTTAAAAATTTGTGCATAAATATAGTTTTTTTTTTTCATGCACATGCATGTGTGTGTGGGTGTAATGTTTAAGGACACATTAAAATTTAATGCAGTGAGGAAAATTCGAGCTCACAAAAGAGTTCTCTCTTTATTATATGTACATTGAATACTAATCACATTTTTAGCATTTAATCTTTTTTTCTAGAAGAACCCATACTAACTTAAGAACCATGGATGAATTAGCTACGAAGTCGAGGTAAGATACTAAGAACAATTAAAAGCAGTAAATGATACAAGTAATCTTAATGTAGAGTCATATTCTTGGCAAGGATCTTGATGTGGTTTTAGATTCATTTGACAATCTATTTTGTTGCCGCTGTTGTGTCTTTTATTTCAGATTACATGGATGTTCACAAGAACTTGTATTTCGTGTTGAGAAACAACTTTAATTGAGTTCTTTATAGAAACCAAAAAGGATCAATGTGGCCAACACTACTTCTGGCTTGTCTCTAAAGCTTGATCCCATGGAAAAGAAAGTTGTGAGCTTAAATCATCAGAGTCCTTCGTGGTAGATTCGGAATTCAATTCTTATGTTTGCCGAAATAGATGTATTAATTGCAATGATGGAACGCCTAATACTCCTTTCAAAAGAGGCGATAACTATGAATGCATGAACACGATGTTTCTGAATAAACAACAACAAAAGTTTATACTTGGGCATTTTGATTTATATGGTCGGGGAGAAATCCATAAGAATAGAATTGAAAAATATGAATACCTTGGGGAGTGCACTAGTGAATTCATCCCACACCGAGAATGCTGATAAGCGTGGCAAGATATATGATCATGAAAATTCTTCATTTCTTTTTAATTTTAGTGATTTATTTGTTCTTGATCTGAGTCGACAATCTTTATCTTTTTATTTCCTTTTACAACATCAAGACATTGTTGGAAATATTAGAAACCTTCTAGAGTTTTCTTCTTTCCTACTCTTCACATGAAATGCCCTTATGAAGGCTACTTCTTTCTTAAAAAAATCAATTTTCAGACAAAATGAATGACAAATGAAATCACTAATATTTTTGAATCGATGTTGCATTATCGAAATGGAGCAAGAAACACTTGTTTTTGGTTTAGAATTTAAAATGCCTTTCCCATATCTTTGCATAAATATAATATTTTTTCGTGCACCTGTGAGTGTGTGTAGATATAAAGTTTAAGCACACATTGAAAATGACTGCATTGTGAACAAATTTGAGCTTACAAAAAAGTTCTCCACTCTCTCTCTCTCTCTCTCTCTCTCTCTCTCTCTCTCTCTCTCTCTCTCTCTCTCTTTATCTTATAAACATTTAATACTCATTGAATTGTTAGCATTTACTCTTTTTTTTTTTTTTTTAAGAACCCATACTAACTTAAGAACCATGGATGAATTAACTACAAAGTTGAGGAATGAAACAATGATTTGTTAAAAGCAGTAAGTGATACAAGCAATCTTAATGCAAAGTCATATCTTGCCAAAGGATCTTGATATGGCTTTAGATTCATTTGACAATCTATTTCGCTGCAGGTGTCGTGTCTTTGACTGTAGATTACATGGATGTTGCCACGAACATTGATTGTTCTCACAAGAAAATGAAAAGGATCAATGCGGCGTACATTGCTTCTAGCTTGTGTCTAAAGCCAGATTGCATAACAAAGAAAGTTGCAAGCTGAAGTTGTGAATGTCCTATATGGCAGATTGTGATTGTGATCCTTAATTTTTCCGAAATTGCTGTAACAATTGCAAGTAGTGGCACTCTTGGTACTCCTTTCCAAAAAGGCAATAAGTATGAATGCATGATAAACAAAGGGTTATACTTGGGAGTTCTTATTTATGTGGCAAGGGAGAAACCCTTAATAATATTGTTGCAAAGCATGAATACCTTGGAGAGTGCCCTAGTGACTTAATGCCACACATGGAAGCTGATAAGTGTTGAAATATATGATCGTGAAAATTCTTCATTTCTTTTTTATTTTAATTATCTATTTGTTCTTGATCTGAGTCGACAATCTTTATCTTTTTCTTTCCTTTTAACACTTCAAGACATTGCCGGAAATATCAAAAACCTTCAAGAGATTTCTTCTTTCCTATTCTTCACATGAAATGTCATTTTGAAGGCTACTTCTTTCTTAAAAAAAAAAAAAAATCAATGACCAGATAAGATGAAAGCCAAATGAAAAAATCACTAACATTTTAGAGGCGATGTTGCATCATCCAAGTGAAGTAATGTGCGAGAAGCACTTGTTTTTCGGTTTTGGAAAATAAAATGCCTTTTCAATATCTTTGCATAACTACAATTTTTTTCGTGCATGTGCGTGCGTGTATAGATATAATTTTTAAGCACATATTATAATTCAATGCATTGTGAACAAATTTGAGCTTACAAAAGAGTTCTCTCTCTTTATTATATATTCATTCATTACTCATTGAATTGTTAGCATTAACTCTTTTCTTTTAAAGAACCCATACTAACTTAAGCCCTATGGATGAATCAGCTATGAAGTTGATGCAAAATACGAAGATTTATTAAAAGCAGTAAACGATATAATCGATCTAAATGCAGAGTCATATCTTGACAAGGATCTTGATGTGGCTTTATATTCATTTGAAAATATATTTTGCTGTCGATATCATGTCTTTGATTGTAGATTACATGGATGTCCATGGGGAAGCACGAATGTAAATATCAAATGTAAATTTGAATTGTCTATGGGGAAGCTCGGACCCTATTGTTTTAATTGTTAATAGGGGAGACCAGACTCTTTGATTTGAATTGTTTATAGAGGAGTCCAGACTCTTTAAAATAAATTGTTTATCGGATAGCCCGGACTATGTTAAATTATCTTGAATGTTTCCTTTTGAGTGGGTGTTTGGCCGGGATTTTTCTAGCTAAGCTTTATACCCAATACTTACAAGGACACAAGATCAATGTAACACGGCATGATAAGGATATTGAATCATAGAGAAAGGCTTAACTACTTAACTTATTATCTACCTAAATTAATTTTATAAAAATAAGAATCAAATTTTATTATCTAAAAATAAATTATTCCTAAATTAGTTAAAACTAATAAATAAAATCAATTAAATAAAAACTAGCAAGAGCTCAATAACGAAGAAGATTTAGAACCTTGAATCCAACACTAACCAATATAACGATAATATAATTTTATTTAGGAGAAAAGATTAGACCTTGATGTGGTGATCTAGGCTATAAGCTTCGATTCTCTAAAGAAATATATTGTGCTTAAATGCATGACATAACCCATCTAATCATTAGCATGACTTATTCAATTCCATGATATAAATCATCTAAAATTAGTATGAACTATTCAATTCTAAATCTCACGATATATTTACTAAAATCACATATCTCTCATACTCAAGACTACAAGAACTAAGCATGGATAAAAGTATCAATTAACCCAAATAATTATTCTACAGGAATAATCACAAAGAATTAATTGCATCAAACCAAGAAACATCCCAAGATATATAATCACATAAATAATATAATAAATACCCCAAAATATAATAAACCAAAGTTACATGGCTAGGGTTTTATCAAGATTCTAAAAAACAAAATTTAGTTCATAATTAATGTTAGTATATGCCCTAAGACCAATTGACTCACATTTATGATTTATGAAGCATGTATTTTTGAATTGTATTTTATGCTCTTAGTCATCAAGTATGTGACTTGATAGTAAAACCCTTATAGCTAATAAAATACTATTCTTATTTGTTCCTAGTTTATTGCATCTTGTAAACTACTGTGAAGTTGATTGACGGTCAAGTTCTACTGATCATGAATATGAGATATAAAATCAATTTATAAATACATATTGAGAATATTGTATTGGACATGACTCAAAGTGAAGAAAAAATATTGCATGGGTTTAAGTTATAAGTATTTCTTCTTAGTTTTATATTTGTTGTCCTTTGACCTAATGTTTCTAATGTTTCTTGCATGGGGAGAAAATATGTTTTGACATAGTCAAACATCACTTTTAATTAGGTGATTATTATAACTATTGGTTGGCTTATTTTCTTGTCATGGCTTGAATATTGGAGATAGTGAAAGGGATTTGTCCCTCTCTTTTTAGAGAGAGATATCCATGGGCCCCTTGATAAGGAAGACTGGAAAATATGCATGGCCATGCTCAAATAAGTATTAATAAGGTGTTATTAATATTATTTGTTGGAACAGTCTACCTGGTGATCAAGTAAATGCTTAATTAAGTTTTATAAGGATGACTTGGTCAATGCCTTATACTTAATTAGGATATCGTGTGACAAAAGGACTAAATATTACATCTGATGCTAGGTTATTATTGCATTTACTTAACTTGGGTAAGCATAATGTCTTGCCAGAGGCCGCTTATGTTTTGTGAATAAATGTCTAGGACATTTTTCATTCACTGCCAACATTAAGTGAACCTACAAGGTCACACGCATAGACGATCTTGTGAGCATAATGTCCGCGTTCAATGAATCTAGATTGTGTCCAGATTCGTTGAACGTAAACAAAAGGGAAATCAGATTCCATATTGTATTTTCTGGTAAGTTAATAAGTAATTAATTTTATTTAATCGAATAAATGAAATTGATTACTTAATATTACTCATCCAACCGTTGGATGATTATAGGAATGGACGAACGAGATTAAATTATCATCAGATGACAGTTAGGGTTTTGATATTGACAGCTATAAAAGGTTATGTGAACCTTTTCTTGGCGGCCGTCTTTTATCTGATAAAAAGAAATACAAAACCCTAAACCTAGAACGGCAATATAGTATCTTGCCTCCTCTCTCCGAAACACAACCAAATTACCAGGTAGTCAGGATTAGTTCTGAACAGTTTTCAGAGCACAGAAGAGGCTAGCATCCCGATCGCTTACAGAGGAGTTCGTCACGTGGATACCAGTAGAGGACGAAGCGTAAACTACAGCTCCTCCACATCGAACAATCAAAACATTGAGGTAATTTCTATCTAATCGGTTTTTCTAGTATGTGCAGATCCTGTTGGTGGATTTCCGTAGTTTTATTTTATTTTGTTTTTGCCTACAGTTTCCGACAATTAAAGGGAAAGAAAGAACAAAATTCTTGAAGTAGATCATAGTTTCTTCTCTCCTTTAATGATTACTGCTGCTTCCTTGATTTTGCGTCCAGGACTTCTTCTTTTTTCTTTTTTTTTTATTGTTGATCACCCTTCAAGTAAATTCTTAATCCTAAAAGGATGCAAGCGAATTTCGTATCCTTAAAGGATGCAACTATTGCAGCAGGTATTATGCTTTATTATTTTTATCTTCTCTATCTCAATAACCATGCGCACTGTTTCATTCCTTTACCAAATTTTATATGGAATCTTTATTTTCCATTCTCTTTTAGAAATCTACACAAAGATAAATAAAATAAATTAAAGATAATAACTATGATTAATAAATGAATAAAATATTCTAAAAAGCTAATAATTAAAATTTAATGTGTTTATTTGTATTAAAATTTGACTCTATCAACTTCCCCACACCTAAGTTTTGCTAGTCCTCAAGCAAAAAATAAAAAAAGAAAAAGAAAAGCTAACTAGCCATTTTCGTAGGACTCGTGATTGCACTTAGTGTGTGCAACAAGCTCTTTAAACCCCTAAGTTACCCCTAGTGGACGAGTATGGTCTCGTGAGGGTTTGTAGATGACATACCCACAAAGTAAAATACGCAAAAGGTTTTAGAAAAAGATATAGAACAAGCCAATTTAAGTATCCTTCATCAAGATCTCAAACTTATCAAGACAAGCACTCTTCCTCTTATTTTCAAACTCAAGTTAATAAACAAATATTCAATTATCTTCCATAACTAAAGCAAGACTTGTGTAGGTGTGATCGTGGTCATAGGAGAATGTAAAATAAATACTAAATAAAATTTTCAAATTACACATGACAGACAAATCTCAACAAATGTTCATTCTATAAGTTCACTCTTTGTACCTTCTTTCGACTAATCAAGGATTCTCAAACTCAACTCAGATCAGGTTGGACTTTAAAGCTTGTAATGTAAGGCAAGGATGTTGGTTATCAAACGAAAGTAAGGAATTCAAATTCAAAGAAAAGAGAGCTTGCAAAGTTGCAAGAATATGGATACTTTAAAATTCGACAAACTTTCTACCTTTGTTTTTGCTCCTTTTTTTTTTCAATTAATACATTCACCAACTACCATATTCTATTCTCAAAATTTCATCATTTAAGGCCATTCTTTTTCTCACATTCACAAATTCGGGCCTCTTGAAATTTTTTTTCCTTCCTACCTTATGATTGTAACAATCATGTATCAACTTTTCTTTCTTTTTCTTTTTTTTTTTTAGCTTAATACATTTTTTTTTTCAGCATAACAAGTCATAAATTTTTTTTCTTTTTCTTTCTTTTGTCAATATCTCTTATTCGCTTTCCATAACATGAAAGTAACAACCCATCATTAAAGCACAAGTTAGAAGTTTGCATTACGCTCTCTACAAGATTAAGAACCACTATTTAAGTGGTTTAAAGAAATAAACTAACATTTACGGCTTAAAGGGGTATTAAGGTAAAAATCATGAAATTTCGTAAGCTTGAAATGCACAAATGATTCCAAGAAGGCCTGTGATCGTCATCTCCGGGTCAAATAAGGGAAACTTTTACATTTTGCCTCAAGAGGTACTGAGTAGGTTCTAGAATGTAGGGAAGAGATTCATCAACTCTATGCAACTAAAAAATAATTTAAAGGATTTATTAAACACTAATAATGACCCATGTGCTCATGGATAAGTCGTGCATAAGTTATAATAGATATAGAACATAAGTTCATCACCCTAATTAAAAATAAGAAAACAAGCCTTTTTCTCAATTCATTCAAGACATTTTTTAAGGAACTCAAAAAGAATCATTCTTCAAGGGAAATCATATTTTTGAGTTTTTTTTCCTCAAAATAATGTGGAAAAATAAAATAAAATAAAATAAATCCAGCGAAAATTGAACAAGAAAGAGAGAAATAATAATAACAATAAAACAGAAGAAGCAATATTAATGCATGTCTGCAGGAGTAGCAAACCATCTCTGTAATATCCATGATAATAATAAGTTGTCTGATTACCTAGGAAACAAATACTTCATACCTTTCTGCCAATCAAGTGAGATAAAATCAAACAATAAAAAAATGTATAAAAAAATTAAAAAAATATTTTTGGTTGCCTCCTAAAAGCGCTAAATTTAAAGTCTTCAGCCAGACTCTATCACCAAGTAATCCTTATATATAGAATCCACTAACATAGTAAACTCAATTTTACCTTCTTTAATGTCATTGGTAAGAGCATGCTTCAATCGTTGACCGTTAACAATCAAGGTTCGGTTGCTTTTAAGATCAATCTGAATAGCACTTGAGGGAAAAACTTGTTTGATAATAAAAGGTCTATCCCGTTGAGATGTCAACTTACTACGAAAGAGAAATAAGTTAGAATTTAAAAGGCCAAACTTTTTGTATAGGTTCAAATGATTTTTGAGAAATCATCTTATCATGAAAAGCTTTAGTTTTAGCTTTATAAATCTTAGCATTCGCATATGCCTCATTTCGTAATTCATCAAGTTTATTTAACTGCAACTTCCTATTAGAAGTAGCTTGCTTCAAATCAAAATTAAGAGCTTTAATAGCCCAATAAGCTCTATGTTCTAATTCTACTGGCAAGTGACATGATTTTCCAAAAAGAAGTCTAAAAAGGACATTCCTGTAGGGGTCTTATAAGCTATGCGATAAGCCAAAGTGCATCCTTCAATCTTTGGAACCAATCCTTCCTATCAAGTCTAACAGTGTTCTCAAGAATATATTTAATTTCTCGATTAGACACTTCTACTTGACCATTTGTTTGGGGATGATAACGGATAGCCACTTTATGAGTTATAGAATACTTCCTAAGAAGTGCTTCAAAAGAACGGTTACAAAACTAACTTCCTCCTTCACTAATAATAGCTCTAGGGGTACCAAATCTAAAAAAATATATATGATTTTTAACAGATTGAACAAACTACTTTATGATCATTTGTTCTTGTAGCTATAGCTTCCACCTATTTAGACACATAATCCACTCATACCAAAATGTAATGATAACCAAAAGAAGATGGAAAAGGGCCCATAAAATCAATTCCCCAAACATCAAAGATCTCAACAATTAAAACGGCTTGTAAAGGCATCATATTACGTTTATATAACCATTACGCTGACACCTTTAACATGCCAAGTAAAAATTATGAGCATCTTTGAATAAACTAGGCCAATAAAACCCACTTTGAAGAACTTTAGCAGCATCTTTTACGACCTCCAAAATGTCCACCACATGCATATGAATGACAAAAAGTTAAAATACTATGAAACTCACATTCAAGTATGCATTTACGAATAACATGATCAGGACAATGTTTAAACTAGTAGGGATCATCCCCATAATAATACTTAACTCTTGAACAGAACTTATCCCTATCTTGTTTATTCTAATGTGTTGGAATTTCACCTATAGAGAGATAGCCAACACTAGGTGGAAACTAAGGGACAGGGGAATTTGATAAAGAAAATAACTGCTCATCAGGAAAAGTATCTCTCAAAGCAACTGATTCATCATGATTATCACCCAAAGTGTAAATAAATGATTAGCTACAAAATTTTCTGAACCGTTCTCATCTCTTATTTCAATGTCAAATTCTTGTAAAAGTAATATCCATCTAACCAATCTTAGCTTAGTCTCTTTCTTAGACAATAAGTATTTTAAAGCATAATGATCAGAATAAATAATCACTTTGGAATATAAGAGATAAGAATGAAATTTCTCAAGTGCAAAAACTACAGCTATTAACTCTTTTTTAGTTGTGATATAGTTTCTTTGAGTATCAGTAAGAGTTCTACTAGCATAGTAAATGACATGAGGTTTCTTGTTTTCTTTTGCCCCAAAATAGTTCCCGCAACAAAATCAAAAGCATCACACAAGATATCAAAGGGTAAAGAAAAATCAGGAGGCTCAACAATAGGTACATATATAAGAAGGGAACGCAGTTTTTCAAAAGCTTTCATGTAAGATTCACCAAAATTAGATGCAACATCTTTGTAAAAGAGATTAATTAAAGGTCTAGCAATCATACTAAAGTGTTTAATAAACCTTCTATAAAATCAAGCGTTTCCCAAGAATGATTTAATTTTGTTGGCATATTTAGGTGGAAGGAGATCAACAATTAAATCAATTTTAGCTTTATCTACTTCAATTCCTTCTTTAGACACTTTATGTCCCAAAACTATTCCTTCTGTAACCATGAAATAGCTCTTTTCCCAACCTAAAACTAAATTAGCTTCTTCACATCTTTCTAAAACAACAGACAAGTTACTAAGGCATTCTTCATAAATAGGTCAGAAAACCAGAAAAGTCATTAAGAAAAAAAACCTCAAGAAACTTATCAACCATATCAGAGAAGATAGCAAGCATACATCTTTGATAAGTATCAGGCCCATTACATAATCAAAAAGGCATTCTACGAAAAGCAAAAGTACCAAAAGGGCATGTAAAAATAGTTTTCTCTTGGTCTTCGGGGTATACTGGAATTTGGTAGTATCCTGAGTAACCATCTAAGAAGCAATAAAAACATTGACCAGCTAATTTCTCAAGAATTTCATCAATAAAAGGCAAAGTGAAATGGTCTTTTCTAGTTACAACAATTAGTTTTCTATAGTCTATACACATTCTCTACCTAGTAACCTCTCTAATAGGAACTAACTCTCCTCTATTTTCAACTACGGTCACCCTTGCCTTCTTTGGTACAACTTGTACAGGACTAACCCATGGACTATCAGAGATAGGATAACAGATACCAGAATCTAAGAGTTTAACTACCTCCTTTCTTACTATTTCTCTTATGTTAGAAATTAACCTTCTTTTAAATGCCCTAAAAGGTTGTGCATTTTCTTTTAAATGTATTCTATACATGCATACAGATAGGTCTATCCCTTTTAGATCAGCTATGGATCACCCTATAGCCCCCTTATGATGAAGAACTTTAATTAAATATTTTTCTTGGTTATATTTTAACTCAGATGAAATTATCAAAGGCAAAGTTTCATTTTTACCTAAGAAATCATATTTAAGTTTAGAAGGAAGGGTTTTTAATTCAAGCTGGGGTGGACACACAAGAGAAGGTACAACAAGGGATTTTTCAAGCTTAGGCAATAGCTCAGGATTCACAATCCACGAGGAGTTTTCTAGTGCTGCAATGCAAGTAAGAATAGAATTGACATCCTCAATGCACATATATTCTCATTCTCAATAGAAGTAGATTCTTTAGAATACATTAAAGGTAGAGCTTCTTCAGTTAATTCGTAAATTATATCTACCTAATAACAATCATAATCATCTTCCATAAAAGGTTGTGAAGAAGCTTTGAAAATTATTCCATCTAATCCTTATATTCATCAGAGAGACATCCATGACTCCACTTCTACAATTAATAGTAACATTTCCAATAGCCAAGAAAGGACAACCTAGAATAACAGGGATATGATTCTTGGATGATCTACCAGATTCCATATCTAAGGCTACAAAGTCTACAGGGAAGACACCTTCATTAATTTGAACTAGGACATCATTTATCCTACCCCTAGGTACCTTGATAGACCTATCAACTAATTGTATGGTCATATCAATTAGTTGCGATTCCCATAATCCTAACTCTTCATAAACGGTGTAAGGAATAAAATTAACACTAGAACCTAAATCTAAGAGTGCCCTATCTATTTTATGATCGCCAATAAGACAAAGTAGTATGGAGACCAGGATCTTTATATTTAGATGGAGTACTATGTTGCAAAAGGGAGCTCACCTTTTTAGTTAAGAGGATATTCATAGAAACATTACTTTTAGATTTTCTTTTGAAAGTGCATATGTCCTTAAGAAATTTTGCGTAGGTCAGGACTGGCTTAATTGCGTCTAAAAGTGGAAGACTCATTTTAACGTCTTTTAAAGTTTCTAATATATCTTCCATTTTATTGTCCTTTCTAAAATGTGGAGGTGGTAATAAAGTTGGAGAAAAGGGCACCTTTGCCGTGTATGAAGTCATAGGAGAAGATTCTAGAGTCTTAGGATTAGAGGAAGAAGCAAGTTCCTTCTCTATCTTCTTTTCAATTTTAGTCCCCATAACATTTCCCTCAGTTTTGTTTTCATTTAATTCACTATCTTTAATAGGTTTCCCTTTATTATCTACCAACTTTCCATTTCTAAGAGTAATTACATCTTTAGCTTGCTCATGATAATTAGCTCTGGGGTTCTCTATTGGATTATTAGGAAGCTTACCCTCATCTCTTCTACTTATTGCATTTGCTCGTTGCACTATTTGAGTTTCTAACTTAGCAATAGATTGATTGTGTGAGTCTAGAATTTCTGTCTTAGCTTCCAAACCTTTCAAAGCAGAAAAGACTTTTTCTTCAAAAACATAGTTTCCACTTTAAGAAGGGTGAGGAGGTACCTTTGTTATTGAAAACCAGGGGGAGCAGTCATACCAGATTGTTTGTTCTGTTGATATTGTTGCTGGCCTAATTTGTTATTTATATGCCCTAGACCAATTGACTTATATTTATATTGGTTATTCATGAGACATGTATTTTGAATTGTATTTTACGCTCTTGGTCATCAAGCATGTGGCTTGATAGTAAAACCCTTCTTGCTAATAAAATACTATTCTTGTTAGTCTGTAGTTTTATCTCATCTTGTCTTATAAAACTAGTATGAAGTTGATTGATGATCAAGTTTTATTGATCATGAATATGAGATATAAAATCAATTAGTAAATACATATTGAGAATATTGTATTGGACACGACCCAAAGTGAAGATTAAATATTGCATGGGTTTAAGTAATAAGTATTTCTTCTAAGTTTTATGTTGTTGTCCTTTAACCGAATGTTTCTAATACTTCTTGCCTGGGGAAAAATATGTTTTGACATAGTTAAACATCACTGTTAATCAGGTGATTATTATCACTATTGGTTGGGTTATTTTCTTGTCATGGCTTGAATATTAGAGATAGTGAAAGGGATTTGTCCCTCTATTATTAGAGAGAGATATCCATGGGCCCCTTGATAAGGAATAATGGAAAATACGCATGGCCATCCTCAAATGAGTATTAATAAAGTATTATTAATATTATTTGTCAGAAGAATATGTCTGGTGATCAAGTAAATGGTTAATTAAGTTTTATAAGGATGATTCAGTCTATGCCTTATACTTAATTAGAATATCGTGTGACAAAAGGACTAAATATTAAAACTGATGTTAGGTTATCATATCTTTTACTTAAGTTCAGTAAGCATAATGTCTTGCTAGAGGCCACTTATATTTTGTAGACAAATGTCTAGGAAATTTTTAATCAATGCCAACATTAAGTGACCCTTCAAGGTCACATGCATAGACGATCTTGTGAGCATGATGTCCACGTTTAAGAAATCTATATCGTGTCCAGATTCGTTGAACATATACAAAAAGGGATCAGATTCCGTGTTGTATATATTTGGTAAGTTGAATAAGTAACTAATTTATTTATCAAATAAATGAAATTAATTACTTAATAATATTCATCCAAGCATTGGATGATTATAGGAATAGGCGGATGAGATCAAATTGTCATTAGATGACAATTAGGGTTCTGATGTGGACAACTATAAAAAGTTATGTTAACATTTTCAGCAGTGGTTTTTTCCTCTGATAAAATAGAAAAACCTTTAACCCTAGAACGACGAGAATTATGTCTTGCCTCTCTCTCTCTCTCTAAATTTCCAAGCATTACCAAATAGTTAGGGTTCGTTCTGAATAGTTTTCAGAACACGAAGGGGCTAGCATTCAATTCGCTTGCAGAGGAGGTCATTGCATGGATACCGGCAGAGGGCGAAGCATCAACAGCAATGCCTCCACACCTAGCAGCATCGAAAACATCGATATAGTTTTCTCTCCAATCATTTTTTCTTGTATGTACGGATCCTGTTGGTGGTTTTCTTAGTTTTTTTAATTATGTTTTCGTCTTTGAATTCCAACTTAATTGACCTTCCCCTCCTTGTTGCCTCTAGGAGAAATTAGGATGATTTCTCCAGCCTTGATTGTATGTGTTTGAATATGAGTCGTTCTGTCTTTGAAATCCTTGAGCCGCATTGACTTGTTCCTGCACAAATTCTTGAAATAGCGAAGCACTGGGATAGTATAGCAGGGTAAGGACTATAGCAAATTGTACAAACACCTTGCACATTAGGAGAATTAGTAGGCAATGTATTCAAAGCTAACAATTGATCAAACTTTTTAGATAAGGCATCAACTTTCAAAGAAGGATCAACATTTTGAGAAACTTCATATATTCCTCCTCTATTTTCTATTTGTCTAGATGTGCCTATATGTGAGGAAGTGGCATGTTGTTGAGAAGTATCACGCAAATTTTTAAATAAATCCCACGCCTCATCTGCAGTTTTATGAATGTAGGTACCACCATAAGATGAATCAACCATTTGCGATTCCTCTCATCTAATCCTGAAAAAATACTTTGTATTTATTGCTATTTAGGGACTTTATGGTGAGGGCAACTACAAGAAGTGCTTTTAATCTCTCCCAACTCTAGTGAAATTGTTCATTATTTTGTTGGGAAAATGTAGTTATTTCTCTCCTTAACCTCATAAGCTTACCCATAGGAAAATATTTTTAAGAAATTCCTTAGCCATCTCAGCCCATGTACCTACTCTCTCACATGTATTTAACCAATGTTTAGCCTTATCCTTCAGAGAAAAAGGAAAAAGGCGCAATCTAATAGCATCATCAATAACATTAGGCAGTTTAAAAGTTGAGCAAATTTCTAAAAAACTCATCAATATGCTTATAAGGATTTTCGAAATCAAGCCCATAACAAGATGGTAACATTTGAATAGCGGAAGCTTTGATTTCTAAGTAATTAGCCTCAATTTCAAGTAGTCTATTACCTATTGGTGAGTTACAAGTGTTAGGAGTAAAATACTGTCTTAACGCCCGTGGATTTTGAGCCATCTTATTGTCACAAGCGTTAGTAATTTTTCTTTGTGCTCTAAGTGCCTCAAGTGTACGCTGTATCTCAAGGTCAAATTCTTTTAAATCAAGAGAGAGCGAATGACGACCTTGCATTAACAAAATAAATAAAGAAGGAAAGAAGACTTAATTCAAATAATAAAGAAATAAATAAAAAATAAAAAATAATTAAAAAATTACTAAAGAGAGGTATTAATTAAAACCAACTAAGGACACTTTTTTAATTTTTTATTTTTTATTTTTGAAACCGGTAAAGACAACAAAAGAAGTGAAAGGTATGTGCTTAATTAAACTAATTAAAAATTAAATAAAATAAATACACAAAATAACAAAATTAGGAGACAATAAATCAAGCAATTAATTCAACCTTTCCCCAGGAACAGTGCCAAAAACTTGGTTGGGATTTTTCTAACTAAGCTTTAAACCAAATACTTGTAAGCGCACAAAATCAATGTAACATGGCAGCATAAGGATATCGAACCACAGAGAAAAGCTTAACTACTTAAACTACTATCTTCCTAAATTAATTTTATAAAAAGAAGAATCAAATTTTATTATCTAAAAATTATTCCTAAATTAGTTAAAACTAATGAATAAAGTCAATTAAATAAAAACTAGCAAGAGCTTAATCAATAAGATGATTTAGAACCTTGAATCCACCATTAATCTATATAACAATGATTTAATTTTATTTAGGAGAAAAGATTAGAGCTTTATATTGTAATTTAGGCTCTAATCTTCTATTCACTAAAGAAATATATTGTGCTTAAATACATGACATATCCCATCTAATCATTAGTATAACTTATTCAATTTCATGACATAAATCATCAAAAATTAGCATGAACTATTCAATTCTAAATCCCACAATATATTTACTAAAATCATATATCTCCCATACTCAAGACTACAAGAACTAAGCATGGATAAAAATATACATTAATCTAAACAATTATTCTACAAGAATAATCACAAAGAGTTAATTGCATCAAACCAAGAAACATCTCAAGATATGTAATCACATAAATAATATAGTAAATCTCCGAAAATAAAATAAACCAAAATTACATGGCTAGGATTTCATCAAGATTCTAAAAGACAAAGTTTAGTTTATAGTAAGGGAAAGTAAGAACTAAATTCTTGAAGTAGATCATAGCTTCTTCTCTCCTTTAATGATTACTGCCACTTCCTTGATTTTGCGCCAAGGACTTTTTTTTGTTGTTGTCCACCCTTTTTGTGTGGCTTTTCTATATATAGACAACAGAAAAGCAAATTTGTAATCCTTCAACGATACAATTAAATTCCTAATCCTAAGAGGATTTGAAGCAAATTCCTAATCCTTAAAGGATTCAACTACTGTAGTAGGTAATATGCTTTATTATTATTAATTTTATCTCTCTATCCCAATGACCATGCACACTCTTTCTTTCCTTTACAAAGTTTAATATGGAGTCTTTATTTTCCATTCTTTTTTAGAAATCTGCACAAAGATAAATTAAATAAATTAAGTATAATAATTATGATTAATAAATAAACAAAATGTTCTAAAAAGCTAATAATTAAAACTTAAGCTATTTAGTTGTATTGAAAATTGACTCTATCATCATTATGGCAGGAAAATGTCCATTTTACAAAGGAGACTATGTCAAAACTTTTTAAAACCTTAGTCTATAATTTTATACGTGAAACTCTTAAAATCTTAATCTCCCAAAAATTTTGATGTATATGTAATACTCAAATGATTAGAGACGTCTTTAAACTCCTAAACAACAAACTCTTAAACTGCAAATATTTCATAAAGCCCATTTAAACACTTTAAATATGAGGCTTAATGAGTAATGAATTCTAGCTTTAAATAAATGTGTTTTGTTTAGGGAAGTTATGGACGAGGATCGTAGTTGGATGTATAGAAGAACTGTGACTAGGGTTATGTAGATTAACAGCAAGTTTCAACTAGGTGTGAAGCACTTTCTATATTGGTGTCTTAATACGCTCTTGGTACAACTAACGATTTACGATATCCCTGCGCAAAGTTCAAGAACAAAAGGTATCTAAAAGAGGATGATGTGAAGTTGCATCTTTACAAATCGTGGCTTTTTACCTGGTTATTATAATTGGACTGCGAATGGAGTACCATCATAGGGTTACCGACCGATCGTTGTGGAGGCACGTAATCCTTAGGCTCAACGGTTTTATGACATGTTGAAATCTGTTGATACACTATTGTATGAAGGGTGTACAAAGTATTCACACTTGTCCGAGATGGCGAGGTTGTTGAACATTAAGTTAGAGAACAACATGTCTGAAAAGTGCTTTCATCAAATAGCACAGTTCTTGAAGCATGTAGTCCCCGAAGGCAAAAGATTGATGTATATGTTAATGGATGTATGCTGTGTTGGAAAAATGATACCCCAACATGTCAGTGTAAGTTTTCTGGCCATGACCGTTACATGAGAAGAAAGAAAAATAAGAAGAAAAAGTCCAAAGTCATTTCAACAAGAAGATGTATTATTTTCCACTAGCTCCTAGATTGGAGAGGTTGTATGCTTCTCAAAGGACGGCTGAGCATATGAGATGGCACTCAAAAAGCGTACCTGAGTCTAATATGATAAGTCACCCTAGGGATGGAGAAGCTTGGAAGTATTTCGATAGTACTCATCCTGAGTTTGCTTCCGAAGCAAGGAATGTAATACTTGGATTGTGTACTAACGGTTTCTCACTATTTGGGATGTCAGGAAAGCAGTATTCTTCTTGGTTAGTGATTGTTATGTCGTACCACTTGCCTCCTTAGATTTGCTTAAGAACTCCAGTAATGTTCTTAACAAGTATTATTCTGAGCCCTCAAAATCCAAAATGTAAGTTAGGTGTTTACTTGCAACAGTTGATAGAAGAATCTAATCGATTGTGGTTGCATAGAGTTAACAGGTATGATATTTCAAAGAAACAGAACTTTAAAATGAGGACTACCCTTCTTCGACTGTTAGTGACTTTCTAGTGTACAGGATGTTGTCTGATTGGAGTACTGCTAATGCATTGGCTTGTCCTTATTGTATGGAAGAAACAAAGTCATTTTGGCTAGAAAGTGGGAGAAAAAAATCTTAGTTTGATTGTGATCGATGCTTTCTATCTTCGAATCATCCCTTTTGGAGGGATCAAAGGTCTTTCAAGAAAGGTAGAGAAGAAGATCATTCAGGCTTGCCACCTCGTCTTACCGAAGATTAGTAGTGGGAAAGGGTTCATGACATGCTAACGATTACAGAAAATGGAATGAAGATAGGTAAGGAAGATGGTAAAGGACAATCTGACAATTAGACAGGGCGTGGCATCTTTTGGGATCTTCCATATTAGTGTACTCTTCTAGTTTGCCACAATCTTGACGTCCTGTATAAGGAGAAGAATATATTTGATAAGTGTTTTTAACATAGTTATGGATGTGAAAAGAAAGACAAAGGATAACATGAAGTCTACGAAAGATGTTCAAAGATATTGCAATCGTCCCGAACTAAATTTGAAAGGTTTTGCAAAACTGAGGATATGTTACACTTTAACAAAAGAACAAAGGAAAGCGGTACTTGAGTAGGTGAAGGACTTGAAACTACTGGATCGATATGCCTCTAACTTGAGCAGATGTGTTGATTTGAAGGAGTTGAGAATGTCTGGAATGAAAAGTCATGATTGCCACATTTTTGGAGAGATTAATTCCTATTTCTCTTAAAGATATACTTCCCAACAAGGTATAGAGTACCTTTGCAAAATAGAGTATGTTGTACAGGAACTTGTGTTCTCCTAAATTATGTGTGGCACACATGCATGAATTACAGAGTAATATTGTTGTGTTGTTTTGCAAGTTAGAAAGGATTTTTCCTCCTTTGTTCTTCAATGTTATAAAAGAGTTCTCTCTCTTTATTATATATTCTTTTTGTACTCGTTGAAGTGTTAGAATTTACTCCTTTTTTTAATGTACCTGTACAAATTTAAGAACCATGGATTAATTAGCTATGAAGTCAGGGCAAAATACGAAGATCCATTAAATGTTGTAAATGATGCAAGCAATCTGAATGCAAACACATATCTTGACAAGGATCCTGATGTGGCTTTAGATTGATTAGGCATCCTACTTTGCAGTTAGTGTCGTGTCTTTCACTGTAGATTACATGGATGTTCACGACAACTTTTATTTCCTGCGAGAAACAACTTCAATTGTGCTCTCTGGAAACCGAAAAGGATCAACATGACCCACACCACATTTGGCTGGTCTCTGAAGCTTGATCCCCTGGGAAAGGAAGTTTTGAGCCGAAGTCATGAATATCCTTTCAGGAAAATTCAGAGGTTAATTCGTATGTTTGTAAAAATCACTGTATCTATTGGAATGATGGCACTCTTGGTACTCCTTTCCAAAGAAGATATAATTATGAATGTAGGAATATGATGTTCTTCAATAAATATCAACAAAAGGTTATACTTGGGAGTTTGACTTATCTTTCTAGGGAGAAATGCTTAAGAATATTGTTGCAAAGCATGAATACCTTGGGGAGTGCACTAGTGAACTATTGCCACACCTGGAAGCTGATAAGCAGGACAAGATATAGAACCGTGTAAAGTCTTCATTTCTTTTAAATATTAATTATCTTTTTGTTCTTGATCTGAGTCGACAATCTTTATCTTTCTGTTTCTTTTTACAAGTTCAAGACATTGTGTGAAATATCAAAGCCTTCTAGATGTTTCTTTCTTCCTATCCTTCACATGAAATATCATGTTGATGGCTACTTCATTCTGAAAAGAAATCATTGAACTGACAAGATGAATGCCAAATGAAGTGCCTAATACTTTTTAGGCACTGTTGCATCATCTAGGTGGAGCAATGCGCTAGAAGCACTCCTTTTTTTTTTTTATGGAAATTAAAAGGCCTTTTAAAAGCCCAACATAAATATAATTTATTTCGTGCACGCGCGTGCGAGTAGTGACATAAATTGTACGCGCACATTGAAACTCAATGCAATGTGAAAAGAATTTGAGCTCATAAAAAAGATCTCTCTCTCTTTATTATATGTTCATTTAGTACTAATTAATGGGTTAGAATTTACTCTATATTTTATGTACCCATGCAAATTTAAGAACCATAGATTCATTAGCTATAGAACGAGAGCAAAATACGAAGATCTAATAAATGTAGTAACTAATGCATCCAATCTGAATGCAGAATCATATTTTGGCAAGGATCTTGATGTGGCTTTAGATTGATTGGGCATCCTATTTTACTATAGGTGTCGTGTCTTTGACTGTAGATTACATGCATGTTCACGAGAACTTTTATTTCACGCGACAAACAACTTTAATTGTGCTCTCAAGAAACAGAAAAGGATCAAAGTAGCCCAAACTACTTCTGGCTGGTCTTAGAAAGTGGATCCCGTGGGAAAGGAAGTTGTGAGCCAAAGTTCACAATGTCTTTTGTGGCAAATTCGGAATTTGATCCGTAGGTTGGTCGAAATTACAGTATCTATCGCAGTGATAGAACTCCTGGTACTCCTTTCCAAAGAGGCAATAAGTATGAATGGAGGAATATGATGTTCCTCCATAAATATCAACAAAGGGTTATACATGGGAGTTCAGATTTATATGGCAGGGTAGAAATCCTTAAGAATATTGTTGCAAAGCATGAAACCTTGGGGAGCGCACTAGTGAACTATTACCACTCCTGGAAGCTGATAAGCATGACAAGATATAGGACCGTGAAAAGTCTTCATTCCTTTTTAATATTGGTTATCATTTTGTTCTTGATTTGAGTTGACAATCTCTATCTCTCTTTCTTTTTACAAGTTCAAGACATTATGTGAAATATCCGAAGCCTTCAAGAGATTTCTTCCGTCCTATTCTTCACACGAAATATCATGTCGAAGGGTACTTCATACCTATGAAAAACAATGATCAGATAAGATGAATGCCAATGAAGACCCTAATACTTCTTACTCGATGCTGCATCATAAAAGTGGAGCAATGAGCGAGAAGCACTGGTCTTTTGGTTTTGGAAATTAAAATTCCATTAAAATGACCTAACATAGGCCTAATTTTTTTTCATGCCATGCGTGCGAGTGGAGACATACATTTTACGCACACATTGAAACTCAATGCAATGTGAAAAAAAAAACTGAGCTTATAAAATAGTTCTCTCTCTTTATTATATATTCATTTTGTACTCATTGTAGTGTTAGAACTCACTCCTTTTTTTAACGTATCCGTACAAATTTAAGAACCATGGATTAATTAGCTACAAAGTTAGGGCAAAATACGAACATCCATTAAATGCCCTAAACGATGCAAGCAATCTGAATGCAAACTCATATCTTGACAAGGATCTTGATATAGCTTTAGATTGATTGGGCATCCTATTTTGCAGTCAGTGTCGTGTCTTTGACTGTAGATTACATGGATGTTCACAACAACGTTTCTTTCCTGCGAGAAACAGCTTCAATTGTGCTCTCGAGAAACTGAAAAGGATCAACATAGCCCACACTACATCTGGCTGGTCTCTAAAGCTTGATCCCTTGGGAAAGGAAGCGATGAGCCGAAGTCGTGAATGTCATTTCTAGAGAATTCGGAGGTTGATTCATATGTTTGTAAAAATTACTATATATATTGCAATGATGGCACTCTTGGTACTCCTTTCCAAAGAGGCGATAAGTATGAATGCATGAATATCATGTTCCTCTGTAAACATCAACAAAGGGTTATACTTTGGGTTCCGATTTACATTACAGAGGAGACATCCTTAAGAACATTGTTGCAAAGCATGAATACCTTGGGGAGTGCACTAGTGAACTATTGCCTCACCTAGAAGCTGATAAGCATGACAAGATATAGGATCGTGTAAAGTCTTCATTTCTTTTTAATATTAATTTTTTTTTTTTGTTCTTGATTTGAGTCGACAATCTTTATCTTTCTCTTTCCGTTTACAAGTTCAAGGCATTGTGTGCAATGTCCAAAACCTTCTAAAGATTTCTTCCTTTCGATTCTTCTCATGAGATATCATGTTGAAGGCTGCTTCATTCTTAAAGTAAATCAATGATCAAACAAGATGAATGGCTAATGAAGTGCCTAAAACTTTTTAGGCGATATTACATCATCGAAGTGGAGTAATGCGCGAGAAGCACTGGTCTTTTAGTTTTGGAAATTAAAATTCCATTAAAATGACCTAGCATAAGCATAATTTTTTTCATGCCATGCATGCGAGCGGAGACATAAATTTTACGCACACATTGAAACTCAATTCAATGTGAAAAAAATTTGAGCTTATAAAATAGTTCCCTCTCTTTATTATATATTCATTTTATACTCATTGTAGTGTTAGAATTCACTCCTTTTTTTAACGTATCCGTACAAATTTAAGAACCATGGATTAATTATCTATGAAGTCAGGGCAAAATACGAAGATCCATTAAATGCCATAAACGATGCAAATAATCTGAATTCAGACTCACATCCTGGCAAGAATCTTGATCTGGATTTAGATTGATTGGGGCATCCTATTTTGCTGTTAGTGTCGTGTGTTTGACTGTAGATTACATGGATGTTCACGAAAACTTTTATTTCCTGCGAGAAACAACTTCAATTGTGCTTCCGAGAAACCTAAAAGGATCAACATGGCACACACTACATGTAGCTGGTCTATATGGCTTGATTCCCTGGGAAAAGTAGTTGTGAGTCGAAGTCGTTAATGTCGTTTCTGGCAAATTCCGAGGTTGAATCATATATTTGTAAAAATTACTGTATCTATTGCAATGATGGCAATCTTGGTACTCCTTTCCAAAGAAGAAATAAATACGAATACAGGAATATGATGTTCCTCAATAAACATCAACAAAGGGTTATACTTGGGCGTTCAGATTTATATGGCAGGGGAGAAATCCTTAGGAATATTTTTGCAAAGCATGAATGCTTTGGAGAGTGCACTCATGAACTATTGCCACACCTAGAAGATGATAAGTGTGACAAGATATAGGACCATGTAAAGTCTTTATTGCTTTTTAATATTATTTACCTTTTTGTTCTTGATATGAGTTGACAATCTTTATATTTCTCTTTCCTTTTACAAGTTCTAGACATTGTGTGAAATATCTGAAACCTTCGAGAGGTTTCTTCCTTCCTATTGTTCACATGAAATATCATGTTGAAGGCTACTTCATTCTTAAAAAAATCAATGATCAGACAAGATGAATGCTTAATGAAGTCCCTAATACTTTTTAGGCAATGTTACATCATCTAAGTGGAGTAATGCGCGAAGCACTCGTTTTTTTGTTATGGAAATTAAAATACATTTTAAATGACCCAGCATGAATATAATTTTTTTCTGTCACATGCGTGCGAGTGGAGACATAAATTTTACGCACACATTGGAACTTAATGCATTGTGCAAACATTTTGAGCTCATAAAAGAGTTCTCTCTCTTTATTATATGTTCATTTAGTAATCCTCTTCTTTTGATTTTCAATCTTGGTAGCTAAATGAAACATATCTTCATAGGTGGTATAAGGATACAACTCTAATTGATTAGCAATATCCTTATTGAGACCACTTAGAAACCTAGCAATTGAAGCATCCTTGTCCTTCTCCAAGTCCAATCTGAAAGTGTACAACTCTATATCTAGCATATACTCTTCAACACTTTTGTTATCAACTTGTAACAAAGCTCTCTATAATAATGCTCGGTACAAATCTCTCTTTCATGAGAGTCTTCAACTCCACCCAAGTGTTTACCGATTACCATCCATTCCTCAACCTCTAAGTAACAACACTTTCCCAACAATAAAGTGCATAGCCCGAAAATTCGGAAATGACTAATTTCACCTTGACAATATTACTGTGGCTTCTCACCATGAATGGGTTCTCTACTTGTCTTTCCCAATCAAGGAACACATTTGGATCACTCTCACCCTTGAAGCTAGGCACCTTCCACTTGATTTTGTCAAGAGCTTTATCCCTTTGTTGACTACCATAGTAGCCAACATTAGGATTATCCTCATAATCTTCATACAAATTATCCTCTTGCCATGTTGTATGTCTTGGATACTCTTCTTGTGGTCTATAGTATCCTCTTCCTCCTAGAGTTCCTCTTTTTCCTCCTCTAACTTGTGGTCTAACACTTTTTCCTCCTTCATGGAATGGATGAAAATTGTGAACCGGCATATCATGGTATCTATAATTAGATACATTGTCAAAAAGTCTTTGATGGTGACGTGAATTGAAACCTCCAAGGTTCTCTCCAACTCTTTGCTCCATTGTGAGACTACGCTTGCCCTTCTTAAGCTCTTTAACATCTCTAGCAACACTTTGTTATTACCTTGCAAATCTTTCAATCGATTGTTGTAACGACCGTAAAGTCTCATTTACATGCCTCATTTAAGGTTCACTAGTACCTTTTTGATAAGATTGAGTAGGAATATGACCATCAGTAGAAATTTTTAAACCTAAAACTTTAAATGAAGAAACAAAAGAAAAGGACCTCCTAATCACTCCCTAAGTGTTTCACTCTTTGATGATCACTCAATCCACTCGTGTTTAACACTCTTTATGGCTTTTATCAAGATAAGCTCACCCTCTTGCCTTTTCCAATCACTCAATACTCAAGTCTCTATATGTTCCTTCAAAATTCTTAGCCAACTCAAACCAAGAGCATCAATCCAAAGCAAGCAAACAATCAAAGAACTTAGTTGGATAAGTGTTCAAAGAGGCGAAATATCAAACAGTGTAAGAGTTTCAAGGAATTTAATCTATGGAAAAGAGCCAAAAAACTTAATTGATTGTAAAAAATGTTTAATAGCACACAAGGAAACAATTAGAAGTAAAAAACTAAGCAAATCAAAACAATTAGGTTTAACAAAGAACACAAGAGTACTAAAACAAAATTTTCCAAGAAATAGGGGATAATGACACCCTGACACTAAAACGACAATAACTCACCAACTACGAATCCAAAATAGAGGAGAAAAATTCAGGAAGATTCCTAACTCGAAAAGGATGAATTTGAGCACAAATGTTTTCAGCATTGGATCCGTATAACACAAGATATGAACGGATTAATCAACACTTTTTCTACCATAGCGAATCCATAACACATTCCACAATTCAATCAAATAGAGCAATAACATGAAATCAAAATTGAGAAAAACTTATTTGAAATGAATAAAAGCTCATAGGAGAACATCTCCAACAAAATTCATTAACAAATTCCCACATTTTTCTACTAAATTTTCTTTTGATTTTCACAACAATTTTTTTGTACCACTATTGAATGATCTTTTATAACTGTTTCATAGATCATCAAGTATTTATTCTTATTTTTTGGATTTTAGTGATTAAAAAACCTAAAAATCAAATTGACCTTCGATTGGAGGGTGCTCTGATACAACTTTGATATTAATCGTATTTTGATTGTAGAATTGGATCCAACTCCTTCCAAATATCACCTCCTTTGATTGAAGAACCTTTATTGAGGATTTTGTAGTTTCAAAAGGTCCAATGGAAAACTTATGAGGATCTAAGCCTCATAAACCCAATATTAAGAGACAAAACTCTTTCCTAGATTGATAACTAAAACCTTGTGGAAACTAAGGCCTCAAAACCCTAATTACACAAGCTAGAAGAACTAGAATCAATTGAATCAAGAACAAAAACTCTAGATTCAATCAACAGAAAGAATTAAGATAATCAATTGAATTCCATAGACTCTTCATCCTAAGGCATTCAATTGCTCACAATTAAGGACATTAACCCTTAGCAAGCTAGACTAAGCAAGGGTGAATAACCCTAGAGACCAAGAGATTCTCTCTTAATAATTTTCAACAAAATTCACAATTAGCCTTACAATGAGTTCATAATAGGGTATTTTTAGGTGAAGCTCTAACCCTAGCTAAACAAGTGTTTAATGGCTTGAATTACCCATAAACCCCTTGATTAAAAGCTGGAAAACAACTTGAATCACAAAATCCCTCCCAAAAGAACACAGACTTTTTCCAACCCAAGACCTACCGGCGACGGTAGGGTAGAACCTACCGTCGGTGATAGGTGCCAGAAGTCTACCGGCGATGGTAGGGGCAACCTACTGTCAGCAGGAGGGTGCCATCTTCAAACACTTAGCCAATTCGTCCTCCAATTTGTTCCCTTGTTTGGTCCTTGCTAATTGGACCACGAAGAATGCTCTTTGTTCCATCGAACTTATTTACGAAACCATGCTACCTTATTTCATACTACGGATTTTCCTCTACAAGAAACCATTCAAAAGTTGGTTAACAAAGAATCTCCTATGGTTCTGAGGGTGACGAAGCACTAATTTAATGTGATGTGTGGAGAAAATTATTGAAGATGATGAAGAAAAGAACCAGTTCATCAAATCCGAAGATAACATTTTGTAATAAGCCATGCACGCAAGTGCATGAAAAAGCTAGTTTTATTGCTAAACATTTTTTAATTTTATATATTTTTATTTCTTTTATTTTTGAAGGCTAATACTAAGATGAAACCTATGGGTGTCACTGGCGATCAATAGTTAAGAAAGTTTCAAAGTTGTAAAACACTAATCTAGCTGATAAAGAATTGTATAGAAGTCAAAGTAACGAGTATCTATGATCATGTTTTCTTTCTTTGCAGAAAAGAATGGCAAAGAGTTGAATCTTAGTATAAGAAAAATTAATATTAAGTGTGTTTCTTTGCACGACCATTGAAGGACCAACATATTCTTTCTTTCAACCAGCTCTAGCAGGCTTTTTGGCCTAGGCTGGAATTGTATCCGCCACACACCCTTAAATGTAAAAAGTGCCACTTCTCCATTAATTATTTCCTTAGCAAATATACTAACCATGTGATCTCCATCAACTATAATGACCTTTAAATAAGAGTTTAGGTTGGGGGAATATTAGCAAACTTAAACTCCTAACCTTTCTGGTAAGCATCAAGAACCAACTAATCAATAAAATTAAAAAGAAATGAAGAATTTTCACTGTTATATATCTTTCCAAGCTTATCCGCTTCTTGTTATGGCATTAGTTCACTAGTGCACTCTCCGAGGTATTCGTCCTTAGCCAAACTATACTTAAGCATTGCTCCCCTGTCAGATAAATCAGAACTCCCAAGTAAAACCCTTTGTTGTTGTTTGAGGAGAAATTTCAGATTCATGCATTCATAATTAACACCTCTTTGGAAAGGTATACTAGGATCGCCATCATCGTAATTGATAAAGCATTTCCATCAAATTTTTCTGCCACAAAGAACATTGACGACTTCGACTCTCAACTTTCTTGATCGGGGATCCAACTTTAGAAACCAACATGAAGCAGTGTGGGCCAAATTTATACTTTTCAGTTTCTGGAGAGCACAATGTAGGTTTTTTATCACCTGGAAATACGAATTAATGTGAACATCCTCATAATCTACAATAAAAGATGCAACACCGTCAACAAACTAGATTGTCAAATTAATCTGAAGCTGCATCAAAATCTTTGTCAAGGTATGACTCTTATTTACATTGCTTGTATCATTTACTGCCTTCAATAGATCTTTGAGTCTTGCCTTGACTTCCTACCTAATTCATCAATTGTTCTTAGGTTAGAACTTTTGAGAAAAAAAGATTAAATGCTAACAGTTAAATGACTATTGCATGAAAGACATAATGAAGAGAGAAAACTATTTTCTGAGCTAAAATTTCTTCAGAATGTAATGAATTTCAATATGTACTTAAAGTTTATATATACACACGCACGCAAGTGCAAGGAAAAAAAAAAGATTTACGCAAAGATATTAAAAAGGTATTTTTATTTCTAAAATGAAAACAAGTGTGTCTCGCAGATTGCTACGCTTAGACGATGTAACATCTCGCAAAAAGTATTAGTGACTTAATTTTTCATTAACTTGTCTTATCGTTGATTTGTTAAAGAAAGAAGTAGCCTTCAAAAGGATTGTTCATATGAAGAATATGAAAGAAGAAATCTCTAGAATGTTTCTAATATTTCCAACAATGTCTTGAAGTTGTAAAAAGAAAGAAAAAGATAACGATTGTCAACTTAGGTCAGAGGATAGGCACGTTAGCAATGAGGGAGTAATGTGCATGTCATCGATCTTTAGAATAGTACTGTCACAAGTAACATAGATTATGAGAGCAGTAGTTTAGCAGAAGCCGGATATGCCTTTTTGACAATACTATTACCAAGCATGATCGCGGAGAATGTTATTTGTTCCATTGAACTTATTTATGGAACCATGCTGCCATATTTCAGCTATGTTTCCTCGAGAAGAAACCATTATGAAGTTTACTTGGAGGGTGGCAAAGCACCAATTTGATGTTATGCAAGAAAAAAAAATATTGAAGATGATGAAGAAAAGAAACCCTTCATCAAATCCGAAGATAACATTTTGTAATAATCCATGCACGCAAAAACTCTCTAATTCATGAAAGGAAAAATCAAGCTAGGTTTATTGCTAAAAATTATTTTATTATTTTATTTTATTTTTTATTCTTTTAAGGCTAATACTAAGATACAAACTGTGGTTGTCACTTGCAATAAATAGTTAAGAAAGTTTCATCGTTGTAGAACACTATTCCAGTTGACAAACACTTGATTAGAAGTCAAAGTAATGGGTATTCATTATTATCTTTTTTTTTTCCTTTCCAGAGAAGAAAGGCAAAGAGTTGAATCTTAGCTTAAGAAAATTTAATATTAAGTGTGTTTCTTTGCACGACCGTTGAAGGACCAACATATTCTTTCTTTCAACCAGCTCAAGTAGGCTTTTTTGCCTAGGCAAGAGTTGTATCCGCCACACACCTTTAAACGTAAAAAGTGCCTCTTCTTCATTAATTCTTTCCTTAGCAAATATACTAACTCTCTGATCTCCATCAACATTAGTGACCTTTAAATAACATTCTAGGCATGGGGAATATTAGCAAACTTCAACTTTTCACCTTTCTGGTAGGCATCAAGAACAAACTAATCAATAAAAGTAAAGAGAAATGAAGAATTTCCACTGTCATATATCTTCCAAGCTTATCCGCTTTTTTTTGTGGCATTATTTCACTAGTGCACTCTTCGAGGTATTCGTCCTTAGCCAAAGTATACATAAGCTTTGCTCCACAGTCAGATAAATCAGAACTCCCAAGTAAAACCCTTTGTTGTTGTTTGAGGAGAAGTTTCATATTCATGCATTCATAATTAACGCCTGTTTGGAAAGGTGTACAAGGAGTTCCATCATCAAAACTGACAAAGCAATTCCGTCATATTTTTCTGCCACAAAGGAAATTGACGACTTCGGGTCATAATTTTCTTGGCCGGTGGATCCAACTTTAGAGACCAACATGAAGCAGTGTGGGCCAAATTAATCATTTTCAGTTTCCATAGAGTATAACGGAAGTTTTTGATCAGCCGGAAATACAAATTAATGCAAACGTCCTCGTAATCTACAATAAAAGATACAACTCCGCCAACCAACTAGATTGTAAAAAAAGTCTAAAGCTGCACCAAAATCCTTGTCAAGGTATGACTCTTCATTTACATCGCTTGCATAATTTACTGCCTTCAATAGACCTTTGAATCTTGCCTTAACTACTTACCTAGTTCATCAATGGTTATTAGGTTAGAACTTTTGAAAAAAAACATTAAATGCTAACAGTTAAATGAGTATTGCATAAAAACATAATAAGGAGGAAACAGTGCTTTGTGAGCTCAAATATCTTCAGAATGCATTGAATTTCAATGTTTGCTTAAAATTTATATACACACACGCACGCACGTGCAAGGAAAAAAATAGATTTACTCAAAGATATTAAAAAGGTATTTTTATTTCTAAAACAAAAACTAGTGTGTCATTTATCTTGTCTTATCGTTGATTTTTTAAAGAAAGAAGTAGCCTTCAAAAGGATAGTTCATATGAAGAATATGAAAGAAGAAAACTCTAGAAAGTTTCTAATATTTCTAGTAGTGTCTTGAAGTTGTAAAAACAAAGAAAAAGATAAAGATTGTCAACTTAGATCAGAGGATAGGCACATTAGCAATGAGGCAGAAATATGCATGCCATCGATCTGTAGAATGGTATCATCACAAGCAACATAGATTATGAGAGAAGTAGTTTAGCAGAAGTCGGATATGCCTTTTGAAAATAATATTATCAAGCATGATCGCGAAGAATGTTTTTTGTTCCATCGAACTTATTTATGGAACCATGCTGGCATATTTCAAGCTTTGTTACCACGAGAAGAGACCATTAAAAAGTTGACTTGAAGGGTGGCAAAGCACCAATTTGATGTTATGCGAGGAGAAAAATATTGAAGTTAATGAAGAAAAGAACCACTTCATCAAATTCGAAGATAACATTTTGTAATAGTCCATGCACGCAAGTTCATAAAAGAAAAACTCTCTAATTCATGAAAGGAAAAAAAAAAAAAAAGCTAGTTTTATTGCTAAAAAATTATTTTATTATTTTATTTTTTCTTCTTTTAAGGCTAATACTAAGATGCAACCTACGGGTGTCACTGGCAATAAATAGTTAAGAAAGTTCCAGTGTTGTAGAACACCATTCCAGTTGACAAAGAATTGATTAGAACTCAAAGTAATGGGTATCCATGATCATCTTTTTTTTTTTTTTCTGCAGAAAAGAAAGGCAAAGAGTTGAATATTAGTATAAGAAAAATTAATATTAAGTGTGTTTGTTTGCACCATCGTCGAAGGACCACCATATTCTTTCTTTAAACCAGCTGCAACAGGCTTTTTTGCCTAGGCAGGAGTTGTATCTGCCACACACCATTAAACGTAAAAAGTTCCTCTTTTCCATTAATTCTTTCCTTAGCAAATATATTAACTCTATGATCTCCATCAACCATAAGGACCTTTAAATAACGTTTTAGGTAGGGGAATATTAGGAAACTTCAACTTGACACCTTTCTGGTAAGCATGAAGAATAAACTAATAAATAAAATCAAAAAGAAATGAAGAATTTCCACTGTCATATATCTTCCCAAGCTTATCCGCTTCATTTTGTGGCATTTGTTCACTAGTGCACTCCCCGAGGTGTTCGTCCTTGGCCAAAGTATACTTAAGCATTGCTCCCTTGTCAGATAAGTTAGAACTCCCAAGTAAAACCCTTTGTTGCTGTTTGAGGAGAAATTTCATATTCATGCATTCATAAATAAGGCCTCTTTGAAAAGGTGTACCAGGAGTTCCATCATCGTAACTGATAAAGCAATTCAATCAAATTTTCTGTCGTAAACGAGATTGATGACTTTGGCTCGCAATTTTCTTGGTCGGGGGATCCAACTTTAGAGACCAACATGAAGCAGTGTGGGCCAAATTTGTACTTTTCAGTTTCTGGAGAGCACAATGTAGGTTTTTTATCAGCTGGAAATACGAATTAATGTGAACATCCTCGTAATCTACAATAAAAGATGCAACACCGTCAACCAACTAGATTGTCAAATTAATCAAAAGCTACACAAAAATCCTTGTCAAGGTATGACTCTTCATTTACATTGCTTGCATCATTTGCTGCCTTCAATAGATCTTTGAATCTTGTCTTTACTTCTTACCTAATTCATCAATGGTTCTTAGGGTAGAACTTTTGAAAAAAAAGATTAAATGCTAACAGTTAAATAAGAATTGCATGAAAAACATAATAGAGAGAGAAAACTACTTTGTGAGCTTAAATTTCTTCAGAATGCATTGAAATATATACACACGTAGGCACGTGCAAAGAAAAAAATAGATTTACACAAGGATATTAAAAAGGTATTTTTATTTCCAAAACGAAAACTAGTGTGTCTTGCGGATTGCTCTGCTTAGATGATGTAAAGTCTCGCGAAAGGTGTTAGTGAATTAATTGGTCATTTATTTTATCTTATCTTTGATTTTTTAAAGAAAGAAGTAGCGTTCAAAAGGATAGTTCTTATGAAGAGTATGAAAGAAGAAAAGTCTAGAAAGATTCTAATATTTCCAACAATGTCTTGAAGTCGTAAAAACAAAGAAAAAGATAAAGATTGTCAACTTAGATCAGAGGATAGGCACGTTAGCAATGAGGCAGAAATATGCATGTCATCGATCTTTAGAATGGTACTGTCACAAGCAACATAGATTATGAGAGCCGTAGTTTAGCAGAAGTCGGCTATTCCTTTTCGAAAATACTATTATCAAGCATGATCGCGAAGAATGTTGTTTGTTCCATCGAACTTATTTATGGAAACATGCTGCCATATTTCAGCTTATGTTCCCGCGAGAAGAAACCATTAAGAATTTGACTTGGAGGGTGGCAAAACACCAATTAATGTTATGCGAGGAGAAAAATATTGAAGATAATAAAGAAAAGAACCACTTCATCAAATTAGAAGATAAAATTTTGTAATAATCAATGCACGCAAGTACATAAATGAAAAACTCTCTAATTCATGAACAGAGAAAAAGAAGCTGGTTTTATTGCTAAAATTTTATTATTTCTTCATTTTTTATATATTCTTCATTTTTAAAGCTAATACTAAGATGCAACCTATGGGTGTCACATGCAATAAATAGTTAAGAAAGTTCCAGTGTTGTAGAGCACCATCACAGTTGACAAAGAATCGATTGTACCTCAAAGTAATGGATCCATGATTATCCTTTTTTTCTATTTAGAAAAGAATATTAAAGAGTTGAATCTTAGCTTAAGAAAAATTTATATTAGGTGTGTTTCTTTGCACGACCGTTGAAGGACCAACATATTCTTTCTTTCAACCAGTTGCAGCAGGCTTTTTGGCCTAGGCAGGAGTTGTATTTGTCACACACCTTTAAACGTAAAAAGTGCCTCTTCTCCATTAATTCTTTCCTTAGCAAATATACTAACTCTCTGATCTCCATCAACATTACTGACCTTTAAATAACATTCTAGGCATGGAGTATATTAGCAAACTTCAACTTGTCACTTTTTTGGTAAGCATCAAGAACAAACTAAACAATAAAATTAAGAAGAAATGAAGAATTTTCACTGTCATATATCTTCCCAAACTTATCCGCTTCTTTGTTGTGGCATTAGTTCACCAGTCCACTCTCTGAGGTATTCGTCCTTAGCCAAAGTATACTTAAGCATTCCCCCATCAGATAAATAAGAATTCCCAAGTAAAACACTTTGTTGTTGTTTGAGGAGAAATTTCATATTCATGCATCCATAATTAACGCCTCTTTGGAAAGGCGTTCCAGGAGTTCCATCATCAGAAGTGATAAAGCAATTGCATCAAATTTTTCTGCCGTAAAGGAGATTAACAAGTTCGGCTCACAATTTTCTTGGCCACGGGATCAAAATTCAGAGACCTAACATGAAGTAGTGTGGGCAAAATTAATCCTTTTCAGTTTCTAGAGAGCACAATAGAAGTTTTTGATCAGCCGGAAATACAAATTAACGTGAGCATCCTCGTAATCTACAATAAAAGATACAACACCGTCAACCAACTAGATTGTCAAATTACTCTAAAAGCTTCATCAAAATCCTTGTCAAGATATGACTCTTCATTTACATTGCTTATATCATTTACTGCCTTCAATAGATATTTGAATCTTGTGTCAACTTGTTACCTAATTCATCAATGGTTCTTAGGTTTGAACTTTTGAGAAAAAAGATTAAGTGCTAACAGTTAAATGATTATTGTATGAAAAACATAATTAAGAGAGAAAACAACTTTGTGAGCTCAAATTTCTTCAAAATGCATTGAATTTCAATGTGTACTTAAAATTTATGCATGCAAACGCACGCACGTGGAAGGAAAAAAATAGATTTACGCGAAGATATTAAAAAGGTATTTTTAGTTCTAAAGCGAAAACTAGTGTCTCACGGAATGCTCGGCTTAGATGACGTAACATCTCACAAAAAGTATTAGTGACTTAATTTTTCATTTATCGCGTCTTGTTGTTGAGTTTTTAAAGAAAGAAGTAGCCTTCAAAAGGATAGTTCATATGAAGAATATGATAGAAGAAAAAACTCTAGAAAGTTTCTAATATTTCCAACAATGTCCTGAAGTTGTAAAGAAAAAGTAAAAGATAAAAATTGTCAACTTAGATCAGAGGATAGGCACCTAAGCAATGAGGCAGAAATATGCATGCCATCGATCTTTAGAATGGTATGGTCACAAGCAACATAGATTATGAGAGCAGTAGTTTAGCAGAAGTTGGATATGCCTTTTTGGCAATACTATTATCAAGCATGATTGCGAAGAATGTTGTTTGTTCCTTCGAACTTATTTATGAAACCGTGCTGCCATATTTCAAGCTATGTTCCCTCGAGAAGAAACCATTGAGAAGTTGACTTGGAGGGTGGCAAGGCACCAATTTGATGTTATGCGAGGAGAAAATTATTGAAGATGATGAAAAAAAGAACCACTTCATCAAATCCGTAGATAACCTTTTGTAATAATCCATGCACGGAAGTCCACAAAAGAAAAACTCTCTAATTCTTGAAGGAAAAAAAAAGCAATTTTTATTGGTAAAAATTATTTTATTAATTATTTTTTCGTTTTTTAATGCTAATACTCTAAGATGCAACCTATGGGTGTCACTTGAAATAAATAGTTAAGATAGTTTTAGTGCTGTAGAACACTAATCAAGTTGACAAAGAATTGATTAGAACTCAAAGTAATGGGTATCCTTGATTACCATTTTTTTCTTTGTAGAAAAGAATGGCTAAGAGTTGAATCTTAGGTTAAGAAAATTTAATATTAAGTGTGTTTCTTTGAACCACCATTGAAGGACCAACATATTCTTTCTTTAAACCAGCTGCAACAGGCTTTTTGGCCTAGGCAGGAGTTGTATCCGCCACACACCATTAAATGTAAAAGTACCTCTTTTCCATTAATTCTTTCCTTAGCAAATATATTAACTCTATGATCTCCATCAACCATAAGGACCTTTAAATAACGTTTTAGGTAGGGGAATGTTAGGAAACTTCAACTTGACACCTTTCCAGTAAGCATGAAAAATAGACTAATAAATAAAATAAAAAAGAAATGAAGAATTTCCACTGTCATATATCTTCCCAAGCTTATCCGCTTCTTGTTGTGGCATTTGTTCACTAGTGCACTCTCCGAGGTGTTTGTCCTTAGCCAAAGTATACTTAAGGATTGCTCCCTTGTCAGATAAATTAGAACTCCCAAGTAAAACCCTTTGTTGTTGTTTGAGGAGAAATTTCATATTCATGCATTCATAAATAAGGCCTCTTTGAAAAGGTGTACCGGGAGTTCCATCATCGTAACTGATAAAGCAATTAAATCAAAATTTTCTGTCGTAAAGGAGATTGACGACTTCGACTCGCAATTTTCTTGGCCGGGGGATCCAACTTTTGAGACCAACATGAAGCAGTGTGGGCCAAATTTATACTTTTCAGTTTCTAGAGAGCACAATGTAGGTTTTTTATCAGCTGGAAATACGAATTAATGTGAACATCCTCGTAATCTACAATAAAAGATACAACACCGTCAACCAACTAGATTGTCAAATTAATCAAAAGCTATACAAAAATCCTTGTCAAGGTATGACTCTTCATTTACATTGCTTGCATCATTTACTGCCTTCAATAGATCTTTGAATCTTGTCTTGACTTCTTACCTAATTCATCAATCGTTCTTAGGTTAGAACTTTTGAAAAAAAAGATTAAATGCTAACAGTTAAATGAGGATTGCATGAAAAACATAATAGAGAGACAAAACTACTTTGTGAGCTTAAATTTCTTCAGAATGCATTGAATTTAAATGTGTACTTAAAATTTATATATACACGCGTAGGCACGTGCAAAGAAAAAAATAGATTTACACAAGGATATTAAAAAGGTATTTTTATTTCCAAAACGAAAACTGGTGTGTCATGTGGATTGTTCCGCTTAGATGATGTAACGTCTCGTGAAAGGTGTTAGTGAATTAATTGGTCATTTATTTTATCTTATCGTTGATTTTTTAAAGAAAGAAGTAGCGTTCAAAAGGATAGTTCATATGAAGAGTATGAAAGAAGAAAAGTCTAGAAAGTTTCTAATATTTCCAACAATGTCTTGAAGTTGTAAAAACAGAGAAAAAGATAAAGATTGTCAACTTAGATCAGAGGATAGGCACATTAGCAATGAGGCAGAAATATGCATGTCATCGATCTTTAGAATGGTACTGTCACAAACAACATAGATTATGAGAGCCGTAGTTTTGCAGAAGTCGGCTATTCCTTTTCGAAAATACTATTATCAAGCATGATCGCGAAGAATGTTGTTTGTTCCATCGAACATATTTATGGAACCATGCTGCATATTTCAGCTTATGTTCCCGCGAGAAGAAACCACTAAGAATTTGACTTGGTGGGTGGCAAAACACCAATTTAATGTTATGCAAGGAGAAAAATATTGAAGATAATGAAGAAAAGAACCACTTCATCAAATTAGAAGATAAAATTTTGTAATAATCAATGCACGCAAGTACATAAATGAAAAACTCTCTAATTCATGAAAGGAGAAAAGAAGCTGGTTTTATTGCTAAAATTTTATTATTTCTTTATTTTTTATATATTTTTAATTTTTAAAAGCGAATACTAAGATGCAACCTATGGGTGTCACATGCAATAAATAGTTAAGTTCCAGGTGTTGTAGAACACCATTGCAGTTGACAAAGAATTGATTATAACTCAAAGTAATGGGTATCCTTGATTATCTTTTTTTTCTATTTAGAAAAGCATTTTAAAGAGTTGAATCTTAGCTTAAGAAAAATTAATATTAGGTGTGTTTCTTTGCACGACCGTTGAAGGACCAACATATTCTTTCTTTCAACCAGTTACAGCAGGCTTTTTGGCCTAGGCAGGAGTTGTATCTGCCACACACCTTTAAACGTACAAAGTGCCTCTTCACCATTAATTCTTTCCTTAGAAAATATACTAACTTTCTGATCTCAATCAACATTAGTGACCTTTAAATAACATTCCAGGCATGGAGTATATTAGAAAACTTCAACTTGTCACTTTTTTGGTAAACATCAAGAACAAACTAATCAATAAAAACATAATATTTGTAATAAGACGTTGGTCAGCTAGTAAGACCGTTGGTAAGCCCGTCGGAAAGGGTGTTCCCGGCAAAGTGGTCCTGTCGTTCCCACTAGGACTTGCATTAGACACATATCATGATCTTTATGCGTTAGTTATGGCAAATTTGATAAGAAAAATGTTTTCTTCCAGCTCTAGCCTAGATTCCAGGAACATCATTCATAGTAAGGAAGAACATATTCAATATAATTTCAATGATTGGACTATTCCTAAAGAACAAATCGAAACTATTTATAAAATAGGCACATTTGATTTCAAAACAGCTTTTTCTGTAAAAACTCACGAAGAGACAATGAATATTCAAGAAAAATTTCAAACCACTCCTTTATTATCAAAAACATCATTAAGCAAATATCTTGAAAAGGGATTTCGATATATTCATTAAGGTTTAATTCAAGTAGCTGTCAAACCTTTCGTTCATATTGGCGTTGATGATCCCATTTATTTAGCTTTACGAGACAAAAGATTAAAACGAAACAAACCTTCATTACTAGCTATGATTCAAACTAATATTTGTAATGGACCTATTTATTTCAATTGCGCTCCTAATTATTCTGTTTCTTTAACAGATCCATTAATTATGAATTCATTAGTATTAGATATTCATATGCAAGGTGATGAATTTGAAAAACTCACTGAACAATTTGTTGTTATGTATAGAGTCTATTATCAATTGTTAAGTTCTCAATTAAATCCACGATTTAAGATGATTCCAACATCTAGGGACAAGACAGTTCTTCTTAGAGGCCGAACTGTCTAAAACCTTTACTTCCAAACGATTAAAATGGCATGAGATAACTATTCTTGAGGAATTCCAAATCGAAAATGCTCAACCTCCTCCTCACCTCGAAAGAACTGAAATTTCTCAGATTCTTGAAGAACCTAATGGTAACATTCTTATACGATTCAATTCTATGAGAGAACCAGGCCCCTGTTCAAACTTTTCTATACCATTAGAACCAAGTAGATATTCTTTTGTCGAAACAAGTTCTACTGACAAGCCATTCAATATACCCAATCCTATTCATGTGTATCATAAGGCGCCTATTCCAGAAGTCTCTACTTCTCCTCCTTTATCCCCAACTATTTCTCAAATGAAGGGTGAAATCAATGTTATTAATAGAAAAATAAACATAGATTTAGATTCATTAGAAAATGATATTCTTGATCCCGAAAATAAAGACAAATTACAGTGGTATCTTCAATTAGATCCTCTTTATCGAGATAGAATTCGTCAAGAATGGATTCATGATATTCATCGGTTAAATACTCCTTTCAATTTCTTCTGTTGGTTAGAATACTTCACTACCAAATTAGGATTTCAGGAAGACCCCTTCACTCTTTCCTATATTAATGTTCAAACCAGTTTAGCCCGCAAATGGAAACTCAATGATGGTAGCCGAATCACTCAAATACATCCTCCACTTCAAACCATTCGTTTAGATACTCCTGACGGAGAAATTCTAGCTTCACCATTCAAAAAAGGAAAGGACAATGATGATTCTGTCAAAATTGATGATATAAAGAAACTCTATCATCAAAATAACTATTCAAATCAAATTCTACATACAATTGCTAAACAAGTCGATTCTTTATCTACTGATCTCAAATCCATTCCTCGACCTAACATTTCAAGATTCCCAGACAGTTATTCCTCTCCTCATTTCCAACCCAGTACTCTTTCTAAAGATCAGGAAGCAAAACTTAAATCCTCTTCATCCTCAGCACCTATTCAGTTATCTTCATCTCCTTTACTTACAAAGATTTCTCAAACTTTGGACCGAATAAATTCAAATCTTCCAAGTACGTCCAAAATCAATACTATTGCTCACGAAGATGAATCTGATTCTGATATCAGTCCCAGTACTGATAATGAAAGTTTCTCTTCAGCCAATACAGTTATTCAACAAATACATCAAGTTGAACATTCCTTTCTTGAATCTCATGAACAACCTGAAATCAATAAAATTCGTAGACATAACTTTCAATCTTCTCGTCCAAAATGGAAAACGGCCGACACTAGGAATTACTATCCTAGGCCGACCCCTCCAGATATTCAATATGAAGAACGTGCAAAATTTCATACTGCGAACTACGATGGCAATTCAATCACGAATTGGAATATTGATGGAAAAAGTGAATATGAAATCTTGAATACCTTACAAGAAATGGGTATGGCAAAAATTGCATATAAAGTCAAAAATATCCCTAAACAAAATGCAGCCATGTTTCTTATTGCTTGATTCACAGGCCAATTAAAATACTGGTGGGATAATTCATTAACCATAGACGAAAAAATGTCAATAATAGAGCATACAATCGAAACCGAAGATGACCAAGGTAATATTTCATTACAACACGATTCATGTGATTTCTTACTTGTTACTATTGCAATGCATTTTGTTGGTAATCCAAAAGAAGAATTATCATCTTCAAAAGTATTTTTTAACAAATTTAAGATGTCCAACCTTATGATTTTAGATGGTATAAAGATATGTTTTTTAACCTATGTACTCAAACGACTGGATTGCAATGCCCCTTTTTTGGAAAGAAAAACTTTGTCACTCGGTTTACCAAATTTATTTTCTCAAAGAATTATTACTAATCTCAAAAAAGAAATGGGTTTAGATCAAATTGATTTCAATCTAATAACCTATGGTCAATTATTTGCATTTATAAAACAAGAAGCTTTAGCTGCCTGCCAAGACTTAAAATTTCAAGCCAAATATGGCAGTACACGAACTGAATTAGGGTCCTTTTGTGAAGCCTTTGGTATTACAAGCATTAAGGCCCCCTCTGCCCAACATAAAACAAAAAAATTTTCCAACCACTATACCCGGGATAGACCACGAAAACCAAAACCCAGATTTTCTAAGGACGAATATTATAAAAAATCAAAAAAATCAAAGAAAAATGTCTTTTCCAATATTATTTGTTACAAATGTGGTCAAAAAGGTCATAAAGCAAATGTTTGCAAAAGTAATAAACGGATTAATGAAATTTTAGACAAATTCCCAGAATTGGATAAGGATTTAAAAGAAAATTTAAGTATTTCCTTAGTTAAAGGTAATTCATCTGACGATAATTATGATTTTCAAAATACAACCAGTACAGATGATGGTAACTTTTCTTCTCCTTGTGTTTGCAAAACCATTAATATGATTAAATATTCCAATAATGCGGTTAAAGACCAAAAAGAATTGATTTTTGATATCATTCAAGAACTTCCTCCTGAAGCTCAGAAAAAACAATTAGAAAAATTGAAAGATTTAATTCTCAAAGAAGAGTCCAGTTCAGCCAAACTAGTTGAACCTTTCAGTATTTCAAAAATGTTTGAACGTTATCCCCATATGAATCCTCAAATTAAACAAACTAATACAAAAGAATTGCAAACCGAAATACATTTATTAAAATCTCAAATTAAAGAATTAAAGGAAAGAGTTTTCAGTATAGAAACCAAAAATCTCGAATTAGATACTCAAATTGCGATGTTACAATAAAAAATTCATACAGGAAAAGAAGAAATTCATTCACCAGAATTTACGTTAGCTGAAATTCCAATCCCAATTGAACAACCTTCTGATACAAAATTTATTTCCATCATTGATAAAATTACTTTTCAAAAATGGAATATCTACGTTACACTTTCAATAGGAAATTTCAAATCTACTTTCACCGCCATGATTGATAGTGGCGTAGACCAAAGCTGCATCCGTGATGGTTTGGTTCCTACAAAATATTACGTTCCAACAAATGAATCGTTAGTAACTGCTAATGGTATGCCTTTACGAGTCAAAGGTAAGTTATTCAAAACTGCTATTTGCAGTGGCAATTATTGTTTTAAACATCAATTCATTATAGTTGAAGATTTAAATACTGATATTATTTTAGGCACTCCTTTTCTCACTCAAATCTATCCTTTTTGGGTTGATCAGACTGGTTTAGGCACCAAAATAATGGGTAATAAAGTTCTATTCAAATTTTTAAACCCTGTCAAAGAAAAGGAATTACTCATATTACAAGAACATATAATTTATAAACAGATAAACACTATTCAACGATTTCAGAATAAAATTAATTTTTTAAAAGAAGATCTTTCATATGAAAGGATAGAAGAACAATCGCATAATACACAAATTCAAGAAAAAATCTTAAAATTTCAAAGATTACTTACAAAAGAAGTTTGTGCTGATATTCCAAATGCTTTTTGGGATAGAAAAAAACATATTGTTCATCTTCCCTATGAAAAGGATTTTTTCAGAAAAAAAATATTCCTACTAAAGCTCGACCTATTCAAATGAATCATGAATTACTAGAAGTTTGCAAAAAAGAAATTCAAGAATTACTAACAAAAAAAATTAATTAGACCTTCCAAATCTCCTTGGAGTTGTGCTTTGCATTCTATGTTATTAATCAAGTCGAAAAGGAACGCGAGTTCCTCGACTAGTCATAAATTACAAACCATTAAATACAGTCCTTCAATGGATCAGATACCCTATTCCAAACAAAAAGGATTTATTAAAACGGTTATATAATATAATGCCAAAATATATTCAAAATTTGATATGAAATCCGGATTTTGGCAAATACAAATTGCAGAAACAGATAGATATAAAACTGCTTTTACAGTCCCTTTTGGGCACTATGAATGGAACGTCATGCCCTTTGGACTTAAAAATGCACCTTCTGAATTCCAACGTATCATGAATGATATTTTCAACCCGTATACTACATTCATGATTGTTTATATTGATGATGTTTTGATCTTTTTTGAGTCTATTGATCAATATTTCAAACACTTACAAACATTCCTTCATGTGGTCAAACGAAATGGTTTAGTAGTTTCAGCTCCTAAAATTAAATTATTTCAAACTAAAATACGATTTCTTGGTCATAATATTTACAAAGGAACTATTACTCCTATTCATCGCGCATTAGAATTTGCTGATAAATTTCCGAATGAAATTAAAGATACAAATCAATTACAGCGCTTTCTCGGATGTTTAAATTATCTCTCTGATTTCTTTCCTAAATTACGTCAACTTTGTGCTCCTTTATATCAAAGATTACAAAAAATCCACCTGCATGGACACACACACATACTCAAATTGTTCGCATGCTCGAAGAAAAAGAGCTTAGTTTTAGAAGCCTAGTTCAGAATTGTCTCAAGCCAAAATCTCCTTGTAAAATTCTCAATATTTGAATACAAAATCGTCCATTCATTTTCATGATCTCCAATTTCAAGTAAGCTTCCGATTTTATTCTACAGTTTTCAATTTTATATCAATTTTATATCTTTTTATATCCTGGGTTCCTTTGGGTATCAGAGCCAATAGAAGCATTACATCTCATCATTTGCACATTCTACCTGCATACATATCATTACCTGTGTCTATTTCATTTCTGCATGCTTGGTAAGACGTTTGTCAGCTAGTAAGACCGTTGGTAAGCCCGTCGGAAAGGGTGTTCCCGGCAAAGTGGTCCCGTCGTTCCCACTAGGACTTGCATTAGACACATATCATGATCTTTATGCATTAGCTATGGCAAATTTGATAAGAAAAATGTTTTCTTCCAGCCTAGCCTAGATTCCAGGAACATCATTCATAGTAAGGAAGAACATATTCAATATAATTTCAATGATTGGACTATTCCTGAAGAACAAATCGAAACTATTTATAAAATAGGCACATTTGATTTCAAAACAGCTTTTTTTTGTAAAAACTCACGAAGAGACAATGAATATTCAAGAAAAATTTCAAACAACTCCTTTATTATCAAAAACATCATTAAGAAAATATCTTGAAAAGGGATTTTGATATATTCATTACGGTTTAATTCAAGTAGCTGTCAAACCTTTAGTTCATATTGGCGTTGATGCTCCCATTTATTTAGCTTTACGAGACAAAAGATTAAAACGATACAAACTTTCATTACTAGCTATGATTCAAACTAATATTTGTAATGGACCTATTTATTTCAATTGCGCTCCTAATTATTCTGTTTCTTTAACAGATCCATTAATTATGAATTCATTAGTATTAGATATTCATATGCAAGGTGATGAATTTGAAAAACTCAAATTGTTCAGTGAGTTTTTCAAATTCATCACCTTGCATATGAATATCTAATACTAATGAATTCATAATTAATGGATCTGTTAAAGAAACAGAATAATTAGGAGTGCAATTGAAATAAATAGGTCCATTACAAATATTAGTTTGAATCATAGCTAGTAATGAAGGTTTGTATCGTTTTAATCTTTTGTCTCGTAAAGCTAAAGCTAAATAAATGGGAGCATCAACGCCAATATGAACTAAAGGTTTGACAGCTACTTGAATTAAACCGTAATGAATATATCGAAATCCCTTTTCAAGATATTTTCTTAATGATGTTTTTGATAATAAAGGAGTTGTTTGAAATTTTTCTTGAATATTCATTGGCTCTTCGTGAGTTTTTACAGAAAAAGCTGTTTTGAAATCAAATGTGCCTATTGTATAAATAGTTTCGATTTGTTCTTCAGGAATAGTCCAATCATTGAAATTATATTGAATATGTTCTTCCTTACTATGAATGATGTTCCTGGAATCTAGGCTAGAGCTGGAAGAAAACATTTTTCTTATCAAATTTGCCATAACTAATGCATAAAGATCATGATATGTGTCTAATGCAAGTCCTAGTGGGAACGACGGGACCACTTTGCCGGGAACACCTTTTCCGACGGGCTTACCAACGGTCTTACTAGCTGACCAATGTCTTACCAAGCACGCATAAATGAAATAAACACAGGTAATGATATGTATGCAGGTATAATGTGCAAATGATGAGATGTAATGCTTCTATTGGCTCTGATACCAAAAGGAACCCAGGATATAAAAAGATATAAAATTGATATAAAATTGATAAAAAGATATAAAATTGATATAAAATTGAAAACTGTAGAATAAAATCGGAAGCTTACTTGAAATTGGAGATCATGAAAATGAATGGACGATTTTGTATTCAAATATTGAGAATTTTACAAGGAGATTTTGGCTTGAGACAATTCTGAACTAGGCTTCTAAAACTAAGCTCTTTTTCTGACTTGTTTTTCTTCATTTGAGCTTGGCTATTTATAGAAGTAAAATTGAATTGACATTTGAATTTTAATCTACATTTCATTTGAATTTGAATTTCATTTACATTTGCATTTGCAGGTACTTGAGTAGTTGCTTCAATAATGTAGAGCAATAATGGAGAGCATCTGTAGTGGAGTGTGGGTCCCTCTCCACGTGGTAATGATGCAACTTTTGACTTCTTTTTGAAAGTGAACTTGTAATAATGTTGTCCGGTAGTGGAGTGTGGGTCCCTCTACTTTGTGTTGTCGGCCATCATGATGGGATGGTTATTATTACGCCAAGAAATATCTATACATAATTATACATAATTATTAGAGTAATATTATCATATTAGAGTAATATTATCATATTAGAGTAATAGTAGCATATGAGAGTAATATTATCATATAAGTCCATAGGGTGTCAAACTTCATATCTGAATGGGAACAATGGGACCATCGCGCCAGGAACACCAACATCAGGCTTACCAGCGGACTTACCGGCTGACCAAGCATTTTACCAACACCCAGAGATGCAAAGAGACACGTCAGGAAATACCTTTTTTTTTTTTTTTTTTTTTTGAAATGACAAACGGTGTGCTTCAGATGAAACGTATGACAACTTCAGATGTATTCTGGTTGCTCAATGCTAGCTTGGTACTCGATGAACGAATCTTGAATCTTGACTGCGTTGGGAGATAAAATTTAAATATATTTTCAACTTCTTCAGTACAGCTTTGGTATAGGTACATAGGAGGATAGGTATATCCATTATAAGAAAAGGAGCATGTACCCACATCATATTGAATTCGTGTTCTTCCGTAAGTCAAGCTATCATAAAGTTTGACGAGATTGCAGAATTGAATAGAAGGCATATCAAGGGATTGCAATATCGCAGGTAAATTGATAATTAGTGTCTCATCAAATTGGTTATCAAATTGGTTATGGCCGGTTTCCCGGTCAAAAGTACAGTAGTATAACATGGTGGGTTCTCAGAAGTAATCGGTAAGAGGATGTCGGGCAAGTTGAATGAGAAGACCAACAGGAGATGATTCTTCTTCCATGAGCGAAAGAGTAGAATCGAAATGTTTTGATACTTGGTGAAGATCAAGAATAAGGAGAAGAAGGCTTGCAAAATGAAAATGGAAATTTGGAATCATAGAGTCTGCTCTGTAGCATTAGTTTTGCTCATTTTGTGGTGACGCTGTAAGAAATTCACGAGTGAGAAAATCGGGTAATGAATTGTCGGTGCCTTTGATATATTGTATTTCGAAATCGAAAGCGGATAAAATAGCTTGCCATCGGGCAAAAATTTGTTTAGAAACAAGATTTTGAACATCTTTTTGTGAAACCTCTTTGGCAGATTTGCAATCAATTCGTAAAAGAAATTGTTTGTTGTATAAATCATCTTGAAATTTTGAAATACATAAAACAATAGATAAAATTTCCTTTTTGATTGTTGAATAATTTTTTTGTGGTCCGAGCCAAAGACCACTATGGTATCGAACTAAATGTTCATGAGATGAATGACCTAGTTTTTGTTTTAAGACGCCACCATAACCTATATCTGATGCATCTGTCTCAACTATCATGAATGCATGTGGATGCGGGATTGACATACATGGCAATGTTTTGGCTTTTTCTTTGAGCATGCGAACAATTTGAGTATGTGTGTGTGTCCATGCAGGTGGATTTTTTTGTAATCTTTGATATAAAGGAGCACAAAGTTGACGTAATTTAGGAAAGAAATCAGAGAGATAATTTAAACATCCGAGAAAGCGCTGTAATTGATTTGTATCTTTAATTTCATTCGGAAATTTATCAGCAAATTCTAACGCGCGATGAATAGGAGTAATAGTTCCTTTGTAAATATTATGACCAAGAAATCGTATTTCAGTTTGAAATAATTTAATTTTAGGAGCTGAAACTACTAAACCATTTCGTTTGACCACATGAAGGAATGTTTGTAAGTGTTTGAAATGTTGATCAATAGACTCAGAAAAGATCAAAACATCATCAATATAAACAATAATGAATGTAGTATAAGGGTTGAAAATATCATTCATGATATGTTGGAATTCAGAAGGTGCATTTTTAAGTCCAAAGGGCATGACGTTCCATTCATAGTGCCCAAAAGGGACTGTAAAAGCAGTTTTATATCTATCTGTTTCTGCAATTTGTATTTGCCAAAATCCGGATTTCATATCAAATTTTGAATATATTTTGGCATTATATTATATAACCGTTTTAATAAATCCTTTTTGTTTGGAATAGGGTATCTGATCCATTGAAGGACTGTATTTAATGGTTTGTAATTTATGACTAGTCGAGGAACTCCGCGTTCCTTTTCAGCTTGATTCATAACATAGAATGCAGCACAACTCCAAGGAGATTTGGAAGGTCTAATTAATTTTTTTGTTAGTAATTCTTGAATTTCTTTTTTGCAAACTTCTAGTAATTCATGATTCATTTGAATAGGTCGAGCTTTAGTAGGAATATTTTTTTCAGAAAAATCCTTTTCATAGGGAAGATGAACAATATGTTTTTTTCTATCCCAAAAAGCATTTGGAATATCAGCACAAACTTCTTTTGTAAGTAATCTTTGAAATTTTAAGATTTTTTCTTGAATTTGTGTATTATGCGATTGTTCTTCTATCCTTTCATATGAAAGATCTTCTTTTAAAAAATTAATTTTATTCTGAAATCGTTGAATAGTGTTTATCTGTTTATAAATTGAATGTTCTTGTAATATGAGTAATTCCTTTTGTTTGACAGGGTTTAAAAATTTGAATAGAACTTTATTACCCATTATTTTGGTGCCTAAACCAGTCTGATCAACCCAAAAAGGATAGATTTGAGTGTGAAAAGGAGTGCCTAAAATAATAGCAATATTTAAATCTTCAACTATAATGAATTGATGTTTAAAACAATAATTGCCGTTGCAAATAGCAGTTTTGAATAACTTACCTTTGACTCGTAAAGGCATACCATTAGCAGTTACTAATGATTCATTTGTTGGAACGTAACATTTTGTAGGAACCAAACCATCACGGATGCAGCTTTGGTCTGCGCCACTATCAATCATGGCGGTGAAGGTAGATTTGAAATTTCCTATTGAAAGTGTAACGTAGATATTCCATTTTTGAAAAGTAATTTTATCAATGATGGAAATAAATTTTGTATCAGAAGGTTGTTCAATTGGGGATTATTCAAAATGCAGCCATGTGTCTTATTGCTGGATTCACAGGCCAATTAAAATACTGGTGGGATAATTCATTAACCATAGACGAAAAAATGTCAATAATAGAGCATACAATCGAAACCGAAGATGACGAAGGTAATATTTCATTACAACACGATTCATGTGATTTCTTACTTTTTACTATTGCAATATCATCTTCAAAAGTATTTTTAACAAATTTGAGATGTCCAACCTTAACAGATTTTAGATGGTATAAGGATATGTTTTTAACCTATGTACTTAAACGACCAGATTGCAATGCCCCTTTTTGGAAAGAAAAATTTGTCACTGGTTTACCAAATTTATTTTCTCAAAGAATTATTACTAATCTCAAAAAAGAAATGGGTTTAGATCAAATTGATTTCAATCTAATGACCTATGGTCAATTATTTGCATTTATAAAACAAGAAGCTTTAGCTGCCTGCCAAGACTTAAAATTTCAAGCCAAATATGGCAGTACACGAACTGAATTAGGGTCCTTTTGTGAAGCCTTTGGTATTACAGGCATTAAGGGCCCCTCTGCCCAACATAAAACAAAAAAATTTTCCAACCACTATACCCGGGATAGACCACGAAAACCAAAACCCAGATTTTCTAAGGACGAATATTATAAAAAATCAAAAAAATCAAAGAAAAATGTCTTTTCCAATATTATTTGTTACAAATGTGGTCAAAAAGATCATAAAGCAAATGTTTGCAAAAATAATAAAGGATTAATGAAATTTTAGACAAATTCCCAAAATTGGATAAGGATTTAAAAGAAAAATTAAGTATTTCCTTAGTTAAAGGTAATTCATCTGACGATAATTATGATTTTCAAAATACAACCAGTACGGATGATGGTAACTTTTCTTCTCCTTGTGTTTGCAAAACCATTAATATGATTAAATATTCCAATAATGCGGTTAAAGACCGAAAAGAATTGATTTTTGATATCATTCAAGAACTTCCTCCTGAAGCTCAGGAAAAACAATTAGAAAAATTGAAAGATTTAATTCTCAAAGAAGAGTCCAGTTCAGCCAAACTAGTCGAACCTTTCAGTATTTCAAAAATGTTTGAACGTTATCCCCATATGAATCCTCAAATTAAACAAACTAATACAAAAGAATTGCAAACCGAAATACATTTATTAAAATCTCAAATTAAAGAATTAAAGGAAAGATTTTTCAGTATAGAAACCAAAAATCTCGAATTAGATACTCAAATTGCGATTTTACAATAAAAAATTCATACAGGAAAAGAAGAAATTCATTCACGAGAATTTACATTAGCTGAAATTCCAATCCCAATTGAACAACCTTCTGATACAAAATTTATTTCCATCATTGATAAAATTACTTTTCAAAAATGGAATATCTACGTTACACTTTCAATAGGAAATTTCAAATCTACTTTCACCGCCATGATTGATAGTGGCACAAACCAAAGCTGCATCCGTGATGGTTTGGTTCCTACAAAATATTACGTTCCAACAAATGAATCATTAGTAACTGCTAATGGTATGCCTTTACGAGTCAAAGGTAAGTTATTCAAAACTGCTATTTGCAACGGCAATTATTGTTTTAAACATCAATTCATTATAGTTGAAGATTTAAATACTGATATTATTTTAGGCACTCCTTTTCTCACTCAAATCTATCCTTTTTGGGTTGATCCGACTGGTTTAGGCACCAAAATAATGGGTAATAAAGTTCTATTCAAATTTTTAAACCCTGTCAAACAAAAGGAATTACTCGTATTAAAATATATTCAAAATTTGATATGAAATCCGGATTTTGGCAAATACAAATTGCAGAAACAGATAGATATAAAACTGCTTTTACAGTCCCCTTTTGGGCACTATGAATGGAACGTCATGCCTTTTGGACTTAAAAATAAATCAATGTTATTAATAGAAAAATAAACATAGATTTAGATTCATTAGAAAATGATATTCTTGATCCCGAAAATAAAGACAAATTACAGTGGTATATATTTTGGCATTATGTAACCGTTTTAATAAATCCTTTTTGTTTGGAATAGAGTATCTGATCCATTGAAGGACTGTATTTAATGGTTTGTAATTTATGACTAGTCGAGGAACTCCGCGTTCCTTTTCAGCTTGATTCATAACATAGAATGCAGCACAACTAGGAGAAGAAGGCTTGCAAAATGAAAATGGAAATTTGGAATCATAGAGTCTGGTCTGTAGTATTAGTTTTGCTCATTTTGTGGTGATGCTGTAAGAAATTTGCTCATTTTGTGGTGATGCTGTAAGAAATTCACGAGTGAGAAAATCGGGTAATGAATTGTCGGTGCCTTTGATATATTGTATTTACTAATATTTGTAATGGACCTATTTATTTCAATTGCGCTCCTAATTATTCTGTTTCTTTAACAGATCCATTAATTATGAATTCATTAGTATTAGATATTCATATGCAAGGTGATGAATTTGAAAAACTCACTGAACAATTTGTTGTTATGTATAGAGTCTATTATCGATTATTAAGTTCTCAATTAAATCCTGATTGAATTGCCATCATAGTTCGCAGTATGAAATTTTGCACGTTCTTCATATTGAATATCTGGAGGGGTTGGCCTAGGATAGTAATTCCTAGTGTCGGCCGTTTTCCATTTTGGACGAGAAGATTGAATGTTATGTCTACGAATTTTATTGATTTCAGGTTGTTCATGAGATTCAAGAAAGGAATGTTCAACTTGATGTATTTGTTGAATAACTGTATTGGCTGAGGAGAAACTCTCATTATCAGTACTGGGACTGATATCAGAATCAGATTCATCTTCGTGAGCAATAGTATTGATTTTGGACGTACTTGGAAGATTTGCTCTGTAGCATTAGTTTTGCTCATTTTGTGGTGATGCTGTAAGAAATTCACGAGTGAGAAAATCGGGTAATGAATTGTCAGTACCTTTGATATATTGTATTTCGAAATCGAAAGCGGATAAAATAGCTTGAACATCATTTTGTAAAACCTCTTTGGCAGATTTGCAATCAATTCGTAAAAGAAATTGTTTGTTGTATAAATCATCTTGAAATTTTGAAATACATAAAATAATAGATAAAATTTCCTTTTTGATTGTTGAATAATTTTTTGGTGGTCCGAGCCAAAGACCACTATGGTATCGAACTAAATGTTCATGAGATGAATGACCTAGTTTTTGTTTTAAGATGCCACCATAAACTATATCTGATGCATCTATCTCAACTATCATGAATGCATGTGGATGCGGGATTGACATACATGGCAATGTTTTGGCTTTTTCTTTGAGCATGCGAACAATTTGAGTATGTGTGTGTGTCCATGCAGGTGGATTTTTTTGTAATCTTTGATATAAAGGAGCACAAAGTTGACGTAATTTAGGAAAGAAATCAGAGAGATAATTTAAACATCCGAGAAAGCGCTGTAATTGATTTGTATCTTTAATTTCATTCGGAAATTTATCAGCAAATTCTAATGCGCGATGAATAGGAGTAATAGTTCCTTTGCCAAAATCCGGATTTCATATCAAATTTTGAATATATTTTAATATGAGTAATTCCTTTTGTTTGACAGGGTTTAAAAATTTGAATAGAACTTTATTACCCATTATTTTGGTGCCTAAACCAGTATGATGAACCCAAAAAGGATAGATTTGAGTGAGAAAAGGAGTGCCTAAAATAATATCAGTATTTAAATCTTCAACTATAATGAATTGATGTTTAAAACAATAATTGCCGTTGCAAATAGCAGTTTTGAATAACTTACCTTTGACTCGTAAAGGCATACCATTAGCAGTTACTAATGATTCATTTGTTGGAACGTAATATTTTGTAGGAACCAAACCATCACGGATGCAGCTTTGGTCTGCGCCACTATCAATCATGGCGGTGAAAGTAGATTTGAAATTTCCTATTGAAAGTGTAACGTAGATATTCCATTTTTGAAAAGTAATTTTATCAATGATGGAAATAAATTTTGTATCAGAAGGTTGTTCAATTGGGATTGGAATTTCAGCTAATGTAAATTCTGGTGAATGAATTTCTTCTTTTCCTGTATGAATTTTTGATTGTAAAATCGCAATTTGAGTATCTAATTCGAGATTTTTGGTTTCTATACTGAAAACTCTTTCCTTTTATTCTTTAATTTGAGATTTTAGTAAATGTATTTTGGTTTGCAATTCTTTTGTATTAGTTTGTTTAATTTGAGGATTCATATGGGGATAACGTTCAAACATTTTTGAAATACTGAAAGGTTCAACTAGTTTGGCTGAACTGGACTCTTCTTTGAGAATTAAATCTTTCAATTTTTCTAATTGTTTTTCCTGAGCTTCAGGAGGAAGTTCTTGAATGATATCAAAAATCAATTCTTTTCGGTCTTTAACCGCATTATTGGAATATTTAATCATATTAATGGTTTTGCAAACACAAGGAGAAGAAAAGTTACCATCATCCGTACTGGTTGTATTTTGAAAATCGTAATTATCGTCAGATGAATTACCTTTAACTAAGGAAATACTTAATTTTTCTTTTAAATCCTTATCCAATTCTGGGAATTTGTCTAAAATTTCATTAATCCTTTATTATTTTTGCAAACATTTGCTTTATGACCTTTTTGACCACATTTGTAACAAATAATATTGGAAAAGACATTTTTCTTTGATTTTTTTGATTTTTTATAATATTCGTCCTTAGAAAATCTGGGTTTTGGTTTTCGTGGTCTATCCCGGGTATAGTGGTTGGAAAATTTTTTTGTTTTATGTTGGGCAGAGGGGGCCTTAATTCCTGTAATACCAAAGGCTTCACAAAAGGACCCTAATTCAGTTCGTGTACTGCCATATTTGGCTTGAAATTTTAAGTCTTGGCAGGCAGCTAAAGCTTCTTGTTTTATAAATGCAAATAATTGACCATAGGTCATTAGATTGAAATCAATTTGATCTAAACCCATTTCTTTTTTGAGATTAGTAATAATTCTTTGAGAAAATAAATTTGGTAAACCAGTGACAAATTTTTCTTTCCAAAAAGGGGCATTGCAATCTGGTCGTTTGAGTACATAGGTTAAAAACATATCTTTATACCATCTAAAATCTGTTAAGGTTGGACATCTTAAATTTGTTAAAAATACTTTTGAAGATGATAATTCTTCTTTTGGATTACCAACAAAATGCATTGCAATAGTAACAAGTAAGAAATCACATGAATCGTGTTGTAATGAAATATTACCTTGGTCATCTTCAGTTTCAATTGTATGCTCTATTATTGACATTTTTTCGTCTATGGTTAATGAATTATCCCACCAGTATTTTAATTGGCCTGTGAATCTAGCAATAAGAAACATTGGAAACGACCCTTCGATCATTCATGGTTCTTTATATTTCATCAAAATTGTTCCAAAGATTTTCCAATCTGGTTCTATGAATGGTGGTGCTATTTCGGTAGTCTACCAGACATTCTACCACCTATTCCATACCTTGGTTTTCAAACCTGGATGAACAAAATGACTGGACCCAGATATACCCTTCCAATATCCTTTCATGCTGAATTACGCGTACCATGGATATTTTGCTAGAGCTATAAACTTCAACAACTACAACCACCTCATTCTACTATTCCAGACTTTCCTTTAATCCTTATTAGAGAATTCAAAATTAAATGGTGGACCGCATATTCGGTTGCATTCTGTTCCCAAGAAACTGTTCTCAACTTTATTCAAACTGGTCAAAAAATTCACAAAAGTATTCAACAATTTGCCAAACAAGCTACTCCACCCACTCCACCAGCTAAAATTCAAGCATCAGCTACCGCAGATTCCTCACTATCCAAAATCACAACAGATGAAGAGGAACAATTTCAAGAATTCCTACGGTTTAAAGCTGAAAAACCTTAGGGGGGGTGAATAAGGTTTTTGGATAATTTAAAAATTCTTTTGTATGATTAAAAAGATAAACCTCCAATTTGTTTGTGAAAGATTTCTAAAAACTATTTTTAATAGGAATCCACTCAAAACACAATCTAATAGTATAGACAATTAAGAAAGAAATAGGCACAACAATTTATAGTGGTTCACTCTCTCAAAAGAGTTACATCCACTACCTTGAGACTCAACCCAAGGATTTCACAAATTCACTAACTTCAAAGAAGGTTACACAAATACACAATGAGGTTCACCCTTCAAGGGTTTTACACCAAAACCTCAAGCACAACAATACAATTAATTAATCAAAGGATCACCCAAAGGGTTTTCCACAAACTTTCGATCACAATAATAGAATAGAGAGAGTTAGGAACAATGTTACCAATTTAGCTTGAGAAGAGAAAGATTACAACTCAATGATATACTTCTACAAGCATCTCTTTTCTTCTTCTTTGATGAATGATCAATAATGAAGCTCAAGAAGATTTTGTTTGGGATTTGAAAATAATTTGCAATAAATGAATTTTTGAAGCTCTTTAAATGTCTTGAAAGTTCTCAATGAATAATTCCCAAACTTGTTGAATTTTTGGCCGATAATTGAGTGTATATATAGGGTTTTTTAAGCTCAAGACCGTTGCCTAAGAAATAGGCTGTCATTTTTCGAAATGACCGTTGCTTCGTGCAACTGGTAATAATTTTTACACCGATGACTAAAAACGGACGACCGGTTCCGGAAAAGCAGACTTCCGGTTCTTTGAAACGAAAAGATTCGGACTTGGTTTTTCGAAAAACGGACTGCCGAATTTCATGTATTGGAAAAAAGGGACGATCGGTTTTAAAAACCCGGATCGTCGAATTCTCGAACGAGAAGATTCGGACTTGGTTTTTTCCGAAAAACGGATCGCCGAATTTCATGCATTGGAAAAACGGACGATCGGTTTTAAAAAACAAACTATCGGTTTTAAAAACGGACTATCGGTTTTTAAAAACGGACTTCCGAATTTCTGTTTTTCCTCAGCCAAGTTTTTTTCTGAACAAAACTTTCTTCCAAGTTTCAAAGGCATTCTTGACAATTTTTAAAGAGAAGAAAAACTATCCAAAACATCTTTAGTCAAGAATACTCGGATTTTATCAAAGGATTATTTTTTTTAGAAAAACATGAGAAGAGCTTCATGTATGATCAATGAATCAAAGATTAAGACTAGAGAGTTTTACAAGATAGTACCTAGTTCACAAATACAATGTCTTCAATGTCTTCAATTGATTTGATCTTGGTATGGCTTGATCTCTTCTTCTCTATTTTGCCCTCATCAACAAGATCTTTTGCTTGAGACTTTGAGACTTCATATGTTCTTCTTTTGTTCTATGAAGGGTTAGCTAACATACTCATACAAGCACATGTTAATCATAATCAAAACACAAGTAATAATGCCCTTAGGGCTAACAATCTCCCCCTTTTTGATTATGACAAACACATATGCAAGAAGAACAAAAGAGCAAAAGTAAAGTATGATGATGCATCAAAATATCAAAGAAGCAAGGCATAACAATCATCAAGAAAAGGAGGTAACTCCCCCTTGCATCAATAATCTTTGTAAACAAGCATCAATGATAACTTATAAATAACATCAACAAAATTTCTCCCCCTTACATCTTGCACTATTTTCTCCCCCTTTTGTCATAAATAAAAAAAAATTGTAGGAGAAGAGTACCAGGGATCATAGAAGAGATAATAGCAGGACTTTCAACATAAAAGTGTCATCTTGAAGTCCATTAACAAAAAAAAAAGGCCTAAAGAGCAATAACCAAATCACATAAAAGCACAGTTGTAATTGGAATAAGCAAGATCAAGCAAATACAAGCAACACACATTACTCATTAAATCTCCCTATACCAAGTAATTTTCTTAAATAGCAAAAACGATCTTCTGAAAGAGGTTTTGTAAAAATATCGGCAATTTGGTCTCCAGTGCAAATATATTCCAAAGATACATCACCTTTAGCAACATGATCTCTAATAAAGTGATGTTTTGTTTTTGAATGTTGCACAGGATTAATGGAAATATTTATGGCACTAGTGTTATCACACAAGATAGGTATGCACTTAAAAGAAACACCAAAATCAATTAAAGTGTGTTTCATCCAAAGTACCTGAGCACAACAACAACCGGCTGCGATGTATTCCGCTTCGGCAGTTGATAGAGACACGCACGATTGTTTCTTGCTGTACTAAGATACTAAGCAACCTCCCAAGAATTGGCAATTTCCACTTGTACTCTTCCTTTCTACCTTACATCCGGCGTAGTCCGCATCAGTGTAGGCGATAAGATCAAAACAAGATTGTTTAGAGTACCACAAGCCATAATCATATGATGAAATTAAGTATCTCAAAATACGTTTTACAGCTATTAAGTGAGATTCTTTGGGGCATGCTTGGAATCTAGCACACAAACATACTGCAAACATGATATCCGGCCTACTAGCCGTTAAATAAAGTAAACTACCAATCATACCTCTATAAGTCTTTTCATCAACACTTTTACCTTTTTCATCTTTGTCAAGCTTCAATGACGAGCTCATAGGGGTACCGATACCTTTTGCATTGCTCATCCCAAATCTTTTGAGAAGCTCTTTGGTGTACTTCTCTTGATTGATGAAGATTCCATCTTTAGTTTGCTTGATTTGGAGGCCGAGAAAGTACGTCAATTCTCCCATCATTCTCATTTCAAATTCTTTTTGCATGAGTGAGGCAAATTCTTCACACAAAGAGATGTTAGTAGCACCAAAAATGATGTCATCAACATATATTTGGACAAGAAGAAGATCATTGTTACAAGAGGTTTTTGTAAAAAGAGTGGTGTCCACAACACCTCTTGAAAAGTTATTTGAAAGAAGAAAACCACTTAATTTTTCATACCAAGCCCTTGGGGCTTGTTTTAAACCATAGAGAGCTTTTGAGAGTTTGAAAACATAGTTTGGAAAATTTTCATGTACAAAGCCGGGAGGTTGTTCAACATAAACTTCCTCCTCAATATCACCATTTAGAAAGGCACTTTTAACATCCATTTGAAAGAGTTTGAATCCTTTAAAACAAGCAAAAGCTAAAAGCATCCTAATGGATTCAAGTCTAGCAACCGGAGCAAAAGTTTGATCAAAGTCTATGCCCTCTTCTTGATTGAATCCTTGGGCAACAAGTCTAGCTTTGTTTCTAATGACTTCTCCGGATTCATTTAGTTTGTTTCGAAAAACCCATTTTCTGCCAATTGTGGGGTGATTATGTGGTCTAGGGACTAAAGTCCAAACTTTGTTTCTTTCAAATTGATTTAATTCCTCTTGCATAGCAGTAATCCAAAACTCATCACATAAAGCATCCTCAATGAGCTTAGGCTCAATTTGTGATAATAAGGCAAAGTTATCGATAAAATACCTTCTTGTTCTTACCCCTTGAGATACATCTCCAATAATTTCATCTTTGGAGTGTCCTTTTGGATATATCACCTCTTGAGGAAGATTTTGAGTTTCTTGTTCATTTCCTTGTTTTTTCTCAATCTCTTCTTCCTCCATAGCATGCTCTTCCATTGCTTGAGTGTACAAAGGTTGGTTGCTTTGAGTGTTATCTATGTCATCATCATCATCAACTTTCTTGTCGAAAACGTTAGTTTCATCAAAATTTACATGAATAGACTCTTCAACACACAAGGATCTTTTGTTGAAAACTCTAAAAGCCTTTTTGTTTGAAGAGTAACCAAGAAAAATTCCCTCATCGGATTTTCGATCAAATTTTCCAAGATTGTCTTTGGTGTTTAAAATAAAGCATTTGCATCCAAAGACTTTAAAATAGCCAATTGAGGGGGTTTTATTAAAAATGAGTTCAAAGGGAGTTTTCTTTAATGAAGGTCTCAAGATAACACGATTCATAATGTAGCATGCGGTGTTAACGGCCTCGGCCCAAAAATATTTAGGAAGGGAGTTTTCACAAAGCATAGATCTTGCCATTTCTTGTAATGTACGATTTTTCCTCTCCACAACACCATTTTGTTGTGGGGTTTTAGCGGCCGAAAAATTGTGTGTTATTCCAAAATCATCACAAAGTTTTGTAAAATCTTGATTGTTAAATTCTCTCCCATTATCACTTCTCATAGAGATCAATTTACAATCAAGGGAGGTTTGAATTCTTTTAAAAAGTTTAACAAACTCATGAAAAGCTTCATCTTTTTGAATAAAAAACAACGTCCAAGTAACTCTAGAGAAATCGTCAACAATTACAAAAGCATACCTCTTACCACCGAGACTAGTGGTCCTCATTGGTCCAAATAAGTCCATGTGAACGAGTTCCAAAGGTTTTGAAGTTGAAATCATTTTCTTTGGTTTAAACAAAGTCTTGATTTGTTTTCCGAATTGGCAAGCATCACAAAGTTTAGTTTTCTCAAAATGAAGTTTTGGTAGGCCTCTAACAAGTTCTTTTGAAGATAGTTGGTTTAATAAATCCATACTAACGTGACCAAGTCTTCTATGCCACAAAAATGCATCATTATCATGAACCGAGAGACACTTCAAGTTTTGGGAAAGAAAATCTTCAAGATGAAAGACATATACGTTTCCGACTCTTTTAGCAACAAAAATAGTTTTGTTTTCATGCTTATCAATGATAGAGCAAGAATCACTTTCAAAAACAACCTTTTTTCCACTATCACATAATTGACTAATACTAAGCAAATTGAATTTAAGACCATCAATTAGAAGAACATCCTTAATAAGATAGGAAGAATTGTTACCAATGTTGCCCATACCAATGATTTTTCCTTTGTTCTTATCTCCAAACGTTACAAATCCACCTTCGGTTTCTTTGAGATTGCTCATAAGTGATGAATTCCCGGTCATGTGCCTTGAGCATCCACTATCTAAGTACCACTTAGATGACCTTGATTTGTGTTCCTACAAAAAAAGAAGTAGGAATGATTTTTGGTACCCACATTTTTTTGGGTCCATGGATGTTAGTTTGGTTTTCTTTGATTTTCCAAATGGTTTTCACTCCTCTTTCAATCTTTTTCTTTATAAAACACTTTGTGGCTTTATGACCACTCTTTTCACAATATGTACAACAAAAGTGTGAAAGGGATGAGGAGGCTTTTACAAAACGTGTTTGTTTAGAAAAAATATTGGAATGATCATATCCAATACCATTTTTGTTAAAAGGTGATCTTTGAGAGCCAAGAAGTTTTTCAAAATTTTCTTTTCCCTTTGTGAATTTTTCAACACATAGAGTGAGATCACTCACCTTTTTCTTTAAGACATCATAATCAATTAAACATTTTTCAAGAAAGGAAATCTTTTCACAAAGGTTTTTGTTTTCTAAAACAAGTTTTTGAAAGTCATTATTTGAGCTCTCTTTTTCTTTCTTCAAGACTTCCAAGGATTCAAGAATGGCTTTATTTTCACAAATAAGTCTTGAATTTTCATCCAACAAAAATTGAGTTTTGTTTTTCAAATCTTTGTTTCGTTTGGTAACCTTTTTGCACTCATCATACATTTCAATAAGCATTGAGCTAGGATCAACATCACAATCATCATCAACAATACTAGAAGAGTTAGGAAGTGAAGATTGTACCTCATTTTCTAGTGCCATGAAGCATATGTTGGCATTTTCTTCTTCTTCATTTTCACTTGAATCTTGATCCCAAGTTCCAATTAGACCTTTGCCTTTCTTCTTCTTCTTCAATGCCTCAAGCTTGGCTTCTAAAGCTCCTCTTTCCTTTTCAAGGGCCTTGGGACAATCGGCTATGAGGTGATCGGTGCTATTGCATTCAAAACATCTAGCTTTGAAGAGTGATGAGCTTTGACCTCCTTTCTTGAGTGGAGGTTTCCTCCCTCTATTGTTGAAACCTTTCTTGTAGAATCTTTTGAATTTTCTCATTATTAATGCCATTTCCTCATCATCATCAACCTCATCTTCATTGTTTGATGAGTACGGTTGATCATCTTCATTTGCCTTGAGTGCAATGCCTTTTCTTCCCTTTTCTTCATCTTCTATTTCATTCAATCTCTTTATTTTCATTTCATAGGTAAGAAGTGATCCTATGAGTTCTTCAATAGGGAGTAGTCTCAAATCCTTTGATTCTTCAATAGCTAGCGTTTTTGGTTGCCAAACTTTTGGAAGTGCATCAAGAATTTTTCTATTTGCTTCCCCTCTTGAGTACTCCTTCCCATATGCCTTTAGGCCATTTGTAATGTTGGTGAACCTTGTGAACATGTCACTAATGCTCTCATTTTGTTTCATCATGAATAACTCATAGTCTCTCACCAACATAGCCAACTTTGATTCTTTTACTTGATTAGTTCCTTCGTGAGTGACTTCTAGTAGCTTCCACATTTCATGAGCCGAGTCGCATCCGCTCACTCTATTGTATTCGCTTGCATCTAAGGCACAACTTAGAATATTCATAGCTTGGAAGTTTAGAGTCATCTTCCTAGAGTCGAATTCATCAAATTCTTCAATATTCTTGGCTACCCCATTAATTGTGGGAATGTAAGGCCTTTCTCTACAATACTCCACAAATCAAAGTTAATAGAACATATATATATTTTAATTCGAGACTTCCAAAAAGTATAGTTAGTTCCATTAAAGAGAGGAGGTCTATTTGTAGAAGAGCCTTCTACATAAGGTAAGCTAGAAATATTTGCCATAGTAAAAAGAAGATCTTTTGCTTCAAGGATGTAAGTCTTTTTTTTTAAGAAGCCCTGCTCTGATACCAATTGAAAAACCTTAGAGGGGGGGGTGAATAAGGTTTTTGGATAATTTAAAAATTCTTTTGTATGATTAAAAAGATAAACCTCCAATTTGTTTGTGAAAGATTTCTAAAAACTCTTTTTAATAGGAATCCACTCAAAACACAATCTAATAGTTTAGACAATTAAGAAAGAAATAGGCACAACCATTTATAGTGGTTCACTCTCTCAAAAGAGTTACATCCACTACCTTGAGACTCAACCCAAGGATTTTACAAATTCACTAACTTCAAAGAAGGTTACACAAATACACAATGAGGTTCACCCTTCAAGGGTTTTACACCAAAACCTCAAGCACAACAATACAATTAATTAATCAAAGGATCACCCAAAGGGTTTTCCACAAACCTTTGATCACAATAATAGAATAGAGAGAGTTAGGAACAATGTTACCAATTTAGCTTGAGAAGAGGAAGATTACAACTCAATGATATACTTCTACAAGCACCTCTTTTCTTCTTCTTTGATGAATGATCAATAATGAAGCTCAAGAAGATTTTGTTTGGGATTTGAAAATAATTTGCAATAAATGAATTTTTGAAGCTCTTTAAATGTCTTGAAAGTTCTCAATGAATAATTCCCAAACTTGTTGAATTTTTGGCCGATAATTGAGTGTATATATAGGGTTTTTTAAGCTCAAGACCGTTGCCTAAGAAATAGGCTGTCATTTTTCAGAAATGACCGTTGCTTCTGTACAATGGTAATAATTTTTTACACTGACAGCTAAAAACAGACGACCGGTTCCAGGAAACGGAATTCCGGTTCTTTGAAACAGAAAGATTCGGACTTGGTTTTTCTAAAAAACGGACCGCCGAATTTCATGTATTGGAAAAACGGACGATCGGTTTTAAAAACCGGACTGCCGAATTTCTGAACAGAAAGATTCGGACTTGGTTTTTCTGAAAAACGGACTGCCGAATTTCATGCATTGGAAAAACGGACGATCGGTTTTAAAAAACAGACTATCGGTTTTAAAAACGGACTATCGGTTTTTAAAAACGGATTTCCAAATTTCTGTTTTTCCTCAGCCAAGTTTTTTTCTGAACAAAACTTTCTTCCAAGTTTCAAAGGCATTCTTGACAATTTTTAAACAGAAGAAAAACTATCCAAAACATCTTTAGTCAAGAATACTCGGATTTTATCAAAGGATTATTTTTTTTAGAAAAACATGAGAAGAGCTTCATGTATGATCAATGAATCAAAGATTAAGACTAGAGAGTTTTACAAGATAGTACCTAGTTCACAAATACAATGTCTTCAATGTCTTCAATTGATTTGATCTTGGTATGGCTTGATCTCTTCTTCTCTATTTTGCCCTCATCAACAAGATCTTTTGCTTGAGACTTTGAGACTTCATATGTTCTTCTTTTGTTCTATGAAGGGTTAGCTAACATACTCATACAAGCACATGTTAATCATAATCAAAACACAAGTAATAATGCCCTTAGGGCTAACAAAAGCATTTCAAAATAAATTAAAACAAACTGCTTCAGGACCCATTTGATTTGTAAAAAAAAATCATTTCCTAAAGTGTCTCTTTGCATCTATGGGTGTTGGTAAAATGCTTGGTCAGCTGGTAAGTCCATTGGTTAACCTGATGTTGGTGTTCCCGGCGCGGTGGTCCCATTGTTCCCATTCAGATATGAAGTTTGACACCCTATGGACTTATATGATAATATTACTCTAATATGCTAATATTACTCTAATATTACTCTAATATGATAATATTACTCTAATATGATAATATTACTCTAATAATTATGTATAATTATGTATAGATATTTCTCGGCGTAATAATAACCATCCCATCATGATGGCCGACAATACAAAGTGGAGGGAACCACACTCCACTACCGGAACTCCACTACCGGACAACATTATTACAAGTTCCCTTTTTAAAAAAGAAGTCAAAAGTTGCATCATTACCACGTGGAGGGACCCACACTCCACTACAGATGCTTTCCATTATTGCTCTACATTATTGAAGCAACTACTCAAGTACCTGCAAATGCAAATGTAAAATGAAATTCAAATTCAAATAAAATGTAGATTAAAATTCAAATGGAAATTCAATTTTACTTCTATAAATAGCCAAGCTCAAATGAAGAAAAACAAGTCAGAAAAAGAGCTTAGTTTTAGAAGCCTAGTTCAGAATTGTCTCAAGCCAAAATCTCCTTGTAAAATTCTAAATATTTGAATACAAAATCGTCCATTCATTTTCATGATCTCCAATTTCAAGTAAGCTTCCGATTTTATTCTACAGTTTTCAATTTTATATCAATTTTATATCTTTTTATATCCTGGGTTCCTTTTGGTATCAGAGCCAATAGAAGCATTACATCTCATCATTTGCACATTCTACCTGCATACATATCATTACCTGTGTTTATTTCATTTCTGCGTGCTTGGTAAGACGTTGGTCAGCTAGTAAGACCGTTGGTAAGCCCGTCGGAAAGGGTGTTCCCGGCAAAGTGGTCCCGTCGTTCCCACTAGGACTTGCATTAGACACATATCATGATCTTTATGCATTAGTTATGGCAAATTTGATAAGAAAAATGTTTTCTTCCAGCTCTAGCCTAGATTCCAGGAACATCATTCATAGTAAGGAAGTACATATTCAATATAATTTCAATGATTGGACTATTCCTGAAGAACAAATCAAAACTATTTATAAAATAGGCACATTTGATTTCAAAACAGCTTTTTCTGTAAAAACTCATGAAGAGACAATGAATATTCAAGAAAAATTTCAAACAACTCCTTTATTATCAAAAACATCATTAAGCAAATATCTTGAAAAGGGATTTCGATATATTCATTACGGTTTAATTCAAGTAGCTGTCAAACCTTTCGTTCATATTGGCGTTGATGCTCCCATTTATTTAGCTTTACGAGACAAAAGATTAAAACGATACAAACCTTCATTACTAGCTATGATTCAAACTAATATTTGTAATGGACCTATTTATTTCAATTGCGCTCCTAATTATTCTGTTTCTTTAACAGATCCATTAATTATGAATTCATTAGTATTAGATATTCATATGCAAGGTGATGAATTTGAAAAACTCACTGAACAATTTGTTGTTATGTATAGAGTCTATTATCGATTATTAAGTTCGCAATTAAATCCATGATTTAAGATGATTCCAACATCTAGGGACGAGACAGTTCTTCTTCACATAGAGGCCGAACAGTCTAAAACCTTTACTCCCAAACGATTAAAATGGCATGAGATAACTATTCCTGAGGAATTCCAAATCGAAAATGCTCAACCTCCTGCTCACCTCGAAAGAACTGAAATTTCTCAGATTCTTGAAGAACCTAATGGTAACATTCTTATACGATTCAATTCTATGAGAGAACCAGGCCCCTGTTCAAACTTTTCTATACCATTAGAACCAAGTAGATATTCTTTTGCCGAAACAAGTATAAAGATATGTTTTAACCTATGTACTCAAATGACCAGACTGCAATGGTAACAAGTAAGAAATCACATGAATCGTGTTGTAATGAAATATTACCTTGGTCATCTTCGGTTTCGATTGTATGCTCTATTATTGACATTTTTTCGTCTATGGTTAATGAATTATCCCACCAGTATTTTAATTGGCCTGTGAATCCAGCAATAAGAAACATGGCTGCATTTTGTTTAGGGATATTTTTGACTTTATATGCAATTTTTGCCATACCCATTTCTTGTAAGGTATTCAAGATTTCATATTCACTTTTTCCATCAATATTCCAATTCGTGATTGAATTGCCATCATAGTTCGCAGTATGAAATTTTGCACATTCTTTATATTGAATATCTGGAGGGGTTGGCCTAGGATAGTAATTCCTAGTGTCGGCCGTTTTCCATTTTGGACGAGAAGATTGAAAGTTATGTCTACGAATTTTACTGATTTCAGGTTGTTCATGAGATTCAAGAAAGGAATGTTCAACTTGATGTATTTGTTGAATAACTGTATTGGCTGAGGAGAAACTTTCATTGTCAGTACTGGGACTGATATCAGAATCAGATTCATCTTCGTGAGCAATAGTATTGATTTTGGACGTACTTGGAAGATTTGAATTTATTCGGTCCAGAGTTTGAGAAATCTTTGTAAGTAAAGGAGATGAAGATAACTGAATAGGAGCTGAGGATGAAGAGGATTTAAGTTTTGCTTCCTGATCTTTAGAAAGAGTACTGGGTTGGAAATGAGGAGAGGAATAACTGTCTGGGAATCTTGAAATGTTAGGTCGAGGAATGGATTTAAGATCAGTAGATAAAGAATCGATTTGTTTAGCAATTGTATGTAGAATTTGATTTGAATAGTTATTTTGATGATAGAGTTTCTTTATATCATCAATTTTGACAGAATCATCATTGTCCTTTCCTTTTTTGAATGGTGAAGCTAGAATTTCTCCGTCAGGAGTATCTAAACGAATGGTTTGAAGGGGAGGATGTATTTGAGTGATTTGGCTACCATCATTGAGTTTCCATTTGCGGGCTAAACTGGTTTGAACATTAATATAGGAAAGAGTGAAGGGGTCTTCCTGAAATCCTAATTTGGTAGTGAAGTATTCTAACCAACAGAAGAAATCGAAAGGAGTATTTAACCGATGAATATCATGAATCCATTCTTGACGAATTCTATCTCGATAAAGAGGATCTAATTGGAGATACCACTGTAATTTGTCTTTATTTTCGGGATCAAGAATATCATTTTCTAATGAATCTAAATCTATGTTTATTTTTCTATTAATAACATTGATTTCACCCTTCATTTGAGAAATAGTTGGGGATAAAGGAGGAGAAGTAGAGACTTCTGGAATAGGCGCCTTATGATACATATGAATAGGATTGGGTATATTGAATGGCTTGTCAGTAGAACTTGTTTCGGCAAAAGAATATCAAGTTGAGAACAGTTTCTTGGGAACAGAATGCAACCGAATATCCGGTCCACCATTTAATTTTGAATTCTCTAATAAGGAATAAAGGAAAGTCTGGAATAGTAGAATGAGGTGGTTGTAGTTGTTGAAGTTTATAGCTCCAGCAAAATATCCATGGTACGCGTAATTCAGCATGAAAGGATATTGGAAGGGTATATTTGGGTCCAGTCATTTTGTTCATCCAGGTTTGGAAACCAAGGTATGGAATAGGTGGTAGAATGTCTGGTAGACTACCGAAATAGCACCACCATTCATAGAACCAGATTGGAAAATCTTTGGAACAATTTTGATGAAATATAAAGAACCATAAATGATCGAAGGGTCGTTTCCAAAAGGTTCGATGCCAAGCCACACGGTAATCTTGGTATGTATAGCCTGGTGGTTTGAATGATACCGAAAAACGTTTGGTTGACCAAATGGATGCCCATTCAGTTGATTTAATTACCTTTTTAATTGTACATTTTGAATATGCTATTTTTTGGGGATTATTCTTATCAGGTGTATGAGAGATTTCTACCGAATTTTAATCAACGAGGATAAGTTCATAATAGGTTTGTGTTTTTGTGGGATCATCAGGTAGCCATTGGCAGTCCTGAGGAAAAAGTCTTTGAAGGAAATTTTGAAGGACTTTGAATTCAGGTACTTCAGTATTAGAGTGATGCTTGTAGTGATAGGCTTTGTAAAATATTGAGTAGAGGTGGATGAAGTATGTTGAGTGGATGATATGGGAGGTAAAGGTTGTAATTTGAATGATGGGGTTTCTGCAGCCATTGAATATGTTAAAGGAGGAAAATCTCGGAGGGCTTGAAATCTATTTGGAGTTTGAATATTGGAGGGTGAAGGTTGAGAAGTCATGGCATAGTCTTTGGCTGTTTGAATGGGTGTTCTTGGAGTCTTCGCTTTATCAGGCTTTTGGCTCATTGTATGTGGTTGCTGTAAGAAATTCACGAGTGAGAAAATTGGGTAATGAATTGTCGGTGCCTTTGATATATTGTATTTCGAAATCGAAAGCGGATAAAATAGCTTGCCATCGGGCAAAAATTTGTTTAGAAACAAGATTTTGAACATCTTTTTGTAAAACCTCTTTGGCAGATTTGCAATCAATTCGTAAAAGAAATTGTTTGTTGTATAAATCATCTTGAAATTTTGAAATACATAAAACAATAGATAAAATTTCCTTTTTGATTGTTGAATAATTTTTTTGTGGTCCGAGCCAAAGACCACTATGGTATCGAACTAAATGTTCATGAGATGAATGACCTAGCTTTTGTTTTAAGATGCCACCATAACCTATATCTGATTCATCTGTCTCAACTATCATGAATGCATGTGGATGAGGGATTGACATACATGGCAATGTTTTGGCTTTTTCTTTGAGCATGCGAACAATTTGAGTATGTGTGTGTGTCCATGCAGGTGGATTTTTTTGTAATCTTTGATATAAAGGAGCACAAAGTTGACGTAATTTAGGAAAGAAATCAGAGAGATAATTTAAACATCCGAGAAAGCGCTGTAATTGATTTGTATCTTTAATTTCATTCGGAAATTTATCAGCAAATTCTAATGCGCGATGAATAGGAGTAATAGTTCCTTTGTAAATATTATGACCAAGAAATCGTATTTTAGTTTGAAATAATTTAATTTTAGGAGCTGAAACTACTAAACCATTTCGTTTGACCACATGAAGGAATGTTTGTAAGTGTTTGAAATGTTGATCAATAGACTCAGAAAAGATCAAAACATCATCAATATAAACAATAATGAATGTAGTATAAGGGTTGAAAATATCATTCATGATATGTTGGAATTCAGAAGGTGCATTTTTAAGTCCAAAAGGCATGACGTTCCATTCATAGTGCCCAAAAGGGACTGTAAAAGCAGTTTTATATCTATCTGTTTCTGCAATTTGTATTTGCCAAAATCCGGATTTCATATCAAATTTTGAATATATTTTGGCATTATATTATATAACCGTTTTAATAAATCCTTTTTGTTTGGAATAGGGTATCTGATCCATTGAAGGACTGTATTTAATGGTTTGTAATTTATGACTAGTCGAGGAACTCAGCGTTCCTTTTCAGCTTGATTCATAACATAGAATGCAGCACAACTCCAAGGAGATTTGGAAGGTCTAATTAATTTTTTTGTTAGTAATTCTTGAATTTCTTTTTTGCAAACTTCTAGTAATTCATGATTCATTTGAATAGGTCGAGCTTTAGTAGGAATATTTTTTTCAGAAAAATCCTTTTCATAGGGAAGATGAACAATATGTTTTTTTCTATCCCAAAAAGCATTTGGAATATCAGCACAAACTTCTTTTGTAAGTAATTTTTGAAATTTTAAGATTTTTTCTTGAATTTGTGTATTATGCAATTGTTCTTCTATCCTTTCACATGAAAGATCTTCTTTTAAAAAATTAATTTTATTCTGAAATCGTTGAATAGTGTTTATCTGTTTATAAATTGAATGTTCCTGTAATATGAGTAATTCCTTTTGTTTGACAGTGTTTAAAAATTTGAATAGAACTTTATTACCCATTATTTTGGTGCCTAAACCAGTCTGATCAACCCAAAAAGGATAGATTTGAGTGAGAAAAGGAGTGCCTAAAATAATATCAGTATTTAAATCTTCAACTATAATGAATTGATGTTTAAAACAATAATTGCCGTTGCAAATAGCGGTTTTGAATAACTTACCTTTGACTCGTAAAGGCATACCATTAGCAGTTACTAATGATTCATTTGTTGGAACGTAATATTTTGTAGGAACCAAACCATCACGGATGCAGCTTTGGTCTGCGCCACTATCAATCATGGCGATGAAAGTAGATTTGAAATTTCCTATTGAAAGTGTAACGTAGATATTCCATTTTTTGAAAAGTAATTTTATCAATGATGGAAATAAATTTTTGTATCGGAAGGTTGTTCAATTGGGATTGGAATTTCAGCTAATGTAAATTCAGTGAATGAATTTCTTCTTTTCTGTATGAATTTTTTATTGTAAAATCGCAATTTGAGTATCTAATTCGAGATTTTTGGTTTCTATACTTGAAAAACTCTTTCCTTTAATTCTTTAATTTGAGATTTTTAATAAATGTATTTCGGTTTGCAATTCTTTTGTATTAGTTTGTTTAATTTGAGGATTCATATGGGGATAACGTTCAAACATTTTTTGAAATACTTGAAAGGTTCAACTAGTTTGGGTTGAAACTGGACTCTTCTTTGAGAATTAAATCTTTCAATTTTTCTAATTGTTTTTTTCCGAGCTTCGGGAGGAAGTTCTTGAATGATATCAAAAATCAATTCTTTTTGATCTTTAACTAGCATTATTGGAATATTTAATCATATTAATGGTTTTGCAAACACAAGGAGAAGAAAAGTTACCATCATCTGTACTGGTTGTATTTTGAAAATCATAATTATCGTCAGATGAATTACCTTTAACTAAGGAAATACTTAATTTTTCTTTTAAATCCTTATCCAATTCTGGGAATTTGTCTAAAATTTCATTAATCCGTTTATTACTTTTGCAAACATTTGCTTTATGACCTTTTTGACCACATTTGTAACAAATAATATTGGAAAAGACATTTTTCTTTGATTTTTTTGATTTTTTATAATATTCGTCCTTAGAAAATCTGGGTTTTGGTTTTCGTGGTCTATCCCGGGTATAGTGGTTGGAAAATTTTTTTGTTTTATGTTGGGCAGAGGGGGCCTTAATGCCTGTAATACCAAAGGCTTCATAAAAGGACCCTAATTCAGTTCGTGTACTGCCATATTTGGCTTGAAATTTTAAGTCTTGGCAGGCAGCTAAAGCTTCTTGTTTTATAAATGCAAATAATTGACCATAGGTCATTAGATTGAAATCAATTTGATCTAAACCCATTTCTTTTTTGAGATTAGTAATAATTCTTTGAGAAAATAAATTTGGTAAACCAGTGACAAATTTTTCTTTCCAAAAAGGGGCATTGCAATCTGGTCGTTTGAGTACATAGGTTAAAAACATATCTTTATACCATCTAAAATCTGTTAAGGTTGGACATCTTAAATTTGTTAAAAATACTTTTGAAGATGATAATTCTTCTTTTGGATTACCAACAAAATGCATTGCAATAGTAACAAGTAAGAAATCACATGAATCGTGTTGTAATGAAATATTACCTTGGTCATCTTCGGTTTCGATTGTATGCTCTATTATTGACATTTTTTCGTCTATGGTTAATGAATTATCCCACCAGTATTTTAATTGGCCAATGAATCCAGCAATAAGAAACATGGCTGCATTTTGTTCAGGGATATTTTTGACTTTATATGCAATTTTTGCCATACCCATTTCTTGTAAGGTATTCAAGATTTCATATTCACTTTTTCCATCAATATTCCAATTCGTGATTGAATTGCCATTATAGTTCGCGGTATGAAATTTTGCACGTTCTTCATATTGAATATCTGGAGGGGTTGGCCTAGGATAGTAATTCCTAGTGTCGGCCGTTTTCCATTTTGGACGAGAAGATTGAAAGTTATGTCTACGAATTTTATTGATTTCAGGTTGTTCATGAGATTCAAGAAAGGAATGTTCAACTTGATGTATTTGTTGAATAACTGTATTGGCTGAGGAGAAACTTTCATTATCAGTACTGGGACTGATATCAGAATCAGATTCATCTTCGTGAGCAATAGTATTGATTTTGGACGTATTTGGAAGATTTGAATTTATTCGATCCAGAGTTTGAGAAATCTTTGTAAGTAAAGGAGATGAAGATAACTGAATAGGTGCTGAGGATGAAGAGGATTTAAGTTTTGCTTCCTGATCTTTAGAAAGAGTATTGGGTTGGAAATGAGGAGAGGAATAACTATCTGGGAATCTTGAAATGTTAGGTCGAGGAATGGATTTGAGATCAGTAGATAAAGAATCGACTTGTTTAGCAATTGTATGTAGAATTTGATTTGAATAGGTATTTTGATGATAGAGTTTCTTTATATCATAAATTTTGACAGAATCATCATTGTCCTTTCCTTTTTTGAATGGTGAAACTAGAATTTCTCCGTCAGGAGTATCTAAACGAATGGTTTGAAGGGGAGGATGTATTTGAGTGATTTGGCTACCATCATTGAGTTTCCATTTGCGGGCTAAACTGGTTTGAACATTAATATAGGAAAGAGTGAAGGGGTCTTCCTGAAATCCTAATTTGGTAGTGAAGTATTCTAACCAACAGAAGAAATCGAAAGGAGTATTTAACCGATGAATATCATGAATCCATTCTTGACGAATTCTATCTCGATAAAGAGGATCTAATTGGAGATACCACTGTAATTTGTCTTTATTTTCGGGATCAAGAATATCATTTTCTAATGAATCTAAATCTATGTTTATTTTTCTATTAATAACATTGACTTCACCCTTCATTTGAGAAATAGTTGGGGATAAAAGAGGAGAAGTAGAGACTTCTGGAATAGGCGCCTTATGATACACATGAATAGGATTGGGTATATTGAATGGCTTGTCAGTAGAACTTGTTTCGGCAAAAGAATATCTACTTGGTTCTAATGGTATAGAAAAGTTTGAACAGGGGCCTGGTTCTCTCATAGAATTGAATCGTATAAGAATGTTACCATTAGGTTCTTCAAGAATCTGAGAAATTTCAGTTCGCATTTTCGATTTGGAATTCCTCAGGAATAGTTATCTCATGCCATTTTAATCGTTTGGGAGTAAAGGTTTTAGACTGTTCAGCCTCTATGTGAAGAAGAACTGTCTCGTCCCTAGATGTTGGAATCATCTTAAATCGTGGATTTAATTGAGTTTAATAAATGTATTTCGGTTTGCAATTCTTTTGTATAGGTTTGTTTAATTTGAGGATTCATATGGGGATAACGTTCAAACATTTTTGAAATACTGAAAGGTTCAACTGGTTTTGCTGAATTGGCTCTTCTTTGAGAATTAAATCTTTCAATTTTTCTAATTGTTTTTTCTGAGCTTCAGGAGGAAGTTCTTGAATGATATCAAAAATCAATTCTTTTTGGTCTTTAACCGCATTATTGGAGTATTTAATCATATTAATGGTTTTGCAAACACAAGGAGAAGAAAAGTTACCATCATCTGTACTGGTTGTATTTTGAAAATCATAATTATCGTCAGATGAATTACCTTTAACTAAGGAAATACTTAATTTTTCTTTTAAATCCTTATCCAATTCTGGGAATTTGTCTAAAATTTCATTAATCCGTTTATTACTTTTGCAAACATTTGCTTTATGACCTTTTTGACCACATTTGTAACAAATAATATTGGAAAAGACATTTTTCTTTGATTTTTTTTATTTTTTATAATATTCGTCCTTAGAAAATCTGGGTTTTGGTTTTCGTGGTCTATCCCGGGTATAGTGGTTGGAAATTTTTTTTGTTTTATGTTGGGCAGAGGGGGCCTTAATGCCTGTAATACCAAAGGCTTCACAAAAGGACCCTAATTCAGTTCGTGTACTGCCATATTTGGCTTGAAATTTTAAGTCTTGGCAGGCAGCTAAAGCTTCTTGTTTTATAAATGCAAATAATTGACCATAGGTCATTAGATTGAAATCAATTTGATCTAAACCCATTTCTTTTAAGGTATTCAAGATTTCATATTCACTTTTTCCATCAATATTCCAATTCGTGATTGAATTGCCATCATAGTTCGCAGTATGAAATTATGCACGTTCTTCATATTGAATATCTGGAGGGGTTGGCCTAGGATAGTAAATCCTAGTGTCGGCCGTTTTCCATTTTGGACGAGAAGATTGAAAGTTATGTCTACGAATTTTATTGATTTCAGGTTGTTCATGAGATTCAAGAAAGGAATGTTCAACTTGATGTATTTGTTGAATAACTGTATTGGCTGAGGAGAAACTTTCATTATCAGTACTGGGACTGATATCAGAATCAGATTCATCTTCGTGAGCAATAGTATTGATTTTGGACGTACTTGGAAGATTTGAATTTATTCGGTCCAGAGTTTGAGAAATCTTTGTAAGTAAAGGAGATAAAGATAACTGAATAGGTGCTGAGGATGAAGAGGATTTAAGTTTTGCTTCCTGATCTTTAGAAAGAGTACTGGGTTGGAAATGAGGAGAGGAATAACTGTCTGGGAATCTTGAAATGTTAGGTCGAGGAATGGATTTGAGATCAGTAGATAAAGAATCGACTTGTTTAGCAATTGTATGTAGAGTTTGATTTGAATAGGTATTTTGATGATAGAGTTTCTTTATATCATCAATTTTGACAGAATCATCATTGTCCTTTCCTTTTTTGAATGGTGAAGCTAGAATTTCTCCGTCAGGAGTATCTAAACGAATGGTTTGAAGGGAAGGATGTATTTGAGTGATTTGGCTACCATCATTGAGTTTCCATTTGCGGGCTAAACTGGTTTGAACATTAATATAGGAAAGAGTGAAGGGGTCTTCCTGAAATCCTAATTTGGTAGTGAAGTATTCTAACCAACAGAAGAAATCGAAAGGAGTATTTAACCGATGAATATCATGAATCCATTCTTGACGAATTCTATCTCGATAAAGAGGATCTAATTGGAGATACCACTGTAATTTGTCTTTATTTTCGGGATCAAGAATATCATTTTCTAATGAATCTAAATCTATGTTTATTTTTCTATTAATAACATTGATTTCACCCTTCATTTGAGAAATAGTTGGGGATAAAGGAGGAGAAGTAGAGACTTCTGGAATAGGCGCCTTATGATACACATGAATAGGATTGGGTATATTGAATGGCTTGTCAGTAGAACTTGTTTCGGCAAAAGAATATCTACTTGGTTCTAATGGTATAGAAAAGTTTGAACAGGGGCCTGGTTCTCTCATAGAATTGAATCGTATAAGAATGTTACCATTAGGTTCTTCAAGAATCTGAGAAATTTCAGTTCTTTCGAGGTGAGGAGGAGGTTGAGCATTTTCGATTTGGAATTCCTCAGGAATAGTTATCTCATGCCATTTTAATCGTTTGGGAGTAAAGGTTTTAGACTGTTCGGCCTCTATGTGAAGAAGAGCTGTCTCGTCCCTAGATGTTGGAATCATCTTAAATCGTGGATTTAATTGAGAACTTAATAATCGATAATAGACTCTATACATAACAACAAATTGTTCAGTGAGTTTTTCAAATTCATCACCTTGCGTATGAATATCTAATACTAATGAATTAATAATTAATGGATCTGTTAAAGAAACAGAATAATTAGGAGCGCAATTGAAATAAATAGGTCCATTACAAATATTAGTTTGAATCATCGATAGTAATGAAAGTTTGTATCGTTTTAATCTTTTGTCTCGTAAAGCTAAAGCTAAATAAATGGGAGCATCAACGCCAATATGAACTAAAGGTTTGACAGCTACTTGAATTAAACCGTAATGAATATATCGAAATCCCTTTTCAAGATATTTGCTTAATGATGTTTTTGATAATAAAGGAGTTGTTTGAATTTTTTCTTGAATATTCATTGTCTCTTCGTGAGTTTTTACAGAAAAAGCTGTTTTGAAATCAAATGTGCCTATTGTATAAATAGTCTCGATTTGTTCTTCAGGAATAGTCCAATCATTGAAATTATATTGAATATGTTCTTCCTTACTATGAATGATCTTCCTGGAATCTAGGCTAGAGCTGGAAGAAAACATTTTTCTTATCAAATTTGCCATAACTAATGCATAAAGATCATGATATGTGTCTAATGCAAGTCCTAGTGGGAACGACGGGACCATTTTGCCGGGAACACCCTTTCCGACGGGCTTACCAACGGTCTTACTAGCTGACCAAAGTCTTACCAAGCACGCAGAAATGAAATAAACACAGGTAATGATATGTATGCAGGTAGAATGTGCAAATGATGAGATGTAATGCTTCTATTGGCTCTGATACCAAAAGGAACCCAGGATATAAAAAGATATAAAATTGATATAAAATTGAAAACTGTAGAATAAAATCGGAATCAGGATTACCAGCGGACTTACCAAGCATTTTACCAACACCCAGAGATGCAAAGAGACACGTCAGGAAATACCTTTTTGAAATGACAAACGGTATGCTTCAGATGAAACGTATGACAACTTCAGATGTATTCTGGTTGCTCAATGCTAGCTTGGTACTCGATGAACGAATCTTGAATCTTGACTGCGTTGGGGAGATAAAATTTAAATATATTTTCAACTTCTTCAGTACAGCTTTGGTATCGGTACATAGTAGGATAGATATATCTATTATAAGAAAAGGAGCATGTACCCACATCATATTGAATTCGTGTTCTTCCGTAAGTCAAGCTATCATAAAGTTTGACGATATGGCAGAATTGAATAAAAGGCATATCAAGGGATTGCAATATCGCAGGTAAATTGATAATGAGTGTCTCATCAAATTGGTTATCCAATTAGTTATGGCCGGTTTCCCGGTCAAAAGTACAGTAGTATAACATGGTGTGTTCTCGGAAGTAATCGGTAAGAGGATGTCGGGCAAGTTGAATGAGAAGACCAACAGGAGATGATTCTTCTTCCATGAGCGAAAGAGTAGAATCGAAATGTTTTGATACTTGGTGAAGATCAAGAATAAGGAGAAGAAGGCTTGCAAAATGAAAATGGAAATTTGGAATCATAGAGTCTGCTCTGTAGCATTAGTTTTGCTCATTTTGTGGTGATGCTGTAAGAAATTTGCTCATTTTGTGGTGATGCTGTAAGAAATTCAGGAGTGAGAAAATCGAGTAATGAATTGTCGGTGCCTTTGATATATTGTATTTCGAAATCGAAAGCGGATAAAATAGCTTGCCATCGGGCAAAAATTTGTTTAGAAACAAGATTTTGAACATCTTTTTGTAAAACCTCTTTGGCAGATTTGCAATCAATTCGTAAAAGAAATTGTTTGTTGTATAAATCATCTTGAAATTTTGAAATACAGAAAACAATAGATAAAATTTCCTTTTTGATTGTTGAATAATTTTTTTGTGGTCCGAGCCAAAGACCACTATGGTATCGAACTAAATGTTCATGAGATGAATGACCTAGTTTTTGTTTTAAGATGCCACCATAACCTATATCTGATGCATCTGTCTCAACTATCATGAATGCATGTGGATGCGGGATTGACATACATGGCAATGTTTTGGCTTTTTCTTTGAGCATGCGAACAATTTGAGTATGTGTGTGTGTGTCCGTGCAGGTGGATTTTTTTGTAATCTTTGATATAAAGGAGCACAAAGTTGACGTAATTTAGGAAAGAAATCAGAGAGATAATTTAAACATCTGAGAAAGCGCTGTAATTGATTTGTATCTTTAATTTCATTCGGAAATTTATCAGCAAATTCTAATGCGCGATGAATAGGAGTAATAGTTCCTTTGTAAATATTATGACCAAGAAATCGTATTTTAGTTTGAAATAATTTAATTTTAGGAGCTGAAACTACTAAACCATTTCGTTTGACCACATGAAGCAATGTCTGTAAGTGTTTGAAATGTTGATCAATAGACTCAGAAAAGATCAAAACATCATCAATATAAACAATAATGAATGTAGTATAAGGGTTGAAAATATCATTCATGATATGTTGGAATTCAGAAGGTGCATTTTTAAGTCCAAAGGGCATGACGTTCCATTCATAGTGCCCAAAAGGGACTGTAAAAGCAGTTTTATATCTATCTGTTTCTGCAATTTGTATTTGCCAAAATCCGAATTTCATATCAAATTTTGAATATATTTTGCCATTATATAACCGTTTTAATAAATCCTTTTTGTTTGGAATAGGGTATCTGATCCATTGAAGGACTGTATTTAATGGTTCGTAATTTATGACTAGTCGAGGAACTCCGCGTTCCTTTTCAGCTTGATTCATAACATAGAATGCAGCACAACTCCAGGGAGATTTGGAAGGTCTAATTAATTTTTTTGTTAGTAATTCTTGAATTTCTTTTTTGCAAACTTCTAGTAATTCATGATTCATTTGAATAGGTCGAGCTTTAGTAGGAATATTTTTTTCAGAAAAATCCTTTTCATAGGGAAGATGAACAATATGTTTTTTTCTATCCCAAAAAGCATTTGGAATATCAGCACAAACTTCTTTTGTAAGTAATTTTTGAAATTTTAAGATTTTTTCTTGAATTTGTGTATTATGCAATTGTTCTTCTATCCTTTCACATGAAAGATCTTCTTTTAAAAAATTAATTTTATTCTGAAATCGTTGAATAGTGTTTATCTGTTTATAAATTGAATGTTCCTGTAATATGAGTAATTCCTTTTGTTTGACAGTGTTTAAAAATTTGAATAGAACTTTATTACCCATTATTTTGGTGCCTAAACCAGTCTGATCAACCCAAAAAGGATAGATTTGAGTGAGAAAAGGAGTGCCTAAAATAATATCAGTATTTAAATCTTCAACTATAATGAATTGATGTTTAAAACAATAATTGCCGTTGCAAATAGCAGTTTTGAATAACTTACCTTTGACTCGTAAAGGCATACCATTAGCAGTTACTAATGATTCATTTGTTGGAACATAATATTTTGTAGGAACCAAACCATCACGGATGCAGCTTTGGTCTGCGCCACTATCAATCATGGCGGTGAAAGTAGATTTGAAATTTCCTATTGAAAGTGTAACGTAGATATTCCATTTTTGAAAAGTAATTTTATCAATGATGGAAATAAATTTTGTATCAGAAGGTTGTTCAATTGGGATTGGAATTTCAGCTAATGTAAATTCTGGTGAATGAATTTCTTCTTTTCTTGTATGAATTTTTTATTGTAAAATCGCAGTTTGAGTATCTAATTCGAGATTTTTGGTTTCTATACTGAAAACTCTTTCCTTTAATTCTTTAATTTGAGATTTTAATAAATGTATTTCGGTTTGCAATTCTTTTGTATTAGTTTGTTTAATTTGAGGATTCATATGGGGATAACGTTCAAACATTTTTGAAATACTGAAAGGTTCAACTAGTTTGGCTGAACTGGACTCTTCTTTGAGAATTAAATCTTTCAATTTTTCTAATTGTTTTTTCTGAGCTTCAGGAGGAAGTTCTTGAATGATATCAAAAATCAATTCTTTTTGGTCTTTAACCGGATTATTGGAATATTTAATCATATTAATGGTTTTCCAAACACAAGGAAAAGAAAAGTTACCATCATCTGTACTGGTTGTATTTTGAAAATCATAATTATCGTCAGATGAATTACCTTTAACTAAGGAAATACTTAATTTTTCTTTTAAATCCTTATCCAATTCTGGGAATTTGTCTAAAATTTCATTAATCCGTTCATTACTTTTGCAAACATTTGCTTTATGACCTTTTTGGCCACATTTGTAACAAATAATATTGGAAAAGACATTTTTCTTTGATTTTTTTTATTTTTTATAATATTCGTCCTTAGAAAATCTGGGTTTTGGTTTTCGTGGTCTATACCGGGTATAGTGGTTGGAAAATTTTTTTGTTTTATGTTGGGCAGAGGGGGCCTTAATTCCTGTAATACCAAAGGCTTCACAAAAGGACCCTAATTCAGTTCGTGTACTGCCATATTTGGCTTGAAATTTTAAGTCTTGGCAGGCAGCTAAAGCTTCTTGTTTTATAAATGCAAATAATTGACCATAGGTCATTAGATTGAAATCAATTTGATCTAAACCCATTTCTTTTTTTGAGATTAGTAATAATTCTTTGAGAAAATAAATTTGGTAAACCCAGATGACAAATTTTTCTTTCCAAAAAGGGGACATTGCAATCTGGTCGTTTGAGTACAGAGGTTAAAAACATATCTTTATACCATCTAAAATCTGTTAAGGTTGGACATCTTAAATTTGTTAAAAATACTTTTGAAGATGATAATTCTTCTTTTGGATTACCAACAAAATGCATTGCAATAGTAACAAGTAAGAAATCACATGAATCGTGTTGTAATGAAATATTACCTTGGTCATCTTCGGTTTCGATTGTGTGCTCACATAAATGAAAAACTCTCTAATTCATGAAAGGAGAAAAGAAGCTGGTTTTATTGCTAAAATTTTATTATTTCTTTATTTTTTATATATTTTTAATTTTTAAAAGAGAATACTAAGATGCAACCTATGGGTGTCACATGTAATAAATAGTTAAGAAAGTTCCAGGTGTTGTAGAACACCATTCCAGTTGACAAAGAATTGATTATAACTCAAAGTAATGGGTATCCGTGATTATCTTTTTTTTTTCTATTTAGAAAAGCATTTTAAAGAGTTGAATCTTAGCTTAAGAAAAATTAATATTAGGTGTGTTTCTTTGCACGACCGTTGAAGGACCAACATATTCTTTCTTTCAACCAGTTGCAGCAGGCTTTTTGGCCTAGGCAGGAGTTGTATCTGCCACACACCTTTAAACGTACAAAGTGCCTCTTCTCCATTAGTTCTTTCCTTAGAAAATATACTAACTTTTTTATCTCCATCAACATTAGTGACCTTTAAATAACATTCCAGGCATGGAGTATATTAGAAAACTTCAACTTGTCACTTTTTTGGTAAACATCAAGAACAAACTAATCAATAAAATTAAGAAGAAATGAAGAATGTTCACTGTCAGTATATCTTCCCAAGCTTATCCTCTTCTTTGTTGTGGCATTACTTCACCAGTGCACTCTCTGAGGTATTCGTCCTTAGTCAAAGTATACTTAAGCATTCCGCCATCAGATAAATATGAACTCCCAAGTAAAACACTTTGTTGTTGTTTGAGGAGAAATTTCATATTCATGCATCCATAATTAACGCCTCTTTGCAAAGGTGTTCCAGGAGTTCCATCATCAGAAGTGATAAAGTAATTGCATCAAATTTTTTCTGCCGTAAAGGAGATTAACAAGTTCGGCTCGCAATTTTCTTGGCCACGGGATCAAAATTCAGAGACCAACATGAAGTACTGTGGGCGAAATTAATCCTTTTCAGTTTCTAGAGAGCACAATAGAAGGTTTTGATCAGCCGGAAATAGAAATTAATGTGAACATCCTCGTAATCTACAATAAAAGATAAGAACACCGTCAACCAACTAGATTGTCAAATTACTCTAAAAGCTTCATCAAAATCCTTGTCAAGGTATGACTCTTCATTTACATTGCTTATATCATTTACTACCTTCAATAAATCTTTGAATCTTGTCTCAACTTCTTACCTAATTCATCAATGGTTCTTAGGTTAGAACTTTTGAAAAAAAAGATTAAGTGCTAACAGTTAAATGATTATTGTATGAAAAACATAATTAAGAGAGAAAACAACTTTGTGAGCTCAAATTTCTTTAAAATGCATTGAATTTCAATGTGTACTTAAAATTTATGCATGCACACGCATGCACGTGGAAGGAAAAAAATAGATTTACGTGAAGATATTAAAAAGGTATTTTTAGTTCTAAAGCGAAAACTAGTGTCTCACAGATTGCTCGGCTTAGATGATGTAACATCTCGCAAAAAGTATTAGTGACTTAATTTTTCATTTATCGCGTCTTGTCGTTGATTTTTTAACGAAAGAAGTAGCCTTCAAAAGGATAGTTCATATGAAGAATATGATAGAAGAAAAAACTCTAGAAAGTTTCTAATATTTCCAACAATGTGTTGAAGTTGTAAAGAGAAAGTAAAAGATAAAAATTGTCAACTTAGATCAGAGGATAGGCACCTAAGCAATAAGGCAGAAATATGCATGCCATCGATCTTTAGAATGGTATGGTCACAAGCAACATAGATTATGAGAGCAGTAGTTTAGCAGAAGTTGGATATACCTTTTTGACAATACTACTATCAAGCATGATTGCGAAGAATGTTGTTTGTTCCATCGAACTTATTTATGAAACCGTGCTGCCATATTTCAAGCTATGTTCCCTCAAGAAGAAACCATTGAGAAGTTGACTTGGAGGGTGGCAAGGCACCAATTTGATGTTGTGCGAGGAGAAAATTATTGAAGATGATGAAAAAAAGAACCACTTCATCAAATCCGTAGATAACCTTTTGTAATAATCCATGCACGAAAGTTCATAAAAGAAAAACTCTCTAATTCTTGAAGGGAAAAAAAGCAATTTTTATCAGTAAAAATTATTTTATTAATTATTTTTTCCTTTTTAAGGCTAATACTAAGATGCAACCTATGGGTGTCACTTGCAATAAATAGTTAAGATAGTTTTAGCGCTGTAGAACACTAATCAAGTTGACAAAGAATTGATTAGAACTCAAAGTAATGGGTATCCTTGATTACCACTTTTTTCTTTGTAGAAAAGAATGGCTAAGAGTTGAATCTTAGGTTAAGAAAATTTAATATTAAGTGTGTTTCTTTGCACCACCGTTGAAGAACCAACATATTCTTTCTTTAAACCACCTACAACAAGTTTTTTGGCCTAGGCAGGAGTTGTATACGCCACACACCGTTAAATGTAAAAAGTGCCTCTTTTCCATTAATTCCTTCCTTAGCAAATATATTAACTCTATGATCTCCATCAACCATAAGGACCTTTAAATAACTTTTTAGGTAGGGGAATATTAGGAAACTTCAACTTGACACCATTCCAGTAAGCATGGAAAATAAACTAATAAATAAAATCGAAAAGAAATGAAGAATTTCCACTGTCGTATATCTTCCCAAGCTTATCCGCTTCTTGTTGTGGCATTTGTTCACTAGTGCACTCCCCGAGGTGTTCGTCCTTAGCCAAAGTATACTTAAGCATTGCTCCCTTGTCAGATAAGTTAGAACTCCCAAGTAAAATCCTTTGTTGTTGTTTGAGGAGAAATTTCATATTCATGCATTCATAAATATGGCCTCTTTGAAAAGGTGTTCCGGGAGTTCCATCATCGTAACTGATAAAGCAATTAAATTAAATTTTTCTGTCGTAAAGGAGATTGACGACTTCGGCTCGCAATTTTCTTGGCTGGGGGATCCAACTTTTGAGACCAACATGAAGCGGTGTGGGCCAAATTTATACTTTTCAGTTTTCGGAGAGCACAATGTAGGTTTTTTATCAGCTGGAAATACGAATGAATGTGAACATCCTCGTAATCTACAATAAAAGATGCAACACCGTCAACCAACTAGATAGTCAAATTAATCAAAAGCTACACAAAAATCCTTGTCAAGGTATGACTCTTCATTTACATTGCTTGCATCATTTACTGCCTTCAATAGATCTTTGAATCTTGTCTTGACATCTTACCTAATTAGTCAATGGTTCTTAGGTTAGAACTTTTGAAAAAAAAGATTAAATACTAACAGTTAAATGAGAATTCCATTAAAAACATAATAGAGAGAGAAAACTACTTTGTGAGCTTGAATTTCTTCAGAATGCATTGAATTTCAATGTGTACTTAAAATTTATATATACACGCGTAGGCACGTGCAAAGGAAAAAATAGATCTACACAAGGATATTAAAAAGGTATTTTTATTTCCAAAACGAAAACTAGTGTGTCTTGCAGATTGCTCCGTTTAGATGATGTAACGTCTCACGAAAGGTGTTAGTTAATTAATTGGTCATTTATTTTATCTTATCGTTGATTTTTTAAGGAAAGAAGTAGCGTTCAAAAAGATAGTTCTTATGAAGAGTATGAAAGAAGAAAAGTCAAGAAAGTTTCTAATATTTCCAACAATGTCTTGAAGTTGTAAAAACAAAGAAAAAGATAAAGATTGTCAACTTAGATCAGAGGATAGGCACGTTGGCAATGAGGCAGAAATATGCATGTCATCGATCTTTAGAATGGTACTGTCACAAGCAACATAGATTATGAGAGCCGTAGTTTAGCAGAAGTCGGCTATTCCTTTTCGAAAATACTATTATCAAGCATGAATGCGAAGAATGTTGTTTGTTCCATCGAACTTATTTATGGAACCATGCTGCCATATTTCAGCTTATGTTCCCGCGAGAAGAAACCATTAAGAATTTGACTTGGAGGGTGGCAAAACACCAATTTAATGTTATGCGAGGAGAAAAATATTGAAGATAATGAAGAAAAGAATCACTTCATCAAATTAGAAGATAAAATTTTGTAATAATCAATGCACGCAAGTACATAAATGAAAAACTCTCTAATTCATGAAGGGAGAAAAAGAAGCTGGTTTTATTGCTAAAATTTTATTATTTCTTTATTTTTTATATATTTTTCATTTTTTAAAGCTAATACTAAGATGCAACCTATGGGTGTCACATGCAATAAGAAGTTAAGAAAGTTCCAGTGTTGTAGAACACCATTCCAGTTGACAAAGAATTTATTATAACTCAAAGTAACGGGTATCCGTGATTATCCGTGATTATGAAGTGCTAATGGGTGAAGCTTAGCCATAACTAATGCTTCGACTACAGTACTACTAGTTCCACTGTGTGTCTTTTCTCACTAAAACCGCTTTATTCCTATAATTAATGGCGTAATTCCCTTAATAAGAACTAAGGGAATTCTCTCGGCACAAAGACGCTATCTTTAATTAATAACCTACTATATCTCTATGTACATTAGTTAACTAAAATTGCATTACACTCTATGGAATTATGAGTTTTCAGAATTTTCCCAAATTGATTACTCACATGAACCACAACTAGAAATTGCTACAATCTCTTCCCAATTTGACTAGATGTTCTTATTACTCAGTGCCTACTTGATTTATCTCCGCTAGGTTTCAAAACCAAGTAGTAGATCATGCAAGAGATGGCCAATCAATCACAAACATTAACATCAAGCACTTAGAATTAATCATAAGGAATTTCGATAAAGTGAGGAAATTCACACAAACACATCAATAAGAACACATTATATTTTACATTAGCCCTAGTAAAGGGTTTTAGCCAGTAAAAGCCATAAAAAAAATAAACTTCTCGAAGAACATCTTCGAATGACGAAGTAAGATAAAAGAAGTAAAGAAAACAAGCCTTAAACTTGACTCTATGTTCTTCGTCTTCTTCTCCTTCGTAGCTTAGTTGGAAAATCAAACAATTGCTTAATGAATGGATACCCTAGTGGCTAAAAGCTAGTAAATATAAATAGCCTAATCCTAGGAGTCTTAGAGTCAAAAAACAAATAGAAAAGTAGCGTTTAATTAGCTTAAAAAGCTTTAAATCATGGAAATTTCATCCAGAAAATATTCGAGAATCTCGAAGATTTGGCCTTCCTAAATGAAGTCTGACGCCGGTCTTTTGAATGTTCAGGGCCGGTCTTTCTCTGTTTGGATTTTCTTTGTTAAGTGCTCAAAGTCTGCGGCTGGTGTTCGTACATGTCCAGTGCCGGTCTTTCTCTAGAACACTTTTCTTCGTAAAATGCCCAAAGTCAAGCGCCGGTCTTCTATATGTCCATTGCCGGTGTTGCTCTTTAGTCCTGATGCATTATTTCGCTCTTTCATTGCGTAAAATATCAGTTATTCCCCTGTAGTCAACACATCACAAAAAATGAGTTTCAACTTCCATATTAGGCCAAAAGATGCACATATCTAATACAAAATTACGCATAAGACTGTGAAAAAATATAGATAAATCTACAATTTATCAGAGTGCCATTCTTAAGATTGATGACATATTACCATAGTACCCCCAACCTCTCCACTAGGTTAACTGCAACTGATTAGGGTATCCGCGTGCCTCTCGACAATAGTGCACTACAAGTCCCAAAACTAAGGCAAAACTCGGAGTAACATTTAGAAGTATATACATAGAATACACAAAGGAAAAACAAACAAGTAAATTGAATACTAATAGCACGCTCTTAGCATCTTAGAGGTTATACACCTTAGTGAAGAGGCGAAAATATGTCATCTATCTTAAGAATGGTATCATCACAAGCTACACAAATAATGAAAAATTATTTTAGCAGAAATCGAATATGCCTTGGAAGCCATACTACTTGTATCAAGCATTACCGTGAAGATTTTTTTTGTTCCATCAAACTTATTGATGCAACAATGCTCTCTTATTTCACACTATAGATATTCCCTAACAAGAACAAATGAATGTTAGAAGTTCATTCAGTAGTTGGTCAAAGACGAATCTATTGTGACCCTTAGGATGATAAAGAACTAATTTAAAGTGAAGTGAAGAAAAAACTACTTAAGATGACGAAGAAAAGAACCACTTTGTCGAATCCAAAGATAACATTTTGTAATATACACAAACATGCAAGTGCATCAAAGAGAAAAATTGTGATACCCCCAACCTCTCCAGTAAGTTAACTGCGGCTGAGTAGGGTATCAGCGTGCCTCTCGGCACTAAACTATAAGTCCCAAAACTAAGGAGAAACCTGGAGTAACATTTAGAAGTATATACATAGAATACACTGGAAAAACAAATAAGTAAACTGAATACTAATAGCACGCTCAAAGCATAAGGTTCAAGAAATCTTCTTATGATAATTCTAATATAATGATGAAAATATTTTACACAAACAAATCCACACGAAGGAGGGAAAATGTTACAAACAGTTCGAGCATGAGAGAAATCAAAACAAATACAAGTGTCCTGCTGGAAAGACTCGATCTAAAAACTCATTCCTAAAACTTGAACAGCTTACTGTGCCACTGTGCATCTTGAGTCAATTGGAAAAAAATATGATATGAAAAGATGTGAGCGCAAACGCTCAGTGAGTCCACATGTGTGTGCTTTGGTAGTATTCTTAGAAAAGTAAAGAGGCAGTTTTGTGAAAGTAGTTCATGCAAGACAATGAGAAAACATTTTCCTTTGTTATTTTAAAGGTACTGACAGTTTAACCTATATGGGAGAGGGTTCGAACGCAACTGGGAAGTCTGAGCGAATCAAGATACATTAGTGCAGCTTCTACACCCAAATTCATAAAAACATGTAATGCGAAAGTTAGGCTCCACGGACAGAGTCCCGAACCCATATCCAGGTCATCGAAAGTAAATTCTGGTATCTCATTGTCAAAACTAGCCAAACATCTTACAACGCTCGATTCCATAACCATCGCACTCTCCATTCATATAAAACCAGGCTACAGATCCTGGGGCACCTACTAGGTCTGCCCTGAGACCAACCTTAATTTCAAGTCCCGTCCATACTTTCTACAAGGTGGTCATCCTATCGCAGAGCATGATGCAATGTTTGACGTAATATCAATTGGGCCAAACCCTCCACTGTATTACGCCATCTCTCAAGTGGATCTATCCTTAGAGTCTGAAACTATCCGTGTCATCGGAAGAGGCCCTAGTACGGGGGACGAACTATCTGCAGTGCAATCCTCTAACGCTTCCAAAGACATGATCATAACCAGAACTTTATCCCTGGTCGGAATGGGGTTTTTATACATATATATATATATATATATACAAACCAAAAGGCCACTTCTTCGGAGTCAAAACAAATTCAAGTCATAAACATTTTAGAATAGCAAAATCCCAATCCGCTAGTCAACTCATGCTTATGCAGATTTTATAAATATGCCATGTCTACATTCATGTATGTCAAACCATGCAACTCTTCAATACTAGAACATCTCCAATTAAAAATCATACTAAGTTATCTTTCCAAAAATATTAAATGTTATGATAGGCTTAGAAGTCATATATATATATCTCCAGCAACATTTGAAATAAAATAATAAAATAGGGTTTGTGGACTCACGTAAGTACATAACTCATGTTATGATCCTACAAATATAGTAATAAAAATACTTAATTAAAAAAACTATAGCATTTCTATTTGCCAACAAGTATAACTATCTCTTTACGATCTTAGGATATATATGTATATATACACATATAGTAGTTCTTTAAAAAGATCGAAAATCCTATACCCTTAAAAATATACTCTTTTAAGAAACAACAACTAACCTTATCCTTGATCAAATAAAGAGAAAATAAATCCAAGAAAAAGAAAACAACTTAACTATTTAACATACTCTCATCTATATATACTCTCGTGGAACAAAGGAAAAAATTGAAAAGGAAAAGAAAGAAAAAAAAAAAAGAAAAAGAAAAAACAAGTGACCATTCTAGAACCTAAGAATCTTGGCAAGCAAATCTATTTATTTATAAAGATTTCTAAACTAAAACTAAAAGAAACACTAACCTCTAGATTAGGAGATGAATTTGGCTGCGAAACAAAACAAATAATAAAAGAAAATGAACATGAGGTTGTGTTATACATAGAGATTGTAGGCGGTGAATTGGCCAAAAGAAAGAAAAGCCAAGGTGGTGACATATGGAGAGTTGAGGTGGCAGTGGACTTGGCTTGGTTAGTAAGGAATCATGAATATATTTTTTTTTACTAACACTTAGAATTGTGACTATAACTACTACTAATAACACCAATAACAATAATGATCTAACATAACTAATATCGTCCCATAAAAGTAATATACAGATCCTAATGGCCAAAACATCTTTTCTTGACCTTAATACCATTCTATTAAATTTACCACCTTAAACCTTATTTAAGACTACCAACTATTTAATTTGCTAAAATAAGCATACTATATATCCGTAAGTTCACTACTTTAGATCCCAACCTCCGCATTTTATGGCTACTGCACTCTTATGGTCACTCGAGGTACTTACCGGGTAGGGCGTTACATTCTACTCTCCTAAAAAAAATTTCATCCTCGAAATTCAATAGTCACATATCTATAAGTTCTGGATACTTCATCTTTATGTACTCCCTAATCTTCCATGTTGCCTCTTCAATTCCATGGTGCCTCCATACAACTTTGCACATTAGAATCTGTCGCCCGCGTAATTCTTTTATGCTTCACTCAACAATCTCAGTTGGTTTTTCTTCGTATGATAGATCGGCTCGTAACTCCAATTGGTCATCATTGAGAACATGATCAAGTGCAGGATGGTACTTATTTAATTGGGATACATGAAATACATCATGTATACCCATCAGCTCACTTAGCAAGGCTAGTCCATTTGCCACTTTACCAACCCTATCAATAACTTCAAATGTTCCGATATATCAGGGGCTTAACTTTCCTCCCCTCGGATATCTAAGCTGTCCGCGATGAGTTGTAAGTTTTAAGAAAACTCGATCTCCCACACTAAACTCCAGATCCCTCCTTTAATTATCGGCATAGCTCTCCTGTCTACTTCTAGCTGTCCGAAGCCGATCTTTAATTATCTTAACTTATTTCTGCATCTCCTCCAATTCTGGCATCAAGTTCCTCTGTCTCCGATGAGATCGAACTCCAACCTCATCCCAATACAAGGGTGTTCTACATCTCTTACCATACAATACTTCTAATGGTGACATCCTTTTCAAGGAGTGGTAACGGTTATTGTAAGAAAACTTAGAGCAAGCAAGATCGCCAACCCACTTGTTCAAAAAATCTAAGGCGCAATCTCTCAACATGTCTTCTAGGGTTTGAATTGTTCTTTCGGACTATCCATCGGTCTGGGGGCATGGTACTATAACTTAGATTGGTCCCCATAGCTGATTGGAGCTTAGGCTTAAACCTTGAAGTAAACCCTGGGTCTCGGTTTGATACAATATCAACAGACACCCTATTAAGTTGTACAATCTCTTCTACATAGATCTGTGCTAACTTGTCCAAGGAGTATGTCATATTAATGGCAATAAAGTGCGTCACATTCATTAGTCAGTCAACTATCACCCATATATTATCCTTATGTCCCTTGGTTCGGGGCAATCCTGTAATAAGGTGCATTGTCACATGATCCCTTTTCCATTCAGGAACATGTAGTAGTTATAGTAGTCCTACTTACTTTTGATGCTCCGCTTTGACCCTTTAACATATAAGATAAGCAGCCACATACTCCATAATCTCTCTCTTCATTCCATTCCACTAAAAGTTTTGCTTTAAATCTTTATACATCTTATTCTCTCCAGGATGCATAGAATACTTACTTTTGTGTGCTTCTTCTAGTATTTACGCATAAGTTCAGTTTCATCGAGTACCCACAACTGATTCCAAAAGTACAAGCTCCCATCAGCTTCTAATGTCCAAAAATCCTCCAATTTTCTAGCTTCCACAGGGTTTTTAAACACCTGGAATCCCATATTACTCTTTTGGGTGCTTTTAATATCCTATTGTAGAGTGTACGTTAAGCTAAGACTTGATATCTTTGCTTTTCTACTCATTGCATCGGCCACCTTATTCGTCTTTCTCGGATGGTAGTTAATTGGGCATCATATTCCTCCAGCAGTTCCATCCATCGACGTTGCCTCATGTTCAAGTCCTTCTGAGAAAACAGGTACTTTAAGCTTTTATGATAAGTAAAGATCTCATACTTGGCCGCATACAAGTAGTGCCACTACTTCTTAAGTCCAAATACGATAGCTGCTAACGCCAAATCGTGTGTTGGATAATTTCGTTCATGATCCTTCAACTTCCTCGAAATATAAACTACAACCTTCCTGTCTTGAATCAACACAGTTCCTAGGCCTTCCCCTTAAGCATCTGTGTACAGATATAATTCCTCGTTAGGATTGGGTAATGTTAACACTAGTGCCGAAGTGAGTCGATTCTTTAATTCCTGGAAACTCTTCTCACACTTCTCCGTCCATTCAAACTTGGTTGCTTTTCTGGTTAATTGTGTTAAAGGTCCAGCAATCCTAGAAAAGTCTTTTATGAATCTCTGGTAGTATCTCACCATACCCAAGAAACTACGTACTTCGGTTAGTGTTTTGGGTTGCGCCCAATAGGTCACTACTTCTACCTTCGCCGGATCTACGGAGATTCCTTCTTGGGTGATAACATGTCCCAACAAAGTTACTTTTGACTCATCCAAAACTCAAATTTGCTGAACTTGGCGTACAACTTATGCTCCCGTAAGGTTTGTAAAACGTTTCAAAGATGTTATTCATTAGCTTTAGGGTTAGGCGAATAGACAAGAACATCGTCAATATAAATCACCACAAACTTATCCAGGTAAGGACCAAAGACTCTATGCATCAAGTCCATGAATGTTACAGGTGTATTGGTCAATCCAAATGGCATAACCACAAACTCATAGTGCCCATATCGCGTGTTCAAAGTCGTCATCGAAATATCTTTTTCTCTTATCCTGACTTGATAGTATCCTTGTCTTAGGTCCAATTTAGAATAGCACCCTGCCCCTCAGAGTTGGTCAAATAACTCATCAACAAGTATAAGTGGGTATTTGTTCTTAATTGCCACTCTATAAGCCTTTTATAATCAATACGAGTGGATTGAGTGAACATAAAAAAGAGTAAACACTTTGGGAGTGATTAGGAGGTCTTTTTTTTTTTTTTTTCATTGCTTAATTTGTGGGTTAAAAATGTCAACCGGTTGATCATTTACCTACTAAATCTCTGTTAGTATATGCCCTAAGACTAATTGGCTCACATTTATGATTTATGAAGCATATATTTTTGAATTGTATTTTATGCTCTTAGTCATCAAGTATGTAACTTGATAGTAAAACCTTTATAGCTAATAAAATACTATTCTTATTTGTCCATAGTTTATTACATCTTGTAAACAAGTGTGAAGTTGATTGTTGGTCAAGTTTTACTGATCATGAATATGAGATATAAAATTAATTCATAAATACATATTGAAAATATTGTATTGGACATGACCCAAAGTGAAGAAGAAATATTGCATGGGTTTAAGTTATAAGTATTTCTTCTCAGTTTTATATTTAGTGTCCTTCGACCTAATGTTTCTAATGTTTCTTGCGCGGGGAGAAAATATGTTTTGACATAGTCAAACGTCACTTTTAATTAGGTGATCATTACGATTATTGGTTGGCTTATTTTCTCGTCATGGCTTGAATATTGGAGATAGTGAAAGGGATTCGTACCTCTCTTTTTAGAGAGAGATATCCATAGGCCCCTTGATAAGGAAGACTGGAAAATATGCATGGCCATGCTCAAATAAGTATTAATGAGGTGTTATTAATATTATTTATTGGAACAGTCTGCCTGGTGATCAAGTAAATGGTTAATTAAGTTTTATAAGGATGAATTGATCCATGCCTTATACTTAATTAGGATATCGTGGGACAAAAGGACTAAATATTAAATCTGATGCTAGGTTATTATTACATTTACTTAACTTGGGTAAGCATAATGTCTTGCTAGAGGCCACTTATGTTTTGTGAATAAATGTCTAGGACATTTTTCATTCACTGCCAACGTTAAGTGAACCTACAGGGTCACACGCATAGACGATCTTGTGAGCATAATGTCCACGTTCAACGAATCTGGATTGTGTCCATATTCGTTGAACGTATGCAAAAGGGGAATCAGATTCCATATTGTATTTTCTGGTAGGTTAATAAGTAATTAATTTTATTTAATCAAATAAATGAAATTAATTACTTAATATTAATTATCCAACCGTTGGATGATTATAGGAATAGACGGATGATATTAAACTGTCATTAGATGACAGTTAGGGTTTTTATATTGACAGCTATAAAAGGTTATGGTAACCTTTTCTTGGTGGTCGTCCTTTATCTGATTGAAGAAAAAACAAAACCCTAAACCCTAGAACGGCGATATCGTATCTAGCCTCCTCTCTCCGAAATTCGACCAATTACCAGATAGTCAGGATCAGTTCTGAACAGTTTTCAGAACACAGAAGGGGCTAGCTTCCCGATCGCTTGCAGAGGAGTTCGTCGCGTATATACCAGTACAGGGCGAAGCGTGCAAAGCAGCGCCTCCACAACGAACAATCAAAATATTGAGGTAATTTCTATCCAATTTGTTTTTCTAGTATGTGCAGATCCTGTTGGTGGATTTTCGTAGTTTTATTTTACATTGTTTTTTTCCTACGGATTCCAACACTGGTATCAAAGCCTCGTACATACTAGTTTTATTGATTTTATCTGTTACCGCTTTGATTACATGTGTTGTTTTCCATCGGCCTTATAGTAAGGTTTCTGATTAGTGTAGTAATCAGAGTAAATTGAATTATAGGATTCGCATATATCATATTCTGTATTACTTATTAATGCGATTAATTAAACAGAATGTTGTTACTGCCCAATTGTTTGGCATACAGTCTGTAATCTGTGCAATTCAATTGTTAAACTAATATGTAAAATCACATAATTTAATGTTTAACTGTAAAACAAAATTTCTGGCGGCATGATTTTAGGGTTTATGACAGCAGTAACTTATTCAATGAGTTAGAAAGGAAAAAATCATTTTTCTTTCCGGGGGCTCTGTCCCTCAAAACCCTGCAAGGGCACTACCCCTTGACCCCGCCCGCTGACTGGCCAGCGGGACTGTCTTTTTCTTCCGGGGGCTTCGCCCCCGGAACCCCTTTGTTGTTTCTTTGCATGTTTCTTCTTATCTTTAGATGCATGGTGCATAGCATGACCCTTTACCTCTTGTGATCGATTGGCTTATTTTGTTAATGGGTGGTATGTTTTTAAATACGGCCTGCGTGTCGTTGTTTTCGTTGAGGTAATATTATCAAGCTTTACTAGAATAGGTTAATTTTATTTCCTATTCCTATGTATGTTTTCTATCCTATGTAACAAGATTAGAAGGCCAAGACATTGGAGGCAAGCTCATGGAGATGAAAACTTACCTAGATTGACCTTTGACTTCCATGAGGCTCGTGGAAGTCAATATAGGATAGGGGCCATGCTATGCCACGTTTTATTTGATGTATATATATTATGCATGTGATGTTTAGTTTATTTCCTTTTATTTTTTATAAATGTTTTGTGAAATAATATACAAATAAAAAGGAAGAAGGTTTTTGAAACCATATAAAAAAAAATTAAGTCGTAAAATGCCTTCCATGATCATAAGCACTTCTCCATGCTTGGATCATCATTTTGTCTCATTACCAAAGCAAGAGATAAATGGTTACCTAAGTAGGGGAAGATGGAAAATGGTGATTTCCATATGCTTGGAATGGTTTGGCTTAACTAAGCTATCAAAACGGTTTTGAGCCTAGGACATCATATGGGATTTTGCCTGTACATGTAGATGTAAATCCCATTAATACATTTTTCTCTAATTATGGGTGTTAAGCCAATGCTTACTTATGATTAGAATAAAATGAATTTTTATACCCATGATTTATATCAAGTGTTGAATATTTCAGGGAAAATTTAATGCTTCATTTATTTAATTTTACTTTGCAGATAATGGCCTCAAATAATTCAAACACATCGTTGTGATCCGTGCTTGAAAAGAATAAGCTTAGTGGGACTAACTTTCTTGATTGGGCACGAAATTTAAGGATTGTCCTTAAACAAGAAAAAAAGCTATATGTACTTGAGAACCCTATCCCTAATCAACCAGCTAACAATGCCCCTAGAGTCGAAAAGGGTGCTTATAGTAAGCACAAGGATGATTCTAACGATGTGACATGTCTCATGTTGGCTACGATGGAATTTGAGTTGCAAAAGCAATTCGAGGAAGTTGAGGCTTATGAGATGATAAAACAGCTCAAGGAAATGTTCCAAGAGTAGGCACGTCAAGAGAGATATCTTACCACTAAGGCGTTAAATAGCTGCAAAATGACCCCTGGCACTTCAGTTAGTGCTCATGTCCTTAAGATGAAAGGGTATTTTGATCAGCTTGAAAAACTTGGAGCACCTGTAAGTCATGACTGGGCTACTGATATGATCTTGGCCTCGTTGACCTCTGACTATGATCAGTTTGTCATGAACTTCAATATGCATAATATGGAAAAGTCCATAAATGAATTGCACGGGATACTCAAGCAGGCTGAACAAAACATTAGGAAGTCTACTCCTAATGTTCTGATGGTTCAGAAGGGGCAATTCAAGAAGAACAAGGGAAAGGGAAAGGGAAAGGGAAAGGTTATGGCCAAAAAGGGTAAAGGCAAGCAGAAGCCCAAGCCCAAGGTTAAACTACCAAAGGAAGGGACTTGCTTCCACTGCAATGAACCTGGTCATTGGAAGAGGAATTGCAAGCTCTATTTGGAAGAAAAGAAGAAGCAAAAGGCCAGTGAGACTGCCGCTTCAGGTATTTTCATTATAGAAATTAATATGTCTACTCCTACTTCATGGGTATTAGATACCGATGTGGAGCTCACATTTGTGTAAATGTGCAGGGACTCAAAAGGAGTAGATCTTTGGCAAAGGGAGAGGTGGACCTACGAGTTGCAAATGGAGCAAAAGTTGCTACTGTAGCTGTAGGGACATTTGATTTACTTTTGCCTACTGGGCTTATAATTGAACTTAAGGATTGTTATTATGTTCCTGCTATGAGTAAGAACATCATTTCAGTTTCTTGTTTGGATATTGATGGTTTTGAGTTTAATACTAAGAATGGTAAAAGTTCTATTTATAAAAATGGTATTTTCTATGGGGATGCCTCTTTATGTAATGGACTTTACATTCTTAACCTACATGATTCCATTAGTAAGCCCATCTATAACATAAATAAAAAGAAATTTAAATCTAATGATTTAAATCAAACTTACTTCTGGCATTGTCGTTTGGGCCATATAAATATCAAAACTCCATCAAGATAGACTTTTATCTTCATTCGACCTTGAGTCTTATGAAAAATGTGATTCTTTTTTATTCGGAAAAATGACTAAAAGTCCATTTACAGGGCAAAGTGAAAGGGCTAGCAATTTATTGGAACTTATACATACTGATGTATGTGGGCCAATGAACACACAAGCCAGAGGAGGTTTTCAGTATTTCATTATATTCACAGATGATTTCAGTAGATATGGTTATGTCTATCTAATGAAACATAAATCTGATTCCTTTCAAAAGTTTAAGGAATTTCAAAATGAAGTAAAAAATCAACTTAGAAGGAGTATCAAATTACTTCGATCAGATCGAGGTGGTGAATACTTAGGCCAAGAGTTTGACGAACATCTAAAAAATTGTGGGATATTATCACAATTAACTCTATCAGGAACACCATAATGGAACGGTGTGTCTGAATACAGAAATCGAACTCTATTGGATATGGTTAAATCTATGATGAGTCAAACAGATCTTCCAATTTCTTTTCGGGGTTATGCTCTAGAAACTGCTGCATTAATATTAAATAGAGTTCCATCTAAAGCTATTCAGAAGACACCATATGAGATATGGACCGGGAAACAACCTAGTTTAGCATTTCTCAAAATTTGGGGATGTGATGCTTATGTGAAGCGATCATTATCTGAAAAACTATCACCCAAATTTGATAAGTGTCTGTTTGTGGGATATCCTAAGGAAATTAAAGGATACTACTTTTATCTTCCATCTGAAAACAAAGTGTTTGTTGCTCGGAACGGAATTTTCCTTGAAAGGGAATTTGTTTCCAAAAGAGTCAGTGGGAGTAGAATCCATCTTGAAGAAGCTCAAGGATAGCAGACCATTTCTGAACCTTGTATGGATACTCAGTTGGACTCACGTATTCATACTGAGCCTGAACCTTTGACACAAAGGCCAAGAAGATCTAGTAGGATTTCTCAGATACCACAGATATGGATTTCTTGTGACTGAGGATCATAATATTGATCTTATTGATCAAGGTGAACCTAATTCCTACCAAGATGCTATTCATAGTCCTGAATCTAGCAAATGGCTAGAGGCTATGAAATCAGAAATGCAATCCATGCATGATAATCAAGTTTGGAGATCCACCTGAAAGTTGCAAGACCATAGGGTGTAAATGGGTTTTCAAAAAGAAAACTGACATGGATGGCAATGTGCACACTTACAAAGCACAATTGGTAGCAAAAGGGTATAGACAAACTCATGGTATAGACTATGATGAAACCTTTTCTCTAGTTGTAATGCTTAAGTCAATTAGAATTCTACTTGCCATTGCAGCATATTATGATTATGAAATATGGCAAATGGATGTTAAAACTGCTTTTCTTAATGGAAATCTACTGGAGGATGTGTATATGACACAATCTGAAGGTTTTATTCATCTTTCGAATTCTAGTAAAGTGTGTAAACTTCAAAGATCCATTTATGGCTTGAAGCAAGCATCTCGAAGTTGGAATCTTCGTTTTGATGAAGCAATTAAAGAATTCAATTTCATCAAGAATGATGATGAACCTTGTATCTACAAAAGGGTTACAGAAAATGCAGTAGTCTTCTTAGTACTCTATGTCGATGACATCTTGTTAATTGGGAATGACATCCCCACTTTGCAAAGTGTAAAAACTTGGTTGAGGAAGTGTTTTTCAATGAAAGATTTAGGCGAAGCAGCCTATATTCTAGGCATTAGGATCTATCGAGATAGATCTAAAAAGCTTATTGGCCTAAGTCAGAGTGCATATATTGACAAGGTACTGAAAAGGTTCATTATGCAAGATTCTAAGCGAGGATTCTTTCCAATGTCACATGGCGTTAAACTCAGTAAGTCCCAAAGTCCTACCACAAAGGAGGATACAGAACGCATGAGTAAGATTCCTTACGCTTCTTCAATTGGATCTATCATGTATGCCATATTATGCACTCGCCCAGATGTCTCGTATGCATTAAGCATGACTAGCAGATTCCAGTCAAATCCTGGTGAACCGTATTGGACTGCAGTAAAAAACAATCTCAAGTACTTAAGAAGGACTAAAGAGATATTTTTGATCTACGGAGGTCAGGAAGGAGAGCTTGTTGTAAATGGTTACACGGATGCTAGCTTTCAGACTGATGTAGATGATTTTAGATCGCAATCTGGATTTGTGTTTTGTTTGAATGGACGTGCTGTGAGCTGGAAGAGTTCAAAGCAAGATACCGTGGCGTATTCTACTACAGAGGCTGAGTATGTGGCTGCTTCTAATGCAGCCAAGGAGGCAGTTTCAATCAGAAAGTTCATCACAGAACCACGTGTAATTTCTAGCATTGTGAACCCAATGGAGCTATATTGTGATAATACAGGAGCCATTGCACTAAGATAAGCTGCCACATACTCCGTAATCTCTCTCTTTATTCCATTCCACTAAAAGTTTTGCTTTAAATCTTTATACATCTTATTCTCTCCAGGATGCTTAGAATACTTATTTTTGAGTGCTTCTTCGAGTATTTACGCATAAGTTCAGTTTCATCGAGTACCCACAACTGATTCCGAAAGTAAAAGCTTCCATCAGCTTCTAATGTCCAAAAATCCTCCAATTTTCTAGCTTCCACAGGGTTTTTAAACACCTGGAATCCCATGTTACTCTTTTGGGTGCTTTTAATATCCTGTTGTAGAGTGTACGTTAAGCTAAGACTTGATATCTTTGGTTTTCTACTCATTGCATCAGCCACCTTATTCGTCTTTCCCAGATGGTAGTTAATTGGGCATCGATATTCATCCAGCAGTTCCATCTATCGACATTGCCTCATGTTCAAGTTCTTCTTCGAAAACAGGTACTTTAAGCTTTTATGGTAGGTAAAGATCTCATACTTGGCCGCATATAAGTAGTGCAGCCACTTCTTAAGTGCAAATACGATAGCTGCTAACGCTAAATCGTGTGTTGGATAATTTCGTTCATGATCCTTCAACTTCCTCGAAATATAAACTACAACCTACCTGTCTTGAATCAACACGGCTCCTAGGCCTTCCCCTTAAGCATCTGTGTACAGGTACAATTCCTCGTTAGGATTGGGTAATGTTAACACTAGTGCCGAAGTGAGTCGATTCTTTAATTCCTAGAAACTCTTCTCACACTTCTTCGTCCATTCAAACTTGGTTGCTTTTCTGGTTAATTGTGTTAAAGGTCCAGCAATCCTAGAAAAGTCTTTTATGAATCTCTGGTAGTATCTCACCATACCCAAGAAACTACGTACTTCGGTTAGTGTTTTGGGTTACGCCCAATAGGTCACTGCTTCTATCTTCGCCGGATCTATAGAGATTCCTTCTTTGGTGATAACATGTCCAAACAGAGTTACTTTTGACTCATCCAAAAGTCACATTTGCTGAACTTGGCGTACAACTTATGCTCCCGTAAGGTTTGTAAAACGTTTCAAAGATGTTATTCATTAGCTTCAGGGTTAGGCGAATAGACAAGAACATCGTCAATGAAAATCACCATAAACTTATCTAGTTAAGGACCAAAGACTCTATGCATAAAGTCCATGAATGTTATAGGAGCATTGGTCAATCCAAATAGCATAACAACAAACTCATAATGCCCATATCGTGTGTTCAAAGTCGTCATCGCAATATCTTTTTCTCTTATCCTGACTTGATAGTATCCTTGTCTTAGGTCCAATTTAGAATAGCATCCTGCCTCTCAGAGTTGATCAAATAACTCATCAATAAGTAGAAATGGGTATTTGTTCTTAGTTGCCACTCTATAAGCCTTTTATAATCAATACGAGTGGATTAAGTGAACATAAAAAAGAGTAAACACTTTGGGAGTGATTAGGAGGTCTTTTTTTTGTTGTTTTCATTACTTAATTTGTGGGTTAAAAATGTCAACCGGATGATCATTTACCTTCTAAATCTCTGTTGGTATATGCCCTAAGACCAATTGACTCACATTTATGATTTATGAAGCATATATTTTTGAATTGTATTTTATGCTCTTGGTCATGAAGTACATGACTTGATAGTAAAACCCTTATAGCTAATAAAATACTAATCTTATTTGTCCCTAGTTTATTACATCTTGTAAACTAGTGTGAAGTTGATTGATGGTCAAGTTTTACTGATCATGAATATGAGATATAAAATCAATTCATAAATACATATTGAGAATATTGTATTGGACATGACCCAAAGTAAAGAAGAAATATTGCATGGGTTTAAGTTATAAGTATTTCTTCTCAGTTTTATATTTGGTGTCCTTTGACCTAATGTTTCTTGCTTGTGGAGAAAAATATGTTTTGACATAGTCAAACATCACTTTTAGTTAGATGATCATTATGATTATTGATTGGCTTATTTTCTCGTCATGGCTTGAATATTGGAGATAGTGAAAGGGATTTGTCCCTATCTTTTTAGAGAGAGATATCCATGGGCCCCTTAATAAGGAAGACTGAAAAATATGCATGGCCATGCTCAAATAAGTATTAATAAGGTGTTATTAATATTATTTGTTGCAACAGTCTGCCTGGTGATCAAGTAAATGGTTAATTAAGTTTTATAAGGATGACTTGATCCATGCCTTATACTTAATTAGGATATCGTGTGACAAAAGGACTAAATATTAAATCTGATGCTAGGTTATTATTGCATTTACTTAACTTGGGTAAGCATAATGTCTTGCTAGAGGCCACTTATGTTTTGTGAATAAATGTCTAGGACATTTTTTCATTCACTGCCAACGTTAAGTGAACCTACAGGGTCACACACATAGACGATCTTGTGAGCATATTGTCCACGTTCAATGAATCTAGATTGTGTCCAGATTCGTTCAACGTATACAAAAGGGGAATCAGATTCCATATTATATTTTTTGGTAAGTTAATAAGTAATTAATTTTATTTAATCGAATAAATGAAATTAATTACTTAATATTACTCATCCAACCGTTGGATGATTATAGGAATAGACGGATGAGATTAAATTGTCATTAGATGACAGTTAGGGTTTTGATATTGACAGCTATAAAAGGTTATGTTAACCTTTTCTTGGTGGCCGTCCTTTATCTGATTAAAGAAAAACAAAACCCTACACCCTAGAATGGCGATATAGTATCTAGCCTCCTCTCTCCGAAATACGACCGATTACCAGATAGTCAGGATCAGTTTTGAACAGTTTTCATAACACAGAAGGGGCTAGCATCCCGATCGCTTGCAGAGGAGTTCGTCGCATGGATACTAGTAGAGGGTGAAGCGTACAAAGCAGCGCCTCCACAACGAACAATCAAAACATTGAGGTAATTTCTATCCAATCAGTTTTTCTAGTATATGCAGATCCAGTTAGTGGATTTTCGTCATTTTATTTTACTTTGTTTTTTGCCTACGGATTCCAACAATCTCATGAAGAGGGTACTAGTAATCTTACAAGGAAGAACTTAAATGAAACCTTGCGATCTATGCAATAATCTATTGAAGGCTTCGTGAGGTAATTCCAAGGTGTTGCTAGGAAATTTGAAGAGTTAAAGAAGGACATGGGAAGTGCCACAATAGAACATAGAGCTGGAGACAATCATAGAGGAATTCATCCACCACACCATCAAAGACCTTATCACAATGTACTTCCTTATGGCTATTATGACATGTCGGTTCAAAATTATTATCCATTTCATGACAGTGTGTACAAAGAAAGGCAACCTATTGGAGGTAGAAGAAGAGGGGGTCTAGGAAGAAGAGGATGTCATAGACTACAAGAAGAGGTTCCAAGACATGAAGCATGGCATGAAGATGACTTGTTTGAAGAATATGGGGAGAATCCTAATGTTGGCCAAGCATACCATGGTGGCTATCATGGTGGACTACAAGGAGATAAAGCTTTAGACAAGATCAAGTGGAAGGTGCCTAGCTTCAAGGGTGAAAGTGATCAAAATGTGTTCCTTGATTAGGGGCGACAAGAATAGAACCTATTCATAACGAGAAATTATATTGACATTGTGAAGGTTAAACTAGTCATTGCTGATTTTTCGGGTTATACAATTCATTGGTGGGAAAGAATTATGACTCAAAGAATTAGAAATTAGAAGGCAACAGGTTGAAATTTGGGCCCAACTGAAGACTCTCATGAAGGAAAGATTTGTGTCAGATCATTAACATAGGGAGCTTCACTACAAGTAGATGACTCTTAGACAAGGCAATAAAAGTGTTCAAGAATACAGTCAGGAGATGGAATTGTACACTTTGAGATTGAGCTTGGAGGAAGACAAAGATGCTTCTACTGCTAGATTTCTTAGTGGTCTAAATAGAGAGATTGCTAATCAACTAGAATTGTACCCTTACGTCACTTAATGAACCTATGCATCATTTGGCTACCAAGATAAAAAATCAAAAGAAGAGGATTGGTTTCTCTAAAATTAATCTTCCTTCTTCAAGAAGTGTGGTGCCTAAACCTCAAGCATCTACCTACAAGAGTTATCTGAAGAAAGATGAAACACCTAAGGCACCATTCAAACAATCCAACAGGTGCTTCAAGTACAATCTTATGGGACACATAGTCACTAATTATCCTACCAAGAGGAGTTTGGTATTTTGTGAAGATTTGAATGGTTGGATTGAAAAGGATGAAGATGATTGTCAAGAGGACATGGTTGAAAGGAGATGAAAGTAGTGAAGAAATTCAAGAAATTGCCTCTTTTGAAGCTGATGAAGAAGGCATGAGTTTGGCAACTATTAGAGCTTTATATACTCAAGTTCTTGAAGAAGAATCTAGAATCTAAAGGGAAAACATCTTTGACACTAAATGCTTAGTGGGAGGTAAAGTGGCTAATCTTATTTTGTATAGTGGCTGTTGCACTAATGTAGCTTGTACCTATCTTATGGAAAAGTTGAACTTACCTCTCCTCAAGAATCCTAAATCTTATAAGCTTCATTGGATAAATGATAGTGGGGAAATGAATGTTAACAAATAAGTACTAGTTTCAATTACTAATGGGTCATACGTTGATGAAATTCTTTGTGATGTGGCTCCTATGCAAGCGGGGAATTCGTTGTTTGGACTTCCTTAGCAATATGATAGAAGAGACATTCATGATGGTGTGAAAAACACTTATACTTTTGAAAAAGATGGGAAAAAGTTCATGTTGAATCCTTTGACTCCTATTCAAGTCTTTGAAGAACAAAAGAAAATGAGGGAAAAAGAAAGACTTGAGAGTGATAAAAAGAGAAAGAGTATTGAAGATGGAAAAAGAATTGAGGAAAAAGAAATGAGTTTGGAAAAACCTAGAGAAGAAAAATTGAAGAAAGACAAAAAAACAATGAGGGATCCAAAGAGTGATAGTTGTAAGAGAGAAAAAAATGTTTCTATGCAAAAGAGAGTGAGATAAAAGAGGCTATTGAAAAAGAAGAGTTGGTTTTATGTCTCTCTTGCAAAGGTACATTTATTTTTACTAATAATCACTTGTCTTCCATGTCTAATGCTATTGTAAAGGTTATTGAAGAATTCAGTGATGTCTTCCTCGAAGAGATGCTCGGTGGACTTCCTCCTGTGAGAGGGATTGAACATCCAATTATTGTGGTGTCTGGAAAAGTGTTACGAAATAAACCATCTAATAGAAGTCCTCCTGAAGAGACGAAGGAATTGAGAAGACAAGTTGAGGAATTTCTCTCCAAAGGCTATGTAAGAGAAAGCTTGAGCCCTTATGCTGTTCTTATTTTATTAGTTCCTAAGAAAGATGGTAGATGGCACATGAAGATTGTAGGGCCATTAAAAACATTACTATCAAGTACAGGCATCACATTCCTAGACTAGATGATTTGCTTGATAAGTTGCATAGTTCTCAAATATTTTCAAAGATAGTCGGGTTATACCATCAAATTAGAATGAGGGAAGGGGATAAGTTGAAACCAACTTTCGAAACAAACTTTGGTCTTTATGAATGGCCAGTCATGCTTTTTGGTTTAACTAATGCACCTAGCACATTCTTGAGACTCATGCATCATGTTTTGAGGAATTTTGTTGACAAATTTGCTGTAGTCTACTTTGATGACATCTTGATTTATAGCAAAACTTATGAAGATCATTTGCATCATCATAAGCAAGTTTTGTTTATTTTGAGAAATGAGAAGTTATATACTAATCTTGGAAAATGTGAGTTTTGTTTGGAAAAGGTTACTTTTCTAGGCTATATGGATGAAGATAAAGTGAAAGCAATCAATGATTAGCCTACTCCCAAGAATGCATACGAAATGAGGAACTTCAATGGCCTAGCAAGCTTTTATATGAGATTCATCAAAGACTTTAGCACCATTTCTAGTCCTTTAACAGATGTAATTAAGAAGATGAATGGCTTCAAATGGGAGGAGAAACAAGAGAAAGCATTCAAGTTAAAGGAAAAGTTGAGTAGTGCACCTCTACTTGCACTACCTAACTTTGAAAAGACGTTTGAGATGAATGTGACGCCTTGGGGGTTGGAATTGGAGGAGTCTTGATGTAAGACAAGTGGTCTTTAGCTTATTTTAGTGAAAGTTGACTAGTGCGGCATTGAATTATGAAACTCATGACAAGCAGCTCTATGTACTAGTGAGGACATTGAAACGTTCGCAACATTATTTATGGCCTAAAGAGTTTGTAGTGCACACTGACCATGAGTCCTTGAAGTTTCTCAAAGGACAAAAAAAGCTCAACAAGATGCATGCAAGATGGATGGAGTTTATTGAGACCTTTCCATACGTCATCCGATATAAAAAAGGTAAAAACATTCTAGCTGATGCTTTGTCTAGAAGGTATACTCTTATCTCTACCTTGCAAGCTCAAATACTTGGGTTTGAAATGCTTAAGGAGTTGTATGCTAGTGATCAAGATGTTAAAGAAATATTTGATGATTGCTTGCTTGTGTCTAATGATAAGTATCTTATACATAATTGTTTTCTTTATCATGAGGGTAAATTTTTGCATTCCTTCTTGTTCAAATAGGTTGTTGTTGGTTAAAGAGGCTCATTCTGGTGGTTTAATGGGACATTTTGGAATTACTAGAATTTCTAACATATTGCATGAGCATTTTTCTTTTGCCTCACATGAGAAAAGATGTTGAAAAGTTCATTGGAAATCACTTAGAGTGTAAAAGAGCTAAATCTACTTCCTTGCCACATAGTCTTTATACTCCTCTAGATGTGCTTAAAGTACCTTGGGTTATATTTCTATAGATTTTATTCTTGGATTGCCTAGGTCACCCAAAGGCATGGATTCTATCTTTGTTGTAGTAGATCGATTTTCTAAAATTGCTCATTTCATACCTTGCAAGGAAATCGATGATGCTACTCATGTTTTAAACTTGTTCTTTACTTTGGTGGTGCGATTCCATGGCATTCCAAGAACTATTGTTTCGTATTTTCACACCAAGTTTCTTAGTCATTTTTGGCGTGTTTTGTGGAGGAAACTTGGAACTAATTTGTTGTACTCTATAGCTAGCCATCTATAAACCGATCGCCAAACAGAAGTGGTCAATAGAACCATTGGGCAACTTCTTAAGGCCATCCTTAAAAAGAACTTGCGCCAATGAGAAGATTATATTCCTCACATCAGGTTCACTTACAATAGAGCGCGTCATTCTACTACTTTTTACTCTCCTTTTGAGGTTGCTTATGGTTTCAATCCTCTAACTCTATCTGATTTGGTGCTTTTACCTATAGATCATGTTGTAAGCTTTGATAGAAAGTGGAAAGCGGAAATTTTCAAGTCTATCCATGCTAATGTATCTAAAGCTATTGAAGCCAACAACAAGAAGTTAGCAATAAAACGAAATGTTGGAAAGAAACGAGCGGTCTTTGAACTTGGAGATTGGATTTGGATTCAACTTAGAAAAAAATGGTTTCTTTCTCAACAAAAGTCAAAGCTTGATGCTCGTGGCGATGATCCTTTTCAAGTTCTTGAGCACATTAGTGATAATTCTTATAAAGTTGGTCTTCCAGGCGGATATAATGCTAATGCCACCTTCAATGCTTCTTATTTATCTTTATTTGATTTGGTTGAAGATTCAAGGATGAATATTTTCAAAGGAGGGGCGGATGATATGAACCATGAGAGCCAAGAAGCTAATGAGTTGATGCATAGACCACTAACTAGAGCAAGGGTGAAGAAGATCAATGCTAATAATGGAAGTCTGGCTAAAAGCATGGATGTATTCATTGAGAAAGCCATGAAGAACAAGAATGAAGGCTTTGAAGATCAAGGAGAACCTTCCAAGTTGCTCACAATCTAGACTATAAGTAGGGATTACTCAAGGGAGCAAGTTGGAGGTGAAAATGATTAAGTTTGGTGAAGTAGAAGACCTACCACCGAAGGTAGGCCCTACACCTAGCTTCCGTCGTAGGCTTCTGGACGGATTGAGCATTGAAGACAACACAATATCGTGTACAGTAGGGCATACCCTATCGTCGTTGGTAGGGTCCTGGCGACTAAGAATAATGCAATGTTTAGGCTAGATTTGAGTGTTTAAACTTCATTTTTCAGCTAATAATTAAGGGACTAATGGGTAATTTAGAGCCCTGAGTTAATATTCAAGATAGGTTTAAGCTTTGCACTATAAATACTCATTTATAGGCTTATTTGTAAACAACTTTGAGATTTTCCTGAAATTTGGGAGAGGATTCTCTAGGGTTATTCAACCCAAATTAGCTTTGCTTCTAAGGGTTTACCAGCTTAGAATTATGAACAATTGATTTCTTAGATTGTGGAATATCTATGGAAATCAATTTATCATCCAATTCTTTCTTTGATTAGTTCTAAGATTTCTTGTTCTTAGAATTGATTAAACCTAGGTCTTCTAGTTTGTGTAGTTTGGGTTTTGAGGCCATAGTTTCCTCAAGGTTCTTTCTATCAAATTGGGAATGAGTTTTACCTCTCAATATTGGGTTTATGAGGCTTAGATCTCATAGGTTTTCTATTGGAGGGCTAGAACTTCAAAATCCTTAATAGAGGTTCTTTATCAAAGGAGGTGATCTTTGGAAGGTGTTGAATAAAATCTACAATCATTTGAAGATTCACATGATATAGATTGGTATAGTTAAGAATATTTGGAATTCATCGATGGTAATTTCACAAGCAATATTGATGATGAGAATAGTAGTTTACCAGAAGTCAGATATGCCTCGTCAACAATACTACTTGTATAAAGCATTATTGTGAAGAATATTGTTCATTTAATTGAACATATTTATTCAACTATGCTTCCTTATTTGACGTTATGATTTTCCTGGGCAAGAACCAAAGAATGATAGAGCACCATTTAGTAGTTATTTGAAGAAGAATCTACCATGACCCTAAGAATGGCAAAGCACTAAGTTGAAGTGAAGTGAGGATAAAACTATTGAAGATGACGTAGAAAAGAACCATTTGTCCAATCCAAAAATAACATTTTGTTATATGCACACGTATGCAAGTGCATAAAAGAAAAAAAAAATTGGATTCATGAAATGAAAAAAGGTTAATTTTAATCTTAAACATAAAAAGGAAAAACTATATATTCCATAGTAGAATACGATTAAATTTAACAACTTAAAATATATAGTACATACGACTATTTTCACATGCACCTACTTTTCACAGTTCGTTTTCATGTAAACAAAGCTAGAGATTATATAACTTCCAAAAAAACCCATTAAAAATATTCATAGAGACTTATTGCACAATATAATAAAATAGAGAAAATAGCAATCAAAGCCATCTTGTATAGGTTTTCGTTGGATGGAAATTTTTACCCTCTTAGAAAAATTAAAGGCTTAAAAAATGAATTTTAGAAAGGCTAATCCCAAAGGGCTATGGTAATAGAAAAATTAACAGATCATTAATTTGAATTTAAAAAGCTAGAAATTTATACTGTATTCCGTATAGAAACATATAAAAAAATACACACTTGGATACGTGAATTAAATAGAACTACCAACAAAGACATCTTGAGAAAGAAATTAAAATAAAGTTTTCATATATCTTTGTTAAAACCCTAAGAATTAAAATTTTAAACTAGACTTTAGGTGAATTTTTTATTTTCTTAAAATAACCTATAGATTAGTAAAGTTTAGAAGATTTCTAATTCATTGATGAAGCTAATTCAGAGTTGGAGCTGATTCATCGTTGGTTCTTAAGTTAGTATGGGCTTTTTAAATAGAGTAAATGCTAAGAATTCACAGAGTATTGAATGAATGATATTATAAAGCGAGATAATTTTTTGTGAGCATCAAATTTCCATGTGGGCTTCAAATTTATATATTTACATGCCCACATATGCACCAAAAGAAAAGTTTTCTATTTACGCAAACAAAATAGGATTTAATTATTTTTGCTAAACCGAAATGTGGATGCTACTTCAGGATTGCTCCACTTATATGACGTAATTTTTAATTTTTTAAAAATTTTTTTAAGGTCAATGCCAAGATACACCGTATGGATATCACTGGCGATAAATAATTAAGAAAGTTTGAGAGTTGTAGGATACCATTATAGCTGACAAGGAACTGTTTAGAAGTCCAAGTAAGGGGTATCCATGATCATCTTTTCTTGCTTTGCATAAAAGCATGTCAAAGAGTTGAATCCTAGATAAACAAAATTTGGTATTAGGTGTACTTCTTTGCATGACCGCTTGAATGACCAGTATATTCTTTCTTTTAACGAGATACGTCAGACTTTCTGGCCCAAGAAAGAGTTCTATCTGCCTCATAGCGATAGTTGTAAAAAGTTCCTCTCTTGCATTAATTCTTTCCTCAAAAAAGATACAAATCTCCATAAAATATAATGACCTTTACATAAAAGTTCAGGTTGGGGATAAATAGCAAACTTCAACCTCTCAGCTTTCAAGTGAGCATCAAGAAATGTAGATCTTTAAAATTAAAAAGAAATGAAGAATTTTCACAGTCATATATCTTGCAACGCTTGCCTGCTCCCCGATGTGGCATCCGTTCACTAGTGCACTCCCAAGGTATTCATGCTTTGCAATAGTATTCTTAAGGATTTCTCCCCAACAAGATAAATCAGAACTCTCAAGTATAACCCGTTAATGTTGTTTATGGATAAACATTATAATCATGCATTCATACGTATCGCCTCTTTGGAAGATTGTTATCATTGCAACTGATATAGCAATTTAAGTAAACATCAGGATAACATTCCCAATCTGCCACAAAAGACATTGACGACTTCAGCTCACAACTTCTTTTGCCATGGGATCAAGCATTAGAAGTTAGCCAGAAGATGTGCGGGCCACGTTGATCTTTTTTTGTTTATAGGGAGGATAATTGAAGCTGTTTCTTAGAAGGAAATACAAGTCCTTGTGAACATCCATGTGTCTACCATCAAAGACACAACATCAGAAGCAAAATAGATTGTCAAATTTGAAGCCACATAAAGATCCTTGTCAGAATATGACTCTACATTCAGATTGCTTGCATTATTTACTATATTTAATAGATATTTGTATCTTGCCTCAACTTTGTAGTTAATTAATCCATGGTTCTTAAGTTTGTGTGGGTTCTCTAAAAGAGTAAATTCTAACAATTCGATTAGTATTGAATGAATATAAAATAAAGACACAGAACTCTTTTGTGAGCTCAAATATGTTCACAATGCACTGAATTTCAATGTGTGCTTAAACTTTATACCTACACATGCACTCACCTGCAATAAAAAAATTATATTTATGCAAAGATATTGAAAAGGTATTTTAATTTCCAAAACTTAAAAATAAATTAGTACAAAAAATAGCTATTTATTGGCGGTGCTTACCGATGGAAATGAAGCCGTCGGTACTTAATGACGGTACACTGACGAAGAGGTCCTTATCATCGAACAATTCACATTTCAAGTTAAAAATTTTGGGGAAAAGGTGTGCCAAAAGTTGACGACGAGTATCGATGGAAAGCGTTGTAATTAACACAAGTTACTGACGTGTTTATAATGGCGGTTTTGCCGTCAATAAATGAATAAGGGTTCCGAGGTCTTGATGGTGTGGATGTGGAACTCGTCGGGAAGTAATTCATGTTGATGATGGCTTTACCGATGCCAGCATCGTTGGTAACTGTTTTTGATGGAAGAAACCATTGGCAATAAATTCAGAGATTTACAAAATCGGGCGAACCCTTATTCCTTCTTCTCCAAAATCATTTCAACCTCCCTCCTCCCACAAACCCTTCCTCTCCCACGACTCACTGATAGGCGCCAACACCACCGTCGACCACACTCAGCTGCCGCCGACGACCACCAGGTACTATCTCTTTCTCGCTCTATTTCTCTCTCTCTCTCTCTCTCTCTCTCTCTCTCTCTCTCTCTCTTCTCTCTCTTTCCCTATTTTCCTCTTTCTTTCACTTTGATAGAATTGATTTTTAGTATAAATAAACACCTTAAGTTTTAATTATTAACTTTTAAAAATGTTTTATTTATTAAATATAATTATTATATTTAATTTATTCTATTTCGGTGATAAAGGGAAAGAAGCCCACAGGTAAGCCCTTAATTGAGAGAAGTCCAAGAAGTGGAGGAAGCCCAATTGAAGGAAAAAAAAGAGAGAAAGAGAATAGGGCTGCTGCTATAAATAAAGAGAAAAGAAGGACCAAAAAGAAAGAAAAAAATAAGAAGAAAAGGGAAGTTACTAAAAAGAGAGGGCTGGAACCAAAAAGGAAGGGGGAAACCAATAGAAGAAGGAGAAGAAGAGCTGCTCAGAGGCAGCTTTAAAAAGCAGAAACAGAGAGGAGAGGGACAGATCTGCGAGGGCGAGAGGGGAGAGACAGAAAACATAAAAAGAAAAAAATAAAGAGAAGAGAAAGAGAGCTGAAGAAGAAATCAGGTGAAGCGGTAGGAGGTGGCAGCTGCAGTTGAAAAAACAGCTGCGCAGAAGAAGAAATCTGTAGCAGTTGTGAGGGACGAAGCAGATGAATCAACAAGCAGAAATTAGCCGCTTTGGATAAATCTGAACAGCAGCAGAAACTAAAGCAGCAGTAGAATAATTTCTGCAGTGGAAATTTCAGCAAGTTGTTCCAGAAGAAGCAGAAAATTCCAGCAGCTATAATAATTTCCAGCAAAATTTTCCAGCAACAGCAGAAAAATTCCAGCAAGCTTCTAATTAAAGGAAAGCCATGATTTTCTCAATTAAATTGGTTCTTTCTTTCCCTTTAGCCATGAACGAAATTTATTTTTAGAATCTTGATGAAACCCTAACTATGTGACTTTGATTTCTTTTATTTTGGGAGATTTATTCTATTACTTATGTGATTGCATATCTTGGGATGTTATTGGTTTGATGCAATTAATTCTTTGTGATTGTTCTTGTAGAATAATTATTTGGGTTATTTGATACTTTTATCCATGCTTAGTTCTTGTAGTCTTAAGTATAAGAGATATGTGATTTTTACAAGTATATTGTGGGTTTTAGAATTGAATAGTTCACGCTAATTTTAGATAATTTATGTCATAGGAATGAATAAGTCATGCTAATGGTTAGATGGATTATGTCATGCATTTAAGCACAATATATTTCTCTAGTGAATAAAAGCTTGTAGCCTAGATCACCACATGAATGTTTAATCTTTTCTCCTAAATAAAATTAAATCATTGTTATATAGGTTAGTGGTGGATTGAAGGTTCTAAATCATCTTCTTTGGCTAATCTCCCATTAGTTTTAGTTTATTTACGTTATTCATTAGTTTTATTTTACTTTAGGAATAATTCTTAGATAATAGAATATAAAATTAATTTAGGAAGATAATAATTTAGGTAGTTAAGCCTTTCTCTATGGTTCGATACCCTAATACGGAAGTATTACATTGATCTTGTGCATTTGCAAGTACTGGGTTAAAACTTAGTTAGAAAAATCCTAGTCAAGTTTTTGGCGCCATTGCCAAGGAAGGGTTAATTTAATTGCTTTTGTTATTGTCTCCTAAATTTGTTAGTATTTTTATTTGTTTCAATTTTATTTCTTATTATTGAAAAAAAATTTATCTTAGTTGTCTTTAATTTTTTTTTCTTTATAATTCCCTTTTAGTTAGATATTTATTCTTCATTATTATTTGTAGTAATTTTTCTTTTCTTCTTTTCTTTCTTGAATTTGTTTATTAATGCATGGTCGTCGTTCGCTCTCTGTTGATTTGAAAGAATTTGATCCTGAGATAGAGCGTACACTTAAGGCATTTAGAGCACAAGGAAAAATCACTAACACTTTTGACATTAAAATGGCTGAACATCCACGAGCACTAAGAGAGTATTTTACACCCAACACATATAACTCACCAATAGGTAATAGAATATCTGAAATTGAGGCTAATCAATTTGAAATCAAAGCTTCTACTATTTAAATGTTACCATCTTTTTTGGTCTTGATTCTGAAAATCCTTATAAGCATATTGATGAGTTTTTAGAAATTTGCTCTACTTTTAAATTGCCTAATATTACTGATGATGCTATTAGATTGTGTCTTTTTCCTTTTTCTTTGAAAGATAAGGCTAAACATTGGTTGCTCACACGTGAGAGAATAGGTACTTGGGCTGAGATGTCTAGGAAATTTCTGAAAAAATATTTTCCTATGGGTAAACTTACAAGATTAAGGAGAGAGATCACTACTTTTTCCCAACAAAATAATGAACAATTTCATGAGATTTGGGAGAGATTTAAAGAACTTCTTCGTAGTTTCCCTCACCATGAAGTCCCTAAATGGCAGCAAATACAAAGTTTTTATTCAAGATTAGATGAGAGAAATCGCCAAATGGTTGATTCCTCTTGTGGTGGTACCTTTCTTCATAAATTGCAGATGAGGCATGGGATTTATTTGAAAATTTGAGTGATAATTCACAACAACATGCCACATCCTCACGTGTAGGCACATCTAGGCAAATAGGAAATAGAGGAATGTATGAAGTTTCTCAAAGTGTTGATCTTTCTTTGAAAGTTGATGCCTTATCTAAAACGTTTGACCAATTGTTAGCTTTAAATACATTACCTACTAATTCTCCTAATGTTCAAGGTGTTTGTACAATTTTCTCTAGTCCTTCTCATATTATCTACGACTGTCTTAGTGCTTCACTATTTTCAGAATTTGTGCAGGAACAAGTCAATGTAACTCAATGATTTCACAGGCAAAATGACCCCTATTCAAACACGTATAATACAGGATGGAGAAATCATCCTAATTTCTCCTGGAAGCAACAAGGAGGGGAAGGTCAATTAGGCTAGCAACAATATCTGCAAAATAAACAACTTGGTATGACTGCTCCTCTTGGTTTTCAATCTCAAAGGTAGGTACCTCGAAATTCTATTTTTAAAGAAAAAGTCTTATCTGCTTTGAAAGGTTTGGAAGTTAAGATACAAATTCTAAACTCTCACACTCAATCTATTGCTAAGTTAGAAACTCAAATAGGGCAACTAGCTAATGCGATAAGTAGAAGAGATGAGGGTAGGCTTCCTAGTCATCCAATAGAGAACCCTAGAGCTAATTATCATGAGCTAGCTAAAGCTGTAATTACTCTTAGGAATGGGAAGGAGGTAGATAATAAGGTAGGGGAACCAATTAAAGACAATGAATTAAATGAAAACGAAACTGAGGAGATTGATACAGAGACTAAAATTGAAAAGAAGGTAGAACTAGCTTCCTCTTCTAAATCTAAAACTCCAGAACCATCTCCCATGACTTCATACAAGCCTAAGGTTCCCTTTCCTCAAGCTCTATTACCACCTCCACATCTTAGAAGGACAATAAACTGGAAGACATATTAGAAACTTTCAAAGAAGTTAAATTCAACCTTTCACTTTTAGATGTCATTAAGCAAGTCTCAGCCTATGCAAAGCTTCTTAAAGACATGTACACTTTCAAAAGAAAAACTAAAAGTAATGTTTCTAAGAAAATCTTCTTAACTGAACAAGTAAGCTCCATTTTGCAACATAACACTCCACCTAAATACAAAGACCCTGGTGTCCCTACCATCTCTTGTCTTATTGGTGATCATAAAATAGATAAAGCACTCTTAGATTTAGGTTCTAGTGTTAACTTGATTCCTTACACCGCCTATGAAGAATTAGGATTAGGGGAACTGCAACCAACTGATATGACTTTATAGTTAGATGATAGATCAATCAAGGTACCTAAGGGGAGAATAGATGATGTTCTTGTTCAAATTGATAAGGGTGTCTTCTCTGTAGACTTTGTAGTCTTAGATATGGAACCTGGTAGATCTTCTAATAATCATATCCCTGTTATTCTAGGCCGTCCTTTCTTAGCTACTGCAAATGCTACTATTAATTGTAGAACTGGGGTAATGGATGTCTTTGTGATGAATATGAGGATTAGATTGAATATTTTTAAAGCTTCTTCACAACCAATTATGGAAGATGATTATGATTGTTATTTGGTAGATATAATTGATGAATTAATTGAAGAAACTCTACCTATAATGTGTTCTAAAGAATTTTCTTCTATTGAGAATGAGAATATTATGTGCATGGATAATGTAAATTCTATTTTTTCTTATAGTGCACCACTAGAAAATTCTTCGTGGGTTGGGAATTTTGAACCTTTGTCTGTGCTTGCAAAATCCCCTGCTGTACCTTGAATTGAAAACCCTTGCTGTGGTGAAATTTTCAATTTATGTGTCCACCCCAACTTGAATTGAAAACCCTTCCTTCTAAACTTAAATATGTTTTCTTAGGTGAAAATGAAACTTTGCCTGTGATAATTTCATCTGAGTTAAAATCTGACCAAGAAAGGGATTTAATTAAAGTTCTTTCTAATCATAAAGGGGCTATAGGGTGGTCCATAGCTGATTTAAAGGGAATAGACCCATCTTTATGCATGCATAGAATACATCTAATAGGCAATGTGCAACCTTCTAGAGAATTACAAAGAAGGCTAAACCCTAACATGAAAGAAATAGTAAAAAATGAGGTAGTTAAGCTCCTAGATTCTGGTATTTGTTATCCTATCTCTGATAGTCCATGGGTTAGTCCTATACAAGTTATACCGAAGAAGGCAAGAGTGTCTGTAACTGAGAATAAGGAAGGAGAGTTAGTTCCTACTAGAGAAGTTACTGGGTGGAGAATGTGTGTGGACTATAGAAAACTAAATGTTGCAACTAGAAAAGACCACTTCCCTCTACCTTTTATTGATTAAATTCTTGAAAAATTAGCCGGTCAAAGTTTTTATTACTTCTTAGATGATTATTCAGGATACTACCAAATTCCAGTACACCCCGAGGACCAAGAGAAAACTACTTTTACATGTCCTTTTGGTACTTCTGCTTTTCGTAGAATGCCTTTTGGATTATGTAATGGGCTTGCTACTATTAAAAGATGTATGCTTGCTATCTTTTCTGATATGGTTGATAAGTTTCTTGAGGTTTTCATGGATGATTTTTTTGTTTTTGGACCTACTTTTGAAGATTGCCTTAATAACTTGTCTGCAGTTTTAGAAAGATGTGAAGAAGCTAACTTAGTTCTAAGTTCAGAAAAGAGTTATTTCATGGTTACAGAAGGAATAGTTTTGGGACATAAAGTGTCTAAAGAAGGAATTGAAGTAGATAAAGCTAAAATTGATTTAATTGCTAATCTTCCTCCACCTCTGTCAAGCAAATTAGATCATTTTTGGGGCATGCAGGATATTATAGAAGATTTATAAAAGACTTTAGCATTATTGCTAGACCTTTAACTAATCTCTTGAGCAAAGATGTTGCATTCAATTTTGATGAATCTTGCATGAAAGCTTTTGAAAAACTTCATTCTCTTCTTATATCTGCACCTATAGTTCAGGCTCCTAATTTTTCTTTACCCTTTGAAATCATGTGTGATGCTTCTGATTTTGCTGTGGGAGCTATTTTGGGGCAAAAGATTGAAAAAAACCTCATGTCATTTACTATGCTAGTAGAAATCTTACAGATGCTCAAAGAAATTATACAACAACTGAAAAAGAGTTATTGATTGTAGTTTTTGCACTTGAGAAATTTGTTCTTATCTCTTACATCCAAAGTGATTATTTATTCTGATCATTCTGCTTTAAAATACTTATTGTCTAAAAAAGAGACTAAACCAAGATTGATTAGATGGATATTACTTTTGGAGGAATTTGATATTGAAATCAGAGATAAGAAAGGTTCAAAAAATTTAATAGTTGATCATTTATCTAGATTGCGGGATAATAATCATAATGAAGCAGTTGCTTTGAAAGATACTTTTCCTGATGAGCAATTATTTTCTTTATCACGTTCTCCTGTTCCTTGGTTTGCACCAATTATTAACTATCTCTCTGCAGGTGAAATTTCAGCACATTGGAATAAGCAAGATAGGGTTAAATTCTTTTCAATGGTTAAGTATTATTATTGGGATGATCCCTACCTATTTAAACATTGTCCTGATCAAGTAATCCATAGATGCATACCTGAATGTGAATTTCATAGTATCTCTATTTTTTGTCATTCGTATGCATGTGGTAGACATTTTGGAGGTCGTAAAACTGCTGCTAAAGTTCTTGAAAGTGGTTTTTATTGGCCTAATTTATTCAAAGATGCTCATAATTTTTACTTGGCATGTGAAAGGTGTCAACGTACTGGTTCTATTTCTAAACGTAATATGATGTCTTTACAACCTATTTTAATTGTTGGGATCTTTGATGTTCGGGGAATTGATTTTATGGGTCCTTTTCCACCTTCTTTTGGTTATCATTACATTTTGGTAGCAATGGATTATGTGTCTAAATGGGTGGAAACTATAGCTACAAGAACAAATGATCATAAGGTAGTTATTAAATTTATTAGAGATCATATTTTCTATAGATTTGTTACCCCTAGAGCTATTATTAGTGATGGAGGAAGTCATTTTTGTAACTGTTCTTTTGAAGCAATTCTTAGGAAGTATTCTATAACTCATAATGTGTCTACCCCTTATTACCCCCAAACAAGTGGTCAAGTAGAAGTGTCTAATAGAGAGATTAAATCTATTCTTGGGAAAAATGTTAGACCTGATAGAAAGGATTGGTCTCAAAGATTGAATGATGCACTTTGGGCTTATCGCACAACTTACAAGACTCCCATAGGAATGTCCACTTTTAGACTCCTTTTCGGGAAAACACGTCACTTGCCAGTAGAATTAGAATATAGAGCTTATTGGGCTATTAAAGCTCTTAATTTTGATTTGAAGCAAGTTGGTTCTAATAGAAAATTAAAATTAAATGAACTTGATGAATTACGAAATGAGGCATAAGAGAAAGCTAAAATTTATAAAGCTAAAACTAAAGCCTTTCATGATAAGATAATTTCCCGATATCATTTAAACCTAACCAAAAAGTTTGGCTTTTTAATTCTAAATTACGCCTCTTTCCTGGTAAGTTGAGATCTCGTTGGGATAGACCTTTTATTGTCAAAAAAGTTTTTTCCTCAGGTGCTATTCAGATTGAAGATCTTAAAAACAATCGAACTTTGATTGTCAACGGACAATGGTTGAAGCCTGCTATTACCAATAACATGGAAGAAGGTAAGATTGAATCTACTATGCTAGTAGATCCTACATATTAGGACTAGTTGGTGATAGAGTCTAGCTGAAGACTTTAAATTTAGCGCTTGGGAGGCAACCCAACTTTCTTTTTGTTTACCTATTTATTTATTTATTTATTTCACTTGTTTGGTAGAAAGGTACGAAGTGTTTGTTTTGTAGGGTAATAAAACAACTGATCATGGAGATTACAGAGATTGTTTACTACACTTGCAGACATGCATAAATACTGCCTCTTCTACCAGGTTGTGTTGCTCTGTTCTTTGTCTCTTCTTTACTCTTGGTATTATTTTATCACATTATGGACAATGTGTGGTCTAAGTGTGGGGGGAGAAGATGCTTCTATTCTGGTGTCAATTATTTTTATTTATTTGTTCATTTTTTTCAATATTTTTTTATTTTTGCTGAATTTTTATTATTTTATTATTTTTACGTTATTTTGAAAAGAAAAAAAACCAAAAAATATTATTTCACTTAAAGAAATTTTTTTTTTAGTTCCTTTTAAAAATGTCTTGAATAAATTGAGAAAAGTACTTGTTTTCTTGTTTTTAATTAGGGTGATGGACTTATATTCTATATCTGCTATAACTTTTGCATGACTTACACTTGAGCACATGGGTTATTGTTAGTGTTTAATAAATCCTTTATATTATTTTTGAGGTACATAAAGTTGATGAACCTCTTCCGTACATTCTAGAACTTACTTGAGTACCTCTTGAGGCGAAATAGAAAGGTTTTCCCTATTTGGCTCAGAGACGATGGTCATAGGCATTCTTTGAATCGTTTGTGCCTTTCAAGCTTACCAAATCTCATGATTTTTTCCTTAGTACCCTTTTGAGCTTTAAATGTTATTTATTTCTTTAAACCACTTAAATATTAACCCTTAATCTTGTAGAGAGCTTAAGGCAAACTTCTAACTTGTGCTTCAATGGTGGGTTATTGTTTTTGGTGTTATGGAAAGAGGATATATGATATTGACAAAAGGGAGAAAAAAATTATATTAAATGACTTGCTATGTCGAAAAGTAATTAATGTATTGAGTTGAAAAAAAAAAAGGAAAAGTTGATACATGCTTATTACAAGTCATAAGGTGCAAAGAAGAAAAAATGAAGAGGCCTGAATTTGTGAATGTAAGAAAAAGAATGGCCTTAAATGATAAAATTTTGAGAAAGAGAAAGTGGTACTTGGTAAATGTATTACTGATAAAAAAAAGGGAGCAAAAACAAAGTTAGAAAGTTTGCCAAAATTTTGAAGTATCCTTATTCATTGTAAGCTCTCTTTTCTTTGAATTTGAATTCCTTACCTTCGTTTGATAACCAACACCCTAGCCTTATGTTACAAGCTTTAAAGTCCTACCTGATCTGAGTTGAGTTTGAGAATCCTTGATTAGTGGAGAGAAAGTACGAAGAGTGAGCCTATGGAATGAATTATTGTTGATATTTGTCTTCTATGTGTAATTTGGAAATCTTGTTTAGCATTTATTTTTCACTCTCTTATGACCACGATGACACCTTTCAGAAGTCTTGCGTTAGTTATGGGAGATAATTGAATATTTGTTTATTACTTGAGTTTGAAAATAAGAGGAAGAATACTTGTCTTGATAAGTTTGAGATCTTGATAAAGGGTACTTACTTGGGATTATTATATATTTTTTAAAAAAGTTGTTTGTTTATTTGACTTTGTGGGTACGTCGTCTGCAAACCCTCACGAGACCATACTCGTCCACTAGGGGTAACTTAGGGGTTTAAAGGGCTTGTTGCACATGCTACGTGCAATTGTGAGTTCTACGAAACTGGCAAGTTAAACTTTCTTTTTGTTATTTTATTTATTTGTTTATTTTTGCTTGAGGACTAGCAAAACATAGGTGTGGGGGAGTTGATAGAGTTGATTTTTAGTATAAATAAACACCTTAAATTTTAATTATTAACTTTTAAAAATGTTTCATTTATTAAATATAATTATTATATTTAATTTATTCTATTTTGGTGATAAAGGGAAAGAAGCCCACAAGCAAGCCCTTAATTGAGAGAAGTCCAAGAAGTGCAGGAAGCCCAATTCAAGGAAAAAGAAAAAAAGAGAGAAAGAGAATAGGGCTGCTGCGGTAAATAAAGTGAAAAGAAGGACCAAAAAGAAAGAAGAAAAGGGAAGTTACTAAAAAGAGAGGGCTGGAACCAAAAAGGAAAGGGGAAACCTAATACAAAAAGGAGAAGAAGAGGTGCTGAGGGGCAGCTTTAAAAAGCATAAACAGAGAGGAGAGGGACAGATCTGCGAGGGCGAGAGGGGAGAGACAAAAAACATAAAAAGAAAAAAATAAAGAGAAGAGAAAGAGAGCTGAAGAAGAAATTAGCTAAGCAGTAAGAGGTGGTAGCTGTAGTTGAAAAATAGCTGCGCAGAAGAAGAAATCTGTAGCAGTTGTGGGGGACGAAGCAGCTGAATCAGCAAGCAGAAATTGGCTGCTTTGGAGAAATCTAAACAGTAGCAGAAACTGAAGCAGCAGTAAAGTAATTTCTGCAGCAGAAATTTCTGGTTTCTGCAGCAAGATATTCCAAAAGAAGCAAAAATTCCAACAGCTAGATAATTTCCAAAAAAATTTTCCAACAACAGCAGAAAAATTCCAGCAAGCTTCTAATTAAAGGAAAAGCCATGATTTTCTCAATTAAATTGGTTCTTTCTTTCACTTTAGCCATGAACGAAATTTATTTTTAGAATCTTGATGAAACCCTAACTATGTGACTTTGATTTCTTTTATTTTGGGAGATTTATTCTATCACTTATGTGATTGCATATCTTGGGATGTTATTGGTTTGATGCAATTTATTCTTTGTGATTGTTCTTGTAGAATAATTATTTGGGTTAATTGATATTTTTATCCATGCTTAATTCTTGTAGTCTTGAGTATGAGAGATATTTGATTTTTACAAGTATATTGTGGGTTTTAGAATTGAATAGCTCATGCTAATTTTAGATGATTTATGTCATAGGAATGAATAAGTCATGCTAATGGTTAGATGGATTATGTCATGCATTTAAGCGTAATATATTTCTCTAGTGAATCGAAGCTTGTAGCCTAGATCACCACATGAATGTTTAATCTTTTCTCCTAAATAAAATTAAATCATTGTTATATAGGTTAGTGGTGGATTCAAGGTTCTATATCATCTTCTTTGTCTAATCTCCCATTAGTTTTAGTTTCTTTACGTTATTCATTAGTTTTATTTTACTTTAGGAATAATTCTTATAAAATTAATTTAGGAAGATAATAATTTAGGTAGTTAAGCCTTTCTCTGTGGTTCGATACCCTAATACGGAAGTATTACATTGATCTTGTGCACTTGCAAGTATTGGGTTAAAACTTACTTAGAAAAATCCGATCGCGCTCTCTTTCTCTCTCTCTCTCTCTCTCTCTCTCTCTCTCTCTCTCTCTCTCTCTATTTCACCATACATATTACAGGTTCTTCTTCTTCTTCTTCTCTTTTTTTCTCGCAATATCTCACTCCCTCTGAGTATGATTACAACTTGCACCTTGCCACCCGGAGGAAGAGCTCGCCGCCACCAGTGCCATTGATGGTTGTCGGAATTGCACAAGGGAGGTGTTTTTTTCCCTATTTTTCAGCTCACTGTAGGAAGATGATAAGAATATAGTTTACCATTTTTCAGTGTCTTTATCAATACTTAATTTGTCTAGCCCTTAGTTCCTTAATGTGATTATGCAGTTTTTTTTTTTTTTTAATTTCAGGAAGAAAATAATGTCTAACTTAAGTTAAAAATTTGGCTTTGATGGACATATCTTTATGTTTGTGTTAATGTTACTTCTCCGCTAATTATGGAACAAAAGAATTGGATTTGAATATTATTAATTGTTTAATTATTTATTTTGTACCAAAATGTTGAGATGAGAGGGTAGATTTTTAGAGTAAAAATACATATTTAAATCATCAAGACTTTGCATAATATTAATATAAGAAACACTAGAAACGTGGAAGAAGTCTTGTTGCAAATTCCCTCTTGATCATGCTCTTTGTTTTTAAAATGTTGAAATTTGAAAACTCAATTGTAAGATATTTTTTCCTTTAAAAACCAATTGAAATGCACAAGTTCAATAAAGATCATATTAATAGAATGTCATTTAATCTAATCTAGCCCATATTAAAAAAAATCTTATTTTTACTCAATTGGAATAATTTTAATGGTTCCATATGAAAGATTTATTTGATATCATATTATATATCAACATAATATATAAATAAAGATGGTGTTTTATAAATATTACTTTAGTTGGACCAAAAAAATATTACTACACTTTAGAGGTGAAATGCATTAAACTTTGATTGAAAATTTTATTTAAACATCTTAAGGATACTCTCAAAATGACAAACATTGAGGACTCCAAAATAAAGTTAAATGAAGGATAATCGATATAAATTTTAGAAATATTAAAGTTATATATTTAACTATAGTTATACAATATAATTTTAAATATGGTTAGATATTATAAATATAAACTGTATATTATAAACATATTTTTGGATGTAGTTATATAATTTATATATATGGATTTTGACGAAAAAATGATCTATATATTAATAAATAGTAACTTTAGTATTTGAGTTTTATAAATATTTTTCTTTCAACTTTATTATTATTATTATTATTCTCTTTATTTCAATATATTATTCACTTATGCTTTTACCATGCTTTTTTTGTTTGTTCTCATGGATTTGAATTCATTTGAATAATAGAAATTTTGAACTTTCTTAATATATTGTCATAGGTGGCTTCATGATGATTTGCATTTTGTTCTCTTGCTTTTTGAATTATTGCTCAAAATAGTCTTTAGTTATGATGAACAAGTAATTTTAGTGTTTATGGTTAGTAGTTTTGTCTCTTTTATGTCTATTATCCTAATTAGGACATTATATTTGGAATCTTGAAGTTTTAATATCCTTACTTAATATTATTCTCTTTTGTTTTTATAGTTTTGTTCGTGAGGATTTGGGTGACTGTTTGTCCATTATATACAAGTTAGAGGTATGTGTTTAATTAGTTTAAACTCTGTTTAACGGGGGAGTCCCAACTCTTTAAAGTTTTACGGGGGAGCCCTAACTTTTTAAAGCTTTACGAGGGAGCCCTTGCTCTTTAAAGCTTTGCTGGGAGCTCTGACTCTTAATTATATGTTTGGTATGTGTTTGTTGGTTGTTTGAGTGGTGTGTGTGCTTGGAAAATGTCCATAATACAGAGGGAACTCTACCAAACGTTTTTCAATCTTATAAAAAACTTAGATTTTTTTAGTAAGGACTTAATGTTAAATTTAAAATGAATGGAGAAGTTGAACTTTTTAATCTTTTAAGTAAAACTTTGTTATGCTTTCAAAGAGAAGAACCTGGTTTATAAATATTATAAAGGATTAGAAATTAAATCTTCTTTTTACTAAAGATGATTTAAACATTTAATAACTAACAATATTTTATCCTAATCATTCTTAGAATCTATGGAAAATATACCAAATTGTAGTTGAATGTACAGAGAACAACTCGTGCCTAGGGTTAAGTGTCTTACAAGTGAATTTATTAATGGGGTAAGCTGTTTTATTCTTCACTGTCTTGAATCAAATAATGGAAGTAAAAAAGTGTAAAAATAAGAAAATTATAGAAGCGAATGGTGTGAAGGATCATCTTTTGCAGTGGGGTTTTGTGCCTTGATTTCATTAATTGGACAGGTCATGGTGAAAAAATATGGTTATATGATGAGGGACGTGTTCTTACGGAATATGCTGGTACAATTTGGTTAAATATTGGTGTAGAAAGTTCATGGTGAATGCCGGAGGAAATTAACTTGTATTGTGAGATGATCATTGTAGTCGGTCCGAACTTTATCCCTAATGAAGAAACCAATCATGAAGATGCACCTAATCCTGTGGCAAAAAAGCTTTTTGACATGTTAAAAGCGATAGAAACACCGTTGGTTGAAAGCGATGAAAAACATTCAATGTTATTTGCTTGTGTGGAGTTGTTGTGCATTAAGCCTGAGAATCAATTGACTCAAAAGCTGTACGATGATATTTGTACATTCATGAAGAAGTATTTGCTGCCAGGAAATATTATGGTCGAAGAACGGTAAGCGACAAGAAATTGATATTTGGGTAGGATTGCCCATGCAAATGATTAATGTGTGTCCTAATAGCTGTAGGCTTAATCGGAAGGAAGACTCACTAGGAAGAAGAGAGGGAAGAAGAAGAAATCGGGGGTGAAGACGACGTTTTATTTCCCTTTAACTCCTAGATTGCAAAGATTTTATGAGGAATAAAGAACTATCAAACAGATTAGATGGCATCTAAAAGCTCACAGGAGCCAGATGTGATGAATTATCCCAAAGATGGAGAAGCTTGGAAATATTTTGATAGGACTTACTAAGATTTTTTGGTAGAAATAATGAACATGAGACTTAGCATGTGTACAGATGGGTTTTCACATTTTTGAATTGGGGGAAAGACATACTCTTCATGACCAGTAATGGTAACCCTATATAACTTGCCACCCTGGATGTGTATGAAAAAGGAAGTAACGCGATGGTTATCATACCTGGTCCGAAAAATATGTAAAATAACTTGGATGTTTATTTGCAACCATTGATAGATGAATTAAATCAGTTTGGGATGTCGGGACCCTTACTTATGACATATCGAAGAAATAGAATTTCCAAATGCAGGTCGCACTTCTTTGGAGCATTAGTGTTACTGGCATAGGGTGAGGTTCTATGGATATGCAATCAACAAGGAAGAAAACTTGGCGAAAGAAAAAAAAGATTCTTGGATGATCGAGAAGGGAAAACAATGAGGAACTATATCCTCCTTATTACGAGGAAGTAGAACCTTACCTTCAGTAAGCTAATTGATGTTCCTCCCTTTACACACATTTCATGTACATATATACATATCTTGTAAACTTTAAATTTACATTTGCAAGAAATACGAATATATCGGATGATGGAATTCAAGAGAAAACAAGCGAGGGTTTCATAAAGTGGTTTAGAGTTGAAGTAAGTTAATCTCTTCGAAAGCATTTAAATTTAATTAAAAATGCTTGTTACATAACCTTATGAACATTGTCAAATATGTATACAGATGCACAAGCCCACGCAATAGTGTAGTTAGCTCCTTAAAATTCTATCTTGGGGTCCTTTTAAGAAGCTAAGACTTACACGGGATATACTGTCAATGGGGTTCAGTTTCACACAAGAGATAAGGGTGAGGAGGGAAAAACTTATAATGATGGTGTGTGTGAAACCAAAATATTACTGTGTTTTAAAAGAAATAGTTGAGCTAGATTTGCCTGGATCACTAATCCAAAATGTCGTCCTGTTTTATTGTAATTGGTTTTATCCTTCAGATAGAGGAATGAGGATTCATCCTCAAAATAAAATTGTTGATTTGTATAAAGACGGGAGGTATGGAGGATATGATCTTTTCGCGTTAGCTCATCAGGCCGAGCAAGTTTCATTTATTCCATATCTGGGCTCTAAAAGACCTAGGACAGATTGGGTTAATGTTATAAAATCTCAACCCCGACTAATAGATGTACTGGTCAAAGATGATACATTCTAGAGAATGTGGACATTCACGAGGGTTCGGCAATAGATGTGACGATTGAAGAAGTAGGAAGCCTCGTCCATGAGTCTTGTTCGTCTGAAGAATTAGATATCGTCGTCGAAATATATTTCGAGGAAGTTAAAAATGATGAAACTGAAATAGAATGGGATTCAGATAAAGAGATCGACGAAGATTCCAACACTGAATCCGATAATGATATGGATGGGGATTCCAACACATAGAATATTGTATGAATAACTTTTATTGTACTTATGTTATCATTATAATTATGTTTATTATACTTATGTCATCATACTTATGTAATTATATTATGTTATAATTATATTTATGTTTATTGTATGTAACTAATTCTATCCTCCTTACTTATACTGCAGGTTTAAGGGCCCGTGGATGATCCAAAGAAAGAGAGTGATACAAAAGAAAAGAGATGTTTTGATCAAAACTAGGGTGAGAATAAAGAAGTTATTGAAAAAGAAGAGTTGGTATCACTTTTATATTGCAAGTATTTGTTTTTACTAATTATTATTTATCTTCTTTGTCTATTGATATAGTAAAGATCATTGAAGAATCCAAGGATGTCTCTCCCAAATAGGAGACCCGGTGGACTTCCTCATTCGACAGAAATTTAACATCAAATTGATTTGGTGACCGGAGTGGCATTGAGTTAAGCTACTTATGACAAGGAGCTCTATGAATTGTTTCTCAAAGGACAACAAGAAATCAACCATAGGCATCCAAGATGGTTAGATTCGTAGAGACATTTCCATATGTCATTCTGTACAAGAGAGGTAAACAAAATGTTGTAGCCAATGTTTTATCAAGAAGGTAAACTCTAATCTCTACTTTACAAGCTCAAAATACATGGTTTTGAAATGCTTAAGTAGTTGTATGCTAGTGATAATGACTTCAAGGACATATTTGATGCTTGCATAGTTGTGCCTAATGAAAAGTACCTTATGCATGATGGTTTTCATTACCATGAAAATAAACTGTGCATCCTTCTTGTTTCCCTAGATGTTGCTAGTTAAGGAAGCTCATTGTGCTGGTGTGATGGATCATTTTTGTATTTCCAAAACTTATGAAATTTTACATGAGTATTTCTTTTGGCTTCGCATGAAAGAGATGTATAAATGTTTAATGACAATTGTTTAGAATGTAAAAGAGCTTAATCTACATCTTTTCCACATGAACTTCACACTTCTTTTAATGTGCTTAGAGAACCTTAGGTAGACATATCTATGGATTTTATACTTAGACTAGTTAGGTTCCCTAACGGAATGGATTATATATTTGTTGTGGTTTATTTTGATGTTTTATCGGTTTATAGCAAACCTTATAAAGATTATTTGCTTTATCTTAAACAAGTTTTATGCTCTGGGGAATGAGAAATTTATGCTACCCTTGGAAAATGTGAGTTTTGTTTGGAAAAGATTAATTCCTATTTGACTGGAATCAAATGGGAAGCTTATTTTTCTAATATTGAGTTTGATTACAATAAACTTAATAACTCTACTACTTTTTACTCTCCTTTTGAAGTTATGTATGGTTTTAGTCTTCTAATTCCTTTGGATTCGATTCCTTTACTTATAGATCATGCTTTGAGCTTGGATGGAATGTCGAAAGTGAAGTTTGTCAAGTGCATCTACTCCAAGAACTATGATGCTATTGAAGCCAACAACATGAAGCTATTAGCTACAAGAAAAGTTGGAAGGAAACGATTAGTCTTTTATACTGGAGGTTAGGGTTGGGGTCACCTTAGAAAAGAACGATTTCCTTCTCAATGAAAGTCTAAGCTTGATACCTGTGGCGATGGCCCTTTTCGGGTTCTTGAATGCTTTAGTGATAATGCTTTTATAATTGATCTTCCACGTGGATATAATGTTAGTGCTACCTTTAATGTTTTTAACTTATCTTTAATTGATATATGTGAAGATTTGAGGACAAATCTTTTCATAGGAGGGATGGATGATATGAACTGGGATGACAAAGAGGCTAATGAGTTGATTCATGGTCCAATAACTAGGGCAAAGGGCAAGAAGATCAAGGCATATGATGATAGCTTGGCTGAAAGAATGGTTCCTTCATTGAAGAATGGATTAAAGGACAAGAATGGAGGCTTGGAACATATTAGAAACCATTCCAAGTTACTTTTGGTTCAATACCTAGAGTTGGAGCAACCAATGGAGCAAATTAGGACGAGAAGAAATTAAGTTAAGGCTAAAACAGAGCCTACCATCCACGGTAGGCCTTGTACCTACTGTCTATGGCAGGTTTCTGGAGTGAAAAGACTTGAGGCAAACATCGTACTATGTACAGTACGGTATATCCTATCGTCAGCTGTAGGGTCCTGCTGGTTTTGAATACTGCATTGTTTTGCCCGGTTTTTAATGTTTAAACTCTATTTTCAGTTGTTAGTTATGGGTTTAATTGGTCTTTTAGGGTTCTAAGTCAATAGTGAATGTAGGGTTTAGTCCTGACAGTATAACTATGTATTTATAGCTTACATCGTAACCAACTTTGATGATATATGAAAATTAAAAGTCGAGTTCTTCCTTGTTTGTTAGTAGCTTTCCTTGCTTCCACTCGATTCCCTACCAATAAGGTACCGACAGCAGTACCTAGCCAGATGAACAAGCACCTTCCAATGGCACTTTCTCCTACTCTATTAACTAGTTGGATCTTTTGTTCAGTGATAGTCAGAGTCTCAATCTCAGTGTCATCCTCATTATATGCGTATTTGCTTCTTCAAGGTCTCGGGTTGAAGGGTTAAGGTCTTGAAGGAAGTAGTTCCATCTTTGATCACCATCTGTTTTGACTCCTTCGTTACCTAGTGATGAGCTTGACTAGTACTCTAAGACGAACGTGGTCCGATCTGGCAAAGTTGGCTCAACGTATGCTCTAGCTAGCCTTCTTTAGCATTCGAACCAGTACCGTATTCGTCAACTCTGCCTGACCATTTTCCCCCTCCTGGTGTGCCTCTCGCATTAGAGGCTTTTTAGAAAGACACACACGGAGTAGTCGAAACCCCTTATATAACTCCATTTTTCAGCTGAAAAGGCGCCGATGAGCACATTGAACTATCCATTGAATCCAGTATTGAATAGATGTATGAAAGGAGAATTCCCAGAGATAGGGAGTGAATTTAGGTGTATGGAGTATTCTCTTTAGTGTTCTTAAGTTTTGAGGCTTTCTTCTTGAACCTCATCTAGGGTTTGATCATTTCTTAGATTGATTTTATTGAATACTTTTATTGGGTGATCCAAGGTTTTCTAATTTGATGACAATTCCTAATTCTATGATAATCACATCCTTGGATTTGTCTAGAGCTTAGGTCTTCTTCACTTGATCTAATTGGGTAGTGGGTAACCATCCCTATTGTTCTCTTAGAACTTGAGGAAAAGATCCTCTTCATATTCATTTGTTTATAGTTTGGGGTGAATTATGGTGAGTGTTGTTGAAGAAGATTAAGTCCTACTGAAGGCATATCAAGAATCATATATCATTGCTAGGAGTTAAACGATCAAATTGAATTACAATCTAAACAACAAAACAAGCAAGAACTCTAGAATTTCTTTAAAAGGCCTATGAAAATCAAAGCTAACATTATAATGGAATCTCGTAGAATAAAAGTAGAGATCAGAATTCTTAAGATTCCACAAGTTCAAAACATATTGATGGTTTCTAAGGGTCCATGTAATTGATTGAGCATCATAGAAATGAGTAAAGAAAGGATCAATGGAATTTCTCGTTAACATGTTTAAGGACCCCCAAAGAAAGATTGTTTCAAAAAGACATTCTTTAAAAGGAAGATGGTTGTACAAGCTTGGATCCTCAAACTTCTCATAGTTTCTTTATGGATTCTTTATAAATACACTTTCAAAACTCTAGAAACCCACTGGAGAATCTAAGAAGTTTTAACCAGAAGACTTTTAAGATCATAGACATCTTTAGATAGAAGGGTTCTTTTGAAAATCAAAGAAATTGCAAAGGAAAATTTAACATCATTTTGTACTTCATTTGCAATACAAAATTTCCAAAATAACTCTTCAATTGGCAAGCGAAAATACCAAATCCATTCTCTTTTCCATTTCAAGGAAACTTCAAAACATTTTCTCAATTCCTTAACCAAAAGCACTAGACAAGGAAATTCAAGATTAACACTTCTTATCCACCAAAAATCTCATAAAAATCCTTAGAAGTGCTAACTCAACCTTTTTTTAGATCATGTTTCCAAAAGATTTCCTTGAAGATAAGATGAAAAAATAAGAAGTTTTGATACAAATTCTTCAAAAACAGCTTCAGGAAACCATCCAACAAACAACAATCTTTGTTTATCATCAAAACATGTAGAACTTAGAATTCCCTTTTAAAATCAACTCGTTCAAAAACTCCTTGAAGGTTAGAGAATAATGCAAAGTACCACCTGAAGGTTGATTCAAAAGCTTGACACAAGAACTCATGTTTTGAGCTAATAAATCATGTAAAATATCATCTTTGAAGAGAAAGTCAATAACGAAAATGGGATGAACAAGAAATTTTTCAACAAGAATTTTCAAAGTTAGTTCAAAAATACCATTTTCAAAGGTAGTTTTCACAAGATCACAAAGTTGAACTTTAAGCACTTTAAAACTACCATTCATTTTCTTTCCACAAATTACTGACCACATGAATTCCTGGAAATGAAAGTGATAGAATTGAAACCCATGTATGTTTCAAAAATTCATCAACAATTAAAACCTTTTGTTCATCATAAGGAAATTCAAATTGATGACTCACAAAGAACAAGAGTTCAATGGAAGGAATATATCCACTATGTTTTTTCATAGAAGCATAAAGAAAAGATGATGCATGATCTAATTGGGTCAATCTCTCCTTTAAACTTTGCATGAAAATCACCATATAAAGACGAAGAGAACCAACTAACTCTCTCAACGTAACCACTTTCAACAAAAGAGCCAAAGAAAATATGAATCTTACTCCATATAGATGCACAAGAGTTCTAACAAAACCACTCCTTGAAAGGTTTATGGTAATAAAGATGCCTAACAACAAACTCTTCGTAAACTTGTTAAATGGTTCTTTCCTCAAGATACACTTGACAAATGTAAAAGGGTTAACTTTGAATATCTCAAAATATGTTTCCATTTGATTTTCAAAATCTTCAATAAGATTTCCTTGAAATGCAAATGATCAGATTTGAAACTAAATGTGTTTTCAAATAAAGTGTTCAAGGATTTAATGACATTTGGAAGCCGTTGTTCATGGCTAAGAAATTATACTTGATTGCTCAAAAAGGGCAAGGAGAGGTTTAAGGAAATAGCTCCAACAAAGTCATTCATGAAAGTCCCAAAGAAGGGGAAAATAGGATCGTAATTTTCAATACACTTTTCTTCAAACTTTTCGTGAAAAATATCAAATGAAGCACAATTAAACTCCAAGAAGCCACCGACTTTAGCATTAATGAAAGAATCGTCATGGACCAACTCACAATCAAAACAAGATGGTTCACCACCAACATCATTAGTCACTAGTTGATTTTTCAAGAGATCATAAAAGAAACACACATAGAAGTTGAAGGCACAACTAGAAAGAGATCACCACCAAAAGAGATAGTACAAGCATCTCCAACTATCCTCACATGAGAAAGATAAGACTCTAGAAACAATTCTAATTTCACAAAAGAAACTTCATGCCATATAAGAGAAGGGTTAAGAAATAGGCTTATTGGTAGGTCTTCAAGAATAGTGCCAAGCGCTTTATCTATGTTCCTTCCTTTGTATTGAACTCCTAGCACACAAGAAGGATAATTAGCAATATGAAAATGGTATTCATCAACTCTAAGAATTGCACAAGAAATGGAATTAAACTCTATGAATTGTTTCGTTTCTGATAAAGTTCAAAGAGTGTTGAGAAGAAAAGAACTTAATTTCCTTAAAATAAATCTCAATGCTCAAGTAAGACTTAGAAGGGAAGAAGTTTATGGTCTTGATAGACTTGTAGGAAAGCTTTCCTTCTTCATCCTTGCTTGAATCTTCAAAATTCTATACAGTTAAGGATTCACTAGCAAAGAAAGAGCTAGTTCTATTAGCATAGAAATTCACTTACTCTTTTCAAGCACAACTATCTCTTTTTCTCTTTGCTCTTCTTTTTCACTCTCTTGTTTTCCAATGAAGCACTCATTTTCTTTTATGTTCTCACTTTTCTCAAGTTGACTCTCTTTCTCTTTTAAGCACTCAAGTTCACTCTCTTTTGAAAGGATAGAGATGGAACCAAAGATGCATAATCTCTCTTTTCTTCCGCTCTTTTTTTTTTTTCTTTGATTTAAATTTACTCTTCTTTTTCATTCTTCTTTCCACTCATGAAATCACAAGGTTCCTCTTTGGATGTCTCTTCCACAACATGTATTTAAGACTCTCTTAAATTTTAGCTTGTGAAAGCTACTTGACATTTGGAGACTCTTCATTCTTTGATAGTTGCATGAATTTAACCTTTGCTTGACATTCTCCTCATCCTTCATGGTTTTTAACTCCACATTTGGTCTTCAATGCTTGCTTCATTGAGCTCCAAGTCTTGGTTGGTTGCAATCCAATTGTCCTTCTATTTTCACAATTACAATCCCACCAAACATTGAACTCATAAGAGAGAGATTTTAGCACCATAGGAATGGAACAATGATTCCACTTCTTGCTCCCATGCTTCATAATCATAAGGACCAAAAGTACCTCCCAAAAGTGGTAATTTCAAATTGTTGTAACTAAGAGGTCTTGATGTAGTTCGCAAAGTTTCATAACTTCTTCTAGAATTATATTCTCCATATTTATAACTAACATTATGTGCATTATACGTGTTCTTACTACCATAGCTATGCTCATAATGATCATAACTATCATGGTATCTTTCAACACTTTCTCTTTTTTTATAGAATCTTTCATCCATTTTCACATAATTCCCTTCATTTCTAACCTCAATCCTTTGAATCTGTTGTAAGATTTATCATTATAACCATTTCTAGCGCTAAGTCTATTGCCTTTATAGCAATCATAAGAATTACGCTCAAAAGTTCTAGCATGAGAAAGAAGTTACAATATCCCTATTGAGTATGAGAAGTGATTTGCCCTCCAATATTGCTTTGATCTCTATGCTCTAAAGAAATATTTGTAATGTTCCCTCTCATTTCCTTCATGTCCTTTCTCATTAGTTGAAGCTCTTGCATGATAACCTTCATGGGATCCAAATAGGAATGAGAACTCCCACTAGTTCCTTCACTGTAATGAGTAGGTAATTGAGCTTCCAAAGACACGATTAAACAAAAGAAACAAGAAATAGAGACTCAGAATCACTCCCTAAATGTATACACTATATTGATGAGCACTCGATTCTCTCGTATATGGACTCTCTTATGGCTTCTAGTGAAATACGCTCACCCTCTGGCCTTTTTCAAAAATCTCACCTCACAAGAGATCTTTGAGGCTTCAAACTTCCTCCACGACAACTACCCAAGGCAATAAACCAAAGATAGACTTTAATTAAACACTTAATTGAGGTAGTGAAAGAAGTTTAAAGAGAAGTTACATCAAACACTTAATGTGCAAGATTTTCAAAGATTATCCAAGAGAAATTAGAGCCAACAATATCAATTTGATCACCAAAAAGATTAGGAAAACACTGAAAGAAGCAATTAGAATAAAAGAAAACAATGAAACGAAACAAAGCTAAGCTAAACAAAGAAGAAAGAGTACTAAGCAAAAATTTTCAGAAAAGAGAGGTCACTGACACTCTGTAAAAAAAAATCACGATAACTCAATACGTATAATCCAAACTCGAGTCAAATTAATTTGGAAAGAAGCTCAGCTCTATGAAGGTGAATTTAAGGGCATATTGCGTCCATATTAAACAGGCATAACACAAGATATGATCAATTTAATCAACACTTTTAAAACATATCTAGTTTCTGGACACCGTAAAGAGTTTGATAGAATTGATCTGTCAAATCAAGTCCAAATTTCGTGAAACAAATCAATTGATTAATAACTCATATAAGTTGAGATATATATATCAAATTTTTTAGAAACAACACAATGCAACTTCGGATAAAGCCAATCTTATGGCTTCAAATTTTCTGTCCAAGATTTGCATGATCTTCTTGAATTTTTCTATAGATCATCATATTCTCCAAGAACGCCCACCCCTAATTCAACTAAAACTATGAATTAAATGTATATGAAAATGATCTTTACTTCAAATTAAAATATAACAAAGGGGTTGAATGCCCCCAACCCAATTTGATCAAATGAAGAAGGCCTAAGCTCTATAACAAATCACAAGGATGTGATCATCATAGATTTAGGAATTGTGATCAAATTATCAACCTTGGGTCAACCAAATCAAAATATTCAAGTAAAATAAATCTAAGGAATAATATAACACTAGATGAAGTTTAGGAGAAGGTTTCAAAACCTAAGTTCCTTAAGAACACTCTCACAATTTCATACATCATTCATCCTCAACTTGATTACAAGAGGATGCATAATAGGATATTTATAGAAAAATCCTACCACTCTATCTAAAACCTAATTGGAATATTAAAGACATAATTAACCCTTCAATAGAGTTTAATTACAAAGCTTGGATAAAAAGAAACCAAAATTAATAGCTAAATTATCCAAAACTATCACAAAGGAAATTGATGATTTCTTCTCAAAACCTCCTTCGGCATGGGATCGAGCTTTAGAGACCAGCCAGAAGTAATGTAGGCCACATTGATCCTTTTCTGTTTATGGGGATCAGAATTGAAGTTGTTTCTCATAAAGAAATACAAGTTCTTTTAAGCATCCATGTAATCTACAATAAAAAAGACACGACACCGACAGCAGAATAGATTGTCAAATTAATATAAAGCCACATCAGGATCCTTGTCATGATATGACTCTGCATTTAGATTGCTTGTTTCATTTACTGCATTTAATTGATCTTCATATCTTGCCTCAACTTTGTAGCTAATTCATCCATGGTTCTTAAGTTAGTATAGGTTAGTTAATAAAAATGAGTAAATGCTAACAATTCAATGAGTAATGACTGAATATATATAATAAAGCGAGAGAACTATTTTGTGAGCTCAAATTTGTTCACAATACATTGAAATTTCAATGTGCGCTTAAAGTTTTATGCATGCACGCACATGCACAAAAAGGATTATATTTATGCTAGGATATTGAAAAGTTATTTTAATTTTCAAAACTTAACACAATCTTTTGTCACGCATTGGTCTATTTGGATGATGCAACATTGCCTCAAAATATTAGTGACATCATTTGGCATCATCTTGTCTGACATTGATTTTTTTTCTTTTTTTTAAAAATAAGTAGCCATAAAAATGATATTTAATATGAAGAATAGGAAAGAAGAAATATCTAGAAGGTTTATGATTTTTCCAACAATGTTTTGAAGGTTTAAAAGGAAAGAAAAAGAAAAAGATTGTTGACTCAAATTAAGAACAAAAAAGATAATTAAAATTAAAAAGAAATGAGGAATTTTCACGATCATATATCTTGCCATGCTTATCAGCTTCCAGGTGTGGCATTAGTTCAGCAGCGCATTTCCCAAGGTATTCATACTTTGCAATAATATTCTTAAGGATTTCTCTCCTACCAGATAAATCAGAACTCCCAAGTATAACGCTTTTTTATTTTTTATGGAGAAACATCATATTATGGATTTATACTTATCGCCTCTTTGGAAAGGAGTACCAAGAGTGCCATCATTCAACTGATACATGAATTTTGACAAACATAAGGATCAAATTCTATATCTACCTCAAAGGACTTTTGTCAATTCGGCTCACAACTTCCTTTGCCATAGGATCCAGCTTTAGCAACCAGCTAGAAATAGTATGGGCTACATTGATAATTTTCTATTTCTGGAGAGCACAATTGAAGTTGTTTATCAGCAAGAAATATAAGTTCTTGTTAATATCCCTGTAATCTACAAACAAGGATAGGACACCTACATCAAAATAGACTGTTTATGTGTGTGTCAGTTTTAAAATCAAAAAGAGCATAAACTACGAAACTAAAGCAACAGGCAACTGGACCTATGACTGTAGTAAATGAGCCATAATGCTCAAGTATTAATCTCTCTTTCTAATGTTTAGTCTAAAAAGAATAGTTTGAAGAAGAATTAATTAAAAATAGTATAAACAAATTAATCAATTAAAGAAAGAAAAACTAGAAAATTAATGTTTTAAAGACTATTAAAGCAAGAGTTTAGACGGTAGAATCCCCGTAATCTTTGTTGCTAATTCATTGCAAAAATTTTACATAAAACAATGTTGAATTAACCAAGTTGGGTTATCACAAGTAATCGGGAAAATCCCTATCTCTAGGTGGAAGCCACCCTATTCACTAACCCTCAGAGGAGAATCTCTTCTCTCCTAACGAATTATGAGTTCAGTAATTATAAGTGATTTAGAGAACGTAAAAGTCTAATATCATATCTCTAATCAATTGCCCCAATTAACTCCCTATTGGTTGCCCTAGAATGCTCTTCCTTTTTCAATTCCCAGTACTCTTTCAATATATCTAATCTCGCGACAACTAAATTGCCACAAAACACAATTGTAAGACAACTAAATTGAAAACAAACATCTAATTCAATAGATTAAAACAAGAACATCATACACAAGTTGTATGGTTCAATCCTCATAAAAACATAAAAATCTACTCACTAATCATTGTAAAAAAACTGAAATTAAACATTGAACATAGTAAAAACAAAGGAAAAGAAAGCTTAGCAGGATATTGAAGTTGAAATCGTAGTCCCGAATGTTGCCCGAGCTCGTCTCTCGAGTCGCCTAATTGAAGCCCAAAATTGTGATGTTGAATCATCAATTCTTGATCTCCAAGTCTTCAATTACAAAGCTTCTATTGATTTTCTACCTAATTGATGATGAAGTTGCGGTAAAAACCTAACCTAAGTTCACCCCTAGTTACCTCCTTCAGCCCTAATGCAGGAATTCTTTATTAATAGAAGAAAAATTACATTAAACATAGTTAAAAATTGATTAAACTACTACAGTCGGGAGCTACCCACATGGAATTGTTTGGCTTGTGGCCTAGGACCTACCGCCGACAGTAGATCTGCCTACCTCTAGCAGTAGGTTGGCTGCCTTGGTCCCGTCAGCTTCGTTTTCATCATTTGCATTCCGTTTTTGACCGTTTTCATTTCTTTTCATCGTTATCTCCTTTGGAAGGCACCTAAGAAAAGAATAAAGGGTATTAGTGTAAAATATGAATGATATATATAAAAAACATCGTAAAATGATGAAAATAACATATAGAAAATATAGATAAAATAGCACATATCAATTGTCTGAATCTAAAGCCACATCAAGATCCTTGCCAAGATATGACTCTGCATTCAGATTGCTTGTATCAGTTTCTCAATTTAATAGATCTTCGTATCTTGCCTCGACTTCATAGCTAATTCATCAATGGTTCTTTAGTCAGTGTGGTTCTTTAAATAAGAAGAGGAAAAGCTATCAATTCAATGAGTGTTGAAAAAATATATAAGAAAGAGAGAGAAATCTTTTGTGAGCTCAAATTTATTAACAATGCATTCAATTTCAATGGGTGCTTAAACTTTATATTTATACACACTTGCACATGCATGAAAAAAACTTATATTTATGCAAAGAATTGGAAAGATAGTTTAATTTCAAACACCGAAAAATGAGTGCTTCTGGCTCATTGCTCCATTTGGATGATGCGACATCACCTAAAAAATATTAGTGACTTCATTCGGCATTCATCTGGTTTGATCATTGATTTTTTTTTTAAAAAAAAGAAGTAGCCTTCAAAATGAAATTTCATGTGAAGAATAGGAAAGAAGAAATCTCTAGAAGGTTTATGATATTTCCAACAATGTGTTAAAGCTGTAAAAGGAAAGAAAAAGATAAAGATTGTCGACTCAGATCAGGAACAAATAGATAACTAAAATGAAAAAGAAATGAAGAATTTTCACGGTCATATATATCTTCACATGCTTATCAGCTTCCAGGTGTGGCATCAGTTAACTAGTGCACTCTCCAAGGTATTCATGCTTTGCAAAGATATTCTTAAGGGTTTCTCCCTACACAGATAAATAAGAACTCCCAAGTATAACCCTTTGTTTCAAATGCATTTATACTTACTGCCTCTCTGGAAAGGAGTACCAGGAGTGCCATAATTACAACTGATACACAAATTTTGGCGAACATAAGGATTACATTCCCAATGTGCCAAAAACGACATTGACGACTTCAGCTAACAACTTCCTTTGTCATGGGATCTAGCTTTAATGATATGATTTAGGATCATCAATGAAATCAAATCTTCATCTACAACACCTAAGGACCTTGTATTCAATGTGACTTAATATTCTTCAACAACACCCACCCATAATTCAACCGAATTTATGAAATTAAACGTATATGAAAAGGATCTTTCCCTTAATTTCTAATCAACAAAGGGATTGGATACCCCGACCCAATTAGATTAATTAAAGAAGACCTAAGCTCTAGAACAAATCACAAGGTTATGATCACTATAGATTTAGGAATTGTGATCAAATTATGAACCCTTGGATTAACCTCTTGGAATCCGTCGGCAAAAACAAAGTAAAATAAAACTACGGAAATCCACCAACAGGAGCTGCACATACTAGAAAAACCTACTGGATAAAAATTACCTCAATGTTTTGATTGTTCATTGTGGAGGCACTGCTTTGTACGCTTTGCCCTCTACTGGTATCCACGCGACGAACTCCTCTGCAAGCGATCGGGATGCTAGCCCCTTCTGTGTTCTGAAAATTGTTCAGAACTGATCCTGACTATCTGGCAATCGATCGTATTTCGGAGAGAGGAGGCTAGATACTATATCGCCGTTCTAGGGTTTAGGGTTTTGTTTTTCTTTCATCAGATAAAGGACGGCCACCAAGAAAAGGTTAACATAACCTTTTATAGCTGTCAATATCAAAACCCTAACTGTCATCTAATGACAGTTTAATCTCGTCCGTCTGTTCCTATAATCATCCAACGGTTGGATGAGTAATATTAAGTAATTAATTTCATTTATTCGATTAAATAAAATTAATTACTTATTAACTTACCAGAAAATACAATATGGAATCTAATTCCCCTTTTGTATACGTTCAACGAATCTGGACACAATCTAGATTCATTGAACGTGGATATTATGCTCACAAGATCGTCTATGGGTGTGACCCTGTAGGTTTACTTAACGTTGGCAGTGAATAAATGTCCTGGACATTTATTCACAAAACATAAGCGGCCTCTAGCAAGACAGTATGCTTAGCTAAGTTAAGTAAATGTAATAATAACCTAGCATCAGGTTTAATATTTAGTGCTTTTATCACACGATATCCTAATTAAGTATAAGGCATGGATCAAGTCATCCTTATAAAACTTAATTAACCATTTGCTTGATTACCAGGCGGACTGTTCCAACAACTAATATTAATAACACCTTATTAATACTTATTTGAGCATGGCCATGCATATTTTCCAGTATTCCTTATCAAGGGGCCCATGGATATCTCTCTCTAAAAAGAGAGGGACAAATCCTTTCCCTATCTCCAATATTCAAGCCATGACGAGAAAATAAGCCAACCAATAGTCATAATGATCACCTAATTAAAAGTGATGTTTGACTATGTCAAAACATATTTTCTCCCCTATGCAAGAAACATTAGAAACATTATGTCAAAGGACACCAAATATAAAACTGAGAAGAAATACTTATAACTTAAAACCATGCAATATTTCTTCTTCACTTTAGGTCATGTCCAATACAATATTCTCAATATGTATTTATGAATTGATTTTATATCTCATATTCATGATCAATAAAACTTGACCATCAATCGACTTCACACTAGTTTACAAGATGTAATAAACTAGGGACAAATAAGAATAGTATTTTATAAGCTATAAGGGTTTTACTATCAAGTCACATACTTGATGACCAAGAGCATAAAATACAATTCAAAAAATACATGCTTCATAAATCATAAATGTGAGTCAATTGGTCTTAGGGTATAACCCATTGACCTAGTATGACTCTCATGCTTAAGTTATGGGAGTGGCTTTGTCAATGGATCTGCGACATTGTCATTGGTGTCTACTTTGCAAATTTTAACATCTCCACGCTCAATAATTTCTCGAAGGAGATGGAAACGCCTGAGAATATATTTGGATCGTTGATGAGATCTAGGTTCCTTAGCTTGTGCAATGGCTCCTGTATTATCACAATATAGGTCTACTGGATTCACAATGCTAGGAATTACACCTAGTTCTGTGATGAACTTTCTGATCCAAACTGCCTCTTTGGCTACATCAGAAGCAGCCACATATTCAGCCTCTGTAGTAGAATCGGCCACGGTATCTTGCTTTGAACTCTTCCAGCTCACAGCACCTCCATTCAAACAAAACACAAATCCAGATTGCGATCTAAAATCATCTTCATCAGTCTGAAAGCTAGCATCCGTGTAACCATTTACAACAAGCTCTCCTTCCTGACCTCCGTAGATCAAAAACATCTCTTTAGTCCTTCTTAAGTACTTGAGAATGTTTTTTACTGCATTCCAATGCGGTTCACCAGGATTTGACTGGAATCTGCTAGTCATGCTTAATGCATACGAGACATCTGGGCGAGTGCATAACATGGCGTACATAATAGATCCAATTGCGGAAGTGCAAGGAATCTTACTCATGTGTTCTGTATCCTCTCTTGTGGTAGGACTTTGAGACTTACTGAGTTTAATGCCATGTGACATTGGCAAGAATCTTCTCTTAGAATCTTGCATACTGAACATTTTCAGTACCTTGTCAATATATCCACTCTGACTTAGGCCAATAAGCTTTTTAGGTCTATCTCGATAGATCCTAATGCCTAGAATATAGGCTGCTTCGCCTAAATCTTTCATTGAAAAACACTTCCTCAACCAAGTTTTTACACTTTGCAAAGTGGGGATGTTATTCCCAATTAACAAGATGTCATCAACATAGAGTACTAAGAAGACTACTGCATTTTCTGTAACCCTTTTGTAGACATAAGGTTCATCATCATTCTTGATGAAATTGAATTCTTTAATTACTTCATCAAAATGAAGATTCCAGCTTCGAGATGCTTGCTTCAAGCCATAAATGGATCTTTGAAGTTTACACACTTTACTAGAATTCGAAGGATGAATAAAACCTTCAGGTTTTGTCATATACACATCCTCCAGTAGATTTCCATTAAGAAAAGCCGTTTTAACATCCATTTGCCATATTTCATAATCATAATATGCTGCAATGGCAAGTAGAATTCTAATTGACATAAGCATTACAACTGGAGAAAAGGTTTCATCATAGTCTATACCATGAGTTTGTCTATACCCTTTTGCTACCAATCGTGCTTTGTAAGTGTGCACATTGCCATCTATGTCAGTTTTCTTTTTGAAAACCCATTTACACCCTATGGTCTTGCAATCTTCAGGTGGATCAATCAAAGTCCAAACTTGATTATCATGCATGGATTGCATTTCTGATTTCATAACCTCTAGCCATTTGCTAGATTCAGGACTATGAATAGCATCTTGGTAGGAATTAGGTTCACTTTGATCAATAAGATCAATATTATGATCCTCAGTCACAAAAAATCCATATCTCTGTGGTATCTAAGAAATCCTACCAGACCTTCTTGGCCCTTGTGTCAAAGGTTCAGGCTCAGTATGAATACGTGAGTCCAACTGAGTATCCATACTCGGTTCAGAAATAGTCTGTTGTCCTTAGTTTCTTCAAGATGGATTCTACTCCCACTAACTCTTTTGGAAACGAATTCCCTTTCAAGGAAAATTCCGTTCCGAGCAACAAACACTTTGATTTCAGACGGAAGATAAAAGTAGTATCCTTTAGTTTCCTTAGGATATCCCATAAACAGACACTTACCAGATTTAGGTGCTAGTTTTTTAGATAATGATCGCTTCACATAAGCATCACATCCCCAAATTTTGAGAAATGCTAAACTAGGTTATTTCCCAGTCCATATCTCATATGGTGTCTTCTGAACAGCTTTAGATGGAACTCTATTTGATATGAATGCAGCAGTTTCTAGAGCATATCCCCAAAAAGAAATTGGAAGATCTGTTTGACTCATCATAGATCGAACCATATCCAATAAAGTTCGATTTCTGCGTTCAGACACACCATTCCATTGTGGTGTTCCTGTTGGAGTTAATTGTGATAATATCCCACAATTTTTTAGATGTTCGTCAAACTCTTGGCCTAAGTATTCACTACCTCGATCTGATCGAAGTAATTTGATACTCCTTCCAAGTAGATTCTGTACTTCATTTTGAAATTCCTTAAACTTTTGAAAGGAATCAGATTTATGTTTCATTAGATAGACATAACCATATCTACTGAAATCATCTGTGAATGTAATGAAATACTGAAAACCTCCTCTGGCTTGTGTGTTCATTGGCCCACATACATCAGTATGTATAAGTTCTAACAAATTGGTAGCCCTTTCACTTTGTCCTGTAAATGGACTTTTAGTCATTTTTCCCAATAAACAAGAATCACATTTTTCATAAGACTCAAGGTCGAATGAAGATAGAAGTCCATCTTGATGGAGTTTTGATATGCGTTTCTCATTTATATGGCCCAAACGACAATGCCAGAAGTAAGTTTGATTTAAATCATTAGATTTAAATTTCTTTGTATTTATGATATAGATGGGCTTACTAATGGAATCATGTAGGTTAAGAATGTAAAGTCCATTACATAAAGAGGCATCCCCATAGAAAATACCATTTTTATAAATAGAGCTTTTACCATTCTTCGTATTAAACTCAAAACCATCAATATCCAAACAAGAAAATGAAATGATGTTCCTACTCATAGCAGGAACATAATGACAATCCTTAAGTTCAATTATAAGCCTAGTAGGCAAAAGTAAATCAAATGTCCCTACAGTTACAGCAGCAACTTTTGCTCCATTTGCAACTCGTAGGTCCACCTCTCCCTTTGCCAAAGATCTACTCCTTTTGAGCCCCTGCACATTTACACAAATGTGAGCTCCACATCCGCTATCTAATACCCATGAAGTAGGAGTAGACATATTAATTTCTATAACGAAAATACCTGAAGTGGCAGTCTCACTGGCCTTTTGCTTCTTCTTTTCTTCCAAGTAGAGCTTGCAATTCCTCTTCTAATGACCAGGTTCATTGCAGTGGAAGCAAGTCCCTTCCTTTGGTGGTTTAACCTTGGGCTTGGGCTTCTGCTTGCCTTTACCTATTTTTTGCCATATCCTTTCCCCTTCCCTTTCCCTTGTTCTTCTTGAACTGCCCCTTCTGAACCATCAGAACATTAGGAGTAGACTTCCTAATGTTTTGTTCAGCCTGCTTGAGCATCCCGTGCAATTCATTTATGGACTTTCCATATTATGCATATTGAAGTTCATGACAAACTGATCATAGTCAGAGGTCAAAGAGGCCAAGATCATATCAGTAGCCAAGTCATGACTTACAGGTGCTCCAAGTTTTTCAAGCTGATCAAAATACCCTTTCATCTTAAGGACATGAGCACTAACTGAAGTGCCAGGGGTCATTTTGTAGCTATTCAATGCCTTAGTGGTAAGATATCTCTCTTGACGTGCCTACTCTTGGAACATTTCCTTGAGCTGTTTTATCATCTCATAAGCCTCAACTTCATCGAATTGCTTTTGCAACTCAGATTCCATCGTAGCGAACATGAGACATGTCACATCGTTAGAATCATCCTTGTGCTTACTATACGCATCCTTTTCGACACTAGGGGCATTGTTAGTTAGTTGATTAGGGATAGGGTTCTCAAGTACATATAGTTTTTTTTCTTGTTTAAGGACAATCCTTAAATTTTGTGCCCAATCAAGAAAGTTAGTCCCACTAAGCTTATTCTTTTCAAGCACGGATCGCAACGATGTGTTTGAATTGTTTGAGGCCATTATCTACATAGAATTTGCAAAGTAAAATTAAATAAATGAAGCATTAAATTTTCCCTGAAATATTCAACACTTGATATAAATCATGGGTATAAAAATTCATTTTATTCTAATCACAAGGAAGCTTTGGCTTAACACCCACAATTAGAGAAAAATGTATTAATGGGATTTACATCTACATGTACCGACAAGATCCCATATGATGTCCTAGGCTCAAAACTGTTTTGATAGCCTAGTTAAGCCAAACCATTCCAAGCATATGGAAATCACCATTTTCCATCTTCCCCTACTTAGGTAACCATTTATCTCTTGCTTTGCCAATGAGACAAAATGATGATCCAAGCATGGAGAAGTGCTTATGATCATGGAAGGCATATTACGACTTAATTATTATTATTTTTTTTAAATGGTTTCAAAAACCTTCTTCCTTTTTATTTATATATTATTTCACAAAACATATATAAAAAATAAATAGAAATAAACTAAACATCACATGCATAATATATATACATCAAATAAAACGTGTCATAGCATGGCCCCAATCCTATATTGACTTCCACGAGCCTCATGGAAGTCAAAGGTCAATCTAGGTAAGTCTTCATCTCCATGAGCTTGCCTCCAATGTCTTGGCATTCTAATCTTGTTACATAGGACAGAAAACATACATAGGAATAGGAAATAAAATTAACCTATTCTAGTAAAGCTTGATAATATTACATCAATGAAAACAACGATACGCAGGCCGTATTTAAAAACATACAACCCATTAACAAAATAAACCAGTCAATCACAAGAGGTAAAGGGCCATGCTATGCACCATGCATCTAAAGATAGGAAGAAACATGCAAAGAAGCAACAGGTGGGTTTCGGGGGTGAAGCCCCAGGAAGAAAACGGCGGTCCCGCTGGCCAGTCAGTGGGCGGGGTCAAGGGGTAGCGCCCTTGCAAGGTTTTGAGGGGGCAGCGCCCCCGGAAAGAAAAACGTTTTTTCCTTTCTAACTCATTGAATGAGTTATTGCCGTCATAAACCCTAAAATCATGCCGCAAGAAATTTTGTTTAACAGTTAAACATTAAATCATGTGATTCTGCATGTTAGTTTAACAATTAAATTGCACTGATTACAGACTGTATGCCAAAAAATTTGGCAGTAACAACATTCTGTTTAATTAATCGTATTAATAAGTAAACATAATATGATATATGCGAATCCTATAATTCAATTTACTCTGATTATTACACTAATCAGAAACCTTACTATAAGGCCGATTGAAAACAACATATGTAATCAAAGCGGTAACAGATAAAATCAGTAAAACTAGTATGTACGAGGCTCTGACACCACTGTTGTAATCCGTAGGCAAAAACAAAGTAAAATAAAACTACGGAAATCCACCAACAGGATCTGCACATACTAGAAAAACTGATTGGATAGAAATTACCTCAATGTTTTGATTGTTCGTCGTGGAGGCGCTGCTTTGTACGCTTCGCCCTCTACTGGTATCCACGTGACGAACTCCTCTGCAAGCGATCGGGATGCTAGCCCCTTCTGTGTTCTGAAAACTATTCAGAACTGATCCTGACTATTTGGTAATCGGTCGTATTTCGGAGAGAGGAGGCTAGATACTATATCGCCGTTCTAGGGTTTACGGTTTTGTTTTTCTTTAATCAGATAAAGGACGGCTACCAAGAAAAGGTTAACATAACCTTTTATAGCTGTCAATATCAAAACCCTAACTGTCATCTAATGACAGTTTAATCTAGTCCGTCTATTCCTATAATCATCCAACGGTTGGATGAGTAATATTAAGTAATTAATTTCATTTATTCGATTAAATAAAATTAATTACTTATTAACTTACCAGAAAATATAATATGGAATCTAATTCCCCTTTTGTATACGTTTAATGAATCTGGACACAATCTAGATTCATTGAATGTGGACATTATGCTCACAAGATCGTCTATGTGTGTGACCCTGTAGGTTCACTTAACGTTTGCAGTGAATGAAAAATGTCCTGGAAATTTATTCAAAAAACATAAGCGGCCTCTAGCAAGACATTATGCTTACCCAAGTTAAGTAAACGTAATAATAACCTAGCATCAGATTTAATATTTAGTCCTTTTGTCACACGATATCCTAATTAAGTATATGGCGTGGATCAAGTCATCCTTATAAAACTTAATTAACCATTTGCTTGATCATCAGGCAGACTGTTCCAACAAATAATATTAATAACACCTTATTAATACTTATTTGAGCATGGCCATGCATATTTTCCAGTCTTCCTTATCAAGGGGCCCATGGATATCTCTCTCTAAAATGAGAGGGATAAATCCCTTTCACTATCTCCAATATTCAAGCCATGACGAGAAAATAAGCCAACCAATAGTCATAATGATCACCTAATTAAAAGTAATGCTTGACTATGTCAAAACATATTTTCTCCCCTATGCAAGAAACATTAGAAACATTAGGTCAAAGGACACCAGATATAAAATTGAGAAGAAATACTTATAACTTAAACCCATGCAATATTTCTTCTTCACTTTGGGTCATGTCCAATACAATATTCTCAATATGTATTTATGAATTGATTTTATATCTCATATTCATGATCAGTAAAACTTAACTGTCAATCGACTTCACACTAGTTTACAGGATGTAATAAACTAGGGACAAATAAGAATAGTATTTTATTAGCTATAAGGGTTTTACTATCAAGTCACATACTTGATGACCAAGAGCATAAAATACAATTCAAAAAATACATGCTTCATAAATCATAAATGTGAGTCAATTGGTCTTAGGGCATATACTAACACAACCCAATAAAAATATTCAAGTAAAATCAATCTAAGGTAGATGAAGTTTAGAAGAAGGTTTTAGAACCTAAGAACCCTAAGAACAGACTCACAATTAAAAGTATCACTCATCTTCAACTTGATTACAAGAGGAGGCATAGTAGGATATTTATAGAGAAATCCTACTACTCTTCCGAACACCTGATTTGAATATTAAAAACCTAACTACCCTTCAATGAAGTTTAATTACAAAGCTTCAACAAAAGGAAACAAAATTTAATAGCTAAATTTTGCATTTGGTGATGTTAGTCCGAGACCTACTGGGACGATGGGTTGGGAGCCTACTGTTGCTTGGAGGTAGTCTTCAAAACTCCCTTTCCAACCCGAGAGCTATTGGGGACAGTAGGATGAGAGCCTACCATCACCGATAGGCTCTATTTTTCCCTCTTCCTTGCTTCTTCGTTATCTATGTGGGCCAAGAGCTTCTAGTTTGATTCTATTGAGCCTCTTAGGACTTTCATGTGTCTTGAAATTCTTCTTAACTCTTCCAAGCCTTCAATTTGAATTCAAAATTCCTCATTTTGAAGCTTTCAACCATGATGTCTTCAATCTTCTGACACAACTAGTTGCTACTCCAGAAATTGTTGAATAGTCTATTGTCGATTTCATATCATACTCCCTCTTTTAAAAGGATTCTTCCTCTATTCTTTTTCTTCAAATATCTTTTTAATGGTGGTAAACATTGGAAAGAACTCAACAATATAAACATTGTGATATGACCAGGATGACAAAGAAGCTAATGAGTTGATTCATGGTCCAATTACTAGGGCAAAGGACAAGAAGATCAAGGCATATGGTGATAGCTTGCCGAAACGAATGGTTACTTCATTGAAGATATCTAGAAGAATGGATTAAAGGGTAAGTGTGGAGGCTTGGAAGATGTTAGAAACCATTCTAAGTTGCTTGTGGTTCAATGCCTAAACTTATATCAGCCAAGGGAGCAAATTAGAAAAGGAAGAAATCAAGTTGTGGCTAAAATAGAGCCCATCGTCGACGGTAGGCACTGTACCTATCATCCACGGTAGGTTTCTTGAGTGGAAGTACTTGAAGGCAAACATCTTACCGCATGCAGGAGGGTATACCCTATCGTCGGCGGGAGGGTCTTTGTGGTTTTGAATAATGCATTGTTTTGGCGGGTATTTAATGTTTAAACCCTTTTTTCAGTTGTTAATTAAGGTTTTAATTGGTCTTTTAGAGTCTTAAGTCAATAGTGAATGTAGGGTTTAGTCCTAACGCTATAATATGCATTTATAGGCTACATTGTAATCAACTTTGATGATATATGAAAATTTCGTGAAAACAAAAGAAACTAGATGTGATATGTGTAAATCTACAAAAAATACATGAAGAATGTGCAATTCTCAGATAGAATATTTGATACCATAAGTGTGGCTTGATCCAAAGTAGAACTGTGATGTTAGTGCTAAAACTTTATATGCACTTCATTAGCTATGAGTTAGCGTTCAATTGCAATTTGTTTCACTCAATTTGGACTTGATTTGGTAGATCAGTTCGATGAAAAGTTAGAAAGTATCCAGAAATGGGATCTGTTTTGAAAGTGCAAATTAATATTATCATATGATGTGTTTTACTCACCTAATTCAATTGAAACTTGTACCCAAATTCATTCTCTTCAATTTATGCCCGTTTTAAACCACTTTTACTATATTTGGATTTGTAATTTGTGAATTATCGTCATTTTAATCACAGGGCATCAGTGACCCATGTTTCCGGTGATATTCTATTTCGTACTCTTACTTCGTTGATTAGTGTAGTTTTGATTTGCTTATTTGTTTTTGGACTCTAATTTCTTTCTTCCTGTGTTTATTCTTCTTTGTGGTGATCAAACTAATACTGTTGGCTCTTATTGCTCTTGGATAGATAATCTTAGATATTCTTGCACATTAAGTGTTTGTTGAAATTATTCTTTGAACTTCCCTTACTTCCTCAACTAAATGTTTAATTGGAGTCTATCTTTGATTGATTTCCTTTGGCGGTTGTGGGGAGAAAGTTTGGAGACTCAAAGAATTCTTGTGAGGTGAGAGTTTGGAAAAAGGCAAGAGGGTGAGCTTGTTGTTATAAAAGCCTTAAGAGGGTCAAACACGAGTGGATTTGAGCGATCGTTACAAAAGAGAATATACACTTACATAGTATTGGTAAAGTTCTATTTCTTATTTTTCTTTGTTTATTTTGAAGGTCTAGAATGTCAACAGATGGTCATTTACCTACCCCATCTCATCAGGAAGGCAATAGTGATCATACAAGGATGAACTTGAATGAAACCTTGCGATATATGATACAATCTATTGAGGATTTGGCAAGACAATTCAAAGGTGTGTCTAGAGATGTTGAAGAGTGAAACAAGGGAAAGGGAAGTGCCACAATAGAACAAAGAGTTGGGAAAAATCTTGGCGGAGTTTCTTCACCTTATCATCAAAGGCCTTATGACAATGTATCTCCTTATGGATATTATTACATGCCAGCTCAAAATTCCAATCTATTTCATGAGAGTGGATACAAAGGAAGGCAACCCACTAGAGGTGGAAGAAGAGGAGGTCTAGGAGGAAAGGGGTAAAATAGGCCACAAGAAGAGGAACCAAGACATGAAGCATGTATGAAGATAACTTGTTTGAAGATTATGGAGAGAATCCTAATGTTGGCCAAAGCATAGTTTGGTGGCTATTATGGTGGACAACAAGGGGATAAAGCCTTAGACAAGATCCAGTGGAAGGTGCCTAGCTTCCTAAAATGATCCAAACATGTTCCTTGATTGGGTGCGTCAAGTAGAGAATCTCTTTATAGTGAGAAATTATAGTGACAATGTTAAGGCTAAGTTAATCATTGCCGAATTTTTGGTTTATGCACTTCATTGGTGGAAATGATTGTCACTTAAAGTATTAGAAAGGTAAGGCAGCCGGTTGAAACTTGGGCGGAATTAAAGACTCTCATGAGAGAAAGACTTGTACTGGAGCATTATTTTCCGGAGCTTCACTATAAATTGATGACTCTTAGGCAAGGTAGCAAAAGTGTTGGAGAGTATAGGCAAGAGATGGAGTTATACACTTTAAGCTAGAGTTTGGAGGAGGACTACAATGCTTCTATTGCTAGATTTCTAAGTGGTATCAATAGGGACATTGCTAATCAATTAGAATTGTACCCTTACACTACTTATGAAGACATGTGCCATTTAGCAACCAAGAGTGAAAGTCAAAGGAAAAGAAGTGGTTTCTCTAAAACTACTTTTCCTTCTTCAAGAAATGTGGTGTCTAAGCATCAAGCAACTACTTTTAAAGGTTCGCGAAAGAATGATGAATCACATAAGGAAATTCTAAGCCCATGGTGGAAGAGAAAGGAAGATTAATTACTAATCCAATAAGGTGCTTAAATACAATGGTTTGGGACATATATCTATCAATTATCCTACCAAGAGGACTTTGATATTTCATGAAGACTTGAATGGTTGTATTGAGACAGATGATGAAGAAAGTGAAGAGAACATTGATGATGGTTGGAATAGCTATGAAGATGTAACCAATAGGGATACTTCTCTAGATGCCGAGGAAGATGCTTTATGTTTGGTGACTATAACTTCTTTAACTATTCAAATTATTGAAGATGACTTAAGCATTTAGAGGGAGAATATCTTTCATACCAAGTGGAAGGTTGAAGGTAGACTTGCTAACCTCATCAGGGATAGTGGTAGTTGCACTAATGTAGCTAGTATCTATCTTGTGTAGAAATTGAGTTTTCCTACCTTTAAGCATGCTAATCCTTATATGTTTCATTGGTTAAATTATACTGGGGAAATGAGAGTGTGGAAGCAAGTGAAAGTTCCTATTGTTATGGGAAAATACAATGATGAAATAGTATGTGTTTGATCTAATTACTATTACAACTTTCTACTATTCCAATAATTAATAAAATTAACACAGCGGAATCGAAAAATAGCCTTAAACTATTACAGAAAATGATCTTCTTCTTTCTTATCCACCGATTCGATGCCACACGCTGGAGACGTCAAATCTGCAAGGAATCACGGAAACCAAAAACTTACCTACCACTGAGGTGTCCGAACCAGCGACGGAAACAGCAACCACGAGGCCAGCGGAAAAAGCTGAGCAATGACGCACGTCTGTGAGCTGCGTCAAGGCGTCGGTGGCCGAGTACGTAAAGCAATTGATAAAAGAAAGATACCTTAGCAATGGGAGCCTCAAGAACAGAAGACCCACTCTTCTCTCTCACCCTCGGCTCTCTCTCCTACCCAGATCAAACAGCGGTGAACACAGAAAGCCACATCGAAGCACCAGTCACAATCGATGGTGACTGTGGACCAGAAAAAAAAAATAGGAGAAAGAGAAGGGAGACCAACAATCCATCTTTACATAGAAAGAAGAAGGCAGAAAGACAAGTGAAGAAGGAGACGAAAAGGGGCTGTAAAAAGGGTGTTTTAGCCGAAGAGGCAAGAGAGAAAATATGTAGTGGTCCCAAGTCACCTGGGCAAGACGGGTAAGCCCGACCCAGCCCTGCATCTTTTTGACCAAGTCTAACAGCCCAGTCTTCTTATGAGGCCTACCAGTAACACATCATTGGGATAAAGAAAATGTGGACTGAAAAATGAAAATAATGTGAAGTACTTGTAGGCCCAAAAGCCTACAACCTCTACTTTGAACATATTTTCAATTATTTCCGAACCACCAATGACTCAACAGGAGTCAACCCACGTCCAAGTGAAGGAGCCCCCTGCAAAACACAAACTTATCAGAGCTCATAATCTTAGTATCAAAGTCGGTAGGATTATCATTAGTACTAATCTTTTCTATGTCAACTAAACCACTCTAGACTTTTTCCCCAATGAAATGGTATTTGACATCTATATGCTTGGTCCTTTCGTGATAAACAGGATTTTTGCATAAATGTAAACAACTCTGACTATCAGTGTAAATAATAGCTTTTGAATGTAAAACATGCAATTCATTTAAAAGTCCTTGAAGCCAAATGGCTTCCTTGATTGTCTCCATGGCCGCGATGTATTCAGCCTCAGTAGTTGAAAAAGCAACTATAGGCTGTAACTGAGACTTCCATGAAACACAATTACCCGCTAAGGTAAAGAAATAAGATGAGATAGATTTTCTACCATCTTTGTCAACTGCAAAGTTAGAATCCACATAAGCAATTAGTTCAAAAATATCACACCAATTGTGATATAGTCCCATTTAGGTAACGTAGCAACCACTTGAGAGCTGCCTAGTGATCTCTCCCTGGGTTAGACATGAATCTGCTGAGAAGGCTTATAGAAAAAGTAATGTCAGGACGGGTGGATATCATGGAGTACGTAACTTAACCTATGGCCATTCTATAGGGAATATTTTCCATGTCTCTTTTCTCACTTTCAGTGTTGGGACAAGATTCATTGGAATGTTTGAAATGGCTCGCATGTGGGATAGTAAGGGCTTGCATAAATGCATTGAAAACTTGGAAACAATGTTTTGGAGAAAGGGTTTCTGAGATGTGAATAAGGAGCGGTCAGCCCTATCTCTAGTTATGTTCATCCCAAGAATCTTAAATGCAGACCCTAAATCCTTCATGTCAAATTCAGACTTTAGCAAGGATTTCAAACTATCAATCTTGGCTCTATGTTTGCATGCAATTATCATATCATCTACATAAAACAATAGATAAATAGCACTATCAACATTATTTCCACATAAATAAAGACAACTATCATAGTTACTTTTAAAGAAACCACCTTTTAACATAAAAGAATTAAAACCTCTTGTACCATTGTCTAGGCGACTATTTAAGTCTGTATAATGACTTTTTAGAAGACATGCTATGTGTTCTTTAACTTTAACCTCAAAACCTAGTGGGTAACACATATAGATGGTCTCTTCGAGATCACCAAGTAAAAAAGCAGTTTTCACATCAAGTTGTTCAAGATTAAGACAATGAAAAGCAATAAGAGCAACTATTATCCTAATCGTTTTCTATTTAAAGACAAGAGAAAATATTTTTTTAAAATCAATGCCCTCAACTTGTGAAAAACCTTTCGCAACCAGCCTGGCCTTAAACCTTGGAGGTTCATTGGCTGACTCAGGTTCTTTGATTTTAAAAATCTAACTGCAGTAAATCAATTTTTGTTTTGAGGGTTTTGGAACAAGAATCTGGGTTTTGTTTTTATCTAAAGAGGACATCTTCTCATCCATAGCAGGTAGCCATAAAGAGCGATTAGGACTTTTCAAAACATCAGAAAAATACAATGGTTCCTTCTCTTCCACATAAGATGCAAAAACAAATGCATATGGAACTATATAAGAGTATCCATATCTAGTGGGTTCCTTATGCGCTCTTCTAACCCAATCTCTAGACAGCTAGCAGTCTCTAAGGCCCTGAGGTTGAGCCTCAAGGTGATCCTCCTCATCATCATAACCGTCTAACTCAGGAACATGGGTTTTGGGTACACTAATTAGATCGGGTACACTACTAGACAGGGTATCTAACTCCTTATTGCTTTCAAGCTCCTGTGTGTGCTCTTGTGAGGTTTCAGAGGTGACCTCTACCTCCACAGGAATACTACCTATTGTGTAGACACCAGATGGACTATCAGAAACAGGCTTATCCTTTAGGCAGGACATATCTAGCTCGTTGAAGATGACATCCCTACTAATGACTACCCTCACTCCAGGCTCACCTTTGAGCCACACTCTATAACCCTTCACCCAGCTAGGGTATCCTATAAACACTCTCTTTCTAGACCTAGGGTCTAACTTACCCTCCTTCTGATGTGCAAAAGCAGCACACCCAAAAACTCTAAGGTTGGACAAGTTTGGGGTTTTTGCCACACCAAAGCTCTATAGGAGTCCTAAAGTTTATGGTTGTAGAAGGTGATCTATTGCCGATGTAGACAGCAGTACTTACAGCTTTTCCCTAAAAGGGGTTTTGGGACACCTGACGACACCATAAGATATCTAACCTTATCCATGATAGTACGGTTCATCTTCTCAGCTACACTATTCTGTTAAGGGTTATGCCTAATAGTCCTATAATGTAAGATGCCATGCGATGTACACAAATCAGCAAACTTCGGGTTACAAAACTCAAGACCGTTATTTGTCCTAATTGTGTTAGTTTATTTCTAGTTTGATTTTCGGCAAGGCATTTCTATTCACAAAATGTTTCAAAAGTTTGATCTTTTGTTTTTAAAAGAAATACCTATACGTGCCCAGAAAAATCATGAACGATAGATAAGAAATAAACATTACCACCATAGGTTGGGACCTTTTTAGGTCCCCACATATCACAATGCACATAGTCAAGTTCTGTGGTGGACTTGTGTGTGCTGGTTGAAAAACTGATTTTTTTGCTGTTTTTCCAAAATACAATCGTCACAAAAATCCAAAGAATCATTTTTGTCACCACATAAAAGCTTTTGCTTTTGTAAATAATAAAGTCCCTTCTCACTAATGTGGTCAATCCAACGATACCACAGCATAGTCTTTTCAAGGACAGTTTTCGAAATTAAAGCAGTTGAATCACAAACGGTTTTTTCGATAAGAATGTATAAACTCTCCCTTTTAAAACCTTTAAGCATGAATAGGTTTCCTTTGCAAACTCTTAAAATACCAACTTTAGATTTGTAAGAAAGATCAAGTGAATCCAAATAACCAGGGAGATAAGAAGCACATATCTCACCATCATGCATTTTAATGAAAATATTCCCAATGCTCTTAATATCACAAACTTGATTGTTTTCCATATAAACCTTTTCATGATCTACGAGTTTAAAATCTAAAAACCAGTGTTTGTTGGGTGTCATGTGAAAAGTGCATCCATAATCAAGAATCCAATGATCAACAACTTTAGCACAAGAAGGGGTAGGGAACACACACACAAAACCTTAGAATATATAGAATTACCATCTAAATCAAAATCGTGGGTTTTGTCAATTTTATCACTCCCTTTACTATGTTTACATCGTTTTTCATCTTTGATCCTTTTAGAACACTTATGTTTCAAGTGATCCTCCTTGCCACAAAAAAAACATTTCACTTTGTTCTTCTCTCGAGATTTGGACCTCCCTTTACTTTTAGACCCATGACTAAGATGTTCCCTCCAGTCAACTCTCCCCCACACGTAAAGGTTCTCTCCGTTTAATTTATTTTCTTTTCTTAAATCCAAATCTTTTGATTTCAAAGTGTTTTTAACATCAGAAAGGGATAAACCATCTCTACCATATATTATGATAGATTTTACATCATTGTAAGAATCAGGCAAGGCATTTAATAAAAATAACGGTAATATTTTCATCGGAGATTTTTCTCCAATGTTTTGAAGTTCCAAAACAGTTTTATTTAAGTCATCCATATTTACTAAAAGCGTTTTTGACCCGCTTATTTTAAAACTAAAAAGCTATTCTTTTAAATAAATTTTATTTGATAAGGATTTTCCTAAATACAATTTTTCAAGTTTAGTCCAGTTTTGAAAGCGTTGTCTTTTTCTTCAATTTATTGTAAAACATTGTCGGTTAAATGCAAGGTGAGGCAACTGTGTGCATCACCAAGTTTTTCAGCAAGAATTTCACCCGTCCAAGATTCTGGATACTCTTCGAGGCTCAAATTGCAGGTGCAATTTTATTTTTGACTAAAACTGCTTTCATTTTTCTCTGCCACATTACGAAGTCAGATTTGCCATCAAACGTATCGCTTTCAATTTTTGGAATCGACATGTTTTAATGGCAAATAAAGAGTAATTTAATGGCTAGAAAAATAAAAGATTTGAAAAAGTTTGTCACACCAATAAAATAACCCAGATTCTACTTTGAAAAACAGTGCAGAAAGAAAAACATGAAATGCATGAATCTCAACAACAGGAATAGCGCAGAAACAATTAGTTAACCGAGATAGAGAAATAGACAATTATGGGCTGAGCGACAGCCAAACAACAAAAATAGAAAAGACAAAAAAAATTAAGGAATGTTGCAAATTGAATAAAAATTGAAAAACATGCCAAGACACAGTTACTTAAAGTCTCTTGGACTCAACCCAGGCTTCGGTTTTATTTTTTCCAAAAGAAAAACAGAATAATAGTTTCGCAACAGGAAAAAAACGAAAAATCAAGATAAACAGAAAAATAGAAATGGCGCAACAACAGAAACATCATATTGAAATAAAACCAAACAAACTAACCAGATTGAATTGTAATGCAATTCAGAAACACCAAAACCATAACAGTAATAGCAGGAAAAACCATATTTAAAAAAAAAAAAAAAAAAAAAAAAAAAAAAAAAAAAACAACCTAAACCATAATGCAGTTCAGACATAGAGGCAGAAGATTCAACCAAGCGCAGCAAGCCGAAAACAAAAAATAGAACCGAACAAAAAAAACCCGAAAAATAGGAAAGAGAAGAATGATCAAGCTATACTTCCCTGGCCAGATCTGCGGAACTTAATAATTCTCGCGGATCCGGAATATCGAGAGGTTTGATTGGTCGTTGGTGCCGTCAAGTGCACCCGAAAGTTATAGTTTTTTCCAGGCTCAAATGCCACTTGCTGGATCTAATTACTATTACAACTTTCTAATTACTATTACAATAATTAATAGAAATAACACAACGGAATTGAAAAATAGCCCTAAACTATTATAGAAAATGATCTTCATCTTTCTTGTCTGTTGATTCCACACCGCACGCCAGAGACGGTCAGTCTGCATGGACTGTTAGTATAAAAATAGAAATGAATCACGGAAATCGAAAACTTACCTACTGCCGCAGTGTCCAAACCAACGGCGAAAATAGTAACAATGAGGCCAGCGGTGGAGGCCAAGCAGCGACGCACGTCTGTGAGTCGCATCGAGGCGCCGGTGGCCGAGTACGTCAAGCAATCAGTAAAAGAAAAATCCCTCAGTAGTGGGAGCCTCAAGAATAGAAGACCCACTCTTCTCTCTCACCTTCATCTCTCTCCTTCTCCTACCAAGACCGAACAGTGGCAAATACAAAAAGCCGCATTAAAGCAACGGTCACGATCGACGGTGACGGCGGACCAGAAAAACGAAAATGGTAAAAAGAGTGGGGAGAGCAGCAGTCGTGCTTTAGCACAGAAAGAAGAAGGCAGAAACAGAAGTGAGGAAGGAAATGAAAAGGGGCTGCAAAAAGGGTGTGTCAGCCGAAGAGGCAAGAGAGAAAATATATAGTGGTCCCAAGTCACCTGGCGGGCTGGGTAAGCCCGGCATCTCTTTGACCAAGTCTAACAGCCCAATCTTCTATGAGCCCCACCAGTAACACATCATTGGGATAAAGAAATTGTGGGCTGAAAAATGAAAATGATGTGAAGTACTTATAGGCCCAAAAGCCTACAGTATATCATAAAGTTCTATGCAAGCTTGCAACTTATGGGTCGTCCTTGGTAATTTGATAGGAAAGCCATTCGTCGTGGGAAGAAGAATACTTACACATCTGTAAAGGATGACAAATCATATACCATGAAACCTCTTACACCTCAACAAATTAGAGAAGAACAAAAGAAAATGAGAGAAAAAGAATGAATTGAGATGGAACAAAAGAGAAAAATCACTGAGGAAGGAAAAAGAGTTTAGGGAAAAGAAATGATTGTTGAAAAGTCAAAAGAGGTAAAAGTCCAGGACGATGAGAAAATAAGTGATCCGAAGAAAGAGAGTGATACAAAAGAAAAGAGATATTTCTATCTAAACTAGGGTGAGATTAAAGAATCTATTGAAAAAGAAGAGTTGGTATCACTTTTATATTGCAAGTATTTGTTTCTACTAATTATTATTTATCTTCTTTGTCTAATGCTATAGTAAAGATCATTGAAGACTCCAAGGATGTCTCTGCCAAGTAGGAGCCTGGTGGACTTCCTCATTCGACAAAAATTTAACCTCAAACTGATTTGGTGACCGGAGTGGCATTGGGTTATGCTACTTATGACAAGGAGCTCTATGCATTGTTTCTCAAAGGACAATGAAAAATCAACCATAGGCATCCAAGATGGATGGAATTTATAGAGACATTTCCATATGTCATTCTGTACAAGAGAGGCAAGAAAATGTTGTAGCCAATGTTTTATCAAGAAGGTACACTCTAATCTCTACTTTACAAGCTCAAATACATGATTTTGAAATGCTTAAGGAGTTTTATGCTAGTGATAATGACTTCAAGGACATATTTGATGTTTGTGTAGTTGTGCCTAATGAAAAGTACCTTATGCATCATGGTTTTCTTTACCATGAAAGTAAACTGTGCATCCTTCTTGTTCCCCTAGATTGTTGCAAGTTAAGGAAGCTCATTGTGCTGGTTTGATGGATCATTTTTGTATTTCAAAAACTTAAGCAATTTTATATGAGCATTTCTTTTAGCTTCACATTAAAAGAGATGTATAAATGTTTAATCACAATTGTTTAGAATGTAAAAGAACTTAATCTACATCTTTGCCACATGAACTTTATACTTCTTTTAATATGCCCTGAGAACCTTAGGTAGACATATCTATGGATTTTATACTTAGACTACTTAGGTTCCCTAACGGAATGGATTATATATTTGTTGTGGTTTATTTTGATGTTTTCTCGATTTATAGCAAACCTTATAAAGATTATTTGCTTCAACTTAAACAAGTTTTATTTTCTTTGAGGAATGAGAAATTTATGCTACTCTTGGAAAATGTGAGTTTGGTTTGGAAAAGATTAATTCCTAGTTGACCGGAGTTAAATGGGAAGCTTATTTTTCTCATATTGAGTTTGCTTACAATAAGCTTAATCACTCTACTAATTTTTACTCTCCTTTTGAAGTTGTGTATGGTTTCAGTCTTCTAATTCCTTGGGATTTTATTCCTTTACCTATAGATCATGCTTTGAGCTTGGATGGAATGCCAAAAACGAAGTTTGTGAAGTGCATCTACTCCTAGAACTATGATGCTATTTAAGCCAACAACATGAAGCTATTAGCTTAAAGAAAAGTTGGAAGGAAATGATTAGTCTTTTATCTCGGAGGTTAGGGTTGGGGTCACCTTGGAAAAGAATGATTTCCTTTTCAACGAATGTCAAAGCTTGATACCTTTGGCGATGGCCCTTTTCGGGTTCTTGAATGCTTTAGTGATAATGCTTTTATAATTGATCTTCCACGTGGATATGATGTTAGTGCCACCTTTAATGTTTTTTACTTATATTTAATTGATATATGTGAAGGTTCGAGGACGAATCTTTTCAAATGAGGGGTGGATGATATGAACTGGGATGACAAAGAAGCTAATGAGTTGATTCATGGTCCAATAACTAGGGCAAAGGGCAAGAAGATCAAGTCATATGATGATAGCTTGGCTGAAAGAATGTTTCCTTCATTGAAGAATGCGTTGAAGGACAAGAATGGAGGCTTGGAACATGTTAGAAACCATTCCAAGTTACTTGTACTTCATTTGCAATACCAAATTTCCAAAATAACTCTTCAATTGGCAAGTGAAAATACCAAATCCTTTCTCTTTTCCATTTCAAAGAAACTTCAAAACATTTTCTCCATTCCTTAACCAAAAGCTCTAGACAAGGAAATTCAAGATTAACACTTCTTATCCACCAAAAATCTCATAAAAATCCTTAGAAATGCTAACTCATCCGTTGGTTAGATCACGTTTCCAGAAGATTTCCTTGAAGAGAAGATGGAAAAATAAGAAGTTTTGATACAAATTCTTCAAAAAGAGCTTCAAGAAACCATCCAACAAACAACAATCTTTGTTTATCATCAAAACATGTAGAACTTAGAATTCCCTTTTAAAATCAACTCGTTCAAAAACTACCTGAAGGTTAGAGAATAAAGCAAAGTACCACCAAAAGGTTGATTCAAAAGCTTGACACAAGAACTCAAGTTTTGAGCTAATAAATCATGTAAAATATCATCTCTGAAGAGAAAGTCAATAACGAAAATGGGATGAACAAGAATTTTTTCAACAAGAATTTTCATAGTTCAAAAATGCCATTTTCAAAGGTAGTTTTCACAAGATCACAAAGTTGAACTTTAAGCACTTTAAAACAACCATTCATTTTCTTTCCACAAATTACTGACCACATGAATTCCTGGAAATGAAAGTGATAGAATTGAAACCCATGAATGTTTCCAAAAAAACAATGTTTTCCAAAATTTATCAACAGTTATAACCTTTTGTTCATCATAAGGAAATTCAAATTGATGACTCACAAAGTACAAGAGTTCAATGGAAGGAATAAATCCACTAATTTTTTTCATAGAAGCATTAAGGAAAGATGATACATGATCACAATTTTCAACAATCTCTCCTTTAAACTTAGCATGAAAATCACCACATAAAGACAAAGAGAACCAACTAACTCTCTCAACATAACCACTTTCAACAAAAGAGCCAAAGAAAATATGAATCTTACTCTATATAGATGCACAAGAGTTCTTCCAAAACAGCTCCTTGAAAGGTTTATGGTAATAAAGATACCTAAAAACAAACTCTTCGTAAACTTGCTAAATGTTTCTTTCCTCCAGATACACTTGACAAATGTAAAAGGGTTAACTTTGAATATCTCAAAATATGTTTCCATTTGATTTTAAAAATCTTCAATAAGATTTGGAACCAAATGTGTTTTCAAATAAAGTATTCAAGGATTTAATGACATTTAGAAGCCCTTGTTCATGGCCAAGAAATTCTACTTGATTGCTTAAAAAGGGCAAGGAGAGGTTTAAAGAAATAGCTCCAACAAAGTCATTCATGAAAGTCCCAAAGAAGGGTAAAATAGGATCATAATTTTCAACATACTTTTCCTTAAACTTTTCATGAAAAATATCAAATAAAGCACAATTAAACTCCAAGAAGCCACCAACTTTAGCATCAATGAAAGAATCATCATGGACCAACTCACAATAAAAACAAGATGGTTCACCGCTAACATCATTAATCACTAGTTGGGTTTTCAAGAGATCATAAAAAGAAACACACTTAGAAGTTGAAGGCACAACTAGAAAGAGATCACCACCAAAAGAGATAGTACAAGCATCTCCAATTATCCTCACATGAGAAAGAAAAGACTCTAGAAACAATTCTAATTTCACAAAAGAAACTTCATGCCATATAAGATAAGGGTTAAGAGATAGGCTTATTGGTAGGTCTTCAAGAATAGTGTCAAGCGCTTTATCTATGTTCCTTCCTTTGTATTCAACTCCTAGCACACAAGAAGCATAATTAGCAATATTAAAATGGTATTCATCAACTCTAGGAATTGCACAAGAAATGGAATTAAACTCTATGAATTGTTTCGTTTCTGATAAAGTTCCAAGAGTGTTGAGAAGTAAAACTGATATCCATTTTCCATAAAAAAAAGTGAAAGGAATTAATTTCCTTAAAATAAATCTCAATGCTCAAGTAAGAATTATAAGGGAAGAAGTTTATGGTCTTGATAGACTTGTAGAAAAGCTTTCCTTCTTCATCCTTGGTTGAATCTTCAAAATTCTGTACACTAAAGGATTCACTAGCAAAGAAAGAGCTAGTTCTATTAGCATAGAAATTCACTTACTTACTCTTTTCAAGTACAACTATCTCTTTTTCTCTTTGCTATTCTTTTTCACTCTCTTGTTTTCCAATGAAGCACTCATTTTCTTTTATGTTCTCACTTTTCTCTAGTTGACTCTCTTTCTCTTTTAAGCACTCAAGTTCACTGTCTTTTGAAAGAATAGAGATGGAACCAAAGACGCATAATCCCTCTTTTTCTTCCGCTCTTTACTTTTCTTTGATTTAAATTTACTCTTCTTTTTCATTGTTCTTTCTACTCATGAAATCACAAGGTTCATCTTTGGATGTCTCTTCCACAACATGTATTTAAGACTCTTAAATTTTAGCTTGTGAAAGTTACTTAACATTGGGAGACTCTTCATTCTTTGATAGTTGCATGAATTTAACTTTCTCTTGACATTCTCCTCATCCTTCATGGTTTTTAACTCAACATTTGGTCTTCAATGCTTGCTTCATTGAGCTCCAAGTTTTAGTTGGTTGCAATCCTATTCTCCTTCTATTTTCACAATTACAATCCCACTAAACATTGACCTCATAACAGAGAGATTTTAGCACCATAGGAATAGAACAACGATTCCACTTATTGCTCCCATGCTTCATAATTATAAGGACCAAAAGAGATAATTTCAAATTATTGTAACTAAGAGGTCTTGATGTAGTTCCCAAAGTTTCATAACTTCTTCAATAATTTTACTCTTCATATTTATAACTAACATTATGTGCATTATACATGTTCTTACTACCATACCTATGCTCATAATGATCATAACTATCATGGTATCTTTCAATTCTTCCTCTTTTTTTTATGGAACCTTTCATCTATTTTCACATAATTCCCTCCATTTCTAACCTCATTCCTTGGAACTCTCTTATAAGATTTATCATTATAACCATTTCTAGTTCCAAGTCTATTGCCTTCATAGAAATCATAAGAATTATGCTCAAAAGTTCTAGCATGAGGAAAGAAGTTACCATATCACAATTGAGTATGAGAAGTGATTTTCCCTCCAATGTTGCTTTGATCTCTATGCTCTATAGAAATATTAGTAATGTTCCCTCTCATTTCCTTCGTGTCCTTTCTCATTAGTCGAAGATCTTCCATGATAACCTTCATGGGATCCAAATAGGAATGAGAACTTCCACTAGTTCCTTAATTGTAATGAGTAGGTAATTGAGCTTTCAAAGACATGATCAAACCAGCAAATTAAACAAAAGAAACAAGAAATAGAAACTCACAATCACTCCCTAAGTGTATACACTATATTGATGATCACTCGATTCTCTCGTATATGGACTCTCTTATGGCTTCTAATGAAATACGCTCACCCTTTTGGCTTTTGCCAAAATCTCACCTCATAAGAGTTCTTTGAGTCTTCAAACTTCCTCTACCACAACTAACCAAGGCAATAAACTAGAGATAGACTTCAATTAAACACTTAATTAAAGTAGTGAAAGAAGTTTAAGGAGAAATTTCATCAAACACTTAAAGTGCAAGAGCTTCAAAGATTATCCAAGAGCAATTAGAGCCAACAATATCAATTTGATCACCAAAAAGAAGAGGAAAACACTGAAAGAAGCAATTGGAATCCAAGAAACAATGAAATGAAACAAAGCTAAGCTAAACAATGAAGAAATATTACTAAGCAAAAATTTTCAAAAAAGAGAGGTCACTGACACTCTATCAAAAAAAAATTCTCGATAACTCAAAAAGTATAATCCAAACTCGAGTGAAATTAATTTGTAAAGAAGCTCAGCTCTATGAAGGTGAATTTAAGCACACATTGCATCTAAATTGAACAGGTATAACACAAGATATGATCAATTTAATCAACACTTTTCAATCAAATCTAGTTTCTGGACACCTTCAAGAGTTTGATAGAATTGATCTATCAAATCAAGTCCAAATTTCGTGAAATAAATTTTATTTGATTAATAGCTCATATAAGTTGAGCTATATATAAAATTGTTTTAAAAACAACACAATGCAACTTTGGATAAAGCCAATCTTATGGCCTCAACTTTTCTGTCCGAGATTTGCATGATCTTCATGAATTTTTCTATAGATCATCATATACTTTCACTTTTTTCCCCAAATTTTCAACAATTAAACTCAAAATAGAGCTTATTTCGAAGGTTTCTCTAAAACCAAATTATATTATTTTGGGATCTTTAATGAAATCGAATCTTCATATCCATCTCCTAAGGATCTTACCTTCAATAGTACTTGATCTTCTTCAAGAATACCCACCCATAATTCAACTCAAACTATGAATTAAAAGTATATGAAAATGATCCTTCCCTAAAATTAAAATAAAACAAAGGGATTGAATGTCTCCAACCCAATTAGATCAACTGAAGAAGGCCTAAGCTCTATAACAAACACAAGGATGTGATCATCATAGATTTAGGAATTGTGATCAAATTTTCAACCTTGGGTCAACCAAATCAAAATGTTCAAGTAAAATAAATCTAAGGGATGATAAAACCCTAGATGAAGTTTGGGAGAAAGTTTCAAAACCTAAGAACCTAAGAACACACTCACAATTTCATACAGCAGTTATCTTCAACTTGATTACAAGAGGAAGCGTAATAGGATATTTATAGAGAAATCCTACTAATCTACCTAAAACCTAATTGGAATATTAAAGACATAATTAACCCTTTAATAGAGTTTAATTACAAAGCTTGGATAAAAAGAAACAAAAATTAATAGCTAAATTATCCATTCGGTGATGTTACTCTGGGACCTACTGGGGACGGTAGGGTGGGAGCCACCATGGTTGGTAGGCAGTCTTTCAAACTCCATTTTCTACTCGAGAGCTACCAGGATCGTTAAGGTGGGAGCAAACCGTCACTGGTAGGCACTGGTTTTCCTTTTTCCTTCTTCTGTTATCTATGATGACCGGGAACTTCTAGTTTGATTCCGTTGAGATTCTTAGGACTTTAGTGTGTCTTGGAAGTCTTGTAAACTAGCATTCAATTTGAATTCGGAATTCCTCATTTTGAAGCTTTCAACCATGATGTCTTCAATCTTCTAATGCAACTAGTTGCTCTTCCGAAAATTGTTGAATGGTCCTTTGTCGATTTCATATCATTCAGATAATAGCTAAAAGAGTGTAGCCAGATTGATCCTTTCAAGTTTCTATAGAGAACAATTGAAGTTGTTCCTCAGCAAGAAAAACAAGTTCTTCGCAACATCCACGTAATCTATAAGAAAAGACACGACATCGGCAGCAAAATAGATTGTCAAATGGATTTGAAGCCGCATCAAGATCCTTGTCAAGATATGACTCTGCGATCAGATTGCATGTATAATTTACAGCTTTTAATTGATCTTATCGCTCCTCGACTTTGAAGCTAATTCATCCATGGGTCTTAAGTTAGTATTTGTTATTTATCAAAAAGAGTAATGGTAATAATTAATGATATTGAATGAATATATAATAAAGAGAGAGAACTCTTTTGCGAGCTCAAAATTTGTTCACAATGCACTGAATTTCAATGTGTTCTTAAACATTATATCTACACATGCATGCACATACACCGGAAAAAATTATATTTTTACGAAGATATTGAAAAGGTATTTTAGTTTAAGAAATCGAAAAACAAGTGCTTCTCGTACATTGCTCCACTTGGATGATGCAATATTGCCTCAAACATATTAGTGACTTAATTTGGCATTCATCTTGTCTGATCACTGATTATTTTTTAAAAGAAAGAAGTAGCCTTCAGAATGACATTTCATGTGAAGAATAGGAAAGCAGAAATCTCCTGAAGGTTTCTGACATTTCAACAATGTCTTGAAGTTGTAGAAGGAAAGAAAAAAGATAAAGGCTCTATTTGGATTAGATTTTATTTGAAAGGAGTGTATTCTTTCCTTCTTGAGATTTGTGATGTTTAAATAGTTTAAGAGAAAAGATGTGGGTCCCTGTGAGTCCGAGAGTGTGAAAATTCAAAAGAATTTTAGGAAAGAAGCCAAACCAAATGGAGTGAAAGATTGCCTACTCAGATTAAAAACAAATAGATAATTAAAATAAAAAAGAAATGAAGAATTTTCCCGGTAACATATGTTGCTATGCTTATAAGCTTTTAGGTGTGGTAATAGTTTACTAGTGTACTCCCCAAGGTATTCACGCTTTGCAATAACATTCTTAAGGATTTTTCCTCAGCCAGATAAATTAGAAATCCTACGTATAACCCTCTGTTGTTGTTTATAGAGAAACATCATATGCATGCATTAATACTTATCCCTTCAAAACTATTAGTTATTTCATTCGGCATTTGTCTTGTCTGATCATTGATTTTTTTATGACAAAGAAGGGGCCTTAAAAAGGACATTTCATGTGAAGAATAGGAAAGAAGAAATATCTAGAAGATTTCTGATATTTCCAACAATGTCTCTAAGTTGTAAAAGTAAAAAAAAAACAAATAAAGATTGTTGACAAAGATCAAGAAAAAACAAATAATAAAAATGAAAAGGAATTGAAGAATTTTCACGGTCATATATCTTGCAACACTTATTAGCTTCCCGATGTCGAATAAGCTCACTAGTGCATTCCTCAAGGTATTCATGCTTTGAAACACTATTCTTAAGGACTTATCCCCATCCGTATAAATAAGAACTCCCAAGTATAACCCTCTGTTGTTGTATATGGAGAAAAATCATACCAATGAGGATCACATTCTCAATCTGCCACAATGTACATTGATAACTTCGGCTCATGACTTCCTTTGCCATGGGATCTAGCTTAAGAGAGCCCCTAAAAATAGTGTGGGCGACGTTAATCCTTTTAGGTTTATGAGATCAAAATTGAAGTTGTTTCTCAGCAGAAAATATAAGTTCTTGTGAACATCCATTTAATCTACGATCAAAGGCATGACACCTGCAGCAAAATAGATTGTCAAATGAATCTAAAGCCACATCAAGATCCTTTTCAATATAAGACTCCATTCAAATTGCTTTTATAGTTTACTGATTTTAATTTATCTTCATACCTTGCCTCAATTTCCTAGCTTATTCATCCATGGTTCTTAAGTTAGTATGGGTTCTTTACAAAAATTAAACACTTAAAATTCATTGAGTATTGAATGAGTATATAATTAAGCGAGAGAACTCATTTGTGAACTCAGATTTGTTTCCAATGCATTGAATTTCAATCTGTTCTTAAAATTTAATCTACAAATGCATACACGTTGACCAAAAAAAATTATATTTATTCAATGATATTGAAAAGGTATTTTAATTTCTAAACTTAAAAACAAGTGTTTCTTGCACGCTACTCCACTTAGATGACACAACATCGCTTCAAAAATATTGGTGACCTCATTAGTCATTCGTCTTATCTGATCACTGATTTTTTTTTTTAAAGTAAGAAGTGGCCTTCAAAAGGACATTTTATGTGAAGAATAGAAGAGAAGAAATTTCTTTTTGATATCTCCACAATGTCTTGAAATTGTATCAGAAAAGAAAAAGGCAAAGATTGTCGACTAAGATAAAGAAAAACAGATAACTAAAATTAATTAGAAATAAATAATTTCACAGTCATATATCTTGCCATGCTTATCAGCTTCTCAGTGTGGCATCAGTTCCCTAGTGCACTCCCCAAGGAATTTTATACTTGCCAATACTATTCATAGGGATTTCTCCCCAACCAAATTAATTAGAACTCCCAAATATAACCCTTTGTTGCATTTTATGGAGAAACATCATATTCTTCCATTCATACTCTTTCCTACATTAGAAAAAAAGTACCAGAAGTGTCATTACTGCAACTGATACACTAATTTCAGAAAACATAAGGATCACATTCCCAATCTGCCACAGAGGATAATTAATGACTTTTGCTTACAACTTCCTTTGCCATGAGATATAGCATTAGAGACCAGCTAGAAATAGTGTTGGCCATGTTGAACCTTTCTGGTTTCTGGAAAGCACAATTGAAGTTTTTTCTTAGCTGGAAATACAAGTTCTTGTCAACATCCATGTAATCTACAATCAAAGACACGACACCCACTACAAAATATATTGTCAAATGAATCTAAAGCCACCTCGAGATCCTTGTCAAGATATGACTCTCCATTAAGATATCTAGTAGAATTGACTGTTTTTAATCGATCTTTGTATCTTGGCTCAACTCTCTAGCTAATTCATCCATGGTTCTTAAGTTTGTATGGGTTCTTTAGAAAAAAAAAAGTAAATGCTAAAAATTCAATGAGTATTGAATGAATATATAATAAAGAGAGGGAACTCATTTGTTAGCTCAAATTTGTTAATAGTGCATTGAATTTCCATGTGTACTTAAACTTTATATCTACGCACACACCCAAGTGCAGAAAAAAATTATAGTTATGTAGAGATATTGAAAAGGTATTTTAATTCCTAAATTGAAAAAAAGTGATATTCGCGCATTGCTCCACTGGCAAGATGTATCGCTTAAAAAATATTACTGACTTCATGAGGCATTCATCTTGTCTGAGCATTCATATTTCTTAAGACAGAAGTTTCCTTCAAAAGGACATTTCATGTGAAGTATAGGAGAGAAGAAATTACTAGAACATTTTTTATATTTCTATCAATGACTCGAAGTTGTAAAAGAAAAGAGAAGGATAAAGATTGTCAACACGAATCAAGAAAAACATATAACTAAAATTAAATAGAAACGAAGAATTTTCACTGTCATATCTTGCCACGCTCATCACCTTCCTTGTGCGGCATCAATTCCCTAGTGCACTCCCCAAGGTATTCATAGTTGGCAACACTATTCTTAAGGATTTCTCTCCAGTCATTTAAATAAAAACTGCCAAATACAACCCTTTGTTGTTGTTGTTGTTTATGGAGAAACATTGTATTCATCCATTTATACTTATCCCCTCTTTGGAAAATAGTACGAGTGTCATCATTGCAACTGATACACAAATTTCGGCAAACATAACGATCACATTCTCAATCTGCCACAAAGGACATTGACGACTTTAGCACACAACTTCCTTTTCCATGGGATATAGCTTTAGAGACCAGCCAGAAGTAGCATTGGCCATGTTGATCCTTCTCGATTTCTGGAGAGCACAATTGAAGTTGTTCCTCAACAGAAAACACAAGTTCTTGTGAATATCCATGTAATCACATATCTTGAATAATTTACTGTTTTAATTGATCTTTATATCTTGCCTCGACTTTGTAGCTATTCCATTCATGGTTCTTAAGGTAGTATGGATTCTTTAAAAAAAGGCTAAAGATTCAATGAGCATTGAATGAATATATAATAAAGAGAGGAAACTCATAGGTGAGCTCAAATTTCTTCACAAGGCATTGAATTTCAATTTGCACTTAAGCTTTACATCTACACACGAACGCACGTGCAAGAAAATAAATTATATTTATGCAAAGATATTGAATAGGTATTTTAATTTCTAAACCAAAAAAATAAGTGCTTCTCATGCATTACTTTACTTGAATAAGGAACATCCGTTCAGAAATATTAGTGACTTTATAAGGCATTTGTCTTATCTCGATCACTTAAATTTTTTTAAGAAAAAAGTGGTCTTCAAAATGTCATTTCATGTGAAAAAGAGGAAAGAAGAAATTTCTAGAACTTTTTTTATATTCCCAACAATGCCTTGAAGTTGTAAAAGAAAAGAGAAAGATAAAGCTTATCAACAACAGATCAAGAAAAACTAATAACTAAAATGAAATTGAGGTAAAAGATTTTCATGGCCATATATCTTGCCACACTTGTCTTCTTCCGGGTGTGGCATCAATTCCCTAGTGCACTCCCCAAGGTATTCATGCTTGGCAACAGTATTCTTAAGGATTTCTCTCCAGCCATATAAATAAGAACCGCCATATAGAACCCTTTGTTGTTGTTTATGGAGAAACATCATATTCATCCATTCATACTGATCCCCTCTTTCGAAAAGAGTACCAGGAGGTCATCATTGCAACTGATACAATAAATTCGGCTAACATAATGATCACATTCCAAATCTGTCACAAAGGACATTGACAACTTCGGCCCAGAACTTCCTTTTCCATGGGATATAGTTTTAGAGACCAACTACAAGCAGTGGTAGCCACGTTAATCCTTTTCAGTTTCTGGAGAGCATAGTTGAAAATGTTTCTCAGCAGGAAATACAAGTTATTGTGAACATCCATGTAATCTACAATCGAAGACACAACACCGATTGTAAAATAGATTTGTCAAATGAGTCTAAAGCCACCTCTAGATCCTTGCTAAGATATGACTCTATATTCACATATCTTGAATAATTTACTGTTTTTAGTTCATCTTCGTATCTTGCTTGAACTTTGTAGCTATTTCATTCATGGTTCTTAAGGTAGTATGGGTTCTTTAAAAAAAATAAACGCTAAAAATTCAATGAGTATTGAATGAATTTATAATAAAGAGAGGGAACTCATTTGTGAGCTCAAATTTCTTCACAAGGCATTGAATTTCAATTTGCGTTTAAGCTTTAAATCTACACACGCATGCACATGCAAGAGAATAAATTATATTTATGCAAAGATATCGAAAAGGTATTTTAATTTCTAAGCCAAAAAGCAAGTGCTTGTCTGCATTACTCTACTAGGATAATACAACATCGCTTCAGAAATATGAGTGACTTCATTAGGCATTTGTGTTGTCTGATCACTGAATTCTTTTAAGAAAGAAGTGGCCTTATGTCATTTCATGTGAAAAGGAGGAAAGAAGAAATTTCTTGAACATTTTTTTTCATATTTCCAACAGTTCCTTGAAGTTGTCAACAAAAGAGAAAGATAAAGCTTGTCAACTCAAATAAAGAAAAACAGATAACTACAATTAAATTGAAGTAAAGAGTTTTCACGACCATATATCTTACCACGCTTATCAGCTTCGGTGTGGCATCAGTTCCCTAGGCACTCCCCAATGTATTCATGCTTTGCAACACTAATCTTAAGGATTTCTATGCATCCAGATAAATTAGAACTCCCAAATATACCCATTTTGTTCTTATTTCGAGAAACATCGTATTCATTCATTCATAGTTGTCCCCTCTTTGGAAAAGAGTACCAGGAGTGTCATCATTTCAACTATAACATTAATCTCGACCAACATAAGCATTACATTCCCAATCTTCACAAAACACATTGACGACTTCGGTTCACGGCTTCCTTTGCCATGGGATAAACGTTGATGATCGTCATTTTCTAACTAAGTTTTAAACCCAATACTCGCAAGTGCACAAGATCAATGTAATACGGAAGTATAAGGGTATCGAACAACAGAGAAAGGCTTAACTACTAAAATTATTATCTTCCTAAATTAATTTTATAAAAAGAAGAATCAAATTTTGTTATCTAAGAATTATTACTAAAATAATTAAAACTAATGAATAAAATAATTAAATTAAAGATAACAGGAGCTTAACCAAAGAAGATGATTTAGAACCTTGAATCCACCACTAACCTATATAACAATAATTTAATTCTATTCACGAGAAAAGATTAAACATTTATGTGGTGATCTAGGCTACAAGCTTCGATTCACTAAAGAAATATATTGTATTTAAATGCATGACATAATCCATCCAACCATTAGCATGACTTATTCATTCCTATGCCATAAATCATCTAAAATTAGCATGAACTATTCAATTCTAAAACCCACAATATACTTGCAAAAATTACATATCTCTCATACTCAAGACTGCAAGAATTAAGCATGGATAAAAATATCAATTAACCCAAATAATTATTCTACAAGAACAACCACAAAGAATTAATTGCATCAAACCAATAACATCCCAAGATATGCAATCACATAAATAATAGAATAAATCTCCCAAAAATAAAATAAACCAAAGTCACATGGCTAGGGTTTCATCAAGATTCTAAAAATAAATTTAGTTCATGGCTAAAGGGAAAGAAGGAACCAATTTCTTGGAGTAGATCATGGCTTTCTTCTTCTCCAAGTTGCCACAGTTCTTCTCCGTTTTTCTCTTCTTGTGTGGCTCTTCTATATATAGACAAAAGAGAAGAAAAGTCCTAAACCTAAAAGGATTCAACTAAAATCCTAATCCTTAAAGGATTCTATTAAAGTTTTAATCCTAATCCTTAAAGGATTCAAATACTGCAACTTCCCCTCACCAAATTTAATATGGAATCTTTATTTTCCATTCTTTTTTTAGAAATCAGCACAAAGATAAATAAAATAAATTAAATATAATAATTATTACTAATAAAAAAATAAAATATTTTCAAAGGCTAATAATTAAAACTTAATGTGTTTATTTGTGCTAAAAATCGACTCTATCAACTCCCCCACACCTAAGTTTTTCTAGTCCTCAAGCAAAAATTAAAAAAAAAAAAAGAAAAAGAAAAACTAACTAGCCACTTTCATAGGACTCACGATTGCACTTAGCATGTGCAACAAGCCCTTTAAACCCCTAAGTTACCCCTAGTGGACGAGTATGGTCTCGTGAGGGTTTGCAAACGACGGACCCACAAAGTCAAAATAAACAACAAACTTTAGAAAAGATCGAGAATAGCCCAAATTAAGTACCCTCCATCAATATCTCAAGCTTACCAAGACAAATACTCTTCCTTTCATTTTTAAACTTAAGTAAACAAACAAATATTCAATTATCTCTCATAACTAATGCAAAACTTGTGTAATGTGTGATCGTGGTCATCAGAGAGTATGAAATAAATACTAAATAAAATTTTCAAATTACATTTAGAGAACAAATCTCAGCAAGAGTTCATTCCGTAGGCTTATTCTTCGTACCTTATCTCCACTAATCAAGGATTCTCAACTCAACTCAGATCAGGTAGGACTTTAAAGCTTGTAATGTAAGGTTAGGGCATTGGTTATCAAGTGAAGGTAAGGAATTCAAAATCAAAGAAAAGAGAGCTTACAAAGAAGATGGATACTTTAAATTTCGACAAACTTTCTAACTTTGTTTTTGCTCCCCCTTTTTTTTTTTTTTTTCTCAGTAATACATTCACCAACTACCATCTTCTTTTGCTCAAAATTTTATCATTTAAGGCCATTCTTTTTCTTACATTTATAAATTCGGGCCTCTTGAATTTTTTTCCTTTGCACCTTATGACTTGTAACAATCATGTATCAACTTTTCTTTCTTATCTCTTTTTTTTTTTTTTTTTTTTTTTTTTTTTTTTTTATAGCTCAATACATTTGTTTTTTTTTTTTTTTGCAGCACAACAAGTCATATATTTTTTTCTTTTTCTTCTCTCTTTTGTCAAATAACTTATTCTCTTTACATAACACCCAAACAACAACCCATCCTTGAAGCACAAGTTAGAAGTTTGCATTAAGCTCTCTACAAAATTAAGGGTTAATATTTAAGTGGTTTAAAGAAAGATATAACATTTAGGCTCAAAAGGGTACGAAGGTAAAAAATTATGAAATTTGGTAAGCTTGAAAGGCACAAACGATTCAAAGAAGGCCTATGACCATCGTCTCTGAGTCAAATAAGGAAAACCTTTCTATTTCGCCTCAAGAGGTACTCAAATAAGTTCTAGATGTAGGGAAGAGATTCATCAACTTTATGTAACTCAAAAATAATGTAAAGGATTTAGTAAATACTAACAATAACCCATGTGCTCAAGTGTAAGTCATGCAAAAGTTATAACAAATATAGAACATAAGTCCGTCACCCTACTTAAAAACAAGAAATAAGTACTTTTCTCAACTCATTCAAGACATTTTTAATGGAACTCAAAAAGAATCATCCTTTAAGTGAAATCATATTTTTGATTTTTTTTAAATAATGTAGAAAAATAAATAGAATTAAAAAAATTTTAAAAAAAATAATTGAACAAGAAATACGAGAAAAAAAAACCAAAATACTAAAAAAATAGTAGATATCAGAATAAAAGCATTTTGTCCCCCACACCTAGACCCAACATTGTCCACAATGTGATAAAAGAGTACCAAGAGTAGAGAAGAGACAAAGAAAAGAACAATACAACCTGGTAGAAGAGGCAGTATTAATGCATATCTGCAAGAGTAGTAAACAATCTCTGTAATCTCCATGGTAATGATAAGTTGTTTTATTACCCTAAAAAACAAACATTTCATACCTTTCTACCAATCAAGTGGAATAAAAAATAAATAAATAAAATAAAATAAAAATATAAAAATAAAATAAATAAAATAAAATTTGTGTTGCCTCCCAAAAGCGCTAATTTTAAAGTCTTCAGCCAGACTCCCTAATTCTTTTGTATTCAGCCAGGATCTATTTCTCTCATATTAAGCTCATGATTCACAATCAAAGAAGAGTTTTCAAGTGGGGCAATGCAGGCAAGATTAGAATTATCATTTTCAGTGCAGATCAGGTTTTCTTTCTCAATAAAAGTGTAATCTTTTGAACACATTAAAGGTAGATTTTCTTCAATTAATTCGTCATTTACATCTACCAAATAGCAATCATAATTATCTTCTATAGAAGGTTGTGAAGAAGTTTTAAAAATATTTAATCTAACCCTCATATTCATTACAGAGACATCCATAACCCCAGTTCTACAATTAATAGTGGCGTCAGCAGTAGCCAAGAAGGGACCAACCTGGAATAATGGGAATATGATTTTGAGAAGATCTACCAGGTTCCATATCTAGGACTACAAAGTCTACAGGGAAGACACCTTTATCAATTTGAACTAGAACATTATCTATCCTTCCCCTAGGTACCTTGATAGACCTATCAGCTAATTGTAAGGTCATATCAGCTGGTTGCAATTCTCCTAATCCTAACTCTTCATAAACAGAGTATGGAATCAAATTAACACTAGAACCTAAATCTAAGAGTGCCCTATCTATTTTATGATTACCAATAAGACATGAGATAGTAGGGACACCAGGATCTTTATATTTAGGTGGAGTGTTATATTGCAAAATAGAGCTCACTTGTTCAGTTAGGAAGATTTTCTTAGAAACACTGGTTTTAGATTTTCTTTTAAAAGTACACATGTCTTTAAGAAATTTTGCATAGGATGGGACTTGCTTAATAACCTCTAAAAGTGGAAGATTAATTTTAACTTGTTTGAGAGTTTCTAAAATATCTTCCCTTTTATTATCCTTTCTAAGATATGGGGGAGGCAATAAAGCTTCTGGATAAGGAAACTTTGGTTTATATCAAGCCGTAGGAGATGATTCTAGAGTCTTAAAATTAGAGGAAGAAGCTAGTTCCTTCTCTATCTTCCTTTCAATTTTAGTCACAGAAATTCCCTTGGTTTCATTATTATTTGACTCACTATCTTTAATAGGTTTCCCTACTTTATTATCTACCAATTTCCCATTTCTAATAGTAATTACAGCTTTAGCTTGCTCATGGTAACTAGCTCTAGGATTCTCTATTGGATGACTAGGAAGCTTACCCTCATCTCTTCTACTTATTGCATTAGCTAGTTGCCCTATTTGAGTTTCTAACTTAGCAATAGATTGAGTTTGTGAATCTAGAATTTGTGTCATAGATTCTAAACCTTTCAAAGCAGATAAGACTTTTTCTTCAAACATAGAATTTCCACTTTGAAGAGGGTAAGGAGGTACATACCTTTGACATTGAAAACCAAGGGGAGTAGTCATACCAGATTGTCTGTTTTGTTGATATTGTTGTTGGCCTAATTGAACTTCCCCTCCTTGTTGCCTCCAGGAGAAATTAGGATGATTTCTCCAGCCTGGATTGTACATGTTTGAATATGGGTCATTCTGTCTGTGAAATCCTTGGGTTGCATTGACTTGTTCCTGCACAAATTTTGGAAATAGTGAAGCACTAGGACAGTCATAGATAACATGAGAAGGACTAAAGCAAATTGCACAAACACTTTGCACATTAGTAGAATTAGTAGGCAATGTATTCAAAGCTAATAATTGATCAAATTTTTTAGATAAAGCATCAACTTTCACAGAAAGATCAACATTTTGAGAAACTTCAAACATTCCTCTATTTCCTATTTGCCTAGATGTACCTACTCGTGAGGAGGTGGCGTGTTGTTGTGAATTATCACTCAAATTTTCAAATAAATCCCATGCCTCATCTGCAGTTTTATGAAGAAAGGTACTACCACAAGAGGAATCAACCATTTGGCAATTTCTCTCATCTAATCCTGAATAAAAGCTTTGTATTGGCTGTGATTTAGGGACTTCATGGTGAGGGCAACTACGAAGAAGTTCTTTAAATCTCTCCCAACTCTCATGAAATTGTTCATTATTTTGTTGGGAAAAAGTAGTGATTTCTCTCCTTAACCTTGTAAGTTTACCCATAGGAAAAAAATTTTTTAGAAATTCCCCAGACATCTCAGCCTAAGTACCTATTCTCTCACGTGTGTGCAACCAATGTTTAGCCTTATCCTTCAAAGAAAAAGGAAAAAGGCGTAATCTAATAGCATCATCACTTACATTAGGCAGTTTAAAAGTAGAACAAATTTCTAAAAACTCATCAATATGCTTATAAGGATTTTCAGAATCAAGCCCATAAAAAGATGGTAAGATTTGAATAGTAGAAGCTTCGATTTCAAAGTGGTTAGCCTCAATTTCAGGTAGTCTATTACATATTGGTGAATTATAAGTGTTAGGAGTAAAATACTCCCTTAATGCTCGTGGATTTTCAGCCATTTTAATCTGACAAGTGTTAGAAATTTTTCCTTGTGCTCTAAGTGCCTTAAGTGTACGCTCTATCTCAGGATCAAATTCTTTCAAATCAACAGAGAGCGAACGATGACCATGCATTAATAAACAAATTCAAGGAAGAAGAAAAAAAAAATTTCTACAAATAATAATAAAGAATAAATTTCTAAATGGAAAATACAAAAAAAAATAATAATAATAAATAAAAAATGAAGACAACTAAGAAAACAATAAAAAAAAATCTTGTTTTTTTTAGAAATAAATAAAATCAAAATAAATAAAATAAAAAAATATTAACAAATTTAGGAGAGAATAACACAAGCAATTAATTCAACCTTTCCCCGGCAACGGCGCCAAAAACTTGATCGGGATTTTCTAACTGAGTTTTAAACTCAATACTCGCAAGTGCACAAGATCAATGTAATACGGAAGTATAAGGGTATCGAACCACAGAGAAAGGCATAACTACTAAAATTATTATCTTCCTAAATTAATTTTATAAAAAGAAGAATCCAATTTTGTTATCTAAGAATTATTACTAAAATAATTAAAACTAACGAATAAAATAATTAAATTAAAGATAACAAGAGCTTAACCAAAGAAGATGATTTAGAACATTGAATCCACCACTAACCTATATAACAATAATTTAATTCTATTTAGGAGAAAAGATTAAACATTTATGTGGTGATCTAGGCTACAAGCTTCGATTCACTAAAGAAATATATTGTGTTTAAATGCATGACATAATCCATCCAACCATTAGCATGACTTATTCATTCCTATGACATAAATCATCTAAAATTAGCATGAACTATTCAATTCTAAAACCCACAATATACTTGCAAAAATTACATATCTCTCATACTCAAGACTACAAGAATTAAGCATGGATAAAAATATCAATTAACCCAAATAATTATTCTACAAGAACAATCACAAAGAATTAATTGCATCCAACCAATAACATCCCAAGATATACAATCACATAAATAATAGAATAAATCTCCCAAAAATAAAATAAACCAAAGTCACATGGCTAGGGTTTCATCAAGATTCTAAAAATAAATTTAGTTCATGGCTAAAGGGAAAGAAGGAACCAATTTCTTGGAGTAGATCATGGCTTTCTTCTTCTCCAATTGAAAGTCCCTGCATCTCTTCTCTTTTTTTCTCTTCTTGTGTGGCTCTTCTATATATAGACAAAAGAGAAGAAAAATCCTAAACCTAAAAGGATTCAACTAAAATCCTAATCCTTAAAGGATTCTATTAAAGTTTTAATCCTAATCCTTAAAGGATTCAAATACTGCAGCTTCCCTTTACCAAATTTAATATGGAATCTTTATTTTCCATTCTTTTTTTAGAAATCAGCACAAGGATAAATAAAATAAATTAAATATAATAATTATGACTAATAAATAAATAAAATATTTTCAAAGGCTAATAATTAAAACTTAAGGTGTTTATTTGTGCTAAAAATCGACTCTATCAACCATCCTTTTCAATTTCTGGAGAACATAAATAGTGTTCTTTTTTAGCAGGAATACAAGTTCTTGTGAACATTCATGTAATCTACAATCAAAGACACGATACCGCTAGCAAAATAAATAGCCAAATCAATCTCAACCCACCTCAAGATCCTTGTCAAGATATGACTCTCATTCAGATATCTTGAATAGTTTACTATTTTTTAAAAATCTCGTATTCTTGCCTCGAGTTCGTAGCTAATTCATCCGTGGTCCTTAAGTTAGTATGGTTTTCTTTAAATTAAAAAGTAAACACTAAAAATTCAATGAGTATTGAATGATATATATAATAAAGAGAGGGAACTCATTTGTGAGCTTAAATTTGTTCATAGTGCATTTGATTTCAATGTGGTCTTAAACTTTCCATTTACATACAAACGCACGTTTATGGAAAAAAAAGATATTTAAGAAAAGATATTGAAAAAGTATTTTAATTTCTAAACCGGAAAACAGTGCTTCTCGTGCATTGCTCCACTTGGATAATTCAACATCGCTTTGAAAGTATTAGTTACTTCATTTGCCATTCATCTTGTCTTATCATTGATTTTTTTTAAGAAAGAAACGCCTTCGATTAGACATTTCATGCAAGAATAGGAGAAAAGAGATTTTTTGAAGGTTTCTATTTTTTCTAACAATGTCTTGATGTTGTAAATGGAAAGAAAAAGATAAAGATTGTTGACTCAGATCAAGAAAAATAGATATTAAAAATTAAAAAGAAATTAAAAATTTTAATAGTCATATATCTTGCCATGCTTCTCAGGTTCCTCGTATGGCATTAGTTCCCCAGTGCACTCCCTAAGTTATTCATGCTTTGCAACACTATTCTTAGGGATTTCTCCCAAGCCAGATAAATAAGAACTACCAAATATAACTCTTTGTTGTTATTGCTTATGGAGAAACATTATATTCATGCATGCATACTTATCGCCCCTTCAGAAAAGTTTGACAGGAGTGTCATCATTGCAAATGATACAGCAATTTTTGCAACACATAAGGAAGGATTAATTTCCCAATTTTCCCCAAAGGATATTGATGACTTCGGTTCACAACTTCGTTTTCCAGGGGATAGAGCGTTAGAGACCAACCAAAAGTAGTGTTGGTCACATTGATCCTTTTTTGTTTTTGGAGAGCATAATTGAAGTGGTTTCTCAGTAAGATATACAAGTGCTTGTGAACTTTTATATAATCTACAATCAAAGACACGACACTAACAACAAAATAGAATGTTAAATGAATCTAAAGCCACATCAAGATCCTTGAGAGATATAACTCTGTATTTAGATTGCTTGTATCGTATACTACTTTTAACAGTTCATCGTATATTGCCTCTACTTCGTTGCTAATTCATGCATGGTTCTTATGTATGAATTCTTTAAAACAAAAGTAAATGCTAAAGATTATGTATAATAAATAGATAGAACTCTTTTGTGAGCTCAATTTGTTCACAACACATTGAATTTCAATGTGTGTTTAAAATTTTTTTCTACACACGCATGCATGTGCATGAAAAAAAAATATATTTATACAAAGATATTGAGAAGGTGTTTTAATTTCTAAACTGCAAAACAAGTTCGTCTCATTCATTGCTTCACGTAGAGACTTTATTTGGCATTCATCTTGTCTGAGTCATTTTGATTTTTTTTTTTCCAGAAATAAGAAGCCTTGAAAATGACATTTCACATGAAGAGTAGGAAAGAAGAAATCTCTAGAAGGTTTATGATATAACCATCAATGTCGTCATAAAAAAAAAAAGATAATAACTGTCAATTGAGATAAAGAAAAAAACAAATAATTAAAATTAAAAAGAAAAGAAGAATTTTCACGGTCATATATCTTGCCACGCTTAACAGCTTCCCGGTGTGGCATCAGTTTACTAGCGTACGCCCAAAGGTATCCATGCTTTGAAACACTATTCTTAAGGATTTCTTCCCAGCCAGATAAATAAGCACACCCAACTGTAGCTCTTTGTTGTTATTTAAGAAGAAACATTATATGCATGCATTCTTACATATTGCCTTTTGGAAAGGAGTACCAGGAGTGCCATCATAGCAACTGATACAACAATTTCGGCAAACATAAGGATCCTATTCCAAATCTGCCAGAAAGGACATTGATGACATCGGCTCACAAATTCCCTTTCCATGGGGATCTAGCTTTAGAGAGCAGCTTGAAGTAGTTTGGCCACATTGACCCTATTAGGTTTCTGGAGAGCACAATTGAAGTTGTTTCTCAACAGGATATACAAGTTCTTGTGGACATCCATGTAATCTACAATCAAAGACACGACACTAGCAGCAAACTATGCTTTCAAGGTATTCAATAGTTGCTTCAAGATCGTTGTCAAGATATGAATCTCAATTCAAATTTCTTGTATGATTTAAAGCTCTCAATAGATATTTGTATCTTTCCAAGACTTTGTATCTAATTCATCCATGGTTCTTAAGTTAATATGGGGACTTTTATAAAATGAGTAAATACTAACAATTTAATGAGTATTTAATGAATATATAATAAAAAAGAGAGAGCTTTTTGTGAGCTCAAAATTGTTAACAATGCACTGACTTCAATGTGTGCTTACACTTTATATTTACACACGCACGCACATGCACGAAAAAAAGGAATATTTATGCAAAGATATTGAAAGGGTATTTAAATTTCTAAACAGAAAAGAGTGCTTCTCGTGCCATGCTCCACTTGGATAATGCAACATAGTTTCAAAAATATTAGTGACTTCATTTGGCATTCATCTTGTCTGATCATTGATTTTTTTTAAAAGAAAGAAGAGGCCTTCAAAAGGACCTTTCATGTGATCAATAGGAAAGATGAAATCTCTAGCAGATTTCTAATATTTTTAACCATGTCTTTAACTTGTAAAAGGAAAGAAAAAGATAAAGATTGTCGACATATATCAAGAAAAAACAGATATTTAAAATTAAAAAGAAATGAAGAATTTTCACAGAGATATACCTTGGCACATTTATTAGCTTCCTAGCATGGGATCAGTTCACTAGTACACTCCCCAAGGTATTCATGCCTTGCAACATTATTCTTAAGGTTTTATCCCTAGCCCGATTAATGAGAACTCCCAAATATAACGCTTTGTTGTTGTTTATGTAGAAACATTATATTCATGCATTCATATTTATCGCCTCTTTGGAAAAGAGCATCAAGAGTGCCATCATTGCAACTGATACAGTAATTTTGACAAATATAATGATCACATTATCAATCTACCACAAAGGACATTGTCGACTTCGGCTCACAACCTTTGCCATGAGATCTAGCTTTAGAGATCAACAAGAAGGAGAATGGGCAACATTGATACTTCTCGATTTCTGCATAACACGATTGAAGTTGTTTCTCAGCAATAAATACATGTTCTTGTGAACATCTTGTAATCTAAAATCTAAGACACGCCACCGTAGCGAAATGGATTGTCAAATAAACCTAAAGCCATATCAAGATCCTTGTCAAGTGATGACTTGGTATTTAGATTGCCTGTATCGTTTACTACTTTTAATGTTCTTCATGTCTTGCCTTGACTTCATAGCTAATTCATCCATGGTTCTTAAGTTAGTATGGGTTCTTTAAAGAAAAGAGTAAATTCTAACAATTGAACGAGTATTGAATGAATATATAATAAAGTTAGAGAACTCCTTTTCGAGCTCAAATTTCTTAACTATGCATTGAATTTCAATGTTTGTTTAAACTTTATATCTATACACGCTCGCACATGCACAAAAAAAATTATATTTAGTCAATGATATTGAAAAGTTATTTTAATTTCTAAAGCGAAAAACAAGTGCTTCTCATGCATTGCTCCACTTGGATGATGCAACATCGCTTGAAAAACATTAGTCACTTCATTTGGCATTCATCTTATCTAATCAGGGGCCTACATAAGGATATTTCTTGTGAAGAATAGGAAAAAAGAGATCTCTAGAAGATTTCTTATATTTTCAACAGTATATTTCGGTTATAAAGGAAAGAAAAAATAAAGATTGTCGACTCAGATCAAGAAAAAGGAGATACTTAAAATTAAAAGGAAGTGAAGAATTTTCACAGTTATATATCTTGCCTGCCTATTAGCTTCCGGATGTGGTATCTACTCACCAATGCACTCCCCAAGGTATTCATACTTTGCGACATCTTTCTTAAGGATCTCCCCTAGCCAGATAAATCAGAACTCCCAAGTATAATCCTTTGTTGTTGTTTATGGAAAAACATTATATTCATGAAGTCATACTTATCGCCTCCTTGGAAAAGAGTTCAAGGAGTGCCATCATTGCAGCTGATACAACAATTTCAGCAAACATAAGGATCACCTTCCCAATCTACTACAATGGACATTGATTACTTCAGCTCACGACTTCCTTTACCTCGGGATCTAGCTCTAGAGACTAGCAGAAGTAGTGTTGGCCACCTCGATCCTTTTTGGTTTTTGGAGAGAACAATTGAAATTGTTTCTCAGCAAGAAATGCAAGGTCTTGTGAACATCTATGTAATCTACAATCAAACCCCCAACACAGGCAGGAAAATAGACTGTCAAATGAATCTAAAAAGCCACATCAGGATCCCTGTCAAGATATAACACTAAATTCAGACTCTTGCCTCAACTTCATATCTAATTCATCAATAGGTTTTCAGTTAGTGTGGGTTCTTTTAAAAAACAAGAGTAAAAGCTAATAATTCAATGAGTATTTAATGAATATATAATAAAAAGTGAGAATTGTTTTGTGATCTCAAATTTGTTCACAATACATTGGTGTGCTAAAACTTTTTATCTACACATGCACGCACGTTCACAAAAAAAAAAAATATATTTATGCAGAGATATTGAGAAGGTGTTTTAATTTCTATACCAAAAAACATGTGCTTCTCTTGTATTGCTCCACTTAGTTACTCCATTTGGCATTCATCTTGTCTAGTCATCAAATTTTTTTTAAAGAATGAAGTAGCATTTAAAATGACATTTCATGTGAAGAGTAGGAAAGAAGAAATCTCAAGAAGGTTTCTTATATTTCCAACAATGTCTTTAAGTTGTAAAAGGAAAGAAAAAGATAAAGATTTTCTTCTCAGATTAAGAAAAAAGAAAATAACTAAATTTAAAAAGAAATGAAGAATTTTCACAATCTATATCTTGTTGCGCTTATCAGTTTCTCGGTGTGGCATCAATTCACTAGTGCACTCCCATGGTTTTCATGCTTTGCAACACTATTCTTAAGGATGTCTCCCTAGTAGAATAAATAAGAAATCCCAAGTATAACCCTTTGTTGTTATTTATGGAGAAGCATTATATTCGTGCATTCATACTTATCGCCCTTTTGGAAAGGAGTGCCATCATTTTAACTAATACAAGAATTTCGACAAAGTTAAGGATCACATTCCCAATCTGGCACAAAGGACATTGATGACTTCAACTAACAGCTCCCTTTGCCATGGGATCTAGCTTTAAAGACCATGAAGTAGTGTGGGCCACATTTATCCTTTTGAAAATCCATGTAACCTACAATCAATGACACAACACCGACACCAAAATGGATTGTCAAATGAATTTAGAGCCACATCGAGATCCTTGTCAAGATATGACTCTGCATTAGGATTTCTTGTATCATTTACTTCTTTTAATAGATCTTCTTATCTTGCCTCGACTTCGTAGCTAATTCATCCATGGGTGGTAAAGTTAGCATGGGTTCTTTGAAAAGGAAAGAATAAATGCTAACAATTCAATGAGTATTCAATGAATATATAATAAAAGAGAGAAATCATTTTTGGGTTCAAATTTTTTCACAATGCATTGAATTTCAATGTGGGCATAAACTTTTTTATCTACACGCGCACACACATGCACGAAGAAAATTTTGTTTATGCAAAGATATTAAGAAAGTGCTTTAATTTCTATACCAAAAAACAAGTGCTTCTCACGCATTTCTTCCCTTAGTGACTTCATTTGGCCTTCATCTTGTCTGATCATTGATTTTTTTTAATAAAGAAATAAGTAGTCTTCAAAATGAAATTTCATGTGAAAAGTAGGAAAGAAGAAATCTCTAGAAGGCTTTTGATATTTCCAAGAATGTCTTTAAGGTATAAAAAGAAAGAAAAAGATAAAGATTGTCATCTCAGAACATGAAAAGAACAGATGATTAAAATTAAAAATAAATGAAGAATTTTCACGGTCATATATCTTGCCACACTTATTAGCTTCACGGTGTGGCACCAGTTCACTAGTGCACTCCCCAAGGTATTCATGCTTTGCAAGACTATTCTTGCCTATGGCTTTTCCTATTTTAGAGCATTCCTTTATAGCCCAGTTAAGCATCTGTAGAAAGAGCAAGCCTAGTCACTTCAAAGCGCCCAACTACCGAGAACTCTTTCCAGGCATGAACTCCTGAGAGAAAGGTCGTCGAGGTGCCTTGGAAAAAAGGCAAGACTTGGTCAAACAACTAAGACCTTGTGATCAAAGTACTAAGGAAAGGAGATAAGATCTATATATTGATAGATATATGATTGGGTACAAGGAGCGATTCAGCGGTATAATGTTAAGAAGTTCAGGCATATGCTGGTGTTTATGAAGAGTAGCACCTTATGATATTCATGACCAATCGGATCCTAACGTACCGTTCGCTTTGTTTCCCAACCTGTTGTTTCTAAAGACTATCCTCTCTAGGCTAGATGTTGATCTAGCCTACTAGGAGGATAAGGATTTCTCCCCAAATTATAACCCTTTGTTGTTATTTCTGGAGAAACATTATGTTCATGCATTCATACTTATCGCCTCTTTTGAAAGGAGTTCCAGAAGTTCCCTCATTGCAACTGATAGAACAATTTCAAGAAACATAAGGATCGCATTCCCAATTAAAGGACATTGATGATTTTGGCTCGCAACTTCCTTTTTCATGGGATCTAGTGATAAAATTTATTTGTAAATGGATCAAATGCTTCGAATCATAAAATCTTCAATCTCGAGAACTTTTTGCCTTTAAGAAGGGGTTAATTAGCTCCATCCCCAATCAACCATAGGTATACTAAACCTACGACCTCTTGAATTCAAGCAACTAATCTTTCCCGCACACTCTAATTCAACAACAGGTATGCTAAACCTAATGCCTAATTAGTGTTATGAATCTTTTTGTGCAAAGATCAAATCTTCAACTAAGCCTCCGAAGGATCTTTACCTTCAATAGGACTTGATCTTCTCTCACCCATAATCCAATCCAAACTATGAACAAATGATTATGAAGAAGATCTTTTCCTCCATTGCTAAAAGGACAATGGGGCTTGTTACCCACTACCCAATTAGATCAATTGAAGAAGACCTAAGCTCTAGACAAATCACAAGGATGTGATTATCACAGAATTAGGAATTTTGATCAAATTATAACCCTTGGATTAACTTAATCCAAGTATTCAATAAAATCAATCTGTGGAATGATCAAACCCAAGATGAGGTTCAAGAATAAAGCCTCAAAACTTAAGAACCCTGTGAGAATACTCTCAATTTTCATATATCATCAAAGTTGAATACAAGTAGGCGATAGATGCATATTTATAATGTTAGGGCTAATTCTTATGTTTATCATTGGCTTAAGGCTCTAAAAGACCAATTAAATCCTTAATTAAAAATAAAAATAGAGTTTAAACATTAAAAACCAACAAAAATAACACAGTGTTCACAATCACCAGGACCTTACTGCCGACGGTAGCATCTACCATACCGTACGCGTTAGGTCTTTAGCCAACAAGTCCAATTTGGGTAGAAGCCTACCGAGTACGGTAGGTATAGGGCCTACTGTCAATGGTAGGCTCTATTTTTGCCTCTCCTTGATTGATTCCTCTTCCAATTTGCTCCACTGATTGCTCCAAGTTTAAGCTTTAAACAATGAGCAACTTAGAACGATCTCCAATATTTTCCAAGCCTCCAATCTTGAACATTTATTCCCTTTTCACAGTTTCTTCAATTGCTATCAATAATCCATGAGCAACCTGATCATCATTCTCTTTAATTCTCTTTGCTCTTGCTTTTGTGATAGGTCTTTGAAAGCTATTTGTCTCCTTGACCATCTTGGTTCATATCATTCCCCCCTCCTAGAAAAGATTTGTCCTCAAATCTTTACCTGCATCAAATGGAGATAAATCAGAAATATGGAAAGTGGCACTAACAAAACAATCACCCAGAAGATCATTCTCATAAGCATTATTATTAAGGTGCTCAAGAACTTGAAAGGGACCATCGCCATGGCTATCTAACTTTGATTTCCTTTGAGAAGGAAAATGTTCCTTTCGAAGATGAACCCAAATCCAATCATCGGGTTCAAAGACTATACGTTTCTTTCCCATGTTCCATTTATCAACAAGCTTCTTGTTTGTAACCTTAATGGCTTCATGAACTTTGGAGTAGGAATATGATCGGGATTTTCTAACTAAGTTTTAAACCCAATACTCGCAAGTGCACAAGATCAATGTAATACGGAAGTATAAGGGTATCGAACCACAGAGAAAGGCTTAACTACTAAAATTATTATCTTCCTAAATTAATTTTATAAAAAAAAGAATCAAATTTTGTTATCTAAGAATTATTACTAAAATAATTAAAATTAACGAATAAAATAATTAAATTAAAGATAACAGGAGCTTAAACCAAAGAAGATGATTTAGAACCTTGAATCCACCACTAACCTACATAACAATAATTTAATTCTATTTAGGAGAAAATATTAAACATTTATGTGGTGATCTAGGCTACAAGCTTCGATTCACTAAAGAAATATATTGTGTTTAAATGCATGACATAATCCATCCAACCATTAGCATGACTTATTCATTCCTATGACATAAATCATCTAAAATTAGCATGAACTATTCAATTCTAAAACCCACAATATACTTGCAAAAATTACATATCTCTCATACCCAAGACTGCAAGAATTAAGCATGGATAAAAATATCAATTAACCCAAATAATTATTCTACAAGAACAACCACAAAGAATTAATTGCATCAAACCAATAACATCCCAAGATATGCAATCACATAAATAATAGAATAAATCTCCCAAAAATAAAATAAACCAAAGTCACATGGCTAGGGTTTCATCAAGATTCTAAAAATAAATTTAGTTCATGGCTAAAGGGAAAGAAGGAACCAATTTCTTGGAGTAGATCATGGCTTTCTTATTCTCCAATTGAAAAGTTGCCACAGTTCTTCTCCCTTTTTCTCTTCTTGTGTGGCTCTTCTATATATAGACAAAAGAGAAGAAAAATCCTATACCTAAAAGGATTCAACTAAAATCCTAATCCTTAAAGGATTCTATTAAAGTTTTAATCCTAATCCTTAAAGGATTCAAATACTGCAGCTTCCCTTTACCAAATTTAATATGGAATCTTTATTTTCCATTCTTTTTTTAGAAATCAGCACAAAGATAAATAAAATAAATTAAATGTAATAATTATGACTAATAAAAAAATAAAACATTTTCAAAGGCTAATAATTAAAACTTAAGGTGTTTATTTGTGCTAAAAATCGACTCTATCAACTCTCCCACACCTAAGTTTTGCTAGCCCTCAAGCAAAAATTAAAAAAAAAAAAAGAAAAAGAAAAACTAACTAGCCACTTTCGTAGGACTCACGATTGCACTTAGCATTTGCAACAAGCCCTTTAAACCCCTAAGTTACCCCTAGTGGACGAGTATGGTCTCGTGAGGGTTTGCAAACGACGTATCCGCAAAGTCAAAATAAACAACAAACTTTAGAAAAGATTGAGAATAGTCCAAATTAAGTACCCTCCATCAATATCTCAAACTTATCAAGACAAATACTCTTCCTTTCATTTTTAAACTTAAGTAAACAAACAAATATTCAATTATCTCTCATAACTAATGCAAAACTTGTGTAATGTGTGATAATGGTCATCAGAGAGTATTAAGTAAATACTAAATAAAATTTTCAAATTACATATAGAGAACAAATCTCAGCAAGAGTTCATTCCGTAGGTCATTCTTCGTACCTTCTCTCCACTAATCAAGGATTCTCAACTCAACTCAGATCAGGTAGGACTTTAAAGCTTGTAATGTAAGGTTAGGGCATTGGTTATCAAGTGAAGGTAAGGAATTCAAAATCAAAGAAAAGAGAGCTTACAAAGAAGATGGATACTTTAAATTTCGACAAACTTTCTAACTTTGTTTTTGCTCCCCTTTTTTTTTTTTTCTCAGTAATACATTCACCAACTACCATCTTCTTTTGCTCAAAATTTTATCATTTAAGGCCATTCTTTTTCTTACATTTATAAATTCGGGCCTCTTGAATTTTTTCCTTTGCACCTTATGACTTTTAACAATCATGTATCAACTTTTCTTTTTTATCTCTTTTTTTTTTTTTTTATAGCTCAATACATTTGTTTTTTTTTTTTTTCAGCACAACAAGTCATATATTTTTTTCTTTTTCTTCTCTCTTTTGTCAAATAACTTATTCTCTTTACATAACACCCAAACAACAACCCATCCTTGAAGCACAAGTTAGAAGTTTGCATTAAGCTCTCTACAAAATTAAGGGTTAATATTTAAGTGGTTTAAAGAAAGATATAACATTTAGGCTAAAAAAGGTACGAAGGTAAAAAATTATGAAATTTGGTAAGCTTGAAAGGCACAAACGATTCAAAGAAGGCCTATGACCATCGTCTCTGAGTCAAATAAGGAAAACCTTTCTATTTCGCCTCAAGAGGTACTCAAATAAGTTCTAGAATGTAGGGAAGAGATTCATCAACTTTATGTTACTCAAAAATAATGTAAAGGATTTAGTAAATACTAACAATAACCCATGTGCTCAAGTGTAAGTCATGCAAAAGTTATAACAAATATAGAACATAAGTCCGTCACCCTACTTAAAAACAAGAAATAAGTACTTTTCTCAACTCATTCAAGACATTTTTAAAGGAACTCAAAAAGAATCATCCTTTAAGTGAAATCATATTTTTGATTTTTTTTTAACTAATGTAGAAAAATAAATAGAATTAAAAAAATTTTAAAAAAAATAATTGAACAAGAAATACGAGAAAAAAAAACCAAAATACTAAAAAAATAGTAGATATCAGAATAAAAGCATTTTGTCCCCCACACCTAGACCCAACATTGTCCACAATGTGATAAAAGAGTACCAAGAGTAGAGAAGAGACAAAGAAAAGAACAATACAACCTGGTAGAAGAGGCAGTATTAATGCATATCTGCAAGAGTAGTAAACAATCTCTGTAATCTCCATGATAATGATAAGTTGTTTTATTACCCTACAAAACAAACATTTCATACCTTTCTACCAATCAAGTGGAATAAAAAAATAAATAAATAAATAAAATATAAATATAAAAATAAAATAAATAAAATAAAATTTGTGTTGCCTCCCAAAAGCGCTAATTTTAAAGTCTTCAGCCAGACTCCCTAATTCTTTTGTATTCAGCCAGGATCTATTTCTCTCATATTAAGCTCATGATTCACAATCAAAGAAGAGTTTTCAAGTGGGGCAATGCAGGCAAGATTAGAATTAACATTTTCAGTGCAGATAAGGTTTTCTTTCTCAATAAAAGTATAATCTTTTGAACACATTAAAGGTAGATTTTCTTTAATTAATTCGTCATTTAAATCTACCAAATAGCAATCATAATTATCTTCTATAGAAGGTTGTGAAGAAGTTTTAAAAATATTTAATCTAACCCTCATATTCATTACAGAGACATCCATAACCCCAATTCTACAATTAATAGTGGCGTCAGCAGTAGCCAAGAAGGGACCAACCTAGAATAATGGGAATATGATTTTGAGAAGATCTACCAGGTTCCATATCTAGGACTACAAAGTCTACAGGGAAGACACCTTTATCAATTTGTACTAGAACATTATCTATCCTTCCCCTAGGTACCTTGATAGACCTATCAGCTAATTGTAAGGTCATATCAGCTGGTTGCAATTCTCCTAATCCTAACTCTTCATAAACAGAGTATGGAATCAAATTAACACTAGAACCTAAATCTAAGAGTGCCCTATCTATTTTATGATTACCAATAAGACATGAGATAGTAGGGACACCAGGATCTTTATATTTAGGTGGAGTGTTATATTGCAAAACAGAGCTCACTTGTTCAGTTAGGAAGATTTTCTTAGAAACACTGGTTTTAGATTTTCTTTTAAAAGTACACATGTCTTTAAGAAATTTTGCATAGGATGGGACTTGCTTAATAACCTCTAAAAGTGGAAGATTAATTTTAACTTGTTTGAGAGTTTCTAAAATATCTTCCCTTTTATTATCCTTTCTAAGATGTGGGGCTGGCAATAAAGCTTCTGGATAAGGAAACTTTGGTTTATATGAAGCCGTAGGAGATGATTCTAGAGTCTTAAAATTAGAGGAAGAAGCTAGTTCCTTCTCTATCTTCCTTTCAATTTTAGTCATAGAAATTCCCTTGGTTTCATTATTATTTGACTCACTATCTTTAATAGGTTTCCCTACTTTATTATCTAGCAACTTCCCATTTCTAATAGTAATTACAGCTTTAGCTTGCTCATGGTAACTAGCTCTAGGATTCTCTATTGGATGACTAGGAAGCTTACCCTCATCTCTTCTACTTATTGCATTAGCTAGTTGCCCTATTTGAGTTTCTAACTTAGCAATAGATTGAGTGTGTGAATCTAGAATTTGTGTCATAGATTCTAAACCTTTCAAAGCAGATAAGACTTTTTCTTCAAACATAGAATTTCCACTTTGAAGAGGGTGAGGAGGTACATACCTTTGACATTGAAAACCAAGGGGAATAGTCATACCAGATTGTCTGTTTTGTTGGCCTAATTGAACTTCCCCTCCTTGTTGCCTCCAGGAGAAATTAGGATGATTTCTCCAGCCTGGATTGTACGTGTTTGAATATGGGTCATTCTGTCTGTGAAATCCTTGGGTTGCATTGACTTGTTCCTGCACAAATTCTAGAAATAGTGAAGCACTAGGACAGTCATAGATAACATGAGAAGGACTAAAGCAAATTGCACAAACACTTTGCACATTAGTAGAATTAGTAGGCAATGTATTCAAAGCTAATAATTGATCAAATTTTTTAGATAAAGCATCAACTTTCACAGAAAGATCAACATTTTGAGAAACTTCAAACATTCCTCTATTTCCTATTTGCCTAGATGTACCTACTCGTGAGGAGGTGGCGTGTTGTTGTGAATTATCACTCAAATTTTCAAATAAATCCCATGCCTCATCTGCAGTTTTATGAAGAAAGGTACTACCACAAGAGGAATCAACCATTTGGCAATTTCTCTCATCTAATCCTGAATAAAAGCTTTGTATTTGCTGCGATTTAGGGACTTCATGGTGAGGGCAACTACGAAGAAGTTCTTTAAATCTCTCCCAACTCTCATGAAATTGTTCATTATTTTGCTGGGAAAAAGTAGTGATTTCTCTCCTTAACCTTGTAAGTTTACCCATAGGAAAATATTTTTTTAAAAAAATTCCCTAGACATCTCAGCCCAAGTACCTATTCTCTCATGTGTGTGCAACCAATGTTTAGCCTTATCTTTCAAAGAAAAAGGAAAAAGGCGTAATCTAATAGCATCAACACTTACATTAGGCAGTTTAAAAGTAGAGAAAATTTCTAAAAACTCATCAATATGCTTATAAGGATTTTCAGAATCAAGCCCATAAAAAGATGGTAACATTTGAATAGTAGAAGCTTTGACTTCAAAGTGATTAGCCTCAATTTCAGGTAGTCTATTACATACTGGTGAATTATAAGTGTTAGGAGTAAAATACTCCCTTAATGCTCGTGGATTTTCATCCATTTTAATCTGACAAGTGTTAGAAATTTTTCCTTGTGCTCTAAGTGCCTTAAGTATACGCTCTATCTCAGGATCAAATTCTTTCAAATCAACAAAGAGCGAACGACGCCATGCATTAATAAACAAATTCAAGGAAGAAAAAAAATTTTCTACAAATAATAAAGAATAAATTTCTAAATGGAAAATATAAAAAAAATAATAATAAAAAATAAAAAATGAAGACAACTCAGAAAACAATCAAAAAAAAATTCTTTTTTTTTTAGAAATAAATAAAATCAAAATAAATAAAATAAAAAAAATATTAACAAATTTAGGAGACAATAACACAAGCAATTAATTCAACCTTTCCCCGGCAACGGCGCCAAAAACTTGATCGGGATTTTCTAACTAAGTTTTAAACCCAATACTCACAAGTGCACAAGATCAATGTAATACGGAAGTATAAGGGTATCGAACCACAGAGAAAGGCTTGACTACTAAAATTATTATCTTCCTAAATTAATTTTATAAAAAAAAAGAATCAAATTTTGTGATCTAAGAATTATTACTAAAATAATTAAAACTAACGAATAAAATAATTAAATTAAAGATAACAAGAGCTTAACCAAAGAAGATGATTTAGAACCTTGAATCCACCACTAACCTATATAACAATAATTTAATTCTATTTAGGAGAAAAGATTAAACATTTATGTGGTGATCTAGGCTAAGAGTTTCGATTCACTAAAGAAATATATTGTGTTTAAATGCATGACATAATCCATCCAACCATTAGCATGACTTATTCATTCCTATGACATAAATCATCTAAAATTAGCATGAACTATTCAATTCGAAAACCCACAATATACTTGCAAAAATTACATATCTCTCATACTCAAGACTACAAGAATTAAGCATGGATAAAAATATCAATTAACCCAAATAATTAGTCTACAAGAACAATCACAAAGAATTAATTGCATCAAACCAATAACATCCCAAGATATGCAATCACATAAATAATAGAATAAATCTCCCAAAAATAAAATAAACCAAAGTCACATGGCTAGGGTTTCATCAAGATTCTAAAAATAAATTTAGTTCATGGCTAAAGGGAAAGAAGGAACCAATTTCTTGGAGTAGATCATGGCTTTCTTCTTCTCTAATTGAAAAGTTGCCACAGTTCTTCTCCCTTTTTCTCTTCTTGTGTGGCTCTTCTATATATAGACAAAAGAGAAGAAAAATCCTAAACCTAAAAGGATTCAACTAAAATCCTAATCCTTAAAGGATTCTATTAAAGTTTTAATCCTAATCCTTAAAGGATTCAAACACTGCCGCTTCCCTTTACCAAATTTAATATGGAATCTTTATTTTCCATTCTTTTTTTAGAAATCTGCACAAAGATAAATAAAATAAATTAAATGTAATAATTATGACTAATAAATAAATAAAATATTTTCAAAGGCTAATAATTAAAACTTAAGGTGTTTATTTGTGCTAAAAATCAACTCTATCAGAATCAAATTAAAAGGAGTTAGAGGTGTATTCCTGTAAATAAGTTCGAATAAAGAGTAAGAAGTAGTAGAATGAAGAGGTCTATTGTAAGCAAATTAAAAATGAGCTAAACAAGCTTCCTATTGACGCAAATTCTTCTTAAGGATAGCCTTAAGAAGTTGGCCAATAGTTCTATTCACCACCTCCATTTGACCATCAGTTTATAGATGGCAAGCTCTAGAACATAACAAGTTAGTACCAAGCTTCTTCCACAGAACATGCCAAAAATGACTAAGAAAATTGGTGTCACAATCTGAAATAATAGTTCTCGGTATGCCATGGAATGGTACCACCAAAGTAAAGAACAAATCCGCAACATGGCTAGCATCATAGGTTTTCTTATAGGGTATGAAATGAGCCCTTTTAGAAAATTGATATACCACAACAAATATAGAGAGAGTACATGTCTTTAGGGGGCTTAGAAATCTCTACCCAAGGTTCTCTAGGCACATTCAAAGGAGTATAAAGTCCATGTGGTAAAGATGTAGATTTAGCCCTTTTACAATCAAATAATGATTAACAAACCTCTCTGCATCTCTTTTCATACGAGGCCAAAAGAAATGCTCATGCCATATGTCATAAGTTTTAGACATAGCAAAAGACCTATTAAACCACCATAATGAGCTTCCATAACTAGCAAAAATCTGGCGTAACAAGAAAAAATGAACAATTTACCTTCATGGTAAAGAAAGCCATCATGTATAAGGTACTTTTCATTAGGTACAACCAAACAAGCATCAAGTGTGTCTTTAAATCATTATCACTAACATAAAACTCTTAAAGCATTTCAAAACCAAGAATTTAAGCTTCTAAAGTAGAGATTACAGTGTACCTTCCTGACAAAGCACCGGCAACATCTTGTACCAAATGATATATGAAAATGTCTCGATGCATTCCATCCATCTTGCATGTCTCTTGTTGAACTCTTTTTGTCCTTTGAGAACCTTCAATTACTCATGGTCAATATAGACTATAAACTCTTTAGGCCACAAATAATGTTGCCGATGCTTCAATGTTCTCACTAATGCATAGAGCTACTTGTCATAAGTAGCATAATTCAAAGCCGCTACGGTCAATTTTTCACTAAAATAAGTCAAAGGCCACTTGTCTTGCATCAAGACTCCTCCAATACCAACCCTGAGGCATCACACTCAAATTTCAAACATTTTCTCAAAGTTAGATAGTGAAACTAGAGGAGCCCTACTCAACCTTTCCTTTAACAACTTGAATGCTTTCTCTTGTTTCTCCTCCCATTTTAATCCGATCATCTTCTTGATTACATCCATCAAGGGGCTAGCAATGGTGCTAAAGTCCTTGATGAATCTACCACAAAAGCTTGCTAAACCATGGAACCTTTTCACTTTGGATGCACTTTTGGGGTAGGCCAATCTATGATTGCTTTGACCTTGTCTTCATCCACTAGGACACCTTGAGAACTCACCACATAACCTAGGAAAGTAAACTTTTCCAAACAAAACTCACATTTTCTAAGGTTAGCATATAAATTCTCACTTCTCAAAACAAACAAAACTTGTTTAACATGATGCAAATGATCTTCATAAATTTTTGTATAAATCAAGATGTCATCAAAATAAACCACAACAAATTTGCCAATAAAAACCCTCAAAATATGATGCACGAGTGTCATTAATGTACTAGATGCATTAGTTAAACCAAAATGCATGATTAACCTTTCATAAAGGCCCAAATTTGTTTTGAAAGCTGTTTTCCACTCATCCTCATGTGGATCTTCAATGGACTGTAGATTTGATTCACTACCTTCCCAAGATCACCTGTTTTGATGAAGAACCTCTATTGAGGATTTTGTAGTTTCAACACTCCAATAGAAAACCTATGAGGATCTAACCCTTATAAACGTAATATTGAGAGGCAAAACTCATTCCCAATTTGATAGAAACAACCTTGAGAAAACTATAGCCTCAAAACCCCAACTACACAAACCAGAAGACCTAGGTTTAATCAATTCTAAGAACAACAACTCTTAGAACTAATCAAAGAAGGAATTGGATGATCAATTGATTTCCATAGATTCAACAATCTAAGCAATCAATTGTTCACAAAGCTAAGAAAGCAAACCTTTAGCAAGCTAACTAAGAAGGGGTTAAGAACCTTAGAAACAATGGAGAATCCTCTCTCAATTTTCAGCAAAATATCTATGTTCACAAATGAGCCTACAAATGGGTATTTATAGGACAAAGCTTAAACCTAACTTGTCTATTGATTAAGGGATCTAAAATACCCATTAGACTTAATTATTGACCGAAAATAACGTTCAAACAATAAAAACCTGCCTGGACAATGTATAGGTCAAAGTCCATCAAGACCCTATTGTGGACGGTAGGGTATGACCTACTGGACGTGGTAGGGTGTCGCCATCACAGCCCTGTCCGTCCAGAAACCTATTCACAATGGTAGGTGTCGGGCTTACCATCGGTAGTAGGTCTAATACTTCACAAGAGTTAGTTCTTCTCACATCTAAGTTGCTCTCTTGAATAATCCTTGCTTATAATATAGATTATGAGCAATTTAGAAGCTTGTCCTTCATCATCAAAGCCTTCACTCTTGTTCTTTATTTCTTTTATCTTGGTTTCTTCAATGAAAACATCCATTCATTTAGCCACACTTGCATCAAATTCCTTGACCTTCTTGTCCTTGCTCTAGTGCTTTGATCATGAATGAATTCATTAGCTTGGTTATCCCGGTTCATATCATCTGCTCTTCCTTTGAAAAGATTTGTCCTTAATCCTAACCTATATCAAACAAAGGCATATCAAAATATTGAAGGAAGAACTAACATGATATTCAACTGGAAGATCAATTATATAAGTACTAAAGCATTCAAAAATTTGAAAAGGCTCATCGCCTCGGCCGTCAAGCTTAGACTTGTGATGTGAAGGAACTCATTCGTCTAAAAAGTGACCCCCAACCTCAACATACGAGGTCAAAGACTAACTGCTTCCATCCAAGCTTCTCTTTGTTAACGATAATGGAAGCATAATTCTTGGAATATTTATACTTGACAAACTCCGTCTTCTTCTTTACAACCAACTCAAAGCATGGTCTTTCTTGTACCGAATGTCACTTGGAAATCTCTTTATGAATTCTATCCATCTTGCATACAACTTGTTGAGCTTTTGGTTTCTTTGAGAAACAATGCATAGAGCTCTTTTCTTTTGAAAGGGTAATGATAATTCAAAAGCACCTTCCAAATAAACACAAAAGTATTTAGAATGAATGAATAGCCTTGATGAGTCTCAAATTTCATCATTTCAAAAATAGGTGAGGAAATGTAGACATAAAATTTTCAAAATTCCAAGATGGCCTACATTTCTTTTTGAAAAACATTTTATGAAAGAACTCTTCAAAAAGTAGAGTTAAACAATTTAGCTTCAACTTCATGTTTCAAAATTAATGCACAAGAGTTCTTCCGAAACAATATTAGTGAGATATTGTTCTTCAAAAGCCACTCCTCGAATGGTTTATGGTAGTAAAGATTCCCAATCAAACAAAATCTTTGAACACTTGTTCAAATCCTACCTCTATCATGATTCCGGAAGGTTTTAACAAGAAATTCTTGAAATGGAAATGATGGAATTTGAATCCAAATGTGTTTTCAAACAACAAGTTCAAAGAGTTAACGACACTAGAAAGCTTATGCTTATTGTAAGAAAACTCAAATTGATCTTTCAAAAAGTGAAGACATTGGTTTAAAGGAACTTCATCAACATTTTTCATGAAAGCATCAAGGAAAAAAAATACACGATCAATATCTACAAAAATATTTCCTAAACACTCATCATGCAAAATGTCAAATAAAGCCCAATCAAGCTCAAAACCAATAAGGTTATGATCAACAAGGGAAGTATTATCTAATATACCAAAGCTATAATAAGAAAGATCAAATTTAACACCACTACTCATTAATGGATCCTCAAAGGAATTATGAGAAGAAAGACATTTAGACACATAAGGCACAACAAGAAAGAGACCATCATTAAAAGAAATAGCACAAAGGTCTCCAATTATTCTAACATGAGAAAGATAAGACTCTAGGAACAACATTAATTTCACAAAAGAAACTTCATAACACATGAGGAAAGAGTTAAGAGAGAAGCTTATTGGTAATTCTTCAAGAATAGTTCGAAGCTCTTTTTTCATGTTCTTTCCTTTGTCTTCAACTCCTAACACACATGAAGTATAATTAGCAATATTGAAATGGTATCAACTCTAAGAATTGCACAAGAAATGGAATTAAACTCTATGAATTGTTTCTTTTCTAATAAAGTTCCAAGCAAGTTGAGAAAGTAAATTTGATATCTATTTTCCATAAAAACAAGTGAAAACAACTTAATTTCCTTTAAATAAAATCTCAAAACTAAAGTAGGGATTAGTAGGGAAGAAGTATATAGTCTTGATGAACTTGTAAGTAAGCTTTCCTCCTTCATCCTTGCTTGAAACTTCAAAATTTTTCACACATAAGGATTCACTAGCAAAGAAAGAGTTAGTTTCATTAACATAGAAATTCACTTCCTCACTCTTTTTAAGTACAACTATCTCGTTTTCCCTTTTGCTTTTCCTTTTCACTCTTATTTTTCAATGAAGCACTCATTTCCTTTTACTCTCTCACTTTTCTCAAGCTTACTCTCTTTCTCTTTGGAACACTCAAAATGTTAACTCTCGTTTGAAAATGACAGAGATGAAATCAAATTACATGATCTTTCTACTAATCCTTCTTTTTCTGTTTCTTTTTCTTTAATTTAAATGCTCTTTCCACTCGTGATGCGACAAAGTTCCTGTTTGGATATCTCTTCCACAACATGGATTTTAAGACTCTCTTCAGTCCTAGCTTGTGAAACTCTTTGATCTTTTGAGACTCTTCAACCATTGATAACTCCATGGATTTAACCTTTGGTTGACCTTGTCTTTGTCCTTCATGGTTTCCAACTCCAAATCTATTCCACAATGATTCCTTCATTAAAAGCCAAGTCTTGATTGGTTGAACTCCCATTCTCCTTCCATTTTCACACTTAGAATCCCACCAAACTATGACCTCATAAGGAAGAGATTTTAACACCAATTGGAATTTTTCTTCTTCTCTCACACAATAGGAATAGAAAAATGATTCCACTTTTTGGTCCCATGCTTCATAATCATAATGGCCAAAATTTCCACACAAAAGAGGTAACTTCAAATTTTTGTAACTAAGAGGTTTTGATGTAGTTCCCAAAGTTTGAGAACTTCTATAATTATACCCTCAATAGTTATGACTATCATAGTAACTCTCATAATCATCTCTTCTTTTATGGAACCTCTCATCCATATTCACATAATTCCCTCCATTTCTAACATCATTTCTAGGAACTCTTTTACAAGAAGTATCATTATAACTATTCCTAGTTCCAAGTCTAATGTCCTCATAGCAGTCATAAGAATTATGCTCATAAAATCTAGCATGCGGAGAAAAGTAACTCTATCTCCATTGATTATTACACATTGGATATCCACCAAGGTTTCTTCAATTACTGTGTTCCAAGATGGCTTCTTGTTTTCTTAAGTCCTTCAAACCCTTTGCTAGGCATGATAGCTGTTGTTCCAATCCTTCCAAGGCTTGTTGCACACGACACAAGTAATCTTCTATGTTTAATTAGATGTCTTAAAAATCTGAAAATTAATAACAAAAATAACAAAAGGAGGACCTCACAATCACTCCCTAAGAGTTTACATTCTTCGATGTTAGCATTCTTTTATTGTTATCACAATAGGCTCACCCTATTACCTTTTCCAAACACTCTTCACTCAAGTCTCTATAAGATTCTTCAAACCTCTTAACCAACTCAGCCAAGAGCAACAACCCAAGCAAGTAAAGCAATCAATGCACTTAGTTGGATATAAGTGTTCAAAGAGGCAAAGTTTCAAACACTTCAGGTGTAAGAATTTCAAAGCATGTACACTATGGAAAAGAGCCAAAAAACTTAATCGATCATCAACAAAGATTAGAAACACACAAACAAAATAATTAGAAGCCAAAACAAAGCGATTCAAAATAATTAGGCTAAACAAAGAAATAATAATACTAAGAAATTTTTTCCAGGAAAAAGGGGATAATGACATCTTATCAGTAAAATGACGATAACTCCAACAATACAAATCAAACTGAAGTGAACATAACTAAGGAAAATTTCTCACTCAATGAGGATGAATTTAAGCACAAATTTCATTCAAATTGGATCAGTATAACACAAGATATGCTCAAATTAATTCACACTTTTTCTGCAACCGAGACTGTGAAACACGTATTAAGTTTCAATCAAATTGATCAATCAATTGAACTCCAAATTGAGTAAATCTTATGTCAATTGAACCCTAACTCAAAGGAGAACATCTATATAAAAAAAAAAAAAAAACAAATTCGCGAATAGTCATTCAATTTTTTTCAATTGAATTTCGGATTGAGTTTTTTTAGTACTAATATTGCCTGATCGTCGTGGATATATTTTTTTAATCATCAAGTATTGCTTCTTTTTTTTTTTCACCGAATTAGAACAAATTACAACACAAATTGACCTTCACTTGGAGGATGCTCTAATACCACTTTTATGTGAATCTTTAATTGATTGTACATTTGATTCAACACCTTCCCAATATCACCTCCTTTGATAAAGAACTTCAATTGAGGATCTTGTAAGCTCAACACTCCGATAGAAAACCTATAAGTATCTAAGCCTCATAAACCCAATATTGAGAGGCAAAACTCATTTCCAATTTTATAGAATGAACCTTGAGGAAACTATGGCCTCAAAACCCCAACTACACAAACTACAAGACCTAGGTTTAATTAATACTAAGAACAAGAACTCTTAGGAGTAATCAAAGAAGGAATTGGATGATCAATTGATTTCCATAGATCCAAAATCTAAGAAATCAATTGTTCACAAAACTAAGGAAGCAAACCCTTAGCAAGCTAACTAAGAAGGATTAAAGAACCCTAGAAACAATGGAGAATCCTCTCTCAATTTTTAGCAACACATTAATGTTCGCAAATGAGCCTATAAATGGGTATTTGTAGGACAAATCTTAATCCTTACTTGTTTACAGATTAAGGGCTCTAAAATACCTATTAGACCTTTAAATATTAGATAGAAATAAAGATCGAACAGTAAACACCTGATTAAACATCGATAGGTCAAAGTCCACCAGGACCCTATTGGCGACCGTAGGTGCAGGGCCTACCGTCAATGATAGGTCCAATACTTTACGAGAATTGGTCCTCTTCACATCTAAAGTTTGCCGCCTTAAATAATCAATGCTTATGGTATAGATATTGAGCAACTTGGAAGCTTTTCCTTCATCATCAAAGCTCTAGTGCTTGGATGAAAAATCAATTCATTAGCTTTAGCCATCCCGGTTCGTATCACATCCCCTTCCTTCATTATAATTTTATGGTAACTCAACTTTAAATCTACTTTGAAAATACTTGAGAACCATGCAACTCATCAAACAAATCATCTAATCGTGGAATAGGATGCCTATACTTGATGGCAATGTTTTTAATGGATCTGCAACCTACACATATATGCCATGTACCATCTTTCTTATGAACTAATAAAAAGGGAATGGCCCAAGGGCTCAAACTTTCTCTAACATAGCCTTTGGAGGGAAACTCCTCAACCTGTCTTCTTAATCCTTGGTCTCTTTGGGAAGACTTCTATAATTCGGCCTATTTGGAAACACTGCACCGGGCACTAAATCAGTTTGATATTCAATACCTCTCAAAGGAGGGAGTCCATTGCGCATCTCATCGGAAAAAACATCTTGGAATTCTTCTATCACCTTCACAATCGCACTAGATAAAGAAGATAGATGATTATTAGTATAAACAAAAGCTTCCTAGTAATATAAGAGTAACATCAACTCTTCCTTTTCAATAGCTTCTATGATCTCACTTCCTTTTGCATAGAAACATCTATTTTCTTTTGTAACACTCTCTTCCTTTTGATCACTTATTTTCTTATCACTCTCCACTTTTACCTCTTTAGTATTTTCATCACTCATTTCTTTTACTCAAATATTTTTCCTTCCTCAATGATTTTTCTCTTTTCTTCCATCTCATTTATTTCTTTTTCTCTTATTTTCTTTTGTTCTTCTCTAACTTGTTGAGGTGTAAGAGGATTTATGGTATAGGGTTTTCCATCCTTTAAAAAAGTGAAAGTATTCTTCTTCTATGATGAATGGTTTTCCTATGAAAATGCCAAGGACATCCTAACAATAAGTGCAAGCTTTCATAGGCACTATATCGTATACCACTTCATCATTGTATGTTCCCATAACAATAGGCACTTTCACTTACCTCCACACTCTAACTTCCCCACTATCATTCAACCAATGCAACTTATAAGGATTAGGATGCTTAAAGGTAGGCATATTCAACTTCTCCACAAGATAGATACTAGCTACATTAGTGCAACTATCTTATATGGATCCTCATTTGATCGTAGATTGGATTCCACACATTCCCAAAATTACCTTATTTGATGAAGAACCTCTATGAGGATCTAAGCCTCATTAACCCAATATTGAGAGGCTAAACTAATTCCTAATTTGGTAGAAAGAACCTTGACGAAGGTAAGGCCTCAGAACCCTAACTAGAAAAACTAAAAGAGCTAGGTTAATCAGTTCTAAGAACATGAGCTCTAAGAATCAATTAACGAAGGAATTGGATGATCAATTGGATTAATAGATTCCACAATCTGGGCATTCAATTGTTCACAAAAATAAGAAACCCTCAGGAAACTAACTAAGAAGGGTGAAAAATCCTAGAGACAATGGAGAATTTTCTCAGAAATTTCAAGAAAATATCAATGTTTGTTACAAATGAGCTTATAATTGGGTATTTATAGGCTAAGGTCTAAACCTAACTAATATATTGATTAATAGCTTCAAAATACCTATTAAGTCCATGATTAATACCTGGAAATAATGTTCAAACAATAAAATCCCCCTGAAGGTTGCATAGGCACTTCTCCACCAAGAACCTACCAGCGACAATAGCATTATGTACTTTAGCAAGAATAGATTTGACAAACTCCGCCTTCCATTTTCCATCTATGCTCACAATATGATCTATAGGCAAAGGCACCAAATCAAAAAGAGTTAAAGGGTTGAAACCATAAACAACCTCAAAAGGAGATTAAGAAGTAGTAGAATGTCTAGCCCTATTATAAGCAAACTCAATGTGAAGAATGAAGTCTTCCCATTGGAGGAAATTCTTAGGCAATCCAAGAATAAAATCAATAGAAATGTCAACCCAAGGTACTTCTGGTATATCTAAAGAAGTATAAAGACCATGTGGCAAAGAAATAGATTTAACTCTTTTGTATTCTAAGCAATTTTCAATGAATCTTTCAAAATCTTTTCTCATGTGAGGCCAAAAGAAATGTTCACGCAAGATATCATAAGTTTTAAGAATGCCAAAATGTCCCATTAGACCACCACAATGAGCCTCTTTAACTAACAACAACCTAGTAGAACAAGATTGAATGCACAATTTCCCTTCATGATAAAGAAAACCATCATGTATAAGATACTTATCATTAGACACAAGCAAGAAATTCTCAAATATGTCTTTAAAATATTGATTACTAGCACATAATCCCTTAAGCATCCGAAACAAAGAATTTCATCTTGAAAAGTAGAGATAAGAGTATACCTTCTAGATAATGCATCGGCTATAAATGTTTTCTTTACCTTTCTTATACTAGATGACGTATGGAAAAGTCTCAATAAACTCCATCCATCTTGCATGCCTCTTGTTTAGCTTTTCTTGTCCTTTAAGAAATTTCAAGAACTCATGGTTGGTGTGCACCACAAACTCCGTAGGCCACAAATAATGTTGCCAACGTTTCAATATCCTCATAAGTGCATAGAACTCCTTATCATATGTAGCATAATTCAATGCCGCACTAGTTAACTTTTCGCTTAAATAAGTCAAGGGTCTCTTGTCTTTCATCAAAACTTCTCCAATGCCAATACCCGAGGCGTCACATTCTATCTCAAACATCTTTCAAAAATTAGGTAGTGCAAGTAAAGGTGCACTACTCCACCTCTCCTTTACTAATCAGAATGCTTTCTCTTGATTCCTCTCCCATTTGAAGCCATTCATCTTGTTAATAACATTAGTCAAGGGATAGAGATGGTGCTAAAGCCCTTAACAAGCCTCCTATAGAAACTTGCTAACCCATGGAAGCTCCTCACTTAGGATGCATTTTTAGGAGTAGGCCATTCCTTGATTGCTTTCACCTTCTCTTGATCCACTTGAACACATTGTGAGCTCACCACATAACCTACGAAAGTCACCTTGTCCAAACAAAACTCACATTTTCCATGGTTAGCATATAAATTCTCACTTCTCAAAACTAACAAAACTTGTTTAAGATAAGGTAAATGATCTTCCTATGTTTAGCTATAGATCAAAATATCCTCTAAATATACTACAACAAATTTACCAATGAAATTCCTCAACAAATGATGCATAAGTCTCATGAATGTACTAGGAGCATTAGTTAATCCAAAAAGCATGACGAGCCATTCATGGAGACAAAAATTCATCTTGAAAGTTGTTTTCCATTCATCTTCTTCCCTCATTCTAATTTGATGGTATCCCGATTTTAAATCAATCGTTGAAAATATTTGAGAACCAAGCGACTCATCAAGCAAATCATCTATTCTATGAATGGGATGCATAACTTGATAGTAATGTTGTTAATGGCTCTACAACCTACACACATACACCATGTACCATCTCACAAAGGAGGGAGTCCACAGGGCATCTGTTCGGGGAAGACATCCTTGAACTCTTCAATAACTTTTACTATAGCACTAGAAACGGAAGACAAGTGATCATTAGTAGAAACAAAATGTATGTGCAATGAAAATATAAGACCAACTCTACTTTTTCAATGGCTTCTATGATCTCGCTCTCTTTTGCATAGAAACATCTCTTTTCTCTCTTACCATTATCACTCTTTTGAACACTAATTTTTCTTTCTCTCTTCAATTTTTTCTCTCTAGGTTTTTCCACACTCATTTCTCTTTCATCAATTCTTTTTCCCGCTTGCACTTCCTCTTTTTTTCACTCTTTATTTTTTCTTTTTCTCTCATTTTCTTTTGTTCTTCAAAGACTTGACTAGGAGTCAAAAGATTCAACATGAACTTCTCACCATCTTTTTCAAAAGTATAGGTGTTCTTCACACCATCATGAAAAACTTATTGATCATATTGCCAAGGACGTCCCAACAACAAATGCCTCACTTGTATAGGAGCCAGATAACAAATAATGTCATCATTATATGACCCCTTATTAAAGGACACTAACACTTGTTTGTTAACCTTCACTTCTCCACTATCATGCAACTAATAGAGCTTATAAGGCTTAGGATGCTTGAGAAGAGGTAACTATCACTATTAACAATAAGGTTAGCAACTGTACCTCCCACTAAGCATTTAGTAAGAAAGACGTTTTCCCTTTGAATGCTACATTCTTCCTCATGGAATTGAGTAGACAAAGCTCTAATAGTCACCAATCTCATGAGCTTTTCATCGGCTTCAAAAGAGACAATCTCTTGATCTTCACTACTTTCTTCTTTGGCAACAATACTCTCTTGGCAATCATATTTACTCTTTCCAATCCAACCATTTAAATCTTCGCTAAAGACCAAAAGTTCTCTTGGTAGGACAATTTATGGCTCTATGCCCCACACCATTGTACTTGAAGCACCTTGTTAGATGGTAATTAGCCTTCCTTTATCTTCCACCTTAGGCTTAGAATTATCTTTGAAAGCCATCTTTTGTGTATATTTCTTCTTTGCCAACTCTTATAGGTAGATGCTTTAGGTTTAATAACCACACTTCTTGAAGAAGGAAGATTAGTTTTAGAGAAACCAATTCTTTTTCTTTTATTCTCAATCTTGGTAGCCAAATGACACGTCTTCATAAGTGGTGTAAGGGTATGATTCTAGTTGGTTAGCAATGTCCCTAAGGAGACCACTAAGAAATCTAGGAATTGAAGCATCTTTGTCTTCCTCCAAGCTCAATCTCAAAGTGTATAACTCCATCTCTTGTCTATATTCCTCAACACTTTTGTTTCCTTGCTTAAGAGTCATCAACTTGTAGTGAAGCTCCCTATAATAATGTTCAGGCAAAAATCTTTTCTTCATAAGTGTCTTCAATTCTGCCCAAGTTTCTACTAGTTGCCTTCCATTTCTCAACCTTTGAGTGACAATCCTTTCCCACCAATGTAGTGCATAACTCGAAAATTCGGTAATGACTAGTTTCAACTTGTCAATGTCACTATAGCTTCACACTATGAATAGGTTATCCATTTGTCATTCCCAATCAAGGAACACATTTGGATCACTCTCACCCTTGAAGCTAGGCACCTTCCACTTGATTTTTTCTAGAGCTTTATCCCTTTGTTGATTACCATAGTAGTGACCTTGGTAAGCTTGATCAACATTAGGATTCTCCCTATATTCTTCATACAAGTTATCTTCATGCCATGCTTTATGTCTTGGAAACTATTCTTGTGGCCTATAATATCCTCTTCTTCCTAGACCTCCTACTCTTCCACCTCTAACTTTTTGCCTTCTTTAGTCTCATCCTTCATGGAATGGATAAGAATTTTGAACCCACATGTCATTGCATTCATAAGTAGATCTATTATCAAAAAGTCTTTGATGGTGAATTAAATCCTCCAAGATTATCTCCAACTCTTTCTCCATTATAGCACTACTTTTGTCCCTCTTAAGCTCTTTAAAATCTCCAGCAACACTTTGGAATTGTCTTGCCAATCCTTCAATTGATTGTTGCATAGATCGCAAAGTCTCTTTTAGATTCATCCTTGTAGGATCACTAGTGCCTTGTTGATGAGATTGAATGGATAAATGACCATTTGTAGACATTGTTAAACCCGTAAATTAAACAAAGAAAAAAACAAAAGGACCTCCCAATTACTCTCTAAGTGTTTACACTCTTTGACGATCACTCAATTTACTCGTGTTTAACACTCTTTATTGGTTTTTATCAAGATAAGCTCACCCTCTTGCCTTTTCCAAACACTCAACACTCAAGTCTCCATAAAATTCTTCAAACCTTTTAACCAACTCAAACCAAGAGCAACAATCCCAAGCAAGTAAATCAATCAATACACTCAGTTGGATATAAGTGTTCAAAGAGGCAAAGTTTCAAACACTTAGGATGTAAGAATTTCAAAGAATGCAATATATAGAAAAGAGCCAAAAAACATAATTAATCATCAACGAAAGATTAGAAACACACAAGAAGACAATTGAAAATAAAAAACAAAGCAATTCAAAGCAATTAGGCTAATCAAAGAACACAAGAGTACTAAAAGAACTTTTCTAGGAAACAGGGAATAATGATACCATGTCACTATAACAACGATTACTCGGAGATTCTTCCCTTGATGAGGATAAATTTAAGCATAAATTTCAATAGAATTGAATTAGTTTAACACAAGACATTCTTAGATTAATGAACACTTTTTCTGCATCCGAGACTCTAAAATACATTTCAAGTTTCAATCAAATTGAGCAATCAATTGAACTCCAAATTGAGTAAATGTTTTTTTAGTCAAACCCTAACTCAAAGGAGAACATTTTGAGCAAAAATCATCAATCAATTTCTAAATTATTTAGTAAAGTTTGCAATTAATTTTTGGATCTATTTCTATGTACTACTATTGCATGATCTTCATGGAATTTTTCATTGATCATCAAGTACTTCTTCTTTTTATTCTCAACGAATTTTAAAACTCATAACACAAATTTACCCTCATTTGGAGGTTACTCTAATACCACTTTGATATGGATCCTCATTTGATTGTTGATTGGATTCACATATTCCCAAGATCACCTCCTTCGATGAGGAACCTCCAATGAGTATTTTGTAGTTTCAACCCTCAAATAGAAAACCTATGAGGATCTAAGCCTCATAAACCTAATATTGAGAGGCAAAGCTATCCCCAATTCGATAGAAAGAACCTTGAGGAAGCTAAGGACTCAAAACCCAGCTACACAAACTAGAAGAGCTAGGTCAATCAATTCTAGGAACATGAACTCTAAGAATCAATTAACGAAGGAATGGAATGATCAATTGGATCCATAGATTCACAATCTAGGCATTCAATTGTTCACAAAATTGAGAAAAGAAACCCTTAGTAAGCTAACTAAGAAGTTGAAGAACCCTAGAGACAATGGAGAATTCCTCTCACCAATTTAACAAAATATCAATGTTAGTTATAAATGAGCTTATAAATTGGATTTTTATAGGCTAAGGTCTAAATCTAAATAAGCTATTGATTAATGGCTTTCAAATACCAAATAAACCTTTGATTAATAGCTTGAAAAAAAGTTCAAACAACCAAATCCCACCTAAAGGTCGCTTAGTCACTTCTCTACCAGGAACCTACAGGCGATGGTAGGGTGAAACCTACTGTACACAGTAAGGCATTATCTTCCAAGCTGTTTCCCTCTAGAAGCCTACCAGCGACAGTAGGGCCAGGGCTACCTTCTGTGGTATGTATGTCTTCTCCAACACTTAGCCATTTTAACATCCATTTTGCTCCCTTGAGTGATCCTTGCTTATTGTACAAATTGAGAGCAAATTTAAAGTCGTCCCTTGATCTTCAAACCATTCAAGCTTGTTCCTCGAAGCTTCCTCTATGTAAACAACCATGCCCTACTGAGACCACTTAGAAATGTGGCAATAGAAGCATCCTTGTCCTCCTCCAAACTCAACCTCAAAGTGTATAACTCCATCTCTTGCCTATACTCCTCAACATTTTCGCTACCTTGCCTAAAAGTCATCAATTTGTAGTTAAGCTCCCAATAATAATGCTCCGGTACAAATCTTTCTATCATAAGAGTCGTCAATGTGGCCTAAGTTTCAACCGGTTGCCTTCCATTTCTAATCCTTTGAGTAACAATCCTTTCCCACCAATGAAGTGCATAACCTGAAAATTCAGCAATGATTAACCTAGACTTAACATTGTCATTATAATTTCTCACCATAGAGAGATTCTCCACTTGACGCTCCTAATCAAGGAACATATTTTGATCACTTTCTCCCTTGAAGCTAGGCATCTTCCACTTGATCTCTTCTAAGGCTTTATCCCCTTGTTGTCCATCGTAATAGCGAGCAAAGTATACTAGGCAAAATTAGGATTCTCTCCATAACCTTTAAACAAGATTATCTTCATGTCATGCTTCATGTCTTGGTACATCTTCTTGTGGTCTATTCTGTCCCCTTCCTCCTAGACCTCTCTTCTTCTACCTCCAGTGGGTTGCCTTCCTTGGTATCCACCTTCATGAGATAGGCAGGAACTTTGAGCCAGCATGTCATAATATCCATAAGGAGATACATTGTCATAAGTCCATTGATGATGAGGTGAATGGAATCCTCCAAGATTGTCCCCAACTCTTTCTTCTATTGTTGCACTTCCCATGCCCTTCTTTAACTCTTCAACATCCCTTGCCACACCTTCGAATTGTGTCTTTGAAAAGGAGTACTAGGAGTGCCATCATTGCAATAGATAAAGTAATTTTGACAAACATACGAATCAAATTCCAAATTTGCCACAAAGGACATTGACGACTTTGACTCACAATTTTCTTTCCTATGGGATCCAGCTTTAGAGACTAGTAAGAAATAGTGTGGGCCACATTGATTCTTCTCGATTTCTTGAGAGCACAATTGAAGTTGTTTCTTGCAGGAAATAAAAGTTCTCGTGAACAGCCATATAATCCACAGTCAAAGACACGACACCGACAACAAAATAGGATGCCCAATCAATCAAAAGCCGCATCAAGATCCTTGTCATGATATGAGTCTGCATTCAGATTGCTTGCATCATTTATAGCATTTAATAGATCTTCGTATTTTGCCCTGACTTCGTAGCTAATTAATCCATGGTTCTTAAATTTATATGGGAACCTAAAAAAAAAAGAGCAAATTAACACTTCAATGAATACTAAATGAATATATAATAAAGAGAGAGAACTCTTTTACAATCTTTAATTTTTTTCACAATGCATTGAGCTTCAATGCCTGCATAAAATTATTGTCTCCACTCGCATGAACGTGTACAAAACAAAATTATATTTATGCTAGGTCATTTGTAATGTATTTTAATTTCCGAAACCAAAAGACGAGTACTTCTCAAACATTGTTCCACTTAGATGATGTAATATCGCCTAAAAGTATTAGGGACTTCATTTGGTGTTCATCTTGTCTGATCATTGATTATTTTTAAGAATGAAATAGCCTTCAACATGATATTTCATGTGACGAATAGGAAGAAAGAAATCTGTAGAAGGCTTCGGATATTTCATACACTGTCTTGAACTTGTAAAAAGAACGAGAAAGATAAAGACTGTCAACACAAATAAAGAACAAAAAGATAATTAATATTAAAAAGAAATGAAGACTTTTCACTATCCCATATCTTGTAATGCTTATCAGCTTCCAGATGTGGCAATGGTTCACTAATTCATTCCCCAATGTATTCATGCTTTGCAAGAATATTCATAACGATTTCTCCCCTACCAGATAAATGAGAACTGCCATGTATAACCTTTGGTTGATATTTATGGTGGAACATCATATTCTTACATTCATACTTATTATCTCTTTGGAAAGGAGTATCAGGTGTGCCATCATTGCAATAGTTATAGTAATTTTGAGAAACATACGATCAAATTCCGAATTCACCATAAAGGACATTGACGACTTCAGCTCACAACTTTTTTTCCCATGGGATCCAACTTTACTGATCAGCCAGAAGTAGTGTAGGCTATATTGATCCTCTTCGGTTTCTTGATAGCACAATTGAAGTTGTTTCTCTCAGGAAATAAAAGTTCTCCTGAACATCCATATAATCTACTGTAAAAGACATGACACCGACAGCAAAATAGGATGCCAATAAATCTAACACGACACCGATAGCAAAATAGAATGCCCAATAAATCTAAAGCCACATCAAGATCCTTGTCAAGATATGACTTTGCATTCAGATTTCTAGCATCATTTACGGCATTTGATGGATCTTCGTATTTTTCCCTGACTTCGTAGCTAATTAATCCGTGGTTCGTAAATTTATATGGGTACCTTAAAAAAAGGAGTAAATTTTAACACTTCAATGAGTACTAAATGAATATATAATAAAGAGAGAGAACTCTTTAATAAGCTCAAATTATTTTTCACAAAGCGTTGAGTTTCAATGTGAGCATAAAATTTATGTTGCCACTCGCACGCATGTGCACAAAAAAAATTGTATTCATGCAAGGTCATTTAAAGGTATTTTAATTTCCAATACTAAAAGACGAGTGCTTCGTGTGCATTGCTCCACTTAGATGATGCAACATTGCCTTAAAAGTGATTATTGATTTTTAAGAATGAAGTAGACTTCAACATGATATTTCATGTCATGAATAGGAAGGAAAAAATCTTTGGAAGGTTTCGGATATTTCACACAATGTCTTGAACTTGTAAAAGGAAAGAGAAAGATAAAGATTGTCGACACAGATCAAGAACAAAAATATAATTAATATTAAAAAGAAATGAAGACTTTTCACTGTCCTATATCTTGTCATGCTTATCAGCTTCCAAGTGTGGCAATAGTTCACTAGTGCACTCCCCAAGGTATTCAAGCTTTGCAAATAATATTCTTAAGGATTTCTCCCCTGCGAGATTAATAAGAACTCCCAAGTATAACCCCTTGTCGATATTTATGGAGGAACATCATATTCCTGCATTCACACTTTTCGCCTCTTTGGAAAGGAGTATCAGTAGTGTAATCATTGCAATAGATAAAGTAATTTTGACAAACATATGGATCAAATTCTTAATTAGCCACAAAGGACATTGGCAACTTCTGCTCACGACTTCCTTTCCCACGGGATCCAACTTTATAGACAGCAAGAAGTAGTGTGGGAAACATTGATCCTTTCTTTTTTCTTGAGAGCACAATTGAAGTTGTTTCTCGTAGGAAATAAGAGTTCTCATGAACATCCATGCACTCTACAGTCAAAGACACGACATCTACAACAAGATAGGATGCCCAATCAATCAAAAGCCATATCAATATCCTTGTCCAGTTGTGAGTCTGCATTTAGATTGCTTGCATCAGTTACTGCATATAATGAATCTTCGTATTCTCCCTCATTTCATAGCTAATTAATCCGTGGTTCTAAAATTTGCATGGGTACGTTAAAAAAAGGAGTAAATTCCAACACTTCAATTAGTCATAAATGAATATCTAATAAAGAGAGAGAATTCTTTTATGAACTCAAATTTTTTTCATGCATTGAGTTTCAATGTGTGCGTGAAATTTATGTCTTCACGCGCGCACACGTGCACGAAAAAAATTATATTTATGCTTGGTCATTTAAAAGGTATTTTAATTTTTGAAACAAAAAATGAATGATTCTCGTGCATTTTTCCACTTAGATGATGCAACATCTAAAAATTACTAGGGACTTCATTTGGCGTTCATCTTATCTAATAATTGATTTTTTCTTTTATGAATTATGTGGCCTTCAACATGATATTTCAAGGAAGAAATGTTTCGAAGGTTTTAGGTATTTTACACAATGTCTTGAACTTGTAAAAGAAAAGAGAAAGATAAAGATTGTCGACTTAGATAAGAACAAAATGATCATTGGTATTAAAAAGAAATAAAGATTTGTCACGATACTATATCTTGTCATACATATTAGATTGGAGGTGTGGCAATAGTTCACTAGTGCACTCCCCAAGTATAACCCTTTCTTGATATTTATGGAGGAACATCATATTTCTGCATTCATACTTATCCCCTCTTTGGAAAGGAGTACTAGGAGTGCCATCATTGCAATAGATATAGTAATTTTGATAAACATACGATTCAAATTCCGAATTTACCACTAAGGACATTGATGACATCGGCTCACAACTTCCTTTCCCATGGGATCCAACTTTATGGAGCAACCGGAAGTATTGTGGGCTACATTGATCCTTTTCGGTTTCTTAAGAGTGCAATTGAAGTTGTTTCTCGCAGGATATAGAAGTTCTTGTGAGCATCCATGTAATCTATAGTCAAAGACGAAACACCAATGGCAAAGTAGGATCCCAATCAATCAAAAGCCACATCAAGGTCCTTGTCAAGATATGAGTCTGCATTAAGATTGCTCGCATCATTTACTGCATTTATTGGATCTTCGTATTTTGCCGTAACTTTGTAGCAAATTAATCCATGGTTCTTAAATTTGTATGGGTATATTCGAAAAAGGAATAAATTCTAACACGGAAATTAGTACTAAATGAATATATAATAAAGAGAGAGAACTCTTTTATGAGCTCAAATTTTTTTCACAATGCATTAATTTCAATGTATGCATAAAATTTCTATCTTCGCTAGCACGCACATGCACGAAAAAAATTATACATATGCTAGGCCATTTTATTGGCATTTTAATTTCCAAAATGAAGACGAGTGCTTCTCTTGCGTTGCTCCACTTAGATGATGGAATATCGAATAAAAAGTATTAGGGACTTCGTTTGGCGTTCATCTTGTCAGTTCATAGATTTTATTTACGGATGAAGTAGCCTTCAGCACGATATGTTATGTTAAATATAGGAAGGAAAAATCTCTGGAAGGTATTGGATATTTCACAAAATGTCATGAAGTGGTAAAAGGAAAGAGAAAGATAAAGATCGCCAACTCAGATTAAGAACAAAACGATAATCATAATAAAAAGAATTGAAGACTTTTCACTGTCCTATATCTTGTCAAGCTTATCAGCTTCCAAGTGTGGCAATAGTTCACTAGTGCACTCCCCAAGGTATTCAAACTTTGCAAAAATATTCTGAAGGATTTCTCCCGTGCGAGATTAATAAGAACTCCCAAGTATAACCCTTTGTCGATATTTATGGAGGAACATCATATTCCTGCATTCACACTTTTCGCCTCTTTGGAAAGGAGTATCAGTAGTGTAATCATTGCAATAGATACAGTAATTTTGACAAACATATGGATCAAATTCTTAATTAGCCACAATGGACATTGGCAACTTCGGCTCACGACTTACTTTCCCACGGGATCGAACTTTATTGACAGCAAGAAGTAGTGTGGGAAACATTGATCCTTTCTTATTTCTTGAGAGCACAATTGAAGTAGTTTCTCGTAGGAAATAAGAGTTCTCATGAACATCCATGCACTCTACAGTCAAAGACACGACATCTACAACAAGATAGGATGCCCAATCAATCAAAAGCCATATCAATATCCTTGTCCAGTTGTGAGTCTGCATTTAGATTGCTTGCATCAGTTACTGCACATAATGAATCTTCGTATTTTCCCTCATTTTGAAGCTAATTAATCCGTGGTTCTTAAATTTGCATGGGTACGTTAAAAAAAGGAGTAAATTCCAACACTTCAATGAGTCATAAATGAATATCTAATAAAGAGAGAGAATTCTTTTATGAACTCAAATTTTTTTCATGCATTGAGTTTCAATGTGTGCGTAAAATTTATGTCTTCACGCGCGCACACGTGCACGAAAAAAATTATATTTATGCTTGGTCATTTAAAAGCTATTTTAATTTTTCAAACAAAAAATGAATGCTTCTCGTGCATTTTTCCACTTAGATGATGCAACATCTAAAAATTATTAGGGACTTCATTTGGCATTCATCTTATCTAATAATTGATTTTTTCTTTTATGAATTAAGTGGCTTTCAACATGATATTTCAAGGAAGAAATCTTTCGAAGGTTTTAGGTATTTTACACAATGTCTTGAACTTGTAAAAGAAAAGAGAAAGATAAAGATTGTCGACTTAGATAAGAACAAAATGATCATTGGTATTAAAAAGAAATATAGATTTGTCACGATACTATATCTTGTCATACTTATTAGATTGGAGGTGTGGCAATAGTTCACTAGTGCACTCCCCAAGTATAACCCTTTCTTGATATTTATGGAGGAACATCATATTTCTGCATTCATACTCATCCCCTCTTTGGAAAGGAGTTCTAGGAGTGCCATCATTGCAATAGATATAGTAATTTTGATAAACATACGATTCAAATTCCGAATTTGCCACTGAGGACATTGATGACATCGGCTCACAACTTCCTTTCCCATGGGATCCAATTTTATGCACCAACCGGAAGTATTGTGGGCCACATTGATCCTTTTCGATTTCTTAAGAGCGCTATTGAAGTTGTTTCTCGCAGGATATAGAAGTTCTTGTGAGCATCCATGTAATCTATAGTCAAAGACGAAACACCAATGGCAAAGTAGGATCCCAATCAATCAAAAGCCACATCAAGGTCCTTATCAAGATATGAGTTTGCATTAAGATTGCTCGCATCATTTACTGCATTTATTGGATCTTCGTATTTTTGCCGTAACTTTGTAGCTAATTAATCCACGGTTCTTAAATTTGTATGGGTATATTCGAAAAAGGAATAAATTCTAACACGGAAATTAGTACTAAATGAATATATAATAAAGAGAGAGAACTCTTTTATGAGCTCAAATTTTTTTCACAATGCATTAATTTCAATGTGTGCATAAAATTTCTATCTTCGCTAGCACGCACATGCACGAAAAAAATTATATATATGCTAGGTCATTATATTGGCATTTTAATTTCCAAAATCAAGACGAGTGCTTCTCTTGCTTTGCTCCACTTAGATGATGCAATATCGAATAAAAAGTATTAGGGACTTCGTTCGGCGTTCATCTTGTCAGTTCATAGATTTTATTTATGGATGAAGTAGCCTTCAGCATGATATGTTATGTTAAATATAGGAAGGAAAAAATATCGGGAAGGTATTGGATATTTCACAAAATGTCTTGAAGTTGTAAAAGGAAAGAGAAAGATAAAGATTGTCAACTCAGATTAAGAACAAAAAGATAATCATATTGAAAAGGATTGAAGACTTTTTACTGTCCTATATCTTGTCATGCTTATCAGCTTCCAAGTGTGGCAATAGTTCACTAGTGCACTCCCCAAGGTATTCAAGCTTTGCAAAAATATTCTTAAGGATTTCCCCCCTGCGAGATTAATAAGAACTCCCAAGTATAACCCTTTGTCGATATTTATGGAGGAACATCATATTCCTGCATTCACACTTTTCGCCTCTTTGGAAAGGAGTATCAGTAGTGTAATCATTGCAATAGATACAGTAATTTTGACAAACATATGGATCAAATTCTTAATTAGCCACAATGGACATTGGCAACTTCGGCTCACGACTTACTTTCCCACGGGATCGAACTTTATTGACAGCAAGAAGTAGTGTGGGAAACATTGATCCTTTCTTATTTCTTGAGAGCACAATTGAAGTAGTTTCTCGTAGGAAATAAGAGTTCTCATGAACATCCATGCACTCTACAGTCAAAGACACGACATCTACAACAAGATAGGATGCCCAATCAATCAAAAGCCATATCAATATCCTTGTCCAGTTGTGAGTCTGCATTTAGATTGCTTGCATCGATTCATCGCACATAATGAATCTTCGTATTTTCCCTCATTTTGAAGCTAATTAATCCGTGGTTCTTAAATTTGCATGGGTACGTTAAAAAAAGGAGTAAATTCCAAACCTTCAATGAGTCATAAATGAATATCTAATAAAGAGAGAGAATTCTTTTATGAACTCAAATTTTTTTCATGCATTGAGTTTCAATGTGTGCGTAAAATTTATGTCTTCACGCGCGCACACGTGCACGAAAAAAAATTATATTTATGCTTGGTCATTTAAAAGCTATTTTAATTTTTTCAAACAAAAAAATGAATGCTTCTCGTGCATTTTTCCACTTAGATGATGCAACATCTAAAAATTATTAGGGACTTCATTTGGCATTCATCTTATCTAATAATTGATTTTTTCTTTTATGAATTAAGTGGCTTTCAACATGATATTTCAAGGAAGAAATCTTTCGAAGGTTTTAGGTATTTTACACAATGTCTTGAACTTGTAAAAGAAAAGAGAAAGATAAAGATTGTCGACTTAGATAAGAACAAAATGATCATTGGTATTAAAAAGAAATATAGATTTGTCACGATACTATATCTTGTCATACTTATTAGATTGGAGGTGTGGCAATAGTTCACTAGTGCACTCCCCAAGTATAACCCTTTCTTGATATTTATGGAGGAACATCATATTTCTGCATTCATACTCATCCCCTCTTTGGAAAGGAGTTCTAGGAGTGCCATCATTGCAATAGATATAGTAATTTTGATAAACATACGATTCAAATTCCGAATTTGCCACTGAGGACATTGATGACATCGGCTCACAACTTCCTTTCCCATGGGATCCAATTTTATGCACCAACCGGAAGTATTGTGGGCCACATTGATCCTTTTCGATTTCTTAAGAGCGCTATTGAAGTTGTTTCTCGCAGGATATAGAAGTTCTTGTGAGCATCCATGTAATCTATAGTCAAAGACGAAACACCAATGGCAAAGTAGGATCCCAATCAATCAAAAGCCACATCAAGGTCCTTATCAAGATATGAGTTTGCATTAAGATTGCTCGCATCATTTACTGCATTTATTGGATCTTCGTATTTTGCCGTAACTTTGTAGCTAATTAATCCACGGTTCTTAAATTTGTATGGGTATATTCGAAAAAGGAATAAATTCTAACACGGAAATTAGTACTAAATGAATATATAATAAAGAGAGAGAACTCTTTTATGAGCTCAAATTTTTTTCACAATGCATTAATTTCAATGTGTGCATAAAATTTCTATCTTCGCTAGCACGCACATGCACGAAAAAAATTATATATATGCTAGGTCATTATATTGGCATTTTAATTTCCAAAATCAAGACGAGTGCTTCTCTTGCTTTGCTCCACTTAGATGATGCAATATCGAATAAAAAGTATTAGGGACTTCGTTCGGCGTTCATCTTGTCGGGTTCATAGATTTTATTTATGGATGAAGTAGCCTTCAGCATGATATGTTATGTTAAATATAGGAAGGAAAAAATATCGGGAAGGTATTGGATATTTCACAAAATGTCTTGAAGTTGTAAAAGGAAAGAGAAAGATAAAGATTGTCAACTCAGATTAAGAACAAAAAGATAATCATATTGAAAAGGATTGAAGACTTTTTCATCGTCCTATATCTTGTCATGCTTATCGGCTTCCAAGTGTGGCAATAGTTCACTAGTGCACTCCCAAGGTATTCAAGCTTTGCAAAAAATATTCTTAAGGATTTCCCCCCTGCGAGATTAATAAGAACTCCCAAGTATAACCCTTTGTCGATATTTATGGAGGAACATCATATTCCTGCATTCACACTTTTCGCCTCTTTGGAAAGGAGTATCAGTAGTGTAATCATTGCAATAGATACAGTAATTTTGACAAACATATGGATCAAATTCTTAATTAGCCACAATGGACATTGGCAACTTCGGCTCACGACTTACTTTCCCACGGGATCGAACTTTATTGACAGCAAGAAGTAGTGTGGGAAACATTGATCCTTTCTTATTTCTTGAGAGCACAATTGAAGTAGTTTCTCGTAGGAAATAAGAGTTCTCATGAACATCCATGCACTCTACGATCAAAGACACGACATCTACAACAAGATAGGATGCCCAATCAATCAAAAGCCATATCAATATCCTTGTCCGGGTTGTGAGTCTCGCATTTAGATTGCTTGCATCGATTCATCGCACATAATGAATCTTCGTATTTTCCCTCATTTTGAAGCTAATTAATCCGTGGTTCTTAAATTTGCATGGGTACGTTAAAAAAAAGGGAGTAAATTCCAACACTTCAATGAGTCATAAATGAATATCTAATAAAGAGAGAGAATTCTTTTTATGAACTCAAATTTTTTTCATGCATTGAGTTTCAATGTGTGCGTAAAATTTATGTCTTCACGCGCGCACACGTGCACGAAAAAAAAATTATATTTATGCTTGGTCATTTAAAAGCTATTTTAATTTTTTCAAACAAAAAAATGAATGCTTCTCGTGCATTTTTCCACTTAGATGATGCAACATCTAAAAATTATTAGGGACTTCATTTGGCATTCATCTTATCTAATAATTGATTTTTTCTTTTATGAATTAAGTGGCTTTCAACATGATATTTCAAGGAAGAAATCTTTCGAAGGTTTTAGGTATTTTACACAATGTCTTGAACTTGTAAAAGAAAAGAGAAAGATAAAGATTGTCGACTTAGATAAGAACAAAATGATCATTGGTATTAAAAAGAAATATAGATTTGTCACGATACTATATCTTGTCATACTTATTAGATTGGAGGTGTGGCAATAGTTCACTAGTGCACTCCCCAAGTATAACCCTTTCTTGATATTTATGGAGGAACATCATATTTCTGCATTCATACTCATCCCCTCTTTGGAAAGGAGTTCTAGGAGTGCCATCATTGCAATAGATATAGTAATTTTGATAAACATACGATTCAAATTCGAATTTGCCACCGAGGACATTGATGACATCGGCTCACAACTTCCTTTCCCATGGGATCCAATTTTATGCACCAACCGGAAGTATTGTGGGCCACATTGATCCTTTTCGATTTCTTAAGAGCGCTATTGAAGTTGTTTCTCGCAGGATATAGAAGTTCTTGTGAGCATCCATGTAATCTATAGTCAAAGACGAAACACCAATGGCAAAGTAGGATCCCAATCAATCAAAAGCCACATCAAGGTCCTTATCAAGATATGAGTTTGCATTAAGATTGCTCGCATCATTTACTGCATTTATTGGATCTTCGTATTTTGCCGTAACTTTGTAGCTAATTAATCCACGGTTCTTAAATTTGTATGGGTATATTCGAAAAAGGAATAAATTCTAACACGGAAATTAGTACTAAATGAATATATAATAAAGAGAGAGAACTCTTTTATGAGCTCAAATTTTTTTCACAATGCATTAATTTCAATGTGTGCATAAAATTTCTATCTTCGCTAGCACGCACATGCACGAAAAAAATTATATATATGCTAGGTCATTATATTGGCATTTTAATTTCCAAAATCAAGACGAGTGCTTCTCTTGCTTTGCTCCACTTAGATGATGCAATATCGAATAAAAAGTATTAGGGACTTCGTTCGGCGTTCATCTTGTCAGTTCATAGATTTTATTTATGGATGAAGTAGCCTTCAGCATGATATGTTATGTTAAATATAGGAAGGAAAAAATATCGGGAAGGTATTGGATATTTCACAAAATGTCTTGAAGTTGTAAAAGGAAAGAGAAAGATAAAGATTGTCAACTCAGATTAAGAACAAAAAGATAATCATATTGAAAAGGATTGAAGACTTTTTCATCGTCCTATATCTTGTCATGCTTATCAGCTTCCAAGTGTGGCAATAGTTCACTAGTGCACTCCCCAAGGTATTCAAGCTTTGCAAAAATATTCTTAAGGATTTCCCCCCTGCGAGATTAATAAGAACTCCCAAGTATAACCCTTTGTCGATATTTATGGAGGAACATCATATTCCTGCATTCACACTTTTCGCCTCTTTGGAAAGGAGTATCAGTAGTGTAATCATTGCAATAGATACAGTAATTTTGACAAACATATGGATCAAATTCTTAATTAGCCACAATGGACATTGGCAACTTCGGCTCACGACTTACTTTCCCACGGGATCGAACTTTATTGACAGCAAGAAGTAGTGTGGGAAACATTGATCCTTTCTTATTTCTTGAGAGCACAATTGAAGTAGTTTCTCGTAGGAAATAAGAGTTCTCATGAACATCCATGCACTCTACAGTCAAAGACACGACATCTACAACAAGATAGGATGCCCAATCAATCAAAAGCCATATCAATATCCTTGTCCAGTTGTGAGTCTGCATTTAGATTGCTTGCATCAGTTACTGCACATAATGAATCTTCGTATTTTCCCTCATTTTGAAGCTAATTAATCCGTGGTTCTTAAATTTGCATGGGTACGTTAAAAAAAGGAGTAAATTCCAACACTTCAATGAGTCATAAATGAATATCTAATAAAGAGAGAGAATTCTTTTATGAACTCAAATTTTTTTCATGCATTGAGTTTCAATGTGTGCGTAAAATTTATGTCTTCACGCGCGCACACGTGCACGAAAAAAATTATATTTATGCTTGGTCATTTAAAAGCTATTTTAATTTTTCAAACAAAAAATGAATGCTTCTCGTGCATTTTTCCACTTAGATGATGCAACATCTAAAAATTATTAGGGACTTCATTTGGCATTCATCTTATCTAATAATTGATTTTTTCTTTTATGAATTAAGTGGCTTTCAACATGATATTTCAAGGAAGAAATCTTTCGAAGGTTTTAGGTATTTTACACAATGTCTTGAACTTGTAAAAGAAAAGAGAAAGATAAAGATTGTCGACTTAGATAAGAACAAAATGATCATTGGTATTAAAAAGAAATATAGATTTGTCACGATACTATATCTTGTCATACTTATTAGATTGGAGGTGTGGCAATAGTTCACTAGTGCACTCCCCAAGTATAACCCTTTCTTGATATTTATGGAGGAACATCATATTTCTGCATTCATACTTATCCCCTCTTTGGAAAGGCGTACTAGGAGTGCCATCATTGCAATAGATATAGTAATTTTGATGAACATACGATTCAAATTCCAAATTTGCCACTGAGGACATTGATGACATCGGCTCACAACTTCCTTTCCCATGGGATCCAACTTTATGGACCAACCGGAAGTATTGTGGGCCACATTTATCCTTTTCGGTTTCTTAAGAGCGCAATTGAAGTTGTTTCTCGCAGGATGTAGAAGTTCTTGTGAGCATCCATGTAATCTATAGTCTAAGACGAAACACCAATGGCAAAGTAGGATCCCAATCAATCAAAAGCCACATCAAGGTCCTTGTCAAGATATGAATCTGCATTAAGATTGCTCGCATCATTTACTACATTTATTGGATCTTCGTATTTTGCCGTAACTTTGTAGCTAATTAATCCATGGTTCTTAAATTTGTATGGGTATATTCGAAAAAGGAATAAATTCTAACACGGAAATTAGTTCTAAATGTATATATAATAAAGAGAGAGAACTCTTTCATGAGCTCAAATTTTTTTCACAATGCATTAATTTCAATGTGTGCATAAAATTTCTACCTCCGCTAGCACGCACATGCACGAAAAAAATTATATATATGCTAGGTCATTATATTGGCATTTTAATTTCCAAAATCAAGACGAGTGCTTCTCTTGCGTTGCTCCACTTAGATGATGCAATATCGAATAAAAAGTATTAGGGACTTCGTTCGGCGTTCATCTTGTCGGTTCATAGATTTTATTCATGGATGAAGTAGCCTTCGACACGATATGTTATGTTAAAAATAGGAAGGAAAAAAATCTCTGGGAAGGTATTGGATATTTCACAAAATGTCTTGAAGTTGTAAAAGGAAAGAGAAAGATAAAGATTGTCAACTCGGATTAAGAACAAAAAAGATAATCAGATTGAAAAAGGATTGAAGACTTTTTCATCGTCCTATATCTTGTCATGCTTATCGGCTTCTAATTGTGGCAATAGTTCACTAGTGCACTCCCCAAGGTATTCAAGCTTTGCAAAAATATTCTGAAGGATTTCCCCCCTGCGAGATTAATAAGAACTCCCAAGTATAACCCTTTGTCGATATTTATGAAGGAACATCATATTCCTGCATTCACACTTTTCGCCTCTTTGGAAAGGAGTATCAGTAGTGTAATCATTGCAATAGATACAGTAATTTTGACAAACATATGGATCAAATTCTTAATTAGCCACAAAGGACATTGGTAACTTCGGCTCACGACTTCCTTTCCCATGGGATCCAACTTTATAGACAGCAAGAAGTAGTGTGGGAAACATTGATCCTTTCTTATTTCTTGAGAGCACAATTGAAGTTGTTTCTCGTAGGTAATAAGAGTTCTCATGAACATCCATGTACTCTACAGTCAAAGACACGACATCGACAACAAGATAGGATGCCCAATCAATCAAAAGCCATATCAATATGCTTTTCCAGTTGTGAGTCTGCATTTAGATTGCTTGGCATATAATGAATCTTCGTATTTTCCCTCATTTCATAGCTAATTAATCCATGGTTCTTAAATTTGCATGGGTACGTTAAAAAAAGGAGTAAATTCCAACACTTCAATTAGTCATAAATGAATATCTAATAAAGAGAGAGAATTCTTTTATGAACTCAAATTTTTTTCATGCATTGAGTTTCAATGTGTGCGTAAAATTTGTGTCTCCACTCGCGCACACGTGCACGAAAAAAATTATATTAATGCTTGGTCATTTAAAAGGTATTTTAATTTTTGAAACAAAAAATGAATGCTTCTCGTGCATTTTTCCACTTAGATGATGCAACATCTAAAAATTATTAGGGACTTCATTTGGCATTCATCTTATCTAATAATTGATTTTTTCTTTTATGAATTAAGTGGCCTTTCAACATGATATTTCAAGGAAGAAATCTTTCGAAGGTTTTAGGTATTTTACACAATGTCTTGAACTTGTAAAAGAAAAGAGAAAGATAAAGATTGTCGACTTAGATAAGAACAAAATGATCATTGGTACTAAACAGAAATAAAGATTTGTAACGATACTATATCTTGTCATACTTATTAGATTGGAGGTGTGGCAATAGTTCACTAGTGCACTCCCCAAGTATAACCCTTTCTTGATATTTATGGAGGAACATCATATTTCTGCATTCATACTTATCCCCTCTTTGGAAAGGCGTACTAGGAGTGCCATCATTGCAATAGATATAGTAATTTTGATGAACATACAATTCAAATTCCAAATTTGCCACTGAGGACATTGATGACATCGGCTCACAACTTCCTTTCCCATGGGATCCAACTTTATGGACCAACCGGAAGTATTGTGGGCCACATTTATCCTTTTCGGTTTCTTAAGAGCGCAATTGAAGTTGTTTCTCGCAGGATGTAGAAGTTCTTGTGAGCATCCATGTAATCTATAGTCAAAGACGAAACACCAATGGCAAAGTAGGATCCCAATCAATCAAAAGCCACATCAAGGTCCTTGTCAAGATATGAGTCTGCATTAAGATTGCTCGCATCATTTACTACATTTATTGGATCTTCTTATTTTGCCGTAACTTTGTAGCTAATTAATCCATGGTTCTTAAATTTGTATGGGTATATTCGAAAAAGGAATAAATTCTAACACGGAAATTAGTTCTAAATGTATATATAATAAAGAGAGAGAACTCTTTCATGAGCTCAAATTTTTTTCACAATGCATTAATTTCAATGTGTGCATAAAATTTCTACCTCCGCTAGCACGCACATGCACGAAAAAAATTATATATATGCTAGGTCATTATATTGGCATTTTAATTTCCAAAATCAAGACGAGTGCTTCTCTTGCGTTGCTCCACTTAGATGATGCAATATCGAATAAAAAGTATTAGGGACTTCGTTCGGCGTTCATCTTGTCAGTTCATGGATTTTATTCATGGATGAAGTAGCCTTCGACGACGATATGTTATGTTAAAAATAGGAAGGAAAAAAATCTCTGGAAGGTATTGGATATTTCACAAAATGTCTTGAAGTTGTAAAAGGAAAGAGAAAGATAAAGATTGTCAACTCGGATTAAGAACAAAAAAGATAATCGTATTAAAAAGGATTGAAGACTTTTCATCGTCCTATATCTTGTCATGCTTATCGCCTTCTAATTGTGGCAATAGTTCACTAGTGCACTCCCCAAGGTATTCAAGCTTTGCAAAAAATATTCTGAAGGATTTCCCCCTGCGAGATTAATAAGAACTCCCAAGTATAACCCTTTGTCGATATTTATGAAGGAACATCATATTCCTGCATTCACACTTTTCGCCTCTTTGGAAAGGAGTATCAGTAGTGTAATCATTGCAATAGATACAGTAATTTTGACAAACATATGGATCAAATTCTTAATTAGCCACAAAGGACATTGGTAACTTCGGCTCACGACTTCCTTTCCCATGGGATCCAACTTTATAGACAAAGCAAGAAGTAGTGTGGGAAACATTGATCCTTTCTTATTTCTTGAGAGCACAATTGAAGTTGTTTCTCGTAGGTAATAAGAGTTCTCATGAACATCCATGTACTCTACAGTCAAAGACACGACATCGACAACAAGATAGGATGCCCAATCAATCAAAAGCCATATCAATATGCTTTTCCAGTTGTGAGTCTGCATTTAGATTGCTTGGCATATAATGAATCTTCGTATTTTCCCTCATTTCATAGCTAATTAATCCATGGTTCTTAAATTTGCATGGGTACGTTAAAAAAAGGAGTAAATTCCAACACTTCAATTAGTCATAAATGAATATCTAATAAAGAGAGAGAATTCTTTTATGAACTCAAATTTTTTTCATGCATTGAGTTTCAATATGTGCGTAAAATTTGTGTCTCCACTCGCGCACACGTGCACGAAAAAAATTATATTAATGCTTGGTCATTTAAAAGGTATTTTAATTTTTGAAACAAAAAATGAATGCTTCTCGTGCATTTTTCCACTTAGATGATGCAACATCTAAAAATTATTAGGGACTTCATTTGGCATTCATCTTATCTAATAATTGATTTTTTCTTTTATGAATTAAGTGGCCTTCAACATGATATTTCAAGGAAGAAATCTTTCGAAGGTTTTAGGTATTTTACACAATGTCTTGAACTTGTAAAAGAAAAGAGAAAGATAAAGATTGTCGACTTAGATAAGAACAAAATGATCATTGGTACTAAACAGAAATAAAGATTTGTAACGATACTATATCTTGTCATACTTATTAGATTGGAGGTGTGGCAATAGTTCACTAGTGCACTCCCCAAGTATAACCCTTTCTTGATATTTATGGAGGAACATCATATTTCTGCATTCATACTTATCCCCTCTTTGGAAAGGCGTACTAGGAGTGCCATCATTGCAATAGATATAGTAATTTTGATGAACATACGATTCAAATTCCAAATTTGCCACTGAGGACATTGATGACATCGGCTCACAACTTCCTTTCCCATGGGATCCAACTTTATGGACCAACCGGAAGTATTGTGGGCCACATTTATCCTTTTCGATTTCTTAAGAGCGCAATTGAAGTTGTTTCTCGCAGGATGTAGAAGTTCTTGTGAGCATCCATGTAATCTATAGTCTAAGACGAAACACCAATGGCAAAGTAGGATCCCAATCAATCAAAAGCCACATCAAGGTCCTTGTCAAGATATGAGTCTGCATTAAGATTGCTCGCATCATTTACTACATTTATTGGATCTTCGTATTTTGCCGTAACTTTGTAGCTAATTAATCCATGGTTCTTAAATTTGTATGGGTATATTCGAAAAAGGAATAAATTCTAACACGGAAATTAGTTCTAAATGTATATATAATAAAGAGAGAGAACTCTTTTATGAGCTCAAATTTTTTTCACAATGCATTAATTTCAATGTGTGCATAAAATTTCTACCTCCGCTAGCACGCACATGCACGAAAAAAATTATATATATGCTAGGTCATTATATTGGCATTTTAATTTCCAAAATCAAGACGAGTGCTTCTCTTGCGTTGCTCCACTTAGATGATGCAATATCGAATAAAAAGTATTAGGGACTTCGTTCGGCGTTCATCTTGTCAGTTCATAGATTTTATTCATGGATGAAGTAGCCTTCAGCACGATATGTTATGTTAAAAATAGGAAGGAAAAAATCTCTGGAAGGTATTGGATATTTCACAAAATGTCTTGAAGTTGTAAAAGGAAAGAGAAAGATAAAGATTGTCAACTCAGATTAAGAACAAAAAGATAATCAGATTAAAAAGGATTGAAGACTTTTCATTGTCCTATATCTTGTCATGCTTATCAGCTTCTAATTGTGGCAATAGTTCACTAGTGCACTCCCCAAGGTATTCAAGCTTTGCAAAAATATTCTGAAGGATTTCTCCCCTGCGAGATTAATAAGAACTCCCAAGTATAACCCTTTGTCGATATTTATGAAGGAACATCATATTCCTGCATTCACACTTTTCGCCTCTTTGGAAAGGAGTATCAGTAGTGTAATCATTGCAATAGATACAGTAATTTTGACAAACATATGGATCAAATTCTTAATTAGCCACAAAGGACATTGGTAACTTCGGCTCACGACTTCCTTTCCCATGGGATCCAACTTTATAGACAGCAAGAAGTAGTGTGGGAAACATTGATCCTTTCTTATTTCTTGAGAGCACAATTGAAGTTGTTTCTCGTAGGAAATAAGAGTTCTCATGAACATCCATGTACTCTACAGTCAAAGACACGACATCGACAACAAGATAGGATGCCCAATCAATCAAAAGCCATATCACTATGCTTTTCCAGTTGTGAGTCTGCATTTAGATTGCTTGGCATATAATGAATCTTCGTATTTTCCCTCATTTCATAGCTAATTAATCCATGGTTCTTAAATTTGCATGGGTACATTAAAAAAAGGAGTAAATTCCAACCCTTCAATTAGTCATAAATGAATATCTAATAAAGAGAGAGAATTCTTTTTTGAACTCAAGTTTTTTTCATGCATTGAGTTTCAATGTGTGCGTAAAATTTGTGTCTCCACTCGCGCACACGTGCACGAAAAAAATTATATTTTTGCTTGGTCATTTAAAAGGTATTTTAATTTTTGAAACAAAAAATGAATGCTTCTCGTGCATTTTTCCACTTAGATGATGCAACATCTAAAAATTATTAGGGACTTCATTTGGCATTCATCTTATCTAATAATTGATTTTTTCTTTTATGAATTAAGTGGCCTTCAACATGATATTTCAAGGAAGAAATCTTTCGAAGGTTTTAGGTATTTTACACAATGTCTTGAACTTGTAAAAGAAAAGAGAAAGATAAAGATTGTCGACTTAGATAAGAACAAAATGATCATTGGTACTAAAAAGAAATAAAGATTTGTCACGATACTATATCTTGTCATACTTATTAGATTGGAGGTGTGGCAATAGTTCACTAGTGCACCCCCCAAGTATAACCCTTTCTTGATATTTATGGAGGAACATCATATTTACGCATTCATACTTATCCCCCTCTTTGGAAAGGAGTACTAGGAGTGCCATCATTGCAATAGATATAGTAATTTTGATAAACATACGATTCAAATTCCGAAATTTGCCACTAAGGACATTGATGACATCGGCTCACAACTTCCTTTCCCATGGGATCCAACTTTATGGACCAACCGGAAGTATTGCGGGCCACATTGATCCTTTTTGGTTTCTTAAGAGCGCAATTGAAGTTGTTTCTCGCTGGATATAGAAGTTCTTGTGAGCATCCATGTAATCTATAGTCAAAGACGAAAACACCAATGGCAAAGTAGGATCCCAATCAATCAAAAGCCACATCAAGGTCCTTGTCAAGATATGAGTCTGCATTAAGATTGCTCGCATCATTTACTGCATTTATTGGATCTTCGTATTTTGCCGTAACTTTGTAGCTAATTAATCCATGGTTCTTAAATTTGTATGGGTATATTCGAAAAAGGAATAAATTCTAACACGGAAATTAGTACTAAATGAATATATAATAAAGAGAGAGAGAACTCGTTTATGAGCTCAAATTTTTTTCACAATGCATTAATTTCAATGTGTGCATAAAATTTCTATCTCCGCTCGCACGCACATGCACAAAAAAAATTATATATATGCTAGGTCATTTTATTGGCATTTTAATTTCTAAAATCAAGACGAGTGCTTCTCTTGCGTTGCAATATCGAATAAAAAGTATTAGGGACTTCGTTTGGCGTTCATCTTGTCAGTTCATAGATTTTATTTATGGATGAAGTAGCCTTCGACACGATATGTTATGTTAAAAAATAGGAAGGAAAAAAATCTCTGGAAGGTATTGGATATTTCACAAAATGTCTTGAAGTTGTAAAAGGAAAGAGAAAGATAAAGATTGTCAACTCGGATTAAGAACAAAAAAGATTATCATATTAAAAAGAATTGAAGACTTTTCATCGTCCTATATCCTATCATGCTTATCAGCTTCCAAGTGTGGCAGTGGTTCACTAGTGCACTCCCCAAGGTATTCAAGCTTTGCAAAAATATTCTTAAGGATTTCTCCCCTGCGAAATTAATAAGAACTGCCAAGTATAACCCTTTGTCGATATTTATGGAGGAACATCATATTCCTGCATTCACAATTTTCGGCTCTTTGGAAAGGAGTATCAGTAGTGTAATCATTGCAATAGATACAGCAATTTTGACAAATTAATTAGCCACAAAGGACATTGGCAACTTCGGCTCACAACTTCCTTTCCCATAGGATCCAACTTTATAGACAGCAAGAAGTAGTGTGATAAACATTGATCCTTTCTTATTTCTTAAGAGCACAATTGAAGTTGTTTTTCGTAGGAAATAAGAGTTCTCGTGAACATCCATGTACTCTAATGTCAAAGACACGACATCGACAACAAGATATGATGCCCAATCAATCAAAAGCCATATCAATATCCTTGTCCAGTTGTGAGTCTGCATTTAGATTTCTTGCATCAGTTACTGCATATAATGAATCTTCGTATTTTCCCTCATTTCATAGTTAATTAATCCATGGTTCTTAAATTTGCATGGGTACATTAAAAAAAGGAGTAAATTCCAACACTTCAATTAGTCATAAATGAATATCTAATAAAGAGAGAGAATTCTTTTACGAACTCAAATTTTTTTCATGCATTGAGTTTCAATGTGTGCGTAAAATCTATGTCTCCACTCGCGAACACGTGCACGAAAAAAATTATGTTTATGCTCGGTCATTTAAATGGTATTTTAATTTTTGAAACAAAAAATGAATGCTTCTCGAGCATTTTTCCACTTAGATGATGCAACATCTAAAAATTATTAGGGACTTCATTTGGCATTCATCTTATCTAATAATTGATTTTTTCTTTTATGAATTAAGTGGCTTTCAACATGATATTTCAAGGAAGAAATCTTTCGAAGGTTTTAGGTATTTTACACAATGTCTTGAACTTGTAAAAGAAAAAAGAAAGATAAAGATTGTCGACTTAGATAAAAACAAAATGATCATTGGTACTAAAAAGAAATAAAGATTTGTCACGATACTATATCTTGTCATACTTATTAGATTGGAGGTGTGGCAATAGTTCACTAGTGCACCCCCCAAGTATAACCCTTTCTTGATATTTATGGAGGAACATCATATTTCTGCATTCATACTTATCCCCTCTTTGCAAAGGAGTACTAGGAGTGCCATCATTGCAATAGATATAGTAATTTTGATAAACATACGATTCAAATTCCGAATTTGCCACTAAGGACATTGATGACATCGGCTCACAACTTCCTTTCCCATGGGATCCAACTTTATGGACCAACCGGAAGTATTGCGGGCCACATTGATCCTTTTTGGTTTCTTAAGAGCGCAATTGAAGTTGTTTCTCGCTGGATATAGAAGTTCTTGTGAGCATCCATGTAATCTATAGTCAAAGACGAAAACACCAATGGCAAAGTAGGATCCCAATCAATCAAAAGCCACATCAAGGTCCTTGTCAAGATATGAGTCTGCAGTAAGATTGCTCGCATCATTTACTGCATTTATTGGATCTTCGTATTTTGCCGTAACTTTGTGGCTAATTATTCCATGGTTCTTAAATTTGTATGTGTATATTCGAAAAAGGAATAAATTCTAACACGGAAATTAGTACTAAATGAATATATAATAAAGCGAGAGAACTCTTTTATGAGCTCAAATTTTTTTTACAATGCATTAATTTCAATGTTTGCACAAAATTTCTATCTCCGCTAGCACGCACATGCACGAAAAAAATTATATATATGCTAGGTCATTTTATTGGCATTTTAATTTCCAAAATCAAGGCGAGTGCTTCTCTTGTGTTGCTCTACTTAGATGATGCAATATCGAATAAAAGTATTAGGGACTTCGTTTGGCGTTCACCTTGTCAGTTCATCATTTTTTTTTTATGGATGAAGTAGCCTTCAGTACGATATGTTATGTTAAAAATAGGAAGGAAAAAAATCTCTGGAAGGTATTGGATATTTCACAAAATGTCTTGAAGTTGTAAAAGGAAAGAGAAAGATAAAGATTGTCAACTCAGATTAAGAACAAAAAGATTATCATATTAAAAAGAATTGAAGACTTTTCACTGTCCTATATCCTATCATGCTTATCAGCTTCCAAGTGTGGCAGTGGTTCACTAGTGCACTCCCCAAGGTATTCAAGCTTTGCAAAAATATTCTTAAGGATTTCTCCCCTGCGAAATTAATAAGAACTGCCAAGTATAACCCTTTGTCGATATTTATGGAGGAACATCATATTCCTGCATTCACAATTTTCGGCTCTTTGGAAAGGAGTATCAGTAGTGTAATCATTGCAATAGATACAGCAATTTTGACAAATTAATTAGCCACAAAGGACATTGGCAACTTCGGCTCACAACTTCCTTTCCCATAGGATCCAACTTTATAGACAGCAAGAAGTAGTGTGATAAACATTGATCCTTTCTTATTTCTTAAGAGCACAATTGAAGTTGTTTTTCGTAGGAAATAAGAGTTCTCGTGAACATCCATGTACTCTAATGTCAAAGACACGACATCGACAACAAGATATGATGCCCAATCAATCAAAAGCCATATCAATATCCTTGTCCAGTTGTGAGTCTGCATTTAGATTTCTTGCATCAGTTACTGCATATAATGAATCTTCGTATTTTCCCTCATTTCATAGTTAATTAATCCATGGTTCTTAAATTTGCATGGGTACATTAAAAAAAGGAGTAAATTCCAACACTTCAATTAGTCATAAATGAATATCTAATAAAGAGAGAGAATTCTTTTACGAACTCAAATTTTTTTCATGCATTGAGTTTCAATGTGTGCGTAAAATCTATGTCTCCACTCGCGAACACGTGCACGAAAAAAATTATGTTTATGCTCGGTCATTTAAATGGTATTTTAATTTTTGAAACAAAAAATGAATGCTTCTCGAGCATTTTTCCACTTAGATGATGCAACATCTAAAAATTATTAGGGACTTCATTTGGCATTCATCTTATCTAATAATTGATTTTTTCTTTTATGAATTAAGTGGCTTTCAACATGATATTTCAAGGAAGAAATCTTTCGAAGGTTTTAGGTATTTTACACAATGTCTTGAACTTGTAAAAGAAAAAAGAAAGATAAAGATTGTCGACTTAGATAAAAACAAAATGATCATTGGTATTCAAAAGAAATAAAGATTTGTCACGATACTATATCTTGTCATACTTATTAGATTGGAGGTGTGGCAATAGTTCACTAGTGCACTCCCCAAGTATAACCCTTTCTTGATATTTATGGAGGAACATCATATTTCTGCGTTCATACTTATCCCCTCTTTGGAAAGGAGTACTAGGAGTGCCATCATTGCAATAGATATAGTAATTTTGATAAACATACGATTCAAATTCCGAATTTGCCACTAAGGACATTGATGACATCGGCTCACAACTTCCTTTCCCGTGGGATCCAACTTTATGGACCAACCGGAAGTATTGTGGGCCACATTGATCCTTTTCGGTTTCTTAAGAGCGCAATTGAAGTTGTTTCTCGCAGGATGTAGAAGTTCTTGTGAGCATCCATGTAATCTATAGTCAAAGACGAAACACCAATGGCAAAGTAGGATCCCAATCAATCAAAAGCCACATCAAGGTCCTTGTCAAGATATGAGTCTGCATTAAGATTGCTCCCATCATTTACTACATTTATTGGATCTTCGTATTTTGCCGTAACTTTGTAGCTAATTAATCCATGGTTCTTAAATTTGTATGGGTACATTCGAAAAAGGAATAAATTCTAACACGGAAATTAGTACTAAATGAATATATAATAAAGAGAGAGAACTCTTTTATGAGCTCAAATTTTTTTCACAATGCATTAATTTCAATGTGTGCATAAAATTTCTATCTCCGCTAGCACGCACATGCACGAAAAAAATTATATATATGCTTGGTCATTTTATTAGCATTTTAACATCCAAAATCAAGACGAGTGCTTCTCTTGCGTTGCTTCACTTAGATGATGCAATATCGAATAAAAAGTATTAGGGACTTCGTTCGGCGTTCATCTTGTCAGTTCATAGATTTTATTTATGGATGAAGTAGCCTTCAGCACGATATGTTATGTTAAAAATAGGAAGGAAAAAATCTCTAGAAGGTATTGGATATTTCACAAAATGTCTTGAAGTTGTAAAAGGAAAGAGAAAGATAAAGATTGTCAACTCAGATTAAGAACAAAAAGATAATCATATTGAAAAGGATTGAAGACTTTTCACTGTCCTATATCTTTTCATGCTTATCAGCTTCCAAGAGTGGCAATAGTTCACTGGCGCACTCCCCAAAGTATTCAAGCTTTGCAAAAATATTCCTAAGGATTTCTCCCCTACGAGATTAATAAGAACTCCCAAGTATAATCCTTTGTCGATATTTATGGAGGAACATCATATTCCTGCATTCACACTTTTCTCCTCTTTGGAAAGGAGTATCAGTAGTGTAATCATTGCGATAGACACAGTAATTTTGACAAACATATGGTTCAAATTCTTAATTAGCCACAAAGGACATTGGTAACTTCGGCACACGACTTCCTTTCCCATGGGATCCAACTTTATAGACAGCAAGAAGTAGTGTGGGAAACATTGATCCTTTCTTATTTCTTGAGAGCACAATTGAAGTTGTTTCTCGTAGGAAATAAGAGTTCTCATGAACATCCATGTACTCTACAGTCAAAGACACGACATCAACAACAAGATAGGATGCCCAATCAATCAAAAGCCATATCAATATCCTTGTCCAGTTGTGAGTCTGCATTTAGATTGCTTGCATCAGTTACTGCATATAATGAATCTTCGTATTTTCCCTGATTTCATAGCTAATTAATCCATGGTTCTTAAATTTGCATGGGTACCTTAAAAAAAGGAGTAAATTCCAACACTTCAATTAGTCATAAATGAATATCTAATAAAGAGAGAGAATTCTTTTTTGAACTCAAATTTTTTTCATGCATTGAGTTTCAATGTGTGCGTAAAATTTATGTCTCCACTTGTGCACACGTGCACGAAAAAAATTATACTTATGCTTGGTCATTTAAAAGGCATTTTAATTTTTGAAACAAAAAATGAATGCTTCTCGTGCATTTTTCCACATACATGATGCAACATCTATGAATTATTAAGGACTTCATTTGGCAATCATCTTATCTAATAATTGATTTTTTCTTTATTAATTAAGTGGCCTTCAACATGATATTTCAAGGAAGAAATGTTTTGAAGGTTTTAGGTATTTTACACAATGTCTTGAACTTGTAAAAGAAAAGAGAAAGATAAAGATTGTCGACTTAGATAAGAACAAAATGATCATTGGTATTAAAAAGAAATAAAGATTTGTCACGATACTATATCTTGTCATACTTATTAGATTGGAGGTGTGGCAATAGTTCACTAGTGCACTCCCCAAGTATAACCCTTTCTTGATATTTATGGAGGAACATCATATTTCTGCATTCATACTTATCCCCTCTTTGGAAAGGAGTACTAGGAGTGCCAACATTGCAATAGATATAGTAATTTTGATAAACATACGATTCAAATTCCGAATTTGCCACTAAGGACATTGATCACATCGGCTCACAACTTCCTTTCCCATGGGATCGAACTTTATGGACCAACCGTAAGTATTGTGGTCCACATTGATCCTTTTCGGTTTCTTAAGAGCGCAGTTGAATTTGTTTCTCACAGGATATAGAAGTTCTTGTGAGCATCCATGTAATCTATAGTCAAAGACGGAACACCAATGGCAAAGTAGGATCCCAATCAATCAAAAGCCACATCAAGGTCCTTGTCAAGATATGAGTCTGCATTAAGATTGCTTGCATCATTTACTGCATTTATTGGATCTTCGTATTTTGCCGTAACTTTGTAGCTAATTAATCCATGGTTTTTAAATTTGTATGGGTATATTCGAAAAAGGAATAAATTCTAACACGGAAATTAGTACTAAATGAATGTATAATAAAGAGGGAGAACTCTTTTATGAGCTCAAATTTTTTTCACAATGCATTAATTTCAATGTGTGCATAAAATTTCTTTCTCCGCTAGCACGCACATGCACGAAAAAAATTATATATATACTAGGACATTTTATTAGCATTTTAACTTCCAAAATCAAGACGAGTGCTTCTCTTCGTTGCTTCACTTAGATGATGCAATATCGAATAAAAAGTATTAGGGACTTCGTTCGGTGTTCACCTTGTCAGTTCATAGATTTTATTTATGGATGAAGTGGCCTTCAGCACGATATGTTATGTTAAAAATAGGAAGGAAAAAATCTCTGGAAGGTATTGGATATTTCACAAAATGTCTTGAAGTTTTAAAAGGAAAGAGAAAGATAAAGATTGTCAACTCAGATTAAGAACAAAAAGATAATCATATTAAAAAGGATTGAAGACTTTTCACTGTCCTATATCTTGTCATGCTTATCAGCTTCCAAGTGTGGCAATAGTTCACTAGTGCACTCCCCAAGGTATTCGAGCTTTGCAAAAATATTCTTAAGGATTTCTCCCCTGCGAGATTAATAAGAACTCCCAAGTATAACCCTTTGTCGATATTTATGGAGGAACATCGTATTCCTGCGTTCACACTTTCGCCTCTTTGGAAAGGAGTATCAGTAGTGTAATCATTGCAATAGATACAGTAATTTTGACAAACATACGGATCAAATTCTTAATTAGCCACAAAGGACATTGGCAACTTCGGCTCACGACTTCCTTTCCCTTGGGATCCAACTTTATAGACAGCAAGAAGTAGTGTGGGAAACATTTACCTTTTCTTATTTCTTGAGAGCACAATTGAAGTTGTTTCTCGTAGGAAATAAGAGTTCTCATGAACATCCATGCACTCTACAGTCAAAGACACGACATCGACAACAAGATAGGATGCCCAATCAATCAAAAGCCATATCAATATCCTTGTCCAGTTGTGAGTCTGCATTTAGATTGCTTGCATCAGTTACTGCATATAATGAATCTTCGTATTTTCCCTCATTTCATAGCTAATTAATCCATGGTTCTTAAATTTGCATGGGTACGTTAAAAAAAGGAGTAAATTTCAACACTTCAATTAGTCATAAATGAATATCTAATAAAGAGAGAGAATTCTTTTATGAACTCAAATTTTTTTCATGTATTGAGTTTCAATGTGTGCGTAAAATTTGTGTCTCCACTCGCGCACACGTGCACGAAAAAAATTATATTTATGCTTGGTCATTTAAAAGGTATTTTAATTTTTGAAACAAAAAATGAATGCTTCTCGTGCATTTTTCCACTTAGATGATGCAACATCTAAAAATTATTAAGGACTTCATTTGGCATTCATCTTATCTAATAATTGATTTTTTCTTTTATGAATTAAGTGGCCTTCAACATGATATTTCAAGCAAGAAATCTTTCGAAGGTTTTAGGTATTTTACACAATGTCTTGCACTTGTAAAAGAAAAGAGAAAGATAAAGATTGTCGACTTAGATAAGAACAAAATGATCATTGGTATCAAAAAGAAATAAAGATTTGTCACGATACTATATCTTGTCATACTTATTAGATTGGAGGTGTGGCAATAGTTCACTAGTGCACTCCCCAAGTATAACCCTTTCTTGATATTTATGGAGGAACATCATATTTCTGCGTTCATACTTATCCCCTCTTTGGAAAGGAGTACTAGGAGTGCCATCATTGCAATAGATATAGTAATTTTGATAAACATACGATTCGAATTCCGAATTTGCCACTAAGGACATTGATGACATCGGCTCACAACTTCCTTTCCCATGGGATCCAATTTTATGGACCAACCGGAAGTAATGTGGGCCACATTGATCCTTTTCGGTTTTTTAAGAGCGCAATTGAAGTTGTTTCTCGCAGGATATAGAAGTTCTTGTGAGCATCCATGTAATCTATAGGCAAAGACGAAACATCAATGGCAAAGTAGGATCCCAATCAATCCAAAGCCACATCAAGGTCCTTGTCAAGATATGAGTCTGCATTAAGATTGCTCGCATCATTTACTGCATTTATTGGATCTTCGTATTTTGCCGTAACTTTGTAGCTAATTAATCCATGGTTCTTAAATTTGTATGGGTATATTCGAAAAAGGAATAAATTCTAACACGGAAATTAGTACTAAATGAATATATAATAAAGAGAGAGAGAACTCGTTTATGAGCTCAAATTTTTTTCACAATGCATTAATTTCAATGTGTGCATAAAATTTCTATCTCCGCTCGCACGCACATGCACAAAAAAAATTATATATATGCTAGGTCATTTTATTGGCATTTTAATTTCTAAAATCAAAAATACGAGTGTATCTCGTACATTAGTCTACGTAGATGATGCAATATTGTGTAAAAATTATTAGGGACTTTATTTGGCATTCATCTTGTCTGATCATGAATTTTATTTATGAATGAAGTAGCCATCAACATTTTCTTTTATGTGAAAAATAGGAAGGAATAAATCTCTAGAAGGTTTTGGATATTTCACACAATGTCTTGAACTTGTAAAAGGAAAGAGAAAGATAAAGATTGTCGACTCTGATCAATAATAAAATCTAATTAATATGAAAAAGAAATTATGACTTTTCACGGTTCTACATCTTGTCATTCTTATCAGCTTTCAGGTGTGATAATATCACTAGCTCACTCCTCAATTTATTCAAGCCTTGCAACAACATTCTTAAGGGTATCTTCCTTGCGAGATAAACTAGAACTCCCAAGTATAACCCTTTGTTGATATTTATGGAGGAACATCATATTCCTTGCATTCACACTTATCGCCTCTTTGGAAAGGAGTACCAATAGTGTAATCATTGCAATAGTTACAGTAATTTCAATAAACACACAAACAAAATTTCGAATTTGCCACAAAGAATATTGATGACTTCGGCTAACAACTTCCTTGCCCATGGGATCTAACTTTATAGACTGGCCAGAAGTAGTGTAGGCCACATTTATCCTTTTTGGTTTCCTGAGAGCACAATGAAGTTGTATCTTGCAGGAAATAAAAGTTCTCTTGAGCATCCATGTAATCTATAGTCAAAGACTCGACACTGATAGCAAAATAGGATGCCCAATCAATCTAAACTCACATCAACATCCTTGTCCGGACATGAGTCTGCATTCTGATTGCTTGCATCATTAATGCATTTAATGGATCTTCGTATTTTACCATGACTTTGTAGCTAATTAATCCATGGTTCTTAACTTATATGGCTACGTTAAAAGAGGAGTAAATCCTATCACTTCAATTAGTACTAAATGAGTATATAATGAAGAGAGAGAACCCTTTTATGAGCTCAAATTTTTTTCAAATCTCATTCAGTTTAATGTGTGCGTAAAATTTATGTATCCACTCGCTCGCACGTTGATGAAAAAAATTATATTTATGCTAGGTAATCTTAATGGCATTTTAATGTTCAAAACTAAAAGACTAGTGCTTCTTGTGCATTGCTCCACTTAGATGATGCAATATCGCATAAAAAGTATTAAGGACTTCATTTGGCATTCATCTTGTCTGTTCATGTATTTTATTTATGAGTGAAGTAGCCTTCAATATGATATTGTATGTGAAATATAGGAAGGAAGAAATCTCTAGAAGTTTTTGGTATTTCACACAATGTCTTAAACAGGTAAAAGGAATGAGAAAGATAAAGATTGTCAACTTAGATCAAGAACAAAAAGATAATTAATATTAAAAAGAAATGAATACTTTTGACGGTCCTATATCTTGTCATGCTTATCAGCTTCGAACTGTGGCTATAATTCACTAGTGCACTCCCCAAGCTATTCATGCTTTGCAACAACATTCCTAAGGATTTCTCCCCTGCTAGATAAATAAGAACTCCCAAGTATAACCTTTTGTTGATATTTATGGAGGAACGTCATATTCCTGCGTGCATACTTAGCCTCTTTGGAAAAGAGTACAAGTAGTGTAATCACTGCAATATATAATAATTTCGACAAACATACAAATCAAATTCTAAATTAGCCACAAAGGACATTGACGACTTCGGCTCACAACTTCCTTTCCCACGCGATCAAACTTTATAGACCAGCCAGAAGTAGTGTGGGCAACATTAAACCTTTTTTCTTTCTTGAGAGCAAACTTGAAGTTGTTTCTCGCAGGAAATAAGAGTTCTAGTGAACATCCCTATACTCTACAGTCAAAGACACAACACCGACAACAACATAGGATGCCCAATCAATCTAAAGCCATATCAAGATCCTTGTCAAGATGTGAGTCTGCATTCAGATTGCTTGCATCATTTACTGCATGCAATGGATCTTTGTATTTTTCCCTCATTTCATAGCTAATTAATCTGTGGCTCTTAAATTGGTATCGGTACGTTAAAAAATGGAGTAAATTCTAACACTTCAATTAGTACTAAATTAATATATAATAAAGAGAGAGAACTCTTTTATGAGCTCAAATTTCTTTCACAATGCATCGAGTTTCAATGTGTGCGTAAAATTTATGTCTCCACTTGCATGCACGGGCACGAAAAAAATTACATTTATGCTCGGTCATTTAAATGGTGTTTTATTTTCTAAAACAAAAAACAAGTGCTGCTCGTGCATTTTTTCACTTAGATGATGCAACATCGCCTAAAAAGTGTTAGGGACTTCATTTTTAGCATTCATCTTATCTAATAATTGATTTTTTTTTAAGAATTAAGTTGCCTTCAACATGATATTTCATGTGAAGAATAGGAAGGAAGAAATCTCTAGAAGGTTTCATGTATTTCACACAATGTCTTGAACTTGTAAAAGAAAAGAGAAAGATAAAGATTACCGACTTAAATCAAGAACAAAATGATAATGAATATTAAAAAGAAATGAAGATATTTCACGATACTATATCTTGTCATGCTTATCAGCTTGAAGGTGTGGCAAAAGTTCACTAGCGCACTCCCCAAGGTATTCATGCTTTGCAACAATATTCTTCAGGATTTCTCCCGTGCGAGATAAATTAGAACTCCCAAGTATAAAACATTGTTGATATTTATGAAGGAACATCATATTCCTGCATTCATACTTATCACCTCTTTGGAAAGGATTACAAGGAGTGCAATCATTGCAATAGATACAGTAATTTCGACAAACGTACGGATCAAATTCCAAATTCACCACAAAAGACAATGACGACTTCAGCTCATAACTTCCTCTCCTATGGGATCAAACTTTATGGACAAGCCAAAAGTAGTGTGGACCACATTAATCCTTTTCGTATTCTTGAGATCATAATTGAAGTTGTTTCTCTCACGAAATAGAAAGTTCTCGTGAACATCCATGTAATCTACATTCAAAGACACCACACCAACAGCAAAATAGGATCTTAATCAATCTAAAGCCACATCAAGATCCTTGCCAAGATATTAGTCTCCATTAAGATTGCTTGCATCATTTACTGCATTTAATGGATCTTCGTATTTTGCCCTCGACTTTGTAGCTAATTAATCCATGGTTTCTTAAATTTATATGAGTACATTAAAAAAACGAGTAAATTCTAACACTTCAATTAGTACTAAATGAATATATAATAAAGAGAGAAGACTCTTTTATGAGCTACAATTTTTTTTCACAATGCATTGAGTTTCAATGTGCATGTAAAATTTATGTCTCCACTCGCACGCACGTGCATGGAAAAAAATTATATTTATGCTAGGCCATTTTAATGGCATTTTATTTTCCTAAACTAAAAGACGAGTACTTCTCGTGCATTGCTCCAGTTAGATGATTCATTATCACATAAAAAGTATTAGGGACTGCACTTGAAGTTCATCTTATCAGATCATCGATTTTATTTATCAATAAAGTAGCCTTCAACATGATATTTTATGCAAAGAATAGGAAGAAAAAATCTCTAGAAGGTTTCGGGTATTTCGCGAAATATTTTGAAATTGTAAAAGGAATGAGAAGATACAGATTATCGACTCAAATCAAGTAGCAATAAATAATTAATATTAAAAGGAAATGAAGTCTTTTCATGGTTCTATATCTTGTCATTCTTATCAACTTCTAGGTGGGGCAATATTTTACTAGTGCACTCCCCAAGTTATTCATGCTTTGCAACAATATTCTTAAAGGTTTTTCCCTAGCGATAAATAAGAACTCCCAAGTATAACCCTTTGTTGATATTTATTGAGGAACATCATATTCCCACATTCATACTTATCGCCTCTTTGGAAAGGAGTACAAGTAGTGCCATCATTGCAATAGATACATTAAATTTGACAAACATACAAATCAAATTCCAAATTTTCCACAAAGGAAAATGATGACTTTGGCTCAAAACTACCTTTCCCAAGGGATCCAACTTTATAGACCAGCCTGAAGTAATATGGGACACATTTGTCCTTTTCTGTTTATTGAGAGCACAATTGAAGTTGTTTATCGAACGAAATCAAAGTTCTTGTGAAAATCTATGTAATCTACGGTCAAAAACACGACACCGACAGGAAAATAGGATCCCCATTAATCGAAAGCCACATCAAGATCCTTGTCAAGATATGAGTCTATATTCAGATTGCTTCCATAATTTACTGCATTTAATGGATCTTCGTAATTTGCCCTGACTTTGTAGCTAATTAATCCATGGTTCTTAAATTGATACGGGTTCGTTAAAAAAGGAGTAAATTCTAACACTTCAACTAGTACTAAATGAATATATAATAAAAAGAAAGAATTCTTTTATGAGCTCAAATTTTTTTCACAATGCATTGAGTTTCAATGACTTGTAAAACATTTATGTTTGCACTCGCAAGCAGGTGCACGAAAAAAAAAATTATATTATTGCTAGGTCAATTTAATGGAATTTTATTTTCCAAAACCAAAAGACCAGTACTTCTCGTGCATTGCTCCACTTAGATGATGCAATACCGCATGAAAAGAATTAGGGACTTTATTTGGCGTTCATCTGGTCTAATCATGGATTTTATTTATGAATTAAGTAGCCTTCAACATGATATTTTATGTGAAGAATAGGAAGGAAGAAATCTCTAGAAGATTTTGGATATTTCATACAATGTCTTGAAGTTGTAAAAGGAAAGAGAAAGATAAAGATTGTCGACTCAGATCAAGAAGAAACAGATAATTAATATTAAAATAAAATGAAAACTATTCACCGTCCTATATCTTGTCATGCTTATTAGCTTCCAGTTGTGGCAATAGTTTACTAGTGCACTGCCCAGGTTATTCATGCTCTACAACAATATTCTTAAGGATATCTCTCCTGCGCAATATATAAAAACCCCCAAGTATAACCCTTTGTTGATAATTATGGAGGAACATCATATTCCTGCATTCATACTTATCGCCTCTTTGGAAAAGAGTACAAGTAGTGCCATCATTGCAATAGACACAGTAATTTCGACAAACATACGGATCAAATTCTGAATTTGCCACCAAGTACATTGACGACATCGGCTCAAAACTTCCTCTCCCATGGGATCCAACTTTATATACCAGCCCGAAATAGTGTGGGCCATATTGGTCCTTTTCTGTTTCATGAGAGCGCAATTGAAGTCGTTTCTAATACGAAATAAAAGTTCTCGTGAACATCCATGTAATCTACGTTCGAAGGCACGACATCGGCAACAAAATAGGATCCCAATCAATCTAAAGCCACATCAAGATCCTTGTCAAGATATGAGTCTATATTCAGATTGCTTCCATAATTTACTGCATTTAATGGATCTTCGTAATTTGCCCTGACTTTGTAGCTAATTAATCCATGGTTCTTAAATTGATTCGGGTTCGTTAAAAAAGGAGTAAATTCTAACACTTCAACTAGTACTAAATGAATATATAATAAAAAGAAAGAACTCTTTTATGAGCTCAAATTTTTTTCACAATGCATTGAGTTTCAATGACTTGTAAAACATTTATGTTTGCACTCGCAAGCAGGTGCACGAAAAAAAAAATTATATTATATCCTAGGTCAATTTAAATGAATTTTATTTTCCAAAACCAAAAGATGAGTACTTCTCGTGCATTGCTCCACTTAGATGATGCAATACCGCATGAAAAGAATTAGGGACTTTATTTGGTGTTCATCTGGTCTAATCATGGATTTTATTTATGAATTAAGTAGCCTTCAACATGATATTTTATGTGAAGAATAGGAAGGAAGAAATCTCTAGAAGGTTTTGGATATTTCATACAATGTCTTGAAGTTGTAAAAGGAAAGAGAAAGATAAAGATTGTCGACTCAGATCAAGAAGAAACAGATAATTAATATTAAAATAAAATGAAAACTATTCACCGTCCTATATCTTGTCATGCTTATTAGCTTCCAGTTGTGGCAATAGTTTACTAGTGCACTGCCCAGGTTATTCATGCTCTGCAACAATATTCTTAAGGATATCTCTCCTGCGCAATATATAAAAACCCCCAAGTATAACCCTTTGTTGATAATTATGGAGGAACATCATATTCCTGCATTCATACTTTTCGCCTCTTTGGAAAGAAGTACTAGTAGTGTCATCATCGCAATAGATATAGTAATTTTGACAAACGTACGGAACAAATTCTGAATTTTCCCTAAAGGACATTGACAACTTCAGCTCACAACTTCCTTTCCACGGGATCCAACTTTATAGACCATCCAGAAGTGGTGTGGGTAACATTATCCTTTTTACTCTCTAGATAGCACAATTGAAGTTGTTTCTCGTAAGAAATAAAAGTTCTTGTAAACATCCATGTTTCTCACAAAATTGGATACACAATCAATCTAAAACCACGTAAAGATCCTTGTGAAAATATGAGTATGCATTAGGATTGCTCGTATCATTTATTGGATTAAATGGATCTTCGTATTTTGCCTTACTTTGTAGTCAATTAATCCATGGTTCTTTAACTCTTATAGGTACGTTAATAAAAAGGAGTAGATTCTCACACTTCAATTAGTACTAAATGAATATATAATAAAGAGAGAGAATTCTTTTATGAGCTCAAATGCTTTTTCACAATGCATTGAGTTTCAATGTGTGCGTAAAATTTATGTCTACAATCACACGCACGTGCACGTAAAACATTATTTTTATGCTAGGTCATTTAATGGCATCTTAATTTCCAAAACCAAAAGATGAGTGCTTCTCGTGCATTGCTTCAATCAGATGATGCAATATCGCCTAAAAAGTATTAGGGAGTTAATTTTACGTTCATCCTGTCTGATCATGGATTTTATTTAAGAATGAAGTAGCCTTCAACATGATATTTTATGTAAAGAATAGGAAGGAAGAAATCTCTAGAAGGTTTCAGGTATTTCACACAATGTCTTGAAGTTGTAAAAGAAAAGAAAAAGATAAAGATTGTCGACTCTAATCAAGAAGAAAAAGATAATTAATATTAAAAAGAAATGAAAACTTTTCACGATCCTATACCTTGTCATGCTTATCAGCTTCGAGGTGTTGAAAAAGTTTACTAGTGCACTCCCCAAGGTATTCATGCTTTCCAGCAATTTTCTTAAGGATTTCTCCCATGCGCGATAAATCAGAACACCCAAGTATAACCATTTGTTGATATTTATGGAGGAACATCATACTCGTGCATTCATACTTATCGTGTCTTTTGAAAGTTGTTCCAGGAGTGCTATCATTCCAATAGATACAGTAATTTCGACAAACATACGGATCAAATTCCAAATTTACCACCAAGGACATTGACGACTTCGGCTCGCAACTTTCTTTCCTATGGGTTCCAACTTTATGGACCTGCCTGAAGTAGTGTGGCATTATTGAGAATCTAAGGTTTCTTAATAGCACAATTGAAGTTGTTTCTCGTTGGAAATAAAAGTTCTTGGAACATTCATGTAATCTACAGTCAAAGACAGGACACCAACAGCAAAATAGGATCATGATATCTCTATAGCCACATCAAGATCCTTGTCAAGATATGAGTCTGTATTCAGATTGCTTGCATCATTTACTGCATTTAATGGATCTTCGTAATTTGCCCTTACTTTCTAGCTAATTAATCCATGGTTCTTAAATTTATACAGGTACATTAAAAAAAAGGAGCAATCTAACACTTCAATTAGTACTAAATGAATATATAATAAAGAGAGAGAACTCTTTTACGAGCTAAAATTTTTTTCACAATATATTGCCTTTCAATGTGTGCGTAAAATTTATGTCTCCACTCGCACGCACGTGCAAGAAAAATATTATATTTATGCACGGTCATTTTAATGGCATTTTAATTTCCAAAACCAAAAGATGGTGCTTCTCGTGCATTGCTTCACTTCTATGATGCAATATCGAGTAAAAGTATTAGGGACTTTATTTGGCATTCATCTTTTCTGATCATGGATTTAATTTAAGAATGAAGTAGCCTTCAAGATGATATTTTATGTCAAGAATAGGAAGGAAGAAATCTCTAGAAGGTTTAGGATATTTCACATAATGTCTTGAACTTGTACAAAGAAAGAGAACGACAAAGATCGTCGACTAGGATTTATAACAAAAAGATAATTAACATTTAAAGAAATGAAGACTTTTTTAGGTTCTATATCTTTTCATGCTTTCAGCTTCCAGGTGTGGCAATAGTTCACTAGTGCACTACCCAAGGTATTCATGATTTACAACATATTCTTAAGGATTTCTCCCCTGCGAGATATATCAGAACTCCCAAGTATAACTCTTTTCTGATATTTAAAAGGAACATAATATTCCTACCTTCATACTTATCATCTCTTTAGAAAGGTATACCAGGAGGGCCATCAAAGTAATAGATACAGTAATTTGGATAAACATACGGATCAAATTCCGAATTCGCCACCAAGGTCATTGGCGACTTCGGCTCACAACTTCATTTCCCACGGGATCCAACTCTATAGACCAGCCAGAAGTAGTATAGGCCAGATTGGTCTTGAGAGCACAATTCCAGTTGTTTCTCGTAGGAAATAAAAGTTCTCGTGAACATTCATGTAATCTACTGCAAAAAACAGGATACAGACAGCAAAATAGGATCCTAATATATCTAAAGCCATATCAAGATCCTCGTCAAGATATGAGTCTGCATTAAAACTTCTTGCATCATTTACTGCATTTAATGGATCTTCATATTTTGCCCTTACTTTTAGGCTAATTAATCAATGGTTCTTAAATTTATACGGATATGTTAAAAAAAGGAGTAATCTAACACCTCAATTAGTACTAAATGAATACATAATAAAGAAAGAGAAATGTTTTATGAGCTCAAATTTTTTTCACAATGCATTGACCTTCAATGTGTGCTTAAAATTTATGTCTGCACTCGCACGCACGCGCACGAAAAAAAAATTATATTTACGCCTGGTTATTTTAATTTCATTTTAATTTCCAAAACCAAAAGACGAGTTCTTCTCGTGCATTGCTTCACTTAGATGATACAATTTCGCGTAAAAAATATTAGGGACTTTATTTGGCGTTTATCTTATCATATCATGCATTTTATTTAAGAATGAAGTAGCATGCAACATGATATTTTATTTCAAGAATATGAAGGAAGAAATCTTTGGAAGGATTAGGATATTTCAACCAATGTCTTGAACTTGTAAAAAGAAAGAGAAGGATAAAGATTGTCGACTAAAATCAAGAACAAGAAGATAATTAATATTAAAAAGAAATGAAGGATTTTCATTGTCCTATATCTTGTCATGCTTTTCAGCTTCCAGGTATGGCAATAGTTCACTAGTGCACCCCCTAAGGTATTCACGCTTTGCAACATAGTCTTAAGGATTTCCACCTGCGAGATAAATCAGAACTCCCAAGGATAACCCATTGTTGATGTTTTTTGAGGAACATAATATTCCTGCATTCATAATTATCGTCTCTTTGGAAAGGTTGTACTAGGAGTGTCATCATTGCAATAGATACAATAATTTCGACAAGCATACGGATCAAATTCCGAATTTGCAATCGACGACATTGACAACTTCGGCTCACAACTTCCTTCCCCACAAGATCCAACTTTATGGACCAGCCAGAAGTAGTGTGGGCCACATTCATCCTTTTTGGTTTCTTAAGAGCACAATTGAAGTTGTTTCTCGCAGCAATTAAAAGTTCTCATGAACATTCATGTAATCTAGAGTCAAAGACAGGACACCGACAAAAAAATAGGATGCCAATATATCTAAAGCCACATCAACATCCTTGTCAAGATACGAATCTGCATTTAGATTGCTTGAATCATTTACTGCATTTCAACGGATCTTTTTATTTTGCCCTTACTTTCTAGATAAATAATCCATGGTTCTTAAATTTATATGGGTATGTTAAAAAAAGAGTAATCTAACACTTCAATTAGTACTAAATGAATATATAATAAAGAGATAGAACTCTTTTATGAGCTCAAATTTTGTTCAGAATGCATTGACCTTCAATGTGTGCGTAAAATTGATGTCTCCACTTGCACGCACGTGCACGAAAAAAATTATATTTACGCATGGTCATTTCAACGACATTTTAATTTCCAAAACCAAAAGAGGAGTGCTTCTCGTGCATTGCTTCACTTAGATGATGCAATATCGAGTAAAAAGTATTAGGGACTTTATTTGGCATTCATCTTAATCTGATCATGAATTTTATTTAAGAATGAAGTAGCCTTCAACATGATATTTTATTTCAAGAATAGGAAGGAAGAAATCTCTAGAAGGTTTAGGATATTTTACACAATGTCTTGAACTTGTAAAAAGAAAGAGAAGGATATAGATTGTCAACTCAGATCAAGAACAAAAGATAATTAATATTAAAAAGAAATGAAGACATTTCATGGTCATGTATCTTGTCTTGCTTTTCAGCTTCCAAGTGTGGCAATAGGTCACTAGTGCACTCCCCAAGGTATTCATGCTATGCAACATATTCTTAAGGAATTCTCCCCTACGATATAAATCAAAACTCTCAATTATAACCCTTTGCTGATATTTATGGAGGAACATAATATTCATGCATTCACACTTATTGCATCTTTGGAAAGGAGTACCAATAGTGCCATCACTGCAATAGATACAGTAATTTCGACAAACATATAGATCAAATTACAAATTTGCCAAAAAGGACATTGATGACTTCGGCTCACAACTTCCTTTCCCATTGGATCAAACTTTATACTTCAGCAAAAACTAGTGTGGGCCACATTGATCCTTTTCAGTTTCTTGAGAGCACAATTGAAGTTGTTTCTCACAGGAAATAAAAGTTCTCGTGAACAGCCATGTAATCTACAGTCAAAGACACGACACCGGCCACCAAATAGTACACCGAATAAATCTAAAGCCACATCAAGATCCTTGTCAAGATATGAGTTTGCATTCATATTGCTTTCACGTTTAACTACATTTAATGGATCTTCGTATTTTGCGCTTACTTCGTAGCTAATTAATCCATGGTTCTTAAATTTTTATAGTACATTAGAAGAACGAGTAAATTCTAACACTTCAATTAGTATTAAAATAATATATATTTAAAAGAGAGAACTCTTTTATGAGCTCATACTTTTTTCACAATTCATTCACTTTAATGTGTGCGTAAAATCTATGTCGCCTCTCGCACATACGTGCACAAAAACAATTTATATTTATTCTAGAACAATTAGAAGGTATTTTAACTTCCGAAATCGAAAAACGAGTACTTTTCATGGATTACTCCACTTAGATGATGGAACATTGCCTAAAAAGTATTAGGGACTTCATATGGCATTCATCTTGTCTAATCGTTGATTTTTTTTTAAGAATGACGTAGCCTTCAACATTATATTTCATGTGAAGAACAGGAAGGAAGAAATCTCTAAAAGGTTTCGGACATTTCACACAATGTCTTGAACATCTAAAAGGAAAGAGAAAGATAAAGATTGTCCACTCAAATCAAGAACAAAAAGATAATTAATATTAAAAAGAAATCAAGCCTTTTTACTGTCTTATATCTTCTCATGTTTATCAGCTTCAAGGTGTGGCAATAGTTCACTAGTGCACTCCCCAAGGTATTCATGCTTTGAAAAAATATGGATTTCTATCATGCCAGATAAATCTGAATGCCCAAGTAATACCCTTTGCTTATGTTTATGGAGGAACATCATATTCATGCATTCATACTTATTGCCTCTTTGGAAAGGAGTACCAGGAGTGTTAGTATATGCCCTAAGACCAATTGACGCACATTTATGATTTATGAAGCATGTGTTTTTTGAATTGTACTTTATGCTCTTGGTCATGAAGTATGTGACTTGATAGTAAAACCCTTATAGCGAATAAAATACTATTCTAATTTGTCCCTAGTTTCTTACATCTTGTAAACTAGTGTGAAGTTAATTGATGGTCAAGTTTTACTGATCATGAATTTGAGATATAAAATCAATTCATAAATACATATTGAGAGTATTGTATTGGACATGACCCAAAGTGAAGAAGAAATATTGCATGGGTTTAAGTTATAAGTATTTCTTCTCAGTTTTATATTTGGTGTCCTTTGACCTAATGTTTCTAATGTTTCTTGCATGGGGAGAAAATATTTTTTGAAATAGTCAAACATCACTTTTAATTAGGTGATCATTATGACTATTGGTTGGCTTATTTTCTTGTCATCGCTTGAATATTGGAGATAGTGAAAGAGATTTGTCCTTCTCTTTTTAGAGAGAGATATCCATGGGCCCCTTGATAAGGAAGACTGGAAAATATGCATGGCCATGCTCAAATAAGTATTAATAAGGTGTTATTAATATTATTTGTTGGAACAGTCTGCCTAGTGATCAAGTAAATGGTTTTAATTAAGTTTTATAAGGATGACTTGGTCCATTCCTTATACTTAATTAGGATATCGTGTGACAAAAGGGCTAAATATTAAATCTGATGCTAGGTTATTGTTACATTTACTTAACTTGGGTAAGCATAATGTCTTGCTAGAGGCCACTTATGTTTTGTGAATAAATGTCTAGGACATTTTTCATTCACTGCCAACGTTAAGTGAACCTACAGAGTCACACGCATAGACTATCTTGTGAGCATAATGTCCACGTTCAATGAATCTAGATTGTGTCCAGATTCGTTGAACGTATACAAAAGGAGAATCAGATTCCATATTGTATTTTCTGGTAAGTTAAGAAGTAATTAATTTTCTTTAATCAGATAAATGAAATTAATCACTTAATATTACTCATCCAACCGTTGGATGATTATAGGAATAGACGGACGAGATTAAACTATCATTAGATGACAGTTAGGGTTTTGATATTGACACCTATAAAAGGTTATGTTAACATTTTCTTGGTGGCCGTCCTTTATCTGATTAAATAAAAACAAAACCCTAAACCCTAGAACAGCGATATAGTATCTAGCCTCCTCTCTCTCCGAAATACGACCGATTAGCAGATAGTCAGGATCAGTTCTGAACAGTTTTCAGTACACAGAAGGGGTTAACATCCCGATCGCTTGCAGAAGAGTTCGTCGCGTAGATACCAATAGAGGGCGAAGCGTACAAAGCAGCGCCTCCACAACGAACAATCAAAACATTGAGGTGATTTCTATATAATCGATTTTTCTAGTATGTGCATATCCTGTTGGTGGATTTTCGTAGTTTTATTTCATTTTATTTTTGCCTACAGACTCCAACAAGGAGTGCCATCATTGCAATAGATACAGTAATTTCAACAAACGTACGGATCAAATTCCGAATTTTCCACAAAGGACATTGAAGACTTTGGCTAACAAGTTCCTTTCCCCTGTCATCCAACTTTATAGGGTATCCAGAAATAGTGCGGGCCACATTGATCCTTTTTTATTTCTTGAGAGCACAATTGAAGTTGTTTCTCGTAGGAAATAAAAGTTGCAGTGAACATCCATGTAATCTACAGTCAAAGACACGACGCTGATAGCAAAATAGGATGCCTAATCAATCTAAAGCCATATCAAGATCTTTGTCAAGATATGAGTCTGCATTCAGATTGCTTGCATCATTTACTGCATTTTAATGGATCTTCGCATTTTGCCCTTACTTTCCGGATAATTAATCCATGGTTCTTAAATTTTTATGCATACCCTAAAAAAAAGAGTAAATTCTAACACTTTAATTAGTACTAAATGAATATATAATAAAGAGAGAGAACTCTTTTAGGAGCTCAAATAGAAATCGACAATACATTGAGTTTCAATGTGTGCGTAAAATTTATCTTTCGACTCACAAGAACGTGCACGAAAAAATATTATATTTATGCTAGATCATTCAAATATATGCTAATTAAAAAAAAAGATGAGTGCTTCTCGTGCATTGCTCAACGCAGATGACGAAACATCACATAAAATGGATTAGGGACATCATTTGCGTTTATACTATCTGATCATTTTTTTTTTTTAAGAATGAAGTAGCCTTGAACATGATATTTCATGTGAAGAATAGAAAGGAAGAAATCTCAAGAAGGTTTCGGATATTTCACACATTGTCTTGAACTTGTAAAAAGAAAGAGAAAGATAAAGATTTTCAACTCAAATCAAGAACAAAAAGATAATTAATATTGAAAAGAAATGAAGACTTTTCACAGTCCTATATCTTGTCATGCTTATCAGCTTCCAGGTGTGGCAATAGTTCAATAGTGTATTCTTAAGGATTTCTCCCCAGCCAGATAAATAAGAACTCCCAAGTATAACCCTTTGTTGATATTTATTGAGAAACATCATATTCCTGCATTAATACTTATCGCCTCTTAGAAAAGGAGTACACGGAGTGCATCTATAGCAACAGATACAGTACTTTTAACAAACATACAGATCAAATTCTGAATTTTCCACAAAGGACATTGACGACTTCGGCTCGCAACTTCCTTTCCCATGGGATCCAACTTTATAGACTAGCCAAAAGTAGTGTGGGCCATATTTATCCATTTCGGTTTCTTGAGACCACAATTGAAGTTGTTTCTCGTAGGAAATAAAAGATGTCGTGAACATCCATGTAATCTACAGTCAAAGACATGACACCGACAGCAAAATAGGATGCCTGATCGATCTAAAGTCACATCAAGATCGTTTTAAAGATATGAGTCTGCATTCAGATTGCTTGCATCATTCACTACATTTCATGGCTCTTCGTATTTTTCCCTTAATTCATAGCTAATTAATCTATGGTTCTTAAATTTTATGGGTATCTTAAAAAATGGAGTAAATTTTAACACTAGATGAATATACAATAAAGAGAGAGAACTCTTTTATAAGCTAAAAAGTATTTGGGACTTCATTTGGCATTCATATTGTTTGATCATTGATTTTTTTTTAAGAATAAAGTAGCCTTGAACATGATATTTTATGTGAAGAATAGAAAGAAAGAAATCTCTAGAAGGTTTCGGCTATTTCACACAGTGTCTTCAACTTTTAAAAGGTAAGAGAAAGATAAATGTTGCCGACTCAGATTAAGAAGAAAAAGATATTTAATATTAAAAAGAAATGAAGATTTTTCACGGTCCTATAGCTTCTCATGATTATCATCTTCTAGGTGTGGCAATAGTTCACTAGTGCACTACCCAAGTTATTCATGCTTTGCAACAATATTCTTAAGGATTTCTCCCCCTACCATACAAAATCTGAACTCCCAAGTATAACCCTTTGTTGATATTTTTGGAGGAATATCATATTCCGGCATTCATACTTCTCACCTCTTTAGAAAGGAGTACCAGGAGTTCCATCATTGCAACATATACAGTAATTTCGACGAATGTATGGATCAAATTCTGAATTTAGCACAAAGGACATTGACGACTTCAGCTCACAACTTTCTTTTCCACGGGATCCAACTTCAGAGACTAGCCAGAAGTAGTTTGGGCCAAATTGATGCTTTTCGGTTTCTCAAGAGTACAATTGAAGTTGTTTCTCGCATGAAATAAAATTTGACGTGATCATCCATTTAATCTAATGTCAAGACACGACACCAACAAAAAATAATAGGATACCCAATCAATCTAAAGCCACATCAAGATCCTTGATAAGATATAAGTCAACATTCAGATTGCTTGCATCATTTACAACATTTAATGGATCTTCATAGTATGCCTGGACTTCGTAGCTAATTAATCCATGGTTCTTACATTTGTATGGGCATGTTAAAAAAAAAAGGAGTAACTTCTAACACTTAAATTAGTACTAAATGAATATATAATAAAGAGAGAGAACTCTTTTATGAGCTAAAATTTTTTTCACAATGTGTGCGTCAAATTTATGCCTCCACTCGCATGCACGTGCACGAAAAAAATTATGTTTAAGCTAGGTCATTTAAAAGGTATTTCAATCTCCCTAAAAAAAAAACAGGTGCTTCTCGTTCATTGCTCCACGTAGATGATGCAACAATGCCTAAAAATTATTAAGGACTTCATTTGGCATTCATCTTGTTTGATCATTGAATTTTTTTTTTTTTTTCAGATTGAAGTAACCTTCAACATGATATTTCATGTTTCAGAATAGGAAGGAAGAAATCTCTAGAAGGTTTCAGATATTTCACACATTTCTTGAACTTGTAAAAGGAAAGAGAAAGAGAAAGATTTTTGACTCAAATCAAGAACAAAAGGATCATTAATATTAAAAAAAATGAAGACTTTTCATAGTCCTATATCTTGCCATGATTATTGGCTTTAAGGTGTGGCAATAGTTCACTAGTGTACTCCCCAAGGTATTCATGCTTTGCAACTATATTCCTAAGGATTTCTCTCTGGCCATATAAATCTGAACTCCCAAGTATAACACTTTGTCAATTTTTATGAAGGAACAACATGTTCATGCATTCATACTTATCGCCTCTTTGCAAAGGAATACCAGGAGTGCCATCACTACAATGGACAAAGTACTTTCAACAAACATACGAATTAAATTCTAAATTTGCAAGAAAGGACATTGACAACTTCGTCTCATTACTTCCTTTCCCACGGGATCAAGCTTTAGAGACCAGCCAGAAGTCGTGTGGGCCAAATTAACCCTTTTCGGTTTCTTAAGAGCACAATTGAAGTTGCTGCTTGTAGGAAATAAATGTATTCGTGGACATCCATGTGATGTACAACAAAGACACGACACCGACAACAAAGTAAGATGCCTAACCAATCTAAAGCCACATCAAGATCCTTGTCAAGATACGAGTCTGCATTCAGATTGCTTGCATCATTTACTACATTTAAAAGATCTTTGTATTTTTCCCTGACTTCCTAGCTAATTAATCCATGGTTCTTAAATTTGTGTGGATACCTTAAAAAAAGTAGTAAATTATAATAATTCAATGAGTACTAAATGAATATATAATAAAGAGAGAGAACTATATTATAAGCTCAAATTATTTTCACAATGCATTGAGTTGCAAGGTGTGCATAAAATTTATGTCTCCACTCGCAAGAACGTGCACGAAAAAAAATTATATTTATGCTAGGTCATTTTAATTGTATTTTAATATACACAAAAAACGAGTGCTTCTCGCGCATTGCTCCACTTAGATGATGCAACATTGCCAAAAAACTGTTATCGACTTCATTTGGCATTCATCTTGGCTGATCATTGATTTTGTTTTAGATTGAAGTATCCTTCAATATTAGATTTCATGTGAAGAATAGGAAGGAAGAAATCTCTAGAAGGTTTCAGACATTTCACACATTTCTTGAACTTGTAAAAGGAAAGTGAAAGATAAAGATTTAGACTCAGATCAAGAACAAAAGGATAATTAATATTAAAAAGAAATGAAGCTTCACAATCCCATATCTTGTCATGCTTATCGGCTTTCTGGTGTGGCAATACTTCACCAGTGCACTCCGCAAGGTATTCATGCTTTGCAACAATTTTCTTAAGGATTTCTCCCCAGCCATATAAAATTTGAACTCCCAAGCATAACCGTTTGTTAATGTTTATGGAGGAACATCATATTCCTGCATTAATATTTATTGCCTGTCTGGAAAGGAGTACAAAGAGTTCCATCACTGCAATGGACACAGTAATTTTGACAAACTTACGAATCAAATTCTGAATTTGCCAAAAAGGACATTGACGACTTCATCTTATAACTTCCTTTCCCACAGGATCAAGTTTTAGAGACCAGCCAGAAGTACTGTGGGCCAAATTAATTCTTTTCGGTTTCTTGACAGCACAATTGAAGTTGTTCTTTGAAGGAAATAGATGTGTTCGTGAATATCTATGTGATCGACAGTCAAAGACACGAAACTGACAAACAAAGTACGTTGCCCAATCAATCTAAAGCCACATCAAGATCCTTTTCAAGATATGAGTCTGCATTCAGATTGCTTGCATCATTTACTGCATTTAATGAATCTTCGTATTTTGCCCTGACTTCATAGCTAATTAATCCATGGTTATTAAATTCATATGGATACCTTAAAAAAAGGAGTAAATTATAATACTTCAATGAGTACTAAATGAATAGATAATAAAGAGAGAGAACTCTTTTATGAGCTAAAATTTTTTTCACAGTGCATTGAGTTGCAATGTGGACGTATAATTTATGTCTCCACTCGCACACACGTGCACAAAAAAAATTATAGCTAGGTCATTTAAAAGGTATTTTAATATCCAAAACAAAAAAACGAGTGCTTCTTGTGCATTGCGCCACTTAGATGATGCAACATTACCTAAAAACTATTACGGACTTCATTTGGCGTTCATCTTGTCTGATCATTGATTTTTTTTTTTTCAGATTTAAGTAGCCTTCAACAAGATATTTCATGTGAAGAATAGGAAGGAAGAAATCTCTGGAAGGTTTCAGATATTTCACACATTTCTTGAACTTGTAAAAGGAAAGAGAAACATAGAGATTTAGAGTCAGATCAAGAACAAAAGGATCATTAATATTAAAAAAAAAATGAAGACCCCTCATTATTCATATCTTGTCATGCTTATCGGCTTTCAAGTGTGGCAATAGTTCACTGGTGTACTCCCCAAGTTATTCATGCTTTGCAACTATATTCTTAAGGATTTCTCTCATGCCATATAAATATAAACTCCCAAGTATAACACTTTGTTAATTTTTATGGAGCAAAAACATGTTCATGTTGTCACATTTATCGCCTCTTTGGGAGGGAATACCAGGAGTGCCATCAGGGCAATTGACACAGAAATTTCAACATACATACGAATTAAATTTTGAATTTTCCGAAAAGGACATTGACGACTTCGTCTCATTATTTCCTTTCCCACGAGATCCAGCTTTAGAGACCAGCTAGAAATCGTGTGGGCCAAATTAATCCTTTTTCGTTTATTGAAAGCACAATTAAAGTTGCTGCATGCAGGAAATAAATGTATTCGTGAACATCCATGTGATCTACAGTCAAAGACATGAGACCGACAACAAAGTAGGATGCCTAACCAATCTAAAGCCACATCAAGATCCTTGTCAAGATACGAGTCTGCATTTAGATTGATTACATCATTTACTACATTTGATGGATCTTCGCATTTTGCCCTGACTTCATAACTAATTAATCCATGGTTCTTAATTTCTGTGGATTCTTTAAAAAAAGGAGTAAATTATAATAATTCAATGAGTACTAAATGAATATATAATAAAGAGAGAGAACTATCTTATAAGCACAAATTATTTTCACAATGCATTGAGTTACAAGGTGTGCATAAATTTATGTCTCCACTCGCAAGAACGTGCACGAAAAAAAATTATATTTATGCTAGGTCATTTTAATTGTATTTTAATTTCCAAAACTAAATGACGAGTGCTTCTCGCACATTGCTCCACTTAGATGATGCAACATCGCCAAAAAACTATTATCGACTTCATTTGGCATTCATCTAGGCTGATCATTGATTTTTTTTTTTAGATTGAAGTATCCTTTAATATTAGATTTCATGTGAAGAATAGGAAGGAAGAAATCTCTGGAAGGTTTCAGATATTTCACACATTTCTTGAACTTGTAAAAGGAAAGAGAAACATAGAGATTTAGATTCAGATCAAGAACAAAAGGATAACTAATATTAAAAAGAAATGAAGAAGCTTCACAATCCTATATCTTGTCATGCTTATCGGCTTTCAAGTGTGGCAATACTTCACTAGTGCACTCCGCAAGGTATTTATGCTGTGCAACAATTTTCTTAAGTATTTCTCCCCAGCCATATAACATCTGAATTCCCAAGCATAACCCTTTGTTAATGTTTATGGAGGAACATCATATTTCTGTATTCATACTTATTGCCTGTCTGGAAAGGAGTACAAAGAGTTCCATCACTGCAATGGACACAGTAATTTCGACAAACTTACGAATCAAATTCTGAATTTGCCAAAAAGGACATTGACGACTTCGTCTTATCACTTCCTTTCCTATAGGATCAAGCTTTAGAGACCAGCCAGAAGTAGTGTAGGCAAAATTAATCCTTTTCGGTTTCTTGAGAGCACAATTGAAGTTGTTCCTTGCAGGAAATAAATGTGTTCGAGGACGTCAATGTGATCGAATGTCAAAGACACTACACCGACAACAAACATCAAGATCCTTGTCAAGATACGAGTATTCATTCAGATTGCTTGCATCATTTACTATGTTTAATGGATCTTCTTATTTTTCCCTGACTTTTAGCAAATTAATTCATGGTTATTAAATTCATATGGATAGCTTAAAAAAAATATTAAATTATAATACTTCAATGAGTACTCAATGAATATATAATAAAGAGAGAGAACACTTTTATGAGCTAAATTTTTTTTCACCATGCATTGAGTTGCAATGTGGGCGTATAATTTATGCCTCTACTCGCATGCACGTGCACAAAAAAAATTATAGCTAGGTCATTTAAAAGGTCTTTTAATCTCCAAAACAAAAAAACGAGTGCTTCTCATGCATTGCTCTACTTAGATGATGCAACATCACCTAAAAACTATTACGGACTTTATTTGGCGTCCATCTTGTCTGATCATTGATTTTTTTTTTCAGATTTAAATAGCCTTCAACATGATATTTCGTGTGAAGAATAGGAAGGAAGAAATCTCTAGAAGGTTTTTGATATTTCTCACATTTCTTCAACTTGTAAAAGGAAAGAAAAAGAAAAAGATTTTTGACTCAAATCAGGAACAAAAGGATCATTAATATTAAAAAAAATGAAGACTCTTCATAGTCCTATATCTTGTCATGCTTATCGGCTTTCAGGTGTGGCAATAGTTCACTAGTGTAGTCCCCATGATATTCATGCTTTGCAACTATATTCTTAAGGATTTCTCCCCAGCCATATAAAATCTGAACACCCAAGCATAACCGTTTGTTAATGTTTATGGAGGAACATCATATTCCCCGCATTCATACTTATCTCCTGTCTGGAAAGGAGTACCAGGAGTGCCATCACAGCAATGGGCATAGTAATTTCGACAAACATACGAATCAAATTCTGAATTTGCCAGAAAAGAAATTGACGACTTCGTCTCATTACTACCTTTCCCACGGGATCAAGCTTTAGAGACCAGCAAGAAGTCGTGTGGTCATTATTTATCCTTTTTGGTTTCTTGAGAGCACAATTGAAGTTGCTGCTTGTAGGAAATAAATGTATTCGTGAACATCCATGTGATCACATTCAAAGACACGACACCTATAACAAAGTAAGATGCCTAACCAATCTAAAGGCATATCAAGATCCTTGTCAAGATACGAGTTTGTATTCAGATTGCTTGCATCATTTACTATATTTAATGGATCTTCGTAATTTGCTCTGACTTCATAACTAATTAACGCATAGTTCTTTAATTTGTGTGGATACCTTAAAAAAACAAGTAAATTATAGCAATTCAATGAGTACTAAATGAATATATAATAAATAGAGAGAACTCTTTTATAAGCTCAAATTATTTTCACCATGCATTGAGTTGCAAGGTGTGCAGAGAGAACTCTTTTATAAGCTTAAATTATTTTCACAATGCATTGAGTTGCAAGGTGCGCAAAAAATTTATTTCTCCACTCGCAATTATGTGCAGGAAAAAAATTATATTTACACTAGGTCATTTTAATAGTATTTTAATTTCCAAAACTAAAAGACGAGTGCTTCTCGCACATTGCTCCACTTAGATGATGCAACATCACCTAAAAACTATTATCGACTTCATTTAGCATTCATCTTAGCTGATGATTGATTGTTTTTAAGATTGAAGTATCCTTCAATATTAGATTTCGTGTGAAGAATAGGAAGGAAGAAATCTCTAGAAGGTTTCAGATATTTCACACATTTCTTGAACATGTAAAAGGATAGAGAAACATAGAGATTTAGATTCAGATGAAGAAGAAAAGGATATTTAATATTAAAAAGAAATGAAGACGCTTCATAGTCCTATATCTTTTCATGCTTATCGGCTTTCAAGTGTGGCAATACTTCGCTAGTGCACCCCGCAAGGTATTCATGCTTTGCAAAAATTTTCTTAAGGATTTCTCCCCAGCCACATAAAATCTGAACTCCCAAGCATAACCCTTTGTTAATGTTTATGGAGGAACATCATATTCCTATTCCTGTATTCATACTTATTGCCTGTCTGGAAAGGAGTGCCATCACTGCAATGGACATAGTAATTTCGACAAACATACTAATCAAATTCCGAATTTGCTAGAAAAGACATTGACGACTTCGTCTTATGACTTCCTTTCCCACAGGATCAAGCTTTGGAGACCAGCCAGAAGTAGTGTAGGTCAAATTAATCCTTTTCAGTTTCTTGATAGCCCAATTGAACTTGTTCCTTGCAGGAAATAGATGTGTTCGTGAACATCCATGTGATCGACAGTCAAAGACACGACACCGACAACAAAGGAGGATGCCTAATCAATCTAAACCCACATCAAGATCCTTGTCAAGATACGAGTCTGCATTCAGATTGCTTCCATCATTTACTGCATTTAATGGAACTTCGTATTTTGCACTGACTTCATAGCTGATTAATCCATGGTTATTAAATACATAGGGATACCTTAAAAAAAGGAATAAATTATAATACATCAATGAGTACTAAATGAATATATAATAAAGAGAGAGAACTCTTTTATGAGCTAAAATTATTTTCACAATGCATGGAGTTGCAATGTGGGCGTATAATTTATGCCTTCACTCGCACGCACATGCACGAAAAAAATTATAGCTAGGTCATTTAAAAGGTATTTTAATCTCCAAAACCAAAAGAGTAGTGCTTCTCGTGCATTGCTCCACTTAGATGATGCAACATCACCTAAAAACTACAACGGACTTCATTTGGCGTTCATCTTGTCTGATCATTAATTTTTTAAAAAAAAATTTATGTAGCCTTCAACATGATATTTCATGTGAAGAATAGGAAGGAAGAAATCTCTAGAAGGTTTTAGATATTTTACACATTTCTTGAACTTGTGAAAGGAAAGAGAAAAGAAAACATTTTCGAGTCAAATCAACAAAAAGGATAATGAATATTAAAAAAAAATGAAGACTCTTCAAAGTCCTATATCTTGTCATGCTTATCGGCTTTCTAATGTGGCAATAGTTCACTAGTGCACTCCCCAAGGTATTCATGCTTTGCAACAGTATTCTTTAGGATTTCTCACCGACCATATAAATCTGAACTCCCACGTATAACACTTTCTTAATGTTTATGGAGGAAAATCATATTCATGTATTCATACTTATCGCCTCTTCGGAAAGGCGTACCAAGAGTGCCATCACTGCAATGGACATAATAATTTCGACAAACATATGAATCAAATTCTTAATTTAATTGAAAGGATATTGACGACTTCGTCTCATAACTTCCTTTCCCACAGGATCAAGCTTTAGAGACTGTCCAGAAGTAGTGTGGGCCACATTGATCCTTTTCGGTTTCTTTAGAGCATAATTGAAGTTGTTCCTTGCAGGAAATAAAAGTTCTCATGAACATCCATGTAATTTGCAGTCATAGACACGACACTGACAGCAAAGTAGGTTGCCCAATCAATCTAAAGGCACATCAAGATCCTTGTTAAGGTATAAGTCTGCATTCAGATTGCTTGCATCATTTACTACATTTAATAGATCTTCGTATTTTGCCCTGACTTTATTTGGCATTCATCTTTTCTAATCATTGATCTTTTTTACGAATGAAGTGTCCTAGAATATGATATTTCATTTGATGAATAAGAAGGAAGAAATCTCAAGAATGTTTCAGATATTTCACACAATGTCTTGAACTTGTAAAAAGAAAGAGAAAGATAAAGAAAAAAAAATAATTACTATTAAAAATAAATGAAGACTTTTCACGGTCCTATATCTTGTCATGCTTATCAGACTCCAGGTGTGGTAATAGTTCACTATGGCACTCCCCAAGGTATTTATGCTTTGCAACAATGTTCTTAAGGATGTCTCCCTAACCAGATAAATCAGAACTTGAGGAACATCATATTCCTGTATTCATACTTATCGTCTCTTTGGAAAAGAGTAGATGGAGTGCATTTATTGAAACAGATACTATAATTTTGACAATCATGCGGATCTAATTCTGAATTTGCCACAAAGGACATTGATCACTTCGGCTCAAAACTTCCTTTCCCATGGGAGCCAACTTTATAGACTAGCTTAAAGTAGTGTGGCCACATTGATCCTTTTTGGTTTCTTGAGAGCACAATTGAAGTTGTTTCTTGCCGAAAATAAACGCAGTCGTGAACATCCATGTAATTAATAGTCAAAGACATGACACTGACTGCAAAATAGGATGCCCAATCGATCTAAAGTCACATCAAAAGGCTTATCAAGATATGAATCTGCATTCAGATTGCTTGTATCATTTACTACATTTAATGTACCTTCGTATTTTGCCCTGAATTTGTAGCTAATTAAAAACTATTCTTAAATTTTAATGGGTATCGTAAAAAAGGGAGTAAATTTTAACACTTCAATGAGTACTAAATGAATATATAATTAAGAGAGAGAACTCTTTTACAAGCTAAAATTTTTTTCACTCTACATTTAGTTTCAATGTGTGCGTAAAATTTATGTCTCCACTCGCACGCACGTACACGGAAAAAATTATATTTGTGCAAGGCCATTAAAAAGGTATTATATTTCCATAACAAGAAAACGAGTGCTTGTCACGCATTGCTCAACTTAGATGATGCAACATTGCCTAAAAAGTATTAGGGACTTCATTTGGCATTCATCTTGTCTGGTCATTGATTTTTTTTAAGAATGAAGTAGCCTTCAACATTATATTTCATGTGAAGAATAGGAAGGAAGAAATCTCTAGAAAGTTTCGAATATTTCACACAATATCTTGAAATTTTAAAAGAAAAGAGAAATGTAAATATTATCGACTCAGATAGAGAACGAAAAAACAATTAATATTAAAAAGAGATGAAGAATTTTCACTGTCCTATATCTTGTCATGCTTATCAGCTTCCAGGTGTGCCAATAGTTTATTAGGTTTTCATTCTTTGCAACAATATGGATTTCTCCTCTGCTAGATCAATTAGAACTCCCAAGTATAACCCTTTGTTGTTGTTTTTTATGGGGAAACATCATATTAATGCATTTGTACTTATCTCTTTATTTGAAAAATCTACCAGGAGTGCCATCATTGCAACTGATACACGAATTTTGGCAAACATAAGGATCAAATTCCAAATCTTCCTCAATGGACATTGACGACTTCAGCTCACAAGTTCTTTTGCCATTGGATCCAACTTTAGGGATTAGCCAGAAGTAGTATGGGCCACATTGATCCTTTTCTGTTTCTTGTGCGCAAAATTGAAGTTGTTTCTTAGCAGACAATACATGTTATTGTGAACATCCGTGTAATTTACAATTAAACACATGACACTGGTAGCAAAATAGATTTTCAAATTAATCTAAAGCCACATCAAGATCCTTGTCAAGATATGAGTCTGCATTAAGATTGCTTTTATCATTTACTGCATTTAATAGATCTTCGTATCATGCCTAAACTTGGTAGCTAATCCATCCGTTATTCTTAAGTTAGTACGGTTTCATTAAAAAGAAAGAGTAAATGCTAGCAATTGAATGTGTATGGAATGAATATGTAATAAAGAGAGAGAAGTGTTTTGTAAGCGCAAATTTACTCACAATGCATTGAATTTAAATGTGTGCTTAAACTTTATATGTACACACACACGCAAATATATGCACCAAAACAATTATGTTTATGCTGGATATTGAAAGGCATTTGAATTTCCAAACTGAAAAACAAGTATTTCTCGCGCATTGCTCCACTTGGATGATGCAACATCACCTAAAAATATTAGGGACATCATTTGGCATTCATCTTGTATGATCGTTGATTTTGGAAGAATGAAATAGCCTTCGAAATGACATTTCATGTCAAGAATAGAATAGAAGAAATCTCTAGAAGGTTCACATATTTCAAACAATGTCTTGGAGTTGTAAAAGGAAAGAGAAATATAAAGATTGTCAACTCAGATCAAGAACAAACAGATAATTAAATTAAAAGGAAATGAAGATTTTTCACGTCATATGTCCTGCAAGCATATACGCTTCCAGGTGTGTCATAAGTTCACTAGTGCACTGCCCAAGGTACTTAATATTTTGCAACAATATTCTTACGGATTTCTCCCCCGGAAGATAAATCAGAACTCTCAAGTATGGCACTTTGTTGTTTTTTTATGGAGAAATATCATATTCATGTATTCATACTTATCACCTCTTTGAAAGACGTACCAGGAGTGCCATCATTGCTACTGATACATAAGGATTCAATTCTGAATTTTCCACAAAGGACCTAGATGACTTCAGCTCACAACTTCCTTTGCCATAGGATCTAGCTTTAGCTACAACCTAGAAGTAGTATAGGCCATAATGATCCTTTTCGGTTTTCTGAGAGCACAATTGAAGTTCTTCCTCAGCAAGAAATATAAGTTCTTGGGAACATCCATATATTTTACAATCAAATACATGACACGAGAAGCAAAATAGATTGTCAAATTAATCTAAAGCCATATCATGTTCCTTATCAAATCAATCTTCATTCAGATTGCTTGTATCATTTACTGCATTTAATAGATCTTCATATCCTGCCTTGACTTCGTAGCTAATTCATCCATGGTTCTTAAGCTAGTATGGGTTCTTTAAAAAGAAATAGTAAATGCTAACAATTCAATGAGTATTGACTGAATATATACTAAAGAGAGAGAAGTCTTTTGTAAGCTCAAATTTGTTTACAATGCATTGAATTTCAATTTGTGCTTAAACTTTATACCTACACACACGAACGTGCACGAAAAAAAATTATTCTTATAATAGGATATTGAAAGGGTTTTTTTATTTCCAAAACCTAAAAACAAGTGCTTCTTGCGCACTGCTCTACTTGGATAATGCAACATCACCTAAAAAAGATTACTGTCTTCATTTGGCGTTCATCTTTTTTATCATTGACTTTTTTAAGAAATAAGTAGCCTTCAAATAACATTTCATGTGAAAAACAGGAAACAAGAAATCTCTAGGAGGTTTCTCATATTTCCTACAATGTCTTGAAAATTTAAATGGAAAGAATAAGATAAAGATTATCAAGACTTAGATAAAAAACAATTAGATAATTAAAATAAAAAATAAATAAATAATTTTCATGGTCATATATCTTTCCACGCTTATTAGCTTCAAGGTGTGGTATTAGTTCACTATGCACTCCCCAAGGTATTCACGCTTTGCAATAATCACTACAAGAATCCTGGCTAGTACTGACTGATAAATCAGCTGGTATTGGGCATTTACCCACCGATATGGTTAGTCGGTGATATTTAGTCAGTAACTGCCTGTGATGGAATGTAAGGTCGGTTGGAAACTTTAGCGACCGAATTTCACTAATTACCGACCGAATGATCAGTCGGTAACTTTATTTTTCTTGTTTAAAATAATCACTTTACTACATACCGACCGATTTCTCAGTTTGTATAATTTTATTTATTGATCGAATTTCAGTCCGTAAAACGTTATTTATTTTTATTTTTTAATAAATAGTTACCGACCGATTTTTAGTTGGTATAGGTCGGTAATTATTGATTTTTTAATATTTTATTTATAATCTAATAATCCATCTGCAATTAGAAATCGACAAAAAAAAAAACAATATAAAACAAATACAATCAATACATATAATCTACAGGCAATACGATAATAACAAAAACGTCAAGACTACATAATATACTAATATCAAATACAAACCGAAACAAGTCTAAAAATATATAATATATAAATATCAAATAAAAAATTAAATGAAACAAATACATTAAGTATGTGAAATACAAAATCATGTAATATGAAACACATAAGTACAAAAGTACAAAACACATAAGTATTAAAGTAGTAAATAGGTGGAGATGGGCTAGAGGAGGCGGGAGGACCCGTCAGTGGCTGAGATGTTGGGTCATTTGTTGGAAGGAAAGGAGGGAACAAAGTGAGTACCGATCAAGCTGCACATCACGCTGAGAGGCAAACGAGGTCATAAAGCCCGTGGACTTGTCCTATGCTTGTTTTATGTATCCCCAAAACTTCTCCCTCTCGATGTAGGTATCGTCAGTAGCTGCAGAAGACACTGACAAAACTAATGACGAGCTACTGTTGCTTCCCCATCGTTCGGCATTGATGGCTGAGGATTGTGAGCCAAAACCGTAGATATAGCCCTTGTTGCTGCCACCGACAGCCTCAAACATCAACTACTTGTCCTTCGTCATGGATGAGCCGGTCTCAATGTGAAGGGGTTCCGCGTTCACTTTTAGCTCATGATATTTCATGTACAAGAAAGACATTAAAAAGTTATTGTTAAGTAATATACAATAGTGTAATGAACGCTAATATAACATTAAACAAAAATGTATTAAATAACCTTACCGAGAGTTTGTCGGATCGCGTTTTGACTCACTGTCTCTTTTACTGATGTAGTAGGATAGACAACTCTAGTTGTACAAATGCCTCGTCCATTTCTGTAGTTGTAAACATTTGAGGGATAAATGAGATTTCAAATATTAAGAAAGTTAAAAAGAACTATATATAAGTTAATAAAAATATGGTTGTAAGTTAAAAAAATAGAATAATTAAATATGGAAAAGATGAATTGACTTGCCGACTCAATGAATGACCTAAACCCACCAATGTGCTTTCCGGGCCTCTGGCCACCACGTCTCTGCAGACGGTTCCTCTGTCCCGCCTCCTGCTTCTTTTTGAAAGCATCTGAGCTCCATACATCAAAGAGACTTGTGTACTGTGCAGAAATCATCGATTCAGGCTGATACCCCTCCGCTCGAACCCCATACATCAAATCCTTGTAACATAAAGAGGCCTATTTCTCCCAAGCGTCCTATATGGCATGATCATGCAACGGATCCCATCAATACTGTTTTTGAAAAAAAGACATACTTTGTTAATGAATATAAGCTTTTCTATTTTAAAGTTCCAATAATGACAGTTATTTAAACATTTACCTCGAACTCTGTATACCACATGCACTTTCTTTTGTTCGGGATCTTCCCAAAACTTGCATGAGCCTCAACAAAGTATTCCTTCATGATATTAGGAGTCGACTTTGTACAAGCCGATTGCTTGTTGAAAATGTGCAAATGTCAAAAAAAGTGACATTTATTAACCGAATATAATCAAATCGCGAAACAAAACTTAAGAGTTTCATATTCAAATAGTGGCGTTTAAGTTTTGAAACTATTTTGCCAGAATTTTCCCTATAAAATAAACAACTCCTAGGCACAAAAAACAACAACACTGAGCAGTTCAATATATAATATATTTTTAAGAGTCTGGTCTCCCCCGTAAAGTATGAAGACAACAATTTCATAAGTAATACCAATGTATTAAAAATAATTTCATAATGACAACAGTTTAAAGACAACAATTCCATACTCATAAAGGAACTTCTAATATCCACTCATACCATAAATGATCTATTTGAACTCTAGTTTGTATACAACTTATATAATGATCTATTTTAGCTACGACATGTACTTGTCAGCGGCCAGTAAGATAAGAATGCGAGAGTCAACAACACTCTGCACATATAGCGCCAGTGGACGTGTTGATGATGAAGGGTCAGGCATCGATGATGTCTCGGCAGAAAATGATGAAGAAGGAGTAAAAATGGGCGCCAGACTTGAGTATGACAACCGTGGAAATGGAGTCAAGGTCACCGGAGGTGTAGACATCTTAGCTAGAGAAACATACATCCCATGAGGAATAGAAGCCAATGCTAGAGTAGATGTCTCCAAGGATGCCCTCTTCTTCTTACTCTGACATACTATCTGTAATATAAAAGATAAAACAATTTTAGAAAGTTACTTAAATAGAATGTTATTTAAAATTACATAACGGTAAAAAGAAACAAACAAGTCATTTAGAAATAAAGTAACTTAACTCACGTAAAAGAAAAAGAAACAAGTAATGCTATTTAAAAATAAAGTTACTTAAACATAACTTAAGAGAAAAAAAAAGGAACAAGTTACTTAAACAATTTAGTTTTGAATAAAAAAGTTAGCAATTAAACATTCTACGTTTCGAAATCAGACTCCGATTGAAACTCTTCCTCTTTCTCTTCCTCTTCCTCATTGGACTCCCATTCGACCTCTTCTTCATCTTCATCACCAATGCTATTCCTCTTGTGAATCTCTACTGATTCTAACTCGCGCAACTCGTGAATGATAGTTCCAATCTCTTGAACATCAACGTCTATCCTTGAAGTCTCATCAACATCAACATCTTCTTGGAATGGAACATCTACTAGAGGTACCTCTAAAATGTGAGGTCTTAGTTTTCTTATAGGCATTAATTTCCTTTTTGTCGTTTAGTAGTAGGGTATGGGACATGAATACCTTTTTCGTCCTCTTGGGATAAAAGGAAAGGATAAGAGTACCGGAACCTCGTCCTTGTGAATAAAAGCTAAACCTGTTAATGAAACACCCATTACACGATTTCACAAGTTTAGACAGACCCCATGATTAATTCTTAAAGTATTCACTACTGCTTGCATTCACAAGATTCATTATCTGAATAATGTAATGAATATTTGTTTAGTTTATACACAATTAAACTTATATTATGAAAATTAACGTGACGTTCAACTCACTTCTTCCCTAAACCATGATGGAAACCCCTCACTGATTCTCGTTTGCATGTCACCTTCTATTAAACTTGAAAAACGCATCCGCAATTTTGTTGTGTACTTCCAGGTAATTAATATATTTATTATATAACTAATCATACAATTTTATTAATAAGTAAATCTTGTTCTATCATAAGTAATGAGACTAACTTAATGTAAGGTTTCACTTCATCGCAGTTCAATGGAATGTAGTTCGTTGCCGCCTTATGTTCTTTATCATCCAAAACTCTTGTCATCGTCTTACCATACAACCTTCTTTGTCCTTTGCAAGTTGACAGAACCGATTGTCGAACTTCAGGTTGATCACCCTCATCATTTCTTTGTGGATCTCTTGCCTTGGGTGATACATGAGGTTCAAAGTAGTGGCTATAAAATGTGGTAGCCTCTTCAACCAAACAAGCATTGCAATCGATCCCTCAACCCTAGCCTTATTCTTAATTTTCTTCTTTATATAGTTCAAGTACCTCTCGAACGGATACATCCATCTGTACTAAATAAAACCACATACTCTAGCTTCATACGGTAAGTGAACCATTAAATGCTCCATGAAATCGAAGAATGAAGGAGGAAAAATCCTTTCTAACTTGCAAAACAACACAACAATATTACTCTCCAATTCATGCATTTGTGCCGCACTTAATTTAGGAGAACACAAGTCACGGTAAAACATACTCAATTTTCCCAAGGTATTCTATACCAAGTTGGGAAGTATCTCTTTAAAAGTAATAGGAATCAATCTCTCCGAAAACATATGGCAATCATGACTTTTCATTCCGGACATTCTCAACGCCTTCAAATCAACACATCTGCTCAAATTAGAGGCATATCCATCCCGTAGTTTCAAGTCCACCCACTCAAGTACGACTTTCCTTCGTTTTTTTTTGTCAAAGTGTAACATGTCTTCAGTTTTGCAGAACCTTTTAGATTTAGTTCGGGCCGATTGCAATATCTTTGAACATCTTTCCTAGACTTCACGTTATTCTTTGTCTTCCTTTTCACATCCATAAGTGTGTTAAAAACATTATAAAAAATATTCTTCTCATTATGCCTGACATCAAGATTCTGGCAAACTAAAAGAGTACACCAATATCGAAGATCCCAAAAGATACTACGCCTTGTCTAATTGCGAGATTGTTCTTTGTCATCTTCCTTACCTATCTCCACTCCATTTTCTGTAATCGTTAGCATGTCATGAACACTTTCCCACAATTGATCTCTGGTAAGACGAGGTGGTGGCCCTGAATGATCTTCTTCTCTACCTTTCTTGAAAGATTTTTAAGCTCTCCAAAAGGGATGATTCGAAGTTAGAACATAGTTATCACAATCAAACCAAGGCTGTTTTCTCCCACTTTGTAGCCGAAATGACTTTTTTTCTTCCATACAATAAGGATAAGCCAATGCACCAGCAATTTATAGAGTCAATTTTTAATATAAATAAATACCTTAAGTTTTAATTCTTAGCTTTTTAGAATATTTTATTCATTTATTAATCATATTAGTCATATTTAATTTATTTTATTTATCTTTCTGCAGATTTCTAAAAAGGAATGGAAAATAAATAAAGATTCCATATTAAATTTCATAAAGGAAAGAAAGAGTGCGCATGGTCATTGGGATAGAGAAGATAATAATAATAAAGCATAATACCTGCTGCAATAGTTGGATCCTTTAAGGATTAGGAATTGGCTTGAATCCTTTTAGGATTAGGAATTTAGTTGAATCCTGGAAGGATTAGAAATTTGCTTTTCTTTTGTCTATATATAGAACAGCCACACAAGAGGGGTGGACAACAAAAAAAAAAAAAAAAAGAAGTCCTTGCCGCAAAATAAAGGAAGCAATGGTAATCATTATAGAGAAGCAGCTATAATCTACTTCAATAATTTCGTTTTTTCTTTCCCTTTAATTATGAACTAAATTTTCTTTTTTAGAATCTTGATGAAACCCTAGCCATGTAACTTTGCTTTATTTTATTTTGGAAGATTTATTATATTATTTATGTGATTACATATCTTGGGATGTTTCTTGGTTTGATGCAATTAATTCTTTGTGATTATTCTTATAGAATAATTATTTGGGTTAATTGATACTTTTATCCATGCTTAGTTCTCGTAGTCTTGAATATGAGAAATATGTGATTTAGTAAATATATCGTGGGATTTAGAATTGAATAATTTTTACTAATTTTAGATGATTTATATCATGGAATTGAATAAGTGATGTTAATGGTTAGATGGGTTATGTCATGCATTTAAGCACAATATATTTATTTAGTGAATAAAAACTTGTACCCTAGATCACCACATAAAGTTCTAATCTTTTCTCCTAAATAAAATTATAGCATTGGTATATTGGTTAGTAGTGGATTCAAGGTTCTAAATCATCTTCTTGATTAAGCTCTTGCTAGTTTTTATTTAATTGATTTTATTTATTAGTTTTAACTAATTTAGGAATAATTTTTAGATAATAAAATTTTATTATTCTTTTTGTAAAATTAATTTAGGAACATAATAATTTAAGTAGTTAAGTCGTTCTCTATGGTTCGATATCCTTATGCTGCCGTGTTATATTGATTTTGTGCACTTGCAAATACTGGGTTTAAAGCTTAGTTAGAAAAATCCCGACCAAACACCAACTCAAAAGAAAACATTCAAGATAATTTAAAAGTGTCCGGTCTCTCCGATAAACAATTAATATTAAAGAGTATGGCATTCCCCATAAACAAGTTAAATTAGAGAGTTTGGTCTCCCTCAAAACAATTAAAATTATAGAGTCTGTGCTCCCCCATAAACAATTCAAATTTACTTTCGATAGTTCAAAATATTTATAAACCTTAATAAGCTAACATGACCTTATAAACATAAAATATGTTTTAAAAGTTTAGAAAACCTCAAGTTTAATCAAAAGGTATCTCTAATATATGGAAGTACTAAGATTCAAAACCAATTCAAAGCAGTAATACTGAGATTTTTTAATAATCAAAAGTGCAAATAGTTGACAAAAGTAGGGATTGCATTATCCCATAAGACTGTTTGCCCACATCACTCTTAAGAGTAAAAAAAACAAAGAAAGGTGGACTTTCTAAGTATAAAATATGTAAATTTTAACCAAAAGAAATCCAATCTAAATGCCTTAAACCAACCACAAAAACAAAAACAAATCTAACAAATTTTAAGAGTCTGGGCTCCCCCCGAAAGACAAATAATTATTGTATAAAGTGTTCGGGCTCCCCCATAAAGACAACAAATTATTCGTAATAAAAATAAAAAACTATGTATTTAAGAGTCTGGGCTCCCCCATAATAACGATAAAAAAAGAAAATGTAATTGCATAATACATATCTCTATTGAAAGATTAAGCAACACTCTAAGTCTTGCATATACCTAAAACAAAGAGACAAAAAGACACAACATATCACATGTTTATTATGCTTTCATCTATAAAATAAGAAAATACAAAAGACACAAGATATAAATATACAATGTATAAAAGACTTTTCATTATGTATTTCAAGTACATTTTTGTATATTTTAAGATAAACAACGATATCAATTAATAGGAAAAAAGAGAATCCAAAAAGAGCACAAGGCAAACTTTTCTTTATATTCATTATGGATTTCAAGTTAAAGATGGAATAAGACTTTCTAATTTGATGAAGCAGGAACATTATAGCAATATCTATAAGTAATTCATTCCAAGGAAAAACATAGACCCAAAATTTTCTTCCTCAACAATTTAAGCCAAAATTTTACTAAGGAGATGATGAACTAATTCTAAAAATTTTGAAATTTCACATAATAATATTTAAAAAAAAAAAACTCATACCAATAAACCAACCCTAAAAAAAAAAAAAAAAAAGGAGAAACAAAGAAACTTCATTTACAAGTGAAACTTCAGAGTCTTGATTGATAAAAGACATTCTTCTGGAGTAAGCCTGAAGTCTCATTCTCCATTAGTTACTGATCAAAACCTTTCTTCTATTATATCTTGTCAATTACAAGACAAATTTTAGAATCCAATGTCATCCATTACTGACAAAAGCAATATATGATAGCTTCAAATGAACCCTCCACCATACTAGGAGAGAAAATTTAATCAAGCTCTTATGAAAAAACTTGAAATCAAACTGATTATCATAAAATGCCTCATAAAGCATTTCATATTCTCATAAAACATCAAGAGTTGACAAAAAATAAAAAATAAAAAATAATGACCGTAAAATTGACTGAAAGAGAGTGTCAATAAAGCATAAGTATAAACACAAACCTTCATTTAGACTACCTGCTATTATGGAATTGGAGACTGGCGACGGAGAAGGGGAGGCGAGGGAGAAGGGACGGGGGGCTAAGGGATGGGAGAAAAGGAGGGAACTAGATGGAGAGAAAGTTTGGGGGGAAGGGGATCCTTATTCATTTTTTAAAAAATTAATTCAGTTACCGATAGAGTTAGAACTCCCAAGTACAACCTTTATCGTTCATACATTCATATTTATTGCTTCTTTGGAAAGGAGTACCAGAAGTGCCATAATTGCAATTGATACAACCATGTCGGCGAAAAAGAATCATATTCCTAATCTGCCAAAAGAAAATTGACGACTTCGGCTCACAACTTCCTTTGTCACACGATCTAACGTTAGAGTTCAGCTAGAAGCACTGTATGCCATATTTAACCTTACAAGTTTCTATAGAGCATAATTGAAATTGTTTCTCAGGAAAAAAAAGAAGTTCTTGTGAACATCCATGTAATCTACAATCAAAGACATGATATTGGCAGCAAAATAGATTGTCAAATAAATCTAAAGCCACATCAAGATCCTTGTCAAGATATGACTCTGCATTTAGATCGATTATATCATTTACTTCTTTTAATAGATCTTCGTATCTTGCCTCAACTTCATAGCTAATTCATCCATGGATCTTAAGTTAGTATGGGTTCTTTAAAACAAAGGGTTAATGCTAACAATTCAATGAGTATTGAATGAATATATAATAAAGAGAGAGAACTCTTTTGTAAGCTCAAATTTGTTCATAATGCATTGAATTACAATATATTCTTAAAAGGTTATATGTACACACGCACGAAAAAATTGTATTTATGCAAAGATATTGAAAAAGCATTTTATTTTCCAAAATCGAAGAACAGGTGCTTCTTGCGCATTGCTTCGCTTGGTTGATGCAACATCGCCTCTAAGATATTAGTGACTTTTTCATTTGGCATTCATCTTATCTAATCATTGATTTTTTTTTTTTTTTAAGAAAGAAGTAGCCTTCAGAATGACATTTCATGTAAAGAACAGGAAAGAAGAAATCTCTTGAAGATTTTTGATATTTCCGACAATGTCTTGAAGTTGTAAGAAGTAAGAAAAAGATAAAGATTGTTGACCCAAATCAAGAACAAATATGTAATTAAAATAAAAAAGAAATGAAGAATTTTCACGATCATATATCTTTCAACATTTATCAGCTTCCATGTGTGGCATTAATTCATTCATGCTTTGCAACAATATTCTTAAGGGTTTCTTCCTTGCCAGATAAATAAGAACTCCTAAGTATAACCCCTTGTTGTTCATGCATTCATACTTATTGCCTCTTTGGAAAGGAGTACCAAGAGTGCCACTACTTGCAATTGATACAACAATTTCGGCGAAAATAAGGATCATAATCCCAATCTGCCATATAGGACATCGATAACTTCAGCTTACAACTTTCTTTGTTATGCGATCTGGCTTTAGGCACCAGCTAGAAGCAATGTTCGCCACATTGATCCTCTTCATTTTCTTGTGTACACAATCATTGTTCTCGTCAACATCCATGTAATCTACAATGAAAGACACGACACCCACAGCGAAATAGATTGTCAAATGAATCTAAAGCCATATCAGGATCGTTTGTTAAGATATGACTTTGCATTAAGATTGTTTGTATCAATTACTGCTTTTAACAGATCTTTGTATTTTTCTTCGACTTTGTAGTTAATTCATCCATGGTTCTTAAGTTATTATGGGTTCTTTAAAAAAAAGAGTAAATGCTAACAATTCGATGACTATTGAATGTTTATAAAATAAAGAAAGAGAGAGAGAGAGAGAGAGAGAGAGAGAGAGAGAGTGGAGAACTATTTTGTGAGCTCAAATTTGCTCACGATGCATGGAGTTTCAATGTGCGCTGAAACGTTATATCTACACACGCTCACAAGTGCACGAAAAAATATTATGTTTATGCAAAGATATTGGAAAGGTATTTTAATTACTAAACCAAAAAAAGTGTTTTTTGCTCCATTTGTATAATGCAACATCGATTCAAAAATATTAGTTATTTCATTTGTCATTCATTTTGTCTGATAATTAATTTTTTAAGAAAGAAGTGGCCTTCATAAGGGCCTTTCATGTGAAGAATAGTAAAGAAGAAAACTCTAGAAGGTTTATAATATTTCCAACAATGTCTTGAAGTTGTGAAAGGAAATAAAAAGATAAAGATTGTCGACTCAAATCAAGAACAAATACATCACTAAAATTAAAAAGAAATGAAGAATTTTCACGATCATATATCTTGCCATGCTTATTAGTTTCTCGGTGTGGGATCAATTCACTAGTGCACTCCCCAAGGTATTCATATTTTTCAATACTATTCTTATGGATTTCTCCCCGACTAGATAAATCAAAATGCCAAAGTATAATCTTTTGTGGTAGTTTATTCAGAAACATCATGTTCATGCATTCATACTTATCGCCTTTTTGGAAAGGAGTATTAGGCGTTCCATCATTGCAATTGATACATCCATTTCGGCAAACATAAGGATCAAATTCTGAACCTGCGACAAAGGACTTTGATGATTTAAGCTCACAACTTTATTTTCCATGAGATCAAGCTTTAGAGACATGCTAGATGTAGTGTTGGCCAAATTGATCCTTTTTTGTTTCAAAAAAGCACTCAATTGAAGTGGTTTCTCAATAGGAAATACAAGTTCTTGTGAACATCCATGTAATCTAAATCAAAGACACAGCATTGGCAGCAAAATAGATTGTCAAATCAATCTAAAACGACATCAAGATCCTTGTCAAGAATATGACTTTGCATTCAGATTACTTGTATCATTTACTGCTTTTAATTCTTCTCTATATCTTGCCTCGATTTCGTAGCTAATTCATCCACGGTTCTTAAGTTAGCATAGGTTCTTCAAGAAAAAAGATTAAATGCTAACAATGTAATTAGTACTCAATGAATATATAATAAAGAGAGAACTTTTTGTGAGCTCGAATTTTTTCACATTGCATTGTGCTTAAACTTTACATTCACACATGCACGAAAAAAAATGAAATGTTATGTCAATTTCTAAATCAAAAAACAAGTGCTTCTCGCACATTACTCCACTTCGATGATGCAACATCGCTTCAAAACAAATTAGTGACTTCATCCGAAATTCATCTTGTCTGATGATTGATTTTTTTAAGAAAGAAGCAACCTTCAAAAGGAAAGAAGAAATCTAAAGAAGGTTTCTGATATTTACAACAATGTATAGAAATTGTCTAAGGAAAGAAAAAGATAAAGATTTTCAACTGAGATCAAGAACAAAGATATAATTAAAATTTTAAAAAATGAAGAATTTTCATGGTCATATATTTTGCCCTGCTTATTAGCTTCTCAGTGTGGCATAAGTTCAATAGTGCACTCCCTAAGGTGTTCATGCTTTGCAACACTATTCTTAAGGAGTTCTCCCCAGCCAGATAAATAAGAAATCTAAAGTATAACCCTTTGTTGTTGTTTATGGAGAAAGATCATATTCATGTATTCATACTTATCGCCTCTTTGGAAAGGAGTACAAGAATTACGATCATTTCAACTTATATAACTGTTTCGGCAAACATAAGGATAATTTTCTCAAAGGACATCTATAACTTTGACTCACAACTTCCTTTGCCATGGGATCCAGCTTCAGACACCAGCCAGTAGTAGTGTGGGCCACATTAGTCCTTTTTGGTTTCTGGAGAGCATAATTGAAGTTGTTTCTCAGCAGGAAATACAAGGTCTTGTGAACATCCATGTAATCTACAATCAAAGACACGACACCGGTAGCAAAATGGATTATCAAATGAATCTAAAGTGACATCAAGGTCCTTGTCACGAGATGACCATCCTTTCAGATTGCTTGTATCACTTACTACTTTTAATAGATCTTCGTATCTTATGTTAACTTGCTAGCTAATTTAGTTATCCATGTTCTTGAGCTAATATGGGTTCTTTTAAAAAAAAGACTAATTGCTAGCAATTCAATGAGTATTGAATGAATATATAATAAAGAGAGAACTATTTTGTGAGCTCAAGTTTGTTCACTGTGCATTGACCAATGTCTACTTAAACTTTAAACTTTATTATACTTATGCAAAGATATTAAAAATGTACTTTAATTCTTAAACCGAAAAAAAGTGCTTCTCTCGCATTGCTCCATTTGGATGGTCTAACATTGGTTCAAAAATATTCATCTTATCAGATCATTAACATTTTCTAAGAAAGAAATGGTCATCAAAAGGACAATTCATGTGAAGAATAGGAAAGAATAAATCTCTAGAAGGTTTCTGATATTTCCAATAATGTCTTGAAGTTCTAAATAGAAAGAAAAAGCTAAAGATTGTCGACTCAAATCAAGAGAAAGCAGATAATCAAAATTAAAAAGAAATCAAGAATTTTCACGGTCATAGATATTGCCACGCTTATCAACTTCCAGTGTTGCATCAGATTACTAGTGCACTACCAGAGGTATTCATGCTTTACAACAGTACTTTTAAGGATTTCTGCCCAGCCAGTTTGATCAGAACTCCCAAGTGTAACCCTTTGTTATTGTTTGTGGAGAAACATCATATTCATTCATTCATACTTATAATCTCCTTGAAAGAAGTGTGAGATGTGCCATTGCAACTAATACCACAATTTTGGCAAAAATAAGGATCACATTCCCAATCTGACACAAAGGACATTGATGAATTCAACTTACACTTCCTTTGCCATGGGATCTAGCTTTAGAGACTAGCCAGAAGTTGTGTGCGCCACATTGATCCTTTTCAGTTTCTAGAGAGCACAATTGAAGGTGTTTGTTAATAGGAAATATAAGTTCTTGTGAACATCCATGAAATCTACAATCAAAGACCCGACACCGGAAAAATTATAAACTTTCAAATCTAATGCTACATTCAGATCTTGGTCAAGACATGACTTTGCGTTCCGATGGCTTGTATAATTTACTACATTTAATAGATCTTCGTATCTTGCCTCGACTTTGTAGCTAATTTATCCATGGTTCTTAAGTTAGTATGGGTAAAAAAAGACTCAATGCTAACAATTATATGGGTATTGAATGAATATATAACAAATAGAGAGAACTATTTTGTGAGCTCAAATTTGTTCACAATACATTGAATTTCAATGTGTGCTTAAACATTATATCTACAGACGCATGCCAGTGGACGAAAAACATTACATTTTTGCAAATATATTGAAAAGCTATTTTAATTTATAAGGCTAAACATAAGTCTTCTCGCGCATTACTCCACTTAGATGATGCAACGTAGCTTCAAAAAATATTAGTGACTTAATTCGCATTCATCATGTCTGATCATTGATTTTTTTTTTTTTTTTAAAGTGCGCTATAAAATGACATTTCTTTCAAAGGATAGGAAAGAAGAAATCTGTAGAAAGTTTCTATTTCCAACAATGTCTTGAAGTTGTAAAAGGAAAGAAAAAGTTAGAGATTGCTGACGCAGATAAAAAAACAGACAATTAAAATAAAGACAAAGGAAAAATTTTCATGGTCATATATCTTCCCACCCTTAGAAGCATCCCGGTATGGGATTAGGTCACTAGTGCACTCCCGTAGGTATTCATTATTTGTAACACAATTCCTAAGGATTTCTCCTCAACTAGATAAATCAGAACTCCGAAGTATAACCCTTTGTTGTTGTTTATGGAGAAACTTTATATTCATGCATTCATACTTATCGCTTCTCTGGAAAGGATTTCCCGGAGTACCATCATTGCAACTGATACTCCAATTTTGGCAAACATAAGAATCACATTCCTAATCTGTTGGAATTCTTAGACAAAAAGAAAATAAAAGCCTATGAAAATCTACCAACAGGATCCGCACATACTTGAAAAACTGATTAGATAGAAAACTACCTTAATGTTTGAAGCCACTAGGTGTGGAGGCGCTACTGTCTACCCTTCGCCCTCTACTGGTATCCACGTGACGAACTCCAACAAATAATATTAATAACACCTTACTTGATCACCAGGCCGACTATTCACACAAATAATATTAATAACACCTTATTAATACATATTTTAGCATAGCCATGCGTATTTTCCAGTCTTCCTTCTCAAGGGGCCCATGGATATCTCTCTCTAATAAGAGAGGGACAAATCCCTTTCACTATCTCAGATATTCAAGCCATGAAATAAAAATAGCCCAACCAATAGTCGTAATAATCACCTGATTAAAAGTGATGTTTGACTATGTCAAAGCATATTTTCTCCCCATGCAAGAATCATTAGAAACACTAGGTCAAAAGACACCAAACATGAAACTGAGAGGAAACATTTATGACTCAAACCTATGCAATATTTCTTCTTCACTTTGGGTCATGTCCAATATTCTAAATATGTATTTATGAATTGATTTTATATCTCATATACATAATCAATAAAACTTGATCATTAGTCAACTTCATACTAGTTTAATAATACAAGATGTAATAAAACTAGGGACAAACAAGAATAGTATTTTGTTAACAATAAGGGTTTTACTATCAAGTCACATACTTGATGACCAAGAGCATAAAATACAATTCAAAATACATGCTTCATAAATCATAAATACAAGTCAATTGGTCTAGGGCATATACTAACACAATTTGCTGCAAAGGACATCGACAACTCTGGCTCATAACTTCTTTTGCCATGGGATCGGGCTTTAGAGACCAACCAGAAATAATATGGGCAACATTGATGCCTTTCAATTTCCAGAGAACTCAATTAAAGTTGTTTCTCAGCAGGAAATAAAAGTTCTTGTGAACATCCTATGTAATCTGCAATCGAAGATAAGACACTGACAGCAAAATAAATTGTCAAATGAATCTAAAGACACATCAAGAACCTTATTAAGATACTACTCTGCAGTCAGATTGTTTGTATCATTTACTGCTTTGTGTAGATTTTAGTAGCTTGCCTCAACTACGTAGCTAATTCATACATAGTTCATAAGTTAGTATGGGTTCTTTAAAAAAAAAAGAGTAAATGATAGCAATTCAATGAGTATTGAATGAATATATAATAAAGAGAGGCAACAATTATTTTAGCTAAAAATTTTTAACAATCCAATTAATTTAAAAATGTGCTTAAACTTTATTTCTACAAACGCACGCAGATGCACAAAAATAATTACATTTATGCAAAGATATTGAAAAAGTATTTTAATATCTAAACCTAAAAAAAAGTGCTTCTCCTTCATTGCTCCATTTGGATGATGCAACATCGCTTCAAAAATATTTGTGACTTCATTTGGCATTCGTCTTGTCGAATCATTGACTTGTTTTACGAAACAAGTGGCCTTCAAAAGGACATTTCATGTAAAGAATACAAAACACGAAATCTCTAGAAGGTTTCTCATATTTCCAACAATTTCATGAAGTTCTAAAAGGAAAGAAAAAGCTAAAGATTGTCGGCTCAGAGTCCAAAGATAAACATATAATTAAGATTAAAAATAAATGAAGAAATTTCAAGGTCATATATCTTGACACGCTTATCAGCTTCTCAGTGTGGCATATGTTCAGTAGTGCATACCCAAGGAATTCATGCTTTAGGACACTATTCTTAACGATTTCTACCCAGCCAGATAAATCAAAACTCCCAAGTGTAACCTTTGTTTTTTTTTATGGAGAAATATCTTATTAATGCATACATAAATATCGTCTCTTTGGAAAGCAATACAAGGAATGCCATCCTTGAAACTTATATAGGAACTTCGGCAAACATAAAGATTACATTCGCAATCTGTCACAAATGACATTGACGACTTCTTGACAACTTCTTGACAACTTCCTTTGCTATGAGATCTAGCTTTAGAGAATAGCGAGAAGTAGTGTGGGCCACATTGATCCTTTTTGGTTTCTAGAGAGCACATTTGAAGTTGTTTCATAGAAGGAAATATAAGTTCCTGTGAACATCAATTAAATGTACAATCAAAAACTAGACACCGGCAGCAAAATAGATAGTCAAATGAAACTAAAGCTACATTAAGATCCTTGTCAGTATATGACTCTGAATTCGGATTGCTTGTATCTTTTACTACATTTAACAGATCTTCGTATCTTGCGTTGACTTCATATATAATTTATCTATGGTTCTTAAGTTAGTATGGTTTCTTTTAAAAAATTATTACATGCTAAAAATTCAATGAATATATAATAAAGAGAGAGAACTATTTTGTGAGCTCAACTTTGTTGACAATGCATCGAATTTCAATTTGTGCTTACGTTTTATATCTACAGACACACAAGTTCACGAAAAAAAGTATGCTTATGAAAAAATATTGAAAAGCTATCTTAATTTTTAAAACCTAAAAGCAAGTCCTTTTCATGCATTTCTCCACTTGGATGACACAACATAGCTTCAAATATATTAGTAACCTAATATACCATTCGTCTTGTCTAATCATTGATTTTTTTCGTTCACAAATAAGTGGCCTGTAAAAGGACATTTTATGTAATGAATATGAAAAAAGAAGCTTCTAGAAGGTTTATGATATTTACAACAATGTCTTGAAGTTATAAAAGGAAAGAAAAAGATACAAATTTTCGACTCAGATAAAGAATAACAGATAATTTAAATAAAACATAAATGAAGAATCTTTAGAGTCATATTTTGCCACGCTTATCAGCCTCCCGGTATGGGATCAATTCACTAGTGCACTCCCTAAGGTATTTATTCTCTGCAACATTATTCTTAAGGATTTCACCCAAGCCATATATATCAAAAGTCCCAAAGTATAAACCTTTGTTGTTGTTTATGGTGAAACATTATATTCATGTATTCATACTTGTCACCTCTTTCGAAATGATTAGAAGAAGTGTAATCATTGCAACTCATACAACAATTTCAGCAAAGATATGGATCAAATTCCCAATCTGCCCTAAAAAATATTGACAACTTTGGCTCACAACTTCCTTAGCCATAGGATCTAGATTTAGAGACTACCCAGAAGCAGTTTCAGCCACATTGACTATTTTGAATTTTTAGAGAGCTCCATTGAAATTGTTTCTCAATAGGAAATAAAAGTTCTTGAGAACATCCGATGTAATCTACATGTATCTTGCCTCAAGTTTGTAGTTAATTCATCCATAGTTCATAAGTTAGCATGGGTTCTTTGAAAAAAAAAGAGTAAATGCTAGAGATTCAATGAGTATTAAAGGAATATATAATAAAGATAGGGAACTATTTTTTTAGCTCAAATTTGTTCACAATCCAATGAACTTCAACGTGTGATTAAACTTTATATATACATATGAAAGTACGTGCATGAAAAAGCTTCTATTTATGCGAAGATATTGAAAAAGTATTTTATTTCTAAACCTTAAAACAAGTGCTTCTCTCGTATTGTTCCACTTAGATGATGGAACATCGCTTGAAAAATATTTGTGACTTCATTTGGCATTCGTCTTGTCATATCATTGAATTTTTTTATGAATGAAGCGTCCTTCAAAAGGACATTTCATGTGAAGCATAGGAAAGAAAGAATCGCTAGAAGGTTTCTGCAATTTCAACCAACATCTTGAAGTTGTAAAAAGAAAGAAAATGTTGAAGATTGTCGACTCATATCAAGAGAAACAAATAATTAAAATTAAAAAGAAATCAAGAATTTTCACAAGTCATATATCTTGCTACGCTTATCAGCTTCCCATTATGGCATCAGTTTCCTAGTGCGTTCCCCAAGGTACTCATTCTTCGCAGCATTATTCTTAAGTATTTCTCCCCAACCAGTAAATAAGAATTCCCAAGTATAATTCTTTGTGCCATCATTGCAACTGATATAGTAATTCCGAAAAACATAAGGATCACATTCTCAATCTCCCACAAGGTACATTGACGACTCCAGCCCACAGCTTTCTTTGCCATGGGATATAGCTTTCAGGACTAGTCAGAACTAGTGTGGGCTACATTGATCCTTTCGATTTCTGAGAGCAAAATTGAAGTTGTTTCTAAGCATGAAATACAAGTTCTTGTGAACATCTATGTACTCTACAATCTAAGACAGGACACCAACATCAACATAGATTGTCAAATGAATCTAAAGCCAAATCTAGATCCTTGTCAAGATATGAGTGTGCATTCAGATTGCTTGCATAATTTACTGCATTAAATTGATCTTTGTATCTTACCTCGACTTGGTAGCTAATTCATCCATGGTTCTTAAGTTAGTATGGGTTCTTTAAAAAAAGAGTCAATGCTAAAAATCTAATGAGTATTGAATGAATATATAATAAAGAGAGGGAACTCATTTAATGCTCTTACTGCTTTTTTATTGTATTGTTTGCTGCTTTTAATAGGTCTTCGTATCTTGCCTTGACTTTGTAGCTAATTCATCCATGGTTCTTAAGTTAGTATGGTTTCTTTAAAAGAACTAAGCGCTAAAAATTCAACGAGTATTGAATGAATATATAATAGAGAGTGGGAACTCTTTTCTGAAATTTGTTCACAATGCATTAAATTTCAATGTGTACTTAAACTTTATATCTACACACGCATGCACGTGCATGAAAAAAACTATATTTAAGCAAATATATTGAAAGGGTATGTTAATTTCTAAACTGAAAAGCAAGTGCTTCTCGTTCATTGCTCCCCTTAGATGATGCAATATCGCGTTAAAAATACTATTGACTTCATTAGGCATTCGCCTTGTCTGATCATTGATTTATTTTAAGAATGAAGTGGCCTTCAAATGAACATTTCGTGGGAAGAATATGAGAGAAGAAATTTCTAGATGGTTTCTTATATTTCCAACAATGTCTTAAAGTTGTAAATGGAAAAAAGATAAAGATTGCCAAGTAAGATTTAGAAAAGCTTATGATTAGAATAAAAAAGAAATGAAGAATTTTCTTAACATGCTTATCAGCTTCTCGGTGTAGCATCAGTTCCCTAAACAACTCCCGTAGTTATTCAGGCTTTGCAACACTATTCTTAAGGATTTCTCACAAGCCAAATAAATAAGAACTCTAAAAAATAACCTGTTGTTTTTTATGGAGAGACATTACATTCATGCGTTCATACTTATCGCCTCTTTAGAAAGAGTACCAAGAGTGCCATCATTGCAACTGATACAACAATTTTTATAAAACATAAGAATCACATTCTCAATCTGCCACAAAGGACATTCAAAACTTCGGCTCACAACTACCTTTGCCCTGGTATTAGCTTTAGAGACAAGCCAGTATTAGTACGGGCCATATTGATCCTTTCGGTTTCTGGAGACAAGAACTGAAGTTATTTCTCAATAGGAAATACAAGTTTATGTGAACATCCATGTAATCTAAAATAAAAGACCCAACACCAACAAGAAAATAGATTGTCAAATGAATCTAAAGCCACCTCAATATTCTTGTCAAGATATGACTCTCCATTCAGATATCTTGTGTAGTTCACTAATTTTAATAGATCTTCGTATCTAGCCTCGACTTCATAGCTGATTCATCCATAGTTCTTAAGTTAGTATGGTCTCTTTTAAAAAAAAGTAAATGCTAAAAATTCAATGAGTACTGAATGAATATATAATAAAGAGAGGGAACTGATTTGTGAGCTCAAATTTGTTCACAAAGAATTAAATTTCGATGTGTGCTTAAACTTTATATCTACACACGAATGGATGTGCATGAAAAAAATTATATTTATACAAAGATATTGAGAAGGTATTTTAATTTCTAAACCGAAAAACAAGTGCTTCTTGCACATTGCTCCACTTGGAAGATGCAACATCACTTCCAAAATACTAGTGACTTCATTCCCATTTGTCTTGTATAAGTATTTATTTTTTTAAGGAAAAAAGTGGCCTTCAAAAGGTCATTTCATATGAAGAATAAGAGACAAGAAATTTGATTGGAATCCTCTTATGTTGGTTGAATTAGGATCCAATCTCTCCCAGGATCTCCTCGTTGATTTGAAGTACCTCTGTTGAGGATTTGAAGCTCCAACTTCCAATGAAGAACCTATGAAGAAAATGCTCCATAAATCCAACCATTGAGAGGGTAAGGCTCTTTCCTGTATTGATGATTAAAACCTTGAGGCAACAAACACCTCAAAACCCTAAACAGAGAATATAGAAGACCTTGAATAAATTTAATCAAGTACACAAACTCTAGATTCAATCAACAAAAGGAATTGAGATGAACAATTGAATTCCATAGACTCTTCATACTACGACATTCAATTTCTCACTACTAAGGACTAGAACCCTTAGCAAGCTAAGCTAATAAAGCGTGAAGAACCCTAAGATACCAAAGAAATGCACTCTCTAATAAATTTCATCATAAATGTATAATTAGTCTTATGAGGTTATTAAGGGGTATTTATAGAGTAGGGACTTAATCCTAGCTTAACTAATGTTTAAGGCCTTCAATTACACATAATAAGAGCTCAAAAACTAACTTGCTTAACAAATTCCTGTCCAAAAGGGCAGTTACAAGATGTCCCTCCCGAGGTCTACCAGCGATAGTAAGGTAGGACCTACTGTCGATGGTAGGTAGCCTATGTCGTGCCCCCATCACGAACACAAAGCTATCGGTGATGGTAGGGGTGACCGTGCCGTCAATGATAGGATGTTTTTCCTCCAAGACTTAGCCAAATTTTGGTATAAGTTGGTTCCTTAATTGCTCCTTTTCAATTGAGTACATTGTAAACAACTTGGGATGCTTTCCTTGGCCTTCAAACTCTTCGTCTTTGCTCTTCAAAGCCTCCATTATGCACACAAACATGTCATTGTCTTCTTGAAGTTGAACTTTCTTCCTTTACGCTCTTGTTATCGGTCCAAGCTTTACTCCATCGAATGACGGACTCATCCGATTCATATAAAAATTTCGAGAATATTTCTGACATTTGCAACAATGTCTTTAAGTTGTAAAAGCAAAGGAAAATAATAAGACTGTCGACAAAGATCAAGAAAAAAGAGATAATGAAAATTAAAGAGAAATGAAGAATTTTTGCGGTCATATATCCTGCAATGCTTATTAGCTTCCCAATGTGGGAGTAGTTAACTAGTGAACACCCTAAAGTATTCATGCTATGAAACACTATTCCTAAGGATTTCTCACCCATCAAGATAAATAGGAACTCCCAAGTATAATCCTTTGTTCTTGTTTATGGAGAAAAATCACCTACATGCATTTATACTTATGGTCTCTTTGGAAAGGAGTACCAGGAGTGCCATTATTGCAACTGATATAGCAATTTTGGCAAACGTAAGAATCACATTCCCAATCTACCACGAAGCACATTAACAACTTCAGTTCATGACTTCCTTTTCTATGGGATCTAGCTTAAGAGACCTGCAAGAAACAGTATGGGCAACATTGATCCTTTTTAGTTTCTAAGAGCACAGTTGAAGTTGTTTCTCAGCAGGAAATACAACTTCTTCTGAACATCAATGTAATCTAAAACCAAAGGCACGACACCTGTAGCAAAATAGATTGTCAAATGAATCTAAAGCCATATCAAGATCGTTTTCAAGATAGGACTCTCCATTCAGATTGCTTATATAGTTTACTGCTTTTTTTATAAACCTTTGTACCTCGCCCCAATTTCATAGCTAATTCATCCATGTTTCTTAAGTTAGTATGGGTTCTTTAAGAAAAAAGTAAACGCTAAAAATTCAATGATTGTGGAATGAATATATAATTGATCGCAGGAACTCATTTGTGAGCTTAAATTTGTTCACATTGCAGTGAATTTCAATGTGTGCTTAAGCTTTATATCTCACACGCACGCACATGCATGAAAAAATATTATATTTATTCAAAGACTATGAAAAGGTATTTTAATGTCTAAACTTAAAAACAACTGTTTCTTGCGCACTGCTCCACTTGGATGATGCAACATTGCTTGAAAAATGATCTGTGATTTCATTTGGCATTTGTCTTGTCTGATCATTATTTTTGTTTTAAGAAAGAAGTGGCCTTCAAAAAGATACTTCATGTGATGAATAGGAAAGATGAAATCTGTAGCAGATTTCTGATATTTGAGCAATGTCTTTAACTTGTAAAAGGAAAGAAAAAGATAAAGATTGTTCACAAAGATAAACAAAAAACAGATGTTTAAAATTAAAAAGAAATGAAGAATTTTCACAGTCAAATATCTTGCCACATTTATTAACTTCTCGGTGTGGGATAAGTTCACTAGTGCACTCCTCAAGGTATTCATGCTTTGTAACATTATTCTTAAGGATATCTCTCCATCAAGATAAATAAGAACTACCAAGTATAACCCTTTGTTGCTGATTATAGAGAAACATGTTATTCATGCCTTCATCTTATCGCCTCTTTGGAAAGTAGTACTAGGAGGGCCATCATTGTACCTGATATAACAATTTCGGCAAACATCAGGATCATATTCCCAATCTGCCACAAAGCACATTGACGACTTCGGCTCACGACTTCCTTTTACATCGGATCTAGCTTACAAGATTAGCCAGAAGCAGCGTGGGTCATGTTGATCCTCTTTTGTTTTTTAGAGGACAGTTGAAGTTGTTGATCTGAATGAACTACAAGTTCTTGTCAACACCCATGTTTTATACAATAAAAGACACGTCTGCAGCAGCAAAATAGATTGTAAAATGAATCTAAAGCTACATCAAGATCCTTTTCAAGATACGACTCGCCATTAAGATTGCTTGTATAGTTTATTACCTTTTATAGATCATTGTATCTTGCCTCGACTTAGTAGCTAATTCATTCATTGTTCTTAAGTTAGTATGGATTCTTTGAAAGAAAGTAAATGCTAAAAATTCGATGAGTGTTGAATGAATATATAATACTGCAAGGAAACTCATTTGTGAGCTCAAATTTGTTCACAATGCATTGAATTTCAATGTGTGATTAAACTTTATATCCACACACGTATGCACGTGCACGAAAATAAATCATATTTATGCAATGATATTGACAAGGTAATTTAATTTCTAAATCAAAAAACAAGTGCTTCTCGCGCATTGTTCCACTTGGATAATGCAACATCCTTTCAAAAATATTAGTGACTTCATTCGACATTTGTCTTGTCCGATCACTGATTTATTTATAGGAAAGAAGGGGCCTTAAAAAGGACATTTCATTTAAAGAATGGGAAAGAAGAAATATCTAGAAGATTTCTGATATTTCCAACAATGCCTTTAAGTTGTAAAAGCAAAAAAAACAAATAAAGATTGTCGACAAAGATTAAGAAAAAATTGATAATAAAAATTAAAAAGAATTGAAGAATTTTCACGGTCATATATCTTGCAACGCTTATTAGCATCCCAATGAGAGATAAGCTCACTAGTGCATTCCCCAAGGTATTATTGCTTTGCAACACTATTCCTAAGGACTTCTCTCTATCCATATAAATAAGAACTTCAAAGTATAACCCTTGTTGTTGTATATGGAGAAAAATCATATTAATGCATTCATACTTATCATCTCTTTGGAAAAGAGTACTAAGAGTGCCATCATAGCGACCGATACAACAATTTCAGCATATATAAGGGTCACATTCCCAATCTGCCACAATGTACATTGATAGCTTCGGCTCATGACTTCTTTTGCCATGGGATCTAGCTTAAGAGAGCCCATAAAAATAGTGTGGGCCAAATTGATCCTTTTTGGTTTATGAGATCACAATTGAAATTATTTCTCAGCAGGAAATATAAGTTCTTGTGAACATCCATGTAATCTAAAATCAAAGGCATGACACCTATAGCAAAATAGATTGTCAAATGAATCTCAAGCCACATCAAGATACTTTTCAGTGTATGACTCTCCATGCAAATTGCCTTTATAGTTTACTGATTTTAATAGATCTTTACCTTGCCTCGAGTTCCTAGCTTATTCATCCATGGTTCTTAAGTAGTATGGGTTCCTTATAAAAATTAAACGCTAAAAATTCATTGAGTATTGAATGAGTATATAATTAAGCGAGAAAACTCATTTGTGAGCTCAAATTTGTTCCCAATGCATTGAATTTCAATGTGTTCTCAAAATTTAATCTACAGACGCATACACGTGCACAAAAAAAAAATATTTATTCAATGATATTGAAAAGGTATTTTAATTTCTAAACTTAAAAACGAGTGTTTCTTGCACCTTGATCCACTTAGATGACACAACATTGCTCCAAAAATATTAGTGACTTCATTAGGTATTGGTCTTGTCTGATCACTGTTTTTTTTTAAGCAAGAAGTGGCCTTCATAAGGACATTTCATGTGAATTATAGGAGAGAAGAAATTTCTTGAACGTTTTTGATATCTCCAACAATGTCTTGAAGTTGTATAAGAAAGAAAAAGGCAAAGATTGTCGACTCAGATCAAGAAAATCAGATAACTAAAATTAAATAGAAATAAATAATTTTCACGGTCATATATCTTGACATGCTTATCAGCTTCTCGGTGTGGCATTAATTCCCTAGTGCACTCCCCAGCTTGCCAACATTAATCTTAACAAGTTCTCCCCAACCAGATTAATTAGAACTCCCAAATATAACCCTTTGTTGCTGGTTATGAAGAAACATCATATTCTTCCATTCGTACTCTTCCCCACTTTGGAAAAAAGTACTAGAAGTGTCATTATGGTAACTGATACACTAATTTCAGCAAAAGGACATTTCATGTGAAGTATAGGAGAGAAGAAATTACCAGAACATTTTTCATATTTCCAACAATGACTTGAAGTTGTAAAAGAAAAGAGAAGGATAAAGATTGTCAACACGAACCAAGAAAAACAGATAACTAAAATTAAATAGAAACGAAAACATCTTGCCACGCTCATCAGCTTCCTTGTGTGGCATCAATTCCCTAGTGCACTCCCCAATGTATTCATGCTTGGCAACACTATTCTTAAGGATTTCTTCCCACTCATTTAAATAAGAACTACCAAATATAACCCTTTGTTGCTGTTTATGGAGAAACATCGTATTCATCCATTCATACGTGTCCCCTATTTGGAAAATAGTATAAGGAGTATCATCCTTGCAACTGATACAATAATTTCAGCAAACATAACGATCACATTCTCAATCTACCACAAAGGACATTGATAACTTCGGCTCACAACTTCCTTTTCCATGGGATATAGCTTTAGAGACCAGCCAGAAGCAGCCATGTTGATCCTTTTCGGTTTTCGGAGAGCACACTTGAAGTTCTTTCTCAATAGGAAATATAAGTTCTTGTGAATATCCATGTAATCACATATCTTGAATAATTTACTGTTTTTAATAGATCTTCATATCTTGCATCAACTTTGTAGTTATTTCATTCATGGTTCTTAAGATAGTATGGGCTCTTTAAAAAAATAAATGCTAAAAATTCAATGAGTATTTAATGAATATATAATAAAGAGAGGAAACTCATTGGTGAGGTCAAATTTCTTCACAAGGCATTGAATTTCAATTTACACTTATGCTTTACATCTACACACGCACGCACGTGAAAGAAAATAAATTATGTTTAAGCAAAGTATTGAAAAGGTATTTTAATTTCTAAACCGAAAAGCAAGGGCTTCTCGTGCATTACCCTACTAGGATAATAAAACATCACTTCAAAAATATGAGTGACTTCATTAGGCATTCGTCTTGTCTGATCACTAATTTTTTTAAGAAAGAAAACGACCTTCAAAATGTCATTTCATATGAAAATGAGGAAAGAAGAAATTTCTAGAACTTTTTTCCATATTTCCAACAATGCCTTGAAGTTGTAAAACAAAAGAGAAAGATAAAGCTTGTCAACTCAAATGAAGAAATACAGGTAACTAAAATTAAATTAAAGTAAAGAAGTTTTCACGACTATATATCTTGCCACGCTTATCAACTTCCTGGTGTGGCATCAGTTCCCTAGGCACTCCCAAGGTATTCATGCTTTGCAACACTAATCTTAAGGATTTCTCCCTAGCCAAATAAATCATAGCTCCCAAATATAACCATTTGTTCTTATTTGTGGAGAAACATCGTATTTATTCATTCATAGTTGTCCCCTCTTTGGAAAAGAGTACTAGGAGTGTCATCATTGCAACTACAACACTAATTTCAGCCAACATAAGCATCACATTCCCAATCGTCCACAAAACACATTGACTTCGGCTCATAGCTTCCTTTGCCATGGGATATAACGTTGATTTTTTTCAGTTTCTGGAGAGCATAATTGGAGTTCTTTCTCAGCAGGAATACAAGTTCCTGTGAACATACATGTAATCTACAAGCAAAGACACGATACCGGCAGCAAATTAAATAGCCAAATGAATCTAAAGCCACCTCAAGATCCTTGTTAAGATATGACTCTCCATTCAAATATCTTGAATAGTTTACTGTTTTTAATAAATCTCGTATCTTGCCTAGAGTTCGTAGCTAATTCATCCATGGTCCTTAAGTTAGTATGGGTTTCTTTTAAAAAAAAATTAAATGCTAAAAAATTCAATGAATATTGAATGAATATATAATAAAGAGAGGGAACTCACTTGCAAGCTCAAATTTGTTCATAGTGCATTTGATTTCAATGTGGTCTTAAACTTTATATCTACATACACATGCACGTTCGTGGAAAAAAATATATCTAAGGAAAGATATTGAAAAAATATTTTAATTTCTAAACTAGAAAACAAGTGCTTCTCGCGCATTGCTCCACTTGGATGATTCAACATTGCTTCAAAAGTACTAGTGACTTTATTTTCCATTCGTCTTGTCTTATCATTGATTTTTTTTAAGAAAGAAATGGATTCGATTAGAATTTCATGCAAAGAATAGGAGAAAAAAGATTTTCTGAAGGTTTCTGTTATTTCCAACAATGTCTTGAAGTTGCATATGGAAAGAAAATGGTACAGATTGTCGACTCAGATCAAGAAAAATAGACATCAAAAATTAAAAAGAAATGAAGAATTTTAACAGTCATATCTTGCAAACTTATCAGGTTCCTAGCGAGACATTAGTTCCGTAGTGCACTCCCCAAGTTATTCATGCTTTGCAACACTATTCTTAGGGATTTCTCCCAAGCTAGATAAATAAGAACTGCGAAATATAACCCTCTGTTGTTGTTTATGGAGAAACATTATATTCATGCATTCATACTTATCACCTCTTTGGAAAAGTGCACTAGGAGTGTCATCATTGCAAATGATACAGCAATTTTTGCAAACATAAGGATTAATTTCCCAATTTTCCCCAAAGGATATTGGCGACTTCGGCTCACAACTTCCTTTCCCAGGGGATATAGAATTAGAGACCAACCAGAAATAGTGTTTGTCACATTGATCTTTTTCGGTGTCTAGAGAGCATAATTGAAGTGGTTTCTCATCAAGATATATAAGTGCTTGTGAACTTCCATGTAATCTACAATCAAAGACACGACACTGACAACAAATTAGAATGTTAAATGAATCTAAACCACATCAAGATCCTTGCTAGATATAACTCTCATTTATATTGCTTGTACCGTATACTACTTTTAACAGATCATCATAAATTGCCTCTACTTCATTGCTAATTCATGCATAGTTCTTATGTTAGTATGGATTCTTAAAAAAAAAGGTAAATGCTAAAGATTCTATGAGTATTGACTATATATATATAATAAACACATATAGCTCTTTTTTTAGCTCAAATTTGTTCACAATGCATTGAATTTCAATGTGTGCTTAAAATTTTTATCTACACACGCTTGCACGTGCATGAAAAAAATATATTTATGTAAAGATATTGAGAAGGTGTTTTAATTTCTAAACCGTAAAATAAGTTCGTCTCGTTCATTGCTTCATTTAGTGACTTCATTTGGCATTCATCTTGTGTGAGTCATTTTGATTTTTTTAAATAAATAAGTAGCCTGAAAATTGACATTTCATGTGAAGAGTAGGAAAGAAGAACTCTCTAGAAGATTTATGATGCAACCATCAATGTCTTGAAGTCATAAAAAAAAGAAAAAGATAATGAGTGTCGACTCAGATAAAGAAAAAAACAAATAATTAAAATTAGAAAGAGAAGAATTGTCATGGTCATATATCTTGCGATGCTTAACAGCTTCCCGGTGCGGCATCAATTCACTAGCGCACACCCAAAGGTATCCGTGCTTCGCAACACTATTCTTAAGGATTTCTCCCCAGCTAGATAAACAAGAACTCCCAACTATAACCCTTTGTTGTTATTTAAGAAGAAACACTATATGCATGCATTCTCACATATTGCCTTTTGGAAAGGAGTACCAAGAGTGCCATCATTGCAACTGATACAACAATTTTGGTAAACATAAGGATCACATTCCAAGTCTGCCACAAAAGACATTGATGACATCGGCTCACAACTTCCTTTTCCATGGGGATCTAGCTTTAGAGACCAGCCTGAAGTAGCGTTGGCCACATTGACCCTTTTCGATTTATGGAGAGCATAATAGAAGTTGTTTCTTAGTAGGATATACAACTTCATGTGGACATCCATGTAATCTAAAGTCAAAGACACGACACTGGCAGCAAACTATATTGTCAAGGTATTCAAAAGCTACTTCAAGATTGTTGTCAAGATATGAATCTCCATTCAAATTTCTTGTATCATTTACTACTCTTAATAGATCCTTGTATCTTTCCACAACTTTGTATCTAATTCATCCATGGTTCTTAAGTTAATATGGGTAATTTTAAAAAAAGAGTAAATGCTAACAATTTAATGAGTATTTAATGAATATATAATAAAGAGAGAGAACTTTTTTGCAAGCTCAAAATTGTTAATAATAATGCAGTGAATTTCAATGTATGCTTAAACTTTATATCTACACACGCATGCACTTGCACGAAAAAATGTAATGTTTATGCAAAGATATTGAAAGGGTATTTAATTTTGTAAAACAAAAAAGTGCTTCTCGTGCCATGCTCCACTTGGATAATGCAACATAATTTCAAAAATATTAGTGACTTCATTTGGCATTCATCTTGTTTGATCATTGATTTTTTTTTTTTTTAAGAAAGAAATGGCCTTCAAAAGGACATTTCATGTGATGAATATGAAAGATGAAATCTCTAGCAGATTTCTAATATTTTTAGCAATCTCTTTAACTTATAAAAGGAAAGAAAGAGATAAAGATTGTCGACAAAGATCAAGAAAAAATGGATATTTAAAATTAAAAAGAAATGAAGAATTTTCACAGTCATATATCTTGCCACATTTATTAGCTTCCCGATGTGGAATAAGTTCACTAGTGCCCTCCCCATGGTATTCATGCTTTGCAATATTATTCTTAAGGATTTCTCCCCAGTCGGATTAATGAGAACTCCCAAATATAACCCTTTGTTGTTGTTTATGGAGAAACATTATATTCATGTATTAATATTTATCGCCTCTTCGGAAAAGAGTATCAGGAGTGCCATCATTGCAACTAATACAATAACTACAACAAATATAATGATCATATTACAAATCTTCCACAAAGAACATTATTGACTTCAGCTCACAACCTTTGCCATGGGATCTAGGTTTAGAGATCAACAAGAAAGAGAGTGGGAAACATTGATACTTTTCGATTTCCGGATAGCACGATTGAAGCTGTTTCTCAACAAAAAATACAAGTTCTTGTGAACATCCTGTAACCTACAATCTAAGACATGACACCAGTAGCAAAATAGATTGTCAAATAAATCTAAAACCAAATCAAATCTTGTCAAATTATGACTCTGTATTTAGATTGCTTGTATCGTTTACTACTTTTAATGATCTTCATGTCTTCCCTAGACTTCATAGCTAATTCATCCATGGTTCTTAAGTTAGTATGGGTTCTTTAAAAAAAAAAGAGTAAATTCTAATAATTCAATGAGTATTGAATGAATATTTAATAAAGTGAGAGAACTCTTTTTTGAGCTGAAATTTCTTAACTGTGCATTGAATTTCAATGGGTGCTTAAACTTTATATCTATACACGCACACACATGCACGAAAAAAATTATATTTATGCAATAATATTGAAAAGTTATTTTAATTTCTAAATTGAAAAACAAGTGCTTCTCACGCATTGCTCCACTTGGATGATGCAACATCGCTTGAAAAACATTAGTGACTTCATTTGTCATTCATCATATCTAATCAGGGGTCTACATAAGGACATTTCATGTGAAGAATAGGAAAAAGAGATCTCTAGAAGATTTCTTATATTTCCAACAATATCTTTAATTTATAGAGGAAAGAAAAACATAAAGATTGTCGACTCATATCAAGAAAAAACAGATAATTAAAATTAAAAAGAAGTGAAGAATTTTCACGGTCATATATCTTGCCCATATGGTATCTACTCACCAATGTACTCCCCAAGGTATTCATGCTTTGCAACACTATTATTAAGGATCTCCCCTAGCTAGATAAATCAGAACTCCCCAGTATAATCCTTTGTTGTTGTTTATGGAGAAACATTATATTCATGTTGTCATACTTATCGCCTCTTTGGAAAAGAGTTCGAGTTCCATCGTTGCAGCTGATACAACAATTTCAGCACCTATAAGGATCACATTCCCAGTCTACCACAATGGACATTGATGACTTCAGCTCACAGCTTCCTTTACCTTAGGATCTAGCTCTAGGGACTAACGGAAGTAGTGTTGGCCACCTTGATCCTTTTTCGTTTTTTGGAGAGCACAATTGAAATTGTTCCTCAGCAAGAAATTCAAGGTCTTTTAAACATCTATGTAATCTACAATAGAACCCCCGACACAGGCAGCAAAATAGATTGTCAAATGAATCTAAAGCCACATCAAGATCCTTGTCAAGATACGACTCTATATTTAGACTCTTGCCTCGACTTCATAGCTAATTCATCCATGGGAGTTAAGTTAGTATGGGTTCTTTTAAAGAAAACCAAGAGTAAATGCTAATAATTCAATGAGTATTCAATGACAATATAATAAAGAGTGAGAACTATTTTGTGAGCTCAAATTTGTTCACAACGCATTGAATTTCAATGTGTGCTAAACCTTGTTATCTACACATGGACGCACGTGCACGAAAAAAAATTATATTTATGTAGATATATTGAGAAGGTGTTTTAATTTGTATACCAGAAAATATGTGCTTTTCTCGTATTACTCAACTTAATTACTTAATTTGGAATTCATCTTGTCTAATCATTGATTTTTTTTTTTAAATAATGAAGTAGCCTTTAAATTAACATTTCATGTGAAGAGTAGGAAAGAAGAAATCTCAAGAAGGTTTCTTATATTTCCAACAATGTCTTTAAGTTGTAAAAGGAAAGAAAAAGATAAAGATTGTCATCTCAGATCAAGTAAAAAGAAAATAACTAAAGTTAAAAAGAAATGAAGAATTTTCACAAGAATATATCTTGCCACGCTTATTAGCTTCTCAGTGTGGCATCAGTTCACTAGTGCACTCCCAAGGTATTCATGCTTTGGAACACTATTCTTAAGGGTTTCTCTCTAAAAGAATAAATAAGAACTCCCAAGTATAACCCTTTGTTGTTATTTATGGAGAAACATTATATTCATGCATTCATATTTAATGCCTTTTTGGAAAGGAGTGCCATTATTTCAACTGATACAACAATTTCAGTAAACTTAAGGATCACATTCCCAATCTGGCACAAAGGACATGGATGACTTCAACTCACAACTCCTTTTGCCATGGGATTTAGCTTTAGTGACCCAGAAGTAGTGTGGGCCACATTGATCCTTTTGAACATCCATGTAAACTATATCAATGACACGACACCAGTGCCAAAATAGATTGTCAAATGAACCTAGAGCCACATCGAGATCCTTGTCGAGATATGACTCTGCAGTAAGATTTCTTGTATCATTTACTACTTTTAAAAGATCTTTGTATCTTGCCTCGACTTCGTAGCTAACTCATCCATGGGTGGTAAAGTTAGTATGGGTTCTTTAAAAAGGAAAGAATAAATGCTAACAATTCAATGAGTATTCAATGAATATATAATAAAAAAGAGAAATCATTTGTGAGCTCAAATTTTTTCATAATGCATTGAATTTCAACGTGTGCTTAAACTTTTGTTCTACATGCGCAAATACATGCCCGAAAAAACTTATGTTTATGCAAAGATATTGAGAAGGTGCTTTAATTTCTATACCGAAGAAGAAGTGCTTCTCGCGTATTGCTCCACTTAGTGACTTCATTTGGCATACATCTTGTCTAATCATTAATTCTTTTTTTTTTTAATAAAGGAAGAAGTAGTCTTCAAAATGAAATTTCATGTGAAGAGTATGAAAGAAGAAATCTCTAGAAAGCTTTTGATATTTCCAATAATGTCTTCAAGTTATAAAAGGAAATAAAAACATAAATATTGTCATCTCAGAGCAAGAAAAGAACAAATAATTAGAATTAAAAATAAATGAAGAATTTTTACGGTCATATATCTTGCCATACGTATCAGCTTCCCGGTGTGGCATAAGTTCACTAGTGCACTCCCAAGGTATTCATGCTTTGAAAGACTATTCTGGCCTAAGGTTTTTCTTATTTTAGAGCATTCCTTTATAGCCCAGTTAAGCATCTGCAGAAAGGGCAAGCCTAGTCACTTCAAAGTGCCTAGCTACAGAGAATAAGGATTTCTCCTCAAATTATAACCCTTTGTTGTTATTTCTAGAGAAACATTATGTTCACGCATACATACTTATTGCCTCTTTTGAAAGGAGTTCCAGAAGTACTCATTATAACTGATAGAAGAATTTTAGCAAACATAAGGATCACATTAATCTACCACAAAGGACATTGACGAAATCGACAACAGCGAAAAACAATATAAAACAAATACAATCAATATATATAATCTACAGGCAATACGTTAATAACAAAAACGTCTAGACTACATAATATATTAATATCAAATACAAATCGAAACAAGTCTAGAATACATAACATATAAATACCAAATACAAAATGAAATGAAACTAGTACATAGAGTATGTGAAAGACAAAACCATGTAATAAGTAGCAATGTACAAAACACATAAGTATCATAGTACTACGTAGGTGGGGTTAGAGGAGGAGTGAGGACCAGTCAGTTGTTGAGACATCTGTTGGAGGGAAAGGAGGGAACAAAGTGGGTTCCGAATCAAGCTACACATCACACTAAGCGGCGAATGAGGTCATGAAGCTGGCGGAGTTGTCCTATGCTTGCTGCATATATCCCCACACCTTCTTCTCCCTCTCGATGTAGGCATCGCCAGCAGCCGCAGAAGACACTGACAAAATAAATGACGAGCTACTGCTGCTTCCCCATCTTTCGGCATTGATGGCTAAACATTGTGAGCCAAAACCGTAGACATGACCCTTATTACTGCCACCGGCAGCCTCGAACATCAACTGCTCGTCAGTTGGCATGGATGAGCTGGTCTCAATGTGAAGGCATTCTGCGTTCGCCTTTAGCTCCTCATATTTCATGTACAAGAATGACATTAAAAATTTATTGTTAAGTAATATACAAAAGTGTAATGAACGATAATATAATATTAAACAAAAATGTATTAAATAACCTTACCGAAAGTTTGTCGGATAGCATTTCGACTCACTGTCTCTTTTGATAATGTAGTAGGATATACAACTCTGGTTTTACAAACGCCTCGTCCATTTCTGCCACGGTAAACATTTAAAGGATAAATGAAATTTCAAATTTTAAGAAACTTAAAAAGAACTATATATAAGTTATTAAAAATATGGTTGTAAGTTAAAAAAATAGAATAATTAAATATGGAAAAGATGAATTGACTTACCCACTCAATGAATGATCTAGACCTGCCGGTGTGCTTTCTAAGCCTCTGGCCACCACGTCCCTGCAGACGGTTCCTCTGTGTTGCCTCTCGCTTCTTCATGAAAGCATCTGAGCTCCATACATCAAAGAGACTCTTGTACTGTGTAGTAGTCATCTATTTGGGCTGATATCCATCTTCTTTAACCTCGTACATCAAGTCCTTGTAACATAAAGAGGCCCGTTTTTCTCAAGTGTCCCAAATGGCATGCTCATGTAACGGGTCCCATCAATACTGTTTTGGCAAAAACACACACTTTGTTAATGAATATAAGCTTGTATATTTAAAAGTTCCTATAACGACATTCATTTAAACACTTACCTCGAACTCTGTATACCACATGTTCTTTATTTTGTCCAGGATCCTTCCAAAACTTGCACGAGCCTCAATAAAGTGTTCTTTCATGATTTCAGTAGTGGACTTTGCACAAGCCGATTGCTTGTTAAAGTTATGAAAATGTTAAAAAAAGTAACATTTATCAACCGAATCTACTCAAATCGCGATACAAAACTTAAGAGTTTAACATTCAAATAGTGGCGTTTATGTTTTTGATAATATTTTGGCAGAGTGTCCCCTATAAAATAAACAACTTCTAGGCACATAAAGCAACAACATTGAGTAATTCAAAATATAATATAGTTTTTAGAGTCCAAGCTCCCCCATAAAGTATGAAGACAACAATTTCATAAGCAATACCAATGTATTAAAAACAATTTCATAAAGATAATAGTTTAAAGATAACAATTCGATACTCATAAAGGAACTTCTAACATCCACTCGTACCATAAATGAACTATTTGAACTCTTGTTTGTATACAACTGATATAATAATCTATTTTAGCTACAATATATGCCTGTCAGCGGTCAGTAAGATAAAAACGCGAGAGTCAACAGTACCGTGCACAGATTTTTGGAATCCGTAGGCAAAAACAAAGTAAAATAAAACTACGGAAATCCACCAACAGGATCTGCACATACTAGAAAAACTGATTGGATAGAAATGACCTCTTTGTTTTTATTGTTCGTTGTGGAGGCGCTGCTTTGTACGCTTCGCCCTCTACTATTATCCACGCGATGAACTCCTCTGCAAGCGATCGGGATGCTAGACCCTTCTGTGTTCTGAAAACTATTCAGAACTGATCCTGACTATCTAGTAATCGGTCGTATTTCGGAGAGAGGAGGCTAGATACTATATCGCCGTTCTAGGGTTTAGGGTTTTGGTTTTTTCTTTAATCAGATAAAGGACGGCCACCAAGAAAAGGTTAACAAAACCTTTTATAGCTGTCAATATCAAAACCCTAACTGTCATCTAATGACAGTTTAATCTCGTCCACCTATTCCTATAATCATCCAACGGTTGGATGAGTAATATTAAGTAATTAATTTCATTTATTCGATTAAATAAAATTAATTACTTATTAACTTACCAGAAAATACAATATCGAATCTAATTCCCCTTTTGTGTACGTTCAACAAATCTGGACACAATCTAGATTCATTGAACGTGGACATTATGCTCACAAGATCGTCTATTCGTGTGACCCTGTAGGTTTACTTAACGTTGGCAGTGAATGAAAAATGTCCTAGACATTTATTCAAAAAACATAAGCGGCCTCTAGCAAGACATTATGCTTACCCAAGTTAAGTAAATGTAATAATAACCTAGCATCAGATTTAATATTTTGTCCTTTTGTCTCACGATATCCTAATTAAGTATAAGGCATGGATCAAGTCATCCTTATAAAACTTAATTAACCATTTACTTGATCACCAGGCAGACTGTTCCAACAAATAATATTAATAACACCTTATTAATACTTGTTTGAGCATGGCCATGCATATATTCCAGTCTTCCTTATCAAGGGGCCCATGGATATCTCTCTCTAAAAGGAGAGGGACAAATCCCTTTCACTATCTCCAATATTTAAGCCATGACGAGAAAATAAGCAAACCAATAGTCATAATGATCACCTAATTAAAAGTGATGTTTGACTATGTCAAAACATATTTTCTCCCCTATGCAAGAAACATTAGAAACGTTAGGTCAAAGGACACCAAATATAAAACTGAGAAGAAATACTTATAACTTAAACCCATGCAATATTTCTTCTTCACTTTGGGTCATGTCCAATACAATATTCTCAATATGTGTTTATGAATTGATTTTATATCTCATATTCATGATCAGTAAAACTGGACCATCAATCGACTTCACACTAGTTTACAAGATGTAATAAACTAGGGACAAATAAGAATAGTATTTTATTAGCTATAAGGGTTTTACTATCAAGTCACATACTTGATGACCAAGAGCATAAAATACAATTCAAAAAATACATGCTTCATAAATCATAAATGTGAGTCAGTTGGTCTTAGGGCATATACTAACAATCTCCCACTTGCCCTACCACTAATTTGACATGACTCTCAAACTCATTGACCTAGTATGACTCTCATGCTTAAGTTGTGGGAGTGGCTTTGTCAATGGATCTGCGACATTGTCATTGGTGTCTACTTTTAAAATTTTAACATCTCCAGGCTCAATAATTTCTCGAATGAGATGGAAACGCCTGAGAATATGTTTGGAGCGTTGATGAGATCTAGGTTCCTTAGCTTGTGCAATGGCTCCTGTATTATCACAATATAGGTCCACTGGGTTCACAATGCTAGGAATTACACCTAGTTCCGTGATGAACTTTCTGATCCAAACTGCCTCTTTGGCTGCATCAGAAGCAGCCACATATTCAGTCTCTGTAGTAGAATCGGCCACGGTATCTTGCTTTGAACTCTTCCAACTCAGAGCACCTCCATTCAAACAAAACACAAATCCAGATTGTAATCTAAAATCATCTACATCAGTCTGAAAGCTAGCATCAGTGTAACCATTTACAACAAGCTCTCCTTCCTGACCTCCGTAGACCAAAAACATCTCTTTAGTCCTTCTTAAGTACTTGAGAATGTTTTTTACTGCAGTCCAATGCGGTTCACCAGGATTTGACTGGAATCTGCTAGTCATGCTTAATGCATACGAGATATCTGGACGAGTGCATAACATGGCGTACATGATAGATCCAATTGCGGAAGCGTAAGAATCTTACTCATGCATTCTGTATCCTCCCTTGTGGTAGGACTTTGAGACTTACTGAGTTTAACGCCATGTGACATTGGCAAGAATCCTCTCTTAGAATCTTGCATACTGAACCTTTTCAGTACCTTGTCAATATATCCACTCTGACTTAGGCCAATAAGCTTTTTAGATCTATCTCGATAGATCCTAATGCCTAGAATATAGGCTGCTTTGCCTAAATCTTTCATTGAAAAACACTTCCCCAACCAAGTTTTTACACTTTGCAAAGTGGGGATGTCATTCCCAATTAACAAGATGTCATCGACATAGAGTACTAAGAAGACTACTGCATTTTCTGTAACCCTTTTGTAGACACAAGGTTCATCATTATTCTTGATGAAATTTACACACTTTACTAGAATTCGAAGGATGAATAAAACCTTCAGGTTCTGTCATATACACATCCTCCAGTAGATTTCCATTAAGAAAAGCAGTTTTAACATCCATTTGCCATATTTCATAATCATAATATGCTGCAATGGCAAGTAGAATTCTAATTGACATAAGCATTACAACTGGAGAAAAGGTTTCATCATAGTCTATACCATGAGTTTGTCTATACCCTTTTGCTACCAATCGTGCTTTGTAAGTGTGTACATTGCCATCCATATCAATTTTCTTTTTGAAAACCCATTTACACCCTATGGTCTTACAACCTTCAGGTGGATCAATCAAAGTCCAAACTTGATTATCATGCATGGATTGCATTTCTGATTTCATAGCCTCTAGCCATTTGCTAGATTCAGGACTACAAATAGCATCTTGGTAGGAATTAGGTTCACCTTGATCAATAAGATCAATATTATGATCCTCAGTCACAAGAAATCCATATCTCTGTGGTATCTGAGAAATCCTACCAAACCTTCTTGGCTCTTGTGTCAAAGGTTCAGGCTCAGTATGAATACGTGAGTCCAACTGAGTATCCATACTCGGTTCAGAAATGGTCTACTGTCCTTGAGCTTCTTCAAGATGGATTCTACTCCCACTAACTCTTTTGGAAACGAATTCCCTTTCAAGGAAAATTCTGTTCCGAGCAACAAACACTTTGCTTTCAAATGGAAGATAAAAGTAGTATCATTTAGTTTCCTTAGGATATCCCACAAACAGACACTTATCAGATTTGGGTGCTAGTTTTTCAGATAATGAGTGCTTCACATAAGCGTCACATCCCCAAATTTTGAGAAATGCTAAACTAGGTTGTTTCCCGGTCCATATCTCATATGGTGTCTTCTGAACAGCTTTAGATGGAACTCTATTTAATATGAATGCAGCAGTTTCTAGAGCATGACCCCAAAAAGAAATTGGAAGATCTGTTTGACTCGTCATAGATCGAACCATATCCAATAGAGTTCGATTTCTGCATTCAGACACACCATTCCATTGTGGTGTTCCTGGTGGAGTTAATTGTAATAATATCCCACAATTTTTTAGATGTTCGTCAAACTCTTGGCCTAAGTATTCACCACCTCGATCTGATCGAAGTAATTTGATACTCCTTCCAAGTTGATTCTGTACTTCATTTTGAAATTCCTTAAACTTTTGAAAGGAATCAGATTTATGTTTCATTAGATAGACATAACCATATCTACTGAAATCATCTGTGAATGTAATGAAATACTGAAAACCTCATCTGTCTTGTGTGTTCATTGGCCCACATACATCAGTATATATAAGTTCCAATAAATCGGTAGCCCTTTCACTTTGCCCTGTAAATGGACTTTTAGTCATTTTGCCCAATAAACAAGAATCGCATTTTTCATAAGACTCAATGTTGAATGAAGATAAAAGTCCATCTTGATGGAGTTTGAATATGTGTTTCTCATTTATATGGCCCAAACAACAATGCCAGAAGTAAGTTTGATTTAAATCATTAGATTTAAATTTCTTTGTACTTATGTTATAGATGGGCTTACTAATGGAATCATGTAGGTTAAGAATGTAAAATCCATTACATAAAGAGGCATCCCCATAGAAAATATCATTTTTATAAATAGAACTTTTACCATTCTTAGTATTAAACTCAAAACCATCAATATCCAAACAAGAAACTGAAATGATGTTCCTACTCATAGCAGGAACATAATAACAATCTTTAAGTTCAATTATAAGCCCAGTAGGAAAAAGTAAATCAAATGTCCCTATAGCTACAGCAACAACTTTTGCTCCATTTGCAACTCGCAGGTCCACCTCTCCCTTTGCCAAACATATACTCCTTTTGAGTCCACCTCTCATTTACATAAATGTGAGCTCCACATCCGGTATCTAATACCCATGAATAGGAGTAGACATATTAATTTCTATAACGAAAATACCTGAAGCGGCAGTCTCACTGGCCTTTTGCTTCTTCTTTTCTTCCAAGTAGAGCTTGCAATTCCTCTTCCAATGACCAGGTTCATACCAGTGGAAGCAAGTCCCTTCCTTTGGTGGTTTAACCTTGGGCTTGGGCTTCTGCTTGCCTTTACCCTTTTTGGCCATATCCTTTCCCATTCCCTTTCCCTTGTTCTTCTTGAACTGCCCCTTCTGAACCATCAGAACATTAGGAGTAGAATTCCTAATGTTTTGTTCAGCCTGCTTGAGCATCCCGTGCAATTCATTTATAGACTTTTCCATATTATGCATATTGAAGTTCATGACAAACTGATCATAGTCAGAAGTCAAAGAGGCCAAGATCATATCAGTAGGCAAGTCATGACTTCCAGTGCTCCAAGTTTTTCGAGCTGATCAAAATACCCTTTCATTTTAAGGACATGAGCACTAACTAATGTGCCAGGGGTCATTTTGCAGCTATTCAATGCCTTAGTGGTAAGATATCTCTCTTGACGTGCATGCTCTTGGAACATTTCCTTGAGCTGTTTTATCATCTCATAAGCCTCAACTTCCTCGAATTACTTTTGCACCTCAGATTCCATTGTAGCCAACATGAGACATGTCACATCGTTAGAATCATCCTTGTGCTTACTATAAGCATCCTTTTTTACTCTAGGGACATTGTTAGCTGGTTGATTAGGGATAGGGTTCTCAAGTACATATAGCTTTATTTTTTGTTTAAGGACAATCCTTAAATTTCGTGCCTAATCAAGAAAGTTAGTCCCACTAAGCTTATTCTTTTCAAGCATGGATCGCAACGAGATGTTTGAATTGTTTGAGGCCATTATCTACATAGAATTTGCAAAGTAAAATTAAATAAATAAAGCATTAAATTTTTCCTGAAATATTCAACACTTGATATAAATCGTGGGTATAAAAATTCATTTTATTCTAATCATAAGTAAACTTTGTCTTAACACCCACAATTATAGAAAAATGTATTAATGGGATTTACATCTATATGTACTGGCAAAATCCCATATGATATCCTAGGCTCAAAACTGTTTTGATAGCCTAGTTAAGCCAAACCATTCCAAGCATATGGAAATCACCATTTTCCATCTTCCCCTACTTAGGTAACCATTTATCTCTTGCTTTAGCAATGAGACAAAATGATGATCCAAGCATGGAGAAGTGCTTATGATCATAGGAGGCATTTTATGACTTAATTTTTACATGGTTTCAAAAACCTTCCTCCTTTTATTTGTATATCATTTCACAAAACATATATCAAAAAATAAAAGGAAATAAACTAAACATCACATGCAAAATATATACATCAAATAAAACGTGTCATAGCATGGCCCCAATCCTATATTGACTTCCACGAGCCTCATAGAAGTCAAAGGTCAATCTTGGTAAATCTTCATCTCTATGAGCTTGCCTCCAATGTCTTGGCCTTCTAATCTTGTTACATAGGACAGAAAACATACATAGGAATAGGAAATAGAATTAACCTATTCTAGTAAAGCTTGATAATATTACATCAATGAAAACAACGACACGCAGGCAGTATTTAAAAAAATACAACCCATTAATAAAATAAGCCAATCAATCACAAGAGGTAAAGGGCCATGCTATGCACCATGCATCTAAAAAAAAAAAGAAATAAACATGCCAAAAAACAACAAGGGGGTTCCGGGGGCGAAGCGCCCGGAAGAAAACGGCGGTCCCGCTGGCCAGTCAGCGGTCGGGGTCAAGGGGCAGCGCCCTTGCAGGGTTTTGAGAGGGCAGCGCCCTCGGAAAGAAAAATGATTTTTTCCTTTCTAACTCATTGAATGAGTTACTGCCGTCATAAACCCTAAAATCATGCCGCCTGAAATTTTATTTTACAGTTAAACATTAAATTATGTGATTCTGCATATTAGTTTAACAATTAAATTGCACAGATTACAGACTGTACGCCAAACAATTTGGCAGTAACAATATTCTGTTTAATTAATCACATTAATAAGTAAAACAGAATATGATATATGCGAATCCTATAATTAAATTTACTCTGATTACTACACTAATCAGAAACCTTACTATAAGGCCGATTGAAGCCAACACATGTAATCAAAGCGGTAGCAGATAAACTCAATAATACTAGTATGTACGAGGCTCTGATACCACTATTGGAATCCGTAGGCAAAAACAAAATAAAATAAAACTCGGAAATCCATCAACAGGATCTGCACATACTAGAAAAACTGATTGGATAGAAATTACCTCAATGTTCTGATTGTTCGGTGTAGAGGCGCTGCTTTTTACGCTTCGTCCTCTACCGGTATCCACGCGACGAACTCCTCTGCAAGCGATCGGGATGCTAGCCCCTTCTGTGTTCTGAAAACTGTTTAGAACTGATCCTGACTATCCTGTAATCTGTCGTATTTCGGAGAGAGGAGGCTAGATACTATATAGCCGTTCTAGGGTTTAGGGTTTTGTTTTTCTTTAATCAGATATAGGACGGCTGCCAGGAAAAGGTTAACAAAACCTTTTATAACTGTCAATATCAAAACCCTAACTGTCATCTAATGACAGTTTAATCTCGTCCGTCTATTCCTGTAATCATCTAACAGTTGGATGAGTAATATTAAGTAATTAATTTCATTTATTTGATTAAATAAAATGAATTCCTTATTAACTTACCAGAAAATACAATATAGAATCTGATTCCCCTTTTGTATACGTTCAACGAATCTGGACACAATCTAGATCCATTGAACGTAGATATTATGCTCACAAGATCGTCTATGCGTGTGACCCTGTAGGTTCACTTAACGTTGGGAGTGAATGAAAAATGTCCTAGACATTTATTCACAAAACATAAGTGGCCTCTAGCAAGACATTATGCTTACCCAAGTTAAGTAAATGCAATAATAACCTAGCATCAGATTTAATATTTAGTCCTTTTTGTCACACGATATCCTAATTAAGTATAAGGCATGGACTAAGTCATCCTTATAAAACTTAATTAACAATTTACTTGATCACCAGGGAGACTGTTCCAACAAATAATATTAATAATGCCTTATTAATACTTATTTGAGCATGGCCATGCATATTTTCCAGTCTTCCTTATCAAGGGGCCCATGGATATCTTTCTCTAAAAAGAGAGGGACAAATCCCTTTCGCTATCTCCAATACTCATGCCATGACAAGAAAATAAGCCAACCAATAGTCATAATAATAACCTAATTAAAAGTGATGTTTGACTATGTCAAAACATATTTTCTTCCCATGCAAGAAACATTAGAAACATTAGGTCAAAGGATACCAAATATAAAACTGAGAAGAAATACTTATAACTTAAACCCATGCAATATTTCTTCTTCACTTTGGGTCATGTCCAATACGATATTCTCAATATGTATTTATGAATTCATTTTATATCTCATATTCATGATCAGTAAAACGTGACCATCAATCAACTTCACACTAGTTTACAAGATGTAATAAACAAGGGACAAATAAGAATAGTATTTTATTAGCTATAAGGGTTTTACTATCAAGTCACATACTTCATGACCAAGAGCATAAAATACAATTCAAAAAGACATGCTTCATAAATCATAAATGTGAGTCAATTGGTCTTAGGGCATATACTAACATATCCTACCCTGCCCAGATCCATATAACATAATAAATACGGGTACGGGTACAAGTCCACGGATATAAAATTTAAACCTTACCCACTAAAAACAAATATGGACCCACACGGGTAAAGGTAAGACCTGCCCTGTTTATAGCCCTACTAGTGACAATACCATTCTGAACATTGATTTTGCATATTTCTTCCTCTTTCCTAAGATGTCTAACCTTTATCTGACTCAAAAGTCTTTACGTTTTTCTTTCCTTCAATTACTTCAAGAAATTTTTGGAAATATCATAAACATTCAAGTGGAGCTATCCCAAAGTGGCATCCGTTTTTTGGTTTAGATATAAAATAATTTTTTGGTTTCTTAGCATAATTCTAAACTTTTTTCTTTCGTGCACGTAGCATGCCTATTTTATATAATAATTTGAATCAAACATGGAAACTCTATGCAATGTGAACAAATATAAGCTCGTGAAAAAGTTAACTCTCTTTATTATATTATTCATTCAATACTCATTGAATTGTTAGCATTTACTAAACTTTTAAAGAGCACATACTAACTTAAGAACCATTGATGAATTACCTGCAACTTTTGAATTAGCACCATCAAAAAATTCCAAATCTTCTAAATTGTACCAATCTATAGGTAATTTAAAAGCATTAAAAAATCTCATGCATTCTAAATTGTCGGGTAGTTCCATCCACTTGAACTATCAAAGTTTTTTTTCTTTTAAATACGTTTCTATGTGAAATCTATATAAGCTTAGATTTTAAATTTTAAATTAATGATTTTTTAAATTTTGAACTACAGAGAACTCTTTCTGATTTGACTTCTACTAAACTACTTTTGTTATCATTTGTGTTGCTAGTGACAATACCATTCTGGACATTGATTACATATTTCTGCCTCTTTCCTAAGATGTCTAACCTTTTATCTAAGTCAAAATCTCTTTAGATTTTTCTTTCCTTTAACTGCTTCAAGAAATTTTTGGAAATTCATAAACATTCAAGTGGAGCTATCCCAGAGTGGCATTCGTTTTTTGGTTTAGAAATAAAATAACTTTTTGGTTTCTATGCATATATCTAAACTTTTTTCTTTTGTGCACGTAGCATGCCTGTTTTATATAAAAAATTTGAATCAAACATGGAAATTCTATGCAATGTGAAGAAATATAAGCTCACGAAAAAAGTTAACTCTCTTTATTATATTATTCATTCAATACTCATTAAATTGTTAGCATTTACTAAATTTTTAAAGAGCACATATTAACTTAAGAACCATCGATGAATTACTTGCAACTTTTGAATTAGCACCATAAAAAAATTCTAAATCTTCTAAATTGTACCAATCTACAGGTAATTTAAAAGAATTCAAAAATCTCCTACATTCTAAATTGTTGGGTAGTTCTATCCACTTGAACTATCGAAGTTTTTTTTTTAAAATACGTTTCTATGTGAAATCTAGTATAAGTTTAGATTTTAAATATTAAATTAATGATTTTTCACTTTTGAACTACAGAGAACCCTTTCTGATTAATCTCTTTCAACCTCGTTTTTACACCTGTCTTAATTTCTAGGTACAAAGGTCAAAATTTCTATCCAACATAAACATATACAAGCGCGCATTTGTTACTATTTTTTCTATTGAGGAAATCACCACATTTCTATGAATGTTTTGAATAGTTTTTGTTTCGTATAGTTCTATAATCTTTAGCATTGTTTATGTGACAACGAGCAATAAAAATAGGTAAATTCATATTTTAGCCTTCATAATTAAGCATATTCTTATTTTTTTCCTAATTATTTTTCTATTATTTTGGTAAGAGAGGAGCCCCTATACTTTCCCTCATAGTGTACTCAAAGGGGAAGGTTTGAACCCACCTCCTTAAGACTCGACCACCTCAGTCGACGTCCGTCGAACCACAAGGGACACCGGTGTGAAGGGCTAGCTCTAATACCAAATGATAAGAGAGAAATTCCTCCCAGAAGTGCACTCAAAGGGGAAGGTTTGAACCAATCTTATAAACCAGTCCATGTAGTCTCTGCAACCAATGTGGAGACATATCATATTTAATATATAATTTTTCCTTTTTCATGTTTAGCAATGAAACTAGCCTTTTTTTTCTTTTTGTGAATCTAGGATTTTTTTTTTTATGCACTTGCGTGCATGGCATATTACAAAATATTATCTCGAATTCGATGAACTAGTTCTTTTCTTTGTTATCTTCAACAGTTTTATCTTTACTTCACATCAAATTAGTGGTTCATCATGATATATTGTAAATTTATCTATGCTTAATATACTTTAGCACTTAGCTTTGTAGGGAAAATGATTTTAAATGTATATATTTTTAACATAAAATTATATAAAAGACTTAATATAATGTTATTTTGAAGTCAGAGTAAAATATACTTCCCAAATGATGAAAATAAGCTGAAATCAAGTAAAACCACTAGAAAAAACAGTAGGAATCGATCCCAGAATTTCAAGGACCAAACCAAAATTGAAGATATTACAAGAAATTTGTTCTAGAGAGGAACCGATGATGATTCGACTGGGGCCGGTTTGACAATTCAAAGCCATTACAGATGGAGCTCCAAGAAGCTGGATCGTGGGGCACGTGCAGATTGCCTTCTCTGCTTGTGGGTTAAGCCTCTTCTGGTTCGTGGTTGAGCTTTCCTGTGGTCCACTTTTGGTCTGGTTTGTATGCCAAGCTTCTCCTGCACACATCACATGGTATCAAGGCTGGTCCCAGCACACATCACATGGCATCAAGTTGAGCTGGTCTGAAGGTTAGTTTTTGTTGATTTTCTTGGTTTTTCTTGGACTTTCAACTTCCTACATTAGTTTTTAGTCCCACTAAACTTTTAGTTTCATATTTTAATAATTTCTAACTCTCCTAGACTTATATAGACTCTATAAATAAAGTTTTTTTTGCTATTTGAATAAGTTTTAGAGTTAGTTTTTTAGTAGTTCATTAATTAAAGAATCATGTGATTCTTTAATTTCTTTTAGATAGGATTTTAGCCATTAGAACTAAAAGCTAAGATGATCAAATAAATTCTCTTTTTAAGGCTTGTTTTCTTTATTTTACGATATTTCTTTATAAACCATTTACGTCTTTAAAGAACTTGTTTTTATTTATTTTTATAGATATTTGTAGCTAAAGTTTCTTTAAATAGGGCTTATGTCAAGATTATATGTTTTTATTAATGTTTTGTGTTGATCTATTTCTTATCATATTCTTCATGATTAATTCCTTTTGCTTTATCACCTTTCATGTGATATAATACTTGGTTTTGAGATCTAATGGAGATAAATTAAGTTGGAACCCAGTAACAAGAAAAATTGCTAAAGTTGGCAAGAAACTGTAGCAATTTCTAGGTGCTGTTCATGTGAGTAATTCAATAATGAAAACTCATAATTCCACATATCTTAATGCATTTTTAGTTAATTCAATCTATATAGAAATATAGCATGTTCTTAATTAAAGATAGGGACTTATCACCCAAGATATTGGGTCTAATTCTAAATAAGGGAATTTTGCCACTAACCATTGAAGGTAAAATTTGGTTTACTAAGAAAAATCACACCTTTATATTAATAAATCACGTATTGGATCATTAGCCTCGGTTAAACCTTTCCCATAAATTGCCTTTGTTGCTTTTCTTCTTATTTATTTAATTCTTTCACCAAAACTAAATCGGCTTAGATTAGGTTAAATAGATTAATTGGTAATTAGGTACAAATCCTTATGGAATCGACCCGACTATACTATAATTGAACTAGTACAATTGATAGGTTAGTTTTAGCATATCGTGCCACCCTCTGGATCATAGTAGACTTCTTCGACAAGCTATTGAATGGTCTTCTATCATTCATTGGTTCTGGTAAGGAAAAATCTATAACGAGAAATATGGCAGCATTGTTGCATTAATAAGTTCAATGGAATGAGTAACATGCTTCATGGTAATGCTTGATACAAGTAGTTTGGCTGACGAGGGATATCCAACTTCTGCTAAGCTATTGTTGTGATTATGTCTGTTGCTAGTGAAATACCATTCTGAAGATCAATCGCATATATTTTTGCCTTTTCGCTAAAATGTCAACCTCTAGTTTGAGTCATCAATCTTTAAATTTTTTCTTTCCTTTAAAAATTTCAAGAAATGGTTGGAAATATCATAAACCTTCTAGACATATTCTTCTATCTATTCCTTTTATGAATGGTCCTTTTGGAGGCTACATATTCAAAAAATCAAATGATAAGTTGAATGCAGAATAGTCATTAATTTTTTTTAAGCGAAGTTGTATCATCCAAATGGAGCAATCCCGAAGTAGCATGAATTTATAAGGTTAGCAATAAACAAAACATTTTCTTTGCTTTTCATAGATCTAAATATTTTTATTTCGTGCATGTGCATGCATTTGTATATATAAATTTGAAGCACACATAGAAATTCTATACAATGTTAAAAATTTGAGCTCATAAAAAAAGTTATCTCTCTTTGTTATACTATTCACTCCATACTCACTAAATTGTTAGCATTACTCCTTTTTTTTAAGTTCCTATGCAAACTTAAGAACCGTCGATGAATTAGCTACGACTTTTGAATTAGCACCATCAATGAATTCGAAATCTTTTAAATCGTACCAACAATGTATAGGTAATTTTTAAAAAATTAAAAACAAATCTTCTTCGAGCTTAAAAACGAAATCCTTTATTTCTTAACAAAGATATATGAAACCTTTATTTTATTTATAGTAGTAGAGGTGGTAGCGATGATGATGAAGATAAATTTGCTAAAATTCCATACAAGATAGTGAATGCAGAAACGAGATACGAAAGCATTGAATTACTGCACGAATTGGAAATATAGTGATAGAGAAATACACGCATACACAATGACTTCAGAAATGACCATTTTGAGAATAACTACTGCAACAACCTTGCCATCACCAAATGCCCCCATCTATCTCATCAATAACTGACAAGACAAGGTTCACCTTTGTTAAAATATCAAAGCACTAACGGGAATTAGAATTAATGGGAGGAAATATTCAAACTAACCTGAGTGCTTGGGGCCTTCAAATCAGAATTAAGAGTTCTCCTTAACCACATAAAATATTTTGCTTCAATTCACTACATCAGAAAATGTCTATTGCAACGTCGATATATGTCACAAGAAGTCCACAAAATGTCGCAATAAACCTATAGCTATGTCAATTACAAATGTCAAATAAACGTCGCCTTTGCCATAGTCGCTATGATTTTTTGCAATTAGTGTAACAAACTTCGGTACCTATATATTATGCGTGGTTTTAAAGTGTAACAAAATGATACTTTTTTCGATATATGTAAATTATCTCAAAAAAAACGTCACTGACATTTATGATTAGCTGTAATGAATAATTACTACAACGTTTGTTGTCATTTCAAAGTGTAACAAAAATGTATTTTACCCAACATTCGTAAGTTGTCTCAAAAAGATAGGTACGACGACGTTTATAATTAGTTGTAATAAATCGTTACTACGACGTTTTTTGTGTTATTTTAAAGTGTAACTAAAAGATATTTTGCCGACATTTATAAATAGTCTAAAAAAATGCATACACCAAAGTTTATAATAGTTGAAATAAATCCTTACTATTACGTTTGTTGTGTCATTTTAAAGACAAAAAGCTATTTTGCCCAAAATTTGTAAATTGTCTTAAAAGGACACATAAGCCGACTTTTATAATTAGTTGTAATAACTATGAATACAACGTTTGTTATATCATTTTAAAGTGTAACAAAAAGGTATTTTGCTCGAGATTTATAAATAGTCTAAAAAATATGCATACAATGACGTTTATAACTAGTTTAAATAAATCCTTACTACGACATTTGTTGTGTCATTTTAAAGTTTGACAAAAAGGTATTTTGCTCAACATTTATAAATATTATAAAAAATAAATATACCAATGTTTGTAAAATAACTAGAATATGTTGTGATTCCAAAATTTATTAGGTCATTTCAAAACATTGCAAAAATTATTTAACCAATATTTATAAAAAGTCTCAAAATGATACCTATGCCAACATTTGTAAATAACTGGAATAAATACTTATTCTTTTGTCTGAAACGTTTATTGTGTCATTTATAAATATAGCAAATAGTATTTTTTTCAAAATTTATAAATAATCTAAAAAAATACATACACCGACATTTGTTAATTATTGATTGTGTCCTTTTAAAAGCGGCAAAAACCATATCCTCGCCACTTTTATTCCAACATTTATTAGTCATTGGACTGGATAATTATTGCAACATTGGTTACCTACTTTAAAAATGTATGAAAAAATTTTCCAACACTTTCAAAAAATATATATATTTATATATGTATATTATATGCCAACATTTGTAATGGTTTCAGTAAATGATTATTCCAATCATTTCAAAGAACAAAATGTGTTCTATTGATCTTTATTCAGTATTTGTTAATCATAAGAATGGATAGTTCTTGCATTATAATATGACCAGGATGTGCATGAATTCTTGGAAGATTCAAGCCCAAAAATTAAAGTTAGAAGAATGGTCAAAATAGAGATAAACAGGAATTTCTGTAATTTCTGGACCAATTTTGAAAGAATGCCATTTTGGGGCTTTTAATGACTTCAAGTGGAATTCAAATCCAAGAGTTAAAGCTAGAAGAATGATCAAATGGAGATAAACTGAAATTTCTGGAACAATTTTGGAAGAACTCGATTTTGGGGCTTTTAATTACTTCAAATGAACAAGTAATCTTGATGAAGATTGTAGAACACTTCTTGAGGTTTCCAGAATGGTATAGCTCATGCATAGATCAGTTCATTTAGATATCCCACGATCAGTTTTAAACCGGATATTCTACCTTCGATTGCAAAGATGACACATTCTGGTCAAATGGCCATAACTTGTGCTATAGGAGTCTATTTGAGGAGATTCAAGATTCATTGGAAAGCTCAGAGAATGTTTACAAGTTTGCTTACTGCAGGCGGTAGGCCTCTACTGGCATCACTCGGGAAGCATGACACCTCCGCGCACAGTAAGTCTGCATCCTTTTGGGCAGAATTTTGTATATCAAGTTATTTTTCTAGATTTTAATCAAGGGGTTTATGGGTAATTCAAGTTACTAATCACTTTTTTAGCTAGAGGTAAGGCTTGGCCTATAAATACCCCATTTTAAACTCTTGTAACTAATCTTGGATGAATTTTGCTGAAATTGTTGAGATAGAATTCTCTTTGTCTCTAGGGTTCTTCACCCTTGCTTAGTTAGCTTGCTAACGGTTAATGTCCTTAGTTGTGAGCAATTAATTGTCTTAGGTTACTGAATCTATGGAATTCAATTGATCATCTTAATTCCTTTCGTTGATTGAGTCTTAGATTTCTTGTTCTTTGATTCACTTGATCCTAGGTCTTCTAGATTGTGTAGTTAGGGTTTTGAGGCCTTAGTTTCCTCAACGTTCTTCCTATCAATTTAGGATAATGTTTTTCTTCTCAATGTTGGGTTTATGAAGCTTAGATCCTTATAGGTGTTCCATTAGAGTGTTGAAGCTGTAACATCCTAAATAGAGGTTCTTTATGAAGGATCTGATCTTGGGAAGGTGTTATACATGCAATTGAAGTTTCACATCAAAGTGGTATCAGAGCAACCTCCAATTGAAGAACAATTTGAGTTGTAAGTCGTTTAAATTCCATTAAAAAAATAAAAAGAAGTACTTGATGATCTATGAAAATTCTATGAAAATCATGCAATAGTAGTACAAAAAAATTATATAAAAATTGTTCCATAAATCAATTGAAAACTTGGTTGCATAATTATGAAATTGATTAATGATTTTGTTGGAGATGTTCTCCTTTGAGTTAGGATTCATTTTAAATAAGTTTTACTCAATTTGGAGTACAATTTGATTGCTCAATTTTGATTGAATTTTGAAATGTGTTTTGGATTCACAACTGCAGAAAAAATGTTGATTAATCTTATCATATCTTGTGTTATACTTATTCAATATGGACGAAATGTGTCCTTATATTCATCCTCTTCGAGTGAGAAATCTTCATGTGTTGGTTTAATCTTATTTGGATTCGTAGTTCTTGAGTTATCGTCGTTTCAGTGTCAGGGGTGTCATTATCCCCTGTTTCCTAAAAAATTTGTTTTAGTACTCTTGTGTTCTTTGTTTATGCTTTATTTTTTACTTATGATAGTTTCCTTGTGTGTTTCTAATATTTTTTTGATGATTGATTAATTTTTTTGGCTCTTTTCCATAGATTACAATTCTTTAAAACTCTTACACCTAAGTGCATTGATTGTTTGCTTGCTTGGGATTGATGCTCTTGGTTTGAGTTGGCTAAGAAGTTTGAAGGATCTTATAGAAACTTGAGTTTTGAGTGATTGAAAAATGCAAGAGAGTGAGCCTATCTTGATAAAAGCTAATAAGAATGTTAAACACGAGTGAATTGAGTGATCAACAAAGAGTGTAAGCACTTAGGGAATGATTTGGAGGTCCTTTGTTTTGTTTTTTTGTTTAATTTTGCATGTTTTAAGACATCTATTTCAACATGGAAGATGTGTTCCATCATATACAACGAATACAACAAGCCTTAAAAGGATTGGAACAATAATCATCATGCCTCGCAAAGGGAATGAAGGACTTAAAAAGAGAAGAGGAAGCCTCTTTTGAGCAAAGTAGTATAAGAGACTTTGGTGAACATTGGTTCGGATCCTCTATAATATTTCTTGTAACACTCTCTGTAGTATTCCAAATTTAATATATTTTATTAATAAAACTTACCAAATAAAAGATAAACCCTAAGAGAAAAGGGTAAACCTTAAGGGGGAAACCATATTATAAATGGAAATGTTACAGGAGATATTACAGGAAATGTTACAGACGGTCCTGAGTGGGTGAACACTCAATGCATGATAACTGATGGGGATATGGTAACTTTTCTCCTTGTGCTAGATCTTATGATTGCTATGAGGGTAATAGATATGGAACAAGAAATGATGTTAGAAATGGAGGAAATTATGTGAACATGGATGAGAGATTTCATAAAAAGAAAGGTGATTGTGAGGGATATTATGATAGTTACAACTATAGAGGATATAATTATAGAAAAGGCTCTCAAACTTTGGGAACTATATCAAAACCTCTTAGCGACTACAATTTGAAATTACCTCTTTTGTGAGGAACTTTTGGCCCTTATGATTATGAAGCATGGGAGCAGAAAGTGGAATCATTATTCTATTCCTATTTGGTAAGAGAAGAAGAAAAGTTTTCATTAGTGTTAAAATCTCTTTCTTATGAGGTCAATATTTGGTGGACTAGTAAATGTGAAAATAGAAGAGGAAGAGAGCTCAACCAATCAAGACTCGGAGCTTAATTGAAGCAATCATTGAAGAATATATTTGGAGTTGGAAACCATGAAGGACAAAAACAAGGTCAACCAAAGGCTAAACTCATGGAATCATCAATGGTTCAAAAGTCTCCAAAGGATATAGAGCTTTCACAAGCTAAAATTGAAGAGAGTCTTCAAATCCATATTTTGGAAGAGACATCCAAAGAGGAACCTTGTTGTATCATGCGTGAGAAGAGCATTGAAATTTGAAAAAAAAAAAAAAAAAAAGAAAGAGTGGAAGAAACAGAGAGATTATTAGAGAGATTATGTATCTTTGATTCCATCTCTATCATTTCAAAAGAGAGTGAACATTTTGAGTGTTCAAAAGAGAAAGAAAGTGAGTTCGAGAAAAGTGAGAGAGTAAATGAAAATGAGTGCTTCATTGAAGAGCAGAGAGAAAAGTAGATAGTTGTATTTGAAAAGAGTGATGAAGTGAATTTCTATGCTAATGACACCAACTCTTTCTTTGCTAGTGATGCCTTATGTGTGCAGAATTTTGAAGGTTCAAGCAAGGATGAAGGAGGAAAGCTTGCTTACTAGTCCATTAAGACCATAAACTTTCTTTCCTCTAATTCCTACTTGAGATTTGAAATTTATTTTAAGGAAATTGAGTTGTTTTCACTTGTTTTCATGGAAAATGGATATCAATTTTACTTTCTCAACTCTCTTGGAACTTTAATAGAAAAGAAACAATTCATAGAGTTCAATTCCTTATCTTGTGTCATTCCTAGAGTTGATGAGTATTATGATACTGTTGCCAATTATGCTTCTTGTGTTCTAGGAATATGACACAAAAGAAGGAACATAAAGGAAGAGCTTTGAGCTATTCTTGAAGATTTACCAATAAGTTTATCTCTTAACCCTTCTCTCATGTGTTGTGATATTTCTCTTGTGGAATTAGAATTGTTTTTAGAGTTCTATTTTTCTCATGTGAGCATATATGGAGATGTTTGTGCTATTTCTTTAGGTGCTGGTCTATTTGTGTCTAAATGTGTTTCTTCTCATACTTCCCTTGAGGATCCATTGAGAGTAGTGGTGTTAAATTTGAACCTTCTTGTTATGGTTTTGAAATGCTAGATCATGCTTCCTTTTTTTATCCTAACATTGTTGGTTTTGAGTTTGAATGTGCTTTATTCGATGTTCTCCATGATAAATTTATAGGAAAGTATGTTGAGCAATGTGACTATATTTTACCTATCCTTGGTGTTTTCATGAGGAATATCAATGGTTTTATTCTTTTTAACCAACATGAGGTCTTTTTAAGTAAGTAAATAGCATTTGTTAGTGATAAACATGAGCTTTCAATAGTGGTGATAACTTTTAAAACCTTGTTTGAAAACACAACTGGTTTCAAATTCTATCATTTTCTTTTAAAGATTTCTTATTGAAAGATTTTGAAAACCAAATGGGAGCTAAACTTGAGTTGTTCAAAGTTAATCTTTTGGTATTTGAAAAATCCATTTTGAGAAAAGAAGCCTTTGAACAAGTTTTCCAAGACTTTGTAGTGGAACATTTTTATTACCATATACCTTTTAAAGAATGGTGTTCAAGTTGATCAATTAATTTGCTAATCTTCAAAAGAACTCTTGTGCATTGTATTGGAAACATAAACTTGAAGCTACATTGTTTTATCATTTTAGTTCTAAAGAGTTCTTTGATAAAATGATTTTTTAAAAACAAATGTAGTCCATCTTGGAATGTTGGAAACTTCATAATTACATTTTCTCACCTCATTTTGTGTAATATTATTGGAGAAAAGAGATATTTCTATTCCAAAGAGAGTAAGTTCATAGAATCCTTTGAGAAAGACTAGTTGGTTTCACTTCTGTATTGCAAAGAGGAACTCGGTGGACTCTCTCGTTGAAGGAAATGGAACATCAAATTGAATAGGTAACCGGAGCGATATTGAGATATGTCATTCATGAACAGGAGCTCTATGCATTGTTTCTCAATGGACAACAAAAGCTCAACAAGAGGTGTGCAAGAGGAATGAAATTCATAAAGACATTTACATATGTCAACTGGGACAAAAAAGAGGTTAAGAAAATGTTGTAGCCAATGTTTTGTCAACAAGGTACATTCTATTCTTTATTTTACAAGCTCGATTAATTGGTTTTGATATGTTTAAAGAAGTACATGCTAGTGATAATTAATTCAAGAACATATTTTATGCTTATTTGGTTTTGCATAATGATGAGTACCTTATAGATAACAATGTTCTTTACCATGAAAATCAATTATGCATTTCTTCTTGTTACTCTAGAATGTTGTTTGATAAAGAAGTCTATTATGATGAGTTAATGGTTTATTTTGGTATTTCCAATATTTTTAACATTTTTCATGAACTCTTCTTTTGGCCTGGCACGAAAATAGATGTAGAAAGGTTTATTTTAATTGCATAGACTAGAAAAGAACTAACTCTATATCTTTGCCACATGGATATTATATTTCCTTGAATGTGCCTAGAGAACCTTGTGTAAAGATATCTATGGAGTTTATATTTGGACTACTTAGGTTTCTTAAAGGCATGGCTTTTCTATTTGTTGTGGCTTATGTTGATGAGATCTTGAAAAGACATGTCTTTCTATTTGTTGTGGCTTATGTTGATGAGATCTTGATTAATAGCAAGACTTTTGAAGATCATTTTCATCATCTTGAACAAGTTTCGTTTGTTTTGAGAAATGAGAAACTATATGCTCACCTTGGAACATATGAGTTTTATGTTGAATGTGGTACTTTCCTAGGTTATGCAGTGAATTTTAAAGGGCTCCAAGTGGGTGCAAATATGGTGCAAACAATCAAAGATTGGCTTATTTCCAAGATTGCATTTGAGGCGAGAAACTTCCATGGTTTACCATGTTCTTATAAGAGGCTCATTAAGAACTTTAGCAACATTGTTAGTTCTTTGAGGGATGTAACCAAGAAGATGATGGATTTATATGGGAAACTTGTTCATCTCATCTTGAGTTTGCTCATAATTCTATTATTTTCTACTCTTCTTTTGAAGTTGACTATGGTATCAATTTGCTAATGAATTTTTATTTGATTCCTTCATTCATAGACCATGTTTTGAGATTTAGTGAAGTGCAAAAGTTGGAGCATTTGAAGTATATCTGTTTCAAGAACCATCATGCTCTTGCAACAAACAACATGATATTTAGAATGAACCGGTTGGTCTTTGATCCTGGAGGTTTGGGTTGGGGTTTTTTGGATTCGGATGATATTTTTCCCAATATAACTTTAAGCTTAATGGCCAAGCCGGAGCACCTTTGCACATTTTTTTATGCTTTGGTACTTGTATAATTACTTTCCGGTTGAATTTCCATTAGTGCTTCCTTCATTGTTTTGATATATCTTCGTTTGATGTAGGTGAAGATTCAAGGACGAATCTTTTCAGAGGAGGTCGGATGATATGAACCAGATGAGCCAATCACATATGGAATGGACCATTTACTAGTGTAGGGCCGAAGGAGATTAAAGCTAATGATGGAAATGTGGACAATAGCATAGCTGTTTACATGGAAAATTCTTTGAAGATCAAGTTTAAGATTTTGAAGATCAAGAACAAGTCTCCAAGTTGCTCATAATCTATGCCATAAACAAGGATTATTCAAGGGAGCAACTTGGATGTGGCAAATGACTAAGTTGTGGAAATTATTGGAGCTACTGCCGACGGTAGGCCCTACCCTTACCGTCTCCAGTAGGCCTCTGTTGGCACCACTCGGGAAGCATGACACCTACCGTGCACAGTAGGTCTTACCCTACCGTCGCCGGTAGGGTTCAAGAGGGAAATTGCTTATGCATTCTTTTGGGTGGGATTTTGTAATTCAAATTATTTTTCCAACTTTAAATCAAGTAGTTTATAGGTAATTCAAGTCATTAATTACTTGTTTAGCTAGGGTTATGGCTTGACATATAAATACCCTATTATAAACTCTTGTAACTAATCTTGGATGAATTTTGCTAAAATTGTTGAGAGAGAATTATCTTTGTCTCTAGATTTCTTCACCCTTGCTTAGCTTGCTAAGGGTTAATGTCCTTAGTTGCAAACAATAGGTTGCCTTAGGTTGATGAATCTATGGAATTCAATTGATCATCTTAATTCCTTTGATTGATTGAGTCTTAGGGTTCTTGTTCTTTGATTCAATTGATCCTAGGTCTTCTAGATTCTGTAGTTGGAGTCTTGAGGCTTTAGTTTCCTCAAGGTTCTTCCTATCAATTTAGGAAAGAGTTTTGTCTCTCAATGTTTGGTTTACGAGGCTTAGATCCTCATAGGTATTCTATTGAAGTGTTGAAGCTACAAAATCCTGAATAGAGGTTCTTCATGAAGGAGGTGATCTTGGTAACGTGTTGAATTAAATCTACATACAATTGAAGATTCACATCAATGCTGCTTGTGTGCTAGGAGTTGAAGATAAAGGAAGGAGCATGGGGAAAGAGTTTGGAACTATTCTTAAAGAATTAGCAATGAGCTTATCTCTTATCCCTTCTCTCATGTGTTATGAAGTTTCTTTTATGCAATTAAAATTTTTCCTAGAGTCTTATCTTTCTCATTTGAGCATATATGGAGATATTTGCACTATTTCTTTAGGTGGTGGTTTCTTTCTTGTTGTGCCTTATATGTCCAAATGTCTTTCTTCTCATACTTTTCTTGAGGATTCAGTGTTGCATAATGGCTCTATGGTTGATCCTTCTTGCCATGATTTCAAAGTTATAAGTAATGCTTCCATTGAGTATATAGTTGTTGGTTTTGGATTAGATGATGCTTTACTTAATATTCTACGTTATAAGTGTTTGGAAAAGCTTTTTGAGGATGTTGATTATGAGATTCCTTTCCTTGATTATGATATTCTACGTCTAGGTCAAGTCTACAACTTATTTTTGGTCAATTCAAGTTAATTTTCTTTTTTTTATTATTGGTTTCTTTATTTCTAAATTCGTAATAAAATTTTATTAGAAGGTTAATAAGGTATTTTTTTTAATACTCGTTAGGTTTTAGGAAGAGGAGTAGGTTTTCTCTATTAATACCTACTTATGCCTCTTTTTAGTAAAAATTGAGAGAGAGATTCTCCAATGTGTTTTGAACAATTGTTGCCTTACATTGTAAAATCTATAGAACCAATTGATCATTCAAATTTCTCTCTTTAGCTGCATCTTCTAATTGTGTAATTAAGATTTTGAGGCCGTTGTTTCTTCAAAATAGGTTCTTCAAGACAAGAAAGTAATCCTTAGAAAAGAGTAAAATTCAAGACAAAGAAGTGATTCTTAAAAAGGATTAACTACAATCAAAAGTGGACCTACAACTTAAGTTTCCCCATAGCATATTTATTTTCTCATCTCATCTGAAAAAAAAAATGCCAATCAATATATATTTTAAAAAAAATGTACTTGCCATAAAAATGAAAAAAATTTACAAAAATGAGTTTACTAAATATGCCTGTCAAACCAAGACTTCAGCTACAGTTTACCGTTTAGACAACTTGCAGAGTTATAATTTTAATACATAATAATATTCTCATTCCTATTGATGACAATTTCCATTACTACCTTTTCATTTTCAGAAATTCCTCCTTTACTGCCAGCAATTAAAAGGATTCTAAAACTTTCCCTTCCTTTTTCTGTTAAAATTTAAGCTTGGACCTTAACGAGGAAAGGACTATTCAAATCTTATAAGGATAAAGGAGTAATTATTTTTCAAATATTAATTATCTGGGATTCTCAACACATCCTCAGGACTAAATATCTAGGGCGTTAAGTTAACAGGACTATGCATCTGGGCGGGTGATCTCACAAGCAATCTGAGGTTTTCCTCTGGCTTGGGCCTAGTTTTAATTATTGGGTACTAAAGTGGCCCAAAATATTTTTTTACCCGACTCTGGCCATAACGCACAGCCATTGTGCGTTATCCCAAATGATAACGCACAATGGTTGTGCGTTATCCCTAATCACGCAGCTTATGCAGCATTCAGCCGCGCTAATTGCATAAAAAACCTGACGTGGATCCTATCTGGCACTGACCAGGTGATAACACACAATGACTGTGCGTTATCAAGCTTAATAACGCACAGCCATTATGTGTTATTAAGCTTGATAACACACAGTGACTGTGCGTTATCACCTTATAAGAAAACCCTAGCGGCCGCCGCCCCCTTCCTTCTTCCCTTTTATTTTTTCAGCCTATTTATTCTTCCCCCCTTTCTTCTCCTTTATTTCTTCTTACTGGAATTTTTTCAGCAACCTCTACTCTCTCTTTCCTCCTTCATTCTTCTTCCTTTTTTCAGCCTTCTCCAACAGAAATTTTTTTGGAACCTCCTCCGCCAACTGCTCGGTAAATTATTTTACTCTTCTTTTTATTTTTTTACTCATTATTATTATGCTTTGACTTCTCTTCTTCTAATAAATGTGTATTTTATTTTGAAATTTACAGTTAAAAATTAGTTAATCTGCGAGACTTTCTTTGGAGTACGAAGGTTATTAAAGATTTGGAGTGGAAAATGGTAGACTAGAGCTGCATTGTAAATTTTCGATAAGTTGTTAGTTATTTAAAAAATTTTTGGTCTATTATTTATTAAGTTTAATTATTTCGTTATTTGTTGTTTGTTAATCTTTTTTTATGAATTTTATTTGTTAATTTGAATTAATTTATTTTTTGTGGAATTGGGTTTTGGATTTATGTTTAAAATGGTTGTTATTAATAAATTTGTACAAATTTGATAATTTTATGTATATAATTGTTTTTTAATTTAAAAGTGATATTAGGGTGATGTATTATTTTCATGAATTTATTTTGATAATTAGTTTTAATTTCTTACCTTACTTTATGATTATTAGAAAAAAATTTTTAATTATTTAGATAATTATTTTGCATGTTAGAAAATATGGGAACCTGTATGGAAACTTTTTTTTGTAACATAAAAATTATAAAATTTAAATAATACAAAACTTAAAAATCTATGATTAACATCCAAAGTTTTACATGAATTTTTTTTTTTTTTTTTTTTTTGAAAGTGGGGTTTGGATAATTAGGGTTGAATTTTTTACCTTACTTTATGATTATTTGAAAATTTCTTAATTACTTAGATAATTATTTTGCATATTTCGTATAAATTTTCGAGTAGGAAATATGGGAACCTGTAATTAGGTATTTTTATGATTTTTTTTTTAAATAGTATAACCGGTACTTGGAAATTTATAGTTTAGTAATTAATACTTTTATTTAAACTGTAAAACCGTAATAATGAATTTATGAAGCAGTAAAATGCTTACCTATAAAATATACTATAAGTAACCTTAAAAAACTTAAAAATTCTAAACTTTAAATACAAGAAAACATAAAAATCTATTATCAAAATCCAAAAATTTACATCAAACAATAAACCGTAAAACTATAAACTTTTTAACAGTAAACCTTAAGAAACCAAAATCATAATATTAAAATTCTACATGGTACATTATCAAAACTTTAGAAACCCTTAAAATTAATTTTTGAAACATTAAAAAATAAGAGTAGAAACTCTGTTACAGTAAACTGTGAAATTGTCAATGTTGTAACAGTTAAACCGTAAAAGTATAAACTTTATAACCGTTAAACGTAATAATAGTTAAATCTTAATATTCTTGATGATTAACTATAAATTATAAAACATTAAAAACTTTGAAAACCCTAAAAACACTAAATTTGATATGCTAAAAATCGTTCAAACCTAAAACCCTAAAATGCAGTGCACCATAAAAACACACCTTAAAGAGTTTGGAATTAGAATATATTTAAAATTTTTTAATTTTAACATATGATTATTGACAGTATCTGAAATATAATTAATGTAGATGGAAGAAGTGCCGGCACACGTGCATTCGGGGCCCATTGTCCCTGATGTCTTATCCAGACAACACGAGCACAAATCCGGTTTGATCTGGAGTGGGGATCACGAGACGTGTTATACCGATCTTCAGTGTAGGCGTTTTGGGAAGAACCTATTCCAGTGCTACCGTAGATTGGTTGAGATTATTGACAGAACCGGGTTGGGAGAGTCTTTAGGTGTGGTTACATTGTGTCGGACCACACACTTATTACATTATTGGTAGAGTGGTGGAGACTGGAGACTCACACATTTCACCTGACGTGTGGTGAAGTGTTAATAACACTGCAGGATGTGCAGGCACTGTGGGGTTTAGGGATAGATGGTATGGCCGTTACCGGCCCTAGCTGGAGTGTAAACCCGAAACAGTACTGGATAGATCTTATCGAGAGACTACTAGGTGTGCACTTGTCTCTCAGCCACTTTTCCGGATACAAGGTGAAGAAGGAACCATTGGAAGCGTGGATCCTGAGAGCATTCACCGGTTCAGAGACCGATGATGATCTAATCCTGTGCGCTTGTGGATTTATTTTCTGACTCATTGGCAGACACATGCTTCCCGACTTCTCCGAAAATTTGGTTCATGTACGCTACCTCAGTTTATTAGAGGATTTTGATGCTATTAGGACATATAGCTGGGGTAGCTACGTTCTTGGGTTTTTGTATAGGCAGTTGTGCAAAGTGGCTTTGGGAGGTGCACGACAGATTAGGGGGTCCTTTGTCTTAGTACAAATTTGGGTGTGGTCGCGTATACCTGCATTGCAGCCTCAGCTGATAACGGAGATTCAGGCCGACGCTCTTGCTCCTCTTGGCGCAATATGGTGCACATCATTTGACTGTATCCAGCTGCCTACGCACACTCTGGTTACATATAGAGACCAATTAGATTTTATGTCATCTGATCAGGTTCGCTTTACAATAACTTGTATTATTTGTAATTAATTGAGTTTTTTTTATTTACTTACATTTTTATTGATTTTAAATTTTGACATGACAGTTTATATGGCTCTCTTATTATGACTGTCCTCTGGTGACATCTGAGTTGTGGCGGGCAGAGGTCCCGCTTATCTGTTACCAGATAGTGGAGTACCACTTATCCCGGGCATGTGATGCACCAGTTCGCACGGGCTTAGATGATTCAAGATGCAGTTGATACTCGTCTGGACCTGCACCGGATCCCACTGAGAGGGAATGATAACACATACTGGGGGACACAGCATGCTATCCATCTCGATGCCTGGTACCAATGGCGACTTTGTGTTAGGGATGGTCCTGCTGTAGCTGCTGAGGCGTTGTCGTACCCCAGGGATGAGTATATTAGATGGTTTAAAGGTATCACACAAGTTTACATCGGCAATCCAGCTAACTGTGATACCCGTGCGCATGGATATCAGCCTGCCGGTGTGGACAAACGGATGATGGTAAGTTCTCCAAATAAATATATATAATTTTTTTTAAGGGTTTTCTCATGCATTGCAGTTATTTATGTTGATTTCTAACATTTTAATTTATTTATTTATTTATGTTGATTTTTTTTTTTTAGACTTCTATGTTGCAGGAGGTGGATGATATGGGTTCAGTTGTGATTCAGGAACCACCTTCATCTCCTTCACAAATGGCTGTGTTTGCGAAGAAAGTGCAGACGATTATCCGGAGGTGTATGGTCTCCATCGGCGGTACTTTGGAATGCACTCCTTCGCAGCACGATAACCAGCACACGTTTCTTGTGCAGCTGTCGTGTCGCCGTCGCCGGGAACACGTACCGGACCGAGGTTCTCGTAGAGTTAAGAGAGGTGCTCGGAGACATCCTGGGCATGGAGTAGGAGGTGGACGCCCTCGTGTACCTCCTGCTCCAGAACGACACAAATATGTCGACCCCGGCCATGTAGTGGTTGAGAGGGGTGAAGGATCTGGTAGTGATCAACCGACTGTCGACCCATTTGACAGCCCGAACTTAGATATGCCTTCTTTTAATTTGGGTTTGACGCCAGCTTCCCAGTGGATTCGGGACGTCGCAGTTGCCTCCCGCGCCCGGTTTAGGATTTGCCTCATTTCAATCACCACATTCTATATCCTACGGGTTTTTCGGGTTTCAGGCACTCCCTCCTCCGAGCACAGCCGGTTCATCTACGCCGCATCAGCCTATATCGCAGGCATCTTCGTTTGACGAAGAGGATCGGGAGAATGACATGGACGTTGTTCAGTATTTCGGCTTCGGGCATCGTGTTGGTAAGAAGACTGTGCGGTTCACACCATCTGACTAGCCTTAGCTGCAATTATTATTTTCTAGTTTTCATTGACAGTTATATGTAATTTAAAATAAATTATAAAGTATTCAGCCGATGTTTATATTATTGATTTATTTGTTTTAGATATCTTATTTATATTCTTATTTCATTTTAGGTAAAAATCCAAAATTTCAAATTCTCCAGTAAGAATTTTAAGAAATGTTTTAATTAGTTTGAAAAAAGGAAAAAAAAAAAAAAAGGGGGTAAGCGTGTAAAAGATAAAAGTTTGGTGGAAAAAAAGGGTAAACGTGTAAAAAAAAACTTTGCTCGGAAAAAAAAATTCCTGCAGATAACGCATGAGGGTTGTGCGTTATCTTCAGGATAATGCACAACCATCATGCGTTATCTTAAAGGATAACGCACAATCATTGTACATTATTCATGGAGATGACGCACACCCACTGTGCGTTATCTTCAATAATTCATCTACTTCCGTTCAATAATTCACTCACACTAGCTCTTCCAAAGACAATAATTTCATCCGAAAGAGCTTCCAGGACAATGATTTCATCTCCAACAGTAATTCAAAGGACAATAATTTCATCTCCAACAGTAATTCAAAGGACAATAATTTCATCTCCAACAGAGCTTCCCGTGAACCCAGCTGATGGAAGAACAATAATTCATCCCACCAATTATTTTTCCCTCATCCCATTACAACTTACTCTCTGTCTTCAGTGATATTGAAAGTGTATAAATACATACATTCATTCATTATTCTCTACATCTTCTAAACACCCTTAACAATCCAATCATTCTTTTTTCAATTCCCGAAGTTCTTAGAATCTTCACTTTTCATCCTCCCTAAACCCTTACAGTTGAATCATTTTGAAATGGAAGCAATCAACACTGTTAGAGTAATGCTATTTTGGGATTCTTAAATTGCAAGGGATGCATATGGTGTCTATTTTACTGCAACAATTCGGAAAAGTTAGACATTGCCAACGAATTGAATTATATCACATACAGAACTGGTAAGGAAAATATTGAAATACCGAGATATGGATCCCAATATCTAGAATGTTCGAATGACGATGAGGGTGCCTTCGTACTACGAGGTGCATTGTATGTTTTATTTTAATTTATATAGCATGAACAACGATGAAGAAACGCAGTATTTATGGACTATTCCAATCGGCCTATCGAAGGAAGGGATTCATATTCTTCTTGAATTCGAGCCTATCGAACAACAAAATATTCCACATACACACGACAGAAATACAACAACTTTGCCCGAACATATTACGGCCGTAACACAGATGGTTTCTGATGAACCGTCTATGTTGTACAGTATAGTAAATAATGATGACGATGAGGTTGATGGGTCGAATGGAGATGATGTCGTTTCTAGTCAATCTGAATCGGATGATGACAATGACCCGAGAGAATGAGAGTTCCTAACTCCCCTGAATCCTGAAAATCCTGTCAACCCGGTCACCAAAAACATAGTCCAACAATGGGAGAGCAACCAATGGTTCAGCAACGCTAGGTATGACGACACACATTCTGGAGCATTCCTAGATATGGGCTCGGGTTCTCCTATAGATGACATTGTAGAATCTGGTACCGTCCGATTACTCGATTGGAACGACTCCATGATTGACATACAGTTAGACATGAGATTCGTTGACAAAGTGCAGACAGTCAGTGCGGTTCGTAAGTACTCTATTAGTGTGGGGCATGAGTATCGAGTTTTGAAAAGTAAGATTGATACATGGACCGCAAGATGTTACCATCACAGTGACGATAATTACTATTCATGGTACATCCGTATAAAAAAGAAAGCCACGCATAGTCGGTGGGAAATAACCAAATTTGTCAAAGAACACACATGCCTTGTACAGATTGAATAAAACAAACACAGGAACTTGTCTTCAAAATTTATATCAATGTCTATATCACACCTAGTTGCCAACAATCTTGAGATACCTGTTTCAAACATCATTCAAGAAGTGCAGGTATTGTTTCAAACTGGTTGTACTTACAAGCGGCATGGTATGCTCAAAAATTTGCCATCGAGAGAGTTTCTGGTAGCTGGGATACAACGTTCAGTATTCTACCTAAATACTTACAAGCTGTACAGGATATAAACCCGGGGTCTATATACAGATTTTTACATCACAAACAAGCAGTCCCCCTAATTATGTTTTCAAATTTGTTTTTTGGTGTTTCTCGCAATGTATAGACGGATTTCCATATTGCTGGTCGGTGATTTCTGTGGATGGAACACACTTAAGGGAACCATACAAGGGCGTGCTGTTAATTGCAAGTACGTGGGATGCAAATAATCACTTGTTCCAACTTGCTTTTGCAATTATTGATAAGGAATCCTCCGAGAGTTGGAATTGGTTCCTTAAAAACTTGCTAGAATACGTAGTCAAATATCGCCATATATGCTTCATTTCTAATCACCACAAAGATATTTTCTCTGCTATTCAAAGTCAACCTTTGTGGCAACCACCATTTGCAGTTGACCGGTTTTGGTTACGCCACATTTGAGCAAATCTCAAGAAGACTTTTAAAAATAAAAACCTAAAAAACTTGATGTGGCAGGCCAGAACAGAAACAAAATAATGGAAATTTAACCGTGTAATTAAAGAGATTCAAGAAAGAAATGTTGATACTCACATTTATTTGATGAAGTTGGACCCAGAGAAGTGCACATTGTTGCATGATGGAGGTCACAGACACGGTATCATGAAGCACTTAATAGTGTATTGAAGAAAGCTAGAGTTCTACCTTTAAAAGCCCCAATTGAACTAATATTCAACAAACTGATTAAGTACTTTCACCAACACCATGAAGAGGCTGAAAATTATGTGCATCCATTTCCAACTCGAATTTTTGACCAGTTCTTGCTTATTGAAATGAAATCAAGAGAACACAAAGTTACAACTTACAATCAGCGAGAGGGAATATACATGGTCAGATCTCCAATTCAGGTTTCTGGTACGGGCAACAACGTCTATACATTGCAGCTAAATAATAAATCATGTAGTTGCAGAAAATGGCAAACGTATTCATTGTCTTGTTCTCATGTTCTTGCAGTTTGTAGAGAAAATGGGTCAAGAACAGATACTTATGTGCCAGAGATATATTCGCGACAAACGTACAAAAAAACTTACCAAGCAAATTTTCATCCGGTCTTGAGTGAGAACTTTTGGAGGGATGTTCCTTTTAATTTAACATTCTATCCTCCAAACATGAAAAATGAACGGGGTAGAAAACAGGGCAAGCAATTTCAGCGGGAAATGGTTTATAGAAATCCGGATTTTCCCCCAAGATATGGTAGATGTCGCATGCTAGGACATAATAGGAAAAATTGTAATAACCCCGGACCGAGCAATGTATAAGTTTGACATTTTCTTGAAATAGTTGTAATAAAACATGTTTCTATTAAAGAAATTTTTCTTTCAATTTCTTCTAATTACTACATAATTGCTCTAAATTTTTACAATTTCTTTAGTACTACTTCTTCAAATAACTTGCGATGAAATTGTTAAAATATAAATATATTTTTCAGGAAAATGATATAAATATTACAAAATAAGTTAAATATAATAAATACAGTTTTTTTTAAAAAAATTATACAATTATAAGTTTTTCCAAAACAAATTTTCATTAAGAAAGAAACAATTCATTAAACAAAATACTAAAAAAAAATTATACAATTATAAGTTTTCCCAAAAGAAATTTTCATTAAAAACAAAAAAAAATTTCATTAAAAAAATTTAAAAAAAATAAAAAAAAATTATGTGGCTGATAACGCACATCGAGTATGCGTTATTGCCTAATCATAACGCACACTCATTGTGCGTTATCAGCCACATAGGCTGATTAGTGTTGGAAGCTTAAAGTAACTGATAACGAACAATGGTTGTGCGTTATCAACATAGATATTGATAACGCACAACCATTGTGCGTTATCAACATAGATATTGATAACGCACAACCATTGTGCGTTATGACCAGAGTCGAAAAAAAAATTTTTTGCCACTTTAGTACCCAATAATAAATTTTGGGCCCAACCCAGAAAAAAACCAGCAATCTAATATTATGCTAAAATTTAAGTTTGAATTTTTATTTCTTGAATACTAACCATTTGAAATTCTAACATTTTGAAGCCGCTTCAGTTGGCTTAGGGATATACTGTGTCCAAGGAGATGGACTTCAATTAATTTCAAAAGAAAGAGCAAAAACTACAATTTCTTGAGCAGAAACGGAACAAAACCAACTTCCAATTAATGCAAATTGTTTAAAAAAAAAACGTGGCAGATTTCTAACAGTTAAAAACTGAAGTTTCCCCTCATAGAATCACCCAGAAGCCACAGATCTCTTGTTTAGTTACTCATTTTCTCTCTTCGAATATATAGAAATAAATGCTTCTATGAAATTGTATATTTTAATCTGTGAAAATTACACAGAAATAAATCTATTGGACTATTGCTTGTGATATCACAAATTAGCAAGAAAACGGAGAGATCCCGTGCCGTTACGAAACTGTGATAAAAAAGATTATACCCGCCTGAACGCTACCAATCGAATCCGCTCGACCAAGTTTCATCATCCCCTTCGGTGTCAGGCATCGTCCCTTGAAATTATATGTCCCCGATTTAAAACCAATGATGCCGGAGGGAAGCATTTAGCCCTTCGCGTGAGAGAGAGAGAGAGAGAGAGAGAGAGAGAGAGAGAGAAATAGTTTAGAAAAAGAATCACCATGGTAGGAATTAGGTTGAGATATTTTATGGATTGATATCGTTGCATAATTTTTAGCAATTAAGATTTAAGGGGAATTTCAAAACAAATCAAACCGGATTTTTGGGTGGGAGATTGAAATTTATCAATTTTCTTAAATTTTTGAAGTGCTCGTCCACTAGGGTAGGGCTGTAAACGGAATGGGTCTTACCCGTAAGTTTAAAATTTTATACTCGCAAATTCATACTCGTATCCATACTTATATAAATTCTATTAAATTGGTTTGAGTAAGATACCATGATACCCAAACCCGTATACTGGTATATCCGTTATAATAAAATAATATATATTTATATATTATATTATTTTTATATTTTTTATTAATACATAATTTATACATTTATGATATTGAGTGGTTTATTTTCTTGGTTTAGAGAAGAGAAGAGAAATTTTCTTCATAATTTAGAGAAAAGAAATTTTCTTCAAGATTTCTTCTTCTTCGAGACATTAGTACTACTGTTTTTTCCATTCGATGATTCTTATGGACTTATTTCTTTCATTCAAAAATTTGTAACAGATGCATGATATTTTAAAGTTAAATTTTCTAAAAATTTTTTTGTATATATTTTTGTTTAACAGGAAAAAAATAAAAAAATGTCATACGACTACGGGTATTACCAAACCCAACCCTACACACTGAAAGGTCGGGTTTGGGTCCATAAATTTTATACCCAAAGAGTATAGGCCTGGCTCTGGGACCATGTTTAACTATAAGAGTATGGGTCTAAGTGTGGGTAGGGCTGTAAACGGGTCAGGACCCTCAGGGTACCCCCAGACCCAGACCCGTACCCTTATAGTTAAACTTGGACCCAGACCCGGACCCATACTCTCCAGGGTATAAAATTTTGGACCCAGACCCGACCCTCCAGGGTCCAGGGTAGGGTATGGGTATACCCATACCCGTATGATATATATATTTTTTTTCCGGTTAAACAAAAATATATAAAACAATGTATAATCCTAAATTAAAAATTTTAACATGATTAACATAATCTCCTCAACATTTCTTTCAACAAATACAATCATTTAACATATACATAAATGAATAGAGATATAGACCCCTTTAACTATATTAATTTCAGTCTGTAGTCCAAATTCCTGGACAACCTCTGAGCAAAGAGTATATGTAATAATACGGTGTCGCCTAATAGATCAGTCAAATAGTAGCATATAAGATAGAGAACGAAAAAGAAAAATAAAGAAAAAGATTGTCCTTTTTGTCATGATCCATATATTCAGCAGTTCTATGAAATAAAAAATAAGGCAAAGATATTACTATCATAAATTGCTTTTACACGGAATGAAAGAATATATTTTTATATTTAGTAAAAATAAATTATTTGTAAAATAACATTTGAAATAAAGTTGAAAATAAATAAATAAATAATTTGAAAGAGGTTAGTTGGACCAAATCCATCAAATAAAGAGATTCTATTTAAGACTGAAAAGGAGAAAAAAAAGAGAAAAGGACTGAAAATGAGAAAAAAAAGATAAAATGACTGAAAAGAAAAAGAAGAGAAAAGGAGAAAAGAAAAAGAAGAGAAAAGGAGAAAAAAAAAGGGTTGGCAACAGTAGGATTCAAAATTATACTGCCAAGCCTATATAATTTTAACTTCCCCTCCCCAACCACTCAGCCAGACCTATCTATATTTCTTTAATATCTTCCATCTAATATAATAAATGATATTTATTATTATTTTATTAATATGGGTCTACGGGTATACGGGTCTGGACATCACAATACCCTACCTAGACCCATATAGCAGTATAAATATGAGCACGGGTACGGGTATAAAATTTAAACCTTACCCGCTAAAAACGGGTACAAACCCACCCCTTTTACATCCCTATGTGTGGGAGTACCCAAAGGATCTGAACCTGTTTAACCCCTATCTCCAACCCAAAAAACTCGTTGGATGGATTCAATTATTGGGGTTTACTTTTCAAGAGTTTTTTCCTTTTTGCCGTCTTATAAAACATGATTACCGGAGTCTACTCCTTTTTTCTTTAAAAAATTATAATAATACAATGCTACTCCCTTAAAAAAACAATACTATGCAGCTCCTCCCGTTTTTTATTAGTTATCATATCTCACCCATCTTACTATTTAAGAAAAATATGAAATTTTATATTTTTTCTTGTATAAATTAGAATCCACTTTAAAATTTTCTTTTCCCTCATTATTATTTATACAAATTTTTATATTGTTAGTGTAAAAGATGTAGAAATTTATTTTTAATGAAATGGCATCGAAAAAAAAATTCATTAGATGTTCTATTGTTTTCACAATGTGACAAGAAAAAAAGTACAAAAATTAGTATCATTTGATAAGTGAAAAATAGTGGAAGTAATATTCATGAACAAAGGAAAAAGAAGGAAAATTAATATTCGATAAAATATCACTCTAAATATCCATAAACAATTTATATTTTTTTCAAATTAATTATAAATTTTTTTTCAACTTCTTTTTTTGGTAAAATTTTTGTTTTTCAATTATCTATATATACCCTTCAACTTCTTTCAAACCACAATTGTTTTACAATATATAATTTGAGTAGTAGAACTCAGCCACACTAAATGTTTACATGTCATCAATAGATGGTAACAATGACATTACATTAACCCAAGTTACTTTACTACCATGTACATGTGAATTGGGTGCGCTCAAAATAACTACTTCCATCCCTTAAACCATGAATAGTCAAAATTGGTTAATAAAAAAGAGGTTAATAATTCTAATTTAGAAATATATACGTAGTATAGTGCAAAATAAATCAAAAAAAATTATTTTTAATTATAAGTTTTCTCTCTCTTCAATAAATTCTCTTACTTCTCTCTAAAACTTCAAATTTCAACTTTAGATTTAGGAAGATCCGACCGTTGTAATTCGAAAAAAAAAAAAAAGTTAGTACTTGATCTATACTCATTTATTTATATTTTTATTGGTTCAAAATTTGAAAATAACCATTGAATTGAAAAAAAATTATTGATTTTCAAACTGAATTTTTGGCTGGAATGTTGTCGGATCACCTGGACCGGCGACCGAAACAATGCCGGATCGTCTGGACCGGCACCAAAACATCGACGGGTCGCCCGGTCAGCGACCGCGTGAGTCTCTGACCGCTGAACCGCGCGGTTGCTGGTTCAAGCAGCCACCCGTTTTTTTAATTATTTTTTAATTTTTTTATTAATTTTAATGTTTTTAATTGTTTTTAAATTCTTTTATTAATTTTTTATGTTTTATTTTTTATCATTTTATTATTTTATTATTTTTTAATTTTTTTAATTTTTAATTTTTCTATTTTTTATTTTTTATTTTTTAAAATTTTTAATTATTATTTTAAAATTTTTTAATAAATATTTTTTATTATTTTATTATTTTTTATTTTTTTATTTTTTTATTTTTTTTATTTTTTTAATTTTTAATTATTTTTTATTTTTTATTATTTTAATATTTTTTAAATTATTTTATTATTTTTATGTTTTATTATTTTTAATTTTTTGTACTTTTTATTTTGTTATTTTTTGTATTATTTTTTTTAGTTTTTATATATTCATTTTTTAAAATTTTTTTATTTCATTTGTTTATGCTTATTTATTTTTTAAAAGTTATGATTTCGTTTGTCTATTTGTTTAATTTGGAGTTATATTATGTTATTTAACTTGTTAATTTTTTTATTTTTTTATTACATTTGTTTATGCTTACGTTGTTATAATTAATGATGATGTTAATTTTTTTTAAATTATGATTACATTTATGTTTATTTGTTTAATTTGAGGTTTATGTTATGTTATTTAATTTGTTTAATTTTTTTTAGGATTTCTTTATGATTATGTTAAATTAATGATTATGTGATTTTTTAAAAATTATTATTGCGTTTATGTTTATTTGTTTAATTTAGAGGTTATATTATGTTCGGCATAATTTGTTTACGTTTATTAGGATGCCTGTGGACTTGACTGATTGTATAATTTTGTTTATTTAGAGTTTATGGTGTAGGGTTTATATGAATAATACAGCTTTATAAACAAACGTCCTAAACAAATTACATAAATAAGCATGTATGCAATTTGGATTTAGGTTTGTTATATTGAAAGATTTTGTATTTAAGGTTAACACAATGTAATAAAAAAGTGTGAAGTGTTCCTATGGGGTAATAAATATAACTATAATGAATTTAGCTTAATCCACGGTTTTAACTTAATGATATAAAGATGAAGAAAAATGCATTACTTATATCGTATAAAAATATGATGAATTAGACAGATATTATGTAATATCATTGAGGAAAATGTTTGATAATTTGTTTAGATGGTTCGGCCCAGAGCACGTAGGGGTGATGATGATTTAGGTGCTGTGACAGACAGGACCGGTCGGGTTGAAGGTCGTGCAGTGACTGCATCATCCCGTGGTGTGAGGGGATGCCACAGTACATCAGACATACCGTCCACTTCTGCACCTATTGCATCGGGTATGTATTATGACCCTAGTAAACCGGGGTCTTCTACCCAGCCCCCCTTTACCATTTAGGACCATCTTCCTACTACATCATACCATCTGTACGACCCCGTACCCTATGACCCTTATGGATATTCTCAGCCACCACAAACATCATATGATCCATATGCGCATACTCTTTCTCTACCTATTCGTATGCCTGGCCTGGATCCTACACAACATTTCTCTAGAACTCAGATTCTATTAAATGATGTTAGTGGTCCAGGGTTGCAGTTAGGTACACAGTTCTTCGAGCAGCTTGCTGGGTCCGTCCAGGTTGACTCATCTTACAGCGGTATTGAGTATGAAGCCACTGCTCGTGGTAATCCCTCATCTGATGTTGGGTTGGGTAGGAATTCTGGTACATCCTGATCTGAGGAGGCTGTCAGGGTTAGTTCCCTCGGCATTCATAACGATGAGCACAATGAGGATGAGCGTGAGGATGATGGTGGACATGATGATGATGATGATGATGATGATGATGATGATGATGATAATGGTGATCATGACAGTGATGATCACGAACCTGTTCCTGTGGTTGAGGCCTCATCTTCCTGCCATAGGTTTGCTCTGGGTAAGGGGAAAGGGTTGACTGGCAATTTCATGTCAGTGATGAGTAAGATTGCTGGGTCGCGATAAAAAAGACCCGAGAAGTCGGGTCCTCCTACCAACCCTACGCAGAGGAAGAAATCAAAGAATGACGGTTGGGAGCAAATAGGTCCATCTGATGGCGGTCCACAATGTTAGTATATGCCCTAAGACCAATTGACTCACATTTATGATTTATGAAGCATTTATTTTTTAATTGTATTTTATGCTCTTGGTCATCAAGTATGTGACTTGATAGTAAAACCCTTATAGCTAATAAAATACTATTCTTATTTGTCCCTAGTATATTACATCTTATAAACTAGTGTGAAGTTGATTGATGGTCAAGTTTTACTGATCATGAATATGAGATTTAAAATCAATTCATAAATACATATTAAGAATATTGTATTGGACATGACCCGAAGTGAAGAAGAAATATTGCATGGGTTTAAGTTATAAGTATTTCTTCTCAGTTTCATATTTGGTGTCCTTCGACCTAATGTTTCTAATGTTTCTTGCATGGGGAGAAAAATATGTTTTGACATAGTTAAACACCACTTTTAATTAGGTGATCATTATGACTATTGGTTGGCTTATTTTCTGATCATGGCTTGATTATTGGAGATAGTGAAAGGGATTTGTCCCTCTCTTTTTAGAGAGAGATATCCATGGGCCCCTTGATAAAAAAGACTGGAAAATATGCATGGCCATGCTCAAATAAGTATTAATAAGGTGTTATTAATATTATTTGTTGGAACAGTCTGCCTGGTGATCAAGTAAATGGTTAATTAAGTTTTATAAGGATGACTTGATCCATGCCTTATACTTAATTAGGATATCGTGTGACAAAAGGACTAAATATTAAATCTGATGCTAGGTTATTATTACATTTACTTAACTTGGGTAAGCATAATGTCTTGCTAGAGGCCGCATATGTTTTGTGAATAAATGTCTAGGACATTTTTTCATTCACTGTCAACGTTAAGTGAACGTACATGGTCACACGAATAGACGATCTTGTGAGCATAATGTCCACATTCAATGAATCTAGATTGTGTCCAGATTCGTTGAACGTATACAAAAGGGGAATTAGATTCCATATTGTATTTTCTGGTAAGTTAATAAGTAATTAATTTTATTTAATTGAATAAATAAAATTAATTACTTAATATTACCTATCCAACCGTTGGATGATTATAGGAATAGACGGACGAGATTAAACTGTCATTAGATGACAGTTCGGGTTTTGATATTGACAGCTATAAAAGGTTATGTTAAACTTTTCTTGGTGGCCGTCCTTTATCTGATTAAAGAAAAAACAAAACCCTAAACCCTAGAACGGCGATATAGTATCTAGCCTCCTCTCTCCGAAATACGACGAATTACTAGATAGTCAGGATCAGTTCTGAACAGTTTTCAGCACACATAAGGGGCTAGCATCCTGATCGCTTGCAGAGGAGTTCGTCGCATGGATACCAGTAGAGGGGGAAGCGTACAAAGCAGCGCCTCTACAACGAACAATCAAAACATTGAGGTAATTTCTATTCAATCGATTTTTCTAGTATGTGCAGATCCTATTGGTTGATTTTCGTAGTTTTATTTTACTTTGTTTTTGCCTACGGATTCTAACACACAGGATCTAGTCCTTGTCCCTTCGTATAGTGGTCATGTCGCTGGTAGTATATGGCGTGGACAGGTAATTTGAATATTCTGTATATTGTTTATTTCTAATTATATATTTGAAAATTTTTTTATTTTTTATTATGGTGTTTACATTATTTTTGCAGGATAGAGGCATTCTAAAGTCGAAGTCCCGCTACGTGTCCCTGACCAGTTGGACCCCTAGTGATCCTACAGTTGCACAGTTGGCAGGGGAGACAGGACTATCACATTTGAGGTCCTGCATGTTCCAGCATCCGAACTCCTCCTTACTATCTGCTTTTGTGGAGAGGTGACAGCCAGACACCAACAGTTTCCACATGCCCTAGGGGGAGATGACAGTTACATTGCATGATGTTGAGTTGATTCTGGGCGTACCTTATTACGGTAACGTCTTCGACCATTATTATTCACGGGAGCAGTTAATTACAGTTATCCAGAGCGATCTCGATATCTCCGACTCCATCATAGGCATAAATGGTCAGGACTTGGTGGGAGTTACTGAATCACCTCGTAGTGGACTGTCTACGGAGCAGAGGGCCACCTATTACGTCTTGTATTTACTCAACAGTTCGCTCTTCACTAACAACTGTTGAAATAATGTCCCTGGGGAGCTGTGACCGCTCGTGAAGAATGTTAGTTTTGTTAGTGGTTTTGCATTGGGTGCTGCTACACTAGCCTACTTGTACAGGAGTTTAGGGCAGGCCTCTCGTGTTGATGTGAAGGAGTTGTGTGGTTGCTGTTCGCTGCTTGAGGTAATAGCACTATAATCTTCATCCTGTTTAATTATTTTTCACATTTTTAGGGTTTATTTTTGTCTAATGATAGGGTTGTTGATTTTTATATTAATTTTTTCTCTAAAGGCTTAGATATACTTGTATTTTCCTATGTTTGCACCTCCGGTGAGACCGGGAGAAGTTGTGCAATCCTCACAACTAGAGGTTTACGATGTTGAGTCACAAAACAGAGAACAAATTAATCAACTTACGCATTTGTTTAGACATGATGACTGCTGACGAGGTCAAGTGGACTTCGTACAGATCCGATGAGATTACTGATGTATGGGTTTCTACGTACTATGGGATGATTATATACTTTGATTGTGTAGAGCCCTATATGCCCAATAAGGTTGTCAAATAGTTTTAGTGGGTTCAATGCATTCCAAGTCATCCTATTCGTCCTCAGGAGCACCGCAGGCCAGCAAATAACAGGGTGTACATGCTGAAAAATGTGTTCATAGAGACATTTTGGCTGGAAGCACCATCTCATCTGCTTACATATACATGGACCAGTATCCCTGCTATACCTCCATCGCGGTGCAGATGATTACATGCCTTGGTTTCTCCCCCACACTCATCCAAGGATTCAGAATCTGGACAAGCTCCCCCGCGGCGTGCAATTGCCGACTATTACTCCTATTACACTACATGTTCTATTGGATATGGTAGCTCGTGAGTTGGACCGTGATGATATTGATAATGCTACGAATGTTAGTAGGGCTTCCGACATGATCAAGAGGTATCATCAGACTCGACGTTAGTGGATTGTTTTATGTACTTGACTGGTTGTTGTTCATGACTTATTTTGTAGTGTATGATTTTTTTGTAGTGTTGTTGTTACTTGGTTTATGGGAATTTTTTTGTGCATTCAGTTTTTTTACAATTGTAATGAAAAAATATAAAGCACCATAAACCCGAAACACATTAAATATAAAGATATTGAACCATAAAATGAGTTTACATTTATCAAAAATAAAAAATACACCAAAAAAATCAACGTGTATATGTTTTAAAACTAAGTTAAAAAATTTCGTACATATAATTTTCTTAATAAAAAAATAAAGTCTTATTTACTTTCTCTTTCGAGCAACCCTCGCGTTCCAATCTGCAATCCTATGCTGATACAAATCTACCCAATTGCTGACCCATTCGGAACGATGATGAATCCATTGAACGTGTAAAGGAGGTATCGGACACATATCATTCAACTGTAGTTGTGTAAAACAAATATAAATATGTAAATGTCAGAAAAACTATAAACACAAACATCATATAATACAGAAGAACGTAAAAAATTATAAAGATACATATATTTGACACTTACCTGAATAAAGTGTAGTTGTTTTGTCAAGAGACCAATAACCAATGTACCTTCTAGACGATCCGAATACGAATACAAAGGTAACACAGTCGTAGAACCAAGTTGTGCAATTAGTATCACACACAAATTGAGTGCATTTGCTATGATGTAAAGCGAATTAGGTATTTCAAACCAATGCGCAAACGCTGCAGGTCCATCTACTGGCAAATGTATCCTATGAACGAGCTCATTAACATGTACCTCTAAACCCACTAAATTAACATACAAATTCGTCTAATGCTCCAATTCATAAAGCATTCGTCTACGAACCTCTGGCCATTGATGTTCATCACCGAACACAAAATCTGCCACAACCCGATAACCATAATTTCTATCACCAATCACATTCTTCTAATTGCTGGTGAAAAGATCAATTAAAGCAGGGAAAGCATTTGCATAAGGAAATGTGGAACATGGGGACGCATGTATCACAGCAGATAAACTACTTCGGCCACGGTCGCACCCTCTGCCCCTTTCCCTAGGAGCTCATAGCGGTCTCCCTCTCCCACGGGATCTCGACCCAGAACCCAAACTGGGCAACGACCCAGATTCAGTGCCAGAACAAAAAACAGATCCGCTTGACTTCTGTATTTTTCGATGAGCAATTGACACGTGCTCCCAATGTGACTTGTCTCTTTTTTTTGAGTTCTTCTTCTTCCGCCCTTTAGTGACTGCTACATCTTCAGGAAAAACGGGATTCAGTACCTCTTTCGCAAGACGACGCATCTAACTTTGGATATGGGTCCTGTACTTATCTGATGTAAGAGGTCAGTGAGAGAACGCATCTCAAAATCCTTGTCCTGTTGCCGAGCTGAAGGATGACGACCGCCAATTTCTAGTGTCTTCCAAAAGGCATCAGTATCATATAACTGCATAGGAAGAACGTGATCGAACCGTGTAATCAGCTCGCAAGCACAAGGGAAGCCGTGTGATGTCCTTAAATAGTGGCCGCACTTATTTTTTGGTCATCATATATCTCGGCAGCTCTTGTTATCTCCGACCATATCTTTTTGAATGCCAAGTGACTGATTTTATTACTTACAATATAAAATATGTGATTACTCTTCGCATTATTCTTGTCTTTAGTCTTGGAAAACTCTAATGATCCCTTAATGTCTGCTATTTGATCTTCAATAAGTGAGTCAATATTAAGGAACACAGTATCCAAATCACCATGGCATGTTGAAAGCCATAGCTTCAGCACTGAGTGTTCACTCTCAGCCCGATTGGTGGTCTCCACCCCAAAATGCATATGACTCTTAGTCCAACATCTCACGAATTTATGAGCAAAGGGATTCAACCAATTGTTGAACAAATAGTGTTGGAAGTCCGGTCTGCTCTTCCACTTCGTCTTCAGAGCATCCAATTTCCTTAAGTATTCCTGCTCATCGATTTTGTCCAACAATTTCTTCCATGACCCATTTACAAATCGTGATGGAACCTCTTCATTTTTTGTCAACTCGGTTAATTTGGCCAACACGTTCTGATTGATGTGCTTTCTACATAGCATATGGTACGTTGTACTGAACACTTCGCCCATCATGGGCATTAAACCGCATTCTCTGTCTGTAATAATTACCTTTGACATAGTCTCACAAACATCTTTTTTATTCTCTATTGACATTGTATTTGAAAAGTATAGATGCTAAATCTGTTGAATAACCCATCTATAAGTCGTAGCCTGCTCATTTCACATAAAAGCACTGCCACAGTGAAATTCTTACTAGTCGGGGTCATCCCTACCACTTCCAACAGTGGCATGTTGTACATACTTTGAAAAAACACATAGAGCAGATAACTTGTTAGAAAATAAACATAAAACCTAGTAAACTTAATACAAAACCGATTAAATATGACATATTTCATTCTAGTATTCATTCAAAGGTTACTCCTAAACAGTCAATTTGCAAATAACATCTAAATGGACAATTAATATAACAAATTTAATACAATTTACTTGTTTGTTTTATATGTCGTATCCATTATAAGTACGTATGGCCACGTTCTCAACATTTCAATTGATGTCGGATGTGCAACGACAATGTTACTGAGCATGTTATTGTCCTCACGGTTTCTATAGAAGACCTTGTAATCCCGTATAGCACTTAGGCAAAGAACTTCTTCAACCGTGTTTCGCCCCTGCATCCTATTCTTCTTAATCTTCGCAATGACGTTATATATTTTCTGGGCACTACAAAAGGTCATGCAAATCATACTATTAGAACCTCAATTTAAACCCTAAACATAAAACCAAGATGCATTAGAATTGATGCAACATACCTGACTGCACAACCCACATTTTGTTCCCGAAAAAATCATAAAATATTATGGGATGGCACATGACTCTTCTTAAATTGCTCAATTTGTATCAGCTGTTCCTCTATCAGTTTTGCTGCTTGAGCGTGACCGTGAGTATATACACCTATTGCATGGTTATGTCTCCCATCATGTACGAATACTTGCCAATTTTCTTACATCGCCATTTGCTCGCCTTTTAATTTGAAGGGACAACCACACTTTTTAGTCCCGTAAGGACCCCGTCTTTTTACTTGAACTTCTTCTTCTCCATCGTCGACTACGGGTTTCTTTCTCGTTCTATTTTCATTTCCACACTCGCAACCCAGTATAACATACGGTCACGGTCGGATATTCTTGAACTTAAATACCGAGTGACAATCAAATACGTGTTCACTTTTATAGCTGTTTCTTTTGCCCAGTTAACCAACTCTGGTTTTAAATTAAAGATTCGATCAGTTGCAAATAAATGTCCGTGATCCACGTATTCTTCCAGTTCCAAAAATTCTTCAAATGTACTTGGATCTATGCCGTTCTGTTACGATATAGTACGAAAAAAATTAAAATATGAACACATTATATATTAAAAATAAAATTGTAAAAACGTTGTAATAAATAAAAATTTCATATAATAACATTTAGAAAAAAACAAAAAAAATTTATTTCATATAGTAACATTTAAGGAAAAAAAAGCACAAAAAAACACAAAGTTAATATATTAACATTAAACAAAAAATTAATATTCTAAAGAAAACAAAACATTAACATTCTAAAAGAAACAAAAAAAAAAAAAAAATTAGTAACATTCTACAAAAATAGTAAATTCTAAAATTAAAAAAAAAAGTAACATCTAAAATTAAAAAACAAAAAAGTAACATTCTAAAAAAAATAATAACATTCTAAAATAAATTTAGTGACATTCTAAAATTAAAAAAAATAGTAACATTCAAAAATTAAACAAAAAACAAAAGTAACATTCTAACAAAAATAAAAAAATAAAAAATATTAATAACATTCTAAAAAAAAATTAGTAACATTCTAAAATTAAAAAAATAGCAACATTCTTAAATTTTAAAAAAAAAAAAAGTAACATTCTAACAAAAATAAAAAAACAAAAAAAAATTAGTAACATTCTAAAATTAAAAAAAAAAAACTAAAATAAAAAAAAATAATAACATTCTAAAATAAAAAAAAAAAAAGCGAACATTATAAAAAAATAGTAATATTCTAAAAAAAAAAGGAACATTCTAAAAAAAACAATAGTAATGTTCTAAAAAAAAGGAACATTTTAAAAAAAAGAATAGTAATATTATAAAACCAAAAAAACAAAAAAGAAAAAAGGAACACTCTAAAAAAATAGTAATACTCTAGTAATATTAAAAAAAAAATAGTAATATTAAAAAAAACAAAATAACATTAAAAAATAATATTTAAAAAAAAATCCTAGGCTCGTGTCACCCAGGCCGGCAGTCTGGATGTGACCGGGTCGCGCCGCTGGGCGATCCTCTTCAGAATTATGCGCTCGGTTGGGCAATCAGATCGCGTCCGGGTCGCCACCCCCGGCGATCCGACCCCCAATTGCGAAAAAAAAATTTTAATTTTCTTACTTCTAAACCGATGTTTTCTTGTACAAATTCTTCATAATGATCGATATCTACCTCCAATACAAGTTCAATGTTAAAGTTTATAGTTTTAGAGTAGAGAGAGTAAAGAAAAGTAACAGATAAATTTTTTACGGAGAGAAAAAGTAGGGAAGAGGAGGGAAAATAATGATTTATTTCGTACTATGCATTCATATTCACGAGTTAGATTCATCCACTCTCATAAAAAAAGTTGATTAGTATAAACAGTTTCTAGAAAAAATGGAGTTTATTAGTATAAATAGTTTATGTCGTCAAAATAATAATTCGAATAGATTTAATTATTTTTAGGATAACATAAAATAACTGAATTAATTAAATGCTAACATGACAACATTTCCTATAATTCATCATAAAATACATTATCTTTAAATTTCAAATACATATAATATATAATAGTGAGTACATCGTAAAAATTTTAAAAATATTTTTTAATCATCATGTTCATATCCACATATTTAGATAATTGAAAATGTATATTTAATGAAAAAGTGCCAAATTATTCTTTCTAACATTTGAATATTTTTTTTTTTTTTGAAATATTACCATTCTTTTCATTTGAAAAAAATGAAACTAAAATTACCAAAACCTAAACTATAGTAATAAATTAGTGCCGCAAGCTAGTATCTCAATTATCACCATCCATCCCTTGCCTAGCTCGTTTTATCATGGGGATTAATAAAATAACACTTGAATTTCATAAATATAACACCGGATAGCTCTATTATTTTAAGAAAAAATTTCTCTCTCTAAATAAAATACTCTCAAACCTCTTCCACAACATTTACATTTTAAAAGTTTTTAACATAAAACAAAGCAAGGAATAAGTATGAGTGATTATAGAGAGCTTTTAGATGATAAAAATGAGGTAAAAGTTGACAAAAGTTTGATCTCTTTTTAAAAAAAAAACGAATAACGATTTTTTACAATTTTCTCAATGAATTGAGTTGAAAAAATCTGGGTTTGACTCGTATGTTAGACTATTTTTTATAAGGGATCAAATTCTTATCCTATATATATTATGAGGTTGATCGAAAATTTCCTTCTGATTTATAATTAGGGGATGAGCCAAAATCCCCGATGAAAAGAGGGATTTTATAAGAGGATGACCTAAAATCTCCTCATAAAACCATTCATTTAATTGTTTCATAGGGGGAATTTTGAAAATTTTCAAAAATTTTAAAGTTCCATTTTTGTTTTCTTTTTGTGAACCAATTTCAATGAAAGAGGATGAGATTCAACTTCAATGTTTGAGAGACTAATATAAGGAGATTCCTCTTCATCAAGAGAAAATGAATAAAATTATTTTGCTATATAATCAATACGTAGTGAAAAATAAAAGATGAAAAATATATGAATATCAATAAAAAAAAAAGAAAAAGACAAAATAATAGTGATCAAGCTGTAAAATGATTAACCAGGACGAAATTTCGATGATGAGGAGAAAAGGAAACAAGAATCCTAAAATAAAAAAATACAAGTACCTAGCATACCTAGAGAGAAACAGAGAACTAGGTCCTTCCTAAATTATGCATCTACATTATCATGTACGAGATCCCCCGTTATATGTTTATTAATCCTTTTACAAAATTTCAATATTCATCGAATCTGCCTCACAACCACTCTCTGTCTCGCGGCCTCTTCAGTGACGGATGCCTCTTCGAGAGCCGAAATCGACACCTCTGCTCAGAACAACATCACGAGCAACACCTTAGGGTAGACGTACCTCTGTGTTTTCACCCTCTCTCAGCTATCGCTTTCTCTCCTCTGATTCAACCAATTTTTTTCTTGGTTTGAATTTTTAGTTTAACAATTGATTTGCTTTATAAATTAAATTCTAATTCATTCTTTATTGGTTTTGTTACTTGTTTGTTATGTAAGTGTGAAATTTTACAAAATGAAGAGGAATCATGACACTTATAAGCTGTTTGATGAAATGTTAAAAGGAAAGTAATGCATAATAGAGTAACTTGGTCTCACACGGATGTGACTGAATGTTCATGAAAGGAAGATTAATTTATGCATTTGAAATTTAATCGTACTATCACTACATTCAAAAGGACTTTGGGTTCTGCTTTCAATATTGCATCTGTAGGGAAGGAACCAAGACAGAAAAATTAGGAGTTGAACAATATTAAAAATTTTGTTATGCATTTTAAATACAAAAATATTCAAACAATTTCAAATTTACAAATAAAATAGCAACAAAATAGGTAATCGCCAATTACTTATGAGGAGTGATCACTCATCACTCACGAGGAATGATTACCTATCACTCACGGGATAAATACCTCTATCAAAGTTGAAGATATTGAGAATCTTGAGATAACTAATCAAGCTTGATCAAAAAACGACCTCCAATATGAGTTGCAATTAATTTAGAATGATTAAAATATTAATATAAAAATAAATAACACTCATACAAATAATTTTACAATGAAAAAGAAATCACTATTGAAAATGGTACAAAATAGAGTTTTATATGTAAAGAGAATAATTAACATTGCAATTTTATTATTCGAGTTTGCATACTCTGAAACCGGTGCAAGATGTCTTCATTTTCAATACTCATAAAAAAATCGCTTACTTAACATAACAAAGTAAACTGTCAAATTCATCTCCAATTCTATTGCGTAAATCATTCTTAATTATTTTCATGGCAGAAAAAATCTTGCGTAAATTATTATTAACATTTCCTTTATTAGATGATGTTTCTTCAACCAAATTAGAACCCTTCTTCCACTTTTTAAGATATTTGTTCATAGTAAAATCCTATATAATAATCAAATATTTTAAATTAAATTCAACACCTTTCACTTATGACATAATAATTAATTAGAACATAAATTACATAGTAATCATATTTTTATCCAAAAACCTAGAATTTTTTTGACTAAAAAAATCCAAATTTTATTAGTCAAAAAATTTTATAAAACAATCTTTAAAATAAAAAATTTTTCTACATAGATTAATCTTTAAAATCTAATTAAAAAGCTTATGTTTTTTTCTTCAAAGTTTGAAGAATAGCAAGAAGGAGCAGTCACACCAGCTACTGTGTCTATCATGCATCGGCGACGTCGCTTGTCTGTCGCCATTGCTGCCGCGCGTCGCTGGTCGCCGCCGGCCCCCGAGAAGAGGACTAAGGAGGTAGGGTCGAGAAAGTCGAAAGGTAGGGAGGAGGAAGACAGAGAGTCGAAGAGAGAGAGAGCTAGAGAGTTTTTTTTTTTTTTTTTCTATTTTCTATTTCTATTTTCTGTTGCGAGTCAGCTGTGTTTTAAGTTTTTTTTTTTTTATTGAAGTCATCAACCTATGTTTTGGGGCTATATTGAAAAAAAAAAATTAATAAAGACCTGAATATAAATATTCATAATTTTTAAAGTTTTCAAAATTTTCCAAGAGCTCTAGTCTATCCGAGTCCCCATTTAGTTCCGTGCCTTAAGGGAACAAAGAAAATAGGGGGAGAGGGAGGGGGCGGAAGGGGCGAGTATAGGAAAGCACCATAATGAGAGCTTCGAAAACCCCAAATAATCATTAGTTGAGCTTTTTATTTATTTATTTGTTTCATGGGTTTTGCTTGGCTTATAGATCAAGAATTGATCCGACACTGGAGACCTTGCTCATTATAAATTTGTGGCTGACCCATTAATTTCATGGGCAATCAGAATACTGAATCAACAAATTGTGTTCCAGTGTTCTATGGAATTTTACCAATGAAGTAGCAGGGGTTTTCTTATTGGGTAGAGATTTTATTAAAGTGTGTTCAATAAATTTTGAAGTTTGGCTACTTATATTGCTTAATTTGTGAATCTTGGGTTTTTTGAAAAATAGTTTGGTTCCTATTGAGCGAAATATTCCAGCAAGCAAAAGAGAAAAAAGCACTCCAAGGTATATTGGGGAGAAGCTGTTCCTGTGAGGTACAGTTAGTACCTAAACATTTCTCGAGAGATTGATTTGAGAACAAAAAGGTGAATTGTTCCTACAGAGATAAGATTCAGGAGTCTATTCCATTTTTAGTTGGTTTGATGAGACTGTCCCTACATAAAGGAGGTTATTTTGGGGCATTATGTCGTAGTAGCATCGCCATATGAAGTGTTTTATCTTTGGGAGTCTGCAATTTCAAGATCCCAGTTAAATTTGGGCCAATTTGATTCTCCTCTGTTGAAGAAAAAGACCTAATTACTATTACAAAATATCTAATTCTATTACAAGCTTAAAAGATAAATAAAAAACACAGCGGAAAAAAGAGAAAAATACAGAATATTAAATCTTCACAAAGAGATGCCTGCAAAATTAACAAACTGTTAATAACAAAGAAGAACATAATGTAAATAAAGGAAGTTTCACTTACCACCGCCGCGGTAGAAACCGACGGCGGAAACCAAAGAGATGACCGAGACAAAGCAAATGAACGGTCACCGGGCAAGCGAACGGTCGCCGAGCAGCGGCAACGCCGCGTCGAGGCTCCGTGGGTAAGCGAAGGGTCAATCAGAAATGGCACCCTTAGAAATGCCCTTAGCCATAACAAGAGTCATCGACAATACCTCCTTCTCTATTTCTCTCGGCTCACTCTCTAAATACACCAAGGGACAAGCAAAAGGTGAAAGAGAAGACCGACAAGGGACAGAAATACAGAGAACACCGGCACAGAGAGAGGAGCAGCGACGGTGCCGCAAAAAGGAGAAAAACAGAAGAACCAGAAAGTTCAATCAGAACTCAAAAAGACAGAAAGGAAGAATGAAGAGACGGTCAACAGAAGGAGTGGGAGAGACTGCTCAAGAATCGAGGAGGTAGAGGGGTTAAAAACCTAGGAGTCACCAACGGGTAGCCCGAGTGGCCGGCCCGGGCATCTGTTGACCCGGTCAAAGCCTACTCCTAGCTGAGGCCCATCATCATTAGGTAAGGGAAAAAAAAAAGATTCGGCTGGAAAACTAAAAAAAATATTGGGAGAACATGGGCCACAAAAGGCTTACAATCTTCACATCGAACAATATTTTCCATCCCTGAGGTGACTCAATTTGAGTCAAATTGTTTCCACATGAAGGAAGTCCCTGCAAAACATAAATTTGTCACTGTTCACAATTTTAGTATCAAAATCTGCAGGATTATTATTAGTACTAATCTTGTCTATGTCAACTACACCACTAGAGACATTTTCTCTAATAAAATGGTATTTGACATCTATATGTTTCGTCTGTTCGTGATAGACCAGATTTTTACACAAATGTAAACAACTCTGACTATCAGTATAAATAATAACTTTAGAATGTAAAATATTTAATTCACTCAATAACTCTTGAAGCCAGATGGCTTCTTTGATTGCTTTCGTTGCTGCGATATACTCAGCCTCAAGTTGACAAGGCAACTACCGGCTGCAGTTGGGATTTCCATGAAATGCAATTACCCACTAGGGTAAAGAAATAGGAAGTGGTAGATTTTCTACCATCCTTATCACCTGCAAAATCAGAATCAACAAATCTAATTAATTCAAAGTCAGATCAATTATGATAGTGTAAACCTCGATCTACAGTTCCATTCAGGTAACATAGAAGCCACTTGAGGGCAGCCTAATGATCTCTTCCGGGATTTGACATAAATCTGCTGAGAAGGATTATAGAGAAAGCAATGTCAGGACGAGTAGATATCATTGAGTACATAACGGAGCCTATGACCATTCTGTAAGGGATATTGGCCATATCTCTTTTCCACTTTCAGTTTTAGGACAGGTTTTGTCAGAAAGTTTAAAGTGGCTTGTAAGGGGATTCATGACGGGTTTACACAGGTACATTGAAAACTTGAATACAATTTTCTGAAGGAAAGGCTTTTGAGATAGAAAGAAAGAACAATCAGATATATCTCTTGAAATACTCATCCCAAGAATTTTGGATGCAACCCCTAAATCCTTCATATCAAATTCAGATTTCAGCAAGGATTTCAGTTCATCGATTTTTCCTTTATGTCTGCAAGCGATTAACATATCATCCACATACAGCAACAAATAAATAGCAGAATCCACATTATTACCAGAAAAATAAAGACAACTATCAAAGTTGCTTTTTGAAAAACCAATTTTTGTCATGAAAGAATTAAACCTTTTGTACAATTGCTTGAGAGACTGTTTAAGCCCATATAAAGATTTTTTCAAAAGACACGTCATGTGTTCCTTATCCTTTACCTCAAAAGTAGGTGGTTGACGCATATATATGGTTTCTTCAAGATCACTATGTAAGAAAGAAGTTTTCACATCAAGTTGTTCAAGATTAAGATCATAAAAAGCAACAAGAGCAAGAATAATCCTGATTGTTTTGTATTTAACAACAGGAGAAAAAATTTCATTAAAATCAATACCCTCAACTTGTGAAAAACCTTTCGCAACAAGTCTGGCCTTGAACCTTGGAGGTTCGTTAGAAGACTCAGATTCTTTTATTTTGAAAATCCATTTGCAATCAACTAGTTTTTGTTTTGAGGGCTTTGGAACAAGAATCCAGGTTTTGTTTTTTGTTTAAAGAAAACATTTCTTCTTCCATTGCACGTAATCATAAAATGCGATTGGGACTTTTCAAAACCTCAGAAAAACATAAAGGTTCTTTTTCTTCCACATAAGATGCAACAGCAAAGGGATATAATACAATGTAGGAGTAACCATACCGAGGATGATCCTTGAGTACCCTACGGACTCGATCTCTAGCAAGTTGATAATCCCTAAGAGCTTGGGTTTGAGCCTCAAGATATTCTTCTTCCTCATCGGAACCATCTAGAATAGGATCAGGAGTTTCAGGAATACTAGGAAGAACAGTAGTACTACTGGAAGGAGCAGAAGATTCAGGATTGGTTTCGGGTTCCTGAGGTGGATCTGAGGAAGGTTCAGAGATGGTCTCCACCTCCACCGGAATGCTACTAGGAGTGGGAATACTAGGAGGATTATCGAAGATGGGTTTATCCTTAATACAGGGCATCTCTAACTCGTTGAAGATGACATCCCTACTGATAACAACCCTCATCCTGGTTCACCCTTTAACCATACTCTATACCCCTCTACCCCACTAGGATATCCTATGAACACTCCCTTTCTAGACTTTGGATCTAGTTTACCCTCTTTTTGGTGAGCAAAGGCTGCACACCCAAACACTCTCAGATTGGAAAGATTAGCAGGTTTACCATACCAGAGTTCTATAGGAGTCCTAAAGTTTAAAGCTATAGAATGGGATCTATTGACGAGGTATATTGCTGTACTAATAGCTTCACCCCATAAAGGTTTAGGAATACCAGAAAAAACTAGAAGACATCGAACCTTATCCATAATGGTACAGTTCATCCTTTCGGCAACTCTGTTTTGTTGTGGGTTATGTCTAACCGTTCTATGGTGTAAAATGACATGCTATGCACACAAGTCAGAAAACTTCCAGTTACAAAATTCAAGACCGTTATCGGTCCTGATAGTTTTTAGTTTATTTCGAGAATGATTTTCGGCAAAACGTTTCCATTCACAAAATTTTTCAAACGTTTGGTCTTAGCTTTAATCTTGATAATTGAGTGACGGTCATGCCTAGAAAAATCATTAAAAATAGACAAGAAAAAAACTTTACCACTATAAGTTGGAACCTTTTCAGGTCCCCACAGATCACAATGCACATAATCAAGAGGTGCAAAAGACTTGTGTGTGCTGGTTGAAAAACTGATTTAATGTTGTTTTCCCAAAACACAGTGATCACAAAAATCCAAGGAATCAATTTTGTCACCACATAAAAGATTTTGTTTTTGTAAATGATAAAGCCCTTTTTCACTAATGTGGCTGATCCTCCAATGCCACAACATAGTTTTCTCAGGGATAGTTTTTGAAATCAATGCAGTGGAGTTGCAAACTATTTTACCAAGAAGAATGCATAAAGTTTCCTTTTTAAAACCTTTTAGCATGACTAGGTTTCCTTTACAAACACGTAAAATTCCGTTTTTAGATTTAAAAGAGAGACCCAAAGAGTCCAAATAACTAAGAGAGATAAGATTTCGACGTAAGTCGGGCATGTATCTCACCTCAGTGAGTTTTCTAGTCACACCATCATGCATTTTTATGAAGATATTACCAATGCCTTTAATATCACAAACCTGATTATTACCCATAAAAACTTTTCCTTGGTTTAAAGGTTTGAAAACAGAAAACCAGTATTTGTTGGGTGTCATATGAAAAGAACAACCAGAATCAAGCACCCAGTGATTAACAACATCAGTACATGAAGGAGAAAGAGAACACACAAAACCTCAGAAAACATAGAGTTACCATCTGACTAAAAAACATGGGTTTTGTCGACTTTATTACCTCCTTTACCATGTTTACGTTGTTTCTCATCTTTCCGTTTAAAACACTTATTTTTCATATGGCCCTCTTTCCCACAATAAAAATATTTTACTTTACTTTTCTCTCGTGATTTGGAACGACTTTTAAAATGATGATTAGGAGGTTCCCTCCGGTCAATCCTTCCTCGCATAAAAAGATTTTCACCATGAGATTTATTTTCTTTTTGTAAATCCAAACCTTTAGATTTCAAAGCATTTTTGACATTGGAAAGAGACAAATCATTTCTGCCATATTTAATAGCAGATTTGACATCATTAAAAGAATCAGGTAAGGGATTTAGTAAAATAACTGCAATATTTTCATCAGAGATTTTCTCTCTAACATTTTGAAGTTCCAAAATGATTTTATTTAAATCATCTATATTTTCAGAAAGTAATTTTGTCCCGCTCATTTTGAAACCGAAAAGCTGCTCCTTTAAATAAATTTTATTAGAAAGAGATTTTCCCAAATATAGTTTTTCCAATTTTGTCCAAATTTCAAAAGCATTGTCTTTTTCATCAATTTCTCGTAAAACGTTAGTAGTCAAATGCAAGGTGAGGCAACTATGAGCATCACCTAGTTTTTCTTTAAGAACTTTACCCTTCCAAGATTCCGGATATTCTTCAGGGCTACAAATAGCGGGAACAATTTTATTTTGTACCAAAACTGCTTTCATTCCGCCACATTACAAAATCAGATTTGCCATTAAACCTATCAGTTTCAATTTTCGGAACTGACATGTTTTAAATGCAAATAGGTGTAATTTTGGTGGCTTAGGAAAAATGAAAGATTTGAAAAAGTTTTGAGTAAAACAGTTTGGATTTTCCTCGAAAAACAGAGAGAAAAACTTTTAAAAGAAAAACCGGCGTTGTTTGTTTTAGTTTGTTTGATTAGGTTTGGTTTTGATTAAGCAAAACAGTGAAACAAAGAGAGCACAAAACCTACGCAGTAAACAATAAACAAACTCTATAACGGAGAAAAACTGAAACAAACAGTTTCACCAAATACTAGAAAAAGACAATAACAGAAATATATAAATATATATAAAACTTTTGAAAAACAGGAAAATAACTGCCATGTCTCAGATACTTAAACTCTCACGGATTCAAGCCAGGCTTGGGTTTTCGTTTTTAAAAAAAAAAAACTAAACGAAAAACTAAGAATAAACAGAGGCAGAAAAATAACAGTAATCAGAAAACACAGGATAATAACACCACTAATCACAGTGATAACAAGAATCAGCAGCAGACCGTATCAACAAATAAACAGAGATGAAAAATCGGCGGCAAGCCGAAACCCAGATATAGAGAACAGAAACCAACGGCAAGCCGAATCATAGAATCAGAAAAAAGAAGCCGGCGGCAAGCCAAAAAATAAAGAAAAACTCTGAATTAGTAGAGGCACGGCGGCAAGCCGAATAGAAGCAATAATAATAACAATAATAAAACTGCAAGAAAAAGGGAAGAAGAGGATTTCACTAGCCGGATCTGAGGAACTCCTCAGATCTGAAAGATTGTTGACCGATGCCGGCGCCGATGAGTCGAACCAGGCTCTGATACCACTTGTTGAAGAAAGAGACCTAATTACTATTACAGAATATCTAATTACTATTACAAGTCCCAAAGGTAAACAGAAAACACAGCGGAAGAAAGGGAAAAATACAGAAGATTAAATCTTCACAAAGAGATGCCTTCAAAATTAACAAACTGTTAATAATAAAGAAAAACAAAATGTAAAAAAAGGAAGTTTCACTTACCACCACCGTGGTAGAAACTAATGGCGGAAACCAAAGAGATGACCGAGACAGAGCAAATGAATGGTCACTGGGCAAGCGAACGGTCGCTGAGCAGTGGCAACGCTGCATCAAGGCACCGTGGGTAAGTGAAGGGACAAGCAAAAGGTGAAAGAGAAGACCGACAAGGGACAGAAATACAGAGAACGCCAGCATAGAGAGAGGAGCAGCGACGGTATCGGAAAAAGGAGAAAAATAGAAGAACCAGAGAGTTTAATCAAAACTCAAAAAGACAGAAATGAAGAATGAAGAGACGGTCAAGAGAAGGAGTGGGAGAGACTGCTCAAGAATCGAGGAGGCAGAGGGGTTAAAAACGAGGAGTCACTAACGGACAGCCCGGGCATCTCTTGACCCGGTCAAAGCCTACTCCTAGCTGAGGCCTATCATCATTGGGTAAGGAGAAAAAAAAATTGGGTTGGAAAACTAAAAAAAATATTGGGAGAACATGGGCCACAAAAGGCCTACATCCTTAGATTCAAAATCTATCTTAGATGATAAAATGTAAGCAATTTTGGTGCTAAAGAAATCGTTGGAGCTAGGTTTTCCAGAAATAGGTGTCATTATGGTGGAAAGTTTTTCAATGGAGTGATTTTTTATATGGTCTAATGTAGTATGATAAAATAAAATAGATGGAGGAGGGATTCCACTTTCTCTGAATTAGGAAATTAGAAACCATTAGATTGGCCTTCTATTTAGGTAAGGGGCCATAAATATGTGATGAGCCCTATGTTCAACCAGTTATCAAACCAAAAGTTGATTTGGTTCCCAGTTTCTATATTCCATTTTATACCTTTTGAAGAGAGTCCCAACCATGTAGTAGACTTCTCCAAATGTGTGATGATCCCTGCTTTTGAGATGTATTAAGAGAGATTGCAGGTGCTTGATTGAACATATACTTAGCTACAAGAGTTTGGACCCAAGGGGCTGACTGATTATGGCTATTGAGGAATCTCCATGCAAATCCAGCCAGCAAGGAAGTATTCTGATGTTTAGTAGACTAGATTTGAAGGCCTCCTTTATTTTTAGGTGTTACTACTATGCTCCAATTTTTAAGATGAAGTTTCCTTTTGCTATGACAGCTCCCCTAAAGAAAATTTCTGGATATTTGATAATTTTTTTGAGATATTTTGACAAGTAGCTTGAGGCATTGCATTAGATGAAATGATATAGAAAGTAGGGTGGATTTGATGAGGGTTTCTCTACTTGCTCTAGATAATAGGTTAAATTTCCATCCAGCAAGCGTTGATTCTATGTTAGAGAGAACTTCTTGGTAATTTCTTGTGTTTATTAGGTTTGCATTTGTAGGAAAACCCGATGCTCTGGAAAAACCTAGCTTAGAACAAAATTTCTGGACTAAAGTTTGGTCAATATTTTTTAAAAAAATAGGATTTTAGATTTGTTCTTGTTGATATTCAAGCTAGATTTAGAACTTAAATCTTGTATCACAGAATGAATAATGTGTGCATTTTGGATATCTGCTTTGCCTATTAACAGAATGTCATCAGCAAATAGCAGATGACTGACGGGTAATTGGCTTCCATTGAATTTGAAAGGTTTCTGCAGGCCTTATGGGCCGGTTGTTCACACATTTTTGTTCCTTTTCTTTTTCAGCCCATTTTCTATTACCCTATGATGAGTTGGACAGAGCCTCACAACCCAAATAGGATAAGTTTGTTTTTTAACCCAAGATACCGAACGGGCCGGGCTAGAAACAACCCAATCTCTTCTTGTGTCTTCCCCAGGTGACTTGGCTGTTGGTCTTTTGAGTGAGTCTTCCAGGTTCTGGGCTGTTCTGTTTTAAACGTTTCTTTGATATGGCTTATCTGTTGATTGAGTTTACCTAAGGAACTCTATAAATACTCTCATCCTTCCTATTGCTGATAGATTAGGTGACCAATAACTCTGCCTGTTCTCTGTGAATTCTTCCGTTGCTGCCACTGTTAGTCACCATCCTTGGTTGACTACGTGCTTGGGTAGCTTGCGAAGGAGAGAACCGAGAGTGAGAGATTAGATTATTCTTGTGTGTGAGGCTCATCCATTATTTTGAGGGTTTGATTGAGAATTTGAATTATAGAGCAAAACTGGTTTTCCTCGTCCGTTTTTGGTGTCCGAATAACTATATTCCCTCTTTTACACAGAAATCGGTCGACCCATTTTTTGTGTTGGTGGTCCGGTTTTTAAAACGGACCTCTGGTTTTGTAAGTTTGTTGTCCGATTTTGTCTTTTGCTCAATTTTTGCCTACTCATTCGATTTGTTATCCGATTTTTGCAAGTACTTTGGATTAAAGAAGAATCGACAGTCTGTTTTTCAGACACCTCATCCGATTTTGAAGAGCCATTTTTAAAAGTTGTTATCCAGTTCCATCATCCAGTTATTTGTAATAGATTAGATATTTATATTCTGTTCATTCGCTATTTTTGTAATAGTTTGTAGATGTTTTGTTTATGTAACAGGGCTGATCACCAGTGTACTTTCCCCAAAAGTTTCCATGAAGACTAGGTGCTTTAAGGGGCTTGAAGCTATAAATAGCATATTTTATTTCTTGAATGGAGCTATTTCGGAGATATTTTGCATATCAGAAAAAGATTCGGGATGCTTGAAAGGACAGGTCTGCCAAAACATGAGATGTGAAAATCTCAGGAAAAAAAAAAGAATAATTCATCATATGAGATGAGATACTCTATTGCCTAAATAGCTAATTCCCAACGGAATCTTCAATGGCCAAGAATTTATTTCTCTTTCTTCTAATTTGAGTTGAAAGGTGGAAAGACTTAGTGTCGGAATCTCCTGTGAACTGGTGGATATTTAGTTTTGCAAAGACTCGCCTGCTCTTCTTGATTTTCATTATATATGTCTTATTGTATGGTAATGTATGCATTTAACATTTTTTTTGTTTTGTGCCTGAGATTAAAATCATCAGCTCCCTTGACTAGGGTGGTTTCATACCTTTCAAGAGTGCTTGAATCTACATTCACTGCCCTGGAAAGTCTTAACAAGTAAGGTTTCCCTACTGAACTAGTAAGTTAAAGTCTTCCTAACTTTAATTGTTACTCATTGATCCTATAGATTTTGATGAGATTGTTTTCTTTAGTGTCTTGTCAGTCCATTGCAACTATGATAGATAAAATTAAACTCATTATCGCCTTACTATCCATACTTTCTATCATTTGAACTCTAGTGTTGTGTTTATCTATTGTTGTACGGATCTGATGATATGAGATCCCTATTTACTATTACAACTTTCCCTATTTACTATTACAGATCTGGAAGAAGAAATAAAAAGGAAAGACCTAGTTTATTACAAACTAGTTTCTTCTCCTTCTTCCTTGCCTGAAACAGATCAAAAAACCAATCTTCTCTCTTTGTCCGAAACACCACAAAAGAAGTCAAGACCTACAAAAAGGGGTTCGTAAAGAGGGAAGTAAAGCAGCTCACGGAGCTTACCTGAAATCAGTTGACCGATCTGAGAACCAGACGAGCAGTGAAGAAAAATAGACGAGCATGGCGAGCTCCGTTTTTCTATGAGAGACGATGACGAGCTGCAATGGTGACGGAGATGACCTTTGAGGATGTTGATGGAAGCAGAAGCTTCACAGGAAGCTGATTAAAAATGTCCCTCAGAGGATGGATGACCTCACACAAGAAGACCACTCTCTCTTATTCTCTTTCAGCTCTCTCTACTGCTCACAATGGTGGCAAGAGGTGTAGTTAGACGAGGTCGACTCTCGACGCCGATCGTGAAAGCTGCAAAGCAGCAAATGAAGTTTCTTAAGAGCAAGAGCCGAGGTCGGCTATAAGAAGAGAGGAGAAGAAGAAAATAGAAGGCTTGAGCTACTGTCCAAAATTAAGGCAGTGAATCGGCCCGCACGACATCTTAGCCCAAGAAATTAAGTCCAGTCTTCTTTTTGTGAGGCTAGTCCAAAATCATTGGGAATAATTGGGCTGGGAGAATAAAGATAAAATGTCTGAAAAATGGGCCTAAAATAACTTACAAACTCCACCTTGAACACATTTTCATTGACTTCCCAGCCAGAAAAGACTCAAATGAGTCAACTTTCATCTATATGAAGGAGATCCTTGCAAAAAGCAAACTTATCAATTGTCACAATTTTGGTACCAAAATCAGCAGGATTATCTTTATTACTAACTTTGTCTATATTAAACAAACCATTTGAAACCTTTTCTCTAATGAAATGATACTTAACATTTATGTGTTTAGTTCTTTCATCATAAATAGGATTTTTACACAAATAAAGACAACTTTGACTATTAGTAAATATAGTTGCTTTGGAATGTAAAAGATGTAATTAAGATAAAAGCCCTTGAAGCCAAGTAGCTTCCTTAATTACTTCCGTTAAGCGATGTATTCAGCCTCCGTAGTCGAAAGTGTGACTACAGGCTGCAGCTGCAATTTCCATGAAACACAATTACCCGCAAGGGTAAAAAAATAAGATGTGGTAGACTTTCTACCATCTTTGTCACCTGCAATGTTAGAATCCACATAACAAGCCAGTTCAAACTTTTTAGTCCAGTTGTGATAATGCAAGCCCCTATCAATCGTCCGATTAATATACCTCAACAACCACTTGAGAGCAGCCCAATGATCCCTACCTGGGTTAGACATGAAACGGCTCAACAGGCTTATGGAGTAAGCAATATAAGGTCGGGTTGACATCATGGAATATATGACAGATCCTACGGCCATTCTGTAAGGGATGTTGGCTACATCTTTTTTCTCATTTTCAGTTTCGACATAGGACTTTGAAGAAAGCTGAAAATGGCTCGCAAGAGAGGTACAAAATGACTTGCACGAATGCATAGAAAATTTTGAAACAATTTTTTGCGGGAGGATTAATGGGATACAAATAAAAATCGGTCAGCCCTATCCCTATCTATATTCATAGCAAGGGTTATAGAGGCAGATCCTAAATCCTTCATATCAAACTCTAACTTCAACAAAGATTTCAAATTCACAATCTTATCTTTATGTTTGCAGGCAATCAGCATATCATCAAAATAAAGCAACAAATAAATAGTATTATCAACATCATTACCATAAAAATACAGGCAACTATCATAATTTCTCTTAACAAAACCAGCTTTAAGCATAAAAGAATCAAACCTCTTATACTATTGTCTAGGTGATTGCTTAAGCCCGTACAAGGACTCCTTCAAAAGACATGCCATATGTTCCTTACCTTTCACCTCAAAACCGGGTAGTTGATACATGTAAATGGTTTCTTAAAGTTCACCATGCAAAAAGGAAGCTTTCGCATCTAATTTTTCAAGCTCAAGATCAAAGAAGACAATAATAGCAAGCGGGATCCTAATCGTTTTGTACTTAACGACGGGAGAAAATATTTTCATTAGAATCGATACCTTCAACTTGAGAAAAACTTTTTGCAACCAATCTAGCGTTGAATCGTGGAGGTTCATTAACAGATTCAGGTTCTTTAATTTTGCAAATCCATTTACAGTCTATCAATTTTCGGTTTGGTGGTCTAGGAACAAGCGCCCAAGTTTCATTCTTATGCAAAGAAGACATCTCTTCATTCATAGCATGCATCCACAAAGAGTGATTAGGACTCTTTAAAACATCAGAAAAACACATAGGTTCTTTCTCTTCAACACAAGATGCAGCAGCAAAAGCATAAGAAACAATATACGAATAACCATATCTAACTAGCCCTATTCCTAGACAATTGGTAATCTCTAAGGGCTTGTGCTTATGCCTCAGGATGATCCTCATCATCATCAGAAATTTATGACTCATGCACATCGGTTTTGGGTACACTAGCCAAGATATCCGACTCTTCATTAGTTTTGGATTCATGTGTATGCTCTTGTGAGGGTCTGGAGATGTCCCCCATCTCTACAGGAATGTTCTTGAGTATGAGAATGTTAGTAGAACTTACGGGATTTGTTTTAGCCTTAAGACAAGGCATATCAAGCTCGATGAAGATCACATCTCTACTCACGATTACCCTCACACCCGGCTCACCTTTGAGCCAAACTTTATAACCTTTCACCCCACTAGGATAACTTATGAACAATCTCTTTTTAGACCTAGGGTCTAACTTTCCTTACTTTTAATGTACAAATTTAGCACACCCAAACACTCTCAAGTTGAACACATTTAGTGGTTCACCGGAAAACAACTCCATGGGAGTTTTGAAGTTTATGGCTGATGAAGGAGACCTATTGATAAGGCATACTACTGTACTTACAACCTCTCCCAAAAAAAGTTTAGGAGCACCAGGTGACACTATAAGACACCTAACTTTATCCATAATGGTTCAGTTCATCCTCTCAGCAATACCATTTTGCTGAGGGTTATGCCTAATGATTTTATGATGTACAAATTAACTGAGCTATGGAGGGAACGAACTCCATAAACGAGAGGAATACCTTACTTGATCGATCGATTGATTGGAGCGAGCTATCGCTTTTAATTCATTTTTTGAAAAAGTGGACAAATCATTAAACTTTTTTTTTACAAAACTCCAAACCGTTATCTGTCCTAATAGTTTTTAGTTTATTTCCGATTTAATTTTCGGCAAAAGGTTTCCACTCATTAAACTTTTCAAAAGTTTGATCTTTTATTTTCAAAAGAAACACCTAAACATGCCGAGAAAAATCATCAACAATAGAAAGGAAATATATATTGCCACCAAAAGTGGGTACCTTTTTAGGACCCCATAATCACAGTGCATATAATCAAGAACAGCAGTGGACTTGTGTGTGCAATTGAAAATTTGAGTTTGTACTGTTTGCCAAGAACACGATGATCATAAAAATCTAAAGAATCAATTTTTTCTCCATTCAAAAGATTTTGTTTGTGTAGATAATGCAAACCTTTTTCATAATGTGGCCAATCTGCCGATGCCACAACATAGTTCTTTCAGGGACAATTTTTTAAACCAATGCAGATGATTACAAACAGTTTTTCCAAGCAAAGTGTATAAACCATCTTTCTTAAAACCTTTGAGCATGACTAGTGATCCTTTGCAAACTCGTAAAATCCCATTTTCAGATTTATAAGAATAACCGTATGTATCAAAAACACCAAGGGAGATTAGATTTCGACGAAGGTCGGGTATCTCACTTGGTCAATTTTCTAGTCACACTATCATGCACTTTTATAAAAACATATCCACTGCCCTTGATATCACAAACTTCATTGTTTCCTATAAAAACTTTTCCATGATCAAGGGTTTTAAAATCAGAAAACCAATGCTTGTTTGGAGTCATATGAAAAATGCAACCGGAATCAAGAATCCACTCATTAGAAACTTTAAAGGAAGGTGGGGAAGGAGACACACACAAAACTCATAATACATAGAATTACCATATGATAAAATCGTGGGTTTTGTCAGTTTTATCGCTCCCATTACCTCGATTACGTTGTTTTTCATCCTTGATCCTTTTAAAACACTTAGTTTTCATATGACCATCTTTGCTGCAATAAAAACATTCACTTTGTTCTTATCTCAAGATTTAGACCTCCCTTTACATTTAGAATGGTGACTAAAAGATTCTACTCGGTCAACCCTCCCTCGCACGTAAAGGTTCCCTCCGTTTGATTTGTTTTCTTTTTGCAAATCTAAATCTTTTGATTTCAAAGTGATTTTCACATCAGAAAGAGTCAAATCATCTTTGCCCTACTTGATAGTAGATTTAACATCATTAAAAGACTCAGGCAAAAGGAGTTTAAAAAGATAACAACAACTTTTCATCGAAAATCTTCTCACCAACATTTCGAAGTTCTAAAATGATTTTTTTCAAATCATCAATGTTTTCAGAAAGAGATTTTGACCCGCTCATTTTAAAACCAAAAAGTTGTTCCTTCAAATAAATTTTGTTTGACAAGAACTTTCTCAAATAAAGTTTTTCAAGTTTTGTCCAGAATTCAAAAGTATTGTTCTTCTCATCTATTTTTCTCTTAAAACGTTATCGTTCAAATACAAAGTGAGACAGCTATGTGCATCACCAAGTTTTTCAGCAAGTATTTCACCCTTCCTTGATTCCAGATACTTTCAAGGCTACAAATAGCGGGTGCAATTTTATTTTGGACTAAAACCACTTTCATTTTTCTGCGCCACATTATAAAATTAGATTTGCCATCAAACTTGTCTGTTTCAAGTTTTGGAGCGGATATGATGTATAAAGGCAAATAAGAGTAATCAGAGGCGCGAAGAATAAAAGATAAAATGTTTGTCACAAAAATAGCCCAGATATTTTTCAAAAAATAATACAACAAAAAACAAGTAATATGTAGATAGAGAAAAATAAATCTCATAGCAGATCAACAAATAGCACAGGCTAAGTAACAACCACAAACAGATAACCAACAGGGAAATAAATAAACATAGGCTAAGCAACAACCCCCCAATAGACAAAGGCAGATCTCAACAGTCACGGACAAAGAAAAATATTTTTGCAGTCAACAAGAAAGACACCAAGATACAGATACTTGGAGTCTCAATAGGACTCAAGCATGGCTTGGGTTTTGGTTTTTCAAGAAAAACAAAAATCACAAAAAAAATTGAGATCCGTGACTAGAGATACTAACAGCAATACAATAATGATAATATATATCCAGACAAAAATAAAAACTTTAAAACATAAAGAAAGCCAAAGACAGTAATAGAAGACTTTCCTGAGCCAGATTCACGGAACTCAACAGTTCTCGTAGATCTAGAATGCCAAACCTGAGATGTTTCAAGAAAATCAAACTGACCAAGAGCCTCCAGTATAGCAGCTGCCGACGAGTCACCAGAAGGTTGGAGCTTTTCTGGCTCTGATACCACTGTTGTATGGATCTGGTGATCCGAGATCTCTATTTACTGTTACAACATTCCCTATTTACTAGTACAAATCCGGAAGAAGAAATAAAAAGGAAAGGCCTAGTCTATTACAAACTAGTTTCTTCTCCTTCTTCCTCAGCTAAAATATATAAGAACACTAATCTTCTCCATTCGTCCGAAACACCACAAAAAAAGCCGAGACCTTCAAAAAGGGGTTAGTAAAAAAGGGAAGTAAAGCAGCTCAACGGAGCTTACCTGAAACCGATCGACCGATTGGAGAACCAGACGAGCAGCGAAGAAAAATGGACTAGCATAGCGAGCTCTGTTTTTATGTGCGAGACGATGACGAGCTACAATAGCGATGGTGACGACCTTCGAGGATGTCAACGGCAACGGAAGCTTACAGGAAGCCGATTAAAAATGTCCCTCAGAAGATGGATGACCTCACACAAGAAGACCACTCTCTCTCCTTCTCTTTCAGCTCTCTCTTCTCCTCGTAACGGTGGCCTGAGGCACAGTCAGACGTGGTCGACTCGTGGCATTGGTCGTGAAAGCTGCAAGGCAGCAAATGGAGTTCCTTGAGAGCAAAGGCCGAGGTCGGTTGTAAGAGGACAGGAGAAGAAAAAAATAGAAGGTGTGGGCTGCTGTCCAAAATTAGGGAAGCCAAAAGAGGAAAGAGAGATATTTATAGAAACAGGTCACCTTGGGAGAGCCAGTTCAGCCTGGCCCGCCCGACATCTTGGCCCAAGAAATCAAGCGCAGTCATCTTTTAGTGAGGCCCAGTCCAGAAATCATCATTGGGAACAATTAGGCTGGGAAAATAAAATGTGTGAAAAATGGGCTTAAAATGGCCTACATCTATTATTGACTCTAATAGCCATGTGCATTCTATAAGTGCAACCATTTGGGGCAATGATTTGTTCTTCTTTCTTGAAGGTTCATGTTGTATTTTATATTTTATTCTTCTATTTTCTATGTTTTTGGGTGAAAAATCTTCGATTTTCTATTTATTAAACTTATTTTTGGCCTTACTATCCATACGTTCTGTCATGTTAACTTTGGTTTATTTTTATGTCCATCTGTTAAATTTCTAAAATTGAATGCACAAATAAGAACCTCTCATTCTTTTGTGACTTTTCCCAAAAGTTAAGCTTTTAATTTTACCTTTCTTCTAAAATCATTAATGCATATCACTAGACATAAGAGGTTTCTGCTGAGTTATAGACCATTTTAGTGGCTTGCTGGTTCAAGCAAAGTCTTTTTTTCTTTTCTCCTTTTCTCTTTTCGTCCCTTGTAGAAAAAAGCCAAAATGAAATAATTGATGGGAAATAATGTTCCATATCCATAGCTTATGTCAAGAATAAAGAGCTTCTTTATTTTATTTTGTATACCTCTTCTTTATTTTGAATGTGAAACCTTGACTGCTTGCTTAATGTTCGAATACTATAATTTGGAACATTGAAAATTTTCTTATCATGTTTACTATATCGTAACCCTTCCTAAACTCTAGATGGCGAGAGACTAGGTTTCATATTGAAGTATATCAAACAAGACCCATTTTCTTGGACGTGACAAATATTCTTCTGAGTAGATATTGCCATTCTGATCACAAATGTGTGGTCTTTTACATCTGTTAGTCTCATTTCTAGACACAATAATATATCAATTATTGTCATGACATTTACTCTGATTTGTTCATATTCTGTATTTGTTATAATATGTCAAGTTTGTTAAAGCAGGGAACTCGCTTGCATAAGTGTCTGCTTAACCGTTGGCAGAAATTCACATTTAACCCTAGATATTCACTTGAATACTCGCTTGCATATTACTCGCACTTTCGTTTGGTTCAGAAGTTCTCCATTAAAGTTCCACAAATCGTACATAGTTCTGATTATGATTATGAAGAGTTTTGAAGAATTGAAGAGATGAGTATGGAGGTTTGTAGTTGGATAGTTTGGACTTTTTTTTCTTGTGCAGTAATGATTACTAATTTTGTATTTGTTTATGAAAGAGCATTGGAGAATTGAAGGGATATGAATATGGTTGTCAATTTATGTGGTTGGGCAAGTAACTTGTTTGAATTTAGATATGAAATTAGTAATATTTGGATATCAACAATCAAAAGTATAAACTCACATTTCAACTTGTGTCTCTTCTTTGTATTCAGTTTAATAATTGTTATATATATATATATAACAAAAAAGACCTATTATGACTTTTAAAGTCGTTGTGATAAACAATTACCGTAATGCTCAATGTACCATAATAGTGACATGTCATCAATACGTGAAAATATTAACTAAATGTTATTTTTTGTCTTCAATATATTTATTTTGTTTAAGTTTCATCCTTAATAAATACTTTTATCCTTTTTGATCCTCAACTAATTTACAAATAACTTTTTTTTATCCTTTTGAGTAGATTCTGACAATTTTGACTTGTGACCAATGATATATATTCGTTTATATTAAAATAAAAAGTGCAAAAATCGAAATTTTCACAATTAAAACTCTTTTTTTCTTTTTCTTTTTACTTTAGTTGTGTGAGTTTTTATTTTTATTTTTTTAATACAACCAAAGAGAAATAATTGACCACCAGTAAAATTGCTGGAATTTTTTCAAAAAGGACAAAAAAAGTTACCTGTAAATTAGCTAATAACCAAAAAAGATAAAAATATTTATGACGATTATATCTGAACAAGGTAAATATGTTAGGAACTAAAAATAACATTACTCGAAAATGTTAGAGTAAAGAATATTATTTTGACATATGATACAAAAGTTGGTAGTACAGTTGTATTTTAGGGAGTTAACTTTATATACAACATTTGTAAATCATGTTCGTAAAAAAGATGTCGTAATAGATTTCTTTGTAAGATGTTTGCAAGAAAATATTATAAAATATAATGACATTTTATATAAATGTTTCACAAGATTTGTAACAATAAACATTTATTACAACATTTAATATAAATGTCGATATTACTTTTCAAAATGTTAGAATATATAAATGTATTCCGACATGTATTCAAAACGTGGATGCTTAGATGGCTTTTTATTTTTTAATTTTTAAACGAGATTTGAAAAATTTATCGATATAAAAACGTTGGTGAAGACCGTTTTTATTGTGGTGATTGTTAAAGAACGATAGATAAACACGAGAATTAATCTGTAGTTGATAGCAACACAAATGATGGACTATTCACTTAGAAAAAGTTTATAGAAAAATTATTCCAATTTTATGCTTGAAAGAATAAACTTCAAGAACACTTGACTAAGTATTCTATAACTAAAATGAAAAATAGAAAGTATTGTATAACACACTAATTCTTGCAACTATTATTACGTCCCCCGGGAGAAAACTGTCTTAGAATTTTAGACAAAGTAAATCAGATCAAGGTGGCGAAAATGCTAAAACTTTATTCAAATAGACTTCAGCCATTAATTCATAATCTGGAAATTCAAAGGAGCTGTTTACAAGCAGCATTACCAAAGCCTTAAAATATTTCAACTTACAATCCAAATTGATCCCATCAGTCTTGCGCTACATATGCATCCTTCCATGTCTTTGAATCTATAGAAGTATTGAATGTGGCACGTCTATTCCCTATCATTCTGTAAATATGTTAGAACATAAAGTGCTGTCTAATTGATGCTAAATTTCTCCACTTCCTGCACACTTTATTGTCAAAAGGCATTTTCAATAATTAATGGTGAAAAATAACAACACTAATGTAAAATTTTAATGCAAGAAGGACCCAATTAAATCATATTTTACAGCAAAATTTGAAGCTCAAGCATGAGTTAGATTGAACATTGCATCTTATCAGAACTATGTTCAAAGCTTCATCAATCTATCACTCTAAAAGACATGCAGCATTCACTACGGACCATATTTACATCTAAAATCGATAATCTAGGAAAGTTGTATTTTAAATCTTGCACGCAACAAATAACATATATTAAATCTATGATTTTTTTATTTTAGGGCACGTGTATGTATATATAAATTGGAAGCCCACATGGGAATTCGACGCAATATAAACAAATTTGAGCTCCCATAAATATTATCTCTTTATAGTATTATTCATTAAGTACTTTGTAAATGTTAACGTTTACTCCTCTTTTAAAGAGTCCAAACTAACATAAGATTAAAAATCTCTTATCTAGAATTTCTTATTGCAATCCCAGACATTGGAAACTTATAGGATCATACACTTGGTTTTCATCATCAACCTTTTAGAGATACAAGATGCGGCAAAATATTTGCACCCTGTGGCGTAAAAGAGGGATTTCTTTATTTCGTTCTTAATTTCCAAATGCATTTCAAATTCTAATGTTGATATCTCGTTTGAAGGGGTAATGGTGTTAGTTTCCGAATGATTGAATCAAGAAATGTCGTGAAAATCTATAGAGTTAATCTAAGGTTATTGAGGAGAGTTTTAAATACATATGAGGGAACTTATTAAGGATTAAAATTAAATTATATTATGGTTAGGATTATTATTATTCTGTTTGTTTAGGATTCTTATTCTTATAAATCCTAATCCATGAATACTTAGTTTTTTAGTTTCCTAGTTATAATTGATTTAGGAGTTGTCAATACTTGACAGTTATATAATATAAACTATTTTGCAATAATACACAGAAAACATTGGATTGTTTTCCTCACTGGAAATTTTCATGGTATTAGAGTCAGGTTTAAAGAAGAAGAAGAAAAAAAAAAGTTTTTGCTCGAACAAGAAGAAAGAAGCAGTGAAGGTATGGCCTTCGCCTTTGCCGCTACTCGTCGTTCATCGACCACCTTCACCGCTGCTCACCGTTCATTGTTTTCAACCTTGCGCAGCCCAATTTGCACGCACTGTTATCGAAGCAAACATGATGTGAACAGTTGTTTCTAGCTGATGGGCTACCCGAAATGGTGGCTCAAGAACATCGCCGGCAACCACAGACCTCCGTTCAGTCATGACGGCCTTGGAAAGACAATAGGATGGCAAATCTCGAGGTCGGGCACTTCTTGGCCACGCAATAGGCACCAGCAGAATGCAGTTGCACCAAACGCTAGGAGAGAGAAAGAACGAAGTTTGGACCCATGCAACAGCTCGGCGAGGAGACAGCAGAACGCAGCTGCACCAGACACCGAGAGAGAAAGAACGAAGCTTGGGCCAACGCAATAGCTCACAAACCAGAAATGGCTAGAATTGACGGCGTGAATAGCAGCTTCAGCAACCATGGCGTGAACAGCAGCTTCAGCAACTACCATGGTGTGACCTTCATAGCAGAAGGTTCCAGAACCTTCCAAGATTAACAAGTACACAATGGTCAAAATTGTTGACCATTAAAAATAACACAAATGCCACTCCATCTAAAAATTTATCTGGTACGAAAAATTTATGGATTTTGGACTCAGAATGCTCTCACCATATGACTGGTAGAAAAGTTTTTTTTTTGAGGAATTTGAATAATCTTTATCCATATACTATTAGTTTGCTTAATGGCACTAAGGCAATTGCTTTGCAAGAAGGAGAGTTTTTTTTTTAAATCCAAGACTCAAACTCCACAGTGTGTTGTTAGTCCTGAGCTTAAATGCAATTTAATTTCCGTGTCTCAATTGGCACGAGATTCTAATTATTTTATAACTCTCTCTAATAATTTTTGTACTATACAGGACCGTATCTCGATGAGGCCAATTGGAGTGGGTGAGCAAAGGAATGAGATTTTCTTCTACAAACCGTTGCAATTATCAGTTTCATATGCTTTTTCTAGTGATGTTCTTGATTCTAGCACATTATAGCATATCCGATTGGGCCATCCTTTGGATTTTGTGGTGAATAATTTCTTGGGACATTCTAAAGACTCTAGAACTGGATATGCACCTTGCAATATTTGTCTACGTGCTAAACAGACTCGTGACTATTTTCCTTTAAGTATAAATTAGGCGTCTCAGACTTTCGATTTAATGCATTGTGATTTCTAGGGACCAAACAAAAATGTGTCTACCATAGACGCATCTTATTTTCTTTCTATATTAGATGATTATTCTAGGGCAGTTTGGATATATTTGATCTTAGAGAAAAGCGAACTTGCATCCACTTTAAAAGATTACTTTCCCAATTTGGCAAAACCGTAAAGACAATCCGGAGTGATAATGGTACGTAATTTATTTGTCTAAAGTCATATTTTTCCGCCAATGGCATGATACATCAGACCACCATCACTGGGACCCCGCAATAAAACAGCAGGGTCGAACTGAAGCATCGTCATATTCTAAATGTCGCTCGTGCCTTGCGGTTTCAAGCTAACCTGCCATAAAATTTTGGGAGAATGTGTTCTGACAAACGGATATTTATCAATCACACACCCTCTTCATTGTTACATGGAAAAACGCCTTATGAGCTGCTATATAGAAAAAGCCATCTTATTCTCACATTAAAAGTTTTTGTTATTTAGCTTACGTCCATGATCATGACCTACCTAAAGATAAATTCCGAGCCCGAAGTAGAATGTGTGTCTTCCTCGGATATCCTTCTAACAAGAAAGGTTGGCGATTTTATGACTTACAAAAGGAGAAAATCATTTTTTCCAGAGATGTGATCTTTGATGAGTCCAAGTTTCCATACAAAAAAAATTTAGACACCCCACAATATAATCCGGATTTTGCACAATTTTAAAATTTTGGATAACAAATTTTGGGCTCACCAGAAAGCGTGAGTGAATTTTTCCATACCCATGCCTACAAAGACAACAGCACAGCACCTCCATGCCCTGGACCAGCAGCAGCCAGCCCTACCAAACACTCTGCAGCCCAGAAGCAACCCGCAGCCCAGACCCAACAAGTCTCCAGTTGTGCAGCCCATTCCAAACTGCCCAGTCCAACCTGCGTGGCCCAACAAGTCCTACCCGATCCAGCAACAGACGCTCAACCCAGACACACAGCCCAGCGCAGTGCGTCTGGCCCAGCCGCATCTGCTTAAGTCGCGCAGCCCAATCTGCTTGTGTTTGGCCTAGCCACTTCAGTCCACCTCGATCCAGATGCGTCTGGCCCAACCGTGTCACCTCTCGCAGCCCAAACTTCTCTGCCTAGTCTAACAGCGTCAAGTTCCAACCCAGAAAATAAAAATGCTCCAGCGGATTCAGCCATATGCCCAGAAAATAAAAATATTGGCACAGCAGCACCTACCAGTGAACCCACAGAGTTAATTGGTACGAGAAAAAGTACTCGCATTAAAAGAATTCTTGCTTAACTCCGAGATTTTGACTGCAATATTATATGGAAGTCCTCTATATCCCATTCCTCCTCTGCTCTCTCACCCTCTTCAGACCTCACAGGTACGTCCTTTTATCCTATAACACATTTTGTGGATTATAACAAATTTTCTCCCTCGCATAGGCACTTTTTAGCATTTGTTGCACAGAAACGGAACCTACCACAGACTCTGAGACTGTCTCTAATTCTAAATGGCACAGTGCAATATAACAAGAAATTGATGCCCTAGAAAATAATGATACATGGACTTTGACATCCTTCCCCCGACAAACGTGCTCTTGGAAGTAAATGAATTTATCACATTAAATATAAAGCGAATGGTACTATCGAGCGATACAAGGCCCACTTGGTGATTCTGGGCAACAAACAGACGGCAGGCATGGATTTTACAAACACTTTTGCCCATGTTGCTAAAATGGTTACTGTTCGAACCTTATTTTCTGTTGCTACTGCTCAAAACTGGCCTATTCATCATATGAATCTCCACAATGCGTTTCTATATGGAGATTTATAGGAAGAAGTCTATATGCGTCCCCCACCTGGTTTTCGTCTTTCTTTTCGCGAACAGGTTCGTCTTCTGAAGAAATCTTTGTACGACCTTCGACAAGCTCCTCGGTGTTGGCTTTTCAAGCTGACTGCTACTCTTCGTAAGTGTGACTTTTCCCAGTCTTATGCGGATTATTCGCTCTTTACATACTCAAAGGATAATGTTTTTTGTGTGTTCTCATTTATGTGGACGATTTATTAATTACTGGTAATTCACTACCCTCTATAAATGCATTCAAAGCTTCCTTGAATACCTGCGTTCACATGAAGGATTTAGGTCCTCTAAAATATTTTTTTGGCATTGAAATTGCAAGAAATCCGTCGGGTTTATTTTTGTGCTAACGAAAGTACACTTTGGAAATTCTCTCTGAAACTTGATTATTAGGGGCCAAACCGGTTTCTACTCCTATTGAACCAAATCATTAGTGGGCCAAAGCTACTAGCTCTTATTTTGATAACCCATAATGGTACCACAAACTCATTGGCAAGCTGATCTATCTTACCCTTACGACTTGAGCTCACTTGCTCTATTCATACGCTCGCTTAGTTTATGCACGCTCCTCACTGTGCTCATTGGGACGCGACTATTAGGGTCGTTCGATATCTCAAGGGTAGTCCTGGCCGTGGTATTCTTCTTCAATCTAATTCTCCTCTTTTACTGACCGCATATTGTGACTCCGATTAGGCCACCTGCCCCATTACTCGGCGTTCTGTTATCGGTTATTTTATTTCACTCGGTGGTTCTTCTATTTCCTGAAAAACAAAGAAACAATATACTGTTTCTCGCTCTTCTACCGAAGCTAAATATCGCTCCATGGCAATCACTTTATGTGAATTAAAATGGTTATCTAGCCTCCTTTGTGATTTCATGTGCCTATCACGCGCCCCATTCCATTACATTGTGATAATCAAGTTGCACTTCACATCGCAGAAAATCTTGTTTTCCATGAACGTACTAAACATATTGAAATTTATTGTCACTTTGTCCGAGATGCATTTCAAGCCAGATTTATTTCTCCTTATTAAATTCGCCACGAACTTCAACTGGCCGATATTCTCACTAACGCTCTTTATCCTACTCATTTTCATCATTTAGCTTCCAAGTTGGGCATTTCAGACCTTCACGCTCCAACTTGAGTGGGAGTATTAAGGATTAAGATTAAATTATATTATGGTTAGGATTATTATTATTCTATTTGTTTAGGAATCTTATTCTTATAAATCCTAATCCATGTATATTTAGTTTCTTAGTTTCATAGCTATAATTGATTTAGGAGTTGTCAATACTTTATAATTATATAATGTAAACTATTTTGCAATGATACACAGAAAACATTGGATTGTTTTCTCCACTGGAAACTTTCAAAACTAAAACTTAGATATCTAATGCTTAGTTTTCATATTGGGCTCTTTACTCAAACTAAGATATCTAGAGCTTAGATTTTTTTTAAGGATGTAATAAGGAACTTACAACCCATTAAAATGTGTACTTTTAGTTGCAAATTTGGGAAAAAGAATCAAATCATTAGCTACGACTTTTGAATTAGCATCCATGAATTATGTACCTTCTAAATTGTACCAATGTATTACAAGTAATTTTAAATAAACTTAAAAACCTACAAAATTCTATCTTAAAAACAGAGTCCTTGGTTTTTTAGACGAATAGAAAACCTTTTTTATTCCTTCTCAAACTATCTTCCTTGTGTAGTCTTATTCACTTGAGCTATCGGACTGTTTTTTTATATGTTAATACAGGTAATCTAGTATAAATTGTTATCTGTTGATACATGTAATCTAGTATAAATTGTTTTCTTTTAACATCCAAATTAATGACTTATTAGTTTTTCTATTATAGTGAACATTTCTAGATTACACTCGTTAGACCTATTTTTTAAGCCTATTCTAGTTTTGTCACAAGAGTAAAAATTTTCATCCAAGGCAAATCTATCAAAGAGGGGACTTATTGCAATTTTTTATACTTTATTTGTTTTGCAGTAAGTTTATATCAAGATTTTTAATTGTTTTTTTGGCAATTCCATAGTATATAACTTCTAATGTAACAATGAACTAAGAAAAGTTGGTACATTCATTTTTAAGATTATGTTTATTCTTATTCGTACTTTTTCCCAATTATTTTTCTAGATGTATTAAAAATATAAATTTTCCTTTTATGTGATTAGCAATAAAAATATATATTTATTTTATTTTAATATTCTAAGTTTTTTTTCTCTCGTGCACTTGTGTGCTCGTTCGTATTACAAAATGTAATCTCAAATTTACAAACGGCTTTTTTCTTCATTTCACTTTAAATTAGCGCTTTGCCACCCTCACAGGTATAGTAGGTTCTCCTTCTACAAACAATTGATTGGTCTTTTGTCCTTCGTTGGTTCCAATCTAGGAAAATCCGTGACGTGAAATAATGCAATATTGTTGCATCAATAAGTTTGATAGGATAAAAAACATTCGTCATAGCAATGCTTGACACAAATGGTATGGCTGACGAGGCATACCAGTGTTTTTTTCAAAGCAATTGTTGTCGTCATCTCTATTGATACGAGCTCCCTTCACCTTGCAGAAGACCCTTATAAATGCCTAAGATGATATGATTGAGGATCTTCAATGTAATTCAAATCTTCATATCCATCTCCCAATGACCTTGCCTTCAATAGGACTTGATCTTCTTCAATAACACCCACCTATAATTCAACCCAAACTATGAATTAAATGCACATGAAGAGCATCTTATCTCAATTGCTAATCATACAAAGTGACTGGATAGCCTTACCCACTCAGATCAATTGAAGAAGACCTAAGCTCTAAGACAAATCACAAAGATATGATATTATAGAATTAGGAATTATGATCAAATTAAGAATATGTGGATCAATCCAATCAAAGTATTCAAATAAAATCAATCTAAAAATGATCAAACCCTAGACGAAGTTCCAGGAGAAAGCGTCACAATTTAAGAACCCTAAGAGAAAACTGTCAAATTTCATATATAATTCATCTTCAACTTAATTACATGAAGAGGCGTAATAGGATATTTATAGAGAAATCCTACTACTCTTCCTAAAATCGATTGGAATATTAAAAACCTAATTACCCTTGAATAAAGTTTAATTACAAATTTGGAGATAAAGAAACCAATAATTAATTCAAAAATATAAGAATTGACCAAAAATAAGTTGTAGTCTTAACCCGGCCATGTCCGGCTACTTAACCTTCAGAACATGCCATTCTAACTAGAGGCCTACTGGGGACGGTAGGATAGGAGTCTACTGTTGCCGGTAGGCTCTGTTTTAGCCTTTCTGTTGTGATTTTGCATCTCCTTGGTTATTGGCTTTGTTTGACCTTCAAAACGTTCAAACTGATTCTTCGTATCTTTAGCAAACTTATTACAAATGTATTTTTCAAATGAACAATGCTATGATCACTATTGCTAAAGCACTCAAGAACTAGACAAGTAAGTCCAATGGTCATGTAAATAACAAGAAGAGCAAGATGTCTATGACTTCTTCGAAAGGTCTATGATATGCAAAGGTTCTATGAGCAAAGAAGTTCAAGATAAGATGGATCAAGGAAGGACTATGCAAGAAACATTTAAAGTTTACAAGACTTCTTCCAAGGAAAGCATAAGTTAAAGCATAGAAATCTTGTAAATGATACATATTGACAACATATTCCACAATGCCCTTGAAAGGGCAATGAAATTGGAAACTCAAAGTTGGTAAAGCTTTCAAGGTTAAAAAAACATAAAGATTTGACAACACTTGAAATTCTAATGAAGAAGTCTTCCTTCAAAACCTTGAGAGAAAAAGTTTGAAATGTGGTTCCTGAGAAACAACTACTTTGACATTCTTTCAAAAAGATGGAAAATATCAATATTCTTGAAAGGCAAACGGTAATAAAAGATTGCATTTATTTTAAGCTTAAGAGAATCAAAAGTTTTAAATATAAAAGAGTGGTGATACTCAAAATGCACCTTCGAAATGAAATCAAGAACTTTTGAGAATGAAGCATAAACTATAGAATTCAAAAGTGCCATCGTTTCACAATTGAAACAAAGAAAAGTAGATGACGAATTTAAAATGAAGCTTATTAGGAACAACTCTCTTGAAAAATCTTCAAAGAGAAGATTGATATCAACATCCTTAAAAGGAAGATGATAATAAAAAGGAGTATCACTACCAAACTGAAAAATTAAATCAAGAAAGTCATAAGTCTAAAATGTCTCTTCTTTAAAAGGGTAGTGATATTGGAAATGTACCTTGAAAATATATTCAAAAGCATATGGAAATGAAGAATAGACTTTATATTTCACTAATTCAAACACTTCAAATTTGTGATAAGGAAAAGTAGACATAAAGTTTCTATATTACAAGATTTTCTACTTTCCTCTTTTAAAACAATTTCCTTCAAGAACTCTTTTAAATATAGATGATAGAACTAAGTCCCAGCATATCCATATTTCAAAAATGTTATCCAAGAGTCCTTCCAAAAACTAACAATTGAAATGAACAATTTCCAACACCACTCCTTAAAAGATAGTTGGTAAGAAAGATGCTTGTCAATGAAAACTTTCCAAGATAGTTCAAAAGAATCATTTCTCACATTAACTTTAAAAAACTCACGAAGAATAGCTTTAAACACTTCAAATCCAATTTCTGCCTTGGCTTAAAAATCTTTTAATAATAAAAATTTCTTAAAATGCACATGATAGAATTTAAAGCCCTGGTCATTTCCAATCAAAGTATTCAAAGAATGATTCTCATTTGAAAGCTCATGTTTGTTACAAGAAAATGCAATTTCTTCATTCAAAAAGGTCTCAAGTTGATTATGAAGAGTAAAACCATTGACATTCCTTATTAAAACACTAAGAAAAAGTAAAACATAGTCACATTGCTTAACATACTTTCCTATAGACTTATCATGAAGAACATCAAATAAGGTACATTTAAGCTCAAAACCAACATTGTCAGGATAACAAGAGGAAGCATCATTTGACATACCAAAACCATAGTAAGAAGGATCAAATTTATCATCACTATGCATCAATGGATCCTCAAGAGAAGCACGGGAAGAAAGACATTTAAAAGTACAAGGCACGACAAGAAAGAGAACATCGCCAAAAGAGATAACACATACATCTCTAATTATGCTCATATGAGAAACGTAAGATGCTAGAAACAACTTTAATTCCTCATAAGCAACTTATGAAATAAATGACAAGGGTTAAGAATAGAGCTCATTGATGAATTTTCATGCCATTGAAATAGCTCTTTTCCAACTATCTATGCTTGGTCTTCCCTCTTCATGGTGTGGTTCCTTCAAGACTTTGATGTCCAAGTGCTAGGATGTTCAAGAGAATTCTTATAAAAAAGTATGTGCAAAAGAATTCAATTTAGTTCCCTTGAGAAATATCAAAACATAAATAAGAAGTAGGATCAAAGAAGCTTATTTTGTTTATATTGTAGTCCAATCTCCCTTCATTCTCCAAGTTTTGTGTCAAAAAATTCTGCTCACATGAAGAATCATTAACAAGAATAGAGTTAGTTTGGTTAGTAAAAATACTCACTACCTTATACTTGTCAAGTGCAACTACTTTTTTCTTTTGCTCTTTTTGTATACTCTCTTATTTTTCAATAAAGCACTCATTCTGTTATGTACTCTCACTTTTCTGAACCTCATACTCTTTCTCTTTCGAACCCTCATCTTTTTCTAACTTCTCACATAAAGTAGAAATGGAATAAAAGTAACATGAATTTTCGCTCAAGCTCTCTTTTTCTTCCACTCTTTCTTTTTCTTTTAACTCATTGTACTTTTCTTTTTCAATACTCTTTTCCTTCCTGATATCATAAGAATCTTCATTAGATATCTCCTTCTCAACATGTGTTTCAACGCTCTTTTCAATTTTAGCTTGTGGAAGCTCCTTTATTCTTAGAAGTTCATCAACTATTAGTGGTGTCAAGTGTTCTACCTTCTCCTTCAGATGGCATGGAAAGTTGTGTATCTTCACATCCTTCAGCTTTCATGAAGCTCCTTTCCTTTTTCTCAGGTTCAAACATTAATCTTATCCATTCTTTCTACTTATTTTGTTCTTCATAAACTTGGTGTGGCGCCAAAGAATTAAGAGTGAATCTCTTGCCATTGGTGACGTTGAAAACATTCTTCTTCCTATTGTATATAGCTTTCTTATCGTATAGCCATGGACTTCCAGATAACAAATGGCCCACTTGCATGGGTAATACATCACATAACACATCATCATTATAATATCCTACAAAAATAGACACCCGCGCTTGCTTGGTAACTTTTTATCTTAATACAATCATTTGACCAATGACATATATAAGGATTAGGATGTTCAAGAAGTGGCAAATTCAACTTTTAACGAGGTAAGTGTTAGTATATGCCCTAAGACCAATTGACTCAAATTTATGATTTATGAAGTATCTATTTTTGAATTGTATTTTATGCTCTTGGTCATCAAGTATGTGACTTGATAGTAAAACCCTTATAGCTAATAAAATACTATTCTTATTTGTCCCTAGTTTATTACATCTTGTAAACTAGTGTGAAGTTGATTGATGGTCAAGTTTTACTGATCATGAATATGAGATATAAAATCAATTCATAAATACATATTGAGAATATTGTATTGGACATGACCCAAAGTGAAGAAGAAATATTGCATGGGTTTAAGTTATAAATATTTCTTCTCAGTTTTATATTTGGTGTCATTCGACCTAATTTTTCTAATGTTTCTTGCATGGGGAGAAAAATATTTTTGACATAGTCAAACATCACTTTTAATTAGGTGATCATTATGATTATTGGTTGGCTTATTTTCTCGTCATGGCTTCAATATTAGAGATAGTGAAGGGGATTTGTCCCTCTCTTTTTAGAGAGAGATATCCATGGGCCCCTTGATAAGGAAGACTGGAAAATATGCATGGCCATGCTCAAATAAGTATTAATAAGGTGTTATTAATATTATTTGTTGGAACAGTCTGCCTGGTGATCAAGTAAATGGTTAATTAAGTTTTATAAGGATGACTTGATCCATGCCTTATACTTAATTAGGATATCGTGTGACAAAATGACTAAATATTAAATCTGATGCTAGGTTATTATTACATTTACTTAACTTGGGTAAGCATAATGTCTTGCTGGAGGCCGCTTATGTTTTGTGAATAAATGATAAGGACATTTTTCATTCACTGCCAACGTTAAGTGAACCTACAGGGTCACACGCATAGACGATCTTGTGAGCATAATGTCCACGTTCAATGTATCTAGATTGTGTCCAGATTCATTGAACGTATACAAAAGGGGAATCAGATTCCATATTGTATTTTCTGGTAGGTTAGTAAGTAATTAATTTTATTTAATAGAATAAATAAAATTAATTACTTAATATTACTCATCCAACCGTTGGATGATTATAGGAATAGACGGACGAGATTAAACTGTCATTAGATGACAGTTAGGGTTTTGATATTGATAGCTATAAAAGGTTATGTTAACCTTTTCTTGGTGGCCGTCCTTTATCTGAATAAAGAAAAACAAAACCCTAAACCTTAGAACGACGATATAGTATCTAGCCTCCTCTCTCCGAAATATGACCGATTACCAGATAGTCAGGATCAGTTCTGAACAGTTTTCAGAACACAGAACGGGCTAGCATCCCGATCGCTTGCAGAGGAGTTCGTCGCGTGGATACCAGTAGAGGGCGAAGCGTACAAAGCAGCACCTCCACAACGAACAATCAAAACATTGAGGTAATTTCTATCCAATCGGTTTTTCTAGTATGTGCAGATCCTGTTGGTGGTCTTCCGTAGTTTTATTTTACTTTGTTTTTGCCTACGGATTCCAACAGTAAGTACTAGCCATATTAACACAACAAACTTCATCAACAACAACATTAGTAAGTTTATCTTGAACTTTGCATTTAGTATGAACAACATGCTCATGTTCATTTTCCCTCCCATAGACATTTTCATCAATCAAGCTCTCATGGTAAACTCCTCTACCATAACTATGATCTCCAAAGTCATAACAATCATGAGCTACTTTATAACAACCATAAGGACTATGCTCAACATATTTAGCATTAACTCTTTCATAACCCCATAATCATCATAAGAAGAATGCCCAAAAAATTTAGCATAAGAAGAGAAGTTACCAACTCCATTATGTCTTTTAGGAGTAAAGTTTCCCTAAGCATCATTTGTTGGAATCCGTAGGCAAAAACAAAGTAAAATAAAACTACGGAAATCCACCAACAGGATCTGCACATACTAGAAAAACCGATTGGATAGAAATTACCTCAATGTTTTGATTGTTCGTTGTGGAGGCGCTGCTTTGTACGCTTCGCCCTCTACTGGTATCCACGCGACGAACTCCTCTGCAAGCGATCGGAATGCTAGCCCCTTCTGCGTTATGAAAACTGTTTAGAACTGATCCTGACTATCTGGTAATCGGTCATATTTCGGAGAGAGGAGGGTAGATACTATATCGCCGTTCTAGGGTTTAGGGTTTTGTTTTTCTTTATTCAGATAAAAGACGGCCACCTAGAAAAGGTTAACCTTTTCTAGCTGTCAATATCAAAACCCTAACTGTCATCTAATGACAGTTTAATCTCGTCCGTCTATTCCTATAATCATCCAACGGTTGGATGAGTAATATTAAGTAATTAATTTCATTTATTCTATTAAATAAAATTAATTACTTATTAACCTACCAGAAAATACAATATGTTATCTGATTCCCCTTTTGTATACGTTCAACGAATCTGGACACAATCTAGATACATTGAACGTGGACATTATGCTCACAAGATCGTCTATGCGTGTGACCCTGTAGGTTCACTTAACGTTGGCAGTGAATGAAAAATGTCCTAGACATTTATTCACAAAACATAAGCGGCCTCTAGCAAGACATTATGCTTACCCAAGTTAAGTAAATGTAATAATAACCTAGCATCAGATTTAATATTTAGTTCTTTTGTCACACGATATCCTAATTAAGTATAAGGCATGGATCAAGTCATCCTTATAAAACTTAATTAACCATTTACTTGATCACCAGGCAGACTGTTCCAACAAATAATATTAATAACACCTTATTAATACTTATTTGAGCATGGCCATGCATATTTTCCAGTCTTCCTTATCAAGGAGCCCGTGGATATCTCTCTCTAAAAAGAGAGGGACAAATTCCTTTCACTATCTCCAATATTCAAGCCATGACGAGAAAATAAGCCAACCGTTAATCATAATGATCACCTAATTAAAAGTGATGTTTGACTATGTCAAAACATATTTTTCTCCCCATGCAAGAAACATTAGAAACATTCGGTCGAACGACACCAAATATAAAACTGAGAAGAAATACTTATAACTTAAACCCATGCAATATTTCTTCTTCACTTTGGGTCATGTCCAATACAATATTCTCAATATGTATTTATGAATTGATTTTATATCTCATATTCATGATCAGTAAAACTTGACCATCAATCAACTTCACACTGGTTTACAAGATGTAATATACTAGGGACAAATAAGAATAATATTTTACTAGCCATAATTATTTTACTATCAAGTCACATACTTGATGACCAAGAGCATAAAATACAATTAAAAAATATATGCTTCATAAATCATAAATGTGAGTCAATTGGTCTTAGGGCATATACTAACAATCTCCCACTCGCCCTACCACCAATTTTACATGACTCTCAAACCCATTGACCTAGTATGACTCTAATGCTTAAGTTGTGGGAGTGGCTTTGTCAATGGATCTGTGACATTGTCATTGGTGTCTACTTTGCAAATTTTAACATCTCCACGCTCAATAATTTCTCGAATGAGATAGAAACGCCCGAGAATATGTTTGGATCGTGGATGAGATCTAGGTTCCTTAGCTTGTGCAATGGCTCCTGTATTATCACAATATAGGTCCACTGGGTTCACAATGCTAGGAATTACACCTAGTTCTGTGATGAGCTTTCTGATCCAAACTGTCTCCTTGGCTGCATCAGAAGCAGCCACATACTCAGCCTCTGTAGTAGAATCGGCCACGGTATCTTGCTTTGAACTCTTCTAGCTCACAGCACCTCCATTCAAACAAAACACATATCCAGATTGCGATCTAAAATCATCTACATTAGTCTGAAAGCTAGCATCCGTGTAACCATTTACAACAAGCTCTCCTTCCTGACCTCCGTAGATCAAAAACATCTCTTTAGTCCTTCTTAAGTACTTGAGAATGTTTTTTACTGTAGTCCAATGCGGTTCACTAGGATTTGACTGGAATCTGCTAGTCATGCTTAATGCATACGAGACATCTAGGCGAGTGCATAACATGGCGTACATGATAGATCCAATTGCGGAAGCGTAAGGAATCTTACTCATGCGTTCTGTATCCTCCCTTGTGGTAGGACTTTGAGACTTACTGAGTTTAATGCCATGTGACATTGGCAAGAATCCTCTCTTAGAATCTTGCATACTGAACCTTTTCAGTACCTTGTTAATGTATCCACTCTGACTTAGGCCAATAAGCTTGTTAGATCTATGTCGATAGATCCTAATGCCTAGAATATAGGCCGCTTCGCCTAAATCTTTCATTGAAAAACACTTCCCCAACCAAGTTTTTACACTTTGCAAAGTGGGGATATCATTCCCAATTAACAAGATGTCATCGACATACAGTACTAAAAAGACTACTGCATTTTCTGTAACCGTTTTGTAGACACAAGGTTCATCCTCATTCTTGATGAAATTGAATTCTTTAATTACTTTATCAAAACGAAGATTCCAACTTCGAGATGCTTGCTTCAAGCCATAAATGGATCTTTGAAGTTTACACACTTTACTAGAATTCGAAGGATGAATAAAACCTTTAGGCTGTGTCATATACACATCCTCCAGTAGATTTCCATTAAGAAAAGCAGTTTTAACATCCATTTGCCATATTTCATAATCATAATATGCTGCAATGGCAAGTAGAATTCTAATTGACTTAAGCATTACAACTGGAGAAAAGGTTTCATCATAGTCTATACCATGAGTTTGTGTATACCCATTTGCTACCAATCGAGCTTTGTAAGTGTGCACATTGCCATCCATGTCAGTTTTCTTTTTGAAAACCCATTTACACCCTATGGTCTTGCAACCTTCAGGTGGATCAATCAAAGTCCAAACTTGATTATCATGCATGGATTGCATTTCTGATTTCATAGCCTCTAGCCATTTGCTAGATTCAGGACTATGAATAGCATCTTGGTAGGAATTAGGTTCACCTTGATCAATAAGATCAATATTATGATCCTCAGTCACAAGAAATCCATATCTCCCGTGGTATCCGAGAAATCCTACTAGACCTTCTTGGCCCTTGTGACAAAGGTTCGAGGCTCGGTATGAATACGTGAGTCCAGTCGAGTATCCATACTCGGTTCGAAAATGGTCTGCTTTGTCCTTGAGCTTCTTCAAGATGGATTCTACTCCCACTGACTCTTTTGGAAACGAATTCCCTTTCAAGGAAAATTCCGTTCCGAGCAACAAACACTTTGTTTTCGGATGGAAGATAAAAGTAGTATCCTTTAGTTTGCTTAGGATATCCCACAAACAGACACTTATCAGATTTGGGTGCTAGTTTTTCAGATAATGATCGCTTCACATAAGCATCACATCCCCAAAATTTGAGAAATGCTAAACTAGGTTGTTTCCCGGTCCATATCTCATATGGTGTCTTACGAAACGACTTTAGATGGAACTCTATTTAATATGAATGCAGCAGTTTCTAGAGCATAACCCCAAAAAGAAATTGGAAGATCTGTTTGACTCATCATAGATCGAACCATATCCAATAGAGTTCGATTTCTGCGTTCAGACACACCATTCCATTGTGGTGTTCCTGGAGGAGTTAATTGTGATAATATCCCATAATTTTTTAGATGTTCGTCAAAACTCTTGGCCTAAGTATTCACCACCTCGATCTGATCGAAGTAATTTGATACTCCTTCCAAGTTGATTCTGTACTTCATTTTGAAATTCCTTAAACTTTTGAAGGGAATCAGATTTATGTTTCATTAGATAGACATAACCATATCTACTGAAATCATCCGTGAATGTAATGAAATACGAAAACCTCCTCTCAGCTTGTGTGTTCATTGGCCCACATACATCAGTTTGTATGAGTTCCAATAAATCGGTAGCCCTTTCACTTTGCCCTGTAAATGGACTTTTAGTCATTTTTCCCAATAAACAAGAATCACATTTTTCATAAGAATCAAGGTCGAATTAAGATAAAAGTCCATCTTGATGGAGTTTTGATATGCGTTTCTCATTTATATGGCCCAAACGACAATGCCAGAAGTAAGTTTGATTTAAATCATTAGATTTAAATTTCTTTGTATTTATGTTATAGATGGGCTTACTAATGGAATCATGTAAGTTAAGAATGTAAAGTCCATTACATAAATAGGCATCCCCATAGAAAATACCATTTTTATAAATAGAACTTTTACCATTCTTAGTATTAAACTCAAAACCACCAATATCCAAACAAGAAACTGAAATGATGTTCCTACTCATAGCAGGAACATAATAACAATCTTTAAGTTCAATTATAAGCTCAGTAGGCAAAAGTAAATCAAATGTCCCTATGGCTACAGCAGCAACTTTTGCTCCATTTGCAACTCGTAGTTCCACCTCTCCCTTTGCCAAAGATCTACTCCTTTTGAGTACCTGCATATTTACACAAATGTGAGCTCCACATCCGGTATCTAATGCCCATGAAGTAGGAGTAGACATATTAATTTCTATAACGAAAATACCTGAAGCGGCAGTCTCACTGGCCTTTTGCTTCTTCTTTTCTTCCAAGTAGAACTTGTAATTCCTCTTCCAATGACCAGGTTCATTGCAGTGGAAGCAAGTCCCTTTCTTTGGTGGTTTAACCTTGGGCTTGGGCTTCTGCTTGCCTTTACCCTTTTTTGCCATATCCTTTCCCTTTCCCTTTCCCTTGTTCTTCTTGAGCGCCCTTCGAACCATCGGAACATTAGGGAGTAGACTTCCTAATGTTTTGTTCGACTCGCTTGAGCATCCCGTGCAATTCATTTATGGACTTTTCCATATTATGCATATTGAAGTTCATGACAAACTGATCATAGTCAGAGGTCAAAGAGGCCAAGATCATATCAGTAGCCAAGTCGTGACTTACAGGTGCTCCAAGTTTTTCAAGCTGATCAAAATACCCTTTCATCTTAAGGACATGAGCACTAATTGAAGTGCCAGGGGTCATTTTGCAACTATTCAACGCCTTAGTTGTAAGATATCTCTCTTGACGTGCCTGCTCTTGGAACATTTCCTTGAGCTGTTTTATCATCTCATAAGCCTCAACTTCCTCGAATTGCTTTTGCAACTCAGATTCCATCGTAGCCAACATGAGACATGTCACATCGTTAGAATCATCCTTGTGCTTACTACAAGTATCCTTTTCGACTCTGGGGGCATTGTTAGCTGGTTGATTAGGGATAGGGTTCTCAAGTACATACAACTTTTTTTCTTGTTTAAGGACAATCCTTAAATTTCGTGCCCAATCAAGAAAGTTAGTCCCACTAAGCTTATTCTTTTCAAGCACGGATCGCAACGATTTGTTGGAATTGTTTGAGGCCATTATCTGCATAGAATTTGCAAAGTAAAATTAAATAAATGAAGTATTAAATTTTCCCTGAAATATTCAACACTTGATATAAATCATGGGTATAAAATTCATTTTATTCTAATCATAAGTAAGCTTTGGCTTAACACCCATAATTAGAGAAAAATATATTAATGGGATTTACGTCAACATGTACCGGCAAAATCCCATATGATGTCCTAGGCTCAAAGCCGTTTTGATAGCCTAGTTAAGCCAAACCATTTCAAGCGTATGGAAATCTCCATTTTCCATCTTCCCCTACTTAGGTAACCATTTATCTCTTGCTTTGGCAATAAGATAAAATGATTATCTAAGCATGGAGAAGTGCTTATGATCATGGAGAAGTGCTTATGATCATGGAATTCTATAATTCAATTTACTCTGATTATTACACTAATCAGAAACCTTACTATAAGGCCGATTGAAAACAACATATGTAATCAAAGCGGTAACAGATAAAATCAGTAAAACTAGTATGTACGCGGCTCTGATACCACTGTTGGAGTCCGTAGGCAAAAACAAAGTAAAATAAAACTACGGAAATCCACCAACAGGATCTGCACATACTAGAAAAACCAATTGGATAGAAATTACCTCAATGTGTTGATTGTTCGTTGTGGAGGCGCTGCTTTGTACGCTTCACCCTCTACTGGTATCCACGCGACGAACTCCTCTGCAAGCGATCGGAATGCTAGCCCCTTCTGCGTTCTGAAAACTGTTTAGAACTGATCTTGACTATCTGGTAATCGGTCGTATTTCGGAGAGAGGAGGGTAGATACTATATCGCCGTTCTAGGGTTTAGGGTTTTGTTTTTCTTTATTCAGATAAAAGACGGCCACCTAGAAAAGGTTAACCTTTTCTAGCTGTCAATATCAAAACCCTAACTGTCATCTAATGACAGTTTAATCTCGTTTGTCTATTCCTATAATCATCCAACGATTGGATGAGTAATATTAAGTAATTAATTTTATTTATTCTATTAAATAAAATTAATTACTTATTAACCTACCAGAAAATACAATATGTTATCTGATTCCCCTTTTGTATACGTTCAACGAATCTGGACACAATCTAGATTCATTGAACGTGGACATTATGCTCACAAGATCGTCTATGCGTGTGACCCTGTAGGTTCACTTAACGTTGGCAGTGAATGAAAAATGTCCTAGACATTTATTCACAAAACATAAGCGGCCTCTGGCAAGACATTATGCTTACCCAAGTTAAGTAAATGTAATAATAACCTAGCATCAGATTAATATTTAGTCCTTTTGTCACACGATATCCTAATTAAGTATAAGGCATGGATCAAGTCATCCTTATAAAACTTAATTAACCATTTACTTGATCACCAGGCAGACTGTTCCAACAAATAATATTAATAACACCTTATTAATACTTATTTGAGCATGGCCATGCATATTTTCCAGTCTTCCTTATCAAGGGGCCCGTGGATATCTCTCTCTAAAAAGAGAGGGACAAATCCCTTTCACTATCTCCAATATTCAAGCCATGACGAGAAAATAAGCCAACCAATAATCATAATGATCACCTAATTAAAAGTGATGTTTGACTATGTCAAAACAATTTTTCTCCCCATGCAAGAAACATTAGGTCGAAGGACACCAAATATAAAATTGAGAAGAAATACTTATAACTTAAACTCATGCAATATTTCTTCTTCACTTTGGGTCATGTCCAATACAATATTCTCAATATGTATTTATGAATTGATTTTATATCTCATATTCATGATCAGTAAAACTTGACCATCAATCAACTTCACACTAGTTTACAAGATGTAATATACTAGGGACAAATAAGAATAATATTTTACTAGCCATAATTGTTTTACTATCAAGTCACATACTTGATGACTAAGAGCATAAAATACGATTAAAAAATACATGCTTCATAAATCATAAATGTGAGTCAATTGGTCTTAGGGCATATACTAACATCATTTCCTCTAGAAATGAAGTTTCCATGTCCATGGTTGTTTCTATCATAAGCATTGACTTCATGTCGCCATATGATAGCAATTATGCATATCTCTTGCAAACTTGGATTGATGATTCTCTTGTCTTCTCATAGCTTCCATCCTTGCTGTGATGAAATAGACAAGTATACTCCATTTATTTCTTATTTAGACCTGCACAAAAAGGTTAGAAACAAAAAAGAAAAGGATCTCCCATCACTCCCTTAGTGTTGACACTCTTTAGATGATGATCACTCATTTCACTCTTGTATACACTCTTTATGGCTTTTATAATAACGAGCTCAACCTCTTGCCTTTTTCCATACTTTTAACTCACAAGAGTTCTTTGAGCCTTCAAACTTCCTCCCCCAAAATCACTATAGGCAATCAACCAAATACAAGTTCTAATTAAACACTTAATTGAGGAATTAAAGAAATTCAAAGAGAGAATTCATCAAACACTTGTAGTGCAAGAGTTTCAAAAACATTCGAGAGCAATTAGAGCCAATCGAAATAAATTTGACTACACAAAGAAGTATAAACACTCAAAGAAAGCAATTAGAATCCAAAAACAATGAAACAAAATAAAGCTAAGTTAAACAAAGAAGAAAGAGTACTAAAAAAACTTTTTCTAGAAAATAGTAGACAATGATAACCTGTCACTAGAATCACAATAACTCAAAGAATATAAATCCAAATCGTAATCCAAAACAATGCAAAACTTGATAAGGATGAATTTGAACAAAAATTTCGTTTGAATTGGATAAGTATATCACAAGATATGAAGATATTAATCTACACTTTTCAAACAATTTCGGTTTTTGGACAGTTTGAAAGTTATCATCCATTTGATTTATCAAATCAAGTCAAAATCCAATGAAACCAATTGAAAATGATCAATGACTAACAGAAGTTGATATATATCAAATTTTGAATAAAACAACACAATATTTTTTCGGATAAAACCAATCTTCTGGCATCAACTTTTTTTGTCCAAGATTTGCATGATTTTCATGTACTTTGTATATATCATCATATACATTTTCTTCATAGATTTTGCAGCAATTAAATACAAATTAGACCTTACTTTGAAGTTGGCTAAGATACCAAATTATATGATTGAGGATCTTCAAGGAATTTCAAATCTTCATATCCATATCTCAAAGACCTTGCCTTCAATAGGAATTGATCTTCTTAAACAACACCTACCCATAATTCAACCCAAACTATGAATTAAATGCATATGAAAAGGATATTTCCATCAATTTATAGACAAACAAAGGGACTTCATACCCCTACCCATTTAGATCAATTGAAGAAGACCTAAGCTCTAAAACAAATCACAAAGATATGATCATTATAGAACTAGGAACTATGATCAAATTAAGAACCCTTGGAAAAACCTAATCTAAGTATTCAAATAAAATCAATATAACGAATGATCGAATCCGTGATAAAGTTCAAGGAGAAAGCCTCAAAACTTAAGAATCCTAAAAGAAAACTCTTAAATATCATATATCATTCATCTTCAACTTAATTACATGAGGATACATAACAAGATATTTATAGAGAAATCCTACTACTCTTCCTAAAACCTAATTGGATATTAAAGACCTAATTACCCTTGAATAAAGTTTAATTACAAATTTAGGAATAAAGAAACCAAGAATTAATCCAAAGATAACTAGAATTGACCAAAAATAAGTTGTAGTCTTGACCCAGCCGGGTCCGGCGGAGAACGTGGCCAGGTCCGGCCACTAACCCTTCAAAACTTGCCATTCTAACCAGAGGCCTACCTGGGATGGTAGGGTGGGAGCCTATGGTCGCCGGTAGGCTCTGATTTAGCCTTTCTTTTGCGATTTTACATATCCTTAAATATCGGCTTTGTTTGACCTTCAAAACGTTCAAACTAGTTCTTGGTTTCTTCAAAAAACATGTAGAGAATCTTGAATCTCCTCAATTGGACTCCTATAGCACAAGTTATGGCCATTTTATTGGAATGTGTCATCTTTGCAATTGAAGGTAGAATGTCTGGTTTAAGATTGGTCATAGGATATCCAAATGAACTCATTTAGGAATTCTCTATACCATTCTAGAAACCTCAAGAAGTCTTCTAAAATCTTCATGAAGATCACTAGTTCATTTGAAGTCATCAAAAGCCCCAAAATAGAGTTCTTCCAAAAATGGTCCAGAAATTCAAGATATTACAGTTTATCTGTATTTTGACAATTCTTCGAGCTTTAACTCTTGTACTTGAATCTTCCTAGAATTCATTTATATTTGTGGTCATATCATAAGACTTGCTTTCTTTAAATGAGGTCTTTTTCCAAAACCCCTCCCAAATAAACCTAGTAACATATCTACTAGATCCTTTTAGGAAAATGATTTCAACATCATCCCTATGAATTAGATCAACAATGGGTATATAAAACCCACTACCTATCAAATATCTTGGAAGAGACCTAACACAAGCAAAAAACCACAATAGAACCATCGCCACCTCTTGGATAACAGGAATTTGATTATCAAAGAACCTTTGAAATGCAACTCAAGGTTCTTGTTTACTAACCTAGCTAGGAGATCAACCCTAGTAGAAAAGAGAAGAATAAGAAACCCTTAGAACCCTAGGGAAACTGTTAATGGCTACAATTTCATTTTATAATGATCAAAATTGTTTCACAAACGGGAATAAGAAGTATCTATAGAATTCTCAAGACTTAGCCCAAACCCTAATAATTAGAGGATATCTAAAGGGGTATTTTATTCATAAAACTCCTTAATTACAAGTTTAAGCCATAAAGAAACCGAAATAAAAGCCAAAACGACAAATTTAGGCAAGCTGCATGGGAGCTACCGTGGCCAACAAGGCCCCTCTTGCTAGGGCTGGCTATGGTAGGATTCAAAAGGTGCTTGGCAAACTAAAAGGCAGCATCCGCTGGCAGGCTTTCCCTTGCCACAACTGGCTGCCCTGCTGCCAAGGTATGCTTGGTTTCCTCCTTGTCTTGATGGTCTTTAGCTTCTATTTTGATTTTCTTGAGCTTCTTGATGACTTATATAAACCTTGGAAGCTTTAGAACATCTTCCAAGCATTCTATTTGAATCCTCAACTCTTCATTTGAAGCTTTCTTCTTCAAATCCACTAAGTCTTCAATCAAGCTAGTTGCTCTTACTTGAAAAGTTGAATAATCAATAGACGTGCTCATATCATATATTGCTTGTGCTAATACAATTCTAAATATCAATGGCATATTTTTGTGATGTAAGCTATATAAGAATTCAGATTAAGCTCATCTCCCCACAAGGATCTCCTCTTCATGAAGAAATAGTCACCATCCTTCACTCGACTACACAAACAATGAGAAGCTAATGCTCATGAACCTATTGAATATTAGAATTACGATCAATTAAGGATCTATGTAATCATCCAATTCAAGCTTTCCTAATCAATTTCATCCAATGAATTATTAAACCTTAGAGAAATAAGGAATTAGGTTGAAGAACCCAAGAACCATAATTGGAATACTCTTAAATTTCAATACAGTCAAAGTTGTAGCAATTACAAACGAAAGTTTGATGGTTATAGGTACCACATGATCTAAATTACACCCTAATTATTCAAAAATCTCTTAGAAGGTAAACTTGGCAAAGATCCAATTCCTTATCAATTGTTACCAGAGCTACCTTCAAGTAAACTCAATTGCATTTAATTTTGCAAAAATTAAAAAAAAAATGATGATCTAAGAAAAATCCATAAAGATCATGCAAAATTCGTACAGAAAAATGGAATGAATTCGATTATTAATTGCAATTTTTGTGTGTGAACTGTTTTGGTGGATTTAATCTCCTTTGAGTGGGAATTCTTTACAATTGGTTTCACGGTATTTGGACTTGAATTGATTGGTCATTTGGATAAAAACTTTGAAGCTGTCCAGATTTCTCGCCTGTTGAAAGTATATGGATTAATATGTTATGTTATTCTGATTCAAATCTATCGACATGTGTGCTTAAATTCATCTTATCTAGTTGTTCATCTTTCTAAATTGATTTGACTCGATTTGGAATTATATTTATTGAGATATCGTGATTTTAGTAACTAGGAAACATTATCCCATGTTTTCTTGAATTTGGTTTTCAGTACTCTTTCTTCTTGATTAGCTTAACTTTGCTTTGAATTATGTTAGATTTGGGTTCTCATTGCACCCTTGAATGTGTTTATTCATTGTTTGATGATTAATGACATTTTATTGGCTCCATTCCATAGACTAATTTTTGAAACACTTTACACTACAAGTATTTGATAGAATTCCCCTTTGAACTCTTTTGTTGCCAACTAATGCATTACTTATGTTACTTTCTTAGGTTGATTCTCTTGGTTGAGTTGGTAAAGAAGTTTGAAGGATCTTAAGAACCTTGTCAGTTGAGAGTTAGGAAAAAACCCAGAGGGTAAGCTTATTTTTAGAAAAGCCATTAGAGAGTTTAAACACAATGCTGATATGTACCATATTGTCATTTCTCTTATATGTTATTATTCATCATTTTTACGATGTTTTAATATATGTGATGTATAATTCACACCATTTCCCTCTACTTTTATCTCAGGTACTTCCCGATGAAGAAGATGGAGAATAAAAGTTAAAAAAATTAAAAATGGAGAGAACGAAAGCTACCGGCACCAAGGAAGACGACCTACCATATGCGGTAGGTTTGGAGGACAAAAGAATAGGAAAAACAAAAGCCTACCCCGGACAGTAGACTAGATCTACTGCACGCGATAGGTCTCGAGTATTCAAGGAAGATTTTGAATAGAACCCTATCGCGGATGATATACGCGGTAGGTCCCGACTACAGCGTATATAATGTGTTTTTCTGCTATTTTTATGTAATTTTTCCCCTCTTTTAGGACATTCTTCAGTTTTGTCTTAGAGAAGAAACATTAGGGACGAAACTTGGAAATAAAACCCCTTCCAATTCCTCTTCAATTAGATAGGTTTTTATCAATTAACATTAAATTGAAGCATTTAGGGAAATATTGAAGAAGTTGTACTGAGCAATTTTGAATCTTATCAAGCAAATTGAGAGATGCGCTCGGGTGGATTTTAGAACCTTAGACTCAATCTTCTTCATCCTAATCTTTCTTTTCTCTTGTTACTTATGAATACTATTATTAATTCGATTTCTATTAGGATGTTTAGTGGCTAGATTTTCATTATTTTGATGAGGGTTGGTTGAACCCTAACTTTTGAATGATGTGATTTTTGATTGGATTTTATACAATTGATGTTTGTTTTACTTTAAGTTTTTGTTCAATTATGTTTTTGTTATGATTGATTGCACAGAATCGGTTGGAACTGAAAAAGGAAAACCGATCTGGGGCAACTAATTGGATGATAAAAGTTGGAAATTTTTTAGAGATATTCGTTGCACTTTTAGGTTATTAGATCACCTAATATAATTGTATTCATAATGGGTTAGAGAGAGAAGAAATTCTCCTCTAAAGGTTAGTGAGTAGAGTGACCTTCACCTAGAGATAGACATTGCCCGATTTTCATATGATAACCCAATCTTAGTTTTTCAAACATCTTTTTATGATTTTTCCAATTGAAATAGTTAACAAATGTTAGGGGGATTCCATTATTCAAACTCTTTCCTCAACTTTCTACCTTTTAAACTTTTGCTTCCATTTAATAGTTTTCTTAGTAGTTTTTGAAATATTTTCCCAAAGATCAATTTCGTTAGACTAGACATTAGATAAAATGGTTAGTAATTGAGCTTTTCTATTCACTGACTTTGACGACCCGAGTGTACCTCTGTTATTATGGTGATAAGTACACTTGTATGTTGCATAATTTTAGATATACCCCATTTAAGACATCAAGTGCATTGAGTGATCATTATCATGAGTAGGTACGCTAAGGGAGAGATGGTAGGAGCTTTTATTTGTTTCTAATCCTTTTTGTGGAGGGTTTACCAAGATAAAAATGTATCATATAACAAAGGATTACATGGCAAAGGAGTATATGGATACTATACGCTCTAGGTAAATAATGGAAGCCATGAGAAAACAAGAGGATCATCATTCCAAACTTGCATGAGACAAGCATAACATCTATAATGGTTGTAGAAATTGACGAAATGCTTATGGTGGGAGAAACCATGGACATGGAAACTTCACTCCTAGAAGACATAGTGGAGTTGGAAACTTCGCTTCTCATGCTAGGAATTTCGGGTATACTTCTTATGATGATTATGTTGATTATGAAAGAGTTAATGCTAAATATGATCATTATGAGAATAATCCTTATGATTGTTTATGAAGGATACCTTGAAAAATATGATCATTATGAGCATAGCTACGATAGAGAATTTCAAGGTAAGAGCATGCATGGAATTATGAGTATAATGATATTTATAGCTATGGGGGGTATGGTTTGTGGAAGAAGTTCTCAAACTTTGGGAAATACATCAAAACCTCTTAGTTACAACAAGTTGACATTACCCCTTTTTCTGGAATGTACTAGAGGATTATTTTTAATGGGAAAGAAGAGTAGAGTTGTTCCAAATCTATGACATTAGGGAGGAAGAAAAGGTTCCACTAGCCTTAGAATCTTTCACTTCTTTGCTACAAGTGGATGGGAATATAATGAAGAGTTTATGAGGAAGAAACATATCACAACTTGGAAAGAGATGAAAGAAGACATGAGGTTGAACTATGAAGTTAATTATCTTGAAGCTCAAAAGAAGATGAATGCAAAAGTGATATATAAGAAGGAAAAGCAACTTACCATCCCATCTCTAGAAGTTGTCAAAGTGAAACCTATGGAACCATCAATTGTTAAAGAAGCTCTACAGATCAAAGAACTTCCAAATGATACAATTGAAGATGAACAAAGTGATAAAATACATGCTAAAGAAGAGATATCTAATGTGGAACATTTTTATCTCATGAGAGATAAGAGCACTGAAATAGAAGAGTGCAATCTGTTTAAAAAAAAAAAAAAAAAAAAGAAAAAGTAGAAGAAAAAGAGAACTTGAGTGAAAAATCATGTTTCTTTTATTCCATTTCTACTTTATGTGAGAAATTAGAGAAACGCGAGTATACAAAAGAGAAAGAGCATGAGTTTGAGAAAAGTGAGAAAGCAAAAGAAATTGAGTGCTTCATTGAAAAACAAGAGAGTATAGAATAAGAGCAAAAAGAAAAAGAGGTAGTGGCACTTGACAAAAGTGAGTAGTGAGTGTTTTTTTTTAGTAACCAAACTAAATCTTTCTTGCCAGTGATTTTTATGTGTGCACAATTTTTTTATACAAACCATGGAGAATGAAGGGAGCTAGACTACAACATCTACAAGACAATAAGCTTCTTAACTCCTACTTCTTACTCTTGCTTTGATCACTTTCTCAAGGAAACTAAATTGTATTCTTTTGCATTTATTCTTGATAGGATTTCTCTTGAACATCCTTGCACTTTGACATCAATGCTTGGAAGGGACCATATCATGGAGTGTGAAGACCAAGGAGAGTTCGTCGGGAAAAAGCTATTACTGTGCCATGAAGATTCATCAATAAGCCCTTTTCTTAACCCTTCTATTTTATTTCATGAAATTTCTTTTGTGGAATTCAAGTTGTTTTTAGAATCCTGTATCTTTCATATGAGCATAATTGGAGATGAATGTGCTATATCTTTTGTTGGTGGTCTCTTTCTTGTTGTGCCTTATACTTCTAAGAGTGTTTCTTCTCATGCTTCTTTTGAGGATCCATTGTTTATTGGTGTTGCTAAATTTGATCCTTCTTGAAATGATCTTGGTATGCTAGATGTTACTTCCTTAGTTGACCTTAAAGTTGTTGGTTTGAGATTAGATTGTGCTTTATTTGATATTCTACATGATAAGTGTTTAGGAAATTTTGTTGAGAATATTGGGTATTTTTCCTCTTTCCTTGATATTTTTATGGAACGTCACAATGATTTTATTTTCTTAAACCAACTTATGCCCTTTTTGAGTGGTCAAGTTGAGCTTTCTTGCAATGAACTTGAGCTTTCAAGTGTTATTGAATTTTGGAACCCGTTGTTTGAAAACACATTTGGTCTTAAATTCTATCATGCCTATTTCAAGGATTTCTTGTTAAAAGGTTTTGGAATCATTGTAGAGGCAGTATTTGAAAAGTTTAAAACTAAGCATTGTGAGCTTCTTATAGCTACCTTGAATAAGACTTCTGTGGACCTAACTTGGATAGATTATTATTATTGTTATGACTATCTTTACTTTCATAAACCTTTCAAAGATTGGAGTTGGAAGTTGATCATTTTAATTGTTTGTTTTCAAAATAACTACCCTTGCACTTCATTGCCCGATCATTTAACTGATGGAACTTTATTGTGTCATTTACCTTTCAAAGAGTTCTTGGAGGGAATGGTTTTTAAAGGGGAAGGAAGTAAATCTTGTGATTTTGCAAACTTTTTGCTTACTTTTCCTTATCTCAATAGTGCATAGTGGAGCTTTGAAACATAAAGTTTTCCTTCATTTTCAAATACTTCTAATTTCAATTTGAAAGTGCATTTTCAATATTATTTACCTTTTAAGGACGATGGTATTAAACCATTCTTGGAGGAATTTTCAAATAAATTGTTCCTAAGAAGCTTCATGTCAAACATGTTTGATGGAACATATCTTTGGCAGCTTGTGCTAATCTCCTTAGAGTACCATTTCTTAAACTTCTTGTTAACACATCGTTTTCTTATCATAAATCTTTCAAAGAAGTTATAGACATCTTGCTCTCCTTATTATTTGCATGACCAATGGACTTGACTAGTTCTTGAGTGCTATAGAAATAATGTTCATAGCATTATTCATTTGACACATTTCATTTCTAATGTTTCCCTTCTTTTGTACTTAAACGAAGGTGAGAATTCGAGGAAAAATTATTTTAAAGAGAGGGGGTATGATATCACCATGGATATGCATGAAGGCTTAGAAGATTCAAGTCCAAGAGTTAGAGCTAGAAACATGGTTAGAATGGAGGCAAGCTGGAATTTCTGTACCAGTTTTGAAAGAACTCCATTTTAAGGCTTTTAAAGACTTCAAATGAATAAATTATCTCATGAAAATTTTATAAGGCTTATTGAGGTTTCCAGAATGGTATGGCTCAATCTTGTATGTCTTTATTTGGATATCCTATGACTAGTCTTAAATCGAGCACTCTAGGCATACTTGGGCCCTAAAAGAGAACATCCCAATGGTTGGTTTGAGAAATTAGCTTGGCCCCAAATGAGAGTAATTCAAACCAGAAGGAAGTTGGTAAAAATCTAGAGATTGCTAGTTGTGTTCATTACAAGATTTTGAAGAATTATTTTAAGGGGGGAAAGGAAGGAAGAGAAAGAGGGCTTTAAAAGGGAAATATGACTCTTGGAAATAGACATCTCGAGAGTTGAAAAACTCTTTGTCATGTAAAATCAAACACTTTCAATCCTTTCTTGCCATCAGGGTATCCCACAAAAATACACTCACGATTGCGAGAAGTACACTTATCCCAGGAATGAGTATAACGCAACACAAATACCAGAAAACATGTAAATTAGAAAATTTTGGAGTGTGATGAAAGAGTGATATGAATCGAGAGCTTGGGTAAATAAATTCAAGGCACACCGTGAAAATATAGCTAATGGCATGGTTGTTTTCATGGAAGAAGCTTTGAAGAACACTTATGGAAGCTTTAAAGCTCAAGGGATACAATAAGGAAGGATCACTCAAGGAAGCAAATTGAATGTAAAAATGGCTAAGTGTTGGTCAAGATCGTACCTACACCGATGTTAGTCCTGCACCTATCGTCATCGGTAGGCTTCTGGACGGAAATGGCTTGAAGACAAAGCCTTAACGCATCCGGTAGGTTGCACCCCTACCATCACCGGTAGGGTCTTGGTGGGAAGACACTTGTGTAATCTTTAGGAAGGATTTTATTTTTGAACTTTTTTTCTAGCTTTTAATCAAGGGCTTAGTGGGTATTTGAAGCCATTAATCACTAGATAGGTTAGGTTTAGACCTTAGCCTATAAACACCCAATTATAAGCTCATTTGTAACTAATGTTGATTATTTTGCTGAAATTTGAGAGAGGATTCTCCATTATTTCTAGGGTTTTTCAACCCTTCTTAATTAGCTTGCTAAGGGTTAGCTTCCTTAGTATTGTAAACAATTGATTGCTTAGATTGCAGAATCTATGGAAATCAATTGATCATCTAATTCCTTCCTTAAATGATTCTTAGAGTTCTTGTTCTTAGAATTAATTAAACCTAGGTCTTCTAGTTTGTGTAGTTATGGTTTTGAAGGCATAGTTTGCTCAAGGTTCTTTCTATCAAATTGGAAATGAGATTTTCCTCTCAATATTGGGCTTATGATGCTTAGATCCTCACAGAATTTTTATTGGAGTGTTGAAACTACAAAATCCTCAATAGAGGTTCGTCATCAAAGGAGGTGATGGTAAGGTGTTGAATCAAGTCTACAGTCAATTGAAAGTTTACATCAAAGTGGTATTAGAGCAACCTCTAAATGAAGGTTAATTTGTGTTTTAAGTGTTTAAAATTTGTTGAAAATTAAAAAAATGAAAAATAAAAAAGAAGTAGTTGATGATCTATGAAAAATTCTATGAAGATAATAAAATACTAGTACAGAAAAGTAGATCCAAAAAGCAATTGCAAAATTGATTGAATAATTGCAAAATTGATTGATGTTTTGGGATGGAGATGTTCTACTTTGAGTTAGGGTTCAATTGAAGTAAGATTTACTCAATTTGGAGTTTAATTGATTGCTCAATTTGATTGAAACTTGAAATTTATTTTGGAATCTTGGCTGCAGAAAAAGTGTGAATTAATCCGAGTATATCTTATGTTATACTGATTCAATTGCAATGAAACTTGTTCCCAAATTCATCTTCGTTGAGTGAATAATTTTTCTGAATTTGTTTCACTATCTTTGTATTCGTATTTCTGGAGTTATCATTGTTTTAATCGCACAGTGTCATCATCCCCTATTTCCTGGAAAAATTTTCTTAGTACTCGTTTTGAATTGCTTTGTTTTTTACTTCTAATTTTTTTCTGGTGCGTTTCAAATCTCTTATTGATGATCAACTATTTTTGTTGTCTCTTTTTCAATAGATTACACTATTTTGAAATTCATACACCTCAAGTATTTGAAACTTTGACTCTTTGAACACTTATATCCAACTAAGTGTATTGATTAATTTACTTGCTTGGGATTGTTTCTCTTGGTTTGAGTTGGTTAAGAGGTTTGAAGAATCTTATAGAGACCTGAGTGAAGAGAGTTTGGAAAAGGAAAGAGGGTGAGCTTATCTTGATAAAAGCCAATAAAGAGTGCCAAACACAAGAGAATTAAGTGATCATCAAGGAGAGTAAACACTTAGGAGTGATTGGGAGGTCCTTTGTTTTGTTTTCTTTGTTAAAAATGCCTACGAATGGTCATTTACCTACTCAACCTTATCAAGAAAGCACTAGAAATCCTACAAGGATGAATCTAAATAAGACTTCATGATCTAAGCAACAATCATTGAGGGATTGGCAAGACAATTTCAAAGTGTTGCTAGAGATGTTGACGAGCTTAAGAGGGGCAAGAGTAGTGCCATAATGGAGTAAAGAGTCGGAGATAATCTTGGAGGATTTAATTTACCTCACCATCAAAGACCTTATGACAATATATCTACTTACGGATACCATGACATGCTGGTTCAAAATTCTTATCCATTTTATGATGGTGGATACCAAGGAAGACAACAAGCTAGAGGTGGAATAAGAGGAGGAAGAGGATATTATAGACCACAAAAAGAGGTTCCAAAATAGGAAGCATGGCATGAAGATAATTTGTATGAAGGTTATGGAGAGAATCCTAATGTTGGTCAATCATACCATGGTGATTACTATGGTAATGAACAAGGGGATAAAGCTCTAGACAAAATCAAGTGGAAGGTGCCTAACTTTAAGGGTGAGAGTGATCCAAATGTGTTCCTTGATCAGGACCGACAAGTGGAGAACCTAGTCATGGTGAGAAACTATAGTGACATTGTCAAGGTGAAACTCGTCACTGCCGAATTTTTGGGTTATGCACTTCATTCGTAGGAAAGGATTATCACTCAAAGGTTGAGAAATGGAAGGCAACATATAGAAATTTGAGCGGAATTGAAGACTCTCATGAAAGAAAGTATTTGTGCCGGAATATTATTATAGGGAGCTTCACTACAAGTTGATGACTCTAAAGCAAGGCAACAAAGGTATTAAGGAATATAGGCAAGAAATGGAGCTATACACTTTGAGATTGAGCTTGGAGGAAGATAAAGATGCTTCTATTGCTATATTTCTAAGTAGTCTCAATAGAGACATTGCTAATCAACTAGCATTGTACACTTACACCACTTATGAGAAGACATGTGTCATTTGGCTACAAAGATTGAGAACCAAAGGAAGATAATTGGTTTCTCTAAACCTAATCTTTCTCCTTCAAGAAGTCTGGTACCTAAACCTCAAGAATCTATCTACAAGACTTGCCCAATGAAAAAAGATACACCTAAGGTAGCTTGAAAAAATAATTCTAAGCCTGAGGTGGAAGAGAAAAGAAGGTTGATTACCAATCCAACAAGGTGCTTCAAGTGCAATAGTGTGGGGCCTATAGTCATGAATTGTCTTACAAAGAGAATTTTAGCTATTAGTGAAGATTAAAATTGTTGGACTGAAAAGAGTAAAGATTATTGCCAAGAGGGTATTGTTGACAAGGAAGAAAGTAGCGAAGATAGAGATTATCTCATTTGAAGCCAATGAGCAGGGCATGATCTTGGTGACTATTAGAGCTTTGTCTACTTAAATCCACGAGGAAGAGTCTAGCATTCGAAGGTAAGACATCTTTCATACTAAATGTTTAGTGGGAGGTAAAGTTGCTACCTTATCGTTGATAATGGTAGTTGCACTAGTGTGGCTGGTACATATTTTGTTGAAAAATTGAACTTACCTCTCCTCAAGCATCATAAACCTTATAAGTTTCATTAGTTAAATGATACTAGAGAAGTGAAGGTTAAAAACAAGTGCTAGTTTCTATTACTAAGGGGTCATATAATGATGAAATTCTTTGTGATGTGGCTGCTACGCAAGTGGGGCATTTGTTATTGGGGCATCCTTGGCAATATGATTGAAAAGCTATTCATAATGGTGGGAAGAACACCTACACTTTTGAAAAGGATGAAGAGAAGTTTATGTTGAATCCTTTGACTCCTAGTCAAGTCTTCGAAGAACAAAAGAAAATGAGAGAAAAAGAAAAACTAGAGAGTGAGAAAAAGAGGAAGAGTATTGAAGAAGGAAAAAGAATTGATGAAAAAGAAATGAATGTGGAAAAATCTAGAGAGGTAAAATTGAAGAGGGACAAGAAAATGAGTGATCAAAAGAGTGATAGTGGTAAGAGAGAAAAGAGATGTTTCTATGTAAAAGAAAGTGAGATCATAGAAGCCATTGAAAAAGAAGAGTTGGTTTTACTTCTTTATTGCAAAAGTACATTTGTTTTTACTAATGATCACTTGTCTTCCATGTCCAATGCTATAGCAAAGGTTATTGAAGAATTCAAGGATGTCTTCTGGACTCCTTCCCTTAAGAGGAATAGAGCACTACATTAATTTGGTACCCAGAGTGGTGTTGCCAAATAGACTGGCTTATAGAAGCCCTTCCGAAGAGACTAAGGAGCTAAGAAGACAAGTCGAGTATTTGCTCTCCAAAGGCAATGTAACAGAAAGATTAAGCCCTTGTGCGTTCCTGTTTTATTAGTTCCAAAGAAAGATGGTACATAGCATATATATGTAGAATGTAGAGCCATTAATAACATTTGTATCAAGTATAGGCATTCCATTCCAAGATTAGATGACTTTTTTGAGAGTTGCATGGTTTTCAAATATTTTCAAAGATTAATTTAAAATTGGGTTACTATTAAATTAGAATGAGGGAAGGAGATGAGTGGAAAATTTTTTTCAAAACGAATTTCGGTCTCTATGAATGGCTAATCATGCCTTTTGGTTTAACTAATGCACCTAATACATTCTTGAGACTTATGCATCATGTGTTGAGGAATTTCATAGCTAAACTTGTCGTAGTTTATTTTGATGCGATTTTGATCAATAGCAAAACTTATAAAGATCATTTGCATCACCTTAAACAAGTTTTGTTAGTTTTGAGAAGTGAGAAATTATATGCTAACCTTGGAAAATGTGAGTTTTGTTCTGGAAAGGTTACTTTCTATGTTATGTGGTGAGCTTGTTGGAGTCCGTAGGCAAAAACAAAGTAAAATAAAACTACGGAAATCCACCAACAGGATCTGCACATACTAGAAAAACCGATTGGATAGAAATTATCTCAATGTTTTGATTGTTCGTTGTAGAGGCGCTGCTTTGTACGCTTCGCACTCTACTGGTATCCACGCGACGAACTCCTTTGCAAGCGATCGGGATGCTAGCCCCTTCTGTGTTCTGAAAACTGTTCAGAACTGATCCTGACTATCTGTAATCGGTCGTATTTCGGAGAGAGGAGGCTAGATACTATATCGCCGTTCTAGGGTTTACGGTTTTGTTTTTCTTTGATCAGACAAAGGACGACCACCAAGAAAAAGTTAACGTAACCTTTTATAGCTGTCAATATCAAAACCCTAATTGTCATCTAATGACAGTTTAATCTCGTCTGTCTATACCTATAATCATCCAACGGTTGGTGAGCAATATTAAGTAATTAATTTCATTTATTCGATTAAATAAAATTAATTACTTATTAACTTACCAGAAAATACAATATGGAATCTGATTCCCCTTTTGTATACGTTCAACGAATCTGGACACAATCTAGATTCATTGAACGTGGACATTATGCTCACAAGATCGTCTATGCGTGTGACCCTGTAGGTTCACTTAACGTTGACAGTGAATGAAAAATGTCCTAGACATTTATTCACAAAACATAAGCGGGCTCTAGCAAGACATTATGCTTACCCAAGTTAAGTAAATGTAATAATAACCTAGCATCAGATTTAATATTTAGTCCTTTTGTCACACGATATCCTAATTAAGTATAAGGCATGGATCCAGTCATCCTTATAAACTTAATTAACCATTTACTTGATCACCAGGCAGACTGTTCCAACAAATAATATTAATAACACCTTATTAATACTTATTTGAGCATGGCCATGCATATTTTCCAGTCTTCCTTATCAAGGGGCCCATGGATATCTCTCTCTAAAAAGAGAGGGACAAATCCCTTTCACTATCTCCAATATTCAAGCCATGACGAGAAAATAAGCCAACTAATAATCATAATGATCACCTAATTAAAAGTGATGTTTGACTATGTCAAAACATATTTTTCTCCCCATTCAAGAAACATTAGAAACATTAGGTCGAAGGACACCAAATATAAAACTAAGAAGAAATACTTATAACTTAAACTCATGCAATATTTCTTCTTCACTTTGGGTCATGTCCAATACAATATTCTCAATACGTATTTTTGAATTGATTTTATATCTCATATTCATGATCAGTAAAACTTGACCATCAATCAACTTCACACTAGTTTACAAGATGTAATAAACTAGGGACAAATAAGAATAGTATTTTATTAGCAATAAGGGTTTTACTATCAAGTCACATACTTGATGACCAAGAGCATAAAATACAATTCAAAAATACATGCTTCATAAATCATAAATGTGAGTAAATTGGTCTTAGGGCATATACAAACAATCTCCCACTTGCCCTACCACCAATTTGACATGACTCTCAAACCCATTGACCTAGTATGAGTCTCATGCTTAAGTTGTGGGAGTGGCTTCGTCAATGGATCTGCGACATTGTCATTGGTGTCTACTTTGCAAATTTTAACATCTCCACGCTCAATAATTTCTCGAATGAGATGGAAACGCCTGAGAATATGTTTGGATCGTTGATGAGATCTAGGTTCCTTAGCTTGTGCAATGGCTCCTGTATTATCACAATATAGGTCCACCGGGTTCACAATGCTAGGAATTACACCTAGTTCCCGTGATGAACTTTCCGATCCAAATCGCCTCCTTGGCCGCATCGAAAGCGACCCACATACTCAACCTCCGTAGTAGAATCGGCCACGGTATCTTGCTTTGAACTCTTCTAGCTCACAGCACCTCCATTCAAACAAAACACAAATCCAGATTGCGATCTAAAATCATCTACATTAGTCTGAAAGCTAGCATCCGTGTAACCATTTACAACAAGCTCTCCTTCCTGACCTCCGTAGATCAAAAACATCTCTTTAGTCCTTCTTAAGTACTTGAGAATGTTTTTTACTGTAGTCCAATGCGGTTCACCAGGATTTGACTGGAATCCGCTAGTCATGCTTAATGCATACGAGACATCTGGGGCGGTGCATAACATGGCGTACATGATAGATCCAATTGCAGAAGCGTAAGGAATCTTACTCATGCGTTCTGTATCCTCCCTTCTGGTAGGACTTTGAGACTTACTGAGTTTAACACCATGTGACATTGGCAAGAATCCTCTCTTAGAATCTTGCATACTGAACCTTTTCAGTACCTTGTCAATATATCCACTCTGACTTAGGCCAATAAGCTTTTTAGATCTATCTCGATAGATCCTAATGCCTAGAATATAGGCTGCTTCGCCTAAATCATTCATTGAAAAACTCTTCCCCAACTAAGTTTTTACACTTTGCAAAGTGGGGATGTCATTCCCAATTAACAAGATGTCATCAACATAGAGTACTAAGAAGACTACTGCATTTTCTGTAACCCTTTTGTAGATACAAGGTTCATCATCATTCTTGATGAAATTGAATTCTTTAATTGCTTCATCAAAACGAAGATTCCAACTTCGAGATGCTTGCTTCAAGCCATAAATGGATCTTTGAAGTTTACACACTTTACTAGAATTCGAAGGATGAGTAAAACTTTCAGGTTGTGTCATATACACATCCTCCAGTAGATTTCCATTAAGAAAAGCAGTTTTAACATCCATTTGCCATATTTCATAATCATAATATGCTGCAATGGCAAGTAGAATTTTAATTGACTTAAGCATTACAACTGGAGAAAAGGTTTCATCATAGTCTATACCATGAGTTTGTCTATACCCTTTTGCTACCAATCGTGCTTTGTAAGAGTGCACATTGCCATCCATGTCAGTTTTCTTTTTGAAAACCCATTTACACCCTATGGTCTTGCAACCTTCAGGTGGATCAATCAAAGTCCAAACTTGATTATCATGCATGGATTGTATTTCTGATTTCATAGCCTCTAGCCATTTGCTAGATTCAGGACTATGAATAGTATCTTGGTAGGAATTAGGTTCACCTTGATCAATAAGATCAATATTATGATCCTCAGTCACAAGAAATCCATATCTCTGTGGTATCTGAGAAATCCTACTAGACCTGCTTGGCCCTTGTGTCAAAGGTTCAGCCTTAGTATGAATACGGGAGTCTAACTGAGTATCCATACTTGGTTCAGAAATTGTCTGCTGTCCTTGAGCTTCTTCAAGATGGATTCTACTCCCACTGACTCTTTTGGAAACGAATTCCCTTTCAAGGGAAATTCCATTCCGAGCAACAAACACTTTGTTTTCAGATGGAAGATAAAAGTAGTATCCCTTAGTTTCCTTAGGATATCCCACAAACAGACACTTATCAGATTTTGGTGCTATTTTTTTAGATAATGATCGCTTCACATAAGCATCACATCCCCAAATTTTGAGAAATGCTAAACTAGGGTGTTTCCCAGTCCATATCTCATATGGTGTCTTCTGAACAGCTTTAGATGGAACTCTATTTAATATGAATGCAGCAGTTTCTAGAGCATAATCCCAAAAAGAAATTGGAAGATCTGTTTGACTCATCATAGATCGAACCATATCCAATAGAGTTCGATTTCTGCGTTCAGACACACCATTCCATCGTGGTGTTCCTGGTGGAGTTAATTGTGATAATATCCCAAAATTTTTTAGACGTTCGTCAAACTCTTGGCCTAAGTGCTCACCACCTCGATCTGATCGAAGTAATTTGATACTCCTTCCAAGTTGATTCTGTACTTCATTTTGAAATTCCTTAAACTTTTGAAAGGAATCAGATTTATCTTTCATTAGATAGACATAATCATATCTACTGAAATCATCTGTGAATGTAATGAAATACTGAAAACCTCCTCTGGCTTGTGTGTTCATTGGCCCACATACATCAGTATGTTTAAGTTCCAATAAATTGGTAGCCCTTTCACTTTGCCCTATAAATGGACTTTTAGTCATTTTTCCCAATAAACAATAATCACATTTTTCATAAGACTCAAGGTCGAATGAAGATAAAAGTCCATCTTGATGGAGTTTTGATATGCGTTTCTCATTTATATGGCCCAAACGACAATGCCAGAAGTAAGTTTGATTTAAATCATTAGATTGAAATTTCTTTGTATTTATGTTATAGATGGGCTTACTAATCGAATCATGTATGTTAAAAATGTAAAGTCCATTACATAAAGAGGCATCCCCATAGAAAATACCATTTTTATAAATAGAACTTTTACCATTCTTAGTATTAAACTCAAAACCATCAATATCTAAACAAGAAAATGAAATGATGTTCCTACTCATAGCAGGAACATAATAACAATCTTTAAGTTCAATTATAGGCCCAGTAGGCAAAAGTAAATAAAATGTCCTTACAGTTACAGCAGCAACTTTTGCTCCATTTGCAACTCGTAGGTTCACCTCTCCCTTTGCCAAAGATCTATTCCTTCTGAGTCCCTGCACATTTACACAAATGTGAGCTCCACATCCGGTATCTAATACCCATGAAGTAAGAGTAGACATATTAATTTCTATAACGAAAATACCTGAAGCGGCAGTCTCACTGGCCTTTTGCTTCTTCTTTTCTTCCAAGTAGAGCTTGCAATTCCTCTTCCAATGACCAGGTTCATTGCAGTGGAAGCAAGTCCCTTCCTTTGGTGGTTTAATCTTGGGCTTGGGCTTCTGCTTGCCTTTACCCTTTTTGGCCATATCCTTTCCCTTTCCCTTTCTCTTGTTCTTCTTGAACTGCCCCTTCTGAACCATCAGAACATTAGGAGTAGACTTCCTAATGTTTTGTTCACCCGTGCAATTCATTTATGGACTTTTCCATATTATGCATATTGAAGTTCATGACAAACTAATCATAGTCAGAGGTCAAAGAGGCCAAGATCATATCAGTAGCCAAGTCATGACTCACAACTGCTCCAAGTTTTTCGAGCTGATCAAAATACCCATTCATCTTCAGGACATGAGCACTAACTGAAGTGCCAGGGGTCATTTTGCAGCTATTCAACGCCTTAGTAATAAGATATCTCTCTTGACGTGCCTGCTCTTGGAACATTTCCTTGAGTTGTTTTATCATCTCATAAGCCTCAACTTCCTAGAATTGCTTTTGCAACTCAGATTCTATCAAAGCCAACATGAGACATGTCACATCGTTAGAATCATCCTTGTGCTTACTATAAGCATCCTTTTCGACTCTAGGGGCATTGTTAGCTGGTTGATTAGGGATAGGGTTCTCAAGTACATATAGCTTTTTTTCTTGTTTAAGGACAATCCTTAAATTTCGTGCCCAATCAAGAAAGTTAGTCTCATTAAGCTTATTCTTTTCAAGCACGGATTGCAACGATGTGTTTGAATTGTTTGAGGCCATTATCTACATAGAATTTGCAAAGTAAAATTAAATAAATGAAGCATTAAATTTTCCCTGAAATATTCAACACTTGATATAAATCATGGGTATAAAAATTCATTTTATTCTAATCATAAGTAAGCTTTGGCTTAACACCCATAATTATAGAAAAATGTATTAATGGGATTTACGTCAACATGTACCGGCAAAATCCCATATGATGTCCTAGGCTCAAAACCGTTTTGATAGCTTAGTTAAGCCAAACCATTCCAAGCATATGGAAATCACCATTTTCCATCTTCCCCTACTTAGGTAACCATTTATCTCTTGCTTTGGCAATGAAACAAAATGATGATCCAAGCATGGAGAAGTGCTTATGATCATGGAAGGCGTTTTACGACTTAATTTTTTTTTTTACATGGTTTCAAAAACCTTCTTCCTTTTTATTTGTATATTATTTCACAAAACATATATAAAAAATAAAAGGAAATAAACTAAACATCACATGCATAATATATATACATCAAATAAAACGTGTCATAGCATGGCCCCATTCCTATATTGACTTCCACGAGCCTCATGGAAATCAAAGGCCAATCTAGGTAAGTCTTCATCTCCATGAGCTTGCCTCCAATGTCTTGGCCTTCTAATCTTGTTACATCGGACAGAAAACAAACATAGGAATAGGAAATAAAATTAACCTATTCTAGTAAAGCTTGATAATATTACACCAACGAAAACAACGAGACGCAGGCCGTATTTAAAAACATACAACCCATTAACAAAATAAGCCAATCAATCAAAAGAGGTAAAGGGCCATGCTATGCACCATGCATCTAAAGATAGGAAGAAACATGCAAAAAACAACAAGGGGGTTCCGGGACACCGGGCGAGGTCAAGGGGCAGCGCCTTTGCGGGGGTCTCAGGGGGCAGCGCCCTCGGAAAGAAAAACAATTTTTCTTTCTAACTCATTGAATGAGTTATTGCCGTCATAAACCCTAAAATCATGCCGCTAGAAATTTTGTTTAACAGTTAAACATTAAATTATGTGATTTTGCATATTTGTTTAACAATTAAATTGCACAGATTACAGACTGTACGCCAAACAATTTGGCAGTAACAACATTCTGTTTAATTAATCGCATTAATAAGTAAAACAGAATATGATATATGCAAATTCTATAATTCAATTTACTATGATTATTACACTAATCAGAAACCTTACTATAAGGCCGATTGAAAACAACATATGTAATCAAAGCGGTAACAGATAAAATCAGTAAAACTAGTATGTACGAGGCTCTGATACCACTGTTGGAGTCCGTAGGCAAAAACAAAGTAAAATAAAACTACGAAAATCCAACAACAGGATCTGCACATACTAGAAAAACCGATTGGATAGAAATTACCTCAATGTTTTGATTGTTCGTTGTGGAGGCGCTGCTTTGTACGCTTCGCCCTCTACTGGTATCCACGCGACGAACTCCTCTGCAAGCGATCGGAATGCTAGCCCCTTCTGTGTTCTGAAAACTGTTTAGAACTGATCCTGACTATCTGGTAATCGGTCGTCTTTCGGAGAGAGGAGGGTAGATACTATATCGCCGTTCTAGGGTTTAGGGTTTTGTTTTTCTTTGATCAGATCCTGTTGGTGGATTTCTGTAGTTTTATTTTACTTTGTTTTTGCCTACGGACTCCAACAGAGCTCTCAAGGCCTTCAAGTGAATCAAGAGAAGATGAAAGAAATCACGGAATGACCTACTCCCAAAAGTAAATATGAAATGAGGAGCTTCTATAGATTGGCAAGTTTCTATAGGAGATTCATTAAGGATTTTAGCACTATTGTTAGACTTTTGACGAATGTAATTAAGAAGATGAATGGCTTCAAATGGGAGGTGAATCAAGAGAAAGCATTCAAGTTGTTAAAGGAGAGGTTGAGTAGTTCACCTTTACTTGCACTACCTAACTTTGAAAAATATTTGAGATAGAATGTGATGCCTCAAGTATTGGCATTGGAGGAGTTTTGATGCAATATAAGAGACCTTGTGCTTATTTTAGTGAGAAGTTGACCCGTGCAGCATTGAATTATGGTAAATATGATAAAGAGCTCTATGCACTTGTGAGGACATTGAAACATTGCCAACATTATTTGTGGCCCAAGGAGTTTGTAGTGGACACCGATCATGAGTCCTTGAAGTTTCTTAAAGGACAATAAAAGTTAAGTAAAAGGTATACAAGATAGATGGAGTTTATTGAGACTTTGCCATATGTTATCCGGTATAAAAAAAAAAAGTATAAAAAAATATTGTAGCCGATGCATTGTCTAGAAAATAAACTCTTATCTCTACTTTCCAAGTTCAAATTCGTGGTTTTGAGTGGCTAAAGGAATTATATTCTAGTGATCAAGATTTTAAAGACATCTAAGGATTTCTTGCTTATTATGATAGTTTTCTTTATCATGAAGGAAAATTGTGCATTGCATCTTGTTCTACTAGGTTGTTATTGGTCAAAAGGCTCATTGTAGTGATGGAACATTTTGGCATTATTAAAACTTCAGATATCTTGCATGAGCATTTCTTTTGGCCTCACATGAGAAAAGATGTTGAAAGATTCATTGGAAATTGCTTAGAATGTAAAAGGGCTAAATCTACTTCTTTGTCGTAAGGTCCTTATACTCCTCTAGATGTGCCTAAAGTACCTTAGGTTGATACTTCTATGGATTTTATTCTTGGATTGCCTAAGTCACCTAAAGGTATTGACTCTATTTTGTTGTAGTAGATACGTTTTCTAAAATGGCTCATTTTGTACCTTGTAAGAAAACTGATGATGCTAGTCATGTTGCAAACTTATTCTTTACTTGAGTGGTGTGCATTCCATGGTATACCTAAAACTATTGTTTCGGATCGTGACACCAAGTCTCTTAGTCATTTTTAGCGTGTTTTGTAGAGGAAACTTGGAACTAATTTTTTGTATTCTACAGCTTGCCATCCACAAACCAATTGTCAAACGGAGGTAGTCAATAGAACCATTGGGCAACCTCTTAGGGCCATCATTAAGAAGAACTTGCGTCAATAGAAAGATTTCAGTCCTCACATTGACTTTGCTTACAATAGAGCTAGACATTCTACTACCTCTCATTCTCCTTTAGAGGTTGTTTATGGTTTCAATCCTTTAACTTCGTTTGATTTGGTTCCTTTGCCTGTAGATCATGTTGTGAACTTAGATGAAAAGCGGAAGGCAGAGCTACAAGTCTCTTCATGCTAAAGTACCTGATGCTATTCAGTCCAATAATAAGAAGTTCGTGCCTAAGTGAAATGTTGGAAAGAAAAGTGTTGTTTTTTAACCGAGAGATTGGGTTTGGGTTTCGCTTGCGCAAAGAACATTTTTGTTCTCAATGAAAGATAAAACTTAATGATCGAGGTGATGGTCATTTTCAAGTTCTTGAGTGTATTAGTGATAATGCCTATAAGATTGATCTTCCGGGTGACTACAATGCTAGTGCCCCTTCAATGTTTCTGATTTATCTTTGTTTGATGTAGGTGAAGATTCAAGGACGAATCTTTTCAAAGAAGGGGCGGATGATATGAATCGGGAGCTCGGGTGAAGAAACTCGAGGCACATAGTGAAAATATGGCTAATGGCATGGTTATTTTCATGGAAGAAGCTTTGAACATTAAGGGAACGTTTCTAACTTCCTCTCAATCTATGTAATAAGGAAGGATCACTCGAGAAAGAAAATTGGATGTGAAAAGGCTAAGTGTCAGTGAAGATCATACCTACCACCCACCGTAGCCCTGCACCTACTGTCGTCGGTAGGCCTCTGGATGGAAACAGCTTGGAAAACAAAGCCCTACCGCGTTCGGTAGGTTGCATCCTACCGTCACCGGTAAGGTCCTAGTGGGAAGACACTTGCGTAATCTTTAGACAGGATTTTATTGTTTGAACTTGTTTTCCAGCTTTTGATAAAGGGCTTATTGGGTATTTTGAAGCCATTAATCACTAGATAAGTTAGATTTAGAACTTAGCCTATAAATACCAAATTATAAGCTCTTTTGTAACTAACATTGTTATTTTGCTTAAATTTGAGGGAGGATTCTCCACTGTTTCTAGGGTTCTTAAACCCTTCTTAGTTAGCTTGCGAAGGGTTAGCTTCCTTAGTTCTTTGAACAATTGATTGCTTAGATTGTAGAATCTGTGGAAATTAATTGATCATCCAATTCCTTCTTTAATTGATTCTTAGAGTTCTTGTTATTAGAATTGATTAAACCTAGGTCTTCTAGTTTGTGTAATTAGGGTTTTAAGGTCATAGTTTCCTTAAAGTTCTTTCTATCAAATTGGGAATGATTTTCGCCTCTCATTATTGGGTTTATGAAGCTTAGATCCTCATAGGTTTTCTATTGGAGTGTTGAAACTATAAAATCCTCAGTAGAGGTTCTTCATCAAAGAAGGTGATCTGGGTAAGGTGTTGAATAAAATTTACAATCAATTGAAGATTCACATTAAAGAGTATCTCGTAAGGAGATTTTACTTTTAGAAGTTTTATGGGCGTGCCATTGATAAGATAAACAGTAGTTTGCACACATTCTCCCCAAAAATATAAAGGCAACAATGCTTGAAACATCAGGACAGGGGTTGTATATGAAGATATGGCGATGTTCCCGTTACCCTACCATTTTGTGGAGGAGTAGAAACAATTGATGTTTGATAAATTATGCCATGATTAAAGAGGAAAGGTTTTAAACAAACGAATTCCATGCAGTTATCCGAGTGGACCATTTTGATATTTTTTTGAAATTGAGTTTGAACAAGAGTATAAAATTGCTCAAAAAATTTTTGGACTCCACTTTTCTCAGAGAGAAAATATACCCACACAACACGAGAATGGTCATCGATAATAGTAAGGAAATAAAGAGAATCACAAGAAGATGGATATTTATATTGTTTCCAAAGGTCCCAATGAAACACATCTTTAGCAAAAGAATCACTAGGCGAAAAATTATTATGAGTGTTTAGCTCTAAAACAAATAGAACACGAGAAAAACATGAGAAGACAAAATAACAAGTCCAGGAATATGTTTTAAAATGGAAAAAGAAGGATGACCAAGACGTTTATGAAGTAAAGTGGGTGACACTGCAGTAGTATGTAAAGCTCACATTGCGGGACTATTGTAAGACTGGTAGAAATGAAAAAGCCCATCAGACAGCCTACTTGCTCCAATCACCATCCTCGTAGTAAGGTATCGTATCAGACAACCACGTTTACAGAAACCCACAAAAGACTCGTAGTAAGGTCGTGTATCACACAACCATGTTTACAAAAACCCACAAAAAATTCCGGCTAAAAGTACAAATTTGAGAGACAGAAAGTATATATTGCAAGCAAGGCCCGGAACAAAAAGGACATTTTGAAGCATAATATTTGGACTCAAATAAACACGTCCTTCCAAGATGGTAAGAGTTTGTGCATTATTAGGTAATCCAATATAACAGAGAGATATAGAAACTAGATTAAAAATAATATCCTTTCGACCTGTCATATATATTGATGCACCAGAATCAATAAGCCAAATAACATTACCAGAGAACTTTTTATTAGAAAGAGACTAGTTTTGGAGCATAGAGGACAATTAGTCCCAATTTCCATTTGTCATTGTTGGTGCGTGTGCTGGTATTGAACCAAAAAACACCAGCAAATTGTTTGCCGTCGTGAACTCCTCCGGCATGAACTGTAACCAAAAAACAAGTTTGCCCAGTCATTCCAGCGAAGGGCCGCTGGGCTATGAAATTGCATGCGATTATCCGCCAGGCCAGGAGATTCCAGCATTGTTTGGTGAGTTCCACTGGTGGGGAGAAAGACCAATCGATCCTGTCCTGTTGGCCAGCGAGCTTGAAGCAAAAGAAAGCAGTGGTGTTTGGCCAGCGGTAATTAAAGGTTGCAGTGGCTAAAGATGGGCTTGCTTGAGAGTAAGAGTGGCATATGCAACCACGAGACCACCTCTGCCTGATCTACATTCACAGTTGCGACAATTTCGGCCGCTGTCACGTCCTCTGTAAGAATTCTTTCCTCTGTCCGTCCACCACTTGGGGTACCCTACAACTTGATAACAACTATCTACAATATAACCTGATTTTGTGCCAACACTACAAAAATAAAGGCACTTTTATCATGATTTCGTGCCACAAACGCGACCACTTCAAAACAAAATAAAGGCACTTTTATCATGATTTCGTGCCACAAACGCGACCGCTTCAAAACGATCATCCCTACTCTGAGCAACGATATGATGCCTCTCTTCTTGAATATTATAGAATAAGCATTATTAACACTAGGTAATAGATCTATGTTAATAATTCAAGAAATTACGTATCAAAGGTAGACTGTTCAAGCCCTAGAAGGAATGGATACAATTTCTCCTGTTGTTGGTGGCATTTCCTCCTTATCATACTCTCACAGGTATGCCCTTCGCAACAATAATCTTCAATCTTTTCATAATTAGCAAGTTCGTCCTAAAGTTGTTTGAGTTTACCGCAATAATTGAACATAGAATCCCCTTTTGTCGGGAATTAGAGAGAGCACTCTTTAAATCAAGGATCTGTGCTCTATTTCGACAAAGAATCGAGACTTTAATTCGTCCCAAATATCCTTTGCATTTTCCATATTAGTGACTTGTTGGCTCGTTGTTGCGTCAATCGTATTGAAAATCCAAGATTGAATCAATGAATTCATTGTATCCCACTCATCTAGTTCTGGAGAATCGTCATTCGAACATGTCAGAGTACCGTCAAGAAAACACATTTTCCATTTTCCTTTCATGGCAATTCGAAAATGTCATTGACCGATGCTCATAATTATCATCCCGAGCTTAACAGGATTATGAATTTGTGATGAAGTATCACAAGACTTCAAGGTATGGGCATTGAGATCAGAAGTATGGTGGAAAGAAGTTTTCATTGGTGTAGCCGGTTGTTTTTGTGTGTCGGTGTTGCTGCCGGTTGTTTTGGCATCTCTTCTTCCGTCATTTTTTTTTTCTTTTTAGAATTTTGACTTTGATACCATGATAAAGAAACGAATCAATAGTGTCATAATTAAGTTGCAATGCTTAAAATGTGTATTCCTAAAGGAAAAATATAAATAGTACAAGGTTCCTAAATTACTAATTATAATATCCCAGAATATATGCTAGTCTGCCTGAATTACATAAATGATAATTTGCCTAATCTAGGTTAATTACACAAAGAAACATAATCTTAAAAATATGGAAATAATATAAACACTACGATCACTAAGAATTGGATATATTAATCTTCAACATCGAATTTAGAAATTTTTCATGATTTGGACTTATTCAAACAACTATGCATGATATCTCGCTATTCACATGTTGAGCACATAATATTCCATTCAAACGTAAGGTTGAAGCGCTAACGAGAGAGAGAGAGAGAGAGATGAGGCAATTATATAGAACAGAAACATGCATTACTCTATTTGCTTTAACTTCCTTAATTTCAATACTTTCTGTGTCATTCTCAACAAATGGCTTCAAGGATTTATTTCTTTATTCCTTTCCATGGAAATGGGAAACAGGAATAGACGCCACTGGCACTCTATTATCAGACCCTCCTCATAAAACTGCAATTTACCCAAATTTTACTGTAACGGTTTCTTCTTTTAATTTATTAGTACATTATTTCTGTAAGATTCATGGTAACTAATATGCATCATTTAATTAATATATGCAGAATCCAAAAATTCAAAGAGCATTGGAAAAAGTCATTCAAGATTTGAATGATGAAACATTGAGAAGAAGTGGTAAAAAGAGGGATAAAAAAATAGAGAAGATCGAAGCTGGTCTGGCTAGAGCTAGAGGTTTGATCAAGGATGCCATTAAACGCCTCAGTGGCAGCCAGAAATTGCTTTTGGAAGATGATGACTACGTTCCTCAAGGAGAAATCTACCGAAATGCTGTCGTATTTCATAGGTAATACCCCCTAGTCTTTTCTTTATTTGTTACCTTGTCTCAATTCTCCTATTTTTTCTTTACTTACATTATGAAAATAACGTAACATTTAATTAATTATTTTTTTTTAATTTTTTTCTTTACTTACATTATGAAAATAATGTAACATTTAATTAATTACTTTTTTTTCATTATACCTTTTTATAAAAAAACAAATTTCATCTTCTTCAACTCTTCTAATATTGGAATCTATAAAAATAATAATAAGGAGAAAAATTAATGTGAAGGCATTTAATCCATACAAAAAGAAAATATCTAAAACTTCATATTTTTTAATCTGTATAATTTCTTAAACATGACTACTAATAAAAAAGGAAGGGCATAAAATTTTAAGAATGATCAATTCATCGTGTTATATTGCATGTGATTGATTAAATGATGCATTGCAGAAGTTATCTCTTGATGGAAAAAAAGTTCAAAATATTTGTGTATGAAGAAGGAGAGATTCCCTTATTTCACTATGGTCCTAGCAAAGATATATACTCCCTAGAGGGAATTTTCCTTGGATTAATGGAAAAGAATACAAAATTCAGAACCCAAAATCCTGATCTCGCTCAAGTTTACTTCCTACCTTTTAGCGTAGTGAAGATCCTTGAGCACCTCTTTCATCCAATTATACGTGACAAAGCTGTTTTGGGCCGTGTCATTGGTGATTATGTGCATATCATTTCTACCAAATATCCCTTTTGGAACAGAAGTCTTGGAGCTGATCATTTCATGCTTTCTTGCCATGATTGGGTATGTTTCTTATTTATCAAGCTCAAAATTTTTCAATACAAATATGTCTTATAAATGATCTTCAAAATGCTAAGAGAAATTGGCTATTTACGTAAAAACTCATGTGTAACCACTTTACAATTTTAATCAAACATTTTTTATTTTACGGTTTTAATATAAAATTATACAAAAATTATCCGATAATTTTGACTGTTTAACCTATGGACGCAGAATCGCCCTTTCTCACTTATAAATATTAAAACATTGAAAATTTTTCAATATAAGATCTATAGTCGGATTCTAAGACGTTAGAGAGGCATAAGCTCAATAACAAGATTTTACCCGTGCATAAATTAAATCATCAAAATTTTAAGGTAATAAATTATTTATACGGTCATAGAAAAATAAAATAAAAGTATTTGATTAAAAATAAAAATACAAACATATCATTTTTTAGCATAAGTAGCCAATTTCTCTATGATTATTACATTTTTTTTCTTGAATTTTCTCTAAATTAATGATTTCATACCTCTATTTTGTATAATTACTATTCTTATCGTTTACAAATTCATAACTAATTAGTCACTGCTATTAATTTTAGTAACCAATTTTATCCAAAATGATAGTTTTGCAGTAAAAATTTTAAAATTTTCTTAATATATTACTTCCCTTGGTAGATTCTTATTTACTACAATATATTGAGATCATAAAAACCCTACTTTGTATATTAAAAGATATTTTCCGCTAAAACTTTACAATAGTTTTTAATGTACATTGTGCTGAAACTGATTTAGCAAAAGAAGAGCCTAAAGACTCAGTTTTCCTTTGATTTTTCTTTAAGCTTTGTTGTTTTAATATATGATACTACTAAACAAGAAGTAAACACACTAAATGTTAAATTTTTTACTAAAGAACGTTATTATTTTCTGAAAAAATTTTTTTACTAAAAATAATCGTAGAAATTTAATTTGTTATAAATATATAAATAATAAAAATTTATTTATAATTTATACATAATTAAAAGATTAAATTGTAATTTGGATAAATTAAGTAACAAATTTCTCAAATGCTTGCATAATAGAGCCTAGTCTCTTCATAATTCATTTTGTTATTTTTTAGGGGCCGCGAGCGACATGGTACGTACAAGAACTATATTTCACATCTATCCGCGCTTTGTGCAATGCAAATACCTCAGAGTTCTTCAATCCAAAAAAAGATGTATCGTTCCCAGAGATCAATCTCCGATCATGGAATACCAGCGCCAGACTTATAGGAGGATATCCACCTTTAAATCGTACAATTCTGGCTTTCTTCGCTGGGGGATTACATGGACGGATTAGGCCTGCACTCTTTCGGCACTGGAAAGATAAAGATGAAGATATTAAAGTGTACGAAGACCTTCCTAATACTTTTTCTTATCAAGAAATGATGAAGCAAAGCAAATTTTGTTTATGTCCAAGTGGCCATGAAGTTGCAAGTCCAAGAATTGTGGAAGCAATTTATGCAGAATGTGTTCCAGTCTTGATCTCCCAAACTTATATTCTTCCTTTTAGTGATGTTCTTGATTGGAGTTCTTTTTCGATTCAAATTTCACTAAGTGATTTGCAAAATTTGAAGCATATTTTAATGGGAATTTCTGAGGACAGGTATAGAAAAATGTTAGAAGGGGTTAAGCAGGTACAAAAACATTTTATTATAAATGATCCTCCTAAGAGGTATGATGTATTTCACATGATTATTCACTCCATTTGGCTTAGAAGGTTGAATATAAGAATTTATGGATAGTCTACTTATTGTAGATCATGATCTTAAAGAAAGTGTTTAGTCTACAAAATTTATTTCTTATACTATGTGAGTATATTTTAACCGAATTGGCACGTGCAAAATCGCTATGAATTCCATTATTATGTAAGCAAATTTAAAAATATACCTGCTGCTGCGCAGGCCAAAAACATAAAATAACATAATAATAATAGGACATACAAGAAATTGCCAATAGAATCTATACATACAAGTAAAATTGATTGGAAAGAAAGACTACCTCAACGATTTCGGATACCACAAGGTATGGATGCATTGTAGTTTATGCTTCACCCTCTACCAGTATCCATGCAACGAACTCCTCTGCAAGTGATCGTATTACTAGCCCTTCGGCATTTTGAAAACTATTCAGAACTAACCCTAACTATCTGACAATCCTTTGCAATTTTGGAGAGAGAGGCAAGAGACAATTATGGCCGTTCTAGAATTTTTTTTTTTAATAAGAAAAAGTCAGCCGCGAAAAATGTTAACATAACTTTTTATAACTGTCAACATTATAACCCTAATTGTCATCTAATGAAAATTATAATCTCATCTGTCTATTCCTATAATCATCCAAAGGTTGGATGAATAATATAAAGTAATTAATTTTATTTATCTAATAAATAAATTAGTTACTTATTAACTTACCAAAATAGCTACAAAACATAATCTGGACACCTCCTCAGATCCCTTTTGTATACGTTCAACAAACCTGGACACGATCTAGATCCATTGAATGTGGACATAGTGCTCACAAAATCGTCTATGCGTGTGACCTTATAGGTTCACTTAACGTTGGCAGTGGATGAAAAATGTCCTAAACATTTATCCACTAGATATAAGTAGCCTCTAGCAAGACATGATACTCACCCAAGTTAAGGAAAAGATATTAAAACCTAACATCAGTTTTAACATTTAGTCCTTTTATCACATAATATCCTAATTAAGTATAAGGCATGGAACGAGTCATCCTTATATAACTTAATTAACCATTTACTTGATCACCAAGCAGACTATTCTGATAAATAATATTAATAACATCTTATTAATACATATTTGAGCATGGTCATATGTATTCTACAGTCTTCATTATCAAGGGCCCATGGATATCTCTCTCTAATAAGAGAAGGACATATCCCTTTCACTATCTCTAATATTCAAGCCATGACAAAAAAATTCCCAACCAATAGCCATAATAATCACCTAATTAAAAGTGATGTTTGACTATGTCAAAATATATTTCTCCTCATGCAAGAAGCATTAGAAACGTTAGGTCAAATGACACCAAACATAAAACTGAAGCGAAATACTTATGACTTAAACCCACGCAATATTTTTCTTCATTTTAGGTCATGCCCAACACATTATTCTCAGTATGTGTTTATGAATCTATTTTTATATTTCATATTCTTGGTCAGTAAACTTGATCATCAATCAACTTCATACTAGTTTAATAATACAAGATGTGATAAAATTAAGGACAAACAAGAATAGTATTTTATTAGCAAGAAGAGTTTTAATATCAAGTCATATACTTGATGACTAAGAGCAAAAAATACGATTCAAAATACATGCCTCATAAATAACCAATATAAATGTAAGTCAATTGGTCTAGGACATATAACTAACAGTACCACACTACAAAAAATACTTCATTTATCGACGGTAGGATCCGTCGATAAAATAATCTTACCGAAGGAAAACCAGCCATTGGATGATTCTCGTTGGTAAATTTGTTATCGCCGAATGAACTGTCGGTAACCGTTAGTGCCGATGAAAATTCTGACCGAAACTTTTTGACCTGTCGAGTCCAATCTCGTTGCCCATAACTAATGACTTTTTCTCGTTAGTAATTAGTACCGATGGGGATAGCAACAGAACCTTGCCCGTTAATTATATTTCCCGACGAAAGTTACCTACGCAATGTCCGTCAGTACGATTTTTTTAAAAAGGAATAAAATGTTAATATTAACTACGGACCTCTGTCTGTAATCCATCGGTAAGAGATTTTTATATATAATTTATAAAATAGATCCAAAACTCTCTGAAATACATTATAAACCCAAAAACAGCAATGTCTAAATATTAACAATCTAAATCATTCTATATTAACAATATAAAGCATTCAATATTACAATATCTATAAACTAAAATCCATACATAAAACATTCTCATAATATAACATCTTCAAACGTATCAAACATCCTCGAGTCGCTGGTCTGGATTTTTATAACAAAGTTTTAAACTCAATACTTGCATGTCACAAGATTAATGTAATACAACAATATCAGGGTATCGGACCACAGAGAAAGCCTTAACTATTTAAACTATTATCTACCTAACTTAATTTTATAAAAAGAATAATGAAATTTTATTATTTAATAATTATTCCTAAATTAAGTAAAACTAATAAATAAAATAACTAAATTAAAAATAACAAGAGCTTAATCAAAGAGATGATTTAGAACCTTGAATCTACCACTAACCTATATAACAATGATTTAATCCTATTTACGAGAAAATGTTAGATATTTATGCGGTGATATAGGCCACAAGCTTCGATTCACTAACGAACTCCTGTGCAAGCATTCAAGATGCTAGTTCCTTCTGTGTTCTGAAAACTGTCAGAACGAAAAATGACTATCTGGTAATATGTGGAATTTTTGGAGAGAGGGAGGCTAGATACTATTATCACTGTTCTAAGGTTAAAGCCCTTTGTTTTTAATTAGATGATGATGACCACAAGGAAAAGCTTAATATAACCTTTTATAGTTGTCAACATCAGAACCCTAATTGTCATCTGATGACAGTTTTAATCTCCTCTGTCTACTCCTATAATCATCCAACGGTTGGATGAATAATATTAAGTAATTAATTTTATTTATCTGATAAATAAAATTTAGTTACTTATTAACTTACCAAAAAATACAATATGTAATCTGATTCCCCTTTTGTATACGTTCAACGAATCTGGACACGATCTAGATTCATTGAACGTATACATCGGGCTCACAAGATCCTCTATGCGTGTGACCCTGTAGGCTCACTTAACGTTGGTAGTGAATGAAAAATATCCTAGACATTTATTCACAAAACATAATTTGCCTCTAGCAAGACATTATGCTTACCCAAGTTAAGTAAAAGTAATGATAACATAGCATCAGTTCTAATATTTAGTCCTTTTGTCACACGATATCCTAATTAAGTATAAAGCATGGACTGAGTCATCCTTAAAAAACTTATTAACCATTTACTTGATCACCAGGCAAATTGCTCCGACAAATAATATTAATAACGCCTTATTAATATTTATTTGAGTATGGCGATCGTATTTTCCAGTCTTCCTTATCAAGGGGCCCATGGATATCTCTCTCTAATAAGAGAGGGACAAATCCCTTTCACTATCTCCAATATTCAAGCCATGACAAGAAAATAGCACAACCAATAGTCATAATAATCACCTGATTAGAAGTGATGTTTGACTATGTCAAAACATATTTTCTCCCCATACAAGAATCATTATAAACATTAGGTCAAAGGACACCAAACATAAAACTGAGAAGAAATATTTATGACTCAAACCCATGCAATATTTCTTCTTCACTTTAGGTCATGTCTATACAATATTCTCAATATGTATTTATTAATTGATTTTATATCTCATATACATGATCAGTAAAACTTGATCATCAGTCAACTTCATACTAGTTTAATAATACAAGATGTAATAAAACTAGGGACAAACAAGAATAATATTTTATTAAATAAGGGTTTTACTGTCAAGTCACATACTTGGTGACCAAGAACATAAAATACAATTCGAAATATATGCTTCATAAATCATATATGTAAGTCAATTGGTCTAGGCATATGCTAACAGCATGAGCAGTCACCAAGAAAGGACGGCCTAGAATAATGGGGATATGATTCTTGGAGGATCTACCAGATTTTATATCTAGGAATACAAAGTCTACAGGAAAGACACCTTTATCAATTTGAACTAGAACATTATCTATCCTCCCCCTAGGTACCTTGATTGATCTATCAGCTAGCTGTAAGGTCATATCAATTGGTTATAATTCCCTCAATCCTAACTCTTCACAAACAGAGTATGGAATCAAATTAACACTAGAACATAAATCTAGAAGTGCCCTATCTATTTTATGATTAGCAATAAGACATGAGATAGTAGGGACACCCGGATCTTTATACTTAGGTGGGGTGTTATATTGCAAAACGGAGCTCACATGTTCAGTTAGAAGATTTTCTTAGAAACAATGCTTTTCGATTTTCTTTTAAAAGTACACATGTCTTTAGGAAATTTTGCATAAGATGGGACTTGCTTAGTGATCTCTAAAAGTGGACGATTAATTTTAATTTGTTTGAAAGTTTCTAATATATCTTCCATTTTGTTATCCTATCTAAAATGTAGAGGTGGTAATAAAGCTTGAGGAAAGGGAACCTTTGGCTTGTACAAAGTCATAGGAGAAGATTCTAGAGTCTTAGAATTAGAGGAAGAAGCTAGTTCTTTCTCTCTCTTCTTTTCAATTTTATTCCCCATATCAATTCCCTCAGTTTTGTTTTCATTTAACTCACTATCTTTAATAGGTTCCCCTACTTTATTATCTACCAACTTTCCATTTCTAAGAGTAATTACAGCTTTAGCTTGCTCATGATAATTAGCTCTACAGTTCTCTACGAGATGACTAGGAAGCTTACCCTCATCTCTTCTACTTATTGCATTAGTTAGTTGCCCTATTTGAGTTTCTAACTTAGCAATAGATTGTGTGTGTGAGTCTAGAATTTGGGTCGTAGCTTCTAAACCTTTCAAAGTAGATAAGACTTTTTCTTCAAAAATTGAGTTTCCACTTTGAGAAGGGTGAGGAGGTACATACCTTTGAGATTGAAAATCAGGGGGAGTGGTCATACCAGATTGATTGTTTTGTTAGCAATGTTATTAGCCTAATTGACATTCCCCTCCTTGTTGCCTCCAGGAGGACTTAGGATAATTTTTCCATCCTGAATTGCATGTGTTTGAATATGGGTCGTTCTTCTATGAAATCCTTGGGCGGCATTGACTTGTTCCTGTACAAATTCTGGATATAGTGAAGTACTAGGACAGTCATAGATAACATGAGAAGGACTAGAGCAAATTGCACACACCTTGTAGGTTAGGTGAATTAGTAGGCAATGTATTCAAAGCTAACAATTGATCAAACATTTTAGATAAGGCATCAACTTTCAAAGAAAGATCAATATTTTGAGAAACTTTATACATTCCTACTCTATTTCTTATTTGTCTAGATGTATCTATACATGAGGATGTGGCGTGTTGTTGTGAATTATCACTCAAATTTTGAAATAAATACCATGTCTCATTTGCAGTTTCACGAAGAAAAGTACCACCACAAGAGGAATCAACCATTTGGCGATTTCTCTCATCCAATCCTGAATAAAAACTTTGTATTTACTGCCATTTAGGGACTTCATGGTGAGGGCAACTACGAAGAAGTTCTTTAAATCTCTCCCAACTCTCATGAAATTGTTCACCATTTTGTTGGGAAAAAGTAGTTATTTCTCTCCTTAACCTTATAAGTTTACCCATAGGAAAGTATTTTTTTTAGAAATTCCCTAGACATCTCAGCCCATGTACTTATTCTCTCACGTGTATGTAACCAATATTTAGCCTTATCCTTCAGAGACAAAGGAAAAATGCGCAATCTAATAGTATCATCAGTAACATTAGGCAGTTTAAAAGTTGAGCAAATTTCTAAAAACTCATCAATATGCTTATAAGGATTTTCATAATCAAGCCCATAAAAAGATGGTAACGTTTGAATAGTAGAAGCTTTAATTTTGAAGTGATTAGCCTCAATTTCAAGTAGTCTATTACCTATTGGTCAGTTATAAGTGTTGGGAGTAAAATACTCCCGTAATGCTCGTGGATTTTCAGCCATCTTAACCTCACAAGTATTAGTTATTTTTCTTTGTGCCCTAAATGCCTTAAGTATACGCTTTATCTTAGGGTCAAATTCTTTTAAATCATTAGAGAGCGAACGTCAACCATGCATTAATTAACAAATGAAAGAAAGAGAAAAAAATTACAGCAAATAATAATGAAGAGTAAATTACTAAATGAATGAATATCATAATAAAATAATAAAATTAAAAAAATAATTAAAAAAAAGGTGAAGACAACCAAGAGAACAATAAAAAAAGTTTCTTTTCCTTTTTTTCAAGAATAGAAAATAAAATAAATAAAATGAAAAAATAATAAATTTAGGAGACAATAACACAACCAATTAATTTAATCTCTCCCCGACAATGGTGCCAAAAACTTGGTTGGGATTTTTATAACAATGTTTTAAACTCAATACTTACAAGTGCACAAGATCAATGTAATACGGCAGTATCAGGGTATCGAACAACAGAGAAAACCTTAACTACTTAAATTATTATCTACCTAAATTAATTTTATAAAAAGAAGAATGAAAATTTTATTATTTAATAGTTATTCTTAAATTAAGTAAAACTAATAAATAAAATAACCAAATTAAAAATAACAAGAGCTTAACCAAATAGATGATTTAGAACCTTGAATCCACCACTAACCTATATAACAATGATTTAATCCTATTAGGAGAAAATATTAGATATTTATGTGGTGATCTAGGTTACAAGCTTCGATTCACTAAAGAAATATATTGTATTTAAATGCATGACATAATCCATCTAACTATTAGCATGACCTATTCAATTCTATAACATAAATCATCTAAAATTAGCATAACTATTAATTCTAAAACCCACAATATACTTGCAAAAATCACATATCTCTCATACTCAAGACTACAAGGATTACGCATGAATAAAAATACCAGTTAACCCAAATAATTATTCCATAAGAACAATCACAAAGAATTAATTGCATCAAACCAAGAAACATCCAAAGATATGTAATCACATAAATATTATAATAAATCTCCTAAAATAAAATAAACCAAAGTCACATGGCTAGGGTTTCATCAAGATTCTAAAAAGAAAATTATTTCATGATTAAAAAGAAAGAAGGAACCAATTTCTTGGAGTAGATCATGGCCCTTTTCCACTTGAAGATACTGCTACCGATTTTCTCCTGCTTCTTCCATTTTTTTCTCCAAGACGGCTTCCGATTTCTACTTCTTAGCGTCCGATTTCTGCTTAGCCACGTCCGGTTCTTCTTCCTACAGCCGCTGATTTTTTCTGCTTCTGTATGTTTCTGCTGCTGCGCAGCTCCTTCTTTCTTCAATTTTCGCAGCTCTCCTCTGTCTTCTTGTGCAGCTCAGAAGCTGCTTCTCATTTCACTCCCCTCTCACGTAGCAGCTTTCTCCTTTTAAAGCTACTGAACAACTTTCCTTCTCCTATTCCTTTTTCTGTGCCCTTTCCTTTTTCTATTGTGACTCCTTTCTTTGCAGCCGCCAGCAACTAATTTCTGCTTCTCTTTTATTCTTTTCGTGGGCTTTTTTTTTGTGGTGGGATGCTCCTTCTTGGGCTTCTTTTCCTTTATCCCCAGGCCACCACCAACCTTCATATAAATTTAATAGGGTGAGTGTTATGGGCTTCAGACATTTTTTTTCTTTGCACAAAAATAAAATAAATTAAATATAACAATTATAATTAAAATATTTTCAAAAGCTAATAATTAAAACTTAAGGTGTTTATTTGTACCAAAAAAGGACTTTCTCAGACGCCTAACATCACTAGAGGACAGGAGGCATCATCAGGGACAATAGACTCGCTGGGGACATCAATAAAAAAGGGAGTAGAGGAAGATCGAGTCGGCATCTTAGGAGCGGGGACCTCTAACTCTGTAGCTAGTACAGTCGATGAAGATGTTAAGGGAACGGCAGCCACAGCAGCTCTAACGAGGTCCATCATCGGTGGAAGAGGGATGTACACTAAATGATTATGCTCAGAAAATCACTACATGTGCTCGTTGAGGGCAACGGAGACATTGGAAACAGCAGCCTCCACTCTCCCCATCATCCTCTCCTCGGCATCCACATAACATGGCGCCAATCCTCTAAGAGATGCAGCCTAACTGCTCTCGGCTCTGAGATGAGCTACCTCTAAACCAGCTCCATATAAATGATTGCGGCTTATACCACTAGCTGTTATGGCCATCAGGTAGAGATCATCAAGCGTAGCAGTGCCTGTGGCCTCAGCTTCCTCCTCGGCCTTTTTTCGTATCTCGTGAAATCTCTCTTACAATATAAAATGTTAGTAGGACAATAATAATAAGTTATAAAATATTATATGAACTTTAAAGTTATAAGTTATATAAAAACATTACATGAACTTAAATTATAAGTTATAAATCATTATATAAACTTAAGTTATAAGTTCATTAAATTTACCCAAAACTCTGCCAATATAAAATCCACATATTACCCCTCTTACTCCCCCTTCTGATGTTTATGGAGCTCCTCCAAGTACTTGCTCTTCGAGAACCTCTCTGATAAATTATTTTGCTGCAAAATAGCAATACAATTAACATTTTTCGTTATATTTAATTAATAGAATGAAGTAACATTAAATAAAGTTCTTACCTTCTTTGCGAGAGTCTCTGTGAAGGAGATGGACCGTTCAATGTGCTTCCCAACTCTCCTTCCTCTCCCCCCATCTCACCATCCCTCAGTCCTATTCTTCATATTCTATTAGGACTATGCTCTGTACTTAGGACTATTCCAATACTTTCGCAAGTCATCCCAGAATCTCTCCTGAATCTATAGAGGCCTCTTCTTCGCTGCCCGAGCATCACCCAGCAAATACCTCAACTGGGTGTTGGTCTTAAACTCCCATGACTACTTGATCTTGGCATGGGTAATTTCGAATCCTATGCACGTCTTTTCTAAATTCAATGAAAATTCATAAGATTAGGATAGAATATAATGTTAAAAACACTAAAGGCATTTTAAAAAAACTACATTATTGATTCATTTACCTGAAACTCTCCCCACAACATGTCTCGAACCTCTGGCGAGACCTAAGTCCAAATGTGGTAAACCCCCGTGAATTGCTCCCGAATGGTAATCGAGATGGTTGCTGATGCTCTCAAAGCGGATGTAATTGAATACCTTAAATAATCTTGGAGTTCTGTGAAATTTTCTCTAAATTTGGAGGGAAAAAAGTGTGAACCCAATAATATTTAAGATGTATTAATTTTCTCTAAATTTTGATAGAATTTTTCTCTAAATTGGAGGAAATTTTCTGGTATTCAGAGAAAATATCACAAACTCCAAAATTATTTTAGGTATTCAATTATACCCAATTGTGTTCTTTTATCCTTGCTTATGAGTCATGTAAGAGTCATGTTTTTTATTGCCAGGTTTCGCAGTGGAATTGCTGGCGAAGACTAAAAATTTTTTAAAATTAATGTTCAAGGACTTCAAAAAATTGAAAACAAAGATTAAGGACTAAGTTAAGACTAAAAAATAGTTCAGAGACTAATATTTTCCATTTCATTTCTCTAAATATTGATTCTCCATTTCTTATTACCTAGCTAGGATTTGCATTTTGGTATGACCTAGGATGAGGATGAGAAAGTGGAAATGTTCAAATGATCGATTACAAGGTTGATGGTAAAGAAGATAGAAGATGAAGACAAAGAGATGGTGACATTTTTCAAGTACTTTAGAGACCTTACTTGGAATGCTTCGGTATGAGAAAAATGAGGATCAAAGAAGCACAAAAACATTTCTACTGTCCATATTGCAAGAAGAGAAAGCCAAAGAAACAAGTTTTGAAAATCTTGAAGCTCAACATCAAACGGAGAAGAAGGCTTGAACAATCCACAGTAAGGTCATGAAAGGGAGGAGAAAAATGGAACAAACCTACCGCCGACAGTAGGTTCACCTTACCATCGCCGGTAGAGTTCTGGCCAAAGAAAATTGTTGGATGGTTTGACCTAGCGTACGTGGTAAGGCGAGACAGTAGGTGTTGGAAGGTTGAGATTTGGGAGTGTTTAACTCCCTTGACCCATCATTTTTTGTTGTTAGAACTCGTGTACCCATCTACTTATAAGCTAGATTAATAGTTAGTGTTTGAAGTTAATGATGTAGACAACTATATATATAAATATATATATATATATATATTTTCCCATCATTTGGAAGGCAAGCTTGATATTGAATGAAAATTTGTATAATAGGTATTTGAAGATATATATATATCTTCTAAACTAGGTATTTATTCCATCGTACAATTTAGGCGAGATATTTTTTCATTCAATTCAAGAGTTCTTGTTCTATTCCCAAATCCTTCTCATGCTAGAGGTGCTAGCCTTTGTATAGCTAGTGTTGCTAAGAGTTTAGGTCTTCCTTGTGTGTGGAGAATAGGTGAGGCTTCTCTAGGCCTTGTTGATTCTCCCTCAAGATAGGAAGTTTTCTTTGTTATTCTTTGTTTATTTTCTTGCATTTCTTCTTGGATTACCAAATTTCTCATCACTAGTGTTCAAAGGAGCCTCTAGAAGAGAGTTGAATCTTGAGAGCATATTGGATCTCATTTAAGCCATTGGAGATTCATACCATTTGGTATTAGAGAAAAGCTCTTTTTTAGATGAAAATGTATGTGTTTTGATTTTTTTAATTTCATTTATATAAAGCCAATTGAAGAAAATTGAAAAAGGTAAATTAATCTGGCATTTTCGAACAGAAAATTACATGTGAAAATATTGAGATAAAAAGCATAAAAAAATGAGATTTAAATTGGATGGAATTTACCTAATTTGAGTTCTTGTCAAGTTGTGGTTCTTTGGAAACAAATTTGACCTAATTTGGACTTGATTTGGTTGGTCAATTTGTTCAAAACTTTGAAAGTGTCCAAAAATCGCGATTGTTGAAAATTTGTGGATTAATCTGCACATATCTTGTGTATACTAGATCAAACGGATCGAAATTTGTGCTAAAATTCATCCTTTTCGAGTATTGGTTTTTCTAAAATTTTTTTTACTTTATTTGGATCTATATTCACTGAGTTATTGTGATTTTTGTGATAGAATATCATTCTGTTCTGTTTTTCTGAAACTGAGCTTGTACTCTTAATATCTTTGATTGTGATAACCAATTATCTTTGTTTTGAATTTTCAACTTCTTTGAACATACTTTTAAGTGTTTTTTCTTATCTATTTGTCGGAATTGGACTCATTCTTTGACTCATACTCTTGAGTTTATTATCGACACTCTTCGCACCCCATGTGTTTTATAAAATTTCTCTTTGACTTTGTTTTTCTTATGTTTTGACAATTGCTTGCTTGAATTGCTTTGGGGAATTTCCTTACAACTTAGAAGTTCTAGAAATCACTAAGAAACTCTTGTAGATGAGTAATAGTAAAAGGTAAGAGGTTGAGATTATTGTAAAAGCCGTAGAGAGTGAGAGTAAACATGAGAGTTGAGTGTATTCTTCTTGAGTGAAACTCTTAGGGAGTGGCGAGGTTCCTTTCCTCTTGTTGTCTAATGTTTTTTGCAGGTTTAACAAGCCATTAAATGGGGTGCACTTGGACTAACTCATCATGGCAAAGGACGGAAGCAATAAGAAGACAAGAGATGGCTTATTCCAAGCTTGTAAGAGCACAACCTAATTTCTACAAGGATGGAGAATATGGTGGGAATTCTTATCGTGGAAGCAACCATAGAGGTGGAAACTTAACCCGTAGGAGAGAAATGAGAATCGGTAACTTCTCTTCTCACGCTAAAACTTTTGATCATATTCCTTATGATGATTATGGGTGTTAGGAAGGAGTTAATGATACATAAGATGATTGTGAGAATAGTCCTTTTCATTATTATAAAGGGTATCATGATAGCTACGATGATGGTGATCAAAGTTTTGGTAGAGAAGTTAACCATGAAGGATTGATTAATGAAAATGTCTATGTGAGTGGGTGTCAAAAAGAGCAATTATTCTACACCAAGTGCAAGGTACTAGACAAGATTGTACTTCTTACCATAGATAGTGGTACTCAAGTTAATGTGGCCAATACTTATCTTGTGGAGAAGTTAAGTTTGCCTCTTCTTTATCATCCTAGGCCTTATAAACGTCAATGGTTAAATGGGGGTGTTGAAGTTAAAGTTAACAAGCAAGTATGGGTACCTATCTCTCTGGGGTTGCTTAACGATGAAGTGTTATATGATGTAGCACCCATGCAAGCGAGCCACTATTATTAGGACAACCTTGGATGTATGATAGAAGAGCTAAAATGATGGAGACAAAAATGCTATCAACATCACTAGGAATGTCAAGAGAATCATCCTTCAGTCCTTGGCACCTCACCAAGTATGTGAAGAACAAAAGAAGTTTATAGAAAGGTTAAGGACATTTGAGAATGAGAAAAGGGAAAAGAGCATCATGGAGTGTAAAATATGGGATAAAGAACACTTATCCATGCCCTATCAAGTAATTGCAAAAATGAGAACCATGAAGCCACCAATGGTCGATGATCTTCAAGAGTCAAAGAACCTCCACAATCTACAATTGTAGTTGAAGAGAGTGATAGAACACATGTTGAGAAAGAGTCACCTAATGAGGATCTTTGTGGTATCATGAATACGAAGGACATTGAAAGAAAAGATAGCACTGAAATTAAAGAAAAAGAAAGAGTGGAAAAGGAAGAGAGAATGTTGAGAGATTATGTATTCTTGATTCTAATTCTAGTCTTTCAAGAGAAAGTGAGAGAGATGAGCGCTCAAAAGAAAAAGAGAGTGAGTTTGAAAAAAGTGAGCAAGAAAAGGAAAATGAGAGTCTCATGGAAAAACAAGAGTGAAAAAGAAGAACAACAAGAAAAAGAGATAGTTGCAATTGTAAAGAGTAAGGAATTGAACTTTCTTACTAATCACACTAACTCCTTCCTTTTTAGTGATTTGATATGTGTGCAGAATTTTGGAGTGTCGAGTAAGGATAAAAGAGGAAAATATGTCTACAGACTCACTAAGACCATAAGCTTCTTTCCTTCTAATTCCTACTTGTGCTTTGAGATTTATTTTGAAGAAATTAAGTTGTTCTCAATTGTTTTCATGGAAAATTGAAATCAACTTTATTTTCTTAATTCTCTTGGAAATTTATTAGAAAAGAGAAATACATTGAGTTTAATCCCTTATCTTGTGAAATTCCTAGAGTGATTAATTGTTGTTCCAATGTTGCTAATGATGTTTTTCTTGTGCTAGGAATTGAAAGCAAAGAAAGGAGAATGGAGAAAGAGCTTAGCAACTTCTATGGAGACAAACGAATAAGCTTATCTCACCCTATTTCTTTATGTCATGAAGTTTCTTTATGGGAGTTAGAGATGTTGTTAGTCCCTTATACCTCTCATGCGAGCATATTTGGAGAATTGTGCGCTATATCTCTTGATGGAAATTTATTTCTCCTTGTGCCTTGCATGCTTAAGTGTTTAACTCCTTGTGTTTCTCTTGAAAATCAACTTGTGCCTAATGTGTTTAAGTGTCTTTCTTCTTAGGCTTCTTTTGTGAATAACTTATTACCTAGTGAAGCTAAACTTGATCTCCTTTGCTTTGAACATGAGAATTTACATGATGACTACTTAATGGAACCTAAAGTGGTTGAAAGTTAGTTAGCTTGTGCTGTTTGATGTTTTTCATGCTAGGATTGAGGGAAAGCCTATTGAGAATAATGATTATGTGTTAACCTTCTTTGCTACTTTCAGGAAGAATCTTGATGAATTTATCCTTTCTAACCAACCTTTTTCCCCTTTGAGTGACCAAATTGAATTTCATTCCATTAAACATGTCTTATCTTTCTTTAAGTTTTTCATGAAAGACTTTATTGGGTTTGCTACTTCTAACCAACTTGTGTCCTTTTTCAGTGAACAAATTGAATTTTCCTTAGATGAACATGAGCTATCAACTGTGGTTGAATCTTTGAAAACGTTGTTTGAAAATGCCCATGATTTTCAATTCTATTATTCACACTTCAAAAAATCCATCTTGAAGGATGATCTTGAAAACAAAATGAGAATTGGTTTTGAAAAGCTTAAAGCTAGTCCTTGTTCATTTGTGAAAACTATCTTTGAAAAAGAGTCTTTTGAACAAATTTGGTAAGATTTTGTTGACAAACATCCTTACTACCACATACCTTTCAAGGATTGGTGTTGGAAGTTGCACATTTAATTTGTTTGTTTTCAAAAGAACTCTTGCGCTTCTTCTTTAAGTCATGAAATTGATAGCTCCTTGTTTCACCACAAACCTTTCAAAGAGTTTATTTGGAAGAATGACGGTTCATTTGATTTGTCTTGGAAGAACTCTTGTGCTCATTTCTAAATATGAATTAGGAGCTACTTTGTTGTATCATCTTCGTTTCAAAGAGTTCTTGAAGAAGATGGTTTTCAAAGAGGAATGTAGGCAATTTTAGACTCTTGAAATCTTTGTATCTACATCTCTTCTTCTCAATCTTGACGTTGTGGAATTCAAGAAGCATAAAGTTCATTCTTCAATTATAAATGCTCGTTGTCATTTTATCATTATCCTTTTAAAAAAAGCACTTCCAAATTCTGAATTTAATGCATTGCTTCAAATATTTGTCAGAGTTAAGAGTTTCTTTTATCATTTACCTTTAAGGGCTTGGATATTGGTACTCACTTTGAAAAATCTACAAGGATGTTCCGAAGAGACTTCATTTTAAACTTCTTTACTCAACTTTTTGAGAGAACACATCTACAAAACTTTTTCTTCTTAACTCTGGCATCTACTCAATCCATGAGCTTCCCATTTCATCATCTTTTTAAAGACGATTTGGAAGATATTACTGAAGTGCTTGAATTACAGGATTTCTATGGATTTAATTGTGTTATTTTCTGGATAAATCTTGTATAGCAAAGGTGTTATACACATTATTTTTCCTTGGACAATCTTTTCTTGAACCTTTTTGCCTATATATCTTTTGAGTTTCATAGACCTTTCGAGAAAGAGTTGACTACAGTGATTTATTTTTTATTAAAGAAGTGGTTGGCTAATAAAATTCATGCATTATTGTTCCGTTCTTGTCTAATTTTTGAGTACTTTGGTCATTTTTATTGTATTGCTTCTTTTAATTCCTCCTCTTCTAACGTTGCCTACCTCTAATGGTTATTTGAAGGATTGGATTCGAGGACGAATCCTTTTAAAGAGAGGGGGCATGGTATGACTCGGGATGAGCATGAGAACGTCGAAATCTTCCAAGGACCGATTATAAGGTTGATGGCAAGGAAGATAGAAGGGGAAGACAAAGAGATGGTGACATTATTCAAGAAGAAATTTAGATACCTTACTTGGAATGCTTTGGAAGGAGAAAATGAAGATCAAAAAAGCACCAAAACATTCGTATTGTCCATAATGCAAGGAGAAAAAGCCAAAAAAACAAGTTTAGAAGATCTTGAAGCTTCGACATCAAACGGAGAAGAACACTTGAACACTTCCATAGGTGGTAGGGTATTCATGAAAGGGAGGAGAAAAATGGAACAATACCTACCTCTGACAGTAGGTTCACCCTACCGTCATTGGTAGAGTTCTAGCCAAAGAAACTTATTTGATGGTTTGACCTAGCGTACGCAGTAGGGTAAGACGGTAGGTCTCGAAAGGCTAAGATTTGGGATTTTTAACTCCCTTGACCAATCATTTTTGGTTGTTAGACCTCTTTTGCCTTGTATTTAAGTGGCTTAAGTGTCCATCTACTTATCTTAAGCTAGAATAATAGTAACGGTTTGAAGTTAATGATGTAGAAACTATATATACATCTTTTCCATCCATTTGGAAGGCAAAGCTTGATATTGAATGAAAAATTGAGAGAAGAACCTAAGGTTCTTGGGTTTCTACCACTTTCTTATAAACTAGGGATTTATTTCATTGTACAATTTAGGCAAGAGATTCTTTAATACAATTCAAGAGTTCTTGTTCTATTCCCAAATCCTTCTCATCCTAGAGGTGCTAGCATTTATATAGCTTGGGTTGCTAGGAGCTTAGGTCTTTCTTGTGTGTGGAGAATAGGTGAGGCTTCTCTAGGTCTTGTTGATTCTCCCTCAAGATAGAAAGTTTTCATTGTTATTTCTTTGTTTATTTTCCTACATTTCTTCTCAGATTACAAAATTCTCTCACTAGTGTTCAAAGGAGCCTCTAGAAAAAAGTTGAATCTTTGGAGCAAATTGGATCTCATTCTAGTCATTGGAGATTCATACCAATTTTTAGCTAACCACGATTCAAAATGATCAAAAGCCAGTTGCACATAGATAATGTTGTAAGGGGATGAATTAGGAGGGATTCTTTAGTCCTTTGATGCTCAAACTACCTCAAAATCCTCCCAAGATGAGTGAAAAACAAAGGAACTAATCTAGCCTTTCAATAACCCCAATGAACTATGACAAAGAATCCAAGGAAACAAACTAGGAAAGTCTTCCCTTATGAAGAAACAAGAACCTTAGATAGCAATCTAGGACCCACATTTTATCCACAAGAGGAACCTCTCCTCCAATCCCCCAGAACCCTAGCAAAGAACTAGGACCCAAGAAGAAATGAAATTGTATTGTTCCAATTAAAACCCTTGAAGAACTTGTCTTCAAGAACTCCAGCTGTAATTGGGGCACCATGAGGATGGAACAAGCCCTTGATATAATCATGGAAGAAGAAGACTAGAGGCTCTCTCTCTCTCTCTCGTCTCTCTCTCTCTCTCTCTCTCTCTCTCTCTCTCTCTCAATGTCTCAACTCACGAAGAGTAACTTTTCATATCATTCAAAATCTAAAATTTACAATGACTTAAGAGAGTAGATATAGTAGCTAAGCCCTAAAATACTTAAGGAACTAATTAAAAACTTTAGGGATCTTAAGCTATTAGTTACAACTTTATTTACATCATAAATAGAGTTTAAAATTTGTCACAACCGGCCAAATTGGCCTGAGAACAAAATCGGACAATCATCTGTGCAACTTGTCGAATCCATGATTGGTGTGGCTTTCTTTAAACACAATAGTTTCCTTCTGAATACTGCACTGGTGCTTCCCCAGCTCACCGGTCACCTTCCCGCTGTCTCTCTGGGCATTTTAGGATTATCCAGGAACCAAATTAGGCCTCAACTGTAATCTTCGGAGCAGCCACTATTCAAGTTCTAGTAGGGAGTTCAAATTTTCTTTGGCTCAACTTCTGTGGTGTGTACCAATTTCGAACAATATTCCTCCCTATGGTTGTAACGATAACAGGGAAAAAATATCTGATGGAGACCCTCGTACTCCACCGGTTGAATGGTCCCATAACCGATACAAAGGGAACCAATAGTTTATGTAGATCAATCTCCATATAAAATCGAGCCAATTTTCCTCGTACTACCATCATCGTCGTCTCATCAACCTTAATTAATCCCTTTTCCAACCAGATTACCCAAACATATTAGTAACTTCTTATGGAAGAATTCAATGTGTTTCTCGGGAAAACAAACCCAGACCAATATTGAATTCCCCATAGTTTCTATGTTAATATTTTTTTGTGCTTCGATTTAGTTGGTGGGACTCTTCTGCTGTCGTGGCAGAGGGCAGAGGTTTTTCAGAGGCCATCAGGAGAATATCTATTTTTTTATGTAATGGTGAACTCTATGATCTCCATTCCTATTAAGATTCTCTAGTCTACTATTGAAGAGGAAGAAATAGCTCCTTAGCTAAATTGTGTAAAAGTAATGAATTTCATGAAATAGGGAAATTTGCTGGAAATTTTTGTAAGGTTGTGTTTGGTTCCTAGAATTAGAATTCTAATTCCAATTCATTCCTCTAGTAAATAGAGAATTTGAGTGGAATTTAAAATTGTATGTGTGTGTATATATATATTTATATATATATGTAATTGTTGTGCATGTGTATGTGTGTATATATATATTAAATAAAATTGGGTAGAACTTGGTGGGCATCTCCCCGATATTATCAAAAATAAAATAAAATACAAGGACAGTGCTTAATACTTATCCCATGGAAACTATGAATACAAGAGGAAGAGATAGAAAAGAGGCTATAAAATCAAATTTTTTGAATATAAGGCGTGTGCTTCCCATCTAGAAGACACAGTCCTCTGGCCTCACACTCATTGTTTGTGCCTTCAATACCCATAAAATACGAGAATGCAAAAATGAAAGATTCTGTAAACGTGCAAAAAACACTACTCATAATATAGATACATGGGTTTCTTTTGGCAGCTCCATCAACATTAAGAATATAGGGATAGGAAACATTGCTCCTGTCTCCATTAATAGTCATGAAAGAAGGCCGAGGTGAAGTTCCCTACAAATCAAAAAGAAAATCTAACTTCTTTGTCGAAGCAACATCAGTGATAAGAGAGTAAAAGGATATCCAAATGGACGAAGAGATAACAATTATGTTATCAAAATAGAAGCCACAACATGCTTTCCAGAGAGTCTAGCAGCCAAAGATAAGGAGAAACTTAAGAAGGGTGTGGCTCCTGTTAAGGTTAGGAGGCCACCATAAGAGAAACAGATTATGCATGGTACAGACAACATTCCAACAATGAAGGAAGAAATTCAAAGTGTGAATAACAGAATGCCAGAGGTTCTGAGCTAAGGGGAAATTGAGGAAAATTTAAGTAAAAAAATCAGGGCCCACGCCACACTGACATTCTGAAGCTAGATGAACCCAAAAATATTGGCGGACCTCAACAAGGCTAAGAAGCTTCCAAAAAAAGATGGAAAAATTTAAAGGGGTATAAGGGTCCCAAATCTGCTCATAAGAATTGGAAGTGGGAGAGGGGAGCGAAAAGAGGAAATAGAGGAGGAAAGAAAGAACATACCATTATTCTCGAGCATCTAAATGTACTTATCAAGACTATCAGTAAGAACAGGTGGAGAACTTTGAGCGAAAACAAGCTATTCCGAGGGAGGATGGATGAAATAAAAGAGGTATCTAATCATCCTGAGGTATCTGGTCTTTGATTTAGAGGTGAAGTGATCCCCCAGAATATTACGAGAAATTTAAGTGCCAATCTTGTGGGAGAGAATCCAGTTAGACCACCAAAATGAGGAGATACTAGAACGAATTAGGCTAATATGAGTCTCCGCCTCTTCAAAAATAAGCATCATTCTGGTCCGAGTGTAGGAGGAGCGATGAGAAAAGTAACCCTAAACTTCAAGAGTTTCAAACAAACTGTACTTCGACTCAAGAAAAAAACACCAAAGGGACGAAAGAGTACCGACTTCAACAAAAGTTTATCAGAGAGGGAATTTTGAAGATCAAAAGGCGAGGTAAGTCTGAGGTCGTGATGGTTTATAGGTCGGGAAAGGTAATAAGAAAAAGGCCAAGAATCATTCAACAAATTTTGAGAAGTAACTAGTTGCATTTGAGACGCGAAGACATCATGTTGAAAGCTTCAAAAAGAGGAATTTTAGATTCAAATTGAAGGCTTGGAAGAGTTTAAAGACTTCCTAGACACATTAAAGTCCTAAAGAAGCTCAACAGAGTCAAACTAGAAGCTCTCGGCCATCGTGGATGACGAAAGAAGCAAGGGGAAGAAATAGAGCTTACTGTCGACGATAGCCTCCACCCTACCATCCATAGTAGCTCTTTGGACAAAAAAGGGAAGCTTGAGGCTACCTTCCAGCAATGGTAATTTCCCGTCCTACCATCCTCGGTGGGTCTCGGGACAAGAGGTTTAATTGGAAGGCTATATTTAAATTTAGTCAAATTTAATTAATTTTTAATCAATTATTGGTTTCCTTGTTTCAAAGCTTGTAATTAACTTTTGTTAAAAGGTTAATTAGGTATTTTTAATATTCATTAGGTTTTAAGAAGAGTAGTAGGTTTTCTTTATAAATACTTACTTATGCCTTCTCTTGTAAACAACTTTGATGAATTATGATGATATGAATTGAGAGTTTTCTCTAATGATTTCTAGGGTTCTTCAACCCATCTTAGTTAGCTTCTAAGGGTTTGATTTCTTAGTTTGTGAGCAATTGATTACTTAGATTGATGAATCTATGGAAGTCAATTGATCATTTCCAATTCCTTCTTTGATTGATTCTAGGAGTTCTATTTTCTAGAATTGATTAAATTTAGGTCTTCTAATTTGTGTAATTTGGGTTTTAGGGGCACAGTTTCCCTAAGGTTCTTGCTATCAAGATGGGAAAGAATTCCTCTCGCTATTAGGTTATGTTGCCTAATTCCTTATAATTTTTTTAGTGGAGAGTTAGAATTACAAAATCTTCAATAGAAGTTCTTCAACAAGGAGGTTGATGGGTTCTTGCTAGCGAGGATCTTGAACCTGCATAGAGAAGAAACAATGTGGGGCTTTACCCCCGTTTTACCTCCGATTCCAAAGTCAGTACAAAACCTGAAAATAATAAAGAGGAAAGGAAATAAAGCAAGAATATTTATAATAGTAGTGATGATTAGGGCTGTAAACGGGTCCAGACCCTCAGGGTACCCCCAGACCTAGACCCATACCCTTATAGTTAAATTTGGACCCAGACCCGGACCCATACCATCCAGGGTATAAAATTCTGGATCCAGACCCGACCCTCCAGGGTCCGGGGTAGGGTCTGGGTATACCCGTACCCGTATGATATTTCTTTATTTCTTTTTCCCGTTAAAAAAAAATATATAAAACAGTGTATAATCCTAAAACAAAAGTTTTAACATGATTAACATAATCTTCTCAACATTTCTTTCAACAAATACAATCATTTAACATATACATAAATAAATAGGGATATAGACCCCTTTAACTATGCTAAATCACTCTGAGCAAAAAGTATATGTAATACTACAGTGTGGCCTAATAGATAAGTCAAATAGTAGCATATAAGATAGAGAACGACAAAGAAAAATAAAGAACAAGATTGTCCTTTTTGTCATGATCCATATTTTCAGCAATTGTATAAAATAAAAAATAAGACAAAAATATTATTATCATAAATTGCTTTTACACGGATGAAAGAATATATTTTTATATTTAGTAAAAATAAATTATTTGTGAAATGACATTTAAAATAAAATTGAAAATAAATAAATAATTTGAAAGAGGTTAGTTGGGCCAAATCCATGAACTAAAGAGACTCTATTTAGGATTGAAGAGGAGAAAAAAAATAGAAAAGAACTGAAAATGAGGGGAAAAAAAAAGAGAAAAGGGCTAAAAAGGAGAAAAAGAAAAGAAAAGGATTGAAAAGAAAAAAGAGAAAAAGACTGAAACTTCAGTGGTGATTCGGGAGCCACCTTCATCTCCTTCACAGATGGTCGTGCCTTCACAAATGGTCGTGGTTATGAAGAAAGTACATACGATTATCCGGAAGTGTATTGTCTCCATCGGTGGTACTTTGGGATACACTCCTTCGCAGCATGATATCCAGCAGACGTTCCCTGTGCAGCCATCGCGACGCCGTCCCCGGGAGCACGTACCGGACCGAGGTGCTCGTAGAGTTAAGAGGGGTGCTTGGAGACGTCCTGGGCGTGGAGCAGGAGGTGGACGCCCTACTGTACCTCCTGCTCCAGAAAGGCACGAACATGTCGACCCCGGCCATGTAGTGGTTGAGAGGGGTGAGGGATTTGGTAGTGGTTAACCGACTGTCGACCCATTTGACAGCCCGAACTTAGATATGCCTTCTTTTAGTTTGGGTTTGACACCAGCTTCCCAGTCACTTCCCAGTGGATCCAGGACGTCGCAGTTGCCTCCCGCGCCCGATTTAGGATTTGCCTCGTTTCAATAACCACATTCTACATCCTACGAGTTTTCCGGGTTTCGGGCACCCCCTCCTCCGGGTACATCCGGTTCATCTACGCCGCATCAGCCTATATCGCAGGCATCTTAGTCTGACGAAGAGGAGCGGGAGGAAGACATGGACAGTGTTCAGCATTTCAGCTTCGGGCATCGTGTTGGTAAGAGGACTATGTGGTTCACACCATCCAACTGGCTTTAGCCGTAGTTATTTTCTAGTTTTCATTGACAGTTATATTTAATTTAAAATAAATTATAAAGTATTCAGCCGATGTTTATATTATTGATTTGTTTGGTTTAGGTATCTTCATTATATTCTTATTTTGTTATAGGTAAAAATCCAAATTTTCAAATTCTCCGTTATAAACACAACATTTTTAATTTGATTTGAAAAACCCTGAACCAAAAGTTTAATATGGCCTAAAAAAAGGAAAATAGAATAGGGGGAAAAATTACTAGTAAGAATTTTAACAAATTTTTTAATTAGTTTGAAAAAAAGGAAAAAAAAAAAAGGGGTAAGTGTGTAAAAGAAAAAAAGTTTGGTGCAAAAAAATAAAAAATTTAAAAAAATAATAAAAGGGGTAAATGTGTAAAAGGAAAAAATTTGATGAACAAAAAAAAAAAGGGTAAACGTGTTAAGAAAGAACTTTGTTCGGAAAAAAAAATTCTGTAGATAACACACAGCGGTTGTGCGTTATCCTGAAGATAATGCACAATCATCAGATGACGCACAACCACTGATGGAAGAACAATAATTTCATCCAAAAAGAGCTTCCAAGGACAATGATTTCATCTCCAACAGTAACTCAAAGGACAATAATTTCATGCTTCCCGTGAACCCAGCTGATGGAAGAACAATAATTCATCCCACCAATTATTTTTCGATCATCCCATTACAATTTACTCTCCGCCTTCAGTGATATTGAAAGTCTATAAATACATACATTCATTCATTATTCTCTACATCTTCAAAACACCCTTAACAATCCACTCATTCTTTTTTCAATTCCCGAAGTTCCTAGAATCTTCATTTTTCATCTTCCTTAAACACTTACAGTTGAATCATTTTGAAATGGAAGCAATCAACCCTGTTAGAGTAATGCTATTTTGGGATTCTGAAATTGCAGGGATGCATAAGGTCCCTATTTTACTGGAACAGTTCGGAAAAGATGGACATTGCCAACGAATCGAATTATATCACATACGGAACTGGTAAGGAAAATATTAAAATAGCGAGATATGGATCCCAATATCTGGCATGTTGGAATGACAATGAGGGTACTTTCGTACTACGAGATGCATCGTACGTTTTATTTTAATTTATATAGCATGAACAACGATGAAGAAATGCGGTATTTATAGACTATTCCAACCGACCTATCGAAGGAAGGGATTCATATTCTTGTTGAATTCGAGCCTATCGAACAACAAAATATTCCACATACACATGACAGAAATACAACAACTTTGGCCGAACATATTATGGCCGTAACACAGATGGTTTCTGATGAACCGTCTATGTTGTACAGCATAGTAAATAATGATGACGATGAGGTTGATGGGTCGGACAGAGATGCTGCCGTTTCTAGTCAATCTGAATTGGATGATGACAATGACCCGGAAGAAGGAGAGTTCTAAACTCCCTGAATCCTGAAAATCCTGTTAACCCGGTCATCGAAAACATAGTCCAACAATAAGAGAGTAGCCAATGGTTTAGCAAAGCTAGGTATGACACACACATTCTGGAGCATTCCTAGATATGGGCTCGGGTTCTCCTATAGATAAACTTGTAGAATCTGGTACCGTCCGATTACTCGATTGGAACGACTCCATGACTGACATACAGTTAGGCATGAGATTCGTTGACAAAGTGCAGGCAGTCAGTGCGGTTCGTAAGTACTCTATCAGTGTGGGGCATGAGTACCGAGTTTTGAAAAGTAAGATTAATACATGGACCGCAAGATATTACCATCATAGTTACGATAATTACTGTTCATGGTACATCCGTATAGAAAAGAAAGCCATGCACAATCGATAGGAAATAACCAGATTCGTCAAAGAACACACATACCTTGTACAGATTAAACAAAACAAAAACAGAAACTTGTCTTCAAAATTTATATCAATGTCTATATCACACCTAGTTGCCAACGATCTTGAGATACCTGTTTCGAACATCATTCAAGAAGTGCAGGTATTGTTTCAAACTAGCTGTACTTACAAGCGGGCATGGTATGCTCAAAAATTTGCCATCGAGAGGGTTTTTGGTAGCTGGGATACAACCTTCAGTATTCTACCTAAATACTTACAAGCTGTATAGGATATAAACTCCGGGACTGTATACGAATTTTTGCATCACAAAACAAGCAGTCTCCCTAATTATGTTTTTAAATTTGTTTTCTAGTGTTTCTTGCCAAGTATAGATGGATTTCCATATTGCCGGCTGGTGATTTCTGTGGATGGAACACACTTAAGGGAACCATACAAGAACGTGTTGTTAATTGCAAATACGTGGGATTCAAATAATCACTTGTTCCCACTTACTTTTACAATTGTTGATAAGGAATCCTCTGAGAGTTGGAATTGGTTCCTTAAAAACTTGCGAGAATACGTAGTCAAAGATCGCCACGTATGCCTCATTTCTGATCGCCACAAAGGTATTTTCTCTGCCATTCAAAGTCAACCTTTGTGGCAACCACCATTTGCAGTTCACCGGTTTTGTACGCCACATTCGAGCAAATTTCAACAAGACTTTTAAAATTACAAACCTAAAAGGCTTGATGTAGCAGGCCGGAACAGAAACAAAACAATAGAAATTTGACCGTGCTATTAAAGAGATTAAAGAAAGAAATGTTGATGCTTACATTTACTTGATGAAGTTGGACCCAGAGAAGTGCACATTGTTGCATGATGGCGGTCATAGACACGGTATCATGACAACCAACATTTCTGAAGTACTTAACAATGTGTTGAAGAAAGCTAAGGCTCTACCTTTAAAAGCCCTGGTTGAACTAATATTCGACAAACTGGTTAAGTACTTTCACTAACACCATGAAGAGGCTGAAAATTGTGTGCATCCATTTCCAACTCGAATTTTTGACGAGCTTGCATATTGAGATGAAATTAAGAGAACACAAAGTTACAACTTACAATCCGCGAGAGGGAATATACATGGTCAGATCTCCGATCCGAGTTTCTGGTACGGGCAACAACATCTATACATTGCGGCTAAATAATAAATCATGTAGTTGCGGAAAATGGCAGTACGTATACATTGCCTTGTTCTCATGTTCTTGCAGTGTGTAGAGAAAATGGGTCAAGAACAGATACTTATGTGCCGCAGATATATTTGCGACCAACGTACAGAAGAACTTACCAAGCGAATTTTCATCCCGTCTTGAGTGAGAACTTTTGGAGGGATGTTCATTTTAATTTGACATTCTATCCTCCAAACATGAAAAAGAAATAGGGTAGGAAACAGGGCAAGCGATTTCAGGGGGAAATGGATTATAGAAATCTGGATTCTCCCCCAAAATATGGTAGATGTTGCATGTCGGGACATAATAGGAAAAATTGTAATAACCCCAAACCGAGCAATGTATAAGTTTGACATTTTCTTGAAATAGTTGTAATAAAACATGTTTATATTAATGAAATTTTTCTTTCAATTTCTTCTAATTACTACATCATTGCTCTAAATTTTTACTATTTCTTTAGTATTACTTCTTCAAATAACTTGCGATGAAATGGTTAAAATGTAAATATATTTTCCAAGAAAATTATATAAATATTACAAAATAAGTTAAATATAATAAATACAGTCTTTTAAAAAAATTATAAAATTATAAGTTTTCCCAAAACAAATTTTCATTAAAAAACAATTCATTAAACAAAATACTAAAAAAAATTTATACAATTATAAGTTTTCCTAAAAGAAATTTTCATTAAAAACAAAAAAATGTTCATTAAAAAAATTTTAAAAATTAAAAAAATTTAAAAAAATAAAATAATTACGTGGCTGATAACGCACAACAAGTATGCGTTATTGCCTAATCATAACGCACACCCATTGTACGTTATCAGCCACATAAGGCTGATTAGTGGAGAAAGCCTAATTAACTGATATCGCACAATGGTTGTGTGTTATCAAGGTTGTGCGTTATCATTATGGATAATGCACAACCATTGTGCGTTATGGCCAGAGTAGGAAAAAAATTTTGGCCACTTTAGTACCCAATAATTATAACTGGGCCCAACCCAGAAAAAACCGAAAATGAATGGTAGTTTTAAAGTACTTAAAGTTCATCTTTGTAATTTTGTGAAAACTACCTTTGAGAATGGTGTTTTTGAACTAACTTGGAAAGATCTTGATGAGGAACATCTTGTTTATTCCAATTCCTTTATTGAATATCTTTTAAAAGCTATCATTTTAGAAAACTTCTTAGTTCAAAATACAAATTCTTGTGTCAAACCTTTGAATCAACCTTTTGGTGGCACTTTGCTTTATTCTTTTAACCTTCAACGAGTTTTTGGATGAGTTTATTTTCAAAAGAGAATTGATAGTTCTTCAAGTTTTGATGATAAACCAAGATTGTTCTTTGTTGAATAGTTTCTTGAAGCTCTTTTGGGAGAATTTGCATCAAAACTTCTTATTTTACATCTTCCTTTTAAAGAAATCTTTTGAAAACATGATTTAACAAAAGAACAAGTTAGCACTTCTAAAGATTTTTATGAGGATTGTTGGCGGATTGGAAGTGTTAATCTTGAATTTCTTTGTCTAGAACTTTTGATCAATCAATTGAGAAAATATTTTGAAGCTCTTTTGAAATGGAAAAGAGAAAGGATTTGGTATCTTCATTTGCCATTTGAAGAGCTATTTTGAAAATTTGGTATACCAAATGAAGTACAAAATGATGTTAAACTTTTCTATATCAATTCTTTGATTTTCAAAAGAAACTTTCTTGCTAAAGATGTGTATGTTATTGAAAATCTTGGATTCAAAACTTCATGAGGTTCTTCAGTGTGTTACTAGAAAATTGAAAATGTATTTATTAAGAATCCGTGAAGTAATTTCGAGAAGGGTTGAGAATCTAAGCTTATACTTCCATCATCCTTTTAAAGAGGTCATGTTTCAAACTCTTTATATGCTTGATTTACTCTTTGAGTTGAAAAAGGATAAAAGTTTTTATTATCATCGTCCTTTTAAGGATGTTGATTTCAATATTCTTTGAAGAATTATCAAGAAAGTTGTTCCTAAAAAGCTTCATTTTAAAGTTCTTTCTAAAACTTTTAAAGGAACACTTCTTACTTTGGATCTTGAATGTTTTCAAAACTTTTTATGCTTAACCTTGAAATCTATTTCTAATTTGAGCTTATGTTTCATCGTCCTTATAAATAAGTTTTGGGGGATATTGTTGATGTGCTTGAATTACAAGATTTCCTTTGGTTTTAATTGTGTTCTTTTTGGAGAAATCTTGTAAAGCAAAGATGATATATGCATCATTCTTCCTTGGACAATCTTATCTTGAACTTTTATGTCTATACATCTTTTCAGTATCATAGACCCATCAAAGATATTCTAAAATCCTTGTTCGTTTGTTGTTTAGATGTTATTTGGATTTTAATTGATTAAATCTTAGCAATGTTTATATTATTGAAATCTATTCTGATGTTTCCTGCCTTTTCATGATATTTGAAGGAAAAAATTCGAGGATGAATCATTTTAAGAGAGAGTTATGATATGAACACGACCAAGGATCATTCAACAAATTCCAAAGGAGCAACTAGTTGCATTTGAAACATGAAGACATCGTGGTTGAAAGCTTTAGTAAGAGGAATTTCCGATTCAAATTTAAGGCTTGGAAGAGTTTAAAGACTTCCAAGATATATTAAAGTCCTAAAAAAGTTCAACAGAATCAAACTACAAGCTCCGAGCCATCGTAGATGACGAAAGAGCAAGGAGGGGAAGAAACAGAGCTTACAGTTGATGGTAGGCTCCACCTACCTTCTATGGTAGTTCTTTAGACAAAAAAGGGAAGCTTGAAGGCTACTTACCAGCAACAGTAGGTTCCCATCCTACTATCCCCGGTAGGTCTCGGGACAAGAGGATTACTTGGAAGACAGTATTTAAATTTTAGGCAAATTTAATTATTTTTTAATCAATTATTGGTTTCTTGGTTTTCAAGCTTGTAATTAACTTTTGTTAAAAGGTTAATTAGGTATTTTTAATATTCATTAGGTTTTAGAAAGAGTAGTAGGTTTTCTCTATAAATACTTACTTGTGTTTGATAAAGTATGATGATATGAATTGAGAGTTTTCTCTAAGGGTTTTTGGGGTTCTTCAACCCATCTTAGTTATCTTCTAAGGGTTCCTTAGTTTGTGAGCAATCGATTACTTAGATTGATGAATCTATGAAAGTCAATTAATCATTTCCAATTCCTTCTTTGATTGATTCTAGGAGTTCTAGTTTCTAGAATCGATTAAATCTAGGTCTTCTAATTTGTGTAGTTTGGGTTTTAGGTCATAGTTTCCCTAAGGTACTTGCTATCAAGTTGGGAAAGAATTCGTCCTCTCACTATTGGGTATATGTTGCTTAGTTCCTCATAGGTTCTTTAGTGCAATATTAGAACTACAAAATCTTCAATAGAAGTTCATCAACAAGGAGGTGATCTTGGGAAGGTGATGAATTCAATTTGCAATTAAATTGGGAATTCACATCAAAAGGTTAACCAAGACATCCAGTACGTTTTGAGAGTACCCTCATGGAAGCCCCATAGGAAGTTAGAGAAAGCTTTGTGGAGGTCATGAAGGACCTGAGCAGGGGAGAGACAATAGCTAGAGTATATATCAAAATAGAGGACAAGACATGCCTGACCAAGATGAGGCGACCACTAAAATCGAGGAGTTTAGACTGCCAGCCAGCAATTCTAGCCTAACCTTATCAACTGAAGATTGGAATAAGCGGATGAGCTTACGCCCAGAATAGATAGGGCAACCAAGATACGTGAAAGGGTGTGGCTAAAACCAGTGATGGGTGCTACATAATAATGTCATCTAACGAGGGAAGGTCTGCCAACACAAAAGGAGCTTTTAGAGTAGTTGATAAGCTGATAATCAAAAAGAAAGTTCATAAGGACAGATAGACTCCTCTTCCTCCCATAAGTGAAAATAATGATGTCATCAACAAAGGATAGATAAAAGATGAGAACACAATAATTATATATATAGTAAAAACGATGAATATGAAAATCGTGTAGAATTAGAATTATAATTCTTAACTTTTGATTAGGAATTAGAATTGGAATTCTTTTTGTCATTTTTTTTTTTTTTGTCCAAATGGATTTTTGTATAGTATAAACTGTAAAAAATAACTTTACAAGTCACAACAAGGTGTATGAGTGAAAATAAATTCCCTAGTATAAGGAAGAATATGCCTAATTGAGAGCCCAGAGGTTGAGGTGCCTCCTCTGTATTAAATAGACTTCTAATTTTCCTTCTCCAAATCCAATAACAAGTCGCAAATTATACCTCGCACCCGTGTGTACCTTGCAACTTACAAGGTGCACGCCAGGTGCTAAATGGCACCGTCTTACTTAAGTTGGGAATTAATAGGGTTCTTCAGTCACATGTATGCCTGTCTCTTTTCTTCAATGTTTTCTTCCTCTTCTCCTTCTTCTTTCTTCTTTTTTTCGTTCTTCATCTTCTTCCTAATATAATTCTTTAGAAATCTCTAACCAAATCGACAACATATTTCATCTTGTTTTCTGGCTGATTCTAATCTAGGGAGGAATCTGGAGAAATTAATTTTCGTAAGAATGTTCCATAAGTTCCACGATAAAATTACGAAATTTTCATGACAAATTTCATTTTCCTCCCAACTCTCTCTCTCTCCCTAAAATCTTTCTCTCTCACTTCTCACTAGAAAATCTTTAAGATTTAAAGTTTTTAAAGTTGAAAATAGATCATTTTGAAAATTTTTTTACAAAAAAATATCGATTTTGGGGTAAAAACAAATCAAAAAAAATAAAAATATCATAAATGGAAGCTTTTGGGACACCAATCCACTTGGTACGCCACTCACTGGCACATCAGATGGATTGATGCGCCAGTGAGTAGCGCACCAACCCATCTAGTGGGCCAGTGGGCGGCACACCAATCCATTTGGTGCACCACTCACTTGTGCACCAACTCATCTAGTGCGCCAGTGAATGGCACACCAAGATCTGACTATTTTTTTATTTTTTTCCTATCAAAATGTAAATAAATGACTATAGCATAACGTACTAACATTTTTTTACAGTAAATATTTGCTACAAGTCTTTAGAAGTGTAGATAGAAGAAAGAGTTTAGAGGGAGAGAGAGTTAGGAGGGAAATGAAGATTTGTCGTGAAAATTTCGTAATTTTGTCGTGGTAATTATCAATACCTTGTCATACGATATGAGAAGAATGTAATGTTGGAATTCGTAGGCAAAAACAAAGTAAAATAAAACTACGAAAATCCACCAACAGGATCTGCACATACTAGAAACACTGATTGGATAGAAATTACCTCAATGTTTTGATTGTTCGTTGTGGAGGCGCTGCTTTGTACGCTTCGTCCTCTACTGGTATCCACGCGACGAACTCCTCTGCAAGCGATCGGGATGCTAGCCCCTTCTGTGTTTTGAAAACGGTTCAGAACTGATCCTGACTATCTGGTAATCAGTCAAATTTCGGAGAGAGGAGGCGAGATACTATATTGCCGTTCTAGGGTTTAGGGTTTTATTTTTCTTTATTCAGATAAAGGACGGCCACCAAGAAAAGGTTAACATAACCTTTTACAGCTGTCAATATCAAAACCCTAACTGTCATCTAATGACAGTTTAATCTCGTCTGTCTATTCCTATAATCATCCAACGGTTGGATGAGTAATATTAAGTAATTAATTTCATTTATTCGATTAAATAAAATTAATTACTTATTAACCTACCAGAAAATACAATATGGAATCTGATTCCCCTTTTGTATACGTTCAACGAATCTAGACACAATCTAGATTCATCGAACGTAGACATTATGCTCACAAGATCGTCTATGCGTGTGACCCTGTAGGTTCACTTAACGTTGGCAGTGAATGAAAAATGTCCTAGACATTTATTCACAAAACATAAACGGCCTCTAGCAAGACATTATGCTTACCCAAGTTAAGTAAATGTAATAATAACCTAGCATCAGATTTAATATTTAGTCCTTTTGTCACACGATATCCAAATTAAGTATAAAGAATGGATCAAGTCATCCTTATAAAACTTAATTAACCATTTACTTGATCACCAGGCAGACTGTTCTAACAAATAATATTAATAACACCTTATTAATACTTATTTGAGCATGGCCATACATATTTTCCAGTCTTCCTTATCAAGGGACCCATGGATATCTCTCTCTAAAAAGAGAGGGACAAATCCCTTTCACTATCTCCAATATTCAAGCTATGACGAGAAAATAAGCCAACCAATAATCATAATGATCACCTAATTAAAAGTGATGTTTGACTATGTCAAAACATATTTTTCTCCCCATGCAAGAAACATTAGAAACATTAGGTCAAAGGACACCAAATATAAAATTGAGAAGAAATACTTATAACTTAAACCCATGCAATATTTCTTCTTCACTTTGGGTCATGTCCAATACAATATTCTCAATATGTATTTATGAATTGATTTTATATCTCATATTCATGATCAGTAAAACTTAACCATCAATCAACTTCACACTAGTTTACAAGATGTAATAAACTAGGGACAAATAAGAATAGTATTTTATTAGCTATAAGGGTTTTACTATCAAGTCACATACTTGATGACCAAGAGCATAAAATACAATTCAAAAATACATGCTTCATAAATGTGAGTCAATTGGTCTTAGGGCATATACTAACAATCTCCCACTTGCCCTAACACCAATTTGACATGACTCTCAAACCCATTGACCTAGTATGACTCTCATGCTTAAGTTGTGGGAGTGGCTTTGTCAATGGATCTGCGACATTGTCATTGGTGTCTACTTTGTAAATTTTAACATCTCCACGCTCAATAATTTCTCGAATGAGATGGAAACGCCTGAGAATATGTTCGGATCGTTGATGAGATCTAGGCTCCTGTATTATCACAATATAGGTCCACTGGGTTCACAATGCTAGGAATTACACCTAGTTCTGTGATGAACTTTCTGATCCAAACTGCCTCCTTGGCTGCATCAGAAGCAGCCACGTACTCAGCCTCTGTAGTAGAATCGGCCACGGTATCTTGCTTTGAACTCTTCCAGCTCACAGCTCCTCCATTCAAACAAAACACAAAACCAGATTGCGATCTAAAATCATGTGCATCAGTCTGAAAACTAGCATCCGTGTAACCATTTACAACAAGCTCTCCTTCCTGACCTCCGTAGATCAAAAACATCTCTTTATTCCTTCTTAAGTACTTGAGAATGTTTTTTACTGCAGTCCAATGCGGTTCACCAGGATTTGACTGGAATCTGCTAGTCATGCTTAATGCATACGAGACATCTGGGCGAGTGCATAACATGGCGTACATGATAGATCCAATTGCGGAAGCGTAAGGAATCTTACTCATGCGTTCTGTATCCTCCTTGTGGTAGGACTTTGAGACTTACTGAGTTTAACGTCATGTGACATTGGCAAGAATCCTCTCTTAGAATCTTGCATACTGAACCTTTTCAGTACCTTGTCAATATATCCACTCTGACTTAGGCCAATAAGCTTTTTAGATCTATCTCGATAGATCCTAATGCCTAGAATATAGGCTGCTTCGCCTAAATCTTTCATTGAAAACACTTCCCCAACCAAGTTTTTACACTTTGCAAAGTGGGGATGTCATTCCCAATTAACAAGATGTCATCGACATAGAGTACTAAGAAGACTACTGCATTTTCTGTAACCCTTTTGTAGACACAAGGTTCATCCTCATTCTTGATGAAATTGAATTCTTTAATTGCTTCATCAAAACGAAGATTCCAACTTCGAGATGCTTGCTTCAAGCCATAAATGGATCTTTGAAGTTTACACACTTTACTAGAATTCGAAGGATGAATAAAACCTTCAGGTTGTGTCATATACACATCCTCCAGTAGATTTCCATTAAGAAAAGTAGTTTTAACATCCATTTTTCATATTTCATAATCATAATATGCTGCAATGGCAAGTAGAATTCTAATTGACTTAAGCATTACAACTGGAGAAAAGGTTTCATCATAGTCTATACCATGAGTTTGTCTAAACCCTTTTGCTACCAATCGTGCTTTGTAAGTGTGCACATTGCCATCCATGTCAATTTTCTTTTTGAAAACCCATTTACACCCTATGGTCTTGCAACCTTCAGGTGGATCATTCAAAGTCCAAACTTGATTATCATGCATGGATTGCATTTCTGATTTCATAGCCTCTAGCCATTTGCTAGATTCAGGACTATGAATAGCATCTTGGTAGGAATTAGGTTCACCTTGATCAATAAGATCAATATTATGATCCTCAGTTACAAGAAATCCATATCTCTGTGGTATCTAAGAAATCCTACTAGACCTTCTTGGCCCTCGTGCCAAAGGTTCAGGCTTAGTATGAATACGTGAGTCTAACTGAGTATCCATACTTGGTTCAGAAATTGTCTGCTGTCCTTGAGGTTCTTCAAGATGGATTCTACTCCCACTGACTCTTTTGGAAACGAATTCCCTTTCAAGGAAAATTCCGTTCCGAGCAACAAACACTTTGTTTTCATATGGAAGATAAAAGTAGTATCCTTTAGTTTCCTTAGGATATCCCATAAACAGACACTTATCAGATTTGGGTGCTAGTTTTTCAGATAATGATCGCTTCACATAAGTATCACTTCCCCAAATTTTGAGAAATGCTAAACTAGGTTATTTTCCGGTCCATATCTCATATGGTGTCTTCTGAACAGCTTTAGATGGAACTCGATTTAATATGAATGCAGCAGTTTCTAGAGCATAATCCCAAAAGGAAATTGGAAGATCTGTTTGACTCATCATAGATCGAACCATATCCAATAGAGTTCGATTTCTGCGTTCAAACACACCATTCCATTGTGGTGTTCCTGGTGGAGTTAATTGTGATAATATCCCACAATTTTTTTAGATGTTCGTCAAACTCTTGGCCTAAGTATTCACCACCTCGATCTGATCGAAGTAATTTGATACTCCTTCCAAGTTGATTCTGTACTTCATTTTGAAATTCCTTAAACTTTTGAAAGGAATCAGATTTATGTTTCATTAGATAGACATAACCATATCTACTGAAATCATCTGTGAATGTAATGAAATACTGAAAACCTCCTCTGGCTTGTGTGTTCATTGGCCCACATACATCAGTATGTATAAGTTCCAATAAATCGGTAGCCCTTTCACTTTGCCCTATAAATGGACTTTTAGTCATTTTTCCCAATAAACAATAATCGCATTTTTCATAAGACTCAAGGTCGAATGAAGATAAAAGTCCATCTTGATGGAGTTTTGATATGTATTTCTCATTTATATGGCCTAAACGACAATGCCAGAAGTAAGTTTGATTTAAATCATTAGATTTAAATTTCTTTGTATTTATGTTATAGATGGGCTTACTAATGGAATCATGTAGGTTAAGAATGTAAAGTCCATTACATAAAGAGGCATCCCCATAGAAAATACCATTTTTATAAATAGAACTTTTACCATTCTTAGTATTAAACTCAAAACCATCAATATCCAAACAAGAAACTGAAATGATGTTCCTACTCATAGCAGGGAACATAATAACAATCTTTAAGTTCAATTATAAGCCCGAGTAGGGCAAAAGTAAATCAAATGTCCCTACGGCTACAGAGCAGAACTTTTGCTCCATTTGCAACTCGTAGGTCCACTCTCTCTTTGCCAAAGATCTACTCCTTTTGAATCCCTCGCACATTTACACAAATGTGAGCTCCACATCCCAGTATCTAATACCCATGAAGTAGGAGTAGACATATTAATTTCTATAACGAAAATACACGAGCGGCGAGTCTCACCGGCCTTTTGCTTCTTCTTTTCTTCCAAGTAGAGCTTGTAATTCCTCTTCCAATGACCAGGTTCATTGCAGTGGAAGCAAGTCCCTTCCTTTGGTGGTTTAACCTTGGGCTTAGGCTTCTGCTTGCCTTTACCCTTTTTGGCCATATCATTTCCCTTTCCCTTTCCCTTGTTCTTCTTGAACTGCCCCTTCTGAACCATCAGAACATTAGGAGTAGACTTCCTAATGTTTTGTTCAGCCTGCTTGAACATCCCGTGCAATTCATTTATGGACTTTTCCATATTATGCATATTGAAGTTCATGACAAACTGATCATAGTCAGAGGTCAAAGAGGCCAAGATCATATCAGTAGCCAAGTCATGACTTACAGGTGCTCCAAGTTTTTCAAGCTGATCAAAATACCCTTTCATCTTAAGGAAATGAGCACTAATTAAAGTGCCAGGGTCATTTTGCAGCTATTCAACGCCTTAGTGGTAAGATATCTCTCTTGACGTGCCTGCTCTTGGAACATTTCCTTGAGCTGTTTTATCTTCTCATAAGCCTCAACTTCCTCGAATTGCTTTTGCAACTCGGATTCCATCGTAGCCAACATGAGACATGTCACATCGTTAGAATCATCCTTGTGCTTACTATAAGCATCCTTTTTGACTCTAGGGGCATTGTTAGCTGGCTGATTAGGGATAGGGTTCTCAAGTACATATAGCTTTTTTTCTTGTTTAAGGACAATCCTTAAATTTCGTGCCCAATCAAGAAAGTTAGTCCCACTAAGCTTATTCTTTTCAAGCACGGATCGCAACGATGTGTTTGAATTGTTTGAGGCCATTATCTACATAGAATTTGCAAAGTAAAATTAAATAAATGAAGCATTAAATTTTCCCTGAAATATTCAACACTTGATATAAATCATGGGTATAAAATTCATTTTATTCTAATCATAAGTAAGCTTTGGCTTAACACCCATAATTAGAGAAAAATATATTAATGGGATTTACATCTACATGTACCGGCAAAATCCCATATGATGTCCTAGGCTCAAAACCGTTTTGATAGCCTAGTTAAGCCAAACCATTCCAAGCATATGGAAATCACCATTTTCCATCTTCCCCTACTTAGGTAACCATTTATCTCTTGCTTTGGCAATGAGACAAAATGATGATCCAAGCATGGAAAAGTGCTTATGATCGTGGAAGACATTTTACGACTTAATTTTTTTTTTTTTTTACATGGTTTCAAAAACGTTCTTCCTTTTTTATTTGTATATTATTATTTCACAAAACATATATAAAAAATAAAAGGAAATAAACTAAACATCACATGCATAATATATATATATATATATACATCAAATAAAGCATGTCATAGCATGGCCCCAATCCTATATTGACTTCCACGAGCCTCATGGAAGTTAAAGGTCAATCTAGGTAAGTCTTCATCTCCATGAGCTTGCCTCCAATGTCTTGGCCTTCTAATCTTGTTACATAGGACAGAAAAATATACATAGGAATAGGAAATAAAATAAACCTATTCTAGTAAAGCTTGATAATATTACATCAACGAAAACAATGACACGCAGGCCGTATTTAAAAACATACAACCCATTAACAAAATAAGCCAATCAATCACAAGAGGTAAAGGGCCATGCTGTGCACCATGCATCTAAAGATAGGAAGAAACATGCAAAGAAACAACAAGGGGGGTTTCGGGGACGAAGCCCTCGGAGCGGGCGGGGTCAAGGGGCAGGGCCCTTGCAGGGGTCTCAGGGGGCAGCGCCCCCGGAAAGAAAAACGATTTTTTCTTTCTAACTCATTGAATAAGTTATTGCCGTCATAAACCCTAAAATCATGCCGCCAGAAATTTTGTTTAACAGTTAAACATTAAATCATGTGATTCTGCATATTGGTTTAACAATTAAATTGCACAGATTACAGACTGTACGCCAAACAATTTGGCAGTAACAACATTCTGTTTAATTAATCGCATTAATAAGTAAAACAGAATATGATATATGCGAATCCTATAATTCAATTTACTCTATTTATTACACTAATCAGAAACCTTACTATAAGGCCGATTGAAAACAACATATGTAATCAAAGCGGTAACAGATAAAATCAGTAAAACTAGTATGAACCTGGCTCTGATACCACTGTTGGAATCCGTAGGCAAAAACAAAGTAAAATAAAACTACGGAAATCCACCAACAGGATATGCACATACTAGAAAAACCGATTGGATAGAAATTACCTCAATGTTTTTATTGTTCGTTGTGGAGGCGCTGCTTTGTACGCTTCGCCCTCTACTGGTATCCATGCGACGAACTCCTCTGCAAGCGATCGGGATGTTAGCCCCTTCTGTGGTCTAAAAACTATTCAGAACTTATCCTGACTATCTGGTAATCAGTCGTATTTCGGAGAGAGGAGGCGAGATACTATATCGCCGTTCTAGGGTTTAGGGTTTTGTTTTTCTTTATTCAGATAAAGGACGGCCACCAAGAAAAGGTTAACATAACCTTTTATAGCTGTCAACATCAAAACCCTAACTGTCATCTAATGACAGTTTAATCTCGTCCGTCTATTCCTATAATCATCCAACGGTTGGATGAGTAATATTAAGTAATTAATTTCATTTATTCGATTAAATAAAATTAATTACTTATTAACCTACCAGAAAATACAATATGGAATCTGATTCCCCTTTTGTATACGTTCAACGAATCTGGACACAATCTAGATTCATTGAACGTGGACATTATGCTCACAAGATCGTCTATGCGTGTGACCCTGTAGGTTCACTTAATGTTGGCAGTGAATGAAAAATGCCCTAGACATTTATTCACAAAACATAAGCGGCCTCTAGCAAGACATTATGCTTACCAAAGTTAAGTAAATGTAATAATAACCTAGCATCATATTTAATATGTAGTCTTTTTGTCACACGATATCCAAATTAAGTATAAAGCATGGATCAAGTCATCCTTATAAAACTTAATTAACCATTTACTTGATCACCAGGCAGACTGTTCCAACAAATAATATTAATAACACCTTATTAATCCTTATTTGAGCATGGCCATGCATATTTTCCAGTCTTCCTTATCAAGGGGCCCATGGATATCTCTCTCTAAAAAGATAGGGAAAAATCCCTTTCACTATCTCCAATATTCAAGCCATGACGAGAAAATAAGCCAACCAATAATTATAATGATCACCTAATTAAAGGTGATGTTTGACTATGTCAAAACATATTTTTCTCCCCATGCAAGAAACATTAGAAACATTATGTCAAAGGACACCAAATATAAAATTGAGAAGAAATACTTATAACTTAAACCCATGCAATATTTCTTCTTCACTTTGGGTCATGTCCAATACAATATTCTCAATATGTATTTATGAATTGATTTTATATCTCATATTAATGATCAGTAAAACTTGACCATCAATCAACTTCACACTAGTTTACAAGATGTAATAAACTAGGGACAAATAAGAATAGTATTTTATTAGCTATAAGGGTTTTACTATCAAGTCACATACTTGATGACCAAGAGCATAAAATACAATTCAAAAATACATGCTTCATAAATGTGAGTCAATTGGTCTTAGGGCATATACTAACATGTAACAGCACTAGTATCTTTGTTTTCATATTATTTGATATTTTTTTATCGTATTTAGTATGTCTATGAAGAATCATGAAAAAATCGTTATTAGAGAGATTAGGAGAAAGAATTGTTTTTTCTTGCATAATTGATGTTTTTTCTGATTGTTAATGTTATATATCAAAGGAGTTGTAGAGTTGCATAATGGGAATATAACTATAGTCCCGTGAAATATTAAGTCGTGTGTGATAAAGTTATATGTTATTAGCAAACATAGCAAAAAACTATTGGAAACCTTGCATACAGCTGATGAAAAAGGCAATGTATTCTCATGGAACATTAATACTATTTTCATGTATATGAAAAATGCATTACATTCTCATAGAACATTAACACATAAACCATTAAAGATCAATATTATTTCCATGTATTTCTAACAAAGAACATGGAACATTATTTACTTTTTCATAAAATCTTATCACAACAAAACATTATATTCTCACGGAACTTTAACATATGAATCATGAACATGCATTATATTCTAATAGAACATTAACACATAAACCATGGAACATCAGTATTTTTTTTTAAAGCGGGATCAATTCTCATAGAGTCAAACATTATATTCCCATGAGAATATAATGCATGTTTCATGAAAAAACATTGGAATCTAGAAATAAAAAATATGAAAAACACATGGAACATGCATACTATTTCCACAGAACTTCTAAAATATTTCCAGGGTTAATTCCAAACTTGTCCCTAGAAAGTGGCATTTTGTCTCGAATACATCCTTAAACTTTCAAACGTGTCTAAAGAGTCCCTGAAAATACATTAACGTCTCAAGTTAGTCCTTCAGGCTTTGACCTAATGGAGATTGACAATTGACTTGCATAGAATAGACTCAAACTCACAAATAAAAAAATTGGAGGGCTAAAACAAAAAAACAATTGAACTTTCATCTTCCCCAACCTATCTAGCCTTTTAGAGAGCCCTAATTCTTTCTCCCCCACCAATCCGACTGTTGCCGAAGAAAATTAATTAACTCCTGACTATGTTCTTCAGGATTGGTCAGTAAGAAAACAAGATTCCATTTTATGGAAGTTTTGCATATCAATCTGCTATGGATAATGTGTGGAAAAGAATCGAAGGAATAGAGAATTGTAGAGAAAAGTTTTCAGAATCAAATGATAATCAAAGGTTGTGGATTACGGTAGCAGAACTAGAGACAAGTAGGGCTATAAACGGGTCCAAACCCTCAGGGTACCCCAAACCCAGACCCATACCCTTATAGAGAAACTTGAACCCAGACTCGAACCCATACCTTCTAGGGTATAAAATTCTGGATCCAGACCCGACCCTCAAGGGTCCAGGGTAGGGTCTGGGTATACCTGTATGACATTTTTCCATTTTTTTTCCTATTAAACATATCTTAAAATAAAAATTATGTAATAATACGATGTCGACTAATAGATAAGTCAAAGAGTAACATAAATCGAGAAAATGCTAGCAACAAAGATTTAAGTCCATCTCTTAACCACTTGAATATATCTCCTTAATCACATTCATTATCCTCCATCTAATATAATATATATTATTTTACTAATAAGGATATACGGGTATGAGTATTATCATACCCTGTTCAAACCCATATAACAGAATAAATACGGATAAGGATTAGAGTCGCGAATATAAAATTTAAACTTTACCTGCTAAAAATGGGTATAGACCCGCGTGAGTACGAATAAGATCCGTCCTGTTTACAGTCCTAGAGACAAGTAGGACATCGATTCAACTTGGTTGATCGACTGCTAAATTTGTGTTGAAGAATAATTGGAATTTCAGAAAAAAAGAAGCTTCGAATTGAAGCCAAGGTATCAATATCGGTTTGTGGAGCTTTATACATGCCCCTTTTAATGGTAACCATTGGTTTGAAGGACAAACATATTGGGTGGAACCTTTATCATTGAGAGAGAAAGGATTAAATATCATTTGGATGATATAGATAAAGAGAACCTAAAGCTTGGGTTGAGTACAGTGGAAAGGATCTTGATTGCTGCAGCAACTTCTGAAGATAAATTTTAATTTCCTTTAATTTTGGCCCTCTAATTTCTCATTTGTATATTTGAGTTCATCCCATCTAAGTTAACAGTCAATCTTCATTGGTCAAGGGTTGAGGGACTAACTTGAGACACAAAATTCTTTTTCAAGATTCAATGTACTTGAGAAAAATGTCATTTTCCAAGGATAAATTTGGAATTAATCTTGGAATATTAATACGTAATTTATAGAACATCCTACGTGTGCATCACTTGTTTTTGTTGCGACTGAAATGATTTAACTGCAAATGCAATGTATAACGACAAATAACAAGTAATACAACCTAACAAAAGAATTAGAATTAAAATTTCAATTCTAATTATATGTCCCCAATTCTATGGCACAAACATAGAACAATTTTGCTCTCCATCTTGCAAGGAAGATTACGTTTAGAAGTGTTTGCAGCAACTAAGCTTCAGTTTCAGAAGGCGTCCTAAAATTCACTGGTGAAATTGAAACCTGAATGTGGAGATGAGAAGGATTTGGCAACAATCAATGAGATTAACTTCTCTCAAGTTTCCAAAGTAAGAAAGGGGAAGAACTAAAAGAACCTTCAAGATGATCTCTCAGATTGTGGGATCAAAATTTTGCAACAACAACAAATCCAAGTGAGAAACCATTTAAAGCATATCAAAATTCAACAACTGGGTTTTCATTATTTACCAGAAATTTCATATGAATTCTGGAAATATCATGATCAAGTTCATCAAAAACTCATATGTAAAACATCTGGTCTGGTTCCTTTTCATTATTTTGGTACTTGATCCCATTGTATTTCCATTTGCATCATGATCAAGAACACGGACAAAGATCACCAGGTTCAAATCAAATGCAATACTTAGAAACTACGACTCCATCATATTGCAGATTTTGCTAGTACCTACTGTTACTTTCTAGTTTTCTCAAGCTGGGTATGAACGGTCAAATACAAAGTTAGTTTTCTCAAGCTAGTTTTCTCAAATACAAAGTAACAAATTAAAATACTGGTTATGGACTATCACTCATATCACATTTAACTGCAAAATAGCCAGATACCATAACACATCAACACAATCCAAGCATATAAACTGAGCATCAGCTGAAACTAATTTCTTTAAGCGACACGAGAAAAAGGTTATCTTTACTTCATCCGGTTTTCTTTAGGCAGTTGTGCTGGGGCATCGATGACTCAGAACATCTAGACAACTTTCTAGTAATTGAAGCAAGGTAACATAGAAATAAAAAAGTTAGTCTCAAATCTGTTTTTCCATTTTTGGCATTATCTGAAAACGACCATCATTCAACCATTCTTGCTAAATAATTCCCCAGAGATCAACATTTTAACCTTTTCCCTTGAAGATGTGCCATCCAATTTACTAACATAATCTTTTAACTTTCATATCAGCACCCTCACTATACTTCCATTCCCTGTTCCGATTTTCAAAAGACTCTAACATTTTGTTTGGCTTTTTAACCTTTGTGAGCAACTTGTAAGCATTTATAGACAAATAGCCTTTCTAAAAAGAGGAAAGAAAAAAGGAGAGGAGGAAAAACTGGTAAAAATTTTCAGCTTAGAATACTCATCAGGTTACGCATCTGACGGAAAAACAATTTATTTTACTAGGTAGCCTCTGGGAGCAGCTAGTAGCAATTTAGAATCAAGATATGACTCCTTGGAAGCATTATTAGCTACAGAAACTAAAAAGAACTTCAGATATCTGAGTTCAAATTTCGGATATATAAGCTGTGATCTAAAAACTCTTTTTATGTGTCAGAGTTTCGATGAAATTATTAGCAGAATAAGAAAATAGAAACATCATTTTCTAAGATCATATATTACAACCAAACTTCTGAGTAGTTCAAATCTGATTATTTCTATACATGCGCGTGAAAATGTTTATCAGCAGTGTTGATATATAGTCACTGTTTATTGCAGAATTTATCATATTTTAGTGCTCTTGCACTCAACTTCTCATTTTCAATTTTGCTTGCACTCTGCAAATTGTCTAAATATGTCAACCCTTATGATATGTGATGCTATCACTCTAAATTCTAATTCCAAACTATAGCAAAAGAGGTACTTTCAAACTAATTGAAAGATACGCAAGGATGATACTTTACATAAGCCTCAGAGTAAACTGCAGTCATTTTCAAGATTCAAAATCATGTACATAAAAAAATGACAATTTATTCTAAGTTCTCTTAATACTTTCGAGTCTTTCGAATAAATTTGTAACTAAAAAGGCATAGCTTAGAGGTTGAAAATGCAGTTTTTTTTATATACATTTGAGCAACTTACTCCATTTCGAGGAACAGAATCCGCCATTTAATATTTTAAGATAACTCTTAAGTGCAATTGCAATCAAAACTAGGAATTAAGGCAGAACTAAATTTCATCCCTTAAAAGTTAACTAAGAATGCCGACTAATTTTAACTGATAAGTCATTTATAACAGATTTGAAATCCTTATCTGAATACTTCTATCCACAGGGACTATTAGTTCTAACGCAGCCTTCTATTGTAATCATTGGAAGCTAGTCCTAAGAAGCCAAAGAGCCAATACAAGAAAGAATACTACTCAAGAAGCTGATAAAATACAATAACATAATCATTATTCTTAAAGTTCTCTGAACGTTAAATTCCAACAAAGGAATCTTTGTTTACTCTATTTCCAAAAGGAAGCATCAAGCTCTTCTTGCTCCTGCTACTCTGTATCACTATTGTTCAGAAAATGGTTATCCTTTCTTCTACAGTCTATTCTACTGTACTTTCATTTATTTATTTTGTTCTGTTTCTTCTTCTTAGTTTGGTTTTCTAACTTTTTATCATCTTTGGCTTATAGGGATTATGAAGTAAAAGGGTAATCTCATGAGAGCTAACTAAAAAACTCAAATACAAACAAGAATCTCCTCAGCCTTCACTTGCTTTCACTCTTGTCATGTCATACTTTCTTCGAGTTCCAACTAAAAATGGGATGTAGTAGCTACTGGTTTGACGGCCATGAAATGATGCCTATCTTGATTCAGACTGGTAACAATAAATTTTACTATCATAAACAAAGATATATTTGGTTGAGGGAATTCTTGAGAACTCCAGGCACAAAATACCTAGGCAGGACCACGGTTATGGTTGTAACCGTTTAACCAATATTTACTAATCGTGGTCAACGGTTGAGTTCTGCAACCAATCAACAGTTTGGCAGTTAGAACCATTACCATAACCCTTATATATGATTAAGTTAAGGTTTATGATTTTTTATAACCATCAACCGTAGGTTAATCAACGGTTAATATTTTATAGAACTGTAAAATAAATATTAATTATCAAAATAATAAATAAAGAGAAGAAAATAAATAATAATAATAATACATAAACTATGAAAAAAAAAAAGAGGAATGTTTGCAGCTAGAAGCCAGCAACACTTAAAAAGAAAAGAAAAGTGTAATGGACAGCTGAAACTTGCAAGGTTTTAGCAATAAAATAATTGCATTGGCATTTCAGATTCATTAAATTCTAAAGCAGAAAAAATATTAGTACGGACAATGATTAAATCTTGCAAAAGTAACAAAATTGGAAATAATAGGGATCTCTCACTCTCTAAAAAAGATTTATTTTATATAAAATTATTTTTTAAAACTTTTAGAATAATGTTAAAGGTTAACCTTAACTAAGGTTAATCGTGAAGTTAATGGTCATTAACCATAATCGTAACCGCAACCTTAACTCTCGATTACTAATCACTGATATAACCACATACGGAGGATAAGGTTATGGTTAGTGTAAATCTTTAACCGCAACCGACGGTTAGGTTAACCATAACTGATGGTTACCTAGCCGTGGTCATGGCTTCAATCCCTATCTGCAGATCTGCTTCAAAAGTTTACCGAGTATAAAAGCCTAATTATCTCTCAGCCATAAGACAGGTCTTTTATCTGTTCTAGTTTGTGAAACTTTCCATTTTTGTAATCAAAGTACAAAATTTTTATGCAAGCAATATGTAACAAATAACAGACAAAAGCGAGACGTATTTTTCTGAGGAACTTTTGTTATAAACATACTATCGTTTTAGGTAGAACCTTACTGGGAATGTATAAGCTTTTCACCCAATTCTCATGCTTGTGCTGAAAACCTAAGTACTTGAGCTTTTTCCTCTTTAGATATGCCCACATTATATGTGCTAGCATAATTTGCCATCTTCATGTATATGCAGTTCCCCAGCGTAAGAAGCCTCACACCGCCTTACCCCTGCCTCCACTATCCAAATATCTCAACTTAAGAAATTTCATTAGACCAGCCAATGTTGCATAAAACATGGCATTGTTTGCTCAGAAAAAAGAAATACAAACATATAAGTAACACTTCTGACTTGTAGTTGTCCAGAAGATACAGCTCTTCAGTTGTAAGGTCAAGTTTTTTGGTAGGGACTGCAAATTCAGCCTCTGATCATGTGCAACTCAAAGTTAATAGTTAGATCCACAATCATTTGCATGTTCTAGTTTTTATATGACAATGCACAGCATAATTACAGCTCATTGCTAATCATTTCAGTCTATTTACTGTTAAGTTTTCTCTCCAGCCCAAGATTGATATTTTTTTTTTTTAACATAAAGAGATTCCCAAATTTCCAGAAACAAATTCAGCCTCTGATCATGTGCAACTCAAAGTTATTAGTTAGATCCACAATCATTTGCATGTTCTAGTTTTTATATGACAATGCACAGCATAATTACAGCTCATTGCTAATCATTTCAGTCAATTTACTGTTAAGTTTTTTCTCCAGCCCAAGACTGAATTTTTTTTTTTTTTTTAACATAATGAGATTCCCAAATTTCCAGAAACAAAATTCATTGGAGCAATCCTAAAACACAAAAGCTGAAATAATGAAAGGTGAAAAAAACAGCTGGAACTTAGAAGCAGATTACTGAATTACATCCATGAGCAAAAGAAAAGGCAACAAAAGCAATATTAAAGAATATAAAGGCCTAAAATAGCATTGAGCTACAAAAGAGTCTCAGAATATTTTACCAAAAATGTGGATTTAGTTGTGGCAGAGCTACTAACAACGCGAAAACTCTAAAGTTCCACTAACATATTACAGACGTGTGATATCTAGTTGTACATTCTTTAAGAACTAAAGAAAAAATAGAGCTCACCGGTTATATAATAAGGAAGCTCAAAAGAGGATCACAGCTTTTCCATCTGATACATCTTAGCAAATTCCAAACACAGTTGGCGGTCCCTGACATCTCCCCAGCCTCCCCAGCCCCTAAAGCCTGCTTGGTATCCAGCTTGTTTCTTGTATACATGAACTCCCCAATCCATTTTAATGTTGGCAATCTTATCAATTTCTTCCACTTGAATATTCACTAGGCCATTGTCAAGACAGGCTTCTTTCGCATCCTGACCTTGATGTAATCCACATTTCCCAAAGTGAACAGCACTGGTCCTTGGCCCACGCAAGGAGTAAACAGGACTACCAAATGAAGGATAAACCGTTGCCCACATTGTTATATCCCAGTTATAATCATCAAAATGACAGAATTCCTCAGCTTTCCTATGTATTTTCTGCCATACAGTTCGGTTGAATGTATAACCCACATTTCCCATCCTCTCCGCGATCAAGCTCTCCCATTGCTCTCCTCTTGATTTCACATCACATGGTGCAAGATTTGCAGCATAGCAATCAGGACACTTGATCTGTTTAAGCTCTGTTAGTAACTGGAGGTTGCGGTAGGCATTAGGATAAATGAAATGGTCCTCCTCTATGAAAAGAATATGGCCAGAATGTTGGCAAGTTTCCTTTAACCCATCCCATACAGTGTTCATCATCCACCACCAATGATGCTTCAGTGACACAATCTTTGGCGAACGATGATTCCCATACTGATCAGGTGTTCCTTCACAATTATTCTTCACCCGGTCCTCCTTATCCTTACAATCTGTAGGTGATATTCCCGGAAAGCTATTTTGAAAGAGATGAGGTGAATAAGGGGCAAATATCTGTTTCACCTGACAGAATCTTATACCCTCAATAATCTTGTTCATCTCATCAAAATATCCATCATGACTGACAATCAGTAAAGTCTCACTTATACCAACTACTTTTGAAAGGCTATCAACAACTACTTTGAGATACTGGGGACGGTTATGAACATACAAGACTATCACAGTATGATCTTTAGCTAGCTCTGGATACAAATCCAAGTTCCTAGGAGGCAACTGATTTCGCTTCTCCAACAAGATGGATAACTCATTCTGTTTGGGGAGGTTCAACTTTTCAGTTATGTGTGTGTAGTTAAAAGTAATCTGAAAAGTTTGTTCACTCTCAAAAGCATATCTTGTTAGGAAACTAGAAACTGAACAGGTCCTAAGAAGAAACAATATCAAAAAGGCTCCCAACAGAATAATCAAGACTACAGATACCAATCGGCGAAAAGCCGCATCCTTGATTCTTGATTTTCTAGAAGAAGCCATACTTAAGAGAAAATTAAAACATCAAGATCCTTCCAATAAACTTCACACACAAAATCTCCATGTTTACACAGTTAACAAAACATTCAATCTTGATACAGCTACACATTCAAGTTTAAATATTCAAGTACAAAGAGGGCAAGCATTAAAAACCTCCAACAAGAGTCTTCCAAGTGGGACTGAAGCTTCCGACATCCTCCAAAATCAATTTAATATACGGATGTACCTTCAAAACACATTCTTTTCAGCATTAAATATTTCAAAATATTGGGTTTTGGACTAGTACGTCGGGCAAAAATTGAGATCAGAGATCGATGAAACCCATGAAAGAGACTCATCCAGAACAAGAAAAACAAGGATTCTCAAACGGGCTGTTGAAAAATCAGATTAATACAATTCCAAGGCTTGTAATCCTTGGTAAAGTGTGGTAGTTGGGATTGCTGAAAAGGAAAGTTTTATAGTCACTGCAGAAAGAGGGAAGCTAGGACTTCGTTGAGTAGAGTCCACTTTGACGACTCTGGAGGGAGATGGAGTAAAATATGGGGAAAACACTTCCGGGGAGAAAGTTCTACAATTTGGGAGTTGGGTGAAACAACCAATGATGAGATGTTGTGGTGGTGCTTTTTCTTTTTTCTTTTTATGTTTTCCCGTTCTTTTTAAAAAGAGATAAATTGCTTTTTTTGGTTAATTCCAAAAAATATACTTCTAATTTTTATAATCAAATATCTAATCTAAGATTCCATCCAAACAATTGAAATAAAGGGTAGATGGGAAAAGTATATGTCTCAAATGCCTATTAAGAAATATGTATTTTCCTATTTTACCTTTGCATCAAGTTTTTTTAACCCCAAAGAAATCTCTCCACTCATATATGAAACTCTAAATCAAAAAGTATTTTCTCGTAAAAAAATCAAACATAATTGTCATTTCCTCCTTTTCAGTCTCTTCAATACTATTGACCTCACTCTCTGGTAAATAAGCTTCTCATATTACCAACGGCAAAATTATTGTTTGCTTAACACGCTTGCCCAAAGTCATTCCAAATTAAGTGCGAAAGGCACTATGAATCTACTCTGTACACAATAAGGGGTTGCCAATCCAATAGAGAAATATTGTATGAATTGGTGCAAATCAAATAGTTAGGACATTTCATACCGGAAATGGATGTATTGTTGTTTATCTTGAATTTTCGACTCCTTGAATCAACGTGTCTTTCCTAAGAGTTCATCAGAGAACCCCGTCAAATCAAAGGATGATTTGGCTGAGTAATTAGAAAATAATGTTGATCTAACACTACAAAAACAAATATCGTTTTACTGACGGCAAAGGGGTCCATCGGGAAATACCAATAGTTTTCCAATGGAGCAAAGTAATTTGACGAAAATTTCAAATTTAAAAAAAAATTAGTGGGAAAAGACGCGCAAAAAAATTGACAACGTTTCCTGATGGAATTTGCCATCAGTAATATAAATTACTGGCGGAGCTTAGGAATAGAAATGCTAGCATCTTTAATTCATATATGTACCGGCAATGTTGCCGACAATGCCATCGTTGGTAAGATCAGGTAGCAACGGAAATTAGGATGGTCAAGTCGGTAATATAACTATATTATCGACGGAAAAAACAGGTATTGTCGATAACTTATAAAATATAGTTACCAACGGTTAAACCGTCATAACAAAGTCTCAAATTGACAAAACCAGGCAACCCTTCCCTCCCTCCCCAAATCAAATGGATTTCAGTTTTTCAGAACCCCTCTCTCCTTTTGCGGAAACCCTCCTCCTTCTGCGAAGTTGCCCACAGCGACCCCTCTCTGGCATCCCCCTCCCCCCTCCCCCCCTCCGCCACTATCGTTTTCAACTAGTCTCTCTCTCTCTCTCTCTCTCTCTCTCTCTCTCTCTCTCTCTCTCTCTCTCTCTCTCTCTCTCTCTCTCTCCCTCGGTTTTCTTCTTCTTCTCTGTTTCTCCTCTATTTTTTCATCTTCTTCTTCATCTACTGTTGGAAGCTTGTTGTGCCATGATATAGAAGTTGTTGCGGAAGAGTTTATGACCAATTGGGAGAAGGAGAAAAGAAGAATGAAGAAACAGTGAAAAACACGGGCAGCAACATGTCCATCAACATGATAAGCAACATGGTCATGCTCAACGTGTCAGTAATCGTGTTCTCTTCTATTTTGAATGTTTTATTTAATTTTTTCAACTTTTAACTATTTATTTATTTTATTAGTTGTGGGCATTTTTCTCTTTTACTTATTTGGGTCATTAGGGCTTTGGCTAAACTATAAATAGCCACCTTTTCATTATTGAAGGGAGATCATTATGTTAATTCAATTACAGATCTTTTGCTCCAAATTTAAAGATTCTCACTTAGAATTTCTTGTTGAACGTTTTACGCTGCGTCATGCCACCGGCTATCGGAAAAGCAGGCCATAATTGCTTCGGTAAGTAGTTTAAGTGGTTTATATTATGAGAAAATGAATGAACTTTGAATTCATTTTCCACTTTCCTAAATATTGTTTAGATTATGAGAAATTCGTTTTTCTATCAATTTACTTCTTGAATTTTCTGCAGTATAGAAACTAAAATAATGACATTTTGTGTCTTTTTCTTGTGTTTTTCTACTAAAGAGAATTGTGTTGCTTTTGTTCTAGTTTTAAAAGTTTTTAAAAAAGCTACTTTGGTTGGTTTTTTGTGAGGAATTAATCTTTCTGCTCTTGAATTTTTTAGTGAAAGAGACACAAAGGAAAAACCTAATAATCTTTAAGGCTAGAGTGAGACATCAAAAGTCTTGACATCTTCACTTTAAGATGATCATTAGGTTGAGTAGAATTTAACTATTTGTAACACATTATTCCAAGAATAAAAACCTTAAATAATCACTTGATCACTTCTTCATATTCCTATTTTTATCTTTTGTTTTCTTGGTAATACTAATGATACATGCATATTAGTCATTGTCCTTAGAATTATCATTGACTAATTTAATCACGAAATATTCCCTTAATTATGTTTCTTGGTAATATCAATTTGGAGTGGTGATCATACATAAAAGTAAATTAAGGTTTGAAGCTTCCTTTAAAAAATTGTGGAGATAGTTGTTCTTAAAAAATTTACACTTTAAACTTCTTTTTTCAAATTCTTAAAAGCACATTTCTAGTTTGATTTTTCTTAAGCTTATTAACATCTTTCAAACTCAAAGTAAGAAAAAATATCAAAGGAATTAATTTCTTTTTACTTCTTTTAAGTAACAAAAGTTTCATTGTAATTGTAAAAGCAACTAGTTTTAATTCTTATTCTCTCGAATTCTTTAATTCTTATTATTTCTAATTCTTGAGTTTCAAGATTTAGATTTAGAATTTCTCAATTCTAAGTTCTATTTTCTATGAATATTTTTTAAAGAAAGGTCTATGTAGCTTTCTCATTTTATTCATAAGCTTAAAATGAGAAACTATATAACTAATCTCCACTTTAAAAGCTACATAAAGGTTTCTTATGTTGCAATTGTGAGTTCTATGATTTGTAACATATAATGTTATTAAATTTATAACTTAAAATATTGAGAACTTGTAAAAAAAATATAGATTTAAGTTTAAATAGTTTAAGTACTTAAATTACTTTAAGTTTAAAACTTAAGTTAATTGTTTTAACTTTAAAAATTAATATTATTCTCTTTTTTCTTCTAGTTTTGTTTATGGATTTTGGTGGCATATTCTCTATCATATAACTGTAGAAGTGTGTATTTAATGAGTTTAAATGATGTTTTACGGGGAAACCCTGACTCTTTTAATATATATATATATATACATATATATATATATATGTATATATGTATATATATTGTGTGTGTGTATATATGTATTTTTGTATATATGTGTATATATGTAGTTTTATGGAGAACCATGACTCTTTAATTTTGTGTTTGATTGGTGTTTTTTATTTTTTATTCTTTTGAGTGGCTTGTGTACCTAGAAAATATTCATAATAAAGGGAAAACTTTGCCAAAATTTTTAAAATCTCATAAAAAAACTTATATTTTTATGTAATGATAAAATAAGGCAAGAGTCGATGGATCAATATGCAATGCTTAGATTTTTATGTACATGTTCTTCCTATACTCCAAAAGAGTTAGACGAAATGATGATGTTGAGAATCCTCTTCATGAGGGTGAGGTTCTACTAATATGTAATCAATAAGGAGGAAAATTCAGTGAAATAAAAAAAGATTCTTGGATGATCAAGAATTGAAGCAGTGAGGAACTATATCCTTTTTAATTGCGAGGAGATGGACCCTTCCCTTGAGTAAGTTAACCAACACTTCACTAAATAAATGTTGATTATAATATACACTTCCTTGATTGTTAGCTTTTAATTTATAAAATACAGGAAATATTAATTGGAACTAAGAAATAGTAATTCGAATATAACAAAGGATATCGAGCAGAAAATAAGCAAGGAATTCACATAGTTAAAATTGAAGTAAGTTAATCTCTTTAAATGCAGCATTCAAATTTAATTAATAAAGATTGTTGCATAACATTATTAACCTTGTCAAATGTGTTTTGGTGTATACAGATGCACAATCCAATGAAAAAGTATAGTCAACTCCTGAAAAATATATCATGGGGTCCTTCTAAAAAAGTTAAGGCGTACACTGGTTACATTGTCAATGGGTTTCGGTTTCACATAAGAGATACAGGTAAGGAAGGAGAAACTTGTAATGATGATATGCGTATGCAGCAAAATTATTATGGTGTTTTAAACGACATCGTTAAGGTAGAGCTGCCTAGAACACTAATCCAAAAGGTCGTGATGTTCAAGAGTAATTGGTTTAATTCTTCGAATCAAGGAGTGAGGATTTATCATCGATATTAAATTGTTAAGTTGCAAAAAGAATGAAGATATAGGGGATACGATCCTTTCGTTTTAGCTCGTCAAGCAGAGCAAGTGTCAGTCCTCCCATATCCTAGTTCCAAAAAATCAGGACCAATTGAGTTAGTGTAATGAAATCTCGACCCCGAGTAATAGATGGTGGGGTCTATGATGAAGCATTTTGAGAGAATGTGGACGTTGACGAGGCTTTGGCAATATATGTGATGATTGAAAACGTAGGATCTCTCGTCTATGAGTCTCGTTCATCGGAAGAGATTGATATCCACGTCGAAACATATTTCGAGGAATTACAAAATCATGAAACTGTGATAGAATGAGATTCTAATGAAGATGACAACGAAAATGCCGATGAGGATTCCGATGAAGATTTTGACACATGAAACTTTTTATAATTAACTTTGATTATACTTTTATGATTATGCTTATATTTAAACTTATATGATTATACTTATGTTTGTTATATTTATATTATATAGATATACTTATAGATTATACTTATAAGATTATATATATGTTTATTATATGATTATACCATTTAACTAATTCATTCATGTGCCTTATATCGCAAGTTCGATGATCGATGACGGTAGAAAAAGTATGATTACGATGCTAGCACATCAGGAGACCGACAAGGATACCAATCCCCCTACACCTACTCCACTGGCAACTCCTCAGCCTCTGCTGCCGCCTACACAGCTATCTCAGTTACCCACTCCTCCTCAATCTCCTTTCTAGGCTCCAATTATATCTACCCCTTATATTACACAACCGACCCTTCCTACTATACAGCCGAACCCTCTTTCTACAGCTCCCGAGATAGATCCTCTGACTTGGGAACCGGCTCCTGGAAATACTCGAGAGTTTTTATAGCTGAATGTAGATCATTAAGTTCACTTAAATCTATGTACTTGTTACTATTAAACTATAATATATACTAACATAATCTTTTAGTAGTGGTTCGAGAGGGCTTACAATCTCAACTACCATTTAGGAGCGGTTCATGAGAGCTTACCATAGTTGTACTTAGGTCCCATCAGAGGTTCGAGATTTGCTGTGAGGAGAGTTTCAGGTAAATGAATTCAGTTTTGTTGTTTTTTTTAAATGTCTTTAGTTTTTTTATGTCATATTCTTATCTAATGCTATGCATTTTCATTGAATGCAGAAAAAATGTGTATGCGACCCAGCTTTACCCCATCACGAGGGTCCAAAAAGCATGCGAGAACAAGACTAGCACGCGGTTGAGGAATTTTTCGAGTGACGCTTAGGCAGCAAGGAAGAGGCCCCCGTGGATTGAGGAGAGTTTCTAGATTGACTTGTGGAAGCATTGGGATAGTCCTCAGTACAAAGCACAGTCTGAACAGAATACGAAGAATAGGAATGAGGGACCAGGGGAGGGGGGAAGGAGGAGAGACAGAGAGCCGGGAAGCACACGAGTGGTTCTATCTCCTTCATCGAGAGTCTCGTAAAGAGGGTAAGATCTTTCATTAATATTATTTCTTCCGATTAATTAACTATAAGGAAAAAAGTTTAGTTATATTTTTGTTTTGTAGAAAATGATTTATCAGACATGCTCTTGAAAAGAAAGTATTTGGAGGAGCTCTACAAGCATAAAAAATGGGAGAAGAATGAGGAGTATATGGATTTCCAGTTCGCAGAGTTCTAGGTAAGTTCAGTGAAAACTTTAAACTTTTAACTTATAACTTGTAACTTATTATTTAGCTTATAACTTCAAACTTATAGCTTATAACATAAGTTTATATAATGTTTTATAACTTCTATAAACTTTAAAGTCTATAATGTTTTAAAATTTTTTATTATCCAACTAACATTTTATATGTAAGAGAGATTTCACGAGCTGAAGAACGAGGCCGATGAGCAAGCTACGGACGGGCACTGCTATGCCCGATGATCTCTACCTTATGGCCATAGTAGCTGGAGGTATGAGCCGCGACTATTTATATGGAGCTGTTTCGGAGGTAGCTTATCTCAGAGCCGAGAGCAGTCAGCCCGCTCTCTTAGAGGATTGGTACCTATCATATCTTAAGCAGAGGATGATGTGGAGGGTGGAGGCTGCTATTTCTAGCATTTCTGATGTGTTCGACGAGCACATGAGACAGCTATTTGAGCAGAACCACATGGCGTACACTCTTCTTCCACCAATGATGGACCTCATCAGAGCTGCTAGGGCTACCATTCCCTCGAGATCTTCATCGAATGCACCTGTTGCAGAGTCGGAGGCCCGCACCCCTGAAGTGCTGGTTCGATCTTCCTCCACTCCCCCTATAGATGCCCCCGGCCCTAGCACAGTTGTCCCCAACCTAGTGATGATGCCCTCCCTATCCTCTAGGGAAGTTAGGCCTGAGGATGTTATATATTTTTGTTTCATTATTCAGATGCTTTATATATTATGTTTTATATATGAGTTTTAGTTTCTCGATGTTTTGATATTGAATGTTTTAGATTTTTAATATTCGGATATTGCTTGTTTGTGTTTATAATTTCGTTTTAGGGAGTTTTTGATCTGTTTTGGAAATTATATAAAAGAATACCGACCGATGGTAATACGTTTTTTTTAATTTTTTTTAGACCTACCATCAACTAACACCGTCGATAACGGGCGTTGATACCTATCACTAATGGAGAAGGGCATCATCGCTAAGTTTGTCACTAATAGATACCGATACTGGACTTTCGTCGGTAATATTCAACGACATTAGACTCAATAGATCAAAAACTTCTTCAAGAAGTTCATCAATAATAACTATTAACGACGGTTTTTCATTGGTATAAAATTGTTACCAACAAAAAAAATCAGCTAACGATTGTTTCTCCATTAGTGTTCCATCAGTAACAGTTAAATATCAACGCATTTCTGACAGTTCTTGCCGTCGGTAAATAGGGAATTTTTGTAGTGGAAGAAGATGAACGTTTGGATTTTTGTGTGTGAGCCGTAAATTAAGAGAATGTTGGTGATGACAGTGAAAGAAGTGAGGGAGAGAAAATTTGGGAGAAAATGGCACTGAGAGATGAATCAGACGACCATCGGAGTTGGAGAAGAAGATGGGGTGAATTTTCTTAGGGCAAATCTTTTTGGGAAATTAATAAAGAAAAGAAACTTTTGAATTTTGGGACATCTGCTCAAAATAATTTTTAAAAAAAAAAATCAAATTGGGCTTACTTTACCAAGGGAACCCTAAATTGGTTATTTGATTATCAAAATTTAAAATACTAATACTCAATTAACAATTGACTAAAAATACAGGTCTGTTTTTTGAATTAACCATATTTATTTTTAATACGAGATGAGATTATTTAAATAATCATTAAAAAGAAGGAAAATCCTTTTTTGTTAATTTCAAAAAGATACCCTTTATTAGAGAAAATTGTCAGTTGAGTATCATTTTTTTAGCAATTTACAATTGGGTGACCAACTTTAATAGGAGACCAAATAATTTGACCGTAATTTGTTTAATCTTACCGGCAAAAGGGTAAAATAGTCCTTCTGTTTTTTTTCTCTCTCTCTCTCTCTCTCTCTCTTTTATCATCTATGCTTTTCATTTTTCTATTTTCTCATATCTCTCTACACTCTGCCCAAGCCTTCAGGAAAGTTGTCCACTGCTGCTTCCATCCTTCCCATCGCACCCCCTTTTCTTATTTTTCCATCTCACTTATGCTTCTTCTTCTTCTAGATTCCGTATATTCTCATCATCATCATCATCATCATCCTTCCTGTCGGGCCCGCATTGCCCATGTCGATTGTTCACCATGCTTGTTGCTATCAGTGTTTGCGAAATTTAATTCATCCATAATATCAACATCAACCCGAAATCATGGTAACCAAAGAAAACAATAACTAATGCATCCTTGAAAATTTTGCATTAGAGGAGGCTTCACAATTTTGGGTTTTAGAAGAAATTATTGATGGATGACATGATCTCTGGATGCTTGTCACGAACATACTTTTTGTTTCATGTAATTTCTTGATTATATTTGGACTGATTATGATTGACAGAATCCATATTTCAAATAAGAACTTGTATTAGAGACCCATTGAATTTAATAAATGCACTACACATTTTTGTTGCTTTTTCTTCTTCTCTGACACCCATTATATGGTCGATTTCTCTCCTCAGATTTTCTAATCATATTGTGTGAATTTTTAATGAATTATATTTTGAATCTAATAAAATATTATATTTATATGGTGGGTGATGCAAGTTTATGAAGTTTTGATTGGGCAATGATGATATGTTGTTGAGATTGATAGATTGAGATCATTTCCTCTATAGAAAGCTCATATATTACATTTAATATATTTATATTATTTCTTTTATGGTATTTGGTAGGAATCTTTTTGTACATGGTAGGAGTTCTTAATGAGCTTATAATTAGGTTTTTTTAGTCTCCCTAGATTAGGAAACACTTAAGTGTATATATTATTAGTTTCTCTAATGAAATAAGCAAGCATTTGCAGCTTTCTCTGTACCTTATTTTCTTCACATGGTATTAGAGTCAAGTCCTAAATATAATTTTAAAACATGATGGCTGGGGAAGAAATCATTCCTTGATATTGCCCTAATGGCCGTCAGTATAACCGATGAGTTGTAAATCCATTCCTTGATAACATAACATATAATCCATGGTCCCTTTGTTATAGCGAAGTATTCTTTTCATAGCCTTCTAATGTTTTATGCCAGGGTTAACTTGGTAGTGACTTACTAAGACAACTACATAATAGATGTTTAAGCGAGTACATATTGCAGCGTATATTAGTTTACCCATTGCACTTGCGTATGGAACTCGGCTCATCTTTCCATTTTCTTCTGTACTTTTAGGGTAATCTTCAAGACTCAATGATTCACCTTTAAAAAACAAGAGTATCAATAGCTTTGCAATTTTGCATTTGAAAATGCTCAAGCACCTTCCGAAGGTAAGTCTCTTGAGACAAACCAAGCAGTCTTTTGGAGCGATCTCGAAATATCTTAACTCCAAGCACATTATTTGCTTCACCCATGTCCTTTATTTCAAAACTTGAGGACAACCACCTTTTAGTAGTGAGAATTAACTCCTTATCATATCTAGCCAATAAGATATCATCCACATATAATGATAAGATTATGAAACTTTTCTTTGAACATTTTATATAGACACAGTGGTCCTTCTCAATCATTGTGAAACCATCATTTATAATGGCTTGATGAAACTTAAGGTACCTGGATGACTGCTTCAAACTGTATAAGAATCTATTGAGCTTGCAAACTCTGTGCTCTTGGCTTTGTACGATGAAGCTAATAGGTTGCTACATGTAAAATCTCCTCATCCAGTTCTCCATTGAGCATCCTGTCTTAACGTCCATTTAATAAATTTCTACATCAAAATGTGCGATGAGTGCCAAAATTAGGCAAATCAAGGTAAACCTAATCACAAGTGAGAAGGTTTTCTCATAATCTATACCCTCTTGTTGGGTATGGCCTTTGGCCACAAGCCAAGCCTTATATCTCTCATTGGAACTGTTTACCTACCGCTTTATTTTAAGAACCCATTTTTTCCTAATTGCCTATCGCCTAGGTAGAAGACCAACTAAGTCCCAAACTTTATTGCTCTTCATAGATTCCATATCATTCTCCATAGCTTTAATCCATTATGTGCTAGCTTTAGATGAGATTGCCTCTTGGTAATTTCGAGGCATATCTGCATCACAAACAATAGCCGTTAAAGATTCCCCTTCAATCTCAAAATAGCGATAGGAAATATTTCCATGCTTGCTTTTTGCAGATGAAATTCTTTAGGACTCTCATTAGACTGCTTCGATCCTACAGAAGAGACGTTTCTCCCACTTGCTCCAAGTTCTTGAGGAATTAATTCCTCCTCAACTGGGTTGCTAGAAGCGCTAATTTCTATGCCTCGGACTCATAGAGTTCCAAGCTTTCATTTACCTCACATTTGCTAAAGAACTCATCTTCCAAAAATTCCACATTTCTTGACTCGATATTAGTTACACTTTCGTCTTGTTGCTCACTAATAAACAAATAACCTTTAGAGTGTTCAAAATATCTTATAAAGATACACTTCTTGCCTCTGGGTCCTGATTTCTCATGCTGATGAGAAGAGTTTTGTATATAAGCAACACACCCCTTTGGTCAAAGATTATCAAGACTTGGTTTTCTACCAGTCCAGAGTTCATATGGGTAGAAGGAACTGATTTTGAAGGCACTCGGTTAGGTATGTAGACAGTAATCAATATTGCATCTCCCTAGAAAGAGGTAGGCAGATTAGCTTGTGCCATTATCGACCTAACTATATCAAGTATAGCACGATTCCTTTTTTCCACCACATCCTTTTGTTGTGGAGTATTAGGAATTGTTAGTTCGCTAAAAATTCCCTTTCTTTCACACAATTCCTTGAATTCATCTGATACTCTGGGCCCAGGTTTGTTCTCAAGCTTTTAACTTTTCTATCTAATTGATTCTCAACCTCATCAAGATATCGTCTAAAGCAACTTAATGCTTCTGACTTACGGGAGATCAAATAGATAGGACCAAAGCGTGTATAGTATCTATAAATGTGATGAAATAAGAACCACCATACTGAGCCCTCACATTTATGGTCCACATATGTCAAAATGGATTAATTCTAACGGAGAATTAGCCCTTCTAACCTAGAAAAAAGTTTTCTCATTAATTTTCCTGCTAAACAATGTTCATCCTTAGAAAAATATATTTTAGCGAGTGGGCCTAAAGGGCCTTCTCTAGCTAGTTGTTTCATTCTATCTTGCCCAATATGGCCAAGTCTCATATGCCACTTTTGTGAATCATTATTTTTGCTATCGATGGAAACAAGCAGAGAAAAAGAGTTATGAAAAACATGATTATTATTTAAAATGTCTAAAAAACTGTTATCTTATTCATAACGAAACCAGAATCATAAAAGGCTGTCCCAAAATATATATCCATATGATTATTCTCTAAAACCATTCAAAAACCAAGCTTAAGCAAAGTATTATTTGAAAGTAAATTTTGTTGAATCTCTGGTGCTTAAAGCACATCATGGAGATTAGAATGCTTCCATTTCGTATTTCCAACTTGTAAGTATCGATGCCATGTACATCTACACTTGAGTTATTCCTCATATATTCACAAACCCTACTCTATCCCTTGTGATTTGGTCGGTTGCACCTGAGTCTGCAATCCACGAATTGAGAGATTCAGCAACTAACACAGCAGATGATACATAACACGAGGGGTATGGTCAATATGTACCTTTTGTTCTTTCTTCGGCTCAATGCATTCACGAGCGAAGTGTCCCATTTGACCATAATTGTAGCAGTTCATTTTGCTCTTATCTTTCTTTCCAGCTCGTGTTCCTCTCTTATGTTCGGGCTTTTCAATGCAGATGCATTTTTCTCATATTTGGGTGCACCTCTAGTTCTTTTATGTTTAGGCCCATATCCCTTGTTTGAATTGGATCGTGCAACTATCACACTTGAAGGATTGGCAGCCAACATGAACTCTTCCTCTAACTCCAAATGGTGGACAATATCTTTGAAATTTTGGATATTTACATTATGTGTTAAGTTCAATTTCATATGCTCCCAGTTGTTAGGTAGTGACCAAATCACTGCCTGGACCTGTTGTTCATCTTAAAGATTACCTCCAGCGTCTTTTGGCTCACATATCATGTTTGACATTATCCTCAAATGTTGTTTTATCAAGTGGTCAGGATGCTTCTTAAACTATCAAACTTAGTATCAAACTTCGTAACTTCATAGCTAATGTTTTCCCAAACTTCTAATTTAGAGCAACCAATAAATCATTTGCAATGGTATAAGTCTCATACTCACAAATCAAATCATTTTCCATACTACTCATCAACATGATGTGAGCAGTACTATTCTTATTTTTCGATGCCTCGTAAGCTTGGAGATCTCAATGATGTTGAGCAGTATTGCCCTTTTTAGGCTGAGCCACTATCGATGTTAATGCTTCTAGAACCTCTTTTTCCTCAAGCACATATTGGATCTTACGATGCCATATGTTAAAACTATCTCCATTAAACTTCTCACCCTTGTTCAAATCGGCAATGATTTGCTAGGTAGAAGTCATACTAAAAAAACAGTGCACAAAGAAATCTCAATAAGCACCTTATATACAATTTTATACAAACCTTGCAACAACAATTACATAAAACAATTAAAACAAGACCAAAAATATTTGCTGTGCTTAGAATCACATTGCATTATAATTGTCTCATAAACAATGATCACTTACATAATTTTGTCACAAAAAGATTAGGAATAAATAAATTTACTCAACTCAATTAAAATCCACATATACATAATCATATATAGGTATATGCGCATGTTTAGAGCATATAAAAAAAACATGTATCATCTGTATATCATATATAGGATGCAGACAAGTTATAAAAACAACTACCACTTGCAAAAAAAAAAAAACACATAGGTTCCAACAATCATGCCTTAAAAAAAACGAGCATGATACAGTATATAAAGGGAAGAAAAAAAATATAAAAAACAATATTGGCCTAGAAATTCAAACCTGGACCCTCAACATTAAGATCATTGGTTTCAACCTCTTGACCAGCATGAGTTTTCCCCTGTTTTTTTTTTTTTTTAAAAAAAACATATCAGTTCATTCTTCTTTTAAAACATGATCTATGTATCCTTTCTAAACAATCATGAGTTTTGCCTCAAACATAACAACCATATACCATAAACTAAATATCATATTGGTGCATAAAATATACTGTTAAAAATGTCTTAAAATCTTGTTTCTATCAACATCCATATAGATAGGTAGAAAAAACTAGATATCAGGCAATGGTACAATTATGTATATACTTATAACATAGGAGGTTTATAAAAAAACTGCAATGACTCGTACTTGATATAAAAGTCTACTGTCATTATCATTCCCCTTAAAAAACACATAGGGGATTTAAAAAATGGATAAAAACTATTCTCTTTATTTATATATATATATATATATATAAAGCAAGCATCATATATAGTTACCCCTATTATGTGATAGTAGTATGAAAAACACATTTTTTTAAAAAAAAAAAAAGATATTGTCATGATGACATTTGATGGAAAAACATATTAAAAATAATTTGTGAAGCCATGATCATAAATCATGAAGACATGATGACATCATAATACAGAAACAAATGAATAGACATGTGTGATAATAATATAATATCTACTACAATCACAAAATATTAATATCAGGATAACATATGAGATAAGCGATAAGTTCCACAAAAAAACAAGCCTCATATCTATAAACATCGAATACAATCCTTTTTACATGGTAAATTGATGCCATAAGAAAAAAAATACAGAAGCCATAACCAACAGAACATATAAGCACATGATATCATAATCATATAAAGATATATGCTTCATAAGAAAAGTCCAAAAAACGTATCAAGAATGCTAACCTGGCTCTGATACCAATGAAGAAAAATCGAATCGCAGAAGTGATCAGACCTTGTTGTCAATCGTATTGAACTTGTGGTAATTGTAACTAGAAGATTAACAACCGTATTTCCACCAATCAAATGTCTCTTCCCACTCAACGACCTTTTAGAAAGAACACTATTTACAGCAAGCTCACACCCTCTCGATTGTTGTGTTTGAAACAATTGCTCAACGTTAATTTATTGAAGAGAGTCCAACAGACTCAAGTGAGTTGTTGTGATATTCTTATTCTACAAATTTGAATGTCTGCTGAAACAAAAGTGATTTCCTACTGACAAACAAATGGAATCTATTTGAATTTGAATAGAAACAAGTTATCCCTCCAACAACTCTCCAATAGCTCCAATTAGGTCAGGTCGTCATGGGCGGATTAAACCCGTTTCACAAGACCCAATTCTAACAGATGGTGTTTCCTCCCTCTGTGGTCACTACTTTTCTTAAAGGTTTTTTTGTATGAGTTGGCTTTAGCTAAGGATTTTAATGCTTTCCAAAATAGGCTTATTTTACCATCAATTCCTGCTAGGTTCATTCCTATCTGTTTGTATGGCAACTGTTCTTTCTCGGTTATTCTTAATGCTGATGAGGCTTTGAGAGGCAAGCCCAGTCCTTATTCTGCTGGGTGGATTCTTCGCTATTCTATTGTGGATTTTATAGCTGGGTTCGCCACTTATCTAGGCCTTCATAGTGCCAATAGTCCAGTGGAAACTTTAGGCCTTCTTCAAGGTCTTAAGCTAGCCAACTCTCTCGATTGTCTAATTTTCATGTGCAATGCAACTTGCAGCTACTTGTTGCTACTCTAAACGGTAAGACAAAAGCTCCTTGGAAACTCAATTGCTTAATTCAGGAGATTTTCCATCTACTTAAAAAATTGCAAGGTCAAATTATGCATGTTTTCCATGAGACAAATAAGGTTGCTGATAATCTGGCTAATCTTGGTTACGACTTAAGCTCTGTGCTCCATTTTCATTCCCGTAATGAATTTCCATCCCACATCTAGGGCTTATGTGTTATTGATAGTTTAGGAACTCCTTATTTACGTAAGGTTTTTTAGCTTGCCTTTGTTTTCCTTATCTTGATTTGTTCTTGTCTAGTTAGTGGTTTAATCATCTTCTCTCATTTATTTATGGAGTAAGTTTTATGTACTGTTATCTTGGTTATATATACAATATATGTATATATATGTATATATATAAACATATATACACATATATACACATGCATATATATATATATGCATATATATATATGTATATATATACATGTCCATATATGTACATATATACATATATATGTATATATATACATATATATAGATACATATATATACATATATATACATATATATGTATGTATTTATATATATATGTACATATGTGTATAAATATATATATATGTATATTGAAGAGGGTTCTTTTGGTTCTAGAGCTTAATCTCTCAAAATTCGAACCCAAATTTTCTGAGTTTTGTAGATTTTAATTCATTTAAAAATATTTGATTGGGCAATGGTTTTATATGGATTAAATTATTTAAAAACTCTATCATTTTACATTTGAATTTAAGTAGTTACCAAGTTCTTTGACTCCCAAAGTTGGTGCTTATCTTATGTTATTTTGCAAACACTTAATCGGTTGAATTCAAAATATTTAGTAGATAAAGATAAGTAATACTAATTCCTATTAGATGACTACATCTCTCACAAATTATTTTCTAAAATTCTATCATGATCTCACAACTTTAATTCCCTATATAAGTGTGGCTTCAGGTGGCAGAAGAAGCAGAATAGAGAATTCGGCTCATATGAAGTCATATGTTCGTTGAATACATCACAAATCAATGCAGGTTATAGGTTCAATTTTTGAATTTCTCTTTAATTTTTTTGTCTAATTCTTCTTTAACTTTCACTCTCCAGTCTCCATTGTATTTTATTCATTTCAGTTTATCCTCATTGAATTTCACCCTTTACTTTTTTTTTTAAATCCCGAAGTTTCTTGAATTTTGCTTTATTATTTAATTCTCAACATTTTACCTTTTTTTCTTGAGGAAATCAACATTTTACTTTGTTATACATATCTTGCGTTTTTGTTTTTCTTGACTAATTACTCTTCCTAACAATTATTTTTTTGTTTTATTCTATATTTAAATTTTCTTTTCTCGTATTGCAGGACATTTTTTCTTGCGGAAACAAAAGATATACTTGTTACAAATTTGTTCCCTTTTTCCTTAATTTTATTCTTTTCTTTTTCTAAAATTTAGCATTTGAACCTTGGGTTTTCATTGTTATTGGCGAATTTAGTAACCTTTTCTATTTTCATCATTTTTTTGATATATTTTTATTGGGTTGAACCTCAAATTAACAAATTGTTTAATAAAGTTTATTCTAAGAGGAGTAAGAAATTTTTACCATTTTATCCATTAGGACCTGTCAAGAATAAGAATTGATGTATTAATGATGAAAACAAATTTTTGCATAAGAAGGGAAAACAAAGTAACTTAGGTTAACCCCACAAAGACCCATGAAAACTCCAGTTTGGGTAGATGAGTAGTCATATATAAAGTTCTATTTTTAAAAGGGTATTATATAAGTTAAAGCTATTTAATTATTTTTTAACTTTTCATTTTCTTTTTTTTTTCTATATGTATTAAGAGTTTCAACTTTTTATATGTGCCTCTACTTATGTTAGTTTATATTATTTGAAATTTTGAAATATATGATACATTCAAATAATTTTACTAATTCATAAAAAAAAAGGTCATACTAGAAGTGAATGTCCAAGATTTATATTGTGGCAGTAACATAAATTTTGAAGTGTTCAACTGAAATAGTAAATTCATTTTTTTTTTTTTTTGTTAAATTTGGGCTCTATTTGGTTTCCTATGTTATTTATTTATTTTGAGTTTTTACTCAATTCTTACTCTAAGTCCTATCTCTTCTCTCACAAAAAAATTAATTTCATGAATTTCAATAAAAATACACTTACTCTTAGAAAAAACAACAATCAAGATAATTTTGGTGAGTAGCTTTGTAACAGTTCTTTCTACTCAAATTATTTGCTTAGTAGTTGACAATTTTGTCTTAGCATCAACGGAGGTTGCCGTCCATGTATATAAATATAATTAAACTTGATGATGGAAAATCAGGAAAAAAAAAAAGTAACAATCCTATATTTTATTTTCTGTTTCATTTTCCTTTTGAGAAAGGAATTGAGCAAAGTAATAGGAAAATAATTTTAAAATTTCCAACTTGATTTTATAACAAATATATTCCTCTAAGTAGCTTTCTCATAAATTTTAATGAATAATGTCACAATTAAAAGATGGGTCAATCTAAAAGCATATGTTGATATGTATAAAATAGTTTATGTCTAATAAATTTGAAAGATAATCCAATAAAATTTATTGAAACCTAGAAAAAATTTGAATTTAATTTGGAAATATAGGATCAACTTGGATAGCAATGTTGTGTTTTTGGTTTTTTTTTTTTTCCTGAGTTTGTGAAATTTAAATTAGTTATGAGAAGATATAGGATTCATGATAGAAAATTGAATTAAAAAAAAAAAACTCAAATTTACGAAATAGACCCTTAATATATGTATGCTCTGGCATGTGTTAGCTATAGAAGCCCTTAAAATATTACTAGAAATTTATCCTGCTACCCTTTCAAAAACAATAATAAGAAATTTTGGGTTAGGGTGGGAATGGAGAAGATGTATGGGAAAGAGGGATTGTTTTGGGGGAGGGGTGGAGGTTTGGGAATGAGGTTTTCTTCTTTTTTTTTTTTTTTTCTTGGAGAGGGGGAGTAGGGAGGGGTGGGGTGCATGGGAATGGGATTTTTGGAGGTGCAGAAGAAGAGAAGGGGGCAGAGAACCTTGAGAAGCAAAACTCATTCCCAAATTTGAGAGACAAAACTCATTCCCGATTTGATAGAAAGAACCTTGAGGAAACAAAGGCCTCAAAACCCCACTTACACAATTAGAAGACCCAAGATCAATTGATTCAAAGAAAGGAATCTCTATGAATCAACTAATGAAAGGAATTTGAATGATCAATTGGTCCCATAGGTTCTACAATCTAAGGAAACAATAGTTCACAACACTAAGGACATTAACCCTTAGCAAGCTAGTCTAAGAAGGTAAAGCAACCTAGAAGCAATTGGAGAATCTCTCTCAAATTTCAGCAAATCCATCAATGTTGTTTATAATGAGTTATAATGGGATATTTATAGGCTAAGGTCTATCCCCTAGCTAACCTATAGCTTAATGACTTAAAATAACCATCAAATCCTTGATTAAAAACTAAAAAGACAAGCCAAATAATAAAAACCCCTCAAATAGATCGCATTAGCATTGTCCCAGCCGAACCCTACCGACGACGGTAGGGGAGACCTACCGAATGCGGTAGGGGAGACCTACCGAACGCGGTAGGGTGCCATCTTCCAAGAGCTTCACCGGCAGAAGCCTGCCGGTAAGGGTATGACAGGGCTACCACACTTAGCTAATTTTCAACTCCAATTTGTCCCCCTGATTGATCCTTGCTAATTGAACAAATTGAGAACAACTTGGAAGCCTTTCCTTGCTCTTCAAGACCCTTCAAGCTGGAAGCCTTTCCTTGCCTTTCAAAACATTTCAAGCTTGTTCTTCAAAGCTTCCTTCTTCCCTTTGTGAAAAAAACTATGCCATTAACCTCATTTGCTTCAAGAATCTTGAATTTTTTCTTTTGAGCTCTAGTGGTTGGTCCAAGCTTCACGTCCATAGGTTCTTGTTTCTTCCGATCTACATTATCCGCCCCTCCTTTGAAAAGATTAGTCCTCGGATTTTCACCTACATCAAACAAAGATATATCAAAACAGTAGCACAAAATGAGATTCAACCGGAAAAATCAATTACAGAAGAACTAAAGCATTCAAGAATGTGCAAAGGCGCCAGCATGGTATCAAGCTTAGAGTTGTGTTGGGAAGAACATCATTCGAATCCAAGAGATCCCAACCCAACCTTCAGAATCAAAGAATAATCGTGTCATTCTAAATTTCTTATGGTTGACTTCATTAGCCTCATGATTCTCAAACTGGATAAACTCAACAAACTCCATTTTAATCTTTCCTTCCAAGCTTAAGGCATGATCTATAGATAAAGAAAGCATATCAAAAGATAGTAGAAGTTTGAAATCATAAGCAACCTTTAAAGAAGAATAAAGAGCAGGAGAATGATGAACTTGATTGGAAGCAAACTTAATAAGATGTAAACAAATTTTCCAAGTGAAACCGGTCATCTTCTTGTGTACATCCACCAAAAGACTAGAAATGGGGCTAAGATCTTTGATGAACTTGTTATAAGAGCATGTACAACCATGGAAACTTCCCTCCTCAAAGGCCTTCTTAGAAAAAAGCCAATCTTTTATTGCTTTCACTATATTTGCACCCACTTAGAAACCTTGAAAACTCACTACATAACCTAGGAAAGTACCATTTTCTACACAAAACTCATAATTCCCAAGGTTAGCATATAGTTTCTCATTTATCAAGACAAACAAAACTTGTTGAAAATGCAACCAATAATCTTCAAAGGTTTTGCTATCATTCAAGATCTTATCAACACAAGCCACAATAAATAAAGAATTCATGCCCTTAAAAGACCTAAGTAGTCCAAATATAAACTTCATAGATATGTCTACACAAAGTTCTCTAGCCATATCCAGAGAAATGTAAAGTCCATGTGGCAAAGATGAAGATATAGCCCTTTTATACTCTAAGCAATTATTAATAAACCTTTCTACATCTCCCTTTGCAAATCACAAGAAATGCTCATGTAAAATAAGATAAGTTTTGGAAACATCAAAACAATCTATCAAACCATCACTTTGAGTAATGCACAATTTACCAACATGGTAAAGAACACCATCATGTATAAAGTACTTATCATTATATCCAACCAAACAAGCATCAGTTATGTCCTTGAACTCATTATCACTAATATGTAATTCCTTAAATGTCTGAAAACTAAGTAATTGAGCTTGTAAAGTAAAAAGTGAATGTATCTTTTTGACAAAGCATTGGCTACAACATTTTCTTTATGTCTCTTATTCCAATTGACATTTGGAAATGTCTTTATGAATTTCTTCCATCTTGCACACCTCTTGTTGAGCTTTTGTTGTCCATTGAGAAACAATGTATAGAGCTCCTCATCATGAATAGCATATCTCAATGTCGCTCCGGTCATCCTTCAATTTGATGTTCTGTTTCCCTCCATGGAGAGAGTCCACCGAGTTCCTCTTTACAATAGAGAAGTGAAATCAACTCGTCTTTCTCAATGGCTTTTATGAACTCACTCTCTTTGGCATATAAACATCTCTTTTCTCCAATAGTATTACACAAAATGAGATGAGAAAATATAAACATGAAATTTTCAACATTCCAAGATAGTCTAAATTCCTTTTTGAATTCCATTTTTACCAAAGAACTTTTTTAAAAGTACATGAATAAATAATGTAGCTTCAAATTCATGTTTCAATATTAATGTACAAGAGTTCTTTTGAAAGCTAGCACATAAAATGAACAATTTTGAAAACCAATCCTTGAAAGGTTTGTGGTAATAAAAATGCTTAACAACAAAATATTTTCAAATTCGTTCAAAGGCTTCATTTCTCAAAATAGATTTTTCACATAAAGAATTGACTTTGAACAACTCAAGATTAGTTCCCATTTGGTTTTCAAAATCTTTCAATAAGATTTCCTTGAAATGCAAATGCTAAAATTGAAAACGAAATGTATTTTCAAATAAAATGTACAAGGAGTTAATGACATTTGAAAGCTTTTGTTCATTGCAAGAAAACTCAACTTGATTACTCACAAAACACATAAGTTGGTTTAAGGAAACAAAATCATTACGTTTCTCCATAAAAATGTGAAGGAAAGAGGAAACATATTCAACATTCTCAACAAACTTTCTTAAACACTAATCATGTAAAATATCAAATAAAACATCATCCAATCCAAAACCAATAACTATAGACTCAATGGAAGCATTATTCATAACTCGGAAATCATAGGAAGAAGGATCTAACATAGAACCACTATGCAACAATGAATCCTCAAGACAAGCATGAGAAGAAAGGCATGTAAAAGCAAAAGACACAACAAGAAAGAGACCACCACCAAAAGAAATAGCATAAAGATCTCCAATTATGCTCACATGAGAAAGATAAGACTCTAGGAACAACTTTAATTGCACAAAACAAACTTCATAACACATGAGAGAAGGGGTTAAGAGATAGACCTATGGGTGAATCTTTAAGAAAATTGCCAAGATCTTTCTCCATGTTCCTTCCTTTGTCTTCTATTCCTAGAACACTAGAAGCATAATTAGCAACATTATCATAATATTCATGAATTTTTGGAATGACACAAGGTACGGAATTAAACTCTATAAAATGTTTCTTTCCAATAAAGTTCCAAGAGAGTTGAGAAAATAAAATTGATATCCATTTTCCATGAAAACAAGTGAAGACAACTTAATTTCCTTAAAATAAATCTCAAAGCTTAAGTAGGAATTAGAGGGAAAGAAGTGGATGGTCTTGATAGACTTGTAGGCAAGCTTTCCTCCTTCATCCTTTCTTGAATCTCAAAGTTCTTCACACATAAGGATTTACTAGCAAAGAAAGAGTTAGTTTTATTAGCATAAAAATTCACTTCACTTTATCAAATACAACTATCTCTTTTTCTCTTTTCTCTTCTTTTTCACTCTCTTGCTTTTCAATGAAGCACTCGTTTTCTTTTACTCTCTCACTTTTTTCAAGCTCACTCTCTTTCTCTTTTGTAAACTCAAAATGTTCAATCTCTTTTGAAAGGATAGAAATGGAATCAAAAATAGATAATCTTTCTACTAATCTCTCTTTTTCTTCCACTCTTTCTTTTTCTTTTATTTCAATGCTCTTCTCATTCATGATACAAAAGGTTCCTCTTTGGATGTCTCATCCTCAACATGGATTTTAAGACCCTCTTCAATTTTGGCTTGTGAAAGCTCTTTGTTCTTTGGAAACTCTTCAACCATTAATGACTATATGAATTTAACCTTTGGTTGACCTTGTCTAAGTCCTTCATGGTTTCCAACTCCAAATCTATGCCTCAAAGATTGCTTCAAAGAGCTCCAAGTCTTGATTAGTTGAACTCTCATTTTCCGTTCATTTTCATATTTAGAATCCCACCAAACTTTGAGCTCATAAGGAAGAGATGTTACACCAATTGGGACTTTTCTTCTTCTCTTACACAATAGGAATAGAACAATGATTCCACTTCTTTCTCCTATGCTTCATAATCATAAGGACCAAAAATTCCACACAAAAGAGGTAATTTCAAATTATTATAACTAAGAGATCTTGATGTAGTTTCCATAGTTTGAGAACTTCTTCTATAATTATATCCTCCATAGTTATAAATATCATAATATCCCTCATAATCACCTTTTCTTTTATGGAACCTCTCATCCATATTCACATAATTTCCTCCATTTCTATCATCATTTCTTGAAACTCTTTTACAAGATGTATCATTATAACCATTCCTAGTTCCAAGTATATTGCCCTCATAGCAATCATAAAAATTATACTCATAAGATCTAGTATGAGGAGATAAGTTACCGGTCCCCTATTGATTATCATACATTGAGTGTCCACCAAGGTCTTTCTCACTACTTTGCTCATAATTGGCTTCCTCTTCTCTTTTTAAGTCCTTCACACCCTTTGCTAGGCATGATAATTGTTCCAATCCTTCAAGGCTTGTGGCATTCATTGCACATGATGGAAATCATCTTCTATTGAGATAGATATCTTAAAACTTGAAAATTAAACAAAGAAACAAAATAAAAAGACCTTCCAATCACTCCCTAAGTGTTTACACTATTTGATGATCACTCAAGTCACTCGTGTATAACTCTCTTAATTGGCTTTTATTAATATAAGCTCACCCTCTTGCCTATTTTAAACATTGAACACTCAAGCTTCTATGATATCCTTCAACCTCTTAGCCAACTCAAACAAAGAGCAGCAATGCAGAGCAAGTAAATCAATCAATGCACTTCGTTGGATAAGTGTTCAATGAGGCAAAATATCAAATACTTGAGGTGTATGAATTTCAAAGAATGTAATCTATGGAATAGAGCTAACAAACAAGATTGATCATAAAAAAAGGACTAGAAACATACAAGGAAACAACTAGAAATAAAAAAAAAGCAATTCAAAACAATTATACTAAACAAAGAACAGAAGAGTACTAAATTTTTTCTAGAAAACACGGGATGACGACAACCTTTTACTAAAACGACGATATCTCAAAATATACGAATCCAAATCAGATGAAACCAATTCAGGAAGATTACTTGATGAGGATGAATTTAAGTAAAAATTTCATTTAAATTGAATCAGTATAACATAAGATATGCCCAAATTAATCCACACTTATTCTGCAGTCACGAATCCGAAACACATTTTACAAATCAATCCAATTGACCAATCAATTGATCTCCAAATTGAGTAAAACTTATTTCAGTTGAATCCTAACTAAAAGAAGAATATCTCCATCACAAAGCATCAAGCAATTTCGTAATTAATCAGTCAAATTTTTAATTGATTTTCGGATCTATTTTCTATATTTAATATTGCATGATCTTCATGGGAATTTTTTATAGATCATCAAGTACTTCATCTTTTTCTTGGATTTTCAACGAAATTTAAAACACTTACAACACAAATTGACCTTCAATTGGAGGTTGCTCTGATACTACTTTGATGTAGATCCATTTTTTATTGTAGTTTGGATTCTACTCCTTCCCAAGGATCATTCCTTTTCTTAAAGAACCTCTATTGAGGATTTTAAGCTCAACTCTCCAAATAAGAAACCTATGAGGATCTAAGCCTTATAAACCTAATATTAAGAGGCTAAAGTTCTTTTCTAAATTGATAATTAGAACCTTGAGGAAACAAAGGCCTCAAAACCCCAATTATATAATTAGAAGACCCAAGATCAATTGATTCAAAGAAAGGAAGCTCTATGAATCAACTAATGAAAGGAATTCGAATGATCAATGGTCCCATAGATTCAACAATCTAAGACAACAATTGTTCACAACACTAAGGACATTAACCCTTAGCAAGCTAGTCTAAGAAGGTAAAGAACCTAGAAGCAATTGGAGAATCTCTCAAATTTCAGCAAATTTATCAATGTTATTTACAATGAGTTATAATGGCATATTTATAGGCTAAAGTCTATCCCTACCTAACCTACAACTTAATGACTTAAAATACCCATTAAACCCTTGATTAAAAAACTGAAAAGACAAGCAAAATAACAAAAACCCCTCAAATAGATCGCATTAGCATTGTCCCAGCCAAACCCCACCGGCGATGGTAGGGGAGACCTACTGGATGCGGTAAGGTGCCATCTTCCAAAGCTTCACCGGCAGAAGCCTACTGGTGATGGTAGGGCAAGGCTACCTATAAGCCCTAAGGGCATATTATAATGTTTTGATTATGATTAACTTATGCTTTGTGATAAGTTGATATAGTTTTATACAGAAGAACAAAAGTTGCACAAGAGAAGTCTCAAGGGTGTTCTACATAGAAGCAAAAGATCACTCAAGCCAACAAGAATCAATGAAGATGAAGTCATCAACATGGATTCCTTGAAGATAAAGTTTAGTTAGGGATATGCTAAGGTATTTTGTAAAAACTCTGTAACTTTTTTCTTTGATTTCTGATCAAGTATGGAAGTTCCTTGAATGAATTTTTTTTTACAAACTATACTTGAAAAATCTAAGTATTCTTGATAGAGTTTTTGATGTTTTTGAATGTTTTCTTATTTTAAAGAGTATCAAGGATACATGTTTGTGAAATGTGAAGGAAAATACTTTTTGTTTAAGGAAAACTAGCTTTTAAATCCTTCCCAAAAAAGGTCATCTGATTTTAAAATCGGTCATCCGATTTTTCCAAATGAAAAGAAAAATCAGTTGTTCTACTTTAAATCAGTCGTCCAATTTTTCAAGCTATAGAAAAATCGGTTGTCCGTTTTAAAAAGGGTCATCTAATTTTTTATTGTAAAACAAAAAACGGTCTTCCTATTGTAAAAAGGGCTCATCCGATTTTCCTTTTACAAGGAAATCAGACATTTGTTTTTAGAAACAAGTCGTCATATTTTTCATTTTTACTGTTAAAAATATAACTGTTACAGACAATAACGAATACTTTCTTCCTTCACATATAAATAGAGTTTTTCATCAGCAATAAATGCTAAGTTGTTGAAAACAAAATTGAGATCATTTAAGAACATTTAAAAAGCTTTAAAATCCATTCTTCAAACATCTTTATCTCACAAAAACAAAAAGGAAAAATCTTCTTGGAGCTTCATTGTTGATCATCCATCAAAGAAGAAGGAAAAGGAGCTTGTAGAAACAATTACTATGTTGTATCCTTTCCTTCTCAAGCTCATTTGGTAATCTTGTTCCAAACTCTTCTCTACTTTTTCTATTGATATCAAAGGTTCGTGTTGAAAAACCCCTTGGGTTATCCTTTGATTGTAATTGTGTTGTGGATTGAGGTTGCTTGCAAAACCCTTAGTGGGTGATCCTCATACTTGTGATTGTTGTAGACTCTGATTATAGTGGATTTGGTAAATCCTTGGGTATTAACTCAAGGTATTGGATGTAGCACTTTGAGAGAGTGAACCACTGTCATTTATTGTGTCTCTTTATTCTTTAAAGTTTGACTCTATGCTTATTGTTTAATTGTTATAAAATATAAGATTTTGTTTGTTTTGGAATTTTATTAAAAAAAAGGAGTTTTAGACTTCTTTCCCAAAAATTGGAGATTTAACTTTTAATCACACAAAAGATTTTCTAAAATTAGCCAAAAACCTTATTTACCCTCACTCCCCCTAAGGTTTTTCACTACCGTTGGTGGTAGGTCACTTTTCTCCAACACTTGGTCAATTTTCACCTCCAATTTGTTCCCTTGATAGATCCTTGCTAATTGAACAAATTAAGAAAAACTTGGAAGCTTTTCCTCGCTCTTCAAAACCCTTCAAGCTGGAAGCCTTTTCTTGCTCTTCAAAACTCTTCAAGCTTGTTCTTCAAAGCTTCCTCCATAAAAACAACCATGACATTAACCTTATTTGCTTCGAGAATCTTGAGTTTCTTCTTTTGAGCTCTAGTGGTTGGTCCAAGCTTCACGTCTGTAGGTTCTTGTCTCTTCCGATCAACATCATGACTGGACAAAGATACCCACGCAAGGAACAAAGAGGAAACTGGACTTTGAAGGTCGTGATGACCATTGCAAGTTCAAGCTAGCAGGAGAGCTGAACAAGAAGAAAAAATAGGAGTTTAATAAAAGCTCCAGTTCATGTATTGATTCTGCTTCGTATGTATCAAAGGCGGAGGTAACCTCGCCTAGATTCATGAATGTTATTTGTTGGAATTGCAGGGGATTGGGGAACTCTCAGACCATTCAATTCCTAAAAAAATTTGTTGCGAGCTCATAATAATCCTCGTATTCTTTTCCTTTCTGAAATTATTTGTAATAAGCGCTTGGTTGAGCCTATTCGTGTTGCTTTAAGTTTTTCTACTGGTTTTGTTGTTGAAAGAAATGGACTAAGTGGAGGGCTTGCGTTGTTCTGGTATGATAACTTAGTTAATGTGCATATTTATCTTCCTTTATTGGTTATATTGATGCTAAGATTACTCCTATTGATTCTATGCCAGCGTGGCGATTTATCGGGTTTTATGGCCATCACACCACTTATGCGAAAGCCCACTCGTGGACCTTTCTACGTCGGCTTAGGACTTTTCATTCTCTCCTTTGATTTTGTGGGGGTGATTTTAATGAAGTCTTGTTTCATGAGGAAAAAACTGGTAATAATCAACGCTCTAATGACCAAATTACTGCTTTCTAGGATAATATGCTAGATTGTGATCTACAAGATCTCAGGTTTGAAAAGAACCCTTTCACTTGGAGTAATAATAGGGATGATGCTCATCTTGTGCTTGAGAGGCTAGAATGATTTTTTGGCTTCCCCGTCATGGATGGCCCTTTTCCCTTCTATGGTAGCTTATAATATTTCTAGCCTCGTTTCAGACCATGTCCCGATCATGATTTCCAACCTTGCTTGTTCAAGGAAAAAGTCAAGGCGTAGGTGAAGGCAATATGGACCAAGGCATTTTGAACCACTCTGGCTGCATGAGCCGCAATTTGGATGCACTCAAGCTATTCTGGCAAACCCTTCATCTCCTTAAAGATCCTAATTTTTGGGACAGCCTAAGAACTGTTTGCCTGAGGCTACATGAATGGAGTAGACAAACCCTAGGGGATTTTCAGAAGCTTCTCCCGGAAAAGCTCAAAGCTTTAGAAGTGCTTCAAAAGTAACTAGTGTTACCATGTTATTCTAGCAACCAAGAACTCTCCCTAGTTAAAGAGATTGAGAGGTTGCAGGATTTGAAGGACACTTATTGGAAAATGCAAAGCCGCATATCTTGGTTAAAGGACGGGGAATCGCAATACAACCTACTTCTATAATCAAGCTTTCCAGAGAAGAAGAAAAAATACCATTGAAGCTATAAATAATGATATGGCCCAAAAAATAGAGAATGGGCTTGAAATCGAGAATGTAGCTGTCAGTTATTTTTCCCAAATTTTTAAATCTCAGGTGCAGCTTTCTTCGATAGATGAGTTCCTTAACACTACACAACTTTCTGATGAGGATGTATGGTTTCTGAGCATGCCTTATTCCCTGAGGAAGTGATCGATGCTCTTAAACACATGCACCTACAAAAGCACCTGGACCAGTTGGTATGCATGCTTGTTTTTTTTCAAAAGGTTTTGGCATATTATTGGAGAAGATGTCGTGCTCTTTGCATTGAAGGTGCTTAATGAAGGATTAGATCTCTTAGTCATTAATCATACTCAAATTTTCCTTGTCCCCAAAATAAGGAACCCAACAAAATGTCTCATTACAAGCTTATCGGTCTTTGCAATGTGCCTTACAAAATAATTTCAAAAGTGTTGTGAAACAGACTGCAGAATGTGATGAATTTAGTTATCAATGAAGCCCAAAGTGCTTTCCTTCCTAGGAGACTGATTACTGATAATGCTATAATAGCTTTTGAAGTCTTCCATAGCATCAACATCAGCTCGTCTAAATATGATCCTCACATGGCCTTAAAGCATGATATGAGTAAGGCATTTGATAGAGTTGAATGGAGATTTTTGGAGATTTCGTTCCAAAAAATGTGTATCCCTGACCACTTTTGACGCCTTATTATAAGTTTTATCACTACTGTCTCATACCCGGTCCTCCTTAGTGGGGTTCCTGTTAGACCTTTCACACCTTTCTGAGATATTCAACAGGAGGATCTGCTCTCACCCTATCTCTTTATCTTGTATTCAGAGGGTTTCTTGACCCTTTTGCGTGCGGCAGAAGAAACGGGGGTTCTTAAGGGTTTTGATTTTGGCGGAGGAACTTCAATATCTCATCTTCTTTTTGCAGATGATTCGTTGCTATTTGCACGAGCACACATGTAACAGGCGGCAAAGCTCAAGGAAATATTTGCCATTTCTGAGGAATGCTCTGGTCAAACCATCAATTATGACAAGTCAAACTTATTTTTCAACAAAGGGGCCACAAATGCTTTACGACAGGAAATTTGTTCTTTTCTCCGAATCCCAGAAGGTAGGGGAAATAATAAGTACTTGGGCCTCCCCTTTATGACAGGAAGATCAAAAAAGGAGATTTTTAGTTATCTCCACGATAGAGTTTGGGAAAAATTGAATAGTTGGAAAGAGAAGACCTTATCCCAAGCTGCAAAAGAAGTATTAATCAAATCAATTGTACAGGCTATCCCAACATATGCCATGTCCATTTTTCTTCTCCCATCATCTATCACATGTTCTATTAGGGGCCTTATTAGCAATTTTTGGTGGGAAGGTGATGATAAGCACAGAGAGATTTACCGGAAAGCTTGGGGAGATCTTTACCAGCTGAGGAATAAAGGGGGATTAGGGTTTAGGGATCTGGAGTCTTTTAACTTAGCCCTATTCTGTGAATAGTGATGGAGAATTATGAAGAACCCTTTCTCTTTGTTATCTCGAGCCATGAAATCAAAGTACTACCCATTGAATGATTTTTCCTCAATGTCTCTCTATCATCTGCCTTGCTATGTTTAGAGAAGTATTCTTACGGCTCATCCCCACCTATTACAAGGAATGCAATGGCGGGTTGAAAAATGGCGTACAGTTAGTTTACGGGAGGATAAGTGGCTTACTACTCCCCGTAGCTTTAAGCTCTCTCCTCCAGCTAATATGACAACATTTGACTGCATCCTGAAAGTTTCTCATCTCATAGATTTTGAGAGAGAGGCATGGAAACATGAAGTTATCCAACAACATTTTAATTCATATGAGGCGGAAGCAATACTCAAGCCGTTGTTATGTGATAACTGGCCCTGCGATGAGCAAATCTGGGCCTATAATTGGACTGGACAATTTATTTTGTGCTCGGACTATAAACTTGTTCTTTAGGCTATGACTAGTCATGGACATGGGGATTTTTCTTCTATGTCGGTGCTGAAGCGTTTCTGGAGTAAATTATGGGAACTATGTGTCGCCCTAAAAGTAAGGACTTTCCTTTGGAGATTGTATAATAATATCCTCCCCACTCACAAAAATATTCATAGAAGGATCCCTTTTGTTCAGTCTTACTGTCCTATATGTTCAGATCATGTGGAGGACATTGAACATGTCTTTTCCAGTGCCAGCTAGTGGAGAAAACATGGTTGCATTCGCCATTTTCATATCTATCGAGCATGTTGCATGGTTCCGCTACAGTTGTTCTCGAACGAATGGTGGAATGGCCGACTTTTGACAGTTCCTAGTTTGCCTACTTGCTATGGTGCATTTCGAATAGCAGGAACAATTTGATATTCCAGCAAATACTTCTAGTTCTATCTCGCATTGTTCTGCATGCTTTGGGGGTTTCGAAGGAATATTTCCGATTGCATCATCCGATAGGAGATAGATTGCTAGTTCATCTTTGACTGATATTCTAGGCAGTAATGTTCCTTAGCAAAATGACAAAAGAAGGCCATTTTGATTGTTCACTTGGTAAATTTGGAGCCTACCAGGACAAATAGGACTATCTGGAGATAGTGATATACTTTCTTCTGATGGATGTCACTAGAGGCCCTCTAGATTCGGGAAAACTCAAGCTTAATGTCGATACTGCATGGAATGTGGATAGTACTGGTATTGGGACCTTATTCGAGATCACCAAGGGCAGGTCCGGATTTCTTTTACGAGACAACTAGTGCACTCTCCCTCGCTGGAGCATGCAGAGACAGTAGCTATTCATGAGGGTCTTAGATTGGTAGAGAGATTCGATTATTCTAATTTCACTGTTGAAAGTGATCGTAAAGGGGTTATTGACCAGCTCAAGTCTCAATTTAGAGCTTTTGGTTCTTTGGGGTATATCCACAAATAGATTTTCTCCATTATTGATAGGCTTAATATTTCTCTATCTTTTGATGTAGTGCCAATGTACCGACACACTCTTTGGCTGCTAAAGCTATTTCAACTTACCCCTCCAATGTATTGATGGAGGTGGTGTCATTTTGTATCTTCACTGCTGCTCAAGCAGATTTATTATAAAGCTTTCTCTTTTTTCCTCAAAAAGAAAAATATTTTGAACAAAAGTACCAAGACTTTCTTATATATCATTATGGATAAAAAAAAAAAAAGGAAGAAGAAAGATTAAAAAAACCCATAATCTCCTTAATATTCTCTGTCTTCTTTCCACACGTCTAGATTCCACCATTGTTCATTGCAATTGCCTACTCTTCTTCTTGTTGTCTCTATTTTATTTTCTCTTTTTTGCTAGATAACTATCTTCTGTTCTCTCAAATGTTGATATTTTTTCTTCTTTACAATCTACTCCCTCTCTTCTTGTTGTTTTAATTTGAGTAAAAATGTTATTGAAATACAAAAGAAGAAATAATAGTAAATTGAGGAAAAAAGAACCAAGAGTAGTTGTTGAGAAACAAAATTAAATAATAGCAAAGAAATAAAATAATATGAAAGTATATAGTTTGATTTGTGTGAAATACAATAAAAAAAGATGAAAAAGTTAAATAGTGAAACATATTAGGAAATTTAAAAAGATTTAGAGAAAGTGGGGTGAGTTTTAAAAATTATACATTTACCCTAAATTTGCCTTCAATTGACAATTAGAAAAGAAAGATCCCTAATTGACAATTCCCCAACTTAGGAGTACTTATTTGAAATCAACCCCTTTATTTATAAGTGCATATAAATTCTCTCTAGTCTCTATTGCCTTCTAACCTTTAACTTTTTAAATGCGGATAACAATATTATTTCCTTAAAAAAGTATAAGAAAAAAAATTAAAAACTCCAAACAATAGTCATCCACAACAATCACAAGAATTTGAAATTCAGCATTTAAAATTTAAACACACAATAGGATTTAAATTTTTATGATTGTTGTGAAATGGCTATTTTGTCGGGTATTTGTTTATTTCTTTTACTTTTAGAAAAAAAATAGTATTACTATCAAAAGTTAAAAAGTTTAAAATGTTAAAAGTTTCATAGGTAATAGAGTCTTATAGATAACAACATAATCTTTTATTAAACCCTTTTTAATTATTAGGGAAAAATGGCTATTTTTTAATATCATATACTAAAGTGGTAGTGTCTAACTTCATAGAGATACTGACAAAGCATTGCAAGCACTAGCCTTTAACACCACTAAGAGAAGTATAATTATAGAAATTGGAAACATTGGTCAAGATTTAAACTCATGATTTGAGCTTTGCCAAAACTAGGAGGTAAGAATGGATCACTTGACCACTAACCTTGGTGAAAGGTAGGGTGGTAAGTAAGATAACTTAAGATAGTGTTCTATCTAAATAAGAACAATATCCTGTACTTAATCCAATAGGTAGTTATGCTTTAACCAAGATTATCTCACAATTAATTTTAAAAAAAGAAAAAGGGATTGAGATGAAAACTATTATATAAAAATTTTTAAAATGATTGACCATATTGAAATTTTTGTGTAAATTTGGAATACGGAACAAATGATTATTTGAAAAGTTGAATTTTGAAGACATTCTTATCATCATATATTTATTATCATATATCTAATTAAAATATTAAGGTGGTTAAATAATATTTTGGGAAAATATCAATACAATCCTCAAACTACCTAATCAATTTCACTTCAATTTTAAAGTTTTTCATCCAATATGGTCATAAAATATTTTATATGCTTCAAAAGTGGGTTTACGTAATATTAAGTTGAGAGTCTAATTTGGCTTTGTCAAAAATGATTTTATTAATCGTGAGACTACACATGTGTTTTTTGTATTTATTTCAAATGTGATTTTGAATTACAAAATGAACGATATATCATTAATATATAATTCTTTTTAATGATTTCATATTCCCTTTAGTCAATTTTTCTAATTATTATTTTGTCTCTTCATATTTTTATTTCAATATTTCCTAACATATGTTTTAAGAGGAATTTATTATAGCTCTAAACTATTTAATTTTTTTGTTTATAATCAAAAATATTTATTTCATCCGTGTCACGATAAAATACGTGCATTTTTTGCACATTTTTTACATGTGTAATTTATGCGTTAAAATGTTGCAATACATTAGGCTATAAACAAAAAAGTAAAAATAGTTTAAGACTATAAATAGTTAATTTATCATACTCTAAACAATAAATAAATATTAATGAGTTTTTTCATTAGCATAAAACATGAGTTTTGATTATTTAAATATTTTCCCTCAACATAACTATTTAAATAATTTTATGTGACCTTTAAAATTATAAAATATATATATCCAAATGTACAGATATTAAAGCAAAGGGGAGACATACAATTTATCTAAAATTTCATGATAATTATTGGAATTTGGCAGTTAAATACCTCATTTTCAATTTGAAATCACTCCTCCAAACGAGTACTTAGTTATAGTTGAATCAAGTTAAAACAGATATGCAAGTTGAGAAGAGTTAAGAAGTTGTTTTGAAAATTTTCAAATGTATGAATATTAGATTTTTAATAATTAATGAAATGAAAATCTTTTTTAGTCAATCAAACCTTTTGAAGTAACTAAAAAAAGAAAATTGAAATCTTAAAAAATTAGAATGAAGTCTCGGACTCAATTTTAATGACTATCTGGAAAATGTTGGAATAATTTTATTATAAATGGATATAGACACCTTCCAACACCTAGAAAAAATATATATATGCACCTTCCAATATCAAGTTTAATATATGAACGGATATATGTACCTTTTAATGTTCATTTATGAAAAAAATGTGCCTTTTAACGTTGAATTAAATAAGTTGCAAGATAGTAGTTCAAGGGTAGAAACACTTTTTACCAGCTAGAAGTCCTAATTTGAACTACATCACCTCCCCTAGTGTATTGAAAGAGAGGTTCCTATCTAATTTCTTTTTAAATAATATCTTTTTTTGGTCAAGAAACTTATTCAATTACGTTAATCACAATATTCCATTAAGGATGCCTAAGAATCCTCCATCAACTATCTAAAACCTAGAAAAAGAGAAGGGTAATGGAAGAAGAAAAAAAGGCCAGGCCAGGCCAGAATCAACATTCATAGGATCCTGATTGCGTTGCAACAATATTTAGCAAACAACAATTAACAAAATAGTCTCAGTTACTAGAAACTTGTTTTTTTCTTTTGCAGTTGCATCTTCTTCAAGCTTCTTCCTCCCATATTCATCAAGAAGGAAAGCTAAAAATTGCCTTTTCGGAGACGACCACAATCAAATTAACATGGAAAGAGTAGTGGAAGTTTTTTTTTGAAAAAAAAAAAAAAAGCTCAAATTCAATGTCATCATCAAATCTTCCTCTAAATGTATCCATTTCTATCATTGACACCAGGCTATCTTAGTCTGTTGTTGATTCGTACACCAAACTCAATATATACATATAAATATTGTTGTACCTTGTATGAATAAATACTGAGTTCTCTTGGTAATAATATTGTAGAATTTCTATTCTTTTTTTTCTACTTGATTTAAAAAAAAAAAAAAAAAAAACCTTTTTACCTATCAAAATTAGAGGGTAAAAAGGTCTTTATCTTCTTTTCAACCTTGAGGTAAGTAATCATTCCATATCTTCAAAATCACTAAAATCACTAAGATCACTAAGAGGCTCAGGCTCTTTTCCATCTTCTTCTTTTTCACTTTCAGTGTCCATTGAATCAACATCAGCATCACTATCAGTGTCCTTATCTTCATAAATAACTGGAATTGTTGCATCGTTTTCCTCTTCTCTTTCATTAACATTCTGTGCAGAGAAAGACATTACTTTAAGAATCTCTTAAGTCATAACAAGCAAAACCATACGCATTATCAATCTACTTACCCTGCATAAAGCAAGTCTAAGCTACTTGTCAATTTAAGAGTTCTATATATATACTTATACATATATTTATACACACACATATATATACATATATACATATATGTATCTATATATATATGTATATATATGTATATATATAGAAATACATATATATGTATAATACATATATATGTATATATATACGTATATATGTATATATATGTGTATATATGTGTATATATATGTATATATACATATACATATATGTATATATATAACTAATGGCTCATTTTCCTTGTTTTCTCCCTAAAAGAACTTATTTCTCCATCAATTGTGTGTAAGGAGAAAAGAGATTGGTTATTTAACTTTTCTCTTTTTTTAACTATTGTTTTATGAATTTAAACTCAATTTTTTAAAAATAATTTATGAATACACAATGTTGGTCCGGTTATAGTATCCAATGCAAGAATCCAGGTTAGAAGGACCTTAATTTTACAGGGGATCTATTTCCGTCAACACAATTAAAGATGAAAACGGGATCAACGCCTTAATATGCCTTTCAACAGCTTTGAACAGGCTAACCCTCATCTTTTATTAATTGTGGCCAGTTCCAAATCTCCTAACTCAAACCTTGAATTCTTACATAAAACTATGAAACCAGACAAAACAGGATCTTCACAATATAGTTATCATGATACATGTGATTTTATAGCTTAACATCAGTGGATTTAGCCTGCCATTAGGCTAAATCTAATATAACAATATCAAAGTAAAATAGAATAAAAGAAAACTTACAAGAATTGATGATCTTGAAAACTTCAAGCTTTTATTTATTAAGAATTGATGATCTTGAAAACTTCAAGCTTTTATTTATTCTGGAGAATATAATACAAGAAGTGGAAAATTTTACAATTAGAGGAAGTAGAGAGATAGAGTTTTCTAGTTTTCTTCTCTTGTTTTTCTTCTGAATGATTTTCTATCCTATTTATAGCCATCAGAGGGTTGGACTTATAAAACTATCTATTCTAGTTTTCTTCGGATTTTTAGTCCGAATAATACTATTACACCATAGTACTGCTATTACAGTATGAGAATTATTAAAGTTTACTCTAGCAGAGTAGCCTTTTCAGAAATTTGTCTTATTATGTGTTCGATTTTTGGAAAATTTCTTCCCTTGCTTGTTATTCAATTTCTTTGGCCATTTGGTCAATATCTTCTTGTGATATTTCTTCCATATTAGGTTCCTGAGATTCTCCTGCTAGGCATTCTTCATTTGATGAGCCTGTAATTGACACATCTTATTTATTATTTTCCACAGATTTTTTACCAAATCCTTCTTTAATTCTTTCATATATGATCTGATCAGTTCTTCTTCAGTTATAACCTCCTTCTATAACTTTAATTTTGTTGCAATATGCTGAAAAGGACTTATTTCCTTTATTTCCCCTTGTTCTTTCATGGTTTGGTATTTATCATTTTTTCTGTGGATTTCATCCAAAATATTTTGTCCATGAATTTGATTCGTTTCTGGATTAATCTTAATCAATCTATCCCAGAACCTGCTATGAGTAAGTCTGCTGAGACAACGTATTTTTTGTGGAGTATAACTTACTTCTGGGGTCCATTTCCAAACCCATAGAATTGAAAATTCAATAAAGAATATCATTGAAGCTATTTCTTCTGTGTATTGATTTGAAGCGATATAATATGCTATTTTTGGTAAAATATTCACCCATTCACCATATAATGGTTTAAATCTGTCCAAAAGTATTTTCCCAGAGGTGCCATAAATATTCCACCATTGCATGAACCAATTTGGTATGGGATTGTTATAAACATCCCCACAAATCTTTATAAGCCATGTATGTTTCCTATTAGGATTTTCATACAAAAAGGCTCTATGAATAGTGTCGATATAATCTCAATAATTATATTTAAAAGATATTTTGGACTCGGAAATTATAAATTCCCTTTCTTTTAAAGGAGATAATCCCTATTCTTCAACAGATATAATCTGTTTAATTATGATTTTACTAAAATTATAAATATTATTCACCTTGTTATTAGGATAAAAATGTGTAATATCACATGAGTTTACTTTAAGTATACTCTCATAATATGATCTTTGTTTATATGATGTAGCAGCATATGATGTTGTATCTAGATACCCATTCATGAATATCCACGGATCATTTTTCCATTGAAGATCTTTATTTTCCAAAAGAAATATAATTCCTTTATGAGTATTTGTATGATATGAGGCCATATTATCCTCTTCTGATATAATTTGGGAATATGATCCTGATAAGGAGGTTTCACCTTCCTGTTGCTTTTTATCCGCAGTAAATTTTTTGAATTCCTCATATAATGAGGCATCCTTATTAGCAATATTTTCAGCTATTAGCTTTTTATTTCCCATTTGGACAAGGATATTATTTCTTCCTTGGCTATGAGAGGTATTACCTCTTCCACCTCTTCCTCTGAAATGACTATCTTTTCCCCGAGGTATCATTCTGTAAAAATTCATGAGTTAAGAAATCAGGAAGACTGTTTTCTTCACCCTTTTTATAAACGATTTCAAAATCAAATGGGGGTAAATGAGCTTGCCATCTTGCAAACATTTGTTTAGAAACATTATGCTTAAAATCCTTATTAAACATAAATTTTGCTGCCTTACAATCAGTTTTTACTATAAACTTCTGATTATATAGATCATCTTGAAATTTTAAAATACATTTTACTATTGCAAGAATTTCTTTAGCAATTGTTGCATAATTTTTCTATCAGCCCATTTTCCAGAGTGATATCTAATTAATCTTCCTTGTTTATCATCAGAACAAATTTGCTTTCAAATTCCTCCATATCCTATGTCTGAGGCATCTGTTTCAATAATTTTTTCTCAATTAGGATTGGCTAATATCAAACAGGGCAATGTTTTTATTTTTTCTTTTATTTTCTGAACTGCTCTAGTATGATTTTCTGTCTAGGGCTTAGGATTCTTTTTTAATCTTTTATATAAAATAGCTATATCATAAGCTAAATTTTTATAATATGGCAAAATATAATTTAAACTTCCCAAAAACCTTTGTAACTGAGTTTTATCTAAGATTTCATCTGGAAATTTTGACGCAACATCTATGTTTCTATTAATAGGAATTATTTTCCCTTTCTCAATATTATGACCTAAAAATCTTATATTAGTCTGGAATAGAATCATTTTCGGTTTGGGGATTACTAAACCATTTTGTATTACTAACTTCTTAAATATTTCTAAATGTTCAAAATGTTGTTGAATATTCTTAGAAAATACTAAGATATCATCAATATAGACTATTATAAATTCACTATAAGGAATAAAAATGTCATTCATTATTTTCTGAAATTCTGAAGGTGCATTTCTTAACCCAAAAGGCATAACTTTCCATTCAAATGTCTTATTGGAACATTAAAAGCTGTTTTATATTGGTCACATTCAGCAATTTGAATCTGTCAATATCCTGACTTTAAATCAAATATAGAAAATACTATCGCCTCATATAACCTATCTAATAAATCTTTTTTATTAGGAATTGGTTGTCTAATCCATTTTAATACTTTATTTAGAGGTTTATAATTTATTACCAATGTTGGTACTCCTCTTTCTATTTCACTATGTTTATTAACATAAAAACCTGTACATGACCAAGGAGAATTTGACTCTTTAATTAATTATTTTCTTAGTAAACAAGTTATTTCTTCCTTACATAATTCTAGATATTGTGAATTCATTTGACAAGGTCTTGCCTTTGTTGGTATGTTTCTTTCATCAAAGATCTATATATGGAAGACTAACAATATGTTTTTTTCTATTCCAAAAGTATTTGGATGATCATTACAAATTTCTATTGAAATATTATTTTGGATTTTCTTTATCTTATCTTGTAGTTTAGGATTTTGTAGAACTTCTTCAATATTAAAAGAATTTATTTCAAAATTAAGAAAATTAATTTGATTATGTTTTCTAAGAATAAAATCTTTTATTTCATTAACAAATCTGGTATTTGGTTCAGTTATAAACTGAAAAGATACAGGAGTTTTCTCGTATGTTCCTATAATGGAATCTTTACCAATATGAGTAATAGGGAAAATCTTTTTTATAAAAGGAGTTCCAAGTATAACTTGATTAGTTATATTTTTTGCTAATAAAAAGCATTCAGGAATGCAAACTTTGTTATTTCAAACATATGCTCGTGGTAATTTAAAATTAATCTGTAATTTTTTACCACCAGCATATCTTAAGCTATGAGTAGTTTTCTCAAAATATTTAGTAGGAATTATTCCTTCTTGTATAACACTAATATATGCACTTGTTTCTATTAATGCAGTTAATTCCATTATTTCATCATGATTTATTAATAATGTTATTTTAACGTAAAACTTAAAAGATGTTATTATATCTAAAACAGAGAGAAAATTTTCTTCCCCAATATTATTAATATCATCAACTGTATTTTGTTTTATTAAAGTAGTTTCCCTATTTATTTCTAAGTTAGAAATTCTTATGTCTAGATTTCTATTAAATTGTTTTAACAATTTAATTTCATTTTTAAGATTATTAATTTCTTCATATAAATCATTTATTGTACTAGGTAATTTTTGAGAATTATTGTTCTTTTCTTTCATCATTTTATAAACTTCTGATATTGTATAAGGATTATTATTTACTATTAATTCTAATTATTCTTTATTATTACTAGAAGATGGAATATCATCTATTTGTTCAATTATTTTTTACCTTAATTCTTGGTCTTTTATTGATTTCAAGAATTATAATATATTATTACTTAAAACATTTATATCTGATTCTTTAAATTGAGATATGATTCTATAATAATCATTCTCAATATTATCCTTATCTGACCTATTTTCCTTTTTGCAAGGAATACAACATGCAGAATTATCAGAGTCATTAGAAGTATTATTTATCTGATCTATTTCTGAGTCTGAACTAATACTTTCAGAATCTTCTGAATCTAAAAATAATTTTTCTAAAAAATCTTTTATTTCTGAACTAATATCTAGACTATTAATTTTCTTCTTCATTTTACACTTATTAGCATAATGTCCTATTTGCTTACATCTATAACACAATATTATTTTTATCTTTTCTTTTTTCTAATCTATCAGTTTTTCTTTTTAATTTTTTATTAAATTTTTCTTGAGAATATTTTCTCTTTTTCTTTTTTAAATATTTATCATTTTTTCTATAGCTTCTTATTATTTTTCTTTCTGATGGAATTTCCATCCCAAATTGACTACAAAATCGGCCTAGTTGTCTTCTTTCCGTTAATCTTTGTCTTTTAATTTGTTGATTCAATTTAATTTCATTACATAGGGCTATACCCTCTTGTACACAAGTGCCAATTAAATTCCCATAGGTATAGTTTTCATAGGGAATGGCCATCCTATCTTTCCTAAGAGTTTTCTTTACTCTTTCTGCAAATAAATTGGGTAGTCCATCTATGAATTTTGACTTCCAATGGGTATTATTACTTTCTGGCAATTCTATTACTCTATTAAGAAAAGCATCTTTACACCATCTAAAATCAGATAGTGTTTTACGTCTTAAATTCTGTAATAAAGTACGAATATTTTCGCTATTATCAGATATTCTTCCCGTAAAATGTTCTAATATGGTAACTATTAATGTATAAACTGAATTTTCAGTTATTTGACTTCCTTCTTGTTTTATATTTTTAAAAATTTCTTCTTTATTTTGTGGAGATAAATAATTATCCCACCAACCTTTTAATTGTCCAGTGAATCCTGCAACTATCATTTTTGTTATATTACTATCAGTATTACCAATAGTTTTACTTATAGTACTGTACATCAACATTCTATGTGCCAAATTATAAATTTGTTTTTCTGTATAACCATCTAAATTCCATTCATAAATACATTTTCCATTATAACTACTATTACTTATATATTCATGTTCTTCATGTAGAATATCTACAGGAGATGTCTATTATAATAATGTATTCTTTGTGTTGGCCTATCTGCAAATTTATTTAATTTATTAATTTCATCATTTATAACTGATTTATAATCCTTATTTTCTTCTAGTTTTTCAAAAAAATTCATTTTCTAGTGTATTAATTTTTAATTCTTTAAATTTATTATCTATTATCATTTCTAGATCTGACATTGTTTTTAATTTATAATTTTTTATTTCAGGTGCAGGTTGAAGTGTTGGAGTTGCTATAAGTTCTATTTTTCCTGAAGTATTTATATCAGATTTTTCTAATTTTTGTATTAATATATCAATTCTCTTATGAAGAGATATAAATCTGTTCTCCTAGAACATTTAAATAAATATTTATATAATTTTGTTGTTCTATTATTTTATTTATTTGTTTTACAGTAATAGTTAATGTATCATCTTCAAATAATTTTGAAAATGCTGTAAAACTTACTATATTATTTTCTTTTTCCATATAAAATGATTGTTGAGAAGGAAATATTCCTTTCATGATATTACCATTCAAAAGTTTATAATCCCTTTCTAACACATAAATATAAGGTTCAATATAATTGGACATAAACCACGGAACAAAAGGAAATAAAATACTATGATATGACAAAAATCTATAAAATTCATCAGAAGTATAACTTCTGAATTCATCAGTAAAATTAGGGAAAAACCGCTTTCTAAATGGTTCCCATCTTGGTAAGTAAAATTCTTTTTTAACTTTTTGCCTGGCCAAAGATCCCGGGCTAAAATCTATTTTAGTTTTATTCATAATGAAAAATTCATTTTAGATTCGGTTATTTCCGCATCTTTAGTATTGTAAACACCTTTAACAATATTTTCTTTGTTTTTGAATAATTTTTCTACATGATGATTATTCTCATCACGTTCACTTGCTTGTGAAGTAGAAGCTTTGTAGGGATATTATCCCTTTCTTCTATTAGAGGAGAAATAAAAGAATGGTCAGAATAAGATCTAGTTATACTAGATCATGGGATACTACCCAATCTTAATGGAATATTATTCATATGTATATAAACAATTCCTTCGGGAGTTTGTTCAATATGATCAATATTATGTTCAGTTTTAGATTGTATATGACCAGATCTTTCAAGTTTCCATTGCTGAGGCATAGGGATTTCATCCCATTTGATGATTCTTCGAGTAGAAATTTTTTATCTATTAAAATTAGTTTCAATCAAAACGGTTTCATTAATCTGTTTATCCATCAATTTACAATTAGGATTCAACGTAAATAATGGCTTATAATAAATTCTATAATAAATTCTATAACATATACAAATTAATTCTGATCCAGAAGCATAGTTATATCCATGTGTTTTAACATTTAATGTCAATGCATCAAGTATATTAATATCACTTAATGAGAATGATAGATTTGGCTAAACATTAAAATAGACAGGACCATGTGCCAAACTTGATTAATGACACTTATTAGTGATTGTTTCCAATTTAAATTCCTATCATCTCTTAGGCATACAATAAAACTTTCTGGGAAACCTTCCAATGTTAAAGGCTTGAATGCAATTTGAACTAATCTAATATGCATAAATTTATATAATTCTTTGTAACGATTTATATCATGATGATGTAATAATTTAATTTCAGTTTCTTCATTGTCTAATGAGACTGATTCCTCAGTAGTTTTAATTACTTGTTTTAAACCCAATTTCTCAAAAGTTCCTAACTATATACAATTTTTAATTCAATTCTAGGAATTGTCCACTTATTAAGTTCTTCTAAATTATCAGGAATATCCATTTCTTGTTTATGGCTATTTTTAATTGTTTTCTTATCTTTTCTTAACAAATTCATCTAAATTTAATTAATTGATGTTAAACTATGAACCATATATATCACACACCCATATGGCTCTGATACCAATGTTGGTCCGGTTATAGTATCCAATACAAGAATCAAGGTTAGAAGGACCTTAATTTTACAAGGGATCTATATCCATCAACACAATTAAAGATGAAACCGGGATCAACGCCTTAATACGCCTTCCAACGGCTTTGAACAGGCTAATCCTCATCTTTTATTAATTGTGGCCAGTTCTAAATCTCCTAACCCAAACCTTGAATTCTTACATAAAACTATGAAACCAGACAAAACAGGATCTTCACAATATAGTTATCATGATACATGTGATTTCATAGCTTAACATCAATTCTTGTAAGTTTTCTTTTATTTTATTTTACTTTGATATTGTTATATTAGATTTAAGGAGAAAAGAGATTGGTTATTTAACTTTTCTCTTTTTTTAACTAATTTTTTTTATGAATTTAAACTCAATTTTTTAAAATAATTTATGAATATTTATAGACTATTATCTAAAAATGATTATAACTATTTTAACTTTTTCTTATTTTATCTATAAACTATTGTTTTTAATAGTTATAAACAAGTTCTTTATCGAGCAATACATTCTGATGTAACTCGTGTTAAATAACTTATTATAGATGCATTGATTAAATGGAAATTGACACTTATAAGCTACATTGAAAATTCAATTATTTAATAGGCACCACTAATAATATTATAGAAACAGTAAATGATGGAACAACTTTTTGAGAGATGCAATGTATTGTGCTTCACCTATCATGAAAAATCTCTAAAATGGATCAAGGGTTTGTTTTCTATTGCTTCTTCTTTTTTTAAGCAGTTTAAAATAAATACTTTTTAAAAAGTCGTTTTAAAAAAGTTATTTTAATATTTTTAATTCTAATAACATCAATAAGCAGAAGCAATTTCAAAAAGCACCATTGTGATAACTTTTCAGAAATAGCTTCTTTCAACTTGTTTTAAGTTAAGAGCACATATCATAGGCAATTAAGTACAGTTCAAAAACAGCTTGTAGCTTAAAATAAGTGGGCCCAAGATCTAAACTTTGCTGATGAAGGCTCATAAACTTCCAAGATTCAATCCATTGACCAATTACTTAAACTCACAAATGTTCTTTTATAAATCTATGCTTGTAGTACGCCATTATGACATATAATTTTCAGAATAATAGGAAAGAAAGATATTAAATGATATATTGCTTTTAAAGGTTAGATGAAGATAAATTCTCAAAGTTCAGATTAATTAATTTCTTTCAATTTTTCAAAAAAATTCTGATTTGCAGCAGGAAAAACAAATACTTGCCAGAAAATACTACAAGCTTAGTAAAATTAAAAATTGGGCAGCCAAGTAACTCGTCACCATGCTTAAAGACTCGAATAAAATAGGGAAATAAGTGGAATAAATAATTATGTGGAAACAAAATATTGAAGAAAATAATAACCATAAACATTTTACATTCAATTTCAATTCAATAAAAATGAACAAAATTGAAATCACATAAAACTATTTTTTAATAAAATGAGATGCTTATGTTTCTCCTTTGAGCTATGGACAAAATGTAATAGTCATGACTAAGTTTCTTGACAAGAGATGGGGTTCAGTAAGTTTCTCTAGCTTTGACTGTCTAGGAAATATGCCTTATAAATGTTCACAGGAGGCATTAACATGTTTCCTGATACAGCTAAATATGGACTCCCAAATAGAAGCACCTTCTATAGGAGAAACTCTCCTCAATTCAAGAGGAAATAGTATATGAAAATTAAAGTTCTTTTCCTTGTTTAGCCCTAGGTAATTCAAAAACTGCAATATTGGAAAAAGATGATAACAAGAATTCATTATGTGACTTGATAATATGTCCTAACTTAGAATTTCAGCACAAGTTACTGCACAAGTTGATATTCAGCAACAATAAGAAGTGACAGGGGAATTTGATATTTAACAGTCACAAGTTGTTAATAATGCTCTGGTAATATGTCCTAACTTAGAATTTTATCCTTTGAATTCATTGCTTCAATTCTTATTTTTTTTACTGTTTTTTGCAAGTTGAAAATGAAGCTGTCAATAAGCTGAATGCAAGTGTAAGTTCAGTCACAAATGATGTTGTCAATCATCTGAATTTAACTCAAAGAGAACCTATGGTAAGCTACTTGTTTATTATTCATATTGGAGAAGTTTTTGCTTATGTGACCTACTAAAACTTTCACTTTTAATTCAGATTGTGAACCCACCCGAAAGAAGAAGGAAAATACTGCTAAGATGAATTTGGAAGATCTTTTGTAATAGAATATGAATTTGGAAAATCTTTTGTAATAGAATATGAATTTGGAAAACCTTGCAATAGAATAGCTAAAGTACATTATGCTAATAGTTTTAGTGTTTGGTGTTAGTTTAGTAAGATGCTACTATTTTAGGAGTTTTTGTTAGAATTGATTTAGCAAGATACTACTAGTTTAAGCATGTTTTGGTGTGTTTTTTGGGAGTTTATTAGATGTTTTTTCGGAGTTGGTTTTAGTGTGTTTTTGTAGGACAAGTTCAACTCTTTGAATGACAAGTTGATGCTTATCGTTAGCCTTATAATTATTCATTTGTATTATTTGTCTTATTCATATTCGTTACATATTTAGCAAGATGCTACTGGTTTAGGCATGTTTTGGTTTGATTTTTGGAGCTGATTTATGTGATGTTTTTAAGATGACTTAGCTTATTTATTTGCCTTTTTTTTTTTCCTTGGCCTTTTTCATTTTCCTTCCCTTACTTATTCTTACTTATTTTCACTTTTAGGTTTCAAAAGGCATTGGCCTTTTTCATTTTCCTTCCCTTACTTATTTTCACTTTCAAATTTCAAAAGGCATATCAAGATTTAATACTAATTCACTCTAAAGATTGTTACCAAAGAATATATATATACTAATTCAATGATGGATTACAAATAGAATACGCACAAGAAAACAAACCTAACTATTTCCTTTTATCTATATATGTACATATATATATATATATATATATATCCAAATTTGGTTATACAATCCACATACCAAGTTCCTAACAAACCTAATTTCACTCTAAAATACCAATACAAATACCAAGTTCAATCTAACCTCACTCTAAAGTACCAATCCAAATACACAAAATACATCTAAACAACATGCCTAACTTCATTCTAAGATTACATCTCAACATCTAGCAATTTTTTTTTAAAACAAAAATTACACTTGGATAAAAATGATCAATAACATCCATATCACCATAACAAAAAGTCTTTTTACATTATTTGGACTCTTTTTTAAAAAATGCCACTAAAATGGCTAGTTTTTTTTCTTTTTATATTCTTGGTGTGGCTATAACGCACATAGTGTGTGCGTTATTACAACGATAACGCACATGTTATCTGCATTATCCTTAAACTATAAATCTCCCCACTAATCAGTTGATGTGGCCGATACATACGAGAAATGTGCTATAGTTATAGATAACACATTTCTTGTATGTGTTATCTGTCACATTAGTTTTGTTCTTTGCAAAACTTATAATTATTTCATTTTTTTTCAAAAAAATTCAAAGCATTCTTTTATTTATGTCATTTGATGTATATTTTACGATAATAATTATAACCATTTTAATTAAAATAGTTTATAAAAAGGTACATAGAAGTAATTTAAAGTATTTTTGTTTTTACCACTTGTTGAAATTTTATGACAATAATTTATAACCGATTTAAGTAAAATAATTTATAAAAAAGTACCTAGAAGAAATTTAATGAAGAAATATCATTGATATCAAAAGTAAGATGTTATAATACTTTGAAAAAAAGAAACTTATACATTACTTGGATAGGGGTTATTACAATTTTTTCTATTATATTCGGGCATTCAACATCTGCCACATCTTGGAAGAGAATAGGTTTCGACAATCCATTTCTCTCTGAAACCTTGTACCTTGTTTTTGACCCCGTTGATTGTTCATATTTGGAGGATAGAATGTTAAATTGTTAGAGGCATATCCTCAAAAGTCCTCATGCACAATTGGATAAAAGTTGGATTGGTATATTTGTCTATAAGTTGCCCACGAATATATGTCCGGTACGTAAGTATTAGTTCTTGTATTATTTTTTTACAAATTGCAAGAGCATGAGAACATGGCAATGTATATTTGTGTCATTTCCCACAACTGCACGAGTTTTCATTCATTTTCAAAGTTTATACGTTGTTGCTGTGACCATCAAGCCGTATTGGAGATTTAACCTTATAAATACTAGCTCGTGATTATACGGTATAACTGTGTGCTCTCTTGATTTTAATTCAATATGAAGAAACATGTCAAAAACTCTTTTCAGAAATGGATGCATATAATTCTAGGCCTCCAGGTAGTGCTAGTTGAAGTACTTAACCAGTGTTGAATATTAATTCAACTAGAGCTTTTAAAGGTAAGATCTTAACTTTTTCAACTAGGGATATAATAGTCATTTTTCTATATTAAAACATTAGAATGAACATTCAATTTTAGAGGAAAACACTATATAATTTTTTGTCTCTATTGTCTAATTGTTGGGTCGTAAACTCCTGATTTGGGTAATAATCTTTTTTACTATTGCACACTTTACCAAGTTTAAGATTTAGAGTTTCTAAGATTAGGGTTTATGAGATGGTTATATTTTCTTTTCTTCCTAACCAAAACAAAATAGTCCTCTTAGAACATACATTTATATGTAATTACCAGAACAATATAAATGCTCACAACACCAAATAACTAAGAATAAAATACAAACAAAACTTCTATATAATTATGAGTAATAAATTCAAAAATTACCAAATTCACCAATCACAGTTTCATTTTAAAACATTTTTCATTTTAACATCATTAATTTTAAAAGTTACCGCATTATAACTTCTCAAAAATAGGTATTTCTCTTTTTAAACTAAACTAAAAGCAACTTATTTTCAACAATAAAGAACATCGTCATAGTATTGTAACCATATTGTTCCATTCAAATCCATGAAATATGAACCACTTTAGTTACATTTATATTATTGAACAAAAATCATAATAACTGGAAAAAAAAACTTGTGAGATCAAGTGATGTATTAATCTATCAAACTATACTAACTATTTTTCTACTTTACAATTTATTAATAAAAAACCAACTCTTCTAAAATAAAAAAATAAATGTATATTATATGTAAATACCTTGCTATCAAAAATCTCACCGTGTAAATTATCGCCGCTGCCAGAATCAACAGTATTCCCCACAGAATGAAAACCCAATTTCTCTAGCAAACAAAGAAAGGGTTTCAAGAAGCAAGATTAAGAAGAAGCAACACAAATTACTCAAATTAAAGTTTAAAAAACTGAAATTCAACTAAAGAACTTACGTTTCTAACTAGAAGTTGAAAATTGATGAAGGAGCTTGTGAATTTCTAGTTGAAGAAGTTCAAGAACGAAAAAAAAAAAAAAAAAGCAGTTGAAGAGAAGAGAAGAGAAGGAAGCTTTGTGAAGAAGAAGAAGAGAAGAGAAGGAAGGTTTGTGACAATAACACATACAGAGAGTGCATTATCATTACGATAACGCATACCCTACAAGCTTTATATGCCACATTACCCACTTAATTCATGCCATATTAATCATGCATTAACGGGATATTTAATTTTTTTATTACACATAATACACACAGCATATATGTTATCACTGCAGATAACGCACACAGAGTGTACGTTATGGCCAATTCAAACATTTAAAAAAAATTGGCCACTTTGGTGGCATTTTTTAAAAAACTGCCCAAATAGGGTAAAACCCCAACAAAAACTCCACAGCAATATGTGACAATTTTCAACCACCATTTCAATCCCTCCATATTTGCCAAATGCTTTTTGGCAGCTTTATCGAGTTTTTTTTTTTTTTTTTGGTGCAAATTATGAATCACTTTAACAAAATATTGACTGGTTGGTGTGTCAATCCACTAAAAAAGAAAAAAAATCACAATCATTCCTCTACCATAAGAAAAAGATGCCGAATAAAAAACAAGAACAAAAAATTTCTCAATCTTGAAATTAAAGAAAAACATGTCATAAAGTTAAGAGCTTTACTCTTTCGTAATCTTGAACCAGTGACCAGGATTTTGCATTTGTCCATGTAATGCTACTCTAAGCTTCTCTCCCGCAATAGCAATGGATTGGCCGAGAATGAATATTTCTTGCCGATCTTCTCTAAGACCTATTTGAGCAGCTACTATCTTACATGGTGGGTTTGAATCTTTTTTAACAATAGTGCCTTGACAGAAGAAAATTTGGGTGCAAGAGGGGATGAGGCTTTTGGTGAAAATATTTTAAGGAAGGAGGATATCAGTTAAGGATTGGAAGGAATTTTTTAAATGAACATATTTACCCTTCAAATAGTCAAATCGTGTGTTGTACGTGACCTTGGGCCAATATGAGATGTTGGATTACGCTTCTCTGGAGCATGAAAAATACCTTGTAAAAAACATGAGGGCACCAAGTGCTATAAAATTTTTTTAGACATGAACAGTAAAGCTTTACGAAATTAGTTCACAAACATTTTTGTTGTATTCTAAAATCTCAAGGGAGGACCAAGTTGAAGAGCTAGCAGCATTTGAAGGGCAAAATTGTTAATTACTCTTATATATATATATATATATATATTTGTAACATCTCTTCTTAGTGTCGTTGCAATGTCGGGTGAGGGTTTTGAAGTGGAAGAATGGGATGCTGATTTCGTGGACCAACTTGTACAGGCCGAGGAACTAGCTTTATCTTCCACCACCACTATTTACACCCAGCGACACCAAGCTCCGCCGTTTCATCCGTTACCTGCATATGGTAACCACATTAGTTATTCACCTCCTCGGGAGTTGTCCCAGCGAGTACGCGATGCTCCGGCTGCATTTGGTAACAGTTATTCTGGTCTCACCTCGACCTTTCTTTTGCATGAAAAACGTAACGATAACGAAGACGAGGTTGAGAGATTAAAGGTTAGTAATTTGGAAATTTTCAAAATATTTTTTACATTGTTGACTTGATAGTACTTTCTTCTTCTTTAAATGAAAAACCTAAAGTTAGTGAAATTATTATTCTCATTAGGCACTTGGCAATGGTTGCATAAAGCTCAGACAGTATTTTACTTAATTCGACTTTCATATATCTCCTTCTGTTGAAATATTAATGAATTTGTGATATTTCAAAAGTCAAAAGTACGTCTGAGTTTGCACTTTTCGCGAGTGAGAAAAATGATAACCTTCATTTGATTTCTTTAGCTTCTTGAGTGAAAATACTAATATGTAGAATTTTCTTTTAAGCTGTGCCAAGAGAAAAATATTTTTTCTAGTTTGGAATGTAAGGTATGGTTTTCTTTGAGTGGCAGCATAATGACGCCCCATAGTGTACATATACTTATTTCACCATGTGGACATGTAACAAGTAAATTTGCCACATGAAGTTGCACTTGAGCTTGATGGTAACCTGTTCATGTCTTTTAAATACTTATGTATGTATTCCATTATTTTTATAGTTAGTCATATAGAGAATGCATAGACATATTCTTATCTGCAATATGTTCTGGGACTTTCGGCCGTCCTTTGGAACTGTTGGTTTGCGGATTGGATAGTTGGTGGTGAGACATCCAAGACAAAGAATATTCAGAATTAGCATCTCTGAATATATTTATCTTTTTTTTTCAAGTTGATCATGATACATTTGATTGGTTGAGGAAATTGGAAAATTCATAGGATGTACTTGTTACATCAGTTCTATCATTGAATAAGGAAAAAAATTATGTGAAAGAGGACAAAAGATCAATTGGCTTTCTGTTGCTCTCACCTTTCCTGTTGATCATTTAATTCCATCCACATATGTTGGAAGCTTGAAAAAGGACCTCCCCAAAAAAAAAAAAAAAAAAAGAAAGAATAGAAAAGAAGCATTTACATCAGTAATCAAAATTGTCTCATACTGCAAACCATACATACTGACTTGCATCAAGTGATAGAAGATTACATTCAATCACCATAATATCTCTTATCTAGCTCATTTGCAAAAAAGGAAAGAAGAAAAGCAACATGATTTCTGGAAGGAAAATGGGAATGGAATGTAGTTCTGTTCCAGGAAATATATGTACACACATCAGACACTGTTTTATTTTAGTTTGATCAGTAAACAATAAATTATTTATACTTTATACTCCTATTTTGTTAATTCTGGACTCTCTTCTTTTCGAGCCTAATCCATGCTTTTCTGATTTCTTTTGGGAGCTTTTACTACAGAAAGAGCTTGCTCGTGTTTCAAAGAAGCTTACTCTTGTGGTACGTATTTCTATTGGATATTTTTTTTCACCAGTATGGTTTTTCATGTGATTAGAATAATTTAAGCTAAATGATACGGATTTGTTTTTTTGGTGTAGATAGAATAAGATGGATGAGTTGTCTGGTGAAAACTCAGTTGCAAGGTGAAGTCTTAGAGTTTTCTTATTATTAGCTGAAATCCTTGCACCTCTCGTAGTAATTTTTCATTTTGAACTGTCCAGTAGATATGAAATAGAAAAAGGATCTTAATGGTGGGCTGAAAACCAACATATGCCTTGCTTTTCCTCTTTGATAGAGCTATCTTTGTTTGGTTTCACCAATTCGTAGAATAGAGACTATTTCTAGTGGATTTCTGGATGACTTAATGCGTTTGTTTAGAAAAACCTGTTATGTTTATACCTGGTAGTAATCCTCGGCAAACCATGAGTTACTGGTTCTGGGTCCAGCCACAGGAATTGAATGTAACAACCGAAATAAGATTTTAGTTCTGAAATTCCACATGAATGCCTAAAAATAAGAAACACAAATAGAAGTCCTTGAATCTTAAGAATTCTTGAAAAAATCATATTCAGCAAGTGCTTTGGTAGGTAACAAATCATTGTGCAACTCTAGGAGGAGGAGTGCTTGGAGATTAAAAAGGAAAGAGATAACAAAGAAGAGCAATTGAAACTTTTGTCTTCAACAACTGAATCAAAAGATGAAGAGCTTCACCACAGAAATAGTAAGGCATTGTAAGTACCTTTATCCTTTCACCTTGATTTGGGTTAAAGAATTGTTGAATTCTTGTCTTGGAATAGGAATATATGGAGGAAAACAGATTGATATTGGCGCAATCTGTATTATCTCTATGGGGCTTGCACCAATGCTCTCGGACTAATAGGAAGACCCTCCCTTCTTTCCTACTCCTTCTCAAAGAGTATTAGGAAGAGAGTAATAGATGAAGTATAAGCTGTGGAACTGGTGTAAATACTAATTTAATCAAAGCGAAAGTTGTTAAACATATTGATTGGATTCTTAGCTGAAATAAACTTGCAGGTGGATTTACGTTACGTACTGTTTTGGTAAGAAGCAGCAATATTCTCAGACCATCTCTCATAAGCATTAACATGCTATAGAATTTTCACATACAAAAAGGGATAAATGCTCTCGTTGTTCAATCACAATTAAATTATGTCCAACTCATTTGGTGCTTGATAAAGTGAAGGACATTTGCACAATGGTCAAGATATGATGCAACAAACAAATTTTAATTTTACTATGCATATATTCAAAATAATTAGAACAGGTTAGAAGCTCTCTTGTCCTAATGAAATTGTGTTCAAGTTTCTGCCTGCAGCAGTTCTTCCCCTCAATGCAATAGGTTGGCTTTTATCTTTCCCTTGTTAACTCCCGGGAATTGCACGAACACTTTGGACATTGTTTTGGCTTTCCTGAGTTGATTAGTTCTCTATTTGGATTGGCTTTCGATCAATTTTTTTTTTTCTCTTTTTTCTTTGGGTTGCTCATATTCTCTCACAAACAGTTTAACTTTCAGAAAACTCAATAAGAAAAAACACTCAATTTTTCCAAACTAAAACCAATCCAAATAAAGCCTAATCCTTTCCATGTTTAATGATTCTGTTTTATTTATTTTACATGTTATTTGACTCCTACCTCCTATGAATCTCTCTCTGTTTGATAGGTAAAAGTGTTGGTGAAGATTTATTGCAAGTGTCATGTCTTATGAAAACTTTGCTATAAAGCTCTCAAAATTTATGGATTATGTATCTAAAAAATTGCCACTCTCTTCTTGGTCAAATTCTAGTGTACCAGGATCTCCCTTCACCATTTTGGGAGCTTCTGCCACTTTCTTTGTTTATCACTAATACGTTAGGATTTTCTTTGGGTTGACAAATTTGAGGGCAGTGGTAATATCCTAATATTAGATAAGGCCTCTTCTAGCAGAGTGCTTCTTGGTTTTATGATGTTGCCAAATTATGTTTGACTTATAAACCAAGAATCTTTTTGGTGCTAGTGTTTCAAATGCTGAATTTCTTGGTTATAATTGCATCAGAAATGTTGTTCTCTTGTGGAATCTGTGAATGACACTATTAACTTATGCAGGAACCATGGTGTTGGCATCCATGACCGGGGCAATCCTGTAGAATACCAAAAGGAGAACTCTTTGAGGGAGTTGCATAAATCCAGGGCAAAAATACGTAAGTATTTAGTGACAAATAGGTCAACAGCTCTCTCTCTCTCTCTCTATATATATATATATGTGTGTGTGTGTGTGTGTGTGTGTGCGCGCGTGTGTGTATGTCTCCTTTGTACTTGACCCATGTAACCCTTCGTTGTGGTTTATTTTTATTTTTGGTGCGTGTCTCCTTTGTACTTGACCTATGTAACACATTGTTGTGGTTTGTTTTTTTTTTTTTTTTTTGGTGTATCAGATAGTAAAGGAGTTGGAATTCAGACAGAGAAAGTCAGTGAATCTGACAATTCAAGCAGTAAAGATGACTTATTTGCTTCTCATCAACATCAAAACAAGTTGCTAGATATATGGGACTCATTCAATGGTCAATCATTTGGAAGAAATTTAGTTCCAAAGTTATTCTCGACTTGTGAAGTGGATTTTCATGTTCTTTTCGGATACTTAAACTTCAGTTTTCCTTCCAAGTCAAAGACAGAGATCTCACTTAAGTCTGGTGCATCATTGATGGATCTTTCACAATCTTCTGATGCTGCAAAAGTATCACATCTCTATTTCATGCTGACCAAGGTAAATGGAAATTTATTTTTTGACCAAGTGGGGCTCCATAGCATAACTATCAGCTAAATAATATTTTAAAATTCCAGTCTCAGATATTAAGCTCAAATCCTGAACAGTTTCTGTCAATGGGGTTTAACTGTACTTATTTCATATAACCTTGTCTTCATGATCTAACTGGTCCAGCTGGCTACTGTTATACATGTGCCTAGTTTATAGTTGGGGGACTATTGTGTATCATGTTTGGTCTACTCTTTGGCCTTTATATTTAGGATCCATTTGGATTCTAAAATCCATTTAGTTTTTTACTTTGGGCTCCACTTCTTCTCTCATAAACAATTTACCTTTTACACTTTTCCGCATTTGAATAAAAAAATTTCCACTTTTTTCATTCTTAAGTCTAATCCAAATGCACCCTTAGTTTTATATTTTCAGCTAGAAGTATCTTCTTTTCTCATAATTTAAGGGACAATATGATAAAACTTCAAGCCTTAACATATGGTTATACTATAAGAGTTCTCTATAAAATCGGATAGACTTCTTTAGCATCTCACCATGGATTTTCACTGTTATCGATCTCATTCTGCATCTTCCTTCCAAATCATCTTACATCTACTGATTACATGCTTACTTATACTCTGCCCTATTTGAAATTATATATCATGTTGAGGCTATGGAACATTAATTAAGGGAGTCACTTTATAGCCATTAAACAGAAAATACACTCGCTTCTTTTCATTCTATATTCGATTCGGCCTGTAGGCATATTACATACGTTATTTCCTAAAGGCCACAGGATCAATCCCTATCCACAGAATTAAAGCCAAAAGTGAAAATATAATAATTATATGCAACCCAGTCTTTCTTATGTCTCAGAGGAAGCGCGACTCCTCCCGAAGTTACGGGGTCATTTTGCCGAGTTCCTTCGACATGGTTCTCTCAAGCGCCCTAGTATACTTGTTCACCTGTGTCGGTTTTTTACCTTGAAAATTGAAAACCCTATTAATGTGGTTTAGTACATGATAAAGGATAAGGATAAAGATGGAAAAAAAACCATAAATACTGTCTTGATTACCAAATTGACAGATGTTAAAACAAAAAAGCTCTTGCAGAGTGACAAAAAATTTCAAATGTGGTATATGTGTATTTTAGATGGTGTTTATTGTCTTAAGGGCCTTTACAAGTGTTATATATCTGTGCATCTTGCATATTAAGTGAATGGAAAGGAAGAATATGTGCACATACCTAGCTAGTAAGTGAGAGTGAGTTTTAGGAGTATAAACTTGCAAATTTTCATCATGCTGATTCAACAATTTATTGATCTCATCATAAGAGTTTTTATTTTATTTTATTTTTTTAACTAGGGTTAGATCCAAAAAACTACCTTGAATTTTGGGATCCATGTCTATTGAGTGCCCGATGTTTTCGTTGCGATAAATAGACCCCTAAGAATTAACAACATAAAATTATTTTGGCATCTGTTTTACCTAAAATATGGAAACACCCAAGCTGGCCTTGGATATTTTCTATGGCTATTAGAATCTCCGAATTGCCATTGAAGTGGAGCATGACCAGAAGGTTCCCACAACCACAAAAAGAGGAAACATCACGTATCATGTGGAATCTGTAAGTGTTAATGCACTCTCTCCTTAGCTTCATCATACAAAGCGACGCCTTTGTCTCTTTATTCTTCTTTCAATTTTCCAGATGATCAAAGACTCTTTTTAAGCTTTTAAACCACAAATATATTTGCAGTACACATGTGAACAAAGGCGTTGGTTTTGCCATTTCATTGATAGCCGTTGAAAAAGTGGACTTGGACCTAACTCCACCCCAAAAGGTACCTAAACTTCGGAGGATTGCCCAACCTTTATGAGGAGGAAATATGCTCACAAGTTATCTAATGTGGGGCTAATTTTTCAGCACACCCCCCTCATGCTTAGGACTTGATATCTAGAATGTGAAGTTTGTAGGACTATACATCTGTAGGTGACCCAGCAATGAACTAGGTAGCTTTGCTACCATGTTGAAAGGGTATACTTTGGTCTAACTCCACCCCAAAAGGTATGCTAAGAGGGGGAGGATTGCCAAGTCATATAAGGATGAAATATTCTCAAAAGATAGCTAATGTGGGATTAATATTTCAACTATTTCCATTAATTTGTAGCTAAGAGATCAGAAACAGAGACAGAGTTTGATTAGTTATGCACTTCAAGAGGTAAGCCTAGATTACTTGACATATAATGGGTTTTCTACACACATGAACTTGAACTAGGGAATTGAATGGTTAATCAATATGATGCAGGACAAACGCAGAAAATTTGTCCAGCAAGGAAAAATGTAAAAACTGATAGCTTTAGGAGAGAAACAGTGTGAAATTAATGCTGGAAACAGGAAAATAGTGAGAAGAATAGGCCAGGATAAGCCCCCTAGCATCACACTAAGAGAAGAAAACTAGGCGTCACACCTGGGAACTGTAAGGCGAGTTTCTGTAGACTCTTTTATTTCATTAATCAAAGCCTAAATAATATAATAGAGAACTCCTCTATTTATAGACTCAAAAACAAAATCCTCAACTATATAGGAAAGACACTTTAGAAATAAAACTAGAATTTAGAAATGAAAATACTGCAATCTATAAGTTAGGAAATAAAATACTGCAATCCTAAACTTTCTAAAATAGACTCTGATACTAGGATCTTCGTAACTATTCCAAATCCTAATGTTTTTGAGAAAATGACGTATAATAAAAGACTTAAACTTAATTAAATTAGGCTTGGAGCTAAAATGTAAAGTAATTGCTTGACTTAGAACTTTCCCAAATCTTGGACCCTTTTGCATTCCGCATCATAACAGTGTGATGATTGTTTGGTTCTCCTGCTGGATTTTTCCTCGGTCCATGCCACAAAGACATTGGGATTTGATTTACATTTGTTTGAAATGGGTAATCAATTGAACTTTTCACCAATATTGCACTATGGATGATTTCTTGGATTTTTCCCCCTTTTTTCCTTGTGATAGATATGGTGTCTGAATGGAGGTTCAAAGATTTTTAGAAATGCGAAAGTCATGTGGAAGAAGAAGAAAGTTGCAGGCATATGGCCCAACAAAACTTTTAGCATTTAAAACAGTTCCAACTTTCAAACTTTAACCTTGAGCATGACTTTTTCTGTTAGCTGTTTAACACAAATGACTATGAGGGGGTTTTTGTTGCAATGAAAAAGATCATTATTCAATTGACAGAGGCCATAAGAAGGTAGTTTTTTGGAATTAGCCCTTTTTACGTATATATTGCATATGATTGGGAAAATATGACATACATTCTCTTTAATTCTTACTTTACCCAAAGGATTATCAAGTTATCACTTTAGGATGATTTACTTTACATTAAACTCAGTTGAGATATTATGAACCTGATAGCTGGAGCAGTACAAGCAATTTGGGGTTTGTTCATGGTGGTGAGGGATTAACTTAGGCTGTAGAGAATGAGAAAGTTTATTACCCGTAAAAATTGGGTTTTAGGTTCAAGAACTAGATTTATGTGCTTTCATTGTTTGTGAGGATGCTGATGTTGACAAGGCTGCTGAGCTAGCACCTCACTCTGCTCTTTTCTTCAACCAGGTATTTGCTATCTTGTCCTTGATAGAGATGGGGCATGGAATATTCCAAGTTCAGTTTCCCTTGTGATTTGACATAATTCAATTGGTATTAGAGGCACTTCCTTTCCTAGATTTATAATCATCACTGTTAAAAAAAAAATAGTGGAATAAAATTTTGGCTTTGAGGATGTGATCTGTAGGGCATAAGTCAAGAGTTCCTTAGGCAGATTATTCTGGGCATAATTTGGACTTAGATTGTAATAATAGGGATAATGTAATTATTTCCCGGAGATATTGTCTTTTTGGATACTCGGGTTCAAATACCCACGGGTTCGCTGTTTGGCAGAATTAGTGGGTGGAACTCTTCCTTTCCTGTGTACGATCGCAGTTGATAAAAAAAATAAGCAAATGAAATTCTGGCTTCATGGATATGGAACGCTGTGGAGAAAGTTGTAGAGTTCTTTTTGGGAAGATTATTGGAAATTTAGACTGGAATTGTAATACTGTCAACTTTATTGTTGATAATTGAGGACAACTGATTTTGCTCATGTTGCATATACAGTTTTGCTTTGTCTATGATGGGAGCCATATCATGAATGAATTGGAAGTTTCAACACAATAACCATTGTGGGGCTATTTATTTATGTGAAACTTTGTGGTCTGTGTAGTGAGATCATGATGCTCCTTGTTTGTGCTTTTATAATCAATAGTGAGTAAAGAACCTGGGGAAAGTTTAATACATGGAGTTGCAATGGATGTTCTTTATTTCCTATTATTTATTGAAAAGAAGGACCTGGTTTATATTTTGGTGCTTGTGCCTATTCTTCTCTGCATATGTAGGGATAGACTGCTCCGGACTGAAACTATAACATAATACACTGTTTTAAAATGCTTTCTTTTGTTCATATTCCTTTTTGTATCCAAAGCCATCTGAGATAGCTAACATTCTGGGAACAATTTTATTAAATTACTTTTCTGGTCATGACGATAATTGTGCTCATAGCTACAAATTTGGTTAGCGCATTTGCTAATCAGTTATGTTCATTTTATACAGGTTAGTGTTACTATGAGTTTTGCTTGGATTCTCTTTTGTGATCTTTCTCAAACCATTTCTTGTTTGCAGATAAGCAATGAAATGGTAACATTTGAAGATTTACTGGAAGCTCTTATTGATCTTTGTAGCCTGAGCGATGTGAGTCTTCTGCAATATTCTGCATTCAATTATTAGTAAATATTGGATCCTTATTGATGGTAATTCTTAAATGAAAGTCTTAAGCCACTATATGTTCATAGAATGTAAGAGTATGTACTCAAGGTTAAATAGAAAAAAAAAAAAAGTACTTAAACTCAAGGTTGTTTGACAAGGAGATCATTTTGTGAAACTTGTTTTTTATCGTTTTTTTTTAAAACATTTTTATCAAAGGTCATCTTGTTGCATAGAGGTTAAGGTTGTAGGATGCTTCTTCCCTATGGTTTTTAAACCTCAACCAAAAGCATCAACTTGCCATGTATTTATGATTCAACAGCCATATCTCCTATGGTTGTTTGCACATGGTTCTGGATGTATCTATGACAACACTGACGTTTTGGAGGATTTCAATGAGCTGTGTTAATCTTGAATAAGAGAGCTAATTGTTTGAAAATTCTTTTTGTTTCTTTTTAAAACTGCCAAAGTAAATTCATTGAAATTCTTAAATTGTATTGATGACCCGAGAATTTTCTAGGAAGAAGGCTAGTGGATTATTTTTATTTATTTATTTTCTTTTGGAGTCAAAGAAGGCTAGTGGATGGGTATTGAATAGTTTAGCAGACGGTATATTCAGACCATGCTCTTCATTTAAGTTGTTTTTAATTTTTTTATCCATCTCCACTCAAGCAAACATGATTCCAGACTTGGTGATTTATTATGCTTGTATCGGTAGTGGATGGATGATTTTTGTTTTGTTTTGTTTTTTTTTTTTATATTATATTTGATTATGAGATTGTAGAAGAATCTCTAGGCTGTCTATAGGTGTCGAAAAGCTCATGAAGGGAATAGCTGAAGGATTAATTGTTTTGAGGGAACTGTCAATGTAAAACTAACTTCCAGCCACCTTGATGCAGGACAAGTTTAAAGAAAATTTACCCGTACGAAAAAAGAAGAAATCTGACTCAGAGGAGAAATATCATATATTACTGGAATTTCAGGAAAACTGTGAAAGGAATAGAGAAATGTTAACATAACAGAATGAAACCCTAGGCATCACGCCCCGGAAGATAGCCTGTTTGCATCGCACAACCAAATTTTACAGATTCACTCTGTTGACTATTATCTCTCAATATTCACCAGCTCTCTAAGACATATAGAACGCCTATTTTTATAGACCAAAAGACCAAATCCTAAACTCATTAGAACAAGAGTAAGACTCTTAAATAAAGCAACTAAGGCAATAGGATTCCGAAATCAACTCTATTGAGAAATCCCAAACAATATGAAATACCAAAACACCTATAAATCTATGACTTTCTTTGACAAAAGACTTGAAATAAAATTCCTATGACACTTGAGGAGTTTTAATCAGTTTCTCTTCTATATCACACCTACTTACTGCAATGGTCTGAAATTAGTCAAAAGCAATGTGTTTTTGTCTCATGTTCAAGTCCATGGAGAACAAAGTCATCTCATTTTCCTTTTTTTGGGGGAGGTGTCATACTGACAAGTCTCAAAATATAGACCAGTTTCGAGGTCATTGCCATGTCAAGGGTGGAAGTTGACAATAATGAAAATATGAAGTTAGAAGCTAGCAAACAAATGTTCTTTATTTGTTTGTTTTTATAGATGAAAAAAGAGAATTCATTTTTTGTGGCTTACTTATGGTAATCTGGACTTTTCTGACGCCAGAGCGAATGTTGGAACAGAAAAGCATATTAATGATTTGCTTTCTGTATCATCTGTTTCTTTTGGTTTTTGTTTTCTCTGTTAGGATTGGTGGCATCATTGGACATTTCTTCTGTTATGTATCCTAAATTCTACATGTAGGCTGGGCTATATCACCTAGCAAAACCATGTTCTTTGTGCTTTTTAATTTCTTTGTCTTGCTTTCAGTTTCAAATATGATCCCCAAGCTTTCCATGCAACAACTTGCCCTGCACAGTGACCAAGAGAGTATACGTAGATTTTGTCCCGTTTAGGCGTCCAATTTGAAATAATTTATATTCATTCTCCATATTACTTTTGCTTGCAGGAAGCCATTGTTTACAGGTCTCTGCGCATTCTACATGCAGTTCTGAAACATGCTTACAGTATGAAAAGAATATTTTCTACAAGGTATTCTGCTACCTACTGATTTGCCACCTCCAGCCCCATCCTCACCGTTTCCGTTTGTCTAATGTGATTATTTAATGATTGTGGTTTTTCAACCTTTATCTATTTGGGTCTTGCGCATCACCTTTTGAATATTTCATCCAGTGTACTGTACCAGGGATAATGTTGTCATTGTGGGGCCTTTATCTCAAAACACTCTGTCAGATAAGTGTGAGGATCAATCTTTTGACAAAGAAAGCCTGTTTTTTGCTCATACCAAAATGAAACTGGAACAAGGCAATTTGCAACGGGAAATGAACCTGTCCAGAACGAATTTGTTCACTCCTGGCCCTGCGTTTACGGTTTCTGGTGTAAACTGGTCTTCATTGTTTGATATGATGTGCAAAATTACCTCTACAAGTCTTGAAAAACATATAAGACTAGAAGCAGTTTCCATCATGAATATTATTGCTAGGAGCTGTAATGCATACTCAGAGAGGGAGAAGTAAGTTCATGGTAGTTTTTACATTTTCCACATCCCATGCTTTCTTTTCCCAAATATTCACAGATATATGGTTTGTCATAGGTTTGCATCAGCACTGGTCTTTCAGACCATATTACAACTGTTGAGGGAGGAAGCTGGCTTTCCTGTTCGAAAGCAAGCTGTTAAGCTTCTTTACCAGCTACTTAATTGTGAGCTCCTGTGTCTTTTGCAACCAAAGATGTTGATTATGTGATGATCTTGGCCATTTTGTCCAATTTTAGCCCAAAGATTATTCTCTCTTTGCCTGCAAACCTTTTTTGAACTACCAAAAATGACCTTTAGTTACATGAATTATTAGTGAGTACAATGAAATATTGTCACTTTGAAGGCTTTTAGCATACATAAGTTAATAATAGTAGTCAAGAAGTTAAATGGAGAGAACTAGACATTAAATAGAGAGTACATTAATAAGAGCTTGATACATTGAGGAGTAAGGAAGGTCTTTGGTAATTAGATATCTATTTAAAAGTTACGTCGAAGATAATAAAATTGATATTGAAGTAAATAGAGTTAGATATAGAAGGATAATAAAAATAATTACATGATGTTTGCAAGTGGAAGAAATAATGAATTTTGAAGAGTTAAAATATTTTGTTTGCCAAATATAAATTAAAAAAAATATTACACAAGTTAAATTCAATACAATAAAAGAACCAATAAAAATATAAGAATAACTAATACTTGATTAAAGCTAACTAATGTTAGAGGAGGATAAGAATTATATAGAGAAAAGATGAACTTGGAAAAATTATTCGTAAAGGTATTTAACTAGAGAAGTAACAAAATATTTTATTTGGGATTAATAATTACATAGAGGATAACAAAAATTACATAAATGAAATAATATGAAATTATGATAATTATTTATAAAATGCATAACATGGAAAAAATATTTTATTTTGGAGTTACACAGGCGATTACATAGAGAAATAATTAATTCAAAATAATTATTTTTTAAATGCAGTTTAACATATAGATGAAAAAGATTTATCTTTCAAACTTTATCACGTGCAAATGCACGTAGATTTAGCTAGTAAATCACAAAAACACGACAATTGTTCAGCATATTTGCATCTATCATCCACACTAATGACACCATAGCCCTAGAGAGCCATCACTGTGCTTTAAAACAGCCCCGCCATCATGATGCCAGCAGTCATAGATCAGACAGCCATCTTGCCTCTTAAGGAGAGTATGGGATGCCAGAAAAGGTATGAAGAGCAAAAGAGTAAGAGAGAGAGAGAGCAGGCAGTGGAAGGAGGGTAGAGGGAGGGGAAGAGGATGAAGGGTTATCGATTATGGATCTGTTGACCAAGAATTTCAATGTCAATGAAATAATCAGAGAGAGTGTATGGCTGCCACCTACATGGCAATGGAGCATAGAAAGAGGGAGAGATGAAGAAGGTGATGAAGAAAGGAAGGGAGAAGAGAGGATGGCAGTGTCGATGTGTGTCCCCATTGGAGCATAGAAAATAGGGAGGTGAAGGGGATGAAGAAAGGAAGAGAGAAGAGGGGTTACCGGTTGCTGCACTATAATCCACTGCAAAGGAGCTCCGTGCCAGTGAGATGGAGTGTGGAGAAGAATCAAAGAAGTATCTGTACTTTGCAAGCTGAGGGAGTTGATAGATAGACTACATTCATATAGTGCCTAGTAAGTGAAAACTGATATCTATTTTAGCTACTAAAATTTTCAACATTTGGGAGGTGGAATTTTCACCTGACTTCTAGCTTTTGAGAGAAGGAAAGGGACCGAACACCCCGTACACACCCCCCCCAAATGGGTAAAAAATAAAGAAAAAAGCAGGAATGGTGAAACACTTGTTATTGTCAGTGTCTTAATTTCTAGTTTGATAATTTAAGGCCAAAAATGCTAGATGAGCAAGGATAATTTGTTCATCGTTTGGAATAATTGAAACTTGTATTTAAAAGACTGGTTCATATTAAACAGAGCTGTCTATTTTGAGGGTCACGTGATTTCCAAAACTGGCTAGCTGGTGAACATTTAATCGTGCATTTACTTTCATTTTCGGGGGTCAAAGAGTTTTATAAAACGTTCTTGAAGGAAAAAAAAAAAAATGTGAATGAATTCACTTCTAGTCACAGTCACTTGTATAATGACAGATCTTTCGGTTTTTTTTTTTTTCTTTTTTGGTAAATGTATAATGACAGATCTCCTTTTCTTCTTGAATTGAGTTTTCTGTTTGGATATTGCTCTGTATCTTGCAATGACAGTTCTTTCTGTGTGTTTTTGGATTAAGGTCCAAAGTTGACGGCTGTATTTTGTTCTGGCTGTCAAGGAGGGGATGCAGGCAGTGCAGAAATTGATCCAAAATTGAGTTCAACTTTTCAAGAATTCAGTCTAATTATGGAAGCTGTGGTTGGCTGTATTGCTTTCAGTGATAATAGTGCAAATGTACGTATGTAATCAGTCAAGGTTATCTCTACTTGGTTTTGCTTGATCATTTCATACTATTTAGCTCATACTTGATCTTTGTCACTGTTCGATGCTAGCCTAAGAATTACCTTTCCCTCCATTGAACAACCCCATAAAAGTGAAGCTCTATGCTTGTAGTTTTTGTTTGACTGTTGCCCCATGATAGGCATATTTACCTATGAATTCAGTTTCCTAGAAACATGATAGAAATTTGCCACTTTTGTTCGGTTGCTGTGTGAAGCGAAAATTGGTTCATGAAGCCAGATATTTTAGCAGCTCTGCATAAAGATAAAAACAAGTATAAATATAAAGAATATTATGTTTTGTTATGCTTTGGCACCTGAGATGGTACCAACTTAGCACATAGTTTCTAGCTGTTGATGCCATTTTTGTTTTAGTTCAAACTTCTGGGTACTGATATCGTGATACTTGAACCGTATTTAGTTTATTTATTGATATGTGTCCTAAACTTTCAGGAGCTGAAACTTCGACGGTCTGCTATAACTTTGATCGCATTCCTAGCATCTTTGGGGACAACTGGCTTTGCATTAATGTTAAATCCTATACTTCCAGAAAGGAATAGTATTCTTGCTTGTATTTTGCAAAGCTTGGTGTCAGATGTGGACTTTGATGCATTGGATTCTGCTCCATCTTCTGATGTCTACAGAGAAAGGTATTTGCATGTCCTTGTATATAGTTTATGTAACTCAGCGGGCCTCATACTCACACCCCCTCCCCCTTTCTTTTCTCACAATAGAAGATAAATAAATGAAAAGGGAAAAGCATATGCATACTTCTAATTTAGTAAGAAAAATATTTGAAGAATTCCAAAGAATATAAAGCATGTTAAAGGAGATTCATGTGCTCCTCTAAATTAAAGAGAGAGAGGTTGCACTTCTTTTTATTTTTTGAAGTAACCCCATATGCATGGTTTGTATTTTCTATGTGAAAGCGATAAGAATTCAATGTGGCAATTTCTTTTACTTGGACTTGCAATTGATGCACGCGCTTTCACTTGAGGGGGAAAAAAGGAACTCGTGTGAGACAAGGTGCCTATTGGTTGTCCTTATTCATTATTGGGGGAGAAAATAGGTCTGTAGATGAACTTTTCATCTACGGGTGCTATTGTTTCACTGTAGATTGAAACAGAACATATTTGCTTCTGTTGAGACATCTTCATTACGTACCTTCACTTCTACTGTTTCTGTTGACAGAACCTTGCTGTTGCGTGAGGCACTCATTCTTTTAAACAGAGTTGTTTCGCATCCTCAGTATTCAGTCCCTGTCTTGCAAGCATTAACAAGCAGTAGAGATATGGCCAGGTTAACTATTGACATTGCAAAAAGATTATCCCAGAAAAGAAAGTGCTTATGGCAGGATGACAGGGTTACCAAGCAGATCAGAGAATCTGAGATTGCAGAATTAGCTGGAGTGTTCAAGAGAAGAGTTTTTGCTTTTTTGGGAGATAGTGTATCATAATATATGAATGGAGCTTCACGACATGAAGGCTTTCAAGGTTTAGTAGTTCTGTTGGGAACATTTTGTTCTAGAGCAGCATTGGGAACAAGTTTTTGCAGCACCACGCGAAGCGTCATGAGATTGGCTTTTGACATGATTGGTAAAATGTCAACTAGGTTAGGGATAATGAACATCGTCATGGAAAACATGGTTTCGACTCGGTCACCATGGTTAAATTTTGAGGGGTGCATTACCCTTGGCCTGAGTTTAGTTTTTTCTGGCCTGCTGTACCTCAGAATTCGGCCAGTAGTATGATTGCCACCCTCATTTTTTGTGAGGTTCTGGTCTTTTTGTATAAATGTATAGCCTCTTTGAAGAAGGGACTCTCGCCTTTCTTCAAATATGGCAAGTTTGCTGCTATATTATGCGGGCCCTCTGTTCGGAATAACTGGGACAAGGGAAAATCTCTCTAGTTTATATTTGTAATAAAACTTAATGCCATCGTTCTCAAATTTGGATATTATACGAGAGAGGGGTATCTGCAGATTTTTTCCTTTCCTTTCCTTTCTTTTTATTATACAAAGATTGTTCAGGACCGGAGCTTGTTTCTTCAAATTTTTGGGGTAGATTGTGGTCCTCTATTCTAGGTTTGGGGTCCAATTACAAGTTTGACCCCCACTGTTAAAAATTTCAAACTCACAAACGGAAATAGAATATACAGTATTTCTACCGAAAACTTGGGTGTACCTTGCAAGGTGCCCTTTAATTGAAACTACTGTTTTCTAACGATTATTCAGTCTTACAACATTCATCACGGTGAGGTAGAACTCCAATAGGTAGAACTCCAATTGCAACGTTCATCCCCAGTGGCGGTGTTCCAATGGCGTGCCACAGCGTCCAAACGGTTGGAAGCATCTTCCAACATCGTTCACCAGTGTGATCCTTTGCACAATTTTTTCCATCTTAAGGAGTAGTGATTATTCAAAACAAATTGTTAACAGAGGAGATGAGAAAGGGAATTTGTGTTAGCAGAAATGAGAAAGGGAATTCAAATGATAATTCAACATGTTTGAATAACAAACGTGATGTATTTATGTCAGGTAAATGTTTGATTTGTTCATGTTTTTTCTTTTTCAGATCTATTGATGTTTTTGAATGTCATAATTATATGTTTTTCGATTGAATTGATTTAGTTTTATGTCTCTGTAACTGTAGATCTATTTATCCATAAATGTAAGTCCCACGTAATATTAAGAAGGTTATTTTTTATTTTAAATTATCTGGTGTATATGATTGAATAATATGGTATTCGTAACTTCATGTTTGTAATTTCATAATTACATAACTAGATATCCATGCAAAAATAATGTTGCATGTTTGATCAAAGGTTATTCCATATTACCATAACTGTTATTCCATATTTCTATAATTGTATTTTTGTACAATATTTAACTTTGATATATTTCTCTTTTTCTGTTTTTTGTTTATACAATCATATTGTTATATGTTTATATACCTATGGTCCCATTCTATGATAACTTTAGTTCCAAATTTATTGTATATCATATATCACTATTTCTGTTTTTTTGTCTATATAGTTATATGGTTCCATGTTTATATAAATATAGTTCCATGCAGTCGTAACTGTGGTTGCATCATTAATAATTCTATTATTATGTAAAATACATATTGGTCGATATTTGTATTGTTTTAAGATTATTCATTGAATTTTTTGGTACTACTTGTATGTTTGATATAGCAAACAATGATGACAGCCATTGGTTGAAATGACGATAAATTTTGAGTGAGAGACATTTGAGTTATATAACGATTATGCTTACAAAATTAAGATTAAAATTAAGTTTAAACCATCCTTGGGGTGGAGGGTTCCATTTTATAGGAATCGAGAGTTTCTTCTTAATTGATTTGGCTTTGGGACCGATGGAATGAAATTCAATTACTTGTTGGAGATAGTCTGGTAAAAATAGGTTATCTTATAATCAGGTTGGTTAATGACTTGGTTCCTATGTGACATGAACTGGAATGAACAAGAAGCTAAGGAGCTCTTTGAAGGACCAATTACTAGAGTTAGGGCAGAAGATTAAGGAGCATGATGATGGCTTTGCTAATGGAATGATGAGATTTGTGGAAGAAACCTTGAAGGATGGACTAAAGTCCGAGATGGAAGGCTTAGAAGATGGTGGTAAACCTCCCAAGCTGCTCATGATTCATGTCTTAAACAATGAGCAACCAATGGAGCAAGTAAAGGAACAAAATCACAAGAATGAGCTAGAAACAGATCCTACTGCCAGCAGGAGATCCTGCACATACCGTCCATGATAGGCTTCTGGCCGATATTCTTCAAAAGTTCAAACACCTACCCCCAGTGATAGGGTTTAACCTACTGTCCGCAGTAGGTCATGTTGTCATTTCAAATGTGATGTTTAGTCGAGTGTTAAGTACTTTAATCTTATCTTCAACTTTTAATTAAGGTCTTAAATGGTCTTTTAGTGCCTAAGATCATGGTCAAAGTAGGGTTTAGTCTTAAACACAATAAATACTTCTCATTAGCTTATTTTGGACTAAGTTGAATTTGAATGAAATTTGAGAGAATTCCCAATTGGATTTCTAGGGTTCTTCAACTCATAGTTCCTAAGAGTTCCTTCCTTAGTTGGTAAACAATTATTGATAAGCCTAAATTGTAGGTCTATGGAATTCAATTAATCATCATCATCAATTCATCTTTAAGAAATCTTAGGAGTTCTTGTTTCTTCGGTGGATTGATCAGGCCTTTGAATTGTGTAGTTTGGTTTTTAGGGCATTTGTTTCCTAATGTTCTTGTTGCCAATTTGGAAGTAATCATCCATCTCATTATGTGGTTTACAATTCTTAGTTTTCCAAAAGTCTGATAGTAGAGTGTGTTGATTTCAAATATTCAATGAAAAAGTAATTCAATGCATGGAGTGATCTTGGATGGTGATTGAACCAATTAAGATTCTAAAAGTTCATTCACATCAGTATGATTCCAAAGGATCCAACAATCAAAAGCAAATATGGTGCCCCAAGGAATGACCTTTACTTCATGCATACCCAACTCCATCAAATGGCCAAGAACAAAATATTAATTGTTTTCTTGCTTGTAACTTTAATGACCATAGTCTGCACCTTACTATAAAGCACGACTCATCACATGAATTATCTCTTTAAGTTATTTGGATGTTACGTAAGTAAATCTGCATTCCAGTCTCAAAATCTTGATTTAAAAACTAAATCATTTCATTATATTCTGTAAATATTATATAAGAAGTAGTCTTTTTGGGATAAATACCAACACAGTATACATAACATGTATTTGTATTCCCGTAAACAAATGACTCTAAATGTTTAAATTCGAAGAGATACTATAATATTCTAAAATCATTGCAAACAAATATGTGTGTATATATATATATATGTATATATATTGATGTGAGTTTCATCCAACTTGTCGTAGATCTCACAAACTCTCCAAGATTGCCTCCAAAGAGGTTTTTTGCCCAAACTACTCTCAAACAAATCAATCAATAAGATATTTGACCCTTTTGAAGAAATGATTCAAACCTTTCCCCTATAGACTAATAATCAACAAAAGATATTTGAAACTATTACTTATCCAATACTCTAGAGAAGACTTAAACTTAAACGACAACCACAATATATTGTGACCACCTTTTGAAAATTAGGACTTGAGATCAATGGTGAATCCTTTGAATCATCCCAATCTAAGTTCTTCAATCTAATTATGAAACTTGCTGGCACAACGTCGTTGGCACAATAGAATAATCGATATAAAATATGAAGTATAAAGAAAGAGAGAGTATAGAGAGAAATATAAAGAATAACTTGAAGAATAAATGGAGAAGAAACGAGACAGAGAATAGAAAAGTGGAGAACTCTTAATTATACTTTTCTATGAGGTGTGCTTACAACTAATGGTCTAGGATCGTATTTATAGTGCTTAGGAAATACAAGAGATATAGATTAAATAGGTAAATAGATTCTATCATAACTAATATAATTAAAATTCTATCACTTATCTCTTCATAATATCTATCTCTCTAGAATATCTATCTCTATGGGATATCTATATCTTCATAATATCTATCTATTCAGGAGATATATTTATCTCTTATGGACATTCACAAATATTATTTAGTTTAACATCTTCAAAGCTTCCAAATAAATAGGATTCAAATAAATCCCATTTCAAATTTTCTTCCTACTATGACTCTTGTTTGATCTCTACCTCAAATTCATCATCATACTCATTGACTGAACTTGGCGAATGTAATAAGTGAGCTCACTAGCTTAGTAAGAAAATATAACTCACTTGGTAAAGAACAAGATCACATATATCAACTTAAACTTACAAGCCTTTCAGCTTTCCTAAATATCTTTAACAAAACCATGTTGAAACATTAGATTAAAAACTAGTAAATTACTAAAAATCAGATTAAGAACCATTAAAAGTTGTTTTCTCTTAAAAATTGCTTCTTAAATTCAAAATTTTAGCTTAGAAATAGAGATTTAAAAAAAAAAAAAAGAAAAAAGAATTTTTGTAGGGGTAAATGAGAATTTTTTGAAAGGTTTCAATATTTCTATTGGCATCAAAATAGAGAATTTTTATCCCAACAAAGTTCTTGAAAACAACCCTTTGAAACATAAGTTTTTTTTTTTTTTTTCCGATAAATTAGGGGACGGGGGTGTAAATCAATTGAAATACTACTTTGTCATCTTTAAAAATTAGGTTTGACTATATATACACAATAGTTTAAGCTTAAATTAAACCATAACTTGGACAAAAACTCTCTAAGGAAACGTGCTTATACATAGCTGCATTTAGTGATGAAAAATTCCAACAAAATGCTGATTTTTAACAAAATATTTCAGGCCACATTTAATTAACAAATCACCCAGATTAACATTTTAAAAGTTACCCCAACATAATATAGATGCTGAAAAATAATTTAAACCTAATGATCGACAAAATAGAAAAAAAAAAAAGACCAATGGAAAAATTGCCACAAACTAACACATCTTATACTTAGAATAACAACTCCAACAAGTATACCCAGCAACAAAGCTACACATCATGCGCACAAATTAGTCATGCTAAATAGATTACTTCCATCATTTATATCAGACTCATACTTATTATATCCTATTAATTAGGAAAGGGCCAAACAAACAGAATCTATATTATATCCCTAATTAAGGGCCAAAAGCTTCAAATTTAGAGATGTCCCTACACAAAATAACTTTCATAGCATGAGTAACAGATAATGCATTCAAAATCATCTGGTTACTATAGATAAAATTTGATACATGCACAAAACATAAATTATCCATACTCAAACCCATTTGTATAATATAAGAAAAATAAGAATAGTAATTTATCAAAAACTCATATAAACAGGTTGCTAAGGAAGTAGTTACAGGATAGTCACGTCCTCTTACCTCATGCACCTGTTTACCCAACCATAATAAACACAGATTTACTGGTATCAATATGCTTTTAACCATCCTAAATATCAAATAACGTGGTTAATCCAAAATTACAGCAATCATATTCTCATAAAAGATAATCCTAACTTTGAGTAAAATTGTAGTTTCAGAAAATATTCAATCTAAAAGCTCTATTACAATATAGAAGTGATTTCATTGCTAAACTTCCTCAGTTTTGCGCTAGTGAGTTCGAATTCTTCAACCCTAGACCTTTTGCTACTTCATTTCTCTTCTCATTCAGTTTGTCTTCTGAAAAACACAATACAAAGACAAACTTAACTATAGGGTTATTTAAGACAAAATGTTGTTTTTGATCCCTAATATATTTTCCTTTTTTAGGTTTAGTCCTTAACAAATATTTTTATCTTTTTTGGTCCTCAACTAATTTACGAGTAACCTTTTAGACTTTTTGGACGAATTCCAACATTTTTATTGGTGTTTTAAGGTTTAAGATTATTAAGTAATGATGTATTAATTGAATATGGATATTTCTGGAAAATTTCTTATAATATAAAATTCCATAAGGTGCACTCCTAATCCTGAAATGACACCGTTCAACTTAAATGACAAATTATAGGATTTTCCTATCCACAAGCTTATCTTCCTCTTCTTCAGCATCATCTCTCTCCTCTCCTTTTTTTTTTTCGTTCTTCATCTTCTTTCCGATAGAATTCTTTAGAAATCTCTAATTAAATCACTACCGTGTTTGTTTTCTTATTCTTCTTTGACATATTGACGGCGGTATTTCTTCTTTTTATATGGTTGATTCGTAATCCATGGAGGAATTTAGAAAAATAATTTTTGCAAGGGATGAGAAGATAAATAATGGAAGTAGTTGTTTCATATTATTTGATATTTTTTTTAATCTTATTCAGTGTATTAGGGAAATTATTACTGGAGAAGATGAGAAGGAAGAATTGGTTTTTCCTGGGTAATTGATGTTTTTGAGTGTTTAAGTTATATGTCTCCGGAGTTCCATATTTTAGTTGCTAATATTCCATTGTAATAAACTATAGTTCCATATTTCAATTGCTAATATTCCATGATGGTAGTAACAGTTTTGTTTTCATATTGTTTAACAATTTCTTTATCTTATTCAGTGTATTGTGTATGAAAATTTATGGAAAAATTGTTATTTGGAGGAGATGAGGAGGAAGAATTATTTTTTCCAGTGTAATTGATGTTTTATCTGGATCTTAAAGTTATATGTCATCGGAGTTACGGAGTTTCATTTTTCAATTACTAATATTCTATTATAATATAACTATAGTTCTATATTTCAATTGCTGATGTTCCAAAATGGCAGTAGCAGCTTTGTTTTCATATTATTTGACAATTTTTTTATCTTATTCAGTTTATTGTGTATGGAGACTTATGGAAAAATTATTATTTGGAGGAGATAAGGAGGAAGAATCGTTTTTTCTATGTAATTGATGGTTTTTTTGTTGTTGTGTTATTTTGTGTTATATGTGGAAAGCTCATGGAAACCCATAGAGAGCTGATGGAACATTTATCATATTCCCATGAACAGTATTACAACAAAACAAGCCTAGTACAAAACTCATGGAAACCCATAGAGAGCTGATGGAAAATGTATTATATTCCAATAGAACATTAACACATAATCCATAGAATATCAATACTATGTCATCGGAGCTACGAAGTCTTATATTTCAATTGTTAATATTCCATGATAATATAACTATAGTTTCATATTTTAAATACTAATGTTCCATAATCATAGTATCAGTTTCGTTTTGATATTAATGATATTTTTTCTTGTGTAATTGATATATTTTAATTCCTAATGTTCCATGAAAATATAATTATAGTTCTATTTTTCAATTGCTAATGTTTCATGGGAATATAATTGTAGTTCCATTATTAAATAAGTAATTGTCCATGAAATATTAAGTTATGGTGTATTTTATTTCAGTATATGTGGATGATAAAGTTATATGTTATTGGTTCCACCTAACACATATAATATGTGAAACATCATTATAATAAAGCAAACTTAACACACAACTCGTGAAAATCTGCAGATAACTAATGTAACATATAATGTATTTTGTGGAACATTAACGCATCACATATATAATATTAATACATAGTTTCTTTTATGTTTTAGTGGGACGACGCCATATCTTCACTCGAGTGCACTCGAGTGAAGGTATAACTACTGCATATGTACTCAGTTACACCTAGCATGGTGTAATCACTTATTAAAACGATGTTGTTTTGTTGTATATACTTCATTATAGTAGTTTCAAACTCATGCACCTGATCAGATAAATTCAAACAAATCTTTATAGAAAATAAGATCTATTCCTCCTTGCTTTGCGCAATTTCTTCTCCTCTCATGATTGTCTTCATCAATTCACTAAATTTCTTGTGATTTTCTGCTTTTTACATTCAATTGATCATCGATTATCATCTGCAACATTATAAAATCAATAAAAAATTGTGAAGAAACTAATATTATGCCGTTTACTGATGTTGAGGAGTTCAATTGTGATGTTATCAATCATTCTTCGTGCATTGCTGATGATTTTATGCTTCTGGAATGCTTGGAAGAAGAAGTTTTAGGTAAGACATTGTTGATTTTCGATTTGTTTTGTTGTTCAGTATTTGTATGTATCTAAATGTATGAGTGCTGACTTTCTCAACTAACAATGCTGAGTTGTTCAACTAAGAGCGCCTCGTTTTTCAACTAGCAGTCATATAATTATGAACAGTGAAACTTCAAAGTTTTTATTTTTGTTTGTGTATTTAGATGATTTATTAGTTTGGTTTATTTTTAAATTTTTGTGTTTTTATCATTATTTTTAATTATAATAAAGCTAGTAATGGTTTCATTATAGTTTATTATGTAGTTAAACATCTGTAGTTAACAGTGTCGACTTTTATACATTAGAGTGCCTAGTTTTATGAATAGGAGTGTCTAGTTTTTTAACCGTGAGTGCCTATTTTTATTACCTAGAAATTTTATATTTCTCGTTTATTGCTTTTCTTATATGCTTTTTATTGGTTTTTATGTAATTCTTTTGTGTTTTTTGTAGTTTGAACTTATTTATTTAGTATTTTATACTATATAAGCAGGAGTGCCTACTTTTATAAGTAAGAGTGCCTACTTTTATATGTGACAGTGCCTAGTTTTGAAATGACAGTGCATATGTTTATTACTATTGAAAACTTTATATTTTCTTGGTTGTAGATTTTTTAGATGCTTTTTGTTGTGTTATGAACATATTTATTTAGTATTGCATACTTTTTATAAGTGAGAATACCTTCATAGGTGACAGTGCTTACTTTTATTGCTGACAATGCCTACTTGTTTCTGTTGCATGTATTTACATATTTTATGTGCCTGCTTATTTCTGACACTAATGATGCCAAGTTTTATAAGTGCCTAGTTTTGTAAATAGAAGTTTCTAATTTTAAAAGTAACAGTGCCTACTTTTAACACTAACAATGCCAAGTTTTAAAACCAACAGTTGAATACTTTTAACATTAACAATGTCAAGTTTTATAACTAGAAGTGCCCAGTTTTGTAAATAGAAGTGCCTACTTTTAAATCTAACAGTTCCTACTTTTAACACTAACAATGCCAAGTTTTAAAACTAACAGTGTCTATTTTTAACATTAACAATGTCAAGTTTTATAACTTCTAACATTAGTGTTCGCAAGGGAAATAAAAGTTTAGGGTAGGATGTAAGATAAAAGTATTTGAAGCAGTTTTATTGCTAAAAAGAGGGATGAAGTCTGATAAAGAGAAGGGGAAAAGGAATATATTAAAGTTGATTTTCGTACCGGTTGAAAGGCGATGATTGAATTTCAGTTGGATGACAGGGTGGCTGAACAGTTAGCAGACATGATATAAGGCATCATCATGGCTTTTGTGATGTGAATCAGAGGCACTTTATGCGTTCTCAGAGACGAGCTATAAAGAAAAATACTGGTTATCTTCAAGAGTTGAAGGATAGTGGAGTATACATTACTGCTGGGTTGAGGGTTTTGAAGAAGCAGGTTGAAGGTTCGATGTTTGTTAGCTCATATCAAGGGATGCATATAATATTCTATGATAAAAGAATTTGGATGGGGCGGATGCAAATTCACTTATATAGATATTTAGATGGAGGAAAGAAAATGAAGATGATTTCTACTTTGATTTTGAGGTTGACAGTGATTACTCATTATGCTGTTTCTTTTGGAGGAATGGTTGGATAACGCCTGAGTATGATCTTTTTGGTGATTTATTGGTGCATGACATGACATATCTTACAAATATGAGATGGTTTGCTGCCCATTTGTAGGGATAGATAACCACTGTAGGAACGTTATGTTTGGTTGTGGATTCTTGAAGAATGAGAAAACAGCGTCATTCATATGGTTGTTCAACACCTTCTTGAAGACTATGGTAAATAAGTATCCTATTACATTGATGACCAACCAGTCCGCTACTATGGCTGTTGCTATTGCTGTAGGTTTCCTAAGTACATAGTATCTTTTGTGTATTTGGCATATTGGAGAAAATTCAAAGAAGCGTATTATTAGGTTAAGGTCCAAATAAGATATTGTTAAGCTGTTTAATCATGTAATTGAAGGACAGAGATATGGTTTCTGAATTTGAGTTTCATTGGAAGAGGTAATTTATGTTTCAGTATGCAGTAGTGCCTAGTTTTACACATGAAAGTGCCTACTTTTGTGTGTTAGTACACACTCTTATAAGGGTTGTCACTTTTAGGCATTCATAGTGTTAAACGTAGCATTCTCAGTTATAAAATTAGGTATTCTTAGCTTAAAAACCAGGCATTCCTAGATTAAAAACTAGGCATTCCCAGTTTTCAAACTTGGCATTCTTACGTTTAAACTAGGCAATCCTAATTTTATAACTGGAAATGCCTATTTTTAGAACTAGGCATTCTGAATTTTAAAACTAGGCATTCCTAGTTCTAAAACTTGGCATTCTTAGCTTTAAAACTAGGCATTCCTAATTTTATTACTAGAAATGTCTATTTTTAGAACTAGGCATTCTGAGTTTTATAGGCATTCCTAGCTTTAAATCTAGGCATTCCGAGTTCTAAAACTTGGCATTCTTAGCTTTAAAACTATGCATTCCCAGTTTTCAAACTTTGGCATTCCAAAGTTTTAAAACTAGGCATTCTTTGCTTAAAAACTAGGGGGTTCTTAGTTCTAAAACTAGGCATTCCTAAAGTTTTTAAAATTAGAAATGCCTAGTCTTAGAACTAGGCATGATCAATTTTAAAACTTGGCATTCTTAGCTTTAAAACTAAGTATTCTCAAATGGACATACATGTATGTTCTTATTCTTCATTCTTTTTGCTCAAATATGTTTGTATACTTTTATAATTAAGAGTGCCTAGTTTGTATAACTGAATGCCTAGTTTTATATATGACAGTGCCTAGTTTTATACATGACAATGCCTAGTTTTATATGTGCTAGTGCCTAGTTTATAACTTACAGTGCCTATTTTTCATAACCGATAGTGCATACTTTTATAATTAGGATGGTTAGTTTTTCAATTTTTGGTATATTTGAGTGTTTTTATATGATAATGGTGTGTTCTGTAGTTTGTGATTACTTTTATAAAAGATGTTGGCCTATTGGGCCATCTTTTTCACATTTTTTATTTTTCTCCCTTTCAGCCCTTTATCCATATGATGAACAATCGAGTGGGCCTCATTAGAGTGGAGTGGGCTGGCTGGCCCTTGATGCCGGGCGGGCTGGGTTCAACCCGACCCGACCCAGGTGACTTGGCTATATATTGTTCTTTTCTTCCTCCAGCCTACCCTAATCTCCTCTTTTGCTCTGTTGTGCCGCCGCTGCCTCCACGCTCTCTCTGACCTTCTGTCTTCTCTCTCTCTTCTTTCGAACCGTCTGTCTGTTCGTTTTCTTCTTGACCCTTCGGGACTTTATCACCGATAGTCTGTGCCGGTTGACCTTCTCGGCACCGTGCGTGTGGCTTGGTTGAGAGAGGAAAGGGCTTTGCTAAGAGAGATAGAGAGCTGTTTCTTGAGGCTCCTCAGCTACCTGAGGGATCACCGTTGCTCTTCTCTAGAAGAACATTCAGTGACTGTTCGTCACCGCGAACACGGAAACCGAACTCGCCAAGCTCGTTCGGTTCCTTCGCTGCTTTGGTCTAGACCGTGAGGGTCTCGAGGTAAGGTTACAGCTTTCCGTTCAATTCTTTGGTACTAAACAATCTACCTTTCTAGCTGAATCTGAAACCACTCGGGAAGACAGGAAGAAGAAGAATCTTGGTATTAGATAGGATCTATTATTTTCTGTTTTTCGTCTGTTTATTTGGGTTGTGTAATAGTAAGGTAGGTGTGGTGTAATAGTAATTAGTCGTTCGGTTTTTTTTAATCGGTGTAACAGTGGTATCAGAGCCAAGGTTGTCTGCAACAACCGTCCGGCGATCACTCGGGTTTTCAGATCCACGCGGGATCTGACTCAGGGAATTCTCTTAACCTCCTCTTTTTCTGTTTTGTTTTTGTTCTGGCTGTTATTAAATCTGCTGTGGTTATAACTGTTAGATCTACATTATTGTTACTGTCGTTTCTGTTAAATCTGCTCTTGGGTTTACATCTGTTTCTGTTTTCTTGATGATTTCATAGATCTGCTCTATTTTATTGTATTTGCTGTTTCTGATTACCTGTTTTTCTTTTGGTTATTGTCCTGCTTATTCGAATTACTACACTGCTTCAGTTTCGAACGTGTTTTGTCATTCTGATAATTTTTTTTGAAATCTAAAACCCAAGCCTGGCTTGAGTCCAAGAGACTCCAAGTATCTGTGCCTTGGAGATTTCCATTACCTGTTTATAAACACTGTATTATTCGTGATTAACTGTGTGCTATGTGGCTGTTTTTAGCTTTTTCTCCTTTTCTGTCTCGGTTAATTTTTTGTGTACTTCTGTGCTGTTTTGGTTGTAAGACTCTACTGCATTTCACGTACCTTTCTGTGCCGTTTTTCTTTAAAGCTAAAATCCGGGCATTTTTATTTGAGTGACAAAAATTTTCAAATCTCTCATTTTTCTAGCCATTGATTACTCTTATTTGCCATTCTAATCATGTCTGTTCAAAAGATTGAAACTGACAAATTTGATGGCAAATCTGATTTCGTAATGTGGCGTAGAAAAATGAAAGCAGTTTTAGTCCAAAATAAAATCGCACCCGCAATTTGTAGCCCTGAAAAGTATCCGGAATCTTGGAAGGGCGAAGTGCTTTCTGAAAAACTTGGTGATGCACACAGTTGCCTCACCTTGCACTTAACCGATAACGTTTTACGAGAAATAGACGAAAAAGATAACGCCTTTGAGATTTGGACAAAACTTGAAAAACTGTATTTGGGAAAATCCTTATCTAATAAGATTTATTTAAAAGAACAGCTCTTTGGTTTTAAAATGAGCGGGTCAAAATCTCTTTCAGAAAACATTGATGATTTAAACAAAATAGTTTTGGAATAAAAAAACGTTGGTGAAAAGATTTCTGATGAAAACGTTGCTGTTATTTTATTAAATTCCTTGCCTGAATCTTTTAATGACGTTAAGTCCGCTATCAAGTATGGTAGAGATGACTTGACTCTTGCTGATGTGAAAAATGCTTTAAAACAAAAGACCTTGATTTGAGAAAACAAAACAAATCTAACGGAGAGAATCTTTTAGTCACCGTTCTAAAAGTAAAGGGAGGTCGAAATCACGAGATAAGAAAGTGAAGTGTTTTTACTGTAGCAAGGAAGGTCATATGAAAAATAAGTGTTTTAAAAGGATCAAAGAAGAAAAACAACGTAAACAAGGTAAGGGGAGCGATAAAAATGACAAAACTCACGATTTTGAATCAGATGGTAATTCAATGTATTCTGAAGTTTTGTGTGTATCCCCTTCCCTTTCTCCTGTTTCTGAACATTGGATTCTTGATTCAGGATGCACTTTTCATATGACACCAAACAAGTATTGGTTTTCAAATTTTAAACCCCTTGAGCATGGAAAAGTTTTTATGGGTAATAATCATGTTTGTGAAATCAAAGGTATTGGAGATGTTTTTATTAAAATGCATGATGGTGTGACCAGAAAATTGACTGAGGTGAGATATGTGCCCGACCTTCGTCGGAATCTAATCTCCCTTGGTGTTTTTGACTCAAACGGTTTTTCTTACAAATTTGAAAATGGTATTATGAAAGTTTGCAAAGGAGCACTGGTCACACCATTTAATTGGAAAAACTGTTTGCGACGCATTTGTATTGGTTTCCAAATCTGTTCTTGAAAAGACTTTGTTGTGGCACCGTCGAATTGGCCACATCAGTGAAAAAAGACTACATTGCCTTCAAAAGAAAAATCTTTTGGGTGGTGACAAAATCGAATCTTTGGATTTTTGTGACCATTGTGTTCTTGGAAAACAACATAAAATTAGTTTTTCAGTTAGCACACACAAGTCCACTTCTGTCCTTGATTATGTGCACTGTGATTTGTGGGGACCCGAAAAGGTTCCAACCTATGGTGGGAATGTTTATTTCTTATCTGTTGTTGATGATTTTTCTAGGCATGTATGGGTATTTCTTTTAAAATCAAAAGATCAAACCTTTGAAAAGTTTTTTGAATGGAAACGCCTCGCCGAAAATCAAACCGGAAATAAACTAAAGACAATTAGGACAGATAATGGCCTTGAGTTTTGTAACAAAAAGTTTGCTGATTTATGTGCACTGCATGGCATTCTGCATCATAGGACTGTTAGGCACAACCCTCAGCAAAATGGCTTTGCTGAAAGGATGAACCGTACCATTATGGATAAAGTTAGGTGTCTTATGGTGTCCTCAAGAATCCCAAAACCTTTTTGGGGAGAAGCTGTAAGTACAGCTATCTACCTCATCAATAGATCACCCTCAACTGCCATAAATTTCAAAACCCCCTTAGAATTGTGGTCTGGAGAACCACCAAACCTGTCAAACCTTAGAGTGTTTGGTTGTGCTGCATTTGCACATCAAAAGGAGGGTAAGTTAGACCCAAGGTCAAGAAAGGGAGTGTTCTTAGGCTACCCTAGTGGGGTGAAGGGATACAAAGTTTGTCTCAAAGGTGAGCCAAGGGTGAGGGTTATTGTGAGTAGGGATGTGGTCTTCAATGAACTTGATATGCCTTGCCTAAAGGCTAAAACTAATCCTGAGAGTTCTATTAATGTTCCCATAGATGGGAATATTCCTGTGGAGGTGGAGGACACCTCCGAACCTGCACAACCCCACGATCAACCCGAAACCAGTGAAGAGTCGGATATACCGACCAGTCAACAACCTGAAACCAACACACCTGAATCTGAAATTTCAGATAATGATGATGAGGATCATTCAGAGGCACAAGCTCAAGCTCTAAGGGACTACCAGCTGTCTAGAGATAGGGTTAGGAGAGAGTCGAGAAAACCCGCTAGGTATGGTTATTCATACATCGTCTCATATGCTTGCATCCTATATGGAAGAGAAAGAGCCTCTGTGTTTTTCTAATGTGTTAAAGAGTCCTAATCGCTCTTTGTGGTTGCATGCTATGGAAGAGGAAATGTCCTCATTTCATAAAAACAAAACCTGGATTCTTGTTCAAAAATCCTCAAAGCAAAAATTAATTGATTGCAAATGAATTTTCAAAATCAAAGAGCCTGAATCTGCCAATGAACCCCCAAGGTTCAAGGCTAGGCTGGTTGCAAAAGGTTTTTCTCAAGTTGAGGGCATCGATGTCAATGAAATATTTTCTCCCGTTGTTAAATATAAAATAATTAGGATAATGCTTGCAATTGTTGCCTTTTATGATCTTGATCTTGAACAACTTGATGTAAAAACTGCATTCTTGCATGGGGAACTTGAAGAAACTATCTATATGCGTCAACCACCAGGTTTTGAAGAAAAGGGTAAGAAAAACTTGGCATGTCTCTTGAAAAAGTACTTGTACGGACTTAAACAATCACCAAGGCAATGGTATAAACGGTTTGACTCTTTCATGCTTAAAGCTGGTTTTATTAAAAGCAATTATGATAACTGTTTATATTTCTGTGGTGATAATGTTGAAACTGATGTTTATCTTTTGCTCTATGTGGATGATATGTTAATTGCTTGTAAGCATAGAGATAAGATTACTCGCTTGAAATCCTTGCTAAAGTCTGAATTTGATATGAAGGATCTAGGTTCTGCCTCTAGAATCCTTGGGATGAACATTAGTAGGGATAGAGCTGACCAATCCTTATTCATATCCCAGAAATCCTTTTTGCAGAAAATTGTTTCCAAATTTTCGATGCATTTATGCAAACCAGTTTGTACACCACTTGCGAGCCATTTTCAGCTTTCTAAAAAATCTTGCCCCAAAACTGATAAGGAAAAGAATGACATGGCAAACATACCTTATAGAATGGCTATAGGATCCGTCATGTATTCTATGATATCCACTCGACCTGATATTGCTTATTCCATAAGCATTCTTAGCCGATTCATGTCTAACCCGGGTAGGGATCATTGGGCAGTTCTCAAGTGGTTGTTACGATATATTAATGGGATTATTGATAGGGGTCTTCTTTATCATAATTGGTCTGATAATTTTGAACTGGTTGGATATGTAGATTCTGACTTTGCATGTGATAAAGATGGTAGGAAATCTACCACTTCTTATTTCTTTACCTTAGCAGGCAATTGCATATCTTCGAAGTCACAGTTGCAGCATGTAGTCGCTTTATCGACTACGGAGGTTGAATACATTGCTGCCACCGAGGCAATTAAGGAAGCCATTTGGCTTCAAGGCCTTCTATCTGAATTGCATGTTTTAAATTCCAAAGCTGTGATTTATATTGATAGTAAAAGTTGTCTCCACTTGTGTAAAAATCCTGTTTATCGTGAGAGGACTAAACACATAGATGTTAAGTATCGTTTCATAAAGGAAAAAGTTTCAAGTGGCATAGTTAATATTGAGAAAATTAGTACTAAAGATAATCCTGCAGATTTTGGTACTAAAATTGTGACAACTGATAAGTTCTCTTTGTGCAGGGACCTCCTTCATGTAGATGAAGGTTGACTCTTTGAGTCAGTGCTGCCTAAAAATTCAATGAAAATATGTTCAAGGTGGAGTTTGTTGGCCTATTGGGCCATCTTTTTCACATTTTTCATTTTTTTCCCTTTCAGCCCTTTATCCCTATGATGAACAATCGTGTGGGCCTCATTAGAGTGGAGTGGGCTGGCTGGCCCTTGATGCCGGGACTTGGCTATATATTGTTCTTTTCTTTCTCCAGCCTACCCTAATCTCCTCTTTTGCTCTGTTGTGCCGCCGCTGCCTCCACCCTCTCTCTGACCTTCTGTCTTCTCTCTCTCTTCTTTCGAACCGTCTCTCTGTTCGTTTTCTTCTTGACCCTTTGGGACTCTATCACCGATAGTCTGTGCCGGTTGACCTTCTCAGCACCGTGCATGTGGCTTGGTTGAGAGAGGAAAGGGCTTTGCTGAGAGAGATAGAGAGCTGTTTCTTGAGGCTCCTCGGCTACCTGAGAGATTCACCGTTGCTCTTCTCTGGAAAAACATTCAGTGACTGTTCGTCACCACGCACACGGAAACCGAACTTGCCAAGCTCGTTCGGTTCCTTCGCTGCTCTGGCAGAGACCGTGAGGGTCTCGAGGTAAGGTTACGGCTTTCTGTTCAATTCTTTAGTACTAACCAATCTACCTTTCTAGCTGAATCTGAAACCACTCGGGAAGACAGGAAGACGAAGAATCTTGTGTAATAGATAGGATCTGTTATTTTCTGTTTTTCGTCTGTTTATTTGAGTTGTGTAATAGTAAGGTAGGTGTGGTGTAATAGTAATTAGTCGTTCGGTTTTTTTTAATCGGCGTAACAAAAGAGAATACCTAATTTTATATCTAAGAGCACATACTTTTATAACTAACAATGCCAACATCCACAAGTATATGTGCATTCATTTTCTTATATGAAATTGATATTTTGTTACTTTGATCTTGCTGTTTGATGGATAAGTTTGGTTATCACAATGACAATTAGTTGAATAGGTTGTACAATTTGATAGAGAAGTGGTGCCCGACTATTAGTAAAGATTTCTTTTCTGGGGGGGAGGGGGGGGGGGGGAGGGAGAGGGGGGAGAGGGGTTCTATCATCTCAAAGAAGTGAGGCAACTAACCATGCTAGTTACAGGAGGCTTTAAAAAATAACTACATGCGTGATTTTTATCAGATATTTGATAAAGTTGCTTCGGAATGGAGGAGCAAAGCAAACATGGAAGATTTTCATTGTAAGGAAGGGTATATTGAGATGATGGTCACTGAATCAAAATTGCTGAAGCATGCTAATGAAGTATATACTATTGGGGCATACAGGCTTTCTGAAGAACAGTTTATGAAATTTTTGGAGTATTGCCAAGGACTTGTGGTGTGCAATGAGGGCGAGCATATGTAAGGATTGGCATCCTGATATAAGTGCCTTTAGACATACAACTGTCTACAATGATAGCACATTAAACATTTCATGTACATGTAAGATGTTTAATGAAGTTGGGATTCTTTGCACATACGTATCTTCAATATTCTTTGTGTTCAGGTTATTCCAGATAAGTATATTTTGAAGAGATGGACAAAGGATATTGATTTAAATTTGGGCAATAACAATGTTGGTGATATAGGGAAAATTAGGAAGAAGGATATTGTTGATTATAGGTCTTGGAGGAGAGAAATGTTAAGGAAGTTTTCATATTTGATTTCTGCCAGCGAATTGAACATAAATGCTCGGGAATGCTTAGAAGAAGGGTTTAGAATGATGAAGGACAATATCACTTCTGAAGTTGGACCTTGTTATGTTCAGAGAATGAAGTTAGCTCTTCCAACATTAAAGATCCAATTGGAAGGCGCGCAAAAGGAGAACGTAATATAAGGAAGAAGAACATTGTCGAGATAAAGTGCAATCAAGCAAGGGGTAAGAGAAAGAGTGCTTTGATGCATGCTTCAAGAATTAAAACAATTGTCCAATTGTCTATGAATAATGAAGTTTGGAGAGGGATTTGAATTTTACAAGCAGTGAAAGTGATATTAGTTTAGGAACATCAAATTATGGCAATGTAGAACATATAAATGGTTTGCAGCAATTCATAAATTTCATGTAGAATTTGTAATTTCATTACTTTGTCTTTTAATTATATTCTATTTTTTAATTTTAGCGGGGTTTGATGTTATTTGTATGACAAATATTTATATAATATGCGTATCTACTTTTATAATTATAAGTGCTGACTTTTGTAAATGATAGAGCCTAATTTTTGAATTGACAGTGCCTAGGTTTAAAATTAGAAGTACTTAGTTTTAAAGATATGGATGTCTAGTTTTAGCGTTTAGAATGCCTTGTTTTAGAGTTAGGAATGTCTTGTTTCACAATTAGGAATGACGGTTTTAGAATTAAAAGTGTCTGGTTTTAGAGGTGACAATGCCTAGTTTTGAACTACAATGCCTAGTTTTATGAAGTGGACTTCTTAGTGTTAGAGCTGAAAGTGCATACTTCATGGTTTAAAATGTGTAAATTCATGATAATCTTGATAGTATTTCATTATAAGTCTAGAGATGCCTAGTTATATAACAGACAGTGCCAACTTTTTACAAGTAAGAGTGTTTACTTTTCTTAAGTAATTTTTCATTCATCATTCTTGATTTTCAAGTTTGATTGGTTTAACATGTCTTGCAAATTCATGTTGGTTCTTGTAGAAGTTTGTTGATGCATTTTGTACATTCTCCGTTTAATCATTCATTTTAGACATGATGATTGTGTACATATATTTTACTCTAAGTCTCGATAGGATACTTGGGTCTTTTTTTTATTTTGGCCAACAGTGGATCCCAAGTTGAACTTCATAGCCCCTTATATATCTCCTTGTATCTCATGCAATAGACGCCACAGTCTACAAAGTTTTCTTAGCTTGCCAAGTCATTGCCCTTACGTATGCTTTGCATTTCATAACATTTTTGTGGTTGACGAATGATCCCTCATGCCTTTACAAATATTGTTTCAAGTCCTTTTTCTGTCAATCACAAGGATGCACGTATGTCAGTTTTTTTTGTTAAAAGATGATTGTATATAATTGTTCATATGCATAATGACTTACAAAGAACATTATGATGCCTGGGATATTTGTTTACTATTGTTATCTCCTTTGGAGTGGCATGTTATCAATTATTTCTATGCTTGTGTCAATTGAGTTTAACACCAAAGTACATGTGTTCTAAAAGTACCAAGGAGAAGAGTAGATATAGTTTGCATAAAACTCAAATCAGTATAAAAATACCAAGTTATATAGCAAGAAATCATAGTGTAAATTATTAAGATTACTTACAATTTCAGCATCTCGGCAATAGTTATCACTAATTCTAGAAATTTTAAGCTCCAAGTTAATTCTGTCTAAAAGTTTTCATATCGTACTTTTCTTCCAATGGTTTGTAATAGCTTCCAACCAAAGGCATTATAACATCCTTGTGTAAGAAAAAAAAAAAAAGGAAATCGGTTATTGTTGTGCTAGAAATATATGTGTATAAGATTAATGTAATGAAACTTACGAAGACATTTGAAGAGAAAATAATTCTCCTCGGCTTGTTATGCTTAAGTCTTTTTATGATCTGGTTTAGATGCATTGCCTATGCTTCAAGAAGATTGTGTTCTATATATTGATCACTCATCATTGACCTTATATCTGACCTTGGGATGCTGCAAATTATGTCATGTGAAGTGTGTTCGAATATGATGCTCGAAAAAGAATGGGAAAAGAAATAAATATAAATAAAGAGATTAAAAGATATATAAAGTTTAATTGAAATTTGGGAATGACTAGTTTCAAAACTAGGCACTCCTAGTCATAAAACTAGGCTTCTTAGTCATAAAACTTAGAATGCCTAGTTTCTAAGACTAGGAATGCCTTAATTAAACTAGGCATTCTAAGTTTTAAAACTAGGCATTCTTAACTTTAAAACTGGGCGTTCCAGTTTTCAAACTTTGGAATTCTAAGTTTTAAAACTAGAAATGCCTAGCTTTCAAGACTAGGCTTTCCTAACTTTAAAACTAGGCATTCCTAACTTTAAAACTAGGCATTCCTAGTTCTAAAACTTGGCATTCTTAGTTGTAAAACTAGGTAATCACAGTTTTCAAACTTTGGCATTCCAAAGTTTTAAAACTAGAAATGTCTAGTTTTAGAACTTGGCATTTTGAGTTTTAAAACTAGGCATTCCTAGTTCTAAAACTTGGCATTGTTGAAGTGCCTAATTTCAAAACTTGGAGTGTCTAATTTTGACATAAGGAATGCCTAGTTTTGTGACTTGCAGTGAAAGCATATTATATGATATGACATGAAATATAAAAGAAAATATATACATGCTTAAAATGTTATGTTCTTGCATTTCATCAAGAAAAAAGTCAGTTAAGAGCATCTCTTTTGTGGATAGCTTAAATTCATCTTTATGTTGCTATGTCTGAAAAGGTGACTTCCTAATCCTGTATGGTGGACTTGGCTCAACTATTGTTTCCTTATCAAATTCCCCATCAGTCTCTATAATGGCACTGCAGGGGGGAGGAAAATGTCAATTATAGGTGTATTAAATATGTATTTTATTTTTTTATATTAGTGTTTGTTATACAAACCTGTCAACATCATCATGGCCCTCTTGTTGCTGAAAATCATCATGGCCCTCTTCTTGCTGTTCTTCTTGTTCTTGACATTCTTCTTCTTGTTTCTCTTCTTGTTGTTCTTCTTCTTGTTGTTGTTTTTCTTCTTGTTTCTGTTGTTTTTCCATTTTCTCTTTTCCACAGCCCCTCAGATTTACAATGTTCTCTACTATTTCAACAATGTCCTCTATCTCCAAGTCAGCATACAATGTGTCTTTTGTTATTGTTGGGCAGGAGTAGGGCCCATTGTGTCTGTATATCATCGTCCAACCCGAGATCAAAACTAGGAACTATTTTATCTCTTAAATTCTTTTTCCTTAGCATGTTCTTTTCAAATTCTTCATATGCATTTAAGAATTCTGGGCCTCCGAAGAATTTGTCATCTTGGTTATCGGTGGTTTTGCTGGACGATGAAGTAGGAGCACATTGCGTGCTTGTTATTTCTTGTTCAGTTTGCAAGATCGGAAGCATTCCAGAGCGTTGCTTCTTGAATATGCATGTGATGTCTATATTGTCAGCTTTTAACTCTTCACATGCCTAAAAAAGGTTGACAACACTGTTTCTGAATATAGTCATTGTCGTTGCTGTTTTTTTAATGAGAGCCTGACATTTATAAAAATAATACATGTAATTGTTAGTGCCACTTATATGTAACATATAAAGGATTATTGTAAGTAAGGAGAGCCTACTTGTAACACTAATAATACCTACTTTTTATAACTGGAAGTGCCTAGTTTTAATAATAAGAATGCCTACTTTTAACAGTAACAATGCCAAGTTAGTATAAGTAGAAGTGCCTAGTTTTGTCAATAGAAGTGCATACTTTTATAACTAAGAGTGTTTAGTTTTAACACTAACAATGTCTACTTTTTATTACTGGAAGTGCTTAGTTTTAACAAAAAGAATGCCAACTTTTATAACTAGAAGTTCCTAGTTTTTAAATAGAAATGCCTACTTTTAAAACTAACAATGCCAAGTTTTATGAATAGAAGTGCTTAATTTTAACAATAACAATGCCAAGTTAGTATAAACAGAAGTGCTTAGTTTTAAAACTAACGGTGCATACTTTTATAACTAATAATGCATTCTTTTATAACTAGAAGTGCCTAGTTTAAAAACAACAATGCCATGTTTTATGAATAGAAGTGCCTAATTTTAAAAATAAGAGTGCCTACTTCTAACACTAACAATGCCTAGTTTCTAACACTAGATGTGCATAGTTTTCCTTTACAACAGTGAAGAAAAAAAGCATTTTGTGTATTGTACCTTTGTTTTGTCACTATGAATGGTTGGTTGTGGTGGCGGTAATAGAGCTAAAGCAAGGGGGTTTGTGAACTTTCTTAATTATTTCATTTTCAGCTGTTCAAGCACCCTTCTCAGCCCAAAACGTTCTGCTGTTATCTCTTTCTTTTGCCTTTCTATTTAGTATCGTCATCCCAACAACTTATCACTAGGATCGCTCATTTTCTCCCAAGTTTGTACTTCATTCTATCAAGATAGAAGAGCTGCACAATGCAAGTTTAGAGTAAGTTAACAATAATGGTTTTATTAAATCATCAACACAAGATATATTAGAATAAATGCTTACCACTAAGAATGTGATAGTTCTAGTAAAGTAGCTATTGGTTGAAGGGTTTCTGTAAATTGGTTCGCATTTTTATATCAATGTTGCATACGTGTACTTGCATCGGTTGTAGTTGCGAACATCATTGTTGTTCGCTGCCCTTCGCAGGAGGTTGGTGCGTGAGGTCTTCAATGAAGTTTGATGTATTAAGCTTGTTGTGCAGAAGAGGACAAACTCCCTCTTGAAGTACTCCCCATCATCTTTGTTGTCAATTAGTCTATTTTGAACAGCCGATACCGGAGGTGGAAACTTGGTATACTTCTCCTTCATCTCCTTCTCTTCTATTTTGTTGCTTTGTTTGTTAGACTCCTTCATCTCTATTGCTTCATGTGATATATCTAGGGATGGAAATGGGTGGGTCTAACCAGGTACTCACCCGTCCCCAACAAATCTCAACAAGTTTGACTGGGGATGTAGATGAATTTTGTACCTAAAGTTGGGGATGGGTTGGGGGTAGGGATTAGGTTCTCCCCATCCCCATCCATCTCCATTTTAAATATATAGAATTTTTTAAATAAAATATTAATTTAAATAGTAAAAAAGAGCTAAAAAAATACTAAACTAAATCTCATATTTAGTCAATCTCTACTTTAGTTCTAGACAATGAAAATAATATATGTAATCTCCACTTGGATCTCTAATTCCCTAGTGGGTTTGGCGGGAATAAGTTGGGGATGGGCTAAAAAATGAAAGGTTAGGTTGGGATGGGTATGATACCTCCAACTCTGCCACTAGGTCAACTGCGGCTGAGTAGGATATCTGCGTACGTCTCGGCACTAAACTACAAGTCTAAAAACACGAGCATAACCCCCTAGGCAACACTTAGAAGTATATATACAATATGCAGTGGAAAACTAAACAATTTGAACACTAAAAAGGATCTCAAAATATAGGGTTCAAGAAAACTTCTTAGCTTATGGTAATTCCGATACAAAGATAGAAATACTTTACGAACAGCTCGAGTACAAGACAGCAACACAAAAACATATGTCCTTTCGGAGAGACTCGAACCAAAATTCCACGCCTAAATCTTCTGCGGTTTATTGTATCTCTGACCGTCTTGAGCTAATCTGAGAAGAAAACATGATATGGAAAAACGTGAGCTCGAACGCTTAGTGAGTCCACGTGTGTGCGCTGTAGTGATTTCTTTAAAACAATGATGATGCAGTTCCACAAAGCAGTTCATGCAATATTATAAGAAAACATTATCTTTTAATGTTTTAACAAAACTGATGCTTGAACCTACATGAGGGTTTCGAGCGCAGTTGGGAAGTCTGAGCGAATCAAGACACATCAGTGCAGCTTCTACTCTTCAAATTTAAAAGAACATGTAATGCAACAGTGGGGCTCTACGGACAAAGTCCGGATCCCAAAACGAGGCCATCGGAACCAAGTTCCGGCATCTCGTAGTCAATACCAGCCAAACACCATACGAGCGCACGATTACTAAACAACCGCACTCCCATATCACTGGTCAAAACAGGCTACAGACTCCTGCGGCACCTACCAGGTCTGCCCTGGGACCAACCTCGATGTCTAGCCCCTCCTGACTCTCCACTAGGCGATTGAACCCCACTGCAGAGCATGATGCGGTGTCCACGTAGACCGATTGGGCCACCGTGGTCTACGCCCCTCTTCAGGTGGATTCACTCTCCCGAGTCTGAATCGTGTACGTCATCGGAAGTGGCCCTCGTACTGGGGACTAGCCACGTACAGTGCAATCCTCTGATGCTTCTGAACACAAGATCGTAACCAGAATTAACAACCTAGTCGGAGTGGGGTTTTGTTTCATATGTATTTGTTAACAGAAAGGCCATTTGTATGGCTGTCATAATAGAATCAGATCATAAATATTTTTAGCAAAAATCCCCATTCGCCAGTCACCACATGCTCATGCAAATTTCATAATTATGTCAATGCCTGATCTATATTCATGCATGTCAAAATACGTAACCTTTCAAGCTAGAACATTTTCCAACATTTAAATATTTCCAAAAAACTTGCGTACAACAAACTTCTTATGCACCACCGTAATAGTCTGTTTTAAAATAAACACATATATGGAGCACCGTTCCTATGCATTTTTTTCTAGGAAACACGTAACACATTGTGGAGAACATCTCCAAAAACACGCTGAGAGATATCATTCCAAAAATAGCAATATTTTGTATTGGTTTGGAAAAAAAAAATTTACACGTCTTGTAATATTTGAAATAACATAATAAAATGGAGTTTGTGAACTCACTTGAATGCAGATCTGGTACTAGGATCCTACAAAATAATAATACAAAAATACTTAATACCTGGGTACCAATCAAATAGTCATATTCCTTAAATAATATCAAAATCCTACGAAATAAAATTAGGATGTATATATATATACCTATATAGCGATATATGTATACTTATAATAATTCTTTTAAAAGATCGAAAATCCTATATTCATAAAAAAAAAAAATATACTTTCCCAAGAAACCATAATTAACTATATACTATATACTAAAAATCCATTTAAGAAATATTTAAGTCCTAAGATAAATCAATAACCTAAACTATATATTTATATATATATATATATTCTAACAAAAATAAAAACAAGATAAAATAATAATAATTAAAAAAAAAAGAAAAGCTCTTAAAACACAAATAACTAACCTTAATTTATTACTATGGCTGCTTCCACATGTTCTTGTTGCCAAACAAATAAAAAAAAAAAAAAAGAAAAGAAGATACGCTATATATATATATATATACATGGGATTGAGCTGGTTAAGGGGGAAAAAGAAAAAAAAATAGAAATTGGGGAAAATTTGGTGGTGGAGACGGGTGTATCGTGAGGTGTTTTTTTTTTTTGAAACCTTATATAAGAATGTCAAGTACTTAAATTTTCAAAATACACATACTATGTATTTTAAAAACATTCCTGCTTAAAGGCACTTATAAACCCACTAATAAAATTTTACTCTCATTTCTAAGTGTCTCCAAAATACCACTAAGTGTCGAAAAACTATGCTCCACTAGGTCAGGTCTCAAACCTACTTTAATATCGCCTGCAATTTTAGAGTCATGCTAGGCGCTTACTAGGTGGGGCATTACAATGAAGATGAATTTTATACCCAAGAATAGGGATGGGGAAAAAGTGATGAGGTGGGGATCCAAAACCTATATCTCTTACTGCATTTTTTATGCCTATGTCAAACTTTGAGCAACACAGTGGTCCCTGGAGTTGTAATGTTCATATTCAATGACGGCTATTTTTTCCCACCCTCACTGCCTTGCTTTTTTGGTGTTTATTTTGGGCATTTTGATAACGCTATATTTGTTTCTTCTATTTGTCTTGGTCTTTTAAGCTTACTTATGATGCTAAATGGTTCAGTTCTCTGTGACTACGGTGCTTTTTTGGGGCTTATCCTGAATTATATAACAATGTAATAAATAAATAATTGAAATAAAAAGTGAGCAGTAGTGTAAATTATAAAGGAAGAATTCAAGTGTATTATGTTTGTTCGTATATTTACCATGAAAGTGCAGTGGCCAATGTATCTTCATCAGCCGGGACGCAATCTTCATGTTTGGTTCTTGTTTTTGTCTCCTTTGTCACTTTTAGGCATTCATGATGTTAAACATAGGTATTCTGAGTTATAAAAATAGGCATTCCTAGCTTAAAAACTAGGCATTCCCAGTTTTCAAACTTTGGCATTCCAAAGTTTTAAAACAAAAAATACCTATTTTTAGAACTAGGCATTCATAGATTAAAAACTAGGCATTCCTAGTTCTAAAAGTAGACATTCCCAAATTTGCAAACTTCTGCATTCCAAAGTTTTAAAACTAGGCATTTCGAGCTTAAAAACTAGGCATTCTTAGTTTTAAAATTAGGCATTAACAGTTTTTAAACTTTAGCATTGCAAAGTTTTGAGACTAGGCATTTTCAAATTTTAAAATTAGGTATTCCTATTCTTAAAAATTAGGCATTCCTAGTTCTAAAACTTGCTCTTCGTAGCTTTAAAACTAGGCATTCTTAGTTTTAAAACTTGGTATTATTAGCTTTAAAACTAGGCATTCCAGTTTTAAACTTTGGCATTCCAAAGTTTTTAAACTAAGCACTCCTAGCTTAAAAATTAGACATTCCTAACTTTAGAATTACGTATTTCCAATTTTCAAACTTTGGCATGCTAAAGTTTTAAAACTAAAAATGCTTAGTTTTAGAACCATTCTGAGTTTTAAAACAAAAGGCATTCCTAACTTAAAAATTAGACATTCATAATTCTATAACTTGGCACTCTTAACTTTAAAATTAGATATTCCCATCTTTCAAACTTTGCCATTCCAAAGTTTTAAAATTAGGTATTCCCATCTTTTAAACTTTGCCATTCCAAAGTTTTAAAATTAGGCATTACTAACTTAAAAATTGGACATTCCTAGATTAAAAACTAGGCATTCCTAATTTTACAACTAGGTATTCCCAAAGTTTTAAAACTTAAAATGCCTGGTTTTAGAATTTTGGCATTCTCAGTTTTAAAATTAGGCATCCATAGCTTTAAAATTAAGCATTCCTAGCTTAAGAACTGGGCATTCTAAAGTTTTAAAACTTGGCATTTTTAGCTTTAAAACTAGGCATCTTCAGTTTTTTAAACTTTGGTATTGTAAAGTTTTAAAACTTGGCATTCATAATTCTAAATCTAAGCATTCCAAAATTTTAAAACTAGACATTTACAGTCTTTAAAACTAGGCATTCTTAGTTCAAAAACTTGGTATTCTTATTTTTAAAACTAGGCATTCTCAATTTTAAAACTTGGCATTATTAGCTTTAAAACTAGGTATTCCCAATTTTTGAACTTTGGAATTCCAAAGTTTTTAAATTAGGCATTCCTAACTGAAAATCTAAGCATTTCTAGTTTAAAAATTAGGCGTTCATAACTTTAAAATTAGGAATTTCCAGTTTTCAAACTTTGTCATTCCGAAGTTTTTAAACTAGAAATGCCTAGTTTTAGAAATAGGTAAAATTAGGCATTCCTAACTTAAAAACTAGGCATTCATAGTTCTAAAATTTGGCATTCTTAACTTTAAAAAAACTAGGTATTCCCAGTTTTTAAACTTTGCCATTCCAAAGTTTTAAAACTAGGTATTCTTAACTTAAAAACTAGGCATTCCTGCATTAAAAACTAGACATTCCTAGTTCTAAAATTAGGCATTCCCAAACTTTTAGAATTTGAAATGCCTAGTTTTAGGCATTTTTAGTTTTAAAATTAGGCATTTCAAGCTTTAAAATTAGGCATTCTTAGCTAAAAAAACTAGGCATTTTAAAGTTTAAAACTTGGCATTCCTAGTTCTAAAACTCGACATTTTTAGTGTTAAAGATAGACATTTGTAAGTTTTAAAAACTAATATTTCATAATTCAAACCATTTTCATAATTTTATACATTTAAAATATAGAAACATATCATAAAACACTTAATATACAGTTTGCAACACCCAAACAGAAATATAAAGCATTCAAAAACGATAATATACGTGGAATCTATTGTGTTGAACTTTTTTTAGTGAAAAATACAATCTCATGTTGTTTTTGAAGTATTATTACTAGTTAGTACTTGAAGAATTACCTAAAAAACTCCTTGAAGGACTGTAGCTTTGAGAACCCATTTTTTTTTTTCACATTTTTTGTTGTGAAATTAAAGAGAATTACAAATGTATTGAAGCAAAGATCAAATAAATCGTAATATAAAAGAAGATAGACAGAGCAGAAGCTTGAAAATTGCCTTAAAATTGCTTTAAAATGTGGATGGTTTTGGGTGGGAAACGTGGGTGTTGTGGGCGAAGACGTGTGAGGTGAAATTGCCTGGGAGGAAAATAGATTTTGATATTTACCCAGTTTGTAAGTTTTAGTAAAATAATATTGCTTTTATAGTAGTTACACTTACATGATTTACCTGAGTGGATGTTATAAGTATGGATAATATGAAAAGAAGGTAATATAAAATTTATGAATTTTGCTTTTACTCTCCAAACCAAACCAAACTAAACTAAAGCGGAAAATAGGAACGATCAACGTGGTACCAATTTACATATGGAGTGCGGAGTTGCTTTTTTGGGCCAACCCAACGAACCATTACAATTTATAACCGAGAACCGGAGTGGGGTTCACAGGTTGCCGATCCCAAGTACTGATCCTGAGCATTTTCGGTGGTCAGTGTCTCAACGAGGTTCTTGACACGAATATTGTTATTGTACTTGTCTTTGTCAAACCTGTATTAATTAATTAATTAATTAATTAATTAATTAATTAATTAATAATACTAGTAATTCAGCAATATTTCTGATTCGATTTTGTCAGTGATTATTATTACCTTTGTGGTCGCATGAATTTTGGGATTGTGGATTTTGTCTGCACTCTGCGCAGTCATGCATGTTTATACTATATTGAATTTGTTTTTCAGTAATGGTGAACTTCATCTCTGGGGGCTTTATCTTTCGACTTTTCAGCAATTTGAATGGTATGGAGTAACGAATTTCTGAATTTTCTTGCAGAAACCTCTGTTGCTGTAGATTAGTAAGGGCGTAATCTGGGTTTGTGGTGGAAATAAAGGATACCCAACCTGTACTTGATATTACGTTTCCACTAATCATTTTGCTGAAACTTTATCGAATCCATTTTGCTGAGCCTTCCCTTTTCTTGGGGACTCTTAGCATTTCATATATAAAGAAGTGGGCCTTTTGGTATCATCATCATAGTGTTGTTAAAGCGTTCTGGAATCAGAAAAAGGTTGTGGTTGTGCCTTTCCTTTTGGTTGGTATAGAAAAGACAACGGCATCACTCTGTTCTTTTGTCTCCTTTAAAATATTCATTTGAGCTTGGTATTCTCTTTAGAAAAAAGAAAAATAGACGACCTTTCGGAGCACAGTTTTTGGGTATGATTTTGAAATTTGCTTTTACCGTGTAGATATTTTTCGATGTGTGCAGATTTTAGGCGATTCCTCAGTTACGAGATCTTGCTTTCATGGACTCGAAGAAACTTTGGTTGAAACTTGGAATAGTCACAAGAACAAGTGACAGAATTCTGAAGAAAAAGTAGGTTGGCTTGGGAGTAAGAGATGTCTTCCAGATCAACTACGAACAAGACCAACTGTTCCAGGAGTAGCTCTGCTAGGTCCAGGCGCGGGGCTAGGCTTGTGGCTCAGACCCCAATTGATGCTAAACTCCATGTGGATTTTGAAGAATCTGAAAGACAATTTGATTATTCTACTTCAGTTAATATTTCTAGCTCCACCAGCAATGTCACTTCTTCAACTGTATCTGCTTATCTGCAGAAAATGCAAAGAGGAAGTCTTATTCAGCCTTTTGGTTGTATGATTGCCATTGACGAAGAGAACTTTGCTGTATTAGCTTACAGTGAAAACGCACCAGAAATGTTGGACTTGTCATCTCATGCAGTTCCAAACATTGAGCAAAAAGAAGCTCTGACTTTTGGTACTGATATCCGGACACTGTTTAAATCTTCAGGCTCTGCTGCACTGCAAAAAGCAGCCAATTTTGACGAAGTAAGTTTGCTTAATCCAATTCTGGTTCACTGTAGAAGTTCTGGTAAGCCCTTTTATGCAATTTTACACAGGATTGATGTTGGATTAGTTATAGACTTAGAACCTGTAAATCCTGCTGATATCCCTGTGACAGCTGCCGGAGCTTTAAAGTCATACAAACTAGCTGCCAAAGCCATATCGAAATTACAATCTTTACCTAGTGGGAATATATCATTGTTGTGTGATGTTTTAGTCAAAGAAGTGAGTGATCTGACTGGTTATGATCGGGTTATGGTCTATAAATTTCATGAGGACGAGCATGGAGAAGTTGTTGCTGAGTCCCGTAGGTCTGACCTGGAACCTTATCTTGGCTTGCATTACCCTGCAACTGATATACCACAAGCTTCTAGATTTCTGTTCATGAAAAATAAGGTTCGGATGATATGTGATTGTTCTGTTGCACCTGTTAAAGTAATTCAAGACAAGAGATTGCCTCAACCACTGAGTCTTTGTGGATCTACTCTAAGGGCTCCTCACGGGTGTCACGCACTTTATATGGCAAACATGGGAACAAGTGCATCTTTGGCTGTGTCTGTGACTATCAATGAGGAAGATGATCAAATGAATAGCAATCAACAGAAGGTAAGGAAATTATGGGGCCTGGTGGTTTGCCATCATACAAGTCCTAGGTTTGTTCCATTTCCGTTGAGGTATGCATGTGAATTCTTGGTTCAAGTTTTCAGTGTTCAGATCAATAAGGAAGTGGAGTTGGCAGCTCAGCTGAGGGAGAAACAAATTTTGCGGACTCAAACACTACTCTGTGATATGTTACTAAGAGATATGCCATTAGGAATGGTTACTCAATCACCAAATGTAATGGATCTTGTTCAGTGCGATGGAGCTGCTCTTTACTTTCAAAATAAATTTTGGTTGTTTGGTGTCACCCCTACAGAAGCACAGATTAAAGACATAGCTGAATGGCTACTTGAGTATCATGGTCGAAGTACTGGGTTAAGCACTGATAGCCTTATGGAAGCTGGTTACCTAGGTGCTTCTGTCCTTGGGAATGCAGTGTGTGGAATGGCTGCCATAAAAATTACTTCCAAGGATTTTCTCTTTTGGTTCCGGTCTCACACTGCAAAGGAGATTAAATGGGGTGGAGAAAAGCATGACCCTGGTGACAAAGATGATGGAAGGAAAATGCACCCAAGGTCATCATTCAAGGCTTTTCTGGAGGTGGTTAAGAGGCGTAGTCTCCCTTGGGAGGACGTTGAAATGGATGCGATACATTCCTTGCAGTTGATATTAAGAGGATCCTTGCAGGATCAGGTTGTTGATAATTCCAAAATAGTTGTGAGTGATCCTGCTGTAGATAAGAGCATAAAGAGGGTGGAAGAACTGCGTATTGTGACAAATGAGATGGTTCGCCTCATCGAGACAGCATCGATTCCCATTTTTGCTGTTGATGTATCTGGAGATATAAATGGGTGGAACGTAAAAATGACAGAACTTACTGGTCTGACTTTACCGAAAGCAATTGGTATGCCCTTGCTTGATCTCATTGCAGATGATTCAGTTAACAGAGTTAGCAGCATGCTTTCCCTGGCTTTTCAAGGTGAGACTATCTCCAAACTTTTTTTATCTAATTAGTTTCTTATTAATTTCTTTGAAACAGCAACCTGTTCGAGAGAGTATTTTAGGTTTGTGTAGCACAAAATTATTGCTGAGATAGTTTCTATGATACTTTAATAATATTCAGTTATTATACTTCGTGTCATTTTGTAAAACAGCTATGGTTTGATGACTTCTCAATGTGTTTTTGTGCCCTATGGTTGTCACTGTGCAATTTTAATCTTCTTTGGATTCTTAGAAAGAGAAAACTGAAGAAGTATAGATGGGAGGAAACTTGGCACATTATTCTTTTGTCTGTTGTCTTGTCTACCTTTGGTAGATAAAATTTTGCTAAATGCTACAAGAACTTCATCTGTTTTTCATTTATCAATTGGATACCATAAATTGCAGTAATTTTATTTTATTTTATTTTAAATTTTATTTTTCTGCTGGGCATAAGAAGACAAGTGGGGAACTGTTCAAGTTTACTCCTCGTTTTCCAGTTAAACTATATTTGAAAATGGAACAACAATATCAAGTTATTGAAGTCTAGCAAGGGAGGAAAAGGAGACAAAAGTGCAGTAAGATGGATTGAATGATGGATATTTTTGCGTAGGAATGGTTTATTAAGGTGCAGTCCAATTATTTCTAATTTACAGAGGGAAAGAAAAAATAAAGTTCGTGAAGCAGAGTACACATGGCAAGAGAACATAAAGATATTGAACTCTGCATTTTCCAAACAAGTGCTTTTAAATGGTTCAGCCTTTTGCTTCAATTAAAAACCTAGTTTTGTGGTTATTTTCATGTTGGGAAATAAAATAGACTAAAACTTTACATGTTGCAGTTCCAGTCCCTTCAGTAAGCATATGTCACTTTTAAGAGCTAGAACAGCAATCTTTTCTGACACTTATTCTCTATTTTTAATAGGAAAAAGGATGTTTCTTTCTTGATACTCTCTTTACTGCTTTTCTTTTAATGGACATTACTGTAACTTGACATTCTAATGACAGGCAAAGAAGAAAGAAATGTTGAAATCAAGCTTAAAACATTTCGTCCCTGGGAAAACAAGGGTCCTATAATTCTTGTTACAAATGCCTGTTGTAGTCGAGATGTAAAGGAGAACATTGTTGGAGTTTGCTTTGTTGGGCAAGATATTACCAGACAAAAATTGATTATGGATAACTACACCCGAATCCAAGGTGATTATGTTGGAATTATGAGGAACCCATCTGCACTTATTCCCCCAATCTTCATGATGGATGACCAGGGTAGATGCTTGGAGTGGAATGATGCAATGCAGAATTTATCTGGTTTGAAAAGGGAAGAAGCTGTAGATCAAATGCTTGTTGGGGAGGTCTTTACAGTTGGTAACTTTGGCTGCCGGGTCAAAGATCAAGACACACTGACTAAGCTCAGGATTCTAGTGAATCGAGTAATTGCGGGCGAGGATGCAGAGAAATTTTTATTCGGCTTCTTCGATAAACATGGTAAATTTGTTGAAACCTTACTTTCTGCTAACAGGAGGACAGATGCTGATGGTAGGATCTCTGGAGTTTTGTGTTTTTTGCATGTTGCAAGTCCTGAACTTCAATATGCAATGAAGGCACAAAGAAACTCTGAACAAGCTGCTGCAAATACCATGACGAAGTTAGCTTACATTCGTCATGAGATTAAAAATCCTATGCATGGAATAAAGTTTGTCAACGACCTAATGAAATCTTCTGACTTGAACAAAGAACAAAGACAGCTGTTGAAGACAAACACACTCTGTGTAGAACAGTTATCCAAGATTGTTGGTGACTCCGATATTGAGAGTATTGAGGAATGGTATGAGTTATTAATTTTGATCTATTGTTATTCATCTATGATTCATTATGATATTTCAGAAAGTGTAACTGCCATAAACTTACTGTTTAAACTTGGCATAATAAATTATGCATGTAAACAAGAGTCTAAGATGTTCATCACTTTTTTTTTTTTCCCTGTTTTTGTTTTTGTTTTGTTTTTTTTTTTTTTTTTGTTTGTTTTTTTGTTTTTTTTTTTTTTTTGTTTTGTTTTATGCATCCTAGTGCTGTTAAGGTTCTTAAGCAAAGAAAAAAAAAAAGTTGATTTTGGCTTGTGCTGGATCTCAAAACAGAAATTTCATCACTAGATTTCTAAGAGAAATGAGTGAAAAGTAGGAAGACCTGTGCTGACTACTTTATAGATTGATTGCTAAGATTGGAAGATCCAAGAAAGAAAACATGTATACCTTCTAAGAGGAAAATTATTGTTCTTTTTTATATTGAAGTAGGAATGTGAATGGCATCCCTCACTTTCTCTGCGCCAGATTCATGATGGCTTTACTTTGTGAATGATTCACAATACCTGAGATTCCCTTGAAGAGCAGTGCAGTCCTTTTTATCTGAAAGGAAGAATGAAGTTTGTTTGACAATCAGTTCAATGTGGAGTGTATGCTATTACTTAGGTTTCTTCCTTTGTGAAGCATGTTAGTTTCTTTAAAGTTTCAAATGCCAGGTTCCCATGTTGGCAGTTTATTTGGTTACAGGATTATATTTTTCCTCATCTAATTATCTTTTTAAGGTACTCAAAATTGGAAAGCTTGTCATTTGTGATAATACATTAATAACAAATATGAGTTGGTGGCATAGGGACATCTTTGCAATTGAAAGATTAGTTCCTGATTGCTATGCCTAGAATTTAGTAATGCTTGGCAACAGAGAAGATATGAATCCAGTTGTATGCCTGCCATTGTTCTTGCTCTCAAGTATTATTTAGGAATGTAATGCAAGTTCTCCACTGAACAATTTTACATTCTATTTTGTATTTTTGTGTTGAGTAATTGACAAAATGAGTCCCAAAACTATTTATTTTTTGTTTTAACTTGATTCTAATATTCCTTTTCAATCCTGAATGTCTCTAAATTAATAGTCTTAACCACCACTTTCAAGGCGGGTCCAGCATATACATGCACATGTGCCTTACATGAGCAACGTATGAAGGGGAAAATTGTCAATTCATAACTCTTCTTCATCTCTTCCCTCTTTTACCACCCTTTAATACCATTCACGCCACGATCATCTCTCCTCTCACATTTCAACAGCCGGCCACCCTATTCTGCCTTTTACCACCACCATAATATACCATTTCAAACTTAAATTTCTTTATTACAATCCAAAATGCCAATTTTGTAATGACATTTTTACTCATTCTTCATTTCACATTTTATATTGTTGTTTGATGTAAAGAAAGTGTATCTTGTTGAACACCAGGGTACCCAATGAAATATTTGCATAGTCATGTTTTACTCTTGATCCTTTTGAACTCCTTTTTCAGCTACATGGACATGAACTCTGTTGAATTCAATCTTGGCGAAGCTCTTAAGGTGATAGTTAATCAAGTCATGACATTGAGTCATGGGCGCCAAGTTGAAGTTATGTGCGATTTACCTGCAGAGGTATCATCCATGTATCTATTTGGTGACACCTTGAGGCTTCAGCAAGTCCTGTCAGATGTTCTTGCAACTGCCATCCTGTTCACTCCTGCATTTGAAGGATCATCAGTTCTTTTCAAGGTTATTCCAAGAAAGGAGTGTATTGGGACAAAAGTTCATGTCGTTCATATTGAGTTTAGGTATTTTTTTTTTTTATCTTTCTTCTTCTACTTTCTATATATTTATTTTACTTTCTTTTTGGTGCTTTTTTTTTTTTTGGGGGGGGTGGGGTGTGTGGGGGGTTTGTGGGTAGGTGGATGGAGTGTGGAACAGGATTTGTATGTTCCGTTTATTTGAAAATAAAAAGGAACCTGATGACTGATCTAAAGATACTATGAATCTCATTATTAGGCTAAATTATTGAATTAAGATACTATGAATTGCCTTGAAATGAAAGACAATTCTGAACCCGCTTTGTCTATGAACAAGGAAGCTATAAGTAATTAACTATGAATCTCATGGAGAGTTCGATCCTGGCTTAATATGAACGCTGGCGGCATGCTTAACGCAAGCAAGTCAGACGAGAAGTGGTGTTTCCAGTGGTGGATGGTGAGTAATGCGTAAAAACCTGCCCTTGGGAGGGGAGCAACAGATGGAAACAACTGCTAATACCCTGTAGGCTGAGGAACAAAGGAGGAATCTGCCCGAGGAGGGGCGAAGCAGCTTGAGCGTAAGCGAGAGGGGCGAAAAGTATGATTAGCTAGTTGGGGAGGCAATAGCTTACCAATTTGATGATCAGTAGCTGTTCTTTTCGGATGATCAGCCATCAATGGGAGTTGTGGTTCTGGTTTAATCTAATTAAAGAAAGATATCAACTTTCATCGTTTAGAACTTACATCACATGCCACTTTTTGGGAAGATAATCTGAAATAGTTTTGTGGGTCTTGCTTGTCTACCTATTTCAGTGATATTGAAATGAGTAACAACAAAGGAGGTTAAAAAACAGAAAATCCATATCTGCGGACAGATTAACAAGTGAAAAAGCAATTTACTGGCATGGATTGAATGCCTGTTTGTGCTTTGTGAAATACAGAGATTGCTGGAGTAATTTATGTGTAAATTTATTGTGACTGATATTTTAATGCTGCAAATTGTCATGCATCTAAATTTTTTACTTTTGTTTCAATCTTAAACTTACGTTCACTGCTTCATTTGAACTCTTCGTCAATTGATATGCTCAAAAGATGTGTATCCAGAAACCTTTAGGTTCTTGTAGGTGGGAAATAAATTGTCTCTGTTTTGTATTAATATATGCTTTTATACAGTCAATGAACTTCTAGATGATATTCTATAAACAAATAAACTCTGATGGTTAATAGAAAACTTGAAACTAACTCCTGTCTCTCAAAATAAACCTTTTGTATCTTATAAACTGTCTTCGCTGAGAAAATCCTTGAGACGTTTTGCTTATTGAGGCAAATTGTTAAATGCATGTATGTTCAATTTTATACAATTTGACAGTTGCACATACAATAGGAATGTTTATAAGTCTCACTAATTTGTTCTGTACCAACCAGTATATGTTTATCTATACCTATGTACATTGGGAGCTTCAACATAAAGTTTGGAGGGGCCAAATCAAATACTCAAGAGTACACATGCAATACGATACTTTATTCTTTTAATAGATGAAAGGATGACTACTTTCAAATACTATTTAGAGGCCTTTCAATGTTTCTAGTGGTAATGTAAATTCCTACATGTAGTTGATATTCTTTAAAGAAAAGTAAATGTTTTCTCAACCGCAAATAATTATAACAAAATTTTGTGGCGGGGCTAATATTTACAAATTTATACATGTATATAATTTTCTTTCCTTTGTAAGGGCTGTGACCCAACAAACACCCCCCCACCCCCCTTGTGTACATGAAGCTCCACCATTGCCTAGATAGATCTTAATTAGAATCGAAATTTAGCATGTTTGTGCAGGATAGTGTTTCAAACAAATGAAGCTCCTAAAGGCTTGCGTTTTTCTCTCTTCTTGAAGGAAAGATTCTGCAGTTCAATTTTCTAATGTTTCTAATACAGATGTTTTCATAAGATATAATGATAAGAATTTGATAGTGTTTCAAACAAACAAGCTCCTAAAGGCTTGCCTTTTTCTCTTCTTGAAGGAAAGATTCAGGAGTTCAATTTTCTAATACAGATATTTTCATAAGTTATAATGATAAGCATTTGAATAGTTGTCATGAGGGTGGTAGTCCTTTCCTTATTTTAAGATGTAAGACTTCTACTGAATTCTTAATGATAGATAAAAGAAAAAAGAATACAACAATTAGATATACTTGAACACATTAATTGATAACATCATAACTGGTGGATGTGTTTGATTGGTTCGGAAAATTTTGTTGTCTTGTGACTCCTTTCCGGGAAACTGCACTTTTTATTAGAAGTTATAAGATAATGTTTGGGAAGCCTCTGCCAATGCTCAGACTGGCGGTCTTTTGGTGCTTTTGGGTAGAGAAGCTCTTTTTAAAGAGAAACACAAATGCATCCCTACCTCCCAGCATTATTGTTTATGACAGTCAATTGTATATTAGCTTATTAGAAACTGAGATTTTCTCTCTGGCTGCTTCAATTGATCACCCACTATTTGATTAGGGGAAGCTTATTTTTAAGAAAAATATTTAAGGAAATTTAAATTTTTTGTTCTGGACTTAGTATTAAGTATCTCATATTGATGAAAAAGAATGAATGCATCAAATAGATTTGATAAGGTAGGTTTGGCCTATAAATGGTTCATGCAAGTAGTGTTGTGGTTTCTATACAGTTTGAAGGCATATTGGGCATAAGAATTGGAGTCTGTGATGCAAGAGCAATACACAACATTTTATATAATAATGATTCTAAAAATAAACTAATTTGTAAAGAAAGAGAAAACCCCCCCCTCCTCCACCCTCCTTGGTTTCTTTTTTCTTTTTGAGGAAAAGAAAAACTTCTTGATTATTTTACTCAAAACTATCAATTAACTATGTATGGTTCAGTATAAATTAACTACTACAGCGACTACCAAGCCTTAGTCCCAAGAAATTAACTGCTACCTGTGGTCAAGAATACAAGTCTTTTTAGAGGGTTGATGGGTGATAAAAAAATATAAATCTTTTACAACTTTCAATAACCATTTGTTGATGGGCTCATTGGCGGTTAGATGCTTGCCTAGTTTATGGAAGGAAGATAACTTTAGGTATCATTGCAATGTGAAAGAGTGAGTTGTCGTTTCTGAACCTATTCCCTGTTGACGTTTGAGCTGTTCTCGTATTGCCTTAACCTCTTTTGTCTTAACCTGATACTCTCCCGTAGACCTCATTATTTGTTCCTTATGGTGTTGGATAAGATACCTGATTTGTTTGTCACAACAAGCTGACTACATCATTTGAGGATGTCTATCTGAGGTTAGCGATAACTTCATGATTAGAATGTCTAGTTGAATTGAGAAGAGATTTGTCTTTCTTGCCACAGTGAACTTATATTATCTTTCCTGAGATTCACAGGATAGTTTTTGAGAAGATCAAGGTGGATTGAGGAAAAGGACTCATTTAGCAAACCCTTTAAAACTTGAGTAAAAATTTTCTCTGCTTTCCATGTTATTGGTTGACAAAAAGTTGAGCGAACTCGCTAGATTACTTTGACTTTTAATGATCACTCATAGTAATTTATGAACTAGGATTTACCATTGATACTTGGAGAGAAAGGTAGTTTAAAAAGTTCATGAAGAAACTGGAGATTCTAATTTGTCTGGAGTGACTTCCTCTGTGCATTATCCTGAATAGTTTCTGTTTTATGTGCATAGGGAGATTACTGCTTTTGACTCCTAAGTATTTTTCTCAAAATCAGTTTGAATTAAATAATCACCGCCATTCACCCCAATCCCTGTCAGTTTGCGGTACATGAGAAGTCCTTCCTTTGGATGAACAACACATGTTTTACTACTGTGAGATCTATATCGACTTCTGTTTCGTGTTTTACAACTGTGAGATCCAGATTGTATTACATTGATCTGTTCCTTTGTTATGCTATTTTAGAAGGATGTCTGAATGCTCATGCTTTGGTCAAATACTTTCATCTGTCATGAGTACTTTATTAAAATTTTGACTCTAAACGGACATAAATACACATTAACTATTCATTTCATGACAGAATAACTCATCCTGCCCCTGGGATTCCTGAAGAGTTAATTCAAGAGATGTTCTACCATGGTCATAGTGTATCAAGAGAAGGTCTTGGCCTATACATCAGCCAAAAGCTTGTTAAGATTATGAATGGTACAGTGCAATACCTCAGGGAGGCTGAAAGATCATCCTTCATTTTATTAGTGGAATTTCCAATGGTAAACCAGATCAATCATGGATAAGCCAAGTGGTGATACTATTATATAGAGGAGGAGCCTCTTGTTCACTCCTGCTTCAGAAATCGAGTGGGAGGCCTTGTAGCAGTACGATAGCCCGGCATTGCTTGGGATGGAAAACGAAAAATGATCCTTTTCAGATCAGTGGATACCGGATTCTTCATGTTCAGTCATACACCGGGTTCCTTTCTGATCTGAGATGATCAGGATCTGTGTTGGTCTGCTGATATGATGATTGCAATTCATCTCACCAACGCAATGGTGCCCAGAGGCGTGTGGTTACTGGTCTTTGTGAGGCCGAATTGAACTCTCTGCACACTAGCAAATCCAGGTTCATCAACCAAAACCAGGTTATACTCGAGCTCACTTGGTATCTAAAGCTGCACAGTAATTTATTTTTTCATCTTTCATTAGAACTAAATAAAACTCCCTCCTGGCCTCATCTATTTTCGGCAAGTTTCATATAGATTAAGGCCTTGGGAACTACTTTCCCTCTCGAAGGAGATTCTGTACTGACCATAAATGGAATATATGTTACATACTAGCAGAGAGAGAGAGAGAGAGACCTTCAAATGAATTACTTCATCCATTCAAATTTTCAATTGTTTTGTTCAAAATGAACAGAAAAAAGGAACCTTAAATTTTAGATAAATGGATTGACAATATTTGATATACTTTTGTTCTCCAACTCTGTAACATCACAAGCATTATATTCCAGCTGCTGAACCTCCAGTTCTGACATGTCTGATTTGCTCCATTCCTTCTACAGTCATAGGTTTGTTTGAATTTTTTATTTTTTTAATTTTTTATGTGATCGTTTGTATTCTCTTGGAGTTTCTTCTCATATGTGTATAAATAGAGGAGTGAAAGAAAACATTCTTACTGATATAAAAGTTTTGAGCTCTACTATAGCAACCCAAGTTTTCTATTTCCAACGTAATGTTCGGATTTTGTGCTTCTTGGAGGGTCTGAATCCGGTTCTCCTTTCTACTATCATGGCTGCTATTGCTTCCTGTTAGCATCTGATAAGCCTTTGCTCACAAAAATCTCACCAGATTCTGTGCATTTCCGCTGCAGCGTCAAAGCATAAACGGAACTAGAACTCTAATTTTGAAGACTGTTAATGTTTAAAATAGTTATAGGGAAAAAATGTTAAAAGACAATGTCCTGATAGCGAACACTTCCGACCCCCTTGGTACTTGTATAAGGGGTCAGGTCTCTATAATTATTATTTTCTCTATTTTTTTTCGCTTATTATTTTATGAATATTTATATTATTTTTTTTACCAATGTTGGTATATTTGTATTTTCTTCCAAAAGTGATAATGCATGTATATTCGACATAGCCCTTTTAGGCATTTTTTAAAAAAATCCAATAATGTTATTTTCTTCGGTCTTTTTATTTGTCACATTTTGGACATCACACAGGTTTTTTATTTATCATATTTCGGACGTCACACAAATTAAGGAAATACAGAATTAGAGAAATTCTTTGTGCACATAGACTAAACTACTTTTAATATCAATCTATCACCTAATTTATTGACATTGAAAATTTTAAAATTTAATTTAGATACTTGTGTGGAATGATGAATGACGGATGGAAGGGATATTTGAATATGGTAAAAATTATTGATAAGGGATAATTACACTTTCTCAAGATATAAGGATTGAGAAGAGGTTGACATGATTGAAAGGATATAATGATAAGATTTTGGTTAAAATTGTATTTTTTTCAACGTGACAAGAAAAAAAAATACGAAACCTTAACATTTTACAATGTAACAAGTAAAAAAATGGGTGAGTTTTTTAAACACAACCAAACTAGTTAAAAACCAAACTTCTGACATACCTGAAAGAACTGATCTTGGCTTTTAGAATTCTGCTCTAGGCTTCTCTTCTTCATTTCTGAGTCAGTCTGGTATTCTTTCTATTTTTTTTTTTTTTTTTTTTGCTCGGTAAAGGCTTAGCCATATATATTATCATCAACAACTAAACCATTATACAAAAGAGGCCCAGTTCCTCTTTGATCACAAATAGCTTCAGGAGGCAACTGAACGGGTGGGATAAACCCACAAGCGTGTACATGAGAGATAGTCCATCTAGCTAAGTTGTTGGCTTGAGTATTACAATTCCTAAAAACATTGCGGAATCTTCAGTTAGGATGAAAGTTACTGAGGGTTCGCACCTCATTGACAGGGCTAGAAATTCTCCTCTTTACAACAGAGTCATCACCCAATAGAGCAGCAGAGACATCAATAGAATCTCCTTTCACAATAACGAAATCGAATTTCATATCCATGCTCAACCTTAGTGCTTGGATAGCAGCTCTGGTTTCTTATACAAATGGTTAGTGTCACCAAAGTGGCCTATCCAAGCACCAAGAATTTCACCTTTATGATTTCTGGCCAAGTAGGCAGCAGATAAAGGGGGTATGTCTAGGATCCGAAGGTCCTCTTAGATGCGGATGCTTGAGTTCCTTCCCACTTTGAAGTTGTTCCTTTCAAAAGGCTTTGATGGCATTTGACAATGCCATTCCATATCTAGGGGCCCTTGCTGAGAAAACAGTCAAGAAAACGACCTTCTTGAGAGCGGACTTTTGATTTCCATCCTGATAGTTTGTCTTTAAGCTTATCCACAATATCATGAAAAGCCTTCGCTTGAGACTTCCCTTTAGAAAGGTAAGCCTAGGTACTTGCCCTTATGATCGCATTCAGTGACTTGTAGAATCTCCAAGATATCCTTTTTTGTTGGATTGGGAACATTTTTGCTAAAGTGCACTGATGATTTGTCAAAATTTACCAATTGGCCAGAAGTTTTATAGAATGTATCCAACAGTTTTTATCTTCCTGTACTTCCTTCACAGTTGCTCGAAAGTATAGAGCCAGATCGTCCGCATAGAGAAAATGGGTGATAGATAGGCTTGTTCTAGAGATCTTGATGCCTGCAGCTTTCCCTCAATTTCAGCTTTGAGTATAACTCTCGATAGTAGATCAATGAGAATTGTGAAGAGAGAAGGCGATGAAGGGTCCCCTTGGCTAAATGGTAGCCATTTAAAAGGATGGAGAAATTCGCAGACGGGATACATTCTGTGATAAGTTTCGCTACCTCATTGTCCACAACATGAAAGTTGAGTATAGTGCCAAGAACATCCCCTTCAACCCGATTAAAAGCTTTTTCCAAGTCCACCTTGAAAGCGAAGAAACCAATTTTGCCCTTTTTTGATTGAGGTAGTGCATTATCTCATGGTTAACAATTGTATTATCTGTAATATACCGGTTGGGAACAAAGGCAGATTGTTCTGAGGAAATCATCCTTGGGAGCAGAGGCTTCAAATGTGCAGTTAGGATCTTGATGATTATTTTAAAAGCCACGTTACAGGGAGAGATTGCCCGATAATTATGTTGTACTCTACTGGCACTCTCATTTCTTGGGATGAGAGTGATGAAGGCATGGTTCCATACCTGGGGAGATGGCTATTATTAAAGAAATGTTGCACTGTAGCAATGACCTCCTTGCCAATTAAGTTCTAATATTTTTTTTAGAAATTTGGGTTCATGCCATCCACCGGGCCGGGGCTCTTATATGAATTCATAGAGAAGAGCATTTTCTTAATTTCCTCATCAGTGGGGATTGCTTCGATGGTCTCGTTCTCCAAATCTATAACACAAAGATAAAAAAGATTAGCCAAGTTTTCAATGCCAGAGTGATTGGAAGATGTGAAAAGCTCTTTATAAAACTGTAGAAATTCCGCTCCAATGATATGCCAGTCATTAGTCCAGCCAACAGAGTTCGTGTGAAAGTAATCAATGCCATTATATCTCCGGTTTGCTACTCCGGTTCGTGTGTTTGCATCTCCATCTTCCTCCATCTTGCTTTAGCTTTGCTCTCCCAAGGATCTCTTCCTTTTTTAGCAATTCCTCTAGTTCCTGTTGGAGATGATCTTTCTCTACCAAGATTTTCGGGTGCCTGTGTAGTGGTTTGACAGTGATCAATTTGTTGTTTGATATCTTTAATCCTATCTTGAATTCTGCCAACAATATTTCGGTACCCAGATTTCATACCTTCTTGGTATTGCAAAGGTTGGTTGTCAAACCTACCATGGGGGAGGTGTCAGCAGTTTGTAACCATGCTTCCTCTATAATGTTTGCAGCATTAGGGTCTCTAGTCCACATATTTTTTAATTTAAAGGGCTTTGGACCATTGTACTGTTGAGGACTTGTGTTGAGGAGGATTGGCTCGTGGTCCAACTGTATAGCAGTGAGGTGCAAAATAGATACTTTGGGGAAGCGCAGCCTATAGTCCCTATCAACCATTCATCTATCAAGTCGTTCCTGAATATTTGCCTCTCTGGCTCTTCGGTTATTCCCAGTGAAGATAAACCTAGAGAAACCTAAGTCAACTAAGTCATTGTCATCAATCAATTTGTTGAAGCTTCCGGAGCTAAAAGTGGCGAAGGGTTGCCCCTCCAGTTTATCAGATTGAGAAATGATGTTGTTAAAATCGCCAATTGTTAAACAAGGGCCAGAAAAAGCAGAAGCAATGTCCTTTAACATATCCCAGAAAGCATGTTTAAGAGTAGGAGTAGTGGGAGCACACACACACCTGTCAGTTGCCAAGGGCGACCGTTCTGTCGGACTTGTAGTGGTGAAAATTAGTGGTGTCTCGATTTTTTTCCCTACTTATTTCCATTACTGCTTTTCTGATTATCTATGTTTACTATGTCTATATCCAATCTCGGAAGTGGTATGGGGATGTGTCGCTTAATTGTGGGTGGTGGTTCAGAGATGTCGTTAGCCCTCATCGATGGCCTAAAAGCTTTGGCCGGCTCAAGAGCACCCATACTGTCTTGGGGAGGTTCGGGACAGCTGAACTTAGTGTGGCTCATGAGACCATAAAAATAGCAAGAATCTGAGAGTCGCTCATATTTAAATTGGATCCAGCTCCTTTCCCGTTGGCACCTATTTGTGAAGAACCCAGGAAGGAGGGGCTTTGTTATATCTATTTCAATGGGGATGCAGATAAATCCGCCAATCTTGAGTCTTCCATTTGTAGAGCATTCGCATGAGATAAAGGTTCTAGTTGTTTCCCAATTTTTTGTGCATTTTATTTATTCATGAGGTCCAAAGGTAGATTATGCACCTGGATTGAAAACGGGGAGGCGGGGAAATATCAGCTCGTCAATAGTGAGGTCTGGGCTCCATTTCTTCAAGATTATTATTAAGGATTTTTTTACTGACCAAGGACTGTCTTTGAGAATATCTTCCATCTTCTTTACAGTATTGAAGGAGCACAAAAGGGTAGAGTTATCCAACATAGTAAATGCCTCAGGATTTTCACATTTCCAAACAGCTGCCGAAGTGGCCTTTAATGCCTTTGCATTTATCCTCTTGTCGGTTAGAACATATGCCACAAGAGTAGGTTGGATGGTGGAGTGAATATTTGCGGTGGCTGGCAAGTTGGATATCATGTGGGTCAAAAGAATTTCCTTTGTCCATGGTGGTTAGTGGGAAAGGAGGAAAACAGAGAAGAGAAAGGGGGAGGAGATCTGTAAGAGTACAGAGACACAGGGAAGATAGAAGGTGCAGTATAGAGTTTTCTAGAGAGAAGGGGGAGTCTCTTGAGTTGTTTCGGATGGAGACAGTGGTATTCAGGTGCACACTCAGGGCACTCTTTAATTGTCGTCAAGACACGCGGGTGAAATGCATGCATGCACATAAAGTGGACAGCAAGAAGGTTAAGCGTAAAAGTGCAAGCAGTGCACTAGCTAAGCTTAAACATTTCTAGCATTGGTCCTGAGATTTTGGATTTCTCTTCTCATTGCCGCTGTTTCTTCCTGTATCGCAGAAAGAGAGCCATATGAAATCTCTCTCCAAGCTAGTGACTGACCTAGAATTGAAAGGCTGAGGACTGAACTGTACTAAAAATTTTAACAGCATTTCGTCTATATAATGAATACTTTCAAGCACAAAGGTTGATAAAAAAATTTTAAATTTAATAAAATAATTATATATCAATCATCTTCAACGTTCTATAACTAATAAGAAATATTCACAAATAAATAGCAAAAGAATAGGTATTCCCATTAGTAACGAAGATTGATAACTCATACAATAATTTGTACTGAGAACAATTGCAGTCAATTTTCGGAAAAAGAAAACCATCTTGATAAAGATAAGAATGTCATGTTTGGGGAGGACAAGTTGGTTTGAGGACCCGATCCCCTAGGCTTGCTCTAGAGGAAAAGAATTCAATCAAAAAACAAATCAGCTAAAACAAAGCGATTTGGCATTGAGTAGTCGAGAGCAAGTGGATTCTCCTCCGTTAGGAGACATTATTGAGTAGAGTGCTTGGTAACTATATAGCAATACTCAAGAAAGGACTGGATCGGGGAATTTTTCTCAGTTAAGGTTTGAAAAAATTCTATCGAGCCAATTTCCACACATAGAAGATAAAAAAAACCTACCATATCTTTTATTCCGTTCTTGAAAGCGAATTGGTGTCTTTTGATTAGCTGTCACAATAAAAGAGGAAATTAACAGAGAAATTTAGTAAGCGTGATCAAGAAATTATTGAATGATTATCCACCACTCATGAGACAAATAATTCTGTCAGAGTCGAAGATACAAATACAAAAAATGTTGTGAACCAATTGAGTACGATAAAAAAACGATCTTCAATATGAGTTGCAAAACTAAATCTATTTGATTAATATAGAAGAGAAATTGGTAAATCATGACCATGAAGTATTTACGATTTTCATTTTTTAACTATAAATTTTTTAGCAGTTTATATCCATAAAGTTTTTACGAGTTGTACAAAATAACAATTAATGAATATCATGGCAGATTCTAGTTACTTTTCACACGTGACTATCATATGTTGCCGTTGTAAGAGTATCAATTGATCACTCACTAAGAAATAAACCCTTAGAGTACTAGCTAAGGTAGGTTGAAGAACTCTAGAACCCACAAGGGAATTCTCGCAATTCAAATTATCATTTAATCAAATTCTATTTACAAATGAGGCAGAATGGGGTATGTATAGGCTAACAAAACTTTAGGATTTAAATCCTACTTTGACTAATCTTAGGGCCTTAAAAGACCATTTATTAATTAAAAGGTGAAATTGGATTAAACACTCAAAAGTCGGGTCAACCATTGCATTTGACCAAAACTAGTCAAAACCTTATTGCCAGAAGGTAGGGGTTGCCGCGACCGATAGATAAGGCATCCAACAAGATTTATTTTGGGCAAAAGCCTGCTGCGGTCGGTAGGTTGACCTGCCGCTCCTTTCTTTGCTTGTTTCGTCATCTATGACGGCCATAAGCTTTTAGTTTGATTCCGTTGAGCTTCTTATTACTTTAATGAGTCTTGAAAGTCTTGTAAACTCTTCTAAACCTTTGAATTGCCTCTGTAATTCCTCATTCAATGCTTTCATCCATGATATCTTCAACCCTCCAATGCAACTTGTTGCTACTCTAAAAAATATATGTTGACTCGAGGGTTAGTCATGTTTTGATGAATAACAAATCAAGTTAATCTAACAAAATATTTTTTGCTGAAAGACAGTAGTGAAACTAACGTGAGTTGAGCTAACAGATCAAGCTACTAACCTAAGCAGAAACAAATAAATTCGAGTTTGGAAGAGTTTTAACTAAAGAAACGAATCCGAATGCACTCTCTGGAAATAAAAAGGATACATTAAAGATTGGAGGATAAAGGAAAGAGAAGGGAAGTTTCCTAATTAATAAAGTATATTTTACTTTATGCTTTATACTTTTGTTTGTGGTCCATTATCCTTTGTTTTTAACATTTTCCTCTTTTGGTTAAACACAAAAGAACTCACAAAACAATTTGTCTTTTTGTAGAAAAATGCTGGAAGTCTCAAGAGGGAGAAAAAGTCATTACTACTCACTAGCATGTGGGCAAAGAAGGTGATTAATGAGGAAGCACTTGAAGAATGAGTATAAAACAAAGAGTTGAGCTAAAGTCTGAATACAAGACTCAAGCTAATCAAATGAGAAGAACAATTGTTTGTCTGAAAGATTTTGCGAGGATCAAAAGCACTTTACACGTGGAATTGTGCAATGGATGAGAAGTACCACCTTGGGGAACAAGTTTATACACTTGGCAATATTGTGGAGTAGTCCTCTATTTCCTTCCCTTTTTGGTTAAACATGGTACTACTAACTTTTTCTTGAGTGTGCAGATGAAGTAAAGATAGTAATAGGTTGTTGAGAAGGAAGCTGCAAAGAAAGAAGCCTTTATGAAACAACTCTGAGCATTAGGGCAATCCTATATATAGGTGAAGACCACATCTCTCTAAACTTGAAGAAATGAAGAAAATAAGCAGAAATATAGAGCAAGAAGAGAAAGAGAAGTCTTGTACAAAAAGAAAAGTCTTCTTTTCTCTCTCAGTCTTGAGCAATTTTCTATATGAGAGAAAGAGTTGTCTGGTATAGTGAGAGATGTTGAGCTGAAAAGTGTAGCTTAACATCTTCTTGATTCCGAGTTTACAATTTCCTTTAAAAAAAACTTGTGGAGTTTCTCTCATGGTGAGAGTGGTATATAGTTGCTAGATCTATTGTAAAACTAGAGGAGATAGTTTGCTAAATCTAATTGTAAAACTAGTAGATAGTTTGCTAGGCCTATTTAAAACTAGTATTGTTTGCTGAGCTATTGAAAATAGCTTGTAATGGTTTAATCTCGCCTTAGTAGAGACTGTCTAGTGGAAACCTTGAGATGAGAGTTCTCGAGGAAAGTGGATGTAGGTGTATTACTGAACCACTATAAAAATCCTTGTGCCTTCTTTATCTTTTGTTTATTTTGATTTTTCTTTGCTTATCTTATTTTGTTTTTTATGAGTTTCTAGTTTGCAAGAAGGATCATATTTGATTTTGCATTGAATCTGTTTTTGCATCTGTAAGCCGGGTTTACATTTGGTATTAGAGCAGTCTCTCTCAAGGATGAGTTTAACAGCTCGAGAGAGGATCCATGTCTAGCTTGAGTGACTTTTCTGAAGGACAATCGATAACATGTCCTCCATTTTTTTGTGGCAGTAATTATTCGTACTGGAATACAAGATGAGAAACTTCATTCAGTCTATAGATATTGAATGTTGGATGGTTATCATCAATGGTCCTTATGTTCCCAAGAAAATTATGAGCAGTGTTGAAAACTCTGAAGTTGAGTTTGATGACAGAGATTGGAAGAATGTTTTTGTTAATGCCAAAGCACTGTATATCCTTCATTGTTCACTTGATATGATTGAATACAATAAGGTGTTAGTTTGCAAATTGGCTAAAAAAGTCTGGGAAAAACTTGAGGCCACCTATGAAGGAACAAGTGAAATAAAAGAATCTAGGATTAATCTTCCGTGTCATGATTATGATATGTTTTTTATGAAACTTGATGAGGATATTTCTGAATTGGGTAGCAGGTTTGCAGAGATTGTTAATTAGTTGAAGGAACTTGGAAAACTTGTTGTAGAAGAAGAAATGGTCAAGAAGATTTTTAAGTCTTTATCTGAAAGATGGGAAGTTAAGACAACAGTTCTAAGTGATATAAAAGGCTTAACAAAGTTCACTTATGATGTAATTGGTTTTGTGCTGTCTCATGAGATAATCACTAACAAAGGAAAAATTCCCTTCACAAGAAAAAAGACAACTTTGAAAAAGAGATGTATCTTACAGCTAGAAATATGAAAAAGTTTTACAAATATGTCAGGATGTACTACGAAGGTACTGAACCTAAAGATGAATCTAAGAAAAAAAGAAAAGAAACAAAATATGTGTTATAAGTGTAAAAAACTAGAACACTGTAGATCACAACATGTTGAGTGGAAGAAAAAGAAGAAAGACAAAGCTATGGTGGTTGAATCTTGGAGTGGCTCTGAAATTAGCTCAAGTAATGAGGAAGAAGTTGAGAACCAGGAGACTGAAAGACATATGAAAAGGCTTTGATGGCAGTTGAAGATGCATGGAGTGGTAGTGAATCAAGCTTAAGTGAGGAAGAAGAAAAGAAGAGGTAGCTTCTCTAAACTTTTCTAATTATAAAAAGTTGCATGATGCTTTTGATGAACTATTTCTGGAATATAAAACCCTTGCGGATACATACACTCTTCAGAAAAAGGAACTTGAAAACACAATTTTTGAAGTTAAAGGTTTGAAATCACAAAAGTCTAAGAAACATGTGTTGAGGTCTTCTTTTTCAAATTCCAGTGAAGCTAATTCTGATATTCTTGTTTTGAAAACCTCATTGACATCTTATGAAGAAAAGAACAATATGTTGATGAAAGAAAATGTGAATTGAAAAATGAGATTGAAAAGCTTCCAAAGATTTTGCAAATTTTACAAAAAGAAAAGAAGACTTGGACAAACTTCTTGGAAATCACCGTCAAGCTAATGATAGAGCTGGTTTAGGTTTTAATGAATCTTCTTTTCAAACTAGCAATAAAATTTTGACTGAAAAATCTCTTGGTAAAGCTAAGGTAACCACTAAGTTTCTGAAACAGCTTATGGTCAAACTAAAGCTGCTAATCAGTTTGTGAAGACTTTTGATCAAGCTAAAGCTACCGCTCAGCTTATGCAACCTAATTTCCAAATAACTTTTCAAAATAATCATTGGGCTAGATTGAGATTTTCAAGTTCTTCAACTCTTCATTTTGCTAAATCTGGAAAGAAAGTTTTTCGTCAAAATGCTCATAAAAACTTGAGACCTCATTTCAATCAAGGGTATTACAAACCCTACTTTCAAAGAGGCTATTATGGCAAGAGTTTTCAAATCCTCATTTGCAAGCCATATTTTGAAGAAAGAAGTTTTCATTTTTGGTTTAATTCGAGATGTTATGCATGCTTTCACTCTGGACACATTGCAAGAAATTGCCAAAAAATATTTTCTGAAAAAGATGGAGCTAAGAGGAGATTTAATCATAGTCAGGCTAACTGAAAAACTCACCCCGAAGGACTCAACGTAGTTTAGGTACCCAAAATAAACTAATTTGTTTTGCGGGTGTGCCTAAAGATCAAGCTAGTGGAAAGATGGTGGTACAATTGAAGAAGTTGCTCTAGGCATATGTACTGGTGACACGAGCTGTTCACCAATCTAACTGATGAAGATTGTGAGGATAAAAGTTTTTGGAGATTCAAGCAAATGAAGAATATGGAAGTATAATTTTTTGAACTAATCTGAAAAGTGAGATTGTCTCTTTTGAAAAAGTTCTTAAGTACAATCTCTTGAGTATGAGAAAAATTTGTGATGAAGGAATGAAGGTTCTCATGAGAAAGAAAGGTGAATCAACTTGAGATGTTTGCATGGAGAAAAGAAAATGTACATTTGCTAATGTACAATAGGAGTGGAGCTAGCTGAGTTTGCTTAGCTTCAATTTCAGATGGAAAGTGATTGTGTCACAAAAGACTGAGATATGCACGCATGAGTGTAATAATGAAACTATCAGGTCTGGTCAATTAACTACAAGAATTGGAGTTCGAAAAATAGCATTTGTGCGATTCATGTTAAACTGGAAAGTAAACAAGGATATCCTAAGGGAGGTGTATATGTGACTAAGAGTTTAAAGCTAATTTAATTTGATTAGCTTTAGTCTCTAGTGAAAGCCAATTGTGACATCGAAGATTAGGCCACACAAGTATTTGGAGCAAATATTTTGAGATTTCTTTTGGTTCAACCTATCCAAAAAGTTTGAGAACTTATGAGGATGAAGACTTAAGAAGTTCCGGCAGTTCTGAAATATAAAGAGGGTATTTCAAGGTGATTCTGATGCAAGCATTTCATGCTAAGCAATAAGGTTCACTTGGGAAAATTTTGATGGTAATGCTGATGAAGCTATTTTTTTTTAGAGTACTCAGAAAACAGCAAGGCTTATCGCTTATCGTGTGTTCAACAAAAGACATCGAACTATTGAAGAGTGAGTTTAGGTTATTTTTAGTGAAGCCAATTTTGCACTGTCTAGAAGTACAACTCTTGATGATTTTGATGCAGATTCTATTAGCTCAAGCAGAGAAAAATTTTTAAGGAACAAAGAAGTACAACTCTTGATGATTTTGATGCAGATTCTATTAGCTCAAGCAGAGAAAAATTTTTAAGGAACAAAGCAACCCAATGAATGAAGCAAATAACATACCAGGGTATAATGGAGCTATACTCAAGAGAGTTCAAGCATAACTAGAAACTTGCCTAAGGAGTGGAGATATCAGCTACATAACTCAAAGGAAACCTTCTCACAAACTGATGTAGAAAGTTTGTCATAAAAGTGAGTTTGAGGAAAGAGATAAAGAATGTGGTTTTTTTATTCTGAATTGAGCCAAAGAAATTTGATGTTGCACATGGTTATGAGAATGGAATGCTAGCTAAGCAAGACGAGCTGAATCTATTTTGAAGCTTGTGTAATGTTTGAAACCAAACGAGACTTTTAGAAGCAAGCTAAAGGAGCTCAGAAACATGATTTAGGACAAGGCTAGAGTTGTAGCTCAAGGATACAATCGGATGAAAGGGGGATTTTGTTGAGATAAGAATGCTAGGGGAGTTAAATTTGTTCTCGCACTAGGAAGAAAGCAGAACAAAAGAAGGAATAACCAACCATCAGTTAAACTAAGCATGTGAAGGAGCTACTGAAAATATTTCAAATGATTGGAGCTAAGTTAAGCAAAACAAAAATGAGCATCAGAATAAGTGGGATTTCTATTTAGTATGTGTTTATGTGCAGGATTTTAATGTGATCTTAAGAAATGACATCTCTCACTACGGTGAAGAGGATTTTTAGATAACTTGCATGTACACAAGAGCTAAGTGTATGATATCTAGGAAATGGGACACTTGAGTTAAGAGAATATGATGATGCAGACACAGAAGCCAAGATTGATAAGAAGATCATTTGAGGGCATGCCAATTTCTTTGAAGAACAGTTGCAGTAAGAAGAAAGTCTCAACTGTAGCTTGTCAATGGGAGAAGCTAAGTACATAAACTACTGGGAGCTGTTTAGCTTAATAGTGCGAGATTAAGCATCTGGACAAGAATGTTGGTTAAGCTACTCAAAGACTTAAATTTATTACGACGACAAGTGTGATAAATTTGGCAAAACATTTAGTTAAAGGGCCTTTCATTGGATTTGAACCTAGTTTTAATGATTTTGAAATGAGTAAAGCTTGCACAGCATTTTGCAATCCTCTATGGTATTTTCTCTCTTTCTTTCTCTTTCTCTCTCTCTCTCTCTCTCTCTCTCTCTCTCTCTCTCTGTGAATAATGTGTTTATCTGTTAAAGTTACATTTTATGTATCACTCTCATACTCCTTGAATAGATAAGGTAAGTAACTGCTTTTGTGATAAGACTTGGTATTGATGGTTAGTAAGGAGAATGATTGATTGGCTATACTTTTGATAAGCTTGTTCTTTATGGGTTTTTCTTGTTGAATCAATTCTTGAATTTTATCTTCTCTCTTTTGAAATACTAGCATGATAGTTACTCTTGCAAGGCAGTAATGTTTTAAAATCCTATGAATCTTTGACAAACAAGACAATCTCTTTCCTTTCATTGCTCTTGCAAGCTACCTTAGATACCTCTTTGAATTCTTTATTCTGCAAGCTCTAATAGAAACCTTGACTCTCCAAAGAGAAATTTGATGAAGCCATTTGAAATGAAAGACAAACTGAAGCAAGGGGAAGAGCTTATTTCTGAAGAAAAGAAATTGAGGAAGTAGAGAAAGTTGAAACTATGAAGAAAGAATTAAGGGGGAGCAATAATCTGTGAAAAATTCAGTAATGTAGCTTCTGCACAAGTTGCTCAGGCTAAAAACATGAGTGATGGAGAAGAAAAAGAAAAGAGAGATACTGGAAAAATAGGAAAATAAAAGTCTGAAACAGAAATACTAAAAGAGATGTATTGATAAGAGAAAAGTTGGTTGAAGGGGAAGATAAAATGAGTGTTGACTTGAAAGAGAGTAGGCATGAAGACAAAAAATGCAAAGAGAGATGCTCTGTTAAAAGAAAAATTGGCTGAAAGAAAGAAGGAAGAAGAACGTGTAAGTGTGCTTCAATAGATATCTTTGGAAGAATTATGAAGGAGTTGTGATTAAAATCAAGAAAGATGTTTTTAGAAAACTAAAAGTAGCTCAAGAGGTGCAAAGCAGAGCTACTGCAAAGGGCTCAAAGCGGACAGTGGATTCAAATTTGAAGTAAGAGGTATGGTAATATCAGAATAAGCTAATCTTTACATACATCATTCTCATTCGAGTCTTTTCTAGTATAATACCAGCTTAACTTTATGCAAACTCAGCTTCTTATTCTAGATTTTGTTAGTTGATCAAACTATTCTTTAAAGTTTTCTTCTAAAGTTATCCAGGTTACTAAACTATTTGTTTTACAGAGTTGTAGAGCCATTACTCGTAGCACTAGTCATGTGTAGGCTACTTCCATGTTGTGACTTTTCAATGGGCACAAAAGAATTGAAAGTTGTTGCTTGCTTAATCATTTATTTTACTTAGCTTCTATTCCAATCTGGTTTATGAACAGTTAATTTGCATTTATTAGCTTGTCTTCCATACCCCTTTTATGTGTGTGACAAAAAAGGGGGGAGAATGATTCCGTTTTTCCTATCATATTATGGTTGGATGATATTGCTTTTTGTGTTTGATAGATATAGATATTTTAACTTAAATCTTCCTATTTTATTATGATATCTATCCTCTTTGTTTTTTAAATCAATCTAACCTTGTCTTTGAGCTATCTGTGCATACTTAGTTTCATCTTTTTCTAAGTGCATTTGCTGTGAAAGTGGAGCTACTCAAAGATATTTGAAACCTAGCTCAAAATCATTTAGGTTTGAAAACCGACACATTAGCTCAGAGGGAGCTTTTAAAACCATTTTGTGCATGATTTTGCTTTGCCTTGGCTACGTGCGTATAAAGGAAAAACTAGTTTTGTCACTCATCAATAAGAGGGAGAATGTTGACTCAAGATTCAGTCATGTTTTGATGAGTAAGAAATCAAGTTAATCTAACAAGTATGTTTTATTGAAAAACAACAGTGAAGCTAATGTAAATGGAAGGTTGGTTGAACTAACAAATCGAGCTAACAAGTTAAGCTACTAACCTGCGCAGAAACAAGCAAATTCCAGTTTGGAAAAGCTTTTACTAAAGAAACGAATATGAATTCAGTCTCTGGAAATAACAAGGTGAATTAAATATTGGAGAATAAAAGAAAGAGAAGGGAAGTTTCCTTATTAATAATTATCTTTTACTTTATGCCTTTGTTTGTGGTCCATAGTTTTCAACATTTTCCTCTTTTTGTTAAACACAAAAGGACTTACAAAAAGTTATTTGTCTTTTTGTAGAAAAATGTTAAAAGTCTCAAGAGGGAGAAAAGCTCGTTATTACTCACCAGCATGTGGAAAAAAGGTAAATGATGAGGAAGTATTTGAAGAATGAGTATAAAACAAAGAGTTGAGTTAATGTCTGAATATAGATTCTATTTGGGCTAGTTTCTTCTATCCTAAGTTGTCTTTGAGGTTCAAGCTATACGTTAGTTTTATTCTCTAAAAACTCTTTTTGTTTTTTTACATAATTAGAGCTGATTTTAAAAGTCTTGCTAATTTCTATAAAAGCTTTTATTAAGTGTGTTCTGCAATTTGCTTTTTATCACTGAGACAAGCTAATGACTTAATTGATAGTTTCTGACTTGTTTGATTATATTATGTTGGTTAGCTTTATGTCATTGAGTCAAGCTAATGGCTTAAGTGACAGTTTCTGAGCTGGTTAATTTTTATCATGTTATGCTGATTAGCTTATTACTAAGTCAAGCTAATGATTCAAGTGATATCCTCTGAATTGGTTAGGAAAAGTAGTTTTTAGCTGAGCTATTTTGTTTTAGGTTGTCTTCCTTCGAGTATTAGAAAATCTGTTTTAGAAGAGCTAAAATTTCTAATAGGTCAAATTCACCTTTCCCCTCCCCCTCATCCCCCCTTGGACCTAAATAGAACTTACAATGTAAAATAACCCTTGGTTGTTTTCGTATCGTCACCTCCCGAAGTACCCTCAAACACGAATTATATCCAAAATCTCCCAGTTCAACCTAAAATCATAATCTTCCTTTCGAATGTTATGTTAAACATTCTACCAACAGGAAGGAATCTTCATAGAATAGGTTTATTTGATTGAACCAGTTGTATCTACTGCGGTTACCAGAATGAGAATGATAGACACATTGTTTTTACGTGTGTCTTTGCTAAAAGAAAACGTGAACACTTACCTTATGGCACGAAATAGGAAGGTATTTTGCTACAAGTTTTAAGGATCGTATGCTCACTGTCACTATTTCTCTATAGTTTGAGAGGTAGGATATTGCCATTTTTACTATTGGTGCTGGCTAATTTGGTTTGCCGAAAACAATCTTCGCTACAAAGGACCACAGACAAATGCTACCTCGACTGCTTTGAGACCTTGAACTTCTCCAAAGAGTTCCTCAGAATTAATCAAACATCTACTGCCACACTGATGAATACTCCTTTGTTATCATCATCTCGTGTTTGGAAGCCTCCAAGCCCAGGTACTCTTAAAGTGAACACATATATATGTCTTATTCCAAGAGAAAAGCTAGTATTGGCATCTCTATACAGAATTATTTGGGTATACTCTACTGGTTAAATCCAACCAAGTTTGGGATGTTTTGTTGTAGATTATTAGGAACTATTAGGCATTATTGAAGATTTTGATGCAGGCTACAGTCTAGAAAGACAAATCATCATCATTGAAAGTGATTCTCTTCTGGTTGTTCAAAGTCTCTCCCCTAAGGGAGAAGACCTCTTGAAGCTTGGATCTCAAGCCTTAATTTTCGTAATAGTATAGATGAGTCTACTATCTTTTTTTTTTTCCATGTACATAGAACAAGAAACTGTCCAGCCCACCTTTGGGCTAGGGCTGCTTTAGCATATGATGTTGTCCTAGAATGGAGTAGAAAAATCTTCTCTGATGTATCCCATGCTATCATGGATCTAATAATATATAATTTATTTTCCCTAAAATAATGGATAGAGAAGATGTAAAGAAAATGAAATAAAAATATTTAGGAGAAAGAGGTATATATTTTTTCTTTTTAAAAAAAAGAGATTATCCATTGAAGTAAAACAATTAAAGTTATTACAACTAAAAAAACAACCTTACATGAGGAGAAGATGAAAATTAGGATAATCCAATCATAATCATAAGAAAAAAGGTTACATAATACACAAGGTAATAGAAAATGTCATAACTTAAAAACCCTAGGTGAGTAAGAAACAATTACTAGTAAGATAAAAAATAAATACATAATAATTTTCTTGGCATCAAGTACTACAATCCTTGAACAGTAAAGACAAGAGCAACTTGATTTCAACTTCTTCCTAGTAGCAACCTAGAAAAGTATGGGCGAGTCAACAATTTTAAAAATTATTTGGGAAAAGCATAAAAAGTTGAGAAAGAATCCAAATCTAATTTGGGTATACATATTCTTTCCCAAAAAAGAGAAGAAAGATATCGATTTGCAAAGATCGAAGAAATAACTCGGCTATGAACCTTGAACTTTTATGAAATAAACCTGAAAAAGATTTATTACAGTTTGTAGCCAAAAAACAAAAAAAAAAAGGAATGAGATAACACGATAAAAACAAGAAATATTGGGATTTGGTCAAGATTCAGCACCATTGGCTGAAGCCTGGCAAGATTGGTTGGCAACGAGGTTTTTGAGAATATCTGTAGAGAAATGGGGAAAGGGGATGAGAAAGTATTGAGAGAAAAAAAAAAGATATGATTTTTTTTTTGATAAAAAAGAGATAATTGACGACATAATAATATATTTTATAGCACTAAAATATAGTATAAGATTTTAATAAAAAAACATAACTAAAGTCTATACTCCGCATAAAGCAGCTGGCACGTTTTGGGCTTAGTATGATATAGGTGCAACTGAACCTTGACCTTCTCCTATGTAGAAATGACATGGTCCATTTTGTATCTTTCTTTTGGAGATTCCTCTTTGCAATTTAGAGTCGCTTCTATGAGTTACGAGACACATTCTAACTTCTTATTGGAGTCTATCCTATCGTCTATGCTGAATAAATTGACAATCACCAAATCTAATATACTTGTAGTAAGAAAAACATTATGGAACCAAGCTCTAAGGTTCAGATTTTCCTCAAACATGTGATCATCCGGCTTCTTCCTTGTGAAGAGTTCCATTAAAATGATACAGTAACTGTATACATCACATTTTATTGACAGTGTTCCTTCTAAGCCGTATTCCATACGAATAAATGAAACCAAATATCAAATAATATCAAAATTAAAAATAAAAAGTCCTCACATCTTGAATTAAGTTAATTTTTTAATAAAAAGGAGAGCATAGTTCATTAATAAGATGCTTTACCTGGTGCCCAATAATCTAATGTGTTCATGGCCCAATAATTTGGAGGTACCAAAATCTCTCACATGAGCAACCATATCTTGGTCTAGCAGGATGTTGCTAGGCTTCAAATCACAATAGACAATGGGTGTTGAATAATCAGAATTCATATAATTCGAAGCACATGAAATTAATCATTAAGTTTAACGGTTGCATGAAATTCAAGAAATAATTTGGCGAATATAACCATTTTTCAATGCTTCCATTGATCATGAATTCAAGTACAAATGCCTTAAAGTAAGGATTAGAGCAGCTACTAATGATTTTAGCAAGATTTCTATGACGAAGTTAGCTTAGTACCATGCATTCAATATCAAAACTCTGTGATGATCTTTCAAATTGCACGTTAAACACTTTTACAACCACAATTCTTCCATCACTAACACGGAACCAAAACTCCCAATCCCCAACAAATTTTTCTCATGATATTCATCAGTTGCTAATACAAGCTCATTATACGAAATTCTTTCATAATGTCCCATAATGCCATGATACCTGCAATATTTCCCTTTGATTTTCTGGATTTTTTTTCTTTTGGTATCTTATTCGTTTTAGGCATACAAAACCTAATATCATGGCAACCACAAATGCTGCAATCCCTATCAAAACAATCACAACTACTTTAGGAACCTTCCTTTTATTGAACGAGCCAGATGAAAATGGTGGGACATGAAGCCTTTTCTCTCCACAAAATGCTTCATTAAAGGCGAAAGAGTCGCCAGTGAAATTTAAAAAGGGACCCCCTCGAGCATTTCACCACTTAGAGAATTACTAGAAACATCCAAATATTTCAAATATTGCTTCTCCATCGACTGTAGAATAGCACCAGAAAGATTGTTATTTGATAGGTAGAGGGATACCAAACTTACCATCTAATCAACCTTTTTGGGAATTTATCCTTTTGTTGTTCATTGAGAGAGGCCCAATTGGAGGTTTTGTAGATTCTGAAGATCTCCTATAGAGGGAGGAAGGTTTCCTGAGATGTTGTTCATTGATAAATCAATCAATATTACAGCTTTCATATTTCCAAACTCAGGAGGTAAAGAACCACTCAACAAGTTTGTTGAAAGATCTAGCTCTAATAGATCTCAAGTTTCCATAAACTGATGGGTATGAGACCATCGAATCTATTGGAACCAAGTGAAATAGTTCTCAATGAAGTAAGATTATTTCTAAAGCATTCAGGAATCGACCCTGAAACTTTATTATACTCCACACTGAATTTAAACAAACTTGGTAAATCGCAAACACGATCAATCATTGCCAATCCTCTCAGCTTGTTCCTCTTAAGATCAAGATGTTGAAGTCTTTGTAGGATTTTTAAGCTTGATGGAATCAACCCAGACAATCATTCCAGCTTAAATCCAAAATAATAAAATTAGTTAAATTGCGAATTGTAGCAGGAATGTTGCCCTTGAACTCGCATCTAGATGCTCCAAAGTATTGCATAGATCTTGAAAGATTCCCAACTGATTTTGGAAGAACACCATTTAATGGATTGTCACTCAACGTTAAGGATGCAGAGTTTTTGCAGTTAGCCAATACATCCAAGGGTAGGGGACCTTCAAGTTGTTAGACTCCAACAAAAGTTTTTCAAGCTGGTTTAGTTTGGCAAGTTCTTCTGGTATGGTGACTGCACCCAAAGTTAATTTCAGTATTAACTAGTAATAAAATGATCATGAATGAAATTATTATGACACTGAAAAACACTATAAATTAATTATTAGCTAGTAGTTTTGTTCGCAATAATATGAAATACGTCTAAATTAATAATGTTCACATAATTAAAGAGACTAATCTACATGATGATCGAGTAATACCTATTAGGTTGTTGCCCCTCATATAAAGCATCGTACCATTGTTAAGTTTCCAAACCCTTTTGGAATAAATCCTGCAAATTAAATGTGATCAGTGTGAAAGCCCGTTCATAAGCAAATAATTAAGAATTCATTTTAGACTCTATAAATAGTGAATGATAATAAAGCAAGTAATAGAAGTATTGAAGCATCGCAACTTATAATTTCGATCTTCTAAATTTCTTAAACTCAAATTCATAAGCTAACAAGAGAGAACACAATCCTATTAAAAAAGATGTTGAATTCGGCACTACTACCTGCTGTTGATCGTGCTAACTAAGATAAGGTCTCTCATAAACAATGTTTTCCTAATTTGAGGGATATAATTGGGAAAGTATCGTTGTTAATGGACCGTATTGTCAACAGCCCTCATAAAAATGTTGCCAAATTTTAACAAAATTGTAATTTTAAAAACACATACATACGAGTGTTAACTCCCTTAGTATTATTTAGTTGTCACATTTTGAACATCATACTGTTTAAAGAAATATATAATTTTTATGTTTTTCTTGTATGGACTAGAATATTCTTCAAATTTTTTCTCTCCTCACTATTATTTCTAGAAGTTTCTAGGTGAGAAGAGTTAAAAGAGGTTGTAATTAGTTTTTAATTAATGAGAGGGTATAATGAGAAAAAGTTCATGAAATTTTGTATTGTTTTCAAAATGTAACAAGTGAATAAAACACACATATTAATAGAAGGGGGTCAAGAAATCTAACTCGGGAATATGAATGTATAGCGCGAAAAAATATTATTTTTCCTCATCTTTCTCTCTCTACACAGTTTCTCTCTGACTTCTCTCTACTTCTTCTCCACTCTAAAACTAAAATCTTTAATATTGAACTTGTATTGGAGGTAGATATGGATCATTATGAAGAATTTGTAGAAGAAAATATCAATTTAGATGTAAGAAAAGTTTGAAAATTTTTTTTTTTCAAAATTGGGGTTCAGATTGCCCGGACGGGCGACCCGGACATGAGCGGGTCGCCAGGACTTCAGTTTTAAGGAAGAAAGAATTTTTATAGGTATTTGGAAAACTTTAAACATGAATAACTCTGCGATCGGATGTCCGTTTCACACGTATGACCACTCGTTTCGATGGTTCACGTAAAGATAAACGCAACGGCATCATCGAAAAAGTGATTCGGACGCGTTTCGGGGCAAAAAAATTATCCTGTATAGTCGAAACTTTGACGGGGCATAACTTTGCGCTCGGACGTCCGATTGAGGCAATTCTTGTAGGTATTTCGTGTATTTTTTCGAGACCTACGCGTTGGAAACAGCTTTAGGTAATTTTCACCAACCGGTCCCACAAAAATTTCCTATTTTCTTTTTAATTTACGTTTTTGTAATTTTCTAATACTGTCTTTCTTATTAACTAAAAAATTAAGGCACCAATTTGAAAATTAAAAAGAGGAGCAGTCTTCTTTTTTCTCTAATTAAAAATAAATATTCGTGATCGACACCAATTTTGTAAGGTACCAAGTTTGTAAATTTTTTGTCCCAAAACGTGTTCGGATCACTTTTTCGGCGATGCCGTTGCGTTTATCTTTACGAAAATCATCGAAACGAGTAGTCATACGCTTGAAACGGACATCCGATTGTAGAGTTATTCATGTTTAAAATTTTCCAAATACCTACAAAAATTATTTCTTCCTTAAAAAAAAAAAAAAAAAAAGCTTGTCTCTCGGGTCGCCCGGATAGCGACCCGGACCTGCTCGGGTCGCCAGGACCGGCGATCCGCTCATGTCCGGGTCGTCCGTCTGGGCGATCCGAGCCCCAACTTTGAAAAAAATTTTTTTTCAACTTTCCTTATATCTAAATCGATATTTTCTTTTACAAATTCTTCATAATGATCCATATCTACCTCCAATACAAGTTCAATGTTAAAGATTTTAGTTTTAGAGTGGAGAAGGAGTAGAGAGAAGTTAGAGAGAAACTGTATAGAGAGAAAAAGAGGAGAAAAAATAATGATTTTTTTCGCACTATACATTCATATTCCCGAATTAGTTTTATCGGTCCCCTAATAGAATGTGACAAATAAAAAACGAAAGGAAATAATTAAGCACTAGATTTAATATAAAACCTATTGTTATAATAACACTCATATTTAAACAAGACAATTAAGAACATATATATGAATATCCTAAAAAAAAAAAGAACATGTATATGTGTATAATTATGGGATCAAGAATATATACCTCCAAGATTGTGTTACCCAGATATAACTTCTGGAGCTTGTTCAAGTTGGCAATTTCTTTTGGTATGACTCCGTCGAATTCATTTCCCACTAATTTCCAGAACTCAAGTTCTGAATATCGTGATAAATTACCAGATGGTATTTGACCCCTAAACTTATTAAGACCCAAAAGGAGCCAGCTGAGTCTTGGAAGAGAATCACAAATATGATTAGGAAGACTATCAGAGATGCTGTTATTTGTGAATGAAAGAAATTCAAGTGAGGAGATGTTGTAGATTTCTCTTGGGATTCTACGGTAGGGCTGTAAATGGGTTCAAAACCTCAGAGTACTATCAAACCTATACCCATACTTTTATAGTGAAATTTGGATCCAGATCCAGACCTATACTCTCCATATATAAAATTTTTAGACCTAGATCCGACCCTCCAGGGTTTAGGGTAGGGTCTGAGTATACCCGTACCCGCATGATATTTTTCTATTTTTTCCCTGTTAAACAAAAATATATAGACAATGTATAATCCTAAAATAAAAACAGACAAGATTTCCAACTTATCCCCTTAACCACTCAGACATACCTCCTTAAGCACATTCATTAACCTCCATCTAATATAATATATAAATATATATTATTATTTTATTAATACAGGTCTACGAGTATACGGGTCTGGATATTATCATACCCTGCCTTGACCCATATAACAGAATAAATACGGGTACGGGTAAGGATACGGGTCTGCAGGTATAAAATTTAAATCTTACCCGCTAAAAATAGGTATAGACCGTGCGAATACAGATAAGACCCGCCTAGTTACAGCCCTATCTACCTGTATTGTGGATGATCAATAACTCATTAATTAAACTAATGATTTATAAGGATAGTTTATAAGGATATTAATTTATTAATTAATTAAAAGGGTTTGTCTAATGTGTACTCCTTGAAACATATGTTAACATGAATAAAACATATTATATATGAATAACACATATCATATACGATTAACACTGTCAAACGGGCCAAACCGGACCGGACCGGTCTGGCCCGCGTCTAAACGGTTCGGTCCGGTCCGGGCCTAAATTAAGGAAACCCATATCCGTCCGTAGCCAGCCCACGGGTAAACGGACCAGCCCGCGAGCTTTGCTCTTTTTTTTTTTGGGGCTAATTTTCTAATTTTTTTAAAATCTTGCCTATTAACTATAATAATAATATACATTAATCCTGAACCTAATCAATCAAAATAGAGAAAAACCAACATAAAAAAATTAATAAGTAACAATAATCATCTAACAAAACAAATCAATAATTATTTAACAAAAAGTCAATACGAAAAATTATACACCAACTTCTTCTTCTTCATCATTTCATCTTGAGGACTCATCTTCAACTTGATTACATCCTCTCCTCATCATCTTTACCTATAAAATGCAAAACATAGATTATATAGTAAAAAAAAATTAATAAATAATATTCATAAATTAAATGAAGAAAAAGTTGTACTTACTCTCTAAATATCATTTCATTGATATCAAAACAAACTTTTACATGACGTGAAATGCTAGATGTTCCATATTTTCCTCCTGCAATATACACCTTCCCACAACGAACACATTCAACCCTAGGTTCTCCATCTTCACCAACAATATCAAGCCTTCTGGTATGAATCCATACATTTGACTTATAGGATTTTTTCGCTTTCTTTAAAGATTGTGCAGCATTTGATTGATCACATTTATCACTAATATCATCAACAACATTTTTATCCATCTTCTGCAATGGATAAAATGTTTATAATTCATGATTTGAAGCACTTACTAACTAATCGGATGAATGATGATAAAGATTATAAACAGGAAGCACTTAAAGATTATAATGATAAAGATTCCAAAAACTGATAGTGCTCACAGAGTTGAACATTATAGGCCTAATGAATTGTTCAGCAATTGATTCATCATCACCAACATTTTTATCCATTTTCTGCAGTATTTCAATGCACAAACACATTCACATAGCGAACACTACACAAACACAATCACATAAACATTACAAACATTGAGATCTCCCATTATTAATGTTAGTGACAAATTGCAAGAGAAATACCAGAAAATTGTTAGTGTTTTCTCTTCTTCTTGTTTATTTTATTTTTAAGGATGAAGAAGATGGACTTTACAATGTTAATAGACAAAATTGCAGGCATAAAATCAAGCAATTTTCAAGCAATTAAGTCATAAACTCATAAAAAGCCAAACAATAAACCCAGATGTAGCATAGTTTTCTTCATTCCAATCTGGAGATAATAACAATGAGAAAATAAGCCAAAACTTTTCTTTGTGCAAAGGCAGAAATATGTACCACTCAGAAATATGAGACAGATGGTTCATCATGGTTCAATTTTCCAAACAGGACTCCTTATACAATACAAGTACCACTCTAGCTATAAATATCAATCCATATTCAAACCATAATAGCATCACAAGAAACACAACAGGCAAAGAAAAAATAGAGGTAACTAAATTAGGAGTTCACTTTCTTCTTGTTTTAGTGCAATTTCTTGTGCTATTTCAAGCTAGACTAGTTTTATCAGAGAGGAAAACTTACATTGTTCCCAAAATAAATTGCGGGAGGCGGCGGCGAGAGGCAGCGGCAAGAGGTGGCGGGAGGCGGCGGCGAGAGCTGCGGGAGGCAGCGGCGAGAGCTGCGGGAGGCAGAGAGACAGAGAGAGCCGAGAGCTGCGGCCGGGAGGCAGAGAGACAGAGAGAGCCGAGAGGAGAGCTGCGGGAGTGAGAGAGGGGAGGAAGACAGCAAGTGCAGTGTACTGAGTAGGGTTTTCAATTTGGTAATAACATTATTTTCATTTAAGTCCCTAAGAAAATAAATAACTTAAATTAGGTCTTAAAATAATTCATATAACAATAGCTTAAACAAACGGGCCAGCTCGCGAACCGGACCGGACTGGCCCGTAAAAACCCGCATAAAAAACGGTCTGGTCCGGTCCGGGCTCATTTTGTACGGGCCTAAATTTTAAAAACCATATCCGCCCATATCGCGGACGGTCCGGGCTAGCCCGCGGGCTTGAGCCCGTTTTGACAGTGATATATATGATAGTTAAATTTTATAAAATTTAAAAATTTAATAAAAATTGTTAAACTCTCCGAAAGCTTATATATATTAAACTAGAAAGTTAATTTATATTAATCTTGAGACAAACCTTAATTAAAAATATTCTCCAGATATAATTAATGGCTGTGGAAATTAATCCACCGAGTTTTATCGTATGGAATTTATATATTTAATCTGCATGATAGTAACTACAACTTATACCTTTCAAAAAAAAGAAAAAAAGTAATTGTAACTTATATGACAATTATATTTAAATAGTGGCAGTACCTGTTACGTAAGCATAGCTACATTGCTAAACACCCTTGGAATTGCACCTAAAAATCCATACAAAAATTAGAATTTTTTTCGGGAAGGAAAAGAATTTTAAAGTAACAAAAAATAATTAACCCATATCATTTTTATATAATTAATATTGTAGCAAAAAAAATTAATTTAACTTTCTTTCCGGTCATTTTAATTTCTATAACTTTCTTCTTAAACGTGATGGTAAAAGTGTACTTGATTCTCTTTCATCACATCTGAGCACGTTCGAATACATTAACTATCAAATTAGAACTCTCTTCCAATTAAACTTTGTAGCTTTATTTATTTTGTTAGGCAATCTAAGAATGTTCTAGCACGTACATTAGCTGAACGTCAGCTATCTCAACTTACGTTTCAAATATTTAGATGGAGGTATTTCCTTCTGTAATTTTACTTCGGAATATGGACGTTTCCATATTTAGATGTTCTAGATATTTAAATATTTCCATATACTTGCAAATCCTAAAGTTTGTATACTTTAATATTGTTCTTAGTTTAATACTTTTCTAGTTATAATTTATTTCCATAATTAATAGTCAGACTAGAGGATTTATAAGCAAGTATATAATGTAATTATTTTGACGTACAAAAAACAAAAAACATTGATTGTTTTCCCCACTGGAAACTTTCAGGGTATCAGGGCCCTTCGCGAAATTCTCATAATGAGCTACGACAAGGAAGATACTGGCAACATTGACAATGACATGGTTGAAGAAAGCTGTGTCTCAAACTAAAAAAAGATGCGTACTATGTGGTGTCTTTTGACGGTCCCGGACTGAACATAACAACAGTCCAATTAAAAAAGAATGATAAAGACAATAATTATGCGGAATGGGCAAAAGCTATGCACTTAGCTTTGTGTTCGAAGAAAAAATTGTGTTTTGTCGATGGAACAATTCCCATTCTAGAAAATAATCCAGACAAAGAGGACAAAGGTTGGGAAATTAATACATTGGTGAATTCATGGATTATCAACAACAATAGAACCCTCCCTCCGATCTTCTATAAATTACTCCGAAAGAGCTGATGAATTATGGACAGATTTAAGGGAAAGGTTTTTTAGTTGGAAACGGACTGCGAAAATGCGAATTGAAGACTGCGCTGGCAAATTGTAAACAAGGAAGAGATTTAATAAACGTGTATATTCGCGTTTGAAAAAAATATAGGACGAGTTAGAAAACTATGCTCAACTCCCATCTACTACTGACAAAGAATTATTGATAGCTATTACAAACGAGAGGAAGGAAGAAAAGGTTTTTCAATTCTTAATGGGATTAAACAGTATCGTATATGGTACTGTCCGTTCCCAAATAATTCAATAAGAACCGATGCTGAGGATGAGAACAATTCTTGCCAAAATAGGCAAAGAGGAACAACATAAAAATCTGGCTCGAACGGAAGATACTAGTGGATACGACGTCGCCTTTGCTGTTGCCATGCTCACAGCTGACTTGCACACACTGACGCGCAGTGGACACGACATCAGTGGATGTTTCCACTTCGTCGGCTACCCAGACTAGTGACCTAAGAACTCTTCAGCCGGTGTCGGCGGAGCTCAACACAATGGACGAAGCTCTGTCTTCAATCGCCACGGCCATGACAGAATCACATGTGGAGAAACAGCGAACCGAGGCAGGGGCAGCTCTGTGCGCAGCCGACGATCTTTTCTCAAAGGGACCCAACACAAGCTGACTAGAAACATGGAGATGGAGGAGCTAACGCACTGCTACAACCTGCCATGGAGGAGTTTTTGTTAATGGCGACAGCAGAACTGGACAAGGAAACCCAGAAAACAATTTTAGAAACCCAAGAAACAATTTTTGAAATTTGAGGGCTGGCCAATGGTCAACCTTGTTGACCCTATTAAATAATTCTAATTCCAGTCAGCATGATAAACTCTCTGGTATGGAAAATTTATGGATTTTAGATTGGGGTTGTTCTCATAATATGACTGGTAAGAAGGATTTTTTAAAAAAATTAAATATTATTCATCCATATACTATTGAACTACCTAATTGTGCTAAAGCAATTGCTTTGCAAGAAGGAATGGTTCCTCTAAATCCTAGACTTAAACTTCTTAGTGCGTTTTTTATACCTAAGGTTAAATGCATTTAATTTCGTTAGCTCAATTGGCACGTGACTCGAAGTGTTTTATCACTCTATCTGATAATTTTTATGTGATACAGGACCGTACCTCGATAAGGCCGATTGGAGTGGATGAGCAGAGGAATGGGATATACTTTTACAAACCACTGCAGTTATCATCTTTATTCCTCTTTTCTGGTGTTTTTTTTTACTCAAGTACATTGTGGCATATCCGGTAAGGACATCCTTCGGATTTTGTAGTGTAAAATTTCTTGGGTCTCTGTAAGAAATCCACCATTGCTACTGTTCCTTGCAACATTTGTTTACTTGCCAAGCAAACTCGTGATTACTTTCCTTTAAATATCAATAAAGCTTCTGACATTTTTTATTTAATTCACTGTGATTTATGGGGTCCTTATAAAACTATATCCACTATCGGTGCTTCATATTTTCTTACTAGAGTAGTTTGATTCTATTTGATTGCTAAGAAAAGCAAAGTCGCTTATTTTTTAAAAGATTACTTTGCCATGGTTAAAATTCAGTTTCACAAAATAGTAAAAGCAGTTCGTAGTGACAATGGCACGGAATTGTCTGTCTAAAATCATATATTTCCTAACATGGAATAATGCATCAAACCACTATTGCTGGCACACCTCAACAAAACGGTCGAGTGGAACGCAAGCATTGTCATATCCTAAATGTTGCTCGGGTTTTGCATTTACAAGCTAACTTGCCTATCAAATTTTGGGGAGAGTGTGTCTTAATAGCGGGGTATCTTATCAATCGCACTCCCTCTTCCTTGTTACATGGTAAAACACCTGAATTGTTACATGGGACCAAGCCATCATATTCTCACATTAAAAGTTTTAGGTGTTTAGCGTATGTCCATGATCATGATCTACCCAAAGATAAATTCCGTGCTGATAATAGAGTTTATGTCTTTCTCGGCTATCCCTTTACCAAGAAAGGTTGGCGATTTTATGATCCGCAAGGATGTGATCTTTGATGAGACCAAGTGTCTTTTTCAAAAAAATTCGGATACTACAAAACATATTCTGGATTTTATCCAAGCTTACAATTTTGGGGAAAGAATTTTGGGCTCTCCAAACCCGAGTACTCGAGACAGGGGGAGTAAAATTCTGCTTAGACCTAGCTCTCCAGACAAGTCTGCTCTAACAGACAAGTCCCGTAGTATTCCAACAGATGGGCCCAACCCTTTAGACAAGTCCAGCAACAATCCAACAGCTGGACGCTCCTCCAGTCCAAATGTAGCGGCCCAGACGCCTCCTTCAGCAGCCTAGACGCCAGCCGCCCGGCCTAGTGCCCCAACTGCGCCCACTAGCTAAGGCGTCCTTTCTTCTCGTGGCCTAACTCCAATTTCCCCTCCTAGCCTAGTGAATTTTGGGTTCCCTTTTGCCAGCCTGGATGCGAGCCCACCAGTGTGCAAACAGCCTGGATCCTGCCGACATGCTGTGGCATCACCCAGCCAAATGCCTGGACCAGCGGTGTACTTTCAGCCCAACGTCACCTCTATTCCCACAGATGACCAGCCCACTCATAATACAATTGGAACTAGAAAAAGTACTCGCGTTAAAACTATTCCTGCTCGGCTCCAAGATTTTGACTGTAATGCCATATAGAAGTCTTTTATATCCTCTTCCTTTTCTGCCTCACCTCTCTCCTCGGAACTCTCAAGTGAGTCCCTTTATCCTATAACGCACTTTGTGGATTATGACAAATTTTTCTCTTCACATTGACATTTTCTAGCATCTGTTACCACAGACTCTGAACCTACAATATACTTTGAAGCTGTCTCTCATCCTAAATGGCGCACTGCAATGCACAAGCAATTAATGCGTTAGAAAAAAATGGCACATGGTCCTTGACTTCCTTGCCACCTTGAAATGTGCTCTTGGAAATAAATGAGTCTTCCGCATTAAATATAAAGCAGACGGCACTATTGATTGTTACAAGGCCCGCTTGGATTTAGGGCAACACACAAACAGCGGGCATCGATTTTACAGAAACTTTTGCTCCTGTTGTTAAAATGGTCATTTTTCGCACCTTGCTTTCCATTGCTACCGCTTGCAACTGGCCTATACATTAGATGAATGTACACAATGCTTTTCTCAATGGGGATTTAACATAAGAAGTTTATATGTACCCTCCGTTCAGCTTTTGCCATTCCTTCGGTGGCCAAGTTTGTCTTTTGAAAAAGTCTTTGTATAGCCTTCGCCAGGCCCCTCGATGTTGGTTCTCAAGGCTCACTATCACTCTTCATAAGTGTGGTTTTTCCCAGTCTTATGCGCATTATTCCCTCTTTACATATTCTCGGAATAATATTTTTTTTTGTGTGTTCTCATTTATCTGGACGATTTATTACTCACTGGAAATTCTCTATCCGCTCTACACAAGTTTAAAGCTTCCTTGGATACGTGTTTTCACATGAAGGACTTGGGTCCTCTAAAATATTTCTTTGGGATTGAAATCGTAAGAAACCTTCGGGATTATTTTTGTGCCAACGCAAGTACACTTTGGAGATTCTCTTTGAGAGTGGTTTGCTCAGGGCCAAACCCACCTCTACTCATATTGAATCAAATCATCAGTTGGCAAAAGCTTCTAGCCCTTACTTCAATAAACCAGATCGCTATCACCAACTCATTGGGAAGTTGATATATCTCACTCGGCCTCAGCTTGCCTATGTTGTTCATATTCTCGCTCAGTTTATGCACAATCCTTGCCTTGCCTATTGGGATGCCGCTCGCTGGGTGGTTCGATATCTTAAGGGTAGTCTTGGTTGTGGTATCTTTCTTCAGTCTAATTCCCCCCTTTTTGTTGACCGATTGTAAATCTGATCGGCTACTTGCTCGATTACTTGTCGCTCTGTCTCGGCTACTTTATTTCCTTAGGCGGCTCCCCTATTTCTTAGAAAACGAATAAACAATATACTGTTTCTCGCTCTTCTGCTGAAACTGAATACCGTTCTATGGCCATGACTTTGTGTGAATTAAAGTGGTTATCTAGCTTGCTTCAGGATTTTCACGTGCCTCTCACTCGCCTCATTCCATTACATTGTAATAATCAGGCTGCTTTTCACATCACGGTAAATCCATTTTTTCATGAACACACTAAGCATATCGAGGTTGATTGCTATTTTGTACGGGATTCTTTTCAAGCCGATTTTATCTTTCCCTCTTACATTCTAGCGAGCTTCAGCCTGCTAATATTCTCATTAGAGTGCTCTATCCTATTTTTTTTCATTGTTTAGCTTGCAAGTTGGACATTTTCGACCTTCATGCTCCAACTTGAGGGGGAGTATTGCGGAATATGGACGTTTCCATATGTAGATGTTCTATATATATTTAGATATTTCCATATACTTATAAATCCTAAGCTTTGTATACTTTAATACTTTCCTAGTTTAATACTTCCTAGTTGTGATATATTTCCATAACTAATACCTAGACTAAAGGATTTGTAAACAAGTATATAATGTAATTATTTTGACATAGTAAAATAGAAAACATTGATTGTTTTTCCTGCTGGAAACTTTCAAATTTTTTCAACTGCTCCAGCTCATCTAAAATAATGTTCACATTTTTACTCAAAATATTGTTTGTAGCCCTTACTATTTGAACATATAAATCCACCGTATTGGAGTTGTTTGGCAACAACTTAATAAAGATAAGATGGTGGCAATGTAGTAGTTCATTGGTCACACCTTAAGAGGAGGTTGGAAATTTTAAATTCAAAATATGTCCCTTCTCCAAACGTATATTAAAAAAGAAGAAAAAAAGAAGAGATGTTTTAATTAGTTTAATTGTCGATATTATTTGGTATTGTGTATTAGAGATATTGTCCTTATGATAATACTGAGAGAAAATGTAAAATATGTGTATATGTCTGTACATGTGGGTGATATATATATTAAAAAAGTGAGCTATATTTATTCTCTACCCTTATTTAATTATATGTAGTTTACCTGTGAGATTGTTATAGGCAAGCCATAACTCTTGAAGTGATTTCAACTTTCCAATCTCTTGGGAGTATAATCACCAAAATAGGTATGATTCAAATACGAGGCTTCAAGTTGTGAACAATTAGATAAAATGTATAAAATTGGACCATCTAACTTTGTTTGTGACAGGTCAAGGACTCTCAATTGGGAAAAGTTGTCACATGCATTATAAGAAATACTACCATATCGCACCGCATTCTCCTCTAATCTCACGGATTGCAAAGAGGATATGTTGAATAACGATAATGGCAAAGGTCCTAAAAGCCTATTGTGCCTGAGTGACAATATCTCAAACTCTAAAGATTTCCAAATTGTTCCGAAACTGACCCTTCTAGAGAATTGAATGATAGCCTTAACTCTACCAAATTATACAAGTTGACTATTGAAGAAGGGATAAAATCGGTAAATTTATTTTGTTTTAATAAAAAAACTCGAAGTTTAGAAAAGGAAGTGAAGCAAGATGAAGTTTCTCCACTACAACTATTTATCATTAAGTTAAGGACTTGTAAAGATTGATACAATCAGGAGAATTGAATTAGCAAATTTCCAAAGGAATTGTTTCCACTCAAGTCGAGGGATTCAAGAAAAGATGGATTTCAAAGTGTGGAGGAATTGCTCCGATTAGATCCATGTTTGAAAGATTAATGTAGGTTTTTTTGGCCTACTCTTCCCAATATTTTTCTTTTTCCAACCCATTTTCTTTTTTATCCCTATGATGATCCAATGGGTCACAACTGAAAGATAAGGTTATTTGAATTGGTCAGAGATGCCGGGCCGGGCTAACCCGGGCTGCCTGTTATGACTTGACCTATTTTTTAACCCCTCCTCTCCTTGGTTCTCTCACACAGTCGACTCTCTTTATTTTTCCTTCTCTTTTTCTCTGCCGCTTCAAGTTGCAGCTGTCTCTTCTCTTCCTTTTCTTGGCTGCGGCTTGCTGTGACCGCTGCTCTTCTCTGCCTCTTCGGCTTCTGTGCCGCTGCCTCGGTCAAATCGATTGTCGGCTTCTTGCTATCGACAACTTATTATTGTTCTCTTTTTGAGGGGAAACCAAAAGGTTTTAAGAGAGAGAGAGAGAGAGAGAGAGAGAGAGAAACTGGTGACAGTTTGTGTTTTTTATGGCCCTTGACTGAGGGAACCCGTTCTTCTACCGATCGTGCCGCTATTCTTACCGTCGGCGCCTCGATGCGGTTTGTTGTTTCTCGCCGTTACTCGGCGCCATTTTGGTCTCGGCTCCTTGTTTCTTCGCTGGCGGTACCGACACGACGGCGGCAGGTAAGGGTTCATTTTTATTGTCATTTCCTTTACCATTTTACTGAAGGGTTTATTGCACTTCTTCGGTCTTGCCGTTCAGCTTGAACCGACGACCCAGGAGGAAGAAAAAAAGAGGAAGCTTTTGTAATAGTTAGGGCTATTTTATTATTTTTATTCTATTTTATTCTGAAAATTTGTAATAGTAAATAGAAATTGTAATAGTAATTAGATCCAACAATTAATTTAAAGAAATCACTCTATTAATATTATTACAAGTGACTCCTGTCCAAAAGCAAACACAAAAGGAGAATGAGTTGTTAGAAGAAGACAAATTTATTTGTGAGAAATTTGTTGGGGTCTTTTTGGCTCAAGCGTCAATGTGTTTCTTAAGTTTTGATGATTAACAAAATGAGTTATATATGCCTTAATTTACTTTGTTTTGGTAAGACAGGAAAAGAGTTGAGCTAAAGTTTGCATACGAGACTTGAGCTAATAAGATGAGCAGAAAGGATGTTTATTAGGTGAAGATTTATGGGGAGCAAGGATATTCTTGACAACTACTTTTATGATGTCTTTACACGCGTAACAACTATAGAGGACCAGTTGTATTACTATGGCTTTTTGTAAAAATAATCTCACTCTCTTGCCTCTTAGTATTCCTTACCTATTAGAGTTACTTAGTGATTTCTAAAACTTCCAAGTTATAAGAAAATCTCCAAAGCAAATCAAGCAAACAATTCTCAATAGATAATAAAATAAAGTCAAAAAGGAATTTTGTCGAATACGTAGACTGCAAACAGTTCCAAAAACAAATTCAAGAGTATGAGTCAAAGAATAAGTCCAATTCCCACAAAGAAATCAGTAAAAACTTAGAAATATATCCAACAAAGTTGCAAATTCAAAACAAAAACAATTGAAAGCTCAATTCAAAGATTTCATGAGTACTATGAAAATTTTCCAGAAAACAGGGTAACAAAACATTCCATCACAAAAATCATAATAACTCAGTGATGGTAGCTCCAAATCAAGTCAAACTACTTTAGAAAGATGCAAAACTCAAAGAGGATAAATTTAGGCACAAATTTCGTTCAATTGGAGAGAGTATAATACAAGATATAGATATTTTAATCCACATATTCTCAACAGTCGTGATTTCTGAATAGTTTGCAAATTTGTATTCAATTGACCAACTAAATCAAATCCAAATCAGGTGAAATTTATTTCTAAAAAACAAAAACTCAACAAGGAATCATACTGGAAGATTCATGCAATTTAAATCTCATTTGGTATACTTTTCATCTTAATCTTTTCACATATAATTTTCTGTCTGAAAAATTCCAGATTACTTGCCCTCTTTTCAATACTATCAATTGGATTTTATATAACTGGAATTTAACAATCAAAACACATAAATCTTCATCTCAAAGAGAGATTTGCTCTAATACCAAATGGTATGATCCACCCTTTGCCTTTCTTGAAGATTGAAGATCATTTGTCTCCCAAGACCAAACTCTCTTCTAGAGGTTTTCACGATTCCTTGTTTTGGAGATAATGAGAAACAAAAAATAAATTGCTGTGAAATAAACTAAGAGAGAACAATAAACCCTCTTATATTTGAAGGAGAATCAACAAAACTTATGGAAACCTCACCTATTCCCCTAACTCTTAAGGAGGACCTAAATTCCCGAGCAACACCAACTAGGAAGTTGGCACCTCAAGGAAGAAATAGGATTTGGAATTAGACAAGGAACTCTTGAATTGAATTCAAGAATTGATTGGCTAGATTATACGATGGAAAGAATTTTTCTAATATATAATGGAAGTAGAAACTCCCAAGAACTCTAGGTTCAATTCTCTCTATTTCAGTCAATATTCAACTTGTTCAAAATGGCTTCAAAAATACATATATATAGGGTTCCAAATCATTAACTAAGTTGATGGGCACTTAGGCCACTTAATTACAAGTCTAAATCCATTTAATGATAAAAAAGATGGGCCAAAAGAGTTAAAATCAATCATTAGCTTCAACTTCCGAGACCTACTGGTGATGGTAGGGACCTACCGTCGACAGTAGGTCGGACTATCAAAACAAGTTTAGACAAGAACCCTACCATCGACGGTAGGGCAGACGGTAAGTCTGTATTTTATAGCTTCAAACTCTTCCTAGCTTGATTATTTGCGTTTCCTCTTCTATCTTCCTTACCCTTGACCTTGTAACCGATCCTCGGAAACTCTCCATGTTCTCATGCCTATCTCGGGTCATACCAGATGGCTGAAGCAAAATTTAACAAAACTCCCATGAGCACTTCAGAGAAGCTAAACAAGGATGAGAAAGGTTAAGCAACTAATCAGAAGGAATATAGAGGTATGATGAGATCCTTTATATATCTTACTGCTAGTGGACTGATGCTTTATTTATTATATGTCTCTGTGCAAGATTTAAAGCTAATCCAAAGAAATCACATTTTATTGCGGTAAAGGAAATCTTTAGATATCTTGCAGGAACAGTGGAGCTAATCCTACAGTATTCAAGTAATGGAAATTTTGAGCTGAAGGGATACATACTTTGCAGAAAATTGAGTTGATAGGATAAGTACACTAGACATGTTAGCCCTTAGAAAAATGTCTAGTCTCTTGACTTAGCAAGAAACTAACATCAGTTAGCCTATCAACAGTAGAGGTGGAATACATATCAGATGGAAGCTGTTTTGCTCAATCATTTTGGATAGAGCATCAACTGATGGATTTTGAGCTAAACCATAGGAAGACTTATTTAGTGTGATAATATGAATGTGATTAACTTAATGAAGATTTTGGTGGAGCACTCAAAAAAAAAAAAAAAAAACATATTAAAATGAGACATCACTTCATCTTATAGCATGTAAGGAAAGGTTCCCGCTGTGAAACAACTTGCATATTTAAAAAAAAAAAAAAAGAAAAAAAAAACCTCTGCGTGAGGAAGCTTTTCTAGAATCTATTTTTGAACTTGGGTTAATGTTTTTGTATTGCTTTCAATAAAGTTTCCCCAATGAATAAATGTGCTATGTCTTGTCTTGTCTAAGTTACTATATCTTTAAGTATTAAGTAAAAGTTTTCTGCATTAATTGTTGATTTCAGCTTACTCTCTTTCTCTTCATACTTATCTTGGTCAGAGTTTGTACAGCTTGCTTTTGACATCTTAATCCGCCATTATAAATTACTTTTAAAAAGTGATATTTAGATTTTAAATGGCTTGTAAAGGTAATATAAAATTGGTAAATACAAAATGCAACTTATATGGGCACTTGTTTAGAAATATTACTATTCTTTTTTGAATTTCAAATTATTTATCTGTCTTTATCTCTTTCTTTCTCCTTGTTTGATAGACCCAATTGTCCTTTCAAATCGTTATCCTTTCCAGAAAGTTGAATTCCTTGCAAAAGAAAATTTCTACTTCATTCTCCAAGAGAGGTTGTTATGTAACATCACTTTTCTTCTACTGATTTATAAAAGAAAGGCTACCTCTCTCATTCAGGCACTTCTTGAATTTCTATACTTGAAATTTCTTTATTTATCTCTCTTCCGGGTTGTACCAAAAGGAAAGATACTCTACCAAAAAAAAAATTATCCAAGGTTTAGAAAGAAGAGGAAAAAAGACGTGAAAAGGAAAACAAAGATTGAAGAGGTGAAAAAGTAGAAATCTTAATCTGTGCTTCTTAATGTTTGAAAGGTTGAAAGCTATTTTGAATAAGGATTCAAAAGCTCTATTTTAAAGACTAATGTGAATTGAGTTGTGAAGTTATCTGGGAGTATGTGAATTGAGTTGTTCATATATCTGGGAGTAGTTTTGAATGACAAAGGTTACACTAATGTGTATAACAGAGAGATTATTGAAGAAAACTTTGTTGGGAGAAATTTGACTAGAAGAGAAAAGAAAAGGAAGAGGGTTTGAAGAATGGAAAAAGAAAGGTTAAGAAGAGGAAAATAAAGTAGAGGAAGTTGAGGAAGAAAAGAATGTTTCTGAGGAAAGATCTGATGAAAAAGAAAGTGAACAAGAAAGTGAGGAAGAAAGTAAAAATGGGAATGAAGATTAAAATATAAAGAGAGAGAGAGAGAGAGAGAGAGAGAGAGAGAGAGAGAGAGAGAGAGAGAGAGAGAGAGAGAGAGTGAGAGAGAGAGAATGGAAGTGAAAAGGAAAGAAGAAGAAAATGATGGAGGGTTTGATAAACAAGATTCTAGATAAGAAGGAATAGAGGATAATAGTGAGGAAATCTTATTAGAAAAGAAAAATGCTGGAAAAGAATAATGAAAAGAAGATGAAAAGAGAAAGAAAAATTTAGCTTGAGGCTATTGCTAAGAAAAAAAAATGGGAGAGTAAGTGAGATTAAAGAGAGAAAATAACAGTCAAGAGAGATCCAAAGAATCACATACCTGCAAGTGATGACCTAAAGGAGAATTCAGTTGATAAGAAGAAAATGAAAGAGGAAGATGAATGTGAGTGTAAGTGAGGAACAATTTGAAGAAAAAAGAAGTAAAATGAAAGAAAGGATAGATGTGAGTCTAAAATATGGAGTTAGTTTGAAGACATTTAAGTGGAAATAGAGAACTTGGGGTATTTATTCAAGAGCAATTGAAAAAGGAGTACAGTCGAGCTAAAAAGGCATATTCAAAAGAGGTAATTTTAGTTCCTCAAGCTGAAAGATTTGAATGTCAGTCCTTCTATTCCGAGTCATTCTGGTATAAATCTTCTTAGGTTTGATCGCACTATAGGCTATCTTATTTCTTTCTATTCTTCTTTGAGCGCTCATGAACTTCCATCTTAACTAGTTAGATGTAGAGTCTATTTTCATGAGTTTCTTCCTCTGCTGATGAGCCTACTTCTTCATGAGGGCATGTTATCAAGCCTAGAACTCGTAATGCCAGCAGTAGCCAATCTTCTCAAAAACTAGCTTGACATGTTTTACTTCTGTCTAAGTTGCCTATTGCAAGTTAACTTTTTTATCTGCTAGTTTTATATGGTCACTATAAGCTGTTTTTAGAACAATTTTGCTTTTATTGTGCTTTGTTTTCGTGGGTCTGTGAGCTCTTTGATATCTCTATTTTAGTCTACACTATCTTGTTGAACTATCTCTTTTTTTATTTGATTCGTGCCAAAAAGGGGGAGAAGTGTTATAGTTTATTTTAATCTCTGAGATCTGTCTTATTAATTATCCTTCTAAAGTTGATCTAGATGATTCTTTGGATGACTCGTCTTAGCTTGGATCTTTCTAAGCTGATGTGATCTAATTGTTAATTTGTTAATGGTCTGTTGTTCTGACCTGGTTTATGGCTAGAACTTTCTCATTCCATCTAGCTATTTTGACCATTTTTTAAGCACAACAATTCTGGATTTTCTTTGTCTCATTTCTTCTACGAATGAGAGTTTCTGGTACGCTGATGAAAACAAGAAATAAGCAGTCTGCTGCCTTTTGTTAACGTTTAAAGTCTCTTAGATCAAGTTAGGAATAGCACTTGCTGAGAGGAGCTTTTTGTTTAAAATGTTTTTTTTTTCATACATGTCTTTAGCTCAGGGGAGCATTTATTTTCTATCTTTATTTATGGTTTTTTAATTCCGTAGAACAAACTGGTTTTATCACTCATTAAAAAGGGGGAGAATGTTGATGCAATCGTCAATATGTTTCTTAAGTTTTGATGATTAGCAAAATGATTTATGTATGCTTTAATTTAGTTTGTTTTAGTAAGACAAAAAAAAGAGTTGAGCTAAACTCTGGAAACGAGACGAGCAAAGGACATTTATCATGTGAAGATTTATGGGGACCAAGGATATTCTTAATAGCAATTTTTTATGATGACTTTACACTTTTAACAACTGTAGAGGACCAGTCGTTTTACTTTGTCTACAAGAATTATCTACTTGTTTTCTCTATGTGATCCATTGATTTTGATTTAACTTTTTCCTATTTTGGTTAAACAAGAAATGACTCATCAAAGGTTCTTTCTCTTCTTGTAGAAAATGAGTTGGAGATATTAAGAGAGAGGAGATTCTTGGTAACAATCAGATGTGGAAGAGTTTCCACATGCCAGCTTACTAGTGGATTAGAAGAAATGCTTCTTCTCCAAGAATAGGACACTTGTCCTTTATGTTTGTGGTCCCTCTTTTCTCTTTCTGACCTTATTCCATATTCAGTTAAGGATGATGACTAATATATGTGTGTATGAAAGATATAGAAAAAAGGAGTGTAGATCCATGTGAAGGCAGTTTTGGTCACAAGCAAGAGCATGTGAGAAGTTAACAAATTTATTGAGGTGGTCTTCCTCTTTGGAAGGGTATTTAAATAAGAAACAAACATAAGAAAGGTAGGCATTCTTGAAGAGAAAATTTGCTGCAGATAAAGAAGAATTTACAAAGAAGAGTGCACCATTACAGAGTATCTTTCTTCATCAAACAGAGAGAGTTGTCCATCATCAAGTGAAGAAATATTTTAGAAAACTATTTGAGAGATTGAGAGGCTTTATTATAGAGAATTTTCTGAATATGCTAAAGAGTTGAGCTGAATCTATTTTCATCTTTTTTTTTATTTTTTATTTACAAGTTCTGAGTGAAAAACTTGTGTTTTAGTTTGCAAGTTCCGGATGAAAAACTTGTGTTTTGAACAAAACTTGCTGTTTAGCTTCTTCTGGATAAAGAAGTTGTTAGTTGCTAGAAATAGGAAAAACTAGTGAGTATTCTTTTGTAAAGGTTAATCTCACCTTGAACGAGATTGTATGTTTTAGTAGAATCCTAAAATGGTGATCTTAAGAAAAAGTGGATGTAAGTTTTTAACCGAGCCTGTATAAAAATTCTTGTGTCCTTTTATTTATTCTCTTCATTTTGTCCTTTTCAATCTGCTTTAATTGTTTCAATTTTAACTGTTATGACTAGAATCTTATAGTCAAGCTAATGACCTAAAATATCCATGGATCATGTTTCTTTGTATCATACTAATTTCAGTGTTGAGCTAGTAACTAGAAAATAACAAAAAAAAAATTTAAAGTGGTATTTCTTTTAAATAGTCCAATTCGTCCCCTCTTGAACTATTGTGGACTTACAGGTATGAAGTTATTTGATTTTTTAAGGAAAGAAGAGGAGATTGATCATCATTAATGGCCGCAAAGCAATTATTAGATATTGTAGTAAAAGAAAGAGATGAAAGAGCAGGAAGCAAAATTTCTGCATGACGAAAAATGAATGAATAAAAGGGACACAACTTCTTGGAGTGTTCAATATCCTTAATTTTGATACATATTTATACAGGCATATACAGCTGATGAGAGGATTGAAATAATTTTTGAAATTTACATTTTAATTCCTCATATTCTAAATTCTTTTCTTTTCACAATAAGTTATGAGTATTAATTATATATTGATTACCAGAAAAAGGCTTTCACTGCATCCACCATGAACTTATATGCACAGTACTTCGATCTAGGAAATCTTTATTATGGATTCCACTCATCGGTAAAGACGAACACGTATGTAATAAATACATTAGACTTTTGTTCCAAAAAATAAAGACAAGAACCACCAAAGGAAAAAAAAAGTATTATTATTATTTGGGTTTGTCTAATGAGTTCATATAAATATATATTAATATAAATTATTTTTTCAATTAAATATGTAATTAGTTTCTTCAGATTCCATGATTTTTATTAAGCTTTTCGTTTTTGAAGATTTTTTTTTCAAAATATCTGTCACTTTAATAAATCTAAAATATTAAATAATATTTTTCTCTATATATTTATATTTTATTAAATTTAATAATTCTCCAAAAATTTTTATTAGACTATTATGATGACAGTTAAAGAATAATTTAATTTCATTTTCTTTTAAATTTAGATAAATCAATTACTTCTATAACACTTGTACTTTATGTTTATAAAGTGAGAAACAATATAAAATGAAGATGGAGATGGTATATGTTTTTGTCCATTTATAAATGTATGATCCAAGAAACACAGATCTTTCTTGTTATTATTATTGGCTTGCTGAGTCATTTGTATATATGTTCGGACTTTTAGGAAGGACTGAGTACGTAGCTAAATGCCCAATAGTACGTATAGGTAGCATCTTTGATGGTGGTAAAAGAGAGATAACTTAGAGAAGAGAAAGGGAATTAAGGAGAGCAAAGAATGGAACTAATTAATAAGCAAAACAAGTTGTAGACTTGTATCACTTAGATTGTGTCCTGTTACGAAATTTGATAGTATATTAATTATTTTTTATAAATAATTTAGAGCAACTTATGAATCTAAAACAGTTTAATAAATAAATTGATAATGTCAATATGAGGTTATAAGTTCAACCTCTGTATATCATACTATATTAAAAAGTTATAGATAAAACTCCATTTATCAGATGTAAATCAAATTTTGCAAACGTTTTAAAAATAAAATCTAAATTAATTAAGATTAAATATCTCCACACGTGGCTAATAAAAAGTTCTGAGTCAAAATTAAACATACATGCATGGACACGTACGAACTTGATAGAATTGACAGTTTAATTAGAAGAAGACATTCGGAGAAGAAACAAAATGGTTAATAATAGCCAACAGGGACCCTTTATTAATTGGAAAATCTGACATGCATTTTTAGCCTCAATCTCACAGCATTATAGATAAGAATTGTACTCCAAGAAAGACCATGGCTTTGAGATGTGACGATATAAAGCCTCAACATTTGCTATTAATTAGGTCAATCAGGTGAGGTCTCTTATTTTTTTAGGAAAAGTTTGAATACGTCCAATTGCCAGGAAAATGGCTATAATTATATATATATATATCTCAATAAAACTTTTTAGCTTCGATTTTACTCACAAATGTTACTTTCAATTTTTAATATATATTAATTTTTTACAAGCAATTATTTATAATATACACAACTATGCAGAATAGTTACAAACAAAATTTTGTCTCAAACAATTTTGCATAGAGATGGATTTAGCTAATTCATTAAAAAAATAAAAACAAACACAAGTAGCTTGTAAAAATAGGGTGCATTTTGATTGAATTTAACCAAAAAAAGAAAAAAACAAAAAATCAGTTTCTTTTTTCTTTAACTTTACATTTTTTTCCACAAATAAATTACTTTTTATGAATTTAAAACAAAAAATCTTCAGTACTTTTTTCAAACTTAAATATGATCCAAATGCACCTTAGTGTATATAAAAATAAAATAAAATCAAAATATATGAATAAAAGTTACCTCATGAAAATTGTTGATATATATTTGTAATCATTTTCTTAATTTTATTTGAGAATATTGTCATGGAAAGTGAATTACTTAATTATATGTAAAATTAAGAAGATAATTTCAATATCCTCTAGAATTTCAATATGGAATTTTATAGTTTTCCATGACTTTTGCCTGAATTTCCACGGTACCATCTCATCCTGAACAAAATTTCCAAGACATGTCTGTGTAGCTATATGGAGATGCATATTGCTCCTAAGAAATTCTAACCCCTTAATTAGTTTGGAGTTTTTTCATTATATGATTCTACTCGTATTAATGTAATATTAATTTTTCACTACTCAATTATATAAAAGTACGTAAGAAAGACCAAAGACTTTTGAAATGTATGATAAGATCAAAGTCATCTGCTATATATATACACATATACATGTGGGATAATAAAGTTAATTCGGAAATTTAAAATTGTATTTCAAAAAAGTTTATTTTTTCTTATTAATTTTTTCTCTCTAACTTCTCTCTAACTCCAAACTCAAACCTTTCACTTTTAACGCAAATTAAAGATAAATATGGATAATTTTGAATATTTTTTTTAAGAAAATATCGATTTTAAGGTAAAAAACACCAAAAATTTAATTTTTCGCCACTGACACGAGTTTCTCCCATTTCGCCCAGGTTGGCAAAATTCTCTAAGGAATTTCGCCAAACCTAGGAGAAACACATGTCAATTACTTTTTAAAAAAAAAAATTTTAATGTTATTTCTAGTTTATGCCTTTTATAATTTTTCTAATTACACAAAAGATGAATTATTAATTTGTTTCATATTATATTCATATTATATTACCGTTTTTTAGTTAAGTAGTCTCTTTGTGATTAAAAAAAAAAAAAAAAGAGAGAGAGAAAGAGAGATTTGAACATATAACCTTACAAAGAGTAATATAGAAGACTTACCAAAAAAACCAACATAAAACTTCGTGTTAATGAATGCATGAGATTTTATATGATAATAACTTATTTACGTATTATAATATTTACTAACTTCAATCATTTAAATTTTTAATTAGAGAAAAAAGAATTGCTCTTTTGTTTAAATTTAACATTAGCCGAATGAGAAAGTATTAGAAAATTGTAAAAAAGTAAATTAAAATGAAAATATGAAGTTTTTGTGGAAACAGTAGATGGAAACCGCCCGCGATCAGACGTCCGAGCTCAAAATTATGTCCCATCAGAGTTTTCAATTTTATGAGACAAATTTTTTGTCCCGAAATGCATTTAGATTACTTTTTCGACAATGTAGTTGTATTTACCTTTACGAGAACTATCAAAACGAGTGGTCGTACGCGTTACACGGATCTCCGATAACAGAATTATTCATATTTCAAGTTTTCCAAATACATACACAAATTCTTTCTTTCTAATCAACATAACCAAAATAAACATAATTTTATTCAAGGAATTTCGCCAGGTTAGGAGAAATTCAACAAAAAATTTCGCCCAAAATTTTTTTAGTTTTAAACCGATAAAATTGTAAATAAATTATTTTTTTTTAATTTTCAACAATAAGATTTCCATAAATATGTTATTGAATTAGTTTGAATTGAAGAAAAGTTAGAAAGAATAGATTTACATAGAAAGTCAGTGTTAAAAGAATAAAATTTTTTTACACTACACTTTTAGATTATCGGATTCCTTTTTTTATCTCATGTATGTATATATATATATATATATATATGCGAGAAAGACAATATAGCACTGCTGTCTCTGTCTGTCTCTAGTTGATCATCCAATTCCAATCAATGCATAGAAACTAGGGCAAATTATTCCATGTACGTGACATTTGCATACTGATGCATCTGCTGACATCCATCCCTGATTTCTTTTAGTGGTAACGTATAAGGATAATTACTACTCTGTCCTAGAGGTGGCAAGAAAATTCTATTTTTCAATACTTATTCTAAACCAATTCATTTGAGTGGGATAAAAGTTAATTTATTGTTGACGGTGAATTTAATTAGAGTTATAGATGAATTTGAGAAAAATCTAAACCCATTTATAGGATAACCAATGACTAATTTAATAAGCAACTTAATGGATAGTCCAATAAACAATCTAATGGATTTTCTAAAAACTATCTAATTTATCCTTCTTTTATCATTCCTAATGTAATACACATAAATACAAAAATTATATCGTAGACGATTTTGAGGAATTTATTTTGTTCATCTCATATTTCTATTTCGAAAAAAGGTATGGGATTTAAAAAAATTTTAGAAATGCGTTCTCCATGTTACTGGAATTGGTGTCGCAAAAAAAAAAAAAAAAAAGAAAAAAAAAAAGAAAAAGTGAATTGGTTTTAAAAAAAAAAACTACTGGAATTGTTTACCTAAAAGAAAGGAACAGATTATAAATAAAAACTTGAATTTGTAAAACTCTTTCTAACAAAATAATTATTCACTGTTTTATGTCGGGGAATCATCGACCTAAAAAGGAATTCACTTAATCTATTCTACTTTTATAATTTCTTTAAAATATTTGCGATACTATAAACAAATATATTGTCTCGTACCATAATTTTTTTAAAAAATGACAATACCATGTACAAAGTCCGTATATAAATTTTTTTATAAAATCACATATCATGAATAACAATATTGGTATCGTAATTTTTCAATCAAATTATGGTATTGTCTACGATGATACCAGATGGTATTGTAAATGTTTTTTTGAAAAATTATGATACTGTACAACAAACCGATCAATAACGTAAAATTTACGCTCAGTTTCTTTCTCTAAAATATACGCTTACTTTCTTTCTCTATAATTCACGCTCACTTTCTCTCTCTAGAATTCAGGCACACTTTCTCTCTCTAAAATTCACGATATTTTTTCTCTCTAAAATTCATAACATTTGTTCCCTGAAGAATTAAAAAAAATTTTGCAAAAATAAAAATAAATAATTATCCATGGGTTTATATAAGACTATTTGTTAATAAAAAATTACAAAATAGTTGATGGGCTTACACAAAACCATTTGTTAATAAATTATATAGTTTAATAGGATGTCCATTGGGTGTCCAGCTAGGATGTTCAGTGGGCACCCTATAAAATTGATGTTTAGGGTGCTTATGGGTGACCCATTCAATTAATTGTCCATTTAAATCCACCAATTTAAATTCATTAGTCTGTAGGGCATGGGTGGACATTTAATTATTACTTATATGTCCATTTAATAACCTTTCAAAAACCTACCCATTTACCACCCTTTCTCTCTCCATTTTATATTATTTATCTCCTTAAAAATTAAAAAAGTAATTGGATTATTTAAATTAAAATAAAAAGACTAAAGTATCTATTGGCTGTAATTAATATATTGTTCTAATAAAAATTTCTACATAGTTGTTTAATTCTAACAAACTAAAAATATATATATAAGGTATAATTTATGCTTTCTTAATTTACTAAAATAATAAATATTTTAAAATAGAATGTCCAAACAACATATGATATGAAGATGACACTATATTGGCAGATATGTTGGAGGATATTCTCTTATCCACAATGCTTGTAATTCCTATTTTCATGTAATTTGATTACCTTAGAAATTGTATAGCTGTAGGATGTGGTTTCTTAGTTGTATCATGTTTCCTTATAGATAGGCTAGAGATTAGGAACCAAATTTTGTCTCTCAGTATATATTGTAAGTAACTCATCATTCAATACAAAAAATTTTCGTTGTTTTTTTTACAAAAAACTTTCATACAAGATAGATACGAGCATTACCAGTGCCTCGGATAAGGACAACAATTATGCAAAATAGGGGCCTCGAAGAAGAAATGAAGATTCCTTGACGAATTAATATTAGTTCCAGAGGACGATTCAGGGAAAGCAGAGAATGATAGGAGATTAACACTCGTCCATTCCTGGATTCTTAACACCATCGAATCATTCTTCGGTCCTTTGTGAATTACTCCAAGAGGACTAATGAGTTATGGAGCAATTTAAAGAAAAAGTTCTTAGTTGAAAACGGATCGAGAAAGAATGAGTTGAAGGTTTCTTGGACAATCGTAAATAAAAAAGAGATTTCGTGAATATATATTATTCACACTTGAAGAAACTTTGGGATGAGTTGGACAATTGCATACAATTGCCACCCACTACACCTGCTGAAATTCTAACACATTATATAAGAAAGTGATAAGAGAAGGTGCTTTGATTTTTGATGGGTTTCAATGATAGAATATACGGTACCCTGTGATCGAACATCATTCAACAGGAACCGGTACCGAAGGTTAAAATAGTTCTTGCTCAAATCCGTAAGAAGGAGCAACATAGGAGCTTGGCGTGCTCATCAATGGCTGAAGAACGCAGCAACACAGGCATGGCATTTGCCTCCAAAAAACCTCTGCAAAATTATGGTCCAAGACTTCTGTGTTCTCATTGTAATAGACCACGTCATGAAATTAAAAATTGTTTTCAATTTGTAGGCTATCCAGATTGGTGGCCCAAGAATAACCAGGCAAACGCCAGTGCCAATTTCTTCTCTCCTGGCCGTGGCGGTGCTCAAAGCGGCTAAGGAACGAACTCTGGTCATAGCAGGGGTCGCGGACAATCGCCTGGACTGCGTGGAAATCAACATGGCAACAGTAAGATGGTGGTGGTTGGCCACATACTGCCTCCAATATCGATGGCAGCAGTGTAATGATTCCAACCGACGGCGGCGGCAATTCCGAGAGTACCACATCTATCCAATTTCCTAGACTTTCAGAAGAGCAATAATCAACCTTGATGAATCTTCTCAACACTAATCCCCAACAAGATAAAATCTCTTGTATAAAATATTTATTGATTTTGGATTCAGTTGCTCAATTTATATGACTGGGTAGGAAGGACTTTTTTTGCATAATTTAAATTCAATTCATCCTTATACTATTGATTTATCTAATGGGACTAAGAGTGTAGCATTGTAACGAGGACACACTTGTTTAAGTCCGGAACTTACTCTCATATGTGCTATTTATTCTCGAACTTAAATGGAACGGCACAGTTAATTGTTCTTCTACATGCTTTGCAATTGTCATCCTTATATGCTTGTTCTAATGTTTCTTCTATTTCGAATAGAATGTTACTAAGTATTCTAGTGATAAACCTTGCACTATTTGTTTACGTTCTAAGAAAATTCGTGATTCTTTTCCTACAAGTAATAATACTGCATCCAGTTTGTTTGAATTAATTCATAAGAAAATTCGTGATTCTTTTCCTACAAGTAATAATACTGCATCCAGTTTGTTTGAATTAATTCATTATGATTTATGGGGACCATACAAAATTGTGTCCACTTTGGGGCTTCGTATTTTTTCGCTATTTTGGATGATTACTCTAGAGCTATTTGCGTATATTTAATTGTAGAGAAAAGTGAGTTCACCTTGGTTTTGAAAGAGTATTTTGCTATGATTAGAATACAATTTAATAAAAGTGTTAAAGTCATGAAAAGTGATAATGACAGAGAATTTTTTTGTTCGAAACAATATTTTTTGGAAAGTGACATTTTACATCAAACAACAATGGCTAGAATTCTACAACAAAATGGCAGAGTGCAATGCAAACATTGTCACATTTTAAATATGGCGCGTGCTTTACGTTTTCAAGGAAACTTGCCTAAAATATTTTGGGGAATGTATTTTGACACCGGAATATCTCATTAATCAAACTCCATCATGTTTGTTAAAAGGAAAAACACCATATGAATCGTTACATGAAAAAAATACCGTCTTACTCTCATATTCGGAGTTTTCAATATCTTGTATATGTTCAAGATTACGATTTGCCTAAAGGACAAATTTCAGGCTAGAAGTTGCATGTGTGTTTTTCTTGTATACCTCTTCGATAAGAAATGTTAGAGATTTTATGATTTGAAAAATAAGAAATTTATTTACCCTAGGGATGTGATATTTGATAGAACCAAGTTTCCACGTGCATCTATGATAACAGATCTTCCAGATTCTCCTCCGAATTTTGCAACATGTTTACTTTGGACAAAATATTTTCGGTTCTCAAACTTTGGGAAGCCATGCAAGTGATGACCATGCAAGGAACACTGTTGAAAATAAATTGGCTTAGGGCGACGGCGCACCTCCTAGCAATAGCCACCTCCTGATTTGCACTCCACAGACAGCGAAACAAGTCCACAGCGCACGGAGCAATTGGAGTAGCCTGGCCTAGATGCGATAGCTTCTTCCCAAGACCCACAACCATGTTTTGGGCTCGACATTGCACATTGGCCCAGTTAGCTGAAGAAACTTCTTCTCAGCCTTTGTGTACAGTTCTTCCCTCCCAACCTTTCTTAGAAAAAGCATTAGAACTGAGATAATTCCAGCTAAATTACGGGATTATCATTGCAATAACGTGTGTACATGAACAACCCTTTTTTCTTTCGTTCTTCCTACTTCGTCGGACCTCTCAAGTAAATCTCTTTATCCTATAACATACTTTGTAGATTACAAAAAAATTTCTCTTTCACATTAGCATTTTCTAGCTTCTCTTACTGCATAAATAAAACCTACTTGGTATTCTGACACTATTTCTTATCCTAAATGGCGATATGCCATAAGAAAGAAAGTAGTGCATTGGAGAATAATGGAACTTGGAATATGACTTCTTTGCCCTTGGCAAACGTTTTCTCGGCTGCAATTGGGTTTATCGAATCAAGTACAAGGCAGATGGAACAATTGAAATATACAAGGCTGAGTTGGTGATTCTAGGCAATACTCAAACTGAAGGTATTGATTTTACAAAAACCCTTTCTCTTGTTGCCAAAATGGTCACTGTCCAAACATTATTATATGTTGCTTCCAGTTGAAATTGGCATGTCCATCAAATCGATGTGCATAATGCTTTTCTCTACAGTGACTTAACGAAGGAAGTATATATGTAACCTCCACCAAGTTTCCCTACATCCCCGGACAGGTCTATCGCCTACGAAAATCATTGTATGGTCTTCGACAGGCACCTCATTGCTGGTTCTTCAAATAATTTGCCACCTTGCATAACTGTGGCTTTTTATCAGTCTTGCCAACTATTCTTTGTTTACTTATCATAAGCATGATGTGTTTCTTTGTGTCCTTGTCTATGTGATGACTTATTACTTACTGGAAACTCCTTGTCCTCCATTGCAAAGTTTAAAAATATTTGAGTTCCTACTTTCACATGAAAGACTTGGGTCCTTTAAAGTATTTTTTAAGAATTGAGGTTGCTCGTAATTCCTCCAGTCTTTATTTATATCAAAAGAAATACACCCTGGAGATTGCATATGAGACTGGTCTGATGGGCACCAAGCCGATTTCTACCCCTCTCGAGACAAATCATCACTTGGCTAAAGCTTCTGGACCACTATTTGCCAAACCAGATCTCCATCAGTGCTTGATTGGGGAATCGATCTACCTTACTCTTACTTGTCCTGGACTTGCTTATATTTTTCATATTATTGCTCAGTTTATGCAACAACCTAAGACAACACATTGGGACACCACCCTTCAAGTGGTCCGTTATCTAAAAGGTTGTCCAGGACAAGGTATTTTGCTCCATTCCGATTCACCACTATTATTGACTACTTGTTGTGACTACAATTGGGCCTTTTGTCTTATTACTTGAAGCTCGGTCATGAGATACTTTGTTTCTTTAGGCGATTCTCCAATTTCTTGGAAAATGAAAAAACAACACATTGCCTCCCACTCTTCTACCTAAGCCGAATATTGTTCTATGGCCATAACTTTATATGAATTGAAATGTCTTTCTCGATTGCTTCATGTTCTTCACACCAAAGTCACTCATCTTATTCCTTTACACAGTGATAATCAGGCTACGATCCGTATCGCTGCCAATCTTGTCTTTCGCGAGCGCACCAAATACATTGAAATTGATTATCACTTTGTTTGGATGCTTTTCAGGCTGGTTTTATTTCTCCTTATTATCTTTGCAGTGAGCTTCACTCAGCTAATATCCTTACCAAGGGTTTGCATCCTACTTCATTTCATTCCCTATCTCAGAAGTTACCATTTTTATTTCCATGCTCTAACTTGAAGGGGAGTATCGGTAGAAATCTTAGGGGCTATTCTCATATCCCACAGTTGTTGTAATTCCTATTTTCGTGTAATTTGATTACCATAGAAATTGTATAGTCATAGGAGGTAGTTTCCCAGTTATATCATGTTTTCTTATAGATAGACTACAGACTAGAATAGAGATCTTGTATATCAGTATATATTGTACTTAGCTCATCATTCAATTCAGAGAATCATTAGTTGTTTTTCGTACTGGAAACTTTCTTTTTGCTTTCACACTAAATATGTACTAGTTAATTATAGTAAAAAAGTATATACATATATATATGTGTGTGCATGTGTGTATATATACATATATATATGTATATATATGTGCGTGTATATATATATATGTATGTATACATATATATAAATATTTGAAGGAAAAAAGGACATATATGATCACTTCTTTTGTTGATAAATAACATATATATGATCACATAGATATGGAAAGTTGAAGTTTAATCTTCTCAAGTGATGTTGCAAAAGAATCACTAATATTGATCTGTGTTGAGATTCCATTGTGCAATTAAGAGTCATGGAATATATATATATATATACATGAAAAGTTGAAGTTTAATCTTCTCAAGTGGCACTGCAAGAGCATCACTCATATTGATCCATCGAGAGATTCCATTGTAAAATTAAGAGCCATCTCCCTTATGGATAATGCACACAACATTAATATCCTTTCTTTCCTATTTTCTTCATCAGCTACTGCTGCAAGCCTCACTAATATGCTAGCATACACTACTTTAATTAATGAATTAGGCAATGAATTCTTCACCTGCTTTCTTAGGCTTAAATTTCCTCTAAACATATCGTTACTTGGTTTTACTCATGTGAATACAGTTCCATCAACATACTTTATAACTATAAACATAGCACTTTGTTAAAATTAATCCTTTAAGCCCATACTCTACAATCTGCACATATATTATTATCCTTGGCTTTATGTTGGGCCAAGGAATTTATCTCAGGAAAGGATGCACTTAACAAAGCGAAGGCCTTAGACAAGCAACATCAGCTGACTTTGACTGCATCGGCCAAGGTCTCATCTCTGGACCAAATGATTGGTTTTAGTGAAAGAATTAGCATGAGTATCACCATGGTGAATAACAAAGAGAATGAAATGGATGAGAAGTTTCACATTTTTTACAATGTTGTCTGCAATTGCAGCTACCGAGAATACTGGAAAGGTTTATAATTTTTCAGTTCAAAAATTACACTACAGGAGGGTTTGTAACTTTCTCCATGCAAAAATTACATTGTGGAGGTTTGCCCTTTTGAATCGTGGATGTTAACTTGATGTTGAGAGACTGAACCACGTTAAATTCTTGATGTTCCTTTTATTCTTTTTCTCTCTATGTTTTGTTTGTGCTTCCACTACCCGTTCCCAACAAATGATGTAGGCCAGAGCTATGTCCCAGCAAATGTATGAAAACTGACATGATATGGAACCCAATAAGTGGTATTAGAGCCAAAGGTTTCGACCTGAGAAGACAGAAATGTCAGAGCCAATGGTCTACCTAGGAGGACAACAACCCAACAAGTGGTATCAGAGTAGATGTTTTTGACCTGGGAAGACAAGATATCAAAGCCAATGGTTCAACATGGAGGAGAACAATATCATAACCAAAGGTTTCGAACTGGGAGGACAGAGATGTCAAAGTCCCAGGTTCAACCTGAGATCAGATATGGAGTTTCCAACTTGGGAAGAGTGCAAGGTTCGGGCCTAAGAAGAGTAAAGAAGCATGGACTATCATATCAACAGCTTGTGGAGCAAAGCACTACACTGAAAAGATTGTGCAATTGAAGGAAATGCTGAATATATGGTCATTCTTTGAAGAAATTCTTCAAGGAAGTAAAACTAATAAAGAAACAGAGAAGAAGACCCTAAGACTTAGAAGAGGATTAGATTTTCTTACTTTGTTGTAGTTTGGAAAATTGAGAAAAGCAAAGAGTTATTAAGATAAGGAGATTGAGAAAAATAAAATATTTGTTAGGATATTGTTGAGAATCCCACATGGCTAGTGTTGGGAAAAATTCACTCCTTATAAGGCTTGGGCAATCCTCTCCCCTTGAGGTACCTTTTGGGGTGAGCTAGGTTCAAGCCCAAATTTTAACATATATTTTTCTCAAATTCCTTAGAAATAAGATTTAATCAATATCCCATTAGGAGCAAGATTTTTTAGTCCTACATTAAAAGTGTTGAGAATAATTGAGAGAAGAGACGATATATAAATAAGTCGTCCTAGTTTAAGTTTTTTATGACAGTTGTGGATACCCAACTCAGAGGGAGTTATATCTTGGGAAGGTTTGTAGTTTTCTGCGTGCAAAATATTACATAGTTGAGGTTTATCCTTTTGGGTCGTGGATCTAGGTCTATGTTGAGGGACTAAACCAAGTTATATTATTGGTATTCATTTTATTTTTTCTTCAGCAGGAACCCAACAAAAATGCTTCAACAGGCTATGCACAAGTTTAGAGATCTGAGTCTCCTGAAAGAGTTTCATTTCTCAACTTCTGGCTTCATTTGGTAAATGCGTACTTTGTTACTTTGTCATATGCAAACTCTTGTCTTTCCTTATTGCTGGTTAGCGGTATTATGCATAGGCTTTTATACATTAGTTTTATGCGAGGCATACAACTTTGATGGATCTCTCTTCAAACTCCATTGTAACTAATATTCATTTAATGTGATATATTCATTCGCCTTTGTTGTAAAGTTTGAACAAGAATTTTTGGCTACAGATTTAAGAAGGCTAGGCCATTAATTATCTTGTTAGTTACTTATCTATCTATATTATTGTCAAACAATTGATGAAAACAGGCATGACTCTTTTAATTTTATCTACATTAATGAGTTTAGAGATTAGTTGTTAAATCTGTTGAGGATAAAAAAATATATGAGTAATTTTGGGAATCAAAGCCGGGCATTGTGAATCTTTCGGGGAACAAAAACAAAAGTTTTTCTATAGTGTGTATATAGATTTTTTTTATATTCCTAAGACTTTCCACTAACTCAGGTATTGATTACTCGTAGAAATTTTTTGAGCCGGAGATGTATGCATACTATTTCCCCTATTCCGGAGGAAGGGCCTAATTTGGGGCCGCACAGTTGCAGCCACTGGGGAACTCAGAGTCCAAACTAGGAGATTTTCTCTATTCCTTTGGGAAGAGAAAATCTTGTAATGTATTCATTAAGAACACGGTAGAAAACCTACACTTGGCGAATGCTTTGCAGCTAAGCTTTACCAAATAATTCGTTTAATGGAGTTGTTACATTAGCGAGATCGATATGGTCTTAATTCGGGACAAAATTCCATAGCACAGCTAACCATGATGATTTAGAAGTGGGAAAAAAGGCAAAGTTGAATTTTCCTCATCTAAAAATTAAGAACAAAAAGATGAAAATAAGTTAAAGAATAAAGACTAAAGTGAGAAGATGAAAGTTTGTTAGGGAGTAAGTACAATTAACTTATCATAAGATTATGTGATACTTTGAACTAATAAAGAGAAGATGGAGAAAAAGGTGTAGAGAGAATGAAATAAAAATGTTGAGAAAAAAGATGTACAAATTTTTTCAAATAAAAGATTATCCATTGATAATAAAATGGTTAAAGTTATTACCACTAACATAAACAACTTACCAGAAGAGAAGATAGAAATTAGGATAGTCCAATCATAACAATAAGAAAAAAAGATTGCATAATACATAAGGTAACAGAAAATGTCCCATACCTTAGAAAACCTAGGTGAGTAAGAAACACTGTTGGTTCAAAGAATCAATAGCTTGATTGGTTTTGATGAGTAAAAAAATTAGCTTTACAATTTATATTCTCTTTTGCTAAGCTAATCATGAGATAGGTTTGATGTGTGGAGCTAATGAATTTGAGAAGAGCTACTATATGCTGAATCATGAGGAGTACAAAAGATTAGTTGGAGATATGGGGGACCCAACAAATATCTCTTAACTCTTTGCAGTTGTTAAGATGCTCGATGGAAGTAAATGAGTGGGTTGAATTAAAGAGAATATCCCGAAATAGTTATAAAGAAAAAGCAATACTATGTGGTCCATTCTTTTCTATCGTCTTTCTATTTTAGGAAATTTGTTACAAATACAGCTTTTTGTTGGCAAAATGAATAGTAGAAGAGGTGATGTATGAAAAAGCAGCTACAGTAACGTAGAGGATGAGTTGGAGAACTAAATTCCTAGCAAGTATAAAAAGTCAGAAAAACTCAACGAGAGGTGTGCATTTTTCTCAAGAGGCATTGAGAGTTCTCTAAAGATTTTCAAGAACAGTGCACCTACTAAGAGAAAGAAGTAAAGTTCTGAGTTTATAAACAGAATAGTTTTTTTTTTCTCTAATGTTCAAGGAGTGATTTTCTATTTTTTTTCTTTTTGTTTGGTTATTCAAGTTCCTTAAGAAAACTTGATGTTGGGTTGCAAGGTCCATATCAAAACTTGCAGATCAGTTTTCTTTGGGATAAGAAAACGATTAATTGCTACATTAAAGAAAATCTAGTGTTTATAAGGGTTTAATCTCATCCTGATTGAGATGGGTTATGTTAGTGGAATCTTCAAGAGAGTGATCTTGAAGAAAGTGGGTGTAGACAATTAGCCAAACCACTATAAATTCTCTTGTATTTTTTATTTTCTACTATTTATATTTCTACAATACTCTCTGTTTACTGATTCTATGAAGCTGTTCTAATTCAATCTTTTATACTCAAGCTAATGGCATCCAAGAAAAATGGAGTTGATAATTTGACCATTGTTATGCTAGTGAATTAGTCCTTTAAGAAAATCAATGCAAAAATCTTGAAATTAATATTCGTAATTTTAATTTCCTTATTAGTCCAATTCAACCCCCTCTCCCCTCCCCCCCTCCCTCCCCCCCCTTCCCTTGGGATACTTTAGGGACTTACATTTGGTATCGAGCAGTCTCTCTCAAGAATTTGAGTTTAAAAACTCGAGAGAGGATCCATGACTAGCTCGACCAACCTAAGAAAGGGGCAGTTCATATCTCGACCTCCATTATTTAATGCAACCAATTATTCATACTGGAAAACTAAGATGAAGAATTTCATTCATTTTACTAATGTAGAATGTTGGAAGGTCATTCATTATTAATGGTCCTTTCATTCCAATGAAAACAATAGATAATATTGAAGTTGAAAGGAATGAAAGTGACTTTGATGATAATGATTGGATGAAATGCTCTATCAATGTCAAAGCTCTGAATCTCTTTTATTGTGCATTGGATGTGAATGAATACAATAATGTTTCGATATGCAAATAGGCAAAAGAGGTTTGGAATAAACTTGAGGTTACTTATGAAGGAACTAGTCAAGTGAAAGAGACTAGAATCAATATTTTGTTTAGAGACTATGAGTTATCCAAATGAATGCTGATGAATCTATCACTGACTTGAATAATAGGTTTACTGATATTGTAAATCGGTTGAAAGCTCTTGGAAAGGATATTATTGAAGAAGAAATGGTAAAAAGTTCTTAAGATCATTAATAGACAAGTGGGAAACAAAAGTCACTGTTCTAGGTGATACCAAAGATCTTGCCAAATTTCCGTATAATGATCTAATTGGGTCTTTGTTGTCCCATGAGTTAATGATGGATAAAGGAAAAAATACCACTCAGGAGAAAAAGAAGAGTATTGCCTTAAAAGTTAAAGAAGATGAGAAGAAAAATATGGAGGAAGAGATGAATTTAATTGCCAGAAAAATGAAAAGATTTTATAAAACTTTTAGAAAGTACAAGAAGAACAATCAAACCAAGGAGGATGGAAAGAAGAAGGAAAATATTGAGGTTGTTTTTTATGAGTGCAAAGAGCTTGGACATATTCTAACATATTGTCCAAAGCTAAAAAGAAAGAAGAAGGACATAGCAATGGTGACAGAAACATAGAGTGACTCAGAGATTAACTCGAGTGTGGAGTGACTCAGAGATTAACTCGAGTGAGGAAGAAAATGACAAAGAGAGTGAAGATAATTAGAAAGAAGCAAAAAAAGGTCTAGTGTGCTTAATGGCAGTTGATGAAAGCAAGAGCAACAAAGGAAGCAAAGAAGGATCCACAGAGGTAATTATTCTTGTAAATCTTATGAAGAATTACATGATGCCTTCAAAGAGTTATTTCTTGAATATAAAAATCTTGCTAAAAATTATGAAACACAACAGAGTAAAATCAAGTTAAATAATTTTTGAAAATGTGTGTTAGGAGATGAAAAAGAAAACTCTAAACTGAATCTTTGAAAAATACCTTCCTCGAAAGAAAGAAACTCAAACCTTTTGAAAAAAAATGTGAAATTAAAGGATGAGAATAGCAAATTAAGTCTAGACTTGGAAAAAATTAGACAAGGAAAGGAAAACTTAAACAAACTATTGGAAAACCAGAGATCCTCTTGAGATAAATATGTGTTAGGCTTTGTGTATGAATTTGAAAGAAAAACCAAAGAGGACAAGGAGAACACTGAAAAAGTTCATGTGGAAATCACAACAGATAGTATTGAAAAAGCTTTAAAAAGAGTGCTTAAAATGGACAAATTCTTTGAGGATAGCCAAACATGTTTTCAAAATCATGTTGTCAAAAAGAGTAGAAGAAAACAAAATTTTTATCAAAATAGAAACACACATCTTCAAAAAAATGAGTTTGCCACACAGTGGTAGTCAAAACCATGATTTTATGATGGCACGAAAAACTATTTTCAGAAAAAGAGATTTGCTATTGTGTGTTATAATTGTTCAAAACTTGGTCATATGGCAAGAAACTATTTTCAGAACTTAGTTACTTTGGAAATGAACAATTATATATATTCATCTTCATATTGTCACCATCAAGGACCCAGCTATGTATGGGTACCTAAGAAAAACTAATTATGCTTTGCAGATATGTCTTAGGAGCTAAAAACTTGTGGTACATTGATAGTGGATGCTCAAGACACATAACAGGTGACAAAAATTTGTTCACTAAGCTGGAGGAAAAGGAATATGGAGAAGTAAGTTTTGGAGATAACAGTAAAGGAAAAATTGTTGGTAAATGAACAATTGGGACAGATCAAAAAATTGAAAATGTTTCACTTGTAAAAGGACTCAAATTCAATTTGATTAGTGTGAGTCAGTTACGTGAAAAAGGATTGGATGTGAACTTCAGAAAAAGGGAGTGCAATATATTGAAAGATGATAAAGTAGTTATTAAGTCAAAATGAGTTGAGAATGTGTATATATTGGAAATTACCAAGCTGAATGGAGCTAATATAGTTTGTTTAGCTTCTGTTGTCAATGAGAGATGGTTGTGGCATAGGAGACTAGGACATGCAAGTATGAATATCTTAGATAAACTCATCAAAAAGGGATTTGTGAATGCTTTACCAGAAATTAAGTTTGAGAAATGTAGAGTTTTTGATGCATGTCAAGCTGGGAAACAAACAAGAGTACCCTTCAAAGAAAAAGGAGTTGTAAAAACTTCAAAACCACTTGAGTTGATACACTTTGATTTGTTTGGTCCAGTCTCATCACAAAGCTTAGGAGGAAAGACTTATTGCTTTGTGATTGTTGATGATTACTTGAGATTCACTTTGACACTTTTTCTGTCACATAAGGATGAAGCATTTGAAAAGTTCTTGGTCTTTTGTAAGAAAGCTCAGAATGCAAAAGGGTATGGTATCAAGGCTATCAAAAGTGATCTTGGGAAGGAATTTGAAAATCGAAAGTTTTAAATGTACTGGAAGAAAATGGAATTGAGCACAACTTTTCATCTCCAAGAACTCCAAGACAGAATGGAGTAGTGGAAAGGAAGAACAGGACACTTCAAGAAATGGCTCGAACTATGATTGCTGAAAGAGCACTTCCAAAGTATTTCTGGGCAGAAACTATTAATACAGCAAGCTACATTCTGAATAGAGCAGTTGTGAGATCAATTTCAAAGAACTCCTTTTGAGTTGTGGAAGGTAGAAAGCTAAACATAGGATATTTGAGAGTGTTTGGATATAAATACTTCATCCTAAATGATAAAGATAGTTGGGAAAGTTTGATGAAAAGTCTGGTGAGGCTATATTCTTAAGATACTCATAAGCAAGCAAAACATATCGAGTGTTCAACAAGAGAAATTAGACTGTTGAGGATTCAATTCATGTGGTGTTCCGTGAAAACTTAGACACAAAAGATGGAAAAGGAGATGAAGGAGAAGAAAACTCAAGTCAGCAAAGACCGAGTTCAAGTCAGGAACATAATGATGGAGTGAGTGAAGCTAGTATGCAACTAGCTAAAAAATCAAGTTACTACAAGGGTTGAGAATGATCTCCCAAAGGATTGGAGATACCATAGGAATCATTCAAAGGAAAACATGTTAACTGATCTATTACAAAGGGTGACAACATGACTAGATTTAGAAAAATGATCGAAAATGTGGCGTTTGTATCACAAGTTGAACCCAAAGTATTTGAGGAAGCACAAGAAGATGAGAATTGGATGCTAGCAATGCAGAAGAGTTGAATCAGTTTGAAAGGAATAATGAATAATGTGTGGAAGCTTGTACCAAGACCAGCAACCCAATCAGTTATTAGAACTAAACGGGTGTTTAGAAATAAATTGGATAATAGGGAAATGTTGAAATAAGGCAAGATTCGTAGCTCAAGGATATAATCAAGAGGAAGGAATTGATTTTTGTGAGACTTTTGCACCTGTAGCTCGACTAGAGTCCACTCGCATGTTATGTGCATTTGTATGTTTTAAAGGTTTTGAGGTATTTCAAATGGATGTAAAAAGTGTTTTTTTAAATGGTCTTCTAAAAGAAGAAGCTTATATGGAACAAACCACCAAGGTTTGAAAGTTTTGAAAAACCAAATCATTTGTGTAAACTTATCAAAGCTTTGTATGGTCTTAAAAAGCACTAAGAGCTTGATATGAAAGATTGCGTAGGTTCTTACTGGAAAATGGTTTTTCAAGAGGTGGTGTTGATAAAACTCTTTTCACTAAAACCTTTCACAAGATATTTTAATCACGCAAGTATATATAGACGATATTATCTTTGGAGCTACAAATGCCAAAATTTTCAAGATTTTTCTAGGTTAATGCAAGGAGAGTTTGAGATGAGTATAATGGGAGAGCTGAGTTTCTTTCTAGGACTTCAGATTAAGCAATTGAAAGAAGGAATAGTTATCAGTCAGACTAAGTACATTAAGGAGCTATTAAAGAAATATGGAATGACTGAAGCTAAACCTATTAAAATACCCATCAGTACTTCAAAAAAGCTAGATAAAGATGAGAAAGGTGAAGGTACTCATCAGAAAGAATATTAGAGGTATGATTGGATCTCTCTTATATCTTACTGCTAGTATACTAGATATTCAATTCATTATGTGTCTTTGTGCTAGATTTCAAGCTAATCCTAAAAGTCACATCTCAGTGCGGTAAAGAGAATATTTAGATATCTCATAAGAACAATGGAGCCGGCATTGTGGTATCCAAACGAAGACACAATCGAGCTAAAAGGTTATTATGATGCTGATTTTGCAGGACGTAGAGTAGATAAGAAGAGTACTTCTGAACTTGTCAATTTTTGAGAGAATGTCTTGTTTCATGGTATAGCAAAAGCAAGCATCAATTAGCTTGTCCACAGCTAAGGTAGAATTCATCTCAGATGGAAGCCATCTAGCTCAACTACTATGGATAAAGAATCAACTCTTTGATTTTAGCATAATCTATAACAAAACTCCTATCTATTGTGACAATACAAGTGCTATTAATTTGACTAAGATTCCAGTTCAACACTCAAGGACAAAGCACATTGAAATCAGACATCATTTCATAAGAGAGCATGTGGAGGAAGGTACAGTTGAGCTAATTTTTGTTCCTTCAAAAAAACTTGTAGATATTTTTTCAAAACCCCTTTGTGAACTTGGTTTAATTTGTCTTTAAGTTACTTTATTTCTATGCATAATAAAAATCTTTTCCTTACAATAAATTGTGGTATATCTTATTATGTCTATAGTACTATTAGTTCAATTCAATAGGAAGAAATTTACTAGCTTGATAAATCTGTCAGTCTAATTTATGCAGAATCAAGTTCTATTTGTCCTTATGTCCTTTGTTAGATCAGTCTTATCTTTTTATTTTGTCTCTACATGAGTCTTACTTAAGCTAACTAAATTTCTTTTGCACTAAGCTTGCTGCATTAAACATAGCTTTAATAGTGATAGTTTTTTATTGGACAAATGCATAGAACAGTATTTGTAGCCTTTTTGTTTCCTTCAGAGTTTATTACTTCTGTGAAAAGGTTTGATGGTACCGATTTTCCAGGTGTCAGTATCTTGCGAAGGTACATAGCATGAAGAAAGTGTGTTAAACTTTACTCTTCTCAAGATATATCCAGCTGTCCTCTATCTCTTCAAATTATAAATCTGATACAAAGAAGTATCCTAGTATAAAGAGGGGACGAGCATTCAGAGTTCAAGTATTTTTCATCTCTTCAACTTTCTTCTGCTTGAACAATCCTTCCTTATCTTCATTAATCTTTTAGTTTTTCTATCATAGCTCCCAAAGCTTCAAAGAAAAAATCTTCTTAGTCCAAAAAGCCTTCATCATCTTAGCCAAAAAAATATATATTCTTTCTCAAAAGAGAAAGGCAGACAATGTCAAAAAGGAAGCTTCAACAACTCCAAAAAAAAGTGAGAATAAGTGAAAAGGGGAGACTAGGAAATACAATCATAAAATCTAGAGCTATTAACTGGGAGTATTATGGATCACCAAATCATCCCTATAAAGGTTGGTTTGATACCCAGGGATAGTTAAGGTTTTTTAGAATAAAAAACAGGTTGAGTATAGTGATCTTGTGAGAGATATTTATTCAACTTTGTAAGAAGTAGATGAAGAATCTTCCTCTGTTGAAATAAAAGGTTGTGAGTATCTGATAACTCTGGACACTCTAACCAAAGCTTATGCATTTCCAAACTCTGGTGCTAAGATTTCTAAAAAGAGTGATATGTCAAGTGTTAAAGGATACAATGAGTGGGCTTTTAAGAGGGAGGTTCTAGGAAACTCCAAAGTAAGGAGAATGTGAAGGTTATCTCTTCCCAAATGAAATTTCACAAACCTACACAAGCTTATTACAAGCTACATTCTCCTAAAAATAGAAGCTACTAGTATGTAAATGCAGCTGAGTTATGCATGATCTGGCATATGCAAAAGCAGAGAGATTTGAATCTTTGTTTCTTACTGATGGAGAATATAAAAGAGGTAAAAAAAAGGGAGAGAATAAGGCTTTGCCTTATGGAATGATTTTGACTGAGTTATTTAGGCTTCTGGGAGTTGAGTTGAGTCAGGAAGTGTACACAAATGTGAGTGAGAAAGGAGTATTGGTAAGAGTTTTGTAAGAAGGACTTTAATGGGAAAAAAGGTAAAGAAAGAAATCAACTAGGAAAAAGAAGAAAAATCTAAGAAAGGAAAGAAAAAGCTTTAAAAAGAAGAAGAAAGTGAGAAAATGATTGATGAAACTAAGAGTGGGAGGACAAATACTGTAGAACAAGAAGAGAAAACAGATGAGAGTGAAAAAGAAAATGAGAGAAAAGAAACAAAAAAAGAAGAAAAGATTAAGTTTGAAGAGAGTGAGACAAGTAAAAGTAATTAGAAAAAGGGAGAAAGTTTCTGTTGTTAAAGAGGAAAAACAAGAGTGGAAAAAGAAAATAAGCATGGAAGGAAAGGAAGATCAGTTGAAAGAAATCTGGGATATGTATGAAGGAATCATAGAAAAGGTTGAAGCTCTAGGACAGTCCTTTTATGACTTTGGTGAATGGTTGAAAGAAGTTTTTGGGAAAAAAGAGGACCAAGATAACAAAGAAAAGCCTTCAGAATCTACTGGTCATGAAAATCCTGAAGAAAAGGACGCAGCCGAGGAAATAATCCTTCTGGTTCAAATCCTAACTCTATTACTCCTCTTATGTTTAATCATTACATGAACACTCTCTCTAAACTTTCTTCTTTCTATTGTCAACCACTTCCTTCATCTTCTTAGCATTTATTTTTTTGAGTATGTATTTTCAGGTAATAATTCCCCTGCTGCTATGCCTCTTTCTGCCCAAGAATATGGTGTCAAGTCCAAGTCTGGTAGTGCAAGTAGCTGTTAAATTGTCTCCAATTTAGCTTGACATCTGCTGCATATGTCTCTATGTTTTTTTTAATCACGGACTTACTCTTTGAACTAATGTTGATAGCAGTACTTTTAGAATAATGGATTTTGTTGGTTTTTAAGTAGGATTTATGTTTCCTAAGATTTTTTTTTTTTTTTTTAATCTTATTCCTTTTTTATGTGAGACCAAAAGGGGGAGAGCTATGTTTTGATGATGATCTCATCCTTGATAATGATCCATGATCTTATTCTTATTTTGTTGTTTCTGTGAGATCTTTTGCGGTGTTGTTTCAGTGAGATCTCCTTAGTTGGGTCTCCTTGTGTTTCTCCTATTCCATCTTATTTCTATTTTCTTCAGTTGAAGTATCTTATTTGTAATAAGCTCATCCTTTATTTTTGTCTCCATTGGTTAGAACTTCAAATTACTTAAGTAAGTGTCTTTTTCTCTCTTGGATGGTTCTTTTAGTATATGGGCATTGGATAGGTGATCACTTATAAGGGGAAGAATTGTCTTGTGCTCAGGGGGAGTTTTCTTTGTGTTTTGAATTTAAAATAAAAAGTGTTTTGTCACTCATCAAAAAGGGGGAGAATTTTGGCTAAAGAAATCAATAGCTTGATTGGTTTTGATGAGTAACAAAATTAGCTTTACTATTTATATTCTCGTTTGTTAAGCTAATCATGAGATAGGTTTGATTTGTGGAGCTACTGAATTTGAGAAGAGCTACTGTGTGCTAATCATGAGGAGTATGGAAGCTTAGTTGGAGATATGGGGGGACAAGTAAATATCTCTTAACTCTTTGCAACTATTAAGATGCCAAATGGAAGTAAATGAGTGGGTTAAATTAAAGAGAATATCCTGAAATGGTTATAAAGAAAAAGCAATACCATGTGGTCCCTTCTTTTGTATTTGTCTTTTTTCTATTTCAGGAAATTTGTTACAAATACAGGTTTTGATTGGCAAAATGAATAGCACAAGAGGTGGTGTATGAAAAAGCAGCTGCAGCAATGTAGAGGACGAGGAGCGGGACAACTAAATTCTTAACAAGTATAAAAGCCAAAAAAAACTCAAAGAGAGGTGCATATTTTTCATCAAGAGCCACTAAAAGTTCTCCAAATATTTTCAAGAAGAGTGCACCTACTAAGAGAAAGAAGAAAAGTTCTGAGTTGATAGCTAGAATAGTTTTTTGTTCTCTAATGTTCAAAGAGTGATTTTCTATTTCTTCTTCATTTCTGTTTGGTTTATTCAAGTTCCTTAATAAAACTTGATATTGGGTTACAAGGTCCACATTGAAACGTGCAGATGAGTTTTCATTGGGATAAGAAAACGATTAGTTGCTAGACTAAAGAAATTCTAGCGTTTGCAAGGGTTTAATCTCACCTTTATCAAGATAGGTTATGTTAGTGGGATCTTAAGAGAGTGATCTTGAAGAAAGTGGATGTAGGCAATTAGCCGAACCGCTATAAATTTTCTTGTGTTCTTTATTTTCTGCTATTTATATTTCTGGAATACTCTCTGTTTACTGATTCTGTGAAATTGTCCCAATTAATCTTTTGTAGTTAAGCTAATGGAATTCAAGAAGAATGGAGTTAATAATTTGACAGTTGTTATGTTAGTGAGCTAGTCCTTTAAGAAAATCACTACAAAAATCTTGAAATTATATTCCTATTTTTAATTTTCTTATTAGTCCAATTATTAGTCTAATTCACCCCTCCTCCTGGACACTTAGGGACTTACAAACACCAATACTACTACTAAGATAAAATAAATAAATAAATAAATAAACACATAATAATTTACTTTGTAGAAATTCTATAGCCATCCTTGAACATCAAAGATAAGAGCAACTTGATTTCAACTTCTTCCTTTAGAGATAACAATCTAAAAAATTATGAGCGAGTCAACGATTCTAAAGGAGTAGAAAGCTTAGAAAGACCCATATCTCATTGGAGTATATATATATATATATATATAGAGAGAGAGAGAGAGAGAGAGTTCTTCTCAAAAGAGGGATGAAAGAGATCGATAGGCATAGATCAAAGAAATAACTCGCCTATAAGCCTCAAACTTTGATGAAAGAAATCTAGAAAAGATTTATTAATTTGCAACCAAAAAAGTATGAGATAAGACAATAAAAACATGAAATAAGGGATCAGATCAAGATCTAGCCATTGGCTAAAGCCATTTGCTAAATTTTGCTGGCAGCGAGGTTGCAATGAACTTCAATTGGGCAGAAGTAGTAGGAGATTTATTTCTATATTTTGACAATAAGAGTTTTATTATTTTCAAAGATGTTTTGTTTGTGCATGGTTTTTGGCAAAGGTTAATTTCAGTTTCTCAATTAATTAGAGAAGGTTATACTGTGGATTTCCATACTAGTGTAACACTAAGGATGGAAATATTATTTGCCAAGGCACAATTCACAATAATTTCTATTATTTAAATCCTAAATCATGTCAAATAAACAATACAAAATCGTTAACAACACAAAGCAACAAAAGAAATAAAATCAAATCTAAATGATTGGTATTTATAGCATTTAAAGATGGGACACATTTATTTAAATAGGATTCAGAGGTTAATCCATGATGGGCCTTTGGGCTCTTTGAAATTGGAAGAATGTGCTCAATATGAATCGTGCTTGATAGGTGAAATGACCAAAAGGATATTTAACCTAAAAGCACCCAAAGCAAAACGAATACTAGACCTAATTCATAGTGATGTTTGCAGTCCAATAACTACACCTGCAAGATGTGGATAAAAGTACTACTTCATCACCTTTACTGATGACTATTCTCATTATAGTTATGTTTACTTGATAAGGAGCAATTCTGAGTCTTTTGAGGAATTTAAAGAGTTCAAGGCTAAAGTGGAGCAAAAAAATAGTAGTAGAGTAATCAAGGCAATGAGACTAGATCATGCTGGAGAGTACTATATTCTACTGAGTTTAAGGATTACTTAGTACATAAAAGAATACTATCGCAAGTAACTATACCAGCAACCCTCTAGAAATATGGTATAGCTGAGAGAAGGAATAGGGCTTTTTTAGAAATGGTAAGAAGTATGATGTCTCATACTATTTTACCAGTTCCTTCTGTGCATATGCCCTAGAAATAGTAGTGTGTATACTAAACTTGGTGCCCTAAAAAGACTGATTTAAAAAATAAATCTCTTTATTATATTCCGTAAATATTACATAAGGAGTAGCCTTTTTGGAATAAACCCCAACAAACTCCCACTTGCACAAAGGAGACTACTCTAGTTAAAGAGTTTAACCCCTAAAACATCTAAGTTTCACTTGAACACCTTCTCTGCTAAAAGTTTTGTGAATGGATTGACTATATTCTTCTCGGAAGGAATCTGCTCCACCACTATTCTAGATGAAATCCCAGATGAAATTAATTATACTTCCTCTCGATATGCTTGCCCTTCTTGTGGTTTCTAAGCTCTTTGCATTGTGACACTACTTTGCTATTGTCACAATACATAGTTAAAGCCTTATATATGTTAAGCACTACGCCTAATTCTATAAGGAATTTTCGGAGCCATAATGTGTCTTTGGATGCTTCAGATCTTGCTACATACTCTACTTCTACAGTAGATTTTGCACTGCAAGATTTCTTTATACTTCTCCAAGAAATGGCCCCTCCAGACAAAGTAAAGACATATCCAGGAGTGGAAATCAGAGTTTGTGTATCCAATATGAACTAAATTATTAATGATGTAAACAAGCATATAGTCTCTAGTTCTTTTATACTTGAGAATATGTTTAACAACCTACCAATGTGCTTCCCCAGGGTTTGACTGATATCTGCTAATCATGCCAATAACAAAGCAAATATCTTGTTGTGTACAAAGCATGGCGTACGTGAGACTTCCTACAGTGGTTGCATAAGGAATCCTGCTCATTTTCTCTTTCTCTTCTTGTATTGAAGGATACATTCTAGAAGAAAGAGATAGACCATGCCTGAAAGGAATCAGAGTGTGATGCCCCCAACCCTGCCACTAGGTCAACTGCGGTTGAGTAGGGCATCTGTGTGCCTCTCGGCACTAAATTATAAGCTCCATAATAAAACAAAACCCTAGAACAACACTAACAGGTATACACAAAGTACGCGGAATACTTAAGTAAATTAGATACTACTGGTGCGCTCAAAACACAGGATAAAAAAAAACTTCTCATTCTCGTTTTATAATAAACACAAAAGTAATCTTACATCAACAACTTACATAAAAGCATAAAAAGAAACTCTACAGAGGATTCGAGTCTAAAAAGATAAAACATAAATATATGCCCTTCTGGGGAGATTTGATCAAAAAACTCCTGGCCTAAAACTTCAATGGCTCGCGGGGCCCCTGACCGTTCCAAGCTAATATGAGAAGAAAACATGATATGGAAAAACGTGAGCATGAACGCTCAGTGAGTCCACGTGTGTGTGTGCGGTAGTGATTTCTTTAAAACCATGACGATGCCATTTTACAAAACAGTTCATGGAATGTTATAAGAAAAGTATTTCTTTTGCTATTTTAACAAAACTGATGCTTGAACCTAAATGAGGGTTTCGAGCGCAGCTGGGAAGTCTGAGTGAATCAAGACACATCAGCGCACCTTTTATGCCCCAAATTTTAAAAGAACATGCAATGCAACAGTGGGGCTCCATAGACACAATCCGGATCCCCAAAACGAGGCCATCGGAACCAAGTTCCAGCATCTCGTAGTCAAATACCAGCCAAACAACATACGAGCGCTCGATTACAAACAACCGCACTCCCATATCACTGGTCAAAACAGGCTACAGACTCCTGGGGCACCTACCAGGTCTGCCCTGGGACCAACCTCGGTGTCGAGCCCCTCCTGACTCTCCACTAGGCGGTCGAACCCCACCGTAGAGCATGATGCAGTGTCCACGTAGACCGATTGGGCCACACCCTCCGCGGTCTACACCCCTCTTAAAGTAGATCCACCCTCAGAGTCAAAACTCGTCCACGTCATCGGAAGAGGCCCTAGTACGGGGGACTAGCCACGTACAGTACAATCCGCTGATGCGTCCGTTCACTTGATTATCAATAAACTTTAATCTTGGTCGGAATGAGGTTTTCGTATGTATTTACAAATCAAAGGGCCATTTACCCGGCCATAATAACAGATTCAAGTCAAAAACATTTCAGAATACTAAAAAAAAAAAAATCCTCATCCGACAGTCATCACATGCTTATGCAATTTCACAATTATGCCAATGCCAGAACTTTATTCATGCATATCAAAATACGTAACTTTTCATGCTAGAACATTTTCAATATATAAATATTTTCGAAAAACCTGCGTAAAACAAACTTCTTATGCACCACCATAATAATCTGTTTTAAAATAAACACCTATTTGGAGCACCGCTCCTATTTTTCTACGAAACACTTAACACATTAGGGAGAACATCTCCAAAAACACGCTGAGAAATATCGTTCCAAAAATAGCAAAATTTTGTAAAGGTTAAAAAAAATATATTTATATGTCTTGTACTATTTGAAATAAAATGGAGTTTATGGACTCACATGGATGTAGATCTGGTGCTAAGATCCTACAAAATAATAATGCGAAAATACTTAATACCTGGGTATCGATCAAACAATCCTATTCCCTAAATAATATCGAAATCTTATGAAATGAACTTTAGGATGTATATATATATATATACCTATATAATGATATATATACTTATATAATTCTTTAAAAAGATCGAAAAATCCTATACTCTAAAAAAAATATACTCTCCCAAGAAACCATAATTAACTATATACCTTGTACTAAAAATCCATTTAAAATATTGAAATCTTAAAATAAATAACTAGCTTAAAAATATATAATCTAACTAGAAATAGATCTCACTATATATTAAAGAAAATAAATAAACATATACTATATATATACATATATATATATATATAACCTAACTAACTAAAGAAAAGAAAGATAGGAAAACAAAACATGCAAACAAATAAACTTACTTGAGATGCAAGTTGGCTGTCTTTTTTTCATTAAAAAAAAATGAGATATATATATGCCTATGTTATGGCGGCCAAGGATGAGAGAATTGCATGAAAAAAAATGGCTTGCATGGCCTATATATAGGAAATGTGATGGTGGCTAAAGGCTGGAAAAACAAAGAAAAGGTTTGGGATGGTGGCAGGTGGATGGCAGTAGGTGGCACACTTTCTTAATCGTGAATTTTTTTTTTTTTAATTCATATATGAAAATATCAAGTATTTAAATTTCTAAAATAAATATACTAGGTATTAAAAATAAAAATCCACTTAAAGGCATTTATAAACCTTAATAATAAAACCTCAATAAGGTAATAAAATTTTATTCCTATTCCTAAATATCCCCAAAATACTACAAGTGCCAAAAACACTATATCCCACCATATAGATCAAAACTCTATTTTCATCACGTTTTTAATTTTAAAGTCATGCTAGGTGCTTACGGGGTAGGGCGTTACATTCTACCATCCTTAAAAAAAAATTTTCGTCCTCGAAATTGAATAGTTACGTACCTATAAGCTCTGGATACTTTTTCTTCAAGTACTCCTCAGTTTCCCAGGTTGCCTCTTCGATCCCATGATGTCTCCATACCACTTTACACATTGGAATCTGTCTCCCGCGTAACTCTTTTACGCTTCGTTCTATAATCTCAGTTGGTTTTTCTTCATATGATAGATCAGCTTATAATTCCAATTGGTCATCATTGAGAACATGATCAGGTGCAGGGTGATATTTCTTTAATTGTGATACATGGAACACATCATGTATACCTATCAGTTCATTTGGTAAGGCGAGTCAGTATGCTACTTTACCGATCCTGTCAATAATTTTAAACGGTCCGATATATCGGGGATTTAACTTTCCTCTCCTCGGATATCGCAGCTTCCCGCGATATGGTGTAAGTTTTAAGAAAACTCGATCTCCTACATTAAACTCCAGATCCCTTCTTCAATTGTCGGCATAGCTCTTCTGTCTACTTTTAGCTGTTTGAAACTGGTCTTGAATTATCTTAACTTGTTTATGCATCTCTTCCAATTCTGGCATCAAGTGTCTTTGCCTCCAATGGGATCGAACTCCGACTTCATCCCAGTACAAAGGTGTTCTGCATCTCCTACCATACAATGCTTCAAATGCTGCCATTCCTATCGAAGAGTGGTAGCTATTATTATAAGCAAACTCAGCACAAGCAAGATTGTCAACCCACTTATTTCCAAAGTCTAAGGCGCAAGCTCTTAACATATCCTCTAAGGTTTGAATTGTTCTTTCAGACTGTCTATCAGTTTGGGGATGTGTTGTGGTGCTATAACTTAGATTAGTCCCCATAGCTGCCTGGGACTTAGGCCAAAACCTTGAGGTAAACCTTGGGTCTCTATCAGATACAATATCAACGGGTACTCCATGAAGTCGAACAATCTCATCTACATAAATCTGTGCCAACTTGTCCAAAGGGTATGACATATTAATGGCAATAAAATGAGCCACTTTTGTTAAACGATCAACGATTACCCAAATAGCATCCTTATAACCCTTGGTCCGGGGCAATCCTGTGACAAAGTCCATTGTCACATGATCCCATTTCCATTCGGGAACAGGTAGCGGTTGTAGTAGTCCCACTGACTTTTGATGTTCTACCTTGACCCTTTGGCATGTAAGACAGGCCGCTACATACTCTGCAATTTCTCTCTTCATTCCGTTCCACCAAAACTTTTGCTTTAAGTCTTTATACATCTTATTCTCTCCAGGATGCATTGAATACTTACTTCTGTGGGCTTCCTCTAGAATCTTGCGCTTAAGTTCAGTATCATTGGGTACACATAACCGATTCCGAAAGTACAGGCTCCCATCAACTTCTAATGTTCGAAAATCTTCCAATCCCTTAGCTTCCACACGGTTTTTGAACTCTTGGAACTCCTTATTACTCTTTTGGACACTTCTAATATCCTGTTGTAGGGTGGATGTTAAGCTAAGACTTGATATCTTTGCTTTTCTACACAATGCATCCGCCACCACATTTGCCTTTCCTGGATGATAGTTAATCAGGCATCGATATTCTTCCAGCAGTTCCATCCATCGACGTTGTCTCATGTTCAAGTCCTTTTGAGAAAGTAGATACTTTAAACTCTTATGATCAGTAAATATCTCATACTTAGCCCTATACAAGTAGTGTCGCCACTTCTTAAGTGCAAACACGAGGGTTGCTAATTCCAAATCGTGTGTCGGATAATTCCGTTCATGATCCCTCAACTTTCTTGAAATATATGCTATAACTTTCCTGTTTTGCATCAACACAGCTCCTAGTCCTTCTCCTGAAGCATCTGTATATAATGAAAATTCCTTGTTTGGATCGGGTAATGTTAACACTGGTGCTGACGTCAGTCGGTTCTTCAATTCTTGAAAACTCCTCTCACACTTTTCCGTCCACTCAAACTTGGTTGCTTTTCTGGTTAATTGGGTTAGAGGTCCAGCAATCCTTGAAAAGTCTTTCATAAATCTCCGATAGTATCCCGCCATACCCAAGAAACTACGTACTTCAGTTGGTGTTTTAGGTTGCGTCCAATAAGTCACTGCTTCTACTTTCGCTGGATCCACCGAAATTCCTTCCTAGGTGATAACATGTCCTAGGAAAGTAACTTGACTCATCCAGAACTCACATTTGCTAAACTTAGCATATAACTTATGCTCCCGTAAGGTTTGCAACACTTTTCGAAGATGTTCATGAACTTCAGGGTTGGGTGAATAAACAAGAATATCATCAATAAAAATCACTACAAACTTATCCAAGTAAGGATTAAAGACTCTGTGCATCAAGTCCATAAATGTCGCAGGTGCATTAGTTAATCCAAACGGCATAACCACAAACTTGTAATGTCCGTATCGTGTGTTGAATGCCGTCATTGGAATATCCTTTTCTCTTATCCTAACTTGATAATACCCCTGTCTCAAGTCCAATTTGGAAAAATAGCCCGCTCCTCGGAGTTGGTCAAATAACTCATCAATGAGGGGTAGTGGGTATTTGTTCTTAACTGTCACATTATTCAATCCTCTGTAATCTATACACATCCTCAGGGTTCCATCCTTTTTCTTTACAATCAAAATTGGCGCACCCCAAGGAGATGTACTTGGACGAATATATCCTTGCTGCAACAGTTCTTGTAGTTGCTTTTTTCAACTCTTTTAATTCCTCCTATGCCATCCGATATAGAGTTCGAGATATTGGTTTAGCATCAGGTACCAATTCTATGCCAAACTCCACTTCTCGATCTGGGGGTAACGTCGTCAACTCCTCAGGAAAAACATCCACAAACTCCCTTACTATAGGTACTGTGTCTAATTTTACCTCCTCCTTAGGTTTGTTGAGTAAATATCTAAGGGTTAAAACATATATTTATATATATATATATATATATACATATATGATGTTTTTTAGTAAAATAATAATTTAAATAGTAAAGAAAGAGACAAAAAAAATTAAAAAAAATACTAAACTAATTTTTTTCTGAATAAAAATATTAAACTAATTACTCATATGATCTCAATCAATTTCTTTCTACTACTCTAATCTCGATCTCGACATTTCTCCTCCATTTAAACTTTCAAGTCTCTAGTCAGGTTGAAGATTGTTGAACTAACTTATAACTTTTTTATTAATGCACATGGTTAGATTTTTTTTTTTTTTTTTTGAAATGATTGCTGCATATTTTTAAGTTTTAATTCGTTTGATTTTGTGACATACATATTACTATTTGGGTTTAAAAGGTTATTGAAAATAATACGTATAATCTCCACTTGGATGTCCAATTTTCCAGTGGGTTTTGTGGCCTAGATGGGTTGGGGATGGGGGTAAGTTTCATTCCTAAAGGTGGGGATGGGTTAGAGATGGGACTTAATTATGGGTGATTGGGTTGGGAGTGGAAATAATTTTCATCCCAAGAACGGGGATGGGTTGGGGATAGGAATAAAGTAGGGAGATGGAGATGGGGCCAAGGGTTGGTGCGCCCGCCCCCACTGCCATCCCTAAGTACATTGATGATTTTGGAATTAACCCAATTATAAATCTACCCCAAGTTAACTTTAATTGAAAACTAAAAAGAATATCCCTTGATTGAATAAAAATAAAACGATAGAAAAATATATGGGTTAATTGGTGTGAAATAGAATGAAGAAAAATGAAAAAGGTGGAGGGGGAAATAAACTAGAAAATTTAAAAAGAGATTTTAAAAACTTTGGGATAAACTTGATATGAAAATTAAATCATGAGTTCTAAAAAATATACATGTATCCCAAATTGACCATCAATTGATTATTACAAAAGTATGGTTTGATAATTCTCAAATTTAAAGGTATTTATTTGGTATTAACCTATAAATAATCATTTAAGTCACTAGAGCTGCTTAGGAGACCAAAAGACCATTTGTTTTTGGACTAAATAGAATGACAAAAATGTCTTTGCTATAAATAGTAGCTTTTCTATTCTAAATATTTTTAATTATCACCATATGAAAATATTGACCCCAAAAATAAACTTGTGGAATACAGTGCCTTACCTACAAGTATAATGATGAAAATACCCCTCTATATTTGCACTCATCATTATTGAGTATAGGAAAAACGAACTAACACCTTCCTCAATGACATCTACCAACCTTACACCTCTAGTCCACTAATCCGGGCTCTTTAATGTTTCTGCTTTCTCAGGGAGTATCCCTTAAGCAAACATAAAAAAGTCTTATTGTCAAAGCCCTGGACTCTAGAGTTTCAAGGACAATCATAAGAGGTGATTCTCATAGAAGTAAACACACAAGTCCGTCTTGACTAAGTTCATCTGCCCATCATACAAAGTACATTCTTCGTATGAGTAGGGTTCTTCTCCCACAGTATACTACAAGCATAACTTTGCTAGAGTACCAACTAATGTGAATAGCATAAGGCATTTGCCCATGCAATAATATGTGAATCTAGCTCCTCTACCTTTATAGCACTTTCTAGAAACTATATCACAAGGTCTAGTTCTATGTGCTCCAAGTACACTTGCACAGTCAATAGTGAGAAAGACACTCATTGACCAAAGATAAGTTATAAATTTGGAAAATTATATACCATGCAATGCCCTTTTATTTGACAGCATGTACAACTCCATAAGTCAGTCAAGAACAAAACAACTACTTGTATAATAAGTAACAATAATTTGCACCTTTAAGCAAAGCGTGACCAATCACGTGCACTATCTATTTAAAATACGTGAACCTTATGTAAGTATATGTACATTCAAACTCAAAGTCTTGCATTAACACATAATACACTTTATTATATTCCAAATATTACATAATTAGAGAAATTTTTTGTGCATAAATTCCAACAGTTATGGATTTCGTAAATGTAGAAATATTTTTAACAAAACTACCATTAACATATTTAAAAACCTTTTTTTTTTTATAAAATTTGAGAAAGATTAAGGAATTGAAATATTAGAAATTTGTTACTCGAAAATATAAGACATAGAAATATGAAAATTACTAATTTTTTTCATAAATTTAAAATAATATATGAACATCACTAAATCTTAAGTAAAGTTCAATCTCTTGACAAAAAATCAATATTTCATAAAATAATACATCAACTTTTTCAATATTTTGTGCTAGATGAATAAATTTTGACATATTTGAATTGTAACTTCTACGTGTAAAATTTAAAAGTCTTAATATTTTTAGTCAAAAGGTAAATAAATCATATATTTATAAAGAAAATTGAAGATTTTTGTAAAACAATGAGAGAGTGAAAGGATAAAATAAGTTGGAGATTTTATAAAGATTTAAGAAAAAGAGATAATATGTTTTTGCTGAAAAGCAAATTATGACTTGTATAAAATTATAAATTTACCCGAAGTTAACTTTTAATTGAAAACTAAAAAGAACGTCCTTGATTGACAACTATCCAAACTTTAAGTCCTCCTTTGGAAATAACCCAAATCTTTTTAACATTCAACAGCCAAGGCGCCAAAAGAAACATGAAGAAGAGTTCTGCACAGATTGCTGCAATACAGAAATGTTTCTGAAGTCCAGAACCATATATAAAATATTCAATTATGGCTATTGTATTTCCCAGCATTTTACTTCCATTGCTGGGTCAGTTGTTCTCTCAAATCTTCAAAATTGTAGTTCCAGACCTATCTTCAACAACCCAGGGGAGGATGCAATACAGACCCCCTTTTTTCGTTTGCGTGAATACAAAAGAAATGAAGAAGAATCCCCATTCAATAAACAAGAAGAAGAATCTCGAATTGTAGGTTCTTTGAAAACAGTGTCTTTATATGCAGAAGAGCTCGCCTATGGTTTGCCTTCGATGCCAGAAAAACGGGATTTACTTGTGGAAAAATATCAGTTTTCATCTTCAGATTATGACTCGAAGCAGCTTCATTTAGGGATTATTAGGAATGGGTTTGTTAAAGACTTGTTCTTATGCAATACCCTTATAAATATTTATGTTCGAGTTGGAGACATGGTCTCTGCATTCCATTTGTTTGACGAAATGTCGGATAGAAATTTGGTTACATGGGCTTGTTTGATTTCTGGATGTACGAATAATAATATGTTTGAGAAGGCAAGCGAGACTTTCCAGAAAATGGTCAGTTCTGGGTTTTTTCCGAATCATTATGCCCTTGGCAGTACTTTGAGAGCATGCCAGGGTCTAGGAGCTTCTGGCCTAAGGTTTGGCAAGCAAATTCATGGTTTGGTTTCAAAAACTAGTTATGCATTTGATGTGATTGTGTGTAATGTACTAATTTCTATGTACGGAAGTTGTATGATTTCAGCAGATTATGCGCTGCTTGTTTTTGAAGATATAAAAGTAAAAAACTCCATATCTTGGAACTCTATCATTTCGGTCTATTCACAAAAAGCAGATGCTGCTACTGCATTTAAACTCTTTTCAGATATGCAGAATATGGGTTCAGGATTTAGTTTTAGACCAAGCGCGTATACTTTTGGTAGTTTAATAACTGTAGCTTCTTCTTCTAATACCTTTTTGCTTGAACAGTTGCTGGCAACAGTTGTAAAGTCTGGATATTTGGAAGACCTGTATGTTGGTAGTGCATTGGTCAGTGGTGTTGCCAAGTTTGGGATGCTTGATACTGCTAAAAAAATCTTTAAAGAGATGGGAGCAAGAAATGCAGCAACCCTTAATGGACTGATGGTTGCACTGGTAAGACTAAATCGAGGGGAAGAGGCATTTGATATTTTTGTGGGAATGAGACACTTAGTTAGAATCACTTCTGATTCTTTGATTGTTCTTTTGAGCAGTTTTCCAGAGTTTTCATCTTTGGAAGATGGGCTAAAAAGAGGTCGAGAAGTACATGCTTTTGTGACGCGAACTGGTTTAGTTGATTCTAAGGTTGCTGTTGGAAATGGGTTAATCAATATGTATGCCAAATGTGGTGCGATTCAAGGTGCTTGTACAGTTTTCAAACTCATGTTTGATAAAGATCCAGTATCATGGAATTCTTTGATATCTGGGCTCGATCAAAATGAGCATTACAAGGATGCAGTTTTTGCATTCTGTGCAATGAAAAGGTGTGGACAACTGGCCTCGAATTTTACATTAATCAGTGTATTGAGTGCATGTGGAAGCCTGGGTTGGATCAGGACTGGAGAACAAGTACACTGTGAAGGGCTTAAGTTGGGACTCGATCTTGATGTTTCAGTATCAAATGCTCTTCTTTCACTATATGCAGAAGTTGGATATCTCAGTACATGTAAGAAAGTTTTCTTGTTGATGCCTGAACACGATCAAGTTTCATGGAACTCCATTGTTGGCGCCCTTAATGATTCAGAGGACTCTGCTTATGAAGCCATAGGGTATTTCAAGACAATGATGCAATCTGGATGGAATCTAAATCAAGTGACCTTCATAAATATTCTTGAAGCAGTATCATCTCTTTCCCTTCTTGATCTTGCTCATCAGGTCCACGTTCTAGTGCTAAAGTATGGCTCTGCAAGTGATAGTTCCATCGAAAATGTACTTCTCTCTTGCTATGGGAAGAGTGGAGGGATTGATGAGACTGAAAATATATTTTCTAGGATGTTGGGGAGGAGGAATGAAGTGAGTTGGAACTGTATGATCTCTAGCTACATACACAATGAGCAATTACCCGAGGCCTTGGATCTAGTCTGGCTTATGTTACAGAATGGTCAAAGATTAGACTGCTTCACTTTGGCCTCAGTTCTCAGTGCATGTGCTTCAATAGCAACATTGGAGCGTGGTATGGAAATTCATGCTTGTGCAATTAGATATTGTTTGGTATCAGATGTTGTTATCGGCAGTGCACTGGTTGATATGTATGCAAAATGTGGAAGAATAGATTATGCTTCAAGAATTTTTGAGTTTATGCCTGTAAGAAATGTATACTCTTGGAATTCTATTATATGTGGCTATGCACGGCATGGAGATGGGAATAAAGCTTTAGAACTTTTCATGAGAATGAAGCTGGAGGAACAGCCACCAGATGGCGTCACTTTTATTGGTGTCTTGTCTGCATGTAGTCACGTAGGATTGGTTGAGCAAGGATTTGATTACTTTGAATCTATGAGCAAAGTTCATGGTTTGACTCCTAGAATGGAGCATTTCTCATGCATGGTGGACCTCCTAGGACGGGCCGGAGAACTTGATAAAATAGAGGACTTCATTAACAGGATGCCTATGAAGCCCAACGTTCTGATATGGAGGACTATTTTAGGGGCCTGCACTCGGTCTAATGGTCGGAGGTCAGATTTAGGTAAGAAAGCAGCTCAAATGCTTTTCGAGTTGGAACCACAAAATGCAGTAAATTATGTGCTTCTTGCAAACATGCATGCCTCGGGAGGAAAGTGGAAAAATGTTGCAGATGCTCGACATGCAATGCACAAAGTGGCTGCAAAGAAGGAAGCCGGGTGCAGCTGGGTCACCATGAAAGATGGTGTACATGTCTTTGTTTCCGGAGATAAATCACATCCAGATAAACATGCGATATATGAAAAACTTAGGGAGCTTCATCTGAAAATGAAGGAAGCTGGATATGTCCCAGAGGTAAAATTCGCCCTTTTTGACCTTGAAGACGAGAACAAGGAAGAACTCCTGAGCTATCATAGTGAGAGAATTGCTGTTGCTTTTGTTCTTACTCGAAAGTCAGAGATGCCCATAAGGATAATGAAGAATCTTCGAATTTGTGGTGACTGTCACTCTGCATTTAAATATATATCAAAAATAGTAAGCAGGCAGATAATTTTACGGGATTCCAATAGATTCCACCATTTTTCTGGTGGCAAATGTTCTTGCAATGACTATTGGTGATTGAGTTTGGCTTGGCACTTCCCAGTCCTCAATGAAGTTTCCATGTCTCTATAAAAATGTGCAGCACTAGAGAATGTAATGAGTTGCCAGGATGCCTCTAATGCGTGTCAGGAAATCTTTTCTTCTTAATTTTTGCTGGAAATTATACTGAGCCCGTACATTTCTGTTGGCATAAAAATTCAATACTAAGTGGACTAAGGAACTGGACAAGCTGTCACAGCATCAACAGAGCAGAATTCGGAATTACTGTATGTCCTTCAAAGATGTTAATTGCATTTGCATGACTCCACCTTCTCTCATAATACACTCAGCGTAGTGGAGAAATGGTTTGATAAAGAACATCAAGACAGTTGTAGATCATTATTGCTATTTTGCTGATGGCAAATAAGATCTGCTAAAAAAGGGTACAGTGGAAAAGTGTTCTTTGTGCTTGCTTACAGGTTTTATTGTTCATTTTCGTGCAAAGTACTTCTACTCGAATTGGCAGTAAGAGAAGCTCAGACAGTTTTTTTACACCTTCCATCTTGAAAATCTGAGTTCATGGTTGGCCAGTGGAGCCCCTTCATTGTAATTCCCTGAAGATTTTGGTAGATTGGTGTCAATGCTGTGACTACCAAAATGTTTTAGTAATGCTTTCCAGACGTACTCTGCTTGGCCAGCTTCAGTTGCAGATGAAGTGATGGAGACAGGAAAAGAGAGATTTTACCATACTTTACGCCCTTGAAATTGCAGGATTCAGGTATGTTAGCACTCAATCTACTCCATACGTCATTTTGGAATCATAAGCTTTGCATGCATTAGATTCTCTGTTGTGCATTCATTTTATTTCACAGGCACACCTAAGATTAGCGCAACAATACTTCTTTTAAGGTTGGTTCAAAAAGGTTGAACCTTCACCTTCTTGTGTAGCAAGCACAATGACAAATGTGTAATAACTCAAGATTTTGGGATTTACGAGCTATATACATCTCTGATTAATATAATCTGAAATTATCTGAAAAAACGTAGACTTTTCTTATAGTTTATTTATCGTTTCTGATCTGCAACTTTTATTCTTTCAGGTGCTTGAAACTGATTGTAGAGGTGCTACACCTATATTGCCTCCATCACTTGTTAGACTTTCTCTGAAATCAGTTTCTTACCTAGTAAGTTCTTTGTTAGATGACGTCTTGCTGCAAGCCAAGTATAGTACATGCCAAAACATAATTTGCTTTAGGGCATAATTTGCACATAGCGCAAGACGCTCTATAGTTGAACTGGATATTACTATATTCGAGAGAAAAAGAATATTTTTCTTTTGGAAAAGAAAGTCTATTTAAGTGAATCTTGGAGATTCTTTAAGATATCATCAAGGATCTTTTGACCATTTTCTTTGGAAAAACTAAAAGTACAAAATAGGGCATTCGTCAGTTTCATCTGTAGAATCCTAAATAGGGAAACTTAAGGAGTCTTTTGAAATTTGAGAAGAACCCTCTAATGCTTAAACACATGATTTATTCTCGAAGTCTTCTATTGCAAATTACTTGTATGCAACATTCATACATCTTAAGAAATTGCAATATATAAATTTCTATGAAAGAGCTTTCAAAAACAGTGAGCCAAATGGTTTTATACCAAAAAAGTTCCAACAGGTATATAATATAATATGCATAGATCAACATGTATGTTACCTTACTGTTTGAATAAAGAGAATAATTTGAAGCCGAAGCTTTCTGTTGAAAAGTGACGGTCAAGGGATTGAGGAATGGACTGGATTTGATATAAGCCCTGGAACATTATGGCAAATTCATGATTCTCTTACTGCTACTCTTCCTTTTAAATATATTTATATGTGCTGAATGAATGAATTTATGTTTGGTACATCTATTGTTCCTATTGTCAGATCATATCAGATTTTGGTGTCTTGCCCTTTTGCGAAAAACATGGAAATGAGTCATTAGCCATACCATTGGCAATATTGTTGCAGAAATTTGACTGGGGAGATGAAAGGACCATCAGAGGCTGAAGAAACAGTGACAGAGGCAATGGTCCAAGAAAAGAATTCTGTACAGATCAAAGAAGAGGTCAAACTTACATTTGAATTCATCAGCTGTTGTCATCAACTAAAACAAATATGTCTACAACAGTTTAATTGCTTTAATTTCCTTTCAGAAAAGGAATATATCGTTGCTTTTAACTTGTTTTTCTCAACGTTGAATTTTAAAAGAATAGTAAAAATAGCAGTCTTATACTACATGTTATTTGATATTTTATAGCACTTGGGAGCAATAAAAGTCGTCATTGAATGATTAGTCTAATTGTTAAATGTTTAACTCCAATTATGTTCTCTTTTTACTGCCACAAAATCCCCCCAGAATATCACGGGACTCACATGTGTTACATGACTGCAGGCAGGTCTTAAAGGATACATACCATACCAGGAAGCCAACAAGATAGCAGACAAGCTACTAGCTAAGCAGCAAAAGGAATGAGTGAAGAAAGGAAACTACTACTGAAACCACCTGATTATATATTGGATTATTTGTGGGCTGATATTGAAGTGCAACCATTTACCCGGAAGATTAGAACTAGAAGTTAAACTTTTTTTTAGGAGGACAACTGGGGGTAAAGATTTATATGTAATTTTGAGAATATTATAACTGCTAACTTAGCCTCTTACATTCTGAAAATTGTGTAACAACTTTTCTGTCTAATAAATTCCTTTCTTTACCCAAAAAAACCCTCCACTTATGATGTTCAATCTCTTCAATTTTCTCATTTCAAAGACCAGTGTAATATACGTGTAACGCTTAAATTAACTTGAAGGATAAGCTTATATAAGTTTAAACAATTTTTTGTTTGTTCCTAATACAAGAGTTAATAATTACTAACTCCAATAAAAAATATAAGTCCGTTTAGACTTATGCACAAGAATTAAGATAACAGAAAATAATGCAACTTTTAAAGTGACATGCCATTCATACCCTTAATTAATAATGAGAAAGAAAGAAAAAGAGAAAAGCAAGTAAAACAAAAGAAGTGGTATAGTTATAAATTACATAATAAATACTTCTAGATATTTATAAAAGAACTTATATTTTTCACAGTTAATTCAACCTCTAAAAGAGACTTATCATATTTTTTACTGGGAGGTAGTATTTAACAGAATTCAACTTTAAGACAACTTGTCTAATGAACAAGAATAATGGCCACATCAGAACCGTAGAGTATACTATTTACAGAGGAGCAATAATAGGTTACAAATGTAACATATTCCAGTGGAACAAGGCATTTTACAGAATTTGGAATAGTTTCTGGTGCTACTCTTTTTCTCTCAAAATTGCAAAATAAGCTAAGGAAAGAAGCATCTTTTGAGAAACATTCTACACATATCAACGAAGATTTATCTATCCTCCTGGAAATACCAAATAAAGCACAATCAGGAAATTTTTCCTGAAGCACCAACAACGCTAACCTAACTTTATTCATTGTATACTTACCATATCCTGTTAGTTATCTTGAATATCAAAACAATGCATTAGTGGTGTCCCCGAACCAAGCTGGCCCTGCAACTGCATCCAAAATTTCAGTTAAAGCTGTTAGTTCCCACAACACATATAGGCAGCAAAATGATAATGTTTCGTTTTTCACTTGCAAAACCATACTGATCCCTGCCAGGATTTGTTCAGGAACACAGTGACCAACTTGCATTGGAATTTGTGTTAAAGGGTCCGTGAAATCCCAACACAATTTCTCATGTTCGGCAACATCCAAAATCTTAAAATGGAAACATACACATCTCCTGCATATTCTTGGAAGAGTAATGCTATAGGGCTCAACATTTAGCCAATTAATTGGCTCAATCGGGGTAAAAATGTCATTTCATGCGGGACATACTTGTACCAATAGGGGGCAAGAAGTACTTTTTTCTCGTGTTTCCAAATTTTTCCCCATCTCAACTGCTAAATGTTGAGCCCCGTAGCTTTATTGTTCTTGGAATCCATTTACAATGATCATCACATTCCATTGTTATTAAAGGATTTGATGGATTTAGCTGTCTATCTAATGTATACTAGTGCCAAAGCAAAACAGTTCACCAAGCTCCTACCGATTTGGGTTAAACAAAGGCTAGATGCATTCATGCATATACAAGTAGAAAATTGACGTTTTCCAAACCGGTTAGTTTCCAATAAAAATAAAGCTAGATCACAACCGTGGATTGTCTTTAATTGGTCAGTATAAAAAAATATTGTATACCAGAACAGAAAGAGCAGTACCAGCAGACCCAGCATGCTCTGTTGATTGCTATAATAACCATCCCGATGCAATGCTACCGAACTCACTTGACCCTGTAAGAAAGCTGACAAATTTTAATAATCTGTGAGATGCATATATATTTTTTCCAGAATTGCATTTAGTCTGCAAGAAGAAGCACCATTGCCTGAATGCCCGGCTCAGCATCACAATAGCTATCAATAATTGGCGTTCGATTACCCAATTCCTTCAACCACAGACCAAAAGAGTCATTAATACACATGGATAACTAACTTTCTGCGCAGAAAGTACTGACACGCAACCTTGCTAAGCATCTAATATCCAACAAAATTATTGAAAAAAGAAAAAAAATCCGATGGGTGCAGGGGTGCGCGGACTGTATCTACTGTACCATTCCTTGCACCACTGGATGAGGAACATATGCGCTTTCCAAAGTTGGAGTTCTTTGCTTCAATTGTTCCTATATATACGAAACAGATATAACAAGACATCATTAGTTTAAAAGAGACAGTCAATCAGAACATAAGACAAACCATCTTCTCGCCGATATTTTGGATCTCAACATTTGGAGCTTCAACATCTTGTACCTGGAACCAACAAAAGACAACTACTTCATGAATTTTATTCACTAATCTAACTTCAAAAACATAAATGCATCAGATGTGCAGACCTTGCACTTTTTAGGCGTTCTCTTTTTCTTTGATACCTTGGTCCTACTATTCCCTTTGTTTCCATCTTCACCGCTCAAGAAATTTTGACGAGCCAACATATTTTTTTCTAGAACACTCCCAGCAGAATTATTTCGGTCAACGCAGTGCTTCAAGGCCTCTTCTATAGCAAACAAGGCAATATCATAGGTTTCCCCAGATAAAGATCCTTCTTCACCCAATTTAACACCCAATTTGCATAGATCATTGAGACGTTGGATCCTATTATTCAGCCTACTTGATAATGTGCTTTCTATATCGCTAATCTTTGCATCTATTGTCCATCGCTTCAATATATATGGAGAGGGTATTTTGGAAACACCTGATATTTGAAGAACTCTCATTGCATGTCTACAGAGAAAACCTCTATATTCAAATGAGCAGCACAAACAAGAGACATCAGGTCTTTCTTTGTTCAAGGTAACTGTGAAACTATCATGTCCATCCAAATCATTAACCCTAAATAAAATGCACATTTCGTCTTCAGCTTCTTTTTTAAGATTACAACCAAATGATCCCAAAACTTCAGCTTGAAATTTCTTGAATATTGCAGGTGTGTAAACTGTACACATTTGTTTCTCGAAAGGAGAGAGAGATTTCAACATAGGTTTCTGGTGCCGTGTTTCAAATTCATCTCTATCCTCTGCTTTGCACCTGTGATTCAGAAATAACTTGTACTGATCAATAAATTCCTTGAATGTAGTGTCCCTGTGAATATATTTGTCAAAGAAAGAGGATACAATTTCAGATTGCTGAAATGTAGTCAGTCCACCTAGAAAAACACCCCTCATATAAGTTGGTACCCATTTTTTTCGATCGTCATACAATGACCTAATCCATTCATCATCCCCCAGCTCAAACTTATCAACCATTTTATGCCATCGTTTCTGAAACTCTTCATCTGTCCTTGACTGATGTATGCATTTGTCGAATTTGCTCATGAGATTGGGAAACTGTTGTACTTTATGGCTCAGATTTTGAGAGATTTTTCTTAGTACAAGCCACAAAGAAAAGCAATGACATGAATCTGGAAAGACATCAGCAACAGCTTCTTTCACAGATATGTCGTCAGCAGTGATAACAACTGTTGGACTTTGGCCACCCATTGCTCTGAGCCAAGTTCGCATCAACCAACTAAGAGTTGACGAGCTTTCATCCCCAATCAGAGCACACCCAAGCAATATGTATTGGAAATGTTGATTTACTCCAACAACAGGAAGAAATGGAACTTTGTAGTTATCCTTTAAGCAACTAGTATCAAAGAACACTACATCAAAAAAATTTCCATAGTCATTTCTACCTTTGCCATCAATCCAGAAGACATTTCTCATGCGCTTTTCACTATCAAAATCCACTGCGTAGAAAAAATCAGAAGTTTCAGATTGCAAAAGGATGAAAGTATCAAGCAATAATTTTACATCTTCTGGATCCAATGCCAATTGCAATCCTTTCTTCTGACAATTAATGCTTCCAGATTTCTTGTACCTGCCGCTGATAGCAGAATAGAAGTCATTTGGACAGATTTCATGATTATGCTCCTTTACAACACTATATATGTACCATTTTCCGTCCTGCCTTCTCTTCATGTGCATGCTAGCCTTGCAATCTGTCTTAGGACATGACCGAGGAGTCACAGACATACTGGACTTGCGCTTGCTCCCAAATCTAGAACATGCAATTTTTACATCAATGAACTTGCCTGATTTCTTTGACCTGCGACTGGCTTTTATTGTAATCCCAAAGCCCACAGACCGAGCATATTCTCTATAGAAGGAATAGGCTGCCTCTTTGGTCTCAAACTCTAAACCTTCATGAGGCTCATAATAGCTTAAATTTGCACTCTTTTCATCAGAGGCATTCACTTCCACACCAATTCCGTCCCTTTCAGTGTTAACCTCCTTGGACAAACTTGGGCCATCATCTTCACGGTGAAAGGCATCGGTACTTGTGCTAATATCTGCTATATTTATTGCATTATCTATTTTATCATCATGAATGCAAGGCATCTCGAGATTAATATCCATGGAAAAGACAAGTAACATATCCAGCTTCCATTTTACTAAACTTTCAGTACCTAGAAATATGTAATGCAAAAACAACAATATTAAGAATAAACGTTTTACCAATTATAAGCAGTTAAAAAGATCGTATCATAAAACATTTTGTATTAAGCATAATTTTATAGTTCCAATCATCTTGTAAACCGCATTACCAAGCTAATTAAGAAGCAAACTAATATAAATTGCAAAGGCAAGATCTATCAATGAGACTAAGACAGTATGACTTAATGCATTCACTACGTCTTGAATGTAAACTTTCTTTCCCATCCCCCAACCCTCCTCTTTCTTTTTTTTTATTTTTTATTTTTTTGGTCTCATCAATTTCCAGTAAGGCCAAACTTCCTCTTACCAAATAGTTTTTTAACTGAGCCATCCTCATTATGCTAAGTGGCAAACAACTTCTATATAAAAGAGGACAGATTTGCATGAGAACCACCAACAATCAAAATAAGTTAATATCATTCTGAAAATATTCTCCTGTTCTTTGATAAACAGCAGAGATGGGTGTATATATTTACCTGAAATATTATCTTGTCTGTCAACTAAAGCACCAACCTTTTAATGCTTAACGAGATAAAACAATTAGTAAGTCCATGTTTGGACCATTTGCGCATCAAAACTTATACCCAAAGTACTTCCCCGCCCCCACCTCAAACCCCCAAATATATATTCCTTTATATGAATATATTGTTTTGTAATTTTTTCTAGCAGATTACAAGATGTGAATAAGAAACCATTTTCTTGAATCCTTTCATTTTAAAGCCACTTAACACTTCCTAACAAATTTTACAAACAAAAGCTTAAAATCCAGAAAGTGCTTTAACCAGCATGCAAGAGGAAAAAGTTCACTAATAAAAATTTAATAGTTAAAAAAAATTGCATAATAAAGTACTCATCAATGAAAAACCCCTTTATTACTTCTTAAGCCCTTTCAATGAACACGATTGTAAGATCTTCTAGTATCATACATCCACTTGATCTTAAGTTCAGGAACTAAATTGCTGCAAACTTCAATAAAACAAATTTCTAATGTTACTCACTTTACTGAATAATTTTCTTTTTTTTCCCTTAAATCATGATACATCATTGTGTTTATACAGTTACGGTGCAAAAGGGTAAAGCAGAGCCTTTAAACAGTGGTTGCCCACTTGATTCTTAAACTCGTGCAGTGGTAGAGAGCTTACGATCTGGTTCCTTTTACCATAATCAGCTATTTACAGGGACAAACTTCATCTCTTTGTAGACTTCTATTTTATCTAGGCTCTGAATAATTCATTTTATGTTATTTCATTTCTTGTCCTTCAGAGGTTGAGACACTTACAAGGCAAGACTGGCAATGAGACACCTGCTGTAGCTGGTGAAGATTTTTTCCTCCTTCCCCACAGTAAATACAATCTTACTGCTTAGATTCTAGCAATGACGTTAAACCCATTACTGCAGACATTTTGGACGACAAATTAATTTGATACAGAACTAAAAATACCAATATTCTTTCAAAATCCTAATTCTTACTAAATCTCAATCCTAAAACCAAAGTACAAAGAGAGTAAACTAACATCTGTTCAAATACTCATAATATTGTTCACATCTTAAAAAGAACTATTCTCGAAATTGTAGATAATTATTGGTTTAACAGAAAATAAACTGATTGCTGTAGTGCATAGAAAACCTATGCCATCTCACAGGAAATACCAGTGAATAAAGAGCAAAAACGTATAACTTTAACCAATAGGTAGAAGCAAGACACTAGAAGGTGGGCTAAATTCAAATCCTTTAACAGATTATTATAATGTCTGAAATATCATTCGAATAATCTCCCAAATCACCAAACAAAAAGCCGTTGCAAGCAAAATGAATATGTTTATCAACATCAACTTCTATTTGCAGCTAACAAGAATAAAGAATTTTGAAAAACGTCGCGTTAACGAATTATAAAAGGTGGAAAGTGGAGAACCCGTTCCTTAATTACTATTCCCACTAGACTCTTCAGCTTAAAAAGAAACTTATTTTTCTCTTCCTGCAAACAGGGATTCGATCAAGAACAGAAAAAAGAAGCATTATGTGTAAAACACAACATATTACATATCAATTTGCCTCCTAGACTAGAGTTGAGAGATGAGAATTCATAAAGGGGAAAAAATGGCGCTCCGTTATCGCAAAGAAAATACCAAATCAAGCTGAGAAATACTTCTGTTGGGTTCTTCATCAGAAAGGATTAGACGCCTCCTCGTCTTATGATGACGCCAAGTATAGCTTGGAGCTCTGATGGGTTGTTAGAGCGCAGAGAGAGAAAGAGAATTAGATGGAAGTAAGTTGATGATGCTGAGCCGATGGCTGGCATGGTTGAGGTTTTTTTTTTTTTTTTTGAATTAATCCAATTTTAGAAAAAGACTACTAAAGTAGTCTACTTTTTTTTTATGCCTATTCCAACCATAACATTCAGTGATTGTGTGTTATCACAAATTATATTTTTTTATCTATATTCCGGCCATAACGTACCGTGATTGTGCGTTATCACAAATTATAAGTCTAGTAATAACGCGCAAAGATTGTGGTTATTAGCCACGTATTTTTTTTGTAATTTATGTATTTTTTTTAAATTTTTTTAATAACTCAAAATTTCTTTATATTTTTTTAAAACTTATTTAAAAAGATTGTATTATATTATTTAACTTATTTTGGTGTATTTCTTATGAAAATATTTTTAACCGTTTTTAAAGAAAATATGTTTAACTTATAACTATTTCATGAAAAAAATATGAAGAAGTAATAATAAAGATATTGTAAATTTTATTGTCAAAATTTAGAGAAGTGAAGTAGTAATTAGAAGAAATTAAAAGAAAATTTTCATTAATAGAAACACGTTTTATTACAATACTTTCAAGAAAACAAACTCATACATTGCTTGAACCGGGATTATTATAATTTTTTTCTATTTTGTCCCAGCATTCAACATCTGCCACATCTTGGGGGAGAATCCAGATTTCTATAATCTATATCCCCCTGAAATCGCGTGCCCTGTTTCCTACCCCGTTCCTTGTTCATGTTTGGAGGATAAAATGTTAAATTATAAGGAACATCCCTCCAAAAGTTCTCACTCAAGACCGGATTAAAATTCGCCTAGTATGTTCTTCTATACATTTGTCACGAATATATCTGCAGCACATAAGTATCTGCTCTCGTACCATTTTCTCTACAAACTACAAGATCATGAGAACAAGGCAATGTATATGTTTGTCATTTTCCACAACTACTTAACGTATTATTCATTTGCAATGTATAGACGTTATTGTCGGTTCCAAAAACCCGGATCGGAGATCTAACCATGTATATTCCCTCTCGCGGATTGTAAGTTGTAACTTTGTGTTCTCTTGATTTCATTTCAATCTGCAAGAACTTGTCAAATATTTGGGTTGGAGATGGATGCATACAATTTTGGGGCTCCTCACAGTGTTGGTGAAAGTATCTAACTAGTTTGTTATTAGTTCAACCACGGCTTTTAAAGGTAGGACCCTAGCTTTCTTCAGCACACTGTTAAAGCTTCAGAAATATTAGTTGTCATGATTCCGTGTCTGTGCCCGTCATCATGCAACAGTGTCCATTTCTCTGGGTCGATCTTCACCAAGTAAATGAAAGCATCCACATTTCTATCTTGAATCTCTTTCATAACACAGTCAAATTTTCACAGCTTCGATTCTGTTCTGGCCTGCCACATCAAGCTTTTTAATTCTATGTTCTTGAAGGTCTTGTTGAAATTTGCTCGAATGTGGCCTAAACAAAACCGGTGGAAGTTGCCACAAAGGTTGATTTTGGATAGCAGATAAAATCCCTTTGTGGCGATCGGAAATAAGACACACGTGTCGATCTTTGACAACATACTCTCGTAGATGCTTGAGGAACCAATTCCAACTTTTGCATGATTCCTTATCAAGAATTACGAAAGAAAGTGGGAACAAATGATTATTAGCATCCCACATACTTGCAATTAACAGTGCGCCCTTATACGGTTCTCGTAGATGTGTTCCATCCACAGAAATTACCGGTCAACAATATTGAAATCCGTTTATACTAGGCAAGAAACACCAAAAAAACAAATTTGAAAACATAGTTGGGGGACTGCTCGTTCCATGATGCCAGAACTCGTAGACAATCCCCGGGTTTGTATCCTGTATAACTTGTAAATATTTTGGTAAAATAATAAAAGTTGTCTCCCAGCTACCAAAAACCTATTCTATCGTAAATTTTCAAGCATACCATGCTCACTTGTATGTACAGCCCATTTGAAATAATACTGCACTTCTTCGATGACGTTTGACACTAATATCTCTAGATCGTTGGCAACTAGGTGCAATATTGATGTTGAAATAAATTTTGATGACATGTTTTGGTGTTTGTTTTGTTGAATTTGTGTAAGACATGTTTGTTTGTTTTGGTGTGTGTTCTTTGACGAATCTGGTTATTTCCCAGCGACCGTGCTTTGCTTTCTTTATGATTTGGATGTACTATGAATAGTAATTAGAATCATTGTGATAATAACATTTTGCGGTCCATTAATCACTTTCACTTTTTACAACTCTATATTCACGGCCCATACTGATCGACCACTTCCGAACTGTATTTATTGCTTGCACTTTATCAAAAAATCTCATGCCTAACGGAATGTTAGTCATGGAATCGTTCCAATCGAGTAACCTCATGGTACCAGATTCGACAAGGTTATCTATAGGAGAACCGGAGCCCATATCTAGGAATGCTCCAAACTGTGTGTAGTCGTACCTGGCGTTGTTGTATCATTGGCTGCTCTCCCATTGAGTCCTTGTGTTATCAGTGACAGGGATTACTGGAGTTTGTAACTCTTCTTCCTCTGCATCATTGTTATCATCTAATTCAGATTAACTAGACGCGACATAATCTTCGTCTGAATGGTCAATTTCAGTGTCGTCATCAATAACGGTCGTGTACAACATAGACGGTTCATGAGAAACCATCTGTGTTATTGCTACTATGTGTTCCGTCATGTTTGTTGCATTTATGGCCTGTGTACTTGAAATAGTCTGTTGTTGGATTTGAATGAATTCAACGAGTATATAAATCCCTTCCTTTGCTAAGTCGGGTGCAATGGTCCAAAGATAACGCATTTTGTTATCATTGTTCATGATGAATAAATTAAAGTAAAACATATGATGGCTTTCGTAGTATGAAGGCACTCTCATCGTCATTCAAACGCTCTAAAGATTTGGATCCATATCTCGATATTTCAATATTTTCTTACTAGTTCGGCATGTGATATCATTCGGTTCATTGGCAATATTCAACCTTTCTGCATCATTCTAGTGAAATAGGGTCCATATGCATCTCCTGCAATCTCTGAATCCCAAAATAATAAAACTTTAATTGGGTGGATTGCATCCATGTCAAATTGATTAAAAGTGTATGTAGATGTAAAGTTTTGAAGTTGTGAATGTAGAAATTGAAAAAGAATGAAAGTAGAAGGGTTTTAATTGTGATGGATGAAGTTTAGGTTAGGATGTATGTATATATAGGAGTCTTATGGAGAGTGGGTCTTGAATTATTGTGAGTTGTCACTTCCACCCACATGGCAATGTCGGGTGTGAATTATTGTGAGTTGTCACTTCCGCCCACATAGCAATGTCGGGTGTGAATTATTGTGAGTTGTCCCTTTTGCTCACATAGGCATGTCGGGTGTGAATTATTGTGAGTTGTCCCTTCCACCCACATGGCCATGTCGGGTGTCATTAATTGTGAGTTTTCATTTCCGCCCACATGGCCATGTCGGGTGTCACTAGTTGTTTCAAGTAATGAAAACTCTAATTTTAAGTAGTAAGTCTCTCATTCATCTCAATCCAACATTGTTTCTGCTGTACACTCTAACTGGGACCAGTAACGCGTAACCCCTCTATCTGTAAACCCCATAATACATGCACATCCTGAAGAGTGTGACCTCACCACAAGTCATGTGAAATGTGTGAGTCTCAGGCCTTCAACGCTCAACTAACGAGGTAATAAGTGCGTGGTCGAGACCGATATAACCACATCTAAAAACTCTCCCTAAACCAGTCATATCAATAATATCTACCAACCTACGTGCAGTTGTACTGTAAGACTGGAATAGATTGCGACCGAAACGTCTACACTGAAGTTTAGTGAAACACGTCTCATGGTCCCCACTTCATATCAACCCAGACCTATGGTCGTGCTGTCTCGTCAAAACATCAGGGACTATGGGACCCGGATGCACGTGTGTTGGGACTTCTTCCATCTACATTATTTACAGTTTAAGTTACGGTGCATAGCTATAATTTAAAGTAAAAAACTTTAAATAAAGTATAATTCCAAACTTTCTAAGGTGTGTTTTTTATGGTACAATTATTTTAGGGTTTGTGGTATCATAATTTATGGTTTTAGGATTATTTAGAATTCTACTGTTATACTGAAGTATTATAACACTTTCAAAGTTTAAATCTTCACGATTTTAAAACTTCAAACACAATATTTAAAGTAAATTACTATTACATAATTTCTAATATTTATGGTTTGGGATTTTAGGGTTTACTTCTAAAAAGTTTAGAGTTTTAAGGAATAATGTTTAACATATCAATTTTAGGGTTTTTAGGGTTATTAATGTTTTATGATTTACGGTATAGAATTAGGCATATTAAGATTTTGGAGTTTTAGGGTTTACTGTTAAAAAATTTAGAGTTTTACGGTTTAATGTTTGATGTAAAGTTTATGATTTTTAAGTTTTTTATGATTTACAGTTTAGGATTTTAATAATAGAATTTTAGTGTTTTAGGGTTATTAATGCTATATTTTATAACTAAATGTTTACTATTTGGTAAATTCAATATTAGGGTTTTAGTGTTTAGTCCATATTTTTTTTTAAATAAAAGTCTTTATATTGCTAATAGCATATAATTAATTAATAACATACTAAACCCTAAAATTCCAAATTTCGGTTCTACTAATTAGAACAACAAAAAACAAGTAAAGAAAAAAAACCCAATTTCCAAGTCCTCATCTTTTCTACCAAAAAACTTATAAGAATTATGCAAAATAATAATCCAAATAAATAAATAAATTCAAATAATCATAAAATAAAGTACAAAAAAATTATCTAATTATCTAAATAAATTCATCAATATAATTTATCTCCCTAAAATCACTTTTGCTATACAAAACACAATTCGATACATAAAATGATCAAATTTGCACAAATTTATCAATATCAACAAATTTAAACATAAATCGAAACCCACTTTCATAAAAAATAAATTAATAAAAATTGACAAATAATCGTTATTACTTCTGATAACGCACAGTCATTGTGCGTTATTACCAACTCACGGCCACATCACACAAATCTCACCACGTCACTAAACAAGATTTTAAAAGGGGGTTAAGGCACTGATTAGGTATAATGCACAGTGATAATGCACAACAATTGTATGTTATGGCCACTTCACGAATTAAAAAAAAAAAAAAAAAGCCTAATTTAGTATCTAATTTTTAAAAGAGGATTAATCAAAGAAAAAAACCCATGGTCGAAGATAATACATAAAATTACTAAACAGAACCCCTAAATTGCTAAACAAGTCTTAAAAGGATTAATTTTAAATTTTGTTCCCTCAAATTTTTAATTTTTCTCAATCTCGTCCTTCAATTTACGAAGTTGAATAAAATGTCCTCCAAACATGCAAATATCGTTCCAATTTCACCCTTTAGATCGTTTACAAATGGCTTATAAATTCTCCCAATGGTCTTCTATGGGGTCTTTTTAAAATAATTCCAAAAGTATGCCCTTACTAAGGTTATGTCAGCCCTCTATTTACCCACCCCAACCAAGTCATCCATCTACTTAATCGGCCCCTCCCCTAGCAAACCTTCAAAGCTCAGCAGGCATGGATGAGTGTTACTATCTAAAGCAGTGACGGGACTAGCATAGTTCAAGGGGGGATCGGTCGCCCACATCCATCACAATGCATCTTGAAAATTTTTTAACAGCCTTTTTCCTTGAAATGTGCCCTTTGTATAAACAAAATTCTATATATCAAAATTTTTAAGGTAATTTTGTCCCCAATCTTTTAATCTTGATTTTATCACTGGTTTAAAGTCTATACAATTGACTTCGTAGACTGATAAGAACCCAGGAAGGAGATTTAAGTTATGTGAGAAGTTACGGGTGAGAAATATCTTCATTTTTGTTTCCTTTTTTTACTAAAAGAAATCTCTTCTCTCTTTTATCTTCTATCTTCTTAGACAAAAAAAAAAAAAGGGAATTTTCAATTTCTGATTCTCCTACTTCATTGGGGAAGCAAGAGGATGTGAATATTTTATGTAGGCTTGATCCACTCATGCATGAGGAGCTGAGATATTATACCTGGTCTGTTGTGGAAAATCAATAAGTTTGAGGATTCAGTTGAAAATGAAAGGAGAAGACAGAGGAATGGAAGAATCTGAAGATGGGATTGTATATTTCTTGGGTCATATTTTTCTGAAAATTGTGTATAGCTTAATTGGAGTTAATCCTTTGGGTTGCTCTGTTTGGAGTTGTTGGTAATTAGGTTGTCAAAGTAGAGTAGTTTTCAAACAGTTGTTGGTAATTAGGTTGTCAAAGTTTACCTTTTCTATATTTTGTATGACACCTAAGTAAAATGCCATGAATAGATAAATAGTAAAAAATGTAGAAAATAGAGCTAGTTTAATATACTTCATTGTGAATTCTTAAGAGATTACATAGTCACATGTCACAAGGACCAAGATTTGATTCTTCAATGGTAACACTCAATACTCAAGCCAAAAAACACAGAAAAAGGCAATGTTACAGACCACAGGCGAAGTTGCCATGGATAACGGAGAAGAATAAAAAAAAAAAAAGTTTGCTATTTGCAACCCCTATTTACCTGTGCAATCACTAAAATCCTGATTTGTCTCAAATACTTTCTTTCTTTAACTTCTCTCTAACTCACAATTCTTTCTATTTTCTTTTCAAAAATCTAACATAAATTAATAATTTAAAATATTTTTAGATAATATAAACATAAATATAGATATAAATAACTGAAAACATAAATTTGATATTAAAAACAATTAAGGGTACTTTGGATTGTATTTAGGAATAAAAAAAACTTTTATTTTTTTAGTTTAGACCTCATAACTTCTCTCACCAAAAAAATTATCTTTTATGAAAACGGAAAGAAAAATTCATCTTTTTTCATGCTTAATTCTAATCCAAATTAACCCTAAAATTTTGAAAAAAAATTATTTATTTTTAATTAAAATTTTACACACCCAGGTGCACCACCCCGATACCAGGGTGGTGCACCAAGTGTGTAAATTTGTTTTTCAAAATTTTAATTTCTTAATATTTTTAATTCAAAATTGATGCTTTTAATCATTTCTATTTATTTTTAGAATTAGTTCTCCATACTCAATAACTATTGTTACTTTTCTATACATAGTCAAAAACTTTTTTTTCAAACATTCATATCCAAAAACTATTTTTTAACTTGCATGCATAAAATTATGTCATATGTGGCAGTTTCCAATCAAATTTCAACACGCCTAATACACGTAACCATTTAATAAAAGGCACTTTTGTCTATTTCTAAATTGTTTGATCAGAATTTTTATTAAATCATATAAGAACTTGAAAACATATATGTCAACCTATTTAAAAAACACATTGCCTAATTAAAAGATCTACATATGTCAACTCATTTTCTTTATTAAATAGTTACGTGCATGAGGCGTGTTAAAATTTGACCAATAATGGGCTACATATGACATAATTTGTTATGTCTATAAGTTCGAAGATAGTTTTTGGGTATGAATGTAAATTCTTAAATACTTTTTAGGTATGAACGTTTGGAAAAAAAAAGTCTTTGGCTATGCATAGAGAAGTAATTATAGTTATTGGGTATGAAGAGCTAATTTCACTTATATTTTTATCCAGACTAATTGGAACTACTTCAAATCATTAGCTTGTGTTAGGTTTGCTTTATATTTGTTGGAAACTAAGAGAGAGAGAGAGAGAGAGAGAGAGAGAGAGAGAGAGAGAGAGAGAGAGAGAGAGAGAGAGAGAGAGAGAGAGAGAGAGAGAGAGAGAGAGAGGAAATGAGATTTTTTTATTATAAGGAAATGGATTTTAGGTGGCTAACAATTAGCAAAGGTTTAAAAAAAGAAAAGAAAAATGAAAAACTACAAATTTTTAGAAAATCGAAGGATTAGAAGTGGATCTCTTTACTATTTCTCAAAATCAATTCCTAATCTTACCTCTCTCCTTAATGCTCCATTTATTAAGTAGAAAATTGAACAAATAGTTATTGTGCAACAAAATTAATATTAGTATATTCTTACACCATAATGAAAGCCAACACATATTTGATCATCAATCGGTATCTAAAATTAACAACATCTGACCGTCGACCTTATGTTACATTGGCCTGCGAGCGTGGAGGTGCAATTAAAAGGTGGGGTCCTTAGAGACTAAAAAATGTGGTTGTCCATTTAAATTAAAAGGCGAGCAAATGGTCACAAGTGAGAATTGGCAATTGTTCGTACATGATGGGAGGCACAACTAAAATACCTATCTACAATCACGGTCATGCTTAGGCTACAAGACTTACGGAGGAGCAGCTGAAATAGACTGAGCAATTTAGCAATAGTCATGTGTTGCCATGTAATTCCTACGATTTTCCGAGAATAAAATGTTGGTTGTACGGTGAGGTATGTTAAATTTACTTTTAATAGTTTATTATAATATTTTATATTTTTTTCTTCACACAATAAAATTATTTTTAAGATGTATCTAGTGCATAGAAAATATACAATATCGTTGCCAAGATTAAAAAGAAAAGAATACAGGGGCGAAACACAGTGGAGGAAGTTCTTTGCTTAAGTACTGAACGGGGTTATACTGTTTTCTATAGAAACTGCGAGGACAACAGCGTACTTAGTGACATTGTTATTGCACACCCTACATCAATTGCAATGATCAGAACGTGGCCATATATACTGATAATGGATACCACTTATAAAACAAACAAGTAAGTTTTTTGTTAGGCATTGTTAGGGTTTAGGGTTTTGAAATTATAAATCAGAATTACTCATAATGTGTCCTCTTTATTTTAAGAAAAAGGTACAATATGCCATTGTTGGAAGACGTAAGGATGACACCGACCGGTAAGAACTTCACTGTGGCAACTTCTTTCATGAACAATGAACAGGGTACGACGTACAGATGGGTCCTTGAAAAAATTAACACTTATATGTTTCATCGGCTATGTCAATTGGCACCGAATCAATTGTTAATAATGGGGAACCAATTGTGATTATTACTGATAGAGAGAGCGGACTGATGCCTGTGATCGAAGATGTGTTTAGTAAATCATATCATATGTTATGTAGAAGACACATCGATCAGAATGTGTTGGCAAAATTAACCGAAATGGTTAAAGATGAAGAGGTCGCAACTTTGTTTGTCAATGGCTCCTGGTACAAATTAATAAATGAAATCGATGAGGCAGAATACCGTAGAAAATTAGAATTGCTAAAGACGAAGTGGCAAAGAAGACCTGACTTTTTACATTATTTGTTTAACACATGGTTGAATCCAGATGTGCATAAATTTTGCAGAGTTTGGACATCTGAGGTTTTGCATTTTAGGATTGAGATAACGAACCATGCTGAGAGAGAACATTTGGTCCTCAAGCTATGGCTTTCAAAGTGCCATGGTGATTTGGACACTGTTTTCCTTAATATTAACTCTATCATCGAAAGTCAAATTGCCGAGATTAAGAGCTTATTGGAGATTTCTAAACTTAAAGAAAATTTTAATGCAAAGAGCATTCCCATATTGAAGAATATAAGTAATAACATCAGTCATTTGGCTCTAAAGAAGATAGGGTTTGAGATAAAGAGAGCTTATGAGATAGTTGATGATTCGCAAAACAAGTGCGGACATGATTTAAGGAAATCACACGGACTACCATGTGCATATGAGTTGGTCGGACGGTACAAACATTTTCTCCCGCTCAAGTTAGAAGATGCTTCGGTCTTTTGGAGAACACTAGAAATTGGGGTTGACGTTCCCTTTGTGCATGTGCACGACATAGATTTCAAGATGCGTGATCTCGCCTCTATGTTGGATCAAATAAGTACGAGTCCAATATCGAAAGTCGGGGAATGTCGTCATCTAATAAAAGGGGTTTTATATCCAGTGTTGCCTGAAGATCCTGGTGCACCGTTGACAATACCCTCAAGCATGCAGTCACGAAGGAATAACGGAAGATGAATTCAACCAAAAGGGATAAGTCTTACTAGGAGCACGTGTTCGTTGCGCATAGGAAGATAGGAAAGTCAAGTGGGTCTGGGTCAGGTTCTGGATCAGGTTTCGGTTCTAGTTCACGTTGAAGAGGTAGACCCCCACGGGCGCCCAATGGTAGGGGTAGAGGACGTAGCAGTGGACGAAGTAGTTTAGCTTCTGTTATAAATCCATCTGCTCCTTCAACATTCCCTTACATTGATGCATTTCCAGGGTTCGTATTTGAGTTCATTCAGAACTGGAAAAATGTTGTGGGTGATGGTAATTGTGGATTTAGGGTTGTGGGGAACTTTCTGTTCGGAGATGAAAACCAATGGCCTGAGATTTGTAGACAAATGATGTTTGAGTTGTAGCTTCATATGAACATGTATGTGTCACTATTCGGTTCAATAGAATATGTTTATGAACTTATACAAAGGACACAGTGGTTTAACGAACATGCGCCTCAAGAGCATTGGTTGGATACACCGGATCACCTTTATGTCACTGAAAATACTTTCAATTTCTGCGTTGTACTAATTACTGGTTCAAGGTCCACCACCTTATTACCTTTGTATTCAAGTTCGACTAGTACTACGGGGATACTGTGTATCGGCTACCTCTCGGAACAACAGCATTTCATACAAGTAAATAAATTGCCCATCTGGATCATTTAGTATTTTAATATACTTCAATATTATGTTTGAAGAAGATATTTATTATACATTTTATTTCATGTTATATAGCTACAAATGAGAGATGGATGCCCATTGCCTCCTTTACACGTGCAATGGTAATATCATCGTGATATTCGAGTCAGCGGTTGGACAGAGCCTTATTCTGAACGGATTTCAGATTAGGTCACGGGATTTCGTGCAGAAGTTCCACCCCGAGATCCTATTCCTATAGATGTTATTTAGTATTGAGTTGTAGACGAGTTAATTATTTATATTGTAAATCGCATTTATTATTTACATTTACTAGTTTAGAAATTGCATGTAACAAGTTAAACCTAAATGAAATCTTGAAATGGAACGTCCAAGATACCCTAAAACAGAAACATTCGGACGATCTTTCTAAAAAAACTGTCGTCCGATTTCAAGAATCGGACATCCAATTCTGTAAAATAGAAAAAATCGGACAACCTTTTAATAAAACGGACGTCCGATTCCAATTTCTTAAAACAGAAAGATTCGGACGACCTTTTTAAAAAATTGACGTCCAATTTCAAGAATCGGACGTCCGAATGAGTAAAATAGAAAGATTCGGAAGTCCAATTTTAAATAAACGGACGTCCAATTTTTAAGAAATTATGAATAAACCTGTACATACAGATCAAACAAATAAAGGCAGCAACTCCAGAAACATAAACAGTATAGTATCATAACAAAGTATTCAGTTAAACATGAACTAATATGAAAATCGATAATATAGCTTCACCAATTCTGTTATACTATCGAACCTCTCTTCTTTCCCAACATCATCTCGGTCGATCTCACGAACAATCATGCCCATTAGAGCTGAGAGTGGCATAAGGGCATGAACTAGAACATGAAAACCACGTGGAACATTCATAGTATTCTGTATCCTAGGATGACTGCGAGGGATGAACCACTGTAAATAATCGTCTGTGGTGCAACTGGGCGGTACTACTGGAACGCTGGTCCATGTCTCTGTCAAAAGATGTGATGGAGCCTCAAGCCACAATGCCTCTACAAATGTGTTTCTCACTACCTACATCCTGTTGTTTGCTGGCCTACGAGCCTCTTTGGGTTGAATAAGATGTGCCGGAATGCATTGACACCACCCAAACTGTCAAACAACTCTGTTAAGCATGTACGCCTCAATACAATCGAAATACACAAGCATCCCGTGCCATGTGGAAACCCAAATATCTCGGATCTCTTGAAATTTGTATGGGATCCGCCATACCTCATCACCTGATATCATATCTATTCATAGCCGAATGTCTAGCAGTTTGTGCTCATTTTTACGACCCAACATTGGGAATTGCTAGATATACGACTTACAAGATTGAGCGTCCAGTCTCACCGCAGGTGCAAATATGGGAAAATACATGTAGATCCAGGTTTGATAAAATCATTTGGCAAACAAACAAACCCATATAACTAGTACGTTATTAAATAATATAAGACATAAATACAATATAAGCTAAAGATTGGGAATTCATTAATAATACCTCAAGCAGTGACCAGTATCCAGCCAAATCCTTTGCATCAACACGCGAGGCCTGACCAAGGTTCCTGTACAAGTAGGCAAGTGTCGCAGCACCCCATGCAAACCCTCCACAGGATCGAATATCCTTCACAAGCGGCCAAAGTTTGGCAGGGATGATATTACCATTCTTATCAGTGAACAGTGAACTACCGAGTAAATATTGGATGTAACATGCAGCCCTGTCACTAGAGAAAAGTCTGCTCCAGGGATCAGTGGTAACATCAAACAACTCCTGCCCATTTATACCGCCCCCAGCGTATAAAATACCCAAGTCACTATAGATAACAACAATCATCTGATCCTGAGAGTAATGAAGATCCACAGCCTACCATAAACAGGTACACCCAATATCAGCTCCACATCATGTAAGGTCACTGTCATCTCACTCTAGAGCATGTGAAAACTGTTGGTGTCCGACTGCCACCACTCCCCAAAAGCCGATAACAACGCTGAGTTAGGGTGTTGAAACATACAAGACCGCAAATGCATAAGTCATGTCCCCGCCACCAATTCTACAACCTCAGGATCACTAAGGGTCCAACCTTGAAGTGCGATGTAGCATGATCGCGACTTCAATAAACCTCAGTCCTGAACATGAAACAAGTAAATTAACAAAAACCAATACATAAGATACCCTAAAAAATATAAATAGTTGAGCAATTACTTATAACGGAAAAAAATTACCTGTTCACGCTATATATAACCAGCCACATGTCCGCCGTATGATGGGATTAGTACAGGATCGACAGGACCTCCCTCAATTGGTCCTGTCAGCTCCCAATCTGAACTCTTCGCTTTCTTCCTCTAGGTAGGTGTCGGAACATCACGCACCTTATCGGGTCTTTTGTTACGAGACCCTGAAATCTTACTCATAACTGACATGAAACTGCCGGTCAGCCCTTTGCTTTTTCCCAAACGAAGACTACCGCTGGATGATGACGCAGGAGCTGCAGGGGCCTCAGGTGCCACAAGTATACCTCATCTCCAGCGGCATCACTGTCATCATCATCAGCATCGCCATCATGAACCCTCTGATTGTCTTCTCTACCAATTTGGAGGGAACTAACCATGGCAGGCTCCGGATCTAAACCCCTGTCACCCTCAAACCCAACATTCTCAAAATCCCTCCCTAAAAAAGGCTCAGAAGAGGAAACGCCATAAACTTGGGTTGTGTAATCATGTGTGCTGTACGATTAATCGAGAGGGACACTGCACACAAGCTGCTCGAAAAAACTTAGCACCTAACTTCCTCCCAAGATCACTAAACTCATTCAAAGGTTCCTGAACTTTAAATCTGTAGGGTATATGAGGACGAACAGAAAGAGCATGTACATAGGGATCATATAATTAGGGTAAGAGTTGAGATTGTGGATGTAAAGATCCATATATATCATATAGTATAGGAGTGTGTGTACGGTGCGATGGGAGAGGAGGACGAGACCTAATCGGTATATGTGGTGGTTGGGTAAAAGACTCCAGTGCACCTGTATCATAATATATCCCAGTAGCATATGGGTAGGAATAGACGGGATATCATAAGTACTATGTTGACCTCTTAAACCTCTAGATGAAACTGTAACAGTACGACCTTCAACTCGATCTGTCCTGTCCGTCACAAGACCAAGATCATCATCACCTCTACGTGCGCTTTGCCAAACCATCTATTATTTATTCAAACACATTCATAAAAAATTATCATATATTTGCCTATTTAATTTATTGTGCATTATATTATCTTGTTTAATTACATTATCTATATCATTTCATCATGAGCATTTTTTAAATTTACTTTAATTTTCTCTTGTATTGTTAAATTATTTCGTTATTTTTTTCGAGCCCTTTATTATTTAATTCACATTCCTGTAACATTTATTATTATTTTATTACTTATCCTTAATGGGATTTATTATTTTATTTCTTTTCACTAATAATAATGTAATCAATAGTTATTAATTTATATATTATTTCTTATTAAAATTTCTAATTATAAGGGGTTGGATCCTATTATTTAAACTATTATCATTATTCTATTGGTATTATTAATTGGATTTAATTCAAATTATTATTTTAAATTATTATTATTTACAATATTAATTAAATACCAATGTTTAAATTATTATTTCCTTAAAATCATTCCTTAAATCATCATAAATTAATAGATTCTCGAGTTATTATTATTTTTCCTTCAAGAGATTCACAACACTAAACACTAAGCCATAACGAAGGGAAATAATTAATTTACCACCCCCTCATAATTTCATAATATTGACGTAATAAATAAATTTAATTCACTCAAACCATATAAATTGATTTAAACTATAACATGAATAATTATAAAATTATACTTATGCTAACAAAATAATGAATGCACATTAAGATTCAAATTGTTCAAATAAACATAATTCATAATCATATTAAACAAGCAATTATAGGATAAACCATTTTAAACTACTAATTACATGTATTCTACATAGACAAAATTTAATAACATTTGAAATAAATATGAAATTAAATTCAAGTAAAACTCCTTAAATGACAAAATATTGATAAATTAAATATAAGGATAATTTTACATATTTATAAATACAAAGGTAAAATATATAAAAAATATTTTTTTAAAAAAAAATTTAGTCATACACTTTTGCCCAGGTTGGCGAAAACTATAGTCAAAATCGCCCAGCCTGGCGAAAATAAAAAAATACATTCGCCGCCGCCAGCGACATTCATGAAGATCTTCACCAAATTGGGCAAAAATCTCAAATTTTTTGCCGGTCCGAGCGAAAACATACGGAATTTGACAAAAAAAAAAACAGCTTCAAAAAAATGACTTTTTTTTTTTTGTTTCGATGCATATTTTCAAGACCTAAATTGATAAAATTGTAAATAAATAAGTATAGATCAAAATACTAACTTTTTTTTTTATTTTTAAAAGTCGAATCTTTCTAGATCTGAGTTTGAAATTTGCACTTGTAGAAGGAGTTGAGAGGATTTGGTTTAGAGATAGAAAGTTTCAAGTTAAAAATTAAAATTTTTAAACTTTTTCGCGTTATACTTATAGGTTACTGAATTGCCTTTATCGACCCCTAAAAAGAGTCGGTATCAATAGTTTTTATACTCCATTTTCCAGACATTCCAGCCATTATCCAACAACATTCCATCGATTTCCCTAAAAAAAAAAATCACGATTTTCTTCAAACACCAACACTAGAAAACTTTAGAACCATATTCCTAATTTGAAATGGATGACGATTTCATTCAACAATCAGGAAAAAAATGGATAGTGATGAAGAGATTATGATTGCAAAGACTCTATGGACTCTGTCTTGGAATATGAAGAGGTTGTACAAGACCATGGATTCAGATTTTGGTTTGAAAAACTTGGCTGAAAATCATAAAGAAGGAAGCTTGAATATCAAAATAGAAATAGATTTCATCAAGGAAAATTTCTGGGAAAAAGTATGTAATGTTTGACTTGAATTTTTCAGCCAATACGAGTATCGATTTGAACAAATTTCCAGATGAAGAAGGAGTAGTTCTGAAAAGAACGAATTGCAACAAGTTGTTCGAGATATGTTAAAGATTTATTTACCAAAATTCTTCTAAATTAGTGATAGTGAATTGAAGTTTATTTGATGTTCTAAGTTCTGTAAAATGGAAGTTTTAAAGCTGCAAAATTTGTTCTTGAATTTGGATATTTAATTCATTAGTTTGAAAACTATGCAAATTGAATTTTTTTTTTTTTTGAAAAGGGCAGAGATATTACCTAAAAGAGTATTGGAGAGTGTTTGTGTATTATTACGAACATTTCCCTGTCTTCTGGACAACTAAGCTTGTTCTTGCAGAAAGAAAAAAAAAAACGTAGATGGTAGCTTCTTTCTCTCTCTTTGAAAATAAGTGGCTGGAGTCTTCTTTTTTTCCTTTTATGGAAAGCAAGTTTCTAATTAGGGCTTGAAGAGATTTTTTTAAAATGAGGATGAGAGAGAGAGAGAGAGAGAGAGAGAGATTATTTGGCACAATTTGTGGCATTTATCCAAAGAAAATGACTACTTTAATTCACTCAATTCAAATGTGCATTCAAATAGAGATCACAATCAGATTTCCTTCTTTACCAAATTTTTTTTTTAAAAAAAAAAAGAAAAGTTTCCATTTTATAATTTGTCAACCAAAAAGTAGTTCTTTTTTTCTTGAATATTCATTTAATAAAATTTCCATTTACCCCATCAAGTAGTAGAATATCGTCTAAAGCCATAATACTCAAATTCAAGTAGTTTTTAGTTATTTAATCCGCTTATATTTTTTTTCGATAACAAAAATACTTCAATCTATTATTCTCCAAATGAAACATAACTTATTTTAGATATATAAGCTCAAATTTAAATTGAGCCACACACCCCTATTTTGAATTTTAAGTGTTTTAAATTAACCAAAATTTTTCAAAAAAGAATTTAAATTATTTTTTGTGAAAAAATAGAATTTAAATAACTTGTTCGTTATTCTCACTAGAATATAAGAGAGAAAATGGTAATTTCACTAAATAACCTTAACACTAATCTCCACTGCATTCAATATTAAAAGTACTACGAATATGAATCTAAATTTGAGCAAATTCTCATGCTTATGCTTGCACCAAAGCGAACAACATTCATTCATTGTGCAAGAAGGAAGTCGATATATTCCATGTCAAAGGTAGAGATTTTTCCAATCCTGTATGACATTAAGATATTACTATTAGAAAAAATCAATAACCAAAAATTTATTTTAAAATTTTACTTTAGAAAAAAGTAAAATACCTAAATAGAAGTATCAACCAATTATGAACTTTAAGTTTCAACCAAATAATGCATCACTCTTGCACCACTACTAAATCGCATTTAGAAATATTGGAAAGCAGCCCTTCACTCTGTAACTTCTTTTTGTTAATATGCGGAATTTTATATTTATGATCACCTTTAACTTTGAAGATTTCATTCATGCACAACTATGATGTTAAAAAAAATAGAGTCAGACTTAATCATAGAATAGTCTTTAAAAGCCTTGACAACAACTTTTACAAGCTCTTTCACTGTTTTAGGTGACTTTTGATGTTGCAATGATTGAATAGCCCTAAAAAACCTTAAATAAAAAATATTCAAGTCTAGAGAGTTTGTTGATTAACAACATCAAACGAATATCAAAACCATCTGTTGAAGTTGCTTGTAAAAATTCTGCATCACCTTCAGCAATATGTGTCCTTGCATTATCTTGTTGTATAAAGATAGGTTGTCTTACACTATCTCTTGGCCATTTGTCTTTAATAAGGGGAATGACATTCTTAATAAACATTGATCTTATATCATCTCTCTTAACTGAGGTAATAGTTGTTATGTGGTTACTATCCTATTAAAATTTTACTTTTAGGCAAGCGTACCTATCAGTGTATCCGGATTGTCGAATTCTCGGGATGGCTAAACACTAGTACTAACTACATTTCTATTATTTTGATTAAATAAAACGGTTGAAAATATTTTTATAAAATAAAGAAACAATTAAAAGACTATTAAACTAAGAAGAAATTAATGGTTTTTAAAACAAGTTTGGAAAAGGAGTGCTTAAATGGTAGAATCCCCCTAGAACCCTAAGTTAATTTTAATTAGAAAATCATTGTAATTAATTATTTAAAGCCATTGGTTGGACCCCACTCAAATGTCGTATAATCCCAATTCTTAGGCGAAGACCCTCCTATTCGACTTAACCGTTTAGAGATGAATTCCTTCTCACCCTAACCTGATTATAAACGAATTATGAAGTATATTGATTAGTTAATGATCTAAGAACTGTAATTAATATTCCTACTCAATTGCCAGTTCCTATTATTCACTTGAGCCCTAGGTTAACCTTCCTCTGTCAAAGTCCAATTAACCTTGTAAAATTACCAATTAACAATTGAATAACAACCAAACAAGAATTAAGTAATTAAAACAAAAAATTCATATAAAACATTAAGAAGAATTCTAGAGTTCATCCCCATTAAAGCACAAAACGAATTAGCCGCTAAACATAATTCTAAAACATAAACTTCTGGACAAATTTATATAACAGAAAGAGTTTAGGGGGAGCTTAGAAGAAGTCTTGAAGATTTCGCAGTTCCGATGAACGTTCGAGCTTGTCTCTCAAGTCACTGGAAGAACTCCCAAAATTCGGGTCTTCAAAGTCTTCTTACAAAATATGGAATTCAATCTAGAACTCTAGGTGAAGATTAATGTTGTTAATGAGATGTTTAAATAGAGAAATTTTTAGCTAATTTCATCCTAAACCTATCCTAGAAATATTTGGAATCAAATTACAAAAGGAAAAGGAACGAGAGTCTAAATACAAAATACAAAAAATTGCATTTTAGTCCCTTTGTGCAACTTCCCAGATCAGGAAGCTGCTTCCCGAATCCGGAAAGCTACTGCCCAAAAACACCTTGCTTTGTAATGTTTTCCAGATCAGGTAAATATGTTGCTTTTCTTGAGTCTTTTTGTTCCCTTTAATGGATGATTCAACTCTTAGAGTCTTCATATGATTTGTATATAAAAATCTTAGCTTTTGAAAGAATCTTGAATCATATTGATTGGAGTTGTATATCTTGAGTTATGATTATTTTACCGAAAGGTGTCAAACAAGAACGTCATGTGAGAAAGCGAATTTTTGTACTATACTTTGGATGATAAAAAAAACTCGGATTGAGACAAAATTTAGCTTTTTGGAAACCTCAAAAAGTCCTATAAGATCTTCAAGAAAGATACTTCCTTAATTAGGTCATTAAAAAGGTCAAAAATCCACCAGAAGTTGCATTACTTGGCAATGGACACTGTTTTGGCAACTTGTTATTTCTTCTCCTTTTTTGCTTTATTTTCGCTCCAAAGGCCTTCGTTTCGACTCTTTTTCAACATATCTTTATTCCGAAGGTACTTATAACAATAAGAGAATAAATGAAGTTCGATCAGTCTATTTTATAAGTAATTAAACTCAAAAACTAATAAAAACAATAACAATCAAAGATGGTAAAAATAGATATATCAATAGATTTTGTCTATATAGTTCCTACAACCCTATTACAGCTAGACCTTTTCACTGCCTCTTGAGTAACAAATGGGAATATACAAACTTTTAAGAGAACACCACATTTCCTTGTGAATCGAATCTCGTTGAGCTACTAGAAACATGACTTTCGGTATAAAGTTGTTACTTTTGCATGTTCGGACTAGTTCTTCTTCATCCGGAAGTAAGTAGTAATTTTCAGAATCTTTAGTAATGTAGAACAACTTTTTATCAATGTAAACAATGTTATGCATTCGAGTAAAAGTTATCATTTTGTATGCTATTCTGTTCAAGCATTGATAAGCAAAATCTCAATCATGATCTCTTACTTTCTTCTGCGAGGAAAAGCTTAATAGTATTTGAATGTCATTGTATTACTCCACTTTTTAAGTTTTCCACACAGTGTTCTTAGCAACTTTTATTGCCAAAGCTATAGAGTCCATATACTGTGCTACCGTCATCCCTTCCTGCTTCAGTTGCTGGAATTCGTCCTCACGATGTTCCCTTAGCCAGCGGGGTATGTATTCTTGTTTAAATTCCTCTTGGAAGTCTTCCCACGTCCATAACTGATTTCTTAATACCCGAGCTTCGGAAATTCTTAACCACCAGTCTCTCGCTGCTCCCCTCAAACGAAAAGCGGTGAAGGTTACCCTCCTGGCGCCTTCATATTGTAGTGTATCGTAAATGTCGTTTAGCTGTTCTAAAAACAGCTCTGTTTTAGCTTCTTATTCCACTTCGCCATGGAACTCTGGGGGCCGAAATCGGAAGAATCTTTCCAAAGCTTCGTCATTGCTAGTATTCTGTACCCGTTCTCCTCTTCAGTTTGTTAACGTGGCTTCCAGCAACTCCGTCATCTTCGTCATGAAATTTCCTATTATTTCATGACTTGCAAAATTTGTCTGCCCGTGAGATGAACTTTCTGGCATAGCTTCAGTTTCGTGACCCGAAGAGTGTGGTCCTGACATTTTCCTAAACCAAAGATAAGTTCGAATCTCAAGAAAACTTAGGAATTCTATCCTTGAGTTTATAGTTATAGCTTACACGTAACATCCCATACTTAAAAGAAATATCAAATTCAAAACACAAAAATAACAGGAAAGACATCATACTTTACTAAGCCTTACATACTCAAAAGACACGGGTTGATAAAGAAAGTTGAATACCAATCGGGCTATCACTTGCTCCCAATATATGAAAATATCAAACTTACTAATAATACTACTTCAAATATCAAAATCATAGGATATCTTATCAAGATTCTAACTCTGCCGGGAAAAACATCTACTAAAGTTTCTCCGGCGAGCCTCAGCCTCGGCCGGGGTCTCGTTTGCCGTCCCGCTCACCGATCCTATCCTAATGTCATCGAGTCATAACCTATTGTTAAGCCTCAAGGGTTCCTCTCATCTGTGTTATCTTAGCTGCACTAAACCCTGCAGTCTCTAATTGTCTAACGAGACAAGACAAATAAACTAGTAAATCCCAAAATATAGAGTTAAAGTAGAAACTCATCTAGGATCTAGAGAACCTAGTGTCGAACCTAGAACTTTGATACTATCTGGGATACCCCGTACCCCTCCGCTAGGTCAACTGCGGTGGAGTAAGGTACCTGCGTGCCTCTTGGCACTGAACTTACAAATATACAAGACTAAGGTACAACCGGAAGGAGCTGTAATGAGTATTTCTATATTAAATAATGTGAGAAGAAAGAAAGGTTTTAATATAACTTTACAACAAAAGCTTCTCAAACTTATACATCGGTTTAAGACTGCTAAGGCCATAGTCTACATAAACAAAATCTTTTGACTAGAGATGGAAGACTTCAAATATGCCGGCTTCAATGGCTCACCATGGCTCCTCTAACCCGAGCTAGTTACCAAGTTATTTGAAAATGGGGGGAGAAACATTTGAAAAACATGAGCGATGGACGCTCAGTGAGTTCACGTGCACGTGTGCTATTCGTGAGCTTCCCGTACAGGAAAAGTATATACATATTATTTTTAAAAAGGTTTATAATCCCAGCAAAGTAAGTGCTTTCAAAACTTTTATACAAAATATAAATTTTCTGAAGGGTTTGGGCGTAGCTGGGAAGTCTGAGCAAATCAAGACACATCGGCGTTGCTACAACACCTGAAATTTTAAGAAAAACATACATACACCATGATAGGCTCAACGGACAGAGTCCAGAACTTGAAATGGGGTCTTTGGACAAATTCCGGCATCCCGTAGTCAATACCAGCCTGAACTCCAAACACACTGTACGAACGTTCAATTTTTCAACCTCACACAACATATACATAAACAGGTAACGAGCCCTGGCATATTTACCAGGCCGCCCTGTGCTACCCTAGTCCGTGGGCCCCTCCTGACCCAACCTGCTAGGAAATAGCCGCTACCAAAGAGCATGATACGGAGTTAAAACGCAATACCCCCTTGGGCCTAACCCTCCAACGGTATTACGCCCTCTGTCAACTGGATCCAGATCAAGAGTAACACTACCAAGCATGTCGTTTGGAAGAGGCCCTCGTACGGGGGACTAGCCACGCACAGTGCAAGTCTTTTCGACATGTTGATAAAAAATGTATACCAAGCCCTTTTTTGCCGGATTCAGGTTTTAATTTACTCTATAAAATTATAGGCCATCTATCGGCCACATAAAACTCTTTAGATAACGAGAATCCCTATCCGCTGGGCAAAACTCGTAGTCATGCAAATCTGACTTTAGAATGTAAGTTTTGAAACACATTACCGGGTATAAAATAGGTTATGCCAATATGCGTGTCAAAAATTACGATAAATATTTCTCGAAAGGAAATCATTAATACTTCCAAGATTTAAAGTAAGAATAAAACCGTAGAGAAATATTCTTTAAACCTAACTAGTAAACATTTTTCAAAATCATACTTTAAGAATATTTAAAGTAAAAGTATTATGAAAATATTCCCTTAACTTAAGAAAACCTTCTTAAGAATATCTAGAAAATATGTAAAGTATTACTTTCAAAAAGAAATAATAAATATGTTAAAAATAATTTTAAATCTCAAACCCTATAGAAATATTTAAAATATTTAAAATATTATTTCCAAAGGAAGTAATAAATAATAACTATTTTAAGAATAACTTTTCCAAATAAATAATATCTCTCAAAATCCTTTTAAGGAAACTTAATGTATTTATATATATAAAAAAAAAAAAGAAACATTATTCTCATGAAGAAATAATAAATATGTTAAAAAAAATAAAAATAATAATCTCCCAAAATAATTTTAAAACTCAAAACTTCGAAAATATAAAATATGTAAAAGTATTCTTTCTAAAAAGAAATAATAAATATTTTAAAAATAATTTCTCAAGATAATCTTGACACTCAAAAACTTCTAAAAGCATTAAAAAATATTATTTCTTAAAAAAAATAGTAATATTTTGAAAATAATTTGTCCAAGTTATTTTAAAACTTAAAACCTTAAGAGAATTTAAAATTTTTAAATATATTATTTCTCAAAAAGAAATAACACTTATTTTGAAAATGTTTTCTTCAAAATAATTTTAAAACTCAAAATTCAAAATAAAAAGATTGTTAAAAGAAATGTTTCTAGTAAAAGCAATTAATAAGAATATGGCACTAATCTTTAAAATATATATATATATATATATTTTTAGTGCCATAAACCAATATTTAAAATATAAATACGTTAATTACTTATCACATTTTAGTATAACCCGTAATATAGCACCGATAATTATTTTGCGCATTTTGTCAAGGTTCAATAACAAAGTAAAATGCTTTATAAGAATAATATTTAAATTTCTTTTAACAAAAAAAGGGATCGGTGAACTCACCTGGCACCGCGATATAATTTAAATCTACAAATAATAATTCCAAACTTAATTAAATAATATTATATAAAGAAATATACCTTAACCACAAAATGTTCCTAAGGTCCACCTAAAATTTATTCCAAAAGAATTCTAGGAAAAATAAATAAATAATAACTCCAAAATATATTCATAATAATTTCTACATTTTTCTATTATCCGGAAGGAATTTATATATAATAATATATAATGAAAGACAGAAATTACAAAGCAACCCAAAAAAATAATAATAATAATAATAATAATAATAATAATAATAATAAGTAAACAAAAAGGGAAAAAAACTCACCTGGAGACTTGCAGAAAGAAGAGCAAAAATTATGGGGAAAAGATGAAAAAAATAAAAAGAAAAGAAAACGGAAAACAAAAAACTGTGTTTGACCGAGAGGGAGAGAGAGAAGCTGAAGTTGAGCAAGAGAGAGAAAGAGTGGAGAAAGGCTGCAATTTTTTTTTTTTTTTTATAGCTAAAACCTCCTATTTATAGCCATCCTTGCATAGCTTCTAGTGTGCATGCATGAGACACATGGCAATGGCCAGCCATGTGTCACCCACTTCCTAACCCACTTGTCATCCCCCCTCCATGTGGCTGCCCAATTCCCTTCCACATGTCCTACCTAGCTATGCCATTACCTCCTCTCCAAGTAAGTAGTCCTTCGACTTTCAGAAACTTCCACGTTGGCCCAAATCTTAAAAATGACTAAAAATTTATCCTAAAGTTAAATTTCCATTTCTACTTTAAAGCGTTAAATCCAAATAATTATAAAACATCTCCGAAAAGTTTTTCCCCGGAAAAAATTCTTCCCTTAATTTTTCTAAAAATACCAAATGATCCCAAACTTACTATTCTTTATAAACTAACCCCGAAACTTTTATTCGAACATACTGCGACCTAAACTAACTTTGAGGTACATGTCGGGATGTTACAATATGTATTTCCATATTCCACCACAAAAGTAATGAGATGGGACCTCAAGAGAGGTTAGATGAAAAACGTTGGGAGCAAATCTCAATGGGAAGATTTGTATTTTGATTATTTTAACTATGATTCCAACATAAAGAGAAGATGGTATATGTGAAGATGAACCGGGATAAATAAAATATTATGTTGTGTCTCTTTTTGATACTTACAGAAAACATCTTGAATTTAAAGTTCAAAATATAATTTATCAACCTAGGAATATTCACTGACCAACATCCAGTTGCAAGAATGCTCCTATTATACTTGTATCCTTGAAGGATAAATTACCAACGAATGACTTTGTGACAACTAATTAGTGGTAGATAAGACATTTCCAAAAAAGATAAATTCTTCTATATAAAAGGACCAAATAATTAAAATGGTTACATATTGCAAAATTAAGAATAAAAATTCTTGCAGAAGTTTTCTCAACATGACTATATATTATTTTCAGAAGAAATTCAAGTACCTAAAAATTATGAAAATGAGATCTCAATATGTTATGTCTTGATTATAATATTGGAACCGCAAAATAGTACAAGACATCAATAGTATTTATATGGATAAAATGGAATAAATGATGATTTAAAATAAAAGTCCATAGACTCGAAATTCAATATTTGATACTCGAGATAATAATAGAGTACTCGCATGATCAGAAATATGGAATGCTCAGACTTTTAAACAAGTATAGTTGAAGTATACATATATTCCTAGCAGGAATTATATACTTGAATTGTAATCCTTGAAGGATAAAATAAATATCTCTATAGAATGTGGACCATGTAATATATAAATTACAACTTATCGGATGAGATTCTTCATAAAGCCTGGCATTAAGTATGAAGTAAAATTTTCTAGTGGTGGATAGAAATATATTTAATTTTATCACGTAAAATATTTAATATCTATATGAAGTCCTAGAAGACTCAAGATGCATAAAACATATGAATAATCATTCTGGAAGAATATGATATCATTGTCTTAGTGATAATTTTTTAAAGATGATATTTAAGTACTGAATATGTCTGCGTATATGAAAACAGGTATAGGACCTGCTTATATGTGCCACATATGATTATACGTCTATTAATAAGATATGTCCTTGTTAAATGGTTAACTAGTTGTCATTTTGACAAACTAGTGTTTCCAATATCAGGAAGAGACAATGATTATCAATATAAGAGCATTACAATCAAGAGGAATATGATCACTATAATTTTTTTAGATCCACACATATATTAGGTAAAACTTTATAGTCTAGAGAGATTTATAACATCCATTTTATTTTCTGTTAAAGTTGTAATTCAAGTGACTGGCTAACAATGTGTTTGATAAAAATCCAATATAATTGATTGAATCCAAGAGATTCCAATTGTCTTGAGAATGAAGTTCAAATGATATTAAAGGAGACGGTTACAAAGTAAATTTCACTATGTTTTCTTCTCAAGGATGTGGTGAAAATTGATATGCAAACAATGTTGATAAGATGATCCAGAAGATCTATTCTCTAAAACATGACCAACTGCTATATTTGAGAATTAAAATTTGACATGCTTCAATTCAATGATGTACAAAATATGGGGGAGAAAGAATGAAGAATGATGTACACTTTTTTTCTTCACTATAAGTTTTTTTCCACGAGGTTTTTCTCTAGTAAGGTTTTTAATGAGGCATGTTCATTATGCAATAAACATCTAGGTGGAGTGTTACGAAATTATCTAATGAATGTCCATAGTAAAATAGATAAGTATAGGATAATGTGTATTATCTTTTAGAGGATAGATGACCTAGTCATCACTATCCTATCCAATCCATGTAAAGGATATTTAGTAATATACTCATCCCCTCTACGCTTATCTTCAATCTTCTATCTTCTGTCTTCTAATGCCTATAAATAGGCTAGAAGGAGCTTGTAAAAGTTATTAATAGAATAATAAGATTTTAAGATTCTCTACATATCTTTTGTCTCTTTTATTTTTCATACTTTAGTTAATCTATTTTAGCTTATATGTTGTTATTCTGTTAAAGAATTTCAACAATATTCATAACAAATAAGTGTATTACAAAAAAGGAAAGAAAAAGAATAAGATAATGCGCCAATAACTTTCTTTAAAGTCTCCTCCCCTTTTTCCTTGTCAGCAATCTTTCACATGCCCCCCCTTTCTCTAATTGGCTTTACAACAACTGCCACACCCCCATTGCCTCATATACTAATACTCCATGGCCTATGTTTTTTTCTTTTGCTTGTTGACTTCTTTGGCTGAGAAGAAATTAATTTATCTTCCGGTCCAATCAGAATCCAAGCAGTTCCCCTAGCTTCAAAATTGCTTTACATAAAGTTGTCGAATTCACTTGGAAAATGACATATTTCTCTCCCAGCCTTTCTCCCGAAACATCACCTTAAAATGGTTACCTCTCCAATTGGACTTCTTCAAGCTAAATACAGATGGATCGAGCCTTGGCAATCCCAGAAAAAGCAAAATTGATAGTGTCATACGGGATTACTATGGTGACTGGATCATAGGCTACATGGCGAGCCTTCAATTCGCAACAAACATGGAACCCGAGATCTTGGCTCTCTGAAGAGGGCTTCAAATAGCATGTTCCCTAAATATTACAAAATTAGAGATCAATCTTGACTCAAAAGTTGTCATAAATCTCATGAAAGAAAATCAAATTTTGCATTTTGCTAACATTTTATGTGATTGCAAATTCCTCATATCACAGTTAGAGACGTGGAGCATTTCACATGCATTTTAGGAGACTAATCACGTGCCTGACACACTTCTAAAGAAAGGAAGTGGGCTAACTGCAGGACATAGTTATACTTTCTCTACCCCTCCTTTTTTGTACCGCTTTTACTCATAGATATATCAAGACCCTGTTATGCACAAACTTTTTTTTTTTTTTTTGGAAGGGAGGGGAGGGGGAGGAAAAACATATCTATATTAATTGAGAATAAACATACACAAGAGAGTCAGGTACGAGGCCTTAAAAAAAAGCTGCCCCTCACAACACCTACTTTGTCAAAGTTATAATTAAAGTTTATCAGAGTAGTAAACATCAATGAGTATGTTACTAGCTCTATACAAAATGTCCTTAATTATACAAAATTAGGGATGTGTCAGAATTATGAAGCTGGAAGTTTCTCCAAAACCAGATACGGTTAATCGCTTCTCTGAAGGTAATACACTACCCTAAACTGTCTTTTGAGCGACCTCAATTTGCTATCAAACTGTAATCCACCCAGGCTCCTGGTGAAGGCTCTTGAAAAAAGTGCCATTGCATACCCTGTCTAATTAATTCGGACCAGATTGGGATGCCAAGGGACAGTCTCTAATTGCATGAAGTTTATCTTCAGGTTTGATCCCACACATACCACATATTGGGTCCGAGATACTCTTTTGGTCGAAGAGAAGCTTATATGTTGGGAGTTTACCATGACTGAGGAACCATAAATTCAAATTTAGTCTAGTTGTTCCCTTTAGCCTCCAGATTTTCTTCGAAGAATTTTTTACCAACTCTGAGTTTTCCTCACAATGTGTTTCGGATATGAGTTTATAGACCATGCGGATAATTATGTTCTCATCCGTACTCGGACGGGCCCATGAGGTGTCATGTTGCATGGCGCGATAGTTTATAGCATCTAAACCGGCTAAGATACTCTTGTAGATTTGGAACGAGTCAAGCTTACAGGCTTTAGGCCCAAAGGGGATTCGTACTTAGCCTATCGCATAGGGGCCTAAAGTTTATTCGAATTGCAAAGAAATCTCTAGGTAAATTTTGATAAAAAAGGCTCTATTCATGGCTAAGAGTTGTTTAACGCCTAGGCCACCAGAATCCTTTGATTTACAGAGATCGCCCCATGCTAACGTGTGAAGGCTTCGTTTATGATCATTATCACTCTAGAAAAAATTGCGACTTATTCGTTCCATCTAATGCAATGTCGGAATTTTCAAGGTCTGCATTACATAGAAGGGGATAGTAGACAAAATTGAATTAATGAGAATATATCTGGTAGCTCTTGAGAGGGTTTTCTACTTCCATCCCCCAAATTTTTTCCAGATTTTTGAGATTATGAAATCAAACAGTCCCCTAGTAAGGCGACCATGTACCACACCACCGGGAGGCCCAAATAGATCTCCAAGTCGTCCGTCATAGGGATATCAAACTTCTGGCTAAAATTATTACGGATGAGAAGGGGGTATTCTAGCTGAAAAACAATTTAGATTTATGAGTATTAATCTTTTGGCCACTCTCCAAACAAAAGGAAGTCAAGATGCTCGTTTTACCAAATAGAATCAGGTCGTCCATGAAAAAAACACCCAAATTATTTTTGGTACTATGTAATTTGAAATTCCTGTTTTTTATTTTGCTTTTACTTTCCCGTCTTTTCTTTTGGGGGATAGATAAATCTAACTCGGAAATATGAATGTATAGCGCGAAAAAAAATCATTATTTTTCGTCAACTTTCTCTCTCTACACAATTTCTCTCTAACTTCTCTCTACTCCTTCTCCTCTCTAAAACTAAAATCTTTAACATTGAAGTAGATATAGATCATTACGAAGAATTTGTAAAGAAAATATCAATTTAAATGTAAGAAAAATTGAAAATTTTTTTTTCAAAACTGGGCTCGGATCGCCCGGACGGGCGACCACTGGTTTTGATGGTTCTCATAAAGATAAACGCAACGGCATCATCAAAAAAGTGATCCGGACACGTTTCGGGGCAAAAAATTTGCGTGCAAAAAGAATTCCAATATTTACCAACTTCAATCATTTGAATTTTTAATTAGAGCAAAAAGAAGATTGCTCCTCTGTATAATTTTCAAATTGGTGCCGTAATTTTTTAGTTAATAAGAGAGAAAGTATTAGAAAATTACAAAAACGTAAATTAAAACGAAAATAGGAGGTTTTTGTAGGAACGGTTGGTAGCAGTTTCCCAACGCGTAGATCTCAAAAAAATATACGAAATGGCCACAAGAATCGCCTCAATCAGACGTCCGAGCGCAAAGTTATGCCTTGTCAAAGTTTTCGACTATACGGGACAATTTTTTTTGCCCCGAAACACGTCCGGATCACTTTTTCAACGATGTCATTGCGTTTATCTTTACGAGAACCATCAAAACGAGTGGTCATATGCGTGAAACGGACCTCCGATCGTGGAGTTATTTATGTTTCAAGTTTTTCAAGTAACTACAAAAATCCTTTCTTCCTTAAAAAAAATAAAATTGGGTTACCTGGGCCGGCAACCCGGATGTGTGCTGGTCGCCCATCTGGGCGATCCGTTCATGTTTGGGTCGTCCAGGCGATTCGAGCTCAGTTTTGAAAAAAAAAATTTTAACTTTTCTTACATCTAAATTAATATTTTCTTCAACAAATTCTTCATAATGATCTATATTTACCTCAAATTCAAGTTCAATGTTAAAGATTTTAGTTTTAGAGTGGAGGAGTAGAGAGAAGTCAGAGAGAAACTGTGTAGAGAGAGAAAGAGGAGGAAAAATAATAATTTTTTTTGCGTTATACATTCATATTTCCGAATTAGATTTATGGACCCCTTCTTTTGTACCGAACCTTTTCTAATTTTAATATACTATCTTATTTAACACAACTTTCTTTAAAGCTGGGCCAACCCGAAGGCCCAATTCATTAATTTGTTGTACAAAGAATAGAAAAGAAGGACACCTAATCGGCAAATTAATGTTTCTTCCACAGTCCACTATTCAATTTCCCTCGAAGCTTTTCGCAGAAGAAGAAGGAAGCAAATAAAATGTGAAATAAACCCACGAGAAAAAGTCTAAAACGAAAAAGAGAGTTCTTCCAAGGGTTTTTGACAACATAATACTTCGGAAAAGTCCAATGTTATCCAATCCAATCCTCCAATCCCTGGTATGCAGTTACTTTTTTTTTTTTTAAATAATTTGGTGTGCAGTATGTCTACTTAATTATTTTTTGTTTTGGTGTTTTTCTTCAATTTCTGGGCGGGAGGGAGGGGGTTGGGCGGGGAGGGGGGGTGAGGGGACTTTGAAATTCTGAGTTTTGTTGGTCTTGAGGAATTAGGCCTTTTTTCTTTAGTGATTGAAACTCAAATTGGTCCGGATGCTACATTACATGTGTATGATACATTTGCAGAATTTCATTAAAGGAAGATTCATTTGCAAAAAAAAAAAAGAGGATATATTTGCATGATTGATTTGGCAATGTCATGACTGATTTTTGGGTCTAATGTTGAATTTAATGCATGGTAAGTCGAAGTCTTCACTTTCCCATTTCCTCTTTTAGCTGAATTTTTGTTATTTACTGAGAGAAAAACTAAAAGTGAACTAAAACTTGAAATGGGTCTAAGCACTTTGTCGCTAATTTGATTTTTTGGGACTTTGATAAGTAGTTTATTCTTGATAACTAGTCTTTTCTTTCATTCACTTTGTCAATACTATATAAGCAACTGGTGATTTGGCGACATTATTGAAGTTTCTAGCAATACTGCTCTGTTCATGATCAAGAACGTGAAAATGGTACCCCAAGGTTTAATCTTTATTAAGAATTCTATATCTTTCTGTAAATAGGGACTTAATTTAAGGAGACAGGCTTGAAAGGTTGCTTATTTCCATTTTTGCTGATCATGGCAACAAAGCCGTTAAATAATATTTGGATTCGTCGGCAACAATGTCCCTGTGGAGATTGGAAGTGTTATATAAAGTATGAAGGAGATGACCATGCAGCAGTGGGGCCTCAGTCTGTAAAGAATGAAACATCTATAACATCGCCACTAGAAGTAGTTTTTACTCCTTATGTTGGCCAGATATTTAACACTGATGAAGAAGCTTTTGAGTACTATAGTATCTTTGCACGGAAAAATGGGTTCTCAATTAGGAAAGCACGTTCAACTGAAAGCCAAAACTTGGGGATTTATAGGAGAGATTTTGTTTGTTATCGTTCAGGTTTTAATCAGCCAAGGAAGAAAGCAAATGTGGAACACCCTAGGGATCGAAAATCAGTTCGTTGTGGATGTGATGCAAAACTGTACTTGACAAAGGAGGTTGTGGATGGGCGGACACAGTGGTATATATCTCAATTTAGTAATGTCCATAATCATGAACTATTGGAAGATGATCAAGTACGACTATTACCTGCCTACAGAAAAATTCAAGAGGCTGATCAAGAACGCATTCTTCTACTCTCCAAAGCTGGTTTTCCTGTGAATCGGATATTAAAGGTTCTGGAGCTAGAAAAGGGGGTTCAACCTGGCCAATTGCCTTTTATTGAAAAAGATGTAAGAAATTTTGTTAGAACCTGCAAGAAAACTGTTCAAGAAAATGATGCAATGCTCACTGAGAAGAGAGAAAATGATCTATTAGAACTTCTTGAGTCTTGCAAGACTATGGCACAGAGGGATGATGGATTTGTGTACAGTTACACTACAGATGAAAATGGAAAGGTAGAAAACATCGCCTGGGCTTATGGAGACTCTGTCCGGGCATTTTCGGTATTTGGTGACGTGGTTACTTTTGATACCACATATCGATCCATTACATACAATATGCTACTTGGGGTGTGGTTGGGCATCAACAATCATGGGAAAGCAGTTTTCTTTGGATGTGTTCTTCTACAAGATGAGACATCACAGTCATTCTCCTGGGCCATGCAGGTTAGCAAATTTGAAGGCTTTGATTATTCCATAATCCCAATTGTTGAGTCCTATTGATCCTCCCATCACTATTAAACATTGTTTTGTTTCCACAGGTATTTATTCAATTTATGAGTGGAAGACCTCCACAGACTATTGTTACCGATTTGGATTCCGGGCTCAAAGATGCTCTTGCAATTGAGATGCCAAATACTAAACACATAATAAGTATATGGCAGGTTCTCCAGAAATTGTCTAGTTGGTTCAGTTTGCTACTTGGCTTGAAATATACTGAATTCAAATCTGAGTTTGACATCTTGTGCAATCTGGAAAATGTAGAGGATTTTGAGCATCAGTGGAATCATCTTGTTGCTCGATTTGGACTTGGGTCAGAGAAGCATATGGCTTTGCTCTTTTCTTGCCGAACATCCTGGCCAGTTTGCTATTCTCAAAATTTCTTTCTGGCCCATACCTTGACATCTGAATATTTGAAGTCAGTGGAGACCTTTTTCAAAAGTATTTTGGACACTCAATCATGTCTGCAATCCTTCTTTGAACAGGTTCTTTTCTGACACTCTTAAATGACACAACTTATTTCATGCCCTTTCTTAATGCAATTTTTTTTTTTTTTTTTTTTTGTCCTTAAAACTCTAGGTCCTCATTACTGCCAGCTCTGGGTATCAAAATAGAGGAGAGTTATTGTACAGGCCCCTTAAAACTTGCCTACCGCTTGAAGAACATGCAAGCAGTGTTCTTACACCTTATGCATTCAATGCTGCACAGAATGAGATAACACAATCTATGCAGTATGCTATAACTGAAATGGCTAATGGCTCCTATCTTGTGAGGCACTATAAGAGAATGGAAAGAGAATGTCTTGTTATCTGGATACCTGAAGATGAGCAGGTTCACTGTTCATGTAAGGAATTTGAACATTCTGGTATCTTATGTAGACATTCCCTGCGAGTGCTAGTTGTAAAGAACTACTTTCAAATCCCAGAAAAATATTTCCCACTTAGATGGCGACTGGAGAGTTCCTTAGTTCCTTTGGATAATCAAATCATTCAAAGCCACAATAATGAGATTTCTCAAGTCTTTCATTCCCTTACTGCAAGCCTATTATCAGAGTCATTGATCTCTAAGGAGCGTTATGATTTTGTCCATACAGAACTGACAAAGCTCCTTTCGAATGTACGAAACATGCCAGTTCTTGATGAGGTTCCTTGAAATGTAGCAGCTACGGCTGAATCATAGGCTTGTGACATTGTAGGACTTGTGTTAGTGTAAGCTACAGCTGGAACATTGCATTTTCAAGGAAGATTGAAGGTATTAGGTGTTGAGGCACCAAGATGGAAAAAAAAACCTATATACGTATAAGGAGCATTCTTCTTTCTAATCGCAAATAAAGCAATACTTTGCATACTAGAACGTGGGTAGAAGAAAGCAAGAGGGAATCCTTTGGCATCTCTGGCAGATGAGTCCATTCTTGTGCTCAATTTTTTTCTGTAATTTATTTTGTGGTACACTAACAACATTCTGAAGTGCACAGTAATACACCATTCTTTACATGTACTATTTCGATTTGTATGGTTAAATTGAAGGATCTCTTAAATTTTTTTTAATAAATGAAATTGTTCCTTCTGTATCTTAGTTTTGAACTGATTAGGTTGCCTCTATTAATGAAATGAAAGGAAATGAAAAATATAATAACGTGGAAATGTTGTCGAATGGTAAGATTGTTGCTTATGTCCTCATATTATTTGAATTGAAATATGCCAAGAAATTAAAGTTTGAACACTGCCTTTCTCTGTGTATCTTATTTCTTAATAATTGGTTCAGAAACTCTATGAGAATGACATGATAGAACTTAAAAATTATCAAGTTCTAACTTATTTTTTTTTCTGTTTCATTATGTTTCTCATAAGGGTTCAAGAGTGGAGTATTTTCTTCTACATTGAATTTGTTTTCTTGAATATGGGAATTGTGCATGAAGGTTATAAATTTACATGTTAAACAAAAAATGTCATGCAATCATTTCCTACAAGTAATTAATGAACATCTTCAAATGGTCTTTCAGAGCTGTCATGGTATATTATACAAGTATTGCTTATTCCTTTTCTAGTCTACTAATTTCGGAAAGCACATGTAATTCAGTATTAAGTGTCATAATCTCTCTGTTTATGCATTTTTGTTGGCTTTGACCTCTTGTCGAGAAGCTTTTTGAATTTGCCAACTGATTTCAGTTTTTGTTTTTTAATTTGTCCCCATTGTATAGTATGAAAAAAAAGTAGGACATTAACTGATTTTATCTGTTTCCTTTTTTTTTAGTGGCATTGTTTGTTTTCTAAATGGAATAATCAATAATCAATAATCAATACTCTGAGGTAAAACTATTAGGATCTTCAATCTCTATATGGATTCATTATTGATTTTCCTGCACAAGTTTCTAGGAAATATCATGCTTTGATACTTTTTTCAAAAAAAAAAAAATACTAATAATGTACTAGGACATCTCTAGGTACCGTATTCCTCGAGACAAATCCCATATATGCTTGCAAATTGATTACTTTCTTCTTTTAAGATGCAGTATTGAGGTCATTTGGTGGGAGGTCTGTGGGAACTCTTATTTGAAGTGTCTGAAACCCAGGATATGCATAGTTGAAGTGCAACATATGTTCTTTTATAGATCAGCATATAAATCATTAGGCCAAAAAGCCTACAGCTGGTGTACACTTTCTTCTGAATAAATGTATTTTTATCCTCTCTTTTGACCTTATTTGCATCCTGGCTCCTGCAAAACCACCTTGAACATACAGTTGTTTTGCAGGGAGTGAATTTTGTGCTGCTTTTGTAGCACACACAGTTGTTAGTTGTGTAAAACATTCTTCTTTATAGCCTGCCAAAGACCATTTAGTATTGTTGTTTATGAAATTCAATAGGAAGAAACGGATGTTATTGTTTAAATATTTTTACTTATGTTGGCATCCCGGTTTTGTTGAATTTATGGTTTCTCTGCCGGACAACAAGGATACATCCTATATTCTGAGGCTTAATATCCTACTTTTCTAATGGAATAGAAACTTCATCATCTTCTCTTTTGGATCTTTTAGCTTGTTGTAGGTGCAAGATATAAGTAAAAGCAATCTCTTGTGGCCTTTTCTTTTGGAAAATATTCGTAGGTTGGTGCAAGCAATAGGTTTTAGGTTAGCGAAATAAGAAAACAACTGGTGCTGGGAACTGGTTTCTTGGATTTTATGCTTCTTCAACCTGGTGCTTTCTTTGTCTAGGAGGTTCGTAGCTAAGTTCTTATGTTCTTCTAACCTTGTCATTTTGTAGATGTATTGGCTCATGACTTGTACTGTCTATTGTATTTTCAAATTAGATACATTTAGCATGTCTTTCCAGAAATTTGTATAATTTTCCTCAGCCAGATCTCAAGTTCGTTTTAAGTCATGTGTGTTTGTCTGGAGAACCTTTTAGTACATACCTATATACGTTGAGTTAAATACCGAGAGCTAGGAACCTGCTAAATATTATGGAACGAGTTTACTGGCTGTTTTGATATCTGTAGAATAGTTTCGTGTCATATTTAGCATAGTCCACCTACTTGGAATCTTATTGTTGCTATCTTGACATTTTACTGCCAGAGGAGGCCTTTACCTGGAGAATTTTAATCAATGAAAGAAGTGACTGCTTTCTTTAGGACTTCACCTCTCAACTGTCTTTGCATTGTGCACCCATAATTGTATAGTATTTTCATGATAAATGCAGCAATATTTTTTGATATCTTAATAGATGGAGATCGTGACTTTTGAAATTGCAATTTGATTTTGGCTTCTAAGACTGACCTTGTGACTTGAGGAGACTTCCTGTGGATTTTAGTAAATCCAGATTGATACACTTTTGTTTTCCAAATTTGGTTTATGTCTTTCTCGTGCTGCTGCTGGATGAGTATGCCTATATAATGATGTTTGAGAAAACTAAACTAACAGTCTATCATTTTAAGAGAAAATAAATACTTTGTAATATTGTCAGTGTGGCTGCATTGTGTTGCACAGGAAGAGGGAACTGGATTTTTGACTTGGTCTTTTTGGGAGTTTGCACCTTGTGTAGGCCTCAGATCTAAATCAAAGAGCAGGTCAGGCAAATATATGCAGGCCATGAAAGACGTCGTGGCTTTTTCTTAAGCAAAAGACTGAAATCATTATGCAAACTTTCAATTCTCTTGGGTTCAAGGTTCATGGTGGACAAAATGCTGCATATGTGTGGGTGCATTTTCCTTGTTGGAGGTCATGGGATGTGTTCAATGTGATTCTTGAGAAGACTCATGTTGTTAGCACTCTTGTAAGTGATTTTGGACCTAATGGTGAACTTTTTGTAAGGGTCAGTGCCTTCCAGAATCGAAGCAATATTTTCGAAGCCTGCATAAGATTTGGCCAATTGTACAAGTGAACTAACTTCTTCCCTGCTCTCATTTTTCATTTGCACTAGAAGGGCTGGAGATATCAATAAAAAAATTTCCCTATTGTTTTTCTTTTTGGATAAACTAGGATCCATGTTAAATTATAGACGGGGCATGCTCTTGTATTTTGGTCCATTTGACATTGGATGGTTTCTGTTCTTCCAAGTTACAAGTTATTGCAGGCAGCAAAGGGCCAGACATTAATCATCCTTGGGCCATTTAAATGTTTTAGATTGCAGGCGGTATCACATATTCGGCGTGGTCACTGTGTTATATATATATATTATTTTTCTGACAGCAGCAAATGAGATTTACACAAAAATCAGGATGGACGTCCCATTACCAGATCTCTGGTAACTTCTTTCAATCCTTTTCATTTTGTTTTGAAGAATCTGAGACTTCTTGTTGGAAGGAAAACTGAGCACAGTAAAATTGAAGAATGAAGAAAACACAGTAAAGGAAGATGGAAACAATTTCTTTGTGTTTTCTGGACATCACACTTGGGACTAAGGCTTGGATGTTTCTGCATGTATTCATTGCAAGGTCCTATTCTGTGCTCCAGGACTTTTATGTTAAGAGGTTTTTGTTATTTTCATGCCATGTTAAGATACATGAGAATTGAAGTCCGAAAATTATATTTGTAATTGTCATATTAGGAGTTATTTTGCACAGATTAGGAGTTACAAATATGCAGTGCCCTTTGGAAGACTAGAGGAGTTTGAACATCTGCAAACCATCTTGTTGCTCGGTTTGACTCAGATCAGAGAAGCATATTGCTATGTGTACTTACCAGACATCCTGGTCAGTTTGGTACACCAGAGATTCCTTTCTGGCCCTTGAATAGCTTAATATTTGTGTGGTTTTTTTTTTTTTTTTTTAATCAGTGGACACCTTAATAAAAAAAAATTGAACAAACATTCAGGTCTACAGTCCTTTGAACAGGTACGTTTTCTGGCACTCTTTAACTATGCAACGCCAATTTTCTAATGCAAATTGTTATCCTAACATTGTAGGTCATTGTTTCTGTTCACTCTTTTTTATCAGACAAAATAGTTGTTTTGGATGCTCGTAGAAACATGCCTACCCAGCTAGCTACCCCTGGAAGAACATTCAAGGAGTGGTCTTATACTTTATGACTTTGACGATGCATAGAATTATATTTAGGCAATCAAGGGTATGCATGGTATAACTGGAATGGTTAATAGCTCATCATGTCTTGTGAGGCACTAAAAGAGTATGTCCTGTTATCTGGACACCTGAAGAAGATGAGCAAGTTAGCTTTTGATATTTTGTTTATGATGAATTCTTTTCATATCTTGTTGGACATAAATATGTTAAAACAATTGTTGTACGTTAAAAAAACAAATGATATTTTGCAACCATTTTCTATCAGAAAATAAATTTTGAGTAACTTCAAAGCGCGGAGCTGTGTTATTATTATAGGAGTACTTGGTATCTTTATCTTGGGGGTCTAACAATTTGAGAAAGCAGAAACGTCAATTTCTTAATAATTGCTTTATGTGTGATGTTGGGTTTGTTTTATTAAGTTTTTGAGTATGCAAGCAATATTTTGTCAAGTTTGATGTTGGTTGGTCTTCCATGGTGTTGTTGCCTGCCACCTGGACAATTTTGAGAGAAGAATAGCTTCTCAATTAACTTAACTAGGTTGGCTAACATTGAGAATAGGAAAGATAATTAGAAAATGAAAAAAATTCTGAATGTGGGTGGTTGCTTCCTAAGAGGATATAGAGGAGCAGACGAATGGTAATTTTTACTCCTTCCTCCCTCTCTCAATTCCAAATCAACAATTAAAACACCAAAAACAGTTTATGCACTAGCTTCTTTCTTTTCGGTCTTGCTTTCGAAATTGGGTGAATTGGTTGGTAGAAATTCAGAGGAATTCAGAGATTTTCATTTTCAGGAATTGGGATTCTAAGTATGAAGGAGGAATTTTATTTTCTTTTTCTTTTCAGAGTAAAGACATTTATTTTATTTCATCGATACCCCTGGTAAATTAAGACAATCGTTAGGAGAATATTAAGTTAAATAGAAATGATCCTTCATGAAATTTAAAAATATATTGAGGACTATAAAAGTGCAAAACAAATATTATGACCATTCTTGAGAGCCAATAAAATGTTGAGAGCTAAATATGCATGAACTCTTAATATTAGGAAAAAAAAAAAAAAAGGAGAGTATTTCATTAAATAATCCAAAAGATATATTTTATTGCAATGAAGTCCTCCTTGAAGACCTATTTGGACATCCCCGTTATGTTGACGTTATGTATTGGATGGATGGGTATGATTGACAAATGGGGGTCAATAAAGAAAATGGGTAATTTATAAGGATAGCGAGAAAAAATTAAAAAAAATTCATTTTCATCTTCAAATTTTCTCTCTAAATAAAATCCTCTCAACTCTATCTAGAAGTTTATATTTCAAACTCAAATTTAGGAATATTCGACCGTTAAAAATAAAATAAAAAAAAAGTTAGTACTTCAATCTAGACTTATTTATTCACAATTTTATCGATTTAGATCTTGAAAATATGCATCGTATCGAAAAAAAATACCATTTTTTGTAACTTGCTCTTTCTGCCACACGAAAAGGGGTTTTTTGTCCGGACACGCGAAAAATACTATGATTTTTGCCCGGCCCCTCGAGAATCTTCTTGCATTTCGCTAGTATCCGCGGTCAACTCCTTTGATTTTGCCAGGCTGGGCGAAAGTGTCCACTGTAATTTTTTTTTAAAAAATATTTGTTTATATATTTTACCTTTGTGTTTATAAATATTTAAAATTATCATTATGTTTAATTTGTTAATGTTATGTTATTTAAGGAGTGTTACTTGAATTTAATTTCATGTTTATTTCAAATGTTATTTAATTTTGTCTATGTAGAATAAATGTGACTAGTTGTTTAAAATTGTTTATTTTATAATTGCTTGTTTAATATGATTATGAATTATGTTTATGGTTTAGTGTTTAGGATTTTAGGGTTTAGGGTTTAGGATTTTAGGGTTAGGGTTTAGATAATGTAATTAAAAATGGTCATGATGAAATGGTCTAGATAATGTAATTAAAAAAAATAATGTAAAAAACAATAAATTAAATAGGCAAATATAGGCTAATTATTCATGAATGTGTTTGAATAAATAATAGATGGTTCGGCCACACTCATTTAGAGGAGATTATGATCTTGGTCTTGTGACGGACAGGACAGGCCGAGTTGAAGGTCGTACTGTTACAGCTTCATCTCGTCTACTCCTACCCTGTCTGAGGGGTCAACATAGTACTTCCGATATCCCGTCTACTCCTACCCCATTTGCTACTGGGATATATTATGATACAAGTGTATCGGGGTCTTCTACCCAACCACCATATATACTGATTAGGTCTCATCCTCCTCTCCCATCACACCGCCTACACACTTCGGTACCATATGATATATATGGATCTTCACATCCACCATCTCAACCCCCACCCGTATTATATGGTCCCTATGTACATGCTCCTTATGTTCGTCCTTATATACCTTATAGACCTAAAGTTCAGGAACCTTTAAGTGAGTTTAGTGGTCCAGGGAGGAAGTTAGGTGCTGAGTTTTTTGTGTAGCTTGTGGGCGGAGTCCCTCCTAATTCATCGTATATTACACATGATTACACAGCCACTGATTATAGTGTTTCTTCTTCTGAGCCTTTTCTAGGGACGGATTCTGGGGATATTGGGTTGGAGAGTGACAGGGGTTTAGCGGAGGAGTCTACCATGGTTGGATCCCTCCATATTGGCGGAGAGGATGATCAGAGGGATCGTGATGACGATGATGATGATGGTGGTGATGATGCCGGAGATGAGGAGTCTGTACCTGTGGCACCTGTGGCCCCTGCATCATCATCCGGCAGTAGGCCTCGTCCGGGAAAAGGCAAAGGGTTGACGAGCAGTTTCATGTCAGTTATGAGTAAGATTTCAAGGTCTCGCAACAAAAGACCAGATAAGACGCGTGATGTTCTGTCACCAACCCAGAGGAAAAAAGTGAAGAGTTCATATTAGGAGCAGACAGGACCAGCTGAGGGAGGTCCGGTCGATCCTGTGCTAATCCCGTTGTACGGCAGACACGTAGCAGGTTGTATATGGCGTGGACAGGTATTTTTTTTTTAAATAAGTAATTGCTTAACTATTTATATTTTTTAGGGTATATTATGTAATGTTAATTATTAATTTATTTGTTTGATGTTCAGGACTGAGGTTTATTGAAGTCACGATTGCTCTACATCAGAATTACAGGTTGGACCCCTAGTGATCCTAAGGTGGTAGAATTAGTGGCGGGGACAGGACTTATGCATTTGCGGTCTTGTATGTTCCAGTACCCCAACTTAGCGTTATTATCGGCTTTTGTGGAGAGGTGGCAACCGGATACGAATAGTTTCCACATGCCCTGGGGTGAGATGACAGTGACCTTACATGATGTGGAGCTGATATTGGGTGTACTTGTTTATGGTGGACCTGTGGATCTTTATTACTCTCGGGATTAGTTGATTGCTGTTATTTAGAGTGAGTTGGGTATCACATATACTGGGGGTGATATAAATGTTCAGGAGTTGTTTGATGCTGCCCCTAATATGAGTAGTAGACTTTTCTCGGGTGATAGGGCTGCATGTAACATTCAATATTTGTTTGGTAGTTCACTGTTCACTGATAAGAGTGATAAAATCGTTCCTGCCAAGCTTTGGCCGCTCGTGAAGGATGATCGATCCTATGGGTTGTTTGCATGGGGTTCTGCGACACTTGCGTACTTGTACAGGAACCTTGGTCAGGCTTCGTGTATTGATGCAAAAGAGTTGGTTGAGTGCTGGTCACTGCTTGAGCTATTATTAATCAATCCCTACAATATTAGTTTATTTAATTTGATTATGTAATGACTTCCTATTTTTTAGATTACATTGGATTTTGCTCTAGGTTTATTTAATAACATATGAGTTATTCGAATTTATTTGTTTGCAATATACTTGTTTATTAGGCATGGATATATATGTACTTTCCCATATTTGCACTTGCGGTGAGACCAGGAGCTCAGTCTTGCAAGCTGTACATCCAGCAATTACCAATGTTGGGTTATAAAACTAAGCATAAATTGCTAGACATCCGACTACGATTACATATGATGTCAGCTGATGAGGTACGATGGATCCCTTACAAGCTTCAGGAGATCCGAGACATTTGGGTTTCCACATGGCACTGGATGCTTCCGTATTTTGATTGCACTGAGGCGTACATGCCTGACAGATTGTCCGACAATTCGAGTAGCGTCAATGCATTCTGGCACATCCTATTCGTCCCATAGAGGCTTGTAGGCCAGCAAACAACAGGATGTACGTGGTGAGGAACACATTTGTAGAGGCGTTGTGGCTTGAAAGTTCCACGTGGGTTTCATGTTCCAGTTGCTACCCCTATGCCACTCTTAGTTCTAATGGACATGATTGTGCGTGAGGTTGACCGAGATGATGTTGGGAAAGAAGAGAGGTTCGATAGGATATCTGAATTTGTAAAGCGGCATTATCACTCTTCAAGTTAGTTTATGTTTGTGGATTTTTTATTAGTTTACTTAGTTGGACTTTTTTTACCTTTGTTATGATATTGTATGATTTATGTTTGTGGAGTTGCTGGATTTATTTGTTTGATCTTTAAGTATGGCTTATGGTTTATTCATAATTTCTCAGAAATTGGACGTTCTTTTTTTGAAATCGGACATCCTTTTTTGAACTCGGACATTCAATTTTACAAAATGCAGTATGGTTTTTCTAGGTTTAGTAAAAAATGATCGTCCATAATTTTATAAAGCTCGTCCGAGATTTTCTGTAAAACAAAACTTGACGTTTGATTTTTGAAACCGGTCGTCCGATTTTATAAAATGCAGTACGGTTTTTTCTAGGTTTAGTAAAAAACGGTCGTCCCTTATTTTATAGAGCTCGTCCGAAACTTTCTGTAAAACAAAACTGAACGTCCAATTTTTGAAACCATTCATCCGATTTTCCTATTTTTTACCAGTAAAATAGTATTAGAATTCTATTAAAATAGTATTTGAAACCTACCCCTACCCTTATGCGCCTATGGCGATCTGCCCCTTCCACGTGAACTAGAACCTAATCCAAAAACGGAACCAGACCCACTTGACTTTCCTATCTTCCTATGTGCAATTGACACGTGCTCTCAGTGAGACTTATCCCTTTTAGTTGAGTTCGTCTTCCGTCGTCCTTTCGTGACTGCATGCTCAGGGGGACTTGTCAATGTTGCACCAAGATTTTCAGGCAAAACCGGACTGATAACCCCTTTTATGAGACGACGAAATTCCATGACTTTCAATATTTGACCCGTACTTATTTGATCCAACATGGAGATGAGATCACGCATCTCGGAATTCATGTCCTGCGCATGCACAGAGGGAATGTCAACCCAATTTCTAGTGTTTTCCAGAAGACCGACACATCTTCCAATTAGAACGGAAGAAGATGTTCGTACCGTACAACCAGCTCACATGAACATGGTAGTCCATTCGATTTCCTTAAATAATGTCTGCACTTATTTTGTGGATCATCAACTATCTCACCAGCTCTCTTCATCTCAAGCCATATCTTCTTCAAAGCTGTTAGCCCTAAGGGCATTATTGTGTATGTTTTTTTATTATGATTAACATATGTTTGTGTGATGAGTATAGCTTAGTCTCTATAGAACAAAAGAAGCATTTTTGGAGGCTCAAGGCTACACGTCTTGGAATTAAAACATAATGAAGAAGGAAAGATCAAGCCATTCCAAGATCAAGGCATTGAAGACCTTGAAGACTTATGTCTTAGTTAGGGATATGCTAAGGTATTTTGTAAAACTCCCTAACTCTCATCTTTGTTTATTGATCAAGTGTGAAGCTTCTTGGATGAATTTCATTTTATAAACTATTCTTGAAATCCAAGTATTCTTGATAGAGTTTTTTATGCCTTCAAAAGTTTTCTTATCTCTAAAAGAGTATCAAGAATACATATTTTGAAATGTGAAGGAAAGTTCTTTTTGTTTAAGGAAAACTGGCTTGTTTAAGGAAAACTGGCTTTTAAGTCATGCTGAAAAAAAAAGGTCATCCGATTTTTAAACTGGTCATCCGATTTTGCCATCCGATTTTTAAAACAGGTCATCCGATTTTTAAAATCGGACGTCCTATTTTAAAATCGGTCGTCTGATTTTTCTAGCTTTAGAAAAATAGGTTGTCCGATTTTTATGAGGGATCATCCGATTTTTGTAGGATGAGTCTGAATCTTTCTGTTTCAAAAATAGGTCGTCCGTTTTCTAAAACCGGTCATCCGGTTTTAGTCTTTTACTGCAAAAATATTACCGTTACATAGTGTAACGGCTACTTTCTTCTCCTTCATATATATATTGACTTTGATCAGCTACAAAAAAAAAATGGAGGTTGAATTGAAACTTGATTGAGATTATTTTAGAACATTTAAAGAGCTTTAAAAGTACATTCTTTCAAAGATCTTTATCTCATACATACAAATAGAAAAATCTTCTTGGAGCTTCATTGTTGATCATCCATCAAAGAAGAAGTAAAGAGGTGCTTGTAGAAGTATTCCATTGAGTTGTATCTTCCTCTTGTCAAGCTCATTTGGTAACATTGTTCCTTACTCTTCTTATTCTTTTATTGTGATCAAAGGTTTGTGGAAAACCCTTTGGGTGATCCTTTGATAAATTTGTTGTATTGTTGTGTTGTGTAAACTTTGAGGTTTTTGTGTAAAACCCTTGAAGGGTGATCCTCATTGTGTTGTTGTGTAACCAACTTTGAAGATAGTGAATTTGTGAAATCCTTGGGTTGAGTCTCAAGGTTGTGGATGTAGCTCTTTGAGAGAGTGAACCACTATAAATTGTTGTGCATGTTCTTTAAAGTTTAATTCTATGTTCATTTCTTGATTGCCCAAACTATAAGATTTTGTTTGGTGTGGATTCTTATCAAAAAGAGTTTTAGAATTCTTTCACAAACAAATTGGAGGTTTATCTTTCTAATCACACAAAAGATTTTTTAAAATTAGCCAAAAACCTTATTCACCCCCCCTCTAAGGTTTTTCAATTGGTATTAGAGCAGGGCTTCTCTAAAAAAGGACTAACACCCTTGAAGCAAAAGATCTTTATTTTACTATGGCTAATATTTCTAGTTTACCATATGTAGAAGGCTCTTCTACAAATAGACCTCCTCTTTTCAATGGTACAAATTATACTTTTTGGAAATCTAGAATCAAAATATATATTTGCTCTATTAACTTTAATCTTTGGAGCATTGTAGAGAAAGTACCTTATATTCCAAAAAAGGATGGAATAGTCAAGAAGGTTGAAGAATATGATGAGCTTGACTCAAGAAAGATGACTCTAAACTTTCAAGCTATGAACATATTGAGTTGTGCTTTGGATGCTAATGAATACAATATAGTGAGTGGATGCGACTCGGCTCATAAATGTGGAAGTTACTTGAAGTAACTCATGAAGGTACCAATCAAGTGAAAGAGTCAAAGTTGACTATGTTTGTGAGAGATTATGAGCTATTCATGATGAAAGAATATGAAAGCCTTAGTGACATGTTCACAAGGTTCACCAACATCACAAATGGCCTAAAGACGTATGGGAAAGAGTACTCAAGAGGAGAAGTGAATAGAAAGATTCTTGATGCACTTCCAAAAGTATGACATCCAAAAACACTTGCTATTGAGGAATCAAAGGATTTGAGACTACTTCCTATTGAAGAACTTATAGGATCACTACTCACCTATGAAATGAAAATAAAAAGATTGAATGAAAGTGAAGAAGAAGAAAAGGCCAACATATGCTTCATGGCACTAGAAAATGAGGTTCAATCTTCACCCTCTAACTCATTCAATCTCATTGATGATATTTGTGATGATGATCCTTGTACCATGCTTATTGAAATGTATGGTGAATGCGAAAAGGTTTCCAAAAGAAACAAAGAGTTGAAAAACAAAAATAAAATTTTGCTTGATGAAAACTCAAAACTTATTTGTGAAAACAAATCTCTCCTTGAGTCTCTAGAAATCTTGAAAAATGAAAGGGAGTGTTCAAACAATGATTTTCAAATACTTGCTTTAGAAAACAAGAAACTTTGTGAAAAGGTTCACACTCTTGAAAAAAACATGGTAGACTATGATGTTTTAAAGGAAAAGGTGAGTGATCTCACTATATGTGTTGAAAAGTTCACAAAAGGGAAAGAAAACTTTGAAAAACTTCTTGGCTCTCAAAGATCACCTTTTGACAAAAATGGTATTGGATATATCATTCCAATAATTTTTCTAAGCAAACACGTTTTGTAAAAGCCTCCTCATCCCTTTCACACCTTTGTTGTACTTATTGTGAAAAGAGTGGTCATAAATCCACAAAATGTTTTATAAAAAGAAAGATTGAAAGGGGAGTAAAAACCATTTGGAAAATAAAAGAAAATCCTACTAACATTCATGGACCCAAAAAGATATGGGTACCAAAAGTCTTTTCTACTTCTTTTTTGTAGGAACACAAGTCAAGGTCATCTAAGTGGTATTTGGATAGCGGATGCTTAAGACACATGACCGGATATGCATCCCTCATGAATGAGCTAAGAGAAACCGAAGGTGGCTTTGTTACTCTTGGAAGGATCATCGGTATAGGTAACATTAGATATGATTCATCTTCTTTAATTAAGGAAGTTCTTTTAAATTGATGTTTTGAAGTTTAATTTATCTAGCATTAGTCAATTGTGTGATTATGCGTACAAAGTTGTTTTTGAAAGTGAATCTTCTTCTATCATAAACAAGCTTGTGAACAAAACTATTTTTGTTTCAAAAAGAGTTGGCATATGTCTATGTCTTTTATCTTGAAGTTCTCATTTCTCAAAACTTATAGTGTCTCTTAGTTCATGATGATGATGCATTTTTGTGGCATAGAAGGCTTTGTCATATTAGTATGGATTCATTGAACCAACTTTCCTCAAAAGAACTTGTTAGAGGCTTACCAAAACTTCACTTTGAGAAAACTAAACTTTGTGATGCTTGTTAATTTGGAAAAGAAATTAAGACATCTTTTAAACCGAAGAAAATGATTTCAACTTCAAAACCTTTAGAACTCATTCACATGGATTTATTTGGACCAATGAGGACCACTAGTCTTGGTGGTAAGAGGTATGCCTTTATTATTGTGGATATTTTTTCTAAGATTCACTTGGACTTTGTTTTTAACCCGAAAGGATGAAGCAGTTCATGAATTTATTAAATTATTCAAAAGAGTCCAAACCTCCCTTGTTTGCAAATTGATTTCTATAAGAAGTGATAATGGGAGAGAATTCAACAACCAAGATTTTACAAAACTTTGTGATGATTTTGGTATTTTACACAACTTTTTTCGGTAGCCAAAACTCCTCAACAAAATAGATTTGTGGAAAGGAAAAATCCTAAACATTTTCGGCCGAGGCCGTTAACATCGCATGCTACATTATGAATCGTGTTCTCTTGAGACCATTTAAAAAAAAAAAAAAGAAAAAAAAAACTCTTTTTGAGCTTATTTTCAACAAAACCCCCTCAATTGGCTACTTCAAAGTTTTTGGATGCGAATGCTCTATCTTAAACACCAAGGATAATCTTGAAAAAATTTGATTAAAAAAAAAAAAATCCGATGAAGGAATTTTTTCTTGGTTACTCTTCAAACAAAAAGGCGTATAGAATTTATAACAAAAGAACGTTATGTGTTGAAGAGTCTATTCATGTATATTTTGATGAAACTAACATTTTTGACAAGAAAGATGATGATGACATAGATAACTCTTTAAGCTACCAACCTTTGTACGCTCAAGCAATGGAAGAACATGCTTATGGAGGAAGAAGAGATTGAAGTAACACAAGAAAATGATCAAGAAGCTCAAAATCTTCCTCAAGATGTGATATATCCAAAGGGACACTCCAAGGATGAAATTATTGGTGCTGCATCACAAGGGGTAAGAACAAGAAGGTACTTTATTGACAACTTTTCCCTATTGTCTCAAATTGAGCCTAAGTTTATTGATAATGCTTTGTGTGATGAGTTTTGAATTCTTGCTATGCACGAGGAATTAAATCATTTTGAAACAAAGAAAGTCTGGACTTTAGTCCCTAGACCACGTGATCACCCCACCATTGGCATAAAATGAGTTTTTCGAAATAAACTAAATGATTCCGGAGAAGTTATTAGAAACAAAGCTAGACTTGTTGCCCAAGGATTCAATCAAGAAGAAGGCATAGATTTTGATGAAACTTTTGCTCCGGTTGCTAGACTTGAATCCATTAGGATGCTTTTAGCTTTTACTTGTTTTAAAAGGATTCAAGCTTTTTCAAATGGATGTTAAGAGTGCTTTTCTAAATGGTGATATCGAGGAGGAAGTTTATGTTGAACAGCCTCTCAGTTTTGTGCATGAAAAATTTCCAAATTATGTATACAAACTTTCAAAAGCACTCTGTGGTTTAAAACAAGCTCCAAGAGCTTGGTATGAGAAATTAAGCGATTTTCTAATTGGTATTATGTTATCTTGATGCCATGTTTTTTTTATAGACTTCATGATGATCTTTTATGTTGAAAGTCCAATTGTAGTTCTATGATCCCTTGAAGTCTCTCCTAAATATCTTTTTGATTTATGACAAAAGGGGGAGAAATATGTGCAAGAACTAAGGGGGAGAAATAGTTGCAAGATTCTTATTTTGTTGCTTTTAAGTTTCATGCTTTCTTTTGGTTAGCTACATATCTTATTTGTTGCTTTTAAGTTTCATGCTTTCGTTTGGTTAGCTACATATCTTATGGGTAATGTGCTTGGTTTGATGATTGTTTGATGTCATTCTTGGTGTGAAGCATGCTTTTAAGGTGAGCTTATTTTAGGTTATATTATCTTTCAAACCCTTGGCATGTTTTCAAATTCATAGGGGGAATTATCTCTCTCTTATGGTGTTTGGTATGCTTTGTTCCTATTGATGATTTCTTTGAAGCATTACCATATTGATCATACTTTCTCTTTTGTTCTTCTTGCATATGTATTTGTCATAATCAAAAAGGGGGAGACTGTTAGGCCTAAGGGCATTATTGTGTATGTTTTTTATTATGATTAACATATGTTTGTGTGATGAGTACAGCTTAGTCTCTATAGAACAAAAGAAGCATTTTTGGAGGCTCAAGGCTACACTATATAAGAAGTAATAGATCTTGGAATTAAAACATAATGAAGAAGGAAAGATCAAGCCATTCCAAGATCAAGGCATTGAAGACCTTGAAGACTTATGTCTTAGTTAGGGATATGCTAAGGTATTTTGTAAAACTCCCTAACTCTCATCTTTGTTTATTGATCAAGTGTGAAGCTTCTTGGATGAATTTCATTTTATAAACTATTCTTGAAATCCAAGTATTCTTGATAGAGTTTTTTATGCCTTCAAAAGTTTTCTTATCTCTAAAAGAGTATCAAGAATACATATTTTGAAATGTGAAGGAAAGTTCTTTTTGTTTAAGGAAAACTGGCTTGTTTAAGGAAAACTGGCTTTTAAGTCATGCTGAAAAAAAAGGGTCATCCGATTTTTAAACTGGTCATCCGATTTTTAAAACAGGTCATCCGATTTTTAAAATCGGACGTCCTATTTTAAAATCGGTCGTCCGATTTTTCTAGCTTTAGAAAAATAGGTCGTCCGATTTTTAAGAGGGATCATCCAATTTTTGTAGGATGAGTCCGAATCTTTCTGTTTCAAAAATAGGTCGTTCGTTTTCTAAAACCGGTCGTCCAGTTCTAGTCTTTTACTGCAAAAATATTACCGTTACACAGTGTAACGGCTACTTTCTTCTCCTTCATATATATATATATATTGACTTTGATCAGCTACAAAAGAAAAAATGGAGGTTGAATTGAAACTTGATTGAGATTATTTTAGAACATTTAAAGAGCTTTAAAAGTACATTCTTTCAAAGATCTTCATCTCATACATACAAATAGAAAAATCTTCTTGGAGCTTCATTGTTGATCATCCATCAAAGAAGAAGTAAAGAGGTGCCTGTAGAAGTATTCCATTGAGTTGTATCTTCCTCTTCTCAAGCTCATTTGGTAACATTGTTCCTTACTCTTCTTATTCTTTTATTGTGATCAAAGGTTTGTGGAAAACCCTTTGGGTGATCCTTTGATAAATTTGTTGTATTGTTGTGTTGTGTAAACTTTGAGGTTTTTGTGTAAAACCCTTGAAGGGTGATCCTCATTGTGTTGTTGTGTAACCAACTTTGAAGATAGTGGATTTGTGAAATCCTTGGGTTGAGTCTCAAGGTAGTGGATGTAGCTCTTTGAGAGAGTGAACCACTATAAATTGTTGTGCATGTTCTTTAAAGTTTAATTCTATGTTCATTTCTTGATTGCCAAAATTATAAGATTTTGTTTGGTGTGAATTCTTATCAAAAAGAGTTTTAGAATTCTTTCACAAACAAATTGGAGGTTTATCTTTCTAATCACACAAAAGATTTTTTAAAATTAGCCAAAAACCTTATTCACCCCCCCTCTAAGGTTTTTCAAAAGCCAAATGACTGATGTTATTACTTATATTCTTTAATATGGATTACTCTTCGCATTAAACTTCTTTTTAAGTTTAGAAATCTCCAATGAGCTCTTAATCTCGGCAATTTGACTTTTGATGACAGAGTCAATATTAAGGAACACGGTGTCCAAATCACCATGGCATGTTGAAAGCCATAGCTTCAAGACTGAATGTTCACTCTCAGCAGGCTTCGTTGTTTCAACCCCAAAATGCAGTACCTGAGATGTCCAAACTCTGCAAAATTTATTCGCAAGTGGATTCAATCACGTGTTAAACAAATAATGTAAAAAGTCAGGCCTTTTTTTCCACTTAGTCTTCAACACATCTAATTTTCTAAGGTATTTTGCCCCATTGATTTCATTTATTAATTTGTGCCAAGAGCCATTGATGAACCGAGTTGCGATCTCTTCATCTTTAATCATTTCGGTTAATTTTTCCAACATATTTTGATCGATGTGCCTTCTGCATAACATATGATATGATTTACTGAACACATCTTCGATCACAGACATCAGGCTGCTCTCCCTATCAGTAATAATCACAATTGGTTCACCATCATTAACAACTAACTCGTTCTCGGTTGACATAGCCGATGAAACATATAAGTACTTAATTTGTTGAAGGACCCATCTGTATGTCGTAGCCTGATCATTGCGCATGAAAGTAGTTGCCACAGTGAAGTTCTTACCGGTCGAGTCAAGCCTACGGCTTCCAACAGTAGCATATTGTACTTTTTTTTAACATAAAGAGGACACGTTATGATTAATTCTAATACATAATTTCTAATCCTAAAACTCTAAACCATAATTTATTTTTAAATTATAACTTAAAAATCAAAATACATTTAAAGTAATATGGAGAGTTAATAATACAATGCCTGACAGAAAACTTACTTGTTCGTTTTATATGTGGTATCCATTATCAGTACATATGACCACGTTCTGATAATTGCAATTGATGTAGGGTGTGCAACGACGATATCACTAAGCATGTTGTTGTCCTCACAGTTTCTATATAATACCGTATAACCCCGTTCAGCACTTAAGCAAAGAACTTCCTCTACCATGTTTCGTCCCTACATCTTATTCTTCTTAATCTTTGCGACAACATTGTATGTTTTCTGTGCACTACATACATCATAAAAATCATTTTATTAGGGGAAGAAAAAACAAATCTAAAATATTATAATAAACTACTAAAAGTAATTTTGACTTACCTCACGGCACAACCAACATTTTGTTCTAGGAAAAATCGTAGGATATTACGTGGCGGCACATGACTCTTCCTAAATTGCTCAGTCTGTTTTAGCTACTTCTCTGTTAGTCTTGCAGTCTTAGCATGACCGTGACTGTAGACACCTATTTTATGGTTGTGCCTCCCATCATGTACGAACAATTGTCAATTCTCACTTGTGGCCATTTGCTTGCCTTTTAATTTAAATGGACAACCACATTTTTTAGTCCTGTAAGGACCCCGCCTTTTGATGGGAACTTCTTCTTCTTCTTCTTCCTCGTCAACTCTTAGCTTCGTGTTTTTTTTAACTGCACCTCCATGCTCACAAGCCATTGTAATATAAGGTCGACCGTCAAATGTTCTTGATTTCAGATACCGAGTGATGATCAAATATGTGTTCGCTTTCATCGCCATTTCTTTTGCCCGATCGACCAACTCCACTTTCAAATTGAAAATTCGAGCTGTTGTGAATAAATGTCTGTGATCAACATATTCTTCCGGTTATGGAAATTCTTCAAATGTATTTGGATCTACATCACCCTATTAATATAAATCTAAAATATTAACAGTTAAAAAAAATGATTGACTGCATTTTCTCCCAGCTTGGTGAAAAAACATAGAAGTTTCTCCCATCTGGGCGAAATTTTAAAAAATAAATCGTCCAGATGGGTGAAACTTTTGTGTTTTTTCAGCAAGCTGGGTGAAAATCCTCCAGAAGCGGAAAAAAATATTTTTCTTACTTCAAAAACGATATTTTCTTGCAAATAATCTTCATAATGATCCATATGTTCTTCCAATTAAGTTGAATATGAACGATTGATGTTTTTTTAGAGAGAAGTTAGAGAGAAAGTTCTAGAGTGAGAAAGATAAAGGTAAGAAATGAATTATTTTCTCGCTATCCTTATAGATTTCCGAGTTATTTTTATCGACCCCCTTAACAAATTTAAAAAAATTTAGAAAGTTTCAATTGGAAAAGTGTTCTATTTTGAAGGGTAAATTTGTTAATAATAATATAATTAATAATTATATTATTACCATTATTATTAGATAAATAAGAAAAATGGAAAGAAAAAAACTAAATTTAAGTTGGAAAAATTTTCACATTTTATCTTACAAACAATTTAACATTCATAAAACTCGAACAAAAAATAAAAAAAACAAAATTTTTTTTCCCAAATTAAACTTCAATACAAGTCCATAATTTTCGTGAGTTTCACTGAAACTCACTTCTCCATTGCGCATTATTTGTATCCGCATACTACTGAGGATCGTCTAGTACATCCTCTAATATACTCTCTAGTACACTTCTTTTAATAGTAACCCCTTAATTATCTTTTAGAAATTAATCCTAGTTTGAGAGTTTAGGAGAGGAGAGAAAAGAAGTGAAAAAAAAAGGAAGAGAAGAGGAGAAAAGAGAAAAGAAGGTGGGGTGATTTATTCAAATGTTTTTTGGGAGTTTTGGGTGGGATAAGAAAGAAGCAGATTTCTTATTTGAGATTTTGGAGAGAAGTGGAGAAAAATATATCATTTGACAAAAATAACATTAAAGGACGAGAATAAAATATTTAATAAGGATGTAATTTATTATTATCTATAGGGATAAAATAGATATTTAACTCTTTTAAAAACTTTCTCTCAATTTCTTTCTCTTTCATCCTACTTTAGGGGACTTGGATCTCCTGTACTATTTTGTGTACTACTCTTTTTATTACTTTCTAATTTGATTTATTTTATTAATAAAACTTAATAAATAAAAATAAACCCTAAAAGAAAAAGATAATCTTAAAAGAAAAATATATTATAAAAAGAATATGATATACAAAATGATACACAAAGTGGTACAGAATATCGTATACCCACTTTAGGAGAGAAAGAAAATGAAAAGAAAGCTCTCAAGTTTATCCTCCTATTTCTCTCCCTTTCTTTCCTTTTCGCTTTTAAAAAACTTCCCATATAAAGTTCTTAAATTTCTTTTTTCTCTTTTTCTCTTTTCTCCTTTTCAAATCTTTTCATCCAAACTAGCCTTTAGAGTTTAGTTTTTATCGGAGTTTAACATTTATCATTTATTTTATAAGATTTATAATAATAAAATTATTATAAAAATATATATTAAAAAATATATTAAAGATTTATTTGACGAAACCAACAGTCCTATGCAATGTCATCACCAATGACATGTTTGGATATGCATCCTCTATGTACCAAAACAATTATTTTTTTTTTTTTAACTTGACTGGCTTCTGGACTCCAAGTCCAAGTCTTCTTTTATTATTATCTTTTATCAGTGATTCCAAGTCCAAGTCAATTAGTTTACAGTTTGAAAAATCTAAGTCCAAGTCCTATATCCTATATCTCTCCGTGTAATTTTTGTGGATGGAATTTAATAGAAGATCTCCTTTAAACCAACATTCAATTAATTAAATTAAAATGGAATAAAAATACTATTTTCAACAGAATTGTATTTAAGATAAATATTGATGTTAGTTATTTTAAAATAAAAGAAGATTATATAAGTATCTTTATTACGAGTTATTTAAGCATATTTATATTGTCAAAGACAATCTCTCGATATGATATTTTTATTGTAGATTATAGTAAGTTTCTTGGTATTATATATAGAACGATCGAAAATTTCTAATACTTTTTCTAATGCATTTTCTAGTACTCCAAATACAAAGGATTCTGGGTGAAAAAATATTCTATTATATTTCATTCCAGTGTACGAACGTATTATATTTTTGTATATATTTTTATAATAAATTATATTTTTATCTCTGTTGATCCAATCAATTAAATCAATATTGATATGTATAATATTAATGATGATAAAAATATTAAAATCAAATGTACAAAGAAACAAAATACGGTTTGGATCATATATTATTTTTTGTATTACTCTCTAATTTAATATATAAAAGAAAATAATGCAGAAAGCGGTACATAAGGTTATAAAAACTCACTTAAACTGGGGATGATATTGATCATTAGACCCAAAGATCATTAGATCAGGAGTTTGAATAATACTGATTATCTCTGATTCTCTTGTCTAATTGAATCTTAAGAAAAACAAAAAGTAATTCTAAAAGTGTCATATTTTTTGTAGATTTTTACTGATTTGATTCTCCATTAGCTGTACTTAACTAAACTAATCATTGGACTTATTGTACATTCAATATACTTTCCATTTTTTATTTTTTTGGAAGCAATACGCTTGCCAAATTGTGAATAAACAATTCCTATTTTCATCTTTCAACTATATTATAAAATAAATTCTTAGTCACTGTGAGTTCTAAGAAACAATCACAAAGTAATTTAAAGTGAGTTTTTTTGCCACATTTCTTTATATGTTTTCCTTTTGACTTAACCTTTTTTCTTTGCAGGCGAATTAGCAGAACTTCGATAGACACTATATTTTCTTACGATAATTAATACTAATGATTCTAAGTACTTACAAATGTTAACATCTGAAAGATATAATTTTAAATAATTTATGTGTTCTTCATAGAATTTGCTAATTAAAGTAAAATACATGAAAAAGTGTGATATGGCAATGTTGATAATGACATGGTGGAAGAAAGCCATGTTAACAAAATAAAGAAAGATGCTTATTATGTGGCATCCACTGATGGACCTGGATTGATCCTAACAACAGTCCAGTTGAAAGAGACAGAAACAGATAATAATTATGCAGAATGGGCAAGGGCCATGCGCATGGCCTTGCGATCGAAGAAGAAATTGGGATTCATTGATGGAATAATTCCAATTCCTGAAGGTGATCCAGAAAAAGAAGAAGAATGGTGGGAGATCAATAATCTTGTAAACTCGTGGATTCTCAATACTATCGAACCCTCTCTCCGATCCACAATATATCATTCAGAGAGAGCTGATGAATTATGGATAGGCTTGAAGGAACGATTTCTAGTTGGCACCGGCCCACGAATATATGAATTAAAAGCAGCTTTGGCAAATTGTAAGCAAGGCGGTGATTCAGTACACGTGTATTTTTCACGTCTAAAAAAGGTATGGGACGAACTAGAAAACTATACTCAACTTCCGCTCAGCACAGACACAGATCTATTGAATTTTATTATAAAAGAAAGAGAAAACGAGAAGGTTTTCCAATTTTTAATGGGATTGAATAGTGCAATTTATGGCACTGTTCGTTCCCATATGATCCAACAAGAACCTATACCCAAATTACGTACCGTTCTTGCTCAAATCTGTAAAGAAGAACAACACAAAAATTCGACACGGAAAGAAGATTATTCTGGAGTTGGCGCTGCCTTCGCCGCCGCCGGAGCCGCCGGAGACGCCGCCGGAGTTGCCGCCGGAGTTGCCGCCACCGCCAGAACGGAAAAAAATTCTGGAGTTTTTTCTTCATCTTTCTGCTCCCATTGCAGACGCGCCGGCCACGACGTCACTGGCTGCTTCAAACTTATTGGCTATCCGGATTGGTGGCCTCGGACTTCTCCAAAACCAGGCGGCCGCGGCTCCTCACCGACGACCCAAAATTCCTGGCGCGGAGGCAGATCCGGGACAGGGCACGGCGGCAGACAGCCACCGGCGATGGCTAGACCGCGAGATGGAGGAAGGACGGCCGAGGCGTGGGCCTATTCTGCAACAACCGCCGCAGCTCCAGAAAACTCCGTTCGCCGGCGCGCTAGAGAAGACGATGAAGGAGGGCCGATCTACAGTACAGGGCCGGGCTTCGGGCCAAATTCCAGCAGAAGCGGGCCGGGCCGGGCTGGCCGGGCCCGGGCCCCTTACCAGCGTTGACCGTTGACCAGTGGTCAACCCTGTTGACTGCCCTCCAAAACTCAAATAATATGCAATCTGAAAAGCTATCTGGTATGGAAAATTTTTGGATTTTAGATTCAGGGTGTTCTAACCATATGACGGGTAGGAAAATTTTTTTAAAAAATTTACATCCTCTGCTCTCTCACCCTCTTCGGATCTCTCAGGTACGTCCCTTTATCCTATCACAAAATTTGTGGACTATAGTAAATTTTCTGATACACACAAGCAATTTTTAGCATCTGTAGCAACAGAATCCGAGCCTACCTCTTACTCTGAGGCAGTCTCTAATCCTCTCTGGCGCACTGCTATGCGTCAAGAGATTGATACTCTTGAACAAAATGGTACATGGATTTTAACCTCCTTACCTCCTGGAAAACGTGCACTGGGGAGTAAATGGGTCTACCGGATAAAGTACAAAGCCGATGGCACCATCGAGCGATATAAAGCCCGCTTGGTAATTTTGGGAAATACACAAATGGCAGGTATTGATTTCACAGACACCTTTGCTCCCGTTGCTAAAATGGTCACCGTTCGTACTCTCCTTTCCGTTGCCGCTGATCGCAACTGGCCGATCCATCAAATGGATGTTCACAACGCCTTTTTGCATGGAGATTTACAAGAAGAGGTATATATGCGACCACCTCCAGGATTTCGTCCCTATTACAAAGGCCAAGTCTGTCGTTTAAAGAAGTCTTTATATGGTCTTCGCCAAGCCCCTCGATGTTGGTTTTCCAAACTCACCACCGCTCTCCGTAGGTATGGTTTTTCTCAGTCTTATGCAGATTACTCTCTTTTCACATATTCTCGAGGGAATATTTATCTATGTGTTCTTATTTATGTGGATGATTTACTCATTATTGGAAATTCCCTATCCACACTCGAAAAATTCAAAGCTTCATTACACAAGTGCTTTCACATGAAGGATTTGGGCTCGCTCAAATGTTTTTTGGGCATAGAAATTGCGAGAAACTCTACGGGATTATTTTTATCCCAACGAAAATACACATTGGAAATTCTCTCTGAAATGGGTTTATTAGGTGTCAAGCCAGCATCTACTCCTGTGGAACCTAATCATCAGCTGGCAAAAGCATCTGGATCATTGTTTGACAACCCAGATCGCTACCGCAGACTATAGGCAAGCTAATATATCTCACACTCACTCGGCCCGAACTTGCATATGCTGTACATACTCTTGCTCAATTTATGCACGCCCCTCGTCATGCTCATTGGGATGCTGATATCCGAGTTGTCCGTTATCTGAAAGGGAGTCCTGGACGTGTCATTTTTCTTTCTTCTAACTCTCCTCTTTCGTTAACTGCATATTGTGACTCCGATTGGGCCACCTGCCCGATAACTCGCCGCTCTCTCACTGGTTATTTTATCTCTCTTGGTGGGTCCCCTATTTCTTGGAAGACAAAGAAACAACATACTGTTTCTCGTTCTTCTGCTGAAGCTGAATATCGCTCTATGGCTATGACTTTATGTGAACTTAAATGGTTATCTATTCTTCTGCGCGATCTTCATGTTCCTGTAACTCGCCCCATTCTATTACATTGTGATAACCAAAGTCGCTCTCCATATTGCTGAAAATCCTGTTTTCCATGAACGCACTAAACACATTGAAATAGATTGTCATTTTGTTCGTGATGCTTTTCAAGACGGTTTTATCTATCCTGCTTATATTCGAAGTGAGGCGCAACCTGCCGATATTCTTACTAAAGCACTTCATCCGACACATTTTCATCGATTAACTTCCAAGTTGGGCATTTCTGATCTTCATGCTCCAACTTGAGGGGGAGTGTTAGACATATATTCACAATAGGATTCCTATTAATCATAAACTATGTATAAGTTGTGTTTCCTAGTTCTATTTAGCTAGGACTTCTACTTCTAATGTGTTTCCTAGTTCTAATCTGCTTAGGATTTGTCACTTGGATAAATCTATAAATTGTACACTATTCTCACATTAATGAGACAGAAAACATAAGATTGTTTTCCCCACTGGAAACTTACATGGTATCAGAGCCAGAGCTAGGTTTAAAAGAGAAGAAGAAAAAGAAAAAAAATATTTCTCATCTATGACTTTATTCTCTCTTCATTCAGCTTGAACAATTCTTTTCGTTCAGTTTGGACAAGTTTTTTTTTAGGTTTCTAATATTTCTTCTAATTTGCTTCAATAAAAATTTAGGAGATTATATTTTTTTTTATAAATCATATTCAAGTCAGGTAGCTTCATCGACAAATATTTGAAGCACCTAGATTTAGAAATTGAAATTGGACATTGATGGTTGCTTTCTCGAAAAAAAAAAAACTCTAAAGCGACATCAAAAGAATTTTCGATGATGGATTACGGAAGCACTGCGACTGATGAAAGAAAACCACAACGACTGTGACTAATGGAAGAAGATCACAACGACTGCGACTGATGGAAGAACCACAGCGACAGCGATTGATGACAAAAAAACCACAGCGACAGCGATTGATGACAAAAACGATAGCGACAACGAGTGATGGTAAAGACAACAGCGACAGATGGTGGACGACTACCAGACGTGCAATTTGCACGTTATGAAAAAAAATTGAAACTTATGGCAAGTTGGACATGCAATTTTGCACGTTCCAACTTGAGGGAGGGTGTTAGAGATATCATATCAGTATGTGATTCTCCTAGATTATCTCTTATTCTATAAGAAATTACTTTGTTAGAATCCTATATTGATTATAATTAGGATACTTTGTATTATAATATTATTATAGCAGTATTCCATATTAGTAGTTGGTTAGAATCCTATATTGATTAGAATTAGGATATACTTTGTAGCCTATAAATAGTAGACATAATGAATAAGAAAGACAACCAATTGAAGCATTCAATATTATTCTTCTTCGTGCCCTAAATTTCTTAACAAAGTGTTATTACCATTAAACGAAATTTGAATAGGATTTAGTGTAAAATTATCTATATACTTGAGATAGTAAAAGTAAAATATGTGACAAAAGTGTTATTACCACTAAACGAAATTTGAGAAGGATTTAGTAAAAATTTATCTAGAAGATTCTTGAGATAATTTGTTGAAATAACTACATGATAAAAGTGCTATTACCACTAAACCAAAATTTGAAGAGGATTTAATATAAAACATTTAGATTCTTGAGATAGTTTGTAAAGTAAAATAGACCACAAAAATGTTATTACCCCTAAATAAAATTTAGGGATAATTTAGGGTGAACTTATCTAAATTCTTTAGATAATTTCTTAAAGTAAAATACACAATAAAAAGTGTTTTTTTTAAAGGAAAAATGTAATTCATGAAGAAGCAAATTTGTCAGTGAATGTGGCTAAAGTTACAAATTCAAGAGCATCAACCAACCAGATTATAAAGTTTTTTTTTAAACAAAATAAGATTATATCACAAGCATATTGAGCAATTAAATGAGAGGATAAACGAAATTTGGAAGGGGTTCAGTGTAAAGCCATATATATATATATATATATATATATATATATATATATGAGAGGGAGAGAGAGAGAGAGAGTGAGTCTACAAATCCATCAAAGTGCCTTTAAACAGAGACCAAACAGAAAATTACTGCTAAAGTTAGTTACATTAATTAATGACCCAAAAAGGGAAAGAAGAAACCTAACATTCCATGCTTGGGATTTAAACCCTGCTTATTGGTCGAAACTGATTAAACATGATTCCCTCTCTCATTTTCTTGATAAATTCATCGCACTTTTTGTTCAATTCATCTAAACTCATCATTTCATGTTGCTCTTCTTCTTCTTCTTCTTGATCTTCATCCTTTAAATCCTCTTCTTTAACTACAATCCTACCTTGTGTTTCCTCTTTCTCTGCTTCACCTCCTCTTTCAGGGATTTTTTTTCCAATTTCCATTGCTTCCTTGATGGCTTCTTCTTTAGTAACTTGTGTTGTTTTCTTTCTTGAATCCGAGACTTCATAACTCGAATTATTAATCGCTGGCTTTCTTACAAATCCAGAGTTCTTAAGGATAACAACAAGAATCCCATTGAAAAGAAGGAAAATATAGTTTCTTTCAGAGTTGTAATGAAACAATTTGATTGAAAATATAGACATATAATGGTCAAAATAGCTTATCGTTGAAGTAAGCAATGAATATTGGGAGAGAATAAGTACTGAAAACACACAGATTGAGAGTAGAATTTGAATGGTTTTCTTCAAGAAATGGAATTGGCTTAGTTTTTTGCAATTTTGAATATTGCTGCTACAATCCTTGTAGTCATCCATGAGTTTTTCTTTATTTCTTTTTTTTTTTTTTTTTTAAATTTTGAATGGTAGAACTATGAGAAAATTAGGAGACAAAATGGTAGAGAATTCTGGCTTTTATAATTCTATAGAGATGTTTGTTTTGAGCTTATATAGACATGGAATCCATTAAGTAACCAAGGGTTCAAATTATTGAATTTACGAATTTGCCCTCCCGTTTGTAGTTGAGATATATAGTTTCATCCAGGGTTGGGTCTGGAATTGGATTGATCACATATCCAACCACCATGTCCAGATCTATTATGTGAAAGACCACAAGTTGACTTGGAATTCTAGCTAGACTTGGTCTAGAAGACTCGCTAGTTTTTTATCTTATTATTATTTATTTATTTTTGAAAGGGAAGACTTGCTAGTTAGAACATAGAAGCATACCATTCGGAGACGGAGCTTAAACCCAAAAGAAAATTTTTTCTTCTACTATATATATATATATAATATGTAAAATTTATCATTTATAATTATATTTAAAATATAGTTTATGCTTGCAAAAAAAAGTTTATAATTATAGTATTACATAACTAAAATTTATAACTATATAGTGTTAAAATATGATATTTATATGTATTAACTTTTTTTCTAAATGATTTTTCTAGGGAAAAGGATGTTATATTTTATTAAAATTCAGGAAACAACATAAGATAAATTGGGATATTATTTTTACTCCATTCCATGACATGATCAAATGATAAAGTTGCCTTGGCAAGGTGTTGAGTCGACAATTACTTGACCTATATGCTTGAGAAAATGTAACAAAAGAAGTGTATATATACTATTATTGGAGAAAGTCTACTGACAGCAATAAGAGCATCATTTTCAATTTTCATCTGTCTAGTAAGGGTGGAGCCAACAATTCGATCGATAATTTAAATAAAGAGATTTTTGTTATGAAGGAGATTTGAACTTGAGAGTTTCTAATTGTAGTGCTACTTTCTTACTAGTTGCGTTGCTAAAGTTGTTATGACACACTTGTGCAATAATACATATGTATTATATTTGAAATTAAAAAAAATAAATTGTCAAAATAAAATTGCCAACTGATTTACCATTTGGTTGGTAATTGGTCGGTAACTACAAAAAGTTACTGACAGATTTCTATTGGTCAGTAGAATCAATCGGAAAAATAGCTTTAGTAGAGTGCACCATGAGGAGAAGGTATATTGCCGGTTAAAACATAAGAATTGTTTTGAGAATTTTAGAGCTTGTATGGAAATCTAGTTCCCATTCGAGGGGTTACTTTTATGGCGAAGCTTATTTCTGGCAGGGGCGAAACTAGGGGTGGCTCGAGCCCCTCCGAAAAATTTTAAAAACTTTAGAAATTAGGAGTTTTTCACATTCAAGCCCCCAAGAATTTTTTTTTCAATAGTCCCAAAATTTTGGTTGCTGACTTTTCAATTAAAAAAAAACCTTTAAACACTGTCTTTTACGCGACAACAGAAGAAAACAGAGAAATCCTCCCTCCCTTTCTTGACTCTCTGTCTACCTCCTCCTTCTCCCTCCTCCCTCTCGACTCTCTCGGTCTCGCCCCTTCCTTCCTCTTCTCGGCAGTCTGCGGCGACCAGCAGCGCACGGCGGGACAAACAGACAGGCGTCGACGACGGTGATGACTGCTCTGCTCCTTCTTGCTAATGTTGTTCTTCAAATCTGAAGAAAAAGTAAGTTTTTTAATTAATCTATGCTGAAACATTTTTTATTTTAAAGACTATTTTATAATATTTCTTGCTGGCTGCTGCTGTTGTGCTGTTCTTCAAAAAATTTCTAGGGTTTTTTTGGTAAAAATATGATTATTATATAATTTATGTTCTAATTAATTATTATGTCATAAGTGAAATGTGTTGAATTTAATAATTATGTCATCTTGCAGCGGTTTCAGAATATGTAAACTCGAAGAATAAAATTGACATCTTAATCATAAAACTCTATTTTAGATCATTTTTCAATAGTGATTTCTTTTTCATTGTGAAAGTATTTGTATGAATGTTATTTGTTTTTATATTAATTTTCTAATCGTTCTGAATTAATTGCAGCTCATATTGAATTTCGTCTTCTGATCGTGCTCTTCGATTATCTCAAGATTTTGATCAAGATTCTCAATTTTGATAGAGGTATTTATCCCGTAAGTGATATGTGATCAATCTCATTGGTAATGAGCGATTACCTATTTTTTGCTATTTTATTTGTAAATGTAGAATTGTAATGCTTATCCCGTGAGTGATGGATAATCATTCCTAGTGAGTGATGAGTCATCGCTCCTCATTGGTAATGGGCGATGACCTATTTTTTTGCTATTTTATTTGTAAATTTGGAATTATTTGAATAGTTTTGTACTTCGAATGCATCTATTTTATAGACGAATTTCTAGAAATTTTTTTATTGTTTTCCACCCTCCAACATTTTTGTCCTGGTTTCGCCTCTGGTATGCTTAAATCATCTATGCCTAGGTTGCAAAGATAGAAACTTCATTATATTCAAACTATAGGAGGATCGAATGTATAAGGTCTTTGAAGCTTAAAGTAGTGATATAAGTCCATTTCTTGTAAAGCAATGCATAAGGTCTTTGAAGCTTAAAGTAGTTGATTCCATACTTTTCTTGTAAAAGTACAATCTAGAAGAGTATGTCCGTCATCTTCAGCATGGAAGCCACGATGATACTTACGGTGCCATCAAATAAACCTTAGCTCTGGAGATTCCTTACTTGTTGGGATAATATTTTGAACAGCTCTTCAAAGGAAAATCTGGATCATGGATTGGGCTAGGAGTTTGTGAATGCAATTCTAAAGCTTAGTTTCTTGGCTCTTGTTTAATTGCTCTTGAGGTGATGCAGTGTGCCTCATGAATTCCAATCGATCCTATATTCTTATTTGATAGTGCAAACTCCATTTGATGTGCAGTGCCAAATACATTTATTCTCGGATCATCCGGGATCAAGAGATGTATGTAGGATAGCCGCATCCTCATTGTGTAAGAAGAGGTTCCTCATTCTATCATCTCTCTAGTAGTATTGATTAAAGTCTATTAGATTTGTTGCATTCCTTTTCGGTCCTCAAGCAAGGAAAAAGGATGAAGAAGTAAACCCACTAGGGGAGTGTACACAACTTATATCATATATCTATATCTCCATCATCTATATAAAGAAGGTGATAATTACCTCATTTTATGCAATCTGCTCCAAAAAAAAAAGAAAAATAAATAAATAACTCGTTTGCTTACATTCCTAATTATGTTCTTTTCTTTACTTCCAACCCCCATTGCACATAAATAAAAATAAAGTTTGATCTTATCGTGGATAAAAATGGTTCAAGATATGCATCCACACAAATCCATTATACCACTACATGATAGGTAAAGAGTAGATCTTGTAATTTAGACGAGGGTTTGAATTTTAAATATCTAACTAATCAATAAGAAATTTTAACTAATTAAAAAAAAAAAAATCAAACTCTAATAAGAAGTGATTGAATTTTAGAGGATGTAGAGTTTCTCTCACCTTCTGCAATATAGAAAAAAATTTCTTCATTTATCTCAACTTATGATCATGAATAAGATAAAATAGAATCAAATCAATTACATACCAATACAAAAAATGAGCAACATAGAATCGAAATTAAACTCCTATAGATCATACTTATATCATATATGTATATCTCCATCATCTATATAAAAGGATGTCACCTACCTCCCAAAAAAGAGAATAGAATGACTTGTTTGTTGATATTCGTGTTGTTCCTTTATTTAATTCCAATCCCCCATTGCATACAAATACAAATACAAATAAAGCATGACCTTATCGTGACCAAAGATGGTTCTGAATACGGACCATATGAATCCATTATGGCACTAAAGGATAGAGAAGGAGTAGTTTTGATAATTTAGATGATGGTTTGAATTTTAAATTCACTAATTAAATGAGTTATAAGTGGAGTAAGTAGTAAATATCTAACTAAACAATAAGAATTTATAATTAATTAAGAAAAATGAAAAGTCTAATAAGAAATGATGAAATTTAAGAGAATGCAGTGTTTCTCCTTCTGCTATATATAAATATATATATATATATATATATGAATTTTGAGGGAAGAGCATCCATAGCTATTAATATAGTAGGGATAGACCAACAAAAGTTTCAAAAGAAATTGGTCAGAAAAAAATAAAACACATATAGAAAAATGGTGGGAAGAACCTTTAATTAGGAAGAGGAAGAAAAGAAACCACATGCAATTTTTGAAGAAACTGTCTATACTGGATAATTCCTGAAGAAAGAATCCCTCTAATACTAATTAAACTCTAATACTATATTAATGGAGAGAATGCTAGAATTGAAAAATTAAAAACTAAAAGAAACATATGTAGGTTATTAAAGAAAAAATACCTCTGTTAGTGGAAAACTCGGAAGAAAAAATACCTTTCATGATTGAAAAAAACTAAACGAAAATATATAGCTCTTGTGTCTGGAAAAGAAAAATTGAAAGAACAGTGTGTGTGGTAACAAGTTAAGCAGTTGATAATTTATTGGATGTTTAATTTGACTTATATTTGGATTGAATTTATATTACTCAGCTATTTGAGATTTAGTGGATTATGTTAGTGGAGTTAATGGTGTAATCTATTATATAAAAAATAGTTTTAGGAATGGAAGATACAGAAGGGGGAAAAGTTTTTCTCCCTTTCTTTCCGTAACATATATACTAGCCTAAAGACCTTTATAATGCACGAGAAAGACTTTGTTAGAAAAAAGATAAAAATTTATTATCATTTATTAAAAAATGCAACCTATGTAAACAAAAAAGAAAAGAAAAAAGAATATCAAAGAAAATAAGTATAAGAATAAATGAAAAAAATGAATATTAAAGAAAAAAAGTATAATTATTCATAGTACTTTTCCGGTCCTATTATTTCTCAACTTGTGACCCACCTCCGCCCCTCTTAAAAAATAAAAACCTCTTCTCCCTACCCCCTACATGCTCTCTTTTACTACCCTAACCCTCCTTTCTCATGACATGCCCTCGTCCCCTAACTCCTCACCTCTCTCTCTCTCTCTCTCCCTCTCCCTACCCCCCCTTCCCCCATCCTTCCAAAAAAAAAAAAAGACCAGACTTCCCATAAAGATTCATATGGTCCCATAAGGATTCATAATACTTCCCTGCTCCTACTCATAGAAATTAAATAAAAATATGAAGCTAATCTATATGACCCACCCCTCCCAAAATAGAGAAAAAATTAAAACCCCTATTACCCCCCACCCCTGTACCTCTCTTTCCCTACCCCTAAAAGTTAAACAAAAATATGTATCCCTTCCTTCTCCTACCCCCCAAAAAAACTACGCTTCCCATCCCCCCCCCCTCCCCTCTCCATCCCCCCCCAAAAAAAAAGAGAAAAAAGAAATAAACTCTTCTCCCAAACACCTACTTCTCCTCTCTTATCCTCATAAATTAAAAAAAAAAAAAAAAGGTAAGTAATATCCCTAATTTCCAATGTTACATCCTCTTCCCCCCTCCCCCGACCATTCCCCACCTACAAAATATTTCCCCTACATTTAATGAAAAACAATTGATATTATACCTTTTTATAATTTTTATAAATGATCTCCAATATTAATCCTCTCAAAAAGGTCCTCTAATTAAAGATGAGGTGATTTTGTAGTCTCCAATATTAATCCTCTCAAAAAGGTCCTCTAATTAGAGATGAGGTGATTTTGTAGTATTAATATGTTACATAAAGTGCCCCTCCTATCATGCATCTAGACTATCTTTCTAAGAAAAGTTCACAAATAATTCCTTAAGTCTTTCTTTGAAAAGAAAAAGTTGATTTTTTCTTTTTTTATAAAAATAAAAGTTGATTCTTGAGTGTAATATATGGTATTTCATATAAAAATATTCTTCATCTTTTCATTAGCTATTAATGAAAGCTAATAAAAAATACAAAAAAAAAAAAAATATTTACCACAAAAAAAGACAATGTAGTATCACATCAAATTTATCTTTAGTAAGGAGGTCGAAACAATTCTATAATTAGTGATTAAGGGAATAAAAAAAGATCTATTACAAAAGTATAAATACTTGTACTTGAATTTCCACCCACCAAGACATTATGAGGTAGCCTTCCCTTTGCTTAAGAAAGCATTCTGAGTGGTGCCTGTGTTGGCCAAAGCCTGGGATGCAGAAGCATTAAATGTCGGGGTATCTTCTATAAGGTGATGCAACCGCAAGTATTCATCCCAAAGTCCAGTTGCCTGCAAAACTATTCGCGACAGGACTGAAGGTCTCTGTTGAAAAATCATATTATTCCTGTTGTTCCAAATACACCATAAGATGTAGGCAAAACGAGAACTGTTATGGGCCGACCAGTCTACCATAAGATGGGAGAGTGACATAGCCCTAAAAAACTCCCACCAGATATGAGAAGTGCGAACTCAACCAAGTTTCTACCGCTACCCAACACTAAAAAAAGACATGCATAGAATTCTCCACATGCTCTGAACATATAAGACAACAACATTGAATAAACGGGATCCTCCTTGAGAGATTTTTACGCGTTAGGAGGATATTATTGTATATTCGCCATAGAAAAATGCTTATTTTTGGAGCAGTTCACAGCCCCCGTAAGCTAGTCTAAAAACTCGCAAACTACTGACATAGAAGAACAATCCCCACTAGTGGGCTTAGTCTTAGACTGAAGAACAATCCTATATGCAAGCGTATATTAAGCTGCCCTGACTTGTTGTAAGCCTAAATTTGTTTATCCCGAGGCCAATCATCGCATAAAGACACCTTGAGTATCTCTTCTGCTTCTTAAGGATTAAAGTACTGCTAAATAAGATCCTGATTCAAAGCGGTCCTCTCAAAATCGACTAGCCCAGAGATTTTTAAGATACCGTTAAATGAACTGGAGAGAAGAGCTTAAAAGTATGTGGCATGGTGTGTTAGTATATGCCCTAAGACCAATTGACTCACATTTGTGATTTATGAAGCATGTATTTTTTGAATTGTATTTTATACTCTTAGTCATCAAGTATGTGACTTGATCGTAAAACCCTTATAGCTAATAAAATACTATTCTTATTTGTCCCTAGTTTATTACATCTTGTAAACTAGTGTGAAGTTGATTGATGGTCAAGTTTTATTGATCATGAATATGAGATATAAAATCAATTCATAAATACATATTGAGAACATTATATTGGACATGACCCAAAGTGAAGAAGAAATATTGCATGGGTTTAAGTTATAAGTATTTCTTCTCAGTTTTATATTTTGTGTCCTTTGACCTAATTTTTCTTGCATGAGGAGAAAATATATTTTGACATAGTCAAACATCACTTTTAATTAGGTGATCATTATGACTATTGGTTGGCTTATTTTCTCGTCATGGCTTGAATATTGGAGATAATGAAAGGGATTTGTTCCTCTCTTTTTAGAGAGAGATATCCATGGGCCCCTTGATAAGGAAGACTGGAAAATATGCATGGCCATGCTCAAATAAGTATTAATAAGGTGTTATTAATATTATTTGTTGGAATAGTCTGCCTGGTGATCAAGTAAATAGTTAATTAAGTTTTATAAGCATGACTTGGTCCATGCCTTATACTTAATTAGGACATCGTGTGACAAAAGGACTAAGTATTAAATCTGATGCTAGGTTATTGTTACATTTACTTAACTTGGGTAAGCATAATGTCTTGCTAGAGGCCGCTTATGTTTTGTGAATAAATGTCTAGGACATTTTTTATTCACTGCCAACGTTAAGTGAACCTACAGGGTCACACGCATAGACGATCTTGTGAGCATAATGTCCACGTTCAATGAATTTAGATTGTGTCCAGATTCGTTGAACGTATACGAAAGGAGAATCAGATTCCATATTGTATTTTCTGGTAAGTTAATAAGTAATTAATTTTCTTTAATCGGATAAATGAAATTAATTACTTAATATTACTCATCCAACCGTTGGATGATTATGAGAATAGACGGATGAGATTAAACTGTCATTAGATGACAGTTAGGGTTTTGATATTGACAGCTATAAAAGGTTATGTTAACCTTTTCTTGGTGGCGGTCCTTTATCTGATTAAAGAAAAACAAAACCCTAAACCCTAGAACGACGATATAGTATCTAGCCTCTTCTCTCCGAAATACGACCGATTACCAGATAGACAGGATCAGTTCTGAACACAGTTTTCAGAACACAGAAGGGGCTAGCATCTTGATCGCTTGCAGAGGAGTTCGTCGCGTGGATACCAGTAGAGGGCAAAGCGTACAAAGCAGCGCCTCCACAACGAACAATCAAAACATTGAAGTAATTTCTATCTAATCGGTTTTTCCAGTATGTGCAGATCCTGTTGGTGGATTTCCGTAGTTTTATTTTATTTTTGTTTTTGCCTATGGATTCTAACATGGTGAGCCACTTATCCTCCCATATCCTAACAGTGAGCCCGTTTCCAAACCTCCATTGAATCCCTGCAAAATGTGAGGCCGAGCAGCAAGGATGCTTCTCCATACATAGAAAGGACGATGGCCAAAAACAGCTGATGAAAAGCTATCAAAGGGGAAACATTTTGCCTGCATGAATCTAGAGAACAAATTGAAGGGATTTTTGATAATTCTCCAATCTTGCTTATAGTGTAATGCCAATTTGAAGGATTCCAAGTTCCAAAAGCCTAATCCCCTCTTACTCTGCGACTGGCACAGATTATTCCATGCTTTTCAACAAATTTTCTTATGCTTATTATCATCCTCTACCAGGAGTTGCGAATAAGGCCAGTGATAGATAGGTGATAGAGGGTAAGAGAAGAACGACTAACATGGCGTATGTAGGGATAGCCTAAACAATTAATACCTCTTTCACGGCTTGAGACAATGTCTTCTCTTTCCAACTGGTCAATTTCTTCCATACTCGATCATGAAGGTAGCTAAAGATCGACCGGTCATGAAAAAAAGGTCCAGATACTTATTACTTCCTCGTCATTTCGGGATTTTGAGTAAAGAGCAAATATCATGTCGTAGGACATCCTAGGCCCTTTGCTAAAAATAGGTTGGACTTATCATAGTTGATAGTTTGTCCAGAGTAGTCCTCGTAAATTTTAAAAATTTCCCTCAATTTCGCTGCCTCAGAAATGTTTGCTCGTGCAAATAATAATGAATCTTTCACAAAGAGGAGATGGGATATAGTAGTCCCCCCCCCTCCCCCCCACCACCAAAGTCAAACCCCTTGACAGCCCCTGACTCCTTGCTACACGCAAGAGAGCCTAGAACCTTTTAGAACACAAGATAAAGAGATAGTGGATCGCCCTGCTTGATATCTCGAGAATGAGTGAATGTTCGAGTCAAAATACTATTAAGAAGAATAGAGTAAGAGACTTTTATGATATAGCCCGTAATGAGGCACATGAAATGACTTGGGAAGCTCATTTTCTGTATTAGAATTTCTAGAATTACCATTTGGTCCAATCAAAAGCCTTACTCATGTCTAGTTTTAAGGAATATGAGGTGTTGTTTTCAAAGTGCTGCCATTAATGCTATGGAAAACTTCAAATGATATAATAGCATTATTATTAATCAGTCTACCTGGAAGGAATACACTTTGGGCTTCGTCAATGACTGAATTCATTACCTTTTGCTGACGGTTTGCCAAAACCTTAGAAACAATCTTGTACAACACATTGCAGAGACTGATGGGCCTTTAATGAGCCATCACCATCGGATTTTTTATTTTTGGGACGAGCGATATGTGAGTATGGTTGATTGCCGATAGATCCAAACCATCATTGAGAACTTTCAAGACAAAGAGCACGACGTCATCTCCTACAATATGCCAATGCTTTTGAAAGAAGCAAGCATGCATGCCATCCGGACTTGACGCCTTCTGCTGATGCATGTGCTTAAAAGCATTGAGAACTTCTGCCAAGAAAAAGGCACACTCATGGATTGTATGTCATTGTTGGTGAGTGTCCAGTAATAAGAACATCATCTATAGAAGTAAGCTGCACTTCAGACTGAAAAATCTGCAAAAAATAATTTACTACAATATTCTCAATTTCAAGTTCATCCTCAACTTGCGCCCTGTTTTACCATTTATAGACTATCTTTTTATATATAATCTTATATTTCATAATAATTTATTATTCACATTTAGTTTATTAGTTAAAGGAAACCAATCATCAAATCAGATTTTGACACTTAGTACGATAATGAGCCATTTTTCCTACTTATGTCTAGGTAGCACCATATATGCTTCTTCCTAATAATTTATTACTTATATTTTATTTATTTTTATTAATTTACGAAAACTTAACAATCAAATTAGATTTTTTTTTCCTGGATAAGAAATTGCATTAAAATAAAAAGAAATAAATTACACTAATGGGTAGGACACAGGATCCTTGCTACCCACGGTAATAGAAAATAAACCCAAGTCTAATAACCCCAACTAGGTATAATACAGTAAACAAATACATTCTAACCCTTCTTTTTGCATCTTCCAACAATACCTCAACACCATCAGCAGTTGGTATAGAACAAACCCAATTCGAACAACTCGATCCGTAATAAGTGACCATCCTAAAGACTCTGGGCAAATCAGTTTTCTTGAAGATAGTTTGAGATAGAGATGAATAGTTGAAGAGGGGTCCAGATCTGCTCTGGGTTGAAAGGAATATTCTCAAAAGAAAAGAACCAAACTTTGATTTGAAGAAATCAGAAAGGAATCATGCCAATAGGTTGTAGATCTGGCCAAAAACTCCTAAGAGAAAAACTAAGTTGATTTGTGGACAAAATATGACTTGGAAAAACAAAAGAAATAGGAAAGGGAAAGTTTTCTAACAAAGATAGAAACTTCGGTGGAAACCAGAGGCCATCTTGGCTGGAAGGGACGAATAGAGAAAGAGAGTGGGAATGGCCTATCGCGGGGTAAGGGAGAGATAAGAGTGAGCGAGAGGAAGTCAAGTTTCGTAAGGGAATTTTGATTTCGACACTTAGTAAGACACTTAGTTATTATTCCTAATAATATTTAAGTGACACTATAATATGCTTCTTCCCCAACTTTAATATATATTTATAAAACTTTGTACATCTATGTCCTCTATTGAGCAAAGTTTATATTTTTGAAGGAGGAAATTAAAAATTATCTACGGATAAATAGTAATATGAGAAGGTAGGGACCAAATTGAAACAATAAAAACTTTTCCAAATTAAATAACTATCCAAGTAGAGCAGTCACACCCAATGATTTATCTCCGAGCCAATGTGTAGATGAAGCACTCCAATCATTAGATATTTTATCCGTTTCTTCGACTCATAAAGAACACTAAAAAATCCGTCCGTCTCTTCTTGTTGGTCTCGTCATTCAACTCTGCATGGCTGGGCAGTTAAACCCCTGTTGTTCTTCCTCTACATCAGCATTTTCGGCCTCAAAATTCCAGCATGAAAGTTCCTGCTTTTCGAATCAATTCATCATTCTACCAAACAAAACCCGTTCCTCCAAATGGGTTTCCAGGATTTGTTCGAGAAACTATCCAAGAAAGCATTTTGAGCTCAAATCCTCAAATGGCTACCCTCTAAATGCTGTTGCTTTCCAAAATGGTATGATATTAATTTTTTTATACTTCAATTTCCTTGTTTGTGTTGTGTTTATGTGGATAGTCACAGTGATCGGTTCTTCATGACAGTGTCCCTTTAAGTTTCTTCCTAGTATTGCATTTTAACATTCTTAAAATTTCCCATTTAACATCTACCGTCTTTTTGGTTGCCTGTTTTTAACCTTGTTTCGTGTCGATTTTGGAATTGAAATTCTTTTCTTGCTCTAGTGGTGAAGTAGAAGCTATGGCGCAATGAAAAGATAAAGACCCCCTTTTAAAAGTTTAGATAACAGGAAATTTGATAATTTAGAAGGAGAAAGCATTTTGTTTGTAGTACTTTATTGATGTATCTACGCTGGCTGTTAGTAGGATCAATGTATCTTGAAACATTGGCTTTGGAAATTGAGCAAAATTCAGTATATGGATTATGCAAAGTACCAGAAAACAGAACTTTCTGGGAAAGAAGACTTCCTTACTCATAAGGAATCACAAATCCAGTGATTTTGTTTTCTGAAATAGATTATTATTTGTTAATACCTCCACCCAAAAAATTATTCTCCTTGTGAGTAGGCAAAGAAGTCTACCACAAGAAAGCATTGTTTTGGTAGATGGATGAATTTGGAACCACTTATGTACTTTCTCCCGAATGTTTGAAGTTTGCACATCTCCTGTTGTTCCGCCAATCTTTAGTTATTTATTGGCATTTTTGTATCCTTATTTGATAAAACTTCAGAACATACTTCTCATACTGTGATGGATACTGATATTTTGATTGTTGATGATCCAACAACTCCATTTACTGGAATATGGCCTTCGGAAGGTTCAATGGGAAAGCCTCTTGAAGAACAAGTTCCTTCCTCAGGTTCTGGAGAAGCAGAAGCTACACTCAGTATTACAGTTGTTGGAGCTTCAGGGGACCTTGCCAAAAAGAAGATATTTCCAGCATTGTTTGCTCTTTTTTATGAAGATTTTCTACCTGAGGTTTTATTTATGCTATTTCTTTCTTTCTTAGATTTGCATTGAATTGGTTACTGTTTGGAATTTGGAAGAATGTATTAATGATGTCCTCTTTGGTGATGGATTCTTCTAAAACTGTTGCTGAGTGTTTCTATTTTTGAACTCCAAATTTTCAGAATTTTATAGTTTTTGGTTATGCTCGAACTAGAATGAATGATGTGGAGCTGAGAAACATTATCAGCCAAACCTTGACTTGCAGAATTGACAAGAGGTGCTCGTTAGTGTTGACCTTCTTTTAAATGGTATATACTTTGATTTTTTTTAATATTTTAAATATATTTCATGAATTTCCAGAGAGAATTGTGCTGATAAAATGGAACAATTTCTTAAGAGATGTTATTACCACTCGGGTCAATATAATTCTGAGGAGCACTTTGCTGAACTAGACTGCAAGCTCAAAGAAAAAGAGGTATTTATTTTCTTCCAATTGCAATTCGTTCTTTGTATAATATTTCCATACACAATGTTTCACCAGTCAAGGAAGAACTTTCAAAGGGCATCACTTGATGACTTGCGTGAGTGTGTATAATTTATATCTCAGCGAGCTTCTGTTGCGGAGCAAAATGCTTAATTAATAATTATGTGTCGTTGTTGGAATGAGGAAGTTCACTAGTAAGGAATTTACCTAGCCTGAATTATTTCTTTCGGTTTCTCTCTTTTTCCCGTGCTAGGAAAATTCAAGTGGCTAAAGTTGAAGCAGCTACTGTCGGTGCGTGCTTTTTGGATCCATATCAGCCTTTACTCTGTTTCCTTAATCAGAAATAGTGATCGGCCCTTGATCTGGATTCTGTTCTCCGAGAAACTAAAACAACAAACTGAGAACCCTTCATTATAACTTGAAAATCATGTCACTGAAACCTCTTAGCAGATCGGAAAATAATGAAATTTGTTTGTTTTCTCCTCATTCATTTTTCCTTTTTAAATTGCTTTTCTGTTTCCTCATACATGATATTTATTCATTCCTATTATTCTTTTCCACTTATGGGATTGTGCTTTGCCAGGATCAACAGTTTCAAGATAAGGAAATGTTAATTTGAATGGCTTTAAATCCATTCCCTGTACCTCAAAAGAGTAACGGTTTTGAAACTCCAGGATCGTCCTCTAAAGCTAATAGGTCAGGAGGATTTTAGGAAAATGAAATGACTGAATATTGTGAAATTGATGGTTTTACTTGAGTGGGGGCTAATAATGATGTTAAAATGCCGTCACAGACTTGATATGTATTAAAAACATTTCGCTATATGAAGAGGAGCTGCAATATACTGAAGTGCATCTCTCTTTTCAACTTATCAACTGAAGTATAATTCTATTACATTTTTTTAAAAAGTTTTGATTTGTAAATGCCTTCAAGTCAGTCAGAATATTCATTCTACTTTAGTTTTCATCTTGATTACTTTGGTGTTGTTCAGTTTTTGTAAAGCAATCTCTCTTAGTCCTCTTGACATGATAGGAGAAGGAGCAGCTTGCTTTCCTTCCAACATCAAACCCGTTAAGATCCCTATCCTACATGGCAATCTCTACTATTGTATCAGTCAATTAACCATGAAATACATGGATAATATGTTGATTTAGCAGCATGGACTAGATTTTGCTCAGGAAAGAACCGAATTATTGGGTAGAAAGGGACCTGAGAATATTATTAAAATCAACAAAGACAAGTACATAGAGTTATAACTCGTCATCAGCTTGGAGCCTAGTCACAAGACTAGTAAGCTCCACAACACTCCTAATGATTCTCTGGGCAATAGAGCTTGCTGATCAAATTGAGCATCCTGCGTGTGTCTAATTCTATTTCTCACGTTCCATATTGAATGGAATCCTTCACGAAAGAATTGATGCCCATACCAGTTACCATTTCAAAAAGTGTGAAATAGTTTGGGGGTATTTCACAACCTTTCATGCATTTCAAGACTAGATAATGATAGTTTGAGAAATGTGTAGGTACAAATTATTAGTGCTCTTGTCAGGGGCTCAATTTTCACCTCTTGCATTCTCTGGTTTCCCCTCCCCCTTCCCCCTGATTTGTTCCCCAAAAAATAAAAAATAGAAATAAAAATAATGCTTATACTTTATTTGATGCATACAGGGTGGTGGCCTCTCAAATAGGTTATTTTACTTATCAATACCGCCAAATATATTTGTGGATGTCGCTAAATGTGCCAGCAGTAAAGCTTCTTCAATTAGTGGATGGACAAGAGTAATTGTTGAAAAGCCTTTCGGTCGTGACTTAGAGTCATCTAGTGAACTCACTAGACATTTAAAGCAATATCTAAGGGAGGACCAAATATTTCGGTATGTTTTGATGAAATTAGTAGCCAAGATCCTAGTATAAATAGATTTTATGGGAGCTTGATTCTGTCCATTGTTATTTTCAGAATTGACCACTACTTGGGAAAGGAGCTCGTTGAGAATCTCTCAGTACTTCGTTTCTCAAATCTTGTTTTCGAGCCTCTTTGGTCAAGGAATTACATACGGAATGTCCAGTTCATTTTCTCCGAGGATTTTGGTACTGAGGGACGTGGAGGGTGAGTTTGATACAAACTCTTATGAGTCAGTAGATAGAAAAATTAATCTTACTGAATTGTAATTTGTATTACTTTGGTTTTGCTCCCAGATACTTTGACAATTATGGGATCATAAGAGATATAATGCAAAATCATCTGCTGCAAATACTAGCATTGTTTGCAATGGAGACGCCAGTTAGCCTGGATGCTGAGGACATCAGGAATGAAAAGGTGTTAAAATTATGGGGAAATGTTTTATTAACAAGAAAGAACTCATCCAGTTTGCGTATCTGTCTTTTTGAAAATTGATTTTCTGTCTGTTATATTCTTGCATGATAATGGACTTAGATTCTCTCAAAATTGTTCTTCCCCTAGTAGAGTCAGCAGACTTCTACAAGAAATTCCAAAATATCATATTAAGAAATCAGAACTTGAGGATTTTGTAATATTTGTACCACTATGGGTTCAGGTAAAAGTTTTGAGGTCAATGAGACCTATACAGCTTGAAGATGTAATCACTGGCCAATATAAGGGCCACAGCAAGGGAGCTAAATCATATCCAGGTTATTTAGATGATCCCACTGTTCCAAAAGGCAGCATTACTCCAACATTTGCTGCTGCCGCTCTTTTTATCAATAATGCTCGCTGGGATGGAGTTCCTTTTCTTATGAAAGCAGGAAAGGCTCTACACACTAAAAGGTAGGATAACAGAAACAACATAATCAAGGTGTCAGTAAAGTCTGTAGTTAATCTTGAATTAGAAGATTACTTACAGCTGAATTACTTCATATTTTCCTAGTTTGCACTCGTGAGTCTCCTTTGATGATTATGCATAGCAGATAGATAGCATGCAATAAAACACAAGAGACCTTTCAAATATGTGTTCTATTCATCTCTTAGATAGTATCTTTTTGTCATTTTGATTCACTATTTCTTTTTCAAAGTTCATTCAAAAATTTAGTACACATGATTAAATATACGATAATCTGCTGCCCATTTTTCAATTTCAGGATATAAGAAATTATTAAAGAATGCTAATTTCATTAAAGTTTAGTTTCACTTAGATGGCTTGGTGCATGCTAATCTTCTCTGCATCATTCTTATTTATGAACTTATATTTTTTTTACATTCTATTAAGAGATTTGACTCACAAGGGATCCTATTGTGGAAATACAGAGCAGAAATCAGAGTTCAGTTCAGACACGTTCCTGGTAATTTATACAAGCGGAACTTTGGAACTGATTTGGACAAGGCCACCAATGAGCTAGTTCTTCGATTGCAACCCGATGAAGCCATTTATTTAAAAATCAACAATAAGGTTCCTGGTCTTGGCATGAGATTGGATCGTAGTGACCTTAATCTTCTCTACAGAGCTAGGTAAGAGATTGATAATAACATTCTGATGGCTAGTTTGAAAAGTTATCATATAAAACTGGTGAGTTTATTAATTAACCACAACGTTTTTCTTTTTCCTGGTCTCCTTTCACCCTTGCTTTTCTTTGAAGCAAACTATTTGTGCATGCAGCATTTTTGTAAATTACACTATCTCTTTGACATTTCTTACTCTCTGTTGCTTCAATGGTGGTCGTATAATGTATTTTCAGACTGAAGCTCGATATTTTAGCTTCTTGGTTTGTTTAGATTTCCTCAGTGAGATTTCACTAAATTAAATGGGGAACTGAGAAGGATATACACTCTAGGATAACTGGTTATGGCAGAAGTACCAACTAACATGTTAGCTTTGCTTTAATCACGAGATCAATTTAGTTGACAGTTTGTTGACTTTTGTGAAGGTATACGGGAGAAATACCAGATGCCTATGAAAGACTCCTCTTGGATGCAATAGAAGGTGAAAGAAGATTGTTCATTAGAAGTGATGAGCTTGATGCTGCATGGGCACTATTTACTCCCTTATTGAAGGAACTGGAAGAGAAGAAGATTGCACCGGAGTTGTACCCTTATGGAAGCAGAGGACCAGTCGGAGCACATTATCTTGCTGCAAAGCACAATGTTCGATGGGGTGATCTTACTGGTGAAGACTAGTTATCAACTTTCCTGCATTAACTCTGTTTCTGAAACCCTCCCTCGGGTGTATTTGTCAGAGAAGTAAAGAATTCAAGTAAGTGTATAGTTATGTGAACTTCTGCTTGCATTGTTTGGTTCTAATATGAATGTTAAGAATAATTGATATGTAAAGTTGATGTTACTGAGAAATAAAGGCTGCTATGGTGTGGTAAACAAAATTGATGCACGCAACTTCTCAGAAACCTTGTCAGTCAATATGCTGTACTGTTTCATTGATTAGATTTTTGGAGCAAGATGTCTTTATCTTACCAGGTTCAGATAGTTCTCTGTTTGTGTCATACAAATTGCTAGCTACAGTAGCTGCAAGCTTCGCAGAAGCAAAAGGGGCTCGACGGTTTTCTATACCGATTGGACAGCTGTCAAAGGCCCTTGAGAGAAGTTGAATCCTTGCAGTTTCATGTTCAATATCTACTGGCCCAAATTTTGTTTTTACTTTCTGTGGTAGCACCATCTGAGGTTTACAAGACTTGATAAACTTAAATTTCTTTGTGGACACTGATCAAACGCCTTGTTATTTGTCTTCTATAATGCATTTATATTTTGAATAAGCCAAGAAAGGAAACTACAATATAGAAAGTGTGTGGGAATTAGCTAGCACTGGAATAGGCATTGCATATATGCTAGCATGTTAAGTTGCCACTTCACTGAAAAGCTTTAAGTTGTTAGAGATGAATATAATCGGTCTATGTTTATGCATCTATCTATTGCTATATCAAAAGTCTCAATGGAGGTCAATAGTGATATTTACATACATTTTTGAATTGCCTAAAACACAAATAATCAAAAGAAACATAGAATATCATTATTTTAAATAAACTAAGTAAATAATTTTAATTTTTCAAATTATATGACGTGTGGATGTGCATGAATGGTGCTAGTATATTTGACCAATTAAGTGAGGGATTTGCCAGATTTCAATCTTCAAGATACTGCAAATGTGTATATCTAAAGATGTTGCTTTTCTTATCCATGTTTACATTGAATAATAAACTAATCTTGCATCAACACCTGTAAGGTCTTCATGGCAGTGATTGGTAGTCCAAGAATCACAGTTGTTTCCTTCTCTTTGCCACTGGAAAGAAATAAAGCCATTTCTTTCTCTGGTAAGGTCACACAGCCAGTTTGTGTGGGCTCTCCCCATCCAAAATCAGTAGTGTTAAATGCAAGTTTAGTCCATGTAGTAACAGTCAAAGTTGCTGTCAAAGAAGGTCTTGCTCTAGTTTCTTCAAAATAGTCTATTCCTGATCTGATATACTCTTCAGTGAGCATTTTGATTGCATTTTGAACATTTTGTATTGCAAAAGACAATGGCTTCTCAATTAGCTCACCTGCAGTGCAGAGACAACAGGTTAGATATATTCCATTGCCAAAATAACCTTTTGGTAATGGTGGATTGAACTTTGATCTTCCATCAACAGCAAATAGAAGTTTTGTTTCTTGATTGTGTTTCATCTTTAATGCCTTGCTTCGTGCACGCCAAATGTGGGCCGTAAGTACCATGAAGGTCGTGCAGTTTTTTATAGATCCATCTTCCGTGGCTTGTTTCTTCAATCTGTTTACTTTTTTAAGATCAAATTTGAATGATTTATACACAATTTGCTCTTTCTGGTAGAGAAGTTTCATGTTTGATATATCTTCAATTTCTTTGAACTCATTGTGAGGAAAATGATACTTTGGAGGTTGTCTTGATGCCAGTATTGATCTATCAAGAAATGGAGCACCCATCTTTAAGGCCATCCCTCTTGTTGTTTCAGCCCATGAGTTTATAAACTCCATAGCAGTTATTCCATCTGCCATGCAGTGGTTTAGTGCCACACCAACTGTAAAACCTCCGCATTTAAACTTTGTCACCTGTAAAAAATTCAGATAATATTCACCCATTTGAATAATTTTCCTTTATAATGTTTTTTTTTCCTGAAATTTATTTTTAATTTAATAAACTATATCAAATTAAAATGGTATAAATGATGTTACAGAAAACTGGTACAAATGATTTGAGCCCATAGATAATTTTTTCAAATTAAAGGGTTAATTAATTTTTCCCTTAAAGATTTGTCCAAACAATTATTTTATTTTTTAATTTTGTATTAATTACAATGCATCTTTATCATTTATATTTCATTACTAAACAATCTCCACCACTATTTTCAATAAAAAAAAAATCAGAAAACAATGATTCCACATTAAAAAATTTAAAATCTTTCTAAAATATCATTTTATGAGTTTATTTCTTATTTATTATCATATATTAACACAAGAATATCCTTTATTATGGTAATTAGACTAATAATAAAAATATTAGTAAAGGTATTATGATCTTAAGTAAAAAAAAATTGGACACGCGAAATGATAATATAGAAAATTTTAAAACTTTTTTGCTACTAAATCTTCAATTTTTGGTAATTTTTTTACTAAAATTAGTAATAAAGATTATTAGTTATAAATATACTAAGGACACTATAAGTAGGGGTGTAAATGGGTCCAGACTTTCAAGGTACTCTCAGATCTAGATCCAAATCCTTATAGTGAGACATGGATCCAGATCCAAATCCTCTGAGTATAAAATTTATGATCCCAAACCCGACCCTTCAGGGTCTCAGGTAGGGTTTGATTATACCCTACCCGTATGACATTTTTTTATTTTTTTCTTGTTAAACAAAATATATGTAAAACAATATATAGTCCTAAAATCAAAGTTATAACATGTTTAACATAATTTCTCAAAATTATGTATTAATAAAAAATATAAAAATAATATAATATATATTATTTTATTATAATGAGTATACGGATGTGGATATTATCATATCCTGCCATCTATACGGGGTACAGGTACGGTTCCGCGAATATAAAATTTTAACATTACTCGCTCTAAACGGGTATAGACTCGTATGGGTACGAATAAAACCCGCTTTGTTTACAGCCCTAACAAGGATAAGAATAAGGATGTATTTGTAATATATATAAAAAAAAATAATAGTTTGGACAAATCTGGAAGTAGAAGAAGTAATTAACCATTAGATTCAAAAAGGGGAAGAAGAATGGTATGTGCCTGTACGCTGAGCAGTGGCATTTCTAGTATGTTTGTAGCTTGAGAAACAGTATGAACGAGTTGGCCCAAAATAGCAGGATCAGGAAAACTGATATCTCCAACTACAACATCCATTTCAAAATCATCACAAAATGCTTCAACAAAAGGCACACCAACATTTGAACATTCCACAACAAGTTTCCCATCACAACTACTAACTCCTAATTCTCCTGCTAATGGATAATAATTCACCAAAATTCTTCCCAACCCTCTTTTGATCACATCTGCTGCATCTTTTTCACTACTCTTTCCACCCTTGAAACAGTACACTGTCTTCACCATTATTGCTAAGTTCTGATCAAGGTTTGATAGGAAGTAAAATCTCTCTGCAGCTGCAGGGGGTTCTATTTTCGGTTGGATTAATATGGGTTCTGATTTCTTGATTGATAGGATTCTTCCATCATTACAAACTCCTCCTATTTCCATTGGGATTTCTTGATCCTGTTGCATTTTTTTTGGAATCAGATAGATATTTAAGAAACAAAGAAGAAAACAGAAAAGGCATATAAGAGACTTTTTAACCTATTTAAAAAAAAAAAAAAAAAGGCATAAGAAGAGAGAACCTGTACTTTTGAATGGTGATGAGACAGCTTGTGTTCTTATATAGAACTCAGATTTGCATTTTTATTTTTTTTCCTTTCGAGAAATAGATTTGTCATGATCTATTTTTAGCTCTCTTTTATAACAAAACTTTTACTTAAACATATATTTGGTTTTCTTTTTTAGCGGTTGAGTGAGAAGAATCCATCGACTACAACACTAGCTAATAGCAACCACCTAAAGAATTTATTACACAAGCGTAATGTTTGAAAGCTTTAAATTCCTTGATTTACCAGATTAAAAAGTACTCCCTACGTCCCAAAATGTCTAACTTTCTTTTTCTTTTTTTTTTTCCAAATTATAGTCTCATTTTCTTTTATAAATAGTAGTACATTTAGAAATATAAGTCATCTTAAACTTATGTCTAAGAATTAAGGACATTAAAAACAAGACAAAATTTGAAAATAAAAGTCCCTTTATACCCATCATAAATAAGGAGAGATAAATAAAGAGCGTGAAATAAATAATAAAAAGATGAGTAAAAGTGAAAAAAATGCAATGGATGTTCATTTAAAAGTATAAAATGACTTATATTATTGATAATATTTAAATACCTTAAAATGACTTATATTTTCGATTATGGTAATAGTTAATCTCATCACTTCCTTTTATACCATTCATTATTCTACATCTTAATTACTAAAAAATTTTGTTTTCTGAGAAATATTAATTAAATACACACTATTTTAATAATATTATGTCAATAAATAGTCAAATTAATTTAATATTAAAAATGACAATATAAAAGAGAAATTAAAATAAAACTTATTAGTTGAATTAATTTTTTTAATATGTGTAAAATTAAAATGCGGACTATTTTTATGAGAGGGATGAAATATATTTTGATACAACCAAAATAAAAAGATTGATAACAAAGTCAATTGGATGGTTGGTTGTTGAAGAAATTATTGTTTCTCTTTCTTTTATATATATATATATATATGTTTATATAAAAGGAATGGCTCTATAATATATAAGGTCGCAAGGCTATGACAGATCATGAAAGTATGGGTAAATTTCATCTAAATTGCAACGATGGCTAAAAAAGGGCTAAAAATGAAATGGATTTATTCAAAATCGAATCGAAAATAAAGCTAAGAGGTACAATTTTGGAACAAGAATTCATTCATTTACTCCCAAATTCATATTCATTCTTTAGTATAAAAAACAGTTCAATTATAAAATAAGTTATTCGGGACCTGTGAAATCCTCATCCGTTTTACAACTTTATATATATATATATATATATATATAGTCTTAGTTACTCGGTAAAGATTGAAATGCTTCATTTTTCAATCCATGTTATTAAACATTAAAACACTAATTACTGAAACATACTCCATTATTGTTGTGCAACTATCTTACACAATTTTCTTTATTGTTATGAAATTAATGAATATATAGTTGAATATTCAAATATGTTCCTAGAAGAGAATTAAACTTCCGGAATATTAATCCTATTTGGATTCATGATACCCTAATTGATTTAGTTAGATCCTTTAAAATTCTGTAATCTCTTGTATCTTGAGCCTATAAATAGGCCAATGAGAAACATTAATAAGACAATTCAGACTTGATTTTTGAGTTATATTTCTTTCTCTAATGTACTTTTCTTTCTTTATATTCTTTCTCTCTATATTATATTATTATTTCGAACAATTCGTCGTGTCGCGATCATCAAATTCATAACATGTTATCAGTACGATTGTATGGACGATACGATTGTTTGAAGAACGAGACTCTGAAGGTGATTTTCAGAAGTCACTAATGGTAAAAAGATTTTTGAAACTTGAGGTAAGAAAATCAAATATTTTCTTTGTTTTATATTTTCTTTAATAAATGACTTGATGTCATAGAAAGATCAATTTTTTTTCATAGATTCTTGTATAAATCTATTTAAGTCTTGAAGACGCAATTAAAAGAGAAATCACGATTATAAATATTTCTTTTCTCATTAATTTATGAGGCCCTGAAGGCTCAATAATATATTAAGAAAGATTTTTACAAAATCTAAAAGGAAGGCAATATCGCCAGAAGATGGTTACTATGCCAATACTCATTATCATCATTGGATATATCTGTGGCCATAATATTTTGATCAATCTATCAATATGCAATATTATATTTGATCTAGATTCTTTCTCAATTAAAATAATATAGAGATAATATTTCGTTTTACATATATCAAATATGCTCATGTAGTAACAACATTGAGAGAGAAGATCTCAAAATTATTGATATCTTTTAAGACTGAATAAAGGATTTAGTCATTATTGAAGGAATATTATGGTATTTATAATAATTTTACGTCATTCCCGAAATGAATGCAATTAGAAATTTTATTTCTATAATAGGTGTAAGCCCTAAGGGAATATTTGTAATGTTTTGATTATGATTAACTTGTGCTTTGTGATAATTAGAAATAGCTTTATCTGGAAGAAAAAAAAAATGCACAAGAGAAGTCTCAAGGGTAATCTACAAAGAAGCAAAATATCACTCAAGACAACAAGAGTTCATGAAGATGAAGTGATCAAGTTGAATACCTTGAAGACAAGAATAATAGTTAGGTAATTTTGTAAAACTCACTAACTTATTTCTTTGGTTTTTGCTCAAGTGTGTTAGCTCCTAAGAAGAAATATTTTTCGACAAGCTATCATTTAAAAACGAAGTGTTCTTGATAAAGTTTTGATGTTTTAAATGTATTACATATTTTTTAAAGAGTATCAAGAATACATGTTTTAAAATGTGAAGAAAAATGTATATTTTACAAGAAAATCAGTTGTCCAATTTTCTATCATAAGTCTAAAATCAGTCATCCAATTTTCTATTACTATGAAAATTGGACGTCCGATTTTTTGTTTTTCACAAAGAAAAAAGGGTCATCCGATTTTAAAATCGGTAATCCGATTTTTTCAAGGCAATTAAAAATCGGTCTTCCTATTTTAAAAAGGATCATCCGATTTTCTATTTGTCAAAAAAATCGGATGTCCTATTTTGAAACCGGTCGTCCGATTTTCACTTTTACAGTAAATGGTGTATTGTTTTGTGATTGCGATCTTTGAGGTTTGTGTCCAAAACCCTTGAAAGGTGATCCTCATTATAGTTTTTTTTTTTGTAAAAGCTTGTGTTTTAGTGAATTTGTGAAATCCTTGAGTTGAGTCTCAAGGTAGTAGATGTAGCTCTATTGAGAGAGTGAACTACTATAAATCCTTTGTTTCTTTTCTTTGTAGCTTGCACTTTATCTTTATGTTTATTATCTAATCCTTGATTATAAAAGAGATTTTGTTTGGTTAGGAGTTATTAAAAAGGAGTTATTAAATTATTCTTCAAACAAAATTGGAGGTTTCAATCATGTTTGTTCAAAAAATTTTTAAATTAACCAAAAACCTTATTCAACCCCCTCAAATGTTTTTCAATTGGTATTAGAGCCGGTCTTCTTTCAAAGGCTTAACATCCTAAGAAGCAAAAGATCTTTATAAAATAGCTAGTATTTCAAACCTACCTTATGTATAAGGCTCTTCTACTAATAGACCTCCTCTTTTTAATGGCACTGATTATACATTTTGGAAGTCAAGAATTAGAATTTTATATTTGCTCTATTAACTTTGACCTTTGGAGCATTGTAGAGAAAGGAACTTTTGTTCTCCAAAAGGATAGAAGAGTTAAGAAGGTTGAAAAATTCGACGAATTTGACTCAAGAAAGATGACTCTAAATTTTAAAGCCATGAATTTATATTAAGTTGTGGCTTAGATGCAAATGAGTACAATAGAGTGCTTGAAGTGATTCGGCTCACGAAATATGGAAATTGCTTAAAGTAACTCATGAAGGCACAAATCAAGTTAAGGAATCAAAGTTGGCTATGTTGGTGAGAGATTATGAGCTATTCATGATGAAACAAAATGAAAGTATTAGTGAAATGTTCACAAGATTTTCCAAATCACAAATGGGTTAAAGACATATGGGAAGGAATACACAAGAGGAGAAGTAAATAGAAAGGTTCTAGATGTACTTCCAAAGGCATGGCAACCAAAAACTCTTGCCATAGAAGAATCAAAAGATTTGAGACTTCTTCCCATTGAAAAGCTCATAAGATCCCTTCTTACCTATGAGATGAAAATAAAAAGATTAAATGAAATGGAAGATGAAGACAAAGGAAGAAAATGTATAGTACTCAAAGTGAATGAGGAAGAGCAAGCTAGTTCATCCAACAATAAAGATGAAAATGATGATGATGAGGATATGTCTTTGGTGATTAGAAAATTCAAAAAGTTCTACAAGAAAGGCTTGAACAAAAGAGGGAAGAAACCTCCATAAAAGAAACGAGGACAAAGTTCCTCACTCTTCAAGGCTAGGTGCTTTGAATGCAATAGCCCCGACCATCTTGTAGTCGATTACCCAAAAGCCATCGAAAAGGAAAAAGGAGTTTTAGAGGCAAAGCTTGAGGCAATAAAGAAAAAGAAGAAAGGAAAAAGACCTAATAGGAGCTTGGGATCAAGACTCAAGATAAAATGAAGGAGAAGAAAAGGCCAACATGTGCTTTATGGCAATAAAAATTGAGGTACAATCTTCACCTTCAAACTTATCTATTTTTGTTGTTGTTGTTGTTGTTGTTGATGATGATCCAAATTCCATGCTCATTAAAATGTATAATGAATTGAAAAATATTTCCAAAAGGAACAAGGAGTTAAAAAATAAGATTGATAATTTATTAAATGATAATTTAAGACTTGTTTGTGAAAACAAAACTCTTCTTGAATCTTTAGAAGTTTTGAAAAAGGAAAAGGAATTTTCAAACTTAGAATTTAAAAAACAAATAAAAATCTTTGTGAAAAGTCAATTCTCTCGAGAAATACATGCAGTATTACAATGATTTGAAGAAAAAGGTGAGTGATCTCACCATACGTTTTGAAAAATTTACAAAAGGGAAGGAAAATTTCGAAAAACTTCTTGGTTCTCAACGATCGACATTTCATAAAAATGGTATTAGATATAATCACTCCAAAACTTTTTCTAACCAAACACGTTTTGTAAAACGTTCTTCATCATTCTCACATCTTTTTGCACTTATTGTGAAAAGAGTGGTCATAAAGCGACAAAATGTTTTAAAAAAAGAAAAATTGAAAGGGGCGTAAAAACCATTTGGAAAGTAAAATAAAAATCAACTAACATTTATGGACCCTAAAAGGATATGGGTACCAAAAGTCATTTCTACATCTTCTATTGTAAGAACACAAATCAAGCTCAACTAAGTGGTATTTTGTTAAGAAATTTAGGACACAAAGAAGAATAATATTGAATGCTTCAAGTGATGTCTTTGTTATTCATTATGGTCTACTATTTGTATGCTACAAAATATCCTAATTCTAATCAATATAGGATTCTAACCAACCATTAATAAGGAATACTGTTAATTAATAATATATCTGATCTAAAATAATCTCTTATAGAATCCAAGATAATCTAGGAGAATCACATACTGATGTGATATTTCTCCAACACCCTCCCTCAAGTTGAAACGTGCAAAATTGCATGTCTAACTTGCCAAAATTTTTCAATTTTTGGAACATGCAAATTGCACATCCAACTTGCCATAATTTTTTTAAAAACTTTTTTTTTTCCATCACTAATGGTAGTCTTCCACAGCCATCTGTCGCTGTGGGGGAAACAATCTAAGTTTTCTTGTCTTATTATGTCAAAATAATTATATTATATAGTTGTTTACAAATCCTCAAATCTATAGGAAACTATTTAGGAAATTACATAAACTTGGAAATATCTAAATATATGGAAACTATGTAAGTATGGAAACTATCTAAATATAGTTCCCAACACTCCCGTCAAGTTGGAGAATGGAGGTCGGCAATGCCCAACTTGCAAGTAAATGAAAAGAGGCAGGATGAAGAGCCTTAGTAAGTATATTAGCCGGTTGAACCGTGCTTCGAATGTAGGAGGAAGAAATAAACCCAGCTTGAAGTGCATCCCGGACAAAGTGGCAATTAATTTCAATATGCTTAGTTCGTTCGTGAAAGATAGGGTTAGTCGCGATGTGAAGGGCGGCCTGATTATCGTAATAGAGCGGAATAGGTCGAGTGAGAGGAACATGAGGATCCTGAAGAAGACGAGATAATCATTTTAACTCACACAAAGTCATTGCCATAGAGCGGTATTCAGCCTCAGTAGAAGAATGTGACACCGTGTGTTGTTTCTTCATTTTTCTAGAAATGGGTAATCCACCGAGAGAGATAAAATATCCCGTAACAGAACGGCGAGTAATAGGACACGTAGACCAATTTGAATCACAATATACAATTAAGACAAAGGAGACTTAGACTGAAGAAGTATGCCATGACCTGGACTGCCTTTGAGATATCAAACAACACGAACAACAGCATCCCAATGAGCACAGCGGGGAGCGTGCATGAACTGAGCAAGTGTGTTAACAACATATGCGAGCTCAGGACGAGTAAGAGTGAGGTAGATCAACTTGCCGATGAGACGGCGGTAGCGTTCTGGCTGATCGAAGGAAGGACCAGTCGCCTTGGCCAATTGATGATTCGGTTCAATAGGACTAGAGGCCGGTTTGGCTCCCAATAAACCGGTTTCTGAGAGAATTTCCAAGGTGTACTTGCGTTGGCACAAAAATAAACCTGAAGGATTTCTTGCAATTTCGATACCTAAGAAATATTTAAGGAGACCCAAGTCCTTCATATGGAAGCAAGCACTCAAGGAGGCTTTGAACTTAGTGCTGGAGGTAAGAGAATTCCCAGTAATTAATAAATCATCCACATAGATGAGGCCGCATAAAAAAAATCATTCCGAGAGTAAGTAAAAAGAGAATAATCGGCATAGGATTGAGAAAATCCACACTTACGGAGAGCGGTGGTGAGCTTCGAAAACCAACACCGGGTGCTTGACAGAGACTATATAAAGATTTCTGGAGTTTGCAAACCTGGCCGGGGAAAGGAGGACGAAATTCAGGGAGGGGCCGCATATATACTTCTTCTTGCAAATCACCATGGAGAAGTGCATTATGGACATCCATCTGATGTATCGGCCAATTTTGAGAGGCGGCCACAGACAGGAGAGTACGAACAGTAACCATCTTAGCAACGGGAGCAAAGGTCTCCGTAAAGTCAATGCCTTCTGCTTGGGTGTTTGAATATTGAATGCTTCAATTGATGTCTTTGTTATTCATTATGGTCTACTATTTATATTCTACAAAGTATCCTAATTCTAATCAATGTAGGATTCTAAGCAACCACTAATAAGGAATACTGCTAATTAATAATATATCGGATCTAAAATAATCTCTTATACAATACAAGATAATCTAGGGGAATGACATACTGATGTGATATCTCTCCAACATATTTGGATAATGGTTGCTCAAGGCACATGACCGGCAACACATCTCTTATTAGTGAACTTAAGGAAACCGAAAGTGACTTCGTCACCTTTGGAGATAAGAAGAAAGGAAAGATCATTGGCATTGGTAACATTGATAATGACTCCTCTTCTTTTATTAAGGATGTTCTGTTAATTGATGGTTTAAAGTTTAATTTGCTTAGTATTAGTCAATTGTGTGATAATGGGTACAAAGTTGTCTTTGAAAGTGATTCCTCTTCTATCATTGATAAGCATGAAAGCAAAACTATTTTTGTTGCAAAAAGAGTTAGAAATGTCTATGTCTTTCATCTTGAAGATCTTATTTCTCAAACTTCAAAGTGTCCTCAGTTCATAATGATGATGCATTTTTGTGGCATAGAAGGCTTGACCATATTAACATAGATTTACTAAACCAACTTTCTTCAAAATAACTTGTTAGAGGATTACCCAAAACTACATTTTGAGAAAACTAAACTTTGTGATGCTTGCCAATTTGGAAAACAAATTAAAACCTCTTTTATACCAAAGAAAATGATTTCTACTTCAAAACCTTTAGAACTCATTCACATGGATTTATTTGGACCAATGAGGACCCCTAGTCTTGGTGGTAAGAGGTATGCTTTTGTTATAGTGGATGATTTCTCAAGATTTACTTGGACTTTAGTCTTAAGCCAAAAGGATGAGGCATTTCAAGAATTTGTCAAACTTTTCAAAAAGGTTCAAACCTCCCTTGATTGTAAATTGATCTCTATGCGGAGTGATAATGGGAGAGAATTTAACAACCAAGACTTTACAAAACTATGTGATGATTTTGGTATAACACAATTTTTTGACCGTTAAAACCCTACAACAAAATGGTGTTGTGAAAAGGAAAAATTGAACTTTACAAGAAATGGCAAGGTCAATGCTTTGTGAAAATACCCTATAAAAATATTTTTGGGCTGATGACGTTAATACCGCTTGCTACATAATGAATTGTGTTCTCTTGAGACCTTTTTTAAAGAAAGTTCCTTTTGAACTCATTTTTAACAAAACTCTCTCAATTGGCTATTTCAAAGTTTTTGGATGTAAATGCTTTATCTTAAACATCAAGGACAATCTTGGGCAGTTTGATAGAAAATCCGGTGAGAGAATTTTTCTAGGTGACTCTTCAAACAAAATGGCCTATAGGATGACAACAAAAGAACTTTGTGTGTTGAAGAGTCAATTCATGTAAACTTTGATGATTCTAACATTTTTGAAAAGGAAGATGATGATAACGTAGAAAACTCTTTGAGCTACCAACCATTGCATACTCAAGCTATGGAAGGACATGCTAAGGAGAGAGAAGAGATTGAAGAGAAACAAGAAAATGATCAAGAAGTTCAAAACGGCCTATATGATTACAACAAAAGAACTTTGTGTGTTGAAGAGTTAATTCATGTAAACTTTGATGAATCTAAAATTTTTGAAAAGAAAGATGATGATGAAATAGAAAAATTTTTGAGCTACTAACCATTGCATACTCAAGCTATGGAAGAACATGCTAAGAAGGGAGAAGAGATTGAAGAGAAACAAAAAAATGATCAAGAAGTTCAAAATCTTCCTCAAGATATGATATATCCAAAGGGACATTCCAAGGATGAAATCATTGGTAACGTATCACAAGGGGTAAGAAGAAGAAGGTACTTTATTGACAACTTTGGCTTATTATCTCAAATTGAGCCTAAATTTATAGATGATGCCTTATGTGATGGGTTTTGGATTATTGCTATGCAAGAGGAACTAAATCAATTTGAAAGAAAGAAAGTTTGGACTTTGGTCCCAAGACCTCGTGATCACCCCACAATTGGTACGAAATGGGTTTTTAGAAATAAACTAAATGAATTCGGAGAAATTATTAGAAATACAGCTAGACTTGTTGACAAGGATTCAATCAAGAAGAGGGCATAGATTTTGATAAAACTTTTGCTCCGGTTGCTAGACTTGAATCCATAAGAATGGTTTTAGCTTTTGCTTGTTTTAAAGGATTCAAGCTTTTTCAAATGGATGTTAAGAGTGCCTTTTTAAATTGTGACATTGAGAAGGAAGTTTATGTTGAACAACCTCCTGATTTTGTAGATGAAAAATTTCTAAACTATGTTTACAAACTTTCAAAAGCACTCTATGGTTTAAAACAAGCTCCAAGATCTTGGTATGAAAAATTAAGTGATTTTCTTCTTTCAAACAATTTTTCAAGAGGTGTGGTGGACACAATCCTTTTTACAAAAACCTTTTATAACAATGATCTTCTTCTAGTCAAAATTTATGTAGATGATATTATTTTTGGTGCTACTAATGTTTGTTTATGTGAAGAATTTGCCTCTCTAATGCAAAAAGAGTTTGAAATGAGCATGATGGGAGAATTGACATACTTTCTTGGACACCAAATCAAACAAACCAAAGAAGGCATCTTCATCAATCAAGAGAAGTACATAAAGAAACTTCACAAGAGATTTGGGATGAGCGATACAAAAAGAATAGGAACTCCAATGAGCTCATATTTGAAACTTGATAAAGACGAAAGAGGTAAAAAAGTAGATGCAAAAAGGTATAGAGGTATCATTGGGAGTTTGCTTTATTTAACGGCTAGTAGGCTGGATATGATGTCTGTTGTGTGTTTATGTGTTAGATTCCAAGCTTGCCCCAGGGAATCTCATTTAATAGCTGCTAAACGTATTTTGAGATATTTAATATCATCTTACGATTATGGTACTCTAAACAATCTTATTTTGATCTTATGGCTTACAACGATGCGGATTATGTCGGATGTAAGGTAGAAAGAAAGAGTACCAGTGAAAATTGTTAATTCTTAGGGGCATGCTTAGTGTCTTGGTATAGCAAGAAGCAATCATGCGTATTCTTATCGACCGCCGAAAAGGAATATATAATTGCTGGTTGTTGCTGTGTTCATGTACTTTGGATGAAGCATACTTTACTTGACTTTGGTTTCGATTTTAAAAACATACCTATTTTATGTGATAACACAAGTGCAATAAATCTTTCTGTAAGCCCTGTGCAACATTCAAAAACTAAATATATTAAAATTAAACATCATTTTATTAGAGATCATGTTGCAAAAGGAGATGTATTTTTAGACTATATTTGCACAGAAGATCAAATTGCTGACATTTTTACAAAAGCCCTTTCTGAAGATCGTTTTTGTTATTTGAGAAAATTACTTGGTATTGGTAAATTCCAAGACTAATGTGTGTTTTGAATTTCAGAATTTTTTCCTCACTTTAAGCCTAGAAAATCGAATGGTAAAATCGGACGTGTTTTGAAAAACCAGACGCCTGTTTTTCATTGAAGAGTTTCAAGATTTTTTCTTCACAAAAATGCCGAGAGTTTGGGATAAAAAAATCGGAGGTTCGATTTTTACTGTTTAAGAAAAATCGAACGACCGTTTTCAAAACTGGTCGATCGGTTTTTAATTTATTCACCGGGATCTGTGCATTTAAATCAGAAAACTTGTGAATCCCTTCTCGTTTGTTCTAACTCTCTCTCTCTCTCTCTCTACAAAACTGAAATTTCTTTCTTTAGGAAACCCAAATATCCGTTGCTCCCTTCTCACTCAAAAATCAATAGTTACTCTCATTCTACATCGGAAAAACTTCCAATCGACCAACACAATCTCTCTCTGAATCTTCTCAATCGATTGATTCTCTCTCTCTCTCTCTCTCTCTCTCTCTCTCTCTCTCAAAACCCTTTAGCAAAACCCATCACTTTTCTACTTCAAAAATGGTGAAAGTAAAGAATGCCAATATTGGAAGAGGTGAAAGTGTTGAAGCAGGAGGAAGTAGAAGAAGAAGGATAGGAAAGAGGAAAAGAGTGGCATCCTGAGTTAGGGCTCCAGAGAGGTTTATCTCTGTCAAAGAAGCTGCTGATTTTGAAGAGTAGGCAAGAAAGATAAGGAAAATTGCTCCAGGTCAGAGTAGATTTGTCCAACATGGAAGGTATGGAAATCATTCCAAATCTATTTAATGATATTGGTTGAGGAACTCTGTTCACTGTTAATGAACTGTATTATCCCAAAATGATATATGAATTCTATGCAAACTTACATAAGGATAGAATTCAAAAGCATGGAAATACAACCCATCAATAGGTACTCTCTAGGTTGGTGGCAGAGACATTTTATTTGATGATAGATTGCTAAACACTATCTTAGAAACACCTAATAATGGCATAAGATTTTACAACAAAAATAAGAAACGTTTTGATCCTAACCTATATAGTGAAAGAAGATTTGAAGAAATATTCACAAAGGGAGAGGTTCTTAAGAGGCATGATGATAGAAATGTTAATAAGCTTAATGCCTATGGAAGACTACTGCACCATATAATCTCCAATATTATCATTCTTGATATTGGTCACAAGTCTTCCAATTACAAACATGCATTCCTTTGTCATGCTAGCACTACATGAGCATAGAAGAATGAACTTTGGTTATATGGACATAGAACATATGCTAGCCACTCAAACTTCTTCTAAAATATGAATTGCCATATAGTTGTTTCCTCACAAAAGTCTTTCAATACTTTGTGCTTGATTTGGTTGGAGTTGGTGATCCCGTTGGGGCTGGAAAAATCTACTACAAGCATACTTTCAAGAGAATGGGTTTTGAGAAAAATGAGGAAGGTATGTTAGTTAGAGGTGGACAAGATGAGAGTGATGAACGTGATGAAGATGATGAAGACAATGAGGGGCAAGAAGCGATGAATGGTGATGAAGAGGAAAGTGAAGAAGAATGGGAAGAGGAGACCTTTAGAAAAGAAATGAGGCAAAAAAAAAAAAAGCCAAGAACGAGTTGAAGAAGGTCAATCCTCCGGAAGCATGATTCAAACTACGAATATGATCACCTCGTTACAAGCCTCTATAAATAGTCGCTTTAATGTATTAGATGGTCGCTTTGATGCATTAGATGGAAAGATATCCGACATTCAAGAGAGAATAATGAGAAAGGAAGCAAAGGACAAAGGAGAAGATGAACGAGGGATGAAGAAAGACACACAAAAAGGGATTTACAAGCTAGTTTATGTTTTATGACTTAAGTTTTTACTTTTTTGAACTAATTTTATTTCTTTATCTTTGAACTACTTTTGCGTATGAACTTATTCACTGTTGATTATGAAGTTTCTTTTTAAACTATTTGTCCTCTTTACTTATTTTGGAACTCTATGATGAGATCTTAATGATGAGAGTTCCCTTGATCTTTGTTTCAATGATCCCTTATAGTCCTTATGCTTCTTGATTTATGACAAAAGGGTAGAACATATAAGATGCAAAGATATAAGATGCATATGTTATTGTTGCTTTATATGATTGATATGCATATGTTGATGATGCGATTGATATGCATATGTTGATAATGCTATTGATAAGTATATGTTGATGTTGATTTTATGGCTTAATATGTTGATAATTGTCTTAATGCCTTGAAGATATGTTGATGTTGCCTTATGATGCCTTGAGGATATGTTGATGTTGCCTTATAATATGAGATACATATCCTTTGTTGAGATTTGTCTTGATCACTTGAGTTGTGTTGCCTTAATATTTTGAACACTTTGTGTGGTGACTGCCTTGAGTTGTATAAAGTTTTATACATTATGCCTTATGGCTTATATGACCTTGAATTCTCTTGATGATATTTGTGATGCCATATTTGTTGTGAAGCATACTTTTAGGGGGAGCTTTAACATCCTAAACTATTTTTCAAACCTTGGCTTGCTTTCAAAATGAAAGGGGGAGTTCTATCTCTCTCATTTTCTACATACATATGCTTAGTTCTAAATGTTGATCTTTTGAAGCATGCTCTTGGCTAGACCTTGTTCTTTTGTTATATATAATCACCATCTTGCATCTTTGTTTTTCATAATCAAAAAGGGGGAGATTGTAAGCCCTAAGGGCATATTTGTAATGCTTTGATTATGATTAACTTGTGCTTTGTGATAATTAGAAAGAGCTATATATAGAAGAACAAAAGATGCACAAGAGAAGTATCAAGGGTAATCTACAAAAAAACAAAAGATCACTCAAGACAACAAGAGTGTATGAAGATGAAGTGATCAAGTTGAATACCTTGAAGACAAGAAGAATAGTTAGGAGTACCCTATAAGGTAATTTTGTAAAACTCCCTGACTTATTTTTTTGATTTTTGATCAAGTATGTTAGCTCCTAATATATTTTTTGACAAACTATCCTTGAAAAACTAAGTATTCTTGAAAAAGTTTTGATGTTTTAAATGTATTACACATTTTTATAGAGTATCAAAAATGCATGTTTTAAAGTGTGAAGGAAAATGTATATTTTACAGGAAAACCGGTTGTTCAATTTTCTGTCATAAGTCTAAAACCGGTCATGCTATTTTCTGTTACTAAGAAAATTGGACGTTCGATTTTTTGGTTTTCACAAAGAAAAAAAGGTCATCCGATTCTAAAATCAGTTATCCAATTTTTTTCAAGGCAATTAAAAATTGGTCTTCCTATTCTAAAAAGGCTCATCCGATTTTCTGTTCGTTAAGAAAACTGGACTTCCTATTTTGAAAACTGACCATCCAGTTTTTACTTTTACTGTAAAAAAAATGACCGTTGGCTGACAGTAACGGCTAGTTTTTACCTTCACATATAAAATGACTTTTTGATCAGCCATTAATTCCAATTTATTGAAGAACATTTAAGAACCTTTTTAAGAGCATTAAAGAACACATTTCTAATCTTCTTTATCCCACAAAACAAAAAGAAAAATCTCCTTGGAGCTTCATCATTGATCATCTTTCAAAGAAGGAGAAAAAGGGAGCTTGTAGAAGCATTGAATCAAGTCGTATCTTTCTCTAATCAAGCTTCTTTAGTAACATTGTTCCATCTCTACTCTTTCATCTTAATTTCTAATCAAAGGTTTTGTGAAAAACCCCTTTGGGTGGTATTTTATTATAGTGTATTGTTTTGTGATTTTGATCTTTGAGGCTTGTGTGCAAAACCCTTGAAGGGTGATCCTCATTGTAGTTTCTTTGTAAAAGCTTGTGTTTTAGTGAATTCGTAAAATCCTTGAGTTGAGTCTCAAGGTAGTGGATATAGCTTTATTGAGAGGCTGTACCAATATAAATCCTTTTTCTCTTTTCTTTGTGGCTTGCACTTTACCGTTATGTTTATTGTCTAATCCTTGATTATAAAATTGGTTAGGAATTTATTAAAAAGGAGTAATTAAATTATTCTTCAAACAAAATTGGACGTTTCAATTATATTTGTTCAAAAAGTTTGTAAATTAGCCAAAAACCTTATTCACCCCCCTCTAAGGTTTTTCAATATGTTATATTCGTGATTATAAATATTTATAATAATTTGTAATTATTATGACTCATGAACCTAATATCTAAATTATCACCAGAAGTGATAATAATGAGAAAGGAAAAGGGAAAATATAATCCGAAATAAATATTATTGATGCAATAAAATAGAGAGTTTGTAGCATCATTGTGGTACGTCAAAGGAAATTTTAAATATCTGATAAGTATTTATTAGAAAAGAAATATAACACATTGAGATTTTTTTACTCCCTATATTATTGTATTATTGATCTCATATATTAATTATGTCTATTGATTATAGACTTGTTAATGTAGCCAATTCCTTAAAATTATTAGACGAAAAGAATTTCTTTTTATTTGTGATTTTATATGAGTTTTTGCATATTATATATGTGCCATTTGATTTATTATATATTCAAGAATATCGAAAAAGATAGATATTGAGAAAATGAATATTAGTATAAATTAAAACTTCATAAGAGTTAATTAGTAGAAAGCTCTAGAAGAGCTAATACATTGAAATTAAAGCTCCCCAAGAGCTAATCAATAAATGGCTTCAGAAGAGCTAATATTTGAAAAATCTTTAGGAGAGGTAAATATCTAAAATATATCTATAATATTTAAAAGATATTTAATTAAGAAGATATCTATAATATCTAGAAGATATTTAATTAAAGCTTTAGAATAACCTATTTATTAAGGACTCAGAAGAATTAGTTAATAGAAAGTTATAGAAATTATTAAAAGACTCTGGAAGGTTAAATTGACTTAGAAAGTTACATGATAATTATGTTATATTATCATGACTTACAGAATAAATGTGAATTACATACACTATCTTCCATTGTAATTTGTAATTCGCCAAAGTTGATACAATTTAATGCATCATTCAGTAAACCTGAAGTTTTCTTATTAAAATATATTAAATATTGACATGACCGGTTAGACCATCCCAGATCATTAAATATGAATTATCATACAGAATTTATGACCATATTTTAATGGAACTAGAAGCTTCTGATCACAAATTTATTTGTACTATTATTTTCAAGACAAAATAATTTTATGAGTACCATGAATATATTTTGGTTGAATATTTTGAGATGAATATATTGTCAATGCATCGACCCATGGTCACGATATATTGCTGATTTGCAAGCTGAACTTTGCAATTTTGATAATGAGCTTATATTTTAGATTCTCCCATTAACATAATTTGTCCTAATATTATTGATGATGTCACACTATTTGCATAGAGATTGAATATTCCTGCAGAACATGTTCATAGACTTAGTAAATGATTTTATAGAACCATAAGTGCCTTGAAATTCATTTATGTATATTTTGCCAAAATATTATTTTTGTTCTTCTCATTGTAATTAGTTCATCGTGAGAACCCAAATATTTTGCCATCTTAGCATTAAATGTGCACTATAGAAATATACTATTCCACCACAATTTATTTAAGATGGGTATTGAAAAGTGGAGAAAATTATATAGTTGGATAAAGATAAGTTATGTGTCTCATTTTGATTCAAAAGATGAATAGCCAGACATTTTTATTGATAAAGGAAAATCCGACGAATAATACTTCTGTTACTTAATGTCCCCGAAAGATAATCTATCACTACATATAATTTTGAGACACATTTAAATGGGATAGAATAAATTGGTTCTGACAAAATCCTCGCATATGTAAAAGGATAATAATTTAAGATGGTTCTATATGATTACGTCGAAGAGATGAAAATTCTAGTAGACTTTTCCATGACATGACTTTATTATTATTTTCAAAAGAAATTTAGGTACCTGAAGTCATAATAATTATGAGATCTCATTATATCATGTCATGGAACAATAAAATAGCACAAATGTCGGCGATATTTATATGCATGTGATATATTAAAATGAGGATCTTGAATCAAAATCCGCATACTCAAGATTATAATATATTGGAGATATTTGGCCAAAATAAAGTACAATTTTCGCATGAGAAAATACGCAATGTACGAAAAATTATTAAGTACACTTGAAGTTTATATGTCTTTTTTGAAGGAATTATACACCTGAAGTGTAATCTCAAAAGGATAAGAATTAATAAATAAAGTGTGAACTTGTATAAGTTATCATATATGATTCTTCTTAAAGTCCTGGCAGTATTGATATGAAGAAATAAAATTTATGGAGGCGGATTGAGTTTAGATAATAGCACTAAACTCTAATAATTTATTATGTGAAGTCTTTGAAGGATTCGATAGGCATGCTTGAAGCATATAAGTGAATTGTTCCTGAAAAATATAACGTCTTTGTCTTAGTTATTTTCCTTTAAATAATATATGAAATTGAGATCGAATATATATCTATGAAAGTTTTCTTAGAATTTGTTATGCTTGCCTCTTATGATTCTTTATCTATTATAAATTTTCTCCACATTAGGGAGAGAAAATTAGAATCATGAAATGTCATGTTCAATATTGAAGCATCTTGATTTATATAGAAATATTCGTGAACTGGAAGTTATATAGATTATTTATTTACTAAAGTTGCAAATTTTTTTATATTTCGTTAACTTTATACGAGTAGAAAATTGAATTTGTAGATGCTTCTATATATGTCCTAGTAGGACATAAGTATTATAACAATTAAAGTTAAGTCATACATGAAACATGATCCACCTTTTATTAATAAATGTTCTTTTACGAAATAATTAAATATTTGAAGTATTTCTTTTGAAGAGTTTATGATTGGTAAGAAAATACTTGAGGTAAGTATTTCAAGATTTGTATTGATTTACAATTCGAATATTTCGAAGATGGAAATTCTTTATTTATTTATAAAATTTTTACATCGGTATAGTATATTGCTAACCATTATGCAATTGTCATTTAATTATCAAATATTGGTGGATACCATATGTCTATAAATGATATATTAATGGATATTTTTTTGTCCTGAAGTACCATAACACTATACAATTAGTGCACTAATCCTTCTTTATATGGCTTCTGAGATAATATTATTTTAAAGATGATTAATCTCGAATTATGGAGAAAATTAACTTCTCATGAGTTACATAAAGCAACAAGTTGCTTACTTATATGATCTATTTGAAACTCATTCTCAAATATACAACTTATGCATACATGATATAAAATTATCATTTATATAATAATCACACCTTCAACTATATTGAAGTTCTAGTTAACTTTTATGTGGATTGTTAAGAATGTGTATGATCATTATTGATTGTTAATTCTGAAATATGTATATGATATCCTAGAAGCATGAAATACAACCATATTGTTGGGTTTTGAAATTTGAAGACATGTTTGGATAGATGTGATAAAATAAAATTCACCAAAATTTCTTTATAAGAACGGTGATATTTATGTGCAACACTTTCGATCAAACGTGATATATAATCTTGAAGATTTATTCACTAAGAAATACCAATGTATTGGTTGAATAATGTTTTAAATAGGGGAGTATATAAAACATAAATGAATAGTGTACTCTTTTTCCTTCACTCGACGTTTTGTTCCAACAAAGTTTTTTTCTCTAATAAGATTTTAACGAGGCATATTCTTTATATTATAGATATCCAAGAGGGAGTGTTAAGAAGCTAATGAATACATAGTAGATGTTCAAATACGTTCCCTGAAAATATTAATCCTATTTGGATTCATCATATCCCCATTGATTTAGTTAGATCCTTTTAGGATTCTGTAATGTCTTGTATCTTGAGCCTATAAATAGGCCATATGAGAAGCATTAATAAGACAATTCAGATTCTTGAGTTCTATTTCTTTCTCTGTTATACTTTTCTCTATATTCTTTTTTTATATTATATTATTATTCCCAACAATTCGCTTGTGTTGCGATTGTCAAATTCATAATGGTAATAAATTTATTGAATATAATGCCCTTTAAATAATTGCAGGTATCTAGTGGCTCAGATCTTGAATCTAATTTCAATTATTGATGTGAAACTTACCTTGAATTATTCTAATTTTAAATATAAATTGCAGATGGTACCTAATAGTGGATCAGATCGTGATTTTTTTTTTAAAATTATTTTATTTTAAATTTTTTATCAGTGGCTCATATCGTGATATTAATTGCATGTTTCAGGAGGGGAATAGAGTCGCAAATACAATTGTTTTCAAAATGCTCCCTATTTTACTATTAATATACTAGATATAGATATTAAGGGTACTAGTCTTTTCCCTTTAAAAAAAAGGGTTCTAGTCTAAAATGCCATACCTGCTAACTACTTCCACAAATTGTATTTAAACACTTATGTAGATCCTATTTTGTAATATTACTATTCCTTTATTTTTAAAAAGAGAAACATTAAAAATTAGTACTTAAACCAATAGTTTTATAATACTCATCAATCTAGTCTGGTGAGTTTTGCCATTGTATCAGGTTGAGCTGTCTTCATCTTTCCTACCTAGCTCTATTCCTTTCCATCTTTTCATTTGGAGATGAAAATTATCCCCATCTCCAACTCAATTTTCCCTAATTAATCTTCATCCCATTCCAATTGTGTATGGAGATGTAATTTACCCTTATCTTTCACCCATTTAATCGAGAAATTGGGGACATAAGTGGGAAATCAAGCAGTTTTTAATATGTCTATTTAACAGAGCATAAATAATATATATGTTATTGAATCGACCACAAAACAAAATTTTTGCCGTCGTGTTAGGATGGTTGGAACCTGAACCCCTTCCCAACCCATCCCCAAATTTTTCTCCGTCAAATTGAGTTCAATTGGATCTAGATGGGTTAGATTGAGTGGGTACCTAAATTGACCTACCTAATTGCCATTTTTACTAGGGCTATAAACAGGGTGGGTCTTACCCGTACCCGCGCGGGTTTATACCCGTTTATAGCGGGTAAGGTTAAAATTTTATACCTGAGGACCTGTACCCATATAGATTCTATTAAATAGGTTTTTACAGGGTATGATGATACACAGACCCGTATACCCATATACCAGTGGTAATAAAATAATAATATATTTATATATTATATTATATATATATATATATTTATATATTATATTATATTAATACATAATTTATAAATTCTATATGATATTATTTCTCTCAGATCTCACTTCACTCTTCTTCACTTTAGGCTCTGCTCATCTCCTACATTTTGTTACTGAGAACAGATACAGAGTACTTAAAGATGGAAGTTTTGATACTCATTCCAATAGTCTATATTGACTTACATAAAGGCTCCCCTTTTATGATGACTTTCACAAAATTTGTCTTTAATGGACTACCTTCAATCAATGTTGTTATAAAAAAAGATCCACTCATCCACAACTTGTTGTCAAGTCAAAATATAGGGACATTTTGTACAACACATATTTTTTCCAGATAGTTTAACTTAAGTTCTTGAAGTTTAAAGTTGTACATTGCCCCAAGAGACATGTAATGATAAAGGCCAGCATCCATTTAAATGTTTTAGATTTAAAAAAAAAAAGAAATTTTTATCTAAATTATTATAAATGTTGAATTATAGAGAATAAAAAGAATATTTTAAATGAAGAAGCACTCTATTATTATGAGAGAGAAAGAATTTTTTCATTTTTCACTTTTGGATAGTTTTTCCATAATTGTCTTGTTAACAAACTAGTTTTGTACTTGGAGTTGAATCTTGCCAAATAATTGGACTTGTGTCTATGTAATAAAACTAGGGACAAATAAGAATAGTATTTTATTAGCTATAATGGTTTTACTAACAAGTCACATACTTGATGACCAAGAGCATAAAATACAATTCAAAAAATACATGCTTCATAAATCATAAATGTGAGTCAATTGGTCTTAGGGCATATACTAACACTAAGAAGATAAAAAAAGAACCAGGCTCATAGGAAGTAGATCTACCAAAATACTCCAACGAGAAGAGTTAAAATAATTTGTGGAGAAAAAGAGACTTGAGATAACAAAGAAAGAACTTACAAATAGGATCTCTGCCCAAGATTGAAACTACAGTGAACATTGAAGCTTCATGTTGGCCAGAAAAGATGAAGATGAAAGAGGAAGACCTCTAGTCTGGTTCGCAGTGGGGCTACATCATCTCCTCATGACGTTGAAGTCGAGTCTGGGTTGCCTCTTGGTGAAGCTTTAGTTGAGTCTGGATCGCCTCATGTTGGAGTTGAAGATGCTCCAACCGATTGATCACGATATCTCAAAAATCGTCCTTATTGTCATCCTCATCCGCTTCCTCCTCTTCTTGTTCCGCAGTAGCTAAAGTGAAGGCGGATGGCTGTCTCTGTCTCCTGCTTATCCCCAAGGCATGTGCTCGTTCTTCACCCTCTAGTTCAATTTTCAGGGGCCACCTCTTCTCATTGTTATCCCACCAGTAACAGCGTCATTTAATGGTAGCTGTAGTGTCCATGTCTGAATCGGAGGTCGTATCATATAGTTCACCTAAAAAATCGATATTAAAATGGTGAAAGATACGAGATAGGAGCAATGGAAAACTAATAACATCTATCAACCATAGGGCTAAAAGCAATATCACGCAGAAAGAGGATGAGCAAAGAGGGAAAAGAGAAAGGGGAACGACTCCTCATCTTATCTATGATATACACATCGATCATCCTCAAATATTTTGTTTGCTCTAGGGATTGAGATGCAAAATTTGTGCCTATGAGAAGGGATGCAACCTTCCAAGTGCCCTATAAACCGTTAGAGTTCACAATCCTCTTCCTTATGGCCTATGCATGGACATCGAACCAAGATAATGCCTCAAAATATACCCAAGTAGGGTCCTTGGATATACTTTTAGAGGCACACTCAAAGAAATTAGAATGCTCCTCATTCAATATGACTAGAATGTTTGCAAGGATGGCCTGGTCTAGATGAATCCTAACCCCCTTAACAGTGGTTGTGATATCGGTTTTCTAAAGGTCAAATTTGAGATGCATATTGGTGTAGAACTCTCTAACTAGATTGGGATAGTGTCCCTGTCATTATGACCATAGTGTTCTACCCCATGCCCGAAAGTGAACGAGGACACCTACTGACTTTCTAAAAGATTTTCTGTAGTTCGCTCAACCATAAACTTATTGTCTTAATTGGCGTCATACCAAATTCTATTGGCTTCATCGGTGATTCTATGAGGTAGGGGAAGGATAGGTTTATTTCTCGATGAGCTCGAAGATGCCCGAGCTCTTTTATTATAAATGGCTGGCTGTTTGGAAGAAGTGGTGGGTTTACGAGGAGGCCTGACTCTAAGAAATGAAGGAATAACACACCACAACACAGCTTATACAATACAATAGGACAACGACAAGTAACCAAAATCAACACTCCTAAAACAAAAATAAAAATAACTCCCGACACCAAATAAAATCAATAGTAATCACCCCATGACAAATAATTTTTAAAACGCATAAGTGCACCTATCGTTGCAACAAAAGAGAAATACCTGGGCTGTCGAACTTAAGGAACAGAAAAGCTAAAGTACTAATTGTTTCTTCTAAGGTCTAGTCTAAAGGATTATTTTTGTTTAAAAAAGATTAAAAAATAATGAGAAAACAAATAAAACAAAGAAAGACCAGTTTGAATAATGAAAATATGAAGAAAGGAGTTTGAATGGTAGAAACCCCTAGACTTTATCAACTACTTTCAATTGGAAAGAACAAAATGGATGTTTGAGGAAACAAGGTTAGGACATCACACTCTAACTCAGGCAATCCTTATCTATAGGTGAGAACAGCTCTATTCACTAACTTCTAGAGAAGGATATCTTCTCTCTCTAATCAATTAAGAACGCATTAAGACTAAGTAATTAAAAAGGACTAAAAGAGCAATTAATATCTCTATTCAATTGCTAACTCTATTATTCAATTAATTGCCCTAAATTGATTTTCCTTTTTCAATTCCAATAAACTTTTCAAAATAGATGATTCTGCGTGAATCAAATAAAACCAAAAACACAATTGAATAGCAACCAAGGAAAATCAAACATCAGTTTTATAAAAATCTAATCAAAACTTCATATCATTCAAAATCTAGGGTTCAAACCTCATTCAAACAAAACTAAATTAGCCACTAAACATCTTGGCCAAACACAATTCAAGAAAAGAAATCATAACTATCAAGGGAAAGAAATGCTTAGGAATTAAGAAAGTCGAATTCATGGTTCTAAATCGTCACCGAGCTCGTCTCTCGATCTGCTTGAAGGACTTCGAAATTGCTCCGTTGACACTCTTTAATCTTCTCCTAAGACACTCAATTTATTGTTAAAACTATGAAATCTATCTAATTGAAGAGGAATTGGGAAGAGTTTTAAACCTAATTTTCGCCCCAATTCTCTCTCTCAAACCTAAGAACTGAATAATGCCTAAAAATGGGTGAAAGAAGATTACATTTAAAATCCTCAAAAACGCATTATCTCTCTGCAGCCAGGACCTACCGTATGTGGTAGGTCAGCCCTACAGTCCACAGTAGGGTTCTGTCCAAAATGTGCCCAGGAATCTTCAGGACCTTCTGTCAACGGTAGGGGTAGCCTACCATTATCAATAGGCTTCTATTTGTTCTCTCTTTGTGTGCCAAGTACTTATTGTAAGAGGTAAGGTAACCTACCATTGGTGGTAGGTATCCGTCTTCAGCGTCGGCAGTTTCCTAAGACAAAAGTAAGGGAAAATGAGGTAACTTCTATGTTTTATATACTAAAATACATTGTAAAATGGCATAATTAAAATATAAATGTAATGATATTAAGGTATATATCAACAAACAGGGGCAGCTACGAACTTAACGGCTCTCCAACCAAACTGCACAACCAAACACACTAACACTTTCCACAAAACATATGATCTACCAATCAAAACAACTTCACAAGAGCATTATAGAGTGACAAAAATGGAGCTCCGGAATCTCTCTAAAGTGCCTGATAAATGGAAACTAACATTAATAGTGATAAGAAAGACAAACTAAAACTCAAAAACATAGAAAAAAAAAAAAAAAAAAAACAATGTAAGGAAAGACAACACAGAAAAATGTCACCCGTAAGTACCGAATGTGAGTAACCCTTGTATGTTTGGTGTGTACGAAAAACACAAAATTGATCAAAAGTAGTCCTACAGAAAAGAATCCAGCCAACGTAATCAGTAAACACCAAGAAATTAAAGACTAAGAAAACAAATAATTGAGAAAAACTTAGTCCTCTCACCGATGTGCCATTCATTTCTTCTTCTGTAAAACGAGGAAGAGCTGCTGCGAAGATCGGAATTCGTTGCTGCTTCCTGTTGATGGAGACTGTGACTGTCGTGCTGTGAAAATGAGAATGCCACGGTGTAGTGGTGAATGTTGTTGTTTGCTGCAAGTGGTTTGACTTGTGGTAGAAACTGGACAATTTAAGGAAGTGAATAGAGTGGTGAAGATGAAGGAGAAGAAATGAGGAGAACAGTTGGAGGAAGACGTTTGAGTGTGATGAGAAGTTACAGCGGTGAGGGGATAGCGGCGTGGTAGTTGCTTCTCGGTGATGAGATGTGGTGAGGTTTTATGATGGTGAAGAGAAGCCGAGAGTATGAGGGAGTTGAGGAGAATAGAGGAAGACAACAGGGAGTTTAGCGGCGTGGTGGCTGTCACCAGATGGCAATGCAGAAGGGAAGAAAAGGGAAGAAGAGGAAGAAAGAAGAAAACCAGTAGAGGAGAGAGGGAAGGAGGGGTGGTTGACTGTGATGTGGGAGATAGAGATGGAGGAGTAGAATGGAGAAGGAAGAGGAAAATCGAGGGAGAAGGGAAGAAGAGAGTTAGATTTTTGGGGGAAATTTTGGGGAAAAGATCCTTGACCCAACTTGGAAAACCGCCTCATGACTCGTACCCATCTTGTTGCGCGACCAGTCGGGCTCGACAGCCATCACCCAATCGGCCCCAGCACCATTCTTGAAGCTGATTTGCGTAACTGAGTGGTCTGGCTGGGCCTAAAAAGATTCAAGTTTCTTCTTTTTCCTTCACTTTTGGTGTGCTTTCTCCTTGTGCAACCTGCACACATAATATAAGCTACATTTAAGCTTCAAAGATTGCATAATAAACTCCAAAGTTCACCTCAAAACTCAAATAAAACAAAAAACTAACAAAATAAAAGAGAAAATAATGACAAAATTGGTGTGCAAATTTTAAGATGGGGTAATGCACTACTAAACTAAGCAACAGCCAAGCGGACCTATCACTGTAGTAAACGAATTCTACCCGATTGTCAAATCTCTCAAGGACGGTGAAGACTTAAAGTACTAATCCCATCTATAATGTTTAATCTAATAAAAGAATTGTTTTTGAAAATGAAATAATAAAAGAAAAACTAAAAACTACTAAGAAAGTAATGAAAACTTAATATTTTAAAAATTAATAAAACAAGAGTTTGGATGGTGGAATATCCCTAATCCTTGTTACTAATTCAATTGGAAAAATTTTATAAAAATGATATTGAATTAATTAAGTTGGGTCATCACTCAAATCGAGCAATCCTTGTCTCTAGAAAAAAGCCATCCTACTCGCTAACCCTTAGAGGAAAATCTCTTTTTCTCCCTAACAAATTATGAGCACCTATAAAATTAGGTGATTTAAAGGACCTAAAAGTGCAAAATCATATCTCTAATCAATTGCCCAATTAACCCCCAATTGGGTCGTTCTTCCTATTTCAATTCCAAACAATCTTGCTACTAATCTAATCTCACGACAATTAAATTGCAAATAAACACAATTGGAAGATAACTTAAATCAAAACAAACATCGAATTCAAGAAATTAAACCAATAATGTCATAATCAAGAACTAGGGTTGAACCCTCATCCAAACATAAAGAACTACTCACTATTCATTATAATAAAATTGAAATTCAACACTAAAATTCAATAACAAGGTATGGAATCCGAAGGAATGGAACTGTAGCTCACCGTTTTCATAAAATTAGATTGCCTTCTTTCAAAAGATGCTTTCGATTAGTTTACGCCGATCATCCTCTCGAGGCAAGCCTTCCTAACACAATAGATTTGAAATGGAGATCTAGCTCGAAAACCTCCACCGTGCCGGGGGACCAAGCGGGGCATTTCTTTCATTTTGGTTATGGAAAGTGATATTTCGAATTGTTTGTTGACACGGACAAAGTCAGGGAAAACACATCTTATGAAATATACGGGCCTGGTGGGTCCAAGGTCTAACAGCAACGGGCTTGACGGAGTGCTCTCTTCATTTTCCCTTCGCTTTATGAAACTCGATCGGAATACGGATGAGATCAGGGGGCTGCAAAGAGAAATCAGATTCTCAGGGTCCTCTTTTACTTTCCATACTCATTCCTCTACCAAGAAGAGCATAATGCTCCAGTAAGAATTCTACCTCGTACTCTTCAGTATCTCAAGGAAGGCGCGAAAGAGTTCCATTGCTTCGGATTCCATAGGATGGAATGCCCCAATTGGTTCTTGAGTGCCTCAAAAAAGAGTTAGAATTGAAAAGCTTAGGAGTAAAATTGAAGCCACAATCGTCATCCTGAACACCGCTCAAGCTCGTCTTTCAAGTCACCCAAATCGAAGTTGAGTTCTTAAAATTGAATCTCTAATTTTTTATCTCTAATAATTAAATTGCAGAAAATCTAAAAGCTAAATAACTAAAAGAATTGATTAACCTAAATCTAGCACTATCTATCTACTAACTACTCATAATTACTCTCTTCTCAGCCATCTGCTTTTTATTGCAGAGAAACCTCTTAAATAGATGAAAAGTTACAAGAAAATAGAGTTTCAATCGGATTAAAACTACCCCTCTATCATTACCTACCACCGATGGTAGCTCGAGCCCTACCATCAGCAGTTGGGTTCTGCCTACTTGTTCCTTCTTAACGTCGGGAACCTATCGCCAACGGTAGGTTGGGCTACTGTCACCTGTAAGGTTCTGCCTTGCCTCCTTTTGTGATCTCCGGACCTACCGTCGACTGTAGGTTAGCCTACCTTCAAGCGGTAGGTCATCTCCGCTAGTGCTGTCAGCTTTGCATTCGTCATTTTTTATATGTTTTCATCCGCTTTGGTTTCCTTTCATCATTTTCTCTCCCAAAAGGTGTCTAAGACAAGAATGAAGGGTATTAGCCTGAAATAAGTACTTTTACAATTAAAAACATTGAAACTGATGAAAATTACACATAGAAATATAGGCAAATAGGCACGTATCAAATACCCCCACATTTATCTATTGCTTGCTCTTAAGCAACACAAACTAAACAAGCAAAACATAGGAGTTAAAAATTTTTATTTTGGAAAGACAATATACAAAAAACAGGAGAGGCTAACTTAAAATAATTTAAAATCACAAAACGGCCACATACAATGGTAGTAGAATTAATTCCAAAAACAAAACAAAACGAAAATGAGCAAAAATAAGAAAACTGAAAACAAAGCCACTAAAAGTATACTTCACTACCTAACTCCAAAGATAAATCAATCACTAAGTCCACCACAAGTCACTAAAAATCAGCACAGATCAGAGGTGTGTATGAGTAGCGCATGTTGTTTTTCACAGAAGAAAAGGAATGTCAAGTGATGAGCACAATGAAATAATTTAAAAGACAATGCATACAAATTCATGCTTCTCTATAACTTATCCACTCTAAAGTCTATTGTAGGTCATTCTGGATTAGGTAGGACTTTTCGGCTTGTAATGTTAGGCTTAGGACGTAAATAGGATAACAAACAAAGGTAAAAGGAAAACAAAAACAACTGAGACAGAGCTAATGCAACTGAAGGGAAAGATAGCAAAATTAAAGAACACTTTCTAACTGTCTTTTTCACTCTTCTCAACCATACTTGAATATCCTACTTCGTTCTTTTTTGTACACACCCCACCCAACAACATGTTTCTTCAAATATACATGAATTAAGAAAAAGAGAGCTATGCTTGATATTTTTTTAAGAATTACTGTAAAATAAAAACTCATGCTTTTTTTCTTCTTTTTCTGTAAATTTTTCATTTTTTCACTTTCTTTTCTTTTTCTATTTTTTTCAATCATCAATTGCTTTTCTTTTTTCTCTCTTTTCAACAGCCATAAGCACTGAACATCTGAAATACCCAAAATACCCCTTGTCTTTTTTCACAGGATTTTCTTTCTTTCTTCACTCCTTCACTGCTACACTTATTTCTTTTCCTCACACAAAACGGCCAAAAGTTATGCTAACCATTAGCTCCACAAATTGATATTTTATGTGATAAGTTTAAAAGAACAAAGAAGAGAAGGGATTGAAACCCTTAGCATGAAGGCACAAAAAGGGAACTAGGGATTGATTTCACATAGGATATGGCAAGAAAGGCACAAACGGTACAAAGAAAGTCTAAGATCATCATTTCTGGGACAATCCTAGATTAGAATTCTTTGCTTTTAAGGACAGAAAATATGAAATTGCAGGCAAGGATCCAAAAAATTATTATTGTATTATTATTATTATGCTATTTACCCAAGATTCATAAGCTTCTATTACTAATCGACATTTACAATTGCATGCAAACCATTGATCATGTAAAAAAATTAGTAAACACGGTTTTCAAAGTAATTAATTAATTCCATATAGAGAACAAATCTCAACAGAGTCCATTCCATAGGCTCACTCTTCGTACTCTCTCCACTAATCAAGGATTCTCAAATTCAACTCAGATCAGGTAGGACTTTAAAGCTTGTAATGTAAGGTTAGGTTATTAGCTCAAACGAAGGTAAGGAATTCAAAATCAAAGAAAAGAGAGCTTGCAAAGAATATGGATACTTGTAAAATTTCGACAAACTTTCTAACTTTATTTTGCTTCCTTTTTTTTGTCAATTAATCCATTCACCAACTACCATCTTCTTTTCTTCAAAATTTCATCATTTAAGGCCATTATTATATTTTTAGGGTTTGTTACATTTACAAATTCGGGCCTCTTGAATTTTTTTCTTTGCACCTTATGACTTGTAACAATCATGTATCGACTTTTCTTTCTTATCTTTTTTTTTTTTTTCATCTCAATACATTTTTTTTAGCACAACAAGTCATATATTTTTTTTTTCTCACTTTTGTCAAAATAACTTCTTTTTCCAAAACACACAAACAACAATTAATCATTGAAGCACAAGTTAGAAGTTTGCATTAAGCTCTCTACAAGATTAAGGGTTAATATTTAAGTAGTTCATAGAAAGAAATAACATTTAAGGCTCAAAAGGATGTTAAGGTAGAAATCAATAAATTTGGTAAGCTTGAAAGGCACAAACGATTGAAAGAAGGCCTATGACCATCGTCTCTGAGTCAAATCAGGAAAACCTTTCTATTTCGCCTCAAGAGTTACTCAAGTAAGTTTTAGAATGTAGCGAAGAGATTCATCAACTTTGTGCAACTTAAAAATAATGTCAAGGATTTATTAAACACTAACAATAACCCATGTGCTTAAGTGTAAGTAATGAAAGAGTTATAACAGATATAGAACATAAGTCTAATTGAAAACAAGAAAACAAGTACTTTTTTCAATTTATTCAAGACATTTTTAGAGGAACTCAAAAAGAATCATTCTTTAATTGAAATCATATTTTTGGTTTTTTCAAAATAATGTAGAAAAATAAATAAAATTAAAAAATTTAGAAAAATTTGAACAAGAAATACGAAAAAAATAAAAATAATAAAAAAAAATAGTAGACATCAGAATAAAAGTATCTTCTCCCCCACACCTAGACCCTACATTGTCCATAATATGATAAAAGATTGCCAGGAGTAGAGAAGAGACAATAACAATACAACCGGGTAGAAAAGGTAATATTAGTGTATGTTCAAAAGAGTAGTAGACCATCTCTTTGGCCTCCATGATAATGGTATGTTGTCTGATTACCCTACAAAACAAATACTTTTACCTTTCTACCAATTAAGTGAGAGAAAAATAAAAAAAAACGATGAAGTCAACTAAGAGAACAAGAAAAATTTTTTTTTTCAAGAATAATAAAAAAATTTTAAAAAAATACTAATAAATTTACGAGACAATAACACAAGTAATTAATTTAACCTCTCCTCGGCAACGGCGCCAAAAACTTGATCGGGATTTTTTATACCAAAGTTTTAAGCCCAATAATTGCAAGTGCACAAGATCAAAGTAATATGGAAGTATCAGGGTATCGAACGACAGAGAAAGACTTAACTACTTAAATTACTATCTTCCTAAATTAATTTTATAAAAACAAGAATGAAATTTGATTTTCTAAGAATTATTCCTAAATTAATTAAAACTAATGAATAAAATAGATAAATTAAAACTAATAGGAGATTAACCAAAGAAGATGATTTAGAACTTTGAATCCACCACTAACCTATATAACAATGATTTAATTTTATTTAGGAGAAAAGATTAAACCTTCATGTGGTGATCTAGGGTATAAGTTTCGATTCACTAAAGAAATATATTGTACTTAAATGCATGACATAATCCATCTAACCATTAGCATGACTTATTCATTCCTATGACATAAATCATCTAAAATTAGCATGAACTATTCAATTCTAAAACCCACAATATACTTACAGAAATCACATATCTCTCATACTCAAGACTACAAGAACTAAGCATGGATAAAAATATCAATTAACCCAAATAATTATTCTACAAGAACAATCATAAAGACTTAATTGCATCAAACCAAGAAACATCCCAAAATATGTATGTAATCACATAAATAATATAATAAATTTCCAAAAATAAAATAAACCAAAGTTACATAGCTAGAGTTTTATCAAGATTCTAAAAGGAAAATTAGTTCATGGTTAAAGGGAAAGAAAGAACCAATTTGTAGATCATGGCTTTTTTCTTCCAAATAATTTTTCGTTGTTGCTCCTTAGATTTGTTGCTTCAAATTGTGGCCGTCTTGCAGCTGCTTTTCCTTTTCTCTCATTGCAGCTCGGGCAGCTGCCGCTGTCTCCCCCCGCAGCTCTCCTCTTTTTTTCTTCTTGATCTTCTCTTCCTCTTGTGTGGCTCTTCTACATATAGAAAAAAGAGAAGCAAAATCCTAATCCTTAAAGGATTCAACTAAAATCCTAATCCTTAAAGGATTCTACTAAAATCCTAATCTTTAAAGGATTCAAATACTGTAGGTTCCCTTTACCAAATTTAATATAGAATCTTTATTTTCCATTCTTTTTTTAGAAATCTGCACAAAGATGAATAAAATAAATTAAATATAAAATTATGACTAATAAATAAATAAAATATTTTCAAAGGCTAATAATTAAAACTTAAGGTATTTATTTGTACAAAATATTGACTTTATCACTTGCAACATAAAAAACAACAAACGATCAAAATGGAAAAACCAAAATTTCAAATTAAAATTTTACAATTACATAAAACAACATGTCAGGAGGAGCTGCTCTTAACCGTTTTGGAGAACGAGGAACTCCATGTGAAGGTTTCCCACATTCTCTCTAAAGTACGTCTTAAAGTGAGGCCCGGTTACGACCTCCTTATAATGAAAATTAAAGAATTTCAAACCATTCAAGAAGAGAAATCAAAAACTTAAGATCAAGATCTAGAAAGATGTTACCAATTGCAAACAGTTTCAACTTTTAGAGGAAAACAAAAGGTCAACAAAGCTAAGGTTAAAGAAAAACTCATTTACGATTTTCCATAGCATAAGGATTGTTTTCTTTTAATGCTCTTGCAATCGCCTTCGAACTCCATGAGATGTCTACTCTCCTCGCCATTCTCCTTGGGTGGCCTCCATAATGCCTACATGCATAAGGAATCCTTAACAAGAAATAAGTTAGTTTCACTAGTGAAGAGGTTCACTTCCTCATTCTTTTCGATGTCATTAATCTCTATTTCTTGTCACTCTTCTGTATGACTCCTTTGACTTTCTGGGAGACTCATTTTCCTTTTGTTGATCAACTTTCTCAAGCTCAATCTTATTTTCTCTTGAGCGCTCCTCTTCCTCGAAGAAAGTAAACTCCTCTGGGGTTTGAGCAGTTTTCTCCACTTCGTCCACAACAATGGAGGATATCATCACTAGATCTTGTACACCCTGCAAGGTGACCACCTCTACTTATTCCTTTGGAATCTGCTCTAGATGACTTGGTAAACTACCAAGTGGCCTTTCAGCGATCATCTTTGGCAATAGCTCAATTTGATTTTTCATGTTGTGGATGGAAGCTATTTGGCTTCTCAGAATCGCTTCCATGCTCTTCACACCGGCATTCGCCGAATTGATATATTTTGCAATGAGATCTTCTAGATTAGGTTGAAGGGATGATGTATGTACCTGTGGAGTATAAGTGTATGGTGAATATTGAGTATAACGTCCCTCAGGAATGTTCGATTGATTCTTCCAACCTGAACTATACTGGCCAGGATATTCATTGTACCCCAGCCAATTTCTATAGAACATGGCTGGTTGATAATGCGTATATTAGGGTATAACAGCCATGTTTTCATCTTCTGTTCTAACATTGCTGCCCATGGGTATTCCATAGTACCATTGGTATTCTTGTCTTACTCTCCAAAACATGGAACAAATAATTAGATAACTGATCAATACAAGTTCCAAAAGTTAATAAGCCGAATTCCCAATGCACATGCCACTCATCCTCGAGCACAACAAGATAAAGAACAGAACAAAAATTAAGAAAACAATAAAAATTACTAAAGCACTAAATAAATGGTTTTTCTAAGTTTCCGTCCCTGGCAACAGCGCCAAAAACTTGCTGTGCAAATTTAAAAATGGGGGAATGCACTACTAAACTAAGCAACAGGCAAGCGGACCTATCACTGTAGTAAACAAACTCTAACTGAGTTTCGAATCTCTCGAATACAGTAAAGGCTTAAGGTACTAGTCGCATCTCTAATGTTTAGTCTAATAAAAGAATGATTTTTGAAAACGAAATAATAGAAGAAAAACTGAAAACAACTAAGAAAAAAAATGAAAACTTGAGATTTTAAAAATTAATAAAGCAAGAGTTTGGGTGGTGGAATTTTCCTAATCTTGTTACTAATTCAATTGGAAAACTTTTATGAAAACAATGTTGAATTAATTAAGTTGGGTCATCACTAAAATCGGGCAATCCCTATCTCTAGGCAAAAGCCGCCCTACTAACTAACCCTTAGAAGAAAATCTCTTTTCTCCCTAACAAATTATGAGCACAGTAAAATTAGGTGATTTAAAGGACCTAAAAGTTCAAAATCGTATCTCTAGTCAATTGTCCCGATTAACCCCTAATTGGTTGCCCTAGATCATTCCTCATTTTTCAATTCTAAACAATCTTGAGAGTAATCTAATCTCGTGACAATGAAATTTCAAACAAACACAATCGAAAGACAACTTAAATCAAAACAAACATCAAATAAATGTGTCATAATCAAGAACAAGGGTTCAACCCTCATCCAAACATAAAGAACTACGCACTATTTCATTATAATAAAACTTAAATTCAATATTAAAATTCAATAACAAGGTAAAGGAAAGAAAGCTTAGGAGTAGAATTGAAGCCGCAATCGTTGTCTCGAACTCGAGCTTGTCTTTTGAGTCGCTCAAATCGAAGTTGAGTTATTGAAATTGAATCTCCAATTCTTGATCTCCAATAATTAAATTGCAGAAAATCTAAAAACTAATTAAGTAATTGAATGTAAAATTTCAGAATTGATTAACCTAAATCTAGCCCTAACTATCTACTAGCTACTCCTAATTACTCTCTTCTCAGTCCTCTGCTTTTGATTGCAGAGAAACCTCTTAAATATATAAAAAATTACAGGAAAACAAAGTTTGCATCGGATTAAAACTACCCCTCTCCTGGTACCTATCGCCAACAGTAGGTCAAGCCCTACTGTCCGCGGTAAGGTTCTGCCTACTGGTTCTTTCTTGACGTCAGGGACCTACCGCCGGCAGTAGATTGGCCTACAATAACTGGTAAAGTTCTTCCTTGCATCCTTTTGTGATATCTGGACCTATCGCTGAAGGCAGTTTACCCGTCCTCAGGAGGTAGGTCATCTCTGTTGGTGCCGTCGGCTTCATTTTTGCTCCGTTTTCGTTTCCTTTCATCAATTTCTCTCTTGAAAGGCACCTAAGACAACAATAAAGGGTATTAGCCCAAAATAAATACTTTTACATATTAAAAACATCGAAAACCGATGAAAATAACATATAGAAATATAGACAAATAAGCATATACCAAAAATCAAACACTAGACAATAAAAGCAAAAAAAAAATCAAAACACAAAATTGGCCAAAAACAACTTGCTCACGCACTAATGTTACAACATATTACCCAAAATAAGTAAGCAATACTCTGTTTTAGGAGCCGAAAGCACCTCTCAGATCTTTAAAACCCGAGTTCGTTTTGGCATTCTCTCTTTTCTGTCACCGTTTTTTCGTCCACTTCTTCAAACTCTTCTTCATCGAATGAGGAGAAATAGACTTCTCCTCCGCCTTTAAGTCCTTATAAGCTTCGAGTGGCAGTAAGACACTTCAAGATTAGTGTGATCTATAAAAAACAAAGTATCATTTACATTTAGAAGAAGGAATAGGAGTAATATGAAATTTAAAGACTACTTCGTCCTCTCCAACTCTCATGCATAATTTCCCTTTGTTCATATCTATCAAAGCTCTAGAAATATATAAAGTTGTAATCCTAAGATCAAAGAGAAGTCCACATCCTCTTTCAATGGGGAAAAAAGGTCCTTGACCTTTACCAAAATATCTTTAACCCCTCTAGGATGTCTAATGCTCTTATCAACCAAACATACAGTCATCCTAGTGGGTGTTGGTTCTCCTAGGCCTAGCTTTTTACACATGTTATAAGACATAACATTTATACTAGCTCCTAGGTCGGACAAAGTTGTATCAATTGAAAAACTGCCAATCGTACAAGGGAAAGAAAAAAATACATGGGTCTGTTTTTTCATTAAAGTTTTTGTTTGTTTTATCGAGTCTTTGGTTAATTATTCTTTATGGTTGTTCGTTTTAGGTTTCCATTGACTAGCTTATGCCTTGCAATCAACTTTGTAAATTAGTCGAGTTTGACCCAAATATTGAAAGAATGATGCGAAAAGTCCACCGCTATCAAATTTTAAATAGCGACTACAAAGGAAGACGTTTTAGCTCTTCAAAAGTAGAAAAATGAAGTACTTCTCTTGCCTCTTCCAATCATAGCAAACCAGACAATGGTAGATTAAGCCTGACCTTCTATCTTTGTTGCACAATCGAGTATAGCAAGACTAGTAGTAAACACCAACAACTTCATAATCGAGCCTAACATCATCAAAATGGTGAAAAATAGTGTTCAATTTGCTGGGCTACTTGAGGAGGATCCCAATGTACACATCTCCAATTTCTTGGGGGTGTGTGATACGTTCAAGATCAATAGAGCATTGGAGGATGCATTAGTGATGTCATTTTCTTTAAGGTGTAAAAATTGACTCCCCACAAAGATTACCAATGACAAATACTCTCGAAGCATAAAACACAAGGAATCATATGAGACTTTCCACTGAGCTTAAAAAGCGATGACAAGATATATCAACGAAAGAAGAAATGAAACTAAAAGCACAAATAACAAAATTAACAATTAAGAGTAAAAAAAAGTGAGCCCCAAGAATTACTCTTAATTATTTACAACAGAAAATAACAAAATAAAACAAAACTAAAGAACCAAAAACGAAATTAAACAACCAAACAAAACAGATGAATAAAATAGAGTTGCCTATGTTTGCATAGTGTTTTGCCCGTGTGAGTCAGTATGTGAGAATGATAGAGAACAAAATCAAATGCTCAACAAGTGACACAACTAATAGCCGAACACAACAAGTATTGAAATAATCAATTCCCAGAAAGTCAAACCTAAGAAAAAAACAGTGAAGGGAAAACTTAGTCTAGTTTCTTGGAGGGCTCGTTGCTCAAGAGATAAGTGTCGAGCTCTCTATGGTGGTCACCGTTATATTGTTTTTGTGAATAAGGATGTTGGTGGTTTGAATACTTTTTGCCAAGCACTCCAAGTGAAGACTTGTTGCGACTCCTATGTGCTACCAGTGTTGTGAACCGATAAGAGGTGAGGGTGTGCTGCTGCACGATGTCATGAAGAGGACAGCAAAGAGTACAGTGGCATAGTGGTGAGGAGTTGTTGAGAATGAAGAAGAAGAGGGGAGAAGATATATTGGAGTTTCAGTGGTGAGAAGAGGGGAAATTGGTGGAGAATAAGAGGTAGGGAAATTTTTAGGGATTTGGGGGGAAAATGGAGAAATTTACTGAAAATTCCCTTTCTTTGATTTGATTTGGGTCAACTCGACCTGGGAAATCATTACCCAGCCCGAACCCATAAAGAGAACATAACCAGCCAACCCCCGAATGCGTTCTGGAAACTGTCCGTGGCTGAAACTTTGTCAGGCCAAGGTCCTATCATGTGTCTAGCAAGTCCGGCTGAGCCTAAAAAGTTTTCACTTTTTCTCTTTTTTGCACTTTTGATTTCATTTCTCGCACATACAACCTGCTACATGATATAAACTGCATTTAGGCTCAAAAGACTTCTCAATAACCTCCCAATTTCACCTCAAACTCAAACAAAACACAAAATTAAACAAAGAATAACAAAAATGATAACAAAACTAAAATGCTAATCGATAAAATCGAAGCATGCAAAACTTAAAATTTGTAAATACTATTCGATTATAACTAATGGTAAAATATAGTATACAAAAGAAGTAAGAAAATACTCCCTCTTAGGTGCTTAAATCACCTCTTAAATCATGGAACCTGAGCTCTCTCTCTCTCTCTCTCTCTCTCTCTCTCTCTCTCTCTCTCTCTCTCTCTCTCTCTCTCTCTCTCTCTCTCTCTTCTTATTCTTCTTCTTTCGTTTGAATGTCCACTTTTTCAAGAACTTCTTACAGAAGTGGGGGAGGAACTTCGTTTTCATAGGAACCTTGTGGTATCCTTTTCTTGAGACTGTTCGTATTCCTCATTCCCTTTTCCTAACGCTTGATCCCTTTACTATTTGATAGGAACTTGAAACTACAACACACAAAGAGCAATTAACCAATTACTTGATAGAAAGAAACAAAAAGCCACAAAAACAAACAAAGACTCTAAAAAAAACAAACTAACAACAAAGACTCAACAAAATGAGAAAACAAAACTAAAAAAAGATAAACAATTAAATGAAAATAAAACAAATAAAGGAAACGATCAAATCAGCAAAATAGAAGCGTTGCAATTGTTACTACCCCCAACAACAACGCCAAAAACTTGTTGTTTTGGGTTCTAATCTAACAAACTAGCACTATAGGTGGCTGTTGGTGTAATATAGCTAGGAAAGCCCTAGGATGTTGATCTCTCGGGAAGTTGAAGCAATAGTAATAACTATTTTCTCACTGTTTATTCAAATATAATATGTTTTGCAAAGATTTTGAACAAACGAAAATAAACTATGAACTAGCCAACTAAGCTATAAGAGTAGAAAAACAGTTTTAAATCAAGTGTGGGAAGAAGTGTTTAAACGATGCAATCCCCCTAGACTCCCTTAGCTAATTCATTGAAAAACTTTGGAAAAACTGTTGAATTGTCGATCGGGTCTCACTCAGTTTATTACGATTAACCCTATCTCTAGGCGAAAACCTACTATTCCCCTAATTGATTTGAGAAGAATCTCTTCTCTATTTAACTTAATTATGAATGAATAAAGTACCGTGGTGAATTAGATTTCTCTATTAGACCAGAAACTGCAGCCATTATCTCTAAGCAAATACCAATTTCTATTGTTTAATTAAGCCCTAGATGTTCTTCCTTTTTCAATTCCAGAAAATCTAATGTGAAAGTATTGACTAGCAGTAAAATTGATAACCTGAACAAAGCAATTAAATAACAATCAACCATGAATTCAACAAATCAATCCATCAAATCCAATGAAAACAATGCCAAATTCATCTAGTTCTCAACCCCATTTAAACACAAAAGTAAACCTAGCCACTAAACATCACTAAAATCATTAAATTCAACAATGAATTCATAACAGATAAGAGTTTAGGAGGCTTAAGAGAATAAATTGAAGAATCCACAATCCGAAATGTCGCTCGAGCTACTCTCTTGATTCGCCAGAAGAACACCAAATTTGCTTTGAAGGAACCCTTCAATATAACTACCGAAACTTGAAATTAAGAACTAACTATCTAAGGAGATTAAAGGAGGTCTATGGGAGGGATTGTCTCTCAAAACTTACCTCTTTGTGCCCCCTAAGAATCTTAGCAGAAGATGGTGAAATAATTCATTGAAAGACTATTTAGAAAGAAGCTGAAAACTTGCATGTCAATCCCTATTGCACTATTGGCTAGGTCAGGCCGGACCTTGCTAAAAACTCTCTTCTAATTGCTGCTTCGACCGAGTCCGCCGGGTGATGTGGCCAGGTATGGCAACTTGCTGAAAGTTTGCACCTCTTCTTTTTTTCGGTTCGATTTTGCTTTGTATGTTCCCATTTCACTTCATTCATTCTTTTAACTCATGCGGGGCATACCTATAATTAAAAGAGAAGAAATGGTGGGTAAATATTCCATTTTACCTACAAAATACTTCAAAAACCGAAGATTAAACACTGTAAAAAACGTATATAAACATATCACATCTCTACCCAAAATTGATTCTCAAGAGAAGCATGAAAAGATAAGCACTTAACATATGAGCAACATCAAGGAATAGATCAAAAGTTAGAAAGATAGGACATAATTCTCCAATTATAATGGCATGATATATATATATATATAAGAATTTAAGAACAATTCAAAGAATTTATGAACAATTCAACTCCCTTAAAGAAATCTCATGTCACAAAGGAAAAGGGTTAAGAGAAAAGCTTATTATTCTTAATTCTTCATGGGTAAGGATAAGCTTTTTTCCTTCCTCTTTCTTTTGTCTTTAATTCCTAGCAGAAAGCAAACAAAATTAGTAAAGTTAGAGTAGTAATCATTAACTATAGAGATGTGAGAAGTAATATTAAAAGTTAGTGAATTAACCTCAAAGTGATGTTTTCTTCCCAGCAAAGTCCCAAGAAATCAAAGATAACAACAAGGATCTCCATTTCCAATTAAAACAAGTCAAAATAACTTAATTTCCTTAAAGAAATTCTGAAAACACAAGTGAATAGTAGAAGGAAGGAAGGAAGCTTATTATTTTGTAGATGTTGTAACCAAAGCTCCCTTCATTTTCCATGTTTTGAGCTCTAAGATTCTGCACGCAAGGAAAATCCATAGCAATAGATGAGTTAATTTGGTTAGTAAAGAAATTTCCGAACTAGAAAGTGAATTCATTGGTGAACCAAAAACAAAGGTACTCTTTCTAGGTCTCTCCTTGATACTTTCACTCATTTCCTCTTCTTTACTTCCCTCAAAAGTTTTCGTACTCAAATTTTCTTTTAATCTATCATGTTCTTTAAAAAAACACTGTTTTTCTTCTGTTGCTCCCTCACTTTTCTCAATATCATCTTTTATCTCTTTTTTCTACTGACCATTTTCACACTCTTCAAATGAAGTAGAAATAGAATCAAAGACACATAATTCATCAGTTAAACTCTCCTCTTCTACTCCTCGTTTCTCTTCACTCTCAGCTTCTTCCTCTTCTCTAACGCTTTCATTACTCAATAAAGTACAAGAATCTCTGTTGGTTGCTCTTTCTTATTCATATTCATAAACCCCAAATTTATCTCTTAAAGCACCCTTCAACATTTCGCAAGATGTGATTGGTGTCCAACCGTTTCTCCATACATATTCACGAATGTGTTTCCACCATTCAAGGATCGAAGAAGTGAAAAACTCTATGATCAAATGAACCTTGTCTTCTTCCAATATTCCATAAGCAGAGAACAATGATTCAACTCTTCCTTCCCATTCTAGGTACTCTTCAATTGGTTATAACTAGGACGCGACATATCTCGTTTCTTAATATACTTACTACCACCATAAGTATTTCTCCTATTGCTATGCCCACCATAGTTATAGCGAACATTGTATCCTTTGATACTCGAAATCGAGCACATTAGCAAGTATACTAGATTGTAATAGAATAAACAAAGTCATCCCACAAAAATTAGATTAAACCAGTTTTGAGAAAACCAGACTAGACCAGTCAGTCCGACCGATTGAATCGGGAACCGAACCTTAGACCGATCTGATTTTCTTAAAAAAATAGTAGGAAATCGAATCGGTCAAATTTTGTCATAAACTGGTTGGACCGATTATTTGAACCGTTTTTTGAATTTTTTTTTTTATTCTTTTAAACTTTCCCACTAGAAATTTTATTTTTTATGTATTTTTTAAATTAATAAGTCGATAATATTCTTTAAGTATATTTTTTAATTATATTTAGTGTTAATTGATGTATAATGTGTATGTGGATGAATTATTAATATATATTTAGAGAAAATCACCCCGTGCCACTGAACTATTTCTACTTTACCGCCCATGCCCTAAATATTTTTTAGCCCTTTTTGCCATCGTAAAATTTACGCGCCACCAATTATGCCTACAAGAGCTAAAATTCGGCAAGTCACGGTGGAGAGCTGGGAGGGTAAGCTTGTCAAACCAAATTAATTCTCTCCAATTATAAGTTTTAGTACTAAAATGAATAATAAAAATATTAAAGGACCAAAAAGACAACTATTCTTCTTTCTTCTTCTACCCCTCCTCCTTCTTCCTCTTTCCCCTCTTCCCCACACCCTCTCATCCCCTCCATCTTCTTCTTCCTTTCTCTCTCATTCCCGGCGGCCTAGGGTAACCTCCTCCCCTTCTTTCTTCTTCTTCCTCCCTCTTCCCCTCCTCGTCCTCCTCCTCTATTCTTGGATATTTAGAACACAAAAATGAAAAAGAAGCAGAACATTGGTTTTCTTTTTCCACCCTAGAATCTAATTAATAATTCATATAAATAATTTTTCCATCCATTTCCTTCTTCTACTTTTTCTTGTAACTTTAAAAGACAGAAAAAGAAAAAGAAGCAAGACATGGGTTTTCTTTTTCCACCCAAGAATCTAATTAATAATTCATATAAATAATTTTTCCATCGATTTCTTTCTTCTCCTTCTTCCTAACTTCACTTCCACCTGCAATGTTTTTTTTCTCTCAACCATAGAATTGACTGGAGAGAGAGAGAGAGAGAGAGAGAGAGAGAGAGAGAGAGAGAGAGAGAGAGAGAGAGAGAGAGAGAGAGAGAGAGAGAGAGGAAAGAGGGGAAAGAGGAAGAAGAAGGAGAGAGGGAGGATGATGTGAATCTTCAATTGATTGTAGATTTGATTCAACACCTTTCCAAGATCACGTCCTTTGATGAAGAACCTCTATTGAGGATTTTGTAGTTTTAACACTCCAATAGAAAACCTATGAGGATCTAAGCGTCATAAACCCAATATTAAGAGGAAAAACTCATTCCCAATTTGATAGAAAGAACCTTGAGGAAACAAAGCCCTCAAAACCCCAACATTACACAAACTAGAAGACCTAGGCTTAAGCAATTATAAGAACATGAACTCTAAGAATCAATTAAACTAGGAATTGGATGATCAATTGATTTCCATAGATTCCACAATTTAAGCAATCAATTGTTTACAAACCTAAGAAAGTAAACCCATAGTGTTTGGTCTTAACCTCCATTGACTATTGACTAAGTACTCTTAAAGATCAATTAACCCCTAATTAACAATTGAAAATAAGTTTTAAACATTAAAACTGGCCAAAACAATGCATTGTTCAAAAATTATAAGAGACTACCGCCGTACGCGGTAGATCTTCAGCCAACACGCCCATTTGGATAGAAGCCTACCAAGAAGGTAGGTACATGCCCTACCGTCAACGATAGGCTCTGCTTTTGCCTTTCCAAGGTTTATTCTTCTCCTAAATTGCTCCATTTATTGCTCCAAGTTTAGGCATTGATCCATAAACAACTTAGGATGGTTTTTATCATCTTCCAAGCCTCCATTGTTTCCCTTTAATCCATTCTTCAAGTTTTCTTCAATCAAATCAACTCTTTCTTTAGCCAATCTTTCATCATATGCCTTGATCTTCTTGTCCTTGCTCTAGTACTGATTGGATCATGAATCAACTCATTAGCTTTTAGTCATCCCAATTCATATTAGAGGAGGAGGGGTAGTAGTAGTGGTGCTAGTCACCGGTGAAGAAGAAGGACAGAGAGGAAATAGGGGAAAGAGGAAGAAGAAGGAGGAGAGAGGGATGAGAAGGAGGAGAGGTGGTGGTGGGAATAGAGCAAAAAAAGGAGGGAAGGTTTTTTTTTTTTGTTTAAGTCCTATATTTTGTTTTTGTTTATTTTTTAACCTAAGATATGGATGGACTATTTCGCCCCTGTATTGACCAAGCCATATGACCTCAAACAGCCTTGACTTGTCAAATTTTGGCTCTTGTGGGCATATCAGTGGCACGTAATTTTACGATGGCAAAAAGAGCTAAAAAAACATTTAGGGCATAGATGGTAAAGTAAAAATAATTCAGGGACACAGGGTGATTTTCTCTATATATTTATAATTTTTTATATATTTTTATATTGTTCCCTAGTTCGACCACGGGTTTGACTAGTTGAACCAATGAACTAATGAGCAGTAGCTTGATCGATTTGATCTCCGGTCGAGTTTTTTCAACATTGGTCCTAACTACATCTCATAAATTCCACGATAAAAAATTACGAAAATTTCACAAAAATCTCATTTTTTTCTCTCACCTTTCTCTCTCTACTCTCTTCCTCTCTAACTTCTCTCTACATTTCTTATTAAATTTTTGGAGATTTCGAGCTTGAAAATGGATAATTTTGAAGATTTCATACTAGAAAATGTAAATTTTAAGGTCAAATCGACCCAAATACGCTGAAAAATTGAACGGAAGAAGCTGGCGCACCAGAGCAGTTGGTGCTCCAGCCACTCACGCACACCCTTGTTCGTGGTATTTTGGTTATGATTATGTATTTTGGATCTTTTATGGTTGTTTTTTCAATTTTGTTATTCTTTTGCAAGATGAATAAGATGATGATGGTACATCAATGTGATGTTTTAATGTATTAATTTGAGGCTTTTAATTTCTTATATACTAGATATATAATTGGGATTGTTTTTGTTGTGAAATATTATGATACTAAATGAATTATGTATTGGGATTGGATGAGAGTTATTGAAGGCTTTATTGTTTAGTCTATTTATGGAATTTGAGATTGATGTTATTTGTAGTTTTCTATATTATAATAGTTCGGATTATGCCAAATATTGCATTAACAGGGGCAGTAAAATAAATATTCAAATTATGCTAACAGTTTTAAAACTGTAGTGAAATTTCTTTTTTTATCCACAAACTATTCTCCATGGTTTTAAACGAAGGGCAAAAGCTCAAGAAAAAAAAAGTTCACTATTTTCACGATCAAACTAATATGGATACAAAACCGTGGTTAAAATTTAATAATCATAGAAAATATAAAATTTGCAAATGAATATTCGCCACAGCTTGAATCCGTTGGCATAAATATGGGGAAAAATACTTTGCATTTTCAACAGTTCATTACTCACAGTTTAAATACCATGGTAAATCTGTGGCTAATACTTTTCCTTATAGTGAAATAACCGTTGTTAACTTTTCTCAACGGCCACAAGCGCCATGCCACAATAACCGTGGAGAATCCATGCAAAATGACTATTGTCTATATTTTCGGTATAATTAACCACAGGTTTATGAGCATTGGCAAAAGCCATTTTTTTAGTGATTTGAACTTAAACCTCTTCCCCCCTTATCTTAAATACGGATTCTTAGAAGGTTCTTCGGACTTACCCGTTATCATCTCTTCTTCTTTGACAGGTTGCAAGAGGAAAAAATCTTGAGAGTTTTCAGAGCCCGTAGGAATGCTTGGGATGGACGATTATAGATATGAAAGGAATAAGTCCTACAATTTGCATGCATAAAATTCATATGACGGACGACTATAAACCAAAAGTTCAATCCCAAAGACGTTTAAATCGAAACCTGAAAAAAGTAGTGAAAACTAAGGTATTGTAACCCTTGGAGGCAAGTATCATTTATCCTATTTCTGATTCTCAATGGGTTAGTCATGTGCAAGTGGTTCTTAAAAAGGGGGATTATAGTGGTAGCTAATGATAATAATGAACTAATCCCCACTAGAACCATAACAGGATGGAGAGTATGTATAGATTATCGTATGTTGAATGCATCCACTAGAAAAGACCACTTCCCTCTTTCCTTCATTGATCAAATGTTAGAGAAGTTAGTGGGACATGAGTTTTTTTTTTTTTTTTTTTCTTGATGAGTATTCGGGATATAACCAAATAGTGATAGCTTCAGAAGATCAAGAGAAAACCGCCTTTCCTTGTCCTTATGATATTTTCGCCTATAGAAGAATACCTTTTGGGTTATGTAATGCCCCCACTACTTTCTAATGATGCATGATGGCTATCTTTTTTTATTATATTGACAAATGCATTGAGGTGTTTATGGATGATTTTTCTATATTTGGTCGCTCTGTTGATCATTCTTGCACTGTTTGTCACGAATCTTGCAAGATGTGAAGAGACTAACCTCGTTTTGAATTGGGAGGAGTGTTATTTTATGGTAAGAGAAGGGATAGTACTTGGTCACAAGATTCCTTCAAGAGACGTTTAGGTTGATCACGCAGAGATTGATGTAATAGAACGATTGCCCCTCTTAATTCGGCCAAAGATGTTAGAAGGTTCTCAGGTCACACAGGGTTTCATAGATGATTCATTAAAGACTTTTCTCTCATCTCTAAACCTTTGTGTGACTTATTGGTTAAAAATGTGCCATTTAAATTCAATGATAATTGTTTGCAAGCTTTCAAGAAGTTAAAAGAAAAGCTCACCACCGCACCCATTGTAGTTTCAGCGGATAGAACTTACCTTTCGAGATTATGTGTGATGAAAGTGATGTGGTGGTTGGGGTTGTTCAGGACAACCAAAGATATAGTACTTCGAGTTATTTATTATGCTAATTGTATCCTAAGTTATGCAAAAAAATATTATGCCACAACAGAAAAGTAATTGTTATCCATAGTCTTTGATTGTGATAAGTTTAGATCATATTTCATTAGTTTACATGTCATAATCTATACTGGTTATTCTGCATTTTGATATTTATATGCAAAGCATGATGCCAAACCTAGGCTGATTAGATGGATTTTACTGTTGCAAGATTTGATTTGGAGATTAGAAACAAAAAGGGTTTGAGGATGTTGTTGATGATCATCTTTCTAGGATAACAAACCTCGAAGAAGATATCCCGTTAAAGAGTCCTTCCCTAATGGATATCTTTTTGCAATTGAGTCTAATAATCTTCCTTGATATGCAGATTCTGCAAATTATTTGGCTAGTATCATTCCTCCCCAGCTTAATTATCCACAGAGGAAATAGTTCTTTTCGAATGTCAAACATTGTTTTTGGGATGATCCTTTTCTTTGTAAAATTTGTTCTAACAATATGATTAGAAGATGTGTTCCTGAGAGTGAATTTAATGCTATTCTTTTTCATTGTCATAACGGAGAGGTTGGAGGACACTTTGGTCTAACTAGAATGGTGACAAAGGTGTTGCAATCGGGGGTTTTATTGGCCTACTTTATTTAAAAATTGTTGTAACTTTGTTCATTCTTATGATGGGTACCAAAGAAGTGGAAACATCTCGAGAAGGCATGAGATGCCCCTTACTAAAATTTTTGTTGTGAAGTTTCATTATGTTTGGGGAATAGATTTCATGGGTCATTTTCCTTCATCTTATTCTAATAAATAGATCTTAGTGGTTTTTGAATATGTTTCTAAATGGGTGGAAGCAATAGCTACACTTACTAATGATGCTAGGGTGGTTGTTATGTTCCTTAAAACAAATATCTTTTGTCGTTTCAGCACCCTTAGGGCTTTTATAAGCGATGAAGACTTACACTTTATCAATAAGCTCCTAGATAATTTGTTGAAAAATTATAGAGTCACAGATAGGATTTCCACACCCTACCATCCTCAAACAAGTGGCCAAGTTGAAGTGTCTAATAGGGAGATCAAGCAAATTCTTGAAAAAAACTGTTAACACTTCTAGAGTTGATTGGTCTTCAAAACTTGATGATGTATTGTGAGCATATAGGACTAGGACTTCTTTCAAAACACCCATTGGTATGACCCCTTTTCGTACTGTTTTTGGAGAATCTTGCCACTTACCATTTGAATTAGAGCATAAGGCACATTAGGTTGTTAAACGTGCATTGGAGTTAAAGAACTCGATGATCTTCGCTTGGAAGCTTATGAGAATGCTAGTCTCTACAAATAAAGGATCAAGACAATCCATGACAAGAGGATCCTAAGGTATGAGTTTGAATTGGTCAACAAGTTCTACTTTACAATTCACGTCTAAAACTTTTTCCTGGTACGTTGAAATCCAAGTGGTCTGGCCCTTTTACAATTACTAACGTCTTTCCCTATGACACTATTGAAATATACAATAGCTCCAATAGAACCTTTAAGGTCAATGGACAAAGACTCAAGCACTATCTAATAAATGGTTTCAGAAGAGATGTCATGGCCGTCACACTTACACCTCTCTCCTAAGCATAAAAATGTACCAACGTCGTTAAATAACTAGTGGATAACACTACTCCATAAGGAAGGATCTAATCCTTTCTTGGTTTACAACCCACTGCCCGTGTTGCAATCTCACGTTAAAAGAGCATTTTTCTGTCTTTTTATCTCTTTTCTTCCTTTTAGTTTTAGGTGTTTAACAGCGGTGGAATCCCCTTAAGGGGAGTAAGAGTTTCTTTGCTTATCTATTTGCTTCTATTTATACTAAGGACAATGTTCAATTTAAGTGCGAGGAGATACTTTTTTTTTGTTAATTTTTTATTTTTCCTATTATTTTATTTTCATTTTAAAAAAATTACTTTTTTGTTTTTTTTACATTATTTTGGAAAAAAATTTCAAAAAATCAAAAATTGAAAAAATACAATTTCGCTTGAAGAATGTTCTTGTTGAGTGCTTCTAAAAAATTTCTTGAATAAGTTGAGGAAAAGTGCTTAACTTTTTTTTTTTTTTTTGACTTGCGTGATGAACCTATGTTCTATATCTGTTATAAATTTTGCACGACTTTTACTTGAGCAAATGGGCCATGTTAGTATTTGATAAATTCTTTACATTATTTTTGAGTTGCATAGAGTGATGAATCTCTTCCTTACATTCTAGAACTTACTTGAGTACCTCTTGAGGCGAAATAGAAAGGTTTTCCCTTACTTAGCTTAGAAACGATGATCATAGGCTCTTTCTAAATCGTTTGCTGCCTTTCTAGCCTACCAAATCTCATGATTTTCACCTCCGTACTATTTTGAGCCTTCAATGCTAGTTTCTTTCTTTAAACTACAAAAATATTGACCCTTAATCTTGTAGAGAGATTAATGACAGATTCTAACGTGTCCCTTCAAATGTGTTGTGCTGATGTTTTGGAGATATGGAAGGAAAATAAGTTATCTTGAAAAAAGTGAAAGAAGAAAAAGAAAAAAACAATGAGATGTTATGCAAAGAAAAAAATACGTGGCTTGTTGAGCTGGAAGAAAGAAAAGAGAAAGAGTTGTTACATTATTATTATTATTACAAGTGATATGGTGCATAGAAAAAAATTCAAGAAAGGCTGGAATTATGAATATAAGGGGAAATGGCGTTAAATTGCTGAAAGGAGGGAAGTGGTTAGAAGCGTTAATTTGAAAAATGGAGCAGAAAACAAAGTTAGAAAGTTTTTCGAATTTGAAAGTATTCATCCTCTTTGCAAGCTCTCTTTTCTTTGATTTTGAACTCTTTACCTTCGTTTGATAACCAACACCCTAGCATTTTATTACAAGCTTTAAAGTCTTACTTGATCTGAATTGAGTTCGGAGAACCTCAATCAGGGGAGAGAAGGTATGAAGAATGAGCTTATAGAATGAAAATTTGAGATTCGTCTTCTATGTGTAATTTGGAGATTTTGTTTAGTGTTTATTTTACACTCTTTTATGGCCACGATCACACCTTATACAAGTCTTGCATTAGTTATGGGAGATAATTGAATATATGTTTGTTAGCTTGAGTTTGAAATAAGAGATAAGGTGCTTTGTCTTGATAAATTTAAGATTTTGATGAAGGGTAATTGATTTGAATCATTCTATATATTTTCTTAAATTTTACTTGAGGACAAGCAAATCCTTAAGGGTAGGGGAGTTTGATGTATATGATTTTATACTAGAAATAAGCTTTAATTGATTAATGTTTTATGTTAGTTCTAGTAAAAAAGTGGGTTTTATGTTAATTCTAGTAAAAAAATTGGGTTTAAATGAATAAATAACTCCTTTTATACTTATTTGGAGTTTTAGGGTTGAATTTAGAATAAAGAAGAAATTGAAGATTGATTTAGAGGACAAGGAGAAGCTGAAGGACTGAATTGTAAATATAAAAAAGATGGATTAAATAGACCCGACACGGGAAATGAGAACTTTAGGCGCGGATCTTCATCGTTGAGAATTCAGCACTGGATTCATCAAAAACTGGCGTCGAGTTCATATAAAACTTCTCAAAAGGTTTTTGTGATAGAAAATCTGGCCCAGATCTTGTTCTAAATCTAGCCGGCGCCGGATTGGTTAATTCCGATGTCGAAACCAATTTGCTGAAGATTTCAAATCTGCAACAGCCAATTTTGACTTTTTATCAATTTTTACTTTCTTTTCTTTTATTTTTTTTAGTAGTTTCTTTATTTTCACTTTTTTCCTTTTCTTTAGGTAAACTTCCTTTTTTATTAGGATTTGTTTTTAGATAGTTTCTTTTAATTAAACTTCTGATTTCTCTTCAATAAACCTCTATAAATAGAGGTTTCTAGCAATCATTTGGGAAGAAAGTCTTATTTTAGTTGAGTCTAGTTTATGGTTTATGCATAATATTTCCGAGTTTCGTAATCTTGAAGACAAAGATTCGAGCTTTCATTGCGCTTTGGAGATTATTTTACGAATCAAAGTATTGAAGATTTAATTAAAACAATGATGTTTTCTTTTATCCTCTTCTCTACTTTGTTGATGTTACTTATTTTCATGATGTGCTAATTTATTTTTCTAAGGCTATGATGTAGCTAGCTAATTTGTTATATTGTTTCTTTTAATTTTATTATTTGAGAGAGTTATAGAATTAATGTCTTATTACTGTTCTTAATGCTTTTAAGCACTTGATCACCATTCAAATTGAATTAATTTTAATTGTGCATCCTTGAGAAAGGACATAGTTAAATAGGTTGAGTAATTTGACCATAAATTAAATGCGAGATAGAGATATACTTATTTGGTTTGTGCAATCTTTATGACATCACAATTGAATGCATACTGGTAAATTAAAATCAACATAGAGATATAGTTGGTTTGTTTATAGGGACAGGTTTAGTAAGCTTTGAGAAAAGTTATTGAACAATTTTGGATGTCGATCGATTAATGATATTCACTCGAGAATAATGAATCATTAGAGAAATATAATGGTTAACTAGTGAACTCATGCGCCTTAGACCTCTTGAATTTTAATCTTTGTTAAGAAAGTTGCGACCTTTAGTTTAATTCTTTAGTTTAATTAATTGAACAAACTCAATCATCATTTTAATCGCTTTCTTTTGCTAAATTAATTTTATGTGCATAATTAAAATAGTTTTAATCAATGTTAAAAAACCGGACCGGAGATCGAACAGATCAAGTTACTGGTTCACTAGTTTAAGGTTCAATAGGTTAAACCACTAGTCAAACCAAATAAATATATAAAAAAATTATAAATATATGTTAATAATTCATCTACATACATATTATACATCAATTAGCACTAAATATAATTAAAAATATAATTAAAGAATATTATGAACTTATTAATTTAAAAATACATAGAAAATAAGTTTTAATGGAAAATGTTTTTTAAAAATTCAAATACGAGTTCAACCGGTTCATATGACCGGTCTAACTGGCTGGTTCAACCAGTTTTTTATCAAGTTTGACTGGTTCAACTTCCAACTGGTCTTTTGAGAAAACTAAACCCGTATAGGGTCCGGTTCCCAGTTCAACCGGTCAGACCGGCCGGTCCAGTCCAATTTTCTCAACGTTGATCAAAATAAGGTGTTTTGAAATCTGTTTTAACAATAAAAAACTTCAAATATTGTTAGTACTCCCGCCAACATTTTAGCTAAAAGTTTTCCAACAGTCAAAATTACTGTAGTGAATTTTCATTTTTCCCCACAGTAGTAACATAATTGTGGGCAAAAATTACTTTAGCCACGAAATATATATTGTCTTAAATAAATTCATTGCAAAAAGTTATTATGTACGACAATTGGCTAAACTATCGGTAAAAGTCATTTTTACCCACAATTTTAGTACCGTTGCAATCCAAAGCGTTAGGGAAAGTGATTTTTTTTTTTTTTAGTGAGTTTAGGGGCTTCTCAATGGAAGGCATAGATTTCTCCAAACTCTTCCCCAACCCTCTATAATATTGCCTCTTGTATGAAGAGAGTGATGGTATGACATCCATATAGTCCATGTATGCCTTTGTAACCACCTTCATTACTTCAATTTCTTGAGTTTCCACTAAGCAAATTTTAAGATCATTTGACAATTTTTCTTGGAAAGTATTTTGTACAATAAGAAGTATTGTATTGATAACAAAACAAGAATCACTCTTCAAAGGATACTTCATAGCCTTATACACATTAAATATCACTTCTTCATTTTAAAACCTAAGTATAACCTTTCCATGTTGCACATCTATCAAAGTTCTTGCAGTTGCTAGAAATGGTCTACCTAGAATCAAAGATACATCTTTGTCTTCCTCCATATCAACCATAACAAAATCGACAGGAAAAGATCCTCTATAATTCCCCATGGATAAATTATAGACCTATCTGCTAGTTTTAAAGTTATATTAACTGGTTTTACTTCCCCAATTCTCAACGTTTTGAAGACAGACAAAGGTATTAAGTTAATACTAGCGCCAAGATCACACAAAGCCTTTTTCAAAAGTTAAATTCCCAATAACACAAGAAATAGTAAAACACCCCGGATCCTTTAACTGTTAGGGAAGTTTTTGTTGTAGCACCGCTAAACATTACTCGATAAGTATCACAGTTTCTAAGTTCTTGAGCTTTTTCTTGGTTGTCAATATATCCTTCAAGAACTTAATGTAGCTCAGCATTTATTTTAGCGCCTCTGCAAAAGAAATGTTAATATGTAATTTTTTAAAACCTCAAGAAACTTAAAAAATTGTTTCTCAGGATTTTGCTTCTTAAGTCTTTGAGGAAAAGGAACAGGGGAAACAAGAGGTTTAGGAGGAATGTAAGTTTGAGAGCCTCCCTCTTTTTTTTCATCCCCCTTTTTTGTTTCAACATCATCGTCCCCTTTTGTAACCTTAGCATCCTTTTCTACCTTTTCCATCTCTTGGAGTTGCTTACCGCTCTTCAGGGTCATTGCATGAATTTGCTCGTTTGGGTTTGTTTCCGTGTCACTTGGAAGTTTTCCAAGAGTTCTTTCCTTATTTGTAAATGCACATTGACCCAATTGGATCTCCAAATTATGAATAGATGCTTGGTTATTTTGAACAACTTCGTCAATTTTCGCCTTTAACTTAGAAAGATATTGCATCCCCACCTCCAAAGGTTTTTCCCTTAATTAGAAGGAAGTGGTGGTGGAGGATTTGTAGATTGTTGGTACGGCGCCCTTGATGGTTAGAATCTAGGAGTTGCTTCTCTTTGATTTCCTTGATATCTCCAACTGAAATTTAGATGATTTCTCATCCCAGATTATACGTGTTGGAAAAGGGATCATTATGTTATGGAACATTATTTTTGGCTCCCATAAAATCTGCCTCTTTCATAAAAAAAAGATCCATGCCTATATCAATACAATAGTCGGTAGAATGACCAAATAAACCACAACATCCAAATTTGTTTTGATGTCTTTATTCATCAATATGCTAACTTGATTAGTTAGCTCGTTAGCTTCCTCATCAAATCCGAGTGGGATTTGATCTCTTAACATCAGCTGTCCTTCCTCCTACTGCTTTTTTTTTTTTGAGAATTTTTTTTCCAAATTCTCACATATTACTTGTAGCTCTTGGGCATTTTTCTCACCAGGGTATCTACCTGCAGCAATATCTAACTAATGTCTAGCACATAGGGGCTAGTCCTTTGTAAAAGAATTGAGTGGTCAATAAAAGAGAAAACCCATGATGAAGACATTAAGTAAGAAGAAGTTTAAACTTGCCCATGTCTCATGGAAAGGCTCTCTATCTCTTTGAGTGAAGGAGCTAATCTGCCCTCTGTTGTCCATCTTCTTTTGAGAAGGATAATATTTGAACATGAATGCTTCATAGACCTCATCCCAAGTGCTCATTGAGTTTTCTGGTAAACCTAATAGCCATTGCCTAGCATCTCCCTTTAAGCAATATAATATATATATATATATATATCTTAATCTAAGCTCTTCCTCACTCAAACCATTTAAAGGGAACAACTGAACTATAGTATAAAACTCTCGTAAGACTCCTAATGCATCCTCAGCTCCTAAACCATTGACTGTAGGGAGAAGGTGAAGGTGAAAATTCTTAAGCTCATAATTTCTCGCTACATTGGTCAAACTAATACAAGAAGGATTGGTAGCAATCATAGGCATCTGAAGATCTCATAAACGAGGGGTTGGTGAGATAACAATTTCTTGTTATTATGGATTAATGATATTGTTATTCGGAGCATTGTTACCATTCACAGGTACATTGCCGCCATGTTGAATTGTTGTTTCCTTCTTTGGAGTTGTTCTTCCTACAATTTTTTTCAATTTCAGGATCAAAAAATTCAAGTTCAATTGAACGAGAACTTGACATGTACTACTAAATAGTAACAAAAGAAAAATAAAACAAATAAAATAAAAAACTAAATTAAAATCAAATTCACAATCAAAATACAAATTAAATCAAATTTCTTGGCAATAGTGCCAAAACTTGATACCCAAAATCGAGCACACTAGTAAGTATACTAGATCATAATAGAATAAGCAAGGTCGTCCCCCAGAGAATTAGATTAAAAACTTTAATTATGAAAATAAAATTAATTTAGCAAAAGAAAGCAATTAAAAATGATTGAGTTTGTTTAATTAATTAAACTAAAGAATTAAATTAAGATCACAACTTTCTTAACAAAGATTATAATTCAAGAGGTCTAAGACGCATGAGTTCACTAGTTAATGGTTCTATTACCCTAATGATTCATTATTCTTGAGTGAATATCATTAATCGATTGACATCCAAAATTGTTCAATAACTTTTCTCAAATCTTACCAAATCTATCCCTATATACCAACCAACTATCTCTATGTTGATTTTAATTTACAAGAATACATTTGATTATGATATCACAAAGATTGCAACCAAACAAGTATATCTCTATCTTGCATGTAATTTATGGTCAAATTACTCAACCTATTTAACTATGTCCTTTTTCAAAGATGCACAACTAAAGTTAATTCAATTTGAATGGTGATCAAGTGCTCAAAGCATTAAGAATAAGACATTAATTCTATAACACTCTCAAATAATGAAATCATAAGAAATAATATAACAAATGACTAGCTACATCATGGCCTTAGAAAAATAAATTAGCACATAATAAAAATAATTAACAACAGTAAAGTTGAGAAGAGGATAAAAGAAAACATTCCTGTTTTAATTAAATCTTCAATACTTCGAGTCGCAAAATAATCTCCAAAGTGCAAGTGAAAGCTCGAATCTTTTTCTTCAAAATTACAAAACTCGGAAATATTATGAATAAACCTTAACCTAGCAACTAAAGTAAGACTTTCTTTTCAAATGGTTGCTAGAATCCTCTAAAATTTTAATTAAAAGAAACTATCTAAAAACGAATTCTAATAAAAAAAGAAAGTTTACTTAAAGAAAATGACTAAAGTGAAAATAAAGAAATTACTAAAAAAATAAAAGAAAAGGAAGTCAAAATTGACAAAAAGTCAAAATTGGATGCTGTGGAATTGAAATCTTCAGCGAATTAGTTTCGGGGCAGTTACATTTAGAACAAGACCTGGCCCGATTTTCTGTCACGGAAACCTGCATGAAAAGGCTTTATATTGATTCGGCATCGGATTCTCGACGATGAAGATCCACGCCTAAAGTTCTTGTTTCTCGCGCCAAGTCAATTTAATCTATCTTTTCCATATTTGCAACTCAGTCCTCCAACTTCTTCTTGTATTCTAAATTGATCTTCTAACTTCTTCTTTCTTCTAATCTCAACGCTAGAAATCCAAATACATATAAAAGGAGTTATTTATTCATTTTAAACCCCTTTTTTTTTACTAGAATTAACATAAAATATTCATTAATTAAAGCTTATTTTCTAGTGTAAAATCTTATGTATCATCCTTCAATTCCCCCATAATGGACCCCACAATACTCCCTTATTGTATACACTCTTGAAGAGATCACTAAAGACTCGCGTTTAAACAAGTAAAAAAATCAAATCAAGTTTTAAAAAAATTAAAAAAGAAAAAAAGATATCAAATCAAGCAAAGCAAGGAAGTTGCATAACAGAAAATTTTCTAGAAAATAGGGGGGTCATTGCCACCCTTCACAATTTTCACAATATCTCATTCAATTTAATTCCAGTTCTTTTGCAAATTACTTAGAATTTTTCCCAACTCAATGAGGGTAAATTTAAGCGTAAATTTTACATAAATCTCATTTGTATAACATATTTTCTGAGTGAATCAATAAGCAAAAATGTTGCAACCAAGAATCACAAGACACCTTGTAACTTTTGATCAAATTCACCAAACAAATCAACTGCAATTGAGAAATAAAGATCTCAAACATTTCCTAACTCATAGATAAACAGTTATAGCACATGTTTCGATCATAATTTTCACTTTTGAATCATCTTTATGCTTATTTTCCAGTCCCAAAATCCTGGCCGAGATTTTTTTCTTTTTTTGCAAAGTTTTTTTCTTTTTTTCCCTTTTGTTCAACTAACAATCAAAATACATGAATTAAAAAACAACTTGATCTTAAATCGGAGGTTGCTCTGATACCAATTTTATGTGAGCTTTCTGAACTTGTTATAGATCTCACAAACTCCCCAAGATTGCCTCCAAAGAGGTCTTTGCCCAAACCACTCTCAAACAAATGAAGCAATAAGTTAATTTACCCTTTTCAAGAAATTATTCAAACTTTTTCCCCTATAGACTAGATCAACAGTACGTATTTGAAATCAATCACTTGTCTAATACTCTAGAAAAGACCTAAACTCAAACAACAACCACAATATATTGTGGCCACCTTTTGAATATTAGGAATTCAGATCAATCGTGAATCCCTTGGATCATCTCAACACAAGTTCTTTAATCTAATTCAACTAAAGAAGTGTACAAAGTGGCTGAAAAACTCAAGAACCCAAAGGGGGAATCTCTCAATTAGATATATTCATCATAAGTTAAGGATTACATAAATTGAGGTGAAAACGAGCCGAGTCGAGCTCAAGCTCACATGAGCTCGAGCTTGACTCGGCACTTTTTTTATCAACTCGAGCTCAATTGAGTTTATTGATTTTCGCTTGAGCTCGATTATTTGTGTTGAGCTTGAGCCCCAGCTCGAACTCAATTTTTTAAAAAAAATATATTATGTATAACAATTAACATAAATTAAAAAAAAAATTATATATTCTGGCTCAATAGGGTCGACGAGCCATCGAACCAGTGTTAACTTGGCTCGTTTGCTTAGTGAACGAGCTTGAGCTTAGCTCGAGCTTGGTCAACAACGAGCTCGAACTGAGTTTGTCCGAGCAGCTTGCAAGCCGCTCACGAACGGCTTGACTCATTTACACCCCGACAGGAGAATAAAATGTAATTATATGATACACAAACCCTCATCATAAACCCTAGTAAATTAACCAAATCCTAGGGTATAATGGGCATTCGGATACTTAATGACATGTTCTTAATTAAATAAAACCAAAATTAAAATAATAAAGTATAAAAATTGTCCAGCAAAATTCGTACAGAAATTGTCTAGCTTGTCGGATCTTGTAAGTTTTTGAACCTTCGACCTTTCAATTAAGCTTTTGGTGTCTTCATCAAAGTTGTATCTCTTTCTTTTATGTTTCTATATAAGTTTGCATCATTTCATTTGGATAAGTATAGCTCAAGTTATGGCCCATTTACGAAAGTGTACCAAAACTAGAATGCAATTTAAATGTGTTGAGTTTCTCTAATGATTTGACGCACCAAAAGAACTCCGATTCAAACATACTTTAGCATTACATAATCCTTGAATCTTCTTCTACAAATTTGATGAAGGCTTCATCATTGTTCTTAGACAGAAAATTTGTCAAAACTCTATCTGAAGCAAAAGCATCAAATCCGTCAATCTTATTCTTTTCTTCACCCTTGATTTTTTGAATGATCCTTTCTTGATCTCTACCATTTCATCCGCATCAGGGATAATATAAAGGTTATATAGGCTCGGGCTTTGACTTTGGTCAACGTCAGGCTAAACATTATTTCTCTAAGTCTAATATAATTAATGTATGGGCCTTTTGATTAAATAATTGAAACTCATTAATTATATACCTAATACATGTAATTGCTTAGCCCAATTAATTAAATAAATTAATAGGGCCCAACTAAACAAATTATTCTCTTGCCTTGCTCTTTATTTAAAAAATAAATACCAAGAGTATAACTAATAAATCACTCTAAATTTATTATGATAGCTTTTGTGATGTGATTAACAAATAATCAGTATGCCTCCATGAGCTGCTTAGAGGACCAAAAGACCATTTATAACTTAGCTTGTTAAATAACTAAAATTTCTCTTGCTACAAATAGCAGCATTTTTCATTTCAAACATAATTTTCGTTTATCACCATATAGAAACATTGACCCCAAGTACAAAACTATGGAAACAGTGTCTTTACCCTAAAGGTGTTAAAAGACTATATTACCCCCATATATTTGCACCCATCATTGAGTATAGGATAAAGTGTTCTAGCACCTTCGTCAATGAGATCTATCATCCTTAGACATCTTGTCCGATAATCCAAGCTCTATGATGTTTCCGCTTTCTCAAAGAGCAACCCTTAAGCTAACATTAGAGTCTTATATGTCAAGGTCTTGGACTAATAGAAGCAAATATACAAGTTTGGTATAGCTAACTAGGTTCATCCACCCAACATGCAAAATATACATCGGTCCCATGAATAGAGACCTTCACCCATTGTACATCTAATTAGACAAGCTCTAGCTTCACTAGATCACTAACCCATATAAATTTCCATAAGGCAATAGCTTACGCTGTAGCAAATGAAGACTTTAGTTTCTTTCCTTTACAGTACGTTTTAGAAGCTAACATCACTGGCCCGAGTTCTATAAACCAAAAGTATTTCCTTGTCTTTTTATATCCATTTCATGTTCGAATTTATACCCAAAAGGCTAATCCTTATGTAATATTTATGTAATATAATAAAATGATTTATTTTTTAAATCAAGATTTTTAGTTTGGAATACACATTTACTTACATAAGGTTCAAATAACTTAAAGAGATAGTTCACATGATAGGTCGTGCTTCATAGTAAGGCGAGGACTAATGCCATTTAAGTTATAAGAAAGAAAACTTTAATATTTTGTTCTTAGAGATTTGATGGAGTTGGGCATGCCATCAAATGAAGGTCATCGCATAGTAGTTTTTGTTACCATTTTATCCCCCTCCGAAATCATATCATTTTTTTAAGAAGTGAAGGATGTTTATCAAAGGTTGGTTGGGCTATAGGCTCTCTAAGCCTTTATATGTGAAACGTGCTTAAGTCTCTTTTAGTTCACGTTCTTCCGTGTGCTTATTTCTTTATACCCTCACACATTGTATCTAAGTTTGTTCTCATTAAAAAGGGGAAGATTGTAAGCTCTAAAGGTGACAATTCATGTGTTAATTAATGATAAGCATTGATATGCATTAATTGTTCTATCTTGTATGTGATAGAATTTTTGGATTAGAAGATGAATTCTTCACACATGAGGTAAAATGTCAAAGGTAAGAAGATTCAAGGATGGATTCAAAGCATGCCGAAATGAAAAGTTGAAGACTTATAGATTATGGTTTGTGGTTATAGATATAAACTTGTAAACCCTTATCTAATATCTCTTTTACGTTAATATATATTGATAAAGCTCAAGTCTAAAATTTTTCTAAAAATAAGGAAATGTTTCTAAAACCTTAAAGATTGCTCCAAAATCTTTACTCTTTAAGTCAATATTTTTAGCAAAAGGTTTTGATTATATTTTGAGCCAAAAATGTCTTCAAGATGTTTAGGCTGAATGATTGATTTTTAGGTGTTTGATGTTGGATCTAAAGAATTTCAAATCCAGATGATTTATCTTGAAGATCTTGATGTCCTAATCTTCAAGTTGGAAAATCCATAGTTGAATATCTGAACACCTAAAGTTAGTAGTTTGATTTAGATTTCAAAAATATTTTCTGAGTGTAAGTTAGGAAGTTCGTAACTATAGGTTCGGACGTCAAAAATTCAGAAGGGAAAGGAAGCTTTTTATAAAGCTCAGACGTAGAGGCTAAAAACTCGAACGTCTGAAGAAATGTTTTCTGAGCCAAGTATGAAGGTCCGAGCAACAAGTTTAGACGGCACCTTGAAGGTCTTGACATCCGAACTTGTAGGGACCAAGTTTAAAATAGTCGTTTTCCTAAACGTCTGAAGCTTACCTATGAATTTCATACCTCTATTTTGAAAATATATCATTCAGTATTCGAACATAAACATTTCCCAAGCTTTCTAAGATCAAAATCCTTCAAATTTTGAGCTTTATTAGTATTTATTGAGTAAAAGTATGTTAAGAGATATTGGTGGTTAATTGAGTTGTGAATCCATCACATTTGTGTGATTTCTTCCTTTCTTATTCTATTTGTATATGAGTTTACAAGGCTGTCATTGATAAAACTCAAGTGTAAGGTTGATCCTTGTGTTTGTGAAAGAAGTTAAGTGGTTAAGGTGTAAAATCCATTTGAGTTGAGTCACTTTTGTAAAGATTGGTATTCCCCACCTTCATAGTTTTGAGAAATAGATTTAGAGTGAGTTAGTGAAATCCTTGGATGAGGCTCTAGTTAGTAAATATATACCTTTTGTAGTATGGAACAAGTATAAATCATTTTGTTGATTTCTTATGTATCTTTATGTTTGTTAATTTCTTTGTTTATTTTTGTTATTGTAATTTCCTTTATCTTGAGTTCTTTATTTTACCAACTGTTTGTCAAGAAGGAAAAAGGGTTTTTAAAGAAATTAAGAGTTTTAATAAAATAAGTTTTTAAAGTTTGTCTAAAAACTTAATTCGCTCACGCTCTTTGGTTCTTTCAGATGGAATTCGGGTTTCACTTAAGTTTGATGGTCGTAGAAGGCAAACCAAGTCCCAAACAACTAGGGATGGTGCCTTAAGGAGGAGGCCCAAAACGTTCATTGATAGATTGGAGCTCATTAGGGCAGCTTTAACCAAATTAATAGGGACGAAAGCCTCCCTAACCTAGCACTATATGAGAAGTATTCTTCCACATCTTTTACTAAGTGATACTATGAAATTTATTCTTGCATTATTATATCTTTATTCTCGGACTGACTTAGGTATAGGATGCAGTTGAGGACTTGTCCCCTTCCTCTGATTGCTTTGGGTCTTTGTAGGATACCATACGTGCACAGTAATATTCAACGTCCAAAGTAAAAAAAATAGAAAAAACTTAAATGAATTTGCAATACAAGTAGTCCCTAAGGGAGACCGATAAATTACGCACGAGAAAATCAAAGTTCTCGCCCTACAAACTTCAACAATTGCAACCGTTGTTTCTACACTTCAACAATTTCAAACGAAAATTTGCATAAATCCAACCGTTGAAAATCGAAAAAAAATTTTAATATCTTTCTATACTCGTTTATGTATAATTTAATCGGTTTAAAAAATTTTAAAAAAAAACATACACACCGAATAAAATAAAATAAAATAAGAGAGATTGATGGACATGGACCTCACTTGCACCCAACCAGGCGCACGTAAGGTGGATGTACGCCCACCCATATTTCTTGTCCTCTTTCAAGTGGCTACCATTATAGGTCACATCAAAGCCTTCCTAACACTGCATTTTCTGGCAACCACATTGTCTTTTGATTTGCCTTGAACAAGTCAAATTTCACCAAGAATAACAACATTTCATACCCCGAACAGTGGTTTTAAAACAAGTTTGGTTGATAATTAATTATTTAATTTTATTTATATAAATCATATTGTACTTACTTTGATATAATATTGTCACTTATTAAGAAATATTAATATTAAAATAAAAAATAAAATTTGAAAAAAATATGAGGTTGGGCGCACATATCTCTTACGCACACCTAAACGCACGTCTCCAAGGCATGCGCCAAACTAGGCGCACGTAAGGGATATGTGCGTCAGTCCCATATTTTTTTTAACTAGTGCATTTTTTTCATTTTTTGTGCAATTTTTACATCAAAATCGATGTTTTTTGCACAAAATTTTCAAAATTATCTTGTTTACCTTTGTTTACCGTCCTACAATATTCAAAATCAAAAATTTAAGATTTTTTAGAGAAAAGGTATTGAGAAAAAGGATATAGAGAGAGAGTGGAAGGAGAGGCTTTTTACTATATTTGGCCCTTTTTTAGAAAATAGCCACTAAAGTGGCTGCCAATTTTTTTTTAATCTCAGTATGGCCATAACGTGCATGTTGTGTGCGTTATCTTTAATGATAAATGCATATAGCGTCTATGTTATTGTTAATCAGTAATTAAATATCGTGATTAAGCAAGATTAATGATGTGGTTGTTGATATGGTTGATGAGGTGGATAATAACGCATCTATCATACGTGTTATCAGTAAGAATAACGCACACATCGTATGTGTTATACTTACTAATAACACACATATTGTGTGCGTTATCTGAATCTAGAATATTAACCTAAACCCTCACCCGTCGTCTTCTTCATCCTCCTTCAAAAAATTCCCTCACTACACTCTTCTTCCTCCTTCTCCACCACTGCCTCTCGCTTCCTTCTCTTCTTCTCTTCTTCTTCTTCTCCTTCTCTTCTTATCCTTGCTTTCTGTATACTTTTGAAGTAGCCGTGGAGTCCGAAGAACACTAAAAACAGCACAAGAACGGCATAAGACGCTCCAATATTCCACCAAAGAACAACATTTGATCCCAATTTATTCCGACCTTCAACTCATACAGTAAATTTCTTATGTCTATATCCTTTAATTGTTTTTAATCTTTTCGCATTGTGTGTTGATTTCTATTGTCTATATGAAAATTTTTTATTGTTGTGATTGTGAATATTCTTGATAAATTTTATCTAGGTTATTTCTCAATTTCTTGTAATTTATTTTTCTAGAGTTGGGTTTTAGGGTTATTTTCGTGGCTTTGTTGTTCTTGAAAAATTTGTGCATATTTGACAATTTTGTTAAACTAGTTGTATTTTTCTATTGGAAATGTGATTTGATGAAATAGTTTTTTAATAATTTTGCTTACAATTTTGCTATTAAGATGAAATGGGTTCTATGATTTATTTTGTGTTTGTCCTAAACCCTAGTTGTTTATTTTTGTTAATATTTGTGAGCATTTATATTTTTCATTTAATTCCATATAAAATGTATATTCAAGAAACTATTTTGTTTCGATTTTTTTGTTAAAAAAAAAAAGAGAATATAACCTTCTCTAAAACTATAAATCTTAAACCTAGAAATTCTAATCTCAAAAACTCTAAACCGTAAACTTGATAGAGTGTGCAATTAAAAAAAAAATTTTACTATCCAAATCAAGAGTTTATGAGACAATAAGTAGTTATAAGAGACTAAAACTAATATTCATTTTTCTCTAAAATTGAATGTTCATTCTTATATTTTAATATAGAAAAAGGATTATTAGAGCCCCCAAAAGTTACAATAAAATTAATTTGGGTGCATAGTGATAAAAAAAAATATGAAGTGGTGTAATTATAAAAATTAAACCCAAAAACCCTAACCTTGAAACTCTAAAATCCTACACCCTAAACTATAGACCTTAGAAAGTGTATAATACTACATCTTAATCCTAAAACCTTAAACCCTAAACCCTAAACCCTAAAACTTATGACGTGTTTAATCATAAAAAATTATATTACTTTAAATTCTAAACTCGTAAAGATTTAAATCTAGAAAGTGTATAATACTAGACCTTAATCCTAAAACCTTGTGATGCAATATAGATGGAGGAAGTCCCAGCATATGTGCATCTGGGTCCCATAACTCCTAATGTATTTACGAGGCAGTACGAGCATAGGTCTGGCTTGATATGGAGTAGGGATCATGAGACATGTATTACTGATCTTCAGTGTCGACATTTTGGTCGTAATCTGTTTCAGGCTGATAGTACGACTCCCTGTAGACTGATTAATATTATTGATAGGACAGAGTTTGGGGGAGTTTTAGATGTGGTTACATAAGTCTCGACCACGCGCTTATTACTGTATTACTTGAGAGATAGAAGCTTGAGACTCACACATTCCACATTACTTAAGGTGAGATGATAGTCAGTTTACAGGATAGGCATGTCTTATGGGGATTAGGGATAGATGGGTTGCCTATTACAGGTCTTTGTTGGAGTATACATCATAAGCAGTATTGGATTGATATGATTGAGAGTCTTATTGGTATTCGATTGTTGCTTACTTGCTTTTCTAGATATAAGGTAAAGAAGGAACCTTTAGAGGCTTGAGTCTTGAGAGAATCCGCCAAATTAGAGACTGATGATGACCTTATCATGCGTGCTCGCGGTTTTATTTTCTTACTTCTTGGAGGTCATATTGCTCCCTGATATGTCAAGCAGCTTGATGCACATAGGTATACTAGTCTATTAGAGGATTTTAATGTCATCCACACTTACAGCTGGGGGAATCGTGTATTAGGATTTTTGAATAGATGCCTGTTCAAGGCAACTTTAGGGGTGCACGATAGGTAGGGGAGAGCTTGTGCTACTTAAGATTTGGGCTTGGTCGCTTATTCTTATATTGCATCCTCAGTTAGATAGGCACGTGGAACAAGACCCTCGTGCGCCACTTGTTGCTATGTGGTGCATATCATTTGACCTCAGCCAACTTCCTACGTATGTCCTGCTTACTTATAGAGATTAATTAGATTTCATGCCATCTGACCAGGTACAACTTTAAATTATATTTTTATTTTTTACTATAATTTAAATGTGATTATTATTTAAATATTTAAATCTGTTGCACAATTTGTCTGGTTACCGTATCCTAAGCATGGTCTGGTGTCGTATGACTTGTGGCGGGTAAAGGTGCCACAGATATATTACGAGCTAGTGGAGTATCATAATCTAGACCGCGTGATAAATCAATTTGGCTGGATCAGCCTATACCCGCTGCTTGTGATACTCGTCTGGATCTACATCAGTTACAGCTTATATCACACGTATTGGTTGACGAAGCATGGTACTCATGTGGAAGTCTCACATGAGTGGAGACAGCACATCAGAGATGAATTTCTTTTACCCATGGAGAAGCTATCATCATCCCGAGATGATTATATTAGATGGTATCGGGATATTACACGAGTCTAAAGCAGCAATCAAACACATCGTGATACTCAGACATATAGATACCAGCCAGTTGGGATCGACAGATGGATGATAGTAATTAAATATTTATTTATATCTTTTTATGTATATTATTTCCTAATAATTTTTTCCTAACAATCCTAACAATTCTTTTTTAGACATCCATGCTATATGAGGTACATGACATGATTACAAGGATATTGGAGGGACCACCATCGTCTTCGACAAGGTATACTAGTTATAAGGAGAGTCTAGAGCATCATTCGCCAGTGCATGGTTTCTATTGGTGGTACATTGGGTTGCACACTATCTTAGCATGATGTTCAGCAGATATTTGTAGTACACCCATCACATCGTCGTTGTCGAGAACCTGTACCTAAGCATGGAGCTCGTAGAGTGAAGAGGGATCAGCGTAGATTACCTCATAGCGGGACCCGTGGTGCTCTAACCTCTCTACCTCCGGGTGTTGGATTTGATCATGGAGGAGGGAGAGGAGAAGGATATATCATACGAGGACGGGCAGATCCCGAATCATATATTCCACATGACCCATTCAATAGTCCAAGTGGAGATGCTCTGACATTTACTTTAGAATTGACGCCAGATGTTCCGTCACATCCAAGTAGAGCAGGCACATCATATGTTCCACTTGACCCATTCGACAGTCCAGATGTATCATATGTTCCGCCATCTCTTAGTGTAGGAAGTATGTCATATGCACTTCCACCTCCTAGTGCAATAGGGTCGTATTTGATGCACCTCTACCTCCGAGTACAGTAGGTTTATTTAAGCCTCATATGCCTACATCCGGGACATCTTCTTTCGATTCAGAGAAAAGTAATGATGAGCCAGCGGATGACGTTACACCAGCACCACGACTTTTTTAATTCTACCCAAATATCTCCAAGCAGTGAAAGATTCTAATCCAGAAACTGTGTATGAATGGTTGCATCACAAAACGTGCATTCCCCCAAACTATGTGTTTAAATTTTTCTTTTGGTGTTTCGAGCCTTGTATAAATAGACTTCAAAACTGTCGGTCGGTGATTTCTATAGATAGCACTCATCTTCGGAGATATAAGGGCATACTATTAATTGTAAGCACATGGGATGCAAATAACCATTTGTTCCCTTGGCATTTGCAATTGTTGATAAAGAGTTGTCAGAAAATTAGAATTAATTCCTCAAACTTCTATGGGAAAATGTTCTCAAGGATCGGCATGTTTGTTTAATATCCAATCGCCACAAAGAGATTTTATCTACTACGCAAAATTAAGCTTTGTGGCAACCTCCATTTGCGGAGCATAGGTTTCGTCTACGCTACATTCGGGCAAATTTTACCAGGACATTTAAGAACAGCGAATTACAAAGTTTAATGTGGTAGGCCGGAACCGAAGCTAAGCGATAGAAATTTGAAAGTGCCATGAATGAAACTAAAAGTAGAAATGTAGAAGCTTACAATTATTTAGTCAAGATATTCTTGGAGAAATAGACACTCTTGCATGATAGTAGGTACAGGCACGGGGTGATGACGACAACATTTCAAAAGCACTTAACAGTGTCTTGAAAAAAGTTAGTCTTACCTTTAAAAACCTAGTTGAATTAATATTCGACAAACTTGTTAAGTACTTTAAGTAGCACCGTCAAGAGACTCAAAACTGTGTGCATCCATTTAAAACATGAGTCTTTGACAAGTTTCTTCAGATTGAATTAAAATCAAGAGACCACACAATTATACCGTATAACCAACGAGTTAGTATTTACATGGTTAAATCTTCGATACAACTTGATAGTCGTGGCAACAACTTTTACACTTTAAAAATGAATGAAAAATCGTGCAGTGGTGGCAAATGGCAAGAATATACATTGTCTTGTTCTCATGCTCTTGCAGTCTATGTACAGATAATGGTACAAGATCAGATTCTTACATTTCGAACATATATTCACGGGACATTTACAGACAAACATACCATTCAAATTTTTATCCGGTTGTGCATGAGGAATTTTGAAGGGATGCCCCTTACATTAATATTCTATCATCCAAATATGAACAATCAACAGGGTCGTAAACAGGGTATAAGATTTCGGGGAGAAATGGATTATCACAATCCGAATTTTCCTCCAAAATGTAACAGATGTCAAATGCTTCGGGCATAATAGAAAATTTGTAATAAGCGGTTCAAGCAATATGTAAGTTTCTTTTTCTCAAAATGTGTACTATTTTAGGGTTTATATTAATAATATTTCTTATTTGAATTTCTCCTGGGTACTTTTTAATAAATTCTTTTACTTAAATCGATTATAAATTATTGTAGTAAAATTTACAACAAGTGATAAAAACATAAAATACTTTGAATTACTTCTTCGTACTTTTTTGTAAAATTTTTTACTTAAAATGGTTTTATACATCAAATGACATAAATAAAAGAATACTTTGCCCTTTTTAACAAAAAATAATTATAAGTTTTGCAAAAAAATAATGTAGCAGATAACGCATACCAGATATGCATTATTATTAAATATAATACATTTCTTGTATGTGTTATCAGCCACATCGGCTGATTAAATGCGTGAATTCTGAATTAGTGTACATTATCTTTAATGCCAACGCATATAGTTATGCACTATGGTCATACCCAAATTAAAAAAAATATGACTACTTAGTAGTTTTTTTTCTACTAAAGTAGAAAGATCGGAATTTTTCTACTAAAGGTCAAATATAATAAAAATCGGAAGAAGGAGAGGGGAGAAAATTTTGAATTTTTAACCTGTAACTTCAATACGTTTGCTCGTAATTCGGTAGCCGTAGAGAGAATTTCCTAAAGAAAGCTACATTTTTTTTTTCTAACATAGAAAACATTCCAAAAGCTACATCCTTTCTAGGGAAGGGGTACTCCCCTGGGTCCATTGTTTGGACTAATAGTTGACTTCAGCTTTCAGCTTGAGTCCACTCAATTATTTTTTTTTTTTTAATACAATATATCGATTAATTTGGAAAGAATTGAAAGGTACAAGACCTTCAAATAGTAAGACTAACTAGCACACGAAATTAAACTGCTCTCTAAGTTATTCGAATTCAAAACTTGCACTCTTTGATTTCTTTAGGCTTAACTTGAAGTTTGGATGGATTTTATATAATATCCTATATAACAATTCCTTTATAATATTTTTTTTATAATTATTTTATTAATAAAATTTATCTAACAAAAGATACATTTTAAAAAAGATACTTTTGAATTTTAAAAGATAAATATTAAAGAAATAATACAAATATTACAGAAAAGATATTGTAGTAAATATTATACATAATATTATATAAACTATGACAATAAGAGGTATTTGATGGCAAAATACCTTTTTAAATACTTTTATTTGTCTTGTCAAGTGAGAATTTACGTTTCGATCATGTAATGCAATTGACTTTACATCTCGCAAATTTCTCATGAATTACTCAAAAAATCTTGAATATCAATTAAAAATAATAATAAATAAAATAAAATATTATATAATAAATTATTATGAATACTTAATACATCTTCTCTCACAAATAAAAACAGTTGATAATTCACAAATTCAAATAAAAAATACACATCCTTTTCAAGCTAAACTCTTAATCAAGTGATAGCAATGGAACATTTTTTTTCAATACTGATTTTGATAGTTTGAGAACAGGTACATCCTCTAATTTAGTGATTTCTTCTTCATGATGTGGGAATGGGAGGAGGATAGTGACTAGACTAGTGATTGACTAAAGACTTTTTAAGTGTATTTATTTCCTAAGTGTCTTAAAGGTGACCTCATTCTGCTCAAGTGGATTTTTTATTTTCAAACAAACGTGTTAACAAAGAATTTTCGGCTCTTTCGTTTAGAAATTTCCATAAAGTATTTATTTACTTAGCTTTTTTTTTTTTTAAAATCCTAAGTTTTTTTGCATTTGAAACTAAATTCTTGTAAGAAGTTAGCGCTACAAAACAATAGTATTATATTCAAGGAAAAATGTTCCATCTATTGATTTATATTTTTTTTTAATTATTACTTTAGTTCTTGTCACAAAAAATTATTTAAATATACTATCAATTAAAATTTAAAGGAAAAAAGAAAAGTTTCAAATAAATATTTTTTTAAAGTATTCAAAATAAAGATTTTATGGAGTAAAAAACTTCATTTTCCATTTATAACTGAAACTTTTAGTTTATATTCAATTAAATTTTAGATTCAGTATTTTATTTTTTTTAGTCAAAAGATATTTTAAGATTTAGAACTAAAGATTTGTTATTCCTAACTTCATAGGAGTATTTCATAATAAACTAAAAATATAAATTAAAGTATGAATAAAAGATATTACACTTTTAAGATTATTTTACATTAAATTATAAATTAATAAATTACATAGAGGGTGTTTTGACGTTTTACTCAATTAAATGTTGACTAATAATTTAGGATAACATGCATATTTTTAAAAGATTCATAACTAAAGTGTTTAAGATGGTATTTTCCCATAAACCTAAAGAAAAAAATGTGAGGATTTCATTCAAGCTTAATTAATTTAAGATAACAACGACTTTCAAGATTACCCCTATTATACTTTTTTAAGTTTACTTTTGAGAGCAAAACGTGTGTAATTAGATGGTATAATTCTCTTACTTAGTACGTTCACCTAACATGGTAAGTGAGATGTCTTGAATTCAAATCACTTGGGAGAAAAAATTTAATATGGCGTATCAAATTTGTGCTATTGTTTAAGAATTTTGTACCCTTTGATTATTTCTAAATTAGTTAATGACGGTTGATTATCAGGTTAATTATATACATATCTATATATATATAGAGAGAGAGAGAGAGAGAGAGAGAGAGAGAGAGAGAGAGAGAGAGAGAGAGAGAGAGAGAGAGAGAGAGAGAGAGAGAGAGAGAGAGAGAGAGAGAGAGAGAGAGAGAGAGTTTTGAGATTTGTTTTGTGAGAAAAAAGCGGTCGCAAAAATAAAAATTTTACCTTAGATTCAGTATTTTAGAATATAGCTTTGTCGAAATGCATAATGTTTTGAGCAAAACGTCCTCCACTAATGAATGTACTTAAGACTTGGACGAGTCCCCTTAAAAAAGAAGACATGGTCTTTCTGTTGTCCCCATATTTTTAATGTGAAAATGTGTAATGGTCAAATAATAAATTAATGCTGACTATAAAATCCTTTACATGCTCTTTCTATTTGATTATTTTATTATAACCTTTTTCCATAAAACATATATCTGCCCCTTTAGAATGAGATTTCTTCACACTCTTTTGCTGCTTTTATGTTCTTTTACATTCTCAGCAGCAGCAGCGGCGGCGGCGGCATCAGCAGCAGCAGCAGCAGCGGCGGCATCAGCATCATCACAAGGAACTCTTCCTCCTCCTAAGTGTCTTCATAACCAAAGATTTGCTTTGGTTCAACTTAAGCAAAATGTTATCAACAATTCCTCCCCTTCTGTATCTTTCGACGAAAACTCTTCCATGAGAGTCCAAAAATGGGATCTCAAAACTGATTGCTGCACTTGGGAAGGTGTTACTTGTGATCCTTATGGCCATGTCATTGGCTTGAATCTCAGTTACAGCATGATATCAGGTCATATCGATTCCATATTCCATCTTCGCCATCTCCAACGCCTTGATCTTGCTAGAAACAACTTCCAGCTCTCTCCAATCCCAAAAGGATTTGAAAAACTCTTGAATTTGACACACTTGAACTTGTCCCATTCATGTTTTTCTGATCAGATACCAGAAGGGATTTCCAGGCTGAAAATGCTGAGGTCTCTTGACTTGTCTACCATTCCCTTTTGTGAATTACCTCCAACTTTTGATGATCCAGACTTTAACAGGATCTTTGAGTTTGAAGAACTTCATCGGCTCAGACTCGAAAGGCCTAATCTCGGGACATTCTTTCAGAATCTTAATGTTCTTACAGAGGTTTATCTAGACAATGTTGATCTCTCAGCTCAGGGTACTAATTGGTCTGAAGCTTTAACTCTGTCACTTCCAAACCTTCATGCTTTGAGCCTTTCCAGTTGTCGTCTTAAAGGTCAAATTCACCCTTCATTTGCGAACCTGAAATCTTTAGTTTACATCAATCTTGAAGGCAACAATCTAACTTCTGAGGTACCAATTTTCCTTGCAAATCTCAAAGACTTGCGAGTCCTAAATCTTGCTTCTTGTGAACTCTATGGTAATTTTCCCAAGAATGTTTTCCTTCTACCAAACTTGAAAAGCATTGACATTTCAAAAAACAGACTTCTTAACGGTGAATTTCCTGAGTTTCCTTTGCATAACTCCTTGCAGTTTCTTTCATTGTATGATACAAATTTTCGAGGAACTTTGCCGGGCTCCATAGGAAATCTTAAACTGCTGGAAACTTTGCTCCTTTATAGCTGCAATTTCACAGGGCCAATCCCTTCAAATCTCTGTAACCTTACTCGAATTGTTGAGCTCGATATCAGTAACAACAATTTCACCGGTACACTCCCTCCATTTCACAGAAATGGAGTTCCAACTCTTAAGGATCTACGTCTCTCTTACAACCTTCTCATCGGTGACATAAATCCTTCGATTTTCACCCTTCCATCCCTGCAAATTTTGTATCTGAACGATAATCAGTTCAGCGGTCAGCTTAGGGAATTCCCTGATCCCTCATCTTCTGTTTTGGAGAAAATGTATTTACACGGCAACCATTTAACCGGTACAATACAAAGCTCAGTGTCAAGAATCCTTAGCCTTGTCTCTCTTTCACTTGCCAACAACAATTTCAATGGCACTGTTAAAATGGCCATGTTCCAAAATCTCAAAAACTTGACTTACCTTGATCTTTCTGCCAACAGCTTGACCATTGAACATGATGAGAAAATCTCTTCATTTCCTCAACTTGAGGAACTGAAACTGAGCAGATGTAACCTTTCTGATTTCCCAATTTTCTTGAAGGAACAAGTTTCTTTGAGAACCTTGAATCTCTCGGACAACAAAATTCAAGGGCATATTCCACATTGGCTATGGAAGAACACACTAAATGAGCTGGATCTCTCACTCAACTCAGTTGATTTTCTTGAAACCTTTGGAAATGAAACTTTTGCAGCTCTTGGGAAACTAGTTATGCGTTCTTGCAACCTTAGTAGTTTTCCGAATTTCCTCAAGGATCTCGAAAGCTTATGGTTCCTTGACCTTTCGGACAACCATATCAATGGTCGAGTGCCAAATTGGATATGGAAAACCACTCTTCAATATGTAAACGTTTCTCACAATCAACTGCATTCCGTGGATGAATTTATTCAAAATAATGTATCCTTACCTTCATTGGTAACTCTGGATCTCCGCGGCAATGTTCTTGGAGGATCACTTCCTAGAGGAATATGCAACTTAAGGAATCTATCCATTCTTGATGCATCTGGAAACAAACTCACCGGCTTTATTCCTGATTGCCTAGGAAAGATGGGTACTCTTTCGGTCCTAAACTTACAGAGGAACAGTTATCAGCACATTCCTGCTGATTTTGGAATATCGGCAATCAGTCTTCGGTCCCTGAATCTCAATGGAAATGTTTTGGAGGGTGAATTGCCAAGATCACTAGCTAATTGTACAAAATTAGAAGTTATGGATCTTGGCAACAATAGGCTATCTGATACATTTCCATTCTGGCTGGATAAACTTCCTGAGCTGAAAGTTGTGGTGTTACGAAATAACAGATTGTATGGAGAAATAAATGTTCCTCCAGGAAGACAATTTATGCTTCCAAATTTGGGCATAGTTGACTTATCATCAAACAACTTCACAGGTGAGTTATCTCAAGAGTTCTTGCAGAGTTTGAAAAACATGGCTGCTTCAATAGGTGAAAACAAAACAGGGTCAAAAATCATTGGAAACTACGAATACTATCAAGATTCGGTGACTATAATGAGTAAAGGAACCGAAATGTTACTTGTCCGAATACTTACAATATTTGTCTCACTTGATCTCTCCAACAACAGTTTCCATGGAAAAATCCCTGACCATATTGGTGATCTCAAATCACTTGTTGTGTTAAATTTATCTCGAAACTCTTTCGACGAGAAAATCCCTGAATCAATAGCAGAGTTGGCCAAGCTTGAATCATTAGACCTGTCTCGAAATCAACTTTCAGGGATGATTCCTCCCCAGCTTATAGCCCTGACATTCTTAGCAGTGTTGGATCTCTCTTACAACCAACTCGAAGGCCACATTCCATTGGGAAATCAATTCAATACATTCTTGAACGATTCTTACAAAGGAAACATCAGATTATGTGGTTTGCCATTATCTAAGAAATGCAAAGATTCAGACAAAGCAAATATTCCAGAACCCCCAGATGGGCAAGGTGAAAGATCAGAAAAGAAAAGCATCATTGATTGGAAGTTTGCGATAGCTGGATATGCATGTGGAATTGTAATTGGTCTTTGTCTGGGATATACATTTCTCCCTAAGATGGAATGTTTGGGTCTTTCAGATTCTAAGAGACGAGGCAGGAAGCAGGGAAGAAAATCAAAGCAAACACCAAGATAAAACTAAAATTACTAGCAAATTTTCCAATTTACATAACATAGTATGCGTGTATAGGCATCAGAGTTCATGGTAATGTTATCATTTGTGATTTCAATCGACATGGCTACCTATCTTAAAAAATGTATTCGTAGGATCATTAATTCACCAAATAGCTATTGGTCCTGCAAATACAAGTCAAATAAAAGGTTCAAATTAACTGAACAAATATAACCACATCAAAGAAAAACACTGAGCGATGAATCACAAGTAAATGGGAAGGAACAAAGGAACTTACTTTCCCATAAACACTGCCATGAAAAGGTACACAGCCTATAGATTTCAGTTGCACATTTTTACTCATGGAAGGCAGCTTTCGATTAAACCATGATAAGAAAACAAATAACCCTTTTTTTGGACATCAGTTTTGGACTTGTCAAATTCACCAAAAAGGTAACATGGTTCAACATAAGGCAGGCAACACAGCAAATTTCTTTCTCAATTACAACATCATTAAGCAATTTAGGCCCCAAAACTCAACATGGACCAGCTCGAGTACTCTCTTTCATTCTCTTGCTCTTTTGTTCAATATATCTTTCAACCTCAGTAGGAGTCCTGCACCCAGCAGCTCGAGCGTCCTGCAGCAATACCCAAGAATTCAATTATACACAAGAAAACATATATCTTACTGCTGGAAGTCCCTAAACAAAGCAGAACCTACTCTGTTTATATTCATAATATAAGAGTTTTGGGCATTTTTTCCCTTTTTAAAGTATTGAGCATTTTAAGATTTTCAATATATAATTTTCTCTAAAATTACTAACTTATAATTCTCTCTCTTTCATATTAAGTACACTAGTGCGAAGTGGTCAGGATAAAATAAATTGAATTTACTAAGGGCATAGTCGAAATTTTTTTACTTTTTTAAACTCTTTAATTCTCGTGCAATAGACCAAAAGGCCTCATTGAATGAAGCTCGGGAACAACATGATAACACTAAGGAGAGGAGAGTGAGGCCATGTAAGAAACATGAACCATCACGTAAGAGATAGATAAGTGTCAAACCTTAAGATCTTGTATTCTTTTCCTGATACGATGCTCTTCAACAACAGTTCGTAGCAAATTCGCATGCTCTTCTGTTGAATGATATCGCATAAAAACTCGATAGGGACGGCATATTTCCTTTTCTTCTGGGGAGAGATATGTTTCAACGAGATGAGGATGAAGTAAATTCCTTTCCAGTAAGAACTTCTTTCTACATTTTCTCTCATCAAGCCTAAGAAAGATACCCAAAACAATTTGGCACCATTATTAAGAAGCAAAACAAGCAATTTATAGTTTGAATTTCACAACAATTTGTCACCAGTATTAAGAGTAGTTAACTTTGAATATCTGTTGTAACTCAAGTGCAAAGGTGTTCTAATTTGTAGACCCACTGGCAGAAATAGTCCTCTAGTGACAGAATGTTTGAGCTAATTTGAACTTTCCGTAGAATTTGATACATAATTTGAAATTCCACTAAAGTGTCTTTTGCCCATATAACAAAAATATATAGAAAAAAGCAATGCTTTACTGGTAAAGATATTGATGCTATCATGCTATGTTATCAAGTGTTTAAAACAACCTACTTTTAATTTCTTATAAATCATAATATGTTTTTTGTTCTCAATTGCTTATTACATATTATAATAACTGTTTCCGAAAGCGTTCTTTTCAAAATTGTTTTTGCTTATTTATTGATATAGTTAAAAATGAAAAATAATTAGAAATTTTATTTTTCAAAAGCCCTATCTTTCCAGCTGCTGAAAAAAGTTTCAACAATCAAGAACAATTCCAAAATTCACATTGAACATCATTTACCTTTTGGAGTAGAAGCGTAATACTCTCAGTTTCAGTTCCCGTTCATCATCAGTATCAGTCTCCTTAAACTCTATGTCAGCAAGCAACTGTTGAGCATCATTGCCATATTCAGTAACAAATTCCACTGAAGTTCTAGCCTGCTTCTCTCTAACGCTCCCTTCTGCATTACAGTCTGCAACATCACAGTTACTCCCTTCATAAAGATTAATATACATTCGTTAATATTCAATTTGTTAGGTTTATTAGCATTTTTTCTTCAAGTCCCTCCCTAACATTTTGAAAATTTTACTTATATAGATTTTCACCCTTCAAAATTAAAGGTCCGGTTGTACTATGGATAAAATAAAAGGATCCAAGTGTATCCAACTACTAATCATACTTATAGGAATAACTTTTGTAAGATATTTGCACAAAGGAGAACCTAGTACATACAAAAACCTTAATGCTACATTTGGTCCACAACTACTGGAACTAGATGTCATGGACATCAACAATGCAGAGGTATGATAAATGTAACCTTGCCAACTAAGAGAGCCTCAAAGAGAACAATGCTGCATCAACAAGAATAATAGACACGAATTTATTTTTTATACTAGAAATTACTATATAAATAGAACAAAAACCTTTAACTTTGAGGCGACGAAAATTTATATAAAGAAAAATTTTTAAAATGTTAAAAGAAAACATAAAAGAAACCTAAAAGAAAAATGACAACACTTCGAAATAATTTTTATAACTGTTGGCAGAAGCAATCACCTCTGCTCCCCTTCGGTTTCTTACTTGAATTACTAGCATATCTTTGTAAATCAAATTGGATTGGTACATGGTTTCTACCTTCCTTAGATTTACTGTGACTATCGTTACTCTCTATAACACCAGGTGCCCTCTTAGCTCCTTCAGCTAATGCGTTGTTGCCATCACAAACTGACTTTGTGGACACATCTAATGTAACAGAAACAGATAGAGTTGAAGCTCTTATGGTTATATGAATTAAATGTAATCACAAAGCTTGCTTCTGGGTAAAACCGCAATCATTTCCACAGAATACATTGATATCAAACAAGCAAGTTATCACTACAATTACCGGCATCAAAGTTACTAGAAAGGTACTAATCATACTGCTACAGACATAAAAAGGGAGGAAAATACATGCCGTGCTTAATCACCTCTATCAATTTTACCATTTTCCAGTTAACAAAGCCACAAAACAGGTATTACTTCCGGTCAGAAATATAACATATTTATTATATATGTAATTTCCAACACTACACATTTATTTTCTCAGAGCAGTTTTTGTTTTTATAAAGGGTACTACCACTAGTCAAGAATATAAGTTTTTTTGGACTTGTGCAAAAAGAAAGGATTATAAAAATAATGTAACTTTTGATGTAAAATATATTTTATACGTCTTAATAAATAAGGATAAAGGAATGAAGGGAGGAAGATAATAAATAAACAACAAGACGGTATCATTGGATTGTAGACAATAAATACATATTGAAATGTGTAAAAAGACTTATAATTTTGACAATCCATCTTAGGCCTAAAAAGACTTATATTCAAATCGGAGGTAGTATAAAAGATACATTGAAAGTTTTTGTTTTCTGACCAGAGTTAATAAGTCAAAAAGAAAACACTGACACTGAACAAAGACTGGTGTAACCTTTTATTATTTGTCGATGGGCCATAGAAAGGTGTTCTGTATACTTTTCCTGAACACGAAAACAAATTATTAGAATATACATGAATTATTAAAATCTTCGGAAATTCAAAAAATGTGGATCGATCTAAGATCAATTCTTGTACCTGAACAGGAACGCATGGAGAATGCACGTATATGGAGTTATAATGGTCAAGACACTGTGTTCTATCTTTTGTTCCAACATGTTCTGCAACTTCGTACCAGTTTCCAAATCCATACATTTTAATTCCCTGCAGTAAATAAATAGGTTCATAGAAGTACCATTCTTTAAAACTACACTCAAGTTCAACTATAAATTGATAATCCAGCACAAAAGTACCTCCAGAAGCAATAATTCCTCCTTGGCATTCCAGTCAGTACACATCAACGGAAAGAACAAATTATCCTGTAAATATAAAGGTATAGAACTTGTTATGAAAATGATCAAAACACCAACTAAATTCAAAGCTTATATGAGAAATAATTGACGGAAAAAAGAAGATAAAAAACGTAAGTGCATGAAGTTAACGATAAAATTAGAATTTCCAGCTTGCTTTATAATCTTTTTAGCCAACACTAGATTTGACCTTCATCACTGGTCAAGAGATTTTACTGTATGGTCAAAGAAAAAAAATAAGAGTTTACGGACCATGACAGTATATGGATGATTACTTCTGTGAGGATAGACCTCAGCTGCAACAGAAAAGCACTCCACGCAGAGATTGAAATCTGAACACCTTAAGCATTTGATGTGTATTTTTCTGTAGATATCTTTGTTGCAGTAATTACACTGGTAAAAGACCTTTTCTTCTCTCACAGTTTGACCTTCACCTGTATGAAAGAAAATCAAGAACTAAAATTAGACATCCTTTTGTAATCTTTCAACCACCTCGGAAATGTTTTGTCTCAAAGTCTAAAAAATGTCATGCCTTTTCACATAAATAGGCTCCAAAATGGCCAAGCAAAACATGTTTAAGAAGGGACAAGTCATTCAAGATCTAGCAACGATTAAGTGTACAGAAGTTTTAGATAAGTTAAGAAGACAAATGATGTAATCAGGCATCTAAATGCTTGAGTACTTGAGGATCAAACGACTTCAAAATTTGCTTGAAATCAATCTGAAAATCAATAGAGGCATTTAAAAGGTGTTGTTAAGTTTTTGAGGACAAATTTCCAGTTCATAAGAAGCGCCACCAAATATAGTTATTATCAGCACGAATTATGAAGTTGGACTAGTTTTAAACACTCCAAACCACTTGTAACATGTACTTCAACATCCTTTCTAACATTTTCTATAGAATATTTTTTATGTAGAGGTTTATCTTAAGAGTTCACAATTGTCATTTATGATTAGGATTTATGAATATAAATTCTATAATAAGAATATTACAGGTAGAATCTTTCATACATAGGATGTTATAAAGGATTTGGCCTGTTCCTTCTGAGGCAAACAAGCGGTGATCTAGATTAGGACAAGCCTAAAAACTTGAACTAATGTCTGTTCTGGGCTGAATTGCTGTTAATTGTATATGCACTAAAGTCCAATACAATTTTTTTTTTCAGCTTTTGAGTAGTTTTAGGGCTTTGTTAGCCCTAATTCAATTGAAAAGTTGGTTGTATTTGAATTGGTTCTATAAACACAAAACAATGCACTATTTTCAACCTTTTGCACATTAGGACCGGCTTCTCCAGTTCTCTTCTCACAATCAAACCACTTTTTTATTCTCAAAATAAAATCCAATCCAAATACAACCTATTTCATGATTCCATATACTTCTTTCAGTATCCACGGTTACCTTTAAGACAGAAGCATATGCAACTTTGGCAAGACGTTATGTTAACTTTTTCACTTTGCTTTCCATTTTTTTCTCTTACCAAGTTAGACATATGTTTACTAAAAATGAAAAGATAAATATTTTTCATTTTAAGGTTCAATTTCAAGTACACTTAGGCTAGTGTGGTTATCGGAGGTAGACCAGACTGGGGAAGGGAAGAAATGTTGATGTGAAGGATAATAGCACCACTCTATATTTACTTCTCTACTTTCTACCTAAGCAAATGAGGTAAATATATATATATATATATATCATCGTCTAAGTTGCTTCCTTTCCACTTTTACATTCACTTTTCACCGGAACCAAACTTAATGACTTAATTCAAGTTTCTCTCAAATTACTTTATGAAACTTTGAGACTTATTGTAGTACTTCATCATCCTTTTTGGTATCCTTTAGATTGAGTTCATATTTCTCAATTATTTAAGGGTCTTTTAGAGTGAAAATCTCTTTTAACTCTATAAAGGAATTTACTATCCGTGAGTTTTGAATTCAAAATTATTATGTTTTCGAATATTTATCTTCCAAATTTTCTTGAAGATCCCTAAATTTCATTCTATCCGGGTTTTGAATTTCATTTTAGATTGGGTTCGTTAACTTCCTACAATTCTCTCTAGACATAATCCTTCTTAATCTCTAGTTTATTTAGAACCAATCATTGAATCTAAGAAAAGTGTACTATCGCCTAATAAATTAAAACCTAATAAATTACAGAATCAATACCGGAACCATACCTGCATAAGCGGTTTCCATAATTTCCACATCCGATGACATTCTTTCTCTCGACCTATTTAAGATTATAGGAAAACTCCATTTAATTTCAATAAGTAATTTCAATTTCAATTTCATATAAGAAACAAACATGCCAGAGATAGAGAACACGCAGCAGATTAACTTGGGAAATAGTGAAAACCCCCATAAGATACTTGTAATCATAAAAAATAATAAAAAGATTGGCAAAAAGGATACGATATATAAGAATCATACCTTTGATTGAGATTATTGGGACCATTCGGAACATCCATAGAATGATTTATTCAACTTGAATAAGGTTGAAATTTAGGTATTCGATCAATAATAAATGCTTATTTGACAGAGATCTTTCATAATTAAGTTTAGGGTGTTTTGAGCAGAGTGGACGGCTGAGTTTGGGAAGATTGTCAGCCCATTGAACATTTGAAAAGAAGGCTTGAAACCCTTTTTTAGATGGTCCCTGAATTCCGATATCCTCTTTTGAAATAATAATGGTAATGGTCTTTGTTTTTCTATTGAATTTGGGTCATAAGTAATTCCCTTCGTTGGGTTTTTACCCAATTTGGCCTTGTTTTTAAAAATATAATATTAAAAAAAAAAAAAAAGAGAGGAGAAGTTATACCAAATAAGTGCCCCTAAGTTTGAAGAATTGTCAATTAAGGAACTGTTCTTTTTCAATTGTCAATTGAGAGGCAATTTAGGTTAAATGTATAATTTTTAAAACTCATGAATAAAATTAATTTTCATATCAGGTTCACTCCCAATTCCTCTAAGGGTGTGTTTCCAATTCCAATTCTTTTGTTTGTTTGCATGATTAATTATGGAAATAAAATTGAATTCCAATTATAATTCCATAAAATCCACAAATTCCAATTCCAAATCAAAAGTTAAGAATTACAATTCCAATTCTACATTTCATATTCATCACTTCCATTGATTATTCATATACATATTAATTATACAATTTCACATTTATATTTTCTCTCACACACACACATCCTTTTTCAAACACTCCCGCACACTTTCTCTTTCTAAAACTCAAGCAGACTTTCCCTCTCTAAAATCACGATACTTTGTCTCTCTAAAATTCAAGCACTCCCTCTCTAAAACTCACTACACTTTCTCCAAAATTCACGCACACTTTCTCTCTCTAAAATTTATACTCACTTTCTGTTCTAAAATTCACGACACTTTCTCTCTCTAAGGTCTTGTTTGATAAATTAATTTACTTCTTAAAATAGAATTAGTTAAGAACTTATTGAATTAAGTATGTTTGATAATAAATAATTTTTAAATGCTTAATATTTTAAGTGCGTTTGATAACAATTTCTACAAATCTCTTAATTGTTTAAAATGTGCTTATTGTAGTTATAAATTTTAAGTAAAAATTTTTAACTTAACTCAAAACTCTGAAATTCGAAAATATATATTGTTTGCAAAATTATAACACATTTTTATATGTAATAACCACTTACTAATTAATTCAAAATTCAACTTCAAACTTTAGTGGTCAGATTCAATGTTCAAACTTAAGGTTCAGACTTTAGAATTTAAACAATTCAGACTTCAGTTTTCAGTTTTATCAAACGAGGCCTAAAATTCATGACACTTTTACTCTACAACATTCACGCTAACTTTCTCTCTCTATAATTCACGACTCTCTCTAGAATTCACGACATACTCTCTCTCTCTCTCTCTCTCTCTCTCTCTCTCTCTCTCAAATTCATGACATTTTCTCTCTAAAACTCATACGCATACTCACATGCTCATTTTTCTCTCTCACTCTTATACATATACACACCTTGAGTAAATATATATTTACTTTTTGACTTCTATTTCTATAATTTTTCGTATCCCAATCAAAGAAATTAGAATTAGAATTGAATTCCATACCAATTCTATAGATTTACCAAAGGAATCGAAATTAGAATTCTTAAGAATTTTAGGATTCTAATTTTATGGAATTCCAATTGTAATTTCAAATTCTAGGAACCAAACACAACCTAAATCTTTTTAAATTTCCTAATATATTTCACCCTTCAACTTCTTCACCTTTTTCATTATATATCACATCAATTCAACACACATTTTTATATCATTTTATTTCTATGGATATACTAAACTTGTGTTAAAGAATTGTAATCGAACTACCTCATTTCTATTATCGTTCATCATAGTTGCCTCCTCTTCTTTTTGCCATCTCTCTAATATTCTCTAAAATCTTGATCTGTCTCCCTAGCTTCCATTCTACGTCCTCTCTTTTTGTTAATTCAATTTGAGAAGAAAGAGACCAAATTACATAAGAGAGAAGAAATAGCGGCAAATTGGAAAAAAGGTTAATAGAATGTGAGAACAAAAAATGAAAATAAATGTAAAAAAAAAAATAAATATTTTTTAAGAAAAAATAAATAAGGTTAACAGAGGTTGTTACAGGTAGAATCTTTCTTACATAGGATGTTATAAAGGATGTGTCATGCTCCTTCTGAGGCAAACAAGCGGTGATCTCGATTAGGACAAGCCCGAAAATTTGAACAAATGTTTGTTCTGGGCTGAATTGCCAATTATATATGCACTTAAGTCCAATACAATGTTTTTTTCAGCTTTTGAGTAGTTTCAGGGCTTTGTTAGTCCTAATTCAATTGAAAAGTTGGTTGTATTTTAATTAGTTCTATAAACACAAAATGATGCACCATTTTAAAGTTTTGGCACATTAGGACCCACTTCTCCAGTTCTCTTCTCACAATCAAACCACTTTTTTCTTTTCAAAATAAAATCCAATCCAAATACAACCTATTTCACGATTTCATATACTTCTTTCAGTTTCCATGGTTACCTTTTAAGACATAACAGAAACATATCCAACTTTGACAAGACGTCATGTTAACTTTTTCACTTGGTTCCGTTTTTTTCTCTTACCAAGTCAGACAGATGCTTATTATAATAAAAGATAAAAAAATTTCATTTTAAGGTTCAATTTCAAGTATATGTAGGCCTAGTTTTGTTATGGGAGGGAGACTAGAGTGGGAAGGGAAGAAATGTCTCTATGGAGGATATTAGCACCCCTCTATATTTACTTCTCTACTTTTTACCTAAGCAAATGAAGTGAATATATATCATGATCTATATTACTTCCTTTTCACTTTTACATTCACTTTTCACCCGAACCAAACTTAATGACTTAATTCAAGTTTCTCTTGAATTACTCTATGAAACTTTTTAGACTTATTGAAGTCCTTAATATCTTTTTGGTATCCTTTAGATTGAGTTCATATTTCTTAATCATTTGAGGGTCTTTTAGAGCGAAAATCTCTTTGTAACTCTATAAAGGAATTTACTATCCATGAATTTTGAATTCAATAATTATTATGTTTTCAAATATTTATCTTTTAAATTTTCTTGAAGATCCCTAAATTTCATTCTAACCAGGGTTTAGGATTTCATTTTCGATTGGGTTCGTTAACTTTCTACGATTCTCTCTAGACATAATCCTTCTTAATCTCTAGTTTATTTAGAAGCAATCTTTGAATCTAAGAAAGAGTATACGATCACCTAATAAATTAAACCTAATAAATTACAGAATCGGTACTGGAAACATACCTGCAATAGTGGTTTCCATAATTTCCACATCAGATGACATTCTTTCTCTTGACCTATTTAAGATTATAGGAAAACTCCAATTAATTTCAAATAAGTAATTTAAATTTCAATGTCATATATAAGCAACGAACATGCCCGAGTTATAGAATACGCAGCGCATTAACTTGGGAAATAGTAAAAAACCCCAATAACATACTTGTAATTATAAAAAATAATAATAAGATTGGGATGTGATATACAAGAATCATACCTTTAATTGAGATTATCGGGACAGAGTGAGGAACATCAATAGAATGATTTATTCAACTTGAATAAGGTTTACGTTTAGGTATTCTATATGCTTATTTGACAAAGATCTGTTGTGATTTAGGGTGTTTTGAGCAGAGTGGATGGCTGAGTTTGGGAAGATTTTCAGCCCATTGAACATTTGAAAAGAAGGCTTGAAACCCGTTTTTAGACGTTTCTCTGAATTCCGGTTTCCTCTTGCGAAATAAGAATTCTTTGTTTTTCCTACTCCTTGTCATAAATATAAGAATTTTTTAGTTTTAGGCACAAATTAAAAGTTTTTAAAATAAAATAATTTTTAAATTATAATACTCTTCTTATTTTTTATAGATGAGAAAGAGATAGATAATGAGTGTGAAATAAATAAATAAAAATACAAAAAATTTAATAAATATTTATTAAAAATTATAAAACTCCTTATATTTAACCCGATAGAGTATTGAGTTTGGATCAATGAGCCGAATAAGTACTACCTCTACCCCTCCTGTTGGTTTTTTAGCCAATTTAACCTTGTTTTTTAAGGGAAAAAAAATAAAATTATAATGTAAAAACTACTTCTTTAGTCTGTCTCATAAAAACGGTCTCGGTTTCCTTCTCCTCCTATTCATAATTATAATCTCATTCCCTTTTATAAATGTTACTCCTTCCGTTAAAAAATACAGGAGATGTTGGACTTATGAGCAAGAATTAAGAGCATTGAAAATAATGCAAGTTTTGAAACAAAATACTATCTACATCCTTAAGAACTAAGGAGAGAGATAAATAAGGAGAGGTGGAATAGATGATAAATAGACAAGTAAATATGGAAAAAAATGCAATAAATACTCATTAAAAAGTGTAAAAGGACTTATATTTTTTACTATACTCAAACACTCTAAAATCCCTTATATTTTTTATTATACTCAAACACTCTAAAATCCCTTATATTTTTTATTGGAGGAAGTAGTTAATTTCTTAACTTCATTTTCTGTCCCTCATTATTTTAAATCTTACTTATTTAAAACCTCCACTTCCCAAGAAATATTAATAAAATACATATCATTCTAATAACATTATGACCATACTTGTAAAGTTTCAAGACAAAAAATCAAATTCATTTAATATTAAAGAAGGGTATAAAAAGAAATAAAAAAAACTATTAGTATAACTAATTTTCTTAATCTGAAAATTGAAATAGGACCATCTTTGTGAAACAAAGGAGTAGTTTGTTATAATATTTAAAGGAAAAATGGTGACAAGTGTCCTCAAAGTATTTTCAATTCTTTAAAAATAGTCACATTATTTTTTTTTCATTTTTCATAGCTCACTTTATTTTTTTCGTTTAACTATAACCCTTAGCCACCTTAGTCCTTATGCATTGATTGAAGGATAGAAAAGGCACGTGACTCACACATATTCACGTCTAAGTATCGTAAAAGTTGCAATAAACTTATTTCGTGCAACAGTTCACACACAACAAAGTAAAACCATTGTATGACCAACTAAATATGTAACTCATGTGTTAGTTTTTTTTTATGAAAAGGGGTTTATTAACAAAAGGGTCACGTGCTACCTAGGTGGATAAGGGATATATTTATTCAAAATAAAATAGAATAAGGCTATTAAAGAAATAAAAAAGAAAAAAGTGGTTAATTTTGAAGAATCGAAAATAGTTGGAGGGCACTTATCACTTCAAACTCCTTAGGGTTTCGACCACCCTTAAGGTTACATACGCTCGGATTTTGACTTTCGTCAACTTCGAGCTCAACCTTATTTCTATAAGTCCAATATGATTAATTTATGGGTCTTTTAATAAAATAACTAAAACTCATTAATTATATATCCAATATATTTAATTGTTTAGCCCGGTATAATTAAATAAACTATTAGGTTCCAACTAAATAAATTAATCTCTTCTTTATTAATTCCCTTGCTCTCCTTTCAAAAAAAAATAATAATAATTCCCTTGCTATTTAGTTAATAAATAAATACCAAGAGCATAATTAATAAATTTCTCTTAATTTATTATCATAGCTTTTGTGATGTGATTAACAAATAATCATTATGGCTTCTTGAGCTACTTAGAGGACTAAAAGATCATTTGTAACTTGGTATTTTCTTATGAAGGAAAGTCTTTTTCAAAGATTCTATATAAATTTTATATGAAATCGAAGGCTTGTAAAATGACAAAAATGTCATTGCTATAAATAGTAGCATTTTTCATTTTAAACATTTCTATTTATCACCATAAGAAAACATTCACCCAAGTAAAAATTGTGGAAATAATGTCTATGTCCTATAAGTGTTAAAAACTATATTTCCCCTTTATATTTGAATCCATCATTGAGTATTGGATAAAATGTACTAGCACGTTCCTCAATCATATCAACAATGCTTAGTCCTCTAGTCCAGTAATGATATGAGCTCCCTTGAATGTTGAATTAAAGCTCCACTTCTTGCCCAACAATGCCTCTTTAATCTTGAGGTCTTTGTAAAAGAAACTCCCTCAAACAAACTTAACAATAAATGCTAGACACTTTTGACGAAATGTTCCTAATATTTTCCCTAATGGAAGAATCAACAAAGCATATGAATCCTTCACCTATTCTTCACAAAGAGAAGACCTAATTATAAGCAACAATTACTAAAGATTAACCACCTCCTATAATCTAGGAACTGCAGATGATCAAGAACCCTTGAAATTTCCTTTCCAGGATTCTAGTTTCAACTAGCTAGGAAATCACCATAGTAGGAGAAAAGAAGAAGAAGAAATTATAAGAAAACTCTAGGAATACTCTCAAGAACAAGACTGTCATTCGTTTCATATTATCAAAACTTGGAGAGAAAAATCTCATAATTGGGTATATATTGGTAGCCCCTTTGATTACATGCCAACCCTAGCAATTAATAGTGTTAGGAAACTAAATATCAGATATCCCTTAATTATTACATATCAATTACGGGCATAATTTTCAAACAAAGTAATTAAAAATATCAAAAAGCAGTTGGACTATCGCGACTATCCAGACTGAGATAAGACTAACCGAATCTAGATGGAGTGAGGCTTCAGTTGCCCTTCCGTCCAAAAGTTTTATTCAGATCTAGATAGTACCCTGTTTCCAACACTCTCAAAGTTGGCTTGTTTGCTTGATCTTCTTGTTTTCTCTTGAGCAATTTGAAGACTAGAAGAGTCTTGGAGTTCTCTTGAACATTCTCCTAATTTTCAAGCATGTACTAAGACAATCCATTGAAGCATTTTTCAAACAATGGCACCTTCTGTTTGACTTCTTCGGCTATCCTCCTTGTCATTGTCAGCGTGACCAGTCCATTCATCAATTCTACTGCCACTTGTGCATCTTGGCTCATATAAGATAATTCGAGCCCAACGATGTTTCTTTTTCTAAGGGAGCGACCTTTAAGCAAACATTAGAGTCTTATATGCCAAGGCCTTGAACTCTAGATTATCATGGACAATCACAAGGGGGTGATTCTCGTAGAAGTAAATACACAAGTCCATCTACCCAACATACAAAGTACATCGATCCCATGAACAGACTTCACCCACAATATATCTAAGTAGACAAGCCCTACGTTTGCTAGACTGCCAACTCATATAAATTGCCATAAGGTAAAAGCCCATGTTATAGCAAGTGAAGATTTCAGTTTATTTCATTTATAATACGTTGCTAGAAACTAACATCACTATATCCAGTTCTATATTACTGAAAGTATATTTGCATAATTAATCATCAGAAAGACACTTATTGAATTAAGGTATGTCATCCCATTTAGGAAACTATTATGCAATGACATTTACTTGATGGCATGCACAATTCTATGAAATAGCCAAGAACAAAACATTAAAGTTTTCTTACCATAGTGCGCACGTTACCATGAAGCACGGCTCATTAAGAGGACTATCTCTAAAAGTTACTTGTGTTAGTGTAATATGTAATAAAACATAAAGATTAAACTTACACATAAAGGAGGAACAATGGTTAATGCAGAAAAATACAAGACTATAAGACTGAGGCGCAAATATCTCGCTTTTTTAAAGGAGATTCGAGCGCTTTTCGGTGGATAGAAACTCTAACTATTGTAGCAGAGAATAACCTTCTTACTCGTCCCCTCCAAGATACAACAACCCAATTATCTAATTGTGTAGCTTGTAGTAATTATGCACAAACCCAAGCTCCACCAGAAAAACACCTTTTCTCCAACTAATATTCTCTCTCAATATATGCATATATGAATATGGATGTGAACATGTTATAACAATATTTATATCCACCAAAGACTAGATATAAAGGAATATTTATATGCATAGCTATACCTCTTAAGAAGATACATAACTCTTCAGCTATCTTCTATTCATTATAAAGTTCAATGTATATAAATAAAGAGACATAACTAGTAAATTCACATACATACATCAAACATTGTATATGAATGTACATTGAATATTGAAATGTACTAACATTCCCCATTCATTTTAAAAATTAATGTATAAATGCATATGATAGTGCAAGAAAGAAAATAATAGTTAAAGGCGAACTATTATATTTAATGAAGGTGTGCTCTGCATTGAACCTTCACTTAGTTAAACGATAATCTTTACTCCAGAATCATAGTATGCTCCACGTTGAACTTGACTACATTAAGGGAAGAAAAGACAATTGCACACGCATAATAATCTAGGTGTTAAAATTTTAAGCTTACTTAGCTAACATATTACCTTATTGTGCTTTCTTGATTTTCATGAGTGTTTTTGAGAATAAGCCCCATTCTCATATAAAGCGGCCTCTCTTTCACATTCATATAGGTGAAATCTGTCAAAAGTGCTCATGTAACTATAACACCCTACTCATGAAGAGTTATAGAATATCATTAAGACTTTAATAAATTAACCCTCAAAATCTTTGCAGGATAATGTACTAGCATTATATGAATGCAAAGATATAGTACATTTTTCTTACGTTCACCATATGATTCATTTTTTCATTTGAACCCAATTACAAGATGTTTGGACCATTGGTTGGTATCCTCATACATAAATCATGCAATTTTTTTTAGGCTTCAATCCCATTCCCTTTAACGTATTCCAGATCATATCTCTTTTCAAGGCCTTGCTCATTATATCTTCAACATCAGTAAGAGATTTGAAATATTTCTATATTATCATTATCAGATATGAATAATTCTCCTATGATGGATCTGGATTTACCAAAATAAAATGGATATTAATCTTCAAAATAGCAGTTCCATTACATTTTTATGAATAAGCATAAAGTTTCAAGTTAAAAATTATTAAACCAATAAGTCTTTTAGCCAACCTCACCATAAGTTGATCCTTTTTCAAATTATGTAGTTAGCTATTATTAATTTATTCTTTTACTTCCAAGAAAAAGCAGCATATACATATCAAGAGTATAACCAATAGTAGAGAAATAATTATATAACACAATATTGTAATCAACACAAAAAGTAAAGTTTTATCCTCTTTTGTGCTATACAAGAATCTTATAATCTCTACTAGCAAAATAAGTAAAAGTTATGCTTTTGTAATCAACTTTAGTTATACTTTTCCATACCTTTGCAACATAACCATCAACGATGCTATAACATTATGTGTATTTTCTAATTAATACATTTACAGTCATGGAAGACACTTTAACAAACAAACAAACTCCCACTATTCCTATATTTAAATAGGATATCTCTCCATGAAAAATAATAGTATACAAGTAGGACCTTTATAAATATCCTAACTTTGGATAAAAACCTTTCCATAACTGGTATATATGGAAGAACATATAAATATGGAGGTAAGTCTCATAAATATTCTATAAAAAGATTAAGTCATTCTCATAAACTTTTTTTCCATCAAAATAATTCTCTCTTCCAAATAAATTGAAAGATTATGAAAAACAAGGTAATAACATTAAACAAGTACTCAAAATATCAATGGAAATAAATCATCACCAACTAACACTTTCATGAGAATATGTAATGATTTTTTCCTTTTGTTCTTTGGAAACATCTCTTTTTCCAATATCATCATGTCAATATATCTTGAAACTCAACATGACATATATGAACACATGCCCGAAAACTCCACAAAATGAGACATAAGTATTAACAAAGAATTAAACTTACAGCGTGGGAAATATATATTTAATATGTTTTGCTAAGACACTTCATCTTTTTTCCAATTTCCAAAACATGAAATAAACAAAATGTAAGGCTTGATGGCTTGTTAAAATATTTAAATTTATCGATAGCCTTGTCACGTACAATCTATTTCTCTCCGATTCTCCTTAAAATTGTTAGTGCAATACGTAATAAAACATATAGATTAAACTTACGCATAAAAGAGGAATAATGGTTAATGCACAAAAACACAAGACTACAAGGCTAAGACGTGGATATCTCACTCTCTTTAAGGAGATTCGAGCCCTCTTTCGTAAATAGAAACTCTCCAACCGATGCAGTAGAGAATAAATTTTTTACTCGTCCCCTCCAGGATACAACAATCCAACAATCTCCTTTTGTAACTTGTAGTAATTCGACACAAATTACTCAAACTTAAGCTCCACTAGAACACCTTTCTTCAACTTATTCTCTCTCAATATATGTGTATATGAATATGGATATGCACATTTATAACAATTTTATATCCATCAAAGACTAGCTATCAAGACATATTATAGGCATAACTAAATCTCTTAAGAAGATATATAACTCTTCAGTTATCTTCTGTTCATTATTAAGTTCAATACATATAAATAAAGAGGCATAACCAATAAATTCACATATATTTATCAAATATTTATACGTGAATGTACATTGAATATTAAAATGTACCAATAACTTGGACCTTATATGCGTAAATGTGCATTCCAAACTCAAAATCTTGTTTTGAAAAATAAATCATTTTGTTATATTTCCTAAATATTACTCAAGAAGTAGTCTTTTTGGGTATAAATCCCAACAGTCGGATCCGCACTCCACCACAGATGATGTGGAATGATCTTCAAGAGCATAAAATTTCTTCCAAGAAGTGAGGGAGAGAACGAACAAAACAAGTGTAAAAAGTAGAAGAGAGAAAGTGCCATTGAAAGGAGTTAAAAATGTTAAACTTCTAGCAACCTTGGATATATCAAATCCAAGATCTCAAGAAGGTTTAAACAAAATCTAAGGTATTTTGAACCTTAGACCTCAATGAAATAAGAAGAAGACCACAAGATTAGTTTTCTATAAGAGTTTAGTAACTAATATGGAGGAATTTTGATAATCAACCTTGAAGCTCTTGGAACTTTCAACAAGCCTTCAAAGTGATTTTTCTTTCAAGGAAGTCACCCTTGAAGAAGATAAAAAAACTAAGCTAAGAATTAAGAATATTAAGAGAAGAACCTGTGTCTTGAAAATTTTCTTGATTAGCTTCTTCAAAATGGAAGACTACATATTTATAGAGACTTGAGGGAGAAAATAGGAATTTTTCCCTCTCATATTTTCAGCCCAAAGGATAGATATAACCTATACATACTCTTGATAAAACAATAGAGGTGTTTTAATTGCATTTGGACTATTCTAGAGTACTAGTCAACACATTGCCAAAAATAGGAAGCAATTTTTCAGCTTGGACAAAAGGGCTTCCAACCATCTACTAAGGTGACTTTTCAATTTCTAACTTATTCAAAAATTTAGGATATTGCCCCATAAAGTCTTGTACATCAAAATTTAAGCCCCATAAAGTCTTGGACATCAAAATTTAAGCCTTGAAGCTTCTCTTGCTCAATTTGATCCTTGTGACTCTTTAGTTATTTTGCCTTGGCTCTTGGCACAACTCCTTGATGTTCTTGCATGTCTAACCGGTTCACATCAACAGATGATGCCTTAGAAGATGCAACCTTTGTGGTGTTATTGGTAGAAACCATGCTGATACTTTCACTAAAAGAGAACAGATGAGCGGCGAATATGATCTAACTGGGCATGCATAAATTTGTTTTCAAAGAATTCTCGCATACAAAATATTATAGCAAACAAAGAAACCTAGTAGCAAATAATATTTATAAGCTTTAAGAGTAGTTATAATCCTTTAAGTATTTCTCGTCTTCAAAATAAAATCCGCTGATTTTTCTCTTTAGAACTTGGTCCGAGGATTTCGCAACTTAATCATCAAATTATCGGTGAACTTTCTCTGTACTTGTTGAAGAAGAACTCGAAGAAACTTCTAGCCTTGAAATCAAAGGTTAGTCTTGATTTGGATAACTTAGCCTTAATTTGGCTGGGGTGAAAATAGGGAGGGAAAACGAAGGGAAGGTAAATTAAGACGTTTACATTGTTTGGTTGTAATTTGGAAGTGGATCGGAGGTTAATATAGAGCTCTTCCCTTCCACATTAGCAAAATATCCCTTCTTAAAACGGACTGATTGGAACATAAATGATATTTAAAAAGACCATTTCATCCTTTTACAAATTATTTATTACAAATCTATCATAAATCAAACTCCTGTACAATATCTATAACAATCCTAACTTAATGAAATGTATATAATAGTAAGCTACATATAATAAATTGTGAAACCTCAATCTCATATGTAATAAGTATGAAATGTTTAAATGGTATATAACCATGAACCTAAATGGTCATGGTCACCTTGTTATATTCATTTTGGCATAGTGATGATGGTTGTCAAGTTGGGGCTATGGGTGCTGTCAGGCCCATGAGTCGCGCTCTCGAGCCTGCAGTCTAGGGCGTGACATGGTATCAAATCATGTTACTAGCCGGGCGTGTGGGAACAAAGTGCTATATCAATGGGAGCCACCTCTAGAATCCTGAGTAGACCTAAGTGCTACATCAGTGGGAGCTACCTCTAGAATCATGCACCCTTAGTTTGGTCTTTAGCTAAGTCTGAGGCTCTTAGCGAGGATGGTAGAGCCTTAAATGGGAGTGAATATGAAACTCCAGTCCTACATGGGATATGTGTGAAATGTTTGAATGATATATAAGCATGGGTTTAAGTACCTATGGTCACCTTGAGATATCCATTTTGACATAGCGAAGGGGATTGCCAAGTAGGGGCCGCGGGTACTGCTAGGCCCATGAGTCGCACTTTCAAACCTGTAGGTCCGGGGCACGACATAATAATATTTACTTTCTACTTTCTACCATGCAAAACAAGTAAAGTAAATTTGATTTATTTTTCTTCTGCTTCTACTAAACAATTTAAAAGTAAATTATTTAATATACTTGCCCTAGTGGAAGTAAATAGTGTCATTCCCTCTCCCCATTGCCCTTGCAAACCAAACAAGGCTTAGAAAGAAATGGAGAATGATGCTTGTTTTCAAAGACTTACCACTTTTGTGGATCAAAATTCTTTTCTCCTCTATGTCTTAGCCTTTATTTATAAACGTAACATGTAGATAAGACTACATTTGAAATTCAAATAATTTATCTCCAATATTTAAGAGATAAATATACGTAAAAGGAAATTTCTTGATTGGTCAAGTCATTTGCTATAAGTGACGTGGCACAAATTTCATTTGACAATCCCTTCTTTTGAATTTTGATTTGAAAGTCTTCGAATATTAAGACTTATCCAATTTTGATTGGCCAAGAAATATTTGAATTAAAAAGATGTTTGAATCACAGATACTACATTTTAGTGTAATTTGTAGTAAAATTGCAACGACAGATAAGGTCGCAATTTTACATTTTGAGACCAACTTGTGACGGAAATTTTAGTCGCTAACAGTTGTTTGCAACTTTCAGTCAAAAAAATAGGTTTGCAACGGAATTGTGATTGTCCGTCCTGAAGTTTGGATCCAAAATGCCATAACAAATTCCGACCATTTAGTTGCAAAATTTCGTGCCAAAAAAATGATGGCGAAAATTGCGACCGCTAAGGAAATGACGCCAAAAATTGACTAAAGTTTCCGTCGTTAATCGGTCGCAAAATTTTTATATAAAAAAATAAAAAAGAAATTGGCGATGACCTAATCATCTTGAAAATTTTTATATTAATATTTAAAATTTATAAAACCGCCTTCAAAATTAAAAAGAAAAAACCTCAAAAAACATATATACAAAATGAAAGAAAGAAAAGATACTAATAAACTAAGTAGAACATATAACGCCCCACTTGGTAGGCATCTCGGGCGACCTTGAGAGGACGATTGTCATGAACATAGAAGTTGGGGTCTAACATAGTAAAATCTAAGAATTTATGGTGCACACTTTTTAGCAATTTAAAATACTCAGTAGTATCATATAAGGGCTAAAGTGATTTTTTTTATGCAAGGATTTTATCTTTTATATTAAAATCATTATTTTTTTTTTTCTAGATTATTATGGTTTGTTTAAAAAAAACACAAAACTTGCCACTTGTCATAAAAAGCGTGACACTTGGCACTTTGCATGGCTATCAAGACTATATTATATATATATATATATATATAAGGTAAGAGGAAGAGGATGGCTGTTTTTTTCCTCTTCTCCTCCTCCCGGCTATTCACAGAATTCAGGTATGTTTTTTTTTCTTTTTCCTGTCTTTCTTTTGGTCATTTTTTTTAGGATTTGAGTAGGTGGTATGGGTAGTGTTGTGATGTCTTTAATATTTTCATAATTATATTCATTAGCTAGTGTATATATATTTATATATATATATATATATATATACTTACAAGTTTTATTTTGAAACTAGGAGTTAGAATTAGTTTTCATTTATTTATTTACTTATTTGGGTTAGCTAGGTTTTAATTTATTTTTTTTTTCTCTTTGATGATGGGTTGTAGAGTTTGATTTTAAAGTCTTGAGATGAGGTATTTAGGATATAATTTTGTTAAAGTTTAGTTGATTTTTTTTTTTTTTGTTTTTCTTATTTAATTTTATGTAAATTTATTTATTTAATTTCCTTGGTATCATTCTCTTATCTAAAATAATTTTAGTATACCTAATTTTTTGTAAATGATTTTAGTGTATTTTCTTTTATATATATTTACACGTATAGTTTTAATATATATTTTTAGTATGCTTGCATACAAATAAATTTACATGCATATTTTTTTAGTATACATGTTCAGAGGTATATGTTTCAATTGTTTATATATATCTATAATTTTTTTATATATGTACAGTTTGCGTATGTATATATTTGTTGTATACATAATTGTGGTGAATGGTTTTAATATATATAGTTTATATATATTTAGTACTCATGGGAATTTTATAAATAATTTTAGTATATAAAGTCTTGCATATATATTTTAGTATATAACTTTGTATATATTTTTATATACCTAACTATTGTAAATAATTTTAGTATTCATAGTTTTATATGTATTTTTGGTATAAATGATCTTTGAAAAAAAATGATTTTAACATTTATGGTTTTGTATAAATATATGTAATTCTAGTATACTTAACTTTTGTAACTGATCTTGATATATATATACATAGTTTTTGTATATGGTGATAGCATATATATAATTTTAGTATCGTTGGTGGGTTTGTATTATTTTTAGTATAGATGAGTTAAGAAGTTTAGGCTCTTAGGATTAGTATATGTATAGAAATACTCCAAGTTTTTATGGAGATCTATTTTTTTTATTTGTTTTCAGTAGCAAATAGAAATTTTGGGTTTTATAATTAAGTGTTTGTTGGTATTCTGCTTGTAGGATTTGGGCACCAGATCTATATCCAGGGGAGTCCACAAAACCCTGTTTTCTAATATTTACAAATATATTATGGGCCTTGTAAGGCGTGTCTTCCTGAATCTATTATGAAATATTTACTATGTTTTAGCATATTACAAATTTACCATGTTTTTCAGAGACGATCTCCACAATGTGTTACCCGTTTTCTTAGACAATACAAAGGAGCCGTGCTCCATATAGGTGTGGTCTTTTCAAAACGGTTTATAATTGCTGTGAAGTAGAATTTGGTCGTACACGGCTTTTCTGGAAAAATTTATATGTTGGGAAATGTTCTAGTTTTGAAAAGCTACACTATTTTGATATGCATGAGTATAAATCCGGCATACCTATGTGCATTTGCATAAGCATGTGGTGAACTGGAGGATGGGGATTTTTTCTGAAAATATTCATGACCTGATTCTGTCTTGACGCCTGGTCAAGCGGCCTTTCTGTTTTAAACACATAAGAAAACCTCATTCCTACCAGAGTTACAGTTCTGGTTATGATCTTGTGTTCAGAAGCGTCAGAGGATTGCACTGTACATGGCTAGTCCCACGTACGAGAGCCTCTTCCGATGGCGTGGACGATTCAAACTCGTGAGAGTAGATCCACTCTAAGAGGAGCGTAGGCTGCGGAGGGTGTGGCCCAATCGGTCTACGTGGACACCACATCATACTCTATGGTGGGGTTCGACCGCCTAGTGGAGAGTCAGGAGGGGCTCGAAACTGAGGTTGGTTCCAAGGTAGATCTGGTAGGTGCCCCAGAAGTTTGTAGCCTGATGTTTTGACCTGTGATATGGGAGTGCGGTTGTTTGGTAATCGAGCACTCATATGGTGTTTGGATGGTATTGACTACGAGATCCGGAACTTGATCCCGATGACCTCGTTCTGGGATCTGGACCTTGTCCGTGGAGCTCGACTGTGGCATTGCATGTTTCTTTGCATTCGAGTGTAGAAGCTGTGCTAATGTGTCTTGATTCGCTCAGACTTCCCAGCTGCGCTCGAAACCCTCGTGTCGGTCCAAGTATCAGTATTATTAAAATAATAAAGTAAAGTGTTTTCTTATACCATTGCATGAATTGTTTTTCGTGAAATTTCATCATTATTATTTCAAAGAAATCACTAGGACGCACACACCCACGTGGACTCATTGAGCGTTCGCGCTCACGTTTTCCATTCCATGTTTTCTCTTCAGATTAACTCAGGTCAGACAAAGGCACGATAAGCCGTTGAAGGTTTTGGGCTTTAAGTTTTGGACCCATATTCCCTGGAAGGATATGTATCTAGGTTTTGTTTTCCTTAGGCTCGAGCCGGATGTAAAGTTCTTCTTTTTATTCTGTCATAAGGTTTGTTGCTATAAGATACTTTTATTTTTTTGTATTAAAACGATTTTAAGAAGTTCTCTTAAATCTCATATTTAGAACGAACTAGTAGCCACTAGTTTACTTAAGTTTTTCCGCTGCATACTTTATGTTTATACCTATAAGTAGTCAACTCGGGGTTGTGTTTTTGTTTCCGGACTTATAGTTTAGTGCCGAGAGGCACGCAGATACCCTACTCAGCTGCAGTTGACCTAGTGGCAGGGTTGGGGGTATCACAGAACATACCATAATAAAAAAAAAAAAAAGAATCTTAGAAAGCACTCTATAAACACAAATAATTTGAAAAGAAACTCATATTTAATAAAGCCATATCCAATATTATACTGTATCCAAAAAACTACAAATATCAAAGTATAATCGAATATAAAGAAACGACAAATATACTTCCTAAGCTAAATACATTAAATGTATCTTTTAAAAACCTAAACTAAACTCTTTTACCATGTACGCTGCACCAACAATTTTTCTTCTTGTGATCATCATCATACCATAACCTCAAAGCTTCAGCGTGATGTGAGAACAGATCATTAATTGTTGTCATGAAATAATTAATTGCTGTCATGAGCATAGGCTCTTCTCAACTGGGGAGGCAAACTAAACGCAATAATATTCAGGCAACAAGTTAAGGTGATTCATACCCAGCATGAGATAATTAATATTCAACACATTTTCCATATAATCATAGAAATCCAATTAGTTTCACTTTAATGCGAGAGAGAAATAAGAACTAAGATCACTCACAATTCTATTCTAGCACCTGATTACTAGTCTAATACTGTGTACACAGATTGTAGTATGATCAGACCAAAAAAAACAATGGCAGCAACAAGAGATAGCAATGCCCATAGACTCCTAAAGTATGTTTGTATTTAATTTTCTTTGTACTTAGGCCACCTTTCCTGCAATAATTATCAATATCCATACAAACCACCGCAAGCTTAGATTCTGAATCAAGCATCACATTGTTAGCAAATGAATTGATCAATGTTGCGGCAGATATATAACTTTATAACTTTAAATCTTGCTATGGCTAAAATGATTGAGCTCAAAATGGAACCTCATCTTCTTCAATACTTTAAGTTCTACATGAGGGAGCCAATAAAAATAAAATGTCACTGGTTTCAATACAAGTGGTTGCAAGGGATATGAATAAAAACATTGAAGCTGCATGAAGGACACAAGAAAATAATCTTAAAAGCTTCTACCAAATAGATTAATTTCTAAGAAACATGATTTCACATATAACAAGATAGAAATGCCCATTTCAAAAAGGAACTCCATCAAAATAAAGCGATCACAACTACAATATTGCCAGAATTGGTCACATACAAAAATTCACAGAGATCGAAATATAACTGTTGGAAATCGTAGGCAAAAACAAATAAAATAAAACTACGGAAATCCACCAACAGGATCTGCACATACTAGAAAAACCGATTGGATAGAAATTACCTCAATGTTTTTGACTGTTTGATGTGGAGGTGCTACTGTTTACGCTTCGCCCTCTACTGGTATCCACGCAACGAACTCCTCTGCAAGCGATCGGGATGCTAGCCCCTTCTGTGTTCTAAAAACTGTTCATAACTAATCCTGACTATCTAGTAATAGGAGGAATTTCGGAGAGAGGAGGCTAGATACTATATCGCCGTTCTAGGGTTTTAGGGTTCTATTTTTCTTTAATCAGATAAAAAGACAGCCAAAGAGAAAAGGTTAACATAACCTTTTATAGCTGTCAATATCAAAACCCTAATTGTCATATAATGACAGTTTAATCTCGTCCGTCTATTCCTATAATCATCCAACGGTTGGATGAGTAATATTAAGTAATTAATTTCATTTATTCGATTAAATAAAATTAGTTACTTATTAACTTACCAGAAAATACAATATGGAATCTGATTCCCCTTTTGTATACGTTCAACGAATCTGGACACAATCTAGACTCATTGAATGTGGACATTATGCTCACAAGATCATCTATGCATGTGACCCTGTAGGTTTACTTAACGTTGGCAGTGAATAAAAATGTCCTAGACATTTATTTACAAAACATAAGCGGCCTCTAGCAAGACATTATGCTTACCCAAGTTAAGTAAAAGCAATAATAACCTAGCATTAGATTTAATATTTAGTCATTTTGTCACACGATATCCTAATTAAGTATAAGGCATGGACCAAGTCATCCTTATAAAACTTAATTAACCATTTACTTGATCACCAGGCGGACTGTTCTAACAAATAATATTAATAACACCTTATTAATACTTATTTGAGCATGGCTATGCATATTTTCCAGTCTTCCTTATTAAGGGGCCCATGGATATCTCTCTCTAGAAAGAGAGGGACAAATCCCTTTCACTATCTCCAATATTCAAGCCATGACAAGAAAATAAGTCAACCAATAGTCATAATAATCACCTAATTAAAATTGACGTTTGACTATGTCAAAACATATTTTCTCCCCATCAAGAAGCATTAGAAATGTTCGGTCAAAGGACACCAAATATAAAACTGAGAAGAAATACTTATAACTTAAACCCATGCAATATTTCTTCTTCACTTTGGGTCATATCCAATACAATATTCTCAATATGTATTTATGAATTGATTTTATATCTCATATTCATGATCAGTAAAACTTGACCATCAATCAACTTCACACTAGTTTAATAATACAAGATGTAATAAAACTAGGGACAAATAAGAATAGTATTTTATTAGCTATAAGGGTTTTACTATCAAGTCACATACTTGATGACCAAGAGCATAAAATACAATTCAAAATACATGCTTCATAAATTATAAATGTGAGTCAATTGGTCTGAGGGCATATACTAACAACGACATCTCTAAGTTCCTTAATCTCAAACAAAGAAATGTCTATATATGCCAAAAAAGAAAAAAAGAAATGTCTATAATAATGCCAAATAGCTGCTTATGTTTCACTACTCCAAAAAGCAGTTTATTAATTGCCTTTCATTCTCTGGAAGTCTTTTTGAGCAAACATTTAAAAACTGTGAAACATTACAATACCATGATACTTGTTCTTTTTTCTTCACTCTGCCTCTTTAGCTTGGAGTTTTTTCTCCCTTTTCTTTTCAGATCCCAAATGAAATGAATCAGTCAAAATTGTTTATAGACAGAGAGATAAGGAAGTCAAACAAGAAATGGGAATTTAACCAAGTTTTCAACACCTTGGCATTATCAAGTGGAATATGTGCAATTTTATAACTGAATCATTGAAGTTTAAAGATGCCATTTCCTGTGTTTCAAAGATGAGAAAAACAATTAGATTATAGGAGATGAATCGCATGTTTCAAAGTAAGAAAAAACTTATTGTCATATAAAATGCATTACCACCATAGTTTGGTTGACCCTTCCTGGAGCTCTTTCCTAGACCCATCAAATCATGTGATCAAATGCACATTTTCCAAACTAAAACCTATATAAATAAACTCAGTTCTGCATACAACTCCTTTAAAAGAGGGAGGACTGGGGATGGGTGTTGTAGGCCATCAACCAAACAAACCAATGCAATAAGACTTCTCTATTCATTCCCCCAACAAAAATAGAAGAACCAAGTAGACATTTTTTATCCATAATGCGTGAATCAATCAATTCTGAGAAATCTAACTAAGTTGTTGATCCTCTTAATCTAATTTGTTAGTCCCTACCAAATATCAATAATCAAGCCTCTCAAGTATGAAAAAAATGATTTTTTTAAAAATTTATAAAAGTTAAGGAATGCTTGGACTAATGTTTAGTTTAAGAAATTTTTTTATTTTTTCCCTCAGGGTCTCATTGTCGCATTTCATGTTACAACAAATTTAACTTTCACAAAATTACACGAAAAAACACATATTTTTTTAGCTATCTATTCAAGTAGAACCTTAATTATTTGTGAAAAAAAATATAAAGTTTAAAGAGAAAGATAAAAAAGAAATTAATTGAAAAACAATCCAAATAGATAAGTGCCATATTCATGATTTTTTTATTTACCATTTTATGTATTTTTTATAGTTCATTAATTGTGATCTTTTCTCGACCATGCCCAGGTGCATTATGCAAGGCCTAGCTTGCATTTTATAACTATGTGCACATTCACTCACATGCACTCACAGTTGTATGTTAGGGTTCCATAGTACATGCTAAGAGTGCATGGAAATAGTATTGATGTTCCATGAGTTATGTATTAGGTTTTTCATAGAAATAGTAATGATATTCCATGAGTTATTTGTTAACATTCCATCAGTTCTTTGTGAGGTTTCACAAGTTGTGTTAGGGTTGCTTTGTATCATGAGGTTTCATGGGTAATGTATTAGGATTCAATGGAAGTGTTATTGATACTCCATAGGTTCTATATTATGATTCCATGGGAATTATATAATGCACGTTCCATGGTTTCTGTGTTCAGGTTACATGTAAATAGTATTGATCTTTCATAGTTTATGTGTGTTAATTTTCCATGGAAACAAAATTCATGTTCCATAAGTTCATATCTCTTTTCCCTGTATTTGGTTATTATAAAGATAGCAAAACATTTCTTCCTCCTCATCTCCTCCAATAATGATTCTTCCTTCTTATCTCTTCTAGATAACATTTAACTTTATCACCCACATAAAATGAAAAGAGAAAATACACTATAACTTAATATTTCATGAGCTGTTACTTATCTAAGCATACAACTACGGTCACAGAAGTTGTTAGCCCTAAGGGTGACAATTTCAGTTTTAATTAAATGATAAATGTTGATGAGCACTTACATGTTTAACTTTGATATGACAGGAATAATAATATTGGAAGATGAAGTCTTCACACCAAGAGTTACATTGGAAAAGGGAAGAATTCCAAGAGCTAAAACAGTACAAGAATAGAAGATTCAAGTGGATTCAAGATGCTAAGGAATAAAGTGATGATGACATAGAATAGAGCTTTAAGTCTAGAGGTATATCTTGTGTAAACACTTTCTCTCTATCCTCTTTACTTTAGTATGCATTAGTAAAACTCATTTCAAAAGGCTTTCAAAAAGGGCGGAAAATGTTTTCAAAACCTATATCTTGTTTTAGAGTCAAAATGTTCTATAAAAAAGGTTTTTTGAGTATTTTCAAAGAAGATCTAGATTAAATGATTAAGTTGTTGTGATTGAGTGTTTTATAATTAGATGATCTTAATTGAAGAATTAGAAGTGTTAATCCTCAATTTAGACGGTCTATGAATGAATGCTTAAGTAACTTTGATTTCGTTGTGTGATTTGAACTTCTAAAATGGCTTTTTAGTTTAAGTTCAGAAGTCCATAACCTTAGATTCGGACATCCGAAGGTTTTAAAAGAAGAAGGGAAGAAGCTTTTTATTGAAGCTTCAGACGCAGAGTGAAATCTCGGACGCCCGAAGTACTGGTCTTTGGGCTAAGGTTTTGAAAGTTCAGATGGCAAGTTTAGACAATCGTTGAAGGTACAGATGTCATAAGTTTACGGGACCAAGTCAAAACTAGTCATTATAGCTTTTCTTTGAATGTTAGAGGCTTCCCTATAAATACCAGACTTCCCTAGAATATCAAAGAACAAGAGTTTTCAGGCCTAAACATTTCTAAAGCTTTCAAATGTCTATTTTAATGATTGGGTTTATGAGCCTCATCGGTGTTTATTAAAGTTTTAGAGTGATAAGAGATAGAGTGCTTCATTTGGTTGAAATCTATCACATTGAGTAAAAAATTTCATCTGTTATTTCTGTCTTAGAAGTGTGAGCAAGGTTGTGAGTGGTAAAACCTGAGTGGATTGGGTGAACCTTGTTAATTATATGAGAAAGGAGTGGTTGAAGTGTAAAACCCATTTGGGATGATCCACAGTTGTATATGTTAGGTTTCTTTGCCTTCTTAGTGAAAAAGAGAGTTAGTGTGATTAGTAAATCCTTTGGTATGACTCAAGGTAGTAGATATAGAATGTCAGTAGGGTCAAACCACTATACATCGCAACGTTCTCTTTTCTTCGCTTATCTCTTTGTTTCGTTATTCTTTATTTGTTCTGTTTATTGTTATTGTAAAAGTTTTTAATGAGGTAAATCAAGAGATTTTCGAGAGTTGGTCAAAGTTTGCCAAGAACCTGATTTACTCTCCTCTTAGGTTCGTTCAGAAGTATGCAACTCAAACAATTGAAATATGGAACTCTGATAACATATAACTTTAAACACCAGAGAAAAACATTAATAGCATGGAGAAAATGATTATTCCTACTTATCTGCTACAATAACGATTTTTCCATATTCCTTCATAGTTTTACCTTTACAAAATTCAATGAAGAAGATAAAAAATCGATACCAAGAAAAATGTAGAGAATAACTAAAAAGCTACTTCCATCAATCAAAGAAGATGAAAACAAATTTGCTGTTATCATTGGATTGCCATTGATGCTGCTATGAAACTCATTTTTTGAAAAAAAAAATGTTTTTAATTTCCAAAGCAGAACGATTGTCACTGCTGTGACAATTTTTGAATAAAGAACTATGGAGGAGGAGAAAACATGCACGTGAATCTAGATTTATTTTAATTGGTATCAGATTATAATGATGTAGTTTTAATAATAGGTATACAATATAAGGTGCACCAGGGTGCAAGATATAATTTGCACCATTACCTTTTAAATCATCACAACAATCTATTTGTATTTAAATTTATGAAATTTTTTGTCTTAATTTGACATCATATACCAGTATGTTTTGTATTATATCGATATTAACGTGTGGCACAAAGTCAGGTCAGACAGAACATTAAGAAAATCAACTACTTTAATTATTTTGACTTTGTTCCCGCGTTAGTCAAAATACATCACAAAATTATGTCTAAATATGGGAATCCCATTGGGTATGCTTGTGAGTACTTTATATTTATGCTTTACTTTGTTCCACTTTGACCATCGCGGGTATACTTGCTTGTATTTGTAAACCTCTTTAAATCTTTAATACATTTACATTTAGACCTAGTTTGGAAGTTTAGGAGAGAAGAGAAAAGAAGGGAAAATGAAAGAAGGGAAAAGGAGAGAAGAGAAGATGAGAGAAAAGAAAAGAAAATAAGGCGAGGTGATTTATTCGAATGTTGTTTAGGAGTTTTGGGTGGAATAGGAGAGAAGTAAGATTTTCTTATTTGGGAGTTTGGAGAGAAATGTAAGAAAGATATTTTTTGGCAAAAATATCCTTTGGATGGAGAGAATAAAATGTTTATGATTATATAATTTATTATTATCACTAGGGATAAAATAGACATTTCATAATCTCTTAAAAACTTCTCTCAATTCCTTCCCCTTTCATCCCGCTTTAGGAGAGAGAATTTGGGGAGAAAGTGCCATTTTCCATCCTCTCACTTCTCTCCATTTCTTTCCCTTTCTTCCCATTAAAAATTCCCAAACAAGATATAATAATTTATTTTCTGTCCCTTTCTCTCCAAATCCCTCCATCCAAACTAGCCCTTAGATAAAATTAAAAAAAAAAAAAAGAAAATCAACTACAGTACTAATAATAAAATATTTTTATGGGTAAATGCCAATTTCATCCCTAAACTTACGAGCTTTTCTCAATCATTCCCCAATTTTAAAAAAATCCATAGAGAGTCCCTGGATTTAAGGGTTTATGTTGAGGATAGCACCTAATTACTATTACAAATGAAAGGCCTAATTACTATTACAGCTCAAGAACAAACAGAAAAATCACAGTGGAAGAAAAGAAAAATAGAAAGATTAAATCTTCACTGAAGATATCTGCAAAAATTAGCAAACTGTTAGTAATAAAAGAAAACAGAATAAAAATAACGATGTGTCACTTACCACCGCCGCGGTAGAAACCGACGGCGAAAAAACCAAAGAGATGACCGAGACTGTGCAAATGAACAATCGCCAGGCAATCGAACGGTCGCTGATCGAGGCGCCGTGGGTAAGCGAAGGGTTGATCGGACGTTACACCCTTAGAAATGGCCTCAGCCATGACAAGAGTCACCGGCACTACCTCCTTCTCTATTTTCTCTTTTCTCTTGGCTCACTCTCTAAATACACCAAACAAACTAGCAAAAACAGGTGAGAGAGAAGACCGGCAAGGGACAGAACCACAGAGAACGCCGGCACAAAGAGGAGCAGCGGCGGAGCTGCAGAGAGGAGAGAAGCTGAATAATCGAGAGTTCCAACAAGACTCAAAGAGCTAGGAAGCAGAATGAAGAGACGGGCAAGAGAGGGAGTGGGAGAGTGTGCACACAAGAATCGAGGAGGCAGCGGGAATAAAATGAGGGGTCAACAACGGGCAGTCTGGGTGGTCGGCTCGGACCGGCCCGGGCATCCCTTGACCCGGTCAAATGCCCACTCTAGGCTGAGACCCATCATCATTGGGCTAGGGGAGAAGATTGGGCTGAAAAAAAAAATATTGGGAGAACATGGGCCACAAAAGGCCTACAATCTCCACCTCGAACAATATTTTCCATCCCTGAAATAACTCAATTTGAGTCAAGTTGTTTCCACATGAAGAAAGTCCCTGCAAAACATAAATTTGTCAGTGTTTACTATTCTAGTACCAAAGTCTGCAAGATTATTATCAGTACTAATATTGTCTATGTCAACAATACCACTAGAGACCTTTTCTCTAATACAGTGGTATTTGACATCAATATGTTTCGTCCGTTCGTGATAGATCGAATTTTTACACAAATGTAAACAACTTTGACTATCTGTATAAATAATAACTTTAGGATGTGAAATATTTAATTCACTCAATAACCCTTGAAGCCAGATGGCTTCTTTGATTGCTTCTGTTGCTGCAATATACTCAGCCTCAGTAGTTGATAAGGCAACTACCAGCTGCAGTTGGGATTTCTTGAAATGCAATTACCCGTTAAGGTAAAGAAATAGGAAGTGGTAAATTTTCTACCATCCTTATCACCTCCAAAATCAGAATCAACAAATCCAATCAATTCAATGCTGACATGAGTAACGAGAAATCCTGTGAAAAACACGATCACCTGCCAGTGGAAGGTTTTCTGCGTTCAGTCAATCTACGCAGAGTGAATCGGTCCCTAAGGAACCCCCGAAAGGGCTACCGTTCGATGGGTACACGAAAGTGACGAAGTTGCTTTGACTACAGAACCATGCCTGTCTGTTGTAGCGAATTGGATGATCGGGCCGAGGGCTGCCCCCTCTTCCCCTCACTCTTCTTTCCCTAAGCTTAATGCCTTTCAGTCATCAAAGCCTTTCTGACTCGGCCTGGCCCGGTCGCCCTACGCGACTGGCGCTTCAAAAGGCAAAACTCTCGTCGTAGTAAGAGCAATGGAACTCTTTCTTTTAAAAAGAATACATAAATTATTATATGCACGGCATGCGATTCTGTCCCCTATTTCCGATTAAGGAAATAGAATAGGGGTAGTACCGCTCCTGCAGCTAATGTAGCTATTGAGTTATTGAGTTAAACCCGTTCCGAGGATGTCGAAGGCATCCGAAGGAATGGAACTGTAGCTCACCGTTCCGAAGGAATGGAACCCCCTTCCGAAGGAAGCGAACCCCGTTCCGAAGGAATGGAACTGCAGACCAATTATGATAGTGTAAACCCCGATCTATAGTTCCATTCAGGTAACGTAGAAGCCACTTAAGGGCAGCCCAATGATCTCTTTCGGGATTTGACATAAATCTGCTGAGAAGGCTTATAGAGAAAGCAATGTCAGGACGGGTAGATATCATTGAGTACATAACTGAGCCTATGGCCATTCTGTAAGGTATACTGGCCATATCTCTTTTCTCACTTTCAGTTTTAGGACAAGTTTTGTCAGAAAGTTTAAAGTGGCTTGCGAGGGGAGTTGTGACGAGTTTACACAGGTGCATTGAAAATTTGGATATAATTGTCTGAAGGAAAGGCTTTTGAGATAGAAAAAGAGAATGATCAGATCTATCTCTTGAAATACTCATCCCAAGAATTTTGGATGCAACCCCTAAATCCTTCATATCGAATTCAGATTTCAGCAAAGATTTCAGATCATCGATTTTAGCTTTGTGACGACAAGCAATTAACATATCATCCACATACAGCAACAAATAAATAGCAGAATCCACATTATTACAAGAAAAATAAAGACAACTATCAAGTTGCTTTTTGAAAAACCAATTTTTGACATAAAATAATCAAACCTCTTGTACCATTGCCTGGGAGACTGTTTAAGCCCATATAAAGACTATTTCAAAAGACACGCCATGTGTTCCTTACCCTTTACCTCAAAACAAGGTGGTTGACGCATATAAATGGTTTCTTCAAGATCACCATGTAAAAAGGCAGTTTTCATATCAAGTTGTTCGAGATTAAGATCATAAAAAGCAACAAGAGCAAGAACAATCCTGATTGTTTTGTATTTAACAACAGGAGAAGACTCAACTTGTGAAAAAATTTTTGCAACAAGTCTAGCCTTAAACCTTGGAGGTTCGTTAGAAGACTCAGATTCTTTTATTTTGAAAATCCACTTACAATCAACTAGTTTTTGAACAAGAATCTAGGTTTTGATTTTGTTTAAAGAAAACATTTCTTCTTCCATCGCACGTAACCATAAAACGCGATTGGGACTTTTCAAAACCTCAGAAAAACATAAGGGTTCTTTTTCTTCCACATAAGATGCAGTAGCAAAGGCATATAATACAATGTAGGAGTAACCATACCGAGGATGATCCTCAGAGTTGACAATCCCTAAGAGCTTGGATTTGAGCCTCAGGATGTTCTTCTTCCTCATCAAAACCATCTAGAATAGTATCAGAAGTTTCAGGAATATTAGGAAGAACAGGAGTACTACTGGGAGAAGCAGAAGACTCAGGATTGGTTTCAGGTTCCTGAGGAGGATCTAGGGAAGGTTCAGAGGTGGTCTCCACCTCCACCGGAATGCTACTAGGAGTGGGAACACTGGTAGGATTATCAAAGATAGGTTTATCTTTAAGATAGGGCATCTCTAACTCGTTGAAGATGATATACCTACTAATAACAACCCCCACTCCTGGTTCACCTTTTAACAACACTCTATAACCCTTTACCCCACTAGGATATCCTATGAACACTCCCTTTCTAGACCTTGGATCTAGTTTACCCTCTTTCTGATGAACAAATGTTGCACACCCAAAAACTCTCAGATTGGAAAGATTAGGAGGTTTACCATACTGGAGTTCTATAGGAGTCCTAAAGTTTATAGCTGTGGAAGGGCTTCTATTGATGAGGTATACTGCTGTACTAACAGCTTCACCCCAGAAAGGTTTGGGAATACCAGAAGAAACTAGAAGACATCGAACCTTATCCATAATGGTACGGTTCATCCTTTCGGCAACTCCGTTTTGTTGTGGGTTATGTCTAACCGTTCTATGGTGTAAAATACCATGCAATGCACATAAATCAGAAAACTTCCGGTTACAAAATTCAAGACCGTTATCGGTCCTGATAGTTTTTAGTTTATTTCGAGAATGATTTTCGACAAAATGTTTCCATTCACAAAATTTTTCAAACGTTTGGTCTTTGGTTTATAAAGAAAAACCCATACATGCCTAGAAAAATCATCAACAATAGACAAGAAATAAACATTACCACTGTAAGTTGGAACCTTTTCAGGCCCCCACAGATCACAATGCACATAATCAAGAGGTGTAGAAGACTTGTGTGTGTTGGTTGAAAAATTGATTTTATGTTGTTTTCCCAAAACACAATGATCACAAAAATCCAAGGAATCAATTTTGTCACCACATAAAAGTTTTTGTTTTTGTAAATGATAAAGCCCCTTTTCACTAATGTGGCCGATCGTCCGATGCCATAACATAGTTTTCTCAAGGACAATTTTTTGAAATCAATGCAGTGGAGTTGCAAACTGTTTTTCCAAGAAGAATGTATAAAGTTTCCTTTTTAAAACCTTTTAGCACGACTAGATTTCTTTTGCAAATACGTAAAATTCCGTTTTTAGATTTAAAGGAGAGACCCAGAGAGTCCAAATAACTAAGGGAGATAAGATTCGGACGTAAGTCGGGCACGTATCTCACCTCAGTGAGTTTTCTAGTCACACCATCATACATTTTTATGAAGATATTACCAATGCCTTTAGTATCACAAACCTGATTATTACCCATAAAAACTTTTCCTTGTTTTAAAGGTTTGAAATCAGAAAACCAGTGTTTGTTAGGTGTCATGTGAAAAGAGCAACCAGAATCAAGCACCCAATGATTAACAACATTAGTATATGAAAGAGAAAGAGAGACACACAAAATCTCAGAAAACATGGAGTTACCATCTTATTCAAAAACGTGGGTTTTGTCGACTTTATTACCTCCTTTACCATGTTTACGTTGTTTCTCATCTTTGATCCCTTTAAAACACTTACTTTTCATATAACCCTCTTTCCCACGATAAAAACATTTTACTTTGCATTTTTCTCGTGATCTGGAACGACTTTTAAAACGATGACCAGAAGGTTCTCTCCGGTCAATCCTACCTCGCACAAAAAGATTTTCACCATGAGATTTATTTTCTTTTTGTAAATCCAAATCTTTTGATTTCAAAGCATTTTTGACATCGGAAAGAGACAAATCATCTCAGCCATATTTAATAGCAGATTTGACATATTAAAAGAATCAGGTAAGGCATTTAGTAAAATAACAGCAATATTTTCATCAGAGATTTTCTCTCCAACATTTTGAAGGTCCAAAATGATTTTATTCAAATCATCTATATTTTTAGAAAGTGATTTTGTCCCGCTCATTTTGAAACCGAAAAGCTGTTCTTTTAAATAAATTTTATTAGAAAGAGATTTTCCCAAAAATAGTTTTTCCAGTTTTGTCCAAATTTCAAAAGCGTTGTCTTTTTCATCAATATCTCGTAAAACGTTATCAGTCAAATGCAAGGTGAGGCAACTATGAGCATCACCTAATTTTTCTTTAAGAATTTCACCCTTCCAAGATTTCGGATACTCTTCAGGGCTACAAATAGCGGGAGCGATTTTATTTTGTACCAAAACTGCTTTCATTTTCCTCCGCCACATTACAAAATCAGATTTGCATCAAACCTATCAGTTTTAATTTTTGGAACTGACATGTTTTAAAGGTAAAATAGGTATAATTTGGTGGCTTAGGAAAAATGAAAGATTTGAAAAAGTTTTGAAAAAAACTGTCCGGATTTTCCTCAAAAACATAAAAAAATTTTCAAAAAAAAAAAAAACGGCGTTGTTTGTTTTAGTTTGTTTGATTAGGTTTGGTTTTGATTAAGCAAAACAGTGTAACAAAGAGAACACAAAACCTAAACAGGAAAAACAAACATAATAACAAGAAAGAGAGGCTGAAACAAATAGTTTCACCTAGCACCAGAAATAGACAAGAACATAAATATATATAAAAAATTTTGAAAAACAGGAAAAACCGCCAAGTCACAGATACTTGAAATCTCACGGATTCAAGCCAGGCTTGAGTTTTTGTTTTTGAAGAAGAAGGAAAAACAACTAGAAAAAAAACTAAAGGAAAAACAGAGGCAGAATAATAACAGTAATCAGAAACTGAATAATAAACCAGTAATCTCAGTAATAGCAAGGATCGACGGCAAGCCGTATCAACAAACAAACAGAGATGAAGAACCGGTGGCAAGCCGAGAAAAAAGAAAACCCAGAAACAGAGAACAAAAACCGGCAGCAAGCCGAATCACAGAAACAATAAGCAGAAACCGGCAGCAAGCCGAAAGATAAAAAACTCTGAGACAGTAAAGGTACGGCAGCAAGCCAAACAGAAGCAATAAAAATAACAATAATAAAACTGTAAGAACGAAGAGGGAAAAAGAGAACTTCACTGGCCGGATCTGAGGAACTCCTCAGATCCGAAAGGTTGTTAACGGATGCCGGCGCCGATGAGCAAAACCTCGGCTCTGATACCAATTGTTGAGGATAGAACCTAATTACTATTACAAATGAAAGGCCTAATTACTATTACACCTCAGGAACAAATAGAAAAATCACAGTGGAAGAAAAGAAAAATAGAAAGATTAAATCTTCATTGAAGATATCTGCAAAAATTAGCAAACTGTTAGTAATAAAAGAAAACAAAATAAAAATAAGGATGTTTCACTTACCACCGCCGCGGTAGAAACCGACGGCGAAAAAACCAAAGAGATGACCGAGACGGTGCAAACGAACAATTGCCAGGCAATCGAACGGTCGCCGAACAGCGGCAACACCGCATCGAGGCGCTGTGGGTAAGCGAAGGGTTGATCTGATGTTACAACCTCAGAAATGGCCTCAGCCGCGACAAGAGTCACTGGCACTACCTCCTTCTCTATTTTCTCTTTTCTCTCGGCTCACTCTCTAAATACACTAAACAGACTAGCAAAAATAGGTAAGAGAGAAGACCAGCAACGGACAGAACCACAGAGAATGCCAGCACAAAGAGGAGCAGCAGCGGAGCTGCAGAGAGGAGAGAAGCTGAATAATCGAGAGTTCCAACAAGACTCAAAGAGCCAGGAAGCAGAATGAAGAGACGGGCAAGAGAGGGAGTGGGAGAGTGTGCACACAAGAATCGAGGAGGCAACAGGAATAAAATGAGGGGTCAACAACGGGCAGCTCGGGTGGCCGGCTCGGACCGGCCCGGGCATCCCTTGACCCGGTCAAATGCCCACTCTAGGCTGAGACCCATCATCATTGGGCTAGGGGAGAAGATTGGGCTGAAAAAAAAAATATTGGGAGAACATGGGCCACAAAAGGCCTACAGTTTAGTCTCAATGTTGTCCTCTTGTAACATTCCATCCAAGAAGAAACAGTCAGCTATATGGGGCTGATTTTGGGGTAAGAAAAAAAACAATTTAAATTGTTAGGGTTGGCCATCTTGAAATTCATCACTTAAATTTGACACCCTAAAACTTTGGTGCCAAAACCCAACCTCATTTCCTTAACTATTTTGCTTAGCTAATTAGAACTCAAAGTTAAGGCAACCTAAGTGAACATGACAGGAGATGAAAAGCCACTCTTCAGAGGAAAAGGTGAAAAACACTCTGCAAAGTCTTGAGGAGGAATGCCGTGGGTGGTTTCTGGGTCTCAGAACAAAAAACATTTGCCTTCATCTGAAGCATCTAAGTAGCTATCAACTTACTAAATTTGGAGACGGAGATGAAGAGTTCACCATGTCTTGGTTCTTTCATGAAAAGACACTCTATGTCAAGCCAAGCAATGAGTCCATACGCAGTAAGATCTTTAAACTCAGTGTCTTGCACCGATTTTTTGTGGTTTAAAGGGGTGTAAAAGTCTTCATCTACACAAATATTTTCTGTTTGCCTTGGATTTTTCTGTCTGGCTATTTGATTATTAGAAAAGAAGAGCTCTTTATAGCTTAAGATGACAACAAAAGCTTGATTCTTCTACTTTATTTTTCTTTCATCTCTATTCTTCTTCTTTTTTTTTAGGTCGAAGTTTCTATTCTACTATTGCACTAAAGTTATATATATATATATATATATATATAGGTATGTTTGTATTTTGGAAGACATAAACAAATTACTTTGCCTTGTAGCATTCTTATATGGGTCCATTCTATGTAGTTTGTGTTAAGCCTTGAAGAACTATATATGTTTTTACTTATAACTTCTTTCCATGGATATAGTAATCAAGTTTAATTTATTAGAATTACAACTAGCTTAAGTATTTATGTTTCTAAGTCTATGCAGTGCCAGTAAAAATTTTTATGAACCAATATTGTTTATAAGTTAGTAAAAATTTCAAAATATATACAATTCCTTGAGTGGGAATTTCTCATACTTGTTTTAAACGAAATTGTAACATCTGCATTAGTATTTCTTTAGTATAATTAGTTTCAGTTTGACAAGAACAAGGACCCTATGCAATTCTACAGGTAATTTCAAGAGTACTATAATATTGATAAATTTATTGATTGTAAAATATGTTTTGAGGAAAATAAAGAAATTGATTGGATGACCTTTTTTTTTTTTATACAGAAGGCTCGGGAAATGAATGTCTAAAGTAAAGTTTTTCTTGTTAATTCACTAACTGGGGAACTAGCTTACCTGGATTATTTAACTCTTGAATTAGCTTCCTTTTTAATCAATAAAATCCCATTATATCATATTTTCTCTGCTTCCCAATGTGTTTAATTATATGTCATTGTTTTCAATTGTTAAAGCTTGTGGTAGTGAAGTTTAATTATATGACATTTCTTTGGTAATGAATTTAAGAGTTACGTTGGGGAAAAAAGTGAGTCATTTTGACTACTATGAGGCTGATAAAATGTCACTAATAGAGTTAAACAACATGACAAAAGAGCTAGGACTTGACAGGGGATTTATGAATTATCACTGCTTTATACCTAAGCTGGGATGGAAGCTTATTGAAAATGATAATAATATTGTTGATACTGTGAAATGAGTGAATACAAAGAGGGTTTGTGACATATATGTTGAGCACTTAGAAAACATACCAGTCCATTTTACTCAAAATTTCTCATCACATATACTCTCTAGAGGTGGTCCAATTCTAGATTTAGATGCTTTTGATCGGGAGGGTGGTGACAATTTTGATTTTGAAGATGAGAATGAGGGACCATTGGAAAAAGTAGATCATATAACCATAGATGTTGTTGATGACTCTACTTTATACAACCTTGTATCATTAGAGGGTGTCATTGATGTGACTGAAAGAGATTCTGGAGAACCAATTTGATGTTTCTGGAAATGTGTCTGATTTAGTTGATGAGGTTGGACCTAGTATTGCTCAAAATGCAAGTGTTGGTGAATTAGGAATGCTGCAAACATCTATATGTGGTGATCCATATGGGATTGTGAGTGACTCTGAATATGAGGGGGATAATAGTGGGAAGTTGGGATGAAAGAAAACAGCTGAAGTATGCTAAGATTAATCCAGAAACAGAGATGGCTAACCCTGAATTTAGATTGGGTATGCAATTTGATAGTACTACCAAACAGAAAAAAGCAATAATTGAGAATTCAATTAAAGAGGAGAGGGATGTTTGGTTCCTGAAAAATGATCTTATTAGAGTTTGGGCAAGATGTGGGGAGTCTTGTAAGTTTGAACTTAATGCTTACAAGGGAAAGAATGACCCAAACCTGAAAATTAAAAACTTTTGCCACATACCTGCAATAGAACATTTAAAGTTCCCTTAGCCATCAAAAGATGGTTACTTGAGAAATATGCCTATAGAATTAGATCAAATCCCAATTCTCCCATGAACACACTAAAGCAAGATATAAGAACGAGCATATTCTGGAGATTTCAAGATCAACCCTATACAGGTTAAGGAAAGAAGCTGCAACTGTGATATTAGGGAGAGAGAGAGAGAGAGAGAGAGAGAGAGAGAGAGAGAGAATAGTATAAACTGTTTTGGTCATACAGTGCAGAAATTTTGAAGCGTAACCCAGGCAGCTCATATATTATATATAAAAGCTAGGCCTATGGCAGAAAATTTTGCTATGTGTCAACGAGTTTATATCTATCATGGAGCTTTAAAGCAGTGGTTTTTAAAGGGTTGCAGAACATTTGTAGGTCTAGATGGATGTTTTCTTAAAGGTCCAGTTGGGCTGCTTCTAACTGCAATTGGATATGATGCGAATGGTCAATTTTATCCTTTTGCATATGCATTGGTAGAGAAGGAGATGTACGGATCTTAGAAATGGTTTTTAGAGAATCTGATTGGTGACTTGGATATAGAAAATGACTACTCATGGACTTTTATGAGTGACAAACAAAGAGTATTATAGAATGCTATTGCTGAGTTGCTACCTAATGCTAAATATAGGCACTGTCTTAGACATCTATACAACAACTTCAGGTTAAAGTTCAAAGGGTTAGCATTGAAGAGATTGTTTTTTTAGGCTGGTAAGGCAACCAGAGAGTGTGAGTTTATCAAAGCTATAGAAAAAGTGAAGGTTTGGATAAAGAAGCCTACAATTGGTATCAAGCTAGGGATCCTCATCGTCGGTCAAGAGCCTATTTTAGGAGTTACTGCAAATGTGACCACCTTCTTAATAATCTCAGTGAGTCTTTCAATGGTATTGAACAGATCAAAAAGGCAAGAAGGCTTCCAGTGTTAAGCATGCTTGAAAATTTTGGGAGTATTTGATGGAAAAAGTGCAATAACAAGGAACATTAGTGCTCAAATACAATGGAAATATATGTCCTGCCATTCAAAAAATAAATAAATAAGATTAGGAAGGAATCAGCTGCTTACATTCCCAAGTGGAATGGTAGCCATCTGTTTGAGTTTCTGATGGAGTAGTGGCAGTAGAGTTGTCGACTGGAGTCTAGAAGCTGCAGTTATAGAGTTGGGATTTGATAGGGATACCATGTTGACATGTTGTTGCCACAAGATAAAATCAGACGACCAAAATTAAAAACTAGACGTCCGCTTTCAGAAATCAGACACCAAACACAGAAAAACGGACGACCATTTTTTGTGTAAATAAGGAGAACAGAGATATTTGGATGACCAAAATGGATGAGAAGGAGCAAAACCGGACGACTGGTTTTGCTGTATGAGTTAGAATCTCGATCAAATCCTCAGAATAATGGATGAGCCTCACACACAACAATCTAATCTCTTACTTTCGGTTCTCTAGAAGGCTTTACACAGAATAATCGGTCAAACCTCATCTGTCAGCAATAGGAAATAAAGTTTCTAAAATTGTCTCATTCAAAACAGAACAGTCATCTGGAAGAATGGTTCAACAACAGAACATCCTAATACCTGGAAGACTCTTTCAAAGAAGCAACAGCCAAGTCACCTGGGAAAGACTTAAGAGGATTGGGTTGTTTAACAACCCGGCCTGCCCGACATCTTGGACTAAAAATAAACTCATTATGTTTAGATTGTGAGGCTCAGTCCAACTCATCACAGGGAATTAAGAACATGGGTTGAAAAGGAAAAGAGAAAAATGTGTGAACACAGGCCCAATTGACCTACAACGTGCAACAAGCTGCCTGATTCAGTCGGGAGAACGAGTGGAGGGGTAAACTTAGATATAATGAGGGAAAAAAAATAAGGGAAAGAATTATTTATGAGACGATTAAAATAATTTTGAGAAAGATAGAAACAACAAATCAACTACTCAAATAGAAGGTTGACAATTATTATTTAATAATGTATTATAAGATTAAAATTTTATAATTTTTAAAAAAGCTAATTTTTTAAATAACATAATAACATTAAAAAAATATTAGGTCATACTCAAGGAGTGGACCGCAAGGAAAGGCTTTAGAGGCCTTATGCTTTAGCCGGACCTAGGTTCGGGTATTACATGTTCAAAGTAAAAAGCTTCATCCATTGGAAGAGCTGAATTCCCAAGTATATATCTTTTGTCACTGGTTTGTTGGAGGAAGTGAAAGCGAGAAGCTGAAAATTACTGTCATTTAATTTCGTCTAATAAACCTATGAGAAAATTTTTCCTCTGTAACACTTGTCGAGTATATTTCCAACTTATGTGAAAATTAAACTTTCTTTGACCCAAGAGAAGGCCTCTGAAATTGAATATAGTTTGTTTTATCTTTTCCATAAATAATTTGTTATGCCTATGGTACCAATCTGAAGTGACATTAGATCCTTGAGAAAGACAATTTTCATTCATATTATGATGTAAAACTAAATTTTAAACCAATGTAAAACTTAATTATTCCACAAACTTTTGGTTACAATTACCACTTGAAGCCAAAAAAAAGAAATTGGGGCAAAGGAATTATCAACAATTAAAGAAGAAATACTTGTTAAAAGAGGGAAAAATAGTGAACTGCATTTTTACCTTAGTTGCAGATATTTTGAGTGTATGCATGGTTAAATGCACAATGGAGTATGACATTTTTGATAGCTTTAAAGATGAAATCTGAAGAACTTGAAGTTTGCTGGTGATACTATAATTTTGATGAGTATTGATTTTTCCAAGTTATGGAAACTTTTATAGGATCTTTGCTCTCATGACTGATGAGGATTTCTGCATTATCCAATGCACGCTCTGTGATATTCATGGCGCACTATAACCATTTTTCATTATTTCTTCACCGCTAACAAAATTCTCCAAAAAAATGACACACGACTCGTTAATGGCGCCCGACGAATTGTAAGTTATTGTGTTTAAAGGAAGAAAGTTCCTTTGGGAGAGTAGGGGAGAGGGAGAGGGTGAGGCACGACTGCCAATATTGAAGAAGTTGGCAGTAGCTGGCCATTGGGCTTAGATGTCACCCATTTCAATATTATTATTGACGTTCGGATTTTCAAATCTTTCAGGATTAAGAGAATCGTAAATATACCGAATCAAGGCAAGGACTATCAGAACAACTATGAAGATAGGGGATATAAGTTGTCCTCAAAGGTTAGGACAAATTAATTTATCCCCTATCATCATAGTTGTTCTTGTAGTCCTTGCTTTGATTTGGTGTATGTACGAATCTCTTATCCTGAAGGATTTGAAAACCTGAACGTCAATAATAATGTTGAAATGGGTAACATCCAAGCCCAATGGTCGGCTACTGCCAACTTCTTCAATATTGACAGTCGTGCCCCACCCTCCCCTAAGGAATTTTCTTCCTTTAGACACAATAACCACAATAACGTACAATTCGTCGAACGCCATTAATGAGTTGTGTGTCATTTGTCTGGAGAAATTTGTTGTCAGTGAAGAAATTGAGATGGCCAAAGTGCGGCCATGAATATCACGGATGGTGCATTGGCCAATGCAGAAATCCTTATTAGCTTTGAGAGCAAAGATTCTATGCAGTTTCTTAAACTTGAAAAAAATCAATCCTTAACAAAAAATTGTCGTATCATCAGCAAATTGCACTTGATGAGAAACTTCAAGTTCCTCAGATTTTATCTTAAAGGATATAAAAAATATCATGCTCCTGTGTGCGTTTAACCATGCATACAACTTGAAATATCTGCAACTAAGGTAAAAGTGCCATTCATTATTTCCCCCTCTTTTAACAAGTATTTATTTCTTTTAATTTTTTTATATTTCCTTTGCCCTAATTCTTTTTCTGGCTTCAAGTGGTAATTGTAACCAAAAGTTTTAGAATAATTAGTTTTACATCATTTTTTTTTTTAAAAAAATTTTACATAAGAATGTGAATGAAAATTATCTTTCTCAAGGATCTAATGTGACTTTAGAAATGGTACTGTAGGCTTAACAAATTATTTATGGTAATGATAAAACCAATTACATTCAATGTCAGAGGCCTTCCCTTGGGTCAAGGAAAGTTTAATTTTCACATAAGTTGGAAATATACGGAACAAGTGCTACAGAGAAACGGAATTAAATGATAGCATTTTTCAGCTTTTTGCTATGACTTCCACCATCAAACAACTGATAAAAGGTATATACTTGGGAATCTAGCTCTCCCAACAGGTGAAGCTTTTTACTGTGAACATGTAATACCCGAATCCAGAGCCGGCTAAAGTATAAGGCCTCTAAAGCCTTTGCTTGAGGCACACTCCTTGAGTATGAACTAATCTTTTTTAACGTTATTATATTATTTAAAAAATTAGTTTTTCATAAAATGATTAAATTATTATCTTATGATACATTATTAAATAATAATTGTTATTCTATTTTGTTTTAAATAAAAATCAATGTTCTAATTGAGCAATTGATTTGCTGTTTCTATCCTTTCCAAAATTATTTCAATCGACTCATAAATAATTCTTTCCCTTCGTTCTATCTAATTTTACCCCTCTACCCATTCTCACCATTGAATCACACTGCCTACTGCATATGTCTTTGGTAAGTCTAACTTTTACCCTTTTTAAGCGTTGTTTTATTGATTTTTGGCTTAAATGTTTATAAAATAGAGTTTATTGATCTGTTTCTTCTCTTATTGATTATAGGTAAGTTCGGAATGAAGATATGTTGAAAGACAGCCAAAACATAGGATTTATGAGTGAAAAACGGAGAAAAAACACAAAATCAAGAAAGTTGGAAAAATGCACTATCCGGATCCGGATAGGCACTTTCTTGATCCGGAAAGTGTTGCCATGATTCAGAGTAATTTTCTAGAGAGCTTCCGGATCCAGAAAGCTCAGCTTTTCTGATTCGAATAGTCGTGTAGAGAGGCTAAATGCAAACTTTAGCATTTTTTCTTTTTGTACTCTGAATTTATTTTCTTTTGTATTTTGATTCTAAACATATTTAGAAAGGGTTTAGAGTAATTTTAGCGTAGGATTTGGAGATTTTTCTCCTATATAAACCTCATTATACAGATTAATTCAATAGCTTATTTCTTAGTTTAAATTCTAGATTTTGTAAGAAGACTCAATTAAGGAGTTTATTCAAGTAATTTGGAAGACAAGCTTGAGCAATCCCCGAAACTATGGATCTTCAATTCCTTCTCCTAATCTCCCTAAAATTATTCTTTTATATGAATTTGTCTGTGCATTTATGTTTTAGGATAATGTTTAGTGGCTAATTTTATTTATGTTTAAATGGGGATGGCCTCTAGAATTCTTGATTAATGTTTTACATGAATTTTTTGTTTTGATTATTTAATTCTGTTTGGTTTTTATTCAATTTTGTTGTGATTGTTTATCAATTTTCCATGAATTGGTAATTTCATAAGGTTAATTGGACTTTGATAGAGGAAGGTTAACTTAGGGTTTAATTGAATAATAGAAATTAGTAATTGAGTAGGAATACTAGTTATGGTTTCTAGATCACTAAAATCACTACAATCTATATACGTTCATAATCGGGTTAGCATGAGAAGGAATTCTTCTGTAAACGATTAAGTGCATTCGAAGGTTCTTCGCATAGGAATAGGGATTATCCGACGTTTGAGTGAGATCCAAACAATGGATTTTAATAATTAATTACAACGATTTTTTAATTGAAAGTAACTTAAGGTTCTAGCATGATTCTACCATTTAGACAATCTTTTAACAAACTTGCTTTTAAAACCTTTTATTTGCTCTCCTAGTTTAATTGTCTTTTTAATTGTTTTACTTTTAAAAATCTTTCGAAAACGTCTTATTAAATTAAACAGTAGAGACGTAGCAAGTACTAAACTTGATTGCCCCGAGAGTTCGACAATCGGGGGACTTTCCTCAACCTATTACATCGATAGGTAACCACACAACAGTCTTGTACGTGACGTATTTTTTTAAGGGCAGTTCAATATATAATTTGTTATAATTATACATAGAGTATATAATTACTTTTAGTCATATACATTATCTTTTATTTTTTCTCTTTATATGTATAAGATGTAGTTTTGTGCATATAATTTAACCATATTAACCTTCTTTAGAGTAGCTTGACATTTTCTTTTCTTTAGTTTTAATTGTGGAGATAATGAAATTCTAAATATAGAAAGACTTAGTGTGATTGTCATAATATAGTTGGAGAAAATAAGGCCGAAAATATCCCTTCTTAATTCTTATGGCTGTTTAAATATTGGCTCCTATTCTTCTTCTTCCTAGCTTTTAAACCACAGGCAAGGAAGGAATTTTCTTCCTTGCTCACAAGAAACATTCTTCCTTGCTCATAGCAAGCCGCAGGCCCATACTAATGAAGCTGAATTTTTTGTAGGCCCAAAATCCAGGTCCATCATAAAAGAGGCAAATGACATGGCACAGAGAACATCAGCTACAATGCAATTAACTTGCATTAAGTTTGATTTAATGCTTCTGCTATTCGTTCTGCCTTCATTTATTTATATTTACTTTGTGCAGGTTCAGCTTGGAAGGTCATCTCAAGCCCCTGTTGTTATTAGTGGAGCTCAGATTATGCCATCTGCTCATTCTTCAAAAGGGCAACACTGCACAACGCTTGGAAACATAACTGATGCAGCACACAAGAGATCAAAGGAATTGGAAGAAAGCTGGGGGGTTAATGGAATGGAATGACTTGCTAGATCAGTTGGTTTGAACATGTATTAGGGAAAACTTGAAGCCATTACATGAGCTTTTTTGTGTATTTTGAATTTGATTTGTGCAAACAGTTAAACTCAATTTATTTTAGAACATTTGCAAACTGGTGGAGTTGCAAAGGATAGCCAGTTTAGATATATATATATATATATTCATGTCCAGTACCAGAGTTAAATTTGGTTTATGGGCTATGGTTAGCGTTACTTTTATACAAATACAATGCTAGATGATTTTGTAAACAACAGGAGAAGTTATATCTTAGTTTGTTTTGTCACTTACTACTTGACATAATTTTCAGATTCTTTTGCATTCTTCTGGCTCGTTATTAGGGAGTATTCTTTGAGCATATATCGAATTGGTTAAACTTACTTTTATTTTAGCAAATACGATGATGGATAATTTTGTGAACAAACAACAGAACTTATATGCATTTTGGGGTTCATCTTGATTTAATTTTCTCAATTACTAGTTGGTTAAATTTTCATATTGTTTTTCATTCATCTGCCTTGTTATTGTTAAATTTTCAGATTCTTTGGTATTGTATTAAGTTGTAATAGATATGATTTTTTTTATTTTTAAAAAAAAAAAAAAATGGACACAAGTTATAGTATTTCATTTATATGAAATTGTATTGTTGTTGTCTTTCATCTTAGAAAAAGATTAAAATATTCTGTAGGTAGTATTGCACTAAGTAATAACATATTGAATAGTATTTGGATGGAATCCATTTTGAAACTTCTCTATCTTGAACAAGACTTATGTAACTTGCATATTCTTCCATATTTTGTATCATGCTGTCTCTGATTATTTTTCTGATATTGGCCATATCCTTGTTGAGATTTGATGAAAGAATATTGTTGGTTGGAAGTTTATACTTACAGGAGAATTAATTGCCCATAATACTGAAATAGCTTGAAAAAGGTGAAGTTTTTTAATTGAAATATATATATATATATATATATATCTGGGCCTATCACCCTGATCCACCCAACAAAAATACCGGCACCCATTTCACTTCTTCCATTTTCAAGACACCAGGAGCCACTAACATAAATTTCAAGGAGTAGGAATAATTAGGTCCATTTTTTACCAAAGCAATGTAGGAAAGTTTAGAGACTTACCCAAGTTCTTGAGCAAGATTTTAATCTTCTTCTCAGGTTTTTATCGGTCAAGAAATCCTAATATATATGGGCAACTTACAATGACACATCTCCATTTTGTTTCTTCCTCTGCACAATAGGCTGCCTGAACCAAATAAGAGGGAGGAAGAAGGGGAAAGTAAAGGAAATGGGGTTGGGTGTTAGCGCCAAGGGTTAGAGTAATTGCCCAATTTATCCAGATTAGCACGGTTAAACAGGCTGCATCGGATCCAACCGCGTTTATCTCACACTCAAATGATTCGATCTTGTCCGAGCTGATTTTTGACAGGTTGAAAATATCTTGAACATGATTGTTTGGGACTAGTTCACAAATAAACTGACTAGCTTGCGAGCTTTTTAAATTTTATTATCTTCTTTTTCTAATAAAAATCATTTTTTAACTTTAAAAAAATTTTAAAATTAATTTTCGTTAAAAATATTCAACTAATCATCAAATTACACTAATATCTAAATAAGAAACAAAATAATTACACATAAATAATACCTATTCTTGAACAAAAAATAATTTTTAACCTTAAAAAAAGTATTAGAAATTAATTTTATCTAAAAATATTCAACTAATTATAAAATAACATTAATATCTAAATAAGAAACAAAATAGTTACACATAAATAATACCTATTTTTTAATAACAAATACATTTTAACCTTAAATAAATATTAAAAATTAATTTTATCTAAAAATATTCAACTATTATAAAATTACATTAATATCGTAATAAAAAACAAAATAATTACAAATAAATAACACTAAAAAATGTGTAAAATTTTTAAAAATATAAAATATATAAAATAAAAAAAAAAAAAAAGACCAGCCCGCGAAAAGGACCGAAAACTCAAAACGAGCCAATCCAATCCAAACCTATTTTTGAAAATTTATATTCGTTCATTTTACGAATGGTCTGGGCCAAAACCTATTTTGACAGTGCCAATCTTGATAAATATGAAAGCTAATTTATGGTTACCCCTAATAATTTTAATTGTTTCGTTTTGACCCTAAGATGACATGTCCACGTGTTATGATTGTTCTTTTTTGAATGAAATGTTACAAAAAGATGACACTGAAACTAAAGCCTCAAATTTAAGGACTTTTTATGGATGTTTTTAAATTTGGAGACTTAATTGAAAAAATCGCGTAAATTTAGGTAAGAAATTTAAATTTATCCTTTTTTTACTGAAACTATCACGTTTCCATCTTTAAAGAACCTTCCAGCCCTCTCTCACCGCTCTCCTTCTTCTCCGTGCCTTTTCTTCTTCTTCTTCTTCTTCTTCTTCTTCCATTTTCCACCTGAGAAGAAGAGGTAGACCAAAGCAAAATCCTCATTGCAAAACCAAGAAGAGAGACAGAGAGAGAGAAGAGAGAATCTAGAGAGAAAAGAAGAAGAGGAGGTAGAGAATCTGTAATCGTTGTGTTTTGTTTGTGTATATATATATCTCTTCAAAGACAAACACTATTTTGAGGGTCCCTTTTGTTTTGTGTCCCTTTCTCACTTCTCTCTTTGTTTTTTGTCGTCTTCAGTTTTCAGTTTCTTCCGTTACTCTCTCTCTCTCTCTCATATAAACACAAAACAGAACTGAAAAAAAACAAACCCTCCTTCCTTCTCATTTATATATGTCAACTTCTTCATCTTCTTCTTCTTCCTCACCGGACGAAGTGGACGGAGGTGGCGGCGGCCGTCGTGGAGGTTCTGGTGAATTGGAAAGACCGTCAACTTCTCGAATAAGTCGTAGACGATTCGGAAATCGTGTTTGGCCAGCTCCGTTTATTGAAGCCTTAGCTGCGCAAGTTGCCATTGATGCTTTTCGTTCATTTGGTCGCCTTTCTGCTGCTTCTGCTCTCTTCAATCTCTTTCAGGTTCTCTTCTTATTTTTAATCATTAATTAATTGTTTGTTTGTATGTCATGTGAGTGATCATATATATGTGGAATTTTTTTCCTTTGATTTTATTCAATTCATAACTTTTGTCTTTGTGTGTTTGTAGTCAAGTGTTGGAAGCAGCAAAACTTGAAACCTAATAACATGTAAAATCTTCCTTTTTTTTTGAAATGTCACAGTCAATAACACTTTCTTTGCCAAAATGAAGTAAATTCTTTGCTTGTTATTTCAAGAATTTTCTATTTTTAGGCTGTCCTTTTTGGTGTTATAGACTTCTATCATCTTAGGAAGAAAAAGGCTTCTTTAGGGTTTTTTTTTTTTACTTTTTTTATTTTCCTACTTCTTCTCACCATCTTCAACTCTAGCTAGGACACTACTTTTTTCACTCAACTTCCTTGCCTAATAGCGACATTGGCTGAGATAGCATTTTGTTTTAAGATTTTTATTTTTTTGTTATATAAAATTTTGATAGTTTTGTAAGAGAAGATATAAATGTTAGAATTAAAATTTAATTTGGGAAGGTATTTAATCTTTTTCCTTTTGGTTGAAAATACTCAAATAGCTACAATAGTATTGAATTTTGAATTTTGACAACTGTGAAACTAAGATGGTCTTGACTTTAGTTGATTCGAAACATTTAAGAACAGTTTTATTTGTTATTTTTAACCTTATTTTACAATTAATTTTGTATTATATAGATTTTTTGAATTAAAAAAAATCTGAAAGACATACGAGAATAAAATTGAATTTTCATATTTCAAAAGGGAAAAAAAAAAGAATTGGGATTCATATTTTGGTTTAGAATTGGAGCAATGGAACAAACTTTTGGTAGAAGACATTTTTAATGTGTAATTCCCAAAGATAATTTCTGAATTTGGCTTTTTGAAGAAATTTGTTTGTGGCATGCTTCTTTTATAATTATGGTATAGGGAGATTACAAGGCAGATATTAGGAGGATAACCTCTTCTTCCTCTTCTTTTGGCCATAAACATGGATGATTGCCTACTACTTGTAGTGTCTGTGTTAGTGTATCTATTATCCTTTGGGCAATTTTCCCAAGTTTGTCGGGTGCTTCTACTTTTTCTTTTAAGTAAATTGTTTATTTATTTTTTGAACAAAAGTATATTATTTATTGGTTAGTGGGAGAGTAGTCAAAGACTGTTATCTATATTGATTGGTTCTAATCGAAGATTTAGAGGACAACCCTTCAAATGTTTTGCATGGTCAAATTATTTTATCCATTATTTCAATAAACATTTGATAACATAATCATACGAGTGTGTTGATCATGCCTTATACATTTAAAATAAAAAAAACTATTGGTCATGCCTCGTTTGAGTTGATAGAAAAGTTTTTTTTTTCTTTTCAACAAGAGCTGCTAGAAAAGTAGTGCACCCAGTTCGTCACCAACATTTTAAGTAATATTTTATTTAATATTTTATTTAAAAAAATACCATGTTAGTATTGTTACCGAAAGCATCCATTTTTTCTTTGATTAAGATTTATGTTCTTCTTTTTAAATTTAAACTTATATTCATAGTGTATGATTTTTTTTTTTTAATTCTTTTTACAAAACAATATATGATATTATTGAAGTATGACAAAGAAGAAAATTCTTGTTTTGAAAAATTCAACTGAACATTTCACCTCTTATTTTCAAGTTTAGAATTCGTTTTTCTATTGTATATTTTAAATTTTTTGATTTTTAAAGTGTATTTTCACAAAGTGGTTATTTACTTTTAATTATTTTTAAGAGTAGTTTTTTAATTATTATTTTTTTTTTGCTTAATGCTATTAATAATAGTTTTGATCCCATAAAAGCAGTAGGAAGAGGAGTTTCATAAGACACGATATATTAAGGCGCATCAGATATCTATGATTTTGGCTGAAAATTGACAGATCTCTTCGTATTGCGTGTCCAACCAGTCTTTCCCATGTTTACATCTAAGAAAGTAGTCTTATTCAGAAAAAAAAAAAAAGATAAAAATTGGTATGTCTTCTTAAGCAAAAACATTCTGATCATTAGCCCCTTTAAATACTAAAATAATATAGAATATGATCTTTTAGCGTTCGAAATCCTTTTCATTTGGAATACAAAGAAATACTCTGTTTTTTCAATATTTTTTAATAAAAATATAAAAGAGAATGATAATTTTTTATTTATTTAAAAGTTTATTATTTTATATTAGAATAAAATAAAATTTTATATAATGTAACTTAAATACCCTTTTTGCATAAAATGTTTCATACCTTAACCTATATTAAAATTTTAAGTAAATTTAAATATTTTATAACAATATAAATGTTATATATAAAGATTGAAAATAGTTACAATTCAACTTCTTTTAAATATAAAAAAAGTATGATATATAAAAATTAAGTGTAAAATATATTGAACGCATAATATTTTTTAAAAAATTCTCATTTATTCTTGAAATTTCTTTTATAAATTTTAGTATAGAAAAGTTTTTTCAATTTCTTGTTAAAATAGTCTTTTTTTTTTTTTTAGAAAGATTAAATTACTTTTAATTTGAATATTAGACGTTGAAATGGAATAAGAAGAGGAATTGAGAAAATCCATCCTACTTCGCCCAAAAGGCTTCTATAGTTGACTCTTTGACACCGAAAGGCTTTCAAGTCACGTAGCGTTAGAGTTAGAGTATTTTTAGAAAGAATTCAAATGTCTTTGTGTGGTTCTTTTTCCCCCATAGATTGAATATTTTGAAATAAATTTGATCGTTTACTACTTGAAGAAATATGTATATTGTAGATATATTTGAGTGTGAGTGTTTTTAGTTGAGTTGCATAAAAATGAATTGTTTGTGATGAACGTTCACTAAAATTTTTTTTATTTTTAAATTGTAAATGCACTCTTAAGTCAAATGAAAGTATATAGAGGTCTATTTATTTCATGGTTGGCAAGTTTCGGTTTAATATATTTGAAGTGTTTCTTGTTTCTTCTTTAATCTTGCACTTTTTATACAAATATTTAACCTTTTTTTTTATAGAATTCAGCACTCCCTCTATTTCATGTTAAAATTATTCTTTATAATATCCAATATTTTATTTATAAAAATATATTTTCAATAATATTCTTATTTACCCAAGCTTTCCTTGTCTAATACCATTAATCATCTTATTCAAGATTTTTTTTTCATTTAATTCTTAAATTAATTTACAATCTTTTTTTATCATACAATCAATCTAATTATTATTCTTTTTAGATTGCTCTTGGATAGAGTTTGATTTTGAGATTTTGCATTAAATTTTTAAAAAATAGAATGATTCGTGATACTAGATGTGAATCTCGATTTGAGATTTGAGATAATATTCAATTCAATTTAGTTTCTAAATTGTTTTTAAAGATAAGAGTATTTTAGTTAAAAAAGTATTTCAATTTTAGAATTTATTTGTTTGAGTAAAAATAGTGAAATGGTATCTTATGGTATTTTTTCCAAAAAGAAAAAAACCTTATAATATATTATAAAATTTCAAATATGTCAATTTTCTCTTATATTATGAAATTGAAGAAGAATACATTTTTTCAAAGGAAAAATATATTCGATTGAGTTTTTTTTTTTTCAACCTTTAATTTTTAGAATCGCATTTGATTGTTTTTAGAAATAATTTTGTTTCACCAATTTGAAAAATACACATATTTAAAATAATATTCTTATACAAGTCAAAGTACCAGAACCCAAGAAAGTATAAAGATAAGTATCGCAATGTGGCTGTATTTTTCCAGGAAAAAAAAATGGCTGCATTTCATGAGGAAACGTAAGAGAAGACGCAGGGGTTGGGGGAAAGAGGGAAGGGTGTCAAATATGTTGGCAAAGTTGCCAAATAGCAAGTGAAGAAAGATTCGTTCCTTTTTATGAGACAGGCCTTCGGCCACCTTTTCTTGGAAATGAAAGAGATAGATAAACCACACACAGTAACGCACACTCACAAACACGCATAGATACATACAAAAGGAGGCATAGGTGTATAGGACTAATTTATATTTCCCTTCCTGCATAATTTTTTAGTTGAAGTGTTAAATAAAAATTTTAATTTTAAATCATTTAAAAAGTGATTTAATATTATATTTTAATTTATAGTATTATTTTAAAAAATTAAATTTAATTCAGTTAATATTATTGTATTTTTTAATTTTTTTTTAAATTAGTTCATAATTATCGAATGTTGAGTTAGTAAAAAAAGTTCAAAAAAATAGAAAGAAAATCCTTTTCGAGGACAAATTCCCACCCTAGTTGGACCACATGTTATGTTAAGGTCATTTTCTTGCATGGTTCCCAGACACTCTTCTACTCTGATTTCCATATATATTTTTTATGAGAAAATGATAACAATGTTTTTGAACTATTTTTATGTTTAGTGTGACACTCCTGAATTTTTTAATACATGATTTTTGAATTATTTACAAGTTACTCTTTATATTCTTGAGTTTTAGAATTCTGCTATTTTTCTGGATGATTAAGTGTTCAGTGCATGTAGCATTTGTCAAAGTCACCCGCATATTTTTTTTTAGAGTTATTTTTTATTTTTTAACAAGTAAAAATCCGCCAATTTAATTACTTTCATCATTAAATGAAAAAAGAGGGAAATCAGTCCCGCCGCGGTCACAGAGAGCCGAGAGTGGGAGTGTGGTTTCGAGAGTTTTTTAAATGTATTTCTTGTATGGGTTTTCATCTAAAAGAATTTATTAATAACTAATTTTTTCTTTTCAAATATTTACAAAAGTTATTTGTATATATTTTTATCTTCTCTTAATTGGAAGAGCACATGAATAAAAAGTAAGTAATAATTTAACTTTGGGTCAATAACTTATCCAAGTGGCATGTGTAAGATTTTTATAAGTTTTGCCATTGAAAGATTGTTGAGACTAATGTTTTTTTCAAAAAAGAATAAAGTCTTGAGATCATAATTATTGAAAATAGTTTTAAAACTAGGTAAAACTAAATGAATAATTTTGAGATTAATTAATATTTCAATTTTGGTAATAATTAATATTTCAATTGCTTTGCATTTTCTTTAAATTAATACATGTGAAAATCGGGTCACTATGGATTATTTGTTTGTGAGAAATTATGTGTGATTGGATAAAAAATTAAAAATTATTTATTTATTTTTTATTGTAAGAAAAATAAAATGAATTGAAAAATATAAGGTGCATCTGAAATGAAATTAAAACAAAAGAACTTTTTTTCCGTTTAGGTAGCTTCACATTTTCAACTTTTTTTTCTTTTTTTATCTTTTATACATACATTTTATCTTTTATGAAGTTAAAGAAATTATTATTCATCTTTTAACGTTAAGGGTGCATTTGAATTAGATTTAAGTTTTAAAAAGTATTTTTTTTAAAATAACAACAGCTAAATTAATTTTTTGGGTTTAAAGGGTAAAATTAGTTGAGAAAAGATAATGTAGGGTCTTAAACCAAAAAATTGTAATAAAATAAAAATTGTTTTTGTTTTTAAATGAAATTTGTATATACTTAAGGCACAATTTGGAGTTACTTTGCACACAAAGACTATTTATGGATAGTGTGATTCATTCTTAACTGTTTAACAAAAAGATAAAAAATAGTCTTATTAATCAATCTAATGATATTACTAATCATTACTGAGTTGGGTGTAGGACAACTTCTGATTTCTTGAATAGAATATATACATAGCATATAATATATGCAGTGGTTCTTCTTTATTTTCATATATTAAAATAATAGTGTGTTATTTTTTTTCTAAATATTTTAGATTCTTCTATGCACTTGAAATGGTTGGGTCACATCTTTCATGTAACTTAAGTTATTTTTTTATTTTAATAAAATATAAATTTTATTTTTTCTTATAGAAAAGGATTAATTTGAAGTTTATTTTGAAATTTTTATTGCTTTTTAAAATTTATAAAAATTATTTATGAAAAAAAGATATAAATTTTAAAATTAAAAATAATAAAAAATTCAGAAAAACTCAAATTTAAATTGTGCTTAATCTAATCTGGGTTGCCTCTAACTTTTTTTGGTTGAGGTTTGACCGAATCATATTTTGTTTAAAAATTAAGGGGTTGGAAACGTACTTATTGTACCTTATCTTCTCACCTGGATTGAGACTTTGGAGGGAGATGTCAGATTCCAGTAGTGTAGTGATTCTCTTTCTCTCTCTACTCTTGACAGTGGGATGATAGATATGATTAGTAAGTAGCTCTTTTTGTTGCAGAGTAGAGTAGAAAAGAGGGAGAGAGAGAGACAGAAAGAGATGAGAGTAGAACAAAACCCTATATTATATAGCCCTATCTATATATGTAGGACAGCTCGAATTTATTTATACTAGTTGCCTTCTCTTCTCTCTCACCTACCTACCTAGTGCCTAACTTAACTTTGTATAGACCTCTGAATCTCTGACCACCTTAGACTACTACTACTTTCTCTCTATCTCTCTCTATAACCGATATTCTCTCTCTAGCTTAGAGCTCTGTCTATCTCTTTCTCCACTTTGTACCTCTCTCTCTCTCAGCTAATCTGCCTGGCTGCCATGGCATGCCTGCCTGAACAACCTTATTGACACCACCTTCGAGAATAAATGCCCCCCTCCCTTCAGCCCTCAATAATTTTTTGTTCGTCTTTTATAATATTTTTTATAGTGTTAAGATAGTATTTTAGGATTATATATCTGAGAAAAAAATGTTTTTCCAAGTCTTGATTTTTTATTAAAAAATAAATGTTAGTGAAGAAAGTAATTTTAATGAGTTTTGTGTTTTTTAAAAAAAATTAAATAAAAGAAACACACCTACATTCGATTTGAGGTTTTACTTGAATTATTGTTTTTAAGTAAAGTGTAACTATTTTTTTTGAAGTTTGTGACATTAAATTTTTTGTAATAGAAGAGAAGAAATATAGAGTGGAAAATTGAATAAAAACTAAGAAGAAAAAAATAGTAATCCAAGTAGAGCCTAAAATAGTGAACATGAAAATATTATTTCAGATTATGAAATAAAAATATATTTGGATGAATGTATTTAAGAATTTAAATCTTCTGTAGAAATTATAGGGAATTAAAAGTTTTAATTATAAGATTAATTATAAAACACTCGTGTACTTTCGTTAATTATTAATTAATTATTTAAATTCTTAATTACGACAATTAAATATTTAAATTAAGATTGTATTAACAAAAATAATAATTAAATTTTAATTTAATTATTTAATTAATTTAAATATTTAATTAATTAAATTTAAATATTTAATTAATATTTAAATTATAAAAATTTTAATGTAAATATTTAATTATCAAAATTAAAAATAAAAATATAAGAGTAGTTTTTGAATTAACCCTTAATTATTCTGGGACGAAAAGAAGATGAAAAAGTTAGCAGTGGGCGTGGGGTGGGGGATGGTATGGAGAGCTTAATTCCTTTTGACTGAGATTTGGCGTGCGAGCGTAGGAAAAAAATCTTGGTATAGCCTCACGCTTCTCGGATTACGATGCTCTCCCTCTCGTTGGTACCATGATGGATCGTTTTAGGTTAGGGTTTTCTGTTTCCTAACATACCACAATTTTGTTTATTATTATTATTTTGCTGAAAATCGTCAGTTTTGTTTTTTGGGAATTAGCTATATATATATATATATAGTTTCAAATCATTTTTATTTTTTATATATATTTAAAATTTATATTCTATATTTTAATAAACATGTAACAATTTATTGATTTTTGATAAAAAATTCAGTACATAAGTCCTCAAGTGAACTTATAAATTATTTTTATTTCTTTTTAGATGCATTAGGGGAGGAATTAACTTATAAATTATTATAAATTTACTGTGTTAAAAATAATGTCTAAAAATATAAAATAAATTTTTTATTTAAAAAAAATAAAATAAATATTTATAATTATAAAAAAAAAAAGTAAAATTAGTTTAACCATGTCCAAATTAATGGAATATTTATGTGTGGGGCGAGAGAGGCAACGGATTGAGTTTTTAATTGTTTAAAATAGTGTGAGAATATATTTCTCCTCGGTGCTAATAGTATAAATTTTTCTCTATTTATATTAAAACTTTATTTACATCAATTTAAGTTTAGACTCGGTGTATTATTTTATTGAATTAGATAATTTTGAATTTTAATTCTTGATTTTTTTTTATTTCTGGAATGTTTTTTTAATTCTTAATTCTATTTGTTGTGAAAATGAGTTCGAGTTTTTTTTTGGAAGATTTACGAATGAAGTGTTTATCTCTCATCTTTTGGTTATAAGTAATTGTTTGTGTGCATGAATTTAACATAGGTGTGTTCAACGTGGAGAGCCGTATCTCGGTCTGATCTCCTGTGGCAGAATCTAGCTCAGCGAATATGGAACCGACAACGACGACTCCACGATACTTGGACTTGGCGTGATGAATTCATTTATCGCCATCGGACGGCCAATAATTTCCGACAACATAGATACGTTTACACCACCATTGAATTCCCTCCTCCGGACCACATTAACAACGATAATAATGAAGGCGTCACGTGCCTCCGTCTTTCATTGTCTGATCACTACTTAGCTGCTGGCTTTTCAAACGGCACCGTTTACCTTTTCCACCTTGATACCAGGCTGCATTTGTCCACTTTCCATCCCGAGCAACGTGACCGACTCGGCCGCTTCCCTAGCGCCGTCACCGGTATTATCCTATCCGACACGCAACTCGTATTTGCCACCTTAGACGGTGACATTCATGTGGTAATGATTAACCCTCCTAATCCTCTCCGTCGAGCACATTCCGGTGATGTTGTCGGTGATGGTGCTTTGGTCGATTTCACCGGTTGTAACCGGTGGTGGGTTGGCCTATATGCAGGTACTTGTTTATACCAAAGGGAAATTTGTTTTAATTTTTTATTTCAAAAACAATTTTTTAAAACTTGAATATATTCGCTTTGTTTTAATTTATTTTTAAAATAATTTTTCAATATTTTTTATTTCAAAAATAATTTGTTTTAGAGAGTCTTAATTCGGACCAATTCTTTTGTGGTGTGATATGATAAATTTTTGCATAGTAACACTAGTATGGATTACCGATCAAGAGTTAGAATTCTAAATCTTTTGGCATAACTTTTTCCTTCTAAATATTTTTAAAAGCAATTGTTCATCCTTTTCAGTTTCAGTAATTGAAAGTACAGTTGAACTGATAATTTTAAACGAAACATTGCTCATATATTAAAATTGTTAAAAAAAAAGTAAATTTTTAATAATAAATTAAATAATTTTGAAATTAACTTCAGTAATTATATGTCAAAACATTAAAAAAATTCAGGTTATAGTGTTGTGATCATGCTTCTTTGTTCATTCTTTTTCTCTAGGGGCTCCTGGTCGTTCATTCCATGTATGGAATAGTGAGACCGAAGAATTAGTTTTTATCGGCGGCACACTGACGGATCCGGAGTCTCTAATGGGGTGGCATTTGCTGGATCAGTTAACAGAATTCGTGGGGAGAATTAGAGTAACAAGCCATGAAACAGCCATGGCATGTACAAGTCTTAGAGTAATTGTATTTGATCTAAGAAACCAAGGTAGGGTCTTGGGAGATGAAGAGTTTCAAAGGGGACTTATGGTAGGTTTTGCCGATGCTAGTGATGAATCATTTTTAGTAGTTGATAACCGTGGGTTGGCTAGCGTCCGACGAGTCGAAAGCTTGGACGAGGTTTCTAGGTTCACGTTGAGGGGCGCCGGAGGACAGAGAGGTGGTGGTTTAGGTTGCATGAATAGTGGTTATGCCATGATATGCATAGGTGGAGTTGTAAGAGTTTGGAATACAGAGAATGGAGCATATTTGTATAGTTTTAGGGAGAGAATAGGTGAAGCCAATGCTTTGATTGCCGATGAAAGGTATGTGGTTGCTGCTTCTTCTAGTGATAACATTCTTCATCTATGGAACTTTGGGGCTCCATAGCAGCTGAAAAAAATGTAAAAAACTATGGATCATAGTTTGAACCAATTGAAAAATGTAATTTTAATTTGTTTAGGGGATTAAGAGTTATTTTTTATTGATAAATTAATTACTCGTATAACAGTTTCAATTGTTTGTAGGTATATATTTTGGTAAACAAGGATGAGGCTGATCTTCTAAATGAATCAAATATTCATTCAAAAATTATACGTTGTTATTCATGCGACATGGAAGATTTTTTTTTTTTTTTTTATGTATGGAGCTTTATAAATTCTACAAATACTTTTATTTTCGCTAAATACTTTTTCACTCTATTATTTTTTTTTCAAAGTTTCTCTTCTAACTTTTAAGGAAGATTAAGGAAAATCCATCTGTTGAAATATTCTAAACTCGTTTTTTATTTACGTTTTTAGCAGAAAAAAATTGGTCGGATTTGAAATGGGATGGTGTGTAAATCATCGGCACAAGACCTGGGTGGTGTGCGACCCCTTGGCACATGACACGGGTGGTGCGCGACCCCCTGCCGCACGAACCAGAGTGGTGCGCCACTCACCCTCATTTTCGATTTTGATTTTTTTCTTTAATTAATAAATTGTGTTTAAATTGTTGAACTAATTGTTCTTAATATATATTAGTCAATTATATTAGTTTTTTTTAGTTAATTTCATATATTAGTATGTTTTTTTCATGTTATAGTTATGAATTTTTTGCATATGTTAGTATGTTTTTCATGTCATAATTATGAATTGTGAGTTTTTCATGTAGTATATCTAAGTTACGATGTAGTTAAATGTTATAGTGATTTTTAAAATAATTAATACCTAATTATGTGTTAATTTATGCATTAGGATATGTATTAATTTAAAGGTGTTTACAGGGAAGTAAAGAGATAAAATAATTATAATTATTTTAAGAATTTTTAATTAGTAATTTGAATTAAGTTAGGGTTTAGTAATTTGAATTTATAAATTCCCTAAGTTAGTTAATTTAATAATTATTATTTTCCTAATTTAATCACATTGTAATTTAAATATTTGAATAATCAATTATTTCATAATGATTTAGTGTTTAAAAATTTATTTCATAAAAAATAAAGGAATAATAATTAAATAATTATATTATAATTAAAATTAATTAAATAATAATTAATTAGTATAATAATATAATTTTCCTTTTAATAAAAATCAGAATTTATTTCATAATTGAATAATCACTAATTAATAAATAAATACTCGAATTTCTACATAAAAATAATATTTTAAAATTCATTTAGATGGATTAGAAGCAACCTAGTCGCAAAGATACATGACTAGGTTCGGTAGCAGACAGGAGCGGAGACTCATGGCCGTAAAGTGACGGCCTTATCTAGAGGACTTAGGGGTAGGCATAGCCCATCTGATACCTGCCGCACTTCCCAATGAGATGTTTCATGGGTTGGATGCACCCGGGTTATCGGTTTCGCCTCCACCAATTCTCACTAAGGTTCGGATGCCTTACGACCCGCATACTCCCGCACCCTTCATGTATTCCTCAGTTGCACTTGTTAAGTCTCACCCGGGTGCATCATCTTCCTTGGGTACGTACCCTGACTCTACTTATATGTACGACATCCATCAGCGCTATCTTCCTATGTCATTGGGTGCACAATAACCCCCATTGGTTATGGATGACATTTTGGTTGGAGTTACAGGAGATTCCCATTCTATCAGTAGGGTTATTGTAACATATCAAAACAGATGTCTTCTTATGCACCTGGGTCTGGACAGTTTCAGAGTAGTAATGGTGATGAGACGACAGTTCAGGCAGGGGGAGATGGTGAGGGTGGAGATGTTGGTGAAGGCCGGGATGTTCAGGGTAAGGAGGAGGGAGATTAGGATAAGGGGGAGGAGGGGTATAAGGACAGAGTAGTTGTATCTGTATTATCTTCAGGGTGTACAAGGAGAATAAGTGAGCTTATTGAGCAGGCGAAGAGAGCAGTGAAGATTGTGAGCCGGAGACGAGCGACGACAGGAGGCAAGTCTTTACAGATTCTAGAGAGCCGACCATCTGAGGACAGGCCTGCTGAGACTTTGGGGCCATTGGGGCCTTCAAGAGTTGTTGGTGGAAAGAAGAGGTTGAAGAAGTCCAAGACTATTTGGCAGCAGACCAGATGCTCTTGGAGGTCCACAGGAGTCGGACATGATTCTATCATACAGTGGACAGATTGCTATAGCTATATGGCGCGGACCGGTATTTTTTGCAAGCCTATTATGTATTATTTCATGATTTTTAAGAACTATAAATTTTTGTTATATTTTCTCTTAGTATATTCTTATGTTTTTCTAATGGAGTTTTATATATGACCATTCTAGTGCAGGAGCAACCTATATTGAGATTACGTGGTCGTCATTGGCACTTACCAGTTAGACATTGAGCGATGCTGATATTAGATAGGTGTGGCTGCTATATCAGAATTGGTTCATCTACAGTCGTCCATGTTCCATCATGGGAACACCACCCTTTTATCTATATTTGTTGAGAGATGGCAGTCGTACACTAACTCATTCCACTTGCCATTCAGAGAGATGTCCATCACACTACACGATGTGGAGTTATACTTGGGATACGTACATATGGTGAGCCAATGGACAAGGGTTTTTACCCAAGATTAGATCATGCAGATGATTAATGATGATCTGGAGGTTAGGCTTTCTGTTTCCGAGGGTAGTGATGCACATCGTGGGATCCCTATATCAGTTATACCTACGGCCGATGATAGTGCATGTTTGTCCATGGAGATGAGGGCTTCCTGTTATTTGCTTTCCATTCTCGGTAATTCTCTCTTTCCCGACAAAAGTGGCCTTCCTGTGACGAGGTACGAGTTATGGCCCATAGTGACGAATCTACCGAGGTGAGAGAAGATGGCATAGAGTGTTGAAGAATTGGCGTGGTTGTACAAGAATCTTGGACATGCCTCACGTTCGGATGCCCGGGAGTTGGGAGATTTCTCATCACTGATGGAGGTATGCTATTAACTTATGTAGATATTCATTATATTATTTTAATTTATATACTTTATATTCTTATATGCACGTTTATCTATTATAGGCATGGATATACCTATATTTTCAGCAGCTCGCACATCCGACGAGCCCATGTTCAGTTTCAGGGATTCCATATATGGGCAGTTTGTTATGATTGGACAGAGAACTGGTACGGTTGCATTATCTGGCTATCGGATGCGGTTAGATATCATGACTGCGGCTGAGGTTTGATGGACACCTTATAGGCCAATGGAGATAAATGGGGTATGTTTTTCCACATAACACGACCTGTTAGCTTAATTTTCTTGTGTAGAGCCGCACATGCACGAGAGATGTGTTCGATGGTTTCGTCGGATTCACGGGATTTCACATCTTCCTATTATTAGTCCTGTCGTGAGGCACACTTTCACTAGGGCATTTTAATATGATGCTGCGAGTCACTGTGTGCATGCTAATCATATGCGAGATATTGTTATGCCTCCTCACACTTGCCATTCAAGTTACATGCCGTGGTATATCCGACACAGTCATCCGATGATACAGAACCCAGAGTTACTTCCTACCGGAGTTGAGTTATCACCACGATCTCAGCCACCAGCTATTGCATTGGTTGAATCCTTAAGTCCTTATATTGGTGATGATGATCCGGATGATTTAAAGACCCAAGCTGTGCAGTACAGAGAGATGTGTCGTCTTATACGTAGATGGCATTTGTTTAGTGATTAGGTTTCCTTATGTTACCCTATCATTATGTTTATTGTCATTTGTAGTACTTGTTTATCATGATGGAGTTTTATATTATATGTATTATTATGCTTTGTTTATTATATTTATGTCAACAAGTATCATAACAAACAAAATTATATAAATACATATAGATAGATAACTAAATAAAATATAAATCATTAATAAAGTAAAAATTTTAATTAAATACATAATCATGAATAAATTAAAAAAAGAACACAATCGACTGATAATACCTCCATCAACAGGCCCTGAAGGAGGATACATTTGTGCCCACGTGTGAGCCCACTAATTGAACCGGGATTGATATGGAACCAAATAATCGTGTACGTCTACATGAGCGTGCCAATTCCACAACAGATTTATAGGGAGCCTCATAAAATCTTTCTACAAATGTATCTGTCAAGAAAAATAATTAATTACATTAAATGATAATTAATAATTAATTAATTAAAGGATATATAAAATGACCACTAACCCCAATAAAGTGTTCATAATCCACAAGGTGCCCAATGACAATCGTTTTCTGCAGTGGTCCACTAATAGATATATACGACAATCTTGTAGTACTTGAAGGATGTCAGGCGATAAGTACTACACACACCTAGTAAAGATTCGCAACAACATGTAGATGATCAGGTACTTCCATCCAACATTCTCTAGGGGCTATACCTTTGAAGTGCGCACCTATCTAGAATATGTAAGAACCGCTATTCGACTACTATGCTTATATGTAGAGCATGATTATTTATCATCTTACGCCATATTGCTTTATGCACCATAGCCCATTTCTCCACATCACTATTCACGAATTATGAAAGCACCCTAAACCCGCAGTTACCATCCCCTCTTGGATCCATATAGCTGTCAGTTAAAAGATATACAAAGCGCGAGAATTCATTGATGTAAGGGAACTCACACTAGTACCTCCATCAGTCGATGGCACAACAGATGACACGACTGAACTCCAATTGCTACTGCCCTAGACCCACAACCGGGACATGGTGATCGTATTCTCCCACGGGTAAGGGTGTAAACGGGTCTAGACCCATACCCAAACCCATACCCATATCCTATGGGTATAAAATTTATGGACCTAAACCCGACCCTTCAGGGTCTAGGGTAGGGTCTGGGTATACCTGTAGCCATATTACATTTTTCTAATTTTTTTCCCTGTTAAACAAAAATATATATTAAAAAAATTTTCAGAAAATCTAACCTTAAAAAATCATGCATCTGTTATTCATCTTTGAAACAAACAACCTGTAACGCTCTACCCCGTAAACACCTTGCATGACCTTAATTTACGGACATAATGAAAATAGAGTTTGGATCTATATTAGTAGAATATAATGTTTTTTACACTTAGTAGTATTTTGGAGATATTTAGGAATGAGAATAAAATTTTATTATATTGATGTTTTATTATTACAGTTTATAAGTGCCTTTAAGTGGATTTTATTTTTAATATCTAGTGTGTGTATTTTAGAAATTTAAATACTTAACATTTTCATATAAGGATTTCAAAAAAAAAAAAAAAAAAAAAAAAAAAAAAAAAAAAACTCTTAGCAATTAGGAAAAACCTGCAGCCACCTCACAACACATCCGGCACCCCACCAATTTTCTCCCTTTTCTTTTTCCTTTTCTTTCCTCCTTAACCGCCTCACAACTTCATTTTTTTTCCTTTTCTTTTATTTTTCTTTCCCTCCTAACCGACTCAAGTCACTATATATATAGCATGTATTGTTTTTCTTTTAAATTTGTTTGGCAACAAGAACAAGCTGAGGCAACAATAATATATTTTAAGGTTAGTTTTGCATGTTCTTTTCCTTTTAATCTCGTTAATATATATATATAGTTTAGGTGTATTGTTTGTTTGCTTTCTTTAGTATATAGTGAGATTTATTTCTAGTTAGATTATATATATATAAATATATATTTTTTAAGTTAGTTATTCATTTTAGGATTAAATGTTTTAAATGGATTTTAGTATATAGTATATAGTTAATTATGGTTTCTTGGGAGAGTATATTTTTTTTAAGAGTATAGGATTTTCGATCTTTTAAAGAATTATTATAAGTATATATATCATTATATAAGTATATAAGTCCATTTCATAGGATTTCGATATTATTTAGGGAATAGGACTATTTGATCGGTACCCAAGTATTAAGTATTTTTGTATTATTATTTTGTAGGATCATAGCACCAGATCTGCATCCAGGTGAGTCCACAAACTCCAGGTTATTGTGTTATTTCAAATATTACGAGTCGTATAAATATGTTTTTCGAACCTATCACAAAATGTTTGCTGTTTTTGGAACAATATAACTCATCATGTTTTTTTTTGGAGATGTTCTCCACATTGTGTTACATGTTTCTTAGAAAAATGCATAGGAGCAGGTGCTCCATATAGGTGTTTCTTTTAAAACAGAGTAGTACTGTGGTGCAAAAGAATTTGGTTGTGTACAAGTTTTTCTGGAATATTCATAAGTTGGAAAATGTTCTAGCTTGAAAAGTTACATGTTTTTGACATGCTTGAATATAGATCTGGCATTGAAATAATTATGAATTTGCATGAGCATGTGGTGACTGGAGGATGGGGATTTTTGCTAAAAATATTTATGACCTGATTCTAATCTGACGGCTGGACAAATGGCCTTTTTGTTTACAAATACATATGAAAAACCCCATTCCTACCAGGGTGTCAATTATGGTTATGATCTTGTATTCGGAAGCGTCTGAGGATTGCACTGTACGTGGCTAGTCCCCAGTACGAGGACCTCTTTCGATGGCATAGACGTTTCAAACTCGGGAGAGTGGATCCACTTGAAGAGGGGCATAGACCGCAGAGGGTGTGGCCCAATCGGTCTATGTGGAGACCGCATCATGCTATGCGGTGGGGTTCGGCCACCTAGTGGAGAGTCAGGAGGGGCTCGAAATTGAGGTTGGTCCCAGGGCAGACCTGGTAGGTGCCCCAGGAGTCTGTAGCCTGTTTTGACCAGTGATATGGGAGTGCGGTTGTTTTGTAATCAAGTGCTCATATGGCATTTGGTTGGTATTAACTACGAGATGCCAGAACTTGGTTCCGATGGCCTTGTTTTGGGGATCCGGTCTTTGTCCGTGGAGCCCTACTGTTGCATTACATGTTCTTTTAAATTTGGGGCATAGAAGCTGTGCTGATGTGTCTTGATTTGCTAAGACTTCCCAGCTGCACTCGAAACCCTCATGTAGGTTCAAGCATCAGTTTTGTTAAAATAATAAAAGAAAATGTTTTTTTATAACATTTCATGAACTGCTTTGTGAAACTGCATCATCATTGTTTTAAAGAAATCACTACAACACACACACGTGGACTTACTTAGCGTTCGTGCTCACGTTTTTCCATATCATGTTTTCTTCTCAGATTAGCTTAGAACGGTCAGGGGCTCAGCAAGCCACTGAAGTTGTAGGCCAGGAGTTTTTAGATCAAATCTCCCTAGAGGAGCATATGTCTATGTTTTATCTTTCCTAGACTCGAACCGTTTGTAAAGTTTCCTTTTCTTTCTATTTTTTTGTGTAAAATTGTTGATGTAAGATACTTTTGTTTATATATTTAAACGATCATGAGAAGTTTTTTTTTTTTTTTAAATCCTGTGTTCTGAGAGCACTAGTAGTATCTAGTTTACTTAAGTTTTATCTGTACTTTGTGTGTATACCTATTAGTGTTGTTCTAGAGTTGTGTTTTATTGTGGAACTTATAAATTAGTGCCGAGTGGCACACAGATGCCCTACTCAGCCGCAGTTGACCTAGTGGCAGGGTTGGGGGTATCACACAACCACTAGTATAAAATTTTGGATGAGAGAAACAAGTTCACAAGAAACATCCAATAGAGAAAATAGTAGTTCTGATGTCTCGATGAAGAAGAAATCTTGAAGAAAATTTCTCTTCTCTAAATTATGAGGCCCTAACAAAATTATGAGGCTCTAAGAAATCTTGAAGAAATTTTTTTTTCTCTAAACTACGAAGAAAGTTTATCTTCTCTTCTCTAAACTAAGAAAATAAATCCACTCAATATCATAAATATATAAATTATGTATTCATAAAAAATATAAAAATAATATAATATATATAAATATATATTATTATTTTATTATAAATGGTATGCGGATATATGGGTCTGGGTATCATCGTACCCTGTCCAGAACCATTCAATAGAATCTATAAAGGTATGGGTACGGGTACGGGTCTGTGGGTATAAAATTTTAACCTTACCCGCTATAAAAGGGTATAGACCTGCGTGGATACAGGTAATACCCGCCCCATTTACAGCCCTACCCACGGGAGCCCAATCCTAATCAGGATCCACTAGTATTCTTGAACGATCTATGAGCAATCTTTATATGCTCCCAATGTGACTTTTCCCTCCTCGTCGAGTCTATCTTTTTTCTACCCTTAGTAATTACTATGTCCGGAGGAGTAGTTAACGGTCCTTCGGGGTTTGACGGCAAGAGGGGATGTAAGATGTCTCGGGTCGCACGACTCCACTCCATCAAATATTAGAATATAGATGAATTGCTTATTAGTATAACTTAATAATTAAATTTTATTAAATAAATCAATAAAAACATTTTTGAACATACATGTGATGGTGGTTGTTGTCTAAACTCCTCTAGAATGTCGGTGATATCATTCTCCTAGTACGTCAATTATTCACGTGGTTTGCAAAATCCTGATGCTCCATTCCTGATACCCCTCTATTATAAGAGATGACCAGAAATGGTGAAGACTGTTAACCTTTGAAGGAATGTACTTACAGTATCTAGTAATCAACTCGCATGAATATGGTAGACCATGTGAAGTCCAGAGCCAATGTCCATAAAGATTCTCTTGATTGCTCATGATCTTTGTGGCTCTAATTAACCCTTCTTTTATAATCTTCATTTCCAAATGACTTATATTTCCACAAATATCAGTTAACACGGGATTACTCTTTGCATTATCTTTCTCCTTTAAATGGGAATATTCAAGTGTAGTCTTAATGGTAGATATTTGTAACTCAATCTTTGAATTTATCTTACTGAAGACAGTATCTAAGGCATTGTGGCATGTTTGAAGGAACATCTTTGAGACTTAGTGTTCAGACTCAACCCTATTCGTGGTCTCAGACTCGAAATGTAAAATTTTTCCGGTCCACAATCTCGCAAATTTAGTGCACACGTGCTCAACCATTCAGTGTACAAATATTCTAAGAACCACTGCATGCTGTTCCAATTTGTATTCAATTTTTCCAATCTCTTTGCATAATCATCTGGGTCCTGACAGTTTACTAATCTTCTCTAAGTTGTATGTGCAAACTTTTTAGCTGCTTCCTTACCAATCACTGGAATTAATTTCCCCTTGATGTTCTGTCTAATATGTGTCCGACACAACATACGGTATGATTTATTGAACACTATAGATATCACTAGCATCAAACCTATTTCCTTATTGGTAATTACCACTGTTGGGTCAGGAAAATCAGAATATAATTTTTTAAGCTGTTGTAGCACCCATTGATAAGTAGTAGCTTATTCATTATGCATGAACGCAGCAGCTATACAGAAATTCTTTCTAGTAGGTGTCGTCCCGACTGTCTCAAGTAATGGCATATTGTACCTAAGTAAATAATAATACTTAATTAATTCATTTTAATTTTAAATTACATATAACATACGCTCAACATATTTTAAATAATATATCGCTAAATAAAACTAACTAGCATGAAAATCTTAGATATTTATAGAATTAATAAATGGAGCAACTGATGAATTTAATTATTAAAAGTACTTGTTTGTTCTGTACGTTGTGTCTAGTACAAGTACATAAGGCCATGTCTTCAACATCTGAATGGGTGTCGGATACGCAATAACTATATCGCTAAGCATTGAGGTATCGTCATAGTTCCTCCAAAAGCACGTATATCCAAGATTGGAACACATGTGGAGCACTTCTTCTACTATGTTGCGTCCATGCACCCTATCCTTCTTAATCTTTGCTTGAGCATTTGTATTGTTCGAGAACTGCAAAACATTATATAAATTTACTATTAAATTAGATAAAAAAATATATAATGATATATAATATCATATTCAGTCCAAGAGAATTAAGATTAGCTAGGAAACATTACACATTAGAACATACCTCGCAGCAATATCTGGATAATTCTCTTGCAAAATTCACTACTATAAAACGAGGTGCCACTTTACACCCACTCAATTGCTCGATTAGCTTGAACTCCTCATCTGTAAGCCTTGCCACCTGAAAGTGGCCTTGATGATAGACACCAATTTGATGATTGTGTCTTCCATCTTTAACATATAATTTCCAATGTACTCCGCTAACATCTTCCTCGCCTTTTAATTTAAATGGACAAATTATTTTCCTTTGTTCTATACAGACCCCTACGTTTTACAACTTGTTCTACTTCTTCATTGTTTTGTATTGCCTTAATTTTTTTTGCCTTCACCAATGGCAACCAATATAAACGTTCGGATTAACCCTTAAACATTTTTTTGTAAAACAATGTAGTTGTCATATATCTGTTAACTGCCTTTGCTTATTTTTTTGCACAATCAACCAAAACGTCTTTCAAATTGAATTCACGATTCGTTTGAAAAAAATAACTATGGTCTACGAATTCCTCCGTATTTAAAATATCCTCAAATTCTTCAGAATCTAATTCATTATCTTCCTACACAATATTAGAAGAAAAAAAATAAACAACTTATATTTTAAATAAAAAATAAAACTAAGTTACGTAACAACATATTTATAACTTCATTAACATAGTAACTTATTAATTAAGAACATAAAAAATAAACATCATGTGTCAGTGAACTTTTTTCCCTGCTTTACGTTGGAAAACGACCAACGAATGTTTTCCAAGCCTCGCCACGACAACTAGCACAACACGTCGCCCATTATACCTTTTGCGAAATGGAAAAAGTAGGAATAGCATGTAGTATTTATGATGTCCTTGGGATTGGATTAAACATATTAATTATAATAAAAATTAAACAATTAAAATATTTAATTATAATCACAATTAAATAATTAATTATAACATAAACAAGGAAAACACTAACTTCAACATAATTAACTAACATAATTAATAACATAATCATATTAAATATGAAAAATTAACATAAAGAATTAATCATATAAAAACAATTAATATAACACATAATTAAATTTTACGTATTTAAAAAAACTGAAAAATGATAAATGGAAGCAGCTGTCGCACCAAACTAGCTGATGCGCCAGGCACTCGTGCATGGCTTTGTTTCATACACGAGTGGCTGGCACACCAGCTGGTTTGTGCGCCAGATACTTCCCTTGAATTTTCCAGAAGTTTTTAGAATATTTTTATCTCAAAATTGATGTTCTCCAGTACGAAATCTTCAAAATTTATCCATCTTCAACGTTGAAACCTTCATAAATGTTCAATAATCTTCAAGTTAATTTAGAGAGAAGCTAGAGAGAGAGAGAGAGAGAGAGAGAGAGAGAGAGAGAGTTGTTTGGTAGAATGAAATTTTTTGTGGAATTTTTGTAATTTTATCATGGAATTTATATAATATATGCTGAAATTATTTAGATTTTTTTAATTTTTTATTTTCTTTCTTTATTCTAAACTTTCTAGATCCTACTATTTTTCAATCCTATCGCCTTTTTATCATTAACAACTTTTAATCTAACGTTATTTTAAAATGTCCCTTTAAAGGAAACCATTGTACTACTTTACTCCATAAGTTAAAGAATACATGTTTAGTCCAAAAGAAATGAGAAAATAACACATTAAGCTTATTGTTAGAAAAATTATGATCATAAGCCAAATCTTATCACACAAATAAGATAAAATATACCTTGATTTCCTTGAAATATGGTGACCAAGGCTTGGTACTTAATCTTTTCTCTCGTACCTCACTTGAATATGTTGGTGAATAGTGATGGAATACAACATAACTAGTTTAGAGGAGAGAGAGACGAACTGAAAAGTGACCCTTCCCATCATAGGTCATAAGTAGGCTCATTTATTTCTTCTTCCATTCCATGTAACCCTTGTAACTCATGTAATTTATCATCCATAATCCCCCATAAACTAGGGTCATAGAGATAGTGGAGAATAATGGTGCTTAAACATGGATGTTACAACTTTGGTTGTAACTCCTTTTCTCTCTCTTTTTTTTTTTTTTTTGGTAAGAAAAGTGGATGTATTATAACTAATCAAAAGTATTAGTACAAACCATACGAATAATAGTTGCCTCACAGGCATCATCAGCCACAACTTGGCTTACAAAAAAGGGAGGATCGAGGTATAAGACAAGATATAAGGAATGATCCTGTCATCCGTGTTCGGCAAGCAGATCGCAGTATTGTTGGCTTCCCAAAAAATATGGAGTCGGCTATCCATAAATGTCCTCAGTAGATAATAGCAGCAAAAGGATGAGAAGAAGTATCATGACTACCAAGCAAATCTATAATAATCTATCTCCACTTCAAGAATTGAATAGCTAGCTATTGTGCTTGTAGGAGTCCATCTCAGAGTCCCCAAAGCTGAGCCATCGTATTCTTTGCGTGTCCAAGGTTTTGAGAATAGCCTATAATCCATCCACCCCTGTTATCTTCCCTAATAACTCCTTCGGATTCTACCAGTCCTGGATTTTCTTTAGAGGATCCATCAGAAGTAAGTTTATACTTCCCATGACTTGGAGGGCTCCAACTTATGGCTGCTACTTTTTAAGCCGAGAATGATACTCTTTCATGTCCATAACTTATAGGATATTACTAGTGGAATTAGTGGCTACTGTTGCTATACAGGATATTACTCGTGGTCATGAAGTCCACTAATATTAGAGTAATATTAATATTCTAACAGTTATGCCATTTCAATACATGATGTTCAAAACTAGTCATTTTACCACAACACTATTTAACTTTTCTTTTTGAGTAAGGAGGCTGTCCATTGATGTGAAATGGGCCAAGGTAATTACAACTAAAATAATCCCCCATATTTTCTGTATCCTAGTGAAAGAGAAAAGTCAAGAGATTGGGACAACTATACAAAGTCTCACATAAAGTAACAACAAAACCACACTTAGGTAGAGAAAACATACTAAAACTAGTAAGGAAATAGACACGCAATGAATTCATTGCAAAGCTTCCCTCGTAATCTTCTAACCACATTACCAAGAGAAACTCAAAATCATCATGTTTCTCAGTTAGCAATTTATACTCATGGGCGAATCAATGACTTTGAAAATCACCTCGTATAAATGTAGAAATCTGAGAAGGAGGTCGGGATTTTTATAACAAAGTTTTAAACCTAATACTTGCAAATGCACAAGATCAATGTAATATGGAAGTATCAGGGTATCGAACCAGAGAACGGCTTAACTGCTTAAATTATTATCTTCCTAAATTAATTTTATAAAAAGAAGAATCAATTTATATTATCTAAGAATTATTCCTAAATTAAGTAAAACTAATAAAAAAATCAATTAAATAAAAATAACATGAGCTTAACCAAAGAGATGATCTAGAACCTTGAATCCACCACTAACCTATATAACAAATATTTAATTTTATTTAGGAGAAAATATTAGATCTAGACTACAAGCTTCGATTCACTAAAGAAATATATTGTGTTTAAATACATGACATAACCTATCTAACCATTAGCATGACTTATTCAATTCTATGACATAAATCATCTAAAATTAGCATGAACTATTCAATTCTAAAAACTACAATATACTTACAAAAAATCACATATCTCTCATACCCAAGACTTTAAGAATTAAGCATAAAAATATCAATTAAACCAAATAATTATTTTACAAGAACAATAGCAAAGAGTTAATTGTATCAAACCAAGAAACATCCTAAGATATGTAATCACATAAATAATATAATAAATCAAAGTCACATAGCTAGGTTTCATCAAGATTCTAAAAAGAAAATTAGTTCATGATTAAAGAGAAAGAAGAAACCGATTTATTAGAAAAGATCATGGTTTTCTTCTTCACTTGGAGTCGCTGTTGTGCTGCATTTTTCTGCTCCAAAAGCTGCGTTCGGTTTCGTCTTCAGCAACGTTCGGTTTTGGCTTGCTGCTTGTGCAGCTGCTGTCCAAACTTCTGCTTCTGCTTCTCGTTTCTTCCCCACAGCTCCTTTTTTCTTCTCAGTTGCCGCTCTTCTTTTAAAGTTGCTGCTTCTAAATTTTTTTCTTTCAGCAGCTTCTATTTTTCTCTATTTCTGCGGCCCCTTCCTAAGCTGCTCTTCCTTCTTTTCTTGTCGTTGCCTTCCTTTTCTTTTTATTATCTTAGTGGGCCGTCTTTTTTTTCTTTCTTTCGTGGACTGCCTTTTCTTTTTTTTTTTTTTGTAGTGGGCTACTCCACTTTTTGATTTCTTTTCCTTTATCACCAAAATAAACTAAATTAAATAATTATGTTTAATAAATAAATAAATATTTTTAAAGGTAAATAATTAAAACTTAAGGTGTTTATTTATACTAAAAATAGACTTTATCAGAAGGGACCCGGATTGAATTCGAGTTGAAAAGATGCTTCAAGAAGTGGAACTAACACAGGATCTGAAAAGCTCGAAGAAAGATCTCACACCCTGTGTCTTGAATCACGAAGAAAATCTCTTTGAGAGAAGCCTATTTTGATTTGCAGAGAAGAAAACATAAAAATAAACCATAATAGAAGAAAATGGAAGAAAGATCCAATTAAAATCCGAACTCTAGCTAAAGCCATTGACCGTGTCTGACCCGAGAAAAACATCTAAAATAAGGAAATAAGATAACAGGGGAAGGGGAAGGGATAAGATAACTCAGGAGAAAGGGGGGAACCAAGGACCTTGCCCAGTAATTAACTAGTAATCTAGTATCATAATGATGTCATTATCTATAAGTTAATCTAATTACTCTATAGATCAGAATCCAATGGACATTTTTAAAGTTGTTACTTTTGATGACAATATTACTTTTTCAAAACTAAAAGAAAAAAATTCAAGCACCAGACCAATAGTCATTCCACACCATTTGTAAAAAAATTAAATCTACAAGCGTATCATATTACATAAAATAATACTGGTGATAGCACATATTTTTGTGATGTATTAGTGGTGGCCATAGAGAACGTGATGACAAGTAGTAGTTATGATGAAGGTGAACGGTGGCCTACTACAAAAATGCACATTTTTTTGACTGTCCTAAAATCATCGCAAAATAGTTCCTGAACTGTTGCAAAAAATATTTGTGATAGGCAAATGATGGTTTTCGAGCCGTCCATAATAACGACATCATGAAAACTTGAAAGATAGTTTTTACCATTGTATATGGTATTTGTAATGATTTGACTGTCTTGATTCAGCATCACAAAAAAATGGGAGGGTAGGGAGAATTCAAGTAGGTGTATAACGGCGTACCGTAATATTTAATTAACTAAAGTCAATGGTTTTGACTATCATATATATACAAGTAAATACAACGGCCCATAAATAGGTAACTAAATACAAATGAACAAGACCGTCATTTATAATTAAAAGATATTTACTTTTGTTTTTTGAAAAATTGAGGATATTATTATTTATACTAGTATTTACGATGATTCTAAATCATTGTATATTCCTCTGTTTTTATGTAGTTGTCATATTTTTTGACATCGCATTATTTAAAAAAATACAAAATTTTAGATTTTTTTTCTTGTGTAGATTAGAATGCCCTTCAAACTTTCTCTCTCTCCATTATTATTTTACAAGTTTCCATGTGAGAAGAGTTAAAAAGGTTGAAATTTGTTTCTTTTGATTATCTCAACATCCCTATAATTATTATTCATCCACCTCTCTTAATCTTCTCCATCCGTATATAAATCAGATTTTTTCCTCCTTAACCACCTGTTTCACTCTATAAATAAAGTAAAGGTGAAGAGAATGAGAGACACAGCACTATCTAGTTTCGTCAAACATTTCTATATTCTAATAAGCTTCTGAGCATTTGTGAGCTTTCTATCCAAGTTCTCAACCATGAGTACACCTGTTTTGGAGCTAGTAGTGCAAGCCTTGGGGAGCAAAACGGCAACTACGCTAGCATCCCGGTCGTGCGAAAATCTTGCTTTCAACAGTGCAACATCAATCCCACTAGTGTCTTTTATTATGAAAGTTTAATTCTACATTCTTACTTGTTTTCATTCTCGGTTAGTAGAATACTTCTCTTTGTTTTGTTCTCCACTAGGGTGTTTAAAACACTCCATATTTTTACTGTCTCTTTCAACAATTTGAAAGCAAGACTTTACATATTTAGTAGAGAACCATCATGTTTTTTTTATTGAGTAAAGTCCTTCCTGATCTTTCAAAATTAGAACCTCTAGATGGTCCAAACTATAAAGGTTGGTCATAAAAATTGCTGATATATTTTGGGACATTTGGAATTGATTATATTTTGTTTACTGATATACCCTCATTTGAATATGAAAATCCTGAAACACTTATTACTCCTAGCACTTCATTTTCTTTTGATACACTTTCCAAAACTGATGATGACTCAAAGAAAAAGTTTCTTTAAGGATAACAAAATTGTTAGGGGACACTTGTTGAATCACATGTCCAACTCACTATTCGATAATGTTGTGAAACAAAAATTTGTTAAAGACATTTGGGATCTTTTGGAAGTAAAGTATGGTAGAGAGATTATGCTAGAAAAAAGAAATACATGGTAGAAGAATGGCTGTAATTTCAAATGGTGGATGGCAAGTCTATTGTGGAACAAGTTCATGAGTACAAAAATCTTTTATTTGATGTAATAAATGAAGGTATGTAAGATGTGTGAGATTTTAAAAGCAAATGTGCTGCTAGAAAAATTTCCACCTTCTTGGAGTGCTTTCAAAAATCAATTGAAGCACAAAAAGAAGGACTTGTCTCTTAAAGATTTGATTAGCCACATGAGAATTGAGGAAGCTAATTGCATAAAAGATAAGCTAACTGCTGTCTCTAATTTATCTGTTAAAGCTTATCTTGTTGAATCTTCTGATGCTTCAAAAGATAGGTTTAAAGCCAAGAAAAATTACAAGAATGGTAAAAAAAAAAAAAAGCCATAACAAAAAAATGCAGAAGAAGAAAGTGACTTGCTATGTGTGCAAAAAGTCTGGCCATAAGGCGTATCAATGCTATCAAAGGAAGAACCAACAGACTTCTAAACAAAAATTAGCATAGTAGGCAAATCTCATGAAGATGGAGGAAATCATAGCTGCTGTAATTGTGAAGGCAAATTTGATAGAGAACCAAACTGACTGCTTACTTGACATTAGAGCATCAAAACACCTCTGCGCCAACAAGGAGCTATTTCATCATTTTGAAGAAGTCAAAAATGGAGAATGTGTTTACATGGGAAACTCTTCTATAGCAGGAGTACTAGGTAAAGGAAAGATTTTTCTTAAACTTACTTTTGGAAAAAACTGTGGCTTTTATGTTCATTCTCTTTGTAGAAACTTAGTTTCTAAGAGTTTGCTAAATAAGGTTGAGTTAAAAATTAGTTTTAAAGCGTAGAAAGTGGTAATTACAAAAAATGGGGATTTTGTGGGGAAAGGGTACCTAGCCAAACTCTTTGTACTGAACACTGTTTTTGCTAGTTCTAATGCAAGTTCGTCTTCCATTTATATTATTAAGTGTTTTGATAAATAAAAAGACTGTGATCACTAGTGGCTTAGCAAAAGCCACAGTTGATAAGGGCAGAAGTAAGTTTGTGATTCCATTGTCTGCTCACTTGCTTTAGACTGTAAAGAGATTTGTTGAGCTTGCAAACAAGTTGAGCATTATCATATTTTAAACCCTGCGGAAGAGTCATATAAACTTCTTCATGAAGATCCCCATGAAGAAAAGCATTATTGATATCAAGTTGTTCAATAAACCATCCTTTAATAGAAGCAATTGCCAACAAGGTGGGAATAGTTATCATTTTGGCTACAGGAGAGAAAGTGTCAAAATAATCTATACTAGCTTTTTTATTGTAACCTTTGGCAATAAGACGAGTCTTGTATCTTTCAATGCTACCGTCAGCCTTATATTTGACACGATAGACCCATTTATAACCAATGAGATGTTTTCCTTTAGGTAAAGGGTCAACAGTCCATGTTTTATTTGCTTCAAGGCATGGATTTCTTCTTCCGTGGCTTTTCTCAATTCAGTATGTTAAACAGCTTCCTGATAACGACTAGGTTTAACAATAGTGAGAATGTTCAATGCGAAGTTTTTATGAAAAGGGGACAAATAATTATATATATGCACTTTATCTAAAGTTTTGTAGAATAAGAGAAGGAATAGAATCATTGACAAGAAGGTTGCATGCATATTCTTTAAGATAGGAAGGTGCATGTGTAGTTCTAGAAGAACACTGCAAAGGAAGGGGGGAAGGGATGGAGGAAGAACTTGCAAGTGTTGCAGAAGTATTTAGTGGAATAGTTGGGGAAGAATATGAAGGTGGGGGGAATTTAGCATTGGATATTAAGGTTGGTATGGGTAGTAAAGGGATGGAAATATGGGTAGTGTTTGGATGTGAATAAGAGGGAAAAATATCCTCATCAAATTGAACATGTCTAGAAATGAAATTTCTTTTGTTTTGATATCAAGAAGAAAATAACCTTTGGTCTTGGTAAGGAATCCAACAAAAGCACAAGCCCTACTACGAGGATCAAATTTATTCTGATTATTTTCAAGAGTACATACATAAGCCATACATTCAAAAACACGAAGGCGATGATGAGGAAAAGAGGAGTAAAGTAGTTCATGAGGAGATTTATTGGATAACATTAGGGTAGGGATAATATTAACTAGAAAAGTAGTGTGTTGGACACAATATCCCCAATATGTGAGAGGTAAAGAAGCTTGAAACCTTAACCCCCTAGCAACATTTAAAAGGTGCTGATGCTTTCGTTCAACAATTCTGTTTTGCTGTGGAGTTTCAACACATGATTTTTTGCGAACAATCCCTTTGGAAGCATAAAATTCAGGTATGGAAAACTCAAGTCTATTATCAGTACAAATAATTTTTATGGATTTTTGAAATTAGTTTTCAATGAAGGCACAAGGAACGTATAATACCACTTGTGTCAGATTTATTTTTCATTAGAATAGTCCAGGTATAATGGCTATAATCATCAACTTTGGTGAGAAAGTAAGAGTGGCCATAAAGAGTTTGAATTTTAAACGGTCCCCAAATATCCATATGAACAAGATCAAATAAATTTTTCGAATTTGATGCGAGAAGGGGGAAGGGATTTTTCTTTTGCTTTACTAAAGGATATACACTGCAACTTGTGGAATGCGCAATTTAATAGAGGAATCAACAGAATTAATAATTTATTTAATAGAGAAATCAACATAATTAATAGTTTTATGTTTATTTAAAGATAAATGTCCAAGTCTGTAATGCCAAAGAAGAGTTAACCAAAACTCTTTGAAGCTACAGGAATTATTTCAGAAGAAGCAATAAAAGGGACAACTTTATTGGTTTGGAATAGTTGCCCTCTAAGATGTAGACTCCATGATTTTTCTTAGCTAATCCAATCTTCTTCCAGTATTGGAGCTCCTGGAGAATACAATAGTCAGAAAGGAAGATAGCACAAATATTTGATTGATATAGTAATTTACCAACAGAGATCAAGTTAAGGTTGAAAGAAGGGATAAAGAATACATCTTGAAGAATCAATGAGAGATTAAGAATGACATTGCCTTTGTGCGTAACATGAAGTAATGATCCATTAGACAAACGAATCTGGACATTATTAACAAATTTATAAAAATTCAAATTTGACAAAGAACATGTGACATGATTACTTGCCCCCAAATAAAAAATCTAATGCATTGAACAATCAATTAAAGTTTTACCTAGGTTCTTAGGAGTACCTGGAATGTCACCCATAGTTGATGCAATATAAGGGCCTAAGAAATTAGGTTGTAAGGCCATGACATGATTCGCTTGATGAGCAGTAGTTGTTGGTACATTTGGAGATGTAGCCTATAATGTTTGCAGCATTTGGAGAAGGCTAAGAATCCCGGAGTCTAATTTGGTGTAGTCACAACAGAAGCATAAAAAAGAGCACTTGGAGCAGGAAGGATTCCATCTCTATGAGATGCATAATTAGCCAAGGGCTGATAGGCTGCCTTGTCCTTAGGAGGGTATCCTTTTTTTTTGTAGTATGTAGCTTCAGTATGCCCTGCTTTCCACAAATATTGCAAAACAAAGATGGTTTCTTTCAATTACGAAATTTGTGATTTTTTACTACCACTCTTGAAGTACCAAGGAATGAGTATGAACTAGTGCATTATTACTCAAAGAAACTTGATCAAAGGAGGGATTAGTTGAAACATATTGCATTTGGAGTTCATGTTGAATTACCATAGAAAAAACTTGATTAATTTGAGGAAAGGGATCCATTAACAAAATTTGTGAGCGAACACCTGCATACCCCTCATCTAATCCCCTTAAAAATCTTATTACATGATCAAAATCCATCAATTTCTAAGTGATTCAATAGCACCACAGGAACAAGAGGGTAAGGGATGAAGCACCATTATTTCTTCCAAAAGAGTTATCAATTTTGTGTAATAAGTTGTTATATTTGGATAAGCTTTCTTGGAAGCGTGAAACTCTTCAAGTAATTCTGAGAGAGGAATATTATCACTTTTGGAGAATCTAGCTTTAAGATCATCCTGTACCTCCTTGGTAGTATTCATTTAAATGATGCTTTGGACAATTTCTGGCGAGACAACACGAGTAAGCTATGAAAAAATAATGTTGTTGCATTGGTTCCATGCATCGCAGTTCTTGTCATTTTTCTCTGGTTTGGCAAGGTTCCATCTGTAAGCAAAAGTTATTCTTTGAAAGAAGAGCCATTTTCATGGATTTGCCCCAAGAATGATAGTTGTGAGCACTCAAGACCGACCTCACAAGCACCAAAGAAGGATTTTCATTCAAATGCAAATGATTGGGATTGCTAGAATCAATCTGATCTTGTTTAGGCATGGGAGTTTGCAAAAAAAAAATAATAATAGGAGAAAGTGAATCGTGGAAAAGAAAAGGGAGAGAATGAATAATCTCAAACCTTAATAGGTTTGCTCTGATACCATGTAGAAGTTTAGAGTTTAGAATGAAAGAATTTATTTGAGAGAAAACTTTCTATTTTTTATTGATTTGGTCATATGCACATGTTCCTAATTTATACATCATTCCTATACTATACTAACTACGGTAAGTAGCTAGAATCCTGTAAATTACATAAAGATACAACATAAATCCTGGGATTTTAATGTACAGTGCCACAAAATCAGCTTATGTATTAATCTTGATTGATTCTTGAAATGGAAGCTTCTTTTGTGACTGAGATATTTTTGTTTCCTTTTCTAGTGATGCTCTAACACGTTACATCATGGAGTTTGAATTTATTGCTTTTGAGTTGGTAGGTCAAGAAGTTCAATGGCTAAGAAGCCTACTTGCTGATTTGCCATTATGGGGGAATGCATATGTCCCAATTTCCATACACTGTGGTAGCAATCATGATAGCTAAAAATATTGTATATAAGGGCAAATAACAAATATTCTCATTAGACATAGTATGGTAAAATAATTATTGAAGAATAGTGTTATTTCCTTAAAATATATCAGATTTGAGAGAAATTTAGCAGATCCTCTCACCAAAGGATTGATAAGAAAAATTGTTTCTTGAATTATCTAGAGAAATAGGGCTTAAGCCCATGCACGTGATTGAGAAGATATTATGGATACCACTTTGTGGTCAAATGAAACCATGTGATTTCTCACTAATACACTAAATGTCTCATTCTAAAAATATAAAGTGTGTTAATTTTTGTGGATGAATCCTTAGCCTATAATTTTGAGTGGTTCTATTGAGAAGGGCTTGATAGATTTATGTAATTTGTTTATGAATGAAGTTATAACCTATGTATTTGGGTGGTCCTAATAATTATAGACTTAATGAGTCCATGATTATTTGTAAAGGTTGAGTCTAAATGACTCTTAATGGATTGTTTAAAACCATCTATATGAGTATAAAGGTAGGCTGCATTTTATGATAGATTTAGGTTGTCTTTCTAGAGTACTAATGAAAATCCAAGGTAAGCGCATGACCATTAAAAGTGCTTTGAATATTTATCGCGGAAGTTTGTAGATTTTAAGATCTGATACGTGCTGTGGGGGTCTTAATCTTGGTCAATTAAGATCAAGAATATTCACCTCATAAACAAGGTTATTGTCTCACTCCACTATGTACATCAATTCAATAGAAAGATATTGTTGTTGAAGTATTTATTCCTTCCTTTGCTCAGAATATTTTTCTATACTAACATGCCATTTGTGGGGAATTGTTGGAATTAATGAAAGTTGACTCACCAAAATGGTTGATTTTTCTCACATCCCTATAATTATTCACCCACCTCTCTTGATTTTCTCCACCCATGTATCAAAATTTTCTCCTTCTTAACCACCTATTCCACTCTATAAATAAAGTAGAGTTGAAGAGAATGAGAGGCACAACACTATCTAGTTTCTCTTCTCTCATTTTCTCTATTCTAAGAAACTTTAGAGCATTGTGAGCTTGAATATTCAAAGTTCTCAACCATGAAGGCACATGATATGAAAACGACCAAGGATCATTCGACAAATTTCAGAGGAGCAACTAGTTTCATGTGAGAGTGAAGACATCATGGTTGAAAGCTTCAATAAGAGGAATTTCGAATTCAAATTAAAGGCTTGGAAGAGGTTAAAGACTTCAAAAACCACGTTAAAGTCTTAAAGAAGCTCAACGGAATCAAAATTAGAAGCTCCTGGCCATCGTAGATGATAAAAGAAGCAAGGAAGGGAAGAAACAAAGCTTATTGTTGACGGTAGGCTTACCTTACCACCCGTGGTAGCTCTATGGACAAAAAGGGAAAGCTTGAAGGCTACCTACCAAGTGACGGTAGGTTCAACCTACCATGCGTGGTAGGTCTTAGATTAATTTCCTTAAAATGGACAATTTAGTTAACTTTTTATTAAATCCTGGTTTCTTATTTTCCAAGCTTGTAATTAACTTTTATTAGAAGGTTAATTAGGTAATTTTAATATTCATTAGGTTTTAGGAAGAGGAGTAGGTTTTCTCTATAAATACCTACTTATTCCTTCTCTTGTAATTAAGTTGAATATTGATAAAATTGAGAGTTTTCTCCAATGGTTTCTAGGGCTCTTCAACCCATCTTAGTTAGCTTCTAAGGGTTTGCTTCCTTAGTATGTAAGAAATTGATTACTTAGATTGATGAATCTATGGAAGTCAATTGATTATTTTAAATTCCTCCTTTGATTGATTCTAGGAGTTTTAGTTTCTAGAATTGATTAATCTATGTCCTCTAGTTTGTGTAGTTGGGTTTTAGGGCCATAGGTTCCCTAAGGTTCTTGCTATCAAGTTGCGAAAGAGTTCCTCTTCTCACTATTAGGTTTTTGTTGCTTAATTTCTCATAGGTTCTTTAGTGGAGTGTTAGAAATTATAAAATCCTCAATAGAAGTTCTTCATCAAGGAGGTAATCTTTGGAAGGTGTTGGATTCAAATATGCAATCAAATTGGGGATTCACATCAAATTGGTAACAGAGCAACGTCCAATTAAAAGTCAATTTATGTGTATGTTTATTTAAATTTGATGAAAAAGAAAAAAGAGAGAAAGTACTTGATGATCTATGAAAAATACCTGAAGATCATGAAAAATCTCGGATAAAAAAATTGACGCCATAAGAATGGCTTGATCCGAATTTTATAGCGTTGTTTTTCTTAAAATTTGACATAGATCTCAACTGTTAAGATTTAGTGAACGTTTGCAATTGGTTTCATTGGATTTGGACTTGATTTGTTAGATCAAATTGATTAAAACTTTGGATCTGTCCAGAAACCAAAACTGATTGGGAAATATTGATTAATCTGTCCATATCTTGTGTTATACTTACCCAATTCAAACGAAATTTGTGCTCTAATTTATCCTCATAGAGCTGCAGTTTTTTATAACAAATTTGAATCGATTTGGAGTTCATTTGCTTGTTTAATTAGATTGAAAACCGAAAGCTATTTTGAGATCTTCACTCCAGAAAAGGGTGAATTACATCGATCAGATCTTGTGTACTATTTCAATTGAATCAAAAATTGTGTTTAAACTCATCCACTCCGGGTAAGGATCTAAATAATTTTTTTACTTGATTTAGATCTATACTTGCGGAGTTTTTGCCGTTTTAGTCACAGGGTATTATTGCTCCCTGTTTTGCTTAGTTTGTTTTGAATTGCTTTGAATTTGACTTCTAAGTGTTTTCTTGTGTATTTATACTTTTTGTTTGACGATTAATTATATTTGTTGACTCTTTTCCATTGATTAATTCTTTGAAACTCCTTACACCTCAAGTATTTAATACATTGCTTATTTGAACTCTTATATCCAACTAAGTGCATTGATTATTTTACTTGCTTGAGTTGTTTCTCTTAGTTGAGTTGGTTAAGAGGTTTGAAGAATCTATAGAGCCTTCAAAGGAGAGTGTTTGAAAAAAGGCAAAAGGGTGAGCCTATTGTTATAAAAGCCAATAAGAAAGTTAAACACGAGAGAACCGAGTGATCTCAAAATAGGGCAAACACTTAGGGAATGATTGTGAGGTCCTATTTCTTGTTTCTTTTGTTTATTTTCAGGTCTAAATACGTTTAAATTAAGCATGGAAGAAGATTTGCGTCATGTGCAACAAGCCTTGGAAGAATTGGAGCAACAACTATCATGCCTAGCAAAGGGTGTGAAGGACTTAAGAAGAGAAGAGGAAGCCATCTTGGAACAAAGTAGTAGAAGAAACCTTGGTGGACATCCAATGCATAATAAACAATGGGGATATGGTAACTTCTCTCCTCATGCTAGATCTTACGAGCATAATTCTTATGATTACTATGAGGGCAATAGACTTGGAGCTAGAAATTGTTATAATGATACATCTTGTAAAAGAGTTCCAAGGAATGAAGTTAGAAATAAAGGGAATTACGTGAATGGGGGATTCCATAAAAGAGAGATAATTATGAGGGTTACTATGATAGTTATAATTATGGAAGGTATAAGAAGAAGTTCTCGAACTTTGGGAACTACATCAAGACCTCTTAGTTACAACAATTTGAAATTTCCTCTTTTGTGGGACACTTTTGGTTCTTATGAGCATGTAGCATGGGAGAAAAAAGTGGAATTATTATTCTATTCTATGGTGTAAGAGAAGAAGAAAAGTTCCAATTGGTGTTAAAATCTCTTTCTTATGAGGTCAATATTTGGTGGGATTGTAAATGTAAAAATAGAAGGAGAATGGGAGCTCAACCAATCAAGGCTTAGAGCTTAATGAAGCAAGCATTGAAGACCAAATTTGGAGTTCAAAACCATGGAGGACAAAGACAAGGTTAAGCGAAGGAAAAATTCAGGAAATCTTCAATGGGTGAAAAGTCTACAAAAGCACATGAGCTTTCTCACAAGCTCAAAAAGTACTTGATAGAAAATTCATTCACCATGAGAAGAACACTTGTACCCTTGTAAAAGAGGAAAATTCCTACACCATGAATCCTTTATCTTCTCAACAATTTCATGAAGAGCAAAGAAAAATGAGAAAGAAAGAGAGAGTTGAAAACGAGATAAGGAAAAGGAGTATAAGTGTGAATAAGAGAATAGAGGAACAAGGTGTGATTGAAGAAAATCAAGAGAGGAAAAAGTAAAGAGTATTGTGAGAACAAAAAAAGGCGAGGGTAAAAGAAAAGAGAGTGAGTGCTTGATTGAAATCATGAGAGTTTAAAAGAAGAACAAGTGGAAGAAAAGCACAATGAGATTGAAAAGAGTGAGGAAACAAAGGAAGAGATGAGCTTAATGATTTTTGAGGAAGATAAAAGAGAGGAAATGAAAGAGAGTTATTGTGACATTAGTTCACCATTAAACTCACTTTCTAGTAAAAAGGTGAACTTGTTTACTAACTCCAATAACCATTTCCTTGCTTGTTATTCTCAAAGTGTGCAGAAATTTGAAGCTCAAAACATGGAAAATGAAGGAAGTCTTGGCTACCAGCTCTACAAAACCATAAGCTTCCTTCCTTCAATGTCTTTTTTGTCTTCTGATTTCATAATCAATGAATCCAATAGTTGTTCTTTTCCTTTCTTTTGTGATAGAATTCAATCTCAATTCTTGAACTTCTTAGACTTGTGGAACAAAGCCAAATCATGGGATGAAAGCTAAAGAAGAAGGCATGGGAAAGGAGCTTAGCATTAGCTATGAAGACACATCAATAATCCTTTCTTTAAACCTTTTTTTTTTTTTTTATACAATGAGTTCTCTTTTAAGGAGTTAAAGTTATTCTTAGAGTTGTATACCTCTTATGTGACTTTGGTTGGAAATGTGATGGTTAATCCTTCCACTTGTGATCTAGCTTTTGATATTGATCATATGCTTAAGTGCTCTTCTCCATGTGCTTATTTTGAGAAACAATTTTTGGGTTAGTATTGCTAGATATACTAAACCATCTTACCATGACCTTGAGTTGTTATATGATAATATTTTCTTTGATCTTCTTGTTGCTAATTTCTTATCTTCTTGTGCATCTATGGGGGGTAAGATTCATATCCTCCTTGAATCTTTCGTGAAAGCAGTTACGATGAGAGAATTAGTTAGTTCTCTTGGTCTCTAAGTGATGTTTTTCATGTTGAGCTTAAAGGGGAATTTGTTGAGAATTGTGATTATGAATCATCTTTCCTTTATGCTTCTATGAAAACTGTTGAGGAAAGTAACACTAGTGATCAGCCCTGTTATATAAACAAAACCTCTACAGAACTACTACAACAGTAGTGAAAGAACGGAATATAAATATCTAATCTATTACAAATAACCGGATGATGGAACCGGATAACAACTCTTAAAAATAGCCCTTCAAAATCGGATAAGGTGTCCGAAAAGCAGACTAACGATTCTTCTTCAATCCAAAGTACCTGCAAAAATCGAATGACAAAATCGGATGAGCAGGAAAAAATCGGATGTCCAGTTTCAAAACTGGACTACCAACACGGAAAACTGGACGACCGGTTTCTGTGTAAAAGAAAGGAACAGCGATATTCGGACGCCAAAAACGGACGACCAGTTTTGCTGTATAATTCTGATTCTCGATCAAACCCTTAGAACAATGGATGAGCCTCATAAAATAACAATCTAATCTCTCACTCTCGGTTCTCTCCTTCACAAACCAACCAAGCGTACAGTCAACCAAGAATGGCAACTAATGGCGACAGTAACAGAAGAATTTACAGAGAAAAGGCAGTAACAGAAGAATAAGAAACTACAAAGAAGAAGAAGAAGAGAGAAAAGAACGTAAGCTTCACACATAGTTATTAGTCACCTCATCTTAGCAAAAGGAAGGATGAGGGTATTTATAGAGTTCCTAAGGCAAACTCATTCAATAACAGATAAGCCATCTGGAAGAATCGTTCAAAACAGAACAGCCAAGAACCTGGAAGACTCATTCAAAAGATCAACAGCCAAGTCACCTGGGGAATACACAAGAAGATTGGGCTGTTTACCAGCCCAGCCCGGCCGGCATCTTGGATAAAAATAAACTCATTCTATTTGGATTGTAAGGTTCAATCCAACTCATCATGGGCTATAAGAACATGGGCTGAAAAGAAAAGGAAAAATGTGTGAAGAAAGGCCCAACTGGCCCACAAGCTCCACTTTGAACACATTTTTGTCAACTTTCCAGCTAAGACAATCAACCTACATCAATATGTAGAAGGTCCCTACACAGAACAAACTTGTCAGTTGTAACAATTTTAGTACCAATATCAGCAGGATTATCTTTAATACTAATTTTGTCTATATTAACAATACTATTTGAAACATTTTCAAGAATGAAATGATACTTAACATCTATATGTTTAGTCCTTTCATAATTAACAAGGTTTTTACACAAATGAAGACAACTCTAACTATCAGAAAATATAACAGTTTTAGAATGTAAAAGATGCAGTTCAGATAAAAGTCCCTGAAGCCAAATGGCTTCTTTAATTGCCTCTGTGGCAGTAATATATTCAGTCTCTGTAGTCGAAAAAGGGACTATAGACTGCAGCTGTGATTTCCAAGAAACACAGTTACCAGTAAGCGTAAAGAAATAAGAAGTGGTAGACTTTCTACCTTCTCTATCACATGCAAAATCAGAGTCAACATAACCAACCAAATCAAATTGTTCAGACCAGTTATGATCATGCAAACATCTATCAATAGTCCTATTAATGTACCTCAATAGCCACTTAAGAGCGGCCCAATGATCCCTACCTGGATTAGACACAAAACGGCTCAAAATGCTTATAGAAAAAGCAAGATTAGGATGGGTGGAAATTATGGAATACATGACAGATCCTATAGCCATTCTATAAGGGATGTTGGCCATATCTTTCTTCTCATTTTTTAGTTTTGGGAAAAGTTTTAGAAGAAAGTTGAAAATGACTTGCAAGAAGGGTACAAACAGGCTTACACAAATGCATAGAAAATTTTGAAACAAATTTCTACAAGAAGGAGTTCTGGGATATAAACAAAGAACGGTCAGCTCTAACCCTATCAATGTTCGGGCCTAAAATTCTAGAGGCAGATCTAAGATCCTTCATCTAAAACTCTGATTTCAACAAAGATTTCAAGTGCATAATCTTATCTATATGCTTGCAAGTAATAAGCATATTATCAACATAAAGAACCTGATAAATGGCATTATCAACAGTATCACCAGAAAAATACAAGCAACTATCATAATTACTTTTAACAAAACCAGTTTTAAGCATAAAAGAGTCAAACCTTTTATACCACTGTCTAGGTGATTGCTTAAGCCTATATAAGGACTTCTTCAACAGACAAGTCATATGCTCCTTGCCTTTCACCTCAAAATCAGGTGGTTGGCACATGTAAATGGTTTCATAAAGTTCACCATGCAAAAAGGCAATTTTAACATCCAACTGTTCAAGCTCAAGATCAAAGAAGGCAACAATAGCAAGCATAATTCTAATAGTTTTATACTTAACAACAGGAGAAAAGATCTCATTAAAATCAATACCTTCCAACTTGATAAAAACCTTTTGCAACCAATCTAGCCTTGAATCTTGGAGGTTCATTAACAGATTCAAGTTCTTTAACTTTGAAAATTCATTTACAATAGATCAATTTTCGTTTAGGTGGTTTAGGCGCAAGCACCCAGGTTTTGTTCTTATGCAAAGAAGACATTTCTTCATTCATAGCACGCATCCACAAAGAGCGATTAGGACTCTTTAAAACATCATAAAAACAAACAGGTTCTTTCTCTTTAACAAAAGCTGCAACAGTAAAAGCATAAGAAACGATGTATGAAAAACCATACCTAGAAGGTTCTCTTGACACCCTTCTAACTCTATCCCTCGATAGTTGGTAATCTCTAAGGGGTTGTGCTTGTGCTTCGGGATGATCCTCATCATCCTCAGAATTACCTAGATCAGGCTCCTCGGCTTCAGGAACACTAGTTGGGTTACCAGAATCCTCATTAGGTTCTAGTGTTTCGGGTTCTAGTGTGTGCTCTTGAGAAGGTTCGGAGGTGTCCTCCACCACTACAGGAATGTTCTCAACTATGGGTATACCAATATAACTCTCGGGTTTGGTTTCAGTTTTGAAACAGGGCATGTCTAGTTCGTTAAAGACTACATCTCTACTTACGACTACCCTCACACCCAGTTCACCTTTAAGCCACTCTGTAACCCTTCACTCCACTAGGATAGCCTATAAACACTCCCTTCTTAGACTTAGGGTCTAACTTCCCTTCCCTTTGATGTGCAAAAGTAGCACACCCAGACACTCTAAGGTTGGAAAGGTTTGGTGGTTGCCCGATCCATAATTCTATGGGAGTTTTGAAGTTTATGGCAGTGGAAGGAAACCTATTTATAAGGCAAAATGTTGTACTAAAAGTCTCTCCCCAAAAAGGTTTAGGAACCCCTGATGATACCAAAAGACACCTAACTTTATCCATAATGGTTCGGTTCATCATCTCAGCTACCCCGTTTTGCTGTGGGTTGTGTCTAACGGTTCTATGATGCACAATACCATGCAAAGCACACAAATCATGAAATTTCTTGTTACAAAATTCCAAATTGTTATCTGTTCTTAAAACCTTTAGCTTATTTTCGGTTGGATTTTTGGTAAAATGTTTTCATTCATTAAACTTTTGAAAAGTTTGATCTTTAGTTTTCAAAACAAACACCCAAACATGCAATGAGAAATCATCAATAACAGAAAGGAAATAAACATTGTCACCATAAGTGGGTACATTTTTAGGACCCAAAAGATTACAGTACACATAATCAAGAATAGCAGTGGCTTTGTGTATGCCCGTGGAAAAGCTGAGTTTGTGTAGTTTACCAAGAACACAATGATCACAAAAATCTAAATAAGTGATTTTATCACGGTTTAAAAGATTTTGTTTGTGTAAATAACGCAAACCCTTTTCACTAATGTGTCCAATCCGTCGATGCCACAACATGATTTTTTCAGGAATATTTTTAGAAAATAATGTAGATGATTCACAAACAGTTTTTCCCAGTAAGGTGTACAAACCATCTTTCTTAAAACCTTTGAGCATGACTAGAGATCCTTTACAAACACGTAACATCTCATTTTCAAATTTATAAGAATAGCCATTTGTGTTAAAAACACCAAGGGAGATTAAATTCTACCGAAGATCGGGCACATACCTCACCTCGATCAGTTTTCTAGTCATACCATCATGCATCTTTATAAAAACATTTCCAATTCCTTTAACATCACAAACCTGATTATTTCCCATAAAAACTTTTCCATGATCAGGGGGTTTAAAATCAGAAAACCAATACTTGTTGGGTGTCGTATGAAAAGTGCAACCAAAATAAAAAATCCACTTATCAGAGGTAGATGGGGAAGGGGAAACACATAAAACTTCAGAAATCATAGAATTACCATCTAGTTCAAAAAATCGTGTGTTTTGTCAGTTTTATCCTTCCCATTACCTTGTTTACATAATTTTTCATATTTGATTCATTTAAAACATTTGATTTTTATATGACCATCTTTGCCATAGTAAAAACACTTCACTCTATTTTTATCTCGAGATTTAGACCTCCCTTCACTTTTATAGCGGTGACTAGAAGGTTCTCTCCGGTCAACCCTCCCTCGCACGAAAAGATTCTCTCTGCTTGTTTTATTTTCTTTTCCTAAATCTAAATCTTTTGATTTCAAAGAGGTTTTAACATTAGAAAGAGTCAAGTTATCTCTACCATACTTGATAGCAGATTTCACATCATTAAATGACTCAGGCAAAGCATTCAACAAAATAACAGCAATGTTTTCATCAAAAATGTTTTCTCCAACATTTTGGAGTTCTAAAACAATGTTGTTTAAATCATCCATGTTTTCATAAAAGGATTTTGACCCGCACATTTTGAAGCAAAAGAGTTGTTCCTTTAAATAGATTTTGTTTGATAAAGACTTTCCCAAATAAAGTTTTTCAAGTTTTGTCCAGATTTCATAAGCATTGTCTGTTTCAATTATTTCTCTTAAAACATTATCTTTCAAATGCAAGGTGAGACAGCTATATGCATCACCAAGTCTTTCAGCTAGTATTTTTCCTGTCCAAGATTATAGATACTTGTCAAGAGTGCAAATAGCAGGTGCAATTTTGTTTTGGACTAAAATAGATTTCATTTTTCTGCGCCACATTACAAAATCAGATTTTCCATCGAACTTGTCTGTTTGAAGTTTTGGAACAGACGTCTTAAACTGTGTCAAATAAGAGTAATGCACGAAAAATAAAAGATTTAAGAAAAAGTTTTGTCATAAAAACAGCCTGAAAAAACAATACAACTAGAAAAACAGGCAATATGCAGATAATAAATTCACAATAGTTCAATCAGATAGCAAAGGTTGAGCAACAGCCACAAATCAGATGATCAACAAAGAAACAGTATAAATAATCACAGGCTGAGCAACAGCCCCGAAACATACAATAAAACAATCTCAATGATCATGGACAATAAAGAAAAAATTTCCGCAATCAAATAAGATAAACACTAAGGCACAGATACTTGGAGTCTCTATAGGACTCAAGCTAGGCTCGGGTTTTAGTTTTTCAAGGAAAACCAGAAATCACAAAAATTTTTGGTCCATAATCAGAGATATAAACAACATAATATATATCCAGACAATACACGAAAGGAAAGCAAAAAGCAGTAATAGTGACTTGTGCCAGATTCACGGAACTCAACAGTTCTCATGAGTCTGGAAAGCAACTTGGGAGGTTTCGGATGATATCTGCGTCGAAGGAAAAATGTAACAGACACCAGAAAGATCAAATCTCCTTTTGGCTCTCATACCACTGTTGAAAAAAGTAACACTGGTGATCAGCCCTGTTACATAAATAAAACCTCTACAAAACTATTACAAAAACAGTGCAAGGACGGAATATAAATATCTAATCTATTACAAATAACCGGATAATGGAACCAGATAATAACTCCTAAAAATGACCCTTCAAAATCGGATGAGGTGTCCAAAAAATGGACTACCGATTCCTCTTCAATCCAAAGTACCTGGAAAAATCGGATGAGCAGGCAAAAATTGGACGTTTTTTGCCAGCAAAAGAAAGAATCGGATGACCAACTCTCAAAACCGGTCTACTAACACAGAAAACTGGATGACCGTTTTCAGTGTAAAAGAGGGGAATAGAGATATCGGGCGCTAAAAACGGGCAAGGAAGAGACCGTGTATAATTCTGATTCTCGATCAAACCCTCAAAACAATGGATGAGCCTCATACAATAATAATCTAATCTCTCACTCTCAGTTCTCTCCTTTACAAACCACCCAAGCACGTAGTCAACCAAGAATGGTGACTAACGGCGGCAACAACAGAAGAATTCACAGAGAAAATGCAGTAACAGAGGAATAAGAAACTACAGAGAAGAAGAAGAAGAAGAAAGAAAAGAACGTAAGCTTCACACAGAGTTATTAGTCACCTCATCTCAGCAAAAAGAAGGATGAGAGTATTTATAGAGTTCGTAAGGTAGACTCATTCAACAACAGATAAGCCATTTGGAATAATCGTTCAAAACAAAACAGCTAAGAACCTGGAAGACTCATTCAAAAGATCAACATCCAAGTCACCTGGGGAAGACATAAGAAGATTGGGTTGTTTACCAGCCCAGGCCGTTCGGCATCTTAGATTAAAAATAAACTCATCCTATTTGGTTGTGAGGCTCATTCCAACTCATCATAGGGTATAAGAACATAGGCTGAAATGAAAAGGAAAAATGTGTGAACAAAGGCCCAACTGGCCTACAAAAACTCTTGATGGGTTTATTCCTTCCATTCAACTCTTGTGCTTTGTGAGTGATCAATTCGAATTTCCTCATGATGAACAAAATGTTTTAATTGTTGGTAACTTTTTGAAAGTTTTGGTATTTGGAAACATTCATGGGTTTCAATTCTATCATTTTCATTTCAAAGAATTCATGTGGTTGCCAATTTGTGGAAAGAAAATGGATGGTAGTTTTAAAGTGCTTAAAGTTCATCTTTGCAATTTTGTGAAAACTACTTTTGAGAATGGTGTTTTTGAACTAACTTGGAAAAATCTTGATAAGAAACATCTTGTTTATTCCATTTCCTTTATTGATTATCGTTTGAAAGGTGTCATTTTAGAAAACTTCATAGTTCAAAATACAAATTCTTCTGTCAAACTTTTGATTTGAATCAGCCTTTTGGTGGTACGTTGCTTTATTCTCTAACCTTCAAGGAGTTTTTAGATGAGTTGATTTTCAAAAGAGAATTGAAAGTTCTTCAAGTTTTGATGATAAACCAAGATTGTTCTTTGTTAAATAGTTTCTTGAAGCTTTTTTGGAAGAATTTGCATCAAAACTTCTTATTTTGCCATCTTACTTTCAAAGAAATCTTTTGAAAACATGATTTAACAAAATAACAAGTTAGCATTTTTAAAGATTTTTATGAGACTTAGTGGTGGATTAGAAGCGTTAGTCTTGAATTTCATTGTTTGGAGATTTTGATCAAACAATTGAGAAAATGTTTTGAAACTTCTTTGAAATGGAAAAGAGAAAGGATTTGGTATCTTCATTTGCCATTTGAAGATTTATTTTGGGGGTATAGCAAATGAAGTACAAAATGATGTTAAACTTTTCTATATCAATTCTTTGATTTTCAAAAGAAACTTTCTTGCTAAAGATGTGTATGTTCTTGAAAATCTTGGATCCAAAACTTCATGGATCTTCAATGTGTTCCTAGAAAATTGAAAATTTATTTATTAAGAATCTGTGAAGGAATTTTGAGAAGGGTTGAGAATCTAAGCTTATACTATCAGCATCCTCTTAAAGAGGTCATGTTTCAAACTCTTGATATTCTTAAGTTATTCCTTGGGTTTGAAAGGGATAAAAGCTTCTCGTATCATTTGCCTTTTAAAGATGTTGATATCAACCTATTCTTTGAAGGAATATCGAAGAAGTTGTTCTTAAGTAGCTTCAACGTAAACTTTTTATCCAAAATTTTGAAGGAACACTTCTTATTTTGGATCTTGAATGTTTTCAAAACTTATTGTACTTAACCTTGAAATCTATTTCTAATTTGAGCTTTATGTTTCATCATCCTGATAAAGAAGTTTTGGGGGTTGATGTGCTTAAATTACAATATTTCCTTTGTTTTCATTGTGTTTTTTTGGGAAGAAAACTTGTAAAGCAAAGATGGTATATGCATTATTCTTCCTTGGACAATCTTGTCTTGAACTTTTATGCCTATACATCTTTTGAGTATCATAGACCCTTCAAAGAAATTCTAGAGCCCTTGCTTGTTTTATTGTTTAGATGGTATTTGGATTTTAATTAATTAAATCTTAGCAATGTTTATATTGTTGAAATCTATTTCTAATTGTTTCCCGCCTTTTCATGATATTTGAAGGAAAAGATTCAAGATGAATCCTTTTAAGAGATGGGGTATGATATGAAAACGACCAAGGATCATTCAACAAATTCCGAGGGAGCCACTAGTTGCATTTCAGAAGTAAAGAAATCATGGTTGAAAACTTCCACAAGAGGAATTCTGGATTCAAATTGAAGGTTTGGAAGAGGTTAAAGACTTTTAAGACACATTAAAGTCCTAAAGAAGCTCAACGGAATCAAACTAGAAGCTCTCGGCCATCGTAGATGACAAAAGAAGCAAGGAGGGGAAGAAACATAGCTCACCGCCATTAGTAGGCTCCACCTACCGTCCACGATAGCTCTCTGGACAAAAAAGGGAAGCTTGAAGGCTGCCTACTGGCGACAGTAGGTTCACCCTACCGTCCGCGGTAGGTCTTGGATTAATTTCCTTAAAATTTACAATTTAGTTAATTTTTTATTAAATCTTGGTTTCTTATTTTTCAAGCTTGTAATTAACTTTTATTAGAAGGTTAATTAGGTATTTTTAATATTCATTAGGTTTTAGGAAGAGTAGTAGGCTTTCTCTATAAATACCTACTTATGCCTCTTCTTGTAACTAAGTTGAATATTGATGACATTAAGAGTTTTCTCCAATGGTTTCTAGGGTTCTTGAACCATCTTAGTTAGCTTCTAAGGGTTGTTTCCTTAGTTTGTGAGCAATTGATTATTTAGATTGATGAGTCTATGGAAGTCAATTGATCATTTCCAATTCCTTCTTTGATTGATTTTAAGAGTTCTAGTTTCTAGAATTGATTAACCTAGGTCTTCAAATTTGTGCAGTTGGGGTTTTAGGCCATAGCTTCCCTAAGGTTCTTGATATCTAGTTGGGAAAGAGTTCCTCCTCTCAGTATTAGGCTTATGTTGCCTAGTTCCTCATAGGTTCTCTAGTGGAGTGTTAGAACTACAAAATCTTCAGTGGAAGTTCTTCATCGAGGAGGTGATCTTGAGAAGGTGTTAAATTCAAAGTTGCAATCAAATTCGGGATTTATATCAGCACGTGTTTGGGAGCTAGTTTGCAAACCTTGGGGAGCAGAACAGCACCTACGATTGCCCAGTCGTGCCGAAATCTTGCTTTCAAGGTAGTGGTTCTTTCCACGCACAACCTCAATCCACTAAGTGTCTTTCATTTTTAAAGTTGTATTCTACATTCTTACTTGTTTTCATTTTTAGTTAGTATGTAGAATTCTTCTTTTTGTTTAGTTCTCTACTAGTTTGTTTAAAACACTATGGTTTTTATTGTTTCTTCCAACATTGAAGCCGAGTCAAAGAAATATTTTGATCTTGAACAAGGAATCTACATATGGTATATGCAATAAGAGAAAAGTTTTGGCATTCTGCCTTTATAACTTGTAAACCCCCAAGTTTCTTTGGCAAGGTGACAAAATCCCAATTCAAATTGTGAAGTTTATTATTAATAGTTGTGGAACCTCAAAGGAAACTCAGAATGATTCTTTCTATTCCATTACTGATAGATATTGTGGTAAGAGAGTATACTGCATGACATAGACAATGATAGATGATAGAGTAGAATGAGAGTGAGGATGAGATTGTATAGAATCTCCAAATTTTATTTTAGAAGCCACATATCTTCTTACAAATAATTCAACTTTTATAAAATTCAAGTCAAAAATCTCAAAAACAAATCTCCATCTAAACATAAATGTTTAACTTTCCGCTCAGCTAGTTTACTTTGTAAATTTGACGGAATTCAGTGAAAATTTTGAGTCTTAGATTTTGAAGCAGTGAAGGAAACCCAGATATTTACCAAAATAATGTGAGACTTTAAAGCCTAATATGGTAGAGATTTCAAAAGACGTGTTTATCAATATTATTTGAGAGGAACATTGTTTTATTTAGTCTCAAATAATTTAGATTTCTCTATTTGGTCCTTCAATTTTAATTTCAGTTACTTTGATCCTAAATAATTTACTTTCGTTCCTTTTTGTTATTTTGAACAAATTTATCCTTGTCAAAATTCAAAAAAATATTCTGAAAAGATCACAAAGATAACTCTGTAATTTCAAATACATAATATTAGAAAAAAACACCTAATACCCGTAATTTTCTTCTTTTTTCTTTATTATTATGTGAAATTAAGAATTATTCCTGTGATCTTTTGAAAAAAAATATATAAACTTTGACAAGGGTAAATTTGTCTAAAAGGATAAAAAAGACTAAAGTAAATTATTTGAGAGGATCAAAATGACTGAAAGTAAAATTGAATGACCAAAATGGAAAAGCTTAACTTATTTAGGGACTAAATAGGATATTCTTCCTATTTGAGAAAATAATTTTTTATTTTTGACATTTTACAGTTAAACCGGAGAGTTGGATGAATTGATTAAGGATGATTTTGATTTGGAAGCAATTCTGATGATCAATTTTTTATTTTGGTCAACATATGGTTTATAATTTTTTTTAGGGTGATTTGGAAATTTTAGTCCCATAATTATTTATTCAGTCCTTTATATTTTTTGATTTATTTTAGTCCATCAACTTTTTATCCCGTCTAAATTAAGTCTTATATTTTTTTTACTCATTTTAACCCAACAACTATTAATTTTTTACATTTTTGAACAAAAATAGTTTTAGATAAATTTCAAATTGGTTCCTAAAAATATATAAATGTGTCAATTAAGAATCTCGAATTGTAAAGTTATCTAAAAAATCTTACTTCACTTCTGTAAAGTAATCGATAACCATTTTCTTCATTTTGAAGGATTTCTTAAAGGACCATACAATTCAAGATAATCAATTGACACAATATCATATTTCAAGGAGCTAGTTTGAATTTATCTAAAAACAATTAATTTATAATTTTTTTAACCGACCAACAAATCGATAATCAGTTATCAATTGACCTAGATTTTTAGTATTGACAGCAAAAAATTTAATGATCGATTACGGTTCAGAATCGATAAAAGGGCTAACAATCCATATCGGATTCGGTAATGACTAATTTATCGGGTACTTATATCGCTGTTATTCCTAATTTGGATGTTGAAGATAATGAATTTGTAATTTTTCTAGAAAGTTTAAATTTACATTTTGGTCCCAAGTGGACTAAATGAGATTGAATTTGGAAATTACCTATTTAAATCCTCACAGATTGAGGTGATGAACTTTATTGATACATTTTTTTAATTTTAAAAGATTTCTTTTATAAAACTTTACAATTCGAGATACTCATTTTTATATCTTGAGGGACCAATTTAAAATTTATTTAAAAATATTTTTATTTAAATAGATAAAGATAATTAGCTATTGAACTAAAATAAGTAAGTAAAAAATATATAATGAAGTTCAAATAGAATAAATAGTTGTCAATAACATCCTCTTAGCATTGGGCCTTAGCTTACTAGATTAATAATCGGGTTGACCTCTGAATAAGCTAGTGAGCCCAGCTCCCTCCTCACTCCCTCTCCAGTATCCCCTCCCCGCCTTTCCCTTTTGAAGTTGCAGTCTTGAAGCGGTTTAAACCCTAAACCCACCCCCACCACCCAACTCTCGTCTCAGGTTCAGCCCTCACCGTCCCCGACCTCACGCTTCAGCGATCGCCAACGCTACCCTGAAGGCAGAAGCTGTCACTGCTGAACCGGCACCCCGCTTCAAGCTCCAGGCATATCTTTCTTTTCTTTTTTCCCCCTCCTCTGCGTTCTTTAGTCCACTTCTCCTCCATGCAAATTGTCGATTTCTTTGTTAAATTCCTCTGAATCATGATATTGAGCTTGCTGTTAAACTTGCAAAATGTATCAGAACCTCATATGTTTGCAAACTCTCGTTTTGCTGAGTTCGATGATTACCCAACAGTTACATTTCATATCACCTCCAATAACCATTTTGGCTGCATTTTTTTGTGGGACTTACATGAAATGTAGTAGAGTTTATATGATACTCAAAACACAACGATTTTGTCGTAGAGACCCAATGTACCTTGTATAGTGAAATAATTTTGAGGATAAGTTTATGCTTCATTGGCCGGTGGTGGCTATAATATGGAAAAAAAAGGCTAATCTTGCAATGACAACTCGCTTCTTTTTCCTGTTCTCTGTTTTTCCTTTTGATACTGTGTGCTTGTTATAATATTTTCTAGTGTCAATTTCTGCAGAACAGATGTGGATTTGAAGGGAGAATCAGATTTTCGTTAAGGACATTCTTAATCTAGGATTTTTAGGCTATCAAATTTAATTTAATTCTATTCAATCTTTTTTTCTGGCAAAATATATTTTGTTTGTTCTTTTGTATTTGTTATATACATGAAAACTGCTGGTTCTGGTAGGAGTATTAATGCCAATGACAGTACTGTCTTGGAGTTTCCATCCGGTTTGTTTCTTGTTATTTAGCTGCTGTTAATTTGGACTCTTTATCTTTTTGTTGGCTCTCTTCTTTCCACTTACAGATCTTGTGATCATTTGGAAGAAAAGAAGAGAAAAGTATAGAACAGAAAACCAAACAACTGCATTTGGAATTCTGGACCTAACATTCAGAGAAGCTTGCTGTTAATTTTTAATCTAATTATTTCTTTCTTAGGTTCGTATTTTCCATATTGCAATGAATTGATTGTGATTTTATAGATTCCATTCTTGCTGACTAGTATACTTATCATTCATTTTGCAGGCAATTTTATATTTTTCAAATATTTGAAATTTACTGTTTCTCTACTTTTGTATAATGGCGTATTATCGTCAGCGAGATTTCTTGTTCTGCGAATTGTGTGGAACAATGCTGTCTTTTGATTCGCCCAAGTATGCCCGCTGCCCATTGTGCAAATTCAAAAGGCAAATGAAAGGTCTAATCCTCCTTCAGCTTAGTTATTATCGTATCGTAAATAATTCTGCATTTTCTTCATTTTGCTACTATTTTGATTTAATACATAGTTGAAGTTTTCGTTTTTCTTCTTCTTTTAACTACATCAGCAGATTGGCAAAATAGTGAAACATCAAACTTCATTTAATAAATAAGTAAATAACAAACTTTTTGGGAAGATTCTCTTTATCGATAAATTTGCTTGGTGGAATGTAAGATTTTCATTGGCTTGATACTCTCTAGTTGCGGTGCTAATATATATAGTATGACCTATGGGAACTCCTCAATCCCAGAAATGAAGAAACCAAGTCTTGTATTCCCAATTTTCTGTCCAAAAATTATTGACCATGTGTTTGTGTTTCGATGTGAAAGTTTTTTTGGTTAGAACTATTATTGTGGTAGCAAATTTTTTATGGTCTGTACTTTGGTTCCTTTTTAAGGAGTTAGTATTGTACTAATTGACTTCAGGATTTTTTTGGTGATCTGTCTCCAGATATTGCTGGAAAAGAGATTTGTTATACTATTACAGCTGAGGTAAGGCTTCAGTTGCTATTTTGAAGTAGCTCTTGTAGTACTTCCATATTTTCAGTGCAATTAGAAAATGGTACTAAATCCTCTTACCATGAGTTCATATAATAAAAGGTTATCACCTTTTAGGCATAAAGATGTAGGGCATGTATGTTTGGATATAGCTATTGCACTGCCAAAGTCTTTACCTTTATTCATGACTAAGATGGCTGTCTGAGGTTCAAGTGGTTGATTGTAATGTCTCCTGCTGTTGGTGGTTTATCTTATGTACAATGGTCCTATGCATTATTCACTTGTTCTATCAAATGGGATCACACCAATAAAGAGAAATATCATGAATGGTGATTAAGCTCACCTAAAAGACTAGAAGACCTGAATCCATTTCTTTATAGAGTAAAACAGCACATACTATCACGGATGAAGAAGTTTTCTGGCTCCATGATACTAATGATCCATGTCTTAGTTTTATCTTTTATTTTTTCTGTGAAAGAGTATGGGAGATGTTCAAGTTTTTATTTTTAGCTTAAGGGCAAAATCTAGTTGCATACTCAATTGAGGGCGCATTCTACATTTCCAATAAAGACACCCAAGCCTTGATCTTTCCTTTTCTTAGGGGGGTAGGGGGGTATGTACTGAACCTTTTCTTAATATCTTTTGTAATTTCTTGGATGGACGGTAAAATGCTAGCTCAAATGGATCGATTGTATCTCTTTGGAAATGAAATTAACAACTTGAAATGCACTTGAAAGCTTGTTCCAAAGTGAAGAATACAAATATAGTTTTTTGGCCCTCCTTCCCCTCTTCCCCTTAAACTTAACCCTTTTCTTGTGTCTTTTGTGGCTTATATTGTCAGTTACGAGTCTAACACACATTCTTACATGCACAGTTGGATTGTTTGTTGGCCTGGTAACAGGTTAATTTCCTTGGAGATTCTGTTTGCCTTCTATATGGTTGAAATATACAGTTGTAATTTCCATTTGAGACTTTCCATCCGTTTCTTTTCTCTACTGTCGTCATCTTTTAATCCATATTTCTCCATTTCTTGTATAGGATATTCGGAGGGAGCTAGGCATATTGCCCTCATTTGATGATTTCGAAGTAGAAAAGGAATCAAAGCAAATGGTAGTGATGTTTGCCCTTTGCAGTATATATTCCATGCTACTTAAAATTTTTCTTGGTAGCTAATCTGCAATTACTTGTTGGATTTTGGAAAATAGGATTACAATGCAAAATGTAAAACTTGTCAACATGTTGGTATGTCTTATGTTACAATGCAGGTAAATCCTCACAATCCAGTTGATCTGTTATTTAGATTTGCCTTAATATTTACCAATATTGCCGATCCTTAATGTATTTATGGTTGTAACCACTGCCTGTTTCTCTGTTATTTCAACAGACAAGATCTGCTGATGAAGGGCAGACTATCTTTTATACCTGCCCCAAGTGTGGGAGCAAACAAACAGAAAATTCATAAAATTGTGAAGAAAGTCCTGCTGGGACCGGGAGACCTTTTACGGGGATGATACTAAGGAAAAAGATGTGAGTGTCAGTAAATCTGGGTCTTCCACTATCACAGAGCTATTCTTTACCTCAAGAACGTTATGAGGAGAGGGTCTTTCTGCTTCAAATTTTTGTAATACCGGCCTTCTATTTTATGCCCCTAGAGGAAATGTATAGTTGTTAAAGTAAACCTAAAAATAGTTTCATCAGAACAATGCAAGGGTGTTTGTCAGCTTGAAAAATTGATATTGGCTTTTATCCGCTATGGTTCCTCCTCATATTGCTTTTGTCTTCGCTCATGAATTCCTTTTGCTTCTCGGACACGTGCGTTTTGATGCTGTGGGATTTGTTGAACTCCGGAAAAAATGGTCTATAATTCAGGGGCTTGTAAATCATAAGATAATACCATTTTTTAGATCAAAAGAATTAATGTAGGAAAATGGCCAGCGTGCGTAATTCTGTAGTTAGTGGTATATTATACATAAAAAGATTCTTAAGTTTTTATTCAATATAATTTTTTAAATACTTTTACATGCTGAAATGGTTTTTTATTTTATTATATTTGTACTTTAACAATAAAAGTGACCGTGACTATCAGATCAACTTCCTTGGTAGGCAAATGACTGGTAAGATCAGAGTAAGAAAAGTAGAACCTTTTTGAATTGAAAGGCCATTCAAATAGAAATGACTTTTAAATTGTTTATGCTTGTTTGTTTGATAAGAATAAATAAGAAAAGATTGTTTATATTTGTAGATGAGTATACTATAGTTTAAATGAAAGTGAGAGATCAACAGCCTCCTCAACTAATGACCAAAGTTCATGGAGGTCCTTAACCCAAGCGGACTGTATATAGATAGGTATGGCAAGAAAATTCTCTACCAATACTCATTCGAGACTAATTAATTTGGGTATCCTAAAACTTTGTACATTATTGATGGTGGATTTAGTTGGCCTTAAATCATTAATATGATGGGCGGGTTAATGCCGTAAACTTATCTTTACGAGTGATTGATACAGACTTTTTATGGCACAATCAAAGAAAGTATGCTCAAGAATGTATTAGATGATGTACTACACAATTTTGAGTGATAACAAATAGTTAATCTAATGTGCACCCAATGGACAGTGTAATGGACAACTTAATAGGTTTCTTTAAAATCCATCTAACCCATCTTTATTTTAGCATTTTTTTAGGCATAATAAAAATACGTGAGGAAAAATAAAGTGTAACGCAAGAAAATTCATTTTTCTCCTTCCACTTTCTCTCTCTTCCTTCTCTCTCCAAATTCTCTCTAAAAAACCTATTCAATTTTTCACTTGAATATCGTAAGAAGGTAGACATTAATGATGTTAAAGATCTTGTGCAAGAAAACATTGATTTTGAAGTAAAAAATGCACCAAAAAACGAAGAATTCAAATTGGTGAAAAATTACCTAAACCAGCTAGCTGCAAGTATGTCCATACTTGTGTCCGATCAAGCTGCAATCCATACTTGCGCTTGATCAAGTTAAAAGTATTCCATACTTACGTCTGGTTAAGGAGCCTAGCCGGCGTAAGTATGGATGTACTTGCAGCTTGACTAGGCGCAAGTATAGACATACTTGTAGGTTGACAAGGCGCAAGTAGCCTAGCACTTTCAACTAAGTTAAATTTCTTCAGTCTGATACGTTTTTTTATTTTTAAACTGATTAAATTATAAGTAAACGAGTACAAAACGATGTACTAAACTTTTTTTTATTTTCAATTGTTAGATTTGCACAAATCTTTATTTTGTGGTTGAAGTGTAGAGAGAAGGAGAGAGAGTTTGTAGAGAGAAAGTGTTAAGAAATTTTTTGAAATTTTCCTCGCGCATAATTTATCGATAACTTTTTTTTTTTATACATAACATCACACTACGGGGTGGTTTTTTGAAAAAAAAAAATTGATGATACCGTGAACGTAATATCAACCGATATTATAATTTTTTTTTAAAAAAAAAATTAAGGTATTGTAAGAAATGATACCAGTCGATACCATGATTTTTAGAAAAGATAATGACTATCATGTATAATTATATCAGTTAACTATATTAGTTGATATAAATTTTTTTTAATAAAATTATGGTACTGTGAACAAGATACAGGTTCGTACCGTAAATTTTTTTATAAAATTATGTAACTATCTACAATGATACCAGACTGTATTGTAAATTTTTTAAAAGAATTTATGGTATTGATGGGCATCGTCGTATACAATATCATAAATTTTTTAAAAAAAATTAACGACACCTATCAGTATTATTATACACAATATCTAATTTTTAAAAAAGAATTTACAGTAACTAGCTATATCATTGTGAACAGACGGTAATGAACTAGAAGATATTCTTAGTTGCTCGTGAGAAGCATAATTATTCTGAGTTAATCCTCCACTTCATTTTATCTAGAATGAACTGCTGTGAACTGAGTAATCAAATGGGCATAAATGAATACAACTTCATACAACTTGAGCAATGAAACAAAAACGACGGTATTCATTAGAAATATATATCTTTTGAAAACAATTACGGTACACCGTTACCCTAATTTTTTTTAGAAAAATTTACAGTAATGTATATAATGATTCCAATTGGTATCATAAATTTTTTCAAAGAATTTACAGTATCATCATGTGCAACGGTATCGACTGTTGCCGTAAAAAATATTTTAAAAAAAATTATGAGCAATGTACAGTTTTAAAGCTGTCTACGTTTTCTGCTTATCTCTGAATCACCACCACCCTCTTTATATTATCACTTCTGCAAGCCGCTTGCTCTAGTCCTTTAGCATACATCAGTGTTTTTTTTCTCAACATGACTGTAAAGGAGCTCCTCAATCTATCTACAAAAGAAGATCAACGGGGATACTAAAATAGCTCTCACTGAAACCATTTACGAGGAGGCGAAATCGTTTTTCTTTCCAGCCTAGTTGGTCATACTCACAAAATTGTCTGCGGGCAAGAAAACAATAAAAGTTCAGTTCAGAGGTAGTAATGGCCGGTATCTTATACTCTGCTTCAGCACTAAACTTAGAAAGAGTTAATTACTTTTTAGAAACCAACCAAAGTAAATAAATTTTTTCTGACATTGGACCCCGACTAACCTATATTATAAATTTTTTCTTATAAAATTATAGTACCGTAAAAAAAGATATTTGTTGGAATATCAGTAACGTAATTTTTTTTATAGAATTACCAAACTATATACAATAATAGAGAACTGTCCGTGTACACCAATACTGCATAGTACCGCAAATTTTTCTAAAAAGAATTACGGTACCACTATACACACAAGACCATCAGTTAATGAAAATATCTGTAAGATATTTAATGAATTTATTCAAGATCATTTGTTAATAAATAATGATGCCTAATATGCGTGCCCATTGGGTGCCATCTTGAATAGGCAATGAGCACTCTGTATAAAATTACTCAAGTGTGGAATCAACTTGGCGGAATCAACTCTCTCATAATCCTGATATGGTAGCCCCACCGGCAGAGTCTATTGGGCCTAGTATTCTGCATAGGATGCTCTAGGCAGATTTTTGTATGGCCAAGAGCCTAATCTTGTGCACTGGATGTACACATTTTGTCTTCTTAATGAAAATTCGGTCCCCTTTCAGAACCAAAAAAAAAAAAAAAAAACACAGTTCATGCCTCTGTTCTGCAACAAAGGTGAACCAGACCTGCTGCTTAATCTTTCAAATCTAGAATTGTAGCAGTGAATCAACAATCTTCTCCCAAATGGTGTCAGAAAATATGTTTACTGTGACTTTGCATAAAATGCAACTTAGAATTTCTAAAACAACACAAAAAGCAAAGGAAAAACTTAAATTGCACTGTTGTTCTTTTTTAACTATCTAAGAAATATACAGATGCTTATAGTCACAAATTCAAGCCCATCTCTGCTCTGCCTAAAATTGCCTACTACATACTAACATCAACATCCATCTCTAGTTCCTTCAGCTAACCCAGCAAATTAACAGGGAGTGCTAAGACAAATTTCGCCTGTGGTCAATATATTTATGCCACATAATAAGATCCATACCAGGTATTGCTTTAATAATTTGGAAACCTTCCGCTTGTGATTATACTAGACTAATCATGTTGCCTATTCCTTTTCTTAGGAGCACATCATAAATTTTATCCACCTTGCTCGGATCGACCTTGAACAGGCTATAGGCATCGGATTTCTTGGTAATGTTGCCATTTAAGATTTCAATCGACATGGTCTCCTGTATCTTGAGATAATGTGTTGGTAGGATCCTGAGTTCACCACAGAGCTGTTTTTCCTGCGCACACAAGTCAAGAAAGGTTCAACTCAGTTGCACAAATCCAACTACAGTATACAGGAAAGAAAAGTAACAACGAAAGCTGCATCAGAACTAAACAAAAGAAAAGATGGGGGGGGGGTTGTTTTCAAAACAAGAACACTCTTTCCCTTAAAACACCACCATGAAAAGGTGCATGTGTACAGAGTTGAGTTGCATATTAGAGTTTCTGGAAGACAAATATCATGAGATTTATGAGCTTCAACTTGGGAGACACGTAGAAAGCAGCTCTTGGATAAATCATGATAAGCAGATCAAGTATAACCCTTTAATTGGACATTACTCTTGGACTTATAAAGTTCAAAAAGGATAAACGGTTCAAACAATAAGACAGGAGATGGTGAAAATTCCTTCCTTACAGCATCATTAAGCAATTCAGCTCCCAAAAGTCCAGTAACATCCCAACTGTCAAAGGCATTAGAGATGGTTAGTCCTGTTGTTACTGAAGGAGAGTCCATTAGTCCAGACTCTAAAACTGTCGCTCCCCTAATAACTCCCCGGGGACTACTGGCAAGATCCTTATGATTTGCTCTTTGCAAGGATTTTCCACTAGGACCAGCCAGGGTACTATCCTTCATTCTACAAGCATTTTCGTCAGCTTCCCTCTTCCTCTTCTGTTCAATATATCTTTCAGCCTCAGCAGAGGTCCTGCACCCAGCAGCTCGAGCATCCTGCAGTAGAGTACAACATGTTGATTACTACAAGAACTCAATTATAGAAAAAGGATGGTTTTGGCAGAATGCGCAGGTTCATGAAGCCTTAGATGATATTCCACAAAATGCCCGTTTGGGGCAGCTTATTATTTCCAAGGTTAAGGAATGGCAACATGCTGTAAATAGGAAAATTCTTACTAGATTAGGAAGACATGGAGATGGTGAAGTCACTATTTGATTTTACACTTTTGTTCTCTGATGAGTTTTAATACAATATGATCCACTTTAAACCCAAAAAATTACATAAAAAGGAAGAAAACTGCTGTCTGGAGCATAACAACCAAGCTCGTGTTCCCAGACAAGTAAGAAAGAGTCTTGTGCACTAATGATCAAAACAAGCTGCTCTAGGCTGAAGAAAATTACTCCATAGGTTTCTATGACCAAATAATCATGCATTAACCATTCTAGCATTAGATGCAGTCATCAAACTTGAAAATAACATCTTTACAGTTTCAAAGTCTTCATCATGATGGTAATAAAGCAAATACCCCAAGATTCATAAAAGTTACTCTGCACCTGCATCTGATCAGAATGCCGGGTCATCTACTCACCATTTGGTCCTTTCTATTTGAAAGAGTACTAAAATGGTTACATTGTATAGTATGGCAGAATCTACCAAGCAACATATAGGGATTATGTTAACAGCATCAGTTAACTATATTTTACAGGGAATGCAATTAATGGAAAAGAGAGGAGGGGGGGGTGGGGGCGGGGGGGGGGCCGGCATAAGAATTTATAAGGTGAAGAAACTAATAAATTAATGGTACACCAGACACAACCTTCTTCGCACACACAACACCCCTCCCCACTTATGTGAATCAGTACCATCTCCGCTCGACGCCCCCACACCCCCTCCCCCCCCCCCAAAAAAAAAAAAAACCAACCACCCCGTTGTTTTCAAAGGCACATCTCTAAGTTGAAGGGTATAAACTATAAAAGAGAAAACTGTTATAACTTATTTTGTCAAGGCGGCCAAAGCAGACTATCAGTCCATAACTCCAATACCCATCTGAAGTATTCATATTTGACTCAGAAGTAATTACACTCTGAGACATTGGATGGTATCACAATAAGAAATATATTCCGTAAAACAACTGCAGAAAGCGCCAAAGTCAAGTGCTGCAATCTGAGAAGCTAAAAATTCATCAACTTGGATATAATATATGGATATCATATAATGTGGATAGGCTGACATATCATTTCTCCTATAAGCAGCATCAAATACGTGCCAAATCGAGATGTAGCCTCCTTGATGGAGCCTGTGCTTCATAGCCAAGCGGAAACTAAGCATGCTTATTGTTAAAAAAATCAAAACTAGATTTATCTACATATTTCTGGACATGCTGAATGTTCTAGAATAAGCAAGAAAAAGCTTTCTGTGAAAGCCAGTAGAAAGGAAACGAGGTTCTAGTGTTTTCTATTAGTTATTAACAGACATATCCATGTCGGTGAAATTGGTATACATAGGCTAGTGATATGTGCAGATTGTGTGAGAGTGAATTGAGTGCAGTGGTGCAGAAGTGAGCAAGAGCGCAAAGTGTGCAAGTGAAGTGTAAGGTGAGTGGTGTGCGATTGATAGTGTGTGGCAGACAAGTCAATAGAATTGGTATGTGCCTGTCAGTTGGAGTGAATAAATTGTGAGAATTGTGTGTATATAAAATAAGCATTTGTTCTCTTGCTCAAATATTTTAAGTGCCCACCTCTTGCCAATTCCCTATAAGTTGTACCGGAGCAGGTTGTTTGGAGGCTCACTGGAATCGAGTTAAATACCGTTAAGTATCGTGTTTGAGTTATTCAGTCAAAACCAAGTTATGTGGAGACTCTGCCAGAGCAAATTCTTCATATTTACAATCAAGGACCAAATCATTTTCAAGATAGACGGTCGGTGATCGTGATACGTGAAGATTCTACCAAAGAAGTAAATTGGCAGACTCGGAGGGTGAAATATTCAGTCACCATAATGGACCTCAACTCGGTAAGCATTATTAAAAAAATTAAATAGTACTAACTATAATAGTTGGAGGTCGTGTATGGAGTCCTACCTGGAGAATCAAGACTTGATGGAGTATGTCAACAAAAGCTGGACATCGCCCCAAAAGCTGACGAAGCAGGGATAAAAAGATGGAAAGTCATAGGTATGCCACAAAGACATCAGTCGAGGAATGAATATCAGCATATCGAGGATGCCACCACACCCAAGGAAGCCTAGGACATTTTAGCAAATAAATTTCTAAGAAAAATGACTCACGACTCCAGTATTTGGAAAGGGAATTCTTCTCCCCAAAACAACTTTAACGATGCGAGATTATTTTACATCTCTCTTCTCATGAAATTTCCTTGTTGGATACGAAGAACAAAGTTGGGAGGATCAAATAAGAAAAATAATGCATGGGTTAGGATTGGAGTATAGAAGCTTCACGACAAGAGTACATAGGGATAGCCAATACAAACAACCCTGGAAGAATTAGAGAATATGTTGGATGAGCAAGAATCATTGGTGAAGCAAGTTGCCGGTGTAATGATCAAGGACGAGGAGGAGCCTTGTACAGTGGGTCAAGGAAGAGGAGGCTTAGAAGAAATCCCAAACCAGGTAGGAGTCAAGACCCTTGAAGATTTAATAATAGCCTGAGAAGAGCCAAAAGGCAGGGGCAGTTGAAAATAGCGAAGCAGACAAGCACCCGAACAATGGTAGGTGTTAAAACTATGGAAAGAAAGGGCATTATGTATGGGAATGTTGGTCCAAGAAAAAGAAGCCAGTTGAAGGGAATGCAGTAATATCAAAAGTCCATGCAGGACACAATGAAGACGAATGGGACTCTCAAGCAACCATTGTGATGGTAGAACCTCAAGTGGAGATACAAACTAACTACGCCATGACAAAAGATAGTACAGCCTTGCTAGCTAAAACAAGTCCGTTCAGCGACAGGTGGATCATTGACTCAAGGGCTGCAAATCATATGGCAGGTGACGAAGACAAGTTGTTTCACGAGACGGAGTATAAGAGTAGCCGGATGGTTGTTACAGCAGACAACATGAGATTGTTGATCAAGTGCATCGGAGACAAAATGATCGTGCCGCATAGGAATCCACAAAAGGTGGAGTTACATAATGTTATGCACGTGTAGGAATAAAGAAATATTTGTTGTCTGTGTCATAGTTAACAGCTTCACGGCAATTTCATTAATTTGTCAAAATGGCAAGGCCACAAAAATAGTCTGTCTATAAAAAATAAAAGCAAATTTTTATGGATAGAAAGCGAAAAGCAAAGATTGTTTATGGCTAAGAATAGCTAATTTCCCTAAATATATTATTGGAAAAAGACACTATTATCATTAAACAAAAATAACTATGAGAAATAATCTATTTATTAAAATCCAAATAGATACATACTTAATGAATCGAAAAAAAAAATGATATAGGAGAAAATATAAAAGACACTATTATTTTATAAATAAAATAAAATACAATAATAATAATATAAACTAAATTAATAAAATGGATTATTGTTATTATGATGACATGTAGTATTCTAATTTAAAGGGAATTATTTAGGAATTACATATAGGGTCATAAAAATTATGCTAAAAACAACATAATATAATAATTTATCAATTATATTACTTTCCATTAATTGTATATTAAATTTACAAATGAGTTAGTAGGAAGAGAGTTTCAAATATTGAAGAGATATGTGAATTATTTAGAAAAATATAAAAAAATTAAAATTCTTAAAAAATAAACTATTAAAGATAAATATACTAGAAATCATACCATTAAAAACAAAATAAATGTTAAAGGAAGAATTCTACACATTTTTAAAACTAAAAGAAATAGAATATAATTTTACTAAATAAAACAGATAATGATTTTAATTTGGAAAAATGGCTATTAATATCCATAAAAAGATTTCCGTTCGCACACTTTGTACATATCTTTTTATTTTGTTTTTTTCTATACATTAAAAACTTTAAGCTGCCAAACGTACCCCACTGTCATATCTCAAAGGTGGTCTCAGGCAGCAATTGGTATGCTCTTTGCACGTGACTAATTTCAAAGGCAAAAGAGGAATTCCAAGTGTTCCTCCCACTTCCCTCCCCCCCACACTCGGGTTATTTTCTGCCAATTCGAGTTCTGAGAAACGATTACGGATATAATCAGATTTCTGAATTTAACATGTAAACACTTCATGGTTTGGAGGGAAATGCTTGGTATTCTTAGTTTGCCCTTAAAATCAACGTTACATTACATGCAAAGACACGCCAATTGCTGCTTGAAATCACCGTGAGATATGGCGGTCGGGTACTTTTGACGGTTCAAAAATTTTTAATGTATATAAATTAAAAAAACAATATATGTACAAAATGCGCAAAACGTAAATTTTTTTTTATGGGTAATAGCTATTTTCCCTTTTAATTTTACCAAAAAATATGCGCAAATGCACGAACGTGGTGCTAGTTGGATCAAAATGTGTGAACTAAACACAGGACAGACAGGTGGAGAAGGCCATTACTTCACAGTAGTTTAAGTTTCCTTCATGGTATTTTATGTTTTCTATCACTCTTTTTTAAGCAACTTAGATACTAAAGAGGGTATTCACATTTTCAGAAGTCTCTAGGATTCAAAATGACCTACAGAAGATGCCAAGATGACTTCTCTCTAATTCACTTTTGTTTACTGAAACTTTATTTTCATTTTGATAGGTAAAATATGAATATAGTTCATTATCTGACCAAAAAGGCAAAGAAGCCCTCTATGTTTAACCCCAGTCTATAATTGCAAAGGGGAAATATCTTAGGCCTCTTCCTTTCCAGCACCTACAGCTACTAGAGTAAGCAGAGTGAGGCTATGTAGGTAATGAACATTAACCAAGTATAGGTGATAAGTATCAAACCTGAAGATCTTGTATTCTTTTCAAAATCCGGTGCTCATCAACAAGGGACAACAGCAAATTCTCATGCTCCTCCTTTGAATGAAACCGCATAAACACTCTGTAACGCCGACATATTTCTTTCTCTTCCGGCAAGAGTTGCTTTTCAAAGGGATCAGGATAAAGTAAATTTCTTTCCAATATGAAGTCCTTCCTACGTTTCCTCTCATCAAGCCTGAGAAAGATTCCCAACAATTTTAGACAAGAAAGAAAACAAGCAATAACCCCCATCCTCGAGGCTTTGGGGGAAAAAGGAAAAGGGGAAAAAAGGATAACGTCGTGATAGAATATCATTACCTTTTGGAGTAGATGCGCAACACTCTCAGTTTCAATTCTCGTTCAGCATCAGTATCAGCCTCCTTAAACTCCATGTCAGCCAGCAACTGCTCAGCATCATTGTCATACTCAATTTCAAATTCTTGTCTCTTGGAATTATAACCGCTAAATTCTTCCATAGAAGGCCCCTCATCCCCTGAAGTCCTAGGCTTCTTTTCTCCAACACTCCTGTCTGCAAAAGAATCAACAAGACATACAAATCCCCTGATTATGTTTCTTGAAGAGATAAGATAAAGGTAAAAGGTACATCCCAGCATGAAGGATATTAATCACGATACCTAGTAGAAAGAAAAACCTTAACCAAAACATTCATTAGAAATTAAAGGACCTTACTGAATAATATATCATATTTTTCTTTTCTTTTTATTTTACTGGTTATATTAATTCTCTTTTTTACCCAAGATCTAGATGTGATAAAATGATAGGAAAACGGGATGCTGAGAATAAGCCTTATGAGACCAGCTAGAAGAATTTTAGTCAAGTTGTTCTCAGTATATATTCTCTCCTTCATGCTCTTATTACAGAATTCAATGCAATCACAGAGATTGATTCCAGTGGAAAGAAAAACCACAATCATTTGTGGAGAATACAACGATACTAAAGAAGCATGTTAACACTACAGCGACTGACATCAAGTAACTCAAGAGGTACAAATAATACTGAATTAGACATGAATAAGGCAGATATTTGGTAAGTGTAACCTTGTGAACCAAGAAATCACCAAATAGAACAAAGCCTCCTAGATACAAGAGTAACATACACCATCTTAGTAGTGGTACTAACAGCCACATCTTTTTGATACCAATGTGAGATTACAAGGTTCCTACCTTCCACTTTAACTTCCACACAACCATCCTTACTTTCTGGAATACCGGATGTTCTCTTAGCACCTCCGGTTAATGCATTGCTGCTGCCAGAAACTGGCCCTGTAGCCACATCTGATGTAATCAAAGCAGATCAGGTCAAAGCTCCCATAGTATTCTGTATGTCCATAACTTCTCATAGTACATATTTTCTATGATCGTAAACTCTAGTAGTCAAGCAATTCCAGAAAACTAACTAATTCCATGTCCTGATAGTAACATTTCAAGTATCTAATAGTTAGCATCACCCTAAGGGAAGGGAGGGGGTTATAGGGAGAGGGGAAGCCATTTTTACTATTGATGATTAAAAACAAATGTGTTCTGGTTTTATTATCTCCTTCCCATATAACCACTTTGCACCCCTCCCAGTTCTCTTTTTCTTTTTCCGTCTTTTTCTCCCTCCTCAAAATGGACAAGGATTTTCCCCTTGACCCTTACATTGCAAGGCTTGGTCAATACCTTGCTCAAGGCTAGTTTCAGATTCCACCCCCACTTTTCTTTTCAAACATCTCCTTATCTTCTACCACCACCATCGTTTTTAAATTTTTTTTTTTTTCTTTTGGTTCCTTACGGTCCATAACTTCTTCATGGTTAGCACTCTATACTCACTTCATACCTCTGAAGTTTTACAATGATAAGAACATGTAACTTATGGCATATAAACATACTCTAGATTTTACTGTGTATCTTTTCTGCATAATCAGTTGGTTATACAACGATATTTTACTTTGATAAGAATCAGTATCATTTTCAATAGTCATACATTCGCTTTGCATTTGAATTTTGAGCTAACAAGAAATTAGGGGTTATATTTACTGATATAACCCTTACCTGAGGTTAAGATACGTGAGGAGCTTTCTGCTTTCCCTTCTTTCTTTTGATCCTCCACCCTAGCCAAAAAGTCCAAAGGGTAAGAAACCGAAGATCAGAAAACTTCTCTAGAAACAGAAAGAAAAGGCCAAAAAATACTTCATCCTGGCTGAGAAAGGAGGCTCCTCTGTGACATTAGCTTCTCCCGGAGAAGAAAATCCTGAGACATTCAGCAGCAGTGAGCTTGAATTCTACATATCTAACATTAATTAGTATAATATGTATGTATGTGATGAGGCACCCACAATGGAAGAAAGGAATTGGGCTATCTTCATGTAAGATCACATATAACAATTCCAGAAAAATGTTTCTTAATCATTTTTAATAATTAAAAAAAATGGTTAATTCCAACAAACTACCCTTTAGTTTGAGGGTTTTGTCAATTGAGTACCACATCTTTTGCAATTGACAATCAAGTGAGAAAATAGACTTTCAGTGAAATTATTTGATTGGATAATTTGAAATGTCTAATTTACCCCTTCAAGAAAAATCAATTTTACACTCAATTTTTTTTTTAAAAAAGAACATTAAATTAGCCAACAACTCAATTTCCCAAAATGAAAAAGTAACAATTTTTCCCTCATCATCGTCTCCCTCATAGTCTCACCTCACAAACGCCAATCCCCATCATCCACCATCACCCACAGGCCACAGGCACTGAAAGTCTGAAACACATGATCAAACTCCAGCCACAACCACAAACCCACAACACTAACAGACACCACCAAATAAACACCCCAACCTGCCCGTTGCACAAACATCACCACAGCTTCACAACTATACACACTCCACAAATTCGTCTTTTTTCTCATCAATGGTAGAAATAGAAGAAGAAAAAATCAATTGCTTCATCTGTTCAAAGAAAGATGAAAAGACAGAAGGCGTAGGAAGCACAGAAGCAACCAGAAAAAGACCGATTGAAATCCTCCCACAACAAGATCCATATAAAACCCTCCACCACTGCTGCCACCTATTCCGCCACTGCGGTCGCTGCAGATCTCACTCAAAATCCAACCCACCAACTCTCCAATTTCTCCATAACACAACCATTGCCACAAAATAATAAAGATATTGAAACTAAGAAAACAAGGGGAAGAGAGAGAGAGAGAGAGAGAGAGAGAGAGAGAGAGAGAGAGAGAGAGAGAGGAGGAGGAGGAGGAGGAGGAGGAGGAGGTGGCGGGAAGGAGAGAAGGAGAAGCGGTGTGCTTGTGATGGGAAGGAGAAAAATAAGAGACAGGGGAGGGGGAAGACAATTGGGAAAGGAGAGGAAGAAAAAGAAAAGAAAAAGATAAAACGATAAAAATAGCGAAAGACTCTTTTACCTTCTAAACGTTGTAGATCAGTGATTTCCAGTTAATAATTTTGGCCGTCTTTCAAAATTGTCACTTGATTGTCAATTCGAGAGATGTGGTACTTAATTGACAATTTGTCAAACAAGAGGGTATTGTTTTGAAATTACCCTAAAAAAATTCAAGGTGCCTCCACTTTTTCCCTTAAACTTATGATTTATCAGATCAGCAGCCTAATCATTGAGCAAATGCAGTCTTTCTCTCCACACATGCACACAGTAATCACAAAATAAATCTGTGGCGACAGCCTAAAAGGAGAATACAAGTACAGAAAACTTATGCACAGCTCTTAAGAGTAGATGGAGACCGAATATTAACCATGGGTCAAAAGCAATTAGTACCAAAATGATAAAGAGTACAAAGGCAATCACTTTTTCTTAATACATATATATATATATATATTGAATTTCTATCCAAATAAACCCTAAGAATAAAAGAAACAGAGAGCTTTAGCTGCAAAAGATCAAACCTTACCTTTCGTAGCTTTCACTGTAACACATTTTAATTATCTCTATAGACTGCCCCATATCTAATGAACAAAGCTGTAGAACATGATGTCTAAAAGAAATCAGTAATGGCTAACCTTTCTTTGTCTCGCTATGATCTCTGGCCATAGCAAGAAGTTCCTCTCTGTTTTTCCCCTTAACATGAGACATGTCCTACAAGAATTTAACATGAAATATTACAAATTGTTAAAATCTATAAAACCAGATAAACATAGATTGTTCTAAGAAAAACGGTCACACCGGAAGCGGAAAGCACAGAGAGTTCATGTATATGGTGTTATAATGGTCGATACACTGTGATTTACTTTTTGTTCCAACATGTTCTGCAACTTCAGCCCAGTTTCCTAATCCATACATTTCAATCCCCTGCAGTGAACAAATAGGTTGACAAAACTATTACCCTTCAAAAGTTAAATGGAAAAGTACAGGAACATAGTAACGAATGGTTGCTGAATGAACAACAACTAAAAAAAGATGCAAAAGAGAAATATTTTGGGGGAAACTTTTCCAACTTCCACCTTTTTTCTCTGGAAAATGACACAATAATCAAAACAACTGCAAGGAAAGTTAGAGAAAAGTAAAATATCAAACTGGCAATCCAACCTAAAAGTACCTCCAAAAGCAATATCTCCTCATCAGCATTCCAGTCAGCACATATCAAGGGAAAGGACAGATTATCCTGAAAATATAAAGTGTCTAGAACTAATCATGAAATGCTTAAAATGCCATCAAGATTCAAAGCTTATGATGAACTATATTCACACAAACGGGAAAAAAATCACGTAAGAGAACAACATAAAAGAGTACAACCTAAATTTATAGTCATTCTGTTTCACTTGTATTTTCTAAGAACACGAACGTGAATATACTCATCAAGAGATACCAATATTCGCACTCCATCTATTGCTCATCCCCACCCCCCCACCCCCCACACACACACACACACAAATAAACATGACTACCATTGTGCAAATGAAAGCCAAGATTTATCATTATAATAAGTGAAAAGGAAATGTAATAGGAAGCACTGAAGCCAGTGTGCATCATCCATTTTTCAAGTTTTGAGTATGTGTAAAATAAAGAGAAAGTGCAAGAACTTGAAGTTCATTAGAGTTAACTGACCATGACCCTATACGGATGATTGCTCTTGTGAGGGTGGACCTCAGCTCCAACAGAAAAGCACTCCACGCAGAGGTCAAAATCTGAACACATTACACATTTGATTCGTATCTTCCCTGAAATGTCTTTGTTGCAATAATTACAGTGGTATAAGGCCTTCTTTCCATCAGTCACATCTTGACCTTCAGGTATGCAAAAAGCGAATGAGGAACTAAATTTAGAGAGAGACCTTTGAGCACTATGAAAAGAGCTTCGGTAAGATAAGTCTCAGGCCTTCTGAAATTGTATGCTGCCCAAAAGATTTAGGCATAGATTTTTAAAAGGAAAAGTTTCAGAGGTGACATTACTATGATCAATTTGAAAGACCCAAAAAATGTACACATAGATTTTAAGAAAGAATTATTTCGAAAGGGATATTGTTATAATCAAGTTGTGAGTCCCAAATATTATATGCATAGATTTTAAGAAATAATTATTTTCAAATGTGATATTACTATGATTAATTTGAGATCCTCACAAGCTGATTGTTTATTCTAAAACTATAATTTGCTACTTCTTCAATCCAAGCCTAGGTGGCAGAAGTACAAAAATGAATGTCACACACAAACATATATCCTTTAGCATCACATGCCCTACAAATGGTACTAAAAGGATCATCAACTATTTTCTTTGTCCAACAGTTTCAGAACAGTTCAGTGCAGTGGGCTAACTTTTTTCTTTTTTGGGAAACAAATAAAGCATCTGCTGATGGATATCAAAAGCAAGCAGAGTTTCATGCATTTTGGTCCAAATTCCACCGAAACCACTCCCTTTTGTGTTCTTTCAACCACGTAGTATCTGTTTGCATCCCGAAGGCTAAAGCGGCATGCCATTTCAAAGCAAGCAGGAAAAACAGAGCATAATGCTCTAAACCAAAATATGACCTCTGGTTTTTTACTTTCCGGATAACAATCTCAAAAACCACGGTATTGGACCATACCTGCAGTAACAGCTTCCAAAGTTTCGGCTGTTGAAGGTGTTCTTTTCCTCTTTGACCTACTGAAGATTAGAGGTAAAAACAAGTAAATTTCCAATAAGTAACTTAAGTCTCAATGTCAAATAAGAACTACAAAATCGAACTGCGAAACTTACTTAAAACGTTTAGATTGCTAAAAAGCAATACGTAAAAAATTTTAAAACACACACACAAACTTTCATTCGGAGTGTTATCCTAAGCAAACAATAATGCATAAACTGAATTGAATTATGGTGAAGGCTTAGTGACCGATATGCTCGAAGATAATCAAAATTAACCCAAGGAGATGATAGTAATTCTTTAAACAAGAGACAAAGAGATAAAGGCACAAAATCTATACCTTTGTCCAAAATCTTCTTCGGTGGGATGAGGAACATTTCTAGACCGACCCATCTAGCAAAGCTTGAGTGATGTTTCGGCGCAGAGGATCGAGTTTTTAGGGATGCTGTGGATCAGGTAGTGAAATTTGGAGAGCGTTTTTTAATTTTTTGTTGTGCTTCGTATCTTGTTTTCCCTCCGTTCCTCCCTAGAAAATCGATTGAGAGCATTCGGCTCCAACTGCAGGATTAATTTTTGTAGGGAAGTAATAGTTATGAATCTTTGCACATTCCATTAAAATAAATAAATAAATAATCTTTGCATAGCAACTGAACTATTTTTTTTCTTTTTTTCTTGAAGGATAATTTTCAATTTAATCCCTATGAAATATCAACTTTTCTTAATGTCGTCCCTCGATTTAAAAACTTCTATAAAGATTCCCTAAAAGTATGTGAAATGATTCAATCATGTCCTTCCGTTCATTTCTGAGCATTCTTAGACGGGAGAACACATTCTTGGGGTTAAATATAAATAAATAAAAAATGAGTGATGGCATGTCTACTCACTATCTTTCGAGAAAGTTGTGCCAGCGCAAGGGCAAGGGTCTATACATAGGAGAGAAGACACCTCACTAGCCATTTCTCTTTTCTCTTACAGAAGCAAAGTAAAGAGAAAATAGTCGAGATAGAGGGAGAGAGACTCATAAAATCTACCCTAAAACTCACAATTCTCTTTGTCGATCATTTGAGGGTTGAAGCCTATCAAAGATTGTGCAAAAGGGATGAAAGAAGAAGCTCTAAGGTGAAAAAATGATAAGTTGGTCCTATCGAGAAATCACCTTTCCAGTGGATCCCTAGATGGTCTCATATATAGTATAGTAAGTGTCTTCAACCTAGTTACTCTAGTTTTTTTTTTTTTTTTCGGGGAAGGGGAAAGTTTATTCTTTTATGATGTATTTTTGACGAGTTTAGAGAATCTTATTTCTTGTCATATGTTGTTTGTATAGTCCCTCATAATAAATCTTGTCCATACGTCTTTGGTGACATTATTAAATAGTGTGAATCTAAAATTTTTTCTTTTTTTTTAAAGAATTTAAATTTTTATACTTTATGAATAGTATGTTTTGGGTGGCCTAATACTATATTCGTTTGAACATGTTGATGCACCAAATTTCTCTATGAGTCTTACTGTTGCTTTTTTTTTCCCCTTGGTATCACAAATGTATGAAAACAAGTGTTGTCATTGAGAATTGTGATATAAAACTTGATTTAGTAACTCATTTTTGTACTGGGGCCATTGTATTAATTCTTATATAGTTTGCATTTACTTTAATTTTTCTCAGAATCAAGTAGCAATTGGTACACTATTCGAATGCATTACAATGGTAAATTTTTAAGGAAACAATTCAAGACTTATAGGGGAAGTGAGTCACTTTGATTGCTGCCAGGCATACATGATATCCCTAATTGAGTTAATTAAATGTAATGATTAAAGAGGTGTGGTGTAGTAGGTTTATGAATTACTGTGTTCTAGTACCTAAGGTTGGCTGGAAAATGTTGGAAAATGATCTTAATGCTGTGAACACAGAAAATTTTGTTAACAAGAATAAGCTAGTAGATATTTATGTGGATCACCTTGATAATAAGCTTATTTATCGCACTCAAACAAAGACAAGAAAGACTTTCCAAGTAGATGTTTTCATGTGCTGGATATTGAAAATTCGGAGAATGAAGGGGAAGGGGAAAGGGAATGTGATTTTGAAGATGAAAATGAAGGTCCCCTAGCTGATGTTAGTGATATGTTAACTTTAGATGTAATTGATTACTCATTAGTATATGGTTTTGAGAGTATTGGAGGTGAAGTTTCAACGTTTTTAGATGGTGGAGTGGGTGCATCTACTACTATAAAACATTGTTTCTGATTCTTTTAATCTTGCTAAAGTGATGAGATTACAAGGGAAGGTGATCACAATTTACTTGTAAATTGTGTGGATAGTGATGTAAATGGTAGAAGTGAAAGTAAGACTGATGATAGAGTTGAAAATAGGAGAAACAAAGCTATAATGCCTGGGTATGCTCAATGTATCTGCGGTCAATGAAAGAAGGGAGCTAGGTAAAGTTTGAAAAGAATAATGTTATTATAATTAGGGCCAAATGAAGGGGAGGATTGTGGCTTTCATCTTTTTGCTTCCAAAACAAAGATGTGTCCCACATTATGGATTAGGATCTTAAGCTCCATAACTGCAACAAAACATTCAAAGTCCTACTTGCTAAAAGAAAGTGGTTAATTGAAAAATATGCTTACATAATTAGGTCCAATAATCATAGCTACCTAGTAAAAGCATTAAAACAAGACATTAGGAAAGAACATGTGCTAGATGTTTCAAGATCTATGCTCTATAGACTTAGAAAGGATGATGCTTCTCAAGTTATTGGGTCTGAAAAAGAGCAATATAGGTTACTTTGGTCTTACTGTGAAGAAATAATGAAGAGACATCCAGGTAGCACTTGCATAATATACAAGATCTTTCGAGGATCATTCTTCAATTTTCCAAAGACTTTACATATATGTCATGATCCCATTGAAGAAGGGTTTTCAAGAGGGATGCAAACCTTTTATAGGTTTTGATGGTTACTTTCTTAAGGGTCAACATGGGACTTTGTTACCGGTAGTTGGGTATGATGCTAATAGACAGATTTATCCCTTTGCTTATGCTATTGTGGAGAAGGAGACTTATATATCTTGGAAATGGTTTATAGAGAATTTGATAGGTGGCTTAGATATACAAAATGATGGGGCTTGGACATTGATGAGCGATAAATAGAAATGATTACAAAGAGCCTTGAAGAACTCTTGCCAAATGCATAACAGAGGCAGTGTCTGTGTTACACTTTTAGGCTTAAGCACAAAGGATTTTCTTTGGAAAAGAAACCAAGAAATGTGATTTTCTTAAGGTTATGGAGAGAATGAAGAGTGTTGATGAGATATCCTATAAGTGGTGTTAGTCCAGAAATCCATCTCATTGGTCTCGAACCTTTTTCAAAACATATTGTAAGGTTGACCAAATATTGAACAACCTAAGTGAAAGCTTCAATGGGGTTGATCAAATAATAGAAGTTAAGGGTCTACCTATCCTAACAATGCTTGAAAGAATCAGAGAATATTTAATGGAAAGGGTTCAAAAGCAAAAACAAGTAATGCATAAGTATGTTGTAAATATCTGCCCTCCATACAAACCAAATTGAACCAGATAAAGGTGGAATCAGCACCTTACATACCAATATAAAATAGTGTCTAGAAATTTGAAGTGTCTTATGGTTCAGCAATACTAGAGTGGTGGACTTGGAATCTAGAACTTGTAGTTGCAAAGTATGGGACTTGTTTAGAATTTCATGTCGCCATATTGTTTTAGCTTGTGCTTACATTAGAGAACCTACAGAAGAACTTGTAGAAGATTAGTTCTCAAATGAAACATTCATGAAGACATACAAGCACCTCCACTAACCCAATTCATGACAAAGAGATGTGGCCAGAAACTCCTTGCTGTGAACTTTTGCCACTAGAGATTAAAAAACTTCCCGGTAAACCTAAAGTGTTGAGGAGGAAAGAACCAGCAAAAATACAACAAAATCTGGAGCAGCTAAAATGGATGAGGACAAAGAACAAGTGTGGGGGTTGTGGCCAAAGTGGTCACAATAAAGGGGTGCAAGAAAAGGAAGTAACCAGAATATAGTGGAGGACAGAACCTTAGTCAACAACATCATGAGGTTCAAAGTCGCATAGTCATTATCCAGTCCAGGTCCAATTTCTTAGCCCAAATTTTTTGCCTATGTTTTCTTTCATTTATGCAAGTTCATACCAACCAAGTCCAGCAAGGAATTCAAGCATCCACTCAAGGCACACCATTCTCTCAAAGGTTTTTAAATGCTCATTTTATCTATTTTCATGTTAAATTTTCCTGCAAGTATTTAACATGTTTTGCTGATCTGCAGCTTCCAAGAAATTTGCCTCCTGGTCTTAGGTAATCTCAAGCTTCCAAACAAGCATAGCTTGAAGTTGAAGTAAGTGGAGCCAGAGTGCAGCCAGCCAACCAACTTTACAAGGAATGGAAAGAAGTGCACAACCCTTGGAAACTTATTAGTTGTAGCTCTAAAAAAGGCAAATGAGTTGGCTAAACTTGTTGCATGGTGTATAGATCTGCATTGAACAACTGCTGTTATTTTACTTATAACTATGTCTTGGAAACTTTGTTAGGTTGGATAGTTGATGTAGTGTCATTGCTAAATATAATACTAATGCTTTATACCCATTCAACTAATATTCAGTAGTTGAACAAATTCATCTATCTATGAAGTTGGAATTTTATGGCTTGCAACTTTTACTATGAAGTCGGAATTTTAAGTGTTTTCATCTATATATGAATTTGAAATTTAACCGCTTGCAGATTATTGGTCTTTATACTTGTTTACAGGTTGTTTTCCTTTTTATTAGACATTGCTCTGTCTATGATAGTTGGAATCTTATGGCTGTGGATTATTGGAGTTTTATACTTTGTTTACATGTTATTTTCCCATTTAGCAGGCATTACCTTTTTTCTTTTCATAAGTTGTGTTAAAAAGGATTGAAAACACTTAAACGTAACTCAAACAAAATAACAACAACCTTCGTATAAGCATCATAAACTACAACAACAAATTTCCAGAATAAGGATATACAGACCGCTATTATAGGGTTGGATTAACAACTAAAGAGGCCAAAATAGAGCACTACTCCAGGGTTGGTTTGATAACCAAAGAGGCAAAAATAGCTCTCAATTCTAGTAAACCATATCAAGAAACCCAAAAAATAAAGATGAACCAAGTCAGCTGTAGCACCCTAAACACAAAATTTCCATATGAACATGAAGTAAGACAAGAACAAAACTATTAAGAGGTTCCTCTATCTTCTCTTAGCTTTCTCGATCTTCTGAAGGTTCGATGTTTCTACATCTATTACACGGCTGATCAATCCATACAAAGTACCCACATCCCCTCTACAGACAAGGACATAAATAATCATTTAATTAGTTCAAGCTCACAAAACAAAACCCAAAATATTAACTTGAATTTCGAAATTTACTCGTAAATTTTCACAAGACTTGAATCTCCTTACTAGATTGTTATCGGTCTAGGAAATCCTCAATTTCATGGGCATTTGACATTATCATTCTTCCATTGGAGAGATGGAGGGTTAGGGATGAACAGGAAGAAAGAAAGAGAAGAAGTATGAGAAAGCTGTAATGGTGGGATGACATGGGTTTATAGACAACCATGGATGCCGTCTTAGACTCCTCCCATTTTTTGTTTATTAACATTTGATCCAAAGAATAGGTTCTCCCGTCTAAGAATGCTAAGAAATGGGCTGAAGGATCCTATTGAATCATTATTCATATTTCCATGGATTCTTAAAGAATTTTTTAAATCGAAGATGGATATTGAGAAAAGTTGATATTTCAAGCACTTAAGATAATTAAGAGAAAAGAGGTGTTAGCAAGACACATACAATTGACTATGTTTTATAAAACCTATTATTGATCATTATTGTTTGATAAACAATTGATTTTAGGATTCTGCTCAGCGCCACAAGCCCATATCCTTATAAGATCAAGTTAATTCCATTCAGCACTGCAAAATACCATTAACCTAATTAAGTAATCCAACCAACAAGTTCGTGCTGAATTAATAACTAGATTGCATAAGAACGTAAGGCATCACCAATATCAAATTGCATACAACAGCAAGCTTCAATCATATGTTTTTTAAATCATACAACTCCTTATTAACTTAATCAAGCCAAAGCTTCAACCCTTTCAAACCAATAGTTGCTACTTGTAGGTAATCAATTATGAAATTAATAACCCCTAGCAATTTAATTATGTGATCTAATTAGGGCTATCAAGCTTAATTAATTCAACATAATCAATAAGAAAGATATCAGAAATTGTATAAATACTCACAATCAATGAAAAATATAATTAAATAACGTATCTTTAATATAAAAGATATCAAAATCCCATAAAAACATAAATCAATCAATGACCTAGCTAACTAGAAGAGTTTACTCTCGAAACATAGTAAAAACAAAGAAAGATTGAGATGGAAGAGAACACTCATGATTAAAAAGTAAAATCTTGAGATTCTCTTCGTTATTTTGCTATTTCTTGATGCCGAAAACCCTTAAGTTTGGTGCCCAAAACGTTCCAAGATGGTGTCTAATATTTTTCTTAAGTCTCCTTAAAATAGGCCTCCAAAAACCCTAATTTGCACCAAAAATTTACTTTCCCCGGACTTGGGCACCTTGTTGCACAGGGTTTGCAACACCCTGTGCATCGTGCAGGAAAAAATCATCTCACTAGTTTCGCATACCTTCTTTTACATGGTGTTCAACATCCTGTGCAAATCCCATAATTGAACGTCTTCACTTTTTTTTAGCTTTTAAATCACAAAATCCACTCATTTTGATTCCAAGTACCTAAAAACACCAAATAACATAAAATGAGTAGATTCCACACCAATATGACCCAAAAAGACATTAAAAAGACTAAGTATAAAGGTGTAAACATAACATTTTCACACTTAACATCACTCACCTTCACCAACTACCTACCTCAAGTCTAGTTTGGGAGTGTAGTTGAGAGAAAACAATGGATTTGGAAGGAAGAGAGTTGTATTTCATTAGCTTGGGAGTTTTAGGAAGGGAGAAAAGAAAAGAGATTATGGGCCATCATTAGGGGTGTAAACGGGTCCAGACCCTCTGGGTACTCCTAGACCCAGACTCATACCCTTATAGTCAGTGGCGGAACCAGCAAACAAAACTTGGAGGGGCTAAACTCTATTAAAAAATTTTCCAGAATTTCGTCTATAAAATAGATGCATTCCAAGTACAAAAACATTCAAACAATTCCAAATTTACAAATAAGATAACAAAAAAATAGGTAATCGCCCATTACCAATGAGGAGTAATCACCCATCACTCACAAGGAATGATTACCCATCACTCACGGGATAAACATTACAATTCTAAATTTACAAATAACATAGCAAAAAATAGGTAATCGCCCATTACCAATAAGGAGTGATCACCTATCACTCATAAGGAATGATTACCCATCACTCACAGGATAAATACCTCTATCAAAGCTGAGAATCTTGATCAGTCTTTAGATAACCGATGAGCATGATCAGAAGATGAAATCCAATATGAGCTGCAATTAATTTAGAACGATTAGAAGATTAATATAAAAATAAATAACATTCATACAAATACGTTTACAATGAAAAAGAAATCACTATCGAACTACAGCACCAGAGTGAGGACTATTTGGCAATCCTTCATGGTTTCTAAACTTTTCTTTAGCATGTTTTCAATTTTTAAAACCCACTTCCGTAAACATATCATCACCATATTTGTGCTTATGACCTTTAGCAAACAAATAACGACAGAAACAAAATGCTGAATATTTATGTACACTGTACTCTAACCAAGCAAAATCTTTAAACCAACTCTTTTGAAACGATCTCCTAATTTCACCAAAATCAATTTGTGGAAATTTATGATCACATGGTTGAGTTGGGCCTTTAGCCACATACCGTCTCCTTAATTCATCTCTAATTTCATAAGGATAACTATCAATGTGTTTACGCAATCCTAGATCACCAATAATCTCACAATCCGAAAACTCTACCCTACTCGAGACTTTTTAGACGATGATTCTTCAACCGGTTCCGATTTAGAACTCTTCTTCCACTTTTCAAAATATTTGTCCATATTAAAACCATATATAATAAATATTCAAACATTTTAAATTAAATTCAACACATTTCAACACATTAATCATTAATTAGAACTTAGAACATAAATTAAATGAGCAATCATATTTTTACACAAAAAAAATAAAAAACCCTAGAAGTCAAACAACTAAACCAATCCAATAGAAGAGAAGTTGGTGCAAAGGTGCTTACCTTTTTTTCTTCAATTGAAGAGAAGCAGAAAGGACTCAAGCAGGCAGAGAGCAGTCCAGTCCAGTGAGTCACCACTTGCACAGCAGCAGCACCAGTCAGCAGTAGAGCAGCAGATGCAGAGAGGGAGTCGCGGCCCGTAGAGCAAGCTATCAAATGAGAATAGCACAGCAGAAACAGTCAAACAGAGCAGCAGCATTCACCACCAGAGCCAGAGGTCCAGACTCCAAGATTGGAGGAGCAGCGAGCAGCCTCGTCCGCACAGCGTAGTCGTGGCACAGCAGGAAACGGCACAGCAAGCAACAGCAGCAGAGCAGTGGCGGAAGAAGCAGCAAACGCGTCGCGCCTGAAGAAAGATGAGCCTGCACAGTCGCCGCTGCCGAGAAGAGAAGCGGAAGGGAGAGCCGGAGGCCCGAAGGAAGGAAGAAGAGAGGGGGCAGAGAGGGCAATTCTGTCTGGTATGCGTGGTGTGCAGCGCCGCGAACGTCTGGTCTGTTTTTTTTTTTTTTAATATTTTTTTACCCTAAACCCAATCCAAAAGTTGGGGGTTCTGTTGAAAAAAAATAAAATTGGAGGGGCTAGAATGTAAATATATGAAAAATGATTTAAAAAAAAAAAAATTGCTCGGAGGGGCTCGAGCCTACCCGAGCCCCTTACTGCTTCCGCCACTACTTATAGTGAAACATGGATCCAGACCCAGACCCTCTGGGTATAAAATTTATGGACCCAGACCCGACCCTTCGGGGTCTAGGTAGGGTCAGGGTATACCCGTACCCGTATGATATTTTTCTATTTTTTCCTATTAAACAAAATATATAAATTATTTTTTTCAGAATATCTAACCTTAAAAAATCGTGCCTTTGTTATTCGCCTTTGGAATAAACAACCACTGGTATAAAATTTTGAATTAGAAAAACAAGTCCACAAGAAACACCGAATGGAGAAAACAGTAGTACTGATGTCTCGAAGAAGAAGAAATCTTGAAAAAAATTTATCTTCTCTAAACTATGAAGAAGATTTCTCTTCTCTTCTTTAAACTAAGAAAATGAACCACTCAATATCATAAATGTATAAATTATGTATTAATAAAAAATATATAAAAATAATATAATATATACAAATATATATTATTTTATTATAACGAGTATACGAGTCTGGGTATTATTGTACCCTACCTAGACCCATTTAATAGAATCTATATGGGTATGGGGCGGGGACGGGTCCGCGGGTATAAAATTTTAACCTTACTCGCTATAAATGGGTATAGACTCGTGCGAGTACGGGTAAGACCCACCCCGTTTACAACCCTAGTCATCATCCCGATCAACCAAATTGTTCCTCTCCATGACTGGAGAGAAAAGGACGGATGATGTCTTTCTTTAAAAAAAAATCTCAATTGCCTATTTTGCCGCCTAAAGTCATAACAAATTTTTTTTTTTCTGAATATAACAAATTACACCACCACTAAATTTTATGTTTTGTTATTTTATGTGAAAGTTATTTGTTCAAAAGACATATTTCCTTTCACTTCTCTCCAAACTCCCAAATAAGAAAACATCCTTATTATTTTCTTTTGGGAAAAATAGCCCCGGAGGTCCCTCAACTATTTATGTTTTTATTAATGATCCCTAAACTTTATTTCCTACCAACGTAATCCCTCGACAATTTATGATTTTCACCATCATCCGTCAACAACTTTCAGTTAGCATAAAGAGTCCTTTCTGTCAAATTTGTAATGTTTCCCGTTAAAAATTAACATAATCCTTGCACATGACCTTATTAGCAACGACAAATTTGGTATTTTACAAATTATCTTCTAAAATTTTTCGCTTTTTTCCTTATTTTTTTCTTAATTCCTTCTTCGTCTTCCTCCTCTCTCTCTCTCTCTCTCTCTCTCTCTCTCTCTCTCTCTCTCTCTCTCTCTGTGTGTGTGTGTGTGTGTGTGTGTGTGTTCAGCTGCCGCCTCTATCATGCCGATGGGCCCCCTCCCCCCCTCTCTCTCTTCCAAGATACTATAGATACAAAACCATTTTCAAATTGTTCCAAACCAGACCTAGGAATAGTATGAAAATGATGGTTAAAAATGCTAACTAATTATGATAAAGCCATAATTAGGGTGAAAAAAAAAACTCACTTATTGAGGAATTCCATTATATAAGCAAGAAACAAAAGCCCTTCTTAAGGATCTGTCAAACTCGTCTTCTTCACCTCTATCAAAACCATTAGACAAAAACTCACTATTGCTACTTGAACCACTAAAATTTCCATCTCCTTGACCACTAGAGGATATATTGAGATCGTTTCTCAATTCTCATACTAAATTAGGGTGTAGGGGAATAATTCTGAGAGAAAGAGGACAGCCATCAAGTTTTTCCTCAAAATCCAGCTCGATACAGCCCCTAAGCTTCACACCTTTCTCTAGTCCAATATCAAATTAAGTGCCCCTCTTTTGAAGCTCCCCGTGACAGGCAAAAATCCAACCCACTCCTACCACCCAAATCAAAAGTAAAAATTCCCTCTAAATCAAAGTTTCACTCTTTTCAAATCAAATTATTAATCACAGAGTACTTAGAGAAGGTAGAGGTAGAGGAACTGAGTAATGTTTACGTGAATTAGAAATCATATTTTTATCACAATCAAATCTTGAATCTTCAATTTGAATTTGCTGCGGAAATTTTTGTTGAACCATCAATATCATTAATTGAGATGGTCGAAAGTGTGAAACTTGTGAAAAATATTATTTCATCAAGAACGCATTACACGACTGAATTGCCTCATAATACAAATTGTACATTTTTTTTTTTTTAATGGGTAAAGGATTAATCTTGCATTTCACCTAAAGGATCCATAGGATCAAAAGAATTACAAAAAGTGTGTCCCCTATCACAAGTCACAAGATGAGGGCATTAATGGAGAAGAAATATAGCCTGCAAAAGTATTTGATTTTGCCCAAGATGCAAAATTATGAGAATGCTGGTTAGCTGCTCTATTCACATGGCAAATTTTCCAAAAAGGTCATCTAGCTATGATAATTTTGGCAATGCTGACCAAAGTACTTGCCCTCCATTCTTCTTTAAGGAAATTGCCATTTAATGCATTAATAACCCTAATGCATCCTCCTCTATAATAGCCTGATTAATACATTTTCCCTCCGCAATTTTCATAGAAATTAAAGGTGCAGATACTTAAGCAACAAATGCGTTCGAGCCATATCTCTTTCAACCCAAGCCCCTAAAATTTCTCTTTCGTTTCGGGTAAGGCAGACACTAATTCAATTCAATAGTCTTGAATTTTCCGTTTTGCTTCCTCCTAATACTCGCCTCCCTTCATTGCAGACAGTTGAATTTTTTCCAGCTACTGGTGCCACGATTGCACCAGTTCTTTGTCCAGAATTTTGTTTCTATGATGCCAGATGTTGTCTATTAAAACCATAGCAAAGTGTAAGAATTTCTACTTCTCCTGTAAATCAAGGGGAAAAGAATTGTCATGGTTTAGCAATTCAATGATCCATCTATTAATATTCTAGTTAGAGAATCAATTATAAATTTCTAAAAGGATTTGAACCATCAAGATTAACAAGAGGACAATTAAGAAATAATGATTTATTCATTCTACTTCCTGGTCACAGAGGCAACAATTCATATAATCTTCCTAGCCTCTCCTTTGTGGGAAAAGCATTCTGAATCAGCTTCCAGAGAAAGATTTTATGCCTGTTATGCAACATAGAGCCCCAAATCTTATTCACATCCCTCGGTCTTCAGATGAGGGATAAACCGATGTTTGTTTTTAGTCAAATATGCAGATTTAACTAAAAAAGTCCTTGATTTGGAGGGAGCCCAAACAATGGTATCTTTCTCCCCTTGTATCGGGAGTTTGATTTTGAGAATTTTCCTACATATTAGAGGTAGAAAGAGATTGTACACCAGGTTATTGTTCCAGGCATTTGTTTCCAGAAAGAAGAGCTCAGAGATACATGTGACCTAATCTTGAATATGGTATTCCTTTGGTTTCTTAAAACCCTCAATTCCAAGCACCTAAGGAAAAGTATCGATATTTAAATTTGATTCCTTCCGTCTTGGAACATAAGCCTTTCTTTATCAAATTCATGTTATCCACTATACTTGCCCATATCCATGAAGAATCAAGTGGGCATTTTTTTGAATGTCTAGAGCGCTAACGGCAATACCATAGCCATCTGCACTAGCTTTTATATATATATAGTATGTATATATATATAGTGACAAAAAACAGAGTTGGGAAGAGGGGGAACAAAAGAATTTCATTCTCCCATCCTATTTTGGGCACCATCAAAATACGCATACTCAACATATTTTTTGATGAATAGGGAGCGGCGGACCTCCTTGACATAAGCTACTTCAGTGTATATATATACACACACACACATATATGTATATATATATACATATATATATATATATGTGTATATGCATATATGTATATATATGTATATATGTATATATGTATACATATAGAGATATATACATATATACATCTTCTTTTTGCTAAACTCTCAAGGCTAGTTTGGGAATTTAAAAATCAAGAGACGAGAAAGAGTTTGGAGATAGGGGATTTAACTTTAGGGGGTTAATAAAACTAACGGGGGAATCTAAAAATTCAGCGCAAAAAAATTTATTTTTTCCCTTCACTTTCTCTCTTCTCTAATTTTTCTGTACAATTGTTTTTGAATTTTTCACTTTAATGTTCGTAAGGAGGTACGTATAATTGATTTTAAAAATATGCGCAAGAAAATATTTATTTAAAAGATAAAAAACACTCCAAATTGAAAAGAAAAACAAAATTGAAAATTTTTGCATGAGTTGGGCGAAAGTATTGCATGAATTTCGTTCAACTTGGAAAAACTTTTGTAAAATTTCGCCACTAACTTAGCGAAATTCATGTACCAATTTAGCCCAACTCAGTAAATTATACTCATGTGATTTTTTTTCTTTTTTTATGAATATACTCATGTGATAATTTCCATCAAGTAAATTAGATATATTGGACATTTTTTATACAATTTCCAAAGATTTAAATCATAAAATGAATTGGATCATTATATTTTTTTAATTTTTATCAGTAGAGATATATTATAAATACTTCACAAACGTATTATTTTACATAATTAAAGTCAACATTAATAATGAACAAACAATTCATTATCAACTAAACCATTAATTATCTATTTAAAATACTAACATCTAAATTTAAAGACAAATAATTAAATAATTTGTATTAATTTAAGTTTTAATAATATTAATAAATTAAAAATTAAATATAGTAAATTTTGACTACGTAAAATAAATTTCTATTATTAATTTAAGATTTAAGGTTTAGGGTCAGGATTTACAAACATTCAACATTATAGCACAAATATCATTAAATTCTAATAATATCTAACAATATCTAATTTCTTTTTAAGTAACTAAAATTTACTTTATTTGTTTTTTAAACAATTCATTAAAATATCCGATTTCTTTAACAAATAATTCATTATCAATTTAGGGTTAAGGTTTAGGTTTTAGGTTTACAAAGATTCAACGATATTTCACAAATATCATTAATTTCTAATAGTATCTAACAACGTCTTCCCTAAACCCTAAATTGATAATGAATTGTTTGTCGAAGAATTAGATATTGTTAATAAATTGTTTAAAAAATAACTAAAGTAAATTTTTATTATTTATAGAAATTATATATTGGTAGATATTATTATAAATTAGTGATATGTGTGCTATATCATTGGATCTTTATAAAACCTAACCCTAAACCTTAAACTGATAATGAATTGCTTGTTAAAGAGATTAGATATTGTTAATGAATCTTTTAAAAATAACAAAAGTAAATTTTTATTTCTTAAAGAAATTACATATTTTTATATTATTATAAACTAATGATATTTGTGCTATATCATTAAATCTTTATGAACCCTAAACCCTAAATTATACATTGATAATGAATTGTTTGTTAAAGAAATTAGATATTGGTAATGGATTGTTTGAAAAATAAATAAAGTAAATTTTTATTACTTAAAAGGAATTAGATAGTGTTAGATATTATTAGAAATTAATGATATTTGTGCTATATCGTTGAATGTTTATAAATCATAAACCCTAAACCTTAACCCTAAATTGATAGTGAAATTTTATTTTAAGTTATCAAAATTTACTATATTTACTTTTTTTAATTTATTAATATCATTAAAACTTAAATTAATAAAATTATTTAATTATATTTATTTAAGTTTAGGTAGTATTTTAAATAGATGAATAATCATTTAGTTGATAATGAATTGTTTGTTAATTATTAATGTTGACTTAATTATGTAAAATAATACGTTTATGAAGTATTTATAATATATCTCTACTAATAAAAATTAAGAAAATATAATGATCCAATTCATTTTATAATATAAATCTCTAAAGAAATTGTATGAAAAAATATCTAATATATCTAATTCATATTTGGAGTTTTGTTAAAAAGAACAGAAAAGAAGTCTTGGAAATCATGACATGAGTATATTCATAAAAAAAAAATTTTTAAAAAAACATCACATGAGTATAATCTATTGAGTTGGCAAATTGTTGCATGAATTTGCACAACTTGGTAAAATTCTGCAAAAGTAGGACAAAATTCATGCTATAATTTCACCTGACTCGTACATAAGCTCCCGAGTTTTTTTTTTTTTTTCGATATGGATTTTTTTTATCTCTAAATCAATGTTTTCTTGTGTATAATTTTCAAAATCACTCATATGTACCTCCTTAAGAACTTCAGAATGAAATTTTTTTTAAAAAAATGTAGAGAAAAATTAGAGAAGAGCGAGAAAATGTAGGGAAAAATGAATTTTTTTTAACTCTGAACTTTTAGATTCTCACGTTAGTTTTATTAACCCCTTTTAATGGAGGTAGAATTCAAAGTATGTTATGAATTAAATAATATTTGCAGATGTCCATAAGAGATAAGAATATTTGAGATAAAATCTATCTTCTAAAGAGATAGATATTCTGAAGATATAAATATGCTAAAGAGATAGATATTTTGTAGAGAAAGATATTATGATTAGATAAGTGTTAGAATTTTAATTCAATTTAGTTATGAAGAATATATATTTTCCCGATTCACCACAATCTCTTATATCCTCTGAGCTCTATAAATAAGACCCTTGGCCTTCAGTTGTAAACACATCTCAAAGAGAATAAAAGCTCTATACTTTTCTCTCTACTCTTCTCTGTCTTCTTTTCTTCTCCATATATTCTTCCAGTTATTCTATATATATATTTTTCTTTATCCTCTCTTCTTTATATTGTGCATTTATATCGATTATTCTATTATGCCGACAATGCTGCCAACAAGTTTCATAATACGTTTTCAGCACGAGACTCTACCATGAGTTCTTGCCTTCTCAAAGACGAAGAAATTTTGTGGCAGTACTGTCATGCTGGTGAAAGCCGAAGAGAGGTACTTCTTTTACTAATATCTTGATTATAAAACTTGATCTTTTGGCTCATGATATTTTTTTAGAAAAAAATTATAATATTTACTTGTAATTATTTATACAATTTCATCTAGATATATAATGGGTCTAGAAGACACCATTAAAGAAATATATTCAGATTTATGTATCTTAAAGATACAAATAATAGAACTGTAGCATCAAAGCCACCTGCATTATACAATTATAATCATCTATGCAACCAATAGAAGTTGGTTATTACACAAATACTGGTGGTGTTTGGGATACTTGTGGCTAAAAATTTTATATTTATCAGTAGTATACTTCTATCACATTTAGAATTTCTCTTCAATCAACTTCTACGGAGAAAATATTATTATAGTAGTGTGATAGAGAAAATATTCCCCTTATCATATCTCAAATATGCTCATACAGTAATAATATCGAGAAAGATATTTTAGATGTTTAAATTAGTCTCATACCTTCTTAAGACTAAATGGAAAGTCAATCATTGATGATACTGACTGACCAATTGATTTTATGTCATTCCCTGAATTGAATGCATTAAGCTTATAATTTATTTATGAAATAGATTTTGCTTATGATCACAATTATGATATAAAATTATTTATAGTTGTTACAATGATTTAAAAAACTCTCAATGTATAGATTTTCACCAGAAGTGAAATAGTGAGAAAGGGAAAGAGAATTATACGTTTCAACACTTCATAAAATCATTATTAATGCGATTCATTGAGTATCTTAAGTACGCCATTTGAATTATTATTAAGTATTGTCTAATAAGAAATATAAAGTGTTCTTTGCTTTCTAAAATTATGCTACTGATATTAATGATGCTATTACTAATGACATCAAAATAACATATACAAATAATGAAAAATTATTCAAAAATATCTAGATGATTTTTCTTGATATATTTTATGATTTTTAAAGTATCAAATTATTTTTCTTTCTATTCTTTGTTTAATGTTTAGCATTAATTTTTTATATAATATAATAGTGAGGTGAAATATCTCTGATTATGGTGCATGAGGACATGTTTCCAATCAGTTTTACAAATTATATTAAAAAAATACTTACCGATGGGATATCGACGGAATCCCTGTAGCAACCAAAATTTTCAAAAAACTAAAAATCGATAGAAAGATCTGTCGGTTCAACTTAGCAACGGCAGACAAGAGCCGTTGGAAGCACTGTCGTATCAGTTTTCGACAGAAAACAAGCATCAGCTGCTGACAAACCGTTAGAAAACTAAAGAACCATCGAAAATATCGTCGGGAACTACAATTACTGATGGAATACCGTCGATACTATTTGCTATGAAGTGAAGTGCCTGACAGACAATTTGTTGTCGGAATATCATCGATATAAACTGGTACAACGGTTGACCAACGGGGCTTACCATCTGTAAAAGGCTCTTTTTTTTATAGTGAATCTATTCATCCAATTATTTTTGGCAACAATATTTATTTTTTTCAGAAAAAATGATAGATCTTCCAATTAAAGAATATCTATAATTTTTATATTATAAAATAACATTCAAATTTTAGATCTATATATTTTGTCACAAATTTTTTTTTCTGGTAACACAGTACAAGATGTTTTAATTAAGTAGATTAGACTATTCAACTTTTGTTTGGCACAAATAGATGTTTATCAACATATTTTGTCTATATAATATTAAAAAAAACACCCATGAAATTCAGGGTTATGTCAATTAAATGTATGCATTATATATTTGACAAGTAAGTATCTAATATATTGATGAATTTCATACAAGGATTTTTTATGGATTATTAATGAGAATTGAAAGGAATTTAATTTTATTTAGTAATGCTTATCAGTAAATAGTGATAATATTTTGTACAAAAAGATAGTCATAATATTTAGATATGGTCTTTTAATAATGAGAAATTCTCAAAAAAAAAAAAGGACAGAAATTAGTTGTTTATGCTCAAAACGTATGTTCATTCTTTTAAAAAAAGGTTTTGATAGTTTAACCTATGTGACATTAAACTGTACTATCATGTTCACGCTTTTCTCAAGTGGAAATGTCAGAAAAGTGATTTGTACATTCAGTTTGATATATGGGTTCCAACAGGTTAGAACACATGAGCTCGATAGTTAACCAAATTGCATATATGTTAAATGGTCAAAATATCAAGGTCATAAAGTTTCCATGGTCATTAAAGGGTTTTGATTGTTTGTAACATTCTCAGGAATATAGATGTTATAAAAAATATTATAGATAATTCTGAGAGCGGAAAAAAATAAGTTTGGTGGTAGTTGTCTGGTGATATCGTAGATCTCATCATATATAGCAAATCTACATCACTGGCTAATGAAGTTTGGCTCTGATGACCTTTAGCTCATGGTTCAAAGTAGTGGTATAGTTATTAACTGTTCCATACCTATCTCGAGCGTTTTAGGTGATACACCATTTCTTTTTATTATAACGCATTTAAAAAATTATGAAAAAATAGAAAAAATGTAAGTATAATTATGATACAACCACTGAGATTAAGTATTTGGAAATCTGTTTCTCTCTCTCAAAGAAATGGGAGTTAAATTTCCCGCAAAGTGATTCACAGGAATTGAAGTTTTGAGGTGGGTAGAGGAAGATGAAATTACTTCTCAGCCTCTTGTTTGTTTTCTTGCTTCGTGCATTTGTAGAATCTACGTACCTCAGCACTGATCAAGTCATGTTCCAAAAAGCTTTCAAATTTGTAAATGAGGGTATTTGACTCGTACGTACTCGCAACCACATTATCGATTGCATCATCCAACTACAATCAAAATTATAAAAAAAAAATGATAAGAAAAAAAAAAGGCACAACAATACTAAATCAAAGCTTCAATATAAAGTAGTCTGTGCATCAGACAATAACCATGTGGCAATTGGCATCCAAATATATGAAATAAATCATTACCAAACAAAAAATTATATCTTACAGAGAAGCACACAACTAACCAAACATTAGCTTGGAGAATCAAAATAACATCACGGTATTAAAACAACATACCTAAAGTAGTGGCAGCAATAGAAGAAAGCACGGTAGTAGTGGGGTAGGTTAGAGTATTATGAATATTTATAGAGGAAGAACATGAACATTTAATTGGAAAGATAAGCCATAGAGATATTTATGTTATTTTTGAAAGTTGAATCTTTATCATAAATGATTCTGATAGTTTATAAGGAAGATGATTGAGTTAAACTTAAAGATATCTTTAACAGTCACATTCTGCAATACTTTGTATATAAGACGATGTCAGGTTGTCCCCATCCTAATTTAAAAATTTATTCTTATCCAATAGTGGCTTATCTATTTTTTTAAATTTCATATGGCAAACCTGTAAAAATGCTACTTATAGATAATTATGTCTTATATTCTTTTTTTTTTTTTTCCTACATGGGGAGAAAAACTGAGAAGGTGTCCATATAGCATGTCATTATGGTTTTGTTTTAATATATATACATATTATAAATTTAAATTAGAAAATAATTAAAATTTAAAGTATTATTATTCATTTTTCAGGAGTTAATCTTGTCAATAATGTATTCTTATCAGAATTTTAATTTGATTAATATTATTTTATAATAATTTTAATGTAGCGACTTTAAATGGAGGGATATAGTTAAAGTTTTTTATTATACGTTCTTAAAAAGTTAATCTTATTAGTTATAATTACTAATTGTCTCTTCTATTATTTTTTTTCATTTTTGCATGGGGAGAAAAAAGGAGAGGTGTCACGTGGCACTCATGGCTTTTTTTAAATATATATGTATATATATATATATATATATTACCCCTAAATAATAAGGAGAATGGATTTGTTCAAATAAAAATTAGATATGTTTCATTTATTATTATCTCTTAAATTATTGTATTCTTTTTGTTTTTTGTATGGGGTGAAAATTAGGATAAGACGTCCACTTGGCGCAAAGTGGCATGTCATATGAATTTGTTTTAATATATATATATATATATACATATATTGTTTGAGAAATGAATGTTTTTTTGGTAATTTTTTTTGAGTAGTTAAAAGATATATAAATTTATAAATTCATATTAACAGATATACAAATTTATATATGTAAATAAATTTACTATCCTGGTCATATTTTATCAAATCCTTTGTTAACTCATATCATGACATTTGAATTTGAAATTAATATTGGAGTTTTGTATTATTTAATAAAAACAATTCTCTCTAACCAATCAAAACTTTTTGATATATTTAAAGAGTTCAAAATCCTAGATACCTTCAAAATGAGATATGTTTCATTTATTATTATATTCATGAATTTTGTCAAATAAAAATCAGATATATTTCATTATTATCTAGTATTATTGTTTTTTTCATAGAGAAAAAAAAAAAAAAGAGAAGATGTGTCCACTTGGTGTTGATTAGATTTTAAGTGGCATGTCATTAACGCTTTGATTTTATGTATATATATAGATTATCTTATATATATATATATATATTTTTTTTCTTGTAAATATTTTAGATTTATTTTTTTAATATATTTAAATAATAATGTCGTTTTTTTGCCACAAATTAAATTTTTCAAAAATTAAATTGTTCGAATTAACAAGATTTTCAAATCATCAGTAATAAAGTTTTATTATCAAATTAAAAATCTTTAATTATTATCTATATCAAATTTATCTTTATCTCTTTTTTTAAATTAAAATTTTTAAATTTATTTTCGCAATTTTTTCTGAATTTCAGAAATTAAAATTTTTGGATTTATTTTTTTAATCTATTAAAAAAATTGTAATTTTTCTACTACAAATTAAAAGATTCTAATATATATATATATATTCTGAGTATGATTACTTATAAAAAAAAGATTTGTAGGGTTGCCTTCAGAAAATGGATTTTGACGAGAATTTGAGTTTTAATAAGACTTCCTAAATTAAATTAATCACATCTTTGATGCAATATATAATTAGAGAATATTCCCTCCATATACTTCATATATTTTTTATTAGTTTTCACATTTTACACATTACACATTCTTTAAAGAAATTCAAACGAAATTTTAGATATTTTTTCTTGTAAGTAATAAAATGTCCAAATTTTATTTATGACCCGCATTCTTTTATATCCATAATTATTTATCAATTATCTTGTATTATTTTAATTATCCCTAATAATATAGTTGTTTTCGGTTTTTGGATAAGATGCAAAACTATTTATATAAGTTTTAATGCTCTTAGAGACTTCTTATATTAAAAAAAATTTGTTGTAACAATGTTATATAATATTTTATTACGCAAAAGTACTAGATAAACATAAACCCTAATTGAAAAAAGTATTATGAAAGAAAATATTAAAAAAATATATTACAAGCATGGATCATTTGCTTTTAAATATTCACCAAAAGTCTCTGTATAAATGGATCCAACGATTTATTTTAAATGGATATATAATTTTATTTGTAAATAAAAAATATAAAAAAATTCAAATAGAATTTTATTAAATAACAAATATAATAAATATCTTAAGAAACACTGCCTACTTTGGGAGTCCTTCTCTAGGGTTTTTGCCTTCCAAACTTTTAAGGTTTTCTGCCCTGTCTATCTCGGCTATATCGCTGGGTTTGTGTTCTTCTTTTGATCATTACTAGATTGTTTAAGGTATTTCGGCTTGGAGAAAGAGATCATCTAACGGTTAAAGAAGGTGCAATTAACACAGGATGAAGAGGAGGGGACGTAATTGGAGGATGATAATGTGTGTCACGGTGTGGTAGATTGTGAACTTAGTTGCATGGCTCGTTTGATCACTCAAAAGGATTTTCCCATACGTGTTTTGGGTCAACTCATGCAAAAGTATTGGAAGGTTGACAAGTTAGGTGTGGCAAAAATCCATATGAATGTTTGTCAGATTTTTTTCTCCAGCGAGAGCGAGATGGACAAGTTCCTCAAAAAGGGTCCTTGGTCATTTGATAACAAGTTGTTGGCAACGAGACATTAGGTGCGTGCATTAGAGTTGGATAAGGAATTCAATAAGGTTCCATTCTGGATCCAAATTGGAGGATTGCCAGCAAAGTGTTATACGAAGGAAGTAGGGCGAAAGTTGGCTAGAAGGTTTAGTGAATGCTTGGATATACAAATTCGTGAGCGGACTGATGATGAAGGGGGATCATATTTTGATGTCCAAGGCAAGGATAACATAAAGAAGACTTTGAGACAGGGGATCAAGGTTCTTAGCCCCTATACATGGGGATACATGGGGTGCAGTCAGGTACGAATACTTTCTACATCTTTGTTTCTTTTGTGGGTGTATTGGGCACACTTTAAAGCATTGCTCTCTTGCACCAGAGGATTTAAGTGAGGAAGAGGGGGAAATTTTTGGATATGGGGAGTGGATGCAAACCAGCATTGAAAACTCTATTCTCATTGCATCTTTTTCTCCTCGAGTAGATATGAATTGGGAGGCTAGACAGGACGCTAGAGTTTTGTCACCCATCCCACCGAAACAAACTCCAATAGGGTGCATTACTTCAGAGGACCTGCACAAGAAAATCATCTGGCAATGGCGGTGGGTTTGGAGCAATTGGGTACGGGGACAGTGAGGGATGGTCAAGAGGAGAGACATTGTTAAGGATTGACATATAATTGAAATAGGATTTCTATTAATCCTAAACTATGTATAATTATGTTACCTAGTTGTAATTTAGTTAGGTTTCCTAATCATATTCTATTTAGGAGTTGTCACAAGGACAATCTATATATTGTACAATATTTTCATATTAATGAGACAGAAAACATAAGATTGTTTTCCCCACTGGAAACTTTCATGGTATCAGAGCTAATTGTCGGAAAACTCTCATAATGAGTAACGATAATATTGGAAACATCGACGACGACATGGTGGAAGAAAGCCATGTCCGCCGAATGAAGAAAGATTCTTACTATGTAGCATTTACTGACTGATCTGGACTGATTTTAACAACAGCCCAACTAAGAGAGACCGAGAAGGATAATAATTATGCAGAATGAGCAAAAGCCATGCGCATGGCCTTAAGATCGAAGAAGAAGTTGGGATTCATTGACGGAATAATCCCAATTCCTGAAGGAGATCCAGATAAAGAGGAAGAATGGTGGGAAATCAATAATCTTGTGAATCCTTGGATTCTCAACACTATCAAACCCTCTCTCCGATCCACCATATATCATTCCAAGAGAGTTGATGAATTATGGACAGATTTGAAGGAATGATTTTTAGTTGGCACCGGCCCGCGAATATACGAATTAAAAGCCGCATTGGCAAATTACAAACAAGGCAGTGATTCAGTACACGTATATTTTTCACGTCTGAAAAAGTTATGGGATGAACTAGAAACATACTCAACTCCCCTCCAGCACAGATACAGAACTGTTGACCTTTATCATAAGAGAAAGAGAAAATGAGAAAGTTTTCCAATTTTTAATGTGATTAAACAGTGCAATTTATGGCATTGTTCGTTCCCATATGATTCAACAAGAACCCATACCCAGGTTACAAATAGTTCTTGCTCAGATTTGCAAAGAAGAACAGCATAAAAATTCAGCACGAATAGGAGACTACTCTAGCGACGGCGCCGCTTTCGCCGCCGCCGCTGGAAAAGATCGTAGATTTTTTCCTTCAAAATTCTACTGTACCTATTGAAAACGGGCTGGACACGATGTCACCGGATGCTTCCAGCTTGTGGGATATCCAGAGTGGTGGCTACGAAACTCGCAACATCTTGCCGCCGGTCGCGGCCTCTCACCGGCGAACAACAATAAAGCTTGGCGCGGTGCCAGATCTGGGAGAGGAGAAAGGCAGCAACCGCAGCCGCCGAGAGCTCGCGCAAGGGACGGGAGGAGACCGCTGGAGACATGGGCAAACTCCGCTTCAGTCCGGCAAGGAAGATCGGCGGTGGACATGTTCAGAGATGACCTGCTCGTTGGGGAAGAAGATAGCCGCGGGCCGATCCACAGTGACGGGTCGAGCGGCAGGCAGAGTACAAGCAGTAGCGGGCCGGGCAGTAACGGGCCTGGCCCGGGGGGCCTTTCCAGCTTTGACAGTTGACCAGTGGTCAACACTGTTGACTGCATTAAAAAATTCAAATAACACGCAATTCGAAAAATTATCTGGTATGGAAAATTTATGAATTTTAGATTCAGGATGTTCTCACCATATGACTGGTAGGAAATTTTTTTTAACAAATATACATCCTATCTGTCCACACATCATTGGATTACCTTACGGTGCCAAGACTTTTGCTACACAAGAAGGAACGATCTCTTTAAATCCATGATTAACACTCCACCAAGTGTTGCTCATTCGTGAACTCACATGTAATTTAATTTCTTTGTCTCAATTTGGCACGAGATTTGAAGTGTTTTGTCACTCTTTCTGACAATTTTTGTGTTATACAGGACCGTATCTCGATGAGGCCGATTGGAGTAATGGGATCTTCTTCTACAAACCTATGGAATTGAAGGAATTATATGTTTTTTTTAGCACGGTTCTTGACTCAAGCACATTATGGCATATACGATTGGGACATCCTTCCGATTATGTAGTGACAAATTTTTTGGGTATTTCTAAAGACTCTTCAACTGGCATATCTCCTTGTACCATTTGTCTACATGCCAAACAAACTCGTGATTGTTTTCCTATTAGCATCAATAAAGCCTCTACCATTTTTGACTTAATTCATTGTGATCTGAGGGGCCCATATAAAACCACATCAACTATAAGTGCTTCATATTTTCTCACTATATTAGATGATTATTCTAGGGCAGTTTGGATATATCTCCTATCCGAGAAAAGTGAAGTTGCATCCACTCTTCAAGATTATCTTGCCATGATAAAAACACAATTTCACAAAACTGTGAAGATAATCCGTAGTGATAATGGGACAGAATTTGCACTTCTCAAATCCTATCTTGCCAAACACGGCATAATCCACCAAACTACTATTGCTGGCACACCACAACAAAATGAAAGGGTTGAATGCAAACATCGACATATTTTAAATGTAGCTCGGGCCATATGATTTCAAGCTAATTTGCCTATAAAATTTTGGGGAGAATGCGTTTTGACGGTAGGGTATCTCATAAATCGAACTCCATCAAATTTGTTACAGGGTAAGACTCCTTATGAGTTGTTATACAGGAAGAAACCATCATACTCTCACATTAAAAGCTTTGGGTGCTTAGCTTATGTTCATGACCATGATATACCCAAAGATAAATTTCGTACCCGCAGCAAACCGTGCGTTTTTCTTGGCTACCCTCTTCATAAGAAAGGATGGAGATTTTATAACTTACAAACAGAAAAATTCCTTGTGTCCCAAGATGTGATTTTTGATGAAACAAAATTTCCATTCCAAGAAACATCAACCACTTCCATATTTCCTATAGACTTCGGCCAATTTTACAATTTTGGAGAACAAGTTTTGGGTTCAAAACAACATATTATGCAAGATAGAGGGAGCTTAGCAAATAAACCCAACCCAGAAACACCAACCCAAAGCCCACATCCGCGCAGCCCAAATCCCATACCACCAGCCCCTTCCCACAGCCGCACATCTGAGCAGCCCACTTCCAATAGGCCCAGATTCCATAAATCCATCCCAGAGCCCACCCACCTCTAACAGCCCTCTCCCACAGCCCACCAGAATACCCTTCCTGCAGCCCACACACACGCAGCCCATTCCAACCCTGGCCCATATCTCACTCCTTCCCACAGCCCAGTCCCGCACAGCCTACCTTCACCTTTTAAAGCTGGCCTGCACCCTCCTCCACGCGGCCCACTGTCAGACCCCTCTCCTCCAGCAGCCTAACGTCGCAGCAGCAGCCCACGGCAAACATTTTCAGCAGCCCCCATTCAGCCCTCTTGTGGCACAACACAAACAGATACAAATTCTGGCCAAATTCAAGAAAATCTTTCTGAACAATTACCACAAGAAATTCTGCCAACTACTTCACCTAGACGAAGCACTCGAATTAAAAATATTCCACCTCGGCTCCAAGATTATGATTGCAACGCCATATGGAAGTCTTCTATATCCCATTCCTCCTCTGCTCTCTCACCCTCTTCGGATCTCTCAAGTACGTCCCTTTATCCAATAACACAATCTGTGGACTATAGCAAATTTTCTAATTCACACAGGCATTTTTTAGCATCTGTAGCCACAGAATCCGAGCCCACCACCTATTCTGAAGCAGTTTCTAATCCTCTCTGGCGCACAGCTATGCGCCAAGAGATTGATGCACTTGAACAAAATAGTATGTGGTCTTTAACATCTTTGCCTCCTGGAAAACGTGCTCTGGGGAGTAAATGAGTCTTCCGTATTAAGCACAAAGCAGATGACACCATCAAGATATAAAGCCCGCTTGGTAATTTTGGGAAATACACAAATGGCAGGTATTGACTTCACAGACACCTTTGCTCCAGTTGCTAAAATGGTCACCGATCGCACTCTACTTTCCATTGCAACCGCTCGCAACTGGCCTATTCATCAAATGGATGTCCACAACGCGTTTCTTTCATGGAGATTTACAGGAAGAAGTCTATATGCGACCACCCCCCGGTTTTCGCACTTCCTTCCGAGGACAAGTCTACCGTTTGAAGAAATCTCTATACGGTCTTCGCCAAGCCCTTTGGTGTTGGTTTTCAAAACCCACTACTGCTCTTCGTAGGTATGGTTTTTATCAATCTTATGCCGATTACTCTCTCTTCACATACTCTCGAGAGAATATTTATCTTTGTGTTCTTATTTATGTAAATGATTTACTCATTACTGGAAATTCCATAACCATACTTGAGAAATTCAAAGCTTCATTACATCAGTGCTTTCACATGAAGGACTTGGGACCTCTCAAATATTTTTTGGGCATAGAAATTGCAAGAAACCCCACGGGTTTATTTTTATGCCAACGAAAGTACACATTGGAAATTCTCTCTGAAATGGGTTTATTAGGCGCTAAACCAGCATCTACTCCTGTGGAACCTAATCATCAGCTAGCAAAAGCATCTGCATCTTTGTTCGATAACCCAGATCACTACCGCAGACTCATAGGCAAGCTAATATATCTCACCCTCACTCGACCTGAACTCGCATATGCTGTACATACACTTGCTTAATTTATGCATGCTCCTCGTCGTGCTCATTAGGATGCTGCTATCCGAGTTGTTAGATATCTGAAAGGGAGTCCCAGTCGTGGAATACTTATTAAATCTGACTCTTTCCTTTTCTTAACTGCATTTTGTGACTCAGATTGGGCTACCTGCCCAATCACTCGCCGATCTCTAACTGGCTATTTTATCTCCCTTGGTGGGTCTCATATTTCCTGGAAAACAAAGAAATAACATACTGTTTCTCGTTCATCTGCCGAAGCTGAATATCGTTCTATGACAATGACTTTGTGTGAACTAAAATGGTTATCTATTCTATTCCGTGATCTTCATGTTCCTATCACTCGCCCAATTCCATTATATTGTGATAATCAGGTTGCTCTTCATATCGCCAAAAATCCTATTTTCCATGAACGCACTAAACACATTGAAATAGATTGTCATTTTGTTCGTGATGCTTTCCAGGACGGTTTTATTTTTCCTACATATATTCGCAGTGAAGAACAGCCAACAGATATTCTCACTAAAGCTCTTCATCCGACACATTTTCATCGGTTGGCTTCCAAGTTGGGCATTTCCGACCTTCATGCTCCAACTTGAAGGAGAGTGTTAAGGATTGACATATAATTGAATTAGGATTACTATTAATCCTAAACTATATATAATTATGTTACCTAGTTGTAATTTAGTTAGGTTTCCTAATCATATTCTATTTAGGAGTTGTCACAAGGACAATCTATATATTGTACAATATTTTCGTATTAATGAGACAGAAAACATAAGATTGTTTTCCCCACTAGAAACTTTCAGACATACTTAGGAAGGTGGACACAGTGAGGTTGAGTGGGGGAAGTGAGGGCAAGAGGAAAAATCTCAAAAGATACAAAACAAGTAAGGGGTTGCTCTTCTATGCAATCCTACAGGGGGAAGAAGAGGGCTTTTGAGGGTGTTGAAGAGGATGGGGGTTGCTGGTAGCAGTGAAAAGGGTTAAGCAAGGTCTAGCTTTAAGATTTTTTTAACATAAACCAGCAGTGGAAGGTGTTTCACACCCCCGCTGACATCAATGAGTCACCTCTTTTGGAACTGTCGAGGACTTGGGAACCCTCAGGCAGTTCAAGCCCTACGGAAGCTCGCTAGTTAGAAAGATCCCAAATTGGTGTTCCTTTGTGAGACAAAGATATCAAGTGCACGAGCAGTGAGATTGGGGTACAGCATGGGATATGTAGGAGGGGTAGGGGTGGATAATCTGGAGAATAGTGGGGGGCTTTCTTTGTGGTGGAAAGATAAGATAGATGTGGTATTACAAAGCCTTTCAAAAGGGCATATTGATGCGTTAGTAAGAGATGAGGAAGGGCATGCCAGATGGTTGTTTATAGGGTTCTATGGGCATCTAGAAACAGACGCTCTAGAGGAGTCATGGCAACTTATGAGGTGGTTGGGGCATGGACGATTGCTTCTATGGATATATGCTGGTATTTCAATGAGATATTATTGGCAGCAAAAAAAGTGGCAAAGCTGAGCGAAATCCAAACCAAATCCAGAGGTGTTGGGAAGCTACATTGGATGCAAACTTGAATTACTTGGGATGCAGTGGAGGGAAGTACACATGGTATAATGGACGATATGGTGAAGATGCAGCGTGGGCAAGACCTGTGTTTTGGAAATATTGCATGGGAATATTCCTTCCCTTTGACATAGATAGAACATGTGTTTTCCTCATATTTTGGCCATGTTCTGATCTTCTTACACATGAGTAAACCTACTGCTGCACCGAGGAAAAGAAGAAAAAGTCGCCCTTTCCGCTTTGAGTTATATTGGCTCCAAAAGGGAGAGTGTGGAGAGAGGGTCCAAACGGTATAGCAGTAGGTAGAAGGGCATTCCCAAGAGGATATAAAGAAGGGGTTGAGAATAATTACAGGCGATTTGAAAAGCTGGGATAAGAGGAAGTTTGGCCACATAGTTGATACGATTAAAGCTCTTGAGAGAGAAGTTGGAAAGCTAATCGGGAGAGGAGAAGGAAATGAGTAGCTGCGACATGCAAGAACTACTTTGGAAAGTCTCTTGGCCAAGGAGGATAAATTTTGGCACATCTGGTCGCAAACAAATTGGCTCAAACACGGTGATAAAAACACTAAGTACTTCCATCACCATGCAAGCTAATGAAAATAGAAAAATAGTATTGAACAGATCATAGATGAACAAAGGGTGTTGTTTTTGGATGAGGAAAAAATTGAGGAGATCTTTGTGGGTTTTTATCAAAACCTTTTCACCTCGAATGGTCCTGTACAGGATTATGAGCATTTGATGAAGGGTGTTACTTTTTCTAGTGCTACGGTAGAAATGATTAGCGAATTAACCAAAACCTTTATGGAGAGAGAGGTGTGGAGGCTGTTAAATCCATGCATCCTCCAAAAGCTCCCAGCCCAGATAGTTTCCATGTGGCTTTTTTCAAGATGTTTTGGAATATTGTAGGTATTGACATCACCAAATTGGTCTTGGCTTTTTTTAATGCAGTTGAGGAGATAAATAAGATTTTCATTGTGCTAATATCAAAGGTGAAAAATGCAGCGAATTGTAGATTTTTTACCCATCAGCTTATGTAAATGTGATCTATAAACTCATTGCTAAAGTGCTCGCGAATCGTTTGAAGAGAGTACTACCCTATTGTATAGTTGAAGCACAAATTGGTTTTGTACCTGGACGTCTTATAATGGATAATGCTATCATCGCCTTTGAGGGTTTTCAGTGGTTACAGCAAAGCAGAAATAGGAGGGAAAAACTCATGGCTATTAAACTTGATATGAACAAGGCGTATGATAGTGTTGAGTGGGATTTTTTGAAGTGGATGATGGAGGTACTAAAGTTTCCACCTTATTTCATTTCCCTTATCATGCAATGTATTATCTCTATTTCGTTTCAGGTCTTGATAAATGGTGAGGCAGAGTTTTAAACCGGAACGAGGACTACAATAGGGTGATTCGCTACTCCATTTCTATTTCCAATTTGTGCCGAGGGCTTATCTAGCTTACTTCAACAAGGGATGCTTGAGAAACAGTTGCGTGGGCTGAAAAATATCTTTGCCAGAGATTTCCCACCTTTTCTTTGTTGATGATAGCTTGATGTTCTCACATGTGATAGGGGAGATGGCCTGTGAGCTTAAAATGATCTTGAAGAGGTATGAAGAGGTCTCCAGGACAAAGGATAAATTATGAAGAATCTTCAATTTTATTTAAGAAATGCATGATAGAGGAAGAGACTAAAACTGCGGCTGATCTAATGGGAATGAGAATTTGCGATGGGGAAGGAAAGTATCTTGGCCTTTCCTACCTTGTAGGAAGGTCAAAGAAACAAATCTTTCAATTTATGAAAGAGCGTGGAGGAAGGTGCAAGGATGGAAGGAGAAGCTCTTATCATATGCCGGAAAGGATTCTTGTTAACTCAGTATTACATGCTATCCCTACATATGTCATACAATGTTTCTTAATTCCAAAAGGTATATGTGATGAGATTGAAGCAATGATTCGTAGATTTTGGTGGGGAAAGGGTGGGGATGCCCGAGGAGTGTGCTGGAAAGATTGGCACAGCATGTGCAAAACAAAAGAGGAGGTATGGGTTTTAGAAAATTGGAAGCTTTCAATTTTATATTTCTTTTTAAGAAAGCGCAAATTCTTAAGAACCCAAATTCTTTGGCTTCCAAGGTTTTGAAAAGTAAATATTTTGCTCGTTCAAAATTCTTGGAGGCAGGATCCCTTAAACTTCATCTTATATTTGGAGGAGTATAGTTGAGGCGAGAGCATTACTAAAAGCAAAGGTTGAGATGGCGTGTTGGTGATGGGGAGAAAATCAAAGTGTGGAATGATCCATGGCTTGCATTTCCGTATGAATTCAAGGTGGTGACCAAGAATCCTTTTTTGGCTCACCCAATGAAGGTTTGTGATCTTATTGATCCTAATACTCTTTCATGGAAAAATAATGTTCTTGATGCGTTATTTATCCCACGGGATAAGTAGGAGATCTTAAAGCCTCCCATTTGCCCTATTGCTGAACCAGACACCCTCATTTGGCACTATTCTGCATCAGGAGAGTTTAATGTGAAATTTGCTTATCACATGGAGTTTGCATTCATGGCTTGGGAAGTGTATGGGACGAGAATGAGGTCTCTTCCACGAATGGTGCAGGGAGTTTTGGAAGAAGATTTGGGGCCTCAAGATACCCCCAAAGTCAGACACACAATTTGGAGAATGTGCCATGATATATTACCGACAAAAGACAATCTAAAGCGGCAGGGAATCCTTGTAAGCCCTGAGTGTGTGTGTGGTGTAGAGAGGAGGGTGAATCTTCTTTTCACATGCTATTTTTGTGTAAGAGAGCAAATGAAGTATGGAAGGAGTGGGGGAGATGAGTGAAATGGACAGTAGATTCTTCTAGTCGTTGCAAGGAGGCATTTGGAATCCTTTATGGAGCTAGTGCAGATGAAAGTCATCTTGAGGAGGTGTCTATGGTGGCTTGGAACTTATGGAATGCCAGAAACCATGTTGTGTGTTGAGGAAAAGTGAATGGGAGCAAGGGAGATTATTCAAGGTGCTATGAATTTCTTACATATCTTCTCACAGCATCAACATGATTATCAGGTTGGACAATAGCAAAAGGGTGTTGTAGTTTTGGGGTGGCAGCCACCGAGTAATGGCTTATGTAAAATCAATGTTGATGGGGCTTACAATGGAGTCGTAGCAGGAATTGGAGTGATCATAAGAAATCATCTTGGTAATGTTCTTGCTTCTATGGCAGCTCACTTATCGGGCATTGTCAATGCAACAGTGCGGAGGCAATGGCAATGTGGAAAGCTTTCGAGCTAGCAAGGGACATTGAATTATCTCATTTTGTGCTTGAGTCTGATTTTCAAGTCTTGTTGCAGCAAATTAAGTCTGGTTCTGGTAGTTTTTCTCCCATTGGGCGTATTATTGAGTCTCTCGATCAACTGATTAGTAGTTTTCCTTTGCTGTCTATATAGCATGTGAATACAAAATTTAATGTTCCTACTCATTTGTTGGCAAAACATGCATGTAAAACTTGAGGGCTCCTCCATTTGGATGGAAGAGGCTCCTGATTTTATAGTATCAGCCTTTTGGCTGATTATGTTTCGTAGTAATCAAACTTCCGTTTTTCTCCCAAAAAAAAAAGTTTAGTAAATATTTTCATAATAAAATATTTAGAGGGATTTATTTTTTAAATTTTTTCTTTGAAATAGTATTTATAAACGAAGATCTTTTGAGAAATTGGCCAATAACAATTTATCTCAACTTAATTTGGGTGTCTTTTAAAAATAATTTTAGTCCTCTTTTAAAAAAATAATTTTAGTCTATAAATTTTTCTTCAACAATAATTGTTCTCACCACTCCTCATTAGAAGAATCTGTCAAATCCTAAACATTTTATTTATTTGTGGTAAGGTCGTTAACTCATTTTTATTGGTTAAGAGTACTTCTTACAGGTCATGATTTGTAAGTTTGAAGCACATCTCTTCCCCAATGTATCAAAGAAAGAAAAAAATATTTTATTTATGTATATATAGATCAAATGTATATTCGTCAATACTTTATGAAAAATAATTTAATAATTCCAAGAAAAATAAATAAATATAATTTAAAAAATTATACTAAATTAATACAAATTATATAGTTTTATCAATCTTTTGCCAATTTTACAATTCTTTTTTTCCTAATAAAAAGTGTAGTAGTAGTAGTCTTCTAGTAATAATTCCTTTTTAAAAAGTATTTCTAAAAGCGTCCAACGGTGCATTCTATGAGGTTAATAAAACTAACGGGATAGTTTATAAGTTCAGTGCGAAAAGATTTATTTTTTTCTTCCACTTTTTCTCTACAATTTTTTTTTTTTTTGAATTTTTCCCTTTTAAGTTCGTAAGGAAGTATAGATAAGTGATTTTGAAACTTATACACAGTAAAATATTGATTTAGAGATAAAAAATACGTATATTAAAAAAAATAAAAAAAGCATGATTTTCGCTCACTTGAGCGAAACTTTTTAATGAATTTCTTCCCGGTGGGCGAAACTCACCAAAAAGTTTTGCTAAGTGAGCAAAAATCATGCTTTTTTAAATTTTTTATTGCTATTAGTGCTACATCATTAAACCCTAAGCCCTCATGTGACAACTATATAGTGACAAGCATGAAAGCATGAAAATTCTAGTGTTAAGCATGAAATTATATTTACCACTTTTGAAGAAATCTTCACTTACCAGATTCTTTAATAGGAGAAAAAGTTGGGTAAGAATTTAGAATTGATTGATCTTGAGTTTACAATATCATCAACTATCCGAAGTGATGTTGTAAAAGTGCAAAGATTGTCTATCTTTTTTCAAGTTCTCATAAGACTATTTTTTTTGGATGATTTCTAAGTTGAGGTAAGTCTTCCATATCACAAACCTCTATTTTAATTATGAATTTTATCATTTTGAGTTTGTGACTTTTCGTGTTTCAGAAGAAATTATTTATCGAATATGAATACTTGGTATTAAAATCTATTTGGATATATATATATATATGATGGTTCCTGGAGACACTATAAGACAAGAAAGTTATAAAGCATAACATCTATTTGATTTTGGTGATATATTTTGAGAGATAATATATACAATCACCAGAAGATGATTGTTATACATACACCATTTATAATGAGTTATACTCTTCGTTACAAAACATATTCAATATAAATAATTTTGTGACTTTTGGAATTCCTCATCAATCAAAGTTGTATAAAAAAATATATTATTGATGATGTAATAGAAGAAAATTATTTGTTCCTCATTCCTCAAATATGCTCTAGAAGTAGCTATATCGAGGGAAATATTTTTAAAATTATTTTGAATTTGTCTTATATTTGTTTGAGATTGAATGAGAAAATGAGTAGTTGATGTGATATTTAACAAATATTCTATATTATTCCCTAAAGTGAATGAGATTAGATTTTATAATTTCATTTTTAAAGTGATTCACTTGTGGATGTGGTTATGATAAAAATATTCTCCACAATTATATTGGTGAAATAATTCATCAAATTCTAAAAATATATATTTTTATCAGAGGTGAAAAGTTTGAAAAAGAAATTGAAAACTTATAATTACTAATTTATCAAATTCTCAGAGTATATATTTTCATCTGAAGTGAAAAAATTATGAGAAAGAAAATAAGTATTGCGATTTAATATTATGGTGGTATTATTGATGTAATATGAATATGTATTTATCATGTACTTGTAGTACATTTGACATCCTGTTTTGCTAATTAAGTAGCATCGACAATGAAAGAGCAAAAAGTATTATTTTACTTCTCCTAAAATTATGATATTGATGGTAATGATATCAATATTAATGATTCACTTTAATATGGTACATACAGATGTATCAAACTTTTTTGAATCTTTACAAGAGAACTTTTGACATTTTAATTGTTGATCAACTTTGTCAAAGTAATTGAGTTATTATTATTGCACTTTGTAATCAAGTTGCAAAATTTTAAAATCTCAAGTTTACATACAATATAATTTAAATTCCCGTATTATTTTCCATTAGTTCTATTCCTATTTATGAATAAAAATATGGTATGTGCAATATCTATATTACTCACTTGAATATATTTGAATATAACTATCAAAGTAGAAATAGTAGTCTGGTTTTAGAAGAACTAGTTAATTGTAACTCTGGAAGAGTTTGAAGTATGTGGTGTAAAATATCAATCATATCCACTAAAGCATCTAGAAAGTTTTTTTTTTAATTTTTTATTTAATGATATTCTTCATAATGAAAATGATCTTGTGATAGTGGATGACATGAATTTATATTGTTAACTTTGCTCTAATTGAACAAATTGTATTATAGAAACTATTTTTTCCCTTCTATAACTCATCAAGAATTTATGTATTTGAGATATATATTAAGTAATCTGATGCTTACTGATATAAATATTAGTTTACTTGTTCAAATAATTTATAGGTTGGCATGACTAGTTGGACCATCCCGAATCACTAATTAAAATACGAAAACTTATTTAGAATTCTTAGAAAAGTTATGGGATCAGAAGTTTCCTAATTCAATAAATTTCATAAACTACTTGTTTTCAAGGCAATATAATTATATGAATGTCACTAGTATTACTTGGAGTTGAATGTGTTAGGGATAAATATTAAGAAATATATTAGTCAATACATTGACAACATTATCATGTATATATTGTTAACATGGAACCTTTTGGTGTGTATCTTTGATTTTAAGCTCATATTCAGTACTCTTCTACCAACACAATTTGTCCCAACAATACTAGTAATAAATATATGAACATCCTGAAGAATATGATCATACACCAAATGGTTTTGAAGAACAATAGATACCTTGAAATAATTGAAGTAAATTCTTAACTACACTTGTTCGTATTTTGCCAACAAATTATATGCGTTCTCCTCTTTATAATTGGTTTGTGGTCAATAACCAAATATTTTTCGTCTATAAATTAAATATATATATATATACATATTTCCTTTTCCACCACAAAAGCAATGAGATGGGGCTTCAAGAGAGGTTATAAAAAAAATGTTAGGAGCAAATCTTAAGAGGAAGATTTGCATTTTGATGATTTTGAATATGTTTCCCAATATAAGGAGGAGATGATATATATGAAGGTGATAGAGTCGATTTTTAATATAAATAAACACCTTAAGTTTTAATTATTAGTCTTTGAAAATATTTTATTTATTTATTAGTCATAATTATTATATTTAATTTATTTTATTTATTTTTGTGCAGATTTCTTAAAAAAAAGAATGGAAAATAAAGATTCCATATTAAATTTGATAAAGGGAAGCTGCAGTATTTGAATCCTTTAAGAATTGAATCCTTTAAGGATTAGGATTTTGCTTCTCTTTTGTCTATATATAGAAGAAATACAGCTGCAGGAAAAAAGAAGAGCCATAGCAGCTGCTGCAGAAAATTCCAGCACAGCAGCAGAAGAAATTCCAGCAGAAAAATTCCAGTAGCAGAAAAGTTCAGCAACAGCATAAAAATACAGCAGCATAAAAAATACAGCAGCAGAAGAAGCAGAAATCCAGCAGCAGAAAAATTCCAGCAATAGCAGAATTTTCTAGCAAGCTTCTAATTAAAAAAAAAAGCCATGATCTACTCCAAGAAATTGGTTCCTTCTTTCCCTTTAGCCATGAACTAAATTTATTTTTAGAATCTTGATGAAACCCTAGCCATATGACTTTGGTTTATTTTATTTTTGGGAGATTTATTCTATTATTTATGTGATTGCATATCTTGGGATGTTATTGGTTTCATGCAATTAATTCTTTGTGATTGTTCTTGTAGAATAATTATTTGGGTTAATTGATATTTTATCCATGCTTAATTCTTGTAGTCTTGAGTATGAGAGATATGTAATTTTTGCAAGTATATTGTGGGTTTTAGAATTGAATAGTTCATGCTAATTTTAGATGATTTATGTCATAGGAATGAATAAGTCATGCTAATGGTTAGATGGATTATGTCATGCATTTAAGCACAATATATTTCTCTAGTGAATCGAAGCTTGTAGCCTAGATCACCACATGAATGTTTAATCTTTTCTCCTAAATAAAATTAAATCATTGTTATATAGGTTAGTGGTGGATTCAAGGTTCTAAATCATTTGCTTTGGTTAATCTCCTGTTAGTTTCAGTTTATTTATTTTATTCATTAGTTTTAATTAATTTAGGAATAATAATAAAATCTCATTCTTCTTTTTATAAAATTAATTTAGGAAGATTATAATTTTAGTAGTTAAGCCTTTCTCTGTGGTTCGATACCCTTATACTTCCGTATTACATTGATTTTGTGCACTTGCAAGTATTGGGTTTAAAACTTAGTATAAAAATCCCGATCAAGTTTTTGGCGCCGTTGCCGGGGAGAGGTTAAATTAATTGCTTTTGTTATTGCCTCCTAAATTTGTTAGTATTTTTTTTATTCTACTTTTATTCTTGAAAAAAAATATATAAAAAAAAAAATTTTTTTTTTTTGTCTTCAACGTTTTTTTTATTATTATTTTTTATTTCATTATTTGATAGTTTATTCATCATTATTATTTGTGGTAATTTTTTTTTATTTCTTTGAATTTGTTTATTAATGCATGGTCGTCTTTCGCTCTCTGTTGATTTGAAAGAATTTGATCCTGAGATAGAGCGTACACTTAAGGCACTTAGAGCACAAGGAAAAATTACTAACACTTGTGAGGTTAAAATGGATGAAAATCCACGAGCATTAAGGGAGTATTTTACTCCTAACACTTATAATTCACCAATAAGTAATAGACTACCTGAAATTGAGGCTAATCACTTTGAAATCAAAGCTTCTACTATTCAAATGTTACCATCTTTTTATGGGCTTGATTCTGAAAATCCTTATAAGCATATTGATGAGTTTTTAGAAATTTGCTCTACTTTTAAACTGCCTAATGTAAGTGATGATGCTATTAGATTACGTCTTTTTCCTTTTTCTTTGAAGGATAAGGCTAAACATTGGTTGCATACACGTGAGAGAATAGGTACTTGGGCTGAGATATCTAGGGAATTTCTAAAAAAATATTTTCCTATGGGTAAACTTACAAGGTTAAGGAGAGAAATCACTACTTTTTCCCAACAAAATAATGAACAACTTCATGAGAGTTGGGAGAGATTTAAAGAACTTCTTCGTAGTTGCCCTCATCATGAAGTCCCTAAATGGCAGCAAATACAAAGCTTTTATTCAGGATTAGATGAGAGAAATCGCCAAATGGTTGATTCATCTTGTGGTGGTAGCTTTCTTCATAAAACTGCAGATGAGGCATGGGATTTATTTGAAAATTTGAGTGATAATTCACAACAACACGCCACCTCCTCAGGAGTAGGTACATCTCGGCAAATAGGAAATAGAGGAATGTTTGAAGTTTCTCAAAATGTTGATCTTTCTGTGAAAGTTGATGCCTTATCCAAAAAGTTTGATCAATTGTTAGCTTTAAATACATTGCCTACTAATTCTACTAATGTGCAAAGTGTTTGTGCAATTCGCTCTAGTCCTTCTCATGTTATCTATGCTGTCCTAGTGCTTCACTATTTCCAGAATTTGTGCAGGAACAAGTCAATGCAGCCCAAGGATTTCACAAACAGAATGACCCATATTCAAACACGTACAATCCAGGCTGGAGAAATCATCCTAATTTCTCCTGGAGGCAACAAAGAAGGGAAGTTCAATTAGGCCAACAACAATATCAACAAAACAGACAATCTGGTATGACTACTCTCCCTGGTTTTCAATCTCAAAGGTATGTACCTCCTCATCCTCCTCAAAGTGGAAACTCTATTTTTGAAGAAAAAGTATTATCTGCTTTGAAAGGTTTAGAATCTATGACACAAATTCTAGATTCACACACCCAATCTATTGCTAAGTTAGAAACTCAAATAGGGCAACTAGCTAATGCAATAAGTAGAAGAGATGAGGGTAAGCTTCCTAGTCATCCAATAGAGAATCCTAGAGCTAATTACCATGAGCAAGCTAAAGCTGTAATTACTATTAGAAATGGGAAGTTGGTAGATAATAAAATAGGGGAACCTATTAAAGATAGTGAGTCAAATAATAATGGAAGCAAGGGAATTTCTATGACTAAAATTTAAAGGAAGATAGAGAAGGAACTAGCTTCTTCCTCTAATTTTAAGACTCTAGAATCATCTCCCACGACTTCATACAAACCAAAGGTTCCTTATCCAGAAGCTTCATTGCCACCCCCACATCTTAGGAAGGATAATAAAAGGGAAGATATTTTAGAAACTCTCAAACAAGTTAAAATTAATCTTCCACTTTTAGAGGTTATTAAGCAAGTCCCATCCTATGCAAAATTTCTTAAAGACATGTGTACTTTTAAAAGAAAATCTAAAACCCAGGTGTTTCTAAGAAAATCTTCCCTAAGCTGAACAGGTGAGCTCTGTTTTGCAATATAACACTCCACCTAAATATAAAGATCTCGGTGTCCCTACTATCTCATGTCTTATTGGTAATCATAAAATAGATAGGGCACTCTTAGATTTAGGTTCTAGTGTTAATTTGATTCCGTACTCTGTTTATGAAGAGTTAGGATTAGGAGAATTGCAACCAGCTGATATGACCTTACAATTAGCTGATAGGTCTATCAAGGTACCTAAGGGAAGGATAGATAATGTTCTAGTTCAAATTGATAAAGGTGTCTTCCCTGTAGACTTTGTAGTCCTAGATATGGAACCTGGTAGATATTCTCAAAATCATATCCCCATTATTCTAGGTCGTCCCTTCTTGGCTACTGCTGACGCCACTATTAATTGTAGAACTGGGGTTATGGATGTCTCTGTAATGAATATGAGGGTTAGATTAAATATTTTTAAAACTTCTTCACAACCTTCTATAGAAGATAATTCTGATTGCTATTTGGTAGATGTAAATGATGAATTAATTGAAGAAACTCTACCTTTAATGTGTTCAAAAGATTATACTTTTATTGAGAAAGAAAACCTTATCTGCACTGAAAATGTTAATTCTAATCTTGCCTGCATTGCTCCACCTGAAAACTCTTCTTTGATTGTGAATCATGAGCTTAATATGAGAGAAATAGATCCTGGCTGAATGCAAAAGAATTAGGGAGTCTGGCTGAAGACTTTAAAATTAGCGCTTTTGGGAGGCAGCCCAAATTTTATTTATTTATTTTTTTTTTTTATCCCACTTGATTGGTAGAAAGGTATGAAATGTTTGTTTTGTAGGATAATAAAACAACTTATCATTATTATGGAGATTACAGAGATTGTTTACTACTCTTGTAGACATGCATTAATACTGCCTCTTCTACCAGGTTGTATTGTTCTTTTCTTTGTCTCTTCTCTACTCTTGGTACTCTTATCACATTGTGGACAATGTTGGGTCTAGGTGTGGGGGAGAAGATGCTTTTATTCTGATATCTACTATTTTTTAGTATTTTCGTTTTTTTTTCTCGTATTTCTTGTTCAATTATTTTTTTATTTTATTTTATTTTATTTTTCTACATTATTTTTAAAAAAATAAAAAAATAAAAAACATGATTTCACATAAATAATAATTCTTTTTGAGTTCCTTTAAAAATGTCTTAAATAAGTTGAGAAAAGTACTTATTTTCTTGTTTTTAATTAGGGTGACGGACTTATGTTCTATATTTGTTATAACTTTTGCATGACTTACACTTGAGCACATGGGTCATTGTTAGTATTTAATAAATCCTTTACATTATTTTTGAGCTACATAAAGTTGATGAATCTCTTCCGTACATTCTAGAACTTACTTGAGTACCTCTTGAGGCGGAATAGAAAGGTTTTCCTTATTTGACTCAGAGACGACGGTCATAGGCCTTCTTTGAATCGTTTGTGCCTTTCAAGCTTACCAAATTTCATAATTTTTACCTTCGTACCCTTTTGAGCCTAAATGTTGTATCTTTCTTTAAACCACTTAAATATTAATCCTTAATCTTGTAGAGAGCTTAACGCAAACTTCTAACTTGTGCTTCCATGATGGGTTATTATTTTTGTGTTATGGAAAAGAGAATAAGTTATTTTGACAAAGGGGAGAAGAAAATATATATATAGATCAATATATGACTTGTTGTGTTGAAAAAAAAAATTGTATTGAGCCAAGAAAAAGAAAGGAAAAAGAAAGTCGATACATGATTGTTACAAGTCATAAAAAAAAAAAAAAAAAGGAGAAGAAAAATATTCAAGAGGCCCGGATTTGTGAATGCAAGAAAAAAAGAATGGCCTTAAATGATGAAATCCTAAGAAAAAGAAGATGGTAGTTGGTGAATGTATTACTGAAAAAAAAAAAGGAGCAAAAACAAAGTTAGAAAGTTTGTCGAAATTTTAAAGTATCCATCTTCTTTGTAAGCTCTCTTTTCTTTGATTTTGAATTCCTTACCTTCGCTTGATAACCAATGCCCTAACCTTACATTACAAGCTTTAAAGTCCTACCTGATCTGAGTTGAGTTGAGAATCCTTGATTAGTGGAGAGAAGGTACGAAGAGTGAGCCTATGGAATGAACTCTTGCTGAGATTTGTTCTCTATATGTAATTTGAAAATTTTATTTAGTATTTATTTTATACTCTCTTATGACTACGATTACACCTTACACAAGTTTTGCATTAGTTATGGGAGATAATTGAATATTTGTTTGTTTACTTGAGTTTAAAAAATAAGAAGAAGAGTGCTTGTCTTGATAAGTTTGAGATTTTGATAAATGGTACTTAATTGGGATTATTATATATCTTTTAAAAAAAGTTTATTGTTTATTTGACTTTGTGGGTATGTCGTCACGCAAACCCTCACGAGACCATACTCGTCCACTAAGGATAACTTAGGGGTTTAAAGGGCTTGTTGCACATGCTAAGTGCAATCGTGAGTCCTACGAAAGTGGCTAGTTAGTTTTTCTTTTTATTCTTTATTTTTGCTTGAGGACTAGCAAAACTTAGGTGTGGGGGAGTTGATAGAGTCGATTTTTAATACAAATAAACACCTTAAGTTTTAATTATTAGTCTTTGAAAATATTTTATTTATTTATTAGTCATAATTATTATATTTAATTTATTTTATTTATTTTTGTGCAGATTTCTTAAAAAAAAGAATGGAAAATAAAGATTCCATATTAAATTTGATAAAGGGAAGCTGCAGTATTTGAATCCTTTAAGAATTAGGATTAAAACTTTAGCAGAATCCTTTAAGGATTAGAACTTTAGTATTTGAATCCTTTAAGGATTAGGATTTTGCTTCTCTTTTGTCTATATATAGAAGAAATACAGCTGCAAGAAAAAAGAAGAGCCATAGCAGCTGCTGCAGAAAATTCCAGCACAGCAGCAGAAGAAATTCCAGCAGAAAAATTCCAGCAGCAGAAAAGTTCAACAACAGCATAAAAATACAGCAGCATAAAAAATACAGCAGCAGAAGAAGCAGAAATCCAGCAGCAGAAAAATTTCAGCAATAGCAGAATTTTCTAGCAAGCTTCTAATTAAAAAAAAAAGCCATGATCTACTCCAAGAAATTGGTTCCTTCTTTCCCTTTAGCCATGAACTAAATTTATTTTTAGAATCTTGATGAAACCCTAGCCATGTGACTTTGGTTTATTTTATTTTTGGGAGATTTATTCTATTATTTATGTGATTGCATATCTTGGGATGTTATTGGTTTCATGCAATTAATTCTTTGTGATTGTTCTTGTAGAATAATTATTTGGGTTAATTGATATTTTTATCCATGCTTAATTCTTGTAGTCTTGAGTATGAGAGATATGTAATTTTTGCAAGTATATTGTGGGTTTTAGAATTGAATAGTTCATGCTAATTTTAGATGATTTATGTCATAGGAATGAATAAGTCATGCTAATGGTTAGATGGATTATGTCATGCATTTAAGCACAATATATTTCTCTAGTGAATCGAAGCTTGTAGCCTAGATCACCACATGAATGTTTAATCTTTTCTCCTAAATAAAATTAAATCATTGTTATATAGGTTAGTGGTGGATTCAAGGTTCTAAATCATCTGCTTTGGTTAATCTCCTGTTAGTTTCAGTTTATTTATTTTATTCATTAGTTTTAATTAATTTAGGAATAATAATAAAATCTCATTCTTCTTTTTATAAAATTAATTTAGGAAGATTATAATTTTAGTAGTTAAGCCTTTCTCTGTGGTTCGATACCCTTATACTTCCGTATTACATTGATCTTATGCACTTGCAAGTATTGGGTTTAAAACTTAGTATAAAAATCCCGATCAGAAGGTGAAACTAGATAAATATAATATTATTTTGTGTCTCATTTGGATCCTCATAAAAACATTTTAAATTTAAAGTTCAAAACATAATTTATCTAGTCAGACATATTTACTGACCAACATCCGGTAAAAGAATGCTCCTGCTATACTTGATGTTCCTGAAGGATAAATTACCACTACAAATGAATTTGAGACACAATTAAATAGCGGTAGTGAAACCAGTTCCACATGATGAATTTTCTCATATACAAAAGGAGAAAATCATTAAGATGGTCACATAGTGTGAAATCGAGAAAAAAAATTCCAATAGAATTTTTCTTAAACATGACATGTATTATTTCCCGAAAAAATTCAAGTACCTAAAAGTTGTGATGATGAGATCTCAATATGTCATGTCTTGATTATAAATTATGATATTGGAATCACAAAATAGTACAGTACGTCGATTGTATTTATGCGCATAAAATGAATATAAATGAGGATCTAAAATAAAGTCTGTAAACTTGAAATTCGAGAGTGAAACTCAAGACTCGAGATAATAGTATAATGTTCGCATAAGAAATATAAAATGTCCGGACAGTTAAACAAGTATATTTGAAATATATACATTCCCAGCAGAAATTATATACTTGAATGGTAATCCTAAAAGGATGAAAATAAGTATCTATAAACATAGAATGCAAACCATGAAATATAAAATAAAAACTTAGGGAATAAGATTCTTCGTAAAGCCTGGCGTTTGGTACGAAGAATAGTATTTTCTAGTGATGGATACAAATATATTTGATTTTATCAACTAAAATATTTAATATCTATATGAATTCTTAGAAGGAATATATAAATAATCATTTTTGAAGAATACTACATCATTGTCTTAATGAAAATTTGAAAGATAATGTAAAATATCAAAATGCCCATTTATGGAAACCTGTATAAGATTTTTTTATAATTCTTGCCACATTATAATTCTCATTCTATTAAGAAATGTCCTTATTACATGATTATAATTTTGATAGACTAGTGTTTCCAATATCAGGGGAAGACAATCAATAGAAGAAAGACATTACAATCGTGAGAAATATGATCACTATATCATTTCAATTTATGCATATGCATTTCTGAACTAGAAGTTCACAAGTTTATTAATTTGTTAAGAATTGCAAATATGTCGTCTTAGAAAGAAAAATATCTTTCAAGGAAATAGCGATCAAGATGATGCCCTTGAAGAGTTTCCTCAAGCAAGTAATTATTGGAGGCAAACAATGTGATAAAAGATTTCAGAAAAATTAACCTTGAACATCTAGAAGATGTTTTACATGGACATGGCACATCATTATGTACGAAAATAGTCATTCAAACATTTGAGAAGTAATAAATAATATTGAAGAATTTTGTCCGAAACTTTGTCTTTATGAATCTCCTTACAATTATATATTTATCTTGGATTATCAAGACAATTATCAAGACAATCCAACTCCAGTTGAGATGGATTCTACAACTAATGATGATTGAGATTCACACATTATATTATGAAGGATTTTGTACTGAATAGAGATTTGTAATTGTTGCTTTTATTTTATTTTAAAGTTTGTTTAGAAAGTATGTGATAAAAAGTAGTGATTGATATCCGAGATAGTTGAATGAATCCAAGAGATTTCAATAATTTTGAGATACGTTCAAGGATATATTAAAGGAGATATGACAAAGTAAATTTCACAGTATTTTCCTCTTAAGAATATGGTGAAATTGATGTACAATGATTTTTGTTCAAGTATGATAATCCAAAAGATCTCTTCACTAAAATATTACCGACTACTATATTTGAGAATTAAAATTTGACATGCTTTGGTTCAATGATGTATAAAATAAGGGGAGAAAGTATAAAGAATGATGTACTTTTTTTTCCTTCGGTACAAGTTTGTTCATTGGATTTTTGTCTAGTAAGATTTTTAACGAGGGACGTTCTTTATATTTATTCTGGACATCCAAGAAAAAATATTATAAAATAATTAAGTTCTGTGGATGTCTAATTAAAACACCCCAAGAAAATAAGGTAATCCTATCCTTTTGATTAAGCTAACCCCCATCTCATCTCATCAAAGGATAAATATTCTTATCCCTTAAGATAAGTTTATCTTCTCTGCTCCTCTATCCCTTTACTCCCATAAATAGGGATGTAGAGATGATGTAAATGAATAACATGGATTCATGTGATTTTTCTATGTTCTTTGGTCTCTTTTCTTTTATTTTATAGTTTATCTTTTAGTTCACGTATAAATTTTATAACACTTCTTTATTTTTTCATTCAAAATTCACAATCACCACACTTCTTTTTTGGGTATAATAAATTACGCGCGAAAAAAATTCAAATTTTTTTTTCCAAAACATACTCTCTCTACACACATGTTTTCTCTAATTTCTTTCTAAAAAATATGGTGATTTCTTAAGATTTGAAAATTTTGAAATTAAATATGGATAGTTTTAAAGATTATTTACAGATACGATCAATTTTGATGTAAAAATCACAAAAAAATGGGGCAATAAATAAAAAAAAATCAATCTACCCCACTTAAGCCACATCCTAGCACGAGTAGGGGTGATTTCGTGCAAGGGACTAACATAAACCTTGAGATGGTTGCGCCAGTCCCTAACGTGGAATCACCTTTACTTGTGCCAGGACGTGGCTCAAGTGGGCCAAATTGATTTTTTATTTTTTTTTATTTTTTAAATATAATAATATAAATAATATTAATAATTATAAAAATAAAAAACAAACAAAATCACTGCTATGAGTCTTTGTAAAAAAAAAAAAAAAAAAAAAAAAAAAAAAAAAAAAAAAAACTAATTGGCGTCAAGCGTTGGTGCAATTGCAAGGAGGTTGACGCATGGTCTTGGCACCAATCGCTCCTTTTCGGTGCCAAAACCAACATTTTCTATTTTGACGCATTTTTTTGATTTACAATGATTAAAATGTAAATAAATAAGTATAGAACCATGTATTAAATTTTTTTAATTTTTAATGATTGGATTTGAACAAATCATCGTTTGAAATCTTAGGATGTAGAGAGGTTAGAAAAAAAGAAATATAGAAAAAATAATTTGGTGAAAATAAATATTTTTCATGTAAATTTTAAATTTCATCGCGTAATTTATCGATATCCCCCCTTTCTCTTTTTAGCTAATCGTATTACTATATAATCGACTTGAACAAATATAACTTGACTCAATTTTAAATATGGTCTATTTTTGGCTATACACACATTTTCACGAATAAACTATCCAAAGCTAATCATTTTAGATGTCTCTTCACAATAATTGTGACGGAGAACATACCAAACCAATTCAAATTGAATGGATTACAAATAATGTTATTACATGGATCGGGATTATAAAATTTCCCACTTTCATCCATTGAATAATATGTAATTACTTGAAAAGTCTGTTTTAATTTTAAATTGTCAAGTTGCAAGTAGTTAGTTAAAAAGATTTCATTATGAGCTAAGTGGTAAAATAAATAAAAATTATCAATTGGAGAAGCTCACGTCGAGGTGCTGTAGAAGAAAGAACATCCAAATCCGATCCAATTTATCGTAATTAATTAGTTAACATGTTGGTTAACTCTATTCTGAAACATAAAAAAAAATCACTGTGAAAAAAATTCAACAAAAAATATAAACAAATCCACTATCTGTTTTACGTCAAGTAATACGTGGAGTAACTCTTGATATAATAATAAAAGCAAGACGTATTGCGGATTGACTCATCAAATTTTTAAGCAAATCGTTGCTATAGTCGATTACTCCGGAATTGAACACCTTTGCCTGCACCATAATAATAATAATAATAATATTAGATAAAGAACCCCATAGAGTGAAGTAGTTAGCCAAACACAAGTAAGAAGTTCGGCAATCCTTCCTCTTAAGACTCCTTTCCTCTCCTAAACTACCTAAAACAGCCCAAAGTACACTCAGGCCTTCTGCCTTGACGTGCTCACCACTCACCAACGCTCACCTCACCTGTGCCGATCGAAGTTTCCGGTACATCTCTTTCCTTTTTCTCTTCTCTTCTCGTCTCTCTGCTTCGAGTTTCTTTTTTCATTATCATGTATAAAGTTGTTTTCTTTGATATAGACTGAACAGGATACTAATTCATGAGGTAGGAATTAGGAAATAGGAATGCTTCTGCTTTTACCATTATAGCTTAGAAGCAGAATCCAAGTTCGTGTATCTGGTTATAATGCTTTCTCTTACGGGCTGTAAATTCCCTTAATCCTTGTCTCTATCACCCTGCAATTGAGATACCAGAGAAGTTATATCTTGATGTAAATTGGGGCCAACAATCATACTTTTTTTATCTTAGAAGTTGGATTTTTCTTAGTTGTAATGGTGGGTTGTTCTTAATTTGCTGTACTCTTGACTTGATGTCATTTGTTGTACTACCTGGACGGTTGTCTTATTTCCCTTAGGTTTCAGTTTGTAAGAAAGGTATAAAGTCATCTTCTTCTTTTGTTTTCTTTTCTTTGCCTTCCTTTGGTACATGAAAAGTTTAATTCGTTCAATATTGATAATATGTTAATCCAGAGCCTAATAAAATAAAAAACTTCTGTTTCAGTTGGTCCTTGTAGCCAACAGTTGTTTCATAAAGAACTTGGCTTACTGTATCTCTCTTTTTTGTCCATTGTTTATATGCTCCAGCTCTTTGAAACAGTAGAAGGCTTCTCTGAGAATGGCATGAATTCGGCACCTACGGAAAGCCTCCAACTCTTCATTTAGTTTTCATCTGGTTTTAACTTTAAGAAAGTTTCTAGAAACTGCGGCTTTCAAACGGAAAAGCAAAACTGGTTTTGCTGATCAGAGTGATTTCATATAACTTTATCAAATAAAATTTTTACTTCAAGTTGAACAGTCATGAACCAACTGCTAAACAAGGAGGACAAAGATCTATGACAAATAAGACTTTTTTTTTTTACACTACGCATATATTGTTTCAGTTGAAGCCATGTGAAACCTTTGTTTGTAGCAAACCTTTAGCTACTGAATCAAAAATTTTCAACAGATTTTCTTATTCTGCTAAAAGAATGTAAAACTAATTTTAATTCCACTATCACTAGAACTCCCTAAGATGGGTACTTTGGCCCTATCTTAATAGATATAGATGTGAATGATGACGCCATACATTAATCTAAAATTTACATTTAACTTTATTTTTACTGGTTTTTTATTAGTTTTGAAGGAAAATAATGTATAATAATTATTTTGCTTTGTGCAATTGATATTGAATGATGATTGGATTCACCGCATTCTTATCAATTATCTACCTAGTATTGTTGTTGAACTGTACTGTAATTTTGTTCTAGTTTGAGGACTAGTATTTTTTGTTAAAGAAATTATTTTTAATTGTGATTATTTGTTGGAAATGTTATCTTTTAGGGAACATATTAGTATCATGTTAATTTGTATGATTTTGTTGGATATATTTGTTTTCGTAAGAACAAAGTATGTTATTGTTATTATTTTTTTTTTATAAATGTCGCACAAAAGCGGAGATAGTGGGGATTTTTATCTCCAGTCCCCCAACTGGCCCGTTGAAGAATTTTATCCGTAATTCCCTAATTGGCCTGTTGGAGAATTTTATCCTGATTCCCTGCTTAGGAATGGGTTTGTTAGGTAGGGATGCAGGATCATACTTTCCCACTAGGCCAGGTACGTGAATTGATTTTACACGGGGTTGGCCAGGGGAGTGGGTTGGGGTCTAGCTCGCCACATGGCACCATTGCCATCCCTAACTATGATCAAAGTTAAGTTCTACAGAAAGCAGTGCTCTACAAGCCAAGAAAAAAAACCAAGAATTGTAAGGGGACAATTTGTCTGATTTTCCCTCTGTTTTTTCAGTTCCCTCGGAAAACTATAAAGCCAATAGAGAACGTGAAACACCACTGAAGAGCGATAGATAAATTTCCTCTCATTCAAGGTCAGTAATCCATACTCTACCAAATCCTTTCGTATTGCGCTGAAAGAAATGTACGTATCTTGTCTTATTACGTTTTCCCTTTTTGGTACTAGTTTTGAATGTAGGTTTGAATTCAAGAATCTTGAGTAGATGATAAACTAATCAGTCATGAGGAGCCGAGTAACCCAAGTGTTGGAGGCTCTGAAGCAGAGGAAAAGAAACCCAATTCCACTTCCTCATAGAAGCATCCCTGAACCCAAAGGACAGGACCTTGATTATGTTAATGTAGCTTATAGTCATCTAGTGCATTCTGATTGGTCCAAGCTTGAGACATTAGCTTCTAGTTTTACACCATTTAGAGTTACCCATATTTTATTGAAAACCCAGAAAGATTATCTTCTTTCACTGGAATTTTTCAAATTGGTTGAGCTAAAAAATCCCAGCTCGATTACCCTTGATACACAGTCTATAATGGTACATATCCTTACTAAATATAGGAAATTTAAGTCCGCTGAAATGATTTTGAAGAAGATCATAGAATTGCGTTTGCGCATGCTGGATCTTCCTAATAAGGTGTTTAATGCAATATTGTATTCATATCGAATGTGTGATTCTTCACCTCGAGTTTTTGATGCATTGTTCAAGACTTATGCACATATGAAGAAGTTTAGGTTGGCCACTGATACATTTTGTCTTATGAAGGAATATGGATTTTTGCCTACTGTTGAGTCTTGCAATGCATATTTAAGCTCACTAATGAGTTTGAATAGGGTAGATATTGCCTTGTCATTTTACAAGGAAATGTGCCGATCTAAGATTTCACCGAATATTTACACTCTCAATATTGTTATTTGTGCTTTTTGTAAATTGGGGGTCGTAGAGAAGGCAGTTGAGGTTTTTAAAGAGATGGGGAAGATGAATATTAGTCCAACGGTTGCAACTTTTAATACTCTGATTGCTGGATACTGTAGTCAGGGTCTTGTTAGCACAGGTTTGAAGCTTAAGAATTTGATGGGAAGGAATGGGCTTTATGCAAATGATGTAACCTATAACACTCTAATTAATGGATTCTGCAAAGAAGGAAAATTGCATGAAGCTAGTAAGCTATTCAGTGAGATGAAAATCTCGAATGTTGCTCCTAATACTGTAACCTATAATACACTGATAAATGGGTACAGCCAAGTGGGAAACACTGACATGGGAGGTCAGCTTTTTGAGGAGATGTTGGTAAATGGAATCAAGGCAGATATACTAACTTACAATGCCTTAATATTTGGATTATGCAAAATCGGAAAGACAAAGAAAGCTGCATACATGGTTAAACAGCTTGATAGAGAAAACTTAGTTCCGAACTCCTCTACCTTCTCTGCCCTTATAAGAGGGCAGTGTACAAGAAAAAACTCTGAGCGTGCACTTCAGCTCTACAAAAGCATGCTAAAATGTGGTTTTCATCCAAATGAAGAAACTTTGACTATGTTGACTTCCACTTTCATAGAGAATGAGGATTACGATGGGGCAGTTGTAATGTTGAGAGAAATGATAGAGAGATTAATAGCTCCTAATTCAGGTATCTTATATGAGCTCTACAGTGGGCTTTGTCAAGCTGGGAAAGAGGATATGTTCATGGACCTTCGTAGAGAGATAGAAGGTAAACGGCTAATGCCAGAAGGTTTCAAGAAGGAGAAAAGCACCAACCTTTGAGCAAATTTCAAGGATATTAATAGTGAAGACAGCTACTGAGGTATTACATATGCTTAAATCTCTCTATAACAGTTCAGACTTATCTCTGCATTCTGTTTTAAAGCAATTATTTATTATGCTTGCCGTTCTTTCTTGCATTCTGAAGCAGTAGCTGCCATGTATTATAGGTAATCAAAGTTTATCAGTTAAATCACATGAAACTGTATTTGTTAATTTTATTTCTTTGGGCCCAAGTATTTTGTTATTCTTATGCTTTTGAATATGTGCAACTAAATATTCTGCAATCTTGTGCGGTCTTTAAATGTTTGCCAAAGTACTCTGCTCTATGCTACAGTTTTTCACTCTCCAGTGTCCTCTTTTACAGGCTACCTGTTGTAAATTAATCTGTCAGAACTGGTTGCCTTTGTATCTGTTTTTATATTGACATTCACAGATATCATATGGATTAATAATGAACATATATGTCCCTTTTCTTGAGAGTTTTTTCATCCTTTAATGATTCCTGACCATTTCAAAGTTCAGAAACTTTTCTTTGTTTTACTTGTGACTCGACAATCTTCACTTGTCATGTTTAGTGAATAGTTTTGAACATTACCAGCAACTGGAGGAATACCCTCATTTATTATCTTAGAACTCAAGCATCTAATGTCAGTCTTTTGCACATTCGTTGTATTCATGTCATGTATTTCTGATAAAAATGCCAAGTCTAGTGTCTAAATTGAACATTGATCCCTGTCATCTTATATTTTGTATAACTACTCCCAGTGATCTACATAATTCCCCAGTCTAATTGGCTTTGTAACCTTACAACTTGCAACATTTCTTCGAATAGCTGTTCCTCGTTTCTCCAAGCATTCTTTCTGGATACCTTCTCAATTTTTATTTTTTTAAAAAGTTCTCAAAGTATTTTCTTTAGAAACATGCATTAATGTAATGAGATAGTATTGACAACTGGATGTAGACTGGTGACATACTTTCTGCCAACTTCTGCTGTATTAAGGCAGATGCGGAAAAGGTTGTTTAAAGATATGTCTTGGTATGTCCGAAGTATTCTCGAGATATGCAGAAAAGTGCTATTTCTATATGTTCTGAGTGTCTAATATGCAGTTCTTTTGTTTTTATTTGTTTGTTGTGTGTGTGTGAGGGGGGAGGGGGGGGGGTTAATTTGGTACTTTTTCTGAAGCATGCACTGCAATAGATGAAATTATATTTGTTTATTCAAGTAATTGGACATAGCTAATGTATCTCTATATCAAATGTAGATACAAAGCGCAATAAGAAAGGAATATAAACTTCATTTTTGAGACTGCTTCCTCCGAATAAGACCAGTAGATGCAGCTTGCTTAGAAAAGAAAAAAAATCAAATTGGGCTATGCTTTAAAAATATTTCTTATGAAACAGATTATGGAAGTGATTAAGAGAATGATTTTGTCTAAACCTAAATTTTAAGAGGATGAATAAGTTCTAACTAGCAATAGTGAAGTTGTCTAAGAAAGCTATCAAAACTTGATGAAGATAGTTAGCATGTGGTTATCTAACACTTTCTGTTTACAAAAATATTATTTGTTGGCACTTCAATTTGCCCCTAGTCTCTCATGAATCTTCCATTTCATTTCTGAGTCAAAGATCAAGAGATCTGTGTTCCTGGGATTATAGATACTTGGTCATTCTGCTGTTTTGTGGAATTTACTAGTCACCATGGCCCATTCCATACTTTTTGCAATAAATCAAAATATGACTGTTAATAAATACGTAATCAAGAAGATATATACATATATCATATACAACAAGTATTATTGGGGGAAAAAGGCATAAAATGAGTTCAAAAGTGGAAAACTGTTTGCAAATTAAATATTAACAGTTATGCCATACCATCCTTAGGCTTTCTATTACTGCATACATGGATCTTAGTATTGATTATTGAGAGAATAAGGCAATTTGATCATCAAGGTATCATTTTATGTGTTTGACTTCTGAAAGAGCTGGGATTAACCAATAGTAGCACCTATTGCCATGGGATAGGCTGACTCAGTTGCCCCTCTTTTTCAATCACCTACCTTTAGACCTCAACGACACAAGGCCCAACTTTGTTATGGACTAGCTGCTGATGAAAATACAAGTGTCCGAGTCTTCTGATTGTAGAGATTAAATGCAAGTATCCTCATTCTCCTGTCTTTCTGGCTTGTTGACTTGGCTAATTGTTATGCTTCATCTTCCAAGTTTGTGTATGGAAATAGAATTACACATGTTTGGAAAAAGAAGTGTAGGAGTTTGTTCTCATGCGTATATCCTTTTGGGTAGTTTGCTTCAAATTTTTGCTAAGAGGAGTTCTATTTTGTGATAAAGGCCTCCTTATCTAGAGAAGCTAGCCTGACTTGGCAAATCCCATAAAGGAACTCGATCTCTCAATCACTTCCTTTAATGATGTGATTATTGTAGTATCCATTAGTAGGTTTTTTTTTTTTTCTTATTCAAAGATTTAAAGTATTCAGTTGAGAAGTGCCTAATAAACTGTTGCTGCACTTTTTGCAAGAGAGAAGAAAAGAAACAGAACTTTGTTGTTCCTACTTATTTTACAAACAAAAGCAATTCTTTCCTGGACTTCTACTTATTTCTTTATATTTTCTACTTCTATGTCCAAGATTTGATTCAAGCATCCAATAAAATCCAAAAATTTTCATTTTTCTCTAGCTTTTGCCAACATTTGCGGCTTGGAGGAAGTACCTACATTGTCAAACATCAATTGTCCATCTTAACCTGTACAATATACTCACAGAGGCTACCGTTGTTGATAGATGACTGTGGGCTCTGATGGCTTTTCAATTTTCTCTTCATCATATCTAGTGGGGCAAGGTTATGTAGTATTTTAGAGATTTGTTATTCTTTTCTTGGTTTCTTGCAGCAATAATATCAATGGGAGATGTAAATTATTGCCTTTTCCCATCTTGGTGAAAGAAGTTTGTGGTTAAAACATATTTCCTCTTGTTGATAAAGGGTAAAATGGAACTCAGAAGCTTAGAACCTTACCTTTACTTTTATTTGTTGTTGATGCAGGTCTTATTTTCCTTTGACTTGATCTATTTTAAGCGTGGTTGATGATGACCGAAAAGAAGAAACAAGAAAAGACTGCAATAGTAAAACTTTGCTGCTGCCGCTTATAAGCAACTAGGTATTTGAATCTCACCTACACGTTGGGCCATTTATGACATAATTTCTACTCTCAGGTTACTTGTGGGTAGGATACCATTTTGGATTACTATGTACCATTGCGGTTTTTACCATCATCTAGAGATCAGGAAATGATACAAGGAAATGTACAGTAGTTTTTTATCCTTGTGATTTTTGTGAGCTTCTCTATCGTCCAAACCTCATGCAGACAGTGATGGCGTATATTGCAATCAGAGCATAGTCTGTTCAGAACTGGAATTGAATATTTATGATGTAGAGATGTCAATAGAGGCTCTCTGATAATGAAGTTGTCTATTTTGAAGATAGAAACGAGCTTCTTTCTTGTCTGCATCTTTTCAGATTGCCATGTTGAACTCGACAGTGATAAGGATTTTGCCAAGAAATCTATTGTAGTTAGACCTGTGGAAATTTTCATGAGTTCCTCAATACAATTATATATTTTTGTGTCTGATGATAGATATCACTATGAAGAAATCATTGGAAAGGGAACTATTTTGTTTCTGATAACTGCAAATCATGAACTTGAGGAGTGTTACTGGAATTATTTAGATGTTCTTGTTCTTGGAGGGTTGGGGGTGAAGAATTGGAAAAATCTTGTGGGTAGTGGATTCGATCTGCCTGCCTGGGTGAGTCTGTTTTTGTTTGAGGAAAGCGTGGGTATTGATGTGAGGTTTCATCCCCTTTGAAGGAGAGGAGAGGCATTCTGACAGGGATTCAGATGCAAGAACTGGGACGAAACTGGACTGCTGGAGTTGAAGAATGGCGGTACAGAGAAATCAAATTCCTTCCTTACTGAGAGAAGTCTCTTTTTAGTGATGAGGACAGATGAGAGGGGGGGGAGGACTGCAAGAATAGAGGACTGAAGAGAGGACAAAACCTGCAGCAAAATCTATCTGGTCCTTGATTCAGTATGTTTTTTTAACTGGGTCTTCTCTGTTTTTCAAATTTAGCTGAATTCTGGGTGTGCATTTAAATGATATATATATTTTTTTGGCTGTAGGCTACTACTGTGGCTGAATTGCAGGAGGCAATGCATAAGAGAATTGTAAGTGTATGTTTGCATCTTTGATTGATTTGTATAATGCGGTATGATATTTTTGAGGTTCTGATTCGATATATATATATATATATATATTTATATATATGGAACAAATTGCAGTTTTAGAAGAAAAGAAAGGTTCTCTTGATACTGTTGATATTATTCTAAATATAATCTCATGTAGGAAATTACAACCTTCAAGGTTAGATGATTGTGATGCTTATAAACCATGTATATTCTTAAACTAATGATTTTAGTGAATATTGCTTAATTTATATTTTGAGAAATTAGCTATGAATATACATGTTGAACTATTTTTTTAGTATCTAAAATTATGCTTTCACAGCTGAATCAGAAGCATGTGCGTACACATTGGGCGTGTTTGGGCACATGGACCAAGTGTGAATAGACATGTTAGATGGAAATATTGTTAATTGTTAAAAAATTATTCATATATATAATTTAAAAAAAAAAAAGCAAAGTTTAGATATATAAGGTACAATAGTAAGTGTATTTGAGAACCAATTTCCTTTATAATTTTTAGCATATTATTGTAGAGATTCTTTCATCATAAAGCATATGTCTAACTTTTCCTTTTCTGCAAAATTAGAAATGAAAATACATGATCGATGCTGTAAAAGAAATGGATGATTAATAATCTTCATGAATAAATCTTTCGTTTCGAAATTCATCTGGAAGTATCCAATAAATTTTTTGGTCTCTGCCTAATTAATGCTCATATGTTAATAAGCAAGTGTGTTTTTTTAGGTGGAATTTTGTATCCAAAAATATGACAATTTTCTGAACAAATTAAGTCTAATTAATAAAGGAGGAGCAGAGCCGCAGCAGCATGGTGAAGTGAAGTTTCATATTTTCTTTTCTTTTATGACTGAACATAGTTAGATATTCGAGATTGTTAATATCTGATTGACTCATTAATTTATGTTTTTTCCTTTACGAAAATGCCTTATTTGAGAATAACAAATTTATAGAGAAATTTGATATAAGGGGAGAATGGGAGTGAAATTTAAATGATTTAATAACAAGGGTTCACCTTTCAAAAAAATAAATAAATAAGAAGGGGTTGCTAGGTATACCCTATTTAATATATCTTCTCAATTTTTTTCTAATATTTTTTTTCTCATATATTTTCATATGCTTAATATACTTAAAATAAATACAAAGTACCATGCCTAATATTTTAAAACTAATATACTTAGTTCAATTGTTATACCATGTATCTAGATACATCATGTAAGGTATATCCTGTTAAGGTAATAGACAAAATGATCTAGTTTAATAAATTAATTATTGCATAAATTCTACTCTCATTACCCATGCTTGGATTACACGTGCCAACTTAGGCAGAACGACCGACTTCCTTCCAAACCCTCACACACTCAATTGGAACAAAAATACAGGTGATTTTCAAGTGAAATTTCAACAAAATCCATGTCTCAAACTAACAAATTCTTCAATTTCCTTCAGTTTTCTTTGTTCCACGCTTTATTTTCACACTAGATTCTACGTATACGTGAAAAAAAAAACCATCAAAGATGATTTCTTCAAGCAACAGTGGGAGTCACTCAAGCAAATATGGAAGTTCATCAAGCAGTGCTTCATCGAACTTGTAAATATCAACTTAGAAGTTGAATTTTCATCAAAAACACTTCAACAAAGTAGATTACAATGTTTATTATGTTTTTTGTTTCATAAACCTGTTATTTGGTGGATTATTGAGGTTTTTATGCCTAATTTTTATATTCTGTACTTCGAAATTGAAGTTTTGGTGTAAATAAAGTCTTTACTTATGTAATTTTCATAAATTTTTTGACATTATTTTTTCATGCATTTGTATAAAAAGTTATTTTATGACCATTTTTTTTTTGGTGAAAATTGTGTGATATACAGTAGGCATAAATAGCTTAGAAATTAGTCACAACAACTTTAGAATTAGGCTCACAAGTGTACAAAATTAGGCACATTATCTTCAGTGGACCATTTCTCATGTCTGGAGCCATATTCAGCCTAATATGCACAGCAATTGTACACCCTGCACATAAAACTAGACACAAACCGTTGTAAAAAAAGGCACAGAGACATAATGTAATTTAACATGTGTGTGATATAATGTAGGTACAAATTGTTTAAAAAGTATGCACAAACAACCTTAGAATTAGACACATAGGTGTACAAAACTAGACACATTATTTTCAGTGGACCATTTCTCGTGTTTGGAGCCATATTCAGCCTAATATATGTAGCAATTGTACACCCTGCATATAAAATTAAGCACAAACTATTGTCGAAATAGGTACAAAGGCATAATGTAATTCAACATGTGCGTGATATAATGTAGGCACAAATAGTTTAAAAAGTAGGCACAACGAACTTTAGAATTAGGGACACAAGTGTACAAAACTAGGCGCATTATTTTCAGTGGACCATTTTGTATGTTTGTTGCCATACTTAGTCTTGTATATGCAACAATTGTACACCCTGCACATAAAATTAAGCACAAACTGTTGTAAAAAAGGGGCACAAAGGTATAATGTAATTCAACATGTATTTGATATAATGTAGGGATAAATGGTTTAAAAAGTAGTCACAAATAACTTTAGAATTAGCAGATAAGCGTACAAAACCAGGCACATTATTTTCAGTGGACTATTTTGCATATTTGGTGCCATATTTAGCCTTGTATATGCAGCAATTGTACACCATGCATATAAAATTATGCACAAACCGTTGTCAAAAAGGGCACAAAGATATAATATAATTCACATATGTGTGATATAATGTAGGCACACATGGTTTAAAAAGTAAGCACAATAAACTTTAGAATTAGGCATACGAGTTTACAAAACTAGGCACAATATCTTAGTAGATCATTTTGCATGTTTGATGCCATATTCACCCTTGGATATGCAATGATTATAAACCCTACACATAAAAATAAGCACAAATGGTTGTCAAAAAGGGCACAAATGCATAAAGTAATTCACCTCGAATCTCTCCAAAAGAAGCAACATAGTGACATTTTACTATCAACTTCAAAGTCAAAATAGAAATCATCTTCATTTTCCTTCCTCCATCTAAAAATCTGTATAAGTAAATTCGCATCCCCACCATCCAAATTATTTGGTCGTAAAATATTGTACGCATCCCTTGTCGTAAAGCTAACAAATGGCAAACCTTCAACATGCTTCTTGAAAACCCTTAGCCCAGTAGCAATGGAGACCCCGCTATCCTACAAGTCTTGAAAATAACCAGCATTATTTCTTGTCACCCTTCTCTGAGAATACATCAATTGTCTTTGATTCGCAATACAAAGTCCATGATTATGACTAACTGAAAAACCTTACGCGGAGGTGAATAATGTTTTTGGCTAATTTTTATAAAATCTTTTGTTGATTAAAAGATAAACCTCCAATTTTGTTTGAGAAAGAATTCTAAAACTCGTTTTAGTAAAATTCCCAACCAAACAAAATCTTATAGTTATAACAATCAAGCAAAAAACATAGAATGAAGAGGCACAACAATTTATAGTGGTTCACTCTCTCAAAGAGCTACATCCACTACCTTGAGTCAACGCCCAAGGATTTTCTAAATCCACTATAATCACAAATATAACAATTACAATTTTGAGGCTCACCCGCCAAGGGTTTTTCAAGCAACCTCAATTACCAACACAAAATCAAAGGATAACCCAAGGGGTTTTTTTAACACAAAACTTTGATATTAATAAGAGAAAGAGGTAAGTTAAGAACAATGTTACTAATGCGAGCTTGAGAATAGAAGATACAACTCAATGGAATATTTCTACAAGCTCCTCTTTACTTCTTCTTTAATGAAGATCAACAATGAAGCTCAAGAAAATGTTTTTTGTGAGATTAAAAAGTGTTTGAAGGAATGTACTTTAAAGCCCTTTAAAAGTCTTAAATGATCTCAATAAATATTTCACCAAACTTTTTGCAGTTGATCAAAAGCTCTCTCTCTCTCTCTCTCTCTCTCTCTCTCTCTCTCTCTCTCTCTCTCTCTCTCTCTCTCTCTCTATATATATATATATATATATATATAGGTGATAAAAAAGTAATCGTTGCACTCTGTGTAACGGTAATATTTTTTTATAGTAAAAAGGAAAACGGGACGACTGGTTTTCAAAAATGGACGTCCGATTTCCTTATACAAGAAAATCAGATGAGCCATTTTCTAAAATAGGACGACCGATTTTGAAACAGAAAGATCCAGACGCATTCTATAAAAATCGGACGACCAGTTTTAAAATAGGACATCCGATTTTTCTTTTCCTTCAGAAAAATCTGATGACCGGTTTTGAGAAAGATTTTACAGTCAAAAGAGCTTTCCTTCCTATTTCAAAAACATGTATTCTTGATATTCTTTTAGAGATAAGAAAACTTTTATAAGCGTCAAAAACTCTATCAAGAATACTTGGATTTCAAGAAAAGTTTATAGAAAGAAATTTATCAAAGAAGCTTCACACATGATCAACAATCAAAAGGTGAAAGTTAGGGAGTTTTACAAAGAAATACCTTAGCACTTCCCTAACTAAGCCATAAGTCTTCAAGGTCTTCAATGACTTGATCTTGGAATGACTTGGTCTTTTCTCATTCATTTTGCCTTAATCACCAAGATCTTTTGCTTCGGAGAGTGTAGCCTTGAAACTTCAAATAAGCTTCTTTTGTTCTATAGAAGTTTAGTTTAATACTTACACAAACATATGTTAATCATAGTCAAAATCATATGCAATAATGCTCTTAGGGCTAACACTGACATTATACCTACTAACTATCTAGCCACTCTCATCATTCAAAAGAAATTCTATTATCACTTTACAATCCGTATGAAAATCAACTTTAGTATATACTTTCTCCCTCTTCCCTTTATCACACTTCTTCTCTCTTTGTAACAATAAGATTGCTTCAAATACTTCGTATTGCAACTTGCCGCAAACTTTTGATTGCCCTTAAGAACATTAAACCCCAATCTGAATGCATGATCGTTATACAATTTGAAGGCATCTTCTTTGGATGAAACAACAATTCCACCCAACGAATCTTTGTTCGATATCCCGTCCAACTGCATTAAAAAAAAAAAAAAAATGAGGCTTAAAACACATACAAGATATATGCATCAAACAAAATAAGCCAAAAACATAAAAGGTCATATAAGGTAGGCACACATAGTCAATAAAGTAGACACACATAGCTATAAAGAACTTCAAAAATACGTAATAAAATCAACATAGGTTAAAACACATAACAAAACTTTACGTAAAACAAAAAAACATATAAAACATAGAAACATACCAGAATTTCGATATTCCACTTATATATAAAAGTAGGCATATTCTGTTTCAAAAGTAGGTACACTTAGTCAAAAAAAATAGTCACATTTTATTACAAAAGTAGGCACACTAACTACTGAATTTCAAATATATAATATAAATAAAATGAAACGATCCCCAACCATATTAAAATTAAAATAAGTTTGAAAGCACAACAAATATTTCATTAAAACCAACAAAAAAATCTTAAAAAAGAAACAAAACAAAATTTGAAAATTCTTCTGGTTATAAAACATAGCACGCTTAGTTGAGAAACTAGAAACTACGTGCACTTAGTTATCAAACTAGGCGCACCTAATTATAAAAATAGGCACATATATATACATCAGTATAACATCTCCAAAATAACAATCAAATTGGAAAAAAAACAATATCTTTCATAAAAATTCCTTCCTCCAATGTCTTATTTGTAAATTCTTCTTCAATAGATTCTGGAATTATCGAATCAATATTTATATATGTAGAAGGATTGAAAACCCCACAATTCAAATACTTCACATCAACAAAATGGCACAATATTGGTTTCTTCACAATTTTCCATTGAAAATAAAAATTGCAGATGATTAACGTTGACGATAATTAACAGATTATGATCGATAAGGAAATCACAAAAAAATCCAGCGATCGATCAAAGGAAATCACGGTGCACTAGAGATCGCAGGAAGAAAAAATTTAATTTTCTTTTTACTGAGAGGGGGCGCATGAGTTTGTGAAATCAAGTAAAATTTTTACTTATAATTAAATTATAAAACCTACTAAAAAACGTAGTTTAACTAATTGGGTACATCATGCTATGTGTAACCGAGTGCATGGTTTAAATTGCCCACTTGGTTAGGATAAGTAATTACTTCTTTATCGTTAAAAAAACATAAATTAACTTCTATATGAATTATATAATGTGTGTTAAGAATGACTATATAAATAACGATCGGGATTGTCTAGTACATTTGTATGCTCTCTAGTACACACTGTTTATAGTAGTTTTATTAATAATAATCCTATAGAAAAAAATAAAGATAAACCCTAAGGGAAAATAACAAATAAAAAAGTGTACTAGAGAGTGTACTAGAGGATGTATTAGACGATTCTGAGTGCATAAATAAAAGTCGTAATTTATCTAGATTGTGAATAATTTTCATATTCATAGATTTTATTCTTTTTGTTTTTACATATAGAATTAATATTAAAAAATGATATACATATAGAAATAAGATTTTGGATCTCCGGTACTACTTTGTGTATCACTTTTTAATTTGGTATATTTTATTAATAAAATTTAATAAATAAAAGATAACCCTAAGAGAAAAAGATAAACCTTAAAAGAAAAATATATTATAAAAAGAATGTGGTACATAGAGTGGCACACAAAATAGTACAAAGGATCTTGTGTCGAGAAATAATATCACCGAAAATTGTCCATATTACTTCCCAATTATAAAAAGAAAGTGGTACATACAGTAGTAGTCGAAATAATATAAGAAACAAACAAGATAAAAAATACAAAAAGAAAAAAAAAGTAGCATGAAATCGTAATTACTCATAATAAAAAAAAATGCGCATAAAAAAAACGAAAAAAATAATAATTTGGAAATCGTTAACTTTCCAATATGAATTTTCTTGAAGCTGAAGAAGTGCATCAACTAACAACTCTCTTCTCCTTCATTGCTTTGCACTCACGAATTAAAGTATCCACACCACTGCTATCTTAATTTTCTTATGTGCATTATAAGTAGATTTTAATTTTTCTAATAAAAGAATTAGTAAAAAAATCGAAGAGAGGGAAATGCATTGATATAAATGAAAGTTTCCAGTGGGGAAAGCAATCTAATGTTTCCTGTTTTACTATGGCAAAATGATTACATTATATAAGTTACAAACTAATCCTCTAATCTATAGGATATTATCACTACTAGGGAACTGCCTAAATACGTTATAGAAATATCAAAGATAAAGAAAGTATGTAAATATAGAAACTATCTAAATATAGGCTCCAACGCTCCCTTTCAAGTTGGAGCATGAAGGTCGGTAATGCCCAACTTGCAAGCTAGTGGATGAAATGTGGCGGGGTGAAGAGCCTTAGTAAATATATCAGCCGATTGAACCGCACTCCGAATGTAGAAGGGAGAAATAAAACCATCTTGGAAGGCATCGTGGACAAAATGGCAATAAATTTCAATATGTTTAATCCGTTCGTGAAAGATAGGATTGGCCGCGATATGAAATGCGGCCTGATTATCACAATATAGCGGAACAGGCCGAGTGATGGGAACGTGAAGATCCTGAAGTAGACGAGATAATCATTTTAACTCATACACAGTCATCGCCATAGAGCGATATTTAGCCTCAGCAGGAGAACGAGACACAATGTGTTGTTTCTTCCTTTTCCAAGAAATAGGAGATCCACCAAGGGAAATAAAATATCCCATGACAGAACGACAAGTAATAGGACATATAGCTCAATCTGAATCACAGTATGCAGTCAATAATAAAGGAGACTGAGACTGAAGAAGGATGCCACGACCAGGACTGCCTTTGAGATAGCGAATATCTCGAATAGCAGCATCCCAATGAGCACAACGTGGGGCGTGCATGAACTGAGCAAGTGTGTAAACCGCATATGCAAGCTCAGGGCGAGTAAGAGTAAGGTAGATCAACTTGCCAATGAGGCGGCGATAACGTTTCGGTTGATCGAAGTAAGGACCAGTAGCTTTGGCCAACTGATGATTGGGTTCAATAGGAGTGGAGGCTGATTTAGCGCCTAATAAACCAGTCTCAGAGAGAATTTCCAAATTATACTTGCGTTGGCATAAAAATAAACTAGAGGGATTTCTAGCAATTTAGATACCCAAAAAAATATTTAAGGGGGCCCAAGTCCTTCATGTGGAAGCAAGTACTCAAGGAAGTTTTAAACTTAGTAACAGAGGTAAGAGAATTCCCAGTAATTAATAAATCGTCCACATAGATGAGAACGCATAAAAACACATTATTCCAAGAGTAAGTAAAAAGAGAGTAATCGGCATATGATTGAGAAAAACTACATTTACGGAGCGTGGTAGTGAGCTTTGAAAACCAACACCGGGGTGCTTGACGGAGACTATACAAAGATTTCTTGAGTTTGCAGACCTAACCAGGGTGAGAAGGGCGAAATCCAGGGCGAGGGCGTATATATACTTCCTCCTGTAAATCTCCATGGAGAAAGGCATTATGGATGTCTATCTGATGTATTGGCCAATTTCGAGCGGCAGCAATAGACAGAAGAGTACGAATAGTGACCATCTTAGCAACAGGGGCAAAAGTTTCTGTAAAATCAATACCTTCTTCCTGTGTGTTTTCCAAAATCACCAAACGGGCTTTATACCTTTCAATTGTACCGTCGGCTTGGTATTTGATGCGGAAAACCCACTTACTCCCAAGTGCACGTTTACCTGGAAGCAAGGTCGTCAACGACCATATGCCATTTTGTACCAAGGCATTAATTTCTTCTTGCATGGCAGCACGCCATTTAGGATTAGACGCAGCTTCAGAGTATTTGGTTGGTTCAGATTATGTAGTAACAGATGCTAGAAAGTGCCGATGAGGGGTAGAAAAAATGTCATAATTTATGAAGTTTGTAAGAGGATAACGGGACTTACTTGAGAAAGCCGTGGAGGAAGATGGAGCAGAAGAAGGGGATACAAAAGACTTTCATACTGCATTACAGTCAAAATCTTGGAGTCGTGCCGGAATTGTTTTAAGATGTGTACTTTTTCTAGCGCCAAAAGGAGCAAGAAGCATAGTGTGTGGAGATGGACATTGGGCTGAAGTTGCATGCGGGTTGAGGAGAGCTGGGTCAAATGTAGGAAAAGGGCCTCTTGGAGAAGCTAGTAGGCTGGCTGGTGAAGGAAGGGAAGGTGCTGGGCTTGGGCCGAAGGCAGAAGAAGGCTCGTGCGAGGGAAGAGGAGAAGCTGGATCAGGTGGGGTTGCTGGGCCACGCGAAACTGGGCCAGCGGGAAAAAGCCGGCACGGAGCTGGAGCAGGAAGGGCGACACGCGGAGGGTCTGGGCCACTCGGCTAGGCTGGAGGGGCCGAGTATGGGCTAGTATGGGATTGGTTGACTGGGCTGCGATTCTAGGCAGATGGTTGGGTAGGTGCGGCTGGTGAGGGGCCAGCGGCTGGGAGGGGTGAAATTGCTTGGGAAGGGCTTTTTGTAGGTGGGTCTTGGTGCAAATAACTTAAATTTTGTGCCCCAAAATTGTAAGAATGAGAAAATTTTGGGGAAGTTGCTGTAATATTAAAGTAATTTTTATAAGGGAACTGGGTTTCATCAAAAACCACATCTCTGGACAGAAGAAATTTCTTACTTTGCAAATCATAAAATTGCCAACCTTTCTTGTTGTAGGGATAGCCGAGAAAGACACAAACTCGACTACGAGCACGAAACTTATCTTTAGATAGATCATGATCATGGACATAAGCGAGACACCCGAAACTTTTGATGTGAGAATAAGATGGCTTCTCGTTATATAACAATTCATAAGCTGTCTTTCCTTGTAACAAAGAGGAGTGCGATTGATAAGATATCCTGCCGTTAAGACGCACTCCCCCCAAAACTTTATGGGTAAGTTAGCTTGGAACCACAAAGCCCGAGCACCATTGAGAATCTGACGATGTTTGCGTTCTACTCGACCATTTTATTGAGGTGTACCAGCAATAGTGGTTTGATGTATCATTCCATGTGTAGAAAAATATGATTTTAAGCAAAGAAATTTCGTGCCATTATCACTGTGAACTATTTTGACAGTTTTGTAAAACTGTGTTTTTTGACCATGGCAAAGTAGTGTTTTAAAAAAGTGGCAACATGGCTTTTTTCAGCAATTAAATAAATTCAAACTGCTCTAGAATAATCATCGAGAATAGTAAGAAAATATGAAACACCAACAGTAGATATGGTTTTGTAAGGGCCCCAAAGATCACACTGAATTAAATAAAAAATGGCAGATGCTTTATGAAAACTTAAAGGAAATAATCACATGTTTGCTTGGCACGTAAACAAATGTTGCAAGGAGTAGTAGAAGTAGTAGGTTTTTTAGAAAGTCCTAAAAAAATTTTCACGAAAAAATCCGAGGGATGTCCTAATCGGATATGCCACAAAGTGCTTGAATAAAAAACAATACTCGAAAAAGCGAACAAATCCGGCAACGACAAAGGTTTGTAGAAGTATATCCTATTCCTCTGCTCACCCACTCCAATCGGCTTCATCGAGGTATGGTCCTGTATCACACAAAAATCATCAGAGATAGTGATAAAACACTTCGAATCTCGTGTTAATTGTGATAACGAAATTAAATTACACTTGAGCTCAGGAATTAAAAACACACTTAGTAAAGTTAGTTTCGGGTTTAAAGACACCATTCCTTCTTGCAGAGCAAAGGTTTTAGTACCATTCGGCAGGTTAATTGTATATGGATGTATGGTGTTTAAATGTTTAAAAAAATATTTCCTACCAGACATGTGATGAGAACAGCCCGAGTCTAAAATCCATAAATTTTTCAAGTGTAAGAGTGGGATTATTGAGCAAGGTCAATAATTTTGACAATTGGTTGGAATCTAGATTTGGAAAGCTTCCAAATCTGTGACTGCTATTTGTAGAAGGATTTCCAAAACTATTGCTGCCTTTTATGGAAGGCGGAAGTACGCCGCTACTGCTATTTTCGGTCACTGCTGCCACCCATCCGCGGTTGTCGCTTGCTGCTGCTGTGTTGTGTTTGAAGCCTGCTGGTCCGAGAGAGGGTTGCCGTCCGCGACCAGTGCTCCCCCTGCCGTGTGGTGTCCGCCCAGCGTTATCTCCTCTTCGTCCGCCACTGCGGTGAGCTGCAGACCCGCCATGGAAGCTACCATAGAAGCTCCCAGTTCGGCCTGCTCCAGATCTGGGCCACCATTCAGGGAAACCTACCAGAAGGAAGCAGCCTGAGATGTCATACCCTTCCCGGTGACAATGGCTGCAAAACAGCCTTGAAGTAGAAAAAAAAGACGGCGGTAGCTGCGGCCGCACTGCCTGTTTTGTTGACAGCGAAGGCTGCTTCGTCGCCGCTGCTGTCTTCCATTCGGACCAAATTTTTGTGTTGTTCTTCTTTGCAAGTTTGGGCAAGAATTGTTCTCATTTTTGGCATTGGTTCCTATTGAATCAGGTGAGAGCGAACTGTTCCATACAGTGTACCATCTAATCCCATCAAAAATTGAAAGATTTTTTCTTCTTCTCTTTCATTTATAATAACTGCTAACAAACCTATGTTTGCGGAAGATGGGAGTTGAGTATAGTTGTCTAACTCATCCCATAATTTTTTTAAACGCGAATAATACGCCTGTATTGAGTCTTTTCCTTGTTTGCAATTTTGCAAATGCGGTTTTTAACTCATATTTTCGGGGCCCGTTCCCAACTAAAAATCTTTCCTTCAAATCTGTCCACAATTCATCCGCTCATTCAGAGTAGTTTATAGAAGAACGAAGAGAGGGTTCGATAGTGTTTAAAATCCATGAATTCACTAAAGTGTTTATTTCCCACCATTCTTCTTCTTTGTCCCGGTCACCTTCTGGGATAGGGATTGTTCCATCTATAAATTTCAATTTTTTCTTCGAACATAAAGCCAAGCGTATGGCTTTTGTCCATTCGTGATAGTTATTGTCTTTTTCGTTTTCCTTTAATTGGACTGTCGTTATGATCAGCCCTGGACCATCAAAGGATGCCAAAAAGTAGGCATTTTTTTTATTCTACGAACATTGCTTTCTTCTACCATATCATTTTCAATATTGCCAGCATCTTCCTTGTCGTAACTCATTATGAGAATTTAGACAGGGCTGGCTCTGATACCATGAAAGTTTCCAGTGAGAAAAACAATCTAATGTTTCCTGTTTTATTATGGCAAAATGATAACATTATATAAGTTACAAACTAATCCTCTAATCTATAGGATATTATCACTATTAGGGAACTGCCTAAATACGTTATAGAAATATCAAAGATAAAAAAAGTATGTAAATATAGAAACTATCTAAATATAGGTTCGATTTTTTTCTGGGCTTTGCCCAGTTTAGAAAATCGGGTACTAAACTGGGCCTTTTTTTTTTTTTTTTCAGCTCTGGCCATAACGCACAATGGTTGTGCGTAATCAGTAATGATAACGCACAACGATTGTGCGTTATCAGTTAATCAGCCTATGTGGCTGATAACGCATAATGGTTGTGCGTTATGACTAGACATAACGAATACTATTTGTGTGTTATCCGCCACGTAATTATTTTTTCAATTTTTTAAATTTTTTTTTAAATTTTTTTATTTTTTTAATTTTTTTTAATTTTAAAATTTTTTTTTTAAAAAAGTTTTTTTAATTTTTTTGTTTTGTTTACAATTTTTTTATTTAATTTATTTTATTTTTTTGAATGAACATTTTCTTTTTGTTTTTAATCAAAATTTCTTTTGGGAAAACTTATAATTGTATAAGTTTTTTTTAGTAATTTGTTTAATGAATATTTTTTTTAATGAAAATTTGTTTTGGAAAAACTTATAATTGTATAATTTTTTTAAAAAGACTGTATTTATTATATTTAACTTATTTTGTATTATTTATATCATTTTCTTGGAAAATATATTTACATTTTGACCATTTCATCGCAAGTTATTTGAAGAAGTAATACTAAAGAAACCGTAAAAATTTCGAGCAATGATGTAGTAATTAGAAGAAATTGAAAGAAAAATTTCATTAATATAAACATATTTTATTACAACTATTTCAAGAAAATGTCAAACTTATACATTGCTCGGTCCGGGGTTATTACAATTTTTTCTATTATGTCCCGGCATGCGACATCTACCACATCTTAGGGGAGAATCCGGATTTCTATAATTCATTTCCCCCTGAAATCGCTTGCCTTGTTTCCTACCCCATTCCTTTTTCTTGTTTGGAGGATAAAATGTCAAATTAAAAGGGACATCCCTCCAAAAGTTCTCACTCAAGACCGGATGAAAATTCGATTGGTAAGTTTTTCTGTACGTTTGTCGCGAATATATCTCCAGTACAAAAACATCTGTTCTTGACCCATTTTCTCTACACACTGCAAGAACATGAGAACAAGGCAATGTATATGTTTGCCATTTTCCGCAACTACAAAATTTATTATTTAGCCGCAATGTATAGACGTTGTTGCCCGTACCAGAAACTCGGATTGGAGATTTGACCATGTATATTCCCTCTCGCGGATTGTAAGTTGTAACTTTGTGTTCTCTTGATTTCAGTTCAATCCGCAAGAACTTGTCAAAAATTCTAGTTGGAAATGGATGCACACGATTTTCTGCCTCTTCATGGTGTTTGTGAAAGTACTTAACTAGTTTGTTGAATATTAGTTCAACCAGAGCTTTTAAAGGTAGAACCCTAGCTTTCTTCAACACACTGTTAAGGCCTCGGAAATGTTGGTTGTCATGATACTGTGTCTGTGACCGCCATCATGCAACAATGTCAATTTCTCTGTGTCCAACTTCATCAAGTAAATGTAAGCATCCACATTTCTTTCTTGAATCTTTTTCATTACACTGTCAAATTTCAATTGTTTTGTTTCTGTTCTGGCCTGCCACATCAAGCTTTTTAGGGTTATATTTTTAAAAGTCTTGTTGAAATTTGCTCGAATGTGGCGTAAGCAAAACTGGTGAACTGCAAATGGTGGTTGCCACAAAGGTTGACTTTGAATAGCAGAGAATACCTTTGTGGCGATCAGAAATGAGGCATACGTGGCGATCTTTGACTACGTATTCTCGCAAGTTTTTAAGGAACCAATTCTAACTCTCGGAGGATTCCTTATCAACAATGGCAAAAGCAAGTGGGAACAAGTGATTATTTGCATCCCACGTACTTGCAATTAACAGCACGCCCTTGTATGGTCCCCTTAAGTGTGTTCCATTCACAGAAATCACCGGCCGACAATATGGAAATCCGTCTATACACGGCGAGAAACACCAGAAAACAAATTTGAAAACATAATTAGGAGGACTGCTTGTTCTGTGATGCAAAAATTCGTATACAGTCCCCGGGTTTATATCCTGTACAGCTTGTAAGTATTTAGGTAGAATATTGAAGGTTGTATCCCAGCTACCAAAAACCCTCTCGATGGCAAATTTTCGAGCATACCATGCCCGCTTGTAAGTACAGCCAGTTTGATACAATACCTGCACTTCTTGAATGATGTTCGAAACATGTATCTCAGGATCGTTGGCAACTAGGTGTGATATAGATATTGATATTATGAGCCCGTGCGAACAGTCGCATCACACGCCCGAGATAGTGGTACTTCACTATCTCGTAACATATGAGCGGGACCTCTACCCGCCACAAGTTAGATGGAACCAGAGGGCGGTCATAATAAGGGAGCCACATAAACTGTCATGTCAAAATTCAAAATCAATGAAAAATGTAAGTACGATAAAAAAACACAATTAATTACAAATAATAGAAGCTATTGTAAAGCAAACCGGGTCAGATGGTATAAAATCCAACTGGTCTCTGTATGTAATCAGAGTGTGCGTAGGCAGTTGGCTACAGTCAAATGATGTGCACCATATTGCGCCAAGAGGTGCAAGAGGGTAGACCATAATCTCCGTCATCAGCTAAGGCCGCAATGTAGGTATACGCGACCACGCCCAAATCTGAACTAACACCAAGGCCCCTCCAATCTGTCGTGCACCTCCCAAAGCTTCCGTGCACAGCTGCCTATACAGAAACCCAAGAACGCAACTACCCCAGCTATATGTCCTAATAGCATCAAAATCCTCAAACAAACTGAGATAACGTACGTGAACCAAATTCCCGGAGAAGTCGGGAAGCATGTGTCCGCCAATAAGTAAGAAAATAAATCCACGAGCGCGCAGGATTAGATCGTCGTCGGTCTCTGAACCGGTGAACGCTCTCAGTATCCATGCTTCCAATGGTTCCTTCTTCACTTTGTATTCGGAAAAGTGGCTGAGAGACAACCGCACACCAAGAAGTCTGTCGATAACGTCAATCTAGTATTGTTTAGGGTGTAGACTCCAGCTAGGCCCAGTAACGACCGTGCCGTCTAACCCTAAACCCCACAGCGCCTGTATATCTTGAAGTGTAATTGAGACTTCACCGCACGTTAGATGAAATGTGTGGGTCTCTAGTCTCCACTGCTCAACCAATGCGGTGATAAGTGCGTGGTCCAATCCAATGTAACCACACCTAGAGACTCCCCCCAACCCGGTTCTATCAATAATCTCAACCAATCTACGGGGAGCCGCACTATAGCACTAAAATAGGTTTCAGCCAAAACGCCTACACTGAAGGTCAGTATAAAACGTCTCCCGATCCCCACCCCAGATAAAACCGGATCTGTGCTCGTGCTGTCTGGATAAGACGTCAGTGACAATGGGCCCCGGATGCACATGTGCTGGCACTTCTTCTATCTACATTAATTATATTTTCCAGATAGTGTCAATATCTATATGTTAAAATAAAAAAGTTTTAAACATATTCTAATTTCAAGAATATTAAGATTTAATTGTTATTACGTTTAACGGTTGTAAAGTTTATAGTTTTACGTTTTCATATTTCCAAATATCAGGTATATTGATAACGCAATTAATGCAAAATTTGGGGATTTTTAAATAAATAAGATTTTAAAGTTTTGAAGGTTTATTGTTACGTAATAAACGTGGTATTATCGAATAAATGTTTGAAGATTTTCGTTTCTTTAAAATATTGAAGTTTTTATAATGTACCCTGTAGAATTTTAATATATTTTGATAATATATTTTTACGTTTTCTTGTATTTAAAGTTTGGTGTTACTTATAGTATATTTTATAGTTAAGCATTTTACTACTTCATAAATTCACTATTACGGTTTTACAGTTTAAATAAAAATATTAATTACTAAACTATAAATTTCCAAGTACCAGTTCCCATATTTTCTATTCGCAAAATTTATAAGAAATATTCAAAATAATTATATAAGTAATTATGAAATTTCCTAATAATCATAAAGTAAGAAATTAAACCTAATTCCTTACTTTATTCATGAAAAAAATCCTAAAACCTAATATCAGTTTTTAAATGAGAAAAAATTATATACATATAATTACAAATTCGTACACATTTATTAATAACTACAATTTTAAACATAAATCCAAACCCCACTTTGAAAAAAATAATAATGTAAAATTTTGGATTTTAATAATAGATTTTTAAGTTTTATATTATTTAAATTTTACAAATTTTAAGTTGCAAAAAAAAAAGTTTCCATAATTTCTACTGTTTAAAAAAATAAAAATTAAAAATACCGAATTACAAATTCCCATATTTTCTAACATGCAAATTAATTATCTAAATAATTAAAAAAATTTCTATTAATCATAAAGTAAGAAATTAAACCTAATTATCCAAATAAATTCATGAAAAAAATCCTAAACCCTAATATCACTTTTTTAATGAAAAAAAAATTATATACATAACATTATCAAATTCGTACACATTTATTAATAACTACAATTTTATACATAAATCCAAACCACACTTTCACCAGAAAAAAAAAAAAAAACATAATTTAAAATTTTGGATTTTAATAATAGATTTTTAAGTTTTGTATTATTTAAATTTTACAATTTTTAAGTTGCAAAAAAAAAAAAAGTTTCCATAGTTATCCAAATAAATTCATGAAAAAAACATAAACCCTAATATCACTTTTCAAATGCAAAAAAACAATTACATACATAAAATTATCAAATTTGTACAATTTTAAACATAAATCCAAAAATTAAAAAAAAAATGTAAAATTTTGGATTTTAATAATACATTTTTAAGTTTTGTATTATTTAAATTTTACAACTTTTAAGTTGCAACAAAAAGATTTTTTTTCATATTTTCTATTGTTTAAAAAAAAAGGTTAAAAATATCGAATTACATATTCCCATATTTTCTACTCAATAATTTATACGAAATATGCAAAATAATAATCTAAATAATTTCTAATAATCATAAAGTAAGGTAATAAAGTAAATATAATTATCCACATAAATTCATGAAAATAATACATCACCCTAATATCACTTTTTAAATTCAAAAAAAATTATATACATAAAATTATCACATTTGCACAAATTCATTAATAACAAATTTTAAACATAAATGTAAAACCCAATTCCATAAAAAATAAATTAATTCAAGTTAATAAATAAAATTCATAAAAAATATTAACAAACAACAAATAGCGAAATAATTACACTTAATATGTAATAAACAAAAAAAATTCTAAATAACTAAAAAACTTACCGGAAATTTAAAATGCAGCTTTAGTAGCCTTCGTACTCCAAATCCTTAATAGCCTTCGTACTCCAAAGAAAGTCTCCAAGATTTACTAATTTTAACTGTAAATTTCAAAATAAAATACACATTTATTAGATGAAGAGAAATCAACACATAATAATAAGAAAAAAAAATAGAGTAAAATACCTACCAGTTGGCAGAGGTAGCAACAAAAACTTTTCTGAAGGAGAAGGATGAAAAAAGGAAGAAGAATGAGATGAAGGTGGCTGAAAAAATGAAGAAAGAATGAAGGAGGAAGGAGGCTGGAAAAACAGTAAAGGGGAAGGAGAGGAAAGAAAGAAATTTTACTGAAATAAGTAGGAAGGAGGAAAGAGAGGAAATAAGGGAGGTGGTTAAATAAGCTGGGAAAAAAAAAGGGGGGGAGGAGGGGGGGTCGGCTGCCGCGCTAGGGTTTTCTTTTATAACATGATAACACACTCACTATGCGTTATCAGCTTAATAACGCATAATGACTGTGCGTTATTAAGCTTGATAACGTACAGTCATTGTGAGTTATCTACAGCTTAGCGCTAGATGAGATCCACATCAGATTTTTACGCGATTAACGTGGTGATTAGGGATAACGCACAATGATTGTACGTTATCACCTCTGATAACGCACAATCGCTGTGTGTTATGGCCAAAGCTGGAAAAAAAAAGGGCCCAGTTTAGTACCCGATTTTCTAAACTGGGCCAGGCCCAGAAAAAAACCTATAGGTTCTAATAATAAACAAGTTGGCCTGCTAATTCTATCTGTTTTTTAAAGGTCCTCACCAAAATATTACAATATTCACTTCTTAAAACATTATAATATAATTCAAATTGTGCACGAAGTAACATATTTCTTCACTAAATTTAATTGGTTCTTTAGATAAAGAACAAATATATTTTACAAATCCCATCCCATTTTCCCTCTCATATTTAGATAAACGAACACGATTTTTATCTAATAATTTTGTCGCGTAAATCTTTCTCATCTCTCTCCATTTTACACCATAAGGAGAAAAAAAGGGATGTACAATCGTTCTTAAAAGCGTAAAATTTGGCCTATCGGTAGGAATTAGGGTTATGTTCTTAGATGAAATAACAATGGTGGGAATTTGACCTAGTTGAATGTACATAATATAGGGCTTTTTTTTTTTTTGGCCAAATCTCATAAGGAAATGTACATATGGGAAGTGGAAAGTTTTTGCAAATTTCCTATAATATTGGGCAACTTCCAGGGCCTTGGTGGCATGTTTATCTTTGCACCAAATCTTTTTAAGGCTGTTCCAGTTACATGAATAATGAAGAAAAGAAAGAGGAAGAATGGAGATAGCAGAAGCATGTTTGATTGGGAGATGTGGTTGGAATTAGCTATAGGGTATAAGAAGGTGACTTGTGAAATCAAAGATGGTCATATATATATATATATATATATATATAGTTAAGATGGAGGGGGTAAATATCACCTAAATATTTATAAAAATACTTTGTAAGTGTTTATTTCTTAAATTTTTAAATATATATTTTTAAATTTGTTTTTCAATTTAAATTTTTCCATTTGGTAAATTCTATCCCTCCTAATATTAAAGATTATACTTTTTCTATATAGATATATATTGCTAAGTATTTTGTCGGTTTATATAGCACTATATATTAGAACTTTTCTTTTCTTTTTTAACTGCATATTTACTTTTTCTTATACAATTTCAAACTTTTTAATTGGTTGATACAAAAGAAATGGTAATCCATAAATAATATTTTGGGAAAAATCCTATAATTACTTAATAATTACTTAGGAGAGTTTCCTTACACCCAAAATTTTTAAATTTTTTTATTTTCATTTTACTATTACGCAATTTTTGTTTTTTCTTTAGATCACCATCACACATACTTTTCAATAATTGAAAACTCATGCATCCCTTATATTTACGGACTAATTATTCAATAAAGTCTCATTATAATTAAAATAATTTTTAAAAACTAAACGGAAACTACAACGTGGGTGGGAAAAGCACAATAAACGATACACAATTTTAATCCATAGCTATAAAATATAGAAATTTAAGCAATTTCTACTCTAGAGCAAATATTACTATTCCTATACAATCAACTCAACAACATACAATGTAAATGTGGTTTGAGATAGGATGAATCTTACCCATTAAAATTTTTTTTCTTTTATAATTGACGATTAAGAGTTTTACAACGTTACGTCTTACTATTTTATCTTGTTTTAAATAACTTATTTATATTAATATTTCATCCCAACTATTCTTTTGTCTTTTTCAAAGAACTCACGATGATAATGAGTTTTACCAAAAAAAAAATTATTCTTTTGTATCTTTTTTCTTTTTATTGGGAGATTTATACTTTTTTTTTTTTTTTTTGACAATTTCATTAAAAACACATTTTGGTAATGTATTTCCAAAACTTTTACCCAAAGTGTCAAAAACTAAAACAATATATTGCAAGCATGCAATATTCTTTTGAAAAATATTAGAATATATGTTTATTATTCGTTCCTTACATTTTTATTTCTTCTTGCTTTTCAGAAAATGTTTTATATTTTTATTGTATTTTTTCATATAATTTTGTAACGATACCTCCCAACATCTACATAATTATTTATGTGTCACCTTTCAATCTTTTAAACAAAAGAGAAATATATTCCAATTTTTTTTAATCAATCTCTTATGTTTCACTTTTAAAATTCAATCTCTGTTTATATCATTTTCATAATAAAAATTCACGTAAATATACGTAATTGAATAAATTTCTCGCACTAACAAAAAAATAAGTTTCAATACACTAGATTTGGGTATGACCTGAGCATGCTCCTAACATAGTCGAATTGAACCTAAAGAATGCAAACAAAATAACCACTTCACTACACCGCTCTAACTATACTATTTATTCAAATAATTTTCTCATGTGCAAAAAGTTAATTATTAATTAGTGCTTAAATTAACTTTAACATCTTAATAATAATAAGTTCTGAAAATATTTTTAAAACGTGACTTTGAATAAGTTATATTTACTTAATAATAAAATCTAGTTTTGAGATTAAAGCATATTTCTCTTTGTAACTAGTTCAAATTTCTTTCAAGCACATTGCATGTAAATTGCTAACTAGTTCAAATTTCTTTCAAGCACATTGCATGTAAACTGCTTCGCTAAACTAATGAAACCTTTAATTAAAGTCTTAAGGTTAGAACATCTAAAACATTTAAATTAAATCTTGAAATTTTATTTCTGAAAATTCTTATTTAAACATATTTTAAGAAAAACCTTTTTTGATTCAAACACTTGTATTTCAAGAGCTAAATTTGAGCGTAAACAAAACAAAAATGGTGATTAAAGGTTAAAATTAAACAAAAAATAACAAAAGATAGAATAAAGTTTCTAAGTCCAAATCAAACCTAAATAAAACATGCACACATAAATCCATCCATCCATGGTGGTGAAGGAAGTTGTGAACTACAAAACAAACTATTACAATAAACTACCCTTACCTTTTTTTTTTTATAAAATAAACTACATTTACTTTAAACATAAATAGTAAGAAAATTAACATTTTAAAATGAAACAGTGAATTAAAAAATTTTAAAATGTTGTATTTCCTGCATATTGAAAATTATACATTTTTAAAAAATACAACATTTTAAAAATTTTGATTCACTTAAACTTTATTTCATAACAAAATAATTCTACAACCCACCCCAAAGGACGTAATTACCCTTTTTTTAATTTTTTTCTTGCTTCCCTAAAATCGCTCTCCACGGAGTCTACGAGCAAGTTGGACATCCTTAGGCATAATAGTAACACGTTTAGCATGAATTGCACAGAGATTAATTTCCTCAAACAATCCAACAATGTATGCCTCACTCGCTTCTTGAAGTGCCAAAACTGCAAGGCTCTGAAAACGCAACTCTGCCCTAAAGTCCTGTGCCACCTCGCGAACGAGCCTTTGGAATGGCTGTTTCCTCATCAAAAGCTCGGTGCTCTTCTGATACTTGCGAATTTCACTGCACATTATAAAATTACGTTATATGTATTAATTTACGTGGCATATTTTCATCTCAATGGTATTTTACATGGCACATGTCTTTATTCTGCCTCCTACAAAATAGTGGCGGGATAAAAAATACGATCCAAGTTATTTACTTAAAAAAAATAAGAATAAAATTAGTGAAAATCAAATATACTTATCTCACGTGGTATTTACATGGATATCATGGGTCTTTATTTTTCCTCGTGCAAGAATAGAAATTACAATCCAAGTTACTATGTATATAAAAAAAAGTAAGAATAAAGTTGGTGAAAAATCGGAATGCAAGCACAGTTTAATAGGATATTATTATGTTCATTTTGCTATGCAAAAGTGGGAAAAATTTGGATGAAATTAATGTAATTAATTAAAATGGGAATATTGTGATATCAACCGAAGAGCGACGGTTCCAGGCCTATAGCGGTGTGGTCGCTTTACTCCTCCTGCCAATGGTGGTCTCCTTCTACGAAACTGCAGTGTGTCAACATAAAAAATTGTATATACATTCAGGGAAAAAAAAAAAAAGAAAATATAGAAGAATTTAGAGGTGAAAAAAAAAAACCTTGGTAGCAATTTCCTTCCTGGGGGCTTTTCCTCCAGTGGACTTACGAGCAGTTTGCTTAGTACGAGCCATCTTTTCTTTAAAATATATAATATTCTGGTAAAAAGAATTGAAGAAAAAAAAAGTAAAGGGAAATTACCAAAGCGAGCTTTATTTATTAAGAAACAAAGAAATAAAAAGACTTGAAAGAAATAGGTACCAGAGAGAGAGAGACAGAGAGAGAGAGAGGGAGAATTGATGATGAGATAAATGGGATTGTTATGTATGGGAATTATAAAGTATTTATAAATAGCATAGGTGACGGTTGATGGGAATGATAGTGGAGGTCGAAGGGCCTTGAGGCAGTTATGTTCGGTTTATTTATTTATTTATTTATTTTGTTTTTAACAGTTACTTCTTTTCTGTGTATCTGGACTTGGGTTTTTTTTTTTTTTTTTTTTTTTAAATTTGGAGGAAGTAGTCTTAATTAGATGGAAGGTTGAGATATATTCTTTTGTGTTTTCTGTATATTGTTTAACGGCTGTGATGTTATGTAAAGTGTTGAAGATTCTAATGACAGGGATTGTAAATGATGAATGCTTTGTTTTGATTGGTAAATAAAGTTTATTTTTGGATTATTAACCCTTAAATTAAGGATAACAAAAATTGAACCACCATACCACACGTGCCTCTCCCATGCCCATCCACCTCCAAAATAATTTCCCATTTTTGTTCACTGTACCATTGGCAATGTCTATAAATGTGTATAATGTATAAATTTTTTTTATTAAAAAAAAAAAAAAAAGAATGCGGGTTGAACCGCAAAATCCACGAGCCCTGCGGTGTGGGCTGAAAAAAAAAATGCAGACGGGGTAAAGGCCTAAAACCTATTTCTCTCAGACCCAGGACGCGACACAAAGACTAGAAGATAAAAATACTCATCTTACTAAAGAACATATATTCTCTAAGACCTCTTAATCACCTAATTTATAAAGAATTCCCTCTAAGAAAGAAAAAAAAAAAAAACCACAAATCCTCCTAGATATAAAAAAATTCTATTTGATAATAAAGTATTGAGGAATATAGAGGGTGTACTAACTAAAGGCCTCCTCCTCCTGAAGGTTTCAGTTGGCCGCTGACCTTTTGGGAACACAGAAAGTTCTTTACAACTGAAAAGTGAAAATCGAAATCAGCTTTCATTTTTGAGCAGTTGGCACCAATCCACTTCTCAGCTACACTGGTTGGAACACTGTCCTGGCTATCCCTTTCGTGCTCTTCAATGGCAGGCCGTATTTCGTCGTATAAGGAACTAAGCCCAGAAGAAGCTTCAGTTTTCATTTGCTGCACAATAACAAAGCAACTTTTTCATGGAATGCTAATTACTGCACAATAACAAAGCAACTTGTTCATGGAATGCTAATTAACTCCCTACACTTTCAACCCAAAAAAACCTCACTAGTGTTTTACACTTCCAACATAGTCATCCCGCAATTAAAAAAAAAAGAAAAAAAGAAAAGCTTTAACCAAGTGTAGGAAAAAAATAAACAGAAATTCATACAACTAAAAAGTAGGAGAAATCATTAATACCTCATATTTTCGCAATTCTTCTTGAGCTTCCTTTGATACAAACAGACCTGCAACATTTTCTATATTGATTTGCTTCCCTTTAGAAGATTTTGTTCCCCGCTTTGGCATATGCTGCAACTTCTTCTTTGAAGTTGGATTTGGTCCAATATTATAATTTCTGTATGCAATATTACTACGAATTCCATATATCATAGCATTAGTTTGTAGGAAAGTGTGCCGGATATCTTTTTCATACAATTCTCTTTCATCCATGATTCCGGCCTTCTCTGTTTTTACAGTCACATCTTGCATGTGAACTGAATGTTGTGGCAAGCCAATAGCAAAGGACTCTGATGAAATTCCAGATCCTTCAATAACTTCTGTTTTCCCAGAGCTCTCATTTTCTGTGACCAATATAGTTTCAGATTTGAATGGACTAAAATTTTCTGGGACATGCAAAAAGGGCTCATCTTCAGCAGAGTCATAAAGAGGAATCTCCTCAACTGTGTATCTGCATTTACCAAATTAATGCTTGATGTTATAAAACTTCTTAAGAAAATACAGTTTAAATTTTGAAGGGGACAACACAAGAAAAGAACCATTGAACCGATTGATGCAAACAAGAACTTAAGCAAACCATTATATTCCCCTGTAAGGGGAATGAGCTCAGAATAAAAAGAACAAAGCTTATTCAAATTTCCAGAAGGGTGTAAGAACCTTAAAATTATCCTAAACACCCAGGCATCAAAAAATACAAAGTCAAGCACTGATCTAACCTTCTCTTTTTCTGATTCGGGATCAACTATGAATAGAAGCGCTCAAATAATTTCATCGTACTTCCACAAGTCAGTAATGACTAAGGGGCAGAAAATCCACATTACCATTTAAACTTTCCAAAATTTAGCTTTTTCTCTCCAACTAGAAAAGGAGAAAATGTTACCCTCAACCATAAAGAGAAGCAATTTTAAACCCTTCTGTCAAATGTTTATCGTTGAGGCTGACAGGATGCCGTCACACAACTTCCAGGTGACCTTTTCCAAGTATATTTTGGTCAAGGTGTATCTTTTCTTTTCTTTATTCATTCAATATTGAAAGAAAAAAGACATTTTTTAGCCCTTCTGTCAAATGTTATCATTTGAGGCTAAAGATGCTCAGAACCTGCTTTCTGCCATTGATCTCTATACTTGAAGATTAATCCTCATAAAGGACACAAATCAAGCTTTAGGTTGTTTTTGGATTGATTTTAAAAACAAAAACAGTTTTTTTTTACTTGGGTCCCATGTCTTCCCTCTACTTTGTCTAACTTAAATTCAATCCAAATACACCCTTAGTTTCATTTGTTTTATGGAATAAACTTTGGCAACCGTGGAAATTTTGGCAGCCATGTGAATAGTTATTCTGCTCGGAAGAGCAAGATTCTGGTGGTTACTTGTAACTCTATTGTTGAACATTTTTTTCTCAAAACTGATGACCCGGTAGATTTCAGATTAAGGTGCTCTGCTTTTGGTTTTTGAGAACTTAGGAATTCCCCATGCAAACTCGTGGATAAAATGTCAAATAGATCTGGTGAGCTTTGTATTGTTGAAGAAAAAAGATGGAGGATTGCAATGTTGCTGCATTGAAGACAATAAAGGGTGGAGGTGGAACAAAAGAAGATCAAGAGGGTTGTGATCCGTCCATTTGTTATAAGAAGATGAGATGAATGTTGGCGGTAGTGATTGTGAAAAGCTGGCAGTGATGTGATTTCCTATTTACTGAAAAGCATTGGGATGGTTTTAGATGACTAGGTGACCATGGCAGCCACCACTTAGGCAACCATTAGATTCCTCCCTAATTAGGTTAGATTTATGTAAGGGGTACCTTATAAATGAGAATAAATTCATGAATTTGTGGCTTAACTAAATTCTGAACATTAAAATTAGTGTTCAGAATTTAGTTAATGTTCTCAACAAGGGAAACAAATTCAAGAATTTATTCTCAATTATGAGCTATGACCCTCTTATGAGAACACTAGGCTTAAACTAATGCATATGTTCCCAAAAAGACAGGGAAAGAAATAACCTAATTCAAGAAGCTAATTTGGCTAGTATGAAATTTGATTCCTCTTGAGATATTAGAGTCCTGACAATACCAAAACAACTGGGCAGAAGAGCGGGGATCCCCAGACGAAAAGAGAAAAGGAAGGAAGATTAAACCATGGCATTTTCATGATTTAAAAAAAAAAAAAAAAAAAAAAAGGAATTGCTAACAAACTAACCTCCCACTTGTTGTCTTATTGTGACCAAAGTTTCAAAGCATACCAGTATAGTCGCCCTCCATTCCATAAAGATAGTCATGCTTTCCTTTTTCTTTTGTCCCAAATTATAAGCCTATTTCCCTTTATAAAAGGTAATTAATTTGTTAATTTCCAGTTATGCCCCTAATTATTGTATATGAGTGTTATCAAAACTTTATGTCTTTCAAGGGATAATAAAACTTACACCACCCTCTAATAATGAATAAATGCAGACTCCCGCACTTGTAAAACTACATAATGAATTGTTTAGTTTCAACACTTGAGAAAATGTAGAGTGATAGTTTAAAAATGATTAATTAATAATATCAGTCAAGGTTATCTTATTATTAATGAAGGGCATATAAAGAAACTGCTAAGCAAAAATCGTTAGCTTAACTATATAAACTAACTTCCTTAATCCCTGTGAAAATAGAAATGGGCTTCTAAGACACCAGGGAGTAATACCTCCATTTCATAACATATAATACTATTGCCATTTTTTGGAGTTTCACAATTTTCCAAGAATACTTATCATTTTTTTCCCTATTATACCCCTTTCTGTAATTTCTTTCTCTCACCCTCTCTCGATCTCTCTCCTTATTATTAACGGTAGAACATAATTTTTTTTTTTTTTTCAAGGCTCCTTTCTTTTTAGAATTCTTAATATGTGTGAACTCTCCAAAGTATCTTATATTATAAAACTCTAAAAATGGCAATAGTATCTCATACTCCCCTCCATTTATAATATAAGATACTTTACACTTTTCCAAGACAATTATTCGTGTTATTACCACTTTCTATCTCTTTATTTATTCATTCTCTCTCCTTTTTCTCTGTCTCTCATTATTTAAAGGTATAACATAGTTTTGCTATTCCAAAGCTCCTTGTTTTTAGAATCCTTAAACATGTGTGAAATCTCCAGAGTATCTTATATTATGAAATAGAGAGGGTAATTTAAACAATTTTAATTGGACTTCCTTGAATATTCCTTCTAGGTTTTTGCATACAATAAATGATCCTTAATAACTTCCTAAGTCAGAAGGTGTCTTCATGTCATTAGATCCTTAATTTCAGTAACCTTATGATTTAATGTTTTCATACTTGATGTACCCACCCACATAACTTTTATCTTTCCCCAACTAAAACTTCCAAAAACACGATCCACACAATAAATGGGTGAAATTGTTACCCCACAACCATTCCTCCTAACCAACACCGGTATAAATTTTGGCCAAAAAGAATGTACAAAGCTGAAGTATCACCTGTCATCTCCCTCTTCCCAAACATGGTTGAACTCCTGTGATGTGCAGAAAACACAAATTAAAAAAATTCCAAAATTTCTGACAGCAGGAAGGAGAAATATAACTCCAAATATAGAAAAGAACAAATATAATCAACTTTCTGAAGACACATTGGAAGATAGTTATTTTACATGTTGAAAGGCAATTCAAAAGGAAAGCACATCAGAGACTAGGAAATGATCAAAATACGAGAGGAAAACGATGATTTAACAAGACGTGAACAATGAAGACATTCCAGCAGTTTGTGAGGAGCAAAGCAAGTGATGAGGATCAAAACAATACAATGAAATAAAAACCAATACATGAATCAGGTAAGCATCTTATCTGCTTCATTTATTTACAATTAAAATTTTACTCAAAATCAATCTTGTCTAAAACAGGGATACACAATTCTTCACTCCTCCAACCCAAATCAAATATCTGCATTTTTTGTTTAGAGCTGCGCCAAAATCCATTTTCTATAACAAAAAATCTTTTTATCTAGATGAATCAGGTTAGCACCTTTATCCACTTCATTTATAATTATAACTTAAGCCAAAATTAATGTTGTCTAAAATAGTGATACATAGTTCTTCTCCCCCTCCACCCCAGATTGAATACCTACATCATACATTGGATTGTGCCAAATGACCGCCATTTTCCTAAAACAAACAATTTTTTTATCCAAACTTGCACCACTAACATCAACTAAAAGAAAAATCATACACCCAACAGCTATAGGACTGGTTCACATAACAATTCATTACGGATAAGTAGCGAAAGGAAGGTGTTCTGGTACTGCTAAACTATGCGCCAAGTCATATGCGGATCTTCAATTTTGGAGCGGGTATTTATTTTCCTTTATGGCATATTGTGGAATAAACTATAATCATCACTTGTATTTTCTTTTAGTTTGTCTGATTATATCTTAATAACAAATGAACCAAGTTTTATTTTTTTCCTTTCATATTCAAGACATCTGTCCAGGCAGTCACTTGAAGCAGGAATAAAGCTTACTCCAAGAGGGAAAGAGGTGAAATTTCACGAACAATCTACAAACCAATAAGATGATTACTATAGCATTATTTCTGTATCAACACTCCATACAGAGAAGACTATAAATTCCCAAGAATGGGTATTAACTAGGCAGATATCCATGTACACAGTGACAGTGGTGACCAGGTCATATAATTCTGTGGAATCCACATTAAATTCAAAATTGAGTAGTAACAGTGCCAGATAATGATCGGCATCTGTCATAGTACTTCCATATTCCCTTATTGGATTTCTGAACGAGGAACACCTTTAATGGTTAGCTTGCCACTTGCAACCAGCACCATGAAAAGCATTCTCCTCATGCCCCTTGCCTCCCCACACGCCCATCCCCACCTTTGAACAAACAAATAGGAAAAAATAAATAAATAAATAAAAAGACGCCCACAACCACGGCCACTTACACATAAACAGTTAGCCTATCTTAAGGGAACTCAAATATTTGAAATTTCAGTCTTGATTATAAGGATTCTAGAATCTGTACAGTTAGCATATCTTAGGGGTTTTTGTATATTCTTTCTTATCACCTGAACCAAACTTGTATATAAGTCTTATGATCAAGAGAGTAAAGACACAGTTTGCTGCAATTTGTCAACTAAAACAAAGCGCAAAAGAGGACAATAAAGAGGCTACTCTCAACTGGACTTGCGTGAGCATCACAAAATTCAGATACCAAGGACACACCGTCACTATTTTGACTCCGACGCAGGTATAGTGAAGCTTCACCCCTTTTGATGGCATGATCGAGTGAAACTTAGTATATTAAAAGAAGAAAGATCAACAATTATAATGTTGAACAAGTAAAAGTTTCCAGGTCGGAAAAGTATTCAATAGGTTCGGCACATGCAACAGACATCAGGCAACAGGCAACAAGCAAAAGACTAAATCAGTTGCTTTGAGTTACAAACCACAATTCAAGATAAGAAGTAAACATTTTCCAATACCTGGAAACCCTGAGACTTGGCACCAAGAAATATTGAGCAGTTAGCTGCCCCACATAGACAGCGAACAGTAGCACCACCAAACCATTCAAAATTGTAGTTGTAAGCCAATTCAGTTCCGGCAGAAATATCTTGCTTCGCAAAGATCCCAACCCTTGTTTCCCCCAAAACTGTCCACTTCCTTGTTTCACAATTTGGCAGGCTGCAATTGCGGCAAAAGACATTAGACCACCTTAAATTGCTCGGAAAGAGAAGTACAATGCTATTAATTCTGGAATCTAATCCCATTCTGAAGAATGTTTGTCTGTGCATTTATGTGCCTCACCATGAATGATTTATAAACCTAGCAATGCTTCCTTTCTTTGTAGCATCAATAAAATCATAGGTATTTAGTGAAATTATGTACGCATCCCTAAGGCCTGTAAGAAGTCATGCATTATAGATTAGTTATTATCAAGACCAGCATGTGTTAATATACAGAAAGCTGATAATCTACCTTGCTCTTCATAAGTTTGAGACCTCTGTTTTGCTTCTTCCCATGATATTACTTCCCCACAATACTCAATGATAAATTGCCCAGCCTGAACATACAAAGAATGGAAATTTCGAACAACTGAAAATGAGGCATGATTACTACATGAAAAGAATGCATGACTTTTTCCCCCGGCGCACTTAACAACAACTGATTAGGAGGAATAGTGCTAGCGAGGGCCGAAGCGCGAGAGATGTATAGTTACAAGTGTACGAAGAATCATATTTCACCCAAAAAATGATACTGCTTTATCAGGAAAAACATATGTTTAAGTTTCAATGACAGCCCAGGAAGATATAGAAAGACAAATAATCCGACTTCTTTGGAAGTGATAGAATCAGTTAGAAATCATTGAAGCAGGCCAACCAGAATTAGTCTGCTTCCAATCGCAGACAAGAAAAAAAATTATAATTCCAGCAGAATAAGAAAAGTGAAACTCTATTTGTAGACTGTATACTCATGCATGCATGTGACAGGAAGCTGAATGCTGTAATCAGTAGAAAAATAGATAAGGATTACCTTAATGTATTCATCCGCTAAAAGACCCCATCCTCGCCCTTCAGTTTTGAACAACTTTGTTTTGGCATATTGACATTTCTGGAATCTCTGTCAAAATTTAAAAAAAGAAAATAATGAATCTTTAGTCAGACCTCCTCCAAATAATTATTCATGTTCTGAACCTAAAGAACTCAGAAAAGTTTTTAAAAAAATTTTAAAAATAAAACCCACAAAAAAGAAAAAAAAAATTTGTCTGAAGCAATTGCAATATGTGTTTCTGTATACCAGTCTATACCAACTGAATCGAGAATTCAATTGGCAGCTCTTGGGAAATTTTAAAAGGTAGAGATAAAAAGAAAGAAACTATAATGAGCAGGTAAACAATTATAATACATCTATTGAAATGAATAACCATCATGCAGTTCTCAGAAAGTTGCACCACAGCTGATGTATCAAAAAATGATATAACAAACTAAGATAGCCAAGATTTTCCAGAAATTTTTCTTCATCACCACTCTAAGCTTCAAACTCAAAGACTGGAATGCTATATTAATTTAAATTCATGTTTCTTTACAGGATCGAGTGAATGGCATGACTAAGGTCATATTATGCTATCTCCTTTTTGCTGAGTTATCAAGACATAATAAAGGATTTTATTACTTCAATATGAAGGAAACTTGGCCATACTTTTCACTTGCTATATGAGTGCAGTTATTGCCTATAAACACACTACAGAGTTTCCCTGCATTTTGATTATTGTATTATTTTTTTGGAAGACTCTTATTTAGTCTCCAAAGAATTTAGATTTCTCGGTTTTCGTCTCTTAGTCTTAATTTGAACTTTTTATCCCCAAATAATTTATGTCCATGCTTTTTAGTCCTTTTAGGACAAATTTACCCCTGTAAAGAATTCAGATAAAAAAAAAAAATCTAAAATCCACTCCCCCCCTCCCTCCCCCCCCAACAAACAATCTTCTTCTCTAGCAACAACACTGCTCCCGCTCAGGATCCTCTAGTACACTCTCTAGTACCCTTCCTTTAGTAGTAATTTTCCCTTAAGGTTTATCTTTTAGAGTGTAGGGTTTATCTTTTATTCTATAGAATTTACATTATAAAACTACTATAGAAGTGTGTAATAGAGAGTGTACTAGAGGATGTACTAGACAATTCCGGCCGTACTGCTCCCCTCCCCAACCCCCTTCTCTCCCTCTTCCCCCCTTCTTCTTCTTCTCTCTCTCTTCCCCTCGTTCTTCTTCTCCGCTCTTCCCTTCATCCGGCAGCCCCAAGCTTTAATTTGTCCTAAAAGGACCAAAAAGCACAAACATAATTATTTGGGAATAAAAAAGTTCAAACTTAAACTGAGAGATGAAAACCGAGAAACCTCAATTATACGGGGAATAAATAAAAGAATCTTCCTATTCTTTTATGACCAAAAATTTCGGAGAAACTCTCCAATATTTCTAGTAAGAGTTCTCCTTCTCATATTTAATTCAATTTCAATATTTCAAACTTTTGATCTATATTTCTCTCTTTTGATTACTGTTTAGCAACTACATTCTGCAATTTACATTACAGTTTATGGTCACAACAACCCCCTATATTTTATTTTATTTCTTTGCTAACATTACTGTCCCTGACCATAAAGGCAATCATCTCCAACACTCTTCCATTTTCTTTTCCTTTCTTTTTATTTTTTCTATCACCTGTCCCTTTCCTGTCAGGTTGTCCTGGTGTTCTACGGAGCGCCTGTTTGCCTAATGCAAGGTGCATTTCAACCTCACAGTTGGCAGACACAAGGGAGGCTAAGTTTTCGACCTAAAATCTTTATAAAGTAACGTTCAGACGAAAAAAATGGATAAAGAACTGTAGTGTTTAAGGTGCACACAGCAATGCAACTGGCAAGTACAAGGTAACTCGACTTAGCAAACAAAAGCACAAGGTAACTCCAACAGCACCCAGAAGAAAATCATAAAAAATTAGAAAACATGAATCTGCTCATGCAAGGTGCAATGTTCTTTTTTTTATATAATTTAATAAATTCCATGTTCTGCAGTAGTCACTTATGCTCTGTCCCTTTTCTAATAGAGTTACTTATCTTTACCTCCCCTGAGGTTTGTTCAAATTACGTATGGAGACTTGAGATTTCGTTCAATTACATTTCCCATTGATCAACAAACTATCCCAGCTTCTCAATCTGTTAGGGAATAAACTTCCTTTAGTAATAATAAAATATGCACCAAAATGCCCTTAATTGAAGAATTGAATAATATAACCTTTTAACCAATATCAAATACAAGAAATCAAAGGAATTTAAGAATAACTATCTATTAATAACAATCTCCTCTCTCTCACACACACATACGCGCACGGATTAGTGCTATTTCTTTCTTGAGCTATCTACAGTACTAAAGGTTCTTTTCCTTGGCGAAAGATAGCAAAAGATATTGGTAGAGTTAATGCAGGATTGACGCCAAGAATGCTGGGAGAAGATGCGCACAAGAAAAGGTTAGAATATAATCATATTTTTAGAAATTAGATGGCTTATGACAAACAACATTTATTATATACAATCTAATGTATAAAAGCCTATCGAAGCATGGTCAATTAGCTAGGATTATTAGTCATTCAACTGAGAACTATGTTAACACTTGGAATATTTGTTTCCCAGGTGATAATACTTGTATTTGACACTAGAGATTAATTTGTTGGTAGATCATTGGTTAAGGAGGCACAATGAGTTTGATCGAATCTCAAGAATCTATCCGTAGTCTGAACAAACCTCAGAGAAGGTAAAGACAATTAACTCGTTCTAATAAATGTAGAAAATTCCATGTTCTATACTTTTGATTTTTTTCCTTTAAAATATTAGAGGTACCTCACTCTTGGCAAGCTTGAGGTAAAGTTTTATCAGAATTGTTTTATTTGTGTGAAATTAGAAAATAAACTAAACCCTGTCTACCGAACATAAGGACCCTAGAAAATGCCCCATCTCAAAAAGTAGCCCTAGTTGCAAGTGTTTAGATAAGAGGGCCACCAAACAGACCTCCTCCACTGCCCTTCACTGTAAAATTCAGCAGGGTTGTAATTTCGAAAGACTCCCGTTGAAACTCAGGTGTCTAAGATATAACCGCGTTAACCTTCAAGGTATTGCACGTATAAGACATCTGTTGTTTTTTAATAATATTTTAACAATACTTTCATTATTATAATATATTTTACTTTCGGAGTAAAACTAGAAAGTATAACTTCTAGATTTATAAGAAAAATAAATTTACACTGGAAAGGAGGTCTTACACTTTTTCTACGATATGCTTTCAAAAGCTCGTGAAATTTCCAAATGAATAAACTCACTATTCCTGTCTAATAGAGGAAAAATTATTTAAACACAATATTTAAAAAAATGGGAGAGACTTTAGTGGAAAGAGAAAATGTCAACATTGTCAACAATAGCATAATGCAGATGGATATCTCATGTGCACAGTTTGCAACCATAGAAGAACCAAAAGTGCACACCAGGGGATTGAGAATATCATTCTAACTTTCCCTTCTTGCCCTTACCTGCCAACCAAATTTCTTTCTACACATGTCATGGAGGAGATGAGAAAGAGGTTTTTAACAATCTTCTATATTAAGAATGTAACCAAGAACGCAAAAAAAAGCAAAAGTTCAATACAGAGAGCTTCCTGAATGGAGAGAGAGAGAGAGAGAGAGAGAGAGAGAGAGAGAGAGAGAGAGAGAGAGAGAGAGCAAAGCAGACATGAGTACTAAAGAATATCTACAGAAATGCACGCACATACCTGATTCTTACAATAGTCACCACATCGACAGTATCCAGGTGTGCATTCTGTGCTAGTCAGCACATTTAAGCACCTCTCTCCACAAGCACTTTCAGGGTCACCAAAAACATACTTGCATTCACAGATGGCAACATCGTCATCTTTAAGTTTTTTCTGCCTGGAAAATAATCCACTTGTGCATAAATACGTGGTCTACTACAACACCAAATTGAAAGCTTCAAAATAAACTGCTGCAGATACAAATATGTCTGGATGAGAACCCAGATCATTAAACAGATTCACAATCTTAACAACTGCTAATGGGTGCATGATTTTCAGATTGATGTTTTAGAAGCTCCAAGTGGTTCTAATCTACAACTCTCAAAAACAAAAACGTAGACAGCCTTCCAATGCTTGAAGCAGATGAATATAAGTGCAGTAAAAGTATATTAAAAAAAACGGCTCGGATCGTCTATACTACTTTGTGTACCACTCTCTGTACCACTTCATAATCTAGTATATTTTTTTAATATAACATATTAAATAAAAGATAAACCCTAAGGGGTAAATATATCATAAAAGAAAAGTGGTACACAAAGTGGTACGGATGATCCTGCGTGTAAAAAAAATTATAAACAAGGAAGGAAGAACATTCTTCCTTCTTAAAGAAAGCAAAATTTGAATTATGGCACATAACATTTTATAAATATATCAGAAGAACATAGCTACATGAAAAGGACTTGTATCCCCGAAAATCCTTTTAAACTTTAGGCAAAAAGACAGACAAATAGACATAAGAGATATTAGCTATTTATAGGCATAAACTATTTTTGTTTCTTTCTTTATAGTCATAAACTTTTATTTTATCTTTTTTTAGCCATAAACTATTTTAGCTTTTCTCTTTATAGCCACAAACTTTGATTTTATCTTTTTCTAGACATGAACTATTTTTGCTTTTCTCTTTATAGCCATATACTATTTTTTACCTCTCAGATATAGCAATTTATTAAAAATAGTTCATGGCTATATCTGAGAGGCTTAATGGTATTTTTCCCCCTAAACATTTTTCAAAAGTGGATTAGACCCATATACATTAATTTGTTTCTTTTTGGTACACGAACAATTTTTTCTTAGTAGGATAGGTACATCCGTCCATTCTGGTGGTTAACCATTTCATTTGGCTGTTAAGACAAGGGCATTTTCATCCAAAAAAATTTTCAAACCCTTTAACTTCTAAGAGTATTTCGAGGTTAAAATAAAAAATAAAAAACATTAGGGATCAAAATAAAATTATACTTTCATCCAACCTATCTTCTCCCTCTTTTTTCTCCCCCTCCTCCTCCTCCAAGACCACCCACCCCGGCCACCACTGCCGCCTCACCACCTCACTCCTCCACCACCACCTCACTCCTTATCATCCTTCTATTTCTAAAAAAATCCAAAACCAATAAACACTTCACCCATCTTCCTCCTCTCTCTTCTTCATCTTCCACCTAAGACCAAAACATCAACACCCTTCTCTACCCAACCACCTAGAATCCCTAACTTGGCTGGAAATTAGAAATTAACCTTATTTGTAACAGCCCTTTGAAATTAGATGGTATGCAACAAAGAGGATGATTGTTTGTGCAATTTCTACTATATGTTCTTGTAGCCCAACCGTCCTTTGTAATTTGCTTCTTCTCTATTACTGCAATTGTTTCTTACTTTGTTTTATCAGTTATATTAGAGGGCCTTTTCCAAAGGAAAAATTAACCATTTTTTCTATAGATTCCTATCCTTTACTAGTAGTGGTAGAGGTAGCTTGTGAAATTAACCATTTTTCTACCCTTTCTTTTTATTTCTGTGAAGACAGTGGTAGAGGCAGCTTGTGAAAGGTCCAGGAGGTGGATGAAGAAGAAGATAAATATAATAAGCAATTAGAGTTTCAGTAAGAATTGCAGACATGGTTTTGTTACCCTGGTCTTTGGCCGCCTGGCGTGGTTAGGGATTTGGGAAGAAGGAAGAGGAGAAAGAAGAAAGAGGGGAAGGTGTTTAATATTTTATTTTGATCCTAAATATTTTTTATTTTTCTCTTTAGCCCCAAAATAATCTAAATGAGAGGGTTGGATTTTTTTTTTTTTTTGGGGACAAAATGCCCTCGCCTTATCAGCCAAAAGAAATGGTTAACTGCCAAAATGGACGGATGTACCTATTCTACCAAGAATAAAGTGTTCTTGTACCAAAAAGAAACAAATTAATGTTTATGGACTTGATCCACTTTTGAGAAATGTTTAGGGGGAAAAGGTACCATTCAGCCTATATGAGAAGTCAAAAAATAGTTCATGGCTATAAAGAGAATAACAAAAATATTTCATGGCTAGAAAAAGATAAAATCAAAGTTTGTGGCTGTTTGTGACTATACAGAGAACAACAAAATAATTCAAGGCTAGAAAAAGATAAAATCAAAGTTTATGACTATAAAGAGAAGCAAAAATAGTTTATAGCTATAAATAACTGATATCTCTAGACATAAATTTCAATCAATTCAAAGTAAAGAAAAATGCAGAAATAGAAAGCACATCACTAAAAAGGAACAATAGGCATCCAAAGAAGAGGCAGACGTAATTTAAAGCACCAAAAGAAGAGTCAATTGTTAACAAGGAAGATTTACACCCTTTCATCAGGAATCTCCGACTTTACGGAGAGAAAAAGAAGAGATATTCACATTATGTAATGATGGACCTCAAGGAGAATGGCTTGCTTTATATCTAGCAAACTATATAAAGAGATAGAAGGAACGGTGTTATCTGACAATAATTCTAATGAAACAACGGCGAGTAAATGACAAGTCACTCTAAGCTCTGCATCTGTAAAAGTAAAAACAATGCACCTTTTACAGACACACTCCCAAATCAAAAGACAACTCCTGATTAGTTTGCACAAGTAATTGACCTGTATATTAAGGAAAGGCTCTTTCATTCAACTGCATTGATTTCCAAAACATCAACAAGCTTCTATATCTTTCTCCAAATATTTTAGTTTCAAAACACTTCTACTTGGATTGGTACTAAAACCACCCAAACAAATAAAAAAACTCATTTTCAACTCTCACAAAAAGTTTATCTTTCACGAAAAAATCAAGGAAAAAATATACACTTTCTCCAAATAAAACCCAATCCAGGGACACCCCTTCCGAGAAAACAATGAAAAATGATTCCTGTATAATTTATTTTCTTTCCCAATTAAAAGAGAGGTAAACTGTTAAGAAAACATCCTTAAAAATATCTTAGTGATGCTATGAACATGAGTAAAATTTAGATTTACTTGCAAGAAATGCAAAGAAACTACCACAAAGCACTGAAGCCCAGACCATTGACGAGAAGTAGAACATGTCGTATTTTTTCCTTTCGATCCTGTAGGTCAACCTGACCGAGTAATGTGACACTGTCATGCATGATGTGAATACCTTCCGTATTATTGTGCTATTTTTTCTCTCTTGGCATCAGATTCATCCAAAATGTTTTAAGATAATGCCCTCTTAATTTCTGAGATTCTATCTCACACTGCAACTGATGACCACTTGCAGGGAACAACATATTCAAGTTGTCTAAAGGGCAACCAGCCTCGTGGTCTGCAGCCGTGGCTGCAGGCTGAGGTCTGGAGGCATAATAAACTTCTTTACTTCCTAAAGATCATCAAGATTTACCATTATCAGTTTACTTTTCATTAGAAATGTACTAATGGTGTAACAAGTTGTGCAGAGAGAGAGAGAAGAAAGGAAAGCTTTATCATAGGACTAACTTATTCATCCCTATCTTTACCCTTTCATTTCTAATAAGGAAACAGTTAACGAATAACAGGCTATTAGTTTACAAAATCATTAAGACATAAAAAGGCCTACATACCAGACCCTTGGTTCTCAAACAAACATTCAATGTTAGGATATGCTGCACAATTGCTATATATAGATTCACTAATTGCACATGAGGCATTCCTATGTTACAGTTCTTTCAAAGAGCTACAACACCAATTTTTTAATTGATCAATTGCAGATGAGATGACAGTTTTCTCCTCTGAGAAGATATATAAAAAGCCAAAAGGTGTGAAGTTTCTTGCATTCTATACATCCTCGTATTTGGATACAGAAGACTTCGTGCACTACTCAAGGGTAGAACCAAATACTGATAGCCAAAGATGACATGAGAAACATAAAATACTACACCATGTTCACACAGAATTTAGTTTAAGTGGAGAGCAATCAACAAGGACCAAAAAGGATACAGGCTTACTTTCGGCCAGAAAAGTCATTCTGACAAATATGATTGAAAGGTGGCACTCCCTCCGGCAGTTGAACCTGCAAAAATTCATCATGTTGCTCTGAGTATTCAAGAAATAATCAGATACAGACATACTCTCGCCCTACAGGAATCAGGAAGACAGTGCACCACTCAGTCATGAAAATTTACCTATTCTAAAGGCGCAAATCTACAAATATGTTACAGGCAGCTTGACAGTTTGAACACAAATCAGGATAAAAGTTTAAAAGTGAACCAAAAAAATATTTTATTTTCCTGAAGCTTCTACAAGCAGAAATTCTTGCATGACCAAAATGGCATAAAGCAATAATCAGTGTTTACTTATATAACACAGCATAAATAGCAAGAGAAAGCAAAGCATATAAGCTCAACCCACGAATATCCCATAATCACACTTCAGGAGTAATGCAATTTCTTGTTATTATACAGACAGGTCATTGACTCCAAGCCCAGATAAAAAACGAGGCCAGGAGCAGGCATGGAATTTACTTTTAAGACTCTTCTCTCTTGACCAAGTTTTTTTTTTTTTTAAAAAAAAAAATTTCACATGAAAAGGACGTATTCTAGACTACTGTTTTTGTCAGGTTCAGCTGTGGAAGGCTGGTGAAGTGCAGCTGAGTATTTTGCAATAACAACTGAGATTATGTATAAGTTAAAGACGGATCGATCAGTATTTTAAACAGAAAGACATAAAAAGATAAACTTAAGCACTATTCTTTTGAAAATTTGATAACGCTCAAGAATAACAGGTTATCCAAGATTAAGCAGCAAATAGCGAAACAGGAAAATCGGGAAACAAAGATTAAAAGTCCCTAAAGCAAAGTAAATAATCAAATACAAACTGATCTACTTACAGAGTACATTGGCAGCCAAGCCAGGATTGTTTCCACAACTATGAAAAATGGGCTAAATCGTTGATGTCTCCCTAACCCATTTCACCAAAGAGAAAATCAACAAAATCAGCAAAGAAACGAAAATAAATCACTACGTCATTGCCAGGGAAGAAGGAAATAGACTCAAAAACTGGTGAATTATGGATATCAAACAACACCTTATATGGGAAGAAAAAGAACAACGAAAAGTAAAAAAGAAAAGAAAAGAAACCTCAAATATCAGAAAAATTTGCAAACTGATACAGAAAGAGGGGGAGGCAGAAGGCTGGAATTTTGAACTGAAAGGTGCAAAGAATTCAATTCAGCAAAAGCACTCAAAGCACATCCAATGATACTGCAATTGATATAAGAACACTGAAACGCCTTTTTATTTATGAGTAATGCTTCCTCGCGCGGTTCTGAAAACCCTTCAGAAAACTTGTTTAATTCGAGAAGCTCACACCATGACTGCCCATCACAATTCACAATGCTGTAAGAAAAATTGGTTCTGAAAACCTTTCAAGAAAATTCTTCAACTCGAGGAAAAGCTCACACGACGATGAAGAAGTTCCATCATTCACAATGGGCAATGCTGTAAGAAAAATTGGGAAGGTAATTACATTTTTTCTTTGAGATATATCAAAATTACAATTTAGTCTTTCTATTTTATATAAATTACGAATTCATCTTTATTTATTGAGGTTAATTCTAAAAATACTTTGTACTTTCAGTTAATTATTGATTGAGTATCTAAACTTTTAATTTTAACAATCAAATACGCAAAGTAAGGTTTTTATTTTTAATTTTTAGTTTTTATTTCATTTTTAGTTAAAAAAATTTTGATTTTATTCCAATTGGATTTGATTTGATTCCGTTTTTTCTTTACAAAATCCAAATCCAATTCTAATTTTTTAAAATCCACCAATTCCGATTTTACAAAATGAAACAATTCCAATTTATCTCTTTAAAATTCTCTGACACCTTCTCTCTGAAACTCACCCACAAATTCTCTTTACAATTCACGACATTTTTTCTCTCTTAAATTCACTCTCACTACCCTCTCTAGAATTAACACTTATTTTCTCTCTTTAAAATTTATGATACACCTTCTATAAAATTCACATACACTTGTTCTCTTTAAAATTCATGACACACTATCTCTATCTTTAAAACGCATGCTCGCTTTCTCTCTCTAAAATTCCCTATTACTTTATCTCTCTAGAAATGAAGGTAAATTATAGGGAGAGAAAGTTTCATGAATTTTAGAGAGAAAAAGTGAGTGTGCAGTTTAGAGATAAAAAGATAGCGTGTCGTGAATTTTAAATAGAAAAAGTATTGATGAATCTATAAAATGTGTTGTGAATTGTAGAAAGAGAAAATAAGTGTTAATTCTTGAGAGAATAAGCGAATGTGAATGGTAAAGAAAATGTGTGGGTACATTTTAGAGAGAGAAGTTTGAATTTTATAAAATTGGAACTAGTTGATTTTGTAAAATTCTAATTGGTGAATTTTGTAGAATTGGAATGGGATTTTGTAAAATTAAAAAAAAAAAATGATTTGAGTAGAAGTGAACTAAATCTAATTGGGATAAAAATCAAATTGTTTTAACAAATAAAAACCAAAAAATTTTCCACTGAAAACTAAAATAAAAATTGAAATTTTCGACGAAAATCGAAAGCACACCCTTAATGGTAACTACATTATTTCTCAAATTTTATATAATTGAATTGAGACCCATATTTTTTCGACTTTGACCGTTAGTTGAAGGATCGTAATCATCCCTGAGACTTGATTGGAATGAATTGATTAATTCCAGGGACTCCTTATGAATTTTTAAAAAACGAGCGACTTAATTAAGACAATTGCCAAATTCTAGAGACAAAATCGAAATTCATCCTATTTTTGTTGGCGAAAAATTCCAAATTTAAGTATTTAATTGACAAAATTAAAAGTTTAGATGATTAATTGATAATCAATTAAAAGTAGTGGAGTGCTTTTAGAATTGATCCAAACTTTAAATATCTTAATTATGACAAGTCAATCTTCCTAATTCATCTCTATGAGCCCTGGAGCTTATTCTCCTTACATCTCTGGTTTTTTTTTTCCCGTCTGTACAGGTTTTAAAATGTCTAGAAGTGGAAAATAATTTAAGGATAATCACTTCCTAGCAGTAAAACATGTTATGTTTTCAGAACCAACATATACGAGATTAAAGAATCTCGAGCATAAAAACAAAGGAGAGATTAAAGAAATTTATTAATATAAAGGGCAGATTGAGATAAATAATAAAAGTGTGAAAGATTATTCAGGGAAAAAAAAGTGAAAGATTTATATTGCTAATTTAAATTTAGTAGAATCCTGAATGATGCAGCCAGCATCTCTTTTGATTAGGCCGAACTTAGAATGTTACAACAATTATCAACATGGCAAGAAGGATGATGTTGTAGGATAGATAGAGCTCCATGATGATGATATTTGGTCCCCCACCTAACTAAGCTAATCCAGAACTTGAAGCTGAATTAGCTTTAGAGCTCATCCTGCAAAGATCAAAGGCACAAGGATTTAACTCTACACTTCCAAAGAGGGTGAATTAGCCACACACAGAGAGAGAGAGAGAGAGAGAGAGAGAGAGACAGACAGACAGAGTGCTTACATGGTAGTCATCTTCATCAAGGTAATCAGGGGGATTATACTGCAAAGTGCAGGGAGAAGTTAAAAAGGGAACCAAATAATGGTATTGCAAATGAAAGGCATTACATGAGAAAAGTATCTCAGCTCAAAGGAAGAAAGTTTGCCAAAAAGTTATCGCAAAACTGCACCCAAGAAACACTGCCTTTCTTTTCTTTTCCTCCTGGGATCAAGTACAACCACTACGTTTCAAATATAGCACTGAACTGATGATTCCCAGATTCTATTAAGACAAACTTCGCACTGTTTCTTAGTGGAACTAGAAGAAGAATACCCACACTGGGAAGTTAAAAGCACAATGAATATTGCACTAAAAACGAATAGCACTTACAAACAGAAGTCCATAATGCATGCATACTTATACCTCCCTTTGAAATTGAATGTCCTAGTGCTGACAATGGCATGACACTTTCCATAACGATATGAATATAGAGAAAAACATATGATAAATGTCTTATAATTTTGCATAAAAAGAAAAAACATGCAGACCACAAGGCAACTATTCAGCATTCTGGATATCCAAAAGTAAGTTAGGGGACTATGCTAGTTGAATTTTACTCTATTGGTGTATAAGTCTTTTGGAGAGAAAAGGTATATCTGTCTGACAGCTGCGAAATAGGTGCAATACCTTTTTATGCCTACTTCCTTTGCGTTTCCCGTCACCTTTTCTTTTAGCCTCCTGCAGAGTATGATGATTTTTAGCACTCATAAAGCATTCAGAAGGAAGCTAAATCATATGCTGTCCAGGAAGTTATCACGTACCTCCTCTTCTCGGGCTCTTCTGACTTTCTCTGCCTCCTCAAATGCCTCTTTTTCAATCTGAATTAAGAGAATTTCCTCAAGTGTTAAAATCCATACACTTCAAGTAGCCCATGAAAAGAAATGCAAGAGAAGTATTTACCTCCCTATTTTTGGTCCATTCTCTGACAACCTCTTTTGCATATTGAGGATCATCACATATCAAAATATTATCGAACACAGAACCAGCTTTGACCTACGCATACATGCAATAACTAGAAATTTCATTCATTCAAAGGACTAAGATTTGGATTTAAGATCACCAGATATAACCACTACACAAAACTGACAAATCAACAGAGAAAAAGGAGATTAAACACAGAGTGATTATGTACCAACTCTTTGCAGGAGAGCACTCTAATCTCAATACTGAAATTTTGAGATGGGGAACAAGAAGACAGTAAGGGATGCTTTACATAGAATTCATTATATAATGGTTCTTAACAATTCTCTCTATATATATATATATATTTTTTTTTTTGGATATATTGGATATTCTCATTAGTTTGGGGGTATATTTCTACTTTTATTCATCTTCTGTGCTATACTTTCTATTTTGACCATTTACCATAGCATGAACTTTTTTACAGTATTTTACTCCTTAGTTATTGGCCCCACAACATGGTACCTTATTTATTTATTTTGATCATCCACAGGTAGTACTCCTATAGATACACATTTGGGGAGACACTTTGTGTGCATTTTACCTACTATACTATTACATAGTTCCATGTTAGATTACATGAATAGCAGGAGTACAATTTTAGAGATTTTGTTGCTTCATATTTTCATATGATATTTCTTACGCTACAATGGGGTCCATTCCATGTCTTGGTATAAAATCATAGAAGTAAACATCCTATAAAAGTTTTAGTTTACTATATTTTTCTTATAAAAAATTGTTGACCACAATTTAGATATACATCAACATGAACATTCCAAAGAATTTTAGTTGAAGAAATTTTATAGAGAATAGAGCTCAAAAAAATAAAATTCCAAGAAATCCCGTCTGACCTGCCAAACTTCAATGCCGACATATTTGATTGGTTTTAACACATGGAGATCAGGGTCATCTTCAAACTCTGCAGAAAGATGAAAACTTGGTTTAGCTTGTATGGGAAAGAAAATAAGTCGAAATAGTTAAGGTGCAAAAACATAATCTACCCTCTTTCATGGACGACAAACCAACATTGAGACTAACAAAGAAGAAAATAAAAAAAAACTGAAATGTTGATGCAAAGAAAACATCTCCCTAATTGAGAAAGCAGCTATTCTTCTACTGATAAAAAAAAGAAAGTAGCTATTCTTTCATTCTCTTAAAGTTAAAAGAAAAAAAAAAAGAATAACCACCTGGATTATCAATCCAAGGAATCTTCCACTTCCCCTTATAATTGGGATTCTTGATCTTCTGCACCAGAGATTTAATAATTAATACTTGGAGAATATAATCTGTGAAGCTTTTAATATTTGAAAATATCTAGCACAGGAGCACCTTAGGTTTCCATGGTCCTTTGTATGCTGGATTTGGAACCATCTTTGGCCTCCAAATCCCATCCTCTTCCTCATCCCAGTCAGCAGGCTATCAAAGAAAAGAAAACAACATTGTAAAACAATAAGGAGATTCTCCCGTGATTGATTGCAAAACATTCAACAACTTTCTTGCAACAAGTTCAGAGGAAATGAAAGATATAGATGCATTCTTTTTCGTTTTACAGCATGTTTATGTTTCAAGCTTTGCCACAGGCAATAGAAGAAAGAATCATAGTCATCAGTAACCTTCTAGAGCATACCAACTAATCTACCTTTTTGGCCTTTGGATCTGGTATCTCTTTTGGAATTGAATCATATCCCTACAGGATTAGGATGCATCATTTAGTATCAAATTCCCAGAAGGCCAATAACATTTCTTTCATACAGTTGAGAGCAGAAGCTACAATACCTCAGGTTTGACATGATTTGGATCATTAATGTACTCTCTGTCATCCCAGTCTGCTGGCTGCAAAAAAGAAATATGTTTAACAATGTACCCCCAGAGATGACAGGTTCCATAGATCAGAAACGAATAAATGTGGAAGAGTTAATAATATTACACAATGTGTCAGAAGTTAAAGCTTTTGTAATAGGAAACTATTTCTTCATGAATAACAGAATACAGTACACTGCTTTTATAACTTTTCTTTTTATTTTTGATAGGTAAATATCAACTGAAGCACCTACCTAGAGGACAAGAAGCTTTTACTCTTACATTTTTCAGTTCATCACCAAAACATATCTCCACCGAAAAAATAAATAAATAAATAAAATAAAAAAAAATTGGGGACACAACTACCTTCAAAGTATTTTCAGTGACGCATTAGCCTAAATAAAGATAATGCAGGAGACTAAGTACCTTTTTTGCATGAACATCTTTAATTTTGGGGGACGCATTAGCCTAAATAAAGATAATGCAGGAGACTAAGTACCTTTTTTGCATGAACATCTTTAATTTTGGGGGGAGGGAGCATATCCCAGTCTGTGTACAAGCTTCCAGATTCTCTTTCACGGTTATCTACCAGGATGCTATATGTTTTATCAGGTCTTAAAATAAAGGTGTAAAAATGTGTTAACTTGTCAGTTTCACACTGTAAATCCTTTTTTATTGGGTAATTCTGCCCCTGATAAGACAGTATGACATGGAGTTTTTTTGTCTGTGTGCCACATATATCTGGCCCGAACATAAAACTGCATCAAACAGTGAAAAGAGTATGAGTGAGTTAACATTCATTACAAGAACTGAGAATAAGGCAGGAGCAATACAAGATTCCTATACAAATGGTGTTCATAATTGGATCTCCAGCTCAGTCTCCTGTTTGTGCCTTTACAACTTAACAATATATAGCTTTTCTCACATTATTTTGATGGCAGTGTCCATTCTTAACTTGAATGGAATGCATTCATCAGATTTTATGCTATTTAAGAATCACTTATTCTTTAGTTTTTATGTATGTAGTTTGCATTCATTCTAAAACATTTAAACATAACTACTCAACATCTTTGGCATTCTGAGATAATTTTCTTGAATATGGAAGGACCAACAGTGAAAAGACTACGCCAAAACAGAAGAATTCCAATAAACAAATTATGCAGCTATTACTTTCTTACAAGATAAATAGCAAAAAGACAAAAGTGGTAATGCCAAATAATTCTGTCTCTACATTTTCCATGGAGAGAAAATAATTAATTGAATTTGAGACGAAACTTGACAGAAATGCAGAAGTTCCAATATGTAATTACCCCGAATTAGCTCTTTCAATATCTATCAGACATTTTAACAGATATGCAAAATGAAATACACCCTGATCATTGGCCATGAAGCTAGCAGTTTTCCCATTTACTCCTTTTATGGTTCATCTTCTTGATGTTAAAGTGGTAAGTTTTGCTAGGAAAAAAATTAGTTATTGTGTTTTCCATTTTATAAGCTTTATATCATCTAGGCAGCCTCCAGAGGTAGATTTACTATATTAAATTTGGTCATAAGAATGTCAAAACAGGAGTAGTTACTTTGCTTATTATTGTAATTTGATTGTGATTTTCTCCGGACATTTTATTCTTCTGCTTCTATGAATTTTGAGAGGACTGGAACATTTCAATCAGAAGGTTTCTCGGAGAGTCTGTTCCTTTTGTTTAAAGAAAAACATACACTCCCTCTGTTATGACGCAATGACTTACTCTGACAAATAATACTACCTCCGGTAAAACATACAAGTCCTTCTGGGGTGTTTAAGGATGGTAAAAAATATAAGTTTTTTAACACTTTTCAATAAGTATTTATTGCACTTTTTCCATCTTTACTCACGCTTTATTGATTTATCCACCCTTCCTATCTATCTCTCCCTTTATTTATTGAGGGTATAAAGGGTACTTTGAGTAAAAAATTGTCTTGTTTTCAAGACTTTTAATTCCTGTACACAAATCCAAAAGGACTTATATTTCTGGCCTGAGGTAGTAGTTCACTTGACCAAAAATTCCAGTACATATTATTTATTAAGGAAGAGACTACAAATTCTGGATTTTCCACAGAATAGGATCAAACGGATGGAAGCCTAAAAGGAACTTATGTATCTAGTAACCAGAGAAGAAAAAAGAAAAAGAAAAGGCAATATAATATGCTTCTTCTAGGAATGCTGTAAATAGGGACTTAAATAGATAGGTAAAGACCTGTATGGTGTATCGCCACCAAATTTCTTTTGGTTGACATAGCCAGAGAGAAGCTTAATGTATCCACCCCCACATTCAATGTCCTGTTCAAACTTTATGGAGTACTGAACCACAAACGTTCTGTTCTTGTTGCTAAACTCAGGGAACTTTGCAGATATAGCAAAATGCTTGGCATCATTGAATGTTTGGATACCTGCTCAAGTTCAGAAGTATATTGTACTAAATTCAAACTGAGAAAAATGAAAGAATATGACAAATAAACTGTTTAGATCATCCTTGCAAGCTTCTGCAGCAACGTATCTGCTGAAGAAGATTAAAATTGTCTACAGTTCACTTATGCCATCTTCATAAATCTTCTTCAGAGGAAAAAATAAGTGTGGCTGTTTCATTTTGTTGTCCATTTAGGTCGATAAATAGGAGACTCAACACTCACGGGCAAACTTCAATGTCCCATTTCAGCACACAAGAAATTTGTTCTAGGAAGTAAAAGCAAAATAAATGGTTAAGTCTGGTAATCTAGTCTTAAAATCATTCACAAACAGAACAAATGTATTTTCAGATACATGAAATATCTGTTGCTCCATGATCTTAACAGAACAAATGCACAGATTACCAGCAAAAAAGCACCAAAACTTCCTGAATCCTGACTGCTTATGAAATTGAATAATGAAAAGAAACAAAAAAAGTTACCTCTGTCATTAGGATCAGCTGCCCATTTACCGGCTGTATACTTGAATGTACCTGCTTTCCCTTCACTCCTCTTCCAATCTGACAAAACCCACCTATCTTTCCACCCATCTTTGAATTTCCAAACCCCGAAACAAAATCACAGAAAATAAAATACATCAAACCCCACGACCAAAACAACTATCAAAATTCGAGAACATAAAGTTATAAAAAAAAAAAAGATGCAAAATTAACCAAAGGACTTCTCGTATTCAGTTTCGTGCACATACCTTCAAAGCGCTCTTCAAATAATATAATGGAAAAAGCAGAGTTGAGAGCTATGAGGAAAGTGAGAACTGGAAGAAGAATTCTCATTGTTAATCAAGCTGAGCATGAAGACTGATAAAAAAAAAACTGAGCAAAAGTTTTAGGTGAAGAAATGTTAAAGTGGAAAGATTTCTCTCATCACTGCCGGAGATGAGAGGGAAAATCAACTGTCCGGATCGTCGAATTGTCTGTAATATTTAAAAAGAAATGTTACCGTATGGTAGCATCTGAGAGTGCCCGTCTGGAATACACTTAATAACAAATTTACCACTTAATATTTTATCATGATTTATCGGTTTTTGTTTTTGTTTTTCTTTTTTTTTTTTTTGGTTTTCCTCTTAACAATGTTTCTTTTTTTTTTTTGGTTTTTTAAAAAAAGCATATTTAAGAATGATGTTTTTATTCATTTAAAAGGGTTATGTATGTTATACATGGATTATGTTGCTAGAAATCATCATTTTGAGTGACTAATTGATAAAAACAGTTAAAAAAAATAGTTTACCGTTATTAAGAATTAAAATAAAATATGGTAAGTATTTTTTAAAAAATGTAATACTTGAACAATATTTTATTATTATTTTTTCTATTTTCATATATTTTTAATATTTTATATGATCCATTTTCTCTGGTTTTTTAAGGTAATAAATAATTTATCCATTGGTAGAAAAAATATAATTATATCTTAGTGAAAGATTGCTTTTCACTTCTTGAAGTGAATAATATTTGATCATTAATTTATTCTCTTTCGAAATTTCCTTTGGTTATTACAAAAAGAGAAGAAAAATGACATATTTAATCATTAAAGTTTAAAATTTAGCCCTTGACGTGATATAATCTTTATTATCAATAAAATAAAATAAAAAGATATGATATGATGCTCAAAATTAATTTTTGTCACTTTTTATAGTACCTAAACAATACGGAAATTTAAAAGATACAAACCACACTTACTCACGTGAAGTATAAGTCATTTACTTCAAACTATGCACACTTGGTACCTAATTTGAGATAAATAAAAACTGTTACACGTCACAAAATCATGTTTCGTATGTCCTTCTTTTAAACATAGGAGCCTATACTACACTTTATTCAAATTACCACACATGAATAATTCGTGTAATTTTATTTTAAAGAAAATATGTTTAACGGTAAAAAAAATATTTTTAAAATATTATAAATTATTTAGGAAGCATAATTAAAAAATAAAAGAATCATATTATGTTAATGTCCAATTTTAAGGGCTAAATATGTCATTTTCGAATATTAACAAATAAATTGAGCAAAAAGGGAAAAGAAATGCTCATCTATGTAATTTCTTTGACGGCATTCGTGGTGTCACATCTCAATCCACAAATCAGATGACTTATAGTCAAGTCTTCTAAAAAATTTTTATTATTCTTTTCTTTTTTTCTTGTAAAACCCAGTCTTTGAGGGAGTTGACATGGTTTACTTTGAATTTTCAAAGTTGTTCTTGACCTCTCAAACCAAAAATCCCCTTGACCCGTTTTTGTGGAGAAACTTAGTTAATTTTGGAGTTGCAGAATTGGTATTAAAGATTAAAATTTAAATTCTAGTAGTGATAGTATTCGAATTTCAACATCTCCAATGTAATATGGTTCTTTGTAGCTTCCAATTTGTAGAGCCGTTGAGTTACCATGAGCTCTGTAGACGAGAAATTTTATCTTTTAGTACCAAAAATTAAGTAAAATATACCCGGTTATTGGTAGGTATTCACTATTTATTTTAAACTATTGAATTAAATTAAGTTTTATATTTTAGTTTGATTTTTTAATTTTTTAATTTAATTCATTTCATTTTAAAAAGTTCTTACTATATGGTTTAGTTTTCGATTTTTAATTTCCAAAAAAAAAAAAAAAAAAAGAATTACATCCCAACTTTAATTCCAATTCTAATTCTACAAAACTCGTCAATTTCAATTCCACTATCGATTCTAATTTTGAAAAACTCACAAATTCTAATTTTTAAAACTCATCAATTCTAATTCTACAAAACTCACCAATTCCAAAACCAATTCTACAAAACTCGCCAATTCAAATTTTAATTCTACAAAATGTTGGAAAACCGTAGGCAAAATCAAATAAAATAAAACTACAGAAATCCACTAACAGGATCTGCACATATTAGAAAAACTGATTAGATAAAAATTACCTCAATGTTTTTTACTGTTCGATATAGAGGCGCTGTTGTTTACGCTTTGCCCGCTACTGGTATCCACACGACGAACTCTTCTGCAAGCGATCGGGATGCTATTCCCTTCTGTGTTATGAAAACTGTTCAAAACTAATCCTGACTATCTAGTAATATGTGGAATTTCGAAGAGAAGAGGCTAGATACTATATCGTCGTTCTAGGGTTTAGGGTTTTATTTTTCTTTAATCAGATAAAAGATGGCCACAGAGAAAAGGTTAACATAACCTTTTATAGCACTCAATATCAAAACCCTAATTGCCATCTAATGACAATTTAATCTCGTCCGTCTATTCTTATAATCATCCAACGGTTAGATGAGTAATATTAAGTAATTAATTTCATTTATTCGATTAAATAAAATTAGTTACTTATTAACTTACCAGAAAATACAATATGGAATCTGATTCCCCTTTTGTATACGTTCAACGAATCTAGATACGAATCTAGACACAATCTAAATTCATTGAACGTAGACATTATGCTCACAAGATCGTCTATGCGTGTGACCCAGTAGGTTCACTTAACGTTGGCAGTGTCGTTTGGTAGGGCGACGAAAGGCTACTTCAATCGAGGCTGCTAAAGAAGAAAACTCGAGATGGTCGCCTTTGGAAGCGTTCGCCGGTAACTAAAGCCTCACTCCTTTCCTTTTGATTATGTTGTGACGTTAACTGCCATAAATCCGAAAACGAAACTTATTCCTTTCCGTGCCGATCAGTCTAGAGATTGAAAATCTACAGATTCTTTCCTTGATTCAATAGCCGTTGAAAAATGCCCTAGACATTTATTCACAAAATATAAGCGGCCTCTAGCAAGACATTATACTTACTCAAGTTAAGTAAAAACAATAATAACCTAGCATCATATTTAATATTTAGTCCTTTTGTCACACGATATCCTAATTATGTATAAGGCATGGACCGAGTCATCCTTATAAAACTTAATTAACCATTTATTTGATCACCATGCAGACTGTTCCAACAAATAATATTAATAACACCTTATTAATACTTATTTGAGCATGGCCATGCATATTTTCCAGTCTTCTTTATCAAGGGGCCCACAGATATCTCTCTCTAAAAAGAGAGGGACAAATCCCTTTCACTATCTTTAGTATTCAAGCCATGACAAGAAAATAAGCGTGATGACCAAGAGCATAAAATACAGTTCAAACTACATGCTTCATAAATCATAAATGTGAGTCAATTGGTCTTAGGGCATATACTAACACAAAATCCATAAATTCCAATTCCAAATTAAAATATAAGAATTACAATTACAATTTTAATTCTACATGATTTTTGTATTCTATTATTAACTCTATAATATTGTATTCATGTTTCCTCCCATACACACATTTTTTCTCTAAAACTCAAGCACACTTTCTCTCTCTAAAATTTACAATACTTTCTCTTTCTAAAATTCAGGACACTTTCTCTCTCTATAACTCACGATACTTTCTCTCTAGAATTTTTGCTAACTTTCTCTCTTTACAATTCACAACATTCACATTGGAATGCCAATTGAACATTCATATGGGAAGAAATTGGACCTAAAAAAAAAGAGATAAACTAGACCCAATTGAAAGGTTGTCTCAAAATTTCGGTTGAAATCAAACCGAATTGAAAAAAACTACTTAGAAAAAAATCAATTTATTTGATTGAACCAGAATCGAATTGGGATTAAGTTGAAAAATCGATTTTATCTATTTGGTTTTCAACGAAATATAGTACAACTTGGTTTCAATTAAAAAACCAACTTTCTAAACAAAAAGACCAAACCCAAACTCAAATGTACAACCCTACCCGCATGAGCATAGCTCATTGATTTTGGAGTTGTAGAGTTGGCACCAAAAATTAAAGTTCGAAGCCTGGCAGTAGTAGTGTGGGAATTTCAACATCTTCAATATGGAAGGTGATTCCTTATGTGCACCAAGTATCGGTTCTACAGTCTGCAAGATCGTTGAATTACCATGATTTATATCATTTACTTAGGCATCGAAGAGTCTGATAGGGGCTTTAAGGATGAGGGATTTCGTCTTTATTAGTACCCAGAATTAAATACAATGTGCCAGTATAAGTGCAATTCAATTAAGTTTGGGAGTTTAGAGTTGATTCCAAAATTTATGATTCAAATCCTGACAATTTCACCGTAGAAATTTCACATCTTTTAAAATTAATTCCTTGTGGATATTAAATAAAAGATCTTTATTCTAGTTCATTACAAAAACACCATGATTTATATTACTTACTATTTTATCGAGCTCAAAAATAAAGATTAAGGGTAGAAATTTTGCCTTTGGTTCCAAGAATTAAATGCAATGCATCATGCACTTAAAAGCAAGTGGAGGGAAAAATTTCCTAAAAATAAATTGCAACTTACTAGCAATTGGGTGATTTAAGATTTATTTGTAAAGTTCATCCATTCTTTAATTTATTAAAAAAAAGAAAGAAAGAAATGTTTTTGTTATTTTTAAGTGTGTTGAAGAGAAGTAATATATGAATATGTGGAATTCCAAGCATTTATGAAGAACACTTGTTCTTGTACAAGCATACAAGCATATGTGTGGAAAATGTTATTTAACTATATACTTTATTCTATCCGCTTCATATTTTCTGTCATTTAAAATATATTTTTTTTCTGGTTCAAAATATATATTATTTTAATAAATTAAAATATATTAAATAATATTTTTTATATATATCCCTAATTTATTAAAATTAAGTCATTATCTAAAAATTTTTATTAAAATTATTAATGATAATTAAAAAATAATTTAATTATTTTTTTAAATTTAAATAATCCAATTTAATTAATTTGTTGACATTTCTTTCTTGAAAATGACATTAAAATCCTCCAAATTAAGAGTCAGCTACATGATTTAGGTTCTTAGTTTTATTTTCCCAATACTACAATATGATTCCTTAAACATTTTATATGCTATTAAAGTAGTTTTATCATTGGCAGATTTGGTCGGAAAAAATTCTCTCCATCACAAAAATAAACTCACTTTCCTTTTTCATTTATTTCAAATTATAATCTTATTTTCTTTTATAAATAATAGTAAATTTCTTAAATTCTTTTTATACCTTTTATTATTCTATTTCTTAATTATTAAAAATTTTCATTTCTTAAGAAATATTAATAAACGCACATCATTCTACTATTTATATTTGTAATTTCAAGATAAAAAGTCAAATTTATTTGATATTAAATAAAAGTATAATAGAGATTTAAAAATAAATTATTAGTCTTACTAATTTTTTTAATAATCTGAGAATTAAAATAGATTTATTTTTTATGGGAAGGAGGAAGTATTACTTCTCCAGTAAGACATATATATATATATATATATATAACAAATGTAGCACATGAAAGTCCATTTAGAAATATCACTTCTATAAAGACATTTATATCATGATAAAAGCAACATTGGAAAACCTATTTGAGAAAGAAGTGAGAAAAAGTTTTCCACACCAAAATTGAAAGGATTACTTTTTTAGTAGAAGCAGGAAAAAATTAACATTCTTATGACCATTATAAATATCTTCATTATGAAAAAGCTAGTTTATACCTCGTTTTTTATAAAATTAAAATTAAAATTTGAAATATTTAAGTTCTAAATTATGAATCTTAAATTTGAGACTGAATCTAAAAATTGAAGTTTGGATCTGAATGTTGAATTAATTAATAACTAGTAATTAATAAAAAAATATCATAATTTGACAAACAATATACTTATTCAAATTTCAGACTTTAGAGTTAAATAAAAGATTCATTTAAAATTTATAATTACAATTAAATATATCTTAAACAATTAAGTAATTTGCAAAAGAAGTTACCAAACTCACTTAAATATTAAGCATTTAATAATATCTATTATAAAAAATAATTAATTCAATAAACTCTTAACTAATTAACTTTAAGATGTGAATTAATTTAACAAACAAGAACTTAGTGGTAAAGTTCATGAAGTGGAAGAAGAGTTATGTGACACTCTCATACAAGGTTTAATTTATAAAATATAACTCTAATAGTTGGATATTTCAAAAGATGCTATTTTTTTTCTAGCTCAAGATATCATTTTGGTTGATGATTTTTCTTTCAACAACTCCCAATTATTTGGTCAAAGGAGTTGGAGCAGTCACCTTATTTTGCTCCATTTTTGGAGCATTCAACCGTCCAAGAATTGGATAGTCACTCCAAGCTCATTTGAAAGTTTTCAGTGGAAAAATCATCAATGTTTTTTATTTTATTATGTCTAAATAATTACATTATATTGTTGTTTACAAATGCTAGTCTAGCCATTAATTATGGAAATAAATTACAATTAGGAAAGTATTAAACTAGAAGGTTTAGGATTTGTAAATATATAGAATTATCTATATATGTAGAATGTCTAAATATAAAAACATCCATATTCCTCAATACTCTCCCTCAAGTTGGAGCATGAAGATTGGAAATACGCAACATACACACTAAACAATAAAAAAGAGTAGTATGGAGTGCTTTAGTGAGAATATCAGCAGGTTGAAGCTTGCTGCGAATATAGAAAGGAGAAATAAAACTAGCTTGGCAATCATTTCAATGTGCTTAGTCTGCTTGTGGAAGACGAGATTGACTGCGATGTGAAGGGTAGCTTGATTATCGCAATGCAGCTGAATGGGGGGAGTGACAAGAACGTGAAGATCCGTAAGTAAGCGAGATAACCATTTTAACTCACAAAGTCATAGCCATAGAGCGATCTTTAGCCTCTGCGAAATAATGAGAAATAGTATGTTGTTTTTTTGTTTTCTAGGAAATAGGAGAACCGCCTAGAGAAATACAATACCCGGTAATAGAACAACGAGTAATCAGACAGGTAGCCCAATCAGAGTCGCAATATGTGGTTAACAAGAGTAGAGAAAAAGACTGGAGAAAAATAACACGACCAGGACTGCCCTTTAGATACCGAAGCACATGGATAGCAGCATCCCACTGAGCATAGCGAGGGGCATGCATGAATTGAGCGAGGGTATACACAACACAGGCAAGCTCAGATGAGTAAGTGTAAGATATATCAGCTTACCGACGAGTTTGCGATAATAATCTGGTGCATCAAAATAGGGACCGGAAGCTTTGGCTAACTGATGATTTCGTTCGATGGGAGTAGAGGCGCCTCACGGCCCCTAACAAGCCAGTCTCAAAGAGAATATCCAAAGTATGCTTGCTTTGGTACAAAAATAATCCGGAAGAATTTCTCGCTATTTCAATACCAAAAAAATAGTTGAGGAGACCTAAGTCCTTCATATGAAAGGACCCACTTAAGAAACTTTGAACTTGGTAATAGAGGAAAGAGAATTTCCAGTGATCAATAAATCATCCACATATATGAGAACACAAAGAAAAACATTATTCCCGGAGTAAGTAAAAAGTGAATAATCTGCATAGGACTGGAAAAAAACTACACTGATGGAAAGCAGTAGTGAACTTGAAGAACCAACATCTAGGAGCTTAGTAAAGACAATACACAGACTTCTTCAAACGGCAAACTTGTCCATGAAAGGAAGGACGAAAGCCAGGTGGGGGACACATATAAACCTCTTCCCAGTGGCAGAACCAGGACGAAAAGTTTGGGGAGGGCTGAAGAACAATAAAAATTTTTCTAGAATTTCGTCTATAAAATATATGCATTCCCAAATACAAAACTATTCAAACAATTCCAAATTTACAAATAAAATAGCAAAAAAATAGGTAATCGCCCATTACCAATGAGGAGTGATCGCCCATCACTCACGAGGAATGATTACCCTTTATTTACGGGATAAGCATTACAATTCTAAATTTATAAATAAAATAGCAAAAAAGGGGTAATCACGCATTACCAATGAGGAGTGATCACCCATCACTCACGAGGAATGATTACCCATCACTCACAGGATAAATACCTCTATCAAAACTGAGAATCTTGATAAGAATCTTGAGGTAACTGATGAGCACGATCAAAAGACGAAATCCAATACAAGCTGTAATTGATTTAGAACGATTAGAAGATTGATATAAAAACAAATAACATTCATACAAATACTTTTGCAATAAAAAAGAAATCAATACTGAAAAATAATCTAAAATAGAGTTTTACATGTGAAGGGAATGATTAAGATACCAATTTTTTTCTTCGAGTTTGCATATTCTAAAACCGCTGCAAGATGTCTTCATTTTCAATACTCATAAAAATCTTTTGCTCAACATGACAAACCAAACTGTCATTGAGAAACTCATCTCCCATCCTATTGCGTAAATCATTCTTAATCATTTTCATTGCAGAAAAAAGATCTTTCAACAGTAGCTATTGCAACAAGCAAGACTAAAGCCAACTCAATTAGTCGATAAACTAAATTAAAAAACTTGTGACTTTTCGTCTCAACCATCCTCTTTGCGAGATCTCCAATGTCAGTAAGTGATCGGGATTTTTTATACCAAAATTTTAACCCAATACTTGCAAGTGCACAAGATCAATGTAATATGGAAGTATCAAGATATCAAACCAAAGAGAAATGCTTAACTACTTAAATTATTATTTACCTAAATTAATTTTATAAAAAGAAGAATGAAATTAATTATCTAATAATTATTCCTAAATATAGTTTAACTAATAAATAAAATAACTAAATTAAAGATAACAAGAGCTTAACCAAAGAAGATGATTTAGAACATTGAATCCAACACTAACCTATATAATAATGATTTAATTTTATTTAGGAGAAAATATTAAACCTTTATGTGGTTATCTAGGCTAAAAGCTTCGATTCACTAAAGAAATGTATTGTGCTTAAATGCATGACATAGCCCATCTAACTATTAACATGACTTATTCAATTCTATGACATAAATCATCTAAAATTAGCATGAACTATTCAATTCTAAAACCCACAATATACTTGCAAAAATCACATATCTCTCATACTCAAGACTACAAGAATCAAGCATGGATAAAAATATCAATTAAATCAAACAATTGTTCTACAAGAACAATCATAAAGATTCTAAAAATAAATTTAGTTCACGATTAAAGAGAAAGAAGGAACAAATTTATTAGAGTAGATCATGGCCTCTTCCAATTGAAATTACTGTCGCTGCCTTGTAAATTTTCTGCTGCTGAAATTTTCTGCTTCTTCTGCTGGTTCCTTGCTGTGCAGCATCTTCAACTTGTCCGGTTTCTGCTTCCAAAGAAACAGCTACGTCCGATTTTCTACCAACAGTTGCAAGCTGCTGCTGCGTCTCCTATTTGTTTCAGCTGCTGCTTTCTCCTTTTCCTTCTGCTGCAGCTTTGCCAGCAGCTTCTCTTCAATTTGTTGCGACTGCTTCGTAGCTTTCAAAGCTACTGCCTTCAATTGCAGCTGCCTCAACAACTCTCTTTTCTCCAGTTTTTGCTTGGCTGCTTCTGCTGCTGATTTAGCACCTGCTTGGAGTTTCTGCCTCAATTTCTGCTGCAGCTTCCTGCTAATTCAGCTGCTGATTTCTTCAAATTGCAGGTTGCTGCCGTGTGTTGCTACTTCGCTTCTTCAATCCCCACCGCAGCCACCTCTTCTTTCTTTATACTTTTTCTATTTTTTTCTTCCCTCGCTCTTGTGTTTTTTTCCTGCCGCAGCTTCTCTTCTTTTAAAGGAGCTAAACAGCTTCTTCTTCTAATCCTTTTGTGACTCTTTTTTTCTTTCCTCTTCCTATTATAATTTTCTTTCCTCTTTCTATTGTGATTCTTTGTCCTCTTCAATTTCTTATTCTTTTTCTCTCTTTTGTGGTAGCCCAATTCCAATCTTGGACTTGCTTGTGGGCTACCCTTTTTGACCGTGGGCATTTTTTTCCTTTATCACCAAAATAAAATAAATTAAATAATTATAAAATATTTTTAAGGGCTAATAATTAAAACTTAAAGTGTTTGTTTGTACAAAAAATGAAATTTATCAACTCCTCCACACCTAAATTTTGTTAGTCCTCAAGTTAAAAAAAAAAAAAAAAAAAAAAAAAAACTAACCAGCCACTTTCGTAGGACTCATGATTGCACGTAGCATATACAACGAGCCCTTTAAACCCCTAAATTCCCCCTAGTGGACGAGTATGGTCTCGTGAGGGTTTGCAGTCGACGTACCCACAAAGTCAAATAAACAACAAACTTTAGAAAAGATAGAGAATAACCCAAATCAAGTACCCTTCATCAATATCTCAAATTTATCAAGACAATTACTCTTCCTCTTATTTTCAAACTCAAGTAACAAACAAATATTCAATTATCTCACACAACTAATGCAAGACTTGCGTAAGGTGTGATCGTGGTCATATGAGAGTATAAAATAAATACTAAGCAAAATTTTCAAATTATACATAGAAGACAAATCTCAACGAAAGTTCATTCCATAAGCTCACCCTTTGTGCCATCTCTCCACTAATCAATTCTCAAAATCAACTCAGATTATATGGGACTTTAAAGCTTGTAATTTAAGGTTAGGGCATTGGATATCAAGAGAAGGTATTCAAAATCAAAGAAAAGAGAGCTTAAAAAGAAGATGGGTATTTTGAAAATTTCGACAAACTTTCTAACTTTATTTTTGTTCCTTTTTTTTTTTCAGTAATACATTCACCAACTACCATATTCTTTTCTCAAAATTTCATCATTTAAGACCATTCTTTTTCTTACATTCATAAATTCGGGCCTCTTGATTTTTTTTTCTTTCTTTGCACCTTAGGACTTGTAACAATCATGTATTAACTTTTCTTTCTTTTTCTCTTTTTTTTTTTCTTTAGCTCAATACATTTATTTTTTTTTCCAGCACAACAAGTTATATATTTTCCCTTTTTTTCTTCTCCCTTTTGTCAAAATAACTTATTCCCTTTCCATAACACCCAAACAACAACCCATCATTGAAGCTCAATTTAGAAGTTTACATTAAGCTCTCTACAAGATTAAGGGTTATATTTAAGTAGTTCAAAGAAAGAAAATAATATTTAAGACTCAAAAGGGTACTAAGGTAAAAATCATGAGATTTGGTAAGCTTGAAAGGTATAAACGATTCAAAGAAGGCCTATGACCGTCGTCTCTGAGTCAAATCAGGAAAACCTTTCTATTTCGCCTCAAGAGGTACTCAAGTAAGTTCTAGAATGTAGGGAAGAGATTCATCAACTCTATGCAACTCAAAAATAATGTAAAATATTTATTAAACACTAACAATAAACCATGTGTTCAAGTGTAAGTCATGCAAAAGTTAAAACAGATACAGAACATAAGTCCATTACCCTAATAAAAAACAAGAAAATAAATACTTTTCTCAACTTATTTAAGACATTTCTAAAGGAACTCAAAAAGAATCATTCTTTAAGTGAAATCATATTTTTGGGTTTTTTTTTACTCTCAAAATAATGTAGAAAAATAAATAAAATAAAATAAAAAATCATCAAAAAATGCTCAAGAAAGACGAGAAAAAGGAAAAAAAATATTTAACATTAGAATAAATGCATCTTCTCCCCCACACCTAGGCCATACATTGTCTACAATATGTTAAAAGTATACCAAGAGTAGGGAAGAAAAGAACAACACAAACTGGCAGAAGAAGCAATATTAGTGCATGTTCAGAAGAGTAGTAGACCCATTTCTTTAGCCTTCATGAATGTTGTCTAATTACCCTACAAAATAACACTTCATACCTTTCTACCAATCAAGTAAGATAAAAACTAATAAAAATAAAAAATTAAAAAAAACAAAATTAAATTTGGGTTGCCTTCCAAAAGCGCTAAATTTAAACTCTTCAGCCAGACTTCTTAAATATTTTCCTTTCAGCCAGGATCTATTTCTCTCATATTAAGCTCATGATTCACAATCCAAGAAGAATTTTCTAATGGAGTAGTACAAGCAAGATTAAAATTAACATCCCTAGTGCAAATTAGGTTTCTTTCTCAATAGAAGTATAATCTTTTGAATACATTAGAGGTAGAGTTTCTTCAATTAATTCATCATTTACATCTATTAAATAGCAATCAGAATTATCTTCTATAGAAGGTTGTGAAAAAGTTCAATTCTATAATTAATAGTGGCATCAGCAGTAGCTAAGAAAGGACGGCCTAGAATAATGGGGATATGATTTTGTGAAAATCTACCAAGTTCCATATCTAGGACTACAAATTCTACAGAGAAGACACCTTTATCAATTTAAACTAGAACATTATCTACCCTCCCCCTAGGTACCTTGATAGACCTATCAACTAATTGTAAGGTCATGCCAGTTGGTTGCAATTCACCTAATCCAATTCATAAACAGAGTATGGAACCAAATTAACACTTGAACCTAAATCTAATAGTGCCCTATCTATTTTATGATTACCAATAAGACATGAGATAGTAGGGACACCAGGATCTTTATATTTAGGCGGTGTGTTATATTGCAAAACAAAGCTCACCTGTTCAGTTAGGAAGATTTTCTTAGAAACATTGCTTTTAGATTTTCTTTTAAAAATACACATATCTTCAAGAAATTTTGCATATGATGGGACTTGCTTAATAACCTCTAAAAGTGGAAGATTAATTTTAACTTGTTTGAGAGTTTCTAAAATATCTTCCCTTTTATTATCCTTTCTTAGATATAGGGATGGCAATAAAGCTTGTGGATAAGGAACTTTTGGCTTATATGAAGCCGTAGGAGATGATTCTAGAGTCTTAGAATTAGAGAAAGAAGCTAGTTCCTTCTCTATTTTCCTTTCAATTTTAGTCCCTATATCAATTCCCTCGGTTTCATTTAACTTATCATCTTTAATAGGTTCCCCTATTTTATTATCTACCAACTTCCCATTTCTAAGAGTAATTATAGCTTTAGGTTGCTCATGATAATTAGCTCTAGGGTTCTCTATTGGATGACTAGGAAGCTTACCCTCATCTCTTCTGTTTATTACATTAGCTAGTTGCCCTATTTGAGTTTCTAACTAAGCAATAGATTGAGTGTGTGAGTCTAGAATTTGTGTCATAAATTCTAAACCTTTCAAAGCAAATAAGACTTTTTCTTCAAACATAGAGTTTTCACTTTGAGAAGGGTGAGGAGGTACATACTTTTGAGATTGAAAACCAGGAGGAGCAGTCATCATGTTATTTGTTTTGCTGATAGTATTGCTGGCCTAATTAACTTTCCCCGCCTCCAGGAGAGATTTCTCCAGCTTGGATTGTACATATTTGAATGTGGGTCATTCTGCTTGTGAAATCCTTGAGTTGTATTGACTTGTTCCTGCACAAATTCTGGAAATAGTAAAGCACTAGGACAGTCATAGATAACATGAGAAGGACTAGAGCAAATTGCACAAACACCTTGCACATTAAGAGAATTAGTAGGCAATGTATTTAAAGCTAACAATTCATCAAACTTTTTAGATAAGGCATTAACTTTCAAAGAAAGATCAACATTTTGAGAAACTTCATACATTCCTACTTTATTTCCTATTTGTTTAATTGCGCCTACATGTGAGGATATGGCGTGTTGTTGTGAATTATCACTCAAATTTTCAAATAAATCCCACGCCTCATCTGCAGTTTTATGAAGAAAGGTACCACCACAAGAGGAATCAACCATTTGGCGATTTCTCTCATCTAGTCCTGAATAAAAACTTTGTATTTGTTGCCATTCAGGGACTTAATGGTGAGGGCAACTACGAAAAAGTTCTTTAAATCTCTCCCAACTCTCGTGAAATTGTTCATTATTTTGTTAAAAAAAGTAGTTATTTCTCTCCTTAACCTTATAAGTTTATCCATAGGAAAATATTTTTTTAAAAATTCCCTAGACATCTCCGCCCAAGTACCTATTCTCTCACGTGTGTGCAACTAATGTTTAGCTTTATCCTTCAAAGAAAAAGGAAAAAGGAGCAATCTAATAGCATCATCACTAACATTAAGCAGTTTAAAGGTTGAGCAAATTTCTAAAAACTCATCAATATGTTTATAAGGATTTTCGGAATCAAACCCATAAAAAGATGGCAACATTTGAATAGTAGAAGTTTTAATTTCAAAGTTATTAGCCTCAATTTCAGGTAGTCTATTACCTATTGGTGAGTTATAAGTGTTGGGGTAAAAGACTCCCTTAATGCTCGTGGATTTTTACCATTTTAATGTCACAAGTGTTAGTGATTTTTCCACATGCTCTAAGTGTCTTAATTGTATGCTCTATCTCAAGGTCAAATTCTTTTAAATCAACATAGAGTGAACGACAACCATGCATTAATAAACAAATTCAAGAAAGACAAAAAAAAAAATACTACAAATAATAATGAAGAATGTACTATCAAATAATGAAACAAAAATAAAAATAATTATAATAATAAAAACAAACGTTGAAGACAGCTAAAAAATTTTTATCTTTTTTTTTTTCAAGAATAATAATAAAATAAATAAAATAAAAACTAACAAATTTAGGAGACAAAAAAATAAGCAATTAATTTAACCTTTACCTAGCAACGGCGCCAAAAACTTGATCGGGATTTTTATACCAAAGTTTTAATCCAATACTTGCAAGTGCACAAGATAAATGTAATATGGAAGTATCCGGGTATCGAACCACTGAGAAAGGCTTAACTACTTAAATTATTATTTACCTAAATTAATTTTATAAAAAGAAGAATGAAATTATATTATCTAATAATTATCCTAAATTAAGTTTAACTAATAAATAAAATAACTAAATTAAAGATAACAAGAGTTTAACCAAATAAGATGATTTAGAACCTTGAATCCATTACTAAACTATATAACAATGATTTAATTTTATTTAGGAGTAAAGATTAAACATTTATGTGGTTATCTAGGCTATAAGCTTCGATTTATTAAAAAATATATTGTTCTTAAATGCATGACATAACCCATCACCCATTAACATTATTCAATTCTATAACATAAATCATCTAAAATTAACATGAACTATTCAATTCTAAAACCCACAATATACTTGCAAAAATCACATATCTCTCATAGTCAAGACTACAAGAATCATGAATTAAAATATCAATTAAACCAAACAATTGTTTTACAAGAACAATCACAAAGAATTAATTGCATCAAACCAAGAAACATCCCAAGATATGCAATCACATAAATATTATAATACTCATCCAAAATAAAATAAATCAAAGTCACGTGATTTGGTTTCATCAAGATTCTAAAATTGAATTTACTTCATGATTAAAGGGAATGACGGAACCAAGTTATTAGAGTAGATCATGGCCTCTTCAATTGAAATTACTGCCGCTGCCTTATAAATTTTCTGCTACTGAAATTTTCTGCTTCTTCTGCTTGTTCCTTGCTACGCAGCGTCTTCAGCTCGTCCAGTTTTTGCTTCCAAAGAAACAGCTACGTCTGATTTTCTACTAGCAGCTGCAAGCTGCTACTGCGTCTCCTATCTGCTTCAGATGCTGCTTTCTCATTTTCCTTCTGCTGTAGCTTTGCCAACAGCTTCTCTTCAATTTGTTGCGGCTGCTTCACAGCTTTCAAAGTTGCTGCCTTCAATTGCGGATGCCTCAACAGCTCTCTTTTCTTCAGTTTTTGCTTGGCTACTTTTGCTGCTGATTCATCAGCTGCTTGGAGTTTCTGCCTCAATTTCTGCTGCAGCTTCTGCTGATTTCTTCAAATTGCAGGTTGCTGCTATGGGCTGCTGCCGCGTGTTGCTGCTTCGCGTCTTCAATCTCCCACCGCAGCCGTCTCTCCTCTCTTTATATTTTTTCTATTTTTTTCTTCCCTCGGCTCTTGTATTTTTTTCCTGTTGCAGCTTCTCTCCTTTTAAAGGAGCTGAACAACTTCTTCTTTTAATCTTTTTGTGACCTTTTTTTTCTTTTCTCTTCCTGTTATAATTCCCTTTCCTCTTTCTATTGTGATTTTTTGTCCTCTTCAATTTCTTCTTCTTTTTCTCTCTTTTGTGGCAGCCCAATTCCAATCTTGGGCTTAATTGTGAGCTGTCCTTCTTAACCGTGGGCTTTTTTCCCCTTTATCACCAAAATAAAATAAATTAAATAATTGTAAAATATTTTTAAGGGCTAATAATTAAAACTTAAGGTGTTTATTTTACAAAAAATGGACTTTATCAGTAAGGCCAGAGAAAACTACCCCATCACTTGATCTCATGTAAGAGATATATATATCAAGTTGTGCTTTAAGTTCAAACTTATCAGAGATAGGAAAATCATCTGAATATAACTCAGATAGACAGAGTAAATGATTCCGATCAAAATTCACAAATGAATCTCTGGGATCAATGCATGATATTCAAATAAGTAGCTCTAAATTTGACTCCGTAAAACGATCATCCATTTCTTTGACTATAAGATCAAGAACCTAATATTTTACAAAGAATAGTTAATAATTTGTAATATTACAAATAATTGAATATTTGGTAATATTTAAAAAAAGGAAATTGATTACTTCAAAAAAGACGTCTCGACAAAAAAACGGTAGTAAGTCTTTGGCTGCCTATCCACACTCCTGTATAATTTAGCTTGACCTGGTAAAGGATCTTGCATATTCGGCACAAAAATATCATTTTTGGTACAAAATGCAGTAACAGCACCCAGTAACTCCTCCTAAGAATCATCATCATTTCTGTATTTCTTCAATTCATTCTTTATTGTCTTAGTCATCTGAACAACAGTGACTATGTTTTGAGTTCTTTGTTGCAGGCACATTGACAATGTATTTGTTTCTGCCAATACATTTACCATTAAATGAGCAATGAATACAAATTCAAACTGTAATATTTTATCAATCAAACCTCGGGCAATGCCTCGACTATTGGCCTCATCAGCGTCTTCAAATATAGTTTCAAGCACGTGTCACTGCATCCCACATATGCAGAATCTGAGTTATTGTTTTAAAGTGAGAGCTCCAACGAGTGTCCCTGGCCGAGCTAAACTTATTTCCTGATTCTTGCCCTTTCCTGTAGCAACTTCTCCACTTTCTAGACGTTTTACAAGATCATCATAGTGCTTTTGTAGAAGAGTATCCTTTCTTTTACATAAAGCTCCAACAACATTTACAATCTTAGCAAGGTACTAAAAAAAACTACACACGTGAGCGTTTTTCTTTGAAGTAGTCACAAGCACTAATTGAAGTTGGTGAGAAAAGCAATGAATATAATATGCATGCTTATTTTCATCTAAAATTTTTTGTTTCAATCCATGAAGCTCACTACGCATATTAGACGCACCATCGTAACCTTGACCTCTGAGCCGTGAAATTGAGAATCCATTTATTGCAAAGAAACCATCAATACTATTTTTCAAAGTCTGTGCAGAAGTGTCACTCACGTGTACTGCTTCAAGGAAATGCTCGACCACTTCTCCATTATCATTAACAAATCTCAAACTATAGACAATTGCTCATTCGCGGAACTAACTCGAGCCTTATCAACCAAAAGAGAAAAAAACTTGTTACCAATCTCATTGACAATAACTTGTCTCACTTCTGTTGCACAAGCATTAATAATTTCTTTTTGAATTTTAGGAGAAGTCAATTGATTATTTCCCAGAGCATTCAAGTTCATGACCTTATTTACTTCGTCCACTTCCTCACAATACCATTTTGCTAATTCAAGAAAATTACCTCGTCGGATCGAATTTATCGACTCATCATTTCTACGGAAAGCTAAACCCTGACTTAATAAAAATTGAGTCACTTTTACAACAGCAGTTAACCGAGCACAGTAGTCAATCTCAGTTTGACTACTTTGTTTCGATAACATATATTCTACATTATGTCTTTTATTTCTGAAACCCAACAACTGAATTACAGCACCAGAGTAAGGACTATTTGGAGATCCTTCATGGTTTCTAAATTTTTCTTTAGCACGTTTTCAATTTTTAAAACCAACTTCTGTAAATATATCATCACCATGTTTGTGATTTTGACCTTTAACAAACAAATAACAATAGAAACAAAATGTTGCATCTTTATGTACATTGTACTCTAACCAAATAAAATCATTAAACTATATCTTTTGAAACGATCTATTAATTTCACCAAAATCAGTTTGCGAAAATTTATGATCCCATGGTTGAGTTAGGCCTTTAGCCACACACCGCCTCCATAATTCATCTCTAATTTCAAAAGGATAACTATCAATTGGTTTATGCAATCCTAGATCACCAATAATTTCACAATCTGAAAACTCTACCCCTACTCGAGGCTTTTTTCCACGATCTTCATTATTAACATTTCTTTTATTAGATGATGTTTCTTCAACCGGTTTAGGACCCTTCTTCCACTTTTCAAAATATTTCTCCATAGTAAAATCCTATAAAATATTCAAATACTTTAAATTCACAATTCAACAAGTTTCACTTATGATATAATAATTAATTAGAACATACATTATATAATAATCATATTTTACCAAAAAAAACCTAGAAATTTTTTTACTACCAAAATCAAAATTTTAGCAGTAAAAAATCTATTTACCAAAATCAAAAATAAAAAATGCTTCTATACAGATTAATCTATAAAATCTAATTAAAAAGCTTGCTTTTTTCTTCTTCAAATTTTGAAGAACAACTGGAAGGAAGGAGCAGCTGACTACGGTCCGTAGCAGCTGCTACTGTCTGTCTCGCATCTTCGGCTCGCCGCCATCGCCTGTCGTTTGTTGCCGACTCACGTCGAGAGGGAGGAGAAAGGAAGACAAAGGGTCAAGAGTCGAGTGTGAAGTCGAAGAGAGAGAGAGAGAGAGAGCAGAGAGTTCTAGTAGTCTTTCGGTTGAAAGTGACTTTAAGTCAGCACCTAAGTTTTGGGGCTATATTGAAAAAAAATTCTTGGAGGGCTTGAAGATAAAATACCTAAAAATTCTAAAGTTTTCAAAATTTCTTGGGGGGCCTCGAGCCCACTCGAGCCCCTTACTGGTTCCGTCAATGCCTCTTCCTGTAAGTCGCCATGAAAAAAGACATTATGCACATCCATCTGATGTATAGGCCAGTTGTGAGCGATAGCAACCTAAAGTAAAGTGCGAACAATAACCATTTTAGCTACAGGGGCAAAAGTGTGTGAAATCAACACCAGCTGTCTGTATGTTACCCAAATTACCAATCGAGCTTTATAAAGCTCAACAGTGCCATCCGTTTTATACTTGATGCGAAATACCCATTTGCTGTCAAGCGCACGTTTTCTGGGAGGCAAGGACGTTAAAGTCCACATGTTATTCTATAATAAGACATCAATTTCTTGTTGCATTGCCATGCACTATTGAGGATCAGAAATGCCTCAGAGAAGCTGGTAGGTTCTCTACTAGTGGCAATAGATGCTAGAAAGTTCCAGTGAGAGGGAGAAAATTTTTCATAATTTATAAAGTCCCTTTATGCTAGAAAGTCCCTCTATCGCCAACCTTTCTTGTTAAAGGGATAGCCAAGAAAAACACAAACTCGACTACGGGCACGGAATTTATCTTTTGGCAAGCTATGATCATGTACATTGGCTAAATATCCAAAACTTTTAATGTGAAAATAGGATGACGTTTTTCCATATAATAATTCATACGGTGTCTTGCCATGCAATAATGAAGAAGGGGTGCGGTTGATGAGATATCTGGCCATTAAAACACATCCTATCTAAAACTTTGTTGGTAGGTGAGCTTGAAAATGGAGGGCCCGAGTGACGTTCAGGATATGGCAATGTTTGCGTTCCACTTTACCATTTTGTTGAGGGGTTTTAGCAATGGTGGTGTGATGCAGGATACCATGTGTTGCAAAGTATGACTTAGACAAACAAATTCTGTTCCATTATCACTCTGTACTACTTTAACTATTTTGTGAAATTGGATTTTGATCATGACAAAGTAATCTTTTAAAATAGTGGTGATTTCGCTTTTTTCAGAAATTAAATATATCCATACTGCCCTAGAGCAGTCATCCAATATAGTAAGAAAATATGAAGCACCAGTAGTGGAGAAAGTTTTATATGTTCCCTATAAAACTCCCTAGTCATCCAATAGAGAACCCTAGAGATAATTATCATGAGCAAGCTAAAGCTGTAATTACTCTTAGAAATGGGAAGTTGGTAGGTAATAAAGTAGGGGAACCTATTAAAGATAGTGAGTTAAATGAAAATGAAACTGAGAGAATTGATATGGGGACTGAGATTGAAAAGAAGATAGAGAAGGAACTAGCTTCTTCCTCTAATTCTAAGACTCTAGAATCTTCTTCTATGACTTCGTACAAGTTAAAGGTTCCCTTTTCTCAACTTGTTCCTCTAATTCTAAGACTCTAGAAGCTTCTCCTATAACTTTGTACAAGTCAAAGGTTCCTTTTCCTCATGCTTTATTACCACCTCCATATTTTAGAAATGACAATAAAATTGAAGACATATTAGAAACTTTTAGAAACAAATTAAAATTGATCTTCCACTTTTAAAGGTTATTAAGCAAGTCCTATCTGATGCAAAATTTCTTAAAGACATGTGTACTTTTAAAAGAAAATCTAAAAGCAATGTTTCTAAAAAAATGTTTCTAACTGAACAGGTGAGCTCCATTATGTAATATAACACTCCACCTAAATATAAATATTCTGGTGTCCTTACTATCTCATGTCTTATTGGTAATCATAAAATAGATAGGGCACTCCTAGATTTAGGTTCTAGTGTTAATTTGATTCCATACTCTGTTTATGAAGAGTTTAGATTGGGGGAATTGCAACCAACTGATATGGCCTTACAGTTAACTGATAGATCAATCAAGGTATCTTTTAAAAGAAAATCTAAAAGCAATGTTTCTAAAAAAATGTTTCTAACTGAACAGGTGAGCTCCATTATGTAATATAACACTCCACCTAAATATAAATATTCTGGTGTCCTTACTATCTCATGTCTTATTGGTAATCATAAAATAGATAGGGCACTCCTAGATTTAGGTTCTGGTGTTAATTTGATTCCATACTCTGTTTATGAAGAGTTTAGATTGGGGGAATTGCAACCAACTGATATGGCCTTACAGTTAACTGATAGATCAATCAAGGTATCTAGGAGAGGATAGATGATGTTCTTGTTCAAATAGATAAAGGCGTCTTCCCTGTAGACTTCATAGTCTTAGTTATGGAACTTGGTAGGCCTTCTAAGAATTATATCCCTATTATTCTAGGCCGTCCTTTCTTGGCTACTGTCAATGCCACTATTAATTGTAGAACTGAGGTTATGCATATCTCTGTGGTGAATAAGAGGGTTGGATTAATTAGCTTTAAAACTTCTTCACAACCTTCTATGGAAGATAATTCTGGTTGTTATTTGGTAGATGTAATTGATGAATTAATTGAAGAAACTCTACCTCTAATGTGTTCAAAAGAATATACTTCTATTGAGAAAAAAAACTAATATGCATTGAAGTTGTTAATTCTAATCTTTCTTGCATTGCTCCACTAGAAAACTCTTCTTGGATTGTGAATCATGAGCCTAATATGAGAGAAATAGATCCTGGCCGAACGCAAAAGAATTAGGGAGTCTGGTTGAAGACTTTAAATTTAGCGCTTTTGGGAGGCAACCTAAATTTTATTTTGTTTATTTATTTTTTATATTTTTTTAATTATTGGTTTTTATCTCTCTTGATTGGTAGAAATGTATGAAGTGTTTATTTTGTAGGCTAATTAGACAACATATCATTATCATGGAGATTACAGAGATGGTCTACTACTCTTCTAAACATGCATTAATGTTACTTCTTCTATCAGGTTGTGTTCTTCTTTTCGTTGTCTCCTCGCTACTCTTGGTATTCTTTTATCATATTGTGGATAATGTATAGTCTAGGTGTGGGGGAGAAGATGCTTTTGTTTTCGTGCCAAGTTTATTATTATTATTACTATTTCTTGTCTTTCTTATTCAATTTTTGCTGGATTTTTTTTATTTTTTATTTTATTATTATTTTGAAAAAAATCCAAAAATATGATTTCACTTGAAGAATGATTCTTTTGAGTTTCTTTAAAAACGTCTTGAATGAATTGAAAAAAGTGCTTGTTTTCTTATTTTTAATTAGGGTGATGAACTTATGTTCTATATCTGTTATAACTTTCACACGACTTACACTTGGGCACATGGGTCATTATTAGTGTTTAATAAATCCTTTACATTATTTTTGAGTTGCATAGAGTTGATGAATCTCTATCCTACATTTTAGAACTTACTTGAGTAACTCTTGAGGCGAAATAGAAAGGTTTCTCTTATTTGACTCAGAGACAAAGGTCATATGCCTTCTTTGAATCGTTTGTGCCATTCAAGCATATCAAATTTTATGATTTTTACCTTAGTATCCTTTTGAGCCTTAAATGTTATTTTCTTTCTTTAAACTACTTAAATATTAACCCATAATCTTGTAGAGAGCTTAATGCAAACTTCTAACTTGTACTTTAATGATAGGTCATTGTTTTGGTGTTAAGGAAAGAGAATAAGTGCGATTGACAAAAGGGAGAAGAAAAAGAAAAAAAAATATATGAATTGTTTTGCTGAAAAAAAAACAAATGTATTAAGTTGGAAAAAAAAAAAGAAAAAGAAAAAGAAAGAGAAGTTGATACATTATTGTTATAAGTCATAAGGTGCAAAGAAAAAAAATTCAAGAGGCCCGAATTTGTGAATGTAAGAAAAAGAATGGCCTTAAAGGAGGAAATTTCTGGAAAGAAGATGGTAGTTGGTGAATGTATTAATTGAAAAGAAAAAGGAGCAATAACAAAATTAGAAAGTTTGTCGAAATTTTAAAGTATCCATATTCTTTGAAAGCTCTCTTTTCTTTGAATTTGAATTCCTTACTTTCGTTTGATAACCAACGCCCTAACCTTACATTACAAGTTTTAAACTCCTACCTGAATTGAGTTGAGTTTGAGAATCCTTGATTAGTGGAGATAAGGTATAAAAAGTGAGCCTATAGAATGAACTTTTGTTGAGATTTGTCTTCTATATGTAATTTGAAAATTTTATTTAGTATTTATTTTTCACTCTCTTATGACCACGATCACACCTTACACAAGTCTTGCTTTAGTTATGGGAGATAATTGAATATTTATTTGTTAACTTGAGTTTGAAAATAAGAGGAAGAGTACTTGTCTTGATAGGTTTGAGATCTTGATGAACGGTATTTAATTTGGATTGTTCTATATATTTTCTAAAACTTTTTGTGTATTTGACTTTGTGGGTATGTCATCTACAAACCCTCACGAGACCATACTCATCCACTAGGGGTAACTTAGGGGTTTAAAGGGCTTGTTGCACATGTTAAGTGCAATCATGAAATCCTACGAAAGTGGCAAGTTAGTTTTTCTTTTTATTTTTTTTTATTTTTGTTTGAAGACTAGCAAAACTTAGGTGTGGGGGAGTTGATAGAGTTGATTTTTTAATACAACTAAATACCTTAAGTTTTAATTATTAACTTTTGAGAATACTTTATTATTCATTAATCATAATTATTATATTTAATTTATTTTATTTATCTTTGTACAGATTTCTAAAAAAGAATGGATAATAAAGATTCCATATTAAATTTGGTAAAGGGAAGAAAGAGTGCGCATGGTCATTGGAGAAGAGAAGATAAAAAATAATAATAAAGCATATTACCTACTACAGTAGTTGAATCCTTTAAGGATTAGGAATTTATTTGAATCCTTAAAGGATTAGAAATTTGCTTTTCTTTTGTCTATATATAGAAGAACCACACAAGAGGGGTGGACAACCAACAAAAAAAAAAAAAAAAAGATAAGTCACTGGTGCAAAATCAAGGAAGCTGTATTAATCATTAAAGGAGAGAAGAAGCTATGATCTACTTAAAAAACTTGGTTCTTTCTTTCCCTTTAATTATGAGCTAATTTTCTTTTTAGAATCTTGATGAAACCCTAGCCATGTAATTCTAGTTATTTTATTTTGGAAGATTTACTATATTATTTATGTGATTAACAATTAATTCTTGGTGATTGTTCTTGTAGAATAATTATTTGGGTTAATTGATTTTTTTTATCCATGCTTAATTCTTATAGTCTTGAGTATGAGAGATATGTAATTTTTGTAAGTATATTGTGGGTTTTAGAATTGAATAGTTCATGCTAATTTTAGATGATTTATGTCATAGAATTGAATAAGTCATGCTAATGGTTAGATAGGTTATGTCATGCATTTAAGCACGATATATATCTTCAGTGAAACGAAACTTGTAGCCTAGATCACCACATAAAGGTCTAATATTTTCTCCTAAATAAAATTAAATCATTGTTATGTAGGTTAGTGGTGGATTCAAGGTTCTAAATCATATTCTTGATTAGGCTCTCGATAGTTTTTATTTAATTGATTTTATTTATTAGTTTTACTTAATTTAGGAATAATTTTTAGATAATAAAATTTGATTCTTCTTTTTATAAAATTAATTTATGAAGATAATAATTCAAGTAGTTAAGCCTTTCTCTATGGTTTGATACCCTTATACTGCTATATTATATTGCTCTTGTGCGCTTGTAAGTATTGGGTTTAAAGCTTAGTTAGAAAAATCCCGACCAGATAGTTTATCTTATTGACTGAGATTTGATTTATTTAGAATGGTCAAAAGGTTTGATCATTGCTCTCAAATTAGGAAAGTTAGGTTGATGTACAGCTTCTTGGTCGCTGCATTCTTTTGTTTTGTCGCTACCTCTGTAAGCTACTACTCCTGCCCAGCAGTTTCCAGCGTAGCTGTCTCTGGCGTCCTCTGCTGCTGTCTAACGTGCGGTCTTCCGGTACCGCGTCCTCGGCTGAAGTTTTTTGTGCGAAGTCCTGCGCCTGCTATTCCCCTTCCGCGGCTGCCTCGACCGGACAGAATACCGTGGTTAATGAGCTTTCTTGCACGGTGCTGTTTGTACTGGTTTTGGGACACCAGTCGGGATAGCCCACCAGCTGGAAACACCCACTAACTTCGTGTCCGCTCCGATTGCAGTGGTTGCAAACTGTTCACGAGGTGGAAGCAGGTGGCTGGCTGGATTTTGCAGCGGTGAAGGCGACGCTGTCACTACTTCTTTCCTCCATTCGAGACATTTCTATGTTATTCTTCTTTATTGATTTGGGCAAGGACGGTTCTCACCTTTGGCATTGGTTCTTGTTAAATCAGATGGGTGCGAACAGTGCCATAAATTGCACTGTTTAATCCCATTAAAAATTGAAAAACTTTTTCTTCCTCCGTCTCATTTGTGATTGCAGCCAAGAGTTCTGTGTCTGTAGTGGATGGGAGTTGTAAATAACTATCTAATTCATCCAATAATTTTTTCAAACGCGAATAGTACACGTTTATTGAACCTCCTCATTGTTTACAATTTGCTATACTGCCTTCAACTCATATTTTCTTGGTCCGATTCCAACCAAGAACCTTTCTTTTAAGTCTGTCCATAATTTATCAGCTCTCTCAGAGTAATTTGCAGAGGATCAAAGAGAAGGCTCAATAGTATTGAGAATCCATGAATTTACCGGAGTGTTAATTTCCCACCATTCTTCTTCTTTGTCTGGGTCGTTTTCTGGTATGGGAATTGTTCCATCGACAAATCCTAATTTTTTCTTTGACCGCAAAGCTAAGCGCATTGCTTTTGCCCACTATGCATAATTATTATCTTTTTTATTCTCTTTTAGTTGGATCGTTATGATCAGTCTGGGACTATCTGAAAATGCTACATAGTAGGCATATTTCTTTATTCTACGAACATGGCTTTCTTCTACCATGTTATATCAACATTACCAATATTTCTTTGTCATTCTTCATTTTGAGAGCTCAAATAATCTGGCTCTCATACCAAGAAAGTTTCTTGTGGAAAAACAATCAATGTTTTCTGTTTTATTATGTTTAAATAATTATATTATATAGTTGTTTACAAATCCTAGTCTAACTATTAATTATGGAAATAAATTACAACTAGGAAAATATTTTACTAGAAGGTTTAGGATTTGTAAGTATATCGAAATATCTAAATATATAGAACATCTAAGTATGGAAACGTCCATATTCCTCAATATGATTAAAGACAAAAAAAAAAAAAAAAGATTCATAAGAAAAGATAGCTCTTATTCTTCATCCTCTTAGAAGTCTTTCTTATTTCCTCTTTATTCAATTTCGTTGCTAGGTTAATTCTATTAAGAATTTATTTTTCTATTTCTGATACTCTCTTCTTAAGAGAAAGAGCTTGTTTAATCCTAGTAAAATATTTCAATTGCCAATAAATAATCCTTTAGGACATTGTTATACACGGCTCAAGCTAGTTTTAGTCACTATTATATAATATTCCTACAATATACAATATTGGATATTTCAAAAGATGCTATGTTTTTAGTAGCTCAAAATATCATTTTGGTTGCTAATTTTTCTCTCAACAACTTCCACTTTATTTGGTCAAAGGAGTTGGAGTAGTCACCTTATTTTACTCCACTTTTGGAGCATTTAGCCGTCCAAGAATTGGCTATAAATATAGCCACTCCAAGCTGATTAAAGACACACACAAAAACATGGAGTCATAAGAAAAAATAGCTCTTATTCTTCATCCTCTTAGAAGTCTTTCTTATTTCCTCTTTATTCAATTTTTGTTGTTGGGTTAATTCTATTAAGAATTTATTTTGCTATTTCTAATACTCTCTTCTTAGAGAAATAGCTTGTTTAATCCTAGTAGGATATTTCAATTGTCAAGAAATAATCCTTTAGGATAGTGTTATACACGACTCAAGCTAGTTTTAGTTTACTTCTATATAATATTCCTTCAATCTAAAGGATTATATGGCTTCAAATGATGTTACTACTTCTCCTTCAATCACACCATGGCTGCTCTTATTGCTGCACCTACTGCCTTGCCACTGAAATATGCGAAGCCCTTCCCGAACGTATAAAAAATTGAGGTATTTGAGAATGAAAATTTCAAAGATGGCAAGAAAGAATTTTTTTTTTCCTTATGGATGTTCATGGGGCTGCAAATGCACTGACCGACTCAAAACCACCACCGGATGTTGACAACCAAATCCAAGAGGCTTGGCTATACGCAAACAAGTTTTGTTGACACACCATTCTTCAAACTATTTCAAGTGAACTCTTTGATGTTTATTGTAGTTATAAAGAGGCAAAGGCCATCTGGGAGGCACTTATTAAAAACAAAACAACTAAATGTGCAATTAAGCAAAAAATTGTCCTTGAAAATTTTTTCATTGGCAAATGACTAAAGATAGAGAAATAAAAGTGCAAATAAATGAATTTCAAAAATTAGTTGAGGATCTTAAGGGTGAAGAAATTGAGTTACTGGAGAAATATATTGCTAGGGTGTTGATTGAGAAGCTGCCTGAGTCATGGAGTGACTATAAAAATAACCTCAAATATAAGTACAAGATTCCCAATTTAGAAGAACTCATAACACATATTCTGATCGAGGATGCTAATAAAAAGGACTTAAAAGCTGCCAAGGCAGAGGAGATGGCACTGAAGGCAAATTTGGTTCAAGCAAATTACTCTGTAAATAAAAGGTATGATATTAAGTAATGTTTTTATAATAATCCTAAGCCAATCCAACATTAAGAAAAAGAAAGGTTTCTGTTTTTCTCTCAATATAGAAAAAGAGTGAGAAATGAAAATCCTCCTAAACAAAAGGCTAATTTGGTAGAAGGAGATGATATTATTGTTGTTGTCCTTTCTCAAGCAAATATGGTTGCTTCGTTTCAAGAACGGATAGTAGACTCTGAGGCTACTCGGCACATTTGTGCAAACCGGGAAGCCTTTTACTCCTACAAACCAAATAGGGTATGATGATGGAGTAGTTTACATCGGAGATTCAAGACCTGCTAAGACTTTGGGTATAGGAAAAGTACTCTTGAAACCGACTTCTGGAAAAACTTTAGCTCTTAATAATGTTCTACATGTTCCAAATACGAAAACCAATTTGGTATTTGTGGTTTTACTGGGAAAAGTTGGGATAATAGCGTCTTTGGAGTCTGGCAAGATTGTCATAACTAAGAATAATATTTTTGTGGGCAAAGGATATTGTAATCAGGGACTCTTTGCACTCAACATTTCAATGAAAATGCTTCTTCTTCTGCTATTGACTCTTCTTTATGGCATGATTCTAATATCTATCTTGTTGTTTCTGCGTCTTTATGGCATGCTAGGCTTGGACATATTAATTTTGGTTGTCTTAAGAAAATGCAATCTCTTGGTTTAATTTCTGGGCTTGATTCTAATTATATGGATAAGTGTCAAATTTGGGTTGAAACTAAGATAATAAAAAGACATGTTTTTGTTAATAGAGAAATTGGCTATTAAGCCTAATTCACATAGACTTAGGAGATTTAAAACAAACCATGACTATAGGTGGTAAAAGTTATTATTTAACCTTTATAGATGATTGCTCGAGATTCACTAATTTAAATTTACTTAGGAATAAAGATGATGCATTTAATGCCTTTCTCTCTTATAAAACTGAAATAGAAAATCAACTCAACGAGAAAATTAAAAGAGTTATATCTGATTGAGCTGTGAGTGTTTAGCATGAAATGATTTTTGTGAAAAACATGGTATATTTCTTGAGACAACTCCACCTTATTCACCGAGTCTAATGGTATAGATGAAAGGAAAAATAGAACTCTAAAAGATATGATGAATTCTATGTTAGTTAGTTCCTTTGCACCTGATAATTTGTGAGATGAAGCTATTTATTTACTTGTCCCTTACAAAGTAGAATTCCACATAAGAAAATTGGCAAAACTCCGTATGAGTTATGGAAATATTATGCACCTAACTTACAATATTTAAACGTATGGTGGTGCCTTGCTAAAGTTATGTTGCCTGAACCTAAGAAAAGAAAATTAGTTTCCAAGACTTCTGATTGTATGCTTATTGGTTATGCTCAAAGTAGTGTTGCTTATCGTTTTCTTGTGTCAAGTGATGTTCTTGATTGTAATACTATAGTTGAAACAAAGAATGTTGAATTCTTTGAACATATTTTCCCATTTTCAAATAAAGTTTCTCATATACATGCTGAAAGAGTCATTGAGGACTCTAATGAAGAACTGAGATGGACTCTAATGAAGAATTGAGATGGAGTAAAAGGCCAAGAAAAGAATTTTCCTTTGGAAATAGTTTTTATACTTATCTTATAGAAAAAGATCCATTAAAATTTTCTGAAGCTATTTCTTCTTATGATGCTTGTTTGTGGGAAGAAGCAATTAAAACCGAAATTAATTCGATTTTACAAAATAAAACTTGGACTTTAGTTGATTTACCTTCTGGAGCAAAACCAATTGGTTGTGAATGGATTTTTAAGAGAAAATTTAAACCTGATGGCTCAATTGATAAATACAAAGCTCGTTTAGTAGCCAAAGGATTTACTTAAAAAGAAAATATTGATTATTTTGGCATGTTTGCTCCAGTTACTATAATTTTCTCAATACAAGTTTTATTTACGTTAGCTTCTATTCACAAATTTTTTATCTATCAAATGGATGTTAAAACTGCATTTTTAAATGATGATTTAGAAGAAGAAATTGATATGGTTCAACCTGTGAGATGTGTTGAACAAGGACAAGAAAATAAAGTTTGCAAATTACTCAAGTCCCTTTATGGCCTAAACAAGCTCCTAAGCAATGCATGAGAAATTTAATCAAGTATTATTGAGTAATAACTTTTCATCTGTTGGAGTGGACAAATGTATATATATATATATACTAAAGTTGTAAATGATGATTGTGTAATAATTAGTTTACATGTGGATGACAAGCTTATATTTGGTACTAGTTTAGAATTTTTTAATAGTACTAAATGTTTCTTAACTTCTAGCTTCGAAATGAAAGATATGGGTGAAGTTAAAATGATATTGGGTAATAAAATCATAAGGAGAGACAATGGTATAATGTTATCACAAGAAATTATATTGAGAAACTTCTTAAGAAGTTTGATAATTTTGATGTGACACCTGTGAGCACTCCTTATGATGCTAACACTCAGGTAAAGAAATATCAAGGTCATCTAGTGGTAAAATCCAAATATGCTAAAATTATTGGGAGTTTGATGCATTTAATACATTTGACGAGGCCAGACATCACACATGTTGTCTGTAGATTGAGTAGATTTATCACAATCCCAATCATGGGAATTGGTTTGTGCTAGTTATATTGATGAAATATTTGAGAAGAACCATGAATTATGGTATCCTGTATGGTGGTTATCCCACTGTACTAGAATGGTATAGTGATGCAAATTGGATCTCTGACTTAAATGGGTCAAGGTCCACTAGTGGCTTCATATTCATCCTTAGTGGGATGCAATAGCGTGAAAGTCATCATTGCAAAAAATTATTGCAAGGTCTACCATGGAATCAAAGTTTGTAGTTCTGGAGTGAGTTGGATCTGAGGTTGATTGGTTAAGGAATTTATTATCTGACATTCCTTTGTTTAAGACACCAACACCTTCTGTATCCATGCATTGTGATTCTCACGCGACAATCTATATTGCCAAGAATAATTCAATCGACACATGAGACTGAGACATGATGTCATAAAACAACTACTAAGAGATGGAATTATTTCCAATGATTATATGAAGTCAGAAGTGAATTTGGCCGATCCTCTGACTAAACCTTTGGGACAAAAGTTCATCTTGGAAACATTAAGAAGAATGGGACTAAAGCTAACTGAGTAGTCAACTTTAATTTTAATCCAACCTATGCGATTGCAGATCCTATGAAGTAGGCTCATATGGGTTATAACAAAGTTAAAGTTAACTCTAAAAGCACATAAAATAAGTCTCTCCCATGGTGTGTGAAAAAGCACTTATAACTGCAATTTTTCGTGAGGTTGAGTTAAACTCTTAAATTCATAGTGATTATGACTGGTGTACCTGTGCAGTGTACACTTGATGAATTCACCTATATGAGTATGTAGTGGGGCCGCTCCTATGAGATGTTTTCGGCTAAGTCTCTAAAGCATTAATGAATACTAGGTGCGGCGCATGGCCTTATTTGTGCAAAACAGCGACAGCAAAATTGTGGGGATATAATGTGAATAATAGATTTTCTAACTTACATTAAGATATCATTAGTTCATAGATGGTATATGCCTCACTAATAACTCTGTCTCAAAACATCATTTTGGTTGCTGATTTTTCTCTCAACAACTTCCACTTTATTTGGTCAAAGGAGTTGGAGCACTCACCTTATTTTGCTCCATTTTTGGCTATAAATATAGCCACTCCAAGCTGAGTAAAAACACAAAATAAAAAAGGTTCATAAGAAAAGATAGCTATTCTTCATCCTCTTAGAAGTCTATCTTATTTCGTCTTTATTCAATTTCGTTGCTGGGTTAATTCTATTAAGAATTTATTTTGCTATTTCTGATACTCTCTTCTTAGAGGAAGAGCTTGTTTAATCCTAGTAGGATATTTCAAGTGCCAAGAAATAATCCTTTAGAACAGTGTTATACATGACTCAAGCTAGTTTTAGTCACTACTTCTATATAATATTCCTATACTAACTAATGTACAATTAACCAAACTTGGTTGGTGTGAGTGTTTTGGCACGCTTATCCCTTAACCAGAGGTCTTGGGTTCGAGCCCTGGGAATGAAAAAATCAGTTTGGTCAGCACTTACCCTGCAAAGAGCCGACCCTGAAACATGTGAAGGATTAGAAGCCTAAGGTTAGGCATCCATTGCTTTTTCTTCTAGCATGTTTCGTTCGCAACGAACTAGGAATGCTTAGTCCAACACGTTTGGTACATTGGAATGAAATATAATGGAATGGCTTTTCACTCATAATCCCTTTTCACTCGGAATGATTTTGAAATCCTTTTTTTAATTTGATTGTCTGGTTGAAGAAGTCAGAATGGTGATTCATTTTCTATGTTTGGCGAAACTATTATTTAATGTCGAAATAGAATAAAATTTTACAGTATATAACTTAAATGTCCTAATACTACCTCTGGTCAATAATGTAAGTCCTTTTGATTTTTGCATACAAATTAAGAATTAAGAAAATAATGTAACTTTTGGCTAAGATATATATTTTACCCTTAATAAGTAAGGTGAGAGAAAGAGAGGGAAGATGATAATAAATGAATTAGGAGAGGATAGAATTGGAAAATAGAGAATAAATGCATATTGAAATGTGTAAGAAGACTTTTAATTTTGATCATCAAAGTAGGCCTAAAAGGACTTATACTTTCGATCATAGGTAGTAGTATAATAGCTAAATATTCAAAAATCAATAAATAGAATATATACGTCAATCAAGGCACAAATATGCCATAAAAATACAAATAAATAAAATAGTAATAAAGAAAAAATAAATTTTGTACATTGGTTAAAAATTAATTCTTTTGTTTGAATTAAACTCATATAAACACTACAGGAGTTCTTTTGTAAAAAAGAAATTAAGAACTAAATTGTGACAATTCCCAAACACAATATATATTTTTTGTTCCTACTTATCAGTGGTGGACCAAGAACTCCAAACTAGTAGGTGCATTTTTTTTAATATTTTTGGTGAATATGGGTGCTTGTTTTATACTATATAAAATCTAAGACTCAAATCTTTCTATTGTTGTCTTGGATCCATAGTTAATCCTACTTACATATTTATACATAAAATAAAAGTTAGCCACAAAAAGTGTGATGGGACTTTAGCAAGAGGACACTAGGAAAGATCATAAGCAACCCTGAGAGTATTCTCTCTAGGGTTTTTTCTGCCTTGCTAAGGTTTACGACTACCTTGCATCGGGAAATAAAGCTACAGTTTTTTAGTATAATTTTCATAGATTCTATTACTACAAAGCTATTAGGATCTATTGCTGGCAGAGTTTTGTATTTTTCCTTTGCGACTAGGAACAAAAAATGGTATGGAACAGGAGATAATTATGAAGCTGAATAAGGTAATTGAAATGTATAGGAAGAGGAAAGCACGGTGTTGGCGGAGGATGATGTTGTTCGTGGCATCCTCGACTGTCAGTGTAGTTGTTTGGGCAAACTGTATGTGTTGGATCTATTTACTATTACAACCTCTAAATACTATTACAATAATCAGAATAAGCACAGAGGAAAATAAAACAACCTAACACTATTACAAATGTATCTTTCTTCTTCTCCTCTACCGTCGATCCAAGCCGAGCGAAAAATGCCAAGAGAAGATCTGCAAAAAACTGTTAACAAAAATGGTAAAGGAAATAAATAAAAGAGCCGGAAATCTTACCTACCGCTGCTGAGTCTGTTCCACCAGCGGAGAAAGCAATACCAAGACCGAGACGGCACCGAGCAGTAGCAAGAGATCATGAGCTGCATCGAGGGGCCGGCGGCAAAAAAAAAAAAAAGTAACGGCATGATCGGTGTAAAAACGGGTCCCTCAATCACGGGCCTCAAACATGAAAACACCGGTTATCTCTCTCTCTAACCTTTCGGCTCCCTCCCACATTTACCAGAAACAGCGATCGATCGAGGACCGCAACAAGCTGCCGATCACAATGAAAGTGACGGTATTACAAAAAGCCAAGAGACGGAAAAGAGCAACAGACGCGGTAAGCCGCGATGAAGACAAGAAGAAGAAGAGACAGAGATGCAAGTCGGTGGAGCAGAGAAGAAGAAATAAAAGGAAGAGACGACTGTTGTGTTAACCGAGGAGAGAATGAGAGACTTAAATAGGTCAGAGCCACAACGGGCAGCCCGGGTTGGGCCGACCTGGTCCGGCCCGACATCTTTTCACCAGTTCAAACCACCTTATCTTCTGTTGAGGCCTATTGGATCATCATAGGGATAATAGTAAGGGCTGAAAAAATGAAAAATACTATGAAGAAAAATAGGCCCAAATTCCTACAATCTCCACCTCGAACATATTTTTCCAACCTCCATTGACTCAATAAGAGTCAACCTGCGTCCAAGTGAAGGAAGTCCCAGCAAAACATAAACTTGTCAAAGCTCACAATTTTAGTACCAAAGTCTAAAGGATTATCATTAGTACTAATCTTATCTATGTCAACTAAACCACTAGAGACTTTTTCCCTAATGAAATGGTATTTGACATCTATATGCTTTGTCCTTTCGTGATAAACCAGATTTTTGCATAAATGTAAACAACTCTGACTGTCAGTATAAATAGTAGCTTTTGAATGTAAAACATGTAATTCATTCAATAATCCTTGAAGCAAAATGGCTTCCTTGATAGCTTCCGTAGCCACAATATACTCAACCTCATTAGTTGATAAAGCAACTACCGCCTGTAATTGAGACTTTCATGAGACACAATTACCCGCTATAGTAAAGAAATAGAATGAGGTAGATTTTCTACCATCCTTGTCACCTGCAAAATCGGAATCGACATAACCAATTAGTTCAAAAACATCAGATCAATTGTGATAGTGTAAGCCCCTATCTATAGATCCATTAAGGTAATGCATCAACCATTTGAGAGCAGCCCAGTAATCCCTCCCTAGGTTAGACATGAATCTGCTGAGAAGGCTTATAGAAAAAGAAATGTCTGGTCGGGTGGATATCATTGAGTACATAACAGAGCTTATGACCATTCTATAGGGGATATTTGCCATTTCTCTTTTCTCACTTTTGGTTTTGGGACAGGTTTTATCAGAAAGTTTGAAATGGCTCGCAAGTGGGGTGATAACGGGCTTGCATAAATGCATTGAAAATTTAGAAACAATTTTCTGGAGAAAGGGTTCTGAGATAAGAAAAGGGAACAATCAGTCCTATCACTAGTAATACTTATCCCAAGAATCCTGGATGAAGACCCTAAATCCTTCATGACAAATTTGGATTTTAGCAAAGATTTCAAATCATCAATTTTAGCTTTATGTTTGCAAGCAATTAACATATCATCTTCATAAAGCCATAAATAAATAGCATTATCAATTTCCACAGAAATAAAGACAACTATCATAATTGCTTTTAGAGAAACCAACTTTTAACATAAAAGAATCAAACCTCTTGTACCATTGTCTAGGCGATTGTTTAAGCCCGTATAAGGACTTTTTCAAAAGATGTGTCATGGGTTCTTTACCTTTAACCTCAAAACCTGGTGGTTGACGCATATATATGGTCTCTTCGAGATCACCATGCAAGAAAAGGTTTTTACATCAAGTTGTTCAAGAGTAAGATCATAAAAGGCAACAAGAGCAATAATTATCCTAATCGTTTTGTATTTAACACGGGAGAAAATATTTCATTAAAATCAATGCCCTTAACTTGTGAAAAATCTTTCGCAACCAGCATGACCTTAAACCTTGGAGGTTCATTAGCAGACTCAGGCTCTTTAATTTTAAAAATCCATTTGCAATCAACTAATTTTTGTTTCAAGGGTTTTGGAACAAGAATCCAGGTTTTATTTTTATTTAAAGACGACATTTCCTCATCCATAGCACGTAACCATAAAGAGCGATTAGGACTTTTCAAAACATCAGAGAAACACAAAGGTTTCTTTTCTTCCATATACGATGCAACATCAGATGCATATGATACTATATACGAGTAACCATATCTAGTGGGTTCCTTATGCGCTCTTCTAACTCTATCTCTAGACAACTGGTAATCTTTAAGGGCTTGAGCTTGAGCCTCAGGGTATTCTACCTCCTCATCAGAACCTTCTAACTCAGGGACAAGAGTTTCAGGAACACTAGATGGAATAGGTATACTACTAGATGGTGTATCTAACTCCTTGTTGGTTTCAGGCTCTTGTGAGGGTTCAGAGGTGACCTCCACCTCTACAAGAATACTACCTATTGTAGGAACACTGGATGGACTATCGGAGTCAGGTTTATCCTTAAGACAAGGCATATCTAACTCGTTGAAGATGATCTCCCTACTGATAACTACCTTTACTCCTTGTTCACTCTTGAGCCATACTCTGTAACCCTTCACCCCGCTAGGATATCCTATGAACACTCCCTTTCTAGACCTAGGGTCTAGCTTACCCTCCTTCTGATGTGCAAAAGCAGCACATCCAAAAACTCTAAGGTTGGACAGGTTAGGGGGTTTACCACACCACAATTCTATAGGAGTCCTAAAGTTTATGGTTGTAGAAGGGGATCTATTAATGAAGTAGACAACAATACTTACAACTTCTCCCCAAAAGGGTTTTGGGACACCTGACGACACCATAAGATATCTAGTCTTATCCATTATGGTACAGTTCATCCTTTCAGCTACTCCGTTCTGCTGGGGGTTATGCCTGATCGACCTATGATGTAAGATTCCATGCGATGCATACAAATCAACAAACTTTCGGTTACAAAACTCAAGACCGTTATCGGTCCTAATTATTTTTAGTTTATTTCTAGATTGATTTTTGGCTAGGCTTTTCCACTCACAAAACTTTAAAAAGTTTGATCTTTTGTTTTTAAAAGAAAAATCCAAACATGCCTGGAAAAATCATCAACAATAGATAAAAGATAAACATTACCACCATAAGTTGGAAGCTTTTCAGGTCCCCACAGATCACAATGCACATAGTCAAGTATTGTAGAAGACTTGTATGTGCTAGTTGAAAAACTTATTTTGTGTTGTTTTCCCAAAACACAATGGTCACAAAAATCCAAAGAATCAATTTTGTCACTACATAAAAGATTTTGTTTTTGCAAGTAATACAATCCCTTTTCACTAATGTGGCTAATCCGACGATGCCACAACATAGTTTTTTTCGGAACAGTTTTTGAAATTAAAACAGTTGAATCACAAACTATTTTTCCAATGAGAATATATAAACTTTCCTTTTTAAAACTTTTAAGCATGACTAGGTTTCCTTTGCAAACTCTTAAAATCCCATTTTTAGATTTGTAAGAAAGACCAAGTGAATCCGAATAACCAAGGGAGATAAGATTTCGATGAAGGTCAGGCATGTATCTCACCTCAGTGAGTTTCCTAGTCACGCCGTCATATATTTTGATGAAAATCTTTCCAATGTTTTTAACATCACAAACTTGATTGTTTCCCATGTAAACCTTTCCATGATTTAAGGGTTTAAAATCTGAAAACTAGTATTTGTTGGGTGTCATGTGAAATGTACATCCAGAATCTAGAATCCAATGATCAACAACTTTAGAAGGGAGAAGGGAAACACACAAAACCTCTGAATACATAGAATTACCATATGAATCAAAATTATGGGTTTTGTCAATTTTATCACTCCCTTTACCATGTTTACGTTGTTTTTCATCTTTGATCCTTTTAAAACACTTATTTTTCATATGACCCTCCTTGCCACAATAAAAATATTTCACTTTGTTATTTTCTCGATATTTGGACCTCCCTTTACTTTTAGGCCTATGACTAAGAGGTTGCCTCCAGTCAACTCTCCCTCGCACGTAAAGGTTCTCTCCGTTTTTAACATTGGAAAGGGATAAACCATCTCTACCATATTTAATGGCAGATTTTACATCGTTATAAGAATCAAGCAAGGCATTTAATAAAATAACGGCAAAATTTTCATCGGAGATTTTCTCTCGAACGTTTTGAAGTTCCAAAACAATTTTATTTAAATCATCCATATTTTCTGAAAGCGTTTTTTACCCGCTCATTTTAAAACCGAAAAGCTGTTCTTTTAAATAAATTTTATTTGACAGGGATTTTCCCAAATATAATTTTTCTAGTTTAGTCAAATTTCGAAAGTGTTGTCCTTTTCGTCAATTTCTCGTAAAACATTATCGGTTAAATGCAAGGTGAGGCAACTGTGTGCATCACCAAGTTTTTCAGAAAGAGTTTTGCCCATCCAAGATTCCGAATACTCTTCGGGGCTACAAATAGCCGGTGCAATTTTATTTTAAACCAAAACTACTTTCATTTTTCTCCGCCACATTACAAAGTCAGATTTGCCATCAAACTTGTTGGTTTCAATTTTTGGAACCGACATGTTTTAATGGAAAATAAGAGTAATTTAATGGCTAGAAAAGTAAAAGATTTTGAAAAATTTATCTTTACCAATAAAATACCCGGATTTGTTTTGTTTGAAAAAAATGGTGCAAAGACGTGTGAGGTACAAATCTCAACAAACAGAAAAAGCACAACAGCAATATATATAATCGAAACAGAGAGAAATAAACGGCAGTGACAGCCAAATAGCAAAACAGAAAAAGACAAAAAGAAAGAATGTTGCAAAATATATAACACCAAAAATTAAAAACAGAAAAACGCGCCAAGACATAGCTACTTGAAGTCTCTCAAATTCAAGTCAGGCTTGGGTTTTTATTTTTCAGAAAACAGAAACAAAATCGAAAAATCAGAAATATAGCAGAACAGAACAACAGATCGAAAAAAACAGCAAGGGTAGCAAAAACAGCTAGAACCGTGACACAGTTCACAGTAAGAAAAACAAATGGAACAGGTTGAACCGTAACACAGTTCAGAAATCACCAAACAGTAACAGTAATAATAATTATCAAAACACAACACTCTAACACAAAAAAAAAAGCACCGAGCAACAGAAAAATATTAATCGGAAAAATAAAAAAATAGAAGAAGAGTCAAGCAATACTTCACTGGCCAGTTCTAAGGAACTTAACAGTTCCCTCAGATCTGGAATTTTTCTGAGAGGTCGTCGGCGTTGTTGAAGAGCATCGAAAGTTGTAGTCGTTTTCGAGCTCTGATACCACTTGTTTGATCTATTTACTATTACAACCTCTAATTACTATTACAATAATCAGAATAAACACAGCGGAAAATAAAACAGCCTAACACAATTACAAATATATCTTCCTTCTTCTCCTTTACCGTCGGTCCAAGCCGAGCGAAAAATGCCAAGAGAAGATCTGCAAAAAACCGTTAACAAAAATGGTAAAAGAAATAAACAAAAGAGCCCGAAATCTTACCGCTACGGAGTTTGCTCCGCCAGCGGAGAAAACAATACCAAGACCGAGACAGTGCCGAGTAGCAGCGAGAGATCACGAGCCGTGTCAGAAATTCCAAGAGATTCCAGAAGAAGAGGAAATCCAGCAGCTGAAGTAATTTCCAGCAGAATTTTCCAGCAATAGCAGAAAAATTCCAGCAAGCTTCTAATTAAAAGAAAGCCATGATCTACTCCAAGAAATTGGTTCCTTCTTTCCCTTTAGCCATGAACTAAATTTATTTTTAGAATCTTGATGAAACCCTAGCCATGTGACTTTGGTTTATTTTATTTTTGGGAGATTTATTCTATTATTTATGTGATTGCATATCTTGGGATGTTATTGGTTTGATGCAATTAATTCTTTGTAATTGTTCTTGTAGAATAATTATTTGGGTTAATTGATATTTTTATCCATGCTTAATTCTTGTAGTCTTGAGTATGAGAGATATGTAATTTTTGCAAGTATATTGTGGGTTTTAGAATTGAATAGTTCATGCTAATTTTAGATGATTTATGTCATAGGAATGAATAAGTCATGCTAATGGTTAGATGGATTATGTCATGCATTTAAACACAATATATTTCTTTAGTGAATCGAAGCTTGTAGCCTAGATCACCACATAAAAGTTTAATCTTTTCGCCTAAATAAAATTAAATCATTGTTATATAGGTTAGTGGTGGATTCAAGGTTCTAAATCATCTTCTTTGGTTAATCTCCTATTAGTTTCAATTTATTTATTTCACTCATTAGTTTTAATTAATTTAGGAATAATAATAAAATCTCATTCTTATTTTTATAAAATTAATTTAGAAAAGATAATAATTTAAATAGTTAAGCCTTTCTCTGTGGTTCGATACCCTTATACTTCCGTATTACATTGATCTTGTGCACTTGCAAGTATTGGGTTTAAAACTTAGTTAGAAAATCCCGACCAAGTTTTGGCGCCGTTGCCGGGGAGAGGTTAAATTAATTGCTTTTGTTATTGCCTCCTAAATTTGTTAGTATTTTTTTATTCTACTTTTATTCTTCTTATTCAAACATCGGTTGAAGTTGAGAATCCTTGATTAGTGGAGAGAAGGTACGAAGAGTGAGCCTATGGAATGAACTTTTGCTGAGATTTGTTCTCTATATGTAATTTGGAAATTTTATTTAGTATTTATTTCATACTCTCTGATGACCACGATCACACTTTACACAAGTTTTGCATTAGTTATGGGAGATAATTGAATATTTGTTTGTTTACTTAAGTTTAAAAATGAGAGGAAGAGTATTTGTCTTGATAAGTTTGAGATATTGATGGAGGGTACTTAATTTGGGCTATTCTCTATCTTTTCTAAAGTTTTTTGTTTATTTTGACTTTGTGGGTACGTCGTCTGCAAACCCTCACGAGACCATACTCGTCCATTAGGGGTAACTTAGGGGTTTAAAGGGCTCGTTGCACATGCTAAGTGCAATCGTGAGTCCTATGAAAGTGGCTAGTTAGTTTTTCTTTTTATTCTTTATTTTTGCTTGAGGACTAGCAAAACTTAGGTGTGGGGGAGTTGATAGAGTCGATTTTTAATACAAATAAACACCTTAAGTTTTAATTATTAGTCTTTGAAAATATTATATTTATTTATTAGTCATAATTATTATATTTAATTTATTTTATTTATCTTTGTGCAGATTTCTAAAAAAGAATGGAAAATAAAGATTCCATATTCAATTTGGTAAAGGGAACCTACAGTATTTGAATCCTTTAAGGATTAGGATTAGAACTTTAGTAGAATCCTTTAAGGATTAGGATTTTGCTTCTCTTTTTTCTATATATAGAAGAGCCACACAAGAAAGGTGGGAAGAGGAAGATCAAGAAAAAAAAAGAGAAGAGGTGCGACGACTTTTCAATTGAAGAAGAAGAAAGCCATGATCTACTCCAAGAAATTGGTTCCTTCTTTCCCTTTAACCATGAACTAATTTTCTTTTTTAGAATTTTGATGAAACCCTAGCCATGTAACATTGGTTTATTTTATTTTTGGGGATTTATTATATTATTTATGTGATTACATATCTTGGAATGTTTCTTGGTTTAATGCAATTAATTTTTTGTGATTGTTCTTGTAGAAGAATTATTTAGGTTAATTGATATTTTTATCCATGCTTGATTCTTGTAGTCTTGAGTATGAGAGATATGTAATTTTTGCAAGTATATTGTGGGTTTTAGAATTGAATAGTTCATGCTAATTTTAGATGATTTATGTCATAGGAATGAATAAGTCATGCTAATGGTTAGATGGATTATGTCATGCATTTAAGCACGATATATTTCTCTAGTGAATCGAAGCTTGTAGCCTAGATCACCACATAAATGTTTAATCTTTTCTCCTAAATAAAATTAAATCATTGTTATATAGGTTAGTGGTGGATTCAAGGTTCTAAATCATCTTCTTTGGTTAATCTCCTATTAGTTTCAGTTTATTTATTTTATTCATTAGTTTTAATTAATTTAGGAATAATAACAAAATCTCATTCTTCTTTTTATAAAATTAATTTAGGAAGATTATAATTTTAGTAGCTAAGCCTTTCTCTGTGGTTCGATACCCTTATACTTCCGTATTACATTGATCTTGGGCACTTGCGAGTATTGGGTTTAAAACTTAGTTATAAAAATCCCGATCAATGATCGATGTAAAAACAGGTCCCTCAGTCACGGGGCCTCAAACATGAAAACATCGGGTATCTCTCTCTCTCTCTCTCTCTCTCTCTCTCTCTCTCTCTCTCTCTCTCTCTCTCTCCTTTCGGCTCCCTCCCACATTTACCAGAAACAGCAATCAATCGAGGACCGCAACAAGCTGCCGATCACAATGAAAGTGACAGCGTTACAAAAAGCCAAGAGACGGAAAAGAGCAACAGACGCGGTAAGCCGCGATGAAGAAAGGAAGAAGAAGAGACAGAGATGCAAGTCGGTGGAGCAGAGAAGAAGAAATAAAAGGAAGAGACGGTTGTTGTGTTAACCGAGGAGAGAATGAGAGACTTAAATAGGTCAAAGCCACAAAAAGCAGCCCGGGTTGGCCCGGCCCGGCATCTCTTGACCAATTCAAACCACCTTATCTTCTGTTGAGGTCCATTGGATCATCATAGGGATAGTAGTGAGGGCTGAAAAAATGAAAAATATTGTGAAGAAAAATAGGCCCAAATGCCTACAGTATGCAAAGAAATAATTTCCTTTGAGAATCTTAAGACAACTGATGAGGAAGGTTTGGAAGATGGAAAAAATAAAGGTGGTCAAAATAAGGGAGAATGCCATATAGATCTTTTTTGCAAACATGGAGGAAATGGAGAGTATTTTCAAATGCGGACCGTGGTGATTCCTTTAGAGATGGGAGCAAAATCGTTTGTGTTTAATGATAATGCTTTCAAGTTGGTAACTTTCTCAATGCATATAGGGGTATGCCGGTGGAATGCTTTACCAAGAAGGTTGGACGAAAAATTGCGACACGCTAAGGGGTGAAAGAGATCCAACTAGGGGGCAGATGGAGGCAAAAGGGGGATCCTAATTTTACATTAGGGTGAAGTGGATGTGGAAAAACCCTTGCAACATAGAATTAAACTGTTTACACTGGTGCATGGCAAGGTGTGGGAGGGTGTATGTTAAAAATGGCTTCCCTTTAAATGTTTTTATTATAGATGTATTGGCTATACAATGGAAAATTGTGAGCTGGTCCCGGAAGATCTAAGTTAGGAGGCTAAGTAGAACCTTGGTTATGGGGAATGGATAAAGGTGGATCTAGACAACTTTATTCTCAATTGAACTTCCTCCCTTTATGAGGATATGGATTAGATCAAGCAACCAGGAAACCCTAATTCTGTGCATGCGATGAAGGAAACCAAGAAGGTGGGAGGCGATGGAAGCAAGAGGCGGATTGAGGATATAGGATTGGCTTTAGTGGTTGCACGAGGTTTGGGAGGTGATGTAGCTAGTATGGAAGTTCCTACTAGTTCCCAGTTTCTACCTGGTAGTAATAGAGGGGAGGGAGATAAGGGTGACTTTGTTTGCATGGTGTGGATATGATAGTTTTAGGGGATAGGAGTAAAGGTGGGAGTTGGCTGAAGGTGAGGGGCTTTATAGGAAAACAACAAAAGAAGGATTTTTTAAGTAGCATTAAGAGGAAGGAGGTAGAAGATAATGGAGAGGGAGCTGAAGATGGAGGGAGGAAAAAATTACGTCAGGATCTCACCATCAGATTTCAAACACAAGAAAATACGGCGGAGGTTTTGGAGCAACCCCGCCCATCCCAATGAGTCTCCTATTTTGGAATTATCGAGGGCTTGGGAAGCCTTGGGCAAATCGAGACCTGCCGGAGCTCATTTTGAAGGAAGATACTATTTTGGTGTTACTTAGAGGAACAAACATGAAAGGTGCCAAAGCTCTATGGTTGAAAGCTACTCTCGACTTTTCCTATGGAGTTGCAGTGGACACTGACGGCAAAAGCGAGAGGTTAACAATGTGGTGGAAACAAGATGTGGATGTTGTTTAACAAAGCTTCTCAAGGGATTCTATGGCCACCCAATTACGGACAAAAGAAAGGAATCGTGGGGACTCCTTAATAGAATTAGAGCAAATGCATAAATTCCTTGAATATGGGGAAGGGGGAGGGGGGGGAGGGGATTTCAATGAAATCCTTTATTCACATGAAAAGGAGGGTGAGAAGGATAGAACCTCTATTGAAATGCAATGATTCAGAGAAGCTCTTCAAAGGGTGGATCTTATGGAACTTGGTTTTAAAGGGCAACGATTTACATGGACTAATGGTAGAGAAGATGCGGCAGAGGTACGGGAAAGGTTGGGTAGATAGTGGGAAATAAAGCTTGGAGGAATTTGAAGCCTATATCTCAAGTCTTTCATGAACAGTCCACCTATTCTGACCATTGTCCACTGATCTTAAAACTGGAAGAGACAAAGGTTCGAAATAGGAAACGATGGAAAGGAAAAACACCATTCCGATTTGAAATGTATTGGTTGCAAGATGAGGAATGTTTGGAAATTGCTCAATGCAGTTGGGGAGACGAAAGGCATGGAGTGATGGGTAGCATACTATCTATCACGATAAAACTCCAATAGTGGAGCAAACGAAAATTTGGTAATTTGGGAAAGAAGATCAAGGCCATAGAGAAGGAGATAAAAGGGATGATGGATGCTGGCAAGGGAGGGTTGGAGCTGAGGCTAGCTAAACATAATCGAGAGAAATTACGACAGGAAGAAGAGCAATTCTACGGAGTTAGATCAAGAACAAATTGGTTAGCTCAGAGGGACAGAAATACCAAGTACTTCCACCATCACGCAAGTTAATGCAAGCAAAAAAATCATATTGCACGCTTGATAGAAGAGGAGGAGGTGGCGCAAAATAATAAGGAGCAGATAGAGGATATCTTAGTGCACTTTTACAGTGACCTTTTGAAATCAATCCCCCCATGCACGCAGCCATGATCATATTTTCGAAAGAGCGATTTGGGCTGAGCTGAATGAGGGCTCTAAAAAGAAAGTATAATCAATAGAAAGTTTGAGGCGAAAAAAAATTCATGAAGCTCTAAAGATGATGCATCTATCAAAAGCACTGGATCCAGATGGTTTACATGTCGGTTTTTATAAAAAATATTGGAGTGTGGGAAAGGAAGTGACGAATTTAGCACTAAAATTCCTAAGTGAAGGGGGCACAATGAAGGAAATCAATAAAACCTTTATTGTTCTGATTACAAAAGTAAAAAATACAAATTCTTATTCAGATTTTAAACCCATCCGCCTTTGCAATATAATCTATAAAATTGTGGCAAAAATCCTAGCTAACAGGTTAAAATCCGAATTACCAAACATTATTAGTGAAGCTCAGAGTGGTTTTGTACCGAATATACTGATCAAAGACAATGGCATTATCGTGTTTGAGGATTTTCATTGGCTTCAAAAACCACGAAGAGATGCGGAGAATTTTATGTCAATCAAGCTAGACATGAGCAAAGCATATGATAGAGTGGACGGGGTTTTTTAGAGCGGATGCTTTACAAGCTCCACTATCCACCACATTATGTTTCTATATTAATGAATGTGTGATGTTTGTTTCTTTTCATGTTCTTTTAAATGGAAAACCTAAGAGAAGTTTCAAGCCAGAAAGAGAATTAAGACAAGGTGACCCTTTATCACCTTTCTCATTTACTATCTGTGCAGAAGGACTATCTGGCTTGATTCGCAAGTCAGTACAAAATCAATCCTTACAGCAGAATGCGCCGGAAATTATACACTTATTAATTGCCGATGACAACTTAATTTTTGCCGAGGCTAAGGTCAATCCTGCAGAGCTTTTCCAATAAATATTGCTAGACTATGAAGAGGTGTCTAATTAGAAAATCAACGCTAATAAATCCACCATTTTATTTACAAAGAATATGGAGGAAGTGGCGACAGAAACAATTATGAATACTAGGGATGAAGAAATGCATTGGAAAAGTAAGTATCTTGGTCTACCCTATCTGATTGATAGATCGATGAAGAAAATTTTTCATTACATCAAAGATGGGGTATGGAAGAAATTTGAGGGTGGAAAGAGAAGCTCTTATCTCATGATGGGAAAGAAGTGTTGATAAAAGCGGTCTTACAGGCTATCCCTACATAAACATTTTCTTATACCGAAGGTATTTGTGATGACATTGAATCTATGATACATGGATTTTGGTGAAGCAAGAAAGAGCAAAGCAAAGGGATAGCATAGAAAAAGTGGAGAACCTAAAGCTTAAGGAGGGTTGGGATTTTGAGACATCGAAGCCTTCAACTTCACACTTCTAGAGAAACAAGGTTGGCTAGTGCTAAAAAATCCCGATACCCTTCTAGGATGGTTTTAATTGCAAAGTAATTCCCCAATCTTCCTTTCTACAAGCAAATATAGGAGTAGGCTGCTTATTAGTTTGGAGAAGTATTGGAGAAGCCAGGGAACTACTCAAACAAGGTCTTAGGTGGCGTGTGGGTTCTAGGGAACAAATCCTAGTTTGGAAGGATAAATGGCTAGCTGAATCATATAAGTTTAAAGTGATGACCAAGAATCTGTTCTCAGTCAATACTATGAGAGTAAGTGATCTAATTAATTCGGAAACCCGCCAATGAAGGACTAAATTGTTATACCACTTGTTTTGCAAAGAGACAAGGAGGCAAACTTGAATATACCATTATGCCCCCAAGCTACGCCAGGTACGATTATCTGGCAATGGCATTATACAAAAGATGGTATATTCTAGGTTAAGACAAACATATAGGGATGCAGTTCGTGACGAGAGGCAGCAATACTAATGAATCTCCAAACACTTCTTCGGGGAAATGGATGGCCATGTGGTCGCTGTTGTGGAAGTCCCGGGTACCTCCAAAGGTCAAGCTTTTAAGTAGGAAATTATGCCATAATATTGCTCCAATTACAGCGAATTTGAGTAGAAGAATAAAGGAGTCGGAGAAGGTTGCCTACTTTGTAGAATGAAGGAAGAGACAGATTCTCACGTCGCCTTTGTGTCCTTATGCAAGACAAATTTGGGTATGTTGGGAATATGATATCTGATGGGCATTGGCGGAATCTGGTTCTTGCAAGGAAGTAGTTTGGAAAAAAGATTAATGCAAAGGATCACATCCTAGAGGCTGTTTTTGGGGAGTTTCTCATGATAATTTTGGGTATTTAGCTAGCCCGTAACGAATTAGTGTTTGAGAAGAAACTTACTAGCCCAGAAGACGTGCTGAGGATAGCTTGCGCCCGGCTAGAGGAATTTGCGAAAGACCAAGACGATCTAGCAATCCGATAAATAGGTGGTGGGCAAGCAGATAACATATAGAAACCACCAAAAGAAGGGAATAAAGTGTGGAAATGGACGATGCTTTCAAAGGAAATAAAGTGGAGGTCGGGGTGGAGGTCGGGGTGATTGCAACAATGACAGCACACTTGCAGGGAGTTGCGGAAGTAGTCTAGGAAGAGTAGTTAGCAATTTGGGGAGGGATTAAGATAATAGCTAAGGAACTCAAAATGAATTATTTCACCATCGAATCCAATTGTGTTGCAGTGATCAACAAATTGAAAAAAGGGAGTGAAGATTTATCCCCCTAGGCCACATAAATCATATGATACTTCAACATCTGGTTGATCTCCCCAATTGCAAAGTCCAATTCCTTGTAGGAAGAAAAACAAGCTTGCGCATGAGATGGTGCAATATGCTTGTACTATATATGATTTTGTAGTATGGATAGGAGGAGAAGCTCCTAACTTTGTTACTCCAGACATTTTAGTTGATTTACATCTTGATTAATGAAATTTCATTTTTCCCCTTACAAAAAAAATTAGCCAAAAAAATAAAAAAAATATCTAGCATACTATTTTAACATATCAACTAAAGAGTCAAAACATAGCAAGTAAAAAAAAAAAAAAAAAACTATCATAACATATATAATAAATAAAAAGTGTCGCAATGCGTGCCTAAGTGAAGGGAAAAGGAGAAAAGAGAAAAGTACTCCCTCTACTTTTTTATTTGTTACATTTCATTAATATCATTATTTTTTTACTTATTACATTATGAAAATATTGTTACATTTAATCAATTTTTCCCATCATACCTTTTCATAAAATATAAAAAAAAAAAAAACCTCCAACCCTTTTTATATTGCAATATTGAATCTTGTAAAAGTAATAATAATGAGAGAAATTTATATGAAGCGTATTCTAGTTCACATAAGAAAAACTCATTTAAAATTTCATATTTTATTAAAGATTGTGACATTTAAAATGTGACAAGTAAAATTATTGGATGGTATAGTAAAAAGATAACAAAAAATGAGGTTTCTTTTCATAAATGAGGTCACAACTAAATTACAAGTTTGTGCATAATTTATTTGATATACTACCTCATAGGAATTTTTTTTTCAACTTCATTTGGGTATTCACTTCCACATAGCCAAGTAACAATGCTATCCAACTCAATACAAGGGTTGTGTCCCCACTGAAGTCAATGTAGATCCAACATTGCTACTTGGGGACCGATAAAGACAACTCGGAAAACTATAAGGATAACTCGAAAAAATTCAAAAATTTTCATTTTCACCTAAACACTTTCTCTCTCTTCACCTAAACACTCTCTAGGACTACAAACTTCAATCTCAGATCTTCGAAGATCCGACCGTCCAAATTGAAAAAAAAAAGTTAGTTCTTCAATCTATTCTCATTTATTTACAATTTACCGTTCTAGATCGTTGAAATATCTGTTTAAAAAAAATTGAATTTTTCTTTTTTAAAAAAATTATGGCCGAAACAGCACTTTCGTCCGTTACCGGCGAAAGTGCCGGAATACTTTCAGCGTCAGTGAACGGAAGTACTCCGGCACTTTCGCCGGCGACGTGCGAAAGAGTCCAAATTTTTAATTTTTTTTAAATATTTACATTTTTAAATTTTTTGTTCATAAATATTATTTGATTATTTAATTAATTTTGTATATGTAGAATGAGTGTGACTAGTTGTTTAACATATTTTATGTGATAATTTTTAATTGTTAATATGATTATGAATTTATGAACATTATGAAATGAATAAAATAACAGAAATGAAATAGGATAAAAATCGATAAAGTGAACAATAAAGTAATAATAAATATCTCTGAGAATGTTATTTAATTTTGTCTATTTAGAGTAAATGTAACTAGTTTAAAATTGTTTGCTTATGATTATGTTTTTAATAAGAAAATGTGTTATGTAATTGTTAAACTATTTGAATTTTAATTTGAAATCATTGTTATTCTTGGCCTTAGGTTTAGCATATAATTCTGAGATTAAATAATTTATAAATTAATAACTATTACTAAAGAATATTAGTGATGAATAATAATTGAACGAAAGAAAAAGTAGAAATGAAATAATAGATACCGACAATTCTAAATAATAAAATAATAATAGATGTTAAAGTAAATATTGAAATATATGATAAACAAATATTAATGAATTTGAATAACTAATAGATGGTTCGACCTAGCGGTCGTAGAGGAGATGATAATCTTAATCCTATCACGTACAGGACAGGTTGAGTTAAGGGGCCTATTGTCACAACTTCGTCTAGAGGTGTGAGGGGCGACATAGTACTTCTGACCTCCCTGTTACTCCTACCCCTCTTGCACCTGGTTTCCATCATGGTACAGGTGAAGCCAGGTATTCTACCCAACCACCGGCCGTATCTTTTAGATCTCGACCTCCCCTCCAACCCCATCTGTCTCACACACCTGTGCCCTATGAGCCATATGGATCTGCACATCCACCTTCACACCCCACAGACACAATATACGATCCATACTTACATGCTCCTACCGTTGTGGGACCTCACATACCATATAGATCTGCCACCCAAGAGCCTATATTGGAGTTTAGGGGTCAGCCGAGGCAGATAGGGGTTGAGTTTTTTTATCAGATGCTTGGCGCTGCCCCTCAGGATTCTTCATGCAGCACACACGGGTATTCTCATGCTGAGTATGGTGTTTCATCTTCTGATCCTTACGTACCGGGGCCTACAAATAGGGTTTTTAAAGGTGATAGGGTTGTTGGCGAGGAGCAAGAAAGAGTCCGATTCCTACATATTCAAGGAGAGGCGAATGAGAGAGGTGATGATGATGGTGATGGTGGTGATGATGATCAGGATGAGGGTGATGATGATAGAGATGAGGAGCAGACCGTATATGTTGCACCTGTGGCACCAGCTAGTGAATCGAGCAAGTGTCCTCGTCACGGGAAAGGGAAGGGTTTGACCAGAAGCTTCATGTCGGTGATGAGTAAGATTGCAGGATCTCGTAACAAAAGACCTGAGGTGGCTTGTGATGTTCTGGCACTGACACAGAAGAGGAAGAAAGTGAAGGCTTCAGATTGGGAGCAGACAAGCGCAGCAGAGGGAGGTCCTGTTGACCTGGAGCTCATCCCATCACATGGTGGACATGTGGCGGGTCCGATATGACGTAGACAGGTATTTATCTTTATGTTAAAGTGACATGTTATTATTATTGTTATTATTCTTTAATCTATCAAATATTATTTATTATGATAAATAGAAAAAATAATTATTACATAAATATATTATTATATAACTGTATAAATTTATTTGTTTTATCTTCAGGATCGTTGTTTATTGAAGTGTCGATCTCGTTATATGGCTCTCACTGGTTGGGACCTTACTGATTCGCAAGCTCAGCCCTTAGCTTCCGGGTCCGATCTGACGCACCTACGATCGTGCATGTTTTACCACGCCAATGCTGCATTGTTGTCTGCATTTGTTGAGAAGTGGCAGCCCAACATGAACAGCTTCCACATGCCATGGGGTGAGATGACCGTTACACTGCATGATGTGGAGCTTATTCTTGGGGTGCCTGCTTATGGTGCGGTAGTGGATCACAGATTATACAGGAAGTAGTTGATACGGGTTGTTCAGGATGATCTGGGTTTAGCTCTCACTGGGGGTTTAGGGTTTAATGCAGCGTAGCTTCACGCTGTTGCTACTAGTAGACAGACTTCACAGTCACATCAGGTCAGAGCTGCATGCTATCTACAGTACATTTTGGGTAGCTCACTCTTTAATGATAAGAGTGGTAACATTGTACCTGCGAGACTGTGGCCACTTTTGTGGGATGTAAGTTCTGTTGGGAGGTTCGCATGGGGTGCTGCCTATCTTGCGTATCTGTACCGGAATCTGGGTCAGGCTTCAAGGGTTGATGTGAAGGAGCTTGCAGGGTGCTGGTCACTATTAGAGGTATATGTTTTAAAAGTAACGTTAATTATGTTATTTTTATATTTTAAGGATTTTGGGTTTATTTATATTTCTTTTATATATCTTTTTATATATTTTTATTGAATTTATATTTTATATTTTAGGCATGGATATATTTGTATTTTCCCATGTTTGCACCCCCTTTTAGACATTCTTCCGAAGGATGCAAGCCCTACATCCAGATGTTTCCGATGATCAGTCATAAGAATGAGAATAAACTGCTGGATATTCACTTTTCACTTGAGACTGGATATGATGACAGTTGATGAGGTTAGGTGGATACCGTACAAGACTCAGGATATTCGTGATTGTTGGGTTTCAATGTGGCACGAGTTCATTGCATATTTTGACTGCGTGGAGCCTTATATGCCTGACCGGGTTTTGAGACAGTTCGGTTTTAGGAAGTGTATTCCCGCCCACCCTATCCAACCTCAGGAGGCACGCCGCCCGCCGAACAACAGGATGTACGCCTTGAAGAGTACTTTTGTCGAGGCACCTTCGCACTTACTGACAAAGTCATGGACTAGTGTTCCGGCCATTCCAATGAGTTCCTGCACTAATGATTACATGGGTTGGTACCTCCCCCGCACTCACCCGAGGATTCAGAATCACGGGAATATTCCCAGTGACTATAATGTCCCGGTAACTCCCGCCATGCCACCAAAGGCTCTCTTAGATTTGATTGCACGTGAGTGTCATAGACAAGATATTGATGGTGATGAGTTTAGAGGAACGGTTCGAGATCTACTAAGGAAGCATTACATAGCTCTTTAGTAAATCGTTATGTATTCAGATATTGTGTATTTCTTTTTTTTATTCCTGTTCATTATGTACTACTAAGTTTTTGTGATGTTCATTATATTTATTCCCTCATGTTCTGGTTTATTATTGCATATTAATATAGTTACACGAAAAATGTAAATAAAAAAACTTCGAACGACAAATTATACGAAATATTATTAACACTTTAAAAAAATAATACATTATAAATTACAAATTGCAACATTATTACATAAAGTGTCTCTGTGGCGGATACATTTCACGGTATCTCATAACCCAATCTGCCATCCGATTAAGATATGGAGCCGCCCATCCATTAACTCATATATCTCGATGATAGTCCCATTGCACCTGTAATGGGGGCAAAGGGCATCTATCTACCAACTGTAACTGCAAAAAAAAAAAAAAAAAAAAACTAATAATAATATATACACTTAATAAAACATCAATCTGCAATAATTCAATTAATAGTAATAATAAAAAGTTATCAATAATAAATATCTGTATAAAATGATGCAATTCCTCTATGAGTCCAATGAGTATCATTCCAGCAATACCATCCATATTAGAAACAAGAGGTAAGACATTGGTTGACTCTGACCGTGCAAGAAATACAACACATAGATTGAATATGTTAGCAATGACATAAAGGTGATTAGGTGTATCCATCCAATATTCAGGTGGCGCCGAACCCTCTTCCCAATTTATCTTCTTTATCAACTCTGTCACGCGTTTAACTGAGCCGAACAATTGCTCATATACGTTCATATGGTGCCGTAAATCATAGCTCATTCTTTTATGAATTTCAACCCAATGATTTTCATCCCTGAACAAAAAATTTGATACAACCCTAAATCCACAATTACCATCTCCAACCACATTCTTCCACTTTTGTATAAATTCATACATAAACCCGGGAAATGCATTGTTGAAAGGGAATGGCATTGATGTCAACTTGGCCAACACATTCTAATCGAAGTGTCTTCTACATAACATATGATATGAATTGCTAAACACATCATCAATCACCGGCATTAGTCCACTTTCCCTATCGGTAGGAATGATAGAGGCTCTCCTTCATTGATAATTGAACCCTGACCATTTGACATAGCAAATGTAAAATATAAGTGCTTGATTTGTTGAAGAACTCATCTGTATGTCGTTGCCTATTCATTGCGCATAAAAGCTGTTGCCACTGTGAAGTTCTTTCCTGTTGGAGTCATCCCTACACATTCTAATAGTGGCATGTTGTACCTTAATTAAAAAATAAATGGAAAAATTAATTATTAACATTCACTAATATTTTTTCACGGACTTAAAAATATTATTAACTATTTACTAAAAAAAATATTATAAGATTTAAATGTTTGTGCGAATAAATTAATAAAGATATCTAATAATATAATTAATCCACTATAGTACTTATTTGTTCCTTTTATACGTCGTATCCATTATCAGTACATATGGCCACGTTCTAATCATTGCAATCGATGTCGGGTGTGCAACGACAATATCACTAAGTACGTTGCTGTCCTCACGATTTCTATAGAAAACGGTGTAACCCCTTTCTGCACTTAAGCGGAGAACTTCCTCTACCGTATTTCTTCCCTGCATCCGGTTCCTCTTAATCTTCGCAACAAAATTGTAAATTTCTGAGCACTAAATACATCAAAATTTTCTATTTATTAATGAAATAAAAACAAATCTAAAATATTTAAATAAAGTATTAAAAATAATTCCCTTATAACTTACCTAACTGCACAACCAACATCTTGTTCTCGGAAAAATTGTAATATATTGCGAGGTGGAACATGACTTTTCCTGAACTGCTCGGTCTGTTGCAACTGCTCCTCCGTAACTCTTACAGCCTGAGCATGACCGTGACTGTAAACAACTATTTTATGGTTGTGCCTCCCGTTATGTACGAACAATTGCCAATTTTCACTTGTTTCCATTTGCTCTCCCTTTAGCTTAAATGGACACCCACATTTTTTCGTCCCATAAGGTCCACGCCTTTTTTTGGGTATTTCTTCTTCCTCATCGTCGACTATTGGTTTTTTATATTTTTTAACTAAACCTCCGCACTCGCAAGCTAATGTGACATACGGTCGACGGTCCAATGTTCTGGATCTCTAATACATGATTAAATATGTCTTGGCATTCATTGCAGTTTGTTTTGCCCAGTCCACCAACTCATCTTTCGAACTAAATATTCGGTCAGTTGTAAATCAATGTCCAAGATCGATATATTCTTCCGGTTCTAGAAATTCTTCAAACATATTTGGATCTTCATCACCCTGTTAATGTAAAATGAAAAGTCAATATTACAAAAAAAAATAATTAAAAAAACAAAAAACAGAAAAAAAAAATTCAATCAATTTCTTACCTCAAAACCAATATTTTCTTGCAAAGATTCTTCAAAAGGATCCATATTTTCTTCTAATTTCGTTTTAATGTTCAAAGTTGGAGTTTGTTTTAGAGAGAGGTTAGAGAGAAAGTTTGTAGAGAGAGAAAGTGAAATGTTTATAATGAAATATTTTCGAGTTATCCTTATAGATTTCCGAGTTATCTTTATCGGCCCCCTTGCTACTTATGCTAGAGAGGTCGTTCTTTAGTTTTAGTGTGCAAATCCTTTATCACTTCTTCCTAGAATGAGCTTTCATGTGAAAAAACTTTTCCTTGGTACGAAAAGGCAAAATCCCTTGCCGATAGGGATGGATTTGAACTTTGGTCCTTGGTATTAACTCTACAGCCCCAAAACCAACTGAGCTACGCCCATGCGGGCTGAAAAGATGAATTGGAATTGACCTTTATTTCGTATAACAAACACTGGGTCAAAAAGAGGAATTGGAAAAGTCATTGTACCCTAGTTCTCGTATCCAAGCCTCTGTAATTACATTTACCTTGATGTTTGTCTAAATTACACTTTCATTATTATATTTTGTGCAAATGATAAATATATTCTTATCATTTTTATATTCATAGCTCATCTCTACTGCCAATTTCAATTAAAAATTTTATCAAAAACAATGGTTCTGTAACAAAAAGTTTTAAATTTTTTAAAATATCATTTCGTGAACCTAATTATTGTTTAAAAACTATACATAGAAAAGAATATTTTAGAAACTATATTATGATATTAATATATAGTAGTAAATAAGAATTATAAGGATGTTGATGACTTTAAACTACTTATTTTCTGATAATCTTTTTAACTCAAATTAATAATATAGATTAATTAGTTATGAATATATAAACGATAAAAATTTATTTACAATTTATATAAAATAGAAAAATAAAGTTGTAATTTGAATAAATTTTGAGGTAAACATAGTTAACCTTTATTTATTTATTTCCTTCAAAAGGGAGTTTTATTAACTTTATGAAACAAATATTTACAAAATATGAAGTACATGATTCCCCAGAGGGACCTGCACCTATGATCTATTAAATTCTAACACAAGAGATAAGGTACTACTCACCTTTTTCTCAAAGAATAATGAACAACCCTCCAGGTTATATAAACTAACTAAACGCTCTAAAACACTAAGTGCCACTCAAACTACCTCTTCGCACACGGTCATGATCTATCGACTAGACAAATTCCAATCAACCCAATGAACCACATTGCCAACAGAAAAGAATTGTCAGTGATATTGTCTTGGAAGAAATTGTTCCCACACTTTCTTAATAGCTGAACAATCCCCGCAATACATGTAACAAATCCTCCACCGAACTAAGAGACACATCAGAGATCCCATTATCTCTAATACCCCTCTTAAACAAACCCTCATTAGTCTCTTGAGACCATAGTGCCTCACCTTTCACAAGAACAAAGGATATCTTGGAGGCCCTCGGAAACTCCATAGCTGCCGTCTACCAGAACTTCCCTGAAGTAGATAACTCAAACTTTAGACTATCTTCCTCTTCTGCCAGCAAATATAACTGCAGGCAGACCAGTACACGGCGCAACAGGAAAACTTGCAGCAGCTCCAACCTCCAATTCCTGTACAACAATCAATAATCATAAACTCTATCTCCTAGCATCAATCAGTCCTCATAAACTCTATCTCCTAGCATCAATCAGTCCGGAAACAAGTCCTGCACCCATCTCCAACCATCCATTCTAGATCATGAGCAAGAATTCTAAAACCCTTCAACATATGTCTTGGATTGAATGTCTGTATTCTAACTATAGGATTTTTTTAATATTTATAGATTTTATTATAAAGACATTTGAGTTATACTATATAACTTTATATCATTTTAATATTAAATAATAATTTTACTAAACATATAAGATAAATCATTATTTTATTATAACTTTTCTGTATAAGTAATAGAATAAAAAGAGAAAACCCTCAATATCAAAATTAAAAAAAAAAAAAAAAGGAATTTTGAACACGTTTCGGATGGAAAGGAATTACAAGTGGAGAAAAACAGCTTCACTTGATTATGGTTAATAAAGTTCTTGCTGGGTTTGTTTGGATTGATAGCTCCAAAACCCAACATAAAATTTTCAATTTTAAAATTCATATTTTATCTCACAACCAATTTCAATTTTTACGAAGTCCAAAAATATTCTTAAAATCTAACTCTATTATCAAATATAAGGGAAAAGGGCCGGCTTTCTTAAATTACCCAAAAGATTGACTTTCATTGCAAGAAATGGTAGGCTTTATATCATATTCTGGTCAATATCACCAAGCCGAAAACGAAATGAATGATCCAAAGAAAGAAACTTCAAAATTTTCCCTTTTGCTCTCTCCAAAGCCAACGGATTCTTGCTACAACATTGTTTATCTCATTAGTAGGATGAAACCCAAAAGTGTTTCATATCTTTTAAACAACAAATTTCCTCAAGAATGTTTCCATTCTGTTAATCTACCTCTTCACCAGAACATAAATCACAACGCGCTGACTGCAATAGTCAGGATGCCACTGCTTCTGATCAATACATCCAATAATGAACTCCTTTCTTGCAGCTTCTAAGAAGTATTCAAGGATAGCATCTGCCATGAAAAAAGATACACATATATTTAGTTTCAAAAACAGATTCGGATATTCATCAGAAGACAAAGTTCCTCACCATTTCTAAGTTCTCCAGCTAAAATAACTGTTGTTTGGGTTCCACAAAGGTCCATTAGTGTGGTCAACAAATCCATCACAGCCCCTTCACTATAAATGACATCTGAGCCAATGACTGATATATATTTAAAAAGAGAAAAAAGAGGTTAAAAGAACAAATGAATATGTGAGTGAAATTTCAAAGACAGAACAACAATGCCAAAACAGGAAAAACAGTCGCATCTGCTTACTCAATCCGGTAAAGGTTTGAGATGGTGCAAATGTTTAGTAATAGGGGTTTTTTTTCCTAACGTGTGCCCCTTTGAAGATTGTGCTTTTTTATTGGAGTTTCCTATTTCAGTTTGTGAAAAAGTATGTTAGCCCAAAGACAGAATCTAATGTTTTATGAGTGAGTGGCAAAATCAGTTTAGGTTGGAAAGTTTTCATCGCTCGACCTTACCCTCACTTCTCCCCACCCCAATAAAAAATAAATAAATTAAAAAAAAAAAAAAAATGCTGTGTGAGCCTAAGGATAAGTTCATGTGAGAAAGTATCCAAATCTGGAAACAATAGACAAGCAAAATAGATATATGCACCATGAAAGGCCCTCCACAATCAGAAGAATTTGTAATATCCAGACAAGTTCATGAGGTATGTAAACTAAAGAAAGATAACAGGACTAGTAGGTTAATACCATAATCAGGCAAAGGATCGAGCAAATCTTGGTCCAGATCAGTTCCCCATGTGAGCTCATCCACAACTGCAGAGCCTCGTACATCTCCATATAGATTGGCTTCAACGTTCTTCTTCAATAGCTTAAGTCTATCTGGCAGGTCGGTGAGTATAACATGAGCACCCAAGAGAGCTGCAATACAGCTGATGAAAAAATAAGAAACAGATGTTTGAGGAGGATATCAAGGTTATGTGAGGAGAAAATGTAATGTCAAGGAAGCCCCCCAACACCACCCACCCCCCCCCCCGAAAAAAATAAATAAAGACATGAAAAACAGAATAAGTCATGGATATCCAGATAGACTTTCTTTCTCCCTCTCCACATGGTTCAAGATACTCGGGACAAAGATAGATAATATCTTTATCATTACCCAGCCAATCCACAGCCAGCGCCCAATTCAACAATCTTCTTTCCCAGAAGATCAACTGTTCCAGATTCCGCAGCATGCTCCAAGAACTTCCCAAGAACAACTCCACTGTCCCACATCACTGATCCAGTCACCCCAGGAGTGCCCTATACATAGAAAAGACCGGATGACTTCCTACAGTACTGGAACTCAACAACAGTAACTATAAAAATGATCAAGTCTTACAAAATGGAAACAAGGAAATTGTATTTTGGAACATGTTTATCAAAGTAAAAGATTGACATTTTCAGCAAATGTATTTTAAGGTCGATGAAAAGAGCAGCTATGAATCAGAGAATAGCATTGTCCAAGAACCTGTTAAACAAAAGAACCTAAACCATGAAGTTCGACTCACAATTATCACCAAATAGACTTCATGTTATGTGAAGTCTTTAATACAGATGGAACTTTCATAACTGAAAGAAACAGAAGGGATGTTTCGTTGAATCATTTATCTGGTCTAGCAGGAACTTGTCCCCACTACTGTCACAATAATGAGGGAAAATCAATCATTTATCCTCCATACTTTGCATATCTCAAGTTGCACTAATGTATACTCATTTGCCACAAATGGACCTGAAATTTATTTAAAACAGGGTAAAATCACCGGTTTATCTCAATGTTAACAGCTGGACCAGTCACAATTTTACCCAATTAAGTTACACAAAACTCAAAGTGGCTTTATGGGTGACATAGATCCCTCAGAGTCAGAAACTTCATAGAGCAACACTCGTATCCATGTTCCAAAACATTGAATGAGCTTCGGTTTCGGATCATCATAACGTATGATCTCCTTTCCAAGCCTTTCCAATGGTTTAGTGTTTTAAGTCATAACCAGAGCAGCAATTTTGAACTGCAAAACATGGTCCTTTATTGAAGGAGACAAATCAGAATACTACTCCAAAATGAATATATTGTCTGGCCAAAAAAAGGAGAAAAAAAAAGATCAAAAGAAATTCAAGTTTGGCTTTCTTATTTTTGAATGGTTCAGTTTTCCTAAGCAAATTTTCTTTTCTGCTGAAGTTTAAAAAATGCTAGGTTTTGAAATTTAGCTTTTCAAAAATCACAAAGTAAAATGCTATTCAGCTATTTACGAACTTCAAAAGTACCAACAATATTTTATTTTATGTTTTTATATCCACATACCTTTTTAGTCTATTTTATTGTAACCAACCCAACCACCACTTAAAATGGTGATTTCTGGAAACAAAAGCCACATGTGACAATGGTGACTCCTTTTACAGGGCTGTTAAAGAACATTGTTTTCCTTCAAAATTGTGTTCAACAACTACCTTCAAAGGAAAACACTTTTCTCATCTGAGGAACACTTTTCTTGGCAGGAAAACACTGTTCTCTGAGAATTTTAGCCTTGAAAATAGAGTCGTGATTCCTGCATGTGGCTTCTGTTGCCAGAAAATGCCATTTTCATTGGTGGCCGGGTAAGGGAAATTAAACCAAAATAGTATGTAGGTATGAAAAATTAAACTAAAATGTTGTAGATACTTTTGAAGTTCATTCATAATTGAATGTCATTTGAAGCCATTTTCCCTTCTATACTAAATGCTCCTTAGAAAACGAAAAAGAAAAAAGGTAGTAGAATATTCAATTGGGAAGGAGGGCTACATGAAAAACATAATTGTCAATTGGAATGCAAACATCCCCTGCTTACAGGCATTAATTAATTAGTTCCTATAGGCCTTATCATGTCCAAAATTACAATGCTTTCCCAATACATAGTGGAGGGAGCAAAGGTTAAAAGTGAGAAGGCATAGATACTAATTTGCCTACTACTTTATTGTCCAGCCTTAATTCCTTATAATATGACTCCAAATTTTATACTGCAGTAGCTTTTTCCTATTACTTGCATGAATATGCTGTCGCATGAATTTCTTAAAAACAAAATATTTTGCATGAATATGTTGAGTATAATTAAGTTACTTGTCAAGCACAAACAAAATATTTCATTAACAGACTAAACCAAACACCCTTTAAACTTCTGTCAGTAGATACAGATGCTGGCATGTGGTGGATCATTTTGCAAGGTATGGCTAGGGAAACATTCGATCTAATACCAAGTGAAAACTAAATGACAAAGGAAGATTGTTTAGATTAATCTTTCAAAGGTATTCAATATTCAGGAATCATAGGTAAAACTGCTTCAGAAACATAGTAAGAAGTATACCTTGATAGGATTAGGAAAAACAGTCACTGTCTTGAGAATATCCATACATTCTATTAAGTTTCGTAGCTTTGGTGTTGTCTACTACTATGTCAATGAGGGTGCTTAGCTTAAGCTGCATTAGTAATAAAGTTCACGGTATTAATAGATGCTGAAGATAAACATGGATAAATTGTATGCATTGTACGTGAGCCTTAAATACAATAATTCAGAGACAACATCCTTACTGCGCTAACACTATCTGAACCAATGGCCAAATCATACCAAAAAAATGTCATGAGAACCAGTGGTGGCATATCTTTATCCCCATCAACGCGAGTCTCATATCCTTTTCTTAAGGATTAGTAACTACTATTTTTCAATATTCTACAGCCACCTAACTTAAGCTTGAGAAATTTCTGAACTCATAAGAGTCAACTTGGATAGGTGTTTAGTTTGTGAATTTTTTAGTTTTCAATTTTCAGACCCACAGCTCGTCTTGCAAACAATTTTTCACTCATGATCATGAACTCCAAGAAAAAAAACTAGACATTTTTCTCAAACTACTTCTCTTTGAGTTTATATAGTATTCTATTTACACATGCTTAAGCAAAAATATATATACCCAAAACTACAAAAATAAACAGTAATATTTATAGCTACTCCACGTCTAGTCCACACAACTTTTTCCTTTCAAAGAAAATAAGCAAAACTGGTAGATCATCTAAAATGCCATCAACCCATTTGACAGTAAATCAAAGAAATCAATTGAATAAAACCATAATCACAGATGGACTCGACCGAAACCAAACAAAAGATACCAAAAACAAGTGTATCCGGGTGCTTTCATGCCATGAATAAAAGCAAAAACAAGAAGATTCAGAGTGAAATATGTACAAACCAAAGAAGAAGGGGACTGTAGAATGGAGATGGAGCGACCACAAGCATCAATATTAAGTTGAACCGAGGATTGGCGAACAAAAGCGTTGTTCTTTGAGTAAATGGGCTGTTGAATTCCCCACAAAAGCATAATTTCTACTTCAGGTTCTTCACTGCTCACTATTCTAACTTCCCCTTTATATAGTCCAAGTCCTAACACCATTTTTGATTCCTCAAATTCTTGTTCCTCAGCTTGTTCATCCCCATCTCCATGGCGTTCACTATCCATACTCGTCCGGGGAATTTCTTTTACAGACAGTTTTCTACTAAATCGAAAGATGTGAGACGGAAGAAAGCGATTCTGTATTTTCAAGCTGCCGCTGTGCAGATAAGAAAAGAAAGAGGGCAAGGGAGACTAGAGGAATATAACATGTTTATTATAAGCCTTCGCAAAGAGCCTCTGCGTTCACGGCCATTGTGGCAACCCTCCACCCAGACCCATTTCTGTTAACATATTATTTTATAGGGATCGATAAAAATATAAATATTATATTATATTATGCGAAAAAATATAAACATTTTTTTTCGTTCCAAAACACATTTTTTCTCTACATAATTTTACTCCACCCCTCTCTTAAAAATGCGATGACTTTTAAAGATGGCGAAGATAAATTAAAAATGGATAGTTTTTAAATATTATCTAGACCATATGATCAATTTTGAGATAAAAATCACAACAAAATACAATCTAAATTTGAAAATACACCATATGCACATTTGAATCATTCCTTAAAATAAATAGAGGTATTCTCGCGTCAGGTCTTGGCGCAAATAATGAGAGAGTTGCGCCAGGACCTAACGTAAGAATACTCCTACTTGCATCAGGACGTAGCTCAAATATGCAAATTGAACATTTTCGAATTTTTAGTATATTTTTTATTTTTTAATTATTTCTAATATATATTTTATTATCATTATATTAATTTTTAATTTAATATTATAATGGGTTAATACCAATTTAGTAACTTTAAGTCTAACATATGGTATCTTTTAATTTTAACAATTAAATAATAAATTTCTTCAAATTTAATTCTCCCATCGAGTCATTACGCCTAAAAACTCAAATGACTCAATAATTCATACCATTAATAGTAAACACACATTTATCCTCTATTAACTAACAATAATCTTTTCTTTTTATTTTATTGTTCCCTTTTTACCTCACATCTTCTCCCTCTTCACCATTGCACCAAATAAAACCCATTTCAAATTCAAATCCGAAATCAAAACCAAATTCAATCTACCAAATTCCCTCAATTCAATCCAAAACCAATCTAGCATCCATCAACATCCTCTGCAAAATAGCTCTGTACATCATGGTCCTCAATCTCAAAACTAAAAAATCTATCAACTACATAGTATTTCCATTTCTCTAGCTTTCCCTTTAATCCACCAAATGCAATTAGAATCTGTAATATTTCCACTCACAAAATTTCATCATCCTTCATCTCAACAACGATGCTCACTATAACCCTCCCAGTCACCATTGGTCCATCACTATTTTGAACAGCGAACAACGGTGGCGGTGGGAAGAGGGAAGAAAGAAAAAAAGAGAGGCAAGGAGAGAAGGGATGAACTATTGGCGAGGAGAAGAGGGGAAGAAATAAAAAGGAATTGAGGGAAAAGAGGGGCAGTGCGACCGCGATAGGAAGAGAAGAAGAAAAAGAGATATGGGGGGTTGGTAATGGTGAGAATGGCGGTGAGTCGTGAGCGGTGGGAATAAGAGGGAAGAAAGAGAGAGATTTATTTTCTTTTCCTAGAAGAGAGAAACCATGAAGATGGTCTGAGATGGGGACATAAGGCGAGGAAAGAGAATGTAAATATTAAAAAAATTGTATTTGGAACCAAATGTCATTTTTAACCTCAAAGTGGGTGGGTCATATTTTTTCCGGCCAAATGTTTGGTTGTTGGTCAAATTTGTCCCTCAATTGACAAAGTTCAAAGATATGGTCTGAAAATTTTACAAACAATGAAAAACGGATCTCTGATTTTTTTCATACTCATCTAAGTTTGTAGTCTGAAAGTCTCGGCTTAAAAAATAAATAAAAAAATTGAATACAAAGAAAGAAAACGGACTTCCGATTTTTCTGGACTAGTCTAATTTTATTAGTTCGAAACTCTCGACTTAAAAAGTGAGAAGAAAAATTTTGAAAAATTCAAAAATAACATTAGTCATAGAATTTGCCAATACTAAGTAATTTTCTTAAATAACAAAAGCGATCTTCAGAAAGTGGTTTTGTAAAAATATGAGCAGTTTGATCCTCTGTGCAAATATATTCTAAAAATACATTTCCTTTTGCAACGTGATCTCTTATAAAATGATGTTTGATTTTAATATGTTTTATTTTTTAATGTTGCACAAGGTTTACAGAAAGATTTATAACACTTGTGCTATCACACAAAATATGTATTTTTTTGAAACAAAACCAAAATCAAGTAAAGTTTGCTTCATCAAAAGTACCTGAGCAAAACAACAACTTACTACTATGTATTCTGCTTCAGCGGTTGATAAGGACAAGCATGATTGCTTCTTGCTGTACAAGGACACTGAGCATCCCCCTAAGGATTGGCAATTTCTACTAGTATTCTTTCTTTCTACCTTGCATCCGGCATAATCTACATCAAGATTGTTTATAGTACTATAAGCCATAGTCATAAGAAGATATTAAATATCTTAAAATATGCTTAACAGCAATTAAATGAGATTCCTTGGGGCAGGCTTGGAATCTTAAAATCCACATTTTTTACCTTTTTCGTCTTTGTCGAGTTTTAACGATGAGCTCATTGGAGTTCCTATTCCTTTTGCATCGCTCATCCCAAACCTTTTGAGAAGTTACTTTGTGTACTTCTCTTGGTTGGTGAAGATACCTTCTTTAGTTTATTTAATTTGAAGTCCAAAAAAATAGGTTAATTCTCCTATCATGCTCATCTCAAATTCCTTTTGCATTAATGAGGCAAACTCTTCACACAAACAAATATTAGTAGCTCCAAAAATAATATCATCCACATAAATTTAGACAAGTAGAAGATCATTGTTACAAGAGGTTTTTGTAAAAAGAGTTGTGTCCATCACACCTCTTGAAAAATCATTTGAAAGTAGAAAGTCACTTAGTTTTTTATACCAAGCTCCTGGAGCTTGTTTTAAACCATATAATGCTTTTGAAAGTTTATAAATATAGTTTGGAAATTTTTCAATGTACAAAACTGGGAGGTTGTTCAACATAAACTTCCTCCTCAATATCACCATTTAAAAATGTACTTTTAACATCCATTTGAAAAGGCTTGAATCCCTTAAAACAAGCAAAAGTTGAAAGCATTCTTATGGATTCAAGTCTAGCAACCAGAGCAAAAGTTTCATCAAAATCTATGTCCTCTTCTTGATTGAATATTTGGGCTACAAGTCTAGCTTCATTTCTTATAACTTCTCCGGATTTATTTAGTTTGTTTCTAAAAAAACTATTTTGTACCAACAGTGGGGTGATAACGATGGTTTGGGACTAAAGTACAAATTTTGTTTCTTTCAAATTGATTAAGTTCCTCTTGCATTACAATAATCCAAAACTCATCACATAAAGCATATCTATAAACTTATGTTCAATTTGAGATAATAAAGCAATTTTATCAATGAAATACCTCCTTGTTCTTGCCCCTTGTGATATATCATCAATAATTTTATACTTGGAGTGTCCCTTTGGATCTATCACATATTGAGGAAGATTTTGAGTTTCTTGATCATTCTCTTGTTTTTCCTCAATCTCCTTTTCCTCCTTTGCATATTCCTCCATAACTTGAGTGTGCAATAGTTGGTTGCTCAAAGAATTATCTATATCATCATCATCTTTTTTTTTTCAAAAATATTAGATTCATCAAAGTTCACATGAAACGACTCTTCAACACATAAGGTTCTTTTGTTGTAAATCCTATAAGCTTTCTTGTTTGAAGAGTAACCAAGAAAAATTCCCTCGGATTTCCTATCAAACTTTCCAAGGTTGTCCTTGGTGTTTAAAATAAAACATTAAAAGAAAATATTTACATCCAAAAACTTTGAAATAGCTAATTGAGGGAGTTTTGTTAAAAAAAGAAGTTCAAAAGGAGTTTTCTTAAAAAATGGTCTCAAGAGAACACGATTCATCACGTAGCAAGTGGTGTTAACGGCCTCGGCCCAAAAATATTTTGGTAGGAAGTTTTCACAAAGCCTCGATCTCGTCATTTCTTGTAAAGTGCGATTTTTCCTCTCCACAACACCATTTTATTGTGGGGTTTTAGTGGCCGAAAAAATTGAGTGTACTACAAAAATCATCACATAGTTTTGTAAAATCTTGATTGTTAAATTCTCTCCTAATATCACTTCTCATAGAGATCAATTTACAATCGAGAAAGTTTTGAACTCTTTTGAAAAGTTTGACAAACTCTTGAAATGCCTCATTTTTTGGCTTAAAAACAATGTCCAAGTGAATCTTGAAAAATCATCTACTATGACAAAAAATATACCTTTTACCACAAAGACTAGTGGTCCTCATTGGTCCAAATAAATCCAAGTGAATGAGTTCTAAAGGTTATGAAGTAGAAACCATCTTCTTTGGTAAAGAGGTTTTAACTTGTTTTCCAAATTGGCAAGCATCACAAATTGTACTTTTCTCAAAATGGAGGTAAACCCCTAATAAGCTCTTTTGAAGAAAGATGGTTTAGTAAATCCATGCTAACATGACCAAGCCTTCTATACCACAAAAATCATCATTATCATGAACTGAGAGACACTTTAAGTTTTGAGGAACAAGATCTTCAAGATGAAAAATATAGACATTTCCAACCCTTATTTATTGCAACAAAAATAGTTTTGTTTTCAAGCTTATCAATGATAGAAGATTAATCACTTTCAAAAACAACTTTGCAACCGTTATCACATAATTGACTAATACTAAGCAAATTGAATTTTAAACCATCAATTAAGATAACTTCCTTAGTTATAGAAGAAGACCTATTACCAGTTTTACCTATATCGATGATTTTTTCTTTCTTCTTATCTCCAAAAGTAACAAAGCCACTTTCGGTTTCCTTAAGCTCACTCATAAGAGATGCATTACTGACCATGTGCCTTGAGCATCCACTATCCAAGTACCATTTAGTTGAGCTTGGATTGTATTCCTACAATAGAAGAAGTAGAGATGACTTTTGGTACCCACATTCTTTTGGGTCCATAAATTTAAGTTACCTTTTCTTTTAATTTCCAAATAGTTTTTACTCTTTTTTCAATCTTTCTTTTTATAAAATATTTAGTGGCCTTATGACAATTCTTTTCACAATATGTGCAACAAAGATGTGAAAAAGATGAAGAAGCTTGTATAAAACGTGTTTGGTTTGAAAAAGTATTAGAGTGATTATATCCAATACCGTTTTTGTCAAATGGTGATCTTTGAGAACTGAGAAGTTTTTCAAAGTTTTCTTTTCGGTTTGTAAATTTTTCAATACACATGGTGAGATCATTCACATTTTTCTTCAAATTATTGTAATCAACCATGCATTTCTCAAGAGAAAGAAATTTTTCACAAAGATTTTTGTTCTCTAAAACAAGTTTTTGAAATTCTTATATTTGAGAAATCCTTTTTATTTTTTCAAAACTTCTAAAGATTCAAGAAGAGTTTTGTTTTCACAAAAAAATTTTGAATTTCTATTTAATAAATCACTAATCTTGTTTTTCAACTGCTTGTTTCTTTTGGAAATCTTTTTGAGCTCACCATACATTTCAATAAGCATAGAATTAGGATCATCATCATCATCATCATAAATAAAACTAGAAAGGTTAGAATGTGAAGATTACACCTCACTTTTCTAATGCCATGAAGCATATGTTAGCTTTTTCTTCTTCTTCACTTTCACTTGAGTCTTGATCCCAAGTTCCTATTAGGTCTTTACCTTTCTTCTTTTTCTTTATTGCTTCAAGCTTTGCTTCTAATGCTCATTTTTCCTTTTCTATGGCTTTTGGGCAATCGACTACAAGATGATCTGTACTATTACATTCAAAGCACCTAGCCTTGAAGAGTGAGAAACTTTGAATGGAGGTTTCTTCCCTCTTTTGTTGAAACCTTTCTTGTAGAATTTTTTGAATTTTCGAACCACAAAAAACCATATCTTCATCTTCATCATTTTCATCATCATTATTAGATGAACTTGCTTGATCGTCCTCATTTACTTTGAGTGCCACACCTTCTCTTCCTTTGTCTTCTTCTTCCATTTTATTTAATCTCTTTATCTTCATCTCATATGTAAGAAGGGATCCTATGAGCTCTTCAATTGGAAGAAGTCTCAAATCTTTGGATTTTCTATGTCAAGAGTTTTTGGTTGCCATGCCTTTGGAAGTGCATCTAGAACTTTTCTATTTACCTCTCCCCTTGTGTATTCTTTCTCATATACCTTTAGCCCATTTGTGATGTTGGTGAATCTTGTGAACATGTCACTGATGCTTTCATTTTGCTTTATCATGAATAATTCATAGTCTCTCACCAACATGGCCAATTTTGATTCTTTTGCTTGATTTGTGCCTTTATGAGTGACTTCTAGCAATTTCTACATTTCATGAGCCGAATCGCATCCGTTCACTCTATTGTACTCATTTTCATCTAAAGCACAACTGAATATATTCATGAGTTGAAAATTGAAAGTCATCTTTCTCGAAACAAATTCGTCGAATTCTTCAACCTTCTTGACTCTTCCATCCTTTTGAAGAACAAAAGGTCTTTTTTCTACAATACTCCAACGATCAAAGTTAATAGAGCAAATATAAATTTTAATCCTTGACTTCTAAAAAATATAATTAGTTCCATGAAAAAGAGGAGGTATAATTTTAGAAGAGCCTTCTACATAAGGTAAGTTTGAAATACTAGCAATTTTACAAAAGATCTTTTGCTTCTTAGGATATTAATCCTTTTGAAATAAGACCTAGATACCAATTGAAAAACCTTAGGAGGGACGGGGAGGGGGGGGAGGGGGAGGGAGGGAGGAGGGGAATAAGGTTTTTAGATAATTAAAAAATTTTGTACAATTAAAATATAGAACTTCCGATTTTGTTTGAAGAAGAATTTAATAACTCTTTTTAATAAAATTCCTAACCAAACAACATCTCTTTTATAAAAGATGTTCAAACAATAAACACAGAGGCAACAAACAAAAAACAGAAAGAGGAAGACAAAGTATTTATAGTGGTTTACTCTCTCAATAGAGCTACATTCACTATCTTGAGACTTAACTCAAGGATTTCACAAATTTCACTAATCACAAGATTTTACAAAACACTACAAATGAGGATCACCCTTCAAGGGTTTTGTACATGAACCTCAAATATTATAAATCAATACAAGATAACAAAAATTAAAGAATCACCCAAAGGGTGGTGGACTTTTGATCACAATATAAGGTGTTGGTCTTTCACAAAACCTTTGACAATATATGGTGAGAAAGTAGAAATGGAATAATACTACCAAAGAAGCTTGATAAGAGAATAATACAACTTTGAGAGCTGATTCTAAAATCTTCCTTTATTCCTCTTTGAAAGATGATCAACAAAAGTAGCTCCACGAAGTTTTTCTTTTTAATATGATAAAGAAGATTGGAAATATACTCTTTAATTCTCTTAAAAGTGTTCTTAAAACTTCTTCAACAACTTTGCATTTATGGCTGATCAATAACCCTTTTATATGTGAAAATAAAAAAACTAGCCGTTACTGTCATCAGTCATTTTTTGCCAGTAAAAATAGAAACTGGACAATCAGTTTTGAAATTGGACGTCCGATTTTCTTAAAGAACAGAAAATCGGTCCAATTTTCTTAAGAAACAAAAAATCGGATGACCGACCGACTTTTTGGTGAAACTTAGAATTTCAGATGTTCGATTTATAAATTGAATGACCGGTTTCCTTATGATACTTAAAAGTTTCGGACGTCCGATTTTTAAAATAGGTCATCCGATTTTTTTAGGAACAAAAAATAGGATCATTGATTTTTGTAAAGGATAAAATAGGATGACCTATTTCTTTAAAAATGTTTAAGAAATTCGTAATAACTGATTTTATGATTCTTCAAAAATAATTTGGACAATCGTTTTTAAAAATTGGATGACTTATTTTTCTGTTTTCCAGACTTTGCCAAATGTTTGTAAAACACAGACTTTTCTTCACTTTCAAAACATGTATTCCTAAAAAATTTTTCTTCTAAAGAGCTAACATAAATGATAAAAAATCAAAGGAACAAATAAAGGAGTTTTCCATAAATATCTTATAAAGCTATCCCTAACAATTCTTCTTGTTTTCAAGGTCTTTAACTAGATCACTTTATCTTTATAAAGTCTTGTAATCTTGAGTGATATTTTGCTTTTTTATAGATCATCCTCGAGACTCCTTTTGTACATCTTTTGTTCTTCTTACAAAACTACTTATATTATCACGAAGCACAAATTAATCATAATCCAAACATTAAAACAAATATGGCGCTTAGGGCTTACAGAAATTTTTTCGTTGTAAATTTAGATTTTGGCACATAATTTATCGGTACCCTATATTATAGGATTAATTGCAAAGTACCTATTTGAAGTGGGGGGCTAAATGTATTTTACATTAAATTCAATAAATAGGCAATTTTCTAAAACCAATCAATTTATTTAAAATGCCCAAAATACACTTCATGTAAGTTATGATTTATTACAAATAACTCTAAAGTTCGATATAAAAACATTTTAGTCTATATACTACTTATAGTTATAATTTATTATTAAATACTTATATAAATCTTGTAATAATATTTTTATCAGTCTATAGTATTAAAAGAATGAAAGATAACTAAAAAATAACATTTTTTTTATAATAACTAAACTATTAGGATTTTTCATTAATGTATTGTAATTGTGACTAAATATTAATAGTATTTCTTTAAAGAAAAAAATTTAAGTTTTTGTATTATACTTATCGTTATAATTTATTATTAAATACTTATATAAATCTTATAATAATATTTTTATCAGTCTATAGTATTAAAAGAATGAAAGATAACTAAAAAATAACATTTTTTTTATATAACTAAACTATTAGGATTTTTCATTAATGTATTGTAATTGTAACTAAATATTAATAGTATTTCTTTAAAGAAAAAAATTTAAGTTTTTGTATAGTTTTTAATACTTTACTTAATGCTATTATTTAATTCTTGTTACAAGAAATTACTATAAATTCTAACAAGTTAAATTTTTTTATAAATTTTGGATAAAGATTTGAAGTTGACAAAATATTATATTCTATTTATAACCGAATATTTTATTTTTTTTATTAAATTAAATGTAAAATTACCATGTTATTTTTCCATAAATAATAAAGTTTTTTAAAGTTAAATACTCAATTTTTAAACACATAAACTAAAAAGATATTATTACAAAGTATAAGGAAGTATTTTGTAATAAATTATAAATAAGTAGGTTTTGGACTAAATGATTTTATATTGAATTTTAAGAGTTGTTTTACGACAAATCATAATTTACATGAAAAATATTTGAAGTATTTTAAATAAATTAATTATTTTTGAAAAGTAATACATATTTATTAAGTTTGAGATAAAGTACATTAAACCCAACTTCAAGTGGATATTTTACATTTAATCCTATATTGACTCTATTCTTCATTGCTTATTTTTTTTAAATAATTAAAAATATGTACTTATAAAAAAGTTATTTTAAATAAATTAATATAATAATTTTATTTTTGACAATATTAATAAATAAAAACAGTTTTCAATAACTTTTTAAAAATAATTTTTTTTAATTTTGTTGTAAATTAAAAATAAATATAATATCTAAAATAAGCTGAAAATGGCTGACTTTAGACAAACAATAACTGACCGGTTGATTTTAAACAACATATAACAGACCGTTATGTGTAGTCCCGCCTATCACCATTTAGAAAATGAGGCCATTTTGGGTAAAAAAACGTGCTTCTGTTCTCTCTCTCTCTCTCTCTCTCTCTCTCTCTCTCTCTTATCTTTCCACTTGGCGAAACTTCACTTCTTCTGCTTCTAGTTCTTCCGACAGAGATACAGTGTTCGTTTCTTCTTGCAAATTCGGTTGCAGATTTTGAGTCTAACGCATATTAACTTGTGTTGTTAATTAGGTTCGATCAGTTCTTTCTTTTCTCAATTCTATTTCCATTGCTGAATTTTTTATACGAGGAATGTATACATTCGATTTCGATATGATGTTGTTGTTTGCTTAAGAATTCATAATTCGATTTATGATTTTCGAAATTCAAGAAGTTCTAGGTTCTTGTGGGACTATTTGAGATGCGATATTGCTGAACTTGCTTGTATCATATGTGTGCTACAGAGATGGTTGTAGTGATTCCAATTTCTTTTGCTTTTCTATTATGAGCATGCAGTTAGGTCATTCTTTTTCTGAACAGCTCAATAGCCTCAAGTATTTTCAAGTCGTTAGCAAAAGGAGAAGTAGGAATATGCCAATATGGTGATGGAAAATCTTTCATTTGCATAAAAGTTTGTCTTTCTTTGCTTCTATACTACTGTATTTCTGTCATGATAAATGCTACTGAATCCAGTTTCCTAGATGCATAAAGGTTGTGGTACTCTCTAGAAATAATCACTGAGTTGGACATCTAATACCTGGAAAGGTTAGAGAAACTCTTGTCCAGAGTCCTATTAGAGTTTCATACTTTCATTATGGTTTACAAAGAGAAGAAGAAAAGAATATATGTGCTTTTCTCAGTCTATAGATTGTGTTGAATATGTCTATGCTTGAATAATTAAATGATCTTCATTCAAACTCTACTATTTGGAGATATGTTTGAGACTATTACATATCAACATTGCAAAATTAGAGGGTAGTATATTAAAAGGCTGGAGTTCCTAAATATTTATACAAGTTGTAAAATTGCTGTCAGCCCAACTCTGAAGTGAAAAAAATTCTCAAATTCAGGGCAAACTGAGGGAACGAAAATGTCACTGCTTCTCAACCCTCCCTCCCTGTTGTCATCTTCTAGGCAAAAGATCCAGGAGCAGAAGAATAGACATATCTTCAGCAACGCCTTTTCCCGCTACAAAGCTTCGTGGCAAGAGGTACACGCATGGTACACTTTTTCTTTTTGATTATCGAAGGCCCACAATTAATTGCCTTTCAATTTTGCTGCTTGGGACCTGGGAGCTTGCCGGCGTGTTGGTATTCTCAGCAATTCCGTTCACAGCAGTAAAGGCAATTGCTAATAGTCCACTGGGGGAGTCACTTCAGAGGCGAATGGAGGAGAGAAAGAAGGTTGAGGTCCAAAATTCTTCCCAATTTAAAGCACTTTCTGAAATGGCTAGAAAGGATAGGTGGTTCACTATTTCTTTCCTACCTACTTTTTTCCTTGAAAATTTTAACATCAGAGTCTGATTTGAAATGCTCATTTATCTTGAACTTGAAGAATCAATATAGCTTACCATGACCATGTTTGTACTCCTAAACTTAGATACAGGAAATCACGTACCAAATGCACCATCCCTTCTCCATTTTTCTTCAAATGACCATATCTATGCTTTAACTGAAAAAGTTCTACTTATGCAGATAGGATAAATTCATAAATAAAGCTCCTGTTTTGGAATTTATATGTATAAAATGAAAGGAACGGGGAATCAAGAGTTCTGCTTCTTACTCATGTTCTGTTTCTGTAAAGTCTATCACCATGACCAAAAAGAAACACATACCACAATGAATCTCTCAATGATTGCATTATAATGTGTTACAGAATTAGAAACGTTATGTTCATAACTAGAGATTCTTCAGTTTGATCAGAATGGGGATTGTTTTTGACAAATGAATTCACTACTTCACAAATAATGGTATGAATTTTCCAGCGTGTGGTATGGGGAAGATCGCCCACGTTGGCTGGGTCCAATCCCATATGACTATCCTACCTATCTCACTGGAGAGCTACCTGGAGATTATGGCTTTGACATAGTTGGTTTGAGCAAGGATCCTGAAGCCTTCCAGAGATATTTTAAGTATGTTGTGTAAAACTTCCTCCTGCTTTACGCTTAGCATGCATTTTTCTTTATTTGTAATCACCTTGCTAATTGCAACAATTATGCACAGTAAAAATGTCAGCCAAACTAGTCTTAAGAATCTCAACTTGGTGTGATAAATTATTTCTGCATAATTCTTTGCATAAACATCCACTCCCAAAGTTCAGAACTCACATTTGTACTTTACTGAGGCCTTTTGTTCATTCTCACTTTTAACTCTGAAAGAGAAATGTATAATGTATGTACCAAACTTTTATTCCTAGCCATTTTCTGTTTCGTATACTTACAATTCTCAAGGATCTTGTCAGTAAATGGGTTGTTGAAGTGGAGACCTAGCAAGGAAGCCCCCTTTTGCCTTTTTCTGTTTTTTTTTCTTTTTTTCATTCTATTGCCAAAATGGTGCTTGATCTGTTTTGATCCATTTTGTTCTAGATATTTCATATTTTTAAGTTTAGCAGTTTTGAAATCCTTCATGCTCGGTGGGCTATGCTTGGAGCTTTTGGTGCTTTAGTCCCTGAAGTATTGGATATGGTAGGAGCCTTTCATTTTGTTGAGCCTGTGTGGTGGCGAGTGGGCTATTCAAAGCTTAAGGTTAGTATCTTACATATGTTTATGTCCATTGTACCTCTGGGGAAGTAGGATACTGCAGTCTATCCTATATCTTCTTCCATATTTTGATCAATGCTAATGTATAGCATAATAGAAAGGGCATGATTTCTAGTGTTGGAAGCTTCTGGATCTTTTCAAGTTTAAAATGTGTCAGAAAGTGATTGGTATATAGGTGATTCATACAATATTAATATTTGAGAAGGCTTTCAAATTGTGCTTGCTCTTTGGAATGTCCCCTGACTTGGAAAAATTTACTGCTCTCAGTATACTTTTCTCCCTCTTATTATATGTTAATGGAAGATTCTTTAATTTCCGATCTTTAAGGTGTTAAGGTTTCAATAATTACGAAGATTGATGTTTTAGAGTTCCCATTTATTTATTTTCTTTGTGATAATTGTTTGCTAATAGGTGCAATGCTTTATTCTTCAAAACCATTTCCATGCTCTGTTCTTTGGAAGGGAATGTGCATAAACATGCAATAGTTTTCTTATTCTTATCAGTGCCCTGAGATCAACATGCGATTCTTTTATACCTGTATACGTCATGTCCATTCTGTAATTACCATTCAACAAATATTGTCAGCCTTTTGACCTGATATTCTTTTTATTAAATGTTCACCTCATGTTTTCTTTATGCCTCTTGAAAATTTTCTCAGGGAGATACATTGGACTACCTTGGCATTCCTGGACTTCATTTGGCCGGAAGTCAAGGAGTGATCATTATAGCCATCTGCCAGGCCCTTCTGATGGTAATCAAAGTTATCCTTTGATGAGTCTTGGTCACTCTCAAAAAATAGATATTTTTCGACCAATAATTTCGTTTTACTGCACCAACCACTGCTTTACTTTTTCAGTACCTACAGCTTTAGGAGTTGTCGTGACTAATTTTAATAAGCCAATGAATATTAAAGATAAAATTGTACATGAAGATAAAATAAGCTTCTCCTACCTTCTTTAACTTTTCATCTTTTTGGTAATTGATTCTAGGTTCTATATCATGTTTAACATAATAAAAGAGCAAGGTTTTGGATTTTATCTGCCTACAGCCTGCTAATATGTTTCCAGCACTTGTCATAGTAACTAAATTCTCACTGTTTCTGTTGAGGATATAAAAATGGCATTATCTTCTTTGCACTTAGGTTGGCCCAGAGTATGCAAGATATTGTGGGATTGAAGCATTAGAGCCTTTGGGAATTTATTTGCCTGGTGACATTAATTATCCTGGTGGTGTGCTTTTTGATCCTTTAAATCTTTCTAAAGACCCTGTTGCTTTTGAGGAACTGAAGATAAAAGAAATAAAAAATGGCCGTCTGGCAATGGTTGCTTGGTTGGGTTTCTATATCCAGGCTGCTGTGACAGGTAAAGGTCCTGTTCAAAATCTTCTTGATCACATCTCAGATCCTATTCAAAATAACTTGCTTTCCCTTTTGAAGAATATATAATTTCTTACGCTAATTGTGCAGTGTATATATTAAATTTATCAACAATTTCTGGCTGTAATATATGTATTACGTTGTTCTTCTTTGGTGCTTAAACTATCTGCTTCTAGCTTTCGCATAATACAAGTTAATTCGGAGTTACAAATAAGGACTTTTAAGCAGAAAATGATCACTTAATATCGACTGTAATATTGTTTTTTAACATTTCTTTTTATAACACTTTTTCCTTTAGAGTTTACTTTTTAAAAGTTAGAATTTATTAATTATTTAGTAGGTTTTAATAAAACAGTACTATTTAAAAATGTCATTAAGAAAATGTTGCAAAAGAACCAAATTGAAAAAATGAACAAAATTGCGATTAAGCAAGGTTTTGCTGAGATGTTGTCTTAAAATAAGTCCTAGTTTGGTTTGCGGAGGGAGAACGGGGAGGAAAAAGAAGTGACACCATTTACTTTCGATAGGAGTTAATTCATTTATTTTAAAATTGTTTGGTAGGGGTGAAAGAGTATTTCACTTCAATTGGTTGCGATGAAAAGTAAAACGTAAATAGTTTTTATTATATAATTTATTATTATATTCATTGCACAAAGTTAGAATGTTATATATATGTTGTAAGAGTTTAGTTTATGATAAATTTGTAATAAATTAATTTGTAAGAGGATAAAATGAATATTTTAACATAATTTACGTCTCAGTCCGTCTGTTACGTGAGGGGCTAATTTGCTAATATGGAGGGGGAGCTCTCCCTCTTCATTTACATCCCATCAACTTTTGCGCTACAACCAAACAACATAAATAGGATATTTACTTCCTGATTTATATTTCCTTTTACTTCCCTCCCTGATTTCCCCCCAACTAAACTAAAGTTGGTACCAAAATGCGAAATCCCTCGCCCACAGGCCCCAACCAAACTAGAGTTAAATGAGGAGGAGGTTGTCTGTGATAAAGCAGAAGAAAATATAAAGAATAGGACTTCTTCCAATTTTATTTAAATTATTATTAGGTCCTAAAATAATTACTAACTTTAAAAATAATGATCTAATTGAATTTTATTAAATTTTAAAGGATTAAAAGAAAAGTTACATAAATGAATTCCAAATACCTATTGAATTATTTGACCGTTAATGAGTTAACAATTAAATGTGACAAAAGGGCCAGTTTTTATATGTTTTTCAATTTGAGATCTAAAATTTGTCATTTAGAAGTAAAAAAGGTCAAAAGTCAAAATTTAGAAAAGTTAAAGGGTTGTCTGAGTATTTTACCCTTATTTAAGGCAACATTTGAAAATAAAAGTTTGAATTTGCCAATTCATTGATGCTGAGGATAGGGAGAGAAAAACCTAAAGAATGTTATACACCATTTTCTGTAAGTTATCCCTAGAAGTTTATTTCTCACTTAGATTTCTTCTCGCTATTAAGGTTTTTAATAAGGTATTTATGTCTGAGGAAAGTGTTATAAATCCTACATGAAAAGTGAAAATAGGATAATATGGATATCCTTACATTACTAATGAACACCGGTTACTTTATACCCCTGCAAGGCAACATTAATAAAAAAAAAGGGGCCAAGTCTCCAACTAAACTTCGATACTCAAGTTAGTAATGGTTTTTAGAGATAATAATCATTATTAAATGAACAGTGTCATAAAAAATACACCTCTTTATGTATTCTCCAAGCCGCCCTGACTTGCTTAACTTTTGATGTGGGATTCTTGGTATTATGACCCGTTAAGCTGTTTCGGCTCGACTTGCGTACTTTGGGTCGGTTCTGCCCCAATTGCTCTACTTTTGGTGTTGTGCCTTGTGGTTTGGGCCCAAGTTCCTTTATTTGTAGAACAATTTAACTTGATGGGTTGAGCCCCCTCATCAACCCCTCTTTGAAATAGCCTTTGTCGATTTTTGAATTATGATTTCTATTGTTCCTGTATTTACTTGCTTTTCCTAATTCTCCTACTCCTTCCTTAAAAAATGGATACTTTTTGTGAATTTACAACTAAGCTCATTACCTGAACTTTTATCATCATAGTTGGTAGAAAATATGTTCGCCTGAACTCTTCTGCTTCCAAGGTTAACAAGGATAAATGCCCGAACTCCTCAACTGCTTTAGTCTCTCATCATCCGCCTCCCCCCTCTGGTTTCAATAGCAAAAGGAACCACTTCTAGTCAGTGTTGCCCCAGTCCCTTTTTGGAGCCAAGCTCGACCAATCCTATTGAGGTCATTATTCAAGAAACTATGAACGGCACTTTGAGAATCAAACAATATCAAGGCAGCCTCGGGTATACTCTTAACAACTTCGCTGTTCTGTTCCCCTTATTTCTCGTGCAGTTGAGGGTTATCTCACCCATGAAGAGTTACAGCTAATTTTGGCGATGCCTTGGATACCTTTTCAGATAATGTGATAGTTTGAGGTATTGTTTCTTCTGTGACTCCAGCTTCTATTGTGTTATTCAGGATACAAATGTTAGTATATGCCCTAAGACCAATTGACTCACATTTATGATTTATGAAGCATGTATTTTTGAATTGTATTTTATGCTCTTGGTCATCAAGTATGTGACTTGATAGTAAAACCCTTATAGCTAATAAAATACTATTCTTATTTGTCCCTAGTTTATTACATCTTGTCAACTAGTGTGAATTATATTGATGGTCAAGTTTTGCTGATCATGAATATGAGATATAAAATCAATTCATAAATACATATTGAGAATATTGTATTGGACATGACCCAAAGTGAAGAAGAAATATTGCATGGGTTTAAGTTATAAGTATTTCTTCTCAGTTTTATATTTGGTCAAACATGATCAGTAATTATAAGTCTCCTTAGTTTAAGTTATAAGTGTCCTTTGACCTAATGTTTCTTGCATAGGGAGAAAATATGTTTTGACATAGTCAAACATTACTTTTAATTAGGTGATCATTATGACTATTGGTTGGCTTATTTTCTTGTCATGACTTGAATATTGGAGATAGTGAAAGGGATTTGTCCCTCTCCTTTTAGAGAGAGATATCCATGGGCCCCTCGATAAGGAAGACTGGAAAATATGCATGGCCATGCTCAAATAAGTATTAATAAGGTGTTGTTAATATTATTTGTTGGAACAGTCTGCCTGGTGATCAAGTAAATGGTTAATTAAGTTTTATAAGGATGACTTGGTCCATGCCTTATACTTAATTAGGATATCGTGTGACAAAAGGACTAAATATTAAATCTGATGCTAGGTTATTATTACATTTACTTAACTTGGGTAAGCATAATGTCTTGCTAGATGCCGCTTATGTTTTGTGAATAAATGTCTAGGACATTTTTCATTCATTGCCGACGTTAAGTGAACCTACAGGGTCACACGCATTGACGATCTTGTAAGCATAATGTCCACGTTCAATGAATCTAGATTGTGTCCAGATTCGTTGAACGTATACAAAAGGGGAATTAGATTCCATATTGTATTTTCTGGTAAGTTAATAAGTAATTAATTTTATTTAATCGAATAAATGAAATTAATTACTTAATATTACTCATCCAACCGTTGGATGATTATAGGAATAGATGGACGAGATTAAACTGTCATTAGATGACAGTTAGGGTTTTGATATTGACAGCTATAAAACGTTATGTTAACATTTTCTTGATAGCCGTCCTTTATCTTATTAAAGAAAAACAAAACCCTAAACCCTAGAACATCGATATAGTATCTAGCCTCCTCTCTCCGAAATACGACCGATTACCAGATAGTCAGGATCAGTTCTGAACAGTTTTTAGAACACAGAAGGGGCTAGCATCCCGATCGCTTGCAGAGGAGTTCGTCGCGTGGATACAAGTAGATGGCGAAGCGTACAAAGCAGCGCCTCCACACCGAACAATCAAAACATTGAGGTAATTTCTATCCAATCGGTTTTTCTAGTATGTGCAAATCCTGTTGGTGGATTTCCGTAGTTTTATTTATTTTGTTTTTGCCTACAGATTCCAACAACAAACATATATTGCTTCTGCTAATAATTGTAATAACGATCCTCTTCACGGTTATTTTACTATTTATGAAGGTCATTTGAAAATTGGCCTTACGTTTCCTTTGCATCCTTTAATCATTGATATTCTTTGGTATTGGGCTTTTCTTTAGGGCAGTTGGTGCCCAACTTTGTCCTTTATATTGTTGGATTTATTGTTATATGCAAATCTGTGGGTGTTTCAACTAACTTAGACTTATTTTGGTAATTCTTCGAGATTCCGCCCTCACAAGAGGCCTCGGGTTGGTTAAGCTGCGATATGATCCTAGAGGCAGATAAAATAGTGGACACCACAGAAGGATTGGTTACAAGAACTAAAACAAAAAAGAGGCTTGAAGAGTTGATTATCATGGCAAAATGAGCTACAAATGAATGTTTTGGAGCAAGGTTGAAAGTTTGGAGATGTTTTTAAATCTTGTAAGAATCACACGATTCATAAAGGAAAACAAGATTATCAATTTGAAGATCAAACTGCCATAAAAATCAAGTTTGAAAAAGAAGGTGCAAAATTGGCGCCAGTTGAGAGCCAATCCAGTGCCGAAATTTGAGATGCCAAAACAAGGCACCTTTTGCCATGAACGAGCCGGACCAGGCAAGGGTCTACTACCTGGGTCCAACATGTTTTTGGAAGGACAATGTGAAGTTAAAACCCCAACTCCGATGCCAATTTCTTTCTTAGGCGAACTTTACTATTATTGCATTTTTAGCCCTTTTAATTGCTTTTGTCTAGGTTTTTGGCATGTAAAAGTTGGGATATTATGCGCAAAAAGACCCTTTTATGAAATATTTTTGGAATATTAATAAAATAATTTATTTGTTAAATCAAAATTTGAGTATGGAATGTACATTTAACTTACATAAGGTCCAAGTATCTTAAGTAGATAGTCCACGTAATATGTTGTGCTTCACAGTAAAGTGCGAGCTATTGTTACTTATGGTACAAGAAATATTAGTTCTTGGACATTTGATGAAGTTGCGTATATGATCAATTAAAAGGTCATTGCATTGTCGTTTCCTAAAAGAATGACTTACCTTAAGTTAATGAGTGTCTTTCTCATGACTAGCTATATGCAATTATGCTTTGAGCATATAGAATGGAATTATGCGATATTAGTTTCTAGAAAGTGATATAAAGGTAAATAAACTAAAGATTCACAAAGTTATGTCATGGGAAAATGCCTTGTGGTATTTACATAAGTTGGTGGTTTAGCAAAGCTGGGGATTATCTACTTACATGTATTATGGGTGAGGGTCTTTACTTATGGAATCGATGCGCTTTGTATGTTAGGTAACTGAACATAATTATTTAAGACGAACTTTTTTGTTTGCTTCTATGAGAATTACCTCTTGTGATTGTTCGTGTGATAATCTAGAGTCCAAGGCCTTGGCATATAAGACTCTAGAATATTTACTTAAGAGTCGTCGCTTCATGAGAAAGAAGAAACATGAAATAGAGCGTCAGATTATCTGACTAGAGATCTAAGGATGGTATAAGTCATTAAGGAATGTGATAATACATTTATTCCTATACTCAATAATGGGTGCAAACATAGAGGGGCATTTCAGTCTTCAGCCCCTATAGGGCAAATATACTTTATCTACAGTTTTGTTCTTGGGGTCAATGTTTCCATATGGTGATAATTGGAAATATTCAAAATGAGAAATTATGCTATTTATAGCAAGGGCATTAGTTATTTCACAAGCCATTAACAAACAGTCTTTGGTCCTATGAATAGCTCATGAAATCAAAGTGATTATTTATTGGGGGTCAATAATTCTAACTCGGGAATGTATATGTATAGTGCGAAAAAATTCAAAATATTTCATTTTGAACTATAAACTTTCTCTCTCTTCAACAAATCCTCTCACTTCTCTCTAAAACTTCAAATTTCAACTTCAGATTTAGGAAGATCCGACCGTTGTAATTCCAGAAAAAAGGTTAGTACTTCGATCTATACTCATTTATTCACATTTTTATCGGTTGAAAATTTGAAAATTCATTTTCCCTTGCCGTTCTGCCCTTTTCAACATGGAAGAGAACCCCTGTGCACATAGAATAAAAAGGAAGGGCGACAAAACCGTTAGATTAAAAAAAATTACTATTTTTGCAAAGAGAAATTCCTGGCCAGAAAAGCATCGGGTCGCCTGGATCGGCGACCAAAAAAGCACCGTGTCACCCGATCCAGCGACCGTGTGATACCTTTGACCGCTGGACCTCGCGGTCCCTTTGCATAACCGGTCGCCCAGTCCAGCGATCCGGTTCGTTTGCTGTGGCCGGTTTTTTTAAATTATTAATATTTAATTATTTTTAATTTTTTATTACTTTTTCTTAATTTTTTAAATTATTTTTTGTTATTTTTAAATTCTTTTATTATTTATTATTTATTATTTTTTATTTTGATTTTTAATTATTTTTTGTTCTGTTTTATTTTTTTAATTATTATTATTTTTTACTTTTTAATTTTTTTACTTTTTTATTTTTTAATTTATTATTAATATTTTTATTTTTTATTATTTTATTATTTTATACTTTTTATTTTTTTAATTTTTTAATTTTTTTATTTATTAACTTTTTAAAATTTTTTTCCTTACATTTGTTTATGCTTATGTTATTTTTTTTTAAAGTTATGATTTCATTTATGTCTATTTGTTTAATTTAGAGTTTATATTATGTTATTTAATTTTTGTTAATTTTTTAAACTTTTGTTTATGATTATGTTGTTATAATTAATGATGATGTTAATTTTTTAAAAATTATGATTATGTTTATGTTTATTTGTTTAATTTATAGTTTATATTATATTATTTAATTTGTTTAAATTTTTTAGGATTTGTTTATGATTATGTTATTATAATTAATGATTATGTGATTTTTTAAAAATTATTATTACCTTTATGTTTATTTGTTCAATTTAGAGGTTTATTATATTCCACATAATTTGTTTATGTTTATTAGGGTGCCCGTGGACTTGATTGATTCTATAATTTTGTTTATTTAGAGTTTAGGGTTTAGGATTTATATGAATAATACGACTTTATAAACAAATGTCATAAACAGATTGCATAAATAAGCGCTTATGCAATTTGGGTTTAGGTTTTTATATTGAAAAATTTTATGTGTTTAGGGTTAACACAATGTAATTAAAAAGTGTGAAGTGTTTAAATGGGTAATAAATATAACTATAATGAATTTAGCTTAAAGCACGACTTTAACTTAATAATATAAAGATGAAGAAAAATGCATTACTTGTATCATATAAAAATATGATGAATTAGACAAACATATATAATGTCATTAATGAAAATGTTTGATAATTTGTTTAGATGGTTCGGCCTGGAGCACGTAGGGGTGATGATGATACCGGTCTTGTGACAGACAGGACCGGTCGGGTTGAAGGTGTTACAGTGACTGCATCATCCCGTGGTGTGAGGGGACGCCACAGTACATCAGATATACCGTCTACTTCTGCACCTATTGGATCGGGTATGTATTATGACCCTGGTGCACCAGGGTCTTCCACCCAGTCACCCCCTATACCGTTTAGGACCCATCCTCCTACTACATCACACCATCTGTACACTCCCGTACTCTATGACCTTTATGGATATTCTCAGCCACAACAAACATTATATGATCCATATGCACATGCTCCTTCTTTGCCTATCCGTATTCCTGGCCTGGATCCGACACAGTATTTCTCTAAAACTCAGATTCCATTAAATGAGGTTAGTGGTCTAGGGTTGCAGTTAGGTGCATAGTTCTTCGAGCAGCTTGCTGGGTCTATCTAGGTGGACTCATCTTATAGCAGTGCTGAGTATGGAGCCACTGCTCGTGGCAATCCTTCATTTGATGTTGGGTTAGGTAGGGATTCTGGTACATCCCGGTCTGAGAAGGCTGTCAGGGTTGGTTCCCTCCGCATTCATAGCGGTGAGGACGATGAGGATGAGTGTGAGGATGATAGTGGACATTATGATGATGATGATGGTGACGGTGACGGTAAGGATCACGTGCCTGTTCCTGTGGTTGAGGCCTCATCGTCCGGCCATAGGCTTGCTTCGGGTAAAGGGAAAAGGTTGACTGACAGTTTTATGTCAGTGATGAGTAAGATTGTTGGGTCGCGACAAAAAAGACCCAAGAAATCGCGTCCTCCTACCAACCCTACGCAGAGGAAGAAATCAAAGAATGATGGTTGGGAGCAGACAGGTCCAATTGATGGAGGTCCACAGGATCCAATCCTTGTCCCTTCGTATAGCAATCATGTCGTTGGTAGTATATAGCGTGGATAGGTAATTTGAATATTTTTGTATCTTTTTTATTTCTGATTATAGATTTGAATATTTTGTTTATTTTTTATTTATGGTGTTTACATTATTTTTGTAGGATAGATGCATTTTGAAGTCGAGGTCCCGCTACGTGTCCCTGATCGGTTGGACGTCTAATGATCCTACAGTTGTACAGTTGGCAAGAGAGACAGGACTATCACATTTGAGGTCCTGCATGTTCCAGTGTCCGAACTCCTCCTTGCTATCTGCTTTTGTGGAGAGGTGGCAGCCAGACACCAATAGTTTCTACATGCCCTGGGGGGAGATGACAGTTATATTGCATGATGTTGAGTTGATTATGGGCGTACCTTCTTACGGTAACGTTGTCGACCATTATTGTTCCCAGGAGCAGATAATTGCAGTTATCCAAAGCGATCTCAATATCTCCGACTTCAGTATCGGCATAAATGGTCAGGACTTGGCGGCAGTTGCTGAATCACCTCGTAGTAGCTGTCTACAGAGCAGAGGGCCGTCTGTTACGTCTTGTATTTACTCGACAGTTTTCTCTTCACCGACAAGAGTGGAAATAATGTCCTTGGGAAGCTGTGGCCGCTCGTGAAGAATGTTAGTTCTGTTGGTGGATTTGCATTGGGTGTTGCTACACTTGCCTACTTGCACCGGAATTTAGGTAGGTCTCTCGTGTTGATACGAAGGAGTTGTCTGGTTGCTGGTTGCTGCTTGAGGTAATATCACTATAATCTTCATCCAGTTTAATTCTTTTTTACATTTTAGGGTTTATTTTTGTCTAATGATAGGGTTGCTGATTTTTTTTATTATTTTTTTTCTAAAGGTTTGGATATACTTGTATTTTCCTATGTTTGCACCTCCGGTGAGACTGGAAGCAAGGTTGTGCAAACCACACATCTAGAGGTTTGTGATGTTGGGTTACAAAATAGAGAACAAATTAATCGACATACGCATTCGTTTAGACACGATGACTGCTGACGAGGTCAGGTGGACTCTGTACAGATCTGATGAGATTACTGATGTATGAGTTTCTACATACCATGGGATGATTGCATACTTTGATTATGTTGAGCCCTATATGCCCAATAGGATTGTCAGACAGTTTGGGTGGGTTCAATGCATTCCATCTCATCCTATTCATCCTCAGGAGTACAACAGGCCAGCAAATAACAGGGTGTACATGGTCAAGAATGTGTTCATAGAGGCATTTTGGCTGGAGGCACCATCTCATCTGCTTACGTCTACATGGACCAGTATACCTGCAATACCTCCATCACGATGTATAGATGATTACATGCCTTGGTTTCTCCCCCACACTCATCCAAGGATTCAGAATCCGGACAGGCTCCCTTGCGGTGTGCAATTGCCGACGACAGCTCCTATTACACCGCATGTTCTATTGGATATGATATCTTGTGAGTTGGAACATGAAGATATTGATGATGCTACAAAGGTTGGTAGGGCTTCTGATGTGAATCGGTTAGACATGCAAGAACATCAAGGAGTTGTGACAAGAGCGAAGGCAAAACAACTAAAGAGTCACAAGGATCAAATTGAGCAAGAGAAGTTTCAAGGCTTAAATTTTGATGTCAATTTTGATGTTCAAGACTTTGTGAGGATTAAATTTTGATGTCCAAGAATTTATGGGGCAATATCCTAATTTTTGAATAAGTTAGAAATTGAAAATTTACCTTGGTAGATAGTTGGAATCCCTTTTGCCCAAGCTGAAACATTGCCTCCTACTTTTGGCAATGTGTTGACTAGTACTCTAGAATAGTCCAAATGCAATTAAAACACCTCTATTGTCTTATCAAGTGTATGTATAGGTTATATCTATCATTTGGGCTGAAAATATGAGAGGGAAAAATTCCTATTTTCTCTTTCAAGTCTCTATAAATATGTAGTCTTCCATTTTGAAGAAGTAATCAAGAAATTTTTCAAGACAAAGGTTCTTCTCTTAGTATTCTTAGTTCTTAGCTTAGTTTTTCTATCTTCTTCAAGGGTGAACTTCCTTGAAAGAAAAAAATCACTTTGAAGACTTGTTGAAAGTTCCAAGAGCTTCAAGATTGATAAAAAAAAAAAAATTCCTTCATACTAGTTACTACAGTCTTGTAGAAAACTAGTCTTGAGGTCTTCTTCTTGTTTCATTGAGGTCTAAGGTTCAAAATACCTTAGGTTGCTTGAACTTTGAAGAAAAGATTTTGTTTAAACCTTCTTGAGGTCTTGGATTTGATATATTCAAGGTTGCTTGAAGTTTAACATTTTCAAGTCCTTTCAAAGGCACTTTCTTCTACTTATTACACTTGTTTTGTTTGTTCTCTCCCTCACTTCTTGGACAAAATTTTATGCTCTTGAAGATCATTCCACATCATTTGGTATCAGAGCCACCTTCAAGTAAGTGTTTTTTAGATATCTTACATACAATACAAGACAAAAAAAATACAAGACAAAAGAGGAAAGAGACAAGATTGCTGGAAAATGGCATCACAAAAATAGAATGCTTGAACGATCTGGAATATGACTAGAACTTTGCAATATTTTTACATAAAGTTATACTACATTGACCTGGGAAACAAATGAAACAAGTTTCATCTAATTTGGACTTCATTTGATATCTCAAAATAGTCAAAACTTGAAGGTGTACCTGGCTTTTCCGCAGACAAAAAAGTACTGAATTGATCTGAGCATATCTTCCTTTTTACTAATCCTTTTTCTTTGATTCTTGATCCTAAACTCAAGAATTTTGAGTGAGGATTCTTTCTAGACAAACCTCATTCAATTTAGACTTGTGGTCAAATACCAGTTTTCCAAACAAGCCGAGTATGTCATCTACTCTGCTTGCTGGAAACTTTTGTTGTGTATTCTTTTGTGTTCTTGAAGTGTCCTAGCTTTGTGTTTGTATTTGTGGTCGAATTTATTTCCTTTTTCAGTACTTATTTCTTCATTTGGTCAATCTACCATTATTGACTCAAATGCTCTTGGAAATGTTGTTGAACTTCCTTAAAATGAATGGATGACTCAATATCATTTTCCTTGCTTCTCATATTTCTCAACTAGTTTTTGTTTGTGATTTTTTTTTATTTTGGTTGTTTTAAACTTGAGTAGAGGTGTTAAATCTTTGTTAAGAACTCATGAAACTCTTTGAGACTTGAACCTTTAGAAAAAGGCAAGAGTTGTGAGAATATCCTCAAAAAGGGCCAAAGAGAGTTAAACAAGAGAGTTTTGTGAGGTAAACACTACCAAGATGTCAACCCAAGCTCAAGCACCAACTCCTTTTGGAGAAGAGTCTAGCAACTCCCAACATGATGACCCTTTGAGGCTCATAATGCAAGAGTTACAATCCCTAAGAGATGAGATGAGGGATATTAGAAAGGGATGTCACTAATCTCTCTAATCAACAAAGGGAGGTTAGTCCTCATGGTAGTCTCAATGTTACTACCCCAAGGAGCAATGGACCACTCAATTGCTCTAGGACAACCGAGTTCCACCAACCTCCACATTTTGATGAAGAACTTCATCCACCTCCTTACGGTGGTAGAAGAGGCGGTTTTGGAGGAAGAGGCATGCCTAGACACTTTGAAGAAGTTCCAAGGCCACAAGCTAGGCATGGAGAGCCATTATATGATGATCATGAACATGTTCCATTTGTTGCAAACCGTGGAAGAGACCAAGGTGACCAAACCTTGGACCGAATGAAGTGGAAGCTCCCTAGTTTTAAGGGTGAGAATGACCCTAACATTTTCTTAGATTGGGAGAGGCAAGTAGAAAACATGTTTATGTTGAAAAATTGTAATGAGTTCTTAAAAGCTAGACTTGTAATAGCCGAATTTTCCGGCTATGCTTTACATTGGTGGGAAAGGGTAGTAAACCAAAGAGTTAGAAGTGGTAGACCACCGGTTGATACTTGGAGAGAGTTAAAAGCTTTGATGAGAGAAAGATTTGTGCCCGAGCACTACTATAGAGAGCTTCATTATAAGCTCATGACTTTAAAACAAGGTGCAAAAAAGTGTAGAAGAGTATAGACAAGAGCTTGAGCTCTACATCTTGAGGTTGAACTTGGAAGAAGACAAGGATGCTTCAATGGCTAGGTTCCTTAGTGGTCTCAATAGGGAGATAGCCAACCAACTTGAGTTGTATCCACATACAACTTATGAAGACATGTGCCACCTTGCCAACAAGATCGAATCACAAAGGAAAAGGAATGGGATGATGCGATCCTCATTTCCCAACCAAAGACAAGTTGCAACAACAAAACCACCTACTTCCAACTTCAAGCCATGGCCAAAAAAGGAGGAGGCTCCTAGAGGTACTTTCCAACCTCCAACCAAACCAAAGATGGAAGAGAGAGGTAAAATCATTTCTAACCCTCCAAAGTGCTTTAAATGTAATGGTGTAGGACACTATGCAAGTAGTTGTCCGACAAAGAGAGCATTTGATCTTTAGGGAGGATTTGAATGGTTGGATTGAGAAGGAGGAGGATGAAAGTAGCGAATGTGTTGAGGGTGAAGAAAATGGTGAGGATGATGAACATGTTGATTTGAATCCTTTAGGAAGTGATGACGATGTCTTGAGCTTAGTTACCATAAGAGCACTAAGCGCTCAAACTTTTGATGATAACATGATTGAACAAAGAGAAAACATCTTCCATTTTAAATGTAAAGTTGAGGGAAGGATTGCCAACCTTATCATTGATAGTGGTAGTTGTGTAAATGTGGCTAGTGCTTATCTTGTTGAGAAGTTGAAACTACCTACTACAAAACATGATCAACCCTACAAACTCCATTGGCTAAATGATAGTGGAGAAATTAAAGTGTTGAGACAAGTAGTGGTACCAATAGAAATGGGAGCTTACAAAGATGAGATACTATGTGATGTGGTGCCCATGCAAGCATGCCATCTTCTCTTGGGAAGACCTTGGCAATTCGATAGAATGTCCCTCCACAATGGGGAGAAGAATACTTATTCTTTTGTGAAGGATGGAAGAACATTCACTATGAATCCTCTTACACCTCAACAAGTGAGAGATGAACAAAAAAAGATGAGGGAGAAAGAGAGGGCCGAAAGTGAGCTCAAAAGGAAAAAAATTGGGGAGGGAAAGAGAGTTGAGGAAAAAGAAAAGAGTGAAGAAAGAGTGATGAAAAACAAGAGTGAAAAGAAAAAGAGTGACAAAAAAAAAGAGAGTGCGATGAAAGAAAAGAATTGTTTCTTTGCAAAACCTAGTGAGGTGATTGAAGCAATTGAAAGAAAATAAGTGGTATTGCTCTTGTATTGTAGGGAATCTTTTACTTCATCTAAAGAACACTCACCCTCCTTTTCAAGTGAAATTTTGCAGGTTATTGAAGATTAGAAAGACGTATTTCCTGATGAGATGCCTGGAGGTCTTCCACCAATTAGAGGAATCGAACACCAAATCGATTTTGTCCCCGGGGCAGTCTTGCCAAACCGACCGGGATATAAGAGTCCACTGGAAGAGACTAAGGAGCTAAAAAGGCAAGTTGAGGATCTAATTTCAAAAGGGTATGTGCGTGAGTCCATGAGTCCTTGTGCGGTTCCGGTTTTGCTTGTTCCAAAAAAAGATGGTACATGGAGAATGTGTATAGATTGTAGAGCCATAAACAACATTACTATTAACTATAGGCATCCCATACCTAGACTTGATGATTTACTTGATGAGTTGCATGGTTCTAATCTTTTCTCTAAAATTGACTTGAAATCTGGATACCATCAAATTAGGATGAGAGAAGGGGATGAGTGGAAAACCGCTTTTAAGACTAACTTTGGTTTGTATGAATGGATGGTTATGCCCTTTGGATTAACTAATGCTCCTAGTACATTTATGAGATTAATGAATCATGTGTTGAGGAATTTTATTGGGAAATTTGTTGTTGTATACTTTGATGATATTTTGGTCTATAGCAAGACATATGAAATGCATGTTGAACATCTTAGGGAAGTACTAAATGTCTTGAGAATTGAAAAACTTTTTGCTAACCTTGACAAATGTGAGTTTTGTTTGGAGAAAGTTACATTTCTAGGTTATGTGGTAAGCTCACAAGGGCTTCAAGTAGATGAAGGTAAGGTCCATGCAATTAAGGAATGGCCAACACCAAGAAACGCATCGGAAGTGAGAAGTTTCCATGGCCTAGCAAGTTTCTATAGGCGGTTCATCAAAAATTTCAGCACACTTGCTAGCCCTTTGACCGATGTGATCAAGAAAACCGAAGGATTTAAGTGGGAAACAAAACAAGAACAAGCATTTCAATTGTTGAAGGAAAATTTGTGTAGTGCACCCCTTTTGTCACTACCAAACTTTGAGAAAACTTTTGAGGTGGAGTGTGATGCATCCGGCATTGGTATAGGTGGTGTACTTATACAAGATGGAAAGCCCTTAGCCTATTTTAGTGAAAAACTTAATGGGGCAGCCGTGAGGTACTCAACTTATGACAAGGAGCTTTATGCTTTAATAAGAACATTAAAGTATTGGCAACACTATCTATGGCCAAAGGAGTTTGTTGTGCACACCGATCATGAGGCTTTGAAGTTTCTCAAGGGCCAACATAAACTCAATAAGAGACATACAAGATGGATGGAGTTCATTGAAACATTTCCATATGTCATCCATTACAAGAAAGGTAAGGAGAATGTGGTGGCCGATGCTCTATCTAGAAGGTACACTCTCTTATCCACCCTTCAAACAAAAATTTTGGGTTTTGAAATGCTTAAAGAAATGTATTCTAGTGATCATTACTTTAAGGAAATTTTTGAGAAATGCTTGTTAGCACCTTTTGGAAAATATTTTTTGCATGAAGGATTTCTTTATTGTGAAGGTAGATTGTGCATACCATCTTGTTCTACTAGAATTCTACTTGTCAAAGAAGCACATTGTGGGGGTTTAATGGGACATTTTGGTGTCATTAAAACCTATGAAATTCTTCATGAATACTTTTTTTGGCCACATTTAAAAAAAGATGTAGAAAGATTTGTAGGAAGTTGTATTGAATGCAAGAAAGCTAAATCTAGAACTCTTCCACATGGACTTTACACACCATTAGAAGTTCCTAAAGAACCTTGGGTTGATATTTCTATGGATTTTATTCTTGGTTTACCTAGGACCTCTAGAGGTATGGATTCTATTTTTGTTGTTGTGGATAGGTTCTCTAAAATGGCACACTTTATTCCTTGTAGGAAATCCGATGTGCTAGTCATGTAGCTAGCTTGTTCTTTACTTGGATAGTTAGATTCTATGGAATTCCAAGGTCTATTATGTCGGATAGGGATACCAAATTCTTGAGCCATTTTTGGAGAGTTCTTTGGAAGAAGCTTGGTACTAACTTGCTTTATTCTACAGCTTGTCATCCACAAACGGATGGACAAACCGAGGTGGTAAATAGAACAATTGGCCAACTTCTAAGGGCTATTTTGAAGAAGAAATTGAGGCAATGGGAGGAGTGTTTGCCACACATTGAATTTGCTTATAATAGGGCACCTCACTCTACTACTTCTCATTCTCCATTTCAAGTTGTTTATGGTTTTAACCCTCTAACTCCCTTTGATTTGGTTCCTTTGCCTATAGATCAAGCATTAAGCAAGGATGCAAGCAAGAAGAGTGATTTTGTGAAAGCAATTCATGCAAAGGTCCATGAAGCCATTGTCAACTCCAACAAAAAGCTTGTAGAGAAAAGAAATGTGGGAAGAAGAAAAGTGGTATTAAAACCCGGTGATTGGGTTCGGGTGCATTTTAGAAAGGAAATATTTTCCCAACAAAGAAAGTCTAAGCTTGATGATAGGGGAGATGGGCCATTTCAAATCCTTGAGAAAATTAATGACAATGCCTATAAAGTTGATCTTCTGGGACATTATAATGTTAGTGCCACTTTTAATGTTTCCGATCTCTCGTTATTTGATATAGGTAATGGAGATTCGAGGACGAATCCTTTTCAAGAGGGGGAGGATGATGTGAATCAGTTAGACATGCAAGAACATCAAGGAGTTGTGACAAGAGCGAAGGCAAAACAACTAAAGAGTCACAAGGATCAAATTGAGCAAGAGAAGTTTTAAGGCTTAAATTTTGATGTCAATTTTGATGTCCAAGACTTTATGGGGATTAAATTTTGATGTCCAAGAATTTATGGGGCAATATCCTAATTTTTGAATAAGTTAGAAATTGAAAATTTACCTTGGTAGATAGTTGGAATCCCTTTTGCCCAAGCTGAAAAATTGCCTCCTACTTTTGGCAATGTGTTGACTAGTACTCTAGAATAGTCCAAATGCAATTAAAACACCTCTATTGTCTTATCAAGTGTATGTATAGGTTATATCTATCCTTTGGGCTGAAAATATGAGAGGGAAAAATTCCTATTTTCTCCCTCCAGTCTCTATAAATATGTAGTCTTTCATTTTGAAGAAGTAATCAAGAAATTTTTCAAGACAAAGGTTCTTCTCTTAGTATTCTTAGTTCTTAGCTTAGTTTTTCTATCTTCTTCAAGGGTGAACTTTCTTGAAAGAAAAAAATCACTTTGAAACTTTTTGAAAGTTCCAAGAGCTTCAAGGTTGATAAAAAAAAAAATTCCTTCATACTAGTTACTACAGTCTTGTAGAAAACTAGTCTTGAGGTCTTCTTCTTGTTTCATTGAGGTCTAAGGTTCAAAATACCTTAGGTTGCTTGAACTTTGAAGAAAAGATTTTGTTTAAACCTTCTTGAGGTCTTGGATTTGATATATTCAAGGTTGCTTGAAGTTTAACATTTTCAAGTCCTTTCAAAGGCACTTTCTTCTACTTATTACACTTGTTTTGTTTGTTCTCTCCCTCACTTCTTGGACAAAATTTTATGCTCTTGAAGATCATTCCACATCAGCTTCTGACATAATTAAGAGGTATCATCAGACTCAACGTTAGTGTATTGTTTTATGTACTTGACTGATTGTAGTTTATGACTTATTTATAGTGTATGACTTTTTTTGTAGTGTTGTTGTTACTTTGTTGATGGAATTTTTTTTATGCATTAAGTATTTTTATAATTGTAATAGAAAAATATAAGCACCCTAAACCCGAAACACATTAAATATAAAGATATTGAACCATAAAACGAGTTTACATTAATAAAATAAAAAATATACCAAAAAAGTTAACGTGTATATGTTTTAAAACTAAGTTAAAAAATTTTGTACATATAATTTTTTTAATCAAAAAATAAATTCCTATTTACTTTCTATTTCGAGCAACCCTCACGTTCCAATCTGCAATCCTATTTTGATACGAATCTGCCCAATTGCTGACTCGTTCGATACGATGATGAATCCATTGAATGTGTAAAGGAGGTATCGGACACCAATCATTCAACTGTAGTTGTGTTAAACAAAGAGAAATATGTAAATGTTAGAAAAACCGTAAACCCAAACATCATATAATATAGAATAACGTAAAAACTATAAAGATATTGATATCCGACACTTACCTGAATAAAGTGTTATTGTTCTGTTAAGAGACCAATGACCAATGTACCTCCTGGACGATCCGAATACGAATACAAAGGTAACATAGTCGTAGAACTAAGCTGTGCGTAGTATCACACACAGATTGAATGCATTTGCTATGACGTAAAGCGAATCAGGTATTTCGAACCAATGTTCGTACGACGCAGGTCCATCCATTGGCCAATGTATCCAATAGACAAGCTCATTAACACGTACCTTTGAACCCACTAAATTAAGATACACATTCGTCGAATGCTCCAATTCATAAATCATTCGTCTACCAACCTCTGGCCATTAATGTTCATCACTGAACACAAAATCTGACACAACCCGATAACCACAATTTCTATCACCAATCATGTTCTTCTAATTGCTGATAAAATGATAAATAAAAGCAGGGAAAGCCTTTGTATAAGAGAATGTGGGGAACACGGGGAGCATGTATCATAGAAGATAAACTATTTCGGCCATGGTTGCGCCCTCTGCCCCTTCCCCTAGAAGCTCGTGGCGGTCTCCCTCTCCTATGGGATCCCGACCCAGAACCTGAACAGGACTATGACCCAGATCCAGTACCTGAACCAGAACCAGATCCACTTGACTTTTGTATCTTTTGATAAGCAATTGACACGTACTCCCAATGTGACTTGTCTCTTTTTGTTGAGTTCGTCTTCTTACCCCCTTTAGTGACTGCTACCTCAGGAGGTGATGTCAATGTCACACCCAGATCTTTAGGCAAAACCGAATTCAATACCCCTTTCGCCAGACGACACATCTCTCTAACTCTGAATATGTGTCCTGTACTTATCTTATGCAAGAGGTCAGTGAGAGAATGCATCTCAGAATCCATGTCCTGTTGCCGGGCTGAAGGATGATGGCTGCAAATATCTAGTATCTTCCAAAAGGCCTGAATATCAGATAACTGTATAGGAAGAGCGTGATCGAACCGTGTAATCAGCTCGCAAGCACAGGGAGGCCGTGTGACGTCCTCAAATAGTGGCCGCACTTATTTTTTGGATCATCATATATCCCGGTAGCTCTCAGTATCTCCGACCATATCTTTTTCAATGCCAAGTGGCTGATTTTATTACTTACAATATAAAATATGTGATTACTCTTCGTGTTGTTCTTCTCTTTAGTCTTGAAAAACTCTAATGATGCCTTAATGTCTGCTATTTGACCTTCAATAAGCGAGTCAATATTAAGGAACACAATACCCAAATCACCATGGCATGTTGAAAGGTATAGGTTCAGCACTGAGTGTTCACTCTCAGCCCGATTGGTGGTCTCCACCCCAAAATGCATATGACTTTTAGTCCAACATCTCACGAATTTATGAGCAAAGGGATTCAACCAATTGTTGAACAAATAGTGTAGGAAGTCCGACATGCTCTTCCACTTCGTCTTCAGAGCATCCAATTTCCTTAAGTATTCCTACTCATCGATTTCGTCCAACAATTTCTTCCATGACGCATTTACAAACCGTGATGCAACCTCTTCATCTTTTGTCAGCTCAGTTAATTTGGCCAACACGTTCTGATTGATGTGCCTTCTACATAGCATATGGTCGCTGTACTGAACACATCGCCGATCACAGGCATTAAATTGCATTCCCTGTATGTAATAATTACCTTCGGCTCATGATCACAAACATCTTCTTCATTCTCTGTTGACATAGCATTTGAAAAGTATAGATGCTTAATCTGTTGAAGAACTCATCTATAAGTCGTAGCCTGCTCATTTCGTATAAAAAACACAGGCCACAGTGAAATTCTTGTTAGTATATGCCCTAAGACCAATTGACTCACATTTATGATTTATGAAGTATGTATTTTTGAATTGTATTTTATGCTCTTGGTCATCAAGTATGTGACTTGATAGTAAAACCCTTATAGCTAATAAAATACTATTCTCATTTGTCCCTAGTTTATTACATCTTGTAAACTAGTGTGAAGTTGATTGATGGTCAAGTTTTACTGATCATGAATATGAGATATAAAATCAATTCATAAATACATATTGAGAATATTGTATTGGACATGACCCAAAGTGAAGAAGAAATATTGCATGGGTATAAGTTATAAGTATTTCTTCTCAGTTTTATATTTGGTGTCCTTCGACCTAATGTTTCTAATGTTTCTTGCATGGGGAGAAAAATATATTTTGACATAGTCAAACATCACTTTTAATTAGGTGATCATTATGATCATTGGTTGGCTTATTTTCTCGTCATGGCTTGAGTATTGGAGATAGTGAAAGGGATTTGTCCCTCTCTTTTTAGAGAGAGATATCCATGGGCCCCTTGATAAGGAAGACTGGAAAATATGCATGGCCATGCTCAAATAAGTATTAGTAAGGTGTTATTGATATTATTTGTTGGAACAGTCTGCCTGGTGAACAAGTAAATAGTTAATTAAGTTTTATAAGGATGACTTGATCCATGCCTTATACTTAATTAGGATATCGTGTGACAAAAGGACTAAATATCAAATTTGATGCTAGGTTATTATTACATTTACTTAACTTGGGTAAGCATAATGTCTTACTAGAGGCCGCTTATGTTTTGTGAATAAATGTCTAGGACATTTTTTTCATTTACTGCCAACGTTAAGTGAACCTACAGGGTCACACGCATAGACGATCTTGTAAGCATAATGTCCACGTTCAATGAATCTAGATTGTGTCCAGATTCGTTGAACGTATACAAAAAGGGAATCAGATTCCATATTGTATTTTCTGGTAAGTTAATAAGTAATTAATTTTATTTAATCGAATAAATGAAATTAATTACTTAATATTACTCATCCAACTGTTGGATGATTATAGGAATAGACGGACGAGATTAAACTGTCATTAGATGACAGTTAGGGTTTTGATTTGACAGCTATAAAAGGTTATGTTAACCTTTTCTTGGTGGCCGTCCTTTATCTGATTAAAGAAAAACAAAACCCTAAACCCTAGAACGGCGATATAGTATCTAGCCTCCTCTCTCCGAAATACGACCGATTACCAGATAGTCAGGATCAGTTCTGAACAGTTTTCAGAACACAGAAGGGGCTAGCATCCCGATCGCTTGCAGAGGAGTTCGTCGCGTGGATACCAGTAGAGGGCGAAGCGTACAAAGCAGCGCCTCCACAACGAACAATCAAAACATTGAGATAATTTCTATCCAATCGGTTTTTCTAGTATGTGCAGATCTTATTGGTGGATTTCCGTAGTTTTATTTTACTTTGTTTTTGCCTACGGATTCCAACAATTTTTACCAGTGGAGGTCATCCCTACGACTCTCAACAGTGGCATATTGTACCTTTTTTAAAAAAACACATAAAGCAGATAACTTGTTTAGAAACTAAACATAAAACCCAATAAACTTAACCCAAAACCGATTAAATATGACATATTTCATTCTAGAATACTCAAGGGTTACTCCTAAACTGTATTTATAATATAACTTTAAACAGTCAATTTGCAAATAACACCTAAATGTACAATTAAATACAACAAATTTAATAGAACTTACTTGTTTGTTTTATATGTTGTATCTATTATAAGTGCATATGGCCACGTTCTCAATATTTCAATTGATGTCGGATGTGCAATGATAATGTCACTGAGCATGTTGCTGTCCTCACGGTTTCTATAGAAGACAGTGTAATCCCGTTTAGCACTTAGGTAGAGAACTTCTTCAACCGTGTTTCGCCCCTGCATCCTATTCTTCTTAATCTTCGCAACGACGTTATATATTTTCTAGGCACTATAAAAAATCATGTAAATCATATTATTAGAACCTCAATTTAAAACCTAAACATAAAACTAGGATGCATTAGAGTTAATGCAACATACCTGACAACACAACCCACATTTTATTCTCGGAAAAGTCGTAAAATATTACAGGTGGCACATGACTCTTCTTGAATTGCTCAATCTGTATCAGCTGCTCCTCCGTCAATTTTGCTGCCTGAGTGTGATCGTGAGTATATACACGTATTGCATGGTTATGCCTCCCATCGTGTACGAATACTTGCCAATTTTCACACATTGCCATTTGCTCGCCTTTTAATTTTAAGGGACAACCATACATTTTAGTCCTATAAGGACTCGCATTTTTACTTGAACTTCTTTTTCTTCATCGTCAACTATGGACTTCTTTCTCTGTTTATTCGTACCTCCACGCTCGGAACCCAGTGTAACATACAGTCGGCGGTTGGATGTTCTTGAACTTAAATACCGAGTGACAATCAAATACGTGTTCACTTTTATAGCTGTTTCTTTTGCCCAGTTTGCCAACTCTGGTTTCGAATTAAAGATTCGATCAGTTGCAAATAAATGTCTGTGATCCACGTATTCTTCCGGTTCAAAAAAATCTTCAAATGTATTTGGATCTACGTTGTTCTGTTACGATATAGTACAAAAAATTTAAAATATGAACACATTATATATTAAAAATAAAATTGTAAAAACAGTGTAATAAACAAAAATTTCATATACTAACATTTAAAAAAAACAAAAAAAATTTTCATATACTAATATTTAAGGGAAAAAAAGCATAAAAAAACACAAAGTTCATATAGTAACATTCTAAAAAAAATTCTAAAAAAACAAAAAAAATTAGTAACATTCTAAAAAAAATAGTAAATTCTAAAATTAAAAAAACGTAACATCTAAAATTAAAAAACTAAAAAGTAACATTCTAAAAATAAATATAGTGACATTCTAAAATGAAAAAAAAAAATAGTAACATTCTAAAATTAGAAAAAAAACAAAAGTAACATTCTAAAAAAAACAAAAAAAATTAGTAACATTCTAAAATTTTTAAAAAAAACGTAACATCTAAAATTTATTTTTAAAAAATGAACATTCTAAAAAAAATTAGTAACATCCTAAAAAAAATAGTAACATTATAAAATTAAAAAAAAAAAGTAACATATGAAATTAAAAAAAAAAAAAGGAAGATTCTAAAAAAAAATATTAATATTCTTTTTTAAAAAAAAACTCTATGCTCGAGTCGCCCAGGCCGGCGGTCTAGACGTGACCGGTTCGCGCCGTTGGGCGACCGACTTCAAAGAGGAACCGCTCGGCTGGGCGATCGGATCGCGTTTGGGTCGCCAGCCCCAGCGATCCGAGCCCCAGTGGCGAAAAAAAATTAATTTGAACTTTTTTTTACCTCAAAATTAATATTTTCTTCTACAAATTCTTCATAATCATCCATATCTACCTCCAATACAAGTTCAATGTTAAATATTACAATTTTAGAGTAGAGAGACAGTAAAGAGAAGTAACAGAGAAATTTTGTACAGAGAGAAAAAGTAGGGAAGATGAGGAAAAATAATGAATTTTTTCACGCTATTCATATAGATTCCCGAGTTAGGTTTATCGACATCCTATTTATTAATCACTACACAAAAGTAATGAAATTAATTTAAAGATATTTAATTAATTATGCTCTTGATATTTAATTTATTAAATAAGAGCGAAGTAATTGAGAGAACAATATTTATTTAATGAATTTGGCCTTAGCAATTTAATTAAATGAATTAAGCTATGCAATTAATTATAATGAACTTATAACTACTGGGTTTTAATTATTTAATGAAAAGACGCAAAGGTAATATTTATTCGACTAGGGAAAAAGGGTCAAGTCCGGAGTTGACTAAAAGTCAAAGGCTTGAGCCAATTGACCTAGGGATAGCTAAAACCCTAAGGATTATCCCTAGGGTGGCTGGCCACCATAGCTGCCAAAATCCCTGGGAAGATCTCTTAATTAGACATGTGATGATAAGTAGGAAGTATCCTTGTTTGGGAATCTAATGTTCCTTTTTTTTTTAATTTTCCTAATTCCGATTAGGAAGGAGTTAGTCTTCCATTACACAATATTGTGGCTGAAAATCCTAGCCTAAAGCTAAGGTGAATATTTGGCCAACTCCAAGAAACAATCGGAAAAAATTTTCCTCTTGTTCTTTCTCTAGTTTTCTCGTTCTCTTGTGACTACTAAAATGTACTTTTGTGAGGTTTGAGAATACTTAGGAAGATTGAGAGTTTTGTGGAAAATTTTTTTATGAAGAAATGGTTTCAAAGTCTAGACCCCGAAATCAAAGGTTTGTAAGGCAAGAAACAAGAAGAGCAACTTCAACAACCTACTCCTGCACTGTAAATCGTAGAAAGGCGAACTTTCCCTAAAAGTATACTCCTAACCATGTGTATCATTTTTTGCTTTAGTTGCGTCGTTGAGGTACCAATCCCTTCATATATTTTCCCAATCAAAGGACAGGGGTCTCCCATGACATAATCATACTTGATGGACTCGAGTAATATGTCCAAATTCCTTTTCCAAGTGATGTAGTTGGGATGGGTTAACACACTCTCCATGAGAATACCTCCCAACTCACTAAAGGAACCTCCACTATACATTACTGTAATATTTAAAACGAGCAATATAAGAGTTTGGAAAATAAAAGCACATAAACAAACATATATATAGTTGTTATAAAATTAATGTAAACATGGTGTATGTCCAAATACGTTCTTTTAAGAAAAGTAAATTCTCAGAACACTAAGTCTAATTGGATTCATGATATCCCCATTGATTTAGTTAGATCCTTAGGATTCTGCAATATCTTGTATCTTGAACCTATAAATAGGCCTTATGAGAAAACATTAATAACATTGGTCTTTGTAATTGAGTTATACGTTCTCTCTCTTGTTATTCCTTTACTTTTGCAATATTTTCTTACTTTATATGTGTATTACTCCAAGAAAATTGTGTGTCGCGATAATAAAATTCATAACACATTATCAACATGATTGCAGAATTGCTCAAAGAATCTATGCGTAAGTCGTATAATTGCACAATTTGTCGCATGAAGAACCTATGTGCAAGCCACGTGAAGATTCTCAAAAAAGATGAAAATTTATTTGATGAGTTTTTCCATTTAGAAATCATCATCAATCCATGAAAAAGGATCTGTAACATGATTAATATTTTGGAGAAAAATCCTGAGGTAAAAACTTTTTTGAAGTTTAAAGGTCAGAAAAATCTAATCTTTCCTTGATTATTATATTTAATGTTTAATATTAAATTTGATGTTATGAGAAAGATTAGATCTTTTTTCATGGATTCTTCTTGTAGAAATTCATTTACATATAATGTATTGTGTCAAAAATCACGATATAAAGATTTCTTTCCTCATTAAATTTATGAAGTTCTGAAGGTTAAATAATTTATTTAGAAATATTTTAACAATATAAAAGGGTGGCACAACCACCAGAACATGGTTATCATGTCATACCAATTTGTTGAGTATATTTATGGTTGCTATATTTTATAATTTTTTGAATTATCAATATGTAAGATTTTTTTAAATCTAGATCCTTAGAGAAAATAATAAAGAGAAAATATCTTTCCTTTCTCATATCTCAAGTATACTCCTACAGTAACAGCATTGAGATAAAATATCTCAATGTTATAATTACCTGCTTAGTAAAAAATGGAAGAATATTATGAAATTCTTCATACCAGAGTTATATGTCATTCGACTATGAAGTGAATGCAGTTAGAAATTTTATTTCTAAAATAAGTTATACTCGTGCTTATAATTTCTTATAATCATGATGGTATTATTATGACTCAGTAAACATAATATATATTGTGACCATGAGTGATAATAATTAATAATAAAAAAGGAAAAGAGAATTTATAATTCCAAAGAAATTACAAATTATTGTTGTAATATGAAAGGAAGTGTGTAACATACATGTACTACGTGAAACAAAATTTTTAATGAGCATTATTTAGAAAAAAAAATATATGGAGTTTATTTACTTCTAATATTATGCTACAGAGTTCATTTACTCCTAATATTATACTATTGATAATGGATCTTATCTTAAAGTATTAAACATGTCTATGTTTATATAGAGCCAGTTGCTTAAAATTTTTAGAGGAAAAAAGTTTAGTTTTCTTTGTGATCAAATCTAGTTTTTGCATATTATATATGCTCCTTGATTTGTTGTGATATTTAAGAATGGCGAAAAATATAAATATTGGGAATATCATGGTTGAATACAGCTCCAGAAGAGCTAATAAATTAAAATTAAAGCTACCCAAGAGCTAACACTATAAAGCTTCAAAAGAGCTAAATATCTAAAAGATATCTAGAACGAATATTTAATCAAAGGCTCTAGAAGAGTTTAGTTGTTAAAGACTTCAAAAAGAGTTAGTTAATAGGAAGTTCTAGAAGAACTAATTGTTTAAAGACTCTAAAAGAGTAAATTCACATAGAAGGTTACATGATAATTATGTAATGATATTTTCCTCCAAGTCTCATAAAATTGTTTTATTATTAAAATATTTTTATATATTGAGACAATAGATGGATAGAATTTTTTGAAATCTATAAATATATCAGACTTAGAGCATAAATGTGAATTATATAAATTACTATTTTCTCCCTATATAATTTTGTAATTCACTAAAGTTGATGCAATTGGAATGCATGAAGTTTACTTATTCAAAATATTAAATGTTGACATGACTAGTTGGATCGTCCCAAATCATTGAAATACGAATTGTTGTAAAAATTTGTGACAATATTTTTATGGAAGCAAAAGTTCTCAATTAAACAAAGTTTATTTGTACTACTATTTTTCAAGGCAAAATAATTTTATAAACCATCATTGTTTATTTAGGGTTGAATGTGTTTTGGGAGAATATATAGTTGATGCATCGACCATGGTCACATATATACTGCTGACTTGTAAGCTGAACTTTGCAATTTTCATAATGAGCTCATATTTTAGATTTTGCTATTAACATAATTTGTCCTAATAATATTGAAGATAGTACAATATTTGTATAAATATTGAACGTTCTTGCAGAACATGTTTATAGACCTTGTAAATGGTTTTATAGAATAAAGTGCCTTGAGTTAATTGATGTATATTTTGTATACTTATTAGTATTTCACCAACATATACTTTAATTAAGTTCTCCTCATTATAATTGGTTCAATAGTAATGAACCAAATACTTTTTCCATCTAATATTTAAATATACACTATGCAAAACATATGACTCCACCACAATGTATTTAAGATGCATATTAAAAAGAGGAGAAATTGCATAGTCTTATGTGTCTCATTTTGATCTAATTTGAACCAGAAGTTCAAAAGGTGAATAGGCATTTTTATTTAAGTAAAAAATTCGACAGATAATGCTCATATTACTTAATGTCCCCGAAGGACGATCTACCACTACTTATGATTTTGAGACACTGCAAAATATAGTAGAATAAATTGGTTCCAACAAAATTCTCGCATATGTTAAGGAGCAATAATTTAAGATGGTTATATTTGATTAAGTCAAGTAGATGAAAATTCCAAAATAATTTTCCATAACATGACTTTATTATTATTTTCAGAAGAAATTCAGGTACCTGAAAATTGTGAGGTAACATTGCCTCATGTCATAGATGGAATCATAAAATAGCACAAAACATCGACGATATTTATGTGGATGTTATTCAATAGAAATGAGGATCTTGAATTAAAGTCTACAGACTCGAGATTCAAATGTTATAGAGATATTTGACCAAAAATAGAATATAAAGTTCGCATGAGAAAATATGCAAAGTCTGGATACTTATTAACTATAGTTGAAGTATACATGTGATCCCGAGGAATTATACACCTGAAATGCAATCCTATAAAGATTTGAGTTAATGTTTAGGATGCGAACTTGTTTAAGTTTTTGTCATTAGTTATAAGATTCTTAATAAAGTTCTGAAAATATTGACACGAAGAAATAATATTTATTGTTGTGGATTGAGTTTAGGTACTAGCGCATTAAATTCTAAGAATTTATATGAAGTCCTTGAAGGACTCGATAGACATGCCTGAAGCATGTAAGTGAATTGTTCCGGAAGAACATAACATCATTTTCTTAGTGATTTTTATTTAAAGAAATATATGAAATTAAGATCAAATATATATATTTATATCCATAAACATTCTCTTAGAATTTGTTATGCTTGCCTATGATTCTTTATCTACTTTTAATATTCTCCACATTAGGGGAGAAAATTAGAATTATAAAATGTCATGTTCAATATTGAAGCATATTGATCTATATTCAAGTATTCATGAACTAAAACTTCTATAGATTATTTATTTGCTAAAGTTGAAAATTTATTTGATATTTTTGTTAACTCTAGAAGAGTTACAAAATTCAATTTGTAGATGTTTCTATTTGTATAGATGTCCTATTAGGACATAATTTTTATAATAACCAATGTTAAATCATGCTTAAAGCGTGATCGACCTTCTATTTGTAAAGGTTCTTGAAAGAAAGAAGTAAATACTTGAAGTATTTCTCCTGAAGAATTTATGATTGGTTAGCAAATACTTGAAGTAAGCATTTCAAGGTTTTTTTCTTGATTTACAAATCAAACATCCCAAAGATAGAATTTGTTTATCAACTCATAAAAGTTTTACATGGATATAGTATATTGCACATTATTATCTAATTGTCATTTGATGTTGGTTTATTTCTTCATGTCTGTATGAGAAGGTAATGAATATTTGTTTGTCCTGAAGTACCATAACTCTAAACAATAAGTGCGCTAGTTACTCTCTATATGATTTTTGGAATAATATTATTATTATCTTACAATATTTTCTAAGGATAATGAATCTCTGATTATAAAAAAAATCCAACTGCTAATAGGATGGCAGGTTACTTAATATGATCCACAAAAGACACATTCTCAAACAAACTAGTTATGTATATATGAACATGATGACATTATTATTTATATAGCCACCACTCCTTCAACTATGTTAAAGAAATAAATTGTTATGTAGATTGCTGAGAATGTTTGTGATCATTATTTGATAATTAATTTTGAGATATTTATATGGCATCCTTTCAGGATAAAATTACGATCATATTGTTGGATTGTGAAATTTGAGAACATGTTCAGAGAAATATGACAAATAATAATTTCACCATTATTTATTTATAAGTAACGTGAAACTGATGTGCAATAATTTCGATCAAACGTGATATATAATCCTGAATATTTACTCACTGAGTCCTTGTTTGATAAATTCATTTACCTCTTAATAACTTAAGAACTTATTAAATTAAATGTGTTTGATAATAGAAAATTTTTAAGCACTTAATATTTTAAGTACGTTTGATAATAATTTTTACAAATCACATAATTGTTTAAGATGTGCTTAATTGTAGTTATAAAGTTTAAGTGAATTTTTTTTTACTTTAACTCAAAACTCTTAAATCTAAAAATATTTGCAAAATTATAATGCTTATATATATAACTAACACCGATTAATTAATTCAACATTCATATTCAAACTTCAGTTTTCATATAATTAAAATAATTCAGAGTTCAGACTTCAGTTTTCAGTTTTATCAAATGAGGCTTAAGACATACCAATTTGTTGGTTTAATGATGTTTTAAACAGGGAGAGTATATAAAGCATAAATGAATAGTGTACTCTTTTTCCTTCACTAGACGTTTTTCTCCTACAAGTTTTTCTTTCCCTAATAAGATTTTAACGAGACATATTCTTTATGTTATGGAAATTCAAGGGGAACTGTTATATAATTAATGTAAACATGGTGGATGTCGAAATATGTTCCCTCAAGAGAACTAAACTCCCAGAATACTAATCCTAGTTAGATTTATGATATCCCTATTGATGTTGTTAGATTATTATAGGATTCTGCAATCTCTTGTAACTTGAGCCTATAAATAGGCCTTATGAGAATACGTTAATAAGATTGATCTTTATTATTTAGTTATACTTTCTCTCAGTTGTTATTCTTTTCCTTTTGTCAATATTCTCTTACTTTATATTTGTATTATTACTCCAAGCAAATTGTGTATCGCGATAATAAAATTCATAAAAATAGTATTTTTAATAAACATTGTTCTTTTCATATTATCTTGGATAAGAGATAAGCTATCAACTCTATTTCCATTATATGGTAGCTTAGTGTATCACCCATGTAATAACAACGCGACACCTAATGGGCACTTTTGGCTCTTGGAAAAGACAATAGAGCTTAATAGGAAGATTAATGTCTCTAAGTTGAGTAGTTTAACCATTATTTACAAAACACATATAGGTTCTATCTAAAAGAAAGCTCCAACATAGGCTGGCTGCTCCGTGATAAAAACTACAGACAATCTAGTATTAGTATCTCTAACATAGGCAGGTTGATCCTAATACAAACCACAGTTTTAGATTTCAGTCAAACTAGGGGTTACACCCAGGGTAATGCTAGGTATATCTAGACCAATTCTTTGAACCAATAATGGAAGTCACAGGACTATTGAAATCCTTCTCACACTGAATATTTTATTTAATGGGGCTTCGCTTGGAGAAAATATCCTTTTCTTAAAAAATTTTGAGTTACTAATAACTTTTAAATAAATCCATTTTTTCCATATGAAGGATAAACGTCTTTGAGAAAAAAATATGTTACAGTATTTTAGTTTTCTTAAAGAAAAATAATTTTCCATCTTGTTTGTCCGTTGAAAACAAACAAGACTTTTTCATATACATGGGATATACCGAAACGTGGAAATAACAATATTTTTTTCTCGTTATTTTATCTTATGTGACCAACAAAAAATAGTAAAAAAATAAAAACTATAAATACATATGTTTTTTCATAGAGGTGGAAATAAGGAAAGTTGTAAACCACCACAAGCTCTGGCAAAACACTAGTACTAGCCTAATGAAAGTAAAAGACAAGCTATCTAAAACTAGTCTTTTGCATCTTGATCTCCATGGATCGGATCCAACAAATTCTTAGGAAAAAGCCGAGAAAATCCATTGGATAAAACATATAAAGTTTCATATAATCACAAAATAGCTCCTTAACATTAAAAATTTGCAAAATAGCCCATAAACCCCAAACCAGCCAAACTGGTTCAAAATCGGATACTTGGCTAGGATTATCCAAGCTGTCGTACAATGCCTGGATCGCACCCTACTGCTTAGGAACCATGCGCCTACAGTGTCTTGGACACACCTGTAGTTTGCTTGGAAATTGGGACAACCCTCGGCACTACCTAGGACGCACTACCGCGACTGCCTAGGGTTTGTTCCAATTTCTTTTGAGCAATCCCGGGGTCTCCAAATTTTATTTTTCTTCTTTTCTTTCTACCAAAATGACCTACGTTCTTCATGTGCACATTACACCATAAAACAATGAAGAAAATGAATAAAAAGACCTCATTTATCTTGGTGTTTATATATATATATATATATATATATATTGACCTAGTCTATCACATCATTCCTATACTTCCCTTTGATGTATACAAGCGACTATTAGTTGAAAAACGAAAGCAATAAATTAAATTACTACAAATTCCTATGCCTCTCCATAGAGGCCTTGGAAAATAAACAATAAACATCCACAACATATATGTAGAACATAAAAACAAAGGTACTGCCCTTTTTCTTGTTTTCATGCAACCCTAATATACTCCTTGGCCAAAATTGCTCTGATACCAATTGAAGGAATTGATACTTGTTGTGTGGTTACTATCCTAATAAAATTCTACTTTTAAGCAAGTGTAGCTATCAGTGTAATAAGGTGAGGAAAGTCCTCAGATTGTCGAACTAAACACTAGTACTAACTACATCTCTATTGTTTAATTAAAATAAAATAGTTTGAAAATATTTCTTATAAAATAAAGAAGCAAATAAAAACTAATGCACCTAAGAAAGCAATAAAAAAGATTTAAAACAAAGGTTAGAAAAAGCATGCTTAAATGGTAAAATCTCTTTAGAACCTTGTGTTAATTTTGATTAGAAAATTGTTGTAAATAATTATTAAAACTCGTTGGTTGGATCTCACTCAAAGTTTGGATAAACTAAATATCTAGGCCAATAACCACCTACTCAACTTAACTGGTTCGAGAAGAATTTCTTCTAACCTTAACCCGATTATGAACGCATTATAGATTATAGTGATTAATTAATGATCTAAGAACCATAATTAGTACGTCTACTCAATTACCAATTCATATTATTCAATTTATGCCCTAAATTAAACTTTCTTTGTCAATTCTAATTAATCTTGCGAAATTACCAATCTCTAGAAAATCAGTAAATAATCACAACAATTGAATAACAACCAAACAAGAATTAGATAATTAAAACGAGAAATTCATATAAAAAATTAACCAAAAATTCTAGGGTTCATCCCCATCCTAACACAAAACGAATTAGCTGCTAAACATTATTCTAGAATATAAACTCATAGACAAATTTATTTTTAAAACTAAACACGAAGTTTGCACACATACATGATAGAGTCGATTTTTAATACAATAAACACCTTAAGTTTTAATTATTAGCCTTTGAAAATATTTTATTTATTAGTCATAATTATTATATTTAATTTATTTTATTTATCTTTGTGCAGATTTCTAAAAAAGAATGGAAAATAAAGATTCCATATTAAATTTGGTAAAGGGGAAGTCATGAGATTTGAATCCTTAAGGATTAGGATTAGAACTTTAGTAGAATCCTTTAAGGATTAGGATTTTGCTTCTCTTTTGTCTATATATAGAAGAGCCACACAAGAAGAGAAGGGGAGGAAAAAAAGAGAAGAGCTGCAGCGACTTTCAATTGGAAAAGAAGAAAGCCATGATCTACTCCAAGAAATTGGTTCCTTCTGTCCCTTTAGCCATGAACTAAATTTATTTTTAGAATCTTGATGAAACCCTAGCCATGCGACTTTGGTTTATTTTATTTTTGGAGATTTATTATAATATTTATGTGATTGCATATTTTGGGATGTTTATTGGTTTGATTCAATTAATTCTTTGTGATTGATCTTGTAGAATAATTATTTGGGTTAATTGATATTTTTATCCATGCTTGATTCTTGTAGTCTTGAGTATGAGAGATATGTAATTTTTGCAAGTATATTGTGAGTTTTAGAATTGAATAGTTCATGCTAATTTTAGATGATTTATGTCATAGGAATGAATAAGTCATGCTAATGGTTAGATGGATTATGTCATGCATTTAAGCACAATATATTTCTTTAGTGAATCAAAGCTTGTAGCCTAGATCACCACATAAAAGTTTAATCTTTTCTCCTAAATAAAATTAAATCATTGTTATATAGGTTAGTGGTGGATTCAAGGTTCTAAATCACCTTCTTTGGTTAATCTCCTGTTAGTTTCAGTTTATTTATTTTATTCATTAGTTTTAATTAATTTAGGAATAATAATAAAATCTCATTCTTCTTTTTATAAAATTAATTTAGGAAGATTATAATTTTAGTAGTTAAGCCTTTCTCTGTGGTTCGATACCCTTGTACTTCCGTACTACATTGATCTTGTGCACTTGCGAGTATTGGTTTAAAACTTAGTTAGAAAATTCCGATCAAGTTTTTGAAAACCGTGGATTATAAGTGTTATGAGTAAAATACTCCCTTAATGCTCGTGGATTTTCAGCCATTTTAACTTGAGAAGTGTTAGAAAATTTTCCTTGTGCTCTAAGTTAAGTATACGCTCTATCTCATGATCAAATTCTTTCAAATCAACAGAGAGCGAACGACGACCATGCATTAATAAACAAATTCCAAAAAAAAAAAAAATTACCACAAATAATAATGATGAATAAACTATCAAATAATGAAATAAAAAAATAATAATAAAAAAAACGTTGTTCAAGAATAAAAGTAGAATAAAAAAAATACTAACAAATTTAGGAGGCAATAACAAAAGCAATTAATTTAACCTCTCCCCGGCAACGGCGCCAAAAACTTGATCGGAATTTTCTAACTAAGTTTTAAACCAATACTCGCAAGTGCACAAGATCAATGTAATACGGAAGTACAAGGGTATCGAACCACAGAGAAAGGCTTAACTACTAAAATTATAATCTTCCTAAATTAATTTTATAAAAAGAAGAATGAGATTTTATTATTATTCCTAAATTAATTAAAACTAATGAATAAAATAAATAAACTGAAACTAACAGGAGATTAACCAAAGAAGATGATTTAGAACCTTGAATCCACCACTAACCTATATAACAATGATTTAATTTTATTTAGGAGAAAAGATTAAACTTTTATGTGGTGATCTAGGCTACAAGCTTTGATTCACTAAAGAAATATATTGTGCTTAAATGCATGACATAATCCATCTAACCATTAGCATGACTTATTCATTCCTATGACATAAATCATCTAAAATTAGCATGAACTATTCAATTCTAAAACCTACAATATACTTGCAAAAATCACATATCTCTCATACCCAAGACTACAAGAATTAAGCATGGATAAAAATATCAATTAACTCAAATAATTATTCTACAAGATCAATCACAAAGAATTAATTGCATCAAACCAATAACATCCCAAGATATGCAATCACATAAATATTATAATAAATCTCCAAAAATAAAATAAACCAAAGTCGCATGGCTAGGGGTTTCATCAAGATTCTAAAAAATAAATTTAGTTCATGGCTAAAGGGACAGAAGGAACCAATTTCTTGGAGTAGATCATGGCTTTCTTCTTCTCCAATTGAAAGTCGCTGCAGCTCTTCTCTTTTTTTTCCTCCCCTTCTCTTCTTGTGTGGCTCTTCTATATATAGACAAAAGAGAAGCAAAATCCTAATCCTTAAAGGATTCTACTAAAGTTCTAATCCTAATCCTTAAAGGATTCAAATACTGCAGCTTCCTTTTACTAAATTTAATATGGAATCTTTATTTTCCATTCTTTTTTAGAAATCTGTACAAAGATAAATAAAATAAATTAAATATAATAATTATGACTAATAAATAAAATATTTTCAAAGGCTAATAATTAAAACTTAAGGTGTTTATTTGTATTAAAAATCCACTCTATCAACTCCCCCACATCTAAGTTTTGCTAGTCCTCAAGTAAAAATAAAGAATAAAAAGAAAAACTAACTAGCTACTTTCGTAGGACTCACGATTGCACTTAGCATGTGCAACAAGCCCTTTAAACTCCTAAGTTACCCCTAGTGGACGAGTATGGTCTCGTGAGGGTTTGCAAACGACGTACCCACAAAGTCAAAATAAATAACAAACTTTAGAAAAGATAGAGAATAGCCCAAATTAAGTACCCTCCATCAATATCTCAAACTTATCAAGATAAATACTCTTCCTCTCATTTTTAAATTTAAGTAAACAAACAAATATTCAATTATCTCCCATAACTAATGCAAAACTTGTGTACTGTGTGATCGTGGTCATCAGAGAGTATGAAATAAATACTAAATAAAATTTTCAAATTACATATAGAGAACAAATCTCAACAAGAGTTCATTCCATAGGCTCACTCTTCGTACCTTCTCTCCACTAATCAAGGATTCTCAACTCAACTCAGATCAGGTAGGACTTTAAAGCTTGTAATGTAAGGTTAGGGCATTGGTTATCAAGCGAAGGTAAGGAATTCAAAATCAAAGAAAAGAGAGCTTACAAAGAAGATGGATACTTTAAAATTTCGACAAACTTTCTAACTTTGTTTTTGCTTCCTTTTTTTTTTTTTTTTTTCAGTAATACATTCACCAACTACCATCTTCTTTTGCTCAAAATTTATCATTTAAGACCATTCTTTTTCTTATATTTATAAATTCGAGCCTCTTGAATTTTTTTTCTTTGCACCTTATGACTTGTAACAATCATGTATCGACTTTTATTTCTTTGTCTTTTTCCTTTTTTTTTTTTTTTTTCAGCTCAATACATTTTTTTTTTTCAAAATAACTTCTTCTCTTTCCATAACATAAAAAATAACAACCCATCATTGAAGCACTAGTTAGAAGTTTGCATTAAACTCTCTACCAGATTAAGGGTTAATATTTAAGTTGTTTAAAGAAAGATATACATTTAGGCTCAAAAGGGTACAAAGGTAAAAATTTATGAAATTTGGTAAGCTTGAAAGGCACAAACGATTCAAAGAAGGCCTATGACCATCGTCTTTGAGTCAAATCGAGAAAACCTTTCTATTTCGCCTCAAGAGGTACTCAAGTAAGTTCTAGAATGTAGGGAAGAGATTCATCAACTTTATGTAACTAAAAAATAATGTAAAGGATTTAGTAAATACTAACAATAACTCATGTGCTCAAGTGTAAGTCATGCAAAAGTTATAACAAATATAGAACATAAGTCCGTCACCCTACTTAAAAACAAGAAAATAAGTACTTTTCTCAACTCATTCAAGACATTTTTAAAGGAACTCAAAAAGAATCATCCTTTAAGTGAAATCATATTTTTGATTTTTTTTTTTCAAAATAATGTAGAAAAAAAATTGAACAAGAAATACAAGAAAAAACGAAAATACTAAAAAAATAGTAGATATCAGAATAAAAGCATCTTCTCCCCCACACCTAGACCCAACATTGTCCACAATGTGATAAAAGAGCACCAAGAGTAGAGAAGAGACAAAGAAAAGAACAATACAACCTGGTAGAAGAGGCAGTATTAATGCATGTCTGCAAGAGTAGTAAACAATCTCTGTAATCTTCACGATAATGATAAGTTGTTTTATTACCCTATAAAACAAACATTTCATACCTTTCTACCAATCAAGTAGAATAAAAAAAATAAATAAATAAAAATAAAATAAAATAAAAATATAAAAATAAAATAAATAAAAAAAATAAATTTTAGGTTGCCTCCCAAAAGCGCTAATTTTAAAGTCTTTAGCCAGACTCCCTAATTCTTTTGCATTCAGCCAGGATCTATTTCTCTCATATTAAGCTCATGATTAACAATCAAAGAAGAGTTTTCAGGTGGAGCAATGCAGGCAAAATTAGAATTAACATTTTCAGTGCAGATAAGGTTTTCTTTCTCAATAAAAGTATAATCTTTTGAACACATTAAATGTAGAGTTTCTTCAATTAATTCATCATTTACATCTACCAAATAGCAATCATAATCATCTTCCATAAATGGCTGTGAAGAAGTTTTAAAAATATTTAATCTAATCCTCATATTCATCACAGAGACATCCATAACCCCAGTTCTACAATTAATAGTGGCATCAGCAGTAGCCAAGAAGGGACGACCTAGAATAATGGGGATATGATTTTGAGAAGATCTACCAGGTTCCATATCTAGGACTACAAAGTCTACAGGGAAGACACCTTTATCAATTTGAACTAGAACATTATCTATCCTTCCCCTAGGTACCTTGATAGACCTATCAGCTAATTGTAAGGTCATATCAGCTGGTTGCAATTCTCCTAATCCTAACTCTTCATAAACAGAGTATGGAATCAAATTAACACTAGAACCTAAATCTAAGAATGCCCTATCTATTTTATGATTACCAATAAGACATGAGATAGTAGGGACACCAGGATCTTTATATTTAGGTGGAGTGTTATATTGCAAAACAGAGCTCACCTGTTCAGTTAGGAAGATTTTCTTAGAAACACTGGTTTTAGATTTTCTTTTAAAAGTACACATGTCATTAAGAAATTTTGCATAGGATGGGACTTGCTTAATAACCTCTAAAAGTGGAAGATTAATTTTAACTTGTTTGAGAGTTTCTAAAATATCTTCCCTTTTATTATCCTTCCTAAGATGTGGGGGTGGCAATGAAGCTTCTAGATAAGGAACTTTTGGTTTGTATGAAGTCGTAGGAGATGATTCTAGAGTCTTAAAATTAGAGGAAGAAGCTAGTTCCTTCTCTATCTTCCTTTAAATTTTAGTCATAGAAATTCCCTTGCTTCCATTATTATTTGACTCACTATCTTTAATAGGTTCCCCTATTTTATTATCTACCAACTTCCCATTTCTAATAGTAATTACAGCTTTAGCTTGCTCATGGTAATTAGCTCTAGGATTCTCTATTGGATGACTAGGAAGCTTACCCTCATCTCTTCTACTTATTGCATTAGCTAGTTGCCCTATTTGAGTTTCTAATTTAGCAATAGATTGGGTGTGTGAATCTAGAATTTGTGTCATAGATTCTAAACCTTTCAAAGCAGATAATACTTTTCTTCAAAAATAGAGTTTCTACTTTGAGGAGGATGAGGAGGTACATACCTTTGAGATTGAAAAGCAGGGGGAGTAGTCATACCAGATTGTCTGTTTTGTTGATATTGTTGTTGGCCTAATTGAACTTCCCTTCCTTGTTGCCTCCAAGAGAAATTAGGATGATTTCTCCAGCCTGGATTGTATGTATTTGAATATGGGTCGCTCTGTCTGTGAAATCCTTGGGCTGAATTGACTTGTTCCTGCACAAATTCTGGGAATAGTGAAGCACTAGGACAGTCATAAATAATATGAGAAGGACTAGAGCAAATTGCACAAACACTTTGCACATTAGTAGAATTAGTAGGCAATGTATTCAAAACTAATAATTGATCAAATTTTTTAGATAAAGCATCAACTTTCACAGAAAGATCAACATTTTGAGAAACTTCAAACATTCCTCTATTTCCTATTTGCCTAGATGTACCTACTCGTGAGGAGGTGGCGTGTTGTTGAGAATTATCACTCAAAATTTCAAATAAATCCCATGCCTCATCTGCAGTTTTATGAAGAAAGGTACCACCACAAGAGGAATCAACCATTTGGCGATTTCTCTCATCTAATCCTGAATAAAAGCTTTGTTGCTGCCATTTAGGTACTTCATTGTGAGGGCAACTACGAAGAAGTTCTTTAAATCTCTCCAAACTCTCATGAAATTGTTCATTATTTTGTTGGGAAAAAGTAGTGATTTCTCTCCTTAACCTTGTAAGTTTACCAATAGGAAAATATTTTTTTAGAAATTCCCTAGACATCTCAGCCCAAGTACCTATTCTCTCACGTGTGTGCAACCAATGTTTAGCCTTATCCTTCAAAGAAAAAGGAAAAATGCGTAATCTAATAGCATTATCACTTACATTAGGCAGTTTAAAAGTAGAGCAAATTTCTAAAAACTCATCAATATGCTTATAAGGATTTTCAGAATCAAGCCCATAAAAAGATGGTAACATTTGAATAGTAGAAGCTTTGATTTCAAAGTGATTAGCCTCAATTTCAGGTAGTCTATTACCTATTGGTGAATTATAAGTGTTATGAGTAAAATACTCCCTTAATGCTCGTGGATTTTCAGCCATTTTAATCTGAGAAGTGTTAGAAATTTTTCCTTGTGCTCTAAGTTAAGTATACGCTCTATCTCATGATCAAATTCTTTCAAATCAACAGAGAGCGAACGACGACCACGCATTAATAAACAAATTCCAAAAAAAAAAAAATTACCACAAATAATAATGATGAATAAACTATCAAATAATGAAATAAAAAAATAATAATAAAAAAAACGTTGTTCAAGAATAAAAGTAGAATAAAAAAAATACTAACAAATTTAGGAGGCAACAACAAAAGCAATTAATTTAACCTCTCCCCGGCAACGGCGCCAAAAACTTGATCGGAATTTTCTAACTAAGTTTTAAACCAATACTCGCAAGTGCACAAGATCAATGTAATACGGAAGTACAAGGGTATCGAACCACAGAGAAAGGCTTAACTACTAAAATTATAATCTTCCTAAATTAATTTTATAAAAAAAAGAATGGGATTTTATTATTATTCCTAAATAAATTAAAACTAATGAATAAAATAAATAAACTGAAACTAACAGGAGATTAACCAAAGAAGATGATTTAGAACCTTGAATCCACCACTAACCTATATAACAATGATTTAATTTTATTTAGGAGAAAAGATTAAACTTTTATGTGGTGATCTAGGCTACAAGCTTTGATTCACTAAAGAAATATATTGTGCTTAAATGCATGACATAATCCATCTAACCATTAGCATGACTTATTCATTCCTATGACATAAATCATCTAAAACTAGCATGAACTATTCAATTCTAAAACCTACAATATACTTGCAAAAATCACATATCTCTCATACCCAAGACTACAAGAATTAAGCATGGATAAAAATATCAATTAACCCAAATAATTATTCTACAAGAACAATCACAAAGAATTAATTGCATCAAACCAATAACATCCCAAGATATGCAATCACATAAATATTATAATAAATCTCCAAAAATAAAATAAACCAAAGTCGCATGGCTAGGGTTTCATCAAGATTCTAAAAATAAATTTAGTTCATGGCTAAAGGGACAGAAGGAACCAATTTCTTGGAGTAGATCATGGCTTTCTTCTTCTCCAATTGAAAGTCGCTGCAGCTCTTCTCTTTTTTTCCTCCCCTTCTCTTCTTGTGTGGCTCTTCTATATATAGACAAAAGAGAAGCAAAATCCTAATCCTTAAAGGATTCTACTAAAGTTCTAATCCTAATCCTTAAGGATTCAAATACTGCAACTTCCCTTTACCAAATTTAATATGGAATCTTTATTTTCCATTCTTTTTTAGAAATCTGCACAAAGATAAATAAAATAAATTAAATATAATAATTATGACTAATAAATAAAATATTTTCAAAGGCTAATAATTAAAACTTAAGGTCTTTATTTGTATTAAAAATCGACTCTATCAATACACTGTTGATTCTTATGGCTAAAACGGAATGTTGGATGTGTTAGTTAGTTTATGAGTTGTGCCTTGATAAGTTTTAGCAGTTCTTGTAACTTTTGATTATGTTTTGAAAGTGACGTTTCTTTTTTTATTTTTTATTTTATGGTTTTTGTTTTTGTAAAATTTATTTTTTTAAAAAGTTTTAGTTTAGTTTTTCGTGATTTTTTGGGTATATCTTTTGTAAACCCTCACGAGACTTTACTCATTCTCTTTGGTAACTTAGGGGTTTAAAGGGCTTGTTGCATGTGCTAAGTGCAATCGTGAGTCCTATGAAAGTGGCTAGTTAGTTTTTTTTTGTTTTCTATTTTACTTTTGTTGCTTTTAGCCCTTTGCTCGAGAACAATCAACGTTTAAGTGTGGGGGAGTTTGATATGTCTATTTTTACCCTCTTTGAGTGTTATTGTTTTCATTGGTGTTTGAGTTTAATTGCTTATAAAATGGACTAATCGAACTCCGTTTCTTCTCTTATTGTCATAGGTACCTTCTGAATGATAAATGTTGAAAATGAATCAAAACAAAGGCATTTAGAGCGAAAACAAAGCCAAAAAAAATAAAGAAAAGAAAAGAAATAACAAACTGCCCAAAAAAGTTTCCATGACCGAGCAATGCAGCTTTCTGTGGATTTTTCACCTTTTTAATGACCTTAATTGAAGATGTGTCCTTCCTGAAGATTTCAGAGGACTTCATGAGGTATCCATAGTGATAAAGTTTGTACGAATTGAAGTTCATTTGGTCATCTAAAATATAATGCAAACATTCACTTACTCACATGATATTCCAGTTTCATAACTTTTTGTAAAATGATCATAACTAGAGATATATAACTCCGAGATATTATTAAACATGTTTAGGAAAGCTTAGAGATTTATCTACAAATCATATGAAGACTCCAAGACCTGAATCATCAACTAAAGGGTTCAAAAAGACTCAAGAGTGAAACATATGTACCCGATCTGAAAAAAATAGAACAGATAAAGAAATTTTTAGGCAGAAGTGGAAAGCTTGCTTTCCTGATCCAAAAAATATCCAAAAGGGCATATTTCTAATTTTTTGAACTTTTCATTTTAGACTCTTAATTCCTTTCCTTCTATAATTTGATTCCATACCTTTTTAGGAAAGGATGAGTGTGATTTTAGTAGCAAAACTCTCTATTTAAACATCTCATTAGCAAAATGCTGGAGCTTACGTCTTAGTTTTAATTCTATATTTGTGTAAGAAGACCCAATTTGGGAGATTATTCAAGGAAATCGAAAGATAAGCTTGAGCAATTGCCTAGATCGTGGATCTTCAATCTTTTCTCCTTAGCTCTCTAAACTTATTCTTTTATATGAATTTAATTCTTCTCTTGAGTGTTTGGTTCAAGTCCTTAGAGTCTCCAACTTTGTCTCATAAAACAAAATTATCACTCTTAGGGCTTCAAAATAGGACTCCACTCTCACAAACAAGTGTGTGTATAGGTGAAAACACTATAACAATAATTCAAGAGAAGGAACTAGGAATAAACAATAGAAGACAAACTCCCTTCTAGTTAGTAGAGTGTTGGCTGAAATTCCCAAGCCTTATGGCTTGGATGCCAATGTGGAGTCTATATATAGAGCTCCCAACCTCCCAAATTAGAATTAGGAAGGTTTAGGATTTTGGAATTTTATATATCTTGGAAATTGCATATCCAAATTAAATAGGATGATCAATGGAATCTTGAAAATTTCATATCTTATTTAACTAGGATATTTAATCAAAACATTCATTCCATAAAAGATTAACCAAGGGTTTCCAAAACCCTTGGGGCCAAACATGATAGGAAATAATCCCTTAAGGTTTTGACCAACATAAATCTATGGGCTAGGGTTCTTTCCCAAGCTTATGCACTAGTAGTGTCCAAGATTGAGGGTGAAGTGGGTTGTAAACTATTGTAGAAGATTTGAATCTGCATCCATTAGGGAATGTCGTTATGAGGATACTTCTTCAAGTAGTACTTGAATATTTCCCATGCTTCATCAAATGATTCACCTGTAAGATGCACAAAACTAGTAATATTACTAAGCAATTTAAAAGTCTTAACAGGTGAAAAATATTTATCCAAGAAAGCTTTAGAAATTGGTCCCATGTAGTAATGGAACCAGAAGGGAGAAAGTTAAGCCATTGTTTGGCTTTCTCCTTTAATGAAAACATGAAGAGGCATAGCTTGATGGCATCATCGATCACACCATTCATCTTAATGGTATCACAAATCTCTAAGAAGCCAGAGATAAATATGTTAGGATCCTCATGAGACAGTCCATAAAATTGAGCATTATTGTGGACCATTTGAATTAATGTCAGTTCCAGCTCAAAGTTGTTAGAGTTGATGGCAAGCTTGACAATAGAGGGATTTGCATTCTCAATCCTAGGACCAGCATAATCCCTAGAAGTTCTATTTTTCGACATTTGAACTTTGCTAGCCTCCTCCCCTTTTACTGAAAGTTTCTGTTGCTTATTCTCCTTGTGATTCCTCCTAAAGGTCCTTTCAATCTCAGGATCAAAGGTCGCTAATTCATCCTCAGAATCACTGGACATATGTGGCTGCTTCAAGAGAAAGAAAGACATCACGTAGGTGAGAAAATAAACAACAGAAAATTTCAAATAAAACGAAGGAATAAAAAGAACAAACTCAAACTAACCAGAAAAAAAAAAAAAAAAAAAACTTGAGTAAATCCAAAGAACAAAAATTTGTAAAATATTTTTTTCTTTTCCAAATAAAAAATGGTTTGGTGTCAAATCAAACAGCAAGTAATTGATATTGAAATAAACAAGTCCCTAGAAACGGTGCCAAAAACTTGATGCACTAAAACTAACCTAGCAAGTGTACTAGTTCAATTGTAATATATCAAGGTCGATCCCACAAGACTGGCACTCAATTAACCAATGCTATTACTTCTAATCCAAACCGACAATTCTTTGTGTTGTAACATATCTAAAATCAACAAATTATGAAGTGCTAATTAATGTGTGAAACTTAACCAGGACTAATGCTTCAAGTAGTGTTCCACTAATGCCATTGTGTGTCTTTCCTCACTAAACCGATTTTATTCCTGTAACACCCCACTCGGTAAGCACCTCGGGCGACCTTGAGAGGGTGAGTGACGTTAATATAGTAGCCGAGGTCTAGCAGTAAAATCTAAGAATTTATGGTACGCATTTTTTAGCGGTTTGGAATACTCGGTAGTCTTATATAGGGTTAAAGTGGTATATTTTATTTTTTATGGAGAAATACTAATTTTTATTAATTTATTATTATTATTTTTATTTATTTATTATTATTAGATTTTATGGTGGGTTTTTTTTTAAAAAAAACCTTGTTGGCCACTTGTCAAGCATGAAGTGTCACTTGGCATCTTGAATGCACTTTGGTATGCCTATATATAGATTGGTTATGAGGGGAGAGAAAGTTGTCGGAATTTTTTCTTTTCTCCCTCCCCCTCCTTTCTGGTTTCCCTAGCAGCAGCAACAGGTAAATGTTTCTTTTTTTTTTTCTTTTTTCTTTTCCTTTCTTGTCCTTGCTTTCTTTTCCTCCTCTTTCTTTTCTACCTTTTTTTTTCCTTCTTTCTTTATGCTGTTTTGATTCTTTTGTGTGTCTTGCTCCATCTTTTTCTTTCTTTTAGTCATTTAGTAATAGTATGATATTGTTAAGATTTGTTTAATTTTTTATTTTTGTGTTGATTTCTCTTATTTAATCTTATATAAATTTATTTGCTTAATTTTTTTGGGTATAGTTCTTTTACCTAAAATGATTTATATATATACCTAAATTTTTTTGTAAATGATTTTAAAGTATTTTCTTTTATATATATATTTAGTACACGTAATTATTTATATTTTCAAATACATATGTAGTATATATTTTTTCATGTCTAGTTTTAGTATTTATATATCTTAAATATATGTTTATATGTACAGTTTTAATATTTAACCTTTGTATATATATATATATATATTTACATGCATGGTCTTAGCATGCATATTTATAGGTACATATTTCAAATATTGATATAAGTGTATATTTTTTTCCTCACGTGAAGCTTGTATATATATGAATATATTTGAGGTGTTGTATATCTATATATGGAGTTGGGTATGGTGTTAGTATAAATATCTACATATTTGCATGCATGGGGATTTATACCTAATTCTAGGATATGAAGTCTTAGTATATATGTATAATTGTTGTAAATGAATTTTAATATATAACTTTATATATATGTGTTTATAGTATGTATAATCGATGCAAATGATTTTAATATATATAGTTGGTAAATATGTGTAAATAATTTTTTAGTGAATAAAGTCACGTTTATCTATATATTTTAGTATATAACTTTATATATGTATTTTTTTTATATATAACTTTTGTAACTAGTTTTGGCATTCATAAATTTGATACGTATTTTATAAATGACCTTAGAAAATGATGTTAACATTTATGGTTTATATGTATAATTTTGGTACACTTGACTTGCGTGACTAATCTTGATATATATACACCTAATTTTTGTATATAGCGTTAGTATATATATTTTTGTTATTGCTAGTAGGTTTATATGATTTTGTATGGATAGGATAAGAAGTGTAGGCTCGTTAGATTAGTATACGTGCAGTTATATCCTAGATTCGTAAGAAGTTATCATATTTTATTTTTCTGGAGACGAATAGAAACGTGTGGATTTGTACTTAAGTGGTTGTTTGTATCATGTTTGTAGGATTATAGCACCAGAGCCACATCCAGGTGAGTCTACAAAACCCTGTTTTCTAATATTTGTAAATACTATGGGCCTTGTAAGGCGTGTTTTCCTGAATCTGTTAGAAAATATTTACTACGTTCAGCATGTACAATTTAGCATGTTTTTCGGAGATGTTCTCCACAATGTGTTACCTGTTTTCTTAGGAGATGCATAGGAGCCGTGCTCCATTTAGGTGTGGGTTTTTTTAAAATGGTTTATAATTGCTGTGAAGCAGGATTTGACTATATACAGGTTTTCTAGGAAAATTTATATATGTTGGTAAAATGTTCTAGTTAGAAAAGCTACACTGTTTTGACATGCATGAGTATACATCTGGCATATTTATGTGAATTTCGCATAAACATGGGGTGAACTGGTGGATGGGGATTTTTATTAAGTATTCATGACTTGATTCTGTCCTGACGACCGTTCAAGCGGCCTTTCTTTTTTGTGAACACATGACAAAACTCCATTCCGACCAGAGTTATAGTTCTGGATTATGTTGAGGTGTTCGGAAGCGTCAAAGGATTGTACTATACGTGGCTAGTCCCCCGTACGAGGGCCTCTTCCGATGGCGTGGACAATTCAGACTCGGGACAGTTCTGGAGTATAGCATTGCATGTTTCTTTGCATTTGGGTGTAGAAGCTGTGCTAATGTGTCTTGATTCGCTCAAAATTCTCAGCTGCGCTCGAAACCTTTTTTTCCAGTTCAAGTATCGGTATTGTTAAAATAAAATGGTTTTTAGAATATTGCATATAATGGTTTCGTGAAATTGCATCATCATTATTTCAAAGAAATCACTGAGACAAACACACATGTGGACTCACTAAGCGTCCGCACTCACATTTTCCATTTCATGTTTTCTCCCCAAATCAACTCAGGATAGACAGGGGCACGATAAGTCGCTGAGGTTTTGGGCATGGAACCTTGGACCATATCTCTCTAGAAGGACATGTTTATGATTTGGTTGTCACGTATTATGTTTTGTTTTTCTTAGACTCGGGCCAGGTGTAAAGTTCGTCTGTTTATATTATCATAAGGTTCTGTTGGTATAAGACTTTTATTTTGTATTGCAACAGTTTTAAGAAGTTTTTCTTAAAATCTTGTGTTTGGAACGAACTAGTGGAAACAAGTTTATTTACGTTTTTCCGCTGCGTATTTTGTGTATATACTTTTAGCGTGCCCCAGGGTTGGGCTCTCGTGTTTTGGGACTTATAGTCTAGTGCCGAGAGGCACGTAGGTACCTTACTCAGTCGTAGTTAACCTAGTGGCAGGGTTAAGGGTATCACAGGTGGTATCAGAGCCTCTAGGTTCATTCCTAGGTTTGAACTGTTGGATTTTAGACAAGCTATAGGAGTTAACTGTTTAACTTTGATGTCAATCATTCGATTTGTTGGTTAGTGCTGACCCTAAGATTCTTTTTAGTTGGTACTAGATGGCACATCATACCCGTAGATGGATATATCAGGAGGGTGTACTTGTGAGCGGGTCCAGTGGGACGACCCTCTCATCATCATACTGCCTTAGGGAGATTGTACCGGAGAGAGAGCTGATCCCCATTATTAACCTATCAGACAGTGAGACTGTAGAAGGACCGGTGGTATAAGGAGTGGAACCTGGGATGTCGATCGAGGAAGACCCCAACGAGGCTGAGTCTGATGTAGGGATGCTACCTGAGTAGGAGGGAGCGGCACCAGCACCGGTGGATGCTGAGGGTATGGACACCCTCACAGCGGGTGTATCCCCGGTACCATTATCACCCATTTGTGGCTATTGTTTATGGAGCGGGCAGCAGGTGGGGGCCGCCCGACAGTAGATCGCTGAGCTTAGAGAGGAGATTTCTAGGGTGGATGCTTGTTCTATACGGCCTGCCAGGCACACCGATAGGCGGCAGCGAGGACCGCTATGCTGGAGGCGGAGCTAGTCCAGGTGCGGGAGGCGCATGTAGCCAGAGAGAGGGAGATTCAAGAGCTGACTGGTAAGCGGGACTGGCTTAGACGGTTTATCGCCCAGTTCCTTGGTACTGTTAGGGATTCAGTGGACAGTGCCTGTGCCGAACTGGAGTCTCGGCCAGGAGGTTCTGGTAGTTGACACCCTTAGGCAGAGTAGGCTTGGGGTAGGATGTACGGATTTTTGTGTATATAGTTATTTGGATATGTATAAGTGGTGATTGATTGAGGCTTGATATAGTAGCCTTAGGATAGTAGATGGGAGGTCCCCGGGTTTTTGGATATGTATAGTAACCCAGTCACATAGTTTTGAAATGTTTCGACCATGATAATTTGGTTGTGACACCACTTGTGCTGGAAATCCTGATTTTGAGATATATATATATATATATATATGTTTATGTTTATATGGACGTGTTAATGTTGGTGCTTGTGATGAGTTTATACATTTACTTGTTATATAGTGGCTGCGAACTTATAAGTGATGAAACTTTTGGTGTTTAGAAATATGTCAGATTCACGACCTTCCAACTATGCAGACGAGGCTGTGTCCGAGAATTCTCAAAGCAGACAGCTTGAACCCACTTGGGAAAACACACCTCGTCCAGAGCGAGCTACGCATACGGCAATGGAAAATTTCATGATTAGAATGACGGAGTTGTTAGAAACTTCAAGAACGATTTTTGAAGTTTCAACCACCGGAGTTCTATGGAGAAGTTGAGCAAGAAATCAAAGTGGAACTATTTCTTGAACAACTAAATGATATTTATGACACCCTTAGGTATGAGGATGCCCTAAGAGTAACATTCGCAGCTTTTAGACTCCGTGGAATGGCAAAGGATTGGTGGCTTAGAGCTTCCGAAGCTCAGGCACTTGAGAACTAACCATGAACCTGGATTGATTTTCAAGAAGAGTTCAAAAGAGAATACATATCTCAATGGGTTCGTGAGTAGTGAGAGGATGAGTTCTAGCAATTGAGATAGGGTAACTTGACAGTTGCCCAGTATACAGAAAATTTTAATAGGTTGGCTAAATACTACTTAAGATTAATAGATATGGATGAGAATAAGAAGCGGCAATTTGTGAAAGGATTAAGGGCGGAACTACAGGGGGCATTAGCACCTTTACCACCAATGGGATTCGTGGAGCAGTTGAAGCCGCCACAAGGACGGAAATAGCGGATCAAGCGGTTACACAGAGAAAAGCAGCTATTGGCTCAGTTGCAACCCCCTATAAACCTCCTATACAAGGACCTTGGAAATCTAGAGATTTTAAGAGACCCCGTGGTGAACAAAGGATTGGGAATGGAGGCCGGCAAAACCATAACCCCTGAAGGAGTCCATAGAGTATGTACATACTGTGGACGAAGTGGACATATGGCAGACACGTGTTATCGGAAGTTGAGGTTATGTTTCCAGTATGGGAAATCAGGACATATAAAGGACCAGTGCCCTGGGATACAACAAGTACCTCCGAAGACGTCCAGAAGATCAGGCCGACCCCCGATTATAGGAGGAGCCACAGAAGGAAGGAGTAATAAGCCACAAGTGAAAGCGAAAGGTTATCCGTTGGATGGACTGCCCGTGAACACCGAAGCGGACGTAGTTGAAGGTATGATACCAATCTTTTCTCAACCAGCAAGAACACTCATTGATCCTCGAGCTACACATTCTTTTATGAGTTTTCATTTCATAAAACCCATTCCTATTCCCTCTGTTGACATGCATTATCAGTTGTTAGTTAGCACTCCTATGGGCATAAGTAGGATGGCTGAGGTAAAGTACTCAGGTTGTGACATCTGGGTCGAAAGTATGGTTTTAGCTGGTGACTTAATTGCCTTACCCTTTGAGGGTTATGATGTGATACTTGGGATGAACTGGTTGGCTAGGCATTACGCTTAAGTAGACTATCGATGGAAGTTGGTTAAGTTTAGTAGACCGGGTATCCCAATCCTAGTGTTCCAAGGGAAATGGACGAAATTAGAGAATCTCTTTTTGTCAGGCATGAAAGCTAGGAGGTTGCTATGGAAAGGATGTCAAGGGTACTTAGCATATCTACTCAACGAGCCTAAGGAAGAGGTGAGATTAGAAAACAGTACCTATGGTAAGGGAGTTTGAGGATGTATTTCCTGAAGAGTTAACGACGCTACTCCCAGAACGAGAAGTGGAGTTCAGCATAGAATTGGTACAATCAATATCTCGAACTACATACCGGATGGCGCAAGAAGAGTTGAAGGAATTGAAAAAGCAATTACAAGAACTGTTACAGCAAGGATACATCCGTTCAAGTACATCTTCTTGGGGTGCGCCAGTTTTGTTTGTAAAGAAGAAGGATGGAACCCTCCGGATGTGTATTGATTACAGAGGATTGAATAGTGTGACCATCCAGAACAAATACCCACTACCCCTCATTGATGAGTTATTTGATAAACTCCGAGGAGCAGGATGCTTTTCTATATTGGACCTAAGACAGGGATATTACCAAGTCAGGATAAGAGAGAAGGATATCTCGATAACGGCTTTCAACACACGATATGGGCATTATGAGTTTGTGGTTATGCCGTTTGGATTAAGTAATGCACCGGCGACTTTCATGTACTTGATGCATAGAGTCTTTAGTCCTTACTTGGATAAGTTTGTGGTGATTTTTATAGACAACATCCTTGTTTATTCACCCAACCCTGAAGCTCATGAACAATATCTTCAAAAAGTGTTGCAAACCCTGCGAGAGCATAAGCTATATGCCAAGTTCAGTAAATGCGAATTTTAGATGAGTCAAGTAACTTTCTCAGGACATGTTATCACCTAGGAAGGGATTTCGTTGGATCCGGCAAAAGTAGAAGCAATAACTCATTCGGCGCAGCCCAAAACACCAACCGAAGTACGTAGTTTCTTGGGCATGGCAGGATACTACCGAAGATTCATAAAGGACTTTTCTAGGATTGCTGGACCTTTAACACAATTAACCAGAAAAGAAACCAGGTTTGAATGGACGGAGAAGTGTGATAGGAGTTTTCAAGAATTGAAGAATCGACTGACTTCGGCACTAGTGTTAACCTTGCCCGATCCGAACAAGGAATTTTCATTGTACACTGATGCTTCAGGAGAAGGTCTAGGAGCTGTGTTGATGCAAGACAGGAAGGTTGTCGCTTATATTTCGAGGAAGTTGAAGGATCATGAACGAAATTATCCCACACATGATTTAGAGTTAGCGGCCATCGTGTTTGCGCTCAAGAAGTGATGACACTACCTGTATAGAGCCAAGTATGAGATCTTCAGTGATCATAAAAGCTTAAAATACTTGTTTTCTCAGAAGGACTTGAACATGAGACAACGTTAATGGATGGAATTGCTGGAGGAGTATCGATGCCTGATTAACTATCATCCCAGAAAGGCGAATGTGGTGGCGAATGTATTGAGTAGAAAAGTAAATATATCAAGTCTTAGCTTAACCTCTACCCTACAACAAGATATTAGAAGCGCCCAATAGAATAATAAGGAGTTCCAGGAGTTTAAAGGCTGTGTAAAAGCTAAGAAACTGGGAGATTTTCGAACATTAGAAGATGTGAGAGCTTGTACTTTCGGAATCGATTTTGTGTACCCAATGATACTGAACTTAAGCATAAGATTCTAGAGGAAGCCCATAGAAGTAAGTATTCAATGCATCCTGGAGTAGAATAAGAAGAACAAAGATTTAAAGAAAAAGTTTTGGCGGAATAGAATGAAAAGAGAAATTAAGAAGCATGTAACAGCCTATCTAACATGTCAAAGAGTTAAGGCGGAACATCAAAAGTCAGCAAGACTACTCCAACCGCTACTTGTTCCCGAACAGAAATAGGATCATGTAATAATGGATTTTGTCACAGGCTTGCCCCGGACCAGGGGATATAAGGATGCTATTTGGGTAATCGCTGGTCGTTTAACGAAAGTGGCTCATTTTATCGTCGTTAGTATGACCTACCCTTTGGACAAGTTGGCGAAGATTTATGTAGACGAGATTGTTCGACTTCATGGAGTACCCCATCGATATTGTGTCAGATAGAGACCTAAGGTTTACCTCAAGGTTTTGGCCCAAATTCCAGGCAGCTATGGGGACCAAACTTAGTTTCAGTACTTCAGCACACCCCCAAACCGATGGACAAACCGAGAGAACAATTCAAACCCTAGAGGATATGTTGAGAGCTTGCACCTTAGATTTTGGGAACAGATAGATTGATAATCTTGCTTTTGCTGAGTTTGCTTATAATAATAGCTACCACTTTTCAATAGAAATGGGACCGTTTGAAGCATTGTATGGTAAGAAATGCATAACACCCTTGTATTGGGATGAAGTTGGAGTTCGATCTCATTGGAAACAAAAGAACCTGATGCCAGAGTTGGATGAAATGCAGAAACAAGTTAGGATAATACAAGATCGGCTTCAGGCAGCTAAAAGTAGACAAAAGAGCTATGTCGATAATCGAAGAAGGGACCTGGAGTTTAGTGTGGGAGATCGAGTTTTCTTGAAACTCACGCCACATCGCGGAAAGCCTAGATGTCTAAGGGAGGAAAGTTAAGCCCCCAATATGTCGAACCGTTTGAGATTATTAACAGGGTTGGTAAAGTGGCATATCGGTTAGCCTTACCGAGTGAACTGACGGGTATACATGACGTGTTTCATGTATCATAATTGAAGAAACATCATCCTGCATCGGATCATATGCTCAAAGGTGACCAACTGGAGTTACGTGCCGATCTGTCCTAAGAAGAAAAACCAGCAGAGATTATAGAGTGAATCGTAAAAGAGTTACATGGGAGACAAATTCCAATGTGTAAAGTTGTATGGGGGCATCATGGAATTGAAGAGGCAACCTGGGAGACTGATGAATATCTGAAGAAGAAGTATTCAGAACTTTTAGGTGTATGATTATTAAATTCGAGGACGAAATTTTTCTTAGGAGGGAAGAATGTAACGCCTCACTCGGTAAGCACCTCAGGCGATCATGAGAGGGTGAGTGACATTAACGTAGTAGCCGAGGTCTAGCGTAGTAAAACTTAAGTTTTTATGGTACGTACTTTTTAGCGGTTTGGAATACTTGGTAGTCTTATATAGGTTTAAAGTGGTATATTTTCTTTTTTATGGAGAAATACTAATTTTTATTAGTTTTATTATTATATTTATTTATTTATTATTATTATTAGATTTTATAGTGGGTTTTAAAAAAAATTTGTTGGCCACTTGTCAAGTATGAAGTGCCACTTGGCATCTTGCATGCACTTTGGTATGCCTATATATATATATATATATATATATATATATGGGTTATGAGGGGAGAGAAAGTTGCCGAAATTTTTTTCTTTTCTCCCCCCCTCCTCTCGGTTTCCCCAGCAGCAGCAACAGGTAAATGTTTCTTTTTTTTTTTCTTTTTTCTTTTCCTTTCTTGTCCTTGCTTTCTTTTCCTCCTCTTTCTTTTCTGCCATTTTTTTCCTTCTTTCTTTTTGCTGTTTTGATTCTTTTGTGTGTCTTGCTCCATCTTTTTCTTTTTTTTTAGTCATTTAGTAATAGTATAATTTTGTTAAGATTTTTTTAATTTTTAATTTTTGTATTGATTTCTCTTATTTAATCTTATATAAATTTATTTGCTTAATTTTTCTTGGTATAATTCTTTTACCTAAACTGATTTATATATATATACCTAAATTTTTGGTAAATGATTTTAAAGTATTTTCTTTTATATATATATATATATTTTTTTTTTTTAGTACACGTAATTATTTATATTTTCAAACACATATGTAGTATATATTTTTGCATGTCTAGTTTTAGTATTTATATATCTTAAATATATGTTTATATGTACAATTTTAATATATAACCGTTGTATATATATATGTTTACATGCATGCTCTTAGCATGCATATTTATAGGTACATATTTCAAATATTGATATATGTGTATATTTTTTTTCTCACTTGAAGCTTGTATATATATATATATATAAATATATTTGAGGTGTTGCATATCTATATATGGAGTTGGGTATGGTGTTAGTATAAATATCTATATATTTGCATGCATGGGGATTTATACCTAATTATAGGATATGAAGTCTTATATATATATATATATATATAGGGACGGAACTATAGGAGGCTCGGGTGGGCTCGAGTCCCCCCAATAATTTTATTTTTTAAAAAAAATTTTAAGGTTTTTACATTTAAGCCTTTGAAATTTTCTTTTTTCAATTTAGCCTCACAAAACTTAGGGACTGATTTATAAAAAAAAAAAAAAAAACAAAAAAAAAAAAAACAAAAACCTGAAAACCCTCGGTAGCAGCAGAAACCAAAAGGACTGATTTATAAAAAAAAAAAAACCTGAAAACCCTCGGTAGCAGCAGAAACCAAAAAAAAAAAAAAATCAGCTTTCTCTCTTCTCTCGCTCTTCGATTCCCTCCTCCTCCTCCGCGTAAACAATCAATCCTCTTCCTCGGTCCGAGCTCGACGACGAGTGGTGTCGACGGCGACGGAAACCTTGCGACGGTGGAGCCGTGGATAGCAAGCTGCAGCAGCGCGACAGCACCAGCAATCAGGTAGACGGAGGATGGCGGCGGGCCAGCAGCTTCGCTTCCCTGTTCTTCAAACTTTGAAGAATAAAAAAAGTAAGTTTTCTAGATTTTTGGTAAATAGATTTTTGAGTGCTTAAATTTTTTATTTTTTATTTTTTATTTTGGTAAATAGATTTTTGAGTGCTTAAATTTTGATTTTGATAGTAAAAAAATTTCTTGGGTTTCTTTTTGGCAAAAATATGATTATTCTGTAAATTTAGAATTGTAATGCTTATCCGTGAGTGATGGGTAATCATTCCTCGTGAGTGATGGGTGATCACTCCTCATTAGTAATGAGCGATTACCTATTCTTTTGCTATATTATATGTAAATTTTGAATTGTTTGAACGTCTTTTGTACATGGAATGCATCATTTTATAGACGAAATTCTGGTAAAAAATTTTTTTTCTCCAGCCCCCCCAACTATGTTGTTCTGGTTCTGTCCCTGTATATATATATATGTATAATTGTTGTAAATGAATTTTAATATATAACTTTATATATGTGTGTTTATAGTATGTATAATCGTTGCAAATGATTTTAATATATATAGTTGGTAAATATGTGTATATATATTTTTTAGTATATATGGGATTTTCTTTTTATATAAATAATTTTAGTGAATAAAGTCTTGTTTATCTATATATTTTAGTATATAACTTTATGTATTTTTTTTATATATAACTTTTGTAACTAGTTTTGGCATTCATAAATTTGATATGTATTTTTATAAATGACCTTAGAAAATGATGTTAACATTTATGGTTAGTATGTATAATTTTGGTACACTTAACTTGCGTGACTAATCTTGATATATATACACCTAATTTTTTGTATATAGCATTAGTATATATATATATATATTTGGTATCACTAGTAGGTTTATATGATTTTGTATGGATGGGATAAGAAGTGTATGCTCGTTAGATTAGTATACGTGCAGTTATATCCTAGATTCGTAAAAAGTTGTCATCTTTTATTTTTCTGGAGACGAATAGAAACGTGTAGATTTGTACTTAAGTGTTTGTTGGTATCATGTTTGTAGGATTATAGCACCAGAGTCGCATCCAGGTGAGTTCACAAAACCCTGTTTTCTAATATTTATAAATACTACAGGCCTTGTAAGGCGTGTTTTCGTGAATCTGTTAGAAAATATTTACTACGTCAACATGTACAATTTAGCATGTTTTTCGGAGATGTTCTCCACAATGTGTTACCTATTTTCTTAAGAGATGCATAGGAGCCTTGCTCCATATAAGTGTGGTTTTTTTTAAAATGGTTTATAATTGCTGTGAAGTAGGATTTGACTGTATACAGGTTTTCTAGGAAAATTTATATATGTTGGTAAAATGTTCTAGTTAGAAAAGCTACACTGTTTTGACATGCATGAGTATACATCTGTCATATTTATGTGAGTTTCGCATAAACATGGGGTGAACTGGTGGATGGGGATTTTTATTAAGTATTCATGACTTGATTCTGTCCTGACGACCGTTCAAGCGGCCTTTCTTTTTTGTGAACACATGACAAAACTCCATTCCGACCAGAGTTATAGTTCTGGATTATGTTGAGGTGTTCGGAAGCGTCAAAGGATTGTACTATACGTGGCTAGTCCCCCGTACGAGGGCCTCTTCCGATGGCGTGGACAATTCAGACTCGGGGACAGTTCTGGAGTATAGCATTGCATGTTTCTTTGCATTTGGGTGTAGAAGCTGTGCTAATGTGTCTTGATTCGCTCAAAATTCTCAGCTGCGCTCGAAACCTTTTTTTCCAGTTCAAGTATCGGTATTGTTAAAATAAAATGGTTTTTAGAATATTGCATGTAATTGTTTCGTGAAATTGCATCATCATTATTTCAAAGAAATCACTGAGACGCACACACACTTGGGCTCACTAACCGTCCGCACTCACGTTTTCCATTTCATGTTTTCTCCCCAAATCAACTCAGGATAGACAGAGGCACGATAAGTCGCTGAGGTTTTGGGCATAGAACCTTGGAGCACATCTCTCTAGAAAGACATGTTTATACTTTGGCTGTCACGTATTATGTTTCGTTTTTCTTAGACTCGGGTCAGGTGTAAAGTTCGTCTGTTTATATTATCATGAGGTTCTGTTGGTATAAGACTTATATTTTGTATTGCAACCGTTTTAAGAAGTTTTTCTTAAAATCTTGTGTTTGGAATGAACTAGTGGTAACAAGTTTATGTAAGTTATTCCGCTGCATATTTTGTGTATATACTTTTAGCGTACCTCGGGTTGGGCTCTCGTGTTTGGGGACTTACAGTGTAGTGCTGAGAGGCACGTAAATACCTTACTCAACCGCAATTAACCTAGTGGTAGGGTTAGGGGTATCACAATTCCAACAATTAACGGCGAAATTCTCTTAATTAGAACTAAGTCCGATCTCTCGGCACAAAGACTCTATCTTTAATTAATAGCCTACTATATCTCTATGTAGATTAGTTAACTAAAAACGCATTACGTTCTATAGAATTCCGAGTTTTCACTATTTTCCCAAATTGATTACTCATATAACCGCACCTAGAAATTGCTAGAATCTCTTGCCAATTTTACCAGATGTTCTTATTATTTAGTTCCTACTCAATTTATTTCTGCTAGGTCTTAAAACTAAGTATTAGATCATGCAAGAGTTGATTAATCAATTATAAACATTAAGATCGAGCAACAAGAATTAATCGTAAGGAATTTCGATAAAGTGAGGAAATTTACAAAATCACATCCATAAGAACACATTGTCTTTTGCATTAGCCTTAGTTAAAAGGGTTTTAGCCACTAGAAGCCATAAAGGAAATAAACTTCTCGAAGAACATCTTCGAATTACAAAGTAAGACAAAAGAAGTAAAGAAAACAAGCCTTAAACTTGACTCCGTATTCTTTGTCTTCTTCTCCTTCGGAGCTATCCTTGAGCGTTAGAAAATCCGACAATTGCTTAATGAATAGATGCCCTAATGGCTAAAAACTAGTAAATATAAATAGCCTAGAGTTCAAAACAAAATAGGAAAGTAGCATTTAATTAGCCTAAAAAGCTATAAATCATGGAGATTTCACTCAGAAGATCTTTGAGAATCTTGGAGATGTGGCCATTCCAAAATGAAGTTCGGCGTCGTTCTTTCTCTGTCTTGATTTCTTTTGTTAAGTGCTCAAAGTTCGGTGCTGGTATTTGTAAATGTCCAGCACCAATCTTTCTCTGGAAAACTTTTCTTCATAAAATGCCCAAAGTCCAGCATCGGTCTTCTGTATGTCCAGTACCGATCTTGCTCTTTAGTTTGGATGTATTATTTCGCCCTTCTCGTTGCGTAAAATGACCGTTATGCACTTACAGTCAACACATCACAAAAAATAAGTTTCAACTTCCATATTAGGCCAAAAGATGTGCATATCTAATATAAAACTATGCATAAAACTGTGGAAAAATATAGATAAATCTATGATTTTATCATTGAGTATCCAACACACTTAGAGTTAATTGTTTGATTTAGACTTAAAAAAAGTGTTTTTGAGTTTTGATGTCCGAAGTTCACAAGAAAATGAAGCTTTTTATTGAAGTTTCGGATGCAGAGGGTTAAACTTTAGGCGTCTTGATTTGTGTTTTCTAAGCCAAAGATGAAGGTCCGAACAACAAGTTTGAACGGTACCTTGAAGGTCCGGACTTCCAAACCTGTCAAGACCAAGTGAAAATTAGTTGTTTTATAGTTATTTTCTGAACATTTGAAGTTTCTTTATAAATATTATACCTCTATTTTGAAAGTATATCATTAAATATTAGCATTTCCTAAGCTTTCTAGAGTTAAATATTTATCATAGTTTGAGCTTTATTAGTGTTTTATTAGGTAAAAGAGTGATAAGAGATGTTGATGCTTCATGTGGTTGTAAATCCATCACATTTAGTGTGATTTCTTCATCACATTTACGTTGGATACCTTTAATGCGGGCACCTCTATTTCCTGATCAATCTAAAAAAGGAATTAATTGAGAAATACAACACCATTTTACAACAAGAGGAGGCCTTATAGTGTCAGAAATCTAGGGTCAAGTGGCTAAAATTAGGTGAGAGAAATACGAGGTTCTTCCATCATACTGCAATTATCCAAAGAAGAAGGAGCACCATTTTGAGACTTTAATATTTACAAGGCCACTTGACGGAGGATCCGGAGCAGGTGTAACCACCCCCTTCCCGATCAATCTAGAAAAGGAATTAATTGAGGAATACAACACTATTTTATAACAAAAGGAGGCCTTATGTTGCCAGAAATCTAGGGTCAAGTCGCTGAAAATGGGTGAGAGAAATACGTGGTTCTTCCATCATACTGCAGTTATCTAAAGAAGAAGAAGCACCATTTTGAGACTTCAAGATTTACAAAAAGACTAAATACTAAAACTGATGTTAGGTCATCATATCTTTTACTTAACTTGGATAAGCATAATGTCTTGCTAGAGGCCACTTATATTTTGTGGATACATGTCTGGGACTTTATTTTTTCACTGCCAACGTTAAGTGACCTACAAGGTCACATGTATAGACGATCTTGTGGGCACGATGTCCACGTTCAATGAATCTAGATTGTGTCTAGATTCGTTGAACATATACAAAATGGGGATCAGATTCCTCATTGTATTTATTTGGTAAGTTAATAAGTAACTAATTCATTTATCGAATAAATGAAATTAATTACTTAATATTATTCATCCAACCGTTGGATGATTATAGGAATAGAAGGACGAGATTAAAATTGTCATTAGATGACAATTAGGTTCTGATATTGATAGCTATAAAAGGTTATATTAACCTTTTCTGCAGCCATCTTTCTCTATTTAAAAAACCTTTAACCCTAGAACGACGAGAAGTGTGTCTTGTCTCTCTCTCTCTCTCCAAAATTCCAAAGTATTACCAAATAGTTAGGGTTCGTTCTGAAGAGTTTTCAGAACGCCGAGGGACTAGCATCCAGTTCGCTTGCAGAGGAGGTCATCGCATGGATACAGGTAGAGAACGAAGCGCTAAACAACAGCGTCTCCACAGCTAGGGGCATTGAAAACATTGAGGTAGTTTTCTTTCCAATCAATTTTGTGGTATGTGTAGATCTTGTTAGCGGTTTTCGTAGTTATTTTTATTGTGCTTTTGTCTACAAATTCCAAATAGTGGTATCAGACCTCACACATACTAGTTTTACTAGTTTTATCTATTACCGCTTTGATTACATTTGTTGTTTTCAATCAACCTTATAGTAAGGTTTCTGATTAAGTGTAATAGTCAGACTTAATTAAATTATGAGATTTGCATATATCATATTACGTTATACATATTAATCTGATTAAATAAACAGATTATTGCTATTGTTAAATTGTTCGGCGTAAACAATATAATCTGTGTAGTTTAATTGTTAAACTTATATGCAGAATCACATAATTAATGTTCAACTGTTAAACATAATTTTTGGCGGCATAATTATTAGGGTTTATGACAGCAACAACTTAGTCAATGAGTTACAAGGAAAAACCATTTTTTTTTCCAAGGACGCTGCCCCCTGAGACCCCCACAAGGGAGCTGCCCTTTGACCTCGCCTGCTGACTGGCCAGCGGGACCGTTGTTTTCTTCCAGGGGCTTCGCTCGCCGGAAACCCCCTCGTTGTTTTTGGCATTTTATTTCTATCTTTAGATGCATTGTGCATAGCATGGCCCTTTGTCTCATTTGTTCATGGGTTATAATGTTTTTAAAATACGATCTACGTGTTATTGTTTTCATTGATGTAATATTATCAAGCTTTACTAGAATATTTTTATTTTATTTCCTATTCTTATGTATGTTTTTCTACTATCCTCTGTAACAAGATGAGAAGATCAAGACTTTGGAGGCAAGTTCATGGAGATGAAGACTTACCTAGATTAACCTTTGACTTCCATGAGGCTCATGGGAGTTAATATAGGATTGTGGCCATGCCATGTCACATTTTATTCTATGTATATGTTATGCATGTGATGTTTAGTTTGTTTCATTTTATTTTATTGGATAATTATTTTATAAAATAAAATATATAAAAGGAAGAAGGTCTTTGAAACCATGTAAAGATTAAGTCATAAAATGCCTCACATAATCATAAGCACTTCTCCATGCCTGGATCATCATTTTGTCACAGGGCCAAAGTAAGAGATAAATGGTTACCTAAGTAGGGGATGATGGAAAATGGTGATTTCCATATGCTTGGAATCGTTTAACTTAACTAGGCTATCAAAGCAGTTTTGAGCCAAGGGCATCATATGGGATTTTGCCGGGACATATAGATGTAAATCTCATTAGTCCATTTTTCTTTAACTATGGGTGTTAAGCCAAAGCTTACTTATGATTATTATAAAATGGAATTTTTCTACCCACGATTTATATCAAGTGTTGAATATTTTAAGGAAAGTTAATATGCTTCATTTATTTATTTTTACTTTGCAAATTCTATATAGATAATGGCCTCAAACAATTCAAACACCTTATTGTGATCCGTGCTTGAAAAGAATAAGCTTAGTGGGACTAACTTTCTTGATTGAGCACGAAACTTAAGGATTGTCCTTAAACAAGAAAAAAAGACTATATGTTCTTGAAAACCCTATTCCTAATCAACCAGCTAACAACGCTCCTAGAATGGAAAAGGATGATTATAGTAAGCAAAAAGATTACTCTAATGATATGATGTGTCTCATGTTGGCTACAATGGAATCTGAGTTGCAAAAGCAATTCAAGAAAGTTGAGGCTTATGAGATGATGAAACAGCTCAAGGAAATATTCCTAGAGCAAGCATGTCAAGAAAGGTATCTTACTAATAAGGTGTTTAATAGCTACAAAATGACCCCAGGCACTTCAGTTAGTGCTCATGTCCTTAAGATGAAGGGTTATTTTAATCAGCTTGAAAAACTTGGAGCACCTATTAGTCATGACTTGGCTACTGATATGATCTTGGCCTCTTTGACATCTGAATATTGATCAGTTTGTAATGAACATCAGTATGCATAATATGGAAAAGTCCATAAATGAATTGCACGAAATGCTCAACCAGACTGAGCAAAACGTCAGGAAGTCTACTCCTAATGTTCTGATGGTTCAGAAGGCGCAGTTCAAGAAGAACAAGAGAAAGGGAAAGGGAAAATATATGGCCAAGAAGGGCAAAGGCAAGCAGAAGCCCAAGCCCGAGGCTAAACTACCAAAGGAAGAGACTTGCTTCCACTGCAATGAACCTGGTCATTAGAAGAGAAACTGCAAGCTCTACTTGGAAGAAAAAAAGAAGCAAAAGGCCAATGAGACTGCCGCTTCAGGTATTTTCGTTATAAAAATTAATATGTCTACTCCTACTTCATGGGTATTAGATACTGGGATGTGAAGCTCACATTTGTGTAAATGTACAGGGACTCAAAAGAAGTAAATCATTGACAAAAGGAGAGGTGGACTTGCAAGTAGCAAATGGAGCAAAAGTTGCTGTTGTAGCTATAGGGACATTTGATTTACTTTTGCCCAGTGGGCTTATCATTGAACTTAAAGATTGTTATTATGTTCCTGCTATGAGTAGGAACTTCATTTCACTTTCTTGTTTGGATATTGATGGTTTTGAGTTTAATACTAAGAATGGTAAAAGTTCCATTTATAAATATGGTATTTTCTATAGGGATGCCTCTTTATTTGATGGACTTTACATTCTTAACCTACATGATTCAACTAGTAAGCCCATCTATAACATACATACAAAGAAATTTAAATCTAATGATTTAAATCAAACTTACTTCTGGCATTATCGTTTGGGCCACATAAATGAGAAACGCATATCCAAACTTCATCAAGATGAACTTTTATCTTCATTTGACCTTCAGTCTTATGTAAAATGCGATTCTTGTCTATTGGGCAAAATGACTAAAAGTCCATTTACAGGACAAAGTGAAAGGACTACCGATTTATTAGAACTTATACATACCGATGTATGTGGACCAATGAACGCACAAGCCCGAGGAGGTTTTCAGTACTTCATTAAGTTCACAGATGATTTTAGTAGATACGGCTATGTCTATCTAACGAAATATAAATCCGACTCCTTTTAAAAGTTTAAGAAGTTTCAAAATGAAGTACAAAATCAACTTGAGAAAAGTATCAAATTACTTCGATTAGATCAAGATAGTGAATACTTAGGCCAAGAGTTTGACGAACATCTTAAAAATTGTGGGATAGTATCACAATTAACTCCACTAGGAACACCACAATGGAATGGTGTGTCTGAACGCAGAAATCGAACTCTATTGGATATGGTTCGATCTACGATAAGTCAAATAGATCTTCCAATTTCTTTTTTGTTATGCTCTAGAAACTGCTGCATTCATATTATATAGAGTTCTATCTGAAGCTATTTAGAAGACACCATATGACATATGGACTAGGAAACAACCTACTTTAGCATTTCTCAAAATTTGGGGATGTGAAGCGATCATTATCTGAAAAACTAGTACCCAAATCTAATAAGTGTCTGTTTGTAGGATATCCTAAGGAAACTAAAGGACACTATTTCTATCTTCCTCTGAAAACAAAGTGTTTGTTGCTCGAAACGGAATTTTCCTTGAAAAGGAATTCGTTTCCAAAAGAGTTAGTGGGAGTAGAATCAATCTTAAAGAAGCTCAAGTACAGCAAACTATTTCTAAACCGAGTATGGACACTCAGTTGGACTCACGTGTTCATACTGAGCCCGAGCCTTTGACACAAGGCCCAAGAAGGTCTGGTAGGATTCATCAGATACCACAGAGATATGGATTTCTTGTGACTGAGGATCATAATGTTGATCTTATTGATCAAAGTGAACCTAATTTCTACCAAGATGCTATTCATAGTCCTGAATCTAGCAAATTGCTAGAGGCTATGAAGTCAAAAATGTAATCCATGAATGACAATCAAGTTTGGACTTTGATTGATCCACCTGAAGGTTGCAAAACCATAGGGTGCAAATGAGTTTTCAAAAAGAAAACTAACATGGATGGCAATGTGCACACTTACAAAGTACGACTGGGAGCCAAAGGTTATAGACAAACTCATGGTATTGACTATGATGAAACCTTTTCTCCAGTTGTACTTCATAAGTCAGTTAGAATTCTACTTGCCATTGCAATACACTATGATTATGAAATATGGCAAATGGATGTTAAAACTGCATTTCTTAATGGAAATCTACTAGAGGATGTGTATATGACACAACCTGATTTTATTCATCCTTCGAATTCTGGTAAAGTATGTAAACTTCAAAGATCCATTTATGGCTTGAAGCAAGCATCTCGAAGTTGGAATCTTCGTTTTGATGAAGCAATTAAAGAATTAAATTTTATCAAGAATGAAGATGAACCTTATGTGTACAAAAAGGTTACAGAAAATGCAGTAGTCTGCTTAGTGCTCTATATTGATGACATCTTGGGAATGACATCCCCACTTTGCAAAGTGTAAAAACTTGGTTGGGAAAACATTTTTCAATGAAAGATTTAGGTGAAGCAGCCCAAGTAATAAGGGGCTCCATGTTAATAACTCAATCTTATTCTGGGCATTAGGATCTATCGAGATAGATCTAAATACGTAATTGGCCTAAGTTAGAGTGGATATATTGACAAGGTACTGAAAAGGTTCAGATGCAAGATTCTAAGAGAGGATTCCTGCCGATGTCACATGGCACTAAACTCAGTAAGTCTCAAAGTCCTATCACAAGAGAGGATATAGAACGCATGACTAAGATTCCTTACGCTTCCGCAATTAGATCTATTATGTATGTCATGTTATACACTAGCCCAGATGTCTCGTATGCATTAAGCATGACTAGAAGATTCTAGTTAGAACCTAGTGAACCACATTGGACTACAGTAAAAAACATTCTTAAGTACTTAAGAAGGACTAAAGAGATGTTTTTGATCTACGGAGGTTAGGAAGGAGAGCTTATTGTAAATGGTTACACAGATGCTAGCTTTCAGACTGATGCAGATGATTTTAGATCCCGATATGGATTTGTGTTTTGTTTAAATGGAGGTGCTGTGAGCTGGAAGAGTTCAAGACAAGATGCCGTGGGCGATTCTACTACGGAGGCTAAGTATGTGACTGCTTCTGATGTAGCCAAGGAAGCAGTTTGGATTAGAAAGTTCATCAATGAACTAGGTGAGATTCCTCGTATTGTGAACCTAGTGGACCTATATTGTGAAAATACAGGAGCCATTGCACAAGCTAAGGAACCTAGATCTCATAAACAATCCATACATATTCTCAGGCGTTTCCATCTCATCCGATAAATCATTGAGCGTGGAGATGTAAAAATTTGCATAGTAGATACTTATGACAATGTTACAGATCCATTGACAAAGCCCCTACCACAACTTAAGCATGAGAGTCATACTAGGTCAATGGGTTTTAGAGTCATGTCAAATTGGTAGTAGGGCAAGTGGGAGATTGTTAGTTATATGCCCTAGACCAATTAACTTACATTTATATTGGTTATTTATGAGGCATGTATTTTGAATTGTATTTTATGCTCTTGGTCATCAAGTATATGACTTGATAGTAAAACCCCTTCTTGCTAATAAAATACTATTCTTGCTTGTCCCTAGTTTTATCACATCTTGTATTATTAAACTAGTATGAAGTTGATTGATGATCAAGTTTTACTGATCATGAATATGAGATACAAAATCAATTCATAGAGACATATTGAGAATATTGAATTGGACATGACCCAAAGTGAGAAGAAATATTGCATAGGTTTAAGTCATAAGTATTTCTTCTCAGTTTTATGATTGGTGTCCTTTGACCTAATGTTTCTAATTCTTCTTGCATAGGGAGAAAATATATTTTGACATAGTCAAATCACTTTTAATCAGGTGATTATTATGGCTATTGGTTTGTTATTTTCTTTCATGGCTTGAATATTAGAGATAGTGAAAGGCATTTGTCCCTCTCTTATTAGAAAAAGATACCCATTGGTCCCTTGATAAGGAAGACTAGAAAAAACGCACTACTATACTTAAATAAGTATTAATAAGGTGTTATTAATATTATTTATCGGATCAGTCTGCCTAGTGATCAAGTAAATGGTTAATTAAATTTTATAAGGATGACTCAGTCCATGCCCTATACTTAATTAAGATATTGTGTGACAAAAGGAATAAATATTAAAACTGATGTTAGGTTATCATATCTTTTACTTAACTTGGGTAAGCATAATGGCTTGCTAGAGGCCACTTATGTTTTGTGGATAAATGTCTGGGACATTTTTTTTTTTCACAGTCAACATTATTACAGGGTCACACGCATAGACGATCTTGTAAGCATGATGTCCACGTTTTAAGAATCTAGATCGTGTCCAGATTCATTGAACGTATACAAAAAGGGGATCAGATTCCTTATTGTATTTATTTGATAAGTTAATAGTAACTGATTCGTTTATCGAATAAATGAAATTAATTACTTAATATTATTCATTGAACCGTTGGATGATTATAGGAATAGATGGACAAGATTAAATTTATCATTAGATAACAATTTTGATGTTGACAGCTAGAAAATGTTAGGTTAACCTTTTTCACAGCCGTCTTTCTCTATTTAAAAAACCTTTAACCCAAAACAGCGAGAAATGTGTCTTGCGTCTCTCTCTCTCTCTCTCTCTCTCTCTCTCTCTCTCTCTCTCTCTCTCTCTCTCTCTCTCTCTCTCCAAAATTCCAAAGTATTACCAAATAGTTCGAGTTCATTCTGAATAGTTTTCAGAATGCCGAGGGGCTAGCATCCCGTTTGCTTGGAGAGTTGGTCATCGCGTGTATGCTGGTAGAGAGCGAAGCGTAACAACGCCTCCACTCCTAGCGGTATCGAAAACAATGAGGTAGATTTCTTTCCAATCGGTTTTTCTGGTACGTGTAGATTTTTGTTGGTGGTTTTCGTAGTTATTTTTATTGTGCTTTTGTCTATGAATTCCCAACACATACTGCAATTATCCGAAGAAGAAAGAGCACCATTTTGAGACTTCAAGATTTACAAGGCCACTAGATGGAGTATCCAGAGGTCCTCAAAACAACTGCAAGGGATTTCTATGTTTTATTTTACTCGGCAGAACTAGGTACTCCTCTTGATGACCTTGAATTTTCTTTCCCTACTCTAAGATGCAGTGATCTCCAAGGCCTAAATTGGTCGGTATCTGAGCCAGAAATCCGTTTGCCTATGTTTCAAATGGTGAGAATGTAGAGTCTGGGACCGGATGGCCTCCCATCATGTTTTTACTAGAAGAATTGGGAAGTTGTATGAGAAGTAGTAGTGAAATTTGTGTTTGATGCTTTTAAATATGGGAAATTTTTGGAAAATATGATGAATCCTTAGTGGCTTTGATACCGAAACAAGAGGGACCGAAGTTAATGACACATTTCTACCCTATTGTGCTCTCTAATGTCCCAACTAAGATAATTACAAAGATCATCGCAAATCAGCTAAGCTCTCATCACAAAACTTATTGAGGGCAATCAAGCTAGTTTCATACCCAATCAGCATGCTTCTGATTATAGGATTCATATTATGATGAAAAAGAATAGAAAAAAGATTACATGGCGGTAAAAATAGACTTGGAGAAAGCTTATGACTGTATTATATGATATTTTCTAGATAAGGTATTGGAGACTGTGGGATTTGATGACAATTTGAGGAAGCTATCATATTTTGTGTTTCCTCAACAAAAATTGGAGTCTTGTGGAATGGTAAAAAATTAAATCAATTTAATCCTCAAAGAGGCCTCAAACAGGGAGACCCTTTGTCTCCCTACTTATTTGTACTCTGTATGGAGTAGTCTAGGTCAACTTATTAAGGTAGGAATGGCTAAGGGGAAATGGAAGACGATGAAAGCTTCAAGGTCGGGCCCGAGAATATCATATGTCTTTTTCACAGATGATTTAATCCTATTTGGTGAAGCATCTAATACTCAAGCTAAAATTATGTCTCAGACTATGGAAAGGTTCTGCCAAGCTAGTGGTCAAAAAGCAAATACTCAGAAATCTAAGCTTTATATCAGCAAAAATACTTCGGCCAGTTTGGTATTAGATATGACTAATAAATTTGATATTCCCATTGCAGAAGATTTGGGTAACTACCTGGGCATGCTGATCATTCATGGAAGAGTCTCTCGCAATTTATATGAGTTTCTAGCCACGAAGGCTTGCAAAAAACAAAGTGGTTGGAAAAGACACACACTTTCTAGGGCAGCTAGGATGATTCTTATTCAGTCCGTTACATCAGTTGTCCCAAGCTATGCAACTCAAACAACAAGATTGCCTGCTTGCATCCTTCAGGATCTTGAGAAGTTAAATTGAAAATTCTTTTGAGGAGAGGGTGATCTGCAACGTAACTTCACACGGTTGACTAAGAAACTATCTATAAAGCCAAGGGTAGAGGAGGACTCAGTCTAAAGAGCCTCACATATATGAACAGAGCCTTACTAACCAAATTAGCTTGGCAGATGTTGATGAAACCGGATACTTTATGGTCTAAGATCTTATGGGCGAAATATGGCTCACTCTTTGTAAATAAAAATTGGATTCATAACACTTATGCCCTGTGGAAAGGAATTTTGGTGGGTGTTCAATTGCTCACCAAAGCGGGCTACCAGACGGACGCTGGGGACCTTAGTCAAACTGCGATGCAATTCACAATTAAAAAATGTTATGCAGCATTCGATGATAGGAATAAGATAGCAGTAGAGACTGGAAAGTGGAATAAAATCTGGAGACTCAAGGGTCCTTTAAGATTGAATTTGGTCACCTAGTTTGCCAGATAGAGCAAGCTACATACTGCTACTCTGCTTCAGGCTAGGAATAATATCTCCCAATATGCCTCGGTGGAGGGGAAGACATTCTGCATGCACTGTGGGACTATTTCATATGGCAGCAAGTGTGGACCACACTAGTTTGAGGGGATAAATTGCAAAGGTTTTTTTAATATGGATTGAAAAACCTTAGGGGGGGGGGGGGTGAATAATGTTTTTGGCTAATTTTTTATGTAATTAAAAGATAAACCTCCAATTTTGTTTGAGAAAGAATTCTAAACACTTTTTAATAAAATTCCCAACCAAACAAAATCTTATAGTTAGGACAATCAAGCAAGAAACATAGAATGAAAATGCACAACAATTTATAGTGGTTCACTCTCTCAAAGAGCTACATCCACTACCTTGAGTCAACACCCAAGGATTTTCTAAATCCACTATAATCACAAATATAACAATTACAATTTTGAGGCACCTGCCACGGGTTTTTCAAGCAACCTCAATTACCAACACAAGACAATCAAAGGGCTTTTTCAACACAAACCTTTGATATTAACAAGAGAAAGAGGTAAGTTAAGAACAATGTTACCAATGTGAGCTTGAGAATAGAAGATACAACTCAATGGAATATTTCTACAAGCTCCTCTTTACTTCTTCTTTGATGAAGATCAACAATGAATCTCAAGAAGATGTTCTTTTGTGAGATTAAAAGGTGTTTGAAGAAATGTACTTTGAAGCTCTTTAAAAGTCTTATATAATCTCAATAAATATTATATCAAACTTCTTACTTTTTGGCTGATAAAAAAGCACTATATATATACTCTGTGAAAAATGAATATTTTTTTAAGCAAACAGGAAAACCGGACAACCGGTTTTGAAACAGAGATTCGGACTCATCTTGCAAAAATTGGACGATCGGTTTTAAAACTGGATGACCGGTTTTGAGAGATTTTTACAGCCAGTATTTTTAAGACAAGAGCTTTCCTTCCTATTTCAAAAACATGTATTCTTGATACTCTTTTTAGAGATAGAAAAACTTTCAAAAACATAAAAAACTCTATCGAGAATACTTAGATTTTAAGACAAGTTTATATTGATAAAATCGTTAATAGAGCTGCACATATGATCAATAATCAAAGGTGAAAGTTAGGGAGTTTTACAAAGAATTACCTTAGCACACCCCAAACTAAGAAAAAAGTCTTCAATGTCTTCAATGACTTGATCTTGGAATGGCTTGGTCTTTTCTCCTTCATTTTGCCTTCATCCCCAAGATCTTTTGCTTTTGAGATTGTAGACTCGAGACTTCAAAAGTGCTTCTTTTGTTCTATGAAAGTTTAGCTTAATACTCACACAAACATATGTTAGTCATAATCAAAATCATAAGTAATAATGCCCTTAGGGATAACATGGATGATGTTAGCAATTGGATGATCAGAATCTCTCATGTTCCTTTGGACTGCAAGATATGGGAATTGACTGTACTTATGTCTTCCGGAAAGCATTATGCACTTTTTGTTTCTCGAAAAACAAATTGCTCTATGACCCCTAATGTACTCTACCCTCTAATATAGATCTAGTTTCCTGTATTTTGTATAGAGCTAGAGATACATATTTTTCTAACTTAACCTCCATGGTGTGTGTGTGTGTGTGTGTGTATATATATATATATATATATATATATGGTAGTAGTAGCAGTACACCTTCTGGTTTTGTAAATGGGGCTATACCCTCTGAAGTGTAACTGTTTCCCTTTTGGCTTATTAATATAAGAAGACCTTATTCTCTTTTCTTTACTCTTGTTAATTTCTTTAGTGTTTGTTTTAAGTTTTCATTTATTTTGATTTTTTGTTTTAAGTGTTGGTTTTTCAATAAGGAATTTTTTTAAAAGAAATTCAGAATTCTAATTGAAATTTTTTAAAGTTTGCCTGAGAACCTGATTCACCCATCTCAGTTTATTTCTGGCCCAATTTTCAAGATCCACCTGATAATTATTCTTGGACCTTTTGATTAATGAACTAAAATCCAATAATTATTAACTCAATTTAGTTATTTGACTTAGTCCAATTTAATAAATAAATACCTAGGGTCCAATTAATTAAATCATTCTCTTATTTACTACTCTAATACTTTTGTGTAGTGATAAAATTCACTAATTATGAGCTACCAAGGGAACCAAAAGATTGATTATTCTATATTAACTAAAATTATCAAAAGGACTTTGTTACAAATAGAGACGTCTCTTATTTTAACTATCTACAATTATCACAATATGAAAATATTGGCCCTTACAATAATTTTGTGATAAACAGTGTCTTTGTCCTATAGGTGTTAAGATGAGAAATGACCCTCTATCGATCCCATGTATAGAGATCTTCTTCCATAGCATATCAAAGTAGACTTCGCAAGATTGCCAACTTATATGAGTACCATAAGGCACTCATCGACATTGTAGCTTGTGATAACTTTAGTTTCTATACCAGTATACACTTTCTAGAAACTATTACTATAGGATTTATTTCTATATACTCAAAGCAAACTTGCAAACTTAGTCATAAAAAAGACATTCATTAACCTACGGTATGTTATCCATTTATAAGACTACCTTGCAATGACCTTTTACCCGATGGCATGCGCAAATCTATAAAACAATCAAGAACAAAGATTACTTGTGTCTTAAGTAACAGTAGTCTGCACCTAATTGTGAACTGTGAAGCATGACACATCACGTGGACTATCTACTGAAGACATGTGAACCTTATGTAAGTAGATGTGTATCCAAACTAAAGTTTTTAATAAACAAAAAATTCATTTGATCAATATTTCAAATATTACACAATTATGGAGACTTTTTGGGTATACATTCCAACAAAATCCCAATTGCACAAAAACAGCTCTCTAGCCCCAAACCCTTAAAGCATCTAACTGTTTCTTGAACACCTTCTTTGCTAAAGGTACTAGGTCTACCATATTCTTTTCTAAAAAGATCTGTATAACCATTACCTGGTATTTTCTCTCAATGTGCTTCTCTGTGAGATAATTCATCTAGACAAAGTAAATATATATCTTATGAAATTAAGATAATTAGAACACAATATTTTTTTCTTACAAGAAATTGCATTAAACAACAAAAATTAAATTACATAGATGGATCAGAGACAAAATCCTCCAAATCTATGGTAACAGAGAAAGACCCAACCTTCAGGAAACCTGAGTAGGTACACAACAATAAATAAAGATAGAAAATAAAATACAAACAAACACACGTTGATCTTCTTCTTTCATATTCCAAGCCAACTCTCTGCATCATCTGCATGATGAAATCAGTATCCATCCATCCCTCAAGGAGCAACAATCCAAAAGACTTAGGGCATGTAAGTTTTCTTGAGGATTTGCCAAGGAAATAGATGAAAAACCGATAAAGGGCCCAAATATGAACTGGGTTTCAAGGAATCTTCTTGAGAAAGAATAAGGGAACTCTGATCTAAATAGATCAAAAGAAAATCATGCATTAGAATTGTAGATATGGTTGCAAGATTTTGAAAAGAAGAACAAAGAGGATTGTAAGAAAGAAAAAACTAGAGAAAACAGATAAAAAAAATAGTAGAGACGATTCTCAAGCCAAGATCGGAACTGTGACCGAAGCCGGAATACAAACTTAGTTGGAGAAACTGAAGGAAGAAAATGGAGGATACAATGACGGCTACGGCTGTGGGTAGAGAGAGAGAGAGAGGTTGACCGAAGCCGGAATCCAAACTTAGTTGGGGAAACTGAAGGAAGAAAATGGAGGATACAATGACGGCTGCGGCTGTGGGTAGAGAGAGAGAGAGAGAGAGAGAGAGAGAGAGAGAGAGAGGTTTACAACACATTATGAATAGCAAGCATCGTTTTCCTGCACTAGATCAATTTACCTTAAACACTTTCCTCTCCCAACTCCTTAGATTTTCTCTTTACCATCGCCCTATCTGTGTTTATCCACTCGAGTTTTCCCTTTTAAAAAAAGTTTTGTAAATCACCTCTCCAGTTGGTTGCCCGAATCAAGCAAAACTCGCCATACTTACCTAAACCAGTCATCCAAGGCAATTGACGCAAATTAACGAGTTAAATTTGAAAATCTCTATATTTTGAAAGCTTTTACTTGATCGATGAGTTTTTTTATGAAATTCGCTGCTAGCTCCAAGGCTAATTATAGTCTCGATTTTATATGCAAAGCGAGATGGTAGTAGGGCTTTGCTTTCCCTTTTCTATCTGATGTGCTTGAGAAAAAAATAGAGAAAGAGAAATATAATGTATGACGTTCGAAGTCAGCCTTCCTCTTTTATTTACCTTTTTCTGTTTTTTTTTTTTGGTTATTAGTCTTCCTTTCTATTTTAACCCCAAATGACAATATCTTTCTTATTACTGTTTAAGATTGGAAAATGTTTCTTTTATTATTTTAATGAAGATATAGTTGTTAGTATATTTTAGATTAAGAGGCATTTAAAACAATTTACATTGGTAAAAGAATTTGAATATCGTCTTTAAATAAGTACTTAATTGTCAAAGTTAAAAGGAAAGTAATCAGTTGATAATTACCATAGACTTTTTTAGAATGGATAATTACCATATACTTTGAGGCATATTTTTAAAATTCCCTTTTTAGTTAAAATTAACCCTTAATAAAATGAGGTGTAGTTAGGTTGGTTTTAAAAAAAGAAAATAGAGAGATAATCCGCGGGGCTGTAAAATAATTTCGCGGGATACTTAGATTCACTTCCCCCAAATTTGCCTCAGTCTTTTTACTCTACTTCTTTTTCATTTCAGTTCTTTCACTTTACCAGATTCCTTTCACTTTACAATTACCCAGCCCTCAAGAACATTGATTTTTGGCTAATTCCCTTTCACTTTACGACTACCCCGTCAAGAATACCGATTTCTGCTACGACAACACCGACTGATTTTTCTTCTTTCAAGAACACCCGATTTACGAAGGTTTAATTTCATCCAAATTGACTTTTGTGTTTTCTCACTGCCACTAAGTCGGCTATTCCCTAACTCTTAAGATTTTCGCAGATTTGGAGATGAGCTAGTGCGTTGGGGTTTTGCACGAAGGAGCTTTGCTGGGTTGCTGGACTTTTGGACGAAGAAGTGTTTCTGGGTTTTAAGATTTTTGTTGATTCCGGAGATATTCCTCTGCATTGTCACACTCTCACCATATCCAACTTCAATATCTAGTGCTTAAATTTCCTCCAAAATTTCTCTTTTATTCATCTCACCGCTTCTTTAAATTTGTTGTTTCGTACTGTAACTGTTAAGATGTTTACAGATTTGGAAATGGGCTAGCTTGAAAAATATTTCTCTCCACGAAGAAGCTTTGGCTAGAAAAAAGGTACTGATAGAATTTCTGTTCCCTCACGGCTTAATTTTTGTGAAATTTTCTCAGAACAATTTAATTTTTGGATGCAAACTTCATGACTTGGAGTTGGAGATTTTCTTGTTCATACAGATTTTAGTTTTCTATTCTACAAGATAGTATCTTTGAAATTGGATGCACACATTTTGTTCAAAGGAGGAGTAGTGATCCGCACATGGGAGAAGTTTCTTTGTTTTTATTTTTCTAAAATAAAATATCCTAGCTGAAGCTTAGCCTAACTTATTTCCTCTTTCTATTAAGGTCTACTTACAACTGCTGTTCTGCTAACTGGCTTACCAAATTTTCTAGAATCTACATGTATATGTATGTCTAAACATATATGTTGCTGTCCTGGTATAGTCCTTTTATTTCTTTTAATTTCATAATGTTAATTCAGATTAACAAAATGTAATGAAACAGTAAAATGCAATTGCTTAAGAAACTGATGAAGGGTGCAAAGAGGGCCATGAGAATGGTATAGAATTGCTTCAGTATGGAGAAATGGAGCCAAGGCTCCAAAGAGAACTATTTCTAAAAAAAGGGCAAATCTGATCAAAGCTTTGCTTAGAAACTGAAAATTGAATAACTCAATCTTTTTAGCTGTATAGACTTAAGGTTGTCATGAAATGTAGCTTAGATTAGGGGTTGCTTTAAAATATAGTTAGGGGCCCTTATCTTGGTCAAACCTTAAACTTCAACTTCTTTAATCTTTTTTCTTTGAACAGCAATAATAGAAAATTTTGCATGCCCATCAGTCAAAAGCAACTAAAAGGCAATGCTCATACCAAGCTTCTGCCAGCTCATGTTTAAACTTTTCTTTTCCAGAATTGTCTGTATACGAAAACTCAGCAGTCTTACCAACTTCTTTTAGCACTAGAAAGAAACAAAAAGGCACTTAAGGATTAATATGCCTACATTCTACGTATTGCATTTAAATCCCTGTTAAAAGACTCTTTCAACTTCTTTTTCCATTCTCAGTTCAGAACATGTAAAGAGTGTATTTGGATTTTCTCAGTTCGGAGCATGTAAAGAGTGTATTTGGAATTTCTAGGGTTAACCTTTGGCAGTCTTGCTTGTAAATTGGTCTGTTTATATACTATTCTTGTCGTAACAATAAATCTGGGATTTTTTCCCACAGCTTAGAATTTTATTATCTGTTTATTTGATTGCACTAGTTGTTTGTTGCCTTTTCTCTTACAAGAGGTTATTCATTTGTTATGTAGGAAGAGCTGTAAGTAAGGATTTGAAAATGCAGATAATGACATTAATCTTTGGGATATCAAGGTTTAGTGGGCAAGTTTTTGAGAAGACTTGTAAAATTCAGCTCTTCTAGGTGATGATACGTTTGAGATGAGTTTTTAACTATGATAAACCTGCAGCAAGTTTTTGGTAGAATATTTTCCCAGTTTTTAACGATAGCACAGCTCATGAAATTTATAAAATATAATACTATTATGGTATACAAGTTAAAAAGAGATGCTGAACCCAAAGTTGTTGCACATACTCGGTTACGCGATTTGCATTGTTATGATATCTCAAAGCCAAGATTATAAATGCTTCATTTCACATTATCTTTTATTAAAAGAAGATATGTGAAATAAATGTGCAAATGTCTGGCCCTTTTAGTTTTGCTCTTGCATAGGTGAAACTTAATTTATGTCGATACATCTTCTATTCAATGTTTCTAATTGGGTGATTCTAATAGCTTTGTATCTTTTTATACTATCATTTAATACTTGATTCCTATTGTTGTGAAGATTGTTAGGAACCTATGCCTGACGGCCACAGCTCTGGTGATGCAGGGCAGTCATGTATAAACTTTGAAATGCTGCTGCATGGACTGATGCTATGTAATGCAATCTGAGGAAACCTTAGTGTGGGAGAATTGTAAAGTATGCCCTTTCTTCACCTTTGATTTTCATTCAATCCCGGAATCATACTTTATTTGACAAATATTTTCCCGAGTAGGCAATATTTTGTGTAATTCATGGTTGGCTCTCTTCTCTCAATGTTATTTGGCCATCCTATTGGACCTTGTGCTTCAGACTTTTCAAAATTCAGGCGGTTGCAAAACAATTCTCCTGTTCCGGCATTCCTTAACCTTTATGAATTCTTCTCATTCCCATTTTGTTTATACATCTATTTGAACAAGGTATGCACTGAATATTTGATATGTGCTACAAAGTAGTTGTGCTTATTCCAGTAAATTTCAAAACTTCAAGAGGTTTGAGCATAAGCATTTTCCAAAAAGACATGAGAATATCTGCAAATTGTGCTGCTCTATCTTTGATGGTAGTGTTCTATTAAAAGTGACTCAATTTGTAGATTCTTCTGGCGAATTGACCATAGGAACCATGCAATGCAGGAAGCCGCATTTATTGTTCTGGAAAAGAGATAAGATATATGAGATGTCATTTGTTTACGTTTTTTCTTGGATTTTGGTTCTTGAGCACATTTTATGCAAGTGGTATTTAGATGTAACTTTTGATTTTAATAGGCAAGTAAGTGCTTAAAAGTTAGATTGCTAAGCTGGAACTTGCGGTTTTAAAAAGGGGGAGGGGGACGGGGGAGATTTGCTGAGTTCCAGTTGTTAGGGGTGGTTGGACAGATGGGACCAGAAATTATTTTCTCATGATCATGAATGTGTTCAATTTGGTTCCCTTGGTCCTATCTAGTTCATTTATGGAGTAAGTAAAGCAATCAACTTTAACTTGTATATTTCAGTATACATCTTCTCAAAAGATGAAAACCAGCTCTCTGGGCTCTGTGGCCTCCACATCTAAGAGTTTGGGAAATGACAAATACCACGAAAGGAATAAATATCTCCAGTTTCTTCTGTCACTTGTTTACGCTGAAAGTTTGCCTTATCAAAATGTAACCGTGCATCTTATATAAACCATACAATGCCATTTTGAATGGTCATCTGTTTATCTAAGGCTAGGAAATGACAGATCCAGCTAAAAGAGTGAAGATCTCCAATTTCTCTCTCATTTACGCTGAAATTTTGCCTTCCAAATCAAAATTTAATTTTGCATCTTGTATAAAACCATACAATACCATGTGAAATGGTCATCCTTTTAGGATCCTATGCTTTTGGAATTTCCAGATGCTTGGAAAAGTTTGACTTAGCCCTTAAATTACCACCTCATCTAAGGGCTTAAACTATTAGAAAGGAGTCTTATTATGCACTTAGACGGACTTATAGATTCCTATTAAAGAAAATATAGAGCAGTAATATGCGGTGCATTCAGGCCTCTTTCAGAGGTGGTGCATTCACCGCTTTTGCTTATGGTGGGTAGCCTCTTCTTTTTGTCTTACCCACATCCTGAGGAATGCCTGGGAACAAGAAGATAGCCTCTGTTTCATCAAAGTCCTAAAGAACTGAGGTGTAGTGCATGGGATACTGATGCAGGACAGGTTTAGAGAGAGTTGCCTCCCAAGAAAAAGAATAAATTTTATGAGCTTTAGGGGAAAACAACACTGTAAATAATGCTGGAAAATTAGGATAACTGAATGAACTCAAGGAAAACTGCAGAAAGAACAGAGAAGTAATGCTAGTCATCACATTCGGGAAGATACAACTAGGCATCACACCTAGACCATAATGCATCACACCTTAGGCTTGATAATGTCTAACAAACAAATTTTTGCAGATTCTCTCTCTGTAGACGTTTATCACTGAATAATCACAACGTCCATAAGAAATGTAGAACTCCTCTATTTATAGACTCAGAATACTAAATACTAAACTAATTTGAACAAGACTTAGACTCAAAAACCAAAACAACTAAGGAAATTAGAGTCATTAAAAAGAGTCAAATACCATCATTTTACGCACTAAAATATTCTCAAATCTCTTCTTTCTCTCTCTTTAGTTTCCCTTTCTATATGGTATTAAGGCATCTAGTCCAATGTTCGGTCACTTGCAAATGACTAGTAATTTACTCCTTATAAAGCTTGAACAATCCTTCTTCTTTTGAGGTAGTTTTTTGGATGTGGAGTAATACCGAACCCAGTTTTTCAACAATAGGCTTCATAAAAGCAAATTCTTTATGTGTTATTTGTTCCTTGAATTGCAGATTTGCACCATGCTGACCCAGCCTCATGTACCTGTTGATGCTACTTTCTTCATTTACGTATTCATTGCAGATATGCATTGATGAATTCCATTTGTATTTTAGAACCTATCTATCTTGATAGAATTTTATGAGATTTAAAATGTTGTCTGGATGATTTATTAAAGAGAAACTAGAGGATCCACTAGAGCCTATCTTTTTGCCTCCAACATTTTCTAACTGCTGCTTGTATCTCTTTATCTACTTGTCATGTGATTGGAGTTAAATTACTTGGCTGCGAAAAATTTTGAAATTTTTTGATTTGCTGTTTCTATATGATTTTTTGTTTTGAATAATTCTGGGGTTTCAGCTGAAGGATGTACAGTTTTTATTGTTTTTCTAAGCCTTTTAGGCACCAATTTTATATTTAGTTGAAAAAAGGGGGAAAAAAGCTAATATGAACATCTCCTGATATGTTTGCTACACAAGTCCCTTTCAGTATATTATGCTACAAGAATATGCTACAAGAATATGAGTTTCCTTTTGTGAAGGTTTGGAACTTGGAAAATGCTTGGGTTATCCTGTCTTTTACAAACTTGTAGTGTATTGGCAAAATGCATTGATTTGGTGCAGCTGAATAGATAAGAAGGATAATGTGCAGTGATTTATAACTATCTTGTGGACGTCATGAAAATATTTCTTACATATGTTACCATGCGTGGTTGAGCATTACCTGTAATATGTTTGTATTTTCTTCACATCCAAAATTTGAACTGTGGCAGCAGTCTCTGAAATTTTACCGCGAGCGAATGAGTTATATAAGTCTTAGGCATTTCCCTATTAATAAAATGGTGAGAAACTTTCTGGCTGTACTCACCATAGAAATAGGTTAAGTCATAAAAGAAAAATCAGCAAAATGCAATTCGAATAGCTTGCAACCTTTTTATCCTTTCCCATTTGTAGGAGGAAGGCCCCAAGTTGTTTGAATGTTGCCCACCCCTTGGACACTCATTTTGAATTTCAAGAAAGGTAAAGTAAGCATGCCAAAATAGATGAAGATTATTAAGATACTCTCAATATTATGAATAAGTATGAACCAGAGTTCCAGAAATTAAAAAGTCTGAACCAGAGAATGTGAAATACCTGCTATCAGAAGTTTGAATGGATATTTTAAGAAAATAGTAACACTTTCTGGATTATGCACCTATGAGGTTCAAAGGTAGCATCTTAGTGTGAACGGCAGTTCTCTTTCATTCATTTCATTCTGATGGTAGCATTTGAAAAGTAATCCTTTCCAATGGATGGTATCTCTCTCTCTCTCTCTCTCTCTCTCTCTCTCTCAAACTAAACTTCTCATCAGTCTGAAATGATTATGCTGCTTTCAGGAATATGGCAACTCCAGTTGAGCCTCCAAATGGGATCAGGACACGGGGGAAACATTATTTTACTATGTGGCAATCCCTCTTTGAAATTGACACCAAATATGTGCCCATAAAGCCTATTGGTCGAGGAGCATATGGTATTGTTTGCTCTTCCATTAATAGAGATACCAATGAGAAGGTTGCCATCAAGAAAATACACAATATTTTTGAAAATCGTATTGATGCTCTAAGAACTTTACGTGAGCTGAAGCTCCTTCGCCATCTCAGACATGAGAATGTAATTGCCCTAAAAGATGTCATGATGCCTATTCACAGGAGAAGTTTTAAGGATGTTTACTTGGTCTATGAACTGATGGATACAGATTTGCATCAGATTATTAAGTCCTCTCAAACACTTACCAATGACCATTGCCAGTATTTTCTGTTCCAGGTTCGTTTATGGTGTAGTCTTTTACTTATTTAGTGTTTAAATTGGTTGTGAAGTTTGAAATGTTTTTTGAGTTAAAGATTTGCCAAGCTGTGAACTATGATATCATCAATATTATATTGTGTTCTGGTATTTTAGGGCATGTCACCAAAGTGATACAGTAATGAAGAGTTCCTATATTGGACTTAGGCATTATGTTTTATAATGTTGATATTAACCTTCAGATGCCAAAATATTGAATCTACTGAAATGTCTATGTAGTTATATTTTTTCGTATGTGGTTTGATTCTTTTAAGAAAGCAATCATGTTTCATATGGTTTTTTGTGTGATCATCAGTAGAGCTTTTTCATTTTATATTTGCTTGATAGCATTGTTGCAAGATTGCTCTCTGCTTTAACAAGCTCAGGATGATAGGCGATCTGCATGTTGCTAGCTTTAAGTGTTTTACACTTCCTATGTAACTTGGTTCTTGTTATGCTCATGACTCCTATAGATCTAGCTTAATGCTTATTATAGCACATGGAGCTGTTTGTTTGTTGGAAACATAATGCTTCTCGATATAGATGTAGGACTGGCACTGGAAGAATAATCTTGGTACATGAATTCAAGTGTTACAGAGCTTACTGGATCCATAATTTCAGAACTGATTGCACTATTCTTGGTCCTGAATAGTTCATTATGATTTACCTTTATAATACGTGTTAAAATGATTAATTATAAACCAAAGCATCATACGTGCAGTTGCTTCGAGGCCTGAAATATCTCCACTCAGCAAATATTCTTCACCGAGACTTGAAGCCTGGAAACCTACTTATCAATGCCAATTGTGATCTCAAAATATGCGATTTTGGGCTTGCACGTACCAACAGTGATAAGGGCCAGTTCATGACGGAATATGTGGTGACTCGCTGGTACCGGGCACCAGAGCTTCTCCTCTGCTGTGACAACTATGGAACATCAATTGATGTATGGTCTGTTGGTTGTATATTTGCTGAGCTTTTAGGGAGGAAACCTGTCTTCCCTGGTACAGAGTGCCTTGACCAGCTTAGGTTGATCATTAACATACTTGGCAGCCAAAAGGAAGATGATCTTGAGTTCATTGATAACCCAAAGGCGAGGAAGTACATAAGATCACTTCCATATTCTCCAGGGACCTCTTTTTCTCGACTTTACCCTCATGCTCACCCTTTGGCGATTGATCTGCTACAGAAGATGCTTGTGTTTGACCCGACAAAGAGGATTAGTGTAACTGAAGCACTTCAACATCCGTACATGGCTCCACTCTATGACCCAAACTGTGATCCTCCTGCGCAAGTCCCAATCAATCTTGACATAGATGAAGATTTAGCAGAGGAAACAATAAGGGAGATGATGTGGACGGAAATACTTCACTACCATCCTGAAGCTGCTGTAGCAGGTATGGAGGTACCTAATTAATCTGGCTTGTTCAATCTATGTTGTACTACTCTTGGAGTCGGTTTCATCTGTAATGTTAGAAGCTCCTTTCTTTTTCTTGGTTTTGTTGCAATAATCGGAAGAATAATGCATTTGCAGTTTGTGCTGTGATGCATGCTCTTTAGAACCAATTTCTTCCAAGAGCTAGTTAAGAGCTTGGACTATCTTAACATGATCTGTTGCAATTTGTATATAGTTGTTGTACTTCATGCCACAAACTGCTTTCTCTGTATATTAACCATGATATAAGTTAATGCATGTATCCCTGTGGAAATGTTTTTTTTCATCTTCCCGTGTAATATGACTGTCTCTTAGTGGCATATAAGTGTTTATGTATCCTTGTAAACGGAATGAATCTTGTATAATGAATTCGATAAACAGGTCGATGATATCCAAAGGACTTGGTGATTTCGAAAGATAAAACCTATATTATGTCCTTTGATATCTTGACTGATATACGGTGATAATAGTACCTTGTATCTTTTTTTGTTAGAAGCATGATTAGGGCTGGTTTCTTCACATTTGTTGGCAAATTGTAGCTTTGGTATTGGTAGAAAATTTCTCTAAACAGCTATGCTATGTACATTCAAATTAATATTGTTACTGGAAATCTTTACTCAGCCTCCTGGTTAAAGCTCCTCTTATTGAATGTAGTTAGTTCTTGAAATGAGGATTCAGCTTTGCTACGTAAATTCTGTTTATACATATCTAATTGAATATGATATAATGATCCATTTTCACATCACTCATTTAACGTCGTCATACCAAAGAAACTTAGAGGCAAAGTTTTGCTTAGTATAGTATATAAATGAGGATGTAGTTTGAATTTCAAATTTTTTACCTAATTATAACTATGCAAATATTAAGGTTGTAAATAAGGCATGAAGTTGTTTGACAAGTCATGTGAAAGTATTTAAGGGAAAGTGCTTTGTTATCAGGTTGGTGTTTTCTTTTTTAAAAGAAGACTTAAAATGATCATGTTATAGGGTTAATGTCTACCTTTGGACAATCATTAATCTCATCTCGGTGCCCTTCTTTTAATTTTGCCCATTTTTTGGGGTTTATTTTAGATGTCATATTTTTTTTTTATTTCTTCAAAAGACTATTTATTATTTTTTTCTGAAATTATTCTTTTATTTAATATAAAGAATAAATATTACTGCATACATATTATGTTTATTCTATCTATATTTATTTTAAGAGTATTCTATCAATATTTAGAAATTCAAGATTAAAAAATATTTTATATATGAGAGAGTATTCAACATTCAAAAAAAAAAAAAAATGTTCGACAATTAAAATGAAAATCTCATCAATTTCATTAATAAAAAATAAATTGTCTTTTAGTTAGAGGGTTATAAAAATATAAATTGTTTTTATTTTTTTTACATGTATCATTTTGTATGATGAATAATTTCATTTTTGAAGATTAAAAGATTGAAAAATATATATTAAGAGATTATTTTGATTTTTTTAGAAATTAATTTTCTATGTATTAGTATTGTTAGTTAAATTTGAATATTGTGGTTCAAATTGTATTAGTAATGTTAGTATATTTCAAACTTTAAAATGATCATAGAGATTTTTTAATTGAATTAGGAAAGTGCATTGTGATTTATTTTATTTTGAAAATTATAAACAAAAATATTATTAAAAAAAGAGGATTCGATAGAGTGGGATACGAAACTACAAATTGTAGATCAAAACAAATTCAAATACAATTTAGATTTGATATTTTTAGATATTTTAAAGTTTAAATAAACTCGTTTCTAAAAAGACATTACTTTTAATTTTGGATGATATTTTGAATTTTAATTATTGAATTCTTGAATGTATTTTTAATTTTGACTTCCTAAGTATAGATAGAATAAAAATATTATAAGTATAAATACTTTTCCTCCAATTAAATAAAAGGAGGATTTCATAAAATAAATAATTAATTATTTTGTAAAAAAATTGTAAAGAAGAAAAAATTAAATGAAGTATGGTAACTAGAAATGACAAAAAGAAAATTTTAAAATAAAAGTAAAGGGTTAATAACATGGGAAATAGATCACTTTAAGTACTTTTTGATCAAAGAGACACATTAACCTCGTGATATAATCATTTTAGATTACTTCTAAAAAAGAGCGTCATATTAAGAAAAAACTCTCTAAACAATCACTTAAGATCGTTTGTACCAATCTCATGTTCTATCCTTTATAGCGTCTTTTTTAATAATATATTTTTTTTTCTTAAACTTTATTTTTTATTTAATAAATTTTATTAATTAAATATATTAAATTAAAAATGCAACAGCAAAGAAAATAGTACATAAACGTTCCAAACAATCCGACTCTAAACCACTGAGCTTCTAATCTTAAGTCGAAACTTCTTATTGCTCGGCCACCCTAGGGTTATTATGTTAAGGTTTTTCCTAGTTTATTTGTTGGGCATTTTAAGATTATGGGTACAAACATTCTGTTCTTATATAAATTGTGCTCTTTTATTGTTAAAAAAAAAAGTGCTTTTTAAGTGTTTTGAATTTTGTGTTGGTTATGAGGCCGATTTTAATATAAAAATTTGTAATGAGCATATATTGATTATTTTAAATTGTAAAATTTTTTATCTTTAATTATTAATCGTTTAATACATCATTTAGTATATTTTTCAGAACATTTCTTTCATTAATTATTTTTTATTTTATATAATTTTTATTAATAAAACTATTATAAATTGTGTATAGAGAATATACTAGAGGATATAGTACACGATTTCCGCAGCTTTCGGGACACTAACTATAATTTTAGTTGAACTAGTTTTATATGAAGTTTTAATTATCCATAAAGGATAAAAGATATTTTATGTATCTTTAAAGTACTTTGAAGAATTTTTGCACTAGATTGTTAATATAAAATAAAAGAATTTGATTCTAGACATTGAGGTAGCTCGGAGTAAGAAAGGCATCCATCTCTATGGAAGAAACTATGTCATTATTGGGAACTAAACCCCTTGCTTTTCCTATGAAGCAACGGGGGAAACTAAAGGAGCTCTTCTCGCTCATCTTGATTCTTGTAGACGTTTGGTTGGTCGTTTGATCTATTTACTATCACTCGACCTGATCTTGCCTATTCAGTTCAAGTCTTGTCTCAATTTATGCATCAACTTTGACAAATACATTCAATGTCGTCATTAGAATTCTTCATTACATTAAGGGTAGCCCTGGATAAGGACTCCTTCGATCTGACTTTGATATTCAATTAAGAGTTACTGTAATTCAGATTCGGCTAGTTGTCCAATAACTCGAAGATCATTGACTAGATTTTTTATTTCTCTTAGTTTTTCTCCAATTTCTTTGAAGTCCAAGAAACAATACAACTTCCCGGTTCGCAGTCGAAGCTAAATATCGATCTATGGCAGTCACCTGTTGTGATCTCAAATGGCTTCTTTATCTTCTCCAAGATCTTTGAGTCCCTCAAACTTCTCCTACACCTCTTTATTGTGACAATCAAGTTGCACTTCACATCTCATCTAATCCGATTTTTCAAAAACGCACCAAATATATTGAAATTGATTGTCATTTGTTAGGAGTGAGTACCAAACCCCACGAGTTTCTCTGCTGACATTTCTACGAATGCTCAGCTTGCAAACATACTTATCAAAGCTCTGGGACAGTCTCAAATTCACTTATTATTGGGTAAGTTGAGCGTTTGTAAATTACACACTCCACCTTGAGGGGCATTCAAGATCATCTATACCACTTCCATTTATAGAACAAATGATTATACAGGGAAATGGTACAGATAATCTGAGGCGCTTGAGGGGTTGTAGAGAATATATTGTATATATTTAGTTTATATTGTGCATATTTAGTTTTTTAATTATCGATGATTGATTAGCCTAGATTAGATATAAAAAACAACTCTCTTCCCATTTCTTTTCTCTCCCACGATAGAGCCTTTGTTCTTTTCTAGTCCTATTCTCCAGCCAGTTCTGGCTGACAGCTTCAAACAGAGGTTAAATCTTGGCCGGATTTTTCTTCTTTTCTTTATTATGCTTTTTTTTCTTTTGTCTACAGATCATAGTAAACTTCTTCCAAAGAGTTTTTTCTTCAAGATTCAAAACGCAAAGATAAGTTTACTTCGATCTTCCCAGATTTGTTATGTGTTCCGCCCCTTAGAGCGGCTTCTCAACGCAGATTTAGTTTGAGCCCCTCCTCAGGTTTCTACATATCTCCGAAAAGGCCATCTTAGAGAGAGAGAGAGAGAGAGAGAGAGAGAGCCAAATTATTTTTCTTTTTGGGCAATTGTTTGATCAAGATTTTGTACGGTCCAGATTGATCCTGTCACGACATTTACTTGGGCAAAGTGGCACTATCTGAAGATGTCTAAAGAAATAAAAAAAAATTAAAGCAACGGTCAAGATTTGTCCTGTCATGGCACAAATTATATAGTACACCCATGTGTACCTTGCAAGGTACACTCTTCATTAGAACTACGTCGTTTTATATTAAGTATCAAAATATGATACAAATTATTATGGTTTTTTAATTCACGCACCATTCTATTATTTCATATCCTTTGCATCTCTGTCATCTTTCTTCCTTCTTTCTCCTTCTTTCTACCAGTATTCTCTAGAAATCTCTAATCAAATTACCATTGCCTCTTTTTTTTTTTTTTTTGTCTTTTTCCATAAAAGAACGATTTCACGATGGCAAGAGCGATGTTCAATAATAGTAGCAGCTCAATTTTTCATCTTGTTTGATCGGCGTCAACAACTTTAGTTATTTTTCTATATTTTTTATGTTATTGATTGAATTGTATAAAGTAAATACATGGAGGAACGTGAAAAAGTCGTTAATAGAGGAGATGAGGAAGAATAATTGTTTTCTCTTGTGTGATTGGCGTGTTTTTAGGTTGTTAAAGTCTTATGTTATAGAAAATATGAGGAGAAAGAATCGTTATTGGGGAAGATGAAGAGGAAGAATTCTGATTGTTAAAGTTATATGTTATTGAAGTTCCATATTTCAATTGATTGAGTTCCATGAGATGTTTTCTATTTATTTTCAATGGAATTCTAACATAGAACCCACGAAACATGCAATTTATTCTTATGAAACCTTAAAACATAATCCATAGAACATCAGTATTATTTCTATAGAAACCTAATACAGAATCCATGAAACTAGAACACTAACATATTGGCACTAACACACAACTCATAAACTTCCCAAAAAACGTATGGAACATGAATACTGTTTTAATAGAACACTTAACCCATGGAACATCAATAATATTTCACTATAACCCAAACTTCAAAGATAGATTTGTGCACGCATGTGAAGCAATGTGCAAGTGGTAATAAATGTAAGGTACACACGGGTATATGATATAAGTATTGCTGTCATAGACTCCTCGACAAATAATATATCATTTTATATAAGGGTATCGATAAAGGACGAGCGGGAAAATAAAAGAAGCGCATGAAAAAATTCAAAAAACTTCCCTCCAAACATTTTCTCTCTCTAACCTTCTTCTCTCTCACTTCTCTCTAAAAATTAACTTTGTTAGCCCTAAGGGAATTATTGCATATAATTTTGATTATGATTAACATAAGTTTGTGTGATGATTATTAAGCTTAGTTTTATAAGAACAAAAGAAGCATCTTTGAAGTCTCAAGGCTATACTCTTAGAAGCAAAAGATCTTGGTGATCAAGGCAAAATGAAGAAGAAAAGATCAATCCATTGAAGACCTTGAAGACTTGTGTCTTAGTTAGGGATATACTAAGGTATTTTGTAAAACTCCCTAACTCTCATCTTTGATTGTTGATCAAGTGTGAAGCTCCTTGGATGAATTTCTTTTTATAAATTATTCTTGAAAAACCCAAGTATTCTTGATAGAGTTTTTGATGCCTTTGAATATTTTCATATTCTAAAGAGTATCAAGAATACATGTTTTAAAGTGTTTTGAAATGTGAAGGAAAGTTCTTTCTATTTAAGGAAAACTGGCTTTTAAAATCCTTCTAAAAAACAGGGTCATCCGATTTTAAAACCGGTCATTCGATTTTTTCTAGGGAGAAAAATCGGACATCCTATTTTAAAATCGGTCGTCCAATTTTTCTAGCTTTAGAAAAATCAGTCGTCTGATTTTTAAGGGGATCATCCGATTTTTAAGGGGATCACCCGATTCTTTTTGTAAAACAAAACCAGTCTTCCTATTTTAAAAAAGGCTCATCCGATTTTCCTTTTACAAGGAAATCATATGTCTGTTTTCTAAAACCGGTCATCCGATTTTTTATTTTTACTGCAAAAATGTTATCGTTACACAGACAGTAACTGTCACTTTTTCTTTCTCTTATAAATAGAGCTTTTCATCAGCAGTAAAATAAGAGGTTGTTAAAAAAAATTTATTGAGATTATTCAAGAACATTTAAAGAGCTTTAAAGTACATTCTTTCAAACATTTATCTCACAAAAAGGAAATATGTTCTTGGAGCTTCATTGTTGATCATCCATCAAAGAAGAAGTAAAGAGGAGCTTGTAGTAAGTATTCAATTGTGTTGTATCTTTCCTTCTCAAGCTCACTTGGTAACATTATTCCTTACTCATTTCGTTTTCTATTGATATCAAAGGTTTATGCTGAAAAGCCCTTTGGGTTATCCTGTGATTGTAATTGTGTTTCTGTTGATATCAAATGTTTGTGTTGAAAAACTCCTTGGGTTATCCTTTGATTGCAATTGTGTTTCTATTAATATCAAAGGTTTATGTTAAAAAACTCCTTGGGTTATCCTTTGATCGTAATTGTGTTGTAGACTGAGGTTGATTGCAAAACCCTTGGTGGGTGATCCTCAAACTTGTAATTGTTGTAGACTTTGATTATAGTGGATTTGGAAAATCCTTGGGTGTTGACTCAAGGTAGTGAATATAGCTCTTTGAGAGAGTGAACCACTATGCTTTTAACTTGATGTCAAAACTATAAGATTTTGTTTGGTTTAGATTTTTATTAAAAAGAACTTTAGAATTCTTTCTCAAACAAAATTGGAGGTTTATCTTTTAATCATACAAAAGATTTTTTAAAATTAGCCAAAAATCTTATTCACCCCTTCTAAGGTTTTTCAATTGGTATCAGAGCAGGGCTTCTCTAAAAAAGGACTAACATCCTTGAAGCAAAAGATCTTTTATTTATTATAGCTAATGTTTCTAATTTACCTTATATAGAAGACTCTTCTACAAATAGACCTCATCTTTTCAATGGAACAAATTTTCGAAAATCAAGAATTAAAATATATATTTGTTATATTAACTTTGATCTTTGGAGTATTGTAGAGAAAGAACCTTTTGTCCCTAAAAAAGATGGAAGAATCAAGAAGGTAGAAGAGTTTGATGAATATGATTCAAGAAGGATGACTTTAAACTATCAAGCCATGAACATCCTAAGTTGGGCATTGGATGTAAATGAATACAATCGAGTAAGTGGATGTGACTCAGCCCATGACATGTGGAAACTATTGGAAGTCACTCATGAAGGAACCAACCAAATCAAAGAATCAAAGTTGGCTTTGTTAGTAAGGGATTATGAACTATTTGTGATGAAGCAACATGAAAGTATTAGTGAAATGTTCACTAGATTTACAAAAATCACAAATGGACTCAAGGCTTATGGAGAGGAATACTCAAGAGGAGAAACAAATAGAAAAGTTCTAGATGCACTCCCTAAGGTATGGCAACAACATGTCTTGCCATAGAGGAATCAAAGGATTTAAAAACTCTCCCAATTGAAGAACTCGCAAGCTCTCTTCTCACCTATGAAATAAAAGTAAAAAGGTTGAATGAAATGGAAGAAGAAGAAAAAGGAATAAAAAGTATAGCTCTCAAAGTTAATGAGGAAGAACAAGCTAGTTCTTCCAATGATGAGGATGATCATGATGATGATGAAGACATGACCTTGGTTATTAGAAAATTCAAAACATTCTATAAGAGAGGCTTCAACAAAAAGGGAAAGAAACCTCTATTTAAGAAAGGAGGACAAAGCTCTTCATTATTCAAAGCAAGATGCTTTGAAGCATGGAACATCTTGTAGCCAATTGTTCAAAGGTTATTGAAAAGGAAAAAGGAGCATTGGAAGCCAAGCTTGAAGCCTTAAAGAAAAAGAAGAAAGGCAAGGGACTAATTGGTGCATGGCATCAAGATACAAGTGAAAGTGAAGGTAATGAAAAGTCAAACATGTGCTTCATGGCAATGGAGAATGAGGTACAATCTTCACCCTCTAACTCTTTTAGTCTCATTGATGATAATTGTGATGTTGATCCTAGTTCTATGCTCATTGAATGAGTGCAAAAAGGTTTCTAAAATAAACAAAGATTTGAAAAACAAGACTCAATTTTTGCTAGATGAGAATTCAAAACTTATTTGTGAAAATAAATCTATTCTCGAATCTTTGGAAGTCTTGAAGAAAGAAAAAGAGTGTTCAAACAATGATTTTCAAAAACTTGTTTTAGAAAACAAGATCCTTTGTTAAAAGGTTTCCTCTCTTGAAAATGTTTGATTGATTATGAAGTTTTAAAGAAAAAGGTGAATGATCTCACTTTGTGCATTGAAATTTGCTCAAGAAAAAGAAAATTTTGAAAAACTTCTTGGTTCACAAAGATCTCCTTATTATAAAAATGGCATTGGATACAACCACTCTAATGCTTCTTCAAAGCAAACATATTTTGTTAAAGCTTCTTCATCCTTCTCCTATTTTTGTTGTACTTATTATGGTAAGAGTGGTCATAAGGTAATAGGTGTGTAAAAAGAAAAGTTGAAATGAGAGTTAAAACTATTTGGAGAGTAAAAGCTACTAACATTTATGGGCCCAAAAGAATATGGGTACCAAAAGTCATCTCTTCTCCTATTGTAGAAACATAAATCAAGCGCCAGGTGGTACTTAGATAGTGGATGCTTAAGACACATGATTAAAACTGCATCCTTCATAAATGAGCTAAGAGAAACCGAAGGTGGCTTTGTTACTTTTGGAAAGATCATCGGTATATGTAACATTGGATATGGTTCATCTTCTTTAATGAAGGAAGTTCTTTTAATTGATGGTTTGAAGTTTAATTTACCTAGTATTAGTCAATTGTGTGATTATGGGTATAAAGTTGTTTTTGAAAGTGAATCTTATTCTATCATAAACAAGCTTGTGAACAAAAATATTTTTGTTGCAAAAAGAGTTGGTAATGCCCATGTCTTTTATGTTGAAGTTCTTATCTCACAAAAACTAAAATGTCTCTCGATTCCTGATGATGATGCATTCTTATGGCATAGAAGGCTTGACCATGTTAGTATGGATTTATTGAACCAACTTTCTTCAAAAAACTTGTTAAAGGTTTACCAAAATTTCATTTTGAGAAAACTAAACTTTGTGATGCTTGCCAATTTGGAAAACAAATTAAGACCTTTTTTAAATTAAAGAAAACTATTTCACCTTCAAAACCATTAGAACTCATTCACATGGATTTATTTGAACTAATGAGGACCTCTAGTCTTTGTGATTAGAGGTATGCTTTTGTCATAGTGGATGACTTCCAAGATTTACTTGGATTTTGTTTTTGAGCAAAAAAGATGAGGCATTTCCAGAATTTGTCAAACTTTTAAAAAATGTTAAAACCTCCCTTGATTGCAAATTGATCTCTGTGAGAAGTGACAATAGGAGAAAATTTAACAACCAAGATTTTACAAAACTTTGTGATGATTTTTGCATAACACAATTTTTCGACCGCTAAAACCCCACAACAAAATGGTGTGGTGAAAAGGAAAAATCTTACTTTACAAGAAATGGCCAGATCAATGTTTTGTGAAAACTCGCTACCTAAATATTTTTTGGCCTAAGCCGTAAACACCACTTGTTACATGATGAATCGTATTCTCTTGAGACCTCTTTTAAAGAAAATCCTTTTTGAACTTACTTTCAACAAAACTCCCTCCATTAGCTATTTCAAAGTTTTTTGATGCAAATGTTTTATCTTAAACACCAAGGATAATCTTGGAAAATTTGATACAAAAATCCGATGAGAAAATTTTTCTTGGATACTCTTCAAACAAGAAAGCTTATAGAATTTACAACAAAAGAACTTTATGTGTTAAAGAGTCAATCCATGTAAATTTTGATGAAACTAACGTTTGTGAAAAGAGAAATGATGATGACATAGATAACTCTTTAAGCTATGAACCAATACACACTCCAGTTTTGGAATATCATACTAGAGGTGAAGAGGAGTTTGAGGAGACACTAGAAGATGATCAACAAACTCAAGACATTCCTCAAGATGTGATATATCCCAAAGGACACTCAAAAGATGAAATCACTGGCGATGTATCATAAGGGGTAAGAACAAGAAGGTACTTTATTGATAACTTTGCCCTATTATCTCAGAGCCTAAGTTCTTTGATGATGCCTGGTGTGATGAGTTTTGGATTATTGCTGATATTTTTACTAAACCCCTCTTTGAAGAACGTTTTTGTTATTTGAAGAAAATTGCTTGGTATGGGTAAATTTCATGACTAATGTGTGTTGTTTGAGTTTTCAGACTTCCTCTTATTCTTCATTCTTACAGAATGTTTTTTTTTTTTTTTGAAAAAAAATTGGACACCTCTTTCAAAAACCAGACGTCTGATTCAAAAAACGGACTCAAAGTTTTTTTCACAAAAATTACCGAGACGTTCGGACGACCAAATCGGATGACCTCAATATAAATCGGACGTCCGGTTTCTTTTTTCCTAAAAACCGAACGATCGCTTTTGAAAATCAGTTGACCGATTTCTTTTAAAATGTCGGGACCTGCAGTTTTTAAAACCTGTTCTTTCTAATTTTGCAGTCATTTCTCACAACTTTCTCGTCCGAAACTCCTCTCTCTTATAAAGCCCAACTGATTTTTAAGTCTGTCTCACTCTTCTCAAAATTTTCAAATTTCTCTCCTCACCAAGCAAGCAAACAGTTTATTACTCTGTTTTTCTTCATAATCTTCTCTATTTGAAACCCCCAATCCCTACCTCAAATCCTTAGTCAAAATTCCTTCAAAATGGTGAAAATAAATAATGTCAATGTTGAAAGAAATGGTGATAAAGTTAATTTTTAATATAAATAAATAAAATTTTAATTATTAACATTTAAAAATATTTTATTAATTTTAATTATTATATTTAATTTATATGAAGGTTTGGGCATTGAAGAAAAGAACCCCCACAATTGTGAGAAGAAAAGAAGCGGCCCACGGTATAAAGAGAATGGCAGCTAAGGAGAAATTGCAAAAAAGGAAGGCAACTGCAAAAAAAAAAAAAAAAAAACCTGAGCTGCCGCAATTTCGGCAAGGAAGCAGCTTTAAAAAAAAGAAACCAGGAGCCAAAAAAGGGGGAAGGAGGGCGGTGCCATTGAAAGGAGAAGCAGCTGCTTCGGGAAAAAAACAGCAGCGGCTGCAGCAGCAGAACCAGCCACAAAAACTGAAAGCAGCTAGAGCAAGAAACGGCAGAAACAAAGCAGCTACGCTGCAGCGGAAGTGGGAAAAAGACAGAAGGCTGCGAAGCAGCAGAAACCGGACTTGGCTGAGCAGAGGACCGGACGAAGCTCCAGTTGAAATCGGACGCAAGCAGAAAATCGGCCGCGGCAGAAATTTCAAAGGCAGCAGCTTCGGTTGGAGATTTCTAAGTCCAATTCTCACTTTTCTTCTCAAAATTTTCAAATTTCTCTCTTCACCAAGCAAACAATTTATTGCTCTGTTTTTATCTCTAATCTTCTCTATTTGAAAACCTCAATTCTACCTCAAATCCTAAGTTGAAATTCCTTCAAAATGGTAAAAGTAAAGAATGTCAATATTGGAAGGGATGGCCATGGGGAAGAAGGTGGAAGTAGTAGAGGTGGTAAAAAGAAGAAGGACAAACAAATAGCAAGGAGTGAAATTCCTTCAGATAAATTCATCTCAGTAAAAGCTGCTGCTAACTATGAAGATTGGATAAAGAAGAAAAGGAAAATCTCTCCCGGACACCGAGTCGACCTATCAGACATGGCAGGTATGGAAATAATTCCTGCACATTTTCAAGATATTGGTTGGGGTTCTTTACTGATTGTTAATGAATTATTCTATCCTATGATGCTTTATGAGTTTTATGCAAATTTGCAAAGAGGTAGAATACAAGCGGGTGGAAATGTTGTTACCTCTAGAGTGAATGGAAAGAATATTGCCTTCGATGATAGATTGTTGAATTCCATTCTTGAGACACCCGAAGATGGAATATTTTTTTACACAAAAAATAGGAAGTGCTTTGATCCTAATCTGTATAGTGAAAAGAGGTTTGAAGAATTATTTACCAAAGGAATTGTGCTAAACACGAGTGAAGATAGAACAATTGACAAACTTGATGCCTATGGGAGGATTTTACATCACATTATTTCGAATATTGTTATCCCCAATGTAGGGCACAAGTGTTCAATAACAAACATGCATTCATTTGTTATGCTAGCAATGCATGAACATAGAAAGATGAATTTTGGTTATATTGCAATAGAACATATGCTAGCTACACAGTCCTCATCAACAAAATGTTTGCCCTATGGTTGTTTTCTTACCAAGGTGTTCCAACATTTTAATATCACTTTCTTTGGACCAAATGAGCACATTGGAATTGGTAAGATATACAATCAAAACACCTTCAAGAGAATGGGATTCTCAAGAAATAAAGATGGCAAATTGATAAGGGGAGGCCAAGAGGAAGATAGTGAAAATAGTGAAAAAGAAGAAGAAGAAAAAGAAGAGGGCAATGAGCCCGAAGATGTGGATGAACAAGAAAGTGACTCAGAGACGGAGGAAGAAAGATTTAGAAGAGAAATAAGAAAAAAGAAGAGACAAGAAAGAACGGAGGAAGGTTCATCTTCGGGTAGCATGACTCAACTAATGGAAATAATAGCTTCTCTACAAACATCAATGAACACTCGGTTTGATGCTTTAGATGGCAAGATATCCGACATTCAAGAAAGGGTTATGAGATTGGAGGCAAGATATAGAAATGAATGCCATTAAAGAGATGATAAAAAGGGAGTGACTTGATATTGGTCTTTATTTCTTTTGTTTAGTTTCAAACTCTTTACTCTTTGAGCCTCTTTTATTTCTTTTGTTTTGAACTACTTTTTCTTATAACTTTGGTGCTTATGAAGTTTTATGCTTTCTGAGTAGTCTCACTGATCTTTGTTTCTATGATCTCTTTTGATTAGTTTGAAATTCTATGATGAAATCTTAATGATGAGAGTTTCCTTTATCTTTGTTTCTATGATCCCTTAAAAACTCTCATATGTGCCTTTTTGATCTATGACAAAAGGGGAGAAATATGTGCAAGAAGTAGGGGGGAGAAAATGTAAGATGCAAAGGTATTGTTGATGCTTATGTTTTAGTTTGTTGATATCAATGTTGGTATTGTTGGTATATTGTGGAAAATGCTTATGTTTTAGTTTGTTGATATCAATGTTGGTATTGTTGGTATATTGTTGAATATGTCTTGCATTGTTTAACAATGGTTGATAATGACTTGTCATTGTCTAATGCATATGTTTTTGATGTTTTGAAAACTTGAATTTTTGAGTTGTATAAGGCTTTATGCATTATATCCTTTTGGCTATATGGCTTGGAGTTGTCTTGATGATTTTAAAGATGCCATATTTGTTGTGAAACATGTTTTTAGGGGGAGCTTATCTTTCTAAACTATATTTCAAACCCTTGACATGTTTTCAAATTAATTAGGGAGTTATCTCTCTCTTATGGTGTTTGATATACTTTGCTCTTATTGATGATTTCCTTCTCTTTTGTTCTTCTTGCATATGTATTTGTCATAATAAAAAAGGGAGAGATTGTTAGCCCTAAGGACATTATTGCATATGATTTTGATTATGATTAACATATATTTTTGTGATGATTATTAAACTTAGTTTCTATAGAACAAAATAAGCATCTTTGAAGTCTCAAGGCTAACTCTTAGAAGCAGATGATCTTAGTGGCCAAGGCAAAATGAAGGAGAAACCATCAAGTTATTGCAGACCTTACCGTTACATAGACAGTAATGGTCACTTTTTCCTTCTGTTATAAATAGAGCTTTTCACCAGCAGTAAAATAAGAGGGTTGTTAAAAAAAACTTATTGAGATCATTCTTTCAAACATTTAAAAAGCTTTAAAGTACATCCTTTCAAACATTTTATCTCACAAAAAGGAAATATCTTCTTGGAGCTTCATTTTTTATCATCCATCAAAGAAGAAGTAAAAAGGAGCTTGTAGAAGTATTCAATTTGTTGTATCTTTTCTTCTCAAGCTCACTTGGTAACATTGTTCCTTACTCATCTCTTTTTCTATTGATATCAAAGGTTTGTAGTGAAAAACTCTTTAAGTTATCCTTTGATTGTAATTGTGTTTCTATTGATATCAAATGTTTGTATTGAGAAATTCCTTGAGTTATCTTTTGATTGTAATTGTGTTGTGGATTGAGGTTGCTTGCAAAACTATTGGTGGGTGATCCTCAAACTTGTGATTGTTGTAGACTGTTGTGTATCTTTATTCTATGCTTTTAAGTTGATTTTCAAAACTATAAGATTTTGTTTGGTTTGGATTTTTATTAAAAAGAGTTTTATAATTTTTTCTCAAACAAAATTGGAGGTTTATTTTTAATCACACAAATAATTTTTTAAAATTAGTCAAAAACTTTATTCAGCTCCCTCTAAGGTTTTTCAAACTTGAGTTTTTTAAGATTTTTAAGATTTTGAAGATAATCATAGACAATTTTAATGATTTTGTGCCAAAAATATCAATTTTTGACGTAAAAATTACACTAAAAGATTTTTAAAAAAATTGAATTTTTATTTAAAAAGTTGGGTTAGGCGCGAGGAAGGCTCTACTTGTGCCCAACCCAACTTTGGGCTCCACTGGACTTGCGCCCCCAAGCTTGAGAAAGAACTCTTTTACGCATGGGCGAGGTTCGATGCTTTGATGCAATTCTTTTTTTCATGCAAATCAACCCTTCAAATTCTTCATGCAATTTTTTCTTTTTTTTTCTAATTTACATGCAAAACTTCCAAATCCAAATCTTCTTGCAATATTTTTTTTTTCTCATGCAAAATCAAACAAAAATATGGAAAATATTTTTTTAATTATTAATGTTATTTATGTTATTATATTACTTGTTGTAAGTATATTAATTGTTTTAAATATATTCTGATTTGCGCCTAACCCAATTTTTATCCTATTTTTCAATTTTTTTCTATCACAAATATTGTTTGTTTTTATTTTAATTATTTTTAATATAATCATGTTACTTATTATTATGTTTATTATTAACAAAATAAACTCATTTACTAACAATAATAATAAACATAATAATAACTCAAATTAATCATGTTTATTTTTTTGTTAGTTTCATATTATTATGTGAGTTATTTACGTCAATATATGTGTATATATTTGTATATATGTTAACATTTAGTTCAAACTATATGTTTGTTTAGTTCAAATTAAGTGTTTGATTTTGATTATATGTAACTCATATTAGGTTTAGATAGATATATTAATGATACTTGTTAATGTTTACAATAATTATGAAGGACTAGTGTCTAAGGTTTCACTAAAGCCTAAACCTTAAACTATAAATAGACCCTAAACCCACTTAATAAAATAAAATTTAGTCAAAACACTGAAACTTTTTCAAACACAAATAAAGTCTTTTTCAAACTTTAAGAGCGCAAGTCAATGGAACCCGAAGTTGGGCGTGGCACAGGTAAAGCCTTCCCATGTCTGGTCCAACTTTTGATATAAAGTTTGATTTTTTTATATTTTAATATAACTTTTACGTCACAATTGATATTTTCTTACATAAAATTATTAAAATTGTCCTTATTTATCTTTAAGATCTTCAACAATTCAAATTAATTTTTAAAGAGAAGTGAGAGAGAAGGATGTTAGAGAGAGAAAATGCTTACAGAAAAAACATTTTCTTGAACTTTTTCGTGCATTTTTTTTTTTTAAAATTTTTTCCGGACATCCTTGATCGATACCATTAGATATGATAATAACGTGTAGATAGAGATATGACCCAAAATGAAAAGAAAATTTTTAGAAGGCTCGATAAAACCGGACTAGTTAAGTGCAAATGAGTCCAGTCCTAGTAGCTTGTCCTGGGGTCCGTCCGGTTATGGAAAAGCTAGAGACGACCAGTTTTGAGTGTTGAGGCCTGGTTTTGCCTGAGATTCAAAGCTTCCAATTCTTCCTTTGTCCTTTCGGAAGGCTCCCACCCTTCAGTGTGCACCAACCATAATCAATTTGTTCACCAAGAGAGTCCTTTCTGCTTTCCATCTGCCACCTAGTATCGTTGTTCATGCACGTCTGAGTTGACTTACAAAGAGAGAGTGTTAAACAATTGATATTCAAACTGCATCAACCATTTTATCTCCTGTTCAAATCTTGAGAATAGATCTGCCCGTCTTCCTTCATCTCATTAGACTTGTTCTTGCACTTTCAGGCTTGTCTACCAAGTGGGAGTTTGCAAGATTGTTAGGTTCACGCACTCAAACCATCTCCAAAGTAAATGGACCATTATTTCTCTTGTCCAACCTCAAGAAAAATCAACTCTGAGAGACTAATCTCCTCCTTCGTACTTAGAATCTTGTCATCAGATAACTACAGCAGTCTTTCCTGAGAAGAACACAAACATACTTAGAAGAAAGACCCAGAAAAAAAATCTGTCCATCTTCTTACAAGGAAAATTCTGGGCAATTAAATATGCCTCGGGATGAGATCATTTGTCAAAACCCCTCAACTGTTTTTTGCAAAGAAGACTAGCCAGATAGATATATATGATTAAATATGCATGTTAATGCATACTAACTAAAGATTTTAAGCAACTGACCACACACAACGGAAAATTTTGGTATATCAAGTCAGACTGCACACTCTTTTTAACCCCAATAGGGACTAGAGAAGAGAGAGAAAAACCAATAATTAGATAGGGTCAAACTAATTTGATCCTGATTATATCAAGTCAATCTAAGTCGGTCAGGATTTTGGTCTTTTATTATTAGAGCAAAGAGTTCTTTTACTTAGAAGTTCAAGTATCAACTAGTTTACCTCTTTCTTTGTCAGGAGATCGGAAGCGTTAATCACAATTTTATCATCCTCTGAATCTCTTTCACCTACGAACTGATTGTCATCCACATAACTATCATCATATTCAGACAGGTCTTCTGACTCGGAGATTCCTTCACCCATGGAGTCCGTTTGAGAACAGTCATCACTATTCGAATAAGAATCCCCTTTTATAGACTTGGCCTCCGCAAACTTTCCAGCACTTCTAGGCTTGTCAAGGATTGAGTTCGGATTTCGATCATTAGGGTCACCATAAAGTGCCACATGTCTGTAATAAAGTTCAAGTTCCTTCTCAGCAATGGCAATGAAGCGTCTAACAGAGTCAAGTGATTGTTCATACTTGGATTTTTCCAATGCCTGAAAGATCAAAAAGATTATTGAAACAGGTCTAAGGCAAACCATGAAGCATGATGATGCAAACAAAGGCAAGTAAATGCAATAGGAATTAGAAACAAAAGGCGACAAGAAAGCACATTCCTTGAAAACCTAACCATATAGACTAATTGATCTCCACTTGATCAAATTATCCTTCTTGAAAAGATGGTAAGAAGATACTCCATAAAGTTTGTTCATAATTTGAAAAAAGCGAATTGCTTTATCAATGGCTCAAACACTAGCAGCTAGATGAGTTTTTAAGTGCTGGTTATGTAAATTTGACCTGAACCTAATATGTTAATTTGATAAACACTCATAAATTCTCAAAGAAATTAAGTTAGATAATATTTTTCTGCCAAAAAAGACAAATTCAATGATAGTTTTAGGGGTACGAAACATCACAGGACCTTCCTGTACATATGACTTACAACAATATGCCTATAGTTGACCGCTTCCTACAACCAGAACATTATGGTGCATTTTAGCTGCCCCTTCTACTCCAAATTCTTGTCCATTCCCAATAGAGGCGTATGCAGGGTCATACCATCGAAGACTTTAGTTTCTTCAATCACATAAAAATAACATTTAGACTACAGGAGTCAAATTTCATCCACAGAAGGGGAATGGAGGCAAGCTTATCATCAAGATTATTTTTTTAAAAAACAAAAAGATGGTCTTGCCTGTTATGCAACTTATTTCATTAGACCAAAAGAAGAAAACCACTTTCAGCATTCTGTATTTTCTAACAAGGTTAGTATATTTTCTAACACAGGAAACCACGGCTAGTATATGTAAGCTGGAAATAAACGGATGACTTCATAAAGTTACATTGTTGTGAATTAATATGGGTAAAGCCAAGGCAAAAAGTTCCGTTCTTCAGGAACAGTGTAATCATGTACCTTGCTATGCCAACTCAATCTTGATTCTCAACGTTATGACTTGTCCACTAACTTATAATCCATTGCAATCATATATTCAAGCAATCACTAAAAGGATGTAGAAAAAATATTTACTATTTGCTTTTAGTTTAATATAACAAGAATCATGAATAAAGTTAGATACATATATTTTGACACCCTACAGTAATGTACAAGTAAATATCAAGAGGGCAAGAAACAAAAATTACAGTTTACATCCATACAGACCAACATATATAATTTTTGCATTTTTCTAGTGTTTCAGTGTCCTGCCCTTTGCAAGACTAGATGAGGGGCTTATGTAATCATCATGGATGCATTACATGAAAGTTTTTTTTAACTTTAATGTTATAAGAGTTGCAAATGCACTATTTAGGTGAATAGATAAAAACTAGGCACCGATATCCAAACAAGCAAGGCAAACTCTGAAAACTTCATTGGTTTTTCATCCAAGCAAACACTAACATTCTCAGAACAACAATATGTTGGGTAACTGAAATGAATGGATTGCCCATGTATATAAATGGCACCCCATCACAATATAGAAAGCCCAAACAATTCTAGAAGGCTATATTTGCAACACATCCAGAAACAAAAACCACCTTCTCTGGTTCTTTCATATTAAACCCCTAGAAAAAATTGTGTATGATATCGGGGTACATAAAAGGGAAATGCTTGACATTACATGTTTTCATAAAATTCATATAAAGATCTAAAAAGATTAATTGAGATTTAGCACATTAAAAACGCACAAGGAACTATACAAAGTCACTAACTCGTGTACAACAATGATAAAATAATCTTCTTGGCTAACTTCTTACACTCCCCAAAAACCCGACAGTACTTGATCTAGTAGTTTATGTTATTAATCTTTTGATTAATTGTTTTGCATTTTGTGCCTTGTTTTAATGTTCATATCTTAATTGGAAGCTTAAAGTATTAAAATGCTGACATAGAATTCTCCTATTCTACTACGAGATGCATGCTTTGAGAAATCAAGATAGTCTTTCTAAACTCGTGCTCAGGATTCAATTTAGTGTTTTCCATTCTGAAAATCAGTGCTCATAATTTCTATTAACACTTGTGTCAACCATATATACACTACATGATTTAAAATCAAATTAAAAGAAAACATATATACTACCTGAAATGCACAGAAAACATGTCAGGCTAAAAAGTAACCAAATTTTGTTCATTCACTTCCATATATCTATGTGAGTATATAGCTTTTTTAGACAGGTACATGGCTCATGAAAGAAATCTTTTAGAAAGAGAACAGGCACAAAGAATATACTTTGCCGACAACGTCCTAGCTGATTGGCTCCATATGGAGCAAAACAAGAAACATAGAACATTCATAGAAATATGCAAACACACACGCACCAATGATAATTCAAGAAAAGGTTAACAAGTACTAAACACAAAAAATTTATAAATTGAAAGCACCTAGAGTAATTATTGAGCATAACAGTCAGAAAAACACACCCTCTTCTTGGACAGTGTATCAATGGGTGACATCACTTTGGGTTGTACATAGTCCTTTCCTCGGTAGAAAACTATTGTGTCATTGCCAATTATTTGAACTGGAATTCCGCCAGTCAGTCTAGCAATTTCATCTGCATACTCTTTTAATTGACCAGGTCTGGAAGGCTTGCAGTAGACCTTGACTGTTTCGTGTTTCTTCCAATGCAAATGCATATTAAGAATAACACCACCAAAAACACCTCTTCTGCCAATTGGTACATAATTTGAACCTTTCTGAGCCATTTTTTTCATATAAAACCGTTCTTCACCCGTCAGCTCATGTGGCTGAACAATAGGACCCTGAACTTTGGGAACCTCATAGCGTTTTAGTCTTTCAATTAGCAAGGCCTCCTTTATTTTGGCCTGAGAAGAAGCCAAATGAATATATTAGTTGAATAAGAGAATCAATTAACATGAAGTACAAGAGATTAATTACAATGAACATTACATGAATCCGAGAATCAACTAACAAGGACTGAATATTTGTCACTTTCCAACTAAAATTAATTGCAGAAGAGAACACAAATATCAGCAATGTGAAAATTTCAGTAAGGCGTATTAGACCTCAGCAAAATCAATTATCAAGAGATGTCACTGGAAGACTACACATGCAGTACCCAAGAAACAACAAGATGAAAAGCATAATGATTAACTTGAATCAAGATGCAATATAATGAAAAGTAACCAAGAAAATATTTTACTCTTGTGCCAAAATGCAGCGCAAACCTAAAGAATAAACAAACCGAAAGAATAAATTTTGAACAATACATGTAAACCTACTTTCCTCTGAAAACATTTAGAATTCTTGTCCATTATATACAATACAACCAATACGGATTCCTTTTCTTACTTGCTCGAGCTTGTATTTAATTCTCTCCTCAGCATTAGCAAACTTTTGCTTCTTCTTCTTCCCTTTGGGTCCAAGTTTTCTGGGGTCTCTCTTATTTGCAGCTTTTCTCTTTTGTTTCTCTCTTTTCCTCTGCATTTTCAACCTCTTCTTTGTCTTCCACTTATCCTTTTTGGGAGGTTCAATTTCCAGAGTCTCAAACTTTGGTTTTCCCTGTTGAGATATCACGAAATTAACGGCCCCGTGACTGAAATTCCTCAATCCCCTGCAAGAATTTACATGCTGAAATTGAACACGAGGCCTGGCAAAGGTCCAAAAAGGTTCTGGACTTCGATGAATTTGCCTAGAATTTGAAGAAACGAAAAAAGAAAAAGGATTAACATCAGTATCCCAGATAAAATAGAAATCCTACTAACTACTTTCTCAAGCTTCCATTTAAAAAAGATCCCAATTTACTTCAACTACTATCTTTACTGCAATAATTTATACAAGTAGCAATCTATCCTTGTTCTAATCACGGAATAAAACTATTTGCACAATTCCCTTCATCAACCCAAACTGGAGAGAATTTTTACCCGAAACAAGTAGTAGCCGAAGAAGGCAGATGTCTAAGGGAAGCAAAGGGGAGCCTTCGGAGAGTAGGCCACAAAGTCTTTGACATATTGTATTTGGCATTCTATAGTCTGATATCAAGACGCGCCTGCGCCTGTGCTAGTGCCGCTGTAACTATCCGTTTTCATACTCGGTTATTTTAACTAAAAGAGAAATTTCAACAAAATCTACCAAAGAGCCATGAACAAAAGAGGGACAACCCTCTATTCAGGGGGCGCCAGGGTAGACGGGGGTGAGCAGTGGTATCGGGGAAGAAGGTGGAAGCAGTGGTGCCGGGTAAGAACGGGAGGAAGAAGAAGGATGAGGGGAAGAAGAAGAAGGTTGGAGGGCTGAAGGGGGGGGGGAGGGAGGGGGGGGGGTTGGGGGGGTTGGGGGAGGAAGAAGGAAGTTTTTGTGTTTTCTTTTGTTCCCGATCTAGGCGTACGGGCAAGTTTGCATAAGACAAATGTTATACATAGGACCATTTCGCATAAGGTGTATAAAACATAAGGAAATATTATAAGAAATGTTAAGAAAATATTATAGAAGATTTTGAGTGATTATATTCTTGGTATATTATATAGTGTATGCGATATGTAAATATTTTAAATGAAGAATAAGAAGAATGAAATTGTTTTTTTCTATTTTGTAAAATAAACTATTTAATATTTTGTATTATTTTATATATTTCTTTTGGTATTTTTAGGTTAAAATGACTTCAGAGTTCTTTTTTAAAAAAAAATATATATTTTATATTTGTTTCACTGTGTGTTTTTTCATTTGTTTGTCTTATTTTTAAAAAAAATAATCATTAATATAAGAAGACAAATATTACAATACTTTTAAAGATAAAATAAAAATTACACATTTTTACTTGAGTTAGGGTTAGGATGATTTTTCTTATTATGCTCAAGCCTTCGACATCTACTACATTTTGGAAGAGAATCTGGGTTTCGATAGTCCATCTCTCCACAATACCTTATGCCTTATTCTCGACTTCGTTTATTCTTCATGTTTGGAGGATACTATGTCAAGTTGAAAGGGGTCGGTTTTCAAAAATTCTCATGCACAACGGGATAAAATTTGGATTCGCACGTGCTTAAGTAAATTTTCCTCCGAAATATTTCTAGCACGATACTATGGTGTGTTGTTCAGTTTTCTTTACAAAACGCAAAAGTATATGAACAAGGCAATGTGTAGACCTTCCATTTCTCGAAAGTGCAGGAATTCGATTGCATACGCAAAGTATATGTATGGTCACCTCGACCATCGCCATTTAGAGCAGACTTCACCTAGTCAATGCCATTTTGTGCATTAAATGCACAATTGTATGTGATCTTGATTTGATTTCAATGTCTATAAACTTGTCAAATACTCCCTTAGGAAATGGATTGATGCAGCTCCGGGCTTCCTCACGGTGTTCATCGAAATATCTAACAAATTTATTGAACACCACTTCAACTACGGCTTTCAATGGTAAAGCTCTAGCTTTCTTAAGGATGCTGTTCAGTTATTTCGATATATTTGTAGTCATTATCCCATGCCTACACCCACCATCATAAACGACTGTCCATTTTTCAAAGAGGATCTCAGTTAAGTATTCCCATGCTTTTACATTTTTCATCTTAATTTTATTCGTAACAAATTCGAATTTCCATATATTTTTATTGTGCCTGCCCCCACATTAAACTTTTCAATGCCGAGTCCTTAAATTGTTTGTTAAAATTTGCTCGAATGTGGCAAAGACAGAATCCGTGATCGGCAAGTGGAGGTTTCCGATATGCTTATTTTCAGTGGCATCTATAATTCCTGCATGACGATCGAATATCAAACAAACTCTCCTATCCTTCACTATTTCTGAACGCAACAATGATAAGAACTAATTCTAACTTTCTTTTGACTCCTTATCCACAATGGCAAATGTTAGTGGGAACACATGGTTATTCGTATCCAAAAGGCTAACAATTAGGAGTGTGGCCTTATAGGATCCCCTTAGATGAGTACCGTTAATAGAAGTGACTGCCCGACAATGTGAGAATCCGTCTATAGAAGGTGAAGGACCAAAAAAGAAAGCAAAAAACATTGTATGTTAATGACGTGGTATGATGTAACCAATGGATGAAGGTTCATGGATTAGAATCTAACATAGCTTGGAGATATTGGGGATAGAATAGTAAAAGCAGATTTCAAGTTCCCAAACACCCTTTCTATTACTTTCGTTTGAGCGATCTATGCCTTCTTATATGTGCAACTAGTTTGATATAAGGATTGCACTTCATTCATTACGTTTGCCACCGGAATCTCGGGATCGTGGACAAGGATATGACTTATTTTCCTCGAAATAAATTTTGTCATCATATTTTGATGATGGTTTCCTTGAACCGAATAAACACATACGTATGTACCTCTGAAAACAGTAATCTGCCAAAGACCGCGAGCTTTTTTTTCTTCATTCGGATGTAATATTGGCAATCACTCTCATTTTTATGATAGGATTCTACTACACTCTGGTCACTCATACTTGTTGTCACTCTGTACTCTTGTCCCATCCAAATTGACCACTTTTGAACATCATAAATTACTTGACTTTTGGACTGGAACCTCATTCCTCTTCGAATATTAACCATTGCCTCATTCCAGTCATCAAAATAGATAGTTTCTGATTCGAGAATGTCATATATTGGCTCTCCCAAACCTATATCTTGAAAGGCTCCGGACAATGTGTAATTGTACGAAGCATCCCATTCATTACTTTGTATTTGATTCGCTGTTGAATTAGTGTTTAAGGGGTGTTATCATCGTTATCACCATCATCATCGTTGCGTCTGAATTATTTGAATAGTCCTCGTCATTGGTGGAATCCACATCATCTTCTTGTACGTCTCTATATAACATTGATGGTGAATCATTCACCATCCTCGTTACATAAGTGACATGTTGGGGAACATTAGGATTTCTTGACTCGTTGGGACATGAGTATAATCATCATGTGTGCTTATCTCCGGTAAGAACTAGAACATTGATGCCATTAATGGCTATTTCAGGGCTAATTGTCTAAAGGTACCCCATTAGATCATCGTTATCTATACTATGAAGAGTATAACGAAATGTTTTATACCTTTCATAATAAGTTGGGACCCTCATTGTCATGTGAATTCACTATTCATTTGGATTCATGAAGTAAGGAAAAAATTGAAATTGACAAGTTCCTCATATCTCACTCTCCGATTAAATTTTCATGTTCTTTGTGTCGTTTTGGTGAAATAAGGACCAAATTGGTCTCTATCAACTTCGGAATCCCAATATAATATCACTCTAACTGGTGAAGTTTTTGTCATGTTAACTATTTATTTTAGGGTAAGAAGAAAGGTATTGAAAAAAAGTCCAAACGTCTTGGTGTGATTAGAAATTGGATGCATTGCATTGATATATATATATATATATAAATATAAATATATATAACAAAATTATTCCCCCATTTTATGATTTGTCAATTCAATAATAAATGTGTCACATGGCTATGTCAGATATAGTGGACAAAAATAATAATGTTCCGCATGCTCAAATTGTCATGTCAATAGTACTCCCTCGGCACATGGCTATGTCGGATATAGTGGACAAAATAATAATTTTCTACGTGCTCGAATTGTCATGTCAATATTACTCCCATCACATGTCTATGTCGGATATAGTGGACAAAAATAATAATTTTTCACGTGCTCGAGTTGTCATGTCAATAGTACTCCAGTCACATGGTTATGTAGGATATAGTGGAAAAAAATAATAATTTTTGTGTGCTTAAGTTGTCGTGTCAGTTTTTTTGGGTTTTAAAATAGGGTTTAGAATTTGGATTAGGGTTTTTCACATTGTCATTGTTAGTATATACCCTAGACCAATTGACTTACATTTATGATTTATGAAGCATGTATTTTGAATTTTATTTTATGCTCTTGTACATCATGTATGTGACTTGATAGCAAAATCCTTATTGCTAATAAAATACTATTCTTGTTTGTCCATAGTTTTATTACATCTTGTATTATTAAACGAGTATGAAGTTGACTGATGATCAAGTTTTACTGATCATGTATATGATATATAAAATCAATTCATAAATACATTTGAGAATATTATATTGGACATGACCCAAAGTGAAGAAGAAATATTGCATGGGTTTGAGTCATAAATATTTCTTCTCAATTTTATGTTTGGTTTCATTTGACTTAATGTTTCTAATGATTCTTATATGGGGAGAAAATATGTTTTGACATAGTCAAACATCACATTTAATTAGGTGATTATTATGACTATTGGTTGGGCTATTTTGTTGTCATGACTTGAATATTGGAGATAGTGAAAGGGATTTGTCTCTCTCTTATTAAAGAGAGATATCCATGGGCCCCTTGATAAGGAAGACTGGAAAATACGCATGGCCATGCTCAAATAAGTATTAATAAGGTGTTATTAATATTATTTGTCGGAACAGTCTGCCTGCTGATTAAGTAAATGATTAATTAAGTTTTATAAGGATGACTCAGTCCATGTCTTATACTTAATTAGGATATCGTGTGACAAAAAGAATAAATATTAGAACTGATGCTAGGTTATCATTGCTTTTACTTAACTTGGGTAAGCATAATGTCTTGCTAGAGGACACTTATGTTTTGTGAATAAATGTCTAGGACATTTTTCATTCACTGCCAATGTTAAGTGAACCTACAAGGTCATACATATAGACGATCTTGTGAGCATAATATCCACGTTCAATGAATCTAGATCGTGTCCAGATTCCTTGAACGTATACAAAAGGGGAATCAGATTTCATGTTATAATTTTTGGTAAGTTAATAAGTAACTAATTTTATTTATCAAATAAATGAAATTAATTACTTAATATTATTCATCCAACCGTTGGATGATTATAAGAATAGATGGACAAGATTAAAATTGTCATCAGATGACAATTAGGGTTCTAATGTTGACAGTTATAAAAGGTTATATTAACCTTTTCCTTGTTGCTGTCATCATCTAATTAAAAAAGAAAGGCTTTAACCCTAGAACGGTGATAATAGTATCTAGCCTCCCTCTCTCCGAAAATTCCACATATTACCAGATAGTCGTTTTTCGTTTTGAACAGTTTTCAAAACACAAAAGGGGCTAGCATTCCGAACGCTTGCAGAAGAGTTCATCGCGTGGATACCAATAGAAGGCGAAGCATAAACAGCAGCGCCTCCATACCTAGCGGCTTCAAACATTAAGGTAGTTTTCTAGCTAATCAGTTTTTCTAGTATGTGCAGATCCTGTTGGCAGATTTTCGTAGGTTTTTTATTTTGTTTTTGTCTACGAATTCCAACACTAATATAAAGTATATAAAGTATCACAATACAATAATAAGTACTCTCGCCACATAAAAGATAAAGCATCACAATAATATATAAAATATAATATACATCATAAATGTCTATGACTAGGCATAATTTGATAGAGTAAATTGATAAGGGGCCCCAGAATTACGATTAGACCTACGAAATGGAGGAAGTGGTGTGAAATAATCTGGGGGATCGGTCTGAGACGTGGAGACATGTGACGGATCAAGCTGAGACGTGTAGGCATGTGACGAACCAGTTTAAGATGTGTAGGCATGTGACGGCCCGGTGTGAGACGTATAGCTATATGACGGATCTGGGTGAGAGGTGGATTGTGTCATGGTGAAAAAAAAGTCCAAGTAAAAACATGTCGTGGCCGTCACAACCCCGACACTCATATACAACAATATCTCTCGACCTCCTATATCCCTGAAGATCCAAGTCGTAGTTGACATCAATCCCGACCCTCTTGTGCATCTGTATCTCTCAATGCCCCTCCATGAGGATCCAAGTCATAGTCATCACCAACCCGATCCTCCTCTACAGCTCTCGGGTTAGCTCCAGGACTGGTACTCCACGACATCATCCTCCGTCCCCTGTATCTCTCTGATCAGTTCTAGGGGATCGTCTTCCATGACCTCGTCGCCATCCCTTTTTTACTCCACATATTCCCCGATCAGTTATAGGGTCTCAAGGTTGATGTCGTGCTAGCTCGATAGGAAATGCCTCATAGTCCTCTCGCCGAGATGGTATGTAACCCAACGTACCACTTACAAATGCTAGGCATCAGCGAACCTCTATAAATAAATAACAATTAATTAGTTAGCGAGGATACATGAAATATAAACTGAATAATAAAATACTTTCTTACCATCATCCGTTAGTCGACCCCGGATGGCTGGTATCCAGAAGATTGGAGATTACGACGAGATGGATTACCAATATATAATCTCGTGATCTCCCAATACCACATTATATAATCCTATCGATAATGTCAGAGCTACTAAACTGGAATCTGTGTCTCGCGACAAATGTGTTATCTTCACTGGCCTACAAATTCACATACTGAATGTGTCTCGACTCCAATTCGTATATTCTTGCTCTACCAAAGATATATCATGTAGATTTCTTCGATCAACTAAAGCCTCTGAGATAGGCTGATCATAGCCGAACTGTCTCATAACCCTCTCGGGATAGTAAAACTCTACTATCTCGAACCATATCAAGAGGACCTTTGCCCACCAAAGATCGGAATCCTCCGTAATATGGCCATGATAAGGGAGCTAGTCAAACTACAAAGGTGATTTAAAAAAATAAATATGAAATGCATGTCAAATAAATATCAAATAAATATCAAAGATGAATAATAAACTTTTTCTTGATCGCTGAGCATGAAATATAATTGATCCCTATATGCTGTAGTACATGACTCGGAGTAGAAGTCATGTCGAATGGTACAGTCCATCTAGCTCCAAAAGGAGCATGCTCGTTGTCAACCTCAATAGCATGATTTAATCGAGGACGAATAATAAGAATACGCGTCCATGCCCATAACTGAACGAGAACAAATGGTCCGCATATCTCCCGTGCAGCGCCCAAACATGATCTATGTAGGCATCTATACAGGAATGCAACAACAGCACTATCCCAACTAAAAGATCCAACACATCAAAATCCTCCAATAATCTAAGAAAGCGAAGATGAATCATATTTCCCGATCTATTGAGAAGCAACGATCCTTGAATAAGTAAGAAAATCATCGTACGGGTTCGACGAATGTAATCATTATTTGTAGCAGAATCAGACATATCCTCTATAATCAAAGCTTCTATAAGTCTCTTCTTCACCCTATACCCAGATAATTCTCCCATTGAGAGGCAAAGTCCAAGTAGACACTCAATCATATATAGCCACTGCGCACTAGATAAGGTCCAACTAGGACTAGTCACGGGCGCCCCATCTATCTGTAGTCCTCAATGCACCTCCATATCCTGCAGCGTCACAGTGACTTCCCTATAGGTTAAGTGGAAAGCATTGGTCTCAAACCTCCAACGCTCGATCAAAACAGTGATAAAATAATGGTCTAGCAATAAGTAACTACACTTGAAGACTCCCCTGAAACCAGCCCTATCAATGCCATTAACCACCCTAGCTGGAGCCACCTTATAATAATCAAACAAAGTGCGAGCGAAGCGTCGACACGTAAGGATAATATTTTCATACCCATCTTAGATAAGTGAAGACCGATGTGCACCCTGTCTAGTCAATACACTAGCATCTAACGATCCAGGATGCATATCATCAGTCATTGGTTGAAAGTTCTCCATCTACATTTCATCATATTCGGTAATTATTAGTCTTATACTGTTATACATAAGATGATGTTAGCATTTAAAGTTATAAAGATTTAGTGTTTTCAGATTAAGTTTTTAGGTTTCAGTGTTTAGAGTTTAGGGTTTAAGGTTTTAGTGTTTAGGGTTTAAGGTTCAGGGTTTTAATGTCTAGGTTATAGGATTCAGGATTTTTGGCTTTTAAGTTTAGTGGTTTAAGATTTTAGGGTTTAGGATTTTAGGATTTAGGTTTTAGGCTTTTAAGGTTTAGGTTTTATGATTTTAGGTTTAGGGTTTAGCGTTTTAGTGTTTAGGATTTAGGCTTTTAATTTTAGTGGTTTAGGGTTTTAGACTTTTAATTTTAGTGGTTTAGGGTTTAGGGTTTTAGGCTTTTAATTTATAATATATGTTAAAATTTATAAAAGTATCTTAATATTATGAAATGTATAAAGTGGTAAATGATCAATTCAATTATAATCTTCCTTTAAAAGTATTAAAATATCTAAAAAATAAATTTCAAACCCTAAATCACTACAATTTCACAAAATTCATACTAATTCTAACAATTTCTCAAAATGATCAATTTTTTCAAACTAAAATTAATTTCTAAAAAATTGGCAAGAACAAAAAATTTCAATCTCTAATCACTACATCAATATCACCAATTTCATACTAATTATAACAATTTCTAAAAGCAATTAAAATTTTCAAACTAAAATAAATTCTAACAAATTCTCAAGAATAAAAAATTGTTAAAACCCTAGATCACTACACTAATTTTACCAATTTCATATTAATTCTAACAATTTCTAAAGGCAATCAAAGTTTTCAAACTAAAATCAATTCTAAAAAATTCAAGAACAAAAAAATTCAAACCCTAAATTACTGCACCAATTTCATACCAAAAATTTCAATGTTAGACAATATAAATTCATTTGATTTCATACCAAGAGTTGAATAAGAACGCCGTTGCTCCTGTACTCTTGAAAATGCCGCCGCTGACCGCCGTTGCTCCTCTCCTCTCCCCTCTCCTCTATTTTCTTTATCCTTTCTCTCCCCTCTCCTCTACTTTCTTTTTTCTTCTTCATCTTCCTCTCCTCTACTTTCTTTTCTTCTTTTCCCCTCGTCCATTTTTTCTTTAACTAAAGCTACAATGTAAGGTGAGTAGATCTTAACACTATGGGTTCACCCTGAGTGTCGATATTATCGAGGATGGCAAGGTTCAACTACTCAACTGTTGGTTCAGTGTTTACTCTAAAACACCATGCTGGACGATTGTGAGCTAACAAAACTGTAAACATAACACTTAGCAAATAAGGAAACAAAAATAAGACGGAAGTTTGGATTTCGGGGTCCTCCTAACCTTGTTACTACTTCAATTAATTAGAATTAATGAAAAATTGTAATTGCCTTAACGAATTGAGTCATCACACTCATAATTGGGCAATCCCTATCTCTAGGTAAAAGCCTCTCTATTCTCTATAACTTTCAGACGAAAATCTCTTCTCTCCCTAAGAAGTTATGAATGCACTACACTCGGGTAATTATGGACCTAAAATTGTATTAATTATCTCTAGTTAAATACCCCAAATTAATCCCCAAATTGAAAGCCCTCGGGCATTCTTCCTTTCTCAATTCCAAACACCCGTGCGATTAATTCAAGTTCATGATACTCAAATTGCACAAAAATCACCAATTGAAGAAAAATTCAATCAAAAGCCACATTCAATTTCATTAATTGAGAATCAATTTCATAAAATACCTAAAGGTAAGGGTTCACCCCTCAATCTAAACAATCTAACTACTCATAATTCACTAAGTAAAACTAAAATTAAACATAAATTAAACTAATAGAGAAGGAAAAGAAAGGCTTAGGAGTAGAATTTGAGGCAGAATTGCTTTCCCGAATTGTGCCTGAGCTCGTATCTTGAGTTGTTCCAATGAAGTCGAATCCGTTATTTCGATCCTTGATTCTACTTGTAATCCTTTAATTCTTGTTCTATAATCTAATTCTACCTAATTGAGGTGAGAATTAGGGGAGATTTGTTACAGAAAATTTCCCCAATTCGCCTCCTAAAGACCTATGTTCGGAACTCTAAAATAAAGCAATTGAATAATGAGCCAAAAACTCGAAAAATAAACTAAGTACTACTATTTTTGGGACCCACCAGCGATGGTAGGTCCTGGTGAGTCTGTTCCCAGTTGGTCCTTTGATGCCTGGAACCTACTGTAGGCTGTAGGGGGAGTCTACTGTCCTGTCTTCAGCTTTTTTTGTTGCCAAGAGGCCTACCGCGACTGATAGGGTGGCCTACTTGAGGCGGTAGGCTACTATTGTCACTGTTTTACGTTGTTTTCGCCTCTTTTCAAGCATTTTCATTCGTTCTTCGTTGTACTTTATTCTGCAAGCACCTACGACACATGGAAGATATTAGACTCAATTATATACTTTATATCTTAAAATCACCCAAAAAAATGATGAAATTAATATACAAAATAATAACCAAAATAACAACTATCAACTTTTCAACTTTGAGATCCTCAATTGAGACAAGTCTCAACTTAGAGGGACAAAATTGAATTTCATCCTCTTTGGTTTGGTGGAATCCTAAGATGTGCTCTAAATTTTATTAAATTTTATACACTTGTCTTAATTGAGGACCTCAATTTACAAAATGTTATAAAGAGCCCTAACAATGTTAAAATTGTGTCAATAGATAAATTTTAATTATCTCCTTAAAATTAAATGATTGACATAAAAAGTGTCTTAAAAAAAACTATAAAGAATCTATGAAAATATGCTATTTGTCTTAATCAAGTCTTTTGTTAGTCTTCATATGAAAGACTCAAGAATGGGTGTTACTTGGGGACCAAAATGCAAAAACATAAAATATTTGAAGTTATATTTAGAAGACTCTATATTGGGCCAAAACAAAAAATATCTCACTGTGGGTCCTCGTTTCTGTGGCGAGTTGCAGGGCCAATCAACTGGTCCAATGATAAACAAATAATTACCTTTATTGAAAGAGTAATGCTATTCGACTCAAAATTGAACAATTAATTGGTTCAATTTGAAGGTTAATTGGTAAAAACACAAAAAAACTTATGTGTGAGATTACCAATATCCTTGCGCACTTGATTTCATTTTTGAGAGACTTTTGGAACGTCTCTCTTCTCCCATTCACTATCCGCACACTTCTCTCCCCCTCTATTCTTTTTTCAGTTAACTCACTGAGTGTAAATTTCCAATTAAACAACAATAATGCAAGAGATGCAAATGTTCATCTCTCCACTTCTCTCCCCCCATTACTTTCAGGCTTCCCCTTTCCTTCTCTCCCCTTCCAGGCTTTTTTCAATTAACTCACTTGAGATTAAATTGTAAGAAATTGGTCTTAATTATTAGACCTAAATATGGTGCACATATTATTTTGCCCTAGTTTGATTAGGAGAAGGGAAGGGGAAGGGGGAATGACACTCTTTACTTCCACTAGGGGAAGTATATTAAGTTACTTCCAAATTGTTTGGTATGAGTGGAAGAGAAGTACACCAAATTTACTTCACTTCGTTTGGTGGGGGGAGAAAGTAGGATGTAAATATTTTTTATTATATTTAATTTACTATTACATCTAATGCTATAAACGGGGAGGGTCTTACCCGTACCCGGGTGGGTCTACACTCATTTTTAGCGGGTAAGGTTTAAATTTTATACCCGCGGACCTGTACCCGTACCCATACCCATATTTATTCTATTATATGGGTTTGGGCAGGGTATGATGATATCCATACCTGTATATCCGTATTAAGAAATAATAATATATATTTATATATATTATTTATGCATATATTATATTATATTGATATATAATTTATAAATTTTTTAACATATTTCCTTGCAAATTATGGTACAAGTTGCTTGTATTCTATTTTGCTTCCTTCTGTTTTTTGCTATAATATAAATAATTTTACAACATATTTTAACATAAATAATTTTTTAATATAATTATACAACAGTACAAGTAAATAATATAAATAATTTTTTAACATTTTTTTTCTGTTTCTGTTTCAGTTCTGTTAAAATTTTTATATTGAGGAGATTATGTTAATCATGTTAAAATTTTTATTTTAGGATTATACATTGTTTTATATATTTTTGTCTAACAAGGAAAAAATTGAAAAATGCCATACAGATACGGGTATACCCAGACCCTACCCTAGACCCTGGTGGGTCAGGTCTGGGTCCAGAAATTTTATACCTGGAGGGTATGGGTCTGGGTCTAGGTCTGGGTCTGGTCTGGGTCCAAGTTTTTCTATAAGGGTACGAGTCTGGATCTGGGAGTACCCTGAGGGTCTGGACCTGTTTACAGCACTAATTACATCCATTGTACGAAGCTAGAATTTTTATAAATATTAGGTAGGAATTTGATTAGGATAAAGTTGTAATAAAATAATTTATAAGAGGAAATAATGGTTTTTTTAATATCATTTATGTCACAATCTATCTTTTTTGGGAGGAGGCTATTTTGTTGACATGGAGCTAGAGGGGAAGAGCTCCCTCCATATTTATACTGCAACCCGACAATATAAATATGACATTTACGTCCTAATTTATATCCCCTCCTTATTCCCTCCCTATTTTCAGCCTAACTGAAGTAGGGCTTAGTAATTACCATATTTCTCCCATATAATTAAATCAGATAAATAATAATAGGGCTTGTCTAATGTGTGCCCTAAGGGCATACATTAATACGGATAAACATATATTATTTTTGTTAATTCAAATATAACAAAAATCCCATTAAATTACCTATGGAAATTTAACACTAATTAATTATATATATTACCTTAATTGTGTCAATCAGAATCTTTATATTCTCTCACCCCACCCCTCTTCCCCACCTCAAAAATATTTTCTTCTATAATATATTTTTCCCTTAGGGTTTATCTATTCTCCTTATGATTTATTTATTATTTGGTAGATTTTATTAATAAAATATACCAAATTAGGAATGTTACATAGAGTGTTCTTAGGAAAAAGATTAGGATGCTCCTGTTCGGTGGGTCTTTAACATCTCTTATAATACTCTCTATAACATTCTTAATTTGGTGTATTTTATTAATTAAACCTATCAAATAAAAGATAAACCATAAGTGGAAATATATTATTAAAGAAATGGTTACAGAAGATCTTCACCCAGGCTCGTCTATACCATTTTGTGTATTACTCACTATACCACTTTATTTTTGTAATATATTTTTCTCTAAGGGTTTATCTTTTTCTCTTAGGGTTTATATTTTATTTAATAAGTTTTATTCATAAAATATACTAAATTAGTAAGTGGTACAAAGAATGGTACACAAAGTAGTGTAAAGACCCGAGCCGGAAGATCTTAGGTGTTTTTCTCTTTTTTTTTCTTGGGGGGGGAAGGTGGGGGGGGAGGGGGGCGAGAAGAGGAGATTCTGATTGACACAATTAAGGTAATTAAATATAGATAATTATTAATTAGTGCAAAATTTTCATAGGTAATTTAACAAAATTTTTGTTATATTTGAATTACCAAAATAATCATAGGGTTTGTCCGTATAACCTGTGCCCTTAGGGCACATGTTAGACAAACCCATAATAACAAAGATATGAGTGGTTATGATTCTAACAAATAATCTATAAGTTTATTTGATGGGACGAAACATTAAATAGGTATCCATCTTATAAGGTTCCTTAACCTACCCTATATAATGCCTATGTATACCATCAATTCAAGGGCATTTAAAGAATGTAGGTATAGATTGGAAGATACCCATACAAAATAACTCTAGACTCTGGGATCGTGAAAACAAGATGTCCAATTCAAAGGTATAAAATTTTAAAGTTAGACAATTATGAATAAAGGTACGTATTCCACTTTTTTCACTACGAGATATATTTATCTATGTCTATAAAGTCTATATCTTTCATTTGGTATTAGAGCAAATCCTTAATTGTGTTATTCATTATCTGATTATGAAAGTTGAATTTTACTTTTCATGATAAAGATTGAATTGATATTTGATAAGATTCTTGGGTACGATATTACGTTAACGATATTGTGGCTCTATTATGTTTTTCTACATATTTTTTTTAAAGCATTTGATATATCTCTCAAATCTATGAAGCCTCACTAATTCATGAACTATGATTAGGTCTTTGATATAATTATTGCATGTGATGGTTGTATTTGGTTAAGTTCTTTTTGCATCTCTAGCTAAAGATCTCCTTCATAAGAACATGTTGAATAAAAGCAAGTACCTTTCTCTTTGCTCTTCAATCAAATTTTAGTAATCTCACAGACATGTAGAAATTTCATTTTGAAATTTTCTTTTAATGAGACCTTCAAATTGTATTTTTGCAGTCTCAATATAGAATTTTTGTAATATAAGTTTAATTTTTCGGTACAAGTTTTAACAAAATTAAGCTACAAAGTTCATATTAAGAAATTAATTTTTTATATAAAGATCTTAAATTTTAAGGCATCAAGGTTATTACATAATGCATATATAAAGTTTACTGCATATTTGAGACATTGATTTTCTTTTTTTTTTTTTTAAATTTAACTAAGTGACAATCTTTTGTCATATAAACAATTTTGGGATTATGCTTTTACTAGAAGTATTATGTTATGAAATTAAATACCATAAGGTTAAATCTCTCGTTCTTATATGAGTTTATTATGATAATAAAAAATTTAACTAAGTTGATTGTTGCAGGAAATTATTTGTGATGTCATTAAAAAATTATTTTTGTCAGATATTTAGAAGTAGTCAAGATATTTTATGTACAAAGTTTTAGTCCCATAAATTTCTCGATGACTAAACGATGATGTCTATGAGGTAACAAGTAATTTAGAGCCATATTTATTGTGATTTCTTTAATTGTGTGTATATACAAACTATGTCAGCATAATGAAAGTTCACATTTTGGAAGCTCTAAAAAAAAGTGATATTTTGTATGTATTTGGGACTAGCTACAACATCTCAATATTTTAACATATGTAGAATTATTAATGACATTAAGTTTTAGTGATTATGTTCATTGTGCATTTCATTCATAAGGTGTATGTACAAATTTTGAGTTTGTTAACATAAAGTTATAAGTTTGACAAATTTTGAAATATTCTTAAATGTCATTATAAAGAATTATTTTTATCATGTGTTTAGGAGTAGCCAAAGCATCCTACGTGTTTCATATATAAAGTTAAAAATTTCTTTCACATATCTATGGTTAAGTGAATGATGGCATGTTAAATATGCAATTAACTATAATAATAGCTCAGATCTACGGGAAGATTATTATTTTGATGATTAATTGAAATAAATTTTAAACTAGACTCTTTGAAATTATCCTATGACCACATGTTAGGATGATTTGTCTTACCAGTATAGTTTATTAGTCTTATTGTAAAGTACTTAAATGAGTAAATTCTATTTAGTTTGGGCGTTTCTTTTGACATAATAAAGTGAGAATTTACCTCTAGATTAACATTGGTAGATTCGTTAGGTGATGGTTTGAGTTCATACCATTATAGTGTTTATCCTTGGTAAGAACTTTTATTTGATCAGATGCCTAACTTCATCAAACGACCAATAAAAAATATTATTTATAACTTAAACAACAATAGTCTGCACCTTAGTGTGAAGTACGACACATCACGTGGACTATCTACTTTGGGTACTTTGGCCTTATGTAAGTAAATGTACATCCAAATTGTAAGTTAGTACTTAGGTCCTTTATGCAATGTGAACTGATTTTAGTATGTATATTGTATGAGAAGTATGTGTGATAGTAGAAATAAAGACACGACACACTATACAACCAATTGATAATGCATTTTCGCCTAAGCTTACATCTGTAGGGCCACCTCCAGAAAAGCAATTCACTATAAACTGGTAACACAATACAAGAAACACTTAGCTATCTAACACATCAAATGTTTCCCTAGTGAATCTAATGCAAACTCTCTTTGCACACTGCACAGTTGAATTCCCCTCAACTCTTCAAGATTTTCCCTTAGAATGTGGCTACTTGGACTTGAATTCTCTTCAATCCTCAACACCGTTGAACTGCAACAAAACTTCTTTCCCAAGTAGTAAGTTTGTCTTAAAAGAAAAACTTCAATCTTGATGCTGATAGAACAACACTCAATAATGGAGAAAGATCATGGCTTTCAAAACATATGAATGCATAAGCTTTAAATCCATAAATTGCCGTCTGTATACTTGAATGTTACTTATGGAATTATGGACGGCTAACCCTAATAAAGCCGAGAAACAAGCCTTAAATACTAAGGGTCTTTACATACAATAAGGAATCATAAATCAATCCCATAACAGACTTGGCTTCCTTGTTTAAATATACTTCCTTAGCCGACTGGACACATAGGATTCAGTGTCCTTATTCAACATGCACTACTCAAGGAAGTATAACTCTTGAGATCTTTTTAAGATACGCAGCAGATTTGATACATCAATAAGATCTCTAAAACAATGTCAATACTTCTTCAAGAGATCCCACGTGTGTGTTGTTGTGTTAAATACAACTCTCATTCAATCAACTTACACAAAACAACTACGTGACCACATGCCAAGTGTGACAATATTCTATATAATAACATAAAATATTGAATTACCAAACAATTCATTTTACTTATATTCCTAATATAATATTTAAAGTAGTATTTTTGGGCATATTTCCCAATATATAATTGAGAATGATTTTGATAGCTATTATACAATAGTGTATCTACTCTTTCAACATCTCATAAAAACTGTGACTCAAAGACTAGGTGTCTCTTCATAATTGTTGTTCCCTGCACGAGGTGGAAGTTCAAACCGGCTACATCAAATGTCATCTCATGATATTTTTTGCTTTCAATAGTTCTCCTTGAACATCCTTCCACAACACCGTGAGGCCTTTCCCATAGTGGTTAATCATGTCACGTCCAGTTAGATAATTAGGTACAAAAGCCTTACTATAAAAAAATGCAACTTCACATATATATCATCTTTAGTTTGATACTTTTCACTCTTGCACTATGCATGTAGACACATTATCTCTTTAATTGTACCAATACTCGTTGTAAGATACCAATCAACAACTTTGTACCCCATTCACAAACCACTACTAATCCCCATAACTTCACGCACAATTCTTCTATATATACAACTAGGGTCCTCTTCCATAACTTCACTAGGAGAATGACGAGATTTTTATATTAGGATATTTATGAAGAGAATTAGGAGAATATTGAAGAAGAGAATAAGGGTTACATTGATAGGTTTTTGAGGTTTCAGGTTTAGATATTATCTTTTATATGTCTTATGTTTTAGTTTTTAGAGATTTAGCTTTGGGATTTAGGTTTTGAAGGTCTTAGGTTATAAGTTTTAGAAATTTAAATTTTAGGTTTTAGGTTTAAAAGTTTGATTTATAAAATATTAGAATTTTATATGTTTTAGTTACTTTGTTTCAGTTTTTATGTATTAGTTAAATTCATTACTTATCGAAAATAGAACTTAGCTAACATTTTAAGTCTTAATTTTGTGATTAGGTTATAAAAAATTTATATAGTTTTTTTGGTAAAGTGGACATTTTTCATGCTCAATGACCACATAAACTAACTCCAACTAACTAAAATGATTAAAAAAAAACGAAAAATTTAAGTCTGAGCGCTCATTTTTTAGTGTAATTGTGGGATCTTATATTTAAAGAAGAAAAAACCAAGGCCAAATAGCCGAGATACACAAGAATAGGATCATATTTCAAAAAAAGAAAACCAAGAAGACTAATCAAATAATCTTAGTGTCACCATCTAAGTTAGGTTGAAGATTTCGTAGAATACTATGCTCCCAAGCAACTTCCCATTCTCGCACTCTTAAAGAAATGTCATGAGCTAATTGAATATAGCTTGGTATTATTTTATTAGTCCCTAATACTTGTAAGTCCAACCCCACCCCCCCCACCCCCCAAATTCTAGTAACAAAAACTATAAGAATGCGGAGTCTAGCTCCCCATTTAAACAATGGAAAATTCTCTCAAAAATCCTTCAACTTTTACTCAAGTCTCAAAATACCCAAGAAGTAATTGATTTTTTTTATACCACATACTAAAATCGTGTGCGTTAAATTGGTACGCCACCACTAGACAAAGTTGAGTTCGGAAAAGAAGAATACATGCGACTCGTGTAGCACCAACTTCACAGATAAATTGTCCAATCACATCATACCCTCCAAATTTCAAAAGTAAACAGTTGGTCTTGGTGTATGAGTTTGGGCCGGATGTCTGAATATTTGCTTAATATTTGGAGGAAATAATATATTTGAACAATATTACTCCTAAAATTGGTACCATATAAGTCGCAATGTCCTTTGCCGCTGAAATCAGCTCTGTTTATTGGTAGCATACTAGCTTAAGGCACATGATTTTGAGACTTAAGTAAATAGTTTATGGTAATTTTAGGGAATTTCCCTCTCAACAAATTCAATCAACTATATGACATAAATAAACTAATGTCATAAAATTTTTAATGAAAATGCCATAAACAAAAGAAAATAATTGAAATACCAAATACATAATACATACTTTAACAAAAAAAATAGCTCAATGACCGCAATTCAAGCAATACCAAAACAAGCCAAAAATCCAAAGCTAGAATTGAATATAAAAACTACATTGACTAACTATAGAAATTTAAATAAAAATTAACTAAAAATAAACTTAACTAAAAAATTAATGATATACGTAAAATTAATTTAAAACATAAAATTAACTAAAATACACGAAATTAATTATATAAAACCCAAAATGTAGAAATTAAATGAAAAGAGAAAAATTATGGAAAATCAAAATTAAATAAATACATTATATATTAAATAAAGGCAATTGATGAATTCAGGGTTATAATTTTAAATCCAGAGCAATTTTTTTGTAATCCCTATACTAACCCTTAGTAAATATTCTTTACTTTATTATTTTCTTCAGAAAAAAAAATCATCGTCCAAGTCCCTCTTCTTACGTATCCAAAAAAAAATCGTCTTCTTACCATACAACACCCTCACTCTTCTTCTTCTTTCCTCATTTAAACAGATAACATGTAAAACTCCATAGCTTTTAAGTTCTTGGATCTATTTTTTTTTACTCTTTTTTTTTTTTTTTATGTTTTTGCTTGCCGCTCCACACACAGAGTGATACAATAATATAACATCAAGACCTGTTTTGTTGTTTTATTGCAAAACTATATAAAAAAAAAAGGCAATGAAAAAATTCGTGTATAATTAAATTCATGCGTAAAACATCACCCATCATTGGAATATTACCAAAGGAATAACTTTTGAAAATTTTTTACTAATCTACATTATATTTAATAAAATCACAATTGATTCTTCAGTTAACTTAAACCGGACAAAAAGTTGGCTGCTTCAATAATGATAAGTAAGGAGGCATCCTTTCAATTTCTTACTTCCTCAGAAAGCCAGGGAAAAAGTTGGCGGCTTCAATGATGAGCGGAAGAGGATTTAGTTGAATTTCTTGCTTCTTCTGTGCCGCAGGGTGGAAGGAGTCCCACAACAAGATGAAATTAGAATATATCTTGTCATCTAAAGGTATAGTGATAGAATCTTGGAGTAAAAGTACGGCTAGAGAAGAAGAGAGAGGGATAAAAGAAGAATATGCCTTAAGGGTATTATAGAGATTTAAGAAAATTTTGCCCTAGATTTAAAATGATTCCCTTGGATTTAAAAATATAGAAAATTAATTAATTAATTAAATAAAGGATTTTGAAAAGCCTAAATTAACTGAATATAGAAAATTAACTTAAAATTAAATAAACATAATACTTTAACTAAAAGTAACTAAATTCATAAAATTAACTAAATCATAAACAATTACTTATAGAAAAAAATAAGTTAAAAAAATTAAATCAATATAAAGACAACCTAAACTAAACTACAAAAATTAATATAGAAAATTAGCTGAACTACAAAAATTAAATTAACTGAATTACATATTTTAAATAGAATACTAACCTAATTTGATTTAGAAAATATAATAATTGAACAAATTAACTAAACTATTACATAAAATAAAATGAGCTTACTAAGCTAATGTCAGCGTCGGAAGAGGGCAGCAGTGGCCAGAATGTAGGGAGAGAACAATGGGGGAACTCTTAGAAGGAAATGGGAGTGTGGAAGGAAGGAAGAAGAAGGAAGAGAAGAGGCGGCAACTGTGGAAAGAGGAGAAGAGAGAGGTTTCAGATAATGAAGGAGAAGAGAAAATGAGAGGAAGAAGGGTTCTCTGCTCATATAATTCGAACATTTACTGACCTCTGATGTTTGATTGATAAATTTAAAAAAAAAAAAAAAAAACGAGTTATTTGAAAGTATGAAAATTTGGCTGACTAACCTCATGAATTGGTAAGTTTGGTCGTAAGCTTAACTTCTCGATCGAATAGCTTCGCAGGTAGAGAGGTCTCTAAAATTTAGCAGGATTATATCCCACCTTATCTTCAACTGATTACCAACCAAAATCCATTGGTCAGCAACCAATTACATTTTTCGGTCAATACCTTTGGATGGTTACTGACTGAACCATCTCCCCGATCCTTATTCCGACATTTCTAGTAGTTATTCTCATATATTTCAAGAATTTTTGTTAACTTTTGTAAATTAACTTTTATTTTGTGATATCCTAGTGCAACTTATAAAAACTTTTATATATTTTATGGTATACATTTAAATGCAAAAAATTAGTCATCTTCTATTCTTATGCAAAAAAAAAAAAAAAAAGTTGTTTATCATTTGTAAAACAATTTAAAGATGCCATAAATTGTATAATTTTTAAAATAACACTAAAATGGTGACAAGATGGTAGCTCAATTGGTTAGAAGCACCCCTTACTATCCGATAGGTCATGGGTTCGATTCACACTCCCCCTCCCTCAAAGTATCAATATATATATATCACTAAAATGTGAAATTTCAGTGTAAAGATCTAAATTAATAACATTTACCATAAATGATGACCAAATGTTGAAACTTGCATAACATTTTCATGGCATGAGGTAATAAGATTTTAGTTACTCCTAATTTAAGGGATCACCATTATTCACATTTTTAAATAACAACAACTAATAAAAAAAAATAAGTATTCAATTTAAGTTCATGGTACTTCCATAATTTAAACACTTTTCCATTGAAAATGATCAATTTGTCAAGAACGGCAAGATCCATACAAAAAGTAATATTCTTTTTCCTGTCATTTTGTGCATCATGTTTCATTCATGCTTTGAGGGTGAGAGAAGATCTAAGAGATCAACATGTTCGATATGACATTCTTTATGTCTTCTTCAAGGGCATATTTGTCATTTATGTTCCTATTATTCTTGTTATTACCTCGCATGAGAAACCAGTAATGGCTCCCCTTAGGTTATGGATTGCTCTTTATGGCGCACATTGTATCACTTATTTGATTTGCATTTATTTTGAGAATCAACAACGACGACAAAATCTATTGCATTGGAGAAAGTATGTAAGTCTTCTTTGTAATCTTATTATAATTTTCAAAGATTGATTAGTATTGAATGTACAAAAAAAATTTACGCTTTTTTGTTTGAGCAATTTTACGAAGCACCTAAAGTTGATATATTTTTTTACCTTGATGTATCAATTTATGAAGCCCATAGTGACACCTGACAAAAACTACCAGATTCTGCTACGAACTCCATACATAACAGTAAGGTTGAAAAAACTTTTTGTCAATGAATGATAAAAACAAATATTTTTACTGTAAACCGAAAAGAAAAAACATTTGAAAGTTACTAATAACTAATTTCTCTTACTATAATTTTCAGAGATCGATATGTAAATGTATATACGAGTTTTGACAACTATTTTGTGACTTTTGTTTGAGCAGTTTTGTGAAGCATCTAAGGTTTGGAAATGACTTCTTTTATATTACTTGGATGAGTGTAATGTTTTTTTCAGTAGCAAGAAGCTCCCAAGAGTCAAATTTCTTTAATTCTGCTCCTATATTATTGAGGTTTGTATCAACTTTCTCAAATCTAAAATTACTTTCACTTTATGCATTCTAATAACTTGTCCAATGTCTCAAATTGTGTACGAATAATATTTCTTTGCAGCTCATGCTTCCTATTTCTGATGTTTGATTTCTTGTTGTTCGCGTTCTCCCTCGGATTGTTAATTCTTATTGGTGTACCTCTTGGTTGTTGTCTTCCTGTTATTTATGGAATATCATTTGCCATAAGAGAACAAAATGAGCAGGTAAAGCTATTATGCATCTATTATGCAATAATCAACATAAAGATTACGATTAAACATTAACAACTAAACATGCCAATTTTTATAAGATCAAAAAATTTCTTAATACGAGAAATATGAACATATAGACATTTTCATTTCTCCAAGCTTTCAAAATAATTGTTGAAAGAAAGTTGACATTTTAACATTTTAGAGGTTTAGAACCAACTTGGTCCTCATGTACGTTTTGATTGATTAGATAATGCAAAAGTTATTCAATATAACAATGCTTTATGATAAAAGTTGTATAATCTAGAGATGATTTTTATAAATATAATTTTATTTTATTTTGTTAACTTTTTATACAGGTAAAGCATGAAAATAGTTCAAAATTTGTTCCTTGCCCATTTTGTCAAGCTTTACCACCAAGGATCATATTTCGCCTGGTATTATCATCTAAAACAACACTAACAAATTACTAAATCCATCATAAGTTACAAATCAAGAAAACCAAAAGTCAGTGCATTTATTAGGAAAGAGCTTTTACTACCATAGAAATTACATGTTCCGAGGTATCTTTCAGTACACAAAATATTCGCTTTTAGGATTTACCTAGCTACTTCTAAAAGAAAATTTTCTTCCCTTTTGTGGAGAGAATATGTACTCATATACATACCTACATATGTGCATTTAAATATACCTAATACATTTTCTATTTTCTAACCATCTTTGAATAATGTGCAAGTTATTTTAGTCTTTTTTCGTAAAATATCCATATTTTTTTTGTACGCACGTGTGTACACACACACATACATATAAATATATATGTATATATATACAGATATACATATATGTACATATAAATGTATGTATACACATATATATATACATATGTGTGTATATAAATATAGATATATACACATATATATGTACATATATATACATTTACATATATATGTATATATGTATATACATGTATATAAATATATATATAAATATATACAAATATATTTATATGTATAAAAATATACAAATATATATACACAAATATATATATATATATATATATACATATATACAAGTTGTGTTTGAGTCCAAGAAGGGGGAATTAGACTTAACAAAAAATTAGCCGTTAAAATTTCGAAAACAATTTTCTAATAATTAGCTCAATTTTAAAAATAACTTGACAAAAGAAACATAATCAGTTGGTTTTTTATGAGTCATTAGCTTGACACTAAGATCAAATCACAACAAAAAATTGCATCAACCATTTTAATGTAGAGCAAGATTACTGAAAATAAGACATAAAAGAAAATACAGGAGATATTTATAGTCATTTGATTAATACTTATATCCCCTTTCCTCAAGAACACTGTCTGAAGGATTCCACTAAAAATCAATCTCGTTCAAGGTGAGATCAATCTTTACAACACCAACCACTAGTTTTAAACAAAGTTCTAGCAACTAACAGCTTCTTTATCCCAAGAGAAACTAAACTGCAAGTCTTTTACTAGAACTTGCAAAACAACCACAAGTTTTTCACCCAAAACTTGAAAACCAAACAAAACAAAGAAAATGAAGAAGAAAATAAAATCAATACAAGAACTCTTTAGTACATTAGAAACTATCTACTACAAATCACTTTATTCTCTTAATTGAGTTTCTAAAATTTCTCTCTATGAATTGACGCACTCTGCTTCACAAGAATAGTTCTTCAATTGCAGTCGATCTCTCTCTCTCCTCTCTCTCTCTCTCTCTCGCTCTCTCTCTCTCATGTAAAGAGAAAAAACACCTTTTTGTAAGAAATTTTCTATTCAAGCAAAAGAGGAAAAGTTAAAGTAGAACCAAGGGACCACAAATACAAAAGTGACAAGTGAATAATTCTTGGGCATAAAGCAATCCAACTGGCTCTCTTATGTTTCAACACTTGTAAAGTCATAATCGAGGACACCTTCCAAGAATATTCTTGGTTCCTAAAAATCTTCACATGATTAACACCCATTTTGCTCATCTTATTAGCTCGAGTCCGGTATGTAGACTTTAGCTCAACTCTTTCTATCTTAACAAAACAAAATGAATTAAAGCAACATATAACTCATTTTGTTAATCACTAAAACTAAGATATATATACATATGTATATATACCCACATATACATATATACACATATATACACACATATATACATATATATACAATTCTTTCTGTCTTAACAAAACAAAATAAATTAAGACAACACATAACTCTTTTTGTTAATCATCAAAACTCAAGAAATATATATACATATATATATTATATGTATATATATGTGTGTACACACAAATAAATCTTAACATGGCTAGGAATAAAAGAATTTCAAATAATAATTGAGGATCAAATCTTAAACATTCTTTAGTCTATTCTTTTCAAAATAAAAAATGGGTAAAGAAAAAATCCTATGCTTTCTTTTGCTAAGTATTCTACCTGCTACTAATGCAAATGATATTACACCACCATTTTCTGATGATCAACTTGACCTAGGAGGCCTTAGCCGAAATCTTTCCCAAAGGGATGTATTTTTGGGATTGCAATTTCTGCATGTGAAGTTGAAGGAATAGCTAGTAATGAAGGCAGAGGTCCTAGCATTTGGGATGTCATCATCTAACAGTCCGATAAGAAATATTGATTTTTCTTTAACCATGTTTCTTGAAACAATAAAGATATCGGGCCAAACATTTAGCCATTGAGATGATACTTCTTGCCCTATTAGTATAGTATATCTCGACTGAAATGAACTTTTTACGCTGATTAAGCCAATGAATTGGCTAAATAATGGGAGATCTATAGCATTACTCTTCTTGAAATTATAGATTTTGATCATTAATGATGAGCTTAATTTCTTGATCTTTTCTGCTTGAAAAATAGGCCTTGAACCTAAAAATACCACTGGTGAAGTTTTTGTTGATCAATACCATAGATATAATATAAGTTTCCATCACCTTTTGGTCAAGAAGTACAACCAATTTGGTAGATTTTTCTTGAAAATATCAATTCTTGAATAAGCATTTTACAGTATTATGTTAAAAACTTTGTTCTTGGGAAATTTGATGTTTATATATTGTTAGAAATTTATACAGGAAGATATTGATCTCTTGAAAAGTCTCAACTTTGAGGTATATAGGTTTTAAATTTCATGGTCAAGAATTTTCTAGGTATATAATTCTTCACTTCTTTGTCAACCTGTTGGTTTTATTCTTTAAATTTGTTTTGAAAATTGATAGATTTCTCAACTACTTTTGTTACACATGGGGAAATGTCAAAGTTACTGGAAGCGAGTGGCCTATTACAATAGACCAATTAATTATATGCTAGAAAAAGACATCACCCCTTATGCCAATATCAATCATTATGATCTTACACAAGAACTCCAAAAGAGATATGGTGGATGGTTGAGTGAAAAAGCAGTGTAAGTCCACAAAAAGTTTTAATAATATTAACTGATTTGGTTAGAATTTTTTTCTTGCAAATTCTTATAGAAATCTTGGGGCTTTTTGCGGGAAAGATTTTGTTGATTTGGGAGTTTTGTTTTAAAGTATTTGTAGATAGAGTCAAGAATTGGTTCTCATTCAACAAATGAAGAGTTATTGTTGCTCTTGGTTATGATAATGGATTCTTTGCACCAGGAAGGTGTTCAAAGGCATTTGAAGATTGCAAAGAAGGAGATTCTTCAACTGAACCTTACGTAGTTGCTTATAATCTTATCAAGTGTCATGTTGCTGCCTCTTTAAGATATCATTTGAAGTATCAAGTAGAATTAACATTTTTCTTTAGCTTAATGGGAATTTAAGCTTTCAAAAAATTTTGTAGTACTTACTGAAATTGTTTAAAATTTGCAGGCCGAATAACTGGGAAAATTTGGCATTCTGGACTTTGTTTGGTACGAACTTCTCACAAGATCAAAACTAGATAACTATGCGGATCAAAGAGCAAGAGACTTCTATGTTGGATGGTTTTTTAATCCTTTAGTATATGGTGATACCCGAAAACAATACAGAAGTTTGTGGGAGACAGGCTTCCCAAACTCACATTAACAGAGGTTGAAATGATCAGAGGTTCCTTTGATTATATGGGCATTAATCAGTACACATCTTACTGTATATATTCTGCCTCTCAAAGCACTATAGCTATTGGATATCAACAAGATTAGCAATGTGGACTTGCTTATGACAAGAATGGAGTCCCAATTGGTCCAAGGGCACATTCGAACTGGTTATACAACATGTTATGGGATTATAAAAATTTGCAATGTATGTGAAGGAGAGATATGGAAATGCCACCATTATTTTTAGCAAAAAAATAGGATGTATCAACCTGGAAATGTCCACCTACCTGATGCCTTGGTTGATACCACAAGAGTTAAGTACTACAAGCTACCTAAAAGACCTAAAGAAGATAGTAGAAAATGGAGCCAATATGACTGGATACATAGTGTGATCATTGATGCACAACTTCGAATGGAGATTGGATTACACCTTGCATTTTAGTATCACCTTTGTTGATTGGGACATTCTCAAAAGGTACCTTAAGATGTCTGCCTATTGGTTCCAAAATATGCGCAAAAGAGAGTAATAAAAAGAGTTTAAAATATCGTCAATAAGTTTGTCTAGCTTAGGTTTGTTTTTGTTTAGAAAATGCTTCCCAAGGGATCAGATTCTGTTTAGCTTAGGTTTGTCACGATGAATAATGCATGTTCTTAGACTTTTCAAGTAATAAATTTAGATTTTCTTCATTTTAACAGTTTTTCAATCAGAGTATGTTCATTCATTTACTTATTTAATCTATTCATAACCAAATGCAAGTGAACTTTTATCTGATCATGAACTATACCTTAGTAAAATTATTTAAAAAAACTATACCTTAGCAAACTTTTGCTAAAATGAAATTGAAAATTCGCTGGCTTGAGTGTCTCTAATAAGGATTATGTGATAGAAAGATAACTAGAAATCACAATACATAAATGATTTTACTGAGTTTACAAATTTTTATGTATTTGAACATTGAAAATGACAATCCAACTGGTTTTTAAGTACATAAAACTAGAAACAAAGGCAGAGAGAGATCAAGAACTTGATATGCATATTGATTAAGTATTTTGAAGCTTATTAGCTTGAAGCAAGGAAGGGATTCATAAGAAAAGTCGTCGGCTGCTTATAAAGAATTTGTAGCTTAGGGTTTCATATGAAAATAAACTAAAAGAGAGAAGAATATTTTGGTAGGAATTTTTTGAAAATTTAATTCTCACTTCTCCTGAAAAATATATACAAGAGTTTATGTATTATATATATGTATATATATCTTATAATATATTATATAAGGAGAGAAAAATTGTCCCTCCTTTTGGAGCCTCTATTTTGAAATTCTAATTTTCTAGAATTTCTCCTGTTTAAAAAAAAATTAAAGATTCCTATTTCTATTCACTCCACTTACCCACTATCCCATTAACTCTAATGATTCTTAACTTTAACTGATTAATGGTTTTGCATGTTCAATCTCTATAACCTCTATTCAAATTCTTTAAATAATATCCAAACTAAAGCTTGTCTCTCTCATCTTCTCTATCTATCTATATTAACATAGATATAGAACCAATTCAGGATCATTTTCTCTATCTATATTCTCTATAAACCATTTCTTTTGTTCATGTGTTACACATTTGTTTCTTGAAGATGGCTATCTTATTAGAACCCTCCAAGATCATATCAAATTAACTTGAAATTTCCCACAACTTCTTCAATCTTTCTGTATCCATTTCCTTATTGGCAGTTGTGGTAGCATTTCTGACCAAATTCTTGGTACCATTGTGGGTTTGGTTTCTTTTTGTATTTTATTTTATTTGTTTTTTCAGGCATTTATCCTTAAAATTCTTAAAATCCAAGATTATATTTCTGTTCTCATAGATTCAAGAAATCAAAGCCAAGGACAATACAATGAGAAATATACATCCTGCTCCCAGCTTAAGTTCTTATCACCTTCCTCTTACTCAAACTCATAGTAGTAAGGTACTAATACAAATCACAATTTTTGTTCTACAGGTTTGCATCTCCATATTTCCAAATTAGTTTTTTTTTTTCTTGATCAATTTATGGAGTCTAATCTTTATTTTGATGTGAATGAAACCATTTGTAAGATTGGCCATGATCAATGGTGTTTTTCGATACACAGACTACATAATGCTTGGGACTAGCTAGGTGGAATGATATCAAGTCATGGAGAGTTCTTTTGGTGAGGTAAAGTCATGTTTAATTTTTGGTTAATTATTTTTTCTTTTTTGTTAATTCCATAGGAATAACTTCGTTTACTCACTTGGTCAATTTTTTCTCTGTGATCTAGAGAATGCTTTGAGATTGTCATGGAAGGATTTTGTAATGATGCATTGAGAGAATATCAAAAGGAATGGTTGTTTAATTTTTCCTAGCACTACCTTCTTGAACATTTCATAAAGACATGGACCAAGATATAAGTAGTACATGTGGTTAACAACATACCAGATCACAAGTATCTGATAGAATTAAATAAATAAAACTCAAGAATTAACCTTACTCAATAGATTATTTAGAATAGCGAATCAAAACGTGTACCTTGATCCATAGCAATTGAGTGATTTGAAGATTAGGTTTGAATCTTCTGATTGTTACGTACATAGCCTGTTTTCCTCAAAGAGATGAGGACTTTTAGAGGTGGCTAATGATATAAGTATACGTGCAATCAGGGATCATAACCATAATATATAGATGTATTTGCTAAACAGCCCATCATAGTTTTTCAATGCAATCCCTAGGTTTCTACACATTTATAAAGAGACCCCACATTTTTATTAAGATGACAGACCCACCTATATAAATATAGATTACCTTAATTGAATCTCAAAATATATATAATAACAAATACATAATTAAATTAAGCAATACAGTACATCTACATATCTAAATGCTATATAAATACGTGTTCACATGAATTAAGTCCAAAGATCTAACAATATCCCACTTGGACTAATATTCATGTATACACTTGTCCAAACAATTATGTGATTGTCACTGTAGTAGCTAGCACAGTTTAATTTGCCATCTTAAACCAACTCTATCTATTAATTTCATTAATACACGGATCAAAGGAACTTTCACTACATTAAAAGAACAGTTAAACCCATCATTGGTCACATGCATTAATTTAACTAAAAGACCTGAGTTGAATGTGGATGTGTAGCGTGGAAATTACATGTGAATGTAATCTATGTATGCCTATTTCCAACTGGTCCAACAAAACTGAGATCACTTTAACATATAAATAGGAAATGAACAACTCAATAACATAGTCTCAATGAGCGAATGGTAGAAAATTATTATCACATTAACAATAATAAATAAATAAAATATGAACATAAATATATATACAGACTCCCACTGAACTTAGACACCATCTAAAGATACAACACCGATATGGGTAGTATGTTCTGTAAAGGCCTTCGGTGTCAATGCTTTAGTTAGCGGATCCGCAAGCATGAAGCCTGACCCAAAAAGCTCAATACTAATTATACCATTCTGAACTCACTCTTTTACAACTAGAAACTTGAGGTCTATATACTTAGATATTGTTGAGCTCCTATTATTGTTAGAATAGTAGACTACAGCTTTGCTATCACAAAATAATTCAAGTGGTCTCTCAATATTGTCAATCACACGCAGTCCTATAATGAAATTATGCAATCAAATAGTTTAATTTGATGCCTCAAAATATGCTACAAATTCTGCCTCCATAATTGAAGAGGCAATGAGTATCTGTTTGACACTTTTCCATGATACCGCCCCTTCAGATAGTAGAAAAATATATCCTGATGTAGATCTCATGCTATCTTGACATCCACCTAATTCATAATTTGAATACCCAAGGATCTCAAGTTTATCCGACTTTCTATAAGTGAGCATATAATGTTTTGTTTTCTGCAAATACCTCATGACCCGCTTGGCTGCTATCCAATATGCAGGACCCGGATTACTCAAATATCTGCCCAAATACTGAAGCATAAGGAATACCTTCCATTTTTTTGGATTCAAAGTCATTATTAGGACATGGTTTGAGATTAAACTTATCTCCTTCAGCCACTAGAGTATCAAGCGGTTTGCAATCTTGCATTCCAAATCGCTGTAATACTTTCTCGATGTATCCCTTTTGTGATAATCCAAGAATTCCTCGAGAACGATCTCGATGAATTTGGATCCCCAATACAAAAGATGCTTCACCAAGATCTTTCATCTCAAATTGCTTCAAGAGAAATTTCTTAGTTTTATGCATTAAACCTACATCGTTACTAGCAAGCAAGATGTCATCCACATAGAGTACTAGAAAAATGTACTTATTTTTACAGAACTTGTGATACACACAATCATCCACAACATTTATATCAAAACCAAAAGATAATATCACATTGTGAAATTTATAATACCACTGACGAGAGGCTTGTTTGAGCCCATAGATGGATTTCTTAAGTTTACAAACTAATTGTTTAGAATTTTTTGGATTCTAAACCTTCAAGTGGTACCATATAAATTGTCTCATCAATGTTCCCATTTAGAAAAAATGTTTTGACATCCATCTGATATAACTCAAGATCAAAATGTGCCACTAGTGCCATAATTATTTTAAAAGAGTCTTTCCAAGAAACAGGAGAGAAAGTCTTTGTAGTCAATGCCTTCCTTTTGAGTGAATCCTTTAGCGACTAGACGCATTTTATATCTCTCCACATTGCCTTGTGAATCCTTTTTAGTTTTAAAACTCATTTACAACCAATTGGTTTCACATCTTCTGGCAAAGGAACGAGATTTCACATATCATTGTCTTTCATGGATTTAATTTCTTCACCCATGGCATATATCCATTTACGAGCATCCAGCTTTCAATGGCTTGACAAAAGGTGATTGGATCATCTTCTACATAGTCAATGTTTTCTATATGCTCATTAAGATATACAACATAGTCATCTGAAATTGTGCTTTTTCTTTCTCGAGTGGATCTTCTTAAGGGCACTAGTTCTTAAGGTTGTTGAGGTTTCTCCATAGGAACAAAAGGTTGAGGAGTGACTGGATGATCAATTTCAGGCAAAGCCTGTTGATCTATATTATGAGGAAGCACAACATTATCTTGTACTGAATTTTGTTCTTGAACAAGATTAGGTACGAGTTCTGCACATGTTCAAGAACAACAATAGGAACAAGAACTGAGTTCTCATTAAAGACAAAGTTTCTTGCCTTATCTTCCCTCCCAATCTCAATATCCTCAAAGAAGCGAGCATTTCTCGTCTCAAAAAATGTTCTGTTTTGGGAAATATAAAACTTGTAACTCCGTGACCTTTCAGAATATCCAACAAAATAGCAACTAACTGTTCTTTCATCCAATTTCTTCTCATTAGGCCTATAAGGCCTTGCCTCAGCTGGACATCCCTATACCCTTAAATGTCTTAAGACAGGTTTCTTACCTGTCCACAACTCATATGGGGTTTTTGTTGTTGCTTTAGTTGGAACTCTATTAAGTATATAGACTGTAGTTTTAAGTGCATCCCCCCAAAGTGATTCTGGTAAATTAATATGACAAATCATACTTGACAAAGGGTTAGTTCATCACATAAGTACACTTTTGAATGACGGTTCTGGAGGATCCAGCTACAGGAGAACCAAGAACGAAGAGCTTTCCCCCCTTTTCCGCCCGACTCTTTGGTCGGTGGATCACGGAAGAAGACATATCCGATGAGTGATTAAATCCCTTCCCGCTCACACGGGTTCTTCTATGGAAGAGGTTCCCCTTCTTCTATTTGCTCTTTCTCCCTAATGCAGGGATAGAGTACAGATCAGATGCTAGAGAAGGCGCAAAAAGCGGATGAGATGCCCGAAGCAGAAGAAGATGGAGTGAAATAGTAAGTTTTTATGGTACTATACTAAGAGTGGCGATGCGAACATTCATTTGAAGTAAATCATAGAAAAAAATGACGGAGGAGCAACTTTAGCCGCGGCTTATATAGGTGAATCCATGGAGGGCCATCATTGAAATAGTTTTTTCAAACTCACAGGCGTTTGGTTCAATAAAATGGGACTACTTGACTTTACTGACTGGAATGAATTCAAGTACAATACAGGGCGGGGCAAGGAATCGTGACAAAGGCTGAACCAACAATTTCCTTCTTACCATATCCTTAAGGGTTCTATTTCGTCTCTCAGCAACTCCATTCATTCTAGGTGACCCCGGCATAGTATACTGAGGGACGATCCCACACTCTTCTAAGAATTTGGCAAATGGCCCTGGACGTTGTTCACCTGAACCATCATTTCTGCCTTAATATTTACCTTCACGATTAGACCTAATACATTTAGTCCTTTTGCCTAGTTGATTTTCAACTTCAGCTTTAAATTCTTTGAACTTATCCAAGGCCTCTGATTTCTCATGTATCATATATAGGTAACATAACGAGAGTAATCGTCTATGAACGTTATAAAGTACTATTGACCATTCCAAGAAGCCATAGAGAATGGTCCACATATATCCATATGTACTAGTTCTAAGATGTCTTTAGCTCTCTCGAAACCTACCCTTTTCTTGTCTATTAATTTACCTTTAATACACTTGACACATATTGTATTATCCGAAGTATCAAGCGTTTTAAGAATTCCTTCAGACACAAGTCTGTCAATTCTCCTTTTGGAGATATGACCTAATCTTTTGTGCCATAGTGAATAGGAGTTCTCATTAGCTAATTTTCGTTTGGTACCACGTGTACTTACATGAAAGGATTCATTAGAAGAAGTAGTCTCAAGCTCATATAAATTATCATGAAGATATAAAAAACCAGCTCCCAACAATTTAGAATCAAAATAGAGACGACACTGTCTGTTACCAAATGAACAGAAAAAACCTTCTTTATCCAAAACAGGAACAGAAATTAAATTCCTTCTAAATGATGGTACAACGAATGTTTCTTGTGATTCTAAAAATAAACCAGTCTTCAATGATAATTTAAAAACGCCTATAGCTTAAACTTCTGCCATACTGTCATCTCCCTTATAGATGAATCTTTCATCATTCCTTGGTTAGCAGTAACTCTGAAAACCCTGCATAGATCTACTTATGTGAGTAGTGGCAGTCGAATCTAACCACCAAGTATATCTTGGAACCGAAACTAAATTAACCTCTGAATAGACAAAAGTTAGAGGCATACCTTTCTTCACGCAACATGCGTGATACTTGGGGCATTCCTTCTTAACATGAGAGGGATCTTTGCAAAAAAAACACTTTATGTCTTTCGAACTGTTCCTTCTGTTTTTTCTTCGCAGATGTATCCGCAGATTTTTTTTCCCTTTCTTTTCTTGTTACCTTTTAAGAAAGTGAGATTAATACTCTCAATCTTATATTACCTCATTCTCTCTTCCTCTTGCACTAAACATGAGATGAGTTCATTGACTGTCCATTTGTCCTTTCGACAATTGTAACTCACCTCAAACTGCCCAAATTGAGGAGGAAGAGATATCAAAACAAGGTACACCAATAGATCATCAGGAAGATCCAACTTCAGGGTCTTAAGTTTTGATATAATATGAGACATCCAGAGAATGCATTCCCTAATGTTTCCTGAACCATTGTACCTTATGGCAGTGAGTTTACACAATTGCGTAATAATCTCTGCCTTTTCTCTTTTTATAAAGCGTTATTCCAACTATTCGAGAAACTTAACTGCATTATTCTCATCTATTCATGTTAGCAAGAAAAGTCTCTGCAATTGTACTCTTTATGATCATTAAACTTAACCTATTTGACCGTTCCCAAAGAGCCATTTCCCTCCATTGTTCAGAGGTAATAGTATCCGTCAGCTCAGCTGGTCGCAGCACCCTAATGGCCAAGTCCAGATCCAGAAACCCTAAATGAATTGCAACCTTATCTTTCCAAGCTTTAAAGTTGGTACCATTTAATGGCAGAATATTACTCAAATTGGTAGATAATTGAGCAATAGAGATACCAGTAATTGTAACAGAAAACATAATATACCAAAAATAAATAAAGCTCACTCATATATTTGAAAACTTTAACAATTCATGGGTTATATTCATAACAAATCCGATCACAAGAATATCGATGCGACACTAAGTCTAGTCTTTGGACAAAGAGTTAGCTTGCAAGTGATTTTCTTGATGTAGTAATTGACCACTAATAGTAAAATCTAGTCAAGTATCAAGCCTTCCTTTAGCCGAATTAACACTTACTATGAATACTTAATAACTATTACATGTTCATCACCACATGTGTTTGTAACTCTCAGCCTGACAATAACAATCTTCCTTCGGGCCGATTGCTACCCGCATAAGAAATTCAAAACACGACATCTAAGTAGTTTATTATCGAAAGATTTTCATGAGAGAGCCTACTATGGTAGGATGCCACTTCACCAATCAATATAAAGTTATTAGACATGCTCGTTAGAGCAACTTAAGTTGTTATGAATACAAAGAAACTTTAATGACATACTATCTCATATTATGTATGTATAAAAAAAATATTCAGGATTAACAAATAAATTATGTTACATACAAGAATCATATATAATATGTAAATAACTTGATCCATAATTTACATTAACATCAATATAATATAATAATGAAAATAAAACGCATGCATGCCGTCTAGAAAAAACGCACAAAAATGCAAAACTAAAAACACATGCATGCATAATTGTAATCCAAATTGCCAACACAATGTTTTCTAATATGAAAACTAAATCACCAAGTATGCGGTTATCGAAAAGAAGAAAAAGGTAAATTCAAGAACCAATTCAGCCAAGCCGCGTTTTTTCCTATTTTAAAAAAAAAAAAATTTGACCAAGAAACACATCAAGCAAGAATTGATCTTGATACATACAGAGACATGCGGCACCTAAAAAAAACAAAGCAAAACTGCAAGATTCAAGAACCAATTCCAAATCCAAAGCTGCAACCTAAAAGCTGCGCCTTTTTTTTTTTAAATAACCGAAGAACATAAAAAAAAGACGGCGGCAAAACAGATCTTCATCCATTAATATTAAGAAGCCAGATCGGAAGGAAATTAGATCGGAAATTTTTTTTCTTGAAACCGACTTTCGAAAATCAACCCTAAATCAAGAATCTAAATAATCTTTGATATAAGAAGGCTCTGATACCATTGATGGAATTAAACAAATAAAACCCAAGAATTAACCTTACTCAATAGATTATTTAGAATAACGAATCGAAACGTATACCTTGATCCATAGCAATTGAGTAATTTGAATATTGGGTTTGAATCTTCTGATTGTTACGTACGCAGTCTGTTTTCCTCAAAGAGATGGGAACTTTTAGAGGTGGCTAATGATCTAAACATACGTACAATCAGGGACCATAACCCTAATATATAGATGTATTTGCTAAACAGCCTATCATAGTTTTGCAATACAATCATTTATAAAGAGACCCCACACTTTTATTAAGATGATAGACCCACCTCTATAAATATAGATTACCATATAGATTACCTCAATTGGGTCTAAAATATATATATATATATAATAACAAACACAATTAAATTAAGTAATACATGTACATCCACATTCTCAAATGCTATATAAATACATGTGCACAATAATTAATTACAAAGATCTAACAGTATCAACTACTGAAATGATCTTGAAAGAGAAGAAAGTGAGTGCATAGTGAGTGAGTTCAATAGAAGAGAAAGGAGAAAAGATTTTATTAGAAGAGATTAAGATGAAGGTTAGATGGAGAAATCTATGATTCATTGTGCAAGGACCAAGAGAAGATTAATGTTAAAAAGAATCATTGGATTTATTTGGATAATTTTCAAGTATATGTATAATTCATGATGTTCTTCATCATACTCAAAATTTTTACATTAGCAAGAAAAGTAATCTCTCTATGTGATTGTGTGGAGATTATCTACATGATTACCTATTCTTTTACATTAATTGTGGGGAGATTACAAAAGTAAAGGAATCTATGTGATTTTGAGTTTTGAATTTTTACATGAGCAATAAGTTTTTCATCATTGTTTTACAACTAATGAAAATTAAAATTTTACAAGTTGACTGGTCACCCAATGGTAAAAGAAGATAAAGAATGCCAATTTCTAAAATTTGTTACAAAATTTTACTTAATTTCTATGAATAGAAAGGAAGAAATATAGAAGGTGGAGGAAGAGGGGGTAGGGGGTTGTGGGGGTGAGTTGGAAGAGGAGGGAGGGTTTTTAATTTTATGTATGTGTGGAGGGAGGGGATAGTGGGGATTTTTATGTACTAGTTGTATATCATTCCACCTAGCCAGTCCTAAGCATTATGTAGTCTGTGTACCGATCTTGCAAATTGTTTCATTCACATCAAAAATAAAAATTAGACTCTATAAATTGATCAAGAAACAAAAATAAATAAATAACTAATTTGGAAATGTGGAGATGCAAGCCTCTGGAACAAAAAATTGGAACTATGAGTTCTAAAAGTTAATTACCAATTGTAAAAAAAAAAAAAAAAAATTGTAATTTGTATTAGTACCTTATTACTATGATTTTGAGTAAGAGGAAGGTGATAAAGAACTTGAGTTAGGAGCGGAGTGTATATTTCTTATTGTATTGTCCTTGGGTTTGATTTCTTGAACCCATGAGAATAGAAATATAATCGTGGATTTTAAGAATTTTAAGGATAAATACCTGAAAATAAAAATTTTTTTAAAAAAAAAAAAAAAGGAAACCAAACCTGCAATGGTACTAATAATTTGGTTAGAAAATTCCCATGCTACCACAACTGCCAATGAGAAAATAGACAGAAAGATTGAAGGAGTTATGGGATATTTCAACTTAATTTGATATGATCTTGGAGGGTTCTAATATGATGGCCATCTTCAAGAAACAAGTGTGTAAAACATGAATAAAAAACTGGTTTATAGAGAATATATATAGAGAAGATGATCTTGGACTGGTTTTATATCTATGTGAATATAGATAGATAAAGAAGATGAGAGAGAGACAAGATATGGTTTGGATATTATTTCAAGAATTTAAATAGAAGTTATAGAGATTTTACGTGCAAAATCATTAATCAATGAGTTAAGAATTAATGGGATAGTTAGGATACTGGGTAAGTGAAGAGAATACAAATGTGAATCTTTAATAATTTTTTTTTTTTAAAGGAAATTCTAAAAAATTACAATTTTAGAACGGAGGCTCAAGAAGGAGGGAGAACTTTTCTCTCTCCTTCTGTCATCTATACTATACTATATTAGAATACCTCTTTTACTCTCTCTCTCCCCTTCTAAACTTCTCAAGAATTCTTCCTAATTTTCTAGAATTTTGGATTTTTTAAACTAGTCACAAATTCTCTATTGGATTAGAGAAACAACTGATAAACTCCTAACATATTTTTTCACTCAATCAAGAAAAGGAACAGATGGTATAAAAATTTTGAATTTAAATTTCTCACTACTTCTCAACCTCTCCTTTCACTATTCATATAGTTATTTAACACCTACCTAATACCAATACTTATCTTCTCTATAAGTTTTAGTTAGACTAAAAACTCACATCTTAATCAATGTTCACGGTAATGATGAAGTTAGATTGAAATTTTGCTTCAGATTTATATGACAAGTAGAGAAACGTAAGTATGAAAAGGTAAACAATTTTCTTAAAATTTTGGCACAATCAATATGAAGGTAAGTAATACTTCGAACTCCTATTTAGATTAATTATCGGTAATTACAATATTATACTTCAAAATAATTTCTTTGGCATATTGCAGATAAGTTTTCTGATTTGGATTTGGACTTTTATATAATCTATATATATAAATAGCCAAATTAATCAGTCCTCTCTTCATGGCCTTCTTGATCAGCCAGGAATCTCTCATCTCTCTCTAATAGCTTCTTAGACTCATTAAAACGTTTGGCATGTATCAATTATGTGTACTTAGTTTTTTTCTTTTTTTCACTATATTAGATTTTTCTAATATTCATCTCTTTTACTTCTTACTTTTTCTAGAATTTGGTATAATTTATTTTTCTTCTAATTTAAAAGGTTTTGTTCTTTGTGTTCTTGGTATCACTAAACTAATTTTTTTTTTAATTTTGTTATGTGGTCTTAATGAAATTTCTTTTTTTTTTATCATTGTTATACAGGTTGAGTGTTTGTATGAAAAAATAAGTAAAATGAAGTGAATAAAAAAGAGGATTTCATCCCCTTGTGGAAGATTCATGGTCAAGCCAGGAGTTTAATTTATTTTCCTTTTCTTAATTCTTTTATACTTGACTAAGAAATTTCTCATTTTTATGCTCATTCTATTTCTTATTTTTTTTAACACGTTAATTTTGCTCTCCTGTTTTAGTAAAATATTCTTTAATAATGTTCAAGTTACCATTAGTATGATTTAATTTTTTTTTGAAGTCAAAGGGTTAATCTCTCTATATAATTCTATTTATCTTTTTTTTTAATTTTTATATAAGTTATTGTACCATTTTTAATTATTCTTTAATCAGTCATCGGGAAAGAAACTTGAACTTAAAAATGAGTTTTGTTAAAAAATGGTAACATCTACGCGCGCGTGTGTATATATATATATGTACACCAAGAATGAGAGAGAGATCAGTTAACTACTTATATTAATTACAACTCTTATCACAATGAGCTAGAGATGACTAGGATTAATGAAAGTTAAATCTCAGCCCTCCATTTTGATCTTCCAATTCCTTCTTCTTCATGCACTGAGGGTTCGAATGCTCTCCTATCTTTTTTTTCTTTAGTTCTTCTGCTTTTCTTTCTTTCTAACATTTCCAGCTTTTCCTTCATCCTTTTTTTTTTCTCTGAAAAGGGAAACTCGTATTAATTCAATATATAGTGATTACAAAAAGTCCAATTAGAGGCACTAGCCTACTGTGTAGATCAGTTTACATTCTCCCTCTTCCTCTCTAAATGCATAGACAGCATGCATCTCCATAGTTTTGAGCATGCTCCACTTTACAAAACACCTGGGGGGATCCAAAAACTCATCCTCCCCATGAAAAGTCCTATTGTCCAATACCAAATATCATGCACCAATTGTTTGAAGATATAGTCCTAATGCTTCTGCCTCAAGCTGAATATTGCTGCTCTAGATATATTCCACTCGATCTACTCCTTCAGTGATCCTAATTGCCAAAAAGTTGGGTCCCAACTATCTCCTAGTGCCTCTTGTCAAATCTTCTTGCTGCTTTGGCAATCTCTGAGAATATGTAGGGTTGTAGCTACACACTTGTTACAAGCTTGACATTCAGGTGAGTCCAAAATTCCCCTCCTCCAAAGTAATTCTGGGGTCATCAATCTTTCATGGCTACCAAGCCAAAGTGTGAGGGAGGCCCGTAGTGGTCCATGAAACCTACATATCCTTTCCTTCTAACTGTTTCTTTTCTTCTGCATTTCTAAGCTCTCCAAATTGCTTGAGCTGATCTTTCTTTGACTCCTTCAACAACCACCCCCCCCAACAATCTGACACCCAATAAAGTTTATAAATACCAAGCTGAGACAACAAATGTTTGAGTAGCCAAAGGTTTTGTAAAATGTCTACCAAATAAGACCGAGAAGTAATACCCAAAGGCTTCAACACCTCAGCTAAAAATCTGTCTCTAACAATATGGCAATCCAACTCAATGTGCTTGGATCTATCATGAAATACTGGATTTCTGCAATGTATATTGCACTTTTAGAATCACAAAAAAGGAGGGCAGCTTGTGTTTGATGAATAGATATGTATATATATCTTCAAGAATGTATAACATCCACTGCAACTCACATGTAACCGTAGTCATAGCTCTATATTCTACCTCAGCAGAACTCTTAGAAGCAGTAGACTGCTTCTTTGATTTCCAAGAAATCAAAGAAGATCCCAGAAACACGCAATCTTCACATCCACTCTAATTTGAATCACAATAAACAGCTAGCCTTGTATCATTATCAGATTTGAAGATCAAACCTTGTCCAGGAGTAGACTTAATGTATCTTAATACTCTGTGCATTTCTTTCCAGTGAAAAATAGTAGGATTGTCCACGAATTGTGAAAATTGTTGCACTGCATAACTCAAGTCAGGTCTGGTTATAGTCAAATGCAAAAGCTTTCCTATAGTGCTTCTATATTACGAATTGTCAGCAAGCAATTTTGAATCTCCATTACTCAACTTAACAGTTGTTTCCATGGGTGTTGTAGCTGGTTTGCATAGTCGAAAACCTGTATCTTTTAACAAGTCCAAAGCATATTTCTTTTGTGTTAACTGAATGCCTGCATCATCCCTTGTAATCTCCATTCTAAGGAAATATCTAGCCTTACCAAGATCTTTTATCTTTAAAAGATCATGCAATGTTTGTTTAACTGTTGCAGTAGCATGTTCTTGTGAACTAATCACCAAAATATCATCCACATACATAAATAAGATGACCATAACACAATCCTTGCTCTTAAACAAAAGGCTATAATCATGCCAGCTTTGTTGAAAGCCCATGGCTAATAAGGATTGTGTAAGCTTTGCATTCCACTATCTAGAGGCTTGTTTTAAACCATATAAAGACCTAATCATTTAGCAAACATGCCCTTGTGGAACTTGATAACCTGGAAGTGGAGTCATATATACTTCTTCAAGTAAATCTCCATGTAAGAATGCATTGTTAATGTCTAACTAACGCATATACCATCCCCTACCAGCTGCAACAGCCACAAGTAACTTGATGGTCGTCATCTTATCAACTGGACTGGAAGTCTCTACATAATCAGTGCCACATTGTTGAGTAAAACCCTTAGCCACCAATCTAGCTTTATATCTTTCAATAGTACCACCTGACTTGTATTTGACTTTATACACCCATTTGCAACCAATGGCATGTTTACCCTTTGGCAAAGGCACCATAGTCCAAGTATGATTGGTTTCCAAAGCTTCAAGTTCTAACATCATAGCGTTCCTCCATTCTGAAAACCTCACAACTTCATGATAATGAGTAGGCTCATCAATCAAATCAACCGAAAAAACAAAGGATTTATGAGCAGGAGACAAACAATCCGCCCGAGATCATCTAGTGCATCCTATAATACACTCTAGTACACACCATTTATAGTAGTTTTATTAAGAAAAATCCTATAGAATAAAAGATAAATCCTAAACTCTAAAAGATAAACCCTAAGGGAAAATAACTAATAAAGGAAGTGTACTATAGAGTGTACTAGAGGATGTATTAGATGACCCTGAGTGCAAATGGTCATAAAACATAACATAAGCAATATTATGTGGAGAAGTAGGAACATGTAAGGGATGATCATAAGCAGATAAGTAAGGAGGTAATTGTGTAAGTCTATTGGATCTTCTGAGAGGAGGTTGTAATGGCATAGATGAGGTAGAAGGAGAGGAATCAGAAGGAGATTTGGAATGAGAAGTAATGGGAACATTAAAAGTAGTAGGAAGAGCAGAAGAAGTATGATAAGAAACAAAGGCCAAATAATCAGAAGCAGAATCAGTTGTGGAGAGATAAGAAGGTCCCAAATCAAAATATCATCAAAAGCCAAAGAAGAAGACCACAATGTGTAGTAGGAAAAGTTGGACAGGATGACAAGCTTGAATGTTTAAAAGGAAAAATAGATTCAACAAAAAGGACATCTCTAGATATAAAGATTTGATGATTGAAGCAATCAAGAAGAATATATTCCTTAGAAACAGATGAATGACCTATGTATATACATTGTCTTCCTCTAGGATCAAATTTAGTTCTACCATGATCAATAGTGCAAGCATAAGCTAAACATCAAAAGACTCTTAAAGAATTATAAGAAGGTGAATAAGAGTGGAGAATTTCATAAGGAGTCTTGTTTTTTAAAAGTGGAGTAGGGGTAAGATTGATGAGAAGAACAACATGTTTAATGCAATAATGCCAATAGGATAGAGGAAGATTAGACTGAAACTTTAAGGCTCTTCCAACATTGAGAAGATGTTGTTTTCTTTCAACAACTCCATTTTGTTGAGGAGTATAAATACAACTTGTTTGATGAATTATGCCTTTGGAAGCAAAGAAAACAGGCATGAAAATTCTAAACCATTATCAGATCTAAGGATTTTAATGGTAGTATTAAATTGTGTTTCCACATAAGCACAAAAATGTTGTAGCTGTAACCTAGCTTCTCTTTTATTTTTAAGAAGGAAAAACCATGTATATCTACTGTGATCATCAACAACTGAAAGGAAATATCTATCACCAATAAATGTAGGAATCTTTCTAGGCCCCAAATATCAACATGAAACAGCTCAAAGACTTGGATTCATGTACTGAAAAGGAAGGTTTATGTTTAGCAAGTGGACAAATAGAACAAAAAAAATCTTTATTCACAGTAATATTTGAACACTTTCCATTTAGTAGTTGCATCCTAGGAATAGAAAGATGACCAAGTCTATAATTCCATACCAACTTGGTCACTTCCTGAGAATCAAATTGTATATAATGTAAAGGAACAGAAGTACTACTACTACAAGCATGAATAGAAGAAACATCGGAAACATTGGAAGTAATGTTAGAAGAAACAGCAGGAAAAATAGTAGGATTTAGAGGAGGACAACAATCCAAAACATACAACCCTTCATGCCAATTAGCATATCCAATCCTCTTCTTGGATACGGGGTCATGAATCACGCAAGTAAAAGCATGACTAATTACAATACATGAGTTTTGGAGATTGAGTTTACTTTGAGAAACAAGATTGAATGAAAAACTAGGCACACACAAAATATCCTTGAGAATGAGATAAGAATTAAGTTGTATAATGCCTTTGTGTGTGACTGGAACAGTTTGAAGATTTGGGAGTTGAACAGAAATATTTACAACAGGGTAACAAGAAACAAAATATGTAGATGAACATGTGATATGATCAGTTGCCCCTGAATCTAAAATCCAAAGTTTTGAAAGTGTTTTGATAGACTGACCTCTCACATTTCCATGAGCTGATTGATGTTTCAAGTTTGGATTGAGCACATATTGCATTAACCTTATCTCTAGCAGCATGACCAACATGAATTTGATTCACTAATGGTTTCACTGTACCATTCTCATTTCCAGTATTAATCTGAGTATTGTTGATCAAATACATCAATTTTTCATATTGATCATTAGTGAATCCAGCAATGGGATTCTGAGTAATCTGATTCATGCTATGACTTCCAAGAACATTACGAGCCTGAGTCATCACACTTCCAGCAAATGCAGGACCTCCTGATTTTATCATCTAATTGAAACCTCCTCCATTGTTTCCAAAACCTCCTGGTTTGCCCCTAAATTTGTTGTTAGGTAGATAACCATATTTCTTATAGCATATGTCAATTGTGTGCCCATTATTATTACAAAAGGTGCAATAGAACTGTTTCTTCTTATTATTGAACTTTTTTCTACCAAAACCTTGAGTTTGAAATCCAACTGCATTTACAAAGGATGCAGGTACTTCATGTTGAGTGGCATAAGCAAGTGATACTCCATGTGCACTATCCTCCTGAGTACTCATCACTTGAGACATAACTTGATTAGCTCCACATCCTTGTTGCCTCTCATGATTAATGGCCATATTACACACGGCATTCATGTCTGGCAAAGGCACAATCATGAGAACATTTGATCTAACAGACTCAAAGCTATCATTTAACCCTTTGAAAAATTTTAGCGCTTGTTCTGACTGAACATTTTCTCTTTCTTTCTTCAAAACATTACAACTACAAATAGGCTATGGATCACATGTACAAACTGGAATAGACATGAGCATTAGAATCTAATCCCATAATATCTTCAGTTTAGTGTGATACTCATCAATACTCAGACTTCCTTGTTTTTTAGAATAAAATGTCGTAAATCTAACCAGATTCCTCTAGCAGAATTCATCCATAACACACTCAGCTTTTGATGGTAGTACTCATAGACTTTACAAGCCAAGTGATAACCATATCATTTGCTTGCTTCCAAGAATCATATAACTTATGCCCATATTTTGACTGTGCTATTCCTATGTCATCAAGTATGAAACAGGTTTTGTTCTTTGATCCTAAGGACTTTTTAACCTCTCTACTCCAATATTCCCCTTCTAACAATGTTTCTGCCAAACTCTGATTTGGATGAACATAAAAAGGATGGTGTATATTCCATTCTAAATTGGCCATGATTCAGCTAAAAGTAATCAATCAATGCCACACTCAACAATCTCTAGAATATATCAAGGCCACAACAATATCAGTGAATGATCAAGGTACAAGAAATTTCAGCCAATCAATCAAAACAAACAAAATTCAGCCACATCAACTTCAAAAGAATTCCTCCATACATCAGCAGTATAAGGTTTTGTTCAACCTGTTACCGTGAATCCTTCTGTAAAATCAGAACTAAATCGCAACAGTTATGCTCTGATAATATGAAGAATTTGTAGCTTAGGGTTTCATATGAAAACAAACTAAAAGAGAGAAGAACACTTTGGTGGGAATTTTTTTGAAAATTTTATTCTCACTTCTTCTGAAAAATATATACAAGAATTTATATATATTTACATCGACTAAGAATGAGAGAGAAAGATCATTAACTATCTAAGCTGCCTTTTAAATATATTAATTACAATAATGAGCTAGAGATGACTAGGATTAATGGACGTTAAATCTCAACCCTCCATTTTGATCTTCCAATTCCTTCTTCTTCATGCACTGAGGGAGGGTTCGTATCCTTTCCTCTCTTCTTTTCTTTCATTTTTCTGCTTTTCTTTCTTTCTAACATTTCCAGCTTTTCCTTCATCTTTTCCTTCTAACTGTTTCTTTTATTCTGCATTTCCAAGCTCTCCAAACTGCTTGAGCTGATCTTTCTTTGACTCCTTCAACAGCTTAGGTGGTGACAAGATCCCTTTAGTTATCATCGAACGTGCGCCATTAATGATCATTTTGTGCAGAAATATTAGTTGTACCTTTCAAAATCCTTAAATGAACTGCAAGAGAAAGAATGTCCATTTTATTTTATGTGTATATTTATAGGCAAGAAAAGCTTAAAAGTAGGTAAAAAGCATGACTTACTTAGGAAAAAAACAAAGGTAAAAAGCATGAACCATGCCTACAGATGGTTGCTGTCAACTGTTTATTGCAGAAAGAAAACGTTGTCTGATTCAGAAACCTCTCTTACAGTAAGAAGTTATCTAGTTTACTATATTTGCATTTTTTAATTTCACTTTCAATGCCTAAATCATCACCAGTAACTACTATCTGATTAGCCCATTAAAGTTTCTAGCATATATATTTTTTTTTTTTTGGGGTGGCTAATATTCATTAAAATCGTCAAAAGTAAAATGTTTCAGTACATCCACACTTCCTGTCTAAGGGCATCTTCTCCAACGTTATGGCAAAAAACGCGAATGCATCAATTCCGTAATTGGACCAACTTTGGTCATCTACTCTTCATATCATATAAAAAAAAGATGATGACATTTTTTAATTTTTTATTAGTTTTCTTATTTGTTAAATGAACTTTATAATTTATATACTTTATACTTTAGTCCTCCTATTTTATACAAATTAAAACTTACCATATATAATGATGTTTAATATACTTTTTAAATAATTGAAAAATTAAATTACTTTTAAAATTTAAGAAATGATAGCCGATGAAAATACCCGATTTAGGCTCTTTTTTGATAAAATTAAAAATACATTAATTCAAAATATTAGTAGATTATTTAATTTGTATTTTAATGATTGTGTTTAGTATATGGTAATATAATACCTTTTGATGTATTTTATATTATGTTATAATATATTGTAAATTCTATGTTATTGTATAATATTTTATTAAAGTATATCTTGTACAATAATTTTGTATTCTTGATTGTATATATATATATATAATATCTCCATTCCAACCAAAAGGTATACTCTTAATTCCAATTTTGATTAATCAATTGGTATTTAATTACTTTAAATTTGAGTGGATATGTAATAGACAAATAAAACTGGATTATTTGTGTAAATTAGTATACTACTAAAATATAAAAGATGAAAATGAATTGAAACAGAATATATTTTTTAGTGTAAAAAGATGATGTCGTGGGTTAGAAATAGTTTTACCATAACAACACTTAGTTACACGAAAATATCGAATTTGGTGAGATGGATTGAAGATGTTTAAGTATTACTTAATGGGTAAGGAGAAAGAGATTAGAAAAAATTAGTTAAGGAAGGATATTAAATAGAAAAAGAATTTATTAAAATATAGAGGATGTTTTAGCGAAGAAGATGTAGATAAATTTAAAAAACCAAAAGTTAGTATCTAAAATAGATAATTCAGGAGAAAGAAAATTTGAGCGAAAGATTTGAAGAACAAACTATTTGAATGATTGTGAAACAGACCTAGAATCCAAACAAACATTCCTGAATTTTTTGTCTCTTTCACATGCCCTCAAACCTATATGAATAGCCCTTCACTCAGCTCACAAAAACACACCTCCATCAAATATTCTTTACTCTGTTCTTTTCAAAAGATGGGTGAAGAAATTCTCTGTTTTCTTTTGCCAAGTACTGTAGCTATTGCTTCATCTGCTAATGCAGATGATGTTCCATCACAATTTTCTGATGATCAACTTGATCTCCTAGCATTTGGGATGTCTTCATCCAACAGCCCAGTAAGCAATATTGATTTTTCGTTAACCAGGTTTCATGAAACAATAAAGATATTGGGAGAAACATTTAGACATTAAGATGGGGTGAGATTGAAAGTACAAGAAAAAGTACTTCTCACTCCTATTAGTATAAGTATGTCTTACTTGAAATGACTTGTTTTTTTATCCTGATTGAGCTAATTAATTGGGTAAATGTTGAGCTCATAGCATTATTCTTGATCTTTCTACTTGAGAAAAACAAGCCTTGAACCTAACATTGTCACTGATGAAGTTTCTGTTGATCAATATCATACTTATAAAGTTTCCATCTTATGGCCAAGAAGTATAGCCTATTTGGAAACTTTTTCAAAATATTAATTCTTGAATAAGTATTTAATAGTATTATGTTTAAAAGATTGTTGGGAAGTTTGATGGGTAGGATATATGTATTATAATTCTATATTGGACGATATATTGATCTCTTGGCAAGCCTAAACTTTGAGGCATATAAGTTTCCCATTTCTTGGTCAAGAATTTTTCCAGGTATATAATTCCTCTCTCCTTTGATTAATTTGTGATTTTATTCTTCAAATTTGATTTGAAATTTAATGATTTTTTTACACAGAAGGGGAAGTGGCAAAGTTAATCGGAAGGGAGTGGCCTATTATAATCGATTAATTAATTATATGTTAGAAAAAGGCATCACCCTTTATACCAACCTCAATCATTATGATCTTCCGCAAGCACTCCAAGAGACATATGGTGGATGGTTAAGTGAGAAAGTAGTGTAAGTCCAAGAGAAGATTTATTAATATGATGATTTATTAAGTGAGAAGATTTTTTTTTTCTTGATAGAAATCTTGAATTTTTTTGCAGGAAAGATTTTGCCGATTTTGTGAGTTTTGTTTTAAGGCTTTTGGAGATAGAGTCAAGAATTGGTTTTCGTAAAGAACCCTACATAGTTGCAATATTTTTCTTTAGCTTAATGGGAATTTTAGCTTGAAAGATGTTTGTAGTATTTACTGAAATTGTTTATGATTTGTAGGCCGAACAACAGGATACATTTGGCATTTTTTTCAACTTTGTTTGGTACAAACCTCTCACGAGATCAAAACTTGATAACTATGTAGCCCAAAGAGCAAAAGACTTTTATATTGGATGGTTTTTACATCCCTTAGTATATGGTGAATATCCCAAAACAATGCAAAATATTGTGGTAGATAGGCTTCCCAAGTTCACATTAAAAGAGGCTTAAATGACCAAAGGTTCATTTGATTATGTGGGTATTACTCAATACACCACTACTATTGGATACCAACAAGATTGTCAATGTGGGTTTACTTATGACAAAAATGGGGTTCCAATCGGTCCAACAACACATTGTGACTGGCTATATAATGTACCATGGGGCTTGTTCAAGGCGGTAATGTATGTGAAGGAGAGATATGGAATCCCACTGCTATTTTAGCAGAAAACAGAATGGGTTAGCTAAAAAATATACCTAAAAGAACTAAAGAAGACTGTGGAAGATGGAGCCAATGTGATCGGATACATGGCATGGTCATTGATGGTGTTACACAATGGAATCTGGTGATCAGCCTTGCTATAAAATATAAACCTCCAATTTACTATTACAATTGCAGCGGAAAAACAAACATTTAACAAATCTATTCTATTACAAAATAACTGGATGATGGAACCGGATAACAACTCGAAAACGGATCTTCAAATCGGATGAGAAGTTTGAAATCGGAAGACCGCTTCTTCTTCAAACTTGCAAAAATTAGATTATCAAAACGGATGAACTAGAAAAAAAAAAAGGACGTCTGATTTTTGCTACATCAGACAGAATCGGACGACCAACACAGGAAACCAAACAATCGGTTTCAGAAATGGATGACCAACACAGAAAATCGGATAACTGGTTTATTAAAGAGAGAAATAGAGATATTCGGATGATGAAATCGGAAGAAGAAGGCAAAACTGGACTACTGGTTTTGTTGTAAAATACTAATTCTTGATCAAACCCTCAGAATTCTAGATGAGCCTCACACAAGAATAATCTAAACTCTCACTCTCGCTCTCGGTTCTCTCCTTCACAAGCAACCCAAGCACGCAGTCAACCAAGAATGGCGACTAACGACGACAATATCAGAAGAATTCATAGATAACAGAATAGCAACAGAAGGAAGAAGAAGCTGCAGAGAAGAAGAGAGAAAAGAAACGAGAGAAGGCTCTACGGAGTTAGTGTCAGCCACAGATAAAAAAAGAGTATTTATAGAGGCATCCAAGTCACCTGGGGTGGACTCATTCAAAACAGTTAAGTTCACCTAGGGTGACTCATTCAAATGTCAAATTGGGCTATTGCCAGCCCACCCCACCTTGCATCTTAGGTTAAAATAAACTCAATCCATTTTTAGATGTGAGGCCTAGTCCATCTCATCATAGGGTCAAGAAATATGGCTGTCAAGAAAAAATAAAATGTATGAACAATCGGACAAGCATGCCTACAAGCTCCACCTTAAACACATTTCAGTTAACTACCCAGCCAAGACAGTCAACGTGCATCAATATGTAAAAGGTCCCTACACAGAGCAAACTTGTTAGTTGTCACAACTTTAGTACCAAAATCAGCAGGATTATTTGAATCCTTTCTCAAATGAAATGATACTTAACATCTATATGTTTAGTTCTTTAATGATAAATAGGATTTTTACACAAATAAAGACAATGATAGCTTTAGAATGCAAAAGATGCAACTCAGATAAAAGTTCTTGAAGCCAAATAGCTTCTTTTATTGCTTCTATGGCAGCAATATATTCCGCCTCCGTAGTCGAAAGAGCGACTACAGGTTGCAGCTGTGATTTCCAAGAAACACAATTACCTGCAAAGATAAAGAAATAAGTAGTAGAAATAAGAAGTAGTGGACTTTTCTACCTTCTTTATCACCTGCAACATCAGAAAATCCACATAACCAACAAATTCAAAATGTTCAGTCCAGTTATGGTAGTACAAGCCTCTATCAAGAGTTAATTTGCCTCAATAGCCATTTAAGAGTGGCCCAATGATCCCTACTTGGGTTAGACATAAAACGACTCAAAATACTTATGGAATAAGCAATATCAGGACGAGTGGAGAACATGGAATACATGACAAATCCTATAGTCATTCTATAAAAGATGTTGGCCATATCTTTCTTCTCATTTTCAATTTTGGGACAGGTTTTAGAAGAAAGCTGAAAATGACTTGCAAGAAGGTACAAACAGGCTTGAACAAGTGTATGGAAAATTTTGAAACAATTTTCTGCAAGAAGGATTTCTGAGATATAAATAAAGAGTGGTCAGCTCTATCTCTATCAATGTTCATACTAAGGATTCTAGAGGCAGAAACCTAAATCCTTCATCTCAAATTCTGATTTCAACAAAGATTTCAACTGCACAATCTTATTTTTGTACTTGCAGGCAATAAGCATATCAACATAAAGCAGCAAATAAATGGCATTACCAGCAGTATCACCACAAAAATACAAGAAACTATCATAATTGCTCTTAAAAAAGCCATTTTTAAGCATAAAAGAATCAAACATTTTATACCACTGTCTAGGTGATTGCTTAAGCCTATACAACGACTTCTTCAATTGACAAGCCATATGCTTCTTACCTTTCACCTCAAAACTAGGTGGTTGGTGTATGTAAATGGTTTCATCAAGTTCACCATACAAAAGGCAGCTTTAACATTCAACAATAGCAAGCATAAATCTAATAGTTTTATACTTAACAACAGGAGAAAAGATCTCATTAAAATCAATACCTTCAACTTGAGAAAAACCTTTTGCAACCAATCTAGCCTTGAACCTTGGAGGTTCATTAACAAATTCATGTTCTTTAACTTTGAAAATACATTTACAATCAATCAATTTTTGTTTAGGTAGTTTAGGAACAAGCACCCAAGTTTTGTTCTTATGCAAAGAAGACATCTCTTCATTCATAGCATGCATCCAAAAAGAGCGATTAGGACTCTTTAAAATATCAAAAAACATATAGGTATTTTTCTTCAACAAAAGATGCAGCAGCAAAAGCATAAGAAGCAATGTATGAAAAACCATACCTAGAGGGTTCCCTAGACACTCTTCTAAATCTGTCTCTCGACAATTGGTAGTCTCTAAGGGCTTATGCTTGTGCTTCGAGATGATCCTCACCATCATTATAATTTTCTGATTCAGGTACATCGGGTACACTAGTTGGGTTTATGGACTCCTTATTGGTTTCTGTGTTTCGGGTTCGGGTTCTAGAGTGTGTTCTTGTGGGGTTTCGGAGGTGTCCTCCACCTCTACAGGAATGTTCCCAACTATGGGTATTTTGGTAGAACTTTCGGGATTGGTTTCAGTTCAGTTATAGCCTTTAGTTTATTTTCGGTTCGATTTTCGGCAAAACGTTTCCACTCATTAAACTTTTGAAAAGTTTGATCTTTGGTTTTCAAAAGAAATACCCAAACATGCCGAGAAAAATCATCAATAATTGAAAGGAAATAAGCATTGCCACCAAAAGTGGGTACCTTTTTAAGACTCCATAAATCATAACGCACATAGACAAGAACAGCAGTGGATTTGTATGTGCCCGTGAAAAAACTGAGTTTGTGTTGTTTGCCAAGAACACAATGATCACAAAAATATAAAGAAGTAATTTTGTCACCATTCAAAATATTTTGTCTGTGTAAATAATGCAAACCCTTTTCACTAATGTGGCTAATCCGCTAATGCCACAACATAGTCTTTTCAGGAACCATTTTAGAAAATAATGCGGATGATTCACAGACGGTTTTATCCAAGTAAAGTGTATAAACTATTTTTCTTAAAACCTTTGAGTATGACTAGAGATTCTTTACAAACATGTAAAATCTCATTTTCTGATATGTAAGAATAACCATTTGTATCAAAAACACCAAGGGAGATTAAATACTGCCTAAGATCATGCACATACTACACCTCGATTAATTTTCTAGTTACACCATCATGCATTTTGATAAAAATATTTCCTATTCCCTTGACATCACAAACCTCATTGTTTCCCATAAAAATTTTTCCATGATCAAGGGTTTTAAAATCAGAAAACCAATGCTTGTTCGAAATCATATGAAAAGTGCAATAAAACTCAAGAATCTACTCATCAGAAACTTTAGAGGTAGATGGGGGAGGGGATACACACAAAACTTCAGAAAATATAGAATTACCATCTAGTTCAAAATTGTGTGTTTTGTCAGTTTTATCCTTCCCATTACCTTGTTTACGTTATTTTTCATCTTTGATTCGTTTAAAACATTTGTTTTTCATATGACCATCTTTGCCACAATAAAAACACTTCACTATGTTCTTATCTCGAGATTTAGACCTCCATTTACTTTTAGAGCAGTGACTAGAAGGTTCTCTCTGGTCAACCCTCCCTTACACGTAAATATTCTCTCCGTTTATTTTGTTTTCTTTTTGCAAATCTAAATGTTTTGATTTCAAAACGTTTTTCACATCAGAAAGAGTAGAATTATCTTTGCCATACTTGATAGTAGATTTCACATCATTAAAAGAATCAGGCAAAGCATTCAACAGAATAACAGCAATGTTTGTAACATAAATATTTTCTCTAATATTTTGGAGTTCTAAAATAATTTTATTCAAATCATCCATATTTTCAGAAAGGGATTTTGACTCACTCATTTTAAAATCAAAGAGTTGTTCTTTTAAATAGATTTTATTTGACAAAGACTTTCCTAAATAAAATTTTTTAAGTTTTGTCCAAATTTAATAAGCATTGCATGTTTCATCTATTTCTCTTAAAACATTATCTTTCAAATGTAAGGTGAGACAACTATGTGCATCACCAAGTTTTTCAGCTAATATTTCGTCTGTCCAAGATTCCGGATACTTGTCAGGAGTACAAATAGTGAGTGCAATTTTGTTTTGGACTAAAATAACTTTTATTTTTCTGCGCCACATTACAAAATCATATTTGCCATCGAACTTGTCCGTTTCAAGTTTTAGAACGGACATATTATACAAAGGCAAATAAGAGTAATTAGAGGCGTGAAAAATAAAAGATTTGAAAAAGTTTATCACACAAAAACAGCCCGGATATTTTTGAAAAAAATACAGCTAGAAAAGCAAGAGCCACAAATAAATGATCAACAGAAAAATAGAACAAATAAACGCAGGCAGAGCAACAACCCCCAAACAAACAATAAATAAATCTCAACGATCACGGGTAATAAAAAAATTTTGCGATCACGAGAAAAACACCAAGACATATATACTTGAAGTCTCAATAGGACTCAAGCCAGACTTGGATTTTGGTTTTTTCAAAGAAAAATAGAAATCGTAAAAATTTGATCCGTGATCAAAGATATAAACAGCAGAATAATATATATCCAGACAATAAATTAAAACTTTAAACGAAAGGAAAGTAGAAAGCAATAATAGTAAACTTTCCTGTGCCAGATTCACGAAACTCAACAGTTCCCGAGAGTTTGGAAAGAAACCATTTGATGGAGAAATGCAACAGTCACCAGACACCAGAAAGATCAAGTCTTCTGGCTCTGATACCACTGTTACGCCATGGAATCTGGTGATTAGCCCTGTTATAAAATACAAACCTCCTATTTACTATTACAATTGCAGCGGGAAAATAAACATATAACAAATCTATCCTATTACAAAACGGATGAAGTAGACAAAAATGGACGTCCGTTTTTTGCCACATCAGACAGAATCAGATGACCAACACAAGAAGCCAGACAACCGCTTTCAGAAACGGATGACCAACATAGAAAACTAGACGATCGGTTTCCATATTAAAGAGGAGAACAGAGATAATTCGGACGATGATTTAGACAAAGAAGGCAAAACTGGACAACTTGTTTTGCTGTAAAATACCAACTCTCGATCAAACTCTCAGAATTCTGGATGAGCCTCACACAAGAATAATCTAAAAATTCTCACTCTCGGTTCTCTCCTTCACAAGCCACCCAAGCACGCAGTCAACCAAGAATGGTGACTAACGGCGGCAGCAACAGAAGATTTCACAGAGAACAGAACAGCAACAGAAGGAAGAAGAAGCTGCAGAGAAGAAGAAGAGAGAAAGGAAACGAGAGAAGGCTCCACAGGGTTGGTGTCAACCATAGATAAAGAAAAGAGAATTTATAGAGACATCCAAGTCACATGGGGTGGACTCATTCAAAGCAGTTGAGTGCACTTAGGGTGACTCATTCAAATGTCAAATTGGGATGTTGCCAGCCTGACCCACTCGGCATCTTGGGTTAAAATAAACTCAATGTATTTTTAGTTGTGAAGCCCAATCCATCTCATCATAGGATCAAGAAATAGGGTTGTCAAGGAAAAATAAAATGTGTGAACAATTGGCCCAACAGACCTACAGATGGATAATTTCGAATGGGAATTGAGTTATACCTCACGTTTTGTATCACCAATGTTGATTGAAACACTTTCAAAAGATATCCAAGATGTCTACCTATTGGTTCCAAAAAATGCTCAAAAGGGATTAGGAAAAAGAAGCGAAGGAATTAAGGAACTCGTAAATAAGGTTATGTAGTCTAGGTTATCTCTAGCTTGGATTTATCAGCTTTGATCCATCTTAGAATTTAGAAGTAGAATGAATAATCCATGTTATTAGGCTTTTGAGTATTCAAGTAAGAAGTTAGGCTTCTTGTTGTTCAATCTTGCGAAGTGAGTGATCATTCATGGGTTGGTCCAGTAAGGCATTAATGATATCATAACCAAATGCAGATGAACTTTGGGCAAAATGAAACTGAAAATTGGCCTTGAATGGCTTTGATAAGGATTATGATATAGAAAAGATCATTGGAATTCACCAAGGGATTGGGGAGCACTCAGAAAGGATCGTTTGTCGGTTGAAACGCGAAGTCTAAGTTAAAGAAAATGCTCTTTTTCAACAAGAACATTCTTTAAAACAAAAATCCAACAAATACATCCTTAACATTTTAAATATTAAATAAAATATAAAATTTGCAGTTACTTCTTTTTTATTTTTTTGTAAGAGCATTAGTCTTTTAATAGATTTACTAATGAAAAAATGAATTGTCAAAATTAAAAGATTAGCCATTTCTAGAACTTATTTTGTTTTTAAAAGCACCTTTTGTTTGTAAAGCCTTTTCCATTTGACTAAAAACCATTTCAAGTTCTCTCTCATTGAGAGACTGACTTAAATCCAAAAACCTTTTTCTCCTTTAGACCAAAGATTATATTCCACGAGACATTTCACGAAAATTAAGAAAATATATATAATCCAAATACATTCTTAAATCTCTCATAAACCAATCATCCAGTAGCATATCATATAATATATTTTCTGTATTTCTAAGATATATCAAAAGATGAATAAACTCAAATTAAACAAATCCAAAACCCAATTTAAAGAGCACCAAAATGAAGAATATTAGCTCAACAGAAGAACATTGAACTACAGACTCTGGGGTGCAACTTAGGTAGTTCAGGCACAGAACCACCACTTAGGGTAGATGATGATGTCTCAGAAAAGTCTTCTAACTTAACAAACTTTGATGCTTGAGCAGCTGCAAGATGTGCATAACATATAGGAGCAACTGCAAATAAAAATTAAAAAACCCAACAAAACTATGTGAATAAAAATTCATGTGATTTTATCATCCTATTTCTAGGAATTCAAATCCTCGTACATTTTTCATTACCTACAGATACGGCTGTTGTACTCTTCTGGTACCTGAAAAATGAAGAATTTTTCGTTAAGGAAATTACATGATGACTCTTCTTTTTCTTCTGTCCCAAATCATAAGCCTATTTAGACACTCACTCAATCTAAACCTTTTCTTCTTTAGGTTCATATCTTCTTCTATCACAAAAGAAAATTATTTTCACTAACTCCAAGAAAAAAAACTCACTTTTTTCAAACTACACTCTAATCCAAATCTCCGTTTTCAGAGAAACATTAATAACACTTCCAGAATTCTCATATTTAGACTTGCACAATTCCAAGACGAAAGGTCAAATGCATTAATAACGAGGACATAAAAGAGAAATTCAAAGCAAACTTTATTAGTCAATCTAATTCTTTAATATGATGCAAAGCAAATAGGACCATCTTTGTGGGACATAATGAGTTCTACTAAGTGATTTAGCTGCAAAAATAATAATTGTCACTAAATATCAACTTAGATTGAATATTAGCGACCAAAATGAAAGTGGGCCCACCAACTTGATTTGAAAGGCAAAAATTGCAATAGTGACAGGATTTATTATTGAGTAGGCTGGGTATTCTTAAAAAAATAAAAAACTTACACATATGATAAAGAATGCACAAATTCCTGCAAATCATCTACTGAAAATCCGAGCTCATCATGGAGAACATGGTAATGAGTTGGCCGAGTAGTTCCCTGTATTGTACACATGGTGCCCTTTGTTAGTTCAAGTGATCAAGAAATCATCAAGACCTAAATATACCATATATGGCTTGAGAAATATATTGACTTACTATCATTCCAGCATGAGCACACATATAGAAATCGTTGTTTCTTGGATTACAAATACCCTTATCAACAACAGTCCCTGCATTATAGGATGAGAGTAGGAGATTAGTTTGGTTTTGGGGAAGGTAACAATTTTGAGAATATAACCAAATATACAATTCACCTATTTTCCAATTTAGGGCCCATTCGTTAATTGTCTCTACTTATGCCGCTCAATTTTCTACAATTGGTAAAAAAGGCCAAAATGGACGGTTTTCAAAGTCTTTGGACGGAAATCATCACGTGACTCAATGGTCTGTCCATAAAAAGGAAAAAATATGCACATTGTCAATCAATGGCCAAGTCATGCTTAAAAGCGTACATTGTCCATGTGCACAGTTTCCTCTCACCTTTTGCTTGGATCCTCTTCTTGTCACACTATAAGGGTAGTGTTTTCCTATCTTACACTTTTATGAACAGATCATGTGTAACTCATGTGATGATCTCCACACAAAGACACTAGAAACCTTCGCATTTTGACATTTTTTGCCACTCGTAAAACTTTGAGTGGAATAAGTAGCAACAAAAAAGAATTTTCCCTCAATTGACAAAATGTAAAAAGATAAATGAACATTTTCTGCCATATCCTCAACAATTTTTTAGGGGGAAGCCAATTTAATCATTTCCTTCAACAATCTTTTTCACCCATTACGACACTTGAAGAAACGAGTAATTTTATCTTGTCACATAAGTTACTCATTAACCAATCATATTAAAACTCATGGAGAAAAAATGCCGCATTATTTAAAAAATAAAATAGCAGCTAGGGTCCACTACAGATATTTTATCCATGTATCTTAGTATCATTGGTGAGCGTGTAACTCATGTAATAAATATATGTTACTCATTGACCAAGATAAAATTACTCCTAAAGAACAAAAATGCAACCAAATTGGTCCCGTTACCATAGGTTTTAGAGGACTAGTTTGGTGATTATATCTTCTTTAGGGATCAAAATGGCTAAAAAAACTTGGCCTACGTTTTATCTAGGTATACTTATCACATAAGTTACACATCAATCAATAAATAACTAACCACTGTATGACGGGTTGTCAATTATGTGTTGAACATAAATTACTCATTGAAGAAGATAATGCTACTCTTACTTTAGAGACCAAGATGGCTATTTTCCCAACTTTTTATCATGCAACATATAGATAGAAGCAGTGTAATCGACAAACCAGGGAGAACGTTGTCAGCAGAATTGGTTTGGAAAAACTTGGTGTGGTGATTTTTCTGTGCAACTATGACCATGAATCTTGGAGACCATTCTTCATCAAGTAACTTGCAAGCCTGCAAAATACAACAAAGCATTTTAAGAGCAAATTCCCATCACTAGAAAAAAATAGGGAGTCTATTAGTATGAAAGAGTGACGAACCTGAACGATCTGATCAAGTTCAATGTTCAAGACTTGACTGAATTGAGATTCACTCACTCCATCCCTAGATATTCCATGATTAGACAAAAATGAACAAATGAATTGGATAACCTAAAGTTATATGAACTCTTGATACCTAAAGATTATAATTTGCTCAGGCTTTCTTTTGCCAGAATTTATATAGAAATCCACAAGTAGCTCCCTGACATACACCAGAAGAAAAGAAAAAGTTCTCAAAGATCAATATAATTAATTAATCCTCTTTCAAAGTGAACCATTGATATATAATCATCAGGAAAAGAAAAACTGAGTGAAGAACAATAAAGTACCTAAAAATGCCATCATCTTGAGAATCTGAAACTTTCTTGTGCAATGAATCTATCATTTCTGTCTTGGGGGATTGAGTTCTAACCACAGCCCGATAGTTGGAGATAGAAGGCCACTGCCTAGAACTGACAACCTACCCAGACAAAGGACATTGGTTAGCATAGGCTCGACTGAAACATCACATTTTCTGTAACAGTTCATTTATAATACTTTTTTTACTTATGATTAATTTTTCATTTTGTATGATTTATTAATAAAATTAATACCAAAAAAAAAAAACATTACAGAGAAAGTGTAATAGAAGATACCGCAGCAACTGATGGAACATCAGAGCAACCAGGAGAACCATGTGATACATCCATTCCTACTATAATTGTTGGAACTTTGGAAACCAAAGGAATAGCACGAGATTGCTCAATAGTTAACAGAGAATTTGTACCATCCAACTGGATTCAATTAACAGGTAGGAAAAGATCAGTTATTAATTAAATTAATATTTTAAGATGCGACTCTTTGAAGAAGCCTACCTTGGCATTAATCTTCAAGAGGAGGTTGGTTAGGTATTGATCATTGATCTTCGTAGGTGCCAAACACTGTGTTACAACTCCATGCACTGCTAGACACATCCTCTTCCATGGCCCTTCAAGAAATGATTGAAATTTTCATTCAAATGACTCTTGCAAGATGATTAAAAAAAAAAGGAAAGCGGAAATAGTAAAATTAGTCTAAAAACTATTCAGTTTATCTTAATTTATCAAATTTATTTTAAAATAATTTTAGTTCTTAAACTATCTTAAAAATTATTGACCCCACCTCTTTCTAAAAGAGAATTTGTTAAATTTGTGCATATATTACTTATATGAGTTATCAACCAGGAGTGACTCATACGAGCATTACGTGCACGAACTTGACAGATGTTGCACCAAAAAGAGCTATGATGATTAATATTTATGAAGAAAATAGTTTACGGACTAAAATTATTTTTAAAAAACTATTTTAGAATTAAGTGCAAACAAATAAATAATTGTGTCTACTTTTGCAAATTACTCAAAAGAAAATGTAGGTGAAGCTACCATAGATGTCAGAGTTCTTCTTTTCTGGTAGAATGCAGAGAAAAAACCGAGGTGGTGATCGAAGCTTTGTTCGTATAGTTTCGAACATTTTGTCAACTCTAACATAAGCAGGGGCACGTCTGTCCTGAGGTCTCTCTTCGAATATATCATATTGACGACTAATAGACTGTTAAAAATGTAAGAACAAAAAATGTTAAGTAATTTGAAGTTTGGATTATGAAAGAAAAATTGCAAAATATAAAGTAGAAAAGAAAAAGACTCACAATTCCCTTCATATCTCCACATCTCACTAGATCTTCACAGAGTTTATGAATGTTACAACGAGCAGAGAAGTTGATAACAGCCCAATTTTCAATTGCAACTCCCTTGACAAATTTCTGTACAAGTACAAAGTGAAATCCTTAGTCTCTACTTGGATTGTAACTAAACTGAGAACAGTAAGTCAATTTGTGGAGCATAAGTTTGACATTTGTGGAGCATAAGTTTGACATTTGTGAAAGAAAAAGTGACACTCATAATGAAAAAAGAGTGATTTTTTTTACATTGAGTTACAATCCAAATGTCTCCCAATGTGACTCAACTTCGATGACATGAGGCTATAGAATTTCAATTAAATTAGAAGTCCAAAAGTGGACCGTCAATGTAGAAGTATCTGCCGTTCTTTTCACGATAAAACTTGAATATGGCTCCTTCATAAACTCTATGTTTGAGTAGTTCCAATGAATAAAATCCCATAGAGAGGCCGATAATTTTTGCAATATAACCTTTGAGTTCATTAAAACTGAAGAATGTTTCAAAGAAGAAGAAGGGCGAAATTGACGAGAACTATTATATATATGGTACCTTGTTATTGAAATTCCAGCGTCCTCTTTGGGGATAGAAGCCCACATTATTGCCTACCCTTAGCTGAAATAGAGAAAAACATTGACATTTCATTAATGTATTTGTGTAGAAACACACTATATAAGATAAACAACTCTTGCGGCCCCAAATAAATGAATTTTATATATGTTGGAGGCGAACACCGCCCCGTGCCCCCATCCTTGCCTCAAATGCTAGCAAAACACAACATCCTACTGGAAGGATACAACCAGATATACTACATGGATAGTTTATCGTAATACGATTCATTATAAAAATTGATATATATTTATAAAATTATACTCATTTTGTGTGAAGGTTAATATATTCAGTTATTTTGGCTCAAATAAATTAAAACTAAGTTATTAAGTACAAAAAAATAAAAATAAAATATTATATTGTGAAGTAAAATTATAAATCAGATTTTTGTATTTTATTTACCTCTGGAGCTGGCAAAACACGGCCTTCTACTGCAGAGAATTGACTACTAATTTCAATTCCAGAGGATGCCAAAAGGCCGTCAGAACTGTAATTGCTATCCTTTAGAGCCTGAAAACATATCCATTAATAATTAGAATTTAAAACAAAGTAAATAAAGCAAAAATGTAAAAGCATAAGAGAATTTTTCGCCAATTTTACATTAGTCAAAACTCTCATTCTCTCCTGTGGCTTCTGTCGAGATTTCTCCACCAGTGAAGCTCTTTGAAGTCCAGAAAGAGCCTTTGTATACCGCTGTAACGAGACCAACGAACAAAGCTACGGAAAAAACCATAGCAAAACATGGTCAGTAACATATATCCTTCCGCAAAGATTAATGACAAACAAAGTTTTGTGTTTCGAAATATAAGGAAATTGCTAAATATAAACATAAACTACTTACTAATTTCTCATTATATACATAATCTTTATTCTTCTATATTTATATACATGTGCTAGTTTCGAACCTATTTTATCTTCTGCCACCATCACTTGGAATGAAATAGGCAAGACAAATCACGCCTAAGACAAGTGTTTATAGTTTCAAAAGTAATCTTGGGTCATCCGTGAATTAGACGTGATTTACTTAGCCTGATTCTGTCGTGGTGGTGGTGACAAGATATGAATAGAGGTTCGAAAATAGTTCATGTATATAAATAGCAAAAAATAAAGATTGTGTATATATTGCGAATCAGTAAATAGTTCATGTGTATGCAGAACCAATTCCCTTTTCAAAATATAGGACAGTTTTATATTTAGCGCAAAGTTAAGGTACCTCAAGAGGAATGAACACCGGACGTTTGGATTTCCCAACGTTGATACATGGGAAATTGGCCGAATACCCAAGCGGAATTTGGCAGTGATCAACAAAATACTTATAGACGGTAATTTCAACTGGTTCAGAAATATCTCCTTTTCCTTGCTTAAATGAGAATCTATAACACCAGAAAACAATGGTAATTTTATAAGTTTTAGAATACCTTCTTGAAATTGACAAATGTACTCCTCAAAGTTTGGAACCAGTTACACTAAGATCCTCAAAATTTTCTTTCAACCAAAATGATTCTCAAATATTAGAAATGTATTTTTATCACCACTTTTTTTGGTGAATTTCGGCCCAAACAAGCCTATAACAGGTTACATTTATGTAAGACATATATATACTTCAATGAAAGTGTCATGTGTTAGGGACGTACTATTTTCTGACCAAAATTAGTCGGGAAACGTGGTGATAAATCCGTTTTGGCAACATGTAAAATATTTGAGAACCATATTAGTTGAAGAAGGGAAAAAAAAGACTTTTTAAGTTTCAAAGTGTGACTGAAATCAAACTTTAAAGAATGCATTGACCATTTTCCCCCTTTTTTTTATTATACGACAAGTTCAAAATTCAATGTCTTACATTTGTTCTTGGCAGATTTTGTCACTCAAGCCTGTGATCTTATATTCTGCATTACTGTGTCTAGTTTTGATCCTAAGATTCTTTAGTGTCCTTTTGGCCTGTACATTGAAAAAAATGATTAATAAACAACAGAAGATGCATTAACTATCAAGCTAACAACCAGAAAAAAATAATAATAAACATGTTATTTGTTACCTTTGCCCAATCAATCTGGTAAGGCTCCCGGACATTTTGATTTTCAACAAGAAAATCCACAACCGGCCCCGGTTTTACGATCATTGTAGTTGATACATCTATACATCAAAGTGGAAAAAATGAAATCATTGGAAATGCATGAAATGTACATATAATTTGTTCTCAATTGCTTAAAATAATTATTTTTAACTTTATTCTTGTTTCGCAGAAGTTATTTTAAGCCGTTATAATGCCTTCTTATGACTTAAAACGGCTGGGGAAAAAAAACTTTAAAAGATTAAAAAAAAACTTTAAAAGACACCATAAAGTGCTCTTTAAAACTGTTTTTGCTTATTAATAATATTAACTGAAAATGTTACTGTATATTTGGATGGAAACTAAGAATTTTTTTTTAGTTTCTTTTATTTTGAAACTCAAATATCTCTCAAATAATTTAGCTCTTACGAGCTTAAAAAACATATACTTTTTTAAAATTAAAATTCAATCCAAATATTAAAATAACCTTTTCAAAATAATTTTTTCCCAATAGTTTAAATAAGGCTCCAAGAATCGGAAACATGCCTATCATATGGTAGGCATGACATAAAGCCGAGATAAATTTCTTAATTTGGATCTGTCACTTATCTCACAAACAATTATTTACAAAAATTTAAGAAAACAAAAACTCAAAACCAAACTCTACACTTCCCTTTTAAAAAGAGGTTGGTTCTAGCCCAAAATAATTGGTGCATAAAGCTTACCCATGTTTAAAGAAAGGCCTCCTTGAGTGGCTCGGAAACTCGAATGGAAACCTCGGCAACCCAAAACACCACCTCCCAAGTCGGAGAAATTTCTCGGTTCATTGTGGAAGAAAGATTGGCGAACCAAAAGGCAACCCCTATTATGAAGAAACCTAGAATTTTAGCATAAACAGAAAAAGGGATCACAAATCAGACAAATTAAGCCACAAGAAAACATCATCTTACTGCTTGGCAGCATGTTGACTGAGTATAATATCTAATACTCTCACGGCTTCTTGAAAATGTTCAGATTCTTTTCCGTTTAGGGCATCAACAATGGACTGCATTGGAACTTTAGCAGCATAGCTTATTACAACATTGTAGGTCTTTGATCGATATGGTCGCCTCGATCTTTTCTTCTCCATCTCATTTGAACTTGCCTCAGGGCTCCCACTCCCCGCAAGTCTAAGCAAATTACATGAAATTGTAAATTCAAAGAAACTACAAGAAAGTAAGAGAAAATGGCCAATATAGTCCTCCATGTTTGCTGCAGTAAGCCACACTTATATTCTCAAATTTTTCAGCCAATACTGTCCTGAAACATTTACTTGTTGCCAAAACTATTTTATCATTACCTTTTTCGTATGATTTTTGTTAGGAAACAGCATGTCTCTAACATGTGCCACTTTTGTGACGAATATATGTTCACAGAAGTCACATGTCACGGGCATGCTCTTTCATGATCCAGATCCTTGTAGAAAATCGATGATAAAACTACTTTGGAAGTACATAAAATATATAAGGACTATGTTGGTTGGGAAAAAAAAACTTTGAACATATAAGTGTGACCAACATTGACTTCCCCCCCAAACCCCCCCTCCCCCCTCCCCCCCAAAAAAAAGTCCAAAAAGAAATGGAGGAAGTACCTATTAGAAGAAAGATCCTCTAAAACAATGGTGAACTGAAGCTTATTGTTAGGAAGAGAACCAATGGTAAACAAGCTCTTTTCACCATCATAAGCAAAATCTTTGCCAGAGAACTCAGATTCATAAGTTTGTTGGACTTTGTCAAGTACTTTTCTCCCAATGCCTTTTGCATCAACAGGGCTTCCATCTTCATAAGTTATGGAAACCTACCAAGCCCAAAAAGACCAAAAAAAAAAAAAAAACAATTGATTTCGTTACAATAGATAGAACTAGAACTTTAATTTTAAAAGGGGGATAATAATTTATAAATAATTTTTAAAAATATGTATATTAACCGATCAATCTTTGAAACACAATCTAATCTTATACACAGGTAAGGTACTAGACAAATAATTCAGCCAAAAAAAAAAAAGAAAAAAAAAGTACTAGACAAATAGATATAGAGAGAAGAGTACTCACACTGTAATGAAAGAAATGGCCATTTGTTTTGGCAACTTTAACATTGAAATGATTGGTTAGCAACTGAATCTTTTGCCCTTTGTACCCAAAACCATTCCTGGCCATTGGATTACGTTTGATTTCCAATGCCTTAGAAGGAAAATCTTGAGACACACCGAGGGGAGGAGGTGATGGCAACCTTTCTGAATGTTCCATTTTCAGATAACCTATAAATTCCAATTCCAAAGTGGAAAAAAGAACAAATATATGTTAGAATATATTGAACAAACGATAAAACATCCTCAGACTATATAAAAGAAGACAACCAAAAGTACAACTTATGGAGAATATAATTAGTCTTTCATTAGTGAAGTAATTAACAAAAATAATTAACTCTTAGTTCTTGAAAACCATAAATAAATAGAAACATAGACTAATTCATGGTAGTCCGAAAGTTAACGGTTATAATCTTTGATGAAACAAAAATTGAAAGAAATGATTAGAGGAGGAGATGTTTAGACCTTTGGCCTCCATAGTTATCAAAGCAAGCACAAAGAAAAAAGTGAGGGACAAACAAACTACTTCTAACTTTTATAGGGACAATTGTATAGCGGAAAAGCTAGACGCGTCAAGGTCAATCCAATTAATAACATTAGATATAAGGTAAAATTGTCAATATAAGAAAATATATTTTGTCACTATGTGTATAAGTACTTCCTACATTAAATATGACACTTTTACCGCCGTTTGATTCAATTAATTAGATAAACCTTGCATCAAACAAACTTGGAATATATAAACACATATATGTATACTCTATTCTGCCAAATTTGTTAGTTTATCTTTAATATATAGTAGGACTCCATATAATTAATAGCCACTGGAAGTATCTATTAATGTATATCTTCAGATGCATATCTACAGAATTGAGACTATTAGATTGTATTCAATTTAGATGGCAATGTCACATAATCAGTCTAGATAGTCAGTATCAGTAACATTCTTATTATAGTATTTCATCATTAAATCTTAAAATACAAAAATAAACCTTAACAAAAGGATTTTGTAAAGAAAATCTAATACATATATCTTTTTTGCTGGATAAAAATCTTATACATATATCAGTAAAGCAGAAGATCTGTCATCAATGGCATGATTAAACAAAACAAATACAAAAAAATACAGTAAATTATATACAGAAAATATGTTAGGGTTAATTTTTTTTAAAAAGATAAATTAGCTATTAATAGCCAAGAATTATTTTAACTTTTCTATTTATAATCATAAGTTTTTATTTTATCTTTTTCTAACTATAAACTATTTTTGCTTTTCTATTTATAGCTACAAACTTTGATTTTATCTTTTTCTGCCCCAAAACTATTTTCTTGTTGAGATAGCCCTAAACTATTTTTGACCTCTCAAATATAGCAATTTATTAAAAATAGTTCATGACTAGATTTGAGAAGTAAATGAAGTAGCTATTTCTAGAAAAAAGAAAATAGTTTACACCTAGAAAAAAATATATAGTTTACACCTAGAAAAAAATAAAAACAAAGTTTGTGGCTATAAACAGAAAGCAAAAATAATTCATGGTTAAAAAAAAAAAAAGATAAATAAAAGTTAATGGTTATAATCAGAAAAGTTAAAATAAATCAAGGTTATTTATAACTAAATTTCACTTAAAATCTCCAATTTAGATCATTGTCAATTGTATACCCTAGATAAAAAAAGAATTAGAATTTAATCAGTAAAGCAACAGTAATATCACGAGTCTTTGAGCTTTCTCCTTTTTTAAAATACAAATTTAGGGTCCACATGAAATTTTTTACTCAGGTGAACTTTTTGTGAGAGAAGAGGTGGATCCCAAAGTAAAATTAAATAAAATGATTGAGTTTTTAAATTTAATCCAAGTGGGCCTTAGGCTCTATTTGAGCTAAATTGGTATTAGGCAAACATTACGTTTTCTCCTCAAAAAAAAAAATGCTCCGTTCACAAATATAAGTCCTTTTTGAACTTATGCACAATTTTTTAATCAAAATACCATATATATATATATATATATATCCTTAATAAATAATAGAAGATAGATAGTAAGGGTAGAATGAATGCATAAATATGTATAAAGAAGGAAAAAATACAATAAATGCTCATTAGAAGATGTAAAAAACTTATTTCCTCCGTCCCACAAATAAAATCTTATTTCAATTTTCACATACGTTAAGAAAAATTAGTTACATTAATAAATTTTATTTTGATTTCTCTATTATAATCTTGTTTAAATATTAAATAAGTTTTACTTTTGTCTTAAAACTATAAATATAAGTAGTGGAACAGTGTATGTTTTATTGACATTTCTTAGAAAATGGAGATTTTCAGTAATTAAGAGAGAGAACAATTAGGGGTATAAAAAAATTAAGAAATTAACTCTCACTTATAAAAGGAAGGAAATGAGACTATAGCTATAGAATTTTTTCCCACCTTCAAAACACTTAAAGATGACTTATATTTTGGACGGGAGGTAGTATCTATTTGGATTGTAAACTAATCGAGGAGTATGAGTTATTTTGCGGGCTATATATTTAACTTTTGTGAGAAAATAGTGATACATGGATTGAGAAAAATGAAAATTTTATTGGATTGAGCAACAATCCCCTTTAATTTTTTTTCTTTTATTCTTTTCTTCAAAAAAAATTACCCTTAATTTCCAAACCCTAAAACATTATTTATTCAACCACAGAAACCCTAGCCACCGGCAAACTCACCGCATGTAACTGTCCCGCCGCGGCCGCCTCCATCTTCCAGCAAATTGCCGCACCAAATACTTCTCCCCTTTCTTTACTTTTTCTCTAGCCCCCATCTGCCCTCTTCCTCTTGGGCGCCGTAGTTTCTCTTCTCTTCGTACGTTCTTCACCATTTTTTTCTTTTTTTGGGGTAATTCTTCACCATCTCTCAACCATCCCTTTTCTGCCATATTACTCCTTAATCGCCCACCTCTACTAGTAAAAAGGCTGAGATTTCTTTGTTGTGCAGCAAGCAACAGTCGATTTGCGATTCTCCTATTCTTTTTTATGATTCTTAACGATAAGGGGGTGGGAGAGGGAGTGGTGTTCGTGTTCAACAGAGATATTCATATTTGCATTGGTTTCGTATAATCGGTAGAATAATTTGAATGTCATCGTCTTTGTTCAGGTAACTATTTGTCAATATTAAAAGTCAAGGGTCCAAATGACAAATATCTCTAGACTTCAGGGATGTTTTTAAAATAAACCCTTTTGGATGTTACCTTTTCTTTTTTTTCTGAATCCTTTTGGATATTACTGGAGAAAGAATATTTAAGACCAATGTGAAGAATTAAGAGTACGATAAATTAGCTATAAATGCTATAAATTTTCTATAAAAAATGCCCTAAAACATGTTTTTGTCTTTATACATTGAATATTTTATTCCTCTTTATATCTCGTCTGCGTACACACTAAAAAATGTCAAATTGATCTTTTATTTTAAACTTTTATGCTTTCAAACGTCTTTTGAGTTGCGTATCATTATAATTATAATGAATGTGATGTAAGCACATCCTAATCATGTATATACCTAAAAAAAGTTAAAATTTAATATGTTTTAGTTTATACGTGAATAGGGTATGCTCACATTCATCGAATTATGTCGTCCTTCACCATTATTATAATAATACGCAAATTAAAAAATATTTGAGAATATAAAGAACTGAATATTTTATGTTGAAAACATAAAGAGTTACAATAAAACTTTTGTAATATAATTATAAAAGTATAAAACGTTTCAGGGTATTTATAACTAAATCCCCTGTAAAATATCAAACTTATCACCTATCTTCTTAAGTTATATAGATGGTTTGCCTTGAGGTGCACGTTCTATTTTAGGCCACGGATTTTTTCATATATATATATATATATATATAGGGTTTGTCTAATAAAAATAAATTTTGATTATATTTTATAATTCATATATAACAAGAATTATATTAAATTATCTATGAAAATTTTACAATAATTAATAATCATATATAATTATTTATCTTAATTATGTCAATCACAATCTTTAATATTCTCTCTCACTCCGTTCTTTCCCCACTCCTTGTTCCCATTCTAAAATATCTCATTATATATATTCCCTTAGAGTTTATGTTTTATTTAGTAGGTTTTATTAATAAAATATATTAAATTATGAATATTACAGAAAAAAATTAGAATGAATTTTTTTTTCTATTCATGTTGTTTTTAAGATCTATTGTAACACTATTGTAATATTTATAGTTTGATAAACTCTAAGAAGAAAAGATATTTGGTATTTTTCTTTTTTAGGGACGGGAGGGATGAGTAGGGAAAGCGGTGGGGACAAGATAGAATATTAAAAAGATTTTAATTTTGAATTATAAAAAATTAATGTAAGTTTATCTATATTAACTTGTATTAATTAGTGCCTTAATGTATATGTTAGACAAACTCATATAATTAAAGTGGTCCGATATAAAATGTTACCGAAGGGATGCCAAATTATTTTGCATTGGACCAACTTTTATGTAAAAAAAAAAAAAAAAAAAAGGCCAACGTGCATGGAAATTTTACATTAGAATTCAATTTATCTCTCATCGATTTAAAAATCATACCAAATATAATCAAATAATTAATAAATAACAAAATCATGCAGAATTTGCGTTGGAACATATAGAAAATAATTAACAGCTGCAGAAATTTAAAAGAAAAAAAAACCTACATAGAAAACAAACTCAGTTTTTTTTGTCGCTGGTTGGTGGCGTCCTTCAATTCAGCAACCTCTTCAATCACGAGAGCTTTACTTTTTCTTCTTTTGATCCCTTAAATATAAAGGGCTCCCCTAACCGACCACTAATTTATAGATTAATTGGTTTCTTTTTTTTTTTTAATGAGAAATTAGTTTCCTTTTAAAACACTAGTTTAGCACCTCCTAGACCTATTAATATTTGGAGAAGGTCTCTTTTTATTTGGTAAACAAAGGATTTTATTCTAAGGATATTTAGGAAAGTATTTGTACTTTCGCCCTACAGAAATTTGACTGGTCTAAAGGGACCCTTTTAAGGTTTTAACCGCCAACGCAAGGAGTATAATTTTAGGCAACTGCCACCTCTTTATACCTTTCTCTCTTCTATTTCTTTTTTTTTTATAATATATTTTTTCTTAAAATTTATATTTCTCTTTTAATTTTATTTTTACTTTATAAATTTTATTAACAAAATATATTAAATTATGAATTAGACAAAATAGGACTTCAAGATGTGTTAATTCATTCCTTGAAAAATAAAAAGTACAAATCCAAAAGCACATTTATCCAATAAAAAGCTTAGACTAAGATCTTGTTTGATAAAATTAAAAATGAAATCTGATTCTGAATCTTAAATTTAAACTAAAATATGAATTTGGATGTTGAATTAATTAATAATGAATGATAATTATATGAAAATTTGTTAATAATTTGAAAAACAATGTATATATATTCAAACTTGATATTTCAAAATTAAGAAAAAATTTCCACTTAAAATTTATAACTACAATAAGCATTTTAAACAATTAAGTGATTTGCAAATATTATTATCAAACGCACTTAAATATTAAGTACTACATCACGCATGTTATCAAACACACTTAATTCAATAAACTCTTAAATAATCAATCTTAAGAGTTAACTTTACTTAACAAACAATGCCTAAAACATGTAGTGTTCCTTAAGAGGGAAAAAATACGTTGTTAGTTATTTTTTTCTTACGATTCATTTAAATTAAAATTTTATCATTCTATTTAATTTTTATAAAGAATATATGTTTTGTTAAGGGAATAAAGGCTATATGTTGAAGTATATTGAGGAAAGTGTGTATTTGTATATATCTTGTTACCTAGTTTGTATTATAACAAGTTTCGGAGTATTGTAACAAGTTTCTAATTAGCTTATTTACTATTTTTTTATGAAGTCTATATTTGATAGGTATTTAATTAGCCTATGATTAGGAAACTCTACCTATATATTACTTGGTACCTTAATGAGAATGGACTAAGGTTCAAATTTTGACAGTGGTAGTGTGGGAATTTCAACTTCTTCAATGTGAGGGTGGTTCCTTGTGCGCACCAGAGCCTAGCTTCGAGGCTGCAGGGTCGCTGAATCACCATAATTTACATCCTCCACCTGAGCGTCAAGCAGTCTGGTGGGAGCCCTATAGGCGAGGGATTTTTCATTTTGATAGCGAGAATGGTCAAGCATATATAGCTGCTGGCCGTCGTAGAGGTGCCTTCCAATTGCTGGTCGTCGTAGAGGTGCCTTCCGATTAGCTTGGAAGCTAATAAGTCTTTCGGGAGGTAAAGAAGTTATGACTCATTTTTTAATTGAGGTTGTGAGTCTTTCGGAGGTAAAAATGTTATGATTCACCTTTTAACTAGTTACCACAAGTAGCTTATGAAACCAGTTAAGTACATACTAGATATATCAAGAGCATTTTATTGATATATTTGCATTATTTTTCTCACGTTTTTAAACTCTTTTGAGATTTACTCGTATTCACCATAATTAATCTTACAATTTCCTCTCTAAAATATAACTACTCATCTACTTAACAAGTTCCTGTGTCTGTGGTTTTTTAAAGTTAATTTGTAAAGATAAGTTAATATTAAGTCATCTGATATTGAGTGAGCATACTATTGGAAATATTTTCCATATCTTCAAATGTTCCCATTGTAATATTAAGGATTGTATTTTCCTTATTTTGTACATTATAATTGTCAAATCTTTCTTGATTGTTGTACTAGATTAGGTAGCTACTTTATATTTCTTAGTATAGTTAATCTCATAGATTGCCTTGTAATATGTATATAGTACAACCTTTGAGATTGAATATAGACAGAAAACATAAACTGTTTTTCTCACTGAAAAATTTCATTACTTTTATGGTATCAGAGTCTGTTTTCTTTCAAGATGAGTAAAGACAAGGAGAAAGAAGAAATCAGTGCTATTTCAGACTCGGAGAAAGAAAGTCCAGTTAGAAAAATTACAGTAAAAATATGTTTATTACGTAGCATCGTCAGATGGATCTGGGCAAATTGTAAACCAGGTTCAGTTGAAGGATAAAAACTATATCGAATGGGTCAAAGCGGTGGAAAAAAACTAGAATTTATTGATGGAATAGTCTCAATACCAGAGAATGATCCGGACAAAGAGGAGGAATTGTAGGAAATTAACATGTTGGTTAACTCATGAATATTCAATACGATTGAACAAAACCTACGGGCATCTATCAATTACTTCAAAAGAGCAAATGAATTGTGGGAAGATATGAAAGAACGATTCCTAGTAGGCAACAGACCGAGGAAGTATGAATTGAAGGTGGCATTGGCCAATTGTAAACAAGAAGTGATACCAAAATATGTATTATTCGCGTCTGAAAAAATTTTGAGATGAATTGCAGAATTACACACAATTACTGGTAACTGGCATTAGTCTAATCATCATCAAGGACACGGAAGAGTAACAAGTGCATCAGTTCCTCATGGGTCTAAACAATGCTATGTATAGCACAACTAGATCAAACATTATCCAAGAAGAGTCTATGCCAAAGGTTAAGAACGTGTTTGCCCAAATTCGTAAGGAAGAATAGTACCGAAATTTGGTACGTGTGGCAACGTCGAAGGATAGCAACTTAGGCAGCAGTGTTGCATTCGCTGCAATCACCAAAGCCGCACCTAGTTCTTCTTCACAACAGATAATATATGGCCAATGTTTAAAACATGAACATGAAATTACTAATTTCTATCAATTAATAGGCTTCCTTGAGTGGTGAGGAGAAAAGTCCAAGACCGATGGCAATGGCCTAAATTGAGGAAGAGGAAAGGGAACTCGAGGCAGAGGAGCACAAATCTCTGCCGGAAGAGGAAATAGCACCCAAGGGTACGGCGACACTGGCCAGTCAGGTAGCGGCTAAGCTCACGCGGCGCTGTAGATGGAGCAGACAACTCCATGATGACCATCGGCAACGATGGTGGTTCTAGGATTTCAGGCACGTCTACTTCACAGTGGAATTCTCTGTTGAACCTAATTTATTCCCACTCAAACACTAATAAATTCTCTGGTAAGCTACAAAATGTCTATAGTTTGGAGTCGGGATACTCCCATCATATGACCGGTAGGATTGATTTTCTTAACAATGTGAAACTTGTTTGTCCTTATACTATTGGTTTACTAAATGGATCAGTGGTTGTCGCTGTGGAACAAACTAGTATGTGTTTGGGACCAAAATTAACCACAAAATATGTTATTTTTATTCTGGATTTAAAATGTCATTTGATTTTTTTGGGACAATTGTTGGATAATGTTGACTATTTTATTACATTGTATTATGGTTTGTGTGCTATACCGGACCATATCTCGAGGACGCTGATTGAAGTGGGTGAGCAACGAATGAGATTTTCCTTTATAGGCCATTGAATTTGCCATCTCTATCTGCTGGTTCTGCACATTCTTCGTGTTCAAGGATTTTATGGCATATGCGATTAGGATATTGTTCCAATCTTGTGGTAGATAAACTCTTATGGAAAGTCTTCTACTTTTAAACTTGAGTCAAATAAACTGTGTTCGATTTGTTTGCGTGCTTGATAGAGTCGATTTTTAATACAAATAAACACCTTAAGTTTTAATTATTAGCCTTTGAAAATATTTTATTTATTTATTAGTCATAATTATTATATTTAATTTATTTTATTTATCTTTGTGCAGATTTCTAAAAAAGAATGGAAAATAAAGATTCCATATTAAATTTAGTAGAATCCTTTAAGGATTAGGAAGCTACAGTATTTGAATCCTTTAAGGATTAGGATTAGAACTTTAATAGAATCCTTTAAGGATTAGAACTTTAGTATTTGAATCCTTTAAGGATTAGGATTTTGCTTCTCTTTTGGATATATATAGAAGAACAACAGCAGAAAAAAAAGGGAGCAGCTGCAGAGAAAATACAGCAGCAGAGAAAAAACAGTAGCGAAAAAAAAAGACAGCGAGAGCGAGAAAAATTTACTGCGAAGTAATTTCCAGCAGAATTTTCCAGCAATAGCAGAATTTTCCAGCAATAGCAGAAAAATTCCAGCAAGCTTCTAATTAAAAGAAAGCCATGGTCTACTCCAAGAAATTGGTTCCTTCTTTCCCTTTAGCCATGAACTAAATTTATTTTTAGAATCTTGATGAAACCCTAGCCATGTGACTTTGGTTTATTTTATTTTTGGGAGATTTATTCTATTATTTATGTGATTGCATATCTTGGGATGTTATTGGTTTCATGCAATTAATTCTTTGTGATTGTTCTTGTACAATAATTATTTGGGTTAATTGATATTTTTATCCATGCTTACTTCTTGTAGTCTTGAGTATGAGAGATATGTAATTTTTGCAAGTATATTGTGGGTTTTAGAATTGAATAGTTCATGCTAATTTTAGATTATTTATGTCATAGGAATGAATAAGTCATGCTAATGGTTGGATGGATTATGTCATGCATTTAAGCACAATATATTTCTCTAGTGAATCGAAGCTTGTAGCCTAGATCACCACATAAATGTTTAATCTTTTCTCCTAAATAAAATTAAATCATTGTTATATAGGTTAGTGGTGGATTCAAGGTTCTAAATCATCTTCTTTGGTTAATCTCCTATTAGTTTCAATTTATTTATTTTACTCATTAGTTTTAATTAATTTAGGAATAATAATAAAATCTCATTCTTATTTTTATAAAATTAATTTAGGAAGATAATAATTTAAGTAGTTAAGCCTTTCTCTGTGGTTCGATACCCTTATACTTCCGTATTACATTGATCTTGTGCACTTGCAAGTATTGGGTTTAAAACTTAGTTATAAAAATCCCGATCAGTGCTAAGCAAACGCGTGACAGTTTTCCTTTAAGTCAAAGTAACGCTATTGACGTTTTTTATTTGGTCCATTGTGATTTGTGGGGTCCGTATAATACTGCTTCTACATGTGATGCTTTTTATTTTCTTACTATTATTATGGATGACTGCTTGAGATCGGTTTGGATTTATTTGGTTGCTGAAAAATGTGAGGTGGCAACTATTTTAAAGAATTTTGTGACTGTGATGCAAACCCAGTTTCATAAGACAATTAAAATTGTGAGAAGCCACAATGGAACTGAATTTATTTGTCTAAAAAATTACTTTGAAAAAAAGGGAATTTTACACCAAACATCAATTGTAGGAACTCCTCAATAAAATGGATGAGCAGAACGTAAACACCGTCATATCCTCAATGTGGCGCTTGCATTATGTTTCCAAGAAAATTTACCAAAATTTTTTTGGGAGTTTGTTTTGATGGTAGGTTACCTTATAAATCGAATTCCATCCTCAATTTAAAAATCGCCCTTTGAATTATTACATGGTCATCCCCTATCCTATGGTCAAATTAAAGTTTTTGGATATTTAGCTTATGCTCATGATCACACATTTCCAAAAGATAAATTCCGGGATCAAAGCTGGTCTTATGTTTTTCTTTGGGCTATCCATTTGGCAAGAAAAGACAGTGTTTGTATGATATTGAAGCCAAGAAGTTTATCATTTTCCTGGACGTGGTGTTTGATGAGTTTACTTCCCTTATGTGACTGAGAATTTAAAGTACTAGGGACTAAACGACACTACCCACAACCTCGCACTAAGACTCTAGTAGGATTGCCAAATTCGAAGGACGAGAAAAGCCCAGACTGCTTAGTGGCCTAGCAGCAACAGTCCATATCCAAAGGCCCAGTAGACAACAACTATGTTGAAGGCTCAGTTGATGCCTGGGTCCAACATATAGATCCTAGCCAGCAAGCGAACTCGAGTGGGCCTCCATTTCCCAATTTCGCAGCATATCGCTCTAGTTCGCATGCCCAAGTGGCCCGACTTCCTATTCAGCCCAAGATGATTTATTTGGGATGAACAACCTCTCAAACAATTAGGGTAACGGTGGGTACATCACATCTTCCTCTAGTTAAATGGGCTCTTATGTTGATGACAAAATTTGAGCCAAGCAGTGAATGAAGACTTACTAAAAAGCACTAGAGAAAGGAACCAAACTTAAGGACTATATTTGCAATTCTATTTGGAATTCTGCAAAATCCCATTCGTCCTCTGCTCATTATGACTCCACAGCAGCCTAAAGTAAGTCTCTGTATCCGCTCACGAATTATGTAACATGTATCACTACAAGAATTTTCTAGCATCTGTTACTGCAGACTGTTAACCTTCCAGATAACTTTTCCCTTTTTGTTTCCGAAGTAACTCTCATCAACTAGCACTAGTTTGATGTGAACCTTTAGGAGTAATTCATCAAATTGCTTAGATCTAATTGAAACTAACTAAACTAAAATAATAAAATACCATTCTGATGTTGTTTCCAATCTAAAATGGCCTGAGGCCATGAAATAATAAATTGCCTATTTGGAAGAAAATGGCACTTGGGAGTTGACTCAGTTACCTATTGGAAAGCGTACTTTTGGTAGCAGATGGGTCTATAAAAATCAAATACAAAGTATATGGCTCCATTGAAAGATATAAAGCTCATCTTGTCATCCTCGTCAATACACAACTAGATGGGTCTATGAAAATCAAATACAAAGTAGATGGCTCCATTGAAAGATATAAAGCTCGTCTTTTCATCCTCGTCAATGTCATACAAAGACATTTGCTATTGTTGCTAAAATGGTCACAGTACACACCTTATTGTCTGTCACTTCAACTCGAAATTGGCCTATACATCATATGGATGTCCATAATGCTTTCTTCAATAGCCACTTGCAAGAGGAAGTTTACCTTCGTCCTCCTCCTGGTTTTTAGTCCTCCCATCTGGGAAGTGTGCAAGTTGAAAAGTCTTTGTACAGACTATGCTAGGTGCCCTGGTGTTTGTTCACTAAGCTCACTACCACTCTTTGTGAGTTTGGTTTTATCCAGTCTTATGCCAATTACTCATTATTTACCTCTTAGTTTGGCGATGTCTTCTTGTGTCATTATGTATGTTGATGATTTGTTGATTACTGGCAACTCCTTTTTGGTGGTGATCAAATTTAAAGCATCTTTAAGTTCTACTTTTCACATGAAAGACTTAGGAATCTTAAAGTACTTTCTGGGTATTGAGGTTGTTTGGAACTCAACTGGAATTTACTTGCACCAATGAGAATATGCATTGGAGATTGTGCCCAAAGCAAGATTAACTAGAGCCAAGCCGATCTCTACTCCCATGGAACCAAATCACTAGTTAGCTAAATCCACTAGTGATTTTTTTATATGCCTGACTGATATCGACGTTTGATCGGTAAGTTGATCTATTTTTTATGTAAGCTATCACAGTGTTCGCATCATTGGCGATAAGGTTGTAGTACAGTATTTATGTCCACCACCTGGCTTCAAAAAAGTAGAAGTGGAAGAACTGCAAACATTATGGGTAGAAATACCTGGAGTAGACATATTTGTAATGTGTTTGTTCGGCAATAAGGGGATTGACAACTTTCTAGTACGTGCCGTACTAGAGACAATAGGGGCCTTCATGTTCAAACAAGGTAAGGTAGATGCACAATATGGTGCAGAACGTTATAAAGTTGACATTTGTTTGGTGACAATACCAGACGGCACACCCCAGAAGCACAACAATGGGAGTCATATTACTACCGATATGGTTGTCATTCAGGTAATGGCGAATAATGCCACGTAACTCCATACTCAACCATTTAAGAAAGGGAGCACGAGCAACATCAGGAAGTTGAGCCATAGAAAAACAGCTTGGAAGATTATGATGAAAAGGCTAAGTTTTATAGGGATGCAACAGTTCAAAAATATTTACTGGATTTGCATTTACTATATACTGAGCTGGGCAGGTGCATAGTGGGATTATTTACTGTTGCATATTAATGGAGCTTGCATATTGACAGTTGCGAGCTCGTCTTTGTCCATTGTGCAATATTTTTGTTTTGATCATTGTCTTGTTTATGGAACTGGCATTTCTACTGTTGCGTCTTAACCGAGCTAAGAACGCGAGCTCGCAAAGACTCAATAGTGTCATGGGTGTTTTTAATTCACTTATGTAAGAGCTAGCTCGAGACCTCGCAAATAATTGAATTTTTGTTAGTCCTTTTGCTCACATGAAAAGTTTTGCCCACTTCTTTGTCGCAAAGTTTTTTTGTTCAGTTCTGGATATTTTTTATGAGTTTAGTATTCGTAAACAATGACTAGAGATTAAGAAGTTGATGATTCGAAAATAAAAAATACAGAGGACACGATTAGGTAGCAAAAAACTAAAATAATTTATACTATTACGTAGTCTACCCGCCGGCGACCACCCCGTCTTCACGAATAGAGCACATAAGTTGGATGAACAAGCATGAAGCTGTCGTGGTGCTTTGTGCTATCTATTAAACGCCAACTTGGAAATATAACCCAGTTGCTACCTCAGCAACGATTACGTTTTAGTACATGTCATGTTTCCACTGGCTTGCCTCAGGAAAATAGAAGCAGAAGAAATACAAATATTAAGACTGGAAGTACATGAAGTACACTCCACATCGAAGCTAATCTTCAAGCATCATATGGTGGCTTAATGCTCATAGTAAAGAGTGTAAGAGTGTAGGGGCCTTCATATTCAAACTAGGTCAGGTAGATGCGTAACATGGTACACAACGTCATAAAGTTGGTATTTGTTTGGTGACAATATTAGACGGCATAGCCATGACACACCATCATAAAAGTCACATTCCTACCATTACGGTAAAAATAAGTCTATGGCAAATGAACCCACTCAACTCTCTATGCAACCATTTACGAAAGGGACCACGAGCTACATGAGGAAGTTCAGCAATAGTAAGAAAGGTTCAAAGATGAAAATGCCAAGTTTGGAAGATGACCAAAAGCATAAGCATTCACTTTTTAAATAGAATAGGAGTCAGAGTAATTAGAATTATAACCAATCCCAACTGCTGCATTTACTGCAGTAATTATGATTGGATGGATTTCAAACTTCTGACACCTATCTATGACTAGTTTGATAATCATGCTGGCCTTTTTACAGGTAGCTTGTATAGAGCTCGTTTATTTGGTTATTTATATTAATAGACCTCGCCTTCATTCTATTTCATTCCATTCCATTTAGTATTCATATTCAATTGAATAGGTGATTCAAGCTCGCCTTCATCCCATTCCATTTACTATTCATATACAATTGAATAGGTGATCAAGTTCATGAATGGAATAGATGCATGTTGAAATGATAAAATAGAGGAGCTTTTCCTTGAAATTCATTTTCACATAATATTCATACCATTATATTTAATGTTCATCCACAATCAACAATCAAGTTCCCCTTTTTTTCAAATTCATTCGGTAAAGGTGAAATTTCTATTAATCAAACTCGCATTCATTTCATTCCAATAAGGATTCATAAACAATTGAATAGAATATTAACTTAATGAATGAACCTATGCATATTGAAATGATAGAACATAAGAGCATCTAATTCTCTAATGGTTACCGTTGCATTTATTAAAACATCTATTCATGTTTTAGATAAAAAAAATATGTATTTCATATTATAATAAGAGGGCACTACTTAGAATCCCAAAAAAGTGCAAAGTCCTCGGAGATGATAATACGACCGTTGTGGTTAACTGATTTGTCTCGTTTACCCCAGGGGCGAATTATCTGTGCGGTATGTGCATCCAATGCTCTAAAGGTAACAAAAAGTTTATTGTGGGTCCATTTAGATGCCTTAGAGAAGTAAAAATGGAAGAAGTCTAAGCGCCAGGGCTTGAACTTCATGTAGTAAATGGAGCGGCATATTATAATTCCACACTTGTAGTAGGTGGGTGACATGAAAGAACCACTCATAGTAAAGAACGTAAAGGCCGTCAGCTTCAAATGATTGCAGATAAGTGCACAAAAGGATAGAGAATGTCATAAAGCTGACCTTTCTCGGTGATAGTACTGAGCGGCAAACCACAAAGCACCAGTATAAAAGTTATTCTAATACTATTATGGTTGCGAAATGGGTAATGGTTGATCACCCCACCTAACTCTCTTTGCAACCGGTTAAGCATGAGAGCACGAGCACAATCTGAAAATTTATCCATATGAAAAAAATTTTCAAATTAAGAAATGGTGAGTTTGAGCAAAAAGAATATCCCTTCTCTGTTTTTAATACAATGATGAAGATATTTTGAAAAAGCGTAATTTTAATGCAGCTTCACTTCGAATAAAATCGATCATTTAATACAGTAATAATAATGATGCGATAGGTTTCTTCCCTTTGAAGGTTTGCCAAAGCGTGCAAATCGAGTTAGCCTTTTTCATACTAATTGTTTGTTGAGCTCGCATTCTTTTCGTTGTGACACAACATAGCTCATGGGATTATTTACTGTTGTGTGTTAATGAAGCTTGCATATTGACCATTGCGAGCTTGCCTTTGTCCACTGTGCGTTATTTTTGTTTTGATCGTTGCCTTTTTATGGAGTTGGCATTTTTACCATTTCGTCTTAACTGAGCTAAGAACGCGAGCTCTCTTTGTCGCAAAGTTTTTTGTTCAGTTCTAGATTTTTTTTATGAGTTAGTATTCGTGAACAATGACTGGAGGTTATGAAGTTGATAATTCGAAAATAAAAATACAGAGGATATGGTCACATATCAAAAAACTAAAATGACCTATATTATTACAAAATCTCACCGGTGGTGACCACCCTGCCTTTATGGATAGACCATAGGTCTCAGAAGAGTGATTGTAAAAAACACCAGCTCATTTGAATTGCAACAGGGAAAACTGAATCCATATTAAGACGTGTCAGTCGATTGACGAGCTAGATTACCGCAGGATGTTCAACACAATAGCTCACGATACATCTAACCATATATAGGTTGTCAGAAGTTTGGTAGCCATCGAATCAAAATTACTACAGTAAATGTAGCGATTGGGATTATTCTGACTCTTCATCCTTATTAATTCTTAAGAAGCTTTAAACCTTTCTTACTTATTATTGCTAAACCTCCTTATGCATCTCGTGCTTCCTTTTTAACAGGGTTGTGCAGAGAGTTGACTGGGATCATCTACCATAAACCAACACTACATTATCGTATTGTAACTGTCATTGTGGTGCATCTTGGCTATGATGTCCGGTATTGTTACCAAAGAAATGTCAACTTCATGACGTTCTGCACCATGTTGCGCATTTACCTTATCATGATTCAAGATGAAGGCCCCTACCATCTTTACCATGATCTGCACTTCTATATCACCCACCTAGTCATATTTCGTGATTGTATTAGATATGGTGTCTACTTCTGAATTTTCCACCTAGAAAGTTTGTCTTTCTTCAGCTTCTACTTTTCAAAATCAAGGCGATGGAGGCTAGACATGTACACCAACATCTTTACCGATGAGCAGGCTAGTGTTGTAGCTTACGAAAATTGGGGTATACTTGACGAGAATACTATGCATGGCAGCTACATGCTTGAATAACGATATGGTCGGGTGTTATTTTCACGATGAGGGGATGGCCATCGGCGGGTAGATTATGTAATTTTTGTGTTTTGCTATGTAAGAAGCTATACTGCCCTTTATTTTTATTAATCGTAATATGAACTTATCAGTCCTCAGACTCTTCATATAATTTTTCCAAGCAAGAAGTTGATAACCCGTATAAGTCTAGTAACTGTTTAAAAATACTCACTCATAAAAACCAATGAAGGAGTGACCATCGAAAAACACTTCACATTGTTAATTATTAATGTAAAGACATTTTTAAGCTGGTGAGCTTAATTTTATAAAGCTATGTTTTTGTTTTAGTGTTTCGCAAATTAAATGAACATTGTTTGAAAACCCTAAACTTTTTTTTAGGCCTACTGAAAAGGGAAATATCAAGAAATTATTATATACATGTATGTACCATCCATGAGACCTTGTCATATAATTATGAATAAATGTTTATGTATCATCTAGGTTGGCCAGGTCAACCAATAAGTAACCTTAAAATTTCGAGCTACATTGCGTCGCAATAGAAAGAGGGCGAGCTCACCAAACAATTAAAATGAAAAAAAATTAGCTTGATTTGCACGCAACGGCAAACCTTCAAAGAGAAGAAACCTATTGCATCATTATTATTACTGTATTAAATGATCCGTTTTATTGGAAGAGACACTGCATTAAGTTACTCTTTTTCAAAATCATCTTCATCATTGTATTAAAGCCAGAGAAGCGATATTCTTTTTGCTCAAACTCACCATTTCTTAATATGAAAATTTTTTCATATGGATAAATTTACAGATTGTGCTCGTACTCTCATACTTAACCGGTCGCGAAGAGAGTTAGGCGGGGTAACCATTACCCATATCGCAACCATAGTGGTATACAAGTAACTTTTATACTGGTGTGCCTGAGCCTTGCTGCTAGGTATTGTCACCGAAAGAAGGTCATCTCCACCCTTTTGCACACTAATTTGAAATTGTTTGAAGCTGACCGCCTCTACACTCTTTACCATGGAAATTCTTCCGTGTCACCCACCCATTACGAATGTGGAATAATAATTTATATCGCTCCATTTACTACATGAAGCTCAAGCCAGAGCGCTTGGACTTCTTTCGTTTTTACTTCTCAGAGGTATCTGAATGGACCCACGATGAAGTTTTTATTACTGTTAGAGCATCGAATGCATATATTGCACATATAATTCGCACCTGAGATAAACAAGACAAATGAGTTTACAACTGCAGTCGTATTACCATCCCTGAGGCCTTGGCACCTTTCATGTTCCTGAATGTCTGGTGTCCTCTAATTATAATATGAGTATGAATAGTATAAGAACATGTAATAGATGTTTTTTTTCTAGAATATGCAATAGTAATTCATAAAGTGCCCTCTGCTCTAACCACGATCAAAGCGACCCACGATCAAGTTTTCATAACCGTTAGAGCATTTAATACTCGTAATATATTATTGTGAATCTTATATGAATATGAAATTTTGAGCCAAAGCTCTTCTTTTTAATCATTTCAATATGCATATGTTCCATTTGATAAAGCTAATCTACTATTCAATTGTCTATGAATCCTTATTGAAATAGAATGAGCAAGAGTTCAATTAATAGAAATAGATAGACGATATGAATAATAAGGAACTCGTACAACGGTGACCTCAATTATTGATTGTTCATGAACATGAAATATATAAGTATGAATATTATGTGAATACGAAAATTTCAAGGCAAAGCTCTACAGTTTTATCGTTTCAATATGAATCTATTCCATTGATAAAGTTAATTACCTATTCAATTTTTATGAATACTAGATGGAATGGAATGAAGGCAAGCTCGATTAATATAAATAGCTAAAAATAGACGAGCAATATAATAAGCAACTCGTAAAAAGGCAACCATGACTCTGAAACGGGTCATATATAGGTGTTAGAATTTTGAAAGGCATCATATCACAATTACTGCAGTAAATGTAGCGATTGAGGTTGGTTGTAATCCTAATTACTACTTTCATCCTATTTAAGAAGTGAAGGCTTATACTTTTGGTCATCTCCCAAGCTTGACATTTTAATCTTTGAACCTTTTTTACTATCCTTGAACTTCCTCCTACAGTTCGTGGTCCCTTTAATAAATGGTTGCGTAGACAGTTAAATGGGTTCATCCATCATAGACCAGATTTTTACCGTAATAGTAGCAACATTACTTCGATTGTGGTGCGTATTGGCTATTTCGTCCAATATTGTCACCATGTTCAAAGACGAATGATGATGACCTCGGGTGAAGTAGTCAAAGCAACATGGACGGCTGATAGCGTATATTGAGGTGGAAAGGCCATGGTGAACTTTATTATCTGCAGTGATCATATTGTTGATCGTCGTTCCAACATTACTTCAATTGTGGTGCGCTTGGCTATGTCATCCAGTATTGTCACCAAACAAATACCAATTTTATGACGTTGTGTACCATGTTGCGCATCTACTTGACCTTGTTGGAAGATGAAGACCCCTACGGGCTTTACTTCGAGCATTATTTCTGCATCAGCAACCTCGTGATGCTTGAAGATTGGCTTCGATGTGAAGTGTACTTCATCTACTTCCACTCTGAATGTTTGTATTTATTCTATTTTCACTTTTCTGAGGTAAGTCGATGGAAACATGACATGTATTGGTGTTCTCTGTTCTTAATGTTTGAACTTTTCGATCCTCAATATTTTGTCATACTACTTTTCCAATTACTGAATTTGACAACCCATATAAAAGATAAAACTGGAAATGCAAGACCCGACTGGAATAAGGCCCAACAAGAGTGTGAGAATTTTGGAGGTACAAGGTGGAGGATCGGACAAATTAGGATGTCTACGTAGAGATCAAATGAATTATATCCGCAAGGTGGTTGAGGGTTGAATATTAGAGCTGGGATGTTGATTACATAAATAGAATGTCCATTAGAATGTGTCAAAAGAATAGCCATCCCTTCCATTTTATTCACATGGATGATGAAAGTAGAAACAAAAACTTGGCGAGAAAGAATTTAGCAAAAGCCTTGATGACTATAAATTAACTTTAATTTACTGTCAAATATTAATGAGAATAAAATGAACATTAAGTTAAGGGTGAGAAGAATATAGTCAAAGGTTAGGTCTTTGGACGAGCAGCGAGCTAATCTTCACGCTGACAAGTTCATTAACTTAATGTTATAAATGAATCCTCAACTGATTTTACTTTATTGAAAGAAAATGATGGAGAAGGTAAATGAATGGTGTTGAAGGTGCAGTTAAAACATTAGAGTAGGCGGATGGCGAATTGAATGATATTTGTAATAAAAATTTGTCACACTTCTATAAAAAGAAGCGTCGTACTCTTAAATTTTATTAAAATTAAAACGCAATTTTAATTCGACATATAAAATTGTTGTAAAGACAATTCTGTAATCTTATTACTCACTTTTGATTCATTTTACGAATTTAATACTAACGGAAACGATTAACCGTCTAGATGCCGACCCACCTATGACTCCCATCTCAAAATTCACTTGAGCCCTCCATGAACATTGAGGCGGCCCCGAAGCTTAGCTGTGTGTTTGTTATGCAAATTACCGTTTTACCTGTCATTGACATTTGACGCTTTGCATTTTCTTTGGTCGTAGCAGCCCACCCACGGTTGATTTTCAAAGACTTCTTACTTGAATTCCCTTCCATTCCATGGGTTCAATAAACCCTCCATTACAGAACAAAGCTCAAACCCCATTTGTCATCAATGACACTCTCTCACTTACTCACCCTTTCCTCACCTCTCCTTTCCACCACCCCTTCCACTTCCATTTCTAACCCCTTCTCTACTAATTTCCCTAAACTACCCTTCAAATCCATCAAATTCCCTCTCCGCTGCTTCCCTCCGAAGCCCTCCCTGTTAACCGCCGATCAGCAGCAACACATACTCGAAGCCGTTGCCGATTCCGGCGAGAAGTTGCTTCCTGGAGTCAGGACTTATGAAAATGACTTGGCTCGGCTCACCCTTGTTGGAGCCGTCGATTTCCACCAAGCACTCACCGCTGCTGCCGCCGACGGCGGCCGAGCTGCCGACCAACATTTATCCGAAGATGTTCCCGCTATGGTCGTCGAGACTATATTCCCTGGTCCGCCCGACCATCACAGCACCACTTCCACCAGACTGGTCAGTAATACATCAATAGACAAAATTGTGTAAATATTTAAGCTTTAAGCGTAATTTCATTATTAACTATTATGTATCGTGGAGATTAGAATGTAATACATTTTCTCGTGGATTATATCTTCATATTTAGGTAGAGATTTAGAACATATGAAAAAGAAACCAGATGAAGTTTTGCCTTGAATACTGCATTTATTTATATTTTTTTTTTGTGGTGATGATCATTGATTAATAGTGTGTAAGCAATAAGATGCACGGAGAAATGCTTTAAGAATTTCGAATGCAAGAATGCGTGAGAGATGCATAATGATGGTCCAATTGTGTACAGTGTGGGCACTGGGTTAGAGATTTAACTGTTTAATAATTTGAGGTTCCTTTTCCTTTCTTTTCTTTTAAAAAAATATGTGTTTCATAATTTACTGCCAACAAAGCGGGATTTGATTTGTTAAATACTTGAGTGTTCAATTGGTGTATGCAGGTTGCATGTATATTCTGGCAATGAATGTCTCAGTTACCGAAATATAACAATTTTATATATGTTGAAGTTTAGAGGTTTACTTCCCCAAGTTTTCCTCATTCCTTACTTGCTCTTTCTGGGAAGTCATTATGCTGCATTGTCCAAATATCTGGAGGCTTCGAAAAATCCTATGAGGCCCATATGTTGGCCTTTAGAGATTCTTTATCCATCTCTTACTTGAAGTTGGATGGGCCAGTGTACGAAGATCTATATTATCATTAGCAAACCCTCTATGTTTACAAGCTATCTACCTCAAATTTTGGCTAAATAACCTTTTTTGTTTTTTAAAAGAAATCAGTGTACTAGTTCATGTTGGCAAAACTTCATATCTTGCTTTGATTTGGTATAAGAATACATGTGGTGATATGAGCTAAAAATTCTACGTTTAACTTCATTGTTCTGTCTTTTAAAGGAAAAAAATCATATTTTTCGCTTTTACTGTTTTAACGTTGGACCTTAACCTCTGCCCCTGAGGTGTACTCGTTCAAGTGTAAGTAATAAATGCATAACTAAAAACTCTACTCTGATGTAGACATATAAAGTATGGTTGCCTACATAATTGTATATATACATTTGTTGATGATAGTCATGTTTAAGTTTTATATATAACAGAGAACAAAATTTGTCCTTTCATTTTTTGGACACTGAAAAAAGTAGGTGAGGTTGCAATTGAGGTTTTGGGCTAACTTCATGAAGTTTGTTGTTTTGGCAGTTCTTACCAGCTAGGAAAGTAAAGGAGAAAGCCAAAAGTCTTAAAGATTCCTTGAGCGAAGATGTGTTTTCTTCAAATAACATACTTGCCATGACTTTTAGGCAAGTAGTTGTACAACAGCTCTGGAGTTTCGAACTCAGGTTATTTAGACCTGGAACTCGAAGAGATATGGATGACCTTGAAAATGCAAGAGAGGTCAGATAAAATTTCTTTTCTTCTGTGATTAAGTTTCATACAAGATCCCAAGAATTTTATGCTGTTAGAATTCATTGTCTGATATTTCTGGGTCTTGAATTGTGTTCCCCTCTTTCAATCTCTGTCCACAGGTGCCTCGTGATACTGATGGACTTAGTTCTCTTATTACTTTCCTACCGGCAGGTACCTGCATCTTTTATCATCAGCTCGTCAGATGAACGTATAATTTCAGTGCTTGCTGAAGTTCTTTGCCGTTCTGCACTTGAGAGTGCAGAGAAACAGTTTTTTGGCCACTCACTGGGTAGATGGTCATTTAAGGGGTTCCCTTCATTTCACAAGCTGAAAAGGATAGTATCACAGGATGCCTCTGCTGTTCTTGATATTTCTCTTGAACATGAGATAATTGCCAATGCGAAAAGTCTGCTAGAAAAGTTTAGTTCAGAGAGGGCGAAATATAAGTCAATGCAAATGGCACCAGAAAACAATTGGTGGACAATGTCGTCATTCTCTGAATTGGAAAAGGTTGGTGGACATGAGTTTACTGCTTGGATTAGTGAATATATTCCTTTGTATAGGCTGCATATCAATGCTGGTAAATTTGAAGATATGAAGTTTGAAGGGGGGAATTTGTCTGCCACAAACAGCTGGGAAATACTCTTGACCCATTCGCAAACGGTATCTACTCTATCCTTTGTATGCATCATTATTCTCTTGTTATTGAATTCCTTAGATGATATAGTAAAATATATTGCCTTGAAGATTGCATAGGTAATGTTATGATTGTCATTGCTAGAAACTGTTAAATAACTAAGAGGTATAGTTTGAGCCAGATTTGAGATTCAAAAGACAAAAAGAGAAAAAAATATTTTTTTTCCTGATTGCTTTATGAAAAGCTGCATTTGACTGTTTACATGCCTGCCAAATAATTTCTGAACTGTTGGTGATCTATTCTAAATTCTTATCTGTTTGTATCTCTGTAGACCAATCAATCCTGTTATGGTTCTGCTCCATCTGGACATCTTTGACAGCATTCTTCTGCAAAACATTTTTGCTACCCTTCTTTGTCATTTCATCTCGAATTTTGCCTTGGCTTGGTTTCTTCAGACTGAAGCAGATATTTTGTTGTTGAGATATAGTGATTCTAATATCTAAGTTTATTAACCTGGTCAGCGCTTCCTTTTTTGTCTGTCTTGTGTAGTACTATTGGGTGTTATTTGTTTGATTGGTTTTCATCCAGAATAGTTGAAATTATTTTTGCATGCCTCAACAGTAAAATTTCTGTAAGTGTCTTGGTTGTTCCCGTTGAATTTCAGACTTTCTACAACTTGAATAGCGTAATAGAGATAGCAGTGAGTTCTTAGCTATGCTTTTGCTTGCCTATTTTGTCCTATTGCTGAGTGCTTTTACCTTGAAAATTATCTTCGAAAGTGATTAGGGATTTGAAGGTTGGAATCCTGCTGGAAGTGATTGAGCTGATATTATTCTATTGAAAATGTCTTCTCAGTTCTGCTTATTATGGTTCACTAGCCTCGTGACCCGAGCGATGTATGAGATTTGTATTTTATAATATCAATGTTATTGATTAATTAAAGAAATAAAAGTTTTGTTTTGAAATTATAAATTTTCTCGTAAATTTAAAAGATCATTAAATATATTTATATTAAGAATTAAATCGTCATACTTTTCTATAAGTTATTATATTGATTTTTACTTTTAAATTTTTGTAATTACGAAAGATCAACATGTTTTTAATGATAAGAGTCTCGAAGAGATTCATTAATATATATAATGTTTACATATATACATCATAATCTTATAATATATAATTAGCATATATTTAACTATAGTATAAGGTAAATGTATAATTATGTTCATAGTTTTTTTTACATGGTGTCCGAGATTTCTCTACTAACCTAGGGGAATCTAGGGGGCACAAGGTCAATTGTAGCACAAGACTGAAAATGCGTCATAAAGCTACTCCCAATATGACTCGAACTCAGGACCTCTCACTTGACAAAGTCAGGTGGAGGTACTTAAGGGAGAAATGCTTTGCCATCAAGCTACACCCTTGTTGTCATGTATTCATGTTTTATATTACAATTTATATGCCTACAGTTCATATTAGAGATTATATAACTAATAGTGTATACTATGACAATTTATAACTATAGTATATGTAACTATTTTAACTATCTAGTCATAGTCTATAACTATTAGTGTATATTAATATATAGTTATATACTAATAATATACGGTAAGTATATGCATATATAACCGAGCAAAAAAAAAAAGTATGTGCAGATATCATATGTAATTGTAGTTATTTTCTATAGTCGATAATTGCAGTTATATATTATAATTATATGACTATAGTCTATGACTGAGAGTTATATACCATAGTTATGTGCTATGGTATATAACTGTAGTATAGTCTATTATTATAATTATATATTATAATCCGTAGTTAAAGTTTATAATTATAGTTTATACTATAGTCTAGACCTTCCCTATGAGGTCGATAATAGGATTATCATATCTATTATGTTTTCCTTAGTTTTGAGAGGCTGAAATTTGTTAGTAGCTAACCTGGAAGCGCATTCACCCCACTCCCCTCTTTCTACTTTGGTGGAGCGGGGGAGTGGGTGGGTATGAAAATACCATTTGTTGATCTCTTTGCCACTCTTTGCCACCAACTATATGAATACAAACTATTTTGCATGTTGAGGCTTCATGAGTGTTATCTTAGTTTTTTTGCTTGAATGAGCGATGTGTAATGGAACCTAACAAACTGGTTTTCTGATTAAATATATTTGCAGGTTAGTTTGGCCAACATTCTAGATATGTACTATGAAGACGTGTTCACCTTGCCAAATAAACAGTTATCATGTGGTCCAGTTGTGAAACCATCCAACTTATCCAAAAACCAGGTCTCACATTAATTATTTACCGTCTTTTTAGGCTAATTCAAGGAATCGGGTCTTATTAGCTGGTGCACTGGGAAACTACTTAGGATTGAAAGCAGATTGTGCTAAAATTTCTTTTAGTTGCTTCATCCGATTAATGCAGGATATTTATTTTCTGATCTGCTGAATTGACTTATCGAGAAATGGGATTTGTTTAGGTTTAAGAGCCGCAGGAATGAAATTGTCATGCTTTCTTAATTTTTAATGCAATGCCTATGGGCAATTGACATTCCAGCTTGTTTGGAGAAAGGAAAGGGCTAATAAACCTGGTTACTGGCTGAAAGTTTTCCTGGCTATTCATCCCATCAGTATATAATTATTCAAGGGAAAGAGAAGAACATTTCATGCCAGGGTCTAAAAGACAGTACAGATATTTCTTTGGGCGGTCTTTTATTTTCTTTTTCTTTTTTCTATTTCGGTTTAGGGAAAGGGGAGGGAGAGTTCGGTATATTTTTTGGAGCATCTATTATAAAGCTTTACATAACAGCAACCGGAGCCCTGAATGATTTAAACCAAAACTTTACAGATTTACATGACACAAAATTCATTGTTATATTCAACTTGACACAAAATTTTAGGAGAGAGTTGGTTATATCTAGAATAATGCCATGCCCATAACAATAAGGTTTTGATAGTGGGAATCATGTCCTAATGGGCCCATATTCCTTAAGTTAAATGTTTATTTGAAGGTAAGTGGCTGGATAAACCAAACGAGAAATATGGACATTCGTTTTAGTTGGAGTATGAACTGGAAAGTTAAGGAGAAAATTCATTGCAACGGTAAAACATCAACACTAATTTTTGTGACTTGGAAGAAGTTACAACTTCTTGCATTTGGGGGGGGGGGGGTGGGTGGGAGGGGGAAGAGGTGGTCTTGGTTATTGTGGGTGACTGTGTACCAATATTTTCCCTGGGGAAGGAGTTGGCAATCAACGTTTATGCAGTTGTAATCAGTGCAACAATACTGGATTATTGGTGAATATCTCGTATTAACTCACTTCATATCCATCTTACTAGACGTTTAAATATTTGAGTCTTTTTATTTTTTTCTTTTTATGAATATATCTTTGTTACTGGGTGAGGATTTTTTCTCTTTCTTTTTCCATTATCTCTTTTACTCAGAGGGGTCTAGAAGGGTTGACTGCTTTCTCTTCTTACAGAGCAGCAGTTCTTTGTTTCGAATGTTGTCTACCGTCCTTGCAAGTGGACTGTTTCTTTTTACCATCAGCATTCTGGGGCAAATCTTAATGCCTAGACTCCCTTCCTGGAGGAAATACCAGCAAAAGGATCTTTTGCCTCAGACGTCATCCATCAGATGTGTTCAGTCTCAATCTTTGGAACCTCAAAAGGTATGCCTAAGAAACTTCTTATAACTTCTCTAACAATTGTCCCACTCCAATCCAATGCCTCATTCATGGAGTCTACTTTTCTTAAGGAGTGGAGCATTGAGCTAATATGTAATGTAAATTCCTCTCATATGGTTTAAGCATAATGTTTTCTCCTTTACTATTCTGTTTCACGGTGATGAAAACGTTATGTGCAACAGAATGAACGGTTCCTTTGTTTACTGTGGTTAATTTAGACTGGTCTTTGTGAAGCAATTTTCATGCCCAAAAGGAAAAAATGTGCTTGAGTTTGTGTGTGGCAAATGAAGGGAATCCTTGTGAAAATTTCCTCAAAGGAATATCCTTTAGACACCTGTTTTTCTGTTCATGCAAAAATTATGACGTCTCAGGGAGCAAAAGCAAGCAGATTCTTCTTATGCACCACATGTCTCTCTCAGACAAATGTGAAAGAAGGAAATTTTGACTATGTGAGCCGCATTCTCAATAGATGTCAACGCTGCCTTGCATCTTGCAGCAAATGACACCATGCCAATTTTTCATGGAATTTTTCTTTTCAAAAAATGTTGTGTCCGAATGAGTCTTTTCAGGAAGGAATGCTTTTCAACAGAAAACTAGTCCAAACGGGCCCTATGTGTGTTGAATTTCCAAAAGTAGGTGAGAAAGATTTACATACTTGTGGTTTCTTGATATCTTAACTTCAATGATTCCTCAACGGTATTTCGTAGGCCTACTGCTGTTATATTAGGGTGCATTTCAATTATTTACATTATTTCTTACCTTTTCACACCCTTGGTACCTTGTCTTCTCTTACAAATAATTCACTTTTTCATTCTTGAAACAGAACTTTTTCATCCAAATACTCAAAAGTCTGATGTGTCACATTATGTACAATATTTTATTGTTATGAATGTAGAAGGTCCTGTTTTTCCAAAAATCTCTTGTGGGCAACATAGTGTCCTTCATTTTAATAGTGATTCAAGTGGGGGAGACTCGAGAGGAAAACGGAAGACCTATACTTCTGAGCTAAGATTATGATATCTTTCCACGGTGCAGCATCTGATGGATGAAATTTGGGATCTTGGTGTGCTTATATTTTTGTCTCCAATTTTTATGAACTTGAAGCAAATTAGTCTGCAAAATTAAGTGAATTAACCTCTTCCGTTGATAAGGTGTTATAATAGTATTTTGATTATGAAAAAATGGAGTACAAGTAAAAGAGGAGAGCAAGAATCGAACCCATATGGTGACTATGAACTCCTTTCTTTTGTTATTTGCACTCGACAGGCCATTACTTTTCTCTTGAAGGACTCTATTGCACCCGAATAATGCCAAGAATTCCCCAGCCTAGATGACTAAATGAAGGAGGTACTCGTCAATGGAGGAAGACAGATGCTTGATATGTGCCGCCATCCAACAGGAAATAGACTTGAATGGGCGCCTGTTATAGTATAAAACATAAAAGGGTGACTGTTTGAAAAATGTTATATGCCAACTTATTTTGGAGGTTCAAATTAGAAATTGGACATTCAATTTTCAAAGGAAGGAGTATTTCTTAAAAAGTTTCCTTAATCAATCTCTTAATTTAAGTTGCCTTTGCTAATGATATTTATATGTCACTATGCATAGCTAGAATACCTTTGCTAACTAAATACGTTAGTTATTGATGTTATGATCTAAGGAACTTATGGTTGGAATCAATCATGGATTAAAATTTCCATGACCTTTTATATCCCTTTCAGGAGAAAATGTTATAGTTAATTTTGCTTGTAATGTTTTGAAAATACTATTTGAGAATAACCTTATTGTAAATAACTATATATAAACTTTATAGGACTACATATTGGGAGCAAAAGATTTTTCCTAGCTAATTTTTATTGTATACCATTTGTATTACTTGCAATAATTGGAGGCAAAATCATAAAACTAACAATTGAGAAGGGGAAAAACAACAACCAACTAATATTCTCTTGTCGATAACGATTGGTATAATTGTAACTCAAAGTGCCTATTAGATAAAGAGGACAAAGCTGCCCCTTTGGGAGATCATTATTTTATGGCAGGTAGACGTTCTATTTCTGCTGCAACATCTCCTGTAACATTCTTTTTATAGAAGTTTTTTATTTAGGGTTTAACTTTTATTATTTATGATTTATTAATGAAACTATTGTAATAGGAATGTTAAATGGAGAGTGTTACTGAGGATCCCGACTAGCAGATAGAGTTTGGAAAGTAGGTGAGGAGCTCAACCAGGTTTGAGCATTATATTTGGTTTTTGGGACAATATAAAATGTTAGCACATCCTTTTAGTGCAAGTGTTGTGCTACTGCAGGTTTAGGGTTCATTCGTAAGCATCTACATAAGCATCTTGTGATAGATCATTTACTTTGTGCATATGTTTTGCGCATCTTATTTGGCACTGCTGAAATGCCTTTGCGTGCTGATATAAGAAAGATAGATTACGAACAGGAAGTCAAGGAAAAGAGAAAGCATAAATTTCATCATAGCTCTTGAGATATGTTCCAGATCCAAACTTTACCCTTAAACTTCAAGGTGTTATATTTAGATCCTTCTTTGAGTTTTGACAATGACACTTGGAACATTTTCCTTCAAATTAAATGATTTCAAAGCTGAAAATTTAATTGTGGTACTAGCTAGAAGTCATCATAACATTGTTTTCATTTGAATATTTAGTAGATCAAAATTAGCATTTACTGGAAGTCATCAGATAAGGCATCCTTAACTTGGGTCTGAAGTTAAAACTTCCAACTCGATCAGCTTGCTTAATATTTTCCTGTGGAGGCTTTGCTTAATAGAGTGAAGTTGTGGTTTTATGTATACAAGCTGTCTTGTTCATTTTCTACTCCCCCAATTTAGTATGTTTTTTGGTTCTGCAGTTAAAAGCCTTCTACTTCTCTATTATTAGAAGAATAAAAGATTCATTTGATTGGCCTGGAGAAATAGTCAGTGAAAATGATAATGCTTGGATTGGAGAAGTTCCACTTTACCTAAGGAGGAAGGCAGACTTTGACTCCAGTAGTTCAGATGTTTCATCTTCTCCCACACCAAATGAAAGTTTTGAAGATATAAAAGAATCTGCTCAAGATATTTCCAGTTACCAGGTAACGTCTGTTCCTGCATTCTGTATTTTGTTTTTATTTGGCTTATACCATCGACCTCTTCTAGCTGATTGTGCATTTTCTTAAAATTGAGCTAAAAGCTGCTTTGAGATGTTTTGCCTTTCTGCTTGCTAATAAAAAAAATAGCTACTTTTGCAAATGTTTGCCTTTCTTCTGTTCTTCACCTAATTTTGCAGTATTCATAAATAAATTATTAGCTTGCATATTGTGAGACTAAATCAACAAAAAATGAAGAGAAATCAAAGTCAGTTTGACTGGCTAGTTAATGTAGGATTTCAATGTAAGAAAGAGGTATTCTTTTCCATGATAGAAATGTATGTCGACCATAGGCTTCATATGCAACCTAGGGCTACAGGGAGCAAGAGTTTTTATGCATTCCTCTTGCAAGTTTTATTTTATGTGGTTCTGTGCAGTGCTTGCTCAGACCTGATATCATGCGATTATTTATTTATTTATTTTTCCTGTTGAATCTCCTGCAACACAGGTTCTTCTATCTACTGACGGGAAAATTGTCGGATTCCAACCTACCAGCCGAACTGCAGTTAACCACTGGGCGTCAAACCCTCTAGCAAAAGAACTATATGGAGGGAAAAAACTCACACCTGGTAAACGGCTGCTAGTCACCCATTGTTGTTTCTTGATCTTTAAACTAGTGTGATATTTAATAAGTTGTAGAATGGGATTTTTCTTGCAGGGCTTTTAGAACCTGGACTGAAGATCAGTTATCCTAGTGAAGTAGTAGCCATGGAGTTGTTAATGTCAGTGAAGCCCGAGTCCCGCTTTGCCCTGGTTAGACCTATTGACACTGCCGAATCTTTTAATGGACAATAGTATTGCAACATTTTTGTGTACTTCTATAAGTAGAGCAGAGAAATATAGTGTCTTCTTGTGTAGAATCTTACTGTTGTTATTAATGTTCAATTTTGTGGGATGAATTTTGGAGGTTCAGCTTGGTTGCTACCGTTTACACTTCTGTTTCTCCGACATTTCAGTCCTTTCCTCCCTCTTTTTACTAGTTACATCAGCCTCTGGGTAGGATAATATCATCTCCAGTTAGAAATATAAGTTTTTTTTAATCAATTTGTAAACAGATTCAGGGTTTTAAAAATCATGTAATGTTTGAGGTACGATACTTTTATGCATAAAATAAGGGTAGAAATGCCCTTCATCTCCCCATATGCCAGCAGCATACGATCCCCAACCATGAATTCAGCTACTCACAATTGTTCTTTTTTTTTTTTTTTTTTTTTTTTCAGGTAATCGATATATTAATTTTTTTTAAAGTTTTTTTGTAAGGCATTGTCTGTTGTTCCTACTCACTCAGGAGAGTCTAGTAAATCCTCTAATGCATACACTTATCTCATATACTTTCTATTCAATTGGGGGTTTATGAAAAGAGTGTACTAGTAGGAGATGTTTTAGACATTTTACCTGCTTTCTATTTTGCCTAGACAAACAGAAGTTCTACAAATTCTGTGCACAAAAGCTCAAGTTTGATTTTTTTGATGAATGGGGATAAAAGGGACCAAGCTATTTCATTCTTTGATTAAAAGAAACGCTTGGAAGAACTTCATTGCAACGCTTGTGAAGGAGGATGGCTCTTTTACAACTTCAACTGCTGAGATTCATGAAGAATTTTTAAACTTCTATGCGGGCTTGTTGGGTACAAAGCAAGACACACACGGTTTTGACGAGGCTGTTATGGTGGAAGGCCCGATTGTTACTCCAGCTCAGCTAATTTACTGGTTGCTGATTTTACCAGAGAAGAAATTAAAGCTGCCTTATTTGACATAGGCAATGAAAAATCTTCGGGCCAGATGGTTATACATCCTATTTCTTCAAAAAAGCATGGAGCAATGTTGGGATAATTTTTGTGATGCTATTCTAGAATTCTTTGCCACTATCTCAAGCAGGCCAACCATTGCGTTATTGCCCTTATACCCAAAAATGAATATGCAGCTTCGGTGGGTGATTTTCGGCCTATTTCATGCTGTAATATCTTCTATAAAATCATTACCAAATTATTGGCGGGCAGATTAAGCTACATATTACTTAACCTCATTGACAAGGCACCATCTACCTTTGTGAAAGGGAGGAGTATGGTTGAGAATATCTATTTGGCGCAAGAGAGTATACGAGGATATAATAGAAAGAGAACTTCTCCGAAATGCACGATGAAGATTGATATTAGAAAGGCGTATGATACCATTTCATGGGAATTTCTAGAAAAAGTCTTATTGGCCCTTCATTTCCCTACTATTTTTGTTAATGGATCATGACATGTGTTTCATCACCTTCTTTTTCATTGAAGGTAAATGGTGAAGCGTTCCGCTTCTTCAAAGGAGAGAGAGGTTTGAGACAAGGGGATCCTATTTCCCCTCTTCTCTTTGTCATTTGTATGGAATATTTATCCCAATGCTTGAATTGTGCAACAAGGAGGAATGGGTTTAATTTCCATGCCAAATGTGAGAAACTCAAGGTGTCCCATCTTGCTTTTGCTGATGATCTCATGATCTTTGCCAGGGGATACTTTATTCGGAGTTTACTTAAAGGTTGCTGATTACAGCCCGCTTTTGAATAAAGTTGTGAAGACTTTGCTTGCATGGTCTGGCCTTAACCTCTCGTATCTGGCAAAATGGAAGTTATATATTCTGTTGTAAAAGGAATTGAGGCTTTTTTGTTAGGAATTTTGCCAATCTCTGATACGGTTTTGGATAGAATAACTACCTTATGCTGACAGTTCTTGTGGGGTGGTATCTATGAGAAAGTAGCTTGGCGCACAATGTGTCTCAGCAAAGAACATGGCGGCCTGGGTTTAAAAGACACGAGAAGATGGAATGATACCCTTCTAGTTAAAACTTTATGGAATATTCACTTGAAGAAAGACACCCTATGGTGTAAATGGGTGTACTACTTTTATGTCAGAAGAGAATCCATTTGGACTGTTCAGGCTAAAAGATTTTGTACCGTTATTCAAAAGATTACTTTTGATTAGGGACAAATTAGTTCAGTCCCAAGGATCAATTGATGCAGCTATGGATATGATGTCTTCCTGGACTGCTGGTGTCAACTTTAATGCCTCCATGGCCTATGAGTTTTTTAGATTGCAGGGAAGGATGCAGCCTTGGACCAAGATTATGTGGAACCCAATTATCCCTCCAAAATTCTCGTTCTTCTTCTAGCTTGCTGTTTGGGAGAGAACCCAATTTCAGCTTGCGGCTCAAATTCTTGGGAATCGAGAATATGTGTAAACTGTGCAACCAACAGGAAGAAGACCTACCTCACTTGTTTTTTGCATGCCCTCTTGCTGCCGAAGTATGGACCGACATCAAGAACTGGGCTGGTCTTAGGAAGAGCATGACCACTATCAAGAGTAGTGTTAAATGGCCCATTAAAGAAAGCCGTGGGTCTTCGTGGAAGTGTAATTGGAGGAAGTTATGTTTTGCTGCTACTTTATACCATTTATGGGAATATAAGAACAAAGTTTGTATTTGAATAGTGTAGTCTTGATAGTGCCTATATTATTAGCAAGAATAAAATACATGTATACAAGGTTATTTTTACCTTGTATTCCTATATTTTGATTTAATACTTGAGGGATTTATTTTATTGGGGGTCTTTAGTATGCTAGGAATTATTATGTACGTTTTTTTGTATTTTGTGTGCAAGTATTTGTATTTTCATTTTTGGTCTAAAATACTATTTACATTTAGATTAAAAGAGAGAGTGAGTGGAAATTGACCAAACTTCCTTGGAATGTTAGAAGGGCACAAACTCTTAAGTTAAAGATAAAAAGTTGATCTCTATTTACCACCGCAAAAGGTTAAAAAATGCTTGAAGAGAAAAGTTAAGAAGTCCCTTTGTTGGAGGCTCACAACTCTATAGGATCCATCAAACAGTGAGTTTCGGATGTATATGAAAGTCCTTTTTTGTGCATTGTTGAATAGAGAAATTTTTCTTAAAAAAAAAAAAGGACAACCCACAAAAATGTAGCCAAATGAGCAAGAACATGAAGAAAATTACATACATGCATTTCAAAGTATAATTTATCAGATCGAAGAGTTTCAGATTCCAGAGAGCAATGAGTTAAGCTAAGAGAGTAGTTGGACTTTGATGTCCTCTTTGGCATTTTGTCAAACAGTTTGGCTGCAATTTCATGGTTTCTTTTCCAAGTCTCTTTTCGTTTACCATTTATCCCTTGTTTTGTTAGCTTTGTTTCTATTGGTTTGAAGCTTCCATCATCACCATGTGTTTGATTCAATAGAGAAGAGGAACTTGAATACTAAGTACGTATTAGTGTTATTAGGTAATTTGGGAAAAGTGAGAGATTTTTCATATTTAAATGATTCTTCACTTCTATAACCAATTTTTCCATCTGTCCAACAAACAATGTCAAACTACCACGTGGATCTAATAATTATTTGTCCCATGAACTTAGCCTTAGTTTTATTGGGTGAAATCATCTAAGAAAATGTAAATTAGCACGTTACCTTCTCTTATTGCAATGTAAAAATGGGAATGTAAACGAGGAGTGAGACAACTTTCCTCTATAGTCTCTCCTAAAACGGACGGATTTGGACGTAAATAATTTTAAAAGGTCAATTTGATTCTCTTACAAATTAGTTTATTACGAATTTATCATAAACTAAACTCTTATCTTTGTGCAATGGATATAATAATATATAATAAAAATTATTTACCTATTACTTTTCACCCAACTAAACTGAGGGAACTAAATGTGATTTACTTCCTTCCTACACTTACCAAACAATTTTAAAGTAAATAAATATACTTTCCCTAATGGAAGTAAAAAGTGTCACTCCCCCTCTCTCCCCTACTCCCTCCGCGAACCAAACTAAGACTTAATATTAGTTTAATAAACATCAATATAGTTTAATAAGGTTACCAAAAGTGATATGGAATGAAAATTTTACTACACGCAATCCTTTCTCATTCAGAATAAAATTTAATCCTCTTTCCATTTCAATGTTTGGAAGGAAGAGATATAATGGAGTGATGATTCATTTTCTTTGTTCGGAAAAATATCGAAATAGAATAAAATTATATATAATATGATCTAAATGCAATTTTAGCATAAAATGTATTTTTCATAATCCAACACACATTAAAACTCTAAAAAACATTAAACATTTTATTGAAGTGTAAATATTCATATATAAGATTGAAGAAATACAACTCCTTTTAAAGATCAAAATAAAAAAAATACGATATATAAAATTACCTCAGTACTATATATTTAATATATTTAGGGTATAATATACGATCTTTTTAAAAATAATTTTCAATTTTCCTAGAAAGGCTTTTCTATAGGTTTTACTATGGAAACACCTTTCCAACTTTTTTATGCAATGAATTTTCCCGTGAAAAGATTATTTCTAGTTCTAATTTAAATACCAAATACTGGAATAGAAAGAGAAGTTAGAAAAGTCATTCCATTCCACGGCGTAACAATAAGATTTAAAGAGTGTAGACTAATTTTTCATTTTTACATAAGGTTATGTTAATAGCTCTAACTTTTTTTATTTTTTAATTATTTTTTCTTAAGTCAACCCACATACAACATTTTATTCAAATAATATCAACGATATATGCTTTGGGTAGGATTGAATAAACAAGGACAAACTTTTCAAATCATATTTCAACAAATTAAATATATAGTTATATCCTAAAAACTTAGCCAACCAGCTGCCTATACAATGTTGACAAACACCTAACAAAAGCTCAATGAAACTAGAAAAGAACATATCCCTACTAGCCAATACAAGCCTCAGGTCCCGAAGAAGATCAACAAGCCAAAAGAAAGAGCTATGGCCACCAACCAGACTGGGGCGGGGCGGGGGAGCCAAGATCGCTACTGTCGACCAGTTCCACCTCTGCCATCGTATGTGTAAGCAGCCCATTGCACCAAAGACCGGCACCCCAAAAACAACCTCGTCATACTACACAAAACTACCAACACGGCACACAAAGGGCCAACCCAAACCACAACCTCCAAAAACAACTAGAAAAATGACGGTCGCCGAATCCCAACCTCTATTAATGTACATTTGAAAATTAACTCTCTCTCTCTCTCTCTCTCTCTCTCTCTCTCTCTCTCTCTCTCTCTCTCTCTCTCTCTCTCTCTCTCTCTATATATATATATATATAAAGGAAAAAAGATATATCTATTTAGTTCAAGTTTAACAAATGTTATAAAATCTAAAAATCTAGTCCAAATTCTCGAACCCTAGCAAATCTTATGTCTTTTTTCTTTGTTAGATAAGAAATCTTATTTCTTAAATTATTTTTTTAATTGTTTAGATAATTTTTAAATTACAAACTTAATCCACATTAATATGCCTCCAAAACACATATTAGAAAAACTCTATATAATAAACATTAATACTGTAATATGTGAAATTAGTTTCTCCAATAGATTCATCTCAGTCAAGATCATCTTGTACATCTTCTAATCCACTTTATATTCTATAAAACAAAAGATAAATCTTATATTTTTTAAAAGATAAACCATAAGAGAGAAGTTACTACTGTGTAACATTTATGGTAACACCCTCCATAAAAAAAAAATAAACTCAAAAGAAAAAATATATTATAAAAAAAAAATACAAATGATCCTAGTGGTTATGGTATGGTTTGGATTCTCGTCTCTATTTTAATATTCTTTTATTGAATATATAAATATTTTATTAAGTTTATAGTAAAAATATATTCCTTAAATTAGGGGTAGAAGTATTTTACTCAATTTTAAAAGACATACATTTTACTCCTAAAATTTTTAGTCAACGGTCAAATTAAATAAAATATCCAAAATATATTTTATACAAGTAATGAGTTGTTACAAAAGACCCTCTCAAGTTTCATATAAAATCAAATTAATCCATGCACTAAGTATAGTTGTAGATTATTACAAATTTTTTTTTATGAGGTTGATAATATATGTCAGCCTAAATTTAATTAATTTAAAAATAAAATAGTCAGTTATAAGTATAATCCAAGAGTTTATGTGAATGCAAAATATTTATTTGATTTTTTTAAAAGAATAAAATGTTAGAATTTGTTACTAATTTATTATAATAAGTAATTAATAGCATTTTGTTTAGGGAAGATGGCAATAAGTGCTCTCTAACTATGTATTTCTATTTACTCAAAGATAGCAATTTTTTTTCTAATTTTTTCATAATCTTATTCTATTTTATTTTGACTGAATTTATCTCTTAACCACTTCTTCAGAGGATAATTTCTACACAAAAAAGTGAGTCTTATAGAACAGAAGAGACATGCGCCCCTCGCATTCTCATCCTTATGCAGGATACAATTAGTAATAAAACCCTTTTCGTCCAAAAACCAACACGTGAGTTCATCTTAGCTAACCCATGTAGTTGTCATGTGTAAATTTCTATTGAAATATGAGTTTATTGTAAATTTTGCTATTCTTAGAGGTGAGCATGTATAAGTCACATGCCTTTTTTGGTCAAAAATCATTGTATAAAATGCGCGAACTGATCTAAAATGAATGAAAAATTAATGAGATCATACCAAATTTTTAATTTTAAGTAAACAAACAAGATATATATATATATATAACTTTAACTTAAACTCAATTCTATAAAATAATCAATCATTAATACTTGAAAAAGTATGATAAACCTTTTATAATTGCTCCTGCATTTGATAATATTCCTTTACTTAACTTTTAATTGTATATTTTTTCGATATTTGTGATTAGATAATTATTTACTCATAATTTTTATTAAATTAAGTATAAAATCTTTATACCCATGAAGATTTTTTTTTTTTGAGAAAATTATCTTTTTGGTCTTTAAAATTTATATGAATATCATCACTTGGTTACATGTATGTGTTTGTTTCCCCGCATCAATTACAATTTCTAAAGAATATATATGTAAATAAATTAGTTTTCATTAGCCCATAAAAAAGGAAATATTTTAGTTGTATTTGTATTTCTCAAGTAATATAATAACTATTAACAAATTTAAATGACCAAATAATAAAATTGATGTACTTTAGAAACAAAAATAATTATTTATTTATTCTTTAAAAATTAAAAATCATATTATATTATAAAAAATGTTATTGGGAGCCAATGAAGGCACGTGCCTCGATTTCTTCTGTCTAAATTTATCTGTGCTGAAATAGCTCAGGCTATATTCAGACGCAAGAAAATAAAATGAGATTATGAAAAAAGAATATAGCTAGTTTTAAAGAATTATAAATAGTTTAAGAATATTTATTTCTTCAAATTTTTTTTTATAAAATATACTTAAATTAAAAATAAAATAGGGAGGGTAGGGAGTATTAAAAGGGGATTCGAACCGTATGCGTGTCATAGGATTCCTCTATAAATTGACTATTTGGACATGGATTTTGAATTTTTGTTTGACTTCAAATAATTGGCTAAAAGTTGTAAAATAAAAAAAAATCATTTCCTCATACCGCCACTCTGATAATGTGGAAAGATATTGCCATCGGCCCCAAAAAAATATTTTTTACTATGCATTTTTATTTTGATGATAAAAAGTAGGACGTTTGATCCCTCCTTTTATATATATATATATAAGATTAAGATAAAAGTTTGTTTGATTTTCTTCATGCAATATCAATTATATATAACATTAAAGATTTGTGATTTGTATAATTTATGCTTCTAAGATATATATTAATGTAGATTAACTTTCTTAATTTTGGTTAAAATTAAATTTTTTTAGATTCAATAATTTCTACTAAATTTTTAAATTTTATAAGATTTGACTATCATATATAATATATTATTTATATTAATATATGTTATTTATATTAACATGTGTCACATAGACCTATCAAACATAATTCAATATTACTATAGAATATCAATCAAAATTCAAATACATTAGCAGAAACTATTCATTTTTAACTGTATATCTATCAAAATTATCAACTTACTTTTTTTATATATATAATTTACAATTTATAAAATACTTTGTTACAAGACAATATATACAATACTTTTAAATTTTAATTTTGTCTCCCCGAAAAATTAATTTGAAGATCCGCCAGTCAAATGAGCCAGTTATAAACTAAAGAGGGCTGCAAACAAGTGGACTGAGACGAGTCTGCTCAATTTGGGGAATTAAAATGATTTTTTAAATCGTTTTTTTTTTTTTTTTTGTGATTTACCTTTCTTGTAACAAATAATAATTTGCCGTTCAAATTTTTTTAAAAAAAAAATAGACATTTTTCTTAAATTAAAAACTAATTCTAGTTGTAATGAACTTGATGGACAAAAATATAAATATCTCAAGTTAATATGATTATTTAAATTTGTGCATTTATATTATTCATATTCATCTTTCTAAACTCTAATACATATTCATATCAAATACAATTATTAAATTTTCTTGAATCTTATGTAATTTGTAGGAATTGTAACTCAACTCCACTATGATAATTAGTTTGGCTAGTTATTTCCTCATTCATTCATATTGAGGATTTTTTTTTTTTTTTTTTGTAATAATTCAGATATAAATAAGAAAAATGTAAATATTTTTGTCCATAGAGGTTTCACACGGATCAAATCACGTATTCTTTGTTTTGATTTGTTCTATTCTTCTTCTTCTTCTTCTTCTTCTTCTTCTTCTTCTTCTTCTTCTTCTTCTTCTTCTTCTTAGCATTATTATATCCATTCCATATGATATTATAAGAAAACTATTATATTTTTTGTAGTTCATAATATTATGAACTTTCTTTTTTTTTTTTAAATTTCATTTCCTAATATATCCTTATTAACTTAAACTCCTGACTCCATTTGATTGACGAGAAAGTAAAGTTGAGGTAGGGATGTGATTTCTTAGAATCTAATAAATCCATGAAATATAAATCCATATATATTTTCTATTGTCTTGTTTGAGATGTATTAATAGTTAAAAAGGAAAATCATGGCAATCTTTTTCAATTATTTGGTTTGATGAATTACAACTATATAATAAATTTATATTTGAATTAAATTGTCCAAAATGTCTTTTTAGTGCTTTTATGTTAACCAATTGAGTTAGTATTACATTCCTACAAAATTTGTATTATATTTTTAAAAATTTTGCATTATATTTTTTATTTTTTTATATGAATTAAACTTTTTTTGTATTTATTTTATAGAAAAACATAACTTGATTAACTCAAGTTTTACTTTACATTATAGAAACTTTGAAAATATATTAATTAGAAAATAAATTATTTTTCAATGCTATTTAATAGTAAATATTCTTATACAATGTAATATATATATTTTTTATTTTAAAGGAGCATAATCAATAAAATCATAAAAATAACTTTCATACTTTATCATTTTATTTTATTTTGTATTTTATGTTTTCTATTTTTTCTAGTTTAGCTTGTTTTCAAAATTTAAAGGATATAAACATACATTTAGTTATTTAATTTGATATTTTTCTGTAAGCTTGTATTCCCTAAAGGTTTAATCTTGATATGATATTCATGTTTCAATATGAACAAAAATAATAGTTTAATTTTATAAAATTAATTTATATTATCAAGTATTTAATAATTTTTATTTGTGAGCTATATAGCTATGATTAAACTAAAAATTTATAATTAATTTAGTCAATTTTTTGTGTTTTTATTCAGTTGAAAAAATATAAAATTATTAGATTGGAGAAAGTATGAGAGGGTAAAAGGACGATATAAGAAGTAATTTTAATAAATAAATAAATAAAAAAAAAAGACAACAACAGTGGACACAATTATTTATTAATGTTTTATCTTTTTCCTTTTTCATTTGTTAGATTCCGTAGGGAGGGAAATACAATACCATATTACTTTCCATGATATAAATAAGAAGTCAAACATTAGAATTTAAAATTTAAAAATCATATTAGTTTTTATCCTTACTTTCCTTGATAATTAAACAGGCCCTAAAATATTATAACCACTATCTATGACCTTATCCAAAATCTCTTCTAGTTTCCTACAAAATTTTTTTATTATATTATTAATTTAATCACTATTCTATGTTTTTCATTTTCTTTGAAATTTAATTTTTAATTTTTCAAGATAAAGACATTAAAAACAGTTTATCTTAGAAAAGGCATTAATTTAAAATTTTGTTAATCCTTGTGAAATAACCAAAATGCTAGGGGTAGTAGTATGTGGTATTATATTTGCAAGCATTGTCGTTGACGGGTCATGTATAGGACCAATAATGGCAAGGCCTTTACAAAGGGTTGCAGTGAGAGCAGAGAAGAGGAGAGACGTTAGTTAGAATTGGGGAAAAATTGCAAAAAGTGTTTAGCGGACTTTACGGGTAAATCTTGTAAGTTTGCACTTATCAATTTCCTCCATAAAAGAATCGGTAGCTGCGTTTCTCAAACAACTCCCAACACTATGCTCCAAACTAAAACCAAAGTACCCTTTCATTTCTTCAATTTACATGTAATAATAACTCTCTCCCTCTATTTTTTAATTGTTATATTTTATTAATTCTTATAATTTTTTACTTAAAATAATTTTCAATATATTTTACTATTCTAACTTAGAAATGGAAATTTATAAAAATAATAATAAAAAAGAAAAAAATTTCAATGACAATAGAGGGAATTCTATCATTTCTCTCTAGTAGAGGAAGAGAGGGAGAGAGAGAAGAGACCAAAGAGTGGGACAATATACTGAAAGAAACCTTTTTCTTCAGAGATCATCTAATAATGTCATTTTTAAGTCCTTTTTTCTAACCATATTTTAATATATATGCTTTTTGTCTCATAGGAATTTGGTTGTTTCCTTTACAGACCAAAATCCAACTCTATCAAGACAATCAAATTCGTACAACCTACAATTGACGTCTCCCTTGGTATGATTGTCACTGTGAATGTTAATCCTCCGTCACCATATTACTCCTTTGAATATTTTACTGATAGAAATATGCTTATTAGATTTTCAACAAGTAAAATTGTTGAGTTCAAATCATATCATCTTAAATATATTAATTCATGAATTATGTTCAAATTTATAGTTAGATATGAGGTAAAAAAGTAAGAAAAATTAACTATATACATATAAAACTTTATTGTCAATTTTCTATTTATTCCTAAAAAAATTTATTTCAAATTTTTATATTCATAAATTACTTACAACTTTATAAGTAGAAAAATTATACTTAACACTGTAGTTTTCAACACATTTTAAGTATGATTCTACATATGAGTCCTTTATTAATATGTAAATACACAACTAAAATTTAAAAAATATGATTCCATCATTTTCCAGTACAAATCACTTAAAAGTTGTTCTTTATTTACAATTCATCACATTAAAAACCAAAATATCTTTAAAAAAAGACTCACGTGCATTATGCTTACCTAAAATGTGCCAGAAACAATTATGCACGATGAATATAATTTGTTTGATCAACAAGATTGTAAATAATTTATTGGTACATAATTTTGAAAAAAAAAATATTTTTAGATACAATAGAAAAGTAACAATAATTTATTGGTATATATAACTAATTTCTAAAAAAGTAATTCATATTTATTGAAAAATATTTTACAAATAGGAGTAAACAATTAATTACTTTACCCTTTTCTTAAAAAATAAATAAATAAATTGCTCAACTTGAGCACCAGCTGCCCAAGATAATCTTGGTTTTTTCTTGGTTTAATCCATTTTTTTAAAAATACCACTAAAGTGGCCTCTAATTTTTTTTTTTCTTAATCTGTCATAACACATAATGATTGTGCGTTATCCATAAAAATACCGCACAATGGATGTGCGGATAATGCATAACCATCGTACTTTATCAGCTACATTAGTTTTTTTAAAACATCCATAACTCTACGATCGGATGTACGTTTAACGTATATGACCACTCGTTTTAATAATTCTCGTAAAGATGAACGCAACGACATCGCCAAAGAAGTGATTCGGACGCGTTTCAAGGCAAAAAAATTGTCTTGTATAGTTGAAATTTTGACAGGGCATAACTTTGCGCTCGGACATCCGATTGAGGCGATTCTTGTGGGCATTTCGGGTATTTTTTGCGCTGAAGGCGGTTTCCACCAACCATTCCCACAAAATATCATATTTTCGTTTTAATTTACGTTTTTGTAATTTTCTAATAATTTTTCTCTTTTTAACTAAAAAATTACGGCACGAATTTAAAAATTAAACAGAGGAGCTGTTTGTTCTAATTAAAAATTCAAATAATTGAAGTTGGTAAATATTGGAATACGTAAATATTTTATTATTAAATAAAATCTCATGCACTTATTAAATAAAATCCAATGGTTGTCTATTGGTAAGTCTTTTATGTTATTTTTTATGAGATTAAAGGTTCAAATCCTGTTATAAAATTAAAAAAAAAAAAAAATGAAAGGATGATGTGGCAAACAACACACCTACCATATAGGATAAAAAAAAGTAGGTTACTTTAATAGTTTTTTTTTTAAAAAAGTAAGTATAATAAAAGAAAAAACCGATAATCTTTGTAGTCTAGTATATTTTGTGTGTAAAGCCAGTCATCCAATGTTTGGTGTTGGGGGGCCTTGCTTTTCCCATTGCGCACTCTCTACTACGCTACAATTAGAGGTCTGTGTTTGCCAGCATAAATTTTCTTTGAGACATCACTAGTTCTAAAAGGAGAAATTGACAAAATTGATCTAAAATTATTTGACCTTTTCCCTAAAATATTTGCTCAAAAGTCACTCAAATTCTTCTTCTACTCTCATTAAATTAGAGACATCTGAAAAGAAAATATAGAGATTGATAATTATAACTATTCTAAAGAGTGGTGGAACTTCAACATAATTTTTTGAGAAGGTCAAATTAAATATTAAAAAATATACATAATATCGAACCAGAATAATATGTAAATATAACATATTAAATTATATAATAAACTAATTATAAACATAAAAGAAAAAAATAGAAAAACTTACAATCTTATGTATATAGTTTAATGAGAAAATAGATAATATGACTTTCCACTTGTTTACGTTTTGCCTATTCAATTCCTCACTTTTAATTTTACAATTAAAGAGTCCTTAACCTTATTACGTTCGGTTGACTAGTCCTTACTATTTTAACTATGGAATCTGGCAAAAAAAGAATCATGTATCGGCCGCATGAATTTTTTTTAGAGACAAAATTGTCAATTTTCCCCTATCTTCTTCTCTCTCTCTCTCTCTCCCTACCACCGCCACCATCCTCCCCTCTCTTTCTCTCTCTACCACCACTGCCGCCACCATCCTCCCCTTCTGCAACTCCACCCTTCTTCTCCTCACTAAACTTCCACCGATAGCTCATTCAAACCAAGGCCATAAACAAACTCCCTTTTGATCAATCATAATTGAAGAACCAGACCAAGCTTATCAAACCCACATCTCTTATTCTAATAGTAATGAAGAACCCACCATTAAACCCCAACTCAAGAAGCTTAATTCTACTACAAAATCCTCAAATTCTGTCAAAAGCAGTACAAACTTTACTATGAGGTCATCAGATCTACTATCCAAAACTAGCTTAACCAAGAACAAGACATCTAAATCCACCATCACAAAAGAAACTAGAGTCAAATTAGGCAAAGATCTCAGCCATGAATGTGATTCTAATTCCAATTCAAAGTTCACATCTAAGGATCAATCATCAAACAAAAAACCAATTAAACAATTATGTTAAAAAAAACTGTTTGTTACAGTAAAAAATAAAACAAAACAATGAAACATAAAAACAGTAAGGTAATGGATTTAAACCCGAATCTTTAGAAGTGTCAATATCTTTAAAAGAGATTCGTCCTTCCTACTTATAGTGCTAGAATTGTAATAGAACGTCTATTTTCTAAGATAAAATAAGATTTAAAAACTGCTTAGCAACTTAAGCCGTTTTCCTAGCTAACTCAAACAAACAACATTGATGAACTAAAAACAAAAATGTATGCAGAAAGAAACAAGAATGCAGCAAGAGAGTAGGGAGAAATTCTGGAAAAGTGTGCAGCCTTGAATTCGGATTTGTTACAAAAAATCCATTAAGCAGCCTTTTATTAGACTGTTACAAAAAAAATCCTTTAAGCCGCCATTAAATTCAGTGGTGGTTACAAAAGAAAATTTGGCAAAACGTGCTTACAGGCCAACATTTTCCTCTTAAAAATTATTTTTCCTCATTCATATCACACTATTTTTCAACAATCCCCCACATTAATGATAAAATTTAATTTTGACCCGATATTTATGTTCATCAACTAACTCATGCATAGGAAAAGTAAAGGAAAAGTAAGTATTAACATTTGAACTTCTCCCTTCTAACATATGTATGCTTTACTAGCAGTCCAGTAAACACGATGTCCTTGAACTATCCTACTTTCTTGTATAAAGAACTCATATATATTACACATAAATCATTTCATTTGTTCAGTTCTTATGATTTTGTCCATTTTGGCCATGAACACATCTTGGTTCTGCAAGAGTCTCTAAGGAATTGAATCTAAACAATTCTTGTTCAAAGCGGCCCCACTTCTATCTCACGTAGGTGATTTATTAAAATCAAAATAATAAGAATCATTAAAGCAACATAATACTAACCTTAAACATTCCATCATTGTTTCACAACAGGAATGAATTGAGGTTATCCCCACAGTGAGCACACTAAGTCTTATACATAGGTTGTCCCTTTAAACCTAGGTTTTGAATCTCTAGTCAACTAGGTTGGTTTTTCTTCATAAAACTTTTATCTTCACAGGCTTTTAATCACATTCTTTTTGTCAATCTTTCAACTGCCTCTCTATTTAACATTTTGGTAAGTAGATCCGCGATATTTTCTTTTGACTTTACATAATCAATCGAAATAACTTCTGATGAGAGTAGTTATCTAATAGTGTTGTGTGTATAACGAATATGTCTAAACTTACCATTAATTTTATTATTTGATTAACTTTTATCATTTTAAAGATTAATTTGGATTTATTAACTAAATATTGAGTTTTCGTGCATAACATGAGTTGTTCAGTGAATATATATATATGATATTATTTAAAAGAAAGTCAAATCAATTTTTTTTTCTCGCCCTCAAATAATTATAATAAAATTTGTGAAGGGGCATAGCCCGATGACATGGATAAGCTTCATCTTGATTTTCACATTTAGAATCGTCTACTATATTTTTTAGTACACTTCCTTCAATAGTAATTTTTTTAATTAAGGTTTATCTTTTAAAGTTTAGAGTTTATCTTTTATTTTATAGGATTTGACTTAATAAAACTACTATAAAAGAATACTACTAGAGTGTGTATTAGAAGTTATACTAGACGATCTGAGTGTTGAATTTCATATTCTGAATCATAAAGTGTGATATAAAAAAACATTGAACTAAATTAAGAAAAAAAATTTAAGATAGATTTTTATTAATTTCTCAAATTACATACTTTTTATGATTTTTTTACTTGTCACATTATATCGATTTTAGTGTTTTTTTTTTTTTTTTGTTTTTTACGTTGTGAAACAATGCAATACTTATTGAACTTTTCTTATTATATTCTTCTATAAAAAAGAGTAAATTTTAACCCTTATAATTCTTTTAACATAAATTTATAGAAGTAATAATGGAGAGATAAATTAATTTTGAAGCGTATGTAAGAAAAGAAAAATTAGAATTCTGTATTTTTTTTAACTTGATATGATGTATAAGATGTGACCATTAGTAAAAAAAATGAAATAATAAAAGGAGTCGGTAGCAAAGTGATCTCCATTCGATTGATACGCCAAAAAAAAAAAAAAAAAAAAAACAGGAAAATGGTGTGTGTGCTCTTGTGCAAAGAGTTGTGAGAGTTTTTAATTATTACGATTCCCCTTCATAGACTTTTCAATTAGCCCAAACTAAACACTAAACTCAAAGTCTTAACGTTCATATGGGGATATTAGAAAAAAGAAAAACCCCTTAACTCAACGGACTCTTTGAAAATAATATGCAAACAACGAAAACAACAAATTCTTATATAAATTTTTCCTTTTTTTCTTCACCCCAAAAAAAACCCTTTTTGCTGGAATCACCCAAAAAAACTTCATTAAACTATATATAAATATATATATTTATCTAAAACGAACCTAGCCTAGCTAGGGAGAGGTTCTACTTCTTTGCCTCTTTGGCCCTTTCTTCTTGGCCTTTTCTTTTCTCCCCTTTATACCCTCTCTCATATCATACTCCTTAAGTCAAATACCCCTCTCCTCTCCTACCTACAAATACCCTCATTTCTCTTCTCCCCCTGCTTCCCACTCCTCATATTTCCCCCCCTTTTCACTTTTACCTTTTTTACCCCTCCTTTCATTCAATAATAATGGTGCAACTGCAGCAGGAACATAAGCATGAAGTAGAAGAAGAAGAAGTTATAATGGAGGAAAATTTAGAGACGAAAATACCCTCCAACTCCTTCTTCATCAACGACCACGTGGATTTACTAATTGAAATACTCAAAAGACTTGATGATGGGCGTTCATTGGGTGTGGCTGCATGCGTATGCAAACTATGGTGCGCCATTTCAAAAAACGACTCACTCTGGGAACATCTCTGCTTCCGCCACGTGTCTCCTCCGCCGGACGGTGTGAGGACGGTGGTTTTAGCTCTCGGTGGATATAAGAGACTATATATGGTCTGCGTAAGGCCTGTATTGAATAGGCTCGGGAGGAGGAGGTTAAGAATAAAGGGGAAAAAATTAAGCATCGAGTCAGATGATAACTCGGAACTGGTTAGACGAGTCTGGACTCGTCATGAGGTGGAGATGTCTTTATCCTTGTTTTGTGTGGATTATTATGAGAGGGTGTTGTTAGGTGGAGGTAGTGGTGGTGGTGGTGGTGGTGGTGGTGGTGGTGGTAGACTCGGTGGTGACTCGTCGGCACTGTCGCTAATGTTCCTTTGTAAACCGGTGAATGTTTGAATTTGAAGGCCACTGACTCATTATTCCAGCGGCTGCCGAAGAAGTCATTCTTTTTTCTATTTATTTTTTAATTTTTATCTTTTCTATGCCATTTATATTTTATTCATCATGTACTAATAATATTCTACTACTAAATTTATTTAACAAACAAACAAACAAAAATATTTATTGCTATTAAATGATTTAATGCAACTATCTTCTCACTCTCTTTATTTTTGTTTTCTTCTTTCCTCTCTATGTGTATCGAGATACTGTGAGGCTTTTTTTTTTTCAAAGAAAAAAAAAGAGGATCATTGTAAAAAAAAGTGAAATTTAGAAAAAAGAGTTGAAAAAATGAATTGAAGATTAATCAAAGGAAAGGATTTTTTTTTGGGGGGGGAGAAATATATATATATATATATGATAAATAAGTCTAGGGGCCAAAATTTATACGAAAATTCTTATACATTGTTTTACTTCAAAAAATATACAATTACTCAAATAATTATATTAAATTTTTACAGCTTTAGAAAGGAAAAAGATAGCCAAAATATGCTATAAAATAAGAATAATTTGCTCACAAAAAAATTTATTTAAAAAATAAATGAAAAGAAAAATAATTTTTTGAAAAAAATAAAAACAGAAATAGGAATAGTTCAATTAGGCTCTTCTTGGAGTAATTTTTATTTTAGAAAAATTTATATTTTTTCTTAGGGTTCAATGTAAATTATGTATAGAAAAATATGTGACTTCCAGAATGACAAAATAAGAAAATGTCTTGTTATGAATAATTATGTTCATATACTATCTAAAATACTTTTTAAAGTACTTTTAATTTATTGGTATCAAAGGGTTAATTTGAATATTAATATTTTAATTTCAATTAATTTAGTGAGTTCTTCTCCCAAACAAAAAAAAGAGAGGGGCTAAATAAAAAATATTAACTTTCATATTGTATATGTGTTCATTTAAAAAAGTTGAGGGGGCCATGGCCCTGGTTTTTTTCTGGGTCTGGCCCACCTAAAATTATTGGGTATTAAATTAGCCCAATTTTTTTCATAGATAGGCCATAACGCACACTGATTGTGCGTTATCACAGGAGATAACGCACAATGAGTGTGCGTTATCCCTAATCACCAAATTTTGACGCGCTAATTGCGTTTGGTGCCGATGTGGTGCTGATTTGGCGCCGATGTGGCATTGGTTTGGCGATAACGCACAATGTTTGTACGTTATGAGCTTGATAAAGCACAACGATCATGCGTTATCAATTGATAACGCACAATCGATGTGCGTTATCACGTTATAAAGTGCTAACCCTAGGCGGCCGCCCCTTCCCTTTTTCTTCTTCTCCCTATTTCTTCTTCTCCCCTTATTTTTCCAGCCCTTTCCCTTTTTCTTCTTCTCCCCTTATTTTTCCGGCCTCCCTATCTCTTCTTCTCTCCAATTTTTTCAGCACCTTCCTCCTTATAGCTTCTTCCTGAAATTTTTTTTTTTTCAACTCTTCTCTCTCCTCATCCTTTTTATATTCTGCCCCATTTTTCTTCCTTATTTTTTCATTCCCTCCGCTTCAATTTTTCTGTTTTCCCCTGCCTTCGTCGCCACTCGATAAGTGTTTTTTTCTTCCTTTGATTTTTTTATTCTTTTATTATACTTTGATTTATATTTTTGTAATAATTTTGTATTTTAATTCGAAATTTAAAGATTTGGGAGAATTTCTTTAGAGTACGAAGGTTATTAAAGATTTAGAGCACTAAAGCTGCATTTTAAATTTTTGGTTAGTTTTTAGTTATTTAAAATTTTGTTTGTGTATTATTTAGTAAGTGTAATTATTTATTTATTTGTTGTTTCTTAAATTTTTTTATGAATTTTATTTATTAATTTGAAGTAATTTAATTTTTGTGGAATTGGGTTTTGGATTTGTGTTTAAAATGGTTGTTATTAATAAATTTGTACAAATTTGATAATTTTATGTATATAATTATTTTTGAATTTAAAAAGTGATATTAGTGTGATGTATTATTTTCTTGAATTTATTTGGACCATATATTTTTTAATTTCTTACCATTATGATTATTAGAAATTTTTTTAATTATTTAGATAATTATTTTGCATATTTTGTCTATTGGAACATGTAATTCGATATTTTTAACCTCGTTTAAATATGAAAATATGAAAACTTTGTTGTGGTAACTTAAAAATTCTAAAATCTAAATAATACAAAACTTAAAAATATATTATTAAAAGCTAAAATTTGACATTATTATTATTATTTTTTTGTGAAAGTGGGGTTTGAATTTATGTTTAAAATTGTAGCTATTAATAAATTTGTACAAATTTGATAATTTTATGTATGTAATTGTTTTTTGAATTTAAAATGAGATAGTGGGTTTAGGGTTTTTTTTCATAAATTATTTGGATAATTCGTTTTAATTTCTTACTTTATGATTATTAGAAAATTTTTTGCAATTATTTAGATAATTAATTTGAAGGTTAGAAAATTTTGGAACTTGTAATTCGGTATTTTTAATTTTTATTTTTTTAAACAGTAGAAAATATGGAAACTTTTTTTTTGTAACTTAAAAATTGTAAACTCGAAATAATACAAAATCGTAATAGTGTATTATTAAAATCCGAAACTTTACATTAATTTTTTTTTTTGGTGAAATTGGGGTTTGGATCTATGTTTAAAATTGTAGCTATTAATAAATTTGTACAAATTTGCTCATTTTATGTATGTAATTGTTTTTTGCATTTAAAACGAGATAGCGAGTTTAGGGTTTTTTTTATAACTTAAAAATTGTAAAATTTAAATAATACAAAACCGTAATAGTGAATTTATGAAGTAGTAATTTTCTAACCTATAAAATATACTATTATGGACCTTAAAAGACTTAAAATCGTAATATTCAAAATCTACACCACACATTATAAAAACTTCAATATTTTAAAGAAACGAAAATCTTCAAACTGTTATTCGATAATACCACGTTTATTACGTAACAGTAAACCTTAAAGAGTTTGGAAATATGAAAATGTAAAACTATAAACTTTACAACCGTTAAACGTAATAACAATTAAATCTTAATATTCTTGGAATTAGAATATGTTCAAAACTTTTTAATTTAACATATAGATGTTGACACTATCTGAAAAATATAATTAATATAGATGGAAGAAGTGCTAGCACATGTGCACCCGGGGCCCATTGTCACTGACGTCTTATCCAGACAGCACGAGCGCAGATCCAGTTTGATCTGAAGTAGGGATCGGGAGACGTGTTATACTGACCTTCAGTGTAGGCGGTTTTGGCCGCAACCTGTTCTAGTGCTATAGTGCGTCTCCCCGTAGATTGGTTGAGATTATTGATAGAATCGGGATAGGGGGAGTCTTTAGGTGTGGTTATATTGGATTGGACCACGCACTTCCATTGGACTGGCCTTAGACAGATATAATTTTCTATTTTTCATTGACAGTTATATGTAATTTAAAATAAATTTTAAAGTATTCATTTTACTGTTTATATTATTGATTTATTAGGTTTATGTATCTTTATTATATTCTTATTTTGTTATAGGGTAGAAATCCGAACATTCAAATTCTTCGATATGAACATAGCTTTTTTACTTTGATTTGTAAAACCGCAAACGAAATATTCCAATTGGTTTGGAAAGAAAGAAAAAAAAGGGTTTATGTATAAAAGAAGAAAGTTTGGTGGAAAAAAATAAAAAATTTAGAAAACCACTAAAAATGGATAAATATATTAAGAAAAAATTAAAAAAAAAAACTTAAAACAAGTAAGGAAACAAACAAGAAAAAAAAGCCGCTGTCAAGACATAATTTTTAAAAAATAAATACTGGAAACGTACAATAATTTCAATGTCCATCAGACAGATTTCTCAGCAATTTCCTCACTCCATCAGGCTTTTTCAGTATGCAGGAAAATCACCACACATTTCAATTTCCTCCAATGACAATAATGTATGTAAACCTCTAGGATAATAATTCGTATACAATAATTCATATGCAATAATTCATATACAATAATTCATATGCAATTGAAAGTCTATAAAACCAGCAAACTTTCATGGTTCTTTACGTATTCAAAACAATCCAGCAAACCACTCACTCTCTTTTCAATTCCCCCAGTTCCTAGCATCTTCATATTCATCCACCCTAAACACGTACATTTTACTATATTTTGAAATGGAATCAATCAACCTTGTTAGAGTACAACTATTTTTTTATTCTGAAATTGCAAGGGATGCATACAGTCCCTATTTTACTGGAACAATTCGGAAAAGTTGGACATCGCCAACGAACCGAATTATTTCACATTCGGACCTAGTAAAAAAATATTGAAATACCGAGATATTGATCCCAATCTCTGGAATGTTCGACTGACGATGAGGGTGCCTACGTACTACGAGGCTCATCGTATGTTCTACTTTAATTTATATAGCATGAACAATACGAAGAAATGCGGTATTTATGGACTATTCTGGCCGACATATCGAAGGAAGGAATTCATATTCTTGTTGAATTCAAGCCTATCGAACAACAAAATATTCCAATTACTCACGACATGAACACAACAACTTTGCCCGAACATATTACGGCCGTAACACAGATGGTTTCTAATGAACCATCTATGTTGTACAGTGTCGTAAACAATGATGTTGACGAGTCAGACGGAGATGAGGCCGTTTCTAGTCAATCTGAATCGGATGACGACAATGAACCGAAAGAAAGAGAGTTCCAAACTCCAATCAATCCTGTAAACCCTGTCAACCCGGTCACCGAAAACACAGTGCAACAATGGGAGAGCAGTCAATGGTTCAGTAACGCTAGGAATAACTGCACACAATCTGGAGCATTCCTAGATATTGGCTCGGGTTCTCCTGTAGATGACATTATAGAATCTGGTACCGTCCGATTACTCGACTGGAACGATTCCATGACTGACATACAGTTACGCATGAGATTCGTTGACAAAGTACAGGCAGTAAGTGCGGTTCGTAAGTACTCTGTCAGTGTGGGGCGTGAGTACCGGGTTTTGAAAAGTAAGATTGATACATGGACCGCAAGATGTTACCATCACAATGACGATAATTACTGTGCATGGTACATCCGTATAAAAAAGAAAGCCACGCACAATCAGTGGGAAATAACCAGATTCGTTGAAGAACACACATGCCTTGTACAGATAGAACAAAATAAATATAGAAACCTGTCTTCAAAATTTATATCAATGTCCATATCACACCTAGTTGCCAACGATCCTGAGATACCTGTTTCGAACATCATTCAAGAAGTACAGGTATTGTATCAAACTGGCTATACTTACAAGCGGGCATTGTATGCTCGAAAATTTGCCATCGAGAGGGTTTTTGGTAGCTGGGATACAACCTTCAATATTCTACCTAAATACTTACAAGCTGTACAGGATATCAACCCGGGGACTGTATACGAATTTTTGCATCACAGAACAAGCAGTCCCCCTAATTATGTTTTCAAATTTGTTTTATGGTGTTTCTCGCCGTGTATAGACGGATTTCCATATTGTCGGCCGGTGATTTCTGTGGATGGAACACACTTAAGAGGACCATAGAAGGGTGTGCTGTTAATTGCAAGTACGTGGGATGCAAATAATCACTTGTTCCCACTTGCTTTTGCAATTGTTGATAAGGAATCTTCCGAGAGTTGGAATTGGTTCCTTAAAAACTTGCGAGAATATGTAGTTAAAGATCGCCACGTATGCCTAATTTCTGATCGCCACAAAGGTATTTTCTCAGCTATTCAAAGTCAACATTTGTAGCAACCACCCTTTGCAGTTCACTGGTTTTGCTTACGCCACATTCGAGCAAATTTCAACAAGACCTTTAAAAATACAACCCTAAAAAGCTTGATGTGGCAGGCCGGAACAGAAACGAAACAATAGAAACTTGACCGTGTAATGAAAGAGATTCAAGAAAGAAATGTGGATGCTTACATTTACTTGATGAAGTTGGGCGCAGAGAAATGGACACTGTTGCATGATGGTGGTCACAGACACGGTATCATGACAACCAACATTTCCGAGGCACTTAACAGTATGTTGAAGAAAGCTAGGGTTCTACCTTTAAAAGCCCTAGTTGAACTAATATTCAACAAACTAGTTAAATACTTTCACCAACACCGTGAAGAGGCAGAAAATTGTGTGCATCCATTTCCAACTCGAATTTTTGACAAGCTCTTGCGGATTGAACTGAAATCAAGAGAACACAAAGTTACAACTTACAATCCGCGAGAGGGAATATACACGGTCAGATCTCCAATCCAAGTTTCTGGTACAGGCAACAACGTCTATACATTGCGGCTAAATAATAAATTTTGTAGTTGCGGAAAATGGCAAACATATACATTACCTTGTTCTCATGTTCTTGCAGTGTGTAGAGAAAATTGGTCAAGAACAGATGCATATGTACCGGAGATATATTCGCGACAAACGTAGATAAAAACTTACCCAGCGAATTTTCATCCGGTCTTGAGTGAGAACTTTTGGAGGGATGTCCCTTTTAGTTTGACATTCTATTCTCCAAACATAAAAAAGGAATGGGGATAGGAAACAAGGCAAGCGATTTCAGGGGGAAATGGATTATAGAAATTCGAATTCTCCCCCAAGATGTGGTAGATGTCGCATGCCGGGACATAATAGGAAAAATTGTAATAACCCCAGACCGAGCAATGTATAAGTTTGACATTTTCTTGAAATAGTTGTAATAAAATATGTTTATATTAATGGAATTTTTCTTTCAATTTCTTCTAATTACTACATCATTGCTCGAACTTTTTACGAATTATTTAGTATTACTTCTTCAAATAACTTGCGATATAAATGATATATTTTCCACGAAAAAGATATAAATAGCACAAAATAAGTTAAATATAATAAATACAGTCTTTTTAAAAAAATTATACAATTATAAGTTTTTCCAAAACAAATTTTCATTAAAAAAAACAATTCATTAAACAAATTACTAAAAAAAAACTTATACAATTATAAGTTTTCCCAAAAGAAATTTTTATTAATAACAAAAAAAATGTTCATTCAAAAAAATAAAATAAATTAAATAACACAATTGTAAACAAAAAAAAATTTTAAAAATTTAAAAAAAATTGAAAAACATAAAAAAATTAAAAAATAATTACGTGGCTGATAACGCACAACAGGTATGCGTTATGCCGTGTCATAACGCACACTTATTGTGCGTTATCAGCCACGTTGGCTGATTAGCTTAATTAACTGATAACGCACAATGGTTGTGCGTTATCATTACAGATAACGCATAGTCATTGTGCGTTATGGCCTGAACCGGAAAAAAAAAAGGCTCACTTCAGTCTGGCTTTTTTTAAAGTGGGCCAGGCCCAGAAAAAAACTCATGGCCCTCCATAGCCCCTATTAAAGTTTGCTTATATATATATATATATATATTCTAAGTTAGTATTTAGACAATCCGTGCAGTGTGACTAATTTTGCTATGTGAGAAGTAGTGTAATACACAGTGTAGAATGCAATAAACAACACAAACACACAAGACACAGTAATTGGTAACATAGTTCAGCCAAGCCTTACATCTGCAAGGCAATGTTCAGAAAGCAATCCACTAAAACTGTCAACACAGTACAAGAAAATTCCTAACTCTTTTCCACATCTCGAGTTTTCCTAGGAAGCAGTGCAAACTCCCTTTGCATAATGCACAGTTGAATTCCTTCAACTCTTCAGGGCTCCTCCTTGGTGTGTGGCTGCATGGACTTGAACTCCCTTCAATCCTCAACACTGTTGAACTGCAGCACAATTGAAATCCCTTCAACTCTTCAAGGCTCCCCCTTTGAACAAGTTGTTTGACCTTGAATGTCTTCAAGTCTTCAACTCCGTTGAAGAGCAACACAACTTCTATCTCTAGAAGCTATAATCTTCAAAACAAGAACTCCATTGAATTATAAATGAAGAACAACGAGCATCAATGGAGAATCACAATGGTTGAAGTTTGTGACCGCACAAACTTAACCACCATGAACTTCCATTTTCTCTCTTGCAGAATATCTTCGAAGAATTGCAGAACGACTGAACCTCAACTTTCCATTACATGGCCTTATTTATAGATGTTGAGGCTCATTGTTCAGTCTTGAATTTCCTAAAGAAAGTGGACCAAAGATTCGGTTTCCAAATAACGCTTCTTCTTTTGATTCCCTGTAGATCCTATTTTCCTTTAGGATTCTGGCCTTCCTTTATGCTTTCAACTTCCCTTAACCGGACTTCCATATCTCAGCTCATAATCCTAGATTCTTCGGGATTTTACTAAGCTTCCTAAAACTATGCCCATTCATAGTGTCGCTGCAACACTGTAGTTTTTGTGCCGCCACATAAACAACATGTGTGGTCACACTCAAGTTGTGTGACAGGTTTCTATATATATATGTATATATGTATGTATATATACACAAACTATTAAATAGAGAATGTACAAGATAAAATTATAATGGTTTTATCAATATAAAAATAATTTAATGCATAGTACCTAATAAAAGCTTTTAGCACTTGAAGCTGTTTTTATTTGGTGAAAAAATGCTATCATTCTTCTACCTCCAAATTCAATAACATGTGATTTAGAAGAAGATAGACTAATCAAAATCCAAGATTATGGATTCAACTTAATGAATTCATATAATATTTTTCACCAATCAAGTTTAGTGCAATGCCCACCCCTTCCCTAAAGAAATTCCATTCAAGATGGTTTAATTGCGTACAAGGAATAATGCCATGACAATGAACAACTTTTGAAAGTTTCTAGTGAGGAAAATAATCAATTGTTTTCTTGTATTGATTAAATGAATAATTACATTATATACGTACAAACAAATCCTAACTACTCTAGCTATAATATCACAATTAGGAAACTATATATACAATCCTAATATGATTACACTAAATTAGGGATTACAACAATTATAGGAATGTTCAAGATATGGAAATATCCCATGAGATATCTGGCCTCCAGTATTCCCCTTCGAGTTGGAACATAGAGATCAACGATGCTCAACTTGCAAACTAAGTGATGAAACTGTGCAAGATGAAGAGCTTTAGTAAGAACATTGGCGGGCTGGAATATATTACGGAGATAGCTCGGAGTAATAAAACCATTCTAAAAGGCATCTCGGACAAAGTGACAATCAATCTCAATATACTTGGTGTGTCCATAAAAGATCGGATTAGCAGCAATATAAAGAGCAGCTTCATTATCACAATGCAAAAAAATCAAGCGATATATCTTGAGGCGAAGATCATGAAGCCATTTGAGCTAACAAAAAGTTATGGCCATAGACCGGTATTCAGATTTAGTAGAATACTGAGAAACAGTCAATATACTATTTCTTCATCTTCTCAGAAATTGGAGAACCGCCTAAGGAAATAAAATAGCCGGTAATAAATCTGAGGATGATTAGATAAGTTGCCCAGTCAAAGTCACAATATGCAGTCAATAACAGAGGAGAATCAGAACGAAGTAAAATACCACAGCCGGGACTACTTTTAAGATAGCGAACGACACGAAAAGTGGCCTATCAATGCGCTTTTCAAGGAGCATGCGTAAAGTGAGCGAGAATATGTACAGAAAAAGCGAGCTCAGCCCGACTAAGAGTAAAATAAATCAATTTGCCAATAAGACGACCATAACTGTCAGGGGAATCAAATGAGCATGCCTATGCAAAAGGAATGAAATAGATCAAGAACGGGATCTAGATCAAGAAAGAAGCCGGGGGAGGAACATCAGCCTTAGCCAATTGATAATTTGACTCAAGGAGAGTAGAAGCCGGCTTAGCTCCCATTAAACCAGTCTCTAGATAATTTCCAAAGCGTATTTCTTTGACACAGGTACATCCCCAAAGAATTTCAAGCAACCTCAAATCCAAGAAAGTACTTGAGTGGACCCAAGTCTTTCATGTGAAAGCAAGAATGTAGGTATCCTTTAAACTTGATGATCGACATGAAGGAGTTTCCAGTAATGAGTAAATCATCTACATATATAAGATCACAGAGGAAAACATCACCGTGATCGTAAATGAATGAGGAATAGTTTGCGTATGATTGAATAAAAGTACACTAATGCAAAGCAGTAGTGAGTTTGGAAAACCAACAAAGGTGCTTGTCGAAGACCGTACAAAGATTTCTTCAGGCAGCAGACCTATCCAGAAAAAGAAGTGCAAAAACCTGGTGGACGCATATATACTTCTTATGCTAAATCACCATGAAGGAAAACATTGTGAACGTCCATTTGATGGACAGGCTGATTTTGAGTAGAAGCAACCGAAAGTAAACTCTGAACGGTAACCATCTTTGCTACAGGTGAAAACGTCTCCTTGAAGTAATGCCCTTAGTTTGAGTGTTTCCAAGAATCACTAATCAGGTTTTATATCGTTCAACAGTACTATCATCTTTATGTTTGATGTAGTAAACCCACTTATATCCAAGGGCTCGTTTGCCAGGAGACATAGAAGTCAAAACCCAAGTCCCATTATTTTTCTAGGCGTCAATCTCTTGTATCGTAGTAGAGCGCCACTTAGAATGAGAGACAGCGACTAGTGGGCTCAATTTCTACTGTGATAGAAACTAGGAAATGCCGGTGTGAAGAAGAAAATTTGTCATAATTCACAAAATGTGTTATAGGATAGGAAACTTTACCTGAGAGATCTGAAGAAGTAAGGGAGACAGAAAAAGATGGATTGGTTGTCCATACATTATTGCAATCATAATCCTTTACTTTAGCAGGAACCGTCTCAGTTCTAGTGCTTCTTTTAAGTACTGTAGGAGAATCAGAAATCAAGGGCAAGGAAGTAATTTTTCCTTGCGAACCATTACTGTCTAAATTTTGGTAATTGGAATGCTCTTCTTGGACCGACGCATCATGCTGCTCCTGAGGTGATAGGGCTGCTATGGCCGGACTAAGATCAAGGGCTGAGGATGTTGGGCCAGGAGCTAAGATGCCAATTAGAGTAAAATTGTTGGGTTGTGGATTCATTTATGCAGGCCCAGCGGCTGGAGAAGCATGATCTATATGGGCCGTTGGGAGGCTGTCTTCAGGCCGATATGTATGAGAAGCTAGGGAGTTGGCTTTAGGCCGATCCGCGGGAGCTGCTGGGAGGCTGTCCTTGGGCCTAGACAGAACTGTTGTGTTTGGACCATCGATGGAAGTGGAGGCGGGATGTTGGGAGCCCAAATAATTTGCTCCAAAGTTGAATAGTTTGGAGAAATCCAATTTGGAATCCGAATTTTCTTGAATCATGGAAACATAAGGAAACTTGTCTTCAACATACACAATATCCCGAGAATAAAGAAGTTTCTTATTTTCCAAATCATAAAATCTCCAACCTTTCTTATTAAAAGGATATCCAAGAAAGACACATATTTTGCTCCTGGAACGAAACTTATCTTTATGCTACTCATGATCATGAACGTAAACTAAGCACCCAAAACTCCGTAAATGAGAATAATGCAGTAACTTTTCATGCAACAGTTCATATGGGGTTTTTCTTTTTTAACAAAAAAGACAGGGTTCGATTAATAAGATATCCAACAGTCAACACACACTCTCCCTAAAATTTTTTAGGCAAATTCCCTTGAAAACGTAAGGCATGCGCCACATTGACAATGTAACGATATTTATGTTCTACTCTTCCATTTTATTGTAGTGTCCCGGCAATGGTTGTTTGCTGCAATACCATTTCCTAGAAAATATTGTCTTAAACAAAGAAACTCAGTTCCATTATCACTTCTCACATTTTTAATAGATTGATTAAATTGGGTCTTAATCATAGCACAAAATATTGTAGCTATCTCAGTTTCCTCAGCAATTAAATAAATCCAAACAACCCGTGAATAATCATCCAAAATAGTAAGAAAATATGACTCACCAATAGTGGACACAACTTTGTAGGGTCCCATAAATCACAATGAATTAATTCAAAAATATCAGAAGCACGACTATTACTTATAGGAAAAGATTCTCGAGTTTGCTTAGCTCTCAAACAAACAGTTAGTGATGTCGTGACCAGACCAGTTACTGTGAATGCACACCGTTCGTGAAGAAGAAGATGACTGCAGCATTTTTTCGCTAGTGAATGCAACTCCAGTGCCACTTCGTTCATCTACGGCTATGGGTTTCGCAAAAAATTTATGTTGTTCCTCCTTACAGATTTGAGCCAAGATTGTTTTCACTTTGGCAATTGGGTCTTGCTGAATTATATTTGCTCTCACCGTTTCATAGATTGTTGTCGTTCAATCCCATAAGAAATTGAAAAACCTTTTCTTCTTCTTGCTCCTTATTGATGAGCAATAAAATCTCAGTCGGTGTTGTGGTTGGCAATTGTATATAATTGTCTAACTCATCCCAAATCTTTTTCAGGCGTGAATAATTTGTATTCACAGAATATCCATCTTGCTTACAATTTGCCAAGGTAGCCTTTAGTTCGTACTTTCTTGGTCAGTATCCAACAAAAAAATCTTTCCCTAAAATCAGACCTCAATTCATATGTCTGCTCCAAGTAATTCATAGAGGATCGGAGGGACGATTCGATGGTATTAAGTATCTGGAAGTTGACGAGAGTATTAATCTCCCATCATTCCCATTTTCTGGATCATTTTCTAGGATCAGTATCAATTCGTCAATAAACTCCAATTTCGTCTTTGAGTGCAAAGCCAAGTGCATGGTGTTAGTCCATTCAGCATAGTTATTGTCCTTATTAGTTTTTTTCAATTGGACCGTCATAACAATCAGTCTGGATCATCAGAAGACGCTACATAGTATGCATCTTTCGTGATTCTTCGAGTGGGGGCTTAATCAACCACATTATGGACGACATTAGTGGTTTCTCCAGCCATGCTCGTTTTTTCCTTGTCTGCACGCATTGCGAGATTTTAGACTAACACTCTAATACCATGAAATTTTTCAGTGAAAAAACAGTCGATCATTTTTTGTATTAATTGAATGAATAATTACATTATATACATACAAACGAATCCTAACTACTCTAGGTATAATATCACAATTATGAAACTAAATATATAATCCTAATATGATTACACTAAAGCAGGGACACAACATTTATGAGAATGTCCAAGATACGAAAATATCCTGTGAGATATCTTGCCTCCAATAACTTTCCCGTTCTTTTAAGAAAGAAAAGGCCTCAAGCCTGTTTTCAATGTAATTGTACTTTAATCTTGAGGTGGAACTTAGTCCTTCATCAACTCACATCCAGTCCAGTGCTACTACTAAAGCATTAAGGGTGTTCATTAACAGTTAATTTAACTCAGAGTAGGAGCATCCTCATTTTTGTTCCTTTTGGTGTAAACTCTCAAATAATTCAAAAAATAATTTCATTTATGAATTGGTTTCTACCCTTTTTTATTTTTCTGGGTTAAAATTATTTAGATTCTTAAATCTAGCCCAATTAGTGAGATGACTAAAACGATATTTCCTTATTTTGAAATCTTTTATCTTTGTTTTTTTATTAGTTTTAAGTATTACTTCAATACTTCTTATTAGTCGTTTCAAAATGGCAACAATATATTCTTTTTGTAATTTCTTTAGATTGTATTTGATATAAAAAAATAATTTTTTTCAAATTCATTAAAATATAAATTTATGCAAGAAGAAGTATGAGGGGAAAACAATTTTTGTTGGCACTCGCACCCAAATAAACTCTTGGTCTGATTTTTTCAGATCCTCTATAATATTTTCTGTAACATCTCCTGTAACATTTCCTTTTATAATATGTTTTTCCCCTTAGAACTTATCCTTTTCTCTTAAGGTTTATCTTTTATTTGGTAAGTTCTATTAATAAAATATACCAAATTAAGAATGTTACAGAGAGTGTTACAGAAAATGTTACAAAAGATCTGAACTGCCAATATGGTATATATGGAAAAAGGAGAGACACCATGTGTAACACTCTTCAAGTGTTTGGACTAGTAAAAAATTGAAACACAAGAACCATTCCAAAATGCACATAACAGTGCACTTACAAACGATGGAACGATTCCTCACTTAGTAACTTCACATTCACCTAACATGTCAGGTAAAAGATCCTGAGTTCAAATTCCTCAAAAAACAATTTAATTCCGCCTGCGTGCTGCTATTTGGACCTTGTACCATTTGATCCCTTCTGAATTAGTCCGGATTAGTCGAAAACTCTCGAATATTGCGTTTTAAAAGAATGACCATTCTAAGAAGAGAAAATAGTTTAGCACCCGCGACATATACTCTCAATGTAAATTTCTGATTTAAACAGACATTTACATGTTCTTATGGAAGACCAATCCTTCAAAAGACACTTTCCCAGTGCACATCACGCTGAGCGCATAGTCTCAGAGCCATGTACCCCTAGCTTCAAGAGCAACAGAATCCAGTAAACTTAAGTCCATTTAGATGTTTTTTCCCTTGACGGTCAGCCAGTAGATGCAATATAGGCCTGAGGATCGATCTTCTTGACAGACTTCCACTTCCAAAACTCCTTGGCCTTTTTCCTGCACTACAATACCAATGAAGGTTATTTGATGCCTCTCCTGTAAATATCACATCCTATAGTGATATTTACCTTCACAGACAAGGCAAGGGCAGCACATCGTTGTTCCCATTGCAGTTGGATGCATCCGGATTGTGCTTTCCAGGTCTCTGCAGGAACAAAAAACGACAACCAAAGATAAGGATACTAAAGTATACAAGTTTTGAATTGATCTTCGATGAACATCCCACATGGTTAGTTTGTAAGCAAAAACGATAGCAGACCAATTAATATGACCACAGAGTTTTACAAAAGCTGCATGAGAGCAGCCCCCCGCCCCAAAAAAACCAATGCAATAATATGTTTTCTTTTTAATGGTCTGAGGTGCAAGTTGGGTGGGGAAGCGGATTATTTTTAAGAAGAGTGTCCCATACTAGAGAAAGGTAAAGAACATGATAAGATTAAGGTTCTGGCATAAGCAGTTAAGCTCACTTTGCTAGGCTACTGTGGTGGAGGGAATGGGGTATATTGTCTGTTCGCTTTGGACTTGATCTTCTTTTGCTTAACATTTTTCATAAAGAAAAGGTATCAGTCAATCACAGCTGATACTGCAACTAAGAAACATATGAACGTACAGATATCAAGATACAAGTATACAGATGATATCAGTTAATTTTTAAAGGTTGGGAGAAATATATCCCAATTCTCATCTGCAAGGGTTTGATATTTTGCAAGCTCTCTCTTCATCAGGAGGATCAATTATCAAAACAGAGAGGTATTCAGCAGACTCTCAAGTACAAAACAGAATGCGAAATGACTAATCTTGAAATGCACCGCCATTCTCACCTTGATATTACAGGATGAAGTCTATTCAAATGCAGTGTTACACTACCCTTCTTAGTTGTTTAAGGCCTTTAAATGATCCCATTGCAGCAACAGTGTTTCCCTACTCATTTCCAAGGACAAACAAAATCTCGAAAGTGGTGCCACTTCATCAACAAGAGAAAATAATAGGTATAATTGGCAAAATCATCTCGGGAAATGAATTGTAAAGGTGAAAATCTGAACATGTACGTAGCAGACTTTCAAAATCTGTAGTGCCTGGATTCAGATAATGTGTCAACAACATGAGAATGAAACATCAGCACCAAACCTCAATGAATGTCTTTAGGTGCACTTGGATTAGATTTTAATTTGAAAAAAGTCAAGGAACTTCTCTTGGTTCTTAAGAGGTAAATTGTTTATGAGAGATGAGATGGGGTCCAAAGCAAAAAAAAATAATAATAATAACTGTTTTTGGTTTTAAATCCAAACCAAATGCAGCCAGCTGTGAAGTGAGACCACCCTTGCTAGTGCTCCTCTTTCCTAGTTTTGCAGCAACATTAAATGAATTGAATAAAATCTGATATTTTGGTTTTATGGTGGTTAGGCACAATAACGTGTAGGTTTTATCTGTTCAGGTATATTAATGACATAGCAAAACCAGTCAATAGCACTCAAATTAAAGGTGATCAGTGTAGGTTTTATCTTTCAATCCTTTATATATCTGTCAATCTCTACTTCCACATAACTGAATGAGTATGTGTATTAGGTCAAAAGAAAAGAAAATTAAACTAGAAAGCGATTTCTTTATCAAAATATAAAGGTGAACAAATTTTCAGAATCAACTTTTTTAGGCACTGAGGTATTTCTAGTTAAATAGTTCCCTAGAAATTGTTAAATGAAGTATAAATGCCACTAGGAAACAAAGAATTAAAGAAGGGCACTTGCTTTAGACTTCAGAGGAAAATTTTGTGTTGTAAAGCTAAAAGTAATTTTCTGGCTGCATATAACCAGAGATAAAGTTTATCAGCGGAAAAGTAATTACCTCAGAAGTTGGGTGAATTCTCAATCATATATAATGCTACCTCTGAAGATTTGTGGAAAACAGATACAGATCAACAGCAACTACTTTTGAACTTGTTCTGATTAACTAACTCACTGTGATGCTAGAAAAAGAGTCAAAATCTCAATAGACAGTTTATATGTGAAATGACAAGACAGAACAAGAGTGCACCATACGTTGAGAACAAGTTCGAAGCAGAAGAGTTTTACTCTGACTTGTACACACCATAATGATGGCTTATTAAGACTGTTTAATCACAATATCCATTCTGCGATCCATGGATATCTTTTTTGCCTGTTAAGGATATGAAGAGCAGGAAAAATAACGCTTGGAAATTTGTGAAACCATGAGATATTCCACTACATGCTTTCTTCTTCTGCATAATTTTTCCTTCACCCTTAATTTCACTAACAATATGCTCTAAGTAGCTTTGATTACAGTCGAGAAAATTCTGGTTAAGAAGGGCAGATTTACAGGTTCCATGCTTCAGGGTCATTGAAGAGGAAGCAGTTATTTAGAAGAACTGTAAAAGCACAAGGGATGCCGCTTGAAGGCAGCTTTACCATTGGCTTTTTTGGATAGTAGTACTGAGTGACTTAGGTATTTCAAGACATAGATCATTATTTCTCCTACCTGCGAGTCCTACAAATTTATCCTTAAATGCCAAGAGGGGACATGAATGAATTAGACTTGATCCATCATAAGCATCTTTCAGTATCACTGTACTCTTTGCACCCTTGTTGGTGAGGTAAAAGATTGCATGATGCTTAATCAAGTAAAGTAATAATCTAGCCGGTAAGCGATACTCCAAATGAAAGGCATCCAATTGAACAGATGTCAACCTCTTCTCCATAGTCAAGCTGAGGAGCTCATGAACCACTGCCACAATTCGCTTTCGAGCCTTAGGATCAGTAGCCTCAAACCTCCTGGCATTCAAGTAAGGAGAAGGAAATTCCAATTTTTGCCATCTCTGAACTTCCTCGAGATAACTCATATTTGGTCTAAAACCAGCAGGAAATCTCAATTGAAATGCAAATGGACCTACAAAGTTACCATCTTTCGTTATTTTTACTTTCTTTTGATATCCACCCGCCAAAACACCTTCATCTTTCAACCTCTCCTCCCGGGCAGTCACTGCCAAGGAAGAATCCCAGTTCTCCAAGAAAAGATAATCCCTCCCATTGATACCTCTGAAGGAAAAAAATTGAGGGTATTTTGGAACTAATGAATTCTTAAAATCTCTAGGCAAGCCCAATTCATCCTGAATCAATTCAATTGTTTCAAGTGGCACTCTGCAATCAACTGACAACATTAGCAACTTCCTCAAATTCTTAACCAAAATGGGTTCCATTTGCTCTTTCACTTCTACTTCTAAAGCTGCAACCTTTGCCGCTTTTTCAGTAAGCATCACCCTTGGTGGTTCTCTGTGACCTCCAGCAACCTGAAAAATCGAAGGGTACTTCTCAATAACAGCAATATAGTTCCATTTCTGCACAAAACCAACTTCTTTCTCTAGGTCTCTCAGGAGCAGGAACTGATTTTTTCGGGACTCAATAATGGATTTCAGCCTTAGAATCATCGCTGGCTTCTTTTGAAGGTCCATTACTTTGTCTAGTTCAGGTACTCTGTAGTATATTTTCTTCTTGGGTCTTCTTCCTCCACTGCATTTATACATGATTTGGACATGCAGACAACATAATTTCCCTGAAGAAATTGGGGAGTGCTCTTTAAAGATTTCTTTACTACTTTCTGGAGAGGATTTAAGGGACCTACGCAGTCGCCAGAACATCAGATACCACCGCATTTTAGAACACTTGATATAGGTTCGTTAGGTCCAAATATCAGACAGAAAAACTGCAACTCGATGGAGCAAGCAGATTTTATCACCAGCAACCCCCCAATTTTCACATGTTGCACCAAATATCTGCACTACATTCTGAATTGGTAACTCCAAATGCAAGCACAACTGTGGAGCGCCAAATATGGCTTCCCAGCAGGCACTGAATACTCTGAAATTTGAATACTGAAGGATCAGATCAGTTTTTCCTGCTCGAAGGACAATGAGCCCAAAGTCAGTCACACTTTCTTGGCTCCTGATTACCTATTTGATGGGCCTTTGAGCTTTGCATTCTTGTATTGCTTTGTACCTGTTCAAAAAAACAAACCTGGCCTCTTTGTAATTTGTATCTAGGCGATGATGGTTCATTTTTAATGTAGTAGCTACTATTTGGATGTATGTCCACAACTCAAAAGGTTGAGTTGGAATATAAGAAAAATTAGCAACTTTTCACAGCTTAAAAAAAATATTGAAGAAAAATCTCTAGATAAAAAGCTCTGGCCATACTTTTCAATAACAATTGTCACTATAAAATTTCTTGAAGTGAAAATGCCATTCTAAAATCTTAAGCATACAAGAACAAGGACAATAATATTCTTTTAGTTCTCAAATTTCTATAGTTATCACATAAGCTAAGCCTATCAATGAAGAACAACAAGCCAAGATTTCCAGGAGAACCAAGGATTAACAAGAGTGCTGCTTGCAAGCTCCAAAGCAAGAGAAAACAGAAAAGTTTATAACTTGATACCATTCTGCTTGCCAGCTATACTTCGCATGAATTACTTATTTCATCCCACCAAATTGAGAATACTACTTATCAAATAAAAAAAAACAATAATGAACGGAATTTCTTTCATACCAGCAAGCTGCAAGTTATAACTATAAGCAGAATTTTTTTTTCTCTAAAATTATGCAGTAAACAGCTTTCACCATAAATTCACCAAAGACAGGACAGAAAAAGAAGACACATTGTTAAAAGCATTTGAGCACAAATATAATAGCAAATGACCGAGTAAAAATTGAGCTCAAACGAGCTTTGTTCTCCAATTGAGCTCAGAAGTTAAGCAAAGTAATAAACAGAAACCCATTGGAACTAACTCAAAAATGCATCTTTTCTTTTAAAAAGATGGCATTAACTCATCCAGAAAAAACAGCACCAACTTCAGTAATGAGAAAAGATGTCGAGGAAAATAGGAAAAGAGTAACTTTTATTTTTGTTTATAGCCAAAAACAGAGATTTCTTTCCTATCAAGTACATCTTTATTTAGCGATTAACCACAAAATCGAGTCTTCCGAACTAGGAGTTAATTAAGCACAAAATCAACACCTCAAAACCGATTATAACTTACCTATTACTTTGTGATTCAATTTCAATCTCTAATTTGCTGCCTTTCCAGATTTCCCCTCTTACATTACAACCTTCAACGACGGGTAATTTGAACAACTGTGATCGGCCATTTCAGCGAAGAGCGGCAAGGATGAGCAGAACTTTCATTCTTGAGGGAAGAAATATGGTGCCGGGAGGGATGAACTGGGTTTCAAAACATGATCCGATGATGGGTTTTGGGGCTCTACCAGCTAAGGGAGGGGTGGTTTTTCCGGAATAAGATAAGTTAGGAATACACGCTTACGCGAAATTTTGGGTTAATTTCAAATTGTTCGTGAAAATGTTAACGTATCTCTCATAAGAGTGCTTAAACTTTGATTCTAAAATCCCTGTTGATATCATAATTACAGATGTATCTTCCTTCGAAGATTTTAAAGGATTTCTTAAGGTTTTTATAAAATTAAAGTTTGTCTTAATCGTAATTTATTTGGTCATCCAAAATATAGTGTAAAAGATTTGCTTTTTTATATGATGTTTCAGTTTGACATAATTTAATAAAACGGTCATAAAAGAGATATACAGTTCCAATCGATATGATTTAAGATGTTTTGGAAAGAAAAGAGACTTACATACATATCATATGAAAGACTCCAATAATTAAATCGTCCATTAAAGAGTTAAAAAAGACTCAACAAGCGCAACATACTTGTTTGATTTGAAAAACTGCACAAATGAGGAATTTTAGGGCAGTAGCTTTCCGAATCCGAAAAGCAGTTTTCCTGATCGGACGTCGCGCAAGAGGGCCTATATTGCAATTTTCTAATTTCCTTTTGAACTTCTATTTTCTTTCCTTTTGTATTTTGGTTCCAACTCTTTTTAGGAGAGGAAATAGGTAATTTTAGGAGTAAAATTTCCCTATATAAACCCCTAATAGCTAGATTATAAGTGAGCTTAGGTTTTAGTTTCTATTATTCATATTTTGTAAGAAGTCTTTGAAGATCAATTCGGGGGCAGTTTTGGAATTTTTTTGGGCAACTCGAGAGCAAGCTCGAACTTTCACCAGATTCGCGGAGTCTTCAATTCCTCTCTTAAACTCTCTAAACTCTTTCTATTTCTTGAATTTGTCTGTGAATTTGTGGTTTAGAAATATGTTTAGTGGCTAACTTTATTGTGTTTGAATGGTGATAAACCCAAGAATACTTTGTTTTCATATATGAATTACATGTTTTGATTATTATTTCTTGTTTGATTGTTATTCAATTGTTGTAATTGTTTAGCAATTTTTCAAAGATTGCTAATTTCAGAAGATTAATTGGAATTGAAAAAGGAAGATTAATCTAGAGCAAATTGAATACTAAGAATTAGTAATTGAGTAGAGATACTAATTGCGGTTTTTAGATCACTAAAATCACTCATAATCTATAATTCGTTCATAATCGAGTCCAGGTGAGAAGAGAGTCTTCACTAAGATTATTCGATGTTAAAGAGAGATCCAACCAACAAGTTTTAATAATTAATTACAATGATTTTCTTAATAAAACTAGCTAAAGGTTCTAGGGAGATTCTACTATTTAACCACATTTTTCCAAACTTGTTTAAAACCCTTTTATTTATTTTTTTTAGTTGTTGATTGTTTTTAATTGTTTTCTGTATTTTCGAAAACGTTTATTGATTAAACAGTAGAGACGTAGTAAGTACTAGTATTTGGCTATCCTGAGTATTCGACAATCCGTGAACTTTTCTCATCTTATTACACTCATAGGTACGTTTGCCTAAAAGTAAAATTTTGTTATGATAGAAACAATACATTATGAGGAAACAAGAGATTCCTTGTTCTCAGCGTGTAAAGGATATGCACAACTCCTATAATGGTGGTGGCAATAGAGTAAATGCTTATGGTAAGAACAACCATAGAGATGGAACCTTCATTCCTAGAAGACATGTTGGAGTTGGTAACTTCTCTTCTCATTCTAAATCTTTTGGTCATACTTCTTATGATGATTAGGGGGGTTATGAAAGAGGTAATGCTAAATACGATTATTATTAGCATAGTCATGATTGTTATGAAGAATATCATGATACACCGAGTCGAAGTCAGACCCAAAGACCCGGTAGGCTAAAATTCATAGGAAAAATCTAATATATCATTTAAATAGGCAAAAGATGGACAAAATATACAAAAAAGTAAAATAACTTACTACAAACTAAAATCTAAAGTAGAGATCTCCGTTCTTTCGTGTCGTGGAATGCATCAATAATTGTATATGTACTAAATGTCTTAGATATTTCTCTCTTGATAAAAATAACTAAACAATGCTAAAAAAGTCATCCTCTATCTTATTTTTTAATTTAGCCTTAACAATGTTTATGGCTAAAAAGGCATGTTTAATAGTTGCTGTTGAAACTGGCAAAACTAATACAAGTTTGCTCAACATAAATATAAGTGGATAAACATCACATTTCTGGGCCTCCATCAACCATTGACAAATAAAAAACGATATATAAGCTACGAAATCAATATTTCTTAATATCTCAATCTCAAAATGACGTAATTGAATTCTCAATTCTTCTTTTCACTTCCAGTGACGTCCTGAGGATAGAATTTGTGAACAAGATTACAAATATTATCAACCTGAAATTTTTGTAACCTTCTCTTGGATCCAAAGCACACATAGATCTAGCAATTTTGTTGCTTTCTTGATGAACCTCCTATTCAATTCTTGTAACTGAACATCAATAGTAACATTAAAAATATCCACACGAACTAATGCTCCATTGTGATATTATTTGTTTGACAACGAGCGCGACTTTGCCTTGCAATATAGCTGGAGCTCATATCAGGAACATCAATGTTATGACTCTCACAAAATGATTGTACCTTCAAAGATCATTAATGTAATGGTTTTAAAAGTATTAAAATAATAGTTATTTACCGACGAAAGCTTTTGTTTTACATCGGTAACAAGACGTCACTTATGGAACATTGACGAAATTTTTGTTGTCGGTGAGATTTCATCGGTAGCCGACCTTATCGGTATTTTTTGTCAGTAACAAATGTTATAGACGACCTTAGCGATGGCTCAAAATTTTTCATCAGCTTGGCTCGTATCATGAGTTACCAACGAAAATTACCACTGGTAACATGTAGCGACAAAAGTTGCCGACGGATTTTTTTGTCGGTAACATTTTTTAATGAAAAAAATAAAATATTTACTGACGATTCATCCATAGGTAAATTATTTATTTATTTTTATATAATTATTAAAATCGTTCTAAGACCCTCTGAAATGCAATTAAATGCCCAAACAAGCAATATCCAAAGATCACCATAATAAACATTAACAATCCAAAACATTAAAAAATGCATTAATAAAAATCATTATAATATACATAAACATCATCATAAATATACATAAAATATCAGCATAAACATCGAGAAGACTCGGACCTAAGGAAACTAGAAGACGGGGGGACATTAGTAGTAGAGTTGGGGACATTAATAGTAGAGGGGAAGGGGGAATAGAAGGGCTCAAATAGGCATATCCGAGGCGGGGTCCTTCGAGTCAGCTACAGGTGTTGTGGATGACGAGGGGATGTTAGCCACAGTAGCCCTGACAAGGTCCAAGAACAGTGAGGAGGTGTGTATGCTATGTGGTTTTGCTCTAAGTATTGCCTCATGTACCCACCGAACCAAGTGAAGAAGCTCGAAGCAACAGCCCCCACCCTCCGCAGCACCCTTTGCTCAGTATTTGTAAGCGTAGCTCGATCGGTGCCAATCCTAATGCTCTCGACTCTTAGATGAGCTGTCTCTGAACTAGCTCTATACAGATGACCACGGCTAATGCCTCCCACTACTATGGCCATGAGATGGAGATCATCAGGCATAGTAGTGCCTGTTGTATCAGCTTTCTCCCCGGCCTTATTCTTCTCCTCATGAAATTTCTCCTATAATATAAAATATTAGTTGAATAATAAGTTATAAAACATTATATATACTTGAAATTTGGAGATATTTAAAGTTTTCAATAACTTACCAGAACTACGTGGACCTAAAATTGACGTACTCCCCATTCTTATCCCCTTTTTTATGTCGGTGTAGTCCAACTCCTTGCTCTTCGAGAACCGGTTAGATAATTCCTTCTCTTCCAAAACAACAATACAATTAATGTACTTTCATTGCGATTAATTAAGCGGAAGAAATAATGATAAAAGGTCCTTACATTTTTCATAAGAAGTCCATGAAGGAAAGGGACCCAGCCGTGTGCTTCCCGTGTCACAGTCCACCCCATTCTTCATTTCGACTTTTCTTATTCTGTTAGGACAGAGCCAAGAAGCTTGGAATATTCTAATAGTTTGTCATCGTCTTCCAGTTGCCCTTCTCAATCTCCAACCTCTTCATTGGCCCCTGGATATCGTGCATCATTTTCATCATACACTCGCTGACCTTGGATTCCCACATTTGTCCTGAATCCCCGTCTCTAATGCCAGATCCCATACGGTTTTTTTTGCATTTCAAAACATACATAAGAATAGATAACATTGAATTATATGCAATAAAAAAAAAAAACCTATTAGATTAAATACATTTACCTTAAACTCTCTATGCCACATATCTCGATTGGCTGGGTACCTTACCCCATGTATAGTAAGAAATGACAAAAGTAATAATAATCGTGACTTTTGATGGTGGATGTAATATGATACACAAAATTAAGGTTAGTATATATTTCAGTTTAGTAATGGCAAGTATATATAAAACATTTACCTAATGTCGGAGATCCATACGACCTCTTGAGTATCATCGGGAGGCCACGACTAAGCCGGTTGAGATGTCTTGGTAGCCGAAGAAAGAGGGGTTGGTTGTGTCGTTTAGGTACATATTACAGGAGCCACAAAGGAGGAGCCGTAGAAGGTCTTGTAGTCGGTTGTGATGTGGGAGGGGGCCTGATCCTCTGTGTCGTCAGAGCATGGGTGGTTTGAGATTGTGCCTACAAAGGTAGATGGGCTGAGAGGTGTAGACATTAAAGGAGACGAAGTCCTTATCGGCTCTATAGATGTATTGGCATCCTCTACATACTTCCTCTTATGTCCTCGACCCATCGTACCTGCAAATATGTTTTTAATTGTTCTTTCTTTTGTTTTTGTTTTGGTGCTTTGTTTGAAACTTTTTAGTGGCTGAGATTTTGTCCTTGTCTTGATGTGGGGATTGTTTTAATCAAGGGCAAGGAAAGCTTAAGTGTGGGGGAGTTTGATAAAGTCTATTTTACCATTTTGATTACATTGGTTGTACATCATTCTTTTAGGTACATTGTTAAATAGGATGGACTAATCACTTTCAAATTCTTCTCTTTTTGATATAGTCATCGTGTAGGAGTTCAGAGTGAAAACAAATCCAAATGAGAACCTATGCAATGAAAACGAATGAAAAAGGAGAAGAAATGCAAAAGCTGCCCAAAACAGACTTCCAATGGCTGAGCAGAGCTAATTTTGGTGGAGGTTTTACCTCTTTAATGACCTTAATTGAAGAATTTTTTTCCTTCTTGATAATTGTAAAGGAATTCATGCAGTCCAAAATGCTAAACTTTATCTCAATCAGAGTTCATCTGGTTCCAAAGTTTAATGCAAAAATCAGCATTCCCACATGTTCCAGTTTGGTAAAATAGTCATAACTCAAGATACTAAGCTCTAATGGATTTGCTTCAAAATTTTTTGGAAGCCTAGGAGCTTTATCTAAAATATATGAGACATCAAGACCTGAATTGTCCACTAAAGTCCTTGAAATGACTCAAGAAATGAAATATAGCAACCTGAGCCAACAAGGCTTCGGCAAACAAAGGCCAATTTTTCCAGACACTTACTGATAAGTTCCCACTTACCAAGGCCACAAGTTGCACAGAGCGTATCTTTTTGCGCTTATTTCAAGTTTTTTTTTTGTCACAATTAAGAGGAGGATTCACCTAGGGTTAGAGAGAGAGAGAGAGAGAGAGAGAGAGAGAGAGAGAGAGAGAGAGAGAGAGAGAGTTCTTTGAGAGATTTAAAAAAAAATACCCTTGAGAAACACTCAATTTCCTTGACGAAGCACAAATCAAATATTGAATTCAAGACTTTCAAAGGCAATTGAAAGGTTTCATCAGATCAGTTTCGGAGAGAAGAACCCTGAAGATTCTTTACACGATTCCTAAACTTTCTTTTCTCTTTTACTTATGGGTTTTGATTATTCTATTGGTGTAATTAAAATTATGAGTGGCTAGATTGTTTTGGTGCTTGAAATGGTGATGAACCCTAATTGATGTTAGGTTTAATTTTCTAGAATTTTGTTGTTAGCCATTGAAATTAACATGAAATTAACATTGGTTGTTATTCAATTTGAACTTATTTGTTTCCAATTTTCGTAATGGGTTTATTTGCTTGAATTGCTTGGAGTTGAAAAAGAAAAAGTAATTTAGAGTTAAAATTGGGTACTAAAAGTTAATGCTTTATTAGAATAATAATTTTGATTTATTGGTTAATTAGAGCAATCTAAATTATTTCCGGACTTTAAGTATTCATAATTGAGTTAGGTGGCGAAGAGATTCTACTTTAATCAATTAAGTAAATGGTGGGTTCTCGCCAAGAGATAGCGTTAATCCTAATAAAGCAAATCAAACCAACCACGCCTTTAAAATCTTGTTCAAAATCAAACTTTTGTAATTGTTGGATATTTAATTAGAGTTTAGAATAGAAAATTTCCAACTTTAGTAAATTAGTTTAAATACCTTAAAATTTTGATTTTTAATTTATTAAAGAGTGAAGAGTATTGAGTAGTAGTGCTTTACATCCATTGAGTTCGACATCCGAGTAACTTTTCCAGCCCAACTAAAATGATAGGTATAATTGCCTTAGTGATAGTTTCTAGTTAAGAACCCACACAACAATTACTAAAAGCCATGTATATAAAGCATATTTGACAACCACTGCATCATACTGACCCAATGTTTGAAAGTAATTTATTTAGTATAAAAAATGAATTGGAAATATGTAGCACTACACCACAAGACATGTATATAAAGCAGTTGGGGTCTCCTAACTTAACTAGAAGTATCGTGTTCGAATCTTGGAATGAAGTTATGTCTTGTGAGAGTATTTTGTTGCCCTTATGGTCCCACCTTGCTCAAATAAAGATTAGTGTGAGTGTAATATGATTTAAAGGTATATTTCGTGTGCGTATGGATTGAACCGCATGGTTATGGGCAAACCTAGGTGCATGGTTCCAACGCCGCACCTATTTTTTTGGGAAAAAATTAGATATATGAGTTTCTAAGTAGGACTTGACACAAACTGATATTAGGGGGTATTGGCCCCTCCCAATATTTTGAAAAAAGAATTCTTAGGTATACAAAATATATACCGATGAGGCCTTATTCAAATTGGCAACAATTGAAATGTGGCACCTCTAATATTATAAACAAAGTGTGTGCATATATATATATATATATATATAATATACACATAAAATAATTCCAAGACAAGTATATATTATGCATTGCTTTTAAAAATTTTTGTTTTTTATTACTTGTTTTATAAGAAAATAAATTATTTAAATAGTTATCCATTTGTTTAGTAACAAGATGAAAGATGAACTTGTATCCAACATGTACTTATATGTATTGAAAATAAATTGCTAAAGATTTAATATAAAATCATAATAAAAATTTCATTTTTTATTGTTCGTTAATAATTATATCAAAATTTGATTAGTATATACTTCATCAGCCTTAAAATATGAAATCTTTTTTTAACCATTTGAACACATGAAGGGTTCTAAAAATTAAAAAAAAAAAATTTAAAGCAAAGTACGTGTTATTCCAGTTTTCTAGCTAGGCCTCGATTTGCAGAATCTTAACTAGTATGGTGTAATTTGATGCACACTGAAATATATATTGAATGTGCAAGCTTTAAAGAATAACTAGTTTAAGGACTTATAACTCTTTAAGAAGAGAATATTAGTTTTGCAAGTTAGAGAAAATGAAGAAAAATAAAAGGAAAACTGAAAAGAAAGTTACAAGAAAGCTGAAAATAAAATAAACTTAGAATTGTATTAAGAAATGAAGAACATAAATGATAAAACAAAGAAATATTAATGGATAAGCTAAAAAGAAAGTTATATGTTGTGTTTAATTTGTTGGATGGTGCTTATATTCAGCTCACTAATATTTTTAGAGCCATTGTTACTTCCTAACTCCTATTAACAACCCCCACCTTTCTCTCCACATTTTAGAGTGGTCACCAAGACATGAAAAGTGTGTTTGAGGCTGATTCCACTTTTAAGAGTGCCTACGAGAATATAAGACTTCAATTCGGCTAGATGCCTTACTCTCAACTCACTAGGCCGAACTTCTCGTAGCTATTGTTAGGTGCGCAGCTATTGTTAGGTGGTTACTCTGCTAGCTCTGAGGAACATCTTGCGAGCTTGCAAGCCTTTGGGATTTGGCAACTTTTATTCTTGCTAACTCAAGCCTTTCTTATTGTTAGCTGAATCAGCTCCTTCACTCATCAAGTCAAGCAAATTTTGGGTGCTAATAATTCTGTTCATATGTTTAATAAATAAGAAGAAAGTTGACATGAGAAAGATGAGGTATGGACACAAATAAAAATACTTATTAATGTGAGCCATTCATATTATATAGATACATATATATATATATATATATATACATACCCCATATAATGACCTCATTAGTGTTGATGCAAAAGTAATGTATTTTTTTAAATTAGTAATATTAATCCCTGAACTATTTTTTCAGTCTTAACTTTATTCTTAATCTTTATTTTCATTTTTTTAGTCCCTGAACATTTATTTTTAAAACGTTTTAGTCCTTATAACCAATTTCACAACAAAATCCAGCAACAAAAAAACATGTAAATCTCATATGATTCATAACTAAAGCTCCATATGACTCATAAGTAAGGTTCAAAAAGATATTTCACTTACTCAACTTACCATCACTCTATTAAACAAAATAATGGGATCTAATTGTGTATATGAAATATTCTTGAGGTTTATGTGAAATTTTCTCTAAATACCTGAAAATTTTTCTCCAAATTTAAAGAAAATTTCTCTAATTGAATACTTGAAATATTCTTGGGGTTTAAATTAAACTTGTTTTTCCTCCAAATTTAGAGAAAATTTCAAATATACCCCAAGAATATTTTAGATTTTCAATTAGACCCCATTATTTTGTTTAATAGAGTGATGAATGCGTTAATAAGAGAAATATCCTTTTTAACCTACTCATAAGTCAAGTGAAACTAACATATTTTTTATTGTCAGATTCTGCCATTGAATTAGTAACGAGGACTAAAAATTTTTAAGAATAAATGTTTCGGGACTAAAAAATGAAAAAAAATTTAAAGACTAAATTAAGACTAAAACATAGTTTATGAACTAATATGGTTAATTTCTCTTTTTTTTTTTTTTTTTTCACACGAGTAAATAAAATTCTAATTCATACTTCCCAGCAATTTTTTTTACATCTCCATTGTTACCCATTAAAATAATAAAAGGGTTAATTCTAAAATATCCCTTAAAGTTAGAGGTTAATGTCATTTAGTTCACAAGTTAAAAAAAATTCATATTTAGTCCAAAGTTAAGGGTAAAATATTCCCATGAAATTAGGGCATTACCAGTTTAGTTCATGATATTAAACAATAGCCGTTTTACTCCAAATTTAAAAAAATATTAATGAAAGATTATGGAATTTATTTATAATTTAATCTAATTATCAAATTACTATATTACCCTAAACTTATTGATTTTAGCATTTTTAAATTCTGATAACAATATTATTTCTTCAAAAATTAAAAAAAAGATTTGAAACTCAAAAAAATAGTCAGTCCTCTACAAAAAGAAGACCTAAGTTACCGACCGATTCAGATCAGTCAATTAAGGTTCTCAATCGATGGAAAACCTCTGATCTCCTTGTTGTCATATTAATTCTTAACCAATTTCTCTAATGAAGCTGTTCTAATATATTTGTGGAATTATATATATATATATATATAAACAAATTGCTAAAATAAAAAATAAATAAACATTATTGACTGATTAAATTTCAGTCGGTAAATTTAAAAAATTACCGATTTATGCCCGTCAGTCAGTAATTTAGTTTTTTTTTTTTTTTTTTGTAGTGTTTCAACAATCGTAAAGTTTAAAAACTACCAGCATATTATATTAAAAAAATAATATTCATATTTACACATTCATTTGTGATTGTATCGATGGTTGGCTATAGTGAAGGTGTTAATTGAAATTAGCTGTAGGGAAGGTGAGTGATGGTGTCTTTTTAGGGTAAACATTAACTTTACTATTGTGTGGTAGTGATTTTAAAATTTTTAAGATCATTGTAGAGATGGATATTTAGGACTGTAAAACGGGTCGAACTGGATCGGATCGCATTTGGCCCGCACTAAAATGGTCTGGTCTGGCTAATTTTTGGCGGGCCGAAATTTTTATAATTTATATCTATTCGCAGTCAGCTCGCGGATAAACGAGCCAGCCGCAGGCTTTTTTTAAATAAAATTTACTTTTAAATTTGAAAAATATTAAAAATTAGTTTTATATAACAATATTCAAGTAATCGTAAAATTATACTAACTTCTAAATAAGAAACAAAATAATTACACACTAATAAGACATAAATAATATCTAAAAAAAATAAAAACGGGCCAGCCCGCGAACCGGACCACCAAAGCCGTACCCAAAATGGGCCGGTTCGATCCGGACTGATTTTTGACGGGTCTAATTTTGAAAATCCATATCCATCCATTTTACGGAGGTTTGAACCAGCCGCAGGCCTAGGCCCGTTTTGACATTGCTATGGATATTGCGTCAAGTTTTTAGTTTTTTTTCTTTTTGAAAGAAATAATATTTTTATCAAATAAGAAATTTAAAAAGGTTAAAATGTTCAAAATTTAGGAACAATAGAGTAATTAAATTAACTTATAACAAATAATAAAATAATTTTTTAATTAAATTTTACTTAATTATTGAAGGTAAATGGATATTTTATAACATAATAGAAAAAGTAATGGTATCATAACTTCATGAAATTATCTTATCATTAACTCTGAACTAAATATATATTTTTTAACTTATAGACTAAAATAATATAAGCCCCTAAACTTAAACTTGAAGAAGGTGTTTTGGAATGAAGTAAATATAAAAAAAAAGCATGTCACCTACATCCTATCTTCCTCTCTATATTTTCTCCAAGGAATGGAAGTGCTTTTGCCTTGTCAATACATTAGATAAAATGATGCATTTCCTCACATTCAATCAATCATGTGTCATACAAAAGTGAATCAATTCCAATGTAACAAATTTCTTCAATTGATTGATGATATGCAAGTATAGATACATGAACTCACACTACTCTTTTGGTTAGACATTAATAGCAGATCATAGAAATAATTAGGGGAAATTCAATATATCTTATATGATACATCAACAAGATAACAGTAATATGCAATTAAGACTTCTATTATTCCCCCCAATGTTCCAATGAATAATAATCTTAATCTGTTTTAGGGGAGCTATTATTCCCCCCCAAAAAAAAAAAAAAAAAAAAAATCCCATGAATTATAATACATTTTAGGGGAGCTTAGTAAAATAGCAAATTTGACAGGTAAGATTTATATGAATAATATTTATATAAACTACCTGAAATAGAGATATCAAAAATCAATAATATATAAACTTTTTTGTTCTTGGGGTAAATAACAAACATATACCTTAAAGAAATTACGATTAAAATTTTCAAATATTTTTAAAATGTAAGAGGAAAAACTTTTGTTCCAAATTTTACCCAGCTTCAATTTGAAAATTTCCACCATTAAGATTATACCAAATAAAAATAAAAAGCAAAACACAAAAAGGAAAAAAATAAAAATAAAAAAGAGACAGCAAATTTTATTCCTTTCTCTTTTTCATTTTTTGTTTTTTTTACTTTTTCCCATGAACTAAAAAAAGTAGGAGTAAACAATTAAAACCACAGCTGGTGAGTGTTAGTTGGTCAAAATAATTAATAAAAAACGTTTTTAAACAACTTTACTTTCTCTCAATAATAATTATATTATCATAAATAAATCTTATTTTTATTTTTATTATTTTTTAATTTTTTTAACTTGTAAACTTCTCAGAGTCACATACTGTTGTTATATTTATATTGCATCCTTAGTTTCAAAAAATAGAAACAGTTTATTTTCCTGGTCGGCGTTTTTTTGACGGAATCTTTGCTCTCATCGCCGCCGTTGGCTGCCGGAATCTTGGGAACCCAAGGTTTTACTCAAATTACACATCAGCCCCAGTTTTTCAGCTTGCTTTTCTTTCATCTGGAAATTTTTACCTTTTTTGTATATTTTTTAATTGGGTTTGCTTTATAGATGGTACCCCTTTGAGGTTTCTTAGATTTAGTCAAGATCTGGAGCAATTTTGAGGATTAGCAGAGCTATTGAGCATCTGGGCTTCTTCATTTTCTACTATCAATCAAATCTTAGTGAGTAAAGTTGAATTCTTTACTCTTTTACCATTTGTTTCTGTAGCTTTTTTTTCGAGCTGGAGATGTGAAAAATGTTGTGTTATATTGGTTAAATTTGGTAACTGTACCTGGTTTGAGTTTCGATCTTTGTGTTTCTGCGGTGAATTTCAGGTAAATCTTTGTCATTGAAGTGGTGGTAGTTTAATTCTGTTCTTCCCCTTTTAGGACAGAAATTTCATCTGTTTTGACTTTGAATTTGAAATGAAGTTGAAATCATTTGACCGAAATGGAATAATTTTGTGACTTGAACTGTTGGGTCATTTTGTGTTATTCTCTGAATTGGATGGAGAAATTGGTGGACTTTCTGTGTAAAATGAGCTTGCTCTTGATACTTTAATTGTGTGATGGAGTTGAAAATGAAGAATTTCTGGTCGAGTTAGTATTTCCCTTTAGTTGATTTATAATTGAGGTGTGGGTTGCTTGCTTGTCATATCTTTCTGTGATAATGTTTAGATACTACATTAAATTTAGCCAATGTGGCATGTGTGAATCCCTCTGAAGCTCATATGATCTCATAAAGGATGTATTCTGCTTTACTTATGCATTCTGTTGAGTAAAATTCTTATTTTGTTATTCTTAGTATTTACTGACAGTGAAGGAAAGCCCTGAATAGCTTGTATATACATTCTTCTCAATGCAGAATTGCTTCTAGAATTGTGATTCAAGAAGGCATTATGCGCTGGTTTTAGACTTCTTTTGGTCGAAATCTGATCTGGATCTATAATTTCAAGATGGAATTAAACATAGAAGAAGCTCTTAATGCGAAAGCATATGCGGAGAAGCGATTTGCTGATAGAGACTTTACTGGAGCAAGGAATTATGCTTTGAGGGCTCAAATGCTGTGCCCTGAGTTAGAGGGCATAGCTCAAATGGTGGCAACATTTGGAGTGTATACTGCTTCAGAGGCTAAAATTAATGGGGAGTTTGATTTTTATGCAATCCTTGGCCTGGATCCTTCTGCAGATAAGTCAAAGTTGAAGAAACAATACAGAAAGATGGCTGTATTGCTTCACCCTGATAAAAACAAAACTGTTGGTGCTGATGGAGCATTTAAGCTTGTTTCTGAAGCATGGACAATCTTGTCTGATAGCGTGAAAAGGAACTCTTATGATCACAGGAGAAACTATTATGCTTCACATGCTGCCGGGATCAGCAGTTTTGACAATTATTCCAAGTCTTCAGCTTCTCATCAAAGATCTGATACATTTTGGACAGTTTGCACTTCTTGTCATGTTCAGTATGAATATCTTCGGAAGTATGTGAACAAAAGACTTTCCTGCAAGAATTGTCGTGGTGTCTTTATTGCAGTCGAGACAGGAGTAGCTCCAGTTAATGGTTCTTTTCCATATTGCCCTTGGTCATATGTAGCTGAAAATGGTTATGGAAGCCATGGATGTGGAGTAACATATATCCCTACTTCTTCTGTTTATTGCCCGGGTAATGGAATCTCAGGGCATCATTCGGGACATGGGTCTGATTATGCCTCTAATGTATCTTTCCAGTGGACCTATCCCGGAAATTCTGCAGGTGTTTCTGAGTCTAATGGATTGTCGATGTCTGTTGATGTTACCCATCAGGCAAATGGAAAGACAAAATCAAAAATCAATGGAAAACATCATTTGAAGAATGCCACGGTTGATATGTCTTCCAATGGGTATATTGTAAGTGAACCAGCCGCACCCAAGGTTGGTAGACCTTGCAAGAAGAGAAAGGTCGATCTAGGAATTAATTCTGGCACTGAAAACGTTGAGTCTGCAAAAATTGCTATAGAAGTGAGAACAGCTGATGGAAATGGAAATGTTAAACATATTTCTAAACCTTTAACACCAACGGAGAATTCAGTCAGACGTGCTTCAGTTGCTCCTGTATTTGATGCTAGACAGTTGTTAATTGACAAAGCCAGAACAGTAATCTGCAAGAAATTGGAAGAGTTCAAGTTGGCTGATGCTGCAGAGGCTGCAAAGAAAAGGCTTGCTGAGGATGCAAGGAAAAAGCTTGCTGAGGATGCGAGGAAAAAGCTTGCAGACACTGAAAGGGATAAGCAGAAGGGGGCCGCTAAAAGTGCTGGTTTTGGTAACTCAGGACATCAATTGGAGCTGAAGAAAGTTGGTTCATTGTCAATAACAGTTCCTGATTCCGACTTCCATGATTTTGACAAGGACAGATCAGAGGAATGCTTTAAGCCAAAGCAGATATGGGCTTTATATGATGAAGAAGATGGAATGCCACGCCTTTATTGTCTTATCCGCCAGGTCATCTCGGTAAAGCCTTTCCAGATTCATATTAGTTATCTGAGCTCAAAAACTGATACTGAATTTGGAACTGTGAATTGGTTGGATTCTGGGTTCACCAAATCTTGTGGAAATTTCAGGGTGTTTAACTCCGAAATCATTGAGCAAGTGAACATTTTCTCCCATCTTCTGAGTAGGGAGAAAGCTGGTAGAGGAGGTTGTGTAAGGATATACCCTAGAAGTGGAGACATTTGGGCTGTTTATCGAAATTGGTCACCGGATTGGAACAGAACAACCCCTGATGAAATAAGGCATCAGTATGAAATGGTGGAGGTTCTCGATGACTACTCTGAAGAACTTGGTGTCTGCGTCACTCCTCTAATTAAATTGGATGGATTCAAGACTGTGTACCAGCGAAATGGTAGCAAGGATGCAGTAAGATGGATTCCACGAAGGGAAATGTTACGATTTTCACACCAGGTGCCTTCTTGTTTACTCAAAGGAGAAGGCCTTAACTTGCCTGATGGTTGCTGGGATCTTGATCCTGCTGCTACTCCAGAAGAACTTCTTCAGGGAGCAACTGAAGTGGAAAATGAAGAAGGGCCTATTCAAATTGAAAATTCTACCGGAACCTCAAGTGACCTGTGCGCGGTAAAACATGACAAACAGACTCAAGAAAGCCCTACTCAAACAGATAATCTCACAACAAAAACTCCTCCTCCTGGCAATTGTCCTCAGATGGTGTTTGAAGTATGCACAGGAAAACATATCCATACTTCCATCTGAGCTTCATCAGGCTGAAACAAAAATGCCGGCATGAGAAGAATAGCCTCTAGTCAAAATTATGGGGGCTGCAACAGAAGAAGGTTAAGGAAGGTAGAAACTGAATTCAGAGATCCCATTTTTTAAAGAAATTTACTCTAACAAAGTTGAGATTTAAAAAAGGAAAAAAATTGTATAGATTTGAATACACAGCGAACATTGGGTTCCTGAACATTAGAGATAGCCCCGGGCAGGGCCAGGCCAGGCCGGGAGGATCGAAATAGATCCGTATCATCATGGTTTCTGTCGTTTTATTGTTTTAGCTCTCTCTGTCTCTGTCTCTTGAACTTGTAATGGGAACTCTGTTATATTCACTGCTTTGTTACATTACATGGAACAATTGTCATATTAATTCAACTGTTTTATTTACATAAAATGCCATATCAGATGCTTCTGAGAGAGTAATAGAGTAGCTCTTCTTGGTGATTTTGTCTGAATGAATATATGTATCCTTATTCAGTGCTTTGTTTTTTTTTTTTTTTTTTCGTTTGAGAGATTGAATGCTGAATATTACTTACAGTGGTGGTGGTGGATCTCAAAAGAACTTTGTAAACCCCTGACGTGGGATTGGATTGCCTTTCAAGTTCATCTTAAGTAAAGGGCCGTCAATTGCATCAGGCCATTTATGGGCCTGAAATGTGTAAGCCCATGAACTTAAAATCCTCTTTTGGGCTTTAACAATGCTGATTAGCGTTTTGTTTTTTTTCCGGTAAATAATGAAGTAGTCTCACAATTGTAATTATAATAAAAGTTTGCAATTGGTGAATTACGGTCGAATATTAAGTTGGTTGTATATTAAATAAATATCGTGTATATTAATAAAAATGATTCATTAGTTCCTTAATTTATTTGTATAAATTTGTAATGATATCTTATATAAATGATTATTTTTTAACTATAAAGTGAGAGAATTTGAATTTTTTTTAAAAATAAAATTGTGTGAATTATCAAGGTTAAATTTGTTATATATTAACAAGAACGATCGTTTTATTTTTTTATATATTGAGGAAGTGAATTACTACCATACCACAAATGATCATTCTTCACAGATCATTTTTTTTTAAAAAGTTTTCGAAAAGACTTCACAAATCATTTTGAACAGCATTTTTTATGAGGTGCTTCCACCAACCAATGTTTTTAGTCCATTCTCTCCAAATTTTAAAACACATCATTCATTGGGAATGCAAGGTCTAATTTTTTAGTCACCGAGTGCAGTTTAATATCTGATCCCAGTCAGATTAGTCATCAATGACTCTGAGATACTTGTTTACGAAAAATAAGTAAATGAGCATTCGGTTTTCAACAAAAAGGACATCATTACACACCGATAAGGATCAGCGAGGATATTGGTGAGAGAGAGTGGCTTAATCTGTATTACATTATGCCAGCAATTTAATATTAATTTTTTCTTATATCAAAATTTTGAAGAATTTATTTTCTTTTTTAAAATAAGAAATGACAATTAAGTAATTAATAAGAAAGACATTAAATTAGTAGGAGTAATACATTGAACACAATCCAATGTACACCTGTAAATAAGACTGCCCTTATAAGCTACTCATCTCTGCCAAAGAGAAACCACAGCAAAAAGAAAAAAAAAGAAAAAAGAAAATATCTGATTCAATACCTGTATATTAGAAACGTGAAATTAGTATCTCAAAATTTCAGCTTGCCTATGCTGCGCAACACCACAATATAAGTCACAGTACCTGTAAGCACCGCAGCACCACGAGTTTAAAAGGCTGATGCAGTTGACCCATTTCCTCACCGGCTATTTCTTAGCGAGGTTTGATCCGTAAGAATTTAAAAGCAATGCACCTCAGTCAGTTGACAATGCAAAGCAGACCGTGTCCAGGATTATGCTCCAGAGGATACATAGTGGTGCCTTTAACATACTTTTGATGCTCCAGAGCTGCGCGTCTAAGGTTTGAAATCGTCGTGTGTTTTTCTTTCGGCTGCTTCTTGATAATGGAACATGCAGACAGAGGATCCACAGATCCTGCTCTAACCCTCCTACACAGAAGAAGATAAATCATGGTGCTAAATAATGTCGGATTGCAAAACATGCAAGTCTTAGCAACTCTGTAGAAAGATAACAAAAAGCTTGAACAATAGGAAAACACAGGGAAGGTAGTGATAGTGGCGCTAAGCAAACCACAGGCACAGCATGAAGGAATTTGCAGTAACATACAAATACTATCCATGTGAATAACTTCCAGGTTGTGAATGTGCATACACTCACATTCGCTCCCTACAAACCCCCCAAAATTCTCAGACCATGCAATAGACGAACAAGAGATTGCATTCTGTAAAAATATTTTTTTGGGGCAAAATACAGCATCAACCTTTCTCAAAAGTATTGCCAGGATAAAATATTGAGTAGTCATTTATTATGTATAAAATTCATGTTTTCAGTTCAATCATTATCATCTTTCCATCATTGATGTCCTCCTTACAAGACAAAAGAGATGATTCCAGCATATTCGTAACAATAAACATAAACAGAAGATCAATTACCGTAATACTTTTTCTGATGCAATTCTAGCAGCTGTAATTAAACTGTGATCTGGGACCCACTTCACAGCACGATTTGGTTCTGCTCGCATTGGAGAATGGATTTTGATAAGCTAAAAGCACAGCAAAAGAGAACCAACTTTAGGAATCTATCAGTACTAAAATTATGTATTTGGATTGCATTTCAGTCCAAAGTTTTTTCACTTTTCTCACTCTGGGTCCTATGCATTCTCTCACAAACTATTTAACTTTTACCAAACCCAAGAAAAAACTTACTTTTTCCAAATTAAAAGTCAATCCAAATAAAGCAAACTGAAGAACTGGACGCAAATTGTCTCTTCTAAATGCCAAAATTACATCCAATTGTGCGAATAAACAATAGTTTACTAGTATCTTGATAAAAATATGGAGGGAAATGGAGACTTCCATAGTTATCATTAGCTTTGCACTAGAAATTTTTTGGGATAATTCCACCTGACCTATTTTGTATCTTTTTGCTGGTATGCGTGCAGTGAATTCACTGTACGTACAAGACAAAATTTTTACAGTTGAATCACATTTGCAGAAGAATCAAGAACCCTCCAAATAAGCATGATGATACCAACACCCATTTACTAAAGCAAACAACTAGGAATACAAAGACTGAAGCCGCACAACTTACTCCTAGACATTCCATCATTTGATAGTAAGCCCTGCCTTGCAACGGAGTATGACCTTGACGAGACTCCGAGAAATATCTAGTCCTAAAACAATGTTATTCCACCCCATAAAGGACATGTTATAGTTTCCAAAATGAGTTATAAAAATGTCAAATGCAAAAAATTCTCAGCTCACATACCATTCTTTATATCCCGGATCAACAGTAAAACCATACATATCCACAGTGTCACAGATGGAAAGTGCGAATTCAAGAGCCTTCAGCCCAGTTCCTTTTGCTGCTGAACCAAAGGATGCACCCAACATGAGATATACAGGGTTGAGAATCGGAACGTCCTATAGAAAGACAAAAACCACAGATTGGATACAGATTAGGGATAAATAGCTGAGAAAAGCCAACACCCACGTTCAGATTATTTTCTCCTGAACTTAGGCGTCTGATGAAATCACTTGAAGTTTAGGTCAGTCTCCAAAAAAAGGAAAATATTGCCGAAAGAAACAAAGGAAAGAGATTTTCTAATTACAGGTAATAGCTACTTCTATAGGTAAAACAATAATATTGTTCATTCCAGCATCTCTATCCTAATATTCAAAAAATCAGCCTACCTAAAAATGAAAACTATGCACAGTAATCCAACCAAAAAGGGCGCCCACTTGCTCTTCCTAAAGAATGTGAAATAAACATCATAGATGTGTGCACATATAAATGTTTCTAGTTTTTTTTCTTTCATGATGTACAAAATGTCACATGCAACTAGAATATGCTATTTAAAATCATACAAAGAACCAAGTGTAGGGGCACATGGCAAAAGAAATGGAGTCCAAATGATTGAATAGCTGGATCCCCCACTCTTTAAAACAACTAAAATGTTATGTAAAATGGAGCTCTAACAATGAAAGAACTGATAATCCACCCAATTGCAAAAGAAATGGGAAACCAAATATTCAAATATCTTGACTCCCCTTTCTCACTGATCATTTCACATATTCATTCTTGGTAAGAGAGCTATAACAGAGAGAAGAGAACGAGTCTCGTGAGACTTCGTACAGTCATGCCATAAGGAAATAAAAGTAGGCATAACATAGTTTCTTAGTTCACTTGCTTCGGAAAAGAGTCAAAGCTATTTCTGCAGAATGGATGCCTTAGTCCTCTGTATCCTGGCCTTCCATCTGAAAATTTGTAATTTATCTAAATTTGTTGCATACGTATAAGGCTAGCAATGCACTGAGATATCAACCTCTTACACATAAATATGTAAGAATTACAACAAAGAACAGCACAAACTCTGTCAAGATCCAAAATGAATTGCATCAATAGTTTGAACAATTGAGAAATCAATTCTTCACAAATCTATCAACTGTGCCAGAAAGGAGTGAGTACTTTATACTAGACATGAGAGACGGCATATATCAAATGTTACAGGCGTGTATAAATAAATTATGAGATTGGAAACAAGAGGAGCTATCATGGACGGAGCTTACTGAATGTTATTGCCACTTATCTAATGGTAAACCCTTCCCTCTATAAGGAACTCAAACTTAACCAATATGTGAATGAAAGGATGTACAAACCCGAATCATTTTGCTCATGATATCATGTATTGTTGTTTTGACGATCAGGACCTCTTTCCCCCTATCTGTAAATCAAAGAGTACAAATTTAATATGATAAGGAAAAGATATATAGAAAACAAAATAAATCAAATACCATATAACTCAGCCACTTTGTCAAGTGCCTTAGCTGATCCTCTGTTAAGAAGTCGAAATGTACTTTTAGTGCCCACATATTCCGTAAAGTTCTGCAGATCAACCCGGAAAGAGAGGAGGAAATAAGGGAAAAAAGAAAACAAAAGGTCTTCAATCAGCAAGCACTGAATAACTTATAAGACAACAAAGCCCAAGATAGTTCAAAACAATGAGGCGTATAACCTGGATTGGTGCTCCATTCTCCCGGACAACAGCATCATAGTTATCTATTTCTTTGCCAAACTTTGTCTTCAGGAGATCTCCTGAATTACCAATAACAGCACAGCGGCCAAACTGCTTTGGGAAATAAGGTGGCCTTTCTGGAAGTACCAAAGAGAGCTTTTCCATACAGAGAGTTTTATTCTCACATCGATTCCTACAGAGACAAATGTCACATACATGACCTGACCAAAAGAACGGGGGGTGGGGGGGGGGGGGGGGGTGATTTCACCAATCAACAAAGCAGAACAATGTGCAATAAACAACTGATGGGAATCAGAGAAGCTATTATTAGTTTCAACATATCACTGAAAGATCGGATATTTTAGAAAACAAATGTTTGGGAAGAGAAAGGGATTATGAGGAAAGCTGGAATTTTCTGAAACCATTCTCCTGGCACTTTTACCAAGAGCAGAAACTCAATGTCAACTTCCAGCAAGATGATTACCAGCTTTGAATGCGAGACAATAGAATCTAAATCACAATATTGATATTAGATGTATATTGAGACCTGGAAGATGTGCTTCACTGTATGAAGATGCTTCATGTTTACAAGTCCCCACACACAAAGATTGACTTTGGGAAGTAGTACTAAATTTTATTAAAAGCTAAGTAATAAACAATAAAAAGATGACAATTCTTAACCAGATAAAGTTTTGGGGTCATCAACAGGATATCTACAATGTCAATTCTTATGATATTTATATGAAACAAAGTGAAAAATAATAGCAATTCCTAAGTAGGACTGTACATGACAACTTTGCGAGATCTTAATTCATTCAAACATGTCAGTAATCACTTAATCAATTTTTGCCGTCTTCGCATCGACAGTCATACATTGGGACAGAGAAACTTACAGAAGTATTCCCTTGTTAATCCTTTGCCAGGCATAGTTCTCCCAACCATTTGGTAAAGCATCAATGAACTCCCTGGTAAGTATTGTGGTAGTATTCCTTACCTGAGCAAGTCATTTCACTAAATACCAGATAAATTACCACACAAAAGGTACTGCAGAACTAATATCTGGACAGATAATCTAGAGAAAAGACTTAGGCAAATTCGTAGAATGTAGCCAATCCTAAATCTCATGTTATGCTTCAGTTTGTTTTTCCATCTGAAAACAACTGGTGTTAATTGTGATGTGGAGGATGCATCAAAACTGCTGAACTCCACATATGAAGTTATGTTTGAGACATGTTACAAAGTCACAAAGAGGAATGCCTAATTTGAAAGACAGAATTTTAGTTTTATATTTTTATCTTCAGCTGAACATCTATTTAATGGCACAGAATGGAAGGGTAACTTTTGTATTTCATTTCTCATATTCATCTTACCATTTCATATTGGGTCAGACCTATAACCTGGTGTAACTTTAGATACTGGTTTGGTCTATCATTATAATCCTTAAGCATATAAAAACAATACGCCCCACTACGATTCTCTTCCCCTGCTTTACAGTCAATATTTTCTCTCAAGTTAAATAAATTGAAAGTAACAAAGAGCTAACATAACAATTTTTTTATGAGGAACATAGCTTAGGGCAAAATTCCTGAGATTACTCACCTGTTCCCATGTTGCTACAGCTTCACATAAGTTGAAATCAAATGATAAACCTTCAAGTTCCCCTGTTTTGGGATCTTTCTGTTTAGTAGGTGATCAACAACACCCATTTAGAAATGAACATGTGATATTTATCTAGAAATGAATACAACCAGTACTGACTTAAACAAGTAATACAAACATCATTTTTAATATATATATATATATATATATATATATTCAAGTTTACAATATACTCTAAAGGAAGAAAAACCAACTGATACGTAGAAGGACACATACATTAGAAAATATCAGAGGATTCCAGAAAAACAAAGGTAATTACTGGCATCTACAAGGAAGCGTACCCATTTTGGAACTGTATCACTGGGGAATCTCAAAGTGACTTCACAATAATCCTTCCCACTATGGGCTTCTAATCCTAATCCATTAGCACTCTGCATGAACAATATTGTAAGGTGAGTAAATCAGAACTTCAATAGCCAAGCAGTTAACCGCCAGTAGAACAAAATGTATCTATGCTCACATGTAACAAATTAAGATTTGAGTAACTAATTTAATTCAATAAGCTTCAACTGCTATTGTTGTTGTTGTTGTTGGGGAAAGGGGAAATAAACACTCACCACACACTTGTGAAACGTAGTTTGCAGATTCTGCAATGCCTCGAGATCTTCATTCGAAAGGTGAATTGCAGCATCTTCGAGAAACAGAAGAAGTCAGTAAAATTACGGTTTACTTACATTAATGAATGCATACATAACGCCGAGAGAGCGAGAAAGAAATGGAGTAGAATTGCGTACTCTGGAACGAGAGGCCATTGATGTAAATAACTATAGCAGCGAGGCCAGATGCTAGAGCTATGGCGAAGGTTAACCTCAGCAGTTTCATTGTATTGAATCAAAATTCTGATGAATACCTTCCTTCCTCTTTCTCCTCGGCCGCCGCGATCCGTGTGTTGCTGCAGATCTCTCTCTGTCTCTCTGTAGTTCTTCTCTAACGCCCACTCTTGGTCTTGGACACTTCAGAGATCTTGATTGATGTAGTATCTCATCTTGGGCTGTCCCTCTATTTTACCTTTGGCTTTTCTAACTTCCTCCTTTGGTTTGAGCTTGCAAAAGAGAGTTTGAGAAAATCTACTTCTACACTCTACAGCTGAGAGCTGAGACTGAGCCTCAGACTGAGCTTTCTCTTTCCCGGAGAGGGACTTGGGCTTCGGTTCGGGTCAATTTTCCTTTTCAGGGAATTTCCCCAGAAATACATACGCCATATTATTTACTTGTCAGCCCCAATTGCAGTGAAGTTTATTTATTATTTTTTTTGAAGTTTAATTTTGAAAAAAAAAATTAAAAAGTATTTTTTCATTCATTGAGCTTTGTGAAAAAAGAAAAGAAAATTTGTTGTGACCAAAGACCGATCTAGGACCTTGGACCTGAAGCCCGGTCGGCTCAGACCAGGACCGACCGGCCGGTTTACCATGCTTGTCTGTCATTTCGTCCAACTTCTCCCGATCTACAAAGTCAAACCGCTGTCTTGTCCCGGTCTTACCGATGGCTACGACGTCGTCCCTCACTTCATCATCTCCGTTGCTAAGCAAATCAGATGGGGAGGAACCTCAAGTTCAATTGTCAAGAAATCCAATTCAAGTTCCCACTAGACTCAGCCAAATGGATCCCAGAATCTGGCACAAAGTTGCCGCTATTTCTGGTCAGTAGTTCTCTTCTTTAAGCAATAGTAATGATCAGATTAGATGTATTATACTATGTAGTTTTGCATTTTCTGTGCAAAATCTTTCTTCTGTGTTTTGTTTGATTCATAGGTGTGGCAGCAGTTGGGTTGGGAGCATATGGTGCTCATATGTTCAAGCCTCAAAATCCCACTTACAAGCAGGTACTTTTCGTTTGTTTTCTGTATGCCCTTCGGTTCATTTTCGATTTTTTGGATGATTATGTTTTGATGTTTCCAATTTTCAACCCCTCATCCCAAGAGTTGGAATTTTGGTTGATAATTCTTGTTGTTCCTTGTTATCCGGATGTGTTTGGGAATGGAAGGTGTGGCAAACAGCATCACTATATCATTTAGCGCACACTGCTGCTCTTCTTGCTGCCCCTGTTACTAATCACCCCAACATTGTAAGTGAGCCTCTTTGCATATTGCAATCTGGCAATGAATCACTTTTTGGGCTTCACCTCACGATTTATTTGTTTTTCTTCTTTTGTTTTAGTTTGGAGGACTGATGACTGCAGGTGTTCTTGCATTCTCTGGATCGTAAGTGCCTAAACCTTTTTTGTTTCTTTTTCTTGATTGAGTTGAATCATGAACTACTCTTTTTCTATCTGGCATGCATTTATCTTCTTCAGTAGTTCTTATGGAAAAGACAAATTCACGAAAAGTTCTATTGAGGTCAACGGGGAACTTGAATTGTTGTAAAATTTTGAGGAATAATAGTGGTTTTCAAGTGGTATGAGTAATGAAGTTGGAGGGAAGGAGTTAAATTGCTCTGCAAACGAAAGCCTATATGTTAAATAATGTTCGAGAAAGAAGATCTAGCAGTTACTGAGATGAAGTGATCCCTGTTTCTTGCTTTGCTCATGTTTTCTGGTGCAGGAATAAGATCTTTTATACTGATTCTTTCAAGCAGTTACTGGCAGCTAGTGTCATTAACATTACCATGTTAACTTATTAGTGACAAGCAAAGTATAACTTCTCACTTATGGAGTCTCGTATTGGTTGATATGTTGTATTTTCAGGAATATGGGTAAATTAACTACAAAAAATGAGAATGCATTGTATCCTTTGCTTCACATACCCTTTGAGATACATCTGTCCTGTTAGATTAAGGGGAATTATTAGGTTGTTTAAGAAGATACTGGCATATAATGAGTAAGGAAGCAACTTGTGAAATGCTTGCAAATGCAATAAACTCTACTATTCTTGAAGATTGGTACTTTAAATGTGTGATATCCTTACTGTGTTACTGCTAGTGATCCAAAACCATCCTTTTGATTCCTGAGTACCAATGAAGTTGGTCAGCCTAAATTTTAGCTTCTTTGTATTACATAAGCTATAGCAGAAAGAAGAAACTGAGGCCTTCACAGAGGCATCTATGCTACTGATATAAGAACATTGTCAAGGGGTGATCGGCTTACTGAAAGTCATAAAAGTAAAAAATTTTCTGCAAAATGAAGGTCAAAGTAGGGAAAACAGAAGGATAAACTGCAAGTCCTGGTCGGGTTACTAGATCTGTGAATGTGAAAGAAAAAAGCACAGAGCGTAGATATGGTAAAATAGAGTTAGGCGTGGTAATGTCAATTCATGGATAGTCAATTTTTTGAGAGACCTGGTATAGGAACTCATTGTGGCTCTGATTCTCAAGCTTCATCATGGAGGTTGAAAATTGTTTGCTACAGTACTTAGACACTTCAATAATATATAGTTTTCCTTTTCCTTTTTTATTGGTTTAGTGAAGGAATGGTTGCATTTACCGTTCCTCAATATTCACGTTTCAGCATCCTCCTCATTTATTTATAAGACTTTTTGTTTTCTAACATTTTGACATTTTGTCACAGATAAATTTCCAAAGGGACTCTTCACCATCTTGATTTTATTACCATCCCTTTTCCTAATCCAACTTGTATTTGGTCTTACAGTAGGGTGCATCTTCTAATGACTAATAATATATGATCACATAGCTATGCTTTCTTGAAGGGGAATGTCTACATCATCCCATACTGTAATCACATACAGTTGAAGCTCAAAGTGTTATTAGGTTTTTATGTTCTATCAACCAGTAGTGTTGATAGAACAGTGATCTCATTATTGCCTATTCTAGCAAAACCACCCATCAGAGCCATCGTTAACCATTGGTTGTTAAGGCGTATTCTCAAAATACCTATATCTACAGCTGTGGCAATAGGGGCATGGTTGGGTAATACGCCAATTTGACCACTATTAGTAGATAAAATAATTTCTTTTACTTCGGAATCCCAAACAATTCGATTAGGGGTTAGTACACAAAGATTTAAGGTCATTTCTTCTCCATTTCTAAGTTCATAGCCTTTGCGGTAGCTTCATCGATATTACCTACCAAATAAAAGGCCTGTTCAAGAAGACCATCTAATTCTCCAGAAAGGATCAATTGAAATCCTGTAATTGTTTATGCTATGGTGGAAAAATATTTTTAAGATTGATGTTGATCAAAACCGAATTTTAAATAGACATTATAAGCCAATTTGGAAGAATGTTAATGGAGTTGATCAATACGGATGAACAAAAAATTGTCTTTTCAATATTTTATTAAGTAAGGGTGTATTTGGATTAGAGTTTAGTTTGGAAAAAGTGAGTTTTTCCCCTTGGATTTTGTGAAATTTAAATTTTGTGTGAGAGGAGATTTGGACCTTCAGAGGAAAAAAGGGATTTTTTTAGGGTGAATTGGTGTACAGATACACCCTAAAAGAATAACAATGAAGTTGTAATTTTTCATAGTTCAGTAATGATCATCAAATACTAATTAATTGAGTCCTCGAATTCAGGTTGAATGTTCAAATTTCTGATTCTGGAACTTAGACCTTAAATATTCAGACTCCATTAGACAGGCCTTAGTTTTTACAGAATGAAAACCAACCATTTCGCTTCCTTTTTTGTTTTTTGTTTTGTTTTTTACCACAAAAGCTTCTGCTTTATGGAAATTTTTTTCGAAAAATATTTTAATTCTTCAAAAACATTTTTCAGTTTCTTCCTGCAACTTATGAACTTTTTTGGTCTCTCTTAGGTGTACACCCTCCAAATGTACCCTGCTTCATGATTCTTGTGATCATGGACTAGTTGGTTTTTTGTATTTTTCTTGCTTAGCACTATTACATTCTCAATTTCACATGAATGGATCTTTTAAATAATAATTCACAATCATATTTCTGAACTGCTCTTTGAATCATACTTAGTTCTGGTTGGACTTTAGTTTGCCCATTGCTGAGGATAATGGTTTTTAGATGTACAAAAATCAACATTTAAATGTGTTATTAAGCACCTGCACTGGACTCAAGGAAATATCTTATGCTTCAGCTCTACTTCTGCTTTCTTTAAATTAAAATGAGATGTTCTTTTAATTGCCATCTAGGATGTGCAATGAGGATTGAAGAAACGAAAGTACTTTTGCATGTGCAGATGCTATGTTGCTGCTTACCTTGAAGACAGGAAATATTCTGCCTTGGCTCCTTTTGGCGGCATTGGTTTTATGGCTGGGTGGGCATGCTTGTTGTTCTAGAGAAGTGGCAGGAAGATGCAAGTTGGTTGATCCTGCAGATACATCAGAAGTCTTTTCACACCAAGTACTTCCTTTCATCACAATGAATTCTTTGAATTCTCTTCCTCATTTGGAACCCAATGTATTTCTCAAATGTTGGTACACATATACAATCTTACCTAAAACAATAAGAAAGGACCTGTATCAAATTACAATGTTCATATAATTTCCTTGTAGGGACTATTAGCCAACTGCTTATCTGCTGCTTGATTTCTATGCTTTCCCTACTGCATTTATCAAAATATGCAGTTTTTTAAGATTGAATGTATCATTTTATTGGCATCATTATTTGCTCTGCCTTCATCTAAATGCCATATGCATTTTGTATTCATATTTGGATATTACAAGTATACATAATTTCCAAAATGGAACACTTACAAACGACTGATTGAGCATAAAAGCATCATATATACAAGCCCCTTTCCATTCCAATGCCTAAAAATGCATACAAATGTTCCAAAAATTACGCAGGAATTATCATCTAGATTTATGTTGAATGGATCTAATGGTAAACACATTATATAGTACATACAAACAAATCAAGAAAAACACAAACACATATTTCACATTGGGAATCTACATGGAGATTTAGATTCTTTAGGAAAGGTTTCAAGTATTGTAATAACTATTTCCTCCAACTATTTTTTTGGAAAGTCTTTTCAACCACTTGAAAATCAAGTTTTGTCAGTATCTCTAGGATGGAATATCAATTCAATAAAGGCTGCCAAGAATGGGCTATAGTTTTAAACATGTTGGGCATTAGAAATTTGGATTTTCGAGTCTCTGGACAGTAAGAAGCTAAAGTTTCATCTCCATATTGTATCAAAAAAATCTCATCATTCCCATTTGATCTCAAAGTATGTATTTGACATGTTTATTAGCAACTAAATGGTCTGCTAAAGTCCATCTGATAAATTTGAAAGTAAAGGTTTTTGGTGCATGTTGGCCTCTTCCTTTGGTGACCTTTGCTTCTTTAAATCCTTAGATAGATGTTTATGATTAAAAAATCAAAGGTTCCCCAAAGTGCATCCTGGGTTCATGTGGTTTACTCACGTTGTTTCACAGGTGTTGATCTGCACTTTGTTGAACCAAGCTTGCATATTGGCAAATAAGTGGTTAGAATTATGTATGTAGCTGTACAAGAATGTGAGGATAACTAACTGGTTACGGAATGTTGTCTTTGCTGTGGTTTTCAGTTGGAATGCTGTCATTACTGTGGGTTTTGGTTATTCTCTTCCCTTGCTGTGATGACATAGTTTGTGGCATCCCAGGGAGCCGGCTGGGGTAAGGTAAGGTCAGTATGAACAAATTACAAATAGGTCCATTTGTCTTTGTATTTGAGAACTTTGAGCTAAAATACATGTCCGAAAATCCTCTCCATGGGTGTTTGGTAACAAATTACTATTCTTTAAGAGATTTGCACCTAATTTGAAGTTTGATATGAACCATCTGTTGTTCTGTTTCCTGGTATGGATCTAATTTCATGGCTTGAATTTTCATTATTCTTATGATGAAATGTTGTTAAAATCTTATGACTGATTCTGATGGACAAATTGTTATAGGTATTTTGATATTTGAATGTGTTGTTAAACTGAGTGCAGATTGTGTGTCTCCTCCTATTAAAAGTCTTTAGCTCATTCTCTTAAAATTGTTAAAGAGGAAACTGAATATTAGGAAGTAGAAGATACCAAAATAGTCATCTGGTTCACAAAATACAAGTCCTGTTGGACTTTAAGCAAAATGATTAAGGGTTTGAAATGATCCGATTCAAGTTCGAATTTGCATTGGTTCCAATTATTCTGTAATGAGTTTGCATTGGAGCTTGAGCTCGATCAAGCTCATTTATTTTGGCTCGAACTCGAGTTTGATTCTTTGTACTGAGTTCGAGCTTAGCACAAATGCGAGTTCGAACTGGATTTGGTTCGGACTCGAGTTTGAAATTTTTTTTAATATATTTAATATTTTTATAATACTTATATTTATATAATATATAATATTATATTTACATATTCGATGAGCTATTAAACCAATATTAAACAGGTTTGAACTCTGTTTGTATTTTTGTGAGTCAGTTTGAGTTTGAAACCAAGTTTTGACCGAGTAGCTTGTAAATGGTTCATGAGTAGCTCGATTCGTTTACACTTCTAAATGCGACGTTTGGAGAAAGTTATATTTTATACTCTTAATAAATTATTAAGGAGAAAGACGAGGGGAGAGAGACAAAAGTAAACGAAATAAAAATGAGTGGAATCGAAAAATATGTAAAAGGACTTTGTATTTTGATCATGTAATAAATACTGTCAAATGATACAAACACGACTACTTCAACCTAGCATATCCACTAAGTTCCCTAAAACTAACCATACATTGTTTTGCGAAATTTCAAAAAATTTCTTTTTGGGAGCTAAAAATAAAAACTAAGGCAAAAGAGTTCTGATGACATTGAATTTGGAGCTAAACTTAAGAAGATTTAGTAGTACCAGACTTGGTACAGAGTTGGGGCCTTTGTATGCCTTTAATAGCTGGCTTCACATTGTCACAAGTACTGATTGCAGAAGCAGCTTGTTTTCCATTGTATTTCAAGTCAATATCACTGAGCTCCACATTTTGGCATGGAACACTTTTGCTGCAATCAAGCTTCACTGCCATTGGACTTGCCGTTGTCCCCCCATATGTGCTTAAAACTTATTTTGCTGATCTTTACTTTTGATGGAGACTGCAAATTCATAATTACAACGCCTCCTTAGAAACCAAATCCATGCATTAAATAATTCAGTTCTAGTTTTCAAAGAATAACCCCAAGTAACAGTCAGATTTTACAAATATTTTATAATTGAGTCCGAATTCGTTAAAATTGTGGATCTCTTAATACCAACCACTTCTCAAAACTATAAAAAAAAAGACTACTTCTATATTAATATAGGAACTGAAATTGGAAAGCAAGATATGTCTATAGCACAAAAAGCTTTTTTCAGTTCTTTCATCTAGAATGGTAATATTATATATTGAAAACTAGAATTCATCAGAAAGAGAAGGGCTGCCCTCCTAGTTTTGCTCTTGTCAATGAAACCTTGTAAAGAGTTGGAAAATCTAACCTATGCTGGAACTTAGTAGTGTGATGTTTAAAAGTTTTAAGCCAGACTATATTTTTTGTAAGAATAAGATTTTTCGAATACTCCACATGTCAAGTTAAAATTAGTTAGAATCGTTACTTTTCAATAATGAGCACTGATCGTATACCAAAAAAAAAAAAAAAAAAGAGTTGTAGCTTTGAGAATACATACCTTTAATGAGCACTTGTTCCAAGGACAATAATTCTGATCAATAATAATAGGATTTGAAACATTTTGAACATGAATATCTTTAACATGCATATCAGAGACAATAGTTTGAAAAGAATTTGGCCAAGTCTTCACCCTGATACCATTCATTGTATTGATTAATGTACAATTCTCAATATATATACCAGTAACAGGTTCTTCATTTTGATTCTTTCCCAAACTTCCTACACTTATTCCATGGCCAGGTCCACAAACCACATTTTTCACATGGATTTCTTCAACTCCATCACCAATTGATATACAATCATCCCCTGTTTGTATTATTGAATCTGTTATGTATATTTGCTTCGAACGTCCTATATGAATACCATCTGTGTTTGGACTATTTTCTGGTGCTTTCACTGTGAATTTTGTGAAGGTAAAATTTTGGCACCCTAAAAGATTCAAATGGAAATTTTTGCTGTTTAGGGTTGTTACACTTCCCACCCTAGAATGTTTGATGAAATTGAAGCTCAGATTCTGTTTCCAATCATAAACATGAAGAAAAACTAAGTTAGTATAGGAACATGTTCTTGATTGCTAGAGTGTTTTTTTCTCTTCTAAATGTCAAAAAAATATTTTTAAAAAATTAGTTGTTTTAAATTAAAATTTTAAAATAATAATTTTATTTTTAACAATATTAATAAATAAAACTAGATTTTCTTTCCGAACCATAAAATAAAGATAGCTAAGTTAGTATGTATATAGAATTAGGGGATGTGATTGAGAGGGGGCTTTGTTTTGTATTGAAATTTAGTATTTTTATTAGTGTAGCCTCCGAAATCAATTGAGTGTAAGTTATTATGCGGAAAAATAATAATTTAATTTTTAATGAAATTAACACACTCTAAAAGTATATTTAAAGGTATACAAAACATAATCATTCACTAACATAAAAAATAATACAATCAGATACAAAAGTACTTTTGAAAAATTTTAACAATTTTTTTTTTGTATTTTTACAGTAATTTATTTTATGGGTATGACACTTTTCTTTTTCATTTTTCCCTTAGTAAAATTATGCAAATAATAGTCATTTAACTAATTATAAATTAATTTTTTTTATGAATAAAATAATAATTGTAGATGTCTTTAACGGATAATAATATCTAAGAAAACTCTATCTGTTGAAGAGATAGCTATTTTGAAGATATAAAAATCCTGAAGAGATAGATATTCTCTAGAGATAGGTATTATGTATAGATAAATGATAGAATTTTAATCCTATCTTAGATATGATGGAACCTATCCCCTATTCTATCTCTATCTCTTGTACCCCAAAGCTCGTTCTCCACTTTCTCTTCTCTCCTTTTATTCTCTATATATTCTTCTAGTTATTATTTATATTTTTATTCTCCATTTCTTTATATTTTATATTTTATACCGATTATTCTATTGTGCTGAAAACACTACGCCAACAAGTTCCATAACACGTTATCAGCACGAAACTCTACCATGAGTTGTTGCCTTCTCTGTTATCAAGGAGTTCTATAACAGTGCAGTCGTGCCAGCGAAAGGCGGAGAGAAGTACTTCTTTTACTAATATAATATGTTTCGATGCAAGTGTTTTGAAGATACAAACTATAGCATCAAAGCCACCTTAATTTTTATCAGTAGCATACTTTTATCCATTAAGAATTTCTCCTCAATTAAAATCTACGGAGAAAATATTATTAGTAACGTTATAGAGAAAATATTCTACTCTTAATGTGATAGAGAAAATATTCTACTCTTATCATATCTCAAATATGCTCCTGCAGTAGCAATATTGAGAAAGATGTTTTAGAACGTTTTATTAAACTAGTCTCTTATCTTCTTGAAACTAAACGGAAATTGAGGCATTGATAGAATATTGTTATACTAACTGACCAATTGCTTTTATGTCATTCTTATTACAAGGACTCAACAAACTCTCAATGTATAAATTTTTACAAAAGAGAAAATAGAAAAAAAGGTAAAGAAAAGATATATTTCAACACTTCATAAAAAATAGTTATCGATGTGATTCACTATATACTTGAAGTACGTATGCCATTTGAATTATTTTCAAGCATCGTCTAAGATATGAAAGTATTGTTTACTTTTGAAATTATGCTACTGATATTAATGATGCTATTACTAATGATATCAAAATGGCAGATATAGATGATGCCAAATTATTTAAAAATATCCAGAAGATTTTTCTTGATATATTTTATAGTTTTTAAAGTATCAATTTCTTTTGTTTGTTTTCCACGTTTTAAACTTTTTTAGTACTTTTATATTATAATGGTGAGATGGAATATCTCTAATTAAGAATGGTGGATGAAGACATGCTTTGGGTACATGTTCAAAACTTTATGGTAGTAAAAATTTTCCGAAAAACTGATTACTTAAAACTCCAGAAGAGTTAGGAAATTAAAAGGCTCCAGAAGAGCTAGTGTAACAATGCACAAAATGTCAAATTTCTAATGCATTCTTCTCGACAAAGTGTCATAGAATATTATTTTTAGTCTCGATGATATTTTTTATCATCTTGAGACAATTGATAAGAAATATGCATTACTATTAGTGTTCTATAAAATAAATATTACGATTTATTTGTATTGCACCAAGTAAATAAATTTGAGATACAAATGTTCAATAAATCAAAAGTTTATTGAGTTAAACTATTTGTTATTGGCATGAATCATAAGACCATCTCGGATCATTCAAATACAAAGAATATTTAGGAATTTATGAAATAATATAGAAGCAGAAGTTTCCTAATTCTATGAATTTCATGTGCTACTCATTTTAAAATGTAAATTGTTTTATACATATCTCCCCTATTACTTTAGGGTTGAATGCGTTACTTTGGGATGAATGCAAAAATATTAATCGATGCATTAAAAAGATAGTTGTACATATGTGTGTGTGTATATAGACTCGTAACCTGAAGTTTACGATGTCTTAATAATGAGCTCATACTCTAAATTCTCCCAAAGGGACAATTTGTCCTAATTATACCGGTTGTATATGTATCTATTGATATTAATGTTGAACATCCTACAGAATATATTTATACACTAAATGGTCCTGTAGGCCATAAATGAATAGTACCACTTGGTTCGTAATTTTGCCAATAAATTATGATATATACTCCTCTTCATAATTGGTTGTGATAAAAAACCATGTATTCCCCATTTGTGCATTAAATGTGTAATGTTCATTTTTATTACTCTACCAAAAAGTAGATGAACTTATATATGTTGGGCAAAGATTATCAAAAGAGATATTCATAATTTGTTGATTTTGAATATCTCAACATTAAGAGAAGAAAACTTGTAGTCGGATGAAAATATTAATTACGTTGTGTCTCTTATAAGCTTTGAACCAGAAGTTCAAACGCATATAGCCATACATGTTTTCTGATCAACATCCGACCAATAATGCTCCTAATATATTTGATGTTTCTGAAGAACAACCTATCACCATCAAAATATTTGAGACACAATCTAAATGTGGTAAATAAGTCGATTCCATTAATATGAACTCCTTGCATAAGAAATGAGCAAATGTTTAGATGGCCATACTATAAAGTCGAGGAAATAAAATTTCAAAAGAATTTTCCAAACATGACCAATGTATTATTTCTAGAAGAAATTATACCTGAAAAATGGTAATATTATAAGATCTCATTATAATAGATCATGATTGAGAATGAATGGAATTGCCAAAGTACAAGAGTATTTATGTGCATAATGATATTGAATTAGAATGATTACAAGTCTGCAGACTCAAGATAATTAGAGTTAGCATGAGAATTATAAAAGTTAGTCTGGACATTTAATAAGTACATATGAAGTGTACATAATTTCTAGAAGAAATTACCGACGCACAAAGAAAATATTTTGTTGCGAATAGACAAGATATTGAGGAATTTTTATACACCTGAAGTGTTAATCCAAGAATGATAGTTATTAATATTATGATATGCGAATTATGAAATAAGTATTGATTATGACTCATCGTAAAGGCCTGGCAGTACTTACGAAGAAATATTTCTGGTGGAGGATATGATTAATTTTGATAATAGCGCCCAAGACAAAAGATATACATTTGTTTATGTTATCATTTGATAACATATTTATATGAAGACTCTGATGGACTTAGTATGCCTGAAACATATAAGCATATTGTTCCAGAAGAACATAATGTAACTGCCTTAGTGAATCATCATTGAAGATAATGATGACAAGATCGAGTCTATGTATAAGGAAACATTTACTCATCTTGGTTAATTATACTTGCCACACACACATATATATACATATATATATATATTACTTTTTACTCATAACCACTTTGATGAACTAGTTTGCTCTAGGGTTGCAAACGAGTGAAACCGTTCGCGAACAGCTCATGAAAAGCTCAGTTAAAACTTGGCTCGAGCTCGACGTTGACCGAACACTAGCCGAGCTTGAGCCAAGCATATTTATGAATGAGTCGAGCTCGAGCTTTTGAAAACTTGGCTGACGTTCGTCACGAGCTTGGCTCGAATACTCAATTTGTGAGCTCGAGTTCGAGCTCGAATATATATATATATATATATTTGAGGGATTGAAGAACTAAAATAAAATATTTAAAATATAAAGAGAAAAACGTAAAATATTTTAGGGTATTTATGACTAATTTTCTCTAATATCTCTTCTAGTGCACTTCTTTTACTACACTCATTTTATAGTATGTTTATTAACAAATCTTATAGAATAAAATATAAATCCTGAACTCGAAGAGATAAACTCTAATAGAAAAATTTTTATTGAACGAAGTATATTTGACAATGTATCAGAAGACGTATTAGATTAGAAAATAAAATATATAAGTACTAAGAGAAAAAATGTGTGTGATTGAAAATGGAGTTAGATATTAAAATTGTTAAATTGTTTATGAAGTTAAATGTTGAGATACTCGTTTACCTTAAAAAGCAATAAAAATGGTCTCACAAATAACTAATATTTTAATCAATATTGGGACAAAATTCTCAACATATGCAACTATGATATACTATAATATAAAATTATAATGTCTAAATAATATATTATAAGTGGCAATGTAGTGGTTTAATAATAGAAAATTTCTGGGTTTTGAACCAGGCCTCCATCCAATGTACACAAAACAAAGAACTATAATAATATTATAATATATAATTATAATATCTAACTATAATATACTGTCTATGACTATAGTTTATTTTGAAAAAGTTTATAACTATAGTAATATACTATATTATATAACTATCATAACAAATCATTACTTATATCGGTGCTATTAGTTTATGAAAGCTCAACTAAACCAATTTGTATTTTGATATGTGTCTAAGATGAGGAGCAATATCATTTATAAGCGCCAATACCATATTTTTCTTCCTCACTTTCAATTGTATTTTTAGTGTTAAATATTATACGCGTCTTTCATATAGTGTATTCAAGTTCGTTATAATGTTTGGAACATACGTGGCGAGATAGATATAAGAAATAAAAATAGAATGTATTAAAAAAGATAAACATAAAAAGTTTGTGAACAACCAATTTTAATATAGTTTTCACATGTTTTCCTAAAAACAATTTTTTGGAGTATTTTACACTAGGATTTGAAAATTTATTTATATATGTAATTTTATATACTTTTCTTATGAATATATGAGATGGCCATTGAAATTTTGACTGATCTATATGTGTATATGATTGATAAATACTATTGGAACTTCAATTTCTAACTACATTATGATATTCTCCTTTTTATTGGATGAATGATCTTCTTGAAATGGTTCGTGCATGTGTCTTGTTGTTTTCATACAAAGTGGAAACATGAATTAGTTTATTTGCAGACATCTGATTGATGCATTGGCCATGAAATATGCTAATCATAGGTCTTGTTGATTTATGAATGTTTTTCTGGGTTTGTTGATTTATAAATTTAGAATATTATTTTGGGTTTTGTTGAACTCTGAATTTATAATATTATTCAGATTCTTTGGTACAGTAATCTGTAATTTTCGACAAGTTCTATGTTTTTTCTAAGTAATTCTTTTCTTTTCAATGTTTAGAATTTTAAAATTAAACGCAATTCTATGTTTCTTTTTGTATTGGATGGTTAAACTTAGAAATGTAATATTATGTTGATTATTTTTTGAAAACATCATGTTCTATTTTTTTTAAAAAATTATAATATCGAGATCAGGCTCGAGCTTGCGCTCGAGTAACATTCGAGCTTTCGCAAGTCGAGCTTGAGCTCTTATAAATATTTATTGAATCGAGTTCAAGCTTAAAAATTTTTATTCGTACGAACACGAGTTGAGCTCGAGCTTGAACATATTTTAAGCGAGCTCGAACTCGATAAGCTAAAGCTTGACTCAGTCCATTTGCAGCCTAGTGTTCTCCATATTAGGGGGAGAAAATCAACAATAGAAGAATGAAGTCATATGAGAATATATCTACCCACGAAACAAGATTGATCATTTGCAAATAATTACAAACTAAATACTTGATATATTTTACTAAATTTATAATAGATACTCTTATTTGGGTAGATGTCTTGGAAGTACAAAATATAGCTTATAATTTTGAATCACGCTTGAAGCGTGACCGAACACTTGATTCTAAAGACAATTATCCTCTAAAAGGAGGAAGATTATATGAGCAAACATTATTTCTGAACAATAAACAAAGGTAAGTATTTTGATCATGGTTTTGAAATCAAGCTTGGGTTTGAAATAATAAATTAAACATTCTTAAGATGTTCTACATGCACATGACACATCATTACTATTCCAAGTCATTCAGTATTCATAAATATCTCTTATAAAAGAATGTTAAAGAACAATTTGGTCCTGTAGAATCATGGTTATTATAATTGTTCTATAACTAATGACTTTCGAATATGTATTGAACTTCTCTTTTGATATCTCCTTCGGAGGATTATCTTGAATTTTGAGAAACAATCCAACTCCTTCAGAGATGGATATATTAGATATTGATTGTTTACATAATCCATACAAATCACGCCATGCATCGACATACACTATAATATTGTGTATATAGACACATATAGTAGCCGCTTCTTTAACTTGTGTTGAAGAAATAATTAATGGCTGGCTAAAATGTGTGTTATCAAGATGAACAAATTATTATATTCGAGATAATATCCTCTTACATGAAATTCCAATTACATTGTTGGATGATTATTAAGTATGAGGATGTACTAAAGGAGATAAAATATGCATATTTGTAAATGATCCAGAAGAGATATAGTAATGACACTTGAGATCATCCCTAAGTATGTATGTTTGAAAATCTCAAGTGATTAACTCATGAAGGGGAGTAATGTTAAGCATAAAGAATAATGTATTCTTTTTCCCTCATTAGAGTTTTTTCCCATTAGATTTTTATCTAGTAAGGTTTTAATAAGACATGTTTTCTATGTAATGGACATCTAAGGGGAGTGTTATGAATAAAATAATAATTGTGGATATCCTTAATAGATAATAATATTTGAGATAAAATCTATCTCTTGAAGGATAAATATTCTAAAGATATAGAAATCTTGAAGAGATAGATATTCTCTTGAAATAGGTATTATATATAGATAGAATTTAATCCTATCTTAGATATGATAGAATTTATCTCTCTATTCTATCTCTTGTATCCCTAGATCTCTAAGAATAGAGTCCTTAGCTTTCAGTTGTAAAGATACCTCATAAAGAAAGTAATAAAAGTTTTCTACCTCCTCCTCTTCTCTATATATTCTTCTAGTTATTTTTTATATTTTTATTATTTATTTCTTTATATTTTATATTTTATACCAATTATTCTATTATGCCGACAACACTATATAGCAACAAATTTCATAACATTTATATATAAATGTATATATTTCTGAAAACCTTGTATTGTATTGTTGTGACTTACGTAAGGAAATTTGGTGCAAGATTGGGTTTTGTGACAATTGTTTTGGGTCCAAGCTTTGGTACCTTGTCCATCAAAAGTTCCACCACCTCCTATTGTTAAAAAGTCAATATATTGAAAAGTAATCCATTCTCCAACCTGGGTTTTGGTAGGATCAATATGAGCTTGAAGAGTGCCTTGCAATCTGAAAGTGATAGATGGTGCCTTACATGGTCCTTCAAATTTCATTTGGCTTAGGTAAAACAATCCATTTGGAACTACAATCTCACTTTCTTCTTTACACGTGCATGCATCCTTCCATGCTTTACTTAATGCCTGACACAAAATAATATTAATAAATTATACACGCTTTTACAAATTATATACACATATATATATAAGAGAGTTAAATGCATTAATCATAATTTAGCAATATTTAGAAAAGGAAATTAGACTTATAATACTACTAAACAAAGACTTTATTTTATTTTTATTGCTCAACTTTATTTTTTTAGAAAAAAAGTTTTGTACCCTCTTTCATGTTATTTTTTTCACTATATATGATAGAATGAGATTTTGACATATGAGACACTGATAATGATAAAATAATTCTTATAAATTTTTTTCACATGTTAGGTGTGTCAAATCTAGTCCAATTACAACATTAGAATACGGAGAGAGTGGTATGTTGAAAGTCACAAAAATTGTTTAGTGAAAAAAGAATTAAAACTAAAAATGATTTTAATAGAGAAAAGTATCTTATATTTTTAAACTTTAAAAAAAAAAAAAAAAGCCTTATAAGAGAACCTAAAATAAAATTTTGAATTCGGGTCTGCATTCAATTGTAATTTTTTGCTCATCAACGAAAGCATATCAAATGAGGGGTATGCATTTGGTTTTTGGTTTGGTTTTTAGTTTAGAAATTAGTTTTTTTTTTAATTGAAACCACATTTCATTCAAAACCAAATAAATCAACTAATTTTTTTATTTAATTTAATTTGATTCGATTTCAACTAAATAAATCGATCTTTTTTGTTGAGTAAATTTTTTAAATTTGATTCAATTTCAACCGAAATTTTGAAATACATCCAAACAATCTTTCAATTCGGTCTAGTTTCTCTTAGAAAGAGAAAATATGATGAATTTTAGAGAGAGACATTATCGTGAATTTTATAGAGAAAAAGAATGCTTGAGTTTTAGAGATAAGATGTATATAAGAAAAAATGAATATAAAATTGTATAGTTAATAATGGAACAAGAAAATCTTGTAGAATTGGAATTGTATTTGTAATGATTAGGTTTTGATTTGGAATTAGAATTGATGGGTTTTGTAGAATGGGAATTGGAATTGGAATTGGTAGGTTTTGTAGAATTGAAATTGGAGGTACTTTGTTTTATTTTATTTTATTTTTTTCGATTTTTGAAAATTAAAAACTGAAAACCAATACTAAATTGAATTAAACTAAAAAACCAAACAAAAATATGAAATTTGGTTTAATTCAATTCGGTATAAAAATCAGATAGTGAACACCCCTAGATCAAATAATACTCCATTTTTTTTTAATTTTCACATTTCTTCAATATGTGGGTTTTTTTTATTTGTTGAATTGTGAAAATAATTCAACATTTAATGAAAGTTTTTCATTATTATGTCCTTACATAAAATTTTAAGTTTCAGCCATTTTAATTCATCTACATGCAAAATTTTGTAGAAGTAAAAAGAGAGAAATTGATTTGAAGAACACTTAAGTTTATTAAAAAAATATTTAAAATTTTATATTTTTAAAAAAAATATAATGATGTTTAAAATATGAGGAGTTGAAAAAACTAATGGACACAGTTACCTGGCGAACATCAGATTTACCACCATGTTTTGCTCCATAATTTGTGATAGAAAAGGAAACAGAGTGAGCTTGAAGAATGTAACCCAAGAAAATAAACAAAGTGATGACCAACCTCTTCTTATTATAATATTCCATCTTTCTTCAGAGTTGAGACAAAGTTTTCTTTACTTTTTCAACTATTTATAGGGTTGATGAGAAGTTTTAGTACCAATCCTACTCTCCGATACTTCAGCTAATAAGCCTGAGGCTCATGACAAGTTTATTTATATGCTTCCCATGAATATTCACCATTTATTATTATTGTTTTTTTTTATATATTTTTGAGTTTTTATTTACTTTAAATCTATTCTTTTCTTTTCTTTTCCTTTTCTTTTTAAACAAATCCATTGGTTTCTTTTCTTTGAAAAGAAATCTATTCGATTCTAAAGGCAATAAGAAAAATATTATTCGTTATTTATTTACTGTGCTATTTCTTCTTAAATAAAACTTTTCTTTTTAGTTAAGTAATCTATTTTTTAAATATGAGCTAAAAAGAACATTATCATCTTGTAAAATTATTTAACAATAACCACAACTATAAGCTATAGTTAAGATTAAATTAATTTTACACTCAACTTCATATGTCTATTTTGTAACAATACCTTAAATAAAGTATATTTTGGGTATTTACATAAATTAACTTTCACCGGTAATCTTAGAAGTAAAATATATAAGGATTTATTACCAAATATAACAAAATATCCCGTGAAATAAAGAGGTATGAATACTTTAGTCATGAAAATTAAAAGAATATGTACTTTACTCTTTCAAGACCATCTGACAACGGTTAAGTAAGTAAAATATATACCCGTTATTTAAGTTATGATTTATTATAAAATAACTTCTTAAAATTGATGCAAATTAGTTTAATCCCTAACTTATTTATAACTATAGTTTAGAGATATTGACAAGACTACTCCTATCCTATATCAATTTTGTTCGTTCGACACCTATTCTAAATATTTTATTTCTATTTTTTCTGTCCAATAACTATTTTTCCAAAAACATCGTGATTCTCGCCACTCCTAATGGGCGGAGTGCAGTACTAAGTAATGGCACGTGCTACTCGAGAAAAATTAATAAAGGGAAAAATTGTCCCTCTACCTCCATTTTGACCCAAAATTCATAAATAAAATATTTTCTTCACTAAATTCACTTCACTCCACCTTTGAAGTTTTTTTTTGGGTTCTTTTTTGGTTTACCTGAAACTCATTTTTATCTCCTCAAACCCACAAGCCCTTGATGAAGATGATAATGACAGCTAACATCGGAGTTAATTTGTTACTGCATCAAATCATCAATTATTTGAACTTCTTAGACCAATGCCAACCTTGCACGAAGATTCCTTGATTGTAAAAAGTATGAAGTAAGAATTTCTTCCTTCATGAATAAAATAGAAAATCAATTTCTTCTGAGTTTTAACGTAGAAGGGGGTAGTTTGTGGCTTTTTTCAATAGTTTGACCTACTAACAGTATTTGATAAAAACAGAAATATAATACCCGCTCTTCTCCACAAGTTGGATAGTGTGAAGCGGACATAGAGAGCTTGAATACTGAGATAGTGAGATTAAATGCGCAAACGAAGTCTCTTCAGATAAAAACTTCGACTCATTTGAATTGTATTTACCATAGGAACTCCCTTTAATGCAAAAGTGAAAAAGTAGGAGGTACAATATGGTTTGTGTTGTCGTGTATTTGATTAGGGGTTGAAGTGTTGATTAGAAGCATATGTAATATGCTTAAGTGTAGAAGTAGCTACATGTAATGTATAGTAGTTTATGTTCATGTGCAAAGAAGGGACCAATTATTGACTGCACATTCTGTTGGTATTCGCTTCTTACCGACCGAAAGTGTCAATCGGTAACTGTTCATGACGGAATATTTGATCGGTTAGTAATATTACTGACCAAATATTTCAACTTACTGACCGAAATATCAGTCGGTAACTCTATTTTTCGTAATTCAAAAACTTATAGCAATATCAGGTATCGACCGAATTTTGAATTTACTGACAAGATATTGATCGGTAAATTCAATTTTTTTTATTTTTAAAAAAATTAAATTAACCGACCGATTTTAGTTGGTTATCAGTCGGTAAAGTTTTTTTAATAATCCTCCTGAAAATCACAAAGTCTCCAAAAAAACATAACATTTACATAACTGATCATCAACGATAATTTCATAAACATCCAAAATAACTCAACAAAGACAATTTCATTAACATCCATAATCTACAAATTCACAAACACTACAATCTCTATTCACAAATACAATAATATACTAAAAAAGTAGTCAGAAATACGACATCATCCCAATAAACGTAGGGGGGTCAATAAATATAACTCGAGAATCTATATGTATAGCGCTAAAAAATTTAAAAAATTTCATTTCTCATAAGCAACTTTCTCTTTTCAACAGATCCTCTCCCTTCTCTCTAAAAGTTTAAATTTCAACCTTAGATCTAGGAAGATCCGACTGTTGAAAATAAATAAAAAAGGTTAGTACTTCGATCTATACTATTTATTTACAATGTTATGGGTTTAAAATTTAAAAATATGCATTGGATTGAAAAAAAACTGCTTTTTTCCCTTGAAAATCTGCCGTTTTTCGTATAGTTTCGCTTGGATTGGCGAAATTATTTGGTGAGTTTCGCACGATCTGACGAAATTTTGAGGAAAGGATCGCCGGTTCAAGCAAAAAGGAGGAAGAGAGACCGCCGGTTTCTAGCGATTTTTTTTTCAATTTTTTCGCCAAGCTGGGTGAAATTTTTTTTTAATTTTTCGCCAGCTTGGGCGAATTTAGGTTTATTTAAATTTTTGTTTTAATATTTGTTAATGTTATTTAGTTTTGTGTTTATAAATATTTAAAATTATGATTATGTTTATTTAATCAAATATGTGTTCACTTTCATTGCCGTTCCTTTTGTCCAATCCACCAACTCTATTTTCGAATTAAAAATTCGACCAGTTGAGAATAAATGTCTGTGATCCACGTATTCTTGTGGTTCCAAAAATTCTTCAAATGTATTCGGGTCTACATCAGCATGTTACGTTAAAACATAATACGAAACAAATTAATAATACATATTATATTAATTTAAAAATATATAAAAAGCATAAAATAACATTTAATATTAAAAAAAATTGACTGCACTGAGTTTCGCCCAGATGGGCGAAATTCTCCAACGAATTTCGCTAATTTGACGAAACTTTGTTAACAATTTCGTTGAATAGGCAAAACTCGTTGGAGAATTTTGCCGATCTGGGCAAAACTCTGTCCAATCATGAAAAAGGAAATTGCGAGTTATTTCTTCAAAATTGATATTTTCTTTAAAAAAATCTTCAAAATGATCCAAATCTACCTTCAAACTGCATTGAATATGAAAGATTTGAGTGTTTGTTTAGAGAGAAGTTAGAGAGATAGAGAGAAGTTGGTTAGAGAGAGAAATTTCATAGTAAGAAATGAATTTTTTCACATTATACATATAGATTTCCGAGTTAGGTTTATTAACCCTCTAAAGGTAATGACTATGTGGTTGAGGATGTGTCAGAGAATCAGGGATGATTGGTGGAAGGCTGGGGGTCCTCAGACAGGGCGCTCTCCCCTCGTTCTTGTTCGCCATCAATAGAAGGAAACACGAATAGGAGGAACAAGGTCGTGTTCGATGCCAACCTTCTTTGATGGTTCTACATGTAAGAGGCGAAGGTGTCTTGAGCACTCTGCATGCTATTCATCCACCTTTTATCTCTTTCACAACAGCGGTCGTGGACAACACTAAAAGATATATAAGGCATCAATGACGTGCTCGTGCCGTAACTCTCGGTCGTGATGCCTCTTGTATCAGAGCAGAAACCATAAACATGATCTTCATTGATGCCCCCAACAACCTTGAATATCAAGGCGTCATCGCTGGAAAGCGGCATGCCAGTCTCTACAGTGACACGCTCTGCTTGATTCTTCAGTTCTATAAATTTTGCTTGTAAGAAAGCATTTTCAAAACATTTTTCAAGCCCACAAATAAAAGGAAGACACATAAGTATATAATTACTCTACATTTGTAATTCATAAAAAAAAACCCAAACAAGATCATAATCATTTGAATGTTAGTTATAAGTAAGAATATGATGAGTATTTGTTGTTAAATCAAAAGCAAAAATGTGATACCCCGTACCCCTCTGCCAGGTCAACTGCAGTTGGTTAAGGTATCTGCCTGTCTCTCAGCACTGGACTTACAAAGAAAAATAAAGCTAAAATATATCTGGGAGGAACTAGAACACGTCCCTCTAAACTATGCAGCGGAAGAAGAAAGAAAGATATGAATATAATTTTATAACCAAAGCTTCTCAAACTTATACATAGGTTTAAGGCCGTGAGGCCACAATCTTCATAGATCAAAACCTTATGGCTACAGGTGGAAGCCTCCTATAATACTGCACCTAGTGGGCCCACAATAGCCCAACTAGATAGATTGCGTTACCAAGTCATCTGAAAAAGGGGAGAAAACATTTGAAAGGCATGAGCGATGGACGCCTGGTAAGTTCACGTGCACATGTGTTTTCCGTGAGTTTCCCACACGGATAAAATACTTTTTATAAAACGGTTTGACATGTCAAAAAGGAAGTATTTCATAAAAATCGCTTGTATGCAAGTTATAAACTCTTTGAAGGGTTTGGGCGCAGTCGGGAAGTCTGAGCGAATGAAGACACATCGGCACTGCCGTAATACTTGAACTTTTAGAACCATGCATGCACTATAATAGGCTCAACGGACAGAGTTCGAATCCTTAAACGAGGTCATCGGAACAAATTCTGGTATCCCGTAGTTAATACCAGCTTGAACTCCAAAGCACATTGTAGGAGTTCGATTTTTCAACCTTTCACAATATATACACCTACAGGTGACGAGCCCTGGGTGTACCTACCAAGCCGCCCTGTGCTACCCTAGCCGGTTAGCCCCTCCTGACCCAACCTGCTAGGAAATAGCCATAACTGTAGAGCATGATACGGAGTCAAACGCAATACTGCTTTGGGTCTCACCCTTTAACGGTACTACGCTCTCTGTCAACTAGATCCAAATAAAGAATAACATTACCAACATGTCGTTTGGAAGATACCCTCGTACGGGGACTAGCCACGCACAGTGTAAATCCTCTCGACATCTTGATAAAAAAAAATATACCAAGCCCTTTTTCGGGATTAGGGTTTTAATTTATTTTTATAAAATCATAGGTCATCTCTTGGCCAGACAAAACTTTTCAGGTACCGAAAAATCTCTATTCGCCGTACAAACTCGTAGCCATGACAATTGTATCATGAATGCAATTTTGTAAAACTCATGAAAGCATTTGTTTTTCTCAAAACATTTATCTTTCAAAATCATGTTCACCATGAAAGTATACTCATGTGACTTCGTAATATAAGTATTACCAGGTATAAAATAGGTTATGCCAATATGCGTAAAAAAATTATGATAAATATTTATTGAAAGAAAATTATTAAATATCTCCCAACATATAAAGTAATATAAGAATAAAATAGTAGAGAAATATCCTTTAAAAAGAACTAGTTGACATTTCTAAAATCATAATATATGAATATTTAAAATAAAAGTATTATGAAAATATTTTAATGATTCAAAAGCCTATATAAGAATATTTAGAAAATATGTAAAGTATTATTTTAAAAAAGAAATAATAAATGTTTTAAAGATAATCTTAAAACTCAACCTTATAAAAATATTTAAAATAGTTAAAATATTATTTCTAAAGGAAATAGTAAATATTTTAAAAATAATTTTTCCAAATAAATAGTATATCTCAAAATCTTTATAAGAATACTTAAAGTATTTTAAAAAATATTATTTCTAAAAAGAAATAATAAATATTTTAAAAATAATCTCTCAAAATAATTTTAAAACTCAAAACCTTTAAAAGAATTTAAAATATTTTAAAATATTATTTCCAAAAAGAAATAATGAGTATTTTGAAAATAATTTCTCAAAATCATTTTAAAACTCAAAACCTTAAGTGAATTTAAAATATTTAAAGATATTATTTTCAAAAAGAAATAATGTACATTTTGAAAATAGTTTCCTAAAATAATTTTAAAAGTGAAAATCCAAAATAAAAGGATTGTAAAAATATTTCTAGTAAAAACATCATGAAAATATGAAACTAACTTAAAACATATTTTAGTGCCATAAAAGAATATTTAAAATGTAAATATTTTAATACCACATTTTTAGCATAACCCGTAACATACCACCGATAAATATTTCGTAACTTTGTCAAGGACCAACAAGGAAGAAATATACTCTTAGGAAATTAATTAGATTTTCTGTAAAAAAAAAAGGTTGGTTAACTCATCTGGAGTCGCAAAGCAAGTCAAACCTATGAATAACAATTCCAAACTTACTTAAATAATACCATAAAAAATATATATAAACTTGACCCCAAGATTACCTTAGGGTTCACCTAAATTTATCCTAAATCTAAAGAAATTTTTAAAAATAACTCCAAGAAATAAATTCATAATAACTCTTTAAGAATTATGGGCTCCCAAAATAAATCTATAATAATCTCTACACTTTTCTATTATTTGGGAAGTATTTATCCTTATATATAATAATAGTAATAATAAAAATAAAAAGAAACAAAAACAACAAACTCAAAAAAAACTCACCTGGAGAGGAAGAAAAAACCGAGAAGGAATAAAAAGAAAAAGAAAAGAGAAAGTGTGGGGGGAGAGAGAGCCGAGAGGGGGAAAAAAAAAAAAAGGAAAAGGAAAGGAAAAGGAAATGGAGGGAAGAGAGAGAGGGGTGCTGGAGTTGACCGAGAGAGTAGGGAGAAAATTAAGGAAAAATAGGAGAGATAGACAGAGTGGTGAAAAATGGGGAAGAAATTGGAAGAAAAAAAATGCTGGAATTTTCAGCTACTAGAGCTTCTATATATAGCTTCTTTTGTATGGCTTTTGGCATTTGCCAGTCATGTGTCATTCATTCCTTAACCCACATGTCTCTACCATCCATGTGTCCATCAGTCCTCCATTCCACATGTCAGCACCAGTCATGTCACCACCAGCTCATCATGTATACAATCCCTCAACTTCTTAAATTTTCTATGTTGGCCCCAAAACTTAAGAATGATTAAAAATTCATTTAAAAGTTAAAATCTCAATATCCAACTTAAAGCATTAAACACTAACAACTCTAAAATATTCCGAAAAAGTTTTCCAATAAAAAATTCTTCCTTAAATTAAAAATTACCAAATGATCCCAAAATTTTTTATTCTTTATAAACTAACACTAAAACTTTTGTTTGAACTCACTGCGATCTGTGATAATTTTGAGGTGCTTAGTCGGGATGTTACAAAAAGAATTTTGAATGTTAGTTAAAAGCATAAGCTTAACAAGAAAGGAAATACCATGAAAGAGGAATCATAGTGCAAGTCAAATGTTAAACGTTACCCAAAACTCGTTCGATTACATATTGATCCAATGTCCCTTCTTCTCCCTCTTCCTATGTTGATGGAGGAGGGCGTACAAATCTAATTTTTTGAAGTTCTACCCCATTTGGTTTTTTTAGTAAAACTAAAAAATCATAAATATTTACTTTTAGAAAAACGCGATGTAAAATGACTTGATATTATAGAAAATAGTCCTACCCACTCAATGAAAGACCTCGAACCGCTAGTGTGCTTACTAGCTCCATGGCCATCACGCCCCTCTAGATGATTCCTCTTTGCCGTCTCTTTCTTCTTTTGGTATTTGGGTGAATTCTAATACGCCATAAGCTCAGTGTAGATAACATCTTTCATCCAAGGAGGCTTCTCAGCATCCTCCCTGACCTCGTATATCAAGTCCTTCATGCACAATGAGGACTGTTTCTCCAAGCTTCCCGTATCTGACCCTCATGTAGTGGGTCCCATTGAAACAATTTCTACAATTACAAGAAAAAGAAAAAAGAAAAATCATTTTTTTCTTTTTAACTTACGATTGAAAAACATAATGTTGTACAATTAAAAGTAAAATTGAAAAATATTACAATACGTACAACAAACTTTGTAAACCAAATGTCTTTAACAGTAGGAGGACCCTTCTCGTAATTGCGATAAGCATCATAGAAATGCTGTTGCATGATTCGTAATTTGTTTCGCACATTCCGATTACTTATTAAAACTGTTAAAATAAACATTATTTTAAAATATTTTTAAGGTAAGACATTAATAAGAGGTTTATAATATCGGAGGAAAATAAGGATTCTAAATTTTATGTGGGGCATGTGATCACAACATATAATTCTCATTAAAAAAATTATCATACTATAATTCTCATTTCTTTTCTCTTTGATTCTTCTCACATCAAATGCTCTTTTAAGACAAATAACCTTATTTTATTTACCTTCAGAAACACGACACAATCATCTTTCGACTGTCGAGTGGTGTTTGTTCAGTCGATGGAATGGCAGAAACAGACGATGTGCGGACATCAAACAATGGGCTGGCAATAGATGATAGTGTGGAATTGGGCGCCGTCGAGGTCATCATTTTCTTCTTTTGTCCGCGTCCCATTTATCCTATATTTCAAAAAATATATCTAAATTTTAAATCTAATTGTGAATATGTGTGCGCAAGTTCTAAATCATTTTTGGGAGGGCCATCTATGATAGAAAAGTATATAAGAACAGCTTTAGCAACAAATAGACAGTGTGTATGCAAGAGGCATTTTCAAATCTTAAAATTTGAAAGTTGAGGTTTTCAAATCTTCATGTAAAGAAATAACACTATGAGATAATAGTGAAGCAGCAACAGAGAAAGCGTTTTTACATGGAATCAGGCAAAGTCATTTGACATTGTAAAGAAAAAAACAACCCATCTCATATCCTCTGTTGACAGCTGAATCAAAATCATAAGGAAACCAAGTTAAAATTCAGACCTTACAATTAAGAGGATTTTATTTGCACGAGGTATGGAAGGTAGACAATGATTAAATACACCAGAGAGAAACAAATGAATTTACAATCGCTGTGCATCAAGTAGAGTGGAATTAATTTGTTGAGCTTCACAATTTAAAAAAAATAATAAATGAATCTACATAACGAATGCAAGCTCCTCCCTCCTCTCAAAAACCCTTCTTTTCTCCCCAATTATTATTAAAATGCAAGATATCTTTATTATCATCTTTATCTCCAAATCTCTTCTTTTCTCCCAGACAAATGCCAGATACCTTTATTATTATTAAAATCAACAAAGATACCTATTAAAAAAAGTGCCAATCTCCTATATAAAAAAAATATTTTGACAAATCTCATAGTTTTCTCCAAAATACTACTATGGAACAATCAATTGTAATAATACTACTCTTATTTCAGCCTCCCATATTTTAGCAAAAGTAAAAATATGAAAAGACAACAGACAAATCAACATAAATACAATGCTTCTACATTTCTGGATATACAACACATGCTCAATTACAAAGTGAGAAACTAAAAAAGGAGAACAAAAATGTGGTGTGGAATTAATTTATTTTAAATATTTAGTTCTTTAATTTATTTCTTATAACAAAGCACAATTATTAATTGACATAATCACGGAGTTATTCAAAACAATAACGATAACAAATATAAACTCTAAACATTTGGCTTGAGATCTAGGTAATTTTCAGAAAGTTTCAACTAGACTATTGATATGCGCCTATATTGTCTACATTTCTATATGTTATTTTCATTGTTTTATGATGTTTTTAATATATAAAATATATATTTTATACTGAGAACATTTATTCTTATCTTAAGTGCTTCTCAATGGAGAAACAACGAAAAGGAATGAAAACAGTCAAAAATAGAGTGAAAACGACCAAAACGAAACTGCCGGCACCAAGGAGTGAGGCCTACTACCTATGGTAGGCCAACCTACTGCACACGATAGGTCTTGGAGGCAAGAACAGAGAGCGAACAGAAGCCTATCGGTGAAGGCTTTCCCTACCGCCGACGGTAGGTCCCGGCTAGAAGAAAATAAAAAGAAGACATAACCCTATTGCGGATGGTAGGGCTTGACCTAGTTAACATGGTAGGTCCCAGCTGCAGCAGAGTTAATGCATTTTTAACCAAGCATTAGGGGAGTTCCGCAATTAGGGCTTAGAGAGAAGATTAGGGGTGAACCTAGGTTAAAAAATTCCCCCAAATTCAGCCTCAATTAAGTAGGGAATAAGTAGAAAAACCGTAATTAAGGGTTTACAGATCAAGAATTGAAGATCAATTGGGTGACGTTCGGGATCGCAATTTCGGCTTCAACCTTCTCCTAAGCTTTCTTTTCCTTTCCTTTTACTGAATTTCAATAATATTTTATTTTTGATACAATGTTTAGTGGCTAGGTTTTTATGTTTGGATGAGGGTTGAAACCTAATTCTTGATTATTATTATGATCTTGGATTAATTTACAGAAATTAATGTTTGTTTTCAATTAAGTTGTCTTCTAATTGTGTTTTTTGCAATTTAATTGTCGTGAAATTAAATTTATCGCAAGAGTGTTCGGAATTGAAAAAGGAAGAACACTCTAGGGCAGTTAATTAGGGGTTAGTTGGGGTAATAGATTAGAGATATGAAATTGCACTTATAGGTCATTTAATCACCTATTTTTACTGCACTCATAATTGGTTAGAGAGAGAAGAGATTCTCCTCTAAGGGTTAGTAAGTAGGGTGGCTTTCGCCTAGATATAAGGATTGCCCAATTCATGTGTGATGACCCAACTCAGTAATCCAACATCGGTTTTTATAAGTTTTTTCAATTGAAATAGTTACAAGTATTAGGGGGATTCCAACATCCAAACTCTCGTTTTTATAGTTTTAAAATACTTAAATCCCTTGTTTTGTACACTTTAATTGATAAAACTCATTTTTAGTATTATAGTTATTCCTTTCACAACGACTACTTGAGCTTTTACCGTTCCTTAAGATTTGACAACTTGGGTGTAGCTCGATTACTACAATGATAGGTCCACTTGCCTATTACTCCAGTTCTTAGGTGTATATCATCATTTATTAAAACTGAAATCAAGTTTTTAGTGCCGTTGTCGGGGAATGAAAACTTAAAAAAAATCGTTTTTATAGTGCTCTATTCGTACCGCATCCACGACCATCAATGGCGGAGTGCACAATGGCAGACTATTCCAGACCATCCATCTCTGGGACAGTCCAACATAGCAAGGTCGAGGGTAGAAGCGAATATGTTCGAGATAAAGCTGAATATCATTCAGATGCTGCAAAATAATGTCCAATTCGACAAAATTCAGGATGAAGACCAAAATGCTTATATCGACAGTTTCTTAGAAGTATGCGACACTTTTAAAATAAACGGAGTGTTCGAAGATGCCATCCGACTTTGTCTTTTCCCATTTTCTCTGAGGGGTAGGTGAAATCATAGCTCAAGTCACTGCCTCCGAGTCTATCACGTCATGGGATTCGTTGGTAAAAAAATTCTTGGGGAGGTACTTTCTTCCAGGTCGGATAACAAAGGTTAGGAACGAGATTCTATCATTCATATAAATAGATGGAGAAAGCCTCTACAAGGTTTGGGAAAGATGGAAAGAGCTTCTCCAGAAATGTCTCCACCATGGATTAGATTTAGGGATCTAGATTCAAAACTTTTATAACGAAGTCTCATTTGGGGCGAGGTAGTTAATAGATACGTCAATTGGAGACTCTATGGATCAAAAGACCCCTCAACAGGTATACAACCTGATTGAACAGATGGTAATAAACAACTATACCTGGGGAGGGCAGCAATCAAAGCTGAAGACCGTTGGAGTGCATAGTGTGGATGCAATTTTTGCCTTGGAAGCTAGATTAACGGCCATGATAGAGCAAAAAATAGGGAACCTGACCACTTCCTCATCGAGTGAAAGCAATCAAACGGTCATGTTTTGTGATTTCTGCAGCGGTGTCAAGGACAACTAACAGCCCCCGTGATTTCAAAACATGGGTCGTCCTCTGCCATTGCCTTATAAAGCAGCTCCACAAAATCAACCACCATCAACAAAGGCGAATTTGGAAGAACTGATAGTGAAATTTATTAGAGCCACAGATAACTGGATGAACACCATAGAGGTGGCTCAAAGGAATCAGGAGGCCTCCATCTAAAACCTTGAAAAGCAGATCAGGCAGCTGGTTAAGCACATTTGTGAAAGGACTCTGAGGACTCTCCCAAGCAACACAGAATTGAACTCGAGAGAGCATATAAATGCTATCTCGGTGAAAGTTGATGAGGAGATTTCTACGGAGAAGAAAGTGATGCTCGTACAAGAAAGGGACTATAGTGAAGGAGAAGAGAAATCATCTAATACCCTGGAAATTAAAGGAGTGGAGCTGAAAGAAGATGAAAGAAAAGAGAAGCCGAAAAGTGCTGAGTACAATCCAAAAGTTCCACTCCCAAAGGCACTTGTTCGGGATCGTACTCAGGACAACATGAGAAAGTTCATAGACATTTTTAAACGATTGAAAATAAACTTACCTCTGTGTGATTTACTTTTACAGGTACCTAAGTATGCCAAATATTTGAAGGAGATGCCAACCAGGAAGAGAAAACTACATGACGCATCCACACATGTCCTGGGTGAAGAGTATTTGGCTATCCTTATCAATAAGGAGAAACTACCGCAGAAGTTAGAAGGCCCATGGAGTTTTTCTTTCCCTTGCACTATTGGTAGTAGTAAAGTTGATAAGGCTTTGGCAAATTTATGTGATAGTATAAATATAATGTCATATACTATTGTCAAAAACTAGGTCTAGGGAAACATAGACTCGTTAAGATGTCCATCAATTTGGCAGATAATGGTGTTAGACTTCCTAGAGGAGTAATAGAAAATGTCTTAATTAAGGATAATGACCTTGTCTTCCCTGTTAATTTCCGTCATTTTAGACATGGAGGAGGATACAGACTTCCTATTATCTAGGGACGACCGTTTTTACGTACATCAAGGGCGTTAATAGATTTGGAAAGAGGAAAAATGATCCTCAGGGTTGGGGATAATGATATAGTGTATAGATTTCCTTTGAATTTGCCTACCCCTTCTCAAGATCGAGATACTCTCTATTATATTGATCACAAAACTGACAAAGTATCTTTGACTGTGTAGCAAACTTCCCCAAAATGGGACAAAAAACTGAAGAAGCCTAAGGAAAAGGGGAAACATCTTTTCCCCAAATGAAGGCTGACGTGATGAAATGGGCGCCAGTTTGGCACATTGAGAAAGAGAAACCCAAGAAGCACCCAGATTTCCATGACCTGAGAGGTGCTTTTGGCACCTAAAAGGGGAGTACTCCTTACACCTTTTGAATGTTGTAATTGTATGCTTATATTTTGAATTTCTTGTTTTTTTCGCTTTGATCGTTTGCTGTTTTTTTTGTTACAAGATAATTTTAGAGAAAATTGATGCTTATCTTACGACTTATTTGAGCTTAAATGAGTCCATAAGGTTAGCAGGCATGAAACGGGGTTCAAAATCGTAGAAAGAAGAAAAATCGGCATCCAGGCAGAAGCTACCATAGACGGTAGGTCCAACCTATCGCACGCGGTAGGGGCATCAATGTTTTTCTCCTTGGCGGATAGAAGCCTACCGCGGACAGTAGGCCTCGACCTACCAGACATAATTGGGTTATTTTAAGGCTGAGGGTTGGTTAAATTTCAGGGTAAACAGGTCGGGTTGGGTCGGCCTGATGTAACTTCAATTTCAACCTAATTACCTAACTTTCTGCATAAATTTTCCTCAAAAATTCCTAATTTTCACTCTTTCTTTTCCTTTCTTCTTTCCTACCATTTCTTCTCTTCTTCCCTCCCATTCTCGGTTCTTTCTCTTGGTATCTTTCTCCTTCAACAACTCCGGTGGCCTCTCATCTCCAGCGAACACTCCAGCAGCCATCTTTCTTTGGTTTGTGTACTCTCTCTCTCTCTCTCTCTCTCTCTCTCTCTCTCTCTCTCTCTCTCTCTCTCTCTCTCTCTCTCTCTCTATCTATTATTCTACTTCTTTCTCTTCTATTCTCTCCTAAAACAGACCACCACTCTCCTTTTTTTCTTCCTTTTCTTCACAATCCACCCTTTATTTTTCCCCCATCCCTCTACATAATTTTTCCACCTTTCCCTACCATTTTTTTCCCTTATTTCTTTCTCTGGTATTTTCTTTTATTTTCCGCCTTCTTCTTGCTACTTCTTGATTTACTAACTTCGTATCGCGTTTGTTTTATTTTTCTAACAAAACTTTTGCAGAAAAATTTCACATAAATTTTTTGGCAAACTTTTCGGTGACTCCGGGAGAACTCCGACAGCGAACTATTCGAGGCAGAAAACGTGTTTTACTGGACTTGTGGTGATAGTTTGTTTCAGGCTATCTCTTACACCTTTTGCCTCCTTTTATTTTAGTTTGTTTTTAATTGCCTATTGCATTCGTTGTGGGCATTTTTGTTTTTTGCTTTCTTTGAGCTGTGTTGTTAGTTAAATTCATTATTTTCTCGTTTTTCTTTCATATCTTTTGTATACCACTTCCTAACACATGGGCGATATTAAGACACTTAGCATATACGAGCTACGTTTAGTTGATATAATTCTTTATGTGCATTTCTGTGTTATGTTAATTGTGTTGCTGTTGTGTTGTTTCCTCTTTCTCCTCTTTTTCATTCTTTAAATTAAACTCCCCAATGGCACCTAAAAGTCTGCAGCCTCCTTCTCTAAATCCAAAAAGGCTCGGGTTGATGATTCCACACCCGAGCGCACCAACCCCTCTATTCCTCCTTATCTGGAGCGCCTCTCTGTGGTTGTCCAGAAGTAGATATCCGATGGGGAACATCTAAAAATTGTTATAGAAAAGTTGTTCAAAGAGTTGGTCATCAAACATTTGGAATTAGAATGCCTTTTTAGGGGCTTGGGTTGGGTCCTTCTTTTACGTATTCCTAGAGATTTCTACCCCGACCTTGTTCGTGAATTTTATGCGAACATTTCCATAAAACGGATAAGATCTTCAAACTATCATTTCCACTATTAAAGGGTTTAGAATCATATTAGATAGGGAACATCTCGCATTTATTCTTGGTATTTGGGATAGGAGAAACTCAGCCACCTTGGACTCGAACCAAAAAATAATCAACAAGGACCCGGACTGGTTACGAGGCAACTTGTGATCGCTTTGGTATCCGGCCGCGGCCAATGGATCATTGCCTTATCGTCCACGGCAGTGATTTTCTCGAACTCCTTCCTCATGCCCTTACTTCTTCGAGCGCACACTAGTTCAGAAGGGGGCAGGCAGAGTGATGTCCGCATTATTGATCTCTACATGCTTCATAAACTTCACAATCAATCTCCCTTCTTTATCGCTTCTTTGATGATACACACGATATGTAACACAGGGTGTGATACCACAAAAACACATGTGTTTTATTACCCTTTAATTCTGTCTAGAGTGTTTGCTGCTCTAATGTAAATTTTGCAGAGGAACGATATTATTGATAGGACAGCCGCAGATAATAAAATTCCAACATTCAACAACTGTGGCTGTTCCTAGGACGAGGACAACAAAGTTTGGATACCTTCGGCTAAGGAGGATTGACTGCGGCAAAGCAACTATGCCTGTTTTCGATCAATAAAGAAAATCACACAAACCGGCATTGGAGCGCCCTCCTCACAGCCTGCCGATGAGGAGAGGAAGGATGACGCGTCATATGACCTCTCGGCCAAGGATGCACCTCCCAAAGTCCCTATGGATGAGTTCCAGATTGAGATGCCGGCTGTTTTTGAATAGCTCTGAGTCACCGAAGATATTCATAGGGCCTAGCTGGTAGAGATAGTGGAATCGACTCACCGTTAAGCACACAAGTTGGCACATTAGAGGGTACCCATCGACCGCCAAGAGGTGATACTGGCCCAACTATACAGGAGATTCTTACTCGATCAGGGTGGCAACGACAGTGGCAGCGGGGACTTTGGTCCGTACTAGGGAGTTTTCTTTTCTTTTCATTCATTCTTTTTCTTTTCTTTTTATGTTTTCTAGTTTTCTTTCATGTTTTGTCTTTTCTGTTGTTTAAGTTAATTCTAGCATTATTTGTTTCCCTTCCTTATTTTCTTATCTCTGGGTGGGGATTACATCCCAATATGCTTACTCGCCTTATATCTATAGGATTGCTTCCCATGTATGTGTTTTCATGCATTTTTTTTGGTCTGGCCCCCTACATTGAGGACAATCTGGTTTTGAGTATTGGGGGGGTGGGGGGAGGGGGAGGGGGTTATTTATGTATTTTTATTCCTTCTTCTTCTCTCTTGTGATTTTTTATTTTATTTGAAAAATCACAAAATACCAGAAAACTTGAAAAATTCAAAAAAATTTATTTCTTTTTCCCTTTTCCTTTTGTTTAGGGTTATTTCTTTTACCACTTTAGTAGGATACATAACTGCAAACCCCTTTAGGAATTTCAAAAAGGCATATTACTTGATTACTTTGAAAATCATAATTAGTAATTTTCTTACACCATCAATGATTTTCATGTACTTATAAGTGTCAATTAGTAATAGAAGCCTAGGAATCTTAGGGGATTAGCATCGTGAGAATCCTTTCTGGGTCTTTGCCGACACTTATGTTTTTCTGTCCTTGGAAGCAAAGGGTTCTAGTCTAGGGTGTTCCCGAAAATGATGGTCTTGGCCTTCATTGTACCGTTTGTACCTTTCTTGCCAAATTCTTAAGAGAAATCAACCCCTAGTTCCCTTTTTGTGCCTTCATGCCAAGGGTATCAATCCCTTGTTTTCTTTGTTCTTTAAAACTCACACTACATAAAACCTCAATTCGTGGAGCTAATGTTTGGAATATCTTTTTAGTTGTTTTGAGCGAGGAAAATAGATAAGTGTGGGAGTAAAGGAGTGAAGAAAGAAATCTTGGATAAAAGGGTATTATGGGTGTTGTGTAAAGCTCGATACTTGTGGTTGTTGAAAAGAGAGAGTGGAATTGATGTTTGTTTTCAAAAAGAAAGAAAAAATCGCAGAAAACAAAGAAAAAGATGAGTGTTTATTTATCTTGATAGTTAATTCTAAAAAACATCAAGCATCTCTCTTTTATTCTTGGGAATTCGTGTGAATTTTAAGAAATAAATCGTTAGGTGGGTTGTGCGTTAATGAACAAAGTAAGACGTTCAAGGGTGAGTGGGAAGAGTAAAAATCGGCTAGAGAGTTGTTCTGTAATGTTGATATATTTCCTTTCGGTTGCGTTAGCTTTATCTCAATTACTTTTGTTCTCCCTTTACCTTCGTTTGGTACCTTGTGTATGTCCCAAGCCTAACTTACAAGCTAAAAAGTTCTACCTAATTCGGGAACGACCTAGAATAGGACTTAGAGTGAATGAGTGATAAAAAACATGAGTTTTGCTGTGCACTGACCTTAAATGTATTTCACAATGTTAATAACTTGACATTCCCTGAATTTTGTGAAAAACGGCATGAGCAATACACACACACCATTGATCTGTAACGTTTATTAGTAACTTGCGGTGGAATTGATGATTCTTGTCGTTCGTCTCTTTTTATTCTCCTTAGGAATTGAGTAGTACCATGTTCTATTGAAGTGGCATTTTCCCTATTTTTTGTGTTTTGTGTTTTGTTTTATTCTTTTTGTGTTATCTATGCTTGCATGTTTCTTGGCCGTTCAGTGACTTTAGTAGTCCTTGGTTAGGTTTTTTCATTTTTTTGTGTTTCAGTTTTCTTAGAATAAAGTTTTAAACTCCTCCGTTTTATATGCTTAGTTTGTGTTGCTTGAGGGCAAGCAATGAATAAGTATGGGGATATTTAATATGCATATTGTCTACATTTCTATATGCTATTTTAATTGTTTTACGATGTTTTTAATATATAAAATGCATGTATATACTAATACCCTTTATTCTTGTTTTAGGTGCTTTCCAATGCAGAAAACGACGAAAAGGAACAAAAATGAAGTGAAAACAACGAAAACGAAACCGACAATACCAAAGAACGAGACCTACTACCTGTGGTAGGCCAACCTGCCGCACGTGGTAGATCCTGGAGGCAAGAATAGAGAGTGAAAGGCTACCCCTATCGCAGATGATAGATCCCGACTAGAAGAAAATAAAAATAAGATAGAATCCCACTGCAGAAAGTAGGCTCGACCTACCGTACGTGGTAGGTCCTGGCTACAGTAGAGTTAATGCATTTTTAATCCTTTTAATTGAAATTTTTTGAGGCATTAGGGGAAGTTCCCCTATTAGCACTTAGAGAGGAGATTAAGGGCAAACCTAGGTTAGAAAATTCTTCCAAATTTAGCTTTAATTTGGTAGGAAATCAATAGAAACACTGTAATTGAGGGTTTAGAGATCAAGAATTGAAGATTCAAAGTCGTAATTTTGGGCTTCAATTAGTCAACTCAAGAGACAAGTTTGGGCGACGTTTGAGATCGTGATTTCGGTTCAACCTTATCCTAAGCTTTCTTTTCCTTTCTTTTTACTGAATTTTAATCATTAATTTTATTTTTGATACGATGTTTACTGGCTAGGTTTTTATATTTGGATAAGGGTTGAACCCTAATTCTTGATTATTATGATCTTAGATTAATTTACAAAAATTAATGTTTGTTTTCAATTGATTTGTCTTCCAATTGTGTTTGTTGCAATTTAATTTTCGCAAAGTTAAATTGCAAGAGTGATCGGAATTGAAAAAGGAAGAACACTCTAGGGTAGACAATTGGGGGTTAATTGGGACAATAGATTAGAGATATGAAATTGCACTTTTAGGTCATTTAATCACCCGTTTTTACTGCACACATAATTGGTTAGGGACAGAAGAGATCTCCTCTAAGGGTTAGTGAGTAGGGTGGCTTTCACCTAGGGATAGGGATTGCCCGATTCATGTGTGATGACCTGACACGGTAATTCAACATCGGTTTCTATAAGTTTTTCCAATTGAACTAGTAACAAGGATTAGGGGATTCTAACCTCCAAACTCTCGTTTTTATAGTTTTAAAATACTTGGATTTCTTGTTTTGTTTACTTTAGTTGATAAAACTCATTTTAGTATTATAATTATTGCTTTCAAAAAATTCTTTAGACTAAAGATTAGTGAAACCAACGACTACTTGAGCTTTTACCGTTCCTTGAGATTCGACAACTTGGGTGTAGCTTGATTACTACAGTGATAAGTCCACTTGCCATTACTCTGGTTCTTAAGTGTAAATCCCCATTTATTAAAACTGACATGAACTATCATTTAAAATCTTCTCTAATTAGACAAATCATATTAGCCAAAGTAGCTTCAAAACTATCTTCATATGATTACACAATAAAATGGAATTGCAGAATGCCTTGCTAATGGATTATATGAGGAGCTCAAAGTGCATTAACAGAAAGTGAATTATTCTTCAACAAGAGAAATTTGACAAAGTTTCAATTTTATTAAAAAAACTTAGAAAAGGGAGCCTTTTCTAACCTGCTCCGCTTTTCTTCACCCTTTGGCTTTTACACTTGAGAGGATTGGAGAGAAATGAGAAGCTCCTCTTCTACCAGAACTACAAAAAAAAAAAAAAAAAAAAAGTGAACCGAGCTTTAATTCAATTGTAGCATCAATTGTGCTTTGATTCAGATGCTAAGACGAAAATGACCCAAAAAGCAAACAATTCTAGAAGATGAACAAAGAAAATTGCGGAGCTTGTAGAAAAGGAAAAAAATAGAGTATAGAACCCATTTAGTAGCAGCGGTGGTCGTTGGAGCAGTAGCAGCATCTTCAGTGGTTGACGGAGGTAGGGTGGTCGCCAAAGAGTTAGTTTGAGTGGGTTGAGGAGGGTTGGGAGTTTTCTGAAGAAAAAAGGGGAGGGTTCGAGGGTTTCTGTTTGTTTGAGAGAAGAAATTCGATTTAGAGGGGGGAAGGGCTTTTCTCCATGAAAGTAAAAGAGGGAAAAAAATGCAAATGATTATCAACCAATGTAATGGTTGGTAACAACTAGTTGATAACTTACCGACCGTCTAGTCATATTTGGTTAGTAACTTATTTTCATTACTGACTAATTAGTTGAGATCGGTCAGTAACTTCTCGTTGTTATTGACCGATTACCATTTGGTCGGTAATAAGTTGGTATGAACAAAAAGTTACCTACCAAAATGGATTTGTCAGTAATATCAGTCGGAAAAATGGAATCTTCTGGTATTGGTTTAATTGTTGAATTAGTATGGTGTAAGAAGATGTCGTTGACTCTTAAGTCTTATTCTAGACTATATTCTACTATATATATATATATATATTGTAGTTAGCTAAAGAAGATCATGTTAAAGATTAGTCTTGTCTATTTTTTTTATCTAATGTACGACTATGTTTTTGTGTTGGTAAGGAATGTTGGAATAATAATGATCATACCTAATAATGAACTTCAAATACGATATGTAATAATGAAGTTCAATATGAGATAACTAATAATGTTTATGAGAAAGAGACCTTGAAATACCACCATTAATTGATAATCTTGAGAGCAATAGAGAATGAAGTTCAATCTGCAATAATGAAATAGGGACCTTGAAATACTACCATAAATAACACTGTCACAGCAATAGAGCTAAAACACTATCCAATATTAAAGAAATAGAGATAATAACAAACTGTCCAACAATGAACTAAAATAAAATTATTGGCTGAGCTAAAACACTATCCAACAATAGAGTAATAGAGATAATAGCGCTATCCAAAAATGAGCTAAAATATAACCATCCAACATCCCTAATAGGAGACAAAACAATTTCTCGAAAGAGGAGCTGATTTCATTCAAATTCTATCAATGACATTACAATAAACCATCCAAAAGATAAACTATACTAGATACACATAACCCCTAAAACAGAACTATATAAACCATCCAAAAACCATATAAATAGCCTAACATTCTAAAAAGACAACCCTCAAAACAAGCTACCATATAAGCATCTAAGTTTCTCAAAATATAACCCTAAAATCCAGGGGTTTGGTACAATAGTTCAACACAATATCAAAAAAAAAGTAGGTATCAAAATCTATTACATATTCTTATTTTCATTCACTTCCTCAATGACCAATTTTGGCGATAAATTTTCTCTTTTTCAGTTGGATAAATTTGTCGGTTATGTGCAAATTCCAACAAAAAATGACAACGCTTCCTTTTCTTTTGTATAGGTTGATGTCTTGTATCCAAGTGGTTGACTTGATGGGAGTGATTCTCAGCTTGAAAAAGGAACACATTTTAGACCTTAAAAATGACTGAAACATGGACTGTTAAGGTTAAGGAACTTTACTTACATCAACACTTAGTTAACTGCCATTGTTGAGACAAGTATTAGTTGACAGTTTTGCACTTGCACTTGGAATTGCTGCATTAATATCATTCAATAATTTGGCTCCCAAATCATCTGACCAAGATATTTAGTTCCACCCTAAGCAAAACCAAAATACAAAATACATATGTAATAAAGTCAGCAAACTATTTTGAAGTAAAATGAACAGAAATGTTCAACTTACAACCAAATTATCTATAACTCTAGCCACATCTTCAGCTTCATTGGGACATTAATAGGATGCACAAACATGAATCACATATGAGACATCAAATACCATAAAAATGAGTTTCAATTAGTGACTTTTAACAAAAACTACCTATTCACTTGTGCCATTAACTGGCTGATTTTTATATGCATTAGGGATATTGTTTATCATTTTAGAGACTCAATGATATGACCATAGAAATGGATGAATTCTGACATGGAAAGTTGTTTTTCTCCACACCTTTTAACTTTTATAATGCTCTTTGCCTTTTTCTCTTGATCAAATATTTTTACCTTTTTTCTCAACTTCTTTTGCTCTTCATAAATATTGTGTGGCGCCAAAGAATTTAGAATGAATCTCTTTCCATCTTTGGTGAACTTATAAGAATGCTTGTCCCATTGTATATAGCTTCCCTATCATATATTCAAGGACTTCTAAACAATAAATGACCCGCTTGCATGGGTGCTAATCACATAACACATCATCTTTATATATTCCTTTAGAGATAGACACCCAAACTTGCTTAGTGACTTTGATCTCATCATTATCATTTGACCAATGGCGTATGTAAGGCTTAGGATGTTCAAGGAGAAGAAAATTCAACTTTTTTGCAAGGTAAGTACTAGCCACATTAGTACAACTACTACCATCAACAACAAGTTTAGCAACTTCGCCTTCCACAAGACATTTGAGATGGATTACATGCTCACTTTCATTATTCCTCCCATAGATATTTTTATCATATTAGCTTTCAAACTAAAATTCTCTACCATAACTATGATGATACTCTTCATGGCAATCATAAGGACTGTGCTCATACTAATAATATTTAGCATTATCTCTATCATAGCCCCCATAATCATCATAGAAGTATGCACATAAGATTTTGCATAATCCTCTTGTTTGCTCTTTGCTTCCAATCTTTTCCATGATGGATTAGAACAATTTTACTCTATTTATTTCATATTAGACCTACAAAATGGTTAGAAAACAAAACAAGGACCTCCCATCACTCCCTTAGTGTTTACACTCTTTGATGGTCACTTAATTCACTCATGTTTATTACTCTTTATTGGTTTTCATTAAGATAAGCTCATGTTTGAAACTTTGCCTCTTTGAACACTTATCCAACTAAGTGCATTGATTGATTGGCTTGCTTGGGATTGTTGCTCTTGTTTTGAGTTAGTTAAGAAGTTCGAAGGATCTTATAGAGACTTGAGTGTTGAGTGATTGGAAAAGACAACAGGGTGAGCTTATCTTGGTAAAAGCTAATAAAGAGTGTTAAACAAGAGTGAAATGAGTGATCATCAAAGAGTGTAAACACTTAGGGAGTGATTAAGAGGTCCTTTGTTTGTTTTCTAACCTTCTTGTGTAGGTATAAAAAACAAATAATTGTAGTACAATTGGTTTAATCCATCGTGGAAAATGATGGAAGCAAAGAGCAAACAAGAGGATTATTAATCTAAGCTACAAGAGATATGCATAGGTTCCATCATTGTGATGGCAATGGAGTCAATGCTTAAGGTGAAAGCAACCATGGACATGGAAACGTCATTTCCAAAAGACATGATGGAGTTGGTAACTTCTCTTCTTATCCTAAATCTTATGGGCATAGTTCTTATGATGATTATGGGGGTTATGATAGAGATAATGCTAAATATGATTATTATGAGCATAGTCCTTATGATTGTTATGAAAAGTATCATCACAATTATGATGGAGAAGTTTACTTTGAGAGCTTATACGATGAAAATGTCTATAGGAGGAAGAATGAAAGTAAGTATGCAGTCCATCTCAAATGCCATGTGGAAGAAAAAATTTCTAATCTTATTGTTGATGGTAGTAGTTTTGCTAATGTGGCTATTACTTATCTTATGGAAAAGTTGAATTTTCCTCTGCTGAACATCCTAAGCCTTATATATGCCACTAGTCAAATGATAATAGAGAGATCAAAGTTACTAAGCAAGTGTGGGTGTCTATTTCTAAAGGAATATATAAAGATGATGTGTTATATGATGTGTCACGCATGCAAGCGGGTCATTTATTGTTTTGGAAGTCCTTGATAAATGATAGGAAAGCTATATACAATGGGGACAAGAATTCTTACAATTTCACTAGAGATGGCGAGAGATTCGTTTTAAATTCTTTGGCGCCTCACGAAATTTATGAAGAGCAAAAGAAGTTGAAAGAAAGGGTAAGAATTTTTGATCAAGAGAAAAAGGAAAAGAGCATTATAAAGGCTAAAAGATGTGGAGAAAAAACCTTTCCATGTCACCTCAAAGAGTTGCAAAGGTAGAAATAATGAAACCATCAATGATTGAAGAACTTTCAAAAGTAAATGAGCTTTCACAAGTTCAAGAGGTAGTTGAAGAAAGTATTGTAATTCATGTTGTGGAAGAGACATATAATGAGGATTCTTATGATAACATGAATGAGAAGAGCATTGAAAAAGAAGAGTGAAAAGACTTTAAAGAAAAAAGAAAGAGTGGAAGAAAAAGAGAGATTGGTAGAGCAATTATGTATCTTTGATTGCATCTCTATCATTCCAAAAGAGAATGAATATTTCGAGTGTTCAGAAGAGAAAGAAAGTGAACTTGAGAAAAGTGAGAGAGTAAAAGAAAATGAGTGCTTCATTGAAAAATGAGAGAAAAAGGAGAGCAAAGAGAAAAGAGATAGCTAAACTTGAAAGGAGTGAGGAAGTGAACTTCTATGCTAATGAAACTAACTCTTTCTTTGCTAGTAAATCCTTATGTGTGCAGAATTTTGAAGATTTAAGCAAGGATGAAATAGGAAAGCTTACCTACAAGTCTATCAAGACCATAAACTTCTTTCCCTCTAATTCCTACTTGAGCTTTGAGATTTATTTTAAGGAAATTACATTGTTTTCACTTGTTTTCATGGAAAATGGATATCATTGTACTTTCTCAACTCTCTCGAAACTTTATTAGAAAAGAAATATTTCATAGAGTTTAATTCCTTATCTTGTATCATTCCTAGAATTCATGAGTATTATGACAATATTGCTAATTATGCTTCTTGTGTTCTAGGAGTAAAGACAAAGGAAGGAACATGGAGAAAGAGCTTGAAGCTATTCTTGAGGAATTACCAATACGCTTATCTCTTAACCCTTCTCTCATGTATTATGAAGTTTCTCTTGTGGAATTAGAATTGTTTTTAGAGTCTTATCTTTCTCATGTGAGCATATATGGACATCTTTGTGCTATTTCTTTTGGTGGTGGTCTCTTTCTTATTGTGGCTTATGCTTCTACATGCATTTCTGCTCATGCTTTTCTTGAGGATTCATTGTTACATAGTGATTCTATGTTTGATCCTCCTTGCCATGATTTCGGAGTTATGAATAATGCTTCCATTGAGTCTATACTTGTTGGTTTTCGATTATGTGGTGCTTTATTTGATATTGTACATGATAAGTGTTTAGGAAAGTTTGTTGAGAATGTTGGCTATGTTTCTTCTTTCCTTAAATCAACTTATACCCTTTATGAGTGGTCAAGTTGAGTTTTCTTTCAACGAACAAAAGCTTTCAAATATCATTAACTCCTTGAACACTTTATTTGAAAATACATTTAATTTCCAATTTTATCATTTTCATTTCAAGGACTTCTTATTGAAAGATTTTGAAAACCGAATGGGAGCTAATCTTGAGTTGTTCAAAGTTAATCCTTTGGCATTTGAAAAATATACTTTGAAAAAGGAGACCTTTGAACAAGTGTGCAAAGATTTTGTTCTTGGACATCTTTACTACCATAGGCCTTTCAAAGAGTGGCTTTTGAAGTTGTTCATGTCATTTGATAGTTTTCAAAAGAATTCTTGTGCATTCATTTTGAAACAAGAATTTGAAGATACATTGTTTATTCATCTAATTCTTAAAGAGTTCTTTGATAAAGTGGTTTCCAAAGAACAATGTAAACTATTGGAATGTTGGAAACTTCATTTTATATTTTCTCATCCCATTTTGTCTAATACTATTGGAGAAAAGAGATGTTTCTATGCCAAAGAGAGTGAGTTTATAAAAGCCATTGAGAAAGACAATTTGGTTTCACTTCTCTATGTCAAAGGGAAACTCGGTGGACCCTCTCCATTAAGGGAAATAGAACATCAAATTGAATGGGTGACCAGAGTGACATTAAGATATACTATTCATGGCAAGGAGTCCTACGCATTGTCTTTCAATGGACAACACAAGCTTAACGAGTGGTATGCAAGATGGATGGAATCAATAGAGATAATTCCAAATGTCACTTGGCACAAGAGAGGTAAAGACAATGTTGTAGCCAATGCTTTGTAAAAAAGATACATTCTGTTTTTACTTTACAAGCTCAATTGCTTGGTTTTGAGAAGCTTAAAGAATTACATGCTAGAGATAGTGAATTCAAGGACATTTTTTATGCTTGTTTGGTTGTGCATAATGATGAGTTCCTTATACATGATGATGTTCTTTACTATGAAAGTGACTTGTGCATTCCTTCTTGTTACATTATATTGTTGTTAGCTAAAGAAGCTCATAGTGGTGGTTTGTTGGATTGTTTTGATATTTTCAAAACTTATGTGATTTTACATTAGCACTTCTTTTGGCTTGACATGAAAAGAGATGTAGGAAGGTTTATTGTTAATTGCTTAGAGTATAAAAGAGCTAACTCTACATCTTTCCCACAGACATTATTGAAAAACCTTAGAGGGGGGTGAATAAGGTTTTTGGCTAATTATCGAAAATCCTTTGTTAATTAAAAGGTAAACCTCCAAACCAAACAAAATTTTGTGGTTGAGACAAGTAAGTAAGCTTAAAGAAGAACAAAAGGAGTTATAGTGGTTCACTCCCTCAAAGAGTTACATCCACTACCTTGAGTCAACACCCAAGGATTTTTCAAATCCACTATAAAAACAAAGTTACACCAACTACAAATATGAGGATCACCCTACAAGGGTTTTGCACACAACCTCAATTCACAACACAATGTAAATCAAAGGATTACCCAAGGGGTTTTTCAACACAAACCTTTGATATCAATAAAAGAGAAAGATAGGTTTAAGAACAATGTTACCACTTTTGAGCTTGAAATAATAGTTACAACTCAATGAAATGTTCTACAAGCTCCTCCTTTCTTCTTCTTTGATGATGATCAATTATGAAGCTCAAGAAGATTTTTGTTTGGGATTTAAAGTGTTTGCAATAAATGTACTTTTGAAGCTCTTTAAAAGTTGTAAATGTTCTCAATGAATATTTCACCAAACTTACGTCATTTATGGCTGATAAAAAGTCTATATATACTGTCTTAAAAAAAGTGACCGTTGCACACTGTGTAACGGTAATAATTTTTTACAGTAAATGTGAAAATCGGACGACCGGTTCCTGAAATCGGACGACCGGTTCTTTAAACAGAAAGTTTTGGACTTGTCCAGCTAGAAAACGGACTGCCGATTTTTTAAGTGTAGAAGAAAATTGGACGACCGGTTCCTAAAATCGGACGATCGGTTCTTGAACAGAAAGATTCGGACTTGTCCATCTAAAAAACGGACTGCCGATTTTTTTGATTTAGAAAAAATCGGACGATCGGTTCTAAAACCGGAAGACCGAATTTTTGTTTCTTCAACCAAGTTTCTTTTTAAGACAAAAGCTTTCTTCATTGTTTCAAAAACATGTATTCTTGACAATCATTTTAAAGAGAAGAAAAACCTTCCAAAAGCATCACAACTTCAGTCAAGAATACTTAGATTTTAACAGAAGTTTATATTTGAGAAAATCGTAAAAGGAGCTTCATATATGATCAATAATCAAAGAGTAAGACTAGGGAATTTTACAAAGGAGTACCTAATTCCACTCTAACATAGACAATGCCTTCAATGTCTTCAATGTCTCCAATGATTTGATCTTGGAATGGCTTGGTCTCTTCTTCTCCATTTTGCCCTCATCAACACGATCTTTTGCTTTTAGAGAGTGTAGACTTTGAGACTTCACAGGTGCTTCTTTTGTTCTATGAAAGGTTAGCTAAAATACTCACATAAGCATATGTTAATCATAATCAAAATCATAAGTATTAATGCCCTTAGGGCTAACAATCTCCCCCTTTTTGATTATGACAAACACATATGCAAGAAGAACAAAAGAGCAAGAGTAAAGTATGGTGATGCTTCAAAAGATCAATAGTACGAGCAAAGCACAACAATCACCATAAAAGAGAGATAACTCCCCCTAAACACATGCTTTATGTCAAATATGGCTAAAGAATATTACAAGATCAAACTAAGCCAAAAAAGCATTACAAGATCAAACTAAGCCAAAAAACCCATAGCATCATAACATCTCAAGGCATAAGCTACAACATATAATATCAAACACGATAATATCAAACACCATCAATAATCAACATATTATCAAGATTTCTCCCCTTTACATCTTGCACTATTTTCTCCCCCTTTTGTCATAAATCAAAAATTTTAGGAGAGAAGTTTCAAGGGATCATAGAAGAGGTAGCAATAGGACATCATGAAGTCCATAACAAGAGACGCCAATCAACAAAGAAAAAAAGCAACAAAAGGATCACTTAGCATAACAAAAGCAAATTAAGATTAGAAAGTAGCAAGTTAAAAACCACATCATTAAGAGAATGAAAACAGGAGTTTGAAAGGAGTTATAGACAAAACAAGGGAAAAAGAGAATGTTTTATAAAGGAAATCTCAATCATCTCTATCTCCTCCTCCTTGCTCGAGTCTCTTACCGTTCTTGTGTGTCGGTCATTTTTGGATCCAATGTATCAAGCCTTTCTTGAATGTTGGAGACTTTCCCGTCCAAAACCTCAAAGCGACCGTTGAATGCATCAAACTGAGTGTTCATTGACGTTTGTAGAGAGGCTATCATATCCATTAGATGAATCATGCTCCCTGAAGATGAGCATTCCTCTGTTCTTTCTTGTCGCTTCTTTTGTCTTGTTTATCTTTTTTGGATTTCAACCTCCGTTTCTTCATCACTGTCCTCTTATTCCATATCCGTATCCTCTTCATCTTCATCATCATCTTCCTCATCATTGTCATCATCACTTTGTCCACCTCGGATGAATGTCCCATCTTCATCTTTTTCAAACCCCATTCTTTTGAAGGTTTGTAGATCTTGTCATGCCCAATATGATCACCAATGCCAACCAAATTGATCACAAGGTGTTGGAGGATTTTTGTGATAAAGCAACCATACGGCAAGCATTCCGTTGAGGAAGATTGTGTAGCTAGTATATGTTCTATAGCAATATATCCAAAATTCATTCTCCTATGTTCATGCAAGGCTAGCATCACAAATGTGTGCATGTTGGTGATAGATGATTTATGCCCAACATTTGGAATAATGATGTTAGAGATCATGTGATGGAGTACTCTCCCATAAGCATCAAGTTTGTTAACATTCATATCATCATGTCTTTTTAAAATCTCTCCCCTAGTGAAAATTTCCGCAAACCGTTTTTCACTGTATAAATTAGGATCAAAGCATTTTTTGTTCTTGGTGTAAAATGTTATACCATCTTGAGGACTATCCAAAATTTCATTTAACAGTCTATCATCAAATGCAATATCCCTTCCCCCAATTCTAGTCACAATCCATTGGTGTGGGACATTATCTACTCTTTCTATTCTTCCCTTGTGGAGATTTGCATAAAACTCATATATCATATCCACATAATAGAGTTAATTCACAATTAGCAGAGGTATCCAACCGATTATTTCAAAAAGATGAGGGATAGCCTCCATACCTTGCATATCATGTAAGTCCACCCGATGACCCGGAGCAATTTTCCGTCGATTTCTAGTCCATTCTTCAAAACTGGCAGCCTCCCTTGCTGAAATAAACCTCTCTGAAACCCTAGCTGCAGAAGCCCCAGTTCCAGAAGGTATTCTCTTTCCCTTTCCTTTCCCTCTACTAGTGCCTCCTTCTTCAGGATTTTGCCCTTTACCGACTTGAGCATTCTTTTTTTTAACCATTTTGGAGAAATTCTTGAGGAGGGTTTTAGAGGAGATGAAGAGTTTGAGATTGGTAGATTGTAGCAACGGAGAGAAAAATAGCTTCTTTGCTGTGTTGAGAGATGAATTTGAAGAATAAGAAGAAGAAAGTTGAAAATCGGAACAAGAAATCGGATGGGTCTTGTGAGGAGGGGGTTTTCGGTCGAGAGAGTGAGAGAGAGTTGAGAGAAAAGTGTGAAGTGTTTGAGAAAACTCTGATTTTTAAAGCACAGACCCGACCCGGTTTTTGAACTCGGTCGACCGTTTTTAAAACTCGGTCGTCTGGTATTCTGGTGATTTGAAGAACTCGGACGTCCGAGTTTTTGAGCAGGCGTCCGGTTTTATCGTCCGAATATCTCTGGAATTTTTTGAAGGGAAAAGTCTGGGTCCAGTTTTAAAACAGGACGTCCTATTTTTAAAAAAGGCGTCCGAATTTTTGAAAAATGCAGCAAGACAGAAATAAAGAAAAGACAAATAATACAAGCAACACACATTACTCATTAAATTTTCCGATACCAAGTAATTTTCTTAAATAGCAAAAGCGATCTCCCGAAAGAGGTTTTGTAAAAATATCGGCAATTTGATCTTCTGTGCAAATATATTCTAAAGATACATCACCTTTAGCAACATGATCTCTAATAAAGTGATGTTTGATTTCAATATGTTTTGTTTTTGAATGTTGCACGGGATTTATGGAAATGTTTATGGCACTAGTGTTATCACACATAATAGGTATGCACTTAAAAGAAACACCAAAATCAATTAATGTATGTTTCATCCAAAGTACCTGAGCACAGCAACAACCGGCTGCGATGTATTCCGCTTCGGCGGTTGATAGGGACATGCACCATTGTGTCTTGCTGCACCAAGATACTAAGCATCCTCCCAAGAATTGGCAATTTCCACTTGTACTCTTCCTTTCTACCTTACATCCGGCATAGTCCGCATCGGTGTAGGCAATAAGATCAAAACAAGATTGTTTAGAGTACCACAAGCCATAATCATATGATGAAATTAAGTATCTCAAAATACGTTTTACAGCTATTAAATGAGATTCCTTGGGACAAGCTTGGAATCTAGCACACAAACATACGACAAACATGATATCCGACCTACTAGCCGTTAAATAAAGTAAACTACCGATCATACCTCTATATGTCTTTTCATCAACAGTTTTACCTTTTTCATCTTTGTCAAGCTTCAATGACGAGCTCATAGGAGTGCCAATACCTTTTGCATTGCTCATCCCAAATCTTTTGAGAAGTTCTTTGGTGTACTTCTCTTGATTGATGAAGATTCCTTCTTTCGTTTGCTTGATTTGTAGGCCGAGAAAGTACGTCAATTCTCCCATCATGCTCATTTCAAATTCTTTTTGCATAAGTGAGGCAAATTCTTCACATAAAGAGACATTAGTAGCACCAAAAATGATGTCATCAACATATATTTGGACAAGAAGAAGATTATTGTTACAAGAGGTTTTTGTAAAAAGAGTAGTGTCCACTACACCCCTTGAAAAATTATTTGAAAGAAGAAAACCGCTTAACTTTTCATACCAAGCCCTTGGAGCTTGTTTTAAACCATAGAGTGCTTTTGAGAGTTTGTAAACATAATTTGGAAATTTTTCATGTACAAAACCGGGAGGTTGTTCAACATAAACTTCCTCCTCAATATCACCATTTAGGAAAGCACTTTTAACATTCATTTGAAAAAGTTTGAATCCTTTAAAACAAGCAAAAGCTAAAAGCATCCTAATAGATTCAAGTCTAGCAACCGGAGCAAAGGTTTCGTCAAAATCTATGCCCTCTTCTTGATTGAATCCTTGGGCAACAAGTCTAGCTTTGTTTCTAATGACTTCTCCGGATTCATTTAGTTTATTTCGAAAAACCCATCTTGTGCCAATAGTGGGGTGATTACGTGGTCTAGGGACTAAAGTCGAAACTTTATTTCTTTCAAATTGATTTAACTCCTCTTGCATAGCAATAATCCAAAACTCATCGCATAAAGCATCATCAATAAACTTAGGTTCAATTTGTGATAATAGGGCAAAGTTATCAATAAAATACCTTCTTGCTCTAATATATCACCGATAATTTCATCTTTGGAGTGTCCCTTTGGATATATCACATCTTGAGGAAGATTTTGAATTTCTTGATCGTTTCCTTGTTTTTCTTCAAACTCTTCTTTCTCCATAGCATGCTCTTTCATTGCTTGAGTGTACAATGGTTGGTTACTTTGAGTGTTATCTATGTCATCATCATCATCAACTTTCTTGTCGAAAATGTTAGTTTCATCAAAATTAACATGAATGGACTCTTCAACACACAAGGTTCTTTTGTTGAAAATTCAAAAAGCCTTTTTGTTTGAAGAATAACCAAGACAAATTCCCTCATCGGATTTTCGATCAAACTTTCCAAGATTGTCCTTGGTGTTTAAAATGAAGCATTTGCATCCGAAAACTTTAAAATAACCAATTGAGGGGGTTTTATTAAAAATGAGTTCAAAGGGAGTTTTCTTTAATGAAGGTCTCAAGATAACACGATTCATAATGTAGCATGCGGTGTTAACGGCCTCTGTCGAAAAGTATTTAGGAAGGGAGTTTTCACAAAGCATCGATCTTGCCATTTCTTGTAAAGTGCGATTTTTCCTCTCCACAACACCATTTTGTTGTGGGGTTATAGCGGCCGAAAAATTGTGTTATACCAAAATCATCACAAAGTTTTGTAAAATCTTGATTGTTAAATTCTCTCCCATTATCACTTCTCATAGAGATCAATTTACAATCAAGGGAGGTTTGAACTCTTTTAAAAAGTTTAACAAACTCATGAAAAGCTTCATCTTTTTTACTCAAAAACAAAGTCCAAGTAAATCTAGAGAAATCATCAACAATAACAAAAACATACCTCTTACCACCGAGACTAGTGGTCCTCATTGGTCCAAATAAATCCATGTGAACAAGTTCCAAAAGTTTTGAAGTTGAAATCATTTTCTTTGGTTTAAAAGAGGTCTTAATTTGTTTTCCAAATTGACAAGCATCACAAAGTTTAGTTTTCTCAAAGTGAAGTTTTGGTAGGCCTCTAACAAGTTCTTTTGAAGATAGTTGGTTTAATAAATCCATACTAACGTGACCAAGTCTTCTATGCCACAAAAATGCATCATCATCATGAACCGAGAGACACTTCAAGTTTTGAGAAAGAAAATCTTCAAGATGAAAGACATAGACGTTTCCAACTCTTTTAGCAACAAAAATAGTTTTGTTTTCATGCTTATCAATGATAGAGGAAGAATCACTTTCAAAAACAACCTTTTTTCCACTATCACATAATTGACTAATACTAAGCAAATTGAATTTTAAACCATCAATTAGAAGAACATCCTTAATGAGAGAGGAAGAATTGTTACCAATATTGCCTATACCAATGATTTTTCCTTTGTTCTTATCTCCAAAAGTGACAAATCCACTTTCGGTTTTTTTGAGATTGCTCATAAGTGATGAGTCCCCGGTCATGTGCCTTGAACATCCGCTATCCAAGTACCACTTAGATGGCCTTGATTTGTGTTCCTACAAAAGAAGAAGTAGAAATGATTTTTGCTACCCACATCTCTTTGGGTCCATGGATGTTAGTTTGATTTTCTTTAACCTTCCAAATGGTTTTCACTCCTCTTTCAATCTTTTTCTTTATAAAACACTTTGTGGCTTTATGACCACTCTTTTCACAATAGGTGCAACAAAGGTGTGAGTGAGATGATGAAGCCTTTACAAACCGTGTTTGTTTTGAGAAAATATTGGAATGAGTATATCCAATACCATTTTTATCAAAAGGTGATCTTTGAGAGCCAAGAAGTTTTTCGAAGTTTTCTTTTCCTTTTGTGAATTTTCAACACATAGAGTGAGATCACTCACCTTTTTCTTTAAGACATCATAATCAATCAAACATTTTTTTGAAAGGAAATCTTTTCACAAAGGTTTTTGTTTTCTAAAACAAGTTTTTGAAAGTCATCATTTGAGCACTCTTTTTCTTTCTTCAAAACGTCCAAGGATTCAAGAATAGCTTTATTTTCACAAATGAGTCTTGAATTCTCATCTAACAAAAGTTGAGTTTTGCTTTTTAAATCTTTGTTTCGTTTAGTAACCTTTTTGCACTCATCATACATTTCAATAAGCATTATACTAGGATCAACATCACAATCATCATCAAGGATATTAGAAGAGTTAGGAGGTGAAGATTGTACTTCATTTTCTAGTGCCATGAAGCATATGTTGGCCTTTTCTTCTTCTTCATTTTCACTTGAGTCTTGATCCCAAGTTCCTATTAGGCCTTTGCCTTTCTTCTTCTTCTTTAATGCCTCAAGCTTGGCTTCTAAAGCTCCCTTTTCCTTTTCAATGGCCTTGGGACAATCGGGTACAAGATGATCGGTGCTATTGCATTCAAAACACCTAGCTTTGAAGAGTGATGAGCTTTGTCCTCCTTTCTTGAGTGGAGGTTTCTTTCCTCTATTGTTGAAACCTTTCTTGTAGAATCTTTTACATTTTCTCATTATCAATGCCATTTCCTCCTCATCATCAACCTCATCTTCATTGTTTGATGAGTAGGTTTGATCATCTTCATTTGCCTTGAGTGCAATGCCTTTTCTTCCTTTTTCTTCATCTTCCATTTCATTCAATCTTTTTATTTTCATTTCATAGGTGAGTAGTGATCCTATGAGTTCTTCAATAGGAAGTAGTCTCAAATCCTTTGATTCCTCAATAGCTAGTGTTTTTGGTTGCCAAGCTTTTGGAAGTGCATCAAGAATTTTTCTATTAGCTTCTCCTCTTGAGTACTCTTTCTCATATGCCTTTAGGCCGTTTGTGATGTTGGTGAACCTTGTGAACATGTCACTAATGCTCTCATTTTGTTTCATCATGAATAGCTCATAGTCTCTCACCAACATAGCTAACTTTGACTCCTTTACTTGATTTGTCCCTTCGTGAGTTACTTCAAGTAACTTCCAAATTTTATGAGCCGAATCACATCCGCTCACTCTATTATATTCGCTTGCATCCAAGGGACAACTAAGAATATTTATAGCTTGAAAGTTTAGAGTCATCTTCCTTGAGTCGAACTCATCAAATTCTTCAACCTTCTTGGCTACTCCATTAATTTTGGGAATGTAAGGACCTTTCTCTACAATTCTCCACAAGTCAAAGTTAATAGAACAAATATATATTTTAATTCGAGATTTCCAAAAAGTATAGTTTGTTCCATTAAAAAGAGGGGGTCTATTTGTAGAAGAGCCTTCTACATATGGTAAACTAGAATTATTAGCCATAGTAAAGTACAGATCTTTTGCTTCAAGGGTGTTAGTCCTTTTTAAAGAAGCCCTGCTCTGATACCAATTGAAAAACCTTAGAGGGGGGTGAATAAGGTTTTTGGCTAATTATCGAAAATCCTTTGTTAATTAAAAGGTAAACCTCCAATTTTTTTTGAAGGAGAATTCTAAAACTCTTTTAATAAAATTCCAAACCAAACAAAATTTTGTGGTTAAGACAAGTAAGTAAGCTTAAAGAAGAACACAAGGAGTTATAGTGGTTCACTCCCTCAAAGAGTTACATCCACTACCTTGAGTCAACACCCAAGGATTTTTCAAATCCACTATAAACACAAAGTTACACCAACTACAAATATGAGGATCACCCTACAAGGGTTTTGCACACAACCTCAATTCACAACACAATGTAAATCAAAGGATTACCCAAGGGGTTTTTCAACACAAACCTTTGATATCAATAAAAGAGAAAGATAGGTTTAAGAACAATGTTACCACTTTTGAGCTTGAGAAATAATCGGTACAACTCAATGAAATGTTCTACAAGCTCCTCCTTTCTTCTTCTTTGATGATGATCAATTATGAAGCTCAAGAAGATTTTTGTTTGGGATTGAAAGTGTTTGCAATAAATGTACTTTTGAAGCTCTTTAAAAGTTGTAAATGTTCTCAATGAATATTTCACCAAACTTATGTCATTTATGGCTGATCAAAAGTCTATATATACTGTCTTAAAAAAAGTGACCGTTGCACACTGTGGAACAGTAATAATTTTTTACAGTAAATGTGAAAATCGGATTCTTTAAACAGAAAGTTTCGGACTTGTTCAGCTAGAAAACAGACTGCCGATTTTTTAAGTGTAGAAGAAAATCGGACGACCGGTTCCTAAAATCGGACGACCGGTTCTTGAACAGAAAGATTCGGACTTGTCCATCTAAAAAACGGACTGCCGATTTTTTTGATTTAGAAAAAATCGGACGACCGGTTCTAAAACCGGAAGACCGAATTTTTGTTTCTTCAGCCAAGTTTCTTTTTAAGACAAAAGCTTTCTTCATTGTTTCAAAAACATGTATTCTTGACAATCATTTTACAGAGAAGAAAAACCTTCCAAAAGCATCACAACTTCAGTCAAGAATACTTAGATTTTAACAGAAGTTTATATTTGAGAAAATCGTAAAAGGAGCTTCATATATGATCAATAATCAAAGAGTAAGACTAGGGAGTTTTACAAAGGAGTACCTAATTCCACTCTAACATAGACAATGCCTTCAATGTCTTCAATGTCTCCAATGATTTGATCTTGGAATGGCTTGGTCTCTTCTTCTCCATTTTGCTCTCATCAACACGATCTTTTGCTTTTAGAGAATGTAGACTTTGAGACTTCACAGGTGCTTCTTTTGTTTTATGAAAGGTTAGCTAAAATACTCACACAAGCATATGTTAATCATAATCAAAATCATAAGTATTAATGCCCTTAGGGCTAACAATTATATTTCTCTTAATGTGCCTAGAGAACCTTGTGTAGCCTTATCTATGGAGCTTATACTTAGATTACTTAGGTTTCTTAAAGGCATGGTTTCTCTATTTGTTGTGGCTCATGTTGATGAGATCTTGATTGATAGCGAATCTTGTTCATATCATTTTAATCAGATTTTGTCTATTTTGATGAATTCGAAACTATATGCTAACCTTGGGAATTATGAGTTTTATGTAGAAAATGATACTTTCCTAGGTGTTCAAGGTTTCCAAGTGGGTAGGAATATGGTGCAAGCAATCCAAGATTGGTTAACTTCAAAGAGTGCATTTGAAGGGAGAAACTTCATAGTTTTCAAAGGTTTTATAAGAAATTCATCAAGGACCTTCACCCTATTGCTAGCCTTTTGATAGGTGTACCAAAGAAGATAATCGGATTCATTTGGAAAATTTTATTATTTCTTATTGAGTTTCCTTCCAATCAAGTTCATTATTCTCCTACTCTTTTATTCTCCTTTTGATGTCGGTTATGATTTCTTTATCTATAGACCATGATTCGTCTTTGATCCTGGAGTTTGGGGTTGGGGTTGGGGTCACCTTGGATTCGAAGAATGTCCTTTTTCAATGAAAGAATAAACTTAATGCTTGTGGCAATGGACCTTTTAAAGTTCTTGAGCGACTTAATGATAAGCCTATAGAATTGATCTTCTGAAGGAATACAATATTAGCCCCACTTTTAATATTTCTGATTTGTCTCCTTTTTATGTAGGTGAAGATTCAAGGATGAATCTTTTCAAAGGTAGGGCGGATGATGAGAACCGGATGAGTCAATCACCTATGGAATGGAAGCTTGGACCAATTACAAGAGCACAAAGGAAGAAACTCAAGATTCATGAAGATAATGGCATGATTTCTTATATAGAGGAAGCTTTAAAGAGGAAACTTATAGGGTTCGAAGGTCAAGATAGGGCTTCCAAATTGTTTGTAATATGTTCAATTAGCAAGGACCAAACAAGGGAACAAATTGGAGGAGAAAATGGCTAAGTACTTAAAGGAAAACACCCTGTCGCTGACGGTAGCGTTGCCTCTACCGTAGCCGATAGGCTTCTGGACAGGGAAGCTATGGAGCTCACACCTTACCGCAAATGGTAGGTGGTTCGGGAAGGAGACGTACTTTGTAATCTTTAGACGAGATTTTATTGTTTGAACTCATTTTCTAGCTTTTAGTCAAGGGCTTGATGAGTATTTCAAACCAATAATCAATAGAAATTAGGTTAAGTCCTTAGCCTATAAATACCCATTTATAGGCTCATTTATAGGCTCATTGTTAAATACATTGATGAGTTTGCTGAAATTTGAGAGCGGTTTCTCCAATTGTCTCTAGGGTTCTCCCTTCTTAGTTAACTTGCTAAGGGTTAATGTCCTTAGTTTCTGAACATTGTTTGCCTTAGATTGTACAATCTATGGAATCAATTGATCATCCAGTTCCTTCCTTTAATTAAGTCTTAGAGTACTTGTTCTTAGATTCAATTAATCCTAGGTCTTCTAGTTTATGTAGTTAGGGTTTTATGGCCATAGTTTCCTCAAGGTTCTTTCTATCAAATTGGGGATCAGTTTTGCCTCTCAATGTGGGATTTATGAGGTTTAGATCCTCATTGGTTTTCCATTGAAGTGTTGAAGCTAGAAAATCCTCAGTAGAGGTTCTTCATCAAAAGAGGTGATCTTGGAAAGGTGTTGAATTAAATCCACAATCAATTAAAGAGTCACATAAGGATCTCACTTCTCTTCCTCCGAAAAGAAAGCTCTGTGTCGTAAATGGGTCTACAACATCAAGTGTAATTCTGATGAGAGTATTGAATGATACAAAGCCCGTCTTGTAATTTTGAGAAATACTCAGGTCAGAGGTTTAGATATCATGAGACCTTTGCTCCTGTTTCTAGAAAGGTAACTTTGCAAACTTTACTTGTTCCTGTTGCTTTTAAAACTTAGGTCCTGCATCAGATGGATGCACATAACACCTTCCTTCATGGTGATCTCATTGAGGAAGTATATATGAAATTTCCTCCAAGTTTTTCTCAGAGGCATCTTGGTCAGGTGTGTCATCTCTAGAAGACTTTTTATGGCCTGAAATAGGCTCCTCGGTGTTGGTTTGTTAAACTTACATAAGCTCTTATCCACAGCAGTTTTCAACAGTCATATGCCGAATACTCTTTGTTCACTTATACTGCTTCCAATTTTTGTGTTCTGGTTTATGCTGATGATTTGATCATTATCGGGAATGATTTCCACTACTATTCTCAATTTTAAAAAATATTTGAGCACGTGTTTTCACGTGAAAGACTTAGGATTATTGAAATATTTTCTAGGCATCGAAGTGACGGCAATTATGAGGGTATTTATTTTTGCAGCCAGAAGTATGCTTTGGATATTTTGCCTGATGTAGGCCAATATGGTATGAAACCTCTAAGTTTTCCTATGGAGCAAAATCATCATTTGTGAAAACCCTAAGGTCCTTTGTACCCATTCTAGGCTCCTATCACTATTTGGTTGGCCGTCTTATCTATCTCACCATTACTCATCCAAATTTCGCATATTTAGTTCATATGATATGAATTAACAAAGGATTGTTCACCAATTTATGTAGAAGCAACTAGAGAATTGATGAAAGCATGGTTCAAGATTCAATTGAGGAATTTCGGATTTAATTGGAAGGCTTGGAAGAGTTACAAGACTTCTAAGACACATTAAAGTTATAAGAAGCTCAATGGAAGAAAACTAGAAGCTCCCAGCGATCATAAACGATGAAAGAAGCAATGAAAGGATGAAGAATAGAGATTACCGACGATGGTAGGTTCCCACCCTATCGTCCCCGGTCGATCTCAGGCTAGCCTCACTAAATGGTCAATTTAACTATTATTTTTGCCAAATTTTGTGTTTTCTATATTTCAAGTTTGTAATTAACTTTGTTAAAAGTTAGGAATTTTCTTTTCAATACTCACTAGGTTTAGGAGAGTAGTTAGGATTTTTCTATAAATGTCGAATTATACCTCCTCTGTAAGACTAAGTTAAAGTTGAATGATATATGGAATTGTGAGTTTGTACTTAGGGTTCTTAGGTTTTGAAGCCTTCTCCTAAAATTCATCTAGGGTTTGATTATTCCTTGGATTGATTTTACTTGAATACTTAGATTGGGTTGATCTAAGGGTTCACAATTTGATCATAATTCCTAATTCTATGATGATAACATCCTTGTGATTTATTTTAGAGCTTAGGTCTTCTTCAATTGATCTAATTGGGTAGTGGGAAACCAGCCCTTTCGTGCGTACTTAACAAAATTAACCATACACCCTAGAGATAGCCCTACCCTTCATTGTCTCTACTAAAATGACACGTGGTTTGATTAGCAATTGAGGGAAAGATCCTCTTCATATGTATTTTACTCTTAGTTTGGGTTGAATTATGGGTAGGTGTTGTTGAAGAAGATCAAGTGCTATTGATGATAAGGTCCTTGGGTGATGGATATAAAGATTTTGTTTCATTGAAGATCCTAAATCATATAAGGTTCCTGCTCAGTATATGTACCAATCACAACAATCACATTGTGATGCTGCCATTTGTGTTTTGCGCTATTTGAAAAGCTCTCTGGGACATGGTCTTTTTCTTGGAACTAACTTGTTATATTCTGCAACTTGTCATCCACAAACTGGTGGACAAACAGGGGTGGTGAGTAGAACCATTGGCCAACTTTTTAGAGCCATCCTTAAGAAGAATTTGCGGTATTTGGAAGCTTGTTTACATCTTATTGTGTTTTCTTACAATAAAGCTCATCATTTTACTACTACTTACTCTCCTTTTGAAGTCGTCTATGGGTTTAATCCTCTAACTCCTTTTGATTTGGTTCTTATACCTATAAATCACGCTTTGACATTGTATGGGAAGAAAAGGAAGACTTTGTGAAAACTATTCACTCCAAAGTTCATGAAGCTAGTGAGGCTACCAAAAGGAAGCTTGTTGCAAAAAGGAATTTGGGAAGGAAATCCGTAGTCTTTGAACCCCGATGATTTTGTTTAGGTTCATCTTTGAAACAGAATGTTTTCCTTCTCAAAGGAAAACAAAGTTAGATAGTCGTGGTGGTACGTCTCGGGTTGGCATTTTTCAACTCGCCCTTTTGGGCGAGATTTTGTAATTCAAGTTATTTTTCCAGCTTTTATCAAGGGGTTTTTAGATAATTTAAGCCATCAGTAACTTGTTTAGCTAGGGCTCAATGCTTACCCTATAAAAACCTCATTATATATTGATTGTAACCAACTTTGGAAGTTGAATGAATTTTGCTGAAATTCTGGGGAGAGAAACTCTCTTAGTCTCTAGGGTTCTTCCCCTTGCTTTGCTAGTTCACTAAGGGTTAATTTCCTTAGTAGTGAGCAATTGAATTGCATTAGCTTGAAGAATCTATGGACTTCAATTGATCATCTTAAATTCCTTCTATTGATTGAGTCTAGAGTTCTTGTTCTTAATTCAATTGATTCTAAGGTCTTCTATACTGTATGGTAGGGGTTTTGAGGTCACAGTTCCCTCAAGGTTAAACCTCTCAATCTTAGGTTTATGAGACTTACTTCTCATAGGTTTTCCATTAGGGTGTGGAGCTACAAAATCCCCAATAGAGGTACTTCATGAGGAGGGGATCTTTGGAAGGATTTGATCTAATTCATCAAGCAAAAGAGGATTCATATCAGATATTCATGGCGATGGCCCCTTTCAACTTTTGAAACACGTTAATGATAATTCTTATAAGATTGATCTTCCGGGTAATTATAATATTAGTGCTACCTTCAATGTTTCTAATTTATCTCCATTTGATGTAGGTAAAGATTTGAGGATGGACTTTTCAAGGGAGGGACAAATGATATGAACCAAGATGGAGAAGGAGATGAAAAGCTTCAAGGACCAATGACATGAGCAAGAGCAAGGAGAATTAAAGGAAAGGATGATCAAACTACTCAAGAATTGATGATGGCAATTGAAGAAACTATAAATGAAGGCCTAAAGTTCAAGAATAAAGGCTTGGAAGATGATGGAAATCCTCCTAAGTTGCTTATGGTTCAATGCCTTAACTTGGAGCAACCAACAGTGCAAATTGGAAGAGAAAGAATTCAAGGAGAGGCAAGAGCAGAGCCTAGCACAAGTGGTAGGCCATGTACCTACCGTCCATGGTAGGTATCGAAAATGGACTTGGTGAGCTAAAGACTTACCTCCAACTGTAAGGTGCTGTTAAAATGTAATATGTTGTTTTATGGGGGATTACTTTTTTATTCCCTTTACAGCTTTTAATTAAGTCCCTAATAGGTCTTAGGTTGACCCAAGACTATGTTTAGATTAGGGTTTAGTCTAAACTCTATAAATACCTCTCTATAGCCTAATTATTGGACAAATTGGTGATTTTATGAAATTAAAGAGTTTATTTCTAGGGTTCTTAAGTTTTGAAGCTTTCTCCCTGAACTTTCTCTAGGGTTTGATCATTCCTTAAATTGATTTTACTTGAATACTTGGATTGGGTTTAGCCAAGGGTTCTTAATTTAATCACAATTCCTAATTCTATAATTATCACATCCTTGTGATTTGTTCTAGAGCTTAAGTCTTCTTCAATTGATCTAATTTTGTATGGGGCATCCAATCACTTTGTTTGATTAGAAATTGAGGAAAAGATCCTCTTCATATACATTTGTTCATAATCTTTGTTGAATTATGGGTGATTGTTGTTGAAGAAGATCAAGTCCTATTGAATGCAAAGTTCTAGGGCGATTCATATGAAGATTTGAATTCCATTAAATATCCTAAATCATATCAGTATGTGATGCTTGGGGAGTTCGAATCAGTGGAGTTTTATTTCAAACAAGCGAACTTCGACATATTTTAGTGAAAAGTTGACCGGTGTGGCCTTAAACTATGCTACATATGAAAAGGAGTTGCATGCAGTAATAAGGACCTTGAAGCATTGGCAAACTACTTATGGCCTAAAGAGTTTGTTATTCATACCAATCATGAGTCTTGAAGTATCTTAAGGGACAACAAAAGCTCAATAAGAGGCATGCATGATGGATGAAGTTCATTAAAACATTTCCATACATCATACGTTACAAGAAACGTAAAGAAAACATTATTGCCAATATTTTGTCTTGGAGGTACACTCTTCTCTCTATTTTACAAGCTCAATTACTTGCCTTTGAAATGCTTAAGGAATTGTATTTTAGTGATCACAATTTCAAAGAAATATTTGATGATTGCTTAAGGAATTGTATTCTAGTGATCATGATTTGTGCCTAATGACAAGTATCTCATACATGATGGTTTTCTTTCTCATGAGGATAGATTGTGCATTCCTTCTTGTTCTACTAGATTGTTGTTGGTGAAAGATGAGAAAAGATGAGCATTTCTTTTGGCCTCATATGAGAAAAGATGTTGAAAAATTCATTGGTAATTGCTTAGAATGTAAAAGAGCTAAATCTACATATTTACCACATGGTCTTTGTACTCCTTTGGAAGTGCCTAAGGAACCTCGGTTTGATATATCTATGGATTTTATTCTTGGTTGCCTAACTCTCCTGAGGGGATGGATTTTATATTTGTGTTAGTAGATAGGTTTTCTAAGATGGCTCACTTTATAACTTGCAAGAAAACCAATGATGCCAATCATGTTGCCGATTTTTTGTTTACTTAGGTTGTGCGATTCCAAGGTATACCTAAAACTATTGTTTCGGATCGTGACACCAAGTTTCTTAGTTATTTTTGGCATGTTTTGGGGAAGAAACTTGTAACTAAGTTCCTGTATTCTACAGCTTGCCATCCACAAACCAGTGGACAATAGAGGTGGTTAATAGAACTATTTGACAACTTCTTAGGACTATCCTTAAGAAAAACTTGCGCCTGTGGAAAGAATGTTTTTCACATATTGAATTTTCTTACAATAGAACTCATCATTCTACTACTTGTTATTCTCCTTTTGACCTTATCTATGGGTTTAATCCTCTAAATCTATTTGATTTTGTGCCTTTACCTATAGATCATACCTTGAGCATGGATAGAAAGAAGAAGGTAGAGTTCATTCAGGCTATTTATTCCAAAGTCTATGATCACATTTAAGCTATGTGTCCAAGAGAGAAATATGAGAAAGAAACATATAGCATTTCAACTCAGTATTAGGTGTGGATTCACCTTTGGGAAGAAAATTTTTCTTCTCAATGGAAAACAAAGTTAGATGCCCATGGAGATAGTCTCTTTGAAGTTCTTGATGTGTTAATGATAATGCTTATATGAATTGATCTGCAAAAGTTATTATAATGTCAGTACTACCTTCAATGTTTTTTATTTATCTCTATTTGATGTAGGTCAAGATTCGAGGATGAATTTTTCCAAAAGAGGGGAGGATGATATGAACCAAGATAGTTAAGGAGATGAAGAGCTTCAAGGACCATCCCAAGAGCAAGAGCAAGGAGAATTAAGGAGAAGAAAGATAAAGTTGCCCATGGATTGATGATAGCAATTGAAGAAACTGTGAAGGAAAGTTTAAAGTTTAAGAATGAAGGCTTGGAAGATGATGGAAATCCTCTAAGGTTCCTATGGTTCATTGTCTAAACTTGAAGCAACCAATAGAACAAGTTCGAAGAAGAAAAAACCAAGAGAAATAAAGAACATAGCCTACCATAGGCATTAGGCCCTGTACCTACCGTCCATGATAGACTCCGTCCAAAATGGTGTTGGTGAGATGAAGACCTATTGCGGACGATAGGGTACCTTATTATCGACGTTAAGGTGTTGTCTTAATGTAATATGTTGTTTTAGGTAGGAATTGCTGTTTTAATTAATTTTACAGCTTTTAATTAAGTCTCTAATGGGTCTTAGGTTGACCCAAGACAATGTTTAGGTTAGGATTTGGCATAAACTCTATAAATAACCTATAATAGCTTAATTGTAAGACTAATTGATGATTATATGAAATTGATGAGTTTACTCTTAGAGTTCTTAGGTGTTCAAGCTTTCTCCTAACTTCTATCTAGGGTTTGATATCCCTTGGATTGATTTTACTTGAGACACTTGGATTAGAAAGATCCAAGGGTTTCTTCAATTGATCACAATTCCTTCTCTAAGATATCTACATCTTAGATAGATTGGGTCTTCTATACACAAGCTAATTAGATTTAGCATACCCAATGTTGAATTAGAGCGTCGGAAAAAGATTAGTTGCATGAATTCATGAGGTCATTAGTTAGTATACCTATGGTTGCTTGAAATAGCTAATTAAGTCCTTCTCGAAGGCAAAAAAGTGCTTGGGATTGAAGATTTGAAGATTTGAAGAATTTGGTATGATCCAGGATAGGCATGAGAACATGGAGAGCTTCTACGAATCGGTTACGAGGTCGAGAGCAAGGAAGATAGACTTGGAAATGCAAAGAAACAAGCTTAGAAGAGTTTGAGGCTATAAAAAACCAGACCTACGTCGTTTGTAGGGTACCGTCGACCCTACCATCACCGTTAGGGTTCTGGCCTAAAACTGCTTTAAAGATTCAACCTACCGTCGGTGTTAGATCGAGGCGTACCGTCGCCGGTAGATCTCAGGAAGCTGAAGATCTTGCAGGAATTTAACTCCTTTAACCCATCATTTTTATTGTTAAATTTATTTTGACTTGTAAGTAAGAGGCCTAAGTGTCCATTAACTTATCTTAATCAAGATTAGCCATTAGTGTTTGGAGTTGTATGATAGATGAATAACAAACTTTCAATTAAGCTTCTCCTTTTAATTGTATTTTTGCGTATCCTCTTATTTTGAAAAAATGGAAACTTAGGTAAGTGCTTTAGAAATATATGTATTTTTGTATATCCTGTTCGAACATTTAGCTGTCACCAGCAGTGGAGCTTTTCTTCCTTTTTTTTTTCAATGTTTACCGCCCTGAAGGGCACGAGAGCCTTTGACTATATGATCTGAACAGACGCGGGGGTCGGATGTTATGGATATATGTACTTATGGCAGCCATTTTGGAGGGTGGAATATTGAATGAAATAGAGAGAGTTGAACCTAGGGTTCTTGCGGAGTTTCTTCCACTTCCATTGTATATTAGATGTTAGCTCAAGAAATTAATAGCCTAATTGGTTCTAATGAGTAACAAAACTTAGCTTTACATTTCTTATCAAGCTAACAATGAAATAGGTCTAATTTGTGGAGCTACTAATTGGGAGAAGAGCTACTATGTGTGGAATCAAAGTACGAATGCTTAGCTGGAGATTTGGGGGACCAGTAGATATCCTTTTTCTTTTCTTTTAATCCGTTGAAGTTGTCAAGGTACCAAATGGATGAAAATCAGTGGGCTAAACTAAAGCGAATATTCTAAAATGGTTAACAAAGAAAAAGAAATTTTTTATGATCTATTTTTTCATATATGTCTTATTACCATTTCAGGAAATTTGTCACAAATGCAGCTGTTTGTTAGTGAAAAGAAGAGCAGAGAAAATGGCATATGAAAATGTGGTTGCAGTAGCATAAAAGACGAGCAGTGAAGGAAAAGTTGGAATTTCTAACAAGTATAAACAACAAGATAAACTTGGAGAGAGGTGTGAATTTTGATCTGAAACCTCAAGCATTTTTCAAGACCCTCAAGGAAAGTGCACGTACTAAAGAAGAAAGAGAGAAATGATTTTTGAGAGTTTCAGTTGAATTGTTTTTTATGTTCAAAGTGTGATTTTCTAAATTCTTCTTCATTTCTGTTTTGGTTTGTCAAGTTCCTTAACAAAACTTGATGTTGGGTTACAAGGTCCATGTCAAAACTTGCAGATGAGTTTTCTTTGGGATAAGAAAACATTTAGTTGCTAGACTAAGAAAATCAAGTTTCTGTAAGGGTTTATCTCACCCTGATCGAGCTTTGTTGTTTTTAGTGGAATCTTTAAGAGAGAGTAATCTTGAAGAAAGTGGATGTAGGCAATTAGCCGAACCACTATAACTTTATTTGTGTTCTTTTTAGTTTTTTTTCTTATATATTTTTGCAATATGTTTCTATTTATTGAACTTCTCAAACTAATTTGAATCAATCTTCTGAAGTTAAGCTAATGAAATTCAAGAGGAATGAAACTGACAATCTGATAGTTGTTGAGTTAATGAGTTAGTTCTTTAAGGAAATCAAAACAAAAATTTTATAGTTTACTACCATAGTTTTAAATTTTTGTTTAGTCCAATTCACCCCCCCTTCTTGGACACTTTGAGGACTTGTATTTGGTATCAGAGCAGTCTCTCTCAAGAATTTAAGCTTTACAACTTGAGAGAGGATCCATGGCTAGCTTGACCAACCTAACAGAGGGACGATCAATATCTAGACCTCCATTATTTAATGGAACCAACTGTTCATATTGGAAAACTAAAATGAAGAATTTCATTCAGTCTACTAATGTAGAATGTTGGAAGGTTATTATCAATGGTCCTTTCATTCCAAAGAAAATGATAGATAATGTTGAGGTTGATAAGAATGAAAGTGATTTTGATGATAATTATTGGAAGAAGTGTTCTATCAATGCCAAAGTTCTGAATCTCCTTCATGGCCACAAAACTTACACTAATGTGCTTGAGAATCATCCTTCCAATACAACATACATCTATTAACGCATCATCAATCTTCAGTACCGGCATATTCAAACTAGATACTAATTTCTTCGTCTGGTACAATCATCCACCACTTTATTGAATTTGGGGAGTATATCCTTCAACAAGTGTAGTGTATTATCAAAGCACTTTTCAGACATGTTGTTCTCTGACTTAATGTTTGACAACCTCGCCGTCGCAGACAACTGTGAATACTTTAAACACCCTTCATACAACGGTGTATCAACATATTTCAGCATGTCATAAAACCGTTGAGATTCAGGATTAGGTGCCTACTCATAATTGTAGTACGCTGCATCAATTTCAAAATTCGGACCAGCGGATAAAAAATACCCTCACGGTAAGTGTTTCAACATTTCTTTTACCACTACCTTCCCAGAAATATGTCGGTAACCCACCGACTGTTCTCCATATGGAGTCCATTTATGATAATTAAGTAAAAAATCTGATTTATAAAGATGCAACTTCACATCATCTTCTTTAAGATACTTTAAGTTCTTGCACTTTGCACACAGACACTGTAACTCGTTAGCTGTACCAAAACTGTAATCCGGACACCAATTCACAAACCACTTCATACTTAGTTGAAACGCACCACTAATCCCTATAACTCCATGCACATTTCTCTATACGTCCAACTACGATCCTCCTCCACAACTTCACAAAACAAAAAACATACTCATTTAAAGTTAGAATTCATTAATAGCTAAGCCAGACCTTAAAGTGTTTAAATGTGATTTTTTAGGATACTTTAGAGTGTAAGAGTTGTTCTTTAAGAAATTAAAGACTCCTGTAATCATTTGAGTATTAAGTTGACTTCTAAAAAAAAGTCAATTTTGATACATAGGAAATGAACAAGGAATAGAAGTACAAACGCTTCTAGCATTTTGAGAAAAGTCCCGAAGTTAAGAAATTTCTTTATTTACGGTCTTAAATTTTATTTTTGGAGAATTAACCTCTTAAACTTCCCTTAACTTTAAGACTTTGAAAGAAATAAACATATAGTTCCTAAACTACCCTTCAAACTTTGGTGTTTGTAAAATTTTGTAAATATTTCAAACACTTATTTCAAACAGTTGTTGAAGAGACTGCTCTACTATTTCTTAACAAAAACTGGAGAGATTGCTCTGCCTAGACTGCACTATATAAAAATCTTAGTTTTTGTAAGTCTAGAAAATTCTGGAAGAGTTTTCCCTGTATTACGGACATTTTCCAAGCACACAGGCCACACAAATAGGTAATAAACCCAAATTCACAATATGAAAAAATCAGGGCTCTCCCGTAAAGAAATATTTAAACTAAAAGAGTCCGAGCTCTCCCGTAAAGCAATATTTAAACTCAAAGCTACACCATCATCATTATAAGAGTATTTTTAATTAAAAGAAGAATTAGATTAAAAGAATCAAATATTCATTTCTACTTTTATATAAGCTGATAGCAAATCTCTTGAATCTTGATGCAAAGAGAAGTGATGGTCAAATGTACTCAACTGAAAAACAAAATTCATATTAAAAGAAAAGTTACTTTTCATTTTTTGGCAAACAATTAAGTATCAATTATTTATCAAAATTTTGTGACATCTAAAAGGAAATGTCGCGAGGCCTGCATAATATTATTCATCACAAGAGAAAAAAATAGTGACGCTATCGCACCAAAGATATTTTTAATAGTTTTAAATAAAAAATCAAAGCTTACATGACTTTAGTTTTAAATAAAAGATCATAAAATTAAAGTTCAAACCATCAACTATATGACTAGAAGGTAGATGTATTTGAAAAACCTTAGAAGGGGGAGAGGGGTGAATACGGTTTTTGGCTAACTTTCATAAAATCTTTTGTGCGATTAGAAAGATAAACCTCCAATTTTTTGTGAAAGAATTCTAAAACTCTTTTTTAAAAGAATCCACACCAAACAAAATCTTGTAGTTTCGGCAATCAAGCAATGAGCATAGAATTAAACTTTAAAGAACATGCTAAACAATTTATAGTGGTTCACTCTCTCAAAGAGCTACATCCACTACGTTGAGACTCAACCCAAGGATTTCACAAATCCACTATCTTCAAAGTTGGTTACACAACCACACAATGAGGATCACCCTTCAAGGGTTTTACACTAAAACCTCAAAGTTTACACAACACAACACTACAACAAATTTATCAAAGGATCACCTATAAAAGAATAAGAAGAGTAAGGAACAATGTTACCAAATAAGCTTGAGAAGAGGAAGATACAACTCAATGGAATACTTCTACAAGCACCTCTTTACTTCTTCTTTGATGGATGATCAACAATGAAGCTCCAAGAAGATTTTTCTATTTGTTTTTATGAGATGAAGATATTTGGAAGAATGTACTTTTAAAGCTCTTTAAATGTTCTAAAATGATCTTAATAATTTTTTCAACCAATCTCCATTCCTTTTGCAGCTGATCAAAGTCAATTTTTATATGAAGGAGAAGAAAGTAGCCGTTACACTGTGTAACGGTAATATTTTTGTAGTAAAGACTAAAATCAGACGATCGGTTTTAGAAAACAGAGACCTATTTTTTAAACAGAAAGATTCGAACGCATCCTGCAAAAATCAGATAATCCCACTTAAAAATCGGACGACCTATTTTTCTAAAGCTAGAAAAATCAGACGACCTATTTTTCTAAAGCTAGAAAAATCGGACGACCGATTTTAAAATAGGACATCCCATTTTGAAAACTGGATGACCTGTTTTAAAAATCGAATGACCAGTTTTGAAAATCGGATGACCAGTTTAAAAATCGGATGATCCTTTTTTTTTCAGAAGGATTTAAAAGCCAGTTTTCCTTAAACAAAAAGAACTTTCCTTCACAATTCAAAATATGTATTCTTGATACTCTTTTAGAGATAAGAAAACTTTCGAAGGAATCAAAAACTCCATCAAGAATACTTGGAATTTTCAAGAATAGTTTATAAAAAGAAATTCATCCAAGGAGCTTCACACTTGATCAACAAACAAAGATGAGAGTTAGGGAGTTTTACAAAATACCTTAGCATATCCCTAACTAAGACATAAGTCTTCAAGGTTCTCAATGCCTTGATCTTGGAATGGCTTGATCTCTTCTTCTTCATTATGCTTTAATTACCAAGATCTTTTACTTCTTATGTAGTGTAACCTTGAGACTCCAAAAATGCTTCTTTTGTTCTATAGAGACTAAGCTATACTCATGACACAAACATGTGTTAATCATAATAAAAAATATATACAATAATGCCCTTAGGGCTAACAATCTCCCTCTTTTTGATTATGACAAATACATATGCAAGAAGAACAAAAGAGCAAGTATGATTAATATGGTAATGCTTCAAAGAAATCATCAATAGGAACAAAGCATACCAAACACCATAAGAGGGAGATAACTCCCCCTATGAATTTGAAACATGCCAAGGGTTTGAAAGATAATATAACACAAAATAAGCTCACCTTAAAAGCATGCTTCACACCAAGAATGACATCAAACAATCATCAAACCAAGCACATTACCCATAAGATATGTAGCTAACCAAAAAAAAGCATGAAACTTACAAGCAACAAAATAAGAACCTTGCAACTATTTATCCCCCTTAGTTCTTGCACATATTTCTCCCCTTTTTGTCATAAATCAAAAAGATATTTGGGAGAGACTTCAAGGGATCATAGAACTACAATTAGACTTTCAACATAAAAAATCACCATGACGTCTATAAAAAAACATGGCATCAAGATAACATAATACCAATTAGAAAATCGCTTAATTTCTCATACCAAGCTCTTGGAGCTTGTTTTAAACCATAGAGTGCTTTTGAAAGTTTGTAAACATAATTTGGAAATTTTTCATGCACAAAACTGAGAGGTTGTTCAGCATAAACTTCCTCCTCAATATCACCATTTAGAAAAGCACTCTTAACATCCATTTGAAAAGGCTTGAATCCTTTTAAAACAAGTAAAAGCTAAAAGCATCCTAATGGATTCAAGTCTAGCAACCGGAGCAAAAGTTTTATCAAAATCTATGCCTTCTTCTTGATTGAATCCTTGGGCAACAAGTCTAGCTTTGTTTCTAATAACTTCTCCGGAATTATTTAGTTTATTTCGAAAAACTCATTTTATGCCAATGGTGGGGTGATCACGTGGTCTAGGGACTAAAGTCCAAACTTTATTTCTTTCAAAATGATTTAATTCCTCTTGCATAGCAATAATTCAAAACTCATCACACAAAGCATTATCAATAAACTTAGGCTCAATTTGAGATAATAGGGAAAAGTTGTCAATAAAGTACCTTCTTGTTCTTACCCCTTATGATACATCACCAATGATTTTATCCTTGAAGTGTCCCTTTGGATATATCACAACTTGAGGAGGACTTTGAGCTTCTTGATCATTTTCTTATTTTACTTTAATCTCTTCTTCCTCCAAAAGCATGTTCTTCCATTGCTTGAGTGTACAGAGGTTGGTAGCTTAGAGTGTTATCTATGTCATCATCATCTTTCTTGTCAAAAATGTTAGTTTCATCAAAATATACATGAATGGACTCTTCAACACATAATGTTCTTTTGTTATAAAATCTATAGGCCTTTTTGCTTGAAGAGTAACCAAGAAAAATTCCCTCATCGATTTTCTTTTTTTTTTTGTAATCAAATTTTCCAAGACTATCCTTGGTGTTTAAGATAAATCTTTGGCGTTTAAGATAGAGCATTTGCTTCTAAAAACTTTGAAGTATCCAATTGAGGGGGTTTTGTTGAAAAAAAGTTCAAAAAGAGTTTTTCCTTTTTTAAAAAAAAAAAATGGTCTCAAGAGAACACGATTAATAATGTAGCATGTGGTGTTAATGGCCTCGGCCCAAAATATTTAGGAAGGGAATTTTCACAAACCATTGTCCTTACCATTTCTTGTAAAGTTCTATTTTTCCTTTCCACAAATCCATTTTGTTGAGGAGTTTTGGCTACCAAAAATTTATGTAAAATACCAAAATCATCACAAAGTTTTGTAAAATCTTGGTTGTTGAATTCTCTTCCATTATCACTTCTTATAGAAATCAATTTGCAATCAATGGAGGTTTGGACTCTTTTGAATAATTTAATAAATTCATGAAATGCTTCATCCTTTTGGCTTAAAAACAAAGTCCAAGTGAATCTTAGAAAAAATCATCCACAATAAGAAAGGCATACCTCTTACCACCAAGACTAGTGGTCCTCATTGGTCCAAATAAATCCATGTGAATGAGTTCGAAAGGTTTTGAAGTTGAAATCATTTTCTTTGGTTTAAAAGAGATCTTAATTTGTTTTCCAAATTGACAAGCATCACAAAGTTTAGTTTTCTCAAAGTGAAGTTTTGGTAATCCCCTAACAAGTTCTTTTGAAATTAGTTCAATCAATAAATCCATACTATCATGACCAAGTCTTCTATGCCACAAAAATGCATCATCACCATGGATTGAAGGACACTATAAGTTTTGAGAAATGAGAACTTCAAGATAAAAGACATAGACATATATTAACTCTTTTTGCATCAAAAATAGTTTTGTTCACAAGCTTGTTTATGATAGAAGAAGATTCATTTTCAAAAACAACTTTGTACCCATAATCACACAATTGACTAATACTAGATAAATTAAACTTCAAACCATCAATTTAAAAGCACTTCCTTAATTAAAGAAGATGAATCATATCTAATGTTATCTATACCGATGATCTTTCCAAAAGTAACAAAGCCACCTTCGGTTTCTCTTAGCTCATTCATGAAGGATGCATATCCAGTCATGTATCTTAAGCATCCACTATCTAAGTACCACTTGGAGCTTGAATTATGTTCCTACAATAGGAGAAGAGATGACTTTTGGTAACCATATTCTTTTGGGTCCATAAATGTTAGTAGTTTTTACTCTCCAAATAGTTTTAACTCCCATTTCAACTTTTCTTTTTAGAAAACACCTAGTGGCCTTATGTCCACTCTTACCACAATAAGTACACCAAAAATGGGAGAAGAATGAAGAAGCTTTAACAAAAAGTGTATGCTTTGAAGAGGCATTAGAGTGGTTGTATCCAATGCCATATTTATCATAAGGAGATCTTTGTGAACCAAGAAGTTTTTCAAAATTTTCTTTTCCTTGAGTAAATCTTTCAATGCACAAAGTGAGATCATTCACCTTTTTCTTTAAAGATTCATAATCAATCAAACATTTTTCAAGAGCGGAAACCTTCTCACAAAGGTTCTTGTTTTCTAAAAACAAGTTTTTGAAAGTCATTGTGTGAACACTCTTTTTCTTTCTTCAAGACTTCCAAAGATTCAAGAATAGATTTATTTTCACAAATAAGTTTTCAATTCTCATCTAGTAAAAATTGAGTCTTGTTTTTCAAAACTTTGTTTCTTTTAGAGACCTTTTTGCACTCATCATACATTACAATAAGCATAGAACTAGGATCAACATCACAATTATCATCAACGAGATTAAAAGAGTTATAGGGTGAAGATTGTACCTCATTCTCCATTGCCATGAAGCATATGTTTCCCTTTTCATCACCTTCATTTTCACTTGTATCTTGATCCCATGCACCAATTAGGCCCTTGCTTTTCTTCTTTTTCTTTAATGCCTCAAGGTTTTCTTCCAACACTCCTTTCTCTTTTTCAATAGCTTTGGAACAATCGGTTATAAGATGGCCGGTACTATTGCATTCAAAGCATCTAGCCTTGAAAAGTGATGAACTTTGTCCTCCTTTCTTGAATGGAGGATTCTTTCCTCTTTTGTTGAAGTCTTTCTTGTAAAATCTTTTAAATTTCCTCATTACTAAGGCCATATCCTCAATCTCATCTTCATTGTTTGACGAGCTTGTATGATCATCATCATTCACTTTGGGTGCTATGTCTTTTCTTCCTCTGTCTTCATCTTCTATTTCATCTAATCTTTTTATTTTCATCACATAGGTGAGGAGAGATCCTCTGAGTTCTTCAGTAGGAAGTTGTCTTAAATCTTTTGATTCCTTAATGGCAAGAGTTTTTGGTTGCCATGCTTTTGGAGTACTCTTTCCCATACGCCTTTAAGCCATTTGTGATGTTGGTGAACCGTGTGAACATGTCACTAATGTTTTCATATTGTTTCATCATGAATAGCTCATAATCTCTCACAAACATAGCCAATTTTGACTCTTTCACTTGATTAGTACCTTCGTGAGTTACTTCAAGTAACTTCCACATTTCATGAGCCGAGTCGCATCCGCTCACTCTATTGTATTCATTAGCATTAAGGGCACAACTCAATATGTTCATAGCTTGAAAGTTTAAAGTCATCTTTCTTGAGTGAAGCTCATCATATTCTTCAACGTTCTTGACTATTCCATCCTTTTTAGGAACATAAGGTCCTTTCTCTACAATGCTCCAAATATTAAAGTTAATAGAGCAAATATATTTTGATTCTAGATTTCCAAAAGGTATAATTTGTAACATTGAAAATAGGAGGTCTATTCATAGAAAAGCCTTCTACATAGGGTAAGTTTGAAATACTGGCCATTTGAAAAGGGATCTTTTACTTCTTAGGATGTTAAGCTTTAAAAAAAGAAGACCTGCTCTGATACCAATTGAAAAACCTTAGAGGGGGGCTGAATAAGGTTTTTGGCGAACTTTCATAAAATCTTTTGTGTGATTAGAAAGATAAACCTCCAATTTGTTTGTGAAAAAATTCTAAAACTCTTTTTGATAAGAATCCACACCAAACAAAATCTTATAGTTTCGGCAATCAAGCAATGAGCATAGAATTAAACTTTAAAGAACATGCACAATAATTTATAGTGGTTCACTCTCTCAAAGAGCTACATCCACTACCTTGAGACTCAACCCAAGGATTTAAAAAATCCACTATCTTTAAAGTTGGTTACACAACCACACAATGAGGATCACTCTTCAAGGGTTTTACACTAAAACCTCAAAGTTTACACAACACAACACTACAACAAATTTATCAAAGGATCACCCAAAGGGTTTTCCACAAACCTTTGATCACAATAAAAGAATAAGAAGAGTAAGGAACAATGTTACCAAATGAGCGTGAGAAGAGGAAGATACAGCTTAATGGAATACTTCTACAAGCACCTCTTTACTTCTTCTTTGATGGATGATCAACAATGAAGCTCCAAGAAGATTTTTCTATTTGTTTTTATGAGATGAAGATATTTGGAAGAATGTACTTTTAAAGCTCTTTAAATGTTCTAAAATGATCTTAATAAATTTTTCAACCAACCTCCATTCTTTTTGCAGCTGATCAAAGTCAATATTTATATGAAGGAGAAGAAAGTAGCTGTTACACTGTGTAACGGTAATATTTTTGCAGTAAAAAACAAAAATCAGACGACCGGTTTTAGAAAACGGACGACCTATTTTTGAAACAGAAAGATTCGAACGCATCCTGCAAAAATCGGATGATCCCTCTTAAAAATAGGACGACCTATTTTTCTAAAGCTAGAAAAATCGGAGGATCGATTTTAAAATAGGATGTCCGATTTTGAAAATCGGATGACCTGTTTTAAAAATCAGATGACCAGTTTTGAAAATCGGATGACCAGTTTAAAAATCGGATGATCCTTTTTTTTCCAGAAAGATTTAAAAGCCAGTTTTCCTTAAACAAGCCAGTTTTCCTTAAACAAAAAGAACTTTCCTTCACATTTCAAAATATGTATTCTTGATACTCTTTTAGAGATAAGAAAACTTTCGAAGGCATCAAAAACTCTATCAAGAATACTTGGAATTTTCAAGAATAGTTTATAAAAAGAAATTCATCCAAGGAGCTTCACACTTGATCAACAAACAAAGATGAGAGTTAGGGAGTTTTACAAAATACCTTAGCATATCCCTAACTAAGACATAAGTCTTCAAGGTCTTCAATGCCTTGATTTTGGAATGGCTTGACCTCTTCTTCTTCATTATGCTTTAATTGCCAAGATCTTTTACTTCTTATGTAGTGTAGCCTTGAGACTCGAAAAATGCTTCTTTTGTTCTATAAAGACTAAGCTATACTCATGACATAAACATATGTTAATTATAATAAAAAACATATACAATAATGCCCTTAGGGCTAACAGTATTTAGTTTTACCATTGTGCTTTAAGATCTTGTAACAGCTATGGTATACTTTTTAAAATGTTGTGCATATAGATTTTTTCATATCTAAGAGGAAGTTTTCCTTGACATTTGACACACCTATTTATGGACTCTTCAGGTTCCATATGAGACTATGACTCCTCTTCAGCTGCCTTGGGAGTGAGATAGGTTTCTAATCTGCATTGTTTATATATAGTTATGTGAAAGCATTTTAGGCTTAACTTGGAAACATGTGTTTATCATAGAGTTTAAAGGATCGGCTCTTGTAAAATTTCTAGAACTTATATATGTTGACAAAAAGCTAATTCAGATCATATAAAAGAACTAACCACCTATAATTGAGCAGTTAATCCAAGTTCAATCAGAGCTTTGGAGAAAAAGGATTCAATTTTTTGTTGACCTTGTTTCTGTTTGAAGAATTACAGTTGCCTAAACTCAATGCGAATTTCATCCCCATTTGTTTGTTGAAAAATAAATTTTACACGACTCGAAAAAAATTGAAAATCAAATTATATTCAATCATATCCTATATATATCACAATCTCTGACAAAATGTGTTTAAAATCAACATTGAAATTGAAATGAAACCTTTCCATTTCGAAAAACATGTTTTATCTCTTTGGAAACATTAACTAATTACCTCTTGACTTTGAGAATTATTGATTTTAACGCCATGGGACATCGGCAAGAATCCTCTTTTAGAATCTTGCATACTAAACCTTTTCAGTACCTTGTCAATATATCCGCTCTGGCTTAGGCCAATTACATTTTTAGATCTATCTCAATAGATCCTAATGCCTAGAATATAGGATGCTTCACCTAAATCTTTCATTGAAAAACACTTCCCCAACCAAGTTTTTACACTTTACAAAGTGGGGATATCATTCCCAAACATAAGATGTCATCGATATAGAGCACTAAGAAGACTACTGCATTTTCTGTAACCCTTTCTTACACACAAGGTTCATCTTCATTCTTGATGAAATTGAATTATTTAATTGCTTCATCAAAGCAAAGATTCCAACTTTGAGATGCTTGCTTCAAGCCATAAATGGATCTTTGAAGTTTACATACTTCACTAGAATTCAAACGATGAATAAAACCTTCAGGTTGTGTCATATACACATCCTCCAGTAAATTTCCATTAAGAAATGCAGTTTTAACATCCATTTTCCATATTTCATAATCATAATATGCTGCAATGGCAAGTAGAATTTTGATTAACTTAAGCATTACAACTGGAGAACAGATTTCATCATAGTCAATACCATGAGTTTGTCTATAACCTTTTGCTACTAGTCGTGCTTTGTAAGTGTGCACATTACCATCCATGTAAGTTTTCCTACTGAAAACCCATTTAAACCCTATGGTTTTGCAACTTTCAGGTGGATCAATCAAAGTCCAAACTTGATTGTCATCATGGATCGTATTTCTGATTTCATAGCCTCTAACCATTTGCTAGATTCAGGATTATTAATAGCATCTTGTAGGAATTAGGTTCACTTTGATCAATAATATCAACTTTAAAATCCTAATCATAACAAATCCATATCTCTGTGGTATCTGATGAATCCTACCAGACCTTCTTGGGCCTTGTTTCAAAGGCTCAAGCTTAGTATGAATGCGTAAGTCCAACTGAGTGTCCATACTCTGTTCAGAAATAGTTTGCTACCCTTAAGCTTCTTCAAGATGGATTCTACTCCTACTAACTCTTTTGGAAACAAATTTCCTTTCAATGAAAATTCTGTCCCGAGCAACAAACACTTTGTTTTCAGATGGAAGATAGAAATAGTATCATTTAGTTTCCTTTGGATATCCTACAAATAGAGACTTATCATATTTGGGTGCTAGTTTTTCAGATAATGATTGCTTCATATAAGTACATCCCCAAATTTTGAGAAATGCTAAACTAGGTTGTTTCCAGCTCCATATCTCATATGGAGTCTTCTTAACAGCTTTAGATGGAACTCTATTTAATATGAATGGAGCAGTTTCTAGAGCATAACCCCAAAAAGAAATTGGAAGTTTTTTTGACTCATTATAGATCGATCAATATCCAATAAAGTTTGATTTCTGCATTCTGACACACCATTCCATTGTGGTGTTCCTCGTGAAGTTAATTGTGATACTATCCCATAATTTTTAATATGTTCGTCAAACTCTTGGCCTAAGTATTCACTATCGCGATCTGATCGAAGTAATTTGATACTCTTCCCAAGTTGATTATGTACTTCATTTTGAAACTCCTTAAACTTTGGAAAGGAATCAGATTTATATTTAATTAGATAGACATAGCTAGGGCTGTAACAGGGTGGGTCTTACACGTAACTGCGAGGGTCTATACCTGTTTATAGCGAATAAGGTTTAAATTTTATAACCGCGGACTCGTACCCGTACCCGTACTTATTATGTTATATGGGTCTGGGCAGGGTATAGTAGTACCCAGACCCGTATACCCGTATTAATAAAATAATATATATTTATATATTATATTATATTATATTATATTATATTATATTATATTATATTATATTATATTATATTATATTATATTATATTATATTATATTATATTATATTATATTATATTATATTATATTATATTATATTATATTATATTATATTATATTATATTATATTATATAATATTATATTATATTATATTATATTAATATATAATTTATAACAAATTTATTATAAATTATATTAATGTATAATTTATGGTAAATTTCTCTTTTGTTCTTATTCTTTAAAAAAAAAACGCTTTTGCATGTACATTAACATCAATAATTTTAAGTAGTACACAAATAAGAGAAATTATCCACAAAAATAAAATAAAATAAAGAAAACAAGAGAATTGTGATCCATTCTTGTTTGAAATCATAATTGTGGGCAATGGTACTGTCCAGAACAAATAAGTCTGTATTTTTGTGTTGGAAATTCATTTTGATATTTTTTTTTGAATTATTTTGAATTATTTCTGGAATTGTTATTTTGAAAATTTTTTATCCTTTTGAAAAATAAAAAAGTAAAAAACTCAGTATGTAAAAAAGTTAAAAAGTCCATTCTTTTTTTCCATTTATATGTCCCATCTATACATATACACGATTCTAGTATACTTATGAGTTTTCAACATTTGCATCTAGATGCTACCACTCCATTATACATTTCATATTATAAGATACTAACTACCTCCTGTCAGAAATATAAATCATTTTAATCAAAATCATCAAAAATATAAATCCTTTTAATCAAAATTGGACGGTCAAAATTATAAGGTTTCTTTACACATTTCAATGTGTGTTTATTGTATAGTTTCCAATTTTATCATCTTTAATTTATTTATTATCTTCCATTCCTCTCTTTCTCTCTCCTTATTTATTGAGGGGTAAAATATATATCTTCTATAAAAGATTACATTGTTTTCTTGATCCTTAATTCGTTGCAAAGTCCAAATATATTCTTGACCGAAGGTAATATTCACTTTTAAGAGTTTCATAATATAAAAAACTTCTTTTATTTATAATATATATTGTATTTTAGGATTATACATTGTTTTATATATTTTAATTTAATAGATAAAGAAATAGAAAAATGTCATAAGGGTACGGGTATATCCAGACCCTACCCTGGACCCTGGAGGATCGGATCTAGGTCAAGAAATTTTATACCAGGAGGGTATGAGTCTTGGTCTAGGTCCAAGTTTTACTATAAGGATATGGGTCTGGGTCTGGGAGTACCTAGAGAGTCTGGACCCGTTTACACCCCTAGACATAGCCATATCTACTGAAATCATTTGTGAACATAATGAAGTACTGAAAACCTCCTCTGGCTTGCGTGTTCATTGGTCCACATACATCGGTATGTATAAATTCCAATAAATCAATAGCCCACTTTGTCTTGTAAATGGACTTTTAGTCATTTTTCCCAATAGACAAGAATCACATTTTTCATAAGACTTAAGGTCGAATGAAGATAAAAGACCATCTTGATGGAGTTTGGATATGCGTTTCTCATTTATGTGGCCCAAACGACAATGCTAGATGTAAGTTTGACTTGAATAATTAGATTTAAATTTCTTTGTGTTTATTTTATAGATGGGCTTACTAGTAGAATCATGTAGGTTAAGAATGAAAAGTCCAAAGAAATACCACTTTTATAAATGGAACTTTTACCATTCTTAGTATGAAACTCAAAACCATCAATATCCAAACAAGAAACTGAAATGATTTTTCTACTCATAGTAGGACATAATGACAATCTTTAAGTTTAATGATCAACCCACTGGACAAAAGTAAATCAAATGTCCCTACAGCAACTTTTGCTCCATTTACTACTCTCAGCTCCACTTCTCCTTTTGCCAAAAATCTACTCCTTTTGAGTCCCTACACATTTACACAAAATGTGAGCTCCACATCCAGTATCTAATATACATGAAGTAGGAGTAGACATATTAATTTCTATAACGAAAATACCTAAAGTGGCAGTCTCACTGGCCTTTTGCATCTTTTTTTCCTTCAAGGTACAGCTTGCAGTTCCTCTTCCAATGACCAGGTTCATACAGTGGAAGCAAGTCCCTTCCTTTGGTTTTGCCTTGGGCTTTGGCTTCTGCTTGACTTGTCCTTCTTGGCCATATCTTTTCTCTTTCCCTTTCCCTTTCCCTTTCCCTTGTTCTTCTTGAACTGCCCCTTCTGAACCATGAGAACATTAGGAGTAGATTTCCTAATGTTTTGCTCAGCCTGCTTGAGCATCACGTGCAATTCATTTATGGACTTTTCTATATTATGCATATTGAAATTCATGACAAACTGATCATATTCAAATGTCAAAGAGGCCAAGATCATATCAGTAGCCAAGTCATGACTAACAGGTGCTCCAAGTTTTTCAAGCTAATCAAAATAACCCCGTCCATATTGAGGACATGAGCACTAACTGAAGGGCCTGGCGTCATTTTGCAGCTATTCAATGCCTTAGCAGTAAGAGACCTTTCTTGACATGCTTGCTCTTGGAACATTTTCTTGAGCTGTTTCATCATCTCATAAGCCTCAACTTCCGCGAATTACATTTGCAACTTAGATTTCATCGTAGCCAACATGAGACATGTCACATTATTAGAGTCATCTTTGTGCTTACTATAAGCATCATTTTCGACTCTAGGAGCATTGTTAGCTTGTTGATTAGGGAAAGAGCTCTTAAGAACATATAGCCTTTTTTCTTGTTTAAGGACAATCCTTAAATTTCGTGCCCAGTCAAAAAAGTTAGTCACACTAAGCTTATTCTTTTCAAGCACATATCGCAATGAGGTGTTTGAATTGTTTAAGGCAATTATCTACCTAGAATTTGCAAAGTAAAAAAATAAGTAAATGAAGCATTAACTTTCCCTGAAATATTCAATACTTTATACAAATCGTGGGTAGAAAAATTTCTTTTTATAATAATCATAAGTAAGCTTTGGCTTAACACCCATAAGTAAAGAAAAATGGATTAATGGGATTTACATCTATATGTCCCAGAAAAATCCCATACGATGCTCTAGGCTCAAAACCATTTTGATAGCCTAGTTAAGTCAAACCATTCCACGCATATGGAAATCACCATTTTTCATCTTCCCCTACTTAGGTAACCATTTATCTATTGCTTTGGTAATGAGACAAAATGATGATCCATGCATGGAAAAGTGCGTATAATTATGGTAGGCATGTTATGACTTAATCTTTACATGGTTTCAAAAACCTTCTTCCTTTTATATATTTTATTTTATAAAACATTTATCCAATAAAATAAAAGGAAACAAAAACATCAAATTCATAACACATACATAGAATAAAACGTGACATAGCATGGCCCCAATCCTATATTGACTCCCATGAGCCTCATGGAAGTCAAAAGTCAATCTAGGTAAGTCGTCATCTCCATGATCTTGCCTTTAAAGTCTTGATCTTCTCATCTTGTTGCGTAGGATAGAAAAACATACACAAGAATAGGAAATAAAAATAAAACTATTCTAGTAAAGCTTGATAATATTACATTAACGAAAACGACACGCAGGTCGTATTTAATACATCACAACCCATGAACAAAATAAACAAAGCAATCACAAGAGATAAATAGCCATGCTATGCACCATGCATCTAAAGATAAGAAAAAACATGCCAAAAACATCAAGGAGGTTTCCGTGCCGCCAGAAATTATGTTTAACACTTAAACATTAAATTATGTGATTATGCATATTAGTTTAACAATTAAACTACACAGATTATACTGTGTACGCCAAAAAATTTAACAGTAGCAATATTTTGTTTATTTAATCGTATTATGTATAACAGAATATGATATATGCAAATCTTATAATTCAATTAAGTCTGATTATTACACTTAATCAGAAACCTTACTATAAGGCCGATTGAAGACAAGACATGTAATCAAAGCAATAATAGATAAAATTAGTAAAACTAGTATGTACGAGACTCTGATACTATTGTTGGGATCCGTAGACAAAAACGTAATAAAACTAACTACGAAAACCACCAACAAAATTTGCACATACCAGAAAAACTGATTGAAAAGAAAACTACCTCAATGTTTTCGATGCTGCTAGGTGTGGAGGCGCTACTGTTTACGCTTCACCCTCTAACGATATCCATGCGACGACCCCCTCTGCAAGCGAATGGGATGCTAGCCCCTCGGTGTTCTGAAAACTATTCAGAACGAACCCTAACTAATTGGTAATGCTTTGGAATTTTAGTGAGAGAGACGCAAGACATAATTCTCGTCGTTCTAGGGTTAAAGTTTTTTCTTTTAATCGGAGGAAGACTACTGCAAAAAAGGTTAACATAACCTTTTATAGCTATCCACATCCTAATTGTCATCTAATGACAATTTAATCTCTTCCATCTATTCCTATAATCATCCAACGGTTGGATTAATATTATTAAGTATTAATTTCATTTATTTGGTAAATAAATTAGCTACTTATTTAACTTACCAAATATATACAACATGGAATATAATTCCCTTTTTGAATACGTTCAACGAATCTGAACACGCTCTAGATTCATTGGACGTGGACATCGTGCACACAAGATCGTCTATGCTTGTGACCCTATAGGTTCACTTAATGTTGGCAGTGAATAAAAATGTCCTAGACATTTATCCACAAAACTAATTGGCCTCTAGCAAGACATTATACTTACCCAAGTTAAGTAAAAGATATGATAACCTAACATCAGTTTTAATATTTAGTCCTTTTGTCACACAATATACAATATCTTAATTAAGTATAAGGCATGGATCGAGTCATTCTTATAAAACTTAATTAACCATTCACTTGATCACCAGGCCAACTGTTCGGACAAATAATATTAATAACACCTTATTAATACTTATTTGAGCATGGACATGCATATTTTCCAGTCTTCCTTATCAAGGGGCCCATGGATATCTCTCTCTAATAAGAGAATGACAAATCCCTTTCACAATCTCTAATATTCAAGTCATGACAAAAAAATAGTCTAGCCAATAGTCAAAATAATCACCCGATTAAAAGTGATATTTGACTATGTCAAAACATATTTTCTGACTATGCAAGAAAAATTACAAACATTAGGCCAAAGGGCACCAAACATAAAACTGAGAAGAAATACTTATGACTTAAACATATGCAATATTTCTTCTTCACTTTGGGTCATGCCCAATACAATATGCTCAATTGCATTTATGAATTGATTTTTAATCTCATATTCATGATCAGTGAAACTGGATCATCAATCAACGTCATACTAGTTTAATAATACAAGATGTGATCAAACTAGGGACAAACAAGAATAGTATTTTATTAGCAAGAAGGGTTTTACTATCAAGTCACATACTTGATAACCAAAAGCACAAAATAAAATCCAAAATACATGCTCATAAATAACCAACATAAATGTAAGTCAATTGGTCGAGGGCATATAACTAACAGAGGTGGCTTGAATTAAGCAGGAATATACGATTCTGACTAATTTCAACTCAAATTCTATCCTAAACGTTTCACGTCATCATATGAAGGAATATAACTCTTGACTTTTTAGGTTTTCGTAGTATACTTACCTATCGCGTCAAGTTACATTATTAATTTTTCAGTTTAGTAAAATCTAAAACATATATTTTTTAACTGATTGAGAAAGTATTTTGGGTAGAGATAGAGGTAGACATAGAGATAGAGATGAGAGATATGTGAATAAATAGTGGATAAGAAAGAGAAATACTAATTAGGAAGAATGAAGGAATTGAAAGCAAATTGAAGATATTAGAAACGTGGCCAATAAATAAATTTGATCATTTGAATTTCATTTGACTTTGCTAGAAAGAAGAAGAAAGCCCAAAAATCTCCACCACACAATAACCATATAAATGTTCTCTTCTTTCCTATTTAACTCTTATCATACTCTTCTTAACGTATTTTAAGCTAATATTTATCTAATTTTCTTTTTTCCTCTTACTCTCACTCTCTTCTTCTGTCTATGATCTACCAATCTATATAGTGAGAATTAATGTAAGTGTTTTTCTTAAGAGTTCTATACTTCTTTTTTTTTTTTTCTCTCCTTCAAGAAATTGAGAGAGAGAGAATCTGCTTTTTCTCTCTCCACTTCAGCCACATATTACTTGTTCTATGCTTCTTGTGTTCTCATCCCATCTTAATTTCTTTTTCTTTTTTTGATCTAATTCCACATTAATTTATGAAAATCAAACAGCCCAAAATTTTGCGACATTGTATTTAGCATAAAATCCTTTACTGATTATCACATCCAAACTGAAATTTTTCATACACTGAAATCCTTTAAACAAGTTACTATAAAATAAAAAAAAAGGAAAACTGGCAAAAAAAAAAAAAACTTATAGAAAAGTGAACCAGTGATGGCAGCGTGAGCAGTGATAGCGGTATCAAAGACGACGGCAAGTTAACAGCGACAAAACCTACAAAAATTAAAAAAATTGAAAAGAGAGGAGGTTAGGATTTATAGAAGAGAGAGAGAGAGAGAGAGAGAGAGAGAGAGAGAGAGAGAGAGAGAGAGAGAGAGAGAGAGAGAGAGAGAGAGAGAGAGAGAGTGTGAAAGAAGCATACCTAATGACTGTTGACGGTTCGGCAATGCGACAGTGATAGTGGACGTGAATGGCAGTCGCAGGGTTGATGAGAGAGGGAGGGAAGGACTTCTGGGAATGGGAATGACGGGAGAGGGAGGGGCATTCGGGTTTTTGTCTACTTTTTTTAAAAAAAATAAACATTATCGACTGATTAGCAATAGAATTTTGGTTGGTAACCTGTTTAAGTGGAGTTACCAACTGAATTAGTCACTATCGATCAGTAACTTTACTTAATTTCCGACGGATTACAAAAAGGTAAGTAATCGATTAGTAAGTTACTGACGGATTATAAATCAGTCATTAAATTCAGTTGCTAAATCTTTTTTTGTAGTGTAATATCTATTAATTTGTACAGATGGCTCAATTTTTAGGCCTAATGCATTATTAGACCATTAATGTCTAGTTTCTCATTTTAGGTCTAATATGAATTTAACAAATAGCCAAAGATTACTATTTTTTTTTAAAGAATAAAACCTTTTGAATAATATACATTTTGATTAGATGCCGTAAAACTTTTTTGGCCATAATACTTTCTTGTGTGTATAATGTTTTCCCCTTTTTTGGTTCTTTTTATTTTCTTTCTTTTGAGCATAATAAATATTTTGATAGATGACCCAAAATTCTATTCATCTAAAAAAATGTCCCAAAATTTTTATGCCTAATTTCTTTTGGGCCTATGAATTTTATTATCTATAAAAGTGTCTAATAACTATTCAACAAATAACTTTTCGGAGGCAATTTCAACAAATAATTTAAGTGTTCACCTTTCTTTCTCCCTTTTTGAACCTATAATCCATTTGTATATGGATAACCTAAAACTTTTTTTTGAAAATGTATATATTTCTGTTTTCTTTTTTACTCTTAAAATTAATATCTGTTGTGATATATACGTAACAAAACGTTATTTTATTCTTATATTTTGGTCTAATTGCTAATTGGAACAATAACAAGGAATTTATCATTTGTTACAATGGGCTAATGTTAATACCTCAAAAAATGTTTATGTATATGCATCTGTATAAATAATATAATAATTATATATTTTTATAAAAAATATAATACTATTTTAAAGTAAATAAAAGAATATATTTAGTGACAACAAATATGTTGATACATTTTGTGCAACCATGTTGTCACTAATACAACTTCAAATATATTTTGATATTAGTTACAGCAATAATGTTCGTCACTACATATTGTTTAGTGACAATAGGTAATGTTGCCACTATTTATTATTTAAGTAGTGAAAACATTAAGAAAGTTGTAACCATGGCCATTCTTGTCTTTCAAATTAACTTAATGGAAGCTTTTAGCGGCAACAATTTGCGACAAATATCACTGTGGTCACTAATGTTAGCTCTATGTATTAGTGACAGCTTATAATTTTTTCACTAAATCTTGTATTTAGTGACAAAAATATTTCTGTCACTAATTTCTATTTCTCCCATAGTGTGACAACTTATGATGCCTAGTTAAAGTGTGTGTAATCAATATGAATAGATGATTATATTCATTAGAGATATTTACACTATATTCTTTTAGATGAAATCCAATTTTATTGGTAGATGATTGTATAAAGTTTGAAGATAAACTGATGGAGATAAGATAAAGATATTTATTTATTCATGAGTTTTAGAAGAGATACAGCAATAATGTGCAAACAAGTTCGATCACTTAAATTTGAAAGATACATACATTAAGACATTAGTAATAGTAACACTTAAGATCATTTTTGAATGCATCAATTTAAATATCTCAAGTGATTATCTCATCAGGGGGAGAAATATACATGTAGACATAATTGTGTACTCTTTTTCCTTCACTATATCTTTTTTCACTCGGTTTTTATCTAGTAAGGTTTTAATACGACATGTTTTCTATGTAAGGGGCAATGTTATGAAATTCATTAAATATTTGGAAAGTCTATAAGAGATATTTAAATGTCTCAAATAAAGATAAAGTCTATCTCATAAAGAGATAGAATGTCATGAAATGATATCCTAAAATGACATATTGAAGGAATAGCTAGCCTGAAATGATAGATATTATGAAGCGATATAACATATAGATTTTTAATTCTATATTAGTTATAATAGAATATATCTCCCTATATCATCTCTATCTCTTGTATCCTCAAGAGCTATAAATAGCGGGTCTTAGGCTTTTTATTATCAACACATCTCAGAGAAAGCAATAAAAGTTATCTAGTTTTCACTTTATTTCTCGTCACTATGTAAAATATTTCCTCTTTTCACTACTTTATATATTATTTATATTTTATATTATTCATTCAATTGTGTGGATAACATTGCACCAACAAGCTATTAAATTAAGGGTTTATAATAAAAATAATTCCTGGAAATTGGGTGTAGAAGCACATCTGTCATGAAAGTTAAAAAAAATTGCACTATATCCTCAAATCATATGTCAACAATGAATGAAATATAATACAAGATTATGTACACATGGAATATTTATTTTATCTTTTTTAAAAAATTAGAATATTAGAATTTGTCACTAATTTATTAAAATAAATACAAAAAATTAAATAATAATTTCTTTAAAGAGAAAATAATATTTTCATACATCAGTTTAGGCAACGGTAGAGAGAATGTATGCCGGGGGAGTTTGTTGTTTTCCAACATCAGTTTATTGCCCGAAGTTCCTCTATTATCGATTGAGTGTGACCTATTTTTTTTTTCTTTTAAGATTTTGGATCCAGTACCATGTTAAAAGGATATTTCGATAGTATCACATTGGAGTTGCAATGCTTGATTTTGTGTACTCTTGAACAGCAATATAAATATTTAAGAGTTCTAAACTAATCTACATATTATAATATTATAGGGTGAGGAAGTTACCTAATATAATTATATCACAAAAGAAGAAGCTTACTAAAATATGTACAAATATGTAATTTATATGTTGCACTCAAGTGCACATTGTAATGTATATTATGTGTGTTGAAGTGCAGAGTTTTAATATAAAAAAGAGCGAAATAATGTTGTCTTACTTAAAAAGAGAATTTATAGGATTTCCTCCCCTCATGTGCCTTATTCTTCCCTTTCTTCTTCTTCAACTGATTCTCCTTTTTTGTTTCTTCGTTCCTTCTTCTTCCTCGTCACCATCTTTTTATTTTTACAACAACAATGTTTGCCGCTACCATAGATTTCAATGGTGTAGCAATTCTCTTCTCAAGTTTTATCTACCAACGATAGCAATCTTTTTAATTATGTATTTGGCCATTTACATGATCTATTTATCTTCTCAAGTGCATTGTGTGAGGTAAATCTATGAAGGATTGTGAAAAATCGTTATTTTGGAGGAGATGAGGAGGAAGAATTATGGGTAAATCATTTTTTGGAGAAGATGAGGAGGAAGATTTGATTTTTCCTGTGTAATTGATGTTTTCGATGTGTTAAAGTTATATGTCACCAGAGTTATATAGTTCAATTTTTCAATTGCAAATGTTCCAAATGAATAAAACTATAGTTCCATTTTTCAACTCTCAATGTTCTACAATGGGAGTGGCAGTTTTGTGTTTCATATTTATTTGATATTTTTTTCTTATTTAGTGCATTGTGTATGGAGAATCATGGAAAATTTGTTATTGAAGAAAATGATGACGAAAGATTTTGTTTTTCATGTGTAATTGATGTTTTTTGTGTGTTAAAGTTATGTGTCATGGAATACTGAGTTCCATTTTTCAATTGCTAATGTTCCACAAGAATATAACTATAATTCTATTTTTCAATTGTTTATGTTCCAGAATGGGAGTAGCAGTTTTATGTTTCCTATGATTTGAAATTTTGTTATCTTATTCAGTGTATTCTGTATAGAGAATCTAAGGAAAATCGTTATTGGAGAGGATGAGAAGGAAGATTTAGTTTTTCCTGTGTAATTGATATTTGTTGTGTGTGTGAAAGTTATATATCACCGGAGTTACGAAGTTCTATTTTTCAATTGCTAATGTTCCCTGAGAATATAACTATAATTCTATTTTTCAATTGCTAATGTTCTACAATGCAATAACAGCTTTTTGTTTCATATGATTTTATATTTGTTTATCTTATTCATTATATTGTATATAGAGAATTATAGGAAAATCGTTATTGGAGAGGATGAAGAGAAAGATCTTATTTTTCTTGCATAATTGATGTTTTTTAAGTATGTTAAAATTATATGTCACCATAGTTACGAGTTCAAATTTTCAATTGTTAACGTTCCACAAGAATATAATTATAATTCAAATTTTCAATTACTAATATTCCACAATGCCTTATATTAACATCAATATTTTTTTTTTTTGTTAAAACCGGGATCAATATGTATCTTTTAGTTAAACATTATATTCTCATGAGAATATTATTCATATTTCATGAAAAAACATTAGAATCTAAAAAGAAAATATACGAAAAGTGTGTAGAATATTAATACAAAATTTATGAAACATTATACCAACACAAATAGAATTTTGATGCATAACTTGCAGAACCACACAAGTATGCGTCACTCACTTTTACTGTAATTAAGATAATTTTTTCGCGTTTCTCAGAATGCACCTCAGGAGTTGCATTCGAGTGCAACATATATCAACTTGTACAAATTTTTGTATATAGGATCCTTAGTATCTGAATATCTTCAATATCTTTTTTTTTTTTTTTTTTTTTTTTTTGGAATATATCTTCAGTATCTGCAACATCTTATTCCGCATTCTTAAAATCATAAGACCTGATTTTGATTGGCGGAAAGAAAAGTTGAGGTAGGAATGTGGTTACTTGGAATATAAATTCATGGAATGTAAATTCATACACATTAATTTACTTTATTTGGAATAGACCAAAATGTTAAGAAAGAAAATAACAAGAATTCTTTCTAAATATTTAGCTTAACAAAATACAATCAGGTAATAAATTTATATTTTTATCAATTTGGACTCATTTATCTAACCCAAAATTTTAAATTATTATTTTAAATTACATATAAATTTGTGTTTGTATAATATTCTTAAAAAGAGTTGTACAATTTAGATATATTAGTTTTCAGAAAAATCAAAATAAAATTATAAATTTCATAATAAAAAACTCTTTTATTCTTAAATAAAACACTTTAGTTCTAGTTACATACATCATTCTTCGTTAATTTTATGTTCAATTCATCTACCTTTAAAAAAATGTCCATCTAATTTAATAAAAAAATATTTTTCATGTGAATGGTACATATGTGAGAGAGAGAGAGAGAGAGAGAGAGAGAGAGAGAGAGAGAATCCACTTTTATAAATTAATTTAGAGAAGATCAAATATTTTTATATAATAATATACTAACAAAAGTTGAAACAAAATATTCTGAGTATGATAGAAATGAATAAATAAGAATAAAGAAAATGATAGCTTATAAATATGTAAAAAAGAAAAAAAAGAAAAAAGTCTTAAATATATTTTTTATTTATTTTAAAATACTTTTATTATTTTGTTAGAATCTTAGAGAAAGAAATTACAATACCACCTCTAAGTGAATTCACAATCTTAAAATTCTTTATCTGTTTTCTTCACGTCCTAAGAATTTAATTTTTTTTCCAAAATTTAAATAATAAATCTAATGTTAAAATTTAAAATTTTAAAAAGTGACTATTTTTGTACTCACTTTCTTGGTCAACAGAGATTAGATGCGCATACATCACTTTACCACACCTCTTCTACATATTTATGGTGCTCAGTTACTCACGGCATATTTTATATTTTGTCTTAGTTTTGAACTTTTGATAGTGTCCTGAGAAGTAGGTAAGATTGTGGAGGATTGAATAATATGTTATTGATGGGAAATTCAAGTGTCTTTTTAGCATTTTAAAGATATGATAAATTTAACGTGTGTAAACTTTGCCCAATCGAGTAAACATTGCTGAAATCAAATTATTTTCTTGTATTATATAGCGTGTGTAACCGCACAAAGTTGTTTAATACACACGCCAAAAGCGTTAACCAATAAAAGTCAAATTATTTTCTTATATGCCATTGTACCGTACAAAGTTTTTTATTCACATGCATGTGCATTAAATATTAGATTTTATTGATCAGAACAAAACCAATAATTTCATTTAGTGAACAAAACGAATATCACGACGGAGATTACAGACAACGCGATCCAATCTCGGAAGGAACAAATTTCATGACCCATTCATGATCGTGATGAATCGTGCAGTGATCACCCTTTTTAAAAAAAAAAACCAAAATATATTTTCTCATTTTCTACTTTTTCTTTTTTGAGGAATCGTTTACTACTTCAATATTCAATTTTTATTTATATTAAAAATGTTTGATATTATATATATATATATATTTACACTAGTGTATAAGGTTTTACTACAAGAATACTTCCTTGAAATTGTAGTGAAACCACATTAGTTATGCATTTTACCCTAAAATCGTAAGTTAATTAGTTTGATCATTGTATAAGTTAGATCTTATTGTAAATTAACTCTCTTAAGTTTGATATAAGATTAGTATAGTCCATGCCCCTATTATATAGCTATAATTTGTTCTCAAATATTTATAAAATATGAAATAATATTCTTTAAGTCTATATTTTTAAAGGATGATTATTTAATTAAAAAGTTAAACACCCTAAGAAACACGACAATCCCCTTTCGATTTACGATTCGAATATTAGATTAATGTGGTATATGTATTATTCTTCTTTGGACAATCTTTTCTTGAACTTTTATGTCTATACATGAGTATCATAAATCCTTCAAATAAATTCTAGAATCCTTACTTGTTTTGTGGTTTAGATGGTATTGGAATTTTAATTGATTAAATCTTTGCAATGTTTATATTGTTGAAATCTATTATAATGTTGCCGCTTTTTATGATATTTGAAGGAAAAGATTCAAGGACGAATCCTTTTAAGAGAGCGGGCATGATGTAAAACCGACCAAGGATCATTCAACAATTCCGGAGGAGCAACTAGTTGCATTAGAGAAGTGATGACATCATGGTTGAAAACTTCAACAAAAGGAATTTCGAATTCAAATTGAAGACTTGGAATAGTTTACAAGACTTCAAAGACATATTAAAGTCTTAGAAAGCTCAATAGAATCAAACAAGAAGCTCCCAACCATCATAGATGATGAAAGAAGCAAGGAAGAATGAAGAAAAGAGCCTACTGACGATGGTAGGCCTTGTACCTACCGTCCCCGGTAGGCCTCTGCCTAAAATTCCACAAGTGTGCAACTAACCTACCGCTAAAAATAAGTCCATCCTACCGTCAATGGTAAGGTAGTGATTGTAACTAATGCGTTTTTTTAGGCAAAAAATGATATTTTAATTAAATTTCAAGCTTTTGATTAAGTTCCTAATGGGTCTTGAGTTGATCGATGACCATGTTTAGATAAGAGTGTAGGTTAAACTCTATAAATACCTATTATAGCTTAATTACAAGACTAATTGGTTATTTATGAAAATTGAAGAGTTATCTCTAGGGTTCTTAAGTTTTGAGGTGAACTCCTTGAACTTCATCTAAGGTTTGATCATTCCTTAGATTGATTTTATTGAACACTTGAGTTGGAAAGATCCAAGGGTTCTTATTAGCTTTTTAGGCTTATTTTCACATATTTTCAATTTTATTTTTCAGCCCAAACAACTCCCTATGATGATTTATGGACTGGGCCTCACTAAAGGAGACTGGGTTTAAATTTCTTGGGCTAAGATGCCGGATCAAGTCGGGCCAACCTGACACGCCCATATTGATTGGCTATTTATTCATCTCTTTCCTCTTTGGGCTGCCCTAATCTTTAAGAGAGCCTCCTTTCTATTTTCTCTCTTGTTCTTCCCTTCTTCACTGCCAACTCACGGCTGCTACTACTCTCAAGGAATCCTCTGACTGCACGATTTGGCTTCGTCGCGATTCGGCTTCGTCGTCTGACTGCACGTCCAGCACTGTTACTTTGAGGGGAGAGAGAGCTGAAGCTGAGAGAGAGAGAGAGAGAGAGAGAGAGAGAGAGAGAGAGAAAGAGAGAGAGAGAGAGAGAGAGAGAGAGAGAGAGAGAGAGAGAAACCACTCCTCTTGACTGTGAAGTCGTTCGAGCCGAGGGAGCTATGGATTGGCCCTTCTGCCGTCGCTCCTACTGGTAGCAGTTGGTTCTGCTCATCGTCGCAACTCGTGTTGCTTGCTGCTCGCGGTTGCTGCTTGGTTGCAGCCGATCGACCTATCGCAGCTCACCCGCTGCTCGGAGGTCACTGCTGTTTGGCCGCTGCTGCAGGTCGTACTGCTCACCCGTCGCTGGACCATCTTCCTGCCACGCCAGTAAGCTTTCGAGCTTAGTTTCTTTCTTTCTTTGCTAACCGATTTCTGTTACAGCTTCCAGTGGGATCTCCGGTACAATCTAGCAAGAGAAGAAGACTTACAAGAAGAAGAAGAAAAACTTGCTTGTAATAGTGATCATAAATTCCTTCTCTAAGATTTCAACATTCTTGTAGTTGTTTAGATTGGATCTTCTCTGAATACGCTATATAGGTATTGGATTTAGTATCTCCAATGTTGAATTAGAGTGCGGAGGAAAGATTAGCTACATGAATTCAAGAGGTCATAGGTTTGGTATACCTATAGATGCTTGCGGATGAGCTAACAAAGCCTATTAAAGGCAAAAGGTCCATGGAAGGTTTAATTGAAGACTTTTGATCTTTGCAGAACAAGACTGACATCATCATGGTTGAAAGCTTCGACAAGAGGAATTTCGGATTTAAAATGAGGCTTGGAAGAGTTTATAAGACTTCCAAGTCACATTAAAATCCTAAGAAGCTCAATAGAATAGAACTAGAAGCTCAACGCCATCATGAATGATGAAAGAAGCAAAGAAGAATGAAGAATAGAGCCTGTCAGTGATGGTAGGCCCCATACCTCCCGTCTCTGGTAGGCTTCTGCCTAAAATTCTACATGTGTGCAACTAACAGATCACGACGATAAGTCCACCCTAGCATTGACGGCATGGTAGTGATTGTAACTAATGGGTCGTTTTAGGCGAGAATTGCTATTTTAATTCAATTTATATCTTTTAATTAAGTTCCAAATGGGTCTTAGGTTTATCCATGACCATGTTTAGATTATGGTTTAGCCTAAACTCTATAAATACCCTATTATAACTTAATTGTAAGACCAATTGATGACTTTATTAAAATTGAAGAGTTATTTCTAGGGTTCTTAAGTTTTAAGGATTTTTTTCCTTGAACTTTATCTCGAGTTTGATCATTCTTTAGATTGATTTTATTGAACACTTGGATTGGAAAGATCCAAGGGTTCTTAATTTGATTATAAATTCCTTCTCTAAGATTTCTACATCTTTGTAATTGTCTAGATTTGGTATTCTTTACACATAGCATATCTAATGTTGAATTAGAGTGTGGAGGAAAGATTAGCTACATAAACTCAAGAGGTCGTAAGTTTGATATACCTATGATTTCTTGGGGATAAACTAATTGAAGTCCTATTAACGACAAAATGTCTGTGAGAAGTTTATTCAAGGCTTTTGCACTTTGCACAACAAGATTCACATCACCATATAACAATGATTGCGTTTTCAGTCAATTGTGCCTGTCTGGAAGAGCAGCAACGAGTGTCTCTGAGGCCCCTTGCATCCAAATTGTCATCCACCCCATACTACTTTCCCGCCGGTAAGAGAGTAGCAAATAATGAACTGAGAATAAAGAGAAGACTCCCGAAGCATGCAACTTCCACCGGACAACATCTCTATCCGAAATCAGGACATTAGATTTTCTTTTCGGTTCACACCATGAAGAATTAAAATGGCCATATACTTGAGATCTATGACTAATCGGGTTTAAATTTTAATTTTGATTAAATAATTAAGTGTTTCTGTCACCTAATACGACAGTATCCGCCCAAATAAACAACTCAAAAAGCATTGAATCAGTTTTTCTTTTGGTAAGGTAAATTAACTTATATAACTTACAATAATTTCTTCAAATACATGTCATCCATAAACCAATGAACCAACCCTCCTTTCACAATCTAGTGTCAAATTAAAACACATTAGATTTCAACCTAGGATTCATCATGTGACGGTGTAATGATTTTTTTATATATGCCGACAAAAAATACATGTGATATTTATTATTTTTTTTAATTTTTGGAAAGAAACTTTATTGATGAAACTATTTTGCGCTTTACTCATATAGTTTTTTGGTACTTCATATGGCATATTCACCCTATAAAGTAGTCCAACAACTTAGTTGTCCCATCAAAATTTCATGATGGGGAAGTTAGAATTGCTACTTTGGTTCATACAGTAGGCAATTACTTATGTTGTGTGTAATAGTTATTGTGCTATATCAAGTAATTTGTGATAGAAAACATAAATAAAAATAACACAAGAATTAGTAATGTAGTTCGGTCAAAACCGACGTTTGTGGGGCTATGCCCAGAAAAGAGATTTCACTAAAACTGATAATACAGTATAAGAAAATAACTAACTCATTAACACATTTAGTTTTTCTTTAGTGGAAAAATACAAACTCACTTTGTACGCAATATAGTTGAACTCCTTTCAACTCTTTAAGGCTACCCCATAGAATGTGATTGCTTAGGCTTGAACACCCTTCAACTCCGTTGAAGCACAGTGAGACTTCTTTCTCAAGAAGCAAGATGATCTTCAATGAAATGCCCAATGTTGAATGTTGCTGACACCGTCTTTTAACATAGGACGAAAACGGCCATTAAATCCGTGAACTCATCTATGAATGCATAAACTGGAACTTTGATTGCATCAAACAGTTGACCCTGAATTTCCTTTATTATTAACATTAAATACTTATTCTTTTCAATAAGGAAACCAAATCTTTTCCTTGGTTGGATATATCTAATATTCTAGAGATTTGATTCCTTATTTAGTTTATCTTCCTAAACAAGTTTTGCATCGTTTCTAAATCCAGTTTCCTAAACCTTGTACGATTTATTCAAGGAAGTTAGGATTTGCTCAACCTCCAAAAGTTCCAAAGTTATCTTCCGAATCCTTAAACAATGCCAATATATAATTCCTTTGACTTCAAGTAGGCGTATGTCGTGTTTTCGTGTTGCTCCTTCTCAACAAACTTGTTCAATCAACACAACATAATCTAGGCGAAATCCTTAACACATATTATACGAAATTTTATCTTTTTAAACAAATCAAAAAAAGTCTAAAATCGATGTACTTTTTAAGAAAAAATACTTCTAGTGCGGCCTTATCTAGAAATATAAAGAATTAATTGGGAAAGAAAAAAATGTGGTGGAAAAAAGTAATATAGTGGTCAAATTAGTAATACAATATAAAAAATTGTGTGAAAAGTTTAAAAATTAACTAGAAGAGATTTGGAATGAGGTAATGGGTATTATTACTAGGTATTAGTATTTTAAATTAATAGGGGTATCATTAGAAAAAAAAAACTTTAGAAAAGAAATTTTTTTTTTATAATATGAAATCTCAAATATGACAATAATTATTATAATTTGAAACGCGAAAATTATATGTTGCACTAGAGTCCACCTTTCAATATGCACTCTGTATGTTGAAACGGAAACGACAATCCCATTTAAAAGGAGAATTTATAGGATTCTCCCTCTCATACGCCTTCTTCTCCTCATTCTTTTTCTTTTATTTGTTTATTCTTCTTCTTCGTCACCATCTGTTTCTTCTATTACAAGAACAATTTTTATAGCAGCACACGGTTTCAATGACAGTAGCAGTTCTCTTCTTAGGTTTTATCATCGACGATAGCAATCTTTTTAGTTACATATTTACTTTTTTACATGATCTTTTTATCTTCTTGAGTGTATTATGTGAGTAAATCTATAGAGAATTGTGAAAAATCGTTATTTTCGAGGAGATGGGGAGGAAGAATTATGGGGAAATCGTTATTGGAGAATATGAGGAAAATTTGATTTTTCCTTTTTAATTGATGCTTTTTCTATGTTAAATTATTTGTCACTAGAGTTACAGAATTTTATTTTTCAATTGCTAATATTTTAATAGGAATATAATTGCAATTTCATTTTTCGTTTGCTAATTTTCCTCAATGTCAGGGGCAGTTTTGCGTTTCATATATGAGTGTGATCGGAGTTACAGAATTCCACTTTTTAATTCTTAATGTTCTAGAATGGCAATATCAGTTTTGTATTTCATATGATTGATATTTTTTTTTAATCTTATTTATCATATTGTGTATAGAGAGAATTATAGGAAAATCGTTATTGAAGAAGATGAACATCAAGATTTGGTTTTTCTTGTATAATTTATGTTTTTTTATGTGTGTTAAAGTTATATATCGCCAGAGTTATGGAGTTCTATTTTTCAATTGCTAAAGTTCCACAGGAATATAACTATAATTATATTTTTCAATTGCTAATATTTCACATTGTATTATATTAACTTCAATACATGTTTCGGAGTCAAGCATTATATTTTGATGAGAATATAATTTATTTATCATTAAAAAACATTGGAATACAAAAAAAAAAACACAAAAAGCGCGTGGAATATTAATGTAGAACTTGTGAAATCACGCACGTATGCGTCATTCACTTTTGCTCCGACGGAGATAAATTTTTTGCATTTACCCGAAATGCACTCGAGTGCAACATATAACAACGGTTTGAAACGGACATAGTGATAATTTAGGGCATAAAATTATAGGCAAATATAAAGTTACTTGAGGACTAAATTGACAATTTAACCCCTAAATTAATATATACTTATCCGTGTATAGATAGTATGTATAGATAGTAAAAAAGCAACAATCCTTTGTGTTCCTTCTTCAACATGGATATCCTTTGGATCTGTGGCTCTTCTTTACTTGCCATAGTTTCCATCTACTTCTTCCTTGATATATTTTTCCCCAGCCAGAAAAAGAAGAAACTCCCTCCGAGTCCACCAGCTCTTCCCATTTGTGGTCATCTTCATCTCCTCAAACTTCCAATTCACAGAACCTTCCAACAGCTCTCCGCCAAGTATGGACCCATATTTTACCTCCGTTTAGGGAACCGTCCAGCTATTGTCGTATCCTCTCCATTGATTGCAGAGCAATGCTTCACCAAAAATGATATAATCTTCGGCGATAGACCACAGTGTATTATCTCCGATCACAGTAACTTTGACCATGCAGAAGTGACCTTTTTAGCCTATGGAGACCAATGGCGTAATATTCGGAGAATCATGACCATTAATATATTTTCCTCAACTGCCCTCAAACATTACTCTTCCATCCGAGAAGAAGAGATTCGTTTTCTTGTACGAAAGCTGCTACCTGCAGACTGTAACGGCGGTGACCCTCGTAGAGTTAACCTCAAGTGTTTGTTCTCGGATTTAATACTCAATATGATTATGAAAGCGACAACGGGAAGACGATGGTCGGATTCGGAGCCTTTCAATAAGGACGTACTCGGGTCAGACATAAGCTTACATCTTTGTGATTTTGTTCCCTTTCTAAGACGGATCGGATTTCAGGGATTTGAGAATCAGGTCAATTATTTTTCGGAAGAATTGAAGAAGTACCTGAAATACTTAATCGATGAGGGTAGAAAATCAGAAGCTGATACTGACAATAATTCAAGTTCTGACAACAAAAACAAGACAATAATCCAATCATTATTGTCCCTTCAGAAAGCTGAACCTGACTACTACACAGATAATTTGATCATGGGAATTCTGACGGTGAGACATATATACCACCATGTCTAATTATTTCTACTATTTGCTTATTTCTCAATATTTCTTTCGGCAAGAGAATGAACTTGTTAATGCCTTTTCTTTTCTAGTTCATTTCACACCTCTGCCCGGCACCAAAAAACTAAATAAATAAATAATTAAAGTCCAAGCGTACTTGGATCTCGAATAAATGTTTTTTTTTTCTTTTTTATCTACCTTTTATGAAAGGTAAAATATAGGACAAAATTAAAAACGAGAAATTTTTTAACAATTAATTATGAATCCAAGTAATTTAGTCTAATTTTGTTGTTAATAACTAAGAGAAGGTATGGAATTCCAAATTGGGACTTTTTTAGTTTATAAGGAATTCTTCTACTAGTGATTTCCTAGTTTTTTATAATTAGTAAACTTTAATCCTTCCATTCCACAAAGGTAATCCTACTTTTACCTTCACATAATTAAGAAGGTTGTTTATCTAATATATTTTGTTTTGTTTTCTCTTTATGCCCCCTAACGATGTTAATGAAAGAGTTTGACATTTTCTTTTTAAGTTGTATAAGTCTAAATCAGAAGCTATTAGAATGCTTTTCATTAATATTTTTTGCAAATTGGACATGTTTAAAAATTATATGCAGAGTAATGACAAAAGAAAGGTGTGTATATCTTTATTGGAGGGGGGGAAGGGGGGGGGGAGGGAGGAGGAGAGGGAGGGAGTAATGTAGATATGCAACCTCCTAACATAAGATACTACTACTACTTTTGGGACATTAAAAATTTGAACAAAAAATTGTTTAATACACTCGGAAGTAGATAAAAACGATGGTGAAAGAGAAATAGCTGCAATATGAAAATTTGTAATAACAATTGCCTTTTATATTATGAGACACTCCGTATATGCATTAGATTATGAAGTGTTAAAATAAAAATATTTTAGTTTTGAATTAAAGAGTTCTTAATCTCATATCACAAAAAGAAGATATCGAAGTTTTAATATTATTTTAATTGCTTCTCCTATAATCTATTTTGTCTTTTCAAGAATCTATTTACAGCTGGGGGAGAAACTACTTCATCAACTGTTGAATGGGCAATGGCACTATTATTAAATCATCCAGAAGTTATGGAAAAAGTAAGAAATGAAATTGATCTTAATATTACATCGGAACGTTTGGTTGAGGATTCCGATCTTTCTAAGTTGTCGTATTTACATTGTGTAATCAACGAGACGCTCCGACTCTTTCCCGGGGCTCCGCTTCTTGTGCCTCGTGTTGCTACTGAAGATTGCACCCTCCATGGTTTTGACATTCCCCGAGGAACAATATTGGTGGTGAATTGTTGGGCGATCCACAGAGATCCCAATGGTTGGAAAGAACACACTAAGTTTATTCCAGAAAGGTTTGAGGAGGCTAAAAAGGAGTCTGAAGGGTCAAATTATTTACCATTTGGAATTGGTAGAAGACCTTGCCCTGGCGCTGCCATGGCGACTAGAAGTGTTGCAATCACTCTTGCTACTTTCATTCAATGCTTTGAATGGGAAAGAGTTGGACCCGAGCTCGAGGACTTGGAAGAAGGAAATGGGGTATTTGTTTTACCAAAGGCCAAGCCTTTGGAAGCATATTGCAAGCCTCGGCCCTGTATGAGCGCAGCTCTAATGTCCCCTTTGAATATTTAGATTTGTTTTTTTCTTTTTAAATAAAGTGTGTTCTCTGTTTCATAATCTACATATTGGGTGGGACGTATGCCCCAAAAGACTTTCTAATGTAATATTTGGAATATTAAAAAAGTTTTCAATATTTAGTTTCAGAAAGTTTTATTAACATTGATCTCAAATCTAGAGAAATACAACTACATTAGGATAGAGTATTCCTTTTAGTATACAATAGAATCAATATTTCATCAAATCAAATCAAATAAAAAGGTTAAGAATATCATGTTTTTTGTCTATTGTCCAAAAAATAATTTGAAAATTTGAAATTGAGTAAATAAATATTTTAAACCATTAAATACTTGTTTCGTTCATAAAAATCAAGTCCAACAGACCAATAATCTTTTATTTTTGTCTATTATCCGAAGAAAGTAATTTAAAATTCTGAAATTGAGTAGAACAAAAAATTCAAGTCATTACATATATACTTCTTTTCTTTTGTCCTTCCTTCAAAACCAAGTCAAAGTAAAAAAGGGCAATCTCATACTTTTTATCCATGGTATAAACAAAGTAATTTAATTTTAGTTGAGTATTCCTAGAAAAAAAAAAAAAAGAATAATGAAGAAATTAAAGATACAAATTCTTCAAAAAAATCAAATAAATTAAATTTGAATGTAAACCAAACCAAATAAATAATATTTAAATATAAATCCAAACCTAATGATCAACAGAGCCAGGACTCAAGATTCTCAAAGTTTTATACGAATTTTGAATGAACTTTATGCTTCAAATTACGTCCACCCTATTAGAAAAGAGTATGTAAAAAAATTACAAAAAATTTACGTCTTGAGATAGAACTCTAAAAAGTACATATTATTCAAAATGATAATACTTTTAGTTATCTCATGGAATATATTGACCCTAAGGTGATAGAGACCTATGATCCCATAAAGGTATCTCATGCATAGATGTGCAACCAAACTTAGCCTCCCAAGAAGCTGTGGACGAAAATTTTGAACAAAGGGAATACTATTCCAAGGAATGTGCATTCCAAGAAAATTTGAGCTTTTATTTTTTATATGCTCAAATTTGAAAATCGAATTGAATTTTAATTTGGAGAAGAAAAATGGAATCTGGTCAAATCGATATCTATAAAAAGCAAATCGAAAACCGAGTCGATTGTCAATTTTTGTTCGTATTTTTAAATTTTTACAAACTAATAATATGTCTACGGCATTTGCACATAATAATTTTTTTAGTAAAATTATTATTTTTACTTTTTTTCTTTAATGTTTAAAATATTTTTCTTATTAATTCATTTATTTATGTAATATTTATTAATTATTGGCTTGTTTTAGTAATAACTTTCATAATTTAAATTATTCTAATGTTATTTATATGAGAAAATATAACTGAAAACTATTAATTACTAATTAATATATATATATATATATTGATACATGAGGGGAGTGGAAAGTTGTTTGAATCTAAATCCTCTGCCTTGATAAAAAATACTTCTTTCATTGAACTATCAATTTATCACAATTACTAATATATTATTAGAATGTAAAAGAATCCTTATTACATGTCAAACTCTCGAATTGTCTCATATGCTCCTCTTTATTTAAAAGAATTTGAGTTTTCTCTTTAATATTTGGAGTGTTTTTTCATAATAACTTATTTATATCTTTAATATTTGGGACTTTCAACTAACTCATTTGCCAATTTAACATATTTGGATTTGTCTCATGATGAGTTTATACACAATAAAATAATTCTTTTCTTCTATATGTTAAAGTGTACTTTCAAAATAATTATATATCTATGAAATTATTCTTTACGTAAATCTAAAATAAAATATTCCCTTTCTTTATGTGTTATGGTCCTCTTCTCCATTGCCTAAAATAAGTAACTTTTAACTTATTTTAAGCTGTGTTATTTTTGTGTTGTTCTTGGTCGCTTATTATATCTACTTTTAACTTAAAATAAGTTGAAAATTTTTATTTTTGATAATCTACTCTAGTGCTTATTGATGATATTAAAATATTAATAATTCTTTTAAAAGCCAAAGTTTTTATAAACACTTTTTTAAGTAGCTTAAAAAAAGGGTAAGCATTCAAGAACCAGCCCTAAATGTATCTCCCAAATAATTTTCACAACTTATTATTTCTTAATGTAATTTTTATTATCCACTATATCATTAACTCTTTTTTTTTTCTTTTTGCAAAGTTATGTTATTTTTTCTAGAATCTAAGTTATGTAATCAACTCATAAATATAATAATTTATTTACTTCTCTATTTAAATGCTTTACAAATAATTCTTTCAAATTAATATTTTTCCCATGCAATTTTTATCCTTCTCTATCAATAGTTAACTTTAATTAGTTAGTAGTTATTCTTATATTCTTATTATTTATTATTATTTTTAATTTTAACTTGTATAATATTTTTTAATTTTTATTGTGCACACAAAATATTTTTTAAGTCTCCAAAATTGATTATTTCTTTTACTTTACAAACTTCACCTAATTTTTATTTTTACTATCTTCTATATATGTCACTCTTAAATAGCTATCTAATTACCAAAAATAAAATAAAATAAACTCCAAACGGCCTTCCAACTCTTCCATATATTAAACTCCTAATTTTTATTTAAATTATCTTTTATGTAACTTTTGAATAGCTATCTAATATTGACAAAGACTTTTCTACTCCTCCATTTATTGAGCTCTAATTTTTATTTTTATTATGTTCTATGCCGAAAGACTCTCAACTCCTCAATGTATTAAACTTCCATTAATTAATGAAAGGGCATGTTATGAAAATTAAACAAGTAAGAAACCAAAACGTGTAAATCATCCATAACTTCATTTTAGACTTCTATAACATTAGAGATTAGATAGAGATAATAAATACTTCTACACAAAAAAATAAAATAAAATAAAAACTTTTACACATACCTGAATCGGAATCCGTATTTTTTTTTTCATTTTGTTAATACGTAGTTGATTATTTAATTTATTTTCTCAATTACTATCTAAATTCTCATCATCTAATTAGATAAATCAATTTTTAAACATTTTCCTTAATTAACTAAATAATACATGAATTTTAAATTTCTAACAACTTCATTTTTCTTTTCTCTCTTTTCATTTTTCTCATCAAAATCGTTGAACTAAAGAGACTTTGGAGTTTTTCTCACTTTATTTTTTCCCTATCATTTTCTCTCATTAGCGAGTAGGTGAAAAGCTTTTTTGAAAGAAAAAAAATTTCTTCCTTTCCATCATAAAATCTTTGAACCAATCAGACTCTAAAATTTAAAATAGAAATCCTAAATACAAACTGTGTGATTGAACCGAGTTGATCACAAGCTAGTGAGTTGACTTATGATTTGATCTACTAGAGCAGGACAAGAAGAGCAAGGCATTTGATGAAGCTTGACTAAGGAATGATTTTTTTGGTTGAAGAAAATCAATGAAGAACAATAATGAAGGCTTGAAAGATGAGAGTTGAACCTCTCAAGTTGCTCGTAATATACACCAGAAGCAAAGATTGTCCAAGGGAGTAATTTGGATGTGAAAATGACGAAGTCTTGTGAAGAGTAGGACCTACCGCGGATGGTAGGCCCTGTATCTACCGTCACTAGTAGGTTTCTGGATGGGACAAACTTTGAAGACCGCACCCTACCATCGTCGGTAGGGTCCTGGTGGACTTGGACCTTTCTGCTGTTTAGGCGGGATTTTATTATTTGAACTTTATTTCTAGCTTTTAATCAATGCCCTAATGGGATATTTTAAAACCTTAATCAATGGATAAGTTAGGGTTAGGTTTAGGCCTTGGCCTATAAATACCCAATTATAGGCTCATTTGTAACTAATTTAGATATTTTGCTGAAAATTGAGAGAGGAATTCTCCATTGTCTCTAGGGTTCTTCACTCTTCTTAGTTAGCTTGCTAAGAGTTTCTTTGGGTGTCTAGATTGTGGAATCTATGGAACCAATTGATCATCCAATTCCTTTCTTAATTGATTCTTAGAGTTTATTTTCTTATAATTGATTACCTAGGTCTTTTAGTTTGTGTAATTGGGGTTTTGAGGCCTTAGTTTCCTCAAGGTTCTTTCTATCAGATCAGGAATTAGTTTATCCTCTCAATATTGGGTTTATGTGGCTTAGCTCCTTATAGTTTCTCTATTGGAGTGTTGAAACTACAAAATCTTGAGTAGAGGTTCTTCATCAAATGAGGTGCTATTGGGAAGGTGTTGAATCAAATCTATAATCATTGAAGATTTACATCAAAGTGGTACCAGAGTAACCTCCAAATGAAGGTCAATTTTATTGTAAGTATTTAAATTCGTTGAAAAAGAAAATAAGAAGTACTTGATGATCTATGAAAATTTTCATGAAGATCATGCAATAGTAGTATAGAAAATAGATCCGAAAATAAATTGCAAAATTGACTAAATAATTGTGAAATTGATTAATGTTTTGGGATGGTGATTTTTTCCTTTGAGTTAAGGTTCACATGAAATATGATTTACTCAATTTGGAGTTCAATTGTTTTCTCAATTTGATTGAAATTTGAAAAGGGTTTTGGAATCTCGGCTGCAAAAAAAGTATGAATTAATCCGAGCATATCTTATGTTATAATGATTGAATTCAAATGAAATTTGTGCTTAAATTCATCCTTGTTGAGTGAGTAATCTTCCTAAATTGGTTTCAATTGATTTGGATTCATATTTCTTGAGTTATCGTTGTTCTAGTCACAGGGTGTCATCATCCCCTATTTCCTGGAAAATTTTTTTAGTACTCTTGTTTTATTTGTTTAGCCTATTTGTTTTGAATTACTTTGTTTTGACTTCTAATTGTTTTCTTGTGTGTTGGCTCTTTTTCATAGATTACATTCTTTGAAATTCTTACACCTCAAGTATTTGAAACTTTGCCTCTTTGAATACTTATATCTAACTAAGTGCATTGATTGATTTATTTGCTTGGGAGTATTTCTCTTGGTTTCAATTTCAATAGATGGAGTAAGAAGAACGATCGACATAATGATTTTTGGAAGCAATCTATAATTTTTTGACCAGTTTTACAAAAGCTCCATTTCGATAGTCTTAAAGACTTCAAATTAACAAGTGACCTTCATGAAGACTGTAGATGACTTCTTGAGATTCCAAAATGGTATGGCTCATTTCTATATGAGCTCATTTGGATATTCTCTGACAAGTGTTAAGCCAGAGACTCTACCTTCAATTTCAGAGATGATATATTTTGGTAAATTGGCCATAACTGGAGTTATAGGAGCACAATTGAGGTAATTCAAGATGTATTAGAAATCTAAGAGAAACATCTACAACTTCACTGAAAATACCAAGAGCCTGTTCAAACGTTTTCAAGGTGAAACAGGGCTTTTAGCCTTTGAGAGGCAAAATTGCAGAAGGAAGGCAAACAGAGCCTACCGTGTGTAGCAATGTCTAGCCTACTAGTCGCAACAGGCTTCTGCCCATAATGGAGAAAATGAAGTTTTTGACAAGTTTTGACCTTCTAGTTTTGATTTTTAGTGTCTTGACTTATAATGCCCATTTACTCCTTTAAGTTTGTTTAGTAGGTAGATCAAGGAGCTAATATCCAAGGAGCCTATTTATACCCTCATGTTAGATATTTTTAACATAGAGAATGAAATATGAATTAAAATTTCACCTTGTGTTCTTGAGAGTTCCTAGGGCTTTTCTTAGAGTTTCTTCTTCTTCTTCTCACTTCCTACTAAAGTGATCATCTAGTTAGTGTAATTAGGAATCCTTGAAAGGAAATTCAAGGGTTCTTTTGATCATCTTCAATACTTAATATACAAGAAGTGACAACTCTTTACTAGTTGTTGCTTGTGTTTAGGTCTTGTTTATTGTGAAGGATAGGTGAAGGTTTTCTAGCCTTTGTTGATTCTTTCATTAAGGAAAGATTAGAATCTTTCTTCAAAAGGGGTTAGCCCCTTAGCTAGTATTGTTTGAACGGGGGTCTTTTACAAAATCCTTAAACAAAAAGGAGGGATTCTTGGGAGAAATTGAGCTCATCCACATCTCCAAATGAGTTCTTATCACTTAGGAGGGTTGATTTTGAAATGTTGATTAGCTCTTCGTATTTCTAGCCTTGCAAGTCCTTTTGTTGTGGCCCAACTGTTTACAGTTTCTGCACCGATTTTACTGTGCATTTGAGGCAATTGGATTCTCAAGATCAGTGGTCTGCCTCAGCGGGGGGACACTTCCTCACATTATGCGCCCTTCTCCGCAATTGTTACACTTCATAACAAACCCTAGACATCTTCTTACCATTGTCTTTTGTCTTTCTGCCCAAGATTTCATCATGTTCCTTATTTCTAGAATTTTTGGGTTTACTAGGGAACCTTAACTTCTTTAGAGGAAATGGCGGGACATTATTTACTCTAGGCCACAAGTTTGAACCATTAATTGGATACGCTACAGGAGCATAAACCTTTAAATGTGTCCCTCTGATAACAATTATCTCCATATTCTTCCACCTCCTGATAGAGTTCATTTTCGCTACAAATGAACACCTTAAGTTTTATTTGGTAGTCATATAAGAATATTATTTCTTCACTTGTTATAATTATTATATCTTAATTATTTAATTTGTTCCTTTGCAAAATATACCAGAAATTGAAATATGAAGCAAGCCCACACAAGAAGAAGAAAAAGAAGGCCATGAGAAAGAAGTGAAAAACAATCCATGTTGAAGAAAAAAAAGAAGAAAGGGACCAAGTTTTTGGACTACTACAAAGGGCCGCCACAAGGAAAAGAAAGGCGGCCCACGGGAGAAAGTTTTTGGGCAGCCACAGAAATTGGAAAACGGTCCCAGCCGCAAAATTGCAAAAAGGGAAGAGAGAATAAGAAGGCGGGGGCACAAGAAGAAAAGGAGAGCGACGGTAGAACAATAGAAAAACAGCAATTGTTGAGCTGCTTAGGAAAAAACAAAAGGTAACCGCAATTGCTGGGGGAGTAGCCGCAAATCAGTAGCAATTGCACAAGCTGAACAAAAGCTTCTTTGGCACAGAAATCAAGAGGAGAAGCAGTTGCGCAAGCAGCTGCGTGCAAGAAGGAAACCGCACGCAACCAAGAAGGAAATCGGACGAGCAAGGCAGCAACTTCGGTTGGAGAAAGCCATGATCTTCTTCAACAAATTGGTTCCTTCTTTTCATTTAGCCATGAACTAATTTTATTTTTAGAATCTTGATGAAACCTAGCCATGTGATTTTGGTTTATTTTATTTTAGGAGATTTATTATAATATTTATGTGATTGTATAACTTGGGATGTTTCTTGGTTTGATGCAATTAATTCTTTGTGATTGTTCTTGTAGAATAATTATTTGGGTTAATTGATATTTTTATCCATGCTTGATTCTTGTAGTCTTGAGTATGAGAGATATGTAATTTTCGCAAGTATATTGTGGGTTTTAGAATTGAATAGTTCATGCTAATTTTAGATGATTTATGTCATAGAACTGAATAGGTCATGCTAATGGTTAGATGAGTTATGTCATGCATTTAAGCACAATATATTTCTTTAGTGAATTGAAGCTTGTAGCCTAGATCACCACATAAAGGTCTAACCTTTTCTCCTAATTAAATTAAATCATTGTTATATAGGTTAGTAGTGGATTTTCAAGGTTCTAAATCATCTTCTTTGGTTAATCTTTTGTTAGTTTTAATTTAGTTATTTTATTCAGTAGTTTTAATTAAATTTAGGTATAATTTTCGTAAATAATAAAATTTCATTCTTCTTTTCATAAAATTAATTTAGGTAGATAATAATTTGAGTAGTTAAGCCTTTCTCTGTAGTTCGATACCCTGATGCTTCCATATTACATTGATCTTGTGCACTTGTAAGTATTAGGTTTAAAACTTAGTTATAAAAATCCTGATCACCTCCCCTTCCAATAAAGCAATTGCACTAATGGCATGCATACAAGATATTCCATTAAGATCCCACTTCCTACAAGAGCATGACTTAGCTCTTAAATCTACCATAAAGTGTTCAACCATTGAATGATATACTTGGAACTTCATGTTCCTTGCCCTTTTTGGAGTAAAAGCTGCTGACATTTCCTTCTAAGACAAACTGTTGAATTTTGGGGCAAAGTAAGCCCTTAGGTTTTTACCATACGCCTTCCACGACTCCATTTTCAATATCAAGTACATCCTAATTGATTCTAGTATACCGAAAATAGGCCTAGACCTTGCTTGCATAATCTTGGAATTAAATGACTCACATAAATTGTTAACTAAGATGTCACACTTACTTACACATCTAAAGTAAGCTTTTGATTAGAAAATTAGGTGATTGTTCTTCTTGATCCAATCGGCTGCTGCAGGATCAAGAGCCTTTAATTCCTCCATTCTATCATCAAATTAGTTCTGATATGTAAACCTTGCACACTGTCACATATTTTCTTTCAATGTTCGTCCTCCAAAATCCTTTTTTAAAGTTATTATGTAAGGCCTAGTGCAGTGACTGTGTTCCATCTTTGGAGGAAACTTTCCAATAGCTGGTATAAGCCCCTCCAAGTAAGAAAATTTGAAAAAAAAAATAAAGAGAATTAAAAAACAATAAAGTCATCTTAAACAAACTGAGAAATGAGACTTACTTTTTATATGTCAGACATTGTTGTCCATTTCTCCTAGTGGTATATTTTCAAACTAAATCAATTGGCCTACGAATTATTTCCAAGTTTCCTTTTCTCAACATCAACAACTACTATCACTAATGGAAAAATAGAGTTATTTCGATCTATGCCTATAACAGATCACGATATCCCTAGATGAGGTCCTCTAAGATGGCACTATCCAAACACTATAGCTTCCTACAACCAGTAAAGAATCCCCCTCTCGATACCCCCAAGCTAATGTATAACCTCGAAATCTCTCTTTACCTTTCGCATCAGTAAATGTCTTCAACAAAACTTGATTTATGGGATCAGAACTTTCAACTCCTTGGCAATCTATCTTGTCCTATAAGCTTTGTCTCTTGAGATTATATAGTTCTTTTCTCTGTGGACCTTTTCAATAAAGTCATCAACATTCACACAATTGGTGCTTCTGAAACCCTCCAAGTACTTATTAGCCAACCACCTAAAGGGTACATTCTTACTACTGAATGATCTGCCATATTTATGAACCAGTTGTATTTTCTTATCTATCAACTCACATCTGGTTGTGATGCTCCATAAATCTTCCAATTGCAATTTTTTCCATCATATTTAGCCTTAATCCTGAATACCACATTCTTCTGCCAAAAGCTATGACTATTAATAGCTTCTTCCAATTCATTTCTACTAGGAAACACCATTCCAAGTAGGAATAGCAGTGGTACGGTAACCGGCCAATTAGTCGTTACCATTACCGTTTATTCGATCAATTACCAATTCCGTACCGTTTATTAATTGTTAACTTTTCTTGTTACCAATATCGAAACCATTCGGTAATCTGTAACTGATTATTAAATCGGTTCCCAATTGAAAAATTAAATTTTTATTTTTTATTTTAAAACCAAATTAAATTCTAAAAATCTCACAAAAATCTAAAAAATATCACAAATTACATCTAATTGTTTAAACAACAAAAAAAAACAACAAAATCTAAATGAGAGTACACAAATAACGACGAAAAAAATGACAAAATTCAAAATGAAAGTACATGAATTCTAAAACATATTAAATATAAAAATTGATTACAATACAAAGATAATGAAATGTAATACTCTGTATCGGTATTGGTTTTCTTCTGTTGGTAAAATTCCTTTACCAAAACCTATCAGTTTTGGTATCGGTCGACCTTAGTAAATACCAAACCTATCAGTGGTACGGGTTTTTTTTATTATGAACAGTAACCGATCTATCAGTTTCAGGTATGTATTTCACAACTCTATTTGGTATGCCTGCATTTTTTTTATAACCATCATTTTCGAACCTTCAAATTCACTTGAGGACTCTGAATCACAACTGGTACCATATGAATCAAAAACCTGAATTTTCCTCCTTCAAAAACATGAAAATCTTCATTAGCTGGTCTATATTCTTCATCAAATTCATAACCTTCTTGTAGTATCCTATCATTTTCTACTTGTGTTTCTGCATAATCTTGCTCTTCCACCCCTTTCTATAATGCAAATCTTGGATTTTTCAATTTCAATCCCCATTACATCTCTGCCATCTAACTTTGATAGATCATTTGTATCAATATTTCTCCAATTACCATCATCATCCTCATTTTCAATTTCAAAGTTTGAGTCACAAAATTCATACGAATATGTCTCTACATCATCAGAATATTTTTCACCATTTACTCTCATCCTTGAAATTTTATCCTTCTTTTTAATCCCTTTGTCATTTATGCCCTTCTGAACATTCTTGGAATCTCTATCACTCATTATAGCTAGCAAATCCTCACTACTCTTTCTTGTTAGGTTTTTATAATAGTACCCACACTTAGTTTGGTATCCCAACTCCTTAGCTACAATATCAAACTCACGTAGGAACCACATATATATTAAATTTATCATAATAATCAACCAAGCTCCCCACATATGTACCTTGATTATTCTCCACAAACATGCCTCTGTGATGAAATATAGCATTAAAGCCACCAGAATTTCTACCTATTTAAGAAAGGGAAAATGGAAAAGTAGCATATTAATACTTTGGAATTTATGCACCAGAAAAACTTGGCCACATGGATAAAAAGAAAAATGTAATCTGTAAACAACTTATAATAGCCTGCTGAAAACATATAATAAGAATAACCAACTTAATTGGCCCTTTGTATTTAACTATGTAATTTCTATTTTTCAAGCACGGTGATACTGGTCTAGGTCTTTGCATAGTGAGATCATTGGTGAGTTGACATTTTAGAGGAAAGTTGTTAGTCATGGATACTAAATACATCCTTTAGTGGTAAAATTTCTTATTTAAACCAGGAAACTCTATTTCAATATATCTAATGAAATAGGAACCTACAGTCTTGTGCATAAATCTAGTGATACCCCTAACCCTGCCACTAGGGCCAACTGTGGCTGAGTAGGGTATCTACGTTCTTCTTGGCACTAAATTATAAGCACGAAACAAAAACACCACCTCGAGTTAACACTTATAAGTATAAACACAAAGTAAGCAGCAGAAAACTTAAGTAAACTGGTTACTTCTAGAGTGCTCCAAACACGAGACTTAAGAAAACTTCTTAACAGCCGTTCTAATACAGGACTAAAAGTATCTTCACCAACACAACCTTATGACAACATAACAAGAAGAACTTTACAACAGGCCCAGTTTTAAGAAACATAAAACATAAACAAAACATAAAACATGTTCTTCTAGGGAAGCTTGGTCCAAAACTCCATGCCCAAAACTTCAGCGGCTCATCGTGCCTCTGTCTATTCTAAGTTAATTTGAGAAGAAAACATGATATGGAAAATGTAAGCGCGAATACTTAGTGAGTCCACGTATGTGTGTGCGTCTTAGTGATTTCTTTGAAAAAATGCTGATGCAGTTTCATAAAAACAGTTCATGCAATGTAACAAGAAAACACTTTTTTTTGTCATTTTAACAAAATTGATCCTTAAACCGACATGAGGGTTTCGAGCGTACCTGAGAAGTCTGAGCGAATCAAGACACATCAGCTTCTACACCCGAATGCAAAGAAAAACACAATGCCACAGTCGTGTTCGACGGACAAGTCTGAATCCCACAACAAGGTCATCGAAATCAAATTCCAACATCTCATAGTCAATACCAACCAAACATCATACGAGCGCTCGATTACAAACAAACGCTCTCTCAAAACTGGTCAAAACAGGCTACAGATTCCTGGGGTACCTACCAGGTCTGTCCTGGGACCAACTTTTGTTTCAAGCCCCTCCTAGCTCTCCACAAGGCGGCCGTCCCACACAGAGTATGATACGGTGTCCACGTAGACCGATTGGGCCACGCCCTCTACGGTACTACGTCCCTCTTCAAGTGGATCCACTCTCCCGAGTCTGAATCGTCCACTCCATCGGAAGAGGCCCTCGTACGGGGGACTAGCCACGTACAGTGCACTCCTCTGACACTTCCGAACACAAGATCATAATCAGAACTATAACCCTGGTCGGATGGGATTTTCATATGTGTTTACAATAGAAAGGCCATTTGCCCGGCCAACAGGTCAGAATCAAGTCATGAGCATTTTCAACAAAAATCTCCATCCGCGAGTTCACCATATGCTTATGTAACTACACACATGTATGCCAGATTTATACTCATGCATGTCAAAACAGTTTAGCTTTTCAAAACTAGAACATTTTTCAACATATAAATCTTTCCAGAAAAACCTATTTACATTCGAAACCTGTTTCACAGTAATTATAAACCGTTTTGAAAAGGCCACACCTATATGGAGCACGGCTCCTATGCATTGGCTAAGAAAATAGGTAACACATTGTGGAGAACATCTCCGAAAAACATACTAAATCGTAACATGCGAAACATAGTAAATATTTTATAACAGATTCAGGAAACACGCCTTACAAGGTCCGTAATATTTGCAAATATTAGAAAACAGGATTTTGTTGACTCACCTGAGTGCAGCTCTGGTACTATAATCCTACAAATAGGATACCAATAAACACTTAAGTATAAATACAAACCTTTCTATTCACCTCCAAAAATAAAGGTAATAGCTCTTTATGAACCCAGAATATAACTAAACATATACTAATCCAAAGAACCTAAGCTCTATACTAAAATAATACAAACCCACTAGTGATATTAAAATCATATGTGCTATCACCATATACAATAACCATGTGTATAAATCATATGTGCTATCACCATATACCTAAATTATATATGTAAAGTCATAAATGTTAAAATCATTTTCAAGAATAGTTTGTACTAAAAATATGTATAAAATTTATAAATGCCAAAATTAATTGCAAAACTTACGTATATTGAAATATATATAAAAACATATATAAAGTTATGTATTAAAATATATATATATATACAAGACTTTATTTACTAAAATTATTCATATAAAAAGAAAATCTCATACATACTAAAATATATATTTACCAATTATATATACCAAAATTGTTCACAACAATTATATACCACAATCATGTATGTATATATAAAGTTATATATACTAGAATTTATTTATATAGAAAATATATTCAAGACTTCATATATTACAATTCTTTATAAAATCTCCATGCATGCAAAAAGATATACATATATATAAACGATTAAAATTTAAACTTGTAAATATGTTACTATAAATATGTAAATATATATACTAAAAATATATATGTTAAACTATACATGCAACTATATATTTAAGATATATAGATATTAGAAATGTACATGCAAATATATATATACCAAATATATGTATATATATTTATATATGAGAATATAAATAATTACGTAAACTAAAAATATATAAGAAAGTACACTAAAATCATTTACCGAAAATTGTGTATTCAAAAATTATTTTAGATAAGAAAATCTTGCCAAGGAAAATTAAACAAATAAAAATTATATAAAATTAAACAAGAGGAACAAAAACAAAAATTAACTAAATTGTAATCAAATTATACCATTACTGAAATATTTAAGAAAAAGGAAAAGAAGGAAAAAGGGGAAAAATAACAAGGGAAAAAAAAGAAAATGGAAATATATATATGTACAAAAAGCAAAACGGCAGTGGCAGTAAAATTCAAAAGGAAGAAGGAAAGAAAGAAAAAAAACAAGAAATATGCAGGACCAGGAAAAGAGGAAGAAAAATAAAAAATAAAAAATAAAGAAAATGGGACTCACCTGCTGGACGCTGAGAGGAGGGGAGGAGAAAAGAAAAGTCAGCAATTTTTTTCTCCCCTCCTCAAGCCATATATATAGACACTCAAACATGCACGCAAGATGCCAAGTGGCACAACATGCTTCACAAGTGGCAATTTTTTTTTTAAATCCCACCATAAACTCTAATAATAATAAATAAAATAATAATATTAAAATCAATAAAAATTAGTATTTTTTCATAAAAAGAAAATACCACTTTAACACTATATAAGACTACTAAGTATTTTAACCCGCTAAAAAGTACGTACCATAAATTCTTAGGTTTTACTACGCTAGACCCCGACTACTACGTTAACGTTAATCGCCCTCTCAAGATCGCCCGAGGTGCTCACCGAGTGGGGTGTTACAAATCTTATGGTTCATTAGGCTAATTTCTTTTTTGCAAGACTCATACATAAAATAAGGCCTCTTCTGCTATGCAAATTAATTAGTTTCATTTTATATAAAAGAAATTGATTCATTGCAGAAGAAATGGTAAATACTGCTAAAATGTCTAAAAAATAAATGACTCTATAAGAAGAAAACATTTATCTCTTTCATCCATTCTTATCTCTAACTATGAAAGGCCACCAAGTAAACAAGATGGTTGGAGAAATCAAAGTAATAAAGAAGAATGGAGTACACACATGACATAGTAAAGCACTGACAATTTAAATTTGAACAACATAAAGTGATTATGTTAGTGTATTAAATCTCCTTTGTTTCTTTGTTCTCAACAGCTCACTGTATCTACAAAGCCTGTTCCATTTAGGATACATATTGTATCTACCAATAGGATAATGTTTCATATAGAAGATAAAAAAAATAATAAAAAAAAATAAAAAACAAAGACCAAATTGGGACAACACCAATGCATTAAAATATCAGAAAAGCATAAAAAAAATCATTACTTTCAACATAAAATACCAAAACTCTAATGCATTTCACTAAAACCCTGAACCCATCCAAATAAAAAATATCAGCGACACTCTTGAATCAACCAGAATCAATTAAATAATAAAATACATGTTACCCATATTCTTCAAATCGATACTTGTGTTATATATTAAAGACTAAACTCATTATGAGCTTTGAAGAAGCAACAATAGACTTACTATATTTAGGGGGTTCAACATTATTTCCTAATTCTTGCCAGAGATACATGTCCCAAACTACAATCCTTCTCAGCGTCTTCAAAATATATAGAATCTCCTCAATGGTGGGTTTCATTTTTTGCAAATTCAGTTTGAATTTAGCAAGAGAGAAACCCTAGGTTCATCTTGGCTTTTATTTTGAGGTATAGCAGATTTAGAAAGTGGGGTTGTTTACCTAATTTACCTTGTGGTAATTGAAGTTATTACCCCCCCTCCCCCCCTCCCCAACCAGTTTATAGAAGGTATGAGTTCTAGGTTGAAATAGAAGTGAATGGATAATTTTTCCCTTTATTAATTTATAATGTGAATAGCACATACCATTGTTTACCAGACTCTCAAACATGAGGGGTGGCGAGGACCATTATTTTTTTTAAAAAAAATAGTTACGAGATAGAAGACACATAAATAAAATATTTAGGTAAGGCATTGGAAAAATAAAATACATATAGGACTATTTTTTCCAATTTCTCTATAGTTTATTATAAAATACTTCTATAAAATTTTAAATCTCTTTTAGTCAATTTTTTTTTAGAAATTGATTGTTTAAGGAAAAATAGCATGGTAAGCTGACCCCTAAAGCACATCCTTAGTTTATTGTAGGCTGCAATTTGCCAACATAAAGCCGGAATCACTAGTAATCGCGGGTCGACCATAGGGTAATGAATTTGTTCCCGAGCCTTGTACACACCGTCCGTCACACTATGAGAGTTGGCCATGCCTGAGTCGTACCTGAACCGCTAGGAGGGGGATCCAAAGGCAAGGCTAGTGACTAGAGTGAAGTCATAATTAATAAGGTAGTTGTACTGGAAGGTGTGACTGAAGGTATCAGAGGGGTGGTGGAATAAGAAAAGGGCCCAAAGAGAGGATCTTTATACATTTGGAGTGTGTTTTATATCAAGGTTGTCTGGAAATTCCTACTGTATTTGTTTGATTTTCGTTGCTCGGTTTTGTCTTGTTTTTTAGTGGAGATTTTTGGGATGAATTGACCAGCGAACTTGTTGCTCTTTCTCTTGAAAAGAATAGGCTTCTAATGCCTTGTGGAATATCCTCTATTCACTCACAATAACACTCCGATGAAAGAGAAGAAAGACTACTAAAGAAGAAGGGTTTTTGCTTCAAGAAAACTCGAGAGCTTGAGGTCTATTTCCATGAAATTTTGGCCAAAGGAGAGGGAGAAGAGAGGAGAGGTTCGTTCATGTTTAAGTCAGAGTGGCTGAAAGTAAGAGTCTTGGTTGTTAGGGATCAACAAGAGTGAGTCTTGGATAAGTTTCAACTCACATGTAATCACAACAACCCCTTTTTTCTCTCTCTAATGAACTATGACTCTAAAGGAGCCTTTTTACACTTGGTGGATGCTACCCAAGGCTAAAAACACCTTAAGGTTTCGGCCATGGGGTTGTTCTAGTCCTTGGATTTTCAGTCTAACTTAGAACTAGCCTAGTCCTCTTTATTTGGTCAGTTAAAAGAATTAATTAAAAAACCTATAGTCACTAACCCTGTTAATCATAAGGCCTTTGTGATTCTTATTTAATTAAATAACTTGGCCCAATTTACTTAATAAATATCCGTGCCATATTAATTAAATTATCCTTATTTCTTCTCAAGTCATCTTATTCTTGTGTTGTGACAGTTAAACTCCAAGGACCAAAAACTAAATTATTCGGGGCAACTAAAATGGACAAAATACCATTACTATAAAATAGCGATATTTGTCATTTTGAATATCTTTATTTATTACCATAAGATATTGACCCCAAGAACAAACTGTTTAAACAGGACTTTGACTTACAAGTGTAATAACGAGAATACCCCTCTATGTAACACCCATTATTGAGTGTAGATTGAATTTACTAACTCCTTCCTCAATGGCATCTACCATCTTTAGATGTCTAGTCTGATAATTAATGCCTCCTCAGGATGTCCCTTGCTTATCTTGAAGCTACCCTAAAGAAAACATCCAGAGATATTTCCCAAGGCCTTAGTTCTTACTAATTATCCGAAACAATCACAAGGGGTGATTCAAATAGAAGTTATTATACAAGTCCATCTTTACTAACTAATTCAAACTATTCAACGTACAAGGATTATTGACTTCGTGGTTAGAAGTCTCATCTATAGCACATCTAAGCAAAGGGAGCTTAGCTTCGCTAGACTGCCAATTGTACTCTACCTATACAATACTTTTACACATTGTAGTATGATATACTAGGTTTTTTTTTCCTTTAGAGTACTTTCTAGAAAACCTCAATTCTGAGGGCTAGTTCTATATGCTCTAAGCATACTTGTATAATAGTTATGAGAAGACCACCCATTGACCTAAGGTACAGTCATCTATAATGGAGACTATCATATAATGATAGTTAATTCAATGGCATGCCCAACTCCATTGACCGGCCAAGAACAAGATTTCTTCTACTTTAAGTAACTGCAATCTGCACCTTACTGTAAAACACGACACAATACGTGAATTGCCTACTTAAAGTATGTGGATCTTTTGTATGTATAGTAAATAAACGCATCCAAACAAACAAATAATTGTATAGATCATTTCATATTTATTTCATAAAATATAAAGTTTTACATCAATTTGAAGTTTTTTTGGGCATACTTCCCAACAGCGGCTAGATCACCTTCTTTTCAAGGAGAGCTAATGTTTGTTGGGTATTTTAGTTTGACACAACTTCACACCCAAAATAAAAGTAGCTACATCTAAGTTAAACTTGGAGATGGAAGTTTTCTTTCCTTTCTTAATAGTGAAGACCAAGCCCATGAGCTTATTATCCTAGGCCAGAACAAGTTGATAGGATTCCATTTTTTATGTACCAATGTCTCCACGTGTGGCGAGATGGGGATGAAAGAAGGAAAGAGAAGGATGGGGTTTCTGTCACTTTTGGCTTAGCGGGCCCTAGAAAGAGGCTCTCACGACGAGCTAATAGCTCAGTGGTAGAGCGCGCCCCTGATGATTGCATCGTTATGCCTATTCTTTGAGGGCTTTCAGCCATATGCATAGTTCAATGTGCTTATCAGCGTCTAACCTGAGATGTGGATTTCCAAGACGAATTAGTATGGCATACTCCCCTTGTTCGAACTGAGGTTTGAAACTAAATTTCTCCTCAAGAAGATAGATGGGGTAATTCAGGTGAGATCCAATGTAGATCTACCTTCCGATTCACTTGTGGAATTCAAGTTGTCTAGTGGGACCACCGTGGCTCCTCTCTTCTTGAGAATCCATACATCCCTTATCACTATATGTATAGCTAATGGAAAAATAAAATGGAGAACCTAACAACACATCTTCATAGACAAAGAACATAAGATCACCCCTTTCATTATTCACTATGGGGTGACGGAGGGATCGTACCATTTGAGGCTTTTTTTTTCATGCTTTTTTAGAGTTATGGAGAAAGCTGGAATCAATAACATTTCCCTAATCCACCATTTCCCAAAGGAAGAACGTGAAATTCTTTATTCTTTTCGCAAGGACCAAGTTGGATCTACCCGTAAAAAGAATGCTTCCTATAAATAACTTATTTCTTGGTCTTCGAGCACCCCAATCACTATGAATGTCTACATTAGTGCAATGGAATGAGTCCATTTATCTATCTCTTGACTTGAAACAAGAGCAAGATTGAAAAAGGATCTTATAGTGCACACTTGGTAAGCATAGTACAAACGAAGAGTTGTATGCTGCGATCAGGAAGGATAAATCGCTCCCGAAAAGAAATGCATTGATTCTCTCCCAATTGGTTGGACCGTACATGTTACGATTTACTTCACAAACGAGGTCTCTAGTTCAAGCTTTGGATGGCCTAGTTGCTCCAGGGAAAAGGATAAAAGAAGTATCTGACTACTTTATGTATGATCCACTTCAAGCCTGGAGGGTTTGTATATTATTTAACTTCACAAAATAATATGAAGCTATTATCTTTTGTACTTATAATTTAAAATTAATTAATTTAAGGGGCTAAAATAGTAAATATACTAATTTTAACATAAAATAGATATATTTGTGTGTATTATATAAAGTACACAAAATATAGTTAATCTTAACACAAATTAGATATAATTGTATGTAAAATACAAAGCGCAAAAAAAATTTGAGGGGGACCATGGCATCTCTAGACCCCCTAGCTCCACCACTGTTCCACTTGGCTCGGGGGATATAGCTCAGTTGGTAGAGCTCCGCTCTTGCAAGGGGTCGTTGTGATTATAGTTTAGATGTCTAATTGTTTGAACAGTAATGGTAGTATCTTGTACCTGAACCAACTGCTCGCGTTTTCTAAGTAATGGGGAAGAGGACCAAAACATGCCACTGAAAGACTCTACTGATACAAAAATAGGCTAAAAAGAACATAGAGGAGGTAGGATGGGCAATTGATCTGATCTAGTCTAGTGTAGATCGTACATGGACTGTAGTTGGAATCCGCAGCTCTCTCAAGGTTCCTTCATCTGAGATCCTTGTGGAAAAGGATCAAGTTGGCCCTTGTGAACAACTTAATGCACGATCTCCCTTCAACCATTTGAGGGAAATGAGGCAAAAGAAAAAGAAGGAAAATCTATGGACTAAACCCATCATCTCCACCCCGTGAGAACTACGACATCACCCCAAGAACGCCTTTGGCATCCATGAGTCATGACCAACCATAAAACCCTATTTTCAATAAGTAGTTCAAGTTAGCTATCTGCTCTTTGTTTGCTTAGTAAGGGTTGAAAAAAAGCGACCACTTAGTCTTAAAACCAACGTTCTTAAGACTGACCAGAGAGTCAGGCGGAAAATTGGGGAAAGTTCTCCGTTTTTTATTCTAAATGAAAAAATAAATATTCTGCTATAAATAGCATTGTCAAATGGGTTGGCTCACACGGCAACCTACTAGCCCGCATTTAAAAAAGCACGGTACAATGTTAAATACCTATTCACATTAAGTTCAATATGTGGATTACAGATTGGTCCTAGAGTTGCAAATATTTTATATTTTTAATCTACTTTTTTAAAACTTCAAAATATCAAAAATCATTTCTTCAAAAATACAACCATATATAGCATTTCCAAATTAAAATTATTAATAATCTATTAACATACAAACTATACCAAATCAATGAAAAAAATAATCAAAAAATAAACAAAAATAAAAAACCAAGTTAACAATCCTCCATTAAAATAAAAACCTATTCAAAAGTTATGAGAGATGAGAGACTCCTAAAAGTTTAGTTTAAACTAAATAGTAAATACTAAATACTAATAAGTATAATTATCGAATACAAGGTATTAGTATAATATACAAATTCAAAATTAGGGTAAAAAGCCGCAATCGACCACTACATAAGTCGTTGGTGGAGAAAGGCCCTCTAAACTTTTTTAAATTTTGGTTTTGGACTCTAAACTTTAAAATAACTAGTTTTGGACTTTAAAATTGAAAAATATATAAATATTGATCCTTCCATCAAATTCAACCGTTAAGACATTAATAGCAAAACAAGCCAAAAGGGTATATTTAGAATTTCACTTATTTGAACTCCTCTTTTAATCCTTTAAAATTTTAAAAAGTTCAATTAGGTCCACACCTTTTAATTATTAATTTTTTAGGGATCTAAAAGTAATTTAAATAAATATTTTAATAACTTTAATTAATATATATCTATCTTCTTCATCATCTCCCACCTACGGCTGCCGGAGGTGGCAGCGAATATTCGACCGCCACCGCTGCCGTCGAAAGAAGGAGAATTAAAACATTAATAAATTTCCGTCGTGGGCTCTCCTCACCGTCCTTAATAATACTCCCCACACCCCACCCCTCCCCTCTCTTTGTTCTTTTCCAGATTTTGTTGAAACAAAAAGTAAAGATGGAGGCGGTCGGGTTTTCTTCTGCTTCTGCTACTATGAGTTTAGAAAGGATGGTGAGCTCAATGGTGCCTAGAAGTATATTTCTTGGCATCACTTTATGGTACATCTCCATCTTTTTAGCTTCATCAGGGTATTAAAAGAAGCTTTCTTGACATCATTTGTCTTTGCATTACCAGTAGTGCTGCTTCAAGTTTCTTCTTTTTCTTTTTTCCCTCATAATGTACAAGATCTTCTGGGAATATATTCAAGATTTAAGTTTTTTTCCTGCTACTAGGAGGATAACCAAGAAATTCTCGCTTCATTCAAGATTTTAATTTGATGTTTCAATTCATCTTCCTCTTCTCTTTCCCTCTCCTTCTTCTGACGCCGGTGGTGGCTTGGCGCTCGGATATCCATCGGTAGCAGTGGTAGGTGGGAGATGATAAAGAAGATAGAGATATATTAATTATGGTTATTAAAATATTTATTTAAATACTTTTAGATCCTAAAAAATTAATAATTAAAAAGTGTGGACTTAATTGTACTTTTTAAATTCCAAAAGGATTAAAAAAAACTTCAAACAAGTAAAATCTCAAATATACCCTTTGACTTGTTTGACGGTTGAATATGACGGAATTATTGATTTTTATATATTTTTTAATTTTAAGATTTAAAATTAGTCATTTTGAAGTTTATAGTCCAAATTCAAAATTTAAAAAAAAAAATTAGGGACACTCAAACTTTTTACCCTAAAAATTAAAAAAAAAAAAAAGCATTTCTGCATTCAGCCAATCCACAAAATCCGGTTCGGATCGTCTGTAACATTTCCTGTAATACTCTCTATAGCATTCCTAATTTAGTATATTTTACTAATAAAACATACCAAATAAAAGATAAACTATAAGGGAAAGGGGAAACCCAAAAGGGAAAAACATATTATAAAAAGAAATGTCACAATAAATGTTAAAGAAAATATTACAAAGGATCTGAATGCACAAAATCTACGAGCCATGTGGCGATGCTAAAAAGGGCTACAACGGTTTTACATTTTAAATCCACATCTGCAAAACAATGCGCGGGGTAGCCTGCCCGCGATTGAGACTTGTTTCTTTATAGGACTTGTTATAAATAGAAATTAAGATTTTGTCAATTTCAAATCTTTATCTTGAAAGTTTTAATAAAATTTTTAACATGTTGAGATTTGTAATAATTTCTTATAAAAATAATATAATAATATTTTTAAGTACTTAAGTAATAGACAAAAGCTAATTTTTTTTAAAAAAATACTATTAATTTTATGTATTTATGATAATATAAATAAGTGACATATCCAAATATTTTATTCTTTTAAAAAAAGAAAAAAAATCATTTATAAAATCCGTATTATATTTATAACCTAAAATCTTTCATTTTTGCATTTAAGTAAGTTTAGACTAACATATGATATTTTACTTGAATTAATTTTACTTTATTTTTTTATGTTAATGAATCAACTTTTTAAAGAATATAAAAGATTATAGACTAACAAAATATTATTTTATTTTGTGATGAATTATAACTATAACTTAGAATATGGACTTAACTGATTTTACATCAAACTTTAAAGAATCATTTTGTAACAAATCATAACTTACATAAATGATATTTTGATCACTTTTTGAGTTTAACGCTAACAGATAATCTTAAAGGAAGGGTAAAGTGCATATCTTTTAATTCTCAAGACTAAAAAGCGACTAGACCCATAAAAAATATATAATATGTTTAAAAATGTAATACATCCACACTGTCCAACTTTCGGTACTTTGTAATAAATCATTTTATTTATACATTGCAACAAATAGTTCCGTAATAAATCATTTTATTTATACATTGCAACAAATACTTCCATAGTCACTGCATTAGTTAACGTTAAGTATAAATAGTTTGCAAATCACACAAAGAGGTAGATTGGGCTAATTAAACTTTGTGTGGATATGCCTATATGATCTATGGTGTATTTAGTATTTACTTGTATAAACTCTTATTTTTAACCTTAAGTTACTGTATATGCATGGTTTTTTTAAAAAAAAAATGAAAGAAAACTCCTAAGCTACTTTGTACGTTCTTTGTTCTTATAAATAAAAAAAAAAAAAAAAAAATGCAAGACTTTAATCATTTATATATTTGGTATTTTTTCAGAGGAAAATATATATCTGGTATTTGAGGAGCAAAATAATACAATTCTTTTTTAATCTAATTTGTGTCTAATCCCAAGACACACTATGTAGCTAAAAAGAGAAAAAACGGTAAAAAAGAAAGTTCATACTGATTTAGTTCTATACATATGCATTTCTTGAATCAACACTTCCATAAAATAATATTATACCGTTAAAGTTAAAGTTGTCTTTCGGAAGATGAGTTTTTTAATGTATCTCAAAAGGTCACGCTAATACAAATAATTTTTCTATTTAAGATATAAATTTTTATAAAGTTCAACAATTTGTATTCAAAAAATTTATTAATTTAGTTTAAACTATCATATATGATATACTTTATCTTTATTAATGTATACCCCTAAAGCACACACTGACAAACGCTTAAAAATATCACATTGTTTTAATTGTACCATTCATTTTGAAAAATAACCAATGATACCCTTTAAATTTTAAAAATTTTCAAACATACCCCATTCATTTAAAAAGAAGAGTTGACATCCAAATTGAGGATTTAAATGCAAGAAAAGAAAACTTTTTGATAGTTTGTGAAATATTTTTTTAATTTTCATTTTCCATCACTAAAAGAAGCTTTAAATTAAATAAATTTTTATTAAGCTTTTTGATATGAAATTTTAAAAAATATTTTTTTACGAAAAATGAATTTTAATTGATCTCTAATTTGGAATAACTTGTGCAAGTAATACTCAAATAGCAAACTCCATAAAATGACCTTTTGATTTTATCGTATGTATACTTAAAATTAAAAACCAACATAACTTCTAATTCAATTTATGAGAATTAAAATGAATACTAAAAATTCAAATAAACAATAAATACATTATTCTCATTATTTTTTCAGTTTAGGGGCACTCTTACCTTCCTTACCTTATTACCTACCGTAAGACCAGTAAAAAGTTAATGTATTAAAAAACTTTTAATTTACTGAATAAAAAATAGAAATTAAAAATATTTTTTGCAAACTCCCTAAAATTTTTCTTGTATTACATTTAAGTCCTTCTAAAAATTTAATTTGGATGTCACCACTGTATTTTGAAAGGAAAGATAAGGTTAAAAAATTTAAAATTTTTCAAGAGTATAATCCTTATTTTTCTATTGGTCTGGGGACATCTTACATGTTAATGTGCATTAAATTTTTAGTTTAAGATATAAGTTCTTTTAAATTTCAACCATTTCCATTAGGTTTTGAGATTTTATAAGATTTATTACACATAAACTATATTATATATATAATATTTTGTCTATCTTAACGTGTGCTCCTATATCGTATATTTGATCTAAAAAGGAGGTACAAGTGAAACAAAAGTTATATTTTTTTTATTGAATGGTATATTTTATGCACATATATAGTATATTTTATGCATCTTAACACGTGCTCTTATATAGTATATTTTATGTAAAGAGGAGGTACAATTGAAACAAAAGTTATATATTTTTTTTATTAAATGCTATATTCTATGTATATATATAGTATATTTTATCCATTTTAAGGTGTGCGTATGTTTTATTTAAATAGGAGGTACAATTGAAACACAAAGTATATATATTGTTGAATGATATATTCTATGCATATATAGGTGTATTTTATGCATATATGATATATTTATTTATCTTAACGTGTCCCTATGATGTAAGAGTTAAACTTGCAGCTTCGCATACAAGAGTTTAGCTCCACTCATATTATGTATTAAATTATACCATCTTTATTGAAAGAGTGATGTGGCTTAATACATGTCAAATTATCTATGTGTGTACACATAGATGGATTCTATATAAAAGAGTTTTCCCGAAAGTTATATTTTGAAGGGGAATTTTCTTTAAACCCTATGAGCAGACTTTATCCTTTTCCTTCATCAGAATCAGAACCCCGTGTGTCTGTGGCTTCTAATGATATGATCCTCATGGACTTCAACGAGGAGAGAATCAGAAAGAGAAGAAGGAACAGTGAAGAAAAAGAAGAAGAAGAAAATCTCCCAAATCATGTAGATTCTCTTCCTCAAGAAGTGGCTTTCGATATAATTTCAAGGCTTCCAATAAAATCTCTCATTCAATTCAGGTTCGTCTGCAAATCTTGGGAAAACTTATCTTATGATCCGAATCTAGTTAATTTGCATCTCTCAAAGGCACTGAAGGGAAATTTATGTCTGATTTTTCACTGTGATTTTCCGATCAAGAACTTTCTCTATTTTGTGGAATTTTCCCCCAATTCTTATGAGAAAGAACAAAAATTGGGGAAATTTGAAATCCCTTTTTCTAATCGAATGGCAGAGTTTAATGTAATTGGATCCTGCAATGGTCTTTTATGCCTTGTGAATTCATTGTTGGATGAAACCCTATACATATACAATCCTTTTACAAGCAAATTCAAAGAATTACCTAAGCCTACCCCTGTTTATCAAGATCAGATTGTTATGTATGGATTTGGATTTCATCCCATTACTAATCAGTACAAGGTTATCAAAATTACCTACTATCCAAATGCATTAAACTTAAACTCAATCCACCGGCCGGGTCGTGGGATTTTGCTGTTACATAGACATTCAAATTCAAGTGTGCAAGTGTTTTGTGTAGGTAAAAGCAGCAATCAGTGGAGAAATATTGGGAAAATACCTTATAAACTCCAAAAGAATTGCAGCCCTGTTTTGTTAAATGGTAGGCTTCATTGGACTGCAAATCAGGTAAGAAATCAAGGACAGCACAACCCTGGTGTCGTAAGAATTGTGTCTTTTGATTTGTCCGATGAATTATTTAGAGAGATTGAAAGTCCTGAATTGGGAACACATGTTTATATTAGAAGGGATTATCATATTTCATCTTTAGGAGGTTGTCTTTGCATTGTTGTGCCATTGCGTGGAACAAGTGATTGCAGTAGTTTGGATATTTGGGTAATGAAAGAATATGATATGAAGGAATCTTGGGTTAAGGAGTTTAACATTGGAGCTTTTTGTCCTAATTTCATCAGCCAACAAGATTTGTATAAATCCAGAGGTGTTTGGAGGAGTATATTGACTAGCAGAATGATTAGAGTTTTGTGTTTGTTGAAGAATGGTGATATTTTGCTTCAATACAAAGGAGGAACTTTGGTTTCTTATAATCCAAAGAATGGTTTATTCAACAATATCACATTCCCAAACATGCCTAAGTTTTTTCAGACTGTTCCTCATATTGGAAGCCTCAATTGGGTTGATTCTTCTTCCTAGAATTGTAACATTTCTTTGTAGAATTGTAACATTTCTTGAAATATCTCATGTAATCTTCTTTTTTTATATTACAGAACATGTTATAAATGATTTGAAACCCATCTGTTATTACTAGTGCATATGAAAGAATCTTTTATATATATATATATATATATATTTGTTTGAGTTTTAGAATTTGTTTCATCTAATTAAGATTAGTCCTCTAGTTTTAAATATTTTTTTCCGGAAATCCCCTAGTTTTAAAATTGGCAATTGATATATCCAGGCTCCATTTTAAACCCGGGCCATAAATTTTTGCAATGTCAATACTACCCTGAATGGTCAAAATGAGATTAATGGGTTAAAAACGAGAAAATTGGTCCGGACAAATGGGTTATTTCCCCCTCTTTTCTACCCTTCTTCTTCCCGCCTCTGCTACAACATTCCTGGAGACTCCAAATGAAATTTGTTTCAAAATTCAAAACCGATGCTATCAATTTCACTTATAAATTCAAGTTCCTACAAGTCTTGTGGCGCCTCTCATGGAAGACGACGCTGTGGCGTGGAGTTAGCATTAAGATGGAAATGGGAAATGGGTTTTAACTGTGGAGAATGCAAAGTGACAATCTTGTAAACTATTTTCCCGAAGACAATGCATTTTTACAGTTTCGTTTAAGCTTGCTTCTTGTTATTATGCCAAATTCAAACTTAAAGAAAACAATTCAAGAGTAAGACAAAAAGGAAAATCATAGCAACAATGTTATTCATGCTTCAAAAGAAATTTTCTGATAGTAATTTTAATGCAATCAAGCTTATATCTACTTATTTTGTTGTTTCCCTTTACTATTTTTTGAACCAAAGACGAACTCACCCGCCATTGAGAAGAGCTTTGCGAAAGGTTTTTCATCAGGTAAGAAGGGAGACGTCGGCACAATGAGATTAATAAACAGTCTTCACTAAGAAGGAAGATCAGCTATGGATTTGATGGAATGGCGAGAAGAAGAATTGGAAAGTTTGAGTATGAGGGACGAGGAGAAGAAATTAAAGCAGGTCAGAAACAACAGGGCAATATAGAAAGGATGAATTCTAATTTGGTATCTCAAAGTTGAGACTTGTTTTAAGTGAGGATCTCACTTTTCAAAAGTCTATAAAGGTAGTTGAAATTGTTCCAATCACTCTCCCAACTATCATCTCTTAAATACTACTTTTTCATAGGGATGGCCAATGGATCGGGCTGGCCCACAAACCTGCACAATCCGGTCCGTCATAGCACGGATTCGACCTGACTTATCCTTAACTCGGCCCAACTCGCAAGGTGGTAGTTCAATGAGGTGGGTTGAGTTGGACCCAATTTTCTTGATTCACAACCCAACTCAATCCGACCCACCAAAAAACCAATTCATTCCAGTCCAATAAGAAAAATCGGTCCAGCCCACGAATCAGTCCAGATAAGCCCAACTGGGCCTAGCTTGCTGGACCGCCGGTTGAATGAATAACCCATGTGGGCTGCCTACCCAATTTGTAATTTATTCTAACTTTCTAACTGTTGCTGGAAATTTTTTGCCGTTAATTTTTTACCGTTTTCATGTTTGATGCAAGTTTTTTTGTTGTTTTTTTTTAACTCTCAACTTTTTATTTCTCCTATAAACACACTTTAATTCAATTCATTCTTCACACCAACAATCATCAATTCTAATATTCAATCTTCTCTTAAATTCTTCATATATCTCTCTACTCTCAACACAATAGCAATTATTTAATTTTTTGATAATATTTTTGAAGAATTATTCCAATTTCAGTTTCGTAGGAAGGAATTGAAGAATAGAGGTTCTTTACTATAATTGGCTAGCTTTTTTTAAAAAAAATGCCACTAAAGTTGGCCACAATTTTTTTAATCTTATTTTGGCCATAACGCACACAGTTTTTGCATTATCATTATGGATAACAAACATACTGTGTGTTATTGCTTAATTAGAAATTGTTAGCCCTAAGGGCATTATTGTATATGTTTTTTATTATGATTAACATATGTTTGTGTGATGAGTATAGCTTAGTCTCTATAGAACAAAAGAAGCATTTTTGGAGGCTCAAGGCTACACTATATAAGAAGTAAAAGATCTTGGAATTAAAGCATGATGAAGAAGGAAAGATCAAGCCATTCCAAGATCAAGGCATTGAAGACCTTGAAGACTTATGTCTTAGTTAGAGATATGCTAAGGTATTTTGTAAAACTCCCTAACTCTCATCTTTATTTGTTGATCAAGTGTGAAGCTTCTTGGATGAATTTCTTTTTATAAACTATTCTTGAAAAATCCAAGTATTCTTGGTAGAGTTTTTGATGCCTTCAAAAGTTTTCTTATCTCTAAAAGAGTATCAAGAATATATATTTTGAAATGTGAAGGAAAGTTCTTTTTGTTTAAGGAAAATTAGCTTGTTTAAAGAAAACTGGCTTTTAAGTCATTATGAAAAAAAGGGTCATCGGATTTTTAAACTGGTCATCCGATTTTGTCATCTGATTTTTAAAACAAATCATCCGATTTTTAAAATCGGACGTCCTATTTTAAAATCGGTCGTCCGATTTTTCTAGCTTTAGAAAAATAGGTCGTCCGATTTTTAAGAGGGATCATCCGATTTTTGTAGGATGCGTCCGAATCTTTCTGTTTCAAAAATAGGTCGTTCGTTTTCTAAAACTGGTCGTCCGGTTTTAGTCTTTCACTGCAAAAATATTACTGTTACACAGTGTAACGGCTACTTTCTTCTCTTTCATATATATATTGACTTTGATCAACTCCAAAATAAATGGAGGTTGAATTGAAACTTGATTGAGATTATTTTAGAACATTTAAAGAGCTTTAAAAGTACATTCTTTCAAAGATCTTCATCTCATACATACAAATAGAAAAATCTTCTTGGAGCTTCATTGTTGATCATCCATCGAAGAAGAAGTAAAGAGGTGCTTGTAGAAGTATTCCATTGAGTTGTATCTTCCTCTTCTCAAGCTCATTTGGTAACATTATTCCTTACTCTTCTTATTCTTTTATTGTGATCAAATGTTTGTGGAAAACCCTTTGGGTGATCCTTTGATAAATTTGTTGTATTGTTGTGTTGTGTAAACTTTGAGGTTTTTGTGTAAAACCCTTGAAGGGTGATCCTCATTGTGTTGTTGTGTAACCAACTTTGAAGATAGTGGATTTGTGAAATCCTTGGGTTGAGTCTCAAGGTAGTGGATGTAGCTCTTTGAGAGTGTGAACCACTATAAATTGTTGTGCATGTTCTTTAAAGTTTAATTCTATGCTCATTTCTTGATTGCCAAAATTTTGTTTGGTGTGGGTTCTTATCAAAAAGAGTTTTAGAATTCTTTCACAAACAAATTGAAGGTTTATCTTTCTAATCACACAAAAGATTTTTTAAACTTAGCCAAAAACCTTATTCACCCCCCCCCCCCCCTTCCCCCTAAGGTTTTTCAGAAATTTACACCGTAATTATCCTATGTGGCAGATATATGCGTTATCCTTAATTATAACGCATCCATTGTATGCGTTATCTACCACATCATTTTTTTATTTCATTTTTTTTTTTTTGCAAAACTCATAATTTTTTTGGAAAACTTATAATTATAATTTTCTTTAAAAAGATAGTATTCTTTTATTTATGTTATTTGATGTATATTTTATGATAATAATTATAAATATTTTAAAAGGAAAATTTTATTAAAAAAAGTACGAAGAAGTAATTCAAAGTATTTTAAACTTTTGTTACTTGTTATAAATTTTACTATAATAATAATAATTTGTAATCGATTTAAGTAAAAGATTTATAATGAAGTACTTAGAAGAAATTCAAAGAAGAAATATAATTAATAGAAACCCTAAAATATTACAATACTTTGAAAAAAAGAAACTTATACATTGCTTGAGCTAGGGTTATTACAATTTTTTTTATTATACCCGGGCATTTGACATCTACTACATCCTAGGGGAAAATCCGAATTCCGATAATCCATTTTCCTCCCGAAACTTTGTACCATATTTTCTACCCCGTTGATTGTTCATATTTGGAAGATAGAATGTTAAATTATAAGGAGCATCTCTCCAAAAGTCTTCTTGCCCAACCAGATAAAAATTGGATTGATATGTTCGTTTGTAAGTTTCCCGCGAATATATATTCGGTATATAAGCATCTAGTCTTGTACCATTATCTTTACAGATGGCAAGAACATGAGAATAAGGTAATGTATATTCTTGTCATTTGCCACAACTGCACGATTTTTTATTTATTTTTAAAGTGTAAATATTTTTGCCGCTACTATCAAGGCGTATCAGAGATTTAATCATGTAAATACCTTCTCATGGTTATACATTAATTGTGTGGTCTCTTGATTTTAATTCAATCCCAAGAAACTTGTTAAAAACTCTTGTTGGAAATGAATGCACATAGTTTTGGGCCTTTTGACGGTGTTGGTTGAAGTACTTAACAAGTTTGTGGAATATTAATTCAACTAGGACTTTTAAAGGTAAGAAGGCCCTAGCTTTTTTCAAGACATTGTTAAGTGCTTCTGAAATATTGATTGTCGTCACTCTGTACCTATGCCCACCATCATGCAGGAATGTCCATTCTCCAGGTCTATCTTGGCTAAATAAATGCAAGCTTCTACATTTCTTTTTTGAATTTCACTCATCAAAATGTTCAAATTTCTATTGCTTAACTTCTTCTGGCCTGCCACATTAAACTTTTTAATTTGTTATTCTTAAAAGTCTTAGTGAAATTTGCCCAAATTTGGCATAGATAAAACCTATGAATCGCACATGGAGTTGCCATAAAGCTTGATTTTGCATAGCAGATAAAATCCTTTTGTGGCGATCTGATATTAAACAGACATACCGATCCTTGGCAACATGTTACCGTAGAAGTTTGAGGAACCATTTCCAACTTTTAGACGGCACTTTATCAACAATTGTAAATGCAAGGGGGAACAAATAGTTATTCGCATCCCATGTACTCGTAATTAATAGTACGCCCTTATATGGTCCCCGAAGATGAGTGCCATCCATAGAAATCACCGGCGGACAATTTTAAAATCCATTTTACAAGGCTTGAAACACTAAAAAAGAAATTTGAAAACATAGTCCTGGGGAATACTCGTTCTGTGATGCAAGAACTTGTACACAGTTCCCGAGTTTGAATCTTTCATTGTTTGGAGATATTTAGGAACAACTGAAAAAGTTATCTCCTAGCTGCCGAATACACTTTCTACTGCAAATTTCTATGAACACCATGCCCTCTTGTACGTATAACCCGTCAGAAGTAATACTTGCATTTCTTGAATGACATTCGAGACAAGGATCTCGGAATCGTTGGCAACAAGATGAGATATTAGTTTTGAAAAAGCTTTGAATTCATATTTCGATGCTTGTTTTGATGAACCTGAACAAGGCATGTGTGTTCCTTGATGAACCTGGTTATTTCCCAACGACCATAAGTTGCTTTCTTCTTTATTTGGATACACCATGAACAATAGTTAGAGTCACTGTGATGATAACATTTCGCTGTCTATGATTGCTTTTACTTTTAACAACTTTAAACTCTCCTCCTATCTGAAAAAAACTACTTCTGAACTACACTAATTGCTCAGATTTTATCAACAAACCTCATTCATAACTAAAGATCAGTCATTGCATCGTTCCAATCCAACAATCTAATAGTGCCTGATTCGATGAGGTCATCTATCTACTCTCCCAAGCCCATATTTAGAAATGGTCCAGATGATGTATTACATATGGAGCGTTATTGAACCATTGACTACTCTGCCATTGATTCACTGTAGTTGAAGATAGAGGGTTTACAAGAGTGCTAATGTCATCTTGTTGTTGTCAGATTCACTTGATACGTCATAATCTTCATCAGCATTGTCATCATCATCATCATCTTTCTCTACATCTGGGTACAAAATTGATGGTTCATCAGAATCCAGTTGTGTTACTGCCGTAACATGTTGACAAATGTTTGGATGATCCTCATCAGTTGATACATGTGTGTGTTGGACTTCTGAAAATGTCTGTGATTGGATCGGTTCAAATTAAACTAGTACGTGAATCCCTTCCTTTGATATATCAGGTCTAATAGTTCAAAGGTAACACATCTCATCATTGTTGTTCATGCTGTACAAAATAAAATTAAACATTTGATACTCTTCATAAAATGAAGGCACCCTCATTGTCATTTGAACAAGACAAAGATTTGGATTCATTCCTTGATGCTTCAATATTTTTCTAACAAGTTCATCATGCGTCACCATTCGGGTAAAAGTCTAAGTTTTCTTTACCGCTCCAGTGAAATAAGTACCATACGCATCTCTGGCATGCTCCGAATCCCAAAATAATACAACTATAACAGGGTGAGTGGTATCCATATTCTTTGTTTGTAATGAATGAAGGAAAGGTAGTAAAAGTTTCGGAAATAGAATAGAAGGAAAATGCTTCAATTTTGTTGCGGGATGAGAAATTGGGTGGAGTTTAGCAAATATATAGGCATATAAAGCATCATCATCCGATACCATCTAATGAGAGTTAGATATGGCATATGATCAAAGTCGTCACATACTGTTGTCGGAGGTGGCAATCATGATTAAAGTTGTCACATGGGGTTGTCGGAAAAGTAATCATGATTAAAGTCGTCATATGAGGTTGTCAAAAAAGCAATCATATCTACTGCCATTATTGGGAGTTGTCATTTCATGCCATTAAAGGCGTCACATGGGGTTATCGGAAAAGCAATCATATCCGTCCATTATGAGAGTTGTCATTCCATGTCATTAAAAATGCACATGGGTTTGTCGAAAAAGCATTCATATCCGTCCATTACTGATTTGATGGTAAATAATATGAAAAAAATATTTTAAAGAAATGATATACGAAGTGTAAACCCTAATAATATAAAAGAAATAATTTAAAGAAATAATATCCAACAAACTGATGTACCGAATGCGAATCAAGCCGTCCGACATATTAGGGAGTATATGACCTCCAAAAGATAAGAAAATAAATCCCCGAGCACGCATGATAAGGTCATCATCAGTCTCTGATCCGGTGAACTCTCTCAAGATCCAAGCCTCTAAAGGTTCCTTCTTAACCTTATATCCGGAAAAGTGACTAAGAGCCAACCGAATACCAATAAGTTTCTCAATCATATCAATCCAATACTGCTTATGATGTACACTCTAACTAGGACCTGTAATATGCAACCTCTCTATCTGTAAACCCTATAAGACATGCATATCCTGTAAAGGGACTGTTACCTCACTGCAAGTCATGTTGAATATGTGGGTCTCAAGCCTCCATCATTCAACTAAAGTAGAAATAAGTGCGTGGTCGAGACCTATGTAACCACATCTAAAAACTCCCCCTAACCCCTTCCTATCAATAATATCAATCAATCTACGGGGAGCTGTACTGTAAGTCTGAAATAGATTATAACCGAAACGTCTACACCGAAGGTCATTATTACATATTTCATGATCCCCACTCCATATCAACCTAGACCTATGCTTATGCTGCTTCGTCAATACATCAGAGACTATGAGACCTGGATGCACATATGTTAGGACTTCCTCAATCTACATTATATCACAAGGTTTTAGGGTTTTATGTATAGTATTATACACTTTCTAAAGTTAAATCTTTACATGTTTAGAATTCAAAATAAAATATATAAATTAAAGTACTATTACACACTTTCTAAGGTTTATGATTTAGGGATTTAGGGTTTAGGTTATAGGGTTTCAATGTTATGATTTTATGGTTTTAGGGTTTTAATGTTAGGGTTTTAGAGTTTAGAGTTATACACTTTCTAAATTTAAATCTTTACGGGTTTAGAATTAAAGTAAGACCTTTAAAGTAAAGTATTATTACACACTTTTAAAGGTTTATGGTTTAGGGATTTAGGCGTTAGGTTATAGGTTTTCAATTTTATAATTTTAGGGTTATAGGGTTTCAGTGTCAGGGTTTTAGGGTTTAGGGTTATAGACTTTCTAAATTTAAATCTTTACGGGTTTAGAATTTAAAGTAAAATATTTGAAGTAAAGTATTATTACATACTTTTTAAGGTTTATGGTTTAGGGTTTTACGGTTTAGATTTTTAGGGTTTCAATGTTAGGGTTTTAGGGTTTCAAGATTAGGGTGTAGTGTTTACTGGATCAAAGTAAGGGTTTAAAGTTTACAGTTAGGATTTCAATGTTAGGGTTTTAGGGTTTAGGTATAGTATTATACACTGTTAGCCCTAAGGGCATTAATACTCATGTTTTGATTATGATTAACATATGCTTGTGTGAGTATTTTAGTTAACCCTTCATAGGACAAAAGAAGTACCTGTGAAGTCTCAAAGTCCACAAGCAAAAGATCTTGTTGATGAGGACAAAATAGAGAAGAAGAGACCAAGCCATGCCAAGATCAAATCATTGGAGACATTGAAGACATTGAAGGCATTGTCTATGTTAAGTGAATTAGGTACTACCTTTAAACTCCCTAGTCTTACTCTTTGATTATTGATCATATATGAAGCTCCTTTTACGATTTTCTCAGATATAAACTTTTGTTATAATCTAAGTATTCTTGACTGAAGTGGTGGTGTTTTGAAAGTTTTTTCTTCTCTTTAACATGATTGTCAAGGATACATGTTTTTGAAACAAGGAAGAAAGTTTTTGTCTTAAAAAGAAACTTGGCTGAGGAAACAAAAATTCGGTCATCCGGTTTTAGAACCGGTCGTCCGGTTTTTCCAAAATCAAAAATTCGGCAGTCCGTTTTTCAGAGTATCAAGTCCGAATCTTTCTGTCCAAAAATTCGGTCATCCGGTTTTTAGAACCGGTCGTCCGATTTTGCTCTAAATCAAAAATTCGGCAGTCCGTTTTCTAGTTGAACAAGTCCGAATCTTTCTGTTTTAAAGAACCGGTCGTCCGATTTTCACTGTTACTGTATAAAATATTACCGTTGCACTGAAAGCAACGGTTACTTTTGAGACTCTATATGTATAGACTTTATGATCAGCCATAAAATAGACAAGTTGTGTGGAATATTCATTGTGAACATTTAAAACTTTCAAGAGCTTCAAAAGCACATTTATTGCAAACATTTTTCATTCCAAACACAAAAATCTTCTTGAGCTTCATTATTGATCATCATCAACGAAGAAGAAAGGAGGAGCTTGTTGAACAATTTCATTGAGTTGTATCTTATATTTCTCAAGCTCAAAAGTGGTAACATTGTTCTTAAACCTATCCTTTCTTTTATTGATATCAAAGGTTTGTGTTGAAAAACCCTTTGGGTAATCCTTTGATTTACATTGTGTTGTGATTTGAGGTTGTGTGCAAAACCCTTGTAGGGTGATCCTCATATTTGTAGTTGGTAAATCTTTGTGTTTTAGTGGATTTGAAAAATCCTTGGGTAATGACTCAAGGTAGTGGATGTAACTCTTTGAGAGAGTGAACCACTATATCTCCTTGTGTTCTTCTTTAAGTTTCTCTCTTGTCTCAACCACAAAATTTTGTTTGGTTTGGAATTTTATTAAAAGATTTTTAGAATTCTCTTTCAAACAAAATTGGAGGCTTATCTTTTAATTAACAAAGAATTTTCGAAAATTAGCCAAAGACCTTATTCACCCCGCCCCCCCTAAGGTTTTTCAATTGGTACCAGAGCAGGGCTTCTTAAAAAATGACTAACACACTTGAAGCAAAAGATCTTTACTTTACTATGGCTAATAATTCTAGTTTACCATATGTAGAAGGTTCTTCTACAAATAGACCTCCTCTTTTTAATGGAACAAACTATACTTTTTGGAAGTCTCGAATTAAAATATATATTTGTTCTATTAACTTTGACTTGTGGAGCATTGTAGAGAAAGGTCCTTACATTCCCAAAATAAATGGAGTAGCCAAGAAGGTTGAAGAATTTGATGAGTTCGACTCAAGGAAGATGACTCTAAACTTTCAAGCTATGAATATTCTTAGTTGTGCCTTGGATGCAAGCGAATATAATAGAGTGAGCGGATGTGATTCGGCTCATGAAATGTGGAAGTTACTCGAAGTCACTCACGAAGGAACAAATCAAGTAAAGAAGTCAAAGTTGGCTATGTTGGCGAGAGACTATGAGCTATTCATGATGAAACAAAATGAGAGCATTAGTGACATGTTCACAAGATTCACCAACATCACAAACGGCCTAAAGGCATATGGGAAAGAGTACTCAAGAGGGGAAGCAAATAGAAAAATTCTTGATGCACTTCCAAAAGCTTGGCAACCAAAAACACTAGCTATTGAGGAATCAAAAGATTTGAGACTACTTCCTATTGAAGAACTCATAGGATCACTTCTCACCTATGAAATGAAAATAAAAAGATTGAATGAAATGGAAGATGAAGAAAAAGGAAGAAAAGGCATTGCACTCAAGGCAAATGAAGATGATCAAACATACTCATCAAACAATGAAGATGAGGTTGATGATGATGAGGAAATGGCATTGATAATGAGAAAATTTAAAAGATTCTACAAGAAAGGTTTCAACAATAGAGGGAAGAAACCTCCACTCAAGAAAGGAGGACAAAACTCATCACTCTTCAAAGCTAGATGTTTTGAATGCAATAGCACCGATCATCTTGTAGCCGATTGTCCCAAAGCACTTGAAAAGGAAAAGGGAGCTTTAGAAGCCAAGCTTGAGGCATTGAAGAAGAAGAAGAAAGGCAAAGGCCTAATTGGAACTTGGGATCAAGACTCAAGTGAAAATGAAGAAGAAGAAAAGGCCAACATATGCTTCATGGCACTAGAAAATGAGGTACAATCTTCACTTCCTAACTCTTCTAGTGTCCTTGATGATGATTGTGATGTTGATCCTAGCATAATGCTTATTGAAATGTATGATGCGTGCAAAAAGGTTACTAAGCGAAACAAAGATTTAAAAAGCAAAACTCAATTTTTGTTAGATGAAAATTCAAGACTCATTTGTGAAAATAAAGCCATTCTTGAGTCCTTGGAAGTTTTGAAGAAAGAAAAAGAGTGCTCAAATGGTGACTTTCAAAAACTTGTTTTAGAAAACACAAACCTTTGTGAAAAGATTTCATTTCTTGAAAAATGTTTGATTGATTATGATGTCTTAAAGAAAAAGGTGAGTGATCTCACTCTATGTGTTGAAAAATTCACAAAAGGAAAAGAAAACTTTGAAAAACTTCTTGGCGCTCAAAGATCACCTTTTGATAAAAATGGTATTGGATATACTCATTCCAATATTCTCTCAAAACAAACACGGTTTGTAAAGGCTTCATCATCTCACTCACACCTTTGTTGCACCTATTGTGAAAAGAGTGGTCATAAAGCCACAAAGTATTTTATAAAGAAAAAGATTGAAAGAGGAGTGAAAACCATTTGGAAAGTTAAAGAAAATCAAACTAACGTCCATGGACCCAAAAAGATGTGGGTACCAAAAATCATTTCTACTTCTTCTTTTGTAGGAACACAAATCAAGGCCATCTAAGTGGTATTTGGATAGCGGATGTTCAAGGCACATGACCGAGGCCTCAACACTTATGAGCAATCTCAAAGAAGCCGAAAGTGGATTTGTCACTTTTGGAGATAAGAACAAAGGAAAAATCATTGGTATAGGCAATATTGGTAACGATTCTTCCTCTCTCATTAAGGATGTTCTTCTAATTGATGGTCTTAAATTCAATTTGCTTAGTATTAGTCAATTATGTGATAGTGGAAAAAAGGTTGTTTTTGAAAGTGATTCTTCCTCTATCATTGATAAGCATGAAAACAAAACATATTCAAATCAAACATCACTTTATTAGAGACCATGTTGCTAAAGGTGATGTATCTTCAGAATATATTTGCACAGAAGATCAAATTGCCGATATTTTTACAAAACCTCTTTCAGAAGATCGCTTTTGCTATTTAAGAAAATTACTTGGTATCGGGAAATTAAATGAGTAATGTGTGTTGCCTGTATTATTTGTTTTCTTCCTTATTTCTGCCTTGATGATATTTTTCAAAATTCGGACGCCTGTTTTAAAATTAGGACGTCCGGTTTTAAAACCGGACTCATACTTCACCTTTCCAAAATTTCCAGAGATATTCGGACTCTCAAACCGGATGCCTGCACAAAAACTCGGACGTCCGAATTCTTCAAAAATCCAAAAACCGGAAGACCGATTTTAACAAACGGTCGACCGAATTCATAAATTAGGGTCGGGTCTGCGGTTTAAAATCAGATTTTTTTCTCAAAACTCCTCACATTTTTCTTAACTCTTTCTCACTCTCTCGACCGAAAACCTTCCTACTCACAAGACCCATCCGATTTCTTGTTCCGATTTTCAATTTTCTTCTTCTTTTTCTTCAAATTCATCTCTTATCACAGCAAAGAAGCTATTTTTCTCTCTAATTACTATCTACCAATCTCAAAACTCTTCATCTCCTCACAAAACCCTACCCAAGAAATTCTTCAAAAATGGTTAAAACAAAGAATGCTCAAGTTGGTCAAGGGCAAAATCCTGAAGAAGGAGGTACCAGTAGAGGGAAAGGAAAGGGAAAAAGAGTACCTTCTGGAACTGGGGCTTCTGCTGCTAGGGTTTCTAGAGTTTCAGAAAGATTTATTTCAGTAAAAGAAGCTGCCAGGTTTGAAGAATGGACTAGAAATCGACGAAAAATTGCTCCGGGTCACAGGGTGGACTTGCATGACATGCAAGGTATGGAGGCAATTCCTCATCTTTTTGAAATGATCGGTTAGATACCTCTGTTGATTGTCAATGAACTTTATTATGTGGATATGATATATGAATTTTATGCTAATCTCCACAAAGGAAGAATTGAAAAAGTGAATAATGTCTCACATCAATGGATTGTGACTAGAATTGGGGGAAGGGATATTGCATTTGATGATAGACTGTTGAATGAAATTTTGGATACCCCTCAAGATGGTATAAGATTTTACACCAAGAACAAAAACTGCTATGATCCAAATTTATACAGTGAAAAACGATTTGCAGAAATTTTCACTAAGGGAGAGGTATTAAAAAGACATGATGATAGAAATGTTAACAAACTGGATGCTTATGGGAAAGTGCTCCATCACATGATATCTAACATCATCATTCCAAATGTTGGGCATAAATCATCTATCACCAACATGCACGCATTTGTGATGCTAGCCCTGCATGAGCATAGGAGAATGAATTTCGGATTTATGGCGATAGAACATATGCTAGCTGCACAATCTTCCCAAATGAAATACTTGTCGTATGGTTGCTTTATCACAAAAATCCTCCAACACTTTGTGATCAATTTGGCTGGGACTGGTAATCACATTAGACCTGGCAAGATATACACTCAGCAAACCTTCAAAAGAATGGGGTTTGAGAAAGATGAAGATGGGACATTCATCCGAGGTGGACAAGATGTTGATGACAGTGATGAGGAAGATGATGATGACGATTAAGAGGACATGGATATCGAAGAAGAGGACAGTGATGAAGAAACAGAGGTTGAAATACAAAGAAGAGAAACAAGACAAAAGAAACGACAAGAAAGAACAGAGGAAGGCTCATCTTCAGGAAGCATGAGTCATCTTATGGATATGATAGCCTCTCTCCAAACATCAATGAACACCCGGTTTGATGCATTCGACGGTCGCTTTGAGGCTTTGGATGGGAAAGTCTCCAACATTCAAGAAAGGCTTGATACATTGGACCAAAAAATGACCGATACACAAGAACGGGTTAAGAGACTCGATCAAGGAGGAGGAGATAGAGATGATTGAGATTTCTCTTATAAAACCTTTTCTTTCTCTTTATTGTTTTCTCCGTAACTCTTTTCAAACTCCTGTTTTCATTCTCTTAATGATATGGTTTTTAACTTGCTTATTTCTAATCTTACTTTGCTTTTGTTATGCTAAGTGATCTGTTTGTTGCTCTTTTTCTTTGTTGATTGGCCTTTCTTGTTATGGACTTCATAATGATACTTTAATGTTGAAAGTCCTACTGATACCTCTTCTATGATCCCTTGGAACTTCTCTCCCAAAACTTTTTGATTTATGACAAAAGGGGGAGAAAATAGTGCAAGATGTAAGGGGGAGAAATCTTGGTGTTTATGTTGATTATTGATGGTGTTTATGTTGATTATTAGCAGCTTATGCCTTGTGATGTTATGATGCTGAGGGCTCTTTGGCTTAGTTTGATCTTGTTTGATCTTGAAATATTTTTTAGTCATATTTGACATAACAGGATGTGTTTAGGGGAAGTTATCTCCTTTTTTGGTGATTGTTGTGCTTTGCCCTTACTATTGATTTTTTTGAAGCATCACCATATGCCTGCTCTTTTGTTCTTCTTGCATATGTGTTTGTCATAATAAAAAAGGGGGAGATTGTTAGCCCTAAGGGCATTAATACTCATGTTTTGATTATGATTAACATATGCTTGTGTGAGTATTTTAGCTAACCCTTCATAGAACAAAAGAAGTACCTGTGAAGTCTCAAAGTCCACAAGCAAAAGATCTTGTTGATGAGGACAAAATAGAGAAGAAGAGACCAAGCCATGCCAAGATCAAATCATTGGAGACATTGAAGACATTGAAGGCATTGTCTATGTTACAGTGAATTAGGTACTACCTTGTAAACTCCCTAGTCTTACTCTTTGATTATTGATCATATATGAAGCTCCTTTTACGATTTTCTCAGATATAAACTTTTGTTATAATCTAAGTATTCTTGACTGAAGTGGTGGTGTTTTGAAAGTTTTTTCTTCTCTTTAACATGATTGTCAAGAATACAAGTTTTTGAAACAAGGAAGAAAGTTTTTGTCTTAAAAAGAAACTTGGCTGAGGAAAAAAAAATTCAGTCATCCGATTTTAGAACCGGTCATCCGGTTTTTCCAAAATCAAAAATTCGGCAGTCCGTTTTTCAGAGTATCAAGTCCGAATCTTTCTATCCAAAAATTCGGTCATCTGGTTTTTAGAACCGGTCGTCCGATTTTGCTCTAAATCAAAAATTCGGCAGTCCGTTTTCTAGTTAACAAGTCCGAATCTTTCCGGTTTAAAGAACCGGTCGTCCGATTTCAGGAACCGGTCTTCCGATTTTCACTTTTACTGTATAAAATATTACCGTTGCACTGAAAGCAACGGTTACTTTTTTGAGACTCTATATATATAGACTTTATGATCAGCCATAAAATAGACAAGTTGTGTGGAATATTCATTGTGAACATTTAAAACTTTCAAGAGCTTCAAAAGCACATTTATTGCAAACATTTTTCATTCCAAACACAAAAATCTTCTTGAGCTTCATTATTGATCATCATCAAAAAAGAAGAAAGGAGGAGCTTGTTGAACAATTTCATTGAGTTGTATCTTATATTTCTCAAGCTCAAAAGTGGTAACATTGTTCTTAAACCTATCCTTTTCTTTTATTGATATCAAAGGTTTGTGTTGAAAAACCCTTTGGGTAATCCTTTGATTTACATTGTGTTGTGATTTGAGGTTGTGTGCAAAACCCTTGTAGGGTGATCCTCATATTTGTAGTTGGTAAATCTTTGTGTTTTAGTGGATTTGAAAAATCCTTGGGTGTTGACTCAAGGTAGTGGATGTAACTCTTTGAGAAAGTGAACTAATATAACTCCTTGTGTTCTTCTTTAAGTTTCTCTCTTGTCTCAACCACAAAATTTTGTTTGGTTTGGAATTTTATTAAAAGATTTTTAGAATTCTCTTTCAAACAAAATTGGAGGCTTATCTTTTAATTAACAAAGAATTTTTGAAAATTAGCCAAAAACCTTATTCACCCCCTCCCCCCTCTAAGGTTTTTCATACACTTTCTAAATTTAATTCCTTATAGTTTTAGAATTCAAAGTAAAATATTTAAAGTGAAGTATTATTACGCACTTTCTAAGGTTTATAGTTTAGGGTTTCAACGTTAGGGTTTTAGGGTTTATGTTTCGATGTTAGGGTTTTAGAGAAGATTATATTCTCTTTTTAAAACAAAAAAAAAACAAAAAAATTGAAATAAAAAAGTCTACTTAAAATGTACATTTATATAAAATTCATAGAACAATATAAATGCTAACAAATTTTCACAAAAAATAAACATTCACGGTTTATGACAAAAATAAAATAAATTATATAACTTATATCATCTTAATAGCAAAATTGTGAGCAAAATTAAGCATCGCCTATTTCATCAAATCTCATTTCCAATAGAAAACACAACTAGTTTAATAAAATGATCAAATATGCACAAATCTATCAATAATAACAAGCTTGAACATAATCATAAAACCAACATCTAGAAAAATAAATTATAAAAAATTGAGAAATAGCCCAAATAAAATTCATAAAAAATATTAAAAAATAACAATAAATAACAATTTTCATATAAACAATATTAAAAATCAACAAATAGTACAAAAGAATTAAAAACAATTATAGATAATAAGAAATTCACCGAAAGTTGGAATAAATTGAAATCAAAGTTTTTCGGTGAAGCTTTCTCTACCGTTCGCTACTCCAAAACCCAAGAACCTTCGTAATCCACGAGTTTGCAACTCTAACAGATGGAAAGAAGGAGAAGGAAGGAGAAGAGGAAGAAAATAAGAGAAAGAAGGACGGAAGGAGAAGAGGAAGAGAAGAAGAGAAGGAAAGCAAGAAGAAGAAGAGAGGAAATGTCGCAATAGCTGAGGAGGAAGAAGGAAATGTTGCAGCAGCGGGAAGGAGAAGAGAAGAGAAGAGAAAAATGTTGTAGTGGCGGTGAAGGTTTCGAACAGTTTTGTGATGTTGGTAACGCATGCATCTTGTGTGTTATCAATAAGAATAGCGCATTCTTTGTGTGTGTTATTCTTACTGATAACGCATACATCGTGTGCGTTATTAACCACCTAAGCACCCACGTTGCTACGTCTGCTGCCACATAATTAATTTGCATAGTCTTGTGATTTAATTAGTGATTAGCAATAATGCACATGGCATGCGGATTATCATTAAAGATAACGCACATGGAGTATGCGTTATGGCTCTATTATGCGCAAAAAAAAGTGGTCACTTAATGGCTTTTTTTAAAAAACTGGCCAAATATAGCAAAAAACCAAGAACGGAAGAAGTGTCGGGCAAAAAATTAAACTTCTCAATTCTTCTTTGAACTTCTGACTTCAAATTAATATGCTTTTCTTGACTTCTCAATTTATTTTATTTACTATAATTTGTTTTTTAATATTCATTTGTTTACGTTAATTATTATAATTTCTTTGTTTAATTTTTAATACTTATTCGTTTACTTTATTAATAATAATAATTATTATAGATTCTTCAAGATCAAGAATTTCATCATCTCACACCGTAGATTTTGAACAAAATAAAGAACCTACTAGTATGCCTCCTCTTTCTGAAAACACATCTACTAGTAGTACTAAAAAAAAAAAAAAAAAAACCTCTTGGTTTTGGAATGTTTTTGAAAAAATAGGTGATCAAACTAGATGTAAACTTTGTAAACAAGAATTCTAACATAAAACTGGTAGTGCACGGGTACACTAACGAGACATATAAATAAATACCACCCTAGTGAAATGACAGATTTAACTAGACAAATTCAAATAGTTATTAAAATGTGACAGAATAGTTATTAATTAGAATATAATTATTTGTAATTACTTTTGGGAGGTTTATGCCCTAAGTCCCCCTCCTATGTAATTTTTATTTTGTTATCAATAAAATCGGTAGGGTTCATCCCAAACCCCCTAGCGCTTCAAGGTAGCTTTCTTAATTCATTTTTTCATAAACTTTAAGTTTTCTAAACTTAATAAAAAAAATTTAAGGGTTCTAAACTAAATAAAAGAAAAAACTTTAAGGTTCTAAACTTAATAAAAAAAACTTTGTTTCTACACTTAAGTAGTTGATAAAAAAACTTTAAGTTTCTATTTCTACACTTAAGTACTTAATATTCAATAAAAAATTAAAAAAATCCAGCATGCTCGGCCCAGCTCGCCTGGTCCGATCCAAGGAAGTGGACTGTGCCGGGCAAATATTTTTCAGCTCGTAGCCCAGTCCAGACTGGCCCACTGACCTACATAGACTGACCCAGCAACTTGTAACAAATTCAGTGTACCGGCCTAGCTCAACCCAGATCATTGAGCCGACGACCCACCGACCATCCCTACTTTTTGAGGCCAAAATAAATACTAAAAATAATTTGTGACATCTTCTTAATTTCTTTTTCTTCCTCTTCCTCTCTCCTTACCCAGAGCACTCTGGTCAACATCCAGAAAACTCCGAACAAATAATCAGTAAGACCTTACGGGTTCCATCCAATACAAAAACACTGGCTTCTTATGCTTCTTTGTGGCGATTTGTAAATAAATAAATAAAAAGAAGAAAAGCAGATCCATCATCTTTTTATATCTCAATCTTGAAAATGATACAAAAACAAATTCAAAACCAATAACATATCTAGACATATCTTCAACATATTATAGCAAAGTATAATAAAACTAATAAAGATTTCTCCTTTAATCACCTTAAGAACAAGAATATTAGTATTGTAAAAATAAATAGATTTGTCTGTATTGCAGATCAGGTTGTGCCCAAAAAAAAAAAAAAGAAAAAAAAAGAGAGAGATAGAGATAGAGATTAGAGTATGTGAGAATACACTTAGGATCGTCTATATCATTCTTTGTAACATTCAATTTTTTAATATTTTTCCCTTAGGTAAACTCTTTTCCTTTAGGTTTATTTTTTATTTGGTAAATTTTATTAATAAAATATTTTATATTTGGAATGTTACAGAGAATGTTACATACGATTCGAACTCATGAAAACATAATTAATTTAATAAAATAGAAAAAGGTTTAGTGGTTAGATTGGAAAGATGTAAGGTCATGAGGAACAGTAAAGACCATCAAGTCAAGCGGGTAGATACTCTCTGCTTCTTTGAACAAAGTGGGTGCAACAAGATGAAGGGGGAGCAGACTTGCGCCAAGGAAGAAGAAGAAAAAAGAGGACAGAAGCATTGTTGCAATGGTGAAAGATGGGGAGTAGAAGAGGAAGAAGAATGTGTTTAGAAGAATGGCAATTTAGAGTGCCGACGAGAGGAATGAGGGGAGAAGAAGAAAGAAAAAATATTAATAAAGAGGTCCCAAATGTTTTTAATATTTAGGGTTAAGTCCATATAAGTACCTTAAAGTGTTGGGCGAGTGACAATTGGGTAGTCATACTTATCACCATGACAATTAAGTACCTAATTTGAATAGAAAAGGCTAAATTGGATGGAAAAAAAATACAAAGTCCACTTATCAAATTTTAAAAAATAATTGTAAATTTAGTGAGTGATTATTATAGATATCTCTCTCCTACTTTTTTTTCCGACTCATTTTAGGTCTCAAAGAAAACAGAAAAAGAAAAAAAGAGAGTAGATGTTTTTTTTTTTTTTTTTTTGGGACAAAGATAGTAGAGTTGAGTCAGGAAAAAAATGAACAGTATAAGCGAGAAAATATAGTAAAAATTAAAAAATAAGGGGTGAGAATTTATTACAATATTTTAATAATTAACTTAAGCACATTTTTAAGAGTTTATTTCTAAAGTCACTCAATATAGTATCTTTTTAAATTCATTGATACTCAATAAATTGATACAATTTTTAAAAATTGATAAATGGTCTTTTTATTTTTTTATCCAATTTAACTTTTTCCATCAAAATTAGGTATTCAATTATCATGGTGATAAGTTTGAGTACTCATTTGACACTGTCAAAGAGAATATAGAGAAAGGAAACTGCAATGCTTACTCATCACGTTGAAAAATAGAGTTACTATATACGCTTGATATTGCCTAATTTCAGGAGGCTAATTTGCCTAAACTACCTCTACAAATAATATTATACCATTTATAAAGAATCCTACCATGTATACAAAAGATATATAATATATAATATATACAATAACTAACTTTCCAAATGTGTGAATATTCTCATTAGTTCCTTATTCCTCAACAGTAACTCACCTAACACTTTAGGATCAAAAGAGAGATGGCAAGTAAGAAGTCCTTGATAGGATCAAATTCTTTAATTTGAAGGGCTCTTTATAGACTTTTAAAAAATGAGATACTAACTCTAGATAAGTCTCAACTTTGAGAGACCAAATTGAAATTCATCCATATAAAAATTATAAAAATAAATTGCCTTAGATTTAAACTTGGGTGAATTCCAAATTAATACATGAAAATATCAAGTTATCTTAAAGAACCGTCCAAAATTAGAGTTAGTTTTGGACTTAAATGAAAAATTATAAAGTTAGAAGGTTATAGAATAAATTTCTTCTTTTTCTTCCCTTGTTCTTCTTCTTCCACTTTCCTCCCAGTCTCTCTGCTAATTCTACCTTCGGTCCTCCACTACTACCGCCAATGTCACAAGCAATAATTTTCCCTTATTACTCTAAGCATGTGATCGTGGTTCTTTGATTCTAAATAGCAATTTGAATAAAGGTCATCAACAGTGATTTGCATCTTGTGTAAAAAAAACTTTAACTGGAAGCTTCTCATGGATAAAGCCAAAGGGAACTTTTGATCTTATTAGCTATTTTAAGCTTTCATAGTTGTTTGTAGATGGAGGGACAGGAGGGGTGTGGTAGTTATGGAGGAAATTATAAGTTGATTACGATGTTAATTCGAGGGACGGCAAGTTCCTTTGCAAATCCGTCGCATATGACAACACTGCGACGGAAATGCAACAGAAACTGCCGGTCGCAATATCGTCGTTGCAAACACAGATTTGCGATAGATATTCAGTCGCACGGTAAAATAGGGACGAATGGGTGATAGTTGCCACGAATATCTTTTTTCTTTCAATTTTCGCGACAGAATTTCAAACGTGATGGAATTGTGACGGCGACGGTCACAAATCCATCGCAAGCCTTGTGACGAGCTTTTCGTCGCTATTCTGCGGCGCATATATATATATATATATATATTAATAAATTGTTTATTTCTAAATTAAACCACCCTAAAAATTTAAAAAAATAAAATAGGATAGCAAAGATCAACTGCACAACAACAAATATTTCATAATGAACCATCAAACATTAAAAGTAAAATATATACCTAAAAGCCCCAAATGATTCGTCATTTACTAAACTATAATAAACAAACAAATATATATATATCAAATGTGCAAAATGTATAAAATACGTAATAAAAAGCATAGCAATGCTAACTAGAAGGAGGGATCTCTTCATCGCCGGCACCCTCATTCTCGCCATCGTGACTGTCATGGCCGCTCGTCTTCAGGAGGATGCCCGAGAGGTGGCATCTACGAAGGATCAAATCCCATACTACGGAAGTTCTGAACTGCCCACTCATGGATGATGTGAGGCGAGTAGCTAATCCTCCTCTCCCATTCTCATTTCCACTCTTGCTCCATCATCTCATTAAAGACTTGACAACTGAGGACGACCATATGCTCCACATAACCACCAAGGAACAGGTGGCCTCCAACGGTAGCATGCTGGGACTGAGCGTGTAAACAGGCTGCACCGAGGCCATAGGCATGCCCCTTCTTTAGTTCATCATTGAGTTCCAGCATCAGCTCGTGGTCAATGGGCATAGGGGCACTAATAGTCCTATGCTCATGTTCCTTCTGCTCTTTAAGCTTGCAGAATTTATCCCATGTTATTTGGACATTTTTCCTGTTTTAAAAACCACTCAAATACAACATATACAATTTTAAAGAGTCCGGGCTCCCCCATAAATAATTAAACATTAAGAGTCAAGGCTCCCACATAAACAATTGAACATTAAAGAATTCGAGCCCCCTCCCTCCCCCCCTCCTCCCTCTCATAAACAATTAATTAGCAAAAATTGGTAATTAAACAAAATTAAAAGTGCTTCAAGTTTTTAATATACTTCATGTTTTACAAGTTTAGCAATCCTGAAATTAAATCAAAATCCAATTTTAATATCTAGTCATTCTTGATTTCATAACCAATTTAAATCAAACCAACAAAATCCCATAACATAAACAAATTCCCAAAATAATCAAAGATCAGCACATAAACATAATAATTCAAGAGAAAGTCATACCTTAGAAGCAGACAAAAAGAAGAACTTTGATGCTTAATTCTCTAAAGTTTGATGAAAAGCTTCCCTTTAAGATTTCAAGAGAGAAACAATCTTAGAAATCATAACCAAAATGACTTACAAGGCATAATCAAAGAGATGCATAGTGCATTATTTAACATTTCAAATAGACATATCAAATTCCCCCACAAATATAATAACAAATTAGAATGCATAGTGCATTATTCAACATTTCTTATAAATTTAAGAACCAGTTGTTTCTACCAGCATACAATGAAAATATGCTATTGAAGGTCAACAGTAGCAAATAATTCCAAAATGTATTTTAAAGATGACTTATAATATGTATATAAAGATATTTTATAAAGATAGCTTATATGTCAAAAATATAATATCCAAGGTCATAAATGTCAAAAAATAACAAATTTTAATATTTTTGCCGGTGAAATATTCCAATTGTTTATGTTTTTAATTGATTTTTAAGAGTGTATTACAATTCGGAAGCAAAAAAAAAAAAAAATCAGGAAGTCAAAGTGGACAATTTTCTCGGCCAACTATGTATGCATACAAGAGACAGACTAATCAATATCACTATCCAACTTTCAAGTGTTTAGGGAATGGGGATTTTAACAAATGAAAGTCTTTTTAGTCTAGAAGAAAAATTCTACTAAGCTATTGTAACGGATTCTTTTTTAATTAAAAAATCATAATCACTATTTGAATTAAGGGCATAATTGTCTAATACACCTCCTAACACTTCTTTTTCTACAATTTTTTTATATTAAGTTTATTAATAAATTTTATAAAATAAAAGAGATTCCCTAAATAGAAACTAGACGATCCTGGGTGTTTAAATTACCATACTCATTTAAGAATTGGTAAATTCATATAAGAATGTAAAGGTGTATTTAAATTGTAACTAAATATTCAAAACAATTTCTATTTTTTTCACTCTAAGTCTCACACTTTCTTTCAAAAAGTCAAATATATATGAATAAATTAACTTACTTTTTCAGTTTAATTGCCATTCAAATAGACACTAAGTTGCATTGCTCATATGATTTTACTGCAAATAATTCATGAGGGGAGATTCTAGACCATGCCAGTGAGTAACAAATTTCACTCATTCACCATTTTATGTTTTGACTCGTGTGCATGTGGAAGACATTTTTAAATCATACCAAATTGTATTTACCTAAAAAAATTTTAGCAGCTTAATTACTAAGGACTTCCACTTTGCCAAGCATATCAAAGAGAGCCCCATTATTTCTCATTCCTGTCCTAAACAAGTTAGAACAAATAATTTGGTCTAAACCTAACCTTGTTAATTTGGAGGGCATGTGCCAGGAGTAGCATAAGTTAATAATAAAAAGATTAATGGTGCATAAAAGTACAAATTTATCACTATGACAGAAGTCCTTCAGATAGCTTTACCAAGGAAGTCCCAAGCCATTGGTTACATGCATGATGAAACTATATATCATTTGCTGTAAAATGAGAACTCAAAAGTACTACTAGGAGCCAAAAGAACAAGAGCAGGAATTTCAGAGTTTTTATTTCTGGTTGGATGTCTCAAGAGAGTAGGTTTAAAAATATCCTATATATCATCCTAGTTTTGGTTTGAGAGTCTTTAAATAAGTGTAATTGAACAATTTACTTGAAGGTGGTAATTTAAACAACATTGATAATATTTAGAGCCTTATTCTCATATATGTAAAATTTTGAAACATAGACGAAAGCAGAAAGGAATGTCGTCATGTATACGTAAAGTTTGTGCTGGATGTTAAGCATCCATCTTATCACATTTAAGCAAATAAATTATGATTTTCGGAGTTTTACAGACAAATTATGATCGCCAAACATCAGCTTGGCAAATGATAATGCTTACTTTGATAGACAGGGAAAGTGCCAGGCTGACAGTTCATTGAGATCAAGTGACTACTCGAAAATTAATATCTTCTTCAAGTAAATTTCATATTAATGCCATTTCAGTTCAAGACAACATTTCTAGTGATCCATTAACAACTAGACCATATATAAACTGATCTCTCCACCAACAGTAAATCTGATTCCTCACCTGAAGATAATTATTACTTTTAACGTTAATTAAGGCCATAGAAATTCCCTATCAGATGCTAGCAATCTAACAGAGACGTCACACATGCAATCTTAGGGTTAATTTCAAGTGCAGTACCAACAGATCTACAGTTTTTCAACAAGTAATGGAATCTTCATTTCAGTTTTAGGACTTGACAGATCTAATCAGTACACTGAACCTGGGGATCAGTCAATTATTATTAACAAGACTTCACTCATATCCGATATTCCATTTTCTTTTTCTCTCTAAATTTATCAACTGATGTCAACCCCCATCCCCAGTTTCTCTTTTTTTTTTTTTTTAAGTTCCCGACTCTTTTCTTCCTCTGCCCTTTACACCCCAAAAATCACTTAATTTACATCAAATTTCACAAAATCAGAAAGCAAGAAATGTGAGAAAAAAGTACTAAATTTTGATTTGATCGTCGAAGCATATTATACTATTAAAAAAAACCAAAAAAAGCTTATACAATAGTGAATTTTTTTACCCATCAATGTATAGAAGTATAGAAACTACATTGTCCATGTATAGAAACTACCAATTTCTAATAAAAATTCTCATCTTTCACTGTTCCAGTAGCTTAATGGAAGAGTTCCGAATTTCGGCAGCGAAGCAGCAGCAGACGTAGCACCCGCAAAGAGAGAAGAAGGGAGGAAACTAGAAAGAGAAGAGAAGATGGAAAGTAGGAAATGGGAGAGAGGCGAAGAGAGAAGAAGTAGGAGATAGAAGCGACGGTCGTCGCCAGAGTCTCAATGAAAGGGCGTCGGTCAGTGGTTAGGGGTGGTCGCAGGGGAGAAGAGAGAAAGGTAAAGAATTAAATTGAACGAAATGAAGGAGGAAACGGTTCGCCGATGACCCGATTTAGGTCATATTGCGACCGACTGGCGACTGCATACCGGTCGCAATATTTTAAAAAATTGCAACCGTCAACATCGATCGGTAACCCATCACTATTTTGTAAGACTTAGCGACCGACGTAAGCGGTTGCAAAAGACAGTCACTATCTTAGTGTTGTATTGTTTCATTCATTTGGAAAGTGACATTGGTTAGCATGGTATAGATTACAATTTGGAGGTTTGGTAATGTGATAGTATTGAATATTGATGATTTGGAGGTGACTAAAACTCCAAATTTGAAGAATTTTTGCAATTTCAAAAAATTTCTTGTTGGATTTGGCTGTTAAGTGAGATAATAAGAAAGATGGAAATAGAATGAAAACAAAAGCTTGGAAAAAAAAAAAAAAATGGAGAGATTTATCAAACTACGAAATTAGATGGAACTCTTAAACAATATTTAAAGTTGTCCATTGATTGAATTGTTTAAGTTATGCCCAGTGATCATGGCCGTAGAGGTAGATGTAAGAGAAGGTTTTTTTCTGGGCTGGGCCCAGTTTTGATTATTGTGTAATAAAGTAACCCAAATTTTTTTTTCGACTCCGGCCATAACGCACAAGGGTTAATGATAACGCACAACCGGTGTGCGTTATCCGTTAATTAAGCGTCCTCTCCTAATCAGTCTTACGTGGCTAATAAGGCACAATGAGTGTGCGTTATGATCAGTGCAATAACCCATACTCGTTGTGCCTTATCAGCCACGTAATTTTTTTATTTTTTTAAAATTTTTTTTTTTTTAATTCTTTTGGGAAAACTTATAATTGTATAATTTTTTTTTAGTATTTTGTTTAATGAATTATTTTTTTTTAATGAAAATTTGTTTTGGGAAAACTTATAATTGTATAATTTTTTTAAAAAGATTGTATTTATTATATTTAACTTATTTTATAATATTTATATCGTTTTATTGGAAAATACATTTACCCCTCTTTTTTTTTGTTTACAATTTTTATTTTTATCCAGCAATTTATTCTTATTATTAATTTTTTTCCCCTATTCTATTTTCCTTTTTTTAAACCACAATAAACTTTGGTTTAGGATTTTTCAAATCAAATTGAAAATGTTATGTTTAAACTGGAGAATTTGAAATTTTGGATTTTTACCTAAAACAAAATAAGAATATAACTAACATACCTAAAACAAAAAAAAATCAATAATATAAACATCGGCTGAGTACGTTATATAGAAATTTAAATTACATATAACTGGCAATGAAAACTAGAAAATAATAATTATATTTTCAAGGCCAGTCGGATGGTGTGAACTGCACAGTCTTCTTACCAACACGATGCCCGAAGCCGAGATGCTGAATATCGTCCGTGTCATCCTCCCGCTCCTTTTCGTCAGACGAAGATGCCTGCGGTATAGGCTGATGTAGCGTAGATGAACCGGCTATGCCGGAAGGAGGGGGTGCCCGAAACCCGGAAAACCCGTAGGCTGTAGAATGTGGTGATTGAAATGATGTAAATCCTAAACCGGGTGCGGGAGGCATCTGCGACGTCCCGGATCCACTAGGAAGTGGCTGGGAAGCTGGCGTCAAACCCAACTAAAAGAAGGCATATCTAGGTTCGGGGCTGTCAAATGGGTCACATATTTTCTACTCAATAAATTATACGAAATATGGAAAATAATTATCTAAATAATTAAAAAAATTTCTAATAATCATAAAGTTAGGTAAGAAATTAAACATAATTATCCAAATAAATTCATGAAAATAATACATCACCCTAATATCACTTTTTAAATGCAAAAACAATTATATACATAAAATTATCAAAAAATTTATTAATAACAACAATTTTCAACATAAATCCAAAACTCAATTTCACAAAAAAAAAAAATTCAGATTAACAAATAAAATTCATAAAAATGATCAACAAACAACAAATAACAAACCCAAACACACAATAATTAAACTTAATAAATAATACACAAAAAAAATTTAAATAACTAAAAACTTACCGAAAATTTAAAATGCAGCTCTAGTCTACCGTTTTCCACTCCAAATCTGTAATAACCTTCGTACTCCAAAGAAAGCCTCGCAGATTAACTAATTTTTAACTGTAAATTTGGAAATAAAATACATAATTATTAGAAGAAGAGAAGTCAAACCATAATAATAAGAAGTAAGAAAATAAAAAGGAAGAGTAAAATAACTTACCGAGTAGTGGCGGAGGAGGCTGCAAAAAAATTAAAAATGGAGAAGGCTGAAAAAAGGAAGAAGAATGAGATGGAGAAGGCTGAAAAAAATAAGAAGAATAAGGGAGGAAAGAGAGAGAATAGGCTGACAAAAAAAAAATACAGTAAGAAGAAATAAGGGAGAAGAAAGGGGGGAAGAATAAATAGGCTGAAAAAATAAAAAGGAAGAAGGAGGGGGATAGCGGCTGCTAGGGTTTTTTTTTTATAAGGTGATAATTGTATTGTGCGTTATCAAGCTTAATAACGCATAATGGATGTGCGTTATTAAGCCTGATAACGCACAATCATTGTGTGTTATCACCACGTCAGCGTCAGATAGGATCCACGTCATTTTTTAACGCAATTAGCGCGGCTTAAGCTGCGTATTAAGGATAACGCACAACCATTGTGCGTTATCATCTTTGATAACGCACAATCGCTGTGCATTATGGCCTGAGTCAAAAAAAAAATTGGACCACTTGAGTACCCAATAATCAAAATTGGGCCCAGCCCAGAAAAAAGCCGTAAGAGAATTAGCAGGCATTCGAAGGGGGAGGGTTAGAAGCAGAGAAGGTAAAGAAGAAGAAATTTTTGTCCTTAGTCCTCTAATGTTATAGCCTTTCGTTCAAAATAAAAAATTAACTCCAAAACAGTTAACTGTTAGATTCAGAAGGGTCACTCACAGAAGCATTTGTTTGATACAAATTTACATTTTTCAAAGATTCTTGAGAAACAAATTAAAGTTTAGACTCCTCTTTGAGACAACTGAATACTTTCAAGTACCAATTTGGAATTCACCTTTAAAATTGAAGCCCTATATATATATATATATATATATATATATATATATCAATTTCTTTTAAAATTTTCCTTTATCAAACAACCCTTTCTTTACATGTGTGTATATTTTTTTTAAAATTTTTTGAAAGTCACTAAGAAGGACCTTATCTTACATTGCTTCAAATAAGTTATAAATAGCTTATTTTAAGCCATAAGTTATGTTTTAGTTATTTTTGACGGGTTATTATATTAGAGCAATTGATATATCTAGGGTCATTATTTTAAATATAGGGCAAAGTCTTCCATGAATCCCATATTACCCCTATTATATATAGGAATTTTCTTTTTTTTTTTTTTATTTGTAGGTAATATTGTTGATTTTTGTTTATCAAAAAAGAGAAACTTTTGTAGTGTGTATATATATATATATATATATAATAACAAACAAGAGAGAGAGTGAAATATGGAAATATGCATTAGTCAATAATTAAACAAAATATACAAATATGATATTTTTTTGGCAAATTTTAGAATATGTTTTGTTATTATTCCTTACACTTTTATTTGTTCTTATTTTTCAAAAAGCATTTTATATTTTTATTGTATTTTTACATAAAGAAAATATGGTTGGAGATAGGACTCATCCTAGCCCTCTATATTTTTGTTTTTTTCCCCTAACAAATCTATGGATTGAGATGAGCTCTTACCATTTTGTCTTGTTTGGAAGAACTCATTATGGCAATGAGCTTTTCATGTTAACATAACTCATGATGGTAATGGTTTTACAATTTTTTTATTTTTTATATTTTTTTCTTTTTATACAAGGATTTATATTAAGTTCTTTTGTCAATTTCATGAAGAACACATTTTGGTAACGTATTTTTTAAAATTTTTACCTAAAGAGTATGATATGGCTATACGCATTTGTCAAGAACTAAAATAACATATTGCAAGAATGTGATATTCTTTTGGCAAATATTAGAATATGCTTTGTTAGTCATTCTTTACATTTTTATTTCTTCTTACTTTTTAGAAATCATTTTATATTTTTGTTGCATTTTTACATAAAGAAATGTGGTTATAGATAGGATTCATCCTGGCCCTCCATATTTTTTTTTTCATAAATCTACTCTTACTATTCTACCTTGTTTTGAAGAACTCATTATGCTAATGATCTTTTCATATTAATGTTTTACCACTCTTTTGATCTTTTTCAAAGAACTCATAATGGTAATGAGTTCTACAAATTTTTTTAATATTTTTTTGTATTTGTGTTTTTTCTTTTATAGAAAGATTTATATTTAGTTCTTTTGTCAATTTCATGAAGAACACATTTTGGTAATGTATTTTTCAATTTTTACTCACAGATTGTAATATTGCTATACACATTTGTTAATAACTAAAATAACATATTGCAAAAATGTGATATTCTTTTGGCAAATATTACAATATGTCTTTTGTTATTCATTCCTTACATTTTTATTCCTTCTTACTTTTCAGAAAGATTTTTGTATTTTTATATATAACTTTATAATGATGACTCTTGAAATCTACATAATTTTTTATGTATCATATTTTAATTTTTTAAACAAAATAGAAATCTAAAATTTTTGTCATCAAACTCTTATATTCCACTTGTAAAAAGTATAAGAAAAATAAGTCCATTTAAGTCATTTTCACAACTAGAATTCATATAATATTTTCGTAGTTGGGTAAACTTCTCGCACTAAAGAAATATATTATTCAGCAAGTTATTCTTTTGTCCTATAATGAAGAATTCATTACAATGATGATGAGCTCTTTTGAACATTTTATTTTTCTCAAAAATTGTGTTATACCTTTTAAGTTCTGTCTAATACGTGCTCTTGTGGTACACGTTAATTTACATAAAACATACCGTATATGAATAAAATGTATTATATATGATAGTCAGATCTTATAAAATCTAAAAACATAATAGAAATTGTTGAACCCTCTAAGGAAACTAATATGTTAAATTGAAAAGTTAATCTATATTAACATATGCCTCAAAGGCACGCGTTATATAACCTACTTTCTATTTCAAACTTTTTAATATAACTTTATAATAATCTTACAATGTCTTCAAAAATTTTTAAAAATTTACATTGAAAACTTTATTTTATATTTGGAAAAAAAGAAAAGAAATATCCTCTATAAATTTTTTTGAAAAAACCTTATGTTTCATTTACAAAAGAAAAGCATATAATATTATATCTTGCAACATATATATTATATACTTTCAATGTACGCAGTTGGGTTTTTAAATAAAACAATTTTCATTATTACAAAATATTTTTGAAACTGTGCAAATGCAGATTGCAGCTAATATTTATCAATGGGAGAATGATATTCAAATGGTTCAAATTATAAAAAGAATTCAAATAGTACAAGGGAAATAAAGCAATCTTACTCATAAACATATGGCTAATGTAAGCGTACAACCAATGACTACTAATGGTAGGGGGAAGTGCCTATTTTTTTGACTTAGGTGTTAAAAGCGATTTTACTCCCTGCTTCATGAGGGTATTTTGTAATTAATCTTAAATTAATAAATTATCAATAAAACACAATATAAACAAGACAACAATTAACTAGTTAAAAAAAAAAAAAAATCAGAGAGAAAAGAGGATATAGGGGCATCAAGGGAGGACCATTAGGAGAGAAGAGGAGGATCAGTGAAGAAATTCTCTAACCAAAAATTGAGAAAAGAAAAACCAGGAGAAGCGTCAGTACAGAACAAGAGAAAATGAAGAAAATTGGAGGTGATGATGTGTGTCGTAGGGTTATACTGGAAGGAAATCAAAATCGTTATTGGTCTGTTTTTTTACTTAATGCTATTGGGCCTTTTCTTTCCGAGATGTAAAGGCCCTTTTTTTCCTTATGGAGGTGGAGGGCTTTATTTTTAACTGTATAAAAATTATACATATTAAAATATATTCAATGACATCAAGGTGACATTCGTCCGATTGTTTACACTGATTTGACCAGTTTGATCGAATGACACAGTAATTTTACCGATTCTGACGACAATTGAGGAGGGTATTTTTAGTAAGATTTCTATCTAATTAGGCTCTTCAAACTCCAATCCATTTTTCTGAATGTTTCGCTTTTTAATTAAATTTTTAATTGCATGATTAGTTAAGAATATTTTTACTCTATTAAACTAATTAGAAATCCACCTTCGTTTAAAATTTTAAAAAGAATGTGTGCTAAGGAATAATAATTATATCCTCTCATCACATATCCATCATCTTCTCTCAAAGGATTACTTGAAAGTGGAACCATTTGAGGTTTGAACATCCCCACTCTATTTGCTTTTTTTCGTCCATCTTCTCCCTTATCGATAAATCTAATTCGGAAATATGAATATATAGTTCGAAATAAATTATTATTTTCTCTCATCTTCCCTACTTTTTCTCTCCGTAAAAAATTTCTCTGTTACTTTTCTTTACTCTCTCTACTCTAAAACTATAAACTTTAACATTGAACTTGTATTGGAGATAGATATGGATTATTATGAAGAATTTGTAGAAGAAAATATCGGTTTAAAGATAAGAAAATTTAATTTTTTTTTCACAATTGGGGTCGGATCGCAAGGGGTGGCGACCCGGACGCGATCTGATCGTCCAGCCGAGCGACCCACTCTGAAGAGGATCACCCAACGGCGTGACCCAATCACGTCCACACTGCCGGCCTAGGCGACATGAGCCTAGGGTTTTGTTTTTATTTATATATTATTTTTTAATATTATTTTTGTTTTTTTTAATATTACTATTTTTTTAATATTACTATTTTTTTTTAGAGTATTATTATTTTTTTTAGAATGTTCCTTTTTTTCTTTTTTTTTTTCGAATATTACTATTCTTTTTTTTAGAATGTTCTTTTTTTTTTTTAGAATATTACTATTTTTTTTAGAATGTTCCTTTTTTTTTTTAGAATATTACTATTTTTTTAGAATGTTCTTTTTTATTTAAATTTTAGAATGTTATTATTATTTTTCTAAATTTTAGATGTTATGTTTTTTTTTTTAATTTTAGAATGTTGCTAATGTTTTCTAGAATGTTACTAATTTTTTTTGTTTTTTTTTTCTGTTTTTGTTAGAATGTTACTTTTGTTTTTTTTAAAATTTAAGAATGTTACTATTTTTTTTAATTTTAGAATGTTACTTTTTTTTTTTTTTGTTAGAATGTTATTTTTGTTTTTTTAAAATTTAAGAATGTTACTATTTTTTTTAATTTTAGAATGTTACTTATTATTATTATTTTTTTTTGTTAGAATGTTACTTTTTTTTAATTTCTGAACGTTACTTTTTTTTTTTATTTTAGAATGTTACTAAATTTTTTTTAGAATGTTACTTTTTTGTTTTTTAATTTTAGATTTTACTTTTTTTTTTAAATTTTAGAATTTACTATTTTTTGTAGAATGTTACTAATTTTTTTGGGGTTTTTTAGAATGTTAATTTTTTGTTTTCTTTAGAATGTTATTTTTTTTTCTTTAGAAGGTTTTTTTTTTTTTGAATGTTACTATATGAACTTTGTTTTTTTTTTTTGTGTTTTTTTGCCCTTAAATGTTACTATATGAAATAATTTTTTTTTTTTTTGTTTTTTCTAAATGTTATTGTATGAAATTTTTGTTCATTACAATATTTTTACAATTTTATTTTTAATATATAATGTGTTCATATTTTAATTTTTCCGTACTATATTGTAACAGAACGGCGTAGATCCAAGTACATTTTAAGAATTTTTGGAACCAGAAGAAGACGTGGATCACGGACATTTATTTGCAACTGATTGAATCTTTAATTTGAAACTAGAGTTGGTTAACTGGGCAAAAGAAACAGCTATAAAAGTAAACACGTATTTGATTGTCATTCGGTATTTAAGGTCAAGAACATTCGACCGCCGACCGTATGTTACACTAGGTTGCGAGCCTGGAGGTGCAAATAAACCGAGAAAGAAGCCCGTAGTCGACGATGAAGAAGAAGAAGTTCAAGTAAAAAGGCGGGGTCCTTACGAGACTAAAAAGTGTGGTTGTCCCTTCAAATTAAAAGGTGAGCAAATGGTAATGTGTGAAAATTGGCAAGTATTCAAACATGATTGGAGGCATAACCATGCACTAGGTGTATATACTCACAGTCATGTTCAGGTAGCAAAACTGACGGAGGAACAACTGATACAAATTGAGCAATTCAGGAAGAGTCATGTGCCACATCGTAATATTTTACGATTTTTTCGGGAACAAAATGCGGGTTGTGCTGTCAGGTGTTGCATCAACTCTAATGCATCTTAGTTTTATGTTTAGGGTTTAAATTGAGGTTCTAATAATATGATTTGCATGTTTTGTAGTGCCAAGAAAATATACAACGTCGTTGCGGAAGATTAAGAAGAATAGGATGCAGAGGCAAAACATGGTTGAAGAAGTTCTCTGCCTAAGTGCTATACGGGATTACACAGTCTTCTATAGAAACCGTGAGGACAGCAACATGCTCAGTGACATTGTTAATGCATATCTGACATCAATTGAAATGTTGAGAACATGGTCGTACGTACTTATAATGGATACGACATATAAAACAAACAAGTAAGTTATATTAAATTTGTTATATTAATTGTACATTTAGGTGTTATTTGCAAATTGACTGTTTAGGAGTAACCTTTGAATGAATAGTAGAATAAAATATGTCATATTTAATCGGTTTTATGTTAAGTTTATTGGGTTTTATGTTTATTTTCTAAACAAGTTATCTGCTTTTTGTGTTTTTAAAAAATAGGTAAAACATGCCACTGTTGGAAGTGGTAGAGATGACCCCGACTGGTAAGAATATCACTGTGGTCAGTGCTTTTATGCAAAATGAGCAGGCTACGACTTATAGATGGGTTCTTCAACAAATTAAACATCTATACTTTTCTAATACAATATCAATAGAGAATCAAGAAGATGTTTGTAAGACTATGCCGAAGGTAATTATTACAAACAGAGAATGCAGTTTAATGCCCGTGATCGGCGAAGTGTTCAATACAGCGTACCAGCTATGTAAAAGGCACATCAATCAGAACATGTTGGCCAAATTAACCGAGTTGGCAAAAAATGAAGAGGTTGCATCACGGTTTGTAAATGGGCCATGGAAGAAATTGTTGGACGAAATCGATGAGTAGGAATACTTAAGGAAATTGGATGCTATAAAGACGAAGTGGAAGAGCAGACCGGACTTCCTACACTATTTGTTCAATAATTGGTTGAATCTCTTTGCTCATAAAGTCGTGAGATGTTAGACTAGGAGTCATATGCATTTTGGGATGGAGACCACCAATCGGGCTGACAGTAAACACTCAGTGCTGAAGCTATGGCTTTCAAAATGCCATGGTGATTTGGATACTGTGTTCCTTAATATTGACTCGCTTATTAAAGGTCAAATAGCATATATTAAGGCATTATTAGAGTTTCACAAGACTAAAGAGAAGAATAATGCGAAGAGTGATCACATATTTTATATTGTAAGTAATAAAATCAGTCACTTGGCATTCAAAAAGATATGGTCGGAGATAACAGGAGCTGCCGGGATATACGATGATCCAAAAAATAAGTGCGCGCTCTATTTAAGGACGTCACACGGCCTCCCTTGTGCTTGTGAGCTGATTACACGGTTCGATCATGAAAAACCTTAGAGGGGGGGTGAATAAGGTTTTTGGCTAATTTAAAAATTCTTTTGTGTGATTAGAAAGATAAACCTCCAATTTGTTTGTGAAAGATTTTGTTTGGGATTTGAAAATAATTTGCAATAAATGAATTTTTGAAGCTCTTTAACTGTCTTGAAAGTTCTCAATGAATAATTCCCAAACTTGTATGTTTTATGGCTGAAAATCAAGTGTTTATATAGAGTTTTGAAGCACAAGACCGTTGCCTTTAGACAATAGCCGTTACTTTTCAGAAATGATAGAAGCATTCTGTGCAACGGTAAAATCTGTACAGTAATAGCAAAAACCGGACGACCGGTTCCTGAAAACGGACTGCCGGTTTTTTAAAACAGAAAGATTCGGACTTGGAAAACGGACTGCCGAATTTTGATATATAGAAAAATCGGACTGCCGGTTTTAGAAACCGGATGACCGAGTTTTTGAACAGAAAGATTCGGACTTGATTTTCTGAAAAACGGACTGCCGAATTTTTACTTTGGAAAAAACGGACGACCGGTTCTAAACCGGACTGCCGAATTTCTGATTTTCCTCAGCCAAGTTTTTTAAACAAAAACTTTCTTCCAAGTTTCAAAGGCATTCTTGACAATTATTTTAAAGAGAAGAAAAACTTTCCAAAACATCTTCAGTCAAGAATACTTGGATTTTATCAAAAGATTATATTTTAGAAAATCATAAGAAGAGCTTCATGTATGATCAATTGATCAAAGACTAAGACTAGGGAGTTTTACAAGATAGTACCTAGTTCATAAATACAATGCCTTCAATGTCTTCAATGATGGCTTGATCTCTTCTTCTCTATTTTGCCCTCATCAACAAGATCTTTTGCTTGAGACTTTGAGACTTCACATGTTCTTCTTTTGTTCTATGAAGGGTTAGCTAACATACTCACACAAGCATATGTTAATCATAATCAAAACACAAGTAATAATGCCCTTAGGGCTAACAATCTCCCCCTTTTTGATTATGACAAACACATATGCAAGAAGAACAAAAGAACAAGAGTAAAGTATGGTGATGCATCAAAATATCAAAAAGTGCAAAGCATAACAATCACCAAGAAGATAACTCCCCCTTGCATCAATAATCATTGTAAACAATTTATAGGCATCATCAATAAACAATCACTATATTAACAAAATTTCTCCCCCTTACATCATGCACTATTTTCTCCCCCTTTTGTCATAAAGCAAAAAGTATTTAGGAGAGAAGTACCAAGGGATCATAGACGAGGTGGTAGTAGGACTTTCAACATTAAAGTATCATCATGAAGTCCATAATAAGAAGAGCCTAAAAAATGCAATAAACAGATTATTTAGGAGTTAGGAATATCACATAAAAGCAACCTTGGAATAGAAATAAGCAAGTTAAAACCATATCATTAAAAATGAAAAACAGAAGTTTGAAAAGAGTTTCGGACAAAACAGGAGAAAGAAGGGTTTATAAGAAAAAAATCTCAGTCATCTCTATCTCCTCCTCCTTGCTCGAGTCTCTTAACCCGTTCTTGTGTGTCGGTCATCTTTTGGTCCAAGGCATCAATTTTCCCATCCAAAGCCTCAAAGCGACCGTCGAATGCATCAAATCGAGTGTTCATTGATGTTTGGAGAGAGACGATCATATCCATAAGCTGACTCATGCTTCCTGAAGATGAGCCTTCCTCTGTTCGTTCCTGTCGTTTCTTTTGTCTCGTTTCTCTTCTTTGTATTTCCGCCTCTGTTTCTTCATCATTGTCTTCTTCTTCTATATCCATGTCCTGTGGATCGTCATCATCATCTTCCTCATCACTGTCATCAACATCTTGTCCACCTCAGATATATATCCCAGCTTCGTCTTTTTCAAACCCCATTCTTTTGAAGGTTTGCTGAGTGTATATCTTGCCAGGCCCAATGTGATTACCCATCCCAACCAAATTTATCACAAAGTGTTGGAGGATTTTAGTGATAAAGCAACCATACGGCAAGCATTTCATTTGAGAAGATTGTGCAGCTAGCATATGTTCTATAGCCATAAAGCCAAAATTCATTCTCCTTTTCTCATGCAAGGCTAGCATCACAAATGCATGCATGTTGGTGATAGAGGATTTATGCCCAACATTTGGAATGATGATGTTAGATATCATGTGATGAAGCACTCTCCCATATGCATCCAGTTTATTAACATTTCTATCATCATGCCTTTTCAATATCTCTCCCTTAGTGAAAGTCTCTGCAAAACGTTTTTCACTGTATAAATTTTTATCATAGCACTTTTTGTTCTTTGTGTAAAATCTGATACCATCTTGAGGGGTATCCAAAATGACATTCAGTAGTCTATCATCAAATGCTATATCTCTTCCCCCAATTCTAGTTACTATCCATTGATGTGAGATGTTATCCACCTTTTCAATTCTACCTTTGTGGAGATTAGCATAGAATTCATAGATCATGTCCACATAATACAGTTCATTGACAATCAATAGAGGTATCCAACCAATTATTTCAAAGAGATTAGGAATAACCTCCATACCTTGCATATCATCCAAGTCCACCCTATGACCCGGAGCAATTTTTCGGTGATTCCTAGTCCACTCTTCGAACCTAGCAGCTTCCCTTACTGAGATAAACCTTTCTAGAACTCTAGAAACCCTAGCAGCAGCAGTGGCAGCCCCAGTTCCAGCAGGTACTCTTTTTCCTTTCCCTTTTCCTCTACTGGTGCCTCCTTCTTCAAGATTTTGCCCTGAACCAACTTGGGCATTCTTTGTTTTGACCATTTTTGAACAATTTCGAGAGTAGGGTTTGGAGAGGAGATGAAGAGTTTTGGAGATTGGTAAATAGTAATTAGAGAGAAAAATAGATTCTTTGCAGTAACAGGAGATGAATTTGAAGAGAAATAAGTAGAAGATTGAAAACCGGAACAAGAAATCGGACGGGTCTTGTGAGTGGTGGTGTTTTCGGTAGAGAGAGTGAGAGAGAGTTTGGAGAAGAATGTGAGGAGTTAAAAGAAAATCTGATTTTTAAAACGCAGTCCCGACCTAATTTGAGAAATTCGGTCGACCGTTTGTTAAAACCGGTCTTCCGGTTTCAGGATTTTCTAAAAATCGGACGTCCGAGTTTTTGGTGTAGGCGTCCGGTTTGAGAGTCCGAATATCTCTGGAATTTTTTGAAAGAAGAAGTATGAGTCCTATTTTAAAACCGGACGTCCTAATTTTAAAAAAGGAGTCCGAATTTTTTTTGAAACATCAGCAAGTCAGAAAATACGGAAAAGGCAAATACAAGCAACACACATTATTCATTAAATCTCCCTATACCAAGTAATTTTCTTAAATAGCAAAAACGATCTTCTGAAAGAGGTTTTGTAAAAATATCGGCAATTTGATCGTCAGTGCAAATATACTCTAAAGATACATCACCTTTAGCAACATGATCTCTAATGAAGTGATGTTTGATTTCAATATGTTTTGTTTTTTGAATGCTTTGCACGAGATTTATGGAAATATTTATGGCACTAGTGTTATCACACAAGATAGGTATGCACTTAAAAGAAACACCGAAATCAATTAAAGTGTGTTTCATCCAAAGTACCTGAGCACAACAACAACCGGCTGCGATGTATTCCGCTTCGGCGGTTGATAGAGACACGCACGATTGTTTCTTGCTGTACCAAGATACTAAGCAACCTCCCAAGAATTGGCAATTTCCACTTGTACTCTTCCTTTCTACCTTACATCCGGCGTAGTCCGCATCAGTGTAGGCGATAAGATCAAAACAAGATTGTTTAGAGTACCACAAGCCATAATCATATGATGAAATTAAGTATCTCAAAATACGTTTTACAGCTATTAAGTGAGATTCCTTGGGGCATGCTTGGAATCTAGCACACAAACATACTGCAAACATGATATCCGGCCTACTAGATGTTAAATAAAGTAAACTACCGATCATACCTCTATAAGTCTTTTCATCAACACTTTTACCTTTTTCATCTTTGTCAAGCTTCAATGACGAGCTCATAGGGGTACCGATACCTTTTGCATTGCTCATCCCAAATCTTTTGAGAAGCTCTTTGGTGTACTTCTCTTGATTGATGAAGATTCCATCTTTAGTTTGCTTGATTTGGAGGCCGAGAAAGTACGTCAATTCTCCCATCATGCTCATTTCAAATTCTTTTTGCATGAGTGAGGCAAATTCTTCACATAAAGAGATATTAGTAGCACCAAAAATGATGTCATCAACATATATTTGGACAAGAAGAAGATCATTGTTACAAGAGGTTTTTGTAAAAAGAGTGGTGTCCACAACACCTCTTGAAAAATTATTTGAAAGAAGAAAACCACTTAATTTTTCATACCAAGCCCTTGGGTTTTGTTTTAAACCATAGAGAGCTTTTGAGAGTTTGAAAACATAATTTGGAAATTTTTCATGTACAAATCCGGGAGGTTGTTCAACATAAACTTCCTCCTCAATATCATCATTTAGAAAGGCACTTTTAACATCCATTTGAAAGAGTTTGAATCCTTTAAAACGAGCAAAAGCTAAAAGCATCCTAATATATTCAAGTCTAGCAACCGGAGCAAAAGTTTGATCAAAGTCTATGCCCTCTTCTTGATTGAATCCTTGGGCAACAAGTCTAGCTTTGTTTCTAATGACTTCTCCGGATTCATTTAGTTTGTTTCGAAAAACCCATTTTGTGCCAATTGTGGGGTGATTATGTGGTCTAGGGACTAAAGTCCAAACTTTGTTTCTTTCAAATTGATTTAATTCCTCTTGCATAGCAATAATCCAAAACTCATCGCATAAAGCATCCTCAATAAACTTAGGCTCAATTTGTGATAATAAAGCAAAGTTATCGATAAAATGCCTTCTTGTTCTTACCCCTTGAGATACATCGCCAATAATTTCATCTTTGGAGTGTCCTTTTGGATATATCACCTCTTGAGGAAGATTTTGAGTTTCTTGTTCGTTTCCTTGTTTTTCCTCAATCTCTTCTTCCTCCATAGCATGCTCTTCCATTGCTTGATTGTACAATGGTTGGTTATTTTGAGTGTTATCTATGTCATCATCATCAACTTTCTTGTCGAAAACGTTAGTTTCATCAAAATTAACATGAATGGACTCTTCAACACACAAGGTTCTTTTGTTGAAAACTCTAAAAGCCTTTTTGTTTGAAGAATAACCAAGAAAAATTCCCTCATCGGATTTTCGATCAAATTTTCCAAGATTGTCCTTGGTGTTTAGAATAAAGCATTTGCATCCAAAAACTTTAAAATAACCAATTGAGGGGGTTTTATTAAAAATGAGTTCAAAGGGAGTTTTCTTTAATGAAGGTCTCAAGATAACACGATTCATAATGTAGCATGCGGTGTTAACGGCCTCGGCCCAAAAATATTTAGGAAGGGAGTTTTCACAAAGCATAGATCTTGCCATTTCTTGTAACGTACGATTTTTCCTCTCCACAACACCATTTTGTTGTGGGGTTTTAGCGGCCGAAAAATTGTGTTATGCCAAAATCATCACAAAGTTTTGTAAAATCTTGATTGTTAAATTCTCTCCCATTATCACTTCTCATAGAGATCAATTTACAATCAAGGGAGGTTTGAATTCTTTTAAAACGTTTAACAAACTCATGAAAAGCTTCATCTTTTTTACTTAAAAACAAAGTCCAAGTAAATCTAGAGAAATCGTCAACAATTACAAAAGCATACCTCTTACCACCGAGATTAGTGGTCCTCATTGGTCCAAATAAGTCCATGTGAATAAGTTCCAAAGGTTTTGAAGTTGAAATCATTTTCTTTGGTTTAAAAGAAGTCTTGATTTGTTTTCCAAATTGACAAGCATCACAAAGTTTAGTTTTCTCAAAATGAAGTTTTGGTAGGCCTCTAACAAGTTCTTTTGAAGATAGTTGGTTTAATAAATCCATACTAACGTGACCAAGTCTTCTATGCCACAAAAATGCATCATTATCATGAACCGAGAGACACTTCAAGTTTTGGGAAAGAAAATCTTCAAGATGAAAGACATATACGTTTCCAATTCTTTTAGCAACAAAAATAGTTTTGTTTTCATGTTTATCAATGATAGAGCAAGAATCACTTTCAAAAATAACCTTTTTTTCACTATCACATAATTGACTAATACTAAGCAAATTGAATTTAAGACCATCAATTAGAAGAACATCCTTAATAAGAGAGGAAGAATTGTTACCAATGTTCCCTATACCAATGATTTTTCCTTTGTTCTTATCTCCAAAAGTTACAAATCCACTTTCGGTTTCTTTGAGATTGCTCATAAGCGATGAATCCCCGGTCATGTACCTTGAGCATCCGCTATCCAAGTACCACTTAGATGGCCTTGATTTGTGTTCCTACAAAAGAGGAAGTAGAAATGATTTTTGGTACCCACATCTTTTTGGGTCCATGGATATTAGTTTGGTTTTCTTTGATTTTCCAAATGGTTTTCACTCCTCTTTCAATCTTTTTCTTTATAAAACACTTTGTGGCTTTATGACCACTCTTTTCACAATAGGTGCAACAAAGGTGTGAGTGAGATGATGAAGCCTTTACAAACCGTGTTTGTTTTGAGAAATTATTGGAATAAGTATATCCAATACCATTTTTATCAAAAGGTGATCTTTGAGAGCCAATAAGTTTTTCAAAGTTTTCTTTTCCTTTTGTGAATTTTTCAACACATAGAGTGAGATCACTCACCTTTTTCTTTAAGACATCATAATCAATCAAACATTTTTCAAGAAAGGAAATCTTTTCACAAAGGTTTTTGTTTTCTAAAACAAGTTTTTGAAAGTCATCATTTGAGCTCTCTTTTTCTTTCTTCAAGACTTCCAAGGATTCAAGAATGGCTTTATTTTCACAAATGAGTCTTGAATTTTCATCCAACAAAAATTGAGTTTTGCTTTTCAACTCTTTGTTTCGTTTGGTAACCTTTTTGCACTCATCATACATTTCAATAAGCATTGTGCTAGGATCAACATCACAATCATCATCAAGAATACTAGAAGAGTTAGGAAGTGAAGGTTGTACTTCATTTTCTAGTGCCATGAAGCATATGTTGGCATTTTCTTCTTCTTCATTTTCACTTGAGTCTTGATCCCAAGTTCCAATTAGACCTTTGCCTTTCTTCTTCTTCTTCAATGCCTCAAGCTTGGCTTCTAAAGCTCCTATTTCCTTTTCAAGGGCCTTGGGACAATCGGCTATAAGATGATCGGTACTATTGCATTCAAAACATCTAGCTTTGAAGAGTGATGAGCTTTGACCTCCTTTCTTGAGTGGAGGTTTCTTCCCTCTATTGTTGAAACCTTTCTTGTAGAATCTTTTGAATTTTCTCATTATTAATGCCATTTCCTCATCATCATCAACCTCATCTTCATTGTTTGATGAGTACGGTTGATCATCTTCATTTGCCTTGAGTGCAATGCCTTTTCTTCCCTTTTCTTCATCTTCTATTTCATTCAATCTTTTTATTTTCATTTCATAGGTAAGAAGTGACCTTATGAATTCTTCAATCAGGAGTAGTCTCAAATCCTTTGATTCTTCAATAGCTAGCGTTTTTGGTTGCCAAGCTTTTGGAAGTGCATCAAGAATTTTTCTATTTGCTTCCCCTCTTGAGTACTCCTTCCCATATGCCTTTAGGCCATTTGTGATGTTGGTGAACCTTGTGAACATGTCACTAATGCTCTCATTTTGTTTCATCATAAATAACTCATAGTCTCTCACCAACATAGCCAACTTTGATTCTTTTACTTGATTTGTTCCTTCGTGAGTGACTTCAAGTAACTTCCACATTTCATGAGCCGAATCGCATCCGCTCACTCTATTGTATTCGCTTGCATCTAAGGCACAACTTAGAATATTCATAGCTTGGAAGTTTAGAGTCATCTTCCTTGAGTCGAATTCATCAAATTCTTCAATCTTCTTGGCTACCCCATTTATTTTGGGAATGTAAGGACCTTTCTCTACAATACTCCACAAGTCAAAGTTAATAGAACATATATATTTTAATTCGAGACTTCCAAAAAGTATAGTTAGTTCCATTAAAGAGAGGAGGTCTATTTGTAGAAGAGCCTTCTACATAAGGTAAACTACAATTATTAGCCATAGTAAAAAGAAGATCTTTTGCTTCAAGGGTGTAAGTCCTTTTTTAAGAAGCCCTGCTCTGATACCAATTGAAAAACCTTAGAGAGGGGGTGAATAAGGTTTTTGGCTAATTTAAAAATTCTTTTGTGTGATTAGAAAGATAAACCTCCAATTTGTTTGTGAAAGATTTTGTTTGGGATTTGAAAATAATTTGCAATAAATGAATTTTTGAAGCTCTTTAACTGTCTTGAAAGTTCTCAATGAATAATTCCCAAACTTGTATGTTTTATGGCTGAAAATCAAGTGTTTATATAGAGTTTTGAAGCACAATACCGTTGCCTTTAGACAATAGCCGTTACTTTTCAGAAATGATAGAAGCATTCTGTGCAACGGTAAAATTTGTACAAATGAATGACAGAAAAACCGGACGACCGGGTTCTCGAAAACGGACTACCGGTTTTTTAAAACAGAAAGATTCGGACTTGGAAAACGGACTGCCGAATTTTGATATATAGAAAAATCGGACTGCGGGTTTTAGAAACCGGATGACCGAGTTTTTGAACAGAAAGATTCGGACTTGATTTTACGAAAAACGGACTGCCGAATTTTTACTTTGGAAAAAACGGACGACCGGTTCTAAAACCGGACTGTCGAATTTCTGATTTTCCTCAGCCAAGTTTTTTAAACAAAAACTTTCTTCCAAGTTTCAAAGGCATTCTTGACAATTATTTTAAAGAGAAGAAAAACTTTCCAAAACATCTTCAGTCAAGAATACTTGGATTTTATCAAAAGGTTATATTTTAGAAAATCATAAGAAGAGCTTCATGTATGATCAATTGATCAAAGACTAAGACTAGGGAGTTTTACAAGATAGTACCTAGTTCATAAATACAATGCCTTCAATGTCTTCAATGATGGCTTGATCTCTTCTTCTCTATTTTGCCCTCATCAACAAGATCTTTTGCTTGAGACTTTGAGACTTCACATGTTCTTCTTTTGTTCTATGAAGGGTTAGCTAACATACTCACACAAGCATATGTTAATCATAATCAAAACAAAAGTAATAATGCCCTTATGGCTAACAGATCACATTCTTCCTATACAGTTACATGATATTGATGCCTTTTGGAAGACACTAGAAATTGGCGGTCGTCATCCTTCAGCTCGGTAACAGGACATGGATTCTGAGATGCATTCTCTCACTGACCTCTTGCATCAGATAAGTACAGGACCCATATCAAAAGTTAGAAAGATGCGTCGTCTTGCGAAAGAGGTACTGAATCTTGTTTTGCTTGAAGATCCGGGTGTGACATTGAAATCACCTCCCGAGGTAGCAGTCACTAAAGGACGGAAGAAGACGAACTCAACAAAAAGAGATAAATCACATTGGGAGTACGTGTCAATTGCTCATGGAAAGATACATAAGTCAAGCAGATCTGTTTCTGGTTCTGGCACTGGATCTGGGTCGTTGTCCGGTTCGGGTTCTTGGTCGGGATCCCGTGGGAGAGGGAGACCGCCACGAGCTCCTAGGGAATGGGGCAGAGGGTGCGACCGTGGCCGAAGTAGTTTATCTGCTGTGATACATGCATCCCCGTGTTCCACATTTCCTTACACAAACGATTTCCCTGCTTTCATTTATCCTTTCATCAACAATTGGAAGAACGTGATTGGTGATGGACATTGTGGTTATCGGGTTGTGGCAGATTTTGTGTTCGGTGATGAACATCAATGGCCAGAGGTTTGTAGACGAATGCTTTATGAATTGGAGCATTCGACGAATTTGTATGTTAATTTAGTGGGTTCAGAAGAACGTGTTACTGAGCTCATTCATAGGATACATTGGCTAGTGCATGGACCTGCACCGTACGCCCATTGGTTTGAAACACCTGATTCGCTTTACATCATAGCAAATGCATTCAATCTGTGTGTGATACTAATTGCACAGCTTGGTTCTACGACTGTGTTACCTTTGTATTCGTATTCGGATCGTCTAGAAGGTATATTGGTTATCGGTCTCTTGACAGAACAATGACACTTTATTCAAGTAAGTGTCGAATACGTGTATCTTTATGATTTTTTACGTTATTCTGTATTATATGATGTTTGGTTTTACAGTTTTTTTGACATTTACATATTTCTGTTTGTTTTACACAGTTACAGTTGAATGATATGTGTCTAATACCTCCTTTACATATTCAATGGATTCATCATCGTTCTGAATGGGTCAGCAATTGAGCAGATTCGTATCAGCATAGGATTGCAGATTGGAACGTGAGGGTTGCTCAAAATAGAAAGTAAATAGGACTTTATTTTTTGATTAAGAAAATTATATGTACGAAATTTTTTAACTTAGTTTTAAACCATATACACGTTAACTTTTTTGGTATGTTTTTTATTTTTGATAAATGTAAACTCGTTTTATGGTTCAATATCTTTATATTTAATGTGTTTCGGGTTTATGGTGCTTTATATTTTTCCTATTACAATTGTAAAAAAACTGAATGCATAAAAAAATTCACATCAACCAAGTAACAACAACACTACAAAAAAGGTCATACACTCCAAAATAAGTAAGAAACAACAACCAGTCAAGTACATAAAACAACGCACTAACATCGAGTCTGATGATACCTCTTGATCCTTTCGAAAGTCCTACTAACCTTCGTAGCATTATCAATATCGTCACGGTCCAACTCACCAGCTATCATATCCAATAGAACATGCGGTGTAATAGGAGCAATGGTCGGCAATTGCACGCCGCGGGGGAGCCTGTCTGGATTCCGAATCTGTGGATGAATACGGGTCAGAAAACAAAGGCATGTAATCATCTGTGCACCGAGATGGAGGTATAGCAGGGATACTGGTCCATGTAGACGTAAGCAGATAAGATGGTGCCTCCGGCCAAAATACCTTTATGAACACATTCTTCACCATGTACACCCTGTTATTTGTTGGCCTGCAGTGCTCCTGAGGACGAATAGGATGAGTTGGAATGCATTGAACCCACTCAAACTGTCTGACAACCTTATCGGGTATATAGGGCTCTACACAATCAAAGTATGTAATCATCCCATGGTACGTAGAAACCCATACATTAGTAATCTCATTGGATCTGTACGGAGTCCACCTGACCTCGTCAGTAGTCATCGTGTCTAAAAGAATGCGTAAGTCGATTAATTTGTTCTCCGTATTGTGACCCAACATCGCAAACCTCTGGATGTGAGGTTTTCACAACCTCGCTCCCGCTCTCACCGGAGGTGCAAACATAGGAAAATACAGGTATATCCAAGCCTTTACAAAAAAAAAAATTAATAAAAAAAATCAGCAACCCTATCATTAGACAAAAATAAACCCTAAAATGTAAAAAATAATTAAACAGGATGAATATTATAATGATATTACCTCAAGCAGCGACCAGCAACCAGATAACTCCTTCACATCAACACGAGAGGCCTGCCCTAAACTCCGGTACAAGTACGCCAGTGTATCAGCACCCCATGCAAAACCACCAACAGAACTAACATTCTTCATGAGCGGCCACAACTTTTCAGGGACATTATTTCCACTCTTATCAGTGAAGAGCAAACTCCCGAGTAAATACAAGACGTAACAGGCGACCCTCTGCTCCGTAGACAGTCCACTACGAGGTGATTCAGCAACTCCCGCCAAGTCCTGACCATTTATGTCTATGCTGGAGTCGGAGATATCGAGATCGCTGTGAATAACTGCAATTAACTGCTCCCGTGAATAATAATGGTCAACGACATTACCGTAAGAAGGTACACCCAGAATCAACTCAACATCATGCAATGTAACTGTAATCTCCCCTCAAGGCATGTGGAAACTGTTGGTGTCTGGCAGCCACCTCTCCACAAAAGCAGATAGCAAGGAGGAGTTCGGATGTTGGAACATGCAGGACCTCAAATGTGATAGTCCTGTCTACCTTGCCAACTGTACAATTGTAGGATCACTAGGGGTCTAACCAGTCAGGGACACATAGCGAGACCTTGACTTCAGAATGCCTCTATCCTGCAAAAATAATGTAAGCACCATAATAAAAAATAAACAAAATATTCAAATCTATAATCATAAAATAAACAATATACAAAATATTCAAATTACCTGTCCACGCCATATACTACCAGCAATGTGACCGCTATACAAAGGGACAAGGACTAGATCCTGTGGACTGCCATCAACTGGACCTATCTGCTCCCAACCGTCATTCTTTGATTTCTTCCTCTGCGTAGGGTTGGTAGGAGGACGCGACTTCTAGGGTCTTTTTTGTCGCGACCCAGCAATCTTACTCATCACTAACATGAAACTGCCAGTCAATCCTTTCTCCTTACCCGGAGCAGGCTTATAGCCAGAAAATGCGGCCTTAACCACAGGAACAGGTTCGTGATCATCACCGTCATCGTCACCATCATCATCATTATCATCATCATCATTATCATCATCATCATCATCATGTCCACCATCATCCTCACGCTCATCCTCATTGCCCTCACTGCTATAAATGAGGAGGGAACCAACTCTGACAGCCTCCTCAGATCGGAATGTACCAGAATCCCTACCCAACCCAACATCAGATGAGGGATTGCCAAGAGCAGTGGCTCCATACTCAGCACCGCTGTAAGATGAGTCCACCGGGACGGACCCAGCAAGCTGCTCGAAGAACTGTGCACCTAACTGCAACCCTGGACCACTAACATCATTTAATGGAATCTGAGTTCTAGAGAAATGTTGTGTCGGATCCAGGCCAGGCATACGAATAAGTAGAGAAGGAGCATGTGCTTATGGATCATATGATGTTTGTGGTGGTTGAGAATATCCATAAGGGTCATAGGGTATGGGGGTATACGGATGGTATGATGTGGTAGGAGGATAGGTCATAAACGATATAGGGGGGCTGGGTGGAAGACCCCGGTACACCAGGGTCATAATACATACCCAGTGCAGAAGTGGACGGTATGTCTGATGTACTGTGGCGTCCCCTCACACCACGGGATGACCCAGTCACTGCACGACCTTCAACCCGACCGGTCCTGTCTGTCACAGTACTTAAATCATCATCACCCCTATCTACTCCGAGCCGAACCATTTAAACAAATTATCAAACATTTTCCTCAATGACATTACATAATATTTGTCTAATTCATCATATTTTTGTACGATATAAGTAATGCATTTTTCCTCATCTTTATATCATTAAGTTAAAACCGTGTATTAAGCTAAATTCATTATAGTTATATTTATTACTTCATTTGAACACTTCACACTTTTTTATTACGTTATGTTAACCCTAAACACAAAATCTTTCAATATAACAAACCTAAATCCAAATTGCATAAATGTTTATTCATGCAATTTGTTTAGGACGTTTGTTTATAAAGCCGTATTATTCATATAAACCCTACACCATAAACTCTAAATAAACAAAATTATACAATCAGTCAAGTCCACAGGCACCCTAATAAACATAAACAAATTATGTTGAACATAATATAACCTCTAAATTAAACAAATAAACATAAACTTAATAATAATTTTTAAAAAATCATATAATCATTAATTTAACATAATCATAAATAAATCCTAAAAAAATTAAACAAATTAAATAACATAACATAAACTACAAATTAAACAAATAAACATAAATTTACTCATAATTTAAAAAAAAATTAACATCATCATTAATTATAACAACGTAAGCATAAACAAATGTAATAAAAAAATAAAAAAAATTAAACAAATTAAATAACATAATATAAACTCTAAATTGAACAAATAGACAAACGAAATCATAACTTTAAAAAAATAACATAAGCATAAACAAATGAAATAAAAAAATTTTAAAAAATAAAAAAATAATACAAAAAAATAACAAAATAAAAAGTACAAAAAATTAAAAAATAATAAAACATAAAAAATAATAAAAATTAAAATTAATAAACTAATAAAAATTAATAAAAATTAAAAAATAATAAAATAATAAAAATAACAAAATAACAAAAAAAGTACAAATTATAAAAATAAAAACATTAAAATTTTAAAAAATAAAAAATAATAAAAATTTTAAAAAATAAAAATTTTAAAAAATAATTAAAAATTAAAAAAATAATTAAAAATTTAAAAATGAAAAAATAATAAAAAGTTAAAAAATAATAAAATAATAAAATAACAAATAATAAAAAAATAAAAAGTAAAAAAATTAAAAATTAAAAATCAATAAAAGAATTTAAAAAATTAAAAAAAAAAAAAAAGGCTGGCCACTTGAAACGGCGATCGCGAACGAACCGGGTCGCTGGACCGGGCGAGCGGCACCGCACAACGACCGCGCGATTCAGCAGTCACATACACCCGTGGTCGCTGGACCGGGCGACCCGACTATGCTTCGACTGCCGGTCCAGGCGATCCGGTGTTGCTTTTGTCACCGGTCCACGCGATCCGGCGACTTTCCGGCCAAAATTTCAATTTGCTAAAAAAGTAATTTTTTTCAATCCAACTGTTATTTTCAAATTTTGAACCGATAAAAATGTAAATAAATGAGTATAGATTGAAGTACTAATCTTTTTTTTCGAATTACAACAGTTGGATCTTCCTAAATCTGAAGTTGAAATTTAAAAAGTGAGAGGATTTGCTGAAGAGAGAGAAAGTTTGTAATTAGAAATGAATTATTTTAATTTATTTCGCGCTATACATATATATTCCCGAGTTAGAATTATTAACCCCCTTTTACTCTATTAAACTGATTAAAAATCCACATTCATTTTAAATTTTAGAAAGAATGTGTGCTAAGGGATAATAATTACACATTTCCATATCCTCTCATCACATATCCATCAACTTTTCTGAAAGGATTACTTGAAAGTGGAACCATTTGAGGTTTGAATATCCACACTCTATTTGCTTTTTTTCTTCCATCTCCTTCCTTATATTTCTCCCTCTGATTTATTTCATTTCAGTTACACGTACGTTGATCTTTTGCTCTCTCTCTCTCTCTCTTCTCTCTTCTCTCTCTCTCTCTCTCTCTCTCTCTCTCTCTCTCTCTCTCTCTCTCTCTCTCTCTCTCTCTCTCTCTCTCTCTCTCTTATATTGATTAGTGTCCAAATTATGATTTTGATGTTGAAGATATGTTCCTTTGATTATTTGTGTAATTAATTGGTATAATTGATCTTGAATTTGTGTAAATTTTTTTTTAAAGAAATCAATGTATCACCCTATCATCATCACTTTATTTGGAAAGCCCATTTTGCCTATCATCATCCTTTTGAGGAAGAAGTATTCTAAACTCTTGAACTTCTTGGATTTGAAAAGGATAGAAGCTTCTTTTATTATGTGCCTTTTAAATGTATTATTATTCCTTTCTTTGATTTACAAGAACTTTATACTCTCAATTGTGTTTCTATTTGGAAAATGCTTGTAAAATGAGTGGTTATTGAAGAGTCTTTTTGGAGCAGCTTTGCTTTGAACTTCTTTGTCTTTTGTTTATCATAGGCCATGCAAGGAAGTTCAATGTTCTTGCTTGTTTTGTTGTTTAGATGGTCATCAGATTTAAATGTTTGACTCTTAATAATACTTATATTGTTGAATCCTTTCTAATTTTGCCCGCCTTTATAGATATATGAAGAAAAAATTTCGATGACTAATCCTTTTAAGAGAGGGGGTATGATATGAAATCTACAAAGGATCATTCAACAATTTCTAGAGGGACAATCGAATTCTCCTACCTCAATTCTTCCTTTACCGAAGGGAAGCAAAGCAAAGGCACCAATAAATAGCTACACGGGTCGCGCCGATTGAAGTCTGAGTTTTGAATGACGACAGGGGGAAAAGACATTGAGGAGCAACTAGTTATACTAAAAGATTGAAGACATCATGGTTGAAATCTTCAAATGAGGAATTCCAAGTTCAAATTGAAGGCTTGGAAGAGTTTACAAGACCTCCAAGACTCATTAAAGACATAAGAAGCTTAACAGAATTAAACTAGAAGCTCCCAACCATTATAGATGACGAAAGAAGTAAGGAAGATTGAATAACAGAGCCTACCATCGGCGGTAGGCTCCCCCCTACTGCCCTCGGTAGGCCTCGGGTTAAATGGCAAGATTTGAAGATTGAGTTGCCAGATCCGACTACCTTTCTCGGCTGGACCCTATCGGGTCCAGTTCATATTGCAATGTTTAGTCAATTTTAGTTATTTTTGAATTAACTATTGGTTTCTTTTAAGTACTAATTAGGTTTAGGAGAGTAGTTAGGGTTTTTCTATAAATATTCTATTACGCCTTTTTTGTAAACAAGTTGAATGACATATGAAATTGGTGAGTTTAGTCTTAGGGTTCTTAGGTTTTTAAGCTTTCTCCTAAGCTTCATCTAGGATTTGATCATTCCTTGCATTGATTTTACTTGAGCACTTAGATTGGGACCAAGGGATTACAATTCCTAATTCTGTGATAATTATATCCTTGTGATTTGTTTTAGAGATTAGGTCTTCTTCAATTTATCTAATTAGATAGGGGTATCCAATCCCTTTGTTTGCTTATTAATTAAGGGAAAGATCCTTTTCATATGCATCTTAACTCTTAATTATTGTTGAATTATGGGTGGGTGTTGTTGAAGAAGATCAAGTCCTATTGAAGGCAAGGTCCTTGGGTGAGGGATACGAAGATTTGGTTTCATTGAAGTCCAAAATCATATCAAACGTTGTCCTAATCTTTAGGAGAAGGTCTGGAGTGTCGCTTCAAAAGGTCCAAGGTTTGATATGCTTTGGATTGTTTGTTCGAACAAAGGCAAAGAGACCTCTTCAAGAAGGCAATATTGGGAGTTGTTTTAATTCTTCAATCAAGTTAATGAGGATTCTTATCATTTGGTATCAGAGTATACTCCATCTTGAGGTTAATTTCTTGTTTTTGTAAAGTTTATATGTTGATTTATTGAAAAACAATTCAAGTGGTTATGGAAAATAAACAATCAAAACATTGAATTCTCAAAAAAAAAAAATTGTTGTTGAAAAAGTTGCTTCGAGAAACATAACAAATGAAAGAATTATGTGGCAATGTGTTTTCTGTAATCTTTGACGAGTTGAATGATTCTGGAGCTATATTTGATGAGATTTGGGGAAAATGGTGAAGGGTGGCATTGATCCCCTATTATGGAATTTGCTTTTGTACTCTTGAAATTCTTGTTTCCTGGCTTAAATTCACATTTTTTTTAGGTTGTTAGCTTCATTACTTGTGTCCTTATTGTATTTGCTAATTTTCTTGGGTTGATGACCATTTTTCTTCCAATTCTTGAAACTTTCTTTGAAACTCTTTGTCTATCAAATGTTTGACAAAATGCCTCTTAACTCTTTAACTTCTTGTTTTTGGGGTTTGTTGTTTTGAGAATTTGTGATTCCTTTGGAATTTGTGGAAGAACTTGACATCCTAAATAACCTTAGAAGGTGAGGAATTATTAAAAGGCAAGAGGGTAAGCTTATATTGATAAAACCCCGAAAAAAGAGTGTATCCACTAGACAAGAGTGACATCATCAAGAGTGTAGACACTTAGGAAGTCTTGTGAGGTCCTTTCTTTGTTTTCTAATCTTTTTGTGGAGGTTTTTAAAAGATTTAAATGAAGGATTATTCAATTAATGGTTATTATGAGGGAAAAGAGGATAGTTATCAATGTTACTATGAAGAATACCCCTACCCTCAGCTTGCACGAATTAAGTTGTGAAAAGAGGAAAGGAAGGGTTAGAAGGAGTAATGAATGGGATCGTGAAAATTATGAGCATGGAAAGCATGAAAGGTTTAGAGATGCCTATAATGGGTATGGAAAAAAGGGAAGTTATGTTAGGAGATCTTAACGTAGGAAAAAGACAACAAGATCTCCTAGCCATAACAAGTAATATTGCCCCTTTTACTAGGAATTTATGATCAAGAATGATATCTAGCGTGGGAAAGAAGATTTGAGACCTTGTTCTATGCGCGTGATATAATTGTAGAAGACAAAGTTCAATTGGCCATAAATTCTTTCACTTCTTCAGTCATTGATTGTTGGAAATATGTTTTCTTGTATGGATGGAGAAATGGTTTGACAGCCATAACGACTTGAGAAATGTTGATGGAAGTATTAAGGTTTGAATATGGGGTTCACGAATATGAAGAAGAAGAAACATCCAATAGGGATTCTTGTTCCATCTTGAGTGATGAAAACATGGATGAAGAGGAGGAAGTTGAGAGTGAAAAGAAAAGATGAGTGGAAAAAGTGAGTATGGTTGATGAAACATGTGTTTTTTCTTCCAACTCTACCTTTGTCGGAGAATGTGAGAGTTATGAGAGATCAAAAGTAAGAGAAGATGACCTTGGAAAGAGTAAGGAAACACCAAGAGAAAAAGAGAGTTTGTTGGGAAAACATGAGAGCACAAAAGAAGAGTTGAGCATTGCATTTCTTGAGGGAGATAAACGAGGCGAAATAAGTGAGAACATCAAGGAGATGCAAAGCAAGAACTCTTATTGTCTTGGTCCACCAATGAAATCACTTCCTAGTGAGGAGGTGACTTTACTTGCTACCAAACTAATCTTTCCTTGCTGTTGTTTCATCTTGTGTGCAGAATTTGGAGCTTTAAATATGGAGGTGGGAAGGAAGACATACCAACATCTTTACCCGACCAATAAGCTTCTTTCCCTATACTGTGTTTTATTTTGATTTTAATTGCCTAAGAGGATCAACTACAATTTTAAAGTTAGGTATGTAATAATCTAGATCGAAATCATCTTTTTGTGGATGATGACATGTCTCATAATGATCTTCTCATTGGTCCTAAAGTTGTTGATGGGTTGTTATGTTGTGAATCTCGGTGGAGTGTGATTCATCATTTCTTTAGCTTGCTTGATTACAACTGCTATGATTTTGATGAATCCTTGTGTTCCTTGTTTGATAATCTTCATGGTGAGTTAACATGGAGAGTTGTTGAGAGTTCTAATTACTTGTTTCATTCCCTTGATACTTTTGTGAAGAGTCTCAATGGTAATGCTTTCTCTAATACTCACTTGATGTTTGGAAGTGGACAACTTGAATTACCTTGCGGTGAACATAAGCTCTTAATTGTTATGAAATCTCTGGAATCTTTGATGGTTGAAGACATTAGTGAGTTTCAATTTTGCCATTTTCCATTCAAGAAATTCTTCTTATCTTTGCCTTGTGGTCTAACATTCATCGTTGCTTGCGTATCTTTGTGCCAAAATTCTCATGCTTCTCTTGGAATCCAATTGTAGTTTTCAGACATTCAAATTGAAATTCTTTGTTGAACGTAAGTTTTTTTACATGATGAAGAAACATTTGGGTTTTAATAAATGGTTATTTTATTTTTAAAAGAAGAATTTTTGAGGATGCTCACCCAAGGGTATAACTTCTCTGAATTTCGATGATTGAACAAAACTCCATAATTGTGTTCTTTGATGGCATGTTTAAGTGTGCATAAAACTTGAGCTACTTTTTTGAGACTTTATTCAAGCTAAAAGCACACATCAGGAAAGGCAGGCAAAGTATGGTTACTCACAACAGTCCAAAAAGGGACTAAAAAATTATCATAAAATAAATCTAATGTAAGCGGCTGAAGTGGACAGCTAGAAAGCCTGCTAAGTATGTCAGTCCATCTTGGACAACTACAACGCTGCTTTTGTCTTCTCTAGACACTTTCATGATTTTAGCTATATATAATATATAAGGTAATGTCTATTTTACCCAAAAGATATTAGCTAACATACACTCCTTTATCCAGGCTGAAGATCAAATCCTCAAAGGAGAGCTTCGAACAGATTTCTTCAGAAGAAGGCTGTCCAACCTATGAAGCAAATTGGAGGGAAAAATTCTGTTAAAGGTCTTTTACTCTTTTACCCTCATCTGATATTCTCTTGCTTTTAGGTATACAAGTCGCAGCACCTTCTCATTTATGAAGAGAGAGCAAAGAGCATTTAAGAGGATTAAGTGCAGCATAAAGCATCTTCAAGCAAGGAAGCTTGAAGATACTTGAGTAAGTGAAGGAATTTCTACTGTATCCTCTGGAATGTTAAGTAGGATAGATTAGGAGATTGTTTAGTAGACTTCTCTGTAGTCTTCCTCTTTCTTTTTGGTTAACAAGAACCCTTAAAGTCTAGTGTGTGTTTTAGCAGCTTGGTTTTTGCTATAAGTTTGCTAGTACTTAAGGAAAGCTAGTAAGAAGATAGTTTCCTAGATCTATTGAAAATCTAGTAGTTGTAATATAGTTTTTGGATCCTATTAAAAAATGGGTGTGTATTGGTGTTTACCTCTACTATAATTGAGGATTGTGTAGTGGAACTCTTTGGAGGATATTCTTACAGGAGTGGATGTAGGTATTTTGCAGATCACTATAATTCTTGGGTCCTTTCCATTTTCTTTGAAAGGGTTGAGTGAGTTGTTTAGGCTAAGATGAATCAATCAATTTAGTACCTTCAAGACAATGAACTTGTATTGACATTTGAGCTAAAAAATCAGTAAAGCTATTTTTCTTAAGCTAAATTCTGTTGCCAATGTATTTCTCATAAATTCAAGAAAATTTTATAAAACACAAATTTAACCACCCCCCAACCCCCCCCTCTTGGTGCCTTTTGGGACCTACAGAGGATCAACTCCTCATTCTATGTTTACTTGAGTTTCTTGGAGATGAATTTCTTTGAGAAATCAAATGTTTTTGAAATACTTGACTTTTTTAGAGGGGTCAAGTGCTATGAAATAGATAACATCTCGTTGAACTCTTCTTCTGTAACATTGGTTAAGCATAACATTGATGGATCTTTGTCCTTCACTTACCTTTCAAAGAGATTTTGGAGTGGTTGGATGTCGAAAGTCCATTTGGGATGATGCCCTTGGGAATTGAAATCATATTGTGTCCTCCTTGGTTGAATAAGTCCTTTGTTCTAATTTCAAAACTCTCTTGGAGGAAACATTTCTCAAACTTGGGATTGGATAGCTTATTTGCTTTCGATTCAACCCATTGGTATTATCTTTCTAAACCTTATGAATTTTGGAGTTCTTGCATTAATAATTGTGAGTTTAAGTTGTTTAAGTTTAATTGTCTTATACATGATTTCTTTTTGAGATATTCGCAAAATGAGAGTTTGAAATTCTATGTGCTTTTCAAAGAAGAAAATTTTCTTGTCTTAAGAGTTCTTGATTGGATTTTGGAGTATGAATAAGATGAAAGATTTCGCTGTCATTTAACTTTTAAGGATTCCTTCTTTCAAATTTTCTTTGAAGAAATGTGAAAAAGAATGTTCTTAAGAAATAGTACATTAAATTTTTTTTCAAATTCTTGAGCGAACAATTCTTGTTTTGCCTTTTGAAGCTTAGTAAAGCTTCTTATCCTTGTCTGTAAGCTTCTTTAAAAACTTGAGTTTCAAATATCATCTTCCATTTAAAGAAGTTTTGAACCTTATTTTTGTTGACATGGAAAAAGGTACATGACTCTTATGCTTTTATTTGTGATCTTTTTGAAACACTTTGTTATTTGAGATCCAACAATCTGCTTAGTATGAACAAAAGCATATGATCTTTTCACATAAAAGGTCATGTGTGTAGAAGAATATGTTTTTATGGTTTTGAACTTATCCATTGGAATTTTAAAGCTTGCTTCTACTCTTCTATGAAATACTATACTTACAAGGTAGCTTTTTGTGTCATCTTTGGTGTGTTGTAAAACCATGTTCCTTCAATTTGATTTCTTTAGTTAAAATTTTCTTGTTACACTTATTCTCCTTTCCTTTTGTCATATTACAGCTTTAGGTTTGAGGAAGAATCCCTTTAGAGGGAGAGGATGATAAGATCCGGTTTACCAAGAAGGAAGACTAATATGATGACTAATTCAACACTTAAGAAGAATTCAAGTTGGAGTTAAAGAGAAAGAATGAACACTATGTTTTAGTGAACATTTGACAATTTTAAGAGTTCTAAATAATAAACGTCCTTCATAAAATTTGTGGAGGACATCTTGAAGTTTCTACAAAAGTATAATATGTTTCAAACTTAGTTCATTTGATCCTCCAAATGTGGCCCAGAGTTAGTATTTCGAGGTTTCGTTTCAGTTTTAACACTGTTTGGTAAATTAACCATAGCTCGAGCTATAGAATCCTAATGACTTGATTCGAGAGGATCAGGAAAGACAAGACATCATGGTACAACTTCTATGAAGGATACAAGACCTAGTTCGAAAGGTTGCGGCCTAAAATGTCCGTGTCAAACTGGAGTCTTGTCTAGAAATTTACCTGTTTGCGACCCATTCCGATTTCTTTTAATTTCCATAAATTTCAACAATTTTCTAAACTTTTAATTAATTTATTTAGAGCTCTGTTTTCAAAATCGGAGAGGACTGGTTCGAGTGCAAACTAGCTACCTATCTGGTCTAGTTATATTATAAAACCAATATAGGAGAGAATCAATCAAACCCGGTCAAAACCCAGGGTTCAATCGAGAATCGTCTTGAACCAGTTGACCTCGATTTTTCTTTTTCACTTTTTTAGCTATCAGGACTTGCAAATATCGGAGTTTCTACTAGAGGTTGGAATAATCAGAGTTGTCCATGAATCTTTGGAAAATTTTGAGCTTTTTTGGCGACTCTCTTGACTCTCTGTTCATCTATTGCAGTCATTTCTTAAAAAAATAAAAGTCTAATGGTGAAAAATAATCTGAGAAAAAAGAAAAAGAAAGCAACAGAGTGATCTGAGAAGAAGAGAAAAACAAAAAGAGAATCATTTGAGAAGAAGAAGAAAAAAAGAGAGAATATAATGACTTGTATTTGAATTGCGGCTCTCCGATCCAAAAAAAAAAAAAGAAAGAAGACGTGAGAATGAGATAATGCTAGGGCAAAGAAAGACTAAATGATTTGGGTCATTATGTTTTTTTAATAGAATGGTTTTGGCCCATTTTTTCTCTGTGGGCCCTCTCATGATATGACTCGAGATACTCAAGAAACGGTGGACTTGATGACAGGATTGGTTACAAGAGCAATGGCGAAGAAGGTAGAAGAGGAGAACAAAGGAATAGTAGTCATGTTCATGAAAAGCTTTTGTGGACTCGCATTGTAGGAGTTGGAAGATGAAGAGGAAGATAAAAAAGGCACCAAAACACTTATAATAACCATGCTTCAAGAGGAGGAATGAAGACGAGCAAATTTGGAGGGATTTGAAGACACAGAACTTACCTTGTATCAAAGGAAAGGGGTGTCGCCGTGGCCTGCTTCTGTCCAAAAATCTTACAAGACAACTAGGGGGTGTCAAACTCGGCCATTTGTAAAATTTCCTAGATCAAATGATCTAAAACCCAAGGAGTTATAACTTTGCCAGTGAAAATTTGAACAAGCAACATGGAGTCACTTTATGCTTGAATGTTTGAGAAACCAAGAGAACTTACCAGTTTTAGACCATAAAGAATACCTTTAGCTTTCGCCAAACTATTGGAACCGGTAGGGCCTAGTGAAATGGCAAAGCCTGTATGGAACTCCCCAGTAGAAGAGAGTAGGGCCACCCAGCAGCACAAGGCCCAAGATTACCCCTAGAGACCCCATCGATATTAAAGATAAAAGTATTTGGCATACAGTAATCTAGCCATCTTATTATACAACACTTGGCATGAACATGAGGCAATTTGCAAGTAATATGAAGAAATACCATAATGTAAAAGCCTAAAGAAAGTCTGCAAAGTAGTACCAACAGGTGAAGAAAAACCATCAAAGAAAAAAATGGCACCTCACAAGCTAGAGACACCAACAAACTAAAATAGAAAAAAGCTTATTATAAACAATCTCTTATCCCACCCACAGAGCCACAAAAAATTAATACAGTCCTTAGCAGACTGAAAAAACCCCCATAGAATGTTTGAAAACCCAATATGCATTGCCACAGCCTTCCATCACTCTTGTGCAAAAGAACAAGACCAAAAATGATGGTTCGTACCATCCGTCCCATTCTTACAATAAAATTAGGATGCTAGATAAAAACCCATTTTTTGTTTAACACTATTCACTGCCAAAAACTCATTAAGAAGCTTCCACATAAAGATAGAATACTTTATAGGAATAACAGGACCCAAAGCAAATCATAATAAAGGAGGAAAATATGACCAGGTTGAAAATTATTAACAGCAGACTTAATGGAAAAGTGTCCTGAAGGCTCCAACATCCATATATAATGTCTGTACCAGTAAAAGAGCAAGGACTGATAGTTAAAATATCACTGGATGCCTGAACAAGGGAACTGAGGCGCGGGCCATTCCAAGAATCTTGGACAGTAACTTCCCTAATATAGAGATTCTTGTCATAAGAATCTCTAATGGCATGATCTTTAAGCTTTTCTACCAAAACGAGGAATTCCTAGACTGAAAACAAACACCAATGTACAGCTCAACCTCCTCCAGGACCTTTAGATGTGAATCCAAGTATGAGAATCAAAAACTTTGACAGAGATAGGATTAGCAAGAATATGAATAGGGTCACATTCTTAGAATATAATTTTTAGAAACTGGTCCAAATAGAATTTTTAGTACGAAAGTTCTACCAAAGTTTCCCAAAGAAGGCCAAGGAAAGATGATGCAGAGAAATAACCCCCAGGCCATTGGCTGAAGTGGGTTGATATACCTTCTGCCAGGACATCTAATGTTACCTATTCAAGCTCTCATGGGAACCCCACAAATAATTGGCAAAAGATCTTTCAATCCTAGAGATGACCTATTTTGGGAAGTCCAAAGCTACTAGAACATACATGGGAATAAACTGAAGCACATGATTTAATGAGAGTTAGATGACCCCCTATCGAGAGATGTTTACTTTGCCAACCATGAATACGAGACTCTATCTTATCAATAAGATCATGAAAAAGAGAGACAATTTTCCTACTTGTGTAAATAGGACGTCCCAAATAAGTAAAAAGAAAATTATGCTTTTGAAAACTAGTTATATTTTGGATAATGCTAATCCTAAGCAGCAGACAAGGCTTTCGGGTAAAAAAGGAGCTTTTAGAAAAATTGATCCTTTGGCCCGAAGCTATCTCTTAGTCTTTCAAAAAAAACCATAAGTTGCTTGAGACTTCGTGAATGACCTAAGGTGAAAAGAATAATGTCATCAACATATAAAGGTGGGAAATAGGCAAGCAACCCCGAGAAAGAGAGTAGGAATCAATAATACGATCTTGAGCAAGATTATTAAGACCCCGAGAAAGAACATATGCAACTAGAATAAAGAGAAGATGAGAGAGGGGAGCACCCTTCTTGACTTCTCCTGAAGAAGGGGAAAAACTTGCTGGACTGCCATTAATCGAACGAAAAAGTAGTTAGACTCCACACTATTTTTAACTAGATGCCAAAAATGCGAGCTAAACCTAAAACGAGGACTAACCTATAGTAAGAATTCTTAGGAAACCCGATCAAAAGCTTTTTGGAGATCAAGTTTGATAATAAGATCCCCTCCCGGGTTAACTCTATTAATGGAATGAGTGAGTTCTAATGCAAGGAGGATATTATTCGTAATTGACTACCTTTACAAAAGCTATTTGATTACCTGAAATGATGGAAGAAAGGAGAACCCCAAGACAAAGAGCAAGGACTTTTGATATAATTTTGTGAACAAAGTTACAAAGACTTATAGGACAGAAATCCGAGAAGGATATAGGATTAGTAGTTTTTGGAATCAGCACAATAGAGGTACTGGATAAGGACTTAAGGAGAGGAAGCCCAGCCCAGAAATGACAAATAGCCTGAAGAATATCCACACTAATAATATCCCAACAATATGTGAAGAAGTCCCCAAAAAAAGCCATCAGGCCTCGGAGCACTGTCCCTACCAAGGGAAAATATCGCTTCTCTAACCTCCTCTAAAGACGGGAGTAACAAGAGATGGAACATAGTCCAAAATGAAAGAAAGAGGCCCTATACCGGAGGAGGTATCGTTGGAAAAGAGAGTGGAGAAAAACCGAACTGCTCCAGATTTAATAGCATCTTAAGAACCAAGGATAGCCTCGAAATCATCTTTAATTTTTGAAATATGAGATGGTTTCTCCTATTTTGGCAATGAGCATGGAAAAGGGAAGTATTTGCATGACACTCCGAAAGCCATTTGAGGGGAGACTTTTGTTTCCAAAAGGTACATTCATTTTTTAAATAACCAAGATAATTTGCTCGGGTTTTTTAAAGGTGTTCCCAATTAGAGGGATTGGGATCTGAATCTTTCATAGACCCAGCAAAAGCGTCGTCTTTTTCAGCATATTATTTTTAAGATTCCCAAAGACAGAGTAGTTCCAATCTTTAAGAGAAGTTTTTAATGCTTTAAGTTTAGAAGCTAAAATGTGGAGACTCGACCTAGAGAGAGACTGATGCCAAGAATCATGCACCACATCTAAAAAGAAATGATGACTAGTCCACATATTTTGAAACCTAAAATAGAAGCCTCTGGGGCCATTTAGAAATATAGCAGAAATAAGCAGGGGAATAGTCAGAGAGAGTCTGATGAAGGTGTCCAATGAAAGTGGAACCAAAGAAGGCATTCCATGCTCGGTTAACAAAAACACAGTCAAGATGTTTTAAAATGGGAGAGAGAGTAAGCCGACACCAAGTGCAAATACTACCAATAAAGGGTAAATCACAGAGGCCAGAATTAGAATCATTTTAGCAAAATCTTGGGAAGGTAAAACGGCAGGGGATGTGCCTAAACATTCATTACGATTAAGAACAACATTAACCCACCAACCAAGGACAAGAGATATTAACAACAAGAGATTACACTTAGTATAGACAAAAGTACAACAAACAGAATCCAAATTAGGGAGGACAAACAAGACATGAAGAAGCTGTTAGGTATCCATAACACAAAAGCAAATAAAAGAGTGCATTGACAAGAGCCAGATTTTACCATTAACATTACAAAAAATTTATTAACCAATTTTCTTGGCAATCTCCAAAAGTTTAGAATACTTAATCAGGGGTTCAAGCATACATAGACAAGAAATGTGATAATTATTTGCAAGCTTCCTAACCCTATCAATAGAAGCGTGGTTACCAATGCCACCAATATTCCAAATAATGCAATCCATCATATAAACAACACCAAAAGAACCACAGTAGGAAACATCTAAAGACTAATAAATAGAGCAAATAGTAGGAAAACTTCTAAGGATAAGCAAAGAATTAGAATAACCCAAGTGTCTATTTCTTGTTCCTTTCTCATTTTCTGCATTTATTATTTCCATTTGTGACTTTTGAGGAGGTTGCTCCTGAATTTGAAACTGCAGCAGGCTTGTAAACAGTTCTGCCTATCAACAACTTATGAAAATCCCTTAAAGAAGCAAATTCTCTGTCTCTCTCTCTCTCTCTCTCTCTCTCTCTCTCTCTCTCTCTCTCTCTCTCTGCACAAGACCAGTAGTTACATAAGAATCAGAGTAGTATCCTTTGTACTGTAAATGAGTGAGAGTAGCTTTGCCACGCTACAGCAAGTCATCTAAAACATCGGTAGTCTAGGAGAGCTATTAAAAGTATCAGATTATCCTGCCCCTGCAAAACTTGAGTTATTTGGTTAGTAGCAGCAACAAGCAAAATGGACTGGGTTGAAGCGGAATGATGTAGAACCAAATGTGCACTACAAGCAGCAACAATTTCTTTAAGGTGTCCTAAATCTAGATCAGTATTAGCTTTTGTAGCAGATGCAAGCATCTCTAATCAGATGTAGCTTTGGTGTCGGTAGATGTAGAGCCCTGCTGTAGCGTTGCTGTACCAAGCAAGGGACATGCAATGAGAGAAACAACAGTAGAATTGTGGTCTGGCTGGTCTAATTCTCAACTGAATCAGAGATAGGAACTACCAAATCTCCAATTGATTCAAGGACAGTCTGAACATCTATGAAATGTGAAGACTGTGGAAGCACAATTGCTAGAGATCCAGAAAGTCTTTATCATTAGGCACCCAAGTAACCCTCTTATTTCCCCAGAGAAAGCTGGAGCATCATGTTTCTTGCGCTCCTTTCCTGCTGCAATAGGATCAACATCATCCTTCCCAAGAGACCTTACCAAGCGCGGTTTTTACAGTTGAAAGAATCATGCCCTGTCTTCTTACAATGAGATCAGTAAGGAGGCAAATCCTCATACAAAATAAATTGCCAAAAACCTTTGCCAACCCCAGTTCCAATCCATATTCTAGCTGGCAGTTCCTTCAACAAATCCACCTCAACACAAATTTGAGCAACACTAGGACTACTTAGATTAGTTGTAGGTTCATCAATCTTCATAGGTTTTCCAACTAAATTTGCTATTGGTAAAATAGAAGCTTTGCTAAAGAGATAGATGGGCAAATATTTAAGAGCAATCTAAGCTGGAATCGCTGAAGGTTTAGTACTCAATTAGAAGTCAATGGACCATTTAAACACCCTTATCGGATATCCCTGTAATGACCAAGACCCCTTCAACCATAGGCACATGTAATCTACTTTTAAGTCGAAGTGGATCAGCACATGTCTGGAGTCCATCCATCCAATTATGAAGGATCTTTTGAAGCCTATGTGTGGAATTCCTTGCGAAGATTGTCTGTTGATGGCCGACCATATGAGAACTTCCCAATTAGACATAAATTGAACGGGGCAACAAGGGAATTGATTTTTTCTGTGTCAAAGAACGTTGTTGGTTTGCCTTTGAATTGAGAAGATGGCTTCACCTTAGATTGAAATTCAACAAGAGTGGATGATCGGGGGAATAAATCTGCGAAGGATTTCCTGTTATGCACTCCACCAGCAGTGTTGCCATGATTGCGAAGGAGCGTAGACTTAACGACTAGGAATAGGATCGTAAGGGATTACAATCGTCTGAAAAAAAAAAAAAAAAAAAGAAACAAAGCAGAAAAGGAAGGAAAATTAAGGAGAAACAATTAAAGAATGGGATGAGAGAAAGAGGAATCTTCCCGTCGAAGGTCGATTCCGTCAGCTGCAGAGAGAGAACAGAGCATCTCAGTTATATATATATATATTAATTATAAATTATTTTAATAAATATCATACATTTATAATTTTATATTTATGACATCATATTTTTTTTTTTGCACCAGTTTGACCCAGTAACCCAGTAGTTTGACCAGTTCAATCTCCGGTCTGATTCTAACAACATGGGTTTAGAGGCTTTTAGAACTATTTTAGTTGCTAGGGTTTCTTTAGAAAGTTAGTTCCTTTTAATACTTCTCTTTCTATTGTATTTGAACAACTTTGATGAATATGATATGAAATTGCAAATTTGAGTTGAGAGTTTTCCTAAGGTTTTAGAAGTCTCTTCTTTTTCTCTTTTCTTTTAGGTTCGAATATCATAGCAGGGTTTGAAAACTAAAGCCTTGAATTAAATTTCAAAGGTTCTTGATCATCAATTCCTAAAAGTGGCAATGACATGATGGAACCTATGGACGACTAGAAATGCGAATTCCAAAAAAAATTACCATTCTATCAGTCTAGAATATCTCTTAAAAGGATTGCAATCATGCTACCGTACCTCTTAATTTGCCTAGTCCCCTGGTACACACTCTCCATCTCTTTGAAAAGAACACTGGAAACTACCGTCATAAGGAAGCTACAAGATAATTACATAGATGCAGCTACCTCTTAAGAAAGAATAGGCATTAGTGTGATCATTTAGGATAGTGACGGTAGACCCAAAGCGTCCTTGACCCAATTACTGTCATTATGTGCCTCTGTGGTAGCCATGGAAGCACAGGGGATCGATAATCTAAAGGTTTTGCTTTGCGTAGCTTTGCAACGTCCCGCGATGTTCTACGGAGAAAAATGGCCAATTAGTTTGGCACATTATGCACCAATGACAAGTGGATCGATTTCTTGCAGGAGACTTCATTCACGCTATTCGGATCTACGTAATAATAGTACTAATTTCATTTCTTTACAATATGTTAGTAGATCTACCAATGATGTAGTAGATATCTTAGTTAAAATGGGCTCTATATTTTCTTTCATCAAGTATGGTTTCATGATTTCCCCCTTAGTTGTATTACCATATAATATTATCATATATTTTGGTAAGAATAAAAAAATCAACATATATTTCTTTTTGTTGAAAAAAGAAATTCATATAATTAAAAGTATCTATACACATAGGTCTAGGAGTCATTGCCCCTTGGGCATCCAATGCTGACAACTAGCTTACAAAAATAAAAGGGGACTCGAACATAAAAAAGAAATCATTGTTCATATTTCCACCATCGACCAAAAAGTCTAGTAAACCTCCCTTTTTTGCTATCATATCTGCACAAAAATTTGCCTCTCTATAGGCATAGTCCAATCTAATCCTAGCAAAGGTAATCATCATCAACCTGCAATCATAAGGGTGAGAATTATGAGTATTATCCTTGAGGAAGCTAACAACAACCATAGAATCACCTTCCACATCAAGATGAGTAATTTCCAAGAGTGTAGCTTGAGTAAATCCATCCTTTATTGCCCAAAGTTCTGCAAGAATATTTTAGCAGACCCCCAAATATCTAATAAATCCCTTAGTCCAGTTACCTTCATTGTTTCTAATCAATCCCCCACCACTAGCCACTTTTAGATTTCCTAAAGAAGATCCATCGGTGTTCAATTTAAACCCATTTGTAAGGGGAGGATCCATCAGATGCTCTTGATATTTTGTTAGATTTAAGCTTGTTGTAGGGACCAACAATAATGAATTCAATGGCTTTGCTGGTAAAGTTCCTTACCACAGGCTCTAAAGATTTGTCAGGCTAAAAAATGGAGGCATTTTTGTACTACTAAAGGCACTAGCAGGCATAAGCAAAAAGAATGGCCCAGTTAATACCATACAAGGAAGTGAGCTTATAAGTCTTGCATCCTTTTGTTAACCATTCAGGGAAAGGAATGTTATATAAGGAGGGGAGATCTTGATAAAGATAAAGGCATTCCAAACCTCAACAACCTTAGGACAAAAACTCAGTACATGTTCAGTATCCTCCTCTTTGTTCTTACACTAATAACAAAAGGGATGATTGCTAATCTTTCTATTATGTAGAAGGGCTTTGTTTGGGAGTTTGTTTGTATAAGACAATCAAATGAAGTGTTTGACCCTAGAATTAGTTGGGTTTTCAAAACTACTCATACTAGGAAGAATTAGGAGTTTATGGACCTAGCAGAGTGTCATAAATACAGCTCCTGTAAAATTCACTATTGGGGGATAAATGTCGTCTGATCCTATTAGGCTTATTAGCAGTGTTTATTTTGGGAATGCTAAGAATAAGATCCATAATCGATTTTGGAATGACAAAAGAAATGTTATCAAAATTCCAAGCATCCATAGACCCAAATAAATCTTTCACAATGAGAGTTTCTTTAATCAGAGTTGAAGGACTTTCAATAAAATGTCTAAGAGGCCCTAAACCAGTTCAGTCCTCATACCGGACTCTTATAGTTTCCCGATCATGAGGATTCCAGAAAAGACAGGTATTGTAAGATCCATCCTTCCTTTAAGGCCTTTTTTAATTCACAAAACCAGGAGTTTTTTTAACAACAAATTTCCTCTCTTGTTGAGATAATTTGGAATCTTCATATCTACTAATACACTTGGCCCACAAAGCATCCTTATTTTTCTTGAGATTCCAGTTTAGTTTGGCTAAGGAGATGAGGTTGACATGTTTAGTTTTTCTTAAACCAATCCTCTCATTTTCTTGGGTTTAGCAAGCTCATCCCAATTCACTAAATGTAGCTTTTTCTTTTAAGGAGTGCTTCTCCACCGAAAATTTCTATGTTCTTTGTCAATAGTCTCACAAATAGAAGGAGGAAAACAGAGACATTGAGCATAATAGTTGACTATGGGAGTGGAAACAGATTTAATAATGGTTTTGCTACCAGCAAAAGATAGAAGGTTTTCGTTCCAACCACTAAGGTTGGACTTAACCTTATCCATAATGGAGATGAAATATGCTTTTTTGTGCTTGCCATCATAAGTAGGGAAACCAAGATATTTGCCAACAGAAGAAGAACTCTAAAGACCAAGGTTAGTTTAGATGTAAGAGGAAACAGAGTCTTCTATGTTCTTAGAAACACAAAATCTGGATTTAGAATGGCTAATGGTTTGTCTAGATAATTTACAAAAGGTATCCAACACATATTTAGTAGACTGAATAGTAGAAAGGTCTCCAAGTCCAAAGATGTCAATATCATCAGAAAAGAGGCTATGAGTAAGAGAAGGGCTAGATTTGCCAATCTTGACAGGTTTCCAAGTTTTCTTCCTTACCTCTTCTTCTATAAGAATAGAGAGAAACTTCATACAAAGAATGAATAGATAAAGGAAAAGAGGGTCTCCTTAATTGCCTAATACCACAGGAAGGGTGAAAATAAGAAGAAGGTTCACCATTTACAAAAATAGCCAGTATGGGAGAGCAAACACAGTCCATGATGAGTTGAATAAGACGGTTAGGAAATTTAAAGAACATCAACATGGTTCTAATGAAATCCTATTCCAATCTGTCATAAGCTTTCTCGAGATCTATTTTCACACAAATTCCCCATATTTACCAATCATGTGTCTTAGAGTATATAGAGCTTCTTGGACCATAATGACATTATCCACACACTTTCTATCAGGAAGTAAACTATCTTGTTGGCGGATAGATGATGTTACTAATAAAAAGCCTAATCCGATTAACAAGAATCTTAGTCACCAACTTGTATATAGTGTTACACAGACCAATAGGTCTAAATCATTGAATGGTTTCAGGATGGGTAACTTTGAGAATGAGACAAATGAAGATATCATTTGCACCTTCTAGGATTGTTGAGTAGAGAAAATAGTGGAAATCCACAACAATAAGGAGGCTTTAGTGGTCTCCCAGAATTTCTAGAAAAGAAAATTGGATGGAGGCCATCCGAACCATGGGTTTTATGAGGTTTAAAGCTGAAAGGGCTTTCTTTATCTCAACTAAAGAGGGGGAGAACTTTCCTAAGTTGTAAATAAAGCTTCATAATGGGCTTGGATATGGGACTTTAAGGTAGATTGATCATGCATCTCTAATTTCCACTGAATCCATAAGAGAAATAATTTTATTTCTTTTCTTGGAGAACTTGATCGAAGCTTGCAAAACTTTACACTAAGGTCATCCAAAATCAGCCAATCCATTTTGGAGGCCCAAATCTATTTCTCTTGATGAAAGAGCAAGTCCAATTGATTTTCAAGGAAAGCTCAAAATTCAGAAGATGAGAAGTAGGATAAGAGGAAAAGTTTTGAATGCAGCAATGCATGCGAAAAGATTCCTCTTTCTTAAAACCATATTTCCAAACATAGGCTAGTTCCAAACGGAGACCAAAGGATGAAATGGAAGCCTCTAAGTTAATATTGTCAAAATACCAGGCAGAGTCAACCACAGCTGGAAAAGAAGGATGAGTAAGTCAGGTTGTTTCAAATCCAAAAGGTTTAGAAGAGGAAGTGGAAAAAGTATGGAAAAGATTAGTAAGGATTTGAGCATGATCTGAGTGGACTCTAGGGAGATGGGCAACAGTGGCATTTGGAAAAAGCTCATGCCACTCCAAATTACAGAGACTCCTACCCAAACATTCAAGAATGACATTCCCATTAGCTCTTTTACCTAACCAAATAAATTTAGGACCAATGAAACCCAAATCCATGAGATTGTAATCATTTATGAAGTCAGTGAAAGAATTTAAATGGATAGGATTAATCAGAGCTCCCTCAAGTTTCTCATTAGGAGAAGAAATATCATTAAAATTCCCAGTAATAAGCTAGGGTAAATTGACACTATTATTAAAGGTTCTGAGATTCTTCGACAACTCTAAATGAACATTCAGATTAAGACTAGCATAAATACCAGAAAGTAGCCAATGTTAGTTAGAGAAAATTACCTTTGCAGAAGCATGAATAACTTGAGAAGACTTATGGATGATATTGCTCTTCACTTTTGTAACATTTAACAACATCCATACTCCTCCACGATACCCTTTAGGATCCCAACACTCAAAGTTTGAAAGGTAATCGGCTACAAATCTCTACAGCTCTTTTACCAGCAATCTTTGTCACCATAAGTATAAGAATACCAGGTGATGCTTGTTAATGAGCTCAATGATCATGAAACAGGAGATGATATGTACTTCTTACATTCCAAGAAAGAATTTTCAGAATATTATTATTCATGATTGTGGGTTTGGGAAGGGTTAGAGTTTGTCTTAGGGGCTCTTCCAACTGTCTCTGTTCCTGCTGATTCTCCAGAATCTCTGGCAAAATGTGAAGATTATAGTTCTTTCCCAAAGCATGGTTGTTTGTAGATAGAAATATACCCAGCTTCATCAATGATGGACTTGGCAGAAATAGAACAACTTTTTCCCTAACGTTTGGGAAATAAGCTCTTTGCTTGCTTTCGAAGAGCCCCTTGTGCTCTAGATTTAGGTCCCAAGAGCGCCTGGACTCTCTCTTTTCTAGCATCTCTCTTCTTCTCCATACACAATTTGAGTTGCGCAGTGGTCTGTGACGAGCTTAGTAGGAGTTTGAGTTTCCTTCTAGTTCTGAATCTGATTCTGAGCTCTCTTCAAAATCTCCTAAGCTGATGTCTACTGGTTCAGCCATTCTTGTATCTAGCCAGGATGAAGGTCTAGAGTGAGAGATAGTGTTGTGAGGTATTCCAAATACTCAGTAGGTCGACTGGGTTTTGATGACCCTGTTCCTATGAGATCGGTCGGATCTCCTCCGGGTCCCTGAACAATAGTTGTGACCTCTACTAGCTCCATGGGAGTGAGTTTAGAGTAGGAGGGGTTTGTCTCTATGGGAAACGATTGTTGGAGCTTTGTTAAGTTATTAGTGATGGAGGAGAGTTTCTTCTTTCTGCCATTTTTTGGAATAGTAGAAGAGGAGTGAGGAGTCTGAGAAGAGGAAGGATGCAAGATGAAGATGAAAGATTTTCTATAGATGCAATGTTGCTTAATGATGTCATCTTTGGAGTAGTGCAAGGCTCATTAATGAGTTTGGGAGAGACCATTCCTTGAGCCTCCTAACTAGTTTTGGAGTTTGATGTCCTAAATGGAGTATAACTAAAATCACGCAACAGGCAAGTGTACCTATCACTGTAGCATCAGAGATACACCCGAGTTGTTGAACTCAATGAACATATAAGCTTAAGTATTAACTGTTTTAACTAATGTCTAGTCTAACAAAACTAATCTTCGAGAAATTATTTTAAAACTACTAAGAACAATTAAATGAAAACAATAGTTTAAAAAGTATAAATTTGAGAAAAGAGCTTGATTGATGAAATCTCCCCAATTTTTATCAACTATTTCAATTGGAAAAATCATAAAGTGATGTTTGAAAGCCAAGGTTGGACACGAAAATCGGGCAATCCCTATCTCTAGGTAAAGGCTACTCTAGTTGCTAACCTTTCGAAGAGAATCTCTTTCTCTCTAATCGATTATGAATGAAATTAAAATTTAGGTGATCTAATGGCCTAAAATTGCAACTAATATCTCTATTCAATTTCCAACTTTTATCATCCAATTAGTTGCCATAGATTGGTCTTCCTTTTTCAATTCCAACCAATTTTAAAAAATAATCGATTCCCTGCAAATCAATTATCATAAAGCCATAATCGAACAATAACCAAAAGTAAAACAAACATCATTAATATAATATCTAATCAAAAACTCATATCATTCAAAAGCTGAGGTTCAACCCTCATTCAAACAATGGAAAATTAGCTACTAAATTAACGTGTGAGTTTTAATAAATATAGAGATGAACTACTAAGAACTAAACTAGTTGGCAAGTGGACCTATCACTTTAGTAATCGAGCTACACCCGAGTGTCGAATCTCGAGGAACGATAACGGCTCAAGTACTAATCGCTTTTTCTAATGTTTAGTCTAAAGAATAGTTTGGTTTGAAGAAAAACAAATTAAAATACTAAAAACGAGTTTTAACAACTAAGATAAACAAAACAAGAAATCAAGTATTTTCAAAACGAGTTTGGATGGTGGAATCCCCCTAATCCTTGTTACTAATTCAATTGGAAAAACTTTATAGAAAACGATGTTGAACTAACCAAGTTGGGTCATCACAACTAATCGGGCAATCCCTATCTCTAGGCAAAAGCCACCCTGCTCACTAACCGTTAGAGGAGAATCTTTTCTCTTCTTAACCAATTATGAGTGTAATAATTATAGTGATTTAAATGACCTAAAAGTACAAAATCATATCTCTAATTAATTTCCCCAATTGGTTGCCCTAGAATGTTCTTCCTTTTTCAATTCCGAACATCCTTGTGATAAATTTAATCTTGCAACAATTAAATTGCAATAAAACACAAATGGAAGACAAGTCAATTGAAAAAAAATATCAAATTCAGTAAATTAATCCAAGAACATCATAATCAAGAATTACGGTTAAACCCTCATCCAAACATAAAAATCTACTTACTAATCATTATATCAAAACTAAAATTAAACATTGAATTTAGTAAAAAGAAAGGAAAAGATAGCTTAGGAGAATATTAAAATCGAAATCGAAGATGAAATACTACCTAATTGAAGAGTAATTGCAAGGGATTTTGTTGCCAATTTTTGCCCCTAATTCTTCCTCTCTAACATAAAGCTGAAGAACGTTTAAAACAAGGGGGGAAATTAAATAAATAACTGCAAAAAATGTATTAACTTGTGCCACTATCAGGACCTACTCCGTCCGGTAGGTCGAGCCCTACCGTCCATGGTAGGCTTCTGTTCCAGAAACTCTTGAAAACTTGGGACCTACAGCATGCGAAAGGTCTAGCCTACCATCTGCAGTAGCGTTCTGTTTGTTTCTTCTTTTCATTCTGATACTTACCGCTTGTGGTATGTTGGCCTATTGTTGGTGTTAGTTCATCCTTGTTAGTGTCAGCAGCTTCAATTCTCTCCGTTTTCGCTCCGTTTTCGTCCATTTTCACTTTTACGCTCCATCTTCTTTATCGTGAAGCACCTAAGATTAGAGGTAAATGGTGTAAATTATACATTAAAAACATCGTAAAAATGATGAAAATAATATATATATATATATAGAAGAAGTACTATATGGCACATATCAAATATCCCCACATTTATCTATGCTTGCACTCAAGCTACACAAACTAGGAAAAAACTGGAAAACGTGCTCAGAGAAGTGTACTTAAAGTTTTTATCATTGAAAACAACACACGGAAGAATAACATAAACGACCAAAGAAGTATAAGGCTCCACAAACGAAAGGATAAAAAGAAAAACAAGAATAAAAATGACTAAAAATGTCACTTTAATGGGGATATGACTACTCAATCACATAAGGACCTTTCAAAGGACGAATCATAATAACTGACAATCCCACCACTATGTTACTAATATCCTTACTAATCAACAGTGTGTATGTGTGTTTGTGAGTGAATTGTTGTGTCGCCTTTCAAAGAAAACAAGGAATATTAGTTTATTAACATAGTGAACAACTTCATTGGAAAATGCACAACACATTCAAATTTCCAAAAACCTTTCCACTCTAAGTTCTATTCTAAGTTGTTCCCAGATTAGGTAGGACTTTTTAGCTTGTAATGTTAGGCTCGGAACATAAAGGATGTCAAACGAAAGGAAAGGAAAAACAAAAGTAATTGAGATAGAGCTAATACAACTAAAAGGAACGACATAAAAAATTATGAACACTTTCTAGCCGTTTTTCATTCCCATCTATCCTTGAACGTCTTACTTCGTTCAAATAATGCATAGTCCACCTAACAATTCTCTATTTCTCATGAACCACATGATTTTTTAAGTATAAGAGAGAGAGCAGCTCGAGATTTTTTAGAGATAAACTAAAGTGATATTCAAATACTCATTTTTTTCTTGTTTTCTGATTTTTTTTTTTACACAAACATGATTAGCTTTCTCTCTTTCAACCGCTGCATATACCTTGCTTACAAAGATTTCCCAGAATACCCTTTTTAATACAAAAGTCCTCTTCTTTACACAAGTACCCCCACACTTATTTTTTTTTCTCACTCAAAACAGCTAAAAAGTATTCAATCAGTAACTCAACAAATTTAGATTTTATATAGTGTGAGTTTAAAATGCAAAGAATGGAAGGGATTAAAACCCTTGGAATGAAAGCGCAAAAAGGAACTAGGGTTTGATTTTATAAAAGGAATAGGCAAGAAAGGCACAAACGGTACAATGAAGGCCTATAACTATCATTTCAGGATCAACCCTGACTAAACCTTATCGTTTCAAGGCAAAGAAAAATACAAGGGTGAAGGCAAAGACTCGAAAAAGTATTCACTATGCTAATCCCCTAATATTCCAAGACTTCTATTACTAACCGACAGTTACAAGTACATAAAAACTATTGATTTTGTAAGAATAAAAAGCAAGTGCAGTTTTCAAGTCGATCAAGTTAAATGCCTTTTTAAAATCCTACGAGTTTTGCAATCAAGACTCCCACTGAATGTGATAAAAACAGAAAAAATCTTTTTGGATTTTTCTGAGTGTAAAGATTGAAAAAGAAGGAAAAAATTTTAGGTTTTTCCAAATTATCTAATTTTTTTGGATTTTGAGAAACATGACTCCATAGACTATACCAAAACTAAGTATAAACGTAGCTCAAAACACAAAAGAAATAGGCAAAAGACACAAATACCCCCACTTAAAACCACATTGTCCTCAATATGGTGGCCAGAACAAAATGTAACCATAATTAATGCACATACATAGGAAGCAATCCCGTAGATATCAAGCATGTAAGTAAATCGGGAAGCAATCCCCATAAAGAGTCAAAGTAGAAAAGGAGATAAATAACAGTAAAGATAACATCAAAAAATAGAAAAAAAAAAAGAAAATAAGGAAAATGTGAAAATACAAAAGGAAGAGAAAAGGGCAAAGAGAAAAACTCCCTCATTACAGACCAAAGTCCATGCCGCCGCCTCCACTGCTGCCCTAATTGGATAAGAATCAACTACACAACCGGGCCAGCATCACTTCCTAGCGGTCTATGGATGCCTCTAATGTGTCAACTCATCCATATCACCGCGAGAAGACTCCGCAATTTGGCTAATTGAGCCCCATGGATATCTTGCGTGAGGTGAAGCTGCTCAAAAACGTCCATGCGGATGGTGGGAGGTGCATCATCGGCCGAGAGGTCATATAACTCGTATCCTCACTCTCATCATCAGTGGGCTGGGAGGAGGATGCTCCAATGCCAGTTTTTGTGGTTTTCTTGATTTTTTGAAAACTGGCAATGTTGTGTTCCCTCAGCCGATCCTTCTCGGCCGGAAGTATCCAAATCTTTTGGCCTTCATCCCAACGGTAGCCGCAGTTGTTGAAAGTAGTGAATTTGATAATCTGTAGTTTCCTAGTTGTCTCTCTCCGTTCTCCTGTGTAATCAATATTGAAAACAACAAAGACACGTGAAAGAATCACAGGGTAACGGAACACACATGTACAAGTAATGTCACAACTAGTGTTGCGCATAGTGCGTGTGATGAGGGATGCAACAGAAAATGGGGACTATGTTTGAAGTTTATCGATCCGTAAAGATCGAGAATCCTAACATCGCTCTGCCCACCTCTTTTTTGGACCAAAATGTGGCCAAAGAAATATGTAAGGGCTCGGGGTAGAAGTTGGAAAAATCACCTTGTGAAGAATTCATCGCCGATGACCCGGACGTAGGCAAATCTCAAGGCGATCGCAAATTGCATTGTACTTCTAGTTCGGGTCCTCGTCGATGGTTTTTTTGTTAGAATCGATGGTGATAGTGTTTCCCTCATCCCTAATCCCCAATATAGAAGCGAGACGCTCTCTATCTAAAACTGTCCTCACTCCCTTGACCGTGGAATTAATTGTGGAGAGGTCCTTGTCCATTTTATAAAATATATTAGCGTAAAACTCTCGGACAAGCTCAACATAATAGTTTCCAGAAATATACAAGAGGGGTTCCCACCCTAAACCACCAAAAAGAACATTTAAACCTAAGTTCTCTATAACAAGCACATCAAAGGACTATTCTAGTATTAACTTAAGGTGCTCTCTATCGGCTATCCATTTCCAAACTACCACAGAGAGGCCCTCCGGATAAGGAGGAAATAACAGGGTTTGTGGGGTCAAGTGTGGAATCATCAACCCGAGCCCTTTAGAAGTGTTGGTTTATTTTGAGGAGGAGGCAGTGGACTTTTTGGGTGCCATGAAAGAAGGAAACAAAAGACAAGATACAGAAAAATATAAAGATCCAAACACAAGAACAGGGTTTTCGATAAAACAGTAAACACACAAAATTGATATATCAAAACTCACGTAGCCTCTGTGTGCGTGTTCAAGTTCCTATACAGCACCCGTGTGTGATAAAGTGTGACATAATATAAAAGAACATAAAAACGAGTAAAATGACGAAGTAAATACTAATGACAGAAACACAACTAACAAAACAAATTACAACGAACACAAAATAACAATAACAAAAGAAAAGTGTAGCAAAGGGTATTATAATTAGCCAAGGTTTGAACAAACAAACTACGACATTTGTCGCAATGCTACTGAAACACGCACTCTGCCTCGATCAGTGTGCCACTGGACTTGTCGAAATCTTTACCATTTTTTTTCTTTTTTTTTTTTTTTTGCTTTGAATTTTTCTACAAATTTTTGTTAGAAAAACCAAGAAGAAAGATAACACAAATGTTAGGAAAAGAAGAAATATAAAAAGAAGACGAAAAAGAAAAGAACAGAAAATAAAAAGAGAATGAGAGAAACGAGGCAGAGGGGGAACGCTAAAGATAGGAGGAAGAAGGGAGGATTTTGGTGGAGTAGAAAGAAAGGGAATAACAGAAGGTAGAGTTGGTGGGAGGTGTGAGAAAGAATGGAAGAAGAAGAAGAAGAAGAAGAAGAAAAGACGAAGAGAGAGAGAGAGAGAGAGAGAGAGAGAGAGAGAGAGAGAGAGAGAGAGAGAGAAACAAACTGATGGTGGTGGTGGGAGTGATCGTCAGAGATAGGGTAAGTTTGCTGAAGAAGAAGGCCGCCAGTGTTGGTGGTAGAAATCGAGAGGAAAAGGGAGAATCGAGAGGTAAAATGAGAAGAAAATGAGGTAAGGAGTTAGGGATTTGAGAGATGAATTTAGGGGAAATTGCAGAAAATGGGGTGAAAAGGCTGGAATTTTAATTGAATTCGGGTCGACCCGGCCCATTAACCCTTAATTTCACCCGATCCGTAGCTTAAAAACCGACCTACCACAGACGGTACCGCGTCTGGTAGGTCGAGGCCTACCATCCGCAGTAGACTTCTGTCCTTGCAAGAAATTTTACATCTGGACTACAGAGTGCGGTAGGTTGGACCTACCATCCGGGGTAGGTTTCTCTCCGTCGAAAAAGAATTTGCCATGACTGTACTGCATGCGGTAGAGTACCCTATCGTCTACAGTAGAGTTCTGCCTAAAATCCGAATTTCCTTCTTTTTGCGATTTTTAGCCCCGTTTCATGCTTGATAAAGCTGTGGATTTGTGTCAAGCTCAAAATTAGTATATTAGTAGGCATTCATCTCTCCAAAACACCTTGCAACAACACAATCGACAAAACGATCAAAGCGGAAAAGGAGAGAAAACCAAAATACAAGTGCATGACATAACAAGTTTACAAAGAGTTATAAGAAATATTCCATTCTAGGTGCCAAAAGCACCTCTCATACCATGACAATCAAAGTTTTTTACCCTTCCCTTCTCAATACGCTGAATGGGTACCCACTTCGTCAAACCCACTTTTAATTTGGGGGAAAGAATCTTTCCCTTCCTCTTTGAATTCTTTGGGCTATCTTCCTGTTTTGAGTGAGTTTCTTGCAAAGGCGAAGACACTTCTTGAGTTGCATGATTAATATAGAATAAAGTATCTTAAGTTTTAGAAGAGGTGATTGGATTCAAAGCAAATTTAAATACCATTTTGTTATCCCCCAGCTTCCCTTTCTCCATATCTATCAAAGCCCTTGAAGTAAGAAAAAATGGGCATCCTAAAATAAAAGGAAAGTCTACATCCTTCTTCAAATCGAGAATGACAAAAAATTATACAGGGAATACAAGGTCCTTGACCTTGATCAGGCCATCTTCTATAACCCCTTTAGGATGTCTAACACTTCTATCTGCTAGATTTATGGACATCTTAACGGGTCTTGGTTTTCCTAAGCCTAGTTTCTTACACATAGAATAGGACATAACATTGATACTAGTGCCTAAATCAGCTACAGCTTTATCAACTTGAAAACTACCAATAGTACAAGGAAAAGAAAAACTCCCTAGATCTTCTAACTTTTGTGGTAGTTTATCCTTGTTGATAAGAATGGCTGAACATTCTTCACACAAGACGTTTGTTGATGTATCGTTAGGTTTGCTCTTCTTTATCGGTATCTCTTTCAAGTATTTAGCATACTTGGGTATCTGCAAGAGTAAATCACATTTAAGGTATGTTTATTTTCAATTGTTTAAAAGTCTCTATGAATTTTTTCTTGTTGTTCAGGCTGCAATCACGAACAAGAGCTGTCGGATAGGGAATTTTCGGCTTGCTACTCGACAATTACCAACTTCTCGTTCCTCTCTTCTTGGCTTGGCTCTAATGCTTTATATTCAAGAATGTCGGATGATCTCCTTTCTTTTTCAACACAGCTCTTCTCTTGTATAATCATCACCTTTTCTTCTTTAAGAACCTCCTCATCAAATCGAACCAAGACAGTATTCACATGCTCTCTCAGGTTCACTTTGGTATTGCTCGGGAGAGTTCCTGGAGTCCTCTCTGATACTAATTTGACTAGCCATCCAATCTGTTTCTCTAGATTTTGAATTGAGGCCTCTTAGTTCTGTTGGGTAGCCTCTATAGTGCTCATTTTGGTATTAGTGGTGTTTATGAACTTGACTATGAGCTCTTCCAAATTAGCTTTTACTGGTGGAGGATTCTACGGAGCTGCATCATGGGGTAGTGACTGGGTAGGACCTCTATTATGGAATCCCCGAGGTTGTTGTGGCTTTGCAGTCCTTGCCCACCCCAAGAAAAGTTGGGGTGGTTCCTCCAACCCAGATTATAAGTATTTGTATAGGGGTTGTTACTCTGTCGGTTCCTTTGCACAAAATCTACTTGCTCCGCAGGACCTCCCATACTAAAGCATTCATGATTGGGATGCCCTGCACTACAAAAATTGCATAACATGACTTCTTGAGTATTTTTACTTGAAGTTATAATAGTCAAGTTCCCCATCTTCTACTCTATCATTGCTGTCAATCTAGCTTCTATGGCAGTGATAACATCTACATTGTGTACTCCAGTAGGTTTTGGCTTGGATCTCTGTCATAGCTATTCATAGCTATTTATTCAATACGATCATATACATGTTAGGGAGTCTTATGATCTTTGGATCCACCAGCAAAAGCATCAATCAATTGTCTGGCCCTAAATGATACTCCATTGTAGAGGATTGAATTTGAATTCCCAAATCTAGGCCATGGTGGGGGCATTTTTTAGTAATCGAAAAAAATTGAAAAAAAAAAACTTTAAGCAGCTATAATAATGACACCACCCACCGCCTCAAACCATCCTTGGCCCTTAAGGATTTTTGTTCCTTTCTCCCTCAATTTCTTCATCCTTATCCTCCTTCAATTTCTTCTATAAACAGGAGGGATTTTCTCTATATTTTTCCTCCTTGTGCCCTTTCTCTTCTTCTCACAGCAATATAGCCACACATAGGTAAGTTTCTTTCTTCCTCCTTTTCTTTAGCTTAGGATGTTTTTCGTCCTCCTTTTCCTCCCTTGTATATTATTTATTTAGGAATGATTAGGTATGAGTTTAGGTTCTTGAGATATAATTTTTAGAGCCGTAATTAATATAGTAATTTTATTTGGTTAGTGTTAGGAAGTTCCTAGGGAGGTTCCGAAATCCATAGTTCGAATTGATTCTGCGTTTCTCTTCGTCTTGAGGTAAGTAGAGGCTAGACCCTAACTCTGAAAATGTTTTATTTTATGATAATTTGAAAGTATTTATTTTAAAGATTATTTAATTCAATTGAACAAGTGAGTTTTGATTTCGCATGAGAAATGACTGTGTTAAGTTGTGAAAAATCATTTTGACCTCTATGTTAGAATTACTTTAAGCATTATTTTACTTAGCATAATGTATGAGCATTTGAGGAAAGCTTGATTTTGGAATATATAGACATATGAACTTTTGAGAATTGGCTTTATAATGGTTCTGAGTATTGAGCTTTTGAGTGTCTTTGGATTAATCGTGAGGAGAACATGTTCCACCTATATGTTATGGTTTCTTGGGCAAGGACAAAAAGCCCCACACATTTGTTCTGGCCTACCTAGCTAGAGAGACAGTCAGGCGTGATATCACGTATCTGACCTATTATTACCTTCTGTATTATCTTGAACTTAGTGTTAAGGTTATGATTTGAAGAATATTTCTTTGAAAACTGCTTTGAGAAGGTTGAATGTATGATAATTGTTTTATGAAATGTCTGATTATAGCTAAGATATGTTTTGGAAAATATAGTTTAGGAATCGTTTTAAAGGATCTTTAAAAATATAAATAATTATATATTGAGAAACATGTTTGTGGATTTTATGGTTTAATCCCTAGACTTTGTTTAATCCCTAGACTTTGTAAACATACTATTTTTAAGGCCAAGAACATTTTCGAACTTCCTAAAACTACGATTTTGCCCAAGAAATGTTTACAACTTCAAAAGGATGTCTTATTTTATTAAGTAAGAGTAATTTGCAAACGCATGTTCAATCCCAAAAGTTAGAGTATATCCTCTACTTATTGAGTAGTTGTACGCACTCATCTCTCTACTTTTAGTCTAGGTTCCTGTCGAATGTGAGCGCGGATTCGAAGACATTTTGGAATGAGCTTGGGAGAAAACGGGTATAGAAGACTGTTTTAGATTTTCTGTTATGTTGTCAATAGAACTCAAATTTCTTCATGTTTTGTTCACCTTTTGAACAATTAATTTGAGTAATGATATTTCAGCTTCAGGTTTCTTTGTACTCTATTAAGTTTTGAAGCATTATGTCTTTTTGGGCACAGCATGTCCGTCTCGGGTTCGGGCAAGCCCGTGATTTCCTGAGCAGCTCCTTCCATCTTTCCCAAGCCTTATACAGGCTTTCTCCATCTATTTACTGGAATGATAGGATCTCATTCTGAAGCTTGGATATACGAGTAGGAGGAAAGTACCTCCCTAGAAACTCTCGGCTAATGAATCCATGATGTAATTGAGCCAGAAAGTAATAAATTTAACCATGATTTCGCTTGCCCCCTCAGAGAGAATGAGAAAAGGTGAAGTCTAATGGCATCCTCTGAGAATCCATTTATCTTGAATGTATCACATACCTCTAAGAAATTTCTGATATGCACATTGGGATCTTCCTGTGGGAGTCTATTGAACTGTACATTATTCTGCACCATTTGAATCATGTTCGGCTTGATCTCACATTCGTTTTCTTCTACACATGGTTTGGTATGCTTGACTGTGTCCCAGCAATGGACGGTTCGGCATAGTCTGCCACTGTTCGCTCCGCTATCAGTGGTGCTAGAGGTGGTATACACTACGAATTTATGAAAAGTGGATCATGTTAACCCTCTTCTATCTTATCGACAGCAATGATAGTGTTGTTGTAAACCATCTCGCATCGAAGAGCACGACAGGTACTCCGCAGTGAAGGCTCGGGCTCTAGATCGAATGGGACTAATTCACCCCTTTGAATTTGGGGCATTAACTAGTCAATCCAAAACCTGAAACAGACAATTCAAGTCAAGTTCCCCAAATAATAAATCATAATTCAAGATATAAGCCAAAAATAAACCAAAAAGTGCAAGAATAATCCACGATCCAAAACAAAAACAAAAGGACAAGAAAAATAAAATGACTAAAGCACAAGAAAAATGGTTTTCTTTAAGTTGTCATTCCCCGGCAACAATGCCAAAAACTTGATGTCTTAAATGGGGTATAACTAAAATCTCGCAACAGCCAAGTATATCTATCACTGTAGACGCAGAGATACACCCGAGTTGTCGAACTTAAGGAATAGATAAGCTCGAGTACTAATCGTCTTAACTAATGTCTAGTCTAACAAAATCAATCTTTGAGAAATTATTTTAAAATTACTAAGAACAATTAAATGAAAGCAATAGTTTAAAAGGTATAAATTTGAGGAAAAGAGTTTGAATGATGTAGCCCCCCCAACTTTTGTCAACTATTTTAATTGGAAAAATTATAAAGCGATGTTTGAAAGTCAAGGTTGGGCTATGACACGAAAATCGGTAATCCCTATTTCTAGGTAAAGGCCACTCTAGTTACCAACCTTTAGAAGAGAATCTCTTCTCTCTCTAACCGATTATGAATGAAATTAAAATTTAGGTGATCTAATAACCTAAAAATACAACTAATATCTTTATTCAATTGCCAACTTTTATTATCTAATTAGTTTGCCCTAGATTGGTCTTCCTTTTTCAATTTCAACCAATTTTGCAAAATAATCGATTCTGTGCAAATCAATTATCATAAAGACATAATCGAACAATAACCAAAGTAAAACAAACATCATTAATATAATATCCAATCAAAAACTCATATCATTCAAAAGTTAAAGTTCAACCCTCATTCAAACAATGAAAAATTAGCTACTAAATTGATGCGTGAGTTTTAATAAATATAGGGATGAACTTCTAAGAACTAAACTAATTGGCAAGTGGACCATCACTGTAGTAATCGAGCTACACCAAGTGTCGAATCTCAAGGAACGATAAAGGCTCTAGTACTAATTGCTTTTTCTAATATTTAGCCTAAAGAATAGTTTGGTTTGAAGATAAACAAATTAAAATACTAAAAACGAGTTTTAACAACTAAGATAAACAAAACAAGAAACGAAGCATTTTAAAAACTGTTAAAGCAAGAGTTTGGATAGTGGAATCTGACTAATCCTTGTTACTAATTAAATTGAAAAAACTTTATAGAAAACTATGTCGAATTAACCAAGGTGGGTCATCATAACTAATCGGGTAATTCCTATCTCTAGGCAAAAGCCACCCTATTCATTAACCCTTAGAGGAAAATCTCTTCTCTTTCTAACCAATTATGAGTGCAGTAATTATAGTGATTTAAAGAACTTAAAAGTGAAAAATCATATTTCTAATCAATCGCCCCAATTAACCCCTAATTAGTTGGCCTAGAATGTTCTTCATTTCTAATTTCGAACATCCTTGCTATAAGTCTAATATCGTGAGAATTAAATTGCAATAAAACATAAAATGGAAGATAACTCAATTGAAAACAAAAATCAAATTCAGCAAATTAATCTAAGAACATCATAATCAAGAATTAAAGTTCAACCCTCATCCAAACATAGAAATCTACTCACTACTCATTACATCAAAACTAAAATTAAAGATTGAATTTAATAAAAAGGAGGGAAAAGAAAGTTTAGGAGAAGATTGAATTCGAAATCGCAGTCCCAAACGTCGCCTAAGCTCGTCTCTCGAATCGCCCAACTGAAGCCGAAATTGTGATGTTGAATCTTCAAATCTTGATCTCTAAGTACTCAATTTCTATTTTTCTACTAATTTCCTACCTGATTCAGGATGAATTTGGAGAAATTTTCTAACCTAAGTTCACCCGTAATTACCTCTCTAATCCCTAATCGCGGAACTCTTCACTAATAAAGGAAAAATTACAATAGATAGAGTTAAAAATGGATTAAAACTGCTATAATTCGGACCTAACCCTCACGGTAGGTCGAGCCATACCGTCTGCGGTAGGGTTCTGTCCAAATTATCTTTTGTTCGGCCGGGACCTACCTCAACAATAGGGGTATCATACCGTCGCAGACAGGGTTCTGTTTCTTCTCTGATTGTTGCTCCAAGACCTAACGCTGACTCTAGGTTTGCTTACCTCAAGCAGTAGGTCTTCTTCATATGTGTTGTCGGCTTCGTTTTTGTCGTTTTCACTCCGTTTTCGACCGTTTTTATTTCTTTTCATCGTTTTCTCCATTGGGAAGCTAAGACAAGAATAAGGTATTAATCTAAAATATGAATTTTATATATTAAAAAAACGTCGTAAAATAATGAAAATAACAAATAGAAATATAGACAATCTAGCACATATCATAAACATTCTAACAAAACTCAAACTAATAGAAGTATTCGTAAAGGACAAAAGAAAAGAAAGCATAGGAGCAAGAAGAGGCATTTTACGATTCCGAAGGTCACCCAAGCTCGTCTCTCGAATCACTTGATGAATCTCGAAATTACTCCATAGAATGCCTTCAATCTTTACTAAAAACTCTAATTCAATATTTATTGATGAAATACTACCTAATTAAAGAGGAATTAAGAAGGTTTTTGTTGCCAATATTCTCCTCTAATTCCTCATCTGTAACCTAAAACTAAAGAATGTCAAAAAGAGCCCTACGATCCACGGTAATGTTCTGTTCCAGAAACTCTTGAAAACTCGGGACCTATCGTGTGTGGTAGGTCTAGCCTACTATCCGCAGTAGGCTACTATTTGTTTCTTCTTTTCATTTTGATACCTACCGTGTGCAGTAGGTTAGCCTACCGTCTGCGGTAGGTCATCTTCGTTCGTGCAACAGCTTCTGTCCTCTCCATTTTGCTCCGTTTTTTCTTGTTTCTCTGTCTTCTTCATCGGAAGCACCTAAATAAGAATAGAGGTAATGGTGTAAATTATACATTTCATACATTAAAAACATTGTAAAAATTATGAAAATAATATATATATATAAGTAGTACTATAAGGCATATATCCGAGTCTTTAGAAGGTGGAACACTCTTCATTTTATTATCATGGGGAATGATTATCACTTGATAAGTTGTGATGGGCGTCCCATCTGTATTAGGGATCCCAGTGGGTAATACCATGTCCTTGAGGACATTTACTTTTGGTTTTCAAATCTGATGGACACGTTGTTTTGGACCTTTGGTCCCAATATTTGCATCTTGGTCAATATACCCTTGCTTTTCAACATTGCTAAAGTTGGAGATAGGGAGTTAACCCTTGCTTCAGCGGTTAATTTTCCAATGTGTAACTACATTCCACTCACTATATCCCAACTTAATCATCTTTTAGACTTTCCTGCTTCTGCTACTCCATAATGTAGTCTGGATTGGGACTGTTAGTAAGGGCATTATTCTGCAAATGAGTGTTAGAGGAGGAGGGGTAAGAAATTTGTTGGGGGAGGGGGGAAGGTGTTCTTGAATACTATCCTTTTTACACGAATCCAAAGAATATCCAATAAGACCACATTTAAAACAAAATTCCACCCCTTCATATTGAATCTGTTGTAGGTGAGATTTGCCAATCCTAATCATCGGGACCAAATGATGATCAATATCCACCTAAATACATACTCTAGCGAATCTACCTCTCTCACTATTAATGGTTCGAGCATCTATCTTGAGTAGTTTTCCCAATGGGTTACCTACCTTGGAAAGAATAGCCCAGTCAAAATAATCCAACGGGAGGCCTGTAGCCTAGCCCAGATGGTCGTATTGTGAGCATTCTTCTCCTTGACTGGGTTGAAATTCAGTTGCCAGAGTCTAGTAATGATGTACTGGCCATTCACAAACCATGGTCCACCAAAAATGGTTATGAAATAGCCATGTCCCAGATCAATAAGTTGCATATTGCCAACTGTTTCCAACTAAGTCTAATCTTGTACTCCAAAAATGAATAAGGGATGGGCTTTCCATAAGGCTTTATTATGAGGGAGTAAACCCTAGACAACTCTAATGCGTAGTTTGTCATCTCTAGAGAGAGAGCAATAGTCGAAATCTTATCCTCTTCATCCTCTTTATTAGAGGAGTCTTCATCTTGGATCTCATCCCAATAAGTTGTATGTACATCTTTAAAACATAATCTTTGGGACTAATTAAGCTTTTACTTATAAGAAATGAAGCTCTTATTATGGGAAGAATCCCCTAGATTTGTAAAGGACTGCTTAACCCTTTTAGTGATGTGTTATTGATTATCTTCTTCCTCCAGAGTTTTTCCAATAATTTCTGATGTGTTAAAAGAAGGATCAGAGGAGATGGTTGACAGACTCTTCACTTGTGGTTCTTAATTAAAAAAATCAACATATATAATGTTTGGTTACTATAGTGTTGGACAAAATGGATCCTTTTCTCTTTTGGAAGGGGGGGTGTGAATGAGGGATCTTTTTACAGTTTATCAGAAAATGAGGGATCAATACGTATCCTGATTGAATCTCAAGGGTGTAAACATAATTAACCCTAAAAATTTACAGGGCGCATAGAAGAGCAGTAAGCCGAGCCGGTGACAAGTAAATAGAGATATGACGTCTGAGCCCCAATAGAAATTCCTCATTCCGTTCGGTTCAGATCTGACCCCAAAATCAGATCTCCCCACTACAAATTCAATTTGGGGTTTGCAATTCGTACACAATCTCAAACTGCCCCTTTCAGTGTGAGTGAGTTGAATCTTTAGCAAAAAAAAAAAGAGTTGAATCATTTCTTCAAGTTTTGGGCAGGAAAAAAAATCTGCAATTCGAATACAGAAAATGTTAACCAAGTTTGAGACGAAGAGTAATCGAGTGAAGGGCTTGAGTTTCCACAGCAAGAGACCATGGATCTTGGCCAGTCTTCACAGTGGTGTGATCCAGCTCTGGGACTATCGTATGGGCACTCTCATCGATCGCTTTGACGAACATGATGGCCCCGTTCGCGGTGTTCACTTTCACAAATCCCAGCCGCTTTTCGTCTCTGGAGGTATTGTTTTATGGTTAAGATTTTTCCCCTCAAGTTATTATGTGATTTTGTTTTTCTGCCACAAATCTATAATTATTCAATGGCGTGAGCGTGGATCAATGTACTTTGCTTTCTGGGAGAATTATGTATATTGGCTTCAGAGGATTTGTGATCTGCGATCGACAGATTTCATTTTTTGTGCTAAATCCCGCGAGGAGAGTGTTTAACTGATCGATCATATCTATCTTTGTAATTAGTTTTGATGCTTTCCTAATGTACATTCTCAGAATTCATTTGGGTACTCAAGACCTGGTCTTTTATGAACTGAGAGCTCATTTTTCTGTTGTTTCTACTCTAACTGCATGACCTGCACTCCTTTTGGTGTTTTAGCTGATTCTTTTGGAATTGATTTGATATCACTCCTTTTATTCATTTGTTAATATCCCGGAGATCCAATTGATTGGATCTAATTGTTGGACACTTAGAAAATGAAACCAGATGCCCGAATCCAATTTGCCAATTCTACTTGAGCAATTCTTATTTACATTTGGTTGTGATGTCATGCACCAAAAGTTTTTGTATTGGAGGAAATCAATCTCTAGTGGTAGTGTCTTTTGATATTTTCTTTCCTTACTCTCTCCCATTGTGGTTTTGCTTATCAGGAAAAATAAATATCTCGTTTTTGCAGGGGATGATTATAAAATCAAGGTTTGGAATTATAAGTTGCATAGGTGTTTGTTCACCCTGTTAGGGCATCTTGATTACATCCGCACTGTTCAGTTCCACCATGAGTACCCATGGATTGTAAGTGCAAGTGATGATCAGACAATTAGAATATGGAATTGGCAATCTCGAACGTGTATTTCTGTCTTGACTGGACACAATCACTATGTGATGTGTGCTTCATTTCATCCCAAAGAGGATCTAGTTGTCTCTGCCTCTTTGGATCAGACTGTTAGAGTTTGGGATATTGGCGCCTTAAGGAAGAAAACAGTCTCTCCTGCTGATGACATCCTTCGATTGAGTCAGATGAACACAGATTTCTTTGGTGGGGTTGATGCCGTGGTAAAGTATGTCCTAGAGGGCCATGACCGAGGAGTGAACTGGGCTTCATTCCACCCCACACTACCTTTAATTGTCTCGGGGGCTGATGATCGTCAGGTGAAAATCTGGCGAATGAATGGTAAATCCGCGCAAACTTTTGATCTTTATCGTTGTTCTTCAATTGCCTCCTGTCATTTAGTTTGCATCATTTTTTAAACTTCAATTTATAGAGTTAGCCTGCTCTAAGGTTTAAGAACTATCATGTAGCTTAATTTAAAAATGCAGGTCACGAACGCTACCTGCGGTTCAATCACCAAGAAAGTCAATTATCAAATTTCCTAGGAAAGTCAATTCTTGAACCTAGGAAGTTGGACCTATGTACTATTCTTTTATTCAATTTGTGCATAACTACATTCCAGGAATCTGTAGAGGGTCTATAGACTGCCTGTGCAATATTCTAGGGAACATCTCTACGAGAATAGTGTCCCAGTGGCTATCTTTGCTTTGTACTGGAGGAAGTTAAATCAGCTGATATATGGGATTTAGTTATTACTTTAGGAGTTCATGTGTATTTTCCTGTATCTGCTGCAATTTATGTTGAGAATAGATATGAAGGCACTCAACACCCTTTTTGACATGGTTATTATATTGTAATTTATGTTTTTTTTGTTTGTTTTCTCAATTTCACAACTGGCTTTTGTGTTGTTTAATCTGGATGGTGAAGCATGTTTTCCTCCAGAATATAATATATTTGTCATTTTGGTTACTAAAAATAAAAACAATGAGGATGGATATTTTTGTTGCATTTCTTTAATGCTGAAGGGGACAAATTATAGTAACAAAAATGTCCATCCTCCTTATTTTTATTTTTTGTAACAAAAAATATCCAGTCCTTTGTCTGCAAGCTTCTAACATTACAAATATCAGCTTAGCTTTGGCTTCTCATAATGAAGCATTTAACCAGCCTAATCCTAATAGGTTTGGTGGAACATCCCTTCTTATCCCAAGGTTTTTTTTTTATGATTAGTTGTTCATCTTTATCTCTGAAAACTTATAAAATTCAGTTATCTAACATTTTTTTATCTTATTTCTCCTCAGACACGAAGGCTTGGGAAGTGGACACATTGAGGGGCCATATGAATAATGTTTCGTGTGTTCTATTCCATGCAAGACAGGATATTATTGTCTCAAATTCTGAAGATAAGAGCATTCGAGTGTGGGATGCTACTAAAAGGACTGGTCTTCAGACATTCCGTAGGGAACATGACAGATTTTGGATTCTGGCTTCTCATCCTGAAATGAATCTTCTAGCAGCTGGCCATGACAGTGGCATGATAGTATTCAAATTGGAAAGGGAGCGTCCTGCTTTTTCTGTGAGTGGGGACTCCCTGCTTTATGTGAAAGATCGTTTCCTACGTGCCTTTGAGTACTCAACTCAAAAAGATATTCAGTTGATACCAATTCGTAGGCCTGGTTCTAACAGCTTAAATCAAGGTCCCCGCACTCTTTCTTATAGTCCTACTGAGAATGCTGCCTTGATCTGTTCAGACATGGATGGTGGTTCTTATGAGCTCTATGTTATACCTAAAGACAGCTATGGTAGAGGAGATACTGTTCAAGAGGCAAAAAGAGGTATTGGGGGATCCGCAGTCTTTGTGGCTCGAAATAGGTTTGCTGTGCTTGAGAAGGGCACCAACCAAGTGATCGTCAAGAATCTGAAAAACGAGGTTGTTAAAAAGAGTGTTCTCCCAATTGCTACGGATGCCATTTTCTATGCAGGCACTGGAAACTTACTCTGTAGGGCAGAGGATAGAGTAGTCATTTTTGACCTCCAGCAGAGAATTGTTCTTGGTGATCTCCAAACTTCATTCATTAGGTATGTTGTTTGGTCACACGACATGGAAAGTGTTGCTTTATTGAGCAAGCATTCAATTGTCATAGCTGATAAAAGACTTACGCATCGTTGCACTCTTCATGAGACGATTCGTGTCAAGAGTGGAGCTTGGGATGATAATGGTGTATTCATATATACGACACTTACCCACATCAAGTATTGTCTTCCAAATGGAGACAGTGGAATTATAAAGACCCTGGATGTCCCTATATATATCACAAAAATATATGGAAATACAATCTTTTGCTTGGACCGAGATGGGAAGAATCGTCCTATTATTATTGATTCAACTGAGTACATTTTCAAGCTGTCCCTGCTGAGGAAGAGATATGACCAAGTTATGAGCATGATTAGGAACTCAGAGCTCTGTGGCCAAGCAATGATTGCATACCTGCAGCAGAAGGGCTTTCCAGAAGTTGCTTTACATTTTGTGAAGGATGAGCGTACACGCTTCAACTTGGCTCTTGAAAGTGGAAACATTCAAATAGCACTTGCTTCTGCAACAGAAATTGATGAGAAAGATCATTGGTACAGGCTGGGGGTTGAGGCCCTTCGTCAAGGTAATGCTGGTATTGTTGAGTATGCATACCAGAGGACAAAGAACTTTGAAAGACTGTCCTTCCTTTACTTGATAACTGGTAAGTTGGATAAGCTGAAGCAAATGATGAAAATTGCTGAAGTAAAGAATGAGGTTATGGGTCAGTTCCACAATGCCCTTTACCTGGGAGACATTCAAGAGCGTGTTAAGATATTGGAGAATTCTGGTCATTTGTCACTTGCGTACATCACAGCTTCTGTCCATGGGCTTCATGATGTTGCCCAACGTCTCGCAGAAGAACTGGGTGGTAATGTTCCTTCTTTACCGAAGGGGAAGTCAACCTCTTTGTTGATTCCACCAAAACAGTTATTATGTGGTGGAGACTGGCCTTTATTGATGGTTACCCGAGGGATCTTTGAGGGTGGTCTTGATAATGCTGGGAAGGGTGCAAATGAAGAGTATGAAGATGCTGCAGATGCTGATTGGGGTGAAACTCTTGACATTGGAGAAGTAGACAACTTGCAGAATGGTGATATCAGTGCAGTTTTGGAGGATGAAGAAGCACATGAAGAAAATGATGAGGATGGAGGATGGGATCTTGAGGATCTGGATCTCCCACCTGAAGCTGATACACCAAAAACTGTGAATACAAGATCTTCTGTATTTGTGGCACCCACTCCTGGTATGCCTGTTAGCCAGATTTGGGTCCAGAAATCATCCCTTGCTGCTGAACATGCTGCTGCTGGAAATTTTGACACTGCAATGCGTCTACTGAGCCGACAACTGGGAATAAGAAATTTTGTTCCTCTAAAGCCATTGTTTACTGATCTTTGCACTGGTAGTCACTCTTACCTGCCTGCCTTTTCTTCTGCACCTGTGATCACGTTAGCTGTAGAAAGGGGCTGGAGTGATTCAGCAAGTCCAAATGTGCGGGGTCCACCAGCACTCACTTTTAACTTTTCTCAGTTGGATGAGAAGCTCAGGGCTGGTTACAAGGCTACAACTGCTGGGAAATTTAGTGAAGCTCTACGGCTTTTTATGTCTATCCTTTATACAATTCCTCTAATTGTTGTTGAGACACGGAGAGAAGTGGACGAAGTTAAAGAATTGGTTGTCATTGCAAAGGAATATGTTCTTGGCTTAAAAATGGAATTAAAGAGGAGAGAATTGAGAGATGACCCTATTCGTCAGCAGGAGCTAGCTGCTTACTTTACTCATTGCAACCTCCAGCTTCCCCACTTGAGACTTGCCCTAATGAATGCTATGAGCGTTTGCTACAAGGCTGGTAATCTGAGTACTGCAGCCAACTTTGCTAGACGACTCTTGGAAACCAATCCGACGGCTGAGAACCATAGCCGATCAGCACGCTCTGTTCTTCAGGCTGCAGAGAGGAACATGAGAGATGTTTCTCAGCTGAACTATGACTTCAGAAATCCCTTTGTGGTGTGTGGAGCCACATATGTTCCTATTTACCGTGGACAGAAGGATGTCACCTGTCCTTACTGTGGTACCCATTTTGTTCCAGACCAACAGGGGCAAGTATGTACTGTCTGTGATCTTGCTGCAATTGGTGCTGATGCATCTGGATTACTCTGCTCTCCGTCACAAATCCGATGATTTTTGTCCTCAGCATGTTTTAATTCATGTCAAGTAGCTGTTTCCTTCCAAAGAAACAAAAAGGTTAGAATATTTTAAACATGCATTTGCTATCATCTCTGGGTTTGCAGTGGGTTTTGCTTCTTTTATAAGCTCCTTCGGTTTCTATAACTTAGATTACTTGGCCCATAATTTCACTAATACCTATGAGTGAACAGTTTTTCTCACAAAAAGCAATTGATAACTTTTTTTTGTTATCCAATTTGCACCCCTTTTCCAATCCAATTCTTCTCTTTAGAAATCCCTTTTCTTGTAAATCTTGTTATTACTCTTTCTACATCAAGAGTTACGAAGTGGAGCTATGCTGAACCTGGGTAGCCAGTTATCCTAATTTCCTTCTGGTAGCTCCAATTGGCAGAATTTCTGCACTTGTTTTTGGATTTTTATCTTTCTGGTAATAGCTCTTTCTTTGCGACAGATGACTACTTTCGCATCAGCTTTGCCAAGTGAGCTTTATGTTTATGTAGGAAAACTAGAGGAGATGGTTTGCCGATTGCTGTCGTCAGAACAGTCTCGGACGGATGGACAGACAGAGAATGCTGCTGCCTGCTGTAGAGCTATAGTTTGTTGTGGCTGATTTTATATATTCTTTTTTCTTTTTATGCCCCTTTGTAGTGTGGCTGGTTATAAATAATGTAATGGAACAATACATTTTTGTATTATTTTTCCTAAAAAACTAGAGATTTTCGTTTGGCATTATTATTAGGTCCATCTTTTTGTAGAAGTTTTGATTCTTTTGAACAGTATTAACTCCGGAGTCGCGCCCTTTTATCTGGTTTTGTACTACTTTCAATTCATATTGCGAAATTTGCACTAACTTTCATAATGAAAAGGGTTAAGTCCAAAAATGCTTGTAGTCAATTCAGTACTTACATTTGTAGTCAATTGAGTACTTGAATGTTGATAATTAAATACTTAAATTATGATTTTGTCAACAAAATGAATTTTTAATTGTGACAATCAAGTATCTAAAGTTTAACAGTTATTTAGTTATTTTCAACCAAATTTAAATTAGGGTTTCGGTGAAACTTTAATTTAGATACTTGTCATAATTAAAAGTTTAGGTATTCAATTGATTATTGAGTACAATTGATAATAGAATACAAGAAGTGCAAGTGCGTTTTTAGAATTAACCCTAATGAAAATAAATACGTTGGGGTGAACTAAAAAAAATGCATAATAAAGGCACCAAAGAGCACAAAGAATGAAGGACAACTTTAGTAGATTTTTGCAACTAAGAAAAATGGATTCAGTTCTCCCTCCCCAGTTTTTTTTTTTTTAATATTTGGTCACTTTTTAAAAACAGTCTTTAAAATAGTCGTAACCTTTTTTTTTATTTTAGTGTGGCCATAATGCACACGCGGTGTGCGTTATCTTTAGTAATAATGTACACAGCTGTGTGTTATCCCTAATCACTAATTAAATATCATGATTATGTAAAATTAATGATGTGGCTGTGGACATTGTAGGGCAATTAGTGAGGTGGATAATAACGCATTCGACATATGTGTTATTACTCGAATAGGCACACTCCGTATGCGTTATCAGCAAGAATAATGCACACGACGTATGCATTATACTTACTGATGTGCGTTACGTGTATAAAAAATGTTAAAACACCAAAACCTTCGTCGTCTTCTACCTTTTTCTTCTTCTTCTAAAAACCTGCCGCTGGTTTTTTTCTTGCTTTCCTTCTCTTCTTCTCTTGCTCTTCTCCTTCCTTCCTTCTCTTCTTCTCTTCCTCTTCTCCTTATTCTGTACTTCTTCTTTGTTGTGTTGCTGAGCTTGAAGGACCCCTGGAATACAAAGATCTCTGAGTTTTGAGGTGGTGAACAGCAGAGGAAGCTCTACCGAAAAACAACATTTGATTTCAATTTATTCCGACCTTCGGTAAATTTCTTATTGTCGAGTTTTACTCTTTAACTTTTTTTAATTTTTAAACTGTGTTGATTTCTATTGTCTATATGAAAATTGCTATTTATTGTGATTTGTGAATATTCTTGATGAATTTTATCTGGGTTATTTCTCAATTTTTTGTAGTTTATTTTTCTATATGTGGGTTTTATGGTTATTTTCTCTGCTTGTTATTCTTGGTAGATTTGTGTATTTTTGATCATTTTGTTAAACTAGTTGTGTTTTTCTATTGGAAATGTGATTTGATGAAATGAGTTTTAATAATTTGCTCAAAATTTTGCTATTAAGATGATATGAGTTATATAATTTATTTTATTTTTGTCATAAACCCTAATTGTTTATTTTTTTGTGAACATTTGTGAGCATTTATATTGTTTTATTAATTTTATATAAATGTATGTTTCAAGAAAATTATTTTGTTTCGATTTTTTGTTTAGAAAAAAAAAAAGAGAATATAATCTTCTCTAAAACCCTAAACCCTAAAACCATAACATTGAAACCCTAAACTCTAAACTGTAAAACCCTAAACCATAAACCTTAGAAAGTGTGTATTACTACATCTTAATCCTAAAACCTTAAACCCTAACACCCTAATCCCTAAAATTTATGAACTGTATCATGATAAAAATATTTTACTTTAAATTCTAAACCTGTAAAGATTTAAACTTTGAAAGTGTATACCACTAGACTTTAATCCTAAAACTTTGTGATGCAATATAGATGGAGGAATTCCAGCACATATGCATCTAGATCCCATAAACCCGAATGTTTTAACGAGGCAGCATGAGCATAGGTATGGTTTGATATGGAGTAGGGATCATGAGATATGTATTATTGATCTTCAGTGTCGACATTTTGGTCGTAATCTGTTTCAGATGAATCTTCAGTACGGCTCCCCGTAGATTGATTGATATTATTATAGGATAGGGTTAGGAGGAGTTTTTAGATGTGGTTACATAGACCTCGATCATACACTTATTACTGCTTTAGTTGAGGGATAGAGGCGTGAGACCCATACATTCCACATGACTTGCAGTGAGGTGACAATCATTTTACAAGATGTGCATGTCTTATGGGGATTACGGATAGAAGGGTTGCTTGTTATAGGTCCTCTAGATATAAGGTAAAGGAATCTTTAGAGGCTTGGATCTTGAGAGAGTTCACTGGATTAGAGACAGATATGACCTTATCATACGTGCCCGGGTTTTGATTTTCTTACTTCTTGGAGGTCATATGCTCCCTGATATGTTGGCAGCTTGATGCCATCCAACACTTATAATTGGGGGAGTTGTGTATTAGGGTTTTTGTATATATATATATATATATACCTATGCGGGGCAACTTTAAGAGGTACATGACAGATAGGGGGAACCCTTGTGCTACTCAGATTTGGGTTTGGTTGCGTATTCTTGTATGACGTCCTCAATTAGATAGGCATGTGGGACAGGACCCTTGTGCTCCACTTGGGCTATGTGGTGCACGTCATTTAATCTTAGCTAGGTTCCTATGCATGTCCTTCTTCTTATAAAGATCAGTTGGATTTCTTGCCATCCGACCAGGTACAAGTTTAAATTTTATTCTTTTTTGTTATAATATAAATGTGATTATTATTTAAATATTTAAATTTGTTGCACAGTTTGTTTGGCTACCATATCCTGCGCGTGGTCTGGTGCCGTCTGACTTGTGATGGGAAGAGGTGCAGCTAATATGTTATGAGATCGTGGAGTATCACCATCTAAGGCGCGTGATGCGATAGTTTGGGCGTGATCAACCTATACCTGTAGTATGTGATACTCATCTGGATATACATCAATTACAGCTCAGAGGAAATGGTCACACTTATTGGACAACAAAGCATGCTACTCATGTGGAGATCTGACGTAAGTGGAGATAGCACATTAAGGTAATAAAACAAATTGTAATAACCGCGGTTCAAGCAATGTATACGTTTCTTTTTTCTAAAGTGCTGTTATATTTTATGGTTTATATTAATGATATTTCTTCTTTAAATTTTTTCTAAGCATTTTTTTATAAATTCTTTTACTTAAATCGATTATAGAGTATTATAATAGAATTTACAACTAGTGACAAAAACATAAAAATCTTATATTAAAAATATCAGATTTACTCTTCGTACTTTTTTATAAAATTTTCCTTCTTAAAATAGTTATAATTATTAACATAACATATAAATCAAATGACATAAATAATAGAATACTTTATCTTTTTTTAAAAAAATAATAATTATTATAAGTTTTGTAAACAAAACACTATAAGTTTTGCAAAAAAAGAAATATATACGTTTTGTAAAAAAAAATTATGTTACAAATAACGCATACAAGATTTCATATATGCGTTATCTGCCACATTGACTAAATAGTGGTGAAAGTTCATGTTTAGTGATAAAGCCCATGGAATTTGTGTCTGTGTACATTATGGCGACATTCAACCTTAAAAAAAAAATTTTAAACCACTTTAATAAATTTTTTCTATAAAAAAGCTACATATAATAAAGAATCCCCTCCCCACCTCTCAAAAAAAAAAAAAACAGAAATTGCCTTGTGCTCGTTAGTTTTTTTATATTAGTTTTAATTGACAAGAAAACTGACAATAACTACTAAAAATGCGTATTAGGCCAATAATCCCATAAACTTACAAGAGAACTCACAATACAACTAACTTATATCAAACGTGCATGGTAAATCCCATGTCACAAGCAAGCCTTCTGTGGCTGCTTCTGCCTCATGTCATGGAACTCTGATACCGTCATGGAACCATAAAACAAAACCTATAAAATCATAACACATGATATATCTTGCATTTATTCTCAGAGAACCATAACGCACAACTCGCCAAAGCCAAAGACCCAAAGTGCATTAACTCAGCTGTTCTGAAATTTAATAAATCTAAGGTAGCAAGCAATACATCACATCACATTACAGCTGAGGATGCAAAAATTTTGTATGTTTCTAACCAAATAATATTATATGTTACAAATTCTGCATACAACATACACTTTTGACAGCTATTTTTCACTGATGTTACAAATCACTACCCACTAAACCAAAAACACTCAAACCAAAGAACAAACCACAACCCCCCAATCCCCTTTTTACAAGAAAAATTACAAGTGGGAAAAATACTAAAAAAAATCTCAAACCTAACCCCCATTACCAATACTTTGCAGTCAAAAGTTAGAGAAATGATCCATCCGCTCTACATCTTTATTTATGTGCTCCATTCAGTTTCAGTTCTGAAATCTACACTCTGCCAGAATCAACTTCCAGAGACTATTTACAAGCAATATTTCCCATGAAATGAATGATGATGGGATTATCCCTTGCACAAGAATTCACTAAAATGTCGTGGCAGCAATCGTGGTGTTCTACTCACGTGTCAAGCAAGAATGGCATGGCGTATCAAAGAAATGGAGCCGAGCCAAAAATATATCAGATTCGATGAGCTTGTTTCTTCTTCACCATCGGGGAATTTCATGTAAGTCGGCTCATTTGGTCAGATAGGCTGCACGAGTTTTAGAAGAATCTCATTGTCCTCACACAGTTACCATATACATATTTAACAAGCGATCAATCACACGTTCCTGCCAAAATAAACTATTAGTTTATAACTTCAAACGGAGACACAGTGATGGATGCTAAAGCACATAGATATTTCAGAGTTATCGATTGACAAAAAAGACAATTTAAAATTACTAACATACATCTAATAGAAAGATACAGTAATAGTACAGCGAAAGACACTGGTCACCCGACTTATATATTTGACACGAGCAAAAATGCAAAAGAAAGAGGTGGTTAATTAGTTATGCAGACAGGAAAAACCATACAAGAACGCGGAAGGTATCTCACTCGAAATAGATTATTCCAAAGCGCTGCTATGTAACTCCAAAATTAATCTTGCATTCTAAAAACAATAAGTGAAGAAGTTTACCTTGTATGGCAGTCAAAAATAGTAAGACCTCGACCACTCTTTGCCCCACGAAGTGAAGCAGCGATGGGAGAAGTTAGTAAGCACCCATTCTCAACACAAAAGGATCTCACATATAATGTCAGGTCGGATAACAAAGGCAGGCTAATCAAATTAACCAGATTTGAAGAATGGTGCTACTGCTGAATAAAGTTGCTCGTCATCAAATGGCTTGGATACATAACCGTCCATCCCACACTTCCTGCATTTTTCATTTGTAGCTTGAATTAGATCTGCAGTCATTGCCAAAATTGGTGTGTGCCAATAAGCCACATCAGTGGACTTATCAGTCCCTATTTCACCAGATTTGACATTTTCGTTATATTCCCTCTCTAGATGGCGGATTTTTTGTGTAGCTTCAAACCTGCACATTGTATAAACAGAGTATGAAAATTTCAATCCGATACAAAAGAAGAATATTGGATAATAAACGAATTCATGGATGTTATAAACTACAAGAATTTCATTTTCTTCAATTGCATTAGTTTAAGTAAATATACAAGGATAACCAACTAATTTTCCTAATCATAACTTAACGGAATCACCAAGGATAGTCAATCTCTTAAAGAAGTGCAGTAATGAGCAAAACCGTCCTATTCTTCTAATTCCTAAAAGAAAAAAGAACAATTTCAACAGAAAGTTCGCGAGGGTGCAAGTCTTCCATTTGGATTAAAAATGAGAAAGGAATAAGTGAAAATTTTTTACTCGGGATGTGTAAAAGGAAAATTATTTGTGAGAGAAGAAGTGGGTCCAAAGTAAAAAAGTATAAAAATATGTTTAAAACCTAGTCCAAATAGATTCTTTCAAGAAAAATTGAACAAGGTATAGATGATGCTTATTGGCATCATCACTGAATTAAAGCAAGAAAGTTAAATTCCTTTTCTATGATGATTGTGTTTATTAGAATCCTATATCAGCATAGTACTTTATCCAGTAAACTACTTGGGAAAAATGAAAAATTAGATCAGCAAGTTAATTACCCGTCCATTTCTGGCATTTGAAGATCCATAAAGCAAGCATCAAAGTCATGGGGTGGTTTAAGTCTCTGCAAAGCAGCCTCACCACTAGCCTCACAGGTCACTACTGCTCCATACTTTCTTAGAGCAAGTTCCGCAACTTTTCTGTTCACAGGATTATCATCAACTACCAAAATACGTTTGCCCTTCAATAGATTTCCAATTGTTGACGGTTTGCTCCTCGTTACCTGTCTGGTTCTTCCAAATCCAATGGATTCTTGGAGGCATGAAATCAATATACTTAATCTAAGGGGTTTAGTAAGCACATTATCAACTAAACCAGTTGATTTGAGCTCAATGCAATCACTAGAACTCTTGGGGTTCGCTAGCAAGAATATTTTCGGATTCATTCCCATCGAAGGCCTGGAGCTGTTTGATCTGATTTCTTTTAGCAGCCTACGTAACGCGCCATAAATCTCATTATCCCAACTATCTTTGTCGATAAGAACCATAGATACTCGCTCAGATGCACTGTGAACAAATCGCCCAACAAGTGTCAACAAAAGTAATCATTAAATAAGACCAAAAAGGAACAAGGATATCGTCATTCTAGTAGAACTTGGAAGAAGGTATAATTGTTTTCCTGGCCCTTTTGAGGCCATGCACTTTGACTTGAAAATATGCTACCCAAAGTTCATACCCATAATGGTAGAGAAACTGAGATTAAGTAGTTTCAACATGTAAAGGATGTGCAGCAGACAAAATGGCTTCAGAGGGAGCTGATGGTTACAGTCTACATCTGTCTATATCGTATAAGACATATTACTGTTTTGAATATAAATCTAATTTTCTTAAGAAAAAAATTTTGAGACATGTACTTGACCACATGCAAAGAAATTTTACCTCGAGTTGACATCAGCGGAAAGATGAGAATAAGCAGCTTCCACTGTCGAAGCTATATCCACTGATACCTCCAATCTCTTTAGTTGGTATCTTGTCACCTCAGCGCGGATGCTTTTCTCATCAACCACCAGGGCTTTTAATCCCCGAAACTCTGAAACAGCTAGATCATACTGCTCCCACTTTGTGATACCAGTGGTGGTTTCGGCTTTCGTGAAGGCTGCAGTAAAAGAAAAGGTGCTGCCTGTTCCAGGTTCACTCACAAATCCAATTTCTCCACCCATAAGATCCACCAAACGCTTGCTAATGCTCAGACCTATTCCTGTTCCACCATACTTCCTTGATGTAGAACTGTCTGCCTGCACAAAAGGTGTGAAAATTCGGTCTTGTGCATCATAAACAATCCCATCTCCTGTATCTTCAACTGTGACCAGTAACTTAATCTTTTTGCTTTCCTCCGGCATGCCACTGAGATTCTTAAACTTTTCCCAGCTTCTCCATCTGTCTACCACAGGAAAACCACTCAATGTATTGAACGATGCAGTAGACCTGTCCTGAATCAAGGTTAGGCTCTGTTTCAAAACCTCATCCTTTATATCAAGAGGGCTCTTCACTTCATCAGCTAAATGCACTGAGACAAATATGTGGCCCTTGTCCTTTGTAAACTACATCAAGCAACGAGTACATAAAATGTAAACATCACAACTTTTAGTGAAAATACACAGGATAATTATACAAAAAAATAAATTATGGAGTTCCTTTTCAAGTTGAGCTAAGGTGCAGTGAATCTCGATGCCAATTCTTAGGCTTGCCTAAACCAAGAACCAAAAGTCACTGAAACAATGCCCACTTTTTCACAGACCATAACAGCACCCTTGATTTTGATTGGTCAATAACTTGCTTGATTTTTGCCGTAGGAAATTCATTAGTTAACCCACCAATCACAATCAAGGTCTGCAAGATGGTAGAATGAAAAAGGTGGGCACAATTAGACACTTCTGCATATTTCTGAAAGTCTGTGATGACAATACTTAAACAAGCCAGAAATTTAAAGCAGAGAAAAGTTCAGGCAGAATCTTGAAATTATTCTAGTTTAGAAAATAAATAAAACAAAGTGAATTTGTAGGAATCTCCACTAGATTCAAATCCAATATCTGAATTTCTTAAGTTCTCATACCTAATTGCATGTTGAACAACTGTGCAAAAGTTTATAATCAGCTAATATGCCTCCCTATAAGCCATTAATGATTACCTATTTTACTGTTGCTTTCAGCCACCAAAAAAAAAAAAAAAAAGAAAAAAAAACAATACTACAACCATTCTATTAATAGTCAGTTACACGAGCACATTAAACATCCAAAAAATAAGAACACTAGAAGTCCAAATCATCCCTCTAGTTACCATAATGTATAATATTATAGTCTATCATGTGCTTAGAAAACATTCTTGCTTAAAATTTTGCATATTTTGTTATTAGTAAATTTACCCAATTCCCCATTCACAAACCTTAATTGAGTTCCCAACAAGGTTCGTAATTATTTGCCGGAAGCGTCCCTGGGTCCCCAATAACAACTTCTGGAACTTGATCAGATACATAAACAGCCAACTTCTCTCCGACGGATAATCATGCAAAAGAAAGAGCAGAATATCTATCAAGTCTTTGCTGAAATAGAGGCAAGTAACTGAATTTGGAGTCTAACAAAAGAAAAAATATTGCCATTCCGTTCTGTACCTCAATGTCCTTTTCATGGGATTTGCCTGAGAGAAGTGAGACAACTTTATCAAGATCAGCACGCAGATCAAAAGGTACAGCTTCTAATTCAAGCCTGCCTGATTCAATCTTAGCTTGATCCAAAACCTCATTTATCAATGAAATCAGATCTTTCCCACTAGCATGAGCAGTTTCAGCATAATCCAATTGCTTGACATCAAGATTTGTACCCATCAGCATCTGAAGCATACCTGATGGGATTCGAGTTGTTTATAAGACCATTACCCAAGAAATGCATTAAGTAGCTTCATAAGTAAAACTGTCAATTACCTAGCACACCAACCATTGGGGTCCTGATTTCATGAGAAACTGTTGCAAGAAACTACAATAGAAAAATATATCTGTTAAATAGTAGTCTAGATACGCAGGATATTCTGTTTTTTTCAGTTAAAACAGAAGTTTGCAGTCAAAATAGAGTACCAATGTGAGTGGAAAGTTATAAAAGATTCACACTTCCTAGTGTGTAATCCCAATTCTAGAGATGGAATGCAAATAGAAATTTAGCATTTGTAGACACCTGGGATTTTGCTATATCAGCTGCCTCAGCACGATGTTTAAGCGCCATCATCTCCCGGTAGTCGCGCTCCACTTTTGCAATTCGATTAATGGCTGCATGAAAGATATGACCTAGAAGTAAGGTTATTACAAGGACTCCAACGGATGCTATTATTGCCGTCCAGGGTGGCGGAGGTTTCTGCTTGAACCTGTGGGCAGAAGAATCCAGTTTTAGTCTACGACTCTTTACTCTGATGAGTCATTAGCTCTGCTAGTCCCTACAATAGTTATTAACTTGTACAGAACAAAAAAATTTGTAACCTGCAGTGCATCTCATGCTTGCGAGACGGATCCCCAAAATCAAGTTGACTAATGCGTGGCAGTCCAGTGTCATTAGCAGCGTCACCATACATCTTAATTGGAGCTGACTTGTCAGTTGTATCATAAACATTCACAGCAATAGTCTGTTTACTAGCTAGCTGATGAAGAAGCTTCTCAACTAATGAAGGAACATCATATGAAGCACCCAGGTACCTTTATCAAAGAACAAAATCAACAAGAAGCTTCGTAAGTAAATGAGAAATCAGATAATTTGAAGAGAATAACTTACCCAACAGTTGCATTAATACGCTGTTCTCGGGTAGCTTCAGGAGGAAGATCAGTGTTGTACACAGCAAATGTAAGAACAACACCTAGGTGATTGGATTTTAATAGCTTAAAGGGGGATGTCAATACACCCTTTCCAGATGCCCTTGCTCGTAAGATATTTTCACGATCTTCCTGTGGCAACAACGAAAAAATAAGCCACTTCAGTATAACACTAACCACCAAAGGATAAAAGAAGCTGTACAAAAGGCAGACATGTTTCCTTGAACTATACACTGAAAAACACACAACGGTAAATCATCTCAGAATTTATTATGAGCCGCCTCCCCCACACACACACACACACACACACAAAAGAAAAAAAAAAAGTAAGATCGCTGATGAGCTTATAGGCAAAAAGCAAAAAAAAACACAAGCAAAAGAAATAATGACATTAAGGGCAATTAAATATGACATTGAATATGCTCAATCTGATTATTTATAACAAGACAAAATATCATAAGATTACATTTGACGCTGAAAATACAGTGAAAAACATTTTTTTACTACAACTTCAGGCGATTCTCTCCATTAAATCATCCAATTAATTTAATTAATAACAAAGGTCAGACCAATTAGCAGTTAACAGAACTTCCTTTCTGAATCATCGGGTCTAAATGAAAACTAGAGTCACCTAAAATAAATAATTACATCCTTCAGCTCAGAACTTGTCACCAACAGTCTACACTTTACGGAATCCAAGGAAAAAACCACTGTATAATTATTCAGGGTTTATACAATTCACTTCAGTTTAATCCCAAAAGAACCATATACAGAGAAACAAAAAGGAAATTCTTTTGGTCAATAAGTCTCAAATTAACAATTTTTAGAAACTCCCTGGAAAGGTAACCACTGGCATGACTAAATTTCACTTGACCGTATATGTAATTACAATATCTAGCCCCTATTGAGATAATCACTCAAAAGAAATAATAATTAACAGATTTCCCAAATCCATATTAACATACCTTTCCAGACATCATGTCAATTGAAACGATGTGTGAAACAGTCTTCTGGGCAAATATAACTGGTGCATATTCTGTTTGAACTGGTGCCGGTTCTAATTTTTCAGGTACAAGATCTTGACCCAGAGTTTGGACTTCCGTGTCCATTTTCCTAATTATCCAGCCTTGTTGCTTTTCAAATTTCTCCCTTTCCGAGTGAAGTACTCTTAAGGCGTAGGCAACTCCACTAGTAAGGGGTCTTTCAAAAGCAGTTTTCTCTGTATAATCCTCAAATGTTTGCTGCGAAATGCAAAGAATAAGCATCATGAAGGTTGATTTCAGGACCAGAAGATCGCGTAGTACTTGAGGATCTATATAAAAAATTGGAAAGTAACTTGAGAAACAGAAAGCCATACCTGGTCTAAAGCCCAAGGTTCCTTTCCATGGTAAAAAGTTGAGACAAGAATAGCCAACGCATGGACATGGTTCAGGCTCACATTAAATTGATCTTGAAGCATTCGAGCCCTTTCATCACACATGCTTGCCAGTGTTTCTTTCCTCCTCAATTTACTATCTTCACTTAAATACCAAAATAACCACATGGATCCAAATATGCCAGCCAATACGAAAACAACAAGTAGCGTTTTCCTCCACTTCCCGGTACTTCTTGATGTATTTTGCATCTGCTGCTGGTGGAAATGCTGTAGTAGCTGAGGTTGCTGATTCAGGGGCTGCTCCTCAACTGACTTCTGCTTCTGATACCTCCAGACTTTACCACAACATTTTGGTACTTGACAACTCAATGCCACTCCAAAGAGAACACACCAACACATTTTCAGAGTGCGAAGCCAGAAATTATCACACTGATCTCTAGTAGTTTTCCTTAAGTCCTGCATTCGTAGTACATTTTTCTGGGGAAAGCAAGAATAAGAGAACCATCCCGTCAATACTCTTCCAAAATATTATTTTTAAAGGAGATAAAAATGATAACTTAGCAGCAAAAGTCTAACAGAGGCATCCTTCAAAGATATTAAATTAGTTTCTGACAAAAGATTCACATGGTAAGTCGAATGTAATATTTAACCAAATCTTCCCACAGAAACAGGTAAGAAGAACATATTATCTCATGCCAAAAATTAGTGTAATCAATTATGACGACTAATTTTGACTGTAGATAGGGAAGGAAGAAAAAGACTAAAAAGGCTTTACCTTATTATAATTGTGACGATCAGACAAAAGTAGTGATGACATAGAGTCTAACAAGCCTGCAGAATCATCTTCCTCCAATGGTACATCAAAATGTGAGAAAATCTGCTCTTGGTGAACCGGGCACTGGCCATCTGGCCTCATGAAATCTACTGCCAATTCATCCCACTTCCCAACTATATCATTGCTGCGACTGAGAAGCTTCAGAGCACAGATTATGGAACTACCCGAAGGCTTTTCATTTTCATATTGTTTTCTGCATGTCAACGATGAGACCTGCATGGAAAAATAATAGTCAGAATAAGATGCAAATTGTTGTATGGAAACCTATATTTAGCCTGCTGCTACTGAATGGAATTTTATCATCAAACTGCCTTATTCTCCAATTTTTATATCTCTTGGAAGATAACACTAGATCCTTTTGGCATAGCCGATGATGAGTAGATAAAGTCATGAAGCAATATATTTAGGCATAAAAAGAATTCAATTTAAAATCTAGACACGGTGCACATATAGATTCTATGAAGAAAAAAAAACCTATACAAAAAGTAAACAAGAAAGATGCAGGTAAAGAATCCATCCAAATGTGCAAGAGACCATGGTTTCCATGTTTTTATGATTTTCCTTTTCAGAACACATAATGCCAATGGATAAATTACAGCAGATGAACTAAACTCCATTAATTATCTCTATAAATCAAAACACTTCACTATTTCCGCTGTAGGGGATGAATTTCTGTTGAAAATAACAATGTACTTCACCAAGGATAAATTACCATTCATGAGAAATGTTACTTTTGCAGTGCAAATAAGGCTTGAGGGTACAAATGAAGTTCATTGGGCGAGACACAACCACCTTTCTCATGTTCACGCAATAGATAAACCATATGTTATCCACTAGTGACTGATCACAGAATTGGTAAAACTCTCTTTGGCACTCAAGAACATTCATTAAGAGACAATATAAGATTGACTTCTAGTTGATTTAGTAGCTGAGACTTCAGAATAGGTCAAAACAAAATATAAGACAACAGAAGGCCTAAACAAGTCAGATTCTCCCTGAGTTTACAAGGATAAGAGGGCGGTGAAAGTACCTAATATTTGAATTTGGAGGTTGCAACTATGACTAAAACATTTCACTTTCCCCCACATAGAAATCTCCAGACAAAGGTGATGAAGCATAACATGTTTGTTTTTATTTTCTTTACAGGTGAAACACATTATAACTGAAAACTCGTAAGACTACCTTTAATTTGTCACAATAATCTCAAACTCCATTTCAACTCTACAAGGTAATTGAAGAAAATCTACATGGAATACGAATACTAAAAGACCTTCAAAGCTGAAGAAATTAGCCGCAATCTAACTACTATCCTTCAACAAAAGGATAATCAAATCCCAAAACAAGAATCAAGGTTAAGTGCTTTTACTTTTTCCTTTCTTTTATGACTTTTGGCAAATAGTTTAGAAACACAAATAAGGAGACCAGTAGATTAACTTCAAATAAGAGTTGTAGATTAGCATGAATATCAAATCATTCATTTCCAAAAGTTATCTCTTCATATCATCTATACTTAAAAAAAAAAGCTAAAATGAATAAACCAATGGGGACATTTAATCCTAACTTTTGGCAGTCAAATTATTCCAGAAGCACTAGCAGTAGAATTCCTTCAAATCCCCCCAACCCCCCCCACCCCCCACCCCCCACCCCCCACCCTTCAAAAAGAAGTTGAAAATTAAAAATTAAAAAACCTGATCAGTACAGGTTAGTACAAGGAAATCAAAAAGTTTATAAAAACATCCCTAGAATTATGTTATAAAAGGAGTTCTATAAACAGTAATATTTTTTAACGTTTTCCATGCCAAAATTGGCCAAAGGCGCAGAATGCATCTCAAAGGATGTGCAGCTTCAGTTGCCAAAACCAGAGACCCAAAAGTATACCAAACCCTTAATTGTTTTAAGTTTGATTCACCTCACCGCACCTTGCATGAATATTTTATTATCAAGAACTTAAATTAACCCAAAGTCTTATATAAGTCTTATATATCAGCATTTGAAAAGCATGATAAGTTTTTTACCCAAAAGTAATGAATTATTAAAAGAAAACAAAGCTCAATTGAGCTGCTATTTCTACAGCAGAAAAACAAATAGAAGCAAATAATATGAAAATTAAACAGTAACAAAGATCAGGTTTAAGGAGATAATTAGCATGAAACCTGATCTCTCTCGAGTAATGAAGCAAATGAATAAATCTGTTCCTTGCTGAGATTGAAGTGTTTTAGCACGATTTGAGCATTTTGTTCAGTGAAGACTGGAAAATTCACCTCCCTCCTGAATTTGGCATTATCAAGAACAGCTAAGGAAACAAATCCAATGAAAAGAAAGAAAATGCAAGCAAAGGTAAACTGCTTCCATTTCCATCCATAGTTTCTTGGTCCATAAAGAGACCCCTTTTCGTTATCCATGTTGAAATGCATAGAGAAACTGCCATTTGAGCCAGAGAGCTTGCTATTCAAAGACATCTTCACAAATACCGACCTACATATTCTCATAAACAGCCACCAGAAATATCCATAAGCTGAAAAGCTCATCCAACTCAAAGGACCTTCAGTTAGGCCAATAAGGCCCCAAACAACAAAGTTTGTGCTTCCTCAAAACCAACACTTCCTTTTGTAAAGAAAACATGTCATATTCTTCTCACCAGAAGCTCAATATTTTCATCCAAATCTACGGATTCTTTTGGTTTAACTCTAGCTTCGAAAGCTCCTCAAAAAACAAGCCTTTTTTGCGGGAAACCCCAGAAAGGCTTCGTAAAACTGCCAAATCTGCAGCAGATTCTTCAACAAACAAAACCCCAATTACTCACTCCACCATATGCGCATACATACCTGTCCCCACTCCTTTAATACCTCTCCTCAAGCCTTCTATGCCGTATCTCAGTTTCAATTTTTGTTTCTTTCTGCTCACTTTCAGAAGCAACAGTTAAATCCCATCAAAATTTTACCACTTTTGAAGAGCACAAGCGAGAGGACAATCATGCCGAACAACAAGCTGGCTGGAAAACAGAAGTTGTTTTGGCAAGCTGTGATGAAATCATTGGAATGGAACAGAGAAAAAAACTTACCTTTTTACTATATCAGTTTCACTCTTTTTTACAAGGAACACTATGTGACAGCCAAAAGAGAAAAACGGAAAACAAAGAATCATCAAGCTTGAACCTTTTTCCAAAGAAAACTCATTATCAAGAAAAAAAAAATTGTTGGATGAAGCCCAGTTGGTTTCTCTGCAAAACCAACTGGAATCAATGATCAGAATGTGGGATAAAAAGGGCTGCTTTTCCTTTCCTTCTTTAACCCTCTGTCTCTCTCTTCTCCACCCTCTCTCTCCCTCTCTCCTCTCTCTCTCTCTCTCAATCTTTCTAGTTTGGTGTTGAGCATATGCTGATGAGGTTGGGTACATCATTATCTCATCATCTTGTGGGGAAGGTTGAGAGAGAGAGAGAGAGAGAGAGAGAGAGAAGGAAAAGCAAACAAAAAACAAAAATTACAATCCTCTCCAATTAAAGTACTTCTGTTGTAAAAAATATACGCAAATTTCTTCCTTTTCATAGCTGTAATTGTTCTGTTGTTTCTTCATTTTTTTTGCTTTCGGGCAGAGTTGAAAGTGACAGAATCCTCAGGGTTGTTTTAGAATGCTTTTCTATTTTTTTTTTTCTGGGAGAAAAGTGAAAACTAACCAGAGGAAGCTGTGACTGTGACATTCTTATTACCATTGGCAAAATATTTAAAATGCATGAAATGACAAAAAATGTACTTTAAAAGAAGATAAGTAAACAAACCTAAGCTTGATCGTGCATATTTATTTAGTTTACTAAAAGAGAGATTAGTTTATAATCTCTATAATACTAAAAACAACAATGATAGCAAATTATCCGTTTGCAATAGCTTGAATAAAAAGGTACAATGACTATTACCTTTTTATGATTTATTTTAAGATCAGGCGATTAGATCGAGTTTAGTTAAGAAAATTTTATACTGAATTTTGTAAAAATGAATGTATTTTGAGTTAAGTTGAAAAATTGGATTTGAGTTAAGTTGAAAAAATTGTATTTTGTATATAGTATACAAAATATATTATTTGTAAGCGCAAAGTGAAAAGTAAAAATATTTCTTCTCCTAGTTTGAATCCAAGTAGTACTGAAAACTTTTTAATACAAATAGACAAAACTATGATTTTTTCTAAGTGGTTGAGAAAAATTTTATTTCTACTATTATAAAAGTGTGGAAGAGGGTGATGATTTACACTTTTTTTTGTTTCTTATTTTTGTTTAACCATCTAAAATATCCTTTAGTTAGATGAATTATTAATTTTAAGTATAATGAAATATTGTCACTTTAAAGGTTTTTTTTGGTATAACAATATTAATAATAGTAGTCATAAAGTTAAATGGAGAGTTTTGGACAATAAATTGATAGAGTACAATAATGGGAATTTATTTATATGGAAGAGTTGAAAGAATTTGTTAATTAGATAGTTATTTGAAAGTTACAAAAAAGATAATAAAAAATTATATGAGGTAAATAAAGTTAGATACAAGGATAATAGAAATTCCATGAAATTTGTAAGTAAAAAAAGAATTTGAGTTATAAAAGTATGGACGGGGTCTTGGATAATTTACACTTTTTTTGTTTCTTACTTTTTTTAACTACCTAAAACACCTTTTAATTAGATGAATTATTAATTTTAAATATAATGAAATAGTGTCACTTTAAAGTTTTTTTTTTTTGTATAACTAAATTAATAATGGTGTTCATAAAGTTGAATGGAGAGTTTTGAACAATAAATGAATATGGTACAATAACGAGAATTTATTTACATGGAATAGTTGAAAGAATTTGTTATTAGATAGTAATTTTAAAGTTACAAAAAAGATAATAAAAATTATATGAGGTAAATAAAGTTAGAAGGATAATAGAAATCCTTGAAGTTTATAAGTAAAAGAAGAGTTGAAGAGAATTTATTAATTAGATAGTTCTTTGAAAGTTAAAAAAACATAATAAAAATTCCAGGATCTAAATAAAGTTAGATAGAAGGATACTAAAATCCACGAAGTTTGTAAGTAAAAAAAAATGGTTGAAGATAATTTGTTAATTAGATTAGTTATTTGAAAGTTACATAAAATACAATAAAAATTACATGAGATAAATAAAGTTATATATAAAGATATAAAAATTTCATAAAGTTTGTAAAGTAAAAGAAATAATGAATTTTGGAGGGTTAAAATATTTTATTTTTCAAAACATAAATTTAAAAATATTAACTAAGTTAAAATTCAAGGAACATAAATAATTAATAAAATATAAGAAGAACTAATGATTAATTAAAGTTACCTAATGTTAGAGGAGGAGAAAAAAAAATTAAATGGATAACGATTAGATAGAAAAACTATTATAAAAGTGTGGAAGCGGGTCATAGATGATTTATATTTTTTTGTTTTTTACTTTTGAACTACTTAAAATACTTGTGAGTTAGAAGAATTATTAATTTTAAGTAATAAAATATTGTCATTTTAAAGTTTTTTTTTTTTGTATAACTAAATTAATAATAGCACTCATAAAGTTAAATAGAAAGTTTTGAACAAATAATGGATAAAGTACAATAACGGGAATTTAATTACATAGAAAAGTTGAAAGAATTTGCTAATTAGATAGTTATTTTAAAGTTTCAAAAAAGATGATAAAAATTACATGAGGTAAATAAAGTTAGATAGGAGGATAATAAAAATTCCATGAAGTTGTGTAAATGTGAAGTTTTTGTGAAAGTTTTCCAGTGGGGAAAACTCTCTTTTTCCTTATGTTTTTTCTCATTTTCTGTAACAATAGGAAGTAGTTACATAATTCTTGCCTACAATATCTAAACAGTAATATCTTATCACATCTTAGCTTCTAGAGATACAACAATGTAAATATAACAAAATATATCAATTAACTCAATATCAGCAATTTCAATACTCCCCCTCAAGTTGGAGCATGAAGATCGCAAATGTCCAACTTGCTAGTCAATCTGTTGAATTGTGGTAGGTGTAAAGCTTTGGTAAAGAGGTCAGAATGTAGATAGGTGAAATCAGACGTGCCTGGAATGCATCACAGACAAAATGACAGTCTATTTCTATGTGCTTGATGCGTTCGTGAAAAACCGGATTTGCAGCAATATAAATAGCTGCTTGACTGTCACAGTGAAGTGGTATAGAATAATTCACAGAAACATTGAGATCACAGAGCAGTTGACGGAGCCATTTCAACTCGCATAATGTCATAGCCATTGAACTATATTCAGCTTCAACTGAAGAGCGCAAAACCGTATGCTGCTTCTTTGTTTTCCAAGAGACTGGAGAATGTCCAAGCGAGATCACATATCCTGTAATAGAGCGCCGAGTAATCAGCCACTAATCGACGAGGCGCAGTTGAGCGAAGCAAAATTCCCTGTCCTGGTGAACCTTTAAGAAAACGGATAACACGAAGAGCAGCATCCCAGTGCTCCTTGCAAGGATTCTGCATAAACTGAGCCAATACATGTACCGAATAGGCAAGATCTGGTCGAGTAATGGATAGATAAATTAATTTACCAACAAGCCAACGATACCGGTCCGGATGATCACATAATTCCCCAGTAGCTTTAGCTAATTGATGATTTGGCTCCACTGGTGTGGAAGCAGAATTAGAACCCAGCATCCCTGCTTCAAATATAACCTCCAATGCGTATTTGCTGTTGGTTAAGATAAAATCCTGCCTGACTACAAGCAATCTCAATTCCTAAGAAATATTTAAGACAACCCAGGTCCTTCATGTGGAACCATGATCCTAGGTAGGATTTAAATTTATTAATGCAGGCAACATCATTACCAGAAATTAACAAGTCATCAACGTAAATCAGAATGCAGAGAAAAATATTATTTTCCCTAAATGTAAAAATAGAATAATCAGTATATGATTGCACAAACCCTCGCTGTTGGAGGGCTTCTGTGAGTTTAGAAAACCAGCACCGCGGCGCTTGTCGGAGTCCATATAAAGATTTATTAAGACGACAAACCTTATGTGGGTCTGAAGCACGGTATCCTGGAGGAAGTCTCATATAGACTTCTTCGGTCAAATCTCCATGTAAAAAGGCATTGTGGACATCCATCTGGTGAACTTCCCAATTTCGGGCAGCTGCTATAGATAACAAAGTTCTCACCGTCACCATCTTTGCTACCGGAGCAAATGTCTCTGTGTAATCAATCCCTTCCTGCTGTGTATTCCCAAAAACTACCTGTCTCGCCTTGTATCGTTCAATGGTTCCATCAGACTTGTACTTGATCCTATACACCCATTTGCATCCAAGGGCTCGTTTTCCAGGTGGCTGTTTCGTCATAGTCCAAATCTTAGTTTTTTCAAGAGCTTCTATTTCCTTTTTCATAGCTTGACACCATTTCGGGACTGAAGCTGCCTCAGAGTGTGTGTTTGGTTCTATCCCTGTATTGACAGATGTTACAAACTTCCGGTGTGAAGATGAAAATTTGTTATAAGAAACGAAGTGAGTTAAAGGATACAAGCACTTACCTGGAGGATCCGAAGAAGAAGGTGAAGCAGGAGAGAGAGATATACCATGACTAGATTTTACTGTATTACAAATGTAATCTTTCAGTTTTCCAGGGAGTCGATGTTGTCTGTTACTTCGTCGAAGATTAATAGGTTCGACAACATTTTGTTGTCCAATGTCAGAGGAAGCAGAGGAATCAAAGGAGTAGTTATGATTGCTAGAGCTTGAATCAATATGAGTCAACCCCAAATTTCCTTCTATGTTTACAGTTTCTGGCTTTGAAGAAGTCTCTTGCTCACTATTTGTGCTGCCCAGGCTTTGTCCGAGTTGACTGCCACGTGGCCCAGGCCACTCTTCACGCGGTCCAAGCTCGAGCTGCAGCGGTCCTTCAGATGGATGAGATGCGCCAGCCGCAGCCATGTGATGATCTTTAGCAAGTGGAGAAGGAATTGTCTAATGGGTTTCAATCTGCTGGACCTTTTTGCGTCTTGATAAGTGATCATTCTGGACTATTGCAGTATATTGGACTAGGCTGTCCTGCCTTGGTCCTGGGCTGCCGGTTGGCAGGTCCATTCTAGTAGGCTGGGCTGGCCAACTCCTTGAAGCTGTATTTCTCCCCCTTGCTGCTAGCTGGACTCCAGAGATTTCACCAAAATCATAATTCAACTTATTGTCAGAAGATACCTCAACTTGTGATTCAAAAGAAAACGGGAAATTATTTTCATCGAATATTACATCACGGGAGACAATAAATTCATGCGTCTATAAATCGAAACATTTCCACACTTTTTTTCCATGCGGATAACCCACAAACACACATTTCTAACCTCGTGGCTTAAACTTGTCTTTAGGCAACCCATTATCATGAACAAAAGCCATACATCCAAAAGTTTTTATATGTGAATAAGATGGTGCTTTATTAAACAAGAGTTCAAACGTCGTCTTTCCTTTCAACACAGACAAAGGAGTACGATTAGTTAGGTACCCAGCAGTAAGAACACTCTCCCTCCAAAATTGAGTTGGAAAATTTGCCTGGAAGAGCAAAGCACGAGCCACATTAAAAATGTGACGATGCTTACGTTCTACCCGGCCGTTTTGTTGAAGTGTATATGGCATAGAAGTTTGATGCAACATGCCATTTTCCAAAAAATATGATTTTAAACAGGTAAATTCTGTCCCGTTATCTGTACGCACAATCTTGACTCTTTTATTAAACTGTGTTTGCACCATAGCAAAGAAGTGTTTTAACGTTTGAGCAACTGCTCATTTTTCAGACAGCAAAAAAATCCAAACGCATCTTGTATAATCATCTACCACAGTCAAAAAATAATTCGCACCATACGATGAAGGGGTGTTATATGGCCCCCACAGATCACAATGCACCAATTCAAATGAAGCAGAAGTATTATTTAAGCTATCAAAAAACGGCTCTCTTGTTTGTTTGGCGCGTAAACAAATTTCACAATTATTCAATGAATCAAAATTCAATGTTTGTCCCAAAAATTCTTAAGAGCAAAAATAGAAGGATGTCCCAGTTTACTGTGCCATAATATACCCATATCAGACAAACGAGCAGAATAAGTAAAATGTTGCTGTATGGGAATCTGTCTAAAATAGTATACCCCATCTCTCTCTTCACCCGCTCTAATCGGCATCCCCGAGATACGGTCCTGTAACATTAACACATCATCGTTAATTATAACAACACAATTATTCGCCTTAGAAAGCTGAGAGAGAGACAATAAATTGCACCGAAGTTTCGAGATAGATAACACATTATCAATTTTTAAGTTTGAAGGCAAACAAATTGTCCCCAGTTCTTTACCAGTGTTTTAGACCCATTTGGAAGAGTAATAACATAAGGAGCAGAAGGTTTAATATCAGATAAAAATTCTTTTCTTCCTGTCATGTGATGTGAGCAACCACTGTCTAAAATCTAATTATTTTCCACCTTACTAGAGAGAGTTTCATTTACAGAAGAGCCCTTTTACTGATTATTCATTAACTGGACAAATTGAGTCCACTGCTCAGACGTCATCCCCGGGAATGCAGCAGAAGGACGGTGCTGAACAGCGGCACCTGCGACGCCGGCTCCTCCTGCAGATGAGTCTTCAGCGACAGCAGCAGACTTGGTAAACCCCCTCTGATTTTCTGGGCTGGTGGGGTCTAGTAAGTCACGGTGGATACCGTAGTCCGAGAAGCCTGATGCCGTTCCTCCTGTTCGGTGAGCCGATGCCGCAGTTGCCCATCTTGCGGTTGCTGGGAAGGATTTCAACAGACCGCGACCTCCAAAGCTCTTGTCGCGGCCTCTGCCTCTGCTCATCCTTCCTCTCCCTCTGCGACCTCCAATGCCAAAGTCCAGTCCTCGTCTGGCTGTGCGATCCGGGAACCCTACTAACAAGTAACAATTTTTGGCCTCATGACCCTGTTTGAAGCAATAGGTACTATGTACCAAGTTTTGTGTTGCTCTTGATGCTCCAAATGCTATTGCATCACTGCTTGTTTCTGCTGTCCTTATTAACTTCCTATGTGCTTCCTCCTTAATGATCATAGCATAGGTCTTTTTGATATTCGGAATGGGTTCTATTTGCAAAATGTTAGACCGAACAGTTCCAAACATGGAGTCATCTAGTCCTATATGAAACTGATGGACTTTATCCTCCTCTCTTTGTTTAATTAGTTCATTTATCATTCCGCACGTGCAGTTGGATAATTGTTGATAGTTGCTTAATTCGTCCCAGATTTTCTTTAATTTCGCAAAGTAGGTGGAAGCAGACATACCTGACTGCTTACAATTAACTAAGGTGGTCTTTAGTTCATGTTTTCTGGGCGCATTACCTGACATGAACCATTCCTTCAAGTCTGCCCACAATTCATCACATCTTTCAGCATAAGACTTGGTGGTTCTCAGGTTAGGTTCTATGGTGTTTAGAATCCACGAACCCACCATTGTGTTGATGGTCCACCATTTCTCTTCTTCTGCAGTTCCTGGTTTAGGTTTTAGAATTGAGCCTTCCACAAACCCAAGTTTTTTCTTTGCTCGTAATGCTAATCGCATTGCTTTCACCCATTCATCGTAGTTGTCTTCTTTGAGTTGCACTTGAGTCAAGATCAAGTGTAGACTGTCTGAAGATGCCAGATGATAGGCATCTCTTTGAATATGATCATTGATTTGATCATCGTTTTCCATAGTAATGTATTAAATTTTATCTGAATAGAAATAACAGCTCAATCAACCAAAGGATTTGGCTATGATACCATGAAGTTTTTGTGAAAGTTTTCCAGTGGGGAAAGCTCTCTTCTTCCTTCTGTTTTTTCTCATTTTCTGTAACACTACATTTACATCAGATACTTGGTTACATAATTCTTGCCTACAATATCTAAACAGTAATATCCTATCACATCTTAGCTTGTAGAGATACAACAATGTAAATATAACAAAATATATCAATTAACTGAATATCAGCAATTTCAACAAAAGGAAAACGGAGTTGAAAAGAATTTGTTAATTAGATAATTTTTTGAAAGTTACAAAAATAAAAATTTACATGATCTAAATAAAGTTAGATAGAAGGATATTAAAATCCATGAAGTTTGTAATTAAAATAAAGAATTGAATTCTATGAAGTTTGCAAGTAAAAAAAAGAGCTGAAGAGAATTTGTTAATTATATAATTTTTTTAAAGTTACAAAAAGGATAATAAAAATGACATGATCCAAACAAAGTTAGATAGAAAGATAATAAAATTCATGAAGTTTGTAAGCAAAAGCAAGAGTTGAATAGAATTTGTTAATTAGATTAGTTATTTGAAAGTTACATAAAAGAAAATAAAAATTAATATGAGGTGGATAAAGTTATATACAATCTCTATTTCTTCTCTATCTATAAAAGTGTGGAAGAGGGTCATGGATAATTTACTTTTTTTTTTTATTGTTTCTTACATTTTTTAACAACCTAAATATTGTTTAGTCAGATGAATTATTAATTTTATGTATAATGAAATATTATCACATTAAAAGGTTTTTTTTGTATAACTAAATTAATAATAATAGTCATAAAGTTAAATGAAGAGTTTTGAACAATAATTGATAGTGTGAATTTAATTATTAATTAGATAGTTTTTTTAAAGTTATAGAAAAGATAATAAAAATTACATGAGATAAATAAAGTTAGATAAAAGGATAATAAAAATTTTATGAAGTTTGTAAGTAAAAAAAAGAGTTGAAGAGAATTTCTTAATTAAATAGTTATTTGAAAGTTACAAAAAAGATAATAAAAAATTATATGATCTAATAAAGTTAGAGAGAAGGATAGTAAAATCCATGAAGTTTGTACTTAAAGAAAGAGTTGGAGAGAATTTGTTAATTAAATTTGTTATTTGAGAGTTACATAAAAGATAATAAAAATTAAATGAGCTAAATAAAGTTATATATAAGGATAAAAAAATTCCATGAAGTTTGTAAGTAAAAGAAATAATGAACTTTGGAGAGTTAGTCTTTTTATATTTCAAAAACATAAATTTAAAAATATTAAACAAGTTAAAATTGAAGGAAAATAAATAATTAATAAAAATATAACAATAACTAATGATTAATTAAAGTTATCTAATGTTAGAGGAGGATAAAATTTACATGAATAAAGATTAACCTAGAAAAATTATTCGTAAAGGTATTTGAATTGAGAAGTAAAAAATTATTATTTTGAAGTTAATAGTTGCATAAAGGATAATAAAAATTATGTAATAAAATAATAAATTGAAATTATTTATGAAATACATTTAATACAAAGAACAAAGAAATTTTTTAAAAACTTTTAACATGTAGAAAATAATTTTATTTTACAAACTTTAGCGAATGCACGTACATTGTGTTTGTAAAAGTGTTGTATTAAAAAATTAATATAATAATTTTATTTTTAACAATATGAATAAACAAAAGCACATTTTAAAATCATCTCAATAATAATTTTTTAAAAACAGCTTTTTTCAATTTTTTTAAGACTAAAATCATATATAAAAAACAGTTGATAATAGATTAAGAATAAATTTTATCTTAAACTAAGTTAAAAACTAGTAATTTTTCCAAAAAAAACAAACTGATTTTAAAGAATGAAAAATATAGGTCCTAAAATAAAATCTAAGATCTTAAAGTGCGTAATTGGCATTGTGTTTTGAAATCAAATGGTATTCAAATATAAGAAACACTAATAGCTTTTCTTTAAGAAGAAAATACTAATAACTTGTAATTAAAACATTTATTATCATAAATCTAAGCTAATATGGTTTTTTTTTTCTATTAATACTTCCAAATATTAAAATTTTGAGTGGTTAATGCTTCCAAATATAGCTTAGTAAATGTTACCTAGGATGATATTAAAAGAAATCTGTCTAATTATTTTAATATTTTTTTCTAGCCAATCAAAGGATTTCATGAGTTGAATCTTTTTTATTTTTTATTTTTTTAATTTTACCTCTAAGACCTACATATACTTCTACGAAGGTCAATTTTCAAATTTCAATGTCTCAATTTTTTAAATTTTTTCCTTTTTTGCATTTAAGGTAATTCCTCACTAGATGTTGAGAATGAAAATCCCACATCGGCTAATTAAAGAAAAGAATTACTACTTATAAAGACTTGAACAGTCTTCCCTTCTTGATGTACCTTTTGGGGTGAATTAAGCCTAAGCTCAAAAATTTTAACATGGTATCAGAGCCATGATGTTGGGCCACCCGTGGATGTCTAATCCGGTAGAATGCCACGCTCCAGGCCCATGAGTTAGGCCCAAGCTAAAAAATTTTAACAATAGATAACGATATTTTTTGGGGGAAATATATAGGTAACAGTATTTCACAAATAAGAAAAATTTTCATGTTGTTATTTCAAAATGCATAAAATCGTATGTACAACTAGAAGTTAGAGATAACAATTTGAAAGCTGCAACTTTGAGATTTGCTACATTGTTTATTTGAAAAGAGAGAGATTTAAATTGATACGGTTGAGGGATTCAGGGGTAAGTCTCATTATAATATTGGTTCGGTGCCTGAAGTATGAGAATAAACGAATAATATTTTACTTTTAAGATACATGATACTAAGACTTCCGACTATGTAAGTAGTTTTCAAACCCGTTTTGCTAAAAGGGCTAAATTAAAAGTCTTCAAATCTTTGAAACCCATTATTCGGAACTATTTTGGGTTGACATAATTTTTCCCACCTGACCCAAGGGGTACCCTTGTTGTTATTTCCTTTTCGTCAGAAATTTCTCATTTATAAGTTCTTTTACCTGACTGTTGTTGTATCTATTATTAAACAAATTTCATTGTGTTTTAGGACTTTTCTGATGAACCAGTGTGGCATTATACTCCATTTAGAACATTTACGGTATCATCCGCATATTGGGTAGCCTAAGCTCAAATATTTTAACATGGTATCAAAGCCATGATGTTGGGCCATCCGTGGATGTTCAATCCTGTAGAATGCCACGCTCCAGGCCCATGAGTTAGGCCCAAGCTAAAAAATTTTAACAATAGATAACAATATTTTTTGGGGGGAATATATAGGTAACGGTATTTCACAAATAAGAAAAATTTTCATGTTGTTATTTCAAAATGCATAAAATCGTATGTACAACTAGAAGTTAGAGATAACAATTTGAAAGCTGCAACTTTGAGATTTGCTACATTGTTTATTTGAAAAGAGAGAGATTTAAATTGATACGGTTGAGGGATTCAGGGGTAAGTCTCATTATAATATTGGTTCGGTGCCTGAAGTATGAGAATAAACGAATAATATTTTACTTTTAAGATACATGATACTAAGACTTCCGACTATGTAAGTAGTTTTCAAACCCGTTTTGCTAAAAAGGCTAAATTAAAAGTCTTCAAATCTTTGGAACCCATTCTTCGGAACTATTTTGGGTTGACATAATTTTTCCCACCTGACCCAAGGGGTACCCTTGTTGTTATTTCCTTTTCGTCAGAAATTTCTCATTTATAAGTTCTTTTACCTGACTGTTGTTGTATCTATTATTAAACAAATTTCATTGTGTTTTAGGACTTTTCTGATGAACCAGTGTGGCATTGTACTCCATTTAGAACATTTACGGTATCATCCGCATATTGGGTAGCTATGGAACAAAAATCCCTGTCCCAATAGAATTGCCCCCCTCATGATTCATTGTCTGCGGCGCATAGAAATTTTTGGAATCTCTGTGGTGCTTTCCAACCCTCCCTCGAGTTAGAATGATGGTGTAGAGATGGCTCAAACGGGTTTCACCAACTAACTGAATCAGGGCTTTTCCGATGACAGATCATTAAGGACCCTTCGGAGGTTGCTTGCCCCTGGTGTGCCAAGGAGCTAGACACTGATATGCACCTTCTATTTTTCTATAAAAAAGCTAAAATGATTTGAGGGAAAGCTAATTTTGACATTTTGGACAGTTGCCTCATTGTCTACACCTTTCCAAATATGTTCTTAAACAAATCAAGACTTGGAGAAAATGGTCTTATTAAAGTGGCCCATATTTGGTGGTTTATTTGAAAAGCACGAAATGCAACTGTGTTTGATAAGGTAGCAACAAATCCTCTTTAGCTGGTATCCGCCGCGCATTCGTTAGCACAAGAATTTTCTCATCGGGAGGTACTGTCCATGCTATTGCCAGTGGTTCGAATCCTTAGCCGTCGACCACATCTTTGCTGTGGCAACCCCATGTTTGGATCATTTTAAAATGAATGTGGATGCGACCAAAAAACGAAATGCAGCCGCAATAAAGGTTATTATCTGGGATCACAATTGTCAAACAATTGCTGCTTCTATTCTTCTCTTTCCCCAATTTCATCATCTATTACTACATTGTAAGCCAAGACAATAATTCATGGTCTATCCCTCACCAGACTGTGTGGAGTTATAAACTTTGATATTGAAACCGAATGTCTCGATTTATATCAAAAGGTTGAACTTAAAGATAAAGGATCGTTTAGCGGCGGGACTTTCGTGACTCCATCCCCCTATATTCAGCTAACAAACTTTGTTATGTCAATAATAAAACTAATGTTGGTGCACATAACTTAGCTAAATTGAATCTTCTTACCTAGTACATTTGGATGATATCCCTCATCAATTGCAACCCTTTTGTACACGCACAGACTGCCGCAACCCTATTTCATGATGGGTTTCATATAAAAAAATTAAAAAAAAAACTAGAAGTTCAACTCATTGTTAGAGATTCCAGAGGGAAAAAAAAAAAACTCGTTAGGAAAAAAAAAAACCATCCTCCTAAAGGTGATTGTGGGATATTTTATTTATTTGTTTCTTATTAGTATTTTTCTTATTTGTTTTCTATAAACTTATTCAAATTATTTTTATTCAATTAATAAGACATGGCATTAGATTGACGATTAAGATATATCATATAAATTTTATATTTTCTTCAATGTATCAAAGCAATTTTTTTAAACAAAACAGTATAAGTCAATTTAGTCTTAAAATTTGTTTATATTTTATAATTAATTCGTCTAATATGTACGAAGGTACATATTACTTCAAAGAAAATATATTATATATAACCATTTAAATTTATCAAAATAGAAATGGGAAGAATTATAAAAAATCAATTAACATTTAAATTAAAATTTTAATTTATATTAATATTTTATTTAGTGCACAAGTCAGGAAAATCTTTCAATAAATATACATTAAATATATGAAAATTTCCTTAAATTGCTCATCAACTAGTTACTTACGTTGCATAATGCTTCTGAACTCATATTTTTTTTTATTTATATTCCTACACCTAATCATGTATCATAAAATAGTCTATCACTACAAATAACGGCAACGCCATTTTCCAAAGATCACATGTTACTCACGTGTGTATTTGTAGAGGGACAAAATTGTTCATTAAAGATTTGCCATCTGTAAAAAAATGTCTCCAGCACTGTAAACACACACGTGCACAGAATGTGATCTATGGAAAGTAACGTCATCGCTATTTAATGGACAATTTTATTGTAGATGGAAAATTTTTAATAAAAAATTTTGTCTTTTTACAAATATACGTGAGTAATATGTGAATTCAGAATGTGCTATTGTCGTTATTTATAACTTTAAATTATTTTATGATATATGATTTAAGTTAGAAATATAAATATAAAGTATGAGTTAAAAGAATATTGAGCAGTTTAAGTAAATATGTTGGAGGCATTTTGAGGGCATTGCCCTTAAATATATGTGTGCGTGAAAGCGAAAAGTGGGATAAAAAATGGGTAAGAAGTTTGGCTTTTGTTTTTGCTTGTATGGATGAGGTATATTACGTGGGTTGGGGATTGGGGTTGGGGGGTGGGTGGGGGAGGGTTGTGGATGTTTTTGGGTGGGGGGGAGGTTAAATTGGATGGTGGTGTTTCACATTTCAGGTGTTAAGATATAGAAGAAAAGGGAAAGGGAGAATGGGCATATATATATATATATATATATATATATATATAGATGCTTTTGATGGTAAGGTTGGGGGAAGCATAAGAGATGGGGAGCTGAGCTGAGCTGAGCTAAGCTACCATATTCTAAAATGCGCCTCTAGGGTGGCGATTCTTAACTACACTTAATAATTTTTGGAAGATATTGATGATGTGGGCATCCATGGACCAAAGCATGTCGGCTGTGAACTTCTGCCACAATTTCTAATTAATTAAGGGAAAATAACTATAACGAGTATCAAACCATTTTCAATTTTTTTTTAGTAACATTTTTCTAATTTTTATATTATTTAATTACTTTAATTCATCTTTTAATATTTAATCATCAATTTGGATGTGGTTTCAACAAGAAATTATTTGTTTCACATTTGATCATTCGTAAAAATCGTCTTATGACATATTTTTTTTATAGATTTATGTTTCTTTTACGATACAAGTCAAACCCAATTCAGAGTAAACTCTTGAGGAATAAGGAATGAATAGTTCTTAGAGAAAAATAATATTATACGATGATTTTATATTTTAATAGGCAGTCAAGGGTGAAGCACATGTAATTTGTTGTTGAAAATTATCGTTTGAATTAATGATTGAGCATTAAAAGATGAACAAAATTAGTTGTGAATAGTACAAGAAAAATGAAAAAAAAATTATAACTACTCATGAAGGGTTGAGAATAGTTTAGCGGGGGTCTTTGAAGTACCATGATTTATATCCTTTAATTGAGTGTCGAGCGTTATGGTGGGGGGATTCTGAAGGCGAAGAACGCCTTTTAGTGACGAGAATAATTTAGTGATTTATAACTATTTCTCCTAAAATTAAATTCGGGACATCAAATATTTTCCAAGGCCAATTATTAAACTAAACACTTGTATTAAGGCCATGATTAGTTTGACCATGATTGCTAGATTCCTTTTGTCTTGTTAATCAAGACTTGTTTAGGAGTTTGTTCACCAATCTATGCTAGTATTACTAATTTTATGGTAGATTTGATAAACTTAAGTGCTTATTAGAAATATTAAACAATACTAAATAATCTTTACATTTTTTTACAGTAGTTCTTGAGTTTTTAGAGATTGATAAATATATCGACTGTTTTCTTTTTTATTTCAATATTTGATATTCAATGGTTATCGATTAATTTGAAAGAATTGAAAGGCATAAGGTTCCCAAACAACAACATAAGATTGACATGTAATATTAAATAGTTTTATGTATAATTCAAACTCAAAACTTCTCACTTAATATGTCAAGTGAAAGTACTTAAATAAAGGAAGTTATGCCATCGACCCATACATTTCTTGTTAATATATCGAATGTTTTCCATAAATACAGTTTATTACAATCTATTTTCGCATTCTCTCTCTTTACTCTCTAAAAAAAATCTAAAAAGTTAAAAAATATAAAGTTATGAAATTTCATCTGTAGATTTGCATGAAATAAAATTAAAACTAGGATCTATGATAATTATTTCACCTTTATACACAAAATTTCAATCTAAAAATCACTCAAAACATGAAAAAGGTTAATTATATTAATGTATTCTTACGTTTATAGTATCATTTTCACTTTAATACAATAACATTATTTTTTTATTATTTAAAGATCCTTGATTAATGGGGTCAATTATAATTATGTTAACTTTAAATGTAAAAAGTTATTTTGCCTCCATCAATAATTAAATATTAAAAAACCATTTAAATTAATGAGTGTTGGCTCAAGGGTACAACTATCCTAATTTTGATGATTAATAAAATTTAATGAATTGCTAAGGTGCCTACTCTATGTACAACATAAGGTTTTAATGTAGACCCGTGTAAAGCTAATAGTGATTATCACGTTTAGAAACTAAAACTCATTGCAGAGCTAACTTGTAGCTATGAAGCTAATGACTTAGATTACCCCGGTGGCGAGAATTGTACTTTGGCAAATTTCTTCTGTAGCATGTTAGGATTTTCTGCAGCTCTATGGTGTTACGAGTGACACATAAAGAAAGTCTTTACCTAATGCTTTTCATCAATTAAATGATAGAAGGGAAGACACATTTTTTATGCATAAAGTATCCAAGTTAACTAAATATTTTCATCTAACATTTTGAATTCACTTGGATAAAAATCTACATTTTTCTTTCTTTTGCAGCTCTTAAATGCCCTTGGTTTATCCAAACAAATAAGAGAGAAGAAAGAGTGAAGATTAGAGATAAAGTCTCTTGTTGAAGTTGTGTATATGAAAGGCAAGACACTTGCACATTTATTTCTTAACAAGAGAGAAAGAGAGAGAGAGAGAGGCATTTGCCACAATCTCTACCTAGAAAAGAGATTGTTTCTTTCTTTTTTTTTTTTTGGTTGAAAGAGGGAAAAATTATATTACCTTAATGCCAAAATATATACAATAACTTAATGCTGCAACATCAAAGAACAACTAAATTAAGTACAAAAAATATCATCCAAGAGAAGAACTCCATTGCTCAAAGTTGAACACCATTGTCTAGCTTGAGCTTCAATCCACCGGATCATACCATCATAGTCTACTGCTTCCTCAGAGAATATCCAAGCATTCCGTCTTCTCTAAATCCCATGAATACCCACCCGAAATACCATATCCCAAATAGAAAGGTTAACTGAGATGGATTCCACCTGAATCCTTGAGACAAACAAGGGTCAATCCACTATTGAACAGAGGTACTTCCCACAAAACTACTCTACCTATCCAATCGAATGAACGTCCTCCATACTCCACACGCCCATGGACAATCCTGAAGCATGTGTAAAGTGGACTCCATAGCTTGGTTACAGACCGGACAAATTGGGTCGTCACTGCAATATCTATTAGGTAACAAACTTTGGGTCACCAATCAATTATGCCGTACAAGCCATTCCGTATATCCACACGTTTGAGGATCGTGAAATCAACAAATTTGTCCATTCCTCCGCCTCCACAATAGTCGACAGTCCACAAGCTGCCTAATACGCCTCGCCTACCTGAAACTACTATCCATTAACAACAAATCGACAATCCGTAGCATGAGGCCTTTGATCACTCCCTTCACCAACCTCCCACCCATGCCTTTTGACAGATGTTTTCTCCCCCACAAAATGCTCTGTAGGCTTTTTTTTAAAAGCCCATTCTTTCCAATATTTTTATTATTTTCCAGCTCAATTTTTTCTCCCCCATAACCCCATGATGTATTGGGCCTCAACCTAAGTGGAATAGGCTTCTGGGCTGCTTTCCTTTGATCGAGTCTTAGGGATGCCTGGGCGACTCGGGTTGGCCACCCGGGCCGTCTATTGGTGACCCGCGGTTTGTCCGCTTGGCTTCTCTTTTAATTGTCGCTGCTTCGTTTCTTGTGTAGTCTCTTGCTCTCTTCTTCTGAACCGTCTCTCCATTCTCTCTGTCTTTTGGAGTCTTCAAGACTCTCGGTTTCTCCTCCTTCTCTTTCGGCTCTGCCGCTGCTGTTCTCTCTCGGTTCTGATGTTCTATGCTGTTCACCAGCCTTCTTTGTCACCTTGTTTATCTGTTGGGTAGGTTAGATAGATAGCCGTGAGGAAAGAAAAGAGAGAGAGAGAGAGAGAGAGAGAGAGAGAGAGAGAGAGAGAAAGAGAGAGAGGTAGTAGATTGCCGGTGATTTCTTCCCTGTTGAGGCCCGTTTATGAGGGTCATAACCCCGATCATCATTTTTCTTCGCCGTCGACGCCTCGACGCGGCAGCGCCGCTGCTCGGCGTCTCTGTTCTGGTTTGATAACCTCACGGTTTCAGCTCCTCAGTCAACTCTTTGATTTTCTGTTGGCCGCTTCACGGCGGCGGTGATAAGCAAAACCGTTCATTGTTTATTTGGGTTATTTTATACTGATCGGGTATTGTTTGTGCAAATTGCCTTATTATTTTTCTTTTGTTGGTTTTCTGTTCATAGAAAGATTGGATCTTTCTGTTTTTCTGCCGCTGTAATTTATTCTTTGATAATTTGTAATAGTAATAGAGCTTTGTAGTAGTAATTAGGAGTTGTTTTCTCCAACAAGTGGTATAAGAGCCTTGGTTCCAGCTCATTGGCTTCGACGTCCGACAGCAACCTTAGGATATGAGAAGTTTCTCAGAATCATGCCAGTGAAGTTCCTACTACTCTCTTTGTTTTTACAGCTTTCTTATTTTTATTATTCTCAGTTTATTCGGCTTGCCGCCGGCTTTATCTGGTTTATGTGTTTCGGTTTATAGCCGATTACTGTTTCCTGTTTCTGTTTCAGCTTGCCGCCGGTTCTATTTCTGTTGTTTGTTGGTTGTGACGGCTTGCTGCCGATTCTGTTGCTATTACTGCTTTTACTATTACATTTCTGTTTCTGTTCTTTTTCTCTTTGGTTTATTATTCCAGTTTTTTTTTTTTTGTCTTTTTTTCAAAAAACCAAAACCTAAGCCTAGCTTGAGTCCAGATATAAAGTATCTGTGTCTTGGCGGGTTTATTTCTGATTTCAAAAGTTTTTTTTACTTATGTTTTTTCTGCTGAATCCGTCTGTTCCTGTTTCCTTGTTTATTATTCTGTTTGTTTCCTATCTTTTTGATTAGGAATTTCTGTGCCTTTGTGTTACACTGTTTTGTAATCAAAACCAAACCTAATCAAACGAAATTAAAACAAACAACGCCGTGTTTCTTTGGAAAATCTTTCCTCTATTTTAAGGAAAATCCGGACAATTTTTATTCAAATAATTTTCAAATCTTTCATCTTTCTGAAACCACCGAATTACACCTATTTGCCCTTAAAACATGTCCGTTTCAAAAATTGAAACTGATAGGTTTGATTACAAATCTGATTTTGTAATGTGGCGGAGGAAAATGAAAGCAGTTTTGGTACAAAATAAAATTGCTCCCGCTATTTGTAGCCCTGAAGAGTATTCGAAATCTTGGAAGGGCAAAATTCTTAAAGAAAAACTAGGTGATGCTCATAGCTGCCTCACCTTGCATTTGACTGATAACGTTTTACGGAAAATTGACGAAAAAGACAATACTTTTGAAATCTGGACAAAACTAGAAAAATTGTATTTGGAAAAATCTCTTTCAAATAAGATTTACTTAAAAGAACAGCTTTTTGGTTTCAAAATGAGTGGGACAAAATCACTTTCTAAAAATATAGATTATATAAATAAAATCATTTTGGAACTTCAAAACGTCGGAGAGAAAATCTCTGATGAAAATGTTGCAGTCATTTTACTAAATGCCTTACCTGATTCTTTTAATGATGTCAAATCTGCCATCAAATATGGCAGAGATGATATTTCCCTTTCTGATGTCAAAAATGCTTTAAAATCAAAAGATTTGGATTTGCAAAAAGAGAACCAGTCTCATGGTGAAAATCTTTTTATAAGAGGAAGGATTGACCGGAGAGAATCTCCTTGTCATCGTTTTAAAAGTCGTTCCAAATCACGAGAGAAAAGCAAGGTAAAATGTTTTTATTGTGGGAAAGAAGGGCATATGAAAAATAAGTATTTTAAATGAATCAAAGATGAGAAACAACGTAAACATGGTAAAGGAGGGAATAAAGTCGATAAAACCCACGGCTTTGAATCAGATGGTAACTCTATATTTTCTGAAGTTTTGTGTGTTTCTCTTTCTCCTTCATGTACTGATGTTGTTAATTATTGGGTGCTTGATTCTGGTTGCTCATTTCACATGACACCTAATAAACACTGGTTTTCTGATTTCAAACCTTTAAACCAAGGAAAAATTTTTATGGGTAATAATCAGGTTTGTGATATGAAAGGCATTGGCAATATTTTCATAAAAATGCATGATGGTATGACTAGAAAACTCACTGAGGTGAGGTACGTTCCTGACTTACATCGGAATCTTATTTCCCTCAGTTATTTAGACTCTCTGGGTCTCTCTTTTAGATCCAAAAATAGAATTTTGCGTGTTTGCAAAGGAAACCTAGTCATGCTAAGAGGTTTTAAAAGGAAATTTTATACATCCTTCCTGGTAAAACAGTTTGCAACTTTTCTGCTTTGGTTTCAAAAACTGTCCCTGAGAAAACTATGTTGTGGCATGAGCGGATTGGCCACATTAGTGAAAAAGGGCTTTATCATTTACAAAAACAAAAACTTTTATGCGGTGATAAAATCGATTCCTTGAATTTTTGTGATCACTGCGTTTTGGGAAAACAACATAAAATTAGTTTTTCAACCAGCACACATAAGTCATCTGCACCTCTTGATTATGTGCATTGTGATCTGTGGGGGCCTGAAAAGCTTTCAACTTACAGTGGTAACGTTTATTTCCTTTCTATTTCTAGGTATGTATGGGTTTTTCTTTTAAAAACCAAAGATCAAATGTTTGAAAAATTTTGTGAATGGAAACGATTTGCCGAAAATCATTCTCGAAATAAACTAAAAATTATCAGGACCGATAACTGTCTTGAATTTTATAACCAGAAGTTTTCTGACTTATGTGCATCACATGGCATTTTACAACATAGTTAGACATAACCCACAACATAACAGAGTTGCCGAAAGGATGAACCGTACTATTACGAATAAGGTCCGTTGTCTGTTTTTGTCTTCTGGTATTCCAAAATCGTTCTGGGATGAAGCTGTTAGTACAACTGTATACCTCATCAATAGATCTCCATCCACAGCTATAAACTTTAGGACTCTTATAGAACTCTGGTGTGGGAAACCTCTTAATCTTTCTAATTTGAGGGTTTTCGGTTGTATAGCCTTTGCTCATCAAAAAGTAGGAAAACTAGATCCAAGGTCTAGGAAGGGGGTGTTCATAGGATATCCTAGTGGGGTAAAGGGTTATAGAGTATGGTTGAAGGGTGAACCAGGGGTGAGGGTTATCATCAGTAGGGATGTTGTCTTCAATGAGTTAGAAATGCCCTGTCTTAAGGATAACACCACCATCACCGATAATCCTTCTTGTGATCCTTCTCCTAGTAGCATTCCGGTGGAGGTGGAGACTATCTCCGAACCCCCTCTAGAGCTACCTCAGGAACCTGAGATAAATTCTGAGTCTTCTGCTTCTTCTAGTAGTACTCCTGTTCCTGAAACTTCTGGCCCTATTCTAGATGGTTCTGATGAGGAAGAAGAACATCCTGAGGCTCAAACCCAAGCTCTTAGGGATTATCAACTCCCTAGAGATCGAGTCCGTAGAGTACCTAAGGATCATCCTCGGTATGGTTACTCTTATATTGTATCATATGCTTTTGTTGTTGCTTCTTATGTTGAAGAAAAAGAACCTTTATGTTTTTCTGAGGTTTTGAAAAGCCTCAATCGCGTTTTATGGTCACGCGCAATGGAAGAAGAAATGTTTTCTTTGAACAAAAACAAAACCTGGATTCTTGTTCCAAAACCTTCAAAATAAAAACTTGTTGATTGTAAATGGATTTTCAAAATAAAGGAGTCTGAGTCTTCTAATGAACCTCCTAGGTTCAAGGCTAGACTTGTTGCAAAAGGTTTTTCACACGTTAAGGGCATTGATTTCAATGAAAATTTTTCTCCTGTTGTTAAATACAAAACAATTAGGATTGTTCTTGCTCTTATTGCTTTCTATGATCTTAATCTTGAATAACTTGATGTGAAAACTGCCTTTTTACATGGTGATTTTGAAGAAACCATTTATATGCGTCAACCACCTGGTTTTGAAGTAAAGGGTAAGGAACATATGGCGTGTCTTTTGAAAAAGTCCCTATATGGACTTAAACAGTCGCCAAGGCAATGGTACAAGAGGTTTAATTCTTTCATGTCCAAAATTGGTTTTTCAAAAAGTAACTACGATAGTTGTCTTTATTTTTCTGGTAATGATGTGGATTCTGCTATTTATCTGTTGCTGTATGTGGATGATATGTTGATAGCTTGTCGTCATAAAGCTAAGATCGATGAACTGAAGTCTCTGTTGACATCTGAGTTCGATATTAAGGACTTAGGAGTTGCATCCAAAATCCTTGGGATGAATATTTCTAGAGTAGACCTGATCGTTCTCTCTTCTTATCCCAAAAGCCTTTCCTTCAGAAAATCGTATCCAAATTTTCAATGCAACTTTGTAAACCCGTTACAACTCCTCTTGCTAGCCACTTTAAACTTTCCGACAAAAATTGCTGTAAAACTGAAAGTGAAAATAGAGATATGGCCAATATCCCATACAGAATGGCCATAGGCTCAGTTATGTACTCAATGATATCCACCCGTCCTGACATTTCTTTCCCTATAAGCCTTCTCAACAGATTTATGTCAAATCCTGGAAGAGATCATTGGGCTGCTCTCAAGTGGCTATTACGTTACCTCAACAGAACAGTGGATCATGGTTTACACTACCATAATTGGTCTGATTTTGAATTGATTAGATTTGTTGATTCTGATTTTGCAGGTGACAAAGATGGTAGAAAATCTATCACTTCCTATTACTTTACCCTTGCGGGTAATTGCATTTCATGGAAATCCCAACTGCAGCCTGCAGTTTCCTTATCAATTACTGAGGCTGAGTATATCGCAGCAACAGAAGCAATCAAAGAAGCCATTTAGCTTCAAAGGTTATTGAGTAAATTAAATATTTTAAATTCCAAAGTTATTATTTACACTGATAGTCAAAGTTGTTTACATTTGTGTAAAAATCCGGTCTATCACAAATGGACGAAACATATTGATGTTAAGTACCACTCTATTAGAGAAAAAGGTCTCTAGTGGTATTGTTGACATAGATAAGAATAATACTGATAATGATCATGCTGATTTTGGTACTAAAACTGTAAACACTGACAAATTTATGTTTTGCAGGGACTTTCTTCATGTGCAAGCAGTTTGACTCAAAGTGAGTCATCCTTTAGGGATGGAAAAATATTGTTCGAGGTGGAGATTGACGCTTGGCTTCTCTTTTAATTGCTGTTGTTGCTTCGTTTCTTGCGCAGTCTCTTGCTCTCCTCCTCTGAACCGTCTCTCCATTCTCTCTGTTTTTTGGAGTCTTCAAGATCTCGGTTTCTCCTCTTTCTCTTTCAGCTCTGCCGCTGCTGTTCTCTCTTGGTTCTGGTGTTCTATGTTGTTCACCAGCCTTCTTTGTCACCTTGTTTGTCTGTTGGTGAGGTTAGAGAGATAGCCGTGAGGAAAGAAAAGAGAGAGAGAGAGATAGAGGTAGTAGATTGCCAGTGATTTCTTCCCTATTGAGGCCCGTTTCTGAGGGTTATAACCCCGATCATCATTTTTTCTTCACTGTCGACGCCTCGATGCAGCAGCGCCGCTGTTCGGCGTCTCTGTTCTGGTTTGATAACCTCACGATTTTCAGCTCCTCAGTCATCTCTTTGATTTTCTGTTGGCCGCTTCACGGTGGCGGTGGTAAGCAAAACCGTTCATTGTTTATTTGGGTTATTTTATACTGATCGGTTGTTATTTGTGCAGATTGCCTTATTATTTTTCTTTTGTTGGTTTTATGTTCATAGAAAGATTGGATCTTTCTGTTTTTCTTCCGCTGTAATTTGTTCTTTGATAATTTGTAATGGTAATAGAGCTTTGTAATAGTAATTAGGAGTTGTTTTCTCCAACATGCTCCTCTAAACATGGGAGCAACTTTGCAGTGCCTGGATTGTAGAGAAAGGATTACCATATTTAGACCACAAGACTTGAGCCCATGATGCACAAGGATTATGAACCATCCTCCAACACAATTTGGCAAGAAGGGCTTGATTTAATTGTCGTAACCGCTTGATACCCAAGCTGCCGTGAGTGATAGGTGAACAAATATTTTCCTAGCAAAGAGCATGAAGATGACTAGAACCCTGCATTTCATCCCAGAAAAGTTGCCTTTGTGCCTTCCCCATAAGCTCCAACATCACAAATGAAATTTTAACCACTTGCATCGTGTAAGCTGAAATTGCAGAGCTCACTGACCGAATGAGGATGCATCGGCCAGTCTTAGACAAAAACCTCGAGCTCCATCTCCCCAACTTGCCATGCACCCTAGCTAACAGAGATTCAAACATACCTCGGTTCACCCTACCATGGATAATTGGATGCCCAAGTATGTTCCCAACCCATTTGTTAATGGAATACCAGATAGTTGAGATAAATGCACGGCCAAACTTGCATCAACATTTCTTGAAACATGAAGCTAGGATTTCTCAATATTAATTCTCTAGCGGGATTGTCCACAAAATTCTTTCAACAAAGCCTCCATCAACCTAAGTGTTTTGCACTGGCTTCCCCAAATAAAAATATATCATCAGCAAAAAATAAATTGGACAACACAGGACCTGTGTGAGTCACTTTTACTGGGTTTCCAATTTTCCAAAGCAACAACTATCTGAATACGTTGGTTAAGCACCTCCAAGCATTAAACAAATAAATATGGAGACAAAGCATCCCCTTATTTGAGACTCATTCGGGTTTAAAGCTTTAGACCTTTTCCCGCTCCATAGCACAGACGGAGTAGCAGATGAAACAAACCACATAATTAACTGAATAAGCTTTGGGCAAAAACTAATCACTCTAAGCACTTTCTCCAGAAAAAGCCATTCAACCAGGTCATAAGCCTTAGCAAGATCTAACTTAACCGCCAACCAACCATTCTTCCCCAATTTTGCCTTATACTATGTATTACCTCTTGGACAATAACAACATTATCAATACCTTGTTTGCCCAGGATAAAATATACTGTGTTTCTCTAATCAGTGAAGACATTAATGATTTAAGCCTATTAGCAATGACCTTATTGAATATTTTAACCACCACATTAGACAAATCAATAGGCAAAAAATGTGCCATAGTCTCGGGAACCTCCTGCTTAGGGATGAGAGTGATGAGGAACGCATTGTGAGAGTTTGAAAAATGGCCATCTGCAAATTCCTATGTGACAAACCGGATGATGACATCGATCACAATATGCCAATACTTTTGTTAAAAAATTAGTGGCACAACATCAGGACCAGGGGCTTTCAAAGCCCCAGTCTGTCTAAAAACAATATGAATTTCCAAGGAGATGCTAATTAAATCCATTCTTCAATCAATCCCAACCTATGTTATGTCCATTTTCCTCTTGCCTAAGTCTCTTTGCAATAAAGTCAATTCCATTAAGACAGTTTTGGTGGAGTAGTGAGGATAAGGAGAGAAGGTTGTGTTGAAAAAATAGATGAGATGTGTTGGGGAAAGTTTGAAAGGGGATTGGGGGTTTAGAAACATGGAGATTTTCAATAGGGCTTTGCTTGTTTAGCAATAGTGGCGGATTATACAGTTCCCAATTCTTTGGTGGCAAAGGGTTTAAAGGAAAAATACTTAATTTCTTGACACATATTTGGGACAGAGGGTTTCTTATGTATGACGGTATTTATAGAAAGGGAGGAAGGAGAGAAATTTCTTTTATAGAGAGTAAGGTGAAGGGATATGGTTTGGGAAGATAGATGGATACCAAAGCCTTATGAGTTCAAGGTCACTACCCCAAATCTATTTTGTGGAAACCCCTTAATCGTAGGTGATCTAATTAATGAGAGAACAACTACATGGAAGAAAGATGTTTTAAAGAAATTCTTAACACTCGGGATTGTGAGGACATTCTCGAAATTCCAATTGCTCCAGCTTTTCTTGATGATACATTATTATGGCATTGTACCAAGGATGGGGCAGTTATGGTTAAATCTGCATATCATGTTGGCATGCACAAATTATAGGCTAAAGGAAAAGGCTATGCAGAATCTTCCAATGGGCCAAGTAAGATATGGAAAATCCTGCGGAGGATGGTTCTCCCTCCAAGGTCCCAATGATCATATGGCGATTACTGAGTGGAACTTTCACAACATGCCATAATTTATAGTGTTGAATCCATATTGAGGCTGCTTCTATCCAAGGTATAGAGTGGTTGTTGAAGCAGACTCCTATATGTTTCTAGAGTGTAGATTTGCAAAGGAGGTGTGGAGGAAAGCTAGGATGGATAGTAAGCAATGGATGATTGAGGCTTGCTCATGGGAGGCTCTCTTTTGTTTCTTATGGCAGCAGAATGAGGATAAATTCGGGATGTTTCTAATGCTTATATGGGGCTTCTGGAGTGCTAGATGCGAGTTCACTTTTCTTAGCAGTATTCAGACACCTGAGCAGCTAGTTGGTGATATGTTAGCCTTATGGGATCAAAGCTTACTTGTGCAACGGAAGGAGATGATCAGTAGCTGCAGCAGAGAAAGGTGGCAAGGAGTCAAACTAAGTGAGGAAAAACCGTTTGTAGTATGTAAATTGAATGTAGATGCTCTTTTAATTTTAGAAAGGGGATGGAGGTGATGTAGCTGTATTGCAAAATTGGGATGATATGCTAATTGCAACAGCCATCAAACCTGTGAGAAATATGCTTGATGCAGAACATTGTGAATTTGAGGGTTTCATACTTAGCATACAACTTATAAAAAGGGTAGGCTTGCAACTTTTGTGGTGGAAATAGATTTTAAATCTGTGGCTGCAAAGGCACATAACAAAGACTAGGACTTCTTTGCATTAGGACTTTATATGTTGAGACTTTTCATGAGTTTGTTTCTCCTTTTCTCTTATTATGGTCTTTTTGTAATTTATAAATAGCAGAATAAAGTAGCGGATAGATTATACTAAAAAAGATATATCTGTCTGTTACAATTTTTTCTTACGAAAAGTCGCTCTTGATGACAAAATTAGCTTTGTCATGAAATGTTATATTTTTTGTGATGATTCTATTTTTGTCACAAAAGTTCAACATTTCGTGATAAAGTATCAATTTCTTCACGACAAGCATGACTAAATTTCATTTTTATCACGAAAGTTATACTTATCTTGACAAAAATACATTCGCTACAATAAGTATGATTTTTCGTGATAAAAAATTGACTTTGTCACGAAAGGTCGCAGTTAAAACAAAATATCATTTTTTACCACGATAAATATGACTTTTCATGACGAAAATTTAAATTTGTCACGGAAAAGTTACAGTTTTAGAATTTATTAATAAATCATTTTAATACTTATTGCAAAATAACTCTCTAAAAGAAATTAATGAATGCACTTTTAAAATTCATTTTCTCATGAAATATTAAGAAACTTTTTAATAGTTTTATTTTCTTAAAATATTATTAAAAATTTAAAATTAAAGTAAAGTATAACATCTGTTTTGCTAAGTAAAGTACAGTACAACTGTAGCAGGCGCGTGCGACCAACTGCGGTGCATCAAGCCCTCAACAACAATTTTTTTTCTTTTTATTTAAACTTTCAAAACTTTCAATAATGAACAGCTCGTCATTAAAGGTCATAAATTTCATCAGTAAAAGTTCCATTTTTGCTGACAAAGTACAAATTTCGTCACTAAAACTTCCCGCAACAGTATTATCGTCACTAAAAGTTTTATGACAAAATTTTGGTCGGTAGTAACAAAATTTTTCGTCACTAATTTTTTTTTAAGTGTAATTATTGTTTCATCAGCTTTAGAAGATGTAACCTTTCGGTTTAGCATAATCTATAATTAGTACCATTTGTTGTTAGTGCAAACCTAGAACCTTAATATAACTCGATCGATTTTTTCAAATTTTTTTCCGCTTGAACTTTAAAATTGTATTTAAACACAAGGTTCGATTGCAGGTTACACACATTATTTCTAACATCAATTATAGAAAATAGCAAGTAAAAATATGGAATTCAAAACAATTATCGGCATTAAATTGGGACATAATTTTATTTCAAGACACTAAAATTTAACTCAACAATTTTTACCTTCAAAATACTAATCAATTTTATTTTGTCATTTTTGTCGTTTCAACTTGCTAATTTTATTATATTTATTACTCTGCTTTATTATTTTTATCCTTCACCATTTCCTATTTTTGAGTTACAAGACATGCATCTAATGATACATTTTGAAATGACTACTTTTTTCAAGACATTTACTCTTTTAATTAGGTTATTTTAGTTTTTTTTTTCACCTAGTTTTGCAAGAATTCCATAAAAATTTTGGTTCACATGGCCTCTTATCTAAAAGTTATAAATATTTTGAAAGGGAATGAATATACAGTGCACCCAATGTATTCTTATCAAGTTTTTTAAATTTGGAAGTTGACTTGTTCGTTTTAGAAGTAATATGATTAAAATTTTATATTTTAATATTTTGCATCAATATATTATATATAATTATTTCTATGTACGTTTTTAATGTTTAATTGGGGTTAGTAAAAGTTATTAAAAATATATACTTCAGTAACAAATGGGTGAATATAAATATTTATCTCTTCCTGACACTTAGAATTAAGATGAAAAATCACTCAAAATTGTCTAATACATCTTCTAATATACTCAATCTCATCTGATGAAAATCGATAAAAAGGGAAAAATAAACATTCATTTGAGAGGAATAATTAGTTATTTGCCTATAAATTATTTTCTCTTTGCTTTTTTATTCAAAAAATTATTTTATCTTTTTATATACATAAAATATTTTTCATGCTTACAAATATATAAAAAAAGTCTTTAAATAAATATATATATAAAATAAAAGTAAAATAGGTGATGGATTCTGGCAAATTTTAAAAGTATTTTTATCCATTCAAAGAAATTTATCATATTTGTTCATAAATTATTTTCGTTATGAATAAAATATAAAAAAATTTTCGGATAAAAAAGAAAATAAAAATGGTTTGCCAAGAAAATATAAGTAAATTCTTTAAAAAGATTTTAATGGACAAAAATACCCATGAAACTTGTTAGAATGTATTGCTGATTTTACTATTTTTTAAAATGACCATTTGTTAAATTTATGAGCCAAAAAAAATGCATACATAAAAGATAAAAAGAAAATTTCTATTTATATATTTAAACTATACAATATTTTTAAATTTTATATATTATCTTTATTTTCACTTTTTTTATACCCAAACAATTTCGTGCATTTATAATTCTCTCGCCACCGCAATTCAATGTTGATAGCCTTCCTACTCCAAGTCTGAGTTTGAGATATTGTCATCCCCTCATGTGAAGGCCTTTTCTTTTAATGAGCTAAAGAATGCAAAAAGAAATTTCCGATCTGACAGTCTTCTCGGAGAGAGAGTATTTAGTTATGTTTTTAAAGGTTGGCTTGATGAACATACTCTTATTGCTACCAAGTCGGCTTCTTGCTGTTAAGAAGGTGAATCCGGAAGGTTTCCAAGGCCACAATTTGAGTAAATTTGGTGATTCTAAGAGAGATTCAGCCGTTGGTTATGAAAGGCAAATAGCGAATTTTCAAATTTACCTTAAAAAATGTTACCATATGAGAAGCACATGAGTTGTTAACTATAGTAATACTGTAATTTTAGACGTACGAAAATTATTTGGGTATATAAAAAGTAAAAATTAAAAATAATTATATATAGTTCGAAAATTATATAATTTAAGTATATAAATAGACTATTACTCAAGATAAAATAAACCGTTTTGATTAAAAAATAAAAGAAAAATAGCTGGACAAATGTGGCTGATTTCTCTCAAAATTGAAAGATAAAAAGGACTTCAAGAAAGATGTACATAATAAAATAGATAAAATGCTTAAAAAATAATTAATAATGTGAAGGACACAATATGTTATTTTTTCAAAATAACTTTATCTAATCCAAATCTTAATAACATATAGCACCTTTAAAACACTCATACTCGTCTAATACATCAAGAAGACGTATTAGATGATCCGACTGCTTTTAAAATGATTCTAATGCTACATATTCTATTTTTTTAATTTTTTTATTTATTTATTAAGGGTGTATTTTGAACTAGGACCTATGACATGATAAATAATACTTATACTGAACTATTATCTTGTTACAGGTATCGTAATTCTTGAAACTCAATTTCATCTCAAAGTTACCAAGGAAAAAGAACACTTATATCTTACATTTAAATGTCCAATTTTTACCTTGCCTTTCCGAATCTCTTTCATCGACTTTGCATTACAGTCTAAATCACTATGCACTATTATATGAATCCAAAAATTATCTTTGACTTTTTTTTTTCTTCTTTTAAAATTTTCAATGTATAAGCTATTTGGCAGTGATTTTTACTTTCTTATATATCTTTATACACTATGTAGCATACACTTATAAGCATCCCTTCGAATAAAAAATTAAAAACATCCATCAGAGAAAATTTGACGAGGAATAAATAGCATATAAAATCCAAGATAGATTTATGTCCGGAAGGCTAATTCATTGAAGCTCTACAATAAATGTCACATTCGACATTATAAATTTGAGTTGACAACTAGTCTGATAATTGTATGCCATTCGTGTCGTTTCTTTTGTCTTTAGGTCTTCAAATGCACAAGTTAGCAATGATGCAAGGGAAGGATATATTTAATTTTTCTTCTTTGATGTTACAATAATATATTACAATATCCAATCCAATGAATAAAATTATACCAAATGTAAAAACTTGTCAAATAGTTTGAGTATGATGACACAGGATGGTCATGTAACCGTACAATTTTCAAGTTTTACTGGCACTAAATACTAACATTGTTGTAGGATACTTGGAAGATCTCGAACATTTTGTTTGACTATTGTTTGAAGGTCATGAACTGTAATATTGGAGTCCAATTAGGATATTACCTTAAGGATATTTGAAGAATAAGGAAAGATCAAAACTTAAGGGAAATAGGACTTTGTTGATATTAAAACTAGAAGTCTTTTTAGAAACAAAGTCCTTTGTCAAAATTCTAATTGGAAAAGAATTGGTAATTCAAGATCTACTGTTCAACCTCAACATCTATAAATAGAGGAACGTAATTGAGGGTTGAGGTTAGCCGTTCTGCAATTCTTCAAAAACATTCTACAAGAGAGAAGACGACGGTTTACGCTGGTTGAGTTTGTGCAGTCACGAACTTCAAACATTGTGATTCTCCATTGATGCTGGTTGTTAATCCTTCATAATTCAATGGAGTTCTTGTTTTGAAGACTATTGCTTATAGGGATAGAAGTTGTGCTGCGGTTCAACGGTGTTAAAGACTTGAAGAGATTCGAGATTAAGCAGCTTGTTCCAAAGGGGAGCCCTGAAGAGTTGAAGTGATTCAACTATGCAGTGTGCAAAGGGAGTTTGCACTGATTCCACCAGGGAAACACTAGATGTATAAAAGAGTTAGCTGTTTTCTTGTACTATGTTGACAATTATTAGTGGATTGCTTTCTGGACTGGCCGAACTGCGTTATCAATTGCTGTCTCTTGTGTATTTATGTTGTTTATTGTTTTTCACACTGTGTATCAAACTATTCCTCACACAGCAAAATCATTTACATTGCACGGATTGCCTAAGTACTAACTTACAATTGGTATCAGTGCTTTGACACTATTTGTTGTGCTAGTTATCTAGCAAGCGAAGATCGTGGGAAGTTAGTACCTGAGACATTATGATGACCAAGGAAAATGGATCTGTTACCAGACTTCCTCTGCTCGAAGGTACAAATTATGCCTACTAGAAGATGAAGACACAAATATTCATTCAATCCTTGGATGAAATTGCATGGGATGTTGTTGAGATTGAATGGAAACATCCCACAAAGATCGGGGAAGATGCTAAAACTAAATTAACTAAGGTAGTTGTGAAGTCCATATCAGAATGGATTGATGCTGAGAGAAAATCTACCCAGCCTAATGCTAAGGCATAGTACACCATTTTTGCGGGTATGGATGATAAGCAATTCAAGTTGATCCCAAATTGCATATCTGAAGAAGGCATGGGAAACTTTGGAAACCATTCATGAAGGTACCAACGCTGTAAGAATTCCTAAATTACGGATGCTGACTACTAAGTTTGAAGAATTAAGGATGCAAGAGGATGAAACAGTTAGTGAGTTCAGTGGTAAGCGCAGGGATATTTCAAATAAAGCTTATCAATTATGTGACGAGTTCTTTGATGAGAAGCTAGTGCGAAATGTACTAAGATCCTTACTTGCACGATTTCTTCCTAAGGTTGCAACAATTGAAGAAGCAAAGGATGTGACAAAACTTCCTTTGAATGATCTTTTGGGATCTTTGAGGACATATAAGATGAATCTTGATGCTAAATTCAAAAGTAAGGGTATTGCACTGAAAGCTGAACACAACTCATCTAATATTACACCTTATTCTGAAGAAGAGGTTATATGCTTACACGAGACTTTGGGAAGTTTCTTTGTAGAACTGGAAAAACATCCCAGTCTTAAGGAAGGTTCAAGACTAACAATAGGGACATGAAAGGCCCTCATAAGTTTAAATATGAAGGTAACATAATGAAAAGGGAGTTTGACACTAGTAAAAAGGAAAAAGGCATACAGTGCAGAAGGATATGATCATATCAAGGCAAATTGTGCCAACACCTTGAAGAAAAATAGATCCATAAACACTACTGTCAGTGATGATGATAAAAAAAGTGATACTGAAGATGATAAAGAGGACACTAATTCCAATGAGACACTGACATTCAATATGGTCATAGATTTAGGAGATACATCTATGTATACTGATCATCAAGATGACAATGACGATGATGCCATCTATAGTGAAGTGTCCTATGAGGAATTGCAAGATAAGTATAGCCTGCTCTATACCAAGTGGCTTGAACTTGTGGAGTTACATCAAGTTCTAAAGGATAGCCTAAAGAAGATCCAAGAACAGAAGGATGTTCTTGAAAGAAGAAACTATGAGCTAATGGCTCAGGTCAAGGATGTAACTGATAGAGTAAACGTTGCTAAAGGTGAAATAGCAAGATTAAACACTAGAAAGGCTAAACTCGATGAAATAATCTGTATTGGAAAATCAGCTGGAATGAAATCAGGACTTGGCTACTATGGCACAAATCTCAATCACACAAAAAGTACTCATGTCACACAACATGGAGGCAGTCGCACAATGTATGACAAGTTGGAAGGAGTGTTTGTCAAAGACAGCTTGAGTCAAGATGAAAAGACAAACTTGATCAAGAAATACAAACCTAGAAGCCTCCACTTATGTGTGATTACTGCAAAATGACCGTGCATGTATGGCATCAATGTTATAAAATAATTAAAGACCTGAAGCAAGAAAGAAACCTTCATACTCATGCCTTGACCAAAGGAGAAGGTAAGATGCGTTGGATTGGATCAGAAAGCATGAGTTGAGATGTAATGTAGCTCATTTGTCTCTATCAACAAATCTTGGGAGTGTATGGTATCTTGACGGAGGTTGTTCATGCCACGGGACTTGAAATAAAAAATATCTTATAGACTATATAATGTGTCATAAAGATAGTGTGACATTCGGTGATGATGTAAAAAACAAAGTAGTTGGTGTGGGCATGCTAAATATAGAAGGAATGCCAAGGTTAGCCAATATGCTACACATCGAAGGAATGAAAGCTAATCTGATAAGCATAAGTCTATTAGTGTATTTTGACAAATATCTACTGGTGTATTTTGACAAAAGAAAATGCTATATGGTGACGACTAACGAAATATGCACAATACTAGGAAAAAGAACAACTGACGATTATTATCAGAAGAATAGAATGAAAGAACCTTCATGTTTGGCTAGGTAAATTAGAGAAGCTGAACTGTGGCATAAACGACTTGGGCATGTGAACTATAAACACTTACACAAACTTGGAAGCAAACAACTTGTTAGAGGAATCCCTCAATTCGAAAAGTAGTGTAAGTTACTATGTGAAGACTGCCAGATTGGTAAACCAGTTAGAGCCAAGCACATTCAAGTTGGAGACATCACCACAACACATACTTTGGAATTAATGCACATTAATTTATTTGGACCCACACAAGTAGAAAGCACTGGTGGAAAAAGATATGCTTTGGTTTGTGTCGATGACTTCTCAAGATAGACATGGATAGACTTTCTCAGAAATAATTCAGATTCATTCCATGCGTTCAAAAAAATATGTCTAAGTATTTAGACAGAGAAGAACACAACTCTAAAAAGGTTAAGTGATCATGGCAAAGAGTTTGATGACACTCAGTTTTTAGAGTTCTGTGAGTCATATGGTATCAAACATGAGTTCTTAGCACGAAAGACACCACAACAAAATGGTGTGGTTGAGAGAAAGATCATAACAATTCAAGACATAATCCGTATGATGCTGAATTCCAAGGGATTTTCACATAGTTGGTGGGTAGAAGCAGCTAAAACAGCGGTTCAAATCATTAACAAAGTGTTTCTAAGGTCCTTAATGAGCAAAACAACATATGAAATTTAGAAGGGCAGAAAGCCTAAGCTAAGTTACCTGCTTGTGTTTGGAAGTAAATGCTATATCTTGAAGGACCAAGAGCATCTAGAAAAATTCGTATAGAGCACTAGAGTAGTTATGGAATCAGTAAATGTGACTGTTGAGGATATTGATACCAGGAAACTAAGTATTAAAGATCAAGCCGTTGACGATGAAGACAACCCACCTGAAATGACAATGACTCAAGAAGACCAAAGAAATGTTGAAGATTCTTCAAACTTGCCAGTCGATAGGAGTGTGACTTAGACCAAAGAAATGTTGAAGATTCTCCAAACTTGCCAGTCGATAGGAGTGTGACTTACACTCAAGATAATGAGAAATTAAGAAGAGAGGATATAAGACTTCTGAAGAATCACCCTACAGATGCTATCATTGGTGATATCACAGAAGGTCGAAGAACTAGAAGTAAGAAAGGTGTAGACTACAATCAGATGTCCGTGATAATCAGCATGACATGCTATACTTCTACACTTGAACCCAAGAATATCAAGAAAGCCCTTACTGATGAATATTGGATTGAAGCAATGCAAGAAAAGTTGCAACAGTTTGAGAGAAATAATGTATAGGAACTGGTCATGAGACTAGAAAGTGTGAATGTGATTGGTACAAAGTGGATATTCAGGAACAAAACTGATGAGAAAGGTAACATAATCCGCAATAAGCCAAGGTTGGTTGTACAAGGGTATACTCAAGTAGAGGGACTGGATTTTGATAAAACATTCACCTCAGTCACACGACTTGAATCTGTAAGACTGTTGGTCTCTATTGCGTGTGCTAAGAACTTCACAGTCTAGCAAAATGGATGTTAATAAGTGCTTTCCTGAATGGAAAATTATAAGAAGAAGCATTTATTGAACAACCAAAAGGATTTATGAATGCAAGGTATTCGGATCATGTTTTTAAGTTAAAAAAAGCTATTTATGGATTAAAGCAGGCTCCAAGAGCATATAATGAAAGGCTCACAAACTATTTGATCAACAAAGGATACATTAGAGGGAGTGTAGATAAGACTATGTTCATCAAAAGAACTGCACAGCATGTGCTCATCGCACAGATATATGTTGATGACATAGTGTTTAGATCAATATCAAAGGAGCTCACTAAGTAATTCATCACATCCAAGAACTGAAGCTGAAATGAGTATGGTGGGTGAACTAACATTTTTTCTTAGATTGCAAATCAGACAAATTACGAAGGCATATTTCTCTCTATCAAAATATGCAAAGAATCTAGTGAAGAAGTTTGGTTTGGAGAATAGAAAGAAAGTAAGAACACCCATGAGTACCACACTAGGATGAGATGGGAGCCGGTATAGATCAGAATGAGTACAGAAGCATGATTAGTGGATTACTCTACTTAATAGCTAGTAGATTTGATATATCATATAGTGTTGGAGTGTGTGCAAGATACCAAACGGATCCTAAGGAGTCACACAAGAAAGCAGTAAAATGCATCCTGAGATATGTGCATGGCACTGCTGAGTATAGGTTGTTCTACAGTAAGGACACCACAACACATCTTGTTGGCTACAGTTGTACAGATTGGGCTAGAAAATGTGATGATAGAAAAAGCACATCTGGCGGGTGCATCTATGTTGGAAACAATCTGGTCCATTGGTATAGTAAAAAACAAAATTGCATTTCATTATCCACTGCAGAAGCAGAGTACATTGCAGTTGGGAGTTGTTGCACACAACTCCTTTGGATGAAACAGATGCTAAGTGATTATGGGATTATACAAAAGGAGCTAATCATGTATTGTGACAACACTAGTGCAATTAACAGCACCAAAAACCCTGTGCAATACAGCAAGACCAAGCACAGTAATATAAGACATCACTTTATTCGAAAATTGATCGAGCAACAAATTGTGAGCTTGGAGTGTGTGAGAACACAATAACAATTGGATGACATCCTTACCAAGCCCTTGGATGTCATGAGATTCAAAGAACTCAGATAGGCATTGGGGATCTGTGTGATCAACTAGTGTGTGAGATGCCTGTCTAACACTGCTATCACTTCTTACTCTCGTGAAATGTTAGACAAGTACATGCCGTGTGAGAGCTCAATCGACATTCTCAAATCTCACACTCAAGACAAAGTATTATGAAAATTCCTTGTCACACTATGAACATCAGCTAGCAGCACACTTCTCCGCTTACACACACAATACCTTGGAAGTTGAGTCCATCATTAAGTCTGATACAAAAAAGGAAGGTTTGTCTCTCTCATAAATCAAATTATCAGACGATTCTCATTTCACAAGTCATTCAAATCAAACTTGTTTTGCCTCAATTCTCAAAGTTCTCTCTGTATTCCTTAGGGTTTTACTATCTCAATTATTCTTCTACGGTGCAGTATCACCATCTATGCATAGATTCTGAAGTCGAAAATCTTTGCCAATCTTTCATCTTTGGCCGGTGAACAACCTATTTGACCCAGGAGATCACTGGCCTTGGGACACGACCATCATACTCTGATATGTATGTTTTAAAAACTGGGGATGAACTACTAAACTAAGCAACATGCAACTAGACCTATCAATGTAGTAAACAAGTTATACCCGAGTGTCGAATCTCGAGGAATGATAAAAGCCCAAGTACTAATAATTCTTTCTAATGTTTAGCCTAAAGAAAAATTGGTCTGAAAAATAATTAAACTAAAACTGGAAACGGTCTAACACTAAAGAAAGCAAGCAATAAAATTCAGGTTTAAAAACTTATAAAAGCAAGAGTTTGGATGGTGTAATCCCCCTAAACCTTGTTACTAATTCAATTGGAAAACTTTAAAGAAAACGATGTTAAATTAATTAAGTTGGATCATCACAACTAATCGGGCAATCCCTATCTCTGGGCGAAAGTCACCCTACTCACTATCCCTTTGAGGAAAATCTCTTTTCTCACTAACCAATTATGAGTGCAGGAATATTAGGTGATTTAAATGATTTAAAAGTGCAATATTATATCTTCAATTAATTGCCCTAATTAACTCTCAAGTAGTTGCCCTAGACTGTTCATCCTTTCAATTTTAAACAATCTTGTGATAAATCTAATATCGCGACAATTAAATTGCAAACAAGTGCAATTGGGAGAAAACTCAATTAAAAAAACATCGAATTTATCAAATTAAACCAAAATCATTGTAATAAAGAACTAAGTTTCAACCCTCAACCAAACATAAAGAACTACTCACTAATCATTGTATAAAATCTGAAATTAAACATTAAATTCAATAAAAAGTAAAGAAAAGAAAGCTTAGGATGAAATTTGAAGTCTCAATCGTAGTCTCGAATGTCTCCCGAGCTCGTCTCTCGAGTCGTCCAATTGAAGCCTGAAATCTTGATATGAACTCTTTAAATCTTGATCTCCAAGAACTAAATGGCAGAAATTCTAATGATTACCTAACTAATTGAATGTAAATTTGGAGGAATTATCTAACCTAAATTCACCCCTAATTGTCTACTAACTATCTTCTTTTCGCCCTAATGGCAGAGTACCTATTAATAGGGAAAAATTACATGAAAACAGAGTTAAAATTGGATTATAATTACTACAACCGGGACCTACAGTGTCCGTAGTAAGGTTTTGTCCTCAGGACTTACCGTCGATGGTATGGGTAGCCTACCGTCGCTGGTAGAGTTCTGTCTTGGCTCTACTTGTACTCCAAGACCTACCGTCGGCGGTAGGTTGGCCTACCTTAGGTGGTCGATCTACTTCGTTTCTGTTGTTTTCACTCCGTTTTCACCTGTTTTCATTTTATTTCATCGTTTTCTCTTTTTGAAAGCACCTGAGACAAGAATAGAGAGTATTAGTCCAAATATGCATTTTTATATTTTAAAAACACATTAAAACAATGAAAATAAATATACAAATATAGACAATTAAGCGCATATCATACTCTCTCTCCCCTGGCGACGAGATACATTTCTCCTAGGTCCTCAAGTACAACAACGTCGTCTGCTACTCAGGTCATTCTAGTGACCATGTCGATAACTTCTTTGTCTCTTGGACAATACTTAGGAACTCCGAGTGACTTTCTATTTGTGTGTACGCTGAGAGTCTCAGGCACTCGAATCTCATTTGTACTAAATCCTCTGTTGATGCCTGCTTTATCTATTTATGATTTTCGGTTGATGATATATGCACATGTGCCTTAATATTTTCTGGAAAATACTTTATCTCTGCCTACTGACTCCTGAGTGAGGGAACTAGACTCTCTGGTGATGCCAAAGATTATAGCTCCTGCTGTTGTACTACCTTCTCCCACTCCATCAACACCAGGACACACTGGCTCAGGAAGGTGTACAAGGCAGTAAATATCTAAAAAAGGAAGCAGACCAGTACCAGGATAGCTTCACCCTCACTTCCAACTCCAGTGTTGAATTTTTTGAAGTAACCACAAGCCTAAACCTCCTCAATAAAAAACTCTCAAATGTAATGGCCTCTGTTCTTAAAATGCAGAAAGGCATCCAAAATCTCAAGGATAAACTCCCCTTAGCATTATTTCAGATAAAAAAAGGGAGTACCATACCAGCTACAATGCAGCTTTTTTATGAATTACCTTGGTTGGCAGGTTGTGGCCTTGGATTGAATTTGATTTGAATTGAATTATTATTTTGGTTTTCTTTGTGTGGTAGCCTATGAGCTATCTATTTTGGCCTGTGTGCCACTTAGGACTTGAATATTTTACTCAGGGTTTTCTTTCCATTTCATGCTTATGGTTTAATATGCATACTATAGTTTTCTTGTGAAGCATGAAGGTTTGTGCAGCTCACTGATGTTTGATCTAAAACAATACCAAATGGGGAGTTTGTAGAAACCTGTCATATAGCTTGAGTGTGGCCACATAGGATGAATGTGTGACTGCACAAGCTCCAGGTTTTATTGGCATTGTTTAGGATACCTGGAAGATCTCGAAGAATTTTGTTTGACTATTGTTTGAAGATCATGAGCTATAATATTGGAGTCCAATTAGGATATTACCTTAAGGAGATTTGAAGAATAAGGAAAGATCAAAACCTAAGGGAAATAGGACTTTGTTGGTATAAACACTAGAAGTCTTTTTGGAAATAAAGTCCTTGGTCGAAATTCTAATTGAAGAAGGATTGGTAATTCAAGATCTACTGTTCAGCCTCAACATCTATAAATAGAGGAACGTAATTGAAGGTTGAGGTTAGCCGTTCCGTAATTCTTCGAAAACATTATGCAAGAAAGAAGACGACGGTTCATGGTGGTTGAGTTTGTACAGTCACAAACTTCAAACATTGTGATTCTCTATTGATGTTGGTTGTTCATCTTTCATAATTCAATGGAGTTCTTGTTTTGAAGACTAAAGCTTCTAGGGATAGAAGTTGTGTTGTGGTTCAACGGTGTTGAAGACTTGAAGGGATTCAAGATCAAGCAGCTTATTCCAAGGGGGAGGCTTGAAGAGTTGAAGGGATGCAATTATGCAGTGTGCAAAGGGAGTTTGCACTGATTCCACCAGGGATACACTAGATGTGTAAAAGAGTTAGGTGTTTTCTTGTATTGTGTTGATAGTTATTAGTGGATTGCTTTCTGGGCATGGTCCCGCAGATGTAGGCATGGCCGAACCGTGTTACCAATTATTGTGTCTTGTGTGTTTGTGTTGTTTATTGCTTTTCAAACTATGTATCACACTACTCCTCACATAGAAAAATCAGTTACACTGCACGGATTGTCTAAGTACTAACTTACACCAAAATTATTGAAATTATAACAAAAGAAAGAAATCAGAATGGGGTTATCAAAAAAAAAATTGCTCATTTGGTCCTTAAAGTTTGTGTAAGTTTTATTATAGTTTAAAATTTTCAATTTTTAATAGTATAATGTTTGAAATATTTATGAAGAAAGAAATGACTAAAATGATTTTCCCTCCGTTTTTTCACTTGTCACATTTTGGACATCACATTATTTAAGAAAATACGAAATTTTTAGATATTTTTTTCTTGAGTAAACTAGAATGCCCTTCAAAATTCTCTCTCTCATTATTATTTCTATCGGATTCCATCATAGAAGAATAAAAAGAGGTTGGAATTTGTTCTATAGGAGGTATAATATGAAAATTTTCATTAAATATTGCCTTGGTACCATAATGTGACAAGTAAAAAAAAATCTCGAGAATTGACACAATGTGACAAGTAAAAAAACAGAGAGAGTAAATTTTTAGTATGCATAATATATACAGTACATGTTTAACTCCTACTACTCTATACTTTTCTTCTCATTTAACTCTCTTTACCTCTATTACCCTTGCGATCTATGTAACTAATTTTGTAATAGATTATATTAATTTATAGATCATGTAACCAAAAATGTGAATTAATAATCCTTAAGCCCTATAAATAGAGACTGAGGTGAAAGAAGAAGGGTGAATAGAATGCAAAGTAGAGAGGATTATTTTACATATTTTATTTTGCTGTTTTGTCTTTTATAATCTTTCTCTATATTTCTACTCAATAGTATTGACATAATTGCGTTGATTACTTGACATAAAACTACTATAATCGTAGTAGTACTCGGGTCTTTAGTGAATTTGAAAAACATATTTTGGAAAATTAACGTTTCACTGGTGAGAAAATAGCAAAAAATGCCTTGCAACTATTTAACGTAGCCAGCTATGTCAAAAATCTTTTTAAGACACATTTTACTTCTAAATTATTTACAGGGTGTTGTTTTGCCCTAACCTCAAAAATCTTGTTATTATGGCCTGATAATTACCACGTGCATGTGCTCGAAAGTAGTAAACAAATTATTTTATCCCTCAAGAATATGACATATGTCAAACTTGTGTAAGTTTTGGTTAAAATGGCCAGATTTTAGAGGTCAAGGCATAAACGACACCACGTAAATAATTCTGGAGTAAAATGTGTCTTAAAAAAGACTTAGGGCATCACTACATAAACGCAAATAGTTTGAGGGTATTCTTAACCATTTTCTTTTCAATGGTCAATGCCAAACAATGTTTCTGATAGACAGTGCAACAGTAAACGCTATATTTAAGGATAATAAATAATTTCCGTATCTTATAGTTAAAGAAACCTAAGTTAGTACATTTATAGCAGTACAAAATTGATTGAAGGCTCCGGAAGACAAAATGTAATCCTGCCAGAGGAATAAAATTTTGCATTAGTGATGCATTATTTTCTTCAAAATCTCAAAGAATTTTGTTTTGTGATTTTTAAACTAGCAACTACCACTATAGGCAAGTGTACCTACTATATATAACTAGAAAAGTCTCCGGATTGTCGATCTCTCGGGATAACCAAATACTAGTAGTTACTATTCCTTTACTGTTTAATCAATAAATATAAGTTTTGAAAAAAGTTTAAAACTAAGATAGTAAAGCTATAAAATGACTAATTAACTATAAGAATGGAAAATCAGGTTAAAGATAAGTTTTAGAATTTCCCAAAAATCCTTTATCTAATTCCTTGGAAAACATTAGGAAAATGTTAAATAATTGATTGAGTCTCACTCTCTTTATTAGGATTAATCCTATCTCTAAGTAAAAATTCAATATTCCCTTAATTCATTGAGAAGAATCGCTCCTCTCCCTAACTCAATTATGAATGATTAAAGATACCAAAGTGAATTAGATTGCTCTGATGGACCTAAAAATTTTTAATTATTATATCTAATCAATTACTAATTCTTAATTTTCAATTAACTCCCTAGAATGTTCTTCCTTTCTCAATTTCAAACAATTTATGCAAAAGTACCAATTACTGGTAAAATTGAAACTCAATTAAAGAAATTGAACAACAATAAACTAAGAACATTCAATAATTAATCTATAAAATAAAAAAAACCAAACCAAATTCGTCTAGAGTTTAACCTCATTCAAACACAAAATAACCTAGCCACTAAACATCTCAAAAATCACAAAATCCAATAAGGAATTCATAATCAAAGAAAGTTTAGAGTGCTCAGGATGGAAAATTAAGAATCCACGGCTCCGAAATGTTGCCGAGTTCTTTTCTCGAATCACCCAAAAACTCCCGAAGTTGCCTCGATTACAATTTTCAATTAACCTCCAAAGACTTAAATCTAATATCTACTCTATAATCTAAGTGAATTGAAGAGGTTTTCTAATGGGGTTTTTTTCTTGAAAATTGCCCCTTTTATGCTCTCTAAAATCCTGAGTTGAAGTTATGACATAATACAATAGAAAGACTTATAAAAAAGTATAGAAAATTACAGTTTTGGTCCATCTTTGCGACCAGCCAGATCTGGACGGTCAAGACAGTCGGATTCGGCTAGCCATTATTTCTGGCTGCTAGCTGGATCTAGCCAGTTGAGTGGCGAGATCTAGCTAGTGTTAGATTTCTCTTGTTCCTTCTCTTTTTTTTGTCAGTTTTATAATCTGTAGGCTCCTTTTTCAATTCATTCTTGCTTCTAACTCCTCTGGGATGTACCTATTAACATAAGAGAAGAAATGGAGCAAATAGTCCATTTTATACACAAATTACTTCGAAAAATAAAAAATTAAACAACGTAAAAATATAGATAGAATGGACCTGCCAAAATTTTTTAAGTTTCAAACATATTAGCCGAAATGGATATCATATTAAGACAAATAGTGAAGGCAATATTTAACACTTGTACACTACAAGTATAGTTTTTGAGAATAAAATTGTATTGGAAAACTCACCATCTTATTCATTTGTATTATATTGCACATATATTATTATAGTTGAAATATATTGATATGAACTCCCTTTTATTTTGAAGAAGTATCCTCAATCTCCCAAGACTTGCCTCTTTGATGATGTCTTTTTTCCAAAATCCTCCCGAACAAACCTAGAAATATAACCTGTTATAGGTGTCCTTTGATTAAATGGAAAACTTAACATCTAAATAAGTTTAGGGATGTTAAAATATCAGAAATCCTTTAGTTACATGTCAAAATAAGGGTAAAAATGGAATTACAATCACGAAGACAAGAAAACGTAAAAGTTGGAAAAATCGACTTGCCAATGCCAACAAGCTTCTAGCCATTCACACTTCCAAATCACTTCTTAGTGTCTTAAGTAGAGTTGTATGGCTTCTTCTTATCCTTCCAAAGCAACTTAAATAATCAAAATTGAACTCCTAAAACTCCAGTTATAATTATTTTCCCAAAATGTGTCATTGATGAAATTGAAGATGGAAAATCTAACATTACACTCATCATGGGACCAGACAAGAAGAAGAATTTAGGAAAGTTCCCTGCCGAGGGCTTAAATTTTAAATGCCAGACTAAACGAAATGAATAATCAACATAATAAGCAAGCTCGATAGGGTGATAATTATGTAGATCAATCGACCCACTAATTAACCTACGATATTGTTTCAGAGAAGGCGGAAAAGACCTAGTGCAATAGCCAAATTATGGTTTTGTTCAATAGGAGTAGCATTAGGTTTGGAGCCAGTTAAGCCTGTTTTAGAGATAATATCCAGTGCATACCTTCATTCATTAAGATATAAATTAGAAGCATTTTGAGCCAGCTTGAAGCCTAAAAAAATTTGAGAGGACTACGCCTTTCATGTGAAAAAAGTGTTAAAGTATTCCTTAGATCTACAAATAGTAGGTAAATCACTTCCAATCATAATCAAGTCATCAACATAGATAAAAAAAATAAAAAAAAACTCCATGAGAGGAAGAAATGTACAATGAATAATCAACACGAGTGCGTGAAACCATATTTATTTCTGTTGAAAAATAATGCTCCTAATTACTATTACAATATACTAATTACTATTACAAAACCTCAAGAAATCAGCAGAAGAATAAAAATAGAAAACAGACGATTTAATCTTCAAGAACAGAAATCAAAACTAAGTAATAAGACAATCTGCAAAATCAACACCCGGTTAATACCAAAATGAACAAAGAGTTGTTCTGCTTACCACCGCTGCGGTGAAACTGGCGGCAGAAAATCAAAGAGATGACCTAGGAGCTGAAACTGAACAGTCACAAGAAATGTAAACGGTCGCCGAGCAGCGGCAACGCCGCGTCGAGACACCGAAGGTAAGCAAGGGGATGATCGGGTGTTATACCCTCAGAAAAGGCCTCAGCCGTGACGGAAATCACCGGCAACCCTCTTTCTCTATTTTTCTCTCTTTTCTTTTCCTCATGGCTCACTCTCTAAGCATACCAACAGACAATCAAAGGTGACAAAGAAGACCGGTGAACAACAGAGAAACATAGAAAACTGGAACAGAGAGAGGGAAGCAGTGGTGGAGCCTCAGAATCAAGAGGAAACCAGAGAGTCCCGAAGACACCAAAAGATAGAGAGAATGAAGAGACGGTCAAGAGCAGGAGAGGGAGAGACTGCACAGAAAATGAAGCAGCAGCAGCATTAAAAAGAGGGGAAGGGCGGGGGTCACAAACGAACGGCCCGGGCATCCCTTGACCTAGTCAAGGAAAAAAGAATGAAGCCTATTCCAAAGGGCTGAGGCCCATTACATCATGGGGTGAAAAAAAAAAAAAAGGGAAGGAGAAAATTAGGCTGAAAAATAAAAAAATATTGGGAGAACATGGGATTGAAAAGCGTATAATCTCTACCTCGAACAATATTTTCCATCCTTGAAATGACTCACTTTGAGTTAGATTGTTTCTACATGAAGAAAGTCCTTGTAAAACATAAATTTGTCAGTGTTTACAATTTTACTACCAAAATCAGCAGGATTATTATCAGTACTAATCTTATCTATGTCAACAATACCACTAGAGACCTTTTCTCTAATAAAGTGGTACTTGACATCAATATGTTTCGTCTGTTCGTGATAGACCAGATTTTACACAAATGTAAACAACTTTGACTATCTGTATAAATAATAACTTTGGAATGTAAAATATTTAATTCACTCAGTTACCCTTGAAGCCAGATGGCTTCTTTGATTGCTTCCGTTGTTGCGATATACCCAGCCTCAGTAGTTGACAAGGCAACTAGAGGCTACAGTTGGGATTTCCATGAAATGCAATTACCAGCAAGGGTAAAGAAATAGGAAGTGGTAGATTTTCTACCATCCTTGTCACCTGCAAAATCAGAGTCAACAAATCCAATTAATTCAAAATCAGACCAATCCACAGTTCCATTTAGGTAATGTAGTAGCCACTTAAGAGTAGCTCAATGATCTCTTCCAGGATTCGACATAAATCTGCTAAGAAGGCTTATAGAAAAAGTAATGTGAAGACGGGTAGATATCATTGAGTACATAACTGAGCCTATGGCCATTCTGTAAGGGATATTGGCCATATCTCTCTTTTCACTTTCAGTTTTAGGACAGGTTTTGTCAGAAAGTTTAAAGTAGCTAGCAAGAGGAGTTGTAACGGGTTTACACAGGTGCATTGAAAATTTGGATACGATTTTCTGAAAGAAAGGCTTTTGAGATAGAAAAAGAGAATGATCAGGTCTATTTCTTGAAATACTCATCCCAAGAATTTTTGATGCAACTCCTAAATCCTTCATATCGAACTCAGATTTCAGCAACGATTTCAGATTATGGATCTTAGCTTTGTGACGACAACTATTAACATATCATCCACATACAGCAACAAATAACATAATCCACATTATTACCAGAAAAATAAAGACAACTATCATAGTTGCTTTTTGAAAAACTAATTTTAGACATAAAAGAATTAAACCTCTTGTACTATTGCCTTGGCGACTGTTTAAGCCCATACAACTTTTTCAAAAGACACACCATGTGTTCCTTACCCTTTACTTCAAAACCAGGTGGTTGATGCATATAAATGGTTTCTTCAAGATCACCATGTAAAAAGGCAGTTTTCACATCAAGTTGTTCAAGTTTAAGATCATAGAAGGCAACAAGAGCAAGAACAATCCTAATTGTTTTGTACTTAACAACATGAGAAAAAATTTCATTAAAATCAATGACCTCAACTTGTGAAAAACCTTTTGCAACAAATCTGGCCTTGAACCTAGGAGGTTCGTTAGAAGACTCAGATTCCTTTATTTTGAAAATCCATTTACAACCAACAAGTTTTTGTTTTGAAGGTTTTGGAACAAGAATCCAGGTTTTATTTTTGTTCAAAGAAAACATTTCTTCTTCCATCACACGTAACCATAAAACGAGATTGGGACTTTTCAAAACCTCAGGAAAACAAAAAGGTTCTTTTTCTTCAACATAAGAAGTAACAGCAAAAGCATATGATACAATGTAGGAGTAACCATACCGAGAATGATCCTTAGATACCCTACGGACTCGATTTCTAGCGAGCTGATAATCCCTAAGAGCTTCGGTTTGAGCCTCAGGATGTTCCTCTTCCTCATCAGAACCATCTAGAATAGGATCAGAAGTTTCAGGAACAAGAGTACTACTGGAAGGAGCAGAAGACAAGGTTCGGAGATGGTCTCCACCTCCACTGGAATACTACTAGGAGTAAGAAAACTCGGAGGATTATCGGTGATGGGTTTATCCTTAAGACAAGGCATCTCTAACTCATTGAAGATGACATCCCTACTGATAATAACTCTCACCCCCGGTTCCCCCCTTTAACCACACTCTATAACCCTTAACCCTTTACCCCACTAGGATATCCTATGAACACCCCCTTTCTAGACCTTGTATCTAGTTTTCCCTCTTTTTGATGAGCAAAAGCTGCACAACCAAAAATTCTCAGATTGGAAAGATTAGGAGGTTTACCACACCAGAGTTCTATAGGAGTCCTAAAGTTTATAGCTGTGGATGGAGATCTATTGATGAGGTATACTGCTGTACTAACAGCTTCACCCCAGAAAGGTTTGGGGATACCAGAAGAAACTAACAGACAACAGACCTTATCCATAATGTTACGATTCATTCTTTCGGCAGCTCTATTTTGTTGTGGGTTATGTTTAACCGTTCTATGGTGTAAAATGCTATGCGATGCGGTTACAAAATTCAAAACCGTTATCAGTCCTGATAGTTTTTAGTTTATTTCAAGAATGATTTTCGGCAAAACGTTTCCATCACAAAAATTTTCAAATGTTTGATCTTTGGTTTTTAAAAGAAAAACCCATACATGCCTAGAAAAATCATCAACAATAGACAAGAAATAAACGTTACCACCATAAGTTGGAACCTTTTCAGGTCCTCACAGATCACAATGCACATAATCAAGAGGTGCATAAGACTTATGTGTGCTGGTTGAAAAACTAATTTTATGTTGTTTTCCCAAAATACAGTGATCACAAAAATTCAAGGAATCAATTTTGTCACCACATAAAAGTTTTTATTTTTGTAAATGATAAAGCCCCTCTTCACTAATGTGGCCAATCTTTTGATGCCACAACATAGTTTTCTCCGGGACAGATTTTGAAACCAAAGCAGTAAAGTTGCAAACTGTTTTACCAAGAAGGATGTATAATGTTTCCGTTTCAAAACCTTTTAGCATGACTAGGTTTCCTTTGCAAACACGTAAAATTCCATTTTTGGATTTAAAAGAGAGACCCAGAGAGAGTCTAAATAACTAAGGGAGATAAGATTTCGACGTAAGTCAGGCACGTATCTCACCTCAATGAGTTTTCTAGTCACGCCATCATGCATTTTTATGAAAATATTGCCAATGCCTTTAATATCACAAACATGATTATTACCCATAACAACTTTTCCTTGGTTTAAAGGTTTGAACTCAGAAAACCAGTATTTGTTAGGTGTCATGTGAAATGAGCAACCAGAATCAAGCACCCAATGATTAACAACATCAGTACATGAAGGAGAAAGAGAAACACATAAAACCTCAGAGAACATAGAGTTACCATCTGATTCAAAAACGTGAGTTTTATTGACTTTATTTCCTCCTTTACCACGTTTACGTTGTTTCTCATCTTTGATCCATTTAAAAAAATATTTTTCATATGCCCTTCTTTCCCACAATAAAAACATTTTACTTTGCTTTTCTCTCGTGATTTGGAACGGCTTTTAAAACAATGACTAGAAGGTTCTCTCCGGTCAATCCTTCCTCTCACAAAAAGATTTTCACCATGAGACTTATTCTCTTTTTGCAAATCCAAATCTTTTGATTTTAAAGCATTTTTTGTTAGTATATGCCCTAAGACCAATTGACTCACATTTATGATTTATGAAGCATGTATTTTTTGAATTGTATTTTATGCTCTTGGTCATCAAGTATGTGACTTGATAGTAAAACCCTTATAGCTAATAAAATATTATTCTTATTTATCCCTAGTTTATTACATCTTGTAAACTAGTGTGAAGTTGATTGATGGTCAAGTTTTACTGATCATAAATATGAGATATAAAATCAATTCATAAATACATATTGGGAATATTATATTGGACATGACCCAAAGTGAAGAAGAAATATTGTATGGGTTAAAGTTATAAGTATTTCTTCTCAGTTTTATATTTGGTGTCCTTTGACCTAATGTTTCTAATGTTTCTTGCATGGGGAGAAAATATGTTTTGACATAGTCAAACATCACTTTTAATTAGGTGATCATTATGACTATTGGTTGGCTTATTTTCTTGTCATGGCTTGAATTATGGAGATAGTGAAAGGGATTTGTCCCTCTCTTTTTAGAGAGAGATATCCATGGGCCCCTTGATAAGGAAGACTGGAAAATATGCATGGCCACGCTCAAATAAGTATTAGTAAGGTGTTATTAATATTATTTGTTGGAACAGTCTGCCTACTGATCAAGTAAATGGTTAATTAAGTTTTTATAAGGATGACTTGGTCCATGTCTTATACTTAATTAGGATATCGTGTGACAAAAGGACTAAATATTAAATCTGATGCTAGGTTATTATTACATTTACTTAACTTGGGTAAGCATAATGTCTTGCTAGATTCCGCTTATGTTTTGTGAATAAATGTCTAGGACATTTTCATTCACTGCCAACGTTAAGTGAACCTACAGGGTCACACGCATAGACAATCTTGTGAGCATAATGTCCACGTTCAATGAATCTAGATTGTGTCTAGATTCGTTGAACGTATACAAAAGGGGAATCAGATTCCATATTGTATTTTCTGGTAAGTTAATAAGTAATTAATTTTATTTCATCGAATAAATGAAATTAATTACTTAATATTACTCATCCAACCGTTGGATGATTATAGGAATAGACGGACGAGATTAAACTGTCATTAGATGACAGTTAAGGTTTCGATATTGACAGCTATAAAAGGTTATGTTAACATTTTCTTGGTTGCTGTCCTTTATCTGATTAAAAAAAAAAAACCCTAAACTCTAGAATGGCGATATAGTATCTAGCCTCCTCTCTCCGAAATACGACCGATTACCAAATAGTCAGGATCAGTTCTGAACAGTTTTCAGAACACAGAAGGGGCTAGCATCCCGATCGCTTGCAGAGAAGTTTGTCGCGTGGATACCAGTAGAGGGTGAAGCGTACAAAGCAGCGCCTCCACAACAAATAATCAAAACATTGAGGTAATTTCTATCCAATCGGTTTTTCTAGTATGTGCAGATCCTGTTGGTGGATTTCCGTAGTTTTATTATTTTTTGTTTTTGTCTACGGAGTCCAACATTTTTGACATCAGAAAGAGACAAATCATCTCTGCCATATTTAATAGCAGATTTGACATCGTTAAAAGAATCAAGTAAGGCATTTAGTAAAATAACTGCAATATTTTCATCAGAGATTTTTTCTCCGACGTTTTGATGTTCCAAAATGATTTTATTCAAATCATCTATATTTTCAGAAAGTGATTTTGTTCCACTCATTTTGAAACCAAAAAGCTGTTCTTTTAAATAAATTTTATTAGAAAGAGATTTTCCCAAATATAGTTTTTTGAATTTTGTCCAGATTTCAAAAGCATTGTCTTTTTCATCAATTTCTTGTAAAACGTTTTCAGTAAAATGCAAGGTGAGGCAACTATGAGCATCACCTAGTTTTTCTTTAAGAATTTCCCCCTTCCAAGATTCCGGATACTCTTCAGGGCTGCAAATAGCGGGAGCAATTTTATTTTGTACCAAAACTGCTTTCATTTTCCTCCCCCATATTATAAAATTAGATTTGCCATCAAACCTATCAGTTTCAATTTTTGGAACTGACATGTTTTAAAGGCAAATAGGTGTAATTCGGTGGTTTAGGAAAGATGAAAGGTTTGAAAAAGTTTTGAATAAAACTGTCCGGGTTTTCCTCAAAAATAGAGAAAAAACTTTCAAAGAAAGACGGCATTGTTTGTTTTACTTTGTTTGATTAGGTTTGGTTTTAATTATAAAAAACAGTGTAACAGAATAACACACAGGAATACCTAATCAGAAAACAGGAAACAAACTGTATAACAAAAAATGAAGCTAAAACAGACAGATTCAACAAATAGCAAAGAAAAAGACAAAAAATATATATAAAATATATATAAAAACTTTTGAAATCAGAAAGAAAACCGCCAAGTCACAGATACTTGAAATCTTATGGATTCAAGCCAGGCTTGAGTTTTTGTTTTTGAAGAAGAAGAAAAAGGAAAGACTGGAGTAACAAACTAAAGGGAAAAACAGAAACAATAATAGCAAAAATCGGCAGCAAGCCGTAACAACCAACAACCAGAAATTTAAAACTGGCGGCAAACCGAAAGAAGTAAACTCAAAAGCAGAAAACAGTAACCGGCTACAAGCCGAAACACACAAACTGAAAATGAAACCGACGGCAAGCCGAATAAAAGAGACAATAAACAGAAACTGGCGGCAAGCCGAATAAACAGAAAACAATAATAATCAAAACTGTAAAATAGAAGAGTAAGAGTAACTTCACTGGCCGGATTTGAGGAACTCCTCAGATCCGAAAGGTTGCTGTCGGAAACCGGCGCCGATGAGCAGGAACCAGGCTCTGATGCCACTTGTTAAAAATAATGCTCCTAATTACTATATACTAATTACTATTAAAAAACCTCAAGAAATTGTGGAAGAATAAAAACAGAAAACATAAGATTTAATCTCCAAGAATAGAAATCAAAACTAAGTAATAAGACAATCTGCAAAATCAACACTCGGTTAATACGAAAGAGAAACCAAAATGAACAAAGAGTTATTCTGCTTACCACCGCCGCGGTGAAACTGGCGGCAGAGAATCAAAGAGATGACCGAGGAGCTGAAACTGAACGGTCACCAGAAATGTAAATGGTCGTCGAGCAGCGGCAATGCTACGTCGAGGCGCCGTAGGTAAGCAAGGGGATGATCGAGTGTTATACTCTCAGAAAAGGCCTCAACCGCGACGGAAATTACCGGCAACCCTCTTTCTCTATTTTCTCTCTCTCTCTCTCTCTTTTCTTTTCCTCACGACTCACTCTCTAAGCACACCAACAGACAATCAAAGGTGACAAAGAAGACCGGTGAACAATAGAGAAACATAGAACACCAGAACAGAGAGAGGAAAGCAGTGGCGGAGCCGCAGAATCAGGAGGAAACTAGAGAGTCCCAAAGACTCCAAAAGACAGAGAGAATGAAGAGACGGTCAAGAGGAGGAGAGCGAGAGACTGCACAGAAAACGAAGCAACAGTAGCATTACAAAGAGGGGAAGGCCGCAGGTCACCAACAGACAGCTCGGGTGGCCAACCGAACCGCCCGGGCATCCCTTGACCCAATCAAGGAAAAAAGAATGAAGCCTATTCTAAAGGGCTGTGGCCCATTACATCATGGGGTGAAAAAAAAAAGGGAGGAGAAAATTAGGCTGAAAAATGAAAAAATATTGGAAGAATATGAGCTTGAAAACCCTACACTTTCAAAGCAGCAGAGGGTTTAGAAAACCAACACTATGGATCTTGACTCAAGCCATATGAAGACTTTTTGAGTAAGCAAACCTTGTCATGAGAAGTGGAATGAAAACTAGGATGCAATTTCATGTAGACTTCCTCACCTAGATTTTCAAACAAAAAGGCATGGTGCACATTAATCTAGTGAATTTCCCAACCTTCATCTACTACCACAGCTAAAGTGTACGAAAAGTGACCAATTTGTCAACCGAGCAAATGTCTCAGTAAAATCTTCACCCTCAACCCGAGTATTACCTAAAAAACCATGTGAGACTTGAATTTCTCAATCAGGCAGCAAAGACTTGAACTTGATTTTTTACACCCAATTGAAACCTAAAGCTTTCTTCAAAGGAGGTAGAGTGGTGGCTTTCCAAGATCAATTATTTTCAAGGGCATCAATTTCTTGTTTCATTGCAATACGTGGTTTGGAAATTTTACCGCCTCTAAAACTCATGAGGGTTCAATCTCTGTTTGAACTACAACAAAAAAAAATCCAACTTTTTTTTTTTTTTTTGGAGAAAAATGAGCACAAGGATTATATTGTATAAGGATAAGGACACGTACCCAGAACCACTAACAATGCAGATGGAGTAACAGAGAAATATGTGGAAGAATGTACAATATAACATTAATAATTTGCCAATTTTATAGGAGATTTAGTGCACACGCATTGCATTAAAATTGTTCATTTGTCAGAGGACTAACATTTTCCCTCTTGTCAAACGTTGTGGCTGGAACAGAAGGGCAAGCAACAGACTTGAAGGATCAAGGCTTGGAGAGAAGTTGGGCTCATTTGTGAATTGCCCAGAGGAAGTAAGTTGTGCAAGCAGTCCATGAGGAGTGGATGATCTGGACCGTACTGGAGTAGAAAACCCAGGAGGATGAGGTAGATATCACAAGGAAAAACAGACTTAGTTTGGGATACATTAGAAAAAAAATTAAGGAATGAATAAGAAGGATGCCCTAACTTCTGGTGCCACAACTCCTAGGCCTTGTTTGATAAATTAATTTACCTATTAAAAAATTAAGGACTTATTGAATTAAGTTTGTTTGATAACATTTTTTGCAAATCATTTAATTGTTTAAGATGTGCTTAATTGTAGTTATAAATTTTAAGTGAAAATTTTTAACTTAACTCTGAACTCATAAATCCGAAAATACATATTGTTTGTAAAATTATAATACTTTTTATATAAATAATTAAGACTGATTAATTATTTTAGCATTCAGATTCAAACTTCACTTTTCATATTCAGAATCCAAACTTAAGATTCAGTATTTGCACTTAAATAATTAAGACTTCAGACTTCAGTTTTATCAAACGATGCCCTACTCTCACTACTAGTACTTTATTTACTCTTACGGGCCCAACCTCTTAAAAATAGTACAACCCATTTGTTTGTTCATTGGTCCAATCAAGATCCTAGAGGAACGATAATGTATAGCACAATGTAAAGATGTGAATGACATTGTGCATATGAAATCTTTCAGTAATTGAGAGATAGACAAAAGAGGACAAGTGAGCCGAGGAATATGTAACACATTATTCAAAACTAAATCCAATCCAAGTTTCATATGTCCACTTTTGTTTGCAAAAGTTTGTTTTTCATCTGTCAAACCCACAAGCCATGGTGTAATACAATGTAAATCAGTAAGAACACCTCAATTCTCTGTCATATGGTGCGATGCTCCTGTATCAATAATCCATAGAGGAGAAAAATTATTACTAGAAAGCTTCTCAGAGGAAGCTGTATTTTTATTGGCCCAGAAATTAGCCAAAGACTTATAATTTTCATATGAGGAAATCCTGTAGAAGGCATACTCGCGATGTGCATAGTCATGCCTACTTTATCAATTAATGTGTTGCTGCTTTCTGCAACATGATATGGCATTGGCTGTTGTGCCAGCGACCAATCTATCTGCCACACCATCCTCTACTGGCACAGCAGCAAATTCTCTGCCCTGTGTCTGGCTTCCTTTTTAGGCCACCATTTAGGTTACGTAACCAATGATGGTGAAACAATTCTTTACCTACTTTCCTTCTTGTTACAAATGATACAAACTAGTGTACCCTTGTCTATACTAGCGTACCGTATGTGTTGTTGCGGAGGGCAAAAACTACCACCTCTGGTTTCTCATCTCCATCTTTGATCATAATTTGTACCCTTCTCTCTCATGCTCATGTCTTTTAGTCAATACAAAGGTTATATCCTTACAATTACTAGGGACTTGTTCGCAATTGATCAATTCATTCCATAATTTCTTAAAATGTTCAAATATGTCGCAATAATTTGCCGTTGTTGTTTACAATTAATTATGGCCACCTTCTGTTCTTAAATTCTAGGACTACTTGCAACACGAAATTATTTTTCGTCTCACAAACTCTTCGCTATTCTTGTTTTAGAGATGGTAGACCTTAGAGACGGGTTGTATGTATTCAAAATCTATGAACCGATCATAAAGTTCATGGTCAACCAATTCCTTAAATTCAGATTATCATCGTTGGTTGAGTCACAGTTCTATAAATGAACCTTTAGTTTATTTTTGGCTTGAATCGCAATCTTAATTGCTTCGTCCATTCATCAAATTCTAGTCTTTCAATGTATTAATTTTTGTTTCCACCTTATTGGTGTTGGTATGATCTTTTCAGGTAAAAGTCATTTATGGCTATGATACCTTGTAAGAATTTGAGAAGTAAAGAATTTAAGAACTGGAAATTAATATTCCTAAAAAAATTTTGCATTACAAGGCTGTAGTGTTATTGAAATTGACAGTGCAAATCCAATCCTATAAAGGAACCCTAAACTGAGATGGTAACTTACTAAAAAGAATTATAGTAAATAAGGTAACTATCCAAATATATAGATATATATTAAAATTAATCACATATAAACTGTTGGGAAGAGCCTAAGCTCTAATACCACTGTTGAGAACAGTTACACTGGTGATCATCCGTGTTACATTAACAAAACATCTACAGAAAAATTATTACAAAAACAAAACAGCAGAAGAATAGTAAATCCACTAATCTATTACAAAAACTGGATGATGGAACAGGATAACAACTCTTAAACAAAACTCTTCAAAATTGGATGAGGCCGAAAAATGAACTACTGATTCTCCTTCAAATACCTGCAAAACAAATAAACAAAGCCAGATGAGTATGGCAAAAATTGGGCTACCGATTTTTGCCACAAGACAAAATCGGATGATCGAAACAAAAAACCGGACGTCCGTTTTCAAAAATTAGATGCCACTGTTTTTTGTGTAGGAACAGAGATATTCGGACGACCAAAATATATGAGAAGGAGCAAAACCGAATGATCAGTTTCGCTGTATGAGTCAGAATCTCGATCAAACCCTCAGAATAATGGATGAGCCTTACACAACAACAATCTAATCTCTCACTTTCAGTTCTCTCCTTCACAAGCTACCCAAGCACGCAGTCAAACAAGAATAGCGACTGATGGCGGCAGCAACAGAAGAATTCACAGAGAACAAGCAGGAATAAAAAACTGCAAAGAAGAAGAAGAGAAAAGAAGAAAGCTTCATACAGAATAATCGGTCACACCTCATCTATCAGCAACAGGAAAGGATGAGTGTATTTATAGAGTTTCTAAGGTAGACTCATTCAAAACAGAACAGTCATGTGGAATAATTGTTCAACAACAGAACAGCCTCATACCTGGAAGACTCTTTCAAAAGAAGCAACCACCAAGCTACCCGGGGAAGATTCAAGAGGATTGGGTTGTTTACCGGCCAGGCTACCCGACATCTTGGATTAAAAATAAACTCATCCTATTTGGGTTGTGAGGCTCAGTCTAACTTATCATAGGGAATTAAAAACATGGGCTGAAAAGGAAAAGAGAAAAAATACATGAACACAGGCTCAATTGGCCTACAAGCTCCACATTGAATACATTTTTGTCAACTTTCCAGCTAAGGCAATCAACCAGCATCAATATATAGAAGGTCTCTACAGAGAACAAACTTGTCAGTTGTCACCACTTTAGTACCAAAATCAGTAGGATTATATTAGTACTAATTTTGTCTATATTAAAAATACCATTTGAAACCTTTTCACGAATGAAATGATACTTAACATCTATATGTTTAGTCCTCTCATGATAAACATAATTTTTACACATGACGACAACTCTGAATATTAGCAAATATGACTGCTTAAAAGCCCCTGAAGCCAAGTGGCTTCTTTAATTGATCTGTTACGACAATATATTCGGCCTCCATAGTCGAAAGGGCGACTACAGGCTGCAGCTGTGATTTCCAAGAAACACAATCACCTGCAAGGGTAAAGAAATAAGAAGTAGTAGACTTTCTACCTTCTCTATCACCTGCAAAATTAGAGTTAACTTAACTAACCAACTCAAAATGTTCAGACAAGTTATGATAATGCAAACCTCTATCAATAGTCCCATTAATGTACCTCAATAGCTACTTAAAAGCGGCCCGATGATCCCTACCTGAGTTAGACATGAAACGGCTCAAAAGACTTATGGAATAAGCAATATTAGGACGGATGTGGAAATCATGGAATACATAACAGATCCTACAGCAATTCTAAAAGGGATGTTGGCCATATATTTCTTCTCACTTTCAGTTTTGGGATAAATTTTAGAAGAAAGCTGAAAATGACTTGCAAGAGGGGTACAAACAGATACCTAACCTTATCTATAATGGTTCAGTTCATCCTCTCAACTACCTCATTTTATTGTGGGTTGTGCCTAACGTTTCTATGATCAACGATACCATGCAATGCACACAAATTATGAATTTTTTTGTTACAAAATTCCAAACCGTTGGCTGTTTTTAGATCCTTTAGTTTATTTCCGGTTCAATTTTTGGCAAAACGTCCATTCATTAAATTTTTGAAAAGTTTGATATTTGGTTTTTAAAAGAAATACCAAAACATGCCGAGAAAAATCATCAACAATAAAAAGGAAATAAACATTGCCACCAAAAGTGGGTACCTTTTCAGGACCTCAAAGATCACAGTGCACATAATCAAGAACAACAGTGGATTTGTGTGTGCCCGCAGAAAAACTGAGTTTATGTTGTTTGCCAAGAACACAATGATCACAAAAATCTAAGGAAGTGATTTCATCACCATTTTAAAAAAAATTTTGTGTAAATAATGCAAACTTTTTTTACTAATGTGGCCAATACGACGATGTCATAACAAGGTTTTTTCAGAAACAGTTTTAGAAAATAATGTAAATGATTCACAAACAGTTTCTCCAAGTAATGTGTACAAACCATTTTTCTTAAAACCTTTGAGCATGACTAGAGATCCTTTATAAACACGTAAAATCCTATTTCAGATTTATAAGAAAATCCATTTGTGTCAAAAACACCAATGGAGATTAAATTCCGCCTAAGATAAGGCACATACCTCATCTCGATCAATTTTCTAGTCATATCATCATGCACTTTGATAAAAATATTTCCAATTCCCTTGACATCACAAACCTTATTGTTTCCCATAAAAACTTTTCCATGATCAAGGGGTTTAAAAGTCAGAAAACCAATGCTTGTTGGGTGTCATATGAAACGTGCAACTAGAATCAAGAATCCACTTATCAAAGGTAGATGGAGAAGGGGAAACACATAAAACTTCAGAAAGCATGGAATTACCATCTAGTTCAAAATCGTGTGTTTTGTTAGTTTTATCCTTCCCGTTACCTTGTTTACGTAAATCTTTGATTCGTTTAAAACATTTGTTTTTCATATGACCATCTTTGCCACAATAAAAATACGTCACTCTATTCTTATTTCGAAATAACAACAATGTTTTCATCAAAAATGTTTTCTCTAATATTTTGGAGCTCTAAATAATTTTGTTTAAATCATCCATGTTTTCAGAAAGAGATTTTGACCCGCAAATTTGAAACCAAAGATTTGTTCTTTTAAATAGATTTTGTTTGATAAGACTTTCCCAAATAAAGTTTTTCAAGTTTGTTCAGATTTCAAAGCATTGTCTATTTCATTTATTTCTTGTAAAACATTATCTTTCAAATGCAAGGTGAGACAAGTACGTACATCACCAAGTTTTCAGCTAGTATTTCTCCTGTCCAAGATTTCGGATTGTTGTCAGGAGTACAAATAGTGGGTGTAATTTTGTTTTGGACTAAAATAGCTTTCATTTTTCTGCGCTACATTGTAAAGTTAGATTTGCTATCGAACTTGTCTGTTTCAAGTTTTGGAACAGACATATTAAACAGTGGTAAATGTGAGTAATGTGTGAAAAATAAAAGATTTAAGAAAAAGTTTTATTACAAAAACAGCCTAGGAAAACAATATAGCTAAAAAAACAAGCATAAACAGATAATGAACACACAATAGATCAATCAAATAGCAAAAGGCTGAGCAACAGTCACAAAACAGATGACCCATAGAGAAACAGTATAAATAATCACAGGCTAAACAACAACCACCCAAACAGACAATAAAACAATATCAATCATCACAGACAATAAAGGAAAAATTTTCGCAATCAAACAAGGAAAAACACCAAGGCTCAGATACTTGGAGTCTCAACTGAATTCAAGCCAGGTTTGGGTTTTGGTTTTTCAGGAAAAACAGAAATAAAAAAAAATTTGGTCTGTAATCAGAGATATAAACAACAGAATATGTATATATATCCAGACAATAAACTTTAAATGAAAGGAAAGCAAAAACAGTAATAGTGACGTGTGCTAGATTAATAGAACTCAACAGTTCCCGTGAGTTTGAAAGTAACCTGAGAGGTTTCGGATGACATCTGCGTCGTAGGAAGAATGTAACAGACATTAGACACTAGAAAGATCAAATTTACTTCTGGCTTTGATACTACTTGCTGGGAAGAGCCTAAGCTTTAATACCACTATTGAGAATAGTTACATTGGTGATCAGCCCTGTTATATTAACAAAACCTCTACAGAAAAATTATTACAAAAGCAAAACAGCAGAAGAAAAGTAAATCTACGAATCAATTACAAAAATCGGATGATGGAACCAGATAACAACTCTTAAACAAAACTCTTCAAAATTAGATGAGGTGTCCGACAAATAGATTACTGATTCTCCTTCAAATACCTGCAAAACTGATAAACAAAATTGGATGAGTCTAGCAAAAATCGGACGACCAATTTTTACCACAAGACAAAATCGGACGACAGAAACTAAAAACCGGAAGTCCACTTTCAAAAATCGGGCGCCAAGCACAGAAAAACGAATGACCGTTTTCTGTGTAAATAAGAGGAACAGAGATATTCAGACGGCCAAAACGGATGAGAAAGAGCAAAATTAGACGATCGGTTTTGCTGTATGAGTCAGAATCTCAATCAAACCCTCAGAACAATGGATGAGCCTCGTACAACAACAATCTAATCTCTCATTTTCGGTTCTTTCCTTCACAAGCTACCCAAACACGTAATCAATCAAGAATAGCGACTCACGGCGGCAGCAACATAAGAATTCACAAAGAACAAGCAGGAATAAGAAACTATAGAGAAGAAGAAGAGAAAAGAAGAAGGCTTCATATAAAATAATCTGTCACACCTCATCTATCAGCAATAGGAAAGGAAGAGAGTATTTATAGAGTTTCTAAGGTAGACTCATTCAAAATAGAACAGCTATCTGGAAGGATCGTTTAACAACAAAACAACATGATACTTGGAAGACTCTTTCAAAAGAAGCAACAGCCAAGTCATCTGGGAAAGACTCAAGAGGATTGAGCTGTTTACCAGTCGGACCTGTCCGACATCTTGAATTAAAAATAAACTCATCATATTTGGGTTGTGAGGTTCAATCCAACTCGTCACAGAGAATTAAAAATATAGGTTGAAAAGAAATAGAGAAAAAAATTGTGAACACAGGCCTAATTGGCCTACATAAACAAATACATGTATACAAATGCAAGTATGGAAATCTGTGAAATCTTCAACAAGGTGGGGGATCCCATCCCATTTAATACTATGCTTTTATTTTTCATGTTCAAGTCACTTGTATTTCAAATTACTTAATGGCAACAATTATTTGGTGCCATTTCCTAAAAAAAATTATTCGGTAATATTTAACTTAATTTAGATGGAAAGTTCTAAAATTTCTTTTAGGAAAAAACTTATTTTAACTAAAAGTGCCAACAAGAATGTGTTTTTTCCATTGATACATTGGGAGGGTGGTGTAGTGTAAGGATTATGGGTGTAAAGGAGTTAAGTTATTTATGATCCGCTAGTAAGCTGTTCAGCCAAAACGCAGTTTGAGTTCACTGTTGACCAAGCTCGAACTGGTTTGCTAAGCAAACAAGTCGAGTTCGAGTCTCAAGCTCGATAGCTTGTTGAATCTATCGGGTCAAAATTTATAATTTTTTTACTTTATTTTAATTATTATATTTTTTAAAAAAAATTGAAGTCGAGGTCGAGCCGAACTCGATTCGAACAAAAATAAAGTATCGAGTTGAGTTCGTGTGAGTTCGAACTCGACTTTACTCGTTTACATCCCTAGTCAGGACTTCTAACTTGATAAAGAGTCCTTCTAACATCGAACCTTAATAGGTGCTAACAACAATGATGAGAATGGAATTGCAAATTACAATTTTCCTTCAAGAAAGCACATAATACTTGAATTTAAGTAAGTTTCCTCCCAAAAGAGACATTCACGGTTTCTTTTATATATATATATATATATATATATTGGTGAATGGGAAATGTAAATCGGATCCATGACTATAAAAATTATTTCTAACTAATTGAGTTACCACAGTATCACTAAATCTCGAACAATAAAATTATTAATTGCACTCAATTGACTTTTTGGAACATTTTTTTGCCAGGAATGGATGCTTAATGGACATTGATTTAGATTAATATGATAAATATATATTTATATATCACGAAAGTCAATTTTGTTTCTCTTCTCACCTTAAATTAAATTTTCCTCATTTCTTGATCCTCATTTCCTTAATCAAATTGATTTGCGTATGGAATTGAGGGCTTTGATTTTTTTTTTTTTTTTTAAAAAAGAGCTATTGATTTTGAGAAAGCATATCTTGTTTTTTTATAATTCTTTTAAGTAAAAGGAAGTTGTATATATATATTTTTATATATATCAAATTGGTATAAGCTACTCATAAAGAATGTTTCGAGACCATCAAAGTAATCTTTGTTAAGAGGCCGATTGAGTAATTCTCCAATCCGTACATGTTAAAAAAAGACAATAAAACTAATATATATATATAATATTATTATGTATATTATATATTATTGAGGATATGCAAAGACAAACTCTTAACTATTTAGTCCAAAGATAGGTTTATACAAAATAGTCTTCCCTAAAATCTCATGAATTGTTTAAATTTTTAAGTATGAAGTTTGATAAAAGCAGTCTTTGGTATACTCTAAAATTTTAGTTGTTTAAGTTTTGAATTTTGAATTTTAATATGAATATTGAAATTGAAATTTAAAGTTTGAATATAAATGTTGAATTAATTAATAAACGGTAATTATATATTTAAAAAAAAAAAGAATGCAATAATTTGACGAAGATTGCTACTGTGAATAAATTGGGCAATTCCTCCTCCAAGACTGCTCCATCAAGTCCAGCCCTCAAGATTGGCTAAAGCTCTTCAGCAGCCTCCGTATTGATTGAAAATCTTCACAATCAAACCAATATTATAGCTGGAAGAATGTACAAGCCTGGTACTTCAGATGATCTTCTCTTAAATCGCAAAAGTGATCTTGTTGACAAACCTTATTCATCTGAAACAGAAATAGAGCAAGCTCCTTCCCTACAATTTGAAGCCATAAAAAAAACAGTTCAGGGACTTTGCTGCTCAATTGAACAGAAGCTGGACAATACTTCCAAAAACCGGCAACAAACTCCAGCAACAACAGCAGAAACAAATTGCAGTGGCTCAACAGCTGCTGACAATCCCTTGCTCATGAACAATTCTGTTCGACTACTGCAGACATACAACAACATATTCCAGTATCTCAACTGTCTAAGGCTTCCGATCAGAAATCCTCCGGATTAAAAAATAAAGCTTCTTGTATATGAGGTTTAAAAGTATCTCTTTCTTTCTTTATCATCTAATCTTTTTATCATGAATTGTTGGAATGTTCGTGGTATTGATAATGCCGCTTCTATTGCTCGTGTGAAACGTCTTACTCTTGATCACCATTTATCTTATCTTTGATTATTGGAGCCTTTGCTTGACTCCTCTAGACAGTCCCGTGTTGCTGTCCAGCTTTGTTTTACTCATTTTTCTTGTAATGCTAATTGTAAGATTTGGCTGTTTTCGAAAATTCCTTTATCTATTTATGTTCTAAGCACTGAACAAATCCTTTATGTTCTGATTGATCATCCTAATGACATCTGTCTCTTCATTGTTCGTTTATTTAACAAAATGTAGCCATATTGATTGTCGGGTCCTATGGAATGACTCGTTTTCTATTTCTTCTTCTATCCCTGGTGCTTGGCTAGTGGGGATAATTTTAATGCTGTTAGGGGGGCTTCCGAATGTATGGGAACCACCCTTCCATTCGTTCTTATAGTGAGTTTTCCTACATGATTTCTAATTATGGCCTCTGTGATACCCTTTTTATTGGGAGTATGTTCATTTGGTGTCGGCCCACCTTCCCTCCGATTTTGAAACATTTGGATCGGATCCCCCTAAATCCTGCTTGGAACTTCTCTTTGATTCCACAACCATTGAGGATCTTCATAGGACCCTCTCTGATCATTCTCTTCTCCTTATCTTGTGTTGGTCCAGTGGCCCAATTTTTTAACACTATTTTCATTCTTTTATTTTTGGCCCATTTAATCCCAATGATGACAATAGCCTGGTGGGCCTCTTTGTGATTGGAAGTTGGGCTGGCAGACATGATGCCGGGCGGGCGGGTTAACCTGACCCGCCCAGGCGACTCGTCTATATATATCTCGTTTTCTCCTGCAGCTAGCCCTAATCCTCTCATTCTCACTTGCTGTGCCGCCGCTACCTCCTCTCTCTCTCTCTCTCTCTCTCTCTCTCTCTCTCTTCCTTCGAGCAGTCTGTCTGCTCGTTCTCTGTGCGACCTTTCGGGACTCTAACCTGCTCGTCGGTGCCGGCTAACCCTCGGGTTACCGTGTGTGAGACCGCAGTGAAGAGGAAAGGGTGCTTCTTGCTGAGAGAGACCGAGAGTTTCTTTGAGGCCACCGGCTACTGAGGGATTCTTCCCGTTCTTCACCGGAAGAGCACGTCGGACAGTCAGTCTTTGTGGATGCTCAGACCGAACTCGGGGAGCTCGTTCGTCTTCCACTGTCGGTGTCCAAATCCGAGACCTGAAGGGTCTCGAGGTAAGAAAAGATCGGACCTTTTTACTTTACTGTCATTATATCTAACTATTGTTCACCTTTTTGCTTGGATCTGGAACTGAGAAGTCACTGAAGGCGAAGATCTTAAATATAATAGAATAGGCTTCTATTTTTCGCAATCGGCTTCTTCTTAATCTGATCTCTTCTTAATCTGATCTGTAATAGCAAGTAGGTTCATGTAATAGTAAATAGGTTAGATTTTATTCTTCTGTTGGTAGTTGGAAATCGTAACAGTGGTATCAGAGCGGTGGTTGTCGGAGCAACCGTCCGGCTACCACTCGGGGTCAGATCCACACGGGATCTGACGGAAAGGGAAATTTCTAAACCTCTCTTTTTCTTTCCTGCTTCTGCTTTCTTTATTATTATTACTGTTAGACCTTCTGTTGCTGTTTTGTTGGTTAACTGTTCTTGGGTTGTTTCGTTTACGCAACTTTCAGTCATTACTGTTGATTTCGTGAAACCTGCTTCTGTGTTGCTATAACTGCTGTTACCGAATAAGTTGTGTTGTTTTTTGGGTTATTGTCCAATTTTTAGTTTCATAACTGCAGTATTTTCTGTGTTCTGTTTCTGGCATTTTTTAAAATCCAAAACCCAAGCTTGGCTGGGAGTCCAAGAGACACCCAGTATCTAAGACTTGGGGATTTTCAATATTTGCGTAAATTGTGATTAAATCCTGTACTGTGGTTGTCTTAGCTTATTTTTCGCTGTTTCTGCTTCGGTTAAATTTTGTGTACATTCGCGCTGTTTTGGTCATAAACTCTTCTGCGTCTTACGTTCTGAATTGTGCCGTTTTTCATCAAAGCAAAATCCAGGCATTTTATTTTTCGTGACAAAACTTCCTTTTTCAAATCTTTCATTTGTCTAGCCAGCAATTACTCCAATTTGCCATTTAATCATGTCTGTTCAAAAGATTGAAACTGACAAATTTGATGGCAAATCGGATTTCGTAATGTGGCGTAGAAAAATGAAAGCAGTTTTAGTCCAAAATAAAATCGCACCCGCAATTTGTAGCCCCGAAAAGTATCCGGAGTCTTGGAAGGGCGAAGTGCTTTCTGAAAAACTTGATGATGCACACAGTTGCCTCACCTTACATTTAACCGACAACATTTTAAGAGAAATAGACGAAAAAGACAATGCTTTTGAAATATGGACAAAACTCGAAAAACTTTATTTGGGAAAATCTTTATCTAATAAGATTTATTTAAAAGAACAGTTTTTTGGTTTTAAAATGAGCGGGTCGAAATCACTTTCAGAAAACATCGACGATTTAAACAAAATTGTTTTGGAACTACAAAACGTCGGTGAAAAGATTTCTGATGAAAATGTTGCCATTAATTTTATTAAACTCTTTGCCTGAATCATTTAATGATGTTAAGTCTGCTATTAAGTACGGTAGAGATGACTTGACTCTTGCTGACGTGAAAAACGCTTTGAAATCAAAAGACCTTGATTTGCGAAAAGAAAACAAATCTAACGGAGAGAACCTTTACGTGAGAGGGAGGGTCGACGGGAGGGAATCTTTTAGTCACCGCTCTAAAAGTAAAGGGAGGTCGAAATCACGAGATAAGAAAGTGAAATGTTTTTACTGTGGCAAGGAAGGTCATATGAAAAATAAGTGTTTTAAAAGGATCAAAGAGAAAAACAACGTAAACAAGGTAAAGGGAGCGATAAAAATGACAAACCACACGATTTTGAATCAGATGGTAACTCAATGTATTCTGAAGTCTTGTCTGTGTCCTCTTCCCTTTTCCCCGTTTCTGAACACTGGATCCTTGATTCATGATGCACTTTTCATATGACACCCAACAAACATTGGTTTTCAGATTTCAAACCCTTTGAGCATGGAAAGGTTTTTATGGGCAACAATCATGTTTGTGAAATAAAAGGAATTGGAAATGTTTTCATTAAAATGCATGATGGTGTAACCAGGAAATTAACTGAGGTGAGATATGTGCCCGACCTCTGTCGGAATCTAATCTCCCTTGGTGTTTTTGACACAAATGGTTTTTCTTATAAATCTGAAAATGGCATTATGAAAGTTTGCAAAAGAGCACTGGTCATGCTCAAAGGTTTTAAAAAGGAAGGTCTTTACCATTTAATTGGAAAAACTGTTTTAGAAGTATCTGCATTGGTTTCCAAAACTGTTCTTGAAAAGTCTTTGTTGTGGCACCGAAGAATTGGCCACATCAGTGAAAAAGGACTACATTGCCTTCACAAACAAAATCTTTTGGGTGGTGACAAAATCGAATCTTTGGATTTTTGTGACCATTGTGTACTTGGAAAACAGCATAAAATTAGTTTTTCTGTTGGTACACACAAGTCCACTTCTGTCCTTGATTATGTGCACTGTGATTTGTGGGGACCTGAAAAGGTTCCAACTTATGGTGGGAATGTTCATTTCTTATCTATTGTTGATGATTTTTCTAGGCATGTGTGGGTATTTCTTTTAAAATCAAAAGATCAAACTTTTAAAAAATTTTCTGAATGGAAACGCCTTGCCGAAAATCAAACTGGAAATAAACTAAAAACAATTAGGACAGATAATGACCTTGAGTTTTGTAACAAAAAGTTTGCTGATTTATGTGCACTGCATGGCATAGTACACCATAGGACTGTTAGGCACAACCCACAACAAAATGGAGTTGCTGAAAGGATGAACCATACTATCATGGATAAGGTTAGGTGCCTTATGGTGTCTTCAGGAATCCAAAAACCTTTTTGGGGAGAAGCTGTAAGTACAGCTGTCTACCTCATTAACAGATCACCCTCAACAGCCATAAACTTCAAAACTCCCTTAGAGTTGTGGTCCGGAGAACCACCAAACCTGTCAAACCTTAGAGTCTTTGGGTGTGCTGCATTTGCACCTCAGAAAGAGGGTAAGTTAGACCCAAGGTCAAGAAAGGGAGTGTTCTTAGGCTACCCTAGTGGGGTAAAGGGTTATAAAGTTTGGCTCAAAGGTGAGCCGGGGGTGAGGGTTATTGTGAGTAGGGATGTGGTCTTTAATGAACTTGATATGCCTTGCCTAAAGGCTAAAACCAACCCTGATAACCCTAGTGACATTCCTGTTGATGGGAATATTCCCGTGGAGGTGGAGGACACCTCTGAACCTTCACAACCCCACGATTAACCTGAAACCAGTGGAGCGTCGGATATACCGACCAGTGAGCAGCCTGATACCAGCACGCCTGAATCTGAAAATTCAGATGAGGATGATGAGGATCATCCCGAGGTACAAGCCCAAGCTCTAAGAGACTACCAGCTGTCTAGAGATAGGGTTAGGAGAGAGACGAGAAAACCCGCTAGGTATGGTTACTCCTACATCGTCTCATATGCCTGTGCTGCTGCATCCTTTATTGAAGAAAAGGAACCTCTGTGTTTTTCTGATGTTTTAAAGAGTCCAAACCGTTCTTTGTGGTTGCATGTTATGGAAGAGGAAATGTCCTCACTTCATAAAAACAAAACCTGGATTCTTGTTCAAAAACCCTCAAAGCAAAAATTAATTGATTGCAAATGGATTTTTAAAATCAAAGAGCCAGAATCTGCCAACGAACCCCCAAGGTTCAAGGCAAGGCTGGTTGCAAAAGGTTTTTCTCAAGTTGAGGGCATCGATTTTAATGAAATATTTTCTCCCGTTGTTAAATATAAAACAATTAGGATAATGCTTGCAATTGTTGGCTTTTATGATCTTGATCTTGAACAACTTGATGTAAAAACTGCATTTTTGCACGGGGAACTTGAAGAGACCATTTGCATGCGCCAACCACCAGGTTTTGAGAAAAGGGTAAGGAGAACATGGCATGCTTATTGAAAAAGTCCTTGTATGGGCTTAAACAATCACCCAGGCAATGGTATAAACGTTTCGACTCTTTTATGCTTAAAGCTGGTTTTGTTAAAAGCAATTATGATAGCTGTTTATATTTCTGTGGCAATAATGTTGAAACTGCTATTTATCTTTTGCTGTATGTTGATGATATGCTGATTGCCTGTAAGCATAGAGATAAGATCACTCGCCTGAAATCTCGACCCAGATCCAGCTCCAGAACCAGAAACAGATCCACTTGACTTTTGTATCTTTCGATGAGCAATTGACACGTGCTCCCAATGTGACTTGTCTCTTTTTGTTGAGTTCGTCTTCTTCCGCCCTTTAGTGACTGCTACCTCAGGAGGTGATATCAATGTCACACCTGGATCTTTAGGCAAAACAGGATTCAGTACTCCTTTCACAAGACGACGCGTCTCTCTAACTTTTGATATGGGTCCTATATTTATCTGATGCAAGAGGTCAGTGAGAGAACGCATCTCAGAATCCATGTCCTGTTGCTGAGCTGAAGGATGAGGACCGCCAATATCTAGTGTCTACCAAAAGACATCAATATCATGTAACTGTATAGGAAGAACATGATCGAACCGTGTAATCAGCTTGCAAGCACAAGGAAGGCCGTGTGATGTCCTCAAATAGTGCCCGCACTTATTTTTTGGATCATCATATATCCCGACAGCTCTCGTTATCTCTGACCATATCTTTTTGAATGCCAAGTGACTGATTTTATTACCTACAATATAAAATATGTGATTACTCTTCGCATTATGCTTCTCTTTAGTCCTGGAAAACTCTAATGATGCTTTAATGTCTGCTATTTGACCTTTAATAAGCGAGTCAATATTAAGGAACATAGTATTCAAATCACTATGGTATGTTGAAAGCTATAGCTTCAGCACTGAGTGTTCACTTTCAGCCCGATTGGTGGTCTCCACCCCAAAATGCATATGACTCTTAGTCCAACATCTCACGAATTTATGAGCAAAGGGATTCAACCAATTGTTGAACAAATAGTGTAGGAAGTCCGGTCTCTCTTCCACTTCGTCTTCAGAGCATCCAATTTCATTAAGTATTCCTGCTCATCAATTTCGTCCAACAATTTCTTCCATGACCCATTTATAAACCGTGATGCAACCTCTTCATTTTTTATCAACTCGGTTAATTTGGCCAACACGTTCTGATTGATGTGCCTTCTACATAGCATATGGTATGCTGTACTAAACACTTCGCCGATCACTGGCATTAAATCGAATTCTCTGTCTGTAATAATTACCTTCGACATAGTCTCACAAACAACTTCTTGATTCTCTGTTGACATTGTATTTGAAAAGTATAGATGCTTAATCTGTTGAAGAACTCATCTATACGTTGTAGCCTGCTCATTTCGCATAAAAGCACTGGACACAGTGAAATTCTTACCAGTCGGGGTCATCCCTACCACTTCTAACAGTGGCATGTTGTACCTATTTTTAAAAAACACATAAAGCAGATAAATTGTTTAGAAAATAAACATAAAACCCAGCAAACTTAACACAAAACCGATTAATTATGACATATTTCATTCTACTATTCATTCAAGTGTTACTCCTAAACAGTCAATTTGCAAATAACACGTAAATGTACAATTAATATAACAAATTTAAAACAACTTACTTGTTTGTTTTATATGTCGTATCCATTATAAGTACGTATGGCCACGTTCTTAACATTTCAATTGATGTCAGATGTGCAACGACAATGTCACTGAGCACATTACTGTCCTCACGGTTTCTATAGAAGACCGTGTAATCCCCGTATAGCACTTAGACATAGAACTTCTTCAACCGTGTGTCGCCCCTGCATCCTATTCTTCTTAATTTTCGCAACGACGTTATATATTTTCTTGGAACTACAAAAAGTCATTCAAATCATATTATTAGAACCTCAATTTAAACCCTAAATATAAAACCAAGATGCATTAGAGTTGATGCAACATACCTGACAGCACAACCCACATTTTGTTCCTAGAAAAATCGTAAAATATTACGGGGTGGTACATGACTCTTCCTGAATTGCTCAATTTGTATCAGTTGTTCCTTCGTCAGTTTTGCTGCCTAAGCATGACCGTGACTATATACACCTATTGTATGGTTATGCCTCCCATCGTGTACGAATAATTGCCAATTTTCACACATTGCCATTTGTTCACCTTTTAATTTGAAGGGATAACCACACTTTTTAGTCCTGTAAGGACCCTGCCTTTTTACTTGAACTTCTTCTTCTTCATCGTCAACTACGAACTTCTTTTTCGGTTTATTTGTACCTCTACGCTCGCAACCCAATGTAACATACGGTCGGCGGTCGGATGTTCTGGACCTTAAATACCGAGTGAAAATAAAATACGTGTTCACTTTTATAGCTGTTTCTTTTGCTCAGTTAACCAACTCTGGTTTGGAATTAAAGATTCGATCAGTTGCAAATAAATGTTTGTGATCCATGTATTCTTCCAGTTCCAAGAATTCTTCAAATGTACTTAGATCTACGTCGTTCTGTTACGGTATAGTATGAAAAAATTAAAATATGAACACATTATATATTGAAAAAAAAGTTGTCAAAACATTGTAATGAACAAAAATTTCATACAATAACATTTGGAATAAAAAAACCAAAAAAAAAAAAAAATTTCATATATTAAAATTTAAGGAAAAAAATAAAAAAAAAAACAAAAATCATATAGTAACATTCCAAAAAAAAAAAAAAAAAAAATTCTAAAGAAAACAAAAAATTAACATTCTAAAGAAAACGAAAAATTATCATTCTAAAAAAAACAAAAACACAAAAAAAATTAGTAACATTCTACAAAAAATAGTAAATTCTAAATTTTTTTAAAAAAAAGCAACATCTAAAATTAAAAAAAATAATAATAATAATAACATTCTAAGAAAAAATTTTAGTAACATTCTAAAATTAAAAAAAATAGTAACATTCTTAAATTTAAAAAAAAAACAAAAGTAAGATTCTAATAAAAATAAAAAAACAAAAAAAATTAATAACATTCTAAAAAATAATTAGTAACATTCTAAAAATTTAAAAAAAATAGTAACGTTCTTAAATTTTTTTTAAAAAAAGTAACATTCTAACAAAACTAAAAAAAAAATTAATAACATTCTAAAAATAAAATTTAGTAACATTATTAAAAAAAATAGTAACGTTCTTAAATTTTAAGAAAAACAAAAGCAACATTCCAACAAAAACAAAAAAAATTAGTAACATTCTAAAATTTTAAAAAAAACATAACATGTAAAATTAAAAAAATAATAATAACATTCTAAAATTTAATTAAAAAATTAATATTGTAAAAAAATTAGTAATATTCTAAAAAAAATGAACATTCTAAAAACAACATAGTAATATTCTAAAAAAAAAGGAACATTCTCGAAAAAAAGAATAGTAATATTCTAAAAAAAAAAAAATGAACATTCTAAAAAAATACTATAAAACCAGTAGTAAAATTAAAAAAAATAATAATATTGAAAAAAATAAATTTTTTTTAAAAAAAATAACATCTAAAATAATAACATTCTAAAATTTAAATAAAAAACGAATATTGTAAAAAAAAAGAAAAGGAACATTCTAAAAAAAAAGAATAGTAATATTCTAAAACGAAAAAAAAGAAAAAATGAACATTCTAAACAAATACTCTAAAAAAAACAGTAGTAATACTAACAAAAAAAATTAATTTTGAAAAAAAAATTAATATTAAAAAAAATTAATATTGAAAAAAAAAAAAAACTACTCGGGTCGCCCAGGCCGTCGGTCTGGACGTGTCCGGGTTGTACCGTTGGGCGATCTCCTTCACACTAGGTCGCTCGGCCGGGCGTTTAGAGAGCGTCATGGTCTCCATCCCCAGCATCCGACCAAAAATTGCGAAAATTTTTTTTTTCTTACCTCTAAACCGATATTTTCTTCTACAAATTCTTCATAATGATCCATATGTACCTCAAATACAAGTTGAATTTTAAAGTTTATAGATTTAGAGTAAATAGAGAGTAAATAAGAGTAACAGAGAATTTTTTTACGGAGAGAAAAAGTAGGGAAGAGGAAGGGGAATAATGATTTATTTCGTGCTATACATTCATTTTTCCGAGTTAGGTTTATCGGGTCCCTTTTTTTTTTTTTATTAAACTAGACAGCTAATGCATTATTTTTCTTTCTTTTTTTTTTTTTAATTAGAAGTTTCTATGAACTAACAACTAGAGCCTAGCCATCTCAAAAAGTCGGCCCGACCCCATTTCTATTAGATATTATGACCTAGCCTCCTTTATAGTTTTCTCCTGCCACACCTCTTCTTCTTCTTTTTCTTTCCTTCCAACAACTCCTCTTCTACTTCTCTTTCTCTCTTTCTTCCTCTTCTAGCCGTCACTTCCTTCTTCCATTCTTATCGCCTGCCGCTGCCTCGCCTCACCCTTGTTCTTTCTTCCTCTGTTGCATCTAAGGGGAAATATGACGATTTTTTTTGAAAGGTTGTCTTTTATCGAAATTAAACTAAAAAAATGTAAAAAAAAAAAAAATCTAGAAATATGAGAAAAGAAAATTGGGATCAACGTTTTAGATATTTCGCTTAAAAAAACAAAAACTTAAAAGTCGGGTTGTATCGGTTCGCAATCAAACTTGGCAATTTTGACCGGGTTTGACCAGTTCACTCCTACAAGGGTTTTCAGCATTAAATTAAACCGGACAAGTGATTGGTTTTCGGTTCAACTGGCCGAACTGGCTAGTTCGGTCTAGTTTTTTCAATATTAATTATGACCTTGTTACATGGGAGTCATCTACACATCCTCCTCATATGCCTCATCGTATAACTCCTCTATCATATGATCCTTACACACTGATTACATATCAGCCCTATACATCATCCTCTTCACAGCCTCATATTTCCCAGCCTACTACATACTACCTCTTAGCCTCCTCTTTCTCAGTTTAGCATTATTCATATGACCCGTATGCGTCGAGTTATTCTATCCATCCCTCTATAGCCGACCTGCCTCCTCGTTAGCAGCTTTTTACTTCTACCCTCATAAGGGTGCAGTTGGGTTCCACTTTTTGTTATGATCTCCTTACAGGAGTGCATGCGAACTCATGAAATAGTTCCTAAGGTTATTTAGTGCCCAATCGACACATTCTTTCGTATTTCCATGGGTTAAGAGAGCCTGCACGGGAGGAGGATGAGGGTGATGATGACTTAGTTTAGGGAAAGGATTTCGAGATGGAGGGAGAGGGTGCGTTGAGAGAGAGGATGACATGGTTGAGGATGACAGTGATGAGCATGAGATAATGGAAGATGTTCCTCCATCTTCATCGAGACTTGGGCGTGGACGGGGGAAAGGAAAAGAGTATTTTAGAAGGGTGAGAAATATGGTAAGAGATGGAATGAGTAGGCTTACGAGGCATGGCCTACAACCAGTGGTAAGAAGATTATCGAGAGCAGACGTGGTCAAGTAGCTTCTTCGATAAAGCAGCCACATCCTCATATTGAGCCAACCAGGGACAGAAGAAAAAGGCAAAGACTATTTCTTGGGAGCAAACAGGAATTGCTGATGGATGTACTCATTATTCCAATATTATTCCATCATACAACGGACACATCGCCATTGCTACATGGAGAAGAGATGTAAATTTTACAATTAATTAAGTATTTATTTGATATTGATAAATGTATTTTTCTCTAACATCTAACATAAATTTAATTTTTTTTTAATATGCAGGAGCCCAAACATTGATGATTTGGTTGCGATTTATGATACCTTTGCCTTGGACGCCTACTTTCTCACCGGTTAGGTAGATGGCAAATACGTCAGGACTTGTCCATTTGAAGTCCTGCATATTCCAGCACTGCATAGTACATTATTGTCTGCTTTTTCGGAGAGGTGGTAGCTATAAACCAACTTGTTCCACATGCCCTTGGGTAAGATAATGATCACTTACATGACGTAGAGCTAACCCTTGATATACCTTATTACGATAATGTTATGGATACAAAGTACATGTGTGAGAAGCTCATTCTGATAATTAACTATGACCTGGATGTGAGTTACACCAATGCCAAGGGAGATCTGATAGGATGTGGTGGTATCAAACATTTTGATCTTGTGGTTACTAGAGACGACGCCCATAGTTCATGTTCTATTGAGATGAGAGTAGCCTGCTATGTTGTGGCCATAATAGGCAGTCCCCTCTTTTCTGACAAGAGTGAGAACATTGTAAATTATAAGCTATAGCCACTTGTAAAAAATTTTCCACAATTGCAACAGTTATTCATAGGGTGTAGCGATGCTTGCATACTTGTACTGGAATTTTGATGTAGCGTCACAGGCGGATGCTAAAGAGTAAGAATGCTAACGGTCTTTGTTGGAGGTATTATTCTATTATTTATACTTTTATTTTTTAAACTTATGTATTTATATTATTTAAAACCTACATTATAATTAATCAAATTTAAATTCATAACAGGGTTACTATAATTTGGTTTTACTAATCATGAATAGTGAGACCCTTAATAACTAGTATTTTAGTAATGGAAAATTAAGTTAATTATTAACATTCTTAAAACATCACTTAATAGAATTAATATGTGATTTTTAAAATTTTTCATGTATTATTTTCATTTATGTTAATTATTGCCTATTAATATATTTTAGGCATATGGATATATCTATACTTTTCTATGTTTGCCCTGAGGTTGAAACTTGGAAGTAAGAAGAGCAAGCGCTATATCTAGCCATTCGAAATGAGAGGGACCAAATCTGAAAAAAAAAAAATTGTTAGATTTTCGCATGCGTTTGGATATGATGACTGCCTATAAAGTACGGTGGACACCATATATCATGATATAGATAGAGATTGTATTGGTATCCACTTACCACGGGAGTATCATTTTCTTCTACACAGTAGAGCCATATATGCCGAATAGGGCTTTAAGATAGTTTAGGTGTCAGCAGCATATTCCAACACATCCCATGAGGAATTTCGAAGCTCATAAGCCTCAGATTACCGAATGCACACTATGAAATACAGCTTCACAGAAGTACTGTGGCTTGAAGCACCATCCCACCTACTAAGTGATGCGTGGATAATGTATCGGTCTTCAAAATCTCATTCTCTTAGCTTTCCAAAGAAACAATAATAACCTCAATTGGATGTCTGGAGCTCAGGTTATGATCATTTTACCAAAATGTGTCCGGACAGGATCAGAAGTTGGAAACTCTAATTTTGCACAGCTCTTTAGATGATTAAAACATATATGTTTGGGATGACCTTTACCACTTTGGATACCTCATAAAATTTTATACAAAATCATAGAAGGTCTCGAATTTATTTGGAAACTTTAATACCTCACTTGAACACAAGCTATCATCAAAGTTACCGATTTTCATCCATGGGCTGAAATGCTCCAGCTGTCAAGAGTTTCTTCCCCAACCTTTTTGCATGATTTTGAACTCCTTTTAAGCTTTGAGAAGTCTTCATAACATGGTGAAATTAGTTTTAAAGTGTCGCTCATATTTCTTCGATTCCTCACTTACAGAATGTCTTCAAATTCCAAATCTTCATGATATCGGTAAAGAAGTAGGAAAGAGAAATGGGGAAAAAGGGTGGGGACAAGAGAGAATATTAAAGATTTTGATTCTCACAAATTAAGATAAATAAATATTGATGATTATTAACTAGCACAAAATTTTCATAATGTGATTTAATAAGATTTTTGTTATATTTGAATTACCAAAATTAATGTAGGTTTATCTGTATTAAAGTGAGCCCTAGGGGCATACGTTAGAAAACCCTCTATATATATACACACACACTGAAAAACCTTAGGGGGGGGGGGGGTGAATAAGGTTTTTGGCTAATTATAAAAAATTCTTTGTTAATTAAAAAATAAACCTCCAATTTTGTTTGAAAGAGAATTCTAAAAATCTTTTAATAAAATTCCAAACCAAACAAAATTTTGTGGTTGAGACAAGTAAGAAACTTAAAGAAGAACACAAGGAGTTATAGTGGTTCACTCTCTCAAAGAGTTACATCCACTACCTTGAGTCAACACCCAAGGATTTTTCAAATCCACTAAAACACAAAGATATACCAACTACAAATATGAGGATCACCCTACAAGGGTTTTGCACACAACCTCAAATCACAACACAATGTAAATCAAAGGATTACCCAAAGGGTTTTTCAACACAAACCTTTGATATCAATAAAAGAAAAGGATAGGTTTAAGAACAATATTACCACTTTTGAGCTTGAGAAATAATAAGTACAACTCAATGAAATTGTTCTACAAGCTCCTCCTTTCTTCTTCTTTGATGATGATCAATAATGAAGCTCAAGAAGATTTTATTTTTGGAATGAAAAGTGTTTGCAATAAATATGCTTTTGAAGCTCTTGAAAGTTTTAAATGTTCATAATGAATATTCCACAAAACTTGTCTGCTTTATGGCTGATCATAAAGTCTATATATAGAGTCTTAAAAAAGTGACCGTTGCATTCAGTGCAACGGTAATATTTTGTACAGTAAAAGTGAAAATCGGACGACTGGTTCTTTAAAACAGAAAGATTCGGACTTGTCCAACTAGAAAACGGACTGCCGAATTTTTGATTTAGAGAAAAATCGGATGACCGGTTCTAAAAACCGGATGACCAAATTTTTGGACAGAAAGATTCGGACTTGATCCTCTGAAAACCGGACTGCCGAATTTTTGATTTTGGAAAAACCGGACGACCGATTCTAAAACCAGATGACCGAATTTTTGTTTCCTCAGCCAAGTTTCTTTTTAAGACAAAAACTTTCTTCCTTGTTTCAAAAACATGTATTCTTGACAATCATATTAAAGAGAAGAAAACTTTCCAAAACACCACCACTTCAGTCAAGAATACTTAGATTTTAACAAAAGTTTATATCTGAGAAAATCGTAAAAAGAGCTTCATATATGATCAATAATCAAAGAGTAAGACTAGGGAGTTTTACAAGGTAGTACCTAATTCACTCTGACAAAGACAATGCCTTCAATGTCTTCAATGTCTCCAATAATCTGATCTTGGAATGGCTTGGTCTCTTCTTCTCCATTGTGCCCTCATCAACAAGATCTTTTGCTTGTAGACTTTGAGGCTTCACAGGTACTTCTTTTGTTCTATGAAAGGTTAGCTAAAATACTCACACAAGCATATGTTAATCATAATCAAAATCATAAGTATTAATGCCCTTAGGGCTAACACACACATAGTGCGGAACCAAGACTCGAGGGTTGGGAGGTGCCGAACTCTAAGGTAACAAATGGTGGGTTGACCGCACCTATATTTACTGGACATTAAAGGTGATTGTTTGAGAGGAGAATAGTTTAGGTTGTTACCCGCCAGTGGCTTGAAAGACTTTTTCAAAATAAAAAACAAAGTAAGAAGACTTAACTTTGAAATTTTTTAAAAAAAATTATACTTTGCGAAGGTCCACTATATTAATATTATGTAGCAAAATGATTATTAAAAAGATAATAATTTACATTTTTAGCTTCTCTACTCTTATTATTCAATTTTCTTATAAAAAATAGTAAGAAACTAGAAAGTGTAAATCAAACATGAATGCTTATGGCACTATGAGATAATAGAGAACCACTTGAAATAGAGATTAAAGAATTAAAATTTAAAAATGAATAAAAGATAAAAAAAATTATAGAACTTTAAAATTTTATTTTTTTCTTAAAAAATATTATTGAAGAGGCTTATACTATAATTAAAAAAAATTACCCAAGGGTTAGAACGGCCAAGGGGAGGGCTATATATATAGGAACAGAGATCATATATTATTTAAGCTTTATAAAAACTCTTAAATTCTTCCTATATCATATTTAAGGTTATGACGATTAAGAATTTAAACGTAATAAATAATATAATAATATAATTAATTTAAACATTAACAATTAATATTAATTACAAATCATAATATAACATATAACAAAAAATCAATTATAAATTCAAAATTATTATAATTTACATAATTAATGTAAACATAAACAATTAAGGAAAAATTTATTGTAAATTAAACGATTAATCATCTATTTAAAATATTAAGAACTAAAATAATGATACAAAATTAATGAAATAGTGAACATAATAATATAAAATAAAAAGATAAAAAAACTAAATTTAAAAAATAATTATGAAAATTGTTAAAAAAATAAAAATGAAATTGTAGAGAATAACGGAACTCTTTAGGGAATTCTGTCTGGCTGGGCAGAACTCACGTCTCGTTTGATAAAATTAAAAACTGAAGTATAAAGTGTAAATTGTTTAAGTTCTGAATTCTGAATTTTAAGTTTGTATACTGGATCTAAATGCTGAATTAATTATAACTGGTAATTATATAAAAAGAATGTTATTATTTTTGCAAACAATATACATTTTTTGATTTCAAAGTTTAGAGTTAAATTAAAAAATTTCTCTTAAAGTTGATAATTACAATTGGGTACATCTTAAACAATTAAGTGATCTGAAAAAATGATTATCAAACACACTTAAAATATATATTAAGCGTTTAAAAATTATCCGCTATTAAACACATTCAATTTAATAAGGTCTTAATTTATTCATTTAAAGAGGTAAATTAATTTATCAAATAGGCCTAAGAAAAAATTTTAATTCTTCAAATTTGAATTTTTTTTTTACCTAAAAATCGATGTTTTCTTGCAAAAAGAAAAAAAAAATTTCAATATCACTCACATATAGCTTCCTACAATAGTCAAAATAAAAAAATTTGACTATTTTTGACAAAAGGCCTTGTTTGATACAACTAAAAACTGAAATGGTATTATTTAAGTTGTAAATGTTGAATCTTAAATCTGAACTCTAAATCTGAAAACTGAAATGTGAATCTAAATGTTGAATTAATTAATCAGTATTAATTATATATATAAAGTGGTATAATTTTGCAAACAATATATATTTTCAGATTTAAGAGTTTAAAATTAAAGTTAAAAAATTTTACTTAAAATTTATAACTAAAATTAGAACATTTTAAACAATTAAGTGATTTGCAAAAATTGTTATCAAATGCGCTTAAAATATTAAGTGCTTAAAAATTATTTGTTATCAAACATATTTAATTAAATAAGTTTTTAACTTATTCATTTTAAAGGGTAAATTAATTTATTAAACAAGAAAAAAAAAAAGGAAAGATAATGAAGAGTAGACAGAAAGTGAAATGTGAAAATGAATGATATGTGAACATGAATAACTTTCGCACTATAATTTAGTCTTACGGCGATATGAATAGTAACCCCAATAATTGGATGAGATCGAGCAATGTTCCCCATTTAGATTACCTCTTTTGTTTTTTTCTTTTTTTTTTGCTAAATTCCTTTAGATTATGCCTTTGTGAATTTTGAAGGTGTCTGACAAGAGACAAGAGTTATATGATTTAATAGTTTGATTTCTTTCACTTAGAATTCTTAATATGGTTCTTAACATGGTATGTAAATGAGAAATTTTGAATTTGAGCAATTTATGTAACTATTTAATTTTTTATGATATTCTAATATTGCTATTTTAAAATTTCATATCCTTTGATTATTTCAAATTAGTTGATCATGATAGGAATTAAAAAAAAAAAAAAAAGAAATCTTGCAGAATGCCATGCTCCAGACCCAAAAATGATCAGCCTGAGCGTGAGGGGGTGTGTTGAAAATAAAAATTCCATATCGGCTACTTAAAGAAAACAATTACTACTTATAAAGACTTGGGCAGTTTTGTCCTCTTAAGGTACCTTTTGGGGTGAGTTAGGCCAAGTCCAAAAATTCTAACAGAGAATTTAGGCTCAATAATTTACAAAGATTTTTGCTATGCCTTAGACCCACCATTATGCCTATACTTCTCCCCGAGAAGATTTGTTATAATGGAAGCTTTGGTTATACTGATTTTGCATTTATTTTTATCGTTAAATGATATGAAGAACGTGTGAACTTTACTCTCATGAATGGCTTTGGTAAGTTTGGATTAGTTTTTTTTTTTTTTTTTTTTCTGATTAGGTTTGGATTAGTTTTCAATGTATGAAAAATTATTAGTAGAATGAAATGAAGATTTTATTTAATTAATTAAAAAAAGAAAAATATTTGAAATTTTCAGTTGTTTCATTAAAACGTCTACCATTCACAACATACTAATAGTTTAGAGTTTAGAAGTCCAAGCTTGTTCTTGAAAAGTCTTAATTAGGGACCCAATCTCTTGATAATCTTCTTGCAACAAAGAACCTCAAATAATAAAGATAAGCAGACCCAAAGTTTACAACAAGAATCTACAGCAAAAATCCTAAGAAGAACCTAGGAATCAAAGAATTCAAAGACCCATTTGAGAGGAGAATTTGAGAGAACATTCACGAACCTTCAAAAATAAACAAAGACCCAAGAAGACATAAACAAACTCATGGGATTCAATTTCTTGGTCGCAAATTCATGGAGAACTGATGTACTTCAAAGAGAAGAAAGAGGTACCCTAAGGGTCTCTTCAAAGAGAGCCAATGCTCAAAGCTGAAAATTTTCAAGATATCAAAAATTAAATGATATTTAGCATCTTAAGGGGTATAAATACATGCCAAGACCTAACCTAACTAATCTCAAATCAAATGTGGCTTAAAACTAGTTAATTACATCATTTAGATGTCAAAGAAGCAATTAAACTAAGAAAAACTTGACGAAAAATTAAAAGAAGCAAAAATACATGATTATGTGAAAATCGGGCGCCATAATTAAAAAAAGCGGCACTGGTTCCTTGCAATTTAGCCAAAAATTTCTTCTCGAGAGTTTCTGGCTCACGGATAGAGCAACATCTGACGCTGGTTTCATTTTGAGACTCCAGACGACCAAATTAGCCTTTGTGTCCTCAAAAGATTTGTAGAACTTTCACTTAAATTTTCATAGAAAGTTGAATTACATCAATTAGACTTGTATAAATCAAGTTATTGATGTAGATTCACTTTTGATTTAAGATTGGAATCAACACCTTCTCAAGATCACTTCCTTTGATGAAGAACCTCTATTGAGGATTTTGCAGCTTCAACACTCCAATGGAATACCTATGAGGATCTAAGACTCATAAACCCAATATTGAGAGGCAAAACTCTTTCCCAATTTGATAGAAAGAATCTTGAGGAAGCTAAGGTCTCAAAACCTATTTAAAACTAGAAGACCTAGGATTAATTGAATCTAAGACAAGAACTCTAAGACACATTTAAAGAAAGATGATAAATTGAATTCCATAGATTTGTCAATTTAAGACAAACAATTGTTCACAAACTAAGGACATTAACCCTTGGCAAGCTAACTAAGACGGGTGAAGAACCCTAGAGGCAAAGGAGAATTTTTCGCACAAATTTCAGCAAATTATCAATGTTTTTTACAGTGAATTATAATGGGGTATTTATAGGTAAGCCTTAACCCTAGCTACACAATTGATTAATGGCTTAAAATACCCATTAAACCTTTGATTAAAAGCTAGAAAAACATGTTGAATAATAAATTCCTGCCTCAAAGGTCGCATTAGCCTTCTCCCAGCCGAATCCTACTGGCGATGGCAGGGGAGACCTACCGAACGCGGTAGGGTGCCATCTTCTAAGAGCTTCATCGGCAAAAGCCTACCGAGGATGGTAGAGTAGGGCTATCATGGGTGATAGGTCACTTTTCTCAAATACTTAATCAATTTTCACTTCCAATTTGTTTCCTTGATTGATCCTTGCTAATTGAACAAATTAAAAACAGGTTGGAAGCATTTCCTTGCTCTTCAAAGTCTTCAAGCTTGTTATTAAAGTTTCCTCCTTGAAAACAACCATGCCAATACCCTTATTTGCATCATAAATCTTGAGTTTCTTTGCCCGAGCTCTAGTGAGTGGTCAAGCTTCACAACCATAGGTTCTTGTCTCCTCCGATCTACATCAGTTATGGTCATTTTATAGAGATGTGGCATTTCCTCAATTCAAGTTATGAAGTCTCAACTTGTGCAATTCATAGGATATCCAAATGAGCTCCTATAAATATGCATTTTACTAATTTTCATACTTCTAGAACTCTACTGCAAAATTCATGAAGGACCCTTTTTAATTTGAACACTTTAAGAAGCTAAAAAATTCATATAAACAAAACTTATCTTCGAACTATTGATTTTTTTTCATGGGCTGAAATGATCCAACTCTCAAGACATCCTACCCCAACTTTTTGTGCATGACTTTGTAATCCTTTAAGATATGGGAAGTCTTCTTAAATGGTGAAATTTTTCTTGAAGTGCTGCTCATGTTTCATCAATTCTTCACTCTTGGAATGTCTTAAGACTCTCATTTTTCATGATATCGGTATTGCAAGAAGACGAACACTCCTAAGAATTCTCTTGTGTATTCCTTGTCATGGCCTTATCGTGAATTCTTTTCAGGAGACCTAACCATCTAACCCTGTAGGAACTTAGCTAGGACATAATGATATGATTAAGGAATTTGATGATCAAGTTGAATTCCTAGGATCTTTCAATCGAAGTTCATCAATTAAACTCCTAACTGAGGTAGATCAATCCTTAGAAGAAGGGAAATAATAGCTTGAAGAACTGAGAACCCTAAAAGGAAAAACACTTAATTAATAATATTCATAAAAAATTGTAAGTTGTGTCTGCAAAATGAGAATAAGATATTTCTAAAGGCTACATCAAGAATTAACCTAACCCTAGTAATTAGGCTAATAACTAAAGGGTAATTTGGGTATAAAGCCACTTAATTACAAGACAGGTGTTATAGAAAGGAATTAAAAATAATAAAGTACGTACAATTATCTAAAGGCCTACGAGATGTCTAGCTAGTTTTAGAGAAGTCCGGTGCCAGTTCTTGACGAATTTGGCCTTAAGAAAGATCCTAGGAATGTTTGGCACCGATTCATTTTCAATACATTTCTCCTATTTTGAACTTGAACCGGGTAGTTTCTGGAGTCAGTAGGTTTCTAGATGCTCATACTTCCAAATTAGTTCTTGGTGTCTTCAGCAAAATTGTAGAGCTTCCTCTTAGCTTTCTATCAATTTCAATATTTAAAATTGTTCTCATAGAACTCAAGTTATTACCATTTTCCATACCCCCTTAACCCAGATAGTTAAGTTGATAACGTTTACAGCAGGAGTTTGCTAAGAAGTTTCTAATCAAGAAAGGTCGGGTCAACATTAGTTTTGTATCCCTTTCTATAGTCGGGCTCAGACTTGCCCTTCTCTTCTGCCCTACTTCTAAAGATAGATAGAAAAGAAAGGGTGACTTTCTGAAATTCTCTCCTTTCCAAAGCTGCGCGGCAATGCCCAAAACCCAAAACTTTGACGGCCTACTTTTCCAATAGAAGTGTTCAGGTCGCTTCCAAGAGCTATGAAATGTGTCATTAATGAAATCGGAGATAGAAAGTCCAACATAATGTGCATTGTAGGATATCCAAATGAACTCATATAAAAATGAGATATACTATTCTAGAAACTCAAGAAATCTTCTACAAACTTGATGAAGGACACGTGCTAATTTGAAGGCTGAAAAACCATCAAAATTGAGATTTTTTAAAACTAGTCCAAAAATTCCAATTTTACCTCCAATATCTTCATTTCAACCATTCTTGTAGCTCCCTTTTGGACTTGAAACTTCCAAGAATTAATCTATAGCCATGATCATATCATATCCCTTGTCTTCAAAAGAATTCGTCCTTGAATCCATACCTTCATAAAACCATGAAACACGGGCAACCTTGAAGTGATAATGTCAATAAACGGAATAATGCTATGAATAATTTCACTAAAGCGCTCAAGAGCTAGAAAGAATGGGAACTAATGAATTTAGTTTGTTTAACAACTTCCCGAAAAACAGATAAGCCAAAGTATTTAAATCTTTCGTGAAAGGTCAATGAAACTCAAAAGAAGTATAAACAAAGAAGTTCAAGAAATGATCGAATTGGTATCAGAGCAACTTCCAGTTGAATGTCAGTTTTATGTTTTTCTTGAGAATTAACTTGTGGTTAGAGATGCTAAACTTGAACTATCTTGCTTTGTTCATGAGTTTTTACAAGTAGATCTCTTTATTGGCTCTAAAGTTAGTTCTTTATGCTCCATATTTGATGATTTTCATGGTGAGGCTAAAGGGATGTTTCTTGAGTATTGTGACTATTTCTGACCTTCCTTTGATACTTTTGTGAAGTGACTTGATGGTATGGCTCTGCTTAATGAACTTGAAGTTTGAGAATGACCATGTGAATATCCTTGTGTTGGACATAAGCTTTCAATTGTTGTGGAATGTTTGAAAACTTTGTTTGAAAATCCCCATGGCTTTCAATTTTACCAACTATATTTCAAGGAATCTATGTTGTTGATGAATTGTGAAACCAAAGGAAAGTGTTTTGAAATCTTTAAAACTAGTTCTAGCAAGTTTAGGAAAGTTTTGTTGGAAAAGGACTCTTGTGAACTAACTTTGAAGGATTTTATTGCTGAGTATCTTTACTACTCTCTACCTTTCAAAGAATTGTTTCGGAACATTTTCCTTTTACATGTTTTCACAAAGAACTCTTGTGTCAAATCCTTTAAACATGATTTTGGAGAATCCTTGTTTTACCACCTACCTTTCAAAGAGTTCTGGAAGAAGATGATTTTTGAAGAGGAATGTAGAAGATCTTGGAATCTTGGAAACTTTGTTTATATATTTCCTCATCTCAATTGTGTAGTTGTGGAGTCTAAAGATTATTCTTCACTTTCAAACCCTTTTGTTTTAATTTGGAATGTGCATTTTTATTATCATAATCCTTTTAAAGGAGTTTCCAAATTCTTGAATTTTTATGCATTACTTGTAGCAATTGACAAAGCAGAAAGTTTCTCGTACCATTTAGCTTTTAAGAATTTTAGCAGTGGTACTTCCTTTGAAAACTCTAAAAAAAGGGTATTTTGAAAACACTCAATTTCAATTTTCTTTACTCGAATGTTTTAGGGGATCACTACTTCAAAACATTTTGATCTTAACTTTAACATCTACTCAAACTTGAGTTTCAAATTCCATCATCCTTTTGAAGAAGTTTTGGGGGATATTGTTGATGTGCTCGAAATAAAAGATTTCCATGGTTTTACTTGTGATGTTTTTGCAAGAAATCTTGTAAAGCATCATTATTTTGTACATAAGTTTTCCTTAAACGATCATTTCTTGAACCTTTTATGTCTATAGATCTTTTGAATTTCATAGATCTTTCAAGGAGGTTTTGTATTGGATTTCATTGGGTGTTCGTAAGTTAGTAAAAAAGACTTGAAGCATTAGTACTTTTTCATACTTGTAAAGCTCTTGAGTGGGTTAAGAATGTCTTCATAGTATTTTCCTTTTATTTATATCATCATTGCTAATGTTGCCCAAATTTTATAGCTGTATGAAGGTACGAATTCAAGGATGAATGCTTTTGAAGAGAGGGGATTTATTATGAATATGGCTATAGGTAACTCAAATCTAAGAGATGGAGCAACGAGTGTGATTCAAAAGTTGATGCAATTGAAGAAAAAAGCTTCAAAGGAAGAGTTGAGAGACAAATGAAAGACTTTAAAGGTGTTTTTAAAGCTTCCAAGGTTCATACAATCTATAAAGAATGATATGTGCCATTTAGTAATAAATTTATATATATATATATATTATTTTCGTCGTTTTACGATGTTATTAATGTATAAAATATATAATTTACACTATTTTCTTCTATTCTTATCTTAGGTGCTTCTCGATGAAGAAAATAGAGAATAAAAGCGAAAACGGGCGAAAACGAAGCGAAAATGAAGAAAATGGAAGCTGCGGCACCAAGGAAGACGACCTCTACTACCAATGGTAGGCCAACCAACAGGTATCGGAGGCCAAAGAAGATGTCCCAAAAAAGCCTATCGCGGAATGTAAGCTAGACCCACTGCACGCGGTAGGTCCCAAGTCTTTAAAGCAAGCCATAGACAACCCTACAGCGGACAGTAAGGCTCGACCAACCGGACATGGTAGGTCCCATCCGCAGTACAGTTAATACATTTTTTGTACATTATTTATGAAAATTTTCCCTCTTTTTCGTATCATATAGTTTTAGGTTTAGAGAGAAGAAATTAGCGGCGAACATTGGCAAGAAAAACCCTCTCAATTCTTCTCAATTGGTGGTTTCTCAATAATTAAGATCAAATTCCCTTGGAGGAAGATTGAAGAGATTTTATAGAGTAATTTCGGGTTTTATCAAGTGAATCGAGAGATGAGATCGGATGACTTTTGGAACCGTGGATTCGAACCTTCTTCAACCTAAGCCTTTCTTTTCTCTTGTTAATTATGAATTCTATTATTGATTTGAGTAATGTTAGGATGTCTAGTAGCTAATTCTTTCATTGTTTAATTGAGGGTTGAACCCTAATATTTGGATGATATGAATTTTGATTGAATTTCATGAAATTGATGTTTGTTTTACTATTGGTTGTTATTCAATTATGTTTTTATGATAATTGATTTGCACAAAATCAATTATTTCCAAGATTGGTTGGAATTGAAAAGGAAAACCAATCTAGGGCAACTAATTGGGTAGTAAAAATTGGCAATTGAATAGAGATATTCGTTGCACTTTTAGGTTATTAGATCACTTAAACTTTAATTGCATTCATAATCGGTTAGAGAGAGAATAGATTCTCCTCTAAAGATTAGTGAGTAGAGTGGCCTTCACCTAGAGATAAGGGATTGGCCGTTTTTCATGAGATAACCCAACCTTAGTTTTCAAACATTGTTTTATGAGTTTTCCAATTAAAATAACTGACAAAAGTTAGGGGGATTCCATCATTCAAACTATTTTCCTAAATTTATACCTTCTAAACTGTTGCTTCCATTTAATTGTTTTTAGTAGTTTTCAAATTAATTTCTCAAAAGTCTATTTGTTGGACTAGACATTATGTGAAACAGTGGGTACTTGAGCTTTTCTCTTTCTTGAGTTTGACAATTCGGGCATATCTTTGATACTATAGTGATAGGTACGCTTGCCTATGGCTTTAATTTTAGTTATACCCTATAAGACACATCAAGTTTTTTTGCTCCGTTGCCTAGGAACGACAGCTTAAAGAAAACTGTTTTTCTTGTGCTATAGCCATTTTATTTTTCTTATCTTTTTTTTTTTTTTGGATTGTTGATTATTCTTGCAATTATTGGTTTATTTTGGCTTATATCTTGATTTGAGATTTATTATTTATGGACTTTGATTGGGTTTTTCTATTTTAGGTTTTGGTTAACTAGTGAATTAGCCCCATTCGGCCCAGAGCCTGAGAGTTCACTACTGAGTGCCCGCCACACTCTTCAGTTTGAGACGGCGAACAATGACGCCATCATTGTCGTACATAAGACAAAAGAGGTTCAAGAATTTCCACCTTTCATAAATCCGTGGCTTGTACCACATCCACCACCATAAATGGCAGAGCAGACAATGGCAGACTATGCCAGACCGTCCATTGCTGGGAAGTAGTCAAGCATAGCTAGACCATGTGTAAAAGTAAATAACTTTGAGATCAAGCCGAACGTGATCCAAATGTTATAGAACAATGTGCAGTTCGATGGAATCGTAGAGGAAGATCCCAATGGGCACATCGGAAATTTCTTGAAGGTGTGTGATAGATTCAAGATAAACAGAGTCTCAGAGGATGCCATTAGACTTTGCATTTTCCTATTCTCTCTAAAGAGAAAGGTGAAATCATGGAAAAGTCATTACCTTCCAGCTCGATTACATCATGGGATTCATCAGCCAAGAAGTTTCTAGGGAAACATTTTCCTCTTTGTCGTAAAGCCAAGCTTCAGAACGAGATCCTGTCTTTCCAGTAAATAGATGGAGAAAGCCTTTATAAGGCTTGGGAAAGATGGAAAGAGATACTAAGGAAGTATCCTCACTATGGCTTACATTTTGGGATTCAAAAGCAGTCCTTCTATAATAGAGTCTCATTTGGAGCGAGATAGCTAATTGATGCCTCTGCTGGTGATTCCACAGATCACAAGACTCCCCAACAGGTATATGATCTTATTGAGCAAATAGCTATGAATAGCTATACCTAGGGAGGACAAAGATCCAAGCCAAAAGTTGCTGGAGTAGACAATGTAGATGCTATCACTACCATGGAAGCTAGATTAGCAGCAATGATAGAGCAAAAGATGGGGAACATGACTATTACATCGCCTAATATGAATTCTCAACAAGTCATGTTTTGTGATTTCTGCAGTAAAGGGCATCCAAATCATGAGTACCCGAGTATAGGTACCCATATAGAGCAAGTATACTTTGTGCAAAGGAACTGGTATGATAATAACCCCTATTCCAACACTTATAATTCGGGATGGAGAAATTACCAAAACTTCTTTTTGGGTGGGCAGAAATATCAGCAACCTCCAGGGTTCCATAGTAGAGGTCCTACTCAATCTCTACCTTACAATGCTCAACCAGCAACTCCACTACCACCTCCAAAATCTAATATGGAGGATCTTATTTCTAAGTATAGCACTTGGGCGGATGCCAGAATAGTATGGAAGCTGCCCAATAGAATCAAGAAGCATCTATACATAATTTGGAGAACCAAATTGGGCAGCTAGCGAAGATATTCTCTGAAACACCCCTTGGAGCTTTACCTAGTAATATCGAGAAGAACCTAAGAGAGCATGCGAAGGCGGTCACCTTGAGGAGTGGAAAGAAACTAGTGGAGACACCTTCTATGGCTGTGGATAAAGAGAAGGAAAATGTTCAAGCAACAGAAGAGTTTACCTCCATCAAAGAAGATGAGGTTCAGTAAAGCAAATGAGAAGGCAGAAACCGTCTCCTTCACTATATAGACCTCCCATCCCATTACAAAGAGAGTGTTAAAGACGAAGCAAGATGAACAATATGTTGAGTTTTTGGAAATTTTTAAACAATTAAATAAACTTGCCTTTGGTTGATGTTTTGATGCAGAGGCCTAAATATGCTAAGTTTCTAAAGAAGGCTATTTTTGGAAAGAAGAGGTTGGAAGAAATTTCTTCCGTGATGATGAATGAGGAATGCTCAGCCAGTCTCAATTCTAAGGAGAAGCTTCCAGAAAAACTTAAGGATCTAGGGAGTTTTACCATTCCTTGTACTTTAGGTGGTATAACAGTATCTAGGGCTTTATCTGATTTATGTGCTAGCATAAATTTAATGCCCTTTGATTTCTTTAAGAAGTTAGGAGTGCGAGAGCTAAAACATACTAGGATGAGTATTCAACTCGCGGATAAATCTTAAATACCCTAGGGGTATTATTGAGGATGTTCTAGTGCAACTAGAAGATTTAGTTTTCCCTGTTGATTTTGTAGTAATAGATATGAGTGGAGACATTGAAGTCCCGCTCATTCTTGGTCGTCCCTTCCTCGCCACTACTAAGGCTCTAATTGATGTAGGGGAAGGGAAGTTGACCCTTAGGTTAAGGGATAAGAAAGTGTTTCTAAAAATTCCTGATGTTGAGCGTAGATTTTTAGATCATGATGATACTTGTTTAATGATAGATATTATTGATCCCTACATTTCTACTCATGTGCAGAAATTTATTCAAGAAGATACCCTCGTGATACCTCTACAACAGGATGACCAGGACAAGGTAGATTCTGAGGAGGTTCAAGCATTGGTAGATGAACTAGATAAACTATTAGTGAAGAAGAACACTACTGTAAAAGAGGACTTAAAGGAGCCCCCTAGGCTTTTTCTTAAATCCTCACTTGAAGAACCTCCAAAGTTAGAGTTGAAACCGTTGTCGGATCACTTGGAGTATCTCTTCCTTGGGAAAAAGTAAACACTCCCGATCATCATTTCCTCCAAGTTGAGCCGGTCCCAAAAAAAAGCCTTTCTTCGGACTTTGCAAAAATACAAGAAGGTTATTGCATGGAAGATAGCATATATTAAAGGAATAAGTCCATTCTTCTGTACCCACAAGATTTTACTTGAGGAGGATTCTAAGTCTGCGATTCAATCTCAAAGGTGATTGATCCGAATATGCAAGAAGTGGTGAAGAAGGAGATGATCAAACTCCTAGATGTTGAGATCATATATCCGATATCAGACATCATCTAGGTAAGTTTGGTACAAGTAGTACCAAAGAAAGGTAGTATGATGGTGGTTGCAAACGTGAAGAACGAGCTAATCTCGACACGAGTAATCACCGGATGGAGGGTATATATTGACTACAGACGTTTGAATGAGGCGACAAGAAAAGACAATTTTCCTTTTCCATTAACTAATCAGATGCTTGAGCGACTAGCGAGCCACTCTTTCTACTGCTTCTTAGATGGGATTTTAGGCTAATTTGAAATTCCCATTGCTTCGGAAGATCAGGAAAAGACCGCCTTCACCTTCCCATACGGTACATTTACTTATAAGCATATATTTTTTGGTTTGTGTGATGCTCCTACTATATTTCAGCATTTCATGATTGTCATCTTTGAGAGTTTGGTGGGGGATATTATAGAAGTTTTATGGATGATTTTTCTATTTTTGGGAACTCTTTTGATGCTTACTTGTCTAATCTTGAAAGACTTTTGAAAAGATACGAGAAATTCACCTTGTTTTAAACTGGGAAAAGTTCCATTTTATGGTCCAGGAGGGGATAATTCTGGGCCATAATATTTCTGAAAATGGCATTGAGGTTGATAGAGCTAAGGTAGAGACGATTGAAAGGTTACCTCCCCCTTCTTCTGTGAAGGCACCTAAGAGTTCCTTAGGGCATGCGGAATTTTATAGGAGATTTATAAAAGATTTTTCAAAGATTCTAAAGCTCCTATTTCTTTGCTTGAGAAAGATTTTCCTTTTAATTTTGATGATAACTACTTTTCTACTATTTCTTTTCTTAAGGAAAAGCTAACAAATTATCTAATTTTAGTCTCTCCAGATTGTTCACTCCTTTTTTAACTTATGTGTGATGCTAGTGATGATGCCATAGGTAATGCTTTAGGCCAAAGGACGGGTAAGTTCTTCCAACCAATATACTATGCGAGCAAGACTCTCACAGACACCCAGGCAAATGACATAAGAACTGAGAAGGAGTTACTCGCAATAATTTTCGCGTTTGATAAATTTCGCCCTTACTCAATTCTTTTTCAAGTCATAGATTACTAATCATTCTGCTCTGAAGTACCTTCTTTCTAAGAATATTGCTAAGCCTAGACTAATTAGATGGGTGCTTTTATTGCTAGAATTTGGTTTGGAGATAAAGGATAAGAAGGGAGTTGAAAATCTGGCAGCTGATCACCTTTCTCGATTAGAGAACCTTAGCTTGGAACCACTGGATGAGAAGCAAATTGAAGACACATTTCATGATGAACAACTTCTTTTTTGTAGAGCTATTATTGATAACTCACTTTGGTATGCCGATGTATCTAACTATTTGGTAGCTAATATTGTGCCTGCAGGTAACGCTCAAAAGAAGAAGTTCTTTGCCGACCTCAAGTACTACGTTTGGGAAGACCCGTACCTTTGTTCGTCAATGTGCTGATCAAATCTTTTGGAATGCATGGCATACCCTGAAACAGAAGATATGTTGCGCCATTATCATAAGAGGCTCGCCGACGGACATTATCAAGTAAACAAGACTGCTCAAAAGGTACTCGAGTCAGGCTTTTATTGGGCGACTTTGTTTAATAATGCAAAGAGGTACGTTATGGAATGTGATAATTGCTAGCGAACAAGTAACATCTCAAAACGCAATGCTATGTCTATGTCTACTTTTCATGTTTGTGAGGTGTTTGAATGTTGGGGTATAGATTTTATGGACTCTTTCCCTAATTCTTTTGGTAACCAGTATATCTTGGTCGCTGTTGCGTACGTGTTTAGGTGGGTTGAGACTCAAGCCTTAACTACAAACAATGCTAGATTTGTGGTTAAGTTTTCAAAAGAGTTGTTTTCTCGCTTTGGTATTCCTAGAGCTATTATAAGTGATAGGAGTACTCATTTTTTTAACCAACAGGTCGAAATAGTGTTTAAGCGATTGGGAATAACTCATAAGCCAGCTACTCCCTATCATCCTCAGAGTTGTGCCAAGTAGAAGTAGTGAATAGGGAAATCAAGTGTATCCTCAAGAAAATTATTGATAATACCTTTAGGAACTGCAACATTAGGTTAGATGATGCTCTCTGGGCCTATAGAACAGCTTACAAGACCCCTATATGTTTCACTCTGTTTCATCTTTTATATGGGGATTCTTGTCATTTACCAGTCGAAGTTGAGCATAAAGGTTATTTGGCAATTTAACTTGTTAACTTCGATTATGTTCTTGTAGGTAAACAAAGGCTACTCTAACTCAATGAGCTCGATGAATGGTGATTGCAAGCATATGAGAACTCAAGCATGTATAAGGAAAAGATGAACAGATGGCATGACAAGCACTTGATCAAGAAGGAGTTTAAGTTAGGGGATTCCATACTCCTCTACAACTCTCGTCTTCATCTATTTCTTGGGAAGCTCAAGGTTAAGTGGTCTGGACCGTTTACAGTAAGTAAGGTCTTACCTTACGATATAGTCGAGGTAACACACCCTACACAGGGTACATTTAAGATAAACGGGCATTGTCTTAAGCCATATCTCAAAGAGGATCTGGAAACCCTTCAAAAGGATTCCTTCATTCTCCCAAATGAGTGAGCTTAGTCCGTTGTTTGAATGTTGTATTCTATAATTGTACACTTGTATTTTGGTTTTCTCTCCTTTTTTGCTTTGATCGTTTTATTGTTTGTGTTGTTGCAAGGTGTTTTGAAGAGATGAGTACCTGTTTATTTTGAGCATAAAATACATCCACAATTTTAGCAGGCATGAAATAGGGCTGAAAATCACAAAAAGAAGAAAATTTGGAGTTCAGGAAGAACCCTACCGCGGACGGTAGGCGATAGGGTCATGGCATCAAAATTCTCGATAAACAGAAACCTACCACACACGATAGGTCCAGTGATAAATTCTCTTCGACGAACAGAAGCCTACCACAGACGGTAGGCCTCGACCTACTAGATGCAGTAGGTTGATTTTTAAGCAGCGGTTCAAGTAAAAGTGAGGGTAAATGGGTCGGGTAGACCTAATTTCGACTCAATTTCAACAATTTCCTCAAATTTTTAACAATTATACCAAAAAATCTATTGCAAATCCCTAACTCTCCCTTTGTTCTCTTTTTCTCCTACCTCTCGATTTTGCTCTCACCCTCTCGTTTTTCACCAACACACCGGCAACCTTCAACCTCTGACAACATCCTCCACTTCCAACGACCACCACCACCGGTTTGCACTCCTTCCCTCTCTCTCTCTCTCTCTCTCTCTCTCTCTCTCTCTTCTTCTTCTTCTTCTTCTTCTTCTTCTTCTTCTTCTTCTTCTTTCTTTCTTTCTTTCTCACACCAGCCACCATCAACAATTCCCTTTTTCCCTCTCTTTCTGCTCCACCAAACTCCTCATTTTACCCTCCCACCTCTACCGTTCAACACATTTCTTCCCCCCTCTACACTGTTTCTCTCTTTTTTCTTTTATTTTATTTTATTTTATTTTTCTTCTTCTTTTGATATTTCTTCTTTTACTAACACTTGTGCTATTTTTCTTTTTGTTTTATCTAACAAAATTTGCAAAAGAATTACAAAAAGATTTCCCGACTAAGATTCCGCCAACTTTGGTGAAACTTCGGTGGCACGCCATTCAAGGCAGAGTGCGCATTTCATTGAAATTGCGATCAAACAAACACAGGCTAAAACTTATATCCCTTTTCTTCAATTTTATTTAGTTAATTGTACTTGTCAATTATGTTTGTTTTTTAGTTGTTTCGTGATTTGTGCTTTAATTGTCTTTTGTTGTTAGTATTCACTTCATCTTTTTGCTGGTTTTTTTGTTCTTTCACATTGTATCACACCTCATCATACATGGGTGATGTGTAAGACACTTCATGATGCACGGGCTACATTAGTTTTGATATATCCGTATCGTGTGTTATTTGGTTTAGCAGTTCATCTGTGTTGTGTTGGGGTCTTTGTATTTTCCTGTATCTTATCCTTTGTTTCCTTCCTCTATGGCACTTAAAAAGTCTACCGCCTCCTCCTCCAAACGAACAAACACTTCCAAAAGCGCTCGGGTTGATGATTCCACACCTAACCCCACGAACCCTACCATTGTTCCTTATCAGGAGCGCCTCTCTGCGGCAGCTCGTAATGGATGCCGATAGGAAGCACCTTAAGCTAATTGTTGAAAAATCCTTTGATGCTCCCATTATCGAACACTTAGATTTAAATGCTCCTTTTGGGGGGTTATGGTGGGAACTATTGTTGAACATTCTGGTAACTACTATCACGAAACTTGTCCGAAAATTTTATGCGATTATGTTCCATAAAATGGCAAAGACCTTTCCACTATCACGTCAACAGTCAAGGGAGTGAGGATAGTTCTAAATAAGGAGCATCTAGCTTCTATTCTGGGGATTCAGGACGAGGAAAGCACTATAACGGTTGATTCTAATAAGAAAACCATCAATGAAGACCGAGACTGGAACTACAAGAGGACATGCGATCGCTCAAGATCTGCCCATGTTCGGGCGACCGGCAACATATTCTACATGGGGGTGATTTTCCCCAACTCCTATCCCTTGTCCTTTCATAATTCTTTGGCCACACTTTTGTCCAAAAAGGGGGTGGGCAGAGCGATGTTAGGATTCTTGATCTTTATATGATTGATAAACTCAAAAAACAATCTCTCTTTTCTGTAGCATCCCTCATTATACACACTATGCGCAACACTGGTTGTGACACTACTTGCACACGTGTGTTTCGTTACCCTGTGATACTTTCACGTGTATTTGTTATTTTTAACGTTGATTTCATAGGGAACAGAGAGCGACGACTGGACAGCCACAGATTATAAAATTCACTACTTTCAACAACTGCCGCTATGCTTGGGATGAGGCCTGGAAGATTTGGATAACTCTGTCCGAGGAGGATCGGCTGCATGAACGCAACATTACCGGTTTTCATTTGATAAAGAAAATGACAAAAAATCCCGACATTGGAGCGTCTTCCACCCAGCCCACCAATAATGAGAGTGAGGATGATGAGTCCTCTGACCTCTTGGCTGAGGATGAACCTCTCACCATCCCCATGAACACTTTTTAGGCTGAGATGCAGGCTACTTTCCAGCAGCTCTGCCTCACATAAGATATTTATGGAGCCCAGTTGGCAGAGATAGTAGAGTCTATCCGTTGCTATGCGCACAAGTTAGCACATTAGAGGGCATCTATAGACCGGCAAGAGGTGATGCTGGCCTGACTGTGTAGTCGATTCCTACCTTATCAGGGCTGTAGTGGAGGCAGTGACATGGACTTTGGTCCGCAATGAGGGAGTTTCTTCTTTCTTTTTCTCTTACTTTGTATTTTCATGTTTTCCTTATTTTCTTTTCTTTTCTATCTTTGTTTATGTTTTCTTTATTATTATTTGTTTACTTTTCTATTTTCACATTTCGTGAGGATTGCTTCCCGATAGGCTTATATGCCTTATCTCTATGGGATAGCTTCCCTTGTATATGCCTTAAATGTTTACATTTTGTTCTGGCTCCCATATTGAGGACAATGTGGTTTTAAGTGTGGGGGTATTTGTGTCTTTTGACTATTTCCTTTTGTTGTTGATGTGTGTTTATGTTTAGTTTCTTTGTATAGTCTATGGAGTCATGTTTATCTTTTTCACATTCTAAAAATAAAATAAATTAGATAATTTGAAAAACCCAAAATATTTTTCCTTCTTTTCCTTTTTTTTCAATCTTTCTATACTTAGAAAAATTCAAAAAGATTTTTGTTTTTGTCACATTCAGTGGAAGTCTTGATTGCAAAACCCATAGGATTTGAAAAAGACATATTAACTTTATCGACTTGAAAACCACACTTGCTTTTTACTATGAAAATCTATGGTTTTTATGCACTTGTAAGTGTTGATTAGTAATAGAAGCCTTAGAATCTTAGGGGATTTGCATAGTGAATAACTTTTCGAGTCTTTGCCTCTACTCTTGCATTTTTATTTGCTTTGAAGTAATAAGGTTTAGTCTAGGTTGATCCAGGAAACGATGATCACAGGCCTTCATTGTACCATTAGTGCCTTTCTTGTCTATCCTTTATATAAAATCAAACCCTATCCCCTTTTGTGCCTTCATGCCAAGGGTTTTAATCCCTTCCATTCTTTTCCTTTTAAAATCACACTATATAAAACCTTAATTTGTTGAGCTAATGATTGAGTACTTTTAAGCCATTTTGAGTGAGGAAAATAGATAAGTGTGGGGTTATTTTTGTACAGAAGAGGAGTTTTATATAAAAAAGGTATTATGGGGAATCTTTGTAAGAAAGGTATATGCAGCGGTTGAAAGAAAGAAAGCTAATTGATGTTTGATTGGAAAAAAAGAGTGATTAAAGAAAAACAAAGAAAGAAAACCGAGTATTTGAGTATCTCTTCATTTATCTCTCAAAAATCTCGAGCTCGCTCTCTCTCTCTCTCTCTCTCTCTCTCTCTCTCTCTCTCTTATACTTGAAAAAAAATATATGGTTCATAAGAAATAGAGAATTATTAGGTGGTTTGTGTGTTATTTGAACGAATTAAGACATTTAAGGTTAGATAGGAATGAGTGAAAAGCAGCTAGAAAATGGTCATCATTTTTTATATCTTTCCTTTCGGTTGCATTAGATCTATCTCAATTGCTTTTATTTTTCCTTTCCCTTCCTTTGATACCCTTTATATCCCGAGCCTAACATTACAAGCTGAAAAGTCCTACCTAATCTTAGAATGACTTAGAATAGCACTTAGAGTGAAAAGGTTTTGGGAAATTTGAGTGTGTTGTGCATTTTCCAATGAAATTGTTCACTATGTTAATAACATGATGTTCCTTGTTTTCTTTGGAAGGCGACACAAGAAGTTCACACACACACTGTTGATTATTAAGAATATTAGTAAGATATTTGAGTGTGTTGTGCATTTTCCAATGAAGTTGTTCACTATGTTAATAACATGATGTTCCTTGTTTTCTTTGGAAGGCGACACAAGAAATTCACACACACACATATACACACACACCGTTGATTATTAAGAATATTAGTAAGATAGCGGTGGAACGGTTAATTCTCGTTATTCGTCCTTTGAATACTCTTTGTGTGGTTGAGTAGTCATATCTCCTTTAAAGTCACGTATGCAGTCATTCTTATTCTTGTTTACTTTTTTCTTTTTCGTACATAGAGTCTTGTACTTCTTTGATCATTCATGTTTTCCTTCCGTGTGCAATTTTCAAATGAATAAAACTTTGTGCCCTTCTCTTATTACGTTTTTTAGTTTATGCCTAGTTTTTTGTCGCTTGAGGGCAAGCAACAGATAAGTGCAGGGGTATTTGAGGTGTGCCATTTAGTACTAGATTTATATATATATATATTATATTATTTTCATCGTTTTAACGATGTATTTTACTTCTATTCTTATCTTAGGTGCTTTCCAATGAAAAAGACAGAATAAAAGCGAACGAGCGAGAACGGAGTGAAAATGGAGAAAACGTAAGCTGCTGACACCAAGGAAGACGACCTACTGCTGACGGTAGGCCAACTTACCACACACAGTAGGTATTAGAGGCCAAAGAAGATGTCCAATAGAAGCCTACCACAAATGGTAGGCTAGACCTACCGTACGCGGTAGGTCCTGAGTCTTCAAAGCAAACCATGGACAGAACCCTACCGCTGAAAGTAGGGCTCGACCTACCGAAGAATGGGTCTCGTCAGCAGCACCGTTTAAGCATTTTTGTGCGTTATTTATGAAAATTTTCCTTCTTTTTCATATCATACTTTTTTAGGTTTAGAGAAGAGAAATTAGGGGCAAACATTAGCAGGAAAAACCCTCTCAATTCCTCTTCAATTAGGTAGTTTCTGAATAATTAACATCAAATTAAAGCTCTTGGAGGAAGATTGAAGAGATTTTATGGAGTAATTTCGGGTTTTATCAAGCGAATCGAGAGACGAGCTCAGGTGGCTTTCGTTACTATGGATTCAAAACTTCTTCAGCCTAAGCCTTCCTTTCTCTTGTTAAGTATGAATTCTATTATTGATTTGAGTAATGTTAGGATGTTTAGTAGTTGATTCTTTCATTGTTTGAATTACAGGTTGAACCCTAACTTTTGGATGATATGAATTTTGATTGATTCCAAGCAAAGCATCTGTCTGGCCTTAGAGCTAGGCCCTTCTCCTTGGTTCAGTTTGTTCCCACGGACTATCTATTCTCAAGTGAAGCGGGATGGCACTTAATTGCGTAGATAGACAGAAGAGAAGCCACTTTTACAGCTCTGCCCGGTAGAAAAAGGCGATGGGTATAGGATGAGAGAGGTGCCAAATCCTATTTTTCAAAAGGAGACAACCTAAACAGGGTTGAGAGACCAATTCCTATGTCCCGGCTCACCATCAGATTCAGACTTACTTCGAAACTATTGATGAGAAATCCTGTCCCTTAGGTTATTCGATTGGAGTTTATTTGTTCAATTATGTTTTATGATAATTGATTTACGTGGACTCGATTATTTTGCAATATTGGTTTGAAAAAGGAAGAGAGCAACTAGTTCGGTAATAAAAGTTGGTAATTGAATAGAGATATTCATTGCACTTTTAGGTTACTAGACCACTTAAACTTTAATTGCATTCATAATCAGTTAGAGAGAGAAGAGATTCTTCTCTAAAGGTTAGTGAGTAGAGTGGCCTTCACCTGGAGATAGGAATTACCCTTTTTTCATGTGACAACCCAACCTTAGTTTTCAAACATCATTTTATGAGTTTTTCAATTCAAATAGTTGACAAAGCTTAGGGGGATTCCATCATTCAAACTATTTTCCTAAATTTTATACCTGTTAAACCATTTCTTCCATTTAATTGTTTTTGTAGTTTTCAAATTAATTTCTCAAAAATCTATGTTAGACTACACATTAGGTAAAACGTGAGTATTTGATTTTTTATGTTCCCTGAGTTCGACAACTCTTGTTTATATCTGATACTACAGTGATAGGTACACTTGTTTTTTTCCTTTAATTTTAATTATACCCCATAAGACACATCAAACAACTCCAAGAATATCAAACTAGAAGCTCAAGACCATCAACTATCAATTGCAAGTTTAAAGAACAAACTCCAAAACAAAAATAGGGCCTCTTGACCGTGGCTGGGACTAGCATGCCTGCCATGGAATACTTCTGGCCGCGAGCTCCTTTGGCAAGGTGCTAAGCCGGTTGCAACAACCCACTACCCCTTTTCCCCGTGCAATGTCGGTTTTGTGTTAATTCTAGTTTTCTCTTATTTTTTTGAGCTTTTAATTAAGTGGTTCTGTGTCTAAATTAACCTTTTAATATTGGCCTAGTTACTAGGGTTAGGCTAATGTTAATCTAGTTAAATATATCTTATTCTCATATAACTTACAACTTTTTATGAAATATTATTGAATGAGTGTTTCCCTTTTAGGGTACTTAGTCCTTCAAGCTATTATGCCATTCTTCTAAGGATTGATCTACCTTAGTTAGGAGTTTAATTGATAAACTTGGATTGAAAAATCCAAGGAATTCACATTGATCATCAAATTCCTTAATCATTAGTTCCTAGTTGCTATGTTCCTCTAAGATAGGGCGATTAGGTCTCTTTAATTGTGTTTTTTGAATTTAGGAGCTTGTTCTTCTTGAGTTTTCACAGCCAATTTGGGAAAGAATTGAACATCTCATAGCTAGGTTTTTAGGCCTTAGGTCTTGTTTGATAAAACTGAAACACAAGTCTAAAGTTTGAATTGGTTAAGTTTTTAATTCTAAATCTTATGTTTGAACGCTGAAATTTGAAACTGATGTCTGAATCTGAATGCTAAATTAATTAATAAGTGGTAACATATGAAAAAGGTATAATAATTTGACAAACAATACATACACACATATATATGTTGAGATTTAAGATTTCAGAGTTGAGCTAAAAATTTGCAATTAAAATTTATAACTACATTAAATTATATCTTAAACAATTAAGTGGTATGCAAAAATTGTTATCAAATACACTTAAATATTAAGCACTTAAGAATGTATGTTATAAAAAACACTTAACTAATTAATTTTAAGTGATAAATTAATTTAACAAACAAGGCCTTAGTTTCCCAAAGGTTACGTAGTGGATGGAGGATTTCAATCTAGCTTCATGAAGGAGGTGATCCATCGGACTGTGATGAGCTTCTTGAACAATCCAAGAAAGTTCACATCAACCAGGGTGCATAATATAAATTGCAAATAATTGGGAGTCCTTATAACATGCACCTGGGTACACAATACAAGGTATACCTTTTATCAAAACTACTTAGCTTTTAATAAATTTCAGCAACAACACTAAAATCTTATCCCACTCCCACAAACCCACATTCCTACCCACGCGCGTCTATCACTTTTCCCTCCCTAAAGTCGAAAAAACAAAAACCTCACCATTTCTCCACATCTCTCTCTCTCTCTCTCTCTCTCTCTCTCTCTCTCTCTCTGTGTGTAACTGTTAGGGCTTTCTTCTTCATCAATCTTCCATCTCTTCCATTTAATCGTTCAATTTCCACTCTCTTTATCAATAATGGAGTCTCCATCGAACAACAACACAACAATGATAGTAGGTAAATATCAACACAACTGGTGCATGTTTGTTCTAGTATTGTTTTGTGAATTTCCTATGTTTTTAGGTTAGGTCCCATTTTTCTTGAGCGAAATGTTCCATTTATTTATATATAATGTATGTTCATTAAAAAAAAATGTAGGTTTTATTAAAACAATGAGCATGTCTTCTGGCCTTATTTAACTTTTCCTGTTAAGAGAACATCATTAGCACAAATTTTTAATACTTTATTACTTTGATTCTCATACATATATTTTTCATGTAATGCAATAGCAACACAAGCAACATAAGAAATGAAACTAGAAGCAAAAGTCTGCAAAAGTCAAGCATGGGAGCAGAAAATGTCTGTCTGCTTGGTTGTAGAAAGTGGAATGTGAAATTTTCGCTTGATTAGAATTCCCAACTCTATAACATAAAGGGAAATTTTCAAATAGAAGAAATAAATATATTTGAATTGATTCTGTAAATGTAAAACGAGACACAATTTTTAGTGTTTATGCATTGATATTCATTTATTCTATCACAAATTTACATTTTTTTCATTATCGAAATATATAACACTAACCCAAATGAAAATATAGAATAGTGTGGTAAAATGTTCTCTGTGCATGTTCTTCTCCAGAAATCATGTTCTAAAGGAAAGTCCTTTCTAATTCTCTGACGCTATTGTGTTGTGATTTTTCATGCATTAGCAAATAATTTGGCTTTGATTCTCTTTACATCACTCTTCACCATATCAAATGGGTTCCTCTTTGGTCTACCTTCATTCCTAAACTTGCCACTGCATACCATTACTTATTCTTTTAAAGACAAAATGCTCTTATTTCTACTATTTTTCTTTCTTTAGGCAAGGCCTCTAACTACCTAATCCTTCAGTATGTTCTAAGTTATAAAACCAATAAGTCATTTCTCATTCGAGACACAAAATTGAATGGACCAACAGTTATAGAAAAATAGAACAATAATTATAAAAAATTGACCATATATTAAACAAAAATAGAACACATGTTAACCAATTATGGAACCTTTCTCAATTACATTGAAAAAAATATTACGACCAAAACACATAAAAAATATCATAATATCTAACAATCAAACACAAAAAAGTATCTACAAAATTATTAATTGAATGGACTAACAGTTATAGAATAATGAAACGTGTATAAACAAATAGACCATATGTTCTAGAAAAATGGAACATGTGTTAACAAATCATGGAATTAACTAAATTGAAACAAATATTACAGTAAAAACAAATAAAAGTACCATAAACTCAAATAATAAAGCTCAACAAAAGTATCTATAGAAATATCAATTCAATATTTACCAAGACACAAAATTGAATGGAACAAAGTTAAAAAAATGGACCATATGTTATAGAAAAATGGAACATATGTTAACGAATCACCATATATAAAAGAATATGAAAACCCACAACATAATTGTTAGAAATAATGTAGAAATAATAATGATAATATATATATACATGAAATGGAAGAAAAACAGAAAAACTTAAACTGAAATAAAAGGAATATTGAAGCCTGTATAAACAATCTCCTTAAGAAAGATTCGTCCTCTTTTTGTTGTCTAAGAATCCGCAAAACATCTATCCCCAGGATACAATAACAAATGTTCAAACATAGCAGCACAACTTGATGAACAAAGTGAACTTTAACCGAGTCTTTTTCTATCACGAAAATATACTAATACAAGAGAGAACTTTCAGGAAGATTTTTGTGTCATGGTTTTTGAGTTGTGACTTGTGAGAAAACAAGAATAAGATACCTCTATTTATGGGGAAAAGAAGATGAGAGGAGAAATAGAAAAGTAAATGCTAGAAGAGTTATGAACTTAATTAAACTAGAGTTAAAGACAAGTAACTCACCTGTCATAAAAACCAAAGTAACATAAGTGTCACTTTAAATTAAACCAAAATTAAGATAAGTAACTTAACATTACTCATCCATTAAAGAAAAAAGCAATATCAATTCTCCTTCACTCTATCCATAACTCCAACAATCCCCACATGAATGAGATTGATAGACAAATAAAACAAAGACTCGAAGTGGTGATAGAATCAATGTTCGATATTTGCATAAGATAGGTAGGCATCAACCCTTGAACCTTCCTTTGTGAAATATATTTACTTTACTAGCTGACCAGTAGATATGATGTCTTTGAATTATTCTGTTGTTTGTGTAAACGATACTATATCTCACACAAATACCTCCGTAGCTCGATTTTGGTTCTCATAGTTATGTTCATATAGTCGTGATCATCTCCCAGTTCTGCAAGAGTTTTAAGAGAACTATGCCCCAGTAGTCTCCTTTGAAGAGGCCGCACTTCACTCTCACATAGGTGATTTATGTTGCCTAGCTCGAAGCACACAATGATCTTTAAAAGCATAGTTTAAACTTTTCCACATATTTATCACTGCTTACATCATGGGAATGGACTTGGGGTAGGACCCTCAGTGACATCATAAGGTCTATGCATGTAGGTTGTCCCTTTGAACCTAGATCTTAGGATCTCCAGTCAACTAGGTTGTGTCTTCCTTCATATAGCACCTTAACTTCTCATGGGCTTCAATCTCATTCCTTTCGATGTTTTATCGAATTGATCTCGATTTAACCCTTTTGTTAGCGAATCTGCAATGTTGTCTTTTGATTTTACAAAAAAATCAATAGAGATAACTCCAGTTGAGATCAGTAGTCTAATGGTATTATGTCGACAATGAATGTGTCTCGACTTACTATTATACATCATGTTATATGCTCTACCAATAGTAGCTTAGTTATCACAATATATGCATATTGTGGGCACAGACTTTGGCCATTCAGGAATATCCTCCAAGAAGTTTCGTAGCCATTCAGCCTCTTCTCCAGATTTATCTAGAGCTACAAACTCAAATTTTATGGGAGATATGGTTATAATTATTTGTCTTGAGGATTTCCATGACACAGATCCTCCTCCCAAGGTGAAAACATATCCACTTATGCCTTTAGTATCTTGAACATCATATATCCAACTCAGAGAATCCTTCTAACATTGTAGGATCTCTAGAATAATGTAGTCTATAGTCCCGAGTCTAACGGAGATATCTCAACACTCTCACGATTGCTTTCTAGTGGTTCTCCCCTAGATTACTTGTGAATCTACTTAAACTGCTCATAGTAAAGGCAATATCTAGTCTTGTACAACTCATAAGGTACATTAGACTACCTATTACCCTTGCCTAGTTTGCCTGGTTAATACTTTCACCTTTATTTGTGGATAAATGTTGGCTCGTATCCATTGGAGTCATGGCTATACAACAATCATCCTTGCTTAATTTCCTAAGAACTTTTTCCGCATAATGTAGCTAAGTTAATATGAGACTGTTAGGAGATTTGGACGCCCAAAATCACATTTGCTAATCCCATATCTTTCATGTCAAACATTGAGTTTAACATATCTTTGTTAAGCTTTACTATCTTATCATTACTTCTAACACTGAGTATGTAATCAATATATAAGCACAATATTACATATCCATTGACATTATTTAGACACACACACACATTTGTCACACTCATTAATTTTAAAGTCATTTGTCATCATGACATTGTCAAACTTTTCATGCCATTGTTTTGGCGCTTGCTTAAGTCAGTACAAAGCCTTTATCAATTTACAGGCTTTTCTTTCTTGTCTTGGAGCTACATGAGCCTCAGGTTGTTGCATGTAAATCTCCTCATCAAGATCTCTATTTAGAAAAGCTATATTAATATCCATTTTATGTACTTCTAGATTCCTGAAAGCGGTTATTGCAAGTATTATCCTTATGGAAGTTATTCTAGACAAAGGAGAAAATGTATCAAAGTAGTCAAGGCCTTCTTTTTATCTGTAGCCTTTTATAGCCAATCTGGCCTTGTAATTGTCAATTGTTCCATCTATTTTCATTTCTCGTTTGAAAATCCATTTGGAGTTTAATGATCTAATTCCCGGAGGAAGATCCACTAACTCCCATGTATGATTTTGCATGATAGAATCAATTTCACTTTTAATAGCATCTTTCCAAAAAGAGCTTTCAGTTGAGCTTATAGCCTCACTATAAGTTTGAGGTTCAACCTCCAGTATAGGGGTCAGAAAATCCAGTCTAAAGAATTTTTCCACCCTTTCCCTTTTGCTTCTTCTAGGCTCTTCCTTAACTTCAACCTCTTTTTGAACATCTGGACTACTTTCATCAATAGTACTGAAGTTCATTCAACGAACTTGACCCAGCTTCCTTATACTTACAAGGGAATATTTTTTTCAAGAATGACGCATTCTTTGAATCCAATATCGTATTCTTGTGGATGTTAGGATTTTGCTTCATGCACAAGCAATCGATATGCATTGCTACGGTTTGCATAGCCAATGCAAATATAGTCCACCGTTTTTGGACCTATTTTCATTTATTCTGGTAAATGAACCATTACCTTTGCAAGACACTTCCACACTTTCAAGTAGTTGTAGGAAGGTTTTCTATTCTTCCATAACTCATATGGTATCTTATCTTCTTTCTTGCAAGGCACCTTATTTAAAAGGTAATTGGCTGATAGAACAGCTGCCCCCCATATGTTTCGTGAGAACCTGGAGCTTCCTAGCATTGCATTCATCATTTCCTTTAAGGTTGATTTTTCCCCTCTGCTACTCCATTGGATGGAAGGAGAGTACGGTGGTGTCACTTTATGAATAATACCATGCTGTGCAGAAAATTCACCAAATGGTTTAACATATTCACCACTACGATCACTTCTCACCATCTTAATCTTTTTATCAAGTTGGGTTTCAACTTCCTCCTTAGAGAGAAAAAGTTTCTTTATAACTTCATCTTTGCTTTTAAGCAAGTATACATAGCAATATTTTGTAATATCATCAATGAAGGTAAATAAAATATTTATCCCCTCCTACAGTTTCAACAAATTTTAAATCACAAACATTACTATATATTAGATCAAGTGGTTTTGTATTCCTTTTAACATATTGGAATGAAGACCTTGTTAATTTTGCCTCTATACAAGTTTCACATTTATGATTATGATCAATGTGAAACAAAGGAATGTGTTCTAAGTTAATTAATCTACGCAAAGTACCATAAATAAAGTGTCCAAGTCGACCATGCCATAAATTAAATGACTCTAGTATATAAACAGAAGAAGAAGCATCCATTTAGCATTTATATAGCTTGGATTTTACAGGGATAGCATTGAGTTTTCATATGTCATTCATAACATATCCCCTACATGACAAACATTCCCTCTTTAGACAAAACTAACTTCAGAGACTAAAACACCATCTTAAATCCACGCACACTTAGGAGTGTCCCAGAAACAAGATTCTTGTATATGTCAGGCTCATACAACACATTTTAAAGCTTCCCTTCTTTACCAGAAATTAGCTTCAAAATCACAGTACATTTTTCTTTAATCTCATAAGTTGCAACATTGCCCATATAGAGCTTCTCCCCTTCCTCACAAGGAATTAATTTAGCAAAAGAGTCCTTGTCATGGCAAATATGACAGATGGCGCCAGTATCCAACAACCATTCTCTTGGATTTGAGTCAATCGGTTGACTTCAGAAATCATACCACAAAGGTTAAGTTCATATAATTCTTTAATAATGTCCTTCACAACATTAGCTTCATTGGCTTTGACTCTCCTAGGAAGTCTACAGTCAGATGACTCATGCCCTATCTTACATTTGAAAAACATTTCTTGAAATCTTGGTTTCTTGGAAATGCTGTCCTTTGGTCCAAGCTTAGACACAGTTTGAGGCTATTTTCCCTTCTTGAAGCTTTTCTTGACTTCCACCATGTTTTCCTTAGAAACATTAAGATTTGTTGTGTTGTCTACTGTCTTCTTCAATTCAAAGTATGACAATTAGCTATTCCACTGCAGTTCCTTTCTCTTATGCTTAAGGTAGTTCTTGAAGTCATTCTAAGCAAGGAGTAGCTTTTCAATAATAGCTGCCAGCTAAAAAGAATCACTAATGATTATCCCTTTAGCAATAATACCGTGAATGATCAATTGAAGCTCCTAAAATTGATTCCCAATAGTTTTAGAATCAACCATAATTAAATTCAAGAGTTTGGCTACTAAAATTTTCTTAGCACTAGTATCTTCAGATTCTTACTTATGGTCCAAATTCCCATAATTCTTTAGCCTTCTTTTTAACACCGTACACCTCATGGAGTGCATCAGATAAGCAATTTAGAATTCAGTTACCACAAAGAAAATCATAGTGCTTCCATGTCTCTACAATGTGGAAGGCGGTAGCAACATCTACCTCATCCTCTCTAATAGTAGGAGGATCATCCTTAAAAAATTTAGCCAAGTTCAACATGGTCAAATAAAATAACATTTTATGTTACCACGTTTTGAAATTCTCTCAGTGAATTTTGGAGGCTTTTCATTGTGTCTCATTGTTATTGGCAGCATTTGGCTCAAGGCCTAAGCAATGACAATAGCATCAGATTGAGAATTGGATGAGTTCTTGGTCATATCAGTCATTGTAGGCCTATTGGGTCAATTATTCACACATTTTCTTTTCCCTTCCAACCCAATTTCTTGATCCTAGATGAGATGGATTGGGCCTCACAACTAAATAGGATTGAGATTATTTTTAACCTAAGATGTCGGGCGGGCCAGGCTGGCAACAGCCCAATTTTGTCTGTATCTTCCCAAGTAACTTGGCTATTTTTGTTTTTGAATGAGTCTTCCAGGTAACTTGGTTGTTGTTGAATGAGTCTACCTTAGGTGCTCTATAAATAATCTTTTCCTCATTATTACTGATGGAACCATCTTTTTGAAGCCGTTTTTTTCTCTCTTCTTCTTCTCTGTAGTTTCTTCTTCCTCTGTTACTGTCTGTTCTCTGTGAATTCTTTTGTTGCCACCGTCGTTAGTCACCATTCTTGATTGACTGCGAGCTTGGGTGGCTTGTGAAGAAGAGAACCAAGAGTGAGAGATTAGATTAATATTATGTGTGGCTCATCCATTATATTGAGTGTTTTGATCGAGATTCTGAGTTTATAGCAAATCCGCTCGTTTTGTTTTCCCCTTTGGCATCCGAATATCTCTGTTCCCCTCTTTTGTACAGAAACCGGTCGTCCGATTTTCTGTGTTCGTCATCCGTTTTTAAAAACGGTTGACCAGTTTTCATAACCGGATGTCCAATTCTGTCTCTTGTGGTAAAAATCAGATGTTTTTGCCAGCTTTATCCAATTTTCTTTATTTGTTCTGCAGGTACTTTGGATTGAAAAAAAATCGGTAGTGTATTTTTCGGACTTCTCATCTGATTTTAAAGAGCCATTTTGAGAGTTGTTATCCGATTCCATCATCTGGTTATTGTAATAGATTAGACTGTTTTACATTCTATTCTTCCGCTGCTTTTGTAATAGCTAAATAGGAGGTTTATTATGTTACAAGGCTGATCACCAGAGTCCAATTCCTTAACAGAGGTGTCAGAGCTAGAAGGAGATTTGATCTTTCTAGTGTCTGTTATATTCCTCCATCGACATAGACTTCATCCGAAACCTCCCGGGTTGCTTTCCAAATTCAAAGGAACTGTTGAGTTCCTGTGAATCTGGCAAAAGAAAGTTTACTATTACTGCTCTTTTCTTTCCTTTCATTTAAAGTTTATTTCATTGTCTGGATATATATATATTATGCTGTTATACTCTGATTATAGATCAAATTTTTGTGATTTATGTTTTTCTTTGGAAAACTAAAACCCAAGCCTGGCTTGAGTCCTATTGAGACCTCAAGTATCTGTGTCTTGGTGTTTTTCTCGTTGATTGGGAAAACTTTTTTACTATCCTTGATCATTGAGATTGATTGATTTATTGTCTGTTTGGGGAGCTATTGCTCAGCCTATACTTATTCAATTTCTCTATTGATCATCTGTTTTGTGGCTGTTGCTCATCCTTTACTATCTGTTGATCTATTTTGAGTTTATTATTTGCATATTGCCTATTTTTCTAGCTGTATTATTTTTTCAAAAAATATTCAGGTTGTTTTTGTGTCCGACAAACTTTTTCCTCTTTTATTTTTCATGCCTCTAATTACTCTTATTTGCCACTGTATAACATGTCTGTTCCAAAACTTGAAACAGACAAGTTTGACGGCAAATCTGATTTTGTAATGTGGCGTAGAAAAGTGAAAGATGTTTTAGTCCTAAACAAAATTTCACTCGCTATTTGTACTCCTGACAAGTATCCGAAATCTTGGATAGGTGAAATACTAGCTGAAAAAATTGGTGATGCACATAGCTGTCTCACCTTGCATTTGAAAGATAATGTTTTAAAGGAAATAGATGAAACATATAATGTTTATGAAATCTGGACAAAACTTGAAAAACTTTATTTAGGAAAGTCTTTATCAAACAAAATCCATTTAAAAGAACAACTCTTTGGTTTCAAAATGTGTCTCTTTCTGAAATCATTGATGATTTGAATAAAATTGTTTCAGAAGTCCAGAATGTTGGAGAAAATATTTACATTGCTATTATTTTGTTGAATGCTTTGCCTGAGTCTTTTAATGATGTGAAATCTGCTATCAAGTATGACAGAGATAACTTAACTCTTTCTGATGTGAAAAACGCTTTGAAATTAAAAGATTTAAATTTGAGAAAAGAAAATAAAACAAACAGAGAGAATCTTTTCGTGCAAGGGAGGGTTGACCGGAGAGAACATTCTACTCACCGCTCTGAAAGTAAATGGAGGTCTAAATCTCGAGATAAGAATAGAGTGAAGTGTTTTTACTGTGGCAAAGATGTTCATATGAAAAAAAAAGTGATTTAAATGAATTAAAGATGAAAAATTATGTAAACAAGCTAATGGGAAGGATAAAACCGACAAAAACACGCGATTTTGAACTAAATGGTAATCTTATGCTTTCTGAAGTTTTATGTGTATCCCCTTCCCCATCTACCTCTAAAGTTTCTGATGAATGGATTCTTGATTCTGGTTGAACTTTTCATATGACACCCAACAAGCATCGGTTTTTTTTATTTTAAAACCCTTGATCATGAAAAAATCTTTATGAGAAACAATTAGGTTTGTGATGTCAAGGGAATTAGAAATGTTTTTATCAATGATGGTATGACTAGAAAATTTACTGAGGTGAGGTATGTGCCTAATCTTGGGCAGAATTTAATCTCCCTTGGCGTTTTTGACACAAATGGCTATTCTTATAAATCTGAAAATGGGATTTTATATGTTTATAAAGGATCTCTAGTCATACTCAAAGGTTTTAAGAAAAACGCTCTGTACACCTTACTTGGAAAAACTGTTTGTGAATCCTCTGCATTATTTTCTAAAAATGTTCTTGAAAAGACTATTTTGTGGCATCAACAGATTGGCCACATTAGTGAAAAGGGTTCGTATTATTTACACAAATAAAATCTTTTAAATGGTGATAGAATTACTTCTTTAGATTTTTGCGATCATTGTGTTCTTGGCAAACAACACAAACTCCAGTTTTCCATGGGCACACACAAATCCACTGCTGTTCTTGATTATGTGCATTGTGATCTGCTTATGGTGGCAATGTTTATTTCCTTTCTATTGTTGATGATTTTTCTCGGCATGCTTGGGTGTTTCTTTTAAAAACTAAAGATCAAACTTTTCAAAAGCTTAATGAATGGAAACATTTTATCGAAAATTAAACCGAAAATAAACTAAAGGTTATAAGAACAGATAATGGTTTGGAATTTTGTAACAAGAAATTTCATGATTTGTGTGCTTTGCATGGTATTGTGCATCATAGAACCGTTAGCCACAACCCTCAACAAAACGGGATAGCTGAGAGGATGAACGGAACCATTATGGACAAAGTTAGGTGTCTTTTGGTGTCATCTAGGGTTCCTAAACCTTTTTGGGGAGAGGCTGTTAGTACAATAGTATACTTTATAAATAGGTCTCCTTCCACTGCCATAAGATTCCAAACTCCCATAGAGTTGTGGACCAGCCAACCACCAAACCTGTCCAACCTTAGAGTGTTTGCGTGTGCTGCTTTTGCACATCAAAGGGAAGAGAAGTTAGACCCTAGGTCTAAGAAGAGAATGTTTATAGGCTATCCTAGTGGGGTGAAGGGTTACAGAGTGTGGCTCAAAGGTGCACTGGGTGTAAAGGTAGTCATGAGTAGAGACGTAGTCTTTAACAAACTAGACATGCCTTGTCTTAAAACTGAAACCAATCCCGAGAGTTCTATCAAAATACCCATAGTTGCGAACATTCCTATGGAAGTGGAAGACATCTCCAGACCCTCTCAAGAGCACACATTAGAACCCGAACTAGACACACTAGAACCCGAAACCAAGAGGAGTCTGTAAACCCATCTAGTGTACCCGAAACCGATGTGCCCGAACTAGGTAATTCTGATGATGATGAGGATCATTCTAAAGCACAAGCACAAGCCCTTAGAGACTACCAATTATCTAGAGAAAGGGTTAGAAGAGTGACTAGGAAACCCGATAGGTATGGTTTCTCATACATTGTTTCTTATGCTTTTGCTGCTGCATCTTTTTTTGAAGAGAAACTTCCTATATACTTTTCTGATGTTTTAAAGAGTCCTAATCGCTCTTTGTGGATACATGCTATGAATGAAGAATGTCTTCTTTACATAAGAACAAAACTTGGGTGCTTGTTCCTAGATCACCTAAACAAAAACTAATTGACTGTAAATGGATTTTTAAAGTTAAAGAACCTGAATCTGTTAGTGAACCTCCTGGGTTTAAGGCTAGATTGGTTGTAAAAGCTTTTTCTCAAGTTGAAGGTATTGATTTTAATAAGATCTTTTCTCCAGTTGTTAAGTATAAAACTATTAGAATTATGCTTGCTATTATTACCTTCTTTGATCTTGAGCTTGAATAGTTGAATGTTAAAACTGCCTTTTTTGCATGGTGAACTTGATGAAACCATTTACATGTGCCAACCACATGGTTTTGAGGTGAAAGGTAAGGAACATATGGCTTGTTTGTGAAGAAGTCCTTGTCTGGGCTTAAGCAATCACCTAAACAGTGGTATAAAAGGTTTGATTCTTTTATGCTTAAAACTGGTTTTGTTAAAAGAAATTATGATAGTTGCATGTATTTTTATGTTTATACTGTAATGCTATCTATTTACTTCTTTATATTGATGATATGTTTATTGCCTACAAGCATATAGATAAGATTGTGCATTTAAAATCTTTGTTGAAATCAGAGTTTTAGATGAAGGATTTAGGATCTGCCTCTAGAATTCTAGGCATGAACATTTATAGGGATAGAGTTGACCACTCTTTATTCATATCCCAAAAATCCTTCTTGTAGAAAATTGTTTCAAAATTTTCTATGCATTTGTGTAAACTTGTTTGTACCCTTCTTGTAAGTTATTTTCAGCTTTCTTCAAAAACTTGTCCCAAAACTGAAAATAAGAAGAAAGACATGGCCAATATCCCTTATCGAATGGCTATAGGATCTGTCATGTATTCCATGATTTCCACCCGTCCTCATATTGCTTATTTCATAAGCATTTTAAGTCGTTTTATGTCTAATCTAGGTAGGGATCATTAGGCCGCCCTTAAATGGTTGTTGAGGTACATTAATGGGACTATTGATAGAGGCTTGTATTATCATAACTGGTCGCAACAATTTGATTTGGTTGATTATGTGGATTCTGATTTTGCAGGTGATAGAGAAGGTAGAAAGTTTACCACTTCTTATTTCTTTACCCTTGCTGGTAACTGTGTTTCTTGAAAATCACAGCTGCAGCCTGTAGTCGCTCTTTCGACTACGGAGGCTGAATATATTACTGCCACGGAAGCAATTAAAGGAGCTATTTCGCTGTGTCTTTTATCTGAATTGCATCTTTTGCATTCTGAAGCTGTCATATTTACTGATAGTCAAAGTTGTCTTCATTTGTGTAAAAGTCCTAATTATCATGAAAGGACTAAACATATAGATGTTAAGTATTAGTTCATTCGAGAAAATATTTCAAATGGTATTGTTAATATGGATAAAATTAGTACTAAAGATAATTCGGCTGATTTTGGTACTAAAGTTGTGACAAATGATAAGTTTGCTATGTGCAGGGACCTTCTACATATTGATGCAAGTTGACTATCTTGGCTGGAGAGTTAACTAAAATATGCTCAAGGTGGAGCTTGTAAGCCTGTTGGGCCGATTGTTCACACATTTTCTTTTCCCTTCCAGCCCAATTTCTTGACCCTATGATGAGATGGATTGGGCCTCACAACTAAATAGAATTGAGATTATTTTTAACTCAAGATTTCGGGAGGGTCGGGCTGGCAACAACCCTTAGTTATGATAATCTGCTCATCTTTCTAATAATCTGTTCGTTTTTTTCTTTCTTTTTTTTTTTTTTTTTACTTTTTTCTCTCAAATGACTTTTCAACTTCCTTAGTTACGATAATCTGCTCATCTTGGATTATATAAAATGTCCTGTCTTAAGACTGTTAGAAATAAAGTAGAAATAATAATGATAATAATATAAGGAAAAATATATAAATAAAATAGAAAAAAAATTTAAACTGAAATAAAAGAAAGTGTTGAGCCTGTATAAACAGTCTCCTTAAGATAGATTCATCCTCTCCTTGGTGCTTGAGAATCCACGGACGTCTATCTCCTAGGATACAACAACAAACGTTCAAACATAATAGCACAATAATCGAGTCTTTTTCTATCACCAGAATATACTAATACTAGAGAGAACTTTTAAGAAGATTTTTGTGTTATAGTTTTTGAGTTGTGATTGTGAGAAAACAAGAATAAGCTACCTCTATTTATAGGGAGAAGAAGATAAGAGTACAAATAGAAAAATAAATGCTAAAAGTTTTATGAACTTAATTAAACTAGACTAAAAGATAAGTAACTCACTTGTCACAAAAACCAAAGTAACATAAGTGTTACTTGAATTAAATCAAAATTAAGATAAGTAATTTAACATCACTCATCCATTAAAGAAAAAGCAACATAAAATCTCATTCCCTCTATCCATAACTCTAACAATAATATGCATGAAACAACATTTATAAAAAACTGGATCATCAGCTACGCAAAAATAGATCGCCATAATACAAAAATGGAACAAATATCTTTTAACACAAATAAAAAAACAACGGAAACATTAAAAAGATGTTTCTTACGTGAAAATTCTTCCTCACAATCATTATGCATAAATGTAGTTTCATCAAACTTAGTCGAATTCAAAACACCTAAATCTACAATATTTTCGTCATCAAATCCTTCAGCAACTGTTTTTCACAATTCTCCATAGATATCAAACTTCGAATATGAAAAAATCTGCTAAAAACACCAGTGGTTGATGAAGCCGGTGAGAAAGAAAGGAAAACTATATCAATAGAATCCTATTGTGATCGCTGATGATAAAGAAAGACGATAAAGTCGTTTATCTTTTAAATACAAAAAATGGTGGAGGAACGTGAGGATGGAAATGTTTTAAATTGGATTAATTCATAATTCTTATCAAAACTACATAGTTTAGTAATAGGGTGCATCATACAAGGAACACAAGGGTAGATGATATAAATTACGAAGAATTAGAGATATTATTTGATTTTGTGCAAGTCATTATTTTTCCCCTACATACTATTTTCAATTTAACACCATAACTTTATGAGTGATTACTATATTTAAACTTTAATATATTATTTACTATTCTTGGATAGAATTATTGGCTTTTAATTTTTACTTTAAAAGATTCTCAACTAATTTACAAATCTCCTAAAAGATTTTTTTTCTTATCAATCCTATTAAATTTAGTAATTTAAAAAAAAAATTAATGATTCAATTTGAAATACACAATGGTAAAAAATATATTAAAAATTTGAAAATGAAAAATTGGACAGTTTAAGGACTTGAAATTTCTCACTGTGAAAGTTTCCAGTGGGGAAAACAATCTATCGTTTTCTGTTCATTATTGTGAAAAAGTGTACATTATATAGTTGTCACCATGTGCCAATCCTAAGCCAACTGTTATTAGGAAACTAATAAACTAAATATACATGAATTAGGAGATATGAATCCTAACAATAATAATAATCCTAATCATAGTAGAATTTTAATCCTTAACACTCACCCTCAAGTTGGAGCATGAAGGTCTGAAATGCCCAACTTGGAAACTAAACGATGAAAGTGAGTGGGATGAAGAGCTTTAGTGAGAACATTGGCCGGCTGATGTTCGCTTCGAATATAATAAGGAGAAATAAATCCGTCTTGAAATACATCGCGGACAAAGTGACAATCAATTTTAATATGTTTAGTACGTTAATGGAATACAGGATTTTCAGCAATGTAAAGAGCAGCTTGATTATCACAGTATAATAAAATGGGGCGTGTGATAGGCACATGAAGATCGCGAAGGAGGCTAGATAACTATTTTAGTTCACATAAAGTCATCGCCATGGAGCGATATTCAGCTTCAGCAGAAAAGCGAGAAACGGTATGTTGTTTCTTTTTTTTCCACGAAACAGGAAAACCACCGAGTGAAATAAAAATAGCCGGTAACAGAACGTCGAGTAATGGGGCATGTGGCCCAATCGGAGTCACAGTATGCTGTCAGGACAAGAGGAGAATTAGACTGAAAAAGAATACCACGACCAAGATTACCTTTGAGATATCGAACAAGCCTGATAGCTGCATCCTAATGAGATTAGCAAGGAGCATGCATAAACTGAGCGAGTGTGTGAAAAGAGTAAGCGAGCTCAGGTCGTGTAAGAGTAAGGTAGATCAGCTTACCAATGAGTCTGTGGTATCGTTCTGGGTTATCGAAATAAGATCCAGTGGCCTTGGCTAACTGATGATTGGGTTCAATAGGTGTAGATGCTGGCTTGGACCCTAACAAACCAGTTTCAGAAAGAATTTCCAAAGTGTACTTTCGTTGGCATAAAAATAAACCCGAAGGATTTCTTGCAATTTCAATACCCAAAAAATACTTGAGAGGACCCAAGTCCTTCATATGAATGCACTTATTCAAGGAAGCTTTGAATTTATTGAGAGTGGGTAGTGAATTTCCAGTAATTAGTAAATCATCCACATAAATGAGGACACATAAAAAAATATTTCCGTGAGAGTATGAGAAGAGAGAATAATCTACATAAGACTGCGAAAAGCCACACTTACGAAGAGCGACAGTCAGTTTCGAAAACCAGCACCGAGGAGCTTGGCGAAGCCCGTATAAAGATTTCTTCAGAAGACAGACTTGTCCTCGAAAAGAGGGGCGAAAACCAAGTGGCGGTCGCATATAAACTTCTTCATGTAAATCTCCATGGAGAAACGTATTGTGGACATCCATCTGATGAATAGGCCAATTTTGAGCAGTGGCAACAGAAAGTAAAGTGCGAACTGTGGCCATTTTAGCAACTGGGGCAAATGTATCCATGAAGTTAATACCTGCCATTTGTGTATTTTCCAAAATCACCAAGCGGGCTTTATATCGCTCGATGGTGCCGTCAGCTTTGTACTTAATACGAAAGACCCATTTACTCCCTATAGCACGTTTTCCAAGAGGCAAGGGCGTTAAAGACCATGTGCCATTCTTTTCGAGTGCATCAATTTCTTGGCGCATAGTAGCGCGCCAAAGAGGATTAGATACTGCTTCAGAATAGGTGGTGGGCTCGGATTCTGTGGCTATCGATGCTAAAAAATGCCTGTGTGAAGGGAAAAATTTTCTATAGTCCACAAATTGTGTTATAGGGTAAAGGGACATACTTGAGAGGTCCGAAGAGGATGAGGGAGCAGAAGAGGAATGGGATATAGAAGTCTTCCATATAGCATTACAATCAAAATCTTGGAGTCGAGCAGGAACCTTTTTAATCCGAGTACTTTTTCTTGTACCAAGTATTTCTATGGACTGGCTTGGAGAAAGAGAAGGAGCAGCTGGTATAAATGTTACTGGATTTGGAGCCACTGGATGAGGTGCAGTGGAAATGTTCTGGTCCAAGAAGCTAGCTGTATTGGATGGATCCGCAATTGGGCCCGTGGTGCGGTCTTGACTTGACAGAACAGAAACAGAAGTTCGGTCGCTGGGATTGAGGTGTTGGGCCGTGCTATCAGCAAGGAGAGAATTGGCTGGGCCATGCGTGCTAGGCTGTGCGCGCTTGGCCTCTCTGTCAAAAGGAATGGATGCGGCTGGGCTGTGTGTACTGGGCCGGTCGTGATGGGCCGCACGAGATGCTAGGCCAGGTGAGTCAACAACTTGGAGATGGGTTATCTTAGTCGCGGGCTCCTGTTCCCTTTGTCTTATTGGGCTACATCTTTCTGGGCTATTTGCTCTGGACTGGATTTGTATGTTATTTTCACAAAAGAATTTACTCCCCCTTGCTTGTAAGCCCAATATTTGTTCCCCAAAATTGTAAGAGCTTGCAAAATCTGGAGTACATTGTGGGTTTTCGAGCCTCTGTATGGAAACTTTGTCTCATCGAAAATTACATCTCTAGATATAATGAATTTCTCCCTTTTTAAATCATAAAATCGCCAACCTTTCTTGTTGAAGGGATATCCAAGGAAGATACACATTCTGCTTCGGGCTTGGAATTTATCTCTAGGTAGATCATGATCATGGACATAAGCTAAATACCCAAAACTTTTAATGTGAGAATAAGATGGTCTTTTTCCATGTAGCATCTCATAAGGCGTTTTTCCATGTAACAATGAAGAGGGTGTGTGATTTATAAGATATCCGGCTGTCAGAACACATTCTCCCCAAAATTTTATAGGTAGGTTAGCTTGAAACCGCAAAGCAAGAGCGACATTTAGGATATGCCGATGCTTCCGTTCGACCCTGCCATTTTGTTGTGGAGTCCCAGCGATGGTGATCTGATGTATCATGCCATGGGCAGAAAAATATGACTTTAGACAAATAAATTATGTACCATTATCACTCCGGACTATCTTTACGGTTTTGCCAAATTGGGTTCTCACCATGGCAAAATAATCTTTTCAAACGGATGCAACTTCGCTTTTCTCTGATATCAAATATATCCAGACTGCCCTGGAATAAGATGCAACTTCGCTTTTCTCTGAGGTCAAATATATCCAGACTGCCCTGGAATAATTATCTACTATAGTAAGGAAATAAGAGGCCCCGATAGTAGACACAGTTTGGTATGGTCCCCATAAATCACAATGAATTAAATCAAAAGTCTAAGATACCTTATTTATACTCAAAGAAAAACAGTCACGAGTCTGTTTAGCACGCAGACAAGTATTGCAAGGTGCAGATTTGGTTCTAGAGTCTTTAGAAAGTCCCAAGAAATTATTTACCACAAAATCCGAAGGATGGCCCAACTGTATATGCCATAATGTGCTGGAATCAAGAACCGTGCTAGAAAAAGCGTACAAAGCTGATAATTGTAACGACTTGTAGAAGAAAATCCTATTCCTTTGCTCACCCACTCCATTCGGCCTCATCGAGATACGGTCCTGTATAACACAAAAATTATCAAAAAAGGTGATAAAACACTGAGAGTCTCGGGCCAATTGAGACAAGGAAATTAGGTTGCATTTAAGTTCAGGAATTAAAAGCACATTTAGGAGTTTGAGTCTGGGAGTTAAAGAGACCATTTCTTCTTGAAGAGCAATTGCCTTAGTACCATTAGGTAGCCCAATAGTATACGGGTAGATATTATTTAAATTGCTCAAAAAATCTTTCCTACCAGTCATGTGATGATTGGATGATTGGGTGACATCTGTGTTATTTATAAATGTCAACAATTTTGACCATTATTCACTTGATAAATTGGGAAAATTGTTACTGGAGCTTCTTGCTCGGCTGAAGGTTTCTACGCCGGCGACGATCGGCGTTCCTCCGCATTGGTCGGTCATGGCGGTATTGGCCCACGCATCAACCGATCGTTCTCTCTGAGTAAGTTGTTGCTGCTGTCTTGCTGTACCGCGGCCAGAAGATAGGCGAGATCTACCTCGCCATCCACCTCTGCTACTGCGACCTGGTGGTGTTCCACGGTCTCGGCTGCTGTGAATAAATGGAGGTCCGCTCCGATTACAATGCCTGCAAATTATGCCGCACCAAGTTGAAGACAATGAACCTGGCGATGAATGACGGTGAGCAGTGGTGAAGGCCATACTTTCAAAATTATTATTATTATTTTTTAGCAAAGTTTTTTTTTTCGAACTTGGCTCTGATACCATGAAAGTTTCCAGTGGGGAAAATAATATATCGTTTTCTGTTAATTATTGTAAAAAAGTGTACATTATATAGTTGTCATCATGTGACCAATCCTAAACCAACTATAATTAGGAAACTAATAAACTAAATATAAATGGATTAGGAGATATTAATCCTAACAATAATAATAATCCTAATCATAGTTGAATTTTAATCCTTAACACACTGTCTTGATCCCACTTTTATCAATAGAAAAAAATTTTCTCCCTTTCTCCTTTCCAATTTTCTTACGAGATAATTTAAAATTCTTTTATGCATCGTTCAAGGAAAGTAATGAGTAGGATAGGAATTTGAATCCTAGTAAAATGATTCCACAAAATGTGATTCCAAGTATTTCATTATTATGCTTGGATGGTGCAATGAATTATTAAGGAAAATAATTGTAATTTATTTTTTGTTTGAAATCATAAAATAAATAAAGAAAATTTAAATCTTTACTAAATATTTATAGTGTTTAAAATTTTAAAATGTAGCATTTTTTAAAAAAAAATTATAACCAAGAAAGTCATTAATGATTTTCTTTCACATTTTAATTTCTTTAAGAAATATACTATGCGCATATTTTTCATGTATTTCTAACTGGCATGTATTTAAAATTTTAAGAATAAAAACTAACATCGTTTTTAGTTTATATTTGCAAAGTCTTCTATTTTTTCATGAAATAAATAACTCGCTAATAGACTTCCATAATATTCTCACAACTCACAAATATTTGTTTACGGTTGACACTATAACACTATGTTTGATATGCTGGAATAGAATAAAATAGAAAGGATTTCTAGCTTCTCTCCCCATTCCAATATTTGGTACTCAAAATTAGGAGTAGAAATAGCGAGAAATCCATTCCAAGAAGTCGTCACACTAATATCTATAAAAGGCCTTTCCAGTGGAATTAGACCCTGAATTTAGAAAATATTGGACTATTATACCCTCAATTTTTTACATAATTTACGCTAGATGATTTTTATATATAGTACTTTCTTTTATTTTGATATTTAAAAAGAGTTATTTTATGACTATTTTAAATTTATATATGAATATTCACACTTCAATAAAGTTTTTGATTCTTTTTAAAATTTTAATGTGTGTTAGAATCTGAAATATTATAAGAGCATTTAAGTTATGTTATATATAATTTCATTCTATTTTGACATAAAATAATAATTTTTTTAAAATAAAGAAAATGAATCATTCTGTTTTATCTTTTCATTTCAGACACTAAAATGAATTTCAAATGATAAAAGATCCTATTTAATATCATTCTAATGTACAAAACTAAGAGAATACAAGAAAATTTAAGAAGAAAATTCCTCTTTTCTATCTAGGATTGGCGAAAATTGACTCTTTATTAGAAAAGAAACCCAGCAAGCAATAAGGCATATAAAGAGAGTCTCCAACTTCTAAAGTCTAAAGAGTTAGGAATGTTTAAAATATTGGGAATCCTGTAGAATCTTGGAGATATCAAGATAATAATATCTTGAATTCTAGTTAAACTAGGACTGTTACTTAACTCTTCCTTCCACATCTTGAAAGGAGCATCCAAGAGGCTAGGAAACCTCCTGTGTTGGCCAGCCATCCTATAGCACAGGCTATCCTAGGGTTTTCGGCCAACACATGGGCTAGAGCACCCACAGCCCGGCTCGAGCCTTTAACTTTTCGGTGAAATTTGGATTTAGCCCATTTTTTTCCAAATCCTATTAGTTATTGTTTTAGGAATTTAATTAAGAAATAAATATAAACCCAATAAGTATTATTATGACTTCATTTTAATCAATTAAGTTGGCCCAATTTAATAAATAAATATGTAGAGCCCAATTAATTAAATTACTCACTTTAATTAATTTTTCAGACTCAATTTAAGAAATAAATGTCTAGTGCCCAATTAATTCAATCATTCCCTTGAATACTCTTTAATATTCGTGCAGTGATTAAAAATCACTTAAGATTCTAGAGCTTTGGGGACCAAAAAGATTGATTATTCTAGGTTATAAGATGACAATAACGTCCATGCTATTTATAGTAATATTTTTCATTTTCAATATTTCTAAATATCAAAATATTATCTTTAGAATAATTATGATTAATAGTGTCTTTGACCTATAGATGTTAAGACAAAAATATGCCTCTATATTTGCACTCATTGTGTGGGATATATGCCCAAAACACTACCATTTTATGTAATATTAGAGACATAAATAAACGTGATTTATTTTTTAAATCAAGTTTTGAGTTTGGAATGCACATTTAATTTACATAAGGTTCAAGTATCTTACGTTGATGTCCACATGATGGGTCTTGCTTCACAAAAGGGTGCAAACTATTGTTACTTAGGATACAAGTAATACTTGTTTTCGTCGCGTGATCAAAGTGGTCATGCCATCAAGTAAAAAGGTTCATTGCACGTTAGTTTCCTAAAAGGATGACGTTAAGTCAATGAGTGTCTTCTTATGGCTAACTATTCAATTGTACTTTAAGCACATAAAAATGGACCATGTGATATTAATTTCTGAAAAGTGCTATAAAGGTAGAGAAGGTAAAGAATTCACAACTTACAGCATGGGCGAATGCGTTATGCGTTATGGTAACTTAAGTTGGCTATCTGGTGAAGGTATGCTTGTCTACTTAAATATAATATGCAGGGCGAAGCAATGGCGGATGTAGGTGTACTTTAGTGCGGGACACAGGACCCACTGAAATTAAAAAAAATCCTATTTAGACTAGTTTATCAAATATACATAGTGCGCTTATAATTTAGTTGTGATTCCACTTATCAAAAGAATTATAATTCTTATTCTCACCTTTTACTACTCCTTTCGTTTTTTTTATCTGTTACATTTTAGATATCACACTCTTTAAGAAAATATGGAAATTTCAACGATTTTTTCTTATATAAATTAGAATGCCCTGCAAATAACAAATAAATCACTCTCATCTTTATTACTTCTATAATATTAGAAGATAAAAAGGGTTTGATATATTTTTTTATTAGATGTTGCATTGTCATAATGTGTCAAGTAAAAAATTTAGAAGTAGTAATAAACTAGTATTTTCTTCTCTTCTTCTCCCCTCACCCGTGTCACTTTTTGTTTACTCCTATATGTATTATGATGCTTTTTTTCGAAGTTGATATATTAAAATAGTTTAATAGATATATTTTAAAATTTTCATGACTAATATATATATATATATACGTGTATATATGTATATATAAATATATGTATGCATATACACACACATATATATGTGTGTATGTGTATATATATGTATATATACATATATATTAGTGTATGTATATATGTGTGACCGTATAAATATACATATATATACCTATATATATGTATATACATACACATATATATATGTACACACATACACACATATATATAGTGCACCCACTAGTTTTGGGATCGTGGATTCAACATTGTGGTGAACACTTCTATGCATGGGGTTGATGTACGCTTTATGTTAGGTAGACGAACTCAGTTAAGACAAAGTTGTATATTTGCTTCTATGAGAACTATCCCTTTGTGATTGTTCGTGATAATCTAGAGTTCAATACCTTGGCATATAAGACTCTAAATATTTAGTTAAGGCTCCTTGAGAAAGAAATTGCAAGTTTATAGAGCATAGAATTATCGGTGATAGATGTCATTGAAGAAGGTGGTAATACAATTATTCTTATACTCAATGATGTGCGAAAACCTAGAGTTGTGTTTTTGTCTTAATATGCCTATAGGGCAAAGATACTGTAACCAAAAGTTTATGGTTAGGGTCAATATTTTCATATGATTCTAAATGGGAATATTTAAAATGATAAATGTTACTATATATGGCAGGGGAATTTCTTATTTTACAATTAGCCTTGAACATGGTTCATGAAATCGGACTGATTATTTATAAATCACTACACAAAGGAATGTGAATATTTTAAAGAGATATTTAATTTATTATACTCTAGATATATATATTCATCATTAAATAAAGAGAAAAGTTATTAACTAAAATAATAGGAATATTTAATTAATTGAGCCTAACAATTTAATTAATTAAATTGGACTAAATAATTAATTATAATGGATATCTAATTATGAATTAGGCTTTAATTGTTTAATTAAAATATCTAAGAATAATTATTTATTAGATTATGGAAAAATGGCTTAAGCTTTGAGTTAACTAAAAGTCAAAGGCATGAACCCATCAATCCTTGTGTTGAAATCCTAAGGATCCTCTCCCTAGAGTGGCTGGCCATAAGGGATCCCAAATTCCTTGGGAGATCTCTTAATGCACATGTGAGAGAGGAATTAAGAAAGGTATCCTCATTTGACCAGGATATTATAGTTTCCTAGTCTATTTTTCAAGATTACACATGCGATTCTAGTTTTCCTGGTTTATTAATATTTCCTAATCTCTATTGGGAAATTAATTAGTTCCAGACTTGGCTAAAATTCCAACCCTATAACACATGAGGGAATTTCGACCAAGTGCTCTTATTCAAAGAAAGAAGAATTTTCTTCGTCTCTCCCTAGTTTCTCTCTAGGGTTTTTATTCTCTTGTTGTAGCTTTTTTGAGGTTTGAAAAATACTTAGAAAGTATTAGAGAATGAGTAGTTCCATATTTGATGAGAAAGAGTAGACATCTTCAACGACTTGAACCCAATCATCAAGAGCGCTTACAAGGCAAGGAACAAGATTGTTTTTTTCACCACAATTTTATGATTAGAATCAACATACGCCTCTATGGGAGAAGTGCAGGCCAATTCTGGGCCATTTTTTACATTTTTTCATTTTATTTTCCCAGCCCAAAACTATCCCTATGATGTATTTAAATTGGGTTTCACTAAAGGAGATTTACTTGTGCTATTTATATCCCTCTTTCTATTTTGGGCTGCCCTAATTTATTAGGACAGCCTCCACTTCATTTATTTCTTCTCTTCACTTTGCCTTCTTCTCCTTCTTCACTGCCGACACAGCTGTCGCTTCTCTCTCAAGGAAACTTCACTACCAACATTGCGAGTCGGCTCCATCGTCTAACTGCACATCCGGTGCTGCTGCGTTGAAGAGAGAGAGAGAGAGAGAGAGAGAGAGAGAGAGAGAGAGAGAGAGAAACCATTCTCTTACTGTGAGCTCCTGTCCGAGCTGAGGGACGCCGATCGGACCACTGCCGCTGCTAGTTGTTGGTTGCTCACTGTTCAGAGCTTGCTGCAGCTCACTGCTCCCTGGCCTTGGCCACTGCCCATGGAAGCCATCACCGCAGCTCACGTGCTGCTCGGATCTTGCTGCTGTTCACCCTTGCTAGCTATCTACTGCTCGCTCGCCATGGCTCGCTCGCCGCTGCTGGTCCCCTTCCGCAGCTTCAGGTAACCTTCTTAAACTCCATTTCCTTTCCTTTTCTGCTAATCGGTTTCTATTGTAGCTTCTATTAAAGCTTCCAGGAAGGTGCTACAGGAGAAGAAGAAGGCAATCGACTGAAAAAGAAGAAGAAGGACTTAAACGTTATTTTGTAATAGATTAGGGGCCTTTTGTTATTTTTTTCTTATGGGTTGTAATAGTAAATAGAAAAGTTGTGTAATAATAAATAGGTTCGTGAATCAAATTCGCACAACAAGAAGCATAAGCGATTGTATTTTATCATGTTAAAGTTTTTTTGTTTTACCAAAATCGTTGTACACTTTTATAAGGTATGAAAACATTGTAATAGATGGGTTCTTTACATTTTCGAACAATTCATGAAGATGAAAATCACAATTGAAATCGCAAAAATCATTTTGTAACCCAAGCACTTGGGGATTAGTGCCCGATATGATTAATAACACTGAGATATACGATAAATGATATCACATAGTATGTGTAACCCTTTTAAGAATAAGGAAATATAGCGCAAATAACAACCGAGATCATGCAGTACATTCTTTAATACACCCTCTAATACGCTATTTATAATAATTTTCTATGGAATAAAAGATAAATCCTAAACTTTAAAATAAACCCTAAAAAAATTTCATTATTAAAAAATGTATTAGACAATTTTAAGTGTTAACTAGTGCCATTTTGTATTAGAAAGGCCCATGATTGAAAACTCCATATTCTACAAAGGTATTCAACATCTTTTTTTAATTATAATTTCAACATCTCCCCTTTTGGGACATTGACAATTTTTTGATCAATTATTGTAGCTAATTGATAGAGAAAGAGAACAAAAGGATTTAAAAATACATTTATTGTTTGTTGGAAGGTGACAGAGCAGCAGCTAAATTCACTCCCCCCCCTCCCCCACCCCCCCCAACCCCCCAGCCCCAATGAGTAGCAGCTAAATGAATCATAGACATCAAATAAATCATAATGACTAGCAGCAAAATGAATTAGAATTTAGAAACTTCAAATAAATCAATACCTGAAGATTCTCCAATCCTGTTTCTTTGGAAACGCGATCTTTGACCAGTTTTTAAACCCCTCGTGATCCATGCAACATTTTCTTTTTAAAAAAAAATCTGGGAAATTGTTACCGTTGTTCTAAATAATTTTTAGCTCTAAGACAAACCATATTTCATTAAATTTCTAATTTAAGATTTTAAATTTTTTAGAGTTAAAAATTTTTTAAGTTTAAATTTTATAAAATTTATTAGACTTCAAATATAATTTTAAACTATAATTTATCGTATATTTTATGTATATTAACACGTATTCCGAAGTATAGATTAGAAAGATATATATATATATATATCATTATAGATAATATTATAAGTTCACATGCTTACTAAGTCAATAATGGATGAGAACCTTAATATATTCTGTAAATTAGAAAACATTTGTTTAATGAAAAAGACAATAAGGAAAAAAATCTTAGCAGAATGTAGACTATGCCATAAAATTTACGATTGATAATGTGTCTTTTCGTGAAGGTAATTTTCATTTCCAATTCTTTGGGAATGTCCGTAGGGGGCATGTATGGAAATAATATGTTGAGCAGACAAACTAGTAATATATGCATTTGTAATTTAAAACCCTTTAACGTTTAAGTAAATATTAAACAAAGCTTGTTCCAAATAAATAAATAAATAAATATTAAACAAAGGAAAAAAGATGGGAGAATATGACCTGATCATGATACCCCCCTACTAGTATAAATATTGATAAATTTTAGAGTTAAGTGCAGACAACGCTTCATATTGATTTTTTTTTTTTTTTTTTTTTTTGGGTAATGCTTGAAATTGCGGTATTGGATTTTTTAATTGTGATTATTAGGCGTTCCTAATTTTAATTAGAATAATTTTAAAAATTGTAAAAATAAAAAATAGGTTTGAAACAATTATAAATTAACAATACTTTATATTTTGATAACTTACTATTTCATTTAGGGTTAATTTTGCAGCGCACCCTATAATTTGATAATAGTATCATAGCAAGCAATAATTGAGTATCATATCTTTCGCAAGCAATAATAAAATTAATAATAAGATTTAATTACTACCCTGCTAATTATATTTTAATTAATCAAATTATTAACACAAGTTTTTTTCATTAAAAACATGGCATGATATACGTTAAAAAGTATCGGCAATTTGGCTGGTACTCGAACAATTCCGTAAAAATTCACTTTTTTAGAGATTTCTCAACATAGTAGTTTAAGCACATTTTAGGTCTACATTATGAATGTGAGCTTTTTATTAAAGGTATTTCAGTTTTTAAGATGGTGAAATATAAAAAATAAATAAATAAATAAATTTAAAGTGTCGTGTATTGGAAGATAATGCAGATGTATATTTGTTAAATGTGTTATTTTAGTCTCAATTGTGTACCTATGGCTTAAAAAGCGTTCATCTGCACAAGCAAGCTTATAATATACTACAAACTGTCACGTATAATTTGTCCTACCTGCAAGGTTGTAAAGTTTGAAAAAAATATTTTAGTTATGTATAAAAAAGTGATAATAATTTATGGATATATATAACTAATTTCTCACTCATTAATTTATGCAATTGCTGGCCTCGTTCTATAAAATTGAAAACTGAAATTTAAAATTTTAATTGTTTAAATTTTGAATTTTGAAACTTAAGTTTGAGAAATGAATTTGAAAACTATAGTTCGAATATAAAAACTAAATTATTTAATACATAAAAATGTGTAATAATTTGACAAGTAATATATATATATATATATGTGTATATATATATATATATAGAGAGAGAGAGAGAGTGGGGAGGGGAGAGAAATTAGTTAAAAATAACCATGAACTATTTTAGCTTTTCTATTTGTAGCCATGAACTTTTATTTTATCTTTTTCTAACCATGAACTACTTTTGTTCTTTGGAAAAGAGACATGAACTTTTATTATATCTTTTTTAACCATGAACTAATTTAGTTCTTCTGAAAATAACGATGAACTATTTTTTACCTCTCAAATATAGCCATCAATTAATGGGCATATTGAGAGGTCAAAAATAGTTCATGGATATTTTCAAAATAGCAAAAATAGGTCATGGTTAGAAAAAGGTAAATAAAAATTCATGGTCATAAATAGAAGATATAGAATAGTTCATGATTAGAAAAAGATAAAATAAACGTTTATGGTTATAAATAGAAAAGTTAAAATAGTTCATATTATTTATGTGTGTGTGAGTGCACGTATGCGAGATACCCCTAACTCCTCCGTTAGGTCCACTGTGACTGAGTAAGATAACAGTGTGCCTCTCAGCACTAGGACATACTAATACTTGTTTGGTTGGGAAAAATATGGTAATAAAAATGCTAAAACCTCGTGAATAGAAGCGGAAATCAAACCTTACATTACTAGATCTATGTATTAATACAACTAGTTAAAACATAAGATTAAAAGTACCTAAGAACAAATACACTCCTGATCCGACAAAGGTTCCAAAAAGGTCTCAAAATTATATACATTGCACATGTACGTTAGCTAAATCTTTAAAACGAGGTATGCTATGGAACTTTTGTTTTGTTCATATGCCAGGTCATTTGAAAACATGTAATAAAAGAGTGTGAGCCAGAAAGCTCAATGAGTTCATGTGTGTGACACTTTATTTTAGAATAGGTAAAGCGTATGCATATTTAGGTTTTTATAACAAGTTTTATGCACGAAAAATTTTGTCTCTTCATTTTCAAAAATCAAATGCATATAACAAATGTTGGGTTCGAGTGTAGCTGGGAAGTTTGAGTGATTCAAGACATACCAGTCCAATATAAAACCCAAAGTTCCAAAACATGTCATAAATACGGGTATATCACAATTAAGTCCAGAATCCCGTAGTTAATACCAATCATAAATCAATAAGAATACACTCGATTTAACTTAAACCTTATGCCTCCAAACAAAATCAGGCTACAAAGTTTTGGGGCACCTACCAAACCGTAGCTAGTGACCAACCCCAACTTTGAGCCCCTTTTGACTCATAGTAGAGGGGCCAAGACACCACGAAGATGATGGCCAAGAAAGACGAAGCACCAGTTGGGTTGAGCCCTCCTTAGACCATGCCTCCTATCAAGTGGAATCCACAATCAAGAGTCTAGACCATCCACGTCATTGAAAGAGGCTCTAGTATGCAAGACCAGCCACGCATAGTGCAATCCTTTGATGCTTCCAATAACAAAATCATGTTCATATCAAATCTGGTCTTCGCAAGGGGTTTTATGCATATTTTCAAATCAAAAGATCATTAATAGCCATCTTTATAAATCTAGTTCATGTTCTTTCAAAAATCAACAAGCCTCTCAAATGGGACATTAAAACCGAGTCAAGTCATGTTAATTCAACGATAGAAAAATTACCCATCCGTCAGTCCATTCTTATGCAGATTTCATAAATGTGCCATGACAATGTATATACTTTTTTCCAAAAATCATTTAATTTTTAGATAATAAAACTTTTTGGAAACTCACTTCTTCAAGAAGCTTGTAGAAAATTAGATAGGAACATTTTCAACAAGCGATAGAAATTCCTATACGGAGCAATGCTCTTATGCAATTCTAATGCACAGGTCAAATATATCTTAGAGAACCTCTCCAATTGAAAATATCTTTCTGAATAACAAATTGAATCATTTTTCAAAAATAACTGATTTCAATATTTTATATGATAACATTGTCATTGAAAATCTTCTAAGTTTTGCTTCGTGAACCCACCTGGTCAGAGTAGCTAATCATATTTTATAGAGTAGACAAGTTTCTTAGAAATCAAATAACAAAAGTAAAATTTTTTTTTCATTTTAGTATCCACTAGAAACTCATCAGTAGTTTTCGTCCGTGGAGGTTTTTGATGGCAACTATTGTCGTTGCTAGATCCATCAGTGAGTGTTACCGATGACGGGAAACTCATCGATAAAGATTTCGGCGTTTGTTACCGGCGAGACGTGTTGATCGGTAACAAAATAAATAACGAAAAAAAAAAGCCATCGGTAAGTCGATCGAAAATCTTATTTATCAATGACCAGCCATCGATAGTTATTGTTAACGACGAAAACCATCCGACGGTTCCTTTTTCGTCGATATGCCGTTGGTAATAAGATCATACCGATGGTGTACCTGCGCATTATGTCATTGGTAATTGGTTCTATTTTTGTAGCATGTGTATATATATACTTTTAATCTCTATTCAACTCCACCCTCAACAACTGTAAACAGCTAATTACAAAGACGAGAATAGACGACATCATGAGGGATCTCTGACTATATGGGCTCTTAAGAGAAGGGATGAAGAAAACTAAGCAGCAAAGTAAAAAGCTGGTGATGATGAATACAAGGATCAAAGAGAAGAGAGAGACAGGATCTCACCTTAGTTATATTGCTCTTTCACCTAACAGAGCTTCTAGCTTCCCCAGCAGAGTTATATAATAGAGATCATGCAAGTCATGTTCCAGCAGAAGATGTGATGTCTGAAGTTCATAGACTTTGTTACTATAATAGCAAACATATGATATGATAAAAAATGATCACATGATATATCCCCTAAATTTACTGCAATAAATTTCTTTTGTGAATCTCTACACATTTTTCTCCATCTTCCCTTTTGTGAAAATGAATTTGCATGCTATCAATATGGGTTGCTTGCATTTAATTGCTAATGATGAAAGATTTTAGTTTTGAGATTATCTGATTGGATTTCATAAAAATTTTATGATTTGAAACGGATCGAACGAGTGAAAGATTTATTAAAAAGTTATGCTTGTATTAGATAATATATTAAACGATGCATTAAAAAATATTGCATGAATTTCAGATTTTATAAGCTGGAAAAGGCTAGTTCAGAATAATTACTTACTATCCTCGACAAGGGTACTTAACACATACTTAATTGTCCTTTCTATGAGGGCCAACTCTGCTTTGCCTCATCTCCCCAGAGTATGGATTAGGAAAGTGTTCAACAAAAAAGAGAGTTAAAAGTTCTTTTCTCCCCTTTAGTCTTTCTAAACTCATACTATAGTTATGGGTATAGAGCCGGCTTCTTCACACGCATATCGTTGTCCAAGCTTCTGATGTATTGGTTGGAATATTCAAAGATGTAATTACCGTAGACGGCCTATACACTTTTATTTTTCACCCTAAAAACAAGTCAAAGGAATTAGACATGATAATTTTTCATCATCCGACTTGAGCAAGAATCAAAAGAACTAAATGAATCATATAAAATATATATGTTACCTATAACCTATACAAGAATGATTAAATTTAAGAAAGTTTTTCTTGAATTCTTTTTATAGAGTTGCAAATGTTGATTCTAAAGAGTTCAGTTTTTTGAAGTAAATACTCAATACCCAAGTAAGCTTACAAAGATTTGATCAAGTGTTCTTTGGGTTGTCTCAGACCTTCCGATTGGTATTTATTCCCCAAATTGTGCCTTATAAACATGTAACCCTGCCACTATAGAAAGGAAAAGAAAAACAAAAAAAAAAAACCTCTTCCTGTAAAGCGCGCGAGTTTGAAGTGAAATTTATGAACCTGATAATACCCGTAACTTACTACTTGACAATCATTCTTGCTATTCAAAAGGAAAATTGCAAGATAACTATGAATACTTGGCTATGGACTATGCTTATATACTATCAAAACATGATACACTTATTCCATATAGATAAAGGTATCACACTCTCACATAGATTTTATTCAAGATCTTTGTTCCTTCTGGAAAAGAAGAAAGGCCCATTACATCATGTTTCTTTTATCAGTATGTTTTTTTTATCGCATCTATTATGCGGTCAAAGGATCCATTCCTTCAATGATATCATCAGCTGGGTCATCTAGGTTATAACACATCCCGGGGCATTGATAGGGAATTACCCCTAACTGCACGGCCTATCACGTAATAAAATAAGTATCTATCCCACAGAGGTAGGTTTTTAAATAACAAACCACTAGAGTTTTAGTTATCTAAGCTAAAGAAATTTGATGATGAGGAACTTTACTAAATTACTGCAAAATAATCAAAACAAAGACCTAGTTTTTTTAATTAACTTTGAAGAAAACATCTAGGACAGGGTTCACGACAATGAAATCTATGTGCTTTCAATTGACTCTCCTAAGTTGTTGTCACCGTGATCATAAGTTCGAGATATCGAATGTAATGATTATCTACTCTCGAAGTACAATAATGTATCTAAATCAGCATAACCCCTATTTTCATGGTGATTAAATTAATTTAGACCTCATTAAATTTCGTGATATTCATTACTCATCAGGTAGAACTACTCTTGTGATCTAAAATTTCCTGTCTCAATCATATTTTTCCAATATGGATTTCACTTTTGGGTCCTTCACCCAATTATCTGAAATCATGCAATTATAGCGCTCTTTATAACCAGAAGAATTAGGAATATAGGAATTAAATTATGATCAACGATAATTATAGCAAAATTGAGTCAACCCATCAACTAATAGATATTCATTGTGTTAATCTCATCACATATTAGAAAACTACTCACACATTGGATAACTAACAACAACCAAGAAGAAGTTCATCTTGCACAAATTCAATAAATTAGATAAAATAAAAAGAAAAACACACACACACACACATAGAGAGAGAGAGAGAGAAAGAGCGAGCGAGAGAGAGAGAGAGAGAGAGAGAGAGAGAGAGAGAGAGAGAGAAACTATACTTGATGAATTAAATCCGCAATCTAAAGTCGATCATCCAAAAAATGATGAGAAAAAGACACCCTTGTCCTTCAATAAATTTTCTAAGAACTAGGGTTTAGAGAGGAATGGAAGAGAAGAGAGAGAAAGAGCAATCAGATGACTCCTTGTGTCGTTATTTTCTAAGTCTAACCCTATTACAAAAGTAGGCCCTTTAATTCTCCTCATCATAATTTAAAATAAATAATGAAATAAAAATAAAAAAATTAAAAAGTATAATCTTTACATCTTTTAACGTAAATCATAACTAATTTTGTGTGGCTGCACAACGTGTCCAAATACAGGTGCAGAAATTTGATGTGTTTGTGCAAAGTGTCCAAAGATTTCAATCAAAGGGAAGCTTTAACTCGACCGCGAGGATATCAGTACGGCTACGCATAATGCTAAGCTTCATTAGTTAATCTCTTCTTGCGCTCCTCCTTTGAAAGATTAACCACCGAGCATGCCTTGATTAACTATACTAGGTTTAAATAGGCCTACCAAACTATTTTTACTAGTTTTATAATAGATCTAGCAAACTAACTCTACTAGTTTTACAATGATCTAGCAACTATACTCTCACCTTGAGAGAAACTAATCTCTTAAATAGGGTATAATTAAAATTATACAATAGGCAAGTGTACTATCACTATAGTAATAAAGATACACCCTTGTTGTTGAACTCAGGGAATAGATAAGCTCAATTACTAACTGTTTTACCTAATGTTTAGTCTAACAAAATTAATCTTTGAGAAATTATGAAAAACTACTAAAAAAATAATTAAATGAAAGGAATAGTTTAAAAAGGTATAAATTTGAGAAAAAGAGTTTGAATGATGGAATCCCCCTAACTTATGTCAACTATTTTAATTGGAAAAATCATAAAACGATGTTTGAAAAATAAAGGTTGGGTTTTCGCACTATTATTGGGCAATCCCTATCTCCAGGTCAAGGCCACTCTACTCACTAACCTTTAGAGGAGAATTTTTTCTCTCTCTAACCGATTATGATTGCAATTAATATTTAGGTGATCTAATAACCTAAAAAGGGCAACGAATAGCTCAATTCAATTGCCAACTTTTTTTTTTTTTTATAATTAGGTTCTCTAGATTGGTTTCCTTTTTCAATTACAACCAATCTTGCAAAATAATCAATTCCACGCAAATCAATCATCACAAAAACATAATTAAACAACAACCCGAAGTAAAATAAACATCAATTTCGCAAAATCGAACCAAAAATCACCTCATCCAAAAGTTAGGGTTCAACCCTCATTCAAACAATGAAAAATTAGTTACTAAACATCCTAACAAGACTCAAATTAATAGTAGTATTAATAAAGAACAAAGGAAAAGAAAGCTTAGGATCACGAAGAGGCGTTTTCACAATTCTGAAGGTAACCCGAGCTCGTCTCTCGAATCGTTTGATGAATCTCGAAATTACTCCATAGAATGACTTCAAGCTTTACCTAAAATCTCTAATTCAATGTTTATTGATGAAAGACTACCAAATTGAAGAGGAATTGAGAGGCTTTTTGTTGCCAATTTTTGTTCCTAATTCTTCTTCCCTGAACTAGTACTTATGAATGTGTAAGAAGAGGGCAAAATTACATAAATAAAGCTGAAAAATGCATAAACTTGTATTGTTGTTAGAAATATCGCGTCCAGTAGGTCGAGCCCTACCGTCCGCAGTAGGGTTCTATCCAGAAACTTTTGAAAACTCGAGACATACCGCGTGTAGTAGGTCTAGCCTACTGTCCGTAGTAGGCTTCTGTTTGTTTCTTCTTTTCACTTTGATACTTACCGTGTGCAGTAGGTTGGCCTACCGTTAGCGATAGGTCATCTTCCTTGGTGTCGGCGGCTTCCATTCTCTCCATTTTTTCCCGTTTTCTTCATCGGGAAGTACCTAAGATAAGAATAGAGATAAATGGTGTAAATAATACATCTTATACATTAAAAACATCATAAAAATGACGAAAATAATATATAAAAGTAGTACGATATGGCACATATCAGATACCCACACTTATCTGTTGCTTGCCGTCAAGCAACACAAACTAGGCAAAAACTAGAAAACATGATTAGAGAAGTGCACAAAGTTTTAATCATTGAAAACAACACGCAGAAGAATAACATAAATGACCAAAGAAGCACAAGACTCTATGAACGAAAGGATAAAAGGAAAAACAAGAATAAAAATGAATAAAAACGTCAATTTAATTGGGGTTATAACTACTTAACCACAGAAGGAATGTTCAAAGCATGAATCACAAGAATTAACAATTCCATAGCTTTTTTACTAGTATCTTTACTAATCAACGGTGTGCATATGTGTGTGTGTGTGTGTGAATTGCTCATGTCTCCTTTCAAAGACAAGAAATATCAGGTTATTAACATAGTGAAAAATATTATTGGAAAATGCACAACACAACTCTGATTTCTCAAAACCTTTCCACTCTAAGTTCTATTCTAAGTCATTCCCGGATTAGGTATGACTTTTCAGCTTGTAATGTTAGGCTTGGGACATAAAGGGTGTCAAACAAAGGGAAAGGAAAAAAAAAAACAATTAAGATAGAGCTAATGCAACTGAAAGGAAAGATATCAAAAATTACGAACAACTTTCTAACCATTTCTTCCCATTTACCCTTGAATGTCTTGCTTCGTTCATATAACGCACACTCTACCTAAAAATTTTCTATTTCTCATGAGTCACATATTTTCAAGCACATGAGAAAGGGCAGCTCAAGATTTTTTAGAGATAAGCTGAAGAAATATTCAAATACTCATTTTTTCTTGTTTTCTAATTTTTTTTTATAAATAAACTTGGCTTTCTCTCTTCCAACCACTGCATATACCTTGCTTAACAAACATTTCCCAAAATACCCTTTTTATACAAAATCCTCTTCTTTACACAAAACCCCCAACCTTATCTATTTTTCTCACTCAAAAAGGCTAAAAAGTCATCAATCATTAGCTCAACGAATTGAGGTTTTATATATAGTGAATTTAAAAAGTAAAGAATGGAAGGGATTAAACCCTTGGCATGAAGGCCAAAAAGGGAACTAAGTTCGATTTTTATAAGGGATAGGTAAGAAAGGCACAAAAGGTACAATGAAAGCCTATGATCATCATTTCTGGGATCAACCTAGACTAAACCTTATTGCTTCAAAGCAAAGAAAAATGCAAGAGTGAAGGCAAATACTCGAAAGGTATTCACTATGCTAATCCCCTATGATTCCAAGGCTTCTAGTACTAACCGGCACTTACAAGTGTATAAAACCATTGATTTTGTAAGAAAAAAAAGTAAGTGCAGTTTTAAAGTCGATCAAGTTAAATGCTTTTTTAAAATCCTACGGGTTTTGCAATCAAGAATCCCACTGAATGTGACAAAAAAAATGGATTTTTCTGAGTATAAGAAGAGTGAAAAAAGCGAAAGGAAGGAAAATTTTTGCGTTTTTTCAAATTATCTAATTTTTTTTTTAATTTTTAAAATGTGACAAATAGAAACATGATTTCATAGACTATAACAATAGCTAAGTATAAACACAGCTCAAAACACATAAAGAAATAGTCAAATTACACAAATACCCCCTCACTTAAAACCACATTGTCCTCAATTTGGAGGCCAGAATCAAACATGAACACAATTAATCCACATATATGGGAAGTGACCCTATAGATATAAGGCATGTAAGTATATCGGGAAGCAATCCCACGAAAGTCAAAATAAAAAAGGAACAGTAAAGATAACATAAACAAAATAAAAAAGAAAATAAGGAAAATCGTAAAAATACAAAAGGAAGAGAAAAGAGAAACTCCCTCATTACGGACCAAAGTCTTCGTCGCCGCCTCCACTGCTATGCTGATCAAGTAGGAATCGACTGCACAGTCGGGCAGCATCACCTCCTGGCAGTCTATGGATGCCCTACGATGTGCAAGCTCATCCGTATAACAGGAAGAGGACTCCACGATCTTTGCCAGCTGGGATCTATGGATGTCGTGTGTGAGGCTGAGCTTCTCGAAAGCAGCCCACATCTTTGCCTGAAAAACACCCATGGGGACGGTGGGAAGTGCATCTTCGGTTGAGGGATCATATGACCCATCGTCATTGGGCTCGTTGTCCTCATTCTCATCATTAGCGGGCTGGGAGGAGGACGCTCCAAGCCAGTTTTTCTGGTTTTCTTTATTTTTCGAAAACCGGCAATGTTGCGTTCTCTCAACCGATCCTCCTCAGCCAGAGGTATCCAAATTTGTGGGCTTCATCCCAAGCATAGCTGTAATTGTTAAAAGTAGTGAATTTGATAATCTACAGCTGCCCAATCGTCACTCTTCATTCACCTATGAAATCAACATTGAAAACAACAAAGACACGTGGAAGAATCACAGGGTAATGGAACACACGTGTACTAGTAGTGTCACAACCTGTGTTGCGTATTGTGTATATGATAAGGAACGCTACAGAAAAAGGGAACTGCTTTTGAAGTTTATCGATCATGTAAAAATCAAGATTCCTAAAATGGCTCTGCCCATCCCTTTTTTGGACCAAAGTATGGCCAAAGAAATAAGTAAGCACTCGGGACAAGAGTCGGAGCAAATCACCCCCGTGAAAAATTCGTCACCAATTACCCAGCGGATCTCGAGGCAATCGCAAGTCGCCTCGTAGTTCTAGTTTAGGTCTTCGTCGATGCATTTTTTTATTAGAATCGACGGTGATAGTGTTTCTCTCATCCCTAATCCCCATAGTAGAAGTGAGATGCTCTCTATATAAAACAATCCTCACTCCCTTCACCGTGGAAATCATTGTGGAGAGGTCATTTGTTTGTTTTATGAAACATTTGCATAAAACTCATGGACAAGCTCGGGATAAAAGTTTCCAAAAATATGCAAAAGGGGGATCCCACCCTAAATCACCAAAAAGAGCACTCAACCCTAAGTGTTTTATGATAGGAGCATCAAAGGATTTTTCTATTGTTAGCATAAGGTGTTCTCTATCTGCTATCCATTTCCGAGCTGCCGCAGAGAAGCGCTCTGGATAAGGGGGAATGGCAGGGTTGGTGGGATCGAGCATGGAATCATCATCCCGAGCCCTTTTAGAAGTGTTGGCTCATTTTGATTAGAAGGCAGTAGACTTTTTTTGGTGCCATAAAGGAGGTAAATAAAAGACAGGATAAAGAAAAGTACAAAGACCCCAACACAAGAATCGGGTTATCGCTAAATAGATAAACACACAAAATGATATAGCAAAACAATTTAGCCCGTGTGTTGCTCAAATGTCCTATACATCATCCATGTGGGATGATGTATGTCATAAAATAAACAAAAAAATGAGTAAAACAATGAACGCGAACACTAACAAAAGAAACACAACCAAAAGTAATGCACACAACAAACTAAAGATGAACACAGTGGACAGTTAAAAATAACTAGAAAAAAAGTGAAGCAAAGGGTAAGAGAATTATCCTTGGTTTGTTTGAACAAACAAACCGCCGCCACAATGCCACTGAAGAGTGCATTTTGCCTTAAATGATATGCTGCCAGAGCTCCGCCGAAGTTGCCGAAATCTTCGCCAAAAATTTTTTCTTTGAATTTCCTGCAAATTTTTGTTAGAAAAAACAAAGAAGAAAGATAACACAAGTGTTAGGGAAAAAAGAAATATAAAAAGAAGAAGAAAAAGAAAAGAAAAGCGGCAGAGAGAAACAGGATAGAGGAGGACGAAATGTGGTGACTAGTGGAGGTAAGAGGGAGAAGGGAGGATTTTAGGTAGAGTAGAAAGGAAGGAAAGAACCAAAAGTGGTGATGGTGGGTGGTGTGAGGAAAATGGAAGAAAGAGAAGAATAAGAAAATGAAGAAAAAAAAGAACAAGAGAGAGGGAGAGAGAGAGAGAGAGAGAGAGAGAGAGAGAGAGAGAGAGAGAGAGAGAGAGAGCAAACCGATAGTGGTGGGGTAGGAACGATCATCAAAGGTGGAGGGGGTCGCCGGAGAAGGACAGTGTAGTGGTGGAAATCGAGAGGGAAAAGGGAGAGCCGAGAGGGAGGAGGAGAAGAGAAACACAAGAAGGAGTTAGGGAATTGAGAGAGATAAATTGGGCAAAATTGCAGAAAATTAGGTGAAGGGGCTTAAATTGAATTGAATTTGGGTAAACCCGACATGTTTACCGGCAATTTTACCCGACCTGCAGCTAAAAACCCACACTACCGCATGCTGTAAGTCAAGACCTACTATCCGCAGTAGGCTTCTGTCCTTGCAGGAAGGTTTACGTCTGGACCTATTGTCAGCGGTAGATTGGAACTACCGTCCGCGGTAGGTTTCTGTCCATCCAAGAAGAAAAAATTGCCATGATCCTACCGCTTGCAATAGGGTCTGCCCGAACTCTGAATTTTCTTCTTTATTATATTTTCAATGTCGTTTCATGCCTTGTTAAGTTGTGAATTTGTTTTAAGCTCAAAATTAGTATATAACAGGCACTCATCTCTCCAGAACATCTTATAACATCACAAATGAAAAAATGATCAAAGAAGAAAAGGAGAGAAAACCAAAATACAAGTGTATGATACAACAAGTTTACAAAGAGTTATATAGAATACTCCCTTTTAGGTGTCAAAAGCACCTCCCGGATCACGACAATCCGAGTTTTTCATGACATTCCCCTTCTCGATACGCTAAACGGTACCCACTTCGTCAAATTTTCTTTTAATATTGGGGAAAGAGTCTTTCCCATTTTTCTTTAATTTCTTCGAGCTATCTTCCTGTGATGAGTGAGTTTCCTACAAAGGCAAAGACATTTCTTGAGTTGCATGATAAATATAGAATAAAGTATCTTGGCTTTTTGAAGGGGGTTGGGTTCAAAGGAAATTTAAACACTATTTAGTTCTTCCCAATATTTAAGAGTAGCTTCCCTTTTTCCATATCTATCAAAGCCCTTGAAGTATGCAAAAACGGGCGTCCTAAGATTAAAGGGAAGTCTACATCCTCTTCCATATCGAGAATCACAAAATCCATAGGAAAAACAAGGTCCTTGACCTTGATCAAGATATCTTCTATGACCGCCTTAGGATGTCCAACACCTTTATCTACTAGATTGATGGACATCTTAATGGGTCTTGGTTTTCCTAGGCCTAGTTTCTTACATATAGCATATAACATAACACTGATACTAGCACCTAAATCTGTTAATGCTTTATCAACTTGAAAACTACCAGTAGTACAAGGAAAAGAAAAACTCCCTAGATCTTATAACTTCTGGGGTAATTTGTCCCTGTTGATGAGAGTACCTGAACATTCTTCACCCAAGATGTATGTTGATACATCGTTAAGTTTGCTCTTCTTTGTCAGCATCTCTTTCAAGTATTTAACATACTTGGGTACCTACAAGAGTAAATCACATAGAGCTAAGTTTATTTTCAACTGTTTAAAAATCTTTATGAATTTCCTCATGCAGTCTTGGCTGCGATCACAAACAAGAGCCGCCGAATATGGAATTTTCGACTTCTACTCAATAATCATCAGCTTCTCTTTCTTCTCCTCTTTGCTTGAATCTAATACTTTAAAGTCAACAGTGTCGGATAATCTCCTTTCCTTTTCAAGATAGCTCTTCTCTTGTATGATCATCACCTTTTCTTCTTTAGGAACCTCATCATGACATGTCTCTCGAATTCACTTCGGTATTTCTCGGGAGAGTTCCTAGAGTCCTCTCTGATACCAATTCGACTAGTTGCCCAATCTGTTTCTCTAAATTTTTAATTGAGGCCTCTTGGTTCCGTTAGGCAGCCTCTATGAGGTTCATTCTGGTATCGGTGGCATTCATGAACTTGACTATGAGTTCTTCCAAATTAACTTTTACTTATGGGAGATTTTGCAGAGCTGCATTATAGGATAATGGCTTAGTAGAACCTCTATTCTGGAATCCTAGAGGCTGGTGTGGCTTTTTCTATCCTTGCCCATCGCAAGAAAAGTTTGGGCGATTTCTCCAACTCAGATTATAAGTATTAGCATAGGGTTGTTACATTGTCGGTTCCCTTGTACAAAGTCTACTTGCTCCGTAGGGCCTCCCATACTAGGGCATTCATGACTGTGATGCCCTCCACTACAAAAATCGCAAAACATGACTTGTTGAGTATTTTTACTTGCTGGTGAAGTAGTTAAGTGTCCCATCTTCTACTCTATCATTGCCGACAGTCTAGCTTCATTGGAAGTGATAGCATCTACATTGTGTACTCCAGCAGGTTTGGGCTTGGATCTCTGTCCTCCCCATGTATAGCTATTCATAGTTATATATTCAATAAGATCATATACCTGTTTAGGAGCCTTATGATCTGTGGATCTACCAACAGAAGCAGCAATCAATAGTCTAGCCCCATATGATACTTCATTGTAGAATGATTGAATTTGTATCCCCAAGTCTAGACCATGGTGGGGACACTTCTTGAGCAGCTTCTTTCATCTTTCCCAAGCCTCCTTCCATCTTTCCCAAGCTTTCTCCATCTATCTGCTCGAAAGACAAGATCTTGTTCCAAAGGTTGGATATGCCACCAGGAGGAAAGTACCTTCCTAGAAACTTCTCGGCTAAAGAATCTCATGATGTAATTAAGCCGGAAGGTAATGACTTTAACCATAATTTTGCCTTTCCCCTCAGAGAAAATGGAAAATAGGAAGTTTAATAGTATCCCCTCTTAGACTCATTTTATCTTGAATTTGTCGCACACCTCTAAGAAATTGGCAATGTGCGCATTTGGATCTTCCTCTGGGAGTCTATTGAACTGTACATTATTCTGAAAACATTTGAATCACGTTGGGTTTGATCTCAAAATTATTTGCTTCCACACGTGGTCTGGCTATGCTTGATTTTGTTCCAGCAATGGACGGTCTGACACAGTCTGCTATTGTTCGCTCTGCCATTGGCGGTAGTGGAGGTGGTATAAATTGTGGATTTACTGAAGGTGGATCTTGTTGACCCTCTTCTATCTTATCGACAACAATGATGGCATTTTTGTTTGTCGTTTCAAATCGAAGAGACGGCAGCTCACTCCAAAGCGAACATTCGGGCTTTGGATTAAATGGGACTAATTCACCCCTTTGAATTTGGGGCATAAACTAGTTAACTAAAAAACTAAAACAGACAAACCCCAATCAAGTTCCACAAATAATAAATCATAACTTTCAATATATAAGCCAAAAATAAACCAATAAATGTAAGAATAATCAACAATCCAAAACAAAAAACGAAAGGTCAAGAAAAATAAAATGACTAAAGCACAAGAAAAACGGCTTTCTTTAAGTTGTCATTCCATAGAAACAACGCCAAATACTTGATGTCTTAAATGGGGTATAACTAAAATTATGCAACAGGAAAGTATACCTATCACTCTAGTAATAGAGATACACACAGTTTGTCGAACTCAGGGAATAGATAAGCTCAATTACTAATCGTTTTACCTAATGTCTGGTCTCATAAAATTTATCTTTGAGAAATTATTTTAAAAACTACTAAAAAATAATTAAATGAAAGCAATAGTTTAACTGGGTATAAATTTGAGAAAATAGTTTGAATGATTTAATCCTCTTAACTTATGTCAACTATTTCCATTGGAGAAATCATAAAGCGATGTTTGAAAACTCAAGGTTGGGTTATCACACGAAAATCGGGCAATCCCTATCTCTAGGTGAAGGCCACTCTACTCACTAACCTTTAGAGAAGAATCTCTTCTCTCTCTCTAATAAATTATGAATGCAATTAAAATTTAGGTGATCTAATAACCTAAAAGTGCAACGAATATCTCTATTCAATTACCAACTTTTATTATCCAATTAGTTGCCCTAGATTGGTTTTCCTTTTTCAATTCCAACCAATCTTGCGAAACAATCGATTTTGCGCAAATCAATCATCACAAAAACATAATTGAAAAATAACCCAAGGTAAAACAAACATCAATTTCATAAAATCCAATCAAAAATCATAACATCCAAAAGTTAGAGTTCAACCCTCCTCAAACAATAAAAAATCAGCTACTATACATCCTAACAAGACTTAAATTAACAGTAGTATTCATAAAGAACAAAGGAAAAGAAAGTTTAGGATCAAGAAGAGTCATTTTCACAATTCTGAAGGTCAATTGAGCTTGTCTCTCGAATCGCTTGATGAATCTCGAAATAACTCCGTAGAATGACTTCAATCTTTACCCAAAATCTCTAATTCAATGTTTATTGATGAAAGATTATCTAATTGAAGAGAATTGAGAGGGTTTTTACTGCCAATTCCTCTCTAACCTAATACTCAAGAATGTCTAAAAAGAGGGGGGAAATTACATAAATTGAATTGAAAAATGCATTAACTTGTACCATTGTCGAGGCCTATCGCTTCTAGTAGGTCAAGCCCTACCATCCGCGGTAGAGTTCTATCCCGAAACTTTTTGAAAACTCGGGACCTACCGCATGCGGTAGGTCTAGCCTACCGTCCATAGTAGGCTTATGTTTGTTTCTTCTTTTCACTTCAACACCTACCGCGTGCAATAAGTTGGCCTACCATCGGCGGTAAGTCATCTTCCTTGGTGCCCGCAGCTTCCATTCTTTCTATTTTTGCTCCATTTCTCCCGTTTTCACTTTTATTCTCCGTCTTCTTCATTAGGGAGCACCTAAGATAAGGTAAATGGTATAAATCATACATCTTATACGTTAAACATCATAGAAACAACGAAAATAATATATATGTAGTACTATAGGGCACATATTAGAAACTCCACAAGTTTTTGTAATGAAACTCTTAAACCCAGAAGAAGAAAATGTTTAGATACACTTTCCAGCTTAACATCTCTTACTATTACCAAACAACTACTAATCTCATATAGAAAATATTTGCTCAAGATAAAGACGGAAGAAGACTTCTCTTTCTCGACACCTCTTTCTCTTCTTGCTTCTATCATTTCTGCACTTTTTCTCTTCTTCTAGTTTTTGAGGGATGAGATCTTCACATCTCATATATATATATATATATATATAAGACCATCCAATAGTTGTTACAAGGACATGCTTGTCAAATAGCAAAAGGAATATGCATCTTAATCTCTATCATTAATTTCCTTAACCATAAAGGGTATGCCAACTCACATATTTTCCATTTAATTTTGAGATGTTTCTTCAAATATACTTCTTCAATTGCAACCCATTTCTCTCTTTTAAAATGCATATGGTAGGAGGGGACCACTCCTTGCACTACATTTTGACACATGGCTAGAGGTGCAATTCTTGTCACTCTTTGCTCCAATAATGGAGTGCCAACTCTCTCTCTCTCTCTCTCTCTCTCTCTTTCTCTCTTGCTTATCAGGAATCTCTACAAAAGGAAAATATCATTAAATGCATTAGAATAGGATAATGACATTTAAGCAAAAGGACAAAATCATAAAGCATAAAGTAAAAGGCACTTTATCAACAAGTAAACTTCTCTTCTCTTCCTTTATTCTCAAACTTTAATTTATCCTTGTTATTTCCAGAGAATTCATTCAAATTTCGTTGCTCTAGTGAGAACTTTTCCCAAACTTGAATTTTCTCGTTTCTGCCCAGATCAGTAGCTCGACCTGTTAGCTCAACGTGCCTTCACTCACCTTAGCTTCACTGTTGTTTTTCAACAAAAATACTTTGTTAAATTAATTTGATTTGGTACTCATCAAAACATTACTGACCCTTGAGTCAACAAAAATAATTAATTATACGTGATATTTAAGATGTAAGTGACAGATCAGTTTAAATGCCTTGGCATTAGTGGAATCAGAATTCAAGGATTCGGGGCTAAACTCTAAGGTTTTATTTGTTAAATTAATTTACCACTGAAAGTTAATTAATTTAGAGCTTCTTTAATTAAGTGTGTTCGATAAGAGACATTATAAGTACTTAATATTTAAGTGCATTTGATAAGGATTTTTGCAAATCACTTAATTTTTTAAGATGTACTTAATTGTAGTTATAAATTTTAAGTGAAATTTTTTTGCATAACGCTGAAGTCTGTATATGTATATTTTTTGTCAATTTATTACACTTTTTTGCATATAATTACCACTTAATAATTAACTCAACATTCAGATTGAGAGTAGGGTTTTAAGATTCAATGTTCATATTTAAAATTTAGAATTTAAAACTTAAACAAATCAGACTTCAGACTTCATTTCACTTTTATCAAATGGAGCCTAAGGGCGAGTTGATTGCAACCAATGTCAGACATCTAAGCCATCAAGATCACTTTGATGATTAAATTTTAGAAGGAATCAAAATGTAAGATATCATGTTATTTATAAATAAAAAAAGACGATATCAATAATCAAATACTTATATACTTATAGAATTTTGAAAGGTTCTTATATTTAGATAATTAAATACTAGAGGAATTATTGAAAAAGATATTTAAGAGATTTATTTTTAATTAAAATTTTATATAATATAGAGGCGTACTACTTAGGCCCTACACTGAACTAGTTTCCAACTCTTTTTTTTCCCTACCTTTTTTCACTTTGGGCTCTACTACTTTTTCCACAAACAATGTAACTTTTACCAAATCCATGGAAAATAAAACACACTTTTTTTCAAATTAGAAACCAATCCAAATAAAGTCTAAAGTTTTGGAAAGATTTTTAAAAGAAAAAATAAAAATTTAAAGAATCTCATAATATAAAATTATACAAACCTCACCAAGATAAGTCAAAGAGTTTTAGAGGCTTAGAAGGATTTTGGAAAAGAAAGTTTGGGGGGCTTATATATTTTCAGGAAGTTTGGAGGCTCTATAAATTAACTCATACATTTTTAGCATTATAAAATGTATTTGTCAAAATTTTTGGGCTCTCTTGATGTGGTTCCGCCACTACGCATTGGCAAATAAAGCATTATGGTTTGTACTTGATCGTATCGACTAAATTAGGCCAGCAAATGAATTTAATCGAGCTGAGCTTTTAACTTATCAATTTCGAGTTAGTTTAAAATTTGTCGAGCCTCGAATTTGTTTGAATAAAAATTTTTTAATTTGAGCTCTACTCAATAAATATTTAGAAGAGTTCGAGCTCTATTTCAAAAAATTCAAATATAACTCGAGTTTTTTTGGAACTTGGACTTGAGTTTGATATTGAAAAGTTTAATTTTTTTAGAATCTTTATTTTCCTTTTTATTTTTATTATAGTTTTCATTTAATTAGATAAGAAACTAAAATCTATATTAAAATATAGATCTTTTATATTATATTATTTGAAAAAAAATTACATAAGTGTATAGATAATATATCTTAGTTGGTAGAAGTATTATTTACTGTTAGGGTATATTTTCTAATACACTCCTTCTATAAACCTTAAGGAAACAGTTACTACTAAAAACAGTATACTAGAAATATTCATTAACAAATGTACTTGAGAGTACATTAGAAGATGTGTTAGACAATCTTTAGTAGTATTCTTTACTCTAACAATAACATACATATTTTGTTTGTATGGGTCATATATAATTATAGTAACTAAAACTAATTAAAATATTTTGAACATCATATTTTAGTTCCAATATTTATTGAAATTAATTATCTAATGATATACAATTATATAAATCTTTTACTATAAACAATGAGAGATGGTTAAGCTTTTTGTACATTTTATGTAATAATCTTACATTTCTCTTATAATTATAATTATGACTATATATTCTCGAGCTTGAGTTCAAGTTTACAAATTGGGCAGAACGAATTTCGAATCGAGTTTCGTTAGGGTCAAGCTCGACCCATTTAGTAATAAGCTCGGCACGAGCTCGGTTCGTGTCCAATCAACGCTGAGCTCAAACAAAGCTTTGTTCAAGTTTTTCCACAGACTGTTCATAAAAAAAGTTTGATTCGATTGCAGTCCTAGACTAAATGATCATAAACACTATGTATAAATACAGATCAACCAATATGATTTTCTTTGCTTGATATACAGGGGTGGATCCTTGATGAGTCTTCCACTTTGTGGTGAGGTAAAATACGCAGTTACGCGTAAAATTCCTAGACACTACTCAGCTTCCTTAAGCTCCTACACTTGCATTATTATAATGTGAGTTGTTTAGGCAAAGAATATGCAATGACTTGTTTATGTGAGTCGTTTATGTAACTCACATGATAGAATTCCTACACTACTCGGCTTCCTTAAGCTCCCCCACTTGCTTCCATTGACCATCACCACTACTCGGCTTCTGAGAAAGTGTTTTGTAGACTTGCTTTACTTGAAGCTTCTGAATCTCTTCGACATTCGTTGGTGGGGAAGCTTCACCTGCCAGCTGCTTGAGTGCCGCTCCCCCGTAAACGAGATGCTCCGCCATAGGTGAGAAATATGTCCAGACCGCCTCTTAGGCTGCAGGGGGGAGCCATATATTTGCTCCATAGAACTTTAGCCCAAAGTTGATTGATTTGTTTTAACCATCATCCTCCAACACAATTTAGCCAATAAAGATTTGTACATGAATTGTAAATTTTTTAACCCGACCCCCTTTGTTTTAGGTCTACAAATCAACTCCCAGGCAAGAGTATGTAACTTCTTATGCTGCTCTGTTTGCCCCCAAAAGAAACGTCTATTCCACCTCTCCAACTCCTCAATAATGCTGCTAGGAAGTTTAATGACATTCATTGTGTAATATGGGATGGCTGAAGTAACTGCTTGAATGAGAATACTTGGGGCCGCCTTGGAAAAAATTTTGCTCTTCCAACCAGACAATCTCTTCCTGACCTTCGATACGATCAATTCAAAAACACCCTTAGCTGCTCTGTCATGAAGTATAGGGATCCCAAGGTATTTTCCAAGATCCGCCATGAGGGGGATATTAAATTTATTGCTGATATCCTGCTCTACCTGCGTCACGGTACTTTTGCTCACAAAAATAGAGGACTTCAAATTGTTAGCTTTATGCCCACTAACTTCGCGAAATTCACGAAGAATGTTCGCCATGAAGCTCGCTTGCTGTACCGAGGCTTCTCCGAAGAGAAAGAGATCGTTGGCGAAGAAGAGGTGGAGAGATGGGCCCCTCCTCGACTAGCTTTGATCGTCTTCCAGGACCCTCCTTCTACAGCTCTTTTAATCTTTTGGGTCCATGCATAACAAGAGTAAATACGGCGATAACGGATCTCCCTATGGAAGATCCCGTTGCGGTTGAAAATTTACTTCCATTCCATAGAACAGAGAGGGTGGTTGATCGAATGCCAAAAGTAATGAGGGAAGAAATTTTAGCATCGAACCCACAGCCTTAATGGTTGTCTCTATAAAGTTCCACTCAATCTGGTCGTAGGCCTTTTCGACGTCCACTTTAACTGCCATCATTCCTCGTCGACTGGTAGCGTGTCTCAATGTATGTATCAATTCTTGAGCTACCACCATATTATCAGATGCAAGTCTCCCTGGGATGAAGCTGGATTGTGTTTCGGCTACCAATTTATGCATCAACGGCGTGAGACAATTGGCGATCACCTTAGAGATGAACTTAACCATCACATTGCAAAGGGCAATCGGGCGGAACTGTCTTGTTTGGGAATGAGAGACATCAAGAATTCACACATCTGGGCTGGGAACTGACCCCTCTCAAATGCTTGTTTGACAAACTTACATAATGACTCTACAATAATATGCCAATTTTTTTAATAAAAGCACGGAGGTAAGCCGTCGGGGCATGGTGCTTTTAGGCCCCCCATCCGAAGTAGTGCCGCCTTAATCTCTGAGTTTCAGACTGGCCTGTTCAGTGCCCGTTTGTCCGCATTGGATAGTGGCGGGAAGCATAAACAGTCGCTGTCAAGTGGTTCCGTGTGTTCTGAGGTATAGAGTTTTTCATAAAAATTTCTCACAAAGTCTCTCCAGTTTCCCTGAGTCATCCTCCCAGAAGTCCTCATTAGTCCGAAGCCTCATAACTCTGTTGTCATATGGAAAAGTGTGTGTTACCTTCCCCTTCTGATAACCACTTCACCATAGATTTTTGCCTCAAAAAGGATTTTCTTGTTTTAAGATGGGTATTGTACTCGCCAACCAAAGATTTTTCAAGCTGAGAATGAAAATCCGATCTTTCAGAGGCAAGAAGAGTTTGAAGTCCCTTGATCCGTGCCAAGTACCTGGATTTACGATGAAAGATATTACCAAAAATTTGTTTGTTCCAAAATTTCACCTTACTAGTAAATTGCTTAATCTGCTCTGGTAGGGAAGAGCGTCCCTCCATACACTGCCGAGGAAATCTTGAACTTGTCATGTTCCATCCACGCTGCAAGAAATCTGAATGGTCTCCCCACTACAAGTTCATTTTTAATCCAACCAAGACGAATCAGAAGCGGGTGATGGTCAGAGTGGGTTTTGGGTAGATGATCAACAGTAGCCACTTGAACCTTCAAATTCCATGACCTGATACACAGACATCTATCCAGTCTTTCCATAATTTGAGCTTCCCCCTGCCTTGAATTGGACCAGGTAAATTTCGGACCAAAGAAATTTAAATTAATCAAGTCACAGTTTTGAATCAATTCCCAGAATAGATTGGTGTGGGTTCCTTTTGGTGCACCTCCCCACTTATCTGAATCAAAAAGAACCTGGTTGAAATCCCCAGTAAGTAGCCATTGGAAAGAAATGCAATTACCCAAGTTGCCAATATATCGCCAAAGCTCATCTCGATATCGAGTCACCGGAGAAGCGGAAACTGCAGACAACACCCAATCCATCAAACGAGCCATTTTTAATAGCCAAAGTCACAATTTGATCATTTTTAGCCAATACCGCTAGGTCCACTTCGTGTTTCTTCCAAAAAAACCTATATATCTCCAGCAAAACCAATGGCTTCTGCCACCTCAAACCCATCAAATGGACCAATTTTTAGAATACTCTTAGCCCGCGAGCTTGAGGTTCTAGTATCGGTCAAAATCAAAATATCAGGACAGTGCCTATTAACAGTATCTTTTACATTGCGAGAAAACCCTTGAAGATGCCGCACCTTTACAGTTCCAATTTACAATCATCATAAAAAAATAAATAAAAAAAATTAACGGGACATTGGCTACCAGATCATTACCAGCACTCGCTCGAACATCTGCTAATTGGGGGGCCTCCGCCTCATCTACCATCACATAATCGCCGGATTTATCCGAACGATCCTCCGGGGTGATAGCATACATAGGGTCATCAGAGTCATCAGGTGGTCTTAGTTCTGCACTTAGCCCAATACTGCAAACTTAGAACCCTTATCATATGTCTTCCCACGCGTGATCGTTGCATTCTTTTCGATAAAAGACCCTGTCATCGTGTCAGATATGCTAGCAAGACCTTGTGATATGTCACCATTCTAGACAGTAGGATGTGCTGATTGCTGCCTCGGGTCTTCCCCTAATCCGATGATGATTTTGTTGGTTTTGGTGTCTACGAGACTGTGGTCACTGACAGTAATTTGTGGCAAGCATCCAGGGACCATATGGATGTGCCATATCTGCTTTACCCTTCCCGTCCCGGTTGCCAGAGCTCTACCGGAGTTGGGACTGTTCTCTTGCGGCGGTGGAGGAGGACGCTTGGGGCAAAAATCCATTCTATTGTCGTATTGTCCACAATCAAAACACACCTAGCATAGACCTTCGTACTCCACGGATTTCTCTGCCCATACTTCTCACCATGGAGATTAATGGTTTCTGCAAATCAATTTCAATGCACACCTGTGCATACCGCCCTCTGGAGGCCAGCAAGGTAGTCTCATCCACTTACCCAGTTTGTTGCCAATCCTCATAAGCAAGTCTTCATTGAAAAACTCTACCGGAAGCTGCAGCAACCGAATCCACACCATGGTGGAGGAAATTTCTTTAGAGGGAAGGCCTAAAGTTAGGTTTCCACACCACCAATCAAGGTCCGGGAGTAGTCTTCTTTAGAGAAGAAACGAACCACAAACCCTTTCCATATCAAGCATGTCGAACCCATGTTCTAGACACAAGAGATCGGTGACACGTTGCTCCAACATTCTGAGAGATTTCGCCCCAATAATTTTAGGACACAGTTTGATCAATTCAGCACACTCCGCCGGTGAGATCAAAACAAAGGGCCAGTTATAGGAAGCTCCACTATCCTCCTGGATCGAATCCGTAAGTAAACGATTCCATTTAATCATCCTCGCCTTCGCCCATATATAGATGGGACGACACTGTCCAAAGGGATAGTCTTGAATGACCTCAAAAAATGACTTTTAGCCCCAAACCCCATGAGAGGGTTCGGACCACTCGACATTATGTTGTTCCTCAGAGACATTCGAAATCTTGGCACCGTCTTCTTCTACCAGACCTCTTTTATTCTTCTTCGAAGTCCGATTCGGTGGATACGCCACACTGAACAGTGGTGTGGGGCGGTGGCTGGGGCGACCACCCATGAAACCTCCATACATGGGTCAACCAAAGAAAGGTTAGAGAGAATGCTCAAGGTAGCCTGCACCTGTTTCATTTTCTTCTCCTTTATTATACATCATAATTATTCATGTAATCTTTGAAGAAAAAATAAATTTTTATAGAAACAAATTTTTCCAAAAAGACAAGTAAATTATTTAGAGAGAAAAATGGCCAAAATTAAATTAGAAAATCAAAATGAAAAACCTAATTTATTTGGAGACTAAATAAGGCAATCTTCCTAATAAATAAACACATACGGGAATTGCAACTGAGATAAAATATCTATTAATCTATCCACCTAATTCAGTGATGTAGTGTAAGAATTTGCATGAAGTAATAGCACATCAAAATAACCTTAAACTTGCGACTTTAGGAATAGCAAATCAGAACCGTCCTTGACAATAAATTGCCTTGGAAAGAAATGCCCTACAAAATTTCGTATTTTCTGGACCAAATAAGTTCAGCCACCCCCGAAATTCGCTAGGATACTGAACTCTAAACTCAAATTTCCAACAATTCTATGTATACAAGACGTCTTAAGACTTGATCAATCACTTTTGACCACCAGATTCAGCAGGCTCTACAATTTCAGCCTCAACTGTCTCTGGGGCATGCGCTTGAGCTGTTGCTTGCTGATCGAATCCACCAAAAGATGTTCCCAACTTCGCTGAGAGAGCCAAGTTCATCATCTCATAGATCCTTCCTCCAAGCTGTGCCGGGTTCTCAGGCTGGAAACATCAACAGGGACCATGAGATCACATATAGATGCATATTTTTGTATTGATCAGTAACACATTGCACAAGAAAGGTGTATATCGAATGAGGAGAAAAAGTTGGTTAATAGAAATCACACTCAGACTTGATTTTAGAGTTATTGGTTACTTCAGTGGAGAAATGAAATCCACTTAAACTTCGTCCCACACAAGTTGCCTGAAAGAATTACAAGGTGGAGTAGAGAAAAGATGTTCTTCATACAACTAAGATGGTAACATTGTCAAGGAACGATGCAACTTCACAATAAGATCCTCTTTCGTAAAACATTGTAACAATTCCAGCATAAGCTTTCTTGATGTAAACAAGGAATGTGCTGCAACTGAGACGATCAAAGAATTATACAAGAAAGACCCTGCCCTTTTTATTTTAACGCGCACAAACCTTTGATAAGAATAAACCTAAGAGGCTGCATCCCTATAATACCAGATATAATTATTTCAACCATGCTTCAGGCACTTGACCTTCAGAGCAACTAGTTATGCATGCCCATGTAAACTTATAGCCTCAAATCAGATGACCAATGGCTAAAGAAACTACTGCAAGTTATTTCATTTACAGCATATGTCAAGAAAACAAGAAACACTAGAAATAATTACTTACAGTGAAACCACTGGAAACTGACGCAGTGTCAAACAAAAGATCAATTGCTCTCAAGGCTTCCTCATCATCTGGATTACTCTTGCATGCAGCCTGAAACATTTAGAACTCTAAGAATCAATAACCCATAAAAGACATTGATACAAGCTAGAAAATATATTAAAACATTAGAGAGTATTTTATATAAATAGATCTCTCATCATCGCAAGTCTCGTACATTTAAGGTTTGGATGATTGGATGCTGAGGATTTATTTCGAAGATTCTCCTGCTTCTCATAAAATCCAAGCTAGAGGCATCACCCATAGTCTGGGCCTTCATCAATCTGCAAGTAATATCAGATCACCTCATAAAATGGTTCCACAGGTAAATAAGATAGTAATATAAAGATGCAACTCCATTGGGTCAATACAAGCCATCACTAACCTCTCCATATTGGCAGACCAACCAAATTTTCCAGACACAAGAACACAAGGTGATGCGCTAAGCCGATTTGAGACTTGGACACTCGCAACTTTGTCCCCGAGCCTCTTTTTAATCCAATCACAAATTTGTCCAAATTCCTGCTTCATCTCCTTTTCCTTTTCTTCATTCTTCTCACCTATAATTTCCAAACAGAGAACAGCATAATTCAGTGTCACTGAAGAGCATAGTAGACGAATAAATGGGTTTACAATAACAAGGTTACAGGTCAATTCCCTTTCCAAAAACCAACTGAAGCAAAACCTACAAAAAAATGGAATGCAAACGGAAAATTGACAAATTATCAACACTTTAATGTATGCTCAAAGCGTGCACACACACATACACACTTGTTTCTTTTTTGAACTAACAAAATGCCCTTTAATAGCATGGTGTTTTATATTTTGTTTGTAATTAATGGCACTTATGTTGGAAACACAACTATAATTAATGGAAGTTGCAACTTAAAAGATAATGATAATAATGAAGAACTAATTGGTAGTAGGATAGAGGATGAGAACAATTACTTGGTGAAAACTTTAACTAGGGAATATTTTGTAAAGGACGTCTAAAATAGAGAAGAACAAAGTTGTTTTATTTTATTTGGCTGATAAAAATCACATAGAGAAAAGATTATTTGGAAGAATTATTGGAAAATACATTTAAACATAATGAAGAAAATTTTTACTTTTATTTAAAAGATAGAGGATAACATAGAGAAATACTACCTATATTTCATATTTTAAGGCAATATTACCATATATGGGGTTTCATATTATAAGGAGAATTCCCTATATAATTTTTTTCCCAAGAATACCCCTACTCAATTAATGCATCACTACTTAGCAATTCCCAAAACCTAAACTGATTCACATTGATAAAGCCTTGAAATATGGAGAGAGGAGAGAGAAGATAAAGCCTTGAAATATGAAATTTATTAAAATTAATGCAAGGACATTAGAGATATGTCTCTAAAAAACATATCGATTTCAAATTTTCTTAATATGTGGGATAATAGCAAATTGCCTTATAATATGAGACGGAGGTAGTAATTAATTTGGAATAGTTATTTTTAAAGTGCATTTTAACATAAGAGGAAAAATTTGCTGTATTACAAATAAAGAATGAAATTTTTTAATTGCAAATGAGAAAACTAACCAAGATCCAAGTCTTCTTTGCTGATGTCAACAAAATCCTTCTCTTTATATGATTTTAGATTTTGGATTGCAATCTCGTCAATAGGATCAACTAAGAATAGTACCTGCAAAAAAGAAAACAGATTTATCTTATAAAACAAGCAAGAACACTACATATGCAGGTATGTAATTTCAAACAAAGAACTCATACTTCTAGATCTTTCTCAATAAGTTTCTCCAGGAAAGGTGTGTTCTTTGCACTTTTCACACTATCAGAAGCAATATAATAAATGTTCTTCTGGTCAGGCTTCATGTTCTCAACATATTCATCCAAGCTTATTAGCTCTTCTTCACTTTGAGAAGAAAAGAAACGTAAGAGAGGAGCAAGGCGCTTGTGGTTTTCTTTGTCATCAAGGCAACCCAGTTTTATGTGCTTGCCAAAGTTTTCCCAGAACTTGTCATAATCCTACAGAAAACAAATGGATGTGCTAAAGTTTAACAATCGAGAAATGAATGAAACTAATGTTATTTATGTATTCTGCATATAATGGCAGATACAGTGTGTAAGAAGAGTTGAAATGTAACATACATCTCTGTTGTCACTCAGTGCAATGCCCTGGATCATTTCAAATGCCTTCCGCACCAAGCGCTTTTTCATGATACGAATCTAAGGTAAGGCAGACAGCATAGTGTCAGGAAGAAAAGGAACAAAAGAATGTATTTACAAAATAAGCAAGCTAAAAGATCATAATACTCAATACAAAACACTTACAATACGACTTTCTTGAAGTATCTCACGAGACACATTCAAAGGAAGATCATTCGAGTCAACTACACCTTTTATGAAGCTCAGATATCGTGGGAACTGTCAAAAGAACAAAGTCCACAAGTTAAATCTCATGCATGGCAGAGAAAGGGAGTCTTTGTGTATTCTATGGAACTCTTCTTACCAATTCACCATCAAAGTCATCAGAAATGAACACTCTTTTGACATAGAGTCTTATATTCTTTGTCTTGGGGTTTATAATGTCCTCCTTACCCATTGGAGCAACAGATGGCACATAGAGTATTGACCTAAACTCAACTTCACCCTGGCCAAAAAGGAACAAACAGAAATATAAATTAGCAACAGTTCAAGCATCCAGTCAAATAATCATTGAGCATATGGCATAATCCTCCCTTTCTTCTCCTTTATCTCTTTTTGTTTCATTAGAAAATGAAAGCAGATGCAAGCCTTCTCCATTTGACTCCCCCAGCAAACAGATCTATGCAAAGACATCTAATGTGTGCTATACGTTACAAAAATTATAGTTTTAACAAACATTATATGGTGCCACAAATTAGAGCAGTAAAAAGATACGTACAATAATGCTTTTGCCTTGACATTAACATTTGATATTCAATAAAGTAATGAAACTCTTGCTACATTACAACATTCTGCATCCTGCTCTATTTGACCTAATTGATATTTGGGGTCTCCCAAAATGTTCTAGACTTTCCACTAAAGAAAAGTTTATAAATATTGTACATCTTCCAAAGTTAATATCCCGCTAAATATTATTACCTCCATATTTGACATTTCCAGTTTTGAGATAATATATTCATTGGTCCATATCTTTTCTAATTACATAGTCCTATATTACTACTATAGTGTATTTTTCAACTTCCACATAAGATATCATGCCAAGCAACTCATATTCCATATGATGAGCAGGCAGTTAGGCACCTTCTTGTGGAACATATTCTACATTCCAGAAAAATGTATTTGTTGGTATTTTGTTTAATTAACAAATATGCAAGCTCATAAATCCCAATATGAAACCAGAATGAGGGAAAAATCTTCATCACCTCAGTCGTAAAATGGGAAGACGCAAGAGGATCCAAGTACTCATTGAAAGTCTTCTTATAGAATTCATTGTACTCCTCTTTTGTGACTTCCTTAGGGTTTCGAAGCTGAAAAAAATTAAAAATTAAAAAGATAAAATCCAGCAGTTGCTCAATAACACTCAAGCAATTATGCACGAAGGAAAACAAATAGCAAGTAATATGCTAACCCATATGGGCTGAGTCTCATTAGTCAGCTCCCAATCCCAGTATTTCTCAACGATGGTCTTGGTCTTCTTCTTTTTCTGTCATAAAGAAAGCATTTGAAAAACAACAATATGTTAGAAGGTCTAATATCCTGTGTAGACTAAACGAAAAATGATATTCACTACCTCAGTGGTTTCATCTTGTCCATCTTTCGTGGCCTCAGATGGATCCTCATCCACCTCAACCTGTCAGGTAGTCAGTAAAAGAAAGCAGATTACATAAGAAACATAGTTAGGTGTGCATATTACTGAATCTTGCATCGATTCCCAGGTGTTATAGGAAAAGACAAGGAAGAAAAGGGGGAAGACTAGTTGTAATCCAAAGAAAAGAACAAATCCTAGTCATACCTCTTTAGTATATCCTTTCTCTTGCCAGGTGTAAATTGGGAATGAAACAAATTGCGAGTAGTTCTTGACAAGCTTCTGAATCCTCTCTGGATGAGCGAAACCCTTATCATCATGCTGATAACATGCAGGTGCACAATTCAACTTTAGAGTAATCACAGGACTAGACAAAAAGGATGCAAAAGATCTTGGAAGAGAAATATGTACACCGCACCTTTAGATATAAAGTAAGACGAGTCCCTCTGGGAATGAGCTTTGCAGGGTCAGTCTCCTCCCGAACGGAATAGGTGCTAGAATTTGACTCTCCTTCCCAAACATATTGTTTATCAGATCTGGGGCTTTTTGTGGAGACTTCAACCTACCAGTTAAACATGACAAAGAATATAAACTAGCTGGCATAAGCAAAATGATAACAGGATACAACTTGCTCACTTATGCTAACTGATAAGAAAGCACATACTCGTTCAGCAACTAAAAAGGCTGAATAAAATCCCACACCAAATTGGCCGATTAAATTGCTGTCAGCACCAGCATCTTTGCTCTCCTGTAAAATAGTACAAATGAGGCTGGACTCAAAGAAAAATTTTCAAAGAACCTGAAGTATAGATGAGAGAAATTGACCTTCAATGCTTTTAAAAACTTTGCAGTTCCACTCTGTGCTATAGTACCAAGGCAATCAACAAGTTCTTGGCGGGTCATACCAATCCCAGAGTCCCTGAACAGAGAGTGTAAATATACAATTTGACAGTCTAGAACTAGTAAAACTGGTGCAGAGATCAGTTACTGCCTATACAACTTACGTAATTGTAATAATGCCATTATCTTTATCAGTTTGGATACGAATATCAAGATCAACAGCATCCTTCAAAAGTTCTGACTCTGTAACGCTAAGGAACCGTAGCTTATCCAAGGCATCACTTGCATTGCTGCAGATTAGAAACAACGCTCAGTAAGAAAATAGCAGTAATTTAATTTGCATTCGATGAAATAGGTTATCAACTAGACAGACTACCATACCAAGTTAGCCCTCCAAAATACAGGGTAATCCAAATTACTAGATGCACGAACCAGCATTAGTCAATGTGATGAATACTATAGTTATCATTAATATCTGGGGGCATCCCAAAATGTTATTACAATACCAACAAGGTTATGGAAAATAGTTTCTTAACAACGCTAAGTCTTTTCACCCTTGCTAGAAAATAAAATAGCACGTGTTTGTTGCAATAGCAGTCTTTTCCATCATTAGTTCCTCATAAAACTTTTATCTCAACTCCTTCAAATCAACAGACTTCGTGTATTTAATATTTTTGCTTCAATTAGGACAAACAAGTTTTACATGTAGAATGAACTAGTCAAAGTACACTTTAACCTCTTCATCCCAAAAAAAATTTAACAAAGTAAAAAACAAAACAAAAAATCCATAAAGATAAAAGACAAATCAAGAGATACCTTATAAGCTCTCTAAGAAAAACTTCCTTGTTGCTGTACAAGCTGTTAACTATGAGGTCCATGAGACGGCTCACCTGCCAAAAAATTAAAAGGTCACTATAGGTCCAAACTTCATTGTAGGCCTTAATTATTCTTTATGAATGAATCTTACCTCTGCTTGGTACTCATATTTCTCTACAGGGGATTCTGATGAACTAGATTCTGCAGCAGTAGATTGATAGCGGAGTCCCAAAACTGACTCATTTCCAAGATTAAATGCCTTGATAGATTTAGTGGGACTGGTTTGGCCCGTGCTTAAAATTGAATAGGGTCTTGCTCCCACATCACCATTTGCAGCCTGCTCAGCAATTTCAAAAGACAAAATAAAACAAGAAAGTTGAGCAAGGGGGAAAATCATTCTAAAACTTGTAAATGAATAGTAAGAAGCATATGTCCATTTCCGAATAAAACCCATCTAAATCAACAAAGTTGTGAGCACCATATTTAGGGGAAAGAAGAGGATTAAAAATAAAGACCAACAAGATACTTGCCCATTTCACTTCCAAATTCATGTGCACAAAGTAAAATTTCTAATGGATATGCTATGTTGATATTTCATTTCTCCATTTTTTTCATTTTTCTACCACCAGAAAAGTTAGAAACGGATGCAATTAAAAGATCGTCTTGTGTAGAGTTCAGAACCAATTCTCTTCTTCTAGAAGTTCATCATAACAAACTTAAGATTTTAACTTTGGGACCTCTTCCTCAAAGAATGATCATTCAGATACAGAGAGGAATACCATTGCCAATATGAATAAAATGCATGGTAAAAAACGAAATGCTTCAAATTGCTATTTAATCTTCAAAACCAAGTCTTTCAGACAAACACCCTGACTGTCGCTTTGTCTCACAAATGATTACCCAAATTCCACTCCCTTTCCGATACTGAAAATCCTCACAGAAAAGCAACCGAAATGAGGAAACTGATAGTACAACGTATCTTAAAAATTACCAGTTTGTCGAGACAGCTGCAGCAAGAAACTGAAGCAGCCCCATTTCGATAGCGTCCGGCACCGGTTTGAAGGATTGCGGAAATGGAGCGCCTGGAAAGCCTGTGCATCATTCCTCACTGAATTAAAATCCTTATTTGACAGGGGAAACTGGAGTAAACTGTTGAAATGAAGCAGAGGAAATAGGATTTTCGGATGAGAGTGAAAATTTAGAATCAGGCGAAGAACTCCGTTTTCCAACCTCAGTAGGGTTTATGTAGGGGTTTAAGCCACAACGAAGAGAAGCTTCTGGAGGAGAGAAGTTCGTCCCCAATGCTTGCTAGAGAAAAATATTACGAGGGTAACTTTGTCTTTTTCTAGTTTCTTTTTTTTCATTTTTTATTTTGCCTTCTTATAAGTAGTATTATAAGTGTTTTTTATTTATTTATTTTTAATGAAGCCTTATCCTACCTAGGAAGAGATGATGTCTCAAATTGGAAATGCAGGAATTTTATTCTTTGTTTAGTGCAGGATTCATTTTTTATTCTGAAAGGTTAATTCCAAAATACCCAACACCCCATTAAGTTAAGAATAGGGATAGCAATGGGGCGGGTGGGGGCAGGGATCCCAATTTCCAGTCCTATCCCCACCTTCCCTATCTTGTCTCTATCTCGAATTCATATCTGTACTTTGGTATGAAAATCAGATTTTCGTTGACATCCTTTTTACTTTGGTTGGGGCATGTGAATGTGGCGAAAGTCAAAAGCATCGAACTCCTCATCCAATGTAGCTCGTTTCTATAATGCTTCGGGCGAAATCTTTTCCTTTTTTTTCTATCAAGCTCAAGGCTTTACTTTCATATAACTCTTTTATCGGGGATTTATCTCCATGTCTTATAATTCGTGTTCATATCTGCAAATTATACGTTTCACTCAGTGCATTTCGGGTGCTAGAACGATGTTTTTCCAACTAAATAGAAAATTGTATTGTTTTATTGTCACACGCTTTTTTTGAGGATATTGTACACGAACTTCAGTTTTAAGTTTCTGTTCGAAGAAACCTGCCGCTACTATTCTAGTTAACTGTCATTGAAGTTGTAGCTACATTTTTGTGTTCTCCCATATTCTGTTACTGATCAATGGGCGAACCTTTTGTCATTTCTCTGTGTTATAAGTAATTAATGGAAGAATGTGGAGAATTTGGTATTGGAGTAGATCGAACTGAGGTTAATGTAAATTCAGCTACTATTGTTTATGTCGATGTAGAGAGAAATATTGCAGAAGATGTTGAATGCCATAAGGATAGGAGTTCCAGTAAGTTTTTGAGTTGCGGTTGTTTGGGGTTGAATTGTTAATTTGGTGTTTGAGTTGGGTAACTGTTGTTTATGAGGATGTCATCAATGTATGAGTGATTTATGGAAGTTCAATATTGATATTATTATAGTTCCATTTGTTTAAGTATATGTTCCATAGGTTTCGTATGTTCCATGGGTGTGTGTGGCTGACTAACAAAAGTTTCATAATTGTTATTCCATTTATATGTAACGTACGTTCCATTTATTCATAATTTTTATTCCATTCTTGTATTATGGTTATCTCATCACAATGTTAAACAGCTTCCAATATGTTTTTGTTTGTGTGGTGTGCTCCCTATTTTCTTATTGTAATAATGTCATATTTTGTGCTTTGATATACTCGGGTTGTTTTTGTGTGAGTTTTGGTAGATGTTGATGTTTAGAACACTATTGTTCCATTGTTTCGTATATTGATATTCCATTTTGTTATTGCGTGGGTGATTTAATTCTATATTACTTATGGTTTTGTGTTCTACATAATGTTTTTGGTTTTTAATTGTTATTCCATATATAATATTTTATTATTCCATTTTAACATATTTAATGTTCCATTAGGTGTATTTTATGTTTTAAATTGAATTATGATAAGGGTAATTATGTTTTATTTTATATTATACCATAAGGATATTGAACTTAATTATAATGTAAAGTCGTGCCTTACTAGTGTGTTAACTATTTTGTTTTTGAATTATTATTCCATAGAAAATGTACTATTGTTCCATTTTAACATACATGATGTTCCATTATGCCTTTTTTATTTTTCAAACTGAATTATAATTCTTTCTAAGTTTAATTTTGTTTTGTTTGATATTACACCATTAGGATATTACGTAGGTTCCATATTAAAATAAGATATGTTACATTGCGTTAAGAAGATCACTATCATTTTTGTTTTTTGCAATTTGGACTTGAACATTAATATGCAATTTTAATTGACAATTTTTTTTTATTGTTTTCCAAAATAAATAATATACATATCATCATCTACTTTAAAGACAAAAAAGGAAGAAACATGGAAAAAAGAAACACAAAAAGAAATGACAATAAAATAACTTTTATTCAAAATAGGAAGACCAACTTATACATAAAAAAAATAATCAAAAAGATTATTTATATTCATATATTCAATAGTACATGAAAAAAACCAACCAATCGTCTTCTTCAATATCCACCGGTAGTGTCTTTGCAGTGCTTTGCCAAGAGCATCGGGCAAGATTTTGATGTGGGGAAAATTCTTTTCTCAAGATTTATGACTGATTTTTCAACGTAATCATCTTTGCATCGTTCACATGCACAGTTGAGTAACTGTAGTACTAATTATGTTCCACCCGACATCTTTTCCTAGGAGGGATAGGTAAGACTTGAAGAAAAGACAAATCCCGAAAGCAAAGGTTTTTTCTCTGGACGAGGATGCCATACAATGGTGTAAAAAAAACCCTTTGGTTCCGGTGTGTGTGTGTATTGAAGTTATTGCTAGCTCCCCATTTCTAGCCATGTGTTCTAGGACGAGTCTTTTTTACTTCATATGGCATATCGGTGAGATCCATGGAGAAGAGTTTTGAAGATGAAAATGGCACAAGGTTAGTGTTGTGAAGAAAGTGGAGAAGTGGAAGAAATTTATATGTGAGGATTTTTAGGGTCAAAAGTAGTGCATTTTATAGAGAAGGGTTAACATGTTTTTTTTTCTTCTTTTTTCTTTTTTGTGGCAAATGGATCAAAAAAGTGATGATTTACTCAACATGATATCAATTCAATTTGTATTGGAATTCGCAAACTGTCTGATAATTAGAAATTAAGTTGTAGCTATTATTATTATCACAGGGAACTGTAAAGTGTTTTCTTGGCGGAGGATGTTGTTAATGTAAAGATATATTATGGTATTGTTCCATTTCATTGTATTTGATGTTCCATTACGAGTTTGTTAATGTTCCATCTGTTATGTTATATTGTTCCATATTTCGTTTACTGTTATGGTTATTCAACATAATGTCAATCCAATTTGTATTGGAGTTCATAAATTGACGTGTAATTAGTAATTATGCTATAGCTGTTATTATTATCATAGAAAGTTATAAAATGTTTTCTTAGGGGATGTTGTTAATGTAAACATATATTATGATATTGTTCCATCTTGTTGTGCCTAATGTCCTATTATGAGTTTGTTAATGTTCCATTTGTTCTTTTACTGATATGTTCCATTGCGAAGTATATATGTTCCATTATCTCAACAAAAAATAAAAATGTAATACCAAATATTTTATATGTGCATTGAACTTGTTCGAATTTATGTCATTTTCCATTGATATATTTGTTTCATTTTTTCAAATATTTATAATATACATTCTAATAAAACTGTTACTCTAAAGATATAAAGACAAATAAATAAAAATAAATATAAATAAATAAGTTCTGACACTAAAAACAACTTTTACTTCAAAATATAAGGGAAACAACTTCTACATTCCAATAAAAAATAACTTTCATTTTGATTTTCATTTTTTTTAGTTTACATATTGATTTTCATCATCTTCATCTTCACCATTATCATCCCACAAATGTATCATATCGCTATCCAAGTGCTCTAAACAAATTCTTGATGTGGGGAAAAATAACATCCAAAGATCTAAGACGGGCTTTTCAACCACGTAAAAATGTATTCTTCCATCCCTTACATGCACAGTTGTACAAACGTAATAAATTTCAAAATCCAGGGTCACTTCATCTCCTAGCAATAAGAGGTAAGCTTGAAGAGGAGGCGAAATTTCCAAACGCAAATTTTGTTCATTTGAAGGAGGATATCATACAACTTAACAAAAAGACCCCGTTTGTTTTTTGGGTGTGTATGGTAATGGTTGCTAGGTCCCTATTTCTTACCATGTAATGAAGAATTGACTTCAAAGGGCATATCAATGATGTCCATAGATGGGGAAAGATATTGAGATGAAGATTTTCTAAGTAGGGGAGAAAGTGTAGAAGAGTATGTAGTTAGGACTTTTAGCTTATAAAGAATTAATAGTGGTTTTATCGAGAATGTTAACGGGTGCAAGTAGTTGGAAAGCTGATCATATCTTGAATATTATGTCAAATTAATTGCATCCGAATTCGTACAGATGTCTAATTCATAATTACACTTGTAGTTTTTATGTTTTATCCAAATGTACTGGAATTCTCGTACATGAATGTTGATATTGTTGTTTTATTCTACTATTCTATTTATATTATGTTAATATTTCATTTTTATGTGATTAATGTTCCATTTTCGTTTTAGCTACATGATGTTTTTTTTCCTTTATTTGAATTCGTACAGACGTCTAATTAATAATTACACTTGCAGTTGTTGTGTGTTATCCTAGTGTACCGAAATTCATGTATAGGATTGTTGTTACCATTTTTAATTTAATTATTCCGTTTAGATATGTTAATTTTCCATTTCATTGGCATAAGTATTCCATTTTGGTTATAATGTTCTATTTTTGCCATATTTCAGCAACAGTTTCTTGTGTTTTTGAGGTCTTTGTAGTTGTTTTAGGTTGCCGGAAATGGAGGTTTTTGAACGGAGATAGAGGTTTTTGAAATGGAATCCTAAGTAATTCGAGAGCTAGAGAGGGATTTTAGGGTGTCTGAGAGATGGAACTGACAGTAGAATGATGGAAGCGTACTTGGGGGAGTAAAGGGGGAGGGGACGCACGTGGGATTCAAGCGTGAGCATGTGCGACTGGCTTGGAGCTACACGCTTTGAAATCATTAAATGGAAAGGTCGTTTTGGTGGTCGAGTGCATCGCACACTCGAGTGCAAGGCATAACCACCCGTTCATATCCCATACTTTGCTATTGAATCTCTTGTCGTGGAGGAATCAATAAGGTGTGTGTACCTTATTGCAAAGCGAAGACCGATGTTCTTAGCAACCAAAGAGCAAGTATTAGTAAGTCTTCTGTAGATGGGAAATTACTTCACCCGAGACTGATGATCCTATTAACAGAAAGCCAGATTTCTCTATTAATGCCTATATTACAAGATTACTACTATGACCATTCCATTCCGTTCTATTGCCCATGCTTAGTTACAAATAGCTACTGTGACTCAGGAATCAACACAGTTCATTGCTTTCATTAACTCTCTGTGTTGTGAAATTGTATCTTATGTTGGTTAGAGAGGTGGTGAACTACTACGATCTATAGATTCTCCATCTATATCTAATCCCAACAAGAAAGAAATGCATAGTTTCGACTTGTCTTCTAGTCGTAATCTTTTAGCTTATGTAGTCATTGACCTTCTTACATGCATGTGTTCGCCAGAATGTCTCCTTGGTTTGGGACAAAGCCAAGCCGATAACATACGAGACGAAAGAAAGACCCCCATTTCATAGTGCCTAGGGAACGCAGTTTGATCGAGGATTGGAGAATAGAGGTTGAAGAAAAGGCTCGGGATGGATTTTAGAGTCTTTGTGTAAGCCATATGCGGTGAGAGTTGCACATACAATAACAAAGGGGTTTGCGTCTACCCTATTTTGTTGTAGGGCTATTTTATAATATAAAATGATGTTATATTTATTATTTAACAGGGGAAAAAAGAAAAAATGGTTATTTTAAATGGGTATACCCAGACCCTACTCAAGACTAGGAGTGTAAACAAGCTGAGTCGAGATGAGTCGACTCGACACTTTTTTGATCAACTTGAGCTCCATCGAGTTTATAATTTTGGCTCGAGTTCGAGCTCGAACTCAATTTATTTTAAAGATATATTATATCTAATAATTAAAATAACGTAAAAAAAATTATATATTCTGACTCGATAGACTCGACAAGCCATCAAGCCAGTGTTAATGAGGCTCGAAATCGGCTTGTTTGCTTAGCAAGTCGGCTCGAGCTCGGTCAATAGAAAGCTCGAACTGAATTTTGACCGAGTGACTCCCGAGCCGCTCATGAATGGCTTGGCTCATTTACACCCCTACCTAAGACCCTCTAGAGTATGGTTTAGTCCATAAATTATACACTCACCGCGTATGGGTCTGGGTCTAGGTAAATGTTTTATTAGAAGGGTTTGGGTCCGATAGGCAGTACTATACCCATGGGGACCTATTTACAGCCCTACTAGCCATGTTAAAAATAAAATAAAAAATATGCTAGTTCAACAATCTTCAACCGTTTTCAAACTAAAAAATACATAACAAGAGTGGAATAATAAAAGTTTAAGAACAATATTTTTTTTTTGTTTAGTGTGTGTATATATATGCGTGTGTATGTGTGTATATACACATATATGTGTATATATATATATATTTATTAATACATATATACATATATGCATATATATATATACATACATATATATATACATATATATGTAAAAGAATAGATATATTATTACAAAAATTAGAAAATTCTTCAGGAAAAAAGGCTCTTATAGCAACACCACCCTTTCAGCCTCCTCCTGAAATAAAAGATTATAAATTAAAGACTATGTCAGATCTTGAAATGATGCTAGATCATAAATTTAAAAAATTAAATATTAATACTTTAGAAAATGAATTTTCTGAAAGATTAACAGAAACTAAGGATTATAAACCAATTATAAAAGATGAAATTAATAAATTATATAAGTTTGCTGATAGACCAACCTCGAGAATAAATTATTATAGTAGACATTCTCCTGTAGATATTCTACATGAAGAACAGGAATATATAGGTAACAATAGTTACAATGGAAAATGTATTTATGAATGGAATTTAGATGGTTATACCGAAAAACAGATTTATAATCTAACTCATAGAATGTTAATGTATAGTACAATCAGTAAAATGATTGGAAATAGTGATAGTAATATTGCGAAAATGATTACCGCAGGTTTTACTGGCCAACTTAAAGGTTGGTGGGATCATTATCTATCTAATCAAGATAGAGAAGAAATATATCATAGTGTTAAACAAGAAGAAGATGGTCGAATTAGTGAAACATCAGTTTATACACTGGTAGTTACTATATTAGAACATTTTACAGGCAGAATATCTGATAATAGTGAAACTATTAGAACTCTATTACAAAATTCAAGGTGTAAAACACTGACTGAATTTAGATGGTATAAGGATGCTTTCCTTAATAGAGTTATGGAATTACCTGAGAGTAATAGTACTCATTGGAAGTCCAAATTTATAGATGGACTACCACATTTATTTGCTGAAAGAGTTAGAAAGGCTCTTAGAAAAGATCAAATATCTATTCCTTATGAAAGTTATACTTATGGAAATCTTATAGGAACTTGCATACAAGAAGGTATAGCTGTATGCAATGAAATAAAATTAAATCAACAACTTAAAAGACAACGATTAACTGAAAGAAATCAACTAGGACAATTCTGTAGTCAATTTGGGATGGAAATTCCATCACAAAGAAAAATAGTTAATAACTATAGGAAAGATGACAGATATGTTAAAAAGAAAATGAGAAAATATTCTCAAGAAAAATTAGCTAAAAAATTAAAAAGAAAATCTGATAGATTAGAAAGAAGAAAAGATAAAAATAATATTGTTTGTTATAAATGTAAAAGAGTAGGACATTACGCTAATAAGTGTAAGATGAAGAAAAAGATTAATAGTCTAAATATAGTGAGGAATTAAAAGATTCTTTAGAAAAATTATTATAGAATCTGATGAATCTGAAGAAATTACTTCAGAATCAGAAATTGATCAGATAACTGATTATTCTGAAGATTCAGAAAATAATACATGCCCTTGTAAACAAGGACATAGTAATTCTGAGAATGATACTCAGGAAGAAGATTATTATAAGTTAATCTCTCAGTTCAGAGATTCTGATATTAATGTTTTAAGTAACAATAATATTTTAGAATTTTTAAAATTAATAAAAGACCAAGAATTAAGGTCTAGAATAATTGAACAAATAGAAGATATTCACTCTACTAGTAATACTAGTAAAAATACAGAAGATTTAGAGATAATAACAACTAATAATCCTTATACGATGACAGAAGTTTATAAGCTTATGAAACAGAGAAATATGACTTCTCAAAAAACTCCTACAACGCTCCAAGATTTATATGGAGTAATTAATAATCTTAAAAATGAAATCAAAATATTAAAACAAATTAATAAAATCTAGATATTAGAATTTCTAATTTAGAAATTAAGAAGGATAATATTTTGGTAACACCAAATCCTTTTGATCATCTTAAAATGATTGGTGAAGAAAATTTTCTAACTGTTTTAGATGTCATAACATCTTTTAAGTTTTATGTTAAAATCACATTATTAATAAATCATGATGAAATTAGAGAATTTATTGCATTAATTGATGCAGGTGCAGATATTAGTGTTATACAAGAATGATTAATTCCTACTAAATATTTTGAAAAAACAACTCATAGTTTAAGACATGCAGGTGGACAAAAATTACAGATTAATTTCAAACTGCCACGTGCATGTATTTGCAATAATAAAGTTTGCATTCCTGAAAGCTTTTTATTAGCCAAAAATATAACTAACCAAGTTATACTTGAAACTTCTTTTATAAAAAAGATTTTTCCCATTACTCATATAGGAACAGATTGCCTTATAGGTACTTATGAAAACACTTCCGTTTCTTTTCAGTTTATAACTGACCCTAATACTAGATTTGTAAATGAAATTAAAGATTTCATTTTCAGAAAACATAATCAAATTAGTTTTCTTAATTATGAAATAAATTCTTTCAATATTAAAGAAGTTTTGCAGAATCCTAAATTACAGGATAAGATTAAAAAAATTCATCATAATATTTCTATAGAAATATGTAATGATCATCCTAATGCTTTTTGGGATAGGAAAAAGCATATAGTAAGTCTACCTTATATTGATAATTTTAACGAAAATCATATACCGACAAAGGCAAGACCTTGTCAAATGAATTCTCAATATTTAGAATTATGTAAAGAAGAAATAGTTTCTTTATTACGGAAAGGATTAATAAAAGAATCGAATTCACCTTGGTCATGTACAGGTTTTTATGTTAATAAACATAGTGAAATTGAAAGAGGGGTACCAACATTGGTTATAAATTATAAACCTCTCAATAAGGTATTAAAATGGATTAGACATCCAATCCCTAATAAGAAGGATTTATTAGACAGATTATATGAAGCAATAATATTTTCTAAATTTGATTTAAAATCAGGATATTGGCAGATTCAGATAACTGAAGCTGACCAATATAAAACAGCTTTTAATGTTCCCATTGGACACTTTGAATGGAAAGTGATGCCATTTGGATTAAAGAATGCACCTTCTGAATTTTAGAAGATTATGAATGATATTTTCATTCCTTATAGTGAATTCATATTAGTATACATAGATGATATCTAAGTATTTTCTAAAAATGTTCAACGACACTTTGAACATCTTGATATATTCAAGAAATTAGTTATACAAAATGGTTTAGTTATATCAAAACCAAAAATGGTCTTATTTCAGACTCAAGTTAGATTTTTAGGACATAATATTGATAAGGGAAAAATAATTCCTATAAATAGAAGTATTGATTTTGCTTCTAAATTTCCTGATGAAATTCTGGATAAAACTCAATTACAAAGATTTTTAGGAAGCCTAAATTATATTTTACCATATTATAAAAATCTAGCTTATGATACAGCTATCTTATATAATAGATTAAAAAAGAATCCTAAGCCTTGGACTACTCAGCATACTGAGATAGTTAAGAAAATAAAAGCAAAAGTAACAACTTTGCCTTGCTTGATATTAGCAAATCCCAATTGGCAGAAAATTATAGAAACAGATGCCTCTGATATAGGCTATGGAGGAATCTTAACTCAAATCTGTCTTGATAATAACAGGAAAAATTTAGTGAGATATCACTCAGGTAAATGGACTGATAGTCAACGAAATTATGCTACTATCGCTAAAGAAATTTTAGCTATAGTAAAATGTATTTTAAAATTTCAAGATGATTTATATAATCAAAAGTTTATAGTAAAAACTGACTGCCAAGCAGCCAAATTTATGTTTAATAAAGATTTTAAGCATGATGTCTCTAAGCAGATGTTTGCTAGGTGGCAGGCTCATTTAGCCCCTTTCAATTTTGAAATTGTTTATAAAAAAGGTGAAGAGAATAGTCTTCCCGATTTTCTAACAAGAGAATTTTGCAGCATGATACCGTGGGGACGAGGAGCTAATGCTCGAGGCCGTGGAAGAGGTAATACCTCTCAAACTACAGGGAAAAATGTTATTGTCCAAATGTGCAATAAACAGCTTATAGCTGACAAAATTGTTAATACAGATGAGGATGCCCTCTTATATGAGGAATTCAAGCAATATATTGCTAATAAAAAGAAACAGGCAGGTGAAACCTCCTCCTCTGGGTCATATTCCCATGTGATATCTGAAGAGGATAATATAACCTCTTACCATAATAATACTCATAAAGAAATTATATTTCTTTTGGAAAATAAAGATTTACAATGGAGAAATGATCCATGGTTATTAATGCATAGATACCTGGATACAGCATCATATGCTGCTACCTCTTATAAACAGAGACAATATTACGAGCAAATACTTAAAGTAAGCTCTTGTGATATAACACATTTTTATCCTAGCACCAGAACTGCTAATGTTTATAATTTTAGCAAAATTATAATCAAAAGGATTATATCCATTGAAGAGTGGGGTATATCTCCTCTCAGAGAAAAGGAATTTACAATTCCTGAATCCAAAGTATCTTTAAAATATAATTATTGGGATTATATCGATGCATTTTATAAAGCATTTTTATATGAAAATCTCACCAAAAAACATACTTGGTTAATAAAAGTATGTGGGAATGTTTATAACAGCCCCCTGCCAAATTGGTTTTTACAATGGTGGACCATATATGGCACCTCTGGGAAAATACTCCCTGATAAATTTAAAACATTATATGGTGAGTGGATTAATATATCCCCTAAGATTGCTGATTATATCAGTTTAGATCAATATTCAGAGGAAATAGCCTCTATGTTCTTTTTTATAGAATTTTCCATACCATGGGTGTGGAAATGGACTCCAGAAGTGGGTTATACCCAACAGAATATTCCATGTCTCAGAAGAGCTACTCATAGTAGATTTTGGGACAGGTTGATTAAAGTTGACCTAGAAACTAAAGAAATTTATGGCAAAAATATTTTGGATGAAATCCAGCAAAAAATTGAGCTATACAAAAGAATGAAAGAAATCGGCGAGATTAAATCTACAAGCTCTTTTTATCATCTTACGACCCGAGTAAAATTACAAAAAGATGTTATATCTGAAGAAGATCTTATCAGATCCTATATGGAAGAATTAAAGAAGGAGCTTGTAAAAAATTTGCTCCCAGAAGATAAAACGGATGTATCAATGACAAGCTCCTCCAATGAAGACTATCTAGCAGGCGAATCGCAAGATCCAGAGATGGATGATTTTTCATAAGCGGATATTGACCAAATGGTCAAGGACATCGAAGATGCCGCCAGAAAAGAAATAAAGTGATCATGATAAAATGAATTATTGTAATACCATTATTGTATCCAATAATTGTACTCTCAAAGGGTCCCATGTAATAGTGATCGCATTATATGTAATAGTGATAGGCACTATACGGATTTAAAATCCTTTTGTAAAGTAGAATAGATATGCTAGCTGAAGTCCGCCCCTCTCATTGTCTATAAAAGGATGGAAATTCATCCTAAAGAGGCAGGACCTAAAATATAGAAGTTAGAAATCTCTCCCTCTCTCCCTCATTGTAAAAGTTTTCCATTAATAAGAAGTTTGAAGTTCTCTTCTATATTTCCCTGGTAAGTCTTAAAGACTCTTCTTCTTTTATTTTCTTGTTATAAATTTTATATTTTATTGTTGATAGGTCTAGCCTAATGGAAGGCTAAATCCTTCCATGTTAAACTATGCAATCCTATATATCATAAAAATTATGTTGTGAAGATCCTTATTTTATCTGGTTGGATAGTAGTCTTATGTAAGGATTAAAGGTTTGGGTTATGAGATCTGGAGCTGGCCATAATTATTGAAAGATGAGGGTTAGCCTGTTTAAAGCCGTTGTGAAGGCGTGTTAAGGTGTTGATCCCGGTTTCATCTTTTGTAATTATGCTGACGAATCTGGATTTCATGTAAAATTGGTACCTTGTAACCTAGGTTCTTACATGGAAGACTACCACCGGACCTAATTTGGTATCAGAGCCATAATTATGTAATATATATGTGATTCATAGTTTAACATGCAATTAAATTCAAATGAATTTATTAAAAGATAAAAGAAAAATTAAAAATGCTCATAAGCAAGAAATGGATATTCCAGAAAATTTGGAAGAACTTAATAAGTGGACAATCCCTAGGATTGATTTAAAAACTGTATATCAGTTAGGCACTTTTGAAAAATTAGGCTTAAAGCAAGTAGTCAAAACTACTGAAGAATCAGTTTCTTTAGATCATGAAGAAATTGAGATTAAATTATTATCTTCTTATGATATAAATCGATATAAAGATTTATACAAATTTATTCATATTGGACTTGTGCAAATTGCATTTAAACCTTTAACATTAGAAGGTTTGCCAGAGAGTTTTATTGCATGTCGAAAAGATGCAAGAAATTTAAATTGGAAGCAATCACTTATAGGTGTAATACAATCCAGTTTGGCACATGGCCCAGTATATTTTAATGTTTACCCTAATCTTTCACTTTCTTTAAATGATATTAATATATTTGATTCTTTAACATTGAATGTTAAAACTCATGGATATAATTATATTTCTGGATCAGAACTAATCTGTATATGTTACAGAATTTATTATGAACCATTATTTACATTAAATCCTAATTGTAAAATAATGGATAAAAAGATTACTGAAACTGTTTTAATAGAAACTAATTTTAATAGATCTAAGATCTCAACTAGAAGAATTATAAAATGGGATGAAATCCCTATGCCGCAACAATGGAAACTTAAACGAACTGGTCATAACCAGTCAAGGACTGAACACAATATAGACAATATTGAACAAACCCCGGAAGGAATTGTTTATATACAGATGGATAATACTCCATCCAGATTGGGTCATATCCCAAGGACTTATTCTACCAGATCTGAACATTCTTTTATTTCCCCTCTTATAGAGGAAAAGGATTATGTTCCTTACAGAGTTTCTACCTCACAGGTAAGTGAACGTGATGAGAATAATCATCATGTAGAAAAAGTATTCAAAAATAAAGAAAATATTGTGAAAGGTATTTATAATACTAAAGATGCGGAAATAACCGAATCGGAAATGAATTTTTCATTATGAATAGACCAAAGATTGATTTTAGTCCTGGATCTGAGGCCAGGCAAAAAGTTAAAGCAGAATTTAATTTACCACGATGAGAACCATTTAGAAAGTGGTTTTTCCCTAATTTTGATGATAAATTAAGAAATTATATTTCTGATGAATTTTATAAATTCCTGTCTTACCATAATATTTTATTCCCTTTTGTTCCTGGTTCATGTCTAATTATATTGAACCTTATATTTCTGTGTTACAAAGAGATTATAAACTCTTAAATGGAAATATTATAAAAGGCATATTGCCTCCTCAACAACCTTTTTATATAGAAAAAGAAAATCATATTGTCAGTTTTACAGCTTTTTCAAAGATATTTGAAAATGATACTTTAAGTATTACTGTAAAACAAATCAATCAAATAATAGAACAACAGAATGTATAATTACATACTCATAACCCAAACCTTTAATCCTTACATAAGACTACTATCCAACCAGACAAAATAAGGATCTTCACAACATAATTACAATGATATATATGATTGCATAGTTTAACATGGAAAGATTTAGCCTTCCATTAGGCTAAACCTAAAAGCAAAAATATAAAATTGTATAACAAGTAAAGTAAAAGGAAAAGAGTCTTTAAGACTTACCAGGGAAAAGAGAAGAAATCTTCAAAACTTCTTATTAATGAAAAGTTTTTACAATGAGGGAGAGAGGGAGAGATTTCTAATATCTGCTATTTCTAGGTCCTGCCTCCTTTGGATGAATTCCCATCCTTTTATAGACAATAAGAGGGGCGGACGCCAACTAAATTATCTATTCTATTTTACAAGAGGATTTTAAATCCGCATAGTGCCTATCACTATTACATATAATGCTATCACTATTACATGGGTCCTTTGAGGACAATTATTGGTATACAATAATGGCTATTACAATAATGTATGTCCGCATGCTTACTTTATTTCCTTTATTGCGGCATCTTCTATGTCTTTGACCATGTGGTCAATATCAGCTTCAGAGAAATCATCCATATTTGGATCTTGTGATTCACCTGCTAGACAGTCTTCATTTGAGGAGCCTGTCATGGATACATCAGTTTTATCTTCAGGGAGCAAATTTTTTACAAGCTCCTTCCTTAATTCTTCCATATAAGATTTGATAAGATCTTCCTTTGATATAATATCTTTTTGGAGTTTTAATCTGGTTGTTAAATGATGAAAAGGACTGGTAGATTTAATCTCACCGTTGTCTTTCATTCTTTTATATAATTCAATTTTTTGCTGGATATCATCCAAAATATTTTTACCATGAATTTCTTTGGTTTCTGGGTCAACTTTAATCAACCTGTCCCAAAATCTACTATGAGTAGCTCTTCTGAGACATGGAATATGTTGTTGGGTATAACCCACTTCAGGAGTCCATTTCCACACCCATGGTATGGAAAATTCTATAAAAAAGAACATAGAGGCTATTTCCTCTGAATACTGATCTAAACTGATATAATCAGAGATCTTAGGGGATATATTAATCCAATCTCCATATAATGTTTTAAATTTATCAGGGAGTATTTTCCCAGAGGTGCCATATATGGTCCACCATTGTATAAACCAATATGGTAGAGGGCTGTTATAAACATTTTCACATACTTTTATCAACCAAGTATGTTTTTTGGTTGGATTTTAATATAAGAATGCTTTATAAAATGCATCGATATAATCCCAATAATTATATTTTAAAGATACTTTAGTTTCAGGAATTGTAAATTACTTTTCTCTGAGAGGAGATATACCCCACTCTTCAATGGATATAATCCGTTTAATTATAATTTTACTAAAATTATAAATATTCCCAGTTCTAGTACCACCAGGATAAAAATGTGTTATATCACAAGCGCTTACTTTAAGTATTTGCTCATAATATTGCCTCTGTTTATAAGAGGTAGCAGCATATGATGCTGTATCCAGGTATCTGTGCATCAATAACCATGGATCATTTTTCCCTTGTAAATCTTTATTTTCCAAAAGAAATATAATTTCTTTGTGGGTATTATTATGATAAGAGGTTGTATTATCCTCTTCAGATAAAACCTGGGAATATGACCCAGAAGAGAAGGTTTCACCTGCCTGCTTCTTTTTATGAGCAATATATTGCTTAAATTCCTCATATAAGAGGGCATCATCATCTGTATTAACAATTTTTTCAGCTATAAGCTGTTTTTTGCCCATCTGGACAATCACATTTTTCCCTTTGTGTTGAGAGGTATTACCTCTCCCACGGCCTCGAGCATTAGCTCCTTGTCCCCGCGGTATCATGCTGCAAAAATTCTCAGGTTAGAAAATCAGGAGACTATTCTCTTCACCTTTTTTATAAACAATTTCAAAATCAAATGGGGCTAAATGAGCCTGCCACCTAGCAAACATCTGCTTAGAGACGTCATGTTTAAAATCTTTATTAAACATAAATTTGGCTGCTTGGCAGTCCGTTTTAACAATAAATTTCTGATTATATAAATCATCTTGAAATTTTAAAATACATTTTACTATTGCTAAAATTTCTTTAGCGATTGTGGCATAATTCCTTTGACTATTAGTCCATTTTCCTGAGTGATATTTCACTAAACTTTCTTTATTATTAACAGGACAAATTTGAGATAAAATTCCTCCATAGCCTATATAAGAGGCATCTGTTTGTATAATTTTCTGCCAATATCCTGATTTTAAATCAAATTTTGAAAATATGATAGCTTCATATAATCTATCTAATAAATCCTTTTTATTAGGGATAGGATGTCTAATCCATTTTAATACCTTATTAAGAGGTTTATAATTTATAACCAATCTTTGTACCCCTCATTCAATTTCACTATGTTTATTAACATAAAAACCTGTACAAGACCAGGGTGAATTTGATTCTTTTATTAATCCTTCCCTTAATAAAGAAGCTATTTCTTCTTTACATAATTCTAAATATTGAGAATTCATTTGACAAGGTCTTGCCTTTGTCGGTATATGACTTTCATTAAAGCCATCAATATAGGGAAGACTTACTATATGCTTTTTTCTATCCCAAAAAGCATTAGGATGATCATTACATATTTCTAAGGAAATATAATTATGAAGTTTTTTAATCTTATCCTGTAATTTAGGATTTTGCAAAACTTCTTCAATATTTAAAGAATTTATTTCATAAGTAAGAAAATAAATTTGATTCTGTTTTCTAAAAATGAAATCTTTAATTTCATTTACAAATCTAATATTAGGTTCAGTTATAAACTGAAAAGAAACGGAAGTATTTTCATAAGTTCCTATAAGGCAATCTGTTCCTATATGAGTAATAGGAAAAATCTTTTTTATAAAAGAAGTTCCAATTATAACTTGGTTTGTTATATTTTTAGCTAATAAAAAGCTTTCAGGAATACAAATCTTATTATTGCAAATATATGCACGTGGCAGTTTAAAATTAATTTGTAATTTCTGTCCACCTGCATGTCTTAAACTACGAGTTGTTTTTTCAAAATATTTAGTAGGAATTAATCCTTCTTGTATAACACTAATATCTGCGCCTGTATCTATTAAGGTAATAAATTCTCTGATTTCATCATGAGTTATTAATAATGTAATTTTAACATAAAACTTAAAAGATGTGATAACATCCAAAACAGTTAAAAAGTTTTCTTCGCCAATCTTATTAAGATTTTCAAAAAGATTTGCTGGCATCAAAGTATTATCTTTTTGAATTTCTAAATTAGAAATTCGTATATCTAAATTTTTATTAATTTGTTTTAACATCTTAATTTCATCTTTAAGATTATTAATTTCTCCATATAAATCATTTAATGTAGTAGGAGATTTTTGAGAATTCATATTTCTCTGTTTCATAAGCTTATAAACTTCTGTCATCGTATATGGGTTATTATTTGTTATTAACTCTAAATTTTCTGAAGCTTTACTAGTATTACTAGTAGACGGGATGTCATCTATTTGTTCAATTATTCTAGACCTTAATTCTTGGCCTTTTATCAATTTTAAAAACTCTAAAATATTATTGTTACTTAAGACATTAATATCAGAATTTCTAAATTGAGATATTAGCTTATAATAATCTTCTTCCTGAGTATCATTCTCAGAATCACTCTGTCCTTGTTTACAAGGGCATGTATTATTTTCTGAATTTTCAGAATGATCAGTTATCTGATCAATTTCTGATTCTGAAGTAATTTCTTCAGATTCATCAGATTCTATAAATAGTTTTTCTAAAGAATCTTTTAATTCTTTACTAATATCTAGATTATTAATCTTTTTCTTCATCTTACACTTATTAGCGTAATGTCCTACTCTTTTACACTTATAAAAAACAATATTATTTTTATCTTTTCTTCTTTCTAATCTATCAGATTTTCTTTTCAATTTTTTAGCTAATTTTTCTTGAGAATATTTTCTCCTTTTCTGTTTAACATATTTGTCATCTTTCCTATAGCTATGAACTATTTTTCTTTGTGATGGAATTTTCATCCCAAATTGACTACAAAATTGTCCTAACTGATTTATTTCAGTTAGTCTTTGTCTTTTAATCTGTTGATTTAATTTAATTTCATTACATAAAGCTATGCCTTCTTGTATACAAGTGGCTATGAGGTTTCCATAAGTATAACTTTCATAAGGAATAGAGATTTGATCTTTCCTAAGAGCCTTTCTAACTCTTTCGGCAAATAAATGTGGTAGTCCGTCTATAAATTTGGACTTCCAATGAGAACTATTACTCTCCGGTAATTCCATAAACCTATTAAGGAAAGAATCCTTATACCATCTAAATTCAGTCAGTGTTTTACACCTTGAATTTTGTAATAAAGTTCTAATAGTTTAACTATTATCAGATATTCTGCCTGTAAAATGTTCTAATATAGTAACTACCAGTGTATAAACTGCTTGTTCACTAATTTGACCATCTCCTTTTTGTTTAACACTATGATATATTTCTTCTCTATCATTATTGGATAGATAATGATCCCACCAACCTTTAAGTTGGCCAGTAAAACCTGCAGTTATCATTTTTGCAATATTACTATCACTATTGCCAATCATTTTACTGATTGTACTATACATTAACATTCTATGAGTCAGATTATAAATCTGTTTCTCTGTATAACCATCTAAATTCCATTCATAAATGCATTTTCCATTGTAACTATTGTTACCTATATATTCCTGTTATGAAAGGATTAAAGGTTTGGGTTATGAGATTTGGAACTGGCCATAATTATTGAAAGATGAGGGTTAGCCTGTTTAAAGCCGTGAAGGCGTGTTAAGGCGTTGATCCCGGTTTCATCTTTTGTAATTATGCTGACGGATCTGGATTTCATGTAAAATTAGTACCTTGAAACCTTGGTTCTTACATGGATGACTATCACCGGACCTTATATGATATATGTATGTATATATATACATATATATACATATACATATATATATGTATGTATATATACATATATATATACATATATATATACATACATATATATGTATGTATATATATGTATCATGTACATATATGTATATATGAACATACATATACATATATATATATATACATATATGTATGTATATATATGTTCATATAATTACATATATACACATGATACATATATATGTAATTATACATATGTGTATATATATATAAACTAATAAGGATGGGTAGGGATGGCTGGGTCGGGTAGAGATGGGGAGAACCTGATCCCCGCCCTTAATCCATCCCCAAAGCTTGGGTAGAGAATTCATCTCATTTCCACCCATGTCTCCAGTCTAATTGGGGTCAATCGGGTACATATGGGTTGGAGGCAGATCCCTATCTCCCTACAGGTCTTCGGTCAGTCCGAGGTCAATCGAACATAGATGGGTTGGAGGAGCATATTGGACCTGCCCCATTGCTTTCCCTAGTTAGGAGATAGTACCACTTTAGTCCACAAGTTAAAAAATACCATTTTAGTCAAAAGTTAATGACAAAATACCCATAAAGTTATGAAAGTACCACTTCAGCCATGATGTTATAAAATAACCATTTTACCCCAATAGTTAAGTAGGATTTAATAAAATATAATTTTATTACTTATTATAAGCTAATCTAATTACTCTATTGCTCCTAAATTCTTGAACCTTTTGACCTTTTAAACTTTTTAATTCGATAAAAATATTATTTCTCCCAAAGGTAAAAGTAAATAACTACAAAAAAAACGACACAATATTAACTTTACAATAATCGTAAAAATTTAAATTCACCATCACATCATAGGAGAGTTATTGTTTGCCCTAAAAAGCCACCACCACTCACCTTCACTACAACTAATTTCAGTTATCACCTTTACTATAGCGACCATCGATACAATCACAAATGAATGTCTCGCACATGAATATTATTATTTTACTATAATATGCTGGTACTTTTTAGACTTTTACGATTCTCTGAATGACTATTGTTTCGAGTTTTAATTCTTCGTTTTAATTTTGAAAGAATATAATATTTTTATCAAAAGTTGAAAATTCTAAAAGGTTATTAAAAGATTAATAAGCTTAGGAGTATTATAGTAATTAGATTAAATTATAATTAATGTTATAATCTTTCATTGCTCTTTATTAATAATTTGGGATAAAATGGCTATTTTTTAACATTATGGACTAAAGTGGTAGTGTACTAACTTCTTGGGGATACTTTATCCTTAACTTTGGACCAAATGTGTGATTTTCTACCTTATGGACTAAACTGGTACTTACTTTTAACTTCAAGGGCTATCTTGGAATTAACCCTTGTTTTTCTTTAAAAAAAAAATTTTGCATTATACAGGGTGTTACTACCTAGTTGTTATCATGTATTCGGGAACACCATGCTATGTGAACCCAATGACAAAACTACATCGTTTTAATTAAACCTAATAACTGGGCAAAAAATCAAATCCCACTCTCACACCAGATAATTGTAATACACGCTTCCCCCCACTTTCATGTGCAAAAGCAATCAAAGAACTTCCCATTTCTCAGGTGATTTAGAACTTCTAAACTTCGGATTCTTTTCTTTTTCTTCAATTCCTTTGCTTCTTGCTTCAATTTCTTGCTTTTTTATTCAATTTTGCGATAACAATCATCGAAAATGAGTTCTTCAAACAACTGTTCTTCAATATAATAGGTAATAATCCTTCAAAAACCAGCAATAATTTGTAGTTATATATATTTGGATTTTTGGTGATATATATTTGTGTTTTAGTATTGGAAACTGTATATTTGTACTTTGGTATCTACTCTTCCTGATTTCAAGTTTAAGACAGATGGATTTTGTGTTTAATTGTGCTTTTAATTATTTTTTGACATGTTTTCTTGTGTTTTAAAACTATAAAAGTATGAAATATTGCTTACATTATGCATCTTTATTTTTTTAAACTGAGAATGCTGAGTTTTAAATCTTACAATGCCTACTTTTAATACTAGCAATGCCTAGTTTTAAAACTAGGCACTGTAAGCTTTAAAACAAGGCATTCCTAGTTTAGAACTAGGTATTTCTAGTTTTAAAACTAGGCATTGCCGGTTATAAAACTTAGCACTTCTAATTTACAAAAGTAATATACGGACAAACACAGAACACTTACGTTCTTCCCTTTACATTTTACATGGAGTTTGTGTTTAATTGTGCTTTTAATTATTTTTTGATCTGTTTTCTTGTGTTTTAAAACTATAAAAGTATGGAATATTGCTTAGATTATGCACTCTAATTTTTTGAACTGAGAATACCTAGTTTTAAAGCTTACAATACTTACTTTTAATGCTAGGAATGCCTAGTTTTAAAAAAGCTTTAAAACTAAGCATTCCTAGCTTTGAAACTAGGCATTAACACTTTTAAATCTGGAACTATCAATATAAAACTAGGCACTGCCAGTTTTAAAACTAGGCACTCTTACTTACACTAACCATTAAAAAAGGTCTATCTTAACAGTGATCAAAGGGCAGAAGTTAGAACCAAACATAAACATGATATAAGGACAGACACAGAGATATTGGTTGATGCAATTGCAAGGTTAACCCAAAAAAAAAACACCTCAATCACAAATAACCAAGCCAGCTGGCATGATATGTAAACTTAAACGACCAAGGACGGTAGAAGAAACTGATAAATCATTAACAAAAAGGCCTAGACAATCAAAGAAAAGGAAAGATAATAAGGGGCAATGAAGAAGACCTAAAAGCATGTGACAAATAATTCCCATCTTTGAATACAAATATGACAAAATCAGGCATCCATACTGCTGTTCAAAGCCTGACAGAAGAACAACAAAATACAGTAAGAGAGATAGGGTTTGGATCCCTATTCTCTTTACGTTTGACAAGACTGCCAAAGACGCTTGCTATGTATCTTGTACAAAGGTTTAATGTATATGATATGAGTATAAAGCTTGAGCATTCCACAATCAACATTGATGAGGATTATGTAAACTTGGTATTAGGGATCCCAAGTGGCACAAAAAAAGTGGACAACTCCAGCAAGCAAACTAAGGAAACAGAAGAACACAAGGCATTCATAAAAGAGATAAAACGAGAAATATCCCAAATTTCCACCCCAAGTGTCAGCTGTGCAAAAAAGACTAATGGATAGCAAAGATAGTGGAGACTACTTCAAAAGGGAGTTCTTCTTTTTCTGCATAACAAGCCTTGTTCATTCGACTTCATTAAAGAACTTACGCCACAACCTCCTAAGGATGGCAGTTGACAACAATGATATTCACAACTATAACTGGTGCAAGTAAATACTTGCAACGTCATAGACACGTGCGAAACATTCCAGAAAAAATCCTTCGAGCAAGAGCTACTTTATTGGGCCAATTGTATTCTTAGTGGTAAGTGTTATTCAAATATATCTAACATTGATGATTTAATACTACATTATCGAAAACTTACTATAAAATTAGAGCATGCAGCTTTTCTACCTAGATAGGGTCAAGTTCAAACTTGAGAAAAAACGAGCAATTCCAGTAATAAGTTGCTGGAAGATGCTGCTGTATAGTAAAGGCAGAAGAATGAGTTGCGGCAGGAGGTTTCGGACTGGGCAGAGTGCTTGAACACCCTAAGGATGAGCATAAAACCAATCAAGAATGTTCACCAAACCCCCTTGCCCACCTTGCCCTAGCTCTCTTGCCATCACCACCACCAACTGGTATAGTGCTAAAATAAAGGTACACACAAATACTTTTTTTTTCTTCAATGTTGCAAAAGAAAAACTATGCACGCCACTGTTAAAATTAGGTACTCTCTTAGTGTTAAAAGTTGGCACTTCTATTTTTAAAAGTAAACACTTCTAGTTATAAAAGTATGCACTGACAGTTATAAATTAGATACTCCTAGTATTAAAACTAGACACCCTTCGCTTACAATGACCCATTGCATGTTATACAGAACAAGGCACTATTAGATTTAGAACTATGCACTATTAGTGTAAAAAGTAGGCATTCCTAAGTATAAAAGTAAGAACATATTGCTTACAATAATACATTATATGTTATACAGAAGCAGACACTAACACATTTAAACCTATGCACTACTAGTTATAAATATTAACTATTTTGAATGTTATATTTAATAATCATCCTATATTAACAAAAATATATGTATTTTCTTATAAATTTTAAGGTCTTATTGAAAAAGAAACAATGCCAATCATTGGATTGGGAAGCAATGTTGTCAACCTTTTTTAGGCATGTGACGAGTTAAAGGATGACAACATAGATATCACATATATATTCAACAAGCTGCCTACTAGAATTCTTCCAATCCTATAAACAGAATAAGAAATGAAAAGCACACAACAAAGCACTCCTATTTCATCATCCACTCCAGCCACTAACAGCCAAGATGACGAATTCTTCGAAGGCCTAGAGTTCTTAAATGCATATGAAGAATTTGAGAAAAAAATGCTCAAGGCAAAAACCTTAAGAGACAAAACTGCCCAGTTTTGATCTCGGATTGGACGATGCCATGCAATCACAATGGGACCTTGCTCCTATACCACCACAACAAAAAGACAGTTTGTAGGGTGACAAGGACACTAAGGATCTTGTTGAAGGAGCAGTGGATATTGTAAATCTAAAAATAGCTGCAGAAAAAGAACAATTGGAAAAAGATAAGATGCAACAAGAAAATGATAATGTGCAACAACCTAAACTTATATATGTGGACAAGTTTGTGTAACAAATACTAATGAAAGTAAAATACTTGTTTAAAAAGTTCTAATTGACATTCCCACCCCTGCAGTGCACTTATAGAGTTAATAGGGACTTTGCTGAGGTGACAACTATTGACCCAAGTCCTATGCATAGGAAGGAAAGTCCCCAGCAACTTGAGGTTGCCTTTTTGGATATAGCAACACAAGGATGAATTTGAGCTGTCCACAAAGGAAATGCTTCAAACTGACTTTGCATTTTTTAATAAAATGCCAACAAAACATTTTAAACAAGTAACTATTTTCTTATATATTTCATGTCATAATGTGATTTCTGATTTCCACAAAAAAAAATTTTTTTACCCACAATTGTAAAACTAGGCACTCCTAGTTCTAAAACTAAACACTCTTAGTTATAAAACTAGGCATTGTCAGTTATAGAACTAGGCACTGCCAGTTTTAAAACTAGGCATTGTCAGCTTTAAATCTAGGCACTCCTACTTTTACAACTAAGTACTGTCAGTTATAAAACTAGACACTCCTATCTATAAAACTAGCCACCGCTAATTTTAAAACTAGGCATTGCCGGTTATAAAACTAGGCACTCCTAATTATAAAACTAGACACTGCAAGCATGTTTATTTCATTTTAATTATTATCCTTTATTTATCCTCTACTCTATTTTATATTTATTTATTTTATCATTTTTCCTAGCAACATCATATTCCAGCATACTTCACACTATATACTGTGCAACCTTACCAGAACAGAGGCTAGATCAATGATGACCAATGAATAAGTAGATAACACTATTCTGGAAGCGTGGGCGTTACATTTGAATCAAGTCAAGAAGAAACAAAAGACAGTAAGCCCAAGCAAATCATTTTCTCTCCAAATGTCTTTGTAACTTTCCTTACTTTAATCCTCTATGGTCTAATCTGTTTCCAACACACGAACGGCCAATACTACCTAACCTTCACTAATTCTCTATATCTTTTTTTTTTACACCAAGCTTCTACGTTGCCTATGGGGCTGCCAGAAAAAGTGTGATACAAAAACTTTATAGCTAGAACAAACTTGAAGCTTGAAATTTCTGGAATTATAGATTTTTATCGTCGAGATTGCTGAGCTTGTAAGTAATTTTAGTATTTAAACTATCATTTCTTCCTTTATGCTTTACAATTGTTACACTGATTTGAGTATTATGCAAAATGTAGCTACTCTTCCCTATGGTATTGTCAGAACACTTCTACCTTATTATCCCGAACTCAATTGACAGAAGCGTACAAATAATTGACAATAGGCCGGTGCCAAAGGACATAACAATAGGAGACAAATACCCAGGAGTCTCGATGTGCTTTATAAGTTATTTACGCATAAAAAACAATTATATACAAACATCTTGTAACAAGTATCTAATATACATACTTCCTTATCATCGACCAAAAAAAAGCCATGAACCAATATCTATTGAAGCATGAAGGATCATTCATCAACCACAAGAACATAATGAAATACAAAACAGAATTGAGAAAGATGGCATGGCAAGATAGTATAAACTATGTACACTGTGGCGCCTTTTGCATGCGACACATGGAAATGTATAAGGGCCAAAGTAATTTAATGGGGATACGCTGTTGGAGAAATCAAAGCAAGACCCAAGTATAATATAAAAAATTAAGCAAATATATGTACACAATTATCGTGTCTACAATGAATGATAAGAAAGAGAGTGTAGAAAATGTAGCTTCAAATTTCTACAAGAGCCAAACTCCCTAAAATATCTTGTTGTTGTATGATACAATATCTGAAATGAAAGTTAAATACATTTTCCAATCTTGTACTATAATTATGTTTAATCTTTTATTATGAAATACTACAAGCTTTATTGTGAATTTGCACAACATGTTAAAGTATAATGAAATACTATCAACTTTCTTGGAGCACATATCCAATCTATAAAAGCACAAAAATGAACATAAAAACTAAACAAAACCATCTATGTATGCAAGAGAACTTTAAAAAGTAAGAATGATGAATATACACTTAGGTATGAAAGTAGAAGCTCTCAATAATAAAAGTATGCACTCTTACTTATAAAAGTAGGCACCGTCAGTTGAAAAACTAGGCACTCTCAGTTATAAACTTAGGCATTCCTAATTTTCAAACTAGGTATCCCCGAATTATAAACCTAGGCATTCCTAGATTTAAAACTAGTCACTTCTAGTTTTAAATTAGAAACTTCTAGTTTTAAATTAGAAACTTCTAGTTTTAAAGTAGGCACTCCTAGTTTTAAAATTAGGCACTGTTAGTTATAAAAGTAGCCACTCTTAATAATAAAAATAGGCACTCTTACTTATAAAAGTAGGCACTGTCAGTTCAAAAACTAGGCACTGTCAATTATAAAACTAGGCATTCCTAATTTTCAAACTAGGTACCCTCCCAATTATAAACCTAGGCATTTCTAGATTTAAAACTAGGCATTCCTAGTTTTAAAACTAGGCTCTGTTAGTTATAAAAGTAAGCACTCTTAATAATAAAAGTAGGCATACACATCTACAGAAACATTTGACATTCAAAATAACTTCAAAACCCCACAAAATAAAAATTAAAGTATCATTAAAAGAAATAAATGAAATTACAAAATCTAAATAAAACTTATGAATGGCTGTAAACTATTTGAAGGTTTCCTATTGCTAGAGTTTGATTCCTAAACTAAGTTGACATTCACTACTTGGAACAATCACAACCCTCCCCAAAGCTTCGTTATTCATAGACAATTGGACAATTGTTTTAATCTTTGAATCACGCACCAAAGCACTCTTCCTCTTCCCTCTTGCTTGATTGTACTTTATCTTAACAATGCTCTTTTTCCTTATACTACTTTCTAATTTTGCATGCCTCCCAACTAGATCGTTAATATTTGAAGAACCACCTTTATCCTCTGAATTATCAACATAATAAGTCCCTACATCAGCAATGATATTGCCCTTCATCATTCTAAACCTTTCTTTTACACATTCCCGAGCATTTATGTTCAATTCGCTGGTAGAAATCAAATATGAAAACTTCCTTAATATTTCCCTCCTCCAAACACTAGAACCAGCAATGTGCTTCTTGCTAACTTTCCCTGCATCACCAACACTGCTTCTGCCCCCACTTAAATCAATATCCTTCATCCATCTCTTTAGTATATACTTATATGGAATAGCTTAAACATAGGGAATATTGAAGACACTCAAGCAATGAGAACAAAGAATCCCAATTTTAGTGAACATCTTACATGTGCATGAAATGTTTATATCTTATCATTATAGATAACTGTATGTCTAAAACCATATATATAAGGACGCAAAACCTTATAAATATGCTCACCATCATCGGATACCACAAGCCCTTGGAAATACTCTGGAATTTCATAAACTATTCTTCAAACATCTTGTATGCCCCAATGGTATATACTCCATTAGTATGCTACAACAATTTCGATTCAAGTACCTTCATCCCAACATGTCCTTGATTACGACGTAAGTCTTCCATATTCACATTGTTCCTCCATTCATAAACAACTTTATCGAAGATTTGATGAAAATCACACAACGTAATTGTTTTTGAAAGACTCTTGGAAATTGCATGGTTAGTTGCCTCACTCCTTTGAGATGATAGAAACACCTCCAGAAAAGAAGTCCTTACTAAAAGCCAGACATTAATTCTCTCTCAAATTATACAACTTATTCATCCAATTGTCATTGTGGTAACCAAACTTATCCATCAAACTACAAAAGCAAAAGTAAAATATATTAGTTTCATATAAGAAAATGAAGGCACACATACTTGTGGAGGTATACACTGTTAGTTATAAAAGTAGGCACTCTTAGTTACAAAAGTAGGCATTCCCAATTATAAACGTAGGCACACATTACAGAACATACACTAATAACATGAAAACAACTAGCACTGTCAAAACAGATTGTGGCCCATGACAGATTGGACTAGCCCACCCGCTAAATGGGCGAATATGGATCAGAAAAATTAGGCTCGTATAAAACGCGAACCTTTTGGCCCGGCCCGTCAAATCTGTGATTTTAAGCGGACGGATCACAAGCTGCCTGTTAATTCTATAAAAAATAAATAAAGCAATTATATTTATTTTTAATTTCTAAAAAAAAAAAAAAAAAAAAAAAAAAAAAACCTATCCCTATACCTCACCTGTGCAGCTTCAGCCCTCACACACACTCAGCCACTCCACTTTCTCTCACAATCTCCAGTCCAGCAGCTCTAGCCCCCTCCTCTACACTCAACCGGCCTACACTCCTCCCTCCACCTTACCGCCGCCGCCCCCCATCGACCACCGTTAGCTATCGCTCTCACCTTATAGCAGACCTCAAAGAGAAGACAGTTCACTCACTCCCCCTCTCCCTCTTCACCTCAACGTTGGCTATCGCATATCTATACTCCGTCTTCCTTACGCTCACGGTCATGGATGGGTTAGCAGTCACCAGCACCACTGCACCAACCACCTTCACCTACCGTGCCGTCTGTGACTCTCTTACTCAACTTTGGATCTCCATCTTCACAGTAGTATGACATTTAATTAATTGAAATCAAGTAAGTTAAATAATCTCAGCCTTAATTTTTTGTTTTGATTTATTGATGAAAATAGGGGATAAAATTTAGAATTTTATGATTTAGTTTAGAGAGGAAAATTCACCTATCATCTTTTCCCAATTCGTATAATATGCGACCAGAAACCATTGTTTCAACCTTAAAAAAATTGGGAAAGTATAATATGCTCCAAGTATAATTAATTACCGATTATTCGTGCTTAATTTCTGGGTTGTTTTGCTCTGGTATATTTGAAACTAGCATTGTTGTTATTGTTGTACTATAATGTTTGCTTCTTCATGTTTGGTTGGCTATGTATGCATTAGTAAGCCAACTACTTAGTGAATATATATATATATATATATAATAAAAGTATGTATAATATATGCATTTGGTTAGCTATATATGCATTTCAATTTTCAAACAGTATGCATTTGGTGGACGGAAGCCTTCGTCTATGGGATATCAAAACAAGAAAACTTCTTAATGAAGTAGGTGATCATTCACTTGTTGTTATAGCATTATGTATGTATTGAAATGGAAATACAATATTGACTAGCGGAAGGGACAATATGCGTAACTTGTTTGAAATATAATATTATGTTGATTCTTGAATATAGAAATATTGCAGAAAATGGAATATCCTAAAAATGTTGTTAATGTTGAGGCTACTACTAATGATATTATTAATAAATTAAATGATACACAATTTTCAAGGAAGGAAAATACCCTAATACTACATCCGATGTATGGAGTCATGCTAGGAGCCTTTGTATTTGGAAAGATAGAAAGCCAAGGGCTGAATGTCTGGGTTGTGGGAATGTGTATGTAAGGGGAGGGGGGAGCAAATATGGAACATCTAGCCTTGGATGTCATATAAAAGTGTAAACCCTAAGGGCATGTTTTGATTATGATTAACTTGTGCTTTGTGATAATAGAAATGGTTTTATAAGAAGAACAAAAGATGGACAAAACGAGTCTCAAGAGTAATCTATAAAGAAGCAAAAGATCACTCAAGACTACAAGACTCTATGAATATAAAGTGATCAAGTTAAAGACCTTGAAGATAAGAAGAATGGTTAAGGATAGCTTTATAAGGTATTTATGTAAAACTCCCTAACTTGTTTCTTTGATTTTTGCTCCTTAGAAGAAACAATTTTTTGAAAAATTATCCTTGAAAAACTAAGCGCTCTTGATAAAGCTTTGATGATTTAAAAGTCTCACATGTTTTAAATTTGTTACTTCAAGAATACATATTTTGAAAGTGAAGGAAAATCTGTGTTTTACAGGAAAACTAGTTGTCCAAAAATTGTGTAAAAATCGGTCATCCGATTTTTGTTTAAGTAAAAATCGGCCATCCAATTTTTTACCCTTTAGAAAATCGGACATCCTATTTTTGGACTCACATAAAAAAAAAAAAAAAAAAAAAAATTGGTCATCCGATTTAAAAATCGGATGTTCGAATTTTTCTTAAGCTTGAAAAAAATCGGTCTTCCTATTTTTACTCTTCAACAAAATCGGTCATCCAATTTTCTGTTCTTCAAGAAAGTCGGACATCTAGTTTATGTTTTTACTGTAAAAAAAAATGACCTTTGTTGCTGACAGTAACGGCTAGTTTTTTACCTTCACATATAAGAGGGCTATTGATCAGCCATAAATGAGTAGTAGTTGAAGAAGTTTTTAGAAAAATTTTAAGAGCATTAAAGAGTACATGTTCAACCTTCTTTATCATATTAAAAAGAAAAACTCCTTGGAGCTGCATTTATTGATCATTTTTCAACAGAGGAAAGGGAGCTTGTAGAAGCATTGCACAAAGTTGTATCATTTTCTTATCAAGCTTCTTTGGTAGTATTGTTCCATCTCTACTTTCTCATCTTAAATTGTGATCAAAGGTTTTGTGAAAAACCCTTTGGGTGATTCTTTAATATTTTGTTATCTTGTATTGTGTTGTAATCTTTGAGATTTGTGTGCAAAATCCTTGAAGGGTGATCCTCATTATGGTATTTTGTAAAAGCTTGTGACTAGTGAAATTTGTGAAGTCCTTGAGTTAAATCTCAAGGTAGTAGATGTAGCTCTATTGAGAGATTGAACCACTATAAATCCTTTGTCTCTCTCTTTTGTGTTTTGCTCATTATCTCTATGTTTAATGTTTGATCCTTGTTCATAAAAGAGATTTTTTTTAGTTAGGGATTTTATTAAAAAGAGTTATTAAATTCTTCTTCAAATAAAATTGGAGGTTTTATTTTTTTAATTGTACAAAAGTTTTAATTAGCTAAAATCGTTATCCCCCCTCCCCCCCAAAGGTTGTTCAAATGGTATCAGAGCGGGTCTTCTTTCAAAAGGCTTAACATCCTAAGAAGCAAAAGGTCTTTTACAAAATGACTAGTATCTCAAACTTACCTTATGTAGAAGGCTCTTCTACAAATAGACCTCCACTTTTTAATGGCACTAATTATACTTTTTGGAAGTTAAGAATTAAAATCTATATTTGCTCTGTTGACTTTGATCTTTGGAGTATTATAGAAAAAGGACCTTTTGTCCCCCAAAAGGATGGAAGAGTAAAGAAGGTTGAGGAATATGATGAATTTGACTCAAGAAAGATGACTCTCAACCTTTAAGCCATGAATATATTAAGTTGTGCTTTGGATGCAAATGAGTACAAGAGTGAGCGGATATGATTTGGCTCATGAAATGTGGAAATTGTTAGAAGTCACTCATGAAGGCACAAATCAAGTAAAAGAATTTAAATTGGCCATGTTGATGAGAGACTATGAATTATTCATGATGAAACAAAATGAAAGCATTAGTGATATATTCACAAGATTCACCAACATCACAAATGGACTAAAGGCATATGGAAAAGAATATACAAGGGGAGAAGTAAATAGAAAAGTTCTTGATGCACTTCCAAAGGCATGGGAACCAAAAACTCTTGCCATAGAAGAATCCAAAGATTTGAGACTTCTTCCGATTGAAGAGCTCATAGGATCCCTTCTCACCTATGAGATGAAGATAAAGAGATTAAGTGAAATGGAAGAAGAAGACAAGGGAAGAAAATGTGTGGTACTCAAAGTAAATAAGGAAGAGTAAGCAAGTTCATCCAACAATAAGGATGAAAATGATGAAGATGAAAATATGGCTTTAGTAGTTCGAAAGTTCAAAAAATTTTACAAGAGAGGTTTCAACAAAAGAGGGAAGAAACCTCCATTCAAGAAAGGAGGACAAAGTTCCTCACTCTTCAAGACTAGGTGTTTTGAATGCAATAGCATCGACCATCTTGTAGCCGATTGCTCAAAAGCCACAGAATAGGAAAAAGAAGCATTAGAAGCAAAGTTTAAAGCAATAAAAACAAGAAGAAAAGTAAAGGCCTAATAGGAGCTTGGGATCAAGATTCAAGTGAGAGTGAAAGAGAAGAAAAAGCTAACATGTGCTTCATGTCATTAGAAAGTGATGTACAATCTTCACCTTCTAACTTCTCTAGTCTTATTGATGATGATAATGATGATGATGATGATGATGATGATGATAATCCTAATTCTATGCTTATTGAAATGTATGATGAACTCAAAAAGATTTCTAAAAGAAACAAGGAGTTGAAAAACAAGATTGATGATTTATTAAAGGAAAATTCAAAACTTGTTTGTGAAAACAAAACTCTTCTTGAATCTTTAGAAGTTTTGAAAAATGAAAAGGATTTCTCAAACATAGAATTTCAAAAACTTGTTATAGAGAACAAAAATCTTTGAAAAAAAGTTCTTTCTCTTGAAAAAAAGCATGGTTGATTACAATAATTTGAAGAAAAAGGCAAGTGATCCCACCATGTGTATTGAAAAATTTACAAAAGGAAAAGAAAATTTTGAAAATTTTCTTAGCTCTCAAAGATCACCGTTTGACAAAAATGGTATTAGATATAATCACTCCAATACCTTTTCAAACCAAACACGCTTTGTAAAAGCTTCTTCATCCTTCTCACATCTTTGTTGCACATATTGTGAAAAGAATGGTCATAAGGCCACAAAATATTTTATAAAAAGAAAGATTGAAATGGGAGTAAAAACCATTTGGAAACTAAGAGAAAAAGTAACCAACATTCATAGACCCAAGAGGGTATAGGTGCCAAAAGTCATATATACTTCTTTTATTGTAGGAACACAAACCAAGCTCAACCAAATGGTACTTGGATAGTGGATGCTCAAGATATATGACCGGCAACGCATCTCTTATGAGTGAGCTTAAAGAAACCGAAAGTGGCTTCGTCACCTTTGGAGATAAGAAGAAAGGAAAAAGCATTGGTATATGTAACATCTGTAACGGTTCTTCTTCTTTAATTAAGCAAGTTTTCTTAATTGACGAATTAAAGTTCAATTTTCTTAATATTAATCAATTATGTGATAATGGTTGCAAAGTTGTCTTTGAAAGTGATTCTTCCTCTATCATTGATAAGCATGAAAACAAAAAAAAATTTTGTTGCAAAAGGAGTAGGAAATGTGTATGTCTTCCATCTTGAAGATCTTATTCCTCAAAACTTAAAGTGTCTCTCGGTTCATGATAATGATGCTTTTTTGTGGCATAGAAGTCTTGGCCATGTTAACATGGATTTACTAAACCATCTTTTCTCAAAAGAGCTTGTTAGAGGCTTACCAAAATTACATTTTGAGAAAACTAAACTTTGTGATGCTTGCCAATTTGGAAACAAGTTAAGACCTTTTCTAAACCAAAGAAGATGATTTCCACTTCAAAATCTTTAGAATTCATTCACATGGATTTATTTGGACCAATGGGGACCACTAGTCTTGGTGGTAAGTGGTATGCTTTTGTTATAGTAGATGATTTTTCAAGATTCACTCGGACATTGTTTTTCAGCCAAAAGGATGAGCCATTTCAAGAATTTGTCAAACTTTTCAAAAGAGTTCAAACCTCCCTTGATTGTAAATTGGTCTCTGTAAGAAATGATAATGGAAGAGAATTTAATAATCAATATTTTACATATTATATGATGATTTTGGTATTACATACAATTTTTCGGCCACTAAAACCCCACAACAAAATAGTGTTGTGGAGAGAAAAAACTACACTTTACAAGAAATGGCAAGATTAATGCTTTGTGAAAACTCTCAGCCAAAATATTTTTTGGCCGAGGCAGTTAACACCGCTTGCTATATAATGAATCGTGTTCTCTTGAGATCATTTTTGAAGAAAACTCCTTTTGAACTTATTTTTAACAAAACTTCCTCAATTGGGTAACTGCTAGGCTGTACTGAATAGAGCAGGACCTCCACCATGACTTCTTCACTTCCATTACTGAAAGGACTAGGAATGCCAAAAGTGAAGGCAGCTCTCTGGGGAGTTCTCTTTCACTTACTATAGGACTAGACTTGAGCTCGGGCACTACAGGCTCGATAAAGCCTCACTAACTGCCTTCTTTTTGGCCAATTCCCCCTTCGTACTACCAAAAAGCCATCCCTTCTAATTCTATTTTCTAGCCCAGAATGACTCTGCGTCCAGTGGAGCCTAGAAGAAGGTGACTCTTTACAACAAAAGAACCTTATGTTTTGAAGAGTCGATTCATGCGAACTTTGATGAATCTAACATTTTTTAAAAGAAAGATAATGATGACATAGATAATTCCTTAAGCAACCAACCGTTGCATACTCAAGCTATGGAGGAACATGCAAAGGAGGAAGAAGAGATTGAGGAGAAACAAGATAATGATCAAGAAGTTCAAAATCTTCCTCAAGATTCGATATATCAAAAGGGACAACTTAGGTTCAAGGATAAAATGATTGTTAATGTATCACAAGGGGTAAGAAAAAGAAGGTATTTTATTGACAACTTTGCTTTATTATCTCAAATTGAACCTAAGTTTCTAGATGATACTTTATGTGATGAGTTTTGGATTATTGCAATGCAAGAAAAGCTTAATCAATTTGAAAGAAACAAAGTTTGGACTTTGGTCCCAAGACCTCGTGATCACCCCACTATTGGTACAAAATGGGCTTTTAGAAACAAACTAAATAAATCCGGAGAAGTTATAAGAAACAAAGCTAGACTTATTGCCCAAGGGTTTAATCAAGAAGAGGGCATAGATTTTAATGAAACCTTTGCTCCGGTTGCTAGACTTGAATCCATAAGAATGCTTTTAGCTTTTGCTTGTTTTAAAGGATTCAAGATTTTTCAAATGGATGTTAAAAGTGCATTTTTAAATGGTGATATTGAGGAGAAAGCTTATGTTGAACAACCTCCCGATTTTGTACATGAAAAATTTCCAAAACTATGTTTATAAACTTTCAAAAGCACTATATGGTTTAAAACAAGCTCCAAGATCTTTTAGATGAAAAACTAAGTGGCTTTCTCCTTTTAAATGATTTTTCAAGAGGTGTGGTGGGCACAACCCTTTTTACAAAAACCTCGTGTAACAATGATCTTCTACTTGTCCAAATTTATATAGATGATATTATTTTTGGAGCTACTAATGTTTGTTTGTGTGAAGAGTTTGCTTCACTAGTGCAAAAGGATCTTGAAATGAGCATGATGGTAGAATCGACCTATTTTCTTGGACTTCAAATTAAACAAACAAAGAAGGCATCTTCATCAATCAAGAGAAGTACACAAAGGAACTTCTCAAAAGGTTTGGGATGAGCGATGCAAAAGGAATAGGAACTCAAATGAGCTCATCATTGAAACTCGACAAGGAAGAAAAAGGTAAAAAAGTAGATGAAAAATGGTATAGAGGTATGATCAGAAGCTTTATTTAACGGATAGTAGGTCGATATTATGATTGTTGTTTGTTTGTGTAATAGATTCTAAGCTTGCCCCAAGGAATCTTATTAAATAGCTGTTAAGCGTATTTTAAGATATTTAATATCCTCTTATGATTATGGATTATGGTACGCTAAGCAATCTTGTTTTGATCTTATCTCTTACACTGATCCGGATTATGCCGGATGTAAGGTGGAAAGAAAGAGTACTAGCAGAAATCGCCAATTCTTGGGGAGATGCTTAGTGTCTTGGTACAGAAAGAAGCAATCATGCATGTCCTTATCAACCGCCGAACCGGAATATACAGTAGCTAGTTGTTGTTGTGCTCAGGTACTTTGGCTGAAGCATACTTTTACTTGATTTTGGTTTTAATTTTAAAAATATGCCTATTTTATGTGATAACACAAGTGCAATAGATCTTTCTATAAACCCTGTGCAACATTCAAAAACTAAACATATTGAAGTCAAACATCATTTTATAAGAGATCATATTGCAAAAAGAGATATATTTTTAGATTATATTTGCACAGAAGATCAGATTGCTGATATTTTTACAAAAGCTCTTTCTGAAGATCTTTTTTGTTAATTAAGAAAATTACTTGGCATTGGTAAATTCCATGACTAATGTCTGTTTTGAGTTTCAGATTTTTCTTCACTTTTTAAGTCAAGATTTTCGGACCATAAAATCGGATGTGCTTTGGAAAAATCGGATGTCCACTTTTCTTTAAAAAGTTTCAAGATTCTTTTTCTTCGCAAAAAAAAAAAAAAAAAAAGCCGAGAGTTTTGGACTACAAAATCGTATGCATCCAAAAAAATCGAACGTCCGATTTCTTTTGTTGTAATAAAAACATACGACCGTTCCCAAGAACCGGTCGACCGACTTTTCTATTTTTCGACAGAAACTATATTTATATATTAGAAAGCTCTCATTTGTTTTACTTTCTCTCTCTCTCTCTCTCTCTCTCTCTCTCTACAAATCCGCTATTTCTCTCTTTAAAAACCTCACCTTCCGTTTCACTCAATCCCTCTCAAAAATCGATAGCTTTCTCTCTCTCTGAAACCGCCCTCACCATCGACTCTCTCTCTCTCTCTCTCTCTCTCTCTCTCTCTCTCTTTCTCTCTCAATCTACTCACCATCGATTTGATTCTCTCTCTCAAAGATTGTTCTCTCTCAAAACCCTCTATCAAAACCCATAACTCTCCTACTTCAAAAATGGTGAAAGTGAATAATATAAATGTTAGAAGGGAAGAAAACTATGAAGAAGGAGGAAGTAGCAGAGGTGGAAGGACTGGAAAAGGAAAAGGCAAAAGAGTGGCAACTGAAGTGAGACTACTAGAAAGGTTCATCTCTGTTAAAGAAGCTGCAAACTTTGAAGAATGGACAAGAAAAAGAGAAGATTGCTCCAGGTCACAGAGTTGATTTATCTGACATGGAAGGTATGGAGATTATCCCTAATATTTTTGCAGATATTGGTTGGGACCCTTGCTTACAGTTAATGAACTTTATTATCCTGAAATGATATATGAATTCTATGATAATTTACATAAAGGAAGAGTTCAAAAGCAAGGAAATATTACTTATCAATGGGTCACTTCTAGGGTGGGTAGTAGAGATATTTCTTTTAATGATAGAATGCTAAACACCATCTTAGGAATACCTGAAAATGGTATTAGATTCTATACCAAGAACAAAAATGCTTTGATTCTAACCTATACAGCAAGAGAAGATTTGCAGAATTATTCACTAAAGAAGAAGTTCTAAAGAGGCATGATGACAGAAATGTTAATAAACATGATGCATATGGAAGATTATTGCACCACATGATTTCCAATATAATCATTCCTAATGTTGGTCACAAGTGTTCTATTACAAACATGCACTCTTTTGTTATGCTAGCATTACATGAGTGTAGAAGAATGAATTTTGGATTTATGGCCATTGAACATATGCTAGCCACTCAGATCTCCTCTACAAAATGTTTGCCATATGTTTGTTTTCTCACTAAAGTTTTCCAATACTTTGTGCTAAATTTGGTTGTAGTTGTTGATCATATTGGTGTTGGAAAAATCTATAACAAACATACCTTTAAAAGAATGGGATTTTCAAGAAATGAGGAAGGTATGTTGGTGAGAGGAGGACAAGATGATAATGATGAGAGTGATGAAGATAATGAAGAAAATGAGGGGCAAAAAGCTATGAACGTGGATGAAGAGAAAAGTGAAGAAGAACCGGAAGAGGAGACTTTTAGAAGAGAAATGAGACAGAAGAAGAGGCAAGAAAGGGTTGAAGAAGGTCAATTATCCGGGAGTATGTCTCAACTTATGGAGATGATAGCCTCCATGCAAGCCTCAATGAATAGCCGTTTTGATGCCTTAGATGGAAATATATCGGATATTCAAGAAAGGGTGATGAGGTTAGAAGCAAGAGGAAGAGAAGAAGACAAATGAGGCAATGAAGAAAGCAAAACAAAAAGGGAGTTTCAAGCTAGTTAGCTTATGTTTCATTTCTTATGATTTAACTACTTAAGTTTCATAGCTTTTTTTCTTTTTGGTTATTAACTATTTTTCTTGGAACTTATGATTTATTGCTTTGTTTTGAAAATTTTGTCTTCTTTGCCTATTTTGGAACTTAATGATGATTTCTTAATGATGAGAGTTCCATTAATCTTTTTCAATGATCCCTTATACTCTTTATGCTTTTTGAGTTATGACAAAAGGGGGAGAAAAACATAAGATGCATTATGCTGATTGCATTATGTTAATGCATTAAGGGGGAGATATATGAGATGCATATTGTTTGTTTATATTGATGCATAGGTTTTGTTGATATTGATGCATATTGTTTTGTTGATATTGTCTTGATGACTTGAGTTGTGTTGCCTTGATGTTTTTGACACTTTGTGTTGGGAACATGCTTTAAGTTGTAGAAAGCTTTATCCATTATGCCTTGTTGCTTATATGTCCTTGAGTTTTATTGCTTATATTTTGGTGCCATATTTGTTGTGAAGCAAGCCTTAAGGGGGAGCCTTTTTTTTTTTTTTTCAAACCTTGGCTTGTTTTCAAAATAAAAGGGGAAGTTCTTTCTCTCTCTCATTTTTTTTTTATGCTTAGTTCTTAATATTGATCTTTTGAAGTATTCTCTTGGCTTTACCATGTTCTTTTGTTCTATATAGCCATCATCTTGCATCTTTGTTCGCCATAATAAAAAAGGGAGAGATTGTAATCCTTAAGAGCATATTTTTAATGTTTTGATTATCATTACTTTGTACTTTGTGATAATAGAAATAATTTTATAAGAAAAACAAAAGATGCACAAAAGGAGTCTCAAGAATAATCTATAGAGAAGTAAAAGATCACTCAGGATCACAAGATTTTATAAAGATGAAGTGATCAAGTTAAAGATCTTGAAGACAAGAAGAATGGTTAGGGATAGCTTTATAAGGTATTTATATAAAACTCCCTAACTTGTTTCTTTGATTTTTGATAAATTATGTTAGCTCCTTAGAAGAAACAATTTTTTGAGAAATTATCCTTGAAAAACTAAGTGCTCTTGACAAAGCTTCGATGATTTAAAAGTTTCACATGTTTTAAAGTTGTTACTTCAAGAATACATATTTTGAAAGTGAAGGAAAATCTATGTTTTATCGGAAAACCAGTTGTCCGAAATTTTTAAGTGTAAAAATCGATCATCCGATTTTTATTGAAGTAAAAATTGGTCATCCGATTTTTGTTTAAGTAAAATCGGTCATCCGATTTTTTACCATTTAGAAAATCAGACGTCTTATTTTTGGACTCACATAAAAAAAATCTGTCATCTGATTTTAAAATCAGACTTTCGAATTTTTCTTAAGCTGGAAAAAAATCGGTCTTCCTATGTTTACTCTTCAAGAAAATCGGTCATCTGGTTTTCTATTCTTCAAGAAAATCTAACACCCATTTTTCAAAATGGGTCGTCCGGTTTGTGTTTTTACTGTAAAAAAAATGACCGTTGTTGTTGACAGTAACAATTAGTTTTTTAGCTTCACATATAAAAGCGCTATTGATCAGACATAAATAAGTAGTAGTTGAAGAAGTTTTTAGAACATTTTTAAGAGCATTGAAGAGTACATCTTCAACCTTCTTTATCATATTAAAAAGAAAAACTCCTTGGAGCTGCATTTATTGATCATTTTTCAACAGAGGAAAGGGAGCTTGTAGAAGCATTGCACAAATTGTATCATTTTCTTATCAAGCTTATTTGGTAATATTGTTCCATCTCTACTCTCTCATCTTAAATTGTTATCAAAGGTTTTGTGAAAAATCCTTTGGGTGATCCTTTGATATTTTGTTATCTTGTATTGTTTTGTGATCTTTGAGGTTTGTGTGCAAAACCCTTGAAGGGTGATCCTCATGGTGGTATTTTGTAAAAGCTTGTGACTAGTGAAATTTGTGAAATCCTTCAGTTAAGTCTCAAGGTAGTGGATGTAGCTCTATTAAGAGAGTGAACCACTATAAATACTTTATCTCTTTCTCTCTCTCTCTCTCTCTCTCTCTCTCTCTCTCTCTCTCTCTCTCTCTCTCTCTCTCTCTCTCTCTCTCTTCTCATTATCTCTATGTTTATTGTTTGATCCTTGTTCATAAAACAGATTTTGTTTGGTTAGAAATTTTATTAAAAAGAGTTTTTAAATTCTTCTTCAAACAAAATTGGAGGTTCTATTCTTAATTGTGCAAAATTTTTAATTAGCCAAAAACTTTATTCACCCCCCTCAAAGGTTTTTCAAAAAGATTGCCTAAGAATAAAAGCTAAATTTCATGACGCAGTAGTATGATGATAGACAATAAGGGGAAGGTGAAAAGTAGAAAAATATCTCAAAAAGTTTTTCATGAAAAAGTTGCATTGGCAATCATAAAACAAGACCTTCCTTTTTCATTTGTTGAGTATGAAGGGATTAGAGATATTTTCACAATGTGAAACACATCTCAAGGAACACAGCTGCATCAGAAGTGTGGAAAATTTACAAAAATAAGAAAAATAGCTTGAGAAAAAGGTTAGCCGAGGTTCCTGGTCGTATATGTCTCCACTTCTGATGTTTTGACTACTTGCACATATGAAGATTATATTTGTTTGACTGCTCACTTTGTTGATGCTAAATGGAAAATGAATAGTTGCGTACTCTCTTTTTCTGATTTTCCACCTCCACATTCAGGGATAGAATTGTCTAAGAAAGTTTATGGTTTGTTGAAAGAGTGGGGAATTGATAGGAAAATATTTTTTATAACCTTGGATAATGCTTCTTCAAATGACAACATGCAAGATAATTTGCAAGATTGTTTGTTGTGTGACAATGAATTTTTTCATATTCGTTGCTCAGCACACATCTTGAATCTAATCGTTCAAGAAGGTTTAGAAGTAGTTAGTGATGCTTTGCATAAGATTAGAGAAAGTGTCAAGTATGTTAAAGGTTCAGAGGGGAGAATGAAAGTTTTGAAGTATGTGTTAAGCAAGTGGGCCTTCAAATGGGAATTTATTTGAGATTGGATGTATCTACCCGATGGAATTCTTCTTTTATGATGCTTGAAAGTGCATTAAAATATCAACGAGCATTTTTTAGTCTTGTATTAAGTGCCAGGGACTACAAGTCTTGTCCTTCGCGAAGATTGGTCGGCTCAAAAGATGTGTGAGTTTCTCCATCTTTTTTATAAGATTACTAAGTTGATCTCCGGTTCCTCTTACCCGACTTCTAACTTGTATTTTGAACAAGTTTGGAAAATTGAAACCTTGTTGGAGAAATATATGAATCATTCTGATTTCATCATAAAAGACATGGTCTTAAGGATGAAGTCTAAGTTTGACAAGTACTGGAAGGACCATAGTGTCATACTTCAGTTCTTGATCCTAGGGTAAAGCTGGGATTGGTGGAGGGATGTTATGAGATGCTTGATCCAAGTACTACTGTAGAGAAGATGGGTCTTCTCAAAAGGGAGTTGAAATATGTTGTATGTGCAGTATTCAAAACCATCAAGTTCAAGTGCATCAAGTTCTTCCTCAAGTCATGTAGCCAAAGCACCACCAAGCGAATTTGAACATAATGTAAATGAAGATGCACCTATTGCTGTAAGTTTCTAGTTTTTTATTTTTTCAATACCTTCAACTTTATATATTATCTATTCATGTGCTTTTTAAATTTTATTTGTGTTCTTGTTTTCTTAGGACTTTAGGACAATTTCAAAGAAAAAAGTTACAAAGGTTGGAAGATCTCAATTGGAGATATACTTGGAGGAACTACATTACGAATAGAGCCATTTTTCGAATTTAGATGTGTTGACATTTTGGAAAGATAATGCATATAGGTTTCCTGAATTAGCTTTAATAGCTTCTGATATTTTGAGCATTCCAATTACTACTGTGGCTTCAGAATCTGCATTTAGTATTGGTGCTCGATTTCTTAGCAAGTATAGGAGTTGTCTTCTTCCTCGAAATGTAAAGCTGTAATATGTAAGCCTAATTGGTTCCATGGTTTCACTCCTGCTAATAGTAAGTACAAATTTTCTTCATTTGCATTTAATTTATAATTATAAATTAAATATCTTTTTTATTTACTTTGTGTTTAGTATTTTATAAGTAATGATGATGAGAAGTCGATACCATCAACTACCTCCAAAGTGGATTCAAATGTTTTGGGTGTTTCTGAAGATGATTGACATGATGAAGAGAAGTGAATGTTCATGTTGAAAATGAAGAATGAATATTCTGTGTTGCTTTGAAATGTTTCTTGTTGGATAATTGTATTTGCTATTGTTGGATGATTGTTGTTGTAACTTGTTAACTTTTTTGTTTTGGTTTTTCTCTTTTTGGACCGATTTGGCAGGATTAATATCTTAATGGATGTTATATTATATGTATGGTTTTAGGTTTGCTTTTGAAATATTGGAACTATTTAAGTTTCAAATATTATATAATATGTGGAATAGTAATTAGTTAGGTAGGTTTTATTTATGCATTAGTTCATTTGTATGATACTGTGTTTTAAGTTGGAATTGTATGAATTTTTTTTGTTGCTAGAAAACTAAACTTTTGAAAAAAAAAATTACTTTTTTACACTTTTGTCGTAAAAATATTTTTTTTTTTTTTAAAAATCTTCAAGGCCAACTCGTGTATCAGCGGTTTGAGTGTAGGCGGATATGGATCAACCTTTTTCAATCCGTCAAAATTTGATCCGGCCCGGTCCAAACTGTTTGTGTCACGAATTGAGGCGGGCCAGTCTAGTCCGGTTCGGATTGGCCCGTTTGACTGTGCTAAAAACAACCGCAATTTAAAACAGTTAAAAAAATAGGCACTGTCAGTTAAAAAGCTAGGAACTGTCAGTTATAAAACTAGGCACTGTCAATTATAAAAGTAGGTACTCTTATTTATAAAAGTAGGCATTCCCAATTATAAAAGTAGGCATACTTTGCAGAACATATACTAATACACATGAAAAAATCATCAATTATAAAACTGTTAAAAAACTAGGCACTATCTCTTTTTAAACTAAGCACCGTTAGTTATAAAACTAGTCATTGTCAATTATAAAATTAGGTATTGTCAGTTATAAAACTAGACACTGTTAGTTATAAAAGTATGCACACATTTTGAGAATAAAGATGGACAAAATAGCCTATATGTAGAAAAATGGAACTTGAACAACACAAAACAGTTAACATACACTTGGTCATGAAAGTAGCACCATCAATCATAAAAGTAGCACTCCAAGTAATATAAAGTAGGCTCTACTGCATATTGAGTCAAAAAAATAAACTACAAAACACATAAAAGGAATAAATGCAAGCTCAAAAGTAGTATAAATTACCTCTTCCAATGAAACTTAAATTCAGAAACCATATTTGTGTCCTTCAAAACATCGTTAAACAGCTTGATAAAGACTTTTTTGGACCTTAACCCCATAATATGCTTCTTTGAATTTTTCTCAATATGCCAAATACACAACCGATGTCATGTATATATAAAACTACACCAATAGCAGCAGCCATAGCTGGGGATTGGTCGGTCATTAATATAATAGGATGCTTCCATCCCATACACTTCAAGAAGATATTGAATAATTATATAAACGACTCTTGTCTTCATTCTTCAAGAATCCATAGCCAACCATAACATTCCTACAATGATTATCCATCCCTACAAATGGACCACAAATCATCTCATATTTATTTGTGCGATAAGTCGTATCATGCACCAACAAATCCCTAAAAAGATCATAGTTACAACTCATCCGACCGTCCCTCCAAAAGAAACAATATAATGAGGAATTACTGTCAACTTCAAAGTAAAAAAAAATAATAAAAATCATCTTCGTTTTCTTTCCTCCACCTAAATATTTGTATAAGTGAATTTGCATCCCCACCATTCAGATTATTTGATTATAAGCTCTTAAATGCATCTCTTGACGTAAAGTCAACGAATGGCGAACCTCCAACTTGCTTCTTCAAAACCATTATCCTAGCAGCAATGGAAACCCCACTATCCTTCAACTCTTGAAGATAACCAGCATTATTTTTTTTCACGTGCCTTTGAGAATGCATAAAATGCCACAAAATCCATAATTATGACTAACATTATTCTTGCTAACTGTTTAGTCACCCTCGTCATTCGAACAAAATTCTATTATTACTTTGCAAACGATACAAAAATCAACTTTAGTATATGAATTCTTCCCACTTCTTCCCTTATTTGTAACAATGAAATTGCTTCAAATACTTTGTATTACTTCCTGCCTTTAACTTTTGTTTGCCTTTCAACCACTAATGCCCAATCTAAATGCATGGTCATTATACAATCTGAATGCATCTTCTTCGAATGAAACAACAGTGCCGACCAATGAATCTTCGTACGATATGTCCATAAAATTGCATACAACACACAAAATGAGTGTTAAAACACATAAAAGAATGTAAATAAATGCAATAGAGACCACCTAAAAAAGATACATAATAAGAGAAGTTGAACGTTCAATTGCTTATAAACTAGGCACTAACAGTTATAAAAGTAGACACTCTTTGTAATAAAAGTAGGCACTACCAACAATAGAGTATAAAAAACACAATAAATTATAATGAAACAAACCAAAGCCATATCAGAAGTGATACAATGTTGAAAACACATAAAAACATTACAATAAAACTAACAAAAAAACATCTAAAAAAAGAAACAAACCAGAAGGTTCCAATGGTAAAAAACATTGGCATTGTCAATTCAAAAATTAGGCACTTTTAGTAATAAAAGTAGGCACTCATATTTATAAAAGTCGGCACTACTAACTACAGACAGTCAAATACATAAGAAATTATAATGAAACAATCCCCTACTTTTTTAGAAGTAATATAATCTTGAAAAAAAAACTTAGCAATAAACCAAACTAAAAGCATCTACGTATACAAGCAAAAAAGAAACAACCAAAAATCACTAACAACCAAAAAGGGAGAAAATCAACAATGTCTTATTTGCAATTTCTTCTTCTAAGAATTCCGGAAGCATCATGTCACCATCTACGTACGCAGAAGCATTGAAAACATCATAATTCAAATCAATCCAAAAAAAAGAAACAAACCAAAAGTTTTAAAGGTTCCAATGGTAATAAATATAGGCACTGTCAGTTTAAAAACTAGGCACTTTTAGTTATAAAAGTAGGCACTCTCAGTTATAAAAGTCAGCACTACTAACTACAGACATTTAAATACATAAGAAATTATAATGCAACAATCCCCAACTTTATTAGAAGTAATATAATCTTCAAAACAAAAAAAATTAGCAATAAACTAAACTAAAAGCATCTAAATATACAAACAAAAAAAAAATTCAAATTCCACAGTTAATAACTATAGGCACTGCTAGTTTCGAAATTAGACACTTCTGCTTATAAAACTAGGCACTTTATAAAACTAGGGTACACATACACTCAGTAATACAAAAATCACTAATAACAAAAAAAATGGGAAAATCAACAATGTCTTAATGCAACTTCTTCTTCCAAGAATTCTGAAAGCATCATATCACCATCTACACACGTAGAAGCATTAAAAACATCACAATTCAGATCGTTCCCATCAACATATGACAGAGCATTCGTTTCTTCGCAATTCTACATTGAAAAACAGAAATTGCAGATGATAAACATTGATAATAATCACATGACTATGATTGAATTGAAGAAACGAATTGCAGATGATGATCGATGAGATGAAAGGAAATCAAAACTATGACGGCACAGTAGAGGATCGCGGAGGAAAATTTTTACTTATAATAGATAACAAAACATGCTCAAAACGACATAATTTCACTAATTGAGTGGTTAACTGGGTGCTATTTGGATAGAATTTAGTTGTAAGAATTTTTCCATAAATTTAGTAAAAACAGTAATTATTTCTGAGAAAGAGTGCGCCCAAAGTTGAAAATTTTCATTGGTTTGGTAACAAAACCTATCCAAAACTAGATTGACAATAAGTTAACTTGATAAAAGATTTTTACCTTTGAAAATAATTCAAATCATGCCCGTATAAGAGAAAACAAGTTCATAAAGGCAGAGGTTCGTAATAATTTCATATATTGAAGTACAGATGACGTACTTTATACGCGTTAAGCAATCCTAATTACACATATCATATTTTGTTATTAATCAAAATAAGAATATTCAAATCCTACTAATATGCATTTTCTAATACATTCTTTAGTATACTTCTTTTATTAATAATTGTTTCTAATGATTTATAAATTTGTCATAAAAAGAATGTACTAAAAAGTATATTAAATATGTATAAGGCGATTGCAGCCAAAATAAGAATACTTGGTTGTATCCTTAGCCAACACTATTATTCAAAAGGCACACTATTAGTCAAAAGGCACAGGATTCTCATGTACTAGCTTATTGGACCACTCTCTTTATCACTTTTTAATTTGATATATTTTATTAATAAAACTTAATAAATAAAAGATAAACTCTAAAAAGAAAATATATTATAAAATAAAGATCAATTTTTAATTTGATATATTTTATTAATAAAACTTAATAAATAAAAGATAAACTCTAAAAAGAAACTATATTATAAAATAAAGTAATACAGAGGGTGATAGACAAAGTGGTATAGGAAATCCAAAACCAATTTTATTTATACAACCAATTATGTGATCACTAGCAACGCATGATTGGGCAAAGAATTTTGATCTTGAGCAGTTGACAAAAGCTGGTAGAGTATTACAATTTACAAGAACTCTAATATCAAGAATGGCTTGAAAAGTTAAGAGTCTGTTGATATCTCATGATGTCTCTCATTTTGGTCTTCTTCAGTGTTGTTGAAGCATTTCATTAATAAAAGGAACTTCTTCCAAAATTTTTTTGCATTTGACAGATTTATCTGATGCCTATGATCATAACAAATCATGGATGTAAATATAATAAGGGAAATAGAAGAAGAAATTGCAACAATGAGAAATAGACCCCAAAAGCTATTAAGTCCCAAACTATTTGATGATACCCTTGTACTTTGGTCTGGACAGTTATTCTGTTTCCCAAACCACTCTTTCTCAGCCCTTATTATTTTGCCACCTTCAGTAAAATTTAGGATTGCTCTTGATATATCAGGTACCAGCGGAGAACCGATTGGGAATGCCTGCGATTTCCAAAAACCACCATTTTCAGGGTATGTAAAGAACTTCACTCATTTCTATAATTGTTATTACAACTACTTTTAGAATTAAAAAGTGTCTTAAAAGAGAGGAGAGAGCACATACGAAGCCATATCCCTCACTCCTGAGCATCGGAGTAACCATAGTGTATTTTGAACAACGATTTGCCAGGAAGAGCTTCATATTGGGAACTTCATCAAAAACTGCAGCAATGCCCCCATGAGCTTTATCTTTGCTGAAAAGTATCTCAAAATCATCTAATGTATCACATTCTATAAGGTTTGATTCATCAAACTTCATCTGTTTAAGGAATTCAAAAATGAAAGAGCCCTTCAGGTAGCCTATGTTGTCTCCTTTTCTAATAAGCTCGTGAACATCAGTAACAGTAGGCTCAAGTTGTTGGATGGTTAGCATTGATGTTAAGCCCGCTGTGTAACTTTGCGTAAGTATTAGAACCACAAAACACCATACAATCACCACGAATCTCGCTATGTTGCTAACGACTTTCTCCCCTGCATTTTTGCACTTTTACAATATGATAAGAGTATGTAACAAGACAAGAGACATATCGCTATAAACTAATCAGCTAATCTAAAGCCAAGTTTTATATAATGCAATGTAAATACATGTAGGAATAGAGAGAAAAGAGAGAAATTACTATGAGCAAACACCATGATTGAAAAAGAGAACCAGAAGCTTGTGCCAACTTGTTGTGGACTAGATCCAGCAAAATCTTCATTGGTCTTATGCTCAAGAACCCAAATCAGAAACCCAATGAAAATAAAGAAACCAGCACTTGTCACCCACAGATCCCATGTTAATGGTTTCAAGAAAACCCAAGCACTCTTCTTGTTTTTATCTTGGATAGGCACAACCATTACTATTCCAGATTCAATATATGGTTGTGTAAAATCAGCATAAAATGACCTGTTTGCTCTAATGGTAATATCCCCCACCACAGCATCATATTTCTGTTTATCAATTTGCAAATCCCAAACAAAAGAAAAAAGGTAAAGAAATAAGATAGGTTAAGGGTAGCAAAAAGGATGAATTCTATTACCAAAAATGAAACTTCTTTGCATACAAGCATGTGTATTTATTACTATACATGATGAATTACAACAACTTATGAGGTATTTCTCAAAGATAAAAGATTATTACCATATATGATAAAATGATAATGATTATACAATATATATAAACTGATTCAAAGATAAAAGACATCCAAAGAAAACGTTAGTTCCAACAAAAACAAAAATGAAAAGAGAGGAAATGTGACTTACCCCAAGATGCACTTGATAAACCAAGTCATTATAGGTTCCAGCAGCCTCACCATTTGGTTTTGCAAAAGGAGCATATTCATAGGGAACATGATATGGTAACATTTCCATTAGGGAATCAAAAACATCTATGCAAAACCCTGTAAAAGTAGTGATGTTAGAACTTGGATCTCTTACTACATTTACAAAGGCATTCATACCATTCCTAACAGGGATTCCTATTCTCAACTTTTTGCCATTTGTTGGAATAACCCATCCTTTTGGGGTAGATGTAGCTCCACCTGGCCATGTGATGCTCTTTAGTTTTCCTTCTGAATTTGAATGTAAAAACTTTAGAGTTTTGGTTATTCCCTTTTCTGGTGTCCAAAACCCAACTCCCTTTGCTCTATTGTTTTGCATATTCACAATCTGAAAGCTTGATGATTCTAGTTGCCCACCAACAATACTAAACTTCCCAGTAAGGCCTTTAAACCTTATTCTTGATAGTGCCTTAGAGAGATGCTCACCATAAGAACCAGCATTAATATCTCCAACTTCTTCTACTGCCATTGCAAGAGCTGTTGCAGTGTCATATGCCCATAAGCCAAAGACATTAAGATCAATATCAGAGGATTTATACACATTTGATTCTCTTTTCAAACGAATGACAAAATTTTCAAGTTTTTTGCTTCTTGGAACGTGGGGTTTTACACCAAGAACTCCCTGTGGGGATTCAATTGCAGAATGATGTATAAAACTCAAATGATTAGTCATACCAGTAGTTATAATCCAAACATAACCTTCAGCCAACATCCCGACCTCTTTAGCTAGAGAAAAAAGCCTAATTCCTAGATCCGGAGGCAAATGAACAATGAAAATCCTAGTTTGCATTGTCATCAACTTGTATAATTCTGCAATAATTTCATTATTTCTTGCCAATGGATTGATAACACTTCGATAAGGTATTCGAATTTGAACTTCTTGCAAAGCATCAGTCAAGAAAGGAACAATTCCTTCTCCAAATTCAGTGTCAACATATATTGGCACAACAGCCCTCCATCTAAAAGTTTGAACAAGGGAGCTTATGGCTTTTGCTTGATATGAATCACTTAAAGTAGTCCTAATAAAATATGCACTTCTAAGAGAGGAAAGGCTTGGGCTGGTAGCAGAAAATGAAATGATGGGCACTTTAGAAGTCTCTCCTAAATTAATCACAAAATTTGCTTGCATAGATGTTTGAGGTCCAATAATTGCTTCCACCTTTTCATTTTTCCATAAATCTACAGCTGCAACACAATGCAAAAGGAAAAATTTTGTTAAAACTTCCATATTATGGACTGTACAGAACAAAAAGTGCATCAATTTATTTGTATGTAATGTACTAATTTCCTTCCCTTGATTTGGACAGAATTAACATGTTCATGAAGCCGTGGATATATATATAGGAATATATATATATATATAAGAATCCATTCATTATGAAATGATGAATGGGGGGGAGGGAGAGAGAGAGTGGAACCTGCTTTAGCTGCACCAACAACAGTAGAGTTTGAGTCACTTGTGTGTAGAACCACCCTAGACTTGTAATGATCATGAGAGGCATAAAAATCCGATAAGGCCATAGAAATACAAGTTAAACTCATCTTCCCAGCCCATGAATTCATGTCAAGAACCAAACCTACACTAACATGGATTTTTCTGCTTTCTACCGAGGCCAATACCTTCGGAAACATCTGCAGAAAGACCAAGAAAAGCAAAGTAGAAGCTGATAATTGAGTAAGTTTCTTGCACATTTCCAAAATTATTAGCACCTACTTCTTGCATGGAAAGATGACACTTATAATGGACTTAGGAAATAATGGTAAGAGCAAAAACCATGACATATATAATGTGTTAAAAGTTTTGATTGAATTTTGAATATACAATAATCATATATATAAGGACCCAAGTGGAGGTAGAAAAAGTCTGAAAGATGACAATGTTTGCTACTTTTTCTAAGAACCAATTCAATATTTTCACATTAAGAAAAAGGGACTTTTATTATAATACTTCGATTTCTTAACTGATAAAGGCCATACTAGAATTAACACATTTAACATTTCAAAGTTCTGATTAAAACATGCCCAAAGAGAGGGGCTATATGTTAAAGTCTTTCGGAGAGTTTCAGAGAAATTCACCTTTTGGGGTCTTCAGTCTCCTTTGACTTCAAATGTGATGATGACTTTTACAAACTGAATTCTACATTACTTCACATGGAATCTCAAAGAAATTCCTTTCTGAGTTTGTGGTTTATATATAATATTCTTTTTAGTTTTGACTAGTTTCCTCTTTAGAGCATCTTCCATGCAAGGATGTGGATTCCAAATTATAGGAAATGGTGTAACACAGTACTTAAACCATAGTCATTAAGCGATACGCATGCATGCTATTATGGCAGCTCAATATAAAGTATTTAAAAAAAGCCTTAGAAATTTATGATAATAAATGATTGAACATTTGACTCGTACTTTTGAAAATTAAAAGAATAATTCTACCATATACAAAAGTATTAAACTGAGAATATGTTAAATATAGTGTTTTGATGTATTACAACATAAAAAACTGCCAGGTGCAATTAAATTATAGTTCTTTTTTTCATTTTTCATCATTTACAAAATGAAAAAAGAATTCCACTATTCTGATCTACAAAAAATATCTTCAGAACAACCAAGTCATATCTCTACTATTATAAAAGTGTGAAAGGTGTCATGTATGATTTACACTTTTTTGTTTCTTACTTTTTTGAACTATCTAAAATACCCTTTAGTTAGTGAATTATTAATTTTAAGTTAATGAAATATTGTCTTTTTAAAGGTTTTTTTTTATAACTAAATTAATAGTAGTAGTCATAAAGTTATAAAGTTAAATGAGAGTTTTGAACAATAAATGGATATTGTACGATAATGAGAATTTAATTACATGTAAGAACTGAAAGAATTTGTTAATTAGATAGTTATTTGAAAGTTACAAAAAAGATAATAAAAATTACCGGAGATAAATAAAGTTAGATAAAAAAATAATAGAAATTCAATGAAGTTTGTAAGTAAAAAAAAAGAGTTGAAGAAAATTTCTTAATTAAATAGTTATTTGAAAGTTACAAAAAAGATAATAAAAATTACATGATCCAAATAAAGTTAAAGAGAAGGATAATAAAATCCATAAAGCTTGTAAATAAAAGAAAGAGTTGGAGAGAACTTGTTAATTAGATTAGTTATTTGAAAGTTACATAAAAGATAATAAAAAATACATGAGGTAAATAAAGTTATATACAAGGATATAAAAATTCCATGAAGTTTGTAAGCAAAAGAAATAATGAATTTTGGAGAGTAAAAACTTTTTATATTTCAAAACATAAATTTAAAAATATTAAACAAGTTAAAATTGAAGGAAAATAAAATATTATTAAAAATACAAGAATAACTAATGATAATTAAAGTCACCTAATGTTAGAGGAGGATAAAAATTACATGGACAAAGATTAACTTAGAAAATTTTTTTGTAAAGATATTTAAATAGAGAAGTAAACAATTATTATTTTGAAGTTAATAATTGCATAAAGCATAATAAAAATTATGTAAAGAAAATAATAAATTAAAATTATTTATCAAATACATTTAATACAAAGAACAACAGAATTTTTTAAAACACTTTTTAACATGTAAAAAATAATTTTATTTTACAAATTTTGTTTTTTTATCTAAGACTAAAAGCAACCTTTGCTACAACTTCAGGGTCTTCATTTAAAAAAGAATGCATCTACCTTTCCACCACGATAGGAGAACTTGAATCTAACTAGGGCTAGAATCCACTAGCTTTTAAGAATCTTTTAAGAATCTCTTGACTCAAGGTATTCGTAGATCAATTGGGCACCGGAGAAGAGTATCAGTAAAATCACTGGAAAACGTTCACCTAAATTTACTTATAAAGAAGTGGCTTCATTGGTACTGAGGATTTGAAAATAAATTACCAATCAGTTTAAATTTTCAAAGGCAATTTAAAAATAAAACAATACAAAAAAAATTAATTTCTCTAAAACAAATAAGGTTGTCAAATATTACAGAAATGACAACATGAAAATCACCGCTCTCAAAGAATCAGATATATTACAAAACTTGTGGTCTGACAAATTAAGAAGAATAACAAGGCAATTTTATGTCAAGCATCATTTCTAAAATTGTTAAATCTGGCAACTGAATTAAAGTTGGTTTACAGTATGAAATAATTTTAAAAACTAAAGATTTAATCAATGAATTAAATTCCAACTGAAAGATTGAACCATTACACAAACTCAATACAAAGTTAAATCATTTACATCAAACAATGCAAAAGACCGCAAACCATAAATTCAATCAAAGTTCATTCAGATTTCATTCTAAGTTTTTAAGATCATGACAAGTTGAAAATTGGCAATAATTGATATCAGGTACTAGATATTACACACACTAGGAAGGGCAAGACAGACAGATATTAGATACAACATCCTCCTAGTCAGGCAAGACGAAAGGTTCAGGGCATGCATGTCCCTACGAAAGTTTCTTCACATCCATGAGCAAAACACTTTTATTCAAACATTGAAACAGTTATATACAGAGATAAAATATTTTTCAGTCCATTTCACATACAGTACAAAAACAGCTAGGAAACGTTTATGTAATCATGAAATAACTTGGATGCTCCTTCCAATTTTGTAACAGAAATAACACAAATCATTAAATTAATAAAAAATAAAAAAAATCCAGCCCTACACAGTTCTTTCAGAAAGCAAGCCACAAACCCTTACCTCAAAACTCTGATCGAATTCCATCATAAATATGCCAATAATCATCAACAGGACCCTCTTAACCAATAAATTCAATCACCCGACAGAATCAAATTAAAACCCCAATTCAATATATATCTCAAACTCGAACCTTAATATTGCATAAACTAAGGCTGACTAATAACTCTACAGAGATACAATACAAAAAGATCTCTTACCAAAATTACTAAGTTCATTTACGTTGGGTAATAACACTTGAATTACACATCTACTCAATTCAATTGATTAATTCTATATCTCCACGAAAGGAAAGTGCAACAAGCAATGTAGTATCTAGTACAATTATATGTTTCTCTATACCAAGATAACTTCCATCCCAAGATCCCTTTAGTTTAGGGAACCAGTAATTTTCTAAAACGTATCCTACCAACAAGTAAATATTGCAAATGACCATATTTGACTATTAAGATACTCTTTTTTTTTAGGTAAGACTATTAAGATACTTAAGGGAGGCAACCCATTAACTAGGCGCACCGAGTAGTGCACCGTGGACACTACAAGAGGTCTAAGGGTCAAAACTTCCCAACGGCGCCATATTAGAAATTCTGGATCAGACCCCATCCTCGAGTAAGAGTCAAGATTTGCAGCTCCAAATGTAGAGTCCAGAATAATCTGTGCAGGGCTAAAATTTGCAATTTTATCAAAAGGTTTTCTCCTTAGATAAATATTAATGAGCTATAAAGCTTGAAACTACTTCTTGGGTTATATGTGAGAGTCATAGAGGCTTGAAGCACCTGAGCTACCACATGGAGATCCCTATCAACAGAAGATGCTTTGATAAGGGCATCTGCCAAGGGAGAACAGAAGTTAAGAAATGAAGATTTCATTTCTTTTTTGGGTAAAACAAAAGAAATGAAGATTTCAAAGACCACTAGTTGTAGACACGAATAGAAATGAGCTATTTATCATATCTTTTTAAATTATACCAACTGACAACTGAAAAAGACAAGGATGATATAAATAGCAATACATACCTTTCTCAAATATAAGTTCCTTGATTCCGAGTAAAACAAAATATTTTTCCATGTAAAGAAAAAGAAGTTCCAATTTCTCAAATTTCTATAAAACAGAGGAAACAAATCCTCTGTGAATGAAAAGATTACATTCCATGAAATATTGCATGAAAGATCGTTGGTACACAAAAGTGAAATAAGCATGTTTGAGAGACTAAAAGGGTTCTCAGATGAGAGGATTAGGTGCCAAGAATGGAAAATTTGGTAAACTCAAAAGTTGAAATAGATACAAGTCGGGAAGCATTAGTAGGGACATTAAGCAAATCCAATCTATACCTAGCATAAAAAACCTAGTAAGTCCAAAAGAAGAAACCGAGGAAGACACCTGATGGGGGAAGGTATCAGGTGGAGGGGGCTGCAAAACTTGAGACTACACAGATATTTTAAAGTAAAGAATTGATAGTTTTGCCAAAAGACGGTACACTTGCAAAAGTCATAAACATTTGGATGATAAATTTGGGAGTTTTGTATAAGTGCAACAGTTAAAATCAAAACATTTGAAGGGCAAGATTTTGAAGACCCTAATAATGTTGGATTTCATAGGACACTTTTTCTTACTTTGAATCATCCTTCAAATCCTCACTTTAAATTCTTTTGTTAGATGGTACCACAAAGATTTTCACTGGACTTCATGAAGCTAAATACTGGGAAAAGTCATTAGAGCATGAAATTTGGTCAGAAGGAACATCAAAGTATCATTGTTGGATTAGGAAGCTAAGATAATGGAAATGCATTGGCAAAGAGATGCCAAACTAGCTTATGATTTAATGGACCTGTGACACCTTTACGGATGAGACTACCATTGAAGAACAAATAAATAAAGGAAAGGTTTGTGGACAAAGCATTTTCAGATAAAAATAAAGTGTCCTTTGAGACCCACACCAAGCTTAACTGGTGAAACTTTCTAGTCATTATCATTGTGGCATAACCAAAGTAAGTCTATATCCAAATCCAAGAAGAGAAACTGAGCAATATAGGCAGGTTTTAAGGATTCCATTAGGAATTTCCAAAACTATGACCTAAAAAGTATCCAGCTTTTCTTTCTTTCACCCTTTACCCTTTGGTGGTTCATGAAGGATGATAGTGGAGAGAGGAGAAGATCAAGACTTAGTTTAACTATATAATTAATTGGCGATGGAGGATAGGTAGTTTATCTTGGATCTTGTAAATGATGCAGAAAATGTTCTTGTTTGTTTCCTAATTGAACAATTCAGAGTATCGAACCTAGATACCTTAAATGCATAACATGGATTCAATAATAACCTTTCTATATGGTTGGGCAATACACGGTAGCTGATAATATCCCACCAGTTTCTTCTTAAGGATGAGAAGTACGAAACCATAAGATGAAATATACAGGAAAAACAACAATATGTAGAACTAGAATATCCCAAGGCACAGAAAAAAAAGAAACAAAACAAAACAAAGGAAAAAAAATCCTTTAATCATCGAAGTTGTAAGAGAAGAGATAAGTTACCAAGCTAAATACACCCTTGACTTGCTCTTATAAGGTAGAATTGCACAAGTCTTCGAACTACTAAAACTATTGCTAACTAACACTCGAGCCCTGCAGTGAAGATAGCAGAAAATAAAATGGGAAGTTCTCTATTGCCGCAAACCTTTTGCTAAATTTCCACCTTATGTAAGAAGCTTGAGCTGAGTACAACTACCATTCCTCATGTTGAGCCATGCAAGTGTAATTGGACTCAAGGCCTTCGGCTACTTGTTATATCATCATCCTAACTACCTTAAACTGTTAGAGAATAAAGAAAGTCACTTATGAAGCATTGCTTTTTAGCTATAAAAATGGAATATAGGCTTCTTTAGTAGCAAAACATTTAGACCCAGGTAGAAACAAGAATTTGTTATCAGGGTGAAAATGAAGCAACAAGTGAAGACAGATAAATCAGCATATTACAATGAGTTAGTTATACGTGGAGAATCGTTGCACTAATTTTCTACACATTTCTTTGCCTGCCAAAGGTTCGACTAATTTATCAGATTCTGATATTCTGGACAGAATTGGGCGGGTATGCAGAAACCTTTCTCATTATCATAGTGGATCTTCCCAACAAATAGTTTGTATCGAATAAAGTATATACTTCAACTTTTTTGTGCTAAAACTTAGCTCGAAAACACAGAAGCACGGGCATCTTTGGTGCATTGCATATGCATACGACATTACAATAAAATTGACCTTTCCCTACCATTCAAGAAATAAAGGGAAAAGTAAAAATATACCAGACTCAGATGGGTAAAATGATCAAATTGGCACCCTTTTTTTTTTTTTTTTTTGGGTAAAAAATAAAATACTAGGGAATATATGAAGACTTGATAAATACGAAAGAGAAAAGCAAAGCCCGTATTGCAAGTCTGCTAACTTTGAAGCAAACTTGCTTAACATGATTAAATCTAAAACGAACTCATTTGGCAACAGATTTGCAGATTCACTGTTGGAAAACAGAACAAAAATGGAAATCTTCAGTTGCAATCGGAATCAGAGCTTACAGCCCCAAAACTGCATTCTTAAAAAACAAATAAAAAATATGTTGCACATTAACTAGCAGATCAAGTTAAGTATAAGCACATTTGCCTCGCTCATGGAAATGTTAGCATCCGAAAGCATTGACATGCTCATGACCTTGTAACACATGATAATTACATCATAATCTATTTTCAGAAGGAAAAAAAAAACTGACTGGAAGAATTAAACTTATTCATTTTATCTGCAAATGGAAATAAAATAAGTTGCCATGTTTTGGGCTCTGACAAGTATTTAATTCCAAAACATTCTTCCACTAATTTGCACTAAAAGAAGCAGTTTTTATCCTATCAGGTGACAGAAATTACGCATCAAATATATTAAGAACACAAAAGCTGCAAAAGTAAGAAATATCACTTAGCAAATATGTTAGAACACAACGCCTGCAAGTAAAAGTATTCTAGAATTTGAATTTAAGTATAAGGATCTAAAGATCCCCTAGTTTGACAAGCCTGTCAGTTAACTTTACCAAGAGTCCCATGTGGATCGTTGTACACCAAACAGAATCCCAATGGGCTGATCTCCAGTGAAGAATAGAATGGATATCACCTGCATAGCCAGCAAAATGGCTTTTCTTACCGTGCAATCAATCTTTTAGAACTGGAACAGTTACCTGTTCAGCTGTTCTAGTCCCCTAGTCTTATCAACATTCTGAAAAACTTACTTCTTCATCTACATTTGTTTATGATTATGTTATTATAATTAATGATTATATTATTTTTTAAAATTATGATTACGTTTATGTTTATTTGTTTAATTTAGAGTGGTTTTGACAGACCAATTTTGGGCGAATGGACTTTTTTTTTAACATTTGTTTATGATTATGTTATTATAATTAATGATTTGTTTATTTTTTAAAATTATGATTACGTTTATGTTTATTTTTTAAAATTATGATTACATCATTTCATTTGTCCCTTCATGTCTGGTTTTAATTAAATTAGCACAGTTATTTATCTCTATTTATAAACTAAATGCTTGTAGATTTTTTTCCTGAATTTTCATTATTGTAGATTAATGAGTAAAATGCAATTAAAACCAGATTTCCTTCTTACCCTTGTTTTTTCTTTTTCTTTTTTTCTCTTCTTCCCCTACCCCACCCCCCTTCCCCCCTCCTTTTGGTCTTCTACTGGATACTAGTCGGGATTGGCAGTAACAAGAAGCTATTTCTATCAGTTGCTCTCTGGTTTTCTTTGAGGAGTGAGACAGAGGAGATTGAATCTTAGCCACCTACAAGTTAAAGGTTAGGCGAAGGTCCCAGATCCCATCCAGTTAATGGAAATATGTAGATACCTTCCTTCCATAAAGTCATCCACAAAAACAAAATAAAAGCATTCTGAATTTCAATTCAATAAATTTAAGGAAAGCAAAGACCCCTTAGGCCCAGACAAGAAAAGTATCAGCTGCTTGAAAGGCAATAACCGCTTACAAGAGAAGGGCAGACAGAGGGAATACATTCCAACCATAAGTTTAAGGCAGTCGATTGACCTTACTTTGCTGATCTGGGATCTCATTCGGGCTCATCCCGATTTATAGCCTTTCCTTAGTTTCTCCTGTTTTCTCTCCAAACGCTCAGTACTATTAGGAGAGGGTTAATGTAATTGACTCAGGAAATTGGCAGTTGACAAAAGGAGAACTATATGATCCAGATATGACAAAAACAGAAGTGTATAAACAAAGAGAGATCAAGTATAGAAGCAAACCTCAATCAGAAAAGCCCCTTTTCCATAGCAGGAACCTAATCATTGTTCTGCACGATTTGTGAGATATGGGCCTTGCTTGTGAGGGGATTCCAACAAAGTATGTCAATTATCTCATACCTCAACCCAACTGCAACCCATGGGTTTTAGATTTCCTTCATCAACCATCCCCTTCCTGACTCTGGCAGCAGCTTCCCAGTCACCATCTTCAGAATGCATCCTTGACATTAAGATGTAAGCAGCATTATCAGCAGGAACTAACTTAGATAGTTCCTTAGCAGCCCATTCTCCCAATGGTTTATTCCCATGTATTCTACAACCATTAAGCATGGATCTCAAGATGGCTGGCCAAGATGGAAAGGGCATTGCCGAAATTACAGATTTAGCATCTTCAAGTAGTCCGTTTCTTGACAGTAGATCAATATAGCAACCATAATTATCACGAGATGGATTCATTCCATAATCTGAGCTAATTGATTCAAATAAAGTATGACCTATATCTACAAGACCCTTATGACTACAAGCTGATAAAACTGAAACAAAGGTGGATTGGCTGGGCTGTAAATTATCCAATCTCATCTTATCAAAAATCCTCATAGCTTCAAGCACCTGACCATGATGAGCATAAGCCATAATCATACAATTGAAGAGAACTGCATCAGCAGAAGATGATAGCGAACAGGTCATTACTGCACTTTCAAGGTCTCCAGACTTTGAATAAGCATCTATAGCAGCACTAGCAACTGATACATATTTCTCAAATCCCAATTTAATAACTAAAGAATGAACAGATTTTGTAAGCTGAAGTGATGCTAAATTTGCACAACTAGTAAAAATGCTGCTTAATATGAAGTCATCGAGTTTTTCACCTTCCCAGTTTCTACAGTTCAGAAATCGAATAGCATCATTATTGAAGCCTTGATGGACCAATGCAGATATCATAGTGCCACAACAGACCAAATCTAATTGGTTGAGTCCATAAAAGAATGCAAAAGAATCTTTTACAAGTCCAAAGGTAATGTAACCCCTGATTAAAGAACCGCAGACATGCCCATGGGAGCTGAAACCAGATTTTATTATGATCCCATGAATTTGTCTACCTAATTGAGGGTATCCAGTGTTAAAACAGGCTTCAATAGTACTAGAGAAGGTACGCCAATCTACTTCAATACACAATTGCCAAATGTTACTAAACAGCCACACAGCTTCTTCATCTTGAATCAAATTATATCCCAAAATGATCTCATTCAGGATACTAATACTTCTAGAAGACAGCGAGTCAAAGAAGGACCGAGCCATCCTTGTCTCTCCACATCGCGAAAACATAAAAACTATTGAGCTTGCTACATGGGACTCAGCAGTATATCCAAATCTAAAAGAAAGACAGTAGATCTGGAGACCCAGACCAAGATCAGAAACTTCACCGCACAGCCGAAACAATATTGAGAATGTAATCCGATTTGGCTTGAACCCCAAGATCATGAAACTTTGAAACAATTCAGCAACTTTTTGCACATCACAATCCTGAGAAAACCCGGAAAGTACAGTATTCCAAGACACAACATCCTTCTTTACCATTTTATTGAAAACCCTTGAAGCAGAATCCTTCCCACCACCTTTAAAATACATAGCAACAAGGGAATTCTGCACTGAAGTACTCATATCCATTCCAGAACCTATCACCAATCCATGAATCTGTTCCCCCAATTCTAGATCACCCAAAACTGAGCAACCATTAAGAGAATTAATAAATGTGAATTCATCTAATGTCATTCCTCGAGAATGCATCATTGACATAGTCTTCAAGGCTTCAAATCCAAATCCATTTTGTGCATAACCTCCAATCATAGCATTCCAACAAGCAATATCACTAAAATTCTCCTCATGCTCAAAGACCTTTTCGGTTGCATCAATAGTCCCAAACATAGCATACATGTGCATTAAAGAACTTCTCACAAATGGGTTCTTGTCGATCCCAATTTTCAGGGACAAAGCATGTAGGTACAAACCAAAAAATTCATAGCAAAATATGCCACCACAACCACTCTCAGCACTGCAAACCTTTATAATACTCCCTAGAGCAAATTCATTTGGAACAAACCCATTTCTTCTCATCTCCAGAAATACTGCAAGACCCACTTCAGATGCACCATTTTGAACTGCACCAGAGATTATTAGAGTCCATGAAACAAGGTTTTTTTCAGGCATTTCGCCAAAGACTCCAAGCGCATCATCCAAGCATTCACATTTCATGTACATTCTTATCAGATTATTTTGTATAAAAGTGTCATTTCTACATCCCAACTTGATGAGCTGGCTATGGACTTTAGTGCCCAGAACTAATGATTTTGACTCTGCAGAGAATGCAAGTGCGCTTGCTATGGTCATTTGACCATTTCCAACAGCATAGCTTGAGAATGGAGAAGAGTAGAGCTGTTGTTTCACAGTCACATGAAAAAACCTTCTCTTGTTTTTGCCTATGAAAGAAAAAGGAGATGCCCATAATAGCCATCTCATACTTGTCCGCATACATAGTTGTCAGAAATTTGTTTCAGCTTCTGAACAGATTCTAGCTGCCTAGTTCCTTCTGCAATAAAAGGTTGGCTGAGAGGTTGCTGACTTTTTTACAGTGAAACAAGAAAGACAAAACCCTGTAACAAACATACCTGGTAAGATTAAAACATTGCAACTTTAAGGATGAAAACCTTCAACTATATACACAATATCTACAAAAATCTTCAGGAGAATTAACAAAGGATGAGAGGGAAAATCTTCACAGCTCCCGTGACCAAAGTCCTCAATTCAAAATCCTCAACTTGTTGCGTTTTGCAAACAAGATGTTAAATGGAAGTCTAAACAATGGACATATACCTTATGGACACTGTTTTTATACTCCATAGCTTCATAGCTATTCAACAAGTATCAGTTGGCTTTCAAAGAGTGGCAACAACTCACTTGCGGCTAATCAGAGAAATAATGATTTGTTGTATGCACACCCAAAGAAATGTTGGACAAAGCCAAACTGAAGTATCATGGAGCACAGCAGTGGCAAAACTCATTAATCAATCCAAGTTTAGAGAAATTAATCAACAAATTTCAAGAATATCAACTAAATGGTCCTTCCAAAATGTTGGGCAATGAAAATAGTCTATACTGAATGATGGCTTACAAAGAAGACTAACATAATTGTACAAAATATAAAATGTCTAGAACCAAAAAGCTTTCCTGGTAATTTTGGTCTATCAAAGATTAGTCAATCATCTAAATGATTCCCTTACAGTCAAGATTTCTCACCTTTTCTACACATGACTAATGTACCTGATAATAACAGTAATCAGATGAGCTATTAAGCCAATACCACACTTAAATATTCACACCTCTGACCCAACTAGGAAAGCAAACTAGAACTACATTGGTTTGTCCAACAATAATTGCTTCATCCCAATTTATTCTGATGGTTTCTATTTACATCCGTCTAAAAATTATTTGTCAAAGTATGGGAAGTTGTCAAGAGAAGAGAAATACTTATTAGTCATAAACCTCTTATGGAAGTTCTAGTTGAAGAACTTTATGGTGCTAATGATCAGTAAAATTATAGGAATTTCAATTCAAGCTCAAGGGCTTATTTGGAAACATCAGCTTTTCTTCAGTTGATTTATCAAGGTCTCATCTACTTCATCACGAACTTTTCGCAATGTGGACCATGACAATCAGATGGAGGTAGAATTCTTTTGAAGTTCTATGTATTGAATTCTAACATCCTGTCCTCTCACATATTCATGAAAATACTTCAAAGAGCGTACACAAGGATGAATATTAGAACAGTAATCTAACGAGGAAAATGCATAATCACAACAAAGACTTAAATCTTTTTCCAATCCTGAGCCTGAATAACACACCTAAACTGAACTTTTAATTTCCGCTCAGATATAAGCACACTTGACCAGGTAATTTTAATTAAGAATAATTGAACTAATAAAAGGTGCATAGCCTAAAGTGACCAATTAATCTTCCACTCCTTTAAGAATATTGCATGTCGAGAGTCATAACATATCTAGAACAATATAAAGTTGTTTCCTGTAAAGAAATAACAGCTAGAACAATATAATTAACCGCTGCTCATATATTGAGTTGAAATTTCCTCCATGAACTCGCAACATACAAACAATATATACGCAACATGATTAGCAAGTAAGCAAACTTCACAAGAATCAATAACCCAAAAGCTAAGATCAAATGTTGGTACATTTACCGAAAAATAAAACATTTATGCATAGAATAAACAGGAAATAAGTATGTGACCTCTTTTCTTTTTCTCCTTTTATAGTTTGCTTGTTTCCCAACTTTGCAGCAGCTAATTCAGAGTGGCGCCATCTACATTGTTTCTGATCATGTAACGGCACAGAGACCGAAAACCTCAAAAGCAAAGTCCATTTGAATTTGATTTGTGATGATTAGGCAGCGGAGAGACGATTTTGTACTGAAACGGCGGAGGAAGAAAGGGCGACTTGGGGAATAGGGGATCCTCTGGGTAGGGCGGTAAGTAGGCCAGTTTTATCAGTATCTGTGCGGGTCTATACCCGTTATAATGGGTAAGGTTCTAATTTTATAGACGCGGATTTGTAGTCATACCCGTACCCGTATATATTCTATTAAATCGATTTGAATAGGATATTATAATACCCAAACCCCTATACCCGTATATACGTATTAATAAAATAATAATATTTGAATTATTTATGCTGATTAAAACAGGGGAAATTGATCCCTCAACATATTCATTCACCACTGCACTTAAAGGTTAGGCCATCGAAGAACTATAATTGGTGGATTCTGTTATTGCCTTCCAAGTGTTTGATATAATGTTCAAATGTGATAATTTCATTTCTTCATCATTCTCTTGATTGATCTTTTTTTTTTTTTTTTCTTTGATCATATTACTGAGAAGAAAAAGAAAAGTATGACTATAGATGTTGATCATATTTATAATTTTATTGAAATAGAACTTTTGTTTTTATTGATTAATGTACTGTGAAGATTTTGTGTGTACTCGAACTTTTAATTATTTAAATTAGAGATAAAATTTATTTTAAGATTATACATTATTTTATATATTTTTGTTTAATAAGAAAAAATAGAAAAATATCACGAGTATACTCAGACCTTATCCTGGACACTGGAAGGTTGGGTCTGGATCTGTAAATTTTATACATGGAGGGTATGAGTCTGGGTCTGGGTTCAAATTTCACTACGTATGGGTCTGGGTCTAGGAGTACTCAGAGGATCTGGAACCGTTTACAACCCTTACCTCTGGGTATTCCTATATCCAGAAACATGGACCTAGACCCATACCCTCTGGTATAAAATTTATATACTCATACCTGACCCTTCAGGGTCTAGGGTAGGGTATGGTATACCCGTACCCGTATGATATTTTTCTATTTTTTTCCTTGTTAAACAAACATATATATAAAAAAATTTTAGAAAATCTAACCTTAAAAAATCATGCCCTCTGTTATTCGCCTTTGGAACAAACAACCACTGGTATAAATTTTAAATGAGAGAAACAAGTCTACAACAACACATCCAACGGAGAAAATAGTAGTACTGATATATCGAAGAAGAAAAAATTTTGAAGAAAATTTATCTTCTGTAAACTATGAGGCTCTAAGAGAATTTATCTTCATTAAACTCTATAAAATCTTGAAGAAAATTTCTCTTCTCTAAACTATGAAGAATCTCTTCTCTTCTCTAAACTAAGAACATAAACCACTCAATATCATAAATGTATAAATTATGTATTGATAAAAAGTATAAAAAATAATATAATATATAAATATATATTATTTTATTATAACGGGTATGCAGGTATATGAGTCTGGGTATCATCATACTCTACCCAGACCAATTTAATAGAATCTAGAAGGGTACGGGTATGGGTACGGGTCCGGGTCCGTAGGTATAAAATTTTAACCTTACCGGTTATAAATATGTATAGATCTTATGTGTATGGGTAAGACCCGCCCCGTTTACATTGGGGAATCCTTAAATAAATAGTTTCTACCACCTTAAATATATATATATATATAGGGGTTAATAAACTTAACTCAAGAATCTATATATATAGTGCAAAAAAATTCAAAAATTTTCATTTTTGAATATAACATTTCTCCAACATCAACAAATCCTCTAATCTCTCTATAAAACCTCAACTCTAGACTTCAGATTTAAGAAGATCTGACAGTTGTAATTTGAAAAAAAAGTTAGTATTTCGATCTATACTCATTTATTTATACTTTTACCGATTTAAAATTTGAAAATAATTCATTGGATTGAAAAAAAATGAATGTTTTTGGATGCTTGAAAATTTGTCCGAAATGCCTCGAAATTGCCCGGACCAGGGGTTGGAGCAGTTTCAGATCGCTCAGTCCGGCGATTTAGGACGCGGTCGCGCACCGGTTCTGGCGGTTGAGAGCGACTTTGACCGACCATTTCTAGGTGAATGGACTTTTTTTAACATTTGTTTATGATTATGTTATTATAATTAATGATTATGTTATTTTTTAAAATTATGATTACGTTTATATTTATTTGTTTAATTTAGATGGGGGAGGGGGTGTTTAGGGTTGTAGGAGAAAGAGATGTTTTTTTGGACAGAGGGGGAGGGATTGGTTTAAGAAGAGTGTTCTATTGTGATTTTTTGTAAGTATATTAATTATTGGCGATATAAGAGAAAAAAAATTAATGGACTACCTATTCTTTTAGTCTACTTAGATAGTGAGATTTTTATATTTTTTTTTAAAAAAAAAAAACCTTAATAACTTTTTGAGGAATTCAGATGTATTTTTTTATTACAAAAATTTCATTTTCGTGCATAACATACGTTTTTGACTTAGTCTATATAGATAACAAAAAGGTAGCCAAATTGATCAGTCCTCTCTTCATGGTCTTCTTGATCAGTCAGGAATCTCTCCATCTCTCTTTAATCGCTTCTTACACTCATAAAAACATTCAACATGTATCAATTATGTGCTACTTGATTTTTTTCTTTTTTTCATTGTATTGGATTTTTCTAATGTTCATCTCTTTTATTTCTTATTTTTTCAAAGATTTGGTGCAATTTCTTTTTCTTCTAACTTAAAAAGTTTTGTCCTTTGTATTCTTGGTACCACTGAACTGATTTTTTTTTTTTTTTTTTTAATTTTGTTATGTAGTCTTAATGTAATTTTTTTTATCATTATTATACATGCTGAGTCTTCGTACGAAATATTAAGGAAAATGGAGTGGAGAAAAAAGAAGATTTCATCCCCTTGTAAAAGATTCAAGGTCCGACCAAGAGTTGAATTTTTTTTCTTTTTTTTTTTTTTGATTTGTTTATACTTGACTAATAAATTTCTCATTTTTATCATTCATATATTTCTTATTTTTTTAACATGTTAATTTTGCTTTCCCCCTTTTGTTAATGTATTCTTTAGTAATGTTCAAGTTACCATTACTATGATTTATTTTTTTTGGAAGTTAAAAGGGTTAATTTCTCTATATGATTCTATTTATCTTTTTTGCCCTTAATTTTTTAATAAGTTATTGTACCATTTTAAGGTTTCTAGATTATTCTTTGGTCAGTCATTGGGATAGAAACTTGAACTTAAAAATGAGTTCTGTTGAAAAATGGTAACCTCTATGTATTTTTTTCGTTACAAACACTTCCTCTTTTTTCTTTTTTTTTTTTTCCAATCTGAGAGAAGTTGTTCTATGGAAGCCCCAAGATTCCAGCTCCCTGAGGGCAACCAATACTCCCTCACACTAATCCAATTAAAAAAAGAAAGATCAAACAAGGATCCCACCATTTTGAAACAACACTTGCTTTTATTTATAATGTGATAATATCTTTCTATTATTTTTTTTTCCTTAAAGGAATATAAGGGGATTTTTATTATAACTCATGTTACATGTTAGTTATGCGTAAATTAAGAATCATATTCATATTTAATTTCATATTAATAAGATCCATTTTAATAGAAACTTTTTTTTTTTTCTTTTTAAGGTTAAGGGGCTCTTTTTTTTTTTCTATAAAAATTTATTATAAAAAAGGGAGGAAGAGGAATATGTTGGATTGAGATAAAAATTTTGGGAAAATAAGGAGAAAAATATTTAAGGTAAGAAGTAGTGTTACTCTACAATCTTAAAATAAAAGATTCCTTTTTTGTTGTAAAAATTCATATAGAAGGGGAGGAATAAAGGAATATGTTGGGTTGTGAGAAAAACTTAAGGAAAAATATTATGAGAAATAATCAAGGTAAGATGTAACCATAAAAGAACAATATGAATTTTTTATTTTCCCCCTTAATATTTTTTTTTTAAGCATACTCTAATATTTGTGCTTATGTATTCTAGAAGGGGTATTATTATGGTCAATCAGAAACTCTTATAACTCAAGTTTGAGAAACTTTTTTATATGTAGACTTTTATTCATTGTTTCTTTTATTCATTACTTTAACGTCTTACCTGGTAAGCACCTCGAGCGACCTAAAGTGCGGTCCTCATGAACGTAGATCTTAGAATGTAATGTAGTGAAATTTATGAATATATAGTATGCACATTTTAGCGAGTTAAATACTTGGTAGTCTTATATAAGGTTTAAAGTGGTAAATTTAATAGAATGATATTAGGATCGAGAAAGGATGTTTTAAAAAATGCCACTAGGATCCGTATATAATTTTTTTTTTTATGGAACGATATTAGTTATGTTAAGACATTTTTTTGGGACTAATTTAATGTTATTTTCTTTATTATTATTATCTTTTTTAGAAAAAAAAAAGAAAAATAAAATGTGTGTGAAGTGGACACTTGTCAAGAATACCTTGATATTTGTAAGCTTCCATGCTTACCAAGTGATATTTATATATATATATATATATATATATAGACACACACACACATAGAGGAGGAACTGAAAATTTTACTCTCCTCTCCTCCTCTCGGTTCTTCAGCACAACAAGTAACTGGTGCTTTCCTTTTTTTTTTTTTTTTTCTCTCTTTTGGTCATTTTATTTTTCTTTTCTAGTTTGTGTTGTGATTTTTTAGTTCTAGTTTTGGTATATATGCTAAAACCTAGATACATATTTATATATATATTTATATTTGTATATATGTATATTTCTTGAAGCAAGAAGTTAGAATTAAATTTGATTTATTTGTTTTTTTTTTTGTTAGCTAAGTTTTTAATTTATTTCTCCTCATTATTGATGAGTCATAGCGTTTGATTATGGGTTCTTAAGATAATACATTTAGGGTGAAATTGATTTAGGATTTAGTTAATTTTGGTCTCTTGGGTTCATTTCATTTAATTCTATTTATTTATTTAATTTTCTTGGTATGATTCTCTATATCTAAATAATTTTTAGTATATTTATTTAATTTTCTTGCTATGATTCTCTATATCTAAATAATTTTTAGTATATATGGTTTTTGTAAATGATTTTAGTATATATGGTTTTTGTATCTGGTTTTAGTATATATGGCTTTTGTATATGGTTTTAGTATATACGGTTTTTGTAAATAATTTAGTATATATGATTTTTGTATATGGTTTTAGTATATATGGTTTTTGTAAATATTTTTAGTATTTATGATTTTTGTATATGGTTCTTATAAATGATTTTAGTATATATGGTTTTTGTATATGGTTTTAATATATATGGTTTTTGTAAATGATTTTAATAAATATGGTTTTTGTATATGGTTTTAGTACATATGGTTTTTTTGTAAATGGTTTGAGTATATATTGTTTTTGTATATGGTTTTAGTCTATATGGTTTTTGTATATGGTTTTAGTATATATGGTGTTAGTATCCCTATTTGGTTTATGCTATTTTTAGTATATATGGTTTAAGAAGTTTAGGCGCTTTGGGGTTAGTATATGTATAGATATATCATAGGTTCATAAGGAGATATTTTTAATTATTTTCGATGGCAGATAGAAATGTTAGGATTCCTAATTAAGTGTTTTTGTTGGTATCCTATTTGTAGGATCTTAGCACCAGGTCTGCATTCAGGTGAGTCCACAAACCCCGTCTAATTATTTTTCAAGTGTTGCTGGCGATATATATATATATATATAATTCTAAGACTATCATAAAATATTTACTGCTTTTGGAATAATATAACTTAGCTTGCTTTTTAATTAAAGTTGTTCTCCACAACGTGTTAACATGTTCCTTAGAAATGTATAGGAGCTGTGCTACGTATAGGTATGCCTACTCTAAAAGAAAATGGCTATCCATTTTATTTTCTAAGGAAGAGTTATTATCGATACAACTTGATTCATATGTCGTTTAACTGCATGGTTGAACCTGGTATATTAGACTTGACATATTTCTAAAAATTGCATAAGCATGTATTGACTGGCGGATGGGAAGTTTATTATTCTAAAAACTATTAAAATCTAAACTTATGTAAATAGCTGAATAAGTGACCCTTTTGGTTTTTAAATGGTTATGAAATCCCCATCCGACCAGGGGCGAAGTTTCGATAGGATTCTATGCATCTGGAAGCATCAGATGATTGCACTGTACATGGCTAGTCCCCCGTACTAGGGCCTTTTCCGATGACGTGAACGGCTAGAAAACTCTGGAGGGTGGATCCACTTGAGAGAGGGCGTAATACCATGGAGGGCTTGGCCCGATCGATATGACTTCAGACATCGCATCATGCTTTGCAATGGGACGCCACCTTCTGGAGAGTCAGGAGGGACTTGAAATTAAGGTTGGTCTCAGGACAGAGCTGGTACATGGCCCAACAGTTGTAGCCTGGTTTTATGTGAATAGAGAGTGCGGTGGTTATGGAATTGACTACGAGATGTTTGGTTGGTACTGACTACGAGATACTGGAACTTGTTTTCGATGACCTCGTTATGGGTTCTAGACTCTGTCCGTGGAGCCCGACTTTTGAATTACATGTTCTTTTGAATTCGGGTGTAGGAGCCGCACTTATGTGTCTTGATTTGCTCAGACTTTCAAGTTGCATTCAAACCCCTCACATAGGTTCAAGTGTCAGTACCTTTAAAACAACCAAGGAAAAGTACTTTCTTGTAACATTGCATGAATTATTTCGTAAAACTACATCATCATTTTTTTAAGAAAATCACTAAAGCATACACACACGTGGACTCACTGAGCATTTGTGCTCACGTTTTTCCATATCATGTTTTCTTTTCCCAGTTAACTCAAAACGAACAGTAGCGCAGTAAGCCGTTGAAGTCTTATGATGGAGTTTTTAGATCAGATCATTTTCGGAAGGACATTTGTATTTGTTTTAATTTTTTCCTTCTTGTGCTCGAACCATTTGTAACGTTTTTCTTCGTATAGATTTGGTTTTGTAAAATATTTTTTCCTATATTAGAAATATCATAAAAAGCTTCCCTGAACCTTATGTAATAAGTGCTCTTTCAGTATTCAGTTTACTTGTTTTTTCCCCGCTACGTAACATATATATATACTTCTAAGTGTTATACCGGGTTCTGTTTTTGTTTTTAGGACTTGTAGTTTAGTGCCGAGAGGAATGTTGGTACCATACTTGCCGTAGTTAACCTAGTGGAGGGGTTGGGGGTATGCCAATTGGTATCAGAGCATCTAGGTTCAATACTAGGTTCGAATCGTTGGATCTTAGACGAGCTATAAGAGCCAAGCACGTAAACCTTGATGTTAACCATGCAATTTTATTAGTCAATACTGACCCTAAGATTCTGTTTTGTAGGTATTAGATAGCACACCATTCACGTGGTGGGTATACCAGGAGGGCGCGCTCGTGGTGGGTCCTGCGAAGCTACATAGTTGTCGTCTTATTCCCTTAGAGAGATTAGCCCAGAGAGGGGCCTAGTTCAAGTAGTTGACTTTTTTGACGGTGAGTCTGTGGAGGGACAAACGGCATAGGGGGTAGAGTTTGGGGCGTTGATAGAGGAGGACCCCAGGGAGCTCGAGTCGGATTCAGAAATGGTAGCGGAGTCAGAGGGAGTGGCACCGGCTGAGACTGAGGGGATGGACGCCCCTATAGAGGATGGTCCCCTGTTAGCAGTATCACCTACTCTCATTTTGCCTGCGAGTCTGCATCCTCTTTCCTATCGTTACCATTTTTGGGCAAGGTTGGGGAACAAGATATTCGTGGATACTACATGTGGCGCGAACAGCGGATTGAGGACGTAGGTCAGCTTATTGTGGAGCTGAGAAGTGAGATTTCATGGATGGATAGCTTATTTTACACAGCTCGTCAGGCTTGATGATAGGAGATGACGAGGGCCGACAAGTTAGAGATTGAGCTAGCTCAGATGAGAGAGAGAGAGAGAGAGAGAGAGAGAGAGAGAGAGAGAGAGAGAGAGAGATCCTCGAGCTAATTCAGGAGCGAGATTGGCTTAGGCGATTTTCCACCAAGTTCCTTAGCACTACTAGAGACTCTGTGGATAGGGCCCGTGCTAAGCTAGAGGCCCAGCCAGGGAGTTCTAGTAGTCAGCACCACTAGGCAGAGCTAGACTTTGGTTAGGGTACCGGGATATTTGTATATTTTAGTTATTTAGATAGTTCTGATTGATGTTTTGACTAGTACTTGGTAAGGTATATTTTGGATTGTGGATACGAGATCCTCGAGTTTTGGGTATGTATAGTGACCCGGCCACATATTTTGTGTTGTAGGACTAGGATGATCTACTTGTGTTAAGATGGTGCGGATGCGGCACCACTTGTATTGGAAATCTTCATTTTGAGTTATATATATTTATATGTACGTAGTGATATTTATACCTGCAATGAGTTTATATCTTCTTGTTATGGTATATCTGCAAACTTAGAGGTTTAATAGTACTGGAACTTCTTGTTGTTTAGAAGTATGCCGTGTTCACAATCTCCTAGTCATATGGATGAGTCCGTATCTGAAAGTTCTCAAAATAGACAGTCTGAACCAATAAGGGAGGCCACAACTCATTTGGAACAAGCTACGCACAGGATAATTGAGAAGTTTATGGTCAAGATGACGGAGTTATTGGAAGCTTCAATGACAGCTAGGAGGAATGAACGAGTACCTGCCACTAAAGCGGATAAAGCGTTAGAGCGATTTTTTAAGTTGCGACCCCCAGAGTTATATGGAGAAGTTGAACAAGAGATTAAAGCTGAATTATTTCTTGAGTAGTTGAACGATATTTACAATACTTTTAAGTACAATGATGCCATGAGAGTAATATTTGTAGCCTTTAGACTTCAAGGAGTGGCAAAAGATTGATGGCTTAAAGATTTCGAAGCTCGTGCACTTCAAGGCCAACCATGGACTTGGAATGATTTTCAAGAAGAGTTAAAAAAGGAGTACATACATCGTTGGATTCGCGAGCAACGAGAGGACGAGTTTCAACAACTAAGGCAGGGTAACTTGACGATTGCGCAGTATACGGCGAAATTCAACAGGTTGGTTAAGTATTATCTAAGGTTAATAGACACTGATGAAAATAAGACACGACAGTTTGTGAAAGGATTAAGGGTTGAGATGCAACGGGCTTTGGCTCCTTTACAACCGATGGGATTCGCAGCAGCAGTAGAAGCCGCCACACAGACGGGGGGTTTTTTTTTTTCTATTAATAACCCTTTTTTTACGAAAGCACTCCTAAAGTAGCGAACTTTTTTTTTTTAGTACGTGAATTGGCCATAATGCACAATCACTGTGCGTTATAATTAAGGATAATGCACAACCATTGTACGTTATTAGTTAATCCAAAATTTTCTCGCTAATTTGCCGATGTGGCGGATAAACCACAGTGACAGTGCGTTATCTGCCACATCGGATTTTTTTTTGTTTTTTTTTATTTTTTAGATTTATAGTTTTATAATTTGCTTGAAAAACTGAGTTATTTTATTTAACATTTTTTGATTTATTTTTCATGATAATATTTATAACTCTTTTAAAAAAATATGTTTAACTTATCATAATTCTATTTAAAAAATATATGAAGAAGTAATTTAAAGTATTGTAAATTTTACTATCAAAATTTAGAGCAATGAAGAAGTAGTGAGAAGAAATTCAAGGAAAAATTTCATTAATATAAATCCTTAAATATTACAACACTTTAAAGAAAACAAACGTATACATTGCTTGGACTGAGGTTATTACAATTTTTCTATTATGTCCCAGCATGCGACATCTGCCACATCTTGAGGGAGAATTCGGATTTCTATAATCCATTTCTCCCTGAAATCACGTGCCCTGTTTCCTATCCCGTTCCTTGTTCATGTTTGGAGGATAAAATGTTAAATTAAAAGGAACATCTCTCCAATAGTTCTCATTCAAGATCGGATGAAAATTTGTTTCGTATGTTCTTATGTACATTTCTCGCAAATATATATCCGGCACATAAGTATCTGCTCTCGTACCACTTTCTCTGCAAAATGCGAGAGCATGAAAACAAGGCAATCTATAGCTTGCCATTTTCCGTAAGTGAATGATTTATTATTCATCCGCAATGTATAGACGTGATTGCCGGTACCAGTAACCCGAATCGGAGATCTGACCATGTATATTCCTTCCTGCGGATTGTATGTTGTAACTTTGTGTTCTCTTGATTTTGATTCAATCTGTAGGAACTTGTCAAATATTCGTGTTGGAAACAGATGCACACAATTTTGGGCCTCCTCATGGTGTTTGGTGAAAGTACCTAACTAGTTTGTTGAATATTAGTTCAACCAGGGCTTTTAAAAGTAGGACCCCAGCTTTCTTCAACACACTATTAAGTGCTTCAGAAATATTGGTCGTCATGATTCTGTGTTTTGCCCGCCATCATGCAACAGTGTCTATTTCTCTGCGTTGATCTTCATCAAGTAAATATAAGCATCTACATTTCTATCTTGCATCTCTTTCATCACACAGTCAAATTTCCACAGCTTCGATTCTGTTCCGGCTTGCCACATCAAGCTTTTTAATTCTGTAGACTTGAAGGTCTTGTTGAAATTTGCTCGAATATGGCATAAACAAAATCGGTGAACTGTATATGAAGGTTGCCACATCTGTTGATTTTGAATAGCATGTAAAATCCCTTTGTGGCGATCAGAAATAAGACATACGTGTCGATCTTTGACAACATACTCTCGTAGATGCTTGAGGAACCAATTCTAGTTTTTGGACGATTCCTTGTCAACAATTGCAAAAGCAAGTGGGAATAAATGATTATTGGCATCCCATGTACTTGCAATTAAAAGTACGCCCTTGTACGGTACCTGTAGGTGTGTTCCATCCATAGAAATTACCGGCCGACAATATTGAAATCTGTCTATACTAGGGGAGAAATACCAGAAAACAAATTTGAAAATATAGTATGGGGGATTGCTCGTTTTGTGATGCAAGAACTCATAGACAGTCCCCGGGTTTGTATCCTGTACAGCTTGTAAAATATTTAGGTAAAATATTAAAAGTTGTCTCCCAACTGCCAAAAACTTGCTCAATGGCAAATTTTCGAGCATACCATGCCCGCTTGTATGTACAACTCGTTTGAAATAATACCTGCACTTCTTCGATGACATTTGACACAGGTATCTCTGGATCGTTGGCAACAAGGTGACTTATTTTGTTCAATCTGCACCAGGCATATGTGTTCCTTGACAAATCTAGTTATTTCCTAAGGACCGTGCTTTGCTTTCTTTATGATGTGGATGTACCATGAACAGTAATTAGAATCATTGTGATGGTAACATTTTGCGATCCATTGGTCACTTTTACTTTTTACAACTCTGTATTCACGGCCCACACTGATCGACCACTTCCGAACTGCACTTATTACTTGCACTTTGTCAACGAATCTCATGCCTAACTGCATGTCAGTCATGGAATCGTTCCAATCGAGTAACTTTAGGGTACCAGATTCGACAAGGTCATCTATTGGAGAACTAGAGCCCAATATCTAGGAATGCTCCAGACTGTGTGTAGTCATACCTGGTGCTGCTGTACCACTGGCTACTCTCCCATTAAGTCACTGTGTTTTCTGTGACAAGGATTACAGGAGTTTGTAAATCTTTTTACTCTGCGTCATTTTCTGATTCAGATTAACTAGATGCTACATACTCTTCGTCCGAATAGTCAATTTCAGCGTCGTCATCAGTAACGGTTGTGTATAACATAGACGGTTCATTAGAAACTATTTGTGTTATTGCTATTTCATGTTCTGTCATATTTATTGTTTGAACCGGGGTCGTGTAGTTAGAATAGTCTGTTGTTGGATTTTAATGAATTCTACGAGTATATGAATCCGGTCCATTGCTAAGTTGGGTGCAACGGTCCAAAGATAATGCATTTCGTTATCATTGTTCATGCTGTATAAAGTAAAGTGAAACATACGATGCTCTTCTGAAAAAGAAGGCACCCTCATGGTCATTCTAACGCTCCAAAAATTTGGATCCATACTTCGATGTTTCAATATTTTTCTTACTAGTTGGGCATATAATATCATGCGATTCCTTGGTGATATCCAAGGTTTCTGCACCACTCCAGTGAAATAGGGTCCATATGCACTATACGCAATCTCTGCATCCCAAAATAATAAAACTTTAATTGGGTGAATTGCATCCATGTGAAAAGTTTGGAAGTGTATGTAGGTGTGAAGTGTTGAAGTTGTGAAGTTAGAAATTGAAAAGGAATGAATCTTGAAGGATTGAAATTGTGATGGCTAAAGTTTGGGTTAGGGTTTAGGGATATATAGGGGTCTTGTGAATAAGGGTTGGTGTTCAATTATTGACGAGATAGTGTTACTACATGGCCACGTCGGGTTTCATTATTGTGACTTGTCAATTTCGCCCACATGGCCATATCAGGTGTAATAATTGTGACTAGTTAATTCCGCCCACATGGCCATGTTGGGTTTCATTATTGTGACTTGTCAATTCTTACCCTAATTTGGCCATGTCGGGTGTCATTATTGTGACTTGTCAATTCCGCCCACATGGCCATGTCGGGTGTCATGATTGTGAATTGTCAATTCCACCCGCATGGCCATGTCATATTGTACATAAGAAAACCCTAATTAGTACAATCAAAACCCTAATTTAGGAAATGAAACCCTAATTACATAAAATATGGGAAATCATAATTACATAAAATACAAATAAAAAAGGTACATCCCAAAATAATTTTATCACATAAACCTTAAATACATAAAATAACAAACTGAAAAATTAGATATAGTTTACAAAACCTTAAAAACAATAAACTAAAAAAAATACAAGGGCCAATCAAATGGCGTGAATCTGGTAGTCTTCTTCCCAACACGATGACCAAATCCAAGTTGCTGCGCCAGTGTTACCACATCCGTAGGCTCATCATCATGCTCATCTGAATCAGATGAAGATGTTGTCGATATAGGCATATATGGTGTGGAAGAACCAACCGTATGCGATGGAGGAGGTGTCTAAAATGAAGAACTCCCAGTACGTGGAGCAAGAGGTGCTTGAAATGAAGAACTCCCAATGCCTGGAGGGTGAGGTGACTGAAATGATGAAAACCCTAAACCAGGTGGAAGAGACGCGTACGATTTAGGTGGATGGGACTGGGTAGGTTGCTTCAAACCCAAACTAAAAGATGGCATATTGAGATCAGGGATGTCAAATGGTTCAACTTGATATGAAGACCCTAAATCCCCAAGTCCACGTCCTTCAGATCCCACACCCATGTCATCTACCTCCTACAGCATGGAAGTCTTAAACAAAAAATTAAAGCATTAGAAGTCAATCATAAATAAATGAAATGCATAAAAATCCCAAAAAAATAAAACTCTAAAATGTATCATCATCCATTTGTCAATCACAACAGGCTGGTATCCAACCATACAGGTATCACGATTTGCTGGATTTCTGATGTACACGTGTGATTTTCTGAATCCATCTAATGTACTTGTCACTAGGGTATGATAAGACTTCAACTGTCAAGGTAGGGCCATCCCTAATATGCAGTCGCCACTTATGCCAAATCTCTACATGGCTAGCATGTTGTGTCCCCCAATAAGTGTGGCCATTTCCTCTAATCTGTATCCGATGCAGATCAAGACGAGTATCACATGCCTCCGATATATACTGAGCCCGTGCAAATTGACGAATCACATGCGGGGATAGTGATACTCCACTATCTCATAACAAATGAGTGAGACCTCTGCCCGCCACAGGTTAGATGGAACCAGACCACGGTCATGATAAGGGAGCCATACAAACTGTATAGTCAAAATTCAAATTCAATATAAAGTTAAGTGCTTAAAAAATGTGAGTTTACACGTAATACAAAGTATTTTAAAGCGAACCTGATTAGATAGCATGCAATCTAATTGGTCCCTGTATGTAACTAGGGTGTGAGTGAGCAGTTGGCTGCAGTCAAAAGATATGCACCATATAGCACTAAGTGGAGCAAGAGGGTCATCTTGAACATCCGTCATCAGCTGAGGCTGCAATACGGGGATACGCGACCATGCCCAAATTTATAGCATGACTAAGGCTCCCCCTATCTGTCGTGCACCCCTAAAGCTTGCACAGCTACCTATATAAAAAATCAAGTAGCAGCTACCCCAGCTAAGTATTTTAGGGTTATTGATACTATATTTTATAACTAAGTATTTTACTATTTGGTAAATTCAATATTAGGGTTTTAGTCCATACTTTTCTTTCTTTTTTTTTTTTTAAATAAAAGTCTTCATATTGATAATGACATACAATTAATAATAACATACTAAACCCTAGATTTCCAAGTTTCGGTTATACTAATTAGAAAAAAAAAACACAAGTGAAGAGAAAAAACCCAATTTTCAAGTCCACATCTTTTCTACTAAAAAACTTATAAGAATGATGCAAAATAATTATCCAAATAAATAAAAAATTCAAATAATCATAAAGTAAAGTAAAAAAAAATTACCTAATTATCCAAATAAATTCATCAAAATAATTCATCACCTTAAAATCACTTTTGCAATAAAAAACACAATTATATACATAAAATGATCATATTGCACAAATTTATCAATAAAAACAAGTTTAAACATAAACCCAAAACCCACTTTCACAAAATAAATTAATTCAAATTGACAAATAATCCAAATAAAATTCATAAAAATAATTCACAAACAACAATTAACAAGCCCAAATAAACAATAATTTTAAATTAATACATAATACACCAAATTATTTAAATACATAAAACTTACCAAAAATTAAAAATGCACCTTCGTACTGATAAGCTCTATCTACCGTTTTCCACTATAAAACCCTAACAACCTTCGTACTCCAAGGAAAGTCTCACCAATTCAAACTTGAATTTCAAAAATTGAACTAAAATTTTTCAAGATTTTTATTGTAAATTTTGAAATAAAATACAAAAGTATAAGAAGAAGAGAAGATACAAGTATAAGAAGAAGGAAGAAAATAAATGGAAGAGGAAAAGCACTTACCAAGCAACGGGGCCGGCGAAGCAGCGAGAGCGGTGGCGGCACAAAGAAAGAAGAAAAGAAAATTTTCGGGGAAGAAAGAAAGAAGAAAGAAAAAAGAAAGAATGAGGGGGTGTAGGGTTTATAATGTGATAACGCACGATCATTGTGCATTATCAATAATAATAACGTACAATGGTAGTGCGTTATAATGACTGATAACGCACAATCACTGTGCGTTATCGACAACTCACTACCACCTCAGTAAACGATTTCGTCACGTCATTAAACATGATTTTTAATGCATTTTAATCCGGTTATTAGTAATAACGCACAACCATTGTGCGTTATCTCAGATGATAACGCATAATGACTTTGCGTTATGGCCATTATAGGATTTAAAAAAAAAATGAACCAATTTAGTATCCATTTTCAAAAAGTGGACTAAACATAGAAAAAAACCTATGGACGGAGATGATTGATCAGACGGTTATACAAGGAAAGTAGCCACTGGCGCAGCTGCACCCCATATAAAAGTCCTGGACAAGGTCTATGGAAACTTGGAGATTCTAAAAGGCCCCGAGGCGAGCAAAGGATAGGAAATATAGGCCGACAAACCCTAACACCTGGAGCTGTCTGCAAAGTATTCACATAATGTGGACGAAGTGGACATCTAGCAGAGACGTGTTATCAGAAGTTAAGATTATGCTACCGGTGTAGAAAATCAGGACACGTTAGGGAACAGTACCGTGAGATGCAACTAGCACCTCTGGAGACATCCAAAAGAGCTGGCCGACCCCTGGCTATGAGGAGAGTAGCAGAATAGAGGAATAATAAGCCGCACATGAAGGCAAAAGTTTATGCATTGGATGGACTACTCGTACACACTGAAGCTAAAGTAGTTGAAGGTACGATTCAAATCTTTTCTTAACCAACAAATGTACTTATTGATCCTGGAGCCACGCATTCCTTTGTGAGCATGCATTTCGTAAACCATATTCCTATACCTTCTGTTGCCATATATTATCAGTTGATAGTTAGTACTCCTATGGGCGTGAGTGAAGCAACTGAGGTAAAGTACCCAGATTGTGACATTTATGTCGAGAGTATGATTTTATCCGGTGACTTGATTGCCTTACCTTTTGAGGGTTATGACATGTACTGGGGATGGACTTATTGTCTAAACATTATGTTCAGATAGAATACCAACAGAAGTTGGTTAAGTTTAGCCAACCGAGTATACCAATCCTTGTATTCCCAGGGAAGCGAATGAAACGGGAGAATCCCTTATTATCTGGCATGAAAGCCAGAAAGATGTTAAGGAAAAGATGTCAAGGGTACCTAGCATATTTACTTAACAAGCCTAAGGAAGAGGTAAAGTTAGAAACAGTACACGTGGTTAAGGAGTTTTTAGACGTTTTTCCCGGGGAGTTAACTACATTACCCCCAAAACAGGGAGTGGAGTTCAGCATAGAACTGGTACCCGGTGTTGAACCAATATCTCGAACCCCATATCGGATGGCACAAGAAGAGTTGAGAGAGTTGAAAAAGCAACTACAAGAACTGTTGCAGCAAGGATACATCTATTCGAGTACATCTCCTTGGAGTGCACCAGTTTTGTTTGTAAAAAAGAAGGATGGGACCCTTAGGATGTGTATAGATTGCAGAGGGATGAATAGTGTGACAATTAAGAACAAATACCCGTTTTCACTTATTGATGAGATTTGATCAACTCCTAGGAGCAGGATGCTATTCTAAGTTTGACCTAAGACAAGGATACTATAAATTCAGGATAAGAGAAAAAGATATTCAAATGAAGGCTTTCAATACACGATACGGGCACTATGATTTCATTGTTATGCCATTTGGATTGACCAATACGCCTGCGATATTCATATACTTGATGCATAGACTATTTTATCCTTACCTGGATAAGTTTGTGGTGATGTTTATTGACGATATCCTTGTCTATTCGCCCAACCTTGATACTCATGAACATCTTCGAAAAGTATTACAAACCCTACGAGAGCATAAGTTGTACGCCAAGTTCAGCAAGTGTGAGTTTTGGATGAGTCAAGTGACTTTCTTGGGACATGTTATTACCCAGGAAGGGTTATCAGTAGATCCGGCGAAGGTAGAAGTAGTGACCTATTGGGTGACCCATTAGGTGCAACCCAAAACACCAACCGAAGTACGTAGTTTCTTGGGTATGGTAGGATACTATCGGAGATTCATAAAAGACTTTTCTAGGATTGCCGGACCTTTAACACAATTAACTAGAAAAGTAACCAAGTTTAGATGGACAGAGAAGTGTGAGAGAAGCTTCCAAGAATTAAATAATCGACTGAGTTCGGCACCAGTTTTAACATTATCTAATCCGCACGAGAAGTTATCCTTATACACAGATGCTTCAGAGGAAGGCCTAGGAGCCGTGTTGATGCAAGACAGGAAAGTTGTAGCATATATTTCGAAGAAGTTGAAGGATCGTGAACGAAATTATCCAATGGACGATATGGAGTTAGCTGCTATTGTGTTTGCGTTTAAGAAGTGGCGATACTACTTGTATAGGGCCAAGCATGAGATCTTTACCGATCATAAAAGCTTAAAATACCTGTTTTTCCAAAAGGACTTAAACATGAGACAACATTGATAGATGGAGTTGCTAGAGGAATATTGATGCCCAATTAACTACTATTGGGGAAAGGCAAATGTGGTGGCAGATGCACTGAGTAGCAAGGCAAAGATATCAAGTTTTAGCCTAACATCTACCCTAAAACAAGATATTAAAAGTGTCCAAAAGAATAACATGGGATTCCAGGTGTTTAAAAACCATGTGAGAGTGATAGAGTAATAAAAGTCTACTTTTATTATAGTGTTTTGGTTATAGTTTTTCTTTTTTATTTAAAGAAATTAATGAATTTTACTACTATTTTTTTTGCTAGGGATAAATTGTGGAGATTTGAACTTACAAGGGGCTATTTTGGAATATCTTTAGAGAAAGAGATCTTATTGCAGAAGATTATGAAGAAGACATTTAGTTGATGGATTTTACCAAAGTAATTGTTGAAGACCAAGTCAATTCATCTACTCTAGTAGATAGAAATTCAAAGCAGACATTGTAATTTTTTTATCTGATTTTTGGAGTTTTAAATAAGTAAACTTTCTTGGTATATTTTATTTAGTTGTTAAGAGGGGAGGGAAATCATGTGATTTGATTCTCTCAAATTGAAACTTTGTTAGGAAAAAAAGAACCACTATAAATAGGTGGGAGGAATAGAAGAAAAAGGGAGAGGAAAAAGAAGAAGAAGAAGAAGAAGAAGAAAGAAGTCTTCCAATAGGTTAGTTAACTCAGATTATTCCAAAGTTATGTTTATCACTGTGAGTGACTCAGTTTTCTTATTCTGATTTAAGGGGTCACCTCTATTCAACTAAATTATTGATCATCGGCTAAAATAGTAATCTTACTTGTTCAAGCACTCTACCTTAGATTTATTCGGATAGCCGTAATAAATCTTATGTTTTCCTAAATTCATTGATTAAACCAAGAATTCAATCAATACTTACAACAATTCAATTGGGGATGATAGCATTCCATATTAAATTGTGATAGCAATAAACATAATGAAAATGTAGAAATCATCCTAAGAGCTACTTAGTGCCAAGAGTTCTTGACAATTACGGATCAAGAACTAATGGTAGCAGTAGAAAGAAAATGTTTAATTAATTTGTCAGACAAATCAAACATTCACTTTCATAAAAAAAGCAATAAATCAACAGTACTTAAATTAAAAGTAATAAAATAAATAAAAGCTCATAGCCTCACAAAAATTGTAGTTGAAATAAATCCTTAAATCAAAATAAGAAAACTTAGTCACTCACGGTGATAAACATAACTTTGGAATAATCTGAGCTAACTAATCTAATGGAAGACTTTTTTCTTCTTCTTCTTCTCTTTTTTTCCTCTCCCTTTTTCTTCTATTCCTCCCACCTATTTCTAGTGGTTTTTTTTTTTTTATAACAAAGTTTCAATTTGAGAGAATCAAATCACATGATTTCCTCCCCCTCTTACCAACTTAAAATAAAATATACCAAGAAAGTTAACTTATTTAAAACTCCAAAAAATCAGATAAAAAAAACTACAATGTGTGCTTTGACTTTCTGTCTACTAGAGTAGATGAATTGGCTTGGTCTTTAACAATTACTTTGGTAAAATCCATCAAGTAAATGTCTTCTTCATAATCTTCTGCAATAAGATCTCTTTCTCTAAAGATATTCCCAAAATAGCCCCTTGTAAGTTCAAATCAGTCAAATCTCCACAATTTATTCCTAGCAAAAAAAAAAAAAATAGTAGTAAAATTCATTAATTTCTTTAAATAAAAAAGAAAAACTGTAACCAAAACACTATAATAAAAGTAGATTTTTATTACTCTATCAATTCCCCCACACCAAAACCATGATTGCCCTCAAGCATGCATTATTCCAAAATATTAACTATTTTCTCATTAATTACTTTCCCCTCTCCCAATTTACCGCCAAAACAATTCCAAGTCGAGACACATTAGAAAGCTTAAATCTAAATAGCAATCATGAGAACAAGTGCTTATAACCCAAATTTTTTTTTAAGAAATAACAATTAAGCACCTCATGAATTCCAACAACCTCATCAACTAAAGATGCAACAAGATTCAATACGCTTTCGTATGCTTCACTCTAATCACTCAAAAGTATTTAGGGAATAAGCTCTCAAATCCAAGACATAGCATTTCATTACCATAAGCTTGCTCATATATCAAATCTTCACCACTAAAGTGTGAATTCAAACAAAAATCAAAGCTCTTTTATTTTGGGTTGCAACTTGGTCAAGACAAAGGTAGGGAAAGGTCATATAAAGTGGCTAAAGCAAGCAAAATGTGAAAAGACACTTAGAAATAGAAAGGGAGAAAAAAATAAAGAAAATGCAGAGAAAGAAATCGTCTTGATCCTTCATATTGGATCATTTTATTGCCATTCACAGAAGGATTGCCTTTTTTTCTTCCAAACTTGACTTTTTCTCTTCAAGATTTCCTTAAAGATTTTTTTTTCTCTTTTTTTTTTTTTTGAAGATTTCTTTATACATTTATTCCAAACCATTTAACACAATGACCATAAACTTACACTCTGTATAGAAGAGAAGACTCTATATATACACTTGAGCATTTCTTCACAGTTGCTTGCATGGGTTTAAAAGAGAAAATGTTAAACAAATAAAAAAGGCTTAAAAGGTGTATTATAATCAGGTGTAAAGCAAAGAAAATGTCTATCTCAAAAAGGTTTAACTAAGGGTTATTAAGTAAAGGATGGTCTTTTAAGATAGCTAAAGAACAGAGTTAAATCCTAAGTTGCCCTTCTTATTTTCGTGCTTGAACCCATAACTTGCAGTTTTGAAATGCACAGCAAATCAAGTTTTAGAATAAACATGCTAGGCTAGACAACACACAACAAAGAAATTAGAGTAAAATTTAAGAGTTGCTCTTTGGCTCTCAGAAATCTCTCAAGTGTTTATTTGTATCAAATCTTACACGTCATCATTTGATTCAATCATTAAGACTCACAAGGTACTCAAAAAATTTGAAAAACTTACCACATTTTGTCTCTTCATGCTATTCCAACTTTCACCAAATAATGTAGACCAACTTGAAAATCATTTTAGGGTAAATATCAAGAAAGTCAAGAAATTTCAAAGAAAACAAGTTCACACATTTTGAAAGAAAATATATCAAAAAGAGAGAGGGAAAAAATTATATAAAATAAAACAAAAGCAAATAAAATCTAGAAAAACAGTTGAAATTTTCAAAAAAAAGAAAAAGAAAACACCAGAAAGAAGAAAAAAAATCAGCACAAAAACCAACAAGTGCTAGACAGAACACCTCTCCTCCACACCTAATTCCTACATTGTCCTCAATGTAGCACAACATGCTAACATAAAAAATAAATAAATAAATAGATAAATAAGCACAACTTCCCTGAAATGCAAGCAAGTAAACCTGGAGCAATTTAGAAAAAAAATGGAGAAGTGATCTGCATGAAAAAATGACTCTTAAGTGTGGCCGCAACTGCTTCAATCCATGCTTTAAGAATTGCAATCTAGCATCAGATAAATAAATAAATAAATAAATAAATAAAAATAAATAAACAAAAGTTAGGCTTTAATAAATAAAATAGAAGAAAAAAATTGGGTTGCCTCCGAATAGCGCAATTTTTTTTATGTCGTTATGCTCGACTTCTTCCCACAATCAGGAAAATAACGTGGAATTTGCAAATCAATACCTTAACATGAGAAATACCAAAATCCTCTTGAAACAACTTCAACCTGTGCCCATTCACTTTGAAGGTCTTGTTAGTGTCTAAACTTTTAATCTCAACTACACCATAAGGAAAAACATTAGTGACAAAAAAAGGACCACTCCAACGAGGTCGAAACTTCTCTGGCGTAAATTTTAATTGAGAATTATACAATAAAACCTTTTGACTTGCTACAAAATTTTTTCTTAAGATCAGATTATCATGAAACAATTTGGTTTTCTCTTTGTAAATTCTCGAATTTTCATAAGCTTCTAACCTCAATTCCTCTAGTTCCTACAATTGCAACTTCCGAGACTTACCAGCGTCTTCCATATTCATATTGCAACGTTTTACTGCCCAATAAGCCTTGTGTTCAATTTCAACTGGTAAGTGACAAGATTTACCAAAAACTAGTCTATATGGAGACATACCTATTGGTGTTTTGTATACAGTCCAATATGACCATAACGCATCATCCAATCTTAGACTCCAATCCTTCCTTCCTAGGTTAACTGTCTTCTCTAAAATGCATTTCACCTCTCGATTGGAAATTTTTGCTCGTCCATTTGTTTGTGGGTGATATGCTATGGTCACACGATGGCTTACCCCATACTTCTTCATTAAGGCTTCAATGGTTTTGTTGCAAAAATGACTCCTTGGTCACTTATAATTGCTCTTGGGATCCCAAACCTGCTAAAAATATTAGTCTTGTTAAAACCTACAACAGTTTTAGAATAGTCAGTCTTTGTGGCTTTTGCTTCCACCCATTTCGATACGTAATCAACTGCCAAAAGTATGTAAACAAAACTACAAGATGAAGGAAATGGTCCCATGAAATCTATGCCCCAAACATCAAATATTTCACAAATAAGAAAAGGGCTTTGGGGCATCTCATTTCTACGGGATAATGTACCCGTCTTTTGGCATCACTCACAGTTTCTGCAAAATATAAATGCATCTCTAAACAATGTTTCCCAATACAATCCACTATCCAAAACTTTCCTAGTAGTTCGTTTGGGTCCAAAATGACCACCATATGAATGATTATGGCAAAAAGATAAAATGGACTGATATTCACTTTCAGGCACACACCTCCTATCACTTGATCAGAATAAAAATTCCATAAATAAGGTTCATCCTACACATAATATTTTGCCTCATTTCGATTTTTTTCCTTTCGAGATTTACTAAGATAATTAGGCAAAGTTCTTGTAACTAGATAATTCACAACATCAGCATACCAAGGAACCATACCTTTCAATTGAAATAATTGCCCATCAGGAAAAAATTCAGAAATAGGCAATGAATTTTCTTCTCTCACCAACCTGCTCAAGTGATCTGCTACTGGATTTTCTACTCCCCTTCGATCTTTTATCTCTACATCAAACTCTTGCAATAGTAGGATCCATCTAATCAGTCGTGGTTTGGACTCCTTCCTTGCAAGCAAATACTTTAAAGCTGCATGATCAGAAAACACAATTACTTTAGAGCCTAACAAGTATGATCTAAACTTATCTAGAGCAAAAACAATTGCTAGAAGCTCCTTTTCTGTGGTTGTGTAGTTGCACTGCGCAGAATTCAATGTTCTTGAGGCATAATATATGACACGACTTTTCTTTCGATCCTTTGGCCAAGAACAGCTCCTACAACATAGTTGCTTGCATCGCACATTATTTCAAATGGCAAGTTCCAGTCTGATGGTTGAATGATTGGTGCAACAGTCACCGACCCCTTGAGCATATCAAATGCTGCTTTACATGCTTCTCCAAATTCAAAGATGGCATCCTTTTGGAGCAATTTGGATAGTGGCAATGCGATCTTTGAAAAATCTTTAATGAACTTGCGATAAAAGCCTGCATGTCCAAGAAAAGCACGTACTCCCCTAACATTTGTAGGGTATGGTAAGCTTACAATCACATCAACCTTTGTTTTATCCACTTCTATGCCCCTAGAAGAAACTACATGCCGTAGTACAATGCCTTTTTTGACCATAAAATGACATTTTTCATAGTTCAAAACCAAATTAGTTTCTATGCATCTTTTTAAGATTTTAGTTAAATGAACTAAGCATTCGTCAAATGAATCATCATACATAGTAAAGTCATCCATGAACACTTCAATGCACTTTTCAATGTAATCAGAAAAAATACTTAACATGCACCTTTGAAATGTACCTGGGGCATTGCATAAGACAAAAGACATTCTTCTATAGGCAAATGTTTCGAATGGACATATGAAGGTTGGTTTTTCTTGATCCTCTTGTGCTATAACAATCTGATAATAATTTGAAAATCCATCAAGAAAACAAAAGTAAGCTTTACCAGCTAATATTTCCAACATTTGATCAACAAATAGTAAAGGAAAACGGTCCTTTCTCGTGGCTAAGTTTAGCTTTCGAAAGTCAATCACCATATGCCATCCATTTTGCATTCTTATTTGTACCAACTCATTATTCTGATTTCTGATTGCTGTGATTCCAGTTTTCTTTGGTACAACATGAATTGGACTCACCCACTTACTATCAGAAATAGGATATACTATCCCCTCATCTAATACTTTGAGAATTTCCTTCATTACTACTTCTTTAAGGGCAGGATTGAGCTTTCTTTGTGATTCTCTAATTGGTTTGGCATCATCTTCCAAGAGAATTCAGTGCATATAGAGTGAAGGGCTAATACCCTTAATATCAGCTAACGTCTAACCAATTACTGTTTTATGCTCATTGAGGACATCGATTAACTTTCTTTCTAGATCATCGGTCAACCCTCTTGCAATTATTACGGGCAATGTCTCTCCATCACCCAAATAAATATATTTAAGGTGATCTGGCAAAGACTTTAACTCCAATGCGGGGGCCTGCAAAACAGAAGGTAACAATTTCATATGAGTCAAAGGTACTTCTATAAATGAATTTGTTGACTTTAAATAGGAATTCAATATTGGTTCTAAAACTTCACAATCCTCAACAAAGTCATTATTCACATCTAATTGTGAACTCCATTCAAACTCATAGGCGTTCTCTTCCTCTTCAAAACAATCCTGCACAACTGAATCAAAAATGTCAATAGAAAAAATTGAATGAGACTCATTAGGATACTTCATTGCTTCATAAATATTAAAAGTAAAAATTTTACCATCAAATTCCACAGTAATAGTACCTTTGTCCACATCAATTTTTGTCTTTGCTGTTTTCAAGAAGGACCTTCCTAATATAAGTGGAGCTGAGTTTGTAATGTTATCTCCTTTCATTTTTAAGATGTAAAAATCAGTAGGAAATATCAATTCACCAATTTGCACCAAGACATCTTCAACAATTCCTTCTGGGTTAACCAATTAACGATCGGCTAATTGGAGTAGCACTCTAGTTTCTTTTAATGGACCCATATGCAAAGCACAAAAAAGTGAGTATGGCATGACATTGATGGATACTCCTAAGTCTAGCATGGCACACTCAAATTTCCTATCACCAATGGTGCAAGGAATTGTAAACATGGATTTTTGGGCAAAGTTTTCTTTATTACAACAGACACATTGTTTCCATAATTATTTTCTTATCACATCGTTTTCTTTTTTGAGTGCACAAACTTTTCAAAAATCTTGCATATTTTGGAATTTGCCTAATAGCATCTAGCAAGGGAATGTTTATCTCCACCTTTTAAATGTCTCTAAGACCTCCTTCTTGTACTCCTCTTTCTTTGATTTTTCTAGCCTGCATGAAAAAGGTGGAACAATTACATTAGTAGTGGTAGATGAAGTTTTATTAGATTTTACCTTGAGTGAATCTTCGATTACTTCATCTTCTTCCTCTCTGGCCTTCTTTTCTACCACCTTTGTAGAATAGAATGAGCTTGATGCAAGGTCTTTTCCACTTCTTAATGTTGCTGCATTCACATTCTCCTTTGGATTAATTACCGTTTGTGAAGGTAATTTTCCAGAGTTCTAAGCCTTCAACTGGCTAACAGAAGTGGGAAGTTGACTAATTTGGTTCCCAAGATTCTATAAGCTCACTCTTGTTTCCTGTTGAAATTGTTGAGTGTCAGTTGCTAAAGCCTTGACAATTTCATCTAGAGAAATACCTGAGCTCGAGGGCTGTGTTGGAGGTGATGGTGGTCTGTTATAAGCTTGCAGTGGATATCTTTGTTGTCCACTCTGATTCCCATAACTAAAATTGGGATGATCCCTCCATCTAGGATTGTAATTGTTGGAGTATGGGTCATACTTCTCTTGAGATTGTCCTTGAAATCTTATTACAACATTAACATGTTGAGTAGTATCCTCTTGCAAAGTAGGGCACATATCCGCAGGATGCCCAGAATTTGTACATATTCCGCAAACCTTAGCTGCTTGCAACTGTCCCACAACCAATTGACGAACCAAAGAGGTTAAATCTGAAATTTTATTTTCAAGAGTAAAGTGATTTACCTCATTGACTTGCTTGATGCCTCCATCCATTCTGACCCCAAACTGCTGAGAATTTTCTGCCATGTTTGATATTAGTTACTTGGCTGCTTCTGGTGTTTTGTTCACTAAGGCCCCTCCACTAGCTGCATCTATCATATTCCTATATCCATCAGTGAAAGACCTTTATAAAAATATTGAATCAAGAGTTGATCCGATACTTGATGATGGGGGCAGCTAGAACAAAGTTGCTTGAACCTCTCCCAATACTCATAAAGTGTCTCTCCACTCCTTTGTCTTATCCCACATATTTCCTTGCGTATGTTGGCAGCTCGTGATGCAGGAAAATACTTTTCCAAAAATAGTTTTTTCATCTCGTTCCATTTTTGAATTGATCCTGAATGAAAGTAGTATAACCAATCCTTCGCTTTATCTCCTAAAGAAAAGGGAAATGCTCTTAAATTTATGTTCTCCTCTGTCACCCCTTGCGGTTTCATACTGGAGCAGACTACATGGAAATCTTTCAGATGTTTGTGAGGATCTTCTCTTGCAAGACCACGAAAAATTGGGAGTAAGTGAATTAAACCGGACTTCAGTTCAAAATCTACCTCAAGAGCTGAATATGCTATGCAAAGAGGTTGTTGATTTAAATTTGGTGCAGCTAGCTCTTTCAAGGTTCTTTCTCCCATATTCCTTTTTTTCCTGAAAAACAAAATTATCAGAATTTGTCGAATTCAGTTCTAAATTCACCCAAAGGGGCAAATTTCTCTTCCTTTGCCTAGTTTCTTTTCTTAAACGACGAGCTGTCTTCTCAATCTTAGGAATAAAATATAGTTCACCTTGTAGAGAACGACGGATCATAAAATAAGAAAAGAAATAAGCACAAAAGTGATAAAATTTCAGCAATAGTTGTAGGAAGATAATAAAAAAGGAATAAATGCAACAAACAGGGTTTAATTTGGCACAATGAATTCAGCGAATCATGAAAGTTTACCAAAATTTTAAATGAAACTTTTATAAATAGAACTAGAAATAAAAATATACTAATGAACAACTAAAACAAGTACCAAATTGTTGGAGCAGTGATGAAGAAAATTGGAAAAGAGTTGATCAAATCAGAAATGGTAGTAGAAAAACAAATCAAAAAGAAAAAGAAAAAAATGAAATTACTATCATTATCAAACAAATAAAAACAAGCATAATCGACTCAGTATCTAAACACAAGTGAAACTAACTCCCAAAACCAGAAGTTATGACCTCCAACGAAAGATAATTTCTCAAACAAGTAAGAAATTAGCACGAAGATCAAAAGAGCAACATAAATAGGGACAATCGCAGAAATAATTAAATAATGGTAAATAAATATCACCGAAGCAAATGTTATCAAACGAAGAATTTGGTAATAAATGAACTAGAAAAGAAAAAAATGAAATTAAAAAAATCACTGAAAAAGAAATTTCTAACTGGACAAGGACTGCACTTTACCACTTCAATTGCATCTCTCAATTTATAGAATCATGAGGTTTGTGACTATAAAGTGGGTTTTTATACTCTCTTGAATTGTAGAATGGATAATAATGGTTCCTTGGTCTTTTTAGCGACAGTAGAAATTTGGAAAAAAAAATAGTGACAGAACGGAGAAGAGCAGTCGGTTCTACTTCTGCGATTTTCCCTGAGAGAGAGAAGAAGAGAAGGTCAAATTAATAATTAGGGTAAACAAATGGGTTTTTTTTTTAAGCTGACTTGTCTTTTTAATAAAAGAAAATAGGTTGTCACAAAAATGTCATCAACTAATGTTATTTTCTTTTTCTTTAATTAAAACATTAACTTAAACAGAAGTTTTTTTTATAAAAAAAATGATCACACACTTTATTATTATTTTTTTTGAGAGATGTGATCAAATCTCAAACTATATAAAATAAAGTCTATTGCTCAATATAAAAACTTAAAGTTAATAACTTAAAAATAGTTTCCCGGCAACGCCGCCAAAATTTTGACGGTTTGTCGAGACCCTCAAAATTAATCTGAATTCCTGTCAGACCAAGATAAATTTGTAGTATTAGTGGGAACCATGTCGAATATTCGACATGGTTCCCACTAATACTACAAATTTATCTTGGTCTGACATGAATTCAGATTAATTTTGAGGGTCTCGACAAACCTGTCAGAGAGCTAAGAAATTGGAGGATTTTGGACATTAGAAGCCGATGGGAGATTCTATTTTCGGAATCAGTTGTGCGTACTCGATGAAATTGAACTTAAGCATAAAATACTAGAAGAAGCACACAAAAGTAAGTATACCATGCATCCTAGAGAGAATAAGATGTATAAAGACTTAAAGCAAAAACTTTTGATAGAATAGAATGAAGATAGAGATTATGGAGTATGTGGCAACTTATCTTACATGTCAAAGGGATAAAGCGGAGCATTAAAAGTCAATAGGACTACTACAACCGCTACCTGTTCCTAAATGGAAATGGGATCATGTGATAATAGACTTTGTTATAGAATTGCCCTGAACCAAGGGATATAAGGATGCTATTTGGGTGATCGTTGATCGACTAACGAAAGTGGCTCATTTTTATTGCCATCAATATTGCATACCTCTTGGACAAGTTAGCGTAGATCTATATAGAAGAGATTGTACGACTTCATGGGGTGCCTGTTCATATTGTACCAGACCAAGACCCATAGTTTACTTCAGGTTTTTACCCAGTCATCTATAGGGACCAATTTGAATTATAGTACCACGGCACACCCCCAGACCGATGGGCAGTTCAAAAGAACAATTCAAACCCTAGAAGATATGCTGAGAGCTTGCACCTTAGATTTTGGGAACAAGTGGGTTGACAATCTTGCTTACGCTGAGTTTACTTATAATAACAGCTACCGCTCCTCGATAGGGATAGCACTATTTGAAGTATTGTACGGTAGGAGATGCAGAACACCCCTGTATTGGGATGAGGTCAGAGTTCGATCTTATTGGAGACAAAGAAACTTGATGCCAGAGTTGGAAGAGATGCAGAAACAAGTTAAGATAATTTAAGATCGGCTTCAACAGCTAAGAGTAGACAGAAGAGCTATGCCAATAATCGAATGACTGATGTGGAGTTTAGTGCGGGAGATCAAGTTTTCTTAAAACTTACACCTCATCGCAGAAAGCTTTGATACCTGAGGGGAGGAAAGTTAAGCCCCCGATATATCGGACCGTTTGAAGTTATTGATAAGATTGGTAAAGTGGCATATCGGCTAGCCTTGCCGAGAGAGCTGATGGGTATACATGACTTGTTTCATGTATCCTAATAAAAGAAGTACCATCCTACACCTAATCATATTCTCAACAATGACAAATTGGAGTTACGAGCCGATATGTCATGCGAAGAAAAACCAACTGAAATTATGAATATATAGTATGCACATTTTAGTGAGTTAATACTTGGTAGTCTTATATAAAGTTTAAAGTAGTAAATTTAATAGAATGGTATTAGGATCAAGAAAATATGTTTTAAAAAATACCATTAGGATCCGTATATAATTATTTTTTTATGGGACGACATTAGTTATGTTAGACATTTTTTAGGACTAATTTAATGTTATTTTCTTTATTATTATTATTATTATTATTATTATTATTTAAAAAAAAAAAGAAAAAGGAAATGTGTGAAGTGGACCTTATCAAGGATACCTTGACACTTGTAAGCTTGCACGCTTACCAAGTGATATATATATATACATGGAGGAGGAAGAAAGCTGAAATTTTTTTCCTCCTCTCCTCCTCTCATTTCTTCAGCACCAACACCACCAAGAAAGTAGTGCTTTCCTTTTTTTTTTTTTCTTCTTTTTGTCATTTTTATTTTTCTTTTCTAGTTTTAGTGTTGTGATATTTTAGTTCTAGTAGGTATATATTCTAGAACCTATATACATATACATTTATATATATTTATATATATACATATATGTATATTTCTTGAAGCTTGAAGTTAGAATTAACTTTTATTTATTTTTGTGAGCTAAGATTTTAATTTATTCTCCTCTTTACTGATGAGTCATATGGTTTGATTATGGGTCCTTAAGGTGATATATTTAGGGTAGAAATTGATTTAGTATTTATTTCATTTTAGTCTCTTGGGTTCATTTCATATAATTCTATATTTTTCCTAGTATGATTCTCTATATCTAAAAAATTTTTAGTAGATATAGTTTTGTAAATGATTTTAGTATATTGTTTTTGTATATGGTTTTAGTATATACGATTTTTATGAATGATTTTAGTATATATGGTTTTTGTATATGGTTTTAGTATATACGGTTCTTATAGATAATTTAGTATATATGGTTTTTGTATATAGTTTTAGTATATATGATTTTTGTATATGGTTTTAGTATATATGGTTTTTTTTAAGTGGTTTGAGTATATATGGTTTTTGTATATGGTTTTAGTATATATGGTTTTTATAAATGATTTTAGTATATATGGTTTTTGTATGTAGTTTTAGTATATATGGTTTCTGTAAATGATTTTGGTATATATGGTTTTTGTATATGGTTTTAGTATATATGGATTTTTGTAAATGGTTTGAGTATATATTGTTTTTGTATATGGTTTTAATATATATGGTTTTTGTATATGGTTTTAGTATATATAGTGTTAGTATCCCTATTTGGTTTATACTATTTTTAGTATATATGGTTTAAGAAGTTTAGACTCTTTGGGGTTAGAATATGTGTCGATGTATCATAAGTTCATAAGGAGATATTTCTAATTATTTTCGATGGCAGATAGAAATGTTAGGATTCCTAATTAAGTTCTTTTGTTGGTACCCTATTTATAGGATCATAGCACCAGGTCTGCATTCAGGTGAGTCCACAAACCTTGTCTAATTATTTTTCAAGTGTTGCTGGCTATATATATATATATATATATATATATGATTTCTAAGCTTATCATAAAATATTTACTGCTTTTGGAACGATATAACTTAGCTTGCCTTTTAATGGAGATGTTATCCACAACGTGTTAACATGTTCCTTAGAAATGTATAGGAGTAGTGCTACGTATAGGTATGCCTACTCTAAAAGAAAATGGCCACATGTTTTATTTTCTAAGGAAAAGTTATTATCGATATGAGTTGATTCAGAGGTCGTTTAACTGCATGGTTGAACTTGGTATATTAGACTTGACATATTTCTAAAAATTGCATAAGCATGTATTGAGTGGCGGATGAGAATTTTATTATTCTAAAAGCAGTTAAAATCTAAACTTATGTAAATGGTTGAATAGGTGACCCTTTTGATTTGTAAATGGTTATGAAATCCCCATCCGTCCAAGGACGAAGTTTTGATAGGATTCTATGCATCCAGAATCGTCAGATGATTGCACTGTATGTGGCTAGTCCCCTGTACTAGGGCCTCTTCCGATTACGTGAACTGTTAGAAAACTCTGGAGGCTGGATCCACTTGAGAGAGGGCGTAATACATGGAGGGTTTGGCCCGATCGGTATTACTTCAGACATCGCATCATGCTCTGTAATAGAACGGCTGCTTTGTGGAGAGTCAGGAGGTACTTGAGATTAAAGTTGGTCTCAGGACAGACCTGGTAGATGCCTAGGACCTGTAGCCTGGTTTTATGTAAATGGAGAGTGCGGTGGTTATGGAATTGACTACGAGATATTTGGCTGGAACCGACTACGAGATGTCGAAATTTTTTTCAATGACCTTGTTATGGATTTTGGACTCTGTCCGTGGAGCCTGACTTTTGCATTACATGTTCTTTTGAATTCGGGTGTAGGAGCCGCATTTATGTGTTTTGATTCGCTCAGAGTTTCCAGTTGCGTTCGAACCCCTCATAGTCGTTAGAGTATCGGTACCTTTAAAACAGCCAAGGAAAAGTGCTTTCTTGTAACATTGCATGAACTGTTTCGTAAAACTGCATCATTATTTTCTTAAGAATATCACTAAACCATACACACGTAGACTCACTGAGCGCTCGCGCTCTCGTCTTTCCATATCATGTTTTCTTTTCCCAGTTGACTCAGAACGAACAGTGGCACAGTAAGCCGTTGAAGTCTTATGCATGGAGTTTTTGGATCGGGTCATTTTCTCATGGTCCTTCAATTTTCGTGGGATATATGCTACCACATTTCTGTCTTGCATCATTACCGCTCCTAATCCTTCTCCAGATGCATTGGAATATAAGGTAAACTCCTTCTGTGGATCAACCAAAGTTAGTACTGGTGCCGATGTCAATTGGTGCTTTAACTCTTGAAAACTTTTCTCACACTTCTCTGACCATTTGAACTCAATAGCCTTTCGAGTTAACTGTATTAAGGGTTAGGCAATTTTAGCGAAATCTTTAATAAATCGTCGATAGTATCCGACTAGTCCCAAAAAGCTACATACTTTGGTAGCGGTTTTAGGTTGTGTCCAACGAGTTACAGCTTCCACCTTGGCTGGATCAACGGTTATACATTCACGTGTGAGCACATGTCCTAGAAAATTCATCTTCTCCATCTAAAACTCACATTTACTGAACTTAGCATTCAACTTGTGTTCTTGAAGGGTTTGTAGCATACTTCAAAGGTATTGCTCATGTGTCATAGCATCTGGTGAGTAAACCAAGATATCGTCGATAAAAATCACCACGAATTGGTCCAAGTATGGGCGAAAAATTCTTTGCATCAAATTCATGAATGTCGCTGGTGCATTGGTCAAACCAAAAGGCATCACTACAAATTCATAGTGTCCATACCAAGCGTTAAAAGTGGTTAACATCTTCTTCTTTTATCTGCACTTGGTAATACCCCTGTCTTAGATCCAAACTTGGGATATTGGTGCGGTACCAGATACTAGTTCTATGCCGAAGTTCACTTCCTGTTCAAGTGGTAGAGTTGTTAATTCCACAAGAAAAACATCCAAGAATTCCTTCACCACTGGGATGGTTTCCATTTGTGCCTCCTCTCTCATTTTGTTGAGCAAGTATGCCAAATACCCCTGGCATCCCTTCTTGACCAATTTCCTTGCTTTAATTCTGGAGATCAAATGTTTTTCCTTCTTGGTCTTATCTCCTTAAAATTCTGGGGTAGGTATATCCAGTCGGGTAAACTTAACCATTTTCTTTCGAGAGTCTACCTGGGCGTCATGTTTAGATAACCAGTCCATTCCTAATGTCGCATCATATCCTTCAAAGGATAAAGTGATCAAATCTTCAGGTAATACTGCGCTCCCTATGTAAATCTCACAATCAGAGTACTTTTCCTCAACAACCCGACTCACTCCCATAGATGTGCAAACAATCAATTGGTAGGGCATGGTAAAAGAAATTTTAGGGATTTTTTTTTATGAAATGCATGCTCACAAATGAATGCATGGCTCCTGGATCAATTAATACTTTAGCAGGGTGAGAGAAGATACGGATAGTACCTTTAACTACTTTTTCTCATCGTCCCAGGGTTACCCATCTAGAGTATAGACCTTGGCTTTAACTTAGGGTTTGTTGTGTCAGCCTACTAGCGCTCCCATGGCATTTGGTGGTCGTCTTACTCCTCTAGGTATTTCTAAGATTGTTGGCTGTCCTTTAGGGCACTGTCTCGCAAAATATCCTTTTTTTCCACACTGAAAATATGTTTGTCTTTTGATAACATGCTTCCACCGTGTGTCCCCCACGTCCGCAGTAAGTACAACTCGGTCGAGAGTTTCTTGTCATAGGGTTCTGGCGGTTCTCATTTCTCGTTCGATTTTTACCGTTTCATGACTTCTTTGAATATTGGGGCCTTTAACATCCTTGTCCAAGTCGTTTGTGGGATTGGGATGAAGCACCCGTCACCAGTGCTCTCTGTTTTTCTATCTAATTAGTTATTTTGGTTCTTGTGGCAGCTTCAACCGTAGTAGTGAAACTCATTGGTGGTAGAGGGGCTAGTGCGCGTTGCAGTTCTACACACAACCCCTTCACAAACTGGCGTGTTTTATGCTCTTCTATGTCTATGAAATGCAAACAATACTTAGCTAAACGATTAAACTTTGAAGTGTATTGTGCTACTGTAATCCCTTCCTGCTTCAGCTGTTGGAATGCATCCTCAAAGTGTTCTCTTATCCAATAGGGTACGTATTCTTGTTTAAATCATCCCATGTCCACAGTTAGTTCCTTAATATTCGTGCTTCAGAAATCCTTAACCACAAATCTTTCGCTGTCCCTTAAGTCGAAAAGCAGCAAAGGTTACTTTCTTAGTGTCATCGTACTGTAGAGTATTATAGATATCATTCAACTGTTCTAGAAACAATTCTGCCTTAGCTTCCTGTTTAACTTCACCATAGAATTTCGGGGGCCAAAATTGCAAGAATCGTTCCAGAGCCTTATCATTACCAGTATTCTGGGTTCGTTCCCCTCTTCGATTCGCCAAAGTGGCTTCCAATAATTTAGTCATTTTTGTCATGAAATTTCTAATTATTTTATGACTGGTGGGTTCCGCATGGTGACTCACTTCTCTTGCGGTATCTGTTGGTTCATGATGTGAATTTCTGATATAACTTCATTTTCGTGACTTAGGGAGTGTGGTCCTGACATTTTTCTAAACCAAGGCTAAGTTCAAATCTTATGAAAACTTAGGAGTGCTATCCTTGAGTTTATAGTTATAGCTTACACGTTACATCCCATGATCAAAAGAAATATCACAACTTAAAACAAAATATAATCATAAAGAAATCACACTTGATTAAGCCTATCTACTCAAAAGATACAAGCTGACAAAGAAAATTTAATACAAGTTGAACTAAAAAGGTTGCACTAAATACAAAGACATCAAGCTTATTTAGCACCTACTACTCCGAATATCAAGATCATAAATGTCTTGCCAAGATTCTAACCCTGTTGGGGGAAATGGCTACTAAAGCCTCTCCGACGAGCCTTGGCCTCTATCGGGGTCTCGTATGTCGATCTACTTGTTGTTCCTAACCTATGTTGTAGGAACATACCATGTTATTGTGCTTCAAGGGTCCCTCTTATCTGTGCTACCTCAGCGGGCAACTTTGCCCTTGCAATCTCCAACTATCTTACCTGACGGGACAGGTGAAAATGTCTACTCATCTTAGCTAACTCGGCTTGTAGAGCTGCAATTTGGTTCTCCACAGCCTGAAGTCTCTGCTCTAGACTAAGGCAGGGTGCATGAAAACATGACCCTGTAGTCTCAGCTAAGAGTGAGGAAATAGGCAAACCGGAAGTCGAACCCTCGTAAAAATCGGTGGGTGATGCAGGGATACCCGAGGTAGGCTCTATCCAAGGTTACTTAGTCGTTTTATTTCTTATTACATTATTTATCCATTCAGTGGTATCCATTATGGACCCTATGGTAGGCTCAATAGGATCCTCCTCTATATCCATCCAGTGTCGGCTGGCCCATCTGTAGTCTTGGAATCTGAATCAGGGATGTCTACTACTGCCACCTAAGGTCGTTCCGAATCGATCTCCCTAAGGGAATAAGAGGAAAAAGGTGTCAAGCCTACTGATCCTCTGACGATGGTGCCATCCTGGTAAATCCATCTATGACCGGGTCTTGACATCTTCTACCTATAAAAGAAAAGCTTAATGTTAAAATTCTAAAAGAAAACTACCAAATCTCCAAGCCATAAATTCTAAGTAGTCAGCTCTGAAAGCTCATCTAGGATCTAGAGGACCTAGTATCGAACCTAGAGCTCTGATATCACCTATGATTCCCCGTATCCCTCCACTAGGTCAACTGTGGCAGGATAAGGTACCTGCATGTCTCTCGGCACTGGACATACAAAAAAAGTATAAAACTAATATATATATCTGGGAGGAAGTCGATCGTGTCTCTCTGAACTAAACAGCAAAAGAAGGAGTAATATAAATATAACTTTTATAATAAAAACTTCTCAAAACTTATACATTAGTTTAAGGCCGTGAGGGCCAAAATCTTCATAGATCAAAACCTTATGGCTAGAGGTAGAAGGCCCCAAGATTAAAGAATCCAGTGGCCCACATTGGCTTCACTAGCCAGAGCTGGTTACCGAGTCATCTGAAAAAGGGAAAAACATTTGAAAGACATGAGCAATACGCCCAGTGACTTCACGTGCACGTGTGTTTTACGTGAGTTTCCCATATCGGTAAAATACTCTCTATAAAATGGTTAGACATGCCAGAAAAGAAATGCTTTCATAAAAATATCTTGTATACAAGTTATAAACTTTCTGAAGAGTTCAGGCACTTCCGAAAAGTCTGAACAAATCAAGACACATCAGTGTTGCTGTAATACCCCAACTTTCAAAACCATACATGTACCATGATAGGCTCAACGGACAGAGTTCGAAACCTTAAACGAGGTCATCGGACACAAGTTCCGGCATCCCATAGTCAATACCAGCCTAAAACCCAATGCACACTGTACGAACGTTCGATTTCTCATAAAACTACCACATTCACCACTTATACTCAAAACAGGTAACGAGCCCTAGGGTATCTACTAGGCCACCCTGTACTATCCTAGTCGGTGAGCCCCTCCTGACCCAACCTGCTAGACAGTAGTCCCACCGCAAAGCATGATACGAAGTCAAACATAATACCTCCTTGGGCCTAACCTCCAACAGTATTACGCCCTCTGCCAACTGGATCCAAGTCAAGAGTAAACCTACCAAGCATGTCGTTTGAAAGAGGCCCTCGTACGGGAGACTAGCCATGCACAGTGCAATCCACTCGACATGTTGATCAAAATATATACCAAGTCCCTTCGGTCAGATTAGGGTTTTTAATTCATTTTTATAAAATCATAGGCTATCTCTCGGCCACACATATCTTTCTTATGTATCAAAATTCCTATCTGCCGGGCCAAACCATAAAACTCGTAGACATGACAAATGTACCATGAATGCAATTCAAATCATGTCTTTATAATATCTCATAAAAAACATTTGTGTTTCCCAGATACTTTCAAAATCATATACACCGTGAAAGTATGCGTATATGCCCTTGGAATGTAAGCTTTAAACATATTACTGGGTATAAAATAAGCTATGCTAATTTCATTTTCCAAAAATCATGATTAATATTTCTCAAAAGAAATTTCTAAATACTTCAAAAATTTTAGTAATATATGAATAAGACCATTGGAGTAATATTCCTTAAAAAGAAATAGAAAATATTTTTGAAGTCATAATATAAGAATTTTTAAAATAAAAGTATTATGAAAATATTTTAACAATTCAAAGCTTTATAAAAGTATTTAAAATATTTAAATTATTATTTCAAAAAGAAATAATACGTATTTTAAAGATAATTTCTCCAAATAATTTTAAATCTCAAAACTTTATAAGAATATTTTAATTATTTAAAATATTATAAAATGAAATAATAAATATTTTAAATATAATATCTCCAAGTAATTTTATATCTCAAACCTTATAAGAACATTTAAAATATTTAAAATATTATTTCAAAATGAAATAATAAGTAGTTTAAAAATATTTTCTCCAAATTAAATCTCAAAATCTTTAAAATATTTCAAATATTATTTCTAAATGAAATAATAAATATTTTAAAAATAATTTCTCCAAATAATTTTAAAGCTCAAAACTCAAAATAGAAGTATTATAAAAATATTTAAAAATAAAAGTATTATAAAAATATGTTACTAACTCAAATATATTTCAAAGCCTTAAAAGAATATTTAAAACCAAAATATTTTAATAACTCAAACATATTTAGCATAACCCGTAATACCCCGGTAAATATTTTGTAAATTTTGTCAAGATCCAAAAATATGCTTTCATGAAATAATTAAATCTTTGATAAAAGGAAAGGTTGATGAACTCACTTGGAGCCATAAACAAGTTGACCCTACAAAAAAAATAATAATTGCAAAACTTAATCAAATAACACAATAAAAATATAAACTTGATTCCAAGATGACCCTAGGGTTCATCAAAACTTATTCTAAACCCAAAAGAACTCTAAAAAAACTTCAAAATAATTTCATAATAATTCATTAAGAATTATGGGCTCCCGAAAATCCATAATAATTACTACACTTTTCTTTTATTTTAGAAGAATATAACCTCATAATAAAATTTCTTCTAAAAATAGAAGAATAATAATAATGAAAACAAAAGGAAGGAAGAAAACTTACCTTGAGAGAAGGAGAGAGAAAGTCGAGAGATAAGGAGGAGAAAAGAAGAAAGAGAAGGAAAGGAAAGAGAAAGTGTGTGGGGGAGAGAGAGAGAGAGAGGTTTGGCTGGGAGGGGGAGGGGGAGGGGGGAATAACCAAGAGGAGGGGAAAGAGCTGGGAGAAGAGGAGAAAAGGAGAAGAGAAAATAAAGGAGAGAGGTGAGAAATTGGGGAGATGTTGGGATTTTCAGCCATCTTGGCCTCCTTATATAGCCCTCCATGCATGGCTTTGCCTCCCATGCATAAGACACATGGCACTTACTAGCCATGTGTCCTTCACCCTCTACTCCACATGTCACCACCAGCCATGTCACTACCAGCCCATGATATTAGTATATATATTCCCTCAACTTTCTAAATTTTCTACGTTGGCCCCAAACTTTAAGAATGACTTAAAACTCATATTAGACTTAGAATCTCAATCTCTAACTTAAAACGTTAAACACCAATAATTCTAAAATATGCCGAAAAAATTTTCCAATGAAAAATTCTTCCTTAAATTTTTTAAAAATTACCAAATTACCCCAAACCTTTCTATTCCTTATAAAACTACCTCAAAACTTTTATTTGAACCCACCGCAACTTATGTTAACTTTGAGGTGCTTAGTTGGGATGTTACAGTAGTTTATCCAATATTTTAAATTTCAAACTAAAGGTTTAACTTTCTAAATAATTTAATCGGTATAAAAGTTTCTAGACCAATCAACACTTTTATAATTAATTAAAAAACACAGAAAATTTCAGAAATTTTAGTTTAGAGTATTGAGAGAATGAGAGAGCTCTAAACTCAAATTTTGGTTTATGTCTTATATATATATATATATAGAGAGAGAGAGAGAGAGAGAGAGAGAGAGAGAGAGAGAGAGAGAGAGAGAGAGAGAGAGAGAGAGAGAGAGAGAGATTGCAGAAGGACAGAGAAAAGTTCTCCCCCCTTTTGGACCCTCTATTTTGAAATTCTAATTTTCTAAAATTTCCCTTTTAAAAAAAAAAAAAAATTCCATGACCAACAGCAGAGACGGTAGCTTCAGTACCTGGTCTAAGAGGATGATCAGCCACACTGGGACTAAGACACGGCCCAGTTAAAGATTCATGTTTGCATTCATTACACTAACCCACTATCCCATTAACTCTAACTGATTAATGATTTTTCACGTTCAATCTCTATAACCTCTATTCAGATTCTTTAAACAATATCCAAAATATCTTGTCTCTCTCATCTTCTCTATCTATCTACATTCACATAGATATAGAACCAGTCCAAGATCATCTTTTGTATCTATACTCTCTATAAACCATTTTTTTTGTTCATGTTTTATCCATTTGTTTCTTGAAGATGGCTATCATATTAGAACACTCCAAGATCATATCAAATTAAGTTGAAATTTCCCATAACTCCTTCAATCTTTTTGCATCCATTTTTTCATTGGCAGTTGTGGTAGCATTGGAATTTTTCTGACCAAATTATTGGTGCCATTGAAGGTTTGGTTTCTTTTTTATTTTACTTTTTTCAGGCATTTATCCTTAAAATTCTTAAAATCCACGATTATATTTCTATTATCATAGATTCAGGAAATCACAATTTTTTTTTTACAGTTGGTAATTAACTTTTAAAACTCATAGTACAATTATTATTCTCTTTTGTTATTTGTCTCTCTTTACAATCCTTCTTCCCAATTTTTGTTCTACAGGTTTGCATTTCCACATTTCCAAATTAGTTTTTTTCTTTATCAATTTATGGAGTCTAATTTTTATTTTTGATGTGTAAGAAACCATTTGCAAGATTGGCCATAATCAGTGCTTTTGTCCAATACATATACTACATAATTCTTGAAACTAATTATATATAAGTAGTACATGTGGTTAACAACATACCAGATAAAAGGTTCACAAGTATCAACTATTGAAATGATCTTGGAAGAGAAGAAAGTGAGTGCACAGTGAGTTCAACAAAGAGAAAGGAGGAAAGATTTTATTATAAGAGATTAAGATGAAGCTTAGAGGGAGAAATCTATGATTCATTGGGCAAGGACCAAGCGAAGATTAATGTTAAAAAGAAATATTGGATTTATTTGGATAATTTTCAAGTATGTCTGTAATTCATGCTTTTCTTCATCATACTCAATACAATTTTTACATTAACAAGAAAGTAATATATCTATGTGATTGTGTGGAGATTATCCATGTGATTATTTATTCTTGTACATTAATTGTGGGGAGATTACAAAAATAAAGTAACCTATGTGATTTGAGTTAAAAGAAGATAAAAAATGTCAATTAAAAAATTTGTTACAAAACTTTACTTAATTTCTATGAATAGAAAAAAAGAAACATAGAAGATGGAGGAAGAGGGAGTAGGGGGTTATGAGGGTATTGGAGGGAGAGAGAGGGTTTTTCTTATGCGTGTATATGTGTTGGGGGGAGGGCGGAGTGGAGTGGGCATAGAAAAGACCTTATTAGAAAAAAGGAAAAAGAAAAATTACTAATAGAAAAAAATGTCAAAAGTAATAGTTTGAAAATTTTACAAACTTAAAAAATTAATAAAAAAACTTACATTAAATGTCTTGCTATGAAAAATACAAAATATTCTATTTTTGGAAAAAGAAAACCATCTAAAAAAGAAATATTATTTAATTAAAAATGATAAGTATTAGTTAAAAATAAACAAAAACATTTCTTCTTTCTCGCCTTTGACAAGTTCCAAAAATGATCTGTTTTAAAAAAAAAAACTAAGCAAAAAATAAAAGAAATATAAAATATGTAATAGGATTTATTAAACTTACGATTTCAAAATTTTTATATAAGGATTTAGAATAGTTAAGTTTATGCTCCTATAAATTAATCAAAAGGTTTTAATTAATATATCTCTCCTACTTGTGATCTAAAATAAAATAAAATAAAATAAAAACCTCTTCCCCTACCTGCCTCCCCCCCAAGAAAAAAAATCATCCTTTCCACACCTTACACCCCCTCAAAAAAAAAAATAAAAATAAAAAAACTCTCCAACACCCCACATTCCTCCTCCCCTCCCCACCAAAAGAAAAAAAAAATCTTCCTCTATCTTCTACGCTCCTTTTCTACTCATAATTTAAGCAAAATTTTGAAACAAATTTCACTTGTGACCGGCCCTCTTCCATTCCACCACTTTCTAATTGCATTCCCTCTGACCCCATAGAATGGGGCCTCTTACCCTGATCCCCTATCTCTAAAAAATCTCTTTTCTCCAATCCCCAAAAAAAAAAAAAAGTAAATAAAATAAAAATGTCAGATGTAGTAGTTTAAAAATTTTACAAATTTAAAAAATTAATAAAAACATAAACTACTATGTAAATACATAATATTCTATTTTCGAAAAAAATAAAAATATTATTTAACAATAGACATTGTATTTCTTCTTTTCCACCTATGAAAAGTTTCAAAAAATGATTTATTTTAAAAACAATTAAGAAAAACTGAAGAATTTGAAAAATATATTAGGATTTATAATATCCTTATGGTTTTGTGCCATTAGAAATTAAACAAATTTTTTTTTAACTTATATTCCTCCTACTTGTGACTTGTAAAAAAAAAAGAAAGAAAGAATCCACCCAAAGGAATCCCCTACTCCACCCCCCTCCCCCCGTCCCCGCCCACACACACACACACACACACACACAAAAGAGAAAAGAAAAAACCCTTCCTCTTCCTCCAACCCATCTTCACAACCCCCATATCCCCTCTTTCTCTACCTTTTATATTTCTTCTTTTCTATTCATAGAAATTAAGTAAAATTTTGTAACAAATTTTAGAAATTGGCATTCTTTATCTTATTTTACCGTTGAGTGACCCATCAATTTGTAAAATTTAAATTTTCATCAGTTGTAAAACAATAATAAAGAACTTAGTGCTCATGTAAAAATTCAAAACTCACAATCACATAGATTTCTTTACTTTTGTAATCTCCCCACAATTAATGTAGAAGGATAGATAATCACGCAGATAATCTCCACAGAATCACATAGAAAGATACTTTCTTGCTAATGTAAAAATTGTATTGAGTATGATGAAGAAAAGCATGAATTGTACATATACTTGTAAACTATCCATATAAATCCAATGGTTCTTTTTAACGTTAATCTTCTCTTGGTCCTTGCCCAATGAATGATAGATTTCTCCCTCTAACCTTTATCTTAATCTCTTAGTAAAATCTTTCCTCATTTCTCTTCTATTGATCTCTCTGTGCACTCACTTTCTTCTCTTCTAAGATTATTTTAATAGTTGATACTTGTGAACCTTTTATCTTGTATGTTGTTAACCACATGTACTACTTATATCTTGGTCATTTCTTTATGAAATGTTCAAGAATATGGTGCTAGGAAAAATTAAACAACCATTCCTTTTGATATTCTCTCAATGCATCATTCCAAAATCCTTCCATGACAATCTCAAAGCATTCTCTGGATCACAAAGAAAAAAAAATGACCAAGTGAGTAAATGAAGTTATTTCCTATGGAATTAAAAAAATAATAATTAACCAAAAATTAAACATGACTTTACCTCACCAAAAGAACTCTCTATAACTTGATATCATTCCACCAAACTAGTCCCAAGCATTATGTAGTTTGTGTATCGGACAACATCACCGATCATGGCTAATCTTACAAATGGTTTCATTCACATCAAAAATAAAAATTAGACTCCATAAATTTATCAAGAAACAAAAAAAAACCTAATTTGGAAATGTGGAGATGCAAACCTTTAGAACAAAGATTGGGAAGAAGGATTGTAAAGAGAGACAGATAACAAAAGAGAAGGATAATTGTACTATGAGTTCTAAAAGATAATTACCTATTGTGAAAAAAAAAAAATTGTGATTTGTATAGTACCTTATTACTATGATTTTAAGTAAGAGGAAGGTGATGAAGAAATTGAGTTGGGAGCGGAGGAGTACATTTCTAATTGTATTGTCCTTGGCTTTGATTTCCTAAATCTACGAGAATCGAAATATAATCGTAGATTTTAAGAAATTTAAGGGTAAATGCCCGAAAAACAAATAAAATAAAATACAAAAAGAAACCAAACCGCAATGGTATCGAGAATTTGGTCAGAAAAATTCCAATGCTACCGCAACTGCCAATGAGGAAATGGATACTGAAAGATTAAAGGAGTAGTGGGAAATTTCAACTTAATTTGATATGATCTTAGAGGGTTCAAATATGGTATCCATCTTCAAGAAACAAATGTGTAAAACATGAACAAAAAAATGGTTTATAGAGAATATAGATAGAGAAGATGATCTTGGACTGGTTAAATATCTATGTGAATATAGATAGATAGAGAAGATGACAGAGACAAGCTATGGTTTGGATATTATTTAAAGAATTTGAATAAAGGTTATAGAGATTGAACATGCAAAACCATTAATAAGTTAGAACTAAGAATCAGTTAGAGTTAATGAGATAGTGGGTAAGTGGAGTAAATAGAAACAGGAATCTTTAGTTTTGTTTTTTTAAAAAGGGAAATTCTAGACAATTAGAATATCAAAATACAAGCTCTAGAAGGAGGGAGAACCTTTCTGGCTCCTTTTGTAAAATATTATAAGATATATAAGGTTATTTGTTATTTCACATATATTTAAAAAATATAAAATTGATGTGTTTTTTATAGTAAAAAAAAATACTTCTAATGATATTGTATTAATTTAACAAACTCCATTTTCTAAGGTTTTATCTTCTCTTCTCTCTCCATATTTTAAGCTTTTTATGTTTTGGAAATTATTAGGTACTAATGTATTAATTGAATATGGGTGCTCTTAGAAAAAAAGGTTATAAAGGAAAATCAAATTATACACATGAAAATTTAAATTTACAATATGAAACAAAGGTAAAACAACTCTCTAGATTGAAAATTTTGGGGCCAAGCATAGAATTGTTTCTTTAAGTGTTAATTTCAAAAACAGTCCTAATACTTTTATTCAACTATTAGTTGAGTATCTAAACTTTTAATTTTGACAATTAAGAACATAAAATCCCGTAAAAAAGATAATTACCCTAATTTGGATACTTGATTGTCAAAACTAAAAGTTTGTTAACCTTATTTTTTTACAGAACCCTAATTTAGGTACTTAACTGTTAAAATTAGAATTTTAGTACTCAATTGCCAATTGACTAAATGGGTATTTTTTGAATTAACCCTTCCTTATATGAAAGGGAAATTTGTCTCACTATATCCACCAATGAAACTTTATTTATTCATTCATTTATTTCTCAAAAAAACTTTATTTATTTATATCCTCAAAACGAAAATAGATAAATTCATGATATACAAAAATAGTTTACGCATATAAATAGATAAAATTTGACATTTTGAGAATGTAAATAATTTAGTGGCATTTTGAGTGAATTTTGTTGCTAAACGAAAACCAAGACAGGTTTTTAAAATATTTCAAATTGAACTCTTTTTTTCACAATTTTGTTATTTTTTATTTATAAATAAAAATAGAAACAATACTGAAAAGAAGTCTCACAGAAGAAGAAGCGTTTCTTATTGAGTCAAATATTTTGATTTTGAATCACATCTCCCTCCCTCTTAATGTTTCAAAAAAATAAAAAGAAAGGAAGAAAAAAAAAGTTCTCTCCCTCATATGTGAGGATATTTATGAGGATATTTAACGCAAGGTGGGTTGCCAGAGAGGTCTTACCTCTTTTTTCACTAGCGAGGAATGAATCATGTGTTGATACTCTTTCTCTAACCAAATAACAAGGGAGAAGTCTACTTGAATTATATTTGGTGCATATTTGCAGGTGGCTTTGGATAGTGGTGATGGTGTTTTATTATTATGCTTCTGTTTTGTGCAATCTCTCGTTCTGACTCTGCTTTGGCTTCAGCTTATTGTTGGGTAGCATTAGAGGTTTCGATATCTTAGGTTGTGGTGCTGTTACAAATAGCCTTGTAATTGTGATGCAACTTGTCTGCTTGTTGGTTTTATGCTGTCTTGTATTTGTTGGTTAAGCCGGTGACGATTTGGGTTGCCCACTTACTTTATGCTTATATTACTGTTGGCTTCTTGGTTGGCTTTACTATCGACGGCTTGGGCTGTAAAATGAACTAAGTGTTTTTAAACAAGTATGTTAGTATTCAATTAGTTAAGCATTCGAGTCAAGTCCAAACATGAAAATTTTTTTGTTCAACTAAACAAACATGATTTAGTTTGCAAGTAAATTCAAACGTTTGGACATATATAAAATAAAATTATTATGTATAAGCTTAAATAATATTTATATAACATTTATATGAAAAATGTTGATAAGGCTCTCAAACTATTTTCGATTCTTCAAAAATAGCTTCTTTTTTTTCATTTTTCATAGCCTCACCCTATTTTCACACAACTGAATGTAGCACCGAGCCACCTTAGGTGGTAGTCTTTGGACGAAGAAGAAATGTGACCCTCGCGTGTCTGTTTCTAGGAAGGGTAAACTTGATAATAAAATATTTTTCGTTAACCCAACCAGTGGTTTTAGTTTTCCATGTGTAGAATTTTCAGAGAAAGGAGTTTTGCATATTTTACCCTTTTGGAGGTAAGTATGAGTGAGTCACATGTCTTTTATGTCTAGAAATTATTGTCTAAAGTGGCTAAGAGTTATATTCCATCAAAAGAAAATAGAGTAAGGTTATGAAAAATTGAAAAAAAAAAAATAAGCAAGAGGCTATTTTTGAAGAATAAGAAATAGTTGAGGATATTTATAACCTTTTTCCCAACATTTATATTACATTTTTTATATATTTATTAAAAAATAGTTATTTTGATTACTTTAATATTTAACATTTATTATTTATTTTATTAATTTATTTGAACAAATTAAACTTGAACACAAACTAATTATGAATGAAATTTCAAACTCAAAATATTAATCAAACAAATTAAAAAAATATCCTAGCGATACAAGAATGAAACTCGAAAAATTAATATTTGATTCCTACCTACTCAAATACATCTCTAGTGAAGGCATAATAGATGGGTGATTTGCCCTAGCAATTCAACCTTTGTGCTTTATGTGTCATGTGCTATAAATTGATTTTTATTGGTATGTATCTTGTAATCAACTATTTTTTTATTCTTATTAGAAATTTTGATTTTTCTTTATAAAACCCCTATTGAAATATCCGTTAAAGAAAATGATCGAATTTCATTAAGGTACTAAATTTGTATTAACAATTGAGATAATACAGTCAGGGACAATGCCTACCTGGAAATAAGCTTGCGACATGCCACAAGCAAATTTTGCAATAGCATCCGCAACCTTATTTACATCCCTAGAAATAGATGTAATCCTACTAAGAGCACTTGAGCTAGCTAAATTTCTAAAAGCCTCAGTATAAACTCCCAAAAGGGACAGATCATCTCCTTCCAAGAGAAGCTTTGTCACCATAAACACACAATCTGCTTCTAGCTCAAACCCATTTCCACCACAAGTCATAGCTAATCACAGACCAAGGAGGGCCGCTGCAAACTTTGCCTGCTCCAGCCTACTCAATGCCCACAAAGGTTGTGCCGCCGCACCAACCACTACTCTATTGGAATCTCTCATTACAGGAGTTCCGCCCCCATTACCTCTTTTAAAGGCATCATCACAATTCGCCTTTAGAACCCCCTTCACTGACCTTCTCTACCTCTACTCTCTCTCCAGGACCTAACACCCCCACCTGTTTATCAAATCCACCCACATTATAGAATTCTTTCCAAAATCTTACACACCCCGAAGCCACACCCTCCACATCTCTCCATTTCCCTGAAAAAATTAGATCACACTGAGACTTCTACAAGCCTCACACCACCATTGTAGCGACCAATTACCCATCCTTACCAAATAATCCACAACATCAAGCCATGAACTTGCTCCCTTCTGCAATTTGAGGGCGTCTAACTCCAACCATTCCCACACCATCTTCGCATTCGGACACTCCAAAAGAAGATGACAATCTATCTCCATTTCTCACCCAGCACCATACACACCCATGCTCCACCCCCTTTAATCATTGAGAGACAGCCCCACCAGTGGCCAGAACACCCTTACAAAGCTCCCACACAAACTGTTTCACCCTCAGCGGAACCAAAAACAACCAAACCCTCATCCAATATTTGAGAGATGAAGAGACCGATTGTCCCCCACCCCCTGGTCACTGCTCATAAAATTAACTCCCAAATGGTAGAACGAGCAAATAGTAAATTGACCACTTTTAGAGAAGTACCAGACAAGCTTATCCTTAGCGCACCTTGAAGCTAGTGGAATGCTAAAAATAATATACTAGTCCCGCACATTAAATAAAAACTTTATAAGCTCTACATTCCAATCCCCAATACTCCCATTAATTAAATCACCGACTTTGAGTGAATGTGCCAGAAACAGATTTATAGTTGTAACCTTAAAGGAAAAGGGAGTTGGTAACCACCTATCCTTCTATACTCTTATATCCTCCCCATTACCCACTCTCCATTGGAATCCCTCCTCCAATAAGCTTCGTGCCTTCCAAATAAACCTCCACGTATATGAGAACCCTAGATCCCAAAGAGCACTCCAAGAAAGAGGAGTTTGGAAAATATTTAGCTTTTCACATCTTTGTAACTATCGAGTCAAGCTGCTTAAGAATAAGCCAATCTTGCTTTGCTAAAAGAGAAAAATTGAACACTTCTAAGTCCGTGAACCCCATTCCTCCCTTCTCTTTGTTTGTATATTGATTTACATAAAATTATAAAAACAGAATAGTTAATTCTTATAATTTTCATTCAAATAATAAAAGTATATAATAAAATTTACTTACTTTTAATTTACTCTTTTTTTTAGTACAATAAGTGCCCATTCATTTCATCTTTATTTTTTCAATTAGTTAGTGTATATAATTTTATTTTTCTTAATGACTCTAAAATTATTTGAAAATTGATGTATTTATATGATTTTTTGAGAATATAACAAAAAAATGCCCTACATGTTTACATTCTGCCAATCTAGGGCATATTCTTTTTTTGTCGCCAATTATGCCACTCAACTTTTTTCAATTGGTTAAAATGCCACTCAACTTTTTCTAAATGACAAAAAATACCCAAACACGTTGGTTTTTGGAAACAAACAGCTCTACTTCATCACAGGATTCCTCCACGGATCCTTTCGGAGGGCCATGTGCCCAGGATCCTTTCGATCTTTAGATCTTAAAAAAAAAAAAAAAAAAAAAAAGGGTAACCATATTACCTGCATCTATGAGTGTTGGAAAGGTGTTTGGTTTAACTGGTAAGACCGATGGTAAGCCTGATTATATGGTGTTCCCGGCACAGTAGTCCCACTGTTCCTATTCGGATTTGCAATATGGCATATGGTATCCACTTTCTGTAAAGTAAAAATACAGTAACAATAATCAATGTACAGTAAAGTAAACATATTCATTCAAAGAACCACGGCAAAGCTAAAGGGGACAAAGACAGCATTCATTCACCAGACAAGACTAAGTGGCGGGACCCGCACTCCACTCAACACTATTATTCAATACCACGAGGAGGGACCCACTCGCTACAGCAAAGATGCCCTCCATTAGTACTGAAGATTCAAATGAAATGAAGATTCACATGAAATGAAGATTGAAATGCCAATTCAATTCAAATGTAAATTCATTCTTTAGTTCTATAAATAGCACATAACAATTCAAAGGGAGGCAGGCCAAAAAAAAAAAAAATACACAAGCTTAGAAGAGATACTTTCTAGCTCTCCCTCTCCTATCATCTCTTGTATCCTATATCATCTCAAGTTTTAATTCAACTTCCAAGAATTATCTTCAATTATATTTTCAAGTAAGCTTCTTATTTTATTCTAAAGTTTTAAATTATTATTTTCAATCTTACATCCTGGGTTTGTTTTGGTATCAGAGCCATTCGAAGCATTTAATATTGCCATCATTTGCACATTTCACTTGCATACATATCATCTAGTGTGTTTATTTTCATATCTGCGTGTTGGTAAGACGTTGGTTAGCTAGTAAGACCATTGGTAAGCCCATTAGAAGAGGGTGTTCCCGGCATAGTAGTCCCGTTGTTCCCATTAGGACATGCATTTAGACACATAACATGATTTCTATGCATTAGATATGGCAAATCTGGTAAGAAGAACGTTTTCTTCAAGCTCTAGTCTAGATTCAAAAAGAATAGTTCAAAGTAAGGAAGAACACATTCAATGTAATTTCAATGATTGGACTATTCCAGAAGAACCAAATGGTAATGTTTTAATTCGATTTAATTCCATGAGAGAACAAGAATCTAGTTCTACAATCCCTATAATACCTAGTAGACATTCATTTGCACACCCTCGAAGGCGTTCTTTTGCAGAATCGTCTGAACAATCATTCAGAATGCCCAACTCAATTCATGTACACCATACAGCTCTAATTCCAGAAGTATCCACGTCTCCTCCATTATCTCCAACCGCGTCTCAAATGAAAGGTGAGATAGACGTTATTCATAAGGTAATAAATATCGATTTCGATTCATTAGAACAAGATATTTTAGATCCTGAAAATGAGGACAAACGAAACTGGTATTCCCAAGTAGACTCCTTTTATCAAGAAAAAATTAAACAAGAATGGATTAATGATATTAATAGACTAAACACTCCTTTCAATTTCTTCTGTTGGCTAGAATATTTCCTAATCAAATTAGGCATTGAAGAAGATCCTTTCAAAATATCTTATATTAATGTCCAACAAGTTTAGCAAAAAAATGAAAATTAAATGACGGTAATATAGTTACTCAAACCCATCCGCCTCTTCAATCTATTCGCTTAGACACTCCTGATGGTGAAATCATTGCCTCACCATTTAAAAAAGGAAAAGATAGTGATGATTCAATTAAAATGGACGATATTAGGAAGATCTATCAGCAGAATAATTATTCTAATACGATTCTACATACTATCGCTAACCAAGTAGATTCTTTATCCTCTGAAATTAAATCCATTCCTAGGACCAATACTTCCAGGTATCCGGCAAGCTATTCCTCTCCTCATTTCCAACCTAGCACTTTATCAAGAGACCAGGAAGCTAAACTGACTCTACCATCATCATCACAATCCATTCCTACATCCTCTTCTCCCCTATTAAGTAAGATTTCTCAAACACTAGAAAAAATCAATTCAAATCTTCCCAGTTCGTCAAAAATTAATACTATAGATCAAGAAGAAAATGATGATTCCATAAGTTCACGTCATGATAGTAGTTTTTCGTCGGATAATGAACTTATTCAAAAAATCCGTCAAGTAGAAGATTCATTTTTAGAACCTCAAGAAATAGCACACAATAACATTAATAAAATTTGTAGAAACAAATTTAGTAAATTTTCAAATACTAGATGGAAAACTTCTGATACGAGGAATTATTACCCAAGACCAACCCCCCCCAGATATTCAATATGAAGAACGAGCCAAGTTTCATACCGCCCATTATGATGGAAATTCAATTTCTAATTGGAATATAGATGGCAAGAGTGAATACGAAATCCTAAATACATTGCAAGAAATGGGAATGGCAAAGATTGCCTATAAAGTTAAAAATATACCTGAGCAAAATGCAGCCATGTTTCTGATTGCGGGATTCACAGGACAATTAAAATATTGGTGGGATAATTCATTAACACTTCAAGAAAAAATGGCAATTATAGAACATACTATTGAAACTGAAGATGATCAAGGTAATATTTCCTTACAACATGATTCATGTGATTTTTTACTTGTTACCATTGCAATGCATTTCGTAGGAAACCGAAAAGAAGAATTATCTTCTTCAAAAGTATTTTTAACAAATTTAAGATGCCCTACTTTAACAGATTTTCGATGGTATAAAGATATGTTTTTAACATACGTACTCAAAAGACCTGATTGCAATGCCCCTTTTTGGAAAGAAAAATTTGTCACAGGATTACCAAACCTATTTTCCCAACGCATTATTAATCACCTTCAAAAAGAAATGGGTTTAGAACAAATAGATTTCAATTTAATGACTTATGGTCAACTTTTTGCATTCATCAAACAAGAAGCCTTATCTGCCTGTCAAGAATTAAAATTCCAAGCAAAATATGGCAGTGAGCGTCGAGAATTAGGATCATTCTGTGAAGCCTTTGGCATTAAAGGTATTAAAGCTCCTTCTGCCCAAATTAAAAGAAATTCTTTAGATAGAAAACCGAGATATTCAAGAAAGCCTAGATATTCCCGACGATCTAGAAATTCAAACACGGATTATTATAATAAACCAAAGAAAAATAATTACAAAAAGATTACTTGCTACAAATGTGGAAAACCAGGTCATAAGGCTAATGTCTGCTGCAGTAATAAGAAGATTAATGAAATCCTCGATCAATTTCCTGAATTAGACAAAGAATTAAAAGAAAAATTAAGTATATCTTTAGTTCAAGGTGATTCCTCTACTGATCATGATCCCGAAGATTTTCAAGACTTCAGCAGTACGGATGACGGTCACTTATCCTCCCCTTGTGCTTGTAAAACCATCAATATGATTCGATATTCAGAAAATACCGCCAAAGATCAAAAAGAATTAATTTTTGATATTATTCAAGACCTTCCCCCAGAAGCACAGAAAAAGCAACTAGAAAAACTAAAAGCCTTAATTCTCAGGGAAGAATCCAGTTCTGCTAGATTAGTAGAACCATTTAGTATTTCCAAAATGTTTGACCGATATCCGCACATGAACCCTCAAATTAGTCAAAATAATACCAAAGAATTACAAACAGAAATGGATTAATGATATTAATAGACTAAACACTCCGTTCAATTTCTTCTGTTGGCTAGAATATTTCCTAATCAAATTAGGCATTGAAGAAGATCCTTTCAAACAATCTTATATTAATGTCCAAACAAGTTTAGCAAAAGAATGGAAATTAAATGACGGTAATATAGTTACTCAAATCCATCCGCCTCTTCAATCTATTCGCTTAGACACTCCTGATGGTGAAATCATTGCCTCCCCATTTAAAAAAGGAAAAGATAGTGATGATTCAATTAAAATGGACGATATTAGGAAGATCTATCAGCAGAATAATTATTCTAATCAGATTCTACATACTATCGCTAACCAAGTAGATTCTTTATCCTCTGAAATTAAATCTATTCCTAGGACCAATACTTCCAGGTTTCCAACAAGCTATTCCTCTCCGCATTTCCAACCCAGCACTTTATCAAGAGACCAGGAAGCTAAACTAATTCTACCATCCTCATCACAATCCATTCCTACATCCTCTTCTCCCCTATTAAGTAAGATTTCTCAAACACTAGAAAAAATCAATTCAAATCTTCCCAGTTCGTCAAAAATTAATACTATAGATCAAGAAGAAAATGATTATTCCATAAGTTCACGTCATGATAGTAGTTTTTCGTCGGATAATGAACTTATTCAAAAAATCCGTCAAGTAGAAGATTCATTTTTAGAACCTCAAGAAATAGCACACAATAACATTAATAAAATTCGTAGAAAAAAAAAATTCAAATGAAATGAAGATTCACATGAAATGAAGATTGAAATGCCAATTCAATTCAAATGTAAATTCATTCTTTAGTTCTATAAATAGCACATAACAATTCATAGGGAGGCAGGCCAAAAAATTACACAAGCTTAGAAGAGATACTTTCTAGCTCTCCCTCTCCTATCATCTCTTGTATCCTATACCATCTCAAGTTTTCATTCAACTTCCAAGAATTATCTTCAATTATATTTTCAAGTAAGCTTCTTATTTTATTCTAAAGTTTTAAATTATTATTTTCAATCTTAAATAAAACAACAAGAAACACACAGCTCTACTTCATCACAGGATTCCTCCACGGATCCTTTCGGAGGGCCATGTGCCCAGGATCCTTTCGATCTTTAGATCTTTAAAAAAAAAACAAAAAAAAAAATTACTGAACTCTCATAGCGTGTTTATTTGCATCTCTGAGTGTTGGTAAGATGCTTGGTCAGCTGGTAAGTCTGTTGGTAAGCCTGTTGTGATTGGTGTTCCCGGCGCAGTGGTCCCATTATTCCTATTCGGATATGACTTTTGACACGATATGAAGTTTTCTGTATTAAGAGTTTTCCATAAGTTACTACTAGCATCTTACTACTAATAGTACGATAATTATTCAACTTACCATTATGGCGGACTACAACTTTCCAAAGTGGAGGGACCCACACTCCACTACACTTTCCATTAGACAGCATTATTAAGCATAGTGGAGAGACCCACACTCCACTACTTTCAAAATTCAAAAAGCAGCATCATTACAAGACTACTTTCAAAAAGCAACATCATTACAAGCCCACTTTCAAAAAGCAAGAGACACCTGTAAAATTCAAATGAAATGAAGATTCACATGAAATAAAGATTGAAATGCCAATTCAATTCAAATGTAAATTCATTCTTTAGTTCTATAAATAGCACATAACAATTCAAAGGAAGGTAGGCCAAAAAAAAAATTACACAAGCTTAGAAGAGATACTTTCTAGCTCTCCCTCTCCTATCATCTCTTGTATCCTATATCATCTTAAGTTTTAATTCAACTTCCAAGAATTATCTTCAATTATATTTTCAAGTAAGCTTCTTATTTTATTCTAAAGTTTTAAATTATTATTTTCAATCCTATATCCTGGGTGGAATAGACATACAGGGCAATGTTTCAGCCTTTTCTTTTAACATCATGACAATTTGAGTATGTTTGTGAGTCCATGCAGGGGGATTCTTTTGCAATCTTTGATACAAAGGTGCACAAATTTGTCTTAGGTGGGGAAAGAAATCATAAATATAATTGAGACATCCTAGGAATCGTTGTAGTTGAGTCTTGTCTTTGATTTCATTAGGAAATTTGTGTGCAAATTCTAAGACTCGATTTATAGGAGTGATTGTGCCTTTGTGAATGTTATGACCTAAAAATCGAATTTGAGTTTGAAATAGCTTAATCTTAGTAGCAGAGACTACTAAACCACTCTTTTTGATGATGTTAAGAAAGATATTTAAATGTTTGAAGTGCTGATCAATGGATTGAGAGAATAATAAAATATCATCTATATAAACAATAATGAATGCAGTATAAGGAGTGAATATTTCATTCATAATGTTTTGAAATTCTGAAGGAGCATTTTTTAACCCAAACGGCATAACATTCCATTCATAGTGGCCAAAGGGAACTGTGAAGGCTGTCTTATACCGATCTTGTTCTGCTATTTGAATTTGCCAGAAACCTGATTTCATATCAAATTTTGAGTAAATCTTGGCGTTATATAATCTTTTTAACAAATCTTGTTTGTTAGGAATAGGATACCTAATCCATTGTAATACGTCATTTAGAGGTTTGTAATTAATGACTAATCTAGGAATACCAAGTTCTTTTTCCTCCTGTTTCATTACATAGAAGGCAGTACAACTCCAGGGATATTTGGAGGGTCTAATTAATTTTTTGGCTAACAAATCTTGAATTTCCTTTTTGCAGACTTCTAACATTTTGGAGTTCATTTGAATAGGTCGGGCCTTTGTAGGAATTTTCTTTTCGGAAAAGTCTTTTTCATAGGGTAAAGAAACAATATGTTTGTTTCTGTCCCAAAATGCGTTTGGAATATCAGAACATACTTCCTGTTTGATTAGGGTTTCTAAATCTAAAATTTTTTGTTGAATAGCTGGGTTTGTTAATTGGTCCTCTATCCTTTCATATGAAAGGTCCTCTTTTAAAAATCTAATTTTATTCTGTATTCTTTGAATAGTATTTACCTGTTTATATATCGAATTTTCTTGTAACATAAATAACTCTTTTTGTTTAACAGGATTCAAAAATTTGAATATGACTGTGTTACCCATGATTTTTGTCCCTAAACCATGGTGATTGACCCAAAAGGGATAGATTTGAGTAAGAAAAGGAGTTCCTAAAATAATATCAGTGTTTAGATCTTCTACAACTATGAATTGGTGTTTGAAACAGTAATTATCATTGCACATTGCAGTTTTTATGAGTTTACCTTTAACTTGTAAAGGCATTCCATTGGCAGTGACAAGGGATTCATTAGTAGGGACATAATATTTTGTAGGAATCAATCCATCACGGATACAGCTTTGATCTGCACCACTATCAAGCATAGCAGTAAATGTAGATGTGAAAGTGCATATTGAAATAGTGACATATATATTCCATTTTTGAAATGTAATTTTTTCAATTATTGAAACAAATTTAGAATCACTAGGGTTGGTATTTGGAATTGGAATTTCTGCTAGAGTAAATCCTGGAATAGAGGAATCTGTAATAATTTCTTTTCCCCTAGAATTTCTAGACTGTAATAAAGCTATTTGAGTGTCTAACTCTAAATTTTTTGTTTCTACTGTGAAAACTCTTTCTTTTAATTCCTTTACTTGAGCCTTTAATGAATTTATTTCTATTTGTAATTCTTTGGTATTATTTTGCCTAATTTGAGGGTTCACGTGCGGATATCGGTCAAACATTTTGGAAATACTAAATGGTTCTACTAATCTAGCAGAACTGGATTCTTCCCTAAGAATTAAGGCTTTTAGTTTTTCTAGTTGCTTTTTCTGTGCTTCTGGGGGAAGGTCTTGAATAATATAAATAATTAATTCTTTTTTATCTTTGGCGGTATTTTCTGAATATCGAATCATATTGATGGTTTTGCAAGCACAAGGGGAGGATAAGTGACCGTCATCCGTACTGCTAAAGTCTTGAAAATCTTCGGGATCATGATCAGTAGAGGAATCACCTTGAACTAAAGATATACTTAATTTTTCTTTTAATTCTTTGTCTAATTCAGGAAATTGATCGAGGATTTCATTAATCTTCTTATTACTGCGGCAGACATTAGCCTTATGACCTGGTTTTCCACATTTGTAGCAAGTAATCTTTTTGTAATTATTTTTCTTTGGTTTATTATAATAATTCGTGTTTGAATTTCTAGATCGTCGGGAATATCTAGGCTTTCTTGAATATCTCGGTTTTCTATCTAAAGAATTTCTTTTCGTTTGGGCAGAAGGAGCTTTAATACCTTTAATGCCAAAGGCTTCACAGAATGATCCTAATTCTCGACGCTCACTGCCATATTTTGCTTGGAATTTTAATTCTTGACAGGCAGATAAGGCTTCTTGTTTGATGAATGCAAAAAGTTGACCATAAGTCATTAAATTGAAATCTATTTGTTCTAAACCCATTTCTTTTTTAAGGTGATTAATAATGCGTTTGGAAAATAGGTTTGGTAATCCTGTGATAAATTTTTCTTTCCAAAAAGGGGCATTGCAATCAGGTCTTTTGAGTACGTATGTTAAAAACATATCTTTATACCATCGAAAATCTGTTAAAGTAGGGCATCTTAAATTCGTTAAAAATACTTTTGAAGAAGATAATTCTTCTTTTGGGTTTCCTACGAAATGCATTGCAATGGTAACAAGTAAAAAATCACATGAATCATGTTGTAAGGAAATATTACCTTGATCAATTCAATGTCAAAAATACGATGTGGGTACCTGCTCCTTTGATATATTCAATGTCAAAATCAAATGCTGATAAAATTGCTTGCCAACGAGCAAAAATTTGTTTTGAAACAAGGTTTTGAACATCCTTTTGTAAAATTTCATTGGCTGATTTGCAATCAATTCGTAAAAGAAATTTTTTATTAAATAAATCATCTTGAAATTTGGAAATACATCAGACTATAGATAAAATTTCTTTTTTGACAGTTGAATAATTTTTTTGTGGTCCGAGCCAAAGACCACTATGATATCTAACTAGATGCTCATGCGATGAATGTCCTAATTTTTGTTTTAGTATACCTCCATATCCTATGTTGGATGCATCTGTTTCGACTATCATGAATGCAGCTGGATGTGGAATAGACATACAGGGCAATGTTTGAGCCTTTTCTTTTAACATCCTGACAATTTGAGTATGTTTGTGAGTCCATGCGGGGGGATTCTTTTGCAATCTTTGATACAAAGGTGCACAAATTTGTCTTAGGTGGGGAAAGAAATCAGAAATATAATTGAGACATCCTAGGAATCGTTGTAGTTGAGTCTTGTCTTTGAATTTCTAGATCGTCGGGAATATCTGGGCTTTCTTGAATATCTCGGTTTTCTATCTAAAGAATTTCTTTTAATTTGGGCAGAAGGAGCTTTAATACCTTTAATGCCAAAGGCTTCACAGAATGATCCTAATTCTCGACGCTCACTGCCATATTTTGCTTGGAATTTTAATTCTTGACAGGCAGATAAGGCTTCTTGTTTGATGAATGCAAAAAGTTGACCATAAGTCATTAAATTGAAATCTATTTGTTCTAAACCCATTTCTTTTTGAAGGTGATTAATAATGCGTTGGGAAAATAGGTTTGGTAATCCTGTGACAAATTTTTCTTTCCAAAAAGGGGCATTGCAATCAGGTCTTTTGAGTACGTATGTTAAAAACATATCTTTATATCATCGAAAATCTGTTAAAGTAGGGCATCTTAAATTTGTTAAAAATACTTTTGAAGAAGATAATTCTTCTTTTCGGTTTCCTACGAAATGCATTGCAATGGTAACAAGTAAAAAATCACATGAATCATGTTGTAAGGAAATATTACCTTGATCATCTTCAGTTTCAATAGTATGTTCTATAATTGCCATTTTTTCTTGAAGTGTTAATGAATTATCCCACCAATATTTTAATTGTCCTGTGAATCCCGCAATCAGAAACATGGCTGCATTTTGCTCAGGTATATTTTTAACTTTATAGGCAATCTTTGCCATTCCCATTTCTTGCAACGTATTTAGGATTTCGTATTCACTCTTGCCATCTATATTCCAATTAGAAATTGAATTTCCATCATAATGGGCGGTATGAAACTTGGCTCGTTCTTCATATTGAATATCGGGAGGGGGGGGTTGGTCTTGGGTAATAATTCCTCGTATCAGAAGTTTTCCATCTAGTATTTGAAAATTTACTAAATTTGTTTCTACAAATTTTATTAATGTTATTGTGTGCTATTTCTTGAGGTTCTAAAAATGAATCTTCTACTTGACTGATTTTTTGAATAAGTTCATTATCCGACGAAAAACTACTATCATGACGTGAACTTATGGAATCATCATTTTCTTCTTGATCTATAGTATTAATTTTTGACGAACTGGGAAGATTTGAATTGATTTTTTCTAGTGTTTGAGAAATCTTACTTAATAGGGGAGAAGAGGATGTAAGAATGGATTGTGATGATGATGGTAGAGTCAGTTTAGCTTCCTGGTCTCTTGATAAAGTGCTAGGTTGGAAATGAGGAGAGGAATAGCTTGCCGGAAACCTGGAAGTATTGGTCCTAGGAATAGATTTAATTTCAGAGGATAAAGAATCTACTTGGTTAGCGATAGTATGTAGAATCTGATTAGAATAATTATTCTGCTGATAGATCTTCCTAATATCGTACATTTTAATTGAATCATCACTATCTTTTCCTTTTTTAAATGGTGAGGCAATGATTTCACCATCAGGAGTGTCTAAGCGAATAGATTGAAGAGGCGGATGGGTTTGAGTAACTATATTACCGTCATTTAATTTCCCTTTTTTTGCTAAACTTGTTTGGACATTAATATAAGATATTTTGAAAGGATCTTCTTCAATGCCTAATTTTATTAGGAAATATTCTAGCCAACAGAAGAAATTGAAAGGAGTGTTTAGTCTATTAATATCATTAATCCATTCTTGTTTAATTTTTTCCTGATAAAAGGAATCTACTTGGGAATACCAGTTTCGTTTGTCCTCATTTTCAGGATCTAAAATATCTTGTTCTAATGAATCGAAATCGATGTTTATAACCTTATGAATAACGTCTATCTCACCTTTCATTTGAGACGCGGTTGGAGATAATGGAGGAGACGTGGATACTTCTGGAATTGGAGCTGTATGGTGCACATGAATTGAGTTGTGCATTCTGAATGATTGTTCAGACGATTCTGCAAAAGAACGCCTTCGAGGGTGTGCAAAGGAATGCCTACTAGGTTCTATAGGGTTTGTAGAACTAGACTCTTGTTCTCTCATGGAATTAAATCGAATTAAAACATTACCATTTGGTTTAAAAATACATTTTGTAATCCACTCTATGTTTTTTCATGTTTTTTGTTTGATTTTGTACCATTTACCTTGCCTTCAAAACTTATGTATTGTACTTCTTAAAAAGAAAAGAAAAAAAAAAAAAACCTTATGTATTGTAACAAATGCATTTGTTTTACTCACTTTATATAGAAAATAAATTGTTTTTTTAAAAAAAAAAAAGGATGAATAGTTAAATAATTGTGATATTTGGGGTGCTCTTAGATTACATTTAAGCGCAACTTTTTTTTTTTTTTTTGGATTTTAAAAGTCAATTCATAAAAATCACTTTGACTGGCCCATTTTTTATTTGGAAATAAAAAGGAAATGGATCAAAATATGGGCTCTTTCTATTTCTTTTTAAAACTTGAATGAGACAACAACAACCACAAGTACTTTATCAATAAAGTCATTATTAATCCGCCTACATTTTCTAACCCCCAAATGATTTACCGTCAGATTTCAAGAGGCTTTTGTCGACTCAATTGAAGAAGCTTGTGGCCTCTAGAAAACTCACAACGGTTAAGAATTCATTCAAGCTCGGCATGGTTCCTACCTCTGAGAAGCCAAAGTTTACTTTGAAGGCAAAGAAAGAAGAGGTTTCAAAGGTCACAGTTGTCACCATAGGGAAGCCCAAAAGACTGCCGGAGCAAAGAAAGAGGCCACAAAGATGAAGAAGGTAAGTAAAGAGAAAGGGAAGAAAAGGAAGGCAGTGGCGGCTGCAACAAAATTGAAGAAAATGCCTGTGAAGAAGCCCAAGAGTATGAAATCACCGGGAAAGAAGTTGAAGAAGTGATTTAGGTAGTTCATGTGTGGAGTTTAACTAAAGAGTTTGTAAATAAAAGTTGGTAATTGTTGAGAAATTACAAGTGTCAGTTTGCAGATTTGATTTTAGTAGTGGATTGATCAATAGAAAATAGTAGTGGTGAAAGTTTAAGGGATTTTATAATATTTAGTGAACAATAATGAAGGGTTTGTTAAATGTAGGAGAAAAGTTTTTAATCTAACATAGATTATATTACCTTTGCCGAAAGGAAAAGTTTGATTTTGGATATGTCATTCTTTGTGGATTTAACATCTTCTATTATCACCAACTTAACAATGTGAAGGAAAACACCACCACTTACCACCAGAGCCGGAACTTCACAGTCACGGAGCAAGAGGAGCCAAGATTTTGTTAAAATTGAATATGAATAATTGGGATTTTGGGAATTGAGGAAATTTTCCTAATGTTCTGATTTACACTAGCCGAATAGCCTTCAAGATATCCAGTACAAAGAATTGTGAATCCAATTGGAAAATAAGCCATCTAAGGTATTTACCAACTAGACTTCTAAGCAAATAAGGAAACCATCTAGTGCTAGTCTAATTATAATAAAATTTAGTGTCACCATTAAACGAGCATCATCGATCATGTTAAAACAATTAATTGAATTATTCTTAAAATATGACATTGGTTGGCTTCATTTTTTTTTTTCATTTTCAATGACGGCTGCAGACTCAATTTGACATGAGTGTGCAGCAGTGTAAGTTGAAATGAGACATATTGAGTAAATGTGTCACTTTTGACTTTTTCCTTATTTCTTAACCAAATAGATCCACATTTGGTTTTCAAAAGGAATTTCAAAAAAAAAAAAAAAAATTCCCTCCATTTACATTTGAAGTGTAAAACCCATTTATTTTTGTCCTTATTTCTAAACCAAGAGGACCCTTGGTTTTGTAAAAGATGAATAGTTAAATAATTCTAATACATTCTCAAGTTGTTTCAAAATGAGAATGCTTCACTTTTCTCCTTTCTTCTCTCTCACGAGGACTACAACAGCTGCAGCTATTGTATTCTGATATGATCGAGTTTGGACTCTGGCTTCATTCGGAGTTCCGACCTTGGTGGGAGAATCATATTTACATTTTTTTTGGAGTCTATTTTCGATTTTTTTCTTACTTGAGCCCAATTTCAAGAAATGGGTACTAAAGAGGCCCAGATTTTTTTTTTAAATCCGGAATTGGCCATAACGCATAATGGTTGTGTGTTATCTTTAATGATAATGCACAACTATTGTGCGTTATCACCTAATTACGCCTTTCACACTAATCAACTGATGTGGCTGATAACACACAACCACTGTGCGTTATGATTAGGCAATATCGCACACTCGTTGTACGTTATCAGCTACGTAATTTTTTTTAATGATTTTTTTAATGAAAATTTCTTTCTGGAAAACTTATAATTGTATAATTTTTTAAAAAGACTGTATTTATTATATTTAACTTATTTTAAGTGTATTTATGATGATAATATTTATATTGTTTTCTTGGAAAATATATTTAATTTTTAACCATTTCATCTCAAGTTATTTGAAGAAGTAATACTAAAGATATTATAAAAATGTAGAGTAATGATGTAGTAATTAGAAGAAATTAAAAGAAATTTTTCATTAATAGAAACATGTTTTCTTACAACAATTTCAAGAAAATGTCAAACTTATACATTGCTCGGTCCTGGGTTATTACAATTTTTTCTATTATGTCCCGGCATGTGACATCTACCACATCTAGGGGGAGAATTCGGATTTCTAAAATCCATTTCCTCCTGAAATCGCTTGCCCTGTTTCCTACTCCGTTCCTTTTTCATGTTTGAAAGATAAAATGTTAAACTAAAAGGAACGTCCCTCCAAAAGTTCTAACTCAAGACCGGATAAAAATTCGCCTGGTAAGTTCTTTTGTTCGTTTGTCGCGAATATATCTCCGGCACATAAGTATCTATTCTTGACCCATTTTCTCTACACACTGCAAGAACATGAGAATAAGGTAATGTATATATTTGCCATTTTCCGCAACTACAGAATTTATTATTTATCCGCAATGTATAGACGTTGTTGCCCGTACCAGAAACCTGGATTGGAGATTTGACCATGTATATTCCCTCTCGTGGATTGTAAGTTGTAACTTTGTGTTCTCTTGATTTCATTTCAATCCGCAAGAACTTGTCAAAAATTCGTGTTGGAAATGGATGCACACAATTTTCAGCCTCTTCACGGTGTTGGTGAAAGTAGTTAACTAGTTTGTTGAATATTAGTTCAACTAGGGCTTTTAAAGGTAGAACCCTAGCTTTCTTTAATACACTGTTAAGTGCTTCAGAAATGTTGGTTGTCATGATACCGTGTCTGTGACCACCATCATGCAACATTGTCCATTTTTCTGGTTCAACTTCATCAAGTAAATGTAAGCATCAATATTTCTTTCTTGAATTTGTTTCATTACACGATCAAATTTCCATTGTTTGGATTCTGTTCCGGCCTGCCACATCAAGCTTTTTAATTCTATGTTCTTGAAGGTCTTGTTGAAATTTGCTCGAATGTGGCGTAAACAAAACCGGTGAACTGCAAATGGTGGTTGCCACGAAGGTTGACTTTGAATAGCAGAAAAAATACCTTTGTGGCGATTAGAAATTAGGCATACTTGGCGATCTTTGACAATATATTCTCGCAAGTTTTTAAGGAACCAATTCCAATCTTGGAGGATTCCTTATCAACAATTGCAAAAGCAAGTGGGAACAAGTGATTATTTGCATCCCACGGCCACGCCAATTCAAACTTGAACTTCAAATATTAACTAAATTTTAACCGTAAATTTCAAAATAAAATACAAAAGTATTAAAAAAAAAAAAGAAAAGCCAAAGTATAAGAAGAAGGAAGAAAATAAAAGGAAGAAGAAAAGAACTTACCAAGTGGCGGCAGCGACAGATGGGGCTGAAAATTTTCAGGGAGAAGATAAGAAAGAAGGAAATAAAAAATAAGGAGACTGAAGAAAGAGAGAAACCGAAAGGCGGAAGAAAGAGAGAAAGAAGAAATAAGGGAGAAGAAATAAGAGAATGAAGAAAGGAGGCGGCTGGGGTATTAAGGTTTATAACTTGATAACGCACAGTCATTGTGCGTTTTCACTCATGATAACGCACAATGGACGTGCGTTATCATGATTGATAATGCACAATGGCTGTGCGTTATGGCCATATTAGCGCCACATCACCGCCACGTCAGTTTTTAACGTACTAAACGCGGCTTAACACGGCTTAAGCCGCGAGATTAGGGATAACGCACAACCATTGTGCGTTATCTCAAGTGATAACGCACAATGATCTATAGCCACTTCCGAATATTAAAAAAAAATTATGGGCCTATTTAGTACCCATTTCTTGAAAATGGGCCACAGCAAGAAAAAAAAAAAAACCTCTATTTTCTCTAGATTTTCTTTACTTACAAACCACTTTTGTTCTTCTTTTCAAAATCTTGCAACAATATTTATAATCCTAATGCATATTTTTCATTTAATCTCTTCAAATTAGAGTTATCTTCTTCTTTCTCAAGAAGATTCCTAGAAACCCAATTCAGAGTTGATCCTTTTATCAGCTTTTCGTTCTTTCCAAAGTAATCCTCAAAAAAGCTGATATGCCCAAAGTCATTGGGGCTTCTATTGAAAATAATTACTCCGTATAAAGACTTTGGCAGTCCTCCTCTCTTGAGATACCTTTTGGAGTGAGTTAGGCCCAAGTCTAGAAAATTCTAATATCGTATCAGAGCCAGTTGTTAGGCTGCCCGTGTTGGGCCACCCGCGTCGGAATGCCAGCTCCAAGCACAAAGGGTGTGTTGGGCATATCACTATAGTGAGTGGGGGCACGGGTTCCCTGCTCAAGTAAAAAATATATATATATAATATATGTGAGAATATATTAAATAAATTGTGTACCTATTAATAATTTAATTGTGACATCACTTATCAAAAAACTCTAATTCTTTTTACTAATAAATTGATGGTGTGTTTTGATGGAATTTAATGCAAAGATCTTTACTTTAACCAAAGTAAAATCTAATCAAATGCCCCTTAAAATTTTCTTCACCCTTTCCCCCCTCACTTGGTGACATGTTGATGGAGACAAAAGCTACTTCTTCCTTCTTCATAACTTCATCGTCACAGTAGAAATATTATTTTAATTCATTTTTTGCGTAAGATCCTTTTCCTTTCACATAATACTTATAATTTTTTTTTTAAAAAAAATCATGTACGCTTCTTTCCTTTTATTTGTCAAAAGGATGACTAACATATTAAGAATTTATGTTAAGAAACAAAAGAATCACTATTTACTAGCGTAAGCGATAAGTCATTAATACTAGTATTTGCAGATTTTGATATTTTGTATCACTTATCACTTTAAATTAGTATATTTTATTAATAAAATATATTATTAAATAAAAAATAAGTTTTAAAAAGAAAATATATAATAAAAAATAATTTAAATGAGAATAAAAAAGAAACCGACTATGTATATATATATATATATATATCAATGTATTTTATTTGTCCTTTATTCTTTGTTTTTATTTATTGTTCTATACCCACTCCGATTTGAAGATGTATTTTATTTGTCTTTTATATGTAGAATTCTCCATATTATTTAATGAAATTTTTTATTAAAAAAAAATATGAATGTATTATATTTCTCATTTTCCTTTGTTTTTATTTATTGTTTCATACCCACTCCAATTTCAAGATGTACTTCATGTTTTTTATATGTAAAATTCTCCATATTATTTAATGCAATTACTTATTCAGAAAAAGAAAATGCTTTCCGCGAACCAGTTGTGCAAGGACTTCTTTGAAAGCATAGTTTTGAGATAGATTGCTCATGTTCTCGAACCAAATTGGACAAGTCATGTGTACCTAGAATACTTTTTTTTGCTTTTTTTTTTTCTGTCAAAAGGTATTTTACAGGTCCAAACACAGAGAAATAGCCTTTTAAGAACTACCAGATACACTAATCACACTCCAATCACATAGAACCACAAGGACAATAAAATTATACCACAAAATAACTACATTCCAAAAATTCGTACTCGAAACCTCATATTAAGATAAGATAAACCCTAATCATTTTACCCATATGTATTGTAGTAATATAACATCCTTTTGTTACACACAAAAATAGTGTTATTTACCCTTTATCCGTCATTTTTCTTATACAAGATTCTTTAAAAGAACCCTCAAAAATATTTATCAAATACCAAAACAATATAAATGAAACAAACCTAAGACCAGAATCCCCTTAATCTTGATAAAGTCAGAGTAGTTCATTGCATTTAAGAATACATTACATTCGGAAGGTAAAGAAATATAACTATTTGATCCCATGACCAAAATGTTCAGGCAAACTTCAATACCTCAAGTATCCAAATGGTAAAATCTAAATTCAATACAAGAACAGCTTAGGTGAATACCCATCTTGTGTTAATCCATCCTTCCTTTCAAGATCCTCTCCGTAACTTCTGTAGGTGTACTGTACAAGGACCATACATACAACACGTAAGAGAGATGCAAAAATCATAATATACATTCCTGTTGATCTTAGTGTCTTTTAAAGAAGCTGCAGAGCCTTAATCCGTTACTTACCTACTTAAGCAAATTAACAAGGAAAATGGAAAATTGGACAGCAAAAGCACAAAAGAGAAAAGGAAAAAACAAAAAAAAGAGCAGTAAATGCTTGCTTACACAACATAGACATGTCCTCCCCAACCACTCAAACAATCACGATCTACTGATGATAGAAGTGCCTGAGAGATGGTCTCAAACAATTCTTCAGGTTCCTGAATAGATATGGGAAAGAGATTCAGAAAAGAGAATAAAAATGTCTGGCAGAGAAAGAAGTGAAATCTACAAAATGTAAAAACTAGAGATATCAAAAGAACTAAAGAAAATAAACACAATGTTTACTAGCACCTAAATGATCATTAACTGTTACGGTTAAAAAGAAAAAGTAGTGACATGTTATATCTTTTAGCAGATGACGGTCCAAATAGACTGTAATATTAGAAGTCCAGTGATAAACTCAATTTCTATATCAAGTAGGCATTCATCTAGCATCTTGTAGAGCAATGGCTTGAAGTTCAAGACATACTCCACTAAAAATTGAATAGAATAAGGTTATTGTTTTATTCATCAACCCAGATAAACCTCTAATGGAAATTAAAATGTCTCAGTATCTTCTGTTTCTTGTCATACAAATTAGCAGATTGACATTGCACTTTGGGGAAATTCTTTTATCACCTGAAATAAGCTATCTATGTTTTATTTTTCTTTCATTTTTTGTGATTTTGGACCTGTTAAAGGCACCTTTTTCATTTTCCAGCAGCTTTTAGCTGTTCATGGAAGGTCCTGGGTAGAGACACTTCTGGAATGGATGTACCATCTCATACACTATTTTTAAGCAATCATTTTCAGATGAAAGGTCCAACAGAGAGGCATAAATGCTTATCTAGGTTAAATGAGTGGAATTTCAGTAGTTATTAATGTAAAGTACTTTTTAGCATTCATCAGCCTCTCAAACTAGGGCAAGCTAACAATGTTTTATGTATCGGATGATGAGGCGCAACAGAGTCTTAAATTGCATATCTATGCACAAATTATGTAGAACTCTGGGGAAATACTAGAACACAAAAGCACCCCCACCCCTCCCCCTCTTCCTATAACAATAAAACTATAACAGACAAATATCAGTCCCTCCCAGTGCACAAGGCCTCCCATAATTATGAGATAGAATGTAATACCCACTGTCAATCTCTTAGAACTTACTCCGCTGCTTTATGAATTTCATAGCATATCCTTAAAGCATCAGGGTACATTAGAATGTCTTATATTACATAAAAACTCCTGCAGGTCTTGTGCTTAAATTACAATTATATTACAGAAAAGGAAATCATAAGAATTCAATTTACCGCAGCCATGGACACAAAAATATATACACTGATCCCCAGATAATTTGTAACATAACTAAGCTCATAATCAACAAGAAGTATAGGAAAGAAGTATCTTAAGTATACAGTTCAGCCACAGAAAAATATCGTAAGAAGAGTTGAGTAACAGACCATGTCAGGTTTGAACATTGCTTCACATGCACCATACAAGGATTCTGAGGCAGTTCCAGCAACAACAAAATCTTTGGCAAGTTCCCTACATAGCACACGAATAAAATAAAACAAAACAAAAGCTACAAAAGATAAGCTTCTAAGAAAATCACATATATTTGTAGAATTCTAGCTGGACCTTTTGACCGGTTAGACTGCAATTAAATGGATTGGAATATTGAGTTTCTAACTCTTACATCTCACTGATTACGACATGCTTCCTTCTTGTTCAGCATCATCAAAAAAATTTCTTTTCATATCTTATTAAATTTTTTCGATCCACTTCTCTGAAAAGCTACATCTTTTTTACTTCATTTCGAAACCAGATATGTATTAATGCAGCAACCAAAACATTCACATGAAAATAAACAAATGTGGAGGTAGAAGTACTTAAAGGATTGTGTGTTGAATATATTTTAATGTGTAATACACCAGAAATAAGAGAAGTCGCTTATATTTCCCTTTTACTCAATATCTTTTAGTTGAGAGAAAAAATCCAGAGTTTATCAGGAGAAATTGCCGGAAGTGCATGATAAGAGGATATAGACAAGGAAAGTTGAAAAGTGACATAGAACAATCTTTGCCACGGTAACTTCTTCAAGTATTCAACAAAATGGATAAAAGAAATAGAATACATACCCTTGAAAATCTTGTTCATGATAGGTACATTATGCTAAACAACCTAGTGTAGTTTCTGTTTTTCCAAACAAGTCTAAACAAAGAAGGCCAGCATCTTACCTTTTTCATGATGAAGTCTCTCATCCTTGGTTTCCTCTTTTTCAAATTTAAACTTTCAGCACTTAACAACTAGACATGTTTAGGGCATGGAAGTTATTGAAGAGTATAGATCTCATAGAACTGTAAGAAATAGATTGTGCAATTGAAACTACATTTTAGAGTAGAAAAACAAGAATTTGAAACAAATCACAGAGTTAAGAGAACTATTCCAGAAAATAAATTATTACACCAGCAAGTAAAATTATGTGCAAATATATCGTGAAAGGAATATTATTTACAGAAAATGCGGAGGAAGAAAAATAAAAACAGTCAAAACTGAAAAGAAAGTAGAATATACTTTGCTCCAATGGAATCCATAGTGCAAATGAACGGCTTGCTTTCATCTCCTAATCCAGCAATAACGGGCTGGCAGAAGTATGGTCCAAATCTAACCCAAAAAAAGACACGCAAACAATGATTAGAACCAAATAATGAAATTGAACAGCATGAAGATAGAAGGAAGCAGACGAACATAATATTGCGGTGAATAGTAATCATATTTGCCAATATTAGATTTCCAGATATGCTATTTTGTGGCTTTCATGACAATATCACCTTTACACTCTATATATTATGTGCTTTCAATGATTTGTGAAAAAAATCTCTTAGGATCACTAACCCAACTTTTACTAGCAAGTCTTGAGTTGCATCGATGTAATTTAGTACTAATATGCTTCCTGTAATCCATTTTATTTCCAGTGATGGAGAGGTATGGCCATTAAAATTTTGAAAAATCCTTTGATGGATCAATAAAAGATTTTACTTTCCAATGAAAGGAAGAAAGTATAGAAGCAACAGAACAGTTAACATCCTTTTGCTCAAAATTAGTCAAGCAGTGAGGAGTATTAACATTATTGAGATGCCAATCAAAATTAGAACTGTCTTTAATTCAAAAGAGGAAGAGGGTAGGGGAAACCATTTACAGATCCTATATTGTCTTTTAGCAAGTATCAAACAGATGCCTTTACAATGAAAGGCCTATGTAATTTTTCCTTTCCCATTCTTTTCCACTCAACACAACAAAAATAAATAAATATAAAAATAAGAAAAATATATTTGCAGGAGTGACTGCAATCCTACATCGCACCTCCATATCATGTTTGAGTATGGCTTCTTAAACATTATGGAAAACAAAAAGACCTCTTATTTAGGGTACTTAATGAATGTTGATGACAAAATAACATTTTAACTCTTCATGTGTTCAGATTTTCTGTTAAAGTATCCACTGGAACTACTGTTTAATATCTTGCTACATTAAACGGTTTTTCTTGCTGAGCACAACCACCACAGTATCTGGAATTTTACAAACACGTAATATGATATCATCATACCAACATAAAATAAATGTTCTTTATGATTCCCAATCTGCGTAAGGATAAATCTAATGGATGTCAATTATAGAAAGTGGAAATGGCAAGAAACTGACCAACCTTTTTTCGTAAAGAATAGCAGACACAAGGCTGGCAAAAGTTTCAGGCTTCATATCCCTCTCTTCTCTTAGCTGATATAACTTATGTCGGAAAACAAGGCGTTGATACCTTCAGACAATTCACACAAAGGACCAAAATCAAGAACTAACACACAAAAAATGAGAGGAAAGAAAAAACTTAATATTATCTCACCAAATAGTTAAAGAATATTTTATTACAGATAATTACTGTGCATATGAATCTTGCTACAATTAATCTTACATTCTTACTGATAATCCTCCAAGTTTTACATTTAACCCTGTTACTCCCTCTCTCTCTCTCTCTCTCTCTCTCTCTCTCTCTCTCTCTCTCTCTCTCTCTCTCTACAACTCTACTTCTGATCTCTCTATCTCTCTCCTCTCCTCTTCCAGTCTCCACCCTGGCTGACCGCCAAGCCAGCCCTGGCCAGACCCAAACCCGGTTACTCTACAGCGGCATTTTGACATACCTTCCTTTTAAAAGTAGCTAACTCAAAAATTTGAACCAACTTTTGAAAATTTGGAATGAGGACTTACAAGGTTTGGGCATCGGTTCCGAGACCAGAGAGACCAATGAAAAGCTTGTCATGAACTTTGTAAATCCTCTGAAAATCGGTGGCGATAGTCTGTAGCTGAACGCCCAGTCGCCGATCGCTAGCTATTGCAAAGCAGTTTTTTCCCACCATTGCTACTAGGGCACTTCCATTGTACTCGAAAATCTGAGAAATTCACAAACAAAAGATCGAAAAAGCAAAAAGGTCTTAAACAACAAATTAAATGGTATAATGATACGTATAGCACAAAGGAAGTTCCTTACCGACATGTTCCACAGAAGATTTGATTGCTTGTTTTTGTTTCCAAAGAGTTCTCAGGAATTGATCGAGTTGGGAAGTTTAGGGCTCAATTGGGTTGGCTGTGGGAATTTAGTATCTTTATGTCTTGGGGAGGGGGCAAGGGAAACCCGGTTTTTTTCCTTTTTCTTTTGTTCAATTTTGTCTAACCGGACTTTTTTTTTAAAACAAATTTGGTAAACTCCTGTTTGTTTTAGGGCTCTTTTGGGAGTTTTAGGAGAGAAAGAAAAGAACATTTAAGTATTGGGATCATTTACTACAAATGTTGGTGAGTTTGAATGAAAAAATAAATGTAGGTAATTTATATCATGCACCCGATTATATCTTGTATGGTATACTCAGTGAAGTTACATCGTAACTAATATTCTGTCATGTGTTGATATAGAGGAATTTTTTAATTTTGTATTTTCAACATTATATTAATTCGAATAAAGTTGGGAATTGTTTCATTATAGTCTGTTATGTTTTTGAACATCTCTAGATTTGTATAACTGAGAATTCTACTTTTATAACTATAAATGCCTATATTTTTATTGTGTTTTCAAAACTATATTACTTCTAATATGGCTTGGGTTTAATTCATTATAATTTATTGTGTTTTTTAACCTCTATAGTCAGTCGTATCTATTTTTATTATTAAGAGTGCCTAATTTTATAATTGACACTTCTTAATTTATAAGCAATTGAACCTTCAACTTATCTTTTTTATGTCTTTATTCAGATGCATTTTGTTTGTTTTAATTTAAAGTTTTTTTGTGCTTCCAACCTTATATTTACTTCCAGCATGGCTTGGGGTTGTTTAATTATAATTTATTTTGTGTTTGAACCTTTGTAGTTAGTAATGTCTACTTTTATAACTAGGAGTGTCTACTTTTATAACTGACAGTTTGTAGCTTATAAGCAATTGAACATTCAACTCCTCTTTTTTTGTTTCTTTATTTAGATAGTCTATGTTGCATTTATTTACATCTTTTGTGCATTTTAATTTTTCTTTTTGTATTGAATACAGCTATTATGGAAATATCGAACAAAAAATTGTAATATAAGTAAGGAGAGCATTATCGAGATAAAGTACAATTAAGCAATAAGAAAGAGGAAGAGTACTTTGATACATGCTTTAATGATTAAAACAATTGTCCAATTATCTATGAACAATGAAGCATTTGGTGAGGGTTGTGAATGTTCCAAATAGAGAATGTTAACTTAGTTTAGGAATATCAAACTCTAGCAATGAAGAACCTTCAAATAGTTTGCAATCGTTCATAAATTTTAGGTAAATTTTGTAATCTCATTACTTTATTTCTTTTAATGATACTTTAATTTTTATTTTACGAGGTTTTGATGTTATTTTGTATGTCAAATGTGTTAGCCCTAAGGGCATTAATACTTATGTTTTGATTATGATTAACATATGCTTGTGTGAGTATTTTAGCTAACCCTTCATAGAACAAAAGAAGTACCTATGAAGTCTCAAAGTCTACAAGCAAAAGATCTTGTTGATGAGGACAAAATGGAGAAGAAGAGACCAAGCCATTACAAGATCAAATCATTGAAGACATTGAAGGCATTGTCTTTGGTAGAGTGAATTAGGTACTACCTTGTAAACTCCCTAGTCTTACTCTTTGATTAATTGATCATATATGAAGCTCCCTATATGATTTTCTAAGATATAATCTTTTGTTAAAATCTAAGTATTCTTGACTGAAGATGTTTTGGAAAGTTTTTCTTCTCTTTAAAATGATTGTCAAGAATACATGCTTTTGAAACAAGGAAGAAAGTTTTTGTTTAAAAAGAAACTTAGCTGAGGAAAACAAGAATTCGGCAGTCCGGTTTTAGAACCGGTCGTCCGTTTTTTCCCAAAGTAAAAAATTCGGCAGATCCGTTTTTCGGAAAATCAAGTCCGAATCTTTTCGTTCAAAAAACTCGGTCATCCGGTTTTAAAACCCAGCAATCCGATTTTCCTATATATCAAAATTCGGCAGATCCGTTTTCTAGCTTGAACAAGTCCGAATCTTTTCGTTTTTAAAGAACCGGCAGATCCGTTTTCGAGAACCGGTCGTCCAGGTTTTTCTGTCATTCTTGTACAAATATTACCGTTGCACAGAATGCATCTGTCATTTCTGAAAAGCAACGGCTATTTTCTAAAGGCAACGGTCTTGTGCTTCAAGACTCTATATAAACACTTGATTTTCAGCCATAAAAGAGATAAGTTTGGGAATTATTCATTGAGAACATTTAAGACTTTTAAAGAGCTTCAAAAGTACATTTGATTACAAATTATTTTCAATCCCAAACAAAAAATTCTTCTTGAGCTTCATTGTTGATCATCCATCAAAGAAGAAGAAAAGAGGTGCTTGTAGAAGTATTCCATTGAGTTGTAATCTTCCTCTTCTCAAGCTCATTTGGTAATATTGTTCCTTACTCTTTCTATTCTTTTATTGTGATCAAAGGTTTGTGGAAAACCCTTTGGGTGATCCTTTGGTATATGTGTTGTATTGTTGTGTTTGAGGTTCTTGTGTAAAACCCTTGGAGGGTGATCCTCATTGTGTAGTTGTGTAACCAACTTTGAAGATAGTGGATTTGTGAAATCCTTGGGTTGAGTCTCAAGGTAGTGGATGTAGCTCTTTGAGAGAGTGAACCACTATAAATTGTTGTGCATGTTCTTTAATGTTTAATTCTATGCTCATCTCTTAATTGCCAATACTATAAGATTGTATTTTATGTGGATTCTTATTAAAAAGAGTTTTAGAAATCTTTCACAAACAAATTGGAGGTTTATCTTTCTAATCATACAAAAAGATTTTTTAAAATTAGCCAAAAACCTTATTCACCCCCCCCCCCTAAGGTTTTTCAATTGGTATCAGAGCAGGGCTTCTTTAAAAAAGGACTAACACCCTTGAAGCAAAAGATCTTTATTTCACTATGGCTAATATTTCTAGTTTACCATATGTAGAAGGCTCTTCTACAAATAGACCTCCTCTTTTCGATGGTACAAATTATACTTTATGGAAATCTAGAATCAAAATATATATTTGCTCTATTAACTTTATTCTTTGGAGCATTGTAGAGAAAGGACCTTATGTTCCTATAAAGGATGGAATAATCAAGAAGGTCGAAGAATATGATGAGCTTGACTCAAGGAAGATGATTCTAAACTTTCAAGCTATGAACATATTGAGTTGTGCCTTGGATGCTAATGAATACAATAGAGTGAGCGAATGCGACTCGGCTCATGAAATGTGGAATTTACTTGAAGTAACTCACGAAGGCACCAATCAAGTAAAGGAGTCTAAGTTGGCTATGTTGGTGAGAGATTATGAGCTATTCATGATGAAACAATATGAAAGCATTAGTGACATGTTCACAAGGTTCACCAACATCACAAATGACCTAAAGGCATATGGAAAAGAGTACACAAGGGGAGAAGTAAATAGAAAGATTCTTGATTCACTCCCAAAAGCATGGCAACCAAAAACTCTTGCCATTGAGGAATCAAAAGAGTTAAGACAACTTCCTATTGAAGAACTCATAGGATCTCTCCTCACCTATGAGATGAAAATAAAAAGATTAGATGAAATAGAAGATGAAGGAAGAAAAGGCATAGCACTCAAAGTGAATGTTGATGACCATACATGCTCGTCAAACAATGAAGATGAGATTGAGGATATGGCCTTAGTAATGAGTAAATTTAAAAGATTTTACAAGAAAGACTTCATCAAAAGAGGAAAGAATCCTCCATTCAAGAAAGGAGGACAAAGTTCATCACTCCTCATGGCGAGATGCCTTAAATGCAATAGCACCGACCATCTTGTAACCGATTGTTCCAAAGCTATTGAAAAAGAGAAAGGAGTGTTGGAAGAAAAGCTTGAGGCATTAAAGAAAAAGAAGAAAGGCAAGGGCCTAATTGGTGCATGGGATCAAGATACAAGTGAAAGTGAAGGTGATGAAAAGGGAAACATATGCTTCATGGCATTAGAAAATGAGGTACAATCTTCACTTCCTAACTCTTCTAGTATCCTTGATGATGATTGTGATGTTGATCCTAGCATAATGCTTATTGAAATGTATGATGAGTGCAAAAAGGTTACTAAACGAAACAAAGATTTGAAAAGTAAAACTCAATTTTTGTTAGATGAGAATTCAAGACTCATTTGTGAAAATAAAGCTATTCTTGAATCCTTGGAAGTTTTGAAGAAAGAAAAAGAGTGTTCAAATGGTGACTTTCAAAAACTTGTTTTAGAAAACAAAAACCTTTGTGAAAAGATTTCCTTTCTTGAAAAATGTTTGATTGATTATGATGTCTTAAAGAAAAAGGTGAGTGATCTCACTCTATGTGTTGAAAAGTTCACAAAAGGAAAAGAAAATTTTGAAAAACTTCTTGGCTCTCAAAGATCACCTTTTAACAAAAATGGTATTGGATATAATCATTCCAATATTTTTTCTAAACAAACACGTTTTGTAAAAGCCTCCTCATCCCTTTCACACTTTTGTTGTACTTATTGTGAAAAGAGTGGTCATAAAGCCACAAAATGTTTTATAAAAAGAAAGATTGAAATGGGAGTAAAAACCGTTTGGAAAATAAAAGAAAATCCAACAAACATTCATGGACCCAAAAAGATATGGGTACCAAAAGACTTTTCTACTTCTTTTTTGTAGGAACACAAGTCAAGGTCATCTAAGTGGTACTTGGATAGCGGATGCTTAAGACACAAGACCGGATATGCATCCCTCATGAATGAACTAAGAAAAACCGAAGGTGGTTTTGTTACTTTTGGAAGGATCATCGGTATAGGTAACATGGCATATAGTTTATCTTTTTTAATTAAGGAAGTGCCTTTAATTGATAGTTTGCAGTTTAATTTATCTTGTATTATTCAATCCAAACCTTCCTTGTTTGCAAATTGATTTCTATAAGAAGTGATAATGGGAGAAAATTCAACAACCAAGTTTTTACAAAACCTCTTTCAAAAGATCGTTTTTGCTATTTAAGAAAATTACTTGGTATAGGGAGATTTAATGAGTAATGTGTGTTGCTTGTATTATTTGCTTTTTCCTTATTTTCTGCCTTGCTGATGTTTTAAAAAAAAATTCGGACGCCTTTTTTAAAATTAGGACGTCCAGTTTTAAAACCGGACTCATACTTCCCTTTCAAAAAAATTCTAGAGATATTCAGACTCTCAAACCGGACTCCTGCACAAAAACTCGGACGTCCAAATTCTTCAAAAATCCTGAAACCGGAAGACCGGTTTTAACAAACAATCGACCGAATTCTTAAACTAGGTCGGGTCTGCGGTTTAAAATTAGTCTTTTTCTCACAACTCCTCACATTCTTCTCCAAACTCTCTCTCACTCTCTCGACCGAAAACCCCCTACTCACAAGACCCATCCGATTTCTTGTTCCGGTTTTCAATTTTCTTCTTATTTCTCTTCAAATTCATCTCCTGTCACAGCAAAGAAGCTATTTTTTCTGATTACTATCTACCAATCTCCAAAACTCTTCATCTCATCTCCAAACCCTACCCTCGAAATTTTTCAAAAATGGTTAAAACAAAGAATGCCCAAGTTGGTTCAGGGCAAAATCTTGAAGAAGGAGGCACCAATAGAGGAAAAGGGAAAGGAAAAAGAGTACCTTCTGGAACTGGGGCTACTGCTGCTAGGGTTTCTAGAGTTTCAGAAAGGTTTATCTCAGTAAAGGAAGCTGCTAGGTTTGAAGAATGGACTAGAAATCGACGAAAAATTGCTCCAGGTCATAGGGTGGACTTACATGATATGCAAGGTATGGAGGTTATTCCTCATCTTTTTGAAATGATTGATTGGATACCTCTGTTGATTGTAAATGAGCTTTATTATGTGGATATGATATATGAATTTTATGCTAATCTCCACAAAGGTAGAATTAAAAAGGTGGATAATGTCTCACATCAATGGATTGTAACTAGAATTGGGGAAAGGGATATTGCATTTGATGATAGACTGTTGAATGAAATTTTGGATACCCCTCAAGATGGTATAAGATTTTACACCAAGAACAAAAAATGCTATGATTCAAATTTATACAGTGAAAAATGATTTGCAGAAATTTTCACTAAGGGAGAGGTATTAAAAAGGCATGATGATAGAAATGTTAACAAACTGGATGCTTATGGGAGAGTGCTCCATCACATGATATCTAACATCATCATTCCAAAATGTTGGGCATAAATCCTCTATCACCAACATGCACGCATTTGTGATGCTAGCCTTGCATGAGAAAAGGAGAATGAATTTCGGCTTTATGGCTATAGAACATATGCTAGCTGCACAATCTTCCCAAATGAAATGCTTGCCGTATGGTTGCTTTATCACTAAAATCCTCCAACACTTTGTGATCAATTTGGTTGGGATGGGTGATCACATTGGACCTGGCAAGATATACACTCAGCAAACCTTCAAAAGAATGGGGTTTGAAAAAGACGAAGCTGAGATATTCATCCGAGGTGGACAAGATGTTGATGACAGTGATGAGGAAGATGATGATGACGATCCAGAGGACATGGATATAGAAGAAGAGGACAGTGATGAAGAAACAGAGGCGGAAATACAAAGAAGAGAAACGAGACAAAAGAAACGACAAGAAAGAACAGAGGAAGGCTCATCTTCAGGAAACATGAGTCAGCTTATGGATATGATAGCCTCTCTCTAAACATCAATGAACACCCGGTTTGATGCATTCGACAGTCGCTTTGAGGCTTTGGCTGGGAAAGTCTCCAATATTCAAGAAAGGATTGATGCCTTGGATAAAAAAATGACCGATACACAAGAACGGGTTAAGAGACTCGAGAAAGGAGGAGGAGATAGAGATGATTGAGATTTTTCTTATAAACCCTTCTTTCTCTTGTTTTGTCCGTAACTCTTTTCAAACTCCTGATTTCATTTTCTTAATAATATGGTTTTTCACTTGCTTATGTTTACTCATTTGTTTTTGTTATGCTAATGCTCTTCTTCTTTGATTGATTGGCTTTTATTGTTATGGACTTCATGATGATACCTTTAATGTTGAAAGTCCTACTACTACCTCTTCTATGATCCCTTGGCACCTCTCTCCCGAAACTTTTTGATTTATGACAAAAGGGGGAGAAAATAGTGCAAGATGTAAGGGGGAGATATCTTGGTTATATGGTGCTTATATGTATTATTGATGGCATGTTTACAGCTTATGGTGTTTATATTGATTCTTTTGCAGCTTATGCCTTGTGATGTTATGGTACTAAGGGCTTTTTGGTTTTGATTGATCTTGTAATACTCTTTAGCCATATTTGTCATAGCAGCATGTGTTTAGGGGGAGTAAGTTTTTTTTTGTGATTGTTGTGCTTTGCTCTTACTATTGATTTTTTGAAGCATCACCATACTTTACTCCTGCTCTTTTGTTCTTCTTGCATATGTGTTTGTCATAATCAAAAGGGGGAGATTGTTAGCCCTAAGGGCATTAATACTTATGTTTTGATTATGATTAACATATGCTTGTGTGAGTATTTTAGCTAACCCTTCATAGAACAAAAGAAGTACCTATAAAGTCTCAAAGTCTACAAGCAAAAGATCTTGTTGATGAGGACAAAATGGAGAAGAAGAGACCAAGCCATTCCCAGATCAAATCATTGAAGACATTGAAGGCATTGTCTTTGGTAGAGTGAATTAGGTACTACCTTGTAAACTCCCTAGTCTTACTCTTTGATTAATTGATCATATATGAAGCTCCCTGTATGATTTTCTAAGATATAATCTTTTGTTAAAATCTAAGTATTCTTGACTGAAGATGTTTTGGAAAGTTTTTCTTCTCTTTAAAATGATTGTCAAGAATACATGCTTTTGAAACAAGGAAGAAAGTTTTTGTTTAAAAAGAAACTTAGCTGAGGAAAACAAGAATTCGGCAGTCCGGTTTTAGAACCGGTCGTCTGTTTTTTCCAAAGTAAAAAATTCGGCAGTCCGTTTTTTAGAAAATCAAGTCCGAATCTTTCTGTTCAAAAACTCGACCATCCGGTTTTAAAATCGGCAGTCCGATTTTCCTATATATCAAAATTCGGCAGTCCGTTTTCTAGCTTGAACAAGTCCGAATCTTCTTGTTTTAAAGAATCGGCAGTCCGTTTTCAGGAACCGGTCGTCCGGTTTTTGCTGTTACTGTACAAATATTACCGTTGCACAGAATGCATCTGTCATTTCTGAAAAGCAACGGCTATTTTCTAAAGGCAACGATCTTGTGCTTCAAGACTCTATATAAACACTTGATTTTCAGCCATAAAAGAGATAAGTTTGGGAATTATTCATTGAGAACATTTAAGACTTTTAAAGAGCTTCAAAAGTACATTTGATTACAAATTATTTTCAATCCCAAACAAAAATTCTTCTTGAGCTTCATTGTTGATCATCCATCAAAGAAGAAGAAAAGAGGTGCTTGTAGAAGTATTCCATTGAGTTGTAATCTTCCTCTTCTCAAGCTCATTTGGTAATATTGTTCCTTACTCTTTCTATTCTTTTATTGTGATCAAAGGTTTGTGGAAAACCCTTTGGGTGATCCTTTGGTATATGTGTTGTATTGTTGTGTTTGAGGTTCTTGTGTAAAACCCTTGGAGGGTGATCCTCATTGTGTAGTTGTGTAACCAACTTTGAAGATAGTGGATTTGTGAAATCCTTGGGTTGAGTCTCAAGGTAGTGGATGTAGCTCTTTGAGAGAGTGAACCACTATAAATTGTTGTGCATGTTCTTTAATGTTTAATTCTATGCTCATCTCTTAATTGCCAATACTATAAGATTGTATTTTATGTGGATTCTTATTAAAAAGAGTTTTAGAAATCTTTCACAAACAAATTGGAGGTTTATCTTTCTAATTATACAAAAAGATTTTTTAAAATTAGCCAAAAACCTTATTCACCCCCCCCCCCCCCTAAGGTTTTTCAAAATGTTTTTGTAAATATGTGTCCCTACTTTTATAATTAAGAATGCTTACTTTAATAACTAAAAATGCCTAGTTTTAAAACTAGAAGTGCCTAGTTTTAAAACTGAGAATGGCTAAGTTTATAATTGGGGACATCTAATTTAAAAGTGAGGAATGCCTAGTTTTATACCGACAGTGCCTACTTTTGTAATTAAGAGTGCCTAGTTTTTTAACTAAGTGTGCATTCATTATTATTGCTTTTCAAGTTTCATTTTTTTTGCATACAAACATGGTTTTGCTTAGTTTTTATGGTTATTTTTGTACTTTTATAGATGAGATATGCGTTCCAACAAAGCTGGTAGTATTTCATGATACTTTAACAACAAAACTAAGAGTGCATAGTTCTACAAATAGGAATGCCTAATTTTAAAATTGTGAGTGTCTAGTTTTAAAACTAAAAGTACTAGTTTTATAATTAGGAGCACCTAGTTTTAAAACTAAGCATTCCTAGTGTTAAAAATATGTATTCTTAAATTTAAAAGTAGGCATTTTTAATTTTAAAACTAAGAGTGCATACTCTATATTAATAATTGACATATATTAGATAAAATTTCAGGATAGAGCACATATCTTATACAAGTAGAGAGCATCTACAACACAAAGATCTCTTCTTTCAAATTCGATCACTAAAATTAGGAATGCTTAGTTTTAAAATTAAAAATGCCTAACTTTAGAACTATGAGTTTCTAGTTTTAAAACTAGGATTTCTAGTTTTAAAACTAGGAGTGTCTAGTTTTAAAACTAAGAGTGCCTAGTTTTATAACTAGGGGTGCCTAGTTTTATAACTGACAGTGCCTAGTTTTAAAACTAGGCATTCCTAGCGTTAAAAGTAGATATTTTTAACTTTAAAACTAGGTATGCTCATCTTTAAAACTAAGAGTGATACTAGATATTAGTAACTGAGATATATCAAACAAAATTTCAAGATAGAGCACAATCTTATACAAGTAGAGAGCATGTATAACACAAAAATCATTCCCTTTGAACTTAATCTCTAAAATTAGGAATATCTAGTTTTAAAATTAAGAATGCCTAGTTTTAAAGTTAGGAATGCAAGTTTTCTAACTAGGAGTACTTAGTTTTACAACTAAGAGTGCCTAGTTTTAAAGTTGACATTGTCTAGGCATTCCTACTTTAAAAGTAAGCATTCTTAGTTTTAAAACTAGGCATTCTCAGTTTTAAAAATAAGAGTGCACAATCTAAGCAATACTACATACTTTTATAGTTTTAAAGTACATGAAAACGTATAAAAAAAACACTTAATGCACAGTAAAAAACAAAATCCATGTCTTAAACTTGGAAATCAGGAAGAGTAGACACCAAAATACAAATATACAGTTTCCAACAGTAAAGCACAAATATAGAGTACAAAAAACTCAAATATAGATATACAGGTGCGCTATACTTATATATATAATATGGGAACTACTTCAATGAACTATTTTTTATTTTGTTGAAAACTACAAATTCATGTTGATTTTGAAGAACTATTATCTGCTACTACTTGAAGAACTGTTTGAAGAACTCAATCTCGATGATTTTTTATCGCAAATTTGAAGAAACATACAAGAAATTGAAGCAAGGAACAAAGGAATTTAAGAAAAAGAGAAGAATCAGAAGTTTAGAAGTTTGAGAATTGCTTGAGAATTGTATTTGAATTTGGAGTTTTTGCACGTGTATTCAATTGTCTAGTGTGAGAGTGAGGTTTTATTTTTTGTCTAGTTACTAGATTCAATTGAAACAACGTTGTTTTGGCACTGGGTACACCTTGCATTGTGTATCAGTTACATGGTATAACAAATGCATATTTTCTTATTTGAGAGTTTGGAGAAAATGGTAAAGAAAAGTGGTTATTGACAAAAATAATCCTTCAATAGGAATAATATAATGTTTATTATTATTATTATTATTATTATTATTATTATTATTGGAAGAGGCAAAATTTATATTTAAATTTTAAAAAAAATACCCCAGATCATTCGATCGTTTCATTCAGGATCATCTAGTACACCTTCTACTATACTAACTTCAATAGTAACTTTCCCTTAAGGTTTGTCTTTTATAGTTTATGGTTTATCTTTTATTCTATAGAATTTATCTTTTACTATAAAATAAGTGTGCTAGAGAATGTACTCGAAGCAGGTTCGACTCAACAAGATTGTGGTGCACTCTAATTTAGTTGTTTGGCTACGTGAAATAGTGCTATTGTAGTCTCAGCTATTCTGGTTGATAAGCCTTTTTTGCAAATATATGCGAATCTTTCCTAAAAAAAAAAGGAACAAAATGTACTAGATGATCCCAACTAGTCCATTTCTCTCCAACTTTGGAGAGAAACAAATTGGGCGTAAGGGAGGATAAACCATCATCTATTTTCTCTTTTCTTCTCTTCCCCTAATGGAAGGGTAGGGAAAGAGGGAGGGGGAGTGACACCATTTACTTTCACTAATGGAAATATATTTATTTACTTCAAAATAGTTTGGTACGGGTGACCCTTCCTTTTATTGGGGCAAAAAGTGGAAGGTAAATAGTTTTTATTATATAATTTACTATTATATCCATTACACAAAGTTAAGAATGTTATATATATGGAATAGGAGTTTAGTTTAGGATAAATTTATGATTAACTAATTTGTAAGAGGATAAAAAAACTTTATAACATCATTTACGTCCTAATCAGTACGTTTTGGGAGGGGCTAATTTGCTAACGCGGAGGAGAGTTCCCCCTCCTTATTTTCATTCTCCCATTTTTATATTGCAACTAAATGATGTAAATACAACATTTACGTCATGATTTACATATCCTATTACTCCCCTCCTTGATTCTCCCGAACCAAACTAAGGCTAAACCTCCCAAACTAATAAAATCTAACAACCTTCTCCCCAAACCCCTTCTTTCCTCTCCATTTCTTAAACTCCCAAACAAATGGAATTTGGTGTGGAAATGGAAATGTGATATGTGCTTATTTGTCTATATTTCTATATGTTATTTTCATCGGTTTTTGATATTTTTAATATGTAAAAGTATTTATTTTGGGCTAATCCTTCATTTCTTATCTTAAGTACCTTCAGGGAGAGAAAACGATGAAAGGAAATAAAAATGGAGCAAAAATGATGAAAACGAAGACGACAACACTAATACAGATGACCTACCGCCTGAGGTAGGCTAACCTACCATCGGCAGTAGGTCTAGAGATTGCAAAATGATGCAAGGCAGAACCTTAACGACGACAATAGGCCAAACTACAGTCGACAGTAGCTCCATGACGTCAAGAAGGAGCTAGTATGTAGAACCCTACCGCGAACGGTAGGGCTCGACCTACCGTCCGCGGTAAGTTCCGGCATAGGGTAGTTTTAATTCATTTCAAACTCTATTTTCTCGTAATTTTTCATCTATTTAAGAGGTTTCTCTGCAATAAAAATGAGAGGACGAAGAAGAGAGCAATTAGGAGTAGTTAGTAAATAGTTAGGGCTAGATTTAGGTTAATCAATTCTTCAATTTTACATTCAATTAGTTAATTAGTTTTAAAATTTTCTACAATTTATTTCTTGGAGATCAAATTTACTTTATGTAAGGGCTTTTTCAAGAACGACATTCACCTGTCCCAATAGTCTCCGATGATCCCGACTGCTTGCTTTCTATTCATCTAATGCATACGGCTCTGGTTGCTGGTTGGGCTAGTTCGATGGCAGGAATCAACAATCATTTCCAATAAAATAGTAGATAATGGGCAAGAGATATTCATGGTATCAACTCTGGAACATAAAAAAGGTCCTTATGACCTCTTACAGACTTCATGGTTTTCAAATTTTCCCACCATCCATTTTCTGTTGCTAGTTTAGACTGGTAACACTCTAATTAGCAAGTCAAGATTTGGTTGAAGTTAGACCTTTTGGAAGTAGAAAAAGTTCCTGCTTTACTGGCAACTTACAGTAGCTCCAGCAATCCAAGGTCGCATACCCAGATGAAAGCTCCTTTCTTACAAAAAAACTAACCCAACAAAATTCGGGTTAGTCATTTCTCTATCTCCCTATTATCTTACAACTCTTGTTACCCCACCTTTTAGAATTTTGGGGCATACTCTCCCATCTCTTGGGAAAAAAATAAGGCTATAGTAGGTCGTTTGCCAACAGATTTCAATGAATACAATAGAATTTATGGCTACACAAACTGTTGAGAACGGTTCTAGATCTGGTCCCTCGTTAGCGGATTTTGCTCATCGAGTTCTTGTGTGTGTACAGGTAGCAGTTGATTCTCCTTTCCTTTAGACTCACATCTTTGTACGATTCACTACCGACCCCGAAATTGCGTAAGTCAATGAACTTTTTCACATGCTTTATGTTGGAACAAGCTTCCAGCGTTTCTTCTAATCACACCCAAGCGCTAATTTATATCAAAAAGACCATAAAAAGATGACAACTGCAACACTGGGGCAGAAGCTGTTAGTATATGCCCTAAAACCAATTAACTCACATTTATGATTTATGAAGCATGTATTTTTTAATTGTATTTTATGCTCTTGGTCATCAAGTATGTGACTTGATAGTAAAACCCCTATAGCTAATAAAATACTATTCTTATTTGTCCCTAGTTTATTACCTCTCGTAAACTAGTGTGAAGTTGATTGATGGTCAAGTTTTACTGATCATGAATATGAGATATAAAATCAATTCATAAATACATATTGAGAATATTATATTGGACATGACCCAAAGTGAAGAAGAAATATTGCATGGGTTTAAGTTATAAGTATTTCTTCTCAGTTTTATATTTGATGTCCTTTGACCTAATGTTTCTTGCATGGGGAGAAAATATGTTTTTGACATAGTCAGACATCACTTTTAATTAGGTGATTATTATGACTATTGGTTGGCTTATTTTCTTGTCATGGCTTGAATATTGGAGATAGTGAAAGGGATTTGTCCCTCTCTTTTTAGAGAGAGATATCCATGGGCCCCTTGATAAGGAAGACTAGAAAATATGCATGACCATGCTCAAATAAGTATTAATAAGGTGTTATTAATATTATTTGTTGGAATAGTCTGCCTGGTGATCAAGTAAATGGTTAATTAAGTTTTATAAGGATGACTTAGTCCATGCCTTATACTTAATTAGGATATTGTGTGACAAAAGGACTAAATATTAAATCTGATGCTACGTTATTATTGCATTTATTTAACTTGGGTAAGCATAAAGTCTTGCTAGAGGCCACTTATGTTTTGTGAATAAATATGTAGGACATTTTTCATTCACTGCCAACGTTGAGTGAACCTACAGGGTCTCACGCATAGACGATCTTGTGAGCATAATGTCCACGTTCAATGAATCTAGATTGTGCCCAGATTCATTGAACGTAACAAAAGGGGAATCAGATTCCATATTGTATTTTCTGGTAAGCTAATAAGTAATTAATTTTATTCAATCGAATAAATGAAATTAATTACTTAATATTATTCATCCAACTGTTGGATGATTATAGGAATAGACGGACGAGATTAAACTGTCATTAAATGACAATTAGGGTTTTGATATTGACAGCTATAAAAGGTTATGTTAACCTTTTCTTGGCAGCCATTCTTTATCTGATTAAAGAAAAACAAAACTCTAAACCCTAGAACGGCGATATAGTATCTAGCCTCCTCTCTCCTAAATACGACCTATTACCAGATAGTCAGATCAGTTCTGAACAGTTTTCAAAATACAGAAGGGGCTAGTATCCCGATCGCTTGCAGAGGAGTTCGTCGCGTGGATACCAGTAGAGGGCGAAGCGTAAACAGCAGCGCCTCCACATCGAACAATCAAAACATTGAGGTAATTTCTATCCAAACTGTTTTTCTAGTATGTGCAGATCCTGTTGGTGGATTTCCGTAGTTTTATTTTATTTTGTTTTTGCCTACGGTTTCCAACAAAAGCAACAACTTTCTTGAGCATTCGAACCAAGAAATTGGACATAATAAAAAAATAGGATCATTAAAAAATCATAAAATTTAGAGTATTGACCATTTTTTTCATTTTCGCGCGGAGGCCTTTTTCTTGTTCCTACTTAAAAAAACATACCAGACATCTTTTTATTTCATTCGCTTTCAGTCATGAAATTGATTCTCCAGGAAATGTATTAAACAGAAAGAAAGTCACAAAGTTTCCCAAAGTGAGCAAAAAGCCCGCACATGAATAGGAAGTTGATAAGCAATAGCAAGCCCGAGTTTCATTGTCATTACCTGTCCTTGAACAAGAAGGACCCTGTCTCTAGTTGTGGCAAATCAATATTGGAGATTCAATTTCAAGAACTCAACTTCGATTGGGGCGGCAATTCTACTCCTAAGCTTTCTTTCCTTTACCTTTTTATTGAATTTTAATGTTGAATTTTTCAGTTTTATTATAATAAATAGTGATGAGGGTTGAACCCTAGCTCTTGATTATGACATTCTTGGGTTAATATCTTGAATTTGATGTTTGTTTTGATTTAAGTTGTCTTTCAATTGTGTTTGTTTGCAATTTAATTGTCGTGAGATTAGATTAATCACAAGATTGTTTGGAATTGAAAAAGGAAGAATGATCTAGAGCAACCAATTGGGGGTTAATTGGAGCAATTGATTAGAGATACGATTTTGCACTTTTAGGTCCTTAAAAGCACCTAATTTTACCGCGCTTATAATTTATTATGGAGAAGAGAGATTTTCCTTTAAGGGTTAGTGAGTAAGGTGGCTTTCACCTAGAGATAGAGATTACTCGATTTGAGTGATGACCCAACTTAATTAACTCAACATCATTTTCATAAAAGTTTTCCAATTGAATTAGTAACAAGGATTAGGGAGATTCCACCATCAAACTCTTGCTTTACTAATTTTTAAAATCTTAAGTTTTAATTGCTTTCTTAGTTGTTTTCAATTTTTCTTTTATTATTTTGTTTTCAAAAACCATTTACCATTGTTTTATTACACTAAATATTAGAGACACGATTAGTACCTTATGCCTTTACTGTCCTCGAGAGATTCGACACTCGGGTTGGCTTCATTTATTACAGTGATAGGTCCGCTTGCCTGTTACTTAGTTTAGTAATGCATTCCCGTTTTAAAATTTGCACACCAAAATGAAATTCCCAGAAAAATAAAAATACACATGTTATTTGATTTACTAAGGAAAATACTAAAAGGAAATTATTTTTCTTGATTGGTTGAAGAGACTTTATAATAGAAATTAAAAGTTAATTGTCAACCAAGTTTTTATTGAGTTTTTAAAAACGAAATGAAGTAATAAATGTCCATATTCACATGCACTATATAAAAAATATTAAGAAAATTAATTATTTAACCCCTTAAAAAATAAAAATCTTAGCAAATTATAATTTTTTAATTAATTTAAATGTTTCAACATTTAATAATAAATTATCAATATTTAAAAAAAGATTAATAATGATAATAATTGTCAATCATCAGTACTTACTACTTATGATGAGAAAGATAAAATATGAAATATAACAGAGTATTTTTTTAGGAAAAGGAGCGAAATATATTACTCTTTGGAATCTGCCATCATGGAAGAGAAAATACAATCAGGGAACAAGTCATCAACCAAAAATATGGATTACTCAAATTACATGCATATCTAGCTAAACTATCAATAACACAATTATGCGAACGAACTATTGAAGAAAAACCAACAAACTGAAGACCACTAATCTCCCTATGGAAGTGAGTGTCCAGGTTACCAAAAGGAGACATCATATCAACAACATTTGGAGACAACTTCTTGATAGCATTTGAGCTATCACTCTCCAACACAAAAGAGCCAACCCCACACCGTTTAACCAATTCCACACCCAACAGCAAGCCGAGGAGCTCCTAGTGCTCTGCACCCAATACACCTTTTAAAGCGCGACAACAGCTGCCACCACTGTGCCCGTCGCATCCCTTGCCACTGTACCAACCCCACCATCTCTATTCTTAAAGGATTCATCTATGTTGATTTTAAGCAGCCCTACTTCAGGGTGACTCCACTACAACTACCTCAGACCCCTGCTGCCTCTAATCCCGGGAAACAATACAACTCGCATAGCGTAATCTTCCATGTAGCATTTGCCCTGAATCAACTCCACCGCAGCCCAAGACTTTCTCTCAAACACTCTCTCTCATATTTCGTTCCATATACACCATAAAATCATCATGATAAGAGGTAAGATAAATGGCATTTTTCCATTTAATTCAGCCACCCAAGAAAGCCATGAAACAGTCCCAGTCCATAAATTCTTCCTTCGCGGATTGACTTCAGCCCATACAATAGCAGCAAACTCTAAATCTTTAAATATATGGAGATCAGTTTCCTCCTCTACACCACATAAAGAGCAGCTCATAGTCTCTACTTCCATTCTGCGCCTAAGATTGCTCTGTGTCGGGAGGACTGAACTATATAACTTCCACAGAACACTCGTACCTTTGGTAGAACTTCAATCTTCCACACAACCTTCCAAGCCCTTCCTACTCCATTCGAAGAGCTAGCTTGACCACCAATGCTCACATTTGTTTACGACCAATAGCCCGACCTCCTGTAGAATATTATTTTCCAAATATTTCATCCAAATTTTCAAAAACTGGAACTCAGGTATAATAAACATTTGGTTTTATCTATTAAATTATAAAGCAACAGTATGTTACATGTAATTAAAAAATAAAAATGAACATGCACTGACAATGATACCAAGATTTATAATGCATAGAAGACCACAAAGAATCTGCATGAGCATAATGTTTTAATGTATTAAGTTGTTCTGGAAAGGGAAGAAAAGCCTAGTTGTAATTAAGATCAAAATAAAAGGACACTAAAACCGGAAGGACCAAAACTAGCCAAAGTTAGAACTTCCGCTAAGTCTATAGTAAACTTTTGAAGAAGGAAATTTATAGTTTTAAGTAAGGAATCAAAAATACTTAGAAAGGTAATAGCTCAGGCCAAAAAATAAGGAAAGGAGTTGCAGCTGCAATAACTGGCAATGTTCTTACAAACTAAGATATAAGAACATAGATTAAAACAACTCAAAGGCAAATCCATGAAAAACTTAGTTGGAAAATATGACAGAGTTTTCTCACTATAGTTATACATATAATGACTACTGTACAAAAATATAGAGTTGAAAAAGAATATTGTAACCCATTTATTCAAGAATTGCATCCTAAAAGTCATAAAAACAAAAACTTTAGGAATTTATTAAGACAAAGAAACAGCTTCCTCCATCTCTAAAAATTCAAGGAACAAAGTCGAAAAAATCGCAGTAAAAAATTAATCTTAAAAACTTATCAATTTATTAAGACACAGAATAATATCAGGAGCAAGATGAAAACCTTATCTATGGATTAACAAAGCATGCATAAGTAACAGCTCAAACAATCAGAATACGGAAAAACAAATAGAACCCATTAAAAATGAGAATAAATGTTACAAATTTCACCAAAAAAATCAAGAAACTTCACATTATATTTTCACAAAAAAATAAGCAAATATCACCAAGTCTATATTTTACCTTGAGATAATTAGTCCAAACATCCTTTTCAACTTGAATCATATACGTTGAGTAATTAAAAAGCGAAGCCACTTTTCATTTGTAAGATGCCTTTCGCAATATCAAAGTGTTTCTTCAAAGTTTTTACTCTATTCTTCACATGTTCTGGGTCATAACTCATACCAAACTTCATTGCAACAGCAATTGCTACTGCTCTATAAGCACCTTTTGTGACTGAGCCTCCAATTTTTTGCCCCTTCAGCTTCTGGTCCAACAATGTATCTAAGGAAATTATCCATCTCATCAGTCCATTTCAGGTTCCTTTTGTCATTCATTGACAAATCATATTTTTCCTCATCCACTTGTTTCAAAAAAAAGTAAAAATTAATACAATAGGAAATCATTTGTTAAAATGGAACAAAGAGATGTTCTAGTATCCAACAAACCAAAATACTCTTATGTGTAAGGTCTGGAAGATTGAGAAACTGAGGGTTGTTAAAATTTGGAGAAACATTATACATATTTTCTTTCTAGATGAGGCGTGCATGAACAATATAGTGAAGCTCATGCCTTGGTGCTTCAGTAGTAACCTAATAGCATTGCAGCAATAGTACGTCGGATGATAGATTTCTTGGATAGTTCCTTTAAAGAAGTGAATTTATGGATACACGTTGAAGGTTTATCTATCAAGTGTTACACAAAGGAAGTAGGGAGGAAGATTCTTTCACATTTTGGAGGGACTGGGGAAAGACAAATTAGGGAGCATACAGAGGAAGAAGGGGGCACCTTTTTCATATTAGGGCTGCAGATTCACAAGCTACTATGGGGACCAAGATACCATTTTTCAAGGCTAAAAAATGATCAAAATTCCCCTTGCTATAAATAGCAGTATTTCTTGTTTTACATATTTCCATTTATCACTATATGAAATTCTTGACCCCAGAGCAAAACTGTGATTTATAGTCTCATTGACTAACAGGTGTTAACACTAAGTTATCTTTCTATATTTGTACCCATCATTGAGTCTAGGAAGAATTCGTATTATCACTTTCCTCAAGACATCTACTATCCCTCTAGTCGATAATATGCTTCATACCATGTTATTAATTTCTCATGGAGCCACTCTTAAGCAAACACATGGAGTCTTAATGCCAATACCTTAGACTCTAGATAATCACAGATAATCACAAGGGGTTATTTTCATAGAAGCAAACACACAAGTCTGTTTTCACTAATTAAGTTCATCTATCCAACATATAGAGTACATTAGTCTAACGAGTAGAGACTTTCACCTATAGTAAATAAGTAGACAAGCCTTAGCTTCGCTAGACTGCCAACTCGTATGCAAGCCAGAGGACACTTGCCTATGTTGTAGCATGTGATGACTTTAGTTTCTTCTTTTATAGTACTGTATAGAAACTAACGTCACATGGTCCATTCTACATACTCAAAGCACACTTGCACAAATTAGTATGAGAAATACTCATTAACCTAAGGTAAGTCATCTTTATAGGAAATTATCATGCAATGACTTTTACTCAATGGTATTCTCAACTCCATCACTAGGAGCAAAACATTTAATATTTATTTCTTATAACTTAAATGGCTATAGTTTGCACATTACTATGAAGCATGACCCATCACGTGGGCTATCTTTTTAAGTTATATGAACCTTATGTAAGTTAATGTGCATCCAAATATAAAATCTGAATTACCAGATAATTCTAAGAAGTTAGGCCGTGGCCCAGCTGATTACGGGTACATTATGAGTCCAAATCCTTCTTAGATTATTGTGATTTGATTGACATTGGTTATGAGGGCCCTAAGCATACCTCGACTAACAAAAGAGAAAATGGGATTAGAGTGTTTGAGAGATTATACAGAGTTGTTCGTTCAATGGACTGGAGCAACATATTTCTTGATGCTAGTGTTTATCATATACCTAGAATGCGATCTGATCACTCTCCCATCTTGCTTGATCTAATCATTCTTCTGGTACTCTTGGGGATAAGTCTTTTATATTTGAAAAGTTTAGGCTTCTCATCCTGATTTGATTAATGTCGTGAATGGGGCTTGGCTGGAAGCTAACAATATTATCCTCCTTGCTATTAAAATTTCCAATGACACACTTTTGGAAACATTTTCCATATAAAAAGAAAACTCCTTGCCCTTATTTCTAGTGGCCCAAAAGCCCTAAGTAACCACCCATCAAATTTTCTCTTATCTCTTGAAGATCAGCTTCTTGCAAATCTTAATTCTGTTCTTAGAGACGAAAAAAATCTTTGGGCTATGAAATCTTGATTGGATTGGATTATTTGGGATGATTTCAATGTCAAATTTCTATCCTCCATTGCTATTAACTGTATATAAACAATAAAATCTTATCTCTACGTGATTCTATTATAAATTGGCTACATGATCCTGTAGAAATCAAATTTCATATTCTAAAACATTTCCAATCTTTGTATCAGACCCGTTTTTCTTTTTCTCTCTGGCAGCCTTATAACTCCCCCTTTCAATGAGGCCCAAATCAACTTCATGAGTCCACAAAACTCTATTCTATTCCTGACCTAACTGAAATCCATAAAGCCCTCTCCAATTCAAGCCCTTCAAAAGCCCAGGGCCTGATGCTCTCCATCCATTTTTCTTTCAAAATTTTTGGACTTCAACTAAAGATTCCATCATTAATTTCATCTAAAATGTCTTCACCTCCAGCAAAATTCCACAAGATGTTAATAAAAATTATATCAACCTTATTCCTAAAGTAAGGAATCCAGAAGTTGTTTGCTAGCTTAGACCAATTGGCGCATGTAATACTCTCTATAAATTAACCAAAAGAATTCTTATTAATAAGATTAGACCCCTCATGAAGGATATGATCTCATATTTTCAAGAAAGCTTCATCCCTGGGAGAAAATATACAGATAATGTTATCATCGTTCAAGAAGCTGCTTTCTACCTTAAGAATTCTTGTCAATTGGTGGGCAAGGAAGTGAGGTGTATGATCAAGATTGATCTTGAAAAGGCCTATGACAGACTTAAGTGGAGCTTTTTTCGGGACACTTCTTTTTTTCAATTTCCAAGCAAATTAATCTCTCTCATTTTGATTTGTGTCTCATCTGTTGGTGAAATATGTAATACATAATAATAAACTTACATGTAAAAGAGGAATAATGAATATGGCACGAAAACATAAGACTACAAGGTTGAGGCCCAGATATCTCACTCTCTTTAAGGAGATTCAAGCTTTCTACTGTAGATATAAACTCTCTAACCATGCAGCAGAGAATAACCTTTTTTACTCGTCCCCTCAAGGATACAACAGCCCAACAATCTCATCGTGTAGCTTGTTGTAATTCTGCACAAATTACTCAAGCTCAAACTCCACAAAAGAACACCCTTTCTTTAACTAAAATTCTCTCTCAATGTATGTGTATGTGAATAAGGAGATTCGAGCCATCTATGATAGATATAAACTCTCTAACCGATGCAGCAGTAAATAACCTTCTTACTCGTCTCCTCCAGGATACAAAAGCTTAACAAGCTCGTTATGTAGCTTGTTGTAATTATGCATAAATTACTCAAGCTCAAGCTCCACCAGAAGGACACCCTTTCTTCAACTAAAATTCTCTCTCAATGTATACATATGTGGATAAGGATATGAACATGTTGTAATAAAACATGTGTGCATCAAAGACTAGTTATATATACATATATAGGTTTAAAAAAATTCTTAAGGAAATATATAACTCTTCAATCATCTTCTATTCATTACTAAGTTCAAAGTATATACATATTCAACAAATTCATATACATTTATCAAATATTGTACATGTATGTATATTGAATATTTAAATGTACCAATATTGTCTGCATGGTTTTTTATCCTCCTTAATGGGGCTTCAACAAATAGGTTTCAACCTTCACGTGGCATTTCGGCAAGGGGATTCATTATCACCATACATATTTATTCTTTGTATGGAATACTTATCTCTAAGTATTGAACATGCAACACATTCTAAAGGATGAAACCCTTTTAAGATTGGTCGTAGTTGTCCTAATTTAATCTATAATCTTTTTGCTGATGATGTCATTCTTTTCCGAGCCACCTATAACAAAACTATTAAGGTAATGAAAGAAACTCCCAAGGATTTTTGTGAAAGGTCGGGACAACATATTAATTTCCACAAATTGCAGTTTTGTATGTCAGGCAATGTCCTAGCAACTACGCTTGATGCTACCAAATAGATGCTTAGCGTTCAGGCTACTCCGGACATTGGAAAATATCTTGGATTTTGATATGTGCTATTTTGTATTGCATTTGTATGTTATTTTTGTCATTTTATGATGTTTTTCATATATAAAATGTATAATTTACACTGTTTACCTTCATTCTTACCTTAGGTGCTTCTCGATGAAGAAGACGAAGAATAAAAGCAAAAACAGAGAAAACAAAGTCACCGGTACCAAGGAAAGAGACCTACCGCCAATGGTAGGCCAACCTACCGCACACGATAGGTCCAAGGGCCACAAATACCATGCCAATAGAAGCCCACCACGGATGGTAGGCTAGACTATTGCACGAGGTAGTTCCCATCAGTAGAGCACCTACTGCATTTTTATGTATATTTATACCGGTTTTTACCCCTTTTTTAAAAGGGAGAATAGTTTTAGGGTTAGAGAAGAGAAATTATGGGAGAGTTTTTGGGCAAGAAAAACCCTTTCAATTCCTCTCTAGTTAGGAAGATTATCGATAATTAACATCAAACTGAAGCTCTTGGAGGAAGATTGAAGAGATTTCACAGAGCAATTTCGGGGTTTATCAGCGAATTGAGAGACAAGCTTGGATGGCGTTCGAAAACGTGGATTCAACCCTTTTTCAGCCTAAGCTTTCTTTTTTTCTTTTTTTTTTGTTAATTATGATTTCTATTATTGAATTTAATATTGTTAGGATGTTTACTAGCTAATTTCTATTGTTTGAATTGACGGTTGAACCCTAGCTTTGGATGATATGATTTTTGATTGAATTTCATAGAATTGATGTTTGTTTATGTGTTGGTTGTTGTTCAATTACGTTTTCTTGATAATTGATTTGCGGAATCGATTATTTTGCAAGATTGATTGAATTGAAAAAGGAAGATCAATCTAGGGCAACTAATTAGATAATAAGAGTTGGCAATTGAATAGAGATATTATTTGCACTTTTAGGTTGTTAGATCACCTAAGTAGTCTTTTGCATTCATAATCGGTTAGGGAGAGAAGAGATTCTCCTCTAAAAGGTAAGTGAGTATGCCCGACTTTTGTGTGATAACCTATCCTTCATTTTCAAACATCGTTTTATGAATTTTTCAATTGGAATAGTTGGCAAAAGTTAGGGAGATCCTTCAATCAAACTCTTTTCCTAAAATTTCATACCTTTAATTGTTGCTTCCATTTAATTGTTTTTAGTAGTTTTCCTAATTTGTTAATTAATTTCTTAAAACCCAATTTGTTAGACTAAACATTAGATAAAATGGTGACTATTTGAGCCTTTACCGTTCCCTAAGTTCAACAGCTCGGGTGTGCTTCTAATACTATAGTGATAGGTACACCTGCTTGTTGCATTCGTTTTTGTTATACCCCATTTATAACAACATCAAGTTTTTTGGTGTTGTTGCTAGGGACATCAACTTAAAGAAAACCATTTTTCTTGTGCTTTAGCCATTTTTATTTTCTTGTTTTGCTTTTTGTTTTGGGTTGTTTGTTATTCTTGCAATTGTTGATTTATTGTTGTCTTATATCTTGACTCGTGATTTGTTATTTCTGGCTTTGATTGTGGTTTTGCCTGTTTTGGTTTTGGGTAACTAGTTTATGCCCCAAAAGAAAAGGAGTGCCCCCCGCACTCTTCGATTTGAGACAGCGAAGCCATTACCACTATCGAGAAGACGGAGGAAGGTCAAGAGGCTCCCCCTTACATAAATCTAGTGTTTTTACCACATCCACCACCACCAATGGTAGAAAGGGCAATGGCAGATTATGCTAGACCGTCCATTTCTGGGGCGCAGTCAAGCATAACAGAGGCCACAGGTAGAAGCAAACAAATTTGAGATCATGCCAGACGTGATCTAAATGTTGTAGAACAACATACAGTTCGATGGACTCCCTTATATAGAAGTCTACATCTTCCTCCATATCAAGAATCACAAAATCTATAGGGAAAACAAGGTCCTTAACCTTGATCAAGACATCTTCTATGACCCCTTTAGGATGTTTAACACTTATATCTGCTAGATTTGTGGACATCTTAATGGGTCTTGGTTTTCCTAGGCCTAGTTTCTTACACATAGAATATGACATAACATTGATTCTAGTGCCTAAATCAGCTAAAGTTTTATCAACTCGAAAACTACCAATAGTACAAGGAAAAGAAAACCTCTTTGGATCTTCCAACTTCTATGGTAATTTCTCCTTGTTGATACCAATAGCCGAACATTCTTCACTCAAGACATGTGTTGATGCATCGTTAAGCTTGCTCTTCTTTGTCAGTATCTCTTTCAAGTATTTAGTATAACTAGGTACCTACAAGAGTAAATCACATAGAGATAAGTTTATTTTCAACTTTTTAAATATCTCTATGAATTTCCTCATGTTGCCTTGGCTACGATCACGAACAAGAGCCACCGAATATGGGATTTTTGACTTGTACTCCACAATTGCTGGCTTCTCGTTCTTCTCTTCTTGGCTTGACTCTAATGATTTAGAGTCAAGGGTGTCGGATGATCTCCTTTCCTTTTCAACACAACTCTTCTCTTATATGATCATCATATTTTCTTCTCTAGGAACTTCCTCACCAAATCTTACCAAGATAGCATTGACATGCTCTCTCAAATTCACTTTAGTATTGCTCAAGAGAGTTCCTGGAGTCCTCTCTGATACTAATTTGACTAGCTGCCCAATCTGTTTCTCTAAATTTTGGATTGAGGCATCCTGGTTCTATTGGGCAGCCTCTATAGGGCTTATTCTAGTATCCGTAGCATTCATGAACTTGACTATGAGCTCTTCCAAATTAGCTTTTATTGGTGGAGAATTCTACGGAGCCGCATCATAGGGTAATGGCTGAGTATGACCCCTATTCTAGAATCCTCTGGAGATTGTTATGGCCTTTGATGTCCTTGTCCACCATAAGAAAATTTGGGGTGATTCCTCCAACCCAGATTATAAGTATTTGCATAGGGGTTGTTACCCTGCCCGTTCTCTTGTACAAAATCTACTTACTCCATAGGACCTACCATGCTAGGGCATTCATTATTGGGATTTCCTCCAATATAGAAATCGTGAAACATGACTTGCTAAGTATTTTTACTTGAAGGTATAGTAGTCTAGTTCCCCATTTTCTGCTCTACCATTGCAGCTAATCTTCCATAGCAATGATAACATCTATATTGTGTACTCCAGCGAGTTTAGGCTTGGATCTCTGTCTTCCCCAAGTATAGCTATTTGTTCAATAAGATCATATACCTATTGAGGATTCTTGTAATCTGTGGAGCCACCAACAGAGGCATCAATCAATTATTTGGTCCCAAATAATTCTCCATTGTAGGAGGACTGAATTTGAATCCCAAAGTCTTGGCCATAGTGTGGAACTTCCTGATTAGCTCCTTCCATCTTTCCCAAGCCTCATATAGTCTTTCTCCATCTATCTGCTTGAACGACAGGATCTCATTCTGAAGCTTGGCTGTGCGACCAGGAGGGAAGTACCTCCTTAGAAACTTCTCGGCTAATGATCTCCATAATGTAATTAAGCCGAAAGATAATGACTTTAGCCACGATTTCACCTTCCCCCTCAAAGAGAATAGGAAAAGACAAAGTCTAATGGCATCCTTCGAGACTCCTTTATCTTGAATGTATCGTACACCTCCAGGAAATTAGCGATGTGCATATTGGGGTCCTACTTTGGGAGTCCATCAAACTATACATTATTCTACAACATTTGGAGCACGTTTAGCTTGATCTCAAGGTTGTTTGCTTCTACACATAGTCTGGCTATGCTTGACAATGTCCTAGCAATGGACGGTCTGCCATTGTCTGCTCTGCCATTTGTGGTGGTAAAGGTGGTACAAACAGTGGATGTATCAACGGTGGATGATGTGAATCGTGTTGACCAAACTAATGAATTGATTCATGATTTAATCCACTAGAGCAAGGACTAGAAGAGCAAGGTATTAGATGAAGCTTGGCTAAGGAATGGTTGTTTTGATTGAAGAAATGGACAACTTTGGAAGAGTTGGAACTACCACCGACGATAGGCCCTATACCCACTGTTGCCTGTAGGCTTTCGGACGGAAGAGCTTGTAGGTTCCATCCTATCACATCCGGTAGGTTCCGCCCTACTATCCCCGGTAGGGCTTGGGAGGAAAATATGCTTTGGAATCTTTAGGCGGGATTTTATTGTTTGAACTTACTTTCCAGCTTTTAATCAAGGGCTTAATGGGTATTTTAAGCCATTAATCACTAGATAGGTTAGGTTTAGACCTGATTCCATAAATACCCCATTATAAGCTCATTTGTAAACAACTTTGATAAATTTGCTGAAATTTGAGAGAGGTTCTCCATAAATACCCCTTCTTAGTTAGCTTACTAAAGGTTAATGTCCTTTGTTGTAAACAATTGATTGCATTAGGTTGATGAATCTATGGAATTCAATTGATCGTTCTAATTCCTTTTATTGATTGAGTCTTAGAGTTCTTGTTCTTTGATTTAATTGATCTTAGGTCTTCTAGTATGTGTAGTTGGGGTTTTGAGAGTTTCCTCAAGATTCTTTCTATCAAATTAGGAAAGAGTTTTGCCTCTCAGTGTTGGGTTTATGAGGCTTAGATCCTCACAGGTTTTCAATTGGAGTGTTGAAGCTACAAAATCCTCAATAGAGGTTCTTCATCAAAGAAGGTGATCTTGAAAAAGTGTTGAATCAAATCTACATACAATTGAAGATTCACATCAGTGGATCTTCTTGACCCTCTTCCGTCTTATCGACGGCAATTATAGCATTATTATTTGCCATCCCAAATCGAAGAGCGCGAAGGGCACTCCACAGCAAACGCTCAGGCTTTGGATTGATTGGGACTAATTCACCCCTTTGAATTCGAGCATAAACTAATTAACCCAAAACCTGAAACTAATGAACCCTAGTAAAGTTCCACAAATAACAAATAACAAATCTCAAGATATAAGAAAAAAACCCAATAAATACAAGAATAATCAACAATCCAAAACAAAAGCAAAAACTAAACAAGAAAAACAAAATGGCTAAAGCACAAGAAAAATAATTTTCTTAAAGTTGTCGTTCCCTAGAAACGGCGCCAAAAACTTGATGTCTTAAATGGGTATATCTAAAATTAATGCACCAGGCAAGTATACCCATCGTTGTAGCAACAGAGATACACGAGTTGTTGAACTCAGGGAACAGATAAGCTCAATTACTGACCATTTTACCTAATGTCTAGTCTAACAAATTAATTTTTAAGAAATTATTTTAAAAACTTCTAAGAACAATTACTTCAAAAAGTAATAGTTTAAAAGGTATAAATTTGAGGAAAAGAGTTTGAATGATGGAATTCTCCTAACTATTTGGTACCCCTAGAGCTCTTGTTAGTGATGGAGGAACCCATTTTTGTAACTGTTCTTTTGAATCACTTCTTAGGAAGTATTCTATAACTCATAAAGTGGCTAGCGGTCAAGTAGAAGTGTCTACTAGAGAGATTAAATCTATTCTTGAGAAAATTGTTAGACCTGATAGGAAGGATTGGTCTCAAAGATTGAATGATGCACTTTGGGCTTATCGCACAACTTATAAGACTCTTATAGGAATGTTCCTTTTAGACTCCTTTTTGGGAAAGCTTGTCACTTGCCAGTAGAATTAGAATATAGAGCTTATTGGGCTATTAAAGCTCTTAATTTTGATCTAAAGCAAGCTGGTTCTAATAGAAAATTACAATTAAATGAACTTGATGAATTACGAAATGGGGCACATGAGAATGCTAAAATTTATAAAGCTAAAACTAAAGCCTTTCATGATAAGGTAATTTCTCGAAAATCATTTGAACTTAAACAAAAAGTTTGGCTTTTTAATTCTACATTACGTCTTTGTCCTGGTAAGTTGAGATCTCGTTGGGATGGACCTTTTATTGTTAAACAAGTTTTTCCTTCAAGTGCTATTCAGATTGAAGATCTTAAAAACAACCAAACCTTGATTGTTAACGGATAACGGTTGAAGCCTGCTATTACCAATGACATGGAAGAAGGTAAAATTGAATCTACAATATTAGTAGATCCTACATATCAGGACTAGTTGATGATGGAGTCTGGCTGAAGACTTTAAATTTAGCACTTTTGGGAGTAACCCAAATTTCTTTTTGTTTACCTATTTATTTGTTTGTTTATTTATTTTATTATTTTTTATTTCACTTGATTGGTATAAAGGTATGAAGTGTTTGTTTTGTAGAGTAATAAAACAACATATCATTATCATGCAGATTACAGATATTGTCTACTACTCTTGCAGACATGCATTAATATTGTCTGTTCTACCAGGTTGTATTGTTCTTTTCTTTGTCTCTTCTCTACTCTTGGTACTCTTTTATCACATTGTGGACAATTTAGGGTCTAGGTGTGGGGGAGAAGATGCTTTATTCTGATGTCTATTATTTTTTTTCATTTTTCTCGTCTTTCTTGTTCAATATTTTTTTTTTATTTATTTTTCTACATTATTTTGAAAAAAAGCCAAAAATATGATTTCACATGAAGAATGATTCTTTTTGAGTTCCCTTAAAAATGTCTTGAATGAATTGAGAAAAATACTTGCTTTTTATTTTTTTAATTAGGGTGATGGACTTATATTCTATATCTGTTATAACTCTTACATGACTTACACTTGAGCACATGGGTTATTGTTAGTATTTAATAAATTCTTTACAATATTTTTGAGCTATATAAAGTTAATGAATCTCTTTCGTACATTCTAGAACTTACTTGAGTACCTCTTGAGGCGAACTTAACTGCTGAGAGCAAGCATTGCCTATGGACTGGTTCATGGCGTCATCTCCAGTGAGTGCAGTGAAGGACTAACAATTCCAATCTTTCCGCCTCAACGTCGCCTTAGGCACATGTCTCAACAGCACAAAACGAGGGTAGAAAGGTTTTCTTGATTTGACTCAGAGACGATGGTCATAGACCTTCCTTGAATCGTTTGTGCCTTTCAAGCTTACCAAATTTCATAATTTTACCTTTGTACCCTTTTGAGCCTAAATGTTATTTCTTTTTTTAAGCCACGCAAATATTAACCCTTAATCTTGTAGAGAGCGTAATGCAAACTTCTAACTTGTGCTTCAATGATTTGTTTTTGCGTTATGGAAAGAGAAGAAGTTATTTTGACAAAAGGAAGTAGAAAAATATAAATGTATTGAGCTGAAAAAAAAAAAGAGAAAGAAATAAAAGTTCATGATTGTTACAAGTCATAAGGTGTAAAGAAACAAAAATTCAAGAGGCCTGAATTCGTGAATGTAAGAAAAAGAATAGCCTTTAATGATGAAATTTTGAGGAAAAAATATGGCAGTTGGTGAATGGATTAATTGAGAAAAAAAAAAAAAAAAGAGAGTTAAAATACAGTTAGAAAATTTGCCAAAATTTTAAAGTATCCATATTCCTTGTAAGCTCTCTTTTCTTTGAATTTGAATTCCTTACCTTCGTTTGATAACCAACACCCTAACCTTATATTACAAGCTTTAAAGTCCTACCTGATTTGAGTTGAGTTTAAGAATCCTTGATTAGTGGAGAGAAGGTACAAAGAGTGAGACTATGGAATGAACTCTTGTTGAGATTTGTTTCCTATGTGTAATTTGGAAATTTTGTTTAGTATTTATTTTACACTCTTTAATGACCACGATCACACCTTACACAAGTCTTGTATTAGTTATGGGAGATAATTTAATATTAGTTTGTTAACTTGAGTTTTAAAAGAGGAAGAGTGCTTGTCTTAATAAGTTTGAGATATTGATGAGGGGTGCTTAATTTGGATTATCCTATATTTCTTTTTAAAGTTTATTTTTATTTGACTTTGTGGATACATCGTCTGCAAACCCTTAAGAGACCATACTCATCCACTAGAGGTAACTTAGGGGTTTAAAGGGCTTGTTGCACAGGCTAAGTGCAATCGTGAGTCCTACGAAAGTGGCTAGTTAGTTTTTCTTTTTATTCTTTATTTTTGCTTGAGGACTAGCAAAATTCAAGTGTGGGGGAGTTGTTGGAGTTGATTTTTTGTATAAATAAACACCTTAAGTTTTAATTATTAACTTTTAAAAATGTTTTATTTATTAAATATAATTATTATATTTAATTTATTTTATTTTGGTGATAAAGGGAAAGAAGCCCACAAGCAAGCCCATAATTGAGAGAAGTCCATGAAGTGGAGGTAGCCCAATTCAAGGAAAAAGAAAAAAAAAAAAAAAGAAAGAAAGAGAATGGGGTTGCTGCTGTAAATAAAGAGAAAAGAAGGACCAGCGAAAAAATAAGAAGAAAAGGGAAGTTGCTAAAAAGAGATAGCTAGAACCGAAGGGGGAAACCTAGTAAAAAACGGAGAGAGAAAAAAAATAAAAAGAAAGATAGGCAAGGGGGGAGAACAACAAAGAAAAAGAGAGGGCTGGGAGCTAGAAAAGAAAACCAGCAGCTACTGGCTATGAGAGAACAAACAGAAACAGCAGCAGTTGCTGAGCTACTTGGCATATGAACAGAACCAGCTGCAATTCGAAGCAGGCAAAAGTAGGAGCTGAAGCTGAAGTAGAGAGGTGACGCAGCAGCAATTGAGCAGAAGCAGCCGCAGATCAGCTACGGTTGAAGTTGAAATCTGTTGTTGGCATCAATAATCGGACGCAGCCAAGCAGCAAAAACGGACGCTTGGCTGTAGCAAAACCAGCGGCAACTTGAGGAAAAAATGCAGCAACAACATTAGTTGGAAAGGGCTATGATTTACTTTCATAAATCGGTTCCTTCTTTCACTTTAGCCATGAAATAAATTTATTTTTAGAATCTTGATGAAACCTTAGCCATGTGACTTTGATTTATTTTATTTTGGGAGATTTATTATTTTATTTATGTGATTGCATATCTTGGGATGTTCTTGATTTGATGCAATTAATTCTTTGTGATTATTCTTGTAGAATAATTGTTTGGATTAATTGATATTTTTTATCCATACTTGATTCTTGTAGTCTTGAGTATGAGAGATATGTAATTTTTGTAAGTATATTGTGGGTTTTAGAATTGAATAGTTCATGCTTATTTTAGGTGATTTATGTCATAGAATTGAATAAGTCATGCTAATGGTTAGATGGATTATGTTATTCATTTAAACATAATATATTTCTTTAGTGAATTGAAACTTGTAGCCTAGATCACCACATAAATGTCTAATCTTTTCTTCTAAATAAAATTTAATCATTGTCATATAGGTTAGTGGTAGATTTAAGGTTCTAAATCTTCTCTTTGGTTAAAACTCTTGTTATTTTTAATTTATTTATTTTATTCATTAGTTTCAATTAATTTAGGAATAATAATAAAATTTCATTCTTATTTTTATAAAATTAATTTATGAAGATAATAATCTAAGGAGTTAAGCCTTTCTCTGTGGTTCGATACCCTGATACTTCCGTATTATATTGATATTGTGCACTTGCAAGTATTGGGTTAAACCTTAGTTAGAAAAATCCCGATCAAGTTTTTGATATTTTGATTTGAGTCTTTTATGGGTTAAAGAGGAACAATGCAAGGATATCATTATTCGTATTTGGAAATCTTACACCCCCAGTTGGGCTATACCAATTACTGATACTCCAGGGTATATTAGGGATGAATTATCAGCCTAGAATTTGGCCTAGTTCCATAGTTTACCCCTTAAATTCACAAAGTAAAGCAACGTCTAAGTACAACTTGACATGACTAGTGGGGGAAAAATATCTTAAGGAGGCTCAGAATTCTCTGGGCAAACTTCTTGCTTATCAAGAATCCTATTGGTGTGACTGCTCAAGATGTTAATGGCTCTAAGAAGAAGAGGGAGATTTAAATACCACCTATTTTTTACCATAAAGCAGCTCAAAGAAAGACAAGAAACCTCATTACGAGTCTAAATAATCCTAGTGGCTAACCTATCTCATCTCATGAAGAAATGGCTAATCTACTTGTGGACTTATCACAACTTTTTTAAACACAATATACGACCACCACTAGGCCACTTCTAATGAATTTTTCAACTCCTCTCAATTTCGAACATTGCCCAATCTAGTACTGGGGATCTCGTTTGTTAAAACATTAGTATTTAGTCTTGGCCCATCCAAAATTCTAGGACCAGATGGTTTCTTGGCATTGTTCTATCAAAAGTACTATGATGCTTTTGGATCCTCTGTTTTCTAACCAGTACACCAATTTTGGGAGGGGATTTCAATATCTTGAGTATTAATCAGACATTTGATATGTGTTTAATTGTCTTTATTTTATATGCTAACTATGTCATTTTTTGACGTTTTAAGTATATTAAACGTATAACTTTACCTGCAGTTCTTTCTCTTTTTGACTTAGGTGCATCCTGAAAAAAAAAAAAAAAAACTTAATGAATACAAGTTGAAACGGGGAGCAAAACAGTCGAAAATGGAGCAAAAATGGAGAAGACAAAAAGTTGGAAACCAGTGGACAACAACCTACCATCGATGGTAGGTTACCCTACCATAGGCATTACCTTACCGCATGCGGTAGGTCTTGGAATGTTTGGCACATTTTGGATAGAACCCGACCGTGGATGGCAGGTCCTGACTGCAACTGATTTAATGTATTTTTTGGGTCTTTTAATAGAACTTTTCACCCCTTTTTCATACATTCTCCATTGAGGGGTTTAGGTAGAGAATTGGGGATGAAAATACTGAATAAAACTCCTCCCAATTCTTCTTCAATTAGTGAGAATCCATAGATAAGATAGAAGATTTAGAGTTTGGAGGAGAGATTTAAGGCTATTCCAAGGAAAAATTTTGGGGTTCATTGGGTAAATCGAGAGATGAGCTCAGGGGTAATATGGAACTGTAGAATCGACTTTCTATCCTAAGCTTTTCTCTTCATTATCTATTTATGAATTTTACTATGAATTTGAGTTTAGGAACAATGTTTAGTAGCTAATTTCATTTGTTTGAATGAGGTTTGAGCCCTAGGTTTTTAGATTATATGACTTTTTGATTGTTTTTATGAAATTGATGTTTGTTTTGTTCAGTTATGCTTTTGTGTTGTTTGATTTGCGTGGAATCAACTTAGTTCATAAAATTGATTAGAATTGAGAAAGGAAAACCAATTTAGGGCAACTAATTGAACATTAGGGGCTGGCAATTGAATAGAAATATTAATTGCACTCTTAGGTCTTTTAAATCACTAATTCTTAAAGCATTAATAATCGGTTAAAGAGATAAGAGATTCTTCTCTAAAGGTTAGATTAAATAGAGAGGTTTTCGCCTAGGGATAGGGATTACCCGATTTAAGTGTGATGTCCCAACCTTTGCCTTTTAAACATCCGTTTTATACTTTCACCAATCAAAATAGTTGACAAAAATCTAGGGGGATTCTATCGTTCATTCTTCATATGTTTGTTTCTCAACTCAAGTTTGCCTTGTTTTTAATAGTTTATTCCTTTTTCTTTTTATTGTTTCCTTTGTTAGTCTTTTCTTTAAAAACGAAAATCATCTTTTGGCCTAGACCTTAGAAAAACGAATAGTATTTTAGCTTTTCTGTTCCTTAAGTTCGACAACCCGGGAGGTTTTCTTTTGCTACATCAATAGGTTGCTTGCCTGTTAATATTAATTTAAAGTAATCCCATTTTAAACATAAATATTCTTGACAATAATTCCCGAAGTCGCTTCCCCATCTAATCCAGCTGCTTTCCGTCCAATAAAATTTTGTAATGTTATATACAAAATAATTGCGAAGGTTCTTGCCCGAAGACCTTCTTTCCCTAATAGGCATTGAACAGGGAGCTTTTATTTCATCAAGATCTATTACGAACATTATTATGTTAGGTATTTGGGCATTTCATTGGATGAATAAGACGTAAACTGGAAAATGGCGACCTACGGGCAAGGCTTATGATTGGGTAGAATGGCCCTTCCTTTGTATAATCATGGACAAAATGGCTTTTCCAGAAGTATTCATGGACAGAGTAATAGAATGTGTCACTAACCCCGTTTTCAAGATATTACTTAATGGTGTTCCATTAGACTCCTTTGGATCTTCACCTGGCATCAGATAAGACAATGGATCCTCTCTCCCCTTCCTATTTTGATATGTGTTGAAGGAGTGTCCGGGTTAATCAAGCAGGATATTCTTGAAAATGATGGACAAGTATAAAATTGGCAAGAATGCTTCACCCCTATCTCATCTACTATTTGTGGATGATAACCTTTTTTCATGGCAGCCTCACTACTATCAGCTGAACACCTTAAACATCTTATCCAAACATATCAACTTCTCTCGAGTCAATATATAAACTTTCAGAAATCTATAATTGCCTTCCCAAATGTGTACCTGAGGAACTTACATCATAAATTACACATGTGCTCTCTATGAATAAGTTCGACTATATGAAAGGGAAGTATCTTGGCATTTGTTGTGTAATAGGCAAATCCAAAATACAAGTTTTCTTGTATGTCAGGGATAGAATTGAAAAGAAAGTTAGGGGCTGGAAGGATAAATTTCTATCATAAGCAGACAGTGAAGTATTTATTAACGCGGTGCTATAGGCTATCCCAGTCTATACCACGTCTGTTTTCATTGCTCATTGATTTGCTTATCGACCAGCTCACCTCAGCTATGAGGAAGTTTTTGTGAAAAGGAAACAACAATTGTGGCACTCCATGATACTAGCCTAAAACAGAAGAAGGAATGAGGTTTCAGGATAAAAAAGTCTTTTATCTTCGTTTACTGACAAAACAAGCATAGAAACTACTGACTAAACTGGAGGCTCTAGTATCACGAATATTAAAAGCTAAATACTTTCCTTTCACGCCTCTACTCTAAGCTATAGAAATCCACAAAACAGGATGCTCATTAATGTGTCATGGCCTCTATGAAGGGATTAAATTGCTAAGTATAGGAATTCGGTGGAGAGTAGGAGATGGGGATGTCTATTTATGGACAGATCTGTGGATACCGAGGTCATATCAGTTCAAACCTCTCCTATTCCCAAGATCTTCCACAGCCAATCTCAGAGTAGCAGATTTCATGCTCTTATTTCCTCGAGGATGGAATATCCCGAAGCTTAGATAGTACTTTGATACGGAGGATGTCTCTCTAATTAAAACCACCCCTATGTAATTAGAATTTCCCTGATGAGCCTATTTGGCATTACACCCCCCTCGGGTTCCTTCATGGTCTCCTCGGCTTACCATTTAGCTATGGTACCATTTTCCTTCACCAATCAAAAGGAAATATATGGAAATCCACTGGCACTTACCTATACTTCCATGGATCAAAATGAATGTGTGGAGGTGGATAAGAAGGTTGTCACCTACTAAGGACGCATTTCCACGCCGCTAAATTATCAAGAATCTGACGAAATATGACTGCCCATGGTGTAAACATTCTCATGAAACAAATATGCGTCTTATTTTCTTCTGTAGAAAAGCTAAAAAAATATGAAAAATGCATGTCTGGATATTTATTAGGCAGTCTCTCCCCGATCAATGCCATTTAAGGTGTGGATAACTGCTTCTTGAATCAGTTAGGTTAGGAGAGAAAGGCCTCTCAAATTAGCAATATTTGTTGGATGATTTGGGAAGCTAAAAATCGTCAATTTTTGATAATACCCCTTTAGACCCCTCCAACCTTGCCTCTGCGCTCTTTCTTTCCAATCGGAGTTAGCATCTGAGTTGGAATCCATCAGAGACATCATGGTAGTTACTCCACGAACATTGCCCCCAATTCTCATTGCAACAGTCACATTTGGATCAATTAAAGGTTAATATGGATAGAGCAACCGCGTGGCCACAGTAGCGGTAGGGGCAATCATTAGGAATCATAATGGGAATCTTATGCTAGCTTTCACCCTCCCTATCCCACTTTCTTTCTCTATAAAATTGCTTGAGGCTAAAGTGGTGTTATTTGGCATTTCGCTAGTAAGTCAGGCGTGAGAACAAGATTATGTCTTAGAATCAGACTGTCTTGATGTTTGCGAGAGGATATAAACTCAACTGCTTATGATCGATCTGTTTTAGGGCTTTTTATAACACAACTTAAGGATGCTCTGCCCCCTACAAACAAGATTGATTATGTCAACCGTAAAGCTAATGTTGCAGCTCATAGCTTAGCCAAACTGGATCTTTCTTATCCTACCCAGCACACTTGGATTTATGATATCCCAAATCAGCCACACCCTATTGTAATGGCTGAATGCATTGGCCCCTTTTGATGTTGGACTCAATAGATAAAAAGAACAAAAAAACTAGGGCTTACTATGCATAACGTGGTAAAATCAAATTATAGCATGAAAATTTTCAAATTTCAAATTCTGCTTTCTCTATTTACCTTCAATCCCTCTCTCTTCTCTCTAAAAAATGTACGATTCTTTTACTTAGAACCGTATAAAACTACACATAAGTGATTTTGAATATTATACGCAAGAAAACATTGATTTAAAGATAAAAAAGACTAAAAAAATTGAAACTGGTGGGAACTCCATAAGGATTTCTGCCCAGCCAAGAGGAACTCTCCCAATTTCAGATTTTTTTTAAAATTATAATTATATGGTTATGTTATTTTTTTATTTGATTTTATGTTATTATGTTAGTTGCTTAGTTGATTTTTTATTATTATTTAGTTGTTAAGTTTAAATGTAAATGTTTAAATAGATGATTAATAGTTTAGTTAATAATAATTGTTTGTTAAATAAATAAGATATTTTTAATGAATCATTTAAAAAATAAATAAAGTAAATTTTGATTACTTAAAGAAATTAGACATTGTTTATATATTGTTATAAATTAATGATATTTATGCTAAATCGTTGAATATTTGTAAACCATAAACCCTAAACCCTAACACTAAACCTTAAATTATCGTATGGCAACGATGTAGCGACAAGATTTAATATCATTAATTTCTAAATATATTTAATTTCTTTAATTAATCAAATTTTACTTTATTTATGTTTTAATTTATTAATATTCTTAAAACTTAAATTAATAAATTATTTAATTATAAAATGTTAATTAAATTTCATTTCTAAAGAAATTTTTTATTTTAAACAATTTCAATTAATAATATCTCATATTATATTTCTTATTATACGGTTATAGTTTAGGTTTTATGGTTTACAAAAATTAAGCCATGTAGTACAAATATTATTAATTTCTAACAATATCTAATTTTTTTAAGTAATCAAAATTTAATTTATTTATTTTTAAATGTTTCATTAGCAATATCTAATTTCTTTAACAAACAATTCATTACCAACTAAACAATTAATTATATATTTAAAACATTAATATCTAAACCTAACAACTAAACAATGTTACAGAATCAACTAATATAATAACATAAAATCAACTAAAAAGCTAACATAAAAATATAATTATTTTTATGAATTAAATAATATTTGTGTATGTCTATAAGAGATAAAAATATTTGAGATAAAGTCTATCTCCTGAAGAGATACATATTCTGAAGATATAGACATCTTGTAGAGATAGATATTCTAAAAATAGATATCTTGAAGAGATATAATCTAATTCAGAGATAATAATAAAGTTTTATCTTATCTTATATATATATATATATATATGATTATATATGATAGAATCCATCTCCGATTTCATCTCTATCTCTTGTATTCCCTAAGCATTATAAATATTGGGAATAAAGGTTCTCTACTTTCTCTTCTCTATCGCCTCTTCTTATCTATATATTCTTCTAATTATTCTATATATTTTATCTATTTATTATCTCTTTTCTTATACTTTATATTTGCATTGATGACACTGTGTCAACAGGTTAAATTATAACTTTTTAAAATTTTTTCTCGAAATTGGAAGAATTCCTTTCAATCGGGAGGAACTCAACTAGTTCGGTTTCTTCTTTTGTTTTAGATAGTATTTTTTATCTTTAAATCAATATTTGCTTACATATAATATTTGAAATCACTCATGTATAGTGAGAGATTGAAAGTAGAGTTCGAAACATGCATATATATCAAAGTTGGGAAAGAGAGATGTGGGGATAAAACCTATGCATTATTAGGTGAAATTTTCCCTTATTTTATCACATGTTAATTTTTAATTTGATGAGTGAAATGCCATTGGTTAATAAAATCAATATAAGTAATAAAATATTATAGAATATAATATTATATATAATACTAAAGTTTATAAATATAGTTTATAATTATTATATATAACTATAGTTTAAAACTATAATTTATATATGGTTAAAATATAATTGATGATTAAAGTCTATAACTACAATTAGAAATATAGTTTATAATTATAGTTTATAAGTATAATTTATAACTGTAATTAAATTACAATATATAACAACATATAACAGCATAAAACTATACTTAAGATAGGGTTATACCTATAATGTGTCACTAAAGTTTGTAACTATTGTTAAGAATAAAGTATAAAGCTAGAGTTCAAAACTATAGTATATAACTAAATCTATGGCTGTAGTTTAGCATGTAATATATAACAAGTATACAATTAAGATATTTAACTATAGTTAAAATATAATTTATAATTTATCTATTTATTGGAGTTGTGAATGAATAACTTGGAGAATATAAAAGTTTAAGGATTTTTTATAACATAAAAGAGCATTAATTTGGAATTTTGAGTCAAATGAAATATGACTTCCCACATCGATATGTTGTCGTTCAACTCTCATAATTTTTTTCCAACATTTCTTTCTTTTTTTTTAATAATTCGTAAAAGAATTATAGTATTCTACTATTTGAATATTGTATACAGTAAAATTTTAAGTCTGAAAATTGAAGACAAGATAAATAGTAAATAATGTGTTTTGATTTATGATATGATAATAATTACAAAATGTATGAGAAATTCCTAGTCTTTAAGAGAATTCTCCGATTATTCTCTTCAGCAAAGTGTTGACATGAGAGTTAGGAAGCTTCTTCTCAAATCGAACAAACTTCGAGGATGAATAATGGACTTTGAGCCACTAAAGCTTTATTCGATATTTAGGAGGAAGAAGACAAGGAACATTGTGAGCAAGTGCTTGAACTTTGAGGAAGACTTTTGTTGGAGAGGTTTTAGGAAGAGCTTCTAGAGAGAGCTTTTCACTTGCCTCGCATGATCGTTCAACCTTGGTGAATATCCTTATTTATAGGTGGAGATAGGACAATGGGTTGCTTGACCACCAAGTGACTCATCATTGGCGTTAGGTGGCCCACATCTTTGTTTAGTAAGGCCCAATGGATTGAGTCGGCCAAACTCTTTATTTGATAAGCTTATTAGATTTAACTCATCATTTAATATTTTTAATTTAAAATGATTTTAGACTCAATTTACTTGGGGCCTAAAAATATAAGTCTTGTATTTATTGGGCTTTATTTAAAGTGAATTTAGATATTATTAAATAATTTTAAACCAACCAATTTAGATGGTCTAACTTGATGATCCAATTCTCATGGCCTTAAGGATCTCTTTTTATTAATTTAAATTACGTAATCAAAACTAAAAATTATTTATTTTATTTAATTTCTGATTAAATAAATAAATTAAATTTTATTTGTTCTTTAAATAGGCAAAAACATATAACTAACTCTGCTTTTGGATCTTCTTGAGCTCTTGATCTCTCCTCAACTTTCAGTTTTTTTCTGGGCCGGGCCCATTTTAAAAAAGGCCAGACTGAAGTGGGCCGCTTTTTTTTTTTTCCGATTCAGGCAATAACGCACAATAATTGTGCGTTATCTGTAATGATAACACACAACCATTGTGCATTATCAGTTAATCAAGCTAATCAATCAACGTGGCTGATAACGCACAATCAGTGTGCGTTATGACTCGGCATAACACATACTTGTTGTGCGTTATCAGCCACGTAATTATTTTTTTAATTTTTTTAAATTTTTTAAAATGTTTTTTAAAATATTTTTTGTTTAAAATTGTGTTATTTAATTTATTTTATTTTTTTTAATGAACATTTTTTTTTGTTTTTAATAAAAATTTCTTTTGGGAACACTTATAATTGTATAAGTTTTTTTTTAGTAATTTGTTTAATGAATTGTTTTTTAATGAAAATTTATTTTGGAAAAACTTATAATTCTATAATTTTTTTTAAAAAAGACTGTATTTATTATATTTAACTTATTTTGTGCTATTTATATCATTTGCTTGGAAAATATATTTACATTTTGACCATTTCATTGCAAGTTATTTGAAGAAGTAATACTAAAGAAACCGTAAAAATTTAGAGCAATGATGTAGTAATTAGAAGAAATTGAAAGAAAATTTTCATTATTGTAAACATGTTTTATTACAACTATTTCAAGAAAATGTCAAACTTATACATTGCCCGGTCCAAGGTTATTACAAATTTTCCTATTATGTCCCGGCATGCGACATCTACCACATCTTGGGGGAGAATCCAGATTTCTATAATCCATTTCCCCCCTGAAATCGCTTGCCTTGTTTCCTATCCCGTTCTTTTTTCATGTTTGGAGGATAGAATGTCAAATTAAAAGGGACATCCCTCCAAAAGTTCTCACTCAAGACCGGATGAAAATTCACCTGGTAAGTTTTTATGTACGTTTGTCGTGAATATATCTCCGGTACATAAGCATCTGTTCTTGACCCATTTTCTCTACACACTACAAGAACATGAGAACAAGGCAATGTATATGTTTGCCATTTTCCTACAAAATTTATTATTTAGCCGCAATGTATAGACGTTGCTGCTCGTACCAGAAACTCGGATTGGAGATTTGATCATGTATATTCCCTCTCACGGATTGTATCTTGTAACTTTGTGTTCTCTTGATTTCAGTTCAATCCGCAAGAACTTGTCAAAAATTCGAGTTGGAAATGGATGCATACAATTTTCTGCCTCTTCACGATGTTGGTAAAAGTACTTAACTAGTTTGTTGAATATTAGTTCAACCAGGGCTTTTAAAGGTAGAACTAGCTTTCTTCAAAACACTGTTAAATGCCTCGGAAATGTTGGTTGTCATGACACCGTTTCTGTGACCGCCATCATGCAACAATGTCCATTTCTCTACGTCCAACTTCATCAAGTAAATGTATGCATCCACATTTCTTTCTTGAATCTCTTTCATTACACGGTCAAATTTCTATTGTTTCGTTTTTGTTCCTGTTAGTATATGCCCTAAAACCAATTGAATCACATTTATGATTTATGAAGCATGTATTTTTTAATTGTATTTTATGCTCTTGGTCATCAAATATGTGACTTGATAGTAAAACCCTTATAGCTAATAAAATACTATTCTTATTTGTCCCTAGTTTATTACATCTTGTAAACTAGTGTGAAGTTGATTGATGGTCAAGTTTTACTGATCATGAATATGAGATATAAAATCAATTCATAAATACATATTGAGAATATTGTATTGGACATGACCCAAAGTGAAGAAGAAATATTGCATGGATTTAAGTTATAAGTATTTCTTCTCAGTTTTATATTTGGTGTCCTTCGACCTAATGTTTCTAATATTTCTTGCATGGGGAGAAAAAATATGTTTTGACATAGTCAAACATCACTTTTAATTAGGTGATCATTATGATTATTGGTTGGCTTATTTTCTCGTCATGGCTTGAATATTGGAGATAGTGAAAGGGATTTGTCCCTCTCTTTTTAGAGAGAGATATCCATGGGCCCCTTGATAAGGAAGACTGGAAAATATGCATGGACATGCTCAAAAAAGTATTAATAAGGTGTTATTAATATTATTTGTTGGAATAGTCTGCCTGGTGATCAAGTAAATGGTTAATTAAGTTTTATAAGGATGACTTGGTCCATGCCTTATACTTAATTAGGATATTGTGTGACAAAAGGACTAAATATTAAATCTGATGCTACGTTATTTTTGCATTTATTTAACTTGGGTAAGTATAAAGTCTTGCTAGAGGCCGCTTATGTTTTGTGAATAAATATGTAGGACCTTTTTCATTCACTGCCAACGTTGAGTGAACCTACAGGGTCTCACGCATAGACGATCTTGTGAGCATAATGTCCACGTTCAATTAATCTAGATTGTGTCCCGATTCGTTGAACGTATACAAAAGGGGAATCAGATTCCATATTGTATTTTCTGGTAGGTTAATAAGTAATTACTTTTATTTAATCGAATAAATGAAATTAATTACTTCATATTACTCATCCAACCGTTGGATGATTATAGGAATAGACGGACGAGATTAAACTGTCATTAGATGACAGTTAGGGTTTTGATGTTGACAGCTATAAAAGGTTATGTTAACCTTTTCTTGGTAGCCATCCTTTATCTGATTAAAGAAAAACAAAATCCTAAACCCTAGAACGGCGATATAGTATCTAGCCTTCTCTCTCCGAAATATGACCGATTACCAGATAGTCAGGATCAGTTCTGAAAAGTTTTCAGAACACAGAAGGGGCTAGCATCCCCATCGCTTGCAGAGGAGTTTGTCGCGTGGATACTAGTAGAGGGCGAAGCGTACAAAGTAGCGCATCCACAACGAACAATCAAAACATTGAGGTAGTTTCCATCCAATCGGTTTTTCTAGTATGTGCAGATCCTGTTGGTGGATTTCCGTAGTTTTATTTTACTTTGTTTTTGCCTACGAAATCCTACAGTTCAGGCCTACCACATTAAGCTTTTTAGGGTTGTATTTTTAAAGGTTTTGTTGAAATTTGCTCGAATGTGGCGTAAGCAAAACCGGTGAACTGCAAATGGTGGTTGCCACAAAGGTTGACTTTGAATAGCTGAGAAAATACCTTTGTGGCGATCATAAATGAGGCATACGTGGCGATCTTTGACTACGTATTCTCGCAAGTTTTTAAGGAACCAATTCCAACTCTCGGAAGATTCCTTATCAACAATTGCAAAAGTAAGTGGGAACAAGTGATTATTTGCACCCCACATACTTGCAATTAACAGCACGCCCTTGTATTGTCCTCTTAAGTGTGTTCCATCCACAGAAATCACCGGCCGGCAATATGGAAATCCATCTATACACGGCGAAAAACACCAGAAAACAAATTTGAAAACATAATTAGGGGGACTGCTTGTTCTGTGATGCAAAAATTCGTAGACAGTCCCCGGGTTTATATCCTGTACAGCTTGTAAGTATTTGGGTAGAATAATTGAAGGTCGTATCCAAGCTACCAAAAACCCTCTTGATGGCAAATTTTCGAGCATACCATGCCCGCTTGTATGTACAGCCAGTTTGATACAATACCTGCACTTCTTGAATGATGTTCGAAACAGGTATCTCAGGATCGTTGGCAACTATGTGTGATATGGACATTTATATAAATTTTGAAGACAGGTTTCTATGTTTGCTTTGTTCTATCTGTACAAGGCATGTGTGTTCTTTAACGAATCTGGTTATTTCCTACCGATTGTGCGTAGCTTTCTTTTTTATACGGATGTACCATGCATTGTAATTATCGTCGTTGTGATGGTAACATCTTGCGGTCCATGTATCTATCTTACTTTTCATAACTCGGTATTCACGCCCCACACTGACAGAGTACTTATGAACCGCACTTACTGCCTGCACTTTGTCACCGAATCTTATGCCTAACTGTATGTCAGTCATGGAATTGTTCCAGTCGAGCAATCGGACGGTACCAGATTCTATAGTGTCATCTACAGGAGAACCCGAGCCAACATCTAGGAATGCTCCAGATTGTGTGTAGTCATACCTAGCGTTGCTGAACCATTGACTGCTCTCCCATTGTTGTACTGTGTTTTTGCTGACCTGGTTGATTATATTTTCCAGATATTGTGAACATCTATATGTTAAAATTAAAAAGTTTTAAACATATTCTAATTCCAAAAATATTAAGATTTAATTGCTATTACGTTTAACGGTTGTAAAGTTTATAGTTTTACGTTCTCATATTTCCAAATATCAGGTATATTGTTAACACAATTAATCAACGTTTTAGGAATTTTTAAATAAATAATATTTTAAAGTTTTTAAGGTTTACTGTTACGTAAGAAATTTCACTTTTACTGTTAGTTTTTAAGGTTCACTGTTAAAAAGTTTCTACTTCGACGGTTTATTGTTTGGTGTAAATTTTTTGATTTTGGTAATAGATTTTTTTGTTTTCTTGTATTTAAAGTAATAGATTTTTGTGTTTTGGTAATAAATTTTCGTGTGTTACTTATAGTATATTTTATAGTTAAGTATTTTACTACTTCATAAATTCGCTATTACGGTTTTAAAGTTTAAATAAAAGTATTAACTACTAAACTATAAATTTCCAAGTACCGGTTCCCATATTTTTAAAGGAAACCCAAAAATAGCATCAATTTTTAAATGAAAAAAAAATTATATGCATAACATTAAAAAATTTGTGCACATTTATTAATAACTACAATTTTAAACATAAATTCAAACCACACTTTCACCAAAAAAAAAACATAATGTAAAATTTTGAATTTTTCATAATAGATTTTTAAGTTTTGTATTATTTAAATTTTAAAATTTTTAGGTTGCAACAAATAAAGTTTCAATAATTTGTACTGTTTAAAAAAATAAAAATTAGAAATACCGAATTACAGATTCCCATATTTTCTAACATTCAAATTAATTACCTAAATAATTAAAAAAAAATTCTATTAATCATAAAGTAAGAAATTAAACCTAATTATCCAAATAAATTCATGAAAAAAATCCTAAACCCTAATATCACTTTTTTAATGAAAACCAAAATTCGTACACATTTATTAATAACTACAATTTTAAACATAAATCCAAACCACACTTTCACACAAAAAAAATTTTTTAAAAATGTAAAATTTTGGATTTTAATAATAGATTTTTAAGTTTTGTATTATTTAAATCTTACCATTTTTAAGTTGCTACAAATTTTTTTTCCATAATTATCCAAATAAATTCATGAAAAAACATTACCCCTAATATCACTTTTCAAATACAAAAAAACAATTACACACATAAAATTATCAAATTTGTACAAATTTATTAATAACTACAATTTTAAACATAAATCCAAAAATTAAAAAATGTAAAATTTTGGATTTTAATAATACATTTTTAAGTTTTGTATTATTTAAATTTTACAATTTTTAAGTTACAACAAAAAGATTTGTTTTCATATTTTCTACATTTAAAAAAAATGTTAAAAATATCGAATTACATATTCTCATATTTTCTACTCAATAATTTATACGAAATATACAAAATAATAATCTAAATAATTTCTAATAATCATAAAGTAAGGTAATAAAGTAAACATAATTATCCACATAAATTAAAGAAAATAATACATCACCCTAACATCACTTATTCAAAAACAATTATATACATAAAATTATCACATTTGTACAAATTCATTAATAACAAACATTTTAAATATAAATGTAAAATCCATTTCCACAAAAAATAAATTAATTCAAGTTAATAAATAAAATTAATAAAAAACATTAACAAACAACAAATAATAAAATAATCACACTTAATATATAATAAACAAAAAAATTTCTAAATAACTAAAAACTTACTGAAAAATTAAAATGCAGCTTTAGTACCCTTCGTACTCCAAATCCTTAATAGCCTTCGTATTCCAAATAAAATCTCCAAGATTTACTAATTTAACTGTAATTTTCAAAATAAAATACACATTTATTAGATAAAAAGAAATCAACACATAATAATAAGAAAAAAATAGAGTAAAATACCTAGCAGTTGGCGGAGGCAGGAATAAAAAATTTTCTGAAGAAAGAAGGATGAAAAAAGGAAGAAGAATGAGATGAAGGTGGCTGAAAAAAAGAAGAAAGAATGAAGGAGGAAGGGGGCTGGAAAAACAGTAAGGGGGAAGGAGAGGAAATAGAGAAAGAGAAATAAGGAGGAAGAAGGAGGAAAGAGAGTAAAAAAAAAGGGTAGGGAAATTGGGCTGAAATAGGCTGGGGAAAGAAAAAGGGGGAGGAAGGAGGGGGAGGGGCATGCTAAACTGGGGTAGGAAAAAAAAAGGGGAAGGAAGGGGAAGGGGCGGCGACGCTAAGGTTTCTTTATAACATGATAACGCACAGTTACTATGCGTTATCAGCTTAATAATGCATAATGGCTGTGCGTTATTAAGGTTGATAATGCACAATCATTGTGCGTTATCTACAATTCAGCGCCAGTTGGAATCCATGTCAGATTTTTACGTGATTAACGTGGTGATTAAGGATAACACACAACGATTGTGATTGTGCGTTATAGCCTTAACCCAAAAAAAAAAAAGAGGCCCACTTCAGTCTGACATTTTTTAAAATGGATCCGGCCAAAAAAAAAACCTCAACTTTCTATAAATACACCTCTTGAATTTCTATAAATACACCTCTCCATACATAATTGAATAAATATAGAAAAGATAAGGATAAGGATGAAAAAATAATTATTGTAATTTGATAGGTGCTTAGACTTTTATTTATATGCGGATTGAGAATAAAGATATTTTGAGAGGGAAAAAATTTTCATATGAAATTTTTATTGTATGAGAAAATATTTCAAGTCTAAGCAAAGAAAAAAATTGTGTAGAGGAAAAGCTCTTATTTGTTTTGAGAACATGAATTACTAAAGGACAAATAAGAAATAAGAAAACATCGTGGATTAATTATTCAATGTCATGAAAATCTAAATTTAATTTTATCAATAATAGTATTTTATTCGCGGTATAATTTAGTTTTTCCGCTTTATTGAAAACCAATTTCAATTTCAAATTTCTCTGGCCTTTCGCGGCAAACGAAGCGAAAGGACACTTCCCTAGTAAGCTACAGTGATATACGACGACCCTTACGATTTACTGAGGAATTTAAAAAGCACCGCAGTGGATGCCCTTTTCCGGCAAATGCAATGGCGAAGAGGAGAAGACGAAAAACAGTTCCAGAGGTCTTATGGAGGCTTTTCCACAATCGAGCTCGCACACTAGCGGAGACTGTCTTATCCTTACTTCCTTCTCCACCTCCATCTCCGGCGGACTGCCTTTGCAAGGGACGGGTGTGCCTTGGCTGCAGCGGTGATAATGCAATGTCGTATCTGGTTAGATCAAACGATACCCCTGATTATCGGAAACTTCTCAATAAGTGCTTTGTTTTTGTTCCTGATGATGCACCTCCGTTCCCCGGCTTCGATCCTCACAAACGCTGGCCCCACCTCGAGGTATTTCTGTTTCTTGATTATGCTTATGAAAGTTTCTAATGTTTGATAAATTTTGGCTGGAAATTTACCGAATCTTTTGAGAAGTCATTTTGATTTTCCTATTCTTAGGAGAACAAGGTATGTATTTATGATTTTTTTGTGCTCTATTCAGAAAAGCAAGGGGGAAAAAATCATGGATGTTTTTATGTTGTACAAGATTTTCAGGAATTAACTTGGATTAGGAAATGTAAGATGCGTTTTTATGATATTCTTGTGATTTATCTTGAAACAGTGCACCGGAGTTTTGTTTGTATGTTATAGTAAATAAACTTAATGACATATTAAGTAAATATAATTTAGTCTGTAGCTCCAGTAAAGCTGCATGATGGTCTAGAGCTGGTTTGGCGTTGAGATTACAAGTACAGCAGAAAACTAGGTGAGAAGATCAACCATTCTTGAGATCCACAGAAAGAGCAACCAGCTCTTTCTCACTTCCCTGTTTGTGAAATTCCCTATTTGTTACTTCACTGAATCACAGGGATTGAACAAGGGCACAGAACCATGTTTGGCCAAGTTTGGCATCTCCCTGAAATATCTGGTCAAGCTGGCTTTGCTTCCCATCTCATTCGTATTTATTGACCGGTTTCTGGCTGGGTGTATTACGCTGGCCATATGGTGGCCTTTTCTCAAAACATTAGGCAAGGCTTGGGATTTATTTGGGAGTTTAGAAAGAATTGGAAAGAAATATCTTTTAACATAAATAACATTGGAAATATTCTCTTTAGGGGGAAAATAGGTATTTAAAAATATTTTAAAAGGATCCCTCCAAATCCATCCCTTCCATCCCACTAGGGAAGAAAGAATTTGGAAAGTAGGGAGATTTCACTCCCACTTCTCTTCTTTTATCTCCCTTTCTTCCCATTCAAAACTCCCAAACAAGGGATCTTGACTCTCTTTCTCTCCATTTCTCTTTTCTTCTCTCCAACTCAGTCCATCTAGGTTAGTTTGGGAGTTTAGAAGGGAAGAAAAGAAGAGAAGAGAAGGTGAGGTGATTTCTTCAAATGTTGTTTGGGTTTAGAAGTTTTGGATAGAAGAGAAAAGAAGTGTTCTTTTTATTTGGGAGTTAGGAGAGAAATGGAAAGAAGGGATATGGTGAAAGGTTATTTTGCATAAATAACCTTTGAGTTTAAATGGGACTTGGGTGTAATTAAATTTTATAACAAAAGCTTTTAATGAGTATTTTAGGTATTTAGCCTAAAGGATCTATCCCTGCATCCCACTTTTGGGAAGAAGTGGAGGATTCCCACTTCTTCCCTTTTCTTTTCCTTTCCTTCCTAAAAAAATGCCCAAACAAGTGTGAGATGCCCCTTTCTTTCAATTTCTCTTCTCTTCTCTCCATTGTGTTTTGGATGCTCAACTGTAAAGACTCGGCAAGCTTTTTGAAGACCTCATGTATAGTTGCATGCTATGAGGGGTCTTGTTCAGGAAAGACAATTATGTGTAAATCTATCATTGTGCCAACTTTGCATACTGTTTTCATATGGTTCACTATTACCTATGTTATGTAGATCAAATTCCTCTAGCTCATTATCAGTATCTCTTAATTGTGATAATCTTTTACCTCTTAATGCAAAAAAATGCAAAAAAGTTTGTAACAAATAAATTATCGTGTAAATAAATGGTGAGTTTAATTGTGCAATTAATGGTTAAGGGTGCATTTGTATTGGAGTTAAGTTTAGAGAAAATTGAGATTTTTTCTTAATTTTGGTATTAAGTGTTTATGAGAGAGTGTTGGGTCCAAAGTGAAAAATAAAACAATTTTTGTTTTTAACTTAAATCCAAATGCACCGTAGGGCTTTCCAAGTCTTAGGCTCTATATCTGGGTTGATTTTCAATTCAAATTTTATTTTCCACTTTTTTTTTATACTGGGTCCCTCTTCTTTTTCTTCATAAACAATTTAGCTTTAACTCACTCGAGAAGAAAAAAATTCACTTTTTTGACACCAAGAACCAGTCCAAATAAAGCCTTAAATGTTTTCTGAGGAGCCAATATCTCTTCTGAACCAGCATTTTCTCTCCGTCTGAGTGCCTATGCTACAATAGCATTCTAAATGGGTAATTCTTGAATTTGTGCACTTTTTTGACATTTATCTGATGCTGAAGCTGATATATTATTCAATGAAGTTGATGCGGTGTTGACTGATTCATGACATTTATATTTTTCTCTTATAAATTATGTAAATGGGATTCATTTCTTTTCTCAATGAAAATTTCTATCACTTGATCAATCTATTTTAGTACTGGTAGATATATAATCAGCAGTCCATGTGTTTTCTGATGCAGCATGTGCAGAGATGCCTTACCGCTGAAATTTATATTGACAATCTGAATACTTTATCAAGAGAAATTGAGCGAGATGGCCAACTTAGTAACACCCTAGAGTTATTTAAAAAACGTTCAGATTGTATAAATATGGTTCTAGAGTTTTGCCTAAATCTAGAACTCTTAGCTGTTACTCTTTGTGGTTTCAGATTGTTAGAAGAAGTATTGAACTGACAATGTGCCAGAAGCCCAAGCCCAGGACTTTGAATGTGTTATGCAGTGACTATAATGAGGCAAGTACTGACTGTAGTGCTTTTTTCTACTTAAGATTGAGCTTTTTTGTTCTATCACTACATTGAATTTTTTTTATACTCTTCAATATCTTGCATACTCAAATACATATTTACTCTAGTTGAAATGGTTTAGTAATTTTGTAATTCAGATTCTTTTTGCACTACTTTTCTTCGTTTGGTGTTCAATTATTATTATACTGAGTATTGGGTCTTTGATTATCATCCAACAGCGTAGCCGCTGCAGTGTCATGTTAGAGCTTCTAACATCCTCAGCATGGAGGCTACTCTGGAGAAGGGTTAGTAGATTGCGGATGTATTTTACTAGCACAGAGTATTGTCACATCGTGTATTGTTGTATTAAGGGGATTTTTTGTCCAAATATATGGTCCTCAGGTTGGTGATGTTCTCATGGTTTACTTATTAAGGAATGCTTCAATATTCTTGCCTCTTCCTCAGAGGACTTATCATCAGGTTGCTGGTTTTCCAATCAGTGATTTGTGCTCAACATTCTCGAGACGTCTATCCAGTGCTGAACACAAGCATGCTGCCGAGCCTTTGTCCGGTAGTGTATAGTTCAAAATTTATTTTGAAAATGCTTTCTTAGATTAGATCTTTAGATGCACATGCTTATTTCACGTTTTTCACCACTGAAAAAGAATATCATGCTTCTAAGAAACTTTTGTGATCTTTTCCATGTGTCCTGTGCTTTCCAGGTTTATGTTCTAGTGAAATTTATTGGTGGGAAGCATGCAAGACCTGAAGTTTAGCTAGTTGACATTAAAAAGTTAATTTACTTGAGTAAATGTCAAATCTTACTTGGAAAAAGTGCTTGATTGCCTTGTTACTTACCGACACATGAAATCTTCTGAATGGAACTTCCAATACAAACACCTTCACATGCTAGTCACTTTAGTGCTTGAATGCCTTAACAAGTGAGCTTTCTGAATGGAACTTCTAATCCAAACACCTTCACGTTCTAGTCACTTTGAAACGCTAATTAGTTTCGAGTTCTGGGAAGTTTAATCCTTCTTCTATTGATTAACCCATCACCTCAGATGCAGAGGCCTATTCCCTGAAGTTTTGACCTTTATACTTACTGTTCTGAATTGCTGAAAGTTATGCCATTTTCTTGATTTTTTTGAAGATTCCCTTTGAATTGCTCCTGACCTAATTCCTTGTCAAAGACTAGGTGGGGTATGATTTTAAAATGCTCATTGGAGCCTTTTTCCTTTTCTTTTGCAACTGGAAACATTTCTAGTACATTCACTATGCTCGCAAGAAAAGAATTTGTGCATAGCAAAAGAATGTAAGTAATATTTGATTGTAGTATGCACAACATTATGTGATAGCAGAAATGAAACAAGGAAGTAAACCTAGTGGGGAAACATCTCACATAGTTGCAGTTGCTTTCTCAATTTATGTGTACTACATGGTATACCGACTTCGGTAAATCTTAAAAGTAATAATCTGCCACAGTTTTCCGGTCTGAGCATCTAATCTTTTATAAGGTTCTTTTTTTTTTTTTTTTTTTTTAAATTAAAATTTCACAAGATATTTACATCTCTTACTGTTTCTTTCAGGATTTGGAAAGAAAAGGAAAAGAATTGATAAAATTAACAGAGCACCAGACAAATTGCAAAAGACAAGTTCCTCTGATGTTGATTTTATTTCAAGTTCTGTTTCTTGTGCGGGCTGCAATCATAAAACATGCATAACTCCATCTAACAGTTGCTTCAGTGAAGCATATTACCGAAAGAGTTCATCTGGAGAAATTACAGAAGCTAACACGATGGATTCTGTTTATACAAAAGTATATCCCTTACCACAAATTGAACAATCCTCTAGCCAACCTTCTACTTTGCCTAGGAAGCGTAGAAGACAAAATAGTTGGCAGCGCCGAAGAAAACGGAGGCAAATAGGTTTCCAACCAATCAGTTCTTTGATCCAGTGTGCTAAAAGTCTCAATGATGAACATATCTTATGTGGAGAACTCCAATCTGGGCTCTCAGATTTACATCTGTTTTCTGAAAAGGTAGTTTTGCTAGAAGGTTGTGAAGTAAAATCCGGTTTATGTTCGTTTTAGAACTTTATCCTGATATAAATGTAAGCTGCAAATTGAGTTTTCTTGACTCAGACCCAGTAAATGAGGTTGTGCTAAAAGATCATAGTCATAACAGAGCTAAAAGTGTATTTTTGTGTGCATGTATATCAAGAAACCACCAAAAGTTTTTATCTCCTAGGTGGATAGCCTAACTGTTGAGGATTTTGCTGCTAGCCAATCAATAACTCTAATTGATTTTTTCGCTCCATGAACCAAATCTTTCTCTCCCTTCCAATTAGATAGCAAAATTTGGTGTTACCTAATAACACCGAAGAATTTTGGTTTTAATATAATTTAATATATTATACTGCCATGATAAATTTTACTATGATTTTAGCACATATTCCACTACTGAAATGGGTATTTTAATTGCATTAGTTTTATAACTAAGTGGATCTAGTGGTTTAAAGGATGTTAGCAACCCAGGAAAATATCATGTATTTCTCTATGCTGTAGAAAAAGCTGAAACTAAAAGAGAATTTGGAAAAAGCTATAGCACAACAGAACTCGATTAGTGTGATGCAAAAGAACATATCGTACCTTTTGCTTTGAAATCGGAGTGAAGTGATCTTTGGCATTGTTTCATGGTTCTCTTCTCAGCCTGGGTAAATCTTATGATTCAGGCTTCATATTTAAGTAGAGAGAGGTTCAGCTAATTACTGTTAAGTCTCCTTGTTTTTCAGTCAGAAGCATAAAATTTCAGAAATAGAGGAGTGAGTTTGTATCCTTGTTATGTTTCATGATACAGTAATTTCATTTCTGTTTGTGGATATGTATCTAAAGTGATTTCAGCTCAACTTAATAGCTTTTTGTGCTCTTTGTATGGCAGACAATGTGCTCTTGTTGTTTGGTGTTACACACTCTATCAAAAGTCACCTCTAAAGCCCAAATTGACAAGCAACCTATGTTTTACAAGGCAGAGAGATCTTCATCTGTCTTCCCGAGGAACCGTATCCTTGTTTGATGATGAGCATTTCATGCAGTCTAGCATTTTTTCTTCACGTCACTGTATACCAGTATATGTACCTACAGTGCTGTAGTTATTTATCAGATATTAGTGTTCTCAGCTATCTAATTATTTTAACTAATTTATCTGAAAGAAAGCTTGATCAGCTTTGAGTACTGTAGGTTTCAAATTTTCCTGTTCGATGTTTCAATGGTTTATCCAGTGCCTACCTGACTTTACAAAGATTGCCCTTCAAAGTCCCCACCAGTCATCACCGACACCCTGACACCCCATTCCCAAAAGAAAAGGGGAAAAAGGGTATTCAACTCAAACCCTCCTCACCCCTCCCCCCCAAACCCAAAAAGGAAGAAAAGGGGGGGGGGCGCAGGAAACACAAAGAAGAAACTGATGGGAACTGCTAATTTTCTCATCTTTTCCTGAAAATTCTGTTCTTCTTACAACTTTAATAATATTCAGACGTATTGAATTCTCTGAAGCCTAATTCTTATGGGGCAAATCTCCTATTCAGACAAATTTTTGGATCTTCTGATGCTCCAGAGTCCTGTTCCCATGATCAATGTTCTTTGATCAAACCCACATGCCAGTAAGTATCAGTTCCCAAATCACTTATTTTGTATGATTATTGGTTTATGTCATGATTATGCGAATAAACAAAATATGACTTTTCATAATACAAGATGATATTTTAGTTGTTTGACAATTTTGTTTTGCAGTCTAAAACTCTTAACAAACAGAAACTTGTAGTGCTACCTTCATACTTGTGTCAGTATGGTGCACATAAACCTTGGTTTTTGTGGTTAGATCTCCTGAAAATTAGCAAATACAAGTATGCCGAATGTTTGATTTAACCTTAACAGTGTGGCAATACTTATTTTCTTGCTTGAATTAATGTATTATGCTCTGTAGGATTTCTAAATTGCTCAGATTACTTTCTGTTATGTATTCCAATTTCGGTTGAGGAAGTTAAATTGTAAAACGTCGTGTAAGTAAATTCAAACGTTAATATAATGTTTTGTACAACTGCAGTATCACCAAAATTCCCTACCGTGAGAAAATACTATTAACTACCAAAACTATTCAGAAGGCAGGAAGGAGCCATACTTGATAGAATTTGATCTTTTCCAGATTTTGTATTATTGTTTGACATGCCCTTAGTGATGCAGGATAGTCTCAAGAAAAGCTGCCTCAGAAAAACACATCGTGCCAATTTAGAATAAACAGGCTGTAATTATGCTTGAAAATTAAGGTAATTGCAGAAAGAATAGAAGAGAACCCCTTAGCATCACACTAAGAGAATAAATCCCTAGGCGTTGCACCCGGGAGGATAAAACTATGCATCACACCTTAGCTTTGATTGAATCATACAACCAGATTTTACAGAAACACATTGTAGAGCCCTATAATTGAATAATCATAACATACAATTATTGAATAGCGAACTTCTATATTTATAGAGTTGAAAGACCAAATCCTGAACTAACTAGAACAAGGCTAAGACTCTAGAACCAAAACAACTATGATAATTGGATTCCTAAACCAACTCAGTCGAGAAATCCCGAAACAGAAACAAAGATTCAAAATCTACTGCAGTTACAATCTTGCTTAAACAACTATAAGTCTTGGCATCTCTCTAACAAAGTAATAGACTGAAAAGAGTCCTAATACTTGATTCACTTGTAGAACTTGACTCCTTTGTGTTCCCCATCACTTAGTCTCTGTGGACTTATCTTGCTCACCAATGAACTTGCTGAAAACTAGCGGTTCAATGGTAGTTCTTTTAAATCTGCTTTTTACATTCCTCGTCAGCAAATGATTTTCGTTTCTACAGCTTTGTATTCTGGACAGTTTTTTTGGTTATTGGTGAAGAAAAACAAGTAGTTGCCTTTCCATTAGTAGAACATTTGAAATTCAAAAGTATTTGGATTTAGGTTATTCTTCCATTTCCATATATTGGTGATATTTTTAGGCATTACATGAATGCTTGAAAATATCCAAGATTACATTGTGTGGATTGGCTGTAATAGGAAATGTTGTAGGAAAACTATTAGGCTAAAGCTGTTGTAGCTTGAAGTTTTCAAACAGTGATGCCAAGAGGTTAGCCCACTGTTGAGGTGACTTTTTTTTGGATCCCTTTTATCTTGTTAATCACTTATGGTTACTCCTTCATAAGGAGGAAGGAGATTTCAGGCAGCTTCTTCCAGCAAGGAAGGCTGTTTAGTCTAAAAAACTGCGTGAGATATATCCTTTCTGGTCGTAAACCTTGAACCTTGGAAAGTCATGTCATGGATAATAGTGCAAATGCTAATTGAATGAAATTGAGCAGTTTCAACAGGAATTTAAGTTCAAGGGCTAGTCTCTACTCATTGAAGTATTATTAACTATTTGGATGGGTGAATTTCTTCTGCGTCCAGTCATATGGACTTCTTTAGCCTCAATGCTGATTATAAGTTTCTTGTTTTCAAATTCATTGATCCTTTGATGCTCGTAATAGTGGATGTTTATTGTGCTCTGGATTGTGATTTGAATGGTATGAAGCAGCAAGATTAATTAGGTTAAGTTTGAATGGTTTGACTATTCCTGTGTGTCTGTGAGTATGTTTTGGGTGTGTATGTTTGTCTATTTTGTTTTTTGCTTGTTTCTGTTTAAGTGGTGCTCTCACTGTCCAGATATCATGCAATCATCAAGCAGCTCAAAGCTCTTATACGAAAGGCCCGAAGTTTCCAGCCTGTGAGGTTGTTGGATAAGCATTGTGTAACTACATCTTTTTGTCAAAATACTGGTGAATGTTCTGCGTTAGTAACTGAGGTGAGTACTCAATGCGATGTGCTTTGGTTTGGTTGCAGTGAATGTGGGATTGATCTATATAAATCAGTCTGAGACCTTTAAACAAACAGTATTTGAAGCTTTGTCTCCCATTTATCTTACTTTCTGTTACTAAAATTGAATTTTTTTGCGGCATTCAAATTGAAAGAACATAATTTAATTATGTTTTCTTTTTTAACAAAATAGCTATTACCAACTCTCTTTCTCTTTGTTTCTCATTCTTTGCTTGGTCTACTTCTTGGCTTATTCTGTTAGTTTCTATTGGAGGTTTATAGTTACTATCATCGTTAAGAATTTTCAAATGTTAGACTCACCAGAGAGGTGCTTCTCAGTTTTACATGCCCAAATAACACTACGCATTATTCTTAGGCAGTAAGGTCGTGCTTTCTACGGATTATGGTGTTTTCTCAAGAATAGTTTGGAAAGGGGAAGAGGTTTTATTCGCTAAATTCATATAAATGTGGAAAAGAAGGTTTATGGAACTGCTACAAAACTATAATATAACCGTCCAATTAAACATTCAACTGTTTCTGATGGAAAGAACTGAGGATGTATCATGTGAATGGTATGGACACTGCTGAGACTTATTCTGGAGCCCAGCTAATCATGACTCATCTTGTGATCCATTGTTTGTTCACAAGTAATTGATATATCATTCTTGTATATCAATATCTGAAAGTGCCTCAAAATAAGGTAAATATGACACTCGTACAATTGGTGCAAAAAAGTCAATAGCAAGGATGCTATATTGTCTTCTTAAGATTCAGGTGTTTCATTTTCAGTTTTCTGTTCAAGGGAACAGATAGTTGTTTTTGCTCCTGCAGCTGTACACAAGTGCATAAGTGTGTACATATGTGTGTGTATGGGTGTGTGCAAGGTTCCTGGTGACCATTCACCAGTGAGGTTGTTTCCAGGGCTCTTTATTTCATGGGAAGTTTATGATAAGCATGTCTATATTGACAATCTGCACCTTGGTCTATTTCTTGTTTGAGGAAACATGATTTGGATTTTCATTTTGTAGTTTGGTTCTTCATCTTGGACTCATTTTAAGAACTGTAACAAACACTCCCACTTTTCCAATTTGACAAGTTTGCTGTGATTCAAAATGCTTTCCTTAGTTGTTTGCTGTGGTTCTCTTCAAAATTTGAAATTGTGTTTTAAAACATCTGTTCATCTTGCAATGTGGTCATCTGGCAACAATATTATCCAATAAAGTCAAAAGTGGAATTATATTCACTAGGAGGAATTTGTACATATGCCCTCTGATAATGGTGCAGTATTGACTAGCTATATAACTTTTCTTATCGACCCTGTAGGCTGTGGATTTTGTTCCTTTTGACCAAGAGATGGATACCTTTGCCACTGAATCCAGTGGTTGATTTCCCTTCAGTATAGTTAAATCAAGTGCTTTAGTGCTGGTACAGGGTCTGATTTCTTCGGCTTACCATTGGAACCATCCTCAACTAGCCAATCATTTTGGAAGAGAAATGTGGGGGTATATGTGGTGTATCATACGGGATTCAATTTTCTGACAAAACTCCTTTATTTGCTAGGGTTCAGTGCCTTAAAAGCTGATTTTAGTGGCAGTTCTTTCTCTTTGCTCTATTCAAATATCTGATCAGTAAGCTGATACCTAGAATCCATTTCTTGTCTCCTTCTCTAAACGTTCTCAAGAGACCATTTGAACAGCACATGTGCCGAGTACAAATGTAGTTTTTTCGTTTCCATATGCATCCTGATGATTATCTCAATCATTATTGCTGTTCTTATTATTGTTATTGTTATTGTTGTTATTCTTACTCTTATTCTTGTTATCTGGGAATCCATTTATTTTCTCCTTTGCTAAATGTTCTCAAGAGACCATTTGAAACGCACACATGCTGGGTGCAAATGTTGGTTCTTCGTTTCTATCTCATAGCATCGTCATCATCATAATCATTATTATTATTGTTCTTATTATTATCATTTCTTATTGTTATTGATGTTATTGTTGCTGTTGATGTTGTTGTTGTAATATATTCAGTTGTAATACATGAATACTTGGTTTTCAGGTAAGTAAATCTGAGAAGAATTTGAAGGGAAAAGAATATGCTGGAGTTCCAGTTGCTCGTGATCTCCCTCTAGAAAAGTTTCACAGCTCTGATTCCAGGAGTTGTGGGGAGATTCGAGAAGCTTTGGATCATCAGTATAACCCAAGCAAGCCTTACTGTTTAAAGAAGCAGGTTGTATCATTTATATGGGCTGCTTGTAGGAGTATAGTTCCTCCAGAATTACTTGGAAGTCCTCGTAATTGGAGAGTTCTGAGAAAGAATATCTCCAACTTCATTTGTCTCCGAAGATTTGAAAAGTTCTCACTGCACCAATGTATGCATAAGCTAAAGGCAACTAAGTTTCCGTTACTAGTAGATAAACAATTATCTTGTCGCCCATCGAGTACTATGTCTAATTTTCCAGAAGGGCACCAACCAGGTCAGCTTAAGGGATATTGCAACATCAGTCTTACCAATTCTGGAGAACACAAAATACTACAAAGGTGGATTTTATGGTTCTTTTCACATCTTGTGGTACCTTTGCTGCAAGCAAACTTCTATATAACAGAAAGTGAACACGGGAACCAAGAGGTATACTACTATAAGATATCAATCTGGGAGAAGCTAATGTCCGAAACCTTTGCCAGCCTGGAAAATCGAAGTTATCTCCAACTAAATGAAGCAACTGTCAGGAAAATTATTGGAAGCAGAACATTTGGTTTCTCAAAGATTAGACTTCGTCCACGGGAGAATGGGTTTAGGGTATTGGCAAATCTTAAAGCACCATCGAGATTACCTGTAAAGTCTTCTCTTCAGCCTCGGCCTAGTACTTCCTCAAAATTGCCTTTCAACCGAAGAAATGTCACATATGCTTATTTTAAATCTGTAAATAAACTTCTAAATGATGTGCATGTGGTGCTTAAGGGAATACAAGTGAAAGAACCGGACAAGTTGGGTTCCTCAGTTTTTGATTATAATGATGTCTACAAAAAGTTTCTCCCTTTCCTATCCCTTTTGAAGAGTGGTTCATCTTCCCTGCCTGGAGTTTTTGTAGTTGTAGCAGATGTTTCAAAGGCTTTTGACTCAGTTGATCAAGATAAATTGCTTAGGATCATGGAAGAGGTCATTTCTGATGATGAATATCCTCTAAATAAGTATCTTCAAGTCATTTGCAGAAGGAAATCCATCTGGGTTCGCAATCACTTGATGGTGCCACTTCAAAATAACATCCCTAAGTCCTCAAATGGTGCAAGTTTTAGCCCAACTTGTGCACCGCATAGCATTCTTATCAAACAGGTAATGGAATTTGAACTTCTATCCATCCCTTGGTCCTTTATTTGGAATGAATCTTGAATTAATCTTTTGGCGTTTCATTGCAAGTTGTGACTATTTATTCAGTCCATGATCTTGTAGCTGCTAGCACCTTGTCTGATGAACTTCTCTTCTTCTTGTAACATGACTACTAAAACAATCTTCAGTAGCATTTAGCAGACTTGTTAGTGGTACTGTAAGATATATATATATATATATCTTTTCTTGATATTTTACTTACAACCATAAAGCAACGAAATTCTGGCATATTCTGGAATAAGTATATGGAAAACACAAAGTTATTATTGTTCTGGAGAATGGTTACTACCCGATTGGTTGTATTCCAGGAGTCAGGGGCAATTTTCCCTGTTCTTCAAGTTTAGTTGTCAAGATGTTTGCGATTTTACTTTGACAATCATCTTTGATAAGGTAGAGTTGTCTTCAAAGTCAACAGATAAGGAATAAAGTAGAGTAAAGTACTTCCCTTGTACTATAACCACATTCCTGTGTCCTCTTGCCACAATTAAATCTAGCTGCACAGATACTGCTAATGCAACTGCGTTATGTTTTGGCAGTATAAGTTTTTCTTTCCAATATCACCCGTTCAGTTGCAGTTCAAATCATGTCAACCTTGATGGTTTCTCTCCCTAATGGTTCTTACCCATATTTAATGATGTGACATGCATGTTTTTTCTGTAAACAATGGGGTAAACTTCTTTTATCCAGCTGTTTATCTTCCCCTGCTTATCCTTTTGGATCATGTAAACTGATGTAACCTGACGTATTCCTTTAGTCTCTAGCTGGCTTCTTGTCCAGCTGGTCTTCTTCCCCCTGCACATCCTGTGTTACGTCTCGCCCGTCCTCTCTGTTACAGAAATTTAGTGCAACCTAGCATTTTCCTTCAATTTCTAGTTGCTCTGTCTATGCAGCTGTTTATCTCCCCCTCCACATGCTCCTAGTCATGGAAATTTAATGTAAGCTAGCATATTCCTTCAGTTTCTAGATGTCCTTCTACCCTAAACAATCAACACTAAACCACTTGATTTGCAGGAGCTGAGAAAGAAAACGAGTAATTTTTAGAACTTTTCTGGTATTTACTTTCACTCTGATAGATTTTCCAACTATTTGGTGCTTTAAATTTTCCTTTCCCATAAAAAGGAAGGGAAAGTGCAACATATACTGAAAAAAATAAGAAGAATACATTTGAATGTAGTTTTTAAGTTCATTAATATTTAAAGGGCTACATCCACTAGTTAATCTGGTTAATTCAAAGATCAGATCCTCTGCTTTTGTGCTGTTTTGGAATTGTAACCATTCTAATAGTGTCACTGGTTTATGGCTGTCTTAGTTCACGTCTTAGTTCACTTTCAAACCATAACTACATGAGCAGAGGTATATAATTAGCATCCAAAAGTAAGCACTCAAATCACAAACTCTCGTACAATCACTCAAATCACAAACTCTCGTACAACTAGCACAATTACTTCATGTTTTTGCTTTTTGTCATAAGTTGTCTGTTTAGTTATAAATCTCATAACTTAATAGTGGAATTATTACTTCTATTCCCATTTTGCTCTTAACCATATTCTCTCTTCTTTAATTCTAAGAGTAAATGGTAGTACAAAATTCAATCATGGCAGACACCTAACCTCTTGTACCAATACTGTACTAGAAGTCTCTAACTGGCTACTGAATATATGCATATTTTGAAATGTTGAAAGTTGATCATTTAGACCTTTTTATGAGAATGGAGATTACTTGGAAAATTAATTCTCCTTCAAATAAGGTGACTTTAGTCATTTTGAGCTATGTTTTGTGAATTTGGACAATTTCTTAATTTGTGTGCCTTGTCCTAAGTTGACAACTATAAAATAATGGAGAAAGTATTTGGATACCTGATTATTTTCTGAATGTTTGATAGCACAAATTGATGACTTAAGAATGACACAGGTGATTAGGCTCTGGATTTTTTTCTTCTCTTTTATTTGTTAAATGATATACGGTTGTTCTCTTTGGGTAGTAGACAAATTGCAGCTGAGGAAATACTAAAAGTACTGGAGACAACTAGTTGAATTACTTAATCTGAGGGTCAAATCTTGCATCTTCAGAAACCTGTTTTCTTTTTTCTTCTTTTTCCCCTGAATTAAGGACTTAGTTTTTTAATTAGAGTTCAAGATTGACAACATTTTTACTGTCTCTTGTATCTCAGGAGTCGAGCAAAATGACAAAGAAGGCAGAACTTTTCTTGAATTTGAATGAGCACATTAAGCGTAATGTGCTTCAGTTTGGAAACAGTTTTTTCCTGCAGAAAGTAGGCATTCCACAAGGAAGTATTTTATCTTCTCTGCTCTGTTCATTTTACTATGGTCATCTGGAAAGGAAAGTTATTTATCCTTTTCTTGAGAAAGCTTGCAACCCTATGACTGGGGATTTAGGAACCATCCGTAATAATAAAACTGTTACATGCACCTCCAAATGTATTTTGCTTAGATTTGTTGATGACTTCCTTTTCATATCGACATCAAGGAACCAAGCTGCTCAATTCCTGTCCCTATTGCAAAGTGGATTTCGAGAATACAACTGCTACATGAACAAGGGGAAATTTGGGTTGAATTTTGAAATGGATGGTATGTTACAATTGAAGTCTAGTAGATTCTATGTGGGTGAAGATGGGATCTCATTTCTGCGATGGAGTGGACTGCTTTTAAATTGTTCCACTTTGGAAATTCAGGCAGATTACAGCAGGTGATTTTCTTACTATGATTACTTGTGGATGTTTTTGGTGGTTTTCTCAGGAAGCTTGTGTGGGGTTGTTATTTGGATATAAGAGGAGGAACTTGACATAATTTTCAGTAGAACTTGTTATATGAATATGCATTGCCAAATTTGTGAAATATCCAACTTAACATTAAAGCTGTTAGTCCCTATATTGCGAACTAAGTTTTGTCTTCATTTTTTGCTTATCCTGAAAGGAATCTCTATCATAAGTTCATCTCGGTACCTTAATCTCCTATTTCTAATGCAAATCATATTCAGAAAGAGGGATAATGGATTTAAGTTGGTTATAGTATTGATAAATGATTCCAAAGTATCTAAACATTGTGCTCCTCACATGACAATTTGATATGATGAAGTAATCATTTTTATTCAGTAAACAGTGAAAAAAGAAGCAAAAGGAAGCGAAAAGAAAAGAAAAAATTCCACAAAGAAAATATAGATTATGTTGTTAAGTTTTGTCATATTCTTAGGAGAAGTCTACTAACTTCTACAAATGAAAGTACATTTCTGAGACGGTTAACACTTTTTTCATATTTATTTGTTTGTATGCTCTAATATCATAAGCTGTGAACTAGTTAATAAAATTGAAGTTAAAGAAACCTCAGCATGTTTGTTAAAGGTAATGTACAAATATATTCTTCAATCTCAAATATCTTTTTGTTTAGATCTGAATTTTTGAGTCATTATATCATTCTAACTTATGTTGATCAGTCCATCCTTCGCTCTCCAAAAGTGGACCGAGAGTTTTGAAGAGAAAATAAGGGCTTTTCAATAACAATAACAATAATAAGAAGGTAGAAATGTGGGTATTCAATTTGGTGGCATAGTGGACAGGAGACAGGAGCAGTAATCTGCTGATGCAATTCTGGAATTCGTGCAGATGAAATTTTGTGGTTCTGGCAAGACTAAGCAAGCGTGAATTCTATAGCAATGTACTTTGCTTGCTAGGTTCTGCAAAACAGGGTCTTTAAGTTCACTATGTGCTATAACGTTACTTTAGGATTGATTTATTCTATCATCTCTTCTGGGAACATAATCTTGTGCTTTTGAAGACCCATATGGATTGATATACAAAGAGACTGGAGCCTGCCTTTATTTAGTTTATATCTTAATTTCTTGATGCCTCATCATGTGTTCTTTCATTAATTTATGAAGAATTTATCTTGTCTTGTAAAAGGGGAAAAAATTAATTTCTTGACAAGTACAATGTTGCAGAGTATTAACATGGATAGATTTTTCTTGTAATAATGTAGTATGCCAATCTGAAGATACAACTGAATTTTCTTGGTTATGCGGGGAAGACATGATTTTTGTTTTAATGATTCCATTGATATCCCTATAAATTTCCTGATACAGTGACTAAGTCAATATTTCTGAACAGATATCTGAATTCTCATTTGAGTTCATCTCTTACTGTCAATCGGCACAGCCATCCTGCTCGTGTCTTGATGACAAAGATATGTGATCATTTAAGACCCAAATGCCACCCGTTGTTCTATGATTCAAATATAAATTCAGCAGGCGTGGTTAGGCTAAACATCTACCAAAATTTTCTAATATGCGCCATGAAGTTCCATTGCTATGTTTGTTCTTTGAATGACTTACCTGATTTCAGCATGGACTTCTACATGCATGCTGTTGAAAAGTCATTGAGGTACATGGTGAATTCTTCTAATTCTGTAACTTTATAAATCCTGGAAATTACTATTATCTCTTTCAAACACAAAAAGTTAACTTCTCCTCTTAATTGCTTTCTTAGTTTTGTTATGTGCATTACAAGTTGCTGCTTCATTATTAGGTTCCTGCACAATCTGATTAAGAGGAGGATGAATTCCATGAGACTTGGTTCTAGTAATCGTCCAATTTTTGAAGTGAGCAAAAGCGAAACTGAATGGCTTGGCTTGACAGCATATTCTCGAGTTCTGAGGAGAAAGAACTGTTGTTATGGTAAACTGTTACCATTATTGAAGTCCAAATTAATGGCACATAAGGAGACCAAGAGCATATCACTTGCGCTGGAGTATGCTGTTGATGATATACATTCGTCTTTGATCTGGAGAATTAAATATTGATCTTTGCAGATTGAGACCTCGCCATTCTTCTTTTTGTAAGTACGTTTTTGGCTTCCATATTGCTTGGTGTTTTTGAAGTTGAGGCAGCAAAGCTTCAGTCAGACCTATGCTTAGCTGCTTAACTAGTCTATATGTATAGTAGCAAAATGCTTTACTTATCTGCAAGGCTCCATAGTTTAAATAGTAGCAAAATGCTTACACTCTAAGTCTGTTAACTTGTATCCTGTTGAGGTGGTGTAAGTTTGTTTTTGTTTCTCGTTTCTGTAACAACTAATGTTTCATGTTGATCATCAGAATCCAAAAGAGGTGAAAAAAACTGTTTCTAATACATATATATATTTATATATATCTGATGATTTTAATCTCTTAATTCAAGTTTTCTCTCTATTTTCTATTCTTTTTAATTTAGATTAAAAGTTACAAATTTATAGGATTGGGTTGTAAACCTATGCGAAATAAAATTAGAATTTTGATTTATATATCGAATTGTTAAATATTTTCTGTTGATTATTTCTTGTTAGAAAAAGAATAACTCATAATGTTAAAATTGTGACTAGCTTTACTATTGGATAATACACCAACAACAAGGTGTGTTGATATTTGTTTCATGGGATTACTTTCTCAAGTCAGCATTTTCAGACCACCTGTGCTATTTTAACTGAGGACCAAGAAGACAAAAATTAAAAGATTACCTAATCAATTATCAATCTTCATGGTAACGAGTGTGAGATGACGGGTTCAACTGAACCTATTTTGTACTTGGGAACCAAGTAAAAATGTGGATAAATTTTGTACTCAAGTTTGGAGATAGGTGCGAAAATTATGTTCTATTCACTCTTACCCATCCTCATTTGCCCTCACCATTCCACCTGTCTCAATTATTTTATATATATATATTTATATTGACTGATTAAGGAAGATTTTCACGAACTTGCTACTTGTGTTTTTGAAGATTATTAACTTTTGTTATTCCATTTTTATTTATGAACTTATGTTATTGAATTTTTGCACTTATGTTATTGAACTTATGCGTTATTTAGGTTGAAGATTGTTGAAACTAACTTATGATTTTTTTTATTTTTTCACATGGTTAGATGTTTTGTTTTTAAAGGATTAGTACGTGTATTTATCTTTTATAATTTAATTCGTTTAATTTTGTGACTTGCATATTATTATTTTGTGTATAAGAGGGTTATTGAAGATAAATACATATTATTCCTCTTTTGGGTCCTAATTTTCCAGTTGGTTTGGCAAGGATGAGGTTAGATTTCATTCTTAAGTGCGGGAATAGATTGAGAGTAGAGCTTAATTAGGAGAGGTTAAATTAAAGGATAGAGATAAATTTTGTACTCAAATACGAGAATGAGTTACGAATGAGAACAAAGTATGGAAGTGGAAACGGCTCTGGGAACTGGTGTTCCTGCCCCCAACATGCCCCCATTATCATCCCTAGCTACGTATGTAGGTAATATTTAACCAACAACGTATGGCAATTGTTAATTAAGGACTAATATTCTCGTAAATTCATGCATGTAGGCTTGGGTTTTTTTCTTTAACTAATTCCGTTTTGAAAATTAGCTACTAAAGTAGTCGAAATTTTTTTTTTATCCCTGAAGTGGCCATAACGCAAAATGGTTGTACGTTATAACTAATGTGCGTTATCAGGTGTTCCTCCTTAATCGTACCAGCAAAGCTCACTTAATCACTTAATTATTCTAGCGGTGATGACAATGGTAAAATAAGGAGTAGCACGTAGAAGAAAAAAAAAGCTGAAGAAAAGGGAAGGCGTGGCAGCAGCAATGGTAAAATAAGGAGAATAGTAAAATAAGGAGCAGCGCGTAGAAGAAAAAAAAGCTGAAGAAATGGGAAGGAGCTGCGGCAGCAATGGTGAAATAAGGAGCAGCATGGAGAAGAAAAAAAAAAAAGCAGAAGAAAAGGGAAGGAGGCATACCTGGAAAGAGAGGCGGCAGCAATGGCAGAAATGGTGGAGTGAAATAAGCAGTGGCAGCGGCAACGGTGTAAAGCACAGCGGCGGCAATGGCGAAATTGGAGCAGCGGGGAAGAGGGAAGAAGAAAAATGAAAGGGAAGAAAGTACGGCGGCAGAAGAAAATGAAAGAAAAATGAAAGAGATGGTGGAGATTGGGTTAGGGTTGTGTAGGCTGATAACGCATCATGATTATGCGTTATTGTAATAACAATAACACATATATTGTAACAACAATAACGCAAAATGTTATAACGCATAACTATTGTGCGTTATGGCCACTTCACGGATAAAAAAAAAGAAAATTGGCTATTTTAGTAGCTATTTTCAAAACGGATTAATTAAAAGAAAAAACCGTAAGCTTGCACTACATTGAAAGAGTGCTGGAATAAGTGTTCTCCAAGTAAAAGTTAAACTTTATAAAGGGAATTAAAAATTTACTGAATTCAGCATTTTGAGATCTAGTCTGGGATGGAGCTGTACAAAAGTTATTTTATATATTTTAGGGTTAATTTTAAAATATCTACTTAAAGTCGGGCTAAATGTATGTTATCCCTTAAAAATAATAATATATAATTTACATTTAAAATCAATCAATTTATTTAAAATATTTAAAATATCTTTAATGTAAGTTATAATTTATGACAAAATAATTCCTAAAGTTCAATACAAAATTATTTTAGTGCAAAACTTAATTTATATTTATAATTTATTACAACATGTTTCTTTATACTTTGTAATAATATCTTTTTAGTCTACATGCTTTAAAGATTGAGTACTTTACTTTAAAAAATTATTATTTAAGAAAAATAGTATGTTAATTTTATATTTAATTTGATGAAAAATATAAAATTATTTATATAAAATATAAATTTTGTTAACTTCAAATATTTATCTAGAATTTATAAAAATTTTAACTTGTTAAGATTTGTAGTAATTTCTTACAACAATGATTAAATAAAAAAATTTAAGTAAAGTATTACAATAATATTAGAAAACATATTTTCTTTTTTTAGAGTAAATACTGTTAATTTATTATAATAAATTAATGACAAATTTGTTCATAAAAAAATTAGTGATAAATTCTTATAGTTTATTTATGTTTACAAAATAAAATATGTCTCTTTTTTAAATAATAATTTTAAATAATATAGAATAAATTATTACAAAATATTTTCATAAAAATTGTAACAATATCTTTGTAGTCTATATTCTTTCAAGATTGATTATTTAACTTTAAAAAACTTGATTATTTAAAGAAAAGTATCATGTATATTCTAAATTTAATTCATCGAAAAAGTAAAATATTCATTCGTTTATAAAGAGGATATTTTTCAACTTCAAATCTTTGTCTTGAAGTTTTTAATTAGTGTTAGAATTTAGAATAATTTCTTATAACAAGGATTAAGTAATAGTTTAAGGAAAGTATTAAAATTATAGACGAAAACCTAAATTTTTTATTTGAAGAAAATACTATTAATTTTTAGATGTTATTTATTATAATAATCCAATGAAAAATTCTAACATTTTTGTTATTTTTAAAAGATAAAATATATTTTTTTGAGTTAACTAATCAATCTTTTATTAATATATACTAAAAAAATATATTATTACATGTGTAAGGGAAGTATTTTGTAATAAATTATAAGTTAGGTTTTGTTCTTATAAAACGATTTCTTGAACTTTAGGGTTATTTTGCAACAAACCATAACTTACATTAAAAGTGTATTAGGAATTTTAAATAAATTTGATTGATTTGGAGGATAAAGTGCCTATTTATTGAGTTTGAGAGGTAAAACGCATTTAACATCCCATTTTAGGTGGGTATTTTACAATTAATCCCATATTTTATATATATAATACATAACTATACTCATGGCAAAAGTTAATATATTTTATTATTTTACTCGATAATTAAAAGCAATAATTTAAAATTAAACAATACCTTAAACTTTTGTTTTTAAATTTTAACGCTTATAAGTTATGCCCTCAACTTATATGAAACGGTTCAAAGGGCACAAGACCCTTAAATAGCAGCGGAAGATTGGTATGTGACATTGAATTGCTTACGAGATGACTTGAACTTATACCTAAAATGTTAGGTGTAGGTATTTAAATGAAGAATCGTCAGTACCACTTTCGATCTATGTATCATATTGTATATATATTATTTGTTAATTTAATATATTTTATTTTCCCAGTTTCATCTTTATTTAATTGTGTTGATGGATTTGGATTGCCTGTAAAATCGGAATCCTCTTAACATGTTTCTTTGCATGAATACTATAACCGGACCAAATTCCAATTTTACAGGCGATCCAAATCTGTCAACATAATTAAATAAAGATGAAACTGGGATCAACGCCTTCATATGCCTCCCAACGGCTTCGAACAGGCTAACCCTCATCTTTTAGTAATTGTGGCAAGTTCTAGATCTCCTAACCCAAACCTTGAATTTTTACATAAAACTATGAAACCAGACAAAACAGGATCTTCACAATATATTTATCATGATACATGTGATTTCATAGCTGAACATCAATGGATTTAGCCTGCCATTAGGCTAAATATAATAAAACAATATTGAAATAAAATAGAATAAGAGAAAACTTACAAGAATTAATGCTCTTGAAAACTTCAATCTCAGATTTATTCTTGAGAATATGATACAAGTAAAAAATTTTACAATAGAGAAGGTAGGGAGATAGAGTTTTCTAATCTTTTGGTCTTGTCCCCCTTCGGATGATTTTTCATCCTATTTATAGCCATCAGAGGGCTGGATTTATCAAACTTTATCTATTCTAGTTTTCTTCGAATTTGAAGTTCGAATAATACTATAGTACAGCTATTACATTATTAAAGTGTACCCTATCAGATTAGTCTTTTCAGAATTTTTGTCTTATTAGGCTATCGCCCTTTGAAAAATTTCTTCTCTTGCTTGTTCAATCTCTTTGGCCACTTGGCCAATATCTTTTTCTAATATTTCTTCCATATTAGGTTCCTGAGATTCTCCTGCTAAGCATTCTTCATTTGATGATCCTGTCATTGACACATCTGATTTATTATCTTCCACCAGATTTTTTACCAAATCCTTCTTTAATTCTTCCATATATGATTTGATCAATTCTTTTTTGGTTATAACCTCCTTCTGTGATTTTAATTTCATTGCAATACGCTGAAAATGATTAATTTCCTTTATTTCCCCTTGTTCTTTCATGGTTTGGTATTTATCATTTTTCATGTGAATTTCATCCAGAATATTTTGTCCATGAATTTGATTCGTTTTTGGATTAATCTTAGTCAATCTATCCCAGAACCTGCTATGAGTAAGTCTTCTGAGACAAGGTATTTTTTGTGGAGTATAACTTACTTCTGGGGTCCACTTCCAAACCCACGGAATTGAGAATTCAATAAAGAATATCATTGATGCTATTTCTTCTGTATATTTATTTGAAGTGTATAATATGCTATTTTTGGTGAAATAATCACCCATTCACCATATAATGGTTTAAATCTGTCCGGGAGTATTTTCCCAGATGTGCCATAAATATGCCGCCATTGTACGAACCAATTTGGTATGAAATTGTTATAAATTTCATAAAAAAAGGCTTTATGAAAGGAATCAATATAATCCCAATAGTTATATTTAAAAGATATTTTAGACTCGAAAATTATGAATTCCCTTTATTTTAAAGGAGATAATCCCCATTCTTCAATAGATATAATCCGTTTAATTATGATTTTACTAAAATTATAAATATTAGTCATTTTAGTATTAGGATAAAAATTTGTGATATCACATGAGTTTACTTTAAGTATACTCTCATAATATGATCTTTGTTTATATGATGTAGCAGCATATGATGCTGTATCTAGATATCTATTCATGAGTATCCATGGATCATTTTTCCATTGAAGATCTTTATTTTCTAAAAGAAATATAATTTCTTTATGAGTGTTTGTATGATATGAGGCCATATTATCTTCTTTTGATAAGATTTGGGAATATGATTCCGTTGAGGAGGTTTCACCTTCCTGTCGCTTTTTATCCGTAATAAATTTTTTGAATTCCTCATATAATGAGGCATCCTTATTAGCAATGTTTTCATCTATTAGCTTTTTATTTCCCATTTGAACAAGGATATTATTTCTTCCTTGACTATAAGAGGTATTACCTCTTCCACCTCGTCCTCTGAAATGACTATCTTTTCCCCGATGTATCATTCTGTAAAAATTCACGGGTTAAGAAATCAGGAAGACTATTTTCTTCACTTTTTTTTTATAGATTATTTCAAAATCAAATGGGGCTAAATGAGCTTACCATCTTGCAAACATTTGTTTAGAAACATTATGCTTAAAATCCTTATTAAACATAAATTTTGCTGCCTTACAATCAGTTTTCACTATAAACTTTTGATTATATAAATCATCTTGAAATTTTAAAATACATTTTACTATTGCAAGAATTTCTTTAGCAATTGTTGCATAATTTTTTTGACTATCAGTCCATTTTCCAGAGTGATATCTAATTAATCTTTCCTGTTTATCATCAGGACAAAGTTGCGTTAAAATTCCTCCATATCCTATATCTGAGGCATCTGTTTTAATGATTTTTCCCCAATGAGGATTGACTGATATCAAACAAGGTAATGTTTTTTGTTAGCCCTAAGGGCATTAATACTTATGTTTTGATTATGATTAACATATGCTTGTGTGAGTATTTTAGCTAACCCTTCATAGAACAAAAGAAGTACCTATGAAGTCTCAAAGTCTACAAGCAAAAGATCTTGTTGATGAGGACAAAATGGAGAAGAAGAGACCAAGCCATTCCAAGATCAAATCATTGAAGACATTGAAGGCATTGTCTTTGGTAGAGTGAATTAGGTACTACCTTGTAAACTCCCTAGTCTTACTCTTTGATTAAGTGATCATATATGAAGCTCCCTGTATGATTTTCTAAGATATAATCTTTTGTTAAAATCTAAGTATTCTTGACTGAAGATGTTTTGGAAAGTTTTTCTTCTCTTTAAAATGATTGTCAAAAAATACATGCTTTTGAAACAAGGAAGAAAGTTTTTGTTTAAAAAGAAACTTGGCTGAGGAAAACATAAATTCGGCAGTCCGGTTTTATAACCGGTCGTCCGTTTTTTTTCAAAGTAAAAAATTCGGCAGTCCGTTTTCCAGAAAATCAAGTCCGAATCTTTCTGTTCAAAAACTCGGTCATCCGGTTTTAAAACCGTGATCCGATTTTCCTATATATCAAAATTCTGCGATCTGTTTTCTAAGTCCGAATCTTTCTGTTTTAAAGAACCGGCGATCCGTTTTTAGGGAACCGGTCGTCCGGTTTTTGTCTATTCATCGTACAAATTTTACCGTTGCACTGAAATGCATCCGTCATTTCGAAAAGTAACGGCTATTGTCTAAAGGCAACGGTCTTGTGCTTCAAGACTCTATATAAACACTTGATTTTCAGCCATAAATGAGATAAGTTTTGTGGAATATTCATTGTGAACATTTAAAACTTTCAAGAGCTTCAAAAGCACATTTATTGCAAATATTTTTCATTCCAAAAACAAAATCTTCTTGAGCTTCATTATTGATCATCATCAAAGAAGAAGAAAGGAGGAGCTTGTAGAACAATTTCATTGAGTTGTATCTTATATTCCTCAAGCTCAAAAGTGGTAACATTGTTCTTAAACTTATTCTTTTCTTTTATTGATATCAAAGGTTTGTGTTGAAAAACCCTTTGGGTAATCCTTTGATTTACATTGTGTTGTGATTTGAGGTTGTGTGCAAAACCCTTGTAGGGTGATCCTCATATTTGTAGTTGGTATATCTTTGTGTTTTAGTGGATTTGAAAAATCCTTGGGTGTTGACTCAAGGTAGTGGATGTAACTCTTTGAGAGAGTGAACCACTATAACTCCTTGTGTTCTTCTTCATATTTCTCACTTGTCTCAACCACAAAATTTCATTTGGTTTGGCATTTTATTATAAGATTTTTAGAATCCTCTTTCAAACAAAATTGAAGGTTTATCTTTTGATTAACAAAGTAATTTCAAAAATTAGCCAAAAACCTTATTCACCCCCCTCTAAGGTTTTTCATTTTTATTTTTTCTTTTATTTTCTGAACTGTTTTAGTATGTTTTTCTGTCCATGGCTTAGGATTCATTTTTAATCTTTCATATAAAATGGCTGTATCATAAGCTAAATTTTTATAATATGGTAAGATATAATTTAAACTTCCTAAAAACCTTTGTAACTGAGGTTTTTCTAAGATTTCATCTGGAAATTTTGACGCAAAATCTATGCTTCTATTAATAGGAATTATTTTCCCTTTTTCAATATTGTGACCTAAAAATCTTATATTAGTTTGGAATAAAATCATTTTTGGTTTGGAGATTACTAAACCATTTTGTATAACTAGCTTCTAAAATATTTCTAAATGTTCAAAATGTTGTTGAATATTTTTAGAAAATACTAAGATATCATCTATATACACTATTATAAATTCACTATAAGGAATAAAAATATCACTCATTATTTTCTGAAATTCTAAAGGTGCATTTTTTAACCCAAAAGGCATAACTTTCCATTCAAAATGTCCTATTGGAATATTAAAAGCTGTTTTATATTGGTCACTTTCAGCAATTTGAATCTGCCAATATCTTGATTTTAAATCAAAGTTAGAAAATATTATCGCCTCATATAATCTATCTAATAAGTCTTTTTTATTAGGAATTGGATGTCTAATCCATTTTAATACTTTATTTAGGGGTTTATAATTTATTACCAAGCTTGGTACAAGGTCTTGCCTTTGTTGGTATATTTCTTTCATCAAAGTTATCTATATATGGAAGGCTAACAATATGTTTTTTTCTATTCCAAAAAGCATTTGGATGGTCATTACAAATTTCTATCGAAATATTATTTTGGATTTTCATTATTTTATCTTGTAATTTAGGATTTTGTAGAGCTTCTTCAATATTAAAAGAATTTATTTCGAAATTAAGAAAATTAATTTGATTATGTTTTCTAAGAATAAAATCTTTTATTTCATTAACAAATCTAGTATTTGGTTTAGTTATAAACTGAAAAGATACATGAGTTTTCTCATATGTTCCTATAATTGAATATGTACTAATATGAGTAATAGGAAATTTTTTTTTTTATAAAAGGAGTTCCAAGTATAACTTGATTAGTTATATTTTTTGCTAATAAAAAATTTTCAGGAATACAAACTTTGTTATTACAAACATATGCTCGTAGTAATTTAAAATTAATCTCTAATTTTTTACCACCCCATGTCTTAAGCTATGAGTAGTTTTTTCAAAATATTTAGTAGGAATTATTCCTTCTTGTATAACACTAATATCTGCTCCTGTGTCTATTAATGCAATTAATTCCATTATTTCATCATGATTTATTAATAATATTATTTTAACATAAAACTTAAAAGATGTTATTATATCCAAAACAGAGAGAAAATTTTCTTCCCCAATATCATGAACTGTATTTGGTTTTATTAAAGTAGTTTCCCAATTTATTTCTAAGTTAGAAATTCTAATGTCTAGATTTGTATTAAATTGTTTTAACAATTTAATTTCATTTTTAAGATTATTCATTTCTTCATATAAATCATTTGTTGTACTAGGTGATTTTTGTGAATTATTATTCTTTTCTTTCATCATTTTATAAACTTCTGACATTGTATAAGGATTATTATTTACTATTAATTCTAATTCCGCTTTATCATTACTGGAAGATGGAATATCATCTATTTGTTCAATTATTTTTTACCTTAATTCTTGGTCTTTTATTGATTTCAAGAATTCTAATGTGTTATTATTACTTAAAACATTTATATCTGATTCTCTAAATTGAGATATGATCTTATAATAATCATTTTCATTATTATCTTTATAAGAACTAAATTCCTTTTTGCAAGGAATACAACATGCATTATTATCAGAATCATCAGAACTATTATTTATCTGATATATTTCTGAGTCTGAACTAATACTTTCAGAATTTTCTGATTCTAGAAATAATTTTTCTAAAGAATCTTTTATTTCTTGACTAATATCTAAACTATTAATTTTCTTCTTCATTTTACATTTATAAGCATAATGTCCTATTTGCTTACATCTATAACACACAATATTACTTTTGTCTTTTCTTTTTTCTAATCTATAAGCTTTTCTTTTTAATTTTTTATTTAATTTTTTCTTGAGAATATTTTCTCTTTTTATTTTTTAAATATTTATCATCTTTTCTATAGCTTCTTATTAATTTTCTTTCTGATGGAATGTCCATCCCAAATTGACTACAAAATTGGCCTAGTTGTTTTCTTTCGGTTAATCTTTGTCTTTTAATTTGTTGATTCAATTTTATTTCATTACATAGGGCTATACCCTCTTGTACACAAATGCCTATTAAATTCTCATAGGTATAATTTTCATAGGGAATGACCATCCTATCTTTCCTAAGAGCTTTCTTTACTCTTTCTGCAAATAAATTAGGTAGTCCATCTATGAATTTTGACTTCCAATGGGTACTATTACTTTCTGGCAATTCCATTACTCTATTAAGAAAAGCATCTTTATATCATCTAAAATCAGATAATGTCTTACACCTTAAATTTTGTAATAAAGTACAAATATTTTCACTATTATCAGATATTCTTCCCGTAAAATGTTCTAATATGGTAACTATTAATGTATAAACTGAATTTTCAGTTATTTGATTTCCTTCTTGTTTTATATTTTTAAAAATTTCTTCTTTATTTTGTGGAGATAAATAATTATCCCACCAACCTTTTAATTGTCCAGTGAATCCTGCAACTATCATTTTTGCTATATTACTATCATTATTACCAATAGTTTTACTTATAGTACTATACATCAACATTCTATGTGCCAAATTATAAAATTTTTTTTTTCTGTATAACCATCTAAATTCCATTCATAAATGCATTTTTCATTATAACTATTATTACCTATATATTCCTGTTCTTCATGTAGAATATCTACAGGAGATGGTCTATTATAATAATGTATTCTTTGAGTTGGCTTATCTGCAAATTTATTTAATTTATTAATTTCATCATTTATAACTGATTTATAGTCCTTATTTTCTTCTACTTTTTCGGAAAATTCATTTTCTAGTGTATTGATTTTTAACTATTTAAATTTATTGTCTATTAACATTTCTAGATCTGACATTGTTTTCAATTTATAATTTTTTATTTCAGGTGGAGGTTGAAGTGTTGGGGTTGTTATAAGTTCTATTTTTCCTGAGGCATTTATATCAGATTTTTCTAGTTTTTGTATTAATATATCAATTCTCCTAGAACATTTAAATAAATATTTGTATAATTTTGTTGTTCTATTATTTTATTTATTTGTTTTACAGTAATAGTTAATGTATCATCTTCAAATAGTTTTGAGAATGCTGTAAAGCTTACTATAGTATTTTCTTTTTCCAATATAAAATGATTGTTGAGGAGGAAATATTCATTTTATTATATTACCATTCAAAAGTTTATAATCCCTTTCTAACACAGAAATATAAGGTTCAATGTAATTGGACATAAACCATGGAACAAAAGGAAATAAAATATTATGATAGGATAAAAATTTATAAAAGTCATTAGAAATATAACTTCTGAATTCATCAGTAAAATTTGGGAAAAACCACTTTCTAAATGGTTCCCATCTTGGTAAATAAAATTCTTTTTTAACTTTTTGCCTGGCCAAAGATCCAGGGCTAAAATCTATTTTAGTTTTATTCATAATGAAAAATTCATTTTGGATTCGGTTATTTCCGCATCTTTAGTGTTATAAACACCTTTAACAATATTCTCTTTGTTTTTAAATAATTTTTCTACATGATGATTATCCTCATCACGTTCACTTATTTGTAAAGTGGAAACTCTATAGGGAATATTGTCCCTTTCTTCTATTAGAGGAGAAATAAAAGAATGATCAGAACAAGATCTAGTTACTAGATCTTGGGATATTACCCAATCTTGATGAAATATTATCCATCTGTATATAAACAATTCCTTCAGGAATTTGTTTAATATGATCAATATTATGTTCGGTTTTAGATTGTATAGGACCAGATCTTTCAAGTTTCCATTGCTGAGGCATAGGGATTTCATCCCATTTAATGATTCTTCGAGTAGAAATGTTTGATCTATTAAAGTTAGTTTCAATCAAAATAGTTTCATTAATCTGTTTATCCATCAATTTACAATTAGGATTTAATGTAAATAATGGTTTATAATAAATTCTATAACATATATAAATTAATTCTGATCCAGAAGCATAGTTATATCCATGTGTTTTAACATTTAATGTTAAATGCATCAAGTATATTAATATCACTTACGGATAATGATAGATTAGGATAAACATTAAAGTAAACAGGTCCATTTGCCAAACTTGATTGAATGACACCTATTAGTGGTTGTTTCCAGTTTAAATTCCTAGCATCTCTTAGACATGCAATAAAACTTTCTGGTAAACCTTCTAATGTTAAAGGCTTGAATGCAATTTGAATTAATCCAATATGCATAAATTTATATAATTCTTTGTAACGATTTGTATCATGATGATGTAATAATTTAATTTCAGTTTCTTCATTGTCTAATGAGACTGATTCCACAGTAGTTTTAACTACTTGTTTGAAACCTAATTTCTCAAAAGTTCCTAACTGATATACATTTTTTAATTCAATTTTAGGAATTGTCCACTTATTAAGTTCTTCTAAATTATCACAAATATTCATTTCTTGTTTATGGCAATTTTTAATTTTTCGCTTATCTTTCCTTAACAAATTCATTTAAATTTAATAAATTTATGTTAAACTATGAATTACATATATTAATATATTTTATTAATAATATTAATAAATTTATCAAATATTAAATAAAATATAAATTTAAAAAGAAAATATAAACTTTAAAAATATATATTATTAGCGTAATGTCCTATCCTATTGCATTTATAGCAAACAATATTATTTTTATCTTTTCTTTTTTCTAATCTATCAGATTTTCTCTTTAATTTTTTAGCTAATTTTTCTGGAGAATATTTTCTCCTTTTCTTTTTAATATATTTGTCATCTTCCGATAGTTATGAACTATTTTTCTTTTTGATGGAATTTTCATCCCAAATTGACTACAGAATTGACCTAACTGATTTCTTTGAGTTAGTCTCTGTCTTTTAATCTGTTGATTTAATTTAATTTCATTACATAAGGCTATACTTTCTTGTATACAAGTGCCTATAAGGTTTCCATAAGTATAATTATCATAAGGAATATAAATTTGATCTTTCCTAAGGGCCTTTCTAACCCTTTCAGCAAATAAATGTGGTAGCCCATCTATAAATTTGGACTTCCAATGGGTACTTTACTCTCAGGTAATTCCATAACCCTATTAAGGAAAGCTTCTTTATACCATCTAAATTCAGTCAGTGTTTTACACCTTAAGTTTTGTAATAAAGTTCTAATAGTTTCACTATCATCAGATATTCTACCTGTAAAATGTTCTAATATAGTAACTACCAGTGTATAAACTGCTGTTTCACTATGACGACCATCTTCTTCTTGTTTAACACTATGATATATTGCTTCTCTATCCTGAGTAGATAGATAATGATCCCACCAACCTTTAAGTTGGCCAGTAAAACCTGCTGTGATCATTTTTGCAATATTACTATCACTATTTCCAATCAGGTTACTGATTGTACCATACATTAACATTCTATGAGTTAGATTATAAATCTGTTTTTCCGTATAACCATCTAGATTCCATTCATAAATACATTTACCATTGTAACTATTGTCACCTATGTATTCCTGTTCTTCATGTAGAATATTTACAGGAGAAGGTCTACTATAATAATTGATTCTTTGGGTTGGTCTATCAGCAAACTTATATAATTTATTAATTTCATCATTTATAATTGGCTTATAATCCTTAGTTTCTGCTAATCTGTCAGAAAATTCATTTTCTAAAGTGTTAATATTTAATTTTTTAAATTTATGATCTAGCATCATTTCTAGATCTGACATAGTCTTTAATTTATAATCTTTTATTTCAGGAGGAGGCTGCAAGGGTGGTTTAACTAGAAGTGCCTTTTTCCCTGAAGATTCTATAGGGGATTTTTCTAATTTTTGTAATAATATATCTGTTCTTTTATGGAGAGATATAATTTGTTCTCCTAAAACATTTAAATAAATGTTTGTATAATTCTGTTGTTCTATTATTTGATTGATTTGTTTTGCAGTAATACTTAAAGTATCATTTTCAAATATCTTTGAAAATGCTGTAAAACTAACAATATGATTTTCTTTTTCTATATAAAAAGGTTGTTGAGGAAGCAATATGCCTTTTATAATATTTCCATTTAAGAGTTTATAATCACTTTCTAGCACAGAAATATAAGGTTCAATATAATTAGACATGAACCATGGAACAAAAGGAAATAAAATATTATGGTAAGACAGGAATTTATAAAATTCATCAGAAATATAAGCTTTTAATTTATCATCAAAATTTGGGAAAAACCACTTTCTAAATGGTTCCCATCTTGGTAAATCAAATTCTGCTTTAACCTTTTTCCTGGCCTCAGATCCAGGACTAAAATCAATTTTTGGTTTATTTATAATGAAAAATTCATTTCTGATTCGGTTATTTCCGCATCTTTAGTATTATAAATACCTTTCACAATATATTCTTTATTTTTAAATACTTTTTCTACATGATGATTATTCTCATCACGTTCACTTACCTGTGAAGTAGAAACTCTGTAAGGAACATAATCCTTTTCCTCTATAAGAGGTGAAATAAAAGAATGTTCAGATCTGGTAGAATAAGTCCTTGGGATATGACCCAATCTGGATGGAGTATTATCCATCTGTATATAAACAATTCCTTCCAGAGTCTGTTCAATATGGTCTATATTTTGTTCAGTCCTTGACTGGATATGACCAGTTCGTTCAAGTTTCCATTGTTGAGGCATAGGGATTTCATCTCATTTTATAATTCTTCTAGTTGAGATCTTAGATCTATGAAAATTAGTTTCTATTAAAACAGTTTCATTAATCTTTTTATCCATTATTTTACAATTAGGATTTAATGTAAATAATGGTTTATAATAAATTCTGTAACATATACAGATTAGTTCTGATCCAGAAATGTAATTATGTCCGTGAATTTTAACATTTAATGTTAAAGCATCAAGTATATTAATAGCACTTAAAGAAAGTGAAAGATTAGGGTATACATTGAAATATACTTGGGCCATGTGCCAAACTAGATTGTATTACACCTATAAGTGATTGTTTCCAATTTTAATTTCTTGCATCTCTTGGACATGCAATAAAACTCTCTGGTAAACCTTCCAATGTTAAAGGTTTAAATGCAATTTGCACAAGTCCAATATGAATAAAGTTATATGAATCTTTATAACGATTAATATCATATGAAGATAATAATTTAATTTCAATTTCTTCATTATCCAAAGAAACTGATTTTTCAGTAGTTTTTACTACCTGCTTTAAGCCTAATTTTTCAAAAGTTCCTAACTGATATACAGTTTTTAAATCAATCCTAGGGATTGCCCACTTGTTAAGTTCTTCCAGATTTTCTGGAATATCCATCTCTTGCTTATTAGCATTTTTTATTTTTCTTTTATCTTTTAAGAAATTCATTTGAATTTAATCTTTTATATTCATGTTAAACTATGAATCACATATATCACGCAATTACATGGCTCTGATACCAAATAGGGTCCGGTGGTATTCATCCATGTAAGAACCAAGGTTTTAAGGTACTAATTTTACATGAAATCCAGATCCGTCAGCATAATTACAAAAGATGAAACCAGGATCAACGGCTTAACATGCCTTCACAACGGCTTTAAACAGGCTAACCTTCATCTTTCAATAATTATGGCCAGTTGCAGATCTCATAACCCAAACTTTTAATCCTTTCATAAGACTACTATCCAACCAGACAAAATAAGGATTTCACAACATAATTACAATGATATATATGATTGCATAGTTTAACATGGAAAGATTTAGCCTTTCATTAGGCTAAACCTAAAAACAAAAAGTATGAAATTGTATCACAAGAAAAGTAAACGGAAAAGAGTCTTTAAGACTTACCAGGGAAAAGAGAAGAAATCTTCAAAACTTCTTAATAATGAAAATGTTTACAATGAGGGAGAGAGGGAGAAATTTCTAACTTCTATGTTTTCTAGGTCCTGCCTCCTTTGGGATGAATTCTCATCCTTTTATAGACAATAAGAGGGGCGGACGCCAACTAAATTCTCTATTCTATTTTACAAGAGGATTTTAAATCCGCAGAGTGCCTATCACTATTACATATAATGCTATCACTATTGCATAGGTTCCTTTAAGGACAATTATTGGTATACAATAATTGCTATTACAATAATGTATGTCCGCATGCTTACTTTATTTCCTTTCTTGCGGCATCTTCTATGTCTTTGACCATGTGGTCAATATCCGCTTCGGAGAAATCATCCATATCTAGATCTTGTGATTTATCTGCTAGACAGTCTTCATTTGAGGAGCCTGTCATGGAAACATCGGTTTTATCTTCAGGGAGCAAATTTTTTACAAGCTCCTTCTTTAATTCTTCCATATAAGATTTGATAAGATCTTCTTTTGATATAACATCTTTTTGGAGTTTTAATCTGGTTGTTAAATGATGAAAAGGACTGGTAGATTTAATCTCACCGGTGTCTTTCATTCTTTTATATAATTCAATTTTTTGCTGGATATCATCCAAAATATTTTTACCATGAATATCTTTGGTTTTTGGGTCGACTTTAATCAACCTATCCCAAAATCTACTATGAGTAGCTCTTCGGAGACATGGAATATTTTGTTGGGTATAACCCACTTCTGGAGTCCATTTCCACACCCATGGAATGGAAAATTCTATAAAAAAGAACATAGAGGCTATTTCCTCCAAATACTGTTATAAACTGATATAATCAGAGATCTTAGGGGATATATATAAATCCAATCGCCGTATAATGTTTTGAATTTATCAGGGAGTATTTTCCCAGAGGTGCCATATATGGTCCACCATTGTATAAACCAATTTGGTAAGGGGCTGTTATAAACATTTTCACATACTTTTATTAGCCAAGTATGTTTTTTGGTTGGATTTTTATATAAGAATGCTTTATAAAATGCATCGATATAATCCCAATAATTATATTTTAAAGATACTTTGGATTCAGGAATTGTAAATTCCTTTTCTCTGAGAGGAGAGATACCCCGCTCTTCAATGGATATAATCCGTTTAATTATAATTTTTCTAAAATTATAAATATTACCAGTTCTAGTACCACCAGGATAAAAATGTGTTATATCACAAGAGCTTACTTTAAGTATTTGCTCATAATATTGCCTCTGTTTATAAGAGGTAGCAGTATATGATGCTGTATCCAGGTATCTGTGCATTAATAACCATGGATCATGTTTCCATTGTAAATCTTTATTTTCCAAAAGAAATATAATTTCTTTATGGGTATTATTATGGTAAAGGTTGTATTCTCCTCTTCAGATAAAACCTGGGAATATGACCCAGAAGAGGAGGTTTCACCTGCCTGCTTTTTTTTATAGCAATATATTGCTTGAATTCCTCATATAAGAGGGCATCTTCATCTGTATTAACAATTTTTTCAGCTATAAGCTGTTTATTGCCCATTTGGACAATTACATTTTTTCCCTTGTGTTCAGAGGTATTACCTCTCCCACGGCCTCAGGCATTAGCTCCTTGTCCTCGCAGTATCATGCTGCAAAAATTCTCTTGTTAGAAAATCAGGAAGACTATTCTCTTCACCTTTTTTATAAACAATTTCAAAATCAAATGGGGCTAAATGAGCCTGCCATCTTGCAAACATCTGCTTAGAGACGTCATGTTTAAAATCTTTATTGAACATAAATTTGGCTGCTTGGCAGTCCGTTTTAACAATAAATTTCTGATTATATAAATCATCTTGAAATTTTAAAATACATTTTACTATGGCTCAAATTTCTTTAGCAATAGTGGCATAATTCTCTTGACTATTAGTCCATTTTCCTGAGTGATATCTCACTAAACTTTCTCTTTTATTAACAGGACAAATTTGAGATAAAATTCCTCCATAGCCTATATCAGAGGCATCTGTTTGTATAACTTTCTGCCAATGAGGATTTGCTAATATTAAGCAGGGCAAAGTTTTCACTTTTCCTTTTATTTTCTTGACTATCTCAGTATGCTGAGAAGTCCAAGGTTTAGGATTCTTTTTTAATCTTTCATATAAAATAGCAGTATCATAAGCTAAATTTTTATAATATGGTGAAATATAATTTAAACTCCCTAAAAATCTCTGTAATTGAGTTTTATCCAGTATTTCATCTGGAAATTTAGAAGCAAAGTCAATACTTCTATTTATAGGAATTATTTTTCTCTTTTCAATATTATGTCCTAAAAATCTAATATTAGTCTGAAATAAAACCATTTTTGGTTTTGATATAACTAAACCATTTTGTATAACTAGTTTCTTAAATATATCAATATGTTCAAAATGTTGTTGAACAGTTTTAGAAAAGACTAAAATATCATCTATGTAAACTAATATGAATGCACTGTAAGGAATGAAAATATCATTCATAATTTTCTGAAATTCAGAAGGTGCATTCTTTAATCCAAATGGCATTACTTTCCATTCAAAATGGCCAATTGGAACATTAAAAGCAGTTTTATATTGGTCATCTTCAACTATCTGAATCTGCCAATATCCTGATTTTAAATCAAATTTTCAAAATATGATTGCTTCATATAATCTGTCTAATAAATCCTTCTTATTAGGGATTGAATGCCTAATCCATTTTAATACTTTATTGAGAGGTTTATAGTTTATAACCGATCTTGGTACTCCTCTTTGAGTTTCACTATGTTTATTAACATAAAAACCTGTACAAGACCAGGGTGAATTTGATTCTATTATTAAGCCTTTCTTTAATAAAGAAGCTATTTCTTCCTTACATAATTCCAAATATTGAGAATTCATTTGACAAGGTCTTGCCTTTGTCGGTATATGACTTTCATTAAAGTCATCAATATAAGGAAGACTTACTATATGCTTTTTTCTATCCCAAAAAGCATTAGGGTGATCATTACATATTTCTAAGGAAATATAATTATGAATTTTTTTAATTTTATCCTGTAATTTAAGATTTTGCAAAACTTCTTCAATATTTAAAGAATTTATTTCATAAGTAAGAAAAGAAATTTGATTCTGTTTTCTAAAAATGAAATCTTTAATTTCATTTACAAATCTAGTATTAGGTTCAGTTATAAACTGAAAAGAAACAGAAGTGTTTTCATAAGTACCTATAAGGCAGTCTGTCCCTATATGAGTAATAGGAAAAATCTTTTTTATAAAAGATGTTCCAAGTATAACTTGGTTAGTTATATTTTTAGCTAATAAAAAGCTTTCAGGAATGCAAACCTTATTATTACAAATATATGCACGTGGCAGTTTAAAATTAATTTGTAATTTCTGTCCACCTGCATGTCTTAAACTATGAGTTGTTTTATCAAAATATTTAGTAGGAATTAATCCTTCTTGTATAACACTAATATCTGCACCTGTATCTATTGATGCAGTAAATTCTCTGATTTCATCATGATTTATTAATAATGTAATTTTAACATAAAACGTAAAAGATGTTATGACATCTAAAACAGTTAAAAAGTTTTCTTCACCAATCTTATTAAGATTTTCAAAAGGATTTTGTGTTATTAAAGTATTATCTTTTTGAATTTCTAAATTAGAAATTCTTATATCAAAATTTTTATTAATTTGTTTTAACAATTTAATTTCATTTTTAAGAGTACTAATTTCTCCATATAAATCTTGGAGTGTAGTAGGAGATTTTTGAGAATTCATATTTCTCTGTTTCATAAGTTTATAAACTTCTGTCATGGTATATGGATTATTATTTGTTATTAACTCCACATATTCTGATGTTTTACTAGTATTATTAGTAGATGGGTTATCATCTATTTGTTCAATTATCCTAGATCTTAATTCTTGATCTTTTATCAATTTTAAAAATTCTAAAATGTTATTGTTATTTAAAACATTAATATCAGAATCTTTAAACTGAGATACTAACTTATAACATTCTTCTTCCTGAGTATCATTCTCAGAAGTACTATGTCCTTGCTTACAAGGGCATGTATTATGTTCTGAATCTTCAGAATGATCAGTTATCTGATCAGTTTCTGATTCTGAAGTGATTTCTTCAGATTCATCAGATTCTATAAATAATTTTTCTAAAGAATCTTTTAATTATACACTAATATCTAGACTATTAATCTTTTTCTTCATCTTACACTTATTAGCGTAATGTCCTATTCTTTTGCACTTATAGCAAACAATATTATTTTTATCTTTTCTTTTTTCTAATCTATCAGATTTTCTTTTAATTTTGTTAGCTAGTTTTTCTTGAGAATATTTTCTCCTTTTCTTTTTAATATATTTGTCATCTTTCTTATAGTTATGAACTATTTTTCTTTGTGATGGAATTTCCATCTCAAATTGACTACAGAATTGACCTAACTAATTTCTTTCAGTTAGTCTCTGTCTTTTAATCTGTTGATTTAATTTAATTTCATTACACAAGGCTATACTTTCTTGTATACAAGTGCCTATAAGGTTTCCATAAGTATAATTATCATAAGGAATAGAAAGTTGATCTTTCCTAAGGGCCTTTCTAACCCTTTCAGCAAATAAATGTGGTAGTCCATCTATAAATTTGGACTTCCAATGGGTACTATTACTCTCAGGTAATTCCATAACCCTATTAAGGAAAGCTTCTTTATACCATCTAAATTTAGTCAGTGTTTTACACCTTAAGTTTCGTAATAAAGTTCTAATAGTTTCACTATCATCAGATATTCTACCTGTAAAATGTTCTAATATAGTAACTACCAGTGTATAAACTGCTGTTTCACTATGACGACCATCTTCTTCTTGTTTAACACTATGATATATTTCTTCTCTATCCTGAGTAGATAGATAATGATCCCACCAACCTTTAAGTTGGCCAGTAAAACCTGCTGTGATCATTTTTGCAATATTACTATCACTATTTCCAATCAGGTTACTGATTGTACCATACATTAACATTCTATGAGTTAGATTATAAATCTGTTTTTCCGTATAACCATCTAGATTCCATTCATAAATACATTTACCATTGTAACTATTGTTACCTATGTATTCCTGTTCTTCATGTAGAATATCTACAGGAGAAGGTCTACTATAATAATTGATTCTTTGGGTTGGTCTATCAGCAAACTTATATAATTCATTTATTTCATCATTTATAATTGGCTTATAATTCTTAGTTTCTGCTAATCTGTCAGAAAATTCATTTTCTAAAGTGTTAATATTTAATTTTTTAAATTTATGATCTAGCATCATTTCTAGATCTGACATAGTCTTTAATTTATAATCTTTTATTTCAGGAGGAGGCTGCAAGGGTGGTTTAACTAGAAGGGCCTTTTTTCCTGAAGATTCTATAGGGGATTTTTCTAATTTTTGTAATAATATATCTAATATTTTATGAAGAGATATAATTTGTTCTCCTAAAACATTTGAATAAATGTTTGTATAATTCTGTTGTTCTATTATTTGATTGATTTGGTTTACAGTAATACTTAAAGTATCATTTTCAAATATCTTTGAAAATGCTGTAAAACTAACAATATGATTTTCTTTTTCTATATAAAAAGGTTGTTGAGGAGGCAATATGCCTTTTATAATATTTCCATTTAAGAGTTTATAATCTCTTTCTAACACAGAAATATAAGGTTCAATATAATTAGACATGAACCATGGAACAAAAGGAAATAAAATATTATGGTAAGACAGGAATTTATAAAATTCATCAGAAATATAAGCTTTTAATTTATCATCAAAATTTGGGAAAAACCACTTTCTAAATGGTTCCCATCTTGGTAAATCAAATTCTGCTTTAACCTTTTTCCTGGCCTCAGATCCAAGACTAAAATCAATTTTTGGTTTATTTATAATGAAAAATTCATTTCTGATTCGGTTATTTCCGCATCTTTAGTATTATAAATACCTTTCACAATATTTTCTTTATTTTTAAATACTTTTTCTACATGATGATTATTCTCATCACGTTCACTTACCTGTGAAGTAGAAACTCTGTAAGGAACATAATCCTTTTCCTCTATAAGAGGTGAAATAAAAGAATGTTCAGATCTGGTAGAATAAGTCCTTGGGATATGACCCAATCTGGATGGAGTATTATCCATCTGTATATAAACAATTCCTTCCGGAGTCTGTTCAATATGGTCTATATTTTGTTCAGTCCTTGACTGGATATGACCAGTTCGTTCAAGTTTCCATTGTTGAGGCATCGGGATTTCATCCCATTTTATAATTCTTCTAGTTGAGATCTTAGATCTATGAAAATTAGTTTCTATTAAAACAGTTTCATTAATCTTTTTATCCATTATTTTACAATTAGGATTTAATGTAAATAATGGTTTATAATAAATTCTGTAACATATACAGATTTGTTCTGATCCAGAAATATAATTATATCCGTGAGTTTTAACATTTAATGTTAAAGCATCAAGTATATTAACAGCACTTAAAGAAAGTGAAAGATTAGGGTATACATTGAAATATACTTGGGCCATGTGCCAAACTAGATTGTATTACACCTATAAGTGATTGTTTCCAATTTTAATTTCTTGCATCTCTTGGACATGCAATAAAACTCTCTGGTAAACCTTCCAATGTTAAAGGTTTAAATGCAATTTGCACAAGTCCAATATGAATAAAGTTATATAAATCTTTATAACGATTAATATCATATGAAGATAATAATTTAATTTCAATTTCTTCATTATCCAAAGAAACTGATTCTTCAGTAGTTTTTACTACCTGCTTTAAGCCTAATTTTTCAAAAGTTCCTAACTGATATATAGTTTTTAAATCAATCCTAGGGATTGTCCACTTATTAAGTTCTTCCAGTTTTCTGGAATATCCATCTCTTGCTTATTAGCATTTTTTATTTTTCTTTTATCTTTTAAGAAATTCATTTGAATTTAATCTTTTATATTCATGTTAAACTATGAATCATATATATCACGCAATTACATGGCTCTGCTACTAAATAGGGTCCGGTGGTAGTCATCCATGTAAGAACTAAGATTACATGGTATAAATTTATCAAATATTAAATAAAATATAAATTTAAAAAGAAAATATAAACTTTAAAAATATATATTATAAAATAAAATAATATACTACAAAGGAATAGTAGAGATGATATGAATAGAATCGGACGTCAAACCCCGTTTCTGTATATAAATTGCATGGAAAAAGAAGACAAGGAGAAGAAAAACGCATACCTAATCAATTAACTAGCAATCTTCAATGTTATACTATATTACAAGCGAAGTGTGAAAAGGATTGGGCGTATTAGGTGCGATTCTTCCGTCTTCTTTGCTTCACAATGCTTCCAACTCCTAAAATTAATCATTCCAAATTTTGTCCCTTTCTACACAAACTTATCTCTCCTATCACAATTCCATTAATATATATTACTCATAATTTGCAATATAATGATGACCATCATGAGAAGTACCCAAAACATTCATTATAAAATAAACAAACGAAAACAAAAAATTAAAAGATATTAATTATCAAATAAACCGTCCCATCTTTCGCAGCCTCAATAGCTGATAAAGACAAATCGACAATACATTAAACTGACCCTTTATTCTCTTAAACAAAACCTTCCAAATACAAATCGACATTTTCATTTCAATATTTCGTTCAACATTTTGTGCCTTTAAAAGTCCTTTTTTCTTAACCGTATATCCAAAAAGTATTTATTAATGTGAGAGGAATTGAAGTTTACAAAATTTCTAAATAGTAATACTAGGTTAGCATGCAACATTAAATTGCACTCTAGTTATGTGACTCGAACTCAAAATCTCTCACTTAATATGTCTTATGGGAGATCTTAAGTGAAGAAAGTCAAATTACTGGACGATACACCTATTGTTACATTTGCACCGATAGATCTCCGAACGTGATTTATAAAATATTTTTTTATTTGATAACTGTTGGAGATATCACATCAGTATGTGATTCTCCTAGATTATCTTGGATTCTATAAGAGATTATTTGGTTAGAATCCTATATTGATTATAACTAGGATACTTTGTATTATGTTATTATTATAGTAGTATTTCTTATTAGTGGTTGGTTAGAATCCTATATTGATTAGGATTAGGATACTTTGTAACTTATAAATAGTAGATCATAACAAATCAAGAAAATCAATTGAAGCATTCAATATTATTCTTCTTTGTGCCCTAAATTTCTTAACATGGTATCAGAGCCAGAGCCAGGTTTGAAAAAGAAGAAGAAAAAGAAAAAAAAAATCTTTCACATCTATGACTTTATTCTCTTTTCATTCAGCTTGAACAATTCTTTTCGTTCTGTTTGGACACGTTTTTTTTTAGGTTTCTAATATTTCTTCTAATTTGCTTCAATAAAAATTTAGGAGATTATATTTTTTTTTATAAATCATATTTAAGTTAGGTAGCTTCATCGACAAATATTTGAAGCACCTAGATTTAGAAATTGAAATTGGACATTGATGGTTGCTTATCGAAAAAAAAAAAAAAAACTCTAAAGCGACATCAAAAGAATTTTCGATGATGGATTACGGAAGCCACTGCGACTGATGGAAGAAGATCACAACGACTGCGACTGATGGAAGAAGCACAGCGACAGCAATTGATGACAAAAAAAAACCACAGCGACAGCGATTGATGACAAAAACCATAGCGACAGCGAGTGATGGTAAAGACCACAGCGACAGATGGTGGAAGACTACCAGATGTGCAATTTGCACGTTATGAAAAAAAATTGAAAATTATGACAAGTTGGACATGCAATTTTGCACGTTCCAACTTGAGGGAGGGTGTTGGAAATATCACATCAGTATGTGATTCTCCTAGATTATCTTGGATTCTATAAGAGATTATTTGGTTAGAATCCTATATTGATTATAACTAGGATACTTTGTATTATGTTATTATTATAGTAGTATTTCTTATTAGTGGTTGGTTAGAATCCTATATTGATTAGGATTAGGATACTTTGTAACTTATAAATAGTAGATCATAACAAATCAAGAAAATCAATTGAAGCATTCAATATTATTCTTCTTTGTGCCATAAATTTCTTAACAATAACCATTCTTACTGTATAAAAATAAATATTTTAAAATAGTCATATATACTTAATTCAATAATTATATATCGTTCTATTATATCTCACATTGTTCCCTACTTAGCATCACTATGGATGATATTGAAGTTTAGAGATGGCTTCTACGAGGCACATGTAATGTATTATTCCTTCCAATTTCTGTTACTTTTTATACAGTTTTAAAAAATACAAAAGTTTAAATGAATTTTATTTTTTGTATGGACTAGAATGACTTTCACTTTATTTTTCTCACAATTATTATCGTACAAGTTTTAATTGTGAGAATTTGTTTTCCAAAAGATGGCAGAGTTAAAAAAAATTATTAAATGTTATATTATTTTCATAACGTGATAAATTAAAAATATATGAAAAGTAATAAAATGTGACTGATAAAACAATAAAAAAATTTAATTTCTATTCTTTCAACTAATAATTATATACTCTAATATGATAATATCATGTCTTGCAATGACACATGCCTTATATTAAACCAAATCTTCCCTAATTCAAGACCATCACCCCTTTTGATAATTTCTCCTTGGAAGTTCTTCCATGTTCGACGATTCGCCTTCTTTATATACGTCATTAAAAATAAAATTAGAAGGCCACAAAACCCTTAAACTAATCGCCTATTCTTCTCTTATATATATCCTCATTTTCTTTCACAACAGAACTCACACAAAACTTCCATTCTTTGTTTTTAATTCCTAATTACATATGGGAAGGGAAAATAGTGATCATTCAGCCATTGCTGGTCCTTCTATTGCTCTTTTACAAGAAAGATTCAAACAGCTACAAAGAATAAAAGAGAAGAGAGAGGAGAGAGTACAACTACTCGATTTTTTCGCCGATTCGCCGCCGAAGAGATTTACAACCAATCTGCAGCAATCTGAACTGATTTTAGCATCAAAACAGAAGAATTTTCAAGATTCACTCTCGTTGGGACTTAACTGGAACAGCAAGCAATATCATCATATTCATGCAGCAGCATCACCTGATAATTATAGAGATCGCATTATTATTAGGAATCAACCACCACAGTGGTTTGCTGATACAAAATTAGGTGTAAAAACACCTAATAATAATAAATTTGATATTTGTGATGTTGATACATCTCTTCACCTGTAAAAAAAAAATATTTCTTTTTGATGAATTTTTATTTATTTTACCCCCACCTTTTCTTTTTTCTATTTTCTATCATGTTTTCCGCTAGAAGCAGTGGGGATATAATAAAGGAATCCAATTAATTTACATTGATATTCTTTATATTGTACCTATCATTTATCAAGTTTGCAGTTTTTAGTTACATTCGTCTGAAAAATAATCGTCATCCTAATAATTTTGAAGTTTTCTTTATATAAATATATATATAGAGGTTAATAAATAAATTATTGTCCTTAAGAGTATATATATATATATATGAATATATAAATACAAATATATGTATATATATTATGAATTATGAGGTTTTTTTTTCTTTCTAAAACTTGAAGATTAGGTTGGGGGAAAATGCTAATGATATATATAATTAATTTGAGCAGTGTTTAGTTGGGGTGGAGCCACCAACTACTTTTTTCAGAGTAGATAAAGACTATAAGAAGAGAACAAAACTTTTTGGAGATACACAATAATTGAGTGCTTTGAACATTATAGATTCAACAAAACTGCCTTTTCATCATACATATATCTATATATATATATATATATAGATATATGGATGGCAATTATTTGTGGAATGAAAGGAATCAAAAGTTTCTTTTGAAGAGGGAGGAAAGATCCAGGTATCATATTCTTGCAGACGGCAACAGGAATTCTAGGTATAGGTCTGGTTTCTTTAATTAAAACGGCGTGTATAGGGTGTAAATTTAAAGATGTCAAACTTACAAAACTCCATTTTTTAACGGAAGCATCAGTTTAAGCACTTCTATGATTCTAAAAAAAATTATTAGCCTCCCACAAACTAAGTTCTAACTATGCGAGTTAGAATAAATGAAAGAAAAGCAAAAGAGCTGTAAAGAAAGTTTTAAATGAGCTAAATGCAAAAGACAAGCTAGAATTTGTATTAAGAATTGAAAACATAACACCTAAAACCAAAAAAAATAAAATAAAATTATTTAACAGATAAATTAGATAAACATTGATTTTGTTAAATTTGGCGTGTGTTCTCTTTTTTGTTTCCTCTTAGCTCGCCAACATCTTTTATATCTGTTGGTGCTTCCTACCTTTCCTCAGCACTCGCCACTTTTTTCTTCATATTTTAGAGTGGTCATCAAGGTATAAGAAGTGAATTAGAGGTTGATTGTGCCTCAAAATATACTTGCGAGAATGTAGGATTTCAATTCGGCCAAATCCTTTGTGTTTCAGCTCACATTTTTGAGCTTCTCGCGGCTCTGGTTGGGCAGATCTTGCTCGCTTCGCAGTAAGCAATGCGAGCTCTCATGCCCATTTCGTTTGATGACCTACTATCCTTGCTAGCTCGAGTCTTCCTCATTTCTAGCTAACTCAGCTTGCTAAGCCGAGCAAATTTCGTGTTTCAACAGTTCTCCCTCTTTTTTCCCATAGTTTTTCACCATTGCGAGAAAAAAGCTGACATGGATTGCTCATGAAATTTTTACCATTGGGCCAATTTCCATTGAGTCTTTCTTGATCTAACCATTGAGTTATGACTTGGTCATGATGAGAAGTCCCTTTAGTTTTCAAATTCTATAATCGTCATCCTCCTTAATCGCGACTTTTGTTCCTTTAAATCGATTTGAGATTTTCTTTGTTGGCGGCAAGCGCTCTTTCAAATTGATCCTCTTTTCCCTTATCGCTTAAATCGTTTACCTTCTCAATAGTTTCAAATTCATCTCCTTCATTAGTAGAAATTTTTATTGATAGACGCATTTTGATCCTCGCTGAGAATAACACAACCAAATTAGGTCCCGTATTATGCTTGTCATTGGATACTACTCTTATCTCTCTGGTGAACCTCCTGACTTTGACCCTGTTGATTAATCATCCCAAATGGCACGTTGGCCTTTGGCCAACCTAATTACATAGTTGGCCACAACATTGAATCTTTTATGGCCAATGGCTAACACGAGTCTCTCACAAATTTGGTGACTTGTGACAATCTTGGGGACTTTTTTATTTTATTAGTCATATCTACGTGCATCAGTACGTAACAAAGTTTGTAAGCAAAATTATTTTATACGTGCATTTTAAAAAATCCCTTCTTTGTATTAAACGTATTTTATAAATAATTTCAATTTACCATTTCCTTTATATAATTTTATCATCCGTATGGAATTATTAACTCCTAAACAAATCATTGTTTACTTCTCTACTCTTGCAGATAATTTTTCTAAGTTAATCATTCTCCATGTAATTCTTATCATACTCTAACGTTAGGTAATTTTGATTAACAATGATTAACTAAGTTAATTTTTTATGGAATTTTTATTCTCCTTATATGTAACTTTATTCATCTCGTGTAATTTTATGTAACTTTCAAATAACTATCTAATTAACTAATTCTCTTCAACTCCTCACTCTTTCATATTAAACTAAAATTATTGCACTCTATCTATTTATTATTTAAGACTCTCCATTTAACTTGATTACTAATATTATTAATTTAGTTATACCAAAAGCCTTTGAAATAACATATTTAATAATTTATCTAACTTAAGGCATTTTAGGTAGTTTTGAAGAGTAAGAAACTAAAAAAGTGTAAATCATCTATGAGCCCCTTCCACACTTTTATAATAGTAGTAATAATAGTAATAGTAATAGTAATAATAGTAATTGAAAGTTTCCAGTGGGGAAAACAATCTAAATTTTCCTGATTTATTATCTTGAAGGAATTACGTTATATAGTGGGTTACTTTCCTAAACAATTAGGAAAGTAAATATCCTCTAAGATTTAGGATTTTTGCATATAGAAATATCTAAATAAGAGAATGAGCTAAATATAGAAGCTGCTAAATATCTAATTATGGAAGCTGCTAAATATAAGCCTCAATACTCCCCCTCAAGTTGGAGCATGAAGGTCGGTAATACCCAACTTGCACGCTAAATGATGAAACTGAGTAGGATGAAGAGCCTTTGTGAGAATAGCAGCAGGCTGAAGATCACTTCGAATGTAGGAGGGATAAATAAAACTAGCTTGGAAAGCATCCCGGACAAAATGACAATCAATTTCAATATGCTTAGTCCGTTCATGGAAGACGGGATTGGTCGCGATGTGAAGAGTGGCCTGATTATCACAATGTAACTGAATGGGGCGAGTGATGGGAACTTGAAGATCTTTAAGGAGGCGAGATAACCATTTTAAATCACACAAAGTTATAGCCATAGAGCGATATACAGCCTCGGTAGAAGAACGAGAAACCGTGTGTTGTTTCTTCGTTTTCCAAGAAATGGGCGATCCACCGAGAGAGATAAAATATCCTGTAACAGAACAGCGAGTAATAGGACATGTAGCCAAATCTGAATCACAATATGCGGTTAAGTACAAAGGAGACTTAGACTGAAGAAGTATGCTACGACCTGGACTGCCTTTGAGATATCGAACAACACGAATAGCAGCATCCCAATGAGCACAGCGGGGAGGTGCATGAACTGAGCAAGTGTGTGAACAACGTAAGTGAGCTCAGGACGAGTAAGAGTGAGGTAGATCAACTTGCCGATGAGACGGCGATAGCGTTCTGGCTGATCGAAGGAAGGACCAGTTGCCTTGGCCAATTGATGATTCGGTTCAATAGGAGCAGAGACCGGTTTGGCTCCCAATAAACCGGTTTCTGAGAGAATTCCAAGGTGTACTTGCGTTGGCACAAAAATAAACCCGAAGGATTTCTTGCAATTTCGATACCTAAGAAATATTTAAGGGGACCCAAGTCCTTCATATGGAAGCAAGCACTCAAGGAGGCTTTGAACTTAGTGATGGAGGTAAGAGAATTCCCAGTAATTAATAAATCGTCCACATAGATGAAGACGCATAAAAAGACATTATTTCGAGAGTAAGTAAAAAAAGAATAATCGGCATAGGACTAAGAAAATCCACACTTACGGAGAGCATTGGTGAGCTTCGAAAACCAGCACCGGGGTGCTTGATGGAGGCCATACAAAGATTTCTGGAGTTTGCAAACCTGGCCAGGGTGAGGAGGACGAAATCCAGGGGGGCCGCATACATACTTCCTCGTGCAAATCACCGTGGAGAAAAGCATTATGGACATCCATTTGATGTATCGGCCAATTTCGGGAGGCGGCCACGGACATGAGAGTACAACAGTAACCATCTTAGCAATGGGAGCAAAGGTCTCTGTAAAGTCAATGCCTTCGGCCTGGGTGTTTCCCAAAATGACCAACCGAGCTTTATACCGCTCAATTGTACCATCTGCTTTATATTTGATGCGGAACACCCATTTTTTGCCTAGTGCACGTTTACCTGGAGGCAAAGTAGTCAAAGATCATGTGCCATTTTGTACCAAGGCCTTAATTTCCTCTTGCATGGCGGCACGCCATTTAGGATTAGATATAGCTTCAGAATATTTGGTGGGTTCCGGTTCCGTAGTAACAGATGCTATAAAGTGCCGATGAGGAGCAGAGAATTTATCATAATTTATGAAATTTGGAAGAGGATAATGGGACTTACCTGAGAAAGCCGTAGAGGAAGATCGAGCAGAAGAAGGGGATATAGTAGACGTCCAAGCTGCATGACAGTCGAAGTCTTGAAGCCGTGCCGGAATCATCTTAAGACGTGTATTTTTTCTAGTGCCAAGGGGAGCAAAAGGCATGGTGGGTGGAGTTAGACTTGGTGCTGGAAGTGTATGTGGGCTGAGGGAGGCTGGGTCGTCCGAGGAGGATGGGCCAGTGGGCTGGTCCGCGGCAGGATTTGCTATAGAGGTTGGGCCAGCGTCTGGGCCCTTTTCTGGGCTGCAAGGTGCGCCTGAAGAGGGGCCCGTTGCTGGGGCTGTGTCTAGGCGGTGGGTTTGTATGTGTGGATGGGTTTCAGTGGCTGGGTTGGGCCTATAGCGGGATCAGTTTGGGTTGGATTTTGCGGAGGTGGGTTGTTGTGCAAATAACTCAAAGGTTGTGCCCCAAAGTTGTAAGAATGAGAAAATTCGGGGGGTGTTGTAGTAGTATCTGAATATTCTTTATAAGGAAACTTGGTTTCATCAAAAACCACATCTCTGGCTTTGTAAATCATAAAATCGCCAACCTTTCTTGTTGTAGGGATAGCCGAGAAAAACACAAACGCGACTACGAGCACGGAATTTATCTTTGGGTAGATCATGATCATGGACATAAGCAAGGCACCCGAAACTTTTAATATGAGAATAAGATGGCTTCTCATTATATAACATTTCATAAGGCGTCTTCCCTTGTAACAAAGAAGAAGGGGTACGATTAATAAGATATCCTGCCGTTAAGACGTACTCCCCCCAAAACTTTATGGGTAAATGAGCTTGGAACCGCAAAGTCCGAGCAACATTAAGAATTTGACGATGCTTGCGCTCTACTCGACCATTTTGTTGAGGCGTGCCAGCAATAGTAGTTTGATGGATCATTCCATGTGTGGAAAAATATGATTTTAAGCAGAGAAATTCCGTGCCATTATCACTTGGAAATATTTTTACAGTTTTGTGAAACTGTGTTTTGGCCATGGCAAAGTTGTCTTTTAAAACATTTGCTACATGACTTTTCTCGGCAATTAAATAACTCCACACTGCTTTGGAATAACCATCAAGGATAGTAAGGAAATAGGAAGCACCAATAGTGGATGTGGTTTTGTAAGGCCCCCACAAATCACAGTGAATCAAATCAAAAATGGCAGAGGCTTTATTAAGACTTAAAGGAAAATAATCACGTGTTTGTTTGGCACGTAAACAAATATTGCAAGGAGTAGTAGGAGTTTTAGTTTTCTTAGAAAGGCCTAACAAATTTTCTACGACAAAATCCGAAGGATGTCCAAGTCGGATATGCCACAAAGTACTTGAATCAAAAGTAATACTAGAGAAAGCAAACAAATCCGGCAACGACAAAGGTCGGTAGAAGTATATCCCATTCCTCTGCTCACCCACTCCAATCGGCCTCATCGAGGTACGGTCTTGTATCACACAAAATTCATCAGAGATGGTGATAAAACACTTCAAATCTCGTGTTAGCTGTGCAAAAGAAATTAAATTACACTTGAGCTCAGGAATTAAAAACACTCTATAATGTTAGTTTTGGGTTTAAGGAAATCTTTCCTCCTTGTAGAGCCAGTGCTTTAGCACCATTTGGCAGGCTAACTGTATATGGATGTATGGTATGTAAATTTTTAAAAAAATCTTTCCTACCAGTCATGTGATGAGAACAGCCCGAATCTAAAATCCATAAATTTTTCATACCAGAGAGTGTATCAGTTTGTCTGGGAGTGGGATTATTGAGCAAGGTCAATAATTTTGACCATTGGTTGGAATCCAAATTTGGAAAGTTTCCAAAACAGTGGCTGCCATTTGTAGAAGGTGAGCCAATTTGGTTGCTGCCATTTTTGGAAGAGAAAGAAGTCCCACCGTTCACTACGTACGCCTATCCCCGGTCGCCTACTGGTGCCAATTTATGTCCAGCGCTAGTTGGTCCAACAGAGAGACGCCGTCCACGACCCGCACTCCCCCTGCCGTGCAAACTCCTGCCCGCATCATCACCTCTTTGTTCGCCACCGAGGGAAGCAACAGATTTGCCAGCTCTTCCTGCTCCAGATATGGGCTACCATTCAGGAAATCCTATGAGAAGGAAACAGCTAGAAACATCATGTCCTACCCGATGACAGTGGCGCAGACCATCCGTGAGGAAGAAGAAGATGATGGCGGTGGTCGTGGTGGTGCCACCGTGCGTCCTGTTTTGGCGACAGCAAAGGCTGCGCCGTCGCCGCTGCTGTCTTCCATTCGGGCCATGTTTTTGTGTTGTTCTTCTTTGCAAATTTGGGCAAGAATTATTCTCATTTTTGGTATGGGTTCCTGTTGAATCAGATGAGAACGAACAGTTCCATAAATTGCACTATTTAGTCCCATTAAAAATTGAAAAATTCTTTCTTCCTCTCTTTCATTTATAACAACCGTTAATAAATTTGTGTCTGCAGAAGATAGGAGTTGAGTATAGTTGTCTAACTCATCCCACAATTTTTTCAAACGTGAATAATACATTTGTACAGAGTCTCCTCCTTGTTTACAATTTGCTAATGCAGTTCTCAACTCATATTTTCGGAGCCCGTTCCCTACTAAAAATCTTTCCTTCAAATCTGTCCATAATTCATCAGCTCGTTTAGAGTAGTTTATGGAAGAACGGAGAGAAGGCTCGATAGTTTTTAAAATCCATGAATTCACTAACGTATTTATTTCCCACAATTCTTCCTATCTGTCCAGGTCATCTTCTGGTATAGGAATTATTTCATCTATAAATCCCAATTTTTTCTTTGATCGTAAAGCCAAGCGTATGGCTTTTGCCCATTCGGCATAGTTGTTGTCTTTGTCGTTTTCCTTTAATTGGACTGTCGTTATGATCAACCCGGGTCTATCAGAGGATGCCACAAAGTAGGCATCTTTTTTTATTTTATGAACATGGTTTTCTTCTACCATGTTGTTTTCAACATTGCCAGCATCTTCCTTGTCATAACTCAATTTGAGAACTTAGACAAGGCTAGCTCTGATACCATGAAAGTTTCCAGTGGGGAAGACAATCTAAATTTTTCTGATTTATTATCTTGAAGGAATTACATTATATAGTGAGTTACTTTCCTAAACAATTAGGAAAGTAAATATCCTATAAGATTTAGGATTTCTGCATATAGAAATATCTAAATAAGAGAATGAGCTAAATATAGAAGCTGCTAAATATCTAATTATGGAAGCTACTAAATATAAGCCTCAATAGTAATACTTATTTATTTTCCTTGATTTTAACTTGTTTAATGTTTTTAATGTTATATTTTGCAAAAGAAAGTATTTTGACTCTCCAAAATTCATTATTTCTTTTACTTACAAGCTTCATAGAATTTTTATTCTCCTTCTATATAACTTTATTTATCTCGTGTAATTTTTATTATCTTTTATATAACTTTCAAATAAGTATCTAATTAACAAATTCTCTTTCAACTTCTCACGCTTCTATGTAATTGAACTCCCATTATTGTATTCTATCCATTTGTTATTTAAGACTCTCCATTTAACTTTATAACTAATATTATTAATTTTCATTTTAAAAAAAGCTAATATTATTAATTTAGTTATACCAAAAGCCTTTAAAATGACATATTTAATAATTCATCTAACTTAAGGGTATTTTTTGTAGTTTGAAAAAGTAAGAAACCAAAAAAGTGTAAATCATTCATGACCCCTTCTACACTTTTATAATAATAGAGATCTGTTTGTCCATAACCGAAGTATAGATGGATTAATTGTGATATCCTTTTCTCAGTGATGCCTTTTTGGGCTCTTCCAGTGAATAGTTGTATATGTCTATTCAGCATGATGATCTATCCCATCTTGTATGACCTCTAGTAATCTTTGGATTACCTGTGGGTAGCTTGGAATGGGCGGCAACCCCTCCTGCTTCTGCTCCTTATCATTTTCAGGTGATCTCCATGACCTTCTCGCAATATGTAGCCGACAATATAAAGGAAGATGAGGTGATAGAGCAAGAACATGTGGCCTTTCTGTTGATATTTATGCCCAAAAAGACTACCCTATTATGTAATATATATTAAGAATATTTATAAAGTGTATTTGATTTAATACAAGACTTTGAGTTTGAATGTTAATATACTTATATAAGGTCCATGTATCTTTCATAGATAGTTCATGTGATGGATCATGCTTCGCAAAAAGGTGCAAACTATGGTTACTTACTTTAAAAGAAACATTTATGTTCTTGACCGGCTGATGGAACTGGGCATGCCATCATATAAAAGGTCATTGTATTTGGTAAATGAGTGTCTTTTTCATGATTGACTATGCAAGTGTGCTTCGAGCACATAGAACTAGACCTTGTGATATTAGTTTTTAGAAAGTATTATAAAGGAAGAGAAACTAAAAATTCACATACTATTGTGTGGGTGAATACCTAATGGTATTCATGCATATCGGCAGTCTAGCAAAGCTAGGAATTATTTACTTTGGTATACTATGTGAGAAGAACCCTACTCATGAGATTGACGAACTCCGTATGTTGGGTAAATAAACTTAGTTAGCTAAGACGGACTTACATGTTTGCTTCTATAAAAATTCCCTTGTGATTGTTTGTGTTAATCTAGAGACCAAGGTCTTGGCATATATAACTCTTATGTTTTCTTAACGATAGCTCCTGAGAAATCGGAACCACTAAAAATAAGCACTGCACCTTCCTCAAAGGCTGCAATGAGTTCTGAAGCCTCTTAGAATAGGAATATCTAAGGTTCCATCATCTACTATTGCGCCTCCTCCAATGTCAGTTGTCAAAGCTTTTTTTTTTCATCTCCTTCTTCAGTGCGATTTATTGCAAATTTGCAACTTAGATCGCTTTTCTAGCCCAGACTTTTGAAGAAGACTTCCCCACAGATAAAGGGACACAAGCTCGACTGCTTGCTGCGATCAAGGCTTTGAAAGACTAAAAGAATGATGCAGTATTTTCTATAAAACTACAGACTCTGTATCCTCTTTGGAAGATAAGATCAGTAAGATGAGAGTTGACCATGAATATTTTTCCCATAAGAAGCAACTCACTAAAACCGACTTCATTCTGCTTGAAAAGCTCTAACGACAAGATGCCACAATTGAGAAAGATTATAATGCACGCCAAAAGGACCAAGCAAATGAAGACTCTATCGTGCTTGCAAAAAGTAATAGAAGCAGAGACCTCAAGGTTGAGATCGACAGTCTGCAGGATGAAATGTAGGAAGTGGAGACTTAACTAGATCAAAGTATATATATCTCGGGCAACACAGCTTGCAGAGACTATCAACTCATCGTAAGTTCAGAGATCAGCTAAACAACTTGGGCAGTTGATGATCTATTCTATCTTTTGATCTTCTAGGAGCCGAACGATCAATCGCCCAAGTTTCCGTTCAATGAGTTGCCCTGTGTTCAAAGGTTAAAGACTGAATCCTCCTATTGTTCCAAGTGAAGAGCCTCCCACTGTTGGAATTATAGTGATCCTCCTTCTCTGCCACCTAGTGAGATTGCCTATGAAATTGAGCAATCTGAGCTTGTTGAAGTGGCCAACGAGCTAGGAGATCATAATGTTCCTGAGTGCGAACCCATGGAAATTGACGAGCAAGCTAAGGAAGAAACAGGTTCTCCTAAAGCATGATCAACAGTTTTAGCCATCTAGATGTTGCATTTTCTTATCTAGCTATCTCGACTTGTATGTAGCTAACCATTTATTAAATAATAAGAACTTTCTTTTCTATAGCAAACTTGGTCATACAAATTCAAGTTCCGATTAAGGAATAATTCGAGTAATAGAGCCTTGTGCACCTTGTTTGTTTCTAAAAACCAATGTGGCAAGACTTGGAATTTTGGGTGAGCAAGCACATTTTCTTTTGGTAACGACTCGAATCCTTAGTCATTCTTGCAATCCCCGAATGGTTTTGACCCAATATAAGTGATATGTCTATTTTACTCTTGGTTTTTATGTGGTCTTTATTTTGGTTTTTTAAGAGTTTAATGAATATTACTATTTATCCACAATTTCTTCTCTTATTATTTTATATGCAGAGGCAGTTATTTCTTACTTTTTCATGCCTTTAAATATTTATATTCTTTTAAAATTAGAACATTCTGACCTAAGGCTTTTGTTAGGCGACATACGGGCAAATTTTTGCCATAGAATCTTCCTAAAAAACACTACAATTATCTTGCAAACCACAATTCAAAGATTAGATGTAGGGTTTTAAAGGAAATTTGAAGAGTTCAATAGGTAAAATTTTAAAATTGAAGAATGACGATTCGAGAGGATCACTGGGGCTAGTTTTAGAATCGTGAAGACTCTACGAATCATTCCTAAGCTTCCTTACTTTCCTTTACTTGTAAATTTCTTGTTTGTAATCAAGATTATGAGTAGGTAAGTTTACTTTGTGTTTGAATCTAGATGGATCCTAGTTGAGATTAGTTTCATTATATTGGATTTTTATTGTTTGATATTTATTTTTCAATTGGTTGTTGCTTAATTTGATCTTAATTATTTCCAAGTTTATTGATAATTGGTTTATTTGCTTGAATTGCTTGGAATTATAAAAGGGAGAGCAATTTAAGGCTAAAGTTGGTTATTAAGGATTAACCATTCATTAGAGATAATAATTGTGATTCCATAAACAATTTTCGAAGATGAAGCAATATTCTGAAAACGCCAGAATCGACGAAGATGAAGAAAGAAGTTGCAGCGTTTATTTTGGAAAAAAAGAAAAGCAGCTTTTGATAGAATATTGTGCACAAGATGGTGCATGATTCTTGAAATATTTTAAATCGAATCAAATTCTAATTCTTATTAAACTTAGTAGTTTTGACAAGAGGTGTGTGTCTAATGATGCCACCCCTCACTTAGGTAACTCCTGACATTTCAAGTGAAAGGTCTTGAGTTCGAGTCACTTTCGAGTAACCTATAGAGCGGTTTAATACCGTATGCCATTTCTAACTTTATGTCCTCTAATTATTTTCGAATTAACCGATGACATCGGATACCAAATAAAAAAAAATTTGGGGGTCGATAAACCGAATTCGAAAATCTATATGTATAGCGTGAAAAAATTCAAAAAATTTCATTTTTGAATGTAAAAGTTTTCCAACTTAAACAAATCCTCTAAAATCTATCTAAACCCACAAATTTCAACTACAGATTTTGGAAGATCCGACCGTTGTAATCTGAAAAAAAAAAAGTTAGTACTTCGATCCTTACTTATTTATTTACATTTTTATCTGTTGAAAATTTGAAAATAACCGTTGGATTAAAAAAATGATTGCTTTTGCATAGCCCATTTTCTGGCCGGAAGTACGTCGAGGCGCCTAGACTAGTGACTGAATCCATAGCAGGTCGCCTATTCCAGTGGTCGGGCTTGTAGTTTGACCGCTCGGCCAGTGTCTAGGCTGGTAACCGACCGCCCGATCCAGCGATCCTGTTCTTTTGCGGTCGCAGGTTGACGCGGTTTGGACCGGTTCTAGGCGATTTTTTTTAAATGATTATGTTATTCTTTTAAAGTTTTGATTTCATTTATGTCAATTTGTTTAATTTAGAGTTTATTATTTAATTTGTTTAATTTTTTATTTTATTTAACATTTTGTTTATAATTATGTTGCTATAATTAATGATGATGTTAATTTTTTTAAATTATGATTACGTTTATGCTTATTTGTTTAATTTGGAGTTTATAATATGTTCTTTAATTTATTTTTTTTTACATTTGCTTATGATTATGTTATTATAATTAATGATTATGTTATTTTTTTAAAGTTATGATTACGCTTATGTTTATTTGTTTAATTTAGAGTTAAGGTTATGTTATTTAATTTGTTTAATTTTTTTAGAATTTGTTTATGATTATGTTATTATCATTAATGATTATGTTATTTTTAAAAAAATTATTATTACGTTTATGTTTATTTGTTTAATTTAGCGGTTATATTATGTTCTTTAATTTGTTTGTGTTTATTAGGGTGTCCGTAGATTTGAATGATTGTATAATTTTGTTTATTTAGAGTTTAAGGTTTAGGGTTTATATGAATAATACGACTTTATAAACAAATGTCATAAACAAATTGCATAAATTAGGGTTTAGGGTTTTTCAGGTTATATATTGAAAAATTTATGTGTTTAGGGTTGACACAATCTAATAAAAAAGTGTGAAGTGTTCCAATGAGGTAATAAATATAGCTATAATCAGTTTAGCTTAATGCACGGCTTTAACTTAATAATATAAAGATGAAGAAATGCATTACTTGTATTGTACAAAAAAAAAATTTAAATAATATAAGAGATGAATTAGACAAATATGATGTAATGTCATTGAGGAAAATGTTTGATAATTTGTTTAGACGGTTCGGCCCGGAGCACGTAGGGGTGATGATGATTTAGGTCCTGTGACAGACAGGACCAGTCGGGTTGAAGGTCATGCAGTAACTGCGTCATCTTGTGGTGTGAGGGGACGCCCCAATACCTCAGAAATACCATCCACTCTTGCACCTCTTTGACCGGGGATATATTATGACCCTAGTGCACTTGGATCTTCCACCCACCCACCTCTTATACCGTTTAGGACCTGTTCTTCTACCACATCACACCATTCGTACACCCCCATACCCTATGACCATTATGGATATTCTAGGCCACAACTTACATCATATGATCCATATGCACATGCTCCCTTTTCGCCTCTCCGTATGCCTGGCCATGATCGGTCACAATTTTTTTCTAAAACTCAGATTCCATTAAATGAGGTCAGTGGTCAAGGGTTTCAGTTAGGTGCACAGTTCTTCGAGCAGCTTGTGTCATCCGTCTCGGTGGACTCATCTTATAGCGGTGCTGACTATGGAGCCACTGATTGTGTCAATCCCTCATCTGACACTGGGTTGGGAAGAGATTCTGGTATATCCGGGGATGGTGAAAAGACCCAGTCTGAGGAGGCTGTCAGAATTGGTCCTCTCCGCATTCATGGCGGTGAAGACGATGAGGATAAGCTTGAGGATGATGGTGGAGATGATGATGGCGATGGTGACGGCGATGATGACGAGCTTGTTCCTGTGGCTCATGCCTCATCGTCGGATCATAGGCCTGCTCTGGATAAGGGGAAAGGGTTGACTGATAGTTTATGTCAGTGATGAGTAAGATTGACAGTCGGAGGTCAGATGTTTTTTAACTTAAATACGGAGTGACAATCAAATTCGTTTTCACTTTTATAGCTGTTTCTTTTGCCCAGTTCACTAATTCTACTTTCGAATTAAAGATTCGATCAGTTGCAAATAAATGTCCGTGATCCACGTATTCTTCCGGTTCTAAAAATTCTTCAAATGTATTTGGATCCATATTGTTCTGTTACGATATAGTACGAAACAATTAAAATATGAACATATTTCATATTAAAAATAAAATTGTAAAAATAGTGTAATAAACAAAAATTTAATATACTAACATATAAAAAAAATACAAATATAAAATTATACACAAACATTTTAAAAAAAAAACACAAATTTCATATATTAAAAAATATTTTTAAAAAAAATTCAGCGGCTCGGGTCGCCCAGGCCGGCGACCCGGACTTGAGCGGGTCGCTCATCTGGGCGACTGTCGCTGAGAACGGGCCGCCAGAATGGGCCTCCAGAATGGGCGAACTGCTCAGCTTCAGTTCGCCGGTCCGGATGATCTGAGCCCCAGTTCCAAAAAAAATAAAAATTGAACTTTCATTACCTCAAAATCTATATTTTCTTCCACAAATTATTCATAATGATGCATATCTACTTCCAATACAAATTCAATGTTAAAGATTATAGTTTTGGAGTAGAGGAAATAGAGGGAAGTAAGAGAGAAATTTTATAGAGAGAGAAAGAGTAAGGAAGATGATAGAAAATAATAAATTTTTTCAACTTATATATAAATTCCCGGATTCAATTTATCATCGATCCAAAAAATTAATAATTGGGTGAATGAAGTCGTGCATGATATAAATTGCAACAGAAAAATGACAAAATCTAGCTTAACACACTTTCCCGCCTTATACTCCCGCGGAAAACACAAAGGCTCCGCGCTCATACTTCTTCATAGTGTTATTGCCAAAAATTTCTATCGGTTCAAAACTCAACCAGAGATCAACTCAGAAGAAAAGATTCCGAATTCAACCAGAAATCACCACAAGAAAAGCTCAAAATCGAGTATGGAGAAAAGTGGAGGCGGCGGTGCGCCGACAGGTTGCTACAAGTGCGGCCGACCAGGCCACTGGTCCCGAGACTGCCCGGTGAATCCTAATTCCGATTCCAACAACGATCTGAGTAAGAATCCAAAGGAAAACGCTGATAGTTTCAGACCAGCGACTTCTCATCCTTTCAAGAAGAAATCTGTTGCAATTCCCACGGAGAAACCTAAGAAACTCCCCAGATCGAGGCCTAAGCTGACCCCTGATCTTCTGCTGTCAAATGATGGCCTTGGTCATATTCTTCGCCACTTCCCTCGCGCTTTCAAGTATCGTGGCCGTGGTCATGAGGTCAAATTCTATTTAATTTCCCATGGATTTACTGGTTTTGTTTCTTTATTGTTTCCGTACTTAAAAATTGTTGGTGGACCGTTTGCAAAATGATCCCAGTAGAAATTTGTCAGTCATTGAGAGGTAGGTGTGCTTATGAAGTGAGAAAATCTTGATTTCATTGTTCTCAGATATTGTTGACAATCCCTGAAGTTCATCAAGGGTTATTTGGCTGGTGAATTAAATGGGAACCTTTTTAATTCTTTCTGTTGGAGGGGTTAGAATAAATAGGATTCTGGATTCTGAACTCTGATTGCATTTTAGGTATTTGTTTTCTCTTTTTCGTACCGAAAAATTTGTATCATCGGAACTCATAAATATAAGATGTTTAAAACTAAACTTTTAAATCTATTGAAAACTAGCAGAACCCTCGATCATAAAATACAGCCAGCAACAGCAACAAACTCTAATTACAATAAAAAAGAATTGGTTCATGAGAGGAAATGCAGGAACCAGAGGGAAAAATGGAGAAAACAGTGTCTTTGTTTTTTATAACGAGAACCAATCCAAATGCACCCAAAATATAAATGAAGCTTTTATGGGGTGAAATCAAGAGAAACTATTAACTTCCCCTGATAGTAATGTACAGTTTGCAATATTATCTTTTCATATTTGTTTTCAGAAATAATAACAATAGAATAGCAGATTGGAATATGGGGCTGTTGAATATACAGTGGTGAGTTGAAGAGGAGTGCCTGGTTCAGAGTAAGGTCCTTATAGTTTAGACATATTCAGGAAATGAATATATGTACAAGCCTGGTACAACAGTTACCATTAAAATTACAGTGGAAGAACATTGGTGGCTGCCATCTGGGTTATTTCTGTTCATAAACAATGGCAATGACATCAATTTTGAGCAGCTAAAATGGTTATAAGAAATAAAAGTGATGCCTATTATATCGTGGGACTACATACACATCTTAGATGTTGCAACTGCATGGACTAAAATTTCCATACTTCTAATGCATAGAATCTCTTGTATGATTATTATTTTACTGAGAAGCTCTTCGTTTTTTTTTTTTTTCAACTACAAACATGACAGGACTTGCAATCTGATATCAGTATTTTCCCCGAACATTTATGTTACTGTTTGCTCGTTAGCTTAAAATTCAGTTGTTTTATTATGATTATACTGTTTATTATTTAATGGATGAAAAACTCAGAGGTGATATGCGAGTGGCATTTCAATTCACCACCACATGAACTGCTGCAAAGGATTTGTTTCTATCATCATCTTGACATATAACTTTTTCCTAAACAGGTCAGTGATCTAGGGAATCTACTTGGCCTATACGCTGAGTGGCACTCTCGACTGATACCATACTATTCTTTTGATCAATTTGTACACAAGGTCGAGCAAGTTGGTACCGCAAAGCGAGTCAAGGTAAATTGTTTTTGCTTTTGCAGATTTTGACCTGTAGATGCCTTTTCTTATTCTTTCTCTTTTTTATCATGTTTTATTTTCTGTTCCTATGGCTGTGATATGGAGTCGAAAAGTTAAAGACACAAAATTTGAATGTGATGGAATCAGACATAGTTTTCCAAGTAAAAACTGATGGTGCCAAAACTTCTATCCGAGGAGGTTTCTCTGCATGCATATACATATTAGCTTAATGCTAACAGTGGGACATTCAATTTCGTAGATATTTCACTTTCTTTGTGCAAAACCTTTGTTGCGCAAACTTTTGGATGGTTCTTGCCATGAATGTCTCCTGAAAATGCTTTCTTCTTCTTTCTAGTTAGTTACTTACATTGGTTAATGTCATGATGTGACTGAAGAGTAAACCTTCTGAAATATCGAGGGATGATCAATAACAGCTTATTACCCAGTTCCCATGTTTTTTCCATCATTTTCTGATGTTTGTGAAAAATTTAATTACGCTTTCCTTAAAATTTTAGTCATGGTTCCTCCTTTTTGGTCCTCTAAGAATTGAAATCATACCATAAAATAAACATAATTGTTGCTACGTTGTTCATTATTCTTCTCAGGTTCTTCTGTAGTTTTCTAAAGGAATTTAGACTTTCCAAGAGCACTTTTTTCATACTTTGGCTAAACCACCTAATCTACATGCAGTTGCAGTTTTTGTATAAGGCTGAGATTAAAGAAGTTTGATTATATAATAGGTGTTAGCAGGTTAAATTCACACAGGTTAGGTAGTGAAAACAAAATCAAGATTGGCATTGTTTTATGGTCGCTGAAAAAACAACCAAGATGCTCAATGGGCACAAGATCTATTAAATAAAGCTTTGTAGTGACCAAATAAAGGAGAAAAAAAGCCAATCTTGGTTTATATCTCTTGAAAGAGGGCTGATCTATGTCTACATATGACATTGGAGCAGCTAAAACGTTACATGGTAAGTTATGTCTTGCAAGATAGAAATTTACAGAAATAGATCATGCTTGCACTAACAGTGATCTGAAGATGTTCTGCTTTTTACACTTATTCCATATTTCATTTTCTTTAAATATTTCTTTTTCTCTTTTTGGAAGTTGGGGACTGGGGATGTGTCTCAGCACCAAACTGTGGATGTACATTAAAAACAGAATATAAGAATACTTTTCTGGATAAGCACGGGTCTTTTAGATAGTATGCTTTTCTCATTATTCTCTGGTTCTCCTTATGGCAGAAATGTATTCAAGAATTGAGAGAAAAAATAGCAAATGGCTTGGACCCATCAAAGCTGCACGAGACTCAAGTTCAACCAGAAATCTCAACTCATGAACAAGGTATTTTAAGTATTAAAGCTCAGCTCATGCAATCGGCATTGGAATTTTTAAGGTGTTAGGATGTACCATTTTGTTAGAACAATGATTTCCTTTCTTCCACTAAAAAGCATATAAGTTTATACTAAACAAGAAAATTTAGCTTTCCAATTATGATCCGGGAAGCAAGGAAGAAAAATGATGTGCCATGTTCCTTTATTATGTGTTTGAAGTTTTCATATCCTAGATTATGATGTGAATGTTATTTCAGCAATAATGTTTACAACCTATGTCTTCCTTCTGCATCGCTAATAGATAACATGCGGTTCAACTTAACCATAACTATTTTCTTAAAAAAAATTCCTGATTTCCATTGTTTGTTCCTTAAGAAGTCATATCTGCCTAAGCTTCTCTAATTAGGCCTTGCATCCATAATATCATCCATAATCCATAATATCAACAATCATCCATAATATCATCAGTTCACCTGAGGATTCTGTTTTTTTCCTAAAAATTTTATAATGTGTGACCAGGACTGAATCAGGAGTTAACTTTTCTAGAGCTAACTTTTGTAGATCAGATATCCAATGCCTAGGTATTCAAACCTGTAATCTTAGTGAATTTGGAGTTTATCAAGATCTTCTATCTTGTTCTTGAGGATTTGAAGAGAAACCCCTATGGCAACCTTAGTGATTGGCACTAAAACCTCCAAGAGAAAGTTTCTAATCTTTGATTTGAAGAGAAATGAACAAGAACTACAAAGTCCCCAACTATTCCTCATCCAAAGAAGACCCACCTCTAGCAACAATAGTTATAAGAAATATCACCTCTAGAGAATTAGGAATTTGGAAATGAACAAGATGCGCCTGAATTTGATTCAAGAAAGTCTTGTTTAACATAGCAACTAAGCTACCCTAGCTACAAGGTAGAAGAAGAAACTACAAGATAACCCTAGGAAGAAGCCTCTTGGCTGCAATTCTCTCAATATTAATTCATTCATCATAAGTTGAAGAAAACAATTAGGATGGAGAGTATTTATAGGTTCCCTTGGGATTACCTATTTGCGCTAACTCTAAAACATAGTTAAAAAATGTCTATGGGCCACTTAATTACGAGTCTAGAATTAATATAATTGCAATTGGAAGTCCAAAATGCATTAGAACCGAAGAATCTCTCAGCTTTGTCACAACTGGCGGGACCCAGCCGGGCTCTCGCCAGGGTTTGGCCGAGTGGTTTTCAGCCAAAACAAATAGCTTCCAGAGGACTTCCGGGGCCGGCTGCTCCCCATCCCCCCCCCCCCCCCCCTCCCCTACTACACCCCTAAACATACACTTTTAAAGCTTCTAAGTCCTCTAAGCTTGCTCCCCTTTGGTTTCTTGACTTGCTCCATGGACAATAGGAGTGTTTTGATACATCCTTGGACTACTTCTTCACCTTCCATCTTGAGCTCCAAGGTTTCTTTTATGATCTTATTTCCAATGCAACCATGTCATTGCTAAAACCATTGGTACGAGCTTTGAGTTCCTTGGCACGAGCTCTCGTAACCAGTCCTTGGAATAGCTCCTTGGTTCCGGGTCATATCGGGGGGGTGATTGAGTTCTCTTCTTTACAGAAGCTTATGAACATGACCACGTGTAAGTGAAAAATAATTAACATGCAATACCTCAGATCTAGCATCAACCAAGTGCCATCTTTAACTGTGATTCACCATGTAGAAGATTCAACTTCTCACTTACTGATAGGTTCAATCTTTGTCTTTTGGCTTTTTATTTATTTGTCTGTATGATTTATTCACTAGTTATCTGCTCTTCCAGGGGGTTAAATAGACTCTTTCTGGTAGATTTGTTTATTTTTTTTGAAAATTTCCATTTAAAGTCCTTTGCTCAGAGTCCTAAAATGATTTTCAGTTGTATGTAGCAGATCTGGTTTTAACTGTTCATTTATTTTTGGGAGCTCCAGCTCTGCACGAGAACATTGTGAAATATTAGAGAACCTTGGCCCAAAGTTCATAGTGATAAAAGTAACTTAGGTCTTGATTTGCCATGCTGGGCATGCCGAATTTGGCCATTGCATGTCTATGAACAGAATTCATGGTCACATATTGCAACGGTTAGCTTCTTCTATGTGATTGAGCTTTTTTGCCCCCGTAATAGTTAGAGGCCTATATGTAATGCAGCAGTGCCTGCGATAGAGATCGCTGGTCGAACTTTTATAGGCATGCATTATCTGTTGGAACATCTCTGATGCCACTGGTTGGTTAAAATAACCAAATTGATTTTGCTTTTTCTGCTGGTGCCTGTCTGTTGCTTTCTTTATTTGAATGCTCTGCTTCCTATCATATTGTAAGAGATTCCCAATTTCATCATCTAAAAAAGAATAAAGTAAAGATCATAAACCATCCATTCTTGATGATGTATTATAAATGTGAAGAATCTATCATGTTGCATAATATTCAGAAATAAAATTACAGAGAATTGAGCTGCATTTTTTTTTTGTGGCAGATGCCCAGGACACTCTAGAGCAACCTCCTGTTGAGAAGATCAACTCTGTGCAAAATCCTGATGCTGAAAATGTCGAGGAACATATGTTCAATGACTTGTGGGAGAAGGCTGCAGAAGTGAGTGCAATGCTATTTATTGTATTCCTTTTCCTCTCAAGTAATTTATATGCTTGTTCTTTGGCTATGTGATTTTCTAACTTAACAAGCACAGATTTCTATATTGAGAAAGCATATGCTATTGAGATTAGCCAGTCTCCACTGGTTAGACTGTCTCTCTATGAGAATATATGAAGTATTGTATAGGCATATAGCTGTTGGCTACTCACTTTCCAAACTGTCTCCCTATGAGTATGTATGAAGTATTGTTTAGGCATATAACTGTTGGTTAGTTACTTTCCTTTTAGAGTTGATCACTTCATTTTGTGCTTAATCAACCCTTTGAGTATCTGATCTTAAGAATTTTAGGGGGAAGATTTCTTTGCTCCGGAAGAGCTCTCTGTCCTCCTCTTCTGAAGACAATAAATAACTAAAAATATATAGAGAGCTTAAGGAGTTGTTCCTTGTTCGTAAATCTTGAAGTTCCATCTTGGTTCTGGAATTGAAATGGATCTTGCAAAGTTTTCAGAACTGATGGCCTATTACCAAAGTTCAGCAGCAGTTTTTCTTGTTGGTAATTGCTTTCAACATTGGGAATCCAGTGAATATTTTGTCCTTTTATGGTTAAAGATTAAGCAAAGGTTCAGCTACTGAAGTTGAGCTTAGGAGTAAATAGTGAGTAGTGACTTCTGCATCACTATAGGCTGGGGCAGTGTTGTCAATATTAATGGTTGTCCACTAGCCATTGTGCAATCTGCAGCATCCGTTGGGGAGATTTTTTGGTGGGCAATGAGTTCAAAGAAGCTTGGGGGGTATAGTTCATATTTTCACGAGAAGAGAGCGAAGTTGCTATCCTTACGGTCTCTCCAGTCTTAAATCACGCGTTTGTCCAGAATTATGCTTTTGATTCTCTCTGTTTAAGCATTCTTTTCCTATCAAACACGAGTATAATACTGAATAATTTCCATTCAAGGCCCACTGGGAACTTTAGTGCATAAGCTCCATATCATAATTATTGAAAATGTTCCTATACCCCTTGAGAATTAAGTAGAACTATCACCAATATAAATTTGAAAGGTTTTTCTAATCCGCCATATGGGGTGATAATAGTTCTTTTCCCTGCTTTTTCTTCAACTGCATAGTTCTCTGTTTGACTTCAGTTAAGACCCTTGAAATCAAATGATTTGCTCACCTTATCATTAATTCTTTAGTGTTTATCAAGTAGCTTCATAATGCACTATGCTAAAATTCTAGAACTTGTATTTTTTTAATATTGTAACGAATTTGTACTTTTTCGTTTCTGTGACTGGTATCAGTTAGAGGTAACAAATTTCATTGAATATGAACTCTGCTATTTTCTACCGTGACTGAGCATCTTTTGTGTATAAATTCCTGGACAGGGGTCATCTCAGCCTTTACATGATCCGAGTGGTGGTGCTGCTGACGTCCATTCTGGGGGTAATGAACAACCAAGCAAGCCAAACAGTACTTCTGGTGCAGTCATGATCTCTGATGAACAACGAGCTCGCATGGAAGTTAACAGGTTGAAAGCTTTGGAGAGAGCTGCTGCCCGAAAGCAATCATCACACTAAGCTTTGGCTGTTTCAATGTGGTTTATTGAGTTCATGTACATAATCTGGCTATTTATGATTCTAGGAGATTTTTGTTTTACAAGGTGCTTTCAAAGTGGACTTCGCTACTTGATTTGAAAGATTAATGGTTCTTTTTCATTTTCTGCCTTCTTTCACTTGAAGGGTAGACGATTTTCTTCTTTCATTTTCTTTTTCATTGTAATCATTTTTTACCTTATATATGTGTATAGAGAGAGAGAGAGAGAGAGAGAGAGAGAGAGAGAGATTTTTTTACGTAGACAATTTTAAAAGTTTATTCACCACAATAGTCTGCTATTAAGACGTGCAGGAAAGATGAAGAAGATAAGAATTATAATAAGAGCTCATGTGAATATGATAGAAATCATCTTCCATTATATGATGTAGGCTTAACAGCTTTTTTCTCACCAATTTTTTTCCCTTTTTTGGTCCAATTCTTCCTTATTGATCCAGTGATGCTTTGGGCCTCAACTGAAACTGATAGGCTTCTTGTGTTCTGCTTGGGCTGTCCCTTGGGCTGTCTTGTTGTCTGTTGTTTGGGCTGCCTCTTGACCGAGTCATTCTTACTGTTGCCTCTGGGCCTCTTGAACGTGTCTTCCGCGAGATACCCCCGGCCTGGGCTGGCCACCCGGGTCGCTTGCTGGTGACCCGCGCGACCATTCGGCTGGCCCCTTCTTAATGATGGTCTCCTCGATTTTACACACAGTCACTCTCGATCTTCTCTCTGTCGTTTCATTCTCCTTGAGTCCTTTGGAGTCTTCAAGACCCTAGCTTTTCTACTCCTCCTTCCCGGTTGGTTCTGCCATTGCTGTTCTCTCTGTCTATGCTGTTTTACAGCTTTGTCTTCTGTCACCATTGTTATCTATTGGTGAGTTTGAGAGAGATAGACGTGAGAAAAGAAAAGAGAGAGAGAGAGAGAGAGAGAGAGAGAGAGAGAGAGAGAGAGAGAAATAGTGGTCTTTCGGTTGCCGGTGATTCTTCCCGGTTGAGGCTCTTATCTGAGGGTTAGAAACCCAATCATCATCCTTTCTTACCACCATCGCCTCGACACAGCTATGCCGTTGCTCGGCGACTGTTCTTGGTTGAATAACCTTCGGTTCTGTGCTTCTCGATCATCTCTTTGATTTTCTGTTGGACGGCTGTCCAACAGTGGTGAGCAAAACCTTTCTTTGTTTTATTGGGTTATTTTGTTACTGATTTGGGTGTTGTTTTGCAGATTATTCCTTAAGTGGTTCTGTTCTTCAGAAAGATCAAATCTTTGTGTTATTCTTTCTTTTTCGCTGTATTTTTCATTACTAAATTTGTAATAGTAATAGATTTTGTAATAGTAATTAGGAGGTTTTCTCCAACAATTGGTATCAGAGCCACAGTTTCCGGCTCTCTAGTGCCGGCGCTCGGCAGCAATCTTCGGATCTGAGAAGTATCTCAGAATCCGGCCAATGAAGTTCTTCTCCTTCCTTCTGTTTATAGTTTTTCTGTTCTGTTTTTTTTTCTTTTCGGCTTGCCGCTGTTTTTCTGTTTACTGTTTATCGGCTTGCCGTCGGCTTTATCTGGTTTACTGTTTTTCTGCTTGTAGCCATTTTTGATATTATCTTTGTCTCAGCTCACCGCATGTTCTGTTTTTCTGTTGATTGCTGTTGTGACGGCTTGCCGCCGTGTTGATTACTATTACTGCTCATTACTGCTTTAGTATTGTTCTGCTTCTGTTCTGTTATTATATCCAGTTTTCTGTTGCTTTGTTTTATTCTCTGTTTTCAAAACCAAAACCCAAGCCTGGCTTGGATCCAAGAGATTCCAAGTATCTGTGACTTGGAGGTTTTTCATTGCTGTTTTCAAAAGGTTTTCATTCTTCTGTCTTTTTCTGCCGTTTTTGGTTTGTTCCTGTTCCTGCTGTTATTCTGTTTGTTACTGCTTTGATTTGGTTTTTCTATGTCGTTTGTGCCACGCTGTTTTTTAATCAAACCAAACCTAATCAAATAAAATTAAAACAAACAGACGCCATTTTTCTTTGGGAGATCTTTCCTCTGTTTTAAAGGAAAAATCCGGACAATTTTCAGACAACTTTTTCAAATCTTTCATCTTTCTGAAACCACCAAGTTACACTTATTTGCCCTTAAAACATGTCAGTTCCAAAAATTGAAACTGACAGGTTTGATGGCAAATCTAATTTTGTAGTGTGGCGGAGGAAAATGAAAGCAGTTTTGGTACAAAACAAAACTGCTCCTACTATTTGCAGCCCTAAAGAGTATCCGGAATCTTGGAAGGGCGAAATCCTTAAAGAAAAACTAGGTGATGCTCATAGTTGCCCCACCTTGCATTTAACTGATAAAGTTTTACGGAAAATTGATGAAACAGACAACGCTTTTGAAATCTGGACAAAACTGGAAAAGTTGTATTTGGGAAAATCTCTTTCAAACAAAATTTATTTAAAAGAACAGCTTTTCGGTTTCAAAATGAGTGGAACAAAATCACTTTTTGAAAATATCGATGATTTAAATAAAATCATTTTGGAGTTACAAAACGTCGGAGAGAAAATCTCTGATGAAAATGTTGCAGTCATTTTACTAAACGGCTTACCTAATTCTTTTAATGATGTCAAATCTGCCATTAAATATGGTAGAGATGATCTTTCCCTTTTTGATGTTAAAAATGCTTTAAAATAAAAAGATTTGGATTTACAAAAAGAAAACAAGTCTCATGGTGAAAATCTTTTCATAAGAGGAAGGATTGACTGGAGAGAAACTCCTAGTCGTCGTTTTAAAAGCCGTTCCAAATCATGAGAGAAAAGCAAGGTAAAATGTTTTTACTTTCGGAAAGAAGGGTATATGAAAAACAAGTGTTTTAAACGAATCAAAGACGAGAAACAACGTAAACATGGTAAAGGAGAGAATAAAGTTGATAAAACCCACGATTTTGAATCAAATGGTAACTCTATGTTTTCTGAAGTTCTATGTGTTTCTCTTTCTCCTTCATGTATTGATGTTGTTGATCATTGGGTGCTTGATTCTGGTTGTTCATTTCACATGTCACCAAACAAACACAGGTTTTCAGATTTCAAAACTTTAAACCAAAGAAAAGTTTTTACGGGAAACAATCAGATTTGTGAAATAAAAGGCATTGGCAGTATTTTTATAAAAATGCATGATGGAGTGACTAGAAAACTCACTGAAGTGAGATATGTTCCTGACTTACGTCGGAATCTTATTTCTCTCAGTTATTTAGACTCTTTGGGTCTTTCTTTTAAATCCAAAAATGGTATTTTGCGTGTTTGCAAAGGAAACCTAGTCATGTTAAAAGGTTTTAAAAAGGAAACTTTGTATATCCTTCTTGGTAAAACTATTTGCAACTCTACTACCTTTATTTCAAAAACCGTCCCAGAGAAAACTATGTTGTGGCATTGGAGGATTGGCCACATTAGTGAAAAGGGGATTTATCATTTGCAAAACCAAAAACTTTTATGTGGTGATAAAATTGATTCCTTGGATTTTTGTGATCACTGTGTTTTGGGAAGACAACACAAAATCAGTTTTTCTACTAGCACACATAAGTCATCTGCACCTCTTGATTATGTGCATTGTGATCTGTGGGGGCCTGAAAAGGTTCCAACTTATGGTGGTAACGTTTATTTCCTTTCTATTGTTGATGATTTTTCGAGACATGTATGAGTTTTTCTTTTAAAAACCAAAGATCAAACCTTTGAAAATTTTTGTGAATGGAAATGGTTTGCCGAAAATCATTCTCGAAATAAACTAAAAACTATCAAGACCGATAACGGTCTTGAATTTTGTAACCGGAAGTTTTCTAACTTATGTGCATCACATGGCATTTTACACCATAGAACGGTTAGACATAACCCACAACAAAACGGAGTTGCCGAAAGGATGAACCGTACTATTATAGATAAGGTCCGTTGTTTGTTAGTGTCTTCTGGTATTCCAAAACCATTCTAGGGTGAAGCTGTTAGTACAGCTGTGTACCTCATCAATAGGTCTCCATCCACAGCTATAAATTTTTGGACTCCTGTAGAACTTTGGTCTAGGAAACCTCCCAATCTCTCAAACCTTAGGGTTTTCGGTTGTGCAGCCTTTGCTCATCAAAAAGAGGGGAAACTAGATCCAAGATCTAGGAAGGGACTTTTTATAGGATATCCTAGTGGGATAAAGGGTTATAGAATATGGTTGAAGGATGAACCAGGGGTGAGGGTTATCATAAGTAGGGATGTCATCTTCAATGAGTTAGAAATGCCCTGTCTTAGAGATAACACCGTCACCAATTATCCTTCTTGTGATCCTTCTCCTAGTAGTATTCCGGTGGAGGTGGAGACTATCTCCGAACCCACTCTAGAACCGTCTCAGGAACCTGAAACAAATTCTGAGCCTTCTGCTCCTTCTAGCAGCTCTCCCGTTCCTGAAACTTTTGATCCTGTTCTAGATTGTTCTAATGAGGAAGAGGAACATCCTGAGGCTCAAACCCAAGCTCTTAGGGATTATCAACTTGCTAAGGACCGAGTCCGTAGAGTACCTAAGGATCATCCTCGGTATGGTTACTCCTATATTGTATCAGATGCTTTTGTTGTTGCTTCTTATGTTGAAGAAAAAGAACCCTTGTGTTTTTCTGAGGTTTTGAAAAGTCCAAATCACGCTTTATGGTTGCGTGCTCTGGAGGAAGAAATGTTTTCTTTAAACAAAAACAAAACCTGGGTTCTTATTCCAAAACCTTCAAAACAAAAACTTGTTGATTGCAAATGGATTTTTAAAATAAAGAGTTTGAGTCATCTAATGAACCTCCTAGGTTCAAGGCTAGACTTGTTGCAAAAGGTTTTTCACAAATTGAGGGCATTGATTTCAACAAAATTTTTTCTCCTGTTGTTAAATACAAAACAATTCGGATTATTCTTGCTTTTGTTGCTTTCAGGATCTTAACCTTGAACAGCTTGATGTGAAAACTGCCTTTTTACATGGTGACCTTGAGGAAACCATTTATATGCGTCAACCACCTGGTTTTGAAGTAAAGGGTAAGGAACATATGACATGTCTTCTGAAAAAGTCCTTATATGGACTTAAACAGTCACCAAGATAGTGGTACAAGAGGTTTGATTCTTTTATGTCCAAAATTGGTTTTTAGAAAAGTAATTATGATAGTTGTCTTTACTTTTCTGGTAATAATGTGGATTCTGCTATTTATCTGTTATTGTGTGTGGATGATATGCTGATAGCTTGTCGTCACAAAGCTAAGATTGATGAACTGAAGTCGCTGCTAAAATCTGAGTTTGATGTGAAGGATTTGGGTGTGGCATCCAAAATTCTTGGGATGAATATTTCTAGAGACAGATCTGATCGTTCTCTCTTCATATCCCAAAAGCCTTTTCTTCAAAAGATAGTATCCAAATTCTCTATGCAACTTTGTAAACCCGTTACTACTCCACTTGCTAGTCACTTTAAACTTTCCGACAAAACTTGTCCTAAAACTGAAAGTGAAAAGAGAGATATGGCCAATATTCCATACCAAATGGCCATAGGCTCAGTCATGTACTCAATGATATCCACCCGTCCAGACATTACTTTCTCCATAAGCCTTCTTAGCAGATTTATGTCGAATCCTGGAAGAGATCATTGGGCTGCTCTCAAGTGGCTTTTACGTTATCTAAACGGAACTGTGGATCGGGGTTTTCACTACCATAATTGGTATGATTTTGAATTAATTGGATTTGTTGACTCTGATTTTGCAGGTGACAAGGACGGTAGAAAATCTACCACTTCATACTTCTTTACCCTTGCGTGTAATTGCATCTCATGGAAGTCCCAACTACAGCCGGTAGTTGCTTTGTCAACTACTGAGGCTGAATATATTGCTACAACAGAAGCAATCAAAGAAGCCATCTGGCTTCAAGGGTTATTGAGTAAATTGAATCTTTTAAATTCCAAAGTCATTATTTACACTGATAGTTAAAGCTATTTACATTTATGTAAAAATCCGGTCTATCATGAACGGACAAAACATATTGATGTCAAGTACCACTTTATTAGAGAAAAAGTCTCTAGTGGTGTTGTTGACGTAGATAAAGTTAGTACTGATAATAATTCTGCTGATTTTGGTACTAAAATTGTAAACATCGACAAATTTATGTTTTGCAGGGACTTTCTACATGTGCAAATGATTTGACTCAATATGAGTCATCTTTTTTAGGGATGGAAAAAATTTTGTTCGAGGTGGAGATTGTAGGCTTAACAGCTCTTTTCTCACCAATTTTTTTCCCTTTTCTAGCCCAATGCTCCCTTATTGACCCAGTGATGCTTTGGGCCTCAATCGAGACTGATAGGCTTCTTGTGTTTTGCTTGGGCTATCCCTTGGGCCGTCCTTCTTGCTGTCTGTTGTTTGGGCTGCCTCTTGACCGAGTCATTCTTGCTGTTGCCTCTGGGCCGCCTCTTGACCGTGTCTTCCGCGAGATATCCCCGGCCTGGGCTGGCTACCCGGGTAGCTTGCTGGTGACCCGCGCGACCGTTCGGCTGGCCCCTTCTTAATGATGGTCTCCTCGATTTTACATACAGTCACTCTCGATCTTCTCTCTATCGTTTCATTCTCCTTGAGTCCTTTGGAGTCTTCAAGACCCCAGCTTTTCTACTCCACCTTCCCTGTTGGTTCTGCCATTGCTGTTCTCTCTGTCTATGTTGTTTTACAGCTTTGTCTTCTGTCACCATTGTTATCTGTTGGTGAGTTTGAGAGAGATAGCCGTGAGGAAAGAAAAGAGAGAGAGAGAAATAGAGGTCGTTCAGTTGCTGGTGATTCTTCTCGGTTGAGGCTCTTATCTGAGGGTTTGAAACCCAATCATCATCCTTTCTTACCACCATCGCCTCGACGCGGCTACGCTGTTGCTCGACGACTGTTCTTGATTGAATAACCCCTCGGTTCTATGCTCCTCAATCATCTCTTTGATTTTCTGTTGGACGGCTGTCCGAGCAAAACCTTTCTTTGTTTTATTGGGTTATTTTGTTACTGATTTAGGTGTTGTTTTGCAGATTATTCCTTAAGTGGTTCTGTTCTTCAGAAAGATCAAATCTTTGTGTTATCCTTTCTTTTCTGCTATATTTTTCATTACTAAATTTGTAATAGTAATAGATTTTGTAATAGTAATTAGGAGGTTTTCTCCAACATATGATAATGGAACAAAATAAAAGCATGTGAAAAGTAAACTAATGTGAAAGTCATAAAATTTATCTTCCATCTTACCATTATTCTCCAAATATGCTGCCATGCCGAATGATGATCATGCACAACTCCAACACCCTATTTTTCCATAGCATTATATGCCAGCTTCATTGAGAATTTGACCAGATTACCGCACTGCCTTGACGCCACCAAGCTCTGTAAATCCTCAGTGCTTCTCTCCCATTGATCGGCTCCTAGTTATAATGTCAACAGCACAACTCTAAATCAAATACTTTGCCATGTGTGAGAGACCCATTTACCCTTCTTGATCTCCACTAGTAGACTACCATACTTAGCCCATAACACTTTAACCACAGAGACGTAGGCTCCTGCGACATATAGCCAGGTCAACTTCGCATGTGATACTTGGTTCATGTGTATCAAGTTCTTAATTCCCAAACCACCAACCCCGTTAGCTTGGCAAAGAGTGTCCCATTTCACAAGATGAATGGCTCTATACTCCTGTGAACTATTCAGAAAAAATCACGATTAACTTTTTCCAATTCCTTCACTGTGGCAATAGGTAATTTGGAGGTCTGCATGTTGTATAGCGAAATGTTGCTTGTACTGTCCGAATTAGCAGACTCCTTGCAGCTCTCAGACAAAATCTTTTGTTTCCACCTCGGGAGTTCTTATACACTTTATTCACCACCTAATATGTGTATTTGTTAACTCGTTCATGAAGTCCTGGAACACCCAAGTACTTTCCAAGATCATCAGTCAAGGGTATCTCCCATTTCTCACTAATAGTTTGGGCTATAGTACCACCAACATTGTTAGACATGAAGAGCTTGGATTTGCTCATATTAACTTTTTGTCTGGAATGCCTACAAAAACGCCTAAGCACACAGTCTATTATATTAGCTTGAGACTCAAATGCTTCTCCAAACAAAAACAAATCATCAGCGAAGAAGACATGAGACATAGTAGGCCCTCCCCGGGATAGCTGCACTGGCTTCCACCACTTTGCCCGCACTTTCCTACGAACCCACTGACTTAAAATCTCCTTGCAAATAACAAGCAAGGAGACAAAGGGTCTTCATGTCGCAGTCCGCACTGCGGATGAAAAGCATTTAACTTCTCCCCATTCCACAACACTGCCAGAGAAGCCGAGGATGCACAAAAGAGAATCAGTTTAATCAATTTCTCATCCATCCCAATGGCTTGGAGCATAGTCCATAAGAATCCCCAATCAATCCTGTCACATGCCCTTTCCAAATCCAACTTAACCTCCATCAACCGCTTATTTCCTTTCTTAAGTCTCATTGTATGGACAATTTCCTGAACAAGGACCACATCGTCCACCCCTTGCCTACCAAGTACAAAGCTACTTTGTTCTTCCCCAATTCGCTTCCCAATACACCTCTTTAATCTATTAGCAATAACTTTGGTAATACATTTCACAACTACATTACATAAAGAGATTGTCCGGAGGTGACCCATTCTTTCTGGTGAAGTCTGCTTAGGAATAAGAGAGATCAAAGTTTCATTCATTTCCCTCGAAAATTCCCTAGTTTCAAAGGCTTCTGCACAAAGTTAACCACACTTTCACCAACAATTCCCAAATTCTTTTGAAAAAAGAATGGTGGCAAGCCCTTTGGACCTGAAGCCTTATTAAGCCCTATTTGAAAAATAGCTTGCCTTACTTCTTCAGCATTAATAGTCCTATTCATGTATTCCTAGTCATCAGCATTAAGAGAAGAGAATACACATACATGAGGACTGCATGGTACACAAGGCTCAGAAGCATATAGCTCACAGAAAAAAGAAAACACCATCTCCTTAAGCACTATTAGATCATCCTGCCATATTGCTTGATTATCCTGGAGGCGCAATACTTTGAGCTTTCGCCTAGAAACCGCCGCATGTGCATGGAAATATTTCGTATTTCTCTTTCCATCTCTGCCCTTACTTTTTGCCACCAAAATAATTCTTCGTGCTCCAGAATTTCATCGTACTCAACAAACAACTCCTGTTTCAAGGTATTCATAAAGAAGGAGTCATGATATACAAGTTTATTATGAATCCCTTGATGTTGGCAAGTACTAGATTTTTCCTTCTCTCCAAACAGCCAAACACCTCACGATTTCACCACCATGCTTTCTCACGAAAAACGAAAATAATTTCATGTAACTTCTTCCCATGCCAAAGCCATGCATTTTTCAAAAAATCCTCAAACCAGCATGCTTCAACCAAGTTGCCTGAAACACGAATCTTCTCTGCTCCATCCTCTCACGCCTAGGTATATCATATTGAATTAGAATGGGGTGATGATCTGAGTAAGTTCAAGGAAGGTGGTGTACCTCAGCATTCTCAAATAAAGTTCTCCAGGGACATTCACAAGAATTCTATCAAGTCGCTCTCGAATTTTAGCATGCCCCTTCCGCGAATTAGTCCATGTGAACCGAGGGCCATGAAAACCCATGTCCACCCATTCACACTTATCAATTAATTCCCCGAAGCGACCAATCGGATGACCATTCCTCCTTGTACCACTATTTTTCTCCTCCTGCGATACCCACTGGTTAAAATCGCACATAACTACCCATGGACAGTCTACAACCTGGTGCCACTTGCTCCAAGTAACACCATAATTCATCTCGAATTGAGGCCGTCGGAGATGCACAAACGGCCGTTAGCACCCAATGGACTTGTGGTTCCGGAGAATTGCTAAATTGACAGCTTGGGCATTATATGTTAATACCTCAATATCAACACAACTCGAAACACCAGATAGCCTTGAAGAAATCTTGGGTATAATTTATATTTTAACTCCTTGTGAATCTACCTGAAGGATATATCTGTTTTTAGGAAGGTACTTCTAGTGTTATACTTTGTAGCATATTTTTATATTTTAACTAGTAGAACATGCTTAGGAAGGGATTTATAATATTGTACTTTGTAACATATTTTTAAATTTTAACTAGTATAAACATGCTTTTAAAACTAATAACATCTATTATAACTTTAACTTCTATTAACTAATATATATAATTTCTAATTTATAATATTTTACTTCTCCCACTTTTATGTTTTATAATAATATTTAGTTGAAACTAATTTTTTATAGTAAAAATTATATTTTTTGAGTGGAATTAAAAAAATTCATATATTTTTAATTAATTATCAATTAAGTATCAAAACTCTTAATATTTATAATTAAGAACTCAAATTAGGATTTCATTTAAAAAATAACGATTGACAAACTTTTAATTTTAACAACTAATAACCTAAATTAGGATTCAACGGTCAGTTTTTTATGAAATTTAATTTGTTTTGAATATTTAATTGTCAGTTTAGGTTTCAATTTTGATAATTGGTTAAAAGTAGAGGGGGTTTTAGAATTAGCCATATTGGCCAATCCTACGCGACCATCGCCTTCAGAACTCTCAAGCCTTCACTAGTCGGAAGGCCGAAGCCGTCAGCCGTCACCTACCACCTCAGGTGACTCTCTCTCTCTCTCTCTCTCTCTCTCTCTCTGTGCGCTCTCGCTGTCTATCCTCTGCATGTTAAGCCGTTAAAACCCAAGGATTAGGGCTATTTTGCTTGCTTTTGCTGTAAGTCTCAATTACCGGAATATCTTCTTTCTAAACTTTTCTCTTGGCACTGATCACGTCTGAACCTGTTTTCTGTTATACTTGGAAGCATTGCAATCTCTGATCAGGTAGCTGTATTATAGAATCGACTACAGGACTTGTCTTGATGAACAGATTAGGGCTCTTAGAATTTACACTCTTTCTTAGTGTAAGATCTTATTATTATCATCAGTTTTCTCTTGATTTGGTTGAGTTTAACATATTTCTTTTGAAACTGAGTTTAACAATTCATTAAAATGACTTTCTTTAATCAATTGTTAAAGCAAGTCAGTTTAACAATTGAATAGCTTTAGAAACTAACTTCTAATTTATTCTTTATTGGTTCTGTTTGGTACTTGGATTTGGTGCAAGTGGCTATGTAAAGGTGCAGTTTTACAAAAAGAAGAGAATTAAGGACGCCTACAAGCTGTTTGATGAAACAGTATAAAGGAAAGTAATGGTTAATGGAGTAACTTGTAAATATGACTGAATGTTCATGAAAGGATGATTAATTTATGGATCTGAAATTTTATAAATATCTATCAATTGGCTTCTTCAATTGTGAACTTAACGGTTTGTAATTGCATTGCTTATCTGTAAGTGTCTGAGAAAGGAATGCGTTTACTTTAGGCATTTTCAGTTTTGATTTGTTCTGTTCTTTTTTCTACAAGCGCTTGTAATTGGGATTGTAACTCAAACAAAAAAAGTTACGTCTTTCATGTGTCTCACTTTTTCTCTCATAAAAGTCAAACATATAGCCCACAAATTGATTCACTTCTTAATTTAGTTACAATCCAAGCAGTTTTCCAGCCCTTTACTCTATTTTTCTTTTTTTCCCCCATTAAATTGCTTTTATTTGCACAGTTACACACACCCAAGGGGGGGGAGGGAAAACACAGCTGCAGCAAAGATGGCCTCAAAGGTTCTTACTTCCGCTCTCCGCCACATAACCTTAAAGCCCGGTCACCTGCAAGCCTTCTCCACTGCGGCCGCGGCTGCAGTAGAATCCTGCCAAGAGGATGCAGGTGGAATTACAATGAAAGGGGTGAAAATCTCTGGTAGACCTCTCTACCTCGATATGCAAGCTACGTCGCCTGTGGACCCCAGGGTGCTTGATGCCATGCTTCCTTACTATCTCTCTCGCTATGGAAACCCCCACTCACGAACGCATCTCTACGGTTGGGAATCGGACCAGGCGGTGGAGTCTGCCAGAGCTCAAGTTGCAGCCCTAATCAAAGCCTCACCTAAAGAAATCATTTTTACCTCTGGTGCCACTGAGTCCAATAACATCTCCGTTAAAGGCGTTTTGCACTTCTATAGAGACAAGAAGAAGCATGTCATAACAACCCAGACGGAGCACAAGTGTGTGCTAGATTCATGCCGTCATCTCCAGCAAGAGGGATTTGAGGTAACTTATCTCCCGGTTGAGTCTGATGGGCTTATTGATTTGAATAAACTTCGGGATGCGATCCGTCCTGACACTGGGCTTGTTTCAATCATGATGGTCAATAATGAGATAGGAGTAATTCAACCAGTTGAGGAAATTGGCAAAATTTGTAAAGAATTTAATGTTCCGTTCCATACAGATGCTGCACAAGCTTTGGGAAAAATTCCAATAGATGTGGATGACATGAATATTAGTTTGATGTCTTTGAGTGGGCATAAAATTTATGGACCGAAAGGAATTGGGGCTTTGTATATGAGGCGGAGACCAAGGATTCGAGTGGAACCTCAAATGAATGGAGGTGGGCAAGAGAGGGGAATAAGGAGTGGAACTGTGCCTACACCGCTAGTTGTGGGGTTTGGGGCAGCATGTGAACTAGGAATGAAGGAGATGGAGTATGATGATCAGAGGATTAAAGGTTTGCAGAGAGGTTGTTGAATGGGATTAGGCAAAAACTTGATGGGGTAGTGGTGAATGGAAATGTTGAGAGGAGGTATGCCGGGAACTTGAACTTGTCATTCGCATATGTGGAAGGAGAGAGCTTGTTGATGGGTTTGAAGGAGGTGGCTGTGTCAAGTGGCAGTGCTTGCACTAGTGCAAGCTTGGAGCCTTCGTATGTACTGAGGGCATTGGGAGTGGATGAGGATATGGCCCATACATCAATTAGGTATGGAATTGGGAGGTTTACTACGGAGGAAGAGATTGATAGAGCTGTTGAGCTTACTGTGAAGCAAGTTGAGAAATTGAGGGAAATGAGTCCGCTTTATGAGATGGTGAAGGAAGGAATTGATATAAAAAGCATACAATGGGCACAACACTGATTGGTTACACGATCGGAAATGTATGGTTTATAAGGAAGTTGCACATGCAAGAGGAATATAGCTGAAAATGATCTTACAGGGGTTTATCCTGGTTTTGTCTCTGTAACTGGTCTTAAAACTCATGGAGTTGTTCACGGTTAAATTTTGACCCTGCATGGATGGCTGTACTGTCTGCATTAAGGTAGTGTACAATATGTGCTTCCTTCTCGCAACAGCATAAACTATTGTACTATTCAAATGACAATAATGCTGAATTACGCTGTTTTGTAATCTTACTTCTCTTTTATTGACAATAATGCTAGAGTTATGCTGTTTTTGCCAATCTTACTTGTCTCCTTTATTTGTCATGTGGTATTCTTGTTTTAAACCGAATCTTAAGCCTTTTGTCTTATGTCATAGTGTCTTATTATCACCTTTCTTACCTTTTGGATAGTGTTAATATTTCAAATTAAAAGCAGCTGTATTTCACTTCATTGGAGCAGCTACACTGCAAAAGTTTTGCAATTTAGCGAAGGTTTTAGAAACCTCCGCTAACTACTCCATTTTTTGGGGTTAGTAAAACCTCCTCATAATGAGGTTAAATCAATTTGCAGGTTTTAACTCCGCAATTATCTCTAAACATAAAAGATCTTTTTGTTAAAAAAAAAAACTGGTAAAAAATTGGAAGGACAAAGTACTATGGGGGCGAAAATTTTATTAGGAAACGATGAAGAACTCTTTTTTTCGCCCTCCTTTCACTTCTACACAAATCTCCCATTTTCCCCAATTTTTTTGCCCTACTTATAGCAGTGGCGCAACCCCCTTTTCCTCTCCTCTCCGTCTTTGCAGTTTAAGCCCTTTGCCTGTAGTCTAGTTGAAGGAGTTTGAGGAGGCTCCGCCGCCGCCTCGTTCAACTTCTTCTGCTCACATTAGCCTCGGAGCTCTCTTACCACAGGGTACAGCTGTACTAATTGGGTACCTAAAAGTGAAGACCAGGACAAATTGTAGTCTTTCTTTTGCTATTGCATTTGGTGCCTCCTCTTTTGACTTTGCTGGGAGTTGGATTCCTATTTGGGCGAATTGAAGATGAAGAATGAAGATTTGGTGAAGCTGATCAATTCCCAGGGCTTCAAATTCATCATTGATAAGAAGGCTGCCATGGTTTCTTAGACCATCCGTAACATGCTCACTTCTCCGGTCAAGGTCTGTTCTCTCCTTTCTTTAATTTTCTTGGCTGCTAAATGAATGGTATTATCCGATCTTGTCCTCTTGTTTCTTTATATTTATTTTGTCTTCTTCTCTATTGTTTCACTTTGAAGCCACTTTGTTAATTTAGATGCTTACTCGAAAATTTGAGAAGATGGATCAACTGGATTGGTTAAGATGATTGCTACTTGTGTAGAGATCATTTTGTTCTTTATCGTTGTCCAAAGAAAAAATGTTCATCTGAATTCTTGTACTGCAGAGTGCAGAGCATGACAGCGGTTGGTTGTAAGTGCATCAGAAACTAGTGTTAAAAAAGAAACACATTTTCCATGGAGAACTATTTGTGCTTGTATTTATGCAGGATTTGGTAATGTTAAGGAAGGGCAAAAAACAAACGGTTGCTAAATTGAAATTTAACTATCAAAAGCCAATGTAGATCCATATATATTCATATATATTCCCTTGGTTGTCTGTGCTGCACTAAGGGTCCATAACCTTGTAACTCCTAAGCATGGCACCTACATTTCTTTGATTTTATTTTAGTTCTGGTTGTAGAATTTATACTATAGATTCTGACATTTGATCTCCTTTATTTTCACAAGCGTATTTTTGCTGAGCTGGTAGATGTTTCTGATGTTATGAGCAATGGCTAAGGAAGTTTGTACAGAGACCTTTGACGCGCCTAACTAATCGGTTTTCAAGAAATTTCTTCAGATAAGGTCTTTGGTTAGTGTATGATTTGAACTAGAGTACCAGCCTCGGTCTAGCTCTCTCACCTCCGAGAACTTACAGCAAGAGATGAAGGAAGGGCATTTCCCTCTAACCGGACATAAAAATCAGATAAGTCGACTCTAGGGGGTTTGTGTTGAGTTGGCATTACGGTAGACAATTTTTGGGGCGAAGATGCTTCCTGTATGCATCTGATTATAGAGGATATGAGGCTTGTATGATTTGTTAGTACCTCCTTTTCTCATCTATTTGATCTGAAAATGAATGGAAGTGTCTGGTTACGGGTAGTTCACAAGCTGTTGGTCTGATGCTGTCATTAATCTCTAAAATGTTGCATTATTTTGCATCTATTTGAGTTTACTGAAATTGGAAGCTAGTCGAATACATCATTGAATGAATATATGTTCTGTGCAGTTAGTTAGAGTCCTTTGTAGATTTTCTAGTTGTTCAAGGAAAAAGGGCGCTTCCAACTGGTATATAGTTCTCTTTTTAATTTCTGATACTTGTTAAGTTACAAATTTCATGCATTTTCAATGTTTTGAATATTTATTTATTTATTTGGGCGGTGGGTTGGAGGGGAGGGAGCTCAAGCACTGAAATGGGGTTCTGGCTATAAGATTGTTTTCATCTGTATCATTTTATTCCAATTAGCCGTTGGAAGGAACCAAGTGCTTTTATAAACATCTTTATGGCTGCTTATAATGTGAGATTTGTTCTATTGGTTTCATGACATTATGTGATGGCTATTCTTTGGCAATCTTTGCATGATATAGATGGATGATTTGGTTTCTTATGAGTTTTAACTTTTCTCCACTTCTCCCTTTTTGTTTTTTTTAAGTAATTATTACTACATTCGATTTACATTAACTCTCACCTTAGGACATAACACAATAATTAAGGAAATGATTAGGTTCTCTATATAAAAAAAAAAAAAAAAGACTAAATTACCTTTTTAATGTAAATTTGTAGACAATTATTTAATTCTAATAAAATAGGAATATATATATAAAATATCATTTGATATTCTTTTGATTTTAAGTCACAAATATTTTACATTTTGAAATGGAGATAGTGTTATTTAATGGAGCTCAAATTCAATAAACAACAATCAACATAAAATCATATCCTTGCTACAAAAATTCAATGAAACCACTTGTTAAATCTCTGGGAGTTGTCCTGAATTGACACTTTAGACATGAAAAGAGGTAGCAAAACAGTGCTGGGTAAATCACCCAAATCAAAATGAAATCAGAATAAATTTAAACCAGTCAAATACTTGTAGATATTGCCAGCTTCAAGTTTTATATCCGTGATCTCTCGTATGGTTTGGTAAGCTTTAGAAGAAATCCTCGAGGAACATTATATTTACCTTCTTGATAGATTATGACAGACCCTTTCTAAATTTTGTTTGAAGGAAAAGGTGGAAGAACGTTCTTGTTTAACATCTACTCCGTGTTCTATGAACAAAAATAGTGCCTGATCTGAGGGAGAAAAAAAGCCTTAAAACCGTTTGAGCTACTTCTTATTTCTAAGTTATTTATTTGTTTTTTTTAATTCAACTTTTTGTTCACTATCCATTCAAGTAAGGTGTTCAAGGTCGTCTAATACATCTTTAAATATACTTTTTCTATAATATTTTTTTTATAGTATTTCTATATAGTAAATCTTATAGTATAAAAGATAAAACTCTAAATTTTAAAACATAAACTACAAAAAAAATTATTATAAAAAGGAAGTGTGTGGTAGTAAATGTATTAGAAGTTGTATTAGATGATTCTGAATAAATGTATAGATGTCATCTTCGTGGCTCTATAAGAAAATTGTTACGCCCCGAACCCACCTGTTCAATAGCGTGACTCAAGGGCCCGATAGTATTTAAGACCTTGATAATCGTAAAAAATTTTGGCTTGGCACGTCAAATTTGCGATAAATTAAATAAATAAATTATATTTATTTGTAATTACTAAAAAACAAAAAGCCCCAAGGGTTTCTGTTAACTCACGCCTCCAGCCCTCCTTCACACTCCACCAACAGACACTCCCTTTTCCCCATTGTTAAATTGCACATTTTCTGTTGTCAGTTAGATGAGTACCTAGTCTTTAAGACTAGTTGCAGCCATTTAGTAGCCTACGATATGTTCATCCCCTTCATTATATGATGAAGTGGTTATAAGCTGATACTATATATTAGGAATGAAATTCCAGTACCAAGTGTTTGTGGAATCAATCTTTTTACTATACATAATATTATGGTATCAAAGCCTCCTCTTCTACAACATGTCCACCTCACAAGAACATCTGAAGCCAGCTACAACAGCGGCAGTATCGAGCTCCGCTGGTCTTCTTCCAAGACTATCATTCGGAAATTTGATTACAATCAAGTTGAATCAGGATAACTTCCTCCTATGGCAAGCTTAGATATTACCTTACCTATGCAGCCAACAACTCATGGGATTTGTAGAAAACACTGCTAGCCCGCCGTCCAAGACCATCACAGAGAAGGACTCACAGGTGCCAAATTCGGTGTATAGGCCTAGATTTTCCAAGATCAGCTTGTGCTAAGCACATTGTTGTCTTCCCTGGCTCCTGAAGTGTTGTAGTAAGTGCTGTTTCTCTCCACGCCGCGCGAGGTATGGAATCAACTTCAGAGTATGTTTGCTTCTCAATCTAAAGCCAAAACAATGCAGATTCGTCGTCAACTCTCAATGGTCCAGAAGGCTGGTCTATCAATGGCCCACTACGTCCGCAAGGTCAAGAGCCTCAGTGACTCTATGGCATCTATAGGTCATACACTAACCAATGGCGAACTGTTCTCCTAAATGTTCGCGGGCCTCGGATCTGAGTATGATTCGATTGTCACATCGCTTACCACCCGCGTCGACGACCTCACCTTTGATGATGTCTACGCACACCTGATGGCATTTGAAATACGCTTGGATCAGCACAATACAGCTATGTAGTTTGAGTCCTCAACCAATTCTGCTATACGCCGCAACACCAACAACAGCAGAGGTGGCCGAGGGCGTGGTGGACGAAATTGTGGGCGCGAACGATAGGCGTCGTTCAACACCAACTCCACCTTGAGCAAGAGTAACGACAATAACAAGAGTTCTGCCAAATTTGCGGCAGGGCTAATCATTGTTGCACCAAAGTACTACCGTCGATTCAACCATAGCTATTAAGTGGATGAACCACCCACTGGAGCTGCTGTCACCACTCCTTCGTACAACTTGGACACGAACTGGTATGTTGACACCGGTGCCACCGATCACATCACTGGCGACCTTGACCGCCTAACAGTACGTGAGAAGTACACGGTAGAGATCAGGTCCAGACAACGGAGGGCGAAGGTATGCCCATTATTCATATTTGTCACTCTAGCATCTTTACTCCAAAAAAAATTCTTCGTCTGAAAAATATTCTTCATGTGCCAAATGCCGCTAAAAATCTTCTGTTTGTTCATAAATTCACATTTTATAACAATATTGTGTTTGAATTCGATCCCGATTGTTATTTCATCAAGGATCGAGCCACAGGAACAACTTTTCTTAAAGGTCATTGTGAAAGAGGTCTCTACCTTTTGTCGATGTAGTACATTGGTAATCTGAGGAAAGCTCTACCAGAGTTAAAACCAGTTATGAACAGTGGCACTGTAGGCTGGAACATCCTTCTTGATCAGTATTTCAATAAGTGTTACAGCTCAACAATCTTCCTCATGATAACCACCGGAATAATTCCTCGATTTGTAGTGCTTGTCAGCTTGGAAAAAGTCATCAGCTTCCCTTTTCCATGTAAAATAATGTATCAACATTTCCATTAGAGCTTGTCCATTCTGATATGTGGGGACCAGCACACACGTCAGTAAATGGTTTTAAGCATTATGTGAGTTTTGTTGATGACTTTTAGTATATTTACTTGGCTCTATTTGTTAAAAAGCAAAGCTGATATAGCAAGCATCTTTGTCCGATTTCAAAAACATGTTGAACTTATTCTTAATAAAAAGATCCTTTGTGTTCAATTTGATTGGGGTGGAGAATATCAGAAACTTCACAGTATGCTTGCTAAAACTAGTATTGCTCATCGAGTTTCCTGTCCTCATACCCATCCACAGAACGGGTTAGTAGAAAGAAAGCATCGTCATGTAGTAGAAGTTGTTCTTTCTCTTCTTGCTCAATCCCACATGCCTATTAAATTCTAGGATGAAGCTGTTCAAACTGCTTGCTATATGATAAATAGGTTACCTAGCAAGGTCATTTAGTCATTAACCCCCATAGAAAAATTGCTTGGTAACAAACCTGATTACTCACTTCTTAAAACTTTTGGCTGTGCTTGCTATCCCAATCTGAGATCTTACAATCAATACAAACTACAGTTTCTCTCTAAGAAGTGTGTTTTTATAGGATATAGCAACATGCACAAAGGGTATAAATGTCTTGAGGTTTCTACTGGGAGGGTTTATATCTCAAGAGATGTTATTTTTGATGAAAATCTTTTCCTTTTCTCCACAAAATTCTCTTCTTCTGGCTGTGCTTGAACTGTTGAGCACCTTTTTCTACCTATACAAAATATAGGAGTGATCAATTGATTAATGAGCACTTGCTTGTTCAAACTGATCTTATTTTGCAGCCGCAAGAAAACACTGAAAATGTTTTAGGTGGTCACAACTCTGTTGAAGCTGATGCTGCTCCACTTTCTCCTACTGTTACTACTCCTTATCACTCGTCCACTGTACCAGTGCAAATGGTTGACAAAACTTCTACCCAAGAATTTGCAGTTAGGGATCTAGGAAGTTTACATTTTTTCTTGGGTATTGAAGTGAAATATAGAGATAAAGGTGTCATACTCACACAATCTAAGTATGCATCTGATCTGCTGAAGAAATCCAAGATGGAGAAATGCAAGCCTGTGAGCAGTCCTATGTCATCGTCTGAAAAGTTGACAAGCGTTGCAGGTGAGCCATTATTAGCCCAAGAGGGATTCAGGTACAGAAGTATAGTGAGTGCTCTTCAATACTTAACACTAACCAGACCGAACATTGCTCTTGCTATCAACAGAGTATGTCAGTATCTTCACTCACCGACAACTGTACATTAGGCAGCTGTTAAAAGAATTCTCAGATATGTGAAGCTCACGTCTGACATCGGATTGTCGATAAACAGGTCTCGGTTTGAACTTGTCAATACGTTTTCGGATGCTAATTGGGTAGGATATCCGGATGACAGATGATCAACAAGTGGTTTGCAGTGTACTTCTGTATAAACTTAATCTCATGGAGTTCACGTAAACAAGCTACGGTGTCAAGATCCAGCACTGAATCAAAGTACAAAGGTCTTGCCAATACTACAGCTGAAGTAGTTTGGATTCAGTTACTTCTTGGGGAACTTGGAATTTTTCAGCACCGAGCTCCAATTTTATGGTGTGACAACTTAGGTCCTACTTATCTTTCCGCAAATCCTGTCTTCCATGCGAGAACGAAACATATCGAAGTTAACTTTCACTCTGTCAGAGAGAGGGTTGCTCGCAAAGCCTTGGAGATTAGGTTTATCCCAAGTCAAGATCAAGTCGTTGACATATTTACCAAGCCTGTAACAGCTCAACAGTTGCAGATGTTCAGCAGCAATCTCAATCTGGTTAGGACCGATTGAGATTGAGGGGGACTGTTAAATTGCACATTTCCCATTGTTAGTTAGATGAGTACCTAGCCTTTAGGACTAGTTGCAGCCATTTAGTAGCCCATGATATGTTCATCCCCTACATTATAGGATGAAGTGGTTATAAGATGATACTATATATCAGGAATGAAATTCCAGCACTAAGTGTGTGTGGAATCAATCTTTTCACTCTACTTACGTATTTTTTTACCCATCACCTCACCTTACCGCCACCGACCACTGTCCGCCGTCGTTCTCACCTCGCCCAGACCTCATAGTTTACTCACTTTACTCACGCCTCAACCTTACTCGACACTCAACAGTCGACACTCCCTCTCCCTCACGCGGCCTCACCTCACGGACGGCTCAGCAGTCAAGACCACCGTCGCCTTCAGGCCTCACCTCACCTCACAGGTCACAGCCGCCGTCAACACCTCCACCTGCCGTCTGTAACTGTCTCACTCAGCTTTAGATCTCTATTGCCTTGTTGCCCCTGCCCTCTAGTTTGATATCTCCCACAGCCACAACAAGTATGCTTGCTTTTTTGATGTTCAATTTGTTTTCTTCTTCCTATTTTATGATACTTTTACAGTTATTTTCTAATTAAAGGTTTATTTTAGTATTGCTCTCATAATTTTCTCTTATTTTATTTATTGAATTCATGTCATGACTGAATGTGCATCTTGGAATGTACAGTTTTTCACTTTGTTTACTGAATGTTTGGGGGTTTAATATAACCAAAAGGTGGGGGACTTTATATCATTTGCATTGCTCTCTCTGGATGAGTGAATATTTAGGCTCCTGTGCTCTATGACTGTCTTGAGTGGCTCTCGGTGTGTAACCAGTGCATAGAATTCGTTTGCCTGTATAATTTCAAATTCTGCTGCCAATAAAGTTGCAAAATAGGGTTTTTAGATGAGAGTTTAGCCTTTTATTGGGGCCTTTTGAGGAAAATGTCATTAATTACAATTATTCATTGTGTTATCAAAATCTTCACGGAGCATGATAAAATGAGCAGCGAGCACAAACTTTGGAATGAATAAAGTGCAAAAGAGTGTTAATAGTTGATTGCCCGGTTGCTGACGTACTTATTAATTTGGTAGGACAATGTTTGTTTTAGGACAATAATTCTTTTGTTGATTTTGATTTTTGAGTATTGAAATATTGCATAAAAATTTTGATTTTTGAGCATTGTAATATTGGAGAAAATGGAACATCCTGAAAATGTTGTTGTTATTGAGGCTACTACTAATGATATTGATGAATCAAATGCTACAAAGTCTTCAAAGAAGGCCAAAAAACTAATACTACGTCCGATGTATGGAGTCATGCTAAGAGCCTTGGTATTTGGAAAAGATGGAAAATCAAGGGTTGAAAGTACATGTAGGGAGGGGGTGGGGAGGGGTAGTCAATATGGAACATCTACCCTTGGACGTCATATAAAAGATTACCTAGGAATAAAAGATAAATTTCATGACGTGGGTAGTATGATGATACACAATGAGGGAAAGGTGAGAAATAGAAAAATGTCTCAAAAGGTTTCTCATGAAAAAGTTGCTATGACAATCATAAAAAATGACCTTCCTTTTTCATTTGTTGAGTATGAACGGATTACACATATTTTCACCTATCTCAACCCCGGTGTGAAACACATCTCAAGAAACACAGGTGCATCAGATGTGTGGAAAATTTGCACAAATAAGAAAAAGAGCTTGAGAAAAGGTTAGCTGATATCTTGGTCGTATATGTCTCACTTGTGATGTTTGGACTGCTTGCACATTTGAAAGTTATATTTGTTTGACTGCTAACTTTGTTGATGCTGATCGAAAAATGAATAGTTGCATACTATTTTTTTTTTTCATTTTCCACATCTACATTTAGGGGTAAAATTGTTTGGGAAAGTTTATGGTTTGTTGAGAGAGTGGGGAATTGATAGGAAAATATTTTCTATAACCTTGGATAATGCTTCTTCAGATAATAACATGCAAGAGAATTTGCGTGAACAACTTTCTTTGCAAGATTGTTTATTGTGTAAAGGTGAATTTTTTCATATCCGTTACTTCAGCATACATCTTGAATCTAATTTCACCAGAAGTTTTGAAAGTAGCTAGTGATGTTTTGCATAATATTAGAGAAAATGTCAAGTATGTTAAATGTTTGGATGGGAGGATGAAAGTTTTTGAAGGATGTCTCAAGCAAGTGGACCTTCAAATAGAATTCATTTGAGATTGGATATATCTACCCGATAGTGTTCTTCTTTTATGATGCTTGAAAGTACATTGAAATATCAACAAGCATTTTCGTGTCTTCCATTAAGTGATAAGAACTACAAGTCTTGTCCTTCGTAAGAAGATTGGTCAAGGCTCAAAAGATGTGAGTTTCTCTGTCTTTTTTATGAGATTACTAAGTTGATCTATGGTTCCTCTTACCCGAATTCTAACTTGTATTTTGAACAAGTTTGGAAAATTGAAATCTTGTTGGAGAAATATATGAATCATTCTGATTATATTATAAAGGCATGATCTCAAGGATGAAGCTACTCAGCGCAGGGAACTCTTGAAAGTCACCCTTTCTATGTATGTGATTGAATAAATCGTCCTCTATCCCTTGCGGTTCGGGAACACCGCGTCTTTTCAAATTCCAGAAGCGCTCACCTTTTCCCTAAAATAGAATATTTTGAAGTTGGTAAAGGCCCGTCCCTTGTTTCAGTTAGAATGAGTCGGGACCCCGGGACAAGAAGGCAAGGATTGGCATTTCTATTGGGAGGAGCTAAAAACTCGGCTCATGGGGGTGTCGCCAAGGGATGCCGTGGGTCATCCTAACCAGTGTTCGAATTGATGTCCCCTTCCCAACGGCCTTAACGGCCTTGTCTTGGGGCGTCTTTGGCTTTACGAGAGAAAGCTCGCCGGAGAAACAAATATTTCTCTTCCCGTCCCGTGTCATACTCCGGTACGTCCACAGAAGAGGAAATCCAAATGCATCTTGCTCAGCAGGCGTAGCTTGGAGATTTCATTGTCTATCTTTCTTTGCTCATGAGATAATTTTAGTTTGAGAATATGAGTTTCAACGAGAAGGGATTTAATCGTTTGTGTCTCAATGTAATTGAGTCATGACAAATTAGGAATGCCTAGTTTTATAACAAACAATGTCTAGTTTTTAAACTGAAAGTGCCTACTTTTATAAGTGAATACCTACTTTTATAACTAAGTGTACATTCATCATTCTTGCTTTTAAGTTTGACAAGTACTGGAAGGACTATATTGTCATACTTGCATTCTCTGCGATTCTTGATCCTCGGGTAAAGTTGGGATTGGTGGAGAGATGTTATGAAACACGCTCGATCCAAGTAATGCTGTACAGAAGATGGATCTTGTCAAAAGGAAGTTGAATATGTTGTATACGTAGTGTAAGCCTCAAGGGCCACTTATAATGTTTTGATTATGATTAACTTATGCTTTATATTAAGTGGAAATAGTTTTATATAGAAGAACAAAAGATGCACAAGGGAAGTCTCAAAGGCAACCTACATAGAACCCACTTATAACATTTTGATTATGATTAACTTATGCTTTATGTTAAGTAGAAATAGTTTTATATAGAAGAACAAAAGATTCACAAGAGAAGTCTCAAGGGGAACCTACATAAAAGCAAAAGATCACTCAAGACAACAAGAGCTTATGAAGAAGATGTGATCAAGTTGAACACCTTGAGGACGAGAAGATTAATTAGGGGTATCCTCAAGGTAACTTTGTAAACTCCCTAATTCATCTCTTTGATTTTTGATCAAGTATGGTAGCTCTTTGGAACTACAAACTATACTTGAAAAACTAAGTATTTTTGATAAAGTTTTTGAATGTTTACTTATTTTAAAGAGTATGAAGAATACATAATTTGAAATGTGAAGGAAAGCCTACATTTTTTTGGGAAAAGAAAATAGGTTGTTAAAATTTTTCTATCATATTCAAAAAGGGGTCATCCAATTTTAAAATTGGTCATCTGATTTTTTCAAAGGAAAAGAAAAATCGGTCGTCTGATTTTTCAAGCTGTAGAAAAATCAGTCGTTCGTTTTTAAAAATGGTCATCCAATTTTTTCTTGTAAAAAAAAAACTGGCCTTCCTATTTTAAAAAGAGCTCATTTGATTTTTTTACAAGGAAATCGGACGTCCATTTTTAAAAACCAGCTGTCCGATTTTTTATTTTTACTCTTAAAAATATAACTGTTACAGACAGTAGCAGCTAATTTTTTCCTTCACATGTAAATAAAGATTTTTGACCAGCAGGAAATGCGAAGTTGAAAACAAATTTGAGATCATTTACGAACATTTAAAGAGATTTAAAGTACATTCTAACATATTTATCTCACAAAAACAAAAAGGAAAAATCTTGTTGGAGCTTCATTATTGATTTTTCATCAAAGAAGAAGAAAAGAGGAGCTTGTAGAACAATTATTGTGTTGTATCTTTCCATTCTCAAACTCATTTGGTAACTTTGTTCCTTACTCTTCTATTTTCTTTTGTGATCAAAGGTTTTGTGAAGGTAATCCTTTGATAATTTGTTGTATTTGTGTGTTGTGTGATTTTTGAGGTTTTAGTGTAAAACCCTTGAAGGGTAATTCTCATTGTGGTTTTTGTAAACTATTTAAAATAGTGGATTTGTCAAATCCTTGAGTTGAGTCTCAAGGTAGTGGATGCAACTCTTTGAGAGAGTGAACCACTATAAATATCTTGTCTCTCTTCTTTGTGATTTATATTCATTTTGTACGCTTACTATATAATCCTTGTTTTTGAAAGTGGTTTTGTTTGGCTAGGAATTTTTATTAAAAAGAGTTATTAAATTCTTCTTCAAATAAAATCATGGGGTTTATTTCTAAAATTGTTCTAAAAGGTTTTATTAGCCAAAAACCTTATTCACCCCCTCTAAGGTTTTTCAATACAATATTCAAAACCATCAAGTGCATAAGTTCTTCCTCAGGTCATCTTGGAGTAGCTCAAGCACCACCAAGTGAATTTGAAAAGAATTTGAATGAAGATGAACCTATCTGTGAGTTCTTTTTTTTTTCCAATACATCCAACTTTATATATTATCTATACATGTGCTTTTTAAAATTATTTGTGTTCTTGTTTCCTAAGGACTTTTTAGGACAATTCAAGGAAAAATCTTCCCAAGGTTTGGAGATCTCAATTGGAGATGTACTTGGAGCAACCACATTATGAATGAAGCCATTTGGAAAGATAATGCATAAGGTTTCCTGAATTAGCTTTAATGGCTTCTGAATTTTGAGTATTCCAATTATTCAGTCTGATGCAAATTAGCCCGTTTGACAATGCTAGTCCTTTCTATGGCAAAATGGTTATTTCAAGGTAACCATGTGTATTTAAGCCCATATATATATATATATATATATTACAATTCCAGGGATGCAGGATTCTAAATGTGGTTGTCTGGATTCTTGGGCTCGAGAGCCAACTCATGAGCCTGACAACACCCCAGGACCCTACTTGGAAATCTTCATCACTATGCCAAAATGAATACTTTAAAGTGATAAAAAATATTTTTACGTACCATACAAACTTTCCATATATATCTTATCCGGGATTGGGATTTCACAAAAAATTTCCGCCTTCTTTGTTCTGGTCTGCATGACCATTTATTTTATTATTTATTTTGAAAGGATCCTGTTATGAAATTAGTTCTTGAATATTACTCTGAAGGTAACATATAGGGCTATAAATGGGTCCAGACCCTTAGGGTACCTCCAGACCCAGACCCGTACCCTTATAGTTAAACTTGGACCCAGACCCGGACCCATACCCTCCAGGGTATAAAATTTTGGACCCAGACCCGACCCTCCAGGGTCCAGGGTAGGGTATGGGTATACCTGTACCGATATGATATTTTCTATTTTTTTTCCCTATTAAACAAAAATATATAAAATACTGTATAATCCTAAAATAAAAATTTTAACATGATTAACATAATCTCCTCAACATTTCTTTCAACAAATACAATCATTTAACATATATATATATATATAAATGAATAGGAATATACACCCCCTTTAACTATATTAATTTCAGTCTGTAATCCAAATTCCTAGACAACCTCTGAGCAAAGAGTATATGTAATAATACGGTGTCGCCTAATAGATAAGTCAAATAGTAGCATATAAATAGAGAACAAAAAAAAAAAAAAGAAAAATATTGTCCTTTTTGTCATGATCCATATTTTCAGCAGTTCTATGAAATAAAAAATAAGGCAAAAAATATTACTATCATAAATTGCTTTTACACGGGATGAAAGAATATGTTTTTATATTTAGTAAAAATAAATTATTTGTGAAATGGCATTTGAAATAAAGTTGAAAATAAATAAATAAATAATTTGAAAGAGGTTAGTTGGGCCAAATCCATCAAATAAATAGACTCTATTTAGAACTGAAAAGGAAAAAAAAAAAAAGGGAAAAGGACTGAAAAGGAAAAAAAAAGAGAAAAGGACTGAAAAGGAGAAAAAAAAGAGAAAAGGACTGAAAAGAAAAAGAAGAAAAAAGGACTGAAAAGAAAAAAAAGAGAAAAGGAGGAAAAAAAAGGCTGAAAAGAAAAAGAAGAGAAAAGGAGAAAAAGAAAAAAAAGGCTGGTTAGCAGCAAGATTCGAACCCCACTTGCCAAACTTCCCTATGCACATTTAATACCCTCCATCTAATATAATATATAATATATATTATTATTTTATTAATACGGGTCTACGGGTCTGGGCATCACCATACCCTGCCCAGACCCATATAGCAGTATAAATACGGGCACGAGTACGGGTACGGGTACGGGTCTGCGGGTATACAATTTAAACCTTACCCGCTAAAAACGAGTACAGACCCGCGCGGGTACGGGTAAGACCCGCCCCGTTTACAGCCCTAGTAACATATGTAGCGAAAATCAATGCAAAATGTTTGACTGAAATTCTCCTAAAATGTTTCTCGTAGGCCTTGTTTGGTTTGGAGGATTTTGGTGAAGCAAAGAAAAATAAAAAGAAGGAAAATAAAATTTTTAAGAAAATGAAAATCGACAAGTTGCTTAGTTAACCAATAAAAAATATTGAAGAAAATGAATTTCCTTATTTGGTTTATAAGAATTCAGTAGGGAAATGGGAAAGGAAATGACCCACTAATATTTTTAAACAAGGGCAAGAAATGTTAAACTTCTCTTTGAGACATACTTGAAACAAATTCTTGAGATCCCGCCTTAACTTATTTTTCTATATCTCCATTGTAATACAAATCACCAAACTTTTTAAATATTATATTTTTCTGGGAAAAACATATTAGATATCGCATTTTTCTCCCAATCTATATCATTTTCCATTTCAAAATGAAACTTATAATCTCTGTCTCTCTCACACACACAATATATATATATATGTATATGTAACATCATCAGCTGGCATGTCAACATACTCTTTTGAATCAAAACACGCCTGCTACATCCGAAGGTGGTGGAGCATCCTGCGACGTGCCATCTATATCCGGAGGTGGTAGAGCGTCCTGTGACATGCTTGCATGTGACATTTCGGTATATGGGTAGCTAGTGTCAAAACCATAGTAAATGTCCCCTCATCTTCATGTGGACTGTCGAACGGGTCTGGTAGTACATATCATGTAGGGCATCTTGATTCGCAGTCTAGGTTTATTCCCTGAGCTGCATCTCCACTGTGCTCTGGCCATCCTCCTTGTCCCTGTCCATGTCCTCCTTGATCAAAGCTAGCATCCTTCGCCACGAGATCCTCTACAGGGGCTTGGGCACATCCTCCACGGGCTAGTCAATGTTGATCCCTCTTCACTCTGCGAGCACCACTCTTGGGTACAGGCTCTCGAGTCGACAACATGATGGCTGGATTGTAAATGTCTTTTCATGATATGACCCAGAATGCACAAGAGACAATGGAATTATTACAAGGACCAGTCACAAAGGCAATGGCTAGAAAGATGGAGGAAGAAAACAAAGGGAAGGTAGCTTTGTTCGAGAAGATGATTCAAGATCTTGCTTGGCACATGTTAGAAAGGCAAGAGGAAGATCCTAGAGACTCCAAAACACTTCTATTGTCCATGGTGAAATTGAAGGAACTAAAAGAAATAAATGTGGAGGAGTTAGAAGCCTCAAATCAAGATGGAAGAAATTTTGGGACCTATTGCCGATGTCCGTCTGCGACAGGGTTCTGGATATAAAGGGAAAATTGAAGCGTGACCTACCACCAAACCGTGGTAGGGTTTGGATACAGAGGAAAATTGGAGCAAGACCTACTGCCCGGGTAGGACGACACCTATTGTTGACGGTAGGTCTCAGTTGGGCAGAGAATTGAAGGCTTTTAAGCCCTTTTGACCCCCCATTTTTGTTTCTTAACTCCTTTTGACTTGTAATTAAGTGGGCTAAATACCCATCAACTCATTTTAAGTTAGATTAATAGCTAGGGTTGAATGTGAACACGTAAGAACATATGTATATATATATATACTCCTCTTTGCAGCCATTTAGAGGATAGAATGAAATTTGAGATTATACCTATGGTTCTATGGATTCTTGTTCTTCCTTGTAAATAGGGATTCCTAATTGTAAAATTAGGCAAAGGAATTCTTGAATTTTATTCAAGTGTTCTTGTTCTTCCTATATTTCCTATATTTCCTTGAGGTGCCAGCTCTATAGCTAGTGTTGCTTGGAATTAGGTCTTTTCCTTATGAGTGGAGAATAGATGAGGCTTTTTATAGTCTTTATTGATTCTCTCTTAAGATAGGAAGATTTTGTTTTTGTTTCCTTAGTTAATTCCTTCAAATTTTTATCAACTTCTCATATAAAATTCTTCAAAGTTCCTCTTGAAGAGAGAAGCATCTTGGGAAGGAATTAAACTACATTCAAGCTTAAGGGAGTTCTTACCACCTCCATATCCTGCTGAGAGGGGGTACAACCCAATGTACCACCAATAAAACCATGCATCAACAAATGATAGTTTGTACTTTTTTCGTGAAAGCATTACACATCATTGGAGACGATGGTGCTACATGCAACAAGTCTGTAGCCCTATCATCTTCCTCTAGCAGCATGGATTCTCCTAAAATATTTCTCTTAGATTTTGCAAAAAATCAATCCAAGAAATATGCTCTAAGTAAAGTGATGTCGTTATTAGTCATTGAACCAGAATGCTTGAATTGGAATGGAAGGCCTACTTCCTTACTACTCTGCTTTCAGGAAAGGCAGTTCTGGTATGACAAGGTAATTAAATTCGAAGTCTCAGCAAGAAATTGGGGTGGGATTTTCTCTGAATGATAAGTCTTGTATCTTGACATTTCGCTGTGATTGATCTTGAACCTTAACAATTGCACATATGTGTTCTACATTGCAGTGGCTAATTAAGAGATAATTCCCTATCTGGATTTGCATTACTGTAATTGGATAAACAGGATTTGTTGCCATATAATAAAAATTTAACAAATTGATGCGTTAAAGATTTAACAAACTAGATTGAAGGCATAGGTTGACCACTATTGGGAATGTTGATATGAAAATGGAAGCTAACTTGCTAGTTAGGGGAATTGAAAGAAGAATTGAAGAGCTGATCTAGGCTGTCATGTGTACACTTTTTTTAATTGTGAATATATATCACACTATCCCCCCTTTCGAAAAAAAAAAAAACCAAATTGATACATTGATTCACCATAGATTTCAAAGTTGGAGAGCGTTGTTTCATTTCAGTATAAATTTCAAAATATGAACAATTATCAAAGTGTCCCCAAGATTATCCATGTTAGTATTCCAAGATGATCCACATGCCACCTGATACCCTTAGAGAGAGAGAGAGAGAGAGAGAGAGAGAGAGAGAGAGAGAGAGAGAGAGAGAGAGAGAGAGAGAGATTCAAATGATCATATTAGTTGCCAATTACAAAAATATGAACTTTTTTCTTTTCCCCCCATATTTTGTAATCGACAATACATGCAGTTCCACTACACTTTGCTGAAACAACTTCATGTCAATTACGAGGACTAGTAATTTCCTTGAAAGAGTTGTTTATACTCATCGGGGTGCTGAATTTATGTTGTTCTAGTTATGGGTATAAATGATCTGAGTTGAGCGAAGTTTTATTAATTTTTTTTTAAACTCAAGCTCGAATTGAGTATCATCAACTTTTTAATGCTTCTTCTCGAACTTGAGTCAAACATGAGATTTTCATGAACTTTTCTAGAGCATATATTTTATAGTACCTAGTTCATTATGACAAGCTTTTGTAGAAAAACATGCAATATATCATTTTTTAAATAATATTTTGGTATCATTAAGGAAAATATTAGAGTATTTAACGCTAATTAATTAGAAATATAAGAGTGAAATATAAATAGATAAATTTAGTTAGAAATTTTATTTGAAATTTGAGTTTTATAAGAAAGTAATTAATATAAATTTACTAATTTAATTTACAATTTTTGATTGATGTTTATATTAGTATATAACTCAAATTTAATAAACACCTTAGTAAAGTTCATTATAATTAAATTTTCATTAGTTCATTACAGTTAATATATAAACACATTATACATATATATGCATATATATATATATGTGTGTGTGTGTATACATATATATATATATACATGTATACATACATACACACACACACATATATATATATCCAAAAGTCTCAATAATTAGCTCTCACCCGTCCGGTTGCAAAACAACATCTATGAAGGGATTGTAACTTCTATAAATTTCTCGTTTCTCTCTCAATGATTAAACTTTGCTTATTTCCTTTTTTGATGACGATACAATAATTATTCTGTTACAATTTTTACCTCTTCTTCTCCCGCTAAATCAAACCTTTTCTTGCCATAATGGTTTAGTTCCTATTTTGCATCCATGATACAAATCGAATCGATCCCCTCTTTACTGAAACAAAAATGACGTTTTGCATATGTGTGTGTATATATATATATATATAAGTATCTATATGTATATATGTGCATATACACACACATATATATACATATATATGTATATACATATATACACATATGTATATATAAATATATATACATACATACACACACATATATATACATATATATACATACATATATATAACATATCATACACATATTTATATACATATATATTTATATATATGTATATATGTATATGTATATATATACATTTATATATATACACATATATGTATATAGATACATATATGTATAATACATATATATGTACATGTATTATATATATACAAGCATATACATATATATTATATATATTTTATATATACACACACATACATACACACACACATATATATTTATATATATTTGTCAAGTTCGAGTGAGCTTTAAGAAATTCGAGCTTGACCTGTTACATTACTCGAGCGAGCTTTAGTTTGAGTTTAGCTCAGTTAATCCAAGCTCAAGTCAAGCATTGACCAGACTTTTTCACGATCGTTTTATGGAAAGTTTGTTCATTTGCAGTCCATGTTCAAATAGGCTCTACTTATACTAAGTCATTCTCTATATTTTTGTGGTTCACTCAAGGACATGCGTACATCTTTTAGTACACTCTAGTGTACTTCCTTTAGTAGAGAGTGTGCTAAAGAGTCTATTAGAAGATGTATTAGACAATTCCGCTGGTTTGATGTTCCTTCGAAATTTGTGCTCATATCCATTTTTCTTGTAAATGCATGAAAACTACAACAACTTTTAGGATATGAATTAGTTTCAGTAAATTGAAAAGAATATATGCATTTGATTCAATCGGTTATTGACTTATCATTTTACAAGCAGTTGAATTAGTATTTCTTTTAAAAGAAATATTTGTGAGGGTTGAAAAATGAATTTTTTAGTTTTTTTTTGTAATAAAGATATGTATTAATAATTATAGTATAGTTTTTTTTTTAATGAATTTCTTTAATGAAAATTTCTGTTGGGGAAAACTTATAATTGTATAATTTTTTTAAAAAGACTGTATTTATTATATTTAACTTATTTAAGTGTATTTATGATGATAATATTTATATCGTTTTCTTGGAAAATATATCTAACTTTTAACCATTTCATCTCAAGTTATTTGAAGAAGTAATACTAAAGATATTGTAAAAATTTAAACTAATGATGTATTAATTAACAAACTTATACATTGCTCGGTCCGGGGCTATTACAATTTTTTCTATTATGTCCCGGCCTGCGGCATCTACCACATCTTGGGGGAGAATCCGGATTTCACCTTTTTCATGTTTGGAGGATAAAATGTTAAATTAAAAGGAACATCCCTCCAAAAGTTCTCACTCAAGACAAGATGAAAAAATTCGCTTGGTAAGTTCTTCTGTACGTGTCACGAATATATCTCTGGCGCATAAGTATCTATTCTTGACCCATTTTCTCTACACACTGGAAGAACATGAGAACAAAGCAATGTATGTGTTTTCCATTTTCCGCAACTACATGATTCATTATTTATCCGTAATATATAGATGTTGTTACTTGTACCAGAAACCCGGATTGGAGATTTGACCATGTATATTCCCTCTCGCGGATTGTAAGTTGTAACTTTGTGTTCTCTTGATTTCATTTCAATCTGCAAGAACTTGTCAAAAATTCGGGTTGGAAATGGATGCACATAATTTTCAGCCTCTTCATGGTATTGGTGAAAGTACTTAACTAGTTTGTTGAATATTAGTTCAACCAGGGCTTTTAAAGGTAGAACCCTAGCTTTTTTCAACACACTGTTAAGTGCTTCAGAATGTTGGTTGTCATGATACCGTGTCTGTGACCGCCATCATGCAACAGTGTCCATTTCTCTGGGTCCAACTTCATCAAGTAAATGTAAGCATCGACATTTCTTTCTTGAATCTCTTTCATTACATGGTCAAATTTCCATTGTTTTGACTCTGTTCCGGCCTGCCACATCAAGCTTTTTAGGTTTGTGTTCTTAAAAGTCTTGTTGAAATTTTCTCGAATATGGCATAAACAAAATCAGTGAATTGCAAATGGTGATTGCCATAAAGATTGACTTTGAATAGCAGAGAAAATATCTTTGTGGTGATCAGAAATGAGGCATATGTGGCGATATTTGACAATGTATTATGGCAAGTTTTTAAGGAACCAATTCCAACTCTCGGAGGATTCCTTATCAACAATTGCAAAAGCAAGTGGGAACAAGTGATTATTTGCATCCCAGCTACTTGCAATTAACAGCACGGCCTTGTATGGTCCCCTTAAGTGTGTTCCATCCACAGAAATACCGGCCGACAATATGAAAATCCGTCTATAGATGGTGAGAAATACCAGAAAACATATTTGAAAACACAATTAGGGGGACTACTTGTTCTGTGATGCAAAAATTTGTATACCATCCTCGGGTTTAAATCATGTACAGCTTGTAAGTATTTAGGTAAAATATTGAAGGTTGTCTCCTAGCTACCAAAAACTCTCTCAATGGCAAATTTTCGAGCATACCATGCCCGCTTGTAAGTACAGCCCGTTTGAAACAATACCTGCACTTCTTGAATGATGTTCGACACAGGTGTCTCAGGATCGTTGGCAACTAGGTGTGATATAGACATTGATATAAATTTTGAGTACAAGTTTCTGTGCTTGTTTTGTTCAATTTGTACAAGGCATATGTGTTCTTTTACGAATCTGCTTATTTCCCATCGACTGTGCATTGTTTTCTTTTTATACAGATGTACCATGAACAGTAATTATCGTCACTGTGATGGTAATATCTCACGGTCTATGTATCAATTTTACTTTTCAAAACCCGGTATTCACGTCTCACACTGATAGACCACTTTCGAACAGCACTTATTGCCTGCACTTTGTCAACGAATCTCATGCCTAACTGTATGTCAGTCATGTAGTCGTTCCAATCGAGTAATCGTACGGTTCTAGATTCTACAATGTCATCTATAGGAGAACCCGAACCCATATATAGGAATGCTCCAGAATGTGTGTAGTCATACCTAGCGCTGCTGAACCATTGGTTGCTCTCCCATTGTTGCAATATGTTCTCCGTTACTGGGTTTACAGGATTTACAGAGTTCAGGGAAGTTTCGAACTCTCCTTCTTCTGGGTCATTGTCATCATCCGATTCAAATTGACTAGAAATGGCATTATCTCTCTCCGATCCGTCAATCTCATCATCGTCGTTATTGACATTACTGTACAACATAGACGGTTCATCAGAAACCATCTGTGTTACTGCTGTAATATGTTCCGGCAAAGTTGTTGTATTCCGTCATGTGTAATTGAAATATTTTGTTGCTGGATATGCTCAAATTCAACAAGAATATGAATCCCTTCCTTCGCGAGGTGGGGTGGAATAGTCCATAGATAACGCATTTTTTCATCGTCGTTCATGCTATATAAATTAAAATAAAAGATACGATGCACTTTGTAGTATGAAGGCACCTCATTGTCATTCGAGCATTCCAGAGATTGGGATTCATATCTCGGTATTTCAATATTTTCCTTACTAGTTCGTCATGTGAAATCATTCGGGTCATTGGCAATGTCCAACTTTTACGCACTACTCCAGTAAAATAGGGACCATATATATCTCTTGCAATTTCAGATCCCAAAATAGCATCATTCTAACAAGGTTGATTGCTTCCATTTTAAAATAATTTAACTGTAAGTGTTTAGGGAGGATGAAATATGAAGAAGTTAAGAATTTTGTGAATTGAAAAGAATGAATTGGATTGTTACGAGAGAGAAGTTGGATATGTTTTAAGTGTTTTGTAGATGTGGGAATGTATTTATAAAGTTTTAATGGTTTAGAAGGCCGAGAGTGAATTATTTACATTCAGTGAATTATTGCCCTTGCTTGTGAATTATTGTCCTGTTGAGTGCATTATTGTACTGTTTTACGGTGCAAAAGTAATGGGTGATGTGAATTATTGTCCTGTTGAGTAAATTATTGTCCTGTTTTACGGTGCAAAAGTAATGGGTGAGGTGACAACACATTGCTGCAGTTGAATAATGGATGTGAATTATTGAAGATAACGCACAACTGTTGTGTGTCATCTTCAAGGATAACGCACAACAGTCATGCGTTATCTTCACGCATGACTGTTGTGCGTTATCCCTGAAGATGACTCACAACAGTTGTGCGTTATCTTCAGTTTATATATATTTATATATTTTTTTTAAGTAATTTTTTTCGTTATCTTCAGTAATTTTTTTTGTGTTATCTTCAGTAATTTTTTTTTTGTGTTATCTTCAGTAATTTTTTTTTTTCCTTTTCACATTTTCCTGTTTTTTATTTTTTCCTTTTTCAAACCAATTAAAATGTGTTAAAATGTAAAATATTATTTTTTCCCCCTTTTAGTTTTTTCCTTTTTCTAACCAAATTAAAAATGTTATTGTTGAAATGTCATCCATGTGAATTTTTCAATTTTTACCTAAAACAAAATAATCAATAATTAATATACATAAACAAATAAATCAATAATATAAACATAAACTGAATACTTTATATAGAAATTTAATTTACATATAATTGGGAATTAAAACTACAAAATACTAATTTTAACTATGGCCACTCGATGACGTGAACCTCGTTGCTTACTAACATGATGCTCGAATCCGTAATGCTGTACAACATCCAAGTCATCCGTCAGCTCCTCTTCATCAGCTGAAGATGCCTGATATATAGGCTGATGCGGTGTAGATGAACTGGTTGTGCCTGGAGGAGGGGGTGCACAAAACCCGGAAAACCTAAAGATGTAGAATGTGGTGATTGAAATGGGGCAAATCCTAAACTGGGAGGGAGAGGCATCTGCAATGTCCCGGATCCACTAGGAAGTGACTGGGAAGGTGGCGTCAAACCCAAACTAAAAGAAGGTATATCTAAGTTCGGACTGTCAAATGGGTCAATAGTCAGTTGTTCACCTCCATATCCCTCACCCCTTTCCACCTCTACATGCCCGGGGTCGACATGTTCGTGCCTGCCTGGAAAAGGCGGTACAGGAAGGTGTCTACCTCCTACTCCACGACCAGGCTGTTTGCGAGCGCCCCTCTTAACTCTACGAGCACCTCGGTCCAGTACGTGCTCCCAGGGACGGCGACGCGATGGTTGTACAGGCAACGTCTGCTGTATATTGTGCTGTGATGGAGTGCAGCTCAAAGTACAGCGATAGAGACTATGCACCTCCGAATAATTGTTTGCATTTTCTTTGCAAACACGACCATCTGTGAAGGAAATGAAGGTAGTTCCTGTATCACCACTAAAGCAATATCATCCACCTCCTGCAACGTGGAAGTCTAAACAAAAAAATAAAAATAAAAATAAACCGTTAGAAATCAATATTAAATAATTGAAATGCATAAGAATATTTAAAAAGAAAGAAAAATTTATTTGTAGAACGTACCATCATCCGTCTGTTCACCCCAGCAGACTGATATCCAACCAAACGAGTATCACAATTAGCTGGATTGCCGATGTAAACCTGTGTGATACCCCAATACCATCTGATGTACTCGTCATTGGGGTATGATAACACCTCAACAGCTAGGCCAGGGCCATCCCTAACGTGAAGTCGCCACTGAACCCAGGCCTCTACATGGATAGCATGCTGTGTCTCCCAGTAAGTATGGTCATTCCCCCAAAGCAGGATCCGATGCAGGTCATGATGAGTATTACATATATTTGGTATATGCTAAGCCCGTGCAAACTGGCGCATCACACGCCCGAGATAGTGGTACTCCACTATCTCATAGCAGATGAGTAGGACCTCTGCCTACCACAAGTCAGATAGAACTAGAGCACGGTCAAGATAAGGGAGCCATACAAACTGTCAAGTCAAAATTCAAATTCAATAAAAACCTAAGTGCTTCAAAAAAAATGTCTTTACTTACAGCTAATACAAAATATTTTAAAGCAAACCTGATAAGATGGCATGAAATCTAACTGGTCCCTGTATGTCACGAGAGTGTGCATAGGTAGTTCGCTACAGTCAAAGGATGGGGCACCATATAGCGCCAAGAGGAGCAAGAGGGTCGGCCTGAACATCCGTAATCAACTGAGCCTGCAATGCAGGTATACGCGACCACGCCCAAATCTGTACTAAGACTAAGGCTCCCCCTATCTATCGTGCACCTCCCAAAGCTACCGTGCACAACTGCCTATACAAAAACCAAGTACGCAGCTACCCCAGCTATATGTCCTGATAGCATCAATATCCTCTAATAAGCTGAGGTAACGCACATAAACCAAATTCCCGGAGAAGTCGGGAAGCATATGTCCACCAAGGAGTAAAAAAATAAATCCACGAGTGTGGAGGGTAAGATCATCATCGGTCTCTGAACTGGTAAACGCTCTCAGGATCCATGCTTCCAAGGGTTCCTTCTTCACCTTGTAAACGGAAAAGTGGCTAAGAGACAACCGCACACCAAGAAGTCTCTCGATAAGCTCAATCCAATATTGTTTAGGGTCTACACTCCAACTAGGGCCGGTAATGGCCAAACCCTCTATCCCTAAACCCCAAAGTGCTTGTACATCCTGTAGGGTTATTGAGACTTCACCACAAGTCAAGTGAAATGTGTGAATCTCCGATCTCCACCGCTCAACTAATGTGGTAATAAGTGCGTTGTCCAGCTCAATTTAACCACATCTGAACACTCTCCCCAACCCAGTTCTGTCAATAAGCTCCACCAACCTACAGGGAGCCGTACTGTAGCACTGGAATAGGTTGCACCCGAAACGCCTATACTGAAGATCAGTAAAACACATCTCATGGTCCCCACTCCAGATCAAACCAGATCGGTGCTCATGCTGTCTTGATAAAACATTAGGAACTATAGGACTCGGATGCACGTGGGCTGGGACTTCTTCCATCTAAATTATTTATAGTTTGAGTTACGACCAATATCTATATATTAAAAGTAAAATTTTTTAAATAAATTCTAATTCCAAACTCTTTAAGGTGTGTTCTTTATGGTACACTTCATTTTAAGGTTTTAGGGTTTGTATGATTTTTAGCATATCAAATTTAGTGTTTTTAGGGTTTTCAGGGTTTTTAATGTTTTTTGAATTTACAGTTAATTATCAAGAATATTAAAATTTAAGTGTTATTAGGGTTTACGGTTAGAAAGTTTAGAATTTCACGGTTTAATGTTTAAATTGTTAACATTTTAGAGTTTTTAGGGTTTATGATTAGAAAGTTTAGAGTTTTATGGTTTAATGTTTAAAATATCATTTTTAGGGTTTACTGTTTTGAAGTTTAGAATTTTACGGTTTAATGTTTAAAATATTAAGATTTTAAGGTTTTTAGGGTTTACTGTTACATAGTTTACAGTTTTACAATTTAATGTTTAAAATATTCAGATTTTAGTTTTTTTTTAGGGTTTACTGTTACAAAGTTTACAATTTTATGGTTTAATGTTTAAACTATTAAGATTTTAAGGTTGTAGGGATTACTGTTACAAAGTTCACAGTTTTACGGTTTAATGTTTAAAATATCAATTTTAAGGTTCTCGGGATTTACTATTATAGAGTTTCTAGTTTTATTTTTTAATGTTTCAAAAATCAATTTTAAGGGTTTTTAAGGTTTTTATAATATACCCTATAGGATTTTAATATTATGATTTTAGTTTTTTAAGGTTTACTGTTAAAAATTTTATAGTTTTACGGTTTAATGTTTGATGTAAAATTTTGGATTTTAATAATAGATTTTTAAGTTTTCTATTATTTAAAGTCTAGAAATTTTAAGTTTCTTAAGGTTACTTATAATATAAGTAAGTATTTTACTACTTCGTAAATTCACTATTACAGTTTTAGAGTTAAAATAAAAGTATTAATTACTAAACTCTAAATTTCCAAGTTTCGGTTATACTAATTACAAAACAGAAGAGAAAAAAACCCAAATGACAGGTTTTCATGTTTTCTACTCAAAAATTTATACGAAAGATGCAAAATAATTATCTAAATAATTAAAAAGATTCAAATAATCATAAAGTAAAGTGAAAAAATAAACCCTAATTATCCAAATAAATTTATGAAAATAATTCATCACCCTAAGATCACTTTTGCAATACAAATAACAATTATATACATAAAATTATCAAATTTGCACAAATTTATTAATAATAACAATTTTAAACATAAATCCATACCCCACTTTCACAAAAAATGAATTCATTAAAATTAACAAATAAAATTCATAAAAATGATTAACAAACAACAAATAACAAACCCAAACACACAATAATTAAAATTAATAAATACACCAAATAATTTAAATAACTAAAAACTTACCGAAAATTAAAATTGCAGCTCTAGTCTACTGTTTTCCATTCCAAATCTTTAATAGCCTTAGTACTCCAAAGAAAGTCACGCCAATTCAAACTTGAATTTAAAATATTAACTAAATTTTAACTGTAAATTTTGAAATAAAATAAAAAAGTATTAGAAGAAGAGAAGCCAAAGTATAAGAAGAAGGAAGAAAATAAAAGGAAGAGGAAAAGAATTTACCAAGCGGCAGCGACGACGGATGAGGTTGAAAATTTTCAGGGAGGAAATAAGAAAGAAGAAAGAAGGAAATAAGAAATAAGGAGGCTGAAGAAAGAGAGAAAGAAGAAATAAGGTGGCAGAAGAAAGAGAGAAAGAAGAAATAATGAGGCGAAAGAGAGAAAGAAAGAAGAAATAAGGGAGAAGAAATAAGTAGGAAGAAGAAAGAGAAAGAAGAAAGAAGACGTCCGCGCGAGATTAGGGTTTATAACGTGATAACGCACAGTCATTGTGCGTTATCACTCATAATAACGCACAATGGACGTGCGTTATCATGAATGATAACATACAATGGCTGTGCATTATCGCCACATTAGCGCCACATCACTGCCACGTCAGTTTTAAATGCATTAAGTGTGGCTTTGCGCTGCTTAAGACGCGTGATTAGGGATAACACACGACCATTGTGCATTATCTCAGGTGATAACGCACAATGACTGTGCGTTATGGCCACTTCCGGATTTAAAAAAAATTATGGGCCTATTTAGTACCCATTTCTTGAAATTGGGCTACAGCAAGAAAAAAACCTATTGCAAAAAGAGAGCTACTGCCAAGCGAAAAAGTCATTAATAGTCCTAGGATAAATAGTATTAGTAGTTTGTTTTTTTTTTGAAGGGAAATAGTACTAGTATTATTAGAATTTAATAATAGAAGTTTAGTTACAAAACAGGGAGGATCATTGAAGATTTGCCTATCATCTTCTGTTTTCCTCACAAAAAAATGCTGCAAAAAACATTAGCCACTTGGTTCCCCTCTTCCCAGTGTGAGTTAAGGTCAAGGAATGAAGTTGGCTTACTAGTCTCCCTCTGCCGCAACTTGTTGGTTATGGGAAAAATAGGGTATCGAGGGGAGTTGCTCGCGTTGGCAGCTCGGTGCTGGCGCCTTCCTGCATCTAGCAGGTATCGAGATGGCTTGACATATTTTTGAAAGCAACTTGTACACAAAATATTTTAAAAAATTTTTTGGGTTTTTTTACCCACGAACTATTCACGAGATGTCTTTAGTGCCCCAAGCAATAAAATTCAGTGACTTTTGCCCGGAAATTAGTTATGTGCTTGAGGCATGAAAGTGATTTTTTCTTTAAAAATGTAAGAATTGGTGTGATTGGGTCAGTTCCCAAGACTCAAAGTTGGATGTGAAGCTTTGCTCTTCCTATTGCTCAAGTTGCACATGCTTTTTCTGTTATTGTTTTTGCAAGGGAAAAGTGCCAGTTCCCTCCAACCCTAATGGTTGATTAATCTCTTTCTTCTATGTTCTCATTCTATCTTCTATTTTTTATTGATTTCTTCTTCCTTCTTCTTTTTCCTTTCTATTTTTCTCAAAGTCTTCGTCTCAACTCTCAAGAGCCATTTCTTTCCGTAGTAATTGCTTTAGGATCCCATTTTTGGAACTAAAGATGAGCCTTGGAATCTTCATCATGCATTTTATATAGGCACTGATGGAAAAAAACCTATTTCCAATAAGTCCGAAGTTATTTCCCAATTGTTTTTTCAAGTCTTCGCTGTAAACTTGGAAAATTGATTTAGCAAAATATTGTTATAGTATGTTGTTGCTTTAATTGGGGAAAAATGGGGTTTTTATGCATGAATGTTTACCTTATTAGTGAAAGGGACAAGATCACCAGGGAATTTAAACTTTTTGCCTTCGGAGGTAAGCAGGGCTTCCAGGTCTCGTTCATTGATTTCATACACATTAAGTTATGAAATTTTAGTTAGAAAAAAATGAAAATTGCAAAGAGAAATTTCACTAGAATTATACAACTTTAGTAAGCTAAACTGATATGAAATTTGCATGTGCACAAATATCTAGCATGTAATAAAATAGTAAGTAAAGATCGTCCCATGTGGATTATTATCTAACTGTAGAAATCGCCTATTTATAATCAGACTTAAATAAAAAATAAAGTTGATTGATTAAAACTAAAACGAATCTAAAGTTAATTAAAATGAACAATTAAACTAACAATTACCAAAGACTTTTTATGAAAAGTTTGATGATTAAAAATGGACTAAGGCACCCCTGATCCAATCTATTCTTTTTATGCCTATAGTTGATTTATTTTTTTATTAATTCTTGATCTTGTTAACGGTGGAATTCCCGAGAGTAAGCCAGACTCAGTCTCTTGTAGTAAAACTCCTAGTCTCGCTAATAAGACAATCGTATCTCTACGTGATTTTAAGAATCGAGATCGCATACACCTCTGTGGACCTTCCGCAACTTTCATTTCCTACTTATTAGAAACCGCACAAAGAAACCGAATCTATCTCTAGTCAATTTTATGATGTGTAGTTATTACCTTGATCCAATTGAACCTAGTACCTTTCAGTCATTAGATACAATTTATGAACATGCAATAATTGGCTAGAAAATCGCAAGCATCAAGAACAAGTAATGATAATTAACCAAGAAGCAGGAGAAAATTAAATCTTTTAAATAAAAAAAATCATAACATAAAAGTTTTGATCTTTAAAGAAGGCCTTAGTCACAAAAGATTTAGCTACTAAAATCCATATTTGAAATCACAAAAAAATTCTTAAAACAATAAAAGGAAAAGGGATTAGAAGAAGCCTGAAAAGCCCTCCCGAAGCCCCCCTGAATCTGTCTTTTGAGTCTTTGGTAAAAAGATGTGTAAAAGATTGCATAAAAAGATAATCTCCTAAACCCTAAACTCTTCTGTTTAAATAGAGGTTACAAACTTAAGAAATACGTTCCTAAACTGAAAAAATAAATTACTAAAACTAAAATTCTAAAATTCTAAAACAAAAATTCTACAAAAAAAGAAGGTTGGAGTCGCATCAATTCCGGCTCCAGAACAAATCCGGCGCCGGGTTTGTTTAGACCGAAAACTATTGGGGGATTTGACGTTGCAGAAAGGCTCTGGAATGGGAATGTATAAATCCGTCGCCGGAATCTTTGAAATGAATTATGTGGCCGGAAATGACGCTTCCCCGCACCAGATTGAAATAATCCAGAAATTTTCTATTTTACACTTTAGTCCTCTAAAATCTCTTTATCTTCACTTGAGCCTCTACAATTTAAATATGTATGAAAGAGGTTATTTGTTCTAATTAATCTTAATTTACATTAGAATTTGATAAATAAATATCAAATTAAGCCCAAAAACTAGTGAAAATATCAATATATCATAAGCCAAGTAGTAAGTAAAAGACTTATACAATCTGAATCTAATAGGGTGGCTAGGCTTCAGTAAGTGAATGATCTATTTTCATTGACAAGAGTAGTCATGGTGAGTCGGTGATTTTGGAAAATCAAAATGCTTATTTTTCAACTTTTAATAAGTATAAGTATTTTATTGTTTCTTTTTTTAGCCAACTTTCATCAGTAAGGATGCAGTGGAGACAAAGTGTAAGGGCTGACTGACCTTAATTTGCAACTCTTTTACTTTACCTTTTTTGTGAATTAATTTGAAAAGATTTGCAGGTATTGCTTTTATGCAATATTTGAAGAAGAAATTCACAATGTAATAGTTTATTGGTGTCCAAAGCTAATGAGGAGCTCAACAATAGTTTCATAAAGGAAAAGATTGTTCAGAAAGTTGCTGAGCAGTAGAAGCCATAGCTTTGAGATGGGGATTGAATGGGCAGAAAATGAAAACTAAAAGAGGGTCTTTGAGGATAGAGATAGAATAAAGAGCAAATGGGAAATAATTCGAAATAGGTCATGGTTAATGGGTATGGGTCATGAATCCTCCAGGATTTGACCCTTGTATTAAGTGGTTGGAGGAAAATGATACGAATTGACATTTTTACCCTTGAAAAGCTCCTATGCCTCAAGCACATGACCAATTTCTGGCCAAAAGTTATATAAGATTTTAGAGTTTGGGCATTAAGGGCACCCCGTAAATAGTTCGAGGGTAAAAGAGGTTAAAATAAATATTTTTGTTGTATTTGGATTGGAGTCTAATAAAAAATTCTTTTTAATTTTTTTGATCTAGGTCTCACATATCCTCTCACAAATGATTGAACTTTCACAAATTCTAAGAAAAGAATTCACTTTTTCCAACTAAAAGTTAATCTAAATGGAGCTTTAGGGTACAAGTGGCTTTTTGTAAATATTTTGAGGGAATAAATAGCTAATATCTCTAAATTATAAATCAACTTTGTTTCTCGTGAATATATACTCTTAAAGAATCAAGTATAGTAACAAATAAAATTTGGTCATAGCTATTCTCAAAACCTAATGTTTTGGGGTGCCTTGCCCACATGGTTGAGTCTACTGGAGGGTTATTCATTGTTGCACCAAGGACTTTAATGGGAATTAGGAGAATGGAACAGAGGCGAAGTTCTAAACTGATGCCTAGCTACAATTAAATAGGGTGTGAGAAGTTGCAGTTAAACGTGTATCACCTTAGGGATTGTACGCTACAATTAGCTCACATTGGCTCCCGATTGAATGGTTGTTGGAGTGCATCTCCTCTTGTTGCTTGCCTTTCACGTAAGACTCTTAACTTTTTACAACTGGTACATTTGACAGTGGAACTTGATTGGCAATAATGTCTGCTTACAGTGGGCATCTTTGCTTCACATTATGCTTATGATCTCCTAAGTCAAAGTCATGGTCTTATGATTCATCAAGAGGAAACTCTGGAAGAAGAATGAACCATATAGTGGTATCTTTGCTCCTATGAAGCACGACATCAAGGGTTGAATACAAATTCCTTTGTTTTCATGTGGTATTGGGCGTTTCCCTTGGTTGTTTAGACGAGCCCCCTTTACATGCTCTTTGAGACTTCTCGATAGTTTCACTTGTATGGAGGACCTTTCTCCCTTTTTGTGATGTTGAACAGTTCTTTATGGAACGTAAACTTATCTCTTGGATAGATTGGAATCTCTCTAGTTATTAGATGTGTAATGTTAGGAGGCTTGAGTATCAAGCTCTCTTTCGAGTGGTCTGTTATCTTTTATGGGTAGATGTTTTCCTCCTCTTAATTTTCTGTAGGATGAATAGTGTCATTCGCTTTGTTGATGATCTTTTTAACTCCATCGGTAAAATATCTTAGCTTATTTCCTGTTGTTGTAAACTTGTCTAGTTTAGTTTAATATAAGATCCATTTTAGAGAAAAAAAACCCAAGGTCATTTTTTGTGTATGAAATTGCTGAGTGCTACAAGTTTACTCATGCTAAATTTCATATTTCCGTAATCAATTCTCCAAAAGTTAATAGGTAAAGGCTCTATTTCGTTGCAATCCATTGTCATCCTTCTTGTTTACATATCTTGATATTTTGGCATCTTTCGATTTCATTTTGATACTTATTTTTTATTATATAATGGAAAATAGATAGACATCTTTCACCTAGGAAAAAAAAAAGAAACATAAGTTAATTTTCATCTAGAACAAGCTTCTACGATCTATACTTAAACCAATATATGCTTTCAGCTAAAATTATAAAATTGAGTGTTTATCTTTCACGTGTGTTTATTAACACTTATTTAGTCCCTCGTGTACATATTGTTTGATATTGTAGCCCCATAAATATTTTTAACTTTTGTGATACCAAATCGCAAAACGACTACATTCAAACAATCTAATAACTTACCAAATCACTTTTTCTTTTTCTTACAAGGTCAATCAAATAACTTCTAAATATTTCTTCAACCCAGTATGAATTGTTCAATTGAAGTAAATAATACTTTAGAACACGACTATTAACTTTCTTACCATTACCGTGTTTGCAAATAATGGGTAACAAAAATGTCTTTCACTTGTAGTAAATATGCTGGCATATCCATTGATAGTTTGAGAAGGATTTATGTTGAACTTCTATTTTCATTTTTTTAAATCCATGACAAATTTCTTGTTAACCATGTTAAAGGATGAGTGGTTGACTAATTACTTCGCTTTTTCGAAATCTATCACAAATTGAGACGATTTGCTTGCTGGTCTCAAATTACAACTTGAAAGTCTGTAATGATGTTTTCTGTCACAAATTTGCCACAAACTAGTTCTTTGCTGTAGATTTGCAATGGTTATAGCTGTCAGAAATGAAACAAAGTAAATAATTAAACTATTTAACTTTCTTTTATTCTAGAGATATTGCTACAACTGAAGCAAGTACATTGATATGATAGATAATATCTTAAAAGATACGTACAAGGAAAGTATACGGAACATGAATGTTAGCTTAATGGTCTCATCCAATTATTTAATACATTAAGGTATCCAAACTTATCAAGATAATAAACGTTTGTAGAGGCTACACCGGACGAGCAATATATATTTATGTTTGGAGAGCCCTACTTGAAGCAAGATTAGTGAAGATCGATGCTAAAATTTCGGCCACCACAAGAGCTAAAAAAAACAAATGAATGTGTTAAAGTTGTTATGGACTTGAGGTTTAATTTGTGGCGGTGATGATAAATGGTACCTCTATTAGTTATAAGCGATAGACCAAACAATAACCTAGACTTAGAGAGGGTAGAATTCACATGAAGAAACTTTCTCAAATATTGGAGGATGAAATTTGCCATTTTTGTGAGTTTAACTTTCATTTTATTGTATTGTAGTAATACATACAATTTTTGTTATATTTTTATGGTAAATCACGTAATAATTTACATATAAATATGTCAATTTAATTGGTGCCTAATCTTGTGTGATATTTAAAAACTATTTGTGACATTTAACTTGTCATATTATCATATTTTTGCATACTTTATGAGGCAATTGAAAATTTAATGTTAAAATATTAAGAATGTTAAAATTTACCAAAACAAAAAATTTGTCAAAGTGCCTCTAAAATATAGTACTTTGGCAAAAATTTTGTAAATAAATTTCACATTTGATAAATGTTAAAGTATGTTTCTGTTGCTATATCTTTTTCTAAAAGGGAATTTTGGATGAGGAAAAATATATACAATTGTGGTAGGCGAAAAAAATTTGGGATGGTCCATATAGTCAGAACCATTAGGCGTATGTATGCTTTAAAATGAAAGAAAAATTAATGTATGATAACCATGGAAAGATAAATTAATTACCTCTGAACAACATTAGAACCCAAAAATCAATAAGGAATGAAATTATAATTGTGATTATTGAAAATTTTTTCTATAAATACTCTCTTACTTTCGAAGATGAAAACTAATTCTCTATCCTTACTCATTTTATTCTAAATTCTTTAGTTCTTCCCAGTCTATTTGATAAAGCAAAGGTGAAAAGATCAAGGGGTTACCAAAAGATTGAGATGAAACGAATGCAAAATAAAGATAAATTACTAGTTACTTTTTAAAAATGTCATACTAGTCTCTTTAATTTATGCAGTAAGTTGAGTACATGTACTGGATCCCAAAGTGCTATCATTGTTATCTCCCTTGGTAATAAGATTTTTCCCTTTGGCTGTCATCATGTGAAATTTGTAATAGACAAGTACCAAAATCAATTTTGTGAACCTCTTACTACTAGTCACATGTTGGTTGAATCCAACCAAAACATACTCAACTTAGAGATTTCACTACTCCAAAGCGAAGTCGAAGCCTTATAGAAACAAAAAGAATTTGTTTACCAAATGATCCAAAAGCAGAAAAGTGAAAACTAATTGGGGGATCTCATTCATGATCTTGACATAAAAAAGCTTGAGAAATTGTTTATGGCTGGAAAAAGTTTTAAAATGACGTTGCAAATGAAATTCACACAAGGTTGGCCTTTTTTCCCAAGGAAAAAAATACAATTGGTGGTTTTGGAATGATTTCAGAGGCAAGTACTTCTAATTCAAAGTTTTCTTTTGATTTAATGGTGCATGGATTTGGTGATCTTGATATGCCTAATGGGCGGTACTAAATTTCCTTAGTCTTAAGGGATCGCAATAGTAATATTTCATTCATTTTATTGGCAAGTCCTTTCATTTCTGGAATGGCATGCTATATGCTATTAGGTTTTTCTTTGTTATATATTAATTTTCTTTATTTTAGAAATGAGAAATAATAAAAGTGAATTTTGCCTCTTTCGTTTTGTTTGTTTTTCTTTTTGCAGACTATTATAGATTCTTCTTGATGTCTCTTTTCTTTAAGATATTAATCTATTGCAAAACTAATGATTTATGTAAATATAGAGCATCAAATGAATGTTAATAAACATGTGAAATTAAATAAATACTTTTTTGGAATTCATTCTTTTCATTGAAGCACAAGAACATCATTTGCACGCACACTGATAGATAATTTAAATTAAAGTATATATTGTAAATTATGTATTAGATCTCATGGACACTTTTAGCGAAATAAAATATAAAGGATTATTATATCTCGTGATCCTCTTTTTCTAAATTGATCGTTATATATCTTGAAGAATGTTGAAAAGATCCACTAAAATGCATTATATTGGCATAAATTTTGTAAATAAATTTGACATTTAATATGTATTAAAGTATGTGTCTATGACTACATCTTTTTCTGGAAACGGTATTCTAGAAGAGGAAAAACATATGCAATTGGATGGTGGGTGAAAAAATTATGGATGGTCCATATAATCAACAACCATTAGGCATATGTATGCTTTAAAATGAAAGCAAAATTAACGTATGATAACCATGGAAAGAGAAATTAACTACCGCTGAACAACATTGGAGCCCAAAAATCAATAAGGAATGAAACTATAATTGTGACTATGTTGAAAACTTTTCCTATAAATAGTCTCTTACTTTCAAAGATGAAAATCAATTCTCAATCTTTACTCATTTCGTTCTAAATTCTTTTGTCCTTCCCAATCTATTTGGTAAATGGTGAAAAGATCTAGGGGTTGCCAATGAGAAGAAACGAATGCAAAATGAAGATTAATTATTAGTTACTTCTTCAAAACTTTGTACTGGTCTCTTTAATATAGCTAGTGAGTATATTGTTGTTGTCTCCCTTAGCAATAAGATTTACCCCTTTAGCTGTCCTAATGTGAAATCTTTAATGGAAAAATACAAAGTTAATGTTGTCAACCTCTTACTACTCATCTCATGTTAGTTGAATCCAACCAAAACATACTCAACTCATAGGTTTCACTACTCCAAAGCAATGTCAAAGCTTTGAAGAAGGAAAAAGAATTTCTTCACCAAATGATCCAAAAGCAAAAAAGTAAAAACCAATTGGAGGATCTCATTCATGATCTTGACATGGACAAGCTTGAGAAATTGTTAAAGACTGCAAAAAAATTTGAAAATGATATTACAAATGAAATTCTCACAAGGTTGACTTCTGTTTCCAAAGGAAGAAAATATAATTGGTGCTTTTTGAATGATTTCCACAGCGAGTAGTTTCAATTCCAAATTTTCTTTTGATTCAATGGCAGATGGATTTAGTGGTTTTGATATGCCTAATAGATGGTACTATGTTTCCTTAGTCTTGGGAGATCGCAATAGAATATTTCAATCATTTTAGTGATAAGTCCTTTCATTTCTAGAATGGCATATGCTATATGCTATTAAGTTTTTTTGTGTTATATCTTAATTTTATTTATTTTAAAAATTAGAAATAATAAAAATGCATTTTGTTTTTTGTTTGTTTTTTCTTTTTGAAGACTCAATATAGATTCTTTTCGATGTCTCTTTTCTTTAAGATATTAATCTATCAAAAATTTATTGGTTTGTGTAAATTTGGAGCATGAATGTTAATAAAGATGTAATATTAAATAAAGACCTTTATAGAATTTAGACTTTTTATTCTAGCGTTAGACACATCCTTTGCACGTAAATTGATAACTAATTAAAATTAAAGTGTATATATATTAAATTATGTATTAGATTTCATGGACACTTTTAGCAAAATAAATATAAAGGATTGTTATACCTCATGATCTTCTTTTTCTAAATTGATCGTTATATATCTTGAAAGAAATTACCCAAAATAACGTACAACTAGCTAACTTGACCAAGCTAGTACAACTTTTTTCCCTTGTGGAAACTCATTCAGTCCCAGTGGGTCAATTTGCAATTAATTTAGAAAAAAATTACTTGAAATGACTGAGTTACCCTTCACGTTTAATGTGCATGATTCACTCAATTCCTCCTAGACTGATGGTGGGGATGAAGTTATTGGTAGAAAACCTCTGAATTTGGAGGACATTGTTAATTAGATAACTTAATTTTTTTAATAATTGATTACCTAAATTAGGGTTCTTTACACATAGTGATGGAAATTTAAGGGTTATTTTTAAAAACATTCTAAATATAAATTTATTGTCTTACAAAAGTACTCTTAAATTTATAATTCTTTTGTCATCTTCCCGAACGAAGCCCTAATCACTGTCATTTCGTTTTTACATGCACATGTTCTTGTCGTCACTTCCCTTAAACTCTCTCCTGACCCCTTCACTTCTTGGAATTTCCTCGTTACTCCCATAGTTACCTATTAAGTGTGACAATGTTATATTTTACACCCTTTATGCTTAGTATTTCAGTACATTTTATTGTCATATTAGTGTGAAATCTACTCATTTTATGTTATTTCGTATTTTTAGGTACTTGAATTTAATGTCTGGATTTGGGGGCTTGAAAGATGGACAAAACTAAAGAAATTTAAGTATGGGGTTTGGACAGGATGTTGTACACCATGTACAAGAAGGTGTGCAGAACTATTGGAGCTAATTTTTTCTTGTGCGATGCACAGGATGTTCCACACCTTATGCAACTAGTTGCGCATACTTTGGGCGCGAATTAGGGTTTTCAGAGGTCTAATTATAGGAGACTTAAGAGAAACATTAAGTAGCATCTTGGGACATCTTAGATTCTAAAGTTGAGGGTTTTTTGCATCAAAGAAGAGCGAAATAACAAAGAAAAGATCAATATTTCACTTGTTAATTATGAGTTTTTCTCTTTGAACTCAATCTTTCTTTGTTTTTACTATGTTTAGAGAGTAAACTCTTGTAATTAGCTAGATCATGTATTGATTTATAATTTTATGGGATTTTGATATCGTTCATATTAAATGTGCATTTTTTTATTATCTTTTCATTGATTATGTGAATTTATGCAGTTTCTGATATCCTTCTTATTGACTATGTTGAATTAATCAAGCTTGATCACCCTAATTAGTTCACATAGTTAAATTTCTAGGGTTTATGAATTTCATATTTAATTATCCATTAGTAGCAACTATTGTGAAAAGATTGAAACTATTAGCTTGATTAAATCAATAGGAGTTGTATAATTCAAATAAAATATGATTGAAGCTCATTCTTGTATGTGATTTGAAATTGGTGATGTCTTGTGTTGCTATAAAATCTAGTTATTAATTCAATACATGTTTGTTTATTGGATTAATTAATGAGGTTAGTGGTCAATTTGCAGTGCTGAACGTAATTAACTTAATCTTGTAAGGATGGGGGTCATAGCTTAAGCAAAATCCTAAAATCAATTACTTATCAATCAATAATGATTAATGACAGGTTCCAAAAAACATAACCATTTGCATATGCCTGGCTAACTCCTTTTTCCATTGACTGTCTTAAGTGTTTTTGAATTCTTAGTTGAATAGCTTATTTTAGTTGCTTATTTATTTTATTAAAACTCCCAAAATATTTTATCTATTAAATACTTTGTAATTAGTAGGTTACCTTTTAGGATCGACCCTTCCTTCCCTAACTATATTTTTAGAAAATATATTGGAATTAATTTGACTTGCCTACAAGATCACACGTCATTACCCAACCCAAAATGACTTAGTATATTGATATTATAATTTGTTTGAGGTTTTGACCATGAATGATTACTTTCTTTTAGTTTGACATTTCTTTTTATAAAACCCATTTAAGAGATTAGGTCTCATCGAGTAGCTTAAGTCTCTTGGGGTACATTTATATTAATATCTGAATATGTTTCGGAGTTAATGAGCAAATTATAAACTTTACCTATATCAGATGTCATTTCTCGAAATGTTTAAGCCTTCTCAATTACAGAAAGTGAGGATGACCAAAAAATGCATATGGGGGATTATGAAGCGACAACTTGAAGACTATAGAATCGAATTAAGGTATTTGTTTTGTCTTCTAATTGATCAAGAGTTTTCTAATGGTTTATAATGTGTACTGTGTAGTTTTGTGAATTAGATAATTAGGAGTAGTTATGGTTGAATTGAAAGATGTATTAATGTTGGAAATATTATTTTTATGGTTTATTTTTTTCTTAGGATTATATAGATCTGATGGATCCATTAATGTTACAAGTACTAGATTGAAAATATGAGCTAAGGGCAAAAAACACTCTTATTTTTTTTAAATACTTAAATTCTCATTTGAAATTGTTTGAATATGTTATGAATTTTAAGAATATTAGTGCTATTTTTTAAATTTGAATTAGCATCTCTCTTTATGCTCGAATATGTGATATACAAGGGTTGAAGATTATTCGTATGGTCATCACTAACAAATTTAATAATTTGGGGGTGATATGTGTGCCTTTATGTCCTTATTAGAATATAATAATTAGAACATCGTAGAGGCCTTTAAATCATCACCACGTCTTCATCCTTGCTCCAAAATGATTCCTTTGATGGTCTTTCTGCCAAAGCATTTATTTCGATGGCTATCCACTTTGGCCTTGTTATCCTGACTCGGCCATTTATGATCTCCACCGTCTCTTTGGCATCCCAACTCTTATCATCTCGCCTTTCACCGCCAAATACCAGCACTGCGCACACCCAACTTCACCATTGCAAATAACCTTTGCGTAATACACACACCACTACCGTAACTACTGTACACTACACATCTCCAGACATATATCCATTCTCTTTTCTTTAATTGCATTTTAAAAAAAAAAAAAATAAAGCAAGAGGCAATTGTAAGTTAATTAAACAAGGGTTTAATATATAATGAAGCACCATTGTATTTTTATTAATTGAATTGATTTATGTTGTGTTCTTGGGTAATTCCCTCTATTTTTGAAAAGTATCCTGTCTCAGGAAAATTGATCCATGAAACCTCTCATGAGAAGAGAAGAAGAAAAAGGGGATCGGCGGTAAGGTAAAAAAGAGAAAGTAGTTGAACAACAATAGATTATGGTCACAAAAGAGGAAGGTTGAAGAGGGAGGAGTGGTGGTGGTTATGGTGTTACAACCTTGGGAAAGAAGATGTTGGAGATGGAGTTTCTTTATTCTTTCATTCTTCTTTTTTTTTTTCCCATTTTTGAAGAAGATGGATACAACTGATGTTGGTTTTTTTGGGAGGAACAACTCATAAGAGTTACGAGAACGAAATAGATCCAGCAAAAAAAAAAAAAAAAAAAAATTGAAAATGCGAAATGCAAAAAATTCTATTTTTAATCAGCAATGGTCAAAGATGTGGTACTAAATTGACAATGGACCAAACATAAGGGTATTTCATCAGAATAAACCCTTTTACACTGGGAGACAGTAACGTGATTCGCGTACCTATGACCTCTAGCATAGTAAAGGGAGCTTCTACCATTAAGCTACTACCTTGCCACGTTTTTTACAATTTCTCAAAGAAGTAATAGCAGTACGAATGCTTCTATTTTTTCTTTTGATAAGTTGGAATGACAATAAAACATTACGTAAGTATTATTATCTAAGATTTGGAAAAATTTTAGCAGAGAGTCTTCTGTAAAATGGACATTTTCGGGGTGCAATGGCCACTCTAACATAAACATAAACACATAGAAAACATTCGCAATGAGTCCAGGATGCCCCATTTAATTAAAAAAATAACATTTAAGAATCTGGGCTTTTTGAATAAAATAATAAATAAGCACTTATGCTACTGTTATAAAAATACCACTACTATGGCAAAACTAGAAGTAGAAATGTAGAGAAGACGATCAAAGAACACAACAAAACATGGAAGAGTTTTCTTACTTCTCCCTTTTCATTCATCTTTTCATCTTTCACCTTAGCCTCTATTTATGGGCTTAAGGATCATTACACCACATTGCAGGTTAAATGGCCTACAAATTTAATACATCTATTACAAAAAGAAGGTCTCAAAGGTTACATGATAATGATGGTAAAGAGAGTTGAATGAGAGGTAACAAATGTAAAGTGGGAGTTACATGCATGGACATCCACTATTTTAATAATTCAAAATACTCCCCATTAGATGTCCATTTTACGGAACAATGCCTCTTAAATCCTTACTAGGAAAAACCTAGTGAAGGGAAAAGACTATATTTTCTAATATGACACTATCTTGTTAAAAACCTTACCAAGAAAAACCCAATGGGATTAACACTTTGTTAAGGGAAAAAGAGTATGATGTGTATTTACTCCCCTTGTTAAGCACATCACTTGACATCTTTCAGTCGTCGCATTCAAATCTTGTAAACCAGTTTTTCAAAAGTTGAGGTTGGTAATGATTCAGTGAATGCAAATCATTAGCGTTCTTTTTAGATTGTCACTTTAGTAGATTTGTTGAACATAAATTTCACCATTCTTTTGAAGATCATGAGTAAAAAAACAATTTTGATGATATTTGTTTTGTTCTATCACCTTTGATATATCCTTCCTTCAATTGAACAAGGCATGCAGTATTATCTTTGAATAAAGTAGTAGGAACTTTTTTATACAAATGTAAATTGCATGATCCGTGAATATGATGAACCCTGGATCTTAACCAAACACATTCCTGACTTACTTCATGAATTGCTAAGATTTCAGCATGATTGGAAGAAGTGGCAGTCAAAGTTTGCTTCATCGAGCGCCACGAGATAGTTATACCTTCACATGTAAACAGATAGCATATTTGCCACCGAGCATTTTTATGGATCGAATAAATATCCAGCATCAACATATCCTGTCTGAAAAACCTTAGAGGGGGACGAATAAGGTTTTTGGCTAAAATAATTTTATTTTCAAAACAACTTTCAAGAATATTATAAGCATGCAAAAGGAATATAGAACACAATGAAAAGAGACTAGTTATTTATAGTGGTTCACTCTCCCTAAGAGTTACATGCACTACCTTGAGAGTCAACTCAAGGATTTCCAAATCCACTATTTTTAAAATTGGTTACACAAAACACAATGAGGATCACCCTTCAAGGGTTTTACACACAAACCTCAAAGTTTACACAATAGAATAATTCAATAAATTATCAAAGGATCACCCAAAAGGGTTTTCCACAAACCTTTGGTCACAATAAAAGAATGAGAAGAGTAAGGAACAATGTTACCAAATGAACTTGAGAAGGAAAAATACAACACAATTGAATGCTTCTACAAGCTCCTCTTTTCTTCTTCTTTGATGAATGATTGAAGAAAATTTTTCTTTTAGTTTTTGTGAGATAAAGAAGGTTTAATGAATCAACCTTAAAGCTCTTTAAAAGTTCTTAACTGATCTCAATTTAGATTTAAGCAAACTTGGTGAATTTACTGTAAGGCTCAATTTATAGAAGAAGGAAAAAAATGACCGTTGCAGTTTGTAAAGGAAATTTTTTAACGGTAAAAACTGAAAACTGGAGACTTGTTTCAGAAATCAGACATTCGATTTCCTTGTGAAAGGAAAATCAGATGAGCCCTTTTTAAAATAGAAAGACCAGTTTTGTTTTACAGAAAGAATCGGATGACCCTTTATAAAAATCAGACGACCGATTTTTCTAAAGCTAGAAAAATTGGACGACTGATTTTTAAATAGGACGTCCGATTTTTCTTTTTGGAAAGATCAGATGATCGGTTTTAAAATCAGATGACCCCCCTTTTTTGGAGAAGGATTTAAAAGCCGATTTTGCTTAAACAAAAAGAACTTTCCTTCACATTTCAAAACACTTCAAAACATGTATTCTTGATACTCTTTAGAATAAGAAGACATTCAAGGGCATCAAAATCTCATCAAGAATACTTAGTTTTGTCTAGTATAGTTTGTAAGAAATATTTCATTTAAGGAGATTCACACTTGATCAACAATCAAAGATGAGAGTTAAGGAATTTTACAAAATACCTTAGCATATCCCTAACTCAGACAAAAGTCTTCAAGGTCTTCAATGGCTTGATCTTTTTTTCTTCATTATTCCTAGATCCCCAAGATCTTTTGCTTCTAAGTAGTTTACCCTTGAGACTTCAAAGATGCTTCTTTTGTTCTATAGAGACCACGCTTAATAACGAGCACAGAAACATATGTTAATCATAATCAAAATAATATGCAATAATTCCTTTAGGGCTAACAATCTCCCCCTTTTTGATTATCAAAAATACATAGAAGATAACAAAAAGAACAAAAGAGCAAGTATAATAACATGTTGATGCTTCAAGGAATTCATCAATAAGAGCAAAGCATATCAAACACTATAAGAAAGAGATAACTCCCCCTATAAATTTGAAACATTCCAAGGGTTTGAAAAAATAGTTTAGAAAGATAAGCTCCCCCTAAAAGACATGCTTCATAGCAAATATGGCATCAAAAAATATATCAAGGCAAAACCAAGCCATATAGCCCATATGGTGCATAAAACCTTATAAAGCAACATAAAAAACATATAAAACATCTAAGGTTACCAATAAAGCATATCATATCTTGTCATAGCAACAAAATCATATAAAGAAACATTGCACTTCAACAATTTCGCCCCCTTACTTCTTGCACATATTTCTCCCCCTTTTGTCATAAATAAAAAAGACTCACAGGAGAGTTTTAAAGGGATCACAAAGAGGGAAACTACAATTGGACTTTCAACATTAAAGTATCATCATTAAGTCGTCAAGATAACACATTAGCATATATCGAAGAAGAACAAGGCATATATTAAAACATGAGTTCAAACAAACATGATTAAGGAAAAAATCTCAAGAAAGCCATAGTCAAGTTTTATAAGAAAGAATAAAACAAGGGAAGGATAAGAAAACCTCAATCATCTTCGTCTCTTCCTCCCTGCTCCAATCTCATAATCATTTCTTGAATATCGGATATCTTGCCATCTAAAGCTCATCATGTCCATGATTTGAGTCATGCTCCCTGATGATGAACCTTCTTCCGTTCTTTTTTGTCTCGTCTTTTTTCTTCTTTCTCTTCTAAATCTTTCTTCCTCCATCTCTGAGTCACTTTCTTATTCATCCACATTCATTTCCTCTTGTTCTTCATCATCATCATCATCCTCTTTAGCACTATCATCTTGACCACCTCTTACAAGTTTCCCTTTATTAATTTTTCTCAAAACCCATTCTCGTGAATGTATGCTAATTATAGATCTTTCTAGGTCCAATGTGATCACCAACTCCAACCAAGTTTAGCACAAAATGTTGAAATATCTTTGTCAAGAAGCAACCGTACGACAAACACTTAGTGGATGAGGATTCTGTAGCTAGCATATGCTCTATGGACATAAAACCAAAATTCATTCTCCTATGCTCGTGAAGTGCTAGCATGACAAATGAATGCATATTGGTGATTGATGATTTTTGTCCAACATTAGGAATGATAATCTTTGAAATCATGTGATGAAGTAATCTTCTATAGGCATCAAGTTTGTTCATATTCCTATCATCATGCCTTTTGAGAACTTCTCCTTTAGTGAATGTCTCCTTAAATCATCTTTCAGTATATAAATTAGCATCAAAACACTTCTTATTCTTAGTGTAAAACCTTATACCATCTTAAGGAGTTTCTAGTATGGTATTCAACAACCTATCATCAAAGGCAATATCCCATCCTCCAATTCTAGACAACACCCATTAGTAAGGTATGTTTTCTACTGTTTCAATTCTACCCTTATGAAGATTTGCATAAAATTCATAGATCATTTCAGGGTAATGTAACTCATTAACTGTAAGCAAAGGTACCCAACCGATTATATTGAAGAGAGTTGGAATAGCTTCCATACCTTGCAAATCAGTCAAGTCTACTCTGTGGCCAGGAGCAATTTTTCTTCTGTTACTTTTCCATTCCTTAAAATTAGCAGCTTCCTTCACAGAGATGAATCAGTCTGGAGCCCTAACTCCATATGGTACTCTTTTCCCTTTTCCTCTTCCTCTATTGCTTCCTCCTTCTTCAACATTTACCTCTTTTCCAGTGTTTGCATTCTTTGTTTTTACCATTTTGAAGGAATTTTGACTTAGGGTTTGAGGTAGAAATTGGGAGTTTCAGATAGAGAGAGAAACAGAGAAATATACAGCTTTCTTGCTTATGGAGGAGAGAAATTTGTAGAATTTGAGAAGAAGAGTGAGAATTGGACTTCGAAATCAGTCGGGCTTTGTTAGAAAGAGGGTTTCGGACGAGAGTGTGAGAGATAATTGTGAGGAAGAATTGAAAAATGTAGAAAACTCTTGTTTTAAAAATCGCAGGCCCCGAGATTTTAGGAGAAATTGGTCGACCGATTTTCAGAAGAAGTCATCCGGTTTTTATGAAAATCGGAAATCAGACATCCGACTTTTATAGAGGTCGTTTGATTTGGTCATTCGAATGTCTCTGTAATTTTTGTGATGAAAAACTTTGAGTCCATTTTTTGAACCTGTCATCCAGTTTTTGAAAAAACTGTCCGATTTTTTTTTAAAAAAATTTCTCTAAGAATAAAGAATTAGAGAGGTTCGAAAACTTAAACAACACACATTAGTCATGAAATTTATCAATACCAACCAATTTTCTCAAATAATAAAAGCGTTCCTCAGAGAGGGGTTTAGTAAAAATATCAGCAACCTGATCCTCTGTGCAAATATACTCTAAAAATACATCACCTTTAGCAACATTATCTCTAATAAAGTGATGTTTAATTTCAGTATGTTTTCTTTTTGAATGTTGCACAGGGTTTATGGAAAGATTTATAGCACTAGTATTATCACACATAATAGGTATGTTTTTAAAAGAAAAACCAAAATCAATTAAACTGTGTTTCATCCAAAGTACTTTTGCACAACTACAACCGGCTGCAATATATTCTGCTTCGGTGGTTGATAAGGATATCCACGATTGTTTCTTGCTATACCAAGATACTAAGCATCCTCCAAAGAATTGGCAATTTCCACTTGTACTCTTCCTTTCTACCTTACATTTGGCATAATCCGCATTGATCTAGGAAGTAGGATCAAAACAAGATTGTTTAGAGTACCATAAGCCATAATCATATGATGAAATTAGTTATCTCCAAATACGTTTAACATCTATTAAATGGGATTCTTTGGGGCAAGCTTGGAACCTAGCACGCAAACATACTGCAAACATCATATCCGTCCTACTAGCCGCTAAGCAAAGTAAGCTACCGATCATACCTCTACACCTTTTTTCATCGACCTTTTTACCTTTGCCATCTTTATCAAGATTTAATGATGAGCTCATTAGAATGCCAATACCTTTACGTAGCTCATCCCAAATCTCTTGAGAAGTTCCTTAGTTTACTTCTCTTGATTGATGAAGATGCCTTCCTTGGTTTGCTTGATTTGTGGTCCAAGAAAGTAGGTCAATTCTCCCATCATGCTCATTTCAAACTCTTTTTGCATAAGACAGGCAAATTCTTCACATAAAGAAACATTAGTAGCACCGAAAATAATATCATCAACATAAATTTGGACAAGAAGAAGATCATTGAAACAAGAGGTTTTTGTAAAAAGAGTAGTGTCCACCACACATCTTGAAAAATTGTAGGAAAGAAGAAAACCAGTTAATTTCTCATACCAAGCTCTTGGAGCTTGTTTTAAAGCATAGAGTGCTTTTGAAAGTTTTTAAACGTAATTTGGAAATTTTTCATGCACAAATCCAGGAGGTTGTTGAACATGAACTTCCTCCTCAATATCACCATTTAGAAAAGCACTCTTAGCATTCATTTGAAAAAGCTTGAATTCTTTAAAGCAAGAAAAAGCTAAAAGCATCCTAATGGATTCAAGTCTAGAAAATGGAGCAAAAGTTTCATTAAAATCTATGCCCTCTTCTTGATTGAATTCTTGGGCAACAAGCCTAGCTTTGTTTTTAATAACTTCTCCGGATTCATTTAGAGTATTTTGGAAAACCCATTTTGTGCCAATGGTGGGGTGATCTCAAGGTCTTCGGACTAAAGTCCAAACTTTGTTTTTTTCAAATTTATTTAATTCCTATTGCATTGTAATAATCCAAAACTCATCACACAAGGCATCATCAATAAACTTAGGCTCAATTTGAGATAATAGGGCAAAGTTATCAATAAAGTACCTTCTTGGTCATACCCCTTGTGATACATCACCAATGATTTCGTCCTTGGAGTGTCCCTTTGGATATATCACATCTTGAGGAAGACTTTGAGCTTCTTGATCATTTTCTTGTTTTTCCTCAATCTCTTCTTCCTACCTAGAATGTTCTTCCATTGCTTGAGCATACAATGGTTGGTAGCTTAAAAAGTTATCTATGTCATCATCATCTTTTTTGTCAAAAATGTTAGTTTCATCAAAATTTATATGAATAGACTCTTCAACACACAAGGTTCTTTTGTTATAAATTCTATAAGCCTTTTTGTTTGAAGAGTAAATAAGAAAAATTCCCTTGTTGGATTTTTTATCAAACTTCCCAAGGTTTTCCTTGTTGTTTAAAATAAAGCATTTGCATCCAAAACTTTGAAATAGCCAATTGAGGGGGGGTTTTGTTGAAAATGAGTTCAAAAGGCGTTTTCTTTAAACATGGTCTAAAGAGAACACGATTCATAATGTAGCATGCGGCGTTAACGGCCTTGGCCCAAAAATATTTAGGAAGGGAGTTTTCACAAAGTATTGATCTTGCCATTTCTTGTAATGTACGGTTTTTCCTTTCCACAACAACATTTTGTTGTGGGGTTTTAGCGGCCGAAAAATTATGTTATACCAAAGTCATCACAAAGTTTTGTAAACTCTTGGTTGTTAAATTCTCTCCCATTATCACTTCTCATAGAGATTAATTTGCAATGAAGGGAGGTTTGAATTTTTTTGAAAAGTTTGACAAATTCTTGAAATGCCTCATCCTTTTGGCTAAAAAACAAAGTCCAAGTAAATCTTGAGAAGTCATCTACTATGACAAAAGCATACCTCTTACCACCAAGACTAGTGGTCCTCATTGGTCCAAATAAATCCATGTGAACGAGTTCTAAAGGTTTTGAAGTTGAAATCATTTTTGTTGGTTTGAAAGAGGTGTTAATTTGTTTTCCAAATTGGCAAGCATCACAAAGTTTAGTTTTCTCAAAGTGAAGTTTTGGTAGGCCTCTACCAAGTCCTTTTGAGGAAAGTTGGTTCAATAAATCCATACTAACATGACCAAGCCCTCTATGCCACAAAAATGCATCATCATCATTAATCGAGAAACACTTCATGTTTTGAGAAATGAGATCTTCAAGATGAAATACATAGACATTTCCAACACTTTTAGCAACAAAAACAGTTAGATTTTCATGCTTATCAATGATAGAAGAAGAATCACTTTCAAAAACAACCTTTTTCCCATTATCACATAATTGACTAATACTAAGTAAATTGAATTTTAAACCATCAACTAAAAGAACGTCCTTAATAAAAGAAGAAGAATTGGTACCAATGTTGCCTATACCAATGATTCTTCCCTTCTTCTTATCTCCAAAGGTGGCGAAGCCGCTTTTGGTTTCTTTAAGCTCACTAATAAGAGATGCATTCCTAGTCATATGCCTTGAGCAACCGCTATCCAAATACCACTTAGATGACCTTGATTGTGTTCCTACAAAAGAAGAAGTAGAAATTACTTTCGGTACCCATATCTTTTTGGCACCATGAATGTTAGTTGAATTTTCTTTTATTTTCGAAATGACTTTTACTCCCCTTTCAATTTTTCTTTTTATAGAATATTTTGTGGCTTTATGACCACTCTTTTCACAATAGGTGCAACAATGGTGTGAGAGGGATGAAGAAGTTTTACAAAACATGTTTGTTTAAGAGGTATTGGTATGATTATATCCAATTCCACTTTTGTCAAAATGTGATCTTTGAAAACCAAGAAGCTTTTCAAAATTTTCTTTTCCTTTTGTAAGCTTTTCAATACATAGGGTGAGGTCACTCACCTTTTCTTCAAATCATTACAATCTACCATGCATTTCTTATGAGAGAGAACTTTTTTACAAAGATTTTTGTTTTCTAAAATGAGTTTTTGAAATTCTAACTTTGAGAGGTCGCTTTCCTTTTTTAAAACTTCTAGAGATTAAAAGAGGGTTTTGTTTTAACAAATAAGTTTTGAATTTTCATTTGATAAGTTATCAATCTTATTCTTTAACTCCTTGTTCTTTTTTGTGATCTTTTCCAATTCATGATACATTTCAATGAGTAAAGAATTAAGATCATCATCAATAATATTACATATATTTTAGGGTAAAGATTGTACCTCAATTTCTAGTGCCATGAAGCATATTTTAGATATATTTTTTTCTCCTTCACTTTCGCTTGAGTCTTGATCCCAAGCACCAATTAGGCCCTTCACTTTCATCTTTTTCTTTAATGCGTCAAGCTTTGCTTCCAAAGCTCCTTTTTCTTTTTCGATAGCTATGGGACAATTAGCTACAAGATGGTCACTACTATTACATCCAAAGCACTAGCCTTGAAGAGTGATGAACTTTATCCTCCTTTCTTGAATGGAGGTTTCTTTCCTCTATTGTTGAAACCTTTCTTGTAGAATCTTTTAAATTTCCTCATTACCAAGGCCATGTCCTCATCATCATCAATCTCATCTTCATTGTTTGATGAGTATGTTTAATCATCCTCATTTACTTTGAGTGCTATGCTTTTTCTTCCTTTGTCTTCATCTTCCATTTCATTTAACCATTTTATTTTCATTTCATAGTGAGGAGGTGATCCTATGAGTTCTTCAATAGGACGTTGTCTCAAATCTTTTGATTCCTTAATGGCAAGAGTTTTTGGTTGATATTGTTGGAATCCGTAGGAAAAACAAAGTAAAATAAACTATGAAAATCCACCAACAGGATCTGCACATACTAGAAAAACCGATTGGATAGAAATTACCTCAATGTTTTGATTGTTCGTTGTGGAGGCGCTGCTTTGTACGCTTCGCCCTCTACTGGTATCCACGCGACGAACTCTTCTGCAAACGATCGGGATGCTAGCCCCTTCTTGTGTTTTGAAAACTGTTCAGAACTGATCCTGACTATCTGGTAATTGGTCGTATTTCGGAGAGAGAGACGAGATACTATATCGCCGTTCTAGGGTTTAGGGTTTTGTTTTTCTTTATTCAGATAAAGGACAGCCACCAAGAAAAGGTTAACATAACCTTTTATAGCTGTCAATATCAAAACCCTAACTCTCATCTAATGACAGTTTAATCTCGTCCGTCTATTCCTATAATCATCTAACGATTGGATGAGTAATATTAAGTAATTAATTTCATTTATTCGATTAAATAAAATTAATTACTTATTAACTTACCAGAAAATACAATATGGAATCTAATTCCCCTTTTGTATACGTTCAACGAATCTGGACACAATCTAGATTCATTAAACGTGGACATTATGCTCACAAGATCGTCTATGCGTGTGACCCTGTAGGTTCACTTAACGTTGGCAGTGAATGAAAAATGTCCTAGACATTTATTCATAAAACATAAGCGGCCTCTAGCAAGACATTATGCTTACCCAAGTTAAGTAAATATAATAATAACCTAGCATCAGATTTAATATTTAGTCCTTTTGTCACATGATATCCTAATTAGGTATAAGGCATGGATCAACTCATCCTTATAAAACTTAATTAACCATTTACTTGATCACCAGGCACACTGTTCCAACAAATAATATTAATAACATCTTATTAATACTTATTTGAGCATGGCCATGCATATTTTCAAGTCTTCCTTATCAAGGGGCCCATGGATATCTCTCTCTAAAAGAGAGGGACAAATCCCTTTCACTATCTCCAATATTCAAGCCATGACGAGAAAATAAGCCAACCAATAGTCATAATGATCACCTAATTAAAAGTGACGTTTGACTATGTCAAAACATATTTTCTCCCCATGCAAGAAACATTAGAAACATTAGGTCAATGGACACAAAATATAAAACTGAGAAGAAATACTTATAACTTAAACCCATGCAATATTTCTTCTTTACTTTGGGTAATGTCCAATACAATATTCTCAATATGTATTTATGAATTGATTTTATATCTCATATTCATGATCAGTAAAACTTGACCATCAATCAACTTCACACTAGTTTACAAGATGTAATAAACTAGGGACAAATAAGAATAGTATTTTATTAGCTATAAGAGTTTTACTATCAAGTCACATACTTGATGACCAAGAGCATAAAATACAATTCAAAAATACATGCTTCATAAATCATAAATGTGAGTCAATTGGTCTTAGGGCATATACTAACAGAATGCACAGAAAGGGAACTAGGGTTTGATTTTATATAAAAGATAGGCAAGAAAGGCAGAAACGGTACAAAGAAGGCCTATGACCATCATTTTCCGGATCAACCTAGACTAAACCTTATCGATTCAAAGCTAAGAAAAATAGAAGAGTGAAGGCACAGACTCAAAAAAGAATTCACTATGCTAATCCCCTAACATTCCAAGATATCTGTTACTAACAGACACTTACAAGTGCATAAAACCATTGATTTTGTAAGAGTAAAAAGTAAGTGTTCTTTTGAAGTAGATCAAGTGAAATGACTTTTTAAAATCTTACGGGTTTTGCAATCATTACTCCCATTGAGTGTCACAAAACAAAAAATCTTTTTGGTTTTTTTCCTGAAAATAAAAAAAATTGAAAATTAAACAAGGAAAAATTTTTGGGTATTTAAATTATCTAATTTTTTTTGGATTTTTCAAATGTGAAAAAGAGACAAAAGACTCTATAGACTATAACTATAACAATAACTAAACCTAAGCATACATAAAAAACAGAAGAAATAGAAAAGAGACATAAATACCCTCACACTTAAAAACACATTTTCCTAAATGTGGGGGCCAGAGCAAAGTGAAAATAATGGTAAAAACACATATATGGGAAGCAATCTGTAACGCCCTACCCCGTAAGCACCTAGCATGACTTTAAAATTAAGAACGCGATGAAAATAGAGTTTTGATCTATATGGTGGGATATAGTGTTTTTGGCACTTAGTAGTATTTTGGGGATATTTAGGAATAGGAATAAAATTTTATTATCTTATTGAGGTTTTATTAATAAGGTTTATAAATGCCTTTAAGTGGATTTTTATTTTTAATACCTAGTATATTTATTTTAGAAATTTAAATACTTGACATTTTCATATAGGGATTTCAAAAGAAAAAAAAAAAAAAAGAAAAACCTTCACGATTAAGAAAGTGTGCCACCTACTGCCATTTACCTGCCACCATCCCAAAAATTTCTTTCTTTTCCTATCTTTGATTTTCCAGCCATTAACCGCCATCACACTTTCTATATATAGGCCATGCAAACATATTTTTTTTCCTCTTCTTTCTCATCCTTGGCCGCTTATAACATAGGCATATATATATCATTTTCTTTCTTGAATAAAAAGGGCTCTTTCTTGAATAAAAAAGGGCACCTAATACTAATCTCAAGTGTGTTTGCATGGTTTTTTTTTCCTTTCTTTCTTTTCTTTAGTTAGTTAGGTTATATATATGTATATATATAGTATATGTTTGTTTGTTTTCTTTAATATATAGTGAGATCTATTTCTAGTTAGATTATATATTTTTAAGCTAGTTATTTATTTTAAGATTTCAATATTTTAAATGGATTTTTAGTATGAAGTATATAGTTAATTATGGTTTCTTGGGAGAGTATATTTTTTTTAGAGTATAGGATTTTTTTCGATCTTTTTAAAGAATTATATAAGTATATATATCATTATATAGGTATATATATATACATCCTAAAGTTCATTTCGTAAGATTTCGATATCATTTAGGGAATATGATTATTTGATCGATACCCAGGTATTAAGTATTTTCGCATTATTATTTTGTAGGATCTTAGCACCAGATCTACATCCAGGTGACTCCATAAACTCCATTTTATTTCAAATAGTACAAGACATATAAATATGTTTTTTTTATCCTTTACAAAATATTGCTATTTTTTGAACGATATTTCTCAGCGTGTTTTTGGAGATGTTCTTCCCAATGTGTTACGTGTTTCGTAGAAAAATGCATAGGAGCGGTGCTCCATATGAGTGTTTCTTTTAAAACAGACTATTACAGTGGTGCATAAGAAGTTTGTTGTACACAGGTTTTTCGGAAATATTTATATATTGAAAAATGTTCTAGCTTGAAAAGTTACGTATTTTGATATGCATGAATATAGATCTGGCATTAGCATAATTGTGAAATTGCATAAGCATGTGATGACTGGCGGATCAGGATTTTTTTTTTTTGTGTTCTGAAATGTTTATGATTTGAATCTGTTATTATGGCCGGGCAAATGGCCCTTTGATTTGTAAATACATTTGAAAACCTCATGCCGACCAGGGTTAAAGTTTGTTGAAAATCATATGAATGGACGCGTTAGCGGATTGCACTGTACGTGGTTAGTCCCCCGTATTAGGGCCTCTTTCGATGACGTGGACGGGTTTTTGACTCTGAGGGTGGATCCACTTTAAGAGGGGCATAGACCGTGGAGGGTGTGGCCCAATCGGTCTACGTGGACACAGCATGATGCTCCATGGTAGGGTTCGACCGCCTAGTAGAGAGTTAGGAGGGGCTCGATACCGAGGTTGGTCCCAGGACAGACATGGTAGGTGCCCCAGGAGTCTGTAGCATGTTTTGACCAGTGATATGGGAGTGCGGTTGTTTGTAATCGAGCGCTTGTATGTTGTTTGGCTTGTATTTGACTACGAGATGCCGGAACTTGGTTCTGATGGCCTCGTTTTGGGGATCCGGACTTTGTCTGTGGAGCTCCACTGTTGCATTACATGTTCTTTTAAATTTGGGGCATAAAAGCTGCGCTGATGTGTCTTGATTCGCTCAGACTTCCCAGCTGGGCTCGAAACCCTCATGTAGGTTCAAGCGTTAGTTTTGTTAAAATAGCAAAAGAAATACTTTTCTTATAACATTGCATGAACTGTTTTGTAAAATGGCATCGTCATGGTTTTAAAGAAATCACTACCGCACACACACGTGGACTCACCGAGCATTCGCACTCACGTTTTTCCATATCATGTTTTCTTCTCAGATTAGCTTGGAAAGGTCAGGGGCCCCGCGAGCCACTGAAGTTTTAGGCCAGGAGTTTTTGGATCAAATCTCCCCAAAAGGGCATATATTTATGTTTTATCTTTTTAGACTCAAATCGTCTGTAGAGTTTCTTTTTTTTATGTTTTTATGTAAGTTGTTGATGTACGATTACTTTTGTGTTTATTATAAAACGAGTTTATCCTGTGTTTTGAGCGCACCAGTAGTATCTAATTTACTTAAGTATTCCGCGTACTTTGTGTATACCTGTTAGTATTGTTCTAGGGTTTTGTTTTATTGTGGAGCTTATAATTTAGTGCCGAGAGGCACGCAGATGCCCTACTCAGCCGCAGTTGACCTAGTGGCAGGGTTGGGGGCATCACAGGTGGTATCAGAGCATCTAGGTTCGATACTAGGTTTGAATCGTTGGATTTTAGACAAGCTCTAAGAGTCAACTGTTTAAACTTTAAAGTTAACCATATGATTTATTGGTTAGTACTGATCCTAAGATTCTGTTTTTTAGGTACTAGATGGCATATCCTTCTCATAGATGGACATGCAGGGAGGGCACCCTCGTAGATGAGCCTAGCAGGACTACGTCATCATCATCATCCTCATATTCTCTTAGGGAGATCATCCCAGAAAGAGAACCAATTCCAGTGATTGACCTTTCCGATGATGAGTCAGTAGAAGGACCAGAGATGGCACCAGTGGCACCGGGAATATGAATTGGAACATCAATAGAAGAGGACCCTAGTGAGCCCACGTCGGACTCAGAAATGACGCCTGAGCCAGAGAGAGGCACCGGCAGTCACTGGGGGTATGGGTACCTTCGTAGCAAATACTATGCCAGCAGCAGCATTCCCTACCCCCTTCCACCCGTGGAGTCTGTATCTTCTTTTCCAGCACTATCGGTACTACTTCGGGGTGGGGTCAGGGAGTATGACATATGTGGTTATTGCCTGTGGCGTGAGCAACGGGCTGAAGCCGCTAGCTAGCAGGTTGTAGCGTTGAGAGAGGAGATCTCCCGAATGGACGCCTTATTTTATGCGGTACGCCTGGCACGGCGACAGGAGACGGCGAGGGCCGCCATGTTAGAGAGGGAGTTAGCCCAGATGCGGGAGGCTCATGCAGCCCGAGAGAGAGAGAGATTTTGGAGCTGATTAACGAGCGGGACTAGCTTAGGCAGTTTATCGCCCAGTTCCTTGGAACTACTAGAGATTCAGTGGATAGAGCACGTGGTGAGCTGGAGTCCCGTCCAGGATGTTCTGGTAGCCAGTGTCCTTAGGTAGAGTAGGTATTGGATAGAGTATGGGTAGGTGTGCATATTTGGTCACTTGGATAGGTACGAGTAGTATTTTTGTTGGTACTTGATGCAGTAGGCTTAGGATCGTAGGTATGAGGTCCTCGGGTTTTTGATATGCATAGCAACTCGGTCATATAATTTTTGGGTGGTAGAACCAAGATGATCTGATTGTATCTTGACACTACTTGTACCAAAAATCCTTATTTTGAGTTATATATATATGTTTGTATGTATGCATTGATGTTTGTGCCTGGGATGAATTCATGTTTACTTGTCGTAAAGTATCTATAACCGTAGATGTTTATTAGTATTGGAACTTTTTGGTTTTTTAGAAACATGTCAGGTTCACAATCTCCGAACCGTGTGGACGAGGTTATGTCAGAAAGTTCTCAAAATAGACAGTCTGAACCTATGAGAGAGGCCACACCTCGTCCAGAACAAGCTACACACAAAGTAATCGAGAATTTTATGATCAAGATGATAGAATTATTAGAAACTTGAATGGCTACAAGAAGAAACGAACGAGTACCAGCCACTGGAGAAGATGAAGCACTAGAACGATTTCTTAAGTTTCGACCCCCGGAGTTCTATGGGGATGTTGAGCAAGAAATTAAAGCTGAACTGTTCCTTGAGCAGTTGAATGGTATCTATGATACGCTTAAGTATGAGGATGCCCCTGAGGGTAACGTTTGCAGCTTTTAGACTTCGAGGAATGGCAAAGGATTGGTGGCTTAGAGCTTCCGAAGCACGGACACTTAAGAACCAACCATGGACCTGGAACGATTTTCAAGAAGAATTCAAAAAGGAGTACATACCTCGTTGGGTTCGTGAGCAACGAGAAGATGAGTTTCAGCAATTGAGATAGGGTAACCTGACAGTTGCCCAATATACGGCAAAGTTCAATAGGTTGGCTAAGTATTGCTTAAGGTTGATAGACACTAACGAAAATAAGACGCGACAATTTGTGAAAGAATTAAGGGTTGAGTTGCAACGAGCATTAGCTCCCTTGCCACTGATGGGATTCGCGGCCGCAGTTGAAGCCGCCACGCGAATGGAGATGGCTGATCAAGCGGTTATACAGAGGAAAACAGCCATTGGTTCAGCGGCGACTCCATATAAACGTCCTGGACAAGGACCATGGAAACCTAGAGATTTCAAGAGATCCCGTGGTGAACAAAGGACTGGAAATGAAGGCCGACCAACCCTAACCCCTGGAGGATCCCACAGAATATGTACATACTGTGGACGAAGTGGGCATATGGCAAAAATGTGTTATCAGAAGTTAAGATTATGTTTCAAGTGTGGAAAACCAGGACATACCAAGGATCAGTGCCCTGAGATGCAACAAGTACCCCTGGAGATGTCCAGAAAAGCAGGCCGACCCCGGGTCATGAGAGGAACAACAGAAGAAAAGAATAATAAGCCACAAGTAAAAGCTAAAGTTTATGCACTGGATGGATTACCCGTAGATACTGAAGCAGAAGTAGTTGAAGGTATGATAAAAATCTTTTCTCAACTAGCAAGAGTACTCATTGACCCTGGAGCTACGCATTCTTTTGTGAGTTTGCATTTCATAAAACATATTCCTATACCTCCTATTAACATGCATTACCAGTTGATAGTTAGCACTCCTATGGGCGTGAATAAGATAACTGAGGTAAAGTACCCTGATTGTGACATATGTGTCAAGAATGTGCTTTTATCCGGAGATTTAATTGCCTTACTATTGGAGGGATATGACGTGATACTTGGGATGGACTGGTTATCTAAACATTATGCCCAAGTAGATTGTCGACGGAAGTTGGTTAAGTTTAGCCGACCGAGTATGCCAATCCTGGTGTTCCAAGGAAAGCGAACAAAACGGGAGAATCTCTTTTTGTCTGGCATGAAAGCCAGGAAGTTGCTTTGGAAAGGATGTCAAGGGTACTTAGCATATTTACTCAACAAACCTAAGGACGAGGTACAATTAGACATAGTACCTGTAGTGAGGGAGTTTGTGGATGTTTTTCCTGAGGAGTTGACGACGCTACCCCCAGATCGAGAAGTGGAGTTTGGCATAGAATCGGTACCTAATGCTAAACCAATATCTCAAACTCCATATCGGATGGCACAGGAGGAACTAAAAGAGTTGAAAAAGCAACTACAAGAATTGTTGCAGCAAGGATATATTCGTCCAAGTACATCTCCTTGGGGTGCGCCAGTTTTATTTGTAAAGAAAAAGGATGGAACCCTGAGGATGTGTATAGATTATAGAGGATTGAATAATGTGACAGTCAAGAACAAATACCCACTACCCCTCATTGATGAGTTATTTGACCAACTCCGAGGAGCAGGATGTTTTCCCAAATTGGACTTGAGACAGTATCAAGTCAGGATAAGAGAAAAGGATATTCCAATGACGGCATTCAACACACGATACAGACATTACGAGTTGTGGTTATGCCGTTTGATTAACTAATGCACCTGCGACATTTATGGACTTGATGCATAGAGTCTTCAATCCTTACTTGGATAAGTTTGTAGTGATTTTTATTGATGATATTCTTGTTTATTCACCCAACCCTGAAGCTCATGAACAACATCTTCGAAAAGGGTTGCAAACCCTACGGGAGCATAAGTTATATGCTAAGTTTAGCAAATGTGAGTTCTGGATGAGTCAAGTTACTTTCCTAGGACATGTTATCACTCAGGAAGGAATCTCGGTGGATCCAGCAAAAGTAAAAGCAGTGACCTATTGGACACAACCCAAAACACCAACTGAAGTACGTAGTTTCTTGGGTATGGCAGGATACTATCGGAGATTCATAAAAGACTTTTCAAGGATTGCTGGACCTCTAACCCAATTAACCAGAAAAGCAACCAAGTTTGAGTGGACGAAAAAGTGTGAGAGGAGTTTTCAAGAATTGAAGAACTGACTAACGTCGGCACCAGTGTTAACATTACCCGATCCGAACAAGGAGTTTTCATTATATACAGATGCTTCAGGAGAGGGTCTAGGAGCTGTGTTGATGCAAGACAGGAAGGTTGTCGCATATATTTCAAGAAAGTTGAAGGATCATGAACGTAATTATCCGACACACAATTTGGAATTTGCGGCCATCGTGTTTGCACTTAAGAAGTGGCGACACTACTTGTATAGGGCTAAGTAGAGTTATTTACTGATCATAAGAGTTTAAAGTATCTGTTTTCTCAGAAGGACTTGAACATGAGACAACGTTGATGGATGGAACTGCTGGAAGAATATCGATGCCCGATTAACTATCATCCAGGAAAGGCGAATGTGGTGGCGGATGCATTGAGTAGAAAAGCAAAGATATCAAGTCTTAGTTTAACATCCACCCTACAACAGGATATTAGAAGTGCCCAAAAGAGTAATAAGGAGTTCCAAGAGTTCAAAAACCGTGTGGAAGCTAAGGGATTGGAAGATTTTTGAACATTTGAAGATGATGGGAGCCTGTACTTTCGGAATCGGTTATGTGTACCCAATGATACTGAACTTAAGCGCAAGATTCTAGAGGAAGCCCACAGAAGTAAGTATTCAATGCATCCTGGAGAGAATAAGACGTATAAAGACTTAAAGCAAAAGTTTTGGCAGAACGGAATGAAGAGAGAAATTGCGGAGTATGTAGCGGCCTGTCTTACATGTCAAAGGGTCAAGGCGGAACATCAAAAGTCAGCGGGACTACTACAACCGCTACCTGTTCCCGAATGGAAATGGGATCATGTGACAAAGGACTTTGTACAGGATTGCCCCGGACCAAGGGGTATAAGGATGCTATCTGGGTAATCGTTGATCGTTTAACAAAAGTGGCTCATTTTATTGCCATTAATATGTCATACCTTTTGGACAAGTTGGCACAGATTTATGTAGATGAGATTGTTCGACTTCATGGAGTACCCGTTGATATTGTATCCGATAGAGACCCAAGGTTTACCTTAAGGTTTTGGCCTAAGTTCCAGGCAGCTATGGGGACCAATCTAAGTTATAGCACCACAGCACATCCCCAAACCGATGGACAGTCTGAAAGAACAATTCAAACCCTAGAGGATATGTTAAGAGCTTGCACCTTAGACTTTGGAAATAAGTGGGTTGACAATCTTGCTTGTGCTGAGTTTGCTTATAATAATAGCTACCACTCTTCGATAGGAATGGCACCATTTGAAGCATTGTGTGGTAGGAGATGCAGAACACCTTTGTACTGGGATGAAGTTGGAGTTCGATCCCATTGGAGGCAAAGAAACTTGATGCCAGAATTGGAAGAGATGCAGAAACAAGTTAAGATAATTCAAGACCTGCTTCGAACAGCTAAAAGTAGACAGAAGAGCTATGCCGACAATCGAAAAAGGGATCTGGAGTTTAATGTAGGAGATCGAGTTTTCTTAAAACTTACACCACATTGCGAGAAGCTGCGATATCCGAGGAGAGGAAAGTTAAGCCCCCGATATATCGGACCATTTAAAATTATTGACAGGATTGGTAAAGTAGCATACCGACTCGCCTTACCAAATGAACTGATAGGTATACATGATGTGTTCCATGTATCACAATTAAAGAAGTATGACCCTGCACCTGATCGTGTTCTCAATGATGATCAATTGGAATTACAAGCTGATCTGTCATATGAAGAAAAACTAACTGAGATTATAGAACGAAGCGTAAAAGAGTTACGCGGGAGACAGATTCCAATGTGTAAAGTGGTACAGAGACATCATGGGATCGAAGAGGCAACCTGGGAAACTGAGGAATACTTGAAGAAAAAGTATCCAGAGCTTATAGGTACGTAACTATTCAATTTCGAGGACGAAATTTTTTTAAGGAGGGTAGAATGTAACGCCCTACCCCGTAAGCACCTAGCATGACTTTAAAATTAAGAACGTAATGAAAGTAGAGTTTTGATCTATATGGTGGGATATAGTGTTTTTGGCACTAGTAGTATTTTGGGGATATTTAGGAATAGGAATAAAATTTTATTATCTTATTGAGGTTTTATTAATAAGGTTTATAAATGCCTTTAAGTGGAATTTTATTTTCAATACCTAGTATATTTATTTTAGAAATTTAAATACTTGACATTTTCATATAGGGATTTCAAAAAAAAAAAAAAAAAGAAAAAAGAAAAACCTTCACGTTTAAGAAAGTGTGCCACCTCCTGCCATCCACCTGCCACCATCCCAAAAATTTCTTTCTTTTCCTTTCTTTGATTTTCCAGCCATTAACCGCCATCGCACTTTCTATATATAGGCCATGCAAACATATTTTTTTTTTCCTCTTCTTTCTCATCCTTGGCCGCTTATAACATAGGCATATATATATCATTTTCTTTCTTGAATAAAATGGGCTCTTTCTTGAATAAAAAAGGGCAGCCAATACTAATCTCAATTAAGTTTGCATGGTTTTTTTTCCTTCCTTTCTTTTCTTTAGTTAGTTAGGTTATATATATATATATGTATATATATAGTATATGTTTGTTTGTTTTTTTTAATATATAGTGAGATCCATTTCTAGTTAGATTATATATTTTTAAGCTAGTTATTTATTTTAAGATTTCAATATATTAAATGGATTTTTAGTATAAAGTATATAGTTAATTATGGTTTCTTGGGAGAGTATATTTTTTTTTAGAGTATAGGATTTTTTTTCGATCTTTTTAAAGAATTATATAAGTATATATATATATATCATTATATAGGTATATATATACATCCTAAAGTTCATTTCGTAAGATTTTGATATCATTTAGGGAATAGGATTATTTGATCGATACCCAGGTACTAAGAATTTTCGCATTATTATTTTGTAGGATCTTAGCACCAGATCTACATCCAGGTGACTCCATAAACTCCATTTTATTTCAAATAGTACAAGACATATAAATATGTTTTTTTTATCCTTTACAAAATATTTCTATTTTTGGAACAATATTTCTCAGCGTGTTTTTGGAGATGTTCTCCCCAATGTGTTACGTGTTTCATAGAAAAATGCATCGGAGCGGTGCTCCATATAGGTGTTTCTATTAAAACAGACTATTACGGTGGTGCATAAGAAGTTTGTTGTACACAGGTTTTTCGAAAATATTTATATATTGAAAAATGTTCTAGCTTGAAAAGTTACGTATTTTGATATGCATGAATATAGATCTGGCATTGGCATAATTGTGAAATTGCATAAGCATGTGATGACTGGCGGATCAGGATTTTTTTTGTTTTTTTTGGTGTTCTGAAATGTTTATGACTTGAATATGTTATTATTGCCGGGCAAATGGCCCTTTGATTTGTAAATACATATGAAAACCTCATTTCGACCAGGGTTAAAGTTTGTTGAAAATCATGTGAACGGACGCGTTAGCGGATTGCACTGTACGTGGCTAGTCCCCCGTATTAGGGACTCTTCCGATGACGTGGACGGGTTTTTGACTCTGAGGGTGGATCCACTTTAAGAGGGGCGTAGACCGCGGAGGGTGTAGCCCAATCGGTCTACGTGGACACCGCATCTGCTCTACGGTGGGGTTCGACCGCCTAGAGGAGAGTCAGGAGGGCTCGACACTGAGGTTGGTCCCAGGGCAGACCTGGTAGGTGCCCCAGGAGTCTGTAGCCTGTTTTGACCAGTGATATGGGAGTGCGGATTTTTGTAATCAGGCGCTCGTATGTTGTTTGGCTGGTATTTGAGTACGAGATGCCGGAGCTTGGTTCTGATGACCTCGTTTTGGGGATCCGGACTTTGTTTGTGGAGCCCCATTGTTGCGTTACATGTTCTTTTAAATTTGGGGCATAGAAGCTGTGCTGATGTGTCTTGATTCGCTCAGACTTTCCAGCTGCGCTCGAAACCCTCATGTAGGTTCAAGCATTAGTTTTGTTAAAATAGCAAAAGAAATACTTTTCTTATAACATTGCATGAACTGTTTTGTAAAGTGGCATCGTCATGGTTTTAAAGAAATCACTACCGCACACACACACGCGGACTCACTGAGCGTTCGCGCTCACGTTTTTCCATATCATGTTTTCTTCTTAGATTAGCTTGGAACGGCCAGGGGCCCCGCGAGCCACTGAAGTTTTAGGCCAGGAGTTTTTGGATCAAATCTCACCAGAAGGGCATATATTTATGTTTTATCTTTTTAGACTCGAATCATCTGTAGAGTTTCTTTTTTTTATGTTTTTATGTAAGTTGTTGATGTAAGATTACTTTTGTGTTTATTATAAAACGAGTTTATCTTGTGTTTTGAGCGCACCAGTAGTATCTAATTTACTTAAGTATTCCGCGTACTTTGTGTATACCTGTTAGTATTGTTCTAGGGTTTTGTTTTATTGTGGAGCTTATAATTTAGTGCCGAGAGGCACGCAGATGCCCTACTCAGCTGCAGTTGACCTAGTGGCAGGGTTGGGAGCATCACACAATCCGTAGATATAAGGAATATAGGCATATTAGGAAGCAATCCCCACAAAAAATCAAAACAAAAAAAGAAAAAATAACGGCAAAAATAACATAAAAAACACAAAAAAGAAAATACATGAAGAAAACGAGAAAATAAAAAGGAAAAGAAAAAAGGAAAGAAAGAAAACTTCGCTATTGCAAACCAAAGTCTGGGCCACAGGAGTTGCCAGAATCTTCACTAGAAAGTTTTTTTAATTTTTTTTTTTTTTGTAAATTTGTATTAGAAAAATATAAAAAAATAAAATACACATGTTAGTAAAGCAAGAAATAGCAAAAGAAGTAGAAAAAGAAAAATAGGGAGACGGGGTAGAGGGGGCAGAAATCAGAAGAGTAAGGAGGATGAAGTGGGGATTGTGGTGGAGTGGAAAGAGAGGGAAAGTTTGGGAGAAGAAGAAGAAGAAGAAGAAGAAGAAGAAGAAGAAAGAAAGAAAGAAAAAAAGAAAGAAGAAGAAGAAGAAGAAGAAGAAGAAGAAGAAGAAGAAGAAGAAGAAAAAGAAGAAGAAAGAAAGAAAGAAAGAAAGAGAAAGAAGAACAAGAAGAAGAAGAGATGTGAGAGGGGGTACAAACCGATGGAGGTCGCCGGAGTAGTAGAAGAGAGGAAGAAAACAGAGAGTGAAGAAAGAGTTAAAAACCGATGAGAAAGGGGGTACAAACCGATGGAGGTCACCGAAGTGGTAGAAGAGAGGAAGAAAATAGAGAGTGAAGAAAGAGTTAAAAACTGAGAGAATGGAGGAAGAAGAAGAGAGAAAGAAAGTTAGGGATTTTAAAGAGAATTTTTGGGGGAAAGCAGAAATTTTTGGGGAAAAGATGTAATTGGAGTTGGAATAGAGTCGACCCGATCCGTTTACCCGAAAAAAGAACTGAACCTCTGCTAAAAATCTAACTTACCACATCTTGTAGGTGGATGTCTACCGTGTAGGCTTCTGTCCGCCAAAGAAAATTTCACCGATGGACTTACCACGTATGGTAGGTTGGACCTACAATTCATCGTAGGTTTCTGTCTGTGGAGAGTTGTTGTGCTCTGGCCCTACCGCGTGCGGTACGGTACCCTACCGTCCGTGGTAGGGTTTTTCTTGAACTCTGATTTTTCTTCTTTTTGCGATTTTTAACCCCGTTTCATGCCTGCCAACGTTGTGAATGCATTTTAAGCTCAAAATAGGTCTTAAGCAAGTATTCATCTCTCCAGAAACACCTTGCAACAACAAAAATAACAAACCTATCAAAGCGAAAACAGGAGAGAAAGCTACAATTTAAGTGTACAATTACAATAAGCGTACAAAGAGTTATAAGCAATACTCCTTTCTAGGTATCAAAAGCACCTCCTAGATCATGACAATCTGAGTTGTTCTTGACCTACCCTTTCTCAATATGTTGAACGGGCACCCACTTCGTCAAGTCCCGCTCAATTTAAGGACAAGATTCTTCCTCTTTTTCTCTTATTTTTTCGGGCTATCATCCCGTTTTGGGTGAGTTTCCTACAAAGGTAAAACACTTCTTGAGTTGTGTGATTAATTTAACATAAAGTATCTTGACTTTGAGAAGGGGACTTGAATTTAAAGGAATTTGAACTCTATATTGTTATCCCCGACCCTTAACATTAGCTTCCCTTTCTCCATGTCTATTAAAGCCCTTGATGTACGTAAAACGAGCGTCCTAAGATAATAGGGAAGTCTACATTCTCATTCATATCGAAAGTGACAAAAACTATAGAGAATATGAGGTCCTTGACCTTGATCAGGTTATCTTCTATGACCTTTTTAGGATGTCTAACACTTTTATCTTCCAAATTAATGGAAAACCTAATGGGTCTTGACTTTCCTAGGCTTAGTTTCTTACACATTGCATAAGACATAATGTTTATACAAGCGCTTAAATCAGCTAAAGCTTTATCAACTGAAAAACTACCAATAATACAAGGAAAAGAGAAACTCCCTGTATCTTCTAACTTACGTGGTAGTTTGTCTTCGTTGATAAGGATAGCCGAACATTCTTCGCCCAACATGTGTGTGGATGTATCGTTAAGTTTGGTCTTCTTTGTCAGCATCTCCTTCAAGTATTTAGCATACTTGGGTACCTGCAAGAGTAAATCATAGAGAGGTAAGTTTATTTTCAATTATTTGAATATCCCTAGATCTTCTAACTTCCGTGGTAGTTTGTCCTTGTAGATAAGGATAGCCGAACATTCTTCACCCCAGATGTGTGTGGATGTATCGTTAAGTTTGCTCTTCTTTGTCAGCATGTCCTTCAAGTATTTAGCATACTTGGGTTCCTGCAAGAGTAAATCACAGAGAGGTAAGTTTATTTTCAATTGTTTGAATATCCCTATGAATTTCCTCATGTTATCCTGGCTACGATTAGGGGTATAAATGGGTCCAGACCCTCTAGATACTCCCAGATATAGACCCATACCCTCCTAGTAAAATTTGGACCCAGACCTAGGCCCAAACCCTCTGGGCATAAAATTTATGGACCAAAACCCGACCCCCCAGGATCCAGGATAGGGTCTGAATATACCCGTACCTGTATGACATTTTTCAATTTTTTTCCCTGTAAAAAAAGTACAAATTTTAAAGAGTGCTTGTAAAATTGGTTTTGTAAAAAAAATGCTCAATCTTAAATAATCTTAGTTTTTTTCACTTCCTTTTGTCTCTTCAGACAACAACTTAATGGGTGCATTCATATGTAAAGAAAAATTACAGTAAACACAACATTTTGTCTACGTTTTGCAGTACACCTTGGAATCCTCCAAGCCAAATATTTACGAATCCTTTTGTGAAATTTACAAATATTTTTATATATCCATATGGAAATATAAGATATCAAAGATTGGATGGAGGAAACAATAACACAATGGGTTCTACCAGAGTCTAGAGGCCAGATAGCCTTCAATTCCAAGTATAAAATTCTAAGACTATATGATATAATGGGTTGTCAAAAAAAATAACAACAATACTATCTGGTTCGGCCAGAGTCCAAGGAAATTTGCACAGAATAAGTTGATTTACTTGTCAGAAGAAAGATGGAAGAACAAAACGGTGTAGGAAGGAAGTCGGCGGCAGGACGAAGGCAGCTGTGTAGTCAGAAGACTTAGCAGAGCAGCTTCGGCAGCTAGAGCTGTGTAGTTGCAGTCGGTGGTAAGGAAAATTTGAGCAGTGCAGTCGTAGTCGAAATCGGAGATTTTGGAAGAGTGGCAACGCATAACCAAAAAAGTTGAGTAAGACTGTGAAGAAGAGAAGAGTGTGAAGAAGAGAAGAGAGAGTGAGGCTGAAAAAGAGAACAGAAGAGAAGAGTGAGAGTGAGAGTGTGAAGAAAATAAAGAGCAGTAAAAAAATGAGAGTGTGAGATAGTGAGACTATTGCCACCACTCACTGCCAGTATAAAATATAAAAAACATAAAATATATAGTATATATAAAATATGTATTATTATTTTATTATAATTGGTATACGGGTGTACAGGTTTAGGATTATCATACCCTACCCAGACCCATTTACTGGAATCTATACGGGTATGGGTACGAGTCCGCCGGTGTAAAATTTTAACCTTACCCACTAAAAACGGGTATAGACCCGCGCGGGTATTAGTAAAACCCGCTCCGTTTACAGTCCTAGCTACGATCACGAATAAGAGCAACTGGATATGGAATTTTAGGCTTGTACTCAACAATTGTCGGCTTCTCGTTCTTCTCTTCTTTACTTAGCTCTAATGCTTTATAGTCAAAGGATGCAAATGATCTTCATTCCTCTTCAACACAGGTTTCTCTTGCATAATCATCACCTTTTCTTCTTTTGGAACTTCCTCATTGAATCTCACTGAGATAGCATCAACATGCTCTCTTAAGTTCACTTCGGTATTGCTTGGGAGAGCTCCTGGAGTCCTCTCTGGTATTAATTTTACCAGCTACCCAATCTATTTCTCCAAATTTTGAATTGAGGTTTCTTGGTTTTGTTAGGTAGCCTCTATAGTGCTCATTCTAGTATTAGTAGCATTCATGAATTTCACTACAAGCTCTTCCAAATTAGCTTTTACTGTTAGAGGGTTTGTGTAGCTGCATCTTAAGGGAGTAACTGGGTAGGACCTCTATTTTGGAATCTCAAAGGTCGTTGCTATCTTTGTTGTCCTTGCCCACCCAAAGAGAAGTTTGGGTGATTTCTCCATCCCAGATTATAAATGCTAGAGTTGGGGTTATTTCTTTGCCTGTTCCTTTGCACATAATCGACTTACCTCCCATATCAGGGCATTCATGATTGGGATGGCCTCTACTGCAAAAGTTGCAGAACATGACTATTTGAGTGTTCTTATTTGCAGGTATAGTAGTCAAGTTTCCCATCTTCTGCTCTATCATATCTACTAATCTCGCTTCCATAGCAATGATAGAATCTACATTATAGACTCTTACAGATTTTGGCTTGGATCTCTGTCTACCCCAAGTATAGCTATTCATAGCTATTTGCTCAATTATGTCATACACCTTCTGAGGAGTCATGTGATCTATAGAACTGCCACCAGAGGCATCTATTAGCTGTCTTGCCCCACATGAAACTCCGTTGTAGAAGGACTATATTTGGATCCCCAAATCTAATCCATGGTGGGACACTTTTTGAGCAGCTCCTTCCATATTTCCAAAGCCTTCTCCATCAATCTGTTGGAACAATAAGATCTCATTTCTAAGCTTTGCTATATGACCAGGGGAAATTACCTCCCTAGGAACTTCTCGGCTAGTGAATCCCATGATATAATTAAGCTGGAAGGTAATAACTTGATCCATAATTTTGCCTTCCCCCTTATAGAGAATGGGAAAAGGCGAAGTCTAATGGCACCATCTGAGACTCTGTTGATCTTAAAGGTATTGGAAACCTCGAAGAAATTTCCAATGTGCGCATTAAAATCTTCTTCAGGGAGTCCTTCAAATTGTACGTTGTTCTGCAACATTTGGATCACATTCGGCTTGATCTCAAAGTTGTTTGCTTCTACCCGTAGCCTGGCTATACTAGACTGCATCCTAGAGATGGATAGTCTGGTATAATCTGCCATTGTCCTCTCCGCCATTTGTGGTGGTGGGTGCCATACAAATAGTGGATTTACGTAAGTGGAGCCTCTTGACCTTCTTCCGTCTTCTCGACGATAACGATGGCATTTTTGTTCCCTGTCTCAAACCGAAGAGTGTGGCGGGCACTCCGCAGCGAACGCTCAGGTTTTGGATCGAAAGAGGACTAATTCAACCCTTTTCTTTCGAGACATAAACTAGTACTGAAGACCTGAAACAGAAAAATCCAATCAAATTCCACAAAAAGATCAATCACAATTCAAGATATAAACCAACAATAAACTAATAATTGCATGAATAATGAACAATCCAAAACAATAACAAAAACAAGAAAAACAAGTAAAATAAAAATGACTAAAGCACAAGAAAAATGGTTTTCTTTAAGTTGCCACTCCCCAGCAACGGGCGCCAAAAACTTGATGTTGTTTATAAATAAATAGGGTATAACTAAAACGAATGCAATAGGTAAGTGTACTTATCACTGTAGTATCAGAGACACACCTGAGTTGACAAACTTAGGGAATAGTAAAGGCTCAAATAGTCATTGTTTTACCTTATGTTTAGTCTAATAAATTGGGTTTTAAGAAATTAATTAACAAAATGGAAGAACCACTAAAAACAATTAAATGGAAACAACAATTAAAGGTATGAAATTTTAGGAAAAGATTTTGAATGAAGGATCCCCCTAACTTTTGACAACTATTCCAATTGAAAAACTGATAAAACGATGTTTGAAGATGAACGTTAGATTATCACAAGAAAGTCCGACAATTCTTATCTCTAGGTGAAGGCCGCTCTACTCACTTAACCTTTACAGGATAATCTCTTCTCTCCCTAACAAATTATGAATGCAATAAACAACTTAGGTGATCTAATAATCTAAAAGTGTGAAGAATATCTATATTCAATTGCCAACTCTTATTACCCAATTAGTTACCCTAGATTGATATACTTTTTTCAATTTCAATCAATCTTACGAAATAATTGATTCCGCGCAGATTAATTATCAAGAAAACGTAATGGAACAACAACTAACACATAAACAAACATCAATAAATTCAATAAAAAATGTCAAATCATCCAAAGCTAGGCTTCATCCCTCAATTCAAACAATAGAAATATAGCTAGTAACAATAGCCAATTCAATAATAGAAATCATAATTAACAAAAGAGAAGAAAACTTAGGTTGAACAAGGGTAGAATCCACGGTTTCGAACACCACCCGAGCTCATCTCTCGATTCGCTTATTGAAACTCGAAATTGCTCCGAGCATCTCTTCAATCATCCTCCAAGAGCTACAACTTAATGTTAATTATATAGAATCTACCTAATTGTAGAGGAATTGAAAGAGCTTTTCTTGCCCAAATTCGCACCTAATTCCTCATCTCTAAACCTAAAACCATTCTCCTTTGGAAAAGGGGTAAAAACTGGGATAAATACACATAAAAATACATTAAATGCGCTACTGATGGTACCTACCACGTTGGGTAGCTCAAGGCCCACCTTCTGCAGGGTTCTATTCCAGTTTGGCTTGAGTCTAGGTCTCGCCTATTGTCCGTGGTAGACTTCTATTGGCATGGCCTTTTGGCTCCTTGAACCTACTACGTATGGTATATTGGCCTATCGTCAGCGGGAGGTCTACTTCCTTGGTGCCAGTTGCTTCGTTTTCTCTGTTTTCACTTTTATTCTTCATCGGAAAGCACCTAAGATAAGAATAGAGGTAAATGGTGTAAATAATACATTTTATATATTAAAAACATCGTAAAACGATGAAAATAACATGTGTAAATATAGTACAATATGACACATATCAATGTTACAAATGAAATTAAAGTAAGTTCATTTTCCCAAGAAAAAAAATAACTAGTGCTTTTGGAATGATTTCAGGGGAAATTTGTTCCAGTTCCAAGTTTTCGTTCAATTCAACAGTGCATGGATTCGTTGATTTTGATATGTCTAACAGATGGTATTAAATTTCCTTAGTCTTGGGAGATCGCAGTAATAATATTTCAGTCATTTTATTGATAAGTCCTTTTATTTATCGAATGGCATGTGCTAAATACTATTGTATTTTTTTTTTTACATCTTAATTTTCTTTATTTTAGAAATGAGATTAAACAATAAAAATATATTTTGCCTTTTGTCTTTTGCTTGTTTTTTCTTTCTGCAAACTCATCATAGATTCTTCTCAATGTCTCTTATATTTAGATATTAATATATCACAAAAAACATTATTTGTGTAAACTTGGAGCATCAAGTTTCTTGCTAACTATGTAGAAGGGGAAGTTGCCGACCAATTACTCTGCTTTTCCAAAATCTATCACAAACTGAGATGTTCTGCTTATCGGTCACAAATTGAAACTTGAAAGTTTGTAATGACGTTTTCTATGCCAATTTGCAACAAACTAGTATTACGTTATGGATTTATATGGTAATGGCCATCATAAATTTCTTGTTTTTTTATAGTAAAGTCGCTAATTGCAGGGGGAACAATATCCATCGCCAATTGTAACAGACTTGTGCTAAAATTTAAGTTAAGATAGAGTGGGTAAAAGTCCTTACTCTTTATATTGGTCTATTTAACTTTCTTTTATTCTATTGATATTGCTACAACTAAAGCAAGTTCATTGGTATAATAGACAATACCTTAAAACATATGTACAAGAAAAGTATACGAAACAGGAACGTTAGCTTAGTGGTCTCATCCAATTAGTTAATACATTAGAGTATCAAAACTTATGAATTTGAGAGATAATAAACTTTTGTAGAGGCGACACCAGACTAGTAATATATATTTAGGTTTGGAGAGATCTAGTTGAAGCAAGACTAGTAAAGATCGATGCAAAAATTTAGGGCACAATAAGAGCTAAAAAAACAAGTAAATGTGTTAAAGTTGTTAGGACGTGAGGTTTAATTTTGTGGCGGTTGTAACAAATGGTACCTATATTGGTTATAAGCTATAGACAGAATAAGAACCTGGACTTTTGTGAGGGTAAAACTTACAAAAAGAAACATTCTCAAATATTTGAGGATGACATTTGCAATTTTTGTAAGTTTAAATTTTATTTTATTGTATCCTAGTGATGCATACCATTTTTGCTATATTTTCATGGTAAATCGCATAACAATTTAAAAATAAAGTATGTCAAATTAATTAGTGTCTAATGTTATTTGATATTTAAGAACTGTTTGTGACATTTAACTTGTCATATTGTCATAACTTTGCGATACTTTAAGGGGCAATTTAAAGTTTAATGTTAAAACATTAAGAATGTCAAAGAGTGGCACTAAAATGCAGCATATTGGCAAAAATTTTAGAAATAAATTTCTTGTTTAATAAGTGTTAAAGTATGTGTCTATGACTAAATCTTTTTCTAGAATAGATATTCTAGAAAAGGAAAAATATATGCAATTATGGTAGGTAAAAAATTACCGACGGTCCATTTAGTCAACAACCATTAGGCGTATAAATGCTTTGAAATGAAAGAAAAATTAACTACCTTTGAACAACATTAGAGCCCAAAAATCAATAAGGAATGAACTTATAATTGTGACTATTTTGGAATTTTCCCTATAAATATTCTAAGAGGGTAGAATTTATATAAAGAAACATTCTCAAATATTGGTGGATGATATTTGCAATTTTTGTATGTTTAACTTTTATTTTATGTTATCTTACTGATACATACAATTTTTGCTATATTTCCATGGTAAATCACATAAAAATTTACACATAAATGTATCAAATTAATTGGTGTTTAACCTCGTGTGATATTTAAAAACTGTTTGAACATTTAAGTTATCATATTATCATAATTTGCGATATTTTATGAGGCAATTGAAAATTTAATGCTAAGACATTAAGAATGTTAAAAAGTGCCACTAAAATGTAAGTACATTGGCACAAATTTTGTAAATAAATTTCATGTCTTAAAGCCAATTGATTTAGGATTATAATTTATATTTATTGTCAACGTGTTAAGAACCTTAAGGGTCATACACAAGAAAAATATCTTAGATTAATTATAAGATAATTAAAGATATTAATTTATGGGTTAAATTAATCCCAGGGGCTTATTATTAAATAGGCTATTAGGCTATTAGGTATTTGACCTATGTCCATTAAATAGCTTATTATATATGCATCAACCACTAGTCCTGAACTATAAGGATTCCACAATTCTCTAGGGTGTCACATGCCTTAGTCATTATTGGAACTCAACAGTTTAGAGGAACTAGCTGTAATTAACTGGTAGTTGATCTAAGAATTATTCGTGTGAATACTGTTAGAGGTAGGACACTCGTGCGGCTCATGATCGGGATCACATATGCTATTTATTGTTGGCGAATCTACAAGAGAGGTAACATGGTTATTCCGTTGATCATATTATTTATAGATTACAAAGTAATTCTGACATAAAATTAGTTTATATTTTATTCTATTGCGAATAGATTGATTTACTTGTAGTAGTATTAGAGTGAGTTTGTCTAGTATGTGTTTGATATATAGATATTTAATTATCATTGATTTGAAGAGTTCATATGTGAATAATTTATTGAAAAGCTTTTCTTGATTTTGGGTTTTGAAATTGAGAGTTCATATGCGGCCGAACCCTTAGCCGGTCTGATCAACTTAATTTGGTGTGCCATTAGATGACAGACAAGGTTGACTTTCTTTAACAATTTGAAAATCAATTTGAGAGCATGTGTGATATGTGATATCAATCATTTGATACTAGTCAGTAAAGCCTTCAGAAAAGAAAAGGTTAGCACGCCATTTGATGAAAAGAAGCACAGGGCCTGTGCTCAAGCTTTGTTCACCTTGGTGGATTGGTGCTCTAATTTTAATTGATATGCAAAAGCCCAAACTTTAATGGTTAAAGACTTAAAGCAGTGTTTTGTTTGTCAAAAACAATTCAAATTCGAAGAAAAATTTTCTTGTTTGCTGGTTTTGGACCATTTGGATTCAATCGTTTTTCCGAAAATTTATAACAGCAGAATGAGTTACTTCAAATAAGCTTTTGTAATTCATAGTGGCGTTCTTTGTACTTTTTATTGGAAAATCAGCTCTTCGTTCATAGAAGAGTATTAGTAGCCATGAAAGAGTTCATGGATCTTGAATTTTAAAATTATTACCAAAGGCCAAATGTTAGATTTACTGGATTGGTTATGTTTAGCTCAAAGAATCAACTTTTAATTGTGAATTGAGTTGGTGGAGCATTTACTTAAACGTCTACCATGAAGAAGAGTTCACTGAAGAAAAAAGTATTAGTTCTAAATTTGTTGAGAAAATTGTTTTATTTTTATTTTTATAATATTTATAAAAAAGTTTATAAAAGGTTTTATATATTCTTTGTAATTATAAATCTTTGGGTTTATTGTTGAAATATTTCAATGGTAGATTTCTGAATCGATATGATTTAAGTTTAGAAAATTTTCTTTTTAAATATTATTTAAATTTGAGTTAATTCATGTTTAGATTAACCCAAAACTTCTCAAGATTTTATCAAAAATTGTGTCATCTAATGTGATTAGATACACATAAATTCATGATTTGATATTAAATATGTTATGGACATGTAATATTTAATTTGATTAATTATACATATTAATATGCAACATGATCATATATAAATGACATATGTGTGATATATATGTGATAAATGATCATATTATTAGATTATGTGATTGCAATTTCTTTGATAATATTAGTATGTTGCATATTATGATGAGATTTAATTATATCTTAAAACTCCTTAATTAAATATTAATTTTTTGTCTTCCATTATTATAATATAATGTGTTATTATGAGAATAAATTTGTTGGGATTTCCTCAAGCTTTATTTGGTCGATAATATATATTTTGTTATGAATAATGGGTTAGACTTAAAATAATATGAACAATGTTATCTACTATGCGATGTTATTTTGATTTGTTAGAAAGTCCTCAAGGTCAAAATAATTTAGTGGGGGGCTTAGCTATCTAAGAATTATAAGATAATTGCATAAATTTATTGTTTTATTTATTCTATCTTTGTTTATTACTGTAGAAATATGAGTAATCTTATTGTTTGTCCTCGTGATCTGTTCCATGACAATAGTTTGAATGCTTCAAATTTTTTAATGTCAAAAAAATATGAGAATAGTTCTCAGATATGAAAAAAATTTCTTTATTTCTTGATAATCCTTTTCTTGAAGAGCCCCATATTGATAATAATGAGGTAACTCAAGATGCCTATTTTCAATATAAAGAGGCTGATGAACAGTCTTGTTGTATCATGCTAAATCTTGGGTTTATGATTTGCGAAAATAGCATGAAAATCTTGAAGCTTATAAAATGATGCAATAGTTGAAATCGTTGTATGACAAGCATAAGAAGAATGAAAGATATGGATATCTTAAGAGTTCTATCACTGCTGAATAGTAGAAGGATCTTCAGTTCCATCTGATGTAATGAATATGATGTGTATCATTAAAAAGATGGAGTCTCTCAGATAAACTATGTATCCTGATTCAAATGTCGATCTAATACTCCAATCCTTACCTCCAAGCTTTATCTGTTTCTTGTGAATTTTTCACATGAACAAAGTTTGAGATAATACCTTGGCTTATTTGCTTAACATGTTTAGACATGTGAATAAGTGATATTAAAAGGAACATGATCAAAAGGGTTAAGTTATGATGGTTGGTTCTTCCAAAGAAAGATGGAAGAAAGCTAGTCTTAAGAAGACTACACAAGCTACCATCAAAGCTGAACTTGTGATCAAGAAGGATAAAAAGGATAAGGGCACATGCTTCTATTGTCGCAAAGATGGCCATTGGAAGAGAAAGTGTATAGAATCTTGGATAGCATGAACAAGCTTGGCGAAGCTTCAAATTCCAGTATAATATTCATGATTGAAATCAATGTTTCTACCTCTAATTAAGATTCTTGGGTATTAGATACTACATGTAGATCTTATATTTATAAAAATATGCAAGATCTGAGAATTAAGAAGTAGGGATTTAACAAAAAAGAAATAGATTTGTATGTGGTAAATGGAGCAAGAATTGCTACGTTAGTCATAGGAACTTATTTTCTTAATTTTCCTAGTAGATTTATTTTAGAATTAAAAGATTATTATTTGTTCTAGATATAATTAGGGCTGTAAACGGGGTGGGTCTTACATGTACCCGCGCGGGTCTATACCTGTTTATAGCGGTTAAGGTTAAAATTTTATACCTGCGGACCCGTACCAATACCTGTACCCATTTAGATTCTATTAAATGGGTCTGGGCAAGGTACGATGATACTCGACCATATACCCATTATAATAAAATAAAAAAATATATTATATATTATATTATTTTTATATATTTTTGTAATACATAATTTATACATTTATGATATTGAGTGGTTTATTTTCTTAGTTTAGAAAAGAGAAGAGAAATTTTCTTCATAGTTTAGAGAAGAGAAATTTTTTTCAAGATTTCTTAAGTCCTCATAGTTTAAAGAAGAGAAATTTTCTTCAAGATTTCTTCTTCTTTGAGATATCAATACCATTGTTTTTTCCATTGGATGTTTCTTGTTGACTTGTTTCTCTTCTTCAAAATTTTATACCAGTGGTTGTTTGTTTCAAAAGGCGAATAACAAAGGCATGATATTTTTAAGGTTAGATTTTCTGAAATTTGTTTTACATATATTTTTGTTTAACAGTGAAAAAAATAGAAAAATGTCATACGGGTACGGGTATACCTAGACCCTACCCTAGATCCTGGAAGGTGGGGTCTGGGTCCATAAATTTTATACCCAGAGGGTCTGGGTCTGGGTCCATGTTTCAGTATAAGGGTCTGGGTTTGGGTTTGAGAGTATCCAGAGGGTTTAGACCCATTTACACCTCTAGATATGACCATAAAATATTTATTATTTTGTTTCATATTTAGATATGGATGGTCTTACTATTACATAAAAGGATAATTGTTAATCTTTACTTTCGTAATAATATATTTTATAGTATTATTATATTGATTAATAGTCTTTATATTCTAGAATCAGAACATTCAACCTTAAAAACTGATGCCAAAAGACTCGAAAATTGATAATCTTAAACATCGATCATAACGTTGGCATAGTAGATTTCGTCATATAATTGAGAATCGCACAACAAAATTATTAAATATTAGAGTTTTTTTTTCTTTTTGGGTCATTTGATTATGATTCATATGAAATATGCGAGTCTTATTTATTTATAAAAATAACGAAACCCCCATTTTAATGGAGAAGGTGAAAGGTCTATTGAGTTATTTGGCCTTATACATACTGATGTGTATAGTCCAATGTTTAGTTCAAACTAGATGTGATTTTTTATACTTCATTAATCCTACTTATAATCATTCTTATGTGTACTTTTAAAAGTACAATTTTAAAACCTTTGAAAAGTTCAATGACTATAAAGATGAAGTTGAAGAACAACTTAGTAAAATATTAAAATACTTCGATCTGATCGAGGTAGAGAACATTTTTGTCAAGAATTTCATAATTATCTTAAGGATGGTATGATCCCCCTAAGCCTTCCTTGAGGATCACTTTATCCCAAGACAAACTCTATTTTAGAAGACACCTTGAATGCTTGTTTTGGAGAAATTTGAAGAACAAAGATTAAATTGAAAGCAAAGAACTATGAAAAAAAACACATTTAACCTCCTTATATTTGAGAGATAATAAAAAAGACTTATGAAAGTCTCACGTATTCTTCAACTACAAAGAAGGACCTAAATTCCAAGCAACACCAACTATAGAAGTTGGCACCTCAAGGGAGAATTAGGATTTGGAAATTAGACTAGAACTCTTGAATTAAAGATTCAAGAAATTCCTTGCCTAGAATTATACAAAGGAAATCTTTAATTGTACAAGGAAGATAAAGAAAACTCAAGAACCCTACTTTTTCCCTCTATATATTTCTATATCTCAAACTTAGCCAAATGGCTACAAACATGAGTATATATAGTGTGCTACACAATTAGTTTCCAACCTTAGGTATTAGACTAGCTTAAAAGAGTTTAAAGGGTGCTTAGACCACTTAAGTATAAGTCAAAATAAGTTTACAAACAAATTGAAGAGTTAAAGAAGTTAAAACTTCCCAAAATTTCCACCAGCTGAGACATATCAGTGACGGTAGGTCTCGACCTACCATCCATGGTAGGTTAAATCCCTCAAATTCCCCTTGGCCAGAACCCTATCAGCGATTGTAGGATGGACATACCATCGGCGGTAGGTTGGGTGAATTTTTCTTCCTCCACGGGCGGAACCCTACCATGGATAGTAGGGTGTATCCTACTAGTTGCGGTTGGATCAAGAAAACGTTCCTCTTTTGGTTTTGAAGCTTCTAAACTTCCCAAGCTTGCTTCCTTGGATTCCTCCACTTATACCTTAGACAATAGGAAGGGTTTTGAATCCTGTAAAGTCCTCTTCTTGTACTCTTATCACTTGCTAAGCCAAGTTTTGGATCATCTTTTTAAATGTGGCTATCTTTCTTCAGTGCTCCTCGTCCATTCTTCTAGCTATGGCTCTTGTGACCGACCTTGCAATAGCTCTATAGTTCCTTGTGCATCTCGGGTCATGCCATCTGCCCCTCCTTTGAAAGGATTCATCCTTGAATCCATTCCTTCAAATAACGACAAGAGGCGGGAAACATCAGAAATGGAGGCATTAAAAGGCACAATACTATGAAAGTTACCCAAGCACTTAAGACTTAGAAGAGAATAATCAAATAACACATTAAGTTTGTTGACCAACATCACAACCATAAGAATTCCATATATAACATAGTTTTCTTAAATGTTCTATGATAAGCAAAGGGAGTGTAAACAAAGAAGTTCAAGGATTAGAAACTCCAAAAAGGACTATTCCAGAGCCATTCAAAATTTACGAGAATTCTCCAAACAGTAGTACAATTGAAAGTATTGAATTCTTGTAAGTCAAAGAAAAGGCTAACATCAGCATCTTTAAAAGAAAAATATTGATAAAAGCTTTTGTGCTTTTCCAGCTCAAAGAGTAACTCAAGAAAATCGAGAGTTTGAAACATGGTCTCTTTAAAAGGATGATAGTAATCTAAACTTAGATTCTCAATAGTTTTCAAAGTTCCTTCATTTATTCTTGACAAATGCCTTTGAAAAATTCTAGAAATATATTGAAGAATGAAAGAATATTTAACCAAAAGACTCAAGATCACAAAGATCATTAGCTAGAAAGTACGTTTTGGAAGTCAAAGAATTGGTATTGAAAGGTTTAACATAATTTTGTACTTCATTTGCAATACCAAATTTCCAAAATAACTCTTCAAATTGCAAGCGAAATTACCAAATCCTTTTTCTTTTCCATTTCAAAGAATCTTCAAAACATTTTCTCAATTGTTTGATCAAAAGCTCTAAACAATGAAATTCAAGACTAACACTTCTAGTCCACCAATAACTCCCATAAAAATCTTTAGAAGTGCTAACTTTTTCTGTTGCTAAATCATTTTTCCAAAAGATTTTTTTGAAAGGAATATGGTAAAATAAGAAGTTTTGAAGCAAATTCTTCCAAAAGAGTTTCATGAAACTTTTTAAAAAAGAACACTCTTGGTTTAACATCAAAACTTGAAGAACTCTCAATTCTCTTTTGAAATTCAACTCATCCAAAAACTCCTTGAAGGTTAGAGATTAAAGCAAGGTAGCACCAAGAGATTGATTCTCAATCTTGACACAAGACTTCAGGTTTTGAACAATTGAATCATTTCAAGTTTCATCTTTGAAGAGAAAGTCAATAGAGGCAATAGAATAGACAAGATGTTTCTCAACAAGATTCGTCAAGTTTTGTTCAAAACCACCATTCCAAAGGAGTTTTCACAAGATTACAAAGATGGGCTTTAAACACCTTTAAACTACCATTCATTTTCCTTCTAAAGTTTAGCAACTACATAAATTCCTTGAAATGAAAAGTGGTAGAGTTGAATTCCATGAATGTTTCCAAACAAAAAAAATTTTCAAAAAACTTTCAATAATTAAAACCTTTTGTTCTTCATGAGGAAATTTAAATTCATAACTCAAAAGGCACAAGATTTTAATGGAAGGAATAAGTCCTTTAAAACTTTTCTTAGAAGCATAAAGGAAAGATGACTCATAATCATAATTCTCAACAAACTCTTCTTTAAACTTAGCATGAAAATCACCAGATAAGGACCAAAAGAAACAATGAACTCTCTTCATGACCATTTTCAACCAAAGTTCAAAGAAGATACAAATCTTACTCCACTTAAATGCACAACAAGTTGATTCATTAGCATTAAGTCTATCAAAGAGGAAATTATCATGTAACAATTCAAGGTCATGATAATATAGCTTAATTCTAGCAATACTAACCAAAAGTTGTTTTTCAAGAAAGGCAAATGGAGAAGAATACTCAAGCCTATAATCAATATCAAGAAGTACCTTACAAGTGAAAAGATTAACCATATAATTCCCAACTAAAATCACATAGAAAACATTCAATTTTAAGAATAACTTTAACTTTTTGCAGGAAAACACAAGGTAAAAGTGAAATAGGTTTGAAGAAAAACTCATTGTCAAATCTCCATAGCATAAGATCAGTTTTCCTCCAATACTTTTGCTTTGGCCTTCGAACTCTATAGTATATCTCCTTCCTCTTGTTGATGTTATTGTGAAAACATGTTGGAGAGAATTACTATCAAATTCAAGCGCAAACTAACAATGTTAAGCTCAACAAGGAAGTATCGTCTAATTTACCAAAGCAATGACAAGAAGGATCAAACATAACACTACTACTCATCAATGGATCCTCAAGAAAGAAATGAGAAGAAAGGCCATTTTTCCTAGATGGCACAAGAATGAGAAGGTCCCTTCGAAAGCAATAATACACATATCACCAATTATGCTCACTTGAAAAGTATAAGAATCGAACAAAGACTTTAATTCCTCAAGAGAAACATCATAACGTAAAGAAGAAGGGTTAAGGGATAGGCTTATATATAAGTCTTCAAGAATAAGGTCGAGCTCCTTCTCCATGCTCCTTTTATCCTTAATTCCTAGCACACAAGAAACATAATTAGTATTATTGAAATCATAATCTTCAACTCTAGGAGTTGCACAAGATATGAAATTAAACTCAATGAAGTACCTCCTTTCAAGATATGTTTCAAGGAGTTAAGAAAAGTGAAATGATCTCCATGTTCTAAGAAAAAAAGTGAGAACAACTTAATTTCCTTAAAAATAAATCTCAAAACACAAGTGCGAATTAGAAGGAAAGAAGCTTATTGCGTTTAATGAAGTTGTAGACAGGTCTTTCCTCCTGATTCTTGCTTGGTTCTCTAAAATTCTGCACAAAAGGAAATTCACTAACAAGAGAAGAGTTAGTTTTGTTAGCAAAGAAATTTATCACTAACAAGAGAAGAGTTAGTTTTGTTAGCAAAGAAATTTATTTCCTCATTGTTTTCAAATACATCTAACTCTTCTTTAAATTCTTTCGTTTTTCTTCACTAATCTCTTTTGTTCTCTCATTTTTCTCAAGATCATTCTCCTTTTCTTTTGAGCACTCATCTTTGCTCAGGAAATGACTAAGAATATCATGGGTTGTTAACTTTTCTTCCTCTCCACGAATCACCATCTCAACACCCTTTTGTTGTTCTTGTTCTCCTTGCATCCTCTCTTTCAATATCTTTATTTCTTCAATCACTTGAGTAGGAGAGAGAGATTTAAGGGTACTCTTAGACCACCCCTTTCAATGGAATATGTCTTCTTGAAACCATCATTGGAAACTTGCCTTGTATCTATCCACGGTCACTTAAATATTAAGTGGCTCACTTGCATTGGAATAATATCACAAAGAATTTCATCCATGTATCTTCCAATAGAAAATGATACCCATACTTGTCTAGTAACCCATACCTCTTCTTGACCATTTAACCTTCTTAAGAGATAGGGTCTAGGATGGTCCATGATAGGCAAACTCAATTTCCTTATAAGATAGGCACTAGCTAAATTTGCACCACTCTCTCTATCAATAACGGTGTGATAGCTTTGTTGGCAATATTGCATCGTGTATGGAACAATCTTTGCCTTTGATGAATAGGAACTCTTCCAAGGCCTTGAGAATCAAGATTCCTAATGATCACCAATGTCCTTCCATATCCATTAGTTTTGAGACCAAGTTTCCATCACTATTCTTTCTATCTATTTCTCTACCAACAATGTCACCACTATCCATAACTTTCTTTTAACCATTAGTTAATATCCATGCTCCCATTCCCAAAAAAGGCACTCATACTCCTTAGATATCTCCTTCTTTCATCACAATCATTCTTACTATAAGTACCAAAGTTATATCCTTTATGAGTATGGGCATCATGATCATAGCTTCATGGTATTCATCATATTCCTCTTTGGTAGTCCTTCATCTCATACATTATTATAACATTGATACCTACAAAATAGAAACAAGTAATAGAAAACAAAGGACCTCACTGCTCCCTAAGTGTTTCGCTCAAGGTAAATTCTCTCAACCCTCGTGTTTACTCTCACTCTCTACGGCTTTTATATCAATATGCTCACCCTCTGGCCTTTTACCTTTCCTCACCAACTAGAGTTACTTAGAGATTTCTAAAACTTCTAAGTTATAAGAAAATTTCCCAAGCAAATCACGCAAGAAATTTCCCATATATAAGAATAAAGATTTCAAAGAGGACTTTAATCGAGCACATAGAAGGCGTAGAATATCACAGAGAAATTCAAGAGTATAAGTGTAACGCCCTACCCCGTAAGCACCTAGCATGACTTTAAAATTAAGAATGTGATAAAAATAGAGTTTTGATATATATGGTTGGATATAGTGATTTTGGCACTTAGTAGTATTTTGGGGATATTTAGGAATAGAAATAAATTTTATTATCTTATTGAGGTTTTATTATTAAGGTTTATAAGTGCCTTTAAGTGGTTCTTTATTTTTAATACCTACTATATTTATTATATATATTTAAATACTTGGCATTTTCATATAGGAAGTAAAAAAAAAAAAAAACTTAAGGGTGAAGTTTTCGGCCGCACACATGTCACCCTACCAATTTTGTTTCTTAACCGCCTCATGACTCACTTTTCTTCATAATTCTATCCTAATTCTATATAAATATAGCATGCATGTTGTTTTTTTAATTCACTTAGGCTTTTGGTTGGCAACAAGAACAACTAAGGCAACAAACAATTAAGGTTAGTTGCATGTTTGCATGCTTTTGCATGATTCTCAAGTAGTTTTGTTTTCTTTTTTTTTAGTTAGTTAGTTAGGCTAGATATATATGTATATATATAGTATATATATTTATTTATTTTCTTTAATATATAGTGAGATCTATTTCTAGTTAGTTTATATATATTTTGTTTAGGCTAGTTATTTATTTTAAGATTTCAATATTTTAAATGGATTTTTAGTATAAAGTATATAGTTCATTATGGTTTCTTGGGAGAGTATATTTTTTGAGAGTATAGGATTTTTCGATCTTTTTAATTATATAGGTATATTTATATACACCCTAAGGTTCATTTTATAAGATTTCGATATTATTTAGGGAATAGGATTATTTAATCGATACCCCGGGTATTAAGTATTTTTTTCGCATTATTATTTTGTAGGATCTTAGCACCAGATCTAAATCCAGGTGAGTCCACCAACTCCATTTTTTATTTCGGATATTTTTTTTATACTTACAAAATTTTTTGCTATTTTTTTTTCGAACAATATGTCTCAGCGTGTTTTTGGAGATGTTCTCCCTAATGTGTTACGTGTTTCGTAGAAAAATGCATAGGAGCGGTGCTCCAAATAGGTGTTTCTTTTAACACAGATTATTATGGTGGTATATAAGAAGTATGCAGGTTTTTCAGAAATATTTATATAATGAAAAATGTTCTGACTTGAAAAGTTATGTATTTTTGATATACATGAATATAGATTTGACATTGGCATAATTGTGAAATTACATAAGCATGTGATGACTGGCGGATGACGATTTTCTTTTGTGTTCTGAAATGTTTATGACTCGAATATGTTATTATGGCCGGGCAAATGGCCCCTTTGATTTGTAAATACATACGAAACCTCATTCCGACCAAGATTAAAGTTTATTGTTGATCAAGTGATCGGACGCGTTAGTGGATTGCATCGTACGTGGCTAGTCCCCCCGTACTAGGGCCTCTTCCGATGACGTGGGACGGGTTTTTGACTCGAGGGTGGATCCACTTTAAGAGAGGCGTAGACCGCGGAGGGTGTGGCCCAATCGGTCTACGTGGACACCGTATCATGCTCTACGGTGGGGTTCGACCGCCTAGTGGAGAGTCGGGAGGGACTCGACACCGAGGTTGGTTCCGAGGCGGACACTGTAAGTGCCCCCGGGAGTCCGTAGCTCTGTTTTGACCGAGTGTTATGGAAGTGCGGTTGTTTGTAATTGAGCGCTCGTATGTTGTTTGGGCTGGTATCCCGACTACGAGATGCCGGAACTTAGTTCCGATGGCCTCGCTTTTGGGGATCCGGACTTTGTCCGTGGAGCCCCACTGTTGCATTACATGTTCTTTTAAAATTGGGCATAGAGTCGCGCCGATGTGTCTTGATTCGCTCGGACTTCCCAGCTGCGCTCGAAACCCTCATGTAGGTTCAAGCATCGGTTTTTTTAAAATAGTAAAAGAAATATTTTTCTTATAACATTGCATGAATTGTTTTGTAAAACGGCATCATCATGATTTTAAAGAAAACACTACCGCACACACACACGTGGACTCACTGAGCGTTCGCGCTCACGTTTTCCATGTCATGTTTTCTTCTCAGATTAGCTTGGAACGGTCAGGGGTTCCGCGAGCCACAGAAGTTTTAGGCCTGGAGTTTTGGATCAAACCTCCCCGGAAGGGCATAGGGTTATGTTTTATCTTTTTAGACTCGAATCGTCTGTAGAGTTTCTTTTATGTTTTTATGTAAGTGGTTGATGTAAGATTACTTTTGTGTTTATTATAAAACGGAAATGAGAAATTTTCTTTTATCCTGTGTTTGAGCGCACCAGTAATATTTAATTTACTTAAGTATTCCGCATACTTTGTGTATACCTGTTAGTATTGTTCTAGGGTTTTGTTTTAGTGTGGAACTTATAAGTTAGTGCCGAGAGGCACGCAGATGCCCTACTCAGCCGCAGTTGACCTAGTGGCAGGGTTGGGGGCATCACAGGCAACTAACCTTAATTATTTGTTGCCTTAGTTGTTCTTGTTGCCAACCGAAAGCCTAAGTGAATTAAAAGAACAACATGCATGCTATATTTATATAATGAAAAATGTTCTGACTTGAAAAGTTATGTATTTTTGATATACATGAATATAGATTTGACATTGGCATAATTGTGAAATTACATAAGCATGTGATGACTGGCGGATGAGGATTTTCTTTTGTGTTCTGAAATGTTTATGACTCGAATATGTTATAATGGCCGGGCAAATGGCCCCTTTGATTTGTAAATACATACGAAACCTCATTCCGACCAAGATTAAAGTTTATTGTTGATCAAGTGATCGGACGCGTTAGCGGATTGCACTGTACGTGGCTAGTCCCCCGTACTAGGGCCTCTTCCGATGACGTGGACAGGTTTTTGACTCTGAGGGTGGATCCACTTTAAGAGAGGCGTAGACCGCGGAGGGTGTGGCCTAATCGGTCTACGTGGACACCGTATCATGCTCTACGGTGGGGTTCGACCGCCTAGTGGAGAGTCAGGAGGGACTCGACACCGAGGTTGGTTCCCGAGGCGGACTGGTAGGTGCCCCAGAGTCCCGTAGCTCTGCTTTTGACCGAGTGTTATGGAAGTGCGGTTGTTTGTAATTGAGCGCTCGTATGTTGTTTGGGCTGGTATCCGACTACGAGATGCCGAACTTAGTTCCGATGGCCTATTTTTGGGGATCCGGACTTTGTCTGTGGAGCCCCACCGTTGCATTACATGTTCTTTTTAAAATTGGGCATAGAGTCGCGCCGATGTGTCTTGATTCGCTCGGACTTTCCCAGCTGCGCTCGAAACCCCTCATGTAGGTTCAAGCATCGGTTTTGTTAAAATAGTAAAAGAAATATTTTTCTTATAACATTGCATGAATTGTTTTGTAAAACGGCATCATCATGATTTTAAAGAAAACACTACCGCACACACACACGTGGACTCACTGAGCGTTCGCGCTCACGTTTTCCATGTCATGTTTTCTTCTCGAATTAGCTTGGAACGGTCGTGGGGTTCCACGAGCCACGAAGTTTTAGGCCAGGAGTTTTTGGATCAAACCTCCCCGGAAGGGCATAGGGTTATGTTTTATCTTTTTAGACTCGAATCGTCTGTAGAGTTTCTTTTATGTTTTTATGTAAGTGGTTGATGTAAGATTACTTTTGTGTTTATTATAAAACGGAAATGAGAAATTTTCTTTTATCCTGTGTTTGAGCGCACCAGTAATATTTAATTTACTTAAGTATTCCGCGTACTTTGTGTATACCTGTTAGTATTGTTCTAGGGTTTTGTTTTAGTGTGGAACTTATAAGTTAGTGCCGAGAGGCACGCAGATGCCCTACTCAGCCGCAGTTGACCTAGTGGCAGGGTTGGGGGCATCACAAAGTACCCTGATTGTGACATATGTGTCGCGAATGTGGATTTATCTGGAGATTTAATTACCTTACCATTGGAGGGATATGATGTGATACTTGGGATGGACTGGTTGTCTAAACATTATGCTCAAGTAGATTGTCGACGGAAGGTGGTTAAGTTTAGCCGACCGAGTATGCCAATCTTGGTGTTCCAAGGAAAGCGAATAAAACAGGAGAATCCCTTTTTGTCTGGCATGAAAGCCAGGAAGTTGTTATGGAAAGGATGTCAAGGGTACTTAGCATATTTGCTCAACAAACCTAAGGAGGAGGTAAAATTAGACACAGTACCTGTAGTGAGGGAGTTTGTGGATGTTTTTCCTGAGGAGTTGACGACGCTACCCCCCCAGATCGAGAAGTGGAGTTTGGCATAGAATTGGTACCTGATGCTAAACCAATATCTCGAACTCCGTATCGGATGGCACAGGGAGGAACTAAAAGAGTTGAAAAAAGCAACTACAAGAAGCTGTTGCAGCAAGGATATATTCGTCCCAAGTACATCTCCTTAGGGGTGCGCCGATTTTGTTTGTAAAGAAAAAGGATGGAACCCACGAGGATGTGTATAGACTATAGAGGATTGAATAATGTGACAGTTAAGAACAAATACCCACTACCCCTCATTGATGAGTTATTTGACCAACTCCGAGGAGCGGGATGTTTTTCCAAATTGGACTTGAGACAGGGGTATTATCAAGTCAGGATAAGAGAAAAGGATATTCCAATGACGGCATTCAACACACGATACGGATATTACGAGTTTGTGGTTATGCCGTTTAGATTAACTAATGCACCTGCAACATTTATGGACTTGATGCACAGAGTCTTTAATCCTTACTCGGATAAGTTTGTAGTGATTTTTATTGATGATATTCTTGTTTATTCACCCAACCACGAAGTTCATGAACAACACCTTCGAAAAAGTGTTGCAAACCCTACTGGGAGCATAAGTTATATGCTAAGTTTAGCAAATGTGAGTTCGGATGAGTCAAGTTACTTTCCTAGGACATGTTATCACCCAGGAAGGAATCTCGGTAGATCCAGTGAAAGTAGAAGCAGTGACTTATTGGACACAACCCAAAACACCAACTGAAGTACGTAGTTTCTTGGGTATGGCGGGATACTATCGGAGATTTATAAAAGACTTTTCAAGGATTGCTTTGGGACCTCTAACCCAATTAACTGGAAAAAGCAATCAAGTTTGAGTGGACGGAAAAGTGTGAGAGGAGTTTTCAAGAATTGAAGAACCGACTAACGTCGGCACCGATGTTAACATTACCCGATCCAAACACGGAGTTTTCATTATACACGGATGCTTCGGGGAGAAGGACTAGGAGGCTGTGTTGATGCAAGACGAGAAAAGTTGTAGCATATATTTCAAGAAAGTTAAAGGATCATGAACGGAATTATCCGACACACGATTTGGAATTAGCGACCATCGTGTTTGCACTTAAGAAGTGGCGACACTACTTGTATAGGGCTAAGTATGAGATATTTACTGATCATAAGAGTTTAAAGTATCTCGTTTTCTCAAAAAGGATTTGAACATGAGACAACGTCGATAGATGGAACTGCTGGAAGAATATCGATGTCCAATTAACTATCATCCAGGAAAGGCGAATGTGGTGGCGGATGCATTGAGTAGAAAAGCAAAGATATCAAGTCTTAGCTTAACATCCACCCTACAAGAGGATATTAGAAGTGTCCAAAAGAGTAATAAGGAGTTCCAAGAATTCAAGAACCGTGTGGAAGCTAAGGGATTGGAAGATTTTCGAACATTAGAAGCTGATGGGAGCCTGTACTTTCGGAATCGGTTATGTGTACCTAATGATACTGAACTTAAGCGCAAGATTCTAGAGGAAGCCCACAGAAGTAAGTATTCGATGCATCCGGGAGAGAATAAGATGTATAAAGACTTAAAGCAAAAGTTTTGGTGGAACGGAATGAAGAGAGAAATTGCGGAGTATGTAGCGGCCTGTCTTACATGTCAAAGGGTTAAGGCGGAACATCAAAAGTCAGCGAGACTACTACAACCGTTACCTGTTCCCGAATGGAAATGGGATCATGTGACAATGGACTTTGTCACAGGATTGCCCCGGACTAAGGGTTATAAGGATGCTATCTGGGTAATCGTTGATCGTTTAACAAAAGTAGCTAATTTTATTGCCATTAATATGTCATACCCTTTGGACAAGTTGGCACAGATTTACGTAGATGAGATTGTTCGACTTCATGGAGTACCCATTGATATTGTATCCGATAGAGACCCAAGGTTTACCTCAAGGTTTTGGCCTAAGTTCCAGGCAGACTATGGGGACCAATCTAAGTTATAGCACCACAAAGACATCCCCAAACCGATGGACGATCCCGAAAGAACAATTCAAACTCTAGAGGATATGTTAAGGGCTTGCGCCTTAGACTTTGGAAATAAGTGGGTTGACAATCTTGCTTGTCTTTGAGTTTGCTTATAATAATAGCTATCACTCTTCGATAGGAATGGCACCATTTGAAGCATTATATGGTAGGAGATGCAGAACACCTTTGTACTGGGATGAAGTCGGAGTTCGATCCCATTGGAGACAAAGGAACTTGATGCCAGAATTGGAAGAGATGCAGAAACAAGTTAAGATAATTCAAGACCGGCTTCAAACAGCTAAAAGTAGACAGAAGAGCTATGCCGACAATCGAAGAAGGGATCTGGAGTTTAATGTAGGAGATCGAGTTTTCTTAAAACTTACACCACATCGCGGGAAGCTGCGATATCCGAGGAGAGGAAAGTTAAGCCCCCGATATATTGGACCGTTTGAAATTATTGACAGGATTGGTAAAGTAGCATACCGACTCGCCTTACCAAATGAACTGATAGGTATACATGATGTGTTCCATGTATCACAATTAAAGAAGTATCACCCTGCACCTGATCATGTTCTCAATGATAACCAATTGGAATTACAAGCCGATCTGTCATATGAAGAAAAACCAATTGTATGTCATACCTTTTGGACAAGTTGGCACAGATTTACGTAGATGAGATTGTTCGACTTCATGGAGTACCCATTGATATTGTATCCGATAGAGACCCAAGGTTTACCTCAAGGTTTTTGGCCTAAGTTCCAGGCAGCTATGGGGACCAATCTAAGTTATAGCACCACAGCACATCCCCAAACCGATGGGACGATCCGAAAGAACAATTCAAACTCTAGAGGATATGTTAAGGGCTTGCGCCTTAGACTTTGGAAATAAGTGGGTTGACAATCTTGCTTGTGCTGAGTTTGCTTATAATAATAGCTATCACTCTTCGATAGGAATGGCACCATTTGAAGCATTATATGGTAGGAGATGCAGAACACCTTTGTACTGGGATGAAGTCGGAGTTCGATCCCATTGGAGACAAAGGAACTTGATGCCGAATTGGAAGAGATGCGAAACAAGTTAAGATAATTCAAGACCTGCTTCAAACAGCTAAAAGTAGACAGAAGAGCTATGCCGACAATCGAAGAAGGGATCTGGAGTTTAATGTAGGAGATTGAGTGTTCTTAAAACTTACACCACATCGCGGGAAGCTGCGATATCCGAGGAGAGGAAAGTTAAGCCCCCGATATATTGGACCGTTTGAAATTATTGACAGGATTGGTAAAGTAGCATACCGACTCGCCTTACCAAATGAACTGATAGGTATACATGATGTGTTCCATATATCACAATTAAAGAAGTATCACCCTGCACCTGATCATGTTCTCAATGATAACCAATTGGAATTACAAGCCGATCTGTCATATGAAGAAAAACCAATTGAGATTATAGAACGAAGCGTAAAAGAGTTACGCGGGAGACAGATTCTAATGTGTAAAGTGATATGGAAACATCATGGGATCGAAGAGGCAACCTGGGAAACTGAGGAGTACTTGAAGAAAAAGTATCCAGAGCTTATAGGTACGTAACTACTCAATTTCGAGGACGAAATTTTTTTTTAGGAGGGTAGAATGTAACGCCCTACCCCGTAAGCACCTAGCATGACTTTAAAATTAAGAATGTGATAAAAATAGAGTTTTGATATATATGGTTGGATATAGTGATTTTGGCACTTAGTAGTATTTTGGGGATATTTAGGAATAGAAATAAATTGTATTATCTTATTGAGGTTTTATTATTAAGGTTTATAAGTGCCTTTATGTGGTTCTTTATTTTTAATACCTACTATATTTATTATATATATTTAAATACTTGGCATTTTCATATAGGAAGTAAAAACTTAAGGGTGAAGTTTTCGACGCACACATGTCACCCTACCAATTTTGTTTCTTAACCGCCTCATGACTCACTTTTCTTCCTAATTCTATCCTAATTCTATATAAATATAGCATGCATGTTGTTTTTTTAATTCACTTAGGCTTTTGGTTGGCAACAAGAACAACTAAGGCAACAAACAATTAAGGTTAGTTGCATGTTTGCATGCTTTTGCATGATTCTCAAGTAGTTTTGTTTTCTTTTTTTTAGTTAGTTAGTTAGGCTAGATATATATGTATATATATAGTATATATATTTATTTATTTTCTTTAATATATAGTGAGATCTATTTCTAGTTAGTTTATATATATTTTGTTTAGGCTAGTTATTTATTTTAAGATTTCAATATTTTAAATGGATTTTTAGTATAAAGTATATAGTTCATTATGGTTTCTTGGGAGAGTATATTTTTTGAGAGTATAGGATTTTTCGATCTTTTTAATTATATAGGTATATTTACATACACCCTAAGGTTCATTTTATAAGATTTCGATATTATTTAGAGAATAGGATTATTTAATCGATACCCCGGGTATTAAGTATTTTTTTCGCATTATTATTTTGTAGGATCTTAGCACCAGATCTAAATCCAGGTGAGTCCACCAACTCCATTTTTATTTCAGATATTTTTTTATATACTTACAAAATTTTTGCTATTTTTTTTTCGAACAATATGTCTCAGCGTGTTTTTGGAGATGTTCTCCAAAATGTGTTACGTGTTTCGTAGAAAAATGCATAGGAGCGGTGCTCCAAATAGGTGTTTCTTTTAACACAGATTATTATGGTGGTACATAAGAAGTATGCAGGTTTTTCAGAAATATTTATATAATGAAAAATGTTCTGACTTAAAAAGTTATGTATTTTTGATATACATGAATATAGATTTGACATTGGCATAATTGTGAAATTACATAAGCATGTGATGACTGGCGGATGAGGATTTTCTTTTGTGTTCTGAAATGTTTATGACTCGAATATGTTATTATGGCCGGGCAAATGGCCCCTTTGATTTGTAAATACATACGAAACCTCATTCCGACCAAGATTAAAGTTTATTGTTGATCAAGTGATCGGACGCGTTAGCGGATTGCACTGTACGTGACTAGTCCCCCGTACTAGGGCCTCTTCCGATGACGTGGACGGGTTTTTGACTCTGAGGGTGGATCCACTTTAAGAGAGGCGTAGACCGCGGAGGGTGTGGCCCAATCGGTCTACGTGGACACCGTATCATGCTCTACGGTGGGGTTCGACCGCCTAGTGGAGAGTCAGGAGGGACTCGACACTGAGGTTGGTTCCAGGGCAGACCTGGTAGGTGCCCCAGAAGTCTGTAGCCTGTTTTGACCAGTGTTATGGAAGTGCGGTTGTTTGTAATTGAGCGCTCGTATGTTGTTTAGCTGGTATCTGACTACGAGATGCCGGAACTTAGTTCCGATGGCCTCGTTTTGGGGATCCGGACTTTGTCTGTGGAGCCCCACTGTTGCATTACATGTTCTTTTAAAATTGGGCATAGAGCTGCGCTGATGTGTCTTGATTCGCTCAGACTTCCCAGCTGCGCTCGAAACTCTCATGTAGGTTCAAGCATCGGTTTTGTTAAAATAGTAAAAGAAATATTTTTCTTATAACATTGCATGAATTGTTTTGTAAAACGGCATCATCATGATTTTAAAGAAAACACTACCGTACACACACACGTGGACTCACTGAGCGTTCGCGCTCACGTTTTCCATGTCATGTTTTCTTCTCAGATTAGCTTGGAACGGTCAGGGGTTCCGCGAGCCACAGAAGTTTTAGGCCAGGAGTTTTTGGATCAAACCTCCCCGGAAGGGCATAGGGTTATGTTTTATCTTTTTAGACTCGAATCGTCGGTAGAGTTTCTTTTATGTTTTTATGTAAGTGGTTGATGTAAGATTACTTTTGTGTTTATTATAAAACGGAAATGAGAAATTTTCTTTTATCCTGTGTTTGAGCGCACCAGTAATATTTAATTTACTTAAGTATTCCGCGTACTTTGTGTATACCTGTTAGTATTGTTCTAGGGTTTTGTTTTAGTGTGGAACTTATAAGTTAGTGCCGAGAGGCACGCAGATGCCCTACTCAGCCGCAGTTGACCTCGTGGCAGGGTTGGGGGCATCACAGGTGGTATCAGAGCATTAGGTTCGATACTAGGTTTGAAATGTTGGATTTTAGACAAACCATAACTAATGCACCTGCAACATTTATGGACTTGATGCACAGAGTCTTTAATCCTTACCTGGATAAGTTTGTAGTGATTTTTATTGATGATATTCTTGTTTATTCACCCAACCCTGAAGTTCATGAACAACACCTTCGAAAAGTGTTGCAAACCCTACGGGAGCATAAGTTATATGCTAAGTTTAGCAAATGTGAGTTCTGGATGAGTCAAGTTACTTTCCTAGGACATGTTATCACCCAGGAAGGAATCTCGGTAGATCCAGCGAAAGTAGAAGCAGTGACTTATTGGACACAACCCAAAACACCAACTGAAGTACGTAGTTTCTTGGGTATGGCGGGATACTATCGGAGATTTATAAAAGACTTTTCAAGGATTGCTGGACCTCTAACCCAATTAACCAAAAAAGCAATCAAGTTTGAGTGGACGGAAAAGTGTGAGAGGAGTTTTCAAGAATTGAAGAACCGACTAACGTCGGCACCAGTGTTAACATTACCCGATCCAAACACGGAGTTTTCATTATACACAGATGCTTCAGGAGAAGGACTAGGAGCTGTGTTGATGCAAGACAGAAAAGTTGTAGCATATATTTCAAGAAAGTTAAAGGATCATGAACGGAATTATCCGACACACGATTTGGAATTAGCAGCCATCGTGTTTGCACTTAAGAAGTGGCGACACTACTTGTATAGGGCTAAGTATGAGATATTTACTGATCATAAGAGTTTAAAGTATCTGTTTTCTCAAAAAGATTTGAACATGAGACAACGTCGATGGATGGAACTGCTGGAAGAATATCGATGTCCGATTAACTATCATCCAGGAAAGGCGAATGTGGTGGCGGATGCATTGAGTAGAAAAGCAAAGATATCAAGTCTTAGCTTAACATCCACCCTACAAGAGGATATTAGAAGTGTCCAAAAGAGTAATAAGGAGTTCCAAGAATTCAAGAACCGTGTGGAAGCTAAGGGATTGGAAGATTTTCGAACATTAGAAGCTGATGGGAGCCTGTACTTTCGGAATCAGTTATGTGTACCTAATGATACTGAACTTAAGCGCAAGATTCTAGAGGAAGCCCACAGAAGTAAGTATTCGATGCATCCGGGAGAGAATAAGATGTATAAAGACTTAAAGCAAAAGTTTTGGTGGAACGGAATGAAGAGAGAAATTGCGGAGTATGTAGCGGCCTGTCTTACATGTCAAAGGGTTAAGGCGGAACATCAAAAGTCAGCGGGACTACTACAACCGTTACCTGTTCCCGAATAGAAATGGGATCATGTGACAATGGACTTTGTCACAGGATTGCCCCGGACTAAGGGTTATAAGGACATAATTGATTCTTAAGTGTCCGTGCTTCGGAAGCTCTAAGCCACCAATCCTTTGCCATTCCTCGAAGTCTAAAAGCTGCAAACGTTACCCTCAGCGCATCCTCATACTTAAGGGTATCATAGATATCATTCAGCTGCTCAAGGAACAGTTCAGCTTTAATTTCTTGCTCAACGTCTCCATAGAACTCCGGGGGTCGAAACTTAAGAAATCGTTCTAATGCTTCATCTGCTCCAGTAACTGGTACTCGTTCGTTTCTTCTTGTGGCCATTGAAGTTTCTAATAATTCCGTCATCTTGATCATAAAATTTTCGATTACTTTGTGTGTAACTTGTTCTGGACGAGGAGTGGTCTCTCTCGTAGGTTCAGACTGTCTATTTTGAGAATTTTCTGACATAACCTCGTCCGTACGGTTGGGAGATTGTGAACCTGACATGTTTCTAAAAACCAAAAAGTCCCAATACTAATAAACATCGACGATTATAGATACTTTATGACAGGTAAACATAAATTCATCTCAGGCACAAACATCAAATGCATACATACAAACATATATATATATATATATATCTCAAAATAAGGATTTTTGGTACAAGTAGTGTCAAGATACAATCAGATCATCCTGGTCCATATATATATATGGTCGGGTTGCTATACATATCTAAAACCCGAGGACCTCATACCTATGATCCTAAACCTACTGCATCAAGTACCAACAAAAATACTACTCATACCTATCCAAGTGATCAAATATTCACACCTACCTGTACTCTATCCAACACCTACTCCACCTAAGGACACTGGCTACCAGAACCTCCCGGACGAGACTCCAGCTCATCACGTGCTCTATCCACCGAATCTTTAGTAGTTCCAAGGAACTGGGCAATAAACTGCCTAAGCCAGTCCCGCTCATTAATCAGCTCCAAAATCTCTCTCTCTCGAGCTGCATGAGCTGCCCGCGTCTGGGCTAACTCCTCCTCTAACATGGCGGCCCTCGCCGACTCCCTCGTCGCCGTGCTCGGCGTGCTTGCATAGAATAAGGCGTCCATTCGGGATATCTCCTCTCTTAATGCTATAACTCGCTGGCTAGCGGCTCGACCCGTTGCTCACGCCACGAGCGATGAATCGCAAATATCATACTCCCTAACCCCACCCCAAAATAGTGATGGTGGAAAAGAAGATACAGTCGCCACGGGTGGAATAGGGGTAGGGGATGCTGCTGCTGGCATAGTATTTGCGACAGAGGTACCCATACTCCCAGTAACTGCCGGTGTCCCTTGCTCTGGTTCAGGTATCATTTCTGAGTCCGATGTGGGCTCGCTAGGGTCTTCTTCTATTGATGTTCCAGGTCCTATTCTCGGTGCCACTACTGGTGCCATCTCTGGTCCTTCTATTGACTCATCATCGGAAAGGTCAATCACTGGAATTGGTTCCCTTTCTGGGATGATCTCCTTAAGGGAATATGAGGATGATGAGGATGACGTAGTCCTGCTAGGCTCATCTACGAGGGTGCCCTCCCTGTATGTCCATCTATGAGAAGGATATGCCATATTGATATACATGAATAGAGATTTGACATTGGCATAATTGTGAAATTACATAAGCATGTGATGACTGGCGGATGAGGATTTTCTTTTGTGTTCTGAAATGTTTATGACTCGAATATGTTATTATGGCCGGGCAAATGGCCCCTTTGATTTGTAAATACATACGAAACCTCATTCCGACCAAGATTAAAGTTTATTGTTGATCAAGTGATCGGACGCGTTAGCGGATTGCACTGTACGTGACTAGTCCCCCGTACTAGGGCCTCTTCCGATGACGTGGACGGGTTTTTGACTCTGAGGGTGGATCCACTTTAAGAGAGGCGTAGACCGCGGAGGGTGTGGCCCAATCGGTCTACGTGGACACCGTATCATGCTCTACGGTGGGGTTCGACCGCCTAGTGGAGAGTCAGGAGGGACTCGACACTGAGGTTGGTTCCAGGGCAGACCTGGTAGGTGCCCCAGGAGTCTGTAGCCTGTTTTGACCAGTGTTATGGAAGTGCGGTTGTTTGTAATTGAGCGCTCGTATGTTGTTTGGCTGGTATCTGACTACGAGATGCCGGAACTTAGTTCCGATGGCCTCGTTTTGGGGATCCGGACTTTGTCTGTGGAGCCCCACTGTTGCATTACATGTTCTTTTAAAATTGGGCATAGAGCTGCGCTGATGTGTCTTGATTCGCTCAGACTTCCCAGCTGCGCTCGAAACCCTCATGTAGGTTCAAGCATCGGTTTTTTTAAAATAGTAAAAGAAATATTTTTCTTATAACATTGCATGAATTGTTTTGTAAAACGGCATCATCATGATTTTAAAGAAAACACTACCGCACACACACACGTGGACTCACTGAGCGTTCGCGCTCACGTTTTCCATGTCATGTTTTCTTCTCAGATTAGCTTGGAACGGTCAGGGGTTCCGCGAGCCACAGAAGTTTTAGGCCAGGAGTTTTTGGATCAAACCTCCCCGGAAGGGCATAGGGTTATGTTTTATCTTTTTAGACTCGAATCGTCTGTAGAGTTTCTTTTATGTTTTTATGTAAGTGGTTGATGTAAGATTACTTTTGTGTTTATTATAAAACGGAAATGAGAAATTTTCTTTTATCCTGTGTTTGAGCGCACCAGTAATATTTAATTTACTTAAGTATTCCGCGTACTTTGTGTATATCTGTTAGTATTGTTCTAGGGTTTTGTTTTAGTGTGGAACTTATAAGTTAGTGCCGAGAGGCACGCAGATGCCCTACTCAACCGCAGTTGACCTAGTGGCAGGGTTGGGGGCATCACAATAAGTCAACAAACGAGACTAATTTCCACCAAAATATCAGCAAAACACTTATAGATATTTCCAAAGACATTGCAAATTCAAAACCAAGAAAATTTGCTCACAAAACAAAGATATGTAGATTACAAAATTTCAATTCTAGAAAAACAGAGCATGAAAACAAGATGTAGTAATTTCAACATGTCTCATTAATTTCTCAACCAATTAGTCCCACATTTGTTGCAAAATCTTCAAAATCGAGTAAGATTTCAATAAAGACTAATTCATGCACTTCGAAGTTCATTTGTTATACTTTTTAATTCAATCTTTACTCATGACATTTTCTAGGCGAAAATTTCTAGATTACTATGCCTTTTTCAAATAACATCAATTGGCTTTTCCCTTAATCAAAATTCAACAAACAAGCACCTAAATTCACCTTCAATGAGAGCTTTGCTTTGATACCAAATGGTATGATCCTCCTAAGCCTTCCTTGAGGATAACTTGCTCCCAAGAACAACTCTCTTCTAGAGGACACCTTGAATGCTTGTTTTGGAGAAATTTGAAGAACAAAGAATAAATTAAAAGTAAAGAACTATGAAAGACAACAACTGACCTCATTATATTTGAGGAAGAATCAAAAATATTTGTGAAAGACTCACCTATTCTCCAACTAAAGAAGGACGCAAATCCCAAGCAACACCAACTATAGAAGTTGGCACCTCAAGAAAGAATTAGGACTAGGAAATTAGATTTGAACTCTGGAATTAAAGATTCAAGAAATTCCTTGCCTAGAATTATACAAAGAAAACCCTTAATTGTACAAGGAAGATGAAGAAAACTCAAGAACCCTAGTTCTTCTCTCTATATATTTCTTATATCTCAAACTTAGCCAAATGGCTGCAAATATGAGTATATATAGTGTGCTAGACAATTAGTTTTCAACTTTAGGTATTAGACTAGCTTAAAAGAGTTTAAAGGGTGCTTCGACCACTTAAGTATAAGTAAAAATATGTTTACAACCAAATTGAAGAGTCAAGGAAGTTAAAACTTCCCAAAATTTCCACTAGCAGAGACCTACTGGCACGGTAGGTTAAATACCTCCAATTCCTCTTGGCCAAAACCCTACTAGCGACGATTGGGTGGATTTACCATCAGCGGTAGGTTTGGTAAATTTTTTCTTTCTCCATGGGTAGAACCCTACCGTGGATGATAGAGTGTATCCTACCGACTGCTGTAAGGTCCAAAAAACCTTCGCCTTTTGATTTTGAAGCATCTGAACTTCCCAAGCTTGCTTCTTTGGATTCCTCCACTTGTACCTAACATCATAAGAAGGTTTTGGATCCTCTAAAGTCCTCTTCTTGTGCTCCTATCATTTGCCAAGCCAAGTCTTGGATCATCTTTTTAAATGTTCCTATCTTTCCTCGGTGCTCCTCTACCATTCTTCTAGCAATGGCTCTTCTGACTGGGCCTTATAATAGCTCTACAGTTTCTTGCGCATCTAGAGTCATACAAAAGGAGGATGAGATTCTCCCTCAAAAACTATATATGCACCACAATTAAATGGTGTATTTGAAAGGAGGAACCGAACCCTATTGGATATAGTACGATCCATGTTGAGTTACACAGATTTATCCAAAATAGTTTTTGGATTATGCCTTTGAAACAGTGTCCTATCTTTTTTATACTGTCTTCCATCTAAAAGTGTCGATTCTACGTTATATGAGATATGACATAGTTGAAGTTCAAACTTATCAGATAAGTTTTTGGGATGTTTTTCCTTTGTTAGAAAGGAAGTATCAGATAAGTTCAATGCAAAATCTGATAAACATTTGTTTGTAGATTATCCAAAAGAAATTGTTGGATATTTATTTTACAATCCCAATGAGAAAAAAGTTGCTTTCTCATAAAATGCAACTTTTCTAGAGAAAAAGTTTATTTTAGAAAATCCTGTGGGAGTAAAGTAAAGCTTGAAGAAATTCAAGAAACACAAATAACTAGGACAAATGAGATGGAACATAATAAAATTCTACTATATGATGATATAGTACAAAATGAACTTTTGGATACATAAGTTACTCTCAAGAATAGTAGGATAAGCCAATCTTCTCTAAGGTATGATGATATATTTATCATAGATGATGATAATAGATCTACTACTTATCAATAAGTCTTTATCTAATAAGGACTTTGAGATGTGGCTATGAGTCATGACATCTAAAATAGATTCCATGTATGATAATAAGGTATGACCGTAGTTGACCCTCCCAATGAGATAAGCCTTAAAGGGTGCAAATGGGTCTTCAAAAATAAAAAGGTACATGGATGGCAACATGTCTACTTATAAGGCCTAATTGATTGTAAAAGGTTTTTCACAACAATATAGTGTTGATTATGATAAAACTTTTTCGCCAATTGACGTGATCAAAACCATTTGGATTTAACTTTCTCTAGCAGCATATCATGATTATGAGATCTTGCAAATGGATGTAAATAATATTCCTTAATAGATATTTGCAAGAAGGGGTGTATATGATTCAACCTCAGGACTTTACATTTGAAGATTCTCACAAAGAATGCAAGTCACAAAGATCAATTTGTGGTATTAAGAAAGTTTCTAGAAATTGTAGTCTTTGTTTACATAAAATAATCAAAGAGTTTTGCTTAATAAAAAACAAAGACTAGTCTGGTGTATACAAAAAGATAGTGGGAGTATAATAGTTTTTCTTGATACTTTATATGAATGACATATTGTTGATGAGAAATAATGTGACAATACTTCATTAATTATAGAATTACTCTTGGTTTATGGAGAAGCAGAACAAAAAGTACGCAAATTTACAGATGTTACCATATAATTAGAGAATTTATTGGTAGGCATGAAATAGAGATAGAGAAAGTCCCTATGGATGATAGTGTATCTGATCCGTTGAGTAAACCATTATCTAAGAAAACATGATGGTCATGTATATTGATTTAGCTTAAACAAATGGATGATTGGTTTTAGTCCAAGTTGGAGATTTTATTTAATGTATGGATAAAAACCATCTTGTTTTGTCATATTTGTACATTTATATTTATGCAATTTAATGATATGGTTATCTTTTATTTTTACTATTTATTTATGTAATTTAAATGATAAAGTCCTGAGAATAATATTTGTATAAGAGAAATCATAGGAGTTATGATAATAAGGTTCTTTACATACTAACATATATTATTCTTAAATTATCCCTAGTCCTAGCATTAACAAGATGGGGCATCATTACTGTGGATAGACTAGTACATGTTATGTTTCTTTCTATTGTAGAGAGTAATTGATCTTTGATGTGTTAAAATCTTAAAACATGAGTGGAATCCTAATCACTACAATGCAAGGCAAGTGGACCTAACAATGCAGAGATGAGCTTCAACCCGAGTGTCGAATCTCTCAGGGACGGACGAAGGTTCAAGTACTAATCGTGTTTCTAATGTTTAGTCTAGAAAGATGGCCGTTGCTTAAATAAAAATAGAAAACAAGTAAATCACCGAAAAGAAAGAAAAATAAAAACGGTTTCAAAAGAATTATAAAGACAAGAGTTTGGATTGGTGGAATCCCCCTAATCCTTGTTCCTCATTCAATTGGAAATACTTTAATGAAAACGATGTTGAATTAATTAAGTTTGTCATCCTCAAATCGGGGAATCCCAATCTCTAGGACGAAAGACACCCTACTCACTAACTCGTAGGGAAAATATCTCTTCTCCCTAACAAATTATGAGTGCAATAAAACTAGGTGATTTAAAAGACCTAAAAGTACAATAGCGTATCTCTAGTCAATTGCCCCAATCAACCCCCAATTGGTTGCCCCGCATTCTTCTTCCTTTTTCAATTGCAAACAACCTTGTGAATAATCTAATCTCCCGACAATTATATTCCAAACAAACGCAATTTGAAGAGAACTTAAATCAAAACAAAACATCGAAATCAAAAAATCAAACCAAGAATTTCATAATCAAGAATTAGGGTGTAACCCTAAACCAAACAAAAAGAACTACTCACTACTCATTATAGATAAAAGTTTAAATTAACATAAAATTCAAAAATAAGAAAAGGAAAAACAAAGCATAGGATTTAAAAATCGAAGCCGCATTTGAATCCCGAATGTCATCTAAGCTCGTCTTTCCAGTCGCCAAGTTGAAGATTGAGAACTTGAAAATAAGTGTTCAATTCTTGAATCCAAGAAACTAAATTGCAGAAATCTTGAAACTTTACTAATTTAATGTAGAAAAGTTTGATTTTAAAGAGTGTTTAATCTAATCTAACCTAACTAATCTAATCTAAATCCTAAATTGTATGTCTACATATCGAATTATATCTGAAACATGTTCGTAATAGCTGCAAAAGATCTCTTATATAGAGGTGAAAAATACAAGAAAACCAAGTTGAAATTGGAACAAAATAAAAGAAAATCGAGTTTCTTTTAGAATCAACCGCCCCTTGCCAGCATACCCTACCGCCGATGGTAGGGCAACCGTTCGCAGTACATCTCTGTTGCCAATGCCCTGCTTTCCACGGCACTTACCAGTGACGGTAGGTAAGCCCAACTCGTGCAGTAGGTTGATGAATTTTTGCCGACGGCTTCGTTTTCTTCATTTTTGCTCTGCTTTTATTTCCATTTCATTGTTTTCACTTCTGGAGGGCACCTAAGACAAGAATAAGAGATATTAAGCTAAAATATATACTTTTACTTATTAAAAATAGTGAAACCGATGAAATTAACATATAGCAAATATAGACAAATGTGCACTTATCAAATACCCCCACACTTATCCGTTCCTTGCCCTCAAGCACCACAAACTAAACAGGCATACAGAGGAAATTAAAAACTTTTATTATAGAAAGACGAAAGATAAAAATGATATTACCCGAATAAACAGTTAAAATCTCAAAAATGATTACAGGCATTGGTAGCTCAAAATAATCAAAACAAACTCATCGAAAAAAAAAAATTTAGAAAAATAAAAGATAAAACCACTTCAATAGAGCACTCCACTGCCCAACTGCAAAGATAATCCAAAATGGACAAAAAAAAAAATCACTAAGTCCACCACAAGTTACTAAAAATCATTACTGATCAAAGGGTGTTTGTGTTTGATTTTGCTCACTCTGTTTTTTCAAAAAAGAGGAATATTAACTGATTAGCAAAAAGAAATATTTTCAAACACAATCCATACAGTTCTTACTTTTTCTATCACTTAGCCACATTAAAGTCTATTTTAGATTATTCCCGAATTAAGTAAGACTTTTTGGCCTATAATGTTAGGCGACGGACATAAGTAGAGTATAAAAGAAGCTAAAAGGAGACAAAAACAAAGAAAGAGCTAGCACAACCGAAAGGAAAATATAACAAAATAAAAGAAACACTTTTTAGCTGCCGTTTTCACTTTTCTCACTCATCTTTGTATACTTTTCTTCATTTTTCTCTGATGTACACCCCATATAACAACATGCTTTTCTCAAGAATTTTTCAAGAATAACCAAAAATAAGAGAGAGAGAGAGAGAGAGAGAGAGAGAGAGAGAGAGAGAGAGATGCTTGAATTTTTCGCAAGATTTTTCTACATAATAAAAATGCATCTTTTTTTTTCATTTTTTCATTTTTTTTGGCTTTTTCTCTTTTTTCCATTTTTTTTATTTTCAAGCATCAATATTTTTCTTTCTTTATTTCTCTCTTTTCAATAGCCAAAAGCATCGAACATATGAAAATATCCAAAAATACCCTTTGCCTTTATACAATAGGGATTTCCTTTCTTTCTATCTTCCCCTCTTTTATCCCCACACTTATTCATTTATTTTCACTCAAAATAGCCGAAAGTCTATACTAACCAATAGCTCCATGAATTGAGGTTTGCTCAAAACGGCCAAAAGTCTATACTAACCATTAACTCCGCAAATTGAGGTTTTATGCAGTAAGGTTAAGAGAACAAAGAAAAGAAGGGAGTATAACCCTTTGCATGAAGGCATAAAAGGGAACTAGGGATTGATTTCATAAAGGATTTATGATAGGAAAGGCACAATCGGTTCGAAGAAGGCCTAGGACCATCATCTCCAGGACCATTCTACACTAGCCTTCTTTTCTTTTTTAAGACAAAAATTATGAAATTGCAGGCAAAGTTAAAAAATTATTATCATGATGCTAATAACCGGAGATTCCTAAACTTCTATTACTCAAACAATCACAAGTGCATAAAAACCATCGATCATGTAAGAAATTTAGTAAATATGGTTTTCCAAGTAATTAAGTAATGTCTTTTTCAAAAAATATAAAGAGTTTACAATTTAATACTCTACCAAAGGTAAAAATAAAATATTTTTGGAATTTTATAGGTAAAGCAAAAAGAAAAGAAACTAGAAAATATTTTTGAAATTTAAAATTTTTCGAATAAGAGCCTAACAAAAAAAAAAAACTTAAATAAAGAGAAAGAATAAAAGAGACTAACAGAAAAAAAAATTGAAAGAACGAAAATACCCCTCCCCTCCCCCCTCTCCTCCTCCCTCCCAACACTTAAAATCACATTGTCCTCAATGTGGGGGTTAGACTAAAAGAAAAACAAAAAGAAACACATACATAGGAAGCAATCCCATTGATAGAAAGCCATTAAAGCATATTGGGAAGCCATCCACACAAAAATAAAACACAAAAAATGAAAACAAGAAATTTAAAAGGACAAGAAACAAAACCAAAAAAATAGAAAATAAAAGGAAAGAAAGAAAAACTCCCTATAGGGACCAAAGTCCGTGCCACCTCCTCCACTGCTGCCTTGATCAGACATGAATCTTTGGCATAATCTGGCTAGAATTATTTCTTGGTAATCTATTGATGAACTTTGATATGGCAACTCGTTTGCATAGCGACGAGTGGACTCTACCATTTTCGTCAACTTCATCCCTTGGATCTCTTGAGTGATCCGGAGTTGCTCAAAGGTAGTCCGCAATTCTGTCTGGAATGCATCCATCGGTATCGTGTTCTGGCTACCGGCCTCATCCTCCTCATCATCTGAGGGGTTGTAGGACTCATTGGGCCCATCATCATCCTTAACTGGTTGCGAGGAAGACAGCCCAGGTCGGTTTGGGTGGTTTTATTTATTTAACAAAAACAGACCGAGTTACGATCCCGCATCCTATCTTCTTTGGATGGTGGGACCCACACTAGGTTCTTTTCGTCCCATGAGTAACCGCAGTTGTTAAAAGTTGTGAATTTAATAATCTATTGCGGTCCTATTGATAATCTTCGTTCTCTTGCAAAATTGACATACAAGTAGCAAATTGACACAAGATAATAAAAAAACACGCTTTTTGGTGGGGTCACACCCAATATTGCGCATTGTTTGGATTATCAAGGAAGAGAGGGACAGGGATGAGCAGTTTTGGAGTTTGTCTAACAAATAAATATCAATGATACGGACTTCACTAAGTCCTCCCTTCTTTTGAACAAGGTGTGCCTAAAGAAATAAGCAAGACTACGATGAGGAAGATTCATGAAATTTCTCCTGTGGATGATTCGGGGATGATCTATTGCCCTTGGCCGAATCTCAAAACGACTATATGCCGCGTCGAAATTCCAGTCCGAGTCCCTGTCGATAGATTTTCGATTGGAGTCCACAGTAAATGTATTCCCATTCTCAAGAATCCCAAGAATGAAAGCCAAACGTTCCCTATTGAGAATGATCCTAACCCCTTTGACAGTTGAAATGATTGTTTGTAGATCCTTGTCCATTTTGAGGGTCATATTGGCATAGAATTCTCAAACAAGGTCGAGGTAGTATTTGCCTAAAATGCGAAGGAGAAGAATCCAACCCAACCCTCTAAAAGGATTTTCAACATTAAAATGTCCGATGACCGGCTCATTGAACGATTTTTCAACAATGATTTTGAGCGACGCCCTTTCGGTTATCCATTGACGAGCTACCTGATAGAGACGCTCTAGATAGGGAAGGATATCAGGGTCGGGCGAAGTCCCCGCCACACGAGCCCATTTGGATTTAAGGATGAAGCAACAAATTTCTTCGGAGTCATAGAGAGGGATAAAAATCAAAAGGGAAAAGGAAGAGAAAGGAAAACAACAACGCAAGATAATAGCACTAACACAATTAAAATATAAGAACACAATAAACGCACAAAAGAATAAATACTAGCGTAGCCTATATGTGCGATAGTGATCTAACATTGCTTGTGGGTATGAAAGTGTAGCAAACAACAAAATGAAAGCCAGCAAAATACTAATGAAAATGCTTCTAACATAATCAAGAACATACAATATGTCCAAAAACAAGAATTAAGCATAACCAAACAATAAATAAAATGAGGCACAAAGTTTTTAAGAAATAGCTTGTGTTTATTTGGGAAAAAGAAACTATGACCACGAAAATTTGCTAGTTTTTATGCCCCATTTGGATTGCCGCTGGAGTTCCGCCAGAAGTTCGCCAGAAAATTTTCTTGGACTATTTTCTACAAAATTTTGTTAGGAAATACAATAAAACACAAAATAAAATTAGTTCATAAGAAATTTCTTACAAAAACCCGAAATTACAAGAAACTATAAGAAAAAGAAATTAGAAGAGAAGGTTAATGGAGAGGAGAATTTGAATAGAAAGTTTTGTTCTTTTGGAGGGAGGAGGAAAAAAAACAAAGATTTTAGCATGAAATTTGTGTAGAGAAGAGGAATGGAGGTAGTAGGAAGGTTAGAAGAAAAGAATAAGAGAATTAGGAAGAAGAGAAATAAAGAAACAAATCAAGAGATAAGGAGGTGGAGGAGCTGCCGCCGTTCTGCTCGCTGGAGGAGAGGAGAGGTCGTTGGAAAAAATGGAGGAAGAAGGGCAGAGTGCTTGGAGAAGTTGGAAAGGTGTGGAAAGGTTAAGGGAGTTTGATAGAATAGAAAGAGAGAAAGAAAATATCCAAGGGTTTTGGAGGAGAATAGGGGAAAAGGAGTGTAGAAAATTCAATTAGAAGCTGCAATTTAGAGTCCATTGTGTCGACCCAACCTTTTTTGCCTTGAAAAACCTGACCCGATGGCGGAAAAAAGACCTACCCCTGACGGTAGGGCAAGACCTACCATTCGGTCCTGATGGAGCCGAGAAATGCCTGTAACCTAGAGCTGGCAGTATGTTGAGCTTACCGTCCACTGTAGGCTTCTGCCTAAGTGCCGTTTTGCTTTGTTTTCTGCAATTTTTTGCCCCCTTGAAGCCACCTACCTTATAAACTCAAATAATCTTCATGTTGGCCTTTAGGCTGTCACTTTTTCTCTCCCAAAACGACCTTGTAACACAACATCAACAAAAAATTAAAGTAGAAAACAAAAACAGAAAACTTAAAAGTATAATTTTACAATTATACAGAGTTAAAAGAATACTCCCCTTTCTTAGGTGCTAATTGCACCTCATAGATCAAATCCGGGTTGTTCTTCAACTCTTCCTTCCGTACCGGTACCTATTCCATCTTGCCCATCTTTAAATTTGAGGTGATTTGCCTTCGTTTCATACGTTTCCTTCTTGGCGCTTCTTTTCTTTCCTTTCCAGTGGGTTCCTACACATTTGAAGATACTTTGTTAGTTTTATGAGTTATAATATATAAAGTATCTTTAGTTTTGGATGGGGAGTTTGGGAGCAGAGGAAACTTGAACACTACTTCGTTTCTATATCTATTAACACCCTTGAAGTACGCAAGAAAGGGCGACCTAAAATAAAAGGAAAATTGACGTCTTCCTTCATGTCAAAAACTAAAAAGTCAACGGAAGACTAAATCCTTGACTTTGATTAACACATCTTCCATTACACCTTTAGGATATCTAACACTTATATCTACTAGATTGATCGACATTCTAACAGGTTTCGGGGTACCCAGACCTAGACGCTGACATATAGATAAAGAAATAACATTAATGCTTGTGCCTAAGTCTGGTAAAGCCCTATCTACTTGAATATTACCAATAGTGCAAGGAAAAGAAAAACTCCTTGTATCTTCTAACTTTTCTAGTAGTTTTTCTTTCTTCATTGAGAGGGCCAAACATTCTTCCACGATCGTCACTTCTTTCTTAGGAATCTCCTCATCAATAGTCATCGAGATAGTATGTACATGCTCTCTCGGGCTTACTTTGGTATTACTTGGGAGAGCTCCGGAGTTCTTTCAGATATAATTTTAACTAAATGCCCAATTTACTTTTCTAAGTTTCTAGTGAAGACCTCTTGATTCCTTTGGGCTGCCTCGATGGCGTTCATTCCATTTTCTGTTGCATTCATAAATTTTACTATCAAGTCTTCCAAATTTATCTTATTTTTGGAGGATGGTTTTGTGGACCTGCTTCGTAAAGCAAAGGCGGTGGAGGACCTCTATTCTGAAAAACCAGAGGTTGACTTTGTCTTTGTTGTCCTTGACCACGCTAAGAAAAATTAGGGTGGTTTCTCCATCCTGGATTGTATGTGTTTGAGTAGGGATTATTTTGTCGATTCCATTGCACAAAATCTACTTACTCTACTTGTCCTTCCATACTTGGGCACTCTCGATTGGAATGGCTCCTATTAGTAAAATCACAAAACATGACCGTTTGGTTATTCGTACTTGTTAATGTACCGGCCAAGTTTCCTGTTTTCTGCTCTATAACAAATATCAACCTTGCTTCTGTAGCTAATATAGCGTCTATGTTATGGACCCCAGCCGTCTTTGGCTTTGCTCTTTGCCCTCCCCAAGTATAATTATTCATAGCAATCTGCTCGATTAAATCATATACTTGTTGAGGAGTTTTATGATCTATAGACCCTCCAGCCGAGACGTCTATCAGTTGCCTAGCCCCAAACAACACTCCATTGTAGAAACTTTGTATTTGTATCCCCAAATCCAACCTATGGTAGGGACACTTTCTTAACAACTTCTTCCATTGTTCCCATCCTCATAGAGGCTTTCTCCATCTATTTGTCAAAACAATAGGATCTCATTTCTTAATTGTTCTGTCCACCCTGGAGGAAAGTACCTCCCTTAAAATATCTCTGCTAGTGAGTCCCATGAAGTAATTGACCCTGATGGTAAGGACTTTAGCCAGTAGCTCACCATTCACCTTAGAGAGAAGGGGAAAAGACGTAGTTGAACTGTATCTTCTGATACTCCGTTAATATTAAAGGTGTCGCACACCCCCAAGAAATTTTCAATATGCACGTTAGGATCTTCATTAGGAAGTCAAGGAAGGACGAAGGTTCAAGTACTCATCGTGTTTCTAATGTTTAGTCTAGAAAGACTGCTGTTGCTTAAATAGAAACTGAAAACAACTAAATCAACGAAAAGAAAGCAAAATAAAAATGATTTTAAAAGAATTATAAGGACAAGAGTTTGGATTGGTGGAATCCCCCTAATCCTTGTTACTAATTCAATTGGAAAAACTTTAATGAAAATGATGTTGAATTAATTAAGTTGGGTCATCACTCAAATCGGCCAATCTCTATCTCTAGGATGAAAGCAATCCTACTTACTAACCCTTAGAGAAAAATCTTTTTTCTCCCTAACAAATTATGAGTGCAGTAAATTTAGGTGATTCAAAAGACCTCGTACCACTAGTCAATTGCCCCAATTAACGCCCAATTAGTTGCCCTAGATTGCTCTATCTATTTCAATTCTAAACAACCTTGTGAATAATGTAATCTTACAACAATTAAATTAAAAACAAACCCAATTGGAAGACAACTTAAATTAAAACAAATATAGAAATCAAGAAATAAAATCAAGATTTCATAATCAAGAATTAGGGTTCAACCTCAAACCAAACAAAAAGAACTACTTACCATTCATTAGAAACAAAGCTGTAAGTTACCACAAAATTCAATAACAAGAAAAGGAAAAAGAAAGCTTATGATTGAAAATCAAAGCCGCAATTGAATCCCAAATGTCGTCTAAGCTCGTATTTCGAGTTGCCAAGTTGAAGATCGAAATTTTGAAAATAAGTCTTCAATTCTTGAATCCAAGAAACTAAATTGCAGAAATCTTGAAACTTTATTAATTAATTGAATATATAAAACCTTAAATTTAAAGAGTGTTTAATCTAATCTAACTTAACTAATCTAATTCAACCTAACTAATCTAATCTAAATCATAAATTATATATCTATCTATCTAATTTTACCTAAAACATGTTCTTAATAGCTGCAAAAAGGCCCCTAATATAGAGGTGAAAAATACAAGAAATCAAGTTGAAATTGGAAGAAAATACAAAAAAAAAAATTGAGTTTGTTTTGGACTGAACTACCCCTTGCCAGCATACCCTATCGCAGACAATAGGTCTCTGTTGCCAATGCCTTCCTTCTAAGGTACCTATCGGCGGCAGTAGGTCAGTCTACATCGCGTAGTAGGCTTCTAAATTTTTCCCGACAGCTCCGTTTTTGTTTCCTTTTCATCGTTTTCATTTTCAGAGGGCACTTGAGACAAGAATAAGAATATTAAACTCTAATATATACTTTTACATATTAAAAGCACTAAAAATTATGAAATTAACATATAGAAATGTAGAAAAATATGTACTTATCAATGTCATTGACTATTGTGTGGTGACACAAAAAGCAAATATGTTCATGTTTGTTAGAGAACACGTTCATTTTATTGGCCCAATTAGAGATATCCATAAGGTAATCTATTTGAGTGCTAATAGAATTCATCTCTATATGAAAGTAATGTAAGTGATCCTTCGACTTGAGGTTACAAGAGTATTTAGAATGTAGAGTATTATAATTTTACTCTTTTGGTCCTTAATCTTAGTTGGTTATGTGTGTTTGAGAGTTGGGTATAGTATGGAACATGGCTGGTTAGTTTGTGATCAATAGAGGATTTACCACTTCTAATTGAAAGAAGAGTATATACCGTTTACGGCCACTTGTTGGAATGTGACTGGAGAAATGTTTGTGCAAACTAAAGTGTTTTAGAAAGTATTCTAAATTTGACTTTAAAAGAGTCATATTTCGGGAACAAGGAAATGTATAATTAGTTCTTTAAGAGTTAGCATAAATCCATACTCTTGAACTAATTGGGATATAGTATAGTGAAAGGATAATGATTACACGGAATTTTGTTCAGGGAAGTGAACTCAATCACATGACTTTTCCTAAAACTTGGAAGGTCATGATACCTGGCTAGAGGCCGATCTTGATCTATAAATATAAATTTTAATTTTAAGACCTTGCGGGTTAATTGACTTTAGTCCAAGTGGGAGTTTGTTGTTTATATGTCCTAAAACCAATTGACTTAGGATTATAATTACTATTTATTGCCAACGTATTTCGGAACCTAAAGGGTCACACACAAAAGAGAAAAATATTGGATTAATTATAAGATAATAAAAGGGATTAATTTATGAGATAAATTCCTAAGGAACTATTATTAAATAGGCTATTGGATTATTAGGTCTTGGACCCAAGCCCATTAAATAGCTTATTATATAAGCATCAAGCATTAGTTCTAAACAAATAAGGATTCCATAATTCTTTGGGGTTTCACAAGCCTTAGTCATTATTGAGCTCTACGGTTTAGAGGAACTAGCTGTCATTAACTGGTGGTTTATCCAAGAATTGTTCGTATGGATACTGTTAGAGGCTGAACACTTGTGCAGCTCGTGATTGGATTCACCTACGTTATTTATTGCTGGCTAATCTGCTAGAGAAGTAACATGGCTATTCATTCTTTTATATTATTCATATATTACAAAGTAATTTTGGCATGAAATCAGTTTATGTTTTATTCCACTGTGTATAGATTGATTTAGTAAATGTATGCTTTGAAATGAAAGCAAAAATAATGTATGATAACCATGGAAAGAGAAATTAACTATCACTAAACAACATTGGAGCCCCAAAATCAATAAGAAATGAAATTATAACAGTGACTATATTAAAATATTTCCCTATAAATATTGTCTTACTTTCGAAGATGAAGACCAGTTCTCTATTCTTACAGATTTCGTTCGAAATTCTTTAGTCCTTCCCAATCTATTTATAAAGCAATGGTGAAAGATCAAGGGTTTCCAAAAAATTGAGAAGAAAGAATGCAAAATGAAGATCAATTACTAGTTACTTATTCAAAATGTTGTACTGGTCTCCTGAATGCAGCCAGTAAGTTGAGTATATATACAGGATCCCAAGTTGTTGTCATTGTTGTCTGCCCAAGCATTAAGATATACCCCTTTGGCTGTCCTAATGTGAAATCTATAATAGACAAGTAACAAAATCAATGTTATCAACCTCTTACTACTAATCACATGTTGGTTGAATCCAACCAAATCATACTCAACTTATAAAGAACAAGAATTTCTTGACCAAATGGTCTAAAAGAAAAAAAGTGTAAACCAATTGGAGGATCTCATTGAAGATCTTTCCACACAAGCTTGACAAATTCTTAAAGGTTGCCATGAAAATGTTGTTACAAATGAAATTCACACAAGGTTGACTTCTTTTTCCCAAGCAAAAAATACAATTGGTGCTTTTGGAATGATTTTAGGGCAAGTAGTGCCAATTCCAAGTATTCTTTCGATTCAACAGTGCATGTTCGATGATCTTGATATGTCTAATAGATGGTACTAAATTTCCATAGTCTTGGCAAATCACAATAGTAATATTTCAGTCATTTTATTGATAAGTCTTTTTATTTTTAGAATTCCATGTATTATATCTTAATTTTCTTTATTTTAAAAATAATAAATAATAAAAATGCATTTTGCCTTTTTGTCTTTTGCTTGTTTTTTCTTTTAGCAGACTCATTATAGATTCTTTTCAACGTCTCTTTTCTTTAAGACATTAGTATATGGCAAAATTAATGATTTATGTAAACTTGGAACATCAAATTGCTTGCTGACCATGTAGAAAGATGAGTTGCTGACCAATTACTTCGCTTTTCCAAAATCTATCACAAATTGAGACGAACTGTTTGTCGGTCACAAATTATAACTTCGAAATCAGTAATGACGTTTCTTTCCCAATTTGCCACAAACAAGTCCTTTGTTATGCATTTGCAATAGTAATGGCCTTCATAATTTTCTTCTTTTATCATAGTGAAGTCGCTAATAGCAGTGGGACAATATACATCGCCAATTATACCGAACTGGTGTAAAAATTCAAGTACAGATAAAGCTGGTAAACATCCTTACACTTTAGGTTGGCCCATATGAAACAAAGTAAATACTTAAACCGTTTAACTTATTTTATTTTAGTGACATTGCTACAAGTGAAGCAAGTTCATTGGTATAATAGACAATATCTTAAAAAGATATGTATAAGAAAAGCATAGGAACACGAACATTAGTTTAGTGGTCTCATCCAATTAGCTGATATATTAGAGTATCAAAACTTATGAATTTGAGAGATAATAAATGTCTGTAGAGGCGACACTAGACAAATAATGAACAAGATGAAACGAACTAAGCAAACAAAACAAAAATGAAAGGAAAAAGAAAAAAGAAAATGACTAAAGCAGCAACAGACGGTATTTCCTTAAAACTTCCATTCCCCAACAACGGTGCCAAAAACTTGATGTTTAGAAAATGTAAAACAGGGTTTCCTAATCACTACATGCAAGGCAAGTGGACCTACACTGCAGAGGTGAGTTCAACCCGAGTGTCATATCTCTCGAGGAATGGACAAGACAAATTACTCTACCATTTTTCCGATGTTTAGCCTGAAAGTTGTCATTGAAAAGAGTATAAACTAGAATAAAAAGACAATGCACATTTATCAAAAGAATCTATAAAGAAAAATTTTGTATCTCAGGATCCTAATCTTGTTACTATTTCAATTGATTGATTTTAACAGAAATCGAAGTTTGATTAACAAATTGGCTCATCACACTCTCAACCGAGAATCCCTATTTCTAGGTGAATGCCGCCCTATTCAGTAACCCTTAGATGAGAATCTCTTTCTCCCTAACAAGTTATGAATATTATAAGCGGAGATGATAAATGGACCTAAAAGTGCATCATCTATCTCTAGTTTAATGCCCAATTAATCCCCAAATCAATTGCTCTCGGGTGTTTTTCCTTTTTCAATTCCAAACACCCTTATGATTAGTCTAAGTTCGCGACACTTAAATTATAGGAAAATACCAATTGAAGAACCATTAAATCATCCGACATTCAATTTTAGCAAAATCAAATCAATTTTATTGAAACCAAAATTAGGGTTCAACCCTTAATCTAAACAATAAAATTACTCACTATTCATAAATTAAAACTGTAATCAAATGATTAAAATCTAATAAAGAAAAGAAAAGAAAGGCTTTAGAATGATTTGAAGGCCAAATTGTGATCCCAAAACAAGCCCGAGCTCGTCTCTCGAGTTGGTCCACTGATGCTTGAATTTGCCTTTTCGATCCTTGAATCTTCTAAGTTTTTAAACTAATTCCTAACTACTGGAGGTGAGAATTTGGGGAAATTTGTCACATAAGATCGCCCCAATTCGCCTCCCTCATCTCTAATGGCGGAAGTCTAAAAACAAAAATAATGAACCATGAATAAATCCCCCCAAAAACTGTCTAAAAAAATTACTTGAAATATTGTTGAAATTGGGACCTATCGTCGGCGATAGGTCCGGACCTACCGTCGTCGGTAGGTCTTTGTCTTCCTTCTCTCTTTTGTGCCTTGAGCCTACCATTGGCAGTACGGGGAACCTACCGTCGCGGGTAAGATTCTGTCTCCTTTTCACTTGTTGCCAATGCACCTGCAGTCGGCCTACCTCCGGCAGTAGGTCCTTTTCTTGGTCCCTGTTTGGCATTGTTTTCTATTGTTTTTGCTCCATTTTAAGCCCTTAGTTGGACCTTCCTTCAGCAAGCACCTAAGACAAAAATGGAAATATTAGACTCAAACATATATTTTATACCTTAAAAACATCGAAAAAGGATAAAACTAACATATAAAATAATAGACAAAATAACAACCATCAGTAAGTGACGGCAAGGACTTGTGCAGGTAAAAAGCAATGGAGGAGATTAGGGTTTCGTTTGAGAAGAAGACAAAAGGAAAAATTATAAATTTAAGGGTACTTTTGTCAGACAATAATTTGTATTTAAAATATTTTTAAAAATAAACCTTAAATTTCCATCACTATGCAACATAACCCTAATTTAGTTGATCAATTGTAAAATTTTCTTAAGTATCTAATTAACAATTTCCTCAAAATTTGGGGGTGTTTTTTTTTTAAAAAAAAATAACAAATTAGTTTAGAAACAACTTTGTCCCCACCATCAGTCTAAGGGAAATTGAGTGAATCATATGCATTAAACTTGAAAGGAAACTCCTTCATTTCAGGTAATTTCTTTCAAAATTAATTGTAAATTGATCCACTTGGAGAGAATGAGGTTGCAAAAAGGAAAATAGTTGTACAAGCTTGGTCAAGTTTTCTATTTGTCCGTCATTTTGGATAATTTCTTTCAAGATATATAACGAACAATTTAGAAAAAGAGGATCATGAGGTATATAATCATTTATATTTATTTATTAAAGTGTCCATGAAATTTAATACATAATTTACAACGTATTCTTTAATTTTAATTAGTTTATCAGCTTGCATGTAAATGATGCATCTGGTGCTTCGAATAAGAAGTCTGAATTCCAAAAATGTATTTATATAGGGATAATTACAAAAATATCCTCAAGTAATATCCAAACTAACAAAGATCCCTTCTGTTTTTGAAAAATTAGAAAAATATCCTTCACGTCAAAGTTTTAGTTGTCAGGAAAAAAACAAGAGAATGACACTAATGACCTCAATATACCCCACCTTTCAAGATTCAAAATATCCTGCATGACCAGATCCACCAAAAGACTTCCCCAAAAGAAAAAAAGATTAACCAAAAGTGTTAGCCCTAAGGGCATTATTACTTGTGCTTTGATTATGATTAACATATGTTTGTGTGAGTATGTTAGCTAACCCTTCATAGAACAAAAGAAGAACATGTGAAGTCTCAAAGTCTCAAGCAAAAGATCTTGTTGATGAGGGCAAAATAGAGAAGAAGAGATCAAGCCATCATTGAAGACATTGAAGGCATTGTATTTATGAACTAGGTACTATCTTGTAAAACTCCCTAGTCTTAGTTTTTGATCAATTGATCATACATGAAGCTCTTCTTCTGATTTTCTAGAATATAATCTTTTGATAAAATCCAAGTATTCTTGACTGAAGATGTTTTGGAAAGTTTTTCTTCTCTTTAAAATAATTGTCAAGAATGCCTTTGAAACTTGGAAGAAAGTTTTTGTTTAAAAAACTTGGCTGAGGAAAATCAGAAATTCGACAGTCCGGTTTTAGAACCGGTCGTCCGTTTTTTCCAAAGTAAAAGTTCGGCAGTCCGTTTTTCAGAAAATCAAGTCCGAATCTTTCTGTTCAAAAACTTGGTCATCCGGTTTTTAAAACCGGCAGTCCGATTTTTCTATATATCAAAATTCGGCAGTCCGTTTTCCAAGTCCGAATCTTTCTATTTTAAAAAACCCGGCAGTCCGTTTTCAGGAACCGGTCGTCCGGTTTTTGCTGTTACTGTACAAATTTTACCGTTGCACAGAATGCTTCTATCATTTCTGAAAAATAACGGCTATTGTCTAAAGGCAATGGTCATGTGCTTCAAAACTCTATATAAACACTTGATTTTCAGCCATAAAAGATACAAGTTTGGGAATTATTCATTGAGAACTTTCAAGACAGTTAAAGAGCTTCAAAAATTCATTTATTGCAAATTATTTTCAAATCCCAAACAAAATCTTCTTGAGCTTCATTATTGATGATCCATCAAAGAAGAAGAAAAGAGGTGCTTGTAGAAGTATACCATTGAGTTGTAATCTTCCTCTTCACAAGCTAAATTGGTAACATTGTTCCTAACTCTTTCTATTCTTTTATTGTGATCAAAGGTTTGTGGAAAACCCTTTGGGTGATCCTTTGATTAACTAGTTGTATTGTTGTGCTTGAGGTTTTGGTGTAAAACCCTTGAAGGGTGAACCTCATTGTGTAGCTGTGTAACCTTCTTTAAAGTTAGTGAATTTGTGAAATCCTTGGGTTGAGTCTCAAGGTAGTGGATGTAACTCTTTGAGGGAGTGAACCACTATAAATTGTTGTGCCTATTCCTTTCTTAATTGCCAGTACTATTAGATTGTGTTTTGTGTGGATTCCTATTAAAAAGAGTTTTTAGAAATCTTTCACAAACAAATTGGAGGTTTATCTTTCTAATCATACAAAAGAATTTTTTTAAATTAGCCAAAAACCCTTATTCACCCCCCTCTAAGGTTTTTCAATTGGTATCGGAGCAGGGGCTTCTTAAAAAAGGACTTACACCCTTGAAGCAAAAGATCTTCACTTATCTATGGCTAATAATTCTAGTTTAGCATATGTAGAAGGCTCTTCTACAAATAGACCTCCTCTCTTTAATGGAACTAACTATACTTTTTGGAAGTCTCGAATTAAAATATATATATGTTCTATTAACTTTGACTTGTGGAGCATTGTAGAAAAAGGTCCTTACATTCCCAAAATAAATGGGGTAGCCAAGAAGATTGAAGAATTTGATGAATTCGACTCAAGGAAGATGACTCTAAACTTCCAAGCTATGAATATTCTAAGTTGTGCCTTAGATGCAAGCGAATACAATAGAGTGAGCGGATGCGATTCGGCTCATGAAATGTGGAAGTTACTTGAAGTCACTCACGAAGGAACAAATCAAGTAAAAGAATCAAAGTTGGCTATGTTGGTGAGAGACTATGAGTTATTTATGATGAAACAAAATGAGAGCATTAGTGACATGTTCACAAGGTTCACCAACATCACAAATGGCCTAAAGGCATATGGGAAGGAGTACTCAAGAGGGGAAGCAAATAGAAAAATTCTTGATGCACTTCCAAAAGCTTGGCAACCAAAAACGCTAGCTATTGAAGAATCAAAGGATTTGAGACTACTCCCTATTGAAGAACTCATAGGGTCACTTCTTACCTATGAAATGAAAATAAAAAGATTGAATGAAATGGAAGATGAAGAAAAGGGAAGAAAAGGCATTGCACTCAAGGCAAATGAAGATGATCAACCTTACTCATCAAACAATGAAGATGAGGTTGATGATGATGAGGAAATGGCATTAATAATGAGAAAATTCAAAAGATTCTACAAGAAAGGTTTCAACAATAGAGGGAAGAAACCTCCACTCAAGAAAGGAGGTCAAAGCTCATCACTATTCAAAGCTAGATGTTTTGAATGCAATAGCACCGATCATCTTATAGCCGATTGTCCCAAAGCCCTTGAAAAGGAAAGAGGAGCTTTAGAAGCCAAGCTTGAGGCATTGAAGAAAAAGAAGAAAGGCAAAGGTCTAATTGGAACTTGGGATCAAGACTCAAGTGAAAATGAAGAAGAAGAAAATGCCAACATATGCTTCATGGCACTAGAAAATGAGGTACAATCTTCACTTCCTAACTCTTCTAGTGTTCTTGATGATGATTGTGATATTGATCCTAGCATAATGCTTTATTGAAATGTATGATGAGTGCAAAAAGGTTACCAAACGAAACAAAGATTTGAAAAGCAAAACTCAATTTTTGTTAGATGAAAATTCAAGACTCATTTGTGAAAATAAAGCCATTCTTGAATCCTTGGAAGTCTTGAAGAAAGAAAAAGAGAGCTCAAATGATGACTTTCAAAAAACTTGCTTTAGAAAACAAAAAACCTTTGTGAAAAGATTTCCTTTCTTGAAAAATGCTTGATTGATTATGATGTCTTAAAGAAGAAGGTGAGTGATCTCACTCTATGTGTTGAAAAAATTCACAAAAGGAAAAGAAAACTTTGAAAAACTTTCTTGGCTCTCAAAGATCACCGTTTGATAAAAATGGTATTGGATATACTCATTCCAATATTTTTTCAAAACAAACACGGTTTGTAAAGGCTTCATCATCTCACTCACACCTTTGTTGCACCTATTGTGAAAAGAGTGGTCATAAAGCCACAAAGTGTTTTATAAAGAAAAAGATTGAAAGAGGAGTGAAAACCATTTGGAAAATCAAAGAAAACCAAACTAACATCCATGGACCCAAAAAGATGTGGGTACCAAAAATCATTTCTACTTCTTCTTTTGTAGGAACACAAATCAAGGCCATCTAAGTGGTACTTGGATAGCGGATGCTCAAGGCACATGACCGGGGATTCATCACTTATGAGCAATCTCAAAGAAACCGAAAGTGGATTTGTAACTTTTGGAGATAAGAACAAAGGAAAAAATCATTGGTATAGGGAACATTGGTAACAATTCTTCCTCTCTTATTAAGGATGTTCTTCTAATTGATGGTCTTAAATTCAATTTGCTTAGTATTAGTCAATTATGTGATAGTGAAAAAAAGGTTGTTTTTGAAAGTGATTCTTGCTCTATCATTGATAAACATGAAAACAAAACTATTTTTGTTGCTAAAAGAGTTGGAAACGTATATGTCTTTCATCTTGAAGATTTTCTTTCCCAAAACTTGAAGTGTCTCTCGGTTCATGATAATGATGCATTTTTTGTGGCATAGAAGACTTGGTCACGTTAGTATGGATTTATTAAACCAACTATCTTCAAAAGAACTTGTTAGAGGCCTACCAAAACTTCATTTTGAGAAAACTAAACTTTTGTGATGCTTGTCAATTTGGAAAACAAATCAAGACTTCTTTTTAAACCAAAGAAAATGATTTCAACTTCAAAACCTTTGGAACTTGTTCACATGGACTTATTTGGACCAATGAGGACCACTAGTCTCGGTGGTAAGAGGTATGCTTTTGTAATTGTTGACGATTTCTCTAGATTTACTTGGACTTTGTTTTTGAGTCAAAAAGATGAAGCTTTTCATGAGTTTGTTAAATTTTTTAAAAGAATTCAAACCTCCCTTGATTGTAAATTGATCTCTATGAGAAGTGATAATGGGAGAGAATTTAACAATCAAGATTTTACAAAACTTTGTGATGATTTTGGCATAACACACAATTTTTTGGCCGCTAAAACCCCACAACAAAATGGTGTTGTGGAGAGGAAAAATCGTACGTTACAAGAAATGGCAAGATCTATGCTTTGTGAAAACTCCCTTCCTAAATATTTTTGGGCCGAGGCCGTTAACACCGCATGCTACATTATGAATCGTGTTATCTTGAGACCTTCATTAAAGAAAACTCCCTTTGAACTCATTTTTAATAAAACCCCCTCAATAGGTTATTTTAAAGTTTTTGGATGCAAATGCTTTACTTTAAACACCAAGGACAATATTGGAAAATTTGATCGAAAATCCGATGAGGGAATTTTTCTTGGTTATTCTTCAAACAAAAAGGCTTTTAGAGTTTTCAACAAAAGATCCTTGTGTGTTGAAGAGTCCATTCATGTTAATTTTGATGAAACTAACGTTTTCGACAAGAAAGTTGATGATGATGATGACATAGATAACACTCAAAGTAACCAACCATTGTACACTCAAGCAATGGAAAAGCATGCTATGGAGGAAGAAGAGATTGAGGAAAAACAAGGAAACGAACAAGAAACTCAAAATCTTCCTCAAGAGGTGATATATCCAAAAGGACACTCTAAAGATGAAATTATTGGTGATGTATCTCAAGGGGTAAGAACAAGAAGGTATTTTATCGATAACTTTGCCTTATTATCACAAATTGAGCCTAAGTTTATTGAGGATTATGCGATGAGTTTTGGATTATTGCTATGCAAGAGGAATTAAATCAATTTGAAAGAAACAAAGTTTGGACTTTAGTCCCTAGACCACATAATCACCCCACAATTGGCACAAAATGGGTTTTTCAAAACAAACTAAATGAATCCGGAGAAGTCATTAGAAACAAAGCTAGACTTGTTGCCCAAGGATTCAATCAAGAAGAAGGCGTAGACTTTGATCAAACTTTTGCTCCGGTTGCTAGACCTGAATCTATTAGGATGCTTTTAGCTTTTGCTTGTTTTAAAGGATTCAAACTCTTTCAAATGGATGTTAAAAGTGCCTTTCTAAATGGTGATATTGAGGAGGAAGTTTATGTTGAACAACCTCCCGGTTTTGTACATGAAAAATTTCCAAATTATGTTTTCAAACTCTCAAAAGCTCTCTATGGTTTAAAACAATCCCCAAGGGCTTGGTATGAAAAATTAAGTGGTTTTCTTCTTTCAAATAACTTTTCAAGAGGTGTTGTGGACACCAGTCTTTTTACAAAAACCTCTTGTAACAATGATCTTCTTCTTGTCCAAATATATGTTGATGACATCATTTTTGGTGCTACTAATATCTCTTTATGTGAAGAATTTGCCTCACTCATGCAAAAAGAATTTGAAATGAGCATGATGGGAGAATTGACGTACTTTCTCGGCCTCCAAATCAAGCAAACTAAGGATGGAATCTTCATCAATCAAGAAAAATACACCAAAGAACTTCTCAAAAGATTTGGGATGAGCAATGCAGAAGGTATCGGTACCCCTATGAGCTCGTCATTGAAGCTTGACAAAGATGAAAAAGGTAAAAGTGTTGATGAAAAGACTTATAGAGGTATGATCGGTAGTTTACTTTATTTAACGGCTAGTAGGCCGGATATCATGTTTGCAGTATGTTTGTGTGCTAGATTCCAAGCATGCCCCAAAGAATCTCGTTTAATAGCTGTAAAACGTATTTTGAGATACTTAATTTCATCATATGATTATGGCTTATGGTACTCTAAACAATCTTGTTTTGATCTTATCGCCTACACTGATGCGGACTACGCCGGATGTAAGGTAGAAAGGAAGAGTACAAGTGGAAATTGCCAATTCTTGGGAGGTTGCTTAGTATCTTGGTACAGCAAGAAACAATCGTGCGTGTCTCTATTAACCGCCGAAGCGGAATACATCACAGCCGCTTGTTGTTGTGCTCAGGTACTTTGGATGAAACACACTTTAATTGATTTTGGTGTTTCTTTTAAGTGCATACCTATCTTGTGTGATAACACTAGTGCCATAAATATCTCCATAAATCCTGTGCAGCATTCAAAAACAAAACATATTGAAATCAAACATCACTTTATTAGAGATCATGTTGCTAAAGGTGATGTATCTTTAGAGTATATTTGCACTGATGATCAAATTGACGATATTTTTACAAAACCTCTTTCAGAAGATCGTTTTTGCTATTTAAGAAAATTACTTGGTATAGGGAGATTTAATGAATAATGTGTGTTGCTTGTATTTGCCATTTCCGTATTTTCTGACTTGCTGATGTTTCAAAAAAATTCGGACTCCTATTTTAAAATTAGGACGTCCGGTTTTAAAACCAGACTCATACTTCTTCTTTCAAAAAAATTCCAGAGATATTCGGACTCTCAAACCGGACGCCTACACCAAAAACTCGGACGTCCGCTTTTTAGAAAATCCTGAAACCGGAAGACCGGTTTTAACAAACGGTCGACCGAATTCCTCAAATTAGGTCGGGACTGCGTTTTAAAAAATCAGATTTTTTTTAACTCCTCACATTCTTCTCCAAACTCTCTCTCACTCTCTCGACCGAAAACACCACCACTCACAAGACCCGTCCGATTTCTTGTTCCGGTTTTCAATCTTCTACTTATTTCTCTTCAAATTCATCTCCTGTCACTGCAAAGAATCTATTTTTCTCTCTGATTACTATCTACCAATCTCCAAAACTCTTCATCTCCTCTCCAAACCCTACCCTCGAATTTGTTCAAAGATGGTTAAAACAAAGAATGCCCAAGTTGGTTCAGGGCAAAATCTTGAAGAAGGAGGCACCAGTAGAGGAAAAGGGAAAGGAAAAAGAGTACCTGCTGGAACTGGGGCTGCCACTGCTGCTGCTAGGGTTTCTAGAGTTTCAGAAAGGTTTATCTCAGTAAGGAAAGCTGCTCGGTTTGAAGAATGGACTCGGAATCGACGAAAAATTACTCCGGGTCAAAGGGTGGACTTAGATGATATGCAAGGTATGGAGGTTATTCCTAATCTCTTTGAAATAATTGGTTGGATACCTCTGTTGATTGTCAATGAACTGTATTATGTGGATTTGATCTATGAATTCTATGCTAATCTCCACAAAGGTAGAATTGAAAAGGTGGATAACATCTCACATCAATGGATAGTGACTAGAATTGGGAGAAGGGATATAGCATTTGATGATAGACTACTGAATGTCATTTTGGATACCCCTCAAGATGGTATCAGATTTTACACAAAGAACAAAAAGTGCTATGATCAAAATTTATACAGTGAAAAATGTTTTGCAGAAATTTTCACTAAGGGAGAGATATTGAAAAGGCATGATGATAGAAATGTTAATAAACTGGATGCATATGGGAGAGTGCTTCATCACATGATATCTACCATCATCATTCCAAATGTTGGGCATAAATCCTCTATCACCAACATGCATGCATTTATGATGCTAGCCTTGCATGAGAAAAGGAGAATGAATTTTGGCTTTATGGCTATAGAACATATGCTAGCTGCACAATCTTCCCAAATCAAATGCTTGCCGTATGGTTGCTTTATCACTAAAATCCTCCAACACTTTGCGATAAATTTGGTTGGGATGGGTAATCACATTGGACCTAGCAAGATATACACTCAGCAAACCTTCAAAAGAATGGGGTTTGAAAAAGACGAAGCTGGGATATATATCCGAGGTGGACAAGATGTTGATGACAGTGATGAGGAAGATGATGATGACGATCCACAGGACATGGGTATAGAAGAAGAAGACAGTGATGAAGAAACAGAGGCAGAAATACAAAGAAGAGAAACGAGACAAAAGAAACGACAGGAACGAACAGAGGAAGGCTCATCTTCAGGAAGCATGAGTCAGCTTATGGATATGATTGTCTCTCTCCAAACATCAATGAACACCCGATTTGATGCATTCGACGGTCGCTTTGAGGCTTTGGATAGGAAAATTGATGCCTTGGACCAAAAGATGACCAACACACAAGAACGGGTTAAGAGACTCGAGCAAGGAGGAGGAGATAGAGATGATTGAGATTTTTTCTTATAAACCCTTCTTTCTCCTGTTTTGTCCGAAACTCTTTTCAAACTTCTGTTTTTCATTTTTAATGATATGGTTTTAACTTGCTTATTTCTATTCCAAATTTGCTTTTATGTGGTATTCCTAATTCCTAAATAATCTTTTTGTTGCATGTTTTAGGCTCTTCTTATTATGGACTTCATGATGATACTTTAATGTTGAAAGTCCTACTACCACCTATTCTATGATCCCTTGGTACTTCTCTCCTAAAAACTTTTTGATTTATGACAAAAGGGGGAGAAAATAGTGCATGATGTAAGGGGGAGAAATTTTGTTAATATGGTGATTGTTTATTGATGATGCCTATGTAAGGGGGAGAAATTTTGTTAATATGGTGATTGTTTATTGATGATGCCTATAAATTGTTTACAATGATTATTGATGCAAGGGGGAGTTATCTTCTTGGTGATTGTTATGCTTTGCACTTTTTGATATTTTGATGTATCACCATACTTTACTCTTGTTCTTTTGTTCTTCTTGCATATGTGTTTGTCATAATCAAAAAGGGGGAGATTGTTAGCCCTAAGGGCATTATTACTTGTGTTTTGATTATGATTAACATATGCTTGTGTGAGTATGTTAGCTAACCCTTCATAGAACAAAAGAAGAACATGTGAAGTCTCAAAGTCTCAAGCAAAAGATCTTGTTGATGAGAGCAAAATAGAGAAGAAGAGATCAAGCCATCATTGAAGACATTGAAGGCATTGTATTTATGAACTAGGTACTATCTTGTAAAACTCCCTAGTCTTAGTCTTTGATCAATTGATCATACATGAAGCTCTTCTTATGATTTTCTAAAATATAATCTTTTGATAAAATCCAAGTATTCTTGACTGAAGATGTTTTGGAAAGTTTTTCTTCTCTTTAAAATAATTGTCAAGAATGCCTTTGAAACTTGGAAGAAAGTTTTTGTTTAAGAAACTTGGCTGAGGAAAATCAGAAATTCGGCAGTCCGGTTTTAGAACCTGTCGTCTGTTTTTTCCAAAGTAAAAATTCGGCAGTCCGTTTTTCAGAAAATCAAGTCCGAATCTTTCTGTTCAAAAACTCGGTCATCCGGGTTTTTAAAACCGGCGATCCGATTTTTCTATATATCAAAATTCGGCAATCCGTTTTCCAAGTCCGAATCTTTACGTTTTAAAAAACCCGGCAGTCCGTTTTCGAGAACCGGTCGTCCGATTTTTGTTTATTCATCGTACAAATTTTACCGTTGCACGTGAATGCTTCTATCATTTACGAAAAATAACGGCTATTGTCTAAAGGCAACAGTCTTGTGCTTCAAAACTCTATATAAACACTTGATTTTCAGCCATAAAAGATACAAGTTTGGGAATTATTCATTGAGAACTTTCAAGACAGTTAAAGAGCTTCAAAAATTCATTTATTGCAAATTATTTTCAAATCCCAAACAAAATCTTCTTGAGCTTCATTATTGATCATCCATCAAAGAAGAAGAAAAGAGGTGCTTGTAGAAGTATACCATTGAGTTGTAATCTTCCTCTTCACAAGCTAAATTGGTAACATTGTTTCTAACTCTTTCTATTCTTTTATTGTGATCAAAGGTTTGTGGAAAACCCTTTGGGTGATCCTTTGATTAACTAGTTGTATTGTTGTGCTTGAGGTTTTGGTGTAAAACCCTTGAAGGGTGAACTTCATTGTGTAGCTGTGTAACCTTCTTTAAAGTTAGTGAATTTGTGAAATCCTTGGGTTGAGTCTCAAGGTAGTGGATGTAACTCTTTGAGAGAGTGAACCACTATAAATTACTGTGCCTATTCCTTTCTTAATTGCCAATACTATTAGATTGTTTTTTGTGTGGATTCCTATTAAAAAGAGTTTTTAGAAATCTTTCACAAACAAATTGGAGGTTTATCTTTCTAATCATACAAAAGAATTTTTTAAATTAGCCAAAAACCTTATTCACCCCCCCCCCCCCCCTCTAAGGTTTTTCAAAAAGATTATGGATGGCAAATTTTAAGACAACAAGAAATTTATGGGTATGTTTGGAATTTTGGATTCGGTTTATTGGTTCCTTCTTCAATCTTAGGTTTGGGTTGCAAAAGAGAAATTGTTGCTCTTTTTCCCTCTTCAGGATCATCATAGTATATTATGTCCTTTGAAAAATCATTTTAGTTGAGGAAAGAAAAGCAGTTGAATACTATGTAAGAATTAGCAAGAAGGGAAAAGAGAAACTGGGAGTTTGTTCCCATCTTTGATTATAGATCTGTGGTTCACATGAAAAATTAAATGGGTAAAAAGTGCCACACGCCTGCACTTTTCCATTTTCTTCATTTTAGCATTCAAATTAAAAATCATTGATTTTAGTACTTTAACTACAAAAATACTCTCCAATTTAACACTTCTATCCATTTTCACTGTTAAATACTAATGGATTAAGGATATTTCTGTCAAAATACAACATAAATAAGTTTAAGCTTAAATAAGATTTCATCTTTCTAAACCCTAACCACCAACTTCCTTTTCTCTTTTCATCTTGCACAGCCACTAACGTCGCCTACTGCTATAGCCAATCCAAACCTCTACCCATCTCCTTCTTCTTTTGTTCCTTAAGTCACTGAAATTGCGGGTCTTTTCACCCATATTTCATCCTCCTCTTGTTTAATGGTTTAATTGTGCAACTTTTTTAATGGATTTTACAAAGAGTTGCTCAGATGAGTTAAGCATATCTCATTGTCTAGATCAGGTTTATATGACGAGAGAATGGTGTAGAGAAGAAGTTGAAGAGAACAAACTGCCCCTTTGCCTTGCTTCAGTTGCTTCTTTGGCCCTTGCTTGTTGCACTACCCCTGCTGCCCATACTCTCTACTCGCCTCTCTGCCAGCTGACAATCCCCACGCTATTTGCTTGCTACTCCTCACACTATTGGTTTCCCACCCCTGCTCTTAATTCTCTGCGATACAGAGATTACAACTCTCATAAATACTCTCTAATTGTGGCAAGATCATCTCTATGAGTTTTGAGCAATTCCAATAAATTATTGTCTTATTCGGGCATTTTTTCCTTAAGTGTTCTCAAGTGGTCTCTTTCAATTCATCAGAATAGAAAAAAAAAAAAGAATCTGATTCTTTTTGTCTTTTGTTCCATTAATTTTAGCCTTTATTATATCTTAGCTTGGAAAGTAGTGAGTTGAGTTTGTTTTGATGAAAACAAACATGGAAGGTAGTCTGTTTGCTTTTGCCCTAAACAAATAAGATAGGGTATATTGCAGGATTGTAAAAGAGAAATGAATGTTTTGACAAAAGTACCCTTAATCCGTTAGTAGTTAATGGTAAGAATAGAAAGAAGTGTTAAATTAGATAATTCTGTTAAATTAAAGTGCTAAATTCGACAGTTTTTTAATTTAAATGCTAAAATAGAGAAAATCAGAAAAGTTTAGTGTTTGTGGTGCTTTTTACCTAAAATTAAAGCAACATGGTAAAGGGATATAAAGTGCACAGTGGAAGCTAGGGGGATCATAAAAATTTACCACTACGATCATAGAACTCCTAGGATGCTCGAAAAAACATCATTTGCTCGGTGTTCCCGTTTTTGCTCGATTGTTCGGCCTACCTTGTAGTATTTCGTTTCAGCTATGAGACCACCTTGTTCCAGCCTGTATTTAGCTTATAAAACTCACACCATGGAGCTCCATGATCTTCTGGAGTACTCTCTCACCCACATGAGTATTTCCGGTGATGAAAAAGAGAAGAGAAACTGAAGAGAAACTAAAGAGACAAAGGTGGCTCTTTTTCTCTTTCAATTTTTTGCCATGGGAGGAGCAAACATAGGTTGATTAGAAAGAGAATGACAGTATTCTAGAGTTGTTTGATAAGACAAGGTGTGATTCTGTTAAGAATCAAATCCACACAAGATCACAACTCCCTACTCCATCTCTATCCTAACTCTCAAGCCTCAAAAGAGGTTGCCCTTAAGCTTGTTAGTCAACCACCTAGAGATGAAATCTCAAGGGTTTTGGCTAGCTCATGGACTTGGGCTTAAAGCATTTGAGTCTAACTAGAAACTAGCTCGATCCTCCATTCCAATTATTTCTTTTCTAGTCCTTATACTCTCATGTTGCGGTAATTAAACAACATAGGTTTTCATGACCTACTCCAGAGACCAAAGGCAAATTATTCTGCGCTACTAAAATGGTCAAAATACCCTTTCTATAGAATACCGATATTTCTCATTTTAAATTTATCCAATTATCACCATATGGAGATATTGATCCCCATAATAATACTATAGAAATAGGTCTTCGACCTAAAGATGCAATATCGATAATACCCCTCTATGTAACACCCATCATTGAGTATAAGTTGAGTGTACTAAATCCTTCCTCAATGATATCTACTATCATTAGATATCTAATCTGATAATCAATGACACTGCATGATATTTCTTGCTTATCTCAGGGAGCAACCCTTAAACAAATACCCGGAAACATTTTCGAGGGCCCTGGCTGTTACTTATTATTCTGGAAAATAACAAAGGAGCCGGTGATTCCCATAGAAGTTATCATACGAGTCCATCTTGACTATCTAATTCTTACTACCCAACATACGAGAATTATTGACCTCATGGCTAGAAGTCTAACTATAGCACCTCTAAGCAAAAGAGCTTAGCTTTTCTAGACCTCCAACTTGTACTCTAACCATAGAGTCCTTGTCCACATTGTAGCTGTGATAGACTAGGTTTCTTTTTCTTTATAGTGCTTTCTACAAAACCTCTATCACGAGGTCCAGTTCTATATGCTCTAAGCATACTTGTACAATAGTCATGAAAATACCACTCATTGACCTAAGGTACGATTATCCATCAAGGAAATTATCATACAATGACCTTTAATTCTATGTCATGCCCAACTCCATTCACTAGCGAAGAACAAAGTTGTACTTTAAGTAACAACATTCCACATTTTACTATGAAACACAACCTAACGCGTGAATTGCCTACTAAAAGTATGTAAATCTTATGTATCTGTTGAAGGAAGGGGTTCTAATTACTATTACAAAATCAATGATTACTATTACAAACCTCAAAATCAGCGGAAGAATAAAGAAAAATACAAAAGATTAAATCTTCACAAGAACAGAAACAGAAAAACTCTAAAGAAAGCAATTTGCAAAATTAACACACGGTTAATATCAAAAGAAAACCCGAATGTATAAAGTGATGTTCCACTTACCACCGCCGCAGTAAAACCGGCGGCAAAAATCAAAGAGATGACTGAGGCAGAGCAAACGAACGGTCACCAAAAAAATAAATGGTCGCCGAGCAGTGGCAGAGCCGTGTCGAGGTACCGTAGGTAAGCAAGGGAATGATCGGGTATGGCCTCAGCCGTGATAAAAGTCACCGGTAAACCTTCTTATCTATTTCTCTCTCTTTTCTCTCGGCTTACTCTCTAAACACACCAACAGACAATCAAAAGTGAAAAAGAAGACCGGCAAGGAACAGTCACACATAGAACACCGGCACACTGAGAGGAGCAGTGGCGGTACCGCAAAAGGAGAAAACCAAAGAACCAGAGAGTTCAGTTGGAACGCAAAAGACAGAGAAGAGAATGAATAGACGGTCAAGACGAGGAGAGGGAGAGACTGCACAAAAATCGAGGAGGCAAGGGGTTTAAAATGAGGAGTCGTCAGCGGGTCGCCAACGGGCAGCCCGAGTGGCCAACTCGAACCAGCCCGGGAATCCCTTGACCCAGTCAAAATGCCTACTCCAGGCTGAGGCCCATCATCATTGGGTTAAAGGGGGGAGAAGATTGGGGTGGAAATAAAAAAATATTGGGAGAACATTGGCCACAAAAAGGCCTACTGTATCTATAGTAAATAAATGCATCCAAACAAACAAATAATCATAAAGATCATTTCATATTCATTCCATGTAATATAGTGTTTTACATCAACTAGAAATCTTTTTGGGAATACTTCCCAACACATGGGGCCTTTTCTGCTAATTCTAAAGAAATCCATTTTGTAAGATAATAATAAAGAGATTACATATGTTTCTAAAAGGGAAATTTAGGATTTAAACAATTGATGTTGTAACAATCTGTCAGTCAAAGGTGAGTTGACTAACAAGAAGGGTTAAAATGTTATCTTTGATCAATTTCAAAGGAATTTTTTGTAGTTTTGTAAAAATACAAAAGGTATTTTATTGTTTTGACATTCCTTAAAGATATTTTGGTAATTATCCCTATATACATTCATTTGATGCTATTTTGTAGCTATATGATATGTGAATTTACATCTTTATTAACATTCATTTGATGCTCCAAATCTACATAATTCATTAGTTTTTGCGTAAAATCTTAAAGAAAAGACACATCAAGAGGAATCAATACTGAGTCCGCAAAAGGAAAAACAAACAAAAGACAAAAGGTAAAAATACATTTTTATTATTTCTCATTTTCAAAATAAAGAAAATTAAGATATAAAGCAAGAAAAGCTAATAGCATACAACACGTGCCATTCTAGAAATAAAAAGAACTATCAATAAAATAATTGATATATTACTATTGCGATTGAATGAAATTTAGTAGCATCCATTAGGCATATCAAGAGCACTGAATCCATGTGCCATTGAATGAAAAGAAAACTTTGAATTGGAACTATTTGCCCCTGAAATCATTCCAAAAGCACCAATTGTATTTTTTTTTCCTTGGGAAAAAGAAGTCAACCTTGCCTGAATTTCATTTGCAACATCATTTTCAAATTTTTAGCAGCCTTTAACAATTTCTCAAGCTTGTCTGTGTCGAGATCATGAATGAGATCCTCTAATTGGTTTTCACTTTTCTGCTTACGGATCATTTGGTGAAGAAATTCTTTTTGTTTCTTCAAAGCTTCAACTTTGCTCTAGAGTAGTGAAACCTTTGAGTTGAGTATGTTTCGGTTGGATTCAACAACATGTCATTAGCAGTAAGAGGTTGACAACGTTGATTTTGGTACTTGTTTATTACAGATTTCATATTAGGACAGCCAAAGGGGTAAATCTTATTGCTAGGGAAGACAATAATGGTAGCAATTTAGGATCCAATATATGTACTCAACTCATTGGCTACATTAAAAAGACCAGAACAACGTTTTGAAATAGTAACTAGTAATTGATCTTCATTTTGCATTCGTTTCGTTTCCATTTTTTGGCGATCTCCTTGTTCTTCTCGCCATTCCTTTACCAAATGGATTGGGAAGGATTAAAGAATTTAGAACGAAATAAGTAAGGATAGAGAATTTGTTTTCATCCTCGAAAGTGAGAGAGTATTTACAAGGAAAATTTTCAATGTAGTCACAATTATAATTTTATTTCTTATAGATTTTGGGCTCCAATATCATTCAATTGGTAATTAATTTCTCTTTCCATGGTTATCTACATTAATTTTGCTTTTATTTTAAAGTATACATTTGCCTAATGGTTGCTGACTAAGACTATAACCATTTGTAATTTTTTCACCTACCATAACTGTATATATTTTTTCTCTTCTAGAATATTAACATACTTAAAATTTTAACATTAGATTTGCAATTTCCTTCTAAAGTGTCTCATAAAATCATATTTTATGAATAAATTCCCTACATTTTCCACTAATATTTTTGGTATAAAATATCTATTTATTATTCATTAGAGATAATATGGTTTTAAATTCATAAATTAATTATTTTGACTGTATTATATAATCTTTTGAGTTTTACAACTAAAATGGATTAATTTTAATTATTTCTTTTTTTGGTATGTCTATTTGAACTTTATTACATTTTATCTAATATTGATTTTGGGTAAACTTGAAGAAGGACACATATGCAATCAAATAAGGACTTAATTGATAATAGAAAAAATTAAAAGGACTCAACTAAGAGATATTCGATCAAAGGAACAAACAAATAATGAAGACTAAGGAAACTAAAGTATGATGCATTCAGAGGGGAATTGGGGTCGATCTTGATCCCAAAGCATTTTTGTTAGGATCGAATGGATTAGAGATCGAATTGCTCAAGTTACTAGATCCTCGAGTCAAATCAATTAGATTGGTAAAAAATATTGGATAATATCATTAATATATTTACAATATAAATATATTAAATTTATAAGTGTATATATATATGAATAATTCTTATCAAGTTACCTATTAAAATACTTTAATTTATTTAATTTACTTATGAAAATTTCTTCCTTTCAATTTAATATTATTAAAATATCAATTCAAATATTAAATTATACTAATTAAAGTCCTGATTCCCCTTTTAAGAAAAGAGTAAATGTATTTTGAATGAGTAAATGATTTTTCTTTTTATGAAGATAGGTTCATATTTTAAGATTTTGTATATAAATAATATTTTATAAGAAAAATCAACATAAAAAGGATAGACCCTCCCTTTTTTAACAAATTAAACTTATGAATACATAGTTTATATGAATTTTAAATTAAAATTTTAAGTTCAAATCAATTGTTTACAATATATATATATATATATAAACCCAACAGAAACTTCTCAAGTTCTTTCTTTTTTTTTGGGGGGGGGGACTTTATGAGATTTCTCTTTTTAAAAAAAAAAAAAAGAAAAAAACATAGCACACATCTCTCTAAACAAGAGGTTACACGTCTCTCTTCTTTTTCTTTTTGCAACCCTCTAGCTGCTTCTCCCAAATATCTTGCCACGACAATTGCACATAACGGTCGTCCTTTTCTGGCCTTCATACAATCGGGCGTCTATTTTCTGCTATAAAAGAACGTCCGCTTTGTTGTTGAACCAGCTTTCGATCGTCTGCTTGGGGTTTTCAACGTCCGATTTTTGGTGCTGCATAAAAACAGTCAAGCATTTTAGCCGTTCGAATATCTCGGGCCTATCTTCTTCTCAAACTTCGCAGATTTTCATTTTCGATAACAGTTTTTGGTCATCTGATTTTTTTTTCGGTCAACATATTTTGGAGGACTGCTCAAAAACGGACGTACGATTCCTATACCGTAGACCGATTTTCTCTGGATTCCCTAGGAGGTTCTTTGGAGATTGCTGATTTTCTCTTTCAAGTTCGCTACTCTTCTGAAGGTATTTTGCTTCCATCTTTCATCTCTATGGATTGTGTCCCATCTGCATGATTGTGGGCCCTTACTTTTAAGTTTGTAGCTGTTGTTTTTTATCTAGAACCTTGCTGGTTCGTCTTTGTGTTTGTTCCTGGGCTTTGTTGCCGATCTTTTATATTGTTGTATTCTTGTTTGCTGCTTGCTGTTGTGGTGTACGCTACTGGTTGTAGGGTCCTGGCTAAAGCTTCTGGGTTCTAGTTTCTTTTGCGGAGTGAGCATACATGATTAAAAACAAAGTAACCAACATGGATGGCCAGTCACGTATTCAGGGGTCTGTTCAAGTTGGCGAACATATGTGATGTGGAATGATCTTCAAGAGCATAAAATTTTGTCCAAGAAGTGAGGGAGAGAACAAACAAAACAAGTGTAATAAGTAGAAGAAAGTGCCTTTGAAAGGACTTGAAAATGTTAAACTTCAAGCAACCTTGGATATATCAAATCCAAGACCTCAAGAAGGTTTAAACAAAATCTTTTCTTCAAAGTTCAAGCAACCTAAGGTATTTTGAACCTTAGACCTCAATGAAACAAGAAGAAGACCTCAAGACTAGTTTTCTACAAGAGTGTAGTAACTAGTATGAAGGATTTTTTTTTTTTTATGATCAACCTTGAAGCTCTTGGAACTTTCAACAAGTCTTCAAACTGATTTTTTCTTTCAAGGAAGTTCACCCTTGAAGAAGATAGAAAAACTAAGCTAAGAACTAAGAATACTAAGAGAAGAACCTTTGTCTTGAAAAATTTATTGATAACTTCTTCAAAATGGAAGACTACATATTTATAGAGACTTGAGGGAGAAAATAGGAATTTTTCCCTCTCATATTTTCAGCCCAAAGGATAGATATAACCTATACATACACTTGATAAGACAATAGAGGTGTTTTAATTGCATTTGGACTATTCTAGAGCACTAGTCAACACATTGCCAAAAGTAGGAGGCAATTTTTTCAGCTTGGGCAAAAGGGATTCCAACTATCTACCAAGGTAAATTTTCAATTTCTAACTTATTCAAAAATTAGGATACTGCCCCATAAATTCTTGTACATCAAAATTTAATCCCCATAAAGTCTTGGACATCAAAATTGACATCAAAATTTAAGCCTTATAACTTCTCTTGCTCAATTTGATCCTTGTGACTCTTTAATTGTTTTGCCTTCGCTCTTGTCACAACTCCTTGATGTTCTTCCATGTCTAACCGATTCACATCAATATGGTACAGGTGCACATTGTTGTTGAGAAGTATGATGCTGAAGAAGAGGGTAGTGAAAGTTCTTGTGTGCCGAAAACCTCTCAATCGGTGTCTAAGACTCTTGGAACCAAAGACACACCAACCAGTTCAAAATCTAAAGCGGACGGTAAGGGACTGGAATTGAAGAAGAAAAAGAGCTTTGCATCTTTCTTTCAGGACAACTGGAATCCCAAAAAAGGGATATCACTGTATAAGGTGGAAAACCAACAGGGTGTGGTTAACATTGATTATGAAGACATGACAGATGTCATAGAAACGTGGGTTATTCTTTGGTTGGCTATGTGGCGGGCGGGTTTCCAGGCTTGGAAGCCATTAACAAATTAAGGTGAACATGGAAGATAGCTAATAAGTTTAGTATTCACAAATCCAGGGGGCTTGTGTTCTGCTTTGACAAAGAGGAGGACAGGGAACGGATTCTTGACGAAGGACCATATATTATATATGGAAGACCACTAATCCTCAAACACATGCCTCCATTGTTTGAGTTTGGGAATTGCACAAATACTGTTATACCAATTTGGATTACCTTCCCAGGATTGCCACTTGACCTTTGGAATGATCATGCATTGCCCAAGATTTGTTAAATGATTGGGAACCCATTATGGACCGATGTTATGCCAAGAAGGATAGAATCTCCTATAAAAGGGTCCTTGTAGAAATGGATGTAGCCAAGAAATTGGTCTCAGATATCACTATCATGCTTCCGAATGGGAATATAAGGGAACAGCATGTTATATATGATAATTTGCCTAAGTTTTGCTAGGGGTGCAAAACTATGGGGCGCTCACTTGAGGCTTGCAAGAAGAGACAACAATTGAAGGAACAACTATTTGAGAAACCACCTGTAACTCCACGCAAGCTGGCTGGAATGAATAAGGAGGATGGAGGGTTGGTTAAGGAGCTAGAAGGTAAAGAGCAGCATGGAAACAATGAGATAGTCAAGGTTATGCCAACTGATTTAGGCATAGCTGCAGGTAAGGGTCCTAAAAAGGGTGTGGGTACTATCTCAGATGGGGAAGAATCCTCTGTTTCAGTTAAGGAGCAAGGGGTCGTTCAGGAAGAAACTAACCAGTTACTGAGATAGGTATTGGTGTTCTGGGAGAAGTTCCTCTATAGAATTTTTTCCAAGTGCTCTAGAATGAGCCGAACCAGAATAATGGTCAGGGGAGTGAGCAGGCAACTCTTTGCTGATCCGACATCCCAAAAGAATAAATCTACAGAAGAGGTTGGAAAAGGAGTGAAGGAAAGAATAACCCATACTTCTATTGAAAATGAGATAAGGAAAGGTCAAACAAAAGACAAAGGGAAACGATCGATGGGCAAACTGGAAGCTGCAGCTAATGGGAGAAGGAAGGGATCAGCCCTTCATATCTTGTGGTCATGAATATTGGATGGTGGAATGTGAGATAGTTCTCAAAGGCCCTCTAACATAACGAAGTGTACAGTTTTTTTAAGGTAAATAGAGTTTCAGCTTTTGCTCTTCTTGAGACAAAATTGGAGAAAGGTGGTACACAATTTTTTCTTGCACGATGCAAAAGAATTGTAGTTATTTGGGACCCAAGATATGCAGAATTGGAGTTATTAGAAGCCCACCCAGAAGTGATCCATACATTGATTACTTGTTAGGTGTCTTCACAGAAGTTTAATATCTCCTTTGTATACAAGCTACAATCAGTTGTTCATAGGAGGCCCCTATGGCAGTCTCTTTGGCTGTTTGGCTCTTCCCTTCATCAATCTTGGTTGGTTGTAGGAGATTTTAATAGCATCCTCAATAATAATGACAAAAGGGTGGCCCCGCTGTGACTACCTATCAAACGCCGGATTATATGGAATGTTGTGTGGACTTAGGATTGGTGGATATGAATTATACAGGCCCCCACTTCGCTTGGACAAATAGAGCAGCTTGGTCCAAGATTAATCGTGCCTTGTGTAATAATTCGTGGTTCACCTCTAGCCTCAATGCAACATCAAATTTCTTCATCTCGGGATGCTTCTCGGACCATTATCCTTGTGTAGTCTATTTGTTTGAGCAGATGGATCGCCCTAGGCCCAGGTTCATGTTTTTCAATATGTGGGTAGAATATGAAGACTTTGGTAGAATGGTGGAGGACAATTGGAGGATGCTCATACCGGGGACCAAACAGTTTGCTTTATGTAGGAAATTGAAAATGTTGAAAAAGGGGTTTATGGAGTTGAACAGGAAACATTTTGCCCATATCTCAGCAAAAGCAGAGGCAGCCAGAGCAGACCTTAAACATGCAAAAACTGATCTTTATGAAAGGCCCTTGGATGATAGATTAAAGGAGGAAGTGAGACAGATACAAAATAAGGTGGTGTTCTTAATTAATGTTGAAAGGAAGTTCTTTGCTCAAAAAATAAAGGGTGAATTTTTGTTTCAAGGTGATAAAGGAACACGGGTTTTTCACTCCTTAGTAAAGAGGAATGCAAAGAGGAATTACATTGCATCCATTACAAGGGAGGATGGTACCTACACAACAAATGGCAAGGAGGTGCAGGATGAATTCATCAGTTTTTATGGCAAACTGTTAGGTACTAGACAGGGGGTTTCAGGTTTTGATGACTATGCCATGGGTACTGGGCCGAAGATCTCCCCTACACAAGCTGTAATTTTGGAGGAGGGTTTCACAAGGGAAGATATTATGAATGCCTTGTTTGACATTGGAAATGATAAGTCCCCGGGTTCGGATGGTTATACATCTTTATTCTTTAGGAAGGCATGGAGTTTAGTTGGTGATGAATTCTGTCAAGTAGTCTTGGAGTTCTTTGATATGGGCAAGCTCCTAAAACAGACAAACCACTCCATTATTGCCCTTATCCTAAAGGCTCATCAAGTCTCCACTGTGGCTGATTTTAGACCGATCTCTTGTTTCAATGTTTTCTATAAAGTCATCACTAAGCTTATTGCTACTAGGTTGGGTGTGATTCTATCGTCCATCATTGATAAATTCCAATCGGCTTTTGTGAAGGACAAGAGTATGGATGAGAATATTCATTTGGCACAAGAAATTATGAGGGGTACATGAGGAAACAGACATTTCCTAAATGTACATTGAAGATAGACATAAGGCTTATGACACAATCTCATGGGATTTTCAACATAGGGTCCTCCGAGCTCTATATTTTCCAGCCAAGTTCATTTCTTGGATTATGGCTTGTGTTACTACACCGACTTATTCTCTAAAAGTAAATGGCGAAGTCTTTGAGTTTTTTAAAGGGGAAGGGGGATTAGGGCAAGGAGACCCCATCTCTCCGTTTCTCTTTGTGATTTGTATGGAATATCTCTCTCGATGTCTTAGTTGTCTACTACACAAGAGGATTTTAATTTCCACCCTAAGTGTGAGAAACTTAGAATCTCTCCTTTAGCTTTTGCAAACAACCTGATGGTGTTTACATGGGGAGACTATAGATGAGTTAAGATTGTATGTGATGTGTTGACAGGTTTTGGGCAGGCCTCGGGGTTACATGCAAACATCTCAAATCAAATATCTTCTTAGCTGGAGTTGATAATTTTGAAAAAAGCCTGATTATCGAGTATACTAGATTTCCTATGGGCAACATATCATTCACATATTTTTGGATTCCACTCTCGGCTGTCTACCTTAAAATAGTAGCTTATGTGCCACTATTGGAAAAGGTCACTAACACTCTACTTGCTTGGGCTGGCACACACCTTTCTTATGCAGGCAGATTGGAAGTTATTAGATCGGTGGTGTAGGGCGTCCTGTGTTTCTGGTTTGGAGTACTCTCGGTGTCCATGGCAGTGCTTGACAGAATTACTGGTTTATGTAGGAGATTTCTATGGGGTGGAAAGTCGGCCAAAGTGGCTTGGCAGTCGGTGTGCCAGAACAAGCAAAATGGGGGACTTGGATTGAGGGACTCTGAGAAGTGGAATGATGTTTTACTCTCCAGAGCCCTTTGTAATATTCACAGTAAAAAAGATTCACTTTGGTGCAAATGGATACATCATTATTATGTTAGAGATGGAACGATTTGGGAGCTGATAGCTAGGAAGGACTAACCACAATTGGTGAAGAGACTTCTAACTTTACGTGACACTTTAGTAGAAACTGAGAGTTCCATTGGGGCTGCCAAAACACGCATTGCAGCATGGGCTAATGGAGAGTTATTCACCACAACTGAAGCTTATGCCTTCATGCCATCAAAGGGCCGAAGCAGAGATGGGTGAAACTTGTGTGGAATGCCATATTTCCATCCAAGTTCTCTTTCATTTTGTGGCTAGCAATACTGGGGAGACTACAAACCATGGATAGATTGAATTTTTTTTAGACTGACTTTACTTCCAGACTATGTAACCGATACGAGGAGAGTATTTCACATTTATTTTTTGCTTTTGCCCCTATAGAGGTGACATATGGCTGGCCATTCAAGAATGGGCTGGGCTGAGAAGGAGTATGACCACCATACATAGCTACCTCAAATGGCTACACAAGGAGTGTTGAGGGACATCGTGGATTTGCAACCTCAAGAAGCTTTGTTTTGTAGCAACTTTGTATTACTTGTGGAAATAGAGGAACAAAGTTGTTTTGAACAGTATAGCCCAGATAGAAATCATATTATTAATAAGATCAAAATATCGGTATATAAGATTATTTATGCCTTGTATCCCCATATTTTGACCTAATGTTTTCGGAACAGTTCATGTGAGGGGCTTCGGGTGAAGGTAGAAGTTGTTATATGTAGTCTTTTGATTGCTGTGGATATGCCCACGGGTATTTGTACATCTCTTTTTGATCTATAGTACATGTTTACATTTAGGTTTAAAAAAAATAGGGCCCAGAGCCATTTTATATTACATTTCCAATTTTGTAACCTTAGTGCCGCCTATCACTTTCATTCCACAAAGTAATTCTTTCTTCCTAGTCTCTGCTCTATGATGGTCACAACCGCAGTACTGCTCTCAAGTCTCCTCATTTGTTGCTCTAGACGACTGATGGCAGCTCATCATTCTCTTTCTTCTACTTCTCTTTTATTTTGATAGATTTCTCTCTCTAATTTCACTTCTTATCCTCTTTTATCTTTTTTTTCTTCACATCATTGTCTCTTTTCTATTTTGTGTTGATATGTAGATTGAATATGTTAATTCAGTTGCTTTTGGTTTTCTGGCGATGAAAAGAAAACTAGGCATTATTGGAAGAGATGATCGGAGATTTTTTTTTAAAAAAAACAAAAAAACCGAGGTCTATTTGTTTAAAGTGGTTTCAGGTTGGACAGATCTTGATCGAGTGAGTCACTACTATGCCAGTGTTCAAAGAAAACTGGACCAATATAGTGTTCGCTTCCTAATTTAACTAGTCAGACCGTCCGATTCTGATAACATTGTCCGAAAGTGTAATTGAAGTCTAATTCCAAAGCTAGTCAAAGAAGTCAAATAACGAAAGAAAGAAAAGGAAAAGGGAGTATTATGCTAGTCAAGCATGTGGGAAATTAGAAACTCATTCAAAAAGACTTGATATCAATTATAAGAATTGGAAATTGGTTCCAATTGGATCCCAAATAGTATTAAAGACGGTGCCTTATAAAAAGACATGACATCTGATTTCAAAGGAGGCGCCGAGGGGCTTGAGTCGGCTCTTCTATTGCCGCAAAACAGAGGACTTTCCTCTGTTCTTAGTACAGCCTTACACGACAGCAACACACAATAAAGATTTCACAGAAAAAGGGAGGAGCTTTCAAGGGTTTTGAGTTTAATTTTGGCCTATGGTTGTTCTTTAATGTTTTAACTCTTTTTCTTGTAATTTTTCCATCTTCTTAATGTTTTTTATGGCTATAATTTTATTGCAATGCTCGATTTTTAGTTGATTAGGATTTTTGAAGACTGTTTTGAATAATGTTTTAATTTATCATTTTTCCGATTTTATTGTGTTCGTTATTCGCTTATTTCTAAATTGTTAATTATCGTTATTTTAATATTTGTGTGAACTTGATTACTATATGCATGATTACATAATTAATTGCGAAGGACCAGGAGGTGAAGTTAATTAATTATGAGGTAAGTAACAATAACTCGTAGTAAAACTGACTAGGGATAGAATCAGTTTTTATTGAGCGATTTCTAAAAGTAAGTTGTTGTGATAACTAAACTTAGTGAATTCCACAAATCGATAATGCAATTTTAATTAATAGAATTCACATAGGGATATGATTTTCATTAATTGAGTTTGGGGGGTTTACACCGAGGAATTGGATAAAAATTAAATAAGGGGATTCCGCCGTTAATGAATTTAGATCTAATTTAAGTGAATATATCACATTAAAGAAGAAAATTTAGATTAATCATTGGGATAACAAGTTGGATCAAAGTCCTAACGCCTTTCTCATAATTTGCTTAGTTTAATTTATTAATAGTTTTTCTTAGTTTAATATGATTTTTTAAAATATTTTTTTCTTAATCATAATTATATAGGTCTAAATTAGAATAATTAATAATTTTGGTACTTAGTCATAATCTCTGAGGGGTCGACACTTGACTAACTAAGTACTCAACTGGACACTAGTTTATTTGCTAGGATGTGCATCAGTGTCGCAAAATTAGATAATATGACAACTTAAATGTCATAAATAGTTTTTAAATATCATATAAGATTAAACAGCAATTAATTTGATATATTTATGTGTAAATTGTTACGTGATTTACCATACATTGTATGTAGCACTAGGATATGATAAAATGAAAGTTAAATTTACAAAAACTGTGACGAGTATGTTTTGGTTAGATTCAACCAACATGTGATTTGTAGCAATAAGTTGACAACATTGATTTAGTACTTATATATTACAGATTTCATATCAGGACAGCCAAAGCGATAAATCTTATTGCTTGGGAGACAACATTGATAGTAATTGGGGACCCAGTATATGCACTCAACTCAGTGGATGAATTAAAGAGACCAGTACGACCTTTTGAAAAAGTAACTAGTAATTGATCTTTATTTTGCATTTGTTTCATCTAAATTTCTTGGTGACCCCTTAATCTTTTCACCATTGCTTTTCCAAATAGGCTAGGAAGCACTAGAAAATTTAGAACAAAATAAGTAACGATAGGGAATTGATTTCCATCTTCAAAAGTAAGAAAGTATTTATAGAGAAATTTTCAAAATAGTTACAATTATCATTTCATTCCTTATTGATTTTTGGAGTCCAATGGTATTCAAAGGTGATGTGGAATGATCATCAAGAGCATAAAATTTCATCCAAGAATTGAGAGAGAGAACGAACAACACAAGTGTAACAAGTAGAAAAGAGAAAGTGCCTTTGATAGGACTTGAAAATGTTAAACTTCTAGAAACCTTGGATGTATTAAATCCAAGAGCTCATGAAGGTTTAAACAAAATCTTTTCTTCAAAGTTCAAGCAACCTAAAGTATTTTGAACCTTAAACCTCAATGAAACAAGAAGAAGACCTCAAGACTAGTTTCCTACAATAGTATAGTAACTAGTATGGAGAAATTTTGATGATCAACTTTGAGCTCTTGGAACTTTTAACAAGTCTTCAAAGTAATTTTTTTTTCAAGGAAGTTCACCCTTGAGAAGATAGAAAAAGAACTAAGCTAAAAACTAATAATACTAAGAGAAGAACCTTTGTCTTGAAATAATTCTTGATTAGCCATTACAAAATGGAAGACTACATATTTATAGAGACTTCAGGGAAAAAGGATTAGGAACGTTTCCCTCTCATATTTTCAGGCCAAAAATTAAGCACCATAAATTTAAACCCCAAAATGAAGCCCCAAATTTAAGCTCCAAATTGAAGCCCCAAATTTAAGGCATATTCCAACTATCCATCAAGGTAAATTTCTAATTTCTAACTTATTTAAAACTTTAGTATACTGCCCCATAAAGTCCTAGACATCAAAATTTAACCCTCGAAATTTCTCTTGCTCAATTTGGTCCTTGTGACTCTTTAGTTGTTGTTTTGTCTTGGCTCTTGTCACAACTCCTTGATGTTCTTGCATGTTTAACCGGTTCACATCATCCTCCCCCTCTTGAAAAGGATTCGTCCTTGAATCTCCATCACCTATATCAAATAAAGAGAGATCGGATATATTAAAAGTGGCACTAACATTATAATTTCCCGAAAGATCAACTTTATAGGCATTGTCATTAATTTTCTCAAGGATTTGAAATGGCCCATCTCCCCTATCATCAAGCTTATACTTTCTTTGTTAGGGAAATCTTTCCTTTCTAAAATGTACCCCAATTTAATCACCGGGTTTGAATACCACTTTTCTTCTTTCCACATTTCTTTTCTCTACAAGCTTTTTGTTGGAATTGACAATGGCTTCATAGACCTTTGCATGAATTGCTTTCACAAAATCAGCCTTCCTGCTAGCATTCTTGCGTAATGCTTGATCTATAGGCAAAAGAACCAAATCAAAGGGAGTCAGAGGTTTAAAACCATAAACAACTTGAAATGGAGAATGAGAAGTAGTACTGTGAGGTGCCCTATTATAGACAAATTCAATGAGTGGCAAACACTTCTCCCATTATCGCAAGTTCTTCTTCAAAATAGCCCTTAGAAGTTGGCAAATTGTTCTATTTACCACTTCGGTTTGTCCATCCATTTTTGTATGGCAAGCTGTAGAATAAAGCAAGTTAGTACCAAGTTTCTTCCAAAGAACTCTCCAAAAATGGCTCAAGAATTTGGTATCTCTATCCGATACAATAGACCTTGAATTCCATGGAATCTAGCTATCCAAGTAAAGAACAAGCTAGCTACATGACTAGCGTCATCGGATTTCCTTCTAGATAGAGCATCGACCACCACATTCTTCTTACCTTTCTTGTAACGGATGACATATAGAAATGTTTTAATGAACTCCATCCATCTTGCATGTCTCTTATTGAGTTTATGTTGGCTCTTGAGAAACTTCAAAGCCTCATGATCGATGTGCACAACAAACTCCTTTGGCCATAGGTAGTGTTGCTAATGCTTTAATGTGCTTATTAAAGCATAAAGCTCCTTGTCATAAGTTGAGTACCTCACATCTGCCCCATTAAGTTTTTCACTAAAATAGGCCAAAGGCTTTCCATCTTGCATAAGTACAACATCTATACCAATGCCAGATGCATCACACTCTATCTCAAAAGTTTTCTCAAAGTTTGGTAGTGATAAAAGGGGTGCACTACACAACTTTTCCTTCAACAATTGAAATGCTTGTTCTTGCTTTGTTTCCCACTTAAATCCTTCAGTTTTCTTGATCACATCAGTCAAAGGGCTAGCAAATGTGCTGAAATTTTTGATGAACCACCTATAGAAACTTGCTAAGCCATGAAAACTCCTCACTTCCAATGCGTTTCTTGGTTTGGCCATTCCTTAATTGCTTGGACCTTACCTTTATCTACTTGAAGTCCTTGTGAGCTCCCCACATAAACTAGAAATGTAACTTTCTCCAAACAAAACTCACATTTGTCAGGGTTAGCAAAACGTTTTTTAATTCTCAAGACACTTGGCACTTCCCTAAGATGTTGAACATGCATTTCATATGTCTTGCTATAGACCAAAATGTCATCAAACTGCACAACAACAAATTTCCCAATAAAATTCCTCGAGACATGATGCATTAATCTCATAAATGTACTAGGAGCATTAGTTAATCCAAAGGGCATAACTATCCATTCATACAAACCAAAGTTAGTCTTAAAAGCGGTTTTCCACTCATCCCCTTCTCTCATCCTAATTTGATGGTATCCGGATTTCAAGTCAATTTTCGAGAAAAGATTAGAACCATGCAACTCATTAAGTAAATCATCAAGTCTAGGTATGGGATGCCTATACTTAATAGTAATGTTGTTTATGGCTCCACAATCTATACACATTCTCCATGTACCATCTTTTTTTTGGAATAAGTAAAATCGGAACCGCACAAGGACTCATGGACTCACGCACATACCCTTTTGAAATTAAATCCTCAACTTGCCTTTTTAGCTCCTTAGTCTCTTCCGGTGGACTCCTATAGGCAAGTCGATTTGGCAAGGCTGCCCCTGGGATTCCTCAATTGGTGGGAGACCTCCGGGCATCTCATCAGGAAATATGTCCTTGTAATCTTCAATAACCTGCAAAATTTCACTTGAAAAAGAGGGTGAGTGTTCTTTAGATGAAGTAAAAGATTCCATACAATACACGAGCAACACGACTTCTTTTCTTTCAATTGCCCCAATCACCTCACTAGGTTTTGAAAAGAAACAATCCTTTTCTTTCATCCCACTCTCTTCTTTTTTTGTCACTCTTTTTCTTTTCACTCTTTTGTTCATCATTCTTTCTTCACTCTATTCTCTGTCCTCAACTCTCTTTCCCTCCTCGATTTTATTTCTTTTGATCTCACTTTCGGCCTCTCTTTCTCACTCATCTTTTTTTGTTCATTTGTCACTTGTTGAGGTGTAAGAGGATTCATTGTGAATATTCTTCCATCCTTCACAAAATAATAAGTATTTTTCTCCCCACTGTGGAGGGACTTTCTATCAAATTGCCAAGGTCTTCACAATAGGAGATGGCATGCTTGCATAAGCACCACATCACATAGTATCTCATCTTTGTAAGCTCCCATTTCTATTTATACCACAACTTGTCTCAACACTTTAATATCTCCACTGTCATTTAGCCAATAGAGTTTGTAGGGTTTACCATGTTTTGTAGTAGATAGTTTCAACTTCTCAACAAGATAAGCACTAGCCACATTTACACAACTACCACTATCAATCATAAGGTTGGCAATCCTTCCCTCAACTTTACATTTAGAATGGAAGATGTTTTCTCTTTGTTCAATCATGTTATCATCAAAAGCTTGAGCACTTAGTGCTCTTATGGTAACTAAGTTCAAGACATCGTCATCACTTTCTAAAGGGTTCAAATCAACATGTTCATCATCCTCACCGTTTTCTTCACCCTCAACATATTCGCCACTTTCATCCTCCTCCTTCTCAATCCAACCATTCAAATCCTCCCTAAAGATCAAAGCTCTCTTTTTCGGACAAATATAGTGTCTTACACTATTACATTTAAAGCACTTTAGAGGGTTAGAAATGATTTTACCTCTCTCTTCCATCTTTGGTTTAGTTGGAGGTTGGAAAGTACCTCTAGGAGCCTCCTCCTTTTTTGGCCATGGCTTGAAGTTGGAAGTAGGTGGTTTTATTGTTGCAACTTGTTTTGGTTGGGAAATGAGGATCGCATTATCCCACTTCTCTTCATAAGTTGTATGTGTATACAACTCAAGTTGGTTGGCTATCTCCCTATTGAGACCACTAAGGAACCTAGCCATTGAAGCATCCATGTCTTCTTCCAAGTTCAACCTCAAGATGTAGAGCTCAAGCTCTTGTCTATACTCTTCTATACTTTTTGCACCTTGTTTTAAAGTCATGAGCTTATAATGAAGCTCTCTATAGTACTGCTTAGGCACAAATCTTTCTCTCATCAAAGCTTTTAACACTCTCCAAGTATCAACCGGTGGTCTACCACTTCTAACTCTTTGGTTTACTACCCACCAATGTAAAGCATAGCCAGGAAATTCAGCTATTACAAGTCTAGCTTTTAAGAACTCATTATAATTTTTCAACATAAACATGTTTTCTACTTGCCTCTCCCAATCTAAAAAAATGTTAGGGTCATTATCACCTGTAAAACTAGGGAGCTTCTACTTCATTCGGTCCAAGGTTTGGTCACCTTGGTCTCTTCCACGGTTGGCAACAAACGGAACATATTCATGATCATTATATAATGGCTCTCCATGCCTAGCTTGTGGTCTTGGGACTTCTTCAAAGTTTCTAGGCATGACTCTACCTCCAAAACTGCCTCTTCTACCACTGTAAGGAAGTGGATGAAGTTCTTCATCAAAATGTGGAAGTTGGTGGAACTCGGTTGTCCTAGAGCAACTGAAGGGTCCATTGCTCCTTGGGGTTGTAACATTAGGACTATCATGTGGACTAAACTCCCTTTGTTGATTAGAGAGATTAGTGACGTCCCTTCTAATATCTCTCATCTCATCTCTTAGCGATTGTAACTCTTTCATTATGAGTCTCAAAGGTCATCACGTTTGGAGTTGCTAGACTCTTCTCCAAAAGGAGTTGGTGCTTGAGCTTGGGTTAACATCTTGATAGTGTTTATCTCACAAAACTCTCATATTTAACTCTCTTTGGCTTTTTCTGAGGATATTCTCATAACTGTTGCCTTTTTCTAAGGTTCAAGTCTCGAAGAGTTCTATGAGTTCTTAAAAAAGATTTAACACCTCTACTCAAGTTTAAGACAACCAAAATAATAAATAATCACAACAAAAACTAGTTGAGAAATATGAGAAGCAAGGAAAATGATATTGAGTCATCCATTAATTTTAAGGAAGTTTAACAACATTTCCAAGAGCATTTGAGTGAATAATGGTAGATTGACCAAATGAAGAAATAAGTACTGAAAAAGAAAGAAATTCGACCACAAATACAAACACGAAGCCAGGATACTTTAAGAACACAAAAGAATATAAGATAAAAGTTTCCAGCAAGCAGAGTAGATGACATACTCTGCTTGTTTTGAAAACTGGTGTTGAACCATAAGTCTAAATTGAATGAGGTTTATCTAGAAAGAATCCTCACTGAAAATTCTTGAGTTTAGGCTCAAGATTCAAAGAAAAAGGATGAGTAAAATAGAAGATATGCTCAGATCATTTAATCACTTTTTGTCTGCGGAAAAGCCAGGTGCACCTTCAAGTTTTTTACTATTTTGAGATATCAAATGAAGTGAAAATTAGATGAGACTTATTTCACTTGTTTCCTAGGTCAATGTTAGTATATGCCCTAAGACCAATTGACTCACATTTATGATTTATGAAGCATGTATTTTTTAATTATATTTTATGCTCTTGGTCATCAAGTATGTGACTTGATAGTAAAACCCTTATAGCTAATAAAATACTATTCTTATTTGTCCCTAGTTTATTACATCTTGTAAACTAGTGTGAAGTTGATTGATGGTCAAGTTTTACTGATCATGAATATGAGATATAAAATCAATTCATAAATACATATTGAGAATATTGTATTGGACATGACCCAAAGTGAAGAAGAAATATTGCATGGGTTTAAGTTATAAGTATTTCTTCTCAGTTTTATATTTGGTGTCCTTTGGCCTAATGTTTCTAATGTTTCTTGCATGGGGAGAAAATATGTTTTGACATAGTCAAACATCACTTTTAATTAGGTGATTATTATGACTATTTGTTGGCTTATTTTCTTGTCATGGCTTGAATATTGGAGATAGTGAAAGAGATTTGTCCCTCTCTTTTTAGAGAGAGATATCCTTGGGCCCCTTGATAAGGAAGACTAGAGAATATGCATGGCCATGCTCAAATAAGTATTAATAAGGTGTTATTAATATTATTTGTTAGAACAGTCTGCCTAGTGATCAAGTAAATAGTTAATTAAGTTTTATAAGGATGAATTGGTCTATGCCTTATACTTAATTAGGATATCGTGTGACAAAAGGACTAAATATTAAATCTGATGCTAGGTTATTATTGCATTTACTTAACTTGGATAAGCATAATGTCCTGCTAGAGGCCGCTTATGTTTTGTGAATAAATGTCTAGGACATTTTTCATTTACTACCAACGTTAAGTGAACCTACAGGGTCACAGGCATTGACGATCTTGTGAGCATAATGTCCACGTTCAATGAATCTAGATTGTGTCCAGATTCGTTGAATGTATACAAAAGGGGAATCAGATTCCATATTATATTTTCTGGTAAGTTAATAAGTAATTAATTTTATTTAATCGAATAAATGAAATTAATTACTTAATATTACTCATCCAACCGTTAGATGATTATCGGAATAGACGGACGAGATTAAAATGTCATTAGATGACAATTAGGGTTTTGATATTGACAGCTATAAAAGGTTATGTTAACCTTTTCTTGGCAGCCGTCCTTTATCTGATTAAAGAAAAACAAAACCCTAAACCCTAGAACGGCGATATAGTATCTAACCTCCTCTCTCCAAAATACGACCTATTACCAAATAGTTAGGATCAGTTCTTAACAGTTTTCAGAACACAGAAAGGGCTAGCATCCCGATCGCCTGCAGTGGAGTTCGTCGCGTGGATACTAGTAGAGGGCGAAGCGTAAACAGCAGCGCCTCCACATCGAACAATCAAAACATTGAGGTAATTTCTATCCAATTGTTTTTTCTAGTATGTGTAGATCCTATTGGTGGATTTCTATAGTTTTATTTTATTTTGTTTTTTTGTCTACGGTCTCCAACAGTCAATTTAGTATAACTCCATGTAAAAAGATTGCAATGTTTAGTCATATTCCAGGTCGTTCAAGCACTCTATTTTTGTGTTGCCATTTTCCAGCAGTCTTTTCTCTTTTCTCTTTTTTTTTCTGTCTTCTTTTTTTTCTCTTTTGTATGTAAGATATCTCAAAAACACTTACTTGAAGGTGGCCCTGATACCAAATGATGTGGAATGATCTTCAAGAGCATAAAATTTCATCCAAGAATTGAGAGAAAGAACGAACAACATAAGTGTAACAAGTAGAAAAGAGAAAGTGCCTTTGATAGGACTTGAAAATGTTAAACTTCTAGCAACCTTGGATATATTTAATCCAAGACCTCAAGAAACTTAAACAAAATATTTTCTTCAAAGTTCAAGCAACCTAAGGTATTTTGAACCTTAGACGTCAATGAAACCTCAAGACTAGTTTTCTACAAGAGTGTAGTAACTAGTATGGAGGAATTTTGATGATCAACCTTGAAGCTCTTGGAACTTTTAACAAGTCTTCAAAGTGATTTTCTTTCAAGGAAGTTCACCTTTTAGAAGATAGGAAAAAACTAAGCTAAAAACTAATAATACTAAGAGAAGAACCTTTGTCTTGAAATATTTCTTGATTAGCCTTTACAAAATGGAAGACTACATATTTATAGAGACTTGAGGGAAAAAGGATTAGGAATGTTTCCCTCTCATATTTTCAGCCCAAAAATTAAGCATTATAAATTTAAACCCCAAAATGAAGCCCCAAATTTAAGCCCCAAATTTAAGCTCCAAATTGAAGCCCCAAATTTAAGGCATATTCCAACTATCTATCAAGGTAAATTTCCAATTTCTAACTTATTTAAAACTTTAGCATATTGCCACATAAAGTCTTGGACCTCAAAATTTAGCCCTTGAAACTTCTCTAGCTCAATTTGGTCCTTGTGATTCTTTAGTTGTTTTGTCTTGGCTCTTGTCACAACTCCTTGTTGTTCTTGCATGTCTAAAGGTAATTAAGTTCTCTTTCTATAGTTATCATACATTAATTTTTCTTTGATTTTAAAGTATACATATGCCTAATGTTTGTTTACTGTACGGACCATCCGTAATTTTTTCACCTACAACAATTGCATATATTTTTCCTCTTCTAGAATATAGTTTCTAGAAAAAGATGTAGTCATGGACACATACTTTAACTCTTATTAAATGTGAAATTTAGCTATGAAATTTGTGCCAATGTATTGCATTTTAGAAGCACTTTTTAGCATTCTTAATGTTTTCACATTAAATTTTGAGAAAATCACCAAAAATAACCATAAAAAATTTATATTTTTCTCTTTTTACCTATAAATAATTATTTATTTAATTTTTACCTAAATATAATTTTACTTTTCTATTTTTACCTATAAACATTTATTTGTTTCATTTCTACCCAAATACTATTTTCGAATTGCTGATAATACACAATTGACAAAACCAGAGAAGAAATCATAACTTGGTATTATCAAGAAATCAAAACTTTTATTTGGGTAGAAATTAACAAATAATTGTATATAGATAAAAAGAGAAAAGTGTAAATTGTTTATAGGTATTTTGCGTGATTTTCTCTTAAATTTTCAATTACCTCATAAAGTAGCGCAAAATTATGATAATATAAGAAGTTAAATGTCACAAATAGTTTGTAAATATCACAAAAGATTAAACACCAAATTAATTTGACATATTTATGTGTAAATTTTTATGTGATTTACCCTGAAAAATATAGAAAAAAATTGTATGTAACACTAGGATGCTATAAAATGAAAGTTAAACTTACAAAAATTGCAAATGTCATCCTCCAATATTTGAGAATGTTTTTTTACATAAGTTTTACACACTCAAAAGTCCAGGTTGTAGCTTATAACTAATAAAGGTACCATTTGTTATTACCGCCACCAATTAAACCTCAAGTCCTAACAATTTTAACACATTACTTTGTTTTTTAGTTCTTGTCGTGCCCAAAATTTTAACATCGATCTTCACTAGTCTTGCATCAAGTAGGGCTCTCCAAGCCTAAATATATATTGATAGTTCAGTGTCGCCTCTACAAATGTTTATTATCTCTCAAATTCAAAAGTTTTAATACCCTAATGTATTAACTAATTGGATGAGACCAGTAAGCTAACATTCGTGTTCCGTATCCTTTTCTTGTACATATCTTTTAAGATATTGTCTATTATACCAATGAACTTGCTTCAGTTGTAGCAATATCACAAGAATAAAAGAAAGTTAAATCATTTAATTATTTAACTGTTTCATATAGACCAATCTAAAGCGTTAGGAGATTTACCAACTTTATCTTAACTTTAATTTTTGCACAACTCCGTCACAATTGGTGATTGATATTGCCCCACCATAATCAGCACCTCCACTATAAGAAAACAAGAAATTTTTAATGGCCGTTAGCATTGGAAATCCATAACAAAGAACTAGTTTGTGGTAAATTGGGATAGAAAACCTCATTACAGACTTTAAAGTTATGAATTGTGACTGACTGGCAAAACATCTCAATTTGTGATAGATTTTGGAAAAGTAGAGTAATTGTTCAGCAACTCATCATTCTACATGGCAAGCAATTTGATACTCCAAGTTTACATAAATCATTAGTTTTGTGATATACTAATATCTTAAAGAAAACAGACATAGAGAACAATCAATAATGAGTTCGCGAAAAGAAAAAACAAGCAGAAGACAAAATGCATTTTTATTATTTCTCATTTTTAAAATAAAGAAAATTAAGATATAACTCAGGAAAATATAATAGCATATAGCACATGCCATTCTAGAAATAACAAGACTATCAATAAAATGATCGAAATATTAATATTGCGATCTCCTAAGACTAAGGAAATTTAGTACCAGCCATTAGATATATCAAGATCACCGAATCGATGCGCCATTGAGAAAGAAAACTAGGAACTGGAATACTAGCCCCTAAAATCATTTCAAAAGCACAATTGTATTTTTTGCTTGGGAAAAAGAAGTCAACATTGTGTGAATTCATTTGTAACACCATTTTTCAATATTTTTTTTTTGGGCAACCTTTGGCAATTTCTCAAGCTTATGTGTATCAAGATCTTGAATGTTGTTCAGTGGTAGTTAATTTCTCTTTCCATGTAATCAACATTAATTTTTCTTTCATTTCAAAGCATACATACACCTCATGTTTGTTGAATATATGGACCATCCGTAATTTTTACTGCCACAATTGCATATATTTTTTCTCTTCTAGAATATCTATTCTAGAAAAAGATGTAGTCACAGACACATACTTTAACACTTATTAAATGTGAAATTTATTTACAAAACTTTTTCCAATGTACTGCATTTTAGTGGTACTTTTTAACATTCTTAATGTTTTAACATTATGTTTTCAATTGCCTCATAAAGTATCGCAAAATTATGAACATTTGACAAGTTAAATGTGACAAACATTTTTAAATATTACACAAGATTAAACACCAATTACTTTGACTTGTTTATGTGTAAATTTTTATTAGTTTTACTGTGAAAATATAGCAAAAATTGTATGTATAACTAGGATAATATCAAATGAGTTAAACTTACAAAAATTGCAAATGTCATCCTCCAATATTTGAGAATGTCTCTTTATGTATTTTCTACCCTCACAAAAGTCTAGGTTCTTGTTTGGTCTATGGCTTATAACCAATAGAGGTTCCATTTGTTACAACCGCCACCAATTAAACCTCACATCCTAACAACTTTAACACATTCACTTGTTTTTTACCTCTTGTCATGCCCTAAATTTTAGCATTGATCTTCACTAGTCTTGCTTCAAGTACGGCTCTCCAAACCCAAATATATATTGCTTCTTATTGTTCGAGTGTTTATGGTATGGACATTGGAATTTCGGTTTATTACTTTTGGAACTTGTGTTGATAGTACATTCAATTGTTTGTTCCAGGTTTTGGAAAGTACGAAATGGATACCGATGATACCATGGAAGCCCGATGGGCATCAACATTAGAACAAGGAGCGGAGAACATGGTCTTTCCACCTCAATATATGAATTATCAGCCGGCCATATTCCAAGGAGACTAGGAGAGATACAGTACGTATTCTAACCAGTATAGTTTGGATTGGAGGACCCAACCGAACGTTCTTTGGGAAAGCTACGCTCATTATTCTACATTCAATCACGCTTCACCGATACCCTTATCACTCCCACAACCCAATAAGGAAGATCTTGTTCTGAGATATATCCAATCGGCGGATGCTGGGGTGAAGAGCACGGAAGAATCCAAAGAAGCTAAACAGCCTCTATCCACAGCATGGAGAGCCAAATAGAGCTATTGGCAAAGATGATCACTAACAGACCACTTGGTAGTAGTTTACCTAATACTACAGAGCGGATTTAAAAGGAACATTCAGAGACGGTGACCGTGCGAAGTGTGAACGAATTAGAAATAACAGCTCCCATAGTTGTGGATGAAGAGGAGGAAATTGATCCAGTACCGAAGGAGTCCACCTCCCCAATACCCACTTTAAGTGCAAAACAAATAAATGAGGTTCGCAAGAATTGAAACAAGGTATGAACGTGCCAAGGAGAAGGAAAAATAGTGTACCGGAAGAAGCCTACCACGGACGGTTGGGGAACCTACTGAGTAATAAACGACATCAATTAGTAAAGACCTACCACGGATGGTAGCTCCAACCTACCGCGGCTCCTTCGGCAATTCTCAGCACAAGCAGGTAGAGACCTACCGCGGATAGTAGGTCCCGACCTACCGTGCACGATAGGATCCCAGATAGGCAGTGAGTTGTTTCCGAAGGGAAGTGGGTCGGGTCAACCCGAATTGAACCAAATTCCAGCTTTTGTTTAAAAATTTCTGCAAATTCCCCTTCTTTCTCTTCCAACATCCTCAATTTTTTCTCTCTTCATCCTTTCTCTCTCAACACTCGACTCCTCACTCCCTCATTCTCACTCTCTCTCGACCATCCACCTCTCTCTTCTTCCATCTTTTCTGGCAGTTTCTTCCCATATCCAGCTAGCACCAAGGCGGCAACAACCCTTCTCCATCTCTCTTGAAAAAAGTCCAAGAAATTTTCTGGTAAACTTCCGACAGAACTCTGACAATAACCCGTTTGAGGCATAAAAATGCGCATAATTTGTAGTCCTGTGTCTTCAAACAAACACAGGCTAACTCTTCAACTCTTTGCCTCCGTCTCATTATAGCTTACCTATATTCATATTTCTTGTTTTTTTGTAGGCTTTATTGTGCTTTTGGTTTTGTTGGAAGTATTGTCTTTAGTATTTTTCTAGTTTTTGGTTTCTTATTTTTGTCACATTATCGCACGCACGAGCAACGTTAGATCACTCTAGCACACAAAGGCTATGTTAGCAATTTTTTCCTTTTTTGCATTCTCTATGCTCTATTTTGTTTTGTTGTGTTGGTGCTGTTGTGTTGTGCTGTAGTTCTGTTTCCCCTTATTCTTCTCTTTCGTTTATTTTTCCTCCATTCTCCCTATGGTACCCAAGAAAGCAGTTGCTTCCCCTTCAAATTCCAAATGGGCTCGTGTTAGGGGGATCTTGCCCGACACCAACACTCCATATATTTTACCTTTTTCAGAGCATCTCTCAATAGCAACCCGTAAATAGGTGACCGATTGGGAGTCACTCAAAATAGTTATTGAAAATCATTCGATGAGGCAGTCATCGAACATCTCAAGCTTGAACAACTTTTTGGGGGTTGGGTTGGGTTCCTCTCCTTCGCATTTCTGGCGATTATTATCTCGACCTTATCCGAGAATTTTACGCTAATATGGTTCACAAAAGGGACAAGAATCTTCCCGCTGTTATTTCTGCAATCAAAGGGTTTAGGACTACTTTAGCTAAAGAGCGTCTCACATCCATTCTTGGGATTCGAGATGAGGGGACACGGTCACCGTGGACTCCAATAAAAATTCTATTGATGAGGACCCCAATTGGAGTTTCGAAGCGAGTTGTCAATATTTTGGTATATGGCAACAGTCGACAGACCACTTTCGTATACTTTACGAGGGAGACATTTGTACCCTTCTTCCCCACGCCCTTTCTTACTTTTCTGGGCACACCCTAGTCCAAAAGGGAGGTGGGCAGAGTGAAGTCCGTATTATTGATATATACATGCTTGATAAAATCCATAATAAGTCCCCTTTTTCTATTGCTTCCCTAATGATACACATAATGCACAACACAAGTTGTGATACTACTAAAAAATGTGTGTATCGTTACCTTGTTAACTTGCTAAGGTTTTTGTTGTTTTCAATGTTAATTTTGCAAGAGAAAGGAGATTGTCCACAAGGCCGCCGCAGATCATCAATTTTACTACATTTAACAACTGCGGCTACTCTTGGGATGAGAAGAATAAAGTTTTGGATCCCTGCGGGACTATGACCTTTCTGGTTTCTTCCTATAAAGAAAACCACTCATACCAGAATATGGGCGTCCTCCTTGCAGCTCCATGATGAGAAGAGTGAGGACGATGAGTCCTATGACCTCTTTGACGAGGATGAACCCTCTCACTGTCCCCAAAGTAGCCTTCCAGAACGAGATGCTTACTGCCTTCGAGCAGCTCTGTGTCACTCAGGATATCCATGGGGCCCAGTTGGCAGAAATTGTAGAGTCCACCCACAGGACACAGACAAGTTAGCCTATCAGAGGGCATTCATCAATAGGTAAGAGGTGATGCTAGCCGACTTGTGTAGCAAATTCATTCCCGATCAGAGCAACAGTGGTGGCTGAGGAGCGAACTTTAGATCGCTATAGGGAGTTTTCTCTTCTCTTCTTCCTTTTATTTTCTTTTATTGTAATTTCTTTGCTTATTTTCTTATGTGTTTCTTTATTTTTATTTTGTTCTGTGTGGGGATGTCTTCCTTTATGCTTTATCGCTTTATATTTGCGGAAGCGCCTCCCATGTATGTGTTTATTTGTTTTTCATTGTTAGTCTGGCCCCCACATTGAGGACGATGTAGTTTTAAGTGTTGGGGGGTAGTTTTTATATGTATTATTTTTTGTTTTCCGTTCATAATCCAAAAAAATCAAATAACCTGAAAATTCCAAATTTTTCTTAGCCTTCTTTATCTATTTATTTGAAAAAACCTAAAAAGATTTTTCTTTTTGCCACCTTGGATAGAATTCTTGATTGCAATATTTTTAGGATTCTTCGAAAGGGCATAGTTTTTGGTTGTTTTGAAAGCCACATTTACATAATAATCTTACATGTTCGATGGTTCTCATGCACCTATGAGTGTCGTAAGTAATAGGAACCTAGGAATCCTAGGAAATTAGCTTAGTGAGAATCCTTAAAATTTGTGCCTACATTCTTGTGTTTTTCCATTCTTTGAAGTGAAAAGTCTTAGTTTAAGTTAGTCCCGAAAATGATGGTCTCAGGCCTTCATTGTACCGATTGAGATTTTGTTTTGTTTATCCTTATCTGAAATTGACCCCTAGCTCCCTTATGTGTGCCTTGATTGCAAAGGGTTTTATTCCCTTCTTTTCTTCGTTCTTTTAAAACTCCCACTATATCAAACCTCACTTCGTGGAGCCAATGTTAGAATAATATTTTCAGCCATCTTGAGTGAGAGTAACATATAAGTGTGGGTTGAGGAGCGAAGAAAAGAAAAATGATGTAAAGAGGGGGTAGTTTGGGGATTTCACAATTGTTGTAAATGGCTAATGAAAAGGAGAGAAAAGTTGTTTTGATTTTTTTGAAAAAAAAAAGGGAAAAAAGATTTTTAAAAAAGGAAAAAAAAAAGTAGTACCTACATTTTTGTACATAGTGTGTCGTGAAAATAAAGACATTGTTTCTGTCTCATACTAAGGGCTGAAAAATGTGAAAATGTTGGATGAGGTGGGTGAAAGAAACAGTGTAAGATAGTCAAGAGTGAGGAGCGAAAGGTGGCTGGAAAGTTACTCTCTAATGTTCCTAATTCTTTCCTTTCAGTTGCGTCAGCTCTGTCTCATTTGTTCTTGTCTCCCTTTACCTTCATTTGGTACGTTATTTATGCCCCAAGCCTGACATTACAAACCAAAAAGTCCTACCTTTCCGGGAACGACTTAGAATAAGACTTAGAATGGATAAGAACTAGAAGAATATGAGCTTCTTGTGCATTCGGCATTTGAAGGATTTCACTTCATTAATTACTTAACATTCCTTAGTTTCTATGAAAAGCGGCACTAGCAAAACATACACACACACACCATTGGCATGTAATGCTTGTTTGTAAGTACCATGGACTGGATGTATCTTGTGGTCATTCTTTTGTTTTATCTTGATGGTTGAGTAGTTAAGTGTTCTACTGAAGTGCCATCATTTTAGTTTATCTTCCCTTTATTTAGTTTAGTTTTTTTTTTTTTTATTTTGGTATCGCTGCTATGGTATCTTTGGTCTTCCTATGTGCTTAATTGCTTAAGGCCAGTCTCTCTCTCTTTTCTGTGAACTTTCTATCTGCACAAAAATCTGTAAACCCTTTCCATTCCATCTATTTAGTTCTGTTGCTTGAGGGCAAGCAAAGGATAAGTGTGGGGGTATTTCATAGCTGTTATTTTGTCTATTATTTTATATGTTAGTTTCATCATTTTTTGATATTTTTAAGGTATAAAATATACGTTTAAGTCTAATATTTCCCGTTTTTGTCTTAGGTGCTTGCCGAAGAAAGCTTCAATGAAGAAAGGACAAAAACATATTAAAACAAAGTGAAAACAACAGAAAACAATACTAGAACACGAAGAGGATCTACCGTTGGAGGTAGGCTAACCTACTGCTGATGGTGAAAAGAAAACAGAACCTTACAACCGGCGGTAGGTTCCCCTATCACCGAAGATAGGCTCAAGGTACAAAAGAGAAAATGAAGAAGGAGACCAATCGGTGACGGTAGGTCTTGACCAGACCAATATATGAGCAACAAAGCAATAGTTTTGAGCATTTAGCTTCAAACCCACATCAGATTTGACCCATTTACAGAAAGTGAGAGCACTGTGAGCGTCAGATTGGCATCTTAACAAAACCCTTAAAATTACTTTGGTGTCCCAAATGATTAGTAAGCCTTTGCTCTTGTATGCTTTTCTAAAGAATGGGTAGTGCCGAATCGGCAATATCTTTTAATTTCAAAACCGAACATATGAGATTGACAATGTTGTTTGGGTTTTCAATTTCAGGGAAAAGATGAAAAAATGGGTTTGAGAATGATTTTGGTTCACCAAAGTTTGTAATTTTTTGCAAAGATGACAAGTAATTTTTAGCTTTTGAGACAAAAAGACTTGAAGTTGAAAATTTCTTGAGGAAATGATAATCTCATGTTGGTTACTTTTGAAATTCCACACATTCATGACAAATTTAAAAAGAATAAAAATGCTAAAGGGAGATTTGTACCGAAATGTCAGCCAACCAAAGAAGTTCTTTCAAGTGTAGAAGAGACATGTAGCTCACCATTACCAATGCTGTTAAGAACACTGATGATGCCAAAAAATAAAAATTTCCCCACTGTACACAAAGTAGCGAAAGTGACTTCACATAGCATAACGGTCTCTCCTCTCTATGGTAGTGGTGGCGCAAAGAAGGAGAAGTAGAAGATGAAGACGGCTTGGCAAGAAGAAGAAACAAAGAGGGAGGAAGTCGAGGAGTGATAAAGACAACTCGGTCCTCCAGGAGGTTTACCAGAGGAGGGAGGAGGCCAGTGATGGTGATAGGCCTCGTGGCGGCGTTGATGGTGAGAGGCGGTGGGCTGCTCTGAAATGAGATAGAAAACTACGGTGATTTTATTTTGCACTAGTATATGTGATGCAGTCGTTGGAAGTTGGAAAGGTGATCAATGCGAAATTGATCCAGATGTGGTGGTTCTATAAGGGGATTGATAAATTCTGCGACCTAACATCAAAATTATGCGTTAAAATGTTTCTTTTTAATTTTTTTATATTTAGCCATTTTTTAAAAAATAGTCACATAAAATGGTCGTAATTTTTTTCATCTTATCATGGCTATAAGTGTGCGTTATTTTTAATGATAATACATATACCGTGTGCAAATCCGCCGCTGCTTCTTCTTTTCCTACTTTTCCCCCGCTGCTTCTTCTTCTTGCTTTTCTTCTTTTCTTCTCTTGCTCTTCTCCTTCCTTCCTTCTCTTCTTCTGTTCCTCTTCTTCTCATTCTTCTTCTTCTTTGTTGTGTTGTCGAGCTTGAAGGACCCGTGGTGTACGAAGATTGATGGGTTTTGGGATGGCGAACGGTAGAGAAAGCTCCACCGAATAAAAACATTTGACTTCAATTTGTTCCTATCTTCGGTAAATTTCTTATTGTCTTTAATTTTTTTTAATGTTTTTGCACTATGTGTTGATTTCTATTGTTTATATGAAAATTGTTATTTTGTGATTTGTGAATATTTTTGATAAATTTTATCTAAGTTATTTCTCAATTTCTTGTAGTTTACTTTTCTAGATGTGGGGTTTTATGGTTATTCTCACTACTTGTTGTTATTGATAGTGATAAGGATTTTTAGAACAAAGTTTTAAACCCAATATTAGCAAGTGCACAAGATCAATGTAATATGGAAGTATTGGGGTATCGAACCATAGAAAAAGGCTTAACTACTTAAATATTATCTACCTAAATTAATTTTATAAAAAGAAGAATCAAAGTTTATTATCTAAAAATTATTCTTAAATTAAGTAAAAATAATAAATAAAACAACTAAATTAAAACTAACAAGAGCTTAACCAAAAAGATGATTTAGAACCTTGAATCCACCACTAACCTATATAACAATGATTTAATTTTATTTAGGAGAAAAGATTAAACATTTATGTGGTAATCTAGGCTACAAGCTTTGATTCACTAAAGAAATATGTTGTGCTTAAATGCATGACATAACCCATCTAACCATTAGCATGACTTATTCAATTCTATAACATAGATCATCTAAAATTGGCATGAACTATTCAATTCTAAAACCTACAATATACTTGCAAAAATCACATATCTCTCATACTCAAGACTACAAGAATTAAGCATGGATAAAAATATCAATTAACCCAAATAATTATTCTATAAGAACAATCACAAAGAATTAATTGCATCAGACCAAGAAACATCCAAAGATATGTAATCACATAAATAATATAATTAAATCTCCCAAAATAAAATAAATCAAAGCAACATGGCTAGGGTTTCATCAAGATTCTAAGAAGAAACTCAGTTCATGGTAAAAGGGAAAGAAGGAACTAATCTATAGATCATGGCTTTTTCCTTCCAATTAATTTTTCGTTGCTGCTCTTTAGATTTACAGATGCTGCTCCTTTCTACTTCAGCTTCTTCCGATTTTGCTGCTATCGCCGTTTTCTCAAGCTGCTTGCGGCTGGTTCTGCCGCTTCTGTTCTTGTCCTCCAAGCCGTCTTTCTTCTGCTGCTTGCTGCTGTTTCCCAAGCTGCTTGCGGGGCTCCTTCTTTTCCTGCTGCTTGCGCAGCTCCTTCTCTGAATTTCCACTCAGCAGCTGCATCCACAGCCCCTCTCCTCTCCCTCTGTTTTCTTACGGCTACTGCTTCTTTTTATTTTCTTCCTCAGCAGCTGGTTTCCCTTTTTGTTGCCTCCACTCTCCCCTTTTTTCTTTCTTTCTTCTTTTCCTTGTTTTTCTTGGCAGCAGCTCAATCTTGGGCTTGCCTATTTCTTGTGGGCTTCTTTTCCCTTATCAATAAAATAAATTAAATAATTATGTTTAATAAATAAAATATTTTTAAAGGCTTATAATTAAAACTTAAGGTGTTTATTTGTGCTAAAAATCGACTTTATCAACTCCCCCACACCTAAGTTTTGTTAGTCCTCAAGCAAAAATAAAAGAACAAAAAGAAAAAATAACTAGCCACTTTCGTAGGATTCACGATTGCACTTAGCATGTGCAAAAGCCTTTTAAACCCTTATGTTATCCCTACTGGACGAGTATGGTCTCGTGAGGGCTTGTAAACGACGTACCCACAAAGTCAAATAAATAATAAACCTTAGAAAAGATATAGAATAATCCCAAATTAAGTACCCTTCATCAAGATCTCAAACTTATTAAGACAAGCACTCTTTCTCTTTTTTCAAACTCAAGTTAACAAACAAACATTCTATTATCTCCCATAACTAATGCAAGACTTGTGTAAGGTGTGATCGTGGTCATCAGAGAGTGTAAAATAAATACTAAACAAAATTTTCAAACTACACATAGAAGACAAATCTCAACAAGAGTTCATTCCATAGGCTCACTCCTTGTACCTTATCGCCACTAATCAAGGATTCTCAAACTCAACTCAGATAAGGTAGGACTTTAAAGCTTGTAATGTAAGGTTAGGGTATTGGTTATCAAACGAAGGTAAGGAATTCAAAATCAAAGAAAAGAGAGCTTACAAAGGATATGGATACTTTAAAATTTTGACAAACTTTCTAACTTCGTTTTTGCTACCCCTTTTTTCAATTAATGCATTCACCAACTACCATCTTCTTTTTCTCAAGATTTCATCATTTAAGGCCATTCTTTTCCTTACATTTACAAATTCGATCTCTTGAATTTTTTTCTTCTTTGCACCTTATGACTTGTAATAATCATGTATCAACTTTTCTTTTCTATTTATCTTTTTTTTTTCAACGCAATACATTTGTTTTTTTCTTTTCAGCACAATAGGTCATATATATATATATATATATATTTCTTTTCCCCTTGATCAAAATAACTTATTCTCTTTCCATACACACAAAACAATAACCCATCTTGAAAGCACAAGTTAAAAGTTTGCATTAAGCTCTCTACAAGATTAATGGTTAATATTTTAAGTGGTTTAAAGAAAGAAAATAACATTTAAGGCTCAAAATAGTAATAAGGTAAAAATCATGAATTTTGGTAAGCTTGAAAGGCACAAACGATTCAAAGAAGGCCTATGACTGTCGTCTTTAAGTCAAATAAGGAAAACCTTTCTATTTCGCCTCAAGAGGTACTTAAGTAAGTTCTTGAATGTAGGGAACATATTCATCAACTTTATGCAACTCAAAAATAATGTAAAGGATTTATTAAACACTAATAATAACCCATGTGCTTAAGCGTATGTCATGCAAAAGTTATAACAAATATAGAACATAAGTCTATCACCCTAATTAAAAACAAGAAAACAAGTACTTTTCTCAACTTATTCAAGACACTTTTACAGGAACTAAAAAAGAATCATTCTTTAAGTGAAGTCATAGTTTTTGGGGTTTTTCACAAAATAATGTAGGGAAATAAATAAAATAATAAAAAATCAACAAAAATTGAACAAGAAAGACGAGAACAAAGAAAATAAAATATTAATCTACACCAGAACAAAAGCATCTTCTCCCCCACACCTAGACCCTATATTGTCCACAATGTGATAAAAAGAATGCCAGGAGTAGAGAAGAGACAAAGAAAAGAACAACAGAACCTTGTAGAAGAAGCAATATTGATATGTTTAGCAGAGTAGTAGACCATATATGTAATTTCCATGATAATGATATGCTGTCTGATTACCCTACAAAACAAACACTTGTACCTTTCTACCAATCAAGTGAGATAAAATAAATAAATAATCAAATAAAATATATGAAAAGGAAATAAATTAAAATAACAGAGTAAAATTTTGGGTTGCCTCCCAAAAGCGCTAAATTTAAAGTCTTCAGCCAGACTACCTAATTCTTTTGCATTCAGCTAGGATCTATTTCTCTCATATTATGCACATGATTCACAAAACAAGAAGATTTTTCTCATGGAGCAGTGCAAGCAAGATTAGAATTAACATCCTTAGCGCACATTAGGTTTTCTTTTTCAATAGAAGTATATTTTTTTTAACACATTACAGATAGAGTTTCTTCAATTAATTCATCAATTACATCTACCAAATAACAATCAGAATTATCTTCCATAGAAGGTTGTGAAGAATTTTTAAACATATTTAATCTGACCATCATATTCATCACAAAGACATCCATAACCCCAATTCTATAATTCATAGTGCCATCAACAGCAGCCAAGAAAGGACGGCCTAAAATAATGGGGATATGATTCTGAGAAGATCTAGTAGGTTCCATATCTAGGACTACAAAGTCTACAGGGAAGACACCTTTATCAATTTGAACAAGAACATCATCTATCCTCCCCCTAGGTACCTTGATTGATCTATCAGCTAACTGTAGGGTCATATCAGTTGGTTGCAATTCCCCTAATCCTAACTCTTCATAAACTGAGTATGGAATCAAATTAAAACTAGAACCTAAATCTAGGAATGCCCTATCTATTTTATGATTACTAATAAGACATGAGATAGTAAGGATACCAGGATCTTTATATTTAGATGGAGGGTTGTATTGCAAAACGTAGCTCACTTGTTCAGTTATGAAGATTTTCTTAGAAACATTGCTTTTAGATTTTCTTTTAAAAGTAAACATGTCTTTAAGAAATTTTGCATAAGAAGGGACTTGCTTAATGACCTCTACAAGTGGAAGATTAATTTTAACTTGTTTCAGAGTTTCTAAAATATCTTCCCTTTTATTATCCTTTCTAAGATGTGGAGGTGGCAATAAAGCTTGCGGATAAGGAACCTTTGGCTTATATGAAGCAGTAGGAGGTGATTTTAAAGTCTTAGAATTAGAGGAAGAAGCTAGTTCCTTCCTTATCTTCCTTTCAATTTTAGTCCCCATATCAATTCCCTCGGTTTCGTTTTCATTTAACTGACCATCTTTAATAGGTTCCCCTACTTTATTACCTACCAACTTCCCATTTCTAAGAGTAATTACAGCTTTAGCTTGCTCATGATAATTAGCTCTAGGGTTTTCTATTGCATGAATGGCAGCTTATCCTCATCTCTTCTACTTATTGCATTAGCTAGTTGCCCTATTTGAGTTCCTAACTTAGTAATAGATTGAGTGTGTGAGTCTAGAATTTATGTCATAGATTCTAAACCTTTCAAAGCAGATAAGACTTTTTCTTCAAAAATAGAGTTTCTACTTTGAGAAGGGTGAAGAGGTACATACCTTTGAGATTGAAAACCATGGGGAGCAGTCATACCAGATTGTTTGTTTTGTTGATAATGTTGCTGGCCTAATTGACCTTCCTCTCCTTGTTGCCTCCAGGAGAAATTAGGATGATTTCTCCAACCCAGATTGTATGTGTTTAAATATGAGTCATTCTGCCTGTGAAATTCCTGAGTTGTATTGACCTGTTCTTGCACAAATTCTGGGAATAGTGAAGCAATAGAACAGCCATAGAAAACATGAGAAGGACTAGAGCAAATTGCACAAACACCTTGCATGTTAAGAGAATTAGTAGGCAATGCAGTCAAGGCTAATAATTGATCAAACTTTTTAGATAAGGCATCAATTTTCAAAGAAAGATCAACATTTTGAGAAATTTCATACATTCCTACTCTATTTCCTATTAGTCTAGATGTGCCTACACGTGAGGATGTGGCGTATTGTGTGAATTATTACTCAAGTTTTAAAATAAATCCCACGCCTCATCTACAGTTTTATGAAGAAAGGTACCACCACATGAAGAATCAACTATTTGGTGATTTCTCTCATCTAGTCTTGAATAAAAACTTTGTATTTGCTGCCATTTAGGGACTTCATAGTGAGGGCAACTATGAAAAAGTTCTTTAAATCTCTCCCAACTCTCGTGAAATTGTTCAGTATTTTGTTGGGAAAAGTAGTTATTTCTCTCATTAACCTTGTAAGTTTACCCACAGGAAAGTATTTTTTTAGAAATTCCCTAGACATCTCAGCCCAGGTACCTACTCTCTCATGTGTATGTAACCAATGTTTAGCCTTGTCCTTCAAAGAAAAAGGAAAAAGGCGCAATCTAATAGCATCATCAGTAACATTAGGCAGTTTAAAAGTTGAGCAAATTTCTAAAAACTCATCAATATGCTTATAAGGATTTTCAAAATCAAGCCCATAAAAAGATGGTAACATTTGAATAATAGAAGCTTTGATTTCAAAGTGATTAGCCTCAATTTTAGGTAGTCTATTACCTATTGGTGAGTTATAAGTGTTAGAAGTAAAATACTCCCTTCATGCTCGTGGATTTTCAGCCATTTTAATGTCACCAGTGTTAGTGATTTTTCTTTGTGCTCTAAGTCCCTTAACTGTACGCTCTATCTCAGGGTCAAATTCTTTTAAATAAATAGAGGGCGAATAACGATGATGCATTAATAGACAAATTAAAGAAAAAGAAAAAAATTACCGCAAATAATAAGGAAGAATAAATTACTAAATGAAATAATATTATAAAAAAATAAAAAAAAGATAAAAATAAAAGAAAGTAAAGACAACTAAGAGAACAAACAAGAAATTAATTTAACCTCTCCCCAGCAACGGTGCCAAAAACTTGATCGAGATTTTTATAACGAAGTTTTAAACCCAATACTTGCAAGTGCACAAGATTAATGTAATATGAAAATATCAGGGTACCGAACTACAGAGAAAGGCTAAACTACTTAAATTATTATCTACCTAAAATTAAAAAGAAGAATCAAAGTTTATTTCCTAAATTAAGTAAAAATAATAAATAAAACAACTAAATAAAACTAACAAGAGCTTAACCAAAGAGATGATTTAGAACCTTGAATCCACCACTAACCTATATAACAATGATTTAATTTTATTTAGGAGAAAAGATTAAACCTTTATGTGGTAATTTAGGCTACAAGCTTCGATTCGATAAAGAAATATATTGTGTTTAAATGCATGACATAGGCCATCTAACCATTACAATGACGTATTCAATTCTATGACATAAATCATCTAAAATTAGCACGAAATATTCAATTCTAAAACCCAAAATATACTTTCAAAAATCACGAATCTCTCATACTCAAGACTACAAGAACTAATCATGGATAAAAATATCAATTAACCTAAATAATTATTCTACAAGAACAATCACAAAGAATTAATTGCATCAAACCAAGAAACATCCAAAAATACGTAATCACATAAATAATATAATTAAATCTCCCAAAATAAAATAAATCAAAGTCACATGCTAGGGTTTCATCAAGATTCTAAGGAGAAAATTAGTTCATGCTTCTTGCGCAGCTCCTTCTCTGTTTTTCCGCTCAGCAGCTGCGTCCACAGCCCCTCTCTTCTCTCTCTGTTTTCTTGTGGCTACTACTTCTTTTTATTTACTTCCTCAGCAACTGGTTTCCTTTTTGTTGCCTCCATTTTCCCTTTGTTTTCTTTTGTTTCTTCTTTTCCTTGTTTTTCTTGGCAGCAGCTCAATCTTGGGCTTACTTGTTTGATCGTGGGCTTGCCTATTTCTTGTGGGCTTCTTTTCCCTTATCAATAAAATATATTAAATAATTATGTTTAATAAATAAATAAAATATTTTTAAAGGTTAATAATTATAACTTAAGGTATTTACTTATGCTAAAACTAGACTTTATCAGATAGATTTGTACGTATTTGACCATTTTGTTAAACTAGATGTGTTTTTATATTGGAAATGTGATTTGATGAAATGGGTTTTTAATAATTTTGCTCACAATTTTTCTATTAAGATGATATGAGTTATATAATTTATTTTTTTATCATAAATTCAAATTGTTTATTTTTTGTGAACATTTGTGAGCACTTACATTGTTCTATTAATTTCATATAAATGTATATTTATATAAAGAAAATTGTTTTGTTCTTTTTTGTTAGAAAAAAAAAAGGAGAATATAATGTTCTCTAAAAACCCTAATAACTTAAACCCTGATATTGAAACCCTAAACCTTAAAACCCTAACATTGAAACCCTAAACTTGAAACCCTAAACCCTAACTTGAAACTTATGAACTGTATAATGACAAAAAATATTTTATTTTAAATTCTAAATGAGTAAAGGTTTAAACATAGAAAGTGTATAATATTAAACCTTAATCATAAAACTTTGTGATGCAATGTAGATGGAGGAAGTCTCGGCAAATGTGCATCGAGTCCCATAAACCAGGATGTATTGACGACGCAGCATGTGCATAGGTCTTGTCTAATATGGAGTGGGGATCGTGGGACATGTATTACTGATCTTCAGTGTCAACGTTTCAATCATAATATGTTTCAATCTTATAGTACGGCTCCTCTAGATTGATTGATATTATTGATGGGGTTAGGGGGAGTTTTTAGATATTGTTACATAGGCCTCGACCACGCACTTATTACTGCTTTAGTTGAGCAATAGTGGTCAGAGACCCACACATTCCACATGACTTGCAATGAGGTGGCAGTCACTTTACAGGATGTGCATGTCTTATGGGGATTATGGATAGAGGGTTTGCCTATTACAAGTCCTAGTTAGAGTGTACACCATAAGCAGTATTGGATTGATATAGTTGAGAGGCTTATTGGTATTCGGTTGTCTCTTACCCACTTTTCCGGATATAAGGTAAACAAGGAACCTTTAGAGGCTTAGATCTTAAGAGAGTTCACCGGATCAGAGACTAATGATGACCTTATTATGCGTGTCTGGGGTTTTATTTTCTTACTTCTTGCAGGTCATATACTCCTTGATATATCGGGCAGCTTGATTCACGTATGGTACATCAGTCTGTTAGAGGATTTTTACAGTTGGGGGAGTTGTGTATTAGGATTTTCGTATAGAGGCTTATGCGGGGCAACTTTAGGGGGTGCACGACAGTAGGGGAGCCCTTGTGCTACTTTAGATTTGGGCTTGGTCACGTATTCCTATACTGCAAAATTAGTTAGATAGGCATGTGAAACAAGACCCTCGTGCTCCCCTTGGTGCTATGTAGTGCACATCATTTGATCTCAGCCAACTTCCTATGCATGTCCTGCTTACTTATAGAGATTAGTAGAATTTCTTGACATCTAACCAGGTATGAATTTAAATATATTCTTATTTTTTATTATAATATAAATGGGATTATTATTTAAATATCTATGTCTCTTGAAAAGTTTGTCTGGCTACCGTATCCTAAGCATACTCTAGTGTCGTCTGACTTGTGGCAGACAGAGGTACCGTTGATATATTACGAGATAGTTGAGCATCACCATCCAAGGCATGTGATGCAATAGTTTGGGCGTGATTAGCCTATACCTACTGCATGTGATACTCGTCTGGATCTACATCGATTAGAGCTAAGAGGAAATGATCTAACTTATTGTGAGACAGAGCATGCCACTCATGTGGAGGCCTGGCATGAGTGGAGACAGCACATTAAGGATGGCCTTCTTTTACCCGTGAAGCATTTATCATCACCCCAAAATGATTACATTAGATGGTATCGAAATGTCACACGAGTCTACATCGTCAATCTAGCACGTCGTGATACTAGGACATATAGATACCAACTAGGTGGGCTATAATTTTTTTCTAACTATTTTTTTAGACATTGATGCTGCAGGAGGTAGATGACATGACTACAGGGGTGTTGGAGGGGTTACCATCATCTCCGACTCGGTATACCAGTGTCATGAGGAAAGTCCAGACCATCATTAGTCAATGCATGGTTTCTATTGGTGGTACATTGGGTTGCACTACCTCTCAACATGATATTCAGCAGACATTTGCAGTACAGCTATCACATCGTTCTTCCCGGGAGCCTATACATGAGCGTGGTGCTAGTGGATTGAAGAGGGGCGCCTATAGATTACCCGGTGGCGGGGCCTCATGGAGGACTTACTCCTGCCCCTTCACAAGTGGGCGGATGGGGACGTGCTGATCCTGGCTCATATGTCCCACTTGATCTATTTAACAGTCCAAGTGGAGATGTTCCGACATTTACTTTGGGTTTGACACCAGATGCTCCATCACATTCGAGTGGAGCAGGCACATCATATGTCCCACCTCGCCCATTCGACAGCCCAGACGCGTCATACGTTCCGCCACCTCCGAGTGTAGAAGGTACGTCATATGCACCTCCACCTCCGAGTGCAACAGGTTCATCTGTACCTCATATGCTTATATCCCGTGCATCTTCTTCCGATTTAGAGGAGCATAATGATAACGTTACATTGGCACAGCAACTTAGCTTTGGACATTATGATGGTAAAAAGACTATTGGATTTACTCCATCTAATTGGTGCTAGGATTTAGGGTTAGGTTATCATTTATGATGCTTTTTTATATTTTGTATATTTTCTTTATATTATTTCTGACAACCCCATGTGACGCATTTAATTAGATTATTTAACAGCTCGAAATAATTGATAGATTTGAATGCATGACAACACCATGTGACGCTTTCGAATGACTTTATTTGACAACTTGAAACAATTGACAGATTTGGATCCAAATCAAACAACCCCATGTGATGCTTTCGAATGACTTTATTTGACAACTCGAAATAATTGATGAATTAGAGCAAAAGCATTCAAATCCAACAACCCTATTCTGATGCTTTTAATTCGGATAAGTTCAAAAGAAAAAGTCCAAAAACTTTATATGCCTATATATATGGACTAAAAATCACCCAATTTCTCATTACACAACAATTTTCACATCATTTTCCTTCTATTTTATTTCCAAAACTCTTAATACATTTTCTTCATTTATTATAAATAATGAACACGGATGCAACTCACCCTTTTAAAGTTGTATTATTTTGGGATTTCGAGCACGCTAGAGATGCTTTTAGTCCTTATTTCACTGAAGCAACCAAGAAAACTTGTACTTTTACTCGAATGATGACACATGATGAACTTGTAGAAAAAGATTTAAGCATCAACGAATGGATCCAAACCAGTGGCATGTTCGAATGATAATGAGGGTACCTTCATTTTATGAAGAGTATCAAATATTTAATTTATACTTTGTGCAACATGAACAACCATGATAAGATGCATTACCTTTGGACTACTAGATCTGATATATCTAAGGAAGGCATTCACGTTCTAGTTGAATTTGAACCGATCCAGTCACAAACATTGTTAGATATTCAACACACTTATGTATCACTCATAACGATCATTCAAATGTTCGTCAACATGTCACAATAATAACACAGATGGTTTTTGATGAACCGTCAATGTTGTACCCAGATATAGAGAAAGATGATGAGGACGATGACGACGCTGATATAGATTATGACATATTAGTGCATCTGACAAAGATAATGGTGATAATGATGAGGAAGATGACATTAGCACTCCCCTAAACCTTCTATCTTCAACTGCAGTGAATTAATGGCAAAGTAGTCAGTGGTTCAGTAACGCTACCTATGATTATACATCATCTGGAGACTTTCTAGATATGGGCTTGGGAGAGCAGATGGATGATCTCATCGAATCATGCACCATCAGATTGTGGGATTTGAATGATGCAATAACTTGTCTTCAATTAGGAGTGAAGTTCATTGACAAAATCCAAGCAATTAGTGCAATTGAAAAGTGGTCTATTCGGATAGGACGAGAATTTAGAATTGTTAAAAGTAATAGCGATCAATGGACAGCAAAATATTATAATCATAGCAACTCTAATTTTTGTCTATGGTATATCCAAATAAAGAAGAAAGCAACCCATGGTTATTGGGAGATAACCAGATTCACCAAAGAACACACATGCCTTGTTCACGTTACTCAAAACAAGTATCGAAATATGACTTTAAAGTTTATTTCAAAACTAATTGCATCTTATTGCCAACGATCCAGAGATTCCTATCTCAAACATTACCTAAGAAGTCTAAGTATTACTCCAGACTGGTTGTTCGTACAAGAGATCATGGTATGCTCAAAAGTTTGCAGTAGAAAGGGTGTTCGGAAGTTAGGAGGCAAGTTTTTTAATTATACCCAAATATCTCCAAGCAATGAAAGAATCCAACCCAAGAACTATGTATGAGTGGTTGCATCACAGAACGAGCATTCTCCCGAACTATGTTTTCAAATTTCTTTTTGGTGTTTCGAGCCTTGTATAAATGGATTTCAAAGCTGGCAGCTGGTGATTTCTGAATGGCACTCATCTTTTGGGACTATATAAGGCCGTACTTCCCCTTGGCATTTGCAATTGTTGATAAAGAGTTTTCCGAAAGTTGGAATTGGTTCCTCAAACTTATACGGGCAAATATTGTCAAGGATCGGCATGTTTATTTAATATCCGATTGCCACAAAGGGATTTTATCTACTACGCAAAATCAAGCTTTGTTGTAACCTTCATTTGTGGATCATAGGTGTTGTCTATGCTATATTCAGGCAAATTTCACCAAAACCTTTAAGAACAACGAACTAAAAAGTTTATTGTTGCAGGCCAGAGCCGAAGCTAATGCGATAGAAATTTGAACGTGTCATGAATGAAATTAAAAGTAGAAATGTAGAAGCTTACAAGTATCTAGTCAAGATACCCTTGGAGAAATGGATACTCCTGCATGATGATGGGCACAGGCATGAAGGTGATAACAACAAAATTTTCAAAAACACTTAATAGTGTCTCGAAAAAAGTTAAGGTGTTACCTTTAAAAGCCCTAGTTGAATTAATATTCAATAAAATTGTTAGGTATTTCAACCAGTACCGTCAGGGGGCTGAGAATTGTGTGCATCCGTTTCCTACCAGAGTTTTTGATAATTTTCTTCGGGTTGAGTTAAAATCAAGAGACCACACAATTACACCATATAACCAATGGGTTGGTATTTATATGGTTAAATCTTTGATACAGCTTGATGGGAGCAGCAACAATGTTTATACTTTAAAAATGAATGAAGAATCGTGTAGTTATGGCAAATGGCAAGAATATACATTGCCTTGTTCTCATGCTCTTGCAGTTTGTAAAGATAATGGTACAAGACCATATGCTTATGTGCCAGTCATATATCCACGAGAAACTTACAGACGAACATACCAATCTAATTTTTATCCGGTTGTGCATGAGGACTTTTGGAGAAATGTTCGTTACAATTTAACATTCTATCCTCCAAATATGAACAATCAACGGGCTTGAAAACAGGGTACAAGGTATCAGGGTAAAATAGATTATCAAAATTTGGATTCTCTCCTGATGTAACAGATGCAGAATGCCCGAATATAATAGAAAAAATTGTAATAACCCCAGTTTAAACAATGTATAAGTTTCTTTTTTTCCAAAGTGTCTTAATATTTTAGGGTTTATATTAATGATATTTCTTCTTTAAATTTCTTGTAGGTATTTTTTTATAAATTCTTTTACTTAAATCTATTATAAATTACTATAGTAGAATTTACAACGAGTGACAAGAACATTAAATATCTTAAATTAAAAAATTCAAATTTCCTTCTTCGTACTTTTATATAAAATTTTCCTTCTTAAAATGGTTATAATTATTATCATCAAATATAAATCAAATCACATAAATAAGAATACTTTGTCTTTACTTTAAAAAAATAATAATTATTATAGGTTTTAAAAAAAACCTATAAGTTTTGCAAAAAAAATAAATTATAAGTTTTAAAAAAAAATGATGCGGCAGGTAATGCATATAAGAGATGCGTTATCATTAAAGATAATTCATTTCTTATGTTCATTATCCGTCACATCGACTAATTAGTGTGGTAGGTCATGTTTAGTGATAACGCACATGGCGTGTTTATTATTAATGATAACGCACACGCTATGTGCGTTATGGCCACATTCAAACTAAAAAAAGAAAATATTTGCGGCCACTTTAGTGGCTTTTCTCTGTAAAAATGCCACATATAGTAAAAACCCTTTATTTTCCTCCAAGAACTCTCTTTCTCTATTTTTATTCTCTCATTTTTTTTTTTTTCAATTCAACAACTTCAAACAAAGATCTGCATAAATTCACCTGTTAAAAATAAAAAAAATATTAATACATTGTTTTATACTCGTTTATTTACAATTTAATTAGTTTAAAAGTTAAAAAAATACATTAAATGAAAAAAGATAGAGGTTAGCTCACAAAACCATTTTATGTGCCAAGTCTTGGCGTACAAAGTGGGATTGCGCACATGCGCGTACAACACACTTCATGTGCCAACATACAACAAGCATAATATGTTAACTATGATTTCTTGAATTTTCTTCCTTTTTTGCTTATTTTTAATTTTTTTAAAATTATGAATATTATTTTTCTGTTATTACATTAATTATTTTTAATATATTTTTTATCATTATATTAATTATACAAATTAAACGCTAACATATACACATGTATTAACATAAACAACTCTAATTATAATATTAAATTAAAAATTAAGGTAATGGTACTAAAATATATTTTAAAAACAATTAAAATTAATAACTAAAAAAATTATAAAAAAAATTCAAAAATACTCTATTTGCAAACTTTGAGCCACGCTCTGGCATGAGTAAGGCTATCCCCATGCCAGGCCTTGGCTCGACTCTCTCATTGTCTGCACCAAGGCCTGGCGCAGGGATACTCCAACTCATGCCAGGGCGTGACTAGAGAGTGCAAATGGTGTATTTTTTAATTCTTTGTGTGTTTTTTTGAGATTTTTATCTCAAAATTGATTGTATCGTGTAGATAATCTTTAAAATTATCCATTTTTAACTTCAAAATCTTCAAATATTCAAAAACTAACCACATTTTTTAGAGAGAAGGTGGAGAAAACATGTGTAGAGAGTGTGTGTGTTTTGAAGAAAAAAATATTTGAATTTTTTCGCCCGTACATTTTATATTTTGGCTTGTAATTTATTCATACCTATTGTATTATAGATAGAGTATTCAAAAGATTGTTCATTTGGTTTAGGGTGCTTCATAACCATATCCTGTCTAGTGAAGTTCCCTCTTGAAATAACCATACTCCTTCTTTTAGAGTATAAATTGCCTTCTTTTTTGCTGCAATAGCAAAAACCTTCCAAGCCAATGATGAAATTCTAATCTTTCAAAGGTTATGTATTAGTGATTGATCGACCGCAGTGGTTTCAATATCAATAATAATAATTGTTTCCCTCGATCGACTGACTAAGTAAGGGAAGGCTTAGAAAGGGATCAAAGGCTAATACTCGATAGCTGATGTCACTAGCCTGAACTTCTTTATCCACTTTCAAGTTAATGGCAATATGACTTTTTTGAAGGTTTGTGATTATGATATTCTATTAGTAAAGAGCTCTTGTATTCATCCTTTTCCGTAAACTTATCAGTAAGGGTCCCTGGCCCTGGACAGGTAATGTATCACGCCAAAAGGCATGATAGCCCTAACCCTACCTTTAGGTAGCCATAGATTTCCCCACAAGGCAAGGACCACCTACATTGGTGTTGTTACGATTTAACCGTTCAAAATCTTATCTGTTACAACTAATCAAAAACACTATTAGAAGACAAGAGGAGAGCTAGATCATTTGCCTATCCTCACCATACTATTAAAACGTACTATGGATTTTATCTATTGCTTGCCAGGGCAAATGTGATTGGAAGACCATAATGGTGGTTGATATATTTAAAAGTATGCAATTTTCAAGGCGGCATCTACCAACTGCATAGTGGATGAGGCTGCACGCTTGTATATGAAGAATGTGGTTAAGTACTAGTCACCTTTTCTATTTAAAATTCTTCTATGAAAAGAAGGAACGTACCGTGTGGTAAGCCACATTATATGACTGACACAAGAAAGGCGACCAACTCCAGCCAACCTATGTTTTTTGGGAGGCAAAACTCTCTTGGTCTTTCCTGTCTACTTTCATATGTATTATTGAAAGTAGTAATTCCTATCTCTTCTCTTCTCTAATAGAAATTAGCTTGAAAGCTGTCCGCTAGGAACAGAGTCTTAAAAAGAGCTGAAGTAAGAAAGTCAAGAAGTTTTAAGATATGAATCAGACAAGGACAAGCTCTGGTGGCGTACAAGGGATACAAACTCAAGTTGAAGGGCAAGGGTCAATCCTAGCCTTTTTCTATGGCTTTTGAGAATCATTCATTCCTCAAATTCATCTGCACCCAGCCAAAATATGCTATCCTATGAATGGAATAAACATGCGAAAAACAACGCCCAATCGCAGATACGTGCACTTCTAAGGCACTCATTTTCCACCCTTTCCCTCCAAGTACGCTTTCATTTTTTTGAATGTCAGTTGCATTCTTTCACACAAAGCTGATGCCTCCAATTCTCTTTCTCTATTCTATCACTTAGGTTTTCTAATAAAATTCTTCAAAAAACTCTATTTTTGGAACCTTTTAACAACGATAAAGACTACCAAAATACAAGATCTAGTTGCAGCAAGAAATGTAATGACTTTGTGGACACCACAAACATGTAAAAATACCAGCTTTTCTGTAAAAATATTCATATTCCATAGAATATTTGTTATATTTTTAAAAAAAATCATTCACCTTATACTCTACTAGAACAAAAATTGCTATTACTTGATGTATAACAATATCTAAAAACGCTAGCAATATTTGCTATTTACTTGATGTATAATAGTTATTTCTCATGTCATTTGCATATCTTGTTCTTGTGACAAACATGATATTCCATGGCACTTTGTCTAATGTTATACGTTACATGTTATTATTCCATGTATTTTATGCCGACCACTCTTTGTCCTGTTCCATCATGTTTATAGACTCCTATTCTATAATTTTTGTATTTTGGTTTTTTTACACACAAGATGTTCTTGCTTCTATCCTACTTTGTCTAATTCCATAAGCCACATGTTATTATTCCATAAATGCGTAACTGATATTCCATCATTCTTTATGATGTTTCATCATGTTTATCCCATATAATTTATGTGTTATAATTCATAACATAACTAAAGTTCCATTGTTTTTTGTGTTCTATTTCTTTTATTTATTTATTTATTTTCCCCATCCTTATATGTATACCTAATGGGACACGAGAAATTATGCGCCAAAATCTAAAATTTACGTGCGAAAAAATTTCATTTTCACCAAATTATTTTCTGTCTCTACTTTCTCCCTCTAATTTCTCTCTACACCCAAGGCCTCAACGATGGTCTACTCAAATCAACCGTTAAAATTAGAAAAAAGTTCAATATATTGTTCTACACTCGTTTATTTATATTTTTATCTGTTTAAAAATTAAAAAATACACCGAAATAGAAACATCAGGCATTGGCACGGACATGGGCTACCTCGCACCAAGGCCTAGTGCGAACTAAGTAGACCTCACACCAAGGCCTGGCGCTGGGTGCCAATGCTTGGCGCCAAGGTTGCTTTTAATTTTTTTTAATTTTTTAATGATTAATGTTATTTAAGTTGTTATATTAATTATTTTTAATAATTAATTATTTTTAATATATTTTATACAATTATTTAATCACTAACAAACTTAACAGCATTATATATAATTTAAATTAAACATTTAATTATTAATTAAACAAATTAAACGCTAACACATACACGTATACTAACATAAAAAACTCAAATTATAATATTAAACTAAAAATTAACATAATGGTACTAAAATATATATTTAAAAACAATTAAAATTAATAATTATAAAAATTATAAAAAAAAACATATCAAAAATTAAAAAATACGCGATCTACGCACTTGAGCCACGCCCTGACACAAATAAGGTATCCCCACGCAAGGCCTTGGCGCGACTCTCTCATTGTCTGCGCCAAGGGCCTGGCGTGAGGATACCTCTATTCGTGCTAGGGCGTGGCTCAAGCGTGCAAATGGTGTTTTTTTTTATTTTTTATGTGTTTTTTGTGATTTTTATGTTAAACTTGATCTTAACATGATATAATCTTCAAAATTATCCATTTTTAACTCCAAAACATCACCTCAGTTTTTTAGAGAGAAGGTGGAAAAGACATGTATAGAGAGAGAAAGTGAGTTTTAGAGGAAAAAAAACATTTGAATTTTTTCGCGAGTAAATTTTGTATTTTAGCACGTAATTTATCGGTCCCATAACTAATAGCCCATGGTTGTTTGTCCTACTTACATCCCTTTTTTCTTCCATATATATTATTGTTCCATAAACAATCATTACAGTTCCGTATATATTATTGTTCCAATCATTACAGTTCTGTATATATTATTGTTCCATAAACAGCCGCAAATCGCCAGAACAAAGACCAAACCACCTCCTCCCTTCCAATCCACTGATGATACTGACATTACTTTTGTCAACACTAAAGAGGTAGAACTTATTAAGCAATATCCCTATTACTGTAAAACTTCCACAAAAAAATCTTGCTCTTATAATGTTACATTATTTTGACTTTATCCAATTTGTTATCAAATAATACGAAAAAGCATAAAGTTTTCGTTTAACCCTAAACAAAAAAATAACCAACACAAAACCAAAAAAAAAAAAAAAAAGAACAACTAACACTATATTAGGGAAGATAAAGAGGCTACAACAACAGCAACAACTAGACAACCCTTTGCCGCCACTATCAAAGAAGCAGAAAATAGATAAAGCTCCAATGCCGAAATTAAGATCTACCCCATCGGCTCTTTCATAACTGATATAGAAATTGAATGACAAGTAGAAGGCTACATTGAGAGAGACAGGATTCGGATCTTGTCCCGTAAGGTTAGCAGAATACCTACAAGGCTAGCCTTATGCCTTGTTCAGCGATTCGACAAACAGAATTACAGCATCAAACTTGAATTATTGGATCTCAACATCGACGAAAAGGATATAAACCTAATACTAGGCATCCCATGTAGGCCTAAACAAATTTAGAAGTTTGGTATGTCTGAAGATTCTTCAGACAAATACATTGGCCTCCTAAGAAAAATGATTGCCCGATATGGATCACTCTGACCAGACATATTAGCAATGCCTGATATCATTCTCAAAAAATGTTGAAGCTGGAGATGAATTCAAATGAGGCATTGTCATGTACATTGTATCAAGTGTCTTGAACTACCCACAGACGAGGAGATATCGTACAAGGTTGATAAAAAAAAATCTGGTTGACAAAAGGGACATCAAGAACTACAATTGGTGGCAATACACACTTGAGACATTGATTCAAAGTTGTCACAGCTACCAAAACTAACCGACTAACCATTTTTGTGGACCAGCGATATTCCTTGTGGTAAGAATTTAACTCAATCCACAAATAATTGTATAAAACAACTGTTAAACTCCTACTGATTTCAATAATGTTTTCTACAAAGACAGGGTAAGATTCAAGCTTGGTGAGCCTTCTCAAAGGATTATCCCTGTCATCTCGCAGTGGGACACAAAAAAGATCTATAAAAGGGAAGACTGAGAAGAACAAGAAGGAGGATTTGAAAAAGGTAGAATCTTTCAACGCCTTGAAGGGGGGCCATATATAGATGGTTTTGTGGAGGAAGTTCCTAAAAATCAGCAAGATGATGTCAAGAAAAAAGTACAAACACCAACACAAAAGAATACAGCTCATATAAGACATTCATCTATACCCTTATACATCTATTCCATAACATATCATTAAATGTATAAAAAATGCACAACTATAGTTCCATGCTTATGACTTCTTACAGCTAAATATTCTAAAATTACTTTTTTAATGCAGGAATTCATGTATCAGATTAAAACAACAGTAAAAATGCTTGGGAATGCAACATTTTCCTTCATAAAGTTATATGTGTAAGCAAAGAAGTGCAACATAGAATTGGTGAACTATTCAACAGAGACTACAACAAGTGTTCCATCACCCACAACCTAATAGACACCTATAAATGAAACAACCAACACAAATCCGCCTCAAACTTTCAAGAGCCAAGATGACAGTTTTTTGCAAGTGACGAATTCTTACAAGTATTGAATGAGTTTTAAAATAGCCTCACAAAGGCTAAAAATCTGAATATCAAGAGCATCCCAAATTTTGATCTCATCATCAGTGAGGATGAATAATCGGACAAACAGTAACACTGTGATCTAAATGATGATGACAAAGAGCCAGAGGAACAGCAAAACCATAATCCTTTGTACAATGATGATGTAGAAATAACTGAAGATCAGACTGATAATTTGCTGGCACTTGTTTTGCTAAACTTTTGCACCCCAGAATATCAACAGGGAACAGTAAATATTGACAGGTACATAAAAACTGAAGTACTTAGTATTCAATAAAAAACATGTTTGTCTTTTATAGTTAATGATTAAAATTTCTCTTGCAGTGTCCTAGCTGAGAGTGACAGGGACGAAATTGATGAAATCAGCATCCTACCAAGCCACAACCACTGAATTACAAAGCGCTCATGCACTCTAACATCACCATATTGGACAACAGAGAAAAGGGAGATAAAATTATCATAAGAGAAAAGCTCATCACAAACTTCGCATTTCTAAATGCATATGCTAAACAAGGCATATATGATTTGTAAGTGATTTTTCGATTTATGATAACTAAATGTTCAATAAATATATAATTAACGTTCCATAAACATATAACTAATGTTCCATTAATTGTGCATTATTCTTCCATCAAAGTTTTGTTACAACAAAAATGTATGTTTATCATATACGTATAACTAATGTTCCATGTACATATAACTAATGTTCCATAACTTATATATTACACTTCCATTTGGCTACATAAAAATATGTCTCTTATGTTGTGTTTTTTTTATTTGTGCAGTCAAAATCTATTTACATTCAATCTTTGTTTAGTCACAAGAGAGATTGCAATGAGCATGCTACCTGGGAACTACATTGGAGCAGATATGATTTATGCATGGCCTTATCATCTGAACTACTTAAGTTCTAAAAAGAAGCAACGAAAATCAAGAACACTCTGCTTTAATATGAAAGCATATGTATAATACTTAATTTAATACTTCTCAAAATATTTCATGTAAATCAAATAAAATCACTAATAGTTCTGTGCATATCATCCACAACAATGCCTTGTTCTGAACCCATTTGAGAAGTTGAAGAAATACGACATGTATAGTAGTACTTTTGCCACAAGATTGGAAACAAAACTTACGTTCTTTGGCATGAACCACCAAGATGTTGAAGTTTCACAACTCGTAAGCATTTCTTTATACATGCAGTTATGTTATTCCATATTATTAACTCAAAGTCTTAAACTGATTTTGAATTTTATTCAAATTTACGTAGTACTTCCAATATGCAAGTCATCCCCTTTCTGCCTAGTTTGCATAAACAATTCTAGGAAGAAAGTCACCAACATTGATAACAAGCCATTGCCAGATGGAATCACCATGAATGATAAATATCAAGAAGTCCCAAAAGAACTCGCAAGTTATTATCCATTATAAATAATTATCATAGCTGCCTCATTTCAAAATTCTAACACATTTATAAACCACACGGAGTGCGACATTCAATAATTACACTAAACTGGTCAACATAAAAATGAAAAGCGGTCTCATCACCAAGAATCGACTTGAACTCCTACCTATGGAATGGCAAGACGAAACCAACTACGTAGACTGTGGAGTACACCGCATGCATTACATGGAAGTGTATAAAGGACAAGGAGAGAGTGTCTGCTGGGATCATGTCCTTCAATAATCAAAAACAAACAATTAGATACTTGATACCTTGAGGGTAATGTTACTGTACACTATCTTGATGTAAAAAATCAGCGGGAAACATAATTGGGTAAACTTAGAGGCATAAACATTGTACAAGACTTGAACTTATTATTTCAAGTAATGGAACATCATATATCTGGAACGTTACTATATTAACATTGTTAAGTTGAATTGATGGAACGTATAGTGTGTGTGTATACTCACACACACACATATATATAAATGGAACAAAAGTATTATCTTTATGCTACATTACCCAAAAACGAATTCAAACTTGCATCTTATAGCTTGAAATGAAAATGGAACATTAATGACATTAAAAATGGAATATTAACATATGCTCAATGGAATAATAGAATAAAATCAAAGGTAACAACACCCCCTATATGAGAATTTTAGTACACTAGGATAAAACATAACAGCTATACATTGTAATTATGAATTAGACCTTAGTACGAAATCTAATAAAGATAACCTGACATGATGTTCAATAAATGAACACCTTTTCAACTACTTGAACACGTTACCCCTCACAATAAAATCCCATGGAATATCAAGTATGTTAAAATAGAATATTAGTGTATTATCTGTGGGATAATAATTTTAAAACAATATTCCACGTAACAACATTCATGAACCACTGCTGTATATCCCTCTAGGATAAATACAAAATGTATTGCAAAAATAACTAAGAGCCTTTTGGTTTCTAACATAATTACTAATTATACAAAAGGAATGGTCACCTCTAAAACTAGTCAAGCACCTATTACCCGTGTATAAATATACTAATTTTTCTTAACATGTACAAACATTACATTAGATTCTCTCCCCTTCCCCTCCTAGTTATAAATTAAATCCTATATTCCACCATTCCTCCATGGACATGCCAGTAAAGTCCCAAAAGTGGTGCTAAAATATATGTTCTAGAGAGGGGACCTAAACTTATGTTTCCATCACAAACATAGAAACAAAGACGCAATTGGCGTTCCTTTGCAAAAGGTCCTCATGCAAAGGAAAATGATTCGTTTATATAAGTTTTTCCTTCTATTAAAGTCTTATGTGATGCTGGTACACACAAAAAATACTGATTGAAGACGACACCCTTTACAACTTCACCAACTATTATTTACATGATGAGAGGGTCAAGGCTGAACTCTACAGCTTCATGGCGGAAACACCCACTATAGTACTGTGGAGAAAGTTCTTTCCCACTTCAAGGAACTGTCCAACATAGCTCTTCGAGCATTCCATGTGAGAAGCTGATATTGAAGAAGAAGATGACGACGAAGATGACGAATAGAACTATGGAACCTAACAACATTGGATATTTTTTTGGTTTTATACTTCTTTTATTTTTTTAAGCAGTACTCCTTTTTCATTTTTTATTAATTATTTTCCATTGTTTATCAACCTAGTTCATATATTAAAATGAAAAATGACATTTAATTTTAATTCCCGATACTCCAACGACCAAAGACTAAATTATTCTAGAGTATGACCAAAATACCCTTTCTATAGAAAAGCAGTATTTCTCATTTTAAAAAATTCCCATTTATCATCATATAGAGACATTGACTTCCAGAACAATACTGTGTAAAACAGGTTTTGCCCTACATGTGTAATGACGAGAATACCCTTCTACAAAACACCCATCGTTATAGGTTGAGTGTGCTAACTCCTTCCTTAACTACCTCTACCATCCTTAGATATCTAGTCTAATAATCAATAACTCCTGAAGTTTCCTGCTTATCTCAGGAAGCGACTCTTACAAACACCTAGAGACATTATTCTAAGCCTAGATTTAATTGATTGCCCTGAAGAATTATAAAGGGTGATTCCCATAGAAATTATTATACTTATTTCTCTTGGCTAACTAATTCCAACTACCTAACATTTAAGAACTATTGATCTCATGGCTAGGAGTCTCACCTATAGGATATCTAAGATGCGAGAGCTTAGCTGCACTAGACTAGTGCCAACTCGAACTCTAACCATAAATTGTTTGTCCTCATTGTAAACTATGATAGCCTAGCTTTGTTTCCTTTATAGAACTTTCTAGAAAACCTCAATCATGATCTATAAAGGAGGCTATCATACAATTAGCTTTAACATGCCAACTCCATTAACTGACCAAGAACAAAATTATTTGTAGTTTAAGTAAAAGTAATCTGCACTTTACTCTGAAGTACGACCCAACATGTGGATTACCTACTTAAAGTACGTGGACCTTATGTCTGTATAGTAAATAAATGCATCTAAACAAGTAAATAATCATAAATATTATTTTATTCATCCCAAAACAATGTATTTTACAGTAAGTAAGAGTCTTTTTGGGCATACTTCCCAAAAATGATATCTACTATCCTTAGACATCTAATCCGATATTCCGAGATCTATTATGTTTCTGCTTTCTCAAGGAGCAACCCTTAAGCAAACATTGAAGTCTTATATTCCAAAGACTTGGACTCTAGTTATCACGGATAATCACGAGGGTGATTCTTATAGAAGTAAATACACAAGTCCTCTTAACTAACTAAATTCACCTACCCGACATACAAAGTACATCGGTCCTATGAGTGCCTTCGCCCATAGTATATCTAAGTAGACAAAAGCTAGCTTGACTAGACCACCAACTCATAAAATGCCATAAGGCATTAGCCCACGTTGTGGCATTTGAAGACTTTAGTTTCCTTCCTATATAGTACATTTCTATAAACTAACATCACATGGTCAATTCTATATACTCAAAGTATACTTACATACTTAGTCATGAGAAAGACACTAATTGACCTAAGGTAAGTCATCCTCATTAGGGATTATTATGCAGTTACATTTACTTAATGGCATGCCCAACTCCATCAAACGATCAAGAACAAAACATTAAAGTTTTATTCTTATAATTTAAATGACCATAGTCTGCACCTTACTGTGAAACACGACCCATCACATGGACTATCTCTTTAAGTTACTTGGACCTTATGTAATTTAATGTGCATTCCAAAATCAAAAACTTGATTTAAAAAATAAATCATTTTATTACATTTCGTAAATATTACATGAGTGGTCTTTTCTGGTATAAATTCCAACAACTGCCAGGGAGGCCTTTATCCCTACTAAAAAAAGTGGATGGGAGGTAGATGAATCAAGGTTAAAGAGTGGTGGCAGAATGAATCTCTGTATGTAAGACATGGCATGGATAGGTGTAATTTATGTGGGTATGCAGAAAATGACAAAAGAACATGTCCAAAATCTACCAACCAGCTAGATAGTAGCTCAAGAAAATCTAATGGAGATTCCTGAGTATTGCCGTAGAAATTGTCTAATACATCTTCTAATATACTCTCTAGTACACTCTTTTTATAGTAATTTTATTGATACAAATTCTACAGAATAAAAAGATAAACCCTAAACTCTAAAAGATAGGCACTGAGAAAAAAGTTATTAATAAAAGAAGTGTACTAAAAAATGTACTAGATGATCCTGAATGATTGTATTGATCTCAAGTGTTGATCTTGATTCAATCTAAGCCTACAATATCAACAAGTGTGGATTTTGTGAAAATTTGATACACAATAAAAGAGCAAGAAACAAGTTGGATTGTTACAATAGTTAGGAGATCAAGTTCTTACTCAGAGTTCACAAGTAAATACTATTTTTTTTTTCATTTTATGATTTGCTTTTGCTTTACTTCAGACCTCCACTAATAACTTCTTCAAAGTTTGAAGGTCACTACACAAGAAAAAGGTAAAGTAAATGCTCCGTTTGGCATGAAGAACACAAGAAGACTACTTGCACCAACTCACAAGGGCAACTTCCAAAGTCATTTAGGAATTCTCTTCATCCTTGAAGATTTGGAGCTCTTTTGTCCTTTGTTTCTGAAGAGGTCTTTTCGGTGGACCTAGTCTAGAATTTTGAACATGTCTAGATACATTTTGTCTATTTTTTTATTAGACTTGCCCGAATTTATTATATTTATTGAATTTTTCTGTATTGTTTTTGTGATAGAAATAGTGCAAGTGTAATGTTAGCATGTGGATAGGATGCCTTAGGGGTGACTGAAATCTTTTTAAAAAAAAATTATTTTGCTGGGGTTTTCATACCTTTTCCCTCATATTCTTAACATTTATGTAATATTTGGCATCCTCAGACATCAATGAACTTTTGTTTTACAGCTATACATATTGTACTTGTATTATTTTGTTCATGCCTTTTATTGCTCTGAGTTAGATGTTTAGCGAATTTAAAATGGTTAAAATCATCTCTTCCCCCTCTTCGGTTAGAGGATAAAATATAAGGATAAGTATTGTAAATCATTTGGTATCATGTCTTGATTTTAAGATTTTCTGATTCGGAGGGTTTCTCTGTATATACGTATATATGTGATTTTGTTTTTCCTCAATTTTTACAGTTGCTTGTTTATGGTTGGGTTGGCAACGGGGATGGAGGAGGTGCAATGATGTTGTGTCTATTCAGCTGTCAATGGTGTGGGTCTATCCTCGTGTTTGGCTCATTGGTGGTTGAATCGATACCTCGTCGATCTAGTGTCAATGATAGCTTGTCTAGTCTTTATTTGCTCATAGGACTAGTGGCGTGGTAGATGTTTGGCCGTGTTCTGCAAGTAGGAGCATTCCTTGTAGTCTTTTTCCCGAAGGTCAAGTATGAGGGTTGTTGCTGTTCGTTCATGACGACAGTTGGCTGAGGAGAACAATAGACTGGGAGTGGTCGTCTTTTTCTCCAGTTTATTCTTCTTATTTATGGCATCGAGTCGCTCTCAGGGACGAAGGCATTTGTGGTTTCGGGAGGACTTGGAATGAGGCAACTTTGGATGTCTCTTTCTCTTCAAGCTCTACGATATGGGGCTGATGGCGGTTCACCCGAGGTGACGCGACGGTAGGTTCGTTGACGTTGATTGATGCCCTAGAATTGTTGTGGGCCTTGGTATAGCTTGGGTTCCTTTGGAGTTATGGATGGGTTGGACCTCTAATTGGACTTTGGTTTGCTACCTTTGATCTTAGGCCATTTATGTATAGTGCTTATTTTTAGGTTGACCCATTTGGATTTGTTTGAATTGTAGTATATAGTCTGACAATTACTGACTCTATAAGTTACTCGATTTAATGATCTTTGAATAAGCTTGAACACGAGTGTTAAGATTTTCTCGATATTTAGATGCCTCTCAACATTATCATTATGATATTTTAAATAAAATTATATGGGTTTTATAAAATTTGTGGAGAATAAAAGCCCAATAATGCATGGAATACCATGATTCCTTACACCGACTCCCCATTCCAAATTAGCTTCGATTATATACCAAGCAAGAATTCTTGGGTTTTTTTTTTTTTATTTAGCCCATTTTCAAACTAAATAGGCCCTGAATTTTTTTTTTTTTTTTTTTTTTTGTCTGGAAGTGGCCATAACACAATGGTTGTGCGTTATAGAAAATGATAACGCACAATCATTGTGCGTTATCATCTAATTAGGCTTTAATCTGGTAATCAGCTAATATGGCTGATAATGCACAATGGTTGTGTGTTATGATCAAGCAATAACGCATACTCGTTGTGCGTTATCTGTCACATAATTTTTTTCTTTTTTATTTTATTTTTATTTTTATTTTTTATTTTTTTTAATGAAAATTTCTGCCAAATCAGTTTTTATTTTTTTTTTTAAATGAAAATTTCTTTACATTTTTGTGAAAATTTATAATTATATAATTTTGTTAAAAAGACTGTATTTATAATATTTAACTTATTTTAAGTGTATTTATAATGATATATTTGTATCGTTTTCTTGGAAAATATATTTAACTTTTAACCATTTCATCTCAAGTTATTTGAATAAGTAATACTAAAGATATTTTGTAAAAAGTTAGAGTAATGATGTATTAATTAACAAACTTATACATTGCTTGGTCGGAGGTTATTACAATTTTTTCTATTATGTCCCAACATGCGACATCTTCCACATCTTGGGGGAGAATCCGAATTTCTAAAATCCATTTCCCCTGAAATTGTTTGCCTTATTTCCTACCCCGTTCCTTTTTCATGTTTGGAGGATAAATGTTAAATTAAAATGAACATCCCTCCAAAAGTTCTCACTCAAGACCGGATGAAAATTCACTTGTTAAGTTCTTTTGTACGTTTGTTGCGGATATATCTCCGGCACATGAGTATCTGTTCTTGACCCATTTTCTCTACACACTACAAGAACATGAGAACAAGGCAATGTATATGTTTGCCATTTTCCGCAACTACATGATTTATTATTTATCCGCAATGTATAGACGTTGTTGCCTGTACCAAAAACCCGTATCGGAGATTTGACCATGTATATTCCTTCTCGCGGATTGTAAGTTGTAACTTTGTGTTCTCTTGATTTCATTTCAATCCATAAGAACTTGTCGAAAATTCGGGTTGGAAATGGATGCACATAATTTTCAGCCTCTTTATGGTGTTGGTGAAAGTACTTAACTAGTTTGTTAAATATTAGTTCAACTAGGGCTTTTAATGGTAGAACCCTAGCTTTCTTCAACACACTGTTAAGTGCTTCAGAAATGTTAGTTGTCATGATACCGTGTCTGTGACCGCCATCATGCAACAGTGTCCATTTCTCTAGGTCCAACTTCATCAAGTAAATTAAGCATCCACATTTCTTTCTCTAATCTCTTTCATTACACGGTCAAATTTCCATTGTTCTAATTTTGTTCCGGCCTGCCACATCAAGCTTTTTAAGTTTGTGTTCTTAAAATTCTTGTTGAAATTTGCTCGAATGTGGCGTAACCGGTGAACTGCAAATGGTGGTTGCCATAAAGGTTGACTTTGAATAGCAGAGAAAATACCTTTGTGGCAATCAGAAATGAGGCATACGTGGCGATCTTTGACAATGTATTATCGCAGGTTTTTAAGGAACTAATTCCAACTCTCGGAGGATTCCTTATCAACAATTGCAAAAGCAAGTGGGAACAAGTGATTATTTGCATCCCATGTACTTGCAATTAACAGCACGCCCTTGTATGGTCCCCTTAAGTGTGTTCCATCCATAGAAATTACCGGCCGATAATATTGAAATCCGTCTATACATGGCGAGAAACACCAAAAAACAAATTTGAAAACATAATTAGGGGGACTGCTTGTTCTGTGATGCAAAAATTCGTACACAGTCCCCAGGTTTAAATCCTGTATAGCTTGTAAGTATTTGGATAAAATATTGAAGGTTGTCTCCCAGCTACCAAAAAACCCTCTCTATGGCAAATTTTCGAGCATATCATGTCCGCTTGCAAGTACAGCCCATTTGAAACAATACCTGCACTTCTTGAATGATGTTCGACACGGGAATCTCAGGATCATTGGCAACTAGGTGTGATATTGACATTGATATAAATTTTTAGGACAAGTTTTTGTGCATGTTTTGTTCAATTTGAACAAGGTATGTGTTTCTTTTATGAATCTGGCTATTTCCCATCGACTGTGCGTTGCTTTCTGTTTTATACGGATGTACCATGAACAGTAATTATCGTCACTGTGATGGTAACATCTTGCGGTTCATGTATCAATTTTACTTTTCAAAACTCGGTATTCATGTCCTACACTAATAGACCACTTACGAACCGCACTTTGTCAACGAATCTCATATCTAACTGTATGTCAATCATGGATTCGTTCCAATCGAGTAATCGTACGGTACTAGATTCTACAAGGTCATCTATAGGAGAACCCGAGCCCGTATCTAGGAATGCTCCAGAATGTGTGTAGTCATACCTAGCGTTGCTGTACCATTGGCTGCTCTCAAATTGTGTCACTATGTTTTTAGTTACCGGGTTTACAGGATTTACAGGGTTCAGGGGAGTTTGGAACTCTCCTTCTTCCGAGACATTGTCATCATCCGATTCAGATTGACTAGAAACGGCATCATTTTCGTCCAATCCGTCAACCTCATCGCCGTCATTATTGGCAGTAGTGTACAACATAGACGGTTCATCAGAAACCATCTGTGTTACCGTTGTAATATGTTTCGGCAAAGTTGTTGTATTTTTGTCATGTGTAATTGGAATACTTTGCTGCTGGATATGCTCGAATTCAACAAGAATATGAATTCCTTCCTTCACGTGGTGAGGTGGAATAGTCCATATATAACGCATTTCTTCATCATTGTTCATTCTATATAAATTAAAGTAAAACATACGATGCACTTCGTAGTATGAAGGCACCCTCATTGTCATTCGAACATTCTAGAGATTGGGATCCATATCTCGGTATTTCAATATTTTCCTTACCAGTTCGTTATGTGAAATCATTCAGGTCATTGGCAATGTCCAACTTTTCCGCACTACTCCAGTAAAATAGGGACCATATGCATCCCTTGCAATTTCAGAATCCTAAAATAGCATCACTCTAACAGGGTAATTGCTTCCATTTTAAAATGATTTAACTGGAAGTGTTTAGGGATGATGAAATATAAAGAAGTTAAGAACTTTGTGAATTGAAAAAGTATGAATGGATTTAGGGTGGGAAGTTGGATAGGCTGAAGTAGAATTTTGAGAGTGTGTATGTATTTATAAAGTTTTAAGAGTTTAGAGCCGATAGTGAATTATTTTCCTTGCAATTTCACATGGCATTGTCGATTTAGGGTACAAAAGTAATGGGATGAGATGACAACACATTACAGCTGAATTATTGAGGTGAATTATTGAAGATAACACACAACTGTTGTGCGTTATCTTCAGTGATAATGCATAACAGCCGTGCGTTACCATTCAAGATAACGCACAATCTTGAGTGATAATGCACGACGGTTATGCGTAATCCTTGAAGATGACGCACAACAGTTGTGCGTTATCTTTAAGTAAAAATTTTTCTTTTTTTTTTTTTCTTCATTGTTAAAATGTAAAATCACAACTTTCGGTTTTTATTTTTTCTTTGCCCGCCATAGGTCAGATGGAACCAGACTACGGTCAAGATAAGGGAGCCATACAAACTGTCAAATTAAAATTCAAAATCAATAAAAATCTAAGTGCTTAAAAAAATTTTTCTTCACTTACAAATAATACAAAATATTTTAAAGCGAACCTGATCAGATGGCATGAAATCTAACTGGTCCTTGTATGTAACGAGAATGTGCATAGGCAGTTGGCTGTAGTCAAAGGATGTGCACCATATAGCACCAAGAGGAGCAAGAGGGTCGACCTGAACATCCGTAATCAACTGAGGCCGCAAAGCAAGTATACACGACTACGCCCAAATCTGTACTAAGACTAAGGCTCCCCCTATCTGTCGTGCACCCCCCAAAGCTGCCGTGCACAACTGCCTATATAAAAATCCAAGTACGCAACTACCCCAGCTATATGTCCTGATGGGATCAATATCCTCTAATAAACTGAGGTAGCGCACATGAACCAAATTCCCTGAGAAGTCGGGAAGCATTTGTCCGCCAAGGAGTAAAAAAGTAAATCCACGAGCCTGCAAAATAAGATTATCATCGGTCTCTGAACCGGTAAACGCTCTCAAGATCCATGCTTCCAAGGGTTCCTTCTTCACCTTGTAACCAGAAAATTCGCTAAGAGACAACCACACACCAAGAAGTCTCTCGATCAGCTGAATCCAATATTGTTTAGGGTTTAAACTCCAACTAGGGTCGGTAACGGCCAAACCCTCTATCCCTAAACCCCATAATGCCTGTACATCCTGGAGGGTTATTGTGACTTCACCACAAGTCAAGTGAAATGTGTGAGTCTCCGTTCTCCACCGCTCAACTAATGCAGTAATAAGTGCGTGGTCCAGTCCTATGTAACCACATCTGAATACTCCCCCAGACCCAGTTCTGTCAATAAGCTCCACCAACCTACAAAGAGCTGTATTGTAACACTGGAATAGATTGCACCCGAAACGCCTACACTGAAGATCAGTGAAACACGTCTTGTGATCCCCACTCCATATCAACCCAGACCGGTGCTCGTGCTCTCTTGATAAAACTGTCAGTATATGCCCTAAGACCAATTTACTCACATTTATGATTTATGAAGCATGTATTTTTGAATTGTATTTTATGTTCTTGGTCATCAAGTATGTGACTTGATAGTAAAATCCTTATAGCTAATAAAATACTATTCTTATTTGTCCCTAGTTTATTACATCTTGTAAACTACTGTGAAGTTTTACTGGCCATTAATATGAGATATAAAATCAATTCATAAATACATATTGAGAATATTGTATTGGACAATATTGCATGGGTTTAAGTTATAAGTATTTCTTCTCAGTTTTATATTTGGTGTCCTTCGACCTAATGTTTCTAATGTTTCTTTCATGGGGAGAAAAATATGTTTTGACATAGTCAAACATCACTTTTAATTAGGTGATCATTATGATTATTGGCTGGCTTATTTTCTCGTCATGGCTTGAATATTGGAGATAGTGAAAGGGATTTGTCCCTCTCTTTTTAGAGAGAGATATCCATGGGCCCCTTGATAAGGAAGACAGGAAAATATGCATGGCCATGCTCAAATACGTATTAATAAGGTGTTATTAATATTATTTGTTGGAACAGTCTGCCTGGTGATCAAGTAAATGGTTAATTAAGTTTTATAAGGATGACTTGATCCATGCCTTATACTTAATTAGGATAACGTGTGACAAAAGGACTAAATATTAAATCTGATACTAGGTTATTATTACATTTACTTAACTTGGGTAACCATAATGTCTTGCTAGAGGCCGCTTATGTTTTGTGAATAAATGTCTAGGACATTTTTTCATTCACTGCCAACGTTAAGTGAAACTACAGGGTCACATGCATAGACGATCTTGTGAGCATAATGTCCACGTTCAATGAATCTAGATTGTGTCTAGATTCGTTGAACATATACAAAAGGGGAATCAGATTCCATATTGTAATTTCTGGTAAGTTAATAAGTAATTAATTTTATTTAATCGAATAAATGAAATTAATTACTTAATATTACTCATCCGACCGTTGGATGACTATAGGAATAGACGAACGAGATTAAACTATCATTATATGACAGTTAGGGTTTTGATATTGACAGCTATAAAAGGTTATGTTAACCTTTTCTTGGTGGCGGTCCTTTATCTGGATAAAGAAAAACAAAACCCTAAACCCTAGAACGGCGATATAGTATCTCGTCTCCTCTTTCCTAAATACGACCAATTACCAGATAGTCAGGATCAGTTCTGAACAGTTTTCAGAACACAGAAGGGGCTAGCATCCCGATCGCTTGCAGAGGAGTTCGTCGCGTGGATACCAGTAGAGGGCGAAGCGTACAAAGCAGCGCCTCCACAACGAAAAATCAAAACATTGAGGTAATTTCTATCCAATCGGTTTTTCTAGTATGTGCAGATCCTGTTGGTGGATTTCCGTAGTTTTATTTTACTTTGTTTTTGCCTACGGATTCCAACAGTGGTATCAGAGCCTCGTACATACTAGTTTTACTGATTTTATCTGTTACCGCTTTGATTACATATGTTGTTTTCAATCGGCCTTATAGTAAGGTTTCTGATTAGTGTAATAATCAGAGTAAATTGAATTATAGGATTCTCATATATCATATTCTGTTTTACTTATTAATGCGATTAATTAAACAGAATGTTGTTACTGCCAAATTGTTTGGCGTACAGTCTGTAATCTGTGCAATTTAACTGTTAAACTAATATGCAGAATCACATGATTTAATGTTTAACTGTTAAACAAAATTTCTGGCGACATGATTTTAGGGTTTATGACGGCAATAACTCATTCAATGAGTTAGAAAGAAAAATCGTTTTTCTTTCCGGGGGCGCTGCCCCTTGACCCCACCCGCTGACCGGCCAGTGGGACCGCCGTTTTCTTCCGGGGGCTTCGCCCCCGGAACCCCCTTGTTGTTTCTTTGCATATTTCTTCCTATTTTTAGATGCATGGTGCATAGCATGGCCCTTTACCTTTTGTGATTGATTGGCTTATTTTGTTAATGGGTTGTATGTTTTTAAATACGGCCTGCGTGTCGTTGTTTTCGTTGATGTAATATTATCAAGCTTTACTAGAATACGTTAATTTTATTTCCTATTCCTATGTATATTTTCTGTCCTATGTAACAAGATTAGAAGGCCAAGACATTGGAGGTAAGCTCATGGAGATGAAGACTTACCTAGATTGACCTTTGATTTCCATGAGGCTCGTGGAAGTCAATATAGGATTGGGGCCATGCTATGACACGTTTTAGTTGATGTATATATGTTATGCATGTGATGTTTAGTTTATTTCCTTTTATTTTTTATATATGTTTTGTGAAATAATATACAAATAAAAAGGAAGAAGGTTTTTGAAACCATGTAAAAAAAAAGTAAGTCGTAAAATGCCTTCCATGATCATAAGCACTTCTCCATGCTTGGATCATCATTTTGTCTCATTGCCAAAACAAGAGATAAATGGTTACCTAAGTAGGGGAAGATGGAAAATGGTGATTTCCATATGCTTGGAATGGTTTGGCTTAACTAGGCTATCAAAACGGTTTTTGAGCCTAGGACATCATATGGGATTTTGCCGGTACATGTAGATGTAAATCCCATTAATACATTTTTCTCTAATTATGGGTGTTAAGCAAAAGTTTACTTATGATTAGAATAAAATGAATTTTTATACCCATGATTTATATCAAGTGTTGAATATTTCAAGGAAAATTTAATGCTTCATTTATTTAATTTTACTTTCCAAATTCTATGTAGATAAGGGCCTCAAACAATTCAAACACATCGTTGCATTCTGTGCTTGAAAAGAATAAGTTTAGTGGGACTAACTTTCTTGATTGGGCACGAAATTTAAGGATTGTCCTTAAACAAGAAAAAAAGCTATATGTACTTGAGAACCCTATCCCTAATCAACCAGCTAACAATGCCCCTAGAGTCGAAAAGGATGCTTATCGTAAGCACAAGGATGATTCTAACGGTGTGACATGTCTCATGTTAGCTACGATGGAATCTGAGTTGTAAAAGCAATTCGAGGAAGTTGAGGCTTATGAGATGATAAAACAGCTCAAGGAAATGTTCCAAGAGCAGGCACGTCAAGAGAGATATCTTACCAATAAGGCGTTGAATAGCTGCAAAATGACCCCTGGCACTTCAGTTAGTGCTCATGTCCTTAAGATGAAAGGGTATTTTGATCAGCTTGAAAAACTTGGAGCACCTGTAAGTCATGACTTGGCTACTGATATGATCTTGGCCTCTTTGACCTCTGACTATGATCAGTTTGTCACAAACTTCAATATGCATAATATGGAAAAGTCCATAAATGAATTGCACGGGATGCTCAAGCAGGCTGAACAAAACATTAGGAAGTCTACTCCTAATGTTCTGATGGTTCAGAAGGGTCAGTTCAAGAAGAACAAGGGAAAGGGAAAGGGAAAGGATATGGCCAAAAAGGGTAAAGGCAAGCAGAAGCCCAAGCCTAAGGTTAAACCACCAAAGGAAGGGACTTGCTTCCACTGCAATGAACCTGGTCATTGGAAGAGGAATTGCAAGCTCTACTTGGAAGAAAAGAAGAAGCAAAAGGCCAGTGAGACTACCGCTTCAGGTATTTTTGTTATAGAAATTAATATGTCTACTCCTACTTCATGGGTATTAGATACCGGATGTGGAGCTCACATTTGTGTAAATGTGCAGGGACTCAAAAAGAGTAGATCTTTGGCAAAGGGAGAGGTGGACCTACGAGTTGCAAATGGAGCAAAAGTTCTTTCGCTATAGTTTGTAGGGACATTTGATTTACTTTTGCCCTACTTGGGCTTATAATTGAACTTAAAGATTGTTATTATGTTCCCGCTATGAGTAGGAACATCATTTCGATTTCTTGTTTGGATATTGATGGTTTTGAGTTTAATACTAAGAATGGTAAAAAGTTCTATTTATACAAATGGTATTTTCTATGGGGATGCCTCTTTATGTAATGGACTTTACATTCTTAACCTACATGATTCCATTAGTAAGCCCATCTATAACATAAATACAAAGAAATTTAAATCTAATAATTTAAATCAAACTTACTTCTGGCATTGTCGTTTGGGCCATATAAATGAGAAACACATATCAAAACTCCATCAAGATGTACTTTTATCTTCATTCGACCTTGAGTCTTATGAAAAATGTGATTCTTGTTTATTGGGAAAAATGACTAAAAGTCCATTTACAGGGCAAAGTGAAAGGGCTACCGATTTATTGGAACTTATACATACTGATGTATGTGGGCCAATGAACACACAAGCCAGAGGAGGTTTTCAGTATTTCATTACATTCACAGATGATTTCAGCAAATATGGTTATGTCTATCTAATGAAACATAAATCTGATTCCTTTCAAAAGTTTAAGGAATTTCAAAATGAAGTACAGAATCAACTTGGAAGGAGTATCAAATTACTTCGATCAGATCGAGATGGTGAATATTAGGCCACGAGTTTGACGAACATCTAAAAAATTGTGGGATATTATCACAATTAACTCCACCAGGAACACCACAATGGAATGGTGTGTCTGAACGCAGAAATCGAACTCTATTGGATATGGTTCAATCTATGATGAGTCAAACAGATTTTCCAATTTCTTTTTGGGGTTATGCTATAGAAACTGCTGCATTCATATTAAATAGAGTTCTATCTAAAGCTGTTCAGAAGACACCATATGAGGACCGGGAAACAACCTAGTTTAGCATTTCTGAAAATTTGGGGATGTGATGCTTATGTGAAGCGATCATTATCTGAAAAACTAGCACCCAAATCTGATAAGTGTCTGTTTGTGAGATATCCTAAGGAAACTAAAGGATACTACTTTTATCTTCCATCTGAAAACAAAGTGTTCGTTGCTAGGAACGGAATTTTCCTTGAAAGGGAATTCATTTCCAAAAGAGTCAGTGGGAGTAGAATCCATCTTGAAGAAGCTCAAGGACAGCAGACCATTTCTGAACCGAGTATGGATACTCAGTTGGACTCATGTATTTATACTGAGCCTGAACCTTTGACACAAGGGCCAAAAAGGTCTAGTAGGATTTCTCAAATACCACAGAGATATGGATTTCTTGTGACTGAGGATCATAATATTGATCTTATTGATCAAGGTGAACCTAATTCCTACCAAGATGATATTCATAGTCCTGAATCTAGCAAATGGCTAGAGGCTATGAAATCAGAAATGCAATCCATGCATGATAATCAAGTTTGGACTTTGATTGATCCACCTGAAGGTTGCAAGACCATAGGGTGTAAATGGGTTTTCAAAAAGAAAACTGACATGGATGGCAATGTGCACACTTACAAAGCACGATTGGTAGCAAAAGAGTATAGACAAACTCATGGTATAGACTATGATGAAACCTTTTCTCCAGTTGTAATGCTTAAGTCAATTAGAATTCTACTTGCCATTGCAGCATATTATGATTATGAAATATGGCAAATGGTATTAAAACTGCTTTTCTTAATGAAAATCTACTGGAGGATGTGTATATGACACAACCTGAAGGTTTTATTCATCCTTCGAATTCTAGTAAAGTGTGTAAACTTCAAAGATCCATTTATGGCTTGAAGCAAGCATCTCGAAGTTGGAATCTTCGTTTTGATGAAGCAATTAAAGAATTCAATTTCATCAAGAATGATGATAAACCTTGTGTCTACAAAAGGGTTACAGAAAATGCAGTAGTCTTCTTAGTACTCTATGTCGATGACATCTTGTTAATTGGGAATGACATCCCCACTTTGCAAAGTGTAAAAACTTGGTTGGGGAAGTGTTTTTCAATGAAAGATTTAGGCGAAGCAGCCTGTATTCTAGGCATTAGGATCTATCGAGATAGATCTAAAAAGCGTATTGGCCTAAGTCAGAGTGGATATATTGACAAGGTACTGAAAAGGTTCAGTATGCAAGATTCCAAGAGAGGATTCTTGCCAATGTCACATGGCGTTAAACTCAGTAAGTCTCAAAGTCCTACCAGAAGGGAAGATACAGAATGCATGAGTAAGATTCCTTACGCTTCCGCAATTGGATCTATCATGTACGCCATGTTATGCACTCGCCCAGATGTCTCGTATGTATTAAGCATGACTAGCAGATTCCAGTCAAATCCTGATGAACCGCATTGGACTACAGTAAAAAATATTCTCAAGTACTTAACAAGGACTAAAGAGATGTTTTTGATCTACGGAGGTCAGGAAGGAGAGCTTGTTGTGAATGGTTACACGGATGCTAGCTTTCAGACTGATGTAGATGATTTTAGATCGCAATCTGGATTTGTGTTTTGTTTGAATGGAGGTGCTGTGAGCTGGAAGAGTTCAAAGCAAGATACCGTGGCCGATTCTACTACAGAGGCTGAGTATGTGGCTGCTTCTAATGCAGCTAAGGAGGCAGTTTGGATTAGAATGTTCATCACAGAACTAGGTGAAATTCCTAGCATTGTGAACCCAGTGGACCTATATTGTGATAATACAGGAGCCATTGCACAAGCTAAGGAACCTAGATCTCATCAACGATCCAAACATATTCTCAGGCGTTTCCATCTCATTCGAGAAATTATTGAGTGTGGAGATGTTAAAATTTGCAAAGTAGACACCAATGACAATGTCGCAGATCCATTGACAAAGCCACTCCCACAACTTAAGCATGAGAGTCATACTAGGTCAATGGGTTTGAGAGTCATGTCAAATTGGTGGTAGGGCAAGTGAGAGATTGTTAGTATATGCCCTAAGACCAATTTACTCACATTTCTGATTTATGAAGCATGTATTTTTGAATTGTATTTTATGCTCTTGGTCATCAAGTATGTGACTTGATAGTAAATCCCTAATAGCTAATAAAATACTATTCTTATTTGTCCCTAGTTTATTACATCTTGTAAACTGGTGAGAAGTTGATTGATGGTCAAGTTTTACTGATCATGAATATGAGATATAAAATCAATTCATAAATACATATTGAGAATATTGTATTGGACATGACCCAAAGTGAAGAAGAAATATTGCATGGGTTTAAGTTATAAGTATTTCTTCTCAGTTTTATATTTGGTGTCCTTCGACCTAATGTTTCTAATGTTTCTTGCATGGGGAGAAAAATATGTTTTGACATAGTCAAACATCACTTTTAATTAGGTGATCATTATGATTATTGGTTGGCTTATTTTCTCGTCATGGCTTGAATATTGGAGATAGTGAAAGGGATTTGTCCCTCTCTTTTTAGAGAGAGATATCCATGGGCCCCTTGATAAGGAAGACTGGAAAATATGCATGGCCATGCTCAAATAAGTATTAATAAGGTGTTATTAATATTATTTGTTGGAACAGTCTGCCTGGTGATCAAGTAAATGGTTAATTAAGTTTTATAAGGATGACTTGATCCATGCCTTATACTTAATTAGGATAACGTGTGACAAAAGGACTAAATATTAAATCTGATGCTAGGTTATTATTACATTTACTTAACTTGGGTAACCATAATGTCTTGCTAGAGGCCGCATATATTTTGTGAATAAATGTCTAGGACATTTTTTTATTCACTGCCAACGTTGAGTGAACCTACAGGGTCACACGCATAGACGATCTTGTGAGCATAATGTCCACGTTCAATGAATCTAGATTGTGTCCAGATTCGTTGAACGTATACAAAAGGGGAATCAGATTCCATATTGTATTTTCTGGTAAGTTAATAAGTAATTAATTTTATTTAATCGAATAAATGAAATTAATTACTTAATATTACTCATCCGACCGTTGGATGATTATAGGAATAGACTGACGAGATTAAACTATCATTAGATGATAGTTAGGGTTTTGCTATTGACAGCTATAAAAGGTTATGTTAACCTTTTCTTGGTGGCGGTCCTTTATCTGATCAAAGAAAAACAAAACCCTAAACCCTAGAACGACGATATAGTATCTAGCCTCCTCTCTCCGAAATACGACCGATTACCAGATAGTCAGGATCAGTTCTGAACAGTTTTCAGAACACAGAAGGGGCTAGCATCCCGATCGCTTGCAGAGGAGTTCGTCACGTGGATACCAGTAGAGAGCAAAGGGTACAAAGAAGCGCCTCCACAACGAACAATCAAAACATTGAGGTAATTTCTATCCAATCGGTTTTTCTAGTATGTGCAAATCCTGTTGGTGGATTTTCGTAGTTTTATTTTACTTTGTTTTTGCCTACGGATTCCAACAAAAACATCAGGGACTATGGGACCCGGTTGCACGTGGGCTAAGACTTCTTCCATCTACATTATTTATAGTTTGAGTTCCGGTCAATATCTATAAATTAAAGTAAAAATTTTTAAATAAATTATAATTCCAAACTCTTTAAGGTGTGTTGTTTATGGTACTATCATTTTAGGGTTTTAGGGTTTGTATGATTTTTAACATATCAAGTTTAGTGTTTTTAGGGTTTTTAATGTTTTTATAATTTACGTTTAATTATCAATAATATTAAGATTTTAGTGTTATTAGGGTTGTCGGTTACAAAGTTTAGAGTTTTACGGTTTAATGTTTAAATTGTTAAGATTTTAGAGTTTTTAGGGTTTACAGTTACAAAGTTTAGAGTTTATGGTTTAATGTTTAAAATATTAATTTTAGGGTTATTAGGTTTTATTGTTACAAAGTTTAGAGTTTTATTTTTTAATGTTTAAATTGTTAAGATTTTAGAGTTTTTAGGGTTTACTGTTACAAATTTTAGAGTTTTACGGTTTAATGTTTAAAATATCATTTTTAGGGTTTACTGTTTTGAAGTTTAGAGTTTTACGGTTTAATGTTTAAAATATTAAGATTTTAAGGTTTTTAGGGTTTACTGTTACAAAATTTAAAGTTTTACAGTTTAATGCTTAAAATATTAAGATTTTAGGGTTTTAGAGCTTACTATTACAAAGTTTAGAGTTTTACGGTTTAATGTTTAAAATATCAATTTTAAGATTCTTGGGGTTTACTGTTACAAAGTTTATAGTTTTATTTTTTAATGTTTCAAAAATCAATTTTAGGGTTTTTAAGGTTTTTATAATATACCCTATAGGATTTATGATTTTGACTTTTTAAGGTTTACTATTAAAAAGTTTATAATTTTACGGTTTAATGTTTGATGTAAAATTTTGGATTTTAATAATAGATTTTTAAGTTTTCTATTATTTAAAGTTTAGAATTTTTAAGTTTTTTAGGTTATTTATGGTATATTTTATAAGTAAGTATTTTACTACTTGGTAAATTCAATATTAGGGTTTTAGAGTTTAAATAAAAGTATTAATTACTAAACTTTAAATTTTCCTATTTCGGTTATACTAATTAAAAAAAAAAAAAGAAGAGAAAAAAACCCAAATTGCAGGTTCCCATCTTTTCTAGTCAAAAAATTTTACGAAAGATACAAAATAATTATCTAAATAAAGAAAAAAATTCAAATAATTATAAAGTAAAGTAAAAAAAAACCCTAATTATCCAAATAAATTCATCAAAATAATTCATCACCCTAAGATCACTTTTGCAATACAAAAAACAATTTATATACATAAAATTATCAAATTTGCACAAATTATTAATAACAACAAATTTAAACATAAATAAATAAAAAATTCAAATAATCATAAAGTAAAGTAAAAAAAATTAATTATCCAAATAAATTCATCAAAATAATTCATCACCCTAAGATCACTTTTCCAATACAAAAAACAATTATATCCATAAAATTATCAAATTTGCACAAATTTATTAATAACAACAAATTTAAACATAAACTCAAACCCCACTTTCACAAAAATGAATTAATTCAAATTAACAAATAAAATTCATAAAATGATTCACAAACAACAATTAACAAACCCACACACACAATAATTAAAATTAATAAATAATACGCCAAATAATTTAAATAACTAAAAACTTACCGAAAATTAAATGTAGCTCTAGTCTACCGTTTTCCACTCCAAATCTTTAACAACCTTCGTATTCCAAGGAAAGTCTCACCGATTCAAACTTGAACTTCAAAAAATAACTAAATTTTGACTCTAAATTTCGAAATAAAATACAAAAGTATTAGAAGAAAAGAAGTCAAAGTATAAGAAGAAAGAAGAAAATAAAAGGAAGATGAAAAGAACTTACCAAGCGGCGGCAGTGACAGAGGAGCGAGACAGACGTCGGTGGACCAGTAAGAGCAGATGAAGATAAAATAAAATTTTCGAATGAAGAGAAAAGGAAATAAGAAAGAGTCTGAAAATTTTTAGGGAGGAAACAAGAAAGAAGGAAAGAAGAAATAAAGAGGCAGAAGAAAGAGAGAAAGAATAAGGGAGGCGGCTGCGGCTGGAGCTAGGGTTTATAACGTGATAACGCACGGTCATTGTGTTATCACTTACAATAACGCACAATGGACGTGCGTTATTATGAATGATAACGCACAATGGCCACATCATCGCCACATCGTTAAAAATGCTATTTAATGCAGCTTAAGCCGATGATTAGCGATAACGCATAACCATTGTACGTTATCTCATGTGATAATGCATAATGATTGTGCGTTATGTCCACTTCCGGATTTAAAAAAAAAAAACTGGGCCTATTTAGTACCCATTTTTTTAAAATGAGCTAAATAAAGAAAAATACCGAATTCTCGCACTACCTAAAATCCGGGGCTTGAAATTCGGAACCAGGGCAAATTTCTGTGCAATTCCCTTATTACCCTTCCCATATATTATCCATCTATTCTTTCCCCCAAGTCAATTCACTCTCCAATTCCCTTTTTCTGCAAAATTGTGAAGCCTCTTTCTTCTTCTTTTCATCGTAAAAAAGAAAGAGGTGAAATAGAGGAAAAAAGAAGAGTCAAATGACTCCATTTCTCACTCGGAACTCTTTCACCACCACCATCTTATTGATGAGGTTCTTTTTTTTTTTTCTTTTTTTTTGAATAATCTTATTGATGAAGTTGTTCTCAAAGATCTCATCTTTGTCATTCTTCTTGTCGGTAGAAGCATCATCTCTTTAGGAAGTTTAATTCTGACTTTCAATTTCTTTTCCCCCAAAGCCTTCTCGATGAAAGGGGCCTTTTCGATCGTGGGCTTTTACTCGGTTGGCGTCTTCTTAGTTTCCTGCGGTGCCTCCATTAGCTGTTTTCTTAATCTTGAATTTGAGAAAGTTAAAAGCTTTTGAATCTTTAATTCTTCAAGAATCATTTGGGGCACAAGTATAAGGGGAAGAATCTAAATCAATATTTGGACATGAACTTCAAGTCCAAAAATGGGATAAGATTAAAAATTTTGGAACAAATTCCATCATAAATGTTGATGTTGTGCGACTAGATCTTAAATCCAAGCATCATTTGAGCAATTCGAATACTGTCATAGATATAAATGATATTAGCCCAGAATCACTTTAGGTATAGCAGAGCATAGTAGAATCTATCCGTCATCAAACATTTTGATTTGAGGACGGAATGGTGGAAAATATTTAGAAATAATTATTAGGGAATTAAATAGAGATTTACCATGAATTTAAATTTCAACCCCAAATATATCACCTTCCCTAACTAAACCCTCTCAAATTACACAAGGTGAGCATCCATTCTAACTCTTGCAACCCTATCCATTCTAACGAAACCCTGTTTCTTATGATTCTCATGAGTGTGAACATAACATTTTATTTATTTTAACTATTTATGGAATTGAATATTTAATCATTTTTTAATAAAAATATATGTAAATATAATTCAATTTACGATAATTCTCTTACTGTCTCTCAGAAGCCTTTTTTTCCCTTTCAAACACCCAATTTCCCCATAATAATAAAGAATTTTGTAACATTGTTAGCAAATAGATAAAAATTCAAGATGTACTTGGATTGAATTTTAAATTAAAGAAAGTGTAATCTTTATTACCAGGGGAAAATAAATTGTTTCAAAGAAACGATATAGTAATGAAAAAGAATTTAAAAATTAACTATGGTAATCATGAACTATTTATACTTTTTACTTTCTATCCATAAATATTTTTTTGATCTTTCCTAGCATCAACTATTTTGGCGGCATCGGTCAAATAAGCTCTTCCACGGCGGATTCCAGCAAATAAAATCACCCGCTGCATATGAATTTGATGACAGCGTGAAGGACATTTTTGTTTGTTCATTCTCCGGGGAAATCAACTGAACGCAAGAGATGCGTTTTGTTTGTAGTGCTAGGTCACTGAGGAACAGCTATCGCTTCGTTCTCACATGGGATGAGACTTACAACTGATCATGGAAACATACTTTTACAAGAGATGAAGTCATAAACTTCCTTCAGTAACTTGAATACATAAATATATATATATATATATATATATACATACATATATATATATATATTGGTGTCTTCTGATGCGATGACGATTCTCCTTGCATACCTCTTCTCTTCTAAACTGGGAAAGATGCAACAGACATTCACTACTGCCATTAGAAGAAAATATAGAAATCATAAGGCCTCCCTGTCATTCCTAAACAGAAATCAAGTACCTGAAACTATTAAGAAGGCTTAATTTCTTCATTCTGCGTTCACTTTCACCTTCTGCTTTCATGAAATGGTGACTCAAGTTACATGCACCTTCATAAGATGTTTTTCTTCTTGTTCGTTGCCCTCCATGAGCAGAGATCTTGGACTTCATCATCCAAGAAAACCTGTCCAGTCCACCTCTTCTGAACTGGGGAGTAATGCAACTGCCATAAAGAAAGAAAATGTAAACAGAAGAGTAATCCTGAGATCAAATTATCGTGTTCCATGAAACTCCTACAGACAAACCTCTACCTGAGTGCTGTATAACACGGTCATGCTCTGGCAACATCAATATACTGGACAAAGTGTGTCATGGGTTTATTTTCTGCATTTGCCCTCTATTATCAATCAAGCAACTCCCAGAACTCAATAAAAAAATGAAAAATAAATAAAAAAAATTCAACATTCTTGATACTTGTCCTTTAAGATAGAGCTGGGTTCCAGATTATCAATGGGAGGCAGAAAATGTGTATACCTGCCGGAAAAAAATTAAAAATATAAATCCAGGTAAAAGAAATATTCAAGAAAAGCAAAGGAAAGATTAATATAAGCATAAAAAATTAACTCAGCACTAATAACCAAGAATAAGAACTCCACACTTAGCAAACAAATGTTGAAGAGACTACAAATTTTCTTTAACCTTCATCAAACCCCAAAATAACTAGACATTATTTTGATACAATCCAGAAGATTAAGATGGGAGAAAAGTCGCGAGTAATATCTGATCTCCTAATTGGTACAAGTATAATAGAATCCCAAGTCTCATAGTTTAATGATGAACAAGTGATACTCTAAGCCTGGAGATTGGTAGATGCAAAAACACTTGGGATTCCTTTTTACCCTGGACTTCAATCATAAAAAGTACTCTAACGACTGCTTTGATTGCATACTTGTAACACTATCAGAACACCAAGTACCAAATAATTCACCAGCAATCAGCTATGACCAGCAACTCAACTTTGGCACAACATGAAAAAGAGTATTTTGGTAGATTATATAACCTGCTTCTGATGCATGGAGCCACCTTTTTATTTTCTGGTATTTAAGCAAATCATTCCCGCAAATTCCCACCAGAGGATTAAATGCTGGAAAGAGCAGCAAATTTCAAGCTTCAACCTGCGATGGCTTTTTCCTGGGCAAGTTATGCAAGTGTCACTAACAGAAAATAACAAAACTTTGCTAAAAATTCTGGCAAAAATGTCAGTCATCAAAGCAAGTACATATAGAAGGTTGGGGTGACTTTAGAAATGAACACAAGTCTGAGATATGAACATTTCTGAAAATACTGCATATTGAAAACCATTGTTAATTATCAACCAGTCTATCCATGGTAACTTCCCATCTATAGGCACAAAGGTAACACGAGAGATCTACCTAACGTTGGCAGACTCCTTTTCCAATTGTTCTCACCCCGAGCCAGTTTACCAACCTTCCATTTGGCAAGGTGTTGCTCTGTTGCTCCTCCAAATCACTCCCCTTTCTCCCTATTCCCAGAGGAACTATCTTCTCTTCTCCCACTTCAATATTTTATTTTGATTGATTCTTTTAAACTTACATTTCTAGAGTATAATGTAAATTTAATATTGAAAGTGTGTGCATGAGTCAGGATCGGGAATTAGAGGGAGGTTTGTGAACTGTCAGAATTTGTGATTTTGAAACAAGGAATCGATTCTATTCTACCAAGGTGATGGCTGCTGTTGGTCGAAGAAACGAGTAAAAAAAAGTTATATGAAAGTGAACTGGGGAGAAAAAGAAAATAAGATGCAGTTCAAACATTCCCTCATATAATGTGATCTTCAACCTGAAGTGGATAACCTTGACAAGTAGAGAGAACTGTAAGCATAGTTATCCCCATTCCATGGTAAATACTAAACAATAATGATTCCAATTACGATCAGTAACTACAAAACAAGTACCTAGTTCAATGCTGAAAATCAAAAGCCACAGAAGCTAGAGTTGACCGAATTACCCATACTCATCGACAAATGGCATGCATATTACCACATAAGAACCTTCAAGTTTGGGGCAAGAAATTTGTTTCTCAAGCAGCATACATTAAATCATTTTGTACATGAAGATACTCATAAAAGAAAAATTCAAATAATTACCAAAAACATTTTTGCAAAACGTACTAGATGCAAAGAAAGAATTGTATCTCAATGCAATTGCAAATTCCAAATCAAATTTATATAGTCTAGCTGAAAAGTGAAGAACTTTGTCACTACATATGAACATTTGATATAGTTTGATCTTTAGTCATTCCCTTACACAATGTGATCCTCAACCAGAAGGCAGAGGGCTATAATCATGGTTCTTTCCTAATTTACTTTGTAAATGATACTGATTCCCATTGTAATATATAACTGTGGACTAAATAACTAGCTAGTCGTAAAGACTTTAAGAAGCTAAAGCGATGAATAGAAGCTATAGCTGACACAATTGTCCATCCTTATCTTGGAATGGCATGAATACCAGTTACACCACATAAGAGCCCTTTTACATCTTGAGTAAGAATTTTGAAGCTGATCCAATATTCTCTCCATAAAAATTCCCTTCTAAGAAAAAAATAATTATAATTCAAAAGATTCCCAAAATCACTTTTACAGAACATAGGAAGAAAAAAGGAAAGAATTTTATGTTAAATGACATTTGACACCCTAAAATCATCATTTCGCAGAGTTCAGCTGCAAAATGAATGAACTGAAGCATTGATAGATTACCTCTACTTTCAAGGAGTTGCAGCTTCGTCTGCTAATTGTCCACCAGCTTGTTTTATTACATGCAAACACTACAAGCAAGAGAATTTCAGCATGTCCCCTGCTTTCTTGTTTCATTTCTGAAGCCTTGATAGATGAATGAACTGATAACTATCAATGCTTGTTTTCATTAAGAATTTCATTTCTTATCTGATAACTGTAGTACTGTACACAAATCCTCCAAGATTACTAAGTTCAGAAAAATATCACAAATCACCTTTTAATAGTAAAATAAGAGGAGAAACTTTATAAACATGTTACCAGAAACAGCTCCTGTACCATAAGGTGTAAAAAATTCCTAAGATTCAAAGAATTATAGATTAAAGTTATTTCAGATAATTTGGGGCAGATACATACATGGGGTCCATGAAGTATCAACAGCGCGAGCACGAGAATCATCAACGCGTGTTTCAACCTCAGTGAGGATGGCTTAAGCCCTCCAGCATAGAACCAGAGTGGATAAATTGCTGATGTCCCAAGATGCAGATTAAATAGTCTTTGAAGGAACAGCAGAATCATCTTGGTGCATCCCTGATATATGAGCAACTTTATTTGCAGTAAATGCAACACCTAGTTTAGACAATTCTCTTGATAAAGTTATATATGTCTGCCTATGAAGAGAACAATTCTTAGATTCCATTGCATTAAGAAATTTCAAGCACAAGTTTGCCTCCCCTTCCTTGAGCAATCCATCAAATAATATAGTCCAAACAATCTCATCACTATTCCACGGTCTCTCAAGCATGTTCTCAAACAAAGTTTCAGCCTCTTTTTCCCTGCTTGACTTGCATAGGGTGCAAATTAATGCACTATAAGTCGACAAAGGGGGCTTAAAACCAGTGTTGATTAGCAAGTTAAATGTCTCTAATGCAGAATTGACTCTCAAACTCTTGCAATAGGAGCCTATAAGAGAGCCAAGAATCACAGCATCAGGACTTAAGCCTTTCTTCTCCTTCATGTATTTTACCAACTGTTCAGCTTCATAAGTTTTGTCCTCTCTATACAAGCCAGCAACCAGTGTAGCATATGTACTCACAGTAGGTTCACAGCCATTCTCAGACATTCTTTCTAAGAGATTACAAACACTTTCAGTTTGCAAGTCCTTTTCATCTGAGCAAGTGAAGACAGTTTCATGCTGGGCTGCAACTTTTTCTTCAAGCAATTGGCATTCCCTTTGTAATCCTTTGACCAATACGTTATAGGTCCGGTAGTTTGGTTCGCAGCCTGCCTCAATCATCCGCCGAAGAAGCAAAAATGCATGATTTATTCTACCAATTCTTACAAACCCATCAATTATTGAGGTATAAATCACCAGATCAGGAACCAATCCTTTCTTCTCCATTTCTAAAAGCAAAGCTTCAGCATCATTAACCTGGCCTTCTAGGCACAAGCCATAGATAAGTGAACCATAGGTGTAAAGATTTGGCGAGCACTTTCCTTTTTCCATTTCACGGAAAATCATTAAAGCAATATCTGTTCTATGGTTCCTGCAAAATCCATCAATTAGAGTTGTATAGGTGATGACATTTGGTGACAACCCAATTTCAGAGAGCTTATTGTAGAGTTTCTCTACTTCAGAAAGCATATTCTTCTTGCACAATCCATTGATAATTGCATTATATGTTTCAATACCAGGTGTGCAAGCAGTCTCCTGCATCCGGTTGAACAATGAGAATGCAGCATCTATTTTTCCTTGTTTACAAAGACCATCAATCAAAGCAGTGTAGTTAACTTGATTCAGATTCACACCTTGCTTTTTCATATCTTCAAACAGATTTGAAGCCAATTCAAGTTTTCCACCTTTGCAAATACCTGAAATAAGTATTGCATAGGTCTGTTCATCTGGGTGGTCACACCCATTCTCCTTCATCATATCAAACAATCTGATAGCATTATCCAAAGAATGCTTTCGGAGATAGCCAGGAATGAGTATGTTATAGGTACTCCTTGTAGGAGGAGGGCCCATATTCAGCATTTTCTGAAATAGGAGCATTGAACTCTCCATATCACCAACCGTGCACAACCCATCCATAACTGTATTGAAGGTCTCCGTATTTGGTGAGTAACCATACTCCTCAATGCAGTGAAAGATTGAAAGAGCTATTTTCAATTTTCCTGCTTTGCACAATCCATATATCAATGCATTATATGTTACTATTGTTGGGATCAAGCCCTTCCTTAGCATCTTGTGGTACAATCCAATTGACAACTCAATTTGACCACATGCAGCCAGCCCACTAATGAGTGCTGTATATGTATATGTATTCAGCTCACATCCCTTCTTTCTCATGCAGGTAACAAGATCAATAGATTCCATTATTCGCCCAACGTCACATAACAATTTAATCAAAGACGTAAACGTATGTACAGTAGGTTCAATGCCTTTCTCTGCCATTTCCTTAAGCATGTCTAATGCATTATCTACCTTTCCCTCATTGCAAAGTCCATTTATAAGATATGTATAAGTGCCAGAATTTGGCTCAATCCCATCCTTCCTCATCCTATCAAAAACCACAAATGCCTTATCCAAATTCATGTTCCTACAATGCCCAAGAATAAAAGATGAATATGTGAACACATCCGGTGTTATATCAGACTGATAGATCCTGCTCAAAATCAACTCAGCCTCTTGAACTTTTCCCTTCTTACACAAAATATTTATCATAGTATTTAAGGTTGTTAAATTAGGCTCAATCCCACTACTCAACATGTGGTTGTACACTTTCTGAGCTGCCTCAACCATATTAAGCCTGCCTAACTGAATTAACAAAGTATTGTAACTATCCAAACTGTACACAAGTCCCTTTCTACTAACTTCATCCAAAAATCCAATTACCCACATCATCTCTTCCTCATCCCTACACGCCTTAATCATTAAATTCCGAACACGATTTGCTGGCTTAAAGTTTTCATCATGGAGAAGCCTATTCAACATGGCTACAAAACAGCTCATATCATGTTTGTAAAAATGCCACCGAGAAATCCAGTGAAAGAACTGCAAAACAGACTCAGTGCTGATTCGACAAGTGTCAATAACTTTAGCCACATGATGAGGTCGAATTTTCTTGCTCAAAGCTTTAAGCTGAGAGCTCCTCTGCCAGGGTAGCTTGTGATCAGATAAGATATCACAAATTGTCAGGACTAAATTTGGGTATCGACTGTAACCTTCTTGATTCCTAGAAGGGAAATCCAAAACAGCTGAAACCTCGGGTTTTCTTGAAAAATAACGAGGACACAGATGAGGAAAATTAAGGGGGTAGATGAGACTTGAAAGGGATTGGGATTTGAGAAGCTTTACCATTGCCAATGATGACAGAGTTCATTTGTTGGTAGCGTGAAACTGTTGCTGCTTATTGCTATGGCTACCCACTAGAGCATGGATACCAGTGTTAATCAGTAATGGTGATTGGATGTGGTGAAGCCTTACTAGTTCCATTGAGGTACACGCGATTACGATTTGCGATAGGTTGAGAGTTGAGATTGTTGGGTAAAGAAACCGCAAGGGCAGAGCATGGACAGTGGAACGCAACAGCAGCCAGAAATTTTTCTTTGGCAAAAATCTGTGGACGGAAAGTCATGTTAGCTCCAACAACTCTAGGTGTCTATTGAAATGGCATTAGATAAACTCATATATAAATTGTATGCATGTATGTATGTACCTATGTGTGTATGTATGTGTGTGAATACTATATGCGGAGGGGCTCATAAGGAGCAGACATGAGAAAAATTGGAAGAGTAATTTCTTTTCCCTTTAAAATGTTGAAATGAGAAAAAAGGCTCAGTATTGATTTGAGAAATATAGGGGACAAGTATGCAAGGGTAGGGGCTCATAAGGATTTAGTTGAGACCATATTAAAGGAATGTTGAGCTGAATATGGTTTTTGGTGTTTTTCCCTCTCTCAAAAGTCACTCTTTCAGAATTGATGCCTATATAAGTTTGGTCATTGAAGCGCTTGTGTATTAGGATTCTACCAACTAAAATCTCTTTGTTGTTTGCTGATGAAAACCTAATCAATCAAGAACATGGAAAGCTTTTCATGCCACAAATTACAGGCGACAAACATTAAGCATTAAGAACGTCAAGACTACATATTTACAAAAAAAGATGCTAAATGAACTATAACCTAATGAATAGGTGAAAATTTTCATCTGATAAATTAAAAGAGAAAATTAAGTCAAGGAAATATAAAAATTTAAGCACCTCTAAGCATAGACAGAAGCTTACGCCTCTAGAGCAGTCAAGATATTCTATCTACTTGGAACTTGGATTGTTAAGTAGAGTCAGATTGTTAACCAAATTTTTTTGGGATGGGCATTGGGGTTCAAACATATTAATCAACAACCTAATTGATGTTTAATTAGTGAGCTACTACTTTCCCAAACCTGAAACAAAAACTTCAATGAACTACTGAACTTCTATTCAAAGGAGTAATACTTTGCATAATTCCTCTATTAAAGAAGATCTAGTCCGTAATGGAAGTGAATTTCCATATAATGATCTGCCTGCGTTTCCAAGGGAACGTTATTGAAATACCTAGTATTCCTCTTCCCCCAACAATGATATTTAAAATGTAAAAGAGATCCAGATCATAAATATGCACAACAACTATAAAGCTAACATTTGGCACTAAAGATAAAAAATTGAAACAAATCACTAACTAAAGTATGTACCGTTTCTTTGATAATAAATTCAGATGGTCAAAAGATTAAAAAAAAATCAAGTACACTTACACCTAAGTATATCAATGACCAAAATTTTCTCCAATTAAACAGAGACTCACAGATTTATCTACACATAAAGGAACAGCCTTACACCTCAGGTGGACCAGAGCATTCTACAACATACAAGAGATGAAAATTGGAAGGAAAAAGTTATAATTGGGAGCTGAACTCCATGCACGAAAGCACAAAAGGCAGTTGAAATATAGACCACAAGGCAGTGCAAACTAAAACAGTCAAGAGTAGCAACAGAATGAACCACATATTTACTTTCACAAGAAAACATTCCCAGCCTTATTGCAATCACATTCATCATGGATAGCATCAGGAACAAGCATCCAATTACTACATATGCAATAATGCAGTTAGAGACTGTGTACTTCCTTTGTTAGTAAATAAGCTTCAGTAGATGTTAAGTGTTGAATGTTGAGCCTCAATGTTTTCTTTAGCCGATCAAAATCAAATCTCTTTCCATTCTATGTCCCTCTGTTAGGCTTTACAGTGATTTATTCTGTGTCCCTCTGCTAGGCTTTATAGTGATGTAGTAAATGAAGTTTTGTTTCTTAATTGCTAATTTAGCTAGAATAGTTAAAAATATTTCTTATCATTTGGGTGCTTAATATAGAACTCCACATTAAAAAAAAAAAAAAAAATTAAACAGGAAACAAATAAAAATCCACCACCAAAAAGAAACAATTATAATACACATAAGATGCGAAAACAAAACCTTTACCAAGTTCTGAATCTCAGCAAAAATGAAGAGCCAATAGATGGCCTCTTTGCAACAGTATGAAGATGCCTCAATTCCTCCAAAATTGAGAAAGCCTTGTAAAACTTGAATAAAAAATTTAATCAGAATCTAGAAGGAGAAGAAGAAGAAGCCCAGAAATTCATTTTGCTCAGAAGCTTTTGCATTTAAAAAAGAATATATATTTTTAACACTACACAAGAAAAAAAAAATGTGGGAACACGATAAAAGGAAACATTAGAAGAAAAATTTTATACTTTTTGAGAAATCAGTGGAATAAATCCTTCGCCTTTGAAGAAACCTGAAGTCGCCAGAAGATGAATCTAAGAGGCGGACTGCGGATGAAGAATTGCAAGGCTCCAAGCGCAGCAAGGCGGCGGCAGTCCACAGTTCGCAGGCGGAAGTTCACAGAGGAGAAGGGAGGGAGGGTGGTGGCCGGCGGGGGAAGGGAAGCCGGAGTTGCGGTGTGTGCGCGCTGCTCACACCCGAACTACCAAGAGTAATGAATTGCACAAGATATAGGGTTAATTTCAAAAGCACCCCTATAGTTTTAGTCAATTATCCATTAAACACTTACATTTTTATTTTTATAATTTTTTTTTTTAGGAAAATTGATTATTGATAATGAGATTATCTAAATCGTTTATTTTTCTTTAACAATCAAGGCTCGGTTTTGTTCCAGAAATTTAGTAAGGAAAAGAAAATTATGAATAAAAGAAATTAAAATCTTTATAAATTGAAAATCCTCATACTGTTTTGTTAAATAAAGAAAAAGCTAAAAAAAATTATTTCTCTTGTCTCTTGATTGGTAAATGAAATTTTGGGATATAAATTGAAATTATATATTTTAATCTCATGATGGAAAACAAAGGGAAATCTTTAAACATTAAAAATTCATATATTATTAGGTATAATACAAATTAAAAGTTTTAAGTTATTAGTGTGTAAAAAATGGTAAAAATCGATTTAAAATTAAAATATTTAGAAACTAAAATTTGTTCCCTAATCAGTTTTAAATTTTTCACAAAAATATTGGTGGCTAATTAGAAATCAATAAAGACCGATTACAAAACTATTAGCTTTAATTTTAGTTTAGAAACTAAATTTTTTTTAATCAAAATCATATGATTTTTTGTAATTTTCCAAGAAAGCCAAACACCTCTTTTCCTAAAATTACCACAAGGGGCATAGATGAAGTAGGTCAAGAACAGACCCGTGGTTTGAAATCTCTATACCACAAGGGGCATAGATCATTCTACAACATACAAGAATGCCTCATTGAGTATATTAAATTATTTTAAAATATTTATAATTGTTTACTATTTCTAACTTTTCTTTGTTGCTTATATGAATTTGGAGTTTTTTTTCTACAATTAGCTTTTTTTTTAACAAGTTACTAAAGTGACTTCAAATTTTTTTATCCGTAATTTGGCCATAACGCACAATGGTTGTGCGTTATTAATTAGGATAGCGCACAACCATTGTGCATTATCACTTTATTAAAGTTTTTATCTCTTAATTCGTCAATGTGGCAAATAACGCATAACGATTGTGCATTATCAGCCACATCAGTTTTTTTATTTTTTATTTTCTTATGTTGATTAGAATTTTGGAAAACTTGAAACATGAATAACTCTGCGATCGGATGTCCGTTTAACGCATATGACCACTCGTTTCAATGGTTCTCATAATCGTTGAAAAAGTGATCCGAACGTGTTTTGAGGCAAAAAAATTGTCCCGTATAGTCGAAAATTTTGACGGGGCATAACTTTGCGCTCGAACGTCCGATTGAGGCAATTCTTATGGGTATTTCGTATATTTTTTCGAGATCTACGCATCGGAAACCATTCTCCATAAACTGTTTCCACAAAAACCTCCTCTTTTCGTTTTAATTTATGTATTTGTAATTTTCTAATACTTTCTTTCTTGTTAACTAAAAAATTATGGCATCAATTTGAAAATTAAACAAAGGAGCAGTCTTCGTTTTGCTCTAATTAAAAATTCAAATGATTGAAGTTCGTAAATATTGGAATACGTAAGTAAGTTATTATTAAATAAAACCTCATGCACCTCTTAAATAAGATCCAATGGTGGTCTATTCATAAATCTTTTATGTTATTTCTCGTGAGGTCAAGGGTTTAAGTTTTTCCCTTAAACATATCCTAAGTGGCAGATAACATACAAACATTCTGCGTTATGGCCAAATTACGGATAAAAAAAATTTGGGGCCACTTTAGTAATCTGTTAAAAAAAGGCTAATTGTGGAAAAAAACCTGAATTTGGGTCACTTTTTTTTTTTTTGGTCAAACGAAGTGAACAAAACAGAATTTAAAAAAGAAAAATCCTCTATAAAAGAAAAGGGGAGAACTCCTACAGTTTTTTTGAGTTAATTTCAAAAACATATCCAAAATCTAACATAGTCTGAGTTAGATACTTTATCATTTAATTGGACAATTGAGTATACAAATGAAGTTTTTTCCTAAAAATTGAATTGCTTGATTTTATAAAAGCAACATTATATTCTAAGAATTTTGTCCATCATGTTAAAAAAGCAAGCACAATTGCTAGGAATTTAAAACTTGATTTATCGAATTTAAGAGTTTTCAATTTATTTTAAAAAAGAAAATTTGATTTAAGTATCTAATTGTCAAAATTAAAGGATAGCGTACCTAATTGATACTAACCCAAGACTTTAGGTAAGTTTTTAAAATTAACTCTTTTTTTTAATGAAGCAATTCCACATTGTCATGTACCAAATTATTTTTTATTCTTTTTCTTTAGAAGTTAGATTTTTCAATCTAGATATTGTTTTGGTTTCTTTGGGTGCATCCATGGTATTCTTTTAACTTCATATCCTGATTTTGTAGAATTTTTTATTTTGTTTCCAGCTTAGATTTATTGAAGTTTTTTAAATTTTAACCCCTAAAATTTCTCCAATTATTTCTCCAACCACTTACCATTGTCTATAGAATCACACAATAAAGACTTCCTTAATTCTTTACTGATCTCTTTCTAAAAAATTGATAAAATCTCTCCACCAAAGCACACATAAAATCTCCACTATGGTTATTGAGTTTATTGATGTTGCCTTCAATGACAAGCACGTATGCATGCTTCTATATCTTTTCTCTCCAAGTAATTTTCTCTCTAAAAAGTTCTTCATTTTCAGTGAGAATTTTAATGATATTTGTTTGTTTAGAATGTTTTTTGCTTATTGGGTGTAATAATTGTTTAAGAATGTTTATTATTGTTTATATTTGCCTATGATATTCATTGTCTTTTTCTTTGTTTTTTTTTCTTTTGTTCCCTTGACATTGTTCTGCTCACGTTTCTCTTCCTTTCTTTCATGTCCTTAATATATTATTTTTTCTGGACTAGCTTGGAGATGATAAGATTATGTATGATTTTAAGTTTATTTATAAGATATTGGTATGTTTTCTTTCATCTTTTTTTTTTTTTTAAATTGTCAATCTTCTTCTTTTTTCTCAAACTAAAATCAAAAGATAGATTTTGTGGCAATGTTAAAGTGAATCACACCTAAGTAAGTAATGCTCTCATTGTTAATTTTTTTTTCATATTGCAAGTTTTTTCATCTTTAGATGATTTGAATGCAGAGTAAGGTAACATTGTCTGCTAAATAACTACGCAAATTCTCTGATAACTTCTCTTTTTTTTTATTTGATTTGAACAAAGAGTAAGGAGACTATGCAAATTCTTTGCTAATCTTTTTTTTTTCCTGATTAACCGATAATCTTTTTTTAAAAAAATAAAAAATAAAAAGATATATTTGGTGGCGACTTTAAATTCTTGGTTAATTATGCAAGTGGAGGAAATCTACTGAAACATGCACCCTCTCAATTCACGAGGAATTTATGACGAGGAATGAAAACATCAATATTGAAAGAGTCAGAGTTTAATATATTAGAATTGTCTCATTATTTCCTTTATTTATTTATTGATCTTTAGAGTTTAAATATTATAAATATTTGATTAACGAATGAAGATGACCAGAAGATGTAACTATTCTTTTATACTAATTATGGAAATATGATCACAGAAATAAAGAATAAGTCGTTACTAGTTTTTCATCATTGTTGGGGGTGGAGATGGGGGAAGAGGTGTTATTTTTGGGGTGGGAGGGGTGGGATGGGGAAGAGGGATTTTTTATTTTTTATTTTTTTAGGGAGAGAGGGGGTTGGGATGGAGAAGAGGATCTTTTTTTGTGGGATGGGTGGGAAGTGGGATGCGGAAAGAGGTTTTTTTTTGGGAGGGAGGGGGGTGGGTAGAGGAGTGGGAAAAAAGTGGGCTTTTTTGCGAGGCAAGGGGAGGGAGGGGATGGGGAGGAGAGAGTTGTGATGGAGAAGAGGGGTTTTTTTCCCCCTTTTAGAGAGGGTGTGGGGGCAAAGTAAGAGGGTTTTTTTTTTTCCTTGTGTGTGAAGGGGTAGAGTGGGGAAAGAGGGGACTTTTTTGTGGGGGAGGGGATGAGGAGGGGGAAGACGAGATCTTTTTTTGTCGTGGGGGAGGGGGGATGTAGGGATGGGTAGAGCAAGAAGGTTTTTTTTATTGGGGGTTGCGTATGGGAGGAGAGGGCTATAGGGATATGAATCCTTATATATTTTTCGAATTCTTTCATTTTTATTTTTTGAGAACACATCAATTTTTGTACAACTTTTTTAAAAGTGGAAAAGGAGATTCTTAAAATAAAATAGAAAAGAAATGTTTGTTTTAGTCGTTAAGTAATCTAATTAAAAAAAAGTTGCTAATAATATTTATTTTTTAATAAAATAATAATTTTTTTACAAAAAATAGAGTGTTATGTATTTACAAAGTAAGATATATTTCATATTATTACATTTGACATTTTTTTCTTAGCAGTGGAATAGATTTTCGATAGAACAAGAGGCGGTCAAATGGATGGATATTAATTTGCAACATGACTTGAGGAAAGCCAGGAGGACCTGAATGGAATGTGGCCTTTTGGGAGCTGGCAGTTTATAAAATTTGGTATTGGAGGAATACACTTAAGCAAAATGTAGATGCACAACTCCCAACTACTAAACTTAGGCATAATGAAGATGCACAACTGATCTCAGTTACAAACCTTTTGGTCTTTTTCTTTCTTGAGCCCAGTTTTTTGAAATGGGTACTAAAGAGGCTCAGTTTTTTTTTTTTTTTAATTCTGGAACAGGCCATAACGGCGCCAAAAATTTGATTGGGATTTTTTATACCAAAGTTGTAACCCAGTACTTGCAAGTGCACAAGATCAAAGTAATATGAAAGTATTAGGGTGTCGAACCACAGAGAAAGGCTTAACTACGTAAATTACTATCTTCCTAAATTAATTTTATAAAAAAGAATCAAAGTTTACTATAAAAATTATTCCTAAATTAATTAAAACTAATAAATAAAATAACTAACTTAAAAATAATAGGAGCTTAACCAAAGAGAAGATTTAGAACCTTGAATCCACCACTAACCTATATAACAATGATTTAATTCTATTTAGGAGAAAAGATTAAACCTTTATGTGGTGATCTAGGCTACAAGCTTCGATTCACTAAAGAAATATATTATGTTTAAATGCATGACATAATCCATCTAACCATTCGCATGACTTATTCATTCCTATGATATTAATCATCTAAAATTAGCATGAACTATTCAATTCTAAAACTCAAAATATACTTGCAAAAATCACATATCTCTCATACTTAAGATTACAAGAATTAAGTATGGATAAAAATATCAACTAACCCAAATAATTATTCTACAAGAACAATCACCAAGAAGTAATTGCATCAAACCAAGAACAACCCAAGATATGCAATCATATAAATAAAATAATAAATCTCCCAAAATAAAATAAATCAAAGTCACATGGCTAGGGTTTCATCAAGATTCTAAAAATAAATTTAGTTCATGGTTAAAGGGAAAGAAGGAACCAATTTATTGAAGAAAATCATGACTTTTTCCTCAACTGAAGCTGAGATTATGCAGCTTCTGCTTGCTGGAATTTTCTATTGCTGGAATTTTCTGCTAGAAATTTCTTCAACTCTGGAATTTGCTTCTGCTTCTGTTTACAGCTTGTAGCTGTCTGCTTTAGCTGCTGAATTTCTGCCTCAAATTTATTCTTGCAACAGCTTCTGATTCTGCTGGTTGTTGTCTTCCTAAGCTCTCTGCACGACTACTTCTTCCGGTTTCGGTGATATGTCTGGATTTACTGCACCTGAGCAATTTGTTCTCCCTCATCCTTCTTTCTCTTCTCCCCCCCCCCCCCCCTTTCTTTCCGCAGTTGCCCCCTCCTTTTTAAAGCAGCTCACGGTTCTCTCTTTTAAAGCTGTTTCACAAGCAGTTTTCCTTCTTTTTCTTGGCTTCCACTTTCCTAATTCTTCTTCAATTTCTTTTCCCTTTTCTATTGTGATTCACCTTTTTCTTTCCTTTTGACTGCAATCTCCCTTTCCATCTTCAATTGTGATTCCTTGCCCCCCTCCTTCTTCTATTCGTTCTTGGATTTCCCCTTTCGTAATTCTTCTTGGCAACCCTCCTTTCATTTATGAATAAAATAAATTAAATATACTAATTATGTTTAATAAATAAAATATTTTTAAAGGCTAATAATTAAAACTTAAGGTGTTTATTTGTACCAAAAATCAACTCTATCAACTCCCCCACACCTAAGTTTTGCTAGTCCTCAAACAAAAATAAAGAATAAAAAGGAAAACTAACTAGCCACTTTCGTAGGACTCACGATTGCTCTTAGCATGTGCAACAAGCCTTTAAACCACTAAGTTCCCCCCTAGTGGGCGAGTATGGTCTCTTGAGGGTTTGCAGACGACGTACCCACAAAGTCAAATAAGAAAAAAAAGTTTTAGAAAAGATATAGAATAATCTCAAATTAAGTACCTTTCATCAATATCTCAATTTAGACAAGTACTCTTCTTCTTATTTTCAAACTCAAGTAACAAATAAATATTCAATTATCTCCCATAATTAATGCAAGACTTGTGTAAGGTGTGATTGTGGTCATAAGAGAGTGTAAAATAAATACTAAACAAGATTTTCAACACATAGAAGACAAATCTCAACAATAGTTCATTCCATAGGCTCACTTTTCATACCTTCTCTCCACTAATCAAGGATTCTCAAATTCAACTCAGATCATATAGGACTTTAGAGCTTGTAATGTAAGGTTAAGGCGTTGGTTATCAAACGAAGTGTTAGCCCTAAGGGCATTAATACTTATGATTTTGATTATGATTAACATATGCTTGTGTGAGTATTTTAGCTAACCTTTCATAGAACAAAAGAAGCACCTTTGAAGTCTCAAGTCTACACTCTCTAAAAGCAAAAGATCTTGTTGATGAGGGAAAAATAAAGAAGAAAAGACCAAGCCATTCCAAGATCAAATCATTAGAGACATTGAAGACATTGAAGGCCTTGTCTATGTTAGAGTGTAATAAGGTACTCCCTTGTAAAACTTCCTAATCTTACTCTTTGTTTATTGATCATATATGAAGCTCCTTTTACGATTTTCTCAAATATAAACTTTTGTTAAAATCTAAGTATTCTTGACTGAAGTTGTGATGCTTTTGAAAGGTTCTTCTTCTCTCTAAAATGATTGTCAAGAACGCATGTTTTTTAAACAATGAAGAAAGCTTTTGTCTTAAAAAAACTTGGCTGAAAAAATAAAAAATTCGGTCATCCGGTTTTAGAACCGGTCGTCCGATTTTTTTCTAAATCAAAAAAATCAGCAGTCCATTTTTCAGATGGACAAGTCTGAATCTTTCTGTCCAAGAACCGGTCGTCCGATTTTCTTTACTTTAAAAAATCGGCAGTCCGATTTCTAGCTGGACAAGTCTGAATCTTTCTGTTTAAGAACCGATCGTCCGTTTTTCACATTTACTGTAAAAAATTATTACCGTTACACTGAATGCAACGGTCACTTTTTTAAGACAGTATATATAGACTTTTTGATCAGCCATAAAGAAGATAAGGTTGGTGAAATATTCATTGAGAACATTTAAAACTTTTAAAGAGCTTCAAAAGTACATTTATTTCAAACACTTTCTATCCCAAACAAAAATCTTCTTGAGCTTCATTATTGATCATCATCAAAGAAGAAGAAAGGAGGAGCTTGTAGAAACATTTCATTGAGTTGTACCTATTATTTCTCAAGCTCAAAAGTGGTAACATTGTTCTTAAACCTATCTCTCTCTCTTATTGATATCAAAGGTTTGTGTTGAAAAACCCCTTGGGTAATCCTTTGATTTACATTGTGTTGTAAATTGAGGTTGTGTGCAAAACCCTTGTAGGGTGATCCTCATATTTGTAGTTGGTGTAGTTTTGTGTTTATAGTGGATTTGGAAAATCTTTGGGTATTAACTCAAGGTAGTGGATGTAACTCTTTGAGGGAGTGAACCACTATAAATCCTTGTGCCTTTTTCTTTTCTTTCTAAGCTTATTACTTATTTGTCTCAACCACAAAATTTTGTTTGGTTTGGAATTTTATTAAAAGAGTTTTAGAATTCTCTTTCAAACAAAATTGGAGGTTTACCCTTTAATTAACAAAGTTTTTTTTTTTTTTTTGATAATTAGCCAAAAACCTTATTCACCCCCCTCCCCCCTAAGGTTTTTCAATTGGTATCAGAACAGGGCTTCTTAAAAAAAAAGGACTAACACCCTTGAAGCAAAAGATCTTTACTTTACTATGGCTAATAATTCTAGTTTACCATATGTAGAAGGCTCTTCTACAAATAGACTTCCTTTTTTTTAATGGAACAAACTATACTTTTTGGAAATCTCGAATTAAAATATATATTTGTTCTATTAACTTTGACTTGTGGAGTATTGTAGAGAAAGGTCCTTACATTCCCAAAATTAATGGAGTAGCCAAGAAGGTTGAAGAATTTGATGAGTTCGACTCAAAGAAGATGACTCTAAACTTTCAAGCTATGAATATTCTTAGTTGTGCCTTGGATGCAAGCGAATATAATAGAGTGAGCGGATGCGATTCGGCTCATGAAATGTGGAAGTTACTTGAAGTAACTCACGAAGGGACAGATCAAGTAAAGGAGTCAAAGTTAGCTATGTTGGTGAGAGACTATGAGCTATTCATGATGAAACAAAATGAGAGCATTAGTGACATGTTCACAAGGTTCGCCAACATCACAAACGGCCTAAAGGCATATGGGAAAGAGTACTCAAGAGGAGAAGCTAATAGAAAGATTCTTGATGCACTTCCAAAAGCTTGGCAACCAAAAACACTCACTATTGAGGAATCAAAGGATTTGAGACTACTTCCTATTGAAGAACTCATAGGATCACTACTTACCTATGAAATGAAAATAAAAAGATCAAATGAAATGGAAGATGAAGAAAAAGGAAGAAAAAGCATTGCACTCAAGGCAAATGAGGATGATCAAACATACTCATCAAACAATGAAGATGAGGTTGATGATGATGAGGAAATGGCATTGATAATGAGAAAATTTAAAAGATTCTACAAGAAAGGAGGACAAAGCTCATCACACTTCAAAGCTAGGTGTTTTGAATGCAATGGCACCGATCATCTTGTAGCCGATTGTCCCAAGGCCATTGAAAAGGAAAAGGGAGCTTTAGAAGCCAAGCTTGAGGAATTAAAGAAGAAGAAGAAAGGCAAAGGCCTAATAGGAACTTGGGATCAAGACTCAAGTGAAAATGAAGAAGAAGAAAAGGCCAACATATGCTTCATGGCACTAGAAAATGAGGTACAATCTTCACCCCCTAACTCTTCTAGTATCCTTGATGATGATTGTGATGTTGATCCTAGTTTAATGCTTATTGAAATGTATGATGAGTGCAAAAAGGTTACTAAACGAAACAAAGATTTGAAAAGCAAAACTCAATTTTTGTTAGATGAGAATTCAAGACTCATTTGTGAAAATAAAGCTATTCTTGAATCCTTGGAAGTTTTGAAGAAAGAAAAAGAGTGCTCAGATGATGACTTTCAAAAACTTGTTTTAGAAAACAAAAACCTTTGTGAAAAGATTTCCTTTCTTGAAAAATGTTTGATTGATTATGATGTCTTAAAGAAAAAGGTGAGTGATCTCACTCTATGTTTTGAAAAATTCACAAAAGGAAAAGAAAACTTTGAAAAACTTCTTGGCTCTCAAAGATCAACTTTGATAAAAATGGTATTAGATATACTCATTCCAATATTTTCTCAAAACAAACACGGTTTGTAAAGGCTTTATCATCTCACTCACACCTTTTTTGCACCTATTGTGAAAAGAGTGGTCATAAAGCCACAAAGTGTTTTATAAAGAAAAGATTGAAAGTGGAGTGAAAACCATTTGGAAGGTTAAAGAAAATCAAACTAACATCCATGGACCCAAAAAGATGTGGGTACCAAAAATTATTTCTACTTCTTCTTTTGTAGGAACACAAATCAAGGCCATCTAAGTGGTACTTGGATAGCGGATGTTCAAGGCACATGACCGTGGACTCATCACTTATGAGCAATCTCAAAAAAACCGAAAGTGGATTTTTCACTTTTGGAGATAAGAACAAAGGAAAAATCATTGGTATAGGCAATATTGGTAACAATTCTTCCTCTCTCATTTAGGATGTTCTTCTAATTGGTGGTTTAAAATTCAATTTGCTTAGTATTAGTCAATTATGTGATAGTGGAAAAAAGGTTGTTTTTGAAAGTGATTCTTCCTCTATCATTGATAAGCATGAAAACAAAACTATTTTTGTTGCTAAAAGAGTTGGAAACGTTTATGTCTTTCATCTTGAAGATTTTCTTTCTCAAAACTTGAAGTGTCTCTCGGTTCATGATGATGATGATGCATTTTTGTGGCATAGAAGACTTGGTCACGTTAGTATGGATTTATTAAACCAACTTTCTTCAAAAGAACTTGTTAGAGGCCTACCTAAATTTCACTTTGAGAAAACTAAACTTTGTGATGCTTGCCAATTTGGAAAACAAATTAACACATCTTTTAAATCAAAGAACATGATTTCAACTTCAAAACCTTTGGAACTTATTCACATGGATTTATTTGGACCAATGAGGACCACTAGTCTCGGTGGTAAGAGGTAGGGCTGTAAACGGGGCGGGTCTTACTCGTACCCGCACGAGTCTGTACCCTTTTTTAGCGGGTAAGGTTTAAATTTTATACCCGCGGACCCGTACCCGTACCCGTACCCGTATTTATACTGCTATATGGGTCCGGGTAAGGTATGGTGATGCCCAGACCCGTATACCCGTATTAATAAAATAATAATATATTTTATATATTATATTATATTAATATGTAATTTAGAATTTTTTTAACATATTATTTTACTCTTATCTTTAACCCTAACCTACTACCTCTACCTACCAACCAACTACACTCACATCACATCACACTCAATATAATATATACTCACTTCAGTATTTCTTTTGTAGGAGACAAATAGGAGCAAGCGGTATCCAAAATCCAAATGCTTTGATTAATGTATTTTATTGAACTAGAACTTTTATTTTTATTCGATTAATGTACTATGACGATTTTATGTATATTTGAACTTTTAATTATGTGAATTAGAGATGTTAAATGATTTTATTTGTTGAAAGAGATGTTAAGAAGATTATGTTAATCATGTTAAAATTTTTATTTTTTGAATTAGACATTGTTTTACATATTTTTGTTTAACAGGGAAATAAAATAGAAAAATGTCATACGGGTACGGGTATACCTGTACCCTACCCTGGACCCTGGAGGGTCGGGTCTGGGTCCAGAATTTTATACCTGGAGGGTATGGGTCCGGGTCTGGGTCCAAGTTTCACTATGAGGGTACGGGTCCGGGTCTAGGGGTACCCTGAGGGTCTGGACCTGTTTACAGCCCTAGTAAGAGGTATGCTTTTGTTATTGTGGATGATTTCTCTAGATTTACTTGGACTTTTTTAAGTAAAAAAGATGAAGCTTTTCATTAGTTTGTTAAACTTTTCAAAAGAGTCCAAACTTCCCTTGATTGTAAATTGATCTCTATGAGAAGTGATAATGGGAGAGAATTTAACAATCAAGATTTTACTAAACTTTGTGATGATTTTGGCATAACACACAAGTTTTTGGCCGCTAAAACCCCACAACAAAATGGTGTTGTGGAGAGAAAAAATCGCACTTTACAAGAAATGGCAAGATCAATGCTTCGTGAAAACTCCCTTCCTAAATACTTTTGGGCCGAGGCCGTTAACACCGCATGCTACGTTATGAATCGTGTTATCTTGAGACCTTCTTTAAAGAAAACTCCCTTTGAACTCATTTTTAATAAAACCCCCTCAATTGGTTATTTTAAAGTTTTTGGATGCAAATGCTTTATTTTAAACACCAAGGACAATCTTGGGAAGTTTGATAGAAAATCCGATGAGGGAATTTTTCTTGGTTATTCTTCAAACAAAAAGGCTTTTAGAATTTTCAACAAAAGAACCTTATGTGTTGAAGAGTCCATTCATGTTAATTTTGATGAAACTAACATTTTTGACAAGAAAGTTGATGATGATGACATAGATAACACTCTTAGTAACCAACCATTGTATACTCAAGCAATGGAAGAACATGCTATGGAGGAAGAAGAGATTGAGGAAAAACAAGGAATCAAGAAACTCAAAATCTTCCTCAAGATGTGATATATCCAAAGGGACATTCCAAAGATGAAATTATTGGTGATGTATCTCAAGGGCTAAGAACAAGAAAGTATTTTATTGATAACTTTGCCCTATTATCACAAATTGAACCTAAGTTTATTAATGATGCTTTATGCGATGAGTTTTGGATTATTGCTATGCAAGAGGAGTTAAATCAATTTGAAAGAAACAAGGTTTGGACTTTAGTCCCTAGACCACATAATCACCCCACTATTGGCACAAAATGGGTTTTTCGAAATAAACTAAATGAATCCGGAGAAGTCATTAGAAACAAAGCTAGACTTGTTGCCCAAGGATTCAATCAAGAAGAGGGCATAGATTTTGATGAAACCTTTGCTCCGGTTGCTAGACTTGAATCTATTAGGATGCTTTTAGCTTTTGCTTGTTTTAAAGGATTCAAACTTTTTCAAATGGATGTTAAAAGTGCTTTCCTAAATGTTGATATTGAGGAGGAAGTTTATGTTGAACAACCTCCCGGTTTTGTATATGAAAAATTTCCAAATTATGTTTACAAACTCTCAAAAGCACTCTATGGTTTAAAATAAGCTCCAAGGGCTTGGTATGAAAAGTTAAGTGGTTTTCTTCTTTCAAATAACTTTTCAAGGGGTGTTACAAAAATCTCTTGTAACAATGATCTTCTTCTTGTCCAAATATATGTTGATGACATCATTTTTTGTGCTACTAATGTCTCTTTATGTGAAGAATTTGCCTCACTTATGCAAAAAGAATTTGAAATGAGCATGATGGGAGAATTGACGTACTTTCTCGGCCTACAAATCAAGCAAACGAAAGAAGGAATCTTTATCAATCAAGAGAAGTACACCAAGGAACTTCTCAAGAGATTTGGGATGAGCAATGCAAAAGGTATTGGCACTCCTATGAGTGTATCATTGAAGCTTGACAAAGATGAAAAAAGTAAAACTGTTGATGAAAAGACATAGAGGTATGATCGGTAGTTTACTTTATTTAACGGCTAGTAGGCCAGATATCATGTTTGCCGTATGTTTGTGTGCTAGATTCCAAGCTTGCCCCAAGGAATCTCATTTAATAGCTGTAAAAAGTATTTTGAGATACTTAATTTCATCATATGATTATGGCTTGTGGTACTCTAAACAATCTTGTTTTGATCTTATTGCCTACACCGATGCGGACTATGCCGGATGTAAGGTAGAAAGGAAGAGTACAAGTGGAAATTGCCAATTCATGGGAGGATGCTTAGTATCTTGGTACAGCAAGAAACAATCGTGCGTGTCCCTATCAACCGCCGAAGCGGAATACATCGCAGCCGATTGTTGTTGTGCTCAGGTACTTTGGATGAAACATACATTAATTGATTTTGGTGTTTCTTTTAAGTTCATACCTATTATGTGTGATAACACTAGTGCCATAAACATTTCCATAAACGCTGTGCAACATTCAAAAACAAAACATATTGAAATCAAACATCACTTTATTAGAGATCATGTTCCTAAAGGTGATGTATCTGTAGAATATATTTGCACAGAAGATCAGATTGCTGATATTTTTACAAAACCTCTTTCGGAAGATCGCTTTTGCTTTTTAAGAAAATTACTTGGTATCGGGAAATTTAATGAGTAATGTGTGTTGCTTGTATTGTTTGTTTTTCCCTCATCTCTGTTTCTCGTGCCTTGCTGTAAATTTTCAAAATTCGGACGCCTCTTTTAAAAATAGGACGTCCGGTTTCAAAACCGGACTCAGAGTTTTCCCTTAAAAAATTCCAGAGATATTCGGACGATAAAACCAGACGCCTGCACAAAAACTCGGACGTCCGATTTCTTCAAATCATCAAAATACCGGACGACCGATTTTAAAAAACGGTCGACCGAGTTCTGAAAAAAAAGGGTCGGGTCTGTGTTTTAAAATTAGAATTTTCCCCAACATTTCACACTTTTCTCTCAACTCTCTCGACTGAAAACCCCCTCCCTCTGAAGACCCATCCGATTTCTTGTTCCGATTTTCAATCTTCCTCTTCTTTTTCTTCAAATTCATCTCTGAACACAGCAAAGAAGCTATTTTTCTCTCTGTTTTGTTTGTTACAATCTACCAATCTCAAACTCTTCATCTCCTCTAAAACCTTACCCAAGAAGTTCTCCAAAATGGTTAAAACAAAGAATGCTCAAGTTGGTCAAGGCCAAAACCCTGAAGAAGGAGGCACTAGTAGAGGGAAAGGAAAGGGAAAGAGAGTACCTTCTGGAACTGGGGCTTCTGCAGCTAGGGCTTTAGAGATTTCAGTGAAGGAGGCTGCCAGGTTTGAAGAATGGACTAGAAATCGACGGAAAATTGCTCCGGGTCATCGGGTGGACTTACATGATATGCAAGGTATGGAGGCTATCCCTCATCTATTTGAAATAATTGGTTGGATACCTCTGCTAATTGTGAATGAACTCTATTATGTGGATATGATATATGAGTTTTATGCAAATCTCCACAAGGGAAGAATTGAAAGAGTGGATAATGTCCCACATCAATGGATTGTGACAAGAATTGGGGGAAGGGATATTGCATTTGATGATAGACTGTTAAATGAAATTTTGGATACTCCTCAAGATGGTATAAGATTTTACACCAAGAACAAAAAATGCTTTGATCCTAACTTATACAGTGGAAGACGGTTTGCGGAAATTTTCACTAGGGGAGAGGTTTTAAAAAGACATGATGATAGGAATGTTAACAAGCTTGATGCTTATGGGAGATTGCTTCATCACATGATCTCTAACATCATTATTCCAAATGTTGGGCATAAATCATCTATCACCAATATGCACGCATTTGTGATTCTAGCCTTGCATTAACATAGGAGGATGAATTTTGGATATATGGCTATAGAACATATGCTAGCTACACAATCATCCTCAACAAAATGCTTGCCGTATGGTTGCTTTATCACAAAAATCCTCCAACACTTTGTGATCAATTTGGTTGGCATTGGTGATCACATTGGACATGGTAAGATCTACACTCAACAAACCTTCAAAAGAATGGGGTTTGAGAAAGATGAAGATGGGACATTCATCCGAGGTGGACAAGATGATGATGACCATGATGAGGAGGATGATGATGAAGATCAAGAGGACATGGATATAGAAGAAGAGGACAGTTATGAAGAAACGGAGGTTGAAATCCAAAGAAGAGAAACAAGGCAAAAGAAGCGACAAGAAAGAACAGAGGAAGGCTCACCTTCGGGGAGCATGAGCCATCTAATGGATATGATAGCCTCTCTACAAACGTCAATTAACACTCGGTTTGATGCATTCGATGGTCGCTTTGAGGTTTTAGATGGGAAAGTTTCCAACATTCAAGAAAGGCTTGATGCATTGGATCAAAAAATGACCGACACACAAGAACGGGTTAAGAGACTCGAGCAAGGAGGAGGAGATAGAGATGATTGAGATTTCTTTTATAAAACTTTTTTTTTCCTTGTTTTGTCTATAACTCCTTTCAAACTCCTGCTGGCTTCCCTCTCTTAATGATATGGTATTTAACTTGCTATATTCTAATCTTAATTTGCTTTTGTTATGCTAAGTGATCCTTTTGTTGCTCTTTTTCTTTGTTGTTTGGCCTCTCTTGTTATGGACTTCATGATGATAATGTAATGTTGAAAGTCATATTGCTACCTCTTCTATGATCCCTTTAAATTTCTCTCCTAAAATCCTTTTTGATTTATGACAAAAGGGGGAGAAAATTATGCAAGATGTAAGGGGGAGAAATCTTTGTAATATGTTGCTATATTGATGTTGTTTGATATTATATGTTGCAGCTTATGCCTCGTGATGCTATGGGCTTATGCCTCATGATACTATTGATGTTGTTTGATACTATATGTTGCAGCTTATGCCTTGTGATGCTATGGGATTTTTGGCTTGGTTTGATCTTGTAATATTCTTTAGCCATATTTGATATAAAGCATGTGTTTAGGGGGAGTTATCTCTCTTTTATGGTGATTGTTGTGCTTTGCTCTTATTATTAATCCTTTTGAAGCATCACCATACTTTTACTCTTGCTCTTTTGCTCTTATTGCATATGTGTTTGTCATAATAAAAAAGGGGGAGATTGTTAGCCCTAAGGGCATTAATACTTATGATTTTGATTATGATTAACATATGCTTGGGTGAGTATTTTAGCTAACCTTTCATAGAACAAAAGAAGCACCTTTGAAGTCTCAAGTCTACACTCTCGAAAAGCAAAAGATCTTGTTGATGAGGGCAAAATGAAGAAAAAAAGACCAAGCCATTCCAAGATCAAATCATTGGAGACATTGAAGACATTGAAGGCCTTGTCTATGTTAGAGTGTAATAAGGTACTCCCTTGTAAAACTCCCTAATCTTACTCTTTGTTTATTGATCATATATGAAGCTTCTTTTACGATTTTCTCAAATATAAACTTTTGTTAAAATCTAAGTATTCTTGACTGAAGTTGTGATGCGTTTGAAAGGTTCTTCTTCTCTCTAAAATGATTGTCAAGAATGCATGTTTTTTAAACAATGAAGAAAGCTTTTGTCTTAAAAAAAACTTGGCTGAAAAAATAAAAAATTCGGTCATCCGGTTTTAGAACTGGTCGTCCGATTTTTTTCTAAATCAAAAAAATTGGCAGTCCGTTTTTCAGATGGACAAGTCTGAATCTTTCTGTCCAAGAACAGGTCGTCCGATTTTCTTTACTTTAAAAAAATCGGCAGTCCGATTTCTAGCTGGACAAGTCCGAATCTTTCTGTTTAAGAACCGATCGTCCATTTTTCACATTTACTGTAAAAATTATTACCGTTACACTGAATGCAACGATCACTTTTTTAAGACAGTATATATAGACTTTTTGATCAGCCATAAAGAAGACAAGGTTTGTGAAATATTCATTGAGAACATTTAAAACTTTTAAAGAGCTTCAAAAGTACATTTATTTCAAACACTTTCTATCCCAATCAAAAATCTTCTTGAGCTTCATTATTGATCATCATCAAAGAAGAAGAAAGGAGGAGCTTGTGGAAACATTTCATTGAGTTGTACCTATTATTTCTCAAGCTCAAAAGTGGTAACATTGTTCTTAAACCTATCTCTCTCTCTTATTGATATCAAAGGTTTGTGTTGAAAAACCCCTTGGGTAATCCTTTGATTTACATTGTGTTGTAAATTGAGGTTGTGTGCAAAACCCTTGTAGGGTGATCCTCATATGTGTAGTTGGTGTAATTTTGTGTTTATAGTGGATTTGGAAAATCCTTGGGTGTTAACTCAAGGTAGTGGATGTAACTCTTTGAGGGAGTGAACCACTATAAATCCTTGTGCCTTTTTCTTTTCTTTCTAAGCTTATTACTTATTTGTCTCAACCACAAAATTTTATTTGATGTGGAATTTTATTAAAAGAGTTTTAGAATTCTCTTTCAAACAAAATTGGAGGTTTACCCTTTAATTAACAAAGTTTTTTTTTTTTTTTTGATAATTAGCCAAAAACCTTATTCACCCCCCCCCCCCCCCCCAAGGTTTTTCACGAAGGTAAGGAACTCGAATACAAAGAAAAGAGATATTGTAAAGAATATGGATACTTTAAATTTTCGACAAACTTTCTAACTTTGCTTTTGCTTCCTTTTGGTTTTCAATTAATACATTCACCAACTATCATCTTTTTTCAAAAATTTTTCTCCTTTCAGGCAATTCTTTTTCTTACATTCACTAATTCAGGCCTCTTGAATTTTTTTCTTCTTTTCACCTTAGAACTTGTAACAATCATGTATCAACTTTTATTTCTTTTTCTTTTTTTTTTTTCAGCTCAATACATTTGTTTTTTTTTTTATCACAACAAGTCATATATTTTTTTTCTATCTGCATTTTGACAAAATAACTTATTCTCTTTCCATGACACCCAAACAATAACCCATCATTGAAGCACAAGTTAGAAGTTTACATTAAGCTCTTTACAAGATTAAGGGTTAATATTTAAGTAGTTCAAAGAAAGAAAATAACATTTAAGGCTCAAAAGGGTACTAAGGTAAAAATCATGAGATTTGGTAAGCTTGAAAGGCACAAACGAGTCAAAGAAGGCCTATGACCATAGTCTCTGAGTCAAATAAGGAAAACCTTCCTATTTCGCCTCAAGAGGTACTCAAGCAAATTCTAGAATGTAGGGAAGAGATTCATCAAATTTATGCAACTCAAAAATAATGTAAAGGATTTATTAAACACTAACAATAACCCATGTGCTCAAGTGTAAGTCATGCAAGAGTTATAATAGATATAGAACATAAGTCCGTCACTCTAATTAAAAACAAGAAAACGAGTACTTTTCTCAACTTATTCAAGACATTTTTAAAGGAACTCAAAAAGAATCATTCTTTAAGTGAAATCATATTTTTTTGTTTTTCTCAAAATAATGTAAAAAAAAATAACCAAAAAAAAAAAACAGCAAAAATTGAAAAAAAGACGAGAAAAACGAAAATAAAAAAATAATTGACACCAGAATAAAAGCATCTTCTCCCCCACACCTAGACCCTGCATTCTCCACAATGTGATAAAAGAGTACCAAGAGTAGAGAAGAGACAAAGAAAAGAACAATACAACCTGGTAGTAAAGGCAATATTAATGCATGTCTGCAAGAGTGGTAAACAATCTCTGCAATCTCCATGATAATGATAAGTTGTTTTATTACCCTACAAAACAAACATTTCATACCTTTCTACCAATCAAGTGGAATAAAATAAATAAATATAAATAAAAATATAAAAATAAAATAAATAAATAAAATAAAATTTGGGTTGCCTCCCAAAAGCGCTAATTTTAAAGTCTTCAGCCAGACTCTCTAATTCTTTTGCATTCAACCAGGATCTATTTCTCTCATATTATGCTCATGATTCTCAATCCAAGAAGAATTTTTTAGTGGAGTAATGCAAGCAATATTAGAATTAACATTCTCAGTGCAAATTAGGTTTTCTTTCTCAATAGAAATATAATCTTTTGAATACATTAAAGGTAGAGTTTCTTCAATTAATTTATCATTTACATCTACCAAATAGCAATCAGATTTATCTTCTATAGAAGGTTGTGAAGAAGTTTTAAAGATATTTAATCTAACCCTCAAATTCATTACAGAGATATCCATAACCCCAGTTCTACAATTAATGGTGGCATCAGCAGTAGCCAAGAAAGGACAGCCCAGAATAATGGGGATATGATTTTGAGAAGATCTACCAATTTCCATATCTAGGACTACAAAGTTTACAGGGAAGGCACCTTTATCAATTTGAACTAGAACATCATCTATCCTCCCCCTAGGTACCTTGATAGACCTATCAGCTAATTGTAAGGTCGTATCAGCTGGTTGCAATTCCCCCAATTCTAACTCTTCATAAACAGAGTATGGAAGCAAGTTAACACTAGAACCTAAATCTAGGAGCGCCCTATCTATTTTATGGTTACCAATAAGACATGAGATAGTAGGGACACCAGGATCTTTATATTTAGGTGGAGTATTATATTGCAGAACGGAGCTCACCTGTTCAGTTAGAAAGATTTTCTTAGAAACATTGCTTTTAGATTTTCTTTTAAAAGTACACATGTCTTTAAGGAATTTTGCATAGGATGGGACTTGCTTAATAACCTCTAAAAATGGAAGATTAATTTTAACTTGTTTGAGAGTTTCTAAAATATCTTCCCTTTTATTATCCTTTCTAAGATATGGGGATGGCAATAAAGCTTGTGGATAAGGAACTTTTGGTTTATATGAAGCCATAAGAGATGATTCTAGAGTCTTAGAATCAGAGGAAGAAGCTAGTTCTTTCTCTATCTTCCTTTTAATTTTAGTCATATCAATTCTCTCGGTTTCATTTTCATTTAACTTATTCTTTAATCGGTTCCCCTACTTTATTATCTACTAACTTTCCATTTCTAAGAGTAATTATAGCTTTAAATTGCTCATGATAATTAGTTCTAGGATTCTCTATTGGATGACTAGGAAGCTTACCCTCATCTCTTCTACTTATTGCATTAGCTAGTTGCTCTATTTGAGTTTCTAACCTATCAATAGATTGAGTGTGTGAGTCTACAATTTGTGTCATAGCTTCTAAACCTTTCAAAACAGATAATACTTTTTCTTCAAACCAGGGGGTACATACCTTTGAGATTGAAAACCAGGGGGAACAGTCATACCAGATTATTCGTTCTGTTGATATTGTTGTTGGCCTAATTGACCTTCCCTTCTTGTTGCCTCCAAAAGAAATTAGGATGATTTCTCCAGCCTGGATTGTATGTATTTGAATATGGGTCGTTCTGTCTGTGAAATCCTTGGGCTAAATTGACTTGTTCCTGCACAAATTCTGGAAATAGTGAAGCACTAGGACAGTCATAAATAACATGAGAAGAACTAGAGCAAATTGCATAAACACCTTGCATATTAGGAGAATTAGTAGGCAATGTATTCAAAGCTAATAATTGATCAAATTTTTTAGATAAAGCATCAACTTTCGAAGAAAGATCAACATTTTGAGTAAGCTCATACATTCCTCCTCTATTTCCTATTTGCCTAGATGTGCCTACACGTGAGAATGTGGCATGTTGTTGTTGTGAATTATCACTCAAATTTTCAAATAAATCTCACGTCTCATCTGCAGTTTTATGAAGAAAGGTACCACCACAGGAAGAATCAACCATTTGACGATTTCTCTTGTCTAAAACTTTGTATTTGCTGCCATTTAGGGACTTCATGGTGAGGGCAACTACGAAGAAGTTCTTTAAATCTCTCCCAACTCTCATGAAATTGTTCGTTATTTTGTTGGGAAAAAGTAGTGATTTCTCTCCTTAATCTTGTAAGTTTACCCATAGGAAAATATTTTTTTTCAGAAATTCCCTAGACATCTCAGCCCAAGCACTTACTCTCTCACGTGTGTGCAACCAATGTTTAGCCTTATCCTTCAGAGAAAAAGGAAAAAGGCGTAATCTAATAGCATCATCATTAACATTAGGTAGTTTAAAAGTAGAGCAAATTTCTAAAAACCCATCAATATGCTTATAAGGATTTTCAGAATCAAGGCCATAAAAAGATGGTAACATTTGAATAGTAGAAGCTTTGATTTCAAAGTGATTAGCCTCAAGTTCAGGTAATCTATTACCTATTGGTAAGTTATAAGTGTTGGGAGTAAAATACTCCCTTAATGCTCGTGAATTTTCAGTCATTTTAATGTCACCAGTGTTAGTGATTTCTTGTGCTCTAAGTGCCTTAAGTGTACGCTCTATTTCAGGATCAAATTCTTTTAAATCAATAGAGAGCGAACGACGACCATGCATTAACAAACAAATTCAAGAAAGAGAAAAAAATTACTTCAAATAATAATGAAGAATAAACTATCAAATAATGAAATAAAAATAATAAAATAATAATAAATAAAAAAAAAAGTTGAAGACAACTAAATTTTTTTTCTCAAGAACAAATAAAAGAAATAAAAATAAAAAAAATTAATAAATTTAGGAGACAATAACACAAGCAATTAATTTAGCCTTTCCCCGGCAATGACACCAAAAGCTTGATCAGAATTTTCTATACCAAAGTTTTAACCCAATACTTGCAAGTGCACAAGATCAAAGTAATATGAAAGTATTAGGGTATCGAACCACAGAGAAAGGCTTAACTACGTAAATTACTATCTTCCTAAATTAATTTTATAAAAAAGAATCAATGTTTATTATAAAAATTATTCCTAAATTAATTAAAACTAATAAATAAAATAACTGAATTAAAAATAACAGGAGCTTAACCAAAGAGAAGATTTAGAACCTTGAATCCACCACTAACCTATATAACAATGATTTAATTCTATTTAGGAGAAAAGATTAAACCTTTATATGGTGATCTAGGCTACAAGCTTCGATTCACTAAAGAAATATATTATGTTTAAATGCATGACATAATCCATCTAACCATTAGCATGACTTATTTATTCCTATGATATAAATCATCTAAAATTAATATGAACTATTCAATTCTAAAACCCAAAATATACTTGCAAAAATCACATATCTCTCATACTTAAGACTAAAAGAATTAAGTATGGATAAACATATCAATCAACCTTAATAATTATTCTACAAGAACAATCACCAAGAATTAATTGCATCAAACCAAGAACATCCCAAGATATGCAATCATATAAATAAAATAATAAATCTCCCAAAATAAAATAAAACAAAGTCACATGGCTAGGGTTTCACCAAGATTCTAAAAATAAATTTAGTTCATGGTTAAAGGGAAAGAAGGAACCAATTTATTGAAGAAAATCATGACTTTTTCCTTCAACTAAAGTTGAAATTCTACAGCTTCTGCTTGCTGGAATTTTTCTACTGCTGGAATTTTCTGCTGGAAATTTCTTCAGCTGTTGGAATTTGCTTTTGCTTCTGTTTATAGCTTGTAGCTGCCTGCTTCAGCTACTGAATTTTTGTTGCAAATTTCTGCTTGCAACAGCTTCAGATTCTGCTGGCTGCGCAGCTTCTTCTTCTGGTTTCAGCGGCTGCCTGGATTTCTGCTCCGAACAGTTGCTCTCCCTCAATTCTCTTTCTCTTCTCCCCCTTTCTTTTCCAGCTGCCCCCTCCTTTTTAGAAGTTGCAGCTTCCCTTCTTTTTCTTGGCTTCCACTTTCCTATTCTTCTTCAATTTCTTTTCCCTTTTCTATTGTGATTCACCTTTCTCTTTCCTCTTTTTTTTTTCTCGGCTGTAATCTCCCTTTCCATCTTCAATTGTGATTCCTTGCAGCCCTCTTTCTTCTATTCTTTCTTGGATCTCCCCTTTCCTAATTCTTCTTGGCAACCCTCCTTTCCTTTATGAATAAAATAAATTAAATTAAATATAATAATTATGTTTAATAAATAAAATGTTTTTAAAGGCTAATAATTAAAACTTAAGGTGTTTATTTGTACCAAAAATCAACTCTATCAATAACACAATGGTTGTGCGTTATCCCTAATTACGCTGCTTAAGCTGCGGTTAATACGTTAAAAACTGACGTGGCGTTGAGCTGGAGCTGATGTGGCGATAACGCACAGCCATTGTGCGCTATCATTCATGATAACGCCATTGTGTGTTATTATGAGTGATAACGCACAATGACTGTGCGTTATCACATTATAAACCTTAACACCAGCCACCTCCTTTCTTCTTCTCCTTCTTCTTCCTCCTTATTTATTCTCTCTTATTTCCGCCTCCCTTCTTCTTCTTTTTCTTCTTCTTCTTTTTCTTTTTATTTCAGCTTCCTTTCTTCTTCTCTTCCTTATTTCTTCTCTCAATATTTCTGTTTTATCTATTTCTTCTGCCTCAATGTTTCTGCTTTCTCTGGTTTCTCTCTTTCTTCAGCCTCTTTATTTCTTCTTCTTTCCTTCTTTCTTCTTTCAAATTTTCTCCCTGAAAATTTTCAGCTTCATCTGTCGCTGCCGCCGCTTGGTAAGTTCTTTTCCTTTCATTTATTTTCTTCATTCTTCTTATACTTTGACTTCTCTTCTTCTAATACTTTTGTATTTAATTTCAAAATTTACAATTAAAATTTCGTTAATATTTGAAGTTCAAGTTTGACTCTGCAAGTCTTCTTTGGAGTACGAAGGTTATTAAAGATTTGGAGTGGAAAATGGAAGACTAGAGCTGAATTTTTAATTTTTGGTAAGTTTTTTAGTTATTTAAATTAATTGGTGTATTATTTATTAATTTTAATTATTGTGTGTTTGGGTTTGTTATTTGTTGTTTGTTAATCATTTTATGAATTTTATTTGTTAATTTGTGTTAATTCATTTTTTTTGTGAAAGTTCGGGTTTGGATTTATGTTTAAAATTGTTGTTATTAATAAATTTGTGCAAATTTGATAATTTTATGTATATAATTATTTTTTGTATTGCAAAAGTGATCTTAGGGTGATGAATTATTTTCATTAATTTATTTGGATAATTAGAGTTTAATTTTTTACTTACCTTTATGATTATTTGAATTTGTTTTAATTATTTATATAATTATTTTGCATATTTCATATAAATTCTTGAGTAGAAAAGATGGGAACCTATAATTTGGGTTTTTTTCTCTTCTGTTGTTTTTTTTTTTTTTTAAATAGTAGAACCGAAACTTGAAAATTTAGAGTTTAGTAATTAATGCTTTTATTTAAACTCTAAAACCCTAATAGTGAATTTACGAAGTAGTAAAATACTTAGTTATAAAATATACTATAAGTAACCTTAACCTTAAAAAACTTAAAAATTCTATTAATAAAATCCAGCAGACGTTCCCTGTACAACCGTCGTGTCGCCGTCCCCGAGAGCACGTACCGGACCGGGGTGCTCATGGACTTAAGAGGGACGCTCGCAGACAGCCTGGACATGGAGCAGGCGGTGGACGCCTTCTTGTATTGCCTTTTCCAGACAGGCACGAATATGTCGACTCCGGGCACGTAGAGGTGGAGAGGGGTGAGGGATCTGGAGCTGGACAACCCACTATTGACCCATTTGACAGCCCGAACTTAGATATACCTTCTTTCAGTTTGGGTTTGATGCCAGCTTCCCAGTCACTTCCTAGTGGATCTAGGACATCGAAGATGCCTCCCCCTCCCGGTTTAGGATTTGCCTAATTTCAATCACCACATTCTACATTTTTCGGGTTTTCTGGGTTTCGTGCACCCCCTCCTCCGGGCACAGCCGGTTCATCTACACCGCATAGCCTATATCGCAGGCATCTTTATATGATGAAGAGAGCGGATGGATGACATGGATGGTGTACAGCATTACGAATTCAGGCATCGTGTTGGTAAGAAGACAACGAGGTTCACGCCATCCAACTGGCTGTAGTTGTAATTAGTATTTTCTAGTTTTCATTCCCAATTATATGTAAATTAAATTTCTATATAAAGTATTCAGTTCATGTTTATATTATTGATTTATTTGTTTTACGTATCTTAATTATTGATTATTTTATTTTAGGTAAAATCCGAAAAATTCACATTTTACATGTTAACAAATCTTTTAATTGATTTGAAAAAGGAAAAAATAAAAATCGGGAAAATGTGAAATAGAAAAAAAATTTACTGAGGAGAACAAAAAAAAAAAAAAATACTGAACATAACGAAAAAAAATTTTTTACTGAAAAAAAGATAACGCACAACAGTTGTGCATTATCCTTGACGATGACGCACAACAATTGTGCGTTATCTTCAATTCTCATCTTGTCCAGGACAATAATTCACTTATCCCAGCTCATCCCAGGGCAATAATTCACCCATCCCAGCTCATCCTAGGACAATAATTCACTCATCCCAGTACAATAATTCCTGCATCATCCATTCAAATGTATTCACTCATCCAATTACTTTTTAAATACATTCATTCATTCTTCTCTCCAACTACAAAACACTTACAGCATATCCAACTTCTCTCCATTAACAATCTATTCATTCTTTTTCAATTCACAAAGTTCTTAACTTCTTCATATTTCATCCTCCCTAAACATTTACAGTTAAGTCATTTTAAAATGGAAGCAATCAACCTTGTTAGAGTGATGCTATTTCGGGATTCTGAAATTGTTAGGGATGTATATGGTCCCTATTTTACTGGAGTAGTGCATAAAAGTTGGACATTGCAAACGAACCGAATGATTTCACATGACGAACTACTAAAGAAAATATTGAAATACTGAGATATGGATCCCAATCTCTGGAATGTCCAAATGACAATGAGGGTGCCTTCATACTACGAAGTGCATCGTATGTTTTACTTTAATTTATATAGCATAAACAACAACAAAGAAATGCGTTATCTATGGCCTATTCCATCCCACCTAGCGAAGGAAGGGATTCATATTCTTGTTGAATTCAAGCATATCTAGCAACAAAATATTCCAATTCCACATGACACAAATACAACTACTTTACCGGAACATATTACAGTGGTAACACAGATGGTTTCTGATGAACCGTCTATGTTGTACAGTACTGTCAATAACGATGACGATGAGATTGACGGATCGGACGAAGATGATGCCGTTTCTAGTCAATCTGAATAGGATGATGATAATGACTCGGAAAAAGGAGAGTAAGGAAATCCCCAGAACCCTGTAAATCCTATCAACCCGGTAACCAAAAACATAGCTCCACAATGGGAGAGCAGCCAATGGTTCAACAGCGCTAGGTATGACTACACACATTCTGGAGCATTCCTAGATATGGGCTCGGGTTCTCCTATAGATGACCTTGTAGAATCTGGTACCCGTCTGATTACTCGATTGGAACGACTCCATGACTAATATGCAGTTAGACATGAGATTCGTAGACAAAGTGTAGGCAATAAGTGCGGTTCGTAAATGATCTATCAGTGTGGGACGTGAATACCGAGTTTTGAAAAGTAAGATTGACACATGGACCGCAAGATGTTACCATCATAGTGACGATAATTGTTGTTCATGGTACATCCTTATAAGAAAGAAAGCCACGCACAATCAATGGGAAATAACCACATTCGTAAAAGAACACACATGCCTTGTATAAATTGAACAAAACAAGCATAGAAACTTGTCTTCAAAATTTATATCAATGTCTATATCACACCTAGTTGCCAACGACCCTGAGATACTTGTGTCGAACATCATTCAAGAAGTGCAGGTATTGTTTCAAACAGGCTGTACTTACAAGAGGGCATGGTATGCTTAAAAATTTGCCATCGTGAAGGTTTTTGGTAGCTAGGATACAACATTCAATATTTTACCTAAATACTTACAAGTAGTACAAGATTTAAACCCAGGGACTGTATACGAATTTTTGCATCACAGAACAAGCAGTTCCCCTAATTATGTTTTCAAATTTATTTTTTGGTATTTCTCGCCATGTATAGACGGATTTCCACATTGCCAGCCGGTGATTTCTATGAGTGAACACACTTAAGGGGACCATACTAGGACGTGCTGTTAATTGCAAGTACGTGGGCAAATAATCACTTGTTCCCACTTGCTTTTGCAATTGTTGATAAGGAATCCTCCAAGAGTTGGAATTGGTTACTTAAAAACTTGCGAGAATACATTGTCAAAGATCGCCACGTATGCCTTATTTCTGATTGCCACAAAGGCATTTTCTCTGCTATTCAAAGTCAACCTTTATGGCAACCACCATTTGCAGTTCACCGGTTTTATTTACGCCACATTCGAACAAATTTCAACAAGACTTTCAAGAACACAGAATTAAAAAGCTTGATGTAGCAGGCCGGAATAGAATCCAAACAACGGAAATTTGACTGTGTAATGAAAGAAATTCAAGAAAGAAATGTTGATGCTTACATTTACTTGATGAAGTTGGACCCAGAGAAATGGACACTATTGCATAATGGTAGTCACAAACACGGTACCATGACAACCAACATTTCTGAAGCACTTAACAGTGTGTTGAAGAAAGCTAGGTTTCTACCTTTAAAAGCCCTGGTTGAACTAATATTCAACAAATTAGTTAAGTACTTTCACCAGCACCGAGAAATGGTTGAAAATTGTGTACATCCATTTTCAATATGAATTTTTGACAAGTTCTTGCGGATTGAAATGAAATCAAGAGAACACAAAGTTACAACTTACAATCCGCGAGAGGGAATATACATGGTCAAATCTCCAATCCGGCTTTCTGGTACGGGCAACAACGTCTATACATTACGGATAAATAATAAATTCTGTAATTGCAAAAAATGGCAAATATATACATTACCTTGTTCTCATGTTCTTGCAGTGTGTAGAGAAAATGGGTCAAGAACAGATACTTATGTGTCGAAGATATATTCGCGACAAACGTATAGAAGAACTTACCAAGCGAATTTTCATCCGGTCTTGAGTGAGAACTTTTGGAGAGATGTTCCTTTTAGTTTAACATTTTATCCTCCAAACATGAAAAAAGAACGGGGTAGGAAATAGGGTAAGTGATTTCAGGGGAAAATGGATTATAGAAATCCAGATTCTCCCCCAAGATGTGGCAGATGTCGCATGCCTGGACATAATAGAAAAAATTGTAATAATCTCGGATCGAGCAATGTATAAGTTTGACATTTTCTTGAAATTGTTGTAATAAAACATGTTTCTATTAATGAAATTTTTCTTTCAATTTCTTCTAATTACTACATCATTGCTCTAAATTTTTATAATATCTTTAGTATTACTTCTTCAAATAACTTGAGATGAAATGGTTAAAAGTTAAATATATTTTCCAAGAAAACGATATATATATATTATCATCATAAATACACTTAAAATAAGTTAAATATAATAAATAAAGTATTTTTAAAAAAATTATACAATTATAAATTTTCCCGAAAGAAATTTTCATTAAAAAAAATTCATTCAAAAAAAATTAAAAAAATTAAAAAAAATTACGTGGCTGATAATGTACAACGAATGTGCGTTATTGCCTAATCATAACGCACAATCATTGTGCATTATCAGCCACATCGGCTGATTAGTTGAAAAACCGTAATTATGTGATAACGCACAATGGTTGTGCGTTATCATCATAGATAACACACAACCATTGTGTGTTATGGCCTGTTCCAGAATTTAAAAAAAAAATGGGCCTCTTTAGAACCCATTTCAAAAAACTGGGCTCAAGTAAGAAAAAAACCAAACCTTTTTATAAATGATCTTTTGTATAGGGCTAATCTCTTAGAGAAAAGAAACAACAAGCACTTAAGAGATAGTATGCTTGGGCATAATGGTGACCCTAGAGCTGGGGATGGTTTGTAAGTCGAGCTAAGTATGTTAAGTTTATATTTTGAGACAATTCTTCCTCCTATTTCCACATTCAAATTCTTTTTAAAAATAATTTTATTGAAATCTTTAAATGAGTTATTTATGTGTTAAATAATTATTGCAATGGGTAATTGCGTGGAGATTATAGTGTCAGGAAACTTTGATGATTAAAGTAACAGATTTTTCATCATTATCTCACGAAGATAAATTTTGAAAAATCCTTTCAATTGAGCTCAAGTTTACCGTTTTACCTTTATATATTTTTTGTTTCTTTTAATGATCTACTATTATTAATTGAAGTATAATAACTATATAACTTTTGTACTTCATTATACTAAATTTTTTTACTAGAGTATTACAGTTTCTTAGTTGCTCTTTTTTTTTTTTTTTCTTTTTTTTAATCAGAGGTAAAGAGGGAATTTATTTTTAGGAGGTGAGGGGAAGGCTTTTTTCTAGGGTTGGAGGTGTGGAAAAGAGGATGAGTTACAAGTTGGAAGCAATATTACTTACAAATTGTTGATGAATATTTAAGAATAGGGAAAGAGAAGAAGAGGTGTGGGTTGGCAGAAGAGGGTTCTTTTGTTTTTTTTTTTTTGGGAAGAAGGAAGGGGAAAGAGGATGGGGGTGGTCACAAGGGCACATAATCCTCTGTATTACTTTATATACCATTTTATGTATCACCTTTTTTTTATAATATATTTTTTAAGATTTATATTTTATTTATTAAATTTTATTAATAAAATATATCAAATTAGAAATTGGTACACAAAGTGATATCGGAAATCCTAGCCTGGTCAAAAGAGGGGCTTTTTTTAGGGGCGGATAATTGGTGGGAAGGATATTAGTTACAAATTTTTTATTAATTTTTAGAGTATGAAATGAGGAAATATTATGAATCATTATTTTTTTTCTCATTCATATTCAATTTTTTAATTTTTATATTATTTTTCCCTTTTTTATTTATATGGGTTATTTAAATACTCAACAAGATTATTGTCACATGTGTACGAGAGAGTTAAAAAGATAATGAAATACATATGTGCTTTTACTTGCTTCCTCGGCTTATGAATTTTTTTTCCTTTTTTTTCCCTAAAACCTTAGATCAATTTTGATAGACCTTTTGAAGGTGAGAAAAATGAAGTTTTAGTTTTGCTTTTAAATGTTAATTATCATTTTTAACCAAATAATAGTTCCTTTTTTTTTTTTTCAAAAATAGAAATTAAGTATATATACATTGAATATGAAAAAGAATGCCTTTTCCTTTTGTTCTTTTAGAGGGTCAAGGGATGGTGAGGGAAGGGGAGTTGAAAGAAATTGGTAGGTATCGAGGAAGTGAGATTGTTCCAACTTCACATATACATATATATATATATATATATATATGTATATATATATATATATAACGTAGAATAATTGTACGTAAACAACATGGAGGGAGTAAGTAGGGTTTTTTTTTTTTTGAAAGGGGGTAGGATGGGGAAATTTTATTTTTTGAGGGTGTTTGGGGGTGATGCGGGGTGGCGGAAGTGGTTTTTTTTTTCTTTAATTTTTTATGGAGGGGGTAGGGTGAGGGTGGAAGATATTTTTTTTTTTTTTTTTTTTTTAGGGTGGGGTTTTTGTTTTTGCGAGGGATGGAGGTATTTTTTTTTTTGGTGAGACAAAGTAGGAGAGTATTAGGTACAAATTTTATGGTAGAAAACGAAAATATAATGAATCTTTGTACATTTTTTATTTATTTTTAAAAAATAGATATTTTATGAAACTTTTCAAATATAGGAAAGGCGAAATGTTCATGTCCCTTATTAAATAAATATTTGTCACATTAATAAAATAATTCCTTTTTTCTCAAAAGTATATATTATGTATTTATAAAATAAGACTTTGTCTAAGTTTTTTAATTAATTTTTTAACTTTGTAAAATTTTCAAATTATTGTGATATTTTTTTTTCTAAATATAACTTTCTTTTTATAAAGTCTTCTCTATGCATTTCATGGTTCTTTAGGAGCTTGTGTATATATATATATATATATATATATATTTACAATAAAGAGGGTGTTTGTGAGTTTAGAGCTCTCTTAACCCCTCTAAACTTCAATCTAATTTTCTAGTTTTTTGGTTTCTTTAATTATTTTTAAACGATATGATTCATCAATAACATTTTATATAGATTAAATTATTTAAAAATTCTATCTTTTTATTTGAATTTTAAGCAGTTAGTACCAAGTTTGTACTCTAAATATAGGTGCTTCTTCCATCATTTACGAATCCTAATTTATAAGTTTCCTAACTTATTTAGGTCTAAAAAATTATTTAGACAAACCTAATTTTTTTTTTATTCAAAATGGTTAACATGGCAGATATAACTAGATGAATATCTCACATATTCTATCCTTATCATACCAAATATATTGGTAACCAAGATATACAGGCCATTTTTTTTAATTTTTATTTTTATTATTTTTTTAATGAAATAGCCAATTTTTTTTTTTAAAAGCCACTAAAATGTCCAGAAAATTTATTTTATTCATATTTTGGCCATAACGCACATTGTTTATGCATTATCATTAATGATAAGGCACAAACAATGTGCGTTATTGCATAATTAAAATTTTACCGGCTAAGAAAGCTTATGTGGTAGATAACGCATGTAAGTTGTGTGTTATATTATGTGACAACACATAACTGATGTGCGTTATTTGCCACATCAGTTTTTTATTATTATTTTTTTGGCAAAAATGAAATTTTTTTTTGGAAAAATTTATAGGATGTCATTTTTTAAAAAAAGATTGTATTCTTTTATTTAACTTATTTGATGTATATTTTATGATAATAATTATAACCATTTTAAAAGAAAATATGTTAACTTACAACCATTTTATTAAAAAAATATGAAGAAGTAATTTAAAGTATTTTAAATTTTTATTACTTGTTGTGAATTTTACTATAATAATTTATAATTGATTTAAGTAACAGAGTTATGAATAAGTACTTGAAGAAATTCAAAGAAGAAATATCATTAATAGAAACCCTAAAATATTACAACACTTTGAAAAATGAAACTTATACATTGCTTAAATTGTGGTTATTACAATTTTTTCTATTATGTCTTGGCATTCAGCATCTGCTACATCTTGGGGGAGAATCTGTATTTCGATAATCCATTTCTCCCGAAATCTTGTGCTCTATTTTCTACACCGTTGATTGTTCATGTTTCGAGGATAAAATATTAAATTATAAGGAGCATCTCTCCAAAAGTCCTCATGCTAACTGGATAAAAATTGGATTGATATGTTCGTCTGTAAGTTTCCCGCCAATATATATCTGGCACACAAGCATATGGTCTTGTACCGTTTTCTCTACATGCTGCAAGAGTATGAGAACAAGGTAATGTATATTCTCGCCATTTACCGCAACTGTATGATTTTTCATTCATTCTTAATGCATAAACGTTGTTGCTAGTACCGTCAAGGCGTATCAGTGATTTGACCATGTAAATTCTTTCTCGTGAATTGAAGGTTGTAACTGTTTGTTCTCTTGATTTTAATTCAATCTGAAGAAACTTGTCAAAAATTCTTGCTGGGAACGGATGCACACAGTTTTGGGTCTCTTTACGGTGTTGGTTGAAGTACTTAACAAGTTTGTTGAATACTAGTTCAACTAGGACTTTTAAGGGTAAGACCGTAGCTTTTTTTAACACACTATTAAGTGCTTCTGAAATGTTTGTTGTCATCATTCGGTGCATATGCCCACCTTCATGGAAGAGTGTCTATTTTTCCTGGTCTATCTTTGATAAATACATGTAAGCATCAACATTTCCTTTTTGGATTTCACTCATCACACGTTCAAATTTCCACTGCTTTGCTTCCATTCCGGCCTGCCACATTAAGCTTTTTAATTTGCTGTTCTTGAATGTCTTGTTGAAATTTGTCCAAATGTGGCGTAGACAAAACCTACGAACGCGAATGGAGGTCGTCACAAAGCTTGATTTTGTGTAGCATATAAAATTCCTTTGTGGCGATCGGAAATAAGACAAACATGCCGATCCTTAACAACATGTTTCCGTAAAAGTTTGAGGAACCAATTCCAATTTTCGGACGACTCTTTATCAACGATTGCAAGTGCAAGTGGGAACAAATGGTTATTCACATCCCATGTACTTGCAATTAATAGTACGCCCTTATATGGTCCGCGAAAATGAGTGCCATCTAAAATCACCAGTGGACAATTTTCAAAACCGTTTATACAAGGCAAGAAACACCAAAAAAGAAATTTGAAAATATAGTCTAGGGGACTGCTCGTTTTGTGATGCATAAACTCGTACACAGTCCCCGAGGTTGAATCTTTTATTTCCTGTAGATATTTTGGTAGAATATTAAAAGTTGACTCACAACTACTGAAAATCCTATCTATTGCAAATTTCCGAGTATACCATGCCCTCTTGTACGTATAACCTTCTTGGATGATGTTTGAGATAGATATCTCTTGATCGTTGGCAATAAGGTGCAATATTAGTCTTGAAATAAATTTTAAAAACATATTTCAGCGCTTGTTTTGATGAACCTGTACAAGGCTTGTGTGTTCCTTGTTGAATCTGGTTATTTCTCAACGACCATGAGTTGCTTTCTTTTTTATTCGGATGTACCATGAACAATAATTATTATTGGTGTGATGGTAATATTTTGTTGTTCATTGGTCACTCTTACTTTTAACAACTCTATATTCGCATCTATCCGAATATACCACTTTTGAACTGCACTAATTGCTTGGATTTTATCAACAAACCTCATGTCTAACTGAATATCAGTCATCACATCTTTTCAATCCAGCAACCTTATAATGCCTGATTCGATGAGATCATCTATTTGCTCTCCCGAACCCATATCTAGAAAAACTCCAGATTGTGTACAATTATATGTAGAGCCATTGAATCATTGACTACTCTTCCATTGATTCACTGTAGTTGAAATATTAGGGTTTATGGGAGTGGTAATATCTTCTTCCTCGTCATCAAGGTCATTGTCGTCAGATTCACTTGATATGGCATAATCTTCATTGGAATGGTCATTGTTATCATCATCTTCATTAACTCTATGGTATAACATTGACGGTTCATCAGAAACCATCTGTGTAATTGCCGTTCCGGGATGTTTGCTATATTTGTGTCATGGCGCTCTGGTAGTGCTTATGATTGGATCGGTTCGAAATTAATGAGTACGTGAATCCTTTCCTTTGCTATATTAGGTCTAATTGTCCAAAGGTAACGCATCTCGTCGTTGTTGTTTATACTGGTACAGAGTAAAATTAAGCATTTGATACTCTGTATAGGATGAAGGCACCCTCATTATCATTCGAACCCTCTAACGATTTAGATCTATTCCTCGGCGTTTTAATATTTTCCTAACAAGTTCGTCATGTATTACGATTCGGTTGAAAGTCTAGCTTTTCTTGGCCAATCCAGTAAAATAAGGACCATATGCATCTCTGGCATACTCCGAATCCCAAAATAGTACAACTCTAATAGGGAGTGTTGCATCTATGTTAATTGTGATGTAGCGGATATGAAAACACTGAAGGGTTTAAAAGTTTTGGAAATGGAGAATAGGAAGAAAATTTGTTGATGTTCAAAATTGGGTTTTGGATTCTGTATATATAGGGGTTTTAGGACCCTTTTGAAGCGGGTAAAATTATTTCCGTCTGTCATGTCATCACATGGCCTTGTAGGAAAGTGGTCAAAAGCCGGTCAAAATTATTTTGTGTAGTCATGTCATCACATAGCACTGTCCGAAATAATTGAAAACGACCAAAATTATTTCGTGTTGTCATGTCATCACATGGCCTTGTCGGAAATAAGACAAGGGCATGTGATGGCATGATAACACGAAATAAATTTGGCCATTTTCAATTATTTCGGACAATGCCATGTGATAACATGACAACACAAAATAATTTTGGCCCGCATTTGAATTATTTCCGACAAGGCCATGTGATGACAAGACAACATGGAAATAATTTCACCCGGTTTGAAAATTAAGGAAATAACTTGCATCATAAACGGCCAAATAATTTACATCATAATATAAAGAAGGATTAAACATCATAACATGATGAATATTTTTAATAAATAATTTACAAAATATAATAATGTGACATAATGAAACCCTAAAACCCTAAACCCTAGCGCCAATCAGATGACGTAAATCTAGATGTCTTTTTACCCACACGATGACCAAACCCAAGCTGTTGTGCTGGTGTAACGTCATCAGTCCGCTCGTCATCATGCTCGTCTGAATCGGATAAAGATACATAAGATATAAGCATATGCGACATAGATAAACCTGCTGTGCTCAGAGGAGGAGGTGCATGAAATGAAGAACTCACTGCACCCAAAAGTGGAGGTGTATATGATGTGCCTCCTGTGCTCAGAGTTGGATTTGTCGATGTGCCTAGTCCACGGCTGGGATGGAGCAGGTGGTGGTTAAACTCAAACTGAAAGTGGGAACATCTAGGCCCGGGCTGTTGAATGGGTCACCAGGAACATAAGACTCGTCATTTCCATGTCCCTGTCCTCCAGATCCTTCGCCTCTCTCTCTCTCTCTCTCTCTCCACGTCCGGGATCTGCATGTCCTCGTCTGTTCGGATGGTGATAATCCATTATATCGTAACATATGAGCAGAACCTTTGCCCGCCACAAGTCAAATGGAGCCAGACCATGGTCATGATAAGGCAGCCATACAAACTGGTTAGCACATTAAAATATTTAAATAACAATCATATAAAAAAAGTAATAAGAAAGTAACCCAAATTACTTTAAAGTCAAACCCGATCGGATGGCATAAAATCTAACTGATCTCTATAGGTAAGCAGGACGTGCGTAGGCAGTTGGCTGAGATCAAATGATATGCACCACATAGCACCAAGTGAGCAAGAGGGTCTGGCTGAACATATCAAAGTAGCTGAGGCCACATTACAGGAATACGCAACCAAGCCTGAATCTGAAGTAGCACTAGGGCTTCCCCTATCTATCGTGTACCTCCTAAAGCTGCCGCACATAGATGCCTATATAAAAATCCTAATACACAACTACCCCAAGTATAAGTACCGATGGCCTCAAAATCTTCCAATAAACTAATGTACCATATGTGAATCAAGCTGCCCAAGAAATCAGGGAGCATATGAGCTCCAAGAAGTAAGAAAATAAATCCCCGGGCACGCATGATAAGATCATCATCACTCTTTGATCCGGTGAAGTCTCTTAAAATCCAAGCCTCTAAAGGTTTCTTCTTAACCTTATACCTGGAAAAGTCAGTAAGAGACTACCGTACACCAATAAATCTCTTGATCATCTCAATCCAATACTGCTTCTGGTGTACACTCCAACTAGGACATGTAAGAGACAACCCCTCTATCCGTAAACCCCATAAGACGTGTACATCCTGTAGAGTTACAGTCACATCACCACAAGTCAGGTGGAATATGTGAGTCTCAGGCCTCCAACGCTCAACTAAAGCAGTAATAAGTGCGTGGTCGAGACTTATGTAACCCCGTCCTATCAATAATATCAATCAACCTACAAGGAGCTCCGCTGTAGGCCTAAAATAGATTTCTCCCAAACGTCTACACTGAAGATCAGTAATACATGTCTCACGATCCCCACTCCATATCAACCCAGACCCATGCTCATGCTACCTCGTCAATAGGTCAGGGACTATGGGACCCGGATACACGCGTGCTAGAACTTTTTCCATCTACATTATTTATGGTTTAGGATTATACACTTTCTAAATTTATCGACAAGGGTTTAGAATTAAAATTAGAATATTTACAATAAAATATTATTGCACACTTCTTAAGGTGTAGGGTTTATGGTTTTTAGGGTTTCAATGTTACGATTTCAGAGGTTTAGGGTTTTCGGTGATAGTACATATCTAAATTTAAATGTAAGAGTTTAGAATTTAAAGTAAAAATTTTGAGTAAAGTATAATTCCAAACTTTCTAAGGTTTATTGTTTATGGTTCAATTATTTTAGGGTTTACAGTTTCAGAGTTAGCGTTTTAGGATTTTTAGAATTCCAATATTATTGTGAAGTATTATTACACACTTTCTAAGGTTTATGGTTTAGGGTTTTAATGTTAGGGTTTTAGATTTTCAATGTTACGGTTTTATGACTTAGGGTTATACACTTTCTAAGTTTAAATCTTCACGGGTTTAGAACTTCAAGTACAATATTTAAAGTAAAGTATTATTATACAATTTCTAATGTTCATGGTTTGGAGTTTTAGGGTTTAGTCTAAAAAAGTTTAAAGTTTTAGGGTTTAGTGTTTAATATATCAAGTTTAGGGTTTATGGGTTACGGTTTAGGATTTCAATATTAGGATTTTAGAGTTTTAATCATATAAATGCTATATTTTATAGTTTAGGGTTTAGGGTTTAGGGTTTTAGGGTTTAGAATTTCAATATTAGGGTTATTTTATAGTTTAAGGTTTTACGGTTTAGGAATTCAATATTAGGGTTTTATAGTTTTACGGTTTAGAGTTTTAGGGTGTAGTCTATATATATATTTTTTAAAATAAAAGTCTTGATAAATTTAAATACTAATAAAATAAAATTATATAAATGCTAATAATACAAAATTATATGAAATTAATGGAACAATATAAACATGCTAACAATATTTTACAAAAAATAAACAATCACGGTTTATGACAAAAACAAAATAAACTACATAACCTATATCAAATCACCCATTTCATCAAATCATTTCCAATAGAAAACGCAACTAGATTAATAGCATAATCAAACATGCACAAATTTACTAATAACAACTCTAGTATAATCATAAAAACACTAACTAGAAAAAATAAACTACAAAAAATTGATCAATTATCCAAATAAAATTCATAAAAAATTATTCACAAACCACAACAAACAACAATTTTCATATACACAACAATAGAAATTAACACATAGTGTATAAAAAAAATTAAAATAATTATAGACAATAAGAAATTTACTGAAATAAGAGAAGGAGGAGAAGCCAAGGAGGTAATTGGCAAGTTACAGCGGCAATAGAAGCAGCAGCAAACGGCAGCGGTAGCAGCGGGAGGAATGGATGAAGAAAGAAAAAAGAAAAAGAGGATTGGTGTGTTATTGTAGGAAGGAGAAGAAGAAGAAGATAAGAAGATGAGGAGGGAAGGAGGAGAAGAGAAGGAGAAGAGGAGAAAGACACCGGCGGCAGCGTGAGGGGGAAGAAAAAAAACGCAGCGGCAAAAAGGAAGGGGGAAATTTTTTTTGATGTTTGTTGCAGAGGCTAGGGTAGGGATTTGATGTATTTATAACGCACATCAGTAATGATAGCGCATTTACAGTGTGCATTATCGGGCATGATAATGCACATGCTGTGTGCGTTATTGTCCAGTTCAGCCACCCCCAATGTCACATCATCGCCACATCTTTAATTAAGATTAATTTGGAGATTTAACTCTTGATTATTGATTGTGCACATAGCATGTACGTTATTATAGTTAATAACGCATAATGTGTGTGCGTTATGGCTTGTCCCAGAATAAAAAAAATAAAATAAATTGGCCTCTTTATTACACTTTTTTTAAAAAGGACCAATTATATCAGAAAAAAACCTACGGGCCATTCACGAATTTTTCTTCCTTTCCTTTCTTAAATTTGTTTCCATTCCTAAATCTCTTTTTCTATAATTTTGTATATACTAAAAAAACCATATGATATTGTTCTCCTATTTTTTCATTGATCTATTTCCTACGGTTATGATTCAGACTAATTTTTCTCCCTTAGCAGGCTTTTTTTTTTCCCTTGATTAGCTTTGTTGATCATGCAGCCAAATTGATAAGAAAACAACGCCTTCAACGAATCCATTGTGAATGATCGATAAGCAAGCAATTACTTAACGACATTGTTTATCTTAACTCATGAAATACAAAACCATTTTCAATCTCTCGGACAAGGTAATTCTTAGGGTTCTTAAACTTCTGGATGTTAGTAACAATTTTCTCTTCTTCTTAATTTTTTTAATCAACTCTTCTCCTTAATTAATTAATTCACTGAAATTTTAATACTTATTTACTATTTTATGTGAAAGATCTTTTTTTTTTTTAATTTCTTTTACCCCATAACTAATTTTTTTAATTTGTAAAGTTTGTTATTGACGCTGATAGAAGGCTATCTGATGGAGAAGTTTTAAATTATGAGAAACAATTAGGTATATTTATGGCATTAAGCTATAGTATATGCAATATTCTTTTATTAATTTTTGTTTTATTTTGGCCCAGATAAAATAAAATTATGAAGAAACTTGCAATGTCTTCTTCAAGCACGTGTCTCCAGTTACTTGTGTATATTATTTTTATGCACATGTTTGAACTGAGTGTTATTTTGTTCAGTATTTTTCCACATTTTCTATATATGTATATATATGCATGTGTATATATATATTAAGGTTCTTATCTTTAGGATTTGTTAAGCATTTCATTTACTTGCAGGCATACATTTAATATATAATTGTTAAGAAATTTATGGCGCAGAGAAGAATAATATTGAATGCTTCACTTGATTTTCTTGATTGATTTCTTATTCATTATGATCTACTATTTATAGGCTACAAAGTATCCTAATCCTAATCAATAGAGGATTCTAACCAACCACTAATAAGGAATACTGCTATAATAATATCATAATACAAAGTATCCTAGTTATAATCAATATAGGATTCTAACCAAATAATCTCTTATAGAATCCAAGATAATCTAGGAGAATCACAAATTGATGTGATATCTCCAACACCCTCCCTCAAGTTGGAACGTGCAAAATTTCATGTCCAACTTGCCATAATTTTCAATTTTTTTTTCATAACATGCAAATTGCACATCTGGTAGTCTTCCACCATCTGTCGCTGTGGTATTTACCATCACTCGCTGTCGCTATGGTTTTTGTCATCAATCGCTGTCGCTGTGGTTTTTTTTTTGTCATCAATCGCTGTCGCTGTGGTTCTTCCGTCAGTCGCAGTCGTTGTGATCTTCTTCCATCAGTCGCAGTCGTTGTGATCTTCTTCCATTAGTCGCAGTCGTTGTGGTTTTCTTCCATCAGTCGCAGTGGCTTCCGTAATCCATCATCGAAAATTCCTTTGATGTCGCTTTAGAGTTTTTTTCGATAAAGCAACCATCAATTTCCAATTTCAATTTCTAAATTTAGGTGCTTCAAATATTTGTCGATGAAGCTACCTGACTTGAATATGATTTATAAAAAATATATATAATCTCCTAAATTTTTATTGAAGCAAATTAGAAGAAATATTATTGTTCAAGCTGAATGAAAAGAGAATAAAGTCATATATGTGAAATATTTTTTTTTCTTTTTCTTCTTCTTTTTCAAACCTGACTCTGGCTCTGATACCATGTTAAGAATTTGGGCTTGGGCCTAACTCACCCCAAAAGGTACCTCAAGAGGGGAGGACTGCCCAAGTTTTTATAAGTTGTAATTGTTTTCTTTAATTAGCCGATGTGAGATTTTCATTCTCAACACACCCCCTCACGCTCAGGCTGATCATTTTTGGGCCTAGAGCGTGGCATTTTGCAGGATTGGACATCTGCGGGTGGCCCAACATCATGGCTCTGATACCATGTTAAGAAATTTAGGGCGCAGAGAAGAATAATATTGAATGCTTCACTTGATTTTCTTGATTGATTTCTTATTCATTATGATCTACTATTTATAGGCTACAAAGTATCCTAATCCTAATCAATATAGGATTCTAACCAACCACTAATAAGGAATACTGCTATAATAATATCATAATACAAAGTATCCTAGTTATAATCAATATAGGATTCTAACCAAATAATCTCTTATAGAATCCAAGATAATCTAGGAGAATTACAAATTGATGTGATATCTCCAACAATAATAATTAAAAAGTTTTCTGACCCAAAAATGTCGATGACTGCTTTAATGTTTCAAATGTTTTTCCTTCTTCCTCAATATATATGTGTTACGTGTATTCTCTATATCTAGGTATTGTCCGGTCGTGGAACATATTTGAAAGGAATATGACGGTGGTGGTTTATACCGTGCCAGAAAAACTAAGATCATCTATTGATGTTAAGGCTCATTTGACATATATAATAGCATGGGGTGGAATTTTAAGTAGAAGCCTCAACATGCATGGAATTCTTATGAAGGCAGTCCCTTACTAAATGAGAAATTGATGTAATACGGCATTAGATATAGGTGGATTTGGCCATTCTTTGGATTTTTTATATATAATTTCATATACTTTTTTGGTTGTCATCAATAAGTTACATTGCATGTCTTTTATTCATTTTTAATATTTATATTCAAGGACTTCGTGAAAAAATGCCTACTCCATGAGGGAATAACAGCTCCTCATACTCCTTTGATTTGTTCTTTAGACTAGTGTTATTATAAATAAAAAAAAAAAAAAGAATCTTAAGACAGGCATTTTCGGAGGCTTAAAAAGGAGAGGGTAGTTTCTTATAAATTTTGAATATTTATATGAAACACTTCACATTCTATTTAAGAATAAAATCAACTTTCCTGCAATAAGACTTAAGTAATTAACTTAGTAAAAAAAATTTATTTGTAAACTTTTTCTTAGAAAGATGATTTAGATACATGATAAGAGGTCATTTCATATCATATTAATACTACAAAAATAAGCTTATCTTTACTAGAGGACTTTTTAGAGAAATAATAATACATTTCCTTAAATTTTCTTTTAAATCGGAGATAATTAATTTATTTAATATAAAAATATATATTGTCCATTTTCTTTTAAATTTTAAATATAGCGGAAACTATTTTTAGAGGGAGAAGTGTGTGTGTGTGTGTTTTTTGGGGGGGGGGTAGGGGGGGTGGGGGGGAGGGGGAGTATTTGGGAAAGAGGGTTTTTTTTTAAGGTTTAGGGTGGGAGGGTGGGAGGGTGGGAAGGGAGTATTTAATCTTTTAAACTGACATTTATGAATAAGAAGTACAATTTACTTTACTCCTATTTGTGTAAATTTAGGCTTTAAAAATGAATGCTTTGATTGGATTATAGATTTTGAAGGCTTAGAACATAATTGTACTCTAATGATCAGTGGTTCTCAAAGGGTCTGTCAAAGAATGGATTTTGGTTTGGTCGAAATTCTATTAAGTATTCTGGTCTTTTTCTTTTTGCTGATTTATTAAGTAGTTTAGTCATTGTGTGAAACTTCAGCTACAACACTATAAAAGAATTTTGGCATGTAAATTGACTTTTGTCCACACGAATCATGCTTAAATTTGTATATGAGTGGTTCACAAAAATCAAAGTAATGCAAATAGTTAATACTATTTGTTATGGTCAGTAGTGGAATCTGGGCCAAAAATTTAGAGGGCCTGATTAACATTAAAATTTTTGTCAAAATTTCGTCTATAAAATAGATGCATTCCAACTACAAAAACATTCAAATAATTCTAAATTTACAAATAAAATAGTGAAAAATATGTAATCGTCCATCACTCATGAAGTATGATTACCCATCACTCACGGAATAAGCATTACAATTTTAAATTTGCAAATAACATAGCAAAAAATAGGTAATCACTCATTACCAATAAGGAGTGATCACCCATCACTCACGAGAAATGATTACCCATCACTCACGGGATAAATACCTCTATCAAAGCTGTGAATCTTGATCAGAATCTTTAGATAACCGATGAGCACGATCAGAAGACGAAATCCAATATGAGCTGCAATTAATTTAGAACAATTTGAAGATCAATATAAAAACAAATAACATTCATACAAATACTTTTACAATAAAAAAGAAATAACTACTGAAAATTGATATAAAATAAAGTTTTACATGTGAAGACTGAAGGGAATGATTAAGATGACAATTTTATTTTTTGAGTTTGCATATTATAAAACCGTTGCAAGATGTCTTCATTTTCAATACTCATAAAAATCTCGTGCTCAACATAACTAACCAAACTGTCATTGAGAAACTCATCTCCCATCCTATTGTGTAAATCATTCTTAATCACTTTCATAGCAGACAAAGACCTTTCAACAGTAGTAGTTGCAACAGGCAAGACTAAAGCCAACTCAATTAGTCGATAAACTAAATTAAAAACTTTTGACTTTGTCTCAGCTATTTTTTTTTTTTTGCGAGATCTCCAATATTAGTAAGGCCAGAGAAAGCTGTCCCATCACTTAATCTCATGTAAGAGATATATGTATCAAGTTGTGCTTTAAGCTCAAACTTATCAGACACAGAAAAATCATTTGAATAGAATTCATTTAGACAGAGTAAATGATTCTGATCAAAATTCATAAATGAATCTCTTGGATCAAGGCATGATATGCACATAAGTAGCTCCGTATTGACTCCATAAAACGATCATCCATTTCATTGACTATAAGATCGAGAACCTAACATTATACAAAGAACAGTTAATAATTTGTAATATTACAAATAATTGAAAATTTGGTAATATGTAAAAAAGAAATTAATTACATAAAAAAAAATGTCTCGACGAAAAGAATTGTAGTAAGTCTTTGACTGCCCATCCACACTCCTATATAATTTAGCTGGGCCTGGGCTTGGTATAGGATCTTATTGGGTACAAAAATATCATTTTTGGTACAAAATGCAGTAACAATACCCAATAACTCCTCCCAACAATCATCATCATTTCTATATTTCTTCAATTCATCCTTTATTGTCTTGATCATCCATGTAGCACTGACTGTGTTTTGAATCCTTTGTTGCAGGCACATTGACAATTTATATGTTTTTGCCAATAAAGTTACCATTAAATGAGCAATAAATACAAATTCAAATTGTAAAATTTTATCAAACAAACCTCGGGCAATGACTCAACTATTGACCTCATTAGCGTCTTCAAATATAGTGTCAAGCACATACGTTACTGCATCCCATATATGCAAAGCTCGAGTTATTGTTTTAAAGTGAGAGCTCCAACGAGTGTCACCTGGTCGAGCTAAACTTGTTTCCTGATTCTTGCCCTTTCTGGTAGCAACTTCTCCATTTTCTAGACGTTTTACAAGATCATCCCTTCCAGAAGTCGGGGTTTGTTGCACGTATTAGCTCTAGAATTACTACGGTTATCCAACTAGAAGATACCATCAAACAAACTATAACTGATTTAATGAGCCATTCACAGTTTCACAGTTTGAATTAGTTCATACTTACACATGCATGGCTTAATCTTTGAGACAAGCATATGACTACTGGCAGGATCAACCAAGTAGCATTCCTCAACGACACCATTGTCGTATGTGCCGACATACCCGAAGGAGTGACGACAATATATGTGATACATATATTGAGAGTTCAAGGCTTGCTATTATAAATTTAAATTGGTAAATTATAATGATGCCCGGTACTTATAATCATAGCAATGTACTTAAAAAAACTACACACATGACCATTTTTCTTTATAGTAGTCACAAGTACTAATTGAAGCTGGTGAGCAAAGCAATGAACATAATATGCGTGCTTATTTTCATCTAAAATTTTTTGTTTCAATCCATTAAGCTCACCACGCATATTACACGCCCCATCATAACCTTGACCTCTGAGTCGTGATATTGATAATCCATTTATTGCAAAGAAATCATCAATACTATTTTTCAAAGTCTATGCAGAAGTGTCACTCACGTGTACTACTCCAAGAAAACGCTCGACCATTTCTCCACTATCATTAAAAAATCTCAAAACTATAGACAATTGCTCATTCACAGAACTATCTCGAGCCTCATCAACCAAAAGAAAAAAAAACTTGTCACCAATCTCATTAACAATAGCTTGCCTCACTTCTGTTGCACAAGCATTAATAATTTCTTTTTGAATTTTAGGTGAAGTCAATTGATTATTTCCCAGAGCATTCAAGTTCATGACCTTATTTACTTCTTCCACTTCCTCACAATATCATTTTGTTAATTCAAGAAAATTACCTCGTCGAGCTAAATTTATCGACTTATCATGTCCACGAAAAGCTAAACCCTGACTTAATAAAAATCGAATCACTTTTACAACAGCAGTTAACGAAGCACGGTAGTCAATTTCAGTCTGACTACTTTGTTTCGATAACATATAGTCTACATTTTGTCTTTGATTTCTGAAACCCAATAACTGAATTACAGCACCAGAGTGAGGACTATTTAGAGATCCTTCATGATTTTTCTAAATTTTTCTTTAGCACGTTTCCAATTTTTAAAACCAACTTCTATAAACATATCATCACCATGTTTGTAATTTTGACCTTTAGCAAACAAATAACAACAGAAACAAAATGCTGCATCTTTATGTACACTGTACTCTAACCAAGTAAAATATTTAAACCATATCTTTTGAAACGAACTCCTAATTTCACCAAAATCAGTTTGCTGAAATTTATGATCACATGGTTGAGTTGGGCCTTTAGCTTAGCCACATACTGTCTCCTTAATTCATCTCTAATTTCATAAGATAAGTATCAGTAGGTTTATGCAATCCTGGATCACAAATAATCTCACAATCCGAATACTCTACCCCTACTCGAGGCTTTTTACACGATGTTTCTTCAACAGGTTTAGAACCCTTCTTCCAGTTTTCAAAATATTTGTCCATAGTAAAACCCAATATAATAAATATTTAAATATTTTAAATTAAATTCAACACATTTCACTGTTGACATAATCATTAATTAGAACATAAATTAAATGAGCAATCATATTTTTACCAAAAAAAAAAAAGAAAAAACCCTAGAAACAACCAAAAGAACATGAACATCATAGCAGAAGCAAGTAAGCAACTACCAACAGACAGTAGCAACAACAGGATTCAAGAAATTTCATAAAATAGATTAATTTAAAAGCTTACATTTTATTCAAATTTGAAGAACAGCTAAAGCCTGATGAAATAGCAGAAGCACTGAAGCAGAATAGATATAGAACAGAAGCAGAAGCAGCACGCATCATTGCAGCAACAGTGAGCACCGCAACAGCAAGAAACAGTAGCAGAGGAGCACGTCTGGTCGCTGCTGGTCACCGAGAAGAGAACAGGAAGGGAGAGGGAGGCAGCACACAGCAGCAGCAGCAAAAAAGAGCAGCAGAGCAGAGGTCACTGGTCAGAGACTCAGAGGAGCGGTCTTCTTCTGTCTGGTCATCGCCGGTCACTGAGAAGAGAAGAGAAAGCCCGTCGTCGCCGCCGAGAAGAGAATAGGAAGGGAGAGTGAGGGTTGAGAGAGAGAGAGAGAGAGAGAGAGAGAGAGAGAGAGAGAGTATAGGAAGAAGCAGAGTCGAAGGAGGGAGAGCCAAATTTTGGTTTCGGGCACGGCATGAGAGACCGAAAACAGAAATTTTTTTTTAATTAGTAGTCCAGCCCAGAAGTTGCGGGGCTCTACTGAAAAAAATTAAAACTGGGGGGCTTGAATATAAAAATATCAAAATTCCTAAAGTTTTTTTCCTGGGGGGGGGAGTGGGGGGAGGGGCTCGAGCCCACCCGAGCTCCAAAGTGGTTATGGCACTAGTTATGGTGGAGCCTGATGAAAGATCATGATTAGATTTATTACTATATAGCTTGCATAATTCATGATATTTTTGAAGTATTTACTTCAAAAGTTTTGACTTATCTTAAAGATTTCCTACTAATTGGAATGATAATATCTCGAGCAAAGCTAGGGGACATCTTACCAGTTTAAACAAAATTAACGAAAAAAGACCTTAGTTTCCACTGATAAAGACATGACTAGAAGATGGGAGCACATGGGTAGTGACTCTATTTCTCCATCACTTAGGATTTATTTGATAAAATTGGAAACTAAACTCTGAAATATAAATTGTATGAATTATGAATTATGGATCTTTTAAATTTAAACACCGAATTTGAATATAAATATTAAATTAATTAATTAGCAATAATTTTATAAAAATATTGCAAATGATATATATTTTCTTATTTAAGAGTTTATAGTTAAGCAATAAATTTTGCTTAAAATTTAATATCTTAAACAATTAAATGGTTTACAAAAATTGTTATCAAATGCACTTACAATATTAAGTATTAAAAATTATCGGTTATTAAACACACTTAAATTCAGTAAGCTCTTAACTAATTAATTTTAAAAAGTAAATTAATTTATCAAATGAGGCCTTAATTTTCCATAATATTTTCATTTTCCTCATACTTTGGTGAGGAAATTCATTTTCTAAAAAGTTTTCCTTACCAAATTCCTCAATATATTCTCCCATTCCCAAGCAAAAGAAAACTTTTATAAGGAAAAGTATTTTCTTTTCTAAACTAAATTCTCTTAACCAAACAGGGCCAAAGTAAATTGACTGAAATGCTCGTCAATTACGTGCAAAATTACACATAGTTCTCCTTCCACAGTTGGATCCCCATGATACCTCTTACGGGAAATTGTTGAATAAAAAATTACATATAGTTCTAGCCCCAAACATTGTAATATATCTTTTATATATACATATATATATTTAAATACATGTTTTACTCTCTTTCATCTTCCAAAGTTTTCATATCTCTATTTTCATTTTCTAGATTTTTAATTTTTTTCATGAGTTAGAAAAATCCTGATTTATTTGTAAGTATTAACTACAACCAATTAACTCTTTTTTTTAAAAAAAAATCTTATTCGTAACTAATCAAGTCTCAAGTAACTAATTGTCATGTTACATGTTCTTTCCCCTATTTCTACCTTTATGCAATAGAGGTAAGTAATTTAAGAATAATAGGTTTGCATATCCATACCTACAAGACAAGAGCAAATCAGAGAAGTAGGGATTGCTCCCCAATTACACTCTGATGCCTAAATTAGTAAGGGTCAGGATAACATCTAAGCAATAATTAAGTATAATAGTATTTAGTACCTAATATTCATTAGTCTTTAATAAGGAGAGAGTGGTACCTTTTATTATGCCTAATACCAAGGCACATAACCTCGTTTTTCAACGTGGGATTAATGCTCTGCAGAGCTTCAGCTTGGGTCTGCCCTGTTAGGTTGGGTTTGTCTCACCTTAGTGCTCATACAAGTAGGAAATAGGTTTGGGTTTGGCCTTCTTCTCCGTTTGGCCCATTGCTCTTAGGTTTTTCTAATTAAATTTTGAGGCAGGGTTCATCGTCTGTCCTCCATTGAAAAGGAAGATTTTTGGAAGAAAATGATGCCTTTTTCATTTCCCCTACACGGAAGCTGTCAAACATCCCTTCGTCTTCTGACGGGAGCGTCTTTCCACCAATCGTCATCATTGCCATGGGGTGTATATATATGGCATGTGAGTAGAATTATTTTTCTCTTTTGCTCTCTTCTCTTCCTAAAATCTCTTTCCATTTCCCCTGTCTTTATTTTGTTTCTTTTTTACATACTCTGACGATTTTTAGTGATGGATACTTCTCAAAATTCTGCTCCACCAGGCAGCGAATTGGGTATTGTTACCATTACCCATGTTTCTGACGTTTTAGAGTACTTCTTACACCCTGCTAAGGTCACCTTACTGCTTGAGATGGCCGAAGATTCCGATGACAATGTCGTCCCTCTCAACCGTCTATATATATATATATATTGTATATCTTGAGGGAGATGAGGTCAAAACTGTCGAGTTGGAGGCTAGGCATTACCGATTGGTGATCAGGGAGGAGGTGGTAGCGGCCCTTTAAGGGACTTATAGCATCCTTGGCGACTATGTCTTACTTGCCACAAATTTGGACTCCAGCAGACTCACAACTCGCCTCCAGGCTTTATGACTTTGTATGAGAAACAGCTGAAAAGTAGGCTGGTTCTCCCTTTTCCTCCCATCTTTGTAGATATTCTTGATTTTCGAAAACTTGTACCTACCTAAATATCCCCAAATTTACTCGCTACATCATATACTTTCTAGTTATTTGTCGAGCCGTAGATATTCCTACCAACTTAGATTTTCCAAGTTGGGAAAATTAGTATGAAAAAGTTTTGACCGGGTGGTTTGTCGCTAGTAAAAAACGCTCCACAATAGAACTTATTTGCCACGTTACCTCTTCAAATAATGATTGGAAAGATAAGTTATTTTTTGTGAAGCCACTTTCCTTCTATTTCGAAATACATAGTGCTTTCGAAAATCTCTTTTGAATTAGAAGCCAAAGCCAACGTCTATTATTACTCGTCACCAAAAATTGTTCACTAAGTACAATATAGGTCTATATATAAGGGAAAGTTGGTCTCTGGCTGTGATGGAATTGGCTGATTTGCTCGGGGATGTCATGGACAGAATTACACTATCTTATTGCCTTATATAAATATTTCAATCTGGTATTTCTCAATTTTTCTCGGCATTTTACGGATTTGTCTTGATATTTCCAAGTTCATCCCTGATCAATTACCTTGCTTTGCGTATGGTTGCGTCAACCGTGACTCACGATCAAGGCACTTGGTCTTCTTCCTCAAGTACCTAAGAAGGTGCTCAGAGCCAAGAGGTTGTAGGGGCTGAGGCTACCCTAAGAGTTTTTGTTGTAGCTGGGCCCTAAACGGTTATTGGGGGCCAATTATTTATTCAACCAATCTTTCCGAGGTAAGCGACCTAGGCTCAGGGAGAATAATACTACCAGTATGATTTCCTTATATGATTTCCTTACGTTTTCTACGTACATAATTTTGACTAATTGTCTGTATCTCTTTTAACATTATTGCTAGTTTTCCAGTGTATCTAGTCCCTTTGTTAGGATATTTTTATGGGGAATTTCTATTCTTTTTCCTTTATCTTTTTTTAGGTAAGTCCTTTAAAGTACTAATAGAGGTTTTAAAACCTTCTCTTGACAAAGTCTATAACTTTCTTTGTGAAGAAGGTGACGAGGATGTTGAGGAGTTTCAAGGCCCTTGGGCTCACCCTACTGGCTTCTCCTATGTTCGCCCTGTGACTTCTGGTACTACTTTTGGCCGGATTACAAATCATCCTCCGCGCCAAGTTCTGCCTACCGAGATAGACACGCTGAGGTTCTACCTTATGGCAGTGGGATTTTTATCTCCTCAATCCCAACAAGTTCTGTCGGGCATGGGGTTGGCATGGCTTCTTCTTCTGCTAGTCAGGGTAGTGCTTCTCAGAGTTCTCCTATCCTACATTATGGCATTCTACACTTTTCGGCTGTAATTAAGACATTGAGCACCCTTCTATTATAAATGTGGCTCCACATAAGGATCTCTCTAACTGGCCGAAGGCATGAAAAGGAGGTAGGTTTTGTGGCGGGCACTACAGACAAGTTCAATTTCCATATGAGTAATGTCATTCTTTTCCCCGGCTTGACCTGGATCCCACTAGTTCCGATTTTCTCCCTAATTGGGGTCCTGATTTGAATACTCATGTGTTCTAACCAAGCCATGCCTTAGAGATGGTCATGGGAGGGGTCCCGCCTCGTGATGCTGCACTTCACAGGTTTTGTTTATGCCACATTTGAGCAAATTTCAACAAGACCTTCAAGAACACAGAATTAAAAAGCTTAATGTGGCAGGCCGGAATAGAAACGAAGTAGTAGAAATTTGAACATGTTATGAGTGAGATCCAAGAAAGAAATGTGGATGCTTACATTTATTTGGTAAAGATAGACCTAGAGAATGGACACTGTTGCATGATGGCGGGCACAGAAAAGGAATCATGACAACTAATATTTCTGAGCATTTAATAGTGTGTTGAAGAAAGCTAGTGGCTTACCTTTAAAAACCCTAGTTGAATTTATATTCAACAAACTTGTCAGTTACTTTCACCAACACTGTGAAGAGGCCAAAATTGTGTGCATCTATTTCAAACCCGAATATTTGATAAGTTCCTGCAGATTGAATTAAAATCAAGAAACACAAAGTTACAACTTACAATCCGCGATAAGGAATATACATGTTCAAATCTCCGATCCGGGTTGCTGGTACCGCCAATAACGTCTATACATTACGAATGAATAATAAATCATATAATTGCAGTAAATGGCAAGCACATATATTGCCTTATTCTCAAACTCTTGCAGTTTGTAGAGAAAATGGTACGAGAGCAGATACTTATGTGCCGGATATATATTCCCGAGAAACGTACAGAAGAACGTACCAATCGAATTTTCATCCGGTCTTGAATGAAAACTTTTGGAGGGATGTTCCTTATAATTTAATATTTCATCCTCCGAACATGAACAATGAACGGGGTTGGAAATAGGGCACAAGATTTCGGTGTGAAATGGATTATCGAAATCCGGATTCTCCCTTAAGATGTGGCAGATGTTGCATGTCGGGACAATACAAAAAAAAAAAATTGTATTAACCCCAGTTCAAGCAATGTATAAGTTTGTTTTCTTAAAAGTGTTGTAATATTTTAGGATTTCTATTAATGAAATTTTTCTTTGAATTTCTTACTTCTACATTGCTCTAAATTTTGATAGTAAAATTTATAATACTTTAAATTACTTCTTCATATTTTTTGTAAATAGAATTGTGACAAGTTAAACATATTTTTTTTAAATGGTTATAAATATTATCATGAAAAATATACCAAAATAGGTTAAATAAAATAATACAGTCTTTTTAAGAAAATTATAAAACTATATGTTTGGAAAGAAAAGAACAAAGAAATTTTGAGTTTTTGGAAAAAAAATCTAATGTAGCTGATAAGGCACAAAAGTTAAGTGTTATTGTTGGTTAATAAATGACTACCACTGTGTGTTATCCGCCACATCGGCAGATTAAGTGCGGAAGCTAGTATTAAGTGATAACGCACAACGGTTGTGCGTTATCGTTAGATATAATGCACAACCGTTGTATGTTATTGCCCGTTTACGGATAAAAAGAAAGTGGACCACTTTAGTAGCGATTTTTAAAAATGGGACTAATAATAGAAAAAACCAACTCGTTGAATGAGCAAAGTTGGGCAATTTATAGTGCTTTATTGGAGAAAACTGTCAATCAAAAATTAAAATGAAATATGACTAAAGAGGTTGCTGAATTACTTTCATTACCTTTAAAAGCTATGGATTTGAAGGCGGGAAAAAAATACGAGAGCTACAACAACCGACGTTGATGTGTCTCATAAGAAAACAAAATATGGCTGAAAAAGTGTTTCTATTGATCTAAATCATGTAGTGAATATTTCTTTACATCAATGAACAAATTTAAGATTATTTATTATAAGTCTTTGTATTAGTCATACGACACTATTAAGACGTGTGAAGAAAGGCCTTCTTCACTGTCATTCAAATGCCATTAAGCCGCATCTGGAAGAGAATAAAATGTCCCGATTGCAGTTTTGCATATCTATGTTTGACCAGAATATTTTGCCTCATGAGCCAAGATTCGTGGGTATGTACATTGTGCACATCGACGAAAAATGGTTCTATATGACAAAAAAGAATGAAAATTATTATTTGCTCGTATAGAAAAAGAACCTCTGCGAACATGTCAAAATAAGAATTACATTATGAAAGTAATGTTTTTAGTTGCTATGGCTCAACCCAGATTTGATGATAAGGGAAATGAAGTGTTTTTTGGAAAAATATAAGTCTTCCATTTGTCAGCAAGGAACCAGCAAAGAGGCGAAGCAAAAACAAAGTTGTTGGGACTTTAGAGATTAAACAGATTACTTTGACAAGTAGCGAATAGTAAATCATATCTCATTGAGTTATACCAACAATTCAAGATAATTGGGCAAGAGAGGACCCAAGAAATATCATTTTTATTCAACAAGATAATATTAGAACACATGTTAATTTGAGTGATGAAGACCGCTTCAGAAAATGGTTTTGATATCCGATTAGTATGCGAACTACCAAATTCACCTGATTTTAATACTTTGGATCTTAGATTCTTCAGTGGAATTCAAGCAGTGCAACATAGAGAGTGCCCAAAGACCATAGAAGAACTTATTCATGCTATTGAGAAGTTTTTCAATGAATTCTGTACAAGAAAGTTGAATTCTTTATTCTACAGCTGTGCATGCAAGAGGACATGGAAGTTGGAGGATCTAACGATTACAAGATCCCACACATAAACAAAGATGCATTGGAAAGAAATGGTCGCCTTCCTAAACAAATTTCTTGTGATTCTACTTTAGTCCAAAATGCTATGAACATTTTATCATCTTAGAATAAGTTAAAAAATTAGTATAGGAAAAGGTTGATTTGAATTTTGAAAAACCTTAGGGGAGGATGGGGAGGAGGGGGGCGAGGGGAGGGTTGAATAAGGTTTTTGACTAATTTAAAAAAAAAATTGCACAATTAAAATATAGAACCTTTGATTTTGTTTCAAGAAGAATTAATAACTCCTTTTAATAAAATTCTTAACCAAACAAAATATTTTTTATAAAGAATGATCAAACAATAAAGATAGAGATAACAAGCAAAAACATAAAAAGAGAGACAAAGGATTTACAGTGGTTCACTCTCTCAATAGAGCTACATCCACTACCTTAAGACTTAACTCAAGGATTTCACAACCTTTACAAAACACCACAATGAGGATCACTCTTCAAGGGTTTTTGCAGATAAACATCAAAGATCACAAAACAATGCAAGATAAGAAAATATCAAAGGATCACCCAAAGGATTTTCACAAAACCTTTGATTAAAATATAAAATGAGAGAGTAGAGATGGAACAATATACCAAAGAAGTTTGAAATGAATAGAATATAACTCTGTAAACTGAATCTACAAGCTTTCTTTCGTCCTCTTTGAAGAATGATCAAACAATATAGCTCCAAGAAGCTTTTCTTTTGAATTTTATTGAAAATTGAAAATGTACTCTTTAGTGCTCTTAAATGTGTTCAATAAAACTTCTTCAAGAACTCTTCATTTATGGCTGATTAATAGCCCTTTTATATGGGAAGGTAGAAAACTAACCGTTACTGTCAGCAGCAACGGTCATTTTTTTATAGTAAAAGCAAAAACCAGACGACCGGTTTTGAAAGTGGACGTCCGATTTTCTTAATGAACAGAAAATCGGACGACTGATTTTCTTAAAGAGTAAAAAATCGGATAACCGATTTTCTCAAGAAACAAAATCAATTTTTTGTATGCTTAAAAGTTATCGGACGTCTGATTTAAAAATTAGATGACCGGTTTTTATGAGAGTCAAAAAAATAGGACATCTGACTTTATGAAGGACCGATTTTCTTAAACAAAAATCGGATGACCAATTTTTTTATGCTTGGAAAATTTCGGATGACCGGTTTTCCTTTTTCCAAAAATTGTGAAAAATTGTAAAACACAAATTTTCCTTCACTTTCAAAAATATGTATTCTTGATGTAAAAATTTATAAAAAATATAACAACTTTAAATCCTCAAAGCTTTACCAAGAACACTTAGTTTTTTAATTTTCCAAAAATGTTTCTTCTAAGGAGCTAACATCAATGATAAAAAATTCAAAGAAACAAGTTAGGGAGTTTTATATATATACCTTATAAAGCTATCCCTAACCATTCTTCTTGTCTTCAAAGTCTTTAACTTGAACACTTCATCTTCATAAAGTCTTGTAATCTTGAGTGATCTTTTGCTTCTTTGTAGATCATCCTTGAGACTCCTTTTGTGCATCTTTTGTTCTTCTTACAAAACTACTTTTATTATCACAAAGCACAAGTTAATCATAATCAAAACACTTAAAAAAAATATGATCTTAGGACTTACAATCTCTCCCTTTTTTATTATGACAAACAAAGATGCAAGATGATGACTATATAGAACAAAATAACACAGTTAAGCCAAAAGAATGCTTCAAACGATCAACATTAAGCTCAAAGCATATCAAAAACATGAGAGAGAGAACGAACTCTCCAGTTATTTTTTTAACATGCCAAGGTTTTGAAAAACAATTAGAAAACTAAAAGCTCCCTCTTAAGACTTGCTTTATACAACAAATATGGCACTAAAACATCATTAATAAAACTCAAAGCCATATAAGCAACAAGGCATAAAGCATAAAGCTTTATATAACTCAAGGTATGTTGCCAATACAAACCATCAAGGTACTCAAAACATCAGGGCAACACAACTCAAGTCATCAAGATAATATCAACAAAACAATATGCATCTCATATATCTCCCCCTTAATGCATCAACATAATGCCATCAACAACATAATGCATTTTATATTTTCTCCCCCTTTTGTCATAAATCAAAAAGCATAAGGAATATAAGGAATCATTGAAAAAGAACAATGAAACTCTAATCATTAAGATATCATCATCAAGTTCCAAAATAAGCAAAGAAGACAAAAGTTTCAAAACAAGACTTCATAACCAAGAAGCATAAGTTCCAAAAATAGTCAATAAAAAAAAAGGAAAGAAACAAAAGTATGAAACTTAAGAAGTTAAAACAAAAGAAATGAAACATAAGCTATAAACTTGAAATTCCCTTTCTTCTTGGAAATCCACATTGTCTCACTTGTCTTCTTTTCCTCTTACTTCTAACCTCATCACCCTTTCTTAAATATCAAAAAATTTTCTATCTAGAGCATCAAATTGGCTATTTATTTGAGCTTACATAGAGGTCATCATCTCCTTGAGTTGAGAAATTCCTCCGGATGATTGTCCTTCTTTAACCCTTTCTTGCCTCTTTTTCTGTCTCATTTCTCTTCTAAAAGTTTCCTCTTCCCTTCTTTTTCACTAACTCTTCATCCACATTCATAGCATCTTGCCCTTCATCTTCCTCTTCTTCCACATCACTTTCATCATCATCCTCTTATCCTTCTGTCACCAACATACCTTCCTCATTTCCTAAAAAGCCTATTCTTTTGAAGGTATGTTTGTTATAGATTTTCCCAGTACCAATATGATCACCAACTTCAACCAGATTTCGCACAAAATATTGAAAAAATTTAGTGAAAAAACAACCATATGGAAAACACTTTGTAGAGGAGGTCTGAGTAGCTAGCATATATTCAATGGCCATAAATCCAAAATTCATCATTCTATGCTCATGTAAAGCTAGCATAACAAAAGAGTGCATGTTTGTGACAGAAGACTTGTGACCTACATTAGGAATAATTATGTTGGAAATCATGTGGTGCAATAATATTCTATAGGCATCAAGTGTAGTAACATTTCTGTCATCATGCCTTTTTAGAACTTCTCCTTTAGTAAATAATTCTTCAAATCTTCTCTCGCTGTAAAGGTTGGGATCAAAGCATTTTTTGTTTTTGGTATAAAATCTAATACCATTTTCAGGTGTTCCTAGGATGGTGTTTAACATTCTTTCATCAAAAGAGATATCTCTACAACTCACCTTAGAAGTAACCCATTGATAAGTAATATTTTCTTGCTTTTGAACGCTCCTTTTGTGATTAACATAAAAAAATTCATAAATCATCTCAGGATAGTAGAGTTCATTAACTTTAAGCAAAGATCTCTAGCAAATATTCTAAAAAATATTAGGAATAATTTCCATACCTTCTATATCAGATAAATCAACTTTGTGCCCTGGAGCAATCTTTCTCCTTTTTCTTGTCCGTTCTTAAAAATTTGCAGCTTCTTTGACCGAAATGAACCTTTCTGGTAGCCTCACTTCACTTGCCACTTTCTTCCCTTTTCCCTTTCCAGTTCTTCCACCTCTGCTACTTCCTCCTTCTTCATAATTTTCTCCCCTTTCAACATTTGCATTCTGGACTTTCACCATCTTAGAGAAATTGAAGTAAGAGAGTGATTAATCTTTGACAGAGAGAAGAGATAGGTGTATCTTTTGAGAAGAGAGAGTTGGATCAATGGGGAGGATTTGAGAGAGAGAGAGAGAGAGAGAGAGAGAGAGAGAGAGAGAGAGAGAGAGAGAGAGAGAGAGAAACGACTGTGAGAGTTTAAGAAAGAGAGAGAGAGTGTCGACGGTAGAAAGGTTTGAGAAAGAGAGAGAGTGTGTCGATGGTAGAAACCAAATTGGGGGAGAGAGAGAGAGTACAGAAAGAATAACGAGAACTTCTCCCCCTTTTGTTTTTAAAAATACCAATTGTCGTCAGAATAAAAGAAAAATGGTCGATCGATTTTTGAAAACGGTCGTCCGAATTTTTGAAAACTAAGAAAATCGGACATCCAATTTTTTTCAAATTCATCCAATTTTGTAGTCTGAAACTCTCGGCCTATTTTTGTGAAGAAAAAAGAAAGAACTTGAAACTTTTAATGAAAAGCAGATGTCTGGTTTTTTTGAGACTCGTCCGATTTTGTAGTTCGAAAATCTCGGCTTAGAAAAGTGAAGAAAAATTTGAAACTCAAAACACACATTAGTCATGGAATTTACCAATGCCAAGTAATTTCCTTAAATAACAAAAAGGATCTTTAGAAAAGGGGTTTTGTAAAAATATCAGCAATTTGATCCTCTGTGTAAATATATTCTAAAAATACATCTCCTTTTGCAACATGATCTCTTATATAATGATGTTTGATTTCAATATGTTTTGTTTTTAATGTTGCACAGGGTTTACAGAAAGATTTATTGCACTACTGTTGTCACATAAAATAGGAATGTTTTTTAAATCAAAACCAAAATCAAGTAAATATGCATCATCCAAAGTACATGAGTACTACAACAACTTGCCACTATGTATTCCGCTTTGGCGGTTGATAAAGACACGCATGATTGCTTCTTGCTGTACCAAGACACTAAACATCCCCCTAAGAATTGGCAATTTCTGCTAGTACTCTTTCTTTCTACCTTACATCCCGCATAATCCGCATCAGTGTAAGCAATAAGATCAAAGCAAGACTGTTTAGAGTAACATAGCCCATAATCATAAGAAGATATTAAATATCTTAAAATACGCCTAACTACTACTAAATGAGATTTCTTGGGGCAAGCTTGGAATCTAGCACACAAACAAACGGTGAACATAATATCTGGCCTACTAGCCATTAAATAAAGTAAGTTTCCGATCATATCTCTATACCGTTTTTCATCCACCTTTTTGCCATTTTCGTCTTTGTTGAGTTTTAACGATGAGTTTATTGGAGTTTCTTTTCCTTTTGCATCACTCATCCAAACCTTTTGAGAAGTTCCTTGTGTACTTCTCTTGGTTGATGAAGATACCTTCTTTGGTTTGTTTAATTTGAAGTCCAAGAAAATGGGTTAATTCTCCCATCATGCTCATCTCAAACTCTTTTTACATTAACGAGGCAAACTCTTCACACAAACAAACATTAGTAGCTCCAAAAATAATATTATCCACATAAATTTGGACAAGTAGAAGATCATTGTTACAAGAGGTTTTTGTAAAAAGAGTTACTTCCACCACACCTCTTGAAAAACCATTTGAAAGGAAAAAGTCACTTAGTTTTTCATACCAAGCTCTTGGAGCTTGTTTTAACCATAAAATGCTTTGGAAAGTTTATAAACATAGTTTGGAAAATTTTCATGTACAAAACCAGGAGGTTTTTAACATAAACTTCCTCCTCAATATCACCATTTAAAGATGCACTTTTAACATCCATTTGAAAAAGCTTGAATCCCTTAAAACAAGAAAAAGCTAAAAGAATTCTTATGGATTCAAGTCTAGCAATCGGAGCAAAGGTTTCATCAAAATCTATGCCCTCTTAATTGAATCCTTGGACAACTAAGTCTAGCTTTGTTTCTTATAACTAATCCGGATTCATTTAGTTTGTTTCTAAAAACCCATTCTGTACCAATAGTGGGGTGATCACGAGGTCTTGGGACTAAAGTCCAAACTTTATTTCTTTCAAATTGATTAAGTTCCTCTTGCATTGCAATAATCCCAAACTCATCACATAAAGCATCATCTATTTACTTTGGTTTAATTTGAGATAATAAAGCAAAGTTATCAATGAAATACCTTCTTGTTCTTATCCCTTGTGATACATCATCAATGATTTCATCTTTGGAGTGTCCTTTCGGATATATCACATCTTGAGGAAGATCTTGAGTTTCTTGATCATTGTCTTATTTCTTCTCAATCTCCTCTTCCTCCTTAGCATGTTCCTCCATAGCTTGAGTGTGCAATGGTTGGTTGCTCAAAGCATTATCTATATCATCATCATCATCATCATCATCATCTTTCTTTTCAAAAATGTTAGATTCATTAAAGTTCACAGGAATTGACTCATCAACACATAAGGTTCTTTTGTTGAAAAACCTATATGCTTTCTTGTTTGAAGAGTAACCAAGAAAAATTCCCCCATCAAATTTTCTATCAAACTTTCCAAGGTTATCCTTGGTGTTTAAAATAAATTATTTACATCCAAAAACTTTGAAATAGCCAATTAAGGGAGTTTTGTTAAAAATAAGTTCAAAAGGAGTTTTCTTTAGAAAAGGTCTCAAGAGAACACGATTCATCACGTAGCAAGTGGTATTAACGGTGTTGCCCAAAAATATTTTAGTAGGGAGTTTTCAAAAGCATTGATCTTGCCATTTCTTGTAAAGTGTAGGTTTTTCTCTCCACAACACCATTTTGTTGTGGGGTTTTAGCAACCGAAAATTTGTGTGTAATACCAAAATCATCACATAGTTTTGTAAAATCTTGATTGTTAAATTTTCTCCCATTATCACTTCTCATAGAAATCAATTTACAATTAAGGGAGGTTTGAACTCTTTTGAGAAGTTTGACAAACTCTTGAAATGCCTCATCCTTTTGGCTTAAAAACAATGTCTAAGTGAATCTTAAAAAATCATCAACTATAACAAAAGCATACCTCTTACCACCAAGACTAGTGGTCCTCATTGGTCCAAATAAATCCATGTGAATAAGTTCTAAAGGTTTTCAAGTAGAAATAATCTTCTTTGGTTTAAAAGAGGTTTTGACTTGTTTCCAAATTGGCAAGCATCACAAAGTTTAGTTTTCTCAAAATCTAGTTATGGTAAGCCTCTAACAAGCTCTTTTGAAGAAAGATGGTTTAGTAAATCCATGCTAACATGGCCAAGCATTCTATGCCACAAAAATGCATCATTATCATGATCCGAGAAACACTTTAAGTTTTGAGAAATAAGATCTTCAAGATGAAAAACATAGACATTTCCAACTCTGTTTGCTACAAAAATTGTTTTGTTTTCAAGCTTATCAATGATAGAAGAAGAATCACTTTCAAAGAAAACTTTGCAACCATTATCACATAGTTTACTGAATTAAGAGAACTTGCTTAATTAAAGAAGAATAGTCGTTACCGATGTTACCTATGCCGATGATTTTTCCTTTCTTCTTTTCATCGAAAGTGACAAAGCCACGTTTGGTTTCCTTAAGCTCACTCATAAGAGATGTATTGCCAGTCATGTGTCTTGAGCATCCGCTATCCCAGTACCATTTAGTTTAGCTTGGTTTGTGTTCCTATAATAGAAGAAGTAGAGATGACTTTTGGCACCCATATTCTTTTAGGTCCATGAATATTAGTTGCCTTTCTTTTTACTTCCCAAATAGTTTTTACTCCCATTTAAATCTTTCTTTTTATAAAATATTTTGCTACCTTATGACCATTCTTTTCACAATATGTGCAACAAAGATGTGAGAAAGATGAAGAAGCTTTTATAAAGCGAGTTTGGTTTGAAAGAGTATTAGAGTGATTATAACCAATATCGTTTTTGTCAAATGGTGATCTTTGAGAATGCAGAAGTTTTCAAAGTTTTCTTTTCCTTTTGTAAATTTTTCAATACACATGGTGAGATCATTCACCTTTTCTTCAAAACATTGTAATCAACCATGCATTTTTCAAGAGAAAAAACTTTTTCACAAAGATTTTTGTTCTCTAAGACAAGTTCTTGAAATTCCTTGTTTGACAAATCCTTTTCCTTTTTCAAAGCTTCCGAAGATTCAAGAAGAGTTTTGTTTTCACAGCCAAATTTTGAATTTTCATTCAATAAATCATCAATCTTTTTTTTTTAAATCCTTGTTTTTTTTTTTTTGGGAAATCTTTTTGAGCTCATCATACATTTATATAAGCATAGAGTTAGGATCATCATCATCATCAATAGAACTAGAAAAGTTAGAGGGTGAAGATTGTACCTCACTTTCTAATGCCATGAAGCACATGTTTTCTTTCTCTTCTCCTTCACTCTGACTTGATTCTTGATCCCAAGCTCTTCTTATTGATAGTTTTGAAGAAAATTTTCTTTAATTGTTTTTAGTAAAGAATCTTCAAGATATTTGGTTTTAACATTTTGGAACAATTTAGCTGTTCTTCAATTTATAAACCATAAATTAAATGGAATTGGCCTCTTCATTTGATTTTAAATTTTTAATATGAGGAGGATTAAGTTTGTCAAGTTGAGCTTCATTCGTAAGTGTATGTTAATTATTAGGCGGATAAACTTTTCTCTCTCATGCTTTTAACATAGAATAAAACATTAATTGAGAAAGAAACTTTATCAAAATAATGTTTAGAATGTTTTTCTTTGGTAGTGACATGAGATTTTTGTTAACATGTTTTGTCGTAACCTCTTTAATTACATTTAGAATTGTTCCTTAGAAAATGACTTTTTGAGTGTGCAATTGTTCATTTCTATTAGAACAAGATAGTTTTTTCTTTTTAAACTGTTAGAATATGACTTTGAGGGATGTAACATGCATTTAATTATTGAGATATATAAGAATGTTCTTATGTGATTAATTTTAGATTCAACTAAATATCAAGTTGTTTAAAGAAAAAACACTATATCAAGCCTTTTTCCTTTCAAGTTGTTTAAAGAGATGTTGTAAGGCACATATGAGATTTATGAAGGTTGATGCACATATGAAATTCCCATTTATGTTTCTTTCCTAAGCAAGAATATAGATCTAATCAATATGCACAAATGAAAACTTTTTTGCTCGAAAACGTTTTAAAGTGGATATCATTTCTTATCAGCATTTGGTTTTCAAATTTCTTGATCATGTTTGGTTAAATTGAAAGTAATAGGCTCAAATTATTCTAATCAATAGTTCATCTAATTCAAACTTAAGAGAGTTGATGAAATGGTTCATCTAAGTTAAAAGTAGGATCCTTTCTTGGGTATTTTTGTGGTTTTATGCACACACCACTTGTTTTAGTATTCTACTAATCTCTAAAAAGACAAAGGTATTGTTGTTAAACAAGTTACAATTTTGTATGATAAAGGACTTGACTTTTATTTTAGGTTTGTTGTTGTCATCGTAGTCGTGTTTCCGTTACTATTCTTGGTAATTAACTTAATAAAAATTTCTAATTATATTAGGCATTTTATATAAAATTCGTTTATAAATTTTATTAAAGCTATATGTACTAGCTCAAAAGTATGTAAAAACATTATAAATTTTATCGTATTTAAAGTTAATTTATACGAAGTAAATTTGAATTGTTTATAGGGAGCCCGGACTCTTTAATTTGTCTTAACGTTGTGTTTTCAGTAGTCGTTGTGCCTGAAAAATGTCCATTTTACTAAGGAGACTCTGTCAAAAATTTTCAAAATCTTAGATAATAGTTAGAAGTGTTTGTACTAAAAAATTATTCTATTACTTCTTACTTCAAATTTCTTCTATTACTTTTTGTTTTCAATCTATCAAAAACGACTTCTTTGTTTAGAAGCGAACTTAAAAAAGAGTTACAAGTGAGGAGGTACTTGAATTACTTCTTCATTTCCAATCTATCAAAAGAGACTTCTTCTTTTAGAATTAAACTTAAACAAACGGTAGGAGTTTTTACTCCTATATATTCTTTGATTATTTCCAACTATCACCTCTTTGTTTAGAAGTGCTCTTAAAAAAATTTAAAAGTGAGGATGTACTTGTATTACTTCTTATTTCCAATCTATCAAAAGCGACTTCTTCTTTCAGAAGTAAACTTAAACAAAAGATAGGAGTTTACTTCAAGAAATAAAGTAGGGCTTCTTAGTCGCTTCTTCTTCTTCTTAAAGTTAAATTTTTCTTAATTTTGTTGTTATGAATAAGATTAATCTTAACCTTCAATTCCTTTGAATGTAGAAAAGTTATGAAGACACACAAAAGTTGGATGTATACGAGATGTATGCCCGGGGTTACGGGGCTTAGTAGTGAATTTGTGAATAGGATACATCGGTTTGTAGACTAGTGTCTTTCAAAAAATCAAGGCACGCTAGATAAGATAAGGTGCCCATGTGTGAAATGAAAAAATAGGAAATTAGAAATGAAGTTGCATCTTTTTAATCAGGGTTTTATGCCTGATTATCATAATTGGACATGTCATGGAGAACCTTTTTGATGATTAAATGTTGGTTCGTACGTGAGTAGTGGAAGGGAAACAACTTGACAAGTATTGAAGAAAGTAGTACGATTTATGAGACGATATTTGATGTTTTTGGACCAAGCTTTGAACCTAATTTTACCAACTATACTTATAAAAAGCACCTAATCTAGAGTTACAGAAGTTGTATGATATGTCAAAAGCTGTAGAGACGCCATTGGGAAGGGTGTAAAACTGATTCGCAATTATCTACTACTAGGGAGTTATTGAGTATTAAGTCTGAGAATAACTGGACTAAGAAGTTATTTGAACAAGTTGCACGATATGTGAACCATATACTCCCACCGGACTTATGTGCACCGAAGATAAGTGAGAGACACATGTGTTAACAGAACATCCCAATTTTGATGTGCAAGCTAGAAAGGATTCCCCCCTCTCCCCTTCCTCTACTCCCCTCCCCCCTCCCCCCCTTCTCCCCGAGTTCTTTGATGCGATGGAGCACTTGATTGTTCATTTGTCATGCAAAGCTAAAGTTTGTTGGTTTTGTTTAGTAAAGGTGGATGTATCCATTTGAGAGGGAAAAATTTAGAAGTTATTTTTAATATTTCTTTCTCAAATAAAATATTGTTACTAAAAAGGAATGTTCATTTTAGGTATTTGCACCATCTAAAGAAGATGATTGGAAACAAGGCTCCCGTAGAAGGTTCAATATATAACGCGTAGTTAACTGAAAAGGTTGCAACTTTCTTCAATTACTACTTCGATTCAGATGTCAGAACTGGAAATACATCTGTTGGACATAATGATGGTGGTAAGCAGCCTCATGAACAAGGCTCAGTCCTTTTGATATACAATATACCGGGAAGGGTATTTGGTATGGAGAAGAAGAAGATCTCAGATGAGCAAGATATGAAGATGATGACAAATTACATCTTGCTTAACTGTGAGGAGGTTGAGCCTTACATTGAGTAAGTAAAAAGAAATTTGTGTTTTTTTTTGTTAATTAATTTAAATATAATAAAATTTGCCTTATTGTAAGTTCTGCTTCGTAGGAAGTACTCATTAGAAATCAAAATACATAATCCAAGTATAACTGAAGACGATTTAAAAAGAATATTGTGGATGGATTCTCCAAATGGTTTAGAGATGAAGAAATTTAAAAAGTTAATATACACACAATTAACGTTCAGAAATGATTCTAATATGATAACTTTTAATTTTATTCGGATTCACAACCCTTGTAATATGGACAGTACGCTTGTATGATAACTATGGGATTTTAACGGATGTCATCGAGGTTAAGTTTCCACGTACACTTGTTCAGACGGGTACACTTTTTAAGTTGGAGTGGTTCAATTCTTCATGCAGGCATCTAAATAAGCATCTACAGTATAGAGTTGTTGAGATTCATTCTAAAAAATAGTACAGCGGGTAGGATATATTTGTTTTTGCCACCAAGTCGAACAAGTATCTTACATCATATATCCTGGTGCAAAAGACAAAAGAGTGATCGGTGGGCAGTAACGAAATCACAGCCTTGTGCTTTTTACGTGCCCGTAGTTGACGTTACAGTTCAAAAGAATATGGACTTCGCAGAGACTCCAGGAGTAGATTACCAAATTAAAGATATCAAAGCTCTTGCTCATGACATAGGCACAGTCGATGAAGTAGACATTCTTGGAGAACCTGAAGATAATGCACATAATGATGATTTTGTGAACGACAAGGTAGATGGGAGTCTAAAGACTAAGATAGTGAGGAAGAAGAAGAATTCAAATCAGATCATGATAGTGAAGACGATTCCGACTCGCAGTTATTATTACGTCATTATGTATATCGTGTTTTCCAAAATTTATATCTGTAATTACATTTAGCTCATTGCTAATGTTTATTAAAGTTATTAAAGGTAAATTTTTGAAAGTTAAATTTATGAAAGTTAAAGGTATTAAAGTTAAAGTTTTGAAAATTAAAGTTATTAAATTTAAACCTTTGAAAGTTAAAGTTTTGTCATCTTAAAGTTTTGGAATGCATTACTAACTTTTCATATTTCTTTGTAATTACATATTTGGACCGGGGTAAGAAGGATATAGTTGACAATTTCGAGAGGGCATCGGTATCAAATAAACGAAGTCATGGAGATGCTAAGGTGATCCCTCCTTTGAAATGACACGACGCATGTCCAACTGATTCGCAATTTAAACCAATATTCGCCCACCCTGATGCGAACAGTCAGTCACTACTATTGCCCCTGACCATGACAAAGGTGCAACTATCGTTGTCCCCTGCGCATAAGACATAGCCACCCTCGTCCCTTCTCCGACACTCCCTTCGATATCATGAACACATGCCCATCAGCTTCGGCCTCTAAGTCTCAGGACAGCATTACACAAGATAATACTTCAGAGGCTAGCCAGTCACGTCCACCTTCAAGCGAACCATGGTAGCAGCTCGAGATTGTCCCGAGATCTTGCATCCTCTTCCTGGAGAAGGGTAAGTAAGTTTCATAACTCTAACTTTCATAACTTTAATAAATTTCAAAGCTTTAAGTTTCATAACATTTAATAACTTTCATAACTTTAATTGTAATAACTTTAAACTTTAAGTTTGATAACTTTAGAAACTTTAAGTTTGATAACTTTAACTTTCAGTTTCTTGGAGTTGTTAGAGGCGGCAAGTAGATGGACCTTTATCATAAGTATCGTATTGATGAGCCATATGAGAGTTGGACTGTGATCATGCAACATGTTCAGGATACGTGGTTCGAGAAGTTCTCCGTAAGCGTAATTTTTTAACATTTATAATTCTAAATTTTTTATTTTTGTATTTTCATTTAACTTATATGTCTGAATGCACAGAGGCATTTCCAATGGGTGCCCTCAATGAGTTGGTGAAAGAGAGGTTTAAGCGTACAGGACTTAAGCGGTACAAGGACATGTTATACCGAGTTTGTATTGCCCCTCGGAGGCGATCTTGGGTATCGGTTCACATATACAACATATGGGATGAGCGGTTAGAAGAAGCCTCAATATAAAAAGAACAGAAAGAAAGCACAAAATATCAATAAGGAGGGGCGAAACGGCTGAGGTCTCAAGAAGCATACAGGTAGTTCCTGATCATTTATTAAATTGGATGCTCAAGAGGTAGTGAATTGATGTATACATGTGCATTATGTTTTTTTTAATGAATTATAACATTCTTAATTAAACTTATATCATCATGCAGCTTAAGAAGTTTAGTGATGCTTATTTGAAAGATAATCTTCACCAAAAGCTTCACACATATTGTGACAACCACAAGAAGGCTAGCCAATTCGCCGATGAGCACTGTATCGAGTTTTGGAGAAGTTTTCTGTTTCAATTATTATGAATATCAGAAACTAACTTGTCATTTACTTTACAAATGTCGATTTAACATGTTTTCTTAATTCTTAGCAAAAGTACTTGGACCTAAAGAAGAAGAAGGAGGAGGAGCATTCTCGTACTAGTGCCCCTATTCTCACTGACGCACAGCTCATGCTTGAAGTCGAGATGAGAATAAAGAAAGGGTACACCTATGGGTTCGGTGTCGTACAGTCAACCCATATGGGCTGAGGCTCGAGGTGCAACTGGAGCCTGCCTTCTCCTTTCTAACGATATCCAATCAAAGATTGCGGAGGTCACTGGCTGGATTATTGCAAAGAAGATGCAAGAAGCAGGCCGAGAGTGGGATTAGAAGATTGCATACGAAGCGCATGTCCTGAGGGAGTGGGCCACTGGCACTTTGCCGATTTGGGCTATCAGCTTGAGGACATGCCACCTATCAATCTCCAGTGGCCTCTAAAATTGAGGATGTCCAGTGAGCGGAACGAACATGGTGGCAAGAAGGATGAAAATGAGGGCGAGGAGGATGGTGATCAGCTTCTCCCTCCTACGTAGATAGCTTTATGTTACATTTCATTATTGTAGTACTCGTATTTATGTTTGTGTTGTTCTTTTATGACAATTATATATTACATTTTGGTTTTGTGAAATGGTGGGATTTTTATTGTTATATATTACTATTTTTTTTGGGAATTTATTTTGTTATTTACAGGGTTTTTTTTTTTGTATTTTAAAAATTAATATTTTAAAGAAATAACAAATTGCAACTGCCTTGCGATCGACTGAAGGTCACAAACAAAAATTTTTAAAAAAAATAAGAAAATGATTTGCGACCGCCTATCAATCATAAAATTTGGCGAGAATCATATTGGGTGCCAAAAGTTTACGATCGAAACAAGTCGATCGTCACTCGGTCACAAAGGTCATTAACCTAGAAATTAGTGACTGATAATCGTAAAGCCGGTCACAAAGTTCTGTTTACGACCGCATTCAATTGCAAACTTTTTATTTGCGACCACGATTTGGCGACTGCCTATTTCGGTTGCTAATCGGCCGCAAAAAGCCTATTTGAGACCGATTTGTGACTAATAGGATGTTCACAAAATCAGTTATGGTTTGTAGTGTATACCATGCTCTTCTGAGGAGACCAATAATTGAGTCCCGGTCTTATAGTCCTTTGGGCTCTACGTCTACATTCCAAGCTTAAGGTCACATTAAATTGTAAAAAAGATTTTTGGCATTTTAATTTTCTCTTAGTATGTACATAAAGTTTCAATTCAGTAAAAAAAAAAAATGAATCTAAAACATAGAAGTGATTTGAGATCAATGTTGGAGGAGATGATTGATAGACTTATTCGAAAGTTTAGATAATATTTTATGATAGTTGCTTTAGAAGAAACCATATATTTTTTTTGGGCTAGGGTGAAATTTTCTTTTATTTTAGGGTAAAAATCTTAGCAACCCTTGAACTTTTTGATATTTTTATTTAGTTTGCAATCAAGTTTCAAATCATTGGTTTCTTACATTTGAATTAGAATAATATATAATCTTGTCTTAAAGAACGCATTAAGAACCAACACTCACTTGTTCCAAAAACCACACAGATATATTCCTATTCTGCATGCAAGTTATGACTTTGTTGTTTTAATATTTAATACAAGATATCTCTCAGAATCTCTAAACTTAATTGGTTCAATCAATTGGTGATCAGGCAATTGAAAGCACTAAAAACAATAACAGAGCATCCACTGTTAACCAATACATAGATAGAATCAATAGATAAATCACATAAAGACACTCTTGATTACATCATGGGCTTAAATTGAAAGAATTAGAACATAATTATAACTAAAGTAAACAAGTAACTAAAGAAGATTAAAGAGATAGAAAACATCACTGTTGGATTGAAGTTTCAATCTTAAATGAAAAATCTTCAAAAACTTGTTATGAATCCTTAGCAAGAGTTAAGAGTTGACGAACTAAAGAGGAGGCTAGCCAAAGCTTGTCTAAACCCTAATTCTAACTCTCTCTCTCTCTCTCTCTCTCTCTCTCTCTCTCTCTCTCTCTCTCTAACTTAAATATATTAAAAATTGCTAAATAGAAAAAGAAGGTCTGCACAAGGACTGAAATGAAATTTCTAAAACTTTGGCAAGTATCGAGCGCACGGTTCCTTGCGTATGGGTGCTCGATGGCTTCTGCTTACACACATCCGTATTTTGCCTTGTGCTGGGTGCCCAATAGGCTTAAGTAGTGGGCGCTTGGTATCTTCAAATAAGAAATCCAAGTTGTCTTCAATCTCTTCTCCAATTTGAGTTAGGATTCTGCTTTTTCTTCATCTTTTGAGAACTTTAAACTCCTTCTTTGATCCTAACACACAAGAAGTGGAAAAGGAGTGAATTTCCCTTCAGGCCCAGAATTTATACTGAGAATCAACTAAATCACACTTATCACTTAATCACTGGATATGAAATAAAAAGAAGAGGGAAAGATAATAAATTTCATTATTTTTACTCTAGTGATGATTTTCCTTCATAACTAAAGATGAACATTGCATGTGATAAACATAAACATTTTTTTATGTACTCAACTATGATGTTTATTCGAATTAGTTTAACCTATGATGATATAGAAAAGAATGGGAAAAGAGAGATGATGAGAGAAACATGAGAAGAATAACAAGGGCTACGGTGTTTCTCAGTACTCTCGTCGATGAAAATACCGAAGAAATAATAGAGTTTCTCAAATATTTATTTAAATTAAAAGTTATCCTTAGAAATGTATGATCTATAAGTACGAAAACTTAATTAAATGTACTTATATTTCAGAACATTAGAAGAAAAAGAATACTTAGAGATATATTATATTCAAAGAAAGCCATAGATTTGGGCACATGATGGTTATGTGTTTGTTGACAAGAGAATTTGGCAAAAGGCTAGATATTAATGTGTTGTTTTAGTTTGAGGATAAAGAATGAATATTTAAAAGTTTTTAGTGAAAAATCTATAATCTAATAAAGTTCATGGGTTACTAATGGTCAAGTATACATTGATCATTAATGGTTAAGGAAAAAGTGCAACAGAAGGGTAGACATTAAAATCTTTGTAATTTGAGGGCAAAAAATCAACATTTGAAAGTTTGAAGTCAAAGTTAAAATCTTGACAAGTTAATAAAAAGCTAAGGCATTTTACCATTTTAAGCCCTCGTTTGATAAAACTGAAAATTGAAGTTTGAAGTTTGAATGTTTATGTTTTAAATGATTGATTTTAAGTATAAGCACTAAATTTCAAAATTAAAATCTGAATGCTGAATTAATTAATAAGTAGTAATTATATATTTAAATAAAGTTGTAACAATTTGACAATGAATCTATAAAGAAAATGTGTAACAATTCAGAGTGTAGAGTTAAGCAAAAAACTTTCACTTAAATTTAGAACTATAATTGATCACACCTAAAGCAATTGAATGATTTGTAAATTGGTATCAAAGACACTTAAGCACTTAGTAATGTTTGTTATTAAACACACTTAATCCAATAAATTCTTAACTAATCTATTTTAAGAGGTAAATTATTTTAACAAATAGGGTCGTTTACTAAAGATTAATTTTTTCTATTAGACAGGGTTGTTAAGAAGAGGATATCCATTCATTTTAGATCAGGAATCTCAAGCATATTTAGTTTCATAATTTTGAGATTTTTATTATATATTTCGTATAATTAGAATGAAATTTAAAGTGAAAACTTGGTATTAAGTTTCAAAATGAGAGTGAAAGATAGTAGTTTAGTGGTAGAAGCATTCATTATCAGGTAAGAGGTCGCGTGTCAAAACCACATCTTCTCTCTTAATGTATAAAAAAAAAATGTTCGAAATGAAAATAGTCTAAATGTATTGCATTAAATTGATATGAAAAGAGATGAGACCTACTAAATAGAAGTAGAAAGAATAGATAGCCATGACGATAAAAAAATATTTATATAAGATAGAATAATTGTAAATACTTCCCTTCCGGAAACCTAACTGCTTCGTTGGGTAGTACCTCTAGCAGAGTCTCCTTGAAGGAAGGAGCCTCCATTTTTTAGGGTTGCGGTCCCGAATAGGAAATGGTTTCTCCACTAAGATTTTACATGATAAGTGGATCCCCTCCCTTAATGGTTTTTCTCTATCTCCTTACTTCCTCTCCAGAGGAATTGAAAGGAATGTAGTAGACCTCATTCATTTTAATCAATGCTACTGGCAGAATGACAGAATCCGACATACCTTCCTCCACCATGAAGCTGAGGCCATACTAATGTTGCTAAAGCAAACCTAGCAAGTACACTAGTTCGATTATAGTATAATCAAGGTCGATCTCACAAGGATTTGTATCCAATTACCAATTATTACTATTTAACATAAGTCAAATCGATCAAATTTTAGTGAATGATTAATTAAAACTAATGAAAAGAAATAAAGGAAATTAATGAGAAAAACTTAACTTAAGCTAACGATCCAATTAGTAAATTATTAATGTAAAGATGTAATCTGTCTTTCTAAACCAAATTGTACCTTCATTGATTAATGACGAAATTTTCTTAAGTAGAACTAAGCCTAATCTCACGGCACAAAGACCCTATCTTTAATTAATAACCTACTATATCTCTATCCAAATTAGTTAACTAAAAATGTATTAAATCTGTGGAATTTCGAGTTTTTACAATTTTCCTAAATTGATTACTCACCTGAATCGCACCTAAAAATTGCTACAATCTCTTGCCAATTTTACTAGATGTTCTTATTACTTAGTTTTCTACTTGATTTATCTCCGCTAGGTCTCAAAACTAAGTATTAGATCATGTGAGAGATGGCCAATCAATCACAAGCATTAAGATCAAGTAATAAGGATTAATCATGAAGAATATGGTAAAGAGAATTAATCAACACATAAACATTAATAAAAACACATAATCTTCATATAAGCCTAGTTAAAGAACTTCAGCAACAAAGATCCATGAAAACAAATAAAAACATATTTTTTAGAAATAAATACGGTTTATAAAGAACATCGTAAATAAAGAAAATAAATCTTAAAGAGAGAACTTGAATTCGTTGTCTTCGATCTCCTTCTTCACGGTCTTGATCTCCAAGGAATTAAAGAAAACAAGAACTGAGGTTTTAGTCCTAATAGCTAAAACCCTAACTAAAAGTAACTAGAGAATTACATGATTTTCTAATTTAATTACTAAGTAAACTCTCTAAAAAACTGATTCTAAGAGCTAGAAAAAGTCATATTTATAGCTCACCCTAGGAGAGTTAAGAAATTACTAAAATATGAAAGTAGAAGTTTAATAGGATAAGAAATCAATTTAGGAGGCATGAAATCAGATAAAATCCATAGAAAATAAAAAAGATCCTTGGAGAATCTCCTAGATTCGACACGTTAAAATGAAGTCTAGTGCCGGTCTTTCACTATTTTACTTTTCTTTGTTAAACACTCAAAGTCTGGTACTGGTCTTCTGCATGTCCAGCGACGAACTTTCTCTGTTTCACTTCTCTTTATTGAATGCTCAAACTCTGACATTGGTTTTTTCCATGTCTAATGCCGATTTTTTCTTTTCAATCTTGATGTGTTGTTTTGCTATTTTGCCGGGTAAAATGTCCATTATGCCCCTGACATCAAAATAACATTATAGTGAGCCTTTTATACAAGTTTATGCTCTAAAACATAGATATATATATATATATATATCCATTTTCTTCCCAAAGTCAAGTGTAAAAGTGTATAAAACATAGATAAATATACGATTTATCACATACACCAGATCCCACTCAAGCCGGCTATGCATAATGATGAACTTATATGGCATTTTATCACCAACGGGATTTATTCAGTTAAGTCAGGCTATAGAACAGGAACAAATTATCTCCGATCTTCTCGTCAGACCTAGAGAACTTCAAATTGATCTCCTGATACTTTCTTGTGGAATTCCATACATAAACTCTAGGTTCAACTTAAAGTTCAGATGTTCCTCTGGCAAGCTGTCCAGAACATTCTCTCTACATGTATGAATCTATCGAGAAGGGGTATAACAAGCGATATTGTTTGTATTTAGTTCGGTTTTCATACTGAAAATGATAAGCATATCTTGTTTGACTATGATTTCTCAAAAACTGTTTTGGATCTCTTACCACTTGGTGATAAATGGAGGCAGATCTCAGCTTTAAGCTTTAGAGATTTTTTTTACTCGTTTCTTCTTAAGTTTGACCACAAGGATATGGCAGTCTTTGCAACATGTTGCTGGTTGTTATGGTATGCCTATAATAAACGTTGTTTTGAAGGACAATGTTCTAGTGGATCTCTTATTGCCTCTCAAACTCTTCATTATATTGCAGAGTATTCAAGTCTTCATGGTACATCTTCCTCAAGCATACAATTAGGCCCTGTCCTATCTTATATGTGCATTGTAAGCCCCCCCAACTCATGGAATTTTCAAAGTTAATACTTATGTGGTTTTTTCTAATGGTAAGATTGATATTGTTATTTTGACACGAAAACATTTAGGTATACCACTATTTGCACAAGCTATTCCCTGATTCGTTTTTCTATGGAATATGGTGAAATCCTTGGCATTATTAAGGGTTATATGATTGGATCCTCTATCTCTAGCTTATTGATTGTGAAAAGTAATTATCTCAGGGCCGTTAAGCCTCAATTCGCACGAGAAAGATCTTTCTAAATTGGGAGCTTTGGCAACATATTTTCTTGATCATATCAGTCTTACTTCTACTTCCTTTACACATGTTTGTAGGGTTAGAGATATCCCTACTCATCTTTTAGTAAAAATTGCTTTTAGCACTTATGTACCTCTGATATGGACCAGAAACATACTGTTTGATGTAGCTCAAATTAATTTTTTTTATATTAATAATATATAATTCCTTTTCCCTTAAAAAAGTTGATTTTATAACTATTTATTTTGTCCAAATTTTGTACTATGTTTATTCACTATCTAATTTAGTCCGACAACTTTTTTTTTTATAGTATTTTTGGTTCCTGGTTTGCATAAATATTTTTGGATATATTTCAAACTAATCCCTCAAAATATAACTTAGTGTCAATTTAGAACCTCAAAAAAAATATAAAAAACGTAATAATCAAGTCTCTCACCTCACTTCTGTTAGGATTTAAACGCTTAATCTCTAAATAATCGATCTCACTTGGACTACTTAGAGCCAAAATGTAAAATTTTCTAAAAGAATTTGCAAATTCGTTGTCTTCAACTTCTCAAATTAGGAATGCCAATAGTACGGATACCCGACCGACAGTCTATTATTGAATCCTATATGGATTATTAGATTGTCTATCGATTTCGTATCGATAACTGATATCACTCATGTTAGGATTTAAACACTCAACTTCAAAATGGTCAAACTCATTTGGACCGCTTCGGGCCAAAATATAAAACCTTCTTAAAACAATTGCAAAAATTTCATAGTCTTGAACTTGTCAAATTAGGTATGGTAATGATACGGATACCACACCGATTAGCCATTATTGAATCTTACACAGATAATTAGATCGTCTATTGGTTTTGAACCAATAACCTATCAATAATTCTTTTTGTTATTAAAATCGAAACCGTTGGTCAACCAATAACCAATATCGGCCCGATGATCAATTAAAAAATTAAAATGTAATACTTTTAGATAAATTTCAAATTGGTGCCTCAAAGTATGGCCTTTTGTCAGTTAAGGACTTCAAATTGTAAGGTTCTCTAAAATATTATTCAAAATATATTTCAAATAAAAAGGCTACCGGGTTAAAACAGAATGAAGTGAGAGATTCATATTTTTGGAGAGTCGATTCAGAATTTATCCAAAAATATTTTACTGAGCGGAGATGAAAAATATAAATAAATAATAATTGTCTGACTAAAATGAGTAAAAAAAAGATATATATATATATATATATTACCAAATTAGAATGGAATAATTTGTTGTTGGTCTAAAATGAACTAAAAATACATAAAAAAATAAACAGTTATAAGACCAAATTTGCAAATTACTCCATATATGATATCAAATCAAATTATCTCATTGTACAAAATTAAAAAGTCTACTTTCCTACACAAAATGAATAAAAACATGAACTTTCAATTTCAAAAGATAATCACAATATATCATTCATGCCACTAGATAGAAGAGATCATATCATTCAAGTTTACTTCAATAATCAATACACATAAAAGAAGACTCATGTTTCACTTCTCCCCAAACATCGAAAGTTGAAGCTTGATATTTTTCAGTGTTACCGTAGCCTCTCTGATATTGATCCTTTCTCCAGGAGATTCAAAACAGCAACTCAAAGCCAATTCCATGATGGGTTTTATACATACAACAAGCTTTTCATCAAAATATTTATCTTCTGGTGTTAACAAGTTTGTATCTATAATCCCAATTACAGACTCAGATAGCAAATCAGTTACCAACTGTTTTAAACTGAAATCTCCATCAAACATTTCATCACTGGGTTTTTTTCTGGAAAATGTCTCCATCAGCAAAATACCGAAACTATATACATCACTTTTTGTTGATACCAATCCATCTGTTCCATACTCTGGAACATATAAAACAATTTGATTTAGAAACTTTCTTCTGATTACCAATTCAATGAGAAAAACAGAATCCGAAAATGGAGAATAAGAGCATTATTTGTTACCTGGTGCCATATAGCCAAAAGTTGCAAGGGTCTTGGTATGGACAATACTGTTTCCATCGCCCAATAGTTTTGAGAGTCCAAAATCACTTACATGGGCAACCATGTTTTCGTCAAACAAAATGTTACTAGGTTTCAAATCACAATGAACAACAGATTCTGAATAACCGTTGTGGAGATAATCCAATGCAGAAGCAACGTCAATCATTGTGTCCAATCGTTTTTCCATATCTAATGAATGATCTTCTGAGTAGAGCCAATTCTCAAGATTCCCATTAGGCATGTATTCTAGCACCAAGGCCTTAAAGTCACAGTTGGAACAACTGCTGATGATTTTTGTGAGATTTCTGTGACGAAGATTTCGTAGAACTTCACATTCTCTATCAAAACTTCTGAATGCTTCTTCTTCTAACTGCAGATTAAAAACCTTTACTGCTACTATTGTCCCATTCTTGAGAATCCCTTTGTAAACAGAGCCAAAACTCCCTTTACCAATCAGATTGGCTTCAGTATAACCTTCGGTTGCTTGTAGAAGTTCATGGTATGAAAATTTCACTGTTTGTATCCCATCAAATTGTCCATTCTGATTTGGACCTTTCTTTTCCTTTTGCTTTTGCCTTTGATAGCTGTAGAGTATAAATGCTATGGTTAAAGCAAGAACCAAAGCAAAAGTTCCCAGCAGTGTAAACAGTACTATTTTAATCAACTTCCTTCTTGATTTGTCATTAGAAGTACCAGTACATATTGTAACATTGAACTTTGGGCTACCACACAATGCGTCATTTGATAAGAAAGATTGACTTGTGAAGTTCTTGAAAGGGCCATCAGATGGAATTGGACCACTCAGATCATTCATAGATACATTGAAGTTAGTTAGATACAGAAGTGCCTCCAAGGATTCAGGGATTGAACCAGAAAGATTGTTTCGGGAGAGATCTAAGGTCTCCAAGGCCAACAAGCTACCTAATGATTCTGGAATTGATCCTTGCAATCTGTTTTGTGCCAGAGAAAGATAAACCAAATCCTGCAAACCTCCAATGGTACTCGGAATGGGGCCAGAGAAGTTATTCACTGATAAGTCTAGCGTGGTTAGTGCTTTCAGAGTATCAATTTCTTGAGGCAGAGATCCCGAGAAGGAATTCGAGGATAAGTTGAGCTCCAATAGATCATGTAGCTTCCCTAAGTTTGAGGGTATGCTGGAGTTTAGTCTATTCTTCTGTAGGTAAAGATACCTCAAGGAAGTGATAGTTTCCAAACATTCTGGAATGGAACCTGAAAGTTGATTTCCATTTAATTCTAGTAATCCTAAATTTTGAAGCTGACACAGGCTACTTGGAATTGATCCTGTGAGTTGGTTATTTGTGAACGATATCCGTTGAAGATCATTTAAACCCTGGATAGTTGTTGGGATCATCCCAGTTAACTCATTATCAGATAGGCTAAGATCAACTACACTGCTCAAGTTTCCAATTCCTTCTGGAATGCTGCCTTTTATTCCACAACCAGTTGCTAAAAATTCCTCTAGTGAAGTGGAAAGCTGCCCAATAGTATTTGGAAGAACACCATTAAGAGGATTACCACTTACTGACAAATATTGTAAATTTTTGCAGCTTGTTAGAGAGTTGAAGAAGCTCAATTCTGCATGTATATATAAAAATATTCCATTGTTAAATACTGATATACCAGGGAACTAAAGGTTGAATGAAAAATTAAATACCAGGGAGTTGAATGGAGTCCGAAATGGAGGTGGGATCAAATCCAGTGAGATTATTTCCATCTACGCGAAGAATTTGAAGATTTGGTAGTCCATAACCCAGATTTGATGGAAGATTGCCTGAGAAATGATTGACATTTATTTCTATTTTTCTTAATGATGATATGTTGAAGATCCCAACTGGTATTTTCCCAATCAAATCATTAGTTGATAGTTCCAGTTCCACTAACTGTGACAGATTGCTCATTTCTTCTGGTATTTTACCTGCAATTGATGTCAAAATATTGTAAAAATTTCATGTACAAAACTTCTGTAAAGGAAAAGGGACAAGAGTTGTGTAGTCTCGTGGCGTGACCCTCCTCACTTGATTGAGTTTGATCATCCAAGGAGGACGTGCTCATTCTTGTGCTGCTATTCGTGGGCCTTGTGTCCTCAGATCCTTCCCGGATTAGTAGATGATTCTCGAATATAGAGTTTTAAAAAAAACAAGAAAAGGGACTTAAAATACATACCTTTGAATCTGTTTCCACCAAGTTGCAACTTCTGAAGGTTGGCTAATCTCCCAACCTGTGCTGGTATTTGACCAGAAAGTTTATTCAGAGTGAAAGAAAGTGTTTGCAGTGATGAAATGTTAAAGATAGTGAGAGGTATTGGTCCAGAAATGTTGTTTGATTCCATAGCTATCTCAATCAGATTATGAAGATCACCGATCTCTACCGGAATCACTCCTGTAAAAAAAAAGATATTTTAAGTTGCCATTATTGACCTCAAAGAAATCAACAAGTCAAGGAAAATGACTCCTAAAAAATTAATTATTGAGGAGAATTTCAACAGTTTGAAAAAAGACTACCTGTTAAATGGTTGCCTCCAAGATATAATTTCTGAAGATTCTCTAATTTCCCAAGTTCTTTAGGGACAGATCCAAAAAAGTTATTATAAGACAAAGACAACCTTTGAAGGCTTGAACATTGAGATAAATTTGATGGGATCCGACCATAAAGCTTATTGAAAGATAAAAAAAGTACATTAAGATTTGGAAGATTAGAGCATATATCAACAGGCAGATTCCCGGACAATCTGTTCTTAGTAAAAGACAGAGTTTCAAGTGTGGTGATGTTAAATATAGCTGATGGAATATTCCCTGTAAGTGTATTGAACTGTACAATTAAAATTCTAAGACTAAGAAAATCACCAAATTCTTTTGGAATCATCCCTTCAATAGAATTAAAGGAAAAATCAAGACTCTCAAGTTTTGATGCATTTGAAAGTGTAGCAGGTAAAGAACCAGTGAAGCTGTTGTTTTTGAGATTCAAGAACTGAAGATTTGGTAAGAATCCAAACCATGATGGAATTTCTCCAATAAAATTATTGAAGGCTAAACTGATGAATCTCAACCGGCGTAAACGAACAAATTCCTGAGGCAAAAACCCATGGAAATTGTTGCTACTAAAGTCAATTGAAACAAGAAATGAGAGATTTCCGAATTGGGGTGAGATGCTACCACTTAAGCCCATCTTTGAAATGTTAAGTGCAGTTACTCTGTTATGAAGGGAACTGCAACTGATTCCAATCCAATCACAAGGAGAAGTTTCAGAAGACCAGTTGTTTGTTAAGATTTTGGTGGGATCGCTGATGGTGGATTTCAAGGCTAAAAGTGATGTTTTATCAGTGCTGATGTTGGTAGTTCCCATGGCTAAAGAAACCATGAGAAAGTGGACTACAAGTGAAACACAGGCAGAGGCACAGTAGTAGAAATTCTCTCTCTCCATAATATCATTTGCTATTTGGGATTTCCACAAGACCTATATATATATATGCTTATATATTATATAGTGTTGAGAATCTTATATATATTATATAGTGTTGGGAATCTTATATGATTAATATTTAATAAATAATTACTCCTTATAAATATTTGACACTTGCTATGATATTGGACTATGTTTTAAGCTTAAATAATAAGTTTGGACGTGAGGAATGTGTTAAGCTAGATCCAAGCCTATAATTTTAATATGTAGACATGTCAGTCTTTAGACTTTTCCACTGCTTAAGAATCTTGTGCGAACGAACCAATGATCGGCACCTCCAATGATATCTTGTGTGTAAAAGTCATAACCACCTTGTTTTTTTGTTTTTAATGAGAGACTACATCACACTCTAAAAGCCAACAGAGATGGAATATCTGCCAAATTGAATTCAAATAAATAAATAATAAAAAATTTTATTAATATAAATTCTAGGGTTAATTATATTATTCTCTTGAGGTTTGTCTAAATTGTAAGTTTACCCCTCTATTTTATATAAATTACAAATACATCCTTATCGTTTATACTTTATAACTTATTAATCTCTACTATTAATTTCATTGAAAAAAATTATCAGAAAACATTGATTATGCGATAAAAAGTTTAAAATCTTCTTAAAATATTAGTTTGCAAGTTTACTTCTTATTTATTATTATATATTAAGATAATAATATGCTTCATTATGGGAATTAGACTAATTAAAAAAATTTAGAAAGAGTATTATTATCTTTATATATAATAATAAACAAGAAGCAAACTTGCAAAATGATATTGTAGGAAGATCTTAAACTTTTTACTGCATAATCATTATTTTTTGATAAAATTTTTTCATTAAAAAAATTAGTAGATATTAATAAGTTATGGAATATCACCGATAAAGATGTATTTGTAATTTATACTAAATAGAGGGATGAAATTGTAGTTTTGACAAATCTCAAGGAGGGAAAAATTATAATTAACCCTAAATTCTATCGTCTAATACATTTTTTAATACACTTTCATAATATTTAGTACACTCCTTTATAGTAGTTATGGGCCCAAGTCACTAGTTGTATTTTTAAATGACATGTCATTTTTTGTCAATGTAATTTTAATATTATTGGTTCATATATAACTTATGCGATGACCTAGAAAGTATAGTATAAATGGTCTTGAGTTTTCTATTCTACATGAGAAGAGATTAACTCTTCACTTGAGGAGTCAATCTATTTGAATTTATCTTAAGATTGGTGGGTAAAAATAGCATCTCAAAAAATATTTAGGTTGTGTTTGATGCAATAGAATTGGGTGCTTAGAATTAGAATTGAAATTCCAATTCTAATTCTTTTCTTTGGTTGACCAATTATTATGGAATTAGAAATGAATTCCCAATTTCAATTCTACAAACCAATTTCAATTCCAAATCAAAACCATAGGAATTACAATTCCAATTCTACAAGATTTTCTATTCTTACTTATACAGTTTTATGTCATTTTTTTTACATGCTTATTTACTCTTTTCTTACTAAAAAAATTACGACATTTTCTCTCATTAAAAATTCACGATACTTTCTCTTTCTAAAAATTACAGACACTTCCTCACTCTAGATTCACCATACTTTCTCTCTAAAATTTACAATACTCTCTCTTTAAAAATTCATACTTTCTCTCTCTAAAAATTTAGAGACTTTCTCTCTCAAAAATCACAATACTTTCTCTCTCTAAAAATTCATGAAACTTTTTCTCTAAAGATTCACGATACTTTTTCTTCTAAAAATAATGACATTTTCTCTCTAAAATTCATAATGCTTTCTCTTTCTAAAATTTACAAAACTTTCTCTATCTAAAAGATCATGACACTTTTTAAAATTTACGATCTCTAAAACTCACGACACTTTTTCTCTTTAAAATTTACGATACTTTCTCTCTCTAAAAATTTGTGATACTTTTTCTCTCTAAAAATTTGCTAAACTTTTTCTCTCTAAAAATTCATGACACTTTTTCTTTCTAAAAATTCATAACACTTTTGCTCTCTAAAATATACGATAGTTTCTCTATTGGAAAATTCACGACCCTTTCTCTCTCTAGAATTCACACTCGCTTTCTCTCTCGAATCCACGCTACGTTTTCTCTCTAAAAATTACATACACTCGTACCACTCTTATGCATATACATTTTCAATAAATATGTTATATTTTGAATTCTAATTCTATAATCTTTTTAAAATTCTAATTAAAAAATTTAGAATTAAAAATAAATTTAATAAACATTTTATAATTTTATAAAATAAACGAATTAGAATTACAATTTTGAGAATTGTAATAATGTAAAATTCCCATCCAATTCTAAGAACCACATGCAGCGTAAGCTATATCATGTAGCAATTCTTAAATAGTTACCAGATGTGTTTATATAGACATTTCTTTTAGAATAATGATGAGCTAAAATAGACCTCCATTTTGGGGTCTTTTATAACGCAAAAGGTGGGGGTGCTGGGGTGCAGCTTTTAGAGGATGACAAAGAATTAGAAAGTCTGGCGCGAGTGACGGGAGTTGACCAATTCAAATTCAATTCCCTTCCATTTTTAAAATGGAAAAACAAATCCATCTCATTTCCTTCTAATTCTAATACGGACCCGCTTTCCCAATTCCTTTCCTTCTTCTCCGGGTGCTGTTAATGATTCGGCCATTCAATTCAATCCACTGCTAACTCAGAAGAACGAGAGTGGACTTCTTTTCATGGAATTCTAAGCACAAGAATATTTTATTGGATTTTTGTGATTTTTCTAATCTAATCTATTTGAATAGACAAAAGTATTATATTGAGATACAACTAAATAACAGACATATATATTTTTTAAAAATGTAAATCAAAACAAGTTGATTAATTCGTGGTAAAATAACAAAAGGTCTTTAACATCAAACTATATATTACCATCAGATTAAATTGTATTATTATATTAGAATTGAAAAATAAATATTAAAACAAAACGAAAGAAAATCTAATATTACATAAATAAACTCTAACTCTTTACAACACATGATTCCCAAAAGATATGTAGCTATCTGTCATTTAAAGACAGTCAAATTCATAAGTCGATAGCCAAATAGTATCTCTGACTCGCTCACAGTAACTCTGCCACCGTCACATCACTTTATCCATCTCAACACATCATCCGAACTCATGACGTCCAACCATACAACTGATCGAGCAAAGACCACTATGAACCAATGTAGCCTCATCATCTAACTAAGCTCTAAGAAGGTCACACCACCAACCCAATATACTCATTAAAGCTACACCACTCGCGCCCCGTAACCGCCCTACTACCACCAACATGAACCATCACCTCTAAGGCTGTAAGTGGGTCTAAACCCTCAAAGTACCCCCAGACCCGTACCTATACCCTTATAGTGAAACTTGAATCCAGACCCGGACTTATACCCTCTTGGTATAAAATTTCTGGACTCAAACCAGACCCTCTAGGGTTTGGGTATATCCATACCCATATGACATTTTTATATTTTTTTTCTTGTTAAACAAAAATATATAAAATAATGTATAACACTAAAATAAAAATTTTAACATAATTAACATAATCTCCTCAATATTTCTTTTAACAAATACAATAATTTAACATCTCTAATTCAAATGATTAAAAGTTCAAATACACACAAAATCTTCACAGTACATTAATCCAATAAGAACAAAATTTCTAGTTCAATACAATATATTAATCAATTTAGATTTTGGATACCGCTTGATCCTATTTATTTCCTACAAAAGATATATAGAAGTTAGTATATTACAAGTGTATGTAAAATAGAGATAATTATGAATATATAACTAAAGATAAAAAAAACTCACATCAATGGGTATTAATATAATATAATATATATAAATAATATAAATTATATATATAAATAATATAATATATAAATATATTATTATTTTATTAATACGGGTATACGAGTATACGGGTCTAGGTATCATCATATTATATCCAAACTAATATAACATAATTAATACGCGTACAGGTCTGCGGATAAAAAATTTAAAACTTACCCGTTAAAAGCGGGTATAGACCCACGCAGCCACGGATAAGATCTGCCCCGTTTACCGCCCTAATCACCTCCACATAAAAGATTCGTACATCCTCCAACTGGAAAAGTTGACACACCAACCGACAATCAAATCTACAACCACCGCAACCAAGCGACTCATTTCAGGGAAACCCCATATGGTTGGATTGGGGAAGTGAGCAAAAGCGCCTCACACCACCGCCAACACTCCTCTGCTAGAAACAAAACACCACCACCCTAATTATGTACAAATCTTTTCGGAAAGGGAATCTGCATAAGCCAAAATAACCCTCCCCTTAATATCCCAAAACAATAGAAATTCTACCAGGTACTGAGTTGCAACTGCCAACCTAGCCTAACCCGAAGGAATAACAGACCGGCATCAGGACAGGGACGAGTCGGTGACATGGAAACCTTCAAATCGCCCGTCAAGTGAGTCGCTCTAAAGGAGAAAGGAAAGAGGCGCTCGGTCTCTACTTGGATTTTTGTGAAATGAGGTCAACTTGGATAATAACTTAATTCAAGTTTTTTTTTTTTTTTCCTTCTAGTTTTTCACCTTGGCCCCAAATTGTCTTTTGACTACTACTTTAACTTTCAAGAAACCCAGGAAGAAAATTCTCAAAAATCTAAAACTAAATAACTATCCAAGGTAAGTTTGAATCTTTGATTATAAAAGAAAGTTATCTAAACTTATATTTTGAAAGACAGTGAGATTTGAATAACGGATAACATGAATAATATTCAGGTTTCCAATAACAAAGCTAAATATGGTGGTAAATATTACACATTCATAACCGAATTACTTATGGGGAAAAGAAAATTTATGCAGTTAGACCGATGGAACATCATATTATCTCATCTTTCCTTCAGCAATAAATTCTATTTAACAGTAGTGCGCGTATTATTTCTCTGAGACAATGCAGAAAGCACCGCAAACTTTGGGATATTGTTCAGATTTATCCCAAAGAAGAAAGAAGAAAATAAAAACAAATAATATGCATTAATATAGTAAACAGTTAAATAATCAATTTGCCCTTGCATGGCTCTAACTGTGGCAGTAGAATATTAAACACTTGCCAGGCCAAGATGGAAATTAAATTAAATAAAACACAATCGAATTAAAAAGGAAAGAAAAGTCTTGATAAAATAAGATGGAAAAAGACATTTAGTGATCAATAGTTTCGAACAGTTGGCCGTTGTGACAATGCAGAGAGCTGAAGCTTGATGTTCTTCAGGACGGTCATAGCATCTCTAATATTGATTCTTTGTCCAGGAGAATCCAAACAACAACTCAAAGCCAATTCTAGAATGGATTTCGTACACTCAAGTTTTTCACCAAAGTATTCATCTTCCATTGTAAACAAGTTCGAATCGACAACCCAGATTATATTATCAGATAGAGAATCAAATACTAGTTGTTTTAGACTGAAATCACCACTAAATGTTTCATCACCAAGTTTTCTTCCGGAAAAGGTCTCCATCAGCAAAATGCCAAAACTATATATGTCGCTTTTTGTTGATACCAATCCATCTGTTCCATACTCTGGAAAAAAAAAAAAAAAAAAAACAGTTAGTTTAGAAATTTTCTTCTTCATTCAGAATAAGAGCATATTTACCTGGTGCCATGTAGCCAAATGTTGCGAGGCTCTTCGTACGAGCAAAGCTGTTTCCCTCATCGCCCAAGAGTTTGGCAAGTCCGAAGTCACTGACATGGGCAATCATATCTTCATCAAATAAAATGTTACTAGGCTTTAGATCACAGTGAACTACCGGTCTGAATAACCGTGATCGAGATACTCCAATGCACAAGCAACATCAATCATTGTGTCCAATCGTTTCATAATGTCCAATGAATGGGATTCGGAATAGAGCCACTTATCTAGACTTGTATTCTATTACCAAGGCCTTGAAGTCATTGTTAGAGCAACAGCTGATTATTTTTGTGAGATTTCTGTGACGCAGATTACGTAGAACTTCACATTCTCTGTCAAAACTTCTGAATGCATCTTCCTCGGACTGCAAATTGAAAACCTTAATTGCTACCAGTGTCCCATTCTTGAGAATCCCTTTATACACAGAGCCAAAACTCCCTTTACCAATCAGATTGTCTTCATTATAACCTTCCCTTGCTTGTCGAATTTCATAGTATGAAATCCTCATTGTTTGTGTAACATCAAATTGATCCGTTTGATTCGGACCCTTGTTTTGCTTTTGCCTTCTATATCTGTGGAGTAGAAATGCAAAGGTTAAAGCAGGAACCAATGCAACAATTCCTACCAGTGTAAATGATACAGTTTTAGCAACTCTTTTCTCTGATTTACGATTAGAAGTATCAACACACAACGGAACGTCGAACTTTGGGCTACCACACAATGCTTCATTATACAAGAACGATTGACTTGTGAAGTTCTGGAAAGGTCCACCAGATGGAATTCGACCGCTAAGATCATTCAAAAACACATTGAAGTTAGTTAGATACTGAAGTGCCTCCGAGGATTCAGGAATTGAACCAGAGAGATTGTTTTGGGAGAGATCTAAGGTCTCCAAACCCAACAACCTACCTAATGATTCAGGAATTATCCTTGCAATCCGTTATTTGCCAGAGAAAGATGAACCAAAACCCCCAGACTTCCAATGGTACTCGTAATCTTCCCCGAGAAGTTATTTACCGATAAATCCAGCGTCCTCAGTACTCTTAGATTACCAATCTCAGGAGGCAGAGATCCAAAAATGGAATTCGAGTACAGGTTGAGGAGCAACAGACTACGTAGCGTCCACAAGCTTGAGGGTGTACTGGAGTTTAATCTATTCTTCCCCAGGACAAGTACCTCAAGGAACTCATATTTTCCAGGCATTCTGGAATGGCGCCTGAAAGCTGATTTCCATCTAATTCTAGTAATCCCAAATGTTGTAGCTTACAGAAGCTAGTTGGAAATAATCCTGTGAGTCTGTTGTTGGCGAAAGATAACCGCTGAGTATTTTGTAAACCCTGGATAGTTGTTGGTATTTGTCCGGTTAACTCTTTATCAGCTAGATAGAAATCAACTAAACTGCTCAAATTGCCAATTTCTTCCGGAATGTTGCCCTTTATTCTACAACCGGAAGCTAAAAACTCGTACAGAGACGTCGCAAGCTGCCCGATGGTATTTGGAAGAACAACATTCAGAGGATTACCAAGGAACGAAGATTTTTGCAGCTTGTGAAGGAAGTGAAGAAAGTCAGATCTGCATGTAAACAAAGATTTGGTCGTTAAATGCGGAGGCATAATTGGTTAAGGAAGAACATACCTCAACATAGAACAGGTATTTATATTATTAGTACCATGATGTTGAGGAGACTAAGAAATGGAGCTGGGCTCAATACTGAGATTATTTCCATTAATGCGGAGAATTTCCAGATTCGGTAGCCCATTACCCAGATTTGATGGAATATTGCCTGACAGATCATTCATAGTAAGTTCCATTTTTCTTAATGATGATATATTGAAGATCCCCGCTGGTATATTGCCAGTCAAATTATTATCTGCTAGTTCCAGCTCCACCAACAGCGAAAGGTTGCTGATTTCTTCTGGTATTTCACCTGCAAAAGATATTAAAACACAAGAAAGTAGATTAGCAATGGAATGTTGGACGTGGGATTTGTAGATGTATCATTAATTAATATTCTATCTCTCACAGTTGACTTTTAACTAAAAAAAAAAAAAAGAAAAGAAATGGACCGTCAATGTTGGAAAGACAACTATCTTATTGCAAGTCGACAAACAAAACATATTTATTGTTAGGTGTGGCAAATGTGCGAATTTTTGAAAGATTATTAAATGGACATAGATAATGAATTTAAATGGATCACCTACTGGCACTCTAAACACTAATGGATATTTTACTAAATATTATAATTTATTAATAAATGAATTTGTGTAAACCCATCAATAATTTTACAATTTTTTTCTTTAACAAATGGTCTTGTATAAAACCCACTAATAGCTATTTATTTTTATTTTTAAAAAATTTTCTTTAATTATTGAGGGAAGAAATGTCGTAAATTTTAGAGAGAAAAAGTATTCTAGATTCTAGATAGAGAGCGCTTGAATTCTAAAGAGAGAAAGTGAGTATAAATTATAAAGAAAGAAAGTGAGTGTGAATTTTAAAGAGAGAAAGTAAACATAAATTTTACGTTATTGATTAGTTTCGTCGTATGGAATCGTAATTTTTTTAAAAAAATATTTACAATACCGAGACAGTACCATAATGTGATTGAAAAAATTATGATACCGATATTATTGTTCAAAATCGTAACTTTATAAAATATATATTAACTTTGTGCATAATATTGACATTTGTAAAAGAAATTACGATACAAGACGATATCTTTATTCACAGTATCATAAGTTTTTCTTAAACAAATTATAATACATACTAGTATTGTTGTTTATAGTATAAATTTTTTTTTTTGAAGAATTATCATAGTGATATTGTGTGTAAGAAAAGAAATGATAAAGAAGAATAGATTAGGTGAATGCCTTCTTAGGTCAATGGCTCCCATACATGGAACGGTGAATAATTATTTTGTTAGAAAGATTTTATAAAATTCAAGTATTTTTTTTCCTAATCGGTTCTTTTTTTTTTAAGTAAACCAATTCCAGTTTTTCTCTTTTTTTTTTTTAAATTTATTTTTATTTTTTAATTTTTTTTACACCAATTTCAATAGCTTCGTAATGAATTTTTTAAAATTTTTTCGATTTCCAAACTTGTTTCCAAAGTAGAAATATGAAATGAGCAAAATAAATTTCTTGAAATAGTCTATCATTTAATTTTGATATTTCGGTGCATTATATTAGGAATGATAAAAGAATGATAAATTAGATGGGTTTTAAAAATCTATTAGGATGTCTATTGAACTACCTATTACGTTGCCCATTAAATTAGTTATTAGTTATCCTAAAAATGGATTTAGGTTATTCTCAAATAAATACATAATATTAATGAGTTAAGTCCAATTAAGTTGGACAAGAAGATTTTCTTGGGACCTCTATTTATTGTGATTAAAAAACCAATACATACCTGTGAAATATCTCTTATTACCCAGTTGCAACTTCTGAATACTGGCCAATCTCCCAAGCTCTCGTGGTATCGGACCAGAAAGTTTATTCGATGTGAAAGACAGTGTTTGTAGTGATGTGATGTTAAAGATATTGAGAGGTATCGATCCAGAAAGGTTGTTGGATTCCATGACTATCTCAATCAGATTATGAAGATTACCGATCTCTTCTGGAATTACTCCTGGACAATTATCATATTTGAAGCAAATATTAACTTCAACGTCTAAGAAGACATAAAAACAGTGCCATACAAGATAATATATAAGGCTATGTTTCTCTAGCAAAGTCCCTTTAAAATATCTGTTAAATTGTTGCCTCCAAGAAATAGCAGCTGCAGATTCTCTAGTTTGCCAATTTCTCTTGGTACCGATCCAACAATTCTGTTGTATGATAAAGACAAACTTTGAAGACTTGAACACTGAGACAAATTCGGTGGAATTTTCCCATCAAGCTCATTAAAAGATAGGAAAAGTACAATGAGATTTGGAAGACGAGAGCATATATCATCAGGCAGATGTCCAGACAAGCTGTTCTTCGTGAAGGACAAAATTTCAAGCGTGCATATGTTGAATATAGCTGGTGGAAGATGTCCTGAAAGTTTGTTAACTTGTATAATCAAACTTCTCAGACTAAGGAACTCACCAAACTCTTCCGGGATCCTCCCTTCAATAGAGTTAAATGATAAATCCAGTCTCTCAAGCTTTGATGCATTTAAGAGAGAAGCGGGTAAAGAACCTGTGAAGGTGTTGTTTCTAAAATTCAAGAACTGGAGATTTGGTAAGAATCCAAACCATGATGGAACCTCTCCAGTATAGTTATTGAAGGCTAAATTGATGAACCTCAACCGGCGCAAGCGAACAAATTCGTGAGGCAAAAGTCCCTGGAAATTGTTGCCGCTCAAGTCAAGTGAAACAAGAAATGAGAGATTTCCCAAATGGGATGGGAGGCTGCCACTCAAGGCCATCCTTGAAATGTTAACTGCAGTCACTCTGTTGTGAAGGGAACTGCAACTGATTCCAGTCCAATCACAAGGAAAGGCTGTAGCAGACCAATTGTTTGCTAAGATTTTGAGGGGATCACTAATACTGGCTTTCAAGAACAGAAGTGCTGTTTGTTGCTCCCATGGCTAAGGAAGCCATGACACAAGGAATAAAAAGTGCAACGCACAAGTAGTGATAACCTCTCGCCATGACATTAGTTGCATGTTTTGGATGGTGGACTTGTACTATACATGTACACATACTTATGTATCTTTTTCCTTATGCAATATAAATAAATCATATGGCAGCACAAGACACTTGTAAACATGTATAAGTAATAAATCATATAAAATCTAAAATCCAATCAGAAATAATAAAACTTTAAGCAAACCCAAATTTTAATTTTCACATTAATATGTGTTAAAATGTGTTTTGGATACATATTAGAAACCCCCAAATGCACATACACATAGACATGTATTATAACTGAAACAATATTTTTCATGTAAGAATGAAAATGAAATGTCAATTTAAATTTTGAAAATTGATGAACATTTTAGAATTGCATTTCATATATGCCATAAATGTTCAAGTGAGAAGAGAACGTGACATACTTTACTAGTCATTTTATTTCACTGTGCCATTGATGCACATTATTAAAAATAGGTAATTTTAATAATAATTAAAATCTATCTATAATTAAGTAATCATCATCTTTAATAAACACAGTTAAATGAAACTAGTAATTTTAATAATAAGATATCTCTTATATGATAAATTTAGGTGCATAGTATAAGAATTCAGTCCATCTACCTTAAACAGTGAGAAAAATTCAAATGAAAAGAAATGAAAAAGAAAAAATGTCATCAATATTTTTTTTAGAAAAGAAATGAAAAAGAAAAGTGATAAGTTGACTCTGCACATAAAAAAGGACAAAACAAGATAACAATATATTTTATATTCCCACTACGCGGCTCTTTCAAAAAAATTTCCAAAATAAATCATATGATAAATCATATGGCGGCTCTTTAAATTCTTTTATATTTGACTTTTGGGCTAATCATGAAGTTTCTCCCTTAGAGTTGTCGATCTGATAAGTGAATTAAACTCGTTTAACCAACTATTTAGGAAAAAAAAAAAACAATACTACTAGAAGGAACCCTTTCATAGATTTCCCTTTTATAGTGAAGGTAAAGTTGCTTTCTGCAAGTTAGAGAGAGAATTCTTTTGAGCCATTGGATAGAAATATTATCAATCCTATCCGTCTAATAAACCAATTGCAAAACCACTCCAAGGATGGCAGAGAAGGGTACCGTAAAGGATGATGTCGGGAGGGAATGACGGAACTGGAATTCCCGCACTGCTTCGCCATCCTCACTTCTTTCTTCTCCCGTCTCTTTCTTCACTAACCGCCCCTCTGCCTCTGCCTCTGCCTCGCCACAATCTCCGGCAGCCATTTGAAATCCTCCCCAAATCAACGAGAGAGGAGTGGGCGATGGGGAGAAGAGGAAAAGCGGAAGAAGGGAACTGTAATAACAAAGGCATTAAGCGGCCAAGAAGAATCAGAAGCGGGATAGGAAAGACTAAAGAGGCCTAATGAGGACGATCATACAAAGAGGGAGGAGAGATGGAAAGAATAAAATTAAAAAAAGATAAATTTCAGTTTAGTATCTCAAAATATGATTTCGTGTCAACTGAGGTTCTCAAATTACAAACTTCTCTAAAAAATCACTGAAATTATAAAAAATGTATCGATTGAGTCCTTAAGCCAACTTCCATCCATCTTTGGACAGTAAACGGAAGCAAGTTAGGGGCTTAAAAGAATGAAAAAAATAAATAAATGGTTGTAAGTTCAATTTGTTTTTCTTTAAGCCATTCTTCTTCATTGAATCATCCTCATCATCGTCTTCCTCTTCGGCAGAGGTCTTAGAAAGAAAAAAAGTTTCCGATATATATATATATATATCATTATCCAACAAACAACTATTCTCAATTATTCTTTCATTCTTCTTCACAATTTCTTCTCCCATTGCCCTATTGATGAAAGCAATATTTGCTTTTCCTTCTCCAGACCACCTTTGTCCTTACTCCCAAGAAATCCCAAAACTTGCTCTTTGATTCCTCCAATTTTTCTCGTCTTTTTGAGGTGGTTGTCCTTATGGTGAAGAAGGTGTAGTCTGCATCCTTTTTAGCTATTGTTGGATTCGTGGGTTTGTGTTGGGAACCATATTTATATTGAGATAGTTTCTATATTTATATAGTTTCTATAATTATGTTTTCATATATTTAGATATTTTCAAGTTTTATGTAATTTCCTAAATAGTTTCCTATAGATTTGAGGATTTGTAAACAACTATATAATATAATTCTTTTCACATAATAAAATAAAAAATATTAGATTATTTTTCCCACTGGAAACTTTCATGCTACAGAACCAGCCTTGTCTAAGTTCTCAAAATGAGTTACGACAAGGAAGATGTTGGCAATGTTGAAAATGACATCATAAGAAAACCATGTCCTTAGAATAAAAAAAGATACCTACTTTGTGGTATCCTCTGATGGCCCCAGGATGATCATAACGACATTCCAATTAAATAAAAAAGACAAAGACAACAACTATGCCGAATGGGCAAAAGCCATACGTTTGGCTTTACGATCGAAACAAAATTGAGATGTATAGATGGAATAATCCCTATCCCAGAAGGTGACGCGGACAGAGAGGAAGAATGGTGGGAAATAAACACTTTAGTGAATTCATGGATTTTAAACACTATCGAGCCTTCTTTCCGTTCTTCCATAAACTACTCTGAACGAGCTGATGAATTGTGGATAGATTTGAAGGAAAGATTTTTAGTAGGGAATGGGCCCCGAAAATATGAGTTGAGAACTGCATTAACAAATTGTAGCAAGGAGGAGACTCTGTATAAGTGTATTATTCACGTTTGAAAAAATTATGGGATGAGTTAGCCAACTATACTCAACTCCCATCTTCTGCAGACAAAAATTTATTAACAGTTGTTATAAATGAAAGAGAGGATAAAAGAAAATTTCAATTTTTAATGGGATTAAATGATACAATTTATGAAACTATTCGTTCTCATCTGATTCAACAAGAACCCATGCCAAAAAATGAGAACAATTCTTGCCCGAATTTGCAAAGAAGAACAACACAAAAATATGGCCCGAATGGAAGACAGCTGCGGCAGCCTTCGCCGTCGCCAAAACAGGCGGCACGGCGGCGCTGCCGCGACCACCACCGTCTTCTTCTTCTTTTTCCTCATGGCTGGTATGCAGCCATTGTCACCAAGAAGGACATGATATTTCTGGTTGTTTTCTTCTAGTCGGATTCCCCGAGTAGTGGCCCAGATCTGAAGCAGCACAAACTGGAAGCATCCATGCCGACTTCCATGGTAGTTTTACAACATCCCACGCGGCGGACAGAGAGGTGACACAACGGGCAGGAGTTCGCACGGCAACAGGAGCGCGGGTCGAGGACGGTTTCTCTGTCGGATCGACTGGTGCTGGACACAAACCTGCAACAGCGGGCGACGGCCGGGGATGGGCGGTGGCAGTAAACAGAGACGGCAGCAGTGGAGCTCCTTCTTCGTCCAGTAATGGCAGCAATGGACTTAGGTTTCCTTCCCCAAATGGCAATGACAGATTTGGAAGCTTCCCAAATTTGGATTCAAGTCAATGCTCAAAATTATTGACCTTGCTCAATAATCCCACTTCCACACAAACTGATGCACTCTCTAGTATGAAAATTTTGTGGATTTTAGATTTGGCCTGTTCTCATCACATGACTGGCAGGAAAGATTATTTTAAAATTTTAACTGCAATACAACCATATACAGTTAGCCTGCCGAATGGTGCTAAAGCACTTGCTCTGCAAGAAGGAATGGTTTCATTAAACTGGAAACTAATATTGCAGAGTGTGTTTTTAATTCCTGAGCTCAAGTGTAATTTAATTTCTTTAGCACAACTAATACGAGATTCGAAGTGTTTTGTCGCTGTCTCTGGTGAATCTTGTGTGATACAGGACCGTACCTCGATGAAGCCGATTGGAGTGAGTAAGCAGAGGAATGAGATATACTTCTATAGACCTTTCTCGTTGCCGAATTTGTTCGCTTTCTCTAGTACTGCTTTTGATTCCAGTACTTTGTGGCATATCTGACTAGGACATCCTTCGGATTTTGTCGTAGAAAATTTTTTAGGACTTTCTAAGAAAACTAAAACTCCTGCTACTCCTTTTTGTGTGCCAAGTGAACACGTGATTATTTTACTTTAAGTCATAATAAAGCCTCTATCGTTTTTTATTTAATTCACTGTGAACTGTGGGGGCCTTACAAAACCATATCTACTGTTAGTGCTTCATATTTCCTTACTATCCTTGATGATTATTCCAAAGCAGTGTGGATTTATTTAATTGCTGAGAAAAGTCTGTTAGTATATGCCCTAAGACCAATTGACTCACATTTATGATTTATGCGGCATGTATTTTTTGAATTGTATTTTATGCTCTTGGTCATCAAGTATGTGACTTGATAGTAAAACCCTTATAGCTAATAAAATACTATTCTTATTTGTCCCTAATTTATTACATCTTGTAAACTAGTGTGAATTTGATTGATGGTCAAGTTTTACCGATCATGAATATGAGATATAAAATCAATTCATAAATACACATTGAGAATATTGTATTGGACATGACTCAAAGTGAAGAAGAAATATTGCATGGGTTTAAGTTATAAGTATTTCTTCTCAGTTTTATATTTGGTGTCCTTTGACCTAATGTTTCTAATGTTTCTTGCATGGGGAGAAAATACGTTTTGACATAGTCAAACATCACTTTTTATTAGGTGATCATTATCTTATTTTCTCGTCATGGCTTGAATATTGGAGATAGTGAAAGGGATTTGTCCCTCTCTTTTTAGAGAGAGATATCCATGGGCCCCTTGATAAGGAAGACTGGAAAATATGCATGGCCATGCTCAAATAAGTATTAGTAAGGTGTTATTAATATTATTTGTTGGAACAGTCTGCCTGGTGATCAAGTAAATGGATAATTAAGTTTTATAAGGATGACTTGATCCATGCCTTATACTTAATTAGGATATCGTGTGACAAAAGGACTAAATATTAAATCTGATGCTAGGTTATTATTATATTTACTTAACTTGGGTAAGCATAACGTCTTGCTAGAGACCGCTTATGTTTTGTGAATAAATGTCTAGGACATTTTTCATTCACTGCCAACGTTAAGTGAACCTACAGGGTCACACGCATAGACGATCTTGTAAGCATAATGTCCACGTTCAATGAATCTAGATTGTGTCCAGATTCGTTGAACGTATACAAAAGGGGAATTAGATTCCATATTGTATTTTCTGGTAAGTTAATAAGTAATTAATTTTATTTAATCGAATAAATGAAATTAATTACTTAATATTACTCATCCAACCGTTAGATGATTATAGGAATAGAAGGACGAGATTAAACTGTCATTAGATAACAGTTAGGGTTTTGAAATTGACAGCTATAAAAGGTTATGTTAACCTTTTCTTGGTGGCCGTCCTTTATCTGATAAAAGAAAAATAAAACCCTAAACCCTAGAACGGCGATATAGTATCTAGCCTCCTCTCTCCGAAATACGACCGATTACCAGATAGTCAGGATTAGTTCTGAACAGTTTTCAGAACACAGAAGGGGCTAGCATCCCGATCGCTTGCAGAGGAGTTATTTGCGTGGATACCAGTAGAGGGCGAAGCGTACAAAGCAGCGCCTCCACAACGAACAATCAAAACATTGAGGTAATTTCTATCCAATCGGTTTTTCTAGTATGTGCAGATCCTGTTGGTGGATTTCCGTAGTTTTATTTTACTTTGTTTTTGCCTACGGATTCCAACAAAGTCATGTCGCAAATGTTTCAAAAGACTACTTTGCCATGATTAAAACACAGTTTTAGATAACTGTCAAAACAATTCGCAGTGATGATGGCACGGAATTTCTATGTTTGAAATCATACTTTTCACATATGGCATGATATACCAAACCACTATTACTGGCACGCCTTAATGAAATGGTCGAGTAGATCGCAAGCGTCATCATATTCTTAATGTTGCTCGAGCCTTGAGGTTCCAAGCTAACTTACCCATAAAGTTTTGGGGGGAGTGCATCTTAACGGCAGAATATCTTATCAATCGCACCCCCTCCTCCTTATTACAGGGGAAGACGCCTTATGAAATGTTATATAATGAGAAGCATGCTTATTCTCACATCTAAAGTTTCGGGTGTCTTACTTATGTCCATGATCATGATCTACCCAAAGACAAATTCCATGCTCGTAGTCGTGTTTGTATTTTTCTCGGCTATCCCTACAAAAAGAAAGGTTGGCGTTTTTATGATTTACAAAGAAAGAAATTTATTTTGTCCAGAAATGTGGTTTTTGATGAAACAAGTTCCCTTATAAAGAATATTCGGATACTAAAACAAAGCCCCCGAATTTTCTCATTCTTACAACTTTGGGGCACAACCTTTGAGCTATTTGCACCAAGCCCCACCTGGAAAGAGCCCAACCCAAGCCACTCCACTTCTCCTAGTTGCTGGCCCATCTCCAACCGCAGCAAATCTCCAACACACCCAAACCCGCGGCCCAGCCACAGCCCCCATACGCAGCCCAGAAACTTGCCTAACCGCTGGCCCATCCTCCACAAGCGATCCAGTCGCGGTCCAGCCTAGTACAACCGACCCAGCTCTGCGCGGGCTTCTTTCTGCAGGGCCAGCTTTGTCCGCGCGACCCAGCCCAGCGCCTCTCACTGACCCAATCTCTTCTCCTCTACACGGGCCCTCCTCAGCCTCTGGCCCAACCAGCAATCTCTCTTCACCAACCAGCACACCAACTTCACCTGCATCTGGCCCAGCTCCCCTCAGCCCATTTGAATTTCCAGCAAAGTGTCCATCCCCACCCACCATGCCTCTTGCTCCTTTTGGCACTAGAAAAAGTACACGTTTTAAAACAATTTCGGCAAGGCTTCAAGACTTCGACTGTAATGCAACTTGAACGTCTTCTATATCCCTTTCTTCTGCTCCATCTTCCTCCACGGCTTTCTCAGGTAAGTCCCGCGAAGCAAATGAAGGGAAGCTCGAAGAGGATTTGCCAGAGGCATCTGGCTTTTATGTGATTGGTTTTAGACTCTCTTTCGCATTCCTTCTTCAACTCTCTCTCCCGGATAGCCTGAATAAGATATTATTGAAGGTCCCTCTCTACATCAAGGTCATCTTTGATCTTGCAGTTGTAGAGAAGTGCAATTATCAACTTTCAAAGAAGGGCCTAATCGAGGGTTATCATCTTCCTTCGCTCTCTGCTAGGAGCCTCTTTTTTTGCCTACCGGCCGCTATTCCCTGCGAAGGGAATAGGGTCAGGTAAGACTACAGTCACTAGACCAGCTCGTGGTTTGTTCCGCTCCTTCGATCAAGGTCAAATAAACATGTCCAACTAGATGAGGTCCAGGACTCCGAGTCATTATCCTCTTACAAATTTCATGCATTATGACAATTTTTCTACTTCTCATCGGCACTTTTTAGCCCCTGTTACTACGGAAATAGAACCCACTAAATATTCTGAAGCTGTGTCTAATACTAAATGGCGCGCTGCCATGCGAGAAGAAATTAATGCCTTGGTGCAAAATGGTACATGGTCTTTGACAACTTTGCCTCCATGAAAACGTGTACTCGGGAGTAAATGGATTTTCCGCATCAAATATAAAGCAGACGGTACAATTGATCGGTATAAAGCCTGTTTGGTCATTTTAGGAAACACACAGACAGAAGGCATCGATTTTTCAGAAACCTTTGCTCCCGTTGCTAAGATGGTTATTGTTCGTACTCTCCTGTCCGTGGCTGCCGCTCGAAATCGGACGGTACATCAAATCAATGTCCATAATGCCTTCTTCCATGGCGATTTGTAGGAGGAAATATATATGCGGCCCCTACCTGGATTTCGTCCGCCCTCACCCAGGCCAGGTATGCAAACTCCAGAAATCTTTGTATGGTCTCCGTCAGGCACCCCGGTGTTGGTTCTCCAAGCTCCCCACCACTCTCCGTAAGTGTAGTTTTTCTCAGTCTTATGTCGATTATTCTCTATTTACTTACTCCCGAAATAATGTTTTTCTATGCGTCCTCATCTATGTGGATGATTTATAAATAACTGGGAATTCTCTTCCCTCCCTCACTAAGTTCAAAGCCTCATTGAATGCTTGCTTTTACATGAAGGACTTGGGCCTCCTTAAATATTTCTTGGGCATCGAAGTTGCGAGAAATCCCTCGTGTTTATTTTTGTGCCAACGTAAGTACACTTTGGAAATTCTCTCTGAAACAGGTTTACTGGGAGCCAAACTGGCCTCTACTCCTATTGAACCGAATCATCAGTTGGCCAAGGCGACTGGTCCTTACTTCGATAAGCCAGAACGCTATCGCCATCTCATTGACAAGTTGATCTACCTCACTCTTACTCGACTTGAGCTCGCCTACGCTGTTCACACTCTTGCACAATTCATGCACGCTCCTCGCTGTGCTCATTGGGATACTGTTGTTCATGTTATTGGATATCTCAAAGGAAGTCTGGGTCGTGGCATACTTCTTCAGTCTAAGTCTCCTTTGTCATTGACCATATATTGTGATTCTGATTGAGCTACATGTCTTGTTACTTGCCGTTCTGTTACGGAATATTTTATTTCTTTCGGTGGCTCACCTATTTCTTGGAAAACAAAGAAACAACACACGGTGTCACGTTTTTCTGCTGAGGCTGAATATCGCTCTATGACGATGACTTTGTGTGAGTTAAAATGGTCATCTCGTTTCTTTCAGGATCTTCACATTCCTCTCACTCTGCCTATTCTGTTGTATTGCAATAATCAGGCCGCACTTCACATTGCGGCCAACCCTGTCTTCCACGAACGGACTAAGCATATTGAAATTGATTGCCACTTTGTCCGAGATGCACTCCAAGTTGGGTTTATTTCTCCCTCCTACATTTCAAGCGCGGTTCAACCGGCTGATATACTTACTAAGGCTCTTCATTCAGCCTCTTTTCATCCACTGGCTTGCATGTTAGGCATTACTGGCCTCCATGCTCCAACTTGAGGGGGAGTGTTGGGAACTATATTTAGATAGTTTCCATATTTACATAGTTTCTATAATTATGTTTTCATATATTTAGATATTTCCAAATTTTATGTAATTTCCTAAATAGTTTCCTATAGATTTGAGGATTTATAAACAACTATATAATGTAATTCTTTTCACATAATAAAATAGAAAACAGTAGATTGTTTTCCCCACCGGAAACTTTCAGTTTCCCTTCCAATTGGAGCATTTTTGAAGTTCTTAGGAAATGGTGGATCTGTTATATGGGCATACACAAGTTTTGGTCCCTCCCTTATGTTGTTATCAATTTGGCCTCCTATATGAATTATACTGGTTGAAATTCTAAGATTCAGGAGAATTCAACAGATGTTTTTTTTTTTTTAGAAAATTTAGTAGGGACGGAAGTGTCTGGAGAAGGTGCCTTGCTTGCTTGATAGAGTGGGAGGAGGAATTGAGGAAAGAATGGTTGCTTTGTTTGAGTGTGCATGAACATATCTACGAAAATATTGAAGCTTTTTTCCTTTCCTTTGTGACCTTTGCAAGAGAGGACCAGAAGATTGTGATAATGATCGAAGAAGAGTTGAAAGGAATTTTTTTAATCTACAACCCATTTATTTTACTTTTACTCTTTGAAGCCCCAAACTGATTTTTATGTGTCTTTTGCCATCCAAAAATAGATGGATGTTAGCTTAAGGACCCAATTGAATATTTTTTACAATTTCAAGGATTTTTTAGAGAAGTTTGTAATTTGGAAACCTTATTGACACAATATCATATTTTGATATACCAAATTAAAATTTATCTACAAAAAAAGTCTTAAATGTTATGAAATTAATGAATATATGGTAGATTTCCAAATACGTTCCTTGATTCGTTCAGGATTCTGTAATCTCTTGTATTTTGAGTCTATAAATAGGCCTTATGAGTCATACATTAATAAGATTTGTGATACCTCATACCCTCTTCTAGGTCAACTGTGGCAGGGTAAGGTACCTATGTGCCTCTCGGCTTATAAAAAACATAAAGCTAGAATACAAGCGGGAGGAACTAGAACGCGTCCCTCTAAACTAAACAGCAGAAGAAGAAAGTAAAATATAAACATAACATTATCATAAAAAACTTCTCAAAACTTATACATAGGTTTAAGGTTGTGAGGGCCAAAATCTTCATAGATCAAAATCTCATGGTTAGAGGTGGAAGACCCCAAGATTAAAGAATCCAGGGGGCCCACATTGGCTCAACTAGTCAGATATGGTTTTCGAGTCATCTGAAAAAAGGTAAAAACGTTTGAAAAGATATGAGCGAAAGGCGCTCAGTGAGTTCACGTACACGTGTATTTTCGTGAGTATTCCATATGGGTAAAATAATCTTTATAAAATGGTTTGTCGTGCTAGAAAAGAAACACTTTTATAAAATCTCTTATATGCAAGTTATAAACTTTTTGAAGGGTTCGGGCGCAACCGAAAAGTCTGAGCGAATTAAGACACATCGGCGCTGCCGCAACACCCGAGCTTTCAAAACCATGCATGTATCATAATAGGCTCAACGAATAGAGTTCAGAACCTTAGACGGGGTCATTGGACACAAGTTCCGGTATCCTGTAGTCAATACTAGCCGGAAACCCAAAAGACACTGGACGAACGTTCGATTTTATAAACCACCGCACATACCATTTACACACAAAATAGGTAACGAGCCTTGGAGTACCTACCAGGCTGCCCTATACTACCCTAGCCGGTGAGCCCCTCCTAACTCAATCTGCTAGAAAGTAGTCCAACCGCAGAGCATGATACGGAGTCAAACGTAATACCGTCTTAGGCCTAACTATCTCACGGTACCACGCCCCCTGTCAATTGGATCCAGATCAAGAGTACACCTGCCAAGCATGTCGTTCGAAAGAGGCTCTCGTACAGAAAACTAGCCACGCAAAGTGCAATCCTCTCGACATGTTGATAAAAAATATATATACGAAGCCCCTTCGGCTGTACTAGGGTTTTACTTAATTTTTATAAAATCATAGGCCATCTTTTGGCCGCACAAATCTTTTATATATATTGAAAATCCCTATCCGCTGGGCAAAACTACAAAATCCATAGACATGACAAATGTAACATGCGTGCAATTCAAAACATGTCTTCATAAAATCTCATAAAAACATTTATGTTTCCCAGATATTTTCAAAATCATGTACGCAATGTATATGACCTTTGAATGTAACCTTTAACCAGACCATATTACCGGCTATAAAATAGGTTATCCTAATTTGTTTTTCAAAAATCATGATAATTATTTCTCAAAAGGAATTATTAAATACTTAAAAAAATTATAGTAATATATGAATAAAAAACCATGTAGAAATATTCCTTAAAAGGAAATAGTAAATGTTCTCGAAATCATAATATATGAATATTTTAGTCATGATAAAATATTTCTTAGAAATCTTTTAATTCATGCTATATTGAACTCAATATAAAAATACTTTTAAGTATAATCTCAAAGTAATAAAAATATTTTAATAATTTAAACATATCTCAAAGCCTTATAAGAATATTTAAATTATTTTAAATATTATTTTTAAAAAGAAATAATAAATACTTTTAAGATAATTCCTCCAAATAATTTTAAAGATAATCTATAAACCCAATTATAGTGAAAATCTTTCTTAAGAAAAGTAAGATTTAAAATCATGCTATATACAAATAATTTAATAATGTAAGTATATTCTTAAGAATATTTTAAATACTATAAGGATAATTTTAAGATAATAATACAAAATAGTCACAAAATATTATAAGATTATATTTAACATCTCCTTATAAGTTATTAGCAACATTATTTCTTAGAAAGAAATAATAAATATTTTAAATGTAGAACATATTTGGCATAATCTATAATATACAACCGGTAAATATTTTATAATTTTTTGTCAAGATTCAACAATGAAGAAATATATTTTCAAGAAAATAAATAAATTTCTAATAAAAGAAAAAGGTTGGTGAATTCACCTTGAGACCGCGAAACAAGTCAAACGTACAAATAATATTACAAACTTAATCAAATATCACCACAAAAGATCCCATGATGACCATAGGGTTCACCTAAACTTATTCTAAATCCAAAGGAACTCTAAAAACAACTTCAAAATAATTTCATAACAACTCCTTAAAAAAAATCACGGGTTTCCAAAATAAATCTATAACTATTACACTTTACTGTTATTTATTTTAGAAAATATAACTCAATAATAAAAATAAAATAAAAGCTCCCAAAAAACAAAAACAAAAAGAAAAAAATATTTACCTTAGTGAGAGAGAGAGAAAACCGAGAAAGAGAAGAGAAAAAGAAGAAAGAAAAAAAAAAAAGAGAGAAAATGGGGAGAGAGGAGAGAGAGCTACCGAGAAAGAGAGGAGAAAATGAGAGAGGAATGAGAAATTGCCTCCCCTCCACCTCCTTATATAGCCATGTGTCCTTGGCTTTGCCTCATGTGTCCACAAATTACCACCTCACTTGGCATCACTAGTTCTCACAATATCACCAATGTCCTCTAAATTTCTAGACTTTCTATGTTGACCCCAAACCTTAAAAATAACTTAAAACTCATATTAAACTTAAAATTCCAATCTCCAACTTAAACCATTAAATACTAATAATCCTAAAATATACCAAAAAAAAATTTCAACGAGAAATTCTTCCTTAGATTTTTCTAGAAATTACCAAATCACCACAAAACTTTCTATTCTTTTTTAAAATAACTCCAAAATTTTTGTTTGAACTCTTGCGGCTTATGTTAACTTTGACGTGCTTACTCAAAATGTTACAAAATTGACTTTCATTATTGAGTTATACTTTATCTATTTTATTATTCTTTTCCTTTGTCTATATGTTTCTGTCTTATATTTGTATTATCACTTCAAACAAATCGTGTATTGCGATCATTAAATTTATAACACGTTGTCAGCCTCAGCTTGATTGCTTGAAAAAACGATGGTTTCATGGATCGATTACTTTGTAAATATTCCCATAATATACTTTTGTGTCCGAAAGAATTAATGACTACTTTTAACCATGGGACGAGTTTCCTATATGGGCAGCGGCTTTATTACGTTCGCAGGGGTGGATACCAATGGCGGCGACTACATTTGCCCTAAAAAATATTTCCCAATTTGTTCTCAATTTTAGGTGAAATCCTACATTTTTGGGTTCCCAGTCGTGGATGTTCATTTAGACGGAAGAGGTATAGACCATGGCAGCCTTTTTAGTCCAATTGAATTCGGTTTTCAGTCAACAACTTCAAGTGTCCAATGAGCCTTTTGTGAAGATCAGTTTCGGCTTTGACGGACTGTTTCTTCATCATCGTCTGCTACAAGACTAATATTCTAGGGTGATTTCGAAAATATCCCGAGGTATATTATATCTAAAGTTATAATATGATTTTATTGTGATGAAAGGGTAAAATTTTAATCATGGATTAATATAGTAATCCATCTAAATATGATGGATCTCAAAACACAATTGAAAGATAACTCACTATATAAGATTTCTTTCTTCATTAAATTTATTCATTAAATTTATGAAGTGTTGAAGATTAAGTAATTTGTGAAGAAATATTTTAGCAAAATCTAAGAGAGTGGCACAGCCACCCAAAGATGGTTATTATGTCAACACCCAATATGATTGAGAATATTTATGGCTATGATAGTTTCAATCTATCCCCATACAAGATTATATTTGATGTAGATTTTTTCTCAATTAAAATAATATAGAGATAATATTCTATTTCACATATCTCAAAAATGCTTATGTAGTAGCGACGTTAAGGGTTATTGATCACTTTTTGATAGAGTCGATTTTTAATACAAATAAACACCTTAAGTTTTAATTATTAGCTTTTGAAAATATTTTATTTATTTATTAGTCATAATTATTATATTTAATTTATTTTATTTATCTTTGTGCAGATTTCTAAAAAAGAATGGAAAATAAAGATTCCATATTAAATTTGGTAAAGGGAAGCTGCAATTTGGGCAGTAGAAAATTCCTAAAATAAAGATTCCATATTAATTTATTTTATTTATTTTTGTGCAGATTTCTAAAAAAGAATGGAAAATAAAGATTCCATATTGACCGGTTGTCTATATATAGAAAATTCCAGCAGTGCAGAAATTTGAGCAGTAGAAATTTTCAGCAATTTTCGGTTGAAAAGAGCCATGATTTCTTCCAATAAATTGGTCCCTTCTTTCCCTTTAGCTATGAACTGAATTTATTTTTTAGAATCTTGATGAAACCCTAGCCATGTGATTTGGTTTATTTTATTTTTGGGAGATTTATTCTATTATTTATGTGATTGCATATCTTGGGATGTTATTGGTTTGATGCAATTAATTCTTTGTGATTGTTCTTGTAGAATAATTATTCGGGTTAATTGATATTTTTATCCATGCTTAATTCTTGTAGTCTTGGGTATGAGAGATATGTGATTTTTGCAAGTATATTGTGGGTTTTAGAATTGAATAGTTCATGCTAATTTTAGATGATTTATGTCATAGGAATGAATAAGTCATGCTAATGGTTAGATGAATTATGTCATGCATTTAAGCACAATATATTTCTCTAGTGAATCGAAGCTTGTAGCCTAGATCACCACATAAATGTTTAATCTTTTCTCCTAAATAGAATTAAATTATTGTTATTTAGGTTAGTGGTGGATTCAAGGTTCTAAATCATCTTCTTTGGTTAAGCTCTTGTTATCTTTAATTTAATTATTTTATTCATTAGTTTTAATTATTTTAGTAATAATTCTTAGATAACAAAATTTGATTCTTCTTTTTATAAAATTAATTTAGGAAGATAATAATTTAGGTAGTTAAGCCTTTCTTTGTGGTTCGATACCCTAATACTTTCATATTACTTTGATCTTGTGCACTTGCAAGTATTGTGTTTAAAACTTTGTTATAAAACCTCCATCAAGTTTTTGGCGCCGTTGAAGGGGAGAGGTTAAATTAATTGCTTTTGTTATTGCCTCCTAAATTTGTTAGTATTTTTTTTTACTCTACTTTTATTCTTGAAAAAAATATATATATAAAAAAAAAATTTTTTTGTCTTCAACGTTTTTTTTATTATTATTTTTTATTTTATTATTTGATAGTTTATTCATCATTATTATTTGTGGTAATTTTTTTTTATTTTTTTGAATTTGTTTATTAATGCATAGTCGTCGTTCGCTCTCTGTTGATTTGAAAGAATTTGATCCTGAGATAGAGCGTACACTTAAGGCACTTAGAGCACAAGGAAAAAATTCTAACACTTGTCAGGTTAAAATGGCTGAAAATCCACGAGCATTAAGGGAGTATTTTACTCCTAACACTTATAATTCACCAATAGGTAATAGACTACCTGAAATTGAGGCTAATCACTTTGAAATCAAAGCTTCTACTATTCAAATATTACCATCTTTTTATGGGCTTGATTCTGAAAATCCTTATAAGCATATTGATGAGTTTTTAGAAATTTGCTCTACTTTTAAACTGCCTAATGTAAGTGATGATGCTATTAGATTACGCATTTTTCCTTTTTCTTTGAAGGATAAGGCTAAACATTGGTTGCACACATGTGAGAGAATAGGTACTTGGGCTGAGATGTCTAGGGAATTTCTAAAAAAATATTTTCCTATGGGTAAACTTACAAGGTTAAGGAGAGAAATCACTACTTTCTCCCAACAAAATAATGAACAATTTCATGAGAGTTGGGAGAGATTTAAAGAACTTCTTCGTAGTTTCCCTCACCATGAAGTCCCTAAATGGCAGCAAATCCAAAGTTTTCATTCAGGACTAGATGAGAGAAATCGCCAAATGGTTGATTCCTCTTGTGGTGGTACTTTTCTTCATAAAACTGCAGATGAGGCATGGGATTTATTTGAAAATTTGAGTGATAATTCGCAACAACATGCCACCTCCTCACGTGTAGGCACATCTAGACAAATAGGAAATAGAGGAATGTATGAATTTTCTCAAAATGTTGATCTTTCTTTGAAAGTTGATGCCTTATCCAAAAAGTTTGATCAATTGTTAGCTTTAAATACATTGCCTACTAATTATCCTAATGTTCAAGGTGTTTGTGCAATTTGCTCTAGTCCCTCTCATGTTATTTATGACTGTCCTAGTGCTTCACTATTTCCAGAATTTGTGCAGGAACAAGTCAATGTAGCTCAAGGATTTCACAGGCAAAATGACCCCTATTCAAACACGTACAATTCAGGCTGGAGAAATCATCCTAATTTCTCCTGGAAGCAACAAGGAGGGGAAGGTCAATTAGGCCAACAACAATATCAGCAGAATAAACAACCTGGTATGACTGCTCCTCCTGGTTTTCAATCTCAAAGGTATGTACCTCCTCATCCTCCTCAAAGTGGAAATTCTATTTTTGAAGAAAAAGTCTTATCTGCTTTGAAAGGTTTGGAAGTTAAGACACAAATTTTAGACTCTCACACTCAATCTATTGCTAAGTTAGAAACTCAAATAGGGCAACTAGCTAATGCAATAAGTAGAAGAGAGGAGGGTAGGCTTCCTAGTAATCCAATAGAGAACCCTAGAACTAATTATCATGAGCAAGCTAAAGCTGTAATTACCCTTAGGAGTAGGAAGGAGGTAGATAATAAAGTAGGGGAACCAATTAAAGATAATGAATTAAATGAAAACGAAACTGAGGAGATTGATATAGAAACTAAAATTGAAAAGAATGTAGAAAAGGAACTAGCTCCCTCTTCTAAATATAAAACTCTAGAACCATCTCCCATGACTTCGTACAAGCCTAAGGTTCCCTTTCCTCAAGCTTTATTACCACCTCCACATCTTAGAAAGGACAATAAAATGGAAGACATATTAGAAACCTTCAAAGAAGTTAAAATCAACCTTCCTCTTTTAGATGCCATTAAGCAAGTCCCAGCCTATGCAAAGTTTCTTAATGACATGTGCACTTTCAAAAGAAAATCTAAAAGTAATGTTTCTAAGAAAGTCTTCTTAACTGAACAGGTAAGCTCCATTTTGCAACATAACACTCCACCTAAATACAAAGACCCTGGTGTCCCTACCATCTCTTGTCTTATTGGTGATCATAAAATAGATAGGGCACTCTTAGATTTAGGTTCTAGTGTTAACTTTATTCCTTACACCGTCTATGAAGAATTAGGATTAGGGGAACTGCAACCAACTGATATGACTTTACAGTTAGCTGATAGATCAATCAAGGTACCTAGGGGGAGGATAGATGATGTTCTTGTTCAAATTGATAAGGGTGTCTTCCCTGTAGACTTTGTAGTCTTAGATATGGAACCTGGTAGATCTTCTAATAATCATATCCTTGTTATTCTAGGCCGTCCTTTCTTAGCTACTGCAAATGCTACTATTAATTGTAGAACTGGGGTAATGGATGTCTCTGTGATGAATATGAGGATTAGATTGAATATCTTTAAAGCTTCTTCACTACCAATTATGGAAGATGATTATGATTGTTATTTGGTAGATATAATTGATGAATTAATTGAAGAAACTCTACCTATAATGTGTTCTAAAGAATCGCTTCTATTGAGAATGAGAATATTATGTGCATGGATAATGTAAATTCTATTTTTCCCTATATTGCACCACTAGAAAATTCTTCGTGGGTTGGGAATCATGAACCTTTGCCTGTGCTTGCAAAATCTCCTGTTGTACCTTCTCTTATGTGTCCACCCCAGCTTGAATTGAAAACTCTTCCTTCTAAACTTAAATATATTTTCTTAGGTGAAAATAAAACTTTGCCTGTGATAATTTCATCTGAGTTAAAATCTGACCAAGAAAGGGATTTAATTAAAGTTCTTTCTAATCATAAAGGGGCTATAGGGTGGTCCATAGCTGATTTAAAGGGAATAGACCCATCTGTATGCATGCATAGAATACATCTAACAGACAATGTGCAACCTTCTAGGGAATTACAAAGAAGGCTAAACCCTAACATGAAAGAAATAGTAAAAAAGGAGGTAGTTAAGCTCTTAGATTCTGGTATTTGTTATCCTATCTCTGATAGTCCATGGGTTAGTCCTATACAAGTTGTACCAAAGAAGGCAGGAGTGTCTGTAATTGAGAATAAGGAAGGAGAGTTAGTTCCTACTAGAGAAGTTACTGGGTGGAGAATGTGTGTGGACTATAGAAAACTAAATGTTGCAACTAGAAAAGACCACTTCCCTCTACCTTTTATTGATCAAATTCTGGAAAAATTAGCTGGTCAAAGTTTTTATTGCTTCTTAGATGGTTATTTAGGATACTACCAAATTCTAGTATACCCCAAGGACCAAGAGAAAACTACTTTTACATGCCCTTTTGGTACTTTTGCTTTTCGTAGAATGCCTTTTGCATTATGTAATGGGCCTGCTACTTTTCAAAGATGTATGCTTGCTATCTTTTCTGATATGGTTGATAAGTTTCTTGAGGTTTTCATGGATGATTTTTCTGTTTTTGGACCTACTTTTGAAGATTGCCTTAATAACTTGTCTGTTGTTTTAGAAAGATGTGAAGAAGCTAACTTAGTTCTAAGTTGGGAAAAGAGTTATTTCATGGTTACAGAAGGAATAGTTTTGAGGCATAAAGTGTCTAAAGAAGGAATTGAAGTAGATAAAGCTAAAATTGATTTGATTGCTAATCTTCCTCCACCTAAATCTATTAAGCAAATTAGATCATTTTTGGGGCATGTAGGATTTTATAGAAGATTTATAAAAGACTTTAGCATGATTTCTAGACCTTTAACTAATCTCTTAAGCAAAGATGTTGCATTCAATTTTGATGAATATTGCATGAAAACTTTTGAAAAACTTCGTTCTCTTCTTATATCTGCACCTATAGTTCAGGCTCCTAATTTTTCTTTACCCTTTGAAATCATGTGTGATGCTTCTGATTTTGCTGTGGGAGCTATTTTAGGGCAAAAGACTGAAAAAAAACCTCATTTCATTTACTATGCTAGTAAAACTCTTACAGATGCTCAAAGAAATTATACAACAACTGAAAAACAGTTATTGGTGGTAGTTTTTGCACTTGAGAAATTTCGTTCTTATCTCTTACATTCCAAAGTGATTATTTATTCTGATCATTCTGCTTTAAAATACTTATTGTCAAAAAAAGAGACTAAACCAAGATTGATTAGATGGATATTACTTTTGCAAGAATTTGATATTGAAATCAGAGATAAGAAAGGTTCAGAAAATTTAGTAGCTGATCATTTATCTTGATTGTGGGATAATAATCATGATGAAGCAGTTGCTTTGAAAGAAACTTTTCCTGATGAGCAGTTATTTTCTTTATCACATTCTCTTGTCCCTTGGTTTGCACCTATTGTTAACTATCTCTCTGCAGGTGAAAGTCCAGCACATTAGAATAAACAAGATAGGGATAAATTCTTTTCAATGGTTAAGTATTATTATTGGGATGATCCATACCTGTTTAAACATTGTCCTGATCAAGTAATCCGTAGATGCATACCTGAATGTGAATTTCATAGTATCTTAACTTTTTGTCATTCATATGCATGTGGTGGACACTTTGGAGGTCGTAAAACTGCTGCTAAAGTTCTTCAAAGTTGTTTTTATTGGCCTAGTTTATTCAAAGATGCTCATAATTTCTATTTGGCATGTGAAAGGTATCAACATACTGGTTCTATTTCTAAACGTAATATGATGCCTTTACAACCTATTTTAATTGTTGAGATTTTTTATGTTTGGGGAATTGATTTTATGGGTCCTTTTCCATCTTCTTTTGGTTATTATTACATTTTGGTAGTAGTGGATTATGTGTCTAAATGGGTGGAAGCTATAGCTACAAGAACAAATGATCATAAGATAGTTATTAAATTTGTTAGAGATCATATTTTCTGTAGATTTGGTACCCCTAGAGCTATTATTAGCGATGGAGGAAGTCATTTTTGTAACCGTTCTTTTGAAGCTCTTCTTAGAAAGTATTCTATAACTCATAAAGTGGCTACCCCTTATCACCCCCAAACAAGTGATCAAGTAGAAGTGTCTAATAGAGAGATTAAATCAATTCTTGAGAAAACTATTAGACCTGATAGGAAGGATTGGTCTCAAAGACTGAATGATGCACTTTGGGCTTATCGCACAGCTTACAAGACTCCTATAGGAATGTTCTCTTTTAGACTCTTTTTTGGGAAAGCATGTCACTTGCCAGTAGAATTAGAACATAGAGCTTATTGGGCTATTAAAGCTCTTAATTTTGATTTGAAGCAAGCTGGTTCTAATAGAAAATTGCAATTAAATGAACTTGATGAATTACGAAATGAGGCATATGAGAATGCTAAAATTTACAAAGCTAAAACTAAAGCTTTTCATGATAAGATGATTTCTCGAAAATCATTTGAACCTAACCAAAAAGTTTGGCTTTTTAATTCTAAATTACGTTTTTTTCATGGTAAGTTGAGATCTCGTTGGGATGGACCTTTTATTGTCAAGCAACTTTTTTCCCTCAGGTACTTTCAGATTGAAGATCTTAAAAACAACCGAATCTTGATTGTTAATGGACAACGGTTAAAGCCTGCTATTACCAACGACATTAGAGAAGGTAAAATTGAATCTACTATATTGGTAGATCCTACATATCAGGACTAGTTGGTGATAGAGTCTGGCTGAAGACTTTAAAATTAGCGCTTTTGGGAGGCAACCCAAATTTTATTTTATTTATATATTTTTATTCTATTTTATTTTTATTTATTTTTTTTTTTTATCCCACTTGATTGGTAGAAAGGTATGAAATGTTTGTTTTGTAGGATAATAAAACAACTTATCATTATTATGGAGATTACAGAGATTGTTTACCACTCTTGCAGACATGCATTAATACTGCCTCTTCTACCAGGTTCTATTGTTCTTTTCTTTGTCTCTTCTCTACTCTTGGTACTCTTATCACATTGTGGACAATGTTGGGTCTAGGTGTGGGGGGAGAAGATATTTTTATTCTGCTATCTACTATTTTTTTTAGTATTTTTTTTTTCGTATTTCTTGTTCAATTATTTTTTTTAAAATTTTTTTAATTTTATATATTTTTCTACATTATTAAAAAAAATCAAAAATATGATTTCACATAAAGAATAATTCTTTTTGAGTTCCTTTAAAAATGTCTTAAATAAGTTGAGAAAAGTACTTATTTTCTTGTTTTTAAGTAGGGTGACGGACTTATGTTCTATATTTGTTATAACTTTTGCATGACTTACACTTGAGCACATGGGTCATTGTTAGTATTTAATAAATCCTTTACATTATTTTTGAGTTACATAAAGTTGATGAATCTCTTCCCTACATTCTAGAACTTACTTGAGTACCTCTTGAGGCGAAATAGAAATGTTTTCTCGATTTGACTCAGAGACGATGGTCATATGCCTTCTTTGAATCGTTTGTGCCTTTCAAGCTTACCAAATTTCATAAATTTTTACCTTCGTACCCTTTTGAGCCTAAATGTTATATCTTTCTTTAAACCACTTAAATATTAACCCTTAATCTTGTAGAGAGTTTAATGTAAACTTCTAACTTGTGCTTCAATGATGGGTTGTTGTTTGGGTGTTATGGAAGGAAAATAAGTTATTTTGACAAAAGGGGAGAAAAAAAAAAGAAAAAGAAAAAGATATGACTTGTTGTGCTAAACCAAATGTGTTGAGCTAGAAAAAAAAAGAAAGAAAAAGAAAGAAAAGTTGATACATGATTATTACAAGTCATAAGGTGCAAAGAAAAAAAAATTCAAGAGGTCTGAATTTGTGAATGTAAGAAAAATAATGGCCTTAAATGATGGAATTTTGAGAAAAAGAAGATGGTAGTTGGTGAATGTATTACAGAAAAAAAAAGGAGCAAAAACAAAGTTAGAAAGTTTGTCGAAATTTTAAAGTATCCATCTTCTTTGTAAGCTCTCTTTTCTTTGATTTTGAATTCCTTACCTTCGCTTGATAACCAATGCCCTAACCTTACATTACAAGCTTTAAAGTCCTACCTGATCTGAGTTGAGTTGAGAATCCTTGATTAGTGGAGAGAAGGTACGAAAGTGAGCCTATGGAATGAACTCTTGCTGAGATTTGTTCTCTATATGTAATTTGAAATTTTTATTTAGTATTTATTTTATACTCTCTTATGACTATGATTACACCTTACACAAGTTTTGCATTAGTTATGGGAGATAATTGAATATTTGTTTGTTTACTTGAGTTTAAAAATAAGAAGAAGAGTGCTTGTCTTGATAAGTTTGAGATCTTGATAAATGGTACTTAATTGGGATTATTATATATCTTTTAAAAAGTTTATTGTTTATTTGACTTTGTGGGTATGTCGTCTGCAAACCCTCACGAGACCATACTCGTCCACTAAGGATAACTTAGGGGTTTAAAGGGCTTGTTGCACATGCTAAGTGCAATCGTGAGTCCTACGAAAGTGGCTAGTTAGTTTTTCTTTTTATTCTTTATTTTTTGCTTGAGGACTAGCAAAACTTAGGTGTGGGGGGAGTTGATAGAGTCGATTTTTAATACAAATAAACACCTTAAGTTTTAATTATTAGCCTTTGAAAATATTTTATTTATTTATTAGTCATAATTATTATATTTAATTTATTTTATTTATCTTTGTGCAGATTTCTAAAAAAGAATGGAAAATAAAGATTCCATATTAAATTTGGTAAAGGGAAGCTGCAGTATTTGAATCCTTTAAGGATTAGGATTAAAACTTTAGCAGAATCCTTTAAGGATTAGAACTTTAGTATTTGAATCCTTTAAGGATTAGGATTTTACTTCTCTTTTGTCTATATATAGAAAATTCCAGCAGTGCAGAAATTTGAGCAGCAGAAATTTTCAGCAATTTTGTGTTGAAAAGAGCCATGATTTCTTCCAATAAATTGGTTCCTTCTTTCCCTTTAGCTATGAACTAAATTTATTTTTTAGAATCTTGATGAAACCCTAGCCATGTGACTTTGGTTTATTTTATTTTTGGGAGATTTATTCTATTATTTATGTGATTGCATATCTTGGGATGTTATTGGTTTGATGCAATTAATTCTTTGTGATTGTTCTTGTAGAATAATTATTCGGGTTAATTGATATTTTTATCCATGCTTAATTCTTGTAGTCTTGGGTATGAGAGATATGTGATTTTTGCAAGTATATTGTGGGTTTTAGAATTGAATAGTTCATGCTAATTTTAGATGATTTATGTCATAGGAATGAATAAGTCATGCTAATGGTTAGATGAATTATGTCATGCATTTAAGCACAATATATTTCTCTAGTGAATCGAAGCTTGTAGCCTAGATCACCACATAAATGTTTAATCTTTTCTCCTAAATAGAATTAAATTATTGCTATATTGGTTAGTGGTGGATTCAAGGTTCTAAATCATCTTCTTTGGTTAAGCTCTTGTTATCTTTAATTTAATTATTTTATTCATTAGTTTTAATTATTTTAGTAATAATTCTTAGATAACAAAATTTGATTCTTCTTTTTATAAAATTAATTTAGGAAGATAATAATTTAGGTAGTTAAGCCTTTCTCTGTAGTTCGATACCCTAATACTTTCATATTACTTTGATCTTGTGCACTTGCAAGTATTGAGTTTAAAACTTTGTTATAAAAACCTCCATCACTTTTTGAGACTGAATATTGGATTGAGTCATTGTTAATGAAATATTATGACATTATAATAATATTATGTCATTCTTTGAGGCGAATGCAATTAGAAATTTTATTTCTATAGTATTTATATTCGTAATTATAATTCTTTATAATAATTTATATTTATTATGACTTATTAAACCTAACATATAGATTATCATAAGAAGTGATAATAAAAATTAATAATGAGAAAGGAAAAGGAAATATATAATCTCAAATAAATTCTATTGATACAATATGAAAGGACGTTTGTAACGTACCTGTAGTACATCAAACAAAGTCTTATATGTCTAGTGTGCATCAATTAGAAAAGAAAGATAAAAGAGTTGGAGTTTGTCTGGGTCAGGTCAGTAACGGTATTCGATTACCGAAAATAAAACAAAGATAGAGAGAGACAATCCCACCCTTATTTGTCAAAACGTTGCTGATGTACTATGATAATTGATCTTGATTTTAATTATGTCTATTGTTATATACACTTATTAATGAAGTCAATTTCTTTAAATAATTGGAGGGAAGAAGTTAACTTTTGTTTGTGATTAAATGTGGTTTTCTTTTGCATATTATATACACCTCTTTGACTTCTTATGACATTCAGGAATAGCGAGAAAGATATATGTTGAGAGTACTAATGATTTGAATCTTGTTATGCAAAGATAAAAAAACCTTCAATTAAACTTCCCATAGATCATTTACCTTCAATAGGACTTGAATTAGCTCTATCTGCAAGCAACCATAGGTACACTAAACCTATGACCTCTTAAATTTATATAGCTGATATTTCCTCCACACTGTAATTTAACATTGTATATGCTAAATCCAATACCTAACTAGCTTTTGCAAAGAAGACCCAATCTAGACAACTACAAGGATATAAAAATCTTAGAGAAGAAATTTATGATCAAATTGAGAACCCTTGGATCTTCCTAATCCAAATATTCAATTAAAAGGATTGATCAAACCTTAGATGAAGTTCAAAGAGAAAGCCTCAAAACTTAAGAACCCTAGAGATAACTCTTTAATTTTCACAAAAATTACCGATTGGTTTTACTATTAAGCTATAATAGGGTATTTATAGAAATTAGGCTAAACCCTAATCCAAACACGATCTTTGTTCAATCCAAGACCTATTAAGGACTTCATTAAAAGTTGTAAAATGAATTAAAATAGCAATTATCGCTTAAAACATCATGTTACATAAAACCAGCACCTTACTGTCGACGGTAGGGTTCCCTATTGCACGCGGTAGATCTTCAGCATGCTAAGTCCATTTTGGATAGAAACTTAACGTGGATGGTAAGTACAGGGCTTACTGCCCTATTCTTCACTTTTTTTTGGACTTTTTCACCTCTAACTTGCTCCATTGAATGACCCTTGCTTATTGTATGAATCATGAGCAACTTGGGAGGTTTTCCTTCATCTTCAATACCTTCAATCTTGCTCTTTAATCCATTCTTCATGGTTTCTTCAATGAATGCAACCATCCTTTAGCCAATCCATCATCATATTCCTTGATCTTCCTTCCCCTTACTCTAGTGATTTGTCCTTGAATCAATGCCTTAGCTTCTTGGTCATCCAATTCATATCAACTAAGAATGGTAGTTCAATGCTCTAAAAGAGTTAATAAATTGAAATTAAAGCTCCCCAAAAGCTAATCAATGTAAAGCTTCAGAAGAGTCAATTGATTGAAGTCTCTAGAAGAGATAATTAGTCAATAGCTCTAGAAGATCTCATTTACTAAAGATTCCAAAAGAATGAATTAATATAAAGTTCTAGAAGAACTAATTCTTTAAAGACTTTGGAAGAGTAAATTGACCTAGGAGGTCACATGAGAATTATGCAAATATTATCATGACTTAAAGAATAAATGTGAATTTACATACCTACTATATTCTCCCATCATAATTTATAATTCACTGAAGTTGAAAAATATTAAATGTTTGCATGATCGGTTAGACCATTCCAGATCAATAAAATGTGAATTGTCATACAGAATTTGTGACAATGTTTTTATGGAACCAGAAGTTTCTAGTAACGTAAATTTTATTTGTGCTACTAGTTTTCAAGCCAAAATAATGTTATAAATACCATCAATATATTAGGGTTGAATGTGTTTTGAGATGAATATATAGTCGATGCATCGACTTAGGGTCACATATATATTGTTGGCTTGCAATCTGACTTTGCAATTTTAATAAGCTCATATTTTATATTCTCTCATTAACATAATTTGTCCTAATAATATTATTGATGATTCTCTAGTTGTGTGTGTGTGTGTATATATATAAATGTTCTTGGAACACTTAGGCCTCTTTTGATAAAACTGAAAACTGAAGTCTGAAGTCTCAATTATTTAAGTTCTGAATTTTGAATCTTAAGACTGAACACTGAATCTGAAGACTGAAGTTTGAATGTGAATGCTGAAATTAATAAGTGGTATGTATATTATTTTATTATAACGAGTATAGAGGTCTGGGTATCATCATACCCTGCCTAGACCCATTTAATAAAATCTATATGGGTACGGGTATGGGTATGGATCCGTGGGTATAACATGGATATAGACCTGCGCGGGTACGGGTAAGACTCGCCCCATTTACAGCCCTGGTAATTACATATAAAAAATATCTTATAATTTTGCAAACAATATATATCTTCATATTTCAGAGTTAAAAGTTAAGTTAAAAATTTTCAATTAAAATTTATAACTACAACTAAGCACATCTTAAACAATTAAGTGATTAGAGAAATTGTTATCAAACATACTTAAAATATTAAGCGCTTAAAAATTATTTGTTATCAAACATACTTAATTTAATAAGTTCTTATCTAATTCATTAAGAAGTAAATTAATTTATCAAATAAGGCCTTAGTAAAAGAATTTATAAAACCATAATTGCCTTGAATGGATTGATATATATTTTGTAGTATATATTCGTATTTCGCTAACATATTATTTTCAGTTTTCCTCATTATAATTGTTTCATAGTGAGGAACAGAATAATTTCCCATCTAATAATTATGTATGCACTATACAAATATATTAATCCACGAAAATAATTTGAGATGGGTTGAAAAAAGGAGGAATTATACAGTCAGATAAAAATATAGTTATGTGTCTCTTCTTGATCCTCATACAAAGATAATTTGAACAGAAGTTCAAAAGGTGAATAGCAAAGCACATTTATTGACAAATGAAAATCCGATAAAATAATGCTCCTATTACATAATGTCCTCGAAGGACGATCTACCACTACTTATCATTTTGAGATACATGCAAAATGTTGTAGAATAAATTAGCTAAAAAAAAAAAATCCTCGCATATGGAAAGGACCAATAATTTAAGATGGTCATATATAATTAAGTCGAGAAGATGCAAATTTTTAGCAAAATTTTTCAAGACATGACTTTATTATTATTATTTCCAGAAGAAATTCAGGTACGTGAAAGTCATCATACTTATTATTTTTGAGATCTCATTATATCATATCATGATACAAGTATATGGAACTACAAAATAGCATAAAATTCAATGATAGTTATGTGCATGTTTTATATTAGAATGAGAATGGTAAATTAAAGTTTGTAGGCTCGAAATTCAAATATTATAGAGATATTTGGCCAAAATAGAATATAAAGTTCGCATAGAAAATATGCAAAGTCCGAACCATTATTAAGTACACTTGAAGTACACATATATTCCTTGAAGAAATTATACACCTGAAATGTAATCCCAGAAGGATAAAAATTAATAAATAAAGTACGAACTTGTATAAGTTATGATATAACATTAGGTCTTCGTAAAGTCTTATCAATATTTATACGAAGAAATAAAGTTTTTGTTAGTGGATTGAGTTAGATAATAGCTCACTAAACTCTTAGAATTCATATTAAATTCTTGAAGGATTTAAGTTATATACCCGAAGCATATAAGTGAATTGTTTCTAAAGAACATAGCATCATTGTCTTAGTGACTTTATGGAAAAAAGGTACGAAAGATCGAATATATCCATGGAACTTTTCTTAGGATTCATTATGTTTTCCTTTTATGATTCCTTGTCTATTTTAATATTCTCCATATTAGGGGAGAAAATTAAAATAATAAAATTTCATATTCAATATTGAAGCATCTTGATCTATGTACAAGTATTTGCGAACTAGAAGTTCTATATTATTTGCTAAAGTTGCAAATTTACTTGATATATTGTTAACTCTAGCAAAGTTACAAAATTAAATTTGTGGATGCTTCTATAGATGTCCCAGTAGGACATAAGTCTTATAACTTACAATGTTTAATCATACCTGACACGTGATTGACCTTTTATTTATAAAAATTCTTGAGCGAAATAATTAAATACTCGAAATATTCCTTTCCAAGAGTTTATGATTGACAAACAAATATTAGAAATAATTATTTCAAATTTTGTCTTTATTTACAAATCAAGCATTCAGAAAATGGAATTCTTTATCTATTTATAAAAATTTTATATGGATATATTATATTGTACATTCTCATCCAATTGTCATGCGATTATAAAATATTAGTAAATACCACATATTTATATATAAGAAGATAATGGATATTTATTGGTCTTGAAGTACCATAACTTTGCACAATTTGTGCATATTCTTCTTTGTATGACTTTTGGAAAAATATTATTATTATCCTACAATATTTTCCAAGATAATTAATCTCGGATTATAGAAAAAATCCAACTCTTGATGAGATGGATAAAGCAACAAGTTGCTTACTTATATGATCCACAAAAGATACATTCTCAAACAAACTTGTTATACATTTGTGATATGATATTGTCATAGCAATCACATCTTCAACTATGTTGAAGTTCTAAATTGTTATGTGGATTGTTGAGAATGTTTGTGATCATCTAAGGATGAAATTATAACCATATTGATGGGTTATGAGATTTCACATGTTGAGAAACATATGACAAAATAAATTTCATAAAATTTATTTATAAGAATGTGAAATTAATGTGCAATAATATCAATTAAATGTGATACATGATCCTAGAGATTTATTTACTAAGACATACCAATGTATTGGTTAATGATATTTTAAACATGGGGAGTATCTACAATATAAACGAATAGTGTACTCTTTTATATTCTCTAGACATTTTTCCCCCACATGGTTTCTTCCTTTAGTAAGATTTTAACGAGGCATATTCTTTATGTTATGGACATCCAAGGGGGAGTGTTACGAAATTAATGAATACATAGTGAATATCTAAATAAGTTCCCTAAAGAGAATTAAACTCCCAGAAAACTAATATTAGTTGGATTCATGATATCCCCATTGATTTAATTAGATCTTTTTAGAATTCTTTAATCTCTTGAATTTTGAGCCTATAAATAGGCCTTATGAAAAGACATTAATAAGATTGATCTTCCTTATTGAGGTGTACTTTCTCTCTCTTGTATTCCTTTCCTTTATCTATATTTTCCTACCTTATATTTGCACTATTACTTCAAGCAAATTGTGTGTTGCGATCATCAAATTCATAACATTAAATTCCTTTGTCCTCTTTACTTAAATTTTGTTATTTATTTTAAAATTCTTTGAGAATATAAATACAAACATATGTTTAAAAAACTTTCTAGGTACAATAATATATATAAGAGAATTGACTATAAAAACAAATTCACTACTATTTATTTAGATGTCATTCTATTCTTGGATAGTTATGAAATTAACTTATTAGTGGATGTCCAATAAGCAAAAAGATAATACTCATTGTATTATAATTATCCCTTATCTTTAAAAGATAGATTGGCTTAGTCATGGCCCTATCTAGTAAAGGATATGATTTACCTATCCATTCTTATTTCATCCCCCCTATTTATCTTGTATCCTTAGCTCTATAATAGAACATTAAGAGACTTGTAAAATGTGGAGTCAAAAAGTTAAAAATATTGTGAAGTTCTCTTAATTGTCTTTATTCTTTCCTTGTAATTCATCTTTTAGTTTACATGTTATGCTGTTCGATAATTTAATAATTTTACAACACGTTATCAGTACGAGTCTCTACCCAAGGTTATTTGAAGTAGATATTTTGGAAGTCCATATAAAGACTTCGTATGTTTCTCAAGTTTCTTACAAGAATCTTTATATTTTGAATGATTCAAAGGTTAATGTAAATCCTCCCTAACAAAATATCTATTTCATGATGAATTTTTGTTAAATTTTTGTTTGTGAGTCTTGATATGTTGGGAAGAAATTATATATCAACTACAAAATATTTAGTGCTAAAATCTACTGGATATGGTGGTTCCTGAAGATACCACAAGAAAAGAAAAGAATTAAAGCATAAAATCTACTATATTTTTTTGGTGATATATTTTGAGAGAAAATATATACAATCACCAGAAGATTATTATACAAAAACCAATTACAATTAGTTATATTCCTGGTTACAAAGTATATCTTATATTAGTATGAATAGTTTTGTAACTTCTTAGAATTCCTCATCAATCAAAGCTATATGAAAGAAAATATTATCAATGATGTAATAGAGAAACTTTTTTTTTTCATATCTCATACCTTAAATATGCTCTAGAAGTAACTATATCGAGGGAAATATTTTTAAAATTATTTTGAATTATTTCACGTGTATTTGAGATAGAATGAGAAAATTAGTCATTGGGAAAATATTATGATATTTGACCAATAATTCTATATTATTCCAATAAACAAATGTAATTAGTTCTTATAATTATTTGTAAAAGTTATTGGTTATGATTTTGGATATGATAAGAATATTCGCTATAATCGTATTGGTGAAATGACCCATCAAATTCACAAAGTATATATATTTTCACCTGAAGTGAGAAAATTATGAGAAAGAAAATAAGTATTATGATTTAATATCATGGGGATAATATCGATGCAAAATGAATAAGTATTTATCATGTACCTGTAGTAATTTGGTATCCTATTTTGCTAATTAATTAGCATCAACAATGAAAGAGCAAAAAATATTATTTTACTTCCCCCTAAAATTATGATATTCATAGTAATGATATCAATATTAATGATTCACTTTAATATGGATATCCAGATGTATCCAACTTCTCTAAATCTCTAGAAGAGAATTTTTGATATTTTAATTGTTGATAAAGTTTGTCAAAGTAATTGAATTATTTTTATTGTATTTTCTAATCAGATGTAAATTCTTAAATTTTTTATGAAAAAGTTTAGATACTATGCAATTTAAATTTCCGTATTATATATATATATATTACTTATATTTGAACATAACTATCAAAGTAGAAACAATAATCTAGTTCTAGAAGAACTAGTTACGTGTAAGCTCGAGAAGAGCCAATTAATTTCAACTCTGGAAGAGTTATCATTATCCAAGTATCAAGTATATATTTAATATGAAATATACTACATCTACTAAAGCATTCTTAAATGTTTATTTTTAATAATATTATTAACAATGAAGATGATCTTGAGGTAGTGGATGAATCTCTATTTATTATTGTTGCTCGATCTAAATAAATTTGTATTATATAAACTATTGTTTCCTTTTTCTATATCTCATCCTGAATTCTTGGATTTAGATGCATTATGGAGTAAACCTGAAGTTTACTGATTCAAATAGTTTATGTACTTGTTTAAAGAGTTTTCAGTTGGCGTGACAAGTTGGACTATCCTGGGTCACAAAATACGAAAATTTATTTAATAATTTTGCAACCGGAGATTTCTCAAACCCGATGAATTCTCATATGCTACTTGTTTTCAAGTCAAAAATAGTTATATAAATATTGACAGTATAAATTGGGGTTGAATATGTTATGGATAAATATTGAGAAATGTTAGTCAATGCATTGGATATAGTCAGGTATATATTTGTTTACACACAACATGTTTGTGTCTCCTTGATTATGAGCTTATATTTAAATTTCTCGCACCAACGTAATTTGTCTTAATAGTTCTAGTAATTTTATATAAACATCCTGAAGAATATGTTCATGCACCAAATGGTTTTGAAGAACTATTAATGCGTTGAAATAATTGAATCAAATTCTTGGTAGCACTTGTTCATATTTTGCCAACAAATTATATGAGTTCTCCTCTCTTTATAATTAGTTTATAGTCAGTAACTAAATATTTTCCATCTTTGGATTAAATATTATTATATGTATTTCCTTGTTGATCCACCAAAAAAAGTAATGAGATAAAACTTCAAGAAAGGTAATATGAAAAATGTTGGGAGAAAATCTCAACGAGAAGATTTGCATTTTGATGATTTTGAATATGTTTCCCAACATTAAAAAGAGATGATATGAAGATGAAATTGGATAATATAATATTATTTTGTGTCTAATCTTAATAGATCCTCATAGAAAACATTTTGAATTTGAATTCAAAATACAATTTATCTAGCCAAACATTTACTAACCAACATCCGGCTACAAGTATGCTCCTATTATACTTGATGTCCCTGAAGGACAAATTACCACTGTAAATGAATTTGAGACAGCTAAAACACTAGTAGATAAGTTGGTTCCAACAAGATATATTCCTCGTAAATGAGCAAATAATTTAGATGTTCACATATAGTAAAACGAGGAGAAAAAAATCTAGCAGAATTTTCCTAAACATGACATGTATTATTTCTTGAAAAAATTCAGGTATCTGAAAGTTTTTATAGTGAGATATCAATATATTATATATTGATTATAAATTATTATGGAACCGCAAAATAATACAAGACGTCGATGGTATTTATGCGCATATTATTTTAAATCTAAATGAGAATTTAAATATAAGTCTGCAGACTAGAAATTCAATAATGGACTCTTGGATAATAGTATAATATTTGCATGAGAAGTATAAAATGTCCTAAAAATTATAAGTGCACTTGACATGTATATATATACTCCTAATATGAGTGATACACTTGAAGTGTAATCCTAAAAGGATAAGCATGAGTATCTCTATGAAAATTTAATTAGGCAAATCATAAAATGTAAAAGATATGACTTGTGATATAAGATTCTTCGTAAAAGACTTGCACTATCGAAGACAAAAACTTTCTAGTGGTGGATGAAAATATATTCGATTTTATAAACACTTAGCATACATATGAAGTCCTAAAAAGGAATCGATATGCGAGAAGTGTATAAATAATCATTCCTGAATAATATGTCATCATTGTCTTAGTGATACTTTTGAAAGATGATATTGAAATATCGAAATGCCCATATACACTGAAATCTGTATAAGACTTGATAATACTTATCATTCTATTAATAAGAAACGTCTTTGTTGCATGATTTACTAATCATTATTTTGATAAACTAGGTTTTCCCATATAGGGGGAGACAATCAAACAATAGAAGGACATTTCAATAGAGAGAAACATGATCACTTTGACAAAGACGTTAGTAAACTAGAAGTTCACAAGTTTGGCTATTTCATGAGAATTATGAGTTATCTCTCTAATGTTTCATATGAAATCTCTATATAAGTTAATCAAAATTTTGTAGTTATACATGTTCCGTTTTGGATATTCTCTTAAGGACAAAATGTGAGTTTTATAACTCATAATTTCAAGAACGCTCGAAGCCTGAATACTGTCTTAGTAAGAGAAATGTCTTTAAAAGATAGTGATCAAGATGATGCTCTTGAAGAATTTTCTTAAGACAAGTAATTGTTAAAGGAAAACACTCTGATCAAACGTTTTTCAAATTGTCTGGATACACTAATTAAATATCTCGAAGACGTTTTACATGGGCAAGGCATGCCATTAAATATGAAATAATCGTTCAAATATTTGAAAATTGATAAAGATTACTTATTCATATGATAAAGAATATTGAAGATTTTCTGTCCTGAAGTACTATAAGTTTGTAAAATAGGTACACTAACATACTTGCATGTTGGATGCAAGTAAAGGCTTCATATAATTCTTCTCAAATCTACAATTTTGATATGATAGAAATTTTGTCCTTATGAATCTCCTTATAATCATTTATCGTGGATTATTGAGAAAATCCAATTCTAGTCGATATGAATTTGACAAAGTCATACTTATTGAGACAGATACATATCATATTATGTAAAATTTTGTAGTTTAGAAAGATTTATAACATCTATTTTCATTTTTTGTTAAAATTGTAATCTATGTGATTAGGGTAACTATGTGTGTGAATAAAATCCAAGATAGTTGTACGAATCTAGAGATTCAAATCATTTTGAGAATGAAATTCAAAGTAGGGATTTCACCTATATTTTTTGTGCAACGACTTTAATCAGACCAGAAGATCTATTCAATAAGACATAACTGACTGTCATATTTGAGAATTGAAAACTAAAATTCATTAGTTTAGTGATGTACAAAATAGGGGGAGGAAAACATAAAGAATGGTGTACTCTTTTCTCCTTCACTAGAAGTTTTTTCCCACTGGATTTTTCTCTAGTAAGTTTTTTAATGAGATACGTTCTTTATGTTATGAACGTTCAAGGAGGAGTGCTATGAAACAAATTTAGGAGTGGATGTCCAATAAGCAAAAAGATAATACTCATTGTAGGATAATTATCCTTTATCTCTAAAGGGTAGATTTACCTAGTCATGACCCTAGCTAGTAAAGGATAGGATTTACCTATCCATTCTTATTTCATCTCCTCTCTTTATCTTATACCATTAGCTCTATAAATAGAGGATTAAGGGACTTGTAAGATGTGGAGTTGAAAAGTTAATAATATTATAAATTTCTCTTAATTGTCTTGTACTCTTTCCTTGTAATTCATCTTTTAGTTTATATGTTATATTGTTTGAGAACTAAACAATTTTACAACATGGACTCATTTTTTAATTTTTTTTTTACATTTCATATTGTATGTTGCACGTCACCTGAAAATGCGTCAAAGTTACCCTAAAATTCTCACGTGCTGGTTACATGAAAAAAATTAGAGGAGCACTTTTGATATGCGATTTTAATTTAAGGGCAAAAAAAGAATCAGGGTTAGAGTGCGAAATAAGGAAATAGTATATGGTTATTTTAGAGGAATTAAAAGTCCTTCAAACCATCTCATATGGCTAACACGTAAGATCTTTAGGGTGGCTCGGCTATATTTTGTGGTGGCGTGTCACTTTTTGATACATGATTTTAATTCATGGTATAAAAATAAAGAATGAGATTAGAGATAGAATGTGACTTAAATAGCATAGGGGCAATTTTTTAGGGATTTTCCCGTATTAAATTAAGCTATTTTTTAATTTTCTATTTATAACATAAACTTTTATTTCAATTCTTTATAGGTAAGAACTCTTATTTTTCTTTTTTAGGCACAAACTATTTTTATAATATGAAATTCGATGCATTTTGACATATTTTTATAATCTAACTTCAATTGTTTAGCTATCACTACAAGAAAAAAGATTTTCACCAACTGAATTTACCAACCAATTACATTCAATCGGTAACTACACCAAATTACCAATTGATTTCCAATTGGTAGATAACTAGGTGAAAGTACCGGCTGAATCTGACCGAATCGGTCGATAATACCATTTAAACAAGTTACCGACTGCATATTCGGTCTGTACATTAAATAATTTTTTTAAAATTTTTTTCAATTAAAAAACAAATTCTCCCCTCCCTCAAATTTTAAACATTCTCAATTCGAGGGATTCCTCTATGCCGTAACCCCACCTCCCGATAGATAACCCCCATTCCTCCCCCCTCTCCTTGCAATCGGCGGCCACGTTCTCCCTCTGCGCCTGACGTACTCTGGCAACCACCATCGTCTCAGGTACTCTCTTCTCTCTCTCTCTCTCTCTCTCTCTCTCTCTCTCTCTCTCTCTCTCTCTCTCTCACTTTGGTTGATTAACAATGTAGAAATTTCAACCTAAATCTCAGTTTTATTCAGGGATAATAAATATTCTCTGTGTTGTAAAACCTATATGGGGTTTGCTTACTAATGTCCTTCCCATTTTTGGATATCATCGAAGACCCTATTTGATTTTTGCTAGTAACAATGTTATAATAACTTCAATTATCTTACTTTTCTTGCTGGAATTTAGATTTTTGCATTATTTTTTTTTTAATATTGAAATAGAATACTTATTTGAAAGGCAATTTAAATTATTGTTGTTATTTATACTTTTTTCTGACTGCTTAATGAATGTATTAGCACTTAACTTGATTATATACTTATTTGGGAAATGAAAGTTCTAATCCTTTATATAGTGGTAGGTTTTATACCTATATATATGTCTATGGAATTACCTGATCACCTGCATATTAAATTTCATGTGGCTTGTTACACTTGCACTTCTTAATTGGATTTCCATTTTATCACTTTGGCTTAAGATGCAAAGGCAAGCATTATGAACTTCTTAAAAAAATTGATGAAGGCAACTGAACAGCAGAACCTCCATTGTTTAGGTTACAACAATGTATTGCCAAACTATTCTTGATACCAATTTTTTTTTTTTGTAAGAATATAATTATGTAATATCAAGACCGATTTTGAAGTTCAATAGATTCTCATCTCTCTTAACTCCAAACCTCCCATTTTTGCTTTTTTGAATAAGAGATGGAGTGTTGGGAGGACTAGATCATGTTAGTTATACATAGCTGCCTACCATAGGTTAAATATCCCAGATAAACTTGGATGAAAATGAGTAATGCATTCTTTAATTTCACCAACAAGATACTTTTCTTAGGGTTGCATAACTAAAATAGAAATAATTGGGTAATTATAGTTCTCCCTGTGACATTAAGCAATGCATTTTTTACAAATTTGTGGAGTTATAGTGATGTGAACTTGTTACCATAAGAACTTTGTTACTTGATCTTTATTGATTACTAGGAAAAGTTATGATTCAAGCTCTTTCTTTATTCTTTTAGTGGATTTGGAGTGAACATTATTTTCATCATTCATTCATTTTGTTAATACGTTAGTAAGTCTTAATTGGTTCTTTAATTAAAGTTAATTATTAATTATCCTCATGCATTCTAAAATCTTAAAGTCATTCTAAGTATTTTCTTTCTTGAAATCTTAAAGGAAAGTTTTTTCATCAAACTTAAGAGGGTTAAGCATCAAAATTCTGCTTCTTTTCTGCTCTTTCTAAGGTATGACTTTCTCTTGAAATCTTATGTAAATGTGCTGACGTTTGTTTATTATTATTATTATTATTATTATTATTATTATTATTATTATTTTTGTTTATGTTATGAGATTTTGTTGATTTGATTTAGATTGGTTATGAATATAAGTATTAGATATTAGAGGTAACTTTTGATTAAACTTGAGATTTTCTAAACTTATAAAAACATGTCCTTTTGGGTTTATAAGGTTATATTATCTTATTAAGGTTTATAAAGTAAGTATCAAAAGTAAATTTGAATTGCTTATGGGAGAGCCCGAACTCTATAATTTAAATTGTTTATGGGGGACCAAAACTCTATAATTTAAATTATCTATGGAGGAACCCAAACTTTTCAAATTATCTTGAATGTTATCTTTTGAATGACCGTTGTGGCAATGAAATGTCCATTTTACAAAGGAGACTCTGTCAAAATTTTTAAAAATCTTAGATAATAGCTAAACTATTACTTCTTCTTTTAGAAGTAACTAATGAAAAGTTAATTATTAGACATCTATTACATCTTCTTTTAGAAGTGAACTTTTCTAAACTGATAGAAGTGTTTGTACGTCTATTACTTCTTCTTTTAGAAGTGAACTTTTCTCAAAACTATTAAAAGTGTTCGTACTTCTATTACTTCTTCATTTCCAATATATCAAAAGCAACTTCTTTTTCAGAAGTCAACATAAATAAAAATTGTGAGTTTTTACCCTTATATATTCTTTTTGTTTATTTCCAACTATTTCAGACTTATGCATTGATGTATGTATGTGTCATACTCATATGGTTAGAGAATTATTTAAACTCTTAATCTATAAGTTTAAATGTAAAACTCTTAAAATCTTAATCTCTAAAACATTTTTATGTATTTGTGATACTCAAATGATTAGAGAAGTCTTTAAACTTTTAAACTCTAAATATTTCATAAATCACATTTGAATACTTTAAATGTAAGGTTTAATGAGTAATGAATTCTAACTTTTTTAAATGAATGTATTTTGTTTTGTGAAGTTATGCATGAGGACCGTAGTTGGATGTATAGAAGAATTATGCTTGAAGTTATGGGGATTAGGAGTGAATTTCAACTAGTGTGAAGCGTTTTATAAATTGATGTCTTAATTATGGTCTTTGTACAACTAGCGAGTTATGGTGTGCATGTGCAAAGTGCAAGAACAAAAGGTATCTTAAAGAGGATGATGTGAAGTTGCATCTTTATAAATTAGAGTTTTATCTGATTATTATAATTCGACTGCACATGGAGAATCGTCATGGGATTACCAACCAATTGTTTGGGAAGATAGTGTTACAAGAAATGTTGAAAGCAACACTTACCGTGAGGGTACATTTTACGTGGCTGGTCCAGATTTTGAACCTGATATAGCGTACTACAATTATAAGGAGGTACCTAATCCTGTGGCTCAACGGTTTTATGACATGCTGAAATCTGTTGATTCATTGTTGTATGAAGGGTGTACAAAGTATTCACAGTTGTCCATGATGGCGAGGTTGTTGAACAGCAAGTTAGAGACCAACATGTTTGAAAAGTGCTTTGATCAAATAGCACAGTTCTTGAAGGATGTTGTTATGTGCCATATTGTACTACATTTATATATATATATTTTGTTTTCGTCGTTTTACAATGTTTTTAATGTATAAAATATATAATTTACACAATTTACCTCTATTTTTATATTAGATACTTTCCAATAAAGAAGACGAAGAATAAAAGTGAAAACGGAAGCTGCCGACAAAAAAAAAAAAAAAAGAGGACCTACCACCGACGGTGGAGCAACCTACTGCACGCTGTATGTCTAGGAGCCAAAAGAATATCCCAGCAGAAGCCTACCACGGACGGTAGGCTAGAACTACCATACACAGTAGGTCTTGAGCATTCCGAAAATCTTTGGACAAAACCTTACTGCGAACAGTAGGGCTCAACCTATCGAACGCGGTAGGTTTCATCAACAACACAGTTAATGCATTTTCAACTATTTTTAATTGAGTTTCTACCTGCTTTTCATCATACAACTGTTTTAGGTTTAGAGAGAAGGAATGAAAGGCAAACTCGGGAAAGAAAAACCCTCTCAATTCCTCTTCAGTTAGGTAGATTCTCCAAATTTAACATCAAATTGAAGCTACTGGGTAAAGATTGAAGAGAGTTTATGAACCAATTTTTGTTTTCATGAAGCGAATTGAGAGACAAGATCGGGAGGCTTTCCCAACCGTGGATTCGACCCTTTTTTGCCTAGGTTTTTTTTTTTTTCTTTTGTTATTTATGAATTCTATTGTTAAATTGAATATTTTAGGTGTTTACTAGCTAATTTTCTGTTGTTTGAATTGAGGGTTGAACCCTAACTTTTGGATGAGATGAATTTTTATTGAATTTTATGAAATTGATGTTTTTTTATTTGTTGGTTGTTGTTCAATTAAGTTTTCATGATAATTAATTTGCACGGAATCAATTATTTTGCAAGATTGGTTGGAATTGAAAAAGAAAGACTAATATAGGGAAACTAATTGAATGATAAAATTTAGCAATTAAATAGAGATATTTATTGCACTTTTAGGTTATTAGATCACCGAAGTATAATTAAATTCATAATCGGTTAGGGAAAGAAGAGATCCTCCTTTAAAGGTTAAGTGAGTAGAGTGGCCTTCACCTAAAGATAGGAAATGCCCGATTTTCGTGTGATAACCCAACCTTAGTTCCCAAACATCATTTTATGAGTTTTTCAAATGAAATAGTAGACAAAAGTTTGGGGGATTCCTTCATTTAAACTATTTTCCTAAAATTTCAGACTTTTCAATTGTTGCTTTCATTTAATTGTTTTTAGTAGTTTTGAAAAATAATTCCTAAAAAGATCAATTTATTAAACTGAACATTAGTTAAGATAGTGCATATTTGAGCTTTTACGTTCTCTGAGATCGACAACTTGGGTGTATCTTAAATACTACATGATAGGTACACTTGTCTGTTGCATTTATTTTAGTTATACCCTATTATAAGCGTCATATGTGCTCCCTGAAGGCAATAAGGCATTAGATGATTGGTACCAAACGTAAAAATAAAAGTCTTGTTTGAATATGCCGATACAAAAGATTGACGTATATGTTAATAAATGCATACTGTATTGGAAGAGGATGCCTAAACACGTTAGCATAAGTTTTATGGCCATGACCGTTACATGAGAAGAAAGAAAAATAAGAAAAAGAAGCCCAAAGACATGCAGTACAAGAAGATGTATTATTTTCAGCTAACTCCTAGATTGTAGAGGTTGTATGCTTCTTAAAGAACAACTAAGCATATGAGATGGCACTCAGAAAGCATACCAGATCCAGATATGGTTAGTCATCCTAGGAATGGAGAAGTTTGGAAGCATTTTGATAGTACTCATCTTGAGTTTGCTTCCAAAGCAATGAATGTAAGACTTAGATTGTATACTGTCAGTTTCTCATTGTTTGGGATGTCTAAAAAGTAGTATTCTTCTTGGTTAAGCTATACAACTTGCCTCCTTGGTATGTGCTTAAAAACTTCGGTAATGTTCTTGACATATATTATTCCAGACTTTCAGAATCCAAAACATAAGTTTGGTGTTTACTTGCAATCGTTGATAGAAGAATTGAACCAATTGTGGTTACATGGAGTTAACACGTATGATATTTCGAAGAAACAGAGCTTTAATATTAGGGCCGCCGTTCTATAGACTATTAGTGACTTTCCTATGTTTAGGACGTTGTCCAGTTGGAGTACTACTTGTATAGAAGAAACAAAGTTTTTAGATTACAAAGTAGAGAAAAGCAATTTTAGTTTGATTGTCATCGCTGCTTTCTGCCTTCGGATAATCCTTTTCAAAATGATTTGAGGTCTTTCAAGAAGGGCAGAGGAGAAGATCATTCTGAGCCGCTACCTCATCTTACTGGAGATTGGTTTTGGGAAAGGGTTCAAGGCATGCCAAAGATTGTAGAAATCAGAACTGAGATGGGTAAGGAAGATGGCAGAGGACAATCTCACAATTAGACAAGGCTAGTATCTTTTGGGATCTTCCATATTGGCATACTCTTCTAATTAGCCACAATCTTGACGTCATGCATAATAAGAAGAATATCCTTGATAATATTTTTAACACATGTATTGATGTGAAAGGGAAGACGAATGATAACCTGAAGTCTAGGAAAGATGTTCAAAGATACTGTAATCGGTCCAAACTAAATCTCAACGATTTTCAAAACCGAAGGTGTGTACAACTTTGACAAAAGAACAAAGGAAATTCGTGCTTGAGTAGGTGAAGGACTTGAAACTACCGGATGGATATGCCTCTAACTTGAGTAGATGTATTGATTTGAATGAGTTGAGAATATCCGGAATAAAAAGTCATGATTGCCACATGTTTATGGAGCGATTGATTCATATTGTTCTCAAAGAGATACTTCCAAAAAAGGTATGGAGTGCATTGGAAGGATTGCGTTTGTTTTATAGAGACTTGTGTTCTCCTAAATTAAGTGTGCATCTTGCATGAAATGGAGAGTAATATTTCTGTGTTGTTGTGAAAGTTAGAAAGGATTTTTCCTCTTTTTTTCTTCGTTTCATGGAGCATTTAATGGCTCACTTGCTGTATGAGGCTAGGCTACCTGGTCCGATTCAGTATTGATGGATGTATCTATTCGAGAGGTACTTGAACCATCTAAAGAGAAAATTAAGAATAAGGCTAGGGTTGAGGGTTCGATGTGCAATGCTTATTTGGTTGAAGAGGTTGCCACATTTTATAGCTAGTACTTTAAACCTCATGTATCAACCAAGGCCAGAGATCTACCAAGAAATGATGAAGGTGATCAACCTGAAGTTTGAGAATCGAGTCTTTCAATTTGCAATGGACAAGGAAGGGCGTACAGTAAGAAGGCAACAAGATATTTGGATGATAATGAATAAAAGGGCATCAACAAACTACAAATTATGGGATTCACTAGCCGAGAAGTTCCTAGGGAGGTATTTCATCCTTTACAGCAAAGCTTCGGAACGAGATCCTGTCATTCCAATAGATGGATTAAGAAAGCCTTTATAAGGCTTGGAAAGATGGAAGGAGCTACTAAGGAAGTGGCCCCACCATGGATTGTATTTCGGGATTGAAATTCAGTCCTTCTACAATGGAGTTTCGTTGGGACACGACAGCTAATTAATGCTTCTGCTGATGGTTCTACAGATCACAAGACCCCGCAACAGGTATATGACCTTTTTAAGCAAATAGATATGGATAGCTATACCTGGAAGGAAAAAGATCCAAGCTAAAACCTGCTAGAGTACACAATGTAGAGGCTATCACTGCCACGGAAGCGAGATTGGCGGCAAAGATAGAGCAGAAGATGGGGAACTTAACTGCCACACCTTTTAATAAAGCTAATCAGCAAATCATGTTCTGCGACTTTGGCAATGGATGTCATCCCAATCATGAATGCCTAGTATGGGAGGTCCTATGGAGCAAGTCGACTTTGTACAAGGTAATAACCCTTACTCCAACACATATAATCCAGGGTGGAAGAACTACCCAAACTTCTCTTGGGGTGGACAGAGACAGTAACAACCTTCGGGATTCCAAAATAGAGGTCCTACCCAGCAACTCCCATATGATGCTGCTTTGTAGAAACCTGCATCAAACAAATTACACAAAATTCAGGCAGAACTCTACCACGGACGAGAGACGAGCTAGGGTGGAATTTAGAACCGTGGATTTCACCATTTTTTAGCTTAAGCTTTCTTTTCTTTGTTAGTTATGATTTCTATTATTAAATTGAATATTGTTAGGATGTTTACTAGCTAATTTTTCGTTATTTGAATTGAGAGTTGAACCCTAACTTTTGAATGAGATGAATTTTGATTGAATTTCATGAAATTGATGTCTTCTTATTTGTTAGTTATTGTTCGATTATGTTTTCTTGATAACTGATTTGCGCAGAATCGATTATTTCGCAAGATTAGTTAGAATTGAAAAAGGAAGACCAATCTAGAGCAACTATGGTAATGATAAAAGTTGACAATTGGACAGAGATATTCATTTCGTTTTAGGTTATTAGATCATCTAAGTATAATTTCATTCAAAATCGGTTAGGGAGAGAAGAAATTCTACTATAAAGGTTAAGTGAATAGAGTGGCCTTCACCTAGAGATAGGGATTGCCCAACTTCCTTGTGATAACCTACCCTTCATTTTCAAACATCGTTTTATGAGTTTTTTAATTGAAATAGTTGACAAAAGTTAGGGGGATTCCTTCATTCAAACTTTATTCCTAAAATTTCATACTTTTTAATTATTGCTTCTATTTAATTGTTTTTAGTAGTTTTCTAAATAATTTCTAGAAAAAACTATTTTTTTAGACTAGACATTAGCTAAGACGGTGAGCATTTGAGCTTTTCCATTCCCTAAGTTCGACAACTCGAGTGTGTCTCTAATACTATAGTGATAGGTACACTTTCTTTTTATATTCATTTTAGTTATACCTTATATTAACCATTATTGCACAGTAAAAAGAAATATGTTGGGGGTATGATCGTTTCATTTATGTCAACAGGTCGAGCAAGTGACCTATGACCCATACCTTACTACTAAACGACAGAAAAGTGATTGGTAGGCTATAATGAAATCAAGACTTCATATTTTAGATGTACCTCTGGTAGACATTCCATTTCAAGAAGAAGTTGATATTGCTAAGACTTCAAGGATAGGCATTGATGTTCCAGACATTGGAACTCTCTTACACGAGTTGGGCAAGTTAGAATCGGTAGACATTTGCGGGAGGAATAGCATTGTGGATGAAGATGAAAATAATGAAGATGAAGAAAAGGTCAAATGGGAGTCCGATGAAGAAGAGGAAGATGAAGAGTTTCAATCGAAGTCCGATTTCGAAGTATAGAATGCTTAATTGGTAACTTGTTTTATTTAAAACTAACTTGTTTAAGTAACTTGTTTGTTTCTTTTCTCTTAATTTATGTTTAAGTAACTTTTTTTCTAAATAGCATTTTTTGTTTCTTTTTCTCTTAACTTATGTTTAATTAACTTTATTTTTAAATAACTTGTTTGTTTCTTTTTGTCATTTTGTAACTTCAAATAACTTTCTAAAATTTTTTTATATTTTATAATACAGATGGTATGTGGGAGTAAGAAGAAGAAGGCTCACTCGGAGATGTCTACTCCTCCGGCGGCGACTTCTATTTCTCCGAGGACGTCTGTTTCTCAGGTTGCAATGTCTACACCTCCGGTGACCTTGACTCTATTTCTGCAGCTACAATACTCGAGTCTGGCGCCCATTTCTACTCCTTCTTTTTCATCATCTGCTACGGGGACCTCATCGAGGCTTGCCCCCTCATTATTAGCACGTCTACTGGCGCCACCTGCATAGGGTGTTGTTAACTCTTGCATTCTTTTCTTACCGATAATTGACATGTACATGTTGTAGCCAAACTAGATCATTATATAACTTGTAGACAAACAAGAGTGCAAATAGATCATTTATGATATATGACTGGATGTTAGACGTTCCTTTATGAGTATGAAATTGTTGTCTTTAAATTGTTATCATTATGGAATGGTTGTTTTATATATTGGTATTGCTTATGAAATTGTTGTCTTCAAACTTTATGAGGGATCCCGGATTCTTAACTTTGTTCGATATTGAATTGCTCTGTGTGGTTGTTTTCTATGCCTAGGAATTGTTAATTTTATAGGAAAACTCTTTCAAATTTTTTTCAAAACTTAAACATCACTATTTTTTTCTTAAACTCTTAAGTTTTTCTTTGCTATTTGATTAGATTTGGTTAATTAAATGTTACTTTCTTTTCTAACATTTGCACAGCTTCAAAAAATATTCGAACTATGCAAAGTTGATTACTGAAATCATCAAGGCATACTTAGTTGAGGCTCATGCAAGTTTTAGGAATATCTGGACAGAATAAAGAACATGTGGCATAAAGTGTTCTTGCTAAGTATTTAAATAACTGTCATTACAAGAACTTTTAAATATATAGTTTATATTCATTAACAAAGTATGTGTCGTTGCAAAAAAGGTATCAATGGGACTCGATGTATGAGTACACCACATCGGATGCTTGGGAGAAACGGGCCTCATTACGTTACAAGGACTTGTTTTATGAGGTGCGAGTGGATGAGTATTAGCCCAACTGGATGACTACTGCACAGTACACGAGTCTCTGTGATGTATGGAGCTTAGATGCTTACAAGAAGAAGCAGGAGGCGGCATAGAGGAACCTTCTGTAGGGTCATGGTGGCTGGGGGCTAGGCAATTACAATGACGGGTCTAGGTCATTCATTGAGTGGGTAAGTCAATTACATCGTTTTCCTATTTAATTACTATATTTTTTTAACTTACAACCATATTTTTTTGCAGCGGGAGAAAATGGGCATGGCATTTGTATAATCAAAGTTGTATGTCCTACTGCATCAGCAAAAGGGACAGTTGGTCAACATGCGATCCGCTGATTTTTGGGTAAGGTTATTTAATAGTTTTAATTTAATGTCATATTATCTTTTATTATTTTTTTGTATATTTCTTAACAATAAATTATTAATGTCTTTCTTGTAGGCAAAATATCGAGAGCTAAAGGTGAACGCGGAACGCCTTCATATTGAGACCGACTTGCCATGGCGACTAATGAGCAGTTGATGTTCGAGGCTGCCGGTGGCAGCAACAAGGGCCATGTCTACGGTTTTGGCTCAAAATCTACAACCATCACCGCCGAGTAGTAGCTTGTCATAGTTTCATCTGTATCTTCTGTGGTTGCCTATGAGTCCTGCATCGAGAGGGAGAAGAGGGTGTGGGGATACATGTAGCAAGCATAGGATAAGTTTGCCGTATTCATGACCTCATTCACCTCTCAATGTAGTGTACAGTTGGATTCAACTCTGCTCCCTCTGACAAATGATGCCATATCACAGCACCGAACGGTCCTCCCTCCTCCTCTAGCCCACCTCCACCTATGTAGTACTTTGATACTTATCTGTTTCGTACTTATCTGTTTCATATATTATATGGTTTTTATTAAATATACTTAGAGTATTTGTTTCATTACTTATTTCATTTTGTATTTAATATTTGTATATTATGTATTCTAGACGTTTCTATTATTTTGTTGTTATCATGTTGGACATATGTTATATATTGAGTATTTGTTTTATATTGTTTTTACTATTGTCGATTTCTAATTTTAGGTAGATTATTATAATTATAAAGAAAATCTTTAAAAAATTTTTAATAGTTCCGAATGACACCGATCGAAAATCAATTGGTAACTATTCATTAAAAAAATAAAGTTATCGATCGAATTATCGATCAATAAGTGTAAAAAATCGATCAGTAATTAATTTTTATATCAATTATTTTAATTTTGAAAAATAAAGTTATCGACCGTTTAACGGTCGTTAACTCTTAAATTTCTGTAGATAACTGTTACTTATTGACTTCTTATTCTGTTAGACACCGTATCGCTGACTGACCAAATTGGTCGGTAACTACCTATTACCAACTGATTATTAACCGATTTGTTGGTCAGTAATATGATGGATTCTTGTAGTGTATTTTTTCCATTTGATTAGCATCATGTATAATGCATGTGACAAACTATATTGAATTCCTTTGTAAAGTCATTAAATTGCAATACATAAAATGTCCAAAATAGTTCGTATACCTATAAAAAGATAAAATAAAACTTCAATATTTATAATAAGAAAAGTAAAAATAGTTTGAGGTTATATATAGCTAATTTCTCAATTTATAAAAATATTAGAGAAAATGGCCTATTTATTACCTAAAATTTAGTCCTTTACATAATATATGGTCCTTAGTAGCAGTAATTAGGGCAGTAAACGGGGGGGAGGGGGGGATCTTACCCGTACTCACACGGGTCTATACCCGTTTTTAGCGGGTAAGGTTTAATTTTGTATATCCGCGGACCCGTACCCATACTCGTACCCATATTTATTATGTTATATGGATCTGGGCAGGGTATGATAATACCCAGACCCGTATACCCGTAGACTCGTATTAATAAAATAATAATATATATTATATTATTATATTAGATGGAGGGTAGTGAATGTGCTTAGGGAGGTTTTTTTGAGTGGTTAAGGAGACAAACATGAAATTTGGTCTGGCTTGCCTATGCAGGTTCAAATCTTTTTGCTGTTAACCTTTTCTTTTTTTTTTTTCCTCTCATTTTCTCTTTTTTTCTCATTTTCAGTCCTTTTCTCTTTTTTATCCTTTTCAGTCCTTTTCTTTTTTTTTTTTCTCATTTTCAGTCATTTTCTCTTTTTATTCTCCTTTTAAGTCCTTTTCTCTCTTTTTTTTCTCATTTTCAGTCCTAAATAGAGTCTCTTTAGTTGATGGACTTGGCCCAACTAGCATCTTTCAAATTATTTATTTTCAACTTTATTTCAAATGCTATTTCACAAATAATTTATTTTTACTAAATATAAAAAAAATTCTCATCCCGTGTAAAAGCAATTTATGATAGTAATATTTTTGTCTTATTTTTTATTTCATAGAACTGCTGAAAATATGGATCATGACAAAAAGGATAATCTTTTTCTTTGTTTTTCTTTGTCGTTCTCTATCTTATATACTACTATTTGACTTATCTATTAGGCGACACCGTATTATTACATATGCTCTTTGCTCAGAGGTTGTCAAGGAATTTGGATTACAGACTGATTTAATATAGTTAAAGGGGTCTATATCCCTATTCATTTATGTATATTTTAAATGATTATATTTGTTGAATGAAATGTTGAGAAGATTATGTTAATCATGTTAAAATTTTTATTTTAGGATTATACATTGTTTTATATATTTCTGTTTAACAGGGAAAAAAATAGAAAATGTCATACGGGTACGGGTATACCTAGACCCAACCCTGGACCCTAGAGGGTCGGGTATGGGTACGGGTCTGGGTCCAAGTTTCACTATAAGGGTATGGGTTTTGGTCTGAGGGTAACCTAAGGGTCTGGACCCATTTACAGCCCTAGTAGTAATGCTCTTGTATAAATAAAAAAATATAAAATACTTTAGTGCGAGCACGCTTAAACAGAAGGTTTATCTTATTATTTTTTTCCCTCACACTTTTGTATGGAAAAAGAATTTTCACACATTCTATTAAACTTTTCCTTAGCATTTTCCCTCATTACTAATTAAAGAAAAACCTTTTCCAAGAAAAAGTATTTTTTTTTACACAAAATTCCCTGAACCAAAGAGGGGCTAGTGGTCAATCCAATTCCAACCTCTTTAATTTAAGTCAGATAATTTATGTCATTTCATTATTCAAAACCCTTGAATTAGTTGAAGAATACAATAAAAGGTACTGCGAGTTAAGTTCCAAGACATAAATTGGATGGCAAGCCATATTTTATCCCCATAATTTAATATTTTTATTCTATATGCTGCGAATACATTCTTTCTATTAGCATATTACATTCTTTGCAACAAAGAAAAGAAAAATACTACTCCTTACTTAGGCATCTTTCTTCCTCCAACATTATCAATTTTTGCAGTAGCAAGGGTGTTTTGCAGCACAACGTCACAAGCACAAAAACCATCACTAGTGCACCAAGCTGTCTTTCCATAACAATAATGAAAACAATCTGAGGCCTTCTTACAGAGTTATGAATCAACCTTAAGAAATTGAGAACCTGAAAAAAATTTTTATAAGTTATTATATATAGACACCATAAAAATATATATAGAAATTAAGCTAAACAAAAGATAATTTCAAAATTTGAGAAATGAAGCATATATACTGGTGACAAGAAACAAAAGGATAATGTAGGCAATAAGCTTTGAGAAAGGCATCATTGTGTCTGTGTGCACTTGTTGTTGATGAGAACTGGTTTAACTGCTTAATATATATATAAACCATTTATTTTGTCTACTTACAAAGTTCTCCAACAAGTTTATGAATTTTGTGGCCTGTATTAAACCACATTATTACTCTTCTTACTTGATACATATCACATGCCTGATTTTAATCACTTATTATCATCATTTTATATGTAGCCACGATTATTCAAACACATGCTCCATTAAAAATAAGTTTGAAATGTTATAGCAACAAATCTCTTTTTTTAAATCTCTTTTTTTTTTTCCTAGAAATAACAAATCTCTCATTTTAAGTTGAAAAAAGAAACATAGCCAATATATGTTTTTTTCCATATCTTACATTAAAGTTTTCTGCTAGAAGATGAAATTTTTGTCATGTAAATAGAAGAATTCATCATACACTTGGATCAGAACAATGTTTTGTTTCCTTCTATTTCTCTGTCCACGTGTGCCAACTTACATGGATAAATTTTGTGTTCTATCTTTTCTATATAAGTTTATTTTTTGATACTTACATAATTTTGTTAGCATTAAAATATGTGTATGTTTGGTAACAAATCTAAAATTTGTTAAATAAGAGCATAATGCATATGTTTTCTCCATACATGCAACCATACTAATCCTAACAGAAAAATACACATATAAACAAAAGATTTATGTAAATTTTTGTTTTTTTTTTTTTGAAGGGTAAATATGAATATGCATTAATCAAAGGTAAATCTACCAGAATGACTGGTATAACAATGTTAGGGGCTTCTTCTAACCACATAAAAGAATCAGTTATTGAAAGTTTCCAATGGGAAAAACAATCTAAGTTTTCCTGTTTTATTATGTGAAAAAAATTACATTATACAGTTGTTTACAAATCCTCAAATCTATAGGAAACTATTCAAGAAATTACATAAAACTTGGAAATATCTAAATATATGAAATAATTATGGAAACTATGTAAATATGGAAACTATCTAAATATAGTTCCTAACACTCCCCCTCAAGTTGGAGCATGGAGGTCGGCAATGCCCATCTTGCAAGCCAGTGGATGAATTGAGGCGGGATGAAGAGCCTTAATAAGTATATCAACCAGTTGAACCGTGCTTCGAATGTAGGAAGGATAAATAAACCCAGCTTGGAGTGCATCTCGAACAAAGTGGCAATCAATTTCAATATGCTTAGTTTGTTTGTGGAAGACGGGGTTGGCCGCGATGTGAAGTACGGCCTGATTATCGTAATACAGCAGAATAGGCCGAGTGAGAGGAACGTGAAGATCCTGAAGGAGACGAGATAACCATTTTAACTCACATAAAGTCATCGCCATAGAGCAATATTCAGCTTCAACAAAAGAACGTGACACCGTGTGTTGTTTCTTCATTTTCCAAGAAATAGGTGAGCCACCGAGAGAAATAAAATATTCTATAACAGAATAGCGAGTAACAGGACATGTAGTCCAATCGGAATCACAATATGCAGTCAATAACAAAGTAGACTTAGACTGAAGAAGTATGCCACGACTCAGATTGCCTTTGAGATATCTAACAACACGAACAGCAGCATCCCAATGAGCACAGCGAGGAGCGTGCATGAATTGTGCAAGAGTGTAGACAGCGTAGGCGAGCTCAAGTTGAGTAAGAGTAAGGTAGATCAACTTGCCGATGAGACGACGATACGTTCTGGCTTATCAAAGTAAAGACCAGTCGCCTCGACCAACTGATAATTCAATTCAATAGGAGTAGAGGCTGGTTTGGCTCCCAATAAACCTGTTTCAGAGACAATTTCCAAAGTGTACTTGCGTTGGCAAAAAAATAAACTTGAGGGATTTCTTGCAACTTTGATACCCAAGAAATATTTAAGGGGCCCCAAGTCCTTCATGTAAAAACAAGTATCTAAGGAGGCTTTGAACTTAGTGAGGGAGGGAAGAGAATTCTCAGTTATTAATAAATCGTCCACATAGAAAAGCATTATTCTGAGAGTAAATAAAGAGAGAATAATCGGCATAGGACTGAGAAAAACCACACTCACAGAGAGCGGTGGTGATCTTGGAGAACCAATACTAGGGTGCCTGATGGAGACCATACAAAGATTTCTAAAGTTTGCATACCTGGCTTAGGTGAGGAGGACAAAATCCAAGTGGGGATCGCATATATACTTCCTCCTGTAAATCGCCTTGGAAGAAGGCATTATGGACATCTATCTGATGTACTGGCCAATTTCGAGCGGCGGCCATGGATAGGAGAGTACGAACAGTAACCATTTTAGCAACGGGAGCAAAGATTTCTGAAAAATCGATGCCTTCTGTCTGTGGTTTCCCAAAATTACCAAACAGGCAATATACCACTCAATTGTACCGTCTGCTTTATATTTGATACGAAAAACCCATTTACTACTGAGTGCACGTTTTTCTGGAGGCAAAGTTCTCAAAGACCATGTGTCATTTTGCACCAAGACATTAGTTTCTTCTCGCATGGCGGCACGCTATTTAGGATTAGACACAGCTTCAGAATATTTGGTGTGTTCTGTTTCCGTAATAACAGAGGCTAGAAAGTGCCGATGAGGAGCAGAAAAATTGTCATAATGCATCAAATTTGTAACAGGATAAGGGGACTTACCTGAGAAATCCCTGGAGGAAGATGGAGCAGAAGAAAGGGATATAGAAGACCTCCAAGCTGCATTACAGTTGAAGTCTTGAAGCCTTGTCGGAATCGTTTTAAGACGTGTACTTTTTCTAGTGCCAAAAAGAGCAAGAGGCATAGCGGTGGGGATGGACTCTTTGCTGGAAATGCAGGTGGGATGAGGGGAGCTGTGCTAGATGCAGTGAAGCTGGTGGGCTGGTAAGTGAAGAGAGATTGCTGGTGGGGCCAGAGGTTGAGGAGGGCCCGTGCAGAGGAGGAGAGAATGGATAAGTTAGAGGCGCTGGGCTGGGTCGCGCGGACGAAGCTGGGCCAGCAGAAAGAAGCCCGCGCGGAGCTGGGTCGGCTGTACTAGGCTGGACCACGGCTTGATTGCCTGTGGAGGATGGGCCAGCGGTTAGGCGAGTTTCTGGGCTGCGTATGGGGGCTGTGGCAGGGCCGCGGGTTAGGGTGTGTTGGAGATTTGCTATGGCTGGAGATAGGCCAGCAGCGGGGAGAAGTGGAGTGGCTTGAGTTGGGCTCTTTTCACGTAGTGCTTGGTGCAAATAGCTGAAAGATTGTTTCCCAAAGTTATAAGAATGAGAAAATTCAGGGAGGGTTTGTTTCAGTATCCGAATATTCTTTATAAGGGAACTTGGTTTCATAAAAAACCACATCTCTGGACAGAATAAATTTCTTTCTTTGTAAATCATAAAACGCTAACTTTTCTTGTTGTAGGGATAGCCGAGAAAAGTACAAACACGACTACGAGCACAGAATTTGTCTTCGGGTAGATCATGATCATGGACATAAGCAAGATACCCGAAACTTTTGATGTGAGAATAAGTAGGCTTCTCATTATGTAACATTTCATAAGGCGTCTTCCCTTGTAACAAGGAGGAGGGGGTGCGATTGATAAGATATCACGCCGTTAAGACGCACCCCTCCAAAAACTTTATGGATAAGTTATCTTGGAACTCAAGGCCCGAGCAACGTTAAGAATATGAGGATGCTTGCGTTCTACTTGACCATTTTGTTGAGGCATGCTAGCAATAGTGGTTTAGTGTATCATGCCATGTGTGGAAAAATATGATTTCAAACATAGAAATTCCGTGCCATTATCATTGCGAACTATTTTGATAGTTTTGTGAAACTGTGTTTTGATCATGGCAAAGTAGTCTTTTAAAACATTTGCGACATGACTTTTCTTAGCAATTAAATAAATCCACACTGCTCTAGAATAATCATCGAGGATAGTAAGAAAATATGAAGCACCAACAGTGGATGTGGTTTTGTAAGGCCCCCACAGATCACTGTGAATTAAATAAAAAGCGACAGATGCTTTATTATGATTAAAGTAAAATAATCACGTGTTTGCTTGGCACGCAAACAAATGTTGCAAGGAGTAGCGGGAGTTTTAGTTTTCTTAGAAAGCCCTAAAAACTTTTCTACAACAAAATCCGAAGGATGTCCTCGTCGGATACGCCATAAAGTACTGGAATCAAAAGCAATACTAGAGAAAGTGAATAAACTAGGCAACAACAAAGGTCTGTAGAAGTATATCCCATTCCTCTGCTCACCCACTCCAATCGGCCTCATCGAGGTACGGTTCTATATCACACAAAATTCATCATAGACGGTGAAAAAATACTTCGAATCTCATGTTAGTTATGCTAAAGAAATTAAATTACAGTTGAGCTCAGAAATTAAAACCACACTCTGCAATTTTAGTTTCGGGTTTAATGAAATCATTCCTTCTTGCAGAGCAAGTGCTTTAGCATTACTCGGCAGGCTTACTGTATATGGATGTACTGTAGTTAAATTTTTTTAAAAAATATTTCCTACCAGTTATGTAATGAGAACAACCCGAATCTATAATCTACAAATTTTTCATACCATGGAGTGTATCAGTTTGTGTGGAAGTGGGATTATTGAGCAAGGTCAACAATTTTGACCGTTGACTTGAATCTAAATTTGGAAAGCTTACAAATTTGTCATTGCCATCTGGGGAAGGAAACCCAAGTCCGTTGCTACCATTACTGGACGAAGAAGGACCTCCGCTGTTGCCGTCTCTGTTCACTACCGCCGCCCATCCTCGACCGTCGCTCGCTGCTACAGGTTTGTGTCCAGTGCCGGTCGATCCGACAGAGAGACGCCATCCTCGACCTGCATTCCCGCTGCCGTGCGAACTCCTCCCCGTTGTGTCACCTCTCCGTCAGCCGCCGTGGGATGTTGCAGAACTGCAATGGAAGCCGCCATTGATGCTTCCAGTTCGTGTTGATCCAGATCTAGGCCACCATTAAGAGAATTCGACTAGAAGGAAACAACCAAAAACATCATGTCCTTCCCAGTGACAGTGGCTGCAGACCAGCCGTGAGGAAAAAGAAGAAGACGGTGGTGGTCGAAGTGGCACCGCCGTGCCGCTTGTTTTAGCGACAGCGAAGGCTGCTCCATCGCTGCCGCTGTCTTCCATTCGGGCCACATTTTTGTGTTGTTCTTCTTTGCAAATTTGGGCAAGAATTGTTCTCATTTTTTGAATGGGTTCCTGTTGAATCAGATGAGAAACGAATAGTTCCATAAATTGTACCATTTAATCTCATTAAAAATTGAAAAATTCTTTCTTCCTCTCTTTCATTTATAATAACGGTTAATAAATTTGTGTCAGCAGAAGATGGGAGTTGAGTATAGTTGTCTAACTCATCCCATAATTTTTTCAAACGTGAATAATATGCTTGTACAGAGTCTCCTCCTTGTTTACAATTTGCTACAGTTCTTAACTCATATTTTCAGGACCCGTTCCCTACTAAAGATCTTTTCTTCAAATTTGTCCACAATTCATCAGCTCGTTTAGAATAGTTTATGGAAGAACGGAGAGAGGGCTTGATAGTGTTTAAAATCCATGAATCCACTAAAGTGTTTATTTCCCACCATTCTTCCTATCTGTCCGTGTCACCTTCTTGGATAGGGATTATTCCATCTATAAATCCCAATTTTTTCTTCGATCGTAATGCCAAACGTATAGCTTTTGCCTATTCGGCATAGTTGTTGTCTTTGTCGTATTCCTTTAATTGGACTGTCCTTATGATCAGCCCGGGGCCATTAGAGGATGCCACAAAGTAGGCATCTTTTTTTATTCTAAGAACATGATTTTCTTCTACCGTGTCATTTTCAACATTGCTAGCATCTTCCTTGTCGTAACTCATTTTGAGAACTTAGACAAGGCTGGCTCTGATACCATGAAAGTTTCCAATGGGGAAAACAATCTAAGTTTTCCTGTTTTATTATATGAAAAGAATTACATTATATAATTGTTTACAAATCCTCAAATCTATAGGAAATTATTTAGAAAATTATATAAAACCTGGAAATATCTAAATATATGAAAATATATTTGTAGAAACTATGTAAATATGGAAACTATCTAAATATAGTTCCCAACAGTTATACTGCAAGTATACTGAGCCACTTCATGTGCAGGCTTGTTCTTCTTCTACTTAGAAATTGGATTCTGCATTTAGGTGTTCCCTTACCTCTTGGAGTATCAACTAATAATTTATGTGTGTAGAAGAGAAAGAAAGATCTTCACCTCTTTTTTTAAGAAATCTTGTTGATTACTCCATCACAATCAGAATTAATTGTGAACTACATAGCAACAAATCCTTACTTACGTTCTCTAGGTGACTCAAACTCACGACCTCTAACTCAGTAGGTCATGCGGAGAATTTTAAGTGAGGGGATCAAGCCGTTCTAGAGAGAAAACATCATGAATTCTTAAGAAAGAAAGTATCATGAATTTTAGTTAGAGAAAAGTGTTGTAAGTTTTAGAGAGATAAAGTGTCATGAATTTTAATGCGAGAAAGTATGCATGGTTGTTTGAGAAAATATAAATATAAAATTGCGTAAATTAATAATTCAAGTGATGCATATGAAATATTGTGGAATTGGAATAAGAATTCAATTCTAATTCTATACTTAATTATTCAACCAAACAGTAGACTTAGAATTGAAATTTCGATTCTAATTCTAAGCCCTTATGGCGCCAAACACACCCTAAAAGAAGAAAAGAAATTCCGGATTAAGTATACTTATTATAAAATTCCAAGAATTGGCTTCTCTCGGGCTTCAATGGGTGCTTAACTAAAACTCACAAAGATTGTTTAATAACATATACAATACCAGGAGGGAAGTCAGAACTTGATCTCTAGAGGGATAAAAATTCAAACACAAAAATTTTTAAATTAATTTTTATTTATTTACGGAGATAATGATTAAAAAATATACTAGTTTTACACAAAATAAACATAATTTTATAACGCATATAAAATATACAAAAAAATTTAGGGGGGCTGTGGCTCTCTCAGGCCCCTTCATACCTTCGCCCTTGCACAACACACTTTCTATAAGGTATAAAGAAATAAAAGCAAGATATTGCGTACCTTCTACCTACCCAATATAAAGACCCAACTTTCTAAGTTTTTCCTTGTATTATGAATATTTTCTATGCGTAAAGGCCACTCAAATAATCTACAACTCATTCAAACACACAATAATTTAAACAAAATACAAAGTAAAGAGTCTGGATTACCATATTAAATAAGAATATAAATTAGAGAGTTGAGGTTGTCTCATAAGCTATACATGTAAATTAAAGAGTTAGAGCTCCCTATTAAAATTAAATAAACACATATCTCATCTGTGCATATAATAAAAAGATGCCATAGAAATCCTCACCAATAATACTATAAAAAAGAGAACATAATAATATTAGAGAATTTCTGACGATCAACTAGAGAACATTGTATATAATAACCTCTGCAATCATCACGGGTATTTCTTCACTTCAAATCTGAAAGTGATGGTGAAAATGAGAGAATTTGTTCTGGTACCTAAAGGGGATTTTGTTGATATCTATTTAAGCTAATAGATGTTTGACATGTCGTTGAAGATTACCTAGTATTGTAGGTTTTATTTTCTATTTTTTAAATTTTTAATACAATGATGTGTCAATTTTTTACCGCTACATTATTCAAAGAGGTTGACCGGTAACTTGTCAAATATGTCATGGAAAAAAATAGAAAAATAATTTATTATTTTTGTAAATTTCAATAACATTATGGTAAACTTAAAAATAAATATGATAAGATTGGAATATAAACTTGTAATCCTTGAATCTTACCTTTAAAATCCACAAGTTTACTTCATATCTTTTTTAATTTACTCATTTTTATGTAAATTTTACTATTTTTCTTAAATGCTAAGAATGGTAATAAATCTTATAAATTATATTATATAAATGATAAATTTGTGCTACAAAATGGTAAATTATATATGATATCCTTAAATGACGTAATTTTATCATTGTTAATTCTACTTTATTAATTTATCATGAAATTTACTATTTTTCTTAAATTGTAAGTATAATAAAAAAGATAGTAAAATATGTTATATAATTGGTAAATTTGTACTACTATAAAGTGAACTTTATATATTATCATTATTTTTTTTTTACTTTTCCCAATTTTTATTCAAATTTCACCCTTTTAAAATAGAAAGTTGAGAATAGAAAATTTTATTATAGATATTGTAAGTTTTATTATTTACAATAGTAAATTATGTTTGATAATTAGTAAATTCACTATTAAATCTTTTTTTAAGTAAAATCCTAATCTTATCACCCATTATTTATTCATGGATTCTGACTAATGCGTCAAATGAAAAAAAAACAATATAAACGCACCAACTAATGTATTAGACAGTGCAATTGGGGCAAAAATAATACGCAAGATGAAGATATATATATTCCCTGCAAGAAAACACTACACGATGCAAGCAAATACCGACAATCGATAACGTCAGTGTCCGTCGGTACAAAGTTCTTACAGACGGAGAATTGACCGTCGGTAACAATTGGTACCGATGGAAGCCCGTCGTTTCCTCCTACTCCCGAAAAAATTTTATTTTTTCGTAGTATGTCAGGAGCCAACCCCAATCTTCAGTTGGAAACAAACATTGACGGCATAAGATTTCCATCGTTAAGACTTACTGACGACAATGCCTAAGGTTTCCTTTTTGTCGGTCAGGCCAACAAATTTACCATCGGCATTTCCCGTCTGTTACTAGTTCTCTAAAACATAATGTCAATGGTTTCTTTTCCATTGGTCAAGCCGATGAATTTTACAGATGGCATTTCCCGTCGGTTGCTAGTTTCTAAAACTTGTTTGCTACGGTCTTGTCGCCGGTATCCCGTCAGTATTTTTTAATAATTTATAAAATTGACCAAAAACTCTCTGAAATGTAAAAAGAAACCCAATACTAACAATATATATTTATAAACGTATCCATGAATAGTATATATTCATAAAACCAGCAGAGAATTGACCATTGGTAACAATTGATACTGACAGAAGCCCGTCGTTTCCTCCTTCTCCCGATGAAATTTTATTTTTCCGTGGTATGTCAAGAGCCGACGCCAATCTTCCGTCGGAAACAAATATCGACGGCATAAGATTTCCATCATTAAGACTTACTGATGACAATGGCAAAGGTTTCCTTTCTGTCGGTCAGGCCAACGAATCTACCATCGGCATTACCCATCGGTTACTAGTTTTCTAAAACTTAATGCTAATGGTTTCTTTCCCGTTGGTCAGGCCGACGAATTTTACCGATGGCATTTCCCATCGGTTGCTAGTTGTTTAAAACTTGTTTGCTACGGTCTTGTCGTCTGTATCCATACAGTATTTTTTTAATAATTTATAAAATAGACCCAAACTCTCTTAAATATAAAAAGAAACCCAATAATAACAGTATATATTTATAAACTTATCCATGAAAAGTATACATTCATAAACATCAAACCCATAAAATATCCATAAAACTAAAACATCCAGAAAACATAAAATGTATAAGTATCAAACATCTTCGAGATCCCTAACATCACTAGAGAGCGGGGGAGGGGGGGAGACGAAGGGGGGGGGGAGGAGGAAAGATCAATAGTGCTAGGGTATTGGAGCTTCAATAGAGGGGAACGGAGAGTAGAAAAAGATACCCTCACATCTGAAGTACCGTAACTGCTACCGTCGATGAAGATGTTGATAGAACACCAGTCATAGTAGCTATGACGATATCCATCATTGGTGGCATAGGGGTGTATAGACAGTGGCTCTGCTTGGCAAACTGCCTCATGTGCTCATCGAAGATAGCGCAAACACTGGAAACATCAGCCTCAACCTGTCTCATGATACTTTACTCCACTTCCAAGCAACAAGGTGGCAATCTAGCAGCAACCCGATTGCACTTGGGTTTCAAATATTATAAGTATAAATATAAATATAAGTATAATCAATGTAAGATTCAAAAAATTTGAATCAATATATTATAAGTGTTAAAGACTCGTAAAAAATTAAGACAAAGTAAAAAAATTACAATATTGGATTCATTTACCTAAAACTGTTCCCAACACATATCGCGGACATTAGGCGGGACCTCAAATCAATAATGATAAGGGCCAGTGAACCGCTGATGCATGATAGCTTTGTATGTGTGGCCGTTCTCGAAGATGGATGTAGTCTTTACATATTAATGTTAGTATATATTATATCTAATTATAGTTATATAATTACAATGATATGTTTTTTATGTTTATTGAACATATAGATCTACATTCAGGATCAATAACTGCCGAGTATTATCGGGAGGTGGCTTTCAAGTTGTAGGATTTGTAGAAGGAGATATAGATGATGACGGTTGTGTGGTCAGTGCGGAAGGGGGACCAGGAGTATTGGAACGTGCGGGCTTCTATGTTTGTGTCGGTAGATCCTGATCCGTACGTGGCTGTGAATCTTGTTGTGTCGGAGTCAATAAATCTTGCTGTATAGGATACTATCGATCCGTCTTTGTTGTAGGTGGTGTCTCCTACTGTGTTAGGGGGGCGGTGGATCCTTTCTTTTACATTCTCTGGCCATCAAACATGTAATATACATAAAGAGGATAGTCTTAGTTATCGATAATAAACATAAGTATAATTGTAAATATTCTAAATATCATCAGTATGATAACAAGAAGTTAATAAACATAATTATAATGATAACATAAGTACAATAAAAGTTAATCATACAATGTTCTATCTGGTAGAATCCTCAACGGAATTATTATAAGATGCAGCGTCCGAACACTTCATCAAAATCTTCATCAGAATCCAATTCTATTTTAGTTTCATCATTTTGTACTTTCTCAAAATATAGCTTGACTGTGATATCTAATTCTTTTGACGAACGAGACTCGTGGACTAGAGATCCTACGTTTTCAATCGTCAAATCTACTGTCGCCCTGGTGAATATCTATGTTTTCTTGGAACATATCATCTTGGTGGGGAATATCTATTAAGTGGGGTCGAGATGTCATCACACTAACCCAATTAGTTCTCGGTCTTTTAGAGCAGAGATACAGGAGGAACGAGACTTGCTCAGCTTGATAAACTAACACGAACGGATCATATCATCCATACCTCCGATCTTTGTGCAAATCAACAATTTGTTACTAAGGATGAATCCTTATTCTTCTATCCGAAGAATCAAATTAATCACAATGGAACAAGACGACCTTTTAGATTAATAGTATTCCAGTCAACTCCGCCTCAACTATTCCTTATTATCATCATTTTATATGTAGCCATGGTGATTCTAACACATGCTCCATTAAGAATAAGTTTGAAATGTTTTAGTAACAAATGTCTTTTTTTCCCCAGAAATAACAAATCTCTTATTGTAAATTGACAAAAAGAAACATAGCCAATATCTGTTTTTCCCATATCTTACATTAAAGTTTTCTTCTAGAAGATATAAATTTTGTTATGTAAATAGAAAAATTCATCATACACTTGGATCAAAACAATGTTTTGTTTCCTTCTATTTCTTTTTCCACGTGCCCCAACTTATCTAGATAAATTTTGTGTTCTATCTTTTTCTACAGAGCAATAGATCCTTACTTACGTTCCCTAGATGACTTGATCACAGGACCTCTCACTTGGTAGGTCATGTTGAGAATTTTAAGTGAGAGGGTCAAACCGTTCTAGAGAGAAAGCCTCATGAATTCTAGACAAAGAAAGTATCGTGAATTTTAGTGAGAGAAAATGTCGTAAATTTTAGAGAGATAAAGTGCCGTGAATTTTAATGCGAGAAAGTGTGCATGGTTGTTTGAGAAAATATAAATATAAAATTGTGTAAATTAATAATGGAAGTGATGCATATGAAATCTTGTGGAATTGGAATTGTAATCCTTAAGTTTTGATTTGTAATTGGAATGGATGGATTTTGTAGAATTTGAATCAAAATTCAATTCAAATTCTGCACCTAATTATTCAACCAAGAAATAGAATTAGAATTGAGATTTCGATTCTATTTCTAAGCCCTTATGGCACCAAACACACCCTAAAAGAAGAAAAGAAGTTCCAGATTACGTATACCTGTATTTGTTGTAAAATTCCAAGAATTGGCTTCTCTCGGGCTTCAATGGGTGTTGAACTAAAACTCAGAAAGATTGTTTAACAACATACACAGTATCAAGCGTGAAGTAAGAACTTGATCTCTAGAGGACCAAAATTCAAGTACAAAAATTTAATTTATCATTTAACTATAAATTAATATTTTTTGTATCATTTAAATTAATTTTAATTTATTTACAGGGATAATGATAAAAAAATATACTAGTTTTACACAAAATAAACATAATTTTAAAACGTATATTAAATATTAAAAAATTTTGTGGGGGGCCGAGTTCTCACGGCCACTTTATACCTCCGCCCTTGCACAACACATTTTTTAAAATGTATAAAGAAATAAAAGCAAGATGTTACGTACCTTCTGCCAGCCCAATATAAAGGCCAAACTTTCTAAATTTTTCTTTGTATTAGGAACATTTTTCATGCATAAAGGCCACTAAAATAATCAATAACTCAATCAAACACACAATAATTTAAGAAAAATACAAAGTAAGAGTCTAGATTACCATATTAAATAAGAATATAAATTAAATAGTTGAGGCTCTCTAATAAACTATACATGTAAATTAAAGAGTTAGAAGTCCCCATTTAAACAAAATAAACACATATCTCGTCCGTGCATATAATGAAAAAGATGCCATAGAAATCCTCACCAATAAAATTATAAGATACAGAATAGAATACTATTAGAGAATTTCGGACGATCAACTAGAGAACACTGCATATAATAGGGAATTTGTTGAGGTACCTAATGGGGATTTTTTAGATATCTATCTACGTCAATAGATATTTGACATGTCGTTGAAGATTACCTGGTATTGCAGGTTTTCATTTTTTTATTTTTTTAACTTTTAATACGATGACGTATCAAATTTTTTTATCACGCTACCCCATTAAAAAAGGTTGATCAGTTACTAGTCAAAGATATCTTGCCAAAAACTAAAAAAAAAAATATAGTTTATTGTTTTTCTTATTTCAACAAGATTATGGTAAACTTAAAGATAAATATGATAAGATTAGGATATAAACTTGTAATCCTTGAATCTTACCTTTAAAATCCACAAGTTTACTTATATTTTTTTTAATTTACTCATTTTTATATTAATCTTACTATTTTTCTTAAATGGCAAGAATGGTAATAAATCTTGTAAACTATATTATATAAATAAATGATAAATTTGTGCTACTAAATGGTAAATTATATATGTTGCCATTAAATGATGTAATTTTACCATTTTTACTTCTGAGTTTATTAATTTATCATGAAATTTACTATTTTTCTTAAATGGTAAGTATAATAATAAAGATAGTAAAATATTTTATATAAAAGGTAATTTTGTCCCATTATAAGATAACTTCATATATTACCATTAGTTTTTTAAAATTTGTCCCACTAAAAAATACAAGCAAATACCGGCGGCCGATGCTGTCGGTGCCCCGTCGGTATAGAGTTATTACCGACGGCAAATCGACAAAGCACTGACCATCAACTACTTGACGTTGGTAACAATTGGTACCGACAGAAGCCCATCGTTTCCTCCTATTCCCGAAGACGTTATCGACGGAATTTTATTTTTTCGTGGTATATCAGAAGCCGACACCAATCTTCTGTCGGGAACAAATAAGTACAGCATAGGATTTGCTTTCGCTAAGACTTACCGACGACAATGCCGAAGGTTTCCTTTTCGTCGGTTAGGCCGACGCATTTAGCGACAGTATTTTCCATCAGTTACTAGTTTTTTAAAACATTTTTGCTACAGTCTTACCGATAGTATCTCATCGGTATTTTTTCTTAATATATATATATATATATAAAAGATCTAAAACTCCCTGAAATACAAAAAAAAGGAAAAAAAAAAAAAACCCAACAGCAATAGTATATATACATAAACCCATCCATAAATATTATATATTCATAAAGATCAAACCCCTAAAATATCCATAAACTAAAACATCCATAAAACATAAAATGTACAAGTATCAAATATGTTCAGGATCCCTAACATCAATAGAGGGCGGGGGAAGAGGGCAGGGGGAAATGGCAGTGAAGATCAACAATGCTGGTGCCAGGGCATCAATAGAAGGGGACAGAAAGTAGAGGAAGATACCCTCGCGTCTGAGGTCCCCGTAGCTACTGTCGTCGATGATGATGTCAATAGAACGATAACTATAGCAGTTCTAACGATATCCATCATCAGTGACATGAGGGTGTACGGCAAGTGGCTCTACTTGGCAAAACGTCTCATGTGCTTGTCAAAGGCGGCGCAAACATTGGAAACAACAGCCTCAACCCGTCTCACTATCCCTTGCGCTACTTCCAAACATCAAGGTGGCAATCCAGCTGTGGCCCTACTGCTCTCGGTTCTGAGATGAGCTGCCTCTGAACCAGCTCTAATATAACCTACCACAGTAAAATGCACCTGATATAGTGGACATCAGCTGGAGATCATCAAGCATAGGAGCGCCCGTGCACATAGCTTCCTCCTCGGTCTTCTGTCAGGCCTCGTGAAATTTCGTCTAAAATATAAAATGTTAGTTGGATAGTAAGTTATAAAATATCATATAAAAGTTAAAGTTATAAATTATAAAATATTATATAAACTTAAGTTATAAATTTCACTAAACTACCAAAACTCCTCTAAAAAGGTATCCACATACTACCCCTTCTTATCCCCAGTCTGATGTTTGTGGAGCTCCTCTAAATGTCTGCTATTGGAGAACCTCTCAGTTAAATCCAATTGCTGGAAAAAAAGTTATTAATAACACTATAATGAAGTAACGAATCAAACATCAGTTCTTACCCTCTTCAACTGATGTTCTATGAAAGAGATAGAACCACTTGTGTGGTTTGTCGCTTCTTGAACCCCCCCTCCCGTCCCTCATTCCTGTTACTTTTATTCTATTCAAAAAATGCTTTGTACTCAGGAATCTTCCAATACTTCTAGGAATCCAAATGGGACTCTTACTGGCAACCTGAGCATCACCAAGCAAATCACTCATTCCGTCACCGACCTTGACCTCCCATGCCTACCTCATCTTGGTCATGGATAATGTCAAGTCCCATACGCATCTTTTATGAAATTTCAAAATATTAGAAAATAATATTTTTATACATATAAGTATAACTAGTATAAGATTAAAAAAATTGAATCAAAATATTATAAGTATTAAAGACTTGTAAAAAATTAAGACACAGTAAAACAACTATATTGTATTCATTTACTTGAAACTCTCCCCATCACATATCGTACACATCCGGCGGAACCTTACATCAACGGTGTTAAGGGCTGGTCAACTGCTCTCGCATGATAGCTATGATATGGATGGCGGCTCTCGAAGATGGATGTAGTCTGTACATATTAATGTTAGTATATATTACATTTAATTAGAGTTTATATAATTGTAACAATATGATTTTTATGTTTATTGAACTTACAGATCTACATTAAGAGTCAATAACTACCAAGTATCATCGGGAGGCAGCTTCCAAACTTTAGGATCCGTAGAAGGAGCTATAGATAATGACAGTTGTGTGGTTAGTACGGAAGATGAACTGGGAGTGTTAGAACGTGCCAATTTCTGTGTCTGTATCGGTAGATCTTGATCTGTACGTGTCTGTGGATCCTGTTGGGCCGAAGTCAACGAATCCTACCATGCTAAAGTCTCTGAATATTTCTGCATGGTAGGCGGTGTCTCTTGTTGTGTTAGGGGCAATAGATCCTTTATTTATGTCATCTGGTTATCGAACATTTAATATACCTAAGGAGGATAGAATTAGTTATAGATAATAAACATAAGTATAATTATAAATATTCTAAATATCATCAATAGTTATAAGTATATTCTAAGAAGATAGTAACATAATTATAATGATAACACAAGTACAATAAAAGTTAATGATACAATGTTTTATCTGTTGGAATCCTTATCGAAATCATTATAGGATGTACCTTCGGAATACTCATTGGTCTCTTGATTGGAGTCTTCATTAGAATCCCATTTTATTTCAGTTTCATCCTTTTATACTTTCTCAAAATATGCCTCGATTGCGATATCTAATTCTTTCGACGAACGAGACTCGTGGACGAGAGGTCCTACGTCTTAAATAATCACATCTATTACCGAACCCTCGTGACTGTCCACGGTCTCTTAGAACACATCATCTTGGTGGGGAACATCTATTAGGTGGGGTCAAGATTTCGTCACACTAATCCAATAAGTCCTCGGTCTTTTAGAGCTAGGATACGGGAGGAACAAAACTTGCTCGGCTTGATGAGCAAACACAAAAGGATCATATTCTCTAAACTCTCAGTCTTTATGCAAATCAACAATTTTTATATTGCGGATGTATCCTTATTCCTCTATCCGAAGAATCAAACCAATCACAGTGAAACAAGACGGCCTTTTGGATTAATGGTATTCAAGTAAACTCTCCCTCAACTATTTCTTTTAAAGCACCGTAATAGTTTGATTTCACACACACACCATCATTATGTTTCTCCCTCCTCACTCCTATCTCTTGTCTGAAACTGTAACCCATTGATAATGTATCCCGTGCACGTCTTAACCTTTTTAGAAGGATCCCAGGATAGATTTTCTAAAAGTTGACTACACTATTGCATGGGCTTGTGCATCTGTATACACATTTGTAAGGTTAATAAGGTTATGTAACAATCATTGCTAATTAAATTTAAATTCTTAAGGAGAGACTAACTTACTTCAACTCCAAACCACTCTGTGAATCCCTCGCTATTTTCTCTTGAATTTCATCATTCGACAAATTTGAATTGGGATTCCTTAATTGTAATTCTTATTTCCTGCACAAGTAAATTTAAAGTTTACAAGATGTGTAAATATGTATACGAAACGTGTGTGAAGGGAAGAACATCGATTCACTTACTAAAGATAAGATTCCACTTCCTCATAATTAAGGAGGATATAATTCCAGGCCGCTTTAAATTCTCAAACATCCAACCATTGTGATAACAAAAATTATGAACTCCTTGAAGGATGGCTAGTCTTTCAACAACCGTGAATTCTCAAGGAACTCTATCAAAGAAGATTAAAATAAAGATGGAATGAAATGCTCAATTTTTATACTACTCCATTCACCATCAATGTTACTTTAAATCAAATTCCTCCAAGATTCTTAATACATATGCAAGCAACAAAGAAGGATATATAGATAGGAAACAGAACACATATAAGCTTTATAATCTTTATAAACAAGGTGAAAACTCTTTATAGTCTTAACAAAGTTTCCCTTAAAAGATTTTAAAAGTCTCAACTTCTCCTTTTATTTAAAATTTTACGTTAAGTCATTACTAAAAATTCAAAGTTTTCTATAAGGTTGAAAATTTTTTGACAGAGTTTCCTTTGTAATATGAACATTTTCGAGGTATACAAGCCACACAAACAAGCAACAAATACACAACCAAACAAAAAATTAAGTATCAGGACTCCCTCATAAAACTTTAAAACACTAGGGCCCTCCGTAAAACTTTAAAGAGTTAGGGCTCCCCCGTGAAAATTTAAATAGTCAGAGCTCCCTTGTAAACTTTTAAAGAATCAAGGCTCCCATGTAAAACAAATTCAATTAAATAAACTCATACATCTAATATCTATATGATAGAGAATGTCACCGAAATCCTCAAAATGAAAACTATAAGAAAAAAAGATAATAATAATTTTTAGCAACACAAAACTTAAAAGATATTTGAAAAGGTATTACATTTTACTCGCTTATTGTGTTTCAAGTAAGAAGAGAGGAAAAAGATATAGTATACAGGAATTAAATATAAATGAACCAAACTTTATCCTTAGAGCATTACTCTTAAGACTATGCATCCCATTTCAAATAATCTTAAGACTATAATGTTAACAATGTAGTAATAACATAAATAATTACTTTTTAGACAAAAAGGAAAAACTCTTTTATTTGAAGAGAGAGAGAGTACATGTCTATATATTATATTTTTCCCCAGAAATAACAAATCTCTTATTGTAAGTTGAAAAAAAGAAACATAGCCAATATATGTTTTTTCCATATCTTACTTTAAAGTTTTCTTCTAGAAGATGAAATTTTTGTCATGTAAATTGAAGAATTCATCATACACTTGGATCAGAAAAATGTTTTGTTTCCGTCTATTTCTTTGTCCGTGCGGGCCAACTTATCTGGATAAATTTTGTGTTCTATCCTTTCTATATAAATTTATTTTTTGATACTAACGTAATTTTGTTAACATTAAAATATGTGTATGTTTGGTAACAAATCTAAAATTTGTTAAATAAGAGCATAATGCATATGTTTTCTCCATACATGCAACCATACTAATCTTAACGGAAAAATTTATGTAAATTTTTGTTTTTTTAAGGGTAAATATGAAATTGCATTAATCAAAGGTAAATCTACGAGAATGACTGGTATAACAAAGTTAGGGGCTTCTTCTAACCACATAAAAGAATCAGTTATACATCAAGTATACTGAGCCACTTCATGCGCAGGCTTGTTCTTCTTCTACTTAGAAATTGGATTCTGCACTTGGGTGTTCCCTCACTTCTTGGAGTCTCAACTAATAATTTATGTGTCCAGAGGAGAAAGAAAGATCTTCACCTCCTTCATTTAGAAATCTGGTTGATTACTCCATCACAATGGAATTAATTGTGAATTTACCTATAGAGTAATAAATCATTACTTACGTTCCTTAGGTGACTCGAACTCACGACCTCTCACTTGGTAGGTTATGCGGAGAATTTTAAGTGAGGAGATGAAGACGTTCTAAAAAGAAAGCATCGTGAATTCTAGAGAGAGAAAGTATCGTGAATTTTAGTGAGAGAAAAACGTCGTAAGTTTTAGAGAGATAAAGTGTCATCAATTTTAATGCAAAAAAGTGTGCATGGTTGTTTGAGAAAATATAAATATAAAATTGTGTAAATTAATAAAAGAAGTGATGCATATGAAATCTTGTGGAATTGGAATTATAATTCTTAAGTTTTGATTTGTAATGGGAATTGGTGGATTTTGTAGAATTGGAATAAGGATTCAATTCTAATTCTATACTTAATTATTCAACCAAAAAATAGAATTAGAATTGAAATTTCGATTCAAATTCTAAGCCCTTAAGGCACCAAACATACTTGTTATAAAATTTGAAGAATTGACTCCTCTCGGGCTTCAATGGGTGTTGAACTAAAACTCACAAAGATTGTTTAACAACATATACAGAACTAGGAGCCAAGTCAGAACTTGATCTCTAGAGGGACAAAAATTCAAATACAAAAATTTGATGTATCATTTAATCATAAATTAATATTTTTTGTATCATTTTAATTTATTTTTATTTATTTACGGGGATAATGATTAAAAAATATACTAGTTTTACACAAAATAAACATAATTTTATAACGCATTTCAACAAGCGCTTCTCTTACATTAGTCGTCAGAGAATTAAAAACGAGGAGCCCACCTTATTCATTCATCACGATTATTTGAGTGTCATAATGTCTCAATTTCAAGCTACTTTTAAATCGAATCACTCTAATATTACTTCAATTTTTATTTTTATTCGTTTTTCGCTTTTATTAGTAATGGTGGTCGGGATATGCTAGTCTTTCCCCAAGACAATAAGTAGAGTTCGGTACCGGTAGTAATTTTCAACAATAGAATGTGCACAGAGGCGGAAATAGAATACACAGGGTTTGCTCCTGACTTCGCTATATAAAATATACAAAAAAATTTTGAGGGGGGTTAGGACTCTCTCAGGCCCCTTCATACCTCCGCCCTTGCGCAACACATTTTCTATAGAAATAAAAGCAAGATATTACCTACCTTCTTCCAACCCAATATAAAGATCCAACTTTCTAAGTTTTTTCTTTGGATTATGTACATTTTCCACTCGTAGAAGCTACTCAAACAATTAACAACTCAATCAAACACACAATAATTTAAGCAAAATACAAGTGAAGAGTCTAGATTACCATATTAAATAGAATACAAATTAAAGAGTTGAGGCTCTCACATAAGCTATACATGTAAATTAAAGAGTTAGAGCTCCCCATTAAAACTAAATAAACACATATCTTGTCTGTGCATATAATAAAAAAGATGCCACAGAAATCCTCACCATTAAAACTATAAAAAAGAGAACAGAATAATATTAGAGAATTTTGGACGATCAACTAGAGAACATTGCATATAATAACCTCTGCAATCATCATGGGTATTTCGTCACTTCAAATCTGAAAGTGACGGTGACAATGAGGGAATTTGTTGTGGTATCTAAAGGGGATTTTTTGGATACCTATTTAGGCCAATAGATGTTTGACATGTCGTTGAAGATTACCTGGGATTGCAGGTTTTTATTTTCTATTTTTTTCAATTTTTTATCACGCTACATAATTTAAAGAGGTTGATCGGTTACTAGTCAAACATGTCATGCGAAAAAATAAAAAAATAATTGATTATTTTTGTAAATTTCAATAACATTATCGTAAACTTAAAAATAAATATGATAAGATTGGGATATAAACTTGTAATCCTTGAATCTTACCTTTAAAATCTAAAAATTTACTTTATATCTTTAATAATTTACTCATTTTTATGTCAATTTTACAATTTTTTTAAATGCTAAGAATGGTAATAAATCTTATAAACTATATTATATAAATGATAAAGTTGTGCTACAAAGTGGTAAATTGTATATGTTATCATTAAATGAAGTAATTTTACCATTGTTAATTCTATTTTTATTAATTTATCATGAAATTTACTATTTTTCTTAAATTGTAAGTATAATAAAAAAGATAGTAAAATATGTTATATAATTGGCAAATTTGTACTACTATAAAGTGAACTTTATATATTATCATTATTTTTTTTAATTTTCTGAATTTATATTCAAATTTCACTGTTTTAAAATAGAAAGTTGAGAATAGAAAATTTTATTATAGATATTGTAAGTTTTATTATTTACAAGAGTAAATTATGTTTGATAATTAGTAAATTCACTAGGAAATCTTATTTTAAGTAAAATCCTAATCTTATCACCCATTATTTATTTATGGATTCTAACAAATGCGTCAAATGAAAAAAACAATATAAATGTACCAACTAATGTATTAGATAGTGCAATTGGCGCAAAAACAATACACAGGATGGAGATATATATATATATTCGCTGTAAGAAAAGACTACAAAAATACAAGCAAATAACGACGGTTGATACCCTCAGTGTCCTGTCAGTACAAAGTTCTTACCGATAGAGACCATCTTTTCCTCCTACTCTCGACGAAATTTTATTTTTCTGTGGTATGTCAGGAGCCAACGCCAATCTTCTGTGGGAAACAAATACCGACGGTATAGGATTTCCGTCGTTAAGACTTACTGACGACAATACCAAAGGTTTCCTTTCTGTCTGTCAAGCCAACAAATTTACCATCGGCATTTGTCATCAGTTACTAGTTTTAAAACTTATTGCCGATGGTTTCTTTTCCATTGGTCAGGCCGACGAATTTTACCGACGGCATTTCTTGTCGGTTGCTAGTTTTTTTAAACCTGTTTGCTATGGTCTTGTCGTTGGTATCCCGTCCTTATTTTTTTATAATTTATAAAATAGACCCAAAACTCTCTGTAAAAAGAAACCCAACAGTTAACAGTATATATTTATAAACTTATCCATGAATAGTATATATTCATAAACATCAAACCCATAAAATATCCATAAACTAAAACATCCAGAAAACATAAAATGTACAAGTATCAAACATCCTCGGGATCCCTAACATCACTAGAGGGAGGGGAGAGCAGGGAGGGTGGGAGGAAAGGGGGAAGATCAACAGTGCTGGGGTGCCGGGGCATCACTAAAGGGGGAGGGAGAGTAGAAGAAAATATCCTCATATCTGAGGTGCCATCGATGAAGTTGTAGATGGAACAGCAGTCATAGTAGCTTTGACGATGTCCATCATTGGTAGCATAGGGGTATACAGACAGTGGCTCTGCTTGGCAAACCGCCTCATGTGCTCGTCGAAGGTAGCGTAAACACTGGAAACAGCAGCCTCAACCCATCTCGTGATCCTTTGCTCCGCTTCCAAACAACAAGGTTGCAATTCAGCTACGGCTCGACTGCTCTAAGCTCTGAGATGAGCTGCCTCTAAACCAGCTCTATAACCTGCCATAGCTCAATCTACCCGATATAGTCGCCATCAGCTAGAGATCATTGGGCATAGAGCACCCGTGGCTGTAGCTTCCTCCTCGGCCTTCTGTCAGGTCTCACGAAATTTCGTCCACAATATGAAATGTTAGTTGGAGAATAAGTTATAAAATATCATATAAAATTTAAAAATATAGGTTATAAAATATTATATAAACTTAATTTGTAAATTTCACTAAACTTACCCAAAACTCCTCTGAAAAGGTATTCACATACTGCCCGTTCTTATCCCTGGTATGATGCTTGTGGAGCTCCTCCAAGTGTCTGCTCTTGGAGAACCTCTCTGTTAAAACCACTTGCTGTGGGAAACGAAAACAACACAGTTATTAATTATATTATAATGAAGTAACGAATCGAACATCAATTCTTAGCCTCTTCAACTGATGCTCTGTGAAGGAGATGGAACTATCTATGTGCTTTCCTGCTCCCCCACTCCCCGTCCCTCATTCTTGTTCTTTTTATTCCATTCAAAAAATGCTTTGTACTCAGGACTCTTCTAATACTTCAGCATCTGCTCCCAAAACATCTTAGGAATCCAAACGAGACTCTTCTTTACCGCCCCATTATCTCCAAGCTAATCTCTCATCCAGTCGCCGACCTTGACCTCCCGTACCTAACTCATCTTGGTCATGGATATGTCGGGTCCCACACACATCTTTTCCTAAATTTCAATGAAATTTCAAAACATTAGAACATAATATTTGTAGAAATATAAGTATAATCAGTATAAGATTCAAAAATTGAATCAAAATATTATAAGTATTAAAGATTTGTAAAAAGTTAAGACAAAGTAAAAAAATTACAATATTGGATTCATTTACCTGAAACTCTTCCTACCACATGTCGTGGACATCCGGCGGGATCTCAGATCAACAGTGATAAGGGCCAGTGGACCGCTCATGCATGATAGCTTTTATATGTGTGGCGGCTCTCGAAGATAGATGTAGTCTTTACATATCAATATTAATATATATTATATCTAATTATAGTTTATATAATTACAACGATATGTTTTTTGAACATATAGACCTACATTCTGCTAAGTATCATCGGGAGGTGGCTTCCAAGCTGCAGGATCCATAGGAGCTGTAGATGATGACGGATGTGTGGTCAGTGCGGAAGAGGGACCGGGAGCATTGGAACGTGCCGGTTTCTATGTTTGTATCGGTAGATCTTGATCTGTACGTATCTGTGGATCCTCTTGTGCAGGAGTCAATAAATCTTGCTGTATGGGATTCTCTAGATCCGTCTTTGTCGTAGGTAGTGTCTCCTACTGTGCTAGGGGCGGTGGATCCTTTCTCTTACGTTCTCTGGCCATTGAACATGTAATATACGTAAGGAGGATAGTCTTAGCTATAGATAATAAACATAAGTATAATTATAAATATTCTAAATATCATCAATATGATAACAAGAAGTTAATAAACATAATTATAATGATAACATAAGTACAATAAAAGTTCATCATACAATGTTCTATTTCTCAGAATCCTCAACGGAATCATTATCAGATACAGCATTAGAATACTTGTCAGTCTCTTCATCAGAGTCTTTATCAAAATCTTCATCAGATCCCATTCTAATTCAGTTTCATCATTTTGTACTTCCTCAAAATATAGCTCAACTGTGATATCTAATTCTTCTGACGAACAAGACTCGTGGACTAGAGGTCCTACGTTTTCAATCGTCACATCTACTATCGAACCCTGGTGAATATCCATGTTCTCTTGGAATGCATTATCTTGGTGGGGAATATCTATTAAGCGCGGTCGAGATGTCATCACAGTAACCCAATCATTCCTCGGTCGTTTAGAGCCAAGATACGGGAGGAACGAAATTTGCTAGGCTTGATGAGCTAACACAAAGTATCATATCCTCCATACCTCCGGTCTTTGTGCAAATCAACAATTTTATATTAAGGATGAATCCTTATTCTTCTATTCGAAGAATCAAACTAATCACAATAGAACAACACGACCTTTTGGATTAATGCTATTCCAGTCAACTCTACCTCAACTATTTCTTATTATCATCATTTTATATAGAGCCACGGTGATTGTAACACATGCTTCATTAAGAATAAGCTTGAAATGTTATAGTAACAATGTCTTTTTTTTTCTAGAAATAAAAATCTCTTATTGTAAATTGAAAAAAAAGAAACATAGCCAATATATGTTTCTTCCATATCTTACATTAAAGTTTTCTTCTAGAAGATAACATTTTTGTCATGTAAATGGAAGAATTCATCATACACTTGGATCAGAACAATGTTTTGTTTCCTTCTATTTCTTTGCCCACGTGGGCCAATTTATCTAGATAAATTTTGTGTTCTATCTTTTTCTATAGAGCAACAGATCCTTACTTACGTTCCCTAGGTGACTCAAACTCAGGACCTCTCACTTGGTAGGTCATGTGGAGAATTTGAAGTGATGGGGTCAAACCGTTCAAGAGGGAAAGCATCGTGAATTCTAGAAAAAAAAAAAGTATCGTAAATTTTAGTGAGAGAAAATGTCGTAAGTTTTAGTGAATTTTAATGCGAAAAAGTGTGCATGGTTGTTTGAGAAAATATAAATATAAAATTGTGTAAATTAATAATGGAAGTGATGCATATGAAATCTTGTGGAATTGGAATTGTAATTCTTAAGTTTTGATTTGTAATTGGAATAGGTGGATTTTGTAGAATTTGAATCAAAATTTAATTCTAATTCTATACTTAATTATTCAACCAAGAAATAGAATTATAATTGAAATTTCGATTCTAATTCTAAGCCTTATGGCACCAAACACATCTTGAAAGAAGAAAAGAAATTCCGATTAAGTATACCTGTAGTCGTTCTGAAATTCCAAGAATTGGCTTCTCTCGGGCTTCAATAGGTGTTGAACTAAAACTCACAAAGATTGTTTAACAACATACACAGGATCAGGACAAAAGTAAGAACTTGATCTTTAGAGGACCAACATTCAAACACAAAAATTTAATGTATCATTTAACTATAAATTAATATTTTTTGTATCATTTAAATTAATTTCCACTTATTTAGGAGGATAATGATAAAAATATATACTAGTTTTACACAAAATAAACATAATTTTAAAACGCATATTAAATATACAAAAAATTTTGAGGGGAACAGGGCTCTCCCAGGCCCCTTCATACCTCAGCCCTTGCACAACACATTTTCTATCATGTATAAAGAAATAAAAGCAAGATATTACGTACCTTTTGCCAACCAATATAAAGGCATAACTTTCTAAGTTTTTCTTTGTATTATGAATATTTTCCACGCAGAAAGGTCACTCAAACAATCAACAACTCAATCAAACACACAAAAATTTAAGCAAAATACAAGAGTCTAGATTACCATATTAAAAGAATATAAATTAAATAGTTGTGGCTCTCTCATAAACTATACATGTAAATTAAAGAGTTAGAACTCCCCATTAAAACTAAATAAACACATATCTCGTCTGTGCATATAATAAAAAAGATGCCACAGAAATCCTGACCAATAAAACTATAAGAAAGAGAACAAAATAATATTAGAGATTTTTGGACGATCAACTACAGAACATTGCATATAATAGCCTTTGCAATCATCACGGTGTTTCTCACTTCAAATCTTAAAGTGATGGTGACAATGAGATAATTTGCTATGGTACCTAAAGGGGATTTTTTGGATATCTATCTAAGCCAATAGATGTTTGACATGTCGTTGAAGATTACCTGTTATTGTAGGTTTTACTTTTTATTTTTTTAATTTTTAATACGATGATGTGACAATTTTTTATCACGCTACCCCATTAAAAAAGGTTGATCCGTTACTAGTCAAATATGTCATGCCAAAAACTAAAAAAATAATTTATTATTTTTCTTAGTTCAACAAGATTATGGTAAACTTAAAGATAAATATGTTAAGATTGGGATGTAAACTTGTAATCCTTGAATCTTACCTTTAAAGTCCATAAGTTTACTTTATATATTTTTAATTAACTCATTTTTATGTCGATCTTACTATTTTTCTTAATTGGTAAGAATGGTAATAAATCTTGTAAACTATATTATATATATGACAAATGTGTGCTACTAAATAGTAAATTATATATGTTACCATTAACTGACGTAATTTTACCATTTTTAATTCTGAGTTTGTTAATATCATGAAATTTACTATTTTTCTTAAATGGTAAGAATAATAATAAAGATAGTAAAATATGTTATATAAATGTTAACTTTATCCCATTATAAGGTAACTTTATATATTACCATTAGTTTTTTAATTTTGTCCCACTAAGAAATACAAGCAAATACCGGCAGTCGATGCCGTCGGCGTCTGGTTGGTATAGAGCTCTTAATAACGGCAAACGATGGAGAATTGACTGTCGACCACTTGACATCGATGAAATCGGTACCAACAAAAGCCCGTCGTTTCCTCCTATCCCAGAAGACATTACCGACAGAATTTTATTTTTCCGTGGTATGTCAGGAACCAACGCCAATCTTCTGTCGAGAAAAAATACCTACAGCTTAGGGTTTTCTTTCGCTAACACTTACCGACGACAATACCGAACGTTTCCTTACCGTCGGTCAGGCCGACGCGTTTACCAATGGTATTTCCTATTAGTTACTAGTTTTTTAAAACTTGTTTGCTACAGTCTTGCCGACTTGTTTTAAAACTTTTTTCTTAATTATATGTAAAACAGACCTGAATCTCTCTAAAATGCAAAAAAAAGAACCTAACAACAATACTATATATTCATAAACCCATCCATAAATAGTATATATTCATAAAGATCAAACCCATAAAATATCCATAAACTAAAACATCCATAAAACATAAAATGTACAAGTATCAAACATCCTCGGGATCTCTAACATCACTAGAGAATGGAGGAAGGGGGGGAGGGGGAAGGGGCAGTGAAGATCAACAGCGCTCGTGCCGGGGAATCAATAGAGCGGGATAAAAAGTAGAGGAAGATACCCTCGCGTCAGAGATCCCCGTAGCTACTGCCGTCGATGAAGATGTCGATAGAACGATAACTATAGCAGCTCTAACGATGTCCATCATCAGTGGCATTGGGGTATGCGGCAAGTGGCTCTGCTTGGCAAACCGCCTCATGTGCTTGTCGAAGGCCGCACAAACATTGGAAACAGTAGCCTTAACCCGTCTCATAATCCTTTGCTCTACTTCCAAACATCAAGGTGGCAATTCAGCTGTGGCCCTACTGCTCTCGGTTCTGAGATAAAATGCCTCCGAACCAGCTCTAATATAACCTACCATGGCTAAATCCGCCCCATATAGTGGCCATCAGCTAGAGATCATTAAGCGTAGGAGCGCCCATGCCTGTAGCTTCCTCCTCGGCCTGTTGTTGGGCCACGTGAAATTTCGTCTACAATATAAAATGTTAGTTGGATAATAAGTTATAAAATATTATATAAAAGTTAAAGTTATAAATTATAAAATATTATATAAACTTGAGTTATAAATTTCACTAAACTACCCAAAACTCCTCTGAAAAGGTATCCACATACTGCCCCTTCTTATCCCAAGCCAGATGTTTGTGGAACTCCTCCAAGTGTCTGCTCTTGGAGAACCTCTCTACTAAATCCAATTGCTGCAAAAAAAAAAAGAGCTATTAATGATACCATAATGAAGTAACGAACCAAACATCAGTTCTTACCCTCTTCAACTAATGTTCTATGAAAGACATAGAACCATCTGTGTGCTTTCTCACTCCCCGAACCCCTCTCCCGTCCATCATTCCTATTCCTTTTATTCTGTTCAAAAAATGCTTTGTACTCAGGACTCTCCCAATACTTCATCAGTTGCTCCCAAAACATCTCAGGAATCCAAACAAGACTCTTACTGGCAACATGAGCATCGCCAAGCAAATCTCTCATTCCGTCACCGACCTTTATCTCCCATGCCTACCTCATCTTGATCATAGACAATGATGACTCCAACACACATCTTTTTGAAATTTCAAAATATTTGAAAATAATATTTGTATAAATATAAGTATAACCAGTATAAGATTCAAAAAATTGAATAAAAATATTATAAGTATTAAAGACTTGTAAAAAAATTAAGATACAGTAAAACAACTATATTGGATTCATTTACTTGAAACTCTCCCCACCACATATCGCGGACATCCGGCAGAACCACAGATCAATGGTAATAAGGGCTGGTGAACTACTCCTGCATGATAGTTGTGATATGGGTGGCGGCACTCAAAGATGGATGTAGTCTATACATATTAATGTTAGTATATATTACATTTAATTATAGTTTATATAATTGTAACGATATGACTTTATGTTTATTGAACTTATGAGATCTACATTAAGGGTCAATAACTACCGAGTATCACCGGGAGGCAGCTTCCAAGCTGTAGGATCCGTAGAAGGAGCTTCAGATGATGACGGTTGTGTGGTCAGTGTGGAAGATGAACTAGGAGCGTTGGAACGTTCCAATTTCTGTTTCTATGTCCGTAGATCCTGATCCGTGCATGTCTATGGATCCTGTTGTGCCAGAGTCAACGAATCGTGTAGTATTGGAGTCTGTGGATATGTCTGTGTAGTATGCGGTGTCTCATGTTGTTGTGTTAAGGGCGGTGGATCCTTAATTTACATCACTTGTTATCGAAACTTTTATATACGTAAGGAGGATAGAATTAGTTATAGATAATAAACTTAAGTATAATTATAAATATTCTAAATATCATCAGTATGATAAGAAGATAGTAAACATAATTATAATGATAACACAGGTACAATAAAAGTTAATCATACAATGTTCTATCTGTCGGAATCCTCGTCGAGATCATTCTTGGATGCAGCTTCGGAATACTTGTTGGTCTCTTGATTGGAGTCTTCATCAAAATCTTCATTAGAATCTCATTTTATTTCAGTTTCATCATTTATACTTCCTCATAATATGTCTCGACTGCTTTATCTAATTCTTCCAACGAACGAGACTTGTGGACGAGAGGTCCTACATCTTAAATCGTCACATCTATTGCCGAACCCTCGTGAATGTCCATAGTCTCTTGGAACGCATCATCTTAGTGGGGAACATCTATTAGGCAGGGTCGAGATTTCATCACACTAACTCAAACAGTCGTCGGTCTTTTAGAGCTAGGATAAAGGAGGAACAAACTTGCTCAGCTTGATGAGCTAGCACAAAAGGATCATATCCTCCATACTTTTAGTCTTTGTGCAAATCAAAAATTTTATATTACGGATGTATCCTTATTCCTCTATATGAAGAATCAAACCAATCACAGTGAAACAATACGACCTTTTGGATTAATGGTATTCTGATAAACTCTACCTCAACTATTTATTTTAAAACACCATAATAGTTTTGTTTCACACACACACACACCCCATCATTATGTTTCTCCCTCCTCACCCCTATCTATTGTGAGAAATCATAACCCATTGACAATGTATCTCGTGCACGTCTTAACTTTTTAAGAAGGATCCCATGATAGATTTTCTAGAAGTTAACTACACTGTTGTGTGTGCTTGTGCATCTGTATACACATTTGACAAGGTTAATAAGGTTTGTAACAATCGTTGTTAATTAAATTTAAATGCTTAGGGAGAGATTACCTTCAACTTTAAACCACTCTACAAATCCCTCGCTTATTTTCTCTAGAATTTCATCATTCGATTCATTCCTATTGACACATTTCCTATACAAGTAAATTTAAAGTTTACAAGATGTGTATATATGTATACGAAACGTGTGTGAAGGGAAGAACATCGATTAACTTACTGAAGATAAGGTTCCACTTCCTCACAATTAAGGTGGATATAGTTCTAGGCCACTTTCTATTCTCGATCATCCAACAATTGTGATAACAAAAATTATGAACTCTTTGAAGGATGCCGAATATTTCTACAGTTTTGAATTCTCAAGGAACTCTATCAAAGAAGATTAAAAAAAGATGGAATGAAATGCTCACTTTCTATACTACTCCATTCACCATCAATGTTACTTTAAATCAAATTCCCCAAAGATTCCTGATACATATGCAAGCAACAAAGAAGGATATATAGATAGGAAAAAAAACACATATAAGCTTTATAATCTTTATAAACAAGGTGAAAACTTTTTATAATCTTAACAAGGTTTCTCTTGAAAAATTTAAAAAGGTTTAACTTCTCCTTTCATTTAAAATTTCATGTTAAGTAATTACTAAAAATTCAAAGTTTTTAGTATGATTAAAAAATTTTGACAGAGTTTCCTCTTTAATATGAACATTTTCCAGGCATACAGGCCACTTAAAAAGCAACAAACACACAACCAAACAAAACATTAAGAGTTAGGGCTCCCTCATAAAGCTTTAAAGAGCCAGGGCTTCCCGTAAAACTTTAGAGAGTTAGGGCTCTCCCGTGAAAGTTTAAAGAGTCAGAGCTCCCCCAGTAAAACTTTAAAGAGTCAGAACTCCCCTGTAAAACAAATTCAAAGTAAATAAACTCATACATCTAATGTCTATATGATAGAGAATGTCACCGAAATCCTCACAATGAAAATGTGTTACATTTTACTCGCTTATTGTCTTTCAAGTATGAAGAGAGGAAAAGATATAGTATACATGAATTAAATATAAATGAACCAAACTTTATCCTTATAGCATCACTCTTAAGATTATGCATCCCATTTCAAATAATCTTAAGACTATAATGTTGACAATGTAGTAATATCATAAATAATTACTTTTTAGACAAAAAGGAAAAACTTTTTTATTTGAAGAGAGAGAGAGAGATTACAATATACATATTTTACATGAATTTTTGTGATAAATTTATACAAGATTCTTCAATATACATACATGTTTCTCAAGATGATTATAAACTTAAAAGCCGCAAAAAAGAAAACAGCATTAATGTAAATATTGTTAATTACTTGGTTTTCAAAATTTTCTTCTTGAGTTATATATACCCTAAACCTTAATTTCTTCAACAAAATAAATAAATAAATAAATAAAAGAGGATCATACAAGATGTGGAGAAATTTTAACACTGGATCAGGTAATTAGAATAATTGTCTTCATGAATACGAGGTTTGTGAAAAACAAAAAAAAACTCAGGGGGTTAACTTTGACAATGAGTAAAAGATTTGATTCATAGGATCAACCATGGTTATTCTAATGTTAGAATTAATTATCTTAATCTTTAATTCAATAGAATTAATTCTATAAAACACAAAAGTTAATTTATTTCCTCTTCATGAAATCAAAATTCTATAGAACACAAAAATGTAAATCATGAGAGGAAACCATTACCCTAAAACAATAAGAACAAAAAATTTTTTCTTTTTTTTTTTCTTTTTAGGTAATAAGTAAACTGTAAACCATTATACTAATAGTTTACGTTACTAATTACTCGAAAAAATGTAAAGCATTAACCATTAAGCTAATTTGACCCCGAAAAAAAACCAATAAGTTGAAAGCCTAAAACCTAAAATCAATATTCTTAAAAAACTACATAGCACAAAATTATCTACTCCATATGAATCATAGATTAGAGATAGAATGTGACTTAATAAATAGCATAGGGGTATTTTTTAGGGATTTTTCCTATATTAAATTAAAATATTTTTAATTTCTATTTATAAACATAAACTTTATTTTCAATTCTTTACGGGTAAGAACTCTTATTTTATCTCTTTTAAGCATAAACTATTTTTATAATATGAAATTTGATGCATTTTGATACATTTTTATAACCTAACTTGAATTGTTTAGCTATCACTACAAGAAAAAAGGTTTTTACTGACTGAATTTACCGACCGATTATTGATAAATTTCTAATCAGTCAGTAACTAGGTGAAGGTATTACTGACCAAATCGGTCGGTAATACCATTTGAGCAAGTTATTGACCGCATATTCGGTCGATAATCAGCCGGTTAATTTTTTTCTTAATTCCTTCCAATTGAAAAACGAATTCCCTCTCCCTCAAATTTCAGATATTCCAAATTTGAGGGAGTCCTATGCGCCCTAACCCCTCCATCCCGATAGATAACCCCCATCCCCTTCGCTTCTCCCTCCAATCGGTGGCAACCCTCCCTCCATGCTACACGTACTATGACAACCACCGCCGTCAAAGGTACTCTCCCCTCTTTCTCTCTCTATATATATACATATATATATATATGTATATCTCCCTCCACATTGTTAAATTAACAATATAGAAAGTTCAGTCTGAATCTCAGTTTTATTCAGGGATAATAAATATTCCTTGGGCTGTGAAACCTATATGGGGTTTGCTTATTGTTGTCCTTCCCGTTTTTGGACACCATCGAAGATCCTATTTAATTTTTGCTGGTAACAATGTTTTACAATTATCTTACTTTTCTTGCTAGAGTTTAGCTTTTTGCATTTTTTTTTTTAAATTTAGTATTGAAATAGAATACTTATTTGAAAGACATTTTAAATTATTGTTGTTATTTATACTTTTTTTCTGATTGCTTGATAAATGTATTGGCACTTGGCTTGATTATGTACTTATCTGGGAAATGAGAGTTCCAATCTTTCATATAGTGGTAGGGTTTATGCCTATATATATATATATATATATATATATGTATATATAAATATGTCTATGGTATTACCTGATCACCTGAATGTCAAATTTTGTGTGACATATTACACTTGCATTTCTTAATTTGATTTCCATTTCATCACTTTGGCTTAGAATGCAAACGCAAGCATTATGAACTTCTTAAGGAAAGTTGATGAAGGCAACTGAAAAGCAGAACCTCCATTGTTTAGGTTACAATAATGCATTGGCATACTATTCTTGTTTCTAAAAACTTCAGTAGATGCAAACTTTTTTGTTGTAAGAATATAATTATGTAATATTAAGACCGATTTTGAGGTCCACTAGATTCTCATCTTTCTTAACTCCGAACCTCCCCTTTTCCACCTTTTGTGAAGAAGAGATGGACAGTTAGGAGCACTATATCATGTTAGTTATACATAGCTGCCTAACTATAGGTTAAATATCCTGGATAAACTTGGATGAAAATGAGTAATGCATTCTTTAATTTCACCAACAAGATACTTTTCTTGGGGTTACATAGTGAAAATAGAAATAATTGGGCAGCTATAGTTCTTTCTATGATACTAAGCAATGCTTTCTTTACAAATTTGCAGAGTTATACTAATGTGAACTTGTTGCCATAAGAACATGGTTGATTGATCTTTATTGCTTACATAGAAAAGTGATTACTCAAGTTCTTGCCGTTTATTCTTTTAGTAGATTTGGAGTGAATATTACTATCATTCATTTATTCTGTTAATATATTAGTAAGTCTTAATTGGTTCTTTAATTAAAGTCAATTATTAATTATCATCAGGCATTCTAAAATCTTAAAGGCATTCTAATATTTTTTTCTCTCTTGAAATCTTAAAGGGAAGTTTTCTCATCAAACGTTTGAGGGATAACCATCAAAGTTCTACTTCTTTTCTGCTGCTTCTAAGGTATGACTTTCTCTTGAAATCTTATATTTATGTGTTGGTGTTTGTTTGTTTTTTTTTTTTTTTTTTATGGGATTTGTTGGTTTGATTTAAATCGGTTATGAATCTAAGTATTACTAGATATTAGAGGTACCTTTTGATTACACTTGAGGTTTTCTAAATTTGTAAAACATGTTCTTTTGGGTTTATAAGGTCATATTATCATATTAAGTTTTATAAAGTATCGAAAGTAAATTTGAATTGTCTATGGGGACCCCCAACTCCATAATTTAAATTATTTATAGAGGAACCCGAACTCTTTAAATTATATTTAACATTGCCTTTTGATTGGCCGTTGTGGCAGAAAAATGTCCATTTTACAAAGGAAACTTTATCAATATTTTTTAAAATCTTAGATAATAGTTAAACTATTACTTCTTCTTTTAGAAGTAATCTAAAGTTATATTATTAGACATCTATTACTTTTTCTTTTAGAAGTGAACTTTTCTCAAACCGCTAGAAGTGTTTATATATCTATTACTTCTTCTTTTAGAAGTCAACTTAAACAAATGTTACGAGTTTTTACCCCTATAAATTCTTTTTGTGTATTTCCAACTATTTCTGACTATATACATTGATGTTTGTTGGTGTAATACTCAAATGATTAGAGAATTATTTAAACTCTTAAGCTATAAGTTTAAACGTACAACTCTTAAAATCTTAATCTCTAAAACATTTTGATGTATTTGTAATACTCAAATGATTAGAGAAGTCTTTAAACTCTTAAAAACAAACTCTTAAACTCTAAAAATTTCATAAATCACCTTTAAATACTTTAAATGTAAGGCTTAATGAATAATAAATTTTAACTTTTTTAAATAAACGCGTTTTGTTTTGTGAAGTTATGGAGGAGGATAATAGTTGGATGTATAGAAGAACTGTGCCTGGAGTTATGGGGATTAGGAGCGAGTTTCAATTAGGTGTGAAGCGTTTTGTAAATTGGTGTCTTAATTACGGTCTTAGTAAAACTAATGAGTTACGGTGTCCTTATGCAAAGTGCAAGAATAAAAGGTATCTTAAAGAGGATGATCCGAAGTTGCATATTTATAAATCAGGGTTTTTACCTAATTATTATAATTGGACTGCATATGGAGAACCGTCTGGGATTACCGACTGATTGTTGGGGAAGGTAGTGTTACAAGAAATTTTGAAAGCAACACTTACGGTGAGGGTATTTTTTATGCGGCTAGTTTGGATTTTGAACCCGATGCAGCGTAATTCAACTATGAGAAGGCACCTAATTCTGAGGCACAACAGTTTTATGACATGCTTAAATTTATTGATACACCGTGATATGAATGGTGTACAAAAGTATTCACGGTTCGCGATGGGGAGGTTGTTGAACAGCAACTCAACTCAGAGCACAACATGTCTGAAAAGTGCTTTGATCAAATAACACAGTTCTTGAAGGATATACTCCCCGAAGGCCATAAGGCGTTTGATGATTGGTACCAAATGAAATAATTAACATCCGGTTTGATATATACCGATGCAAAAGATTAATGGATGTGTTACTGAGTGTAAGCTCTATTAGAAGAGGATGCCCAAACATGTCAGTGTAAGTTTTGTGGCCATGACGGTTACATGAGAAGAAAGAAAAATAAGAAGAAGAAGTCCAAAAACATTCCAGACAAGAAGATGTATTATTTTCTGCTAACTCCTAGATTGCAGAGGTTGTATGCTTCACAAAGAACGGCTGAGCATATGAGATGGCACTCAAAAAGCGTACCTGAGCCGGATATAATCAGTCATCCTAGGGACGGAGAAGCTTGGAAGCATTTTGATAGTACTCATCCTGAGTTTGCTTCTGAAGTAAGGAATATAAGACTTGGATTGTGTACTGACGGTTTCTCACTATTTGGGATGTCTGGAAAGAAGTATGCTTCTTGGCCAGTGATTATTGGGATGTTTGGAAAGAAGTATGCTTCTTGGCCAGTGATTATTACGCTAATACAACTTGCCTCCTTGGATGTGCTTAGAAACTCCGATAACGTTCTTGAAATGTATTGTTCCAGAACATAAGTTAGATGTTTACTTACAACCATTGATAGAAGAATTGAACCAATTGTGGTTGCATGGGGTTACCACGTATGATATTTCAAAGAACAGAACTTTAATATGAGGGCTGCCCTTCTATGGACTGTTTGTGATTTTCTTGCATTCAGGATGTTGTCTAGTTGGAGTAATACTGGCGCATGGGCTTGTCCTTATTCCATAGAAGAAACAAAGTCTTTTAGATTAAAAAGTGGGGAAAAGCAATCTCAGTTTGATTGTAATCAGTGCTTTCTATCTTTGGGTTATCTCTTTTAGAGGGATTCAAGGTCTTTCAAGAAGAGCACTGAAGAAGATCATTCTGAGCTACCACCTCGTCTTACTGGAGATCAGTTGTGAAAAAGGGTTCAAGACATGTCAAAGATTACAGAAACCAGAACTGAGATGGGTAAGGAAGATGGCAGAGGACAATCTCATAATTGGACAAGGTGTAGTAGTTTTTAAGATCTTCCATATTAGCATACTCTTCTAGTTCGCTATATTTTTTAAGTCATGCATGATGAGAAGAATGCCTTTGATAATATTTTTAACACAATTATGGATGTGAAAGGGAAAATGAATGGTAACATGAAGTCTACGGAAGATATACAAAGATATTGTAATCGGCCCTAACTAAATCTCAACAGTTTTGAGAAACTGAAAGTGTTTTGCACATTGACAAAAGATCAAAGAAAAGTCGTATTTAAGTGGGTGGAGGACTTAAAACTATCGGATGGATATGCCTTTAACTCGAGTAGATGTGTTGATTTGAAGGGGTTGAGAATGTGCAGAATGAAAAGTCATGATTGTCATGTGTTTATAGAGCGATTGATTCCTATTGTTCTCAAAGAACTATTTCTGAACAAGGTATGGAGTGCATTAGCAGGACTGCATTTGTTTTATAGAGAATTGTATTCTCCTAAATTAAGCGTGGCGCATATTGCGTGAATTGGAGAGTAATATTTTTGTGTTGTTGTGCCAGTTAGAAAAGAGTTTTCCTCTTGCGTTCTTTGATGTCATTGGGCCTTTAATGGCTCACTTGCTGTATTAGGCTAGGCTATGTGGTCCGATTCAGTATAGATGGATGTATCTATTTGAGAGGTACTTGAACCATCTAAAGAGAAAATTAAGAATAAGGCTAGGGTTGAGGGTGTGATATGCATTGCTTTTTTGGTTGAAGAGGTTGTCATATTTTATGGCTAGTACTTTGAACCTCATGTATCAACCAATGCTAGAGATCTACCAAAAAATGATGAGGGTGATCAACCTGAAGTTCGAGAATCGGGTCTTTCAATTTGCAATGGACAAGGAAGGGCATACAGTAAGAAGACGACAACATATTTGGATGATAAAGAATAAAATGCAGCAACGAACTACATCCTATTGAACTGGGATGAAGTGGAACTTTACATTACGTAAGTTAGTCTCAGTACTTATTATATAACAAGATTTTTACTTACAAATGAAGACGTCTGATACATGTCAAATATATTAATTACTTATAGGAAGTAAACAACGGAATTGAGGACGTGTTTCCTACGTTTAATAGAAAGTGATGTCCAAACGAGAATCATTGAGGAGTTTTCAACGTAGTTTAGGGAAGAAGTAAGTTGAAAGTTAGGTTAATTATCATAATATAAGTTTAAGTGTGTATAAACTAAAAAAATCTTAATTCTTTTATTAAGATGCTCAAACCCGTGAATGCAAGCAGAAACAAATGCCTTAAGTGCTTATCATGGGGTCCGTCTAAACTTGTGAAATCGTGTAATGGATATTTTATTAACGGGTTTAGATTTCATGCACAGGAACGAGGTTCCGGTAGTCTTACATATAACTGATGGCGTACGAGCAAAAGGTGATTATCATGGAACTTTAAATGAGATAATGCAGGTTCGATACCCGGGAAGACCAAGTCAAGAGATTTTTCTTTTTAAGTTGATTGGTTTGATTCACATTTAAATCGAGGTCTCAAAATTCATGATAAATGTAGACTTGTGGAGCTGCATTATATGTGCCATATTGTACTACATTTACGTATATTATTTTCATCGTTATACGATATTTTTAATATATTAAGTGTATAATTTACACCATGTACCTCTGTTCTTATCTTAGGTACTTTGCGATGAAGAAGAGGAACAATAAAACCGAAAACAGAGAATATAAATCTACTGGTACTAAGGAATGAGACCTACCGCCAACGATAGGCTAACCTACCTCACGCTGTAGGTCGAGGAACAAAAAGAAGAGTGCCGATAAAATCCTACCGCAGATGATAGGCTAGACTTACTGCACACGATAGGTCCCGAGCCTTTAAAAGATTTCTGGACTGAACCCACCGGCAGAAGTTAGGGCTCGAACTACTGGACATAGTAGGTCCCGTCAACAGTGCAGTTAATGCATTTTTATCTGTATTTATGTCAATTTTCCCTCTTTTCAAGGGACAACAGTTTTAGGTTTAGAGAGGAGGAATTAAGGGCAAACTTTGGCAAGAAAAACCTCTCAATTCCTCTTCAATTAGTTAGATTCTCCATAATTAACATTAAATTAAAGCTCTTGGAGGAAGATTGAAGAGATTTCATGGAGCAATTTCGGATTTCATCAAGCGAATTGAGAGACAAGCACGGGTGGTGTTTGAAACCGTGGATTCAATCCTTTTTCAGCCTAAGCATTCTTTTCTGTTGTTATTTATGATTTCTATTGTTGAATTGAATATTGTTAAGATCTTTTCTAGCTAATTTTCCGTTGTTTGAATTGAGAGTGAAACACTGACTTTTGAATGAGATGAATTTTGATTGAATTTCATGAAATTGATGTTAATTTACTTGTTGGTCATTGTTCGATTACGTTTACTTGATAATTGATTCGCGCGGAATCAATTCTTTCGCAAGATTGGTTAGAACTGAAAAAGGAAGACCCAGTCTAGGAAAACTAATTGAATGATAAAAGTTGGCAATTGGATAGAGATATTCATTGCACTTTTAGGTTATTAGATCACCCAAGTATAATTGCATTCATAATCAGTTAGGGAGAGAAGAGATTCTCCTCTAAAGGTTAAGTGAGTTGAGCAACCTTCACCTAGAAATAGGGATTGCCCAACTTTCATGTGATAAACCTTTGGTTTCAAACATTCTTTTATGAGCTTTTCAATTGAAATAGTCGATAAAAGTTAGGGGAATTCCATCATGCAAACTATCTTCCTAAAATTTCATACATTTAAATTGCTGCTTCCATTTAATTGTTTAAAGTAGTTTTCCAAATAATTTCTAAAAAAATCAATTCGTTAGACTAGAAATTAGTTAAGACGGTGGACATTTGAGCTTTTCCATTTCCTATGTTTGACAACTCAAGTATGTCTCTAATACTACAATGATAGGTATACTTGCTTGTTACATTCATTTTAGTTATACCCCATATTACTTAAAGAAAATCGTTTTTCTTGTCCTTTAGTCATTTTTATTTTACTTACTTTTGTTTTTGTTTTGGATTGTTCGTTGTTTTTGCAATTATTGGCTTATTGTTGCCTTATATTTTGATTTGGGATTTATAATTTGTGGACTTTGATTGTGGTTTGTCTATTTCATGTCTTGGGTAACTATTTTATGCCCCGAAAGAAAAGGGATGTATTAGTCCCATTCGATCCAGAGCCTAAGCATTCACTACGAAGTTCTCGGTGCGTTCTTCAATTCGAGACGGCAAATAACGCCTCTGCTATTGGTTCTACAGATCACAAGACCCCCAAATAGGTCTATGACCTATTGAAAAAATAGCTATGAATAGCTATACCTAGAGAGGACAAAGATCCACGCCAAAAAACCTACTGGAGTACATAATTTAGAGGCTATCACTGCCATGGAAGCGAGATTGGCGACAATGATAGAGTAGAAGATGGGAACTTGACTACCATAAGTTCGAATAACGCTTATCAGTAAGTCATGTTCTGCGACTTTTGCAGTGAAGGGCATCCTAATCATGAATGCCTTAAAAGGGGGAGGTCCTATGGAGCAAGTCAATTTGTACAAGGGAAACAGTAGGGTAATAACCCCTGCCTCCAAAACCTATAATCCGAGGTGGAGGAACCGTCCAAAATTCTCTTGGGGTGGACAAAGATAGCAACAATCTCCGGGATTCCAAAATAGAGGTCCTACCTACTCGCTCCTATATGATGCAGCTGTTAGTATATGTCCTAAGACCAATTGACTCACATTTATGATTTATGAAGCATGTATTTTTGAATTGTATTTTATGCTCTTGGTCATCAAGTATGTGACTAGATAGTAAAACCCTTATAGCTAATAAAATACTATTCTTATTTGTCCCTAGTTTATTACATCTTGTAACCTAGTGTGAAGTTGATTGATGGTCAAGTTTTACTGATCATGAATATGAGATATAAAATCAATTCATAAATACATATTGAGAATATTGTATTGGACATGACCCAAAGTGAAGAAGAAATATTGCATGGGTTTAAGTTATAAGTATTTCTTCTCAGTTTTATATTTAGTGTCCTTCGACCTAATGTTTCTTGCATGGGGAGAAAAATATGTTTTGAAATAGTCAAACATCACTTTTAATTAGGTGATCATTATGATTATTGGTTAGCTTATTTTCTCATCATGGCTTGAATATTGGAGATAGTGAAAGGGATTTGTCCCTCTCGTTTTAGAGAGAGATATCCATGGGCCCCTTGATAAGGAAGACTGCAAAATATGCATGGCCATGCTCAAATAAGTATTAATAAGGTGTTATCAATATTATTTGTTGGAACAGTTTGCCTGGTGATCAAGTAAATGGTTAATTAAGTTTTATAAGGATGACTTGATCCATGCCTTATACTTAATTAGGATATCGTGTGACAAAAGGACTAAATATTAAATCTGATGCTAGGTTATTATTACATTTATTTAACTAGGGTAAGCATAATGTATTGCTAGAGGCCGCTTATGTTTTGTGAATAAATATCTAGGACATTTTTTCATTCACTACCAACGTTAAGTGAACCTACAGGGTCACACGCATAGACGATCCTGTGAGCATAATGTCCACGTTCAATGAATCTAGATTGTGTCCAGATTCATTGAACGTATACAAAAGGGGAATCAGATTCCATATTGTATTTTCTGGTAGGCTTATAAGTAATTAATTTTATTTAATCGAATAAATAAAATTAATTACTTAATATTACTCATCCAACCGTTGGATGATTATAGGAATAGACGGACGAGATTAAACTGTCATTAGATGACAGTTAGGGTTTTGATGTTGACAGGTACAAAAGGTTATGTTAACCTTTTCTTGGTAGCCGTCCTTTATCTGATTAAAGAAAAACAAAACCCTAAACCCTAGAACGGCGATATAGTATCTAGCCTCCTCTCTCCAAAATACGACTAATTACCAGATAGTCAGGATCAGTTCTAAACAGTTTTCAGAACACAGAAGGGGCTAGCATCCCGATCGCTTGCAGAGGAGTTCGTCGCGTGGATACCAGTAGAGGGCGAAGCGTACAAAGCAGCGCCTCCACAACGAACAATCAAAACATTGAGGTAATTTCTATCCAATCGGTTTTTCTAGTATGTGCAGATCCTGTTGGTGGATTTCCGTAGTTTTATTTTACTTTGTTTTTGCCTACGGATCCCAACAGCAGCTCTGCAGAATCCTCCGTCAATGAAAGCTAATTTGGACACCACCGACACTAGAAAGAGCACTATAGAGGCTACCCAACGAAACCAAGAATCCTCAATTTGAAATTTGGAGAAATAGATTCTACAACTGGTCAAGTTAGTATCAAAGAAGATTCCTGGAACTCTCCCTAGCAACACCAAAGTGAAGTCGAGAGAGCATGTCAATGCTATCTCAATAAGATTTGACAATGAAGTTCTGAAAGAAGAAAAGATTATGATCATACAAGAGAAGAGCTGTATTGAAAAGGAAGAGAGATCATCCGATACTCTTGACTCTAAAGCTTAGAGCCAAGTGAAGAAGGGAAGAATGAGAAGCCTGCGATTTTCAAGTACAAGCCTAAAATCCCATATCCGGTGGCTCTAGTTCGTCATCACAGCCAGGACAACATGAGAAAGTTTATAGAGATATTTAAAACAATTGAAAATAAACTTACCTCTCTGTTATATACTCTTGCAGATACCCCAAGTACGTTAAATACTTGAAAGAGATGCTGACGAAGAAGAGAAAAACTTAGCAAGGCATCTACACACGTCTTGGGCGAGGAATATTCAGCTATCTTTATCAACAAGGACAAACTACGACAGAAGTTAGAAGATCCAGGGAGTTTTTCATTTCCTTGTACTATTGGTAGTTTTCAAGGTGATAAACTTTTAGCTGATTTAGGCACTAGTATAAACATTATGTCATATTTTATATGTAAGAAACTAGGCTTAGAAAAGTCAAGACCCGTTAAGATGTCCATTAATCTAGCGGATAAAAGTGTTAGACATCTTAAGAGTGTCATAGAAGATGTCCTTATCAAGGTTAAAGACCTCATATTCCCTGTAGATTTTGTCATTCTTGATATGGACGAGCATGTAGAATTTCCTTAATCTTAGGAAGCCCATTTTTATGTACCTTAAAGGCTTAAAACAAATCCACAAGGTTGGCAAGCATGAAATGGGGTTAAAGATTGCATAAAGAAGAAAAATCGGAGTTCAAGCAGAACCCTACCACGGACGAGAGACGAGCTTGAGTGACATTCGGAATTGTAGATTTCACCCTTTTTCAGCCTAAGCTTTCTTTCTTTGTCAATTATGATTTCTGTTATTGAATTGAATATTGTTAGGATATTTAATAGCTAATTTTCCGTTGTTTAAATTGAGGGCTGAACCTTAGCTTTTGAACGAGATGAATTTTGATTGAATATCATGAAATTGATGTTTGCTTATTTGTTGGTTGTTGTTTGATTATGTTTTCTTGATAATTGATTTATGTAGGATCGATTATTTTGCAAGATTAGTTGGAATAAGGAAAATGAAGACCAATCTAGGGCAACTAATGAATGGTAAAAGTTGGCAATTGGATAGAGATATTTATTGCATTTTTAGGTTATTAGATCACCTAAGTATGATTGCATTCATAATCGGTTAAAAAGAGAAGGGATTCTCCTATAAAAGTTAAGTGAATAGAGCGGCCTTCACCTATAGATAGGGATTGCCCAACTTTTGTGTGATAACCTAACCTTCATTTTCAAACATCGTTTTATGGGTTTTTCAATTGAAATAGTTGACAAAAGTTAGGGGGATTCTTTCATTCAAACTATTTTCATAAAATTTCATACCTTTTAATTATTACTTCCATTTAATTTTTTTTAGTAGATTTCCAAATAATTTCTTTGAAAAACCAATTCGTTAGACTAGACATTAGCTAAGACGGTGAGTATTTTCCATTCCTTAAGTTGGACAACTCGAGTGTGTCTCTAATACTACTGTGATAGGTACATTTGTCTGTTACATTCGTTTTAGTTATACCCCATATTAAACATCACTGCACAATAAAAATAAATATATAGGGGGTATGATCCTTTCATTTTATCCCAACAGGCCGAACAAGTGACTTACGTTCTATAGCCTACTACTAAATGACAGAAAAGTAATTTGTGCGCTATAATGAAATCAAGACCTTGTATTTTAGATGTACCTCTTGTAGACGTTTCATTTCAAGAAGACGTTGATATTGCTGAGACTTCAAGGACAGACGTTGATATTCCAGACATTGGAACTCTCATACACGAGTCGAGCAAGTTAGAATTGGTAGACATTCGCTGGAAGAATAGCATTGTAGACGAAGATGAAAATAATAAAGATGAAGAAGAGGTCGAATGGGAGTTCGATGAAGAAGAGGAAGAGGAAGAGTTTTAATCGGAGTCCGATTCTGAAATGTAGAATGCTTAATTGGTAACTTATTTTATTTAAAACTAACTTGCTTAAGTAACTTGTTTATTTCTTTTTCTCTTAAATTATGTTTAAGTGACTTTATTTCTAAATAGCATTGTTTTTTCTTTTTCTCTTAATTAATGTTTAAGTAACTTTGTTTCTAAATAACTTGTTTGTTTCTTTTTGCCATTTTGTAACTTTAAATAACTTTCTTTTTAAGCAACTTTCTAAAATTGGTTTATTTTCATAAAACAGATGGTACGTGGGAGTAAGAAGAAGAGGGCTCACCCGGAGACGTCTAGTCCTCCGGCGTTGGCTTTTGTTCCTCCGGGGACGTCTACTTCTCCAGTTGCAACGTCTACATCTCCGGTGACCTTGACTCCATTTTTGCAGCTACCCTACTCGAGTCTGCCACCCATTTCTACTCCTTCTTTTTTATCATCTGCTATGGGGACATCATCGAGGCCTTCCATTTCACTAACAGTACGTCTATCGGCACCACTTACATATGGTGTTATTGGCTCTCGCATTCTTATCTTACCACTACCGATAGGTACATGTTGTAGCCAAAATAGATTATAACTTGTAGAAAGCAAGAGTTCAAGTAGATCATTTTTTATACGAGTGGATATTAGACGTTCCTTTATGAATACAAAATTGTTATGTTTAAATTGTTGTCTTTATGGAATGGTTGTTTTACATATTGGTATTGCTTATGAAATTGTTGTCTTTAAACGTTATGGGGGATCACAAACTCTTAAAACTTTATTACATATTGAATTGCTCTGTGTGGTTGTTTTCTGTGCCTAGGAATTGTTAAATTTATAGGAAAACTCTGCAAAAAAATTTTCAAAACTTAAACGCCACATTTGTTTCTTAAACTCCTAAGTTTTGGTTTGTGATTTGATTAGATTTGGTTAATTAAATGTCACTTCTTTTTTCTAAACATTTGCGCAGCTTAAAAAAGTAATCTGACTATGCAAAGTTGATTAATGAAATCGTCAAGGCACACTTTGTTGACACTCATGCAAGTTTTCGGAAGATCCCAAATAGAATAAAGAACATGTAGTATACAGTATTCGCAATAAGTATTTAAATAACTGTCATTACAAGAACTCTTAAATATATAGGTTATATTCATTAACAAAATATGTGTTGTTGTAAAAAAGATATCAATTGAACCCGATGCATGAGTGTCCCATATGGGACGCTTAGGAAAAACGGACTTCATTACCTTACAAGAACTTGATGTATGAGGTTTGAGTGGATGGGTGTCATCCCAACCGAATGACTACTGCACAATAAACAAGTATTTGTGATGTATGGAGCTCAGATGCTTACAAGAGGAAGCAGGAGGCAGCATAGGGGAACCTTCTATAGAGTCGTGATGGCCAAGGGCTCGGCAAATATACCGGCGAGTCTAGATCATTTATTGAGTAGGTAAGTCAATTACATCATCTCCATATTTAATTATTTTTTTTTTTTAACTTATAACCATTTTTTGTTGTAGGAGAAAAGGGATAATACATATGCACAATCAGAGTCGTGCGTCCTACTACATCAGCAAAAGGGATAGTGGGTCGAACGCGATCTAATAATTTTTGGGTAAGGTTATTTAATAGTTTTAGTTTGATGTCATATTATCATTTATTACTCTTTTGTATATTGCTTAACATTAGCTTATTAATGTCTTTCTTGTAGGGAAAATATCAAAAGCTAAAGGTGAATGCGAAATGCCCTCATATTGAGAACGACTCGCCATGCCGACTGACGAGCAGTTTATGTTCGAGGTTACCGATGGTAGCAAGAAGGGCCATGTCTACGATTTTGGCTCACAATCTGTAGCCATCACTGCCGAGCGATCAAGAGGTAGCAGTACCTTGTCATCGGTTCCGTCGGTATCTTCTACTGCTACCAAAGAGTCCTGCATCGAGAGAGAGAAGAGGTTGTGGGGATACATCAGCAAGCACAGGACAAGTTCGCTGGATTCATGACCTCGTTCACCTCTCAGTTCAGCGTGCAATTAGATTCGGCACCCACTCTGTTCTCTCCTTTTCCTCCGATAGATAAATCCACATCACAGCCACCATCAGATCCTCCCTCTTCCTTTAAACTGAACAAAAGATAATTTCAAAATTTGAGAAATGAAGCATATATACCGGTGACAAGAAACAAAAGGATGATGTAGGCAATAAGCTTTGAGAGAGGCATCATTGTGTCTGTGTTCACTTGTCGTTGCTGAGAACTGGTTTAACTGTTTAATATATATATATAAATCATTTGTTTTGTTTACGTACAAAGTTCTTCAACAAGTTTATGAATTATGTGGCATGTATTAAACGACATTATTACTCTTCTTCCTTGATACATATCACATGTCCTTTTAATCACTTATTATCATCATTTTATATGTAGCCACAATTATTCTGACACATGCTCCATTAAGAATAAGTTTGAAATGTTATAGTAACAAATCTCTTTTTTTTTTCCCTAGAAATAACAAATCTCTTATCGTAAGTTGAAAAAAAGAAACATAGCCAATATATGTTTTTTCCATATCTTACATTAAAGTTTTCTTCTAGAAGATGAAATTTTTGTCATGTAAATAGAAGAATTCATCATACCCTTGGATCAGAAAAATGTTTTGTTTCCTTCTATTTCTTTGTTCACGTGCCAACTTATCTGGATAAATTTTGTGTTCTATCTTTTCTATATCGGTTTATTTTTTATACTAACCTAATTCTGTTAACATTAAGATATGTGTATGTTTGGTAACAAATCTAAAATTTGTTAAATAAGAGCATAATGCATATGTTTTCTCTATACATGCAACCATACTAATCCTAACAGAAAAATACACATATAAACAAAAGATTTATGTAAATTTTTGTTTTTTCTAAGGGTAAATATGAAATTGCATTAATCAAAGGTAAATCTACGAGAATGACTGGTATAACAAAGTTAGGGGCTTCTTCTAACCACATAAAAGAATCAGTTATACAACAAGTATACTGAGCCACTTCATGCGCAGGCTTGTTCTTCTTCTACTTAGAAATTGGATTCTGCACTTGGGTGTTCCCTCACCTCTTGGATTATCAACTAATAATTTATGTGTCCAGAGGAGAAAGAAAGATCTTCACCTCCTTCTTTTAGAAATCTGGTTGATTACTCCATCACAATGGAATTAATTGTGAATTTACCTACAGAGTAATAAAACATTACTTACCTTTCTTTGGTGACTCGAACTCACGATCTCTCATTTGGTAGGTTATGCGGAGAATTTTAAGTGAGGGGATCAAGCCATTCTACAAAGAAAGCATCGTGAATTTTAGTGAGCGAAAGTGTCGTAAGTTTTAGAGAAACAAAGTGTCGTAAATTTTAATGTGAGAAAGTGTGCATGGTTGTGTGAGAAAATATATATATATATATTTGTATAAATTAATAATGGAAGTAATGTATATGAAATCTTGTGGAATTAGAATTATAATTCTTAGGGTTTGATTTGAAATTGAAATTGATGGATTTTGTGGAATTAGAATCAGAATTCAATTTTAATTCTATACTTAATTATTCAACCAAAAGATAGAATTAGAATTGAAATTTCAATTCTAATTCTATGGCCAGGGGTGTAAATGGGTCTAGACCCTCTGGGTACTCTCAGACCCAAACTCATACCCTTAGACCCAGACCAAGCCCCTTTGGGTATAAATTTATAGATCCAGACCCGACCCTTCAGAGTTTAGGATAGGGTTTGGGTACCTATACCCGTATGACATTGTTCTATTTTTTTCCTATTAAACAAAAATATATATAACAATTTTTAGAAAAAATCTAACCTTAAAAAATCATGCCTCTGTTATTCTCCTTTGGAACAAACAACCAATGGTATAAAATTTTGAATGGGAGAAGTCCACAAGAAATATCGATGCAGAAAACAGTAGTACTGATGTCTCGAAAGAAGAAGAAATCTTGAAGAAATTTCTCTTCTCTTCTCTAAACTAAGAAAATCAACCGCTCAATATCATAAATGTATAAATTATTTATTAATAAAAAAATATAAAAATAATATAATATAAATATATCTTATTATTTTATTATAACTGGTATACGAGTCTGGGTATCATTGTACCTTACCCATACCCATTTAATAGAATCTATATGGGCATGGGTACGGGTACGGGTCCGCGGGTATAAAATTTTAATCTTACCTACTATAAATGGGTATATACCCACAAGGGTACAGGTAAGACCCGCCCCGTTTACAGCCCTACTTATGACACCAAACACACCCTAAAAGAAAAAAGAAATTCCAGATTAAGTAGACCTGTATTCGTTCTAAAATTCCAAGAATTGACTTCTCTCGGGCTTCAATGGGTGTTGAACTAAAAACTCATGCTGATTGCTTAGCAACATATACAGTATTAGGGACAAAGTCAGAACTTGATCTCTAGAGGGACTAAAATTTAAATACAAAAATTTGATGTATCATTTAACTATAAATTAATATTTTTGTATTATTTAAATTAATTTTTATTTATTTAATGGAAACAGTAATAAAAAAAATACTAATTTTATGCAAAATAAACATAATTTTATACCACATATAAAATATACAAAAATTTTTTTGAGGGGGTTTAGGGCTCTCCCAAGCCCCTTCATAGCTCCACCCTTGCACAACACATTTTCTATAAGGTATAAAGAAATAAAAACAAGATACTAGGTATCTTTTGCCGACCTATATAAAGACCTAACTTTCTAAGTTTTTCTTTTATTATAAACATTTTCCGTGCATATAATAACCTCTGCAATCACTGGTATTTCGTCACTTCAATCTGAAAGTGATGCTGACATGAGGGAATTTTTTGTGGTGCCCAAAGGAGATTTTTTTGACATCTATCTAAGCCAATAGATGTTTGACGGTAGAAGATTACCTGTATTGCAGGTTTTTATTTTATTTTTTTAACTTTTTACCGTGCTACCTCATTAACAGAGGTTGATCGGTTATTGATCAAACATGTCATGTCAAAAAATAAAAAATAATTTATTATTTGTGTAAATTTCAATAAGATTATTGTAAACTTAAAGATAAATATGATAAAATTGGGATATAAACTTGTAATCCTCTAATTTTACCTTCAAAATCCACAAGTTTACTTTATATATTTTTTAACTTACTCAATTTTATGTCAATTTTACTATTTTTCTTAAATAGTAAGAATGGTAATAAATCGTGTAAATTATATTATATAAATGATAAATTTGTGCTATTGAATAGTAAATTGTATATGTTGCCATCAAATAGCGTAATTTTACTATTTTTAATTCTAATTTTATTAATTTATCATGAAATTTACTATATTTCTTAAATGGTAAGTACAATATAAAGATGCTACAATGTGTTATATAAATGGTAAATTTTGTACCTATAAGTGAACTTTCTATATCACCATTAATTTTTTTAATTTTTCCAATGTTTATTCAAATTTCACCCTTTTAAAATAGAAAGTTGAGAATAGAAAATTTTATTATAGATATTGTTAAGTTTTATTATTTACAATAATAAATTATGTTTGATAATTAATAAATTCACGAGGCAATCTTTTTTTAAGGAAAATCCTAATCTTATCCCCCATTATTTATTCATGGAGTCCATCTAATACGTCAAATGGAAAAAAATAATATAAACGCACCAACTAATGTATTAAGCAATGCAATTGGGACAAAAACAATATGCAAGATGAAGATATATATACAAGAAAACACAACAAAAATACAAGTAAATATCGACGGTTGATGCTGTGGCATCCCGTCGTTTCCTCCTATCCCTGATGATGTTACTGACGGAATTTTATTTTTCTGTGGTATGTCAAGAGCCAACGCCAATCTTGTATCGGAAACAAATACCGACGGCATTTTCGATGACACAAGATTTTCCGTCCCTAAGATTACCGACAATAATACGGATGGTTTCCTTTCTATCAGTGTGGCTGATGAATTTTACCAACACATTTCCCATCGATTACTGGTTTTTTAAACTTAATGCCAACGGTTTCCTATCTATCGGTCAGTCTGACGAATTTTACTGATGGCATTTCCCGTCAGTTCTAGTTTTTTAAAACTTGTTCGCTACGGTCTTGCCATCAGTATCTTGTCGGTATTTTTTTTTAATAATTTGTAAAACAGACACGAAACTCCCTGAAATAAAAATAAAAAAAAAACCCCAACAGCAACAGTATATATTCATAAAATCATCCATAAATAGTATATATTCATAAACATCAAACATATAAAATATTCATAAACTAAAATATCCATAAAACATGAAATATACGAGTATCAAACATCCTCGGGATCCCTAACATCACTAGAGGGCTGCTGCCGTCAATGAAGATGTCGATAGAATAGCAAGCATTGCAGCTCTGACGATGTCCATCATCGTAGGAATAGGGGTGTATGGTAAGTGGCTTTGATCGGCAAACCACCTCTTGTGCTCGTCAAAAGCAGCACAAACACTGGAAATAGCAGCCTCAACTCGTCTCATGATCCTCTACTCTGCTTCCAAACAGCAAAGTGGCAATCCAGCTACAACCCGACTGCTCTCGGCTCTGAGATGAGCTGCCTCTAAACCAGCTCCGTATAACTTGCCGCAGCTCAATCCACCCAATATATTGGCGATCAACTGGAGATCATCGGGTATAGGAGTGTCCATAACTGCAGCTTCGTCCTCGGCCTTCTGTCGGGCCTCGTGAAATTCCGTCTACAATATGAAACATTAGTTGGATAATAAGTTATAAAATATTATATAAAATTTAAAGTTATAATTTATAAAACATTATATAAAATTAAATTAAAATTTTCACTAAACTTACCCAAAACTTCTCTAAAAAGGTATCTACATACTGCCCCTTCTTATTCCCGGTATGATACTTGTAGAGCTCATCCAAGTGTCTGCTCTTGGAGAACCTCTCTGTTAAATCCACTTGCTGCAAAAAAGCAATGCAGTTATTAATTACATTATAAGGAAGTAATGAATCAAACATCAGTTCTTACCTTCTTCAACTGATGCTCTATGAAGGAGATAGAACCACCTATGTTCTTCCCCGTTTCCCAAACCCCCGTCCCTCATTCCTATTACTTTTAATCCGTTCAAAAAATTCTTTGTACTCAGGACTCTACCAATAGTTCATTATCTGCTCCCAAAATATCTCAGGAATCCAAACGTGTTCCTCGCCACCCGAGCATCGCCAAGCAAATCTATCATTCGATCGCTGACCTTGACCTCTCATGTCTGCCTCATCTTGGTCATAGATAATGTCGGCTCACATACGCATCTTTTCTGAAATTTTAAAAAAAAATTATAAAATAATATTTGCTTAAGTATAACCAGTATATGATTCAAAAAAATTGAATCAAAATATTATAAGTATTAAAGACTTGTAAAACAAATTAAGACAAAGTAAAACAACTACAATATTGAATTTATTTATCTGAAACTCTCCCCACCATATATCGCGAAGATCTAGCGAGACCTCAGATCAACGGCTGTAAGGGCCGGTGAACTACTCCTGCATGATAGCTGCGATATGAGTGGCAGCACTCGAAGATAGATGTAGTCTGTACATATTAATGTTAGTATATATTATATTTAATTATAGTTTATATAATTATAACGATATGTTTTTTATGTTGATTAAATTTACCGATCTACATTCAGGGTCAATAACTACTGAGTATTACCGGGAGGTGGTTTCCAAGCTGCAAGACTCGTAGAAGGAGCTGTAGATGATGACGGCTGTGTGGTCGGTACGGAAGATGAATCAGGAAAGTTGGAACATGTTGGTATATGTAACTGTGTCGATAGATCCTGATCCATACGTGTCTGTGGATCCTGCTGTACCGAAGTTAATAAACCCTACTATATAGGAGTCTGTGGATCTGTCTATGTCATAGGCGGTGTCTCCTACTGTGTGGGGGCTGTGGATCCTTTCTCTTACGTCCTTTGGTCATCGAACCTGTAATATATGTAAGGAGGATAGAATTAGTTATAGATAATAAACATAGGTACAATTATAAATATTCTAAATATTATCAATATGATAACAAGAAGTTAATAAACATAATTATAATGATAACACATACAATAACATAACTCAGTAAAAATTAATCATACAATGTTCGGAATCCTCATCGGAATCATTATTGGATACAGCGTCAGAATACTCGCCTGTCTCTTCATTGGAGTCTTTATCGGAATCTTCATCAAAATCCCATTATATTTCAGTTTCATCATTTTGTACTTCTTAAAATACGTCTCGACTACGATATCTAATTCTTCTGACGAACGAGACTCATGAACGAGAGGTCCTACGTTTTTAATCGTCACATCTATTGTCGAACCCTTGTGAATGTCCACGTTCTCTTGGGACACATCATCATGGTGGGGAACATCTATTAGGTGGGTTCGAGATTTTGTCACACTAACCCAATCGATGCTAAGTCTTTTAGAGCTAGGATACAGGAGGAACCAAACTTGCTCGGCTTGATGAGCTAACAAGAAAGAATTATATCCTCCATACCACTGGTCTTTATGCAAATCAATAATTTTATATTGAGGATGAATCCTCGTCCTCTATCCGAAGAATCAACCAATCACAATGAAACAAGACAACCTTTTGGATTGGTGTTCCAGTCAACTCTACCTCAACTATTTCTTTTCTAACACCATAATAGTTCGGTTTCACACACAGACACACCATCATTATAAGATTCTCTCTCCTCACCCTTATCTCTTGTGTGAAACCAAAATCCATTGACAATGCATCTCGTGCATGTCTTAACTTTTTTAGAAGGACCATAAGATATTTTAGGAGTTAACTACACTATTGCGTGAGCTTGTGCATCTGTATACACATTTGATAAGGTTAATAGAGTTATGCAACGATCGTTGTCAATTAAATTTAAATGCTTCGGGAGAGATTAACTTACTTCAACTTTAAACCGCTCTACAAATCTCTCGCTTATTTTCTCTGGAATTTCATCATCCGATACATTCGTATTGAGATTTCTCATTTCTAATTTGTATTTCCTACATAAGTAAATTTAAAGTTTACAAGATGTGTATGTATGTATACGAAACGTATGTGAAAGGAAGAACGTTGATTAACTTACTGAAGATAAGGTTCCACTTCCTCACAATTAAGGAGAATATAGTTCTAGGCCACTTTCCATTCTCGATCATCCAACAATTGTGATAACAAAAATTATGAACTCCTTGAAGGATGCCTAATATTTCTACAATTGTGAATTCTCAAGGAACTCTATCAAAGAAGATTAAAACAAACATGGAATGAAATGCTCACTTTCTATACTACTTCATTCACCATCAATGTTACTTTAAATCAAATTCCCCGAAGATTCTTGATACATATGCAAGCAACAAAGAAGGATATATAGATAGGAAAAAAACACACATATAAGCTTTATAATCTTTATAAACAAGGTGGAAACTCTTTATAATCTTAACAAAGCTTTCCTTAAAAGATTTAAAAGTTTCAACTTCTCCTTTCATTTAAAAGTTTACGTTAAGTCATTACTAAAACTAAGTTCTTTATTTGACTAAAAAATTTTGGCAAAGCTTCCTCTGTATTACGAATGTTTTCCAGGCATTTAGGCCACTCAAACAAACAAAAAACACACAACCAAACAAAAACTTAGGAGGCAAGGCTCCCCCATAAAGTTTTAAAGAGTTAAGGCTCCCCTGTAAAATTGTAAAGAGTTAGGGCTCCCCGTAAAACAAAATTTAAACTAAATAAACTCATACCTCTAATGTGTATATGATGGAGAAGATGTCACCGAAATCCTCACAACGAAAACTATAAGGAAAAAAGATTACAATATTTTTTAGCATACTTAAAATTAACTTAAAAGATAATTTGAAAAGGTATTACATTTTACTTACTTATTGTCTTTCAAGTAAGAAGAGAGGAAAAAGGTATAGTATACATGAATCCAATATAAATGAATCAAACTTTATCCTTATAGCATTACTCTTAAGACTATGTATCCCATTTCAAATAATCTTAAGACTATAACGTTAACAATGTAGTAATAACATAAACAATTACTTTTTAGACAAAAAGGAAAAAAATTATTTGGAGAGATAGAGAGAGAGTACATGTCTATGTCTTATATTTTCTAAATTAAGGTTTTAAAGAATGTCTATTACAATATATATATTTTTTAAATGGACTTTTGTGATAAATTTATATAAGATTCTCCAATATACATACATGTTTCTCAAGATTATTATAAACTTAAAAGCCGTGAAAAAGAAAATACCATTAGTGTAAATATTGTTAATTAGATGGTTTTCAAAATTCTCTTCTTGAGTTTTATATACCCTAAACTATAATTTCTTCAACAAAATAAATAAATAAATAAAAGGGGGATCATGCAAGATTTGAAGACATTTTCACATTGGATCATGTAATTAGAATAATTATCTTCATGAGTAAGAGGTTTGTGACAAACAAAAAAAGTAATAGGGTTAATTTTGGCAACGAGTAAAAGGTTGGATTCATAGGATTAGCCATGGTTATTCTAATGTTAGAATTAATGATCTAAATCTTTAATGGAATAGAATTAATTCTATAGAACATAAAAATTCATTTATTTCCTCATCATGAAATAAAATTCAATACAACACAAAAATTTAAATCATGAAAGGAAACCATTACCCTAAAACAATAAGAACATAAAATATTTCCCTTTTTTTCTTTTCTGGTAATAAGTAAATTGTATACCATTAAAATAACATTTTACATTTACAAATTACTAAAAAAAATGTAAAGCATTTAAGCTAATTTGACCAAAAAAAAAAAAAGAAAAAAACATGCTCAAAGCCTAAAACCTAAAATCAATACTCTTAAAAAAACTACATAGCAAAAAGTTATCTACTCCATATGAATCATAGATAGCCTGCAAATTCCAATCTCCGAATGAAATTAAAAAGGAAAAAAAAACCCCAGGGTTGCAGCTCACCATTTACAGCCTTGATGTGTATAGCAGCTGGGTCTAGTGAACAACACGGGCATCCGAAGATAGTAGAGTTGCTTTGTTCCAATCAATAGTGAGAGAAAGAAGAAGAAGAAGAGAGAGAGAGAGAGAGAGAGAGAGAGAGAGAGAGAGAGAGAGTTAGATAACAGTTTGTACTTACCGGCTTCTTCTGACGGTGACGGTGACGAAATGCTTCAGCGGGTTGGGGACTGTCAACAGCGTCGGTGACTAGCGGGAGAGAGAAGAGGTTTTGAAGGGTTTTTCAAAAGAGAAAAATCAATTTTCGGGGAAGAGGAGGAGGGGATCCTGATTTTTGTAATCTAGGTTGTTGTTACCGACGGCAAGTCGATGCTAAAAAAAAAAATTAAATACCGACAGCATGCTCATTGGTATGCACCGTCAGTACTTAATTGGCATCGTCGGTTACTAACTCTCATTGCTAAAGCTGTCGGTACCTAATAAACTATACCGACGGTGCAGGACCTGGACAGGAAGTCCAACAGTACATACATCAAACTGACACCCTTCTCCATCGGTATTACCTGTCATTTTCTGACGTGCATTCTCCCTCCAAAATTTTTGGCTAAATTCTGTCAAATTGAAGCGTCGTCGGTAATCAGTCAAAAATCTCCGAGGGACATGGTTTTCGTCGGTAATGTTTGTTGAAACGGGCACTCTGCTATTGAAGAGGTGACCCTGGTTAGGGCTAAAAGGACTGCCTCAGAATTTGTCTATTGGGCTAAGACGGCAGTGCTTTTCAAGAGCTAAAAAAAGGGATTGTATGTGTCTCTCGACCCCTTTGGTCAGCCCAGTTTCTTTTAGAGCCGTGTTTCTTAAAGCCTTTTACTACACATGAATTCATTCTATATATATGCAATATATATTGCTTATATATACATACATATATATGTAATGCCCTGCCTTGTGGTATTTCGTTTCAGCCATGAGACCATCATGTTCTAGCCTATATTATACCCATAAGACTCTCACCACAGATCTCTCCAATCTTCTGGAGTATTCTCTCAACCTATCATGAAACGTTTGGTGAAATCGACTAAAGACTACACTTTTGAGAAGAAGACATTGAGAAAAATCAAATAGTTTTTCCCACGGAATGTTTTGCCAAAATATAGGGTGAGAAAGAGAGAATTTCATTCAGCCCTTGAGGAGAGAAGAGGAAGAGGTTGGTTGAAAGAGTCATGGGGATAGGTGTGATGAAATCGAATCCCCCATCTTTCTCCAACTACAGACTCCAAGTCTATCTTACCACTAAGCCTCCAAGGAGGCTACTTTTACTCCAAATGGTCAGACCCTATAGTGTAATGCTCTAGGTTTTCATCTGATTTTTGGGCTTGGGTCAAAAACCTTTGAGTCCATAAAAATCAGCCTGTCTCTCTTTGTCTAGTCTTGTTATTCCTGAGCTTGCTTTAATTAAATAAATTAATTAAAACCCAATAACCACCAACCTAATAAAAAGCATTGGCTTCTCATTTAATTAAATAACTTGGCCCAATTTATTAAATAAACATCTAGGGCCCTATAAATTAAATAACTCTTATTTCTTCTCTAGTCCTTATACTCTCATGTTTTGGTAGTTAAACCACACAGGTTTTCATGAGCTGCTCCGAGGACCAAAGCCAAATTATTCTAAGCTACTAAAATGGCCAAAGTACCCTTGCTAAAGAATAGAGGTATTTCTCATTTTAAATATCTTCAATTATCACCATATGGAGATATAGACCCCCAGAATAATACTGTGAAAACATGTCGTCGACCTACAAGTGTAATGACAATAATACCCCTCTACGTAACGCCCATCATTAGGTATCGGTTGAGTGTATTAACTCCTTCCTCAATGATATCTACAAGCCTTATATATCTAGTCCAATAATCAATGACTCCTCAAGATGTTTCTTGCTTATCTCAAGGAGCAACCGTTAAGCAAACACCTAGAGACATTTCCCAGGGCCCTGGTTCTTACTGATTATCCTTGAAATCACAAAGAGGTGATACCATAGAAATTATGATACAAGTCTGTCTTGACTAACTAATTTCAACTACCCAATATACAAGAACTATTACCCTCATAGCTAGAAGTCTCACCTAAAGCAGATCTAAGTAGAGGGAGTTTAGCTGTTCTAGACTGCCGACCAGTACTCTAACCGCAGGATACTCATTATGTTTCTTTTCCTTTATAGTACTTTCTAGAAAACCTCTATCACAGTTCCATTTTTATATTCTCCAAGCATACTTGTAAAATAGTCATGAGAAAACTACTCATTGATCTAAGGTACGATCATCCATCAAGGAAACTGTCATACAATGACCTTTAATTCAATTACATGCCCAACTCTATTGATCGGCCAAGAGAAAAGTTACTTGTATTTAAGTAACAGCAATCCGCACCTTACTTAAAGTATGTGGACCTTATGTATGTATAGTAAACAAACAAACAAATAATCATAAAGATCATTTTGTTTTCATTCCTTATAATATAGTGTTTTACATCAACTAGAAGTCTTTTATGGGTATACTTCACAACAAACTCCTACTTGCACAACAAAGACTAATCTAGCCCTCAGTTTTTTACCCCTAAAGCATCTAAGTGTTGCTTGAACACTTTCTCTGCTCAAGGCTCGGTAAGTGAGTCTAGAAAATTCTTTTCTGAAAGGATCTACTCCACTATTATTTGATTCTTCTGGATAAACTCACAAAATCGGTGGTCCCTCCTTTAGATGTGCTCGTCTATCTTGTGGTTTCTAGTTGTCTAGGCTTCATACACATGTGACATTGCTTTACATTTGTCACGGATCATAACCATTAATTTTTTCCATATTAGACACTAGTCCAAGTTAAAAAGGAAAAACTTTCAGGGAGATGCATCCTTGGACGCTTCTGATGCTGCTCTACACTCTGACTACGTGATAGAATCAACAATAAAAAATTGCTTGATACATCCCCATTCAAGAGCTCCTCCAAACAAAGATAAATCCATTAGTGGATTTACTTTTCATCTTTATGCATCTGGAATTTAGAGTCTGTTTAGTCATAAAGAACTTAAGTCATTGGCTCTGTAAGCTAGTATATAATTTCTCATTTTTTTTCAAGTATCTCTAAATAGGCTTTATAGCTAATAAGTTTCCCCTTTGTTTGACTAATATTGCCTAACTATGCTAACAACAAAGCAAATATTCGACCTTGTAAAGATATTAGCATTAATGATATTCCCTATCACAATAGCGTGTGGAATCCTTCTCATTCTCTCTTTCTCTTGTGTCAAATAGACACATTTCTAGAAGATAAAGTTAGACCATGCCTGAAGAGAATGAAAGTTCTCCTACACTGTATATGCTAAACTTTGACAAAAATCTTGCCAATATATGTGACTTGAGAAAAGACCTAATGTTCTCTACCTTCTATTGCTAAAAAGCTTGATACTAAGAACATAATTAATTTCTCCCACGCCCTTCATACTTAATTGACAAGACAGTCAAACTTTTACATAGGATTAATACCAAAAAAAATACCTTGAACTTTGCTCCTTATGTCAATCAGGTACCTAATAATTAAAAATGACAATTAGAGGATAATTTTGCTTTTCCAATAAAATGAATTGAATGAAAATTGATCAAAAATAAGTAATGTCTGTTATGCCCTAATAAAATTTGGAAAATCCATTTTATCCTCCTATAGGAGGGAAGCTGGTCATCAAAATAGAGGGAAGAAATATAATTAAAAAAACTCTCTCTTCCCAAGACCATCAAAACACCCAACTACCATCCATAAGAAGAAAAAGAGATTGTGTGAATCTCTTTTTCTTCCTTCTCCAAACCATTAAAAGTCGTACGCCAAAGTTTCATCAAATCATTATTGTGGCTTAAAAAACCCTTCTTTTACTTGCAATCAATTGTAAGGGGTTATAATAGGGATCAAAAAGTCCAGACCTCCAAAATTTGTAAAAAATTATCAAAAGAATACTCTGGCAAATGGGGCCTCACGTTTCCCACCCAAAAAATTCCACCGTAACAAAAAAAAATTGTTCCTTAATTTTTATTTTCAAATATTAGGTACTTAATTGATATAATGAGCAAAGTTCAGGGTACTTTTTTTGTATTAACCCTTTACATATGATGACATTCCTACATTGTTTCCCATCAGTAGGATATCAACTTTATGTAGTTTCAATAAAGATACATTAGCTCCTTCCAATTTCCTGTAGACTTATGGTTCATCCACATTTTTTATAAAACTATAAGATTTGATTCATTGAAACGTATGTTCCATGATCTAGATGCTTGCTTAAGCCTATAGATGGACCTTTTAAGCTTGCAGACCGTATTTTCTTGGCCTCTATCAGGGAACTCGTCTGGTTACTCCAATAAGATATCTTTACTATGAATACACATTAGTTAGGCATTTTTTGACATCCATTTTCCATATCTCGTAGTCATAAATAACACACTACAGTTAGGAGTATGCTGATGGATTCAAGCAGGGCTACTGGTGCAAAGGTTTCCTCATAATTGAAATCTAATTTTTCTGAGTACCGCTCTTTCTCAACAACCTAACTTTCTAGGTTTTCACATTACCCATATATACGTCTTTTCATCTTGTAAACCCACTTGCACCTAATGGGTTTTATACCATCAGGTGCTGGGACAAGATCCCAGACTTGAATAAAGTCAAAAGTCTCAACCACTACCTTTATGGCCTTCTTCCCATTTATTAATATTAATATCTACAATAGCCTCATCATACCTTGTGAGATCGTATTCCCGATGGTCAGAAACTAGACCGAATGCCTCTCATATTCACCCATTAAGAACTCTAGGAATCCTCCAACTACAATGTGGCTCTGCGACTTGCGGTACTTGGACAGTCGTATTGTTTGAAACTTCGATTGGGTTTAAAAGTTTGAGAGTCAAACTTTCTAATTTCCAAAAACCACCTTTCCAAAACCCTTAGGAGATATTATTTAATCATCCTCCAAGTATCTAGAATTAGTGCGAACAAGCACTTTTTGCTTTTTAAGATGATAGAAAATGTTCTCCTCGTTTAACCTTTTGGATAACTAATGTAGCATGATCCTAATCTTGGATTTAGCTTGCTTCCTTTAGTCCGTACATAAGCAAGGCAACTCCATATTTTAAGATAAGTCATACTGGACTTGCGATCAGCCCATATCTCATAGAGTATCTTGCATACTGACTTGGAAAGCACAAAGTTCAGAATTTACACCTCAATTTCTATGGTATATCCAAAAAGAGATAGGTAGAGGTGCATGAGACATCATACTCCTTACCTTTTCCTTAGGTTTTATGGTTCCTCATCTCTGCTAAACCATTCTATTAGGGTATAACCTGCATGGTAAGTTGAGATATTATCTCATGAAATAGCAAGTAATCCTAACTCGCCGAGGAGGTACTCTCCATCATATTATGATCCCAGTCCCTTGATTGCTTTACCTATTTAACGCTCCACTTTCTCCTTGAACTCTGAGAAAAGTTAGAGGGATATCCTATTAGGTAAAAATAATCAAATATGAGTAATCATCTTTTAAGGTGATGAAGTACTTGTAGCCTCTTGTACCTAGTGTGGTCTTAGACCACATACATGGATATGACTTAGTATTTTCTTTGATCTTAACGCTTTATGGTAAATGGCCTACTGAACATCTTTTCATTAAGCAAGATTCATACTAAGGACATTCTTCCAATTTCAATAAGCTCAAAGTCCCATCTTGGATGAGTCTTTGAATCATAGCTTAACGTGTCAAAAATACAAGTTATTTGAAACAACACTTTCTCTTTTATATTGTTCTGATTTTATGTTATTTATTTGATTTGACGTAAGATGCATTACTTTCTATATGCACCGCCGTAGCAAATGAACTTCCTATTTCTACTGATATAAACATCGATATGGAAATTCATTTAATACTCATCTCTTATGAATTGGAAAATGGAGACCAATATTTGCCTTAAAACTAGGCACAGATATAGCATCCTTTACACTAATATTTTTCTCAAAAACCAAAAACTAAAACATCTCCCACTACACAATCCTATATGTAAGCTTTCAGTATCAACCTATAGACTATGCTTCCGTTTACTAAGTCTCTTTATTCATCTAAACCCATGTAAAGAGTTATGGACTTAGTTCATGGCTCTAGAATATACTATCCTTGCGAATGGGGATCCTACCAACATAACATGACTCAAGAAAGATAATCATATCAACGGTAACATTTGCATCTTGCTTTGGATAGTCTCGTTTCTTGTGACTTTTACATCACATCAGAAACATTTCCCTTTGGACGTAGTATCGGGTTGAAGAGCATTTATTTTTCTCTTACCCTTGACATCTAACTCCATTTTTAGCTTTTTATTCTACTTGAACTTCTCGGTATTCACCTCCGTTCTTGAAGAGAAATGAATAGAGATAAGGGCCATAGATGTGAATATATTGGACCTAGATGCCTCTCTAAGAATTAAGTCAAGTTTATGTGCAATGGCAACATGCCTAGGCATCATGCTTAGAATAGTACACATGGAAGCTAACATAGAGTATTAGACTCTTTTAGCTAGTGTTCTTCCATGTCTGTGTGGCTTTACACTCTTCATAAGTGGATTTATCCCCAATCTTTGGATAGGGGTCTGTTTGAACATACTTGTACTCAACGGATTTGAGTACTATGTCTAAGTTCTTTTCATTCCATGTCATTTGGGCTTGGTAAGTTCATTCTCAAAGACAAATACCCCCCAAAAAAGGAGTAAAAAAACCTCCACTAGACATAAATGTAAAACAAAAATGGAATAAAAAACAGTTTGGATTAAAGCATTTAAACACACATATAGCGTTTCATAGAAACACTGTTCTTTTCACATTATCTTGGATAGAAGATAACCCCTAACTTATGGTCCATAATATGGTGGCTTAACATGTTAATCTATGCAGTGACATAACAACACCTAATGACCACGCTCGGCTCTTAGAGTAAAAAATAGAGCTCCTTTGGGAGGTTAATGCCATCTAAGTTGAGTGTATAACCATTACTTGATGAAACACTAATAGCTCGTATCTCCAGGATATATCCAGCGTGGGTTGGCCGCCACCTCATACAAACTACAAACAAGCCAGTATTAGTAACTCCAACATTAACTAGCCGATCCTAACACACATCCATGGCTTTAGTATCGAGTTCCACTTATAACATCTAAGTTTCAGAAAACCATCCTACACAGGGTCACTTCCAGGGTGACATGAGGAAATTTGAGACTAGTTATTTGAACTAGTAATAGAAGCCACGGGACCGTTGGAGTCCCCTTCCTACTCAATATTTTATAAAAAGAGGGTTTTTTTGGTCAAAATGTGCCATTTCTAAAAACTTTAAGAAACTTGGTAACTTTAGAACTAGTTTTACTTTTCCAAAGTTTAGACCTTAAAGAAAACATGTTACCTTTTCTTTTAAAAAGTTTCCTTAAGAAAAATCATTTTAAACAAGCTCATCAATTGGATATCAACTTCCTTGTCGTTAGAAAGATATAGCACATATTACGAAAAGCAAAGAAGCAACAAAGAAACTCTTGTTTCATCCTCTTCTTTCATTTAAACTTATGTGACCAACAAGGAAAGCAGATAAAAGCATAAAAAAAACACTTATGTCCTTTTATCCTAAAGTGACTTTTCTAATCATGAATAAACACATAAGAAAGCATAATAAAATCCATCCCAAGGGATAAAAACCAAAAACAATAAATCCTACATATTACATGTTTTTTATCTTGAATCTTTGGCGAACATGTCCATGAATGTCCCTGTTTTGGTCCAAACTTGAAAACAGCCCCTGAACATAAATTCCTCGGACTGTTAGAGACCCAAGAGATTTCCAAGCACACTTCCCAAGGTTTTGGCGGACTCGGTAGACCCAGCAGCCCATGGACTACCTAAACAATCCACTTTGCTAGTTGCCAGGGAACTTGCATTACGGAATGTCTAGCAGTCCTATTTTGGGTCATTCCGGGCTCCGTTTTTTGCTATTCTTTGATCCTTGATGAGTCTGCATATCCTAGCAAAACTCCATTCAAAAATAGAAACAAAAGGCACCAAAGCAGCAAGCCAAAACCTTGAAATAAAATACATGAATCCTATACCTTCACTCGCAAGGTGCACATTGTTTCTATGGGGAAAAAACAGAATGAAATAAATTGAAACATCATAGCCTCTTATTCTTCTAACACGAGGCATACACAAAATATAATCCCATGAGATGGAGCAAAAACAAATGACCAAAAACAGCCACCAAAACAGCAAGGTATAAAAATACCGAAAAAACTATTTTTATCGATTTTAACTTGCAACCCAGCATGCTCCTCAAGTTTTAACTGCTCAAATACTACATGAAGGATATGAAAGCACACAAGAGAAGCTTTGGGATCAAAATTTTTACCTCTTGCAGCATAAAACTCCTAGGATGGCCGAAAAAATGTCGTTTGCTCACTATTCACAGTTTTGCTCAGTTGTTCACCTTGCCTTGTGGTCTTTCGTTTCAGCCATTAGACCATCTTTCTCCAGCCTGTATTCAGCCCATAAAACTCACACCAGGGATCTCTCCAATCTTCTAGAGTATTTGCTCAACCTATCATGAAAAGAGATTGGTGAAATTGGCTAAAGACTACACTTTTGAGAAGAAGACTTTGAGAAAAAACCTAGTTTCTCCCATGGAATTTTTGGTCGGAATACAGGGTGGGAAAGAGAGAATTTCATTCATCCCTTGAGGAGAGAAGAGGAAGAGATTGGTTAAAAGAGTGATGGGGATAAATCTTTAATGAAAATCAAATCACCCTCTTCCTTCAACTGTAGGCTCCAAGTCTAACATTTCACTAAGCCTCCAAGGAGGCTATTTTTACTCCCAATGGCCAGCCATCCTAGAGTATAATGCTCTAAGGTTTTTCAGCTGATTTTTGGACTTGGGCCAAAAACCTTTGAGTCCATAAAATCAACTCGTCTCTCTTGTTCTGGTCCGGTTATTTATGGACTTTCTTTAATTAAATAATGGGTTAATTGCAAAATACCCCCGTCAGGTGGAGGGTTAAATGCATTTTACTTCCCAACATGGAAAAATAGACAATTCACCCTCTAAAATATATAAAATGACCAGAATACTCTTCATGTAGTTATAGTTTATTGCAAAATAACTCTCAAGTTCGATCTACAATCATTTTAGTCCATAACCTAATTTATACTTATAATTTATTACAAAGTATTCCATAAAATTTGTGATAATATATTTAGTCGATATTCTTTAAAGATTGATTATTTAACCTAAGAACTTAATTATTTCATGAAAAATAGCTAGGTGATTTTAAATTTAATTCAATGAAGAAAAAATAAAATATTTGAAAGTAAAATAATAAAATAATAGACGAAAATCTATTTTTCCCTTTATAGTAAATACTATTGTGCTATTGGGGTTGGAATTACTGCCGCCCATCTTATTATTAATGGATAATCTCTTATTATACTAAATTAGTTACAAACTTTAACAATTTATTTATTTTTATACAATAAAATACTTATGTTTGAAATTGAATAATCATTTTAAAGAATATACACTAAAAAAATATTATTGCAAAATACTTACACAAAGTTTGTAACTATACCTTTTTAGTCTATATTCTTTCAAGATTGATGATTTAACATTAAAAAACTTTACTACAAGGGAAAAAAAACAAGGCAAATTTAAATTAATAGTATTTACTCTAAAGAAAAAATATTAGAATTTTTCCTATTATTTTAGTACTTTACTTCTGAATATTTTATTTTTTCATTGAATTAAATTTAAAATAAGCATGCTAATTTTCCTTAAATAATAAAATTTTTTAAGTTAAATAATCAATATTTAAAAAATATACACTACAAAGGTATTATTAGGAATTTTATGAAAGTATTTTTTAATAAACTATAATTATAAATTAAGTTATGGACTAAAATACTTTTATATCAAATTTCAAGGGGTTCTTTTGCAACAAAGTATGATTTACATAAAAAGGTATTTTAGACATTTTATATATTTTAGGGGTAAACTGCCTATTTTTCAACTTCGAGGGTAAAGTTCTTATACCCTCCCACTGAAAGGGGTATTTTGCAATTAACCCTTAAATAAATTAATTAAAACCCAATAACATTTTTTCTTTTTTTGCTAGGTATTAAAACCCAATAATCACCAACTTAATAAAAAGCTATGGGCTTCTCATTTAATTAAATACCTTGGCCCAATTTATTAAATGAAAGCCCGATTACTTAAATAACCTTTATTTCTTCTCTAGTCCTTATACTCTCATGTGGGGGTAATAAAACAATACAGGTTTTCATGAGCTACTCCAAGGACCAAAAATAAATTATTCTGGGATAATAAAATGGCCAAAAAAATACCCTTGCTATAGCGTAGTGGTATTTCTCATTTTAAATATATCCAATTATCACCATATGGAGATATTGACCTCTAGAATAATACTGTGGAAATAACTCTTCTACCTACAGGTGTAATGATGATAATACCCCTCTACTAATACCCATCATTGAGTATAGGTTGAGTATACTAACTCCTTTCTCAATCATATCTACGATCCTTAGATATCTAGTCTGATAATCAATAAATCATCAGGATGTTTCTTGCTTATCTTAAGGAGTGACCCTTAAGCAAACATCCAAGGATGTTTCCCAAGGCCCTAGTTCTTACTGATTATCATGGATAATCCATTAAAAAAATCAAGGCATTTACCAACGGATATTACCGACGGTTTTCTATACCGTTAGTAATTTCAGACAAATCACCGACAGGATATTCATTTCGTCGGTCTAATATTAAATTTGTCTAAAAATTTTAGAGGGAGGTTTCGTGCCAAAAAATGACGAGTAATACCAATGAAAAGATCTGTCGGTAAGACTTGTGTATCGACCGACTTACCGACAACCGTCAGTTCTTGGCTTTGATATCCACGGAGATACCAACCATGTTCTCAAACCGTTGGTAATAAGACAAAGCACCGACGGGAAGCTGACGGTTATGTCATCGGTAATTCGCCAAAAATTTGACCGACGGATTTGCCGTCCGTAACAAACTCTCAGATTATTTAAAATCGGGAGAAACCATTCTCTCCCTAAACCTAAACCCAATAAAAACCCTCCTCCCTCCAACCTTCCCGCAACTCACCGACACCGAACGACCTCCGACAATGTTGCCGCTACTCCGATGATGATGACTGGCTCACCAATAACGACACTAATCTCTCTCTCTCTCTCTCTCGATTTCACCTTCTTCCTCTCTGCTTCTTCTTCAATATCTTCTTCTTGTGCAAAATCTCTATCTTTTCCGGTGCTGCTCTGACACAGATGCTGCTGCTTCGTCTGGTTGCAAAACAGTAAGTTTTTTTTTTATGCTGCTGCTCTTAAATATTTTAATACTAAGTAAAATTTTACGAGTCTGTATTCTAAAAAAGGAATAATAAAGTTAACTGCAAAACACTGACTCTAACTTAATTAAACAAAAAAATAAAAATTCAATTATAAATACGATACAATGTTATATGAACATGAAAATTTTGTTTTATAGTTTTAAAATTTAAATTGTTAGGATTTGTAGTTAATTTCTTATAAGAATGACTAAAATAAAAATCTTAGGCAAATATTAAAACAATAAACGAATTTTTTCTTTAAAAATATTACTGTTTTAGTACTAATTACAAGAAATTAGTTATAACTTAACTTTTTTTAAAAAAACTTAATAAAGTAATATTTTATGATGGCATTACCTCGTTGTCTAAGATTATAAATATCTTAATTACGATCCATTAAAAAAAGTAAGTAATTAAAAGTATTCAATTGGTTAAAGTTAAAACTGTTAGTATATGCCCTAAGACCAATTGACTCATATTTATGATTTATGAAACATGTATTTTTTGAATTGTATTTTATGCTCTTGGTCATCAAGTATGTGACTTGATAGTAAAACCCTTATAACTAATAAAATGCTATTCTTATTTGTCCCTAGTTTATTAAATCTTGTAAACTCGTTGAAGTTGATTGATGGTCAAGTTTTACTGATCATGAAGATGAGATATAAAATCAATTCATAAATACATATTGAGAATATTATATTGGACATGACCCAAAGTGAAGAAGAAATATTGCATGGGTTTAAGTTATAAGTATTTCTTCTCAGTTTTATATTTGGTGTCCTTTGACCTAATGTTTCTAATGTTTCTTGCATGGGGAGAAAAATATGTTTTGACATAGTCAAACATCACTTTTAATTAGGTGATCATTATGACTATTGGTTGGCTTATTTTCTTGTCATGGCTTGAATATTGGAGATAGTGAAAGGGATTTGTCCCTCTCTTTTTAGAGAGATATCCATGGGCCCCTTGATAAGGAAGACTGGAAAATATGCAGGGTCATGCTCAAATAAGTATTAATAAGGTGTTATTAATATTATTTGTTGGAACAGTTTGCCTGGTGATCAAGTAAATGGTTAATTAAGTTTTATAAGGATGACTTGGTCCATGCCTTATACTTAATTAGGATATCGTGTGACAAAAGGACTAAATATTAAATCTAATGCTAGGTTATTATTACATTTACTTAACTTGGGTAAGCATAATGTCTTGCTAGAGGCCGCTTATGTTTTATGAATAAATGTCTAAGTATTTTTCATTCACTGCCAACGTTAAGTGAACCTACAGGGTCATACGCATAGACAATCTTGTGAGCATAATGTCCACGTTCAATGAATCTAGATTGTGTCCAAATTCGTTGAACATATACAAAAGAGGAATCAGATTCCATATTGTATTTTCTGGTAAGTTAATAAGTAATTAATTTTATTTAATCGAATAAATGAAATTAATTACTTAATATTACTCATCCAACCGTTGGATGATTATAGGAATAGACGGACGAGATTAAACTGTCATTAGATGACAGTTAGGGTTTTGATATTGACAGCTATAAAAGGTTATGTTAACCTTTTCTTGGTGGCCGTCCTTTATCTGCTTAAAGAAAAACAAAACCCTAAACCATGGAACAGCGATATAGTATCTAGCCTCCTCTCTCCGAAATACGACCGATTACCAAATAGTCAGGATCAGTTCTGAACAGTTTTCAAAACACAGAAGGGACTAGTATCTCGATCGCTTGCAGAGGAGTTCGTCGCGTGGATACCAATAGAGGGCGAAGCGTACAAAGCAGCGCCTCCACAACTAACAATCAAAACATTGAGGTAATTTCTATCTAATTGGTTTTTCTAGTATGTGCAGATCCTGTTGGTGGATTTCTGTGATTTTATTTTATTTTGTTTTTGCCTACGGAGTCCAACAGTGGTATCAGATCCTCATACATACTAGTTTTACTGATTTTATCTGTTACCGCTTTGATTACATGTGTTGTTTTCAATCGGTCTTATAGTAAGGTTTCTGATTAGTGTAATAATCAGAGTAAATTGAATTATAGGATTCGCATATATCATATTCTGTTTTACTTATTTATGCAATTAATTAAACAGAATGTTGTTACTGCTAAATTATTTGGCGTATAGTCTATAATCTGTGCAATTTAATTGTTAAACTAATATGCAGAATCACATAATTTAATGTTTAACTGTTAAACAAAATTTCTGGCGGCATGAGTTTAGGATTTATGACGGCAGTAACTCATTCAATTAGTTAGAAAGGAAAAATTGTTTTTCTTTCCGGGGCGCTACCCCCTCAAACCCCCGCAAGGGCGCTGCCCCTTGACCCCGCCCGCTGACCTGCCAGCGGGACCGCCATTTTCTTCCGGGGACTTCGCCCTCGGAACCCCCTTGTTGTTTTTGGCTTGTTTCTTTCCATCTTTAGATACATGGTGCATAGCATGGCCCTTTACCTCTTGTGATTGATTGGCTTATTTTGTTAATGGGTTGTATGTTTTTAAATACGACCTGCGTGTCGTTGTTTTCGTTGGTGTAATATTATCAAGCTTTAGTAGAATAGGTTAATTCTATTTCCTATTCCTATGTATGTTTTCTGTCCTATGTAACAAGATTAGAAGGGCAAGACATGGGAGGCAAGCTCATGGAGATGATGACTTACCTAGATTGACCTTTGACTTCCATGAGGCTCGTGGAAGTCAATATAGGATTGGGGCCATGCTATGACACGTTTTATTTGATGTATATATATTATGCATGTGATGTTTAGTTTATTTCCTTTTATTTTTGGATATATGCTTTATGGAATAATATATAAATAAAAGGAAGAAGGTTTTTGAAACCATGTAAAAATTAAGTCGTAAAATGCCTTCCATGATCATAAGCACTTCTCCATGCTTGGATCATCATTTTGTCTCATTGTCAAAGCAAGAGAGAAATGGTTACCTAAGTAGGGGAAGATGGAAAATGGTGATTTCCATATGCTTGGAATGGTTTGGTTTAACTAAGCTATCAAAACGGTTTTGAGCCTAGGACATTGATCGGGATTTTTATAACAGTTTTAAACCCAATACTTGCAAGTGCACAAGATCAAAGTAATATGAAAGTACTAGGGTATCGAACCACAGAGAAAGGCTTAATTACCTAAATTATTATCTTCCTAAATTAATTTTATAAAAAGAAGAATCAAATTTTGTTATCTAAGAATTATTACTAAAATAATTAAAACTAATGAATAAAATAATTAAATTAAAGATAACAGGAGCTTAACCAAAGAAGATGATTTAGAACCTTGAATCCACCACTAACCTATATAACAATGATTTAATTTTATTTAGGAGAAAAGATTAAACATTTATGTGGTGATCTATGCTACAAGCTTCGATTCACTAAAGAAATATATTGTGTTTAAATGCATGACATAATTCATCTAACCATTAGCATGACTTATTCATTCCTATGACAAAAATCATCTAAAATTAGCATGAACTATTCAATTCTAAAACCCACAATATACTTGCAAAAATTACATATCTCTCAAACTCAAAACTACAAGAATCAAGCATGGATAAAAATATCAATTAACCCAAATAATTATTCTACAAGAATAATCAGAAAGAATTAATTGCATCAAACCAAGAAATATCCCAAGATATGTAATCACATAAATAAAATAATAAATCTCCCAAAATAAAATAAATCAAAGTCACATGGCTAGGGTTTCATCAAGATTCTAAAAATAAATTTAGTTCATTGCTAAAGGGAAAGAAGGAACCAATTTCTTGGAGTAGATCATGGCTTTTTTTTAATTAGAAGCTTGCTGGAAAATTCTGCTATTGCTGGAATTTTTCTGCTATTGCTGAAAAATTCTGCTATTGCTAGAAATTACTTCACCTGCTGGATTTCTGCTTCTTCTGGAACCTCTTGAATTTCTGCTGCAGAAATTTTTCTGCTCCTGCTGTCTTTTTTTTCTGCTGCTGTATCTTTTCTATATATAGACAAAAGATAAGCAAAATTCTAATCCTTAAAGGATTCAAATACTAAAGTTCTCATCCTTAAAGGATTCTGCTAAAGTTTTAATCCTAATCCTTAAAGGATTCAAATACTGCAGCTTCCCTTTACCAAATTTAATATGGAATCTTTATTTTCCATTCTTTTTTAGAAATCTGCACAAATATAAATAAAATAAATTAAATATAATAATTAGGACTAATAAATAAATAAAATATTTTCAAAGGCTAATAATTAAACCTTAAGGTGTTTATTTGTATTAAAAATCGACTCTATCAACTCCCCCACACCTAAGTTTTGCTAGTCCTCAAGCAAAAATAAAGAATAAAAAGAAAAACTAACTAGCCACTTTCGTAGGACTCACGATTGCACTTAGCATGTGCAACAAGCCCTTTAAACCCCTAAGTTATCCTTAGTGGACGAGTATGGTCTCGTGAGGGTTTGCAGACGACATACTCACAAAGTCAAATAAACAATAAACTTTTTAAAAGATATATAATAATCTCAATTAAGTACCATTTATCAAGATCTCAAACTTATCAAGACAAGCACTCTTCTTCTTATTTTTAAACTCAAGTAAACAAACAAATATTCAATTATCTCCCATAACTAATGCAAAACTTGTGTAAGGTGTAATCGTAGTCATAAGAGAGTATAAAATAAATACTAAATAAAATTTTCAAATTACATATAGAGAACAAATCTCAACAAGAGTTCATTCCATAGGCTCACTCTTCGTACCTTCTCTCCACTAATCAAGGATTCTCAACTCAACTCAGATCAGGTAGGACTTTAAAGCTTGTAATGTAAGGTTAGGGCATTGCTTATCAAGCGAAGATAAGGAATTCAAAATCAAAGAAAAGAGAGCTTACAAAGAAGATGGATACTTTAAAATTTCGACAAACTTTCTAACTTTGTTTTTGCTCCTTTTTTTTTTTCAGTAATACATTCACCAACTACCATCTTCTTTTTCTTAGGATTTCATCATTTAAGGCCATTCTTTTTTTTTTCTTACATTCACAAATCCGGGCCTCTTGAATTTTTTTCTTTCTTTTTTTTTTTCTTATGACTTGTAACAATCATGTATCGACTTTTTTTCCTTTCTTTTTCTTGGCTCAATACAATTTTTTTTTTTTTTTTTTGCTCAACACAACAAGTCATATATTGATCTATATATATTTTCTTCTCCCCTTTGTCAAAATAACTTATTCTCTTTTCCATAACACAAAAATAATAACCCATCGTGGAAGCACAAGTTAGAAGTTTGCATTAAACTCTCTACAAGATTAAGGATTAATATTTAAGTGGTTTAAAGAAAGATATAACATTTAGGCTCAAAAGGGTACGAAGGTAAAAATTATGAACTTTGGTAAGCTTGAAAGGCACAAACGATTCAAAGAAGGCCTATGACCGTCGTCTCTGAGTCAAATAAGGAAAACCTTTCTATTTCGCCTCAAGAGGTACTCAGGTAAGTTCTAGAATGTACGGAAGAGAATAATCAACTTTATGTAGCTCAAAAATAATGTAAAGGATTTATTAAATACTAACAATGACCCATGTGCTCAAGTGTAAGTCATGCAAAAGTTATAACAAATATAGAACATAAGTCCGTCACCCTACGTAAAAACAAGAAAATAAGTACTTTTCTCAACTTATTTAAGACATTTTTAAAGGAACTCAAAAAGAATTATTCTTTATAAATAAATCATATTATTTATTTATTTTTTTAAATAATGTAGAAAAATAAATAAAATTAAAAAATAAAATAAAATCAAATAATTAAACAAGAAATACGGAAAAAAAAACGAAAATACTAAAAAATAGTAGATATCAGAATAAAATCATCTTCTCCCCCACACCTAGACCCAACATTGTCCACAATGTGATAAAAGAGTACCAAGAGTAGGAGAAGAGACAAAGAAAAGAACAATACAACCTGGTAGAAAAGGGAATATTAATGCATGTCTGCAAGAGCAGTAAACAATCTCTGTAATTTCCATGGTAATGATAAGTTGTTTGATTACCCTACAAAAAAAACACTTCATACCATTCTACCAACCAAGTGAAATAAAAAAAATTAAATAAAAATAAAATAAAATATAAATATAAAAATAAAATAAAATTTGGGTTGCCTCCCAAAAGCGCTAATTTTAAAGTCTTCAGCCAGACTCCCTAATTCTTTTACATTCAGCCAGGATCTATTTCTCTCATATTGAGCTCATGATTCACAATCAAAGAAGAGTTTTCAGGTGGAGCAATGCAGGCAAGATTAGAATTAACATTTTCAGTGCAGATAAGGTTTTCTTTCTCAATAAAAGTATAATCTTTTAAATACATTAAAGGTAGAGTTTCTTCAATTAATTCATCATTTACATCTACCAAATAGCAATCAGAATTATCTTCTATAGAAGGTTGTGAAGAAGTTTTAAAAATATTTAATCTAACCCTCATATTCATTACAGAGACATCCATAACCCCAGTTCTACAATTAATAGTGGCGTCAGCAGTAGCCAAGAAGGGACGACCTAGAATAATGGGAATATGATTTTGAGAAAATCTATCAGGTTCCATATCTAGGACTACAAAATCTACAGGGAAGACACCTTTATCAATTTGAACTAGAACATTATCTATCCTTCCCCTAGGTACCTTGATAGACCTATCAGCTAATTGTAAGGTCATATCAGCTGGTTGCAATTCTCCTAATCCTAACTCTTCATAAACAGAGTATGGAATCAAATTAACACTAGAACCTAAATCTAAGAGTGCCCTATTTATTTTATGATTACCAATAAGACATGAGATAGTAGGGACACCAGGATCTTTATATTTAGGTGGAGTGTTATATTGCAAAACAGAGCTCACCTGTTCAGTGAGGAAGATTTTCTTAGAAACACTGGTTTTAGATTTTCTTTTAAAAGTACACATGTCTTTAAGAAATTTTGCATAGGATGGGACTTGCTTAATAACCTCTAAAAGTGGAAGATTAATTTTAACTTGTTTGAGAGTTTCTAAAACATCTTCCCTTTTATTATCCTTTCTAAGATGTGGGGGTGGCAATAAAGCTTCTGGATAAGGAACCTTTGGTTTATATGAAGTCGTAGGAGATGATTCTAGAGTCTTAAAATTAGAGGAAGAAGCTAGTTCCTTCTCTATCTTCCTTTCAATTTTAGTCATAGAAATTTCCTTGGTTTCATTATTATTTGACTCACTATCTTTAATAGGTTCCCCTACTTTATTATCTACCAACTTCCCATTTCTAATAGTAATTACAGCTTTAGCTTGCTCATGGTAATTAGCTCTAGGATTCTCTATTGGATGACTAGGAAGCTTACCCTCATCTCTTCTACTTATTGCATTAGCTAGTTGCCCTATTTGAATTTCTAACTTAGCAATAGATTGGGTGTGTGAATCTAGAATTTGTGTCATAGATTCTAAACCTTTCAAAGCAGATAAGACTTTTTCTTCAAACATAGAGTTTCCACTTTGAGGAGGGTGAGGAGGTACATACTTTTGGGATTGAAAACCAGAGGGGGCAGTCATACCAGATTGTTTGTTCTGTTGATATTGTTGTTGGCCTAATTGACATTCCCCTCCTTGTTGCCTCCAGGAGAAATTAGGATGATTTCTCCAGCCTGGATTGTAAGTGTTTGAATATGGGTCATTCTGTCTGTGAAATCCTTGGGCTGCATTGACTTGTTCCTGCACAAATTCTGGAAATAGTGAAGCACTAGGACAGTCATAGATAACATGAGAAGGACTAGAGCAAATTGCACAAACACTTTGCACATTAGTAGAATTAGTAGGCAATGTATTCAAAGCTAATAATTGATCAAATTTTTTAGATAAAGCATCAACTTTTACAGAATGATCAACATTTTGAGAAACTTCAAACATTCCTCTATTTCCTATTTGCCGAGATGTACCTACTCGTGAGGAGGTGGCGTGTTGTTGTGAATTATCACTCAAATTTTCAAATAGATCCCATGCCTCATCTGCAGTTTTATGAAGAAAGGTACCACCACAAGAGGAATCAACCATTTGGCGATTTCTCTCATCTAATCCTGAATAAAAGCTTTGTATTTGCTGCCATTTAGGGACTTCATGGTGAGGGAAACTACGAAGAAGTTCTTTAAATCTCTCCCAACTCTCATGAAATTGTTCATTATTTTGTCGGGAAAAAGTAGTGATTTCTCTCCTTAACCTTGTAAGTTTACCCATAGGAAAATATTTTTTTAGAAATTCCCTAGACATCTCAGCCCAAGTACCTATTCTCTCACGTGTGTGCAACCAATGTTTAGCCTTATCCTTCAAAGAAAAAGGAAAAAGGCGTAATCCAATAGCATCATCACTTACATTAGGCAGTTTAAAAGTAGAGCAAATTTCTAAAAACTCATCAATATGCTTATAAGGATTTTCAGAATCAAGCCCATAAAAAGATGGTAACATTTGAATAGTAGAAGCTTTGATTTCAAAGTGATTAGCCTCAATTTCAGGTAGTCTATTACCTATTGGTGAATTATAAGTGTTAGGAGTAAAATACTCCCTTAATGCTCGTGGATTTTCAGCCATTTTAATCTGACAAGTGTTAGAAATTTTTTCTTGCGCTCTAAGTGCCTTAAGTGTACGCTCTATCTTAGGATCAAATTCTTCCAAATCAACAGAGAGCGAACGACGACCATGCATTAATAAACAAATTCAAAAAATAAAAAAAAATTACCACAAATAATAATGATGAATAAACTATCAAATAATGAAATAAAAAATAATAGTAATAAAAAAAAAGTTGAAGACAAAAAAAAAAATTATATTTTTTTTTTCAAGAATAAAAGTAGAATAAAAAAAAATACTAACAAATTTAGGAGGCAATAACAAAAGCAATTAATTTAACCTCTCCCCGGCAACGGCGCCAAAAACTTGATCGGGATTTTTATAACAGTTTTAAACCCAATACTTGCAAATGCACAAGATCAAAGTAATATGAAAGTACTAGGGTATCGAACCACAGAGAAAGGCTTAATTACCTAAATTATTATCTTCCTAAATTAATTTTATAAAAAGAAGAATCAAATTTTGTTATCTAAGAATTATTACTAAAATAATTAAAACTAATGAATAAAATAATTAAATTAAAGATAACAGGAGCTTAACCAAAGAAGATGATTTAGAACCTTGAATCCACCACTAACCTATATAACAATGATTAAATTCTATTTAGGAGAAAAGATTAAACATTTATGTGGTGATCTATGCTACAAGCTTCGATTCACTAAAGAAATATATTGTGTTTAAATGCATGACATAATTCATCTAACCATTAGCATGACTTATTCATTCCTATGACATAAATCATCTAAAATTAGCATGAACTATTCAATTCTAAAACCCACAATATACTTGCAAAAATTACATATCTCTCAAACTCAAAACTACAAGAATCAAGCATGGATAAAAATATCAATTAACCCAAATAATTATTCTACAAGAATAATCAGAAAGAATTAATTGCATCAAACCAAGAAATATCCCAAGATATGTAATCACATAAATAAAATAATAAATCTCCCAAAATAAAATAAATCAAAGTCACATGGCTAGGGTTTCATCAAGATTCCAAAAATAAATTTAGTTCATGGCTAAAGGGAAAGAAGGAACCAATTTCTTGGAGTAGATCATAGCTTTCTTTTAATTAGAAGCTTGCTGGAAAATTCTGCTATTGCTGGAATTTTTCTGCTATTGCTGAAAAATTCTGCTATTGCTGGAAATTACTTCACCTGCAGCATTTCTGCTTCTTCTGGAATCTCTTGAATTTCTGCTGCAGAAATTTTTCTGCTCCTGCTGTCTTTTTTTCTGCTGCTGTATTTTTTCTATATATAGACAAAAGAGAAGCAAAATCCTAATCCTTAAAGGATTCAAATACTAAAGTTCTCATCCTTAAAGGATTCTGCTAAAGTTTTAATCCTAATCCTTAAAGGATTCAAATACTGCAGCTTCCCTTTACCAAATTTAATATAGAATCTTTATTTTCCATTCTTTTTTAGAAATCTGCACAAATATAAATAAAATAAATTAAATATAATAATTAGGACTAATAGATAAATAAAATATTTTCAAAGGCTAATAATTAAACCTTAAGGTGTTTATTTGTATTAAAAATCGACTCTATCAGACATCATATGGGATTTTGCCGGTACATATAGATGTAAATCCCATTAATACATTTTTCTCTAATTATGGGTGTTAAGCCAAAGCTTACTTATGATTAGAATAAAATGAATTTTTATACCCATGATTTATTTCAAGTGTTGAATATTTCAGGAAAAATTTAATGCTTCACTTATTTAATTTTACTTTGCAAATTCTATGTAGATAATGGCCTCAAACAATTCAAACACCTCATTGCGATCCGTGCTTCAAAGAATAAGCTTAGTGGAACTAACTTTCTTGATTGGGCACGAAATTTAAGGATTGTCCTTAAACAAGAAAAAAGCTATATGTACTTGAGAACCCTATCCCTAATCAACCAGCTAACAATGCCCCTAGAGTTGAAAAGGATGCTTATAGTAAGCACAAGGATGATTATAACAATGTGACATGTCTCATGTTGGCTACAATGGAATCTGAGTTGCAAAAGCAATTCGAGGAAGTTGAGGCTTATGAGATGATAAAACAGCTCAAGGAAATGTTCCAAGAGCAGGCACGTCAAGAGAGATATCTTTCCACTAAGGCGTTGAATAGCTGCAAAATGACCCCTGGCACTTCAGTTAGTGCTCACGTCCTTAAGATGAAAGGGTATTTTGATCAGTTGGAAAAACTTGGAGCACCTGTAAGTCATGACTTGGCTACTGATATGATCTTGGCCTCTTTGACCTCTGACTATGATCAGTTTGTCATGAACTTCAATATGCATAATATGGAAAAGTTCCTAAATGAATTGCACGAGATGCTCAAGCAGGCTGAACAAAACATTAGGAAGTCTACTCCTAATGTTCTGATAGTTCAGAAGGGGCAGTTCAAGAAGAACAAGGGAAAGGAAAAGGGAAAGGATATAGCCAAAAAGGGTAAAGGCAAGCAGAAGCCCAAGCCTAAGGTTAAACCACCAAAGGAAGGGACTTGCTTCCACTACAATGAACCTGGTCATTGGAAGAGGAATTGCAAGCTCTACTTGGAAGAAAAGAAGAAGCAAAAGGCCAGTGAGACTGTCGCTTCAGGTATTTTCGTTATAGAAATTAATGTCTACTCCTACTTCATGGGTATTAATACCGGATGTGGAGCTCACATTTGTGTAAATGTGCAGGGACTCAAAAGGAGTAGATCTTTGGCAAAGGGAGAGGTGGACCTACGAGTTGCAAATGGAGCAAAAGTTGCTGCTGTAGGGACATTTGATTTACTTTTGCCTACTGGGCTTATAATTGAACTTAAAGATTGTTATTATGTTCCTGTTTCTTGTTTGGATATTGATGGTTTTGAGTTTAATACTAAGAATGGTAAAAGTTCTATTTATAAAAATGGTATTTTCTATGGGGATGCCACTTTATGTAATGGACTTTACATTCTTAACCTACATGATTCCATTAGTAAGCCCATCTATAACATAAACACAAACAAATTTAAATCTAATGATTTAAATCAAACTTACTTCTGGCATTGTCGTTTGGGCCATATAAATGAGAAACGCATATCCAAACTCCATCAAGATGGACTTTATCTTCATTCGACCTTGAGTCTTATGAAAAATGTGATTCTTGTTTATTGGGTAAAATGACTAAAAGTCCATTTACAGGGCAAAGTGAAAGGGCTACCGATTTATTGGAACTTATACATACTGATGTATGTGGGCCAATGAACACACAAGCCAGAGGAGATTTTCAATATTTCATTACATTCACAGATGATTTCAGTAGATATGGTTATGTCTATCTAATGAAACAAAAATCTGATTCCTTTCAAAAGTTTAAGGAATTTCAAAATGAAGTACAAAATCAACTTGGAAGGAGTATCAAATTACTTCGATCAGATCGAGGTGGTGAATACTTAGGCCAAGAGTTTGACGAACATCTAAAAAATTGTGAGATATTATCACAATTAACTCCACCAGGAACACCACAAAGGAATGGTGTGTCTGAACGTAGAAATCTAACTCTATTGGATATGGTTCGATCTATGATTAGTCAAACAGATCTTCCAATTTCTTTTTGGGGTTATGCTCTAGAAACTGCTGCATTCATATTAAATAGAGTTCCATCTAAAGCTGTTCAAAAAACACCATATGAGATATGGACCGGGAAACAACCTAGTTTAGCATTTCTCAAAATTTGGGGATGTGATGCTTATGTGAAGCAATCATTATCTGAAAAACTAGCACCCAAATCTGATAAGTGTCTGTTTGGGGGATATCCTAAGGAAACTAAAGGATACTACTTTTATCTTCCATCTGAAAACAAAGTGTTTGTTGCTCGGAACGGAATTTTCCTTGAAAGGGAATTCGTTTCCAAAAGAGTTAGTGGGAATAGAATCCATCTTGAAGAAGTTCAAGGACAGCAGACCATATCTGAACCGAGTATGGATACTCAGTTGGACTCACGTATTCATACTAAGCCTGAACTTTTGACACAAGGACCAAGAAGGTCTGGTAGGATTTCTCAGATACCACAAAGATATGGATTTCTTGTGACTGAGGATCATAATATTGATCTTATTGATCAAAGTGAACCTAATTCCTACCAAGATGCTATTCATAGTCCTGAATCTAGCAAGTGGCTAGAGGCTATGAAATCAGAAATGTAATCCATGTATGATAATCAAGTTTGGACTTTGACTATCCACCTGAAGGTTGCAAGACCATAGGGTGTAAATGGGTTTTCAAAAAGAAAACTGACATAGATGGCAATGTGCACACTTACAAAGCACGATTGGTAGCAAAAGGGTGTAGACAAACTCTTGGTATAGACTATGATGAAACCTTTTCTCCAGTTGTAATGCTTAAGTCAATTAGAATTCTACTTGCCATTGCAGCATATTATGATTATGAAATATGGCAAATTGATGTTAAAACTGCTTTTTTAATGAAAATTTACTGGAGGATGTGTATATGACACAACCTGAAGGTTTTATTCATCCTTCGGATTCTAGTAAAGTGTGTAAACTTCAAATATCCATTTATGGCTTGAAGCAAGCATCTCGAAGTTGGAATCTTCGTTTTGATGAAGCAATTAAAGAATTCAATTTCATCAAGAATGATGATGAACCTTGTGTCTACAAAACGGTTACAGAAAATGCAGTAGTCTTCTTCGTACTCTATGTCGATGACATCTTGTTAATTGGGAATGACATCCCCACTTTGCAAAGTGTAAAAACTTGGTTAGGGAAGTGTTTTTCAATGAAAGATTTAGGCGAAGCAGCCTATATTCTAGGCATTAGGATCTATCGAGATAGATCTAATAACCTTATTGGCCTAAGTCAGAGTGGATATATTGACAAGGTACTGAAAAGGTTCAGTATGCAAGATTCTAAGAGAGGATTCTTGCCAATGTCACATGGCGTTAAACTCAGTAAGTCTCAAAGTCCTACCACAAGGGAGGATACAGAACGCATGAGTAAGATTCCTTACGCTTCCGCAATTGGATCTATCATGTACGCCATGTTATGCACTCACCCAGATGTCTCGTATGCATTAAGCATGACTAGCAGATTCCAGTCAAATCCTGGTAAACCGCATTGGACTGCAGTAAAAAACATTCTCAAGTACTTAAGAAGGACTAAAGAGATGTTTTTGATCTATGGAGGTCAGGAAGGAGAGCTTGTTGTAAATGGTTACACAGATGCTAGCTTTCAAACTGATGTAGATGATTTTAGATCGCAATCTAGATTTGTGTTTTGTTTGAATGGAGGTGCTGTGAGCTAGAAGAGTTCAAAGCAAGATACCATTGCTGATTCAAGTACAGAGGCTGAGTATGTGCTGCTTCTGATGCAGCCAAGGAGGCATTTTGGATCAGAAAGTTCATCACAGAACTAGGTGTAATTCTTAGCATTGTGAACCCAGTGGACCTATATTAGGATAATACAGGAGCCATTGCACAAGCTAAGGAACCTAGATCTCATCAACGATCCAAACATATTCTCAGGCGTTTCCATCTCATTCGAGAAATTATTGAGCGTGGAGATGTTAAAATTTGCAAAGTAGACACCAATGACAATGTCGCAGATCCATTGACAAAGCCATTCCCACAACTTAAGCATGAGAGTCATACTAGGTCAATGGGTTTGAGAGTCATGTCAAATTGGTGGTAGGGCAAGTAGGAGATTGTTAGTATATGCCCTAAGACAAATTAACTCACATTTATTATTTATGAAGCATGTATTTTTTGAATTGTATTTTATGCTCTTAGTCATCAAGTATGTGACTTGATAGTAAACCCTTATAGCGAATAAAATACTATTCTTATTTGTCCCTAGTTTATTACATCTTGTAAACTAGTGTGAAGTTGATTGATGGTCAAGTTTTACTGATCATGAATATGAGATATAAAATCAATTCATAAATACATATTGAGAATATTGTATTGGACATGACCCAAAGTGAAGAAGAAATATTGCATGGGTTTAAGTTATAAGTATTTCTTCTCAGTTTTATATTTGGTGTCCTTTGACCTAATGTTTCTAATGTTTCTTGCATGGGGAGAAAATATGTTTTCACATAGTCAAACATCACTTTTAATTAGGTGATCATTATGACTATTGGTTGGCTTATTTTCTTGTCATGGCTTGAATATTGGAGATAGTGAAAGGGATTTGTCCCTCTCTTTTTAGAGAGAGATATCCATGGGCCCCTTGATAAGGAAGACTGGAAAATATGCATGGCCATGCTCAAATAAGTATTAATAAGGTGTTATTAATATTATTTGTTGGAACAGTCTGCCTAGTGATCAAGTAAATGGTTAATTAATGTTTTATAAGGATGACTTGGTCCATGCCTTATATTTAATTAGGATATCGTGTGACAAAACGACTAAATATTAAATCTGATGCTAGGTTATTATTACATTTACTTAACTTGGGTAAGCATAATGTCTTGCTAGAGGCCGCTTATGTTTTGTGAATAAATGTCTAGGACATTTTTCATTCACTGCCAACGTTAAGTGAACCTACAGGGTCAAACGAATAGACGATCTTGTGAGCATAATGTCCACGTTCAATGAATCTAGATTGTGTCCAAATTTGTTGAACGTATAAAAAAGGGGAATCAGATTCCATATTGTATTTTCCGGTAAGTTAATAAGTAATTAATTTTATTTAATCAAATAAATGAAATTAATTTCTTAATATTACTCATCCAACCGTTGGATGATTATAGGAATAGACGGACGAGATTAAACTGTCATTAGATGACAGTTAGGGTTTTGATATTGACAGCTATAAAAGGTTATGTTAACCTTTTCTTGGTGGCCGTCCTTTATCTGATTAAAGAAAAACAAAACCCTAAACCCTAGAACGGCGATATAGTATCTAGCCTCCTCTCTCTGAAATACGATCGATTACCAGATAGTCAGGATCAGTTCTGAACAGTTTTCAGAACACAGAAAGGACTAGCATCCCGATCGCTTGCAGAGGAGTTCGTCACGTGGATACCAGTAGAGGGCGAAGCGTACAAAGCAGCGCCTCCACAACAAACAATCAAAACATTGAGGTAATTTCTATCCAATCGGTTTTTCTAGTATGTGCAGATCCTGTTGGTGGATTTCCGTAGTTTTATTTTATTTTGTTTTTGCCTACGTAATACAACAAAAACTTCACAATATTCATTGTTTTTTGCTAAATTTAGAAGAGGGTGTTAGTGAATGTTATCCCATGTTTTGACTCTCATAATATTCATTCAATGCATAGTTTTTTCTCTTCTTTTTTTTTTTTTACTAAATATTTAATGCATAGTTGTAATATTTTTCTTTGCAATAATGCAAGATTCCTCCTGATAAAGAAAAATAATAATTTTTTCATGAAGCACACTATCCCCCCCCAAGAAGGATATTGGTAGGGCTTTGATTTTGATTCATGGTTTTGAGTTTAAAAAGACTTTTAATTTTGATTTTGAAAGGGATATGTCATTATCAAAAGAAAATAGTGCCTTAATTTTAGTATTACAAAAATGAAGCATGTTCTTGATTATCATGACAAATATGCCCCTTGATTGCATGCTTCTAACTATTATTTTTTTTTTTTTAGTAGAAAAGAAATGTGTAACTGAAGATTATCAATATGTATACACATTTTCTCATCTTATTTCGAACTCTTGCGTGAGCATATATACACAATAATGTCGGTACTAAGTTTTTATATGGAAGAAATACTTATTGTAAGACATTAACATTCATTTGTTAACATGCTGTAAGAAATACACATTTTCTCTTTATGTAATAGATTTTCTTTTAAAAAATTATTGTGCTTTTAATAGTGCTATTGAATAGTACATTTTGCTTTTTTTTTTACCTCGTTTGTGTTCTAAAGTTGATGATTTTTATTTATTGTTTCTTCTCTTTTGCCTTCTTAATTATAGGTTTAACGAAATACAAGTTTACATTTTTACCCTTTCATTTATTGGAAATGTTGTTTTCTTGTATCGCTCAGTGATAGTCTAAGTGCCATTTGATTGAGATATAAGTTATGAACTTTTTCTATTTGAAGTTTATTTAATTTTCTTGTTGATTTCAGGGTGATGGGTTAAGATTTAGCTTTGAAAATTATGATCAAATATTGGGACTATTGGACTGTTTTCTTTTATTTGAATTTTTATTTTCTTTTTTGTAAAATTTAGTTGGATTCTATTCAATAAGTTCTAAGGAAAGTAAATTAATAGGAAGCAAAGAAATAAAGTTGTATTATTATGCAAAGATAGAGAATGACATTATAGTGGAAAGTGATGGTTTCTTAAATAAAGTATTTTTTTCTCATAATGGACCATTCCCTTGTTTTTAAAGTACTTTCAATTGATTGGTGATGTAAAAGGTAAAGTTTCAATTATGTTGCATTATGCATTCACACTCTTAGCAATAATTATTATACTTTTCAATTATCACTTTAGCTTAAGTAGTTTAAGTTTAAGTTTAAATTTTAATATTATTCTCTTTTGTTTATTATAATTTTTTGTGAGGATTTTGGTGACATATTCTGCATCATACACACGATAGAGGTATGTGTTTAATTAGTTTAATTTAGGTTTTACAAGAGGCCCCAATTCTATAAAGTTTTATGGGGGAAACTCTGACTCTTTAAAGTATGTTTTATGGGGGAGCCCATGACTCTTTAAAATGTTATGGGGGAGCCCTGACTCTTTAGGTTGTATATATAATTTTATGGGGGAGCACTGACTCTTTAAGTTTGTGTGAAACTGTGTTGGTGTTTGTTTGTGTGGCCTGTGTGCCTGGAAAATGTCCATAATACATAGAAAACTCTGCCAAAATTTTTCTAACCTTATAAATAACTTATATTTTTCATTAATGACTTAATAATAAATGATGAAATTATAAGACTTCGTAATCCTTATTTCTTAAATTATAAACCTTAAATAACAATTAACGTAATGACTTAAGTTATTATGCTTGCTTCTTAAGTTTTATACGACTTTGAAGTACGTATAAATTTTTAAACTTAATAGATGTAACTTTCATATTAGCTCATTAAGCAAAGAAAGTTTCATTTCTTCTATATCTGGGCTTTAAAAGAACGAGGACAGACCAGCTTAGTGTAATGAAATCCCGACTACGAGTAATAGATGTTTTGGTCCAAGATGATGCGTTCTAAGAAAATGTAGATATTGGCGAGGGTTCAACAATAGATGCAATGATTGAAGACGTTGGAATGCTAGTCCATGATTCTCGTTCGTCGGAAACGTTAGACATCAACGTCAAAACATATTTCGAGGAATTACAAAATGTTGAAACTGAGATCGAATGGGATTCCAATGAAGATTCGAACGAAGATACCGATGATGATCCTGATGATAGTTCTATCAATAAAAACAATGAGGATTCCGACACATAAAACATCGTATGCTTTACTTTGATTATTTGATATGATTATACTTATATATGTTTATTACACTTATATGTTTATTATACTTATTTGTTTATAATACTTTTAACTAATTCATTCATATTCTTTCTATCACAGGTACGATGCCTCGAGGACGAAAGAGACAGTTAGATCCTAACCCATCTACAGGTACACAATCGATGGGGACACCCACTCTATGATGATGCAAGCTCCGCCGACACCTATTACCATGGCAGCTCCTCTTCATTTGTCATTCATCAGTCAGTCGACTCTATCACTTGCTCAACCGCAGAGCCTACCTACTATTTTAGAGCCATCTACTTCACAATCGTTTGCTCCTATGGCTCTGGGATAATCCTCCAGCTCCGGATATGGGTCTTCCAGCTTGGAGGCCTCTACGCTAAGATTCTCGAGAATTATAATATTTGCATATAAACCAATAAGTATTTATATACATACAAAAATATTTATATTCTAATATAAATACTAATGAAATCTTTGTGTAACAGACTAAAGCCCTCTTTGAGAGTAGTCACCCAGAAATCATATAAAATCTAAATTTTTTTAAAAGAAATCATTAAATTTTTTGTTGGAGTTAGTTTAGAAAGTATATTTAGGAAATTTATTTGTTTTGATCATGAAAATATACACTTATGATTTCTAATTTTATCTTATGATTATTAAAATATGTCTTATGATTTCTAATTTTCCCTATGATCATGAAAATATGCCTTATGATTTCTAATTTGTCTTAGGATCATTAAAATATGCCTTATTATTTCTAATTTGTCTCATAATCATTAAAATATGCCTTATAATTTCTAATTTGACTTATGATCATGAAAATATGTCTTATGATTTCTAATTTGTCTTATAATCATTAAAATATGCCTTATGATTTTTAATGTTATATTCTATTCTAATCTTTTAAATTTTCAGACGTGATATGTATGGGATCCGGGATACTCCATGACCAAGATAAAGATAGCGCAGGAGTCAAAGGCAAAAGACTGATTAAGGGATTTGTTGGGTGACGCTCGGGGAAAGAACAAGAGGAAACCGTGGATTGATGAGAGCTATTGGACCGAGATGTCGAATTATTGACATAACCCTACGTATAAAGCCCAATCCGAACGAAATAAAAGGAATCGGGCTCAGGGATAGGGAGGACGGGGAGCCGGAAAGCACATGAGGGGTTCCATCTTATTCACAGAGATGATTGTAAAATGGGTAAGAAGTTTAATTAATATTAAATTCCTCTAATTAATTAAACTTAGAAACAATGTTAATCCTTTTGTTTTTGTTTTGTAGCAAAATGATTTGACTAAGAAGTTCTCCCGAAGCAAGTACTTGGAGGAGTTTCACAAACATCAGATGGGGAAAAAGAAAGGGGAGTACGTACATTTCCGCTAGACAAAGTTCTGGATAAGTTTAGCATTGAGTATAACTTAACTTTATATAATGTTTGATAACTTATAACCTGTAAGCTTCACAAGAAATTGCAAGAGAAATTTCACGGGTCCGGAGGAAGGCCAAGGAGGATGTTGAGGCATCAAGTACTACTATGCCCAATGATCTCCAACTGATGGCCATTGTAGCTAATGGGATGAGCCGCAGCCGTTGTATGTAACTGATCCAGAGGTAGCTCACCTAGCCATGAACAGCCGAGCCACAGCTGCATTGGCGTCGTGTTGCTTGGATCACGAGCAGAGGCTTACGTGGAGGGTAGAGGATATTATTTCTAGAGTATCTTATGCCTTCCACAAGCACATGAGGTGGCTATTCGAGCATAACCACCTAGCATACCTTACATTCCCACCGATGATGCCTCTCGTCAGAGCTGCAACGAGTGTTGATCCTTCCACATCTTCATCGACTGCAGAAACCCACGGAGACCTCCGAGGTGCCAACCCAAAATTCTAGTACTCCCTCCCCTTTTCTATTCATGCTCCCAGACCCATATCTCCTTTACCCAATCCCACAGATAGTGCTCCCCCATCCTCTAGAGATGCTATATAGGCCTCCTTATTATATATAAACTTTGATGGATGTTTATGTTTTTAAGGTTTCATGGATATTTGTGATTGGTTTATTGATTATATATTTTGGGTTTTTTATCTTTAATAGATATTTAACATTTAGTTTATGAATAGTTTATATTGTTGCTGTTAGGTTTTCTACATTTTAGGGAGTTTCGATTCCATTTTTTAACAATATAAAAAAAAAAAAAAAAAGTATTACCAATGACATACCGACGGATCCACCGCAAAATATTTTTTTCATTATAGTACCAACTGAAAACTCATTGATAGTTTCCGTCGGTGGAGCTTACCGACAGCAACTATAGTCGTCGCTAAATCTGTCGGTGAGTGTTACCCACGATAGGAAACTCATCGGTAAAGCCGTCGACATTTATTACCAATGAGATGCATTGGTCAGTAATAAAATAAAAAACAAAAACAAAAAAGGCGTCGATAAGTCGGTCGGAAACTATGCTTACTGATGACATGCCATCGGTAGCTTTTGTTACCAATGAAAAAGTAGCCGACGGTTCTATTTTCATCAGTATGCCATCAGTAACAGGATCATACAGTCGGTATACCGACGGATTTTGCTATCGGTAATTGGTTCCATTTTGTAGTGATCACAAGGCGGTGATTCCCATAGAAGTTATTATCTAAGTCCTTTTGACAAACTAATTCCAACTACCCAACATACAAGAATTATTGAACTAGTGGCTAGAAAGTCTCGCTTATAGCACATCTAAGTATAAGGAGCTTAGCTTCGCGAGACTACCAACTTGTACTATAACTGTAGAGTACTCGTCCACATTGTGGCTATGATATATTATGTTTCTTTTCCTTTATAGTACTTTGTAGAAAACCTCTATCACGAGGTAGAATTATATATACTCCAAGCATACTTGTAAAATAGTCATGAGAAGACCACTCATCAATCTAAGGTACGATCATCCATCAAAGAGACTATTATACATGACCTTTAATTCAATGGCATGCCAAGTCCATTGACTAGCAAAGAACAAAGTTACTTGTACTTTAAATGACAACAATGCGCACCTTACTATGGAGCGCGATCCAACACGTGGATTGCCTACTTAAAATATGTGGACTTTATGTATGTAGAGTAAATAAATGCATCCAAACAAACAAATAATCATAAAGATCATTTCATAGTAATTCCATGTGATATACTACCTTCGTTTCATAGTATAAGGTTAAGTTGATTTTTCACACAAATTAAGAAAATATGAAATCAATGTGTATTTTTATAGTAAAATACCTATAATACCCCTTTATTAGTTTTAATAAACTCAATCTTTCAAGACTTTATCTTCTCTCTCCAAATTTCAATACTTTATCAAATGTGAATGAGTTTAAGTTTTAAGAATTACTAGATAGTGATGCATAACTGAATAGAGGATTTTTGGGAAAAAATCTAAACTTAACATTATATTATGAATCCCCAAATATGACAACTTAAACTTATATTATGAAAACGGACGTAGTAGTGTTTTATATCAACTAGAAGTCTTTTTTGGCATACTTCCAAACAATATATGTGTGTATGTGTGTGTATATATATCATGAAAAATGAAAGAAAGAAAGAAAAGGAAATAAAACAGGAAAATTTTAAATTGAAACTCCCAATAATGAAAATTGCATAACACCGGTGGCAATACTTATGAAAATATATCGCTTTGTGTGCTAGACAATTATGATAAAACAAACTTGTATATTGAAATAGAATGATCATCCTTGGGTCAAAATATGGACCACAACTTCCACACCTAAACTCAGCAGTATTTGAGCTCCTTCTTTGAGTATCTTCCCAAGCCTGGAAGGTTTCTCTAAATCTAAAACTTCCTTCTCACCAAACTTGTATGACAAATTTAGTTTCCCAAATGTACCAACACAATCAAATCTATCTATCTCAAAACATAAAATTTCACTAGGATGGGAATATTCAAAAAGACGCTTCAAGTTAATGTTCACTTCTCCAATATATCTATCTCCAAACAACCTTTGGCAGTATAATTTGATAGAAACTTTTGTGGTCTCCTTATGAATAGCTTCCTCTGTTAGATAGGAGATAATTTTACAGTTCCAAAAAGGGCTCTTCTCTCCTTGTTTATCCACTGGAGTCACAAACTCGGTCTGAGAATGTGTGGAAAATGAAACCTTTGAATAAACTTTCATTCTCCCTAGCTCTCTAACATCAGGGAGATCAGTAGCTGAGTGAAGAATGAGTTCAAATTTTCTAAAATCCATCTTACTTTTAGATGAGTTTTTGACAACATATTTATAGATGAAATAAATGTCTTTGGCATTACCTATTGACAAGTCTTGACTACTTCTTAGTGGGATAGTTGCTTTTTATTAATTTTTTTAATCCTTTGTTTTATTTTTGGTAGAAAATAATCCAACATGTTGCATAGACAAAGAGATATATAATTTTAAACCTCGTGATGTGATCATGTGGTGCAGCTTTCCGTGGAGCTTCTTCTTCACCCAATTAGAGATCATTGGTTTATGAACTCAAAACAATTTCCACTTGATAATTGCCGTACTGGAGCAATGCAACTCCCTACTTCCTACAACTTGTATTTTGTACAAGAAGAGTTAGCGCATTATTAGTGAAAGGTACACTAATATTAATTAAGTACAACCCTAATAAAACTAGGGAGAAATAAACCTTATAATGGAAGCAACAAGTATAATAGGTAGGACTTGAACTCACAAGTCGCAACCTTCTATAGTATTATATAAAGTTTTTCTTAGACTATGAATCAGATTCAATGGTATTTCAAATCTCAGTATTGCAGCTTATGTCTCTTATCTCAAACTATTTTATTTTTACAAAAATCTCAAAATCAAACTTAATAAAGTTAGTAACTATATTGAAGCTCGAAATGAATTTTTTTTTTTTTTGTCTAAGTTTTGTGGAAAAAAAAATGTGAGGTGTAGAGAATAAAAATAATCTTTTTCATAATAGATTTTTCTTACTAAAGAAGTTGTCACCTAAACTTTTTTGTTTTTAAATTTTTTCCAGGAATACAAGAAAAAATAAAAATACTGCTGAAAATTACACAATGAGTATAGATTGAATTTGGAGGGGAGGGATTCGGATTTATAGTACTATTTTGTATATCACTTTTTAATTTAATATATTTTATTAATAAAATTTAATAAATAAAAGATAAATTCTAAGGAAAAAAAGATAAATACTAAAAAGAATACATTGTAAATAGAATATGGTATACAAAGTGATACACAAAATAGTACAGAAAATCCTATGCCGAGTGTAAGGGTATATATAATAGCTGCCTGCAACCCGACATTTTAGAATCCACTTTACTAATGTTATTCAAAAAAGTTTCATATGAGTTAATTCAAACTACGACTTACCCATGTCAAACTTATAGTTTCATGTATTGCAATAAGTAGTAAATCAATGAGATTGTCTATAACATTCTCTATTATACTTGTTTCAATAACAATTTTTTTTAAAAAATTATTTTTTAGAGTTTAGGTTTATCTTTTATTCTGTATGATGTATATTAATAAAAATACTTTAAATTGTGTGTATTAAAGAATATATTATAAGATGTATTAGATAATCTCAATAATAGTAGATAAAAGTATTATCGAGAAGCTTAATTAACAACTTGATATTTACCAAAAAAAGATTAACAACTTGATAAAAATTAAACTCTTAACCTTTAGTTTTTTATGCGTGCTACACTATCAATAGGAGTTATACATAAAAAATAATCTAATTAAACACAATTATGAAAGAAGATAATTAACCTTGTAATGGAGAGAATAACATTCTGCACTATGTAAAAATTAAACTTTCAATATTTAACTAAGAGGCCTCAATTTTTACCATGAGGATATGACCTCGTCACTCTTAACCTACATAACTCTTAACCTATTAGTTAACCTATTAGTTAATGCTTGGTTATTAGCTTTTAGACATCGTATTTGACTAGTTGTACAGTTGACTTGTTACTTAGGCATTACAAGAGACCAATTGACAATCCAACATGGTGCACAGATCAAGAGATATATTTTTATAACTTGTGAAGTGATGCAGCTTTCCATGAAGTTTCTTCTTCAACTACCTAGAACTCTTAAAACAATTTCCACTTGGATAATTGTCGTACTAGAGCAACACGCCTTCCCAATTCTCACAACGTAAGTTTGAAACCAATCTACAAGTGAGGATTAGTGGACACTTCTCTTGACACTGACGAGCTAAGAGATTAAACGCTGCCAAAAAAAATTAATTGATTACGACCATCAAATCAGTTGATAATCGGTCAGTAATTATTAATAACCAATTAATTATTATTGACAACAGATCATTATTGACGATGTTATCGGTCGACTAAAATTTCATCGGTCGATAATGGTTACCGATCGAATTTTTAAATCTACTAACTGAACGAATTCTTAAAACTGCCGATCGAATTTCAATCGGTAAGAATTTAATTATTGATCGATTTGCAATAGACAACTTTTTTTAAGAAAAAAAATAAATCACCGATTAGAAATCGGTCGTAATCAACCGGTATTTTTTAAAAAAACATTTTTTTTTATAATTTAAAAATCCACCTGCAAATTAAAAAATGGCAACAGCAGTTCAAATTCAATAACAAATATATAACGGCAATAATCAATATATATAATCCATATCGAAATCCAAAACGATTACAAAATAACAAATGTCAAAAGGTAATACATAACATATGGTATACACAGGGACAGATCTAGTCAAGGCCCCGGGTGGGCTCAAGCCCCCCGGGATTTTTTTTTTATAAAAAAATTTTATATTTTTTACATTTAAGTTCAATTTTTTTTTTTAATTTAGTACCCACAAAATGTAGGGACTGATTTATAAAAAAAATTTAAAAAAAAAAAAACCTCGGCTACGCCAGCAGAAACAATAGAAAAAATTCCAATTTTCTTCTTCTCTCTCCCCGATATTATATGTAAATTTAGAATTTATAATGTTTATCCCGTGAGTGATGGGTGATCACTCCTCATTGGTAATGGACGATTACCTATTCTTTTGCTATATTATATGTAAATTTGGAATTGTTTGAGTGTCTTTTGTACATGGAATGCATCATTTTATAGACGAAATTCTGGCAAAATTTTTTTTTCCTTCAGCCCCCCAATCATATTGTTTTGGTTCCGTCCCTGGGTATACATATAGACAGCTCAAGAGACAAGCAGAGCATTGGACAAGCTGGTCAAATATCGACCTGTCAAGCTGAAGCACGGGCTAACAAATATATCAGAATGTGTGATCAACCTGAGAAGCAGCAACTAATCTGCGGGTAGATCGGTAGGCAAGCCGGAGCTCGACAGTTTGGTTGAATGAATTCCTACATTCTAGTAGCCATTTTCTTACTTGGGATTAGCCTCGAACCAATTTCTAGCACGTTTCTGCCCACTTTAGACATGTAGAAGATAATGAGAATACTTGAGAGAAATCGGGAGCTGAGAAATGGTTATAAAAAAATATAGCTAGAAAGCTTAAGATTAGATGTATATCAACTCATACATAATGTATTTTTGTCTTTTAAGCTTAAAATAAATTAAATTAAATTTTAAAAAAGATATTTATTAGTCTTTTCTTCTCTTTTCAACAGTTATGTTCTTCAATTCAACAATATAATTCCAAATTTCTTTTAGTTCAGGTTGGTTTTCTTTGTTTTATAACTTTCTATATAGCTTCCTTTACAACTTTCTTCCATCTTTCTTAAACCTTTCCTTTAGTTTTAGTCTTTCAAATATTTTCTTTTCTTCTAAAAGAATCACAGGGGTCCTTCCTTGATTCCTCTTTTGGAAATTAACTATTTTGGCTCAAGACATCCTTACGTTTGCATCTAAATATCAGCTTTCTTACTTAGATTATTCGGTCGAAGTCTAGCTAGAAAACCTAACGCAATACTTAATTGGCAAGCCACCTAATGGCCCTAATTGGCATTTCAGTGGATGCAATTAAGGTCCACTAAAGAATCTATACTATTATAAAAGTCTTTAAAGGGGTAATAATGATTGACACATTTTTGTTTCTTATTTTTTTGAGTTTCTTAATACACACTTTAGTTCATTAATTGAAACTTTATAATTGAGGAGTTGAGAGTCTTTGGCATACAAGATAATAAAAATAAATATTGGTGTTTAATAAATAAAAGAGCTAGAAAGTCTTTGGTAAATTTATATAGCTATTGAAGAGTTACATAGAAAAATAAAAATTAGATTTTAATAAATTGAGAAGTTTAAAAGTCTTTGATAATTTTAGATAGCTATTGAAGAATTATGTAGGGTCTTTATTATTTTTCTTTGTATATACATTGGGGTAAGGAGTGTTTCTATCACTGAGCTACTGCCTTGCCACGTCATTAGTGGTTAGATAACTACTTAAATTTATCAAAAATAAATAAAAATTACATGATGTTTTTAACGTAAAAGAAAGGGGAAAAATGTCACACACACCTGAAATTCCTCATTTTCTTTATTTTAGTACTTGAACTAAAAAATTATCGATTTTAGCACTTTAACTACAAAATACTCTCCAATTTAACACTTCCATTCATTTTCACTGTTAAATACTAATGGATAAGGGGTATTTCTGTCAAAATATAATATAAATAAGTTTATCCTTAAATAAAATTTCATCATTCTTAAACCCTACCCACCACCTTTCTTTTCTCTTTTCATGTTTTTTTACATAATTAACCTCTTTTTTGTAAATAGCTACTGAAGTGGTCCCTTTTTTTTTTACCCCTAAACGGGTCATAATGCACAACAATTGTGCGTTAAATTAAATGATAACGCACAATGATTGTGCGTTATAGATAATGAGCAGTTTAATCTTCACAATTATCTTGTTTACTGACGTGGCGTGAATTTTTACCAATGTGGCGAGAATGTGGCGCTTTAGTGTTGAGGTGGGTAATAACGCACAATGATTACGCGTTATCGTCAAGTATAACGCATAGTCATTGTGTGTTATTCTGATGTATAACGCACAATGGTTGTGCGATATAATGTTAAGAAAATGGTCTACTCTAGCCGCAAGCCCCATTTCTCTTTCTTTCTCTCTTCCCTAAATTTCACCCGTTGTTTTCTTTCTTCCTTCACTTCCGCTGCTGCCCGACAACCATTTCTTCCACTGCTCCTCCTCCTTCTTTTGTTATCTTCCTCTTCTTCTATTCCTCTTCTTCTCTTTCCTTGTATTTCAAAATTTACAGTCAAAATTTTGAAATACTTGGTTCCATTTCTGAAATCAAGTTTGAATCGGCGATACTTCCCTTAGAGTGCGAAGGTTTTTAGAGTTTTGGAGTGGAGAACGGTAGACAAAGCTCAACGATTGTCCATTAATTTCAAATTTTCGGTAAGTTCTTATGTCTATAATTGTTTTAAATTTTTGGTATACTATGTGTTAATTTTTATTATTGTTTATTTAGGCTTGTTGTTTATTGTGGTTTGTGAATTACTTTTATGAATTTGATTTGGATTATTTTTCAATTTTTATTAATTTATTTTTGTAAATGTGGGTTTCGGGTTTATGTTTAAACTTGTTGTTATTGAAAATTTGTGCATATTTGATCATTTTATGTATCTAATTGTGTTTTCTATTGCAAATGTAATTTGATGAAATGGATGATTTATTTTATGAATTTATTTAGATAATTGATCAATTTTTTGTAGTTTATTTTTCTAGTTAAGATTTTTATGATTATGTTAGAGTTGCTATTGGTAAATTTGTGCATATTTGATTATGCTATTAATCTAGTTGCTTCTATTATAAATATGTTGAAATGGGTGTTTTGATATATGTTATGTAATTTATTTTTGTTTTTGTAATAAATCGTGATTGTTTATTTTTTGTAAAATATTATTAACATGTTTAGATTGTTCCATTAATTTCATATAATCTTGTATTGTTAGCATTTATATAATTTTATGTTATTAGCATTTAAGTTTATGAAGATTTTTATTTTTAAAAAAAAAAAAAGAAAAAACATAGACTAAACCCTAAAACCCTAATATTCAATTTACCAAATCGTAAAACCGTAAACTATAAGATATAGCATTCATATGATTAAAACCCTAAACTCCTAATATTAAAATCCTAAACCGTAAATCATAAAAACCTTAAAAACTCTAAACTTTATATTAAACATTAAACCCTAAAACTCTAAACTTTTTAAGACTAAACCCCCCCAATCTATGAACATTAGAAATTGTGTAATAATAATTTTCTTTAAATATTATATGTACAATTTTTAAACCTGTGAAGATTTAAAATTTGAAAGTGTGATAATTTAACACTATAACATTGGAATTCTAAAAACCCTAAATTGCGTGCATCCATTTCCGACCAAAATTTTTGACAAGTCCCTGTGGATTGAATTAAAATCAAGAGACGAAAAAGTTACAACTTATAATCTGCTGGAAGTAATATACATGGTCAGATCTCTGATCCGCATTAATAGTACCGACAATAATGTCTATACATTACAAATGAATAATAAATCATGTAGTTGCGGTAAATGGCAAGCATATATATTGTCTTGTTCTCATGCTCTTGCAGTTTGTAGAGAAAATGGTACAAGAGCAGACACTTATGTGTCAGATATAGATTCACGAGAAACATACAGAAGAACATACCAATCGAACATCCGGTCAGGCATGAGAACTTTTGGAGGGATGCTCCTTATAATTTAACATTTCAATTTCCAAATATGAACAATGAACGGGGTAGGAAACAGGGCAGAAGATTTCGAGGGAAATGGATTATCGAAATTTGGATTCTCCCCCAAGATGTGGCAGATGTCGTATGCCGGAACGTAATAGAAAAAATTGTAATAACCCCGATTCAAGCAATGTATAAGTTTATTTTCTTGAAAGTGTTGTAATATTTTAGAGTTTCTAGTAATGAAATTTTTCTTTGAATTTCTTCTAAGCACTTCTTCATTACTCTAAATTTTGATAGGAAAATTTACAATACTTTAAATTACTTCTTGATATTTTTTTTAAGAAAATGGTTATAAGTTAAACATATTTTTTCTTAAAACAGTTATAAATATTATCATGAAAAATACATCAAAATAGGTTAAATAAAATAATACAATCTTTTTAAAAAATTTATATAACTATAAGTTTTGAAAAAAAAAAAAAAAGAAATTTTGAGTTTTGATTAAAAAAAAAAAAAAAATTGATGTGGCAGATAACGCACAAAGGTTATACGTTATTGCTGGTTTATAACGCATCTCTTTTATGCGTTATCCGCCACATCGACGGATTATGAGGAAAAGCGGTAATTAAGTGATCACGCACAGCTGTTGGCGTTATCCTAATGAATAACGCATAGCTGTTCGTTATTGCCAGATTACGCATAAAAAAGAATTTTTGTGGCCACTTTAGTGGCCTTTTTATGAAAAAAGGCTAAGCCAAGAAAAAAACCCTCTTTTCATCTTGCGCAGCCACCAACGCCGCCTACCGTCATCACCACTACAAACCTCTATCCATCTCCTTCTTCTTATGTTCCTCAAGTCACTGAAATTGTGGGTGTTTTCACCCATATTTCATCCTCCTCTTGTTTAATGGTTCAGTTGTGCAACTTTTTTAATTTGTCTTGCAAAGAGTTGCTCAGATGAGTTATGCATATCTCGTTGTCTAGATCCAGCTTATATGACGAGAGAATGATGCAAAAAAGAAGTCGAAGAGAACAACTTTGCCAAGCTTCAGTTGCTTCTTTGGCCCTGGCTCGCTGGACTGCTTCTGCTGCCATACTCTCTGCTCGGCCCACTGCCGGTCTACAATCCCACGCTATTTGCTTGATGCGCCTCTCACACTATTGGTTGCCCACCCCTTACTCTTAAATCTCTGTGATGTGGAGATGACAACTCTCATAAATATTCTCTAATTGTGGCAATATCAGCTATACGAGTTTTGAGCAATTCCAATAAATTATTATCTTATTCGGGCATATTTTTCCTTAAGTATTCTCAATTTGTCTCTTTCAATTTATCAAAAGGGAAAAAAAGAATTTGACTCTTTCTGTCTTTTGTTCCTTTTGAGCTTCCAAAGCCAGATGTTCTCCATTAATTCCTCTTTCTAGTTTATTTTTACTTGGAAAGTAAGTGATTCATCTTCTCCATTAATTTTAGTCTTTATTATTTCTTAGCTTGGAAAGCAATGAGTTGAGTTTGTTTTGATGAAAATTAACATGGAAGGTAGTCTGTTTGCTTCTATCCCAAACATCTAAGATAAGGTATATTGCAGGACTGGGAAGGAAGAAGTGAATGCTTTAACAAAAATACCCTTAATCTGTTAGTAGTTAATGGTAAGAATGGATAGTGTTAAATTATATAACTTTTTGAAATTAAAGTGCTAAAACAGAGAAAACAAAAAAGTTTAAGTTTTTGTGGCACTTTTTACCCTAAAAGAAATAATAAATTTTGGAAATTTAAAAAATATTGTGTGCAAAACATATGTTATGAAATATTATACTTGTTCCCCTAAAGGAAAAAAGAAATATTATACAACTTAAAATAAATAATAATAAATAGATTATAAAAATATAAATATAACTAATAAAAAAGTGTTAATTACATAGTCGATAACAAAATTATATAAAAAAAAAAAGTAAGTTGTGAGAATTACATAAAAAATACATTTAACACATACATAAATGGAATATTTTATTTTGGATTTAAATATAAAATATTATATAGATAAATAATTATTTTGGAAGTATACTTTAACATATATGAGAAAAATATTATTTCACAAACTGTATATAACTCATCATGAGACATGCGTGTTTGATAAAAATGAAAACTGAAGTCTGAACTATAAATTGTTTAAGTTTTGAATTCTGAATCTTAAATTTGAACATTGAATCTGAAAATTGAAGTCTGAATCTGAATGCTAAATTAATTGATAAGGGGTAATTATATGCCAAAAAAAGTAATAATTTGACCTACAAGACATATATATATATATATATATTCAAACTTCAAACGTTAGGGTTAAATAAGAAATTTTCACTTAAAATTTATAACTACAATCAAGCACATACTAAAATTTAAGTGATTTGCAAAAAAAAATTTCCAAATGCACTTAAATATGAAGTACTGAATAGTTTAGGTTATCAAACACACTTAATTCAATAAACTCTTAACTAATTAATTTTAAGAGGTAACTTAAGTTATGAAATAAGGCCTTAGTAGAAAGTTCCAACTATTAAAGAGATTAATGAGTTAATAGGGAAAAACTCTAAGATATTAAAGAGAAAAATTCAAATCATTTTAAGTAAAAAGAAACATTCAAGAGTACTTTATAAAAAGATTTCTAATAGCATCATAATTGTTATGAATTTGATGAACGCGACACATTGATTGTTTGGAACAATAATACAATACAGTAATAGGAGAATAGAGATAAGGAAAGAATACACAAGAGAGAAAGTACGACTCATAAATCAAAACTAAATCATCTTATTAATGTCGTCTCATATGGTCTATTTAAATGCTCAAGCTACAAGAGATTACAAATCCTAAAAGGAGAGTTTAGTTCTCTTCAGGGAATGTATTTGGACATCCACCATATATATATATATATATATTAATTTCATAACACTAATGATATATTAGTGATTTATAGTTTTCAATTATGTTTCATCATTTACTTACCATTAAAATAATCCAAATTATGAAAGTTACCACTAAAACAACCCCATGAATACATCATAATTGACATAGTGTATAACTAATGAGACAACTCCAAGTATTAAATCCACAAACGACTTAGTAAAAAGAGAATCATAAACATTATATACATAAATTAGTTAATAGGAAAAAATATTCGAAATAATAAAGAGAAAGATTAAATTTATTGAAATAAGTTAAATATAACTATGTTGAAAAAAGATACCATTAAATATTAAAAAATGGAAGTTTATAATACAAGGAACATTTAAGGGTCTTTCGTAATTACATAACTATTAAAAGTTATATAGAAGATAATTAAAATAAATATTAAGTAACTAAATTTGAGGAGTTTAATATATATATATAGAGGATTTGAAGGGTCCTAAGTTATCAGATCACTATTTAAGAGTTATATAGAAGATAATTAAAATAAAAATAATATAAATTTGTAAGTAAAAGAAAATAATAAAAACTATTAAAAATAGACTGAATATAATTATGTTGGAAAGTATATCAAATAGAAAGAAATTAAATAAAATAGATAACAATTTTAAGTTTACAAAACGTATGTGTGAATGCAAATACATGATACTAGCATCTATAAAAGAAGTCGCTAATAATCAGTAACCGATCATGTGGGTTAGCTTCCCAGCTATTCCCACATCTCTAATCGTTTTAAAAAGAAAATTATGTACTATTTATTTTTCTAAAGATGCATATTTTGTATCCAGTTATTAAACATTTCATTAGCTAAATTATGTCTTCAAATAGTTCATTCTTCAGAAGGTTCGACAATAAAAATTTCTTCTCCTTCTAACTAGCATCCTCATTCTCGTCATCTTCTGATTCAGCTTCCAAGAGATCCTCAGGTGTTTCTCTTCTTATATAGTTGTGGAGAAGATAACAAGCGATTATAATTTTAATTTGAGTCCTAATTCAATACCAACTTGGACTCCTAAGAATAGCCCGGGCAACCTTTAGCAACCCAAAATATCTTTCAAAGACATTTCTAGCTGAAGAATGATTCATATTACAAAATTTAGCTGGAGTAGTTGGTTGGTGTCCTACCCTCCAATCACTAAGGTGATATTGTTGACCTCTCAATGGTGCTAGAAAACTTTTTCCATTTGTGTACCCTGCATCCACTAGATAATAATATCCTGGGATTAAAAAGATAGAAAGTAATAAGTTTCAAAAGTATTTTAGAGAGATTATTGTATATGTCAAAGAATTATTGTTCTATTATTTAATATAAAATGTTTACCATCATAAACTTTCAAACTATTTCTTCTACCTATGGCATCACGAAGTACTCTTCCATTTGTTTTCGACCCAACATAGGAGCACATATATAAATGTATATCTTGGGAAAAAACTCCAAGTACATTCGTAGCAATATCACCCTTCCTATTTTGACATATAGGTTTGTCAACTTCTAGCACAAGCGCTTCAACATAAGTGCCATCTTCTGCTCCCAAATAAGTCTACAACATCAACTATAATAAGAAAGTAACTTGTTAAACTATGTTAACTTATAAATAACTAATACTCAATATTAGTACTTAAACCACTTCTATCTTTGGTCAGTAGAATTTTGAGAAACAGGTTCAGGTGATTGAAATAATACTCTTTGTAGTCTGATAACAGCTTTCAATACCTTATTGAAATATCTACTAACAGTTTTTCCTTACCTCAAAAAAACAGTTTTAAATGTACGATTTTTGAGATTATAAATAGTATATATAGAAATGTCGCTACTTATTCATCAACCTTTACATTTCTTGAATCCTTTAATAGACTGATGGTTCTAAGCATAATATATAATTTTCTAAAAGTGTATCGATCCATGTGTTGCTCCTCAAAACAAGTGATATCACTTGCATATATTAGTCTATGCAGATATCGAGATCGATCATAATTACCATTAGAATATGGAGATTTTAAGCAAAATCATGGATGATGTTACACCATAATAAGAGAATCATAAAAAAAGATGACCATTAACATGTCTAATTTTTGTATTTGCATATTCAGTAATAGATAGAGTAACATCCTTTTCAAACTTAAATCTACTAATCTTGACTCACAAACTCCCTATAAAATAAAATGACATTATATTAAAAAATTAATACATACTATTATGCTAATTAAAACAAATTAATAAGAAACTTGTTTGTCTTTCATTAGCATATAATGACATTGAAATAAATAGGATACACAAAAATAAAGACATAGAGACGACTAAGATCAACCATTCATATATAGACATTGGTGCAACCTCTCTCAAGTTTTAGACATTTAGCCAATAAGATGCACATTATCCAATAGATTATAAAAGGGTTTTTTTCTAATAAGCTAACATATGATATGCAATAGAAAATGGTAGCTCTTGCAAGGCATAATAAGAAAATAAACAAAATTTCTTGGAGGCATGATTCAATTGATGTAGTTTAATTAGAAAGTGCAATGTTATTAGATTAGAATGAAAATGTTGCCTTCTAATTAAGGTATTGTATGGTATGGTATATCTTACCTTTTCTATACATCATTAGCATATTCTACAGTTTTCCATTGAACTCACTCTCTAAGTTAAGGCCACAAACAAAAGAGAAATACTATTATAGGAGTCTAAATGACACATGATATGCAAATGCATCAAAGCCCCAAATCATGAAAAAATTAGCCCATCAATATGTCAAGCATGCTAATCACTATCAAAAGCATGAGAAACATGATAAATAAATAGTGAAACATATTGGAGAGAAAGACATAGATATTCCTACAGTGATCTTTTATTCCCTCTTGTCTAAATCAAGAGTTCAAATGATCTAGAAGATTTACCAAAACATAATAAGGTAGAATTTACTTGAATATCACAGAAAATGAACTAAAACATGCTAAATTCGAGATAGAAAGACAAAAGACAAAGGATCCTACTACCTTACAGTCTAATACGTGTGGATGCCAACAAGTAAAAAGTCCCCAAGACCTAGAGCAGCTTCAAAATCTGATCAAAATTAAATAGGACACAATTGGACTTTAGCTTTACATGTATCAAACTTTGACCAAAACAACACAATGATATGCGTTATAGCGATAAAGCGGCAACCAAATATTTAGGTTGATAGGACAGGTTTGTGTCTGTATTTATGTAAGAAAACCTCTGCCCCTAGTAGCAAGAATAAGCAAAAGATAAAGCATATTCATATAACAAGCTAAGCAAGAATCACTAGCATTCAACAGAAATTGAGTCCTACCATGATATACAGTGGCGGAACTAGGGCAGAAAAGTTGGAGCGCTGAACAACGCTAAAAATTTTACCAGAATTTCGTCTATAAAATAGATGCATTCCAAGTACAAAAACATTAAAATAATTTCAAATTTACAAATAAAATAGCAACAAAATAGGTAATCTCCCATTACCAATGAGGAGTGATCACCCATCACTCACGAGGAATAATTACCCATCACTTACAGGATAAGTATCACATATTAATGCAAATAAAATAACAAAAGAATAGGTAATCGCCCATTACCAATGAGGAGTGATCACCTATCACTCACGAGGAATGATTACACATCACTCACGGGATAAATACCTCTATCAAAGTTGAAGATATTAATGCAAAAGTCGTTGAGAATCTTGAGATAACAGATCGAGCACAATCAAAAGACGACCTCCAATATGAACTGCAATTAATTTAGAACAATTAGAAGATTAATATAAAAACAAATAACACTCATACAAATGATGTTTCTTCAACCAGATTAGAACCCTTCTTCCACTTTTCAAGATATTTGTTCATAGTAAAATCCTATATAATAATCAAATATTTTAAATTAAATTCAACACCTTTCACATATGACATAATAATTAATTAAAATATAAATTACATAATAATCATATTTTTACCAAAATGCCCTAGAAAATTTTTTTACTAGCAAAATCAAAATTTTATTAGTAAAAAAAATTTTATAAAACAATCTTTAAAATAAAAAATGTTTCTACATAGATTAATCTTTAAAATCTAGTTAAAAAGCTTACTTTTTTCTTCAAAGTTTGAAGAACAACAGCAGGAAGGAGTAGCCGCAGCAGCAACTGTGTCTGTCTTGCGTCGCCGTCGTTGCCTGTCTATCGCCATTACCGCTGGTCACCGCCGGCTGCGAAGAAGAGGACTGGGGAGGAAGGTTCGAGAGAGTCGAAGAGAGAGAGAGCCAAAGATTTTTTTTCTGTTTATGTTTCTGCTATTGTTGTGAGTCAGGTGAGTTTTCAGTTTTTTTTATTGAAAGTCAGCAACCTAAGTTTTGGGGCTATATTGAAAAAAATCTGGGAGGGTTTGAATGTATAATACCCATAATTTCTAAAGTTTTCAAAATTTCTCGGAGGGCCTCGAGCCCACCCGAGTCCCCATGTAGTTCCGTCCCTGATGATATGCTTCCTTAAAAAATAAAGGGCACAATAAAATCAGGGCGGGAATATAAAAGTTCAGTGAAAAAATTTTTAATTTCATTTTCTCTCTCTACCTTCAAACTCTCTCCAATATTCTCTCTAACAAATCGATGATTTTAAAGATTTGAAAACTGTAGGAAGTTACATGAGTAATTTTGAAGATTATATATAATAAAATTTGATTTAGAGATAAAAACACTCTAAATTGACCCGAAAAAATTAAAAGCGAGAAAATTTTGGATGAAGTTCGCCTAGTATGGCGAAACTCTCCAAAAGCTCGCTTGACCAAGCGAAACTTCTGGAGAGTTTCGCCATGATGGGAGAAACTAATCCAAGGTTTTTCCACTTCATGCAAATCAACAATTCTCTTCTTTTTCTTTTTTCTTAAAAAAATAACTCCAAATTATCCAATATAATGATCATTTCTTCATCCAAAATTAATAATATTTGTGCTAAATTATTGAATCTTCTGACTATTTCATTGCCATATGAGGGGTTAGGGTTAGGGTTTAATTAGGGTTCTTAGCACAAATATCATTAATTTCTTTAACAAACAATTCATTATCAATTTAGGTTTTAGATCATTTAGGGTTTATGGTTTACAAAGATTCAATGATATAGCACAAATATAATTAATTCCTAATAATATCTAACAACATCTAATAATAAAAATTTACTTTATTTATCTTTTAAATGATTCATTAACAATATATAATTTCTTTAATAATAATTCATTATCAATTTAGAGTTTAGGGTAGGGTTAGGGTTTAATGATATTAGAAATTAATGTTATTTGTACTATATCATTGAATCTTTAATTATAAACTATAAACCCTAAATCGATAATGAATTGTTTGTCAAAGAAATTAGATATTGTTAATAAATTGTTTAAAAAATAACTAAAGTAAATTTTTATTTCTGAAAGAAATTAGATATTGTTAGATATTATTAGAAATTAATGATATTTATGTTTTATCCTTTAATTTTTGTAAACCCTAAACCCTAAATTGATAATGAATAGTTTGTTATAAAAAATTAGATATTGTTTGTGAATTGTTTAAAAAATAAATAAAGTAAATTTTTATTATTTAAAGAAATTAGATATTTTTAGATATTATAGAAATTAAGATATTTGTGTTATATTGTTGAATCTTTATAAACTATAAACCTTAAACCTTTAATTGATAATGAAAATTTATTTTAAGTAATCAAATTTTACTTTATTTAGTATTTTATTTATTAATATTGTTAAAACTCAAATTATTATACAATTATTTAATTAAATTTGGTTAAGTTTAGATGTTAGTGTTTTAAATAGATAATTAATTATTTAGCTGATAATGAATTGTTTGTTAGTTATTAATGTTGACTTCAATTATGTAAAATAATACGTTTGTGAATTATTTATAATATATCTCTAATAATAAAAATTAAGGAACTATAATGATCCAATTCATTTTATAATTCAAATCTTTAAGGAAATTGTATAAAAAAAAATTTATCCAATATCTGATTAATATGTTAGTTTGTTTCATTGGGAGTTTTATTATAAAAAAAATGAAAAAAAAAGAACAAGTCAGCATTGGATGATGGGATGATCACGTAAATCGTAAGAGTTAGGTGAAATTTTGGAAGAGCATGGCAAAATTCTCCAAAAGTTTCGTCATGTTGGGCGAAACTCGTGTAAAAGTTCCTCAGTTTTGATTTTTTTTGTCTATTCAGAATATTTTTTATCTCTAAACTAATGTTTTCTTGCCTATAACTTTCAAAATCACTCGTATGCAACTCCCTACGGTTTTCAAAGTAAGTATTTCAAGAAATTTTGTAGACTGAAGTTAGAGAAGAGAGAGAAAATAGAAAGAAAAAATGAATTTTTTTCACTATACTTTAATATTCCCATGCTAACTTTATCGATTGCCAAAAGTAGGGGAAAGATCGTCAACAATATTCACAAGAGACATACCAATAGAGCACATGTTTATAAATGCTATGACATGAGTAAACTTTGTACAAAAAGAAAAGGAAAAAAAGAAAAGGAATCCTAACATATAACTTGAGTAAACTTTGTGCAAATATTCTTTTATCAGTTCAGTCTCAACACTAGGAATAATAACTCTCTAAATAGCACCATAGCGAAAAGCATGGACATTTCACATGAGTTGATAAAAGAACATTTTTCTTGTTAGATTTACTAAATCAGAAGAATCAAGAAAATGCTATTTAGATTGTTTCATTCTTTCAATAACAAAGAAAGTGCATATAATCCCATTTATTAAATTCTAACAAATAATGTAGATTAATTAACTCAAAACATCTTCAAACTAAAGTTTTATTACTCCACAAATTAGAATTTTTTAATTAAATAAAGAAAAAAGCAATTTTTGTTAAGACATCAAAGAAAAAAACGATACAAAACAATGAAAAAACAATTCCAAAATCTAAACTTTTATTTTCCTCTGGTCCATGATAAAAATTAAACAAAATTTGAGAGGAAAAAAAGAAACTTCTAATTGAGAAAGATCAAAGAGAAGTAAGGTCTAAATCAATTTCTTTACTTTCAAATAATATAAAAAAATGCGATTTTCTCCATAAAAGTAACGACTTCAACCTCTAAAAAATAGTCTTGAAGTGAGTCTGTGGAACAAATCATAAGAATTATAAAGGACAATTAAACAGGCAGACCGCATGTAAACTTATGCTTACAGGTCTAAACATACAGTATTTAGTACCAAATTCCGCAAGATAGTGGAGAGGGAATAGGTTTATTTGCTGACTAAATGGAAATAATGATTCTCTAAAATAAAAAAAATTGAAGAAATTATTAAGATGACGGGACAATGATTATTATTATCGGTAATCTATGAAAAGAGATGAAGAAAAGTAAAGTAAGTAGAAACATGTGGCGACAACAATCAATTATTACTATAAAATTTGTTTGATCTCTTCATCGTTCTACCTAAAATTCTATTTGCAGAGGCAAAGAGAAAGAGAAGAAAGAGTCCAATAAAAGAGTGAAGAAAATGGCGATTAGAGTCATTTTAATATCATACGACGTATCTTAATTTTAAATTATTGGGAAAGTAACTGAAATACCATCTCCATTCAAGCGGATTGTTTAACTACTTTCCTAGTCCAAAGGAATTAGATTCCTTTACAAAATTCAACATAATTTCCCAAATACTGGAATTTAATAAATGGAAATTAAAAATATTTACAATTTATGACAATCAAATAGGACCTAAAAGTAACGCCCCCTCATTCCATTTTTCCCTTCCGTATACGTTGTTAAGGTACCATTTCCTCCAATTTTTTGAAATTTGTTTAATTTACAATTTCATTATTCATTTGATATGAATTACAAATAAAACCTTATTAATTTATATAATTCATAACTAATTAATTGTTATTGTAAATATCAATAAAATTTTATGAGGGAACAATGATTGTGTTGTAATTAGTTCAAAACCATCTTAAAATATCACTTCACAAGTTCAATTCTTGTTTAGTACTATATTTTTATTAATATAATTCTTCGCGGTTGCTGGCATGGAGCTAGCCGGGACTTCTTCCTTGAGTCATGATCTCACTCAGTTGATCTTTGAAGCATAGTTCAAATGAAACAAATCCCTAAGATTAGAATCTAAATTGTTAGCCCTTCTTTCTCAAAAGGCAAACAGCCCCCCCGACTATATGGGGGTGGGGTGTGGAAATGGAATTGCATTCTTTTGCAGCTACATGGAATGCCAGAATCAGGTGTGCATGTGTATAATTTTTGAAATTTTTAATTATGACTATTTTAAACATCTCTATAAATTTGGATTGAAACTAGAAGTTTCCTGTTTTACATCACTTCATCATTTTCAATCCATAACAAAAGTTCACTACCAAACATTTGGATTGTGTTTCAATTGCACAATTTTTCAATATTCAACTCAAAACCCTTGAAATTATTATGTAAATTTCATTATGAGTCAAGGACATTTGTTTAATAAGTAAACACAAATAAAAGGAAGTGCCAATGTGAGAAAAAAAAAAAGAAAAAAAAGGTCTTAGCATTCAAGTCATGAGATAAGATTACATTAACATTTTCCAAGATTCACACAACCTGAGAGATTTGATGAGTTTTTCACTTTCCAGGCACAAAGTTTGTGGCATAAGCCCAGGCATTGTTGGCCACTGGATCAGCAACATGGTCAAAAAGGTTCTCAATTGGGCCTTTTCCAGTAACAATAGCCTGCACAAAGAATCCAAACATAGAGAACATAGCTAATCTACCATTCTTGATCTCCTTCACTTTCAATTCAGCAAATGCCTCTGGATCATCAGCCAAGCCCAATGGGTCGAATGCTCCTCCTGGGTAGATCTTGTCGAGTCCCTCTCCGAGGGGTCCACCACCGACTCTGTATCCTTCAATCAAGCCCATGAGAACAACTTGGCAAGCCCAGATAGCTAGGATGCTTTGGGCATGGATCAGGTTTGGGTTTCCGAGGTAGTCGAGTCCACCCTCGGAAAAGATTTGGGCTCCCGCCTTAAACCAGACGGCCTCCCCGAACTTTACGCCGTTCTTTGCTAGGATCTCAGGGAAGACGCAGCCCAAAGCTCCGAGCATAGCCCATCGGCTGTGGATCACTTCAAGCTCCCGGTTCTTGGCAAATGTCTCTGGATCAGCTGAAAGCCCAGCGGTGTCCCATCCATAATCACCAGGGAATTCACCAGTGAGATAGGATGGAGTTTGTTCAGAAAATGGGCCCAAGTATTTGGGACGATCTGGCCCATACCTGATCCATATCACAATGGTTAAACTCTCTTTTATTTTTTTTCACAAAAAGAAAGGGTTTCTTTTTTTTTTTTTTTTTGCTGAGATAAAAAAAGGGGTCTCTATTATCGACCATTCATTTATGCATAAATTACATAAATAGCTATTTTTATATAATATTATATTGATTATTAACGAGAAAAATATCATATTCCTAAAGTATTTGATGTTTAGGATTAAAACAAACTTCTTTTAGCAATATTTTCACATTTACTTATTTGATTGGTTATATATTATAGGCAGTGAAAAAAAAAAAAAAAAAAAAACCCCACAGCTCAGTAATACCAAATTGAGAATATCTATAGTTACTCCTTTCTTAAGGTTTTTCTTTGATTTTTTCCCTTTTTACACCCACAAAAAAAAATGGTTATATATAATCTTAAACAATTTTTACTTACAACCATAAACTTTTATTTAATCTTTTTATAGATATAAATTATTTCAACGTGGTTGCCGGTTTAGCAATTTAAAGATTTTACGATGCAATTCGATCCATTTATTACATTAATATTTAATAAAAGGGTAAAAAATAACTAAATCCTTTAAGTTATGATATAAAATATGCAAAAATGATATAAAATATGCAAAAATTTCACTGAATGTTACTATGAAACCATTAAATGGTTATAGACTTTGCAACTAAAAGTTTTTTGCTATAAACAATTAAAATAAAATTTTATAGCTACAAATTAAAAAAAATATAAATAATTTAAGGTTATATATAACTAATTTCTCAAAAAAAAGTTTTAGAAGAAATATCAAACATATATATCAAGAAAGTAAATATTTATACTTTCAAATAAAATTTAAAAAAAGTAAACATTTTTATCAAAGAAAAAGAAAACATTTCTGAAAAAAGTTAAATAAGTGGTAAAAGAATTTACCAAATGCTTTGTGGAACACTTTTAACAGTCCTCCTCATGGTAAAACGGCCACCACCAACGGTTCCAACCTTCCTGATGAGTTCATTTTGTGGCTTCAAGAGAGTCTGCCCAGCAAATGTAGATTGTTGAAGACCTGAGGTTGCCATTATTTCTTATTGAGTTTTCTTCTTCTTCTTCTTTTCTTCTCACTCTTTCTTTTTCTTTCTTTTGAGTTTTGATGTGTGAAGAAGTGGCAAAGGGAACTGTAATTATATAATAGAAATGGCAGATTGTGAGATTTGTGGATTAGGATATCAACAACTCAGCAAAATGTGATTGGTTTATTTCATCTGCTTGGGATTTCCTCTCAGATTTTTACATGGGTCAGAGTGGCTATTGTTTTGCCATTTGGATTAAAAGAAAAGAAAAAATCTTGTTGCTTAGAAAAAAATCTCCAAAGGACCCTCACGGAGATCAAAGTGTTTGTACGCCACATATTTTGATTTTCCTCCAGTCATTGAGCTTGGCTCATTGGACAAATCAACTTAGTGACTTAACATAGGGATGGCCATTAGCCGGGTTGTCCCGTCCACCCATTCAGCCCGGGTTCTAAATTTAATAATAAAAAACTTTAAATTTCTACATTTAAGTATTTAATAAAAAAAATTTTTAAGTTTTTAAACTTAAATAAATCAAACTAAAAAGGTTTAGTAATTAACTAAGTTTTTATTTGTGTTATGAACCTACGATCTTTTATTATGTAATTTTTTGTTTTAACTTTTATGTAATTTCACTTTCATGTAGTTTATATTTGTTTTTTATAATTTTTTTTATTTATATGTTATTACTTAATTGAACTCATGTTCATATTTTTTTTTAATATTTGATAAAAAAATTTAAAAATAAAAAAATCCAACCTGCTCGCCCCGGCCCAACTCGCCTGGTCTGGTCTAGAAAAGTGAGCCGTGCCGGGCCAACATTTTTTACCCCGCAACTAGCCCGAACTTGCCCGCTGGCCCATATGGCTAGCCCGACAACTTGTGATGAATTCAATGGACCGGCCCAACTTGGCCCAAATTCGTTGGGCCGGCCCACTGGCCATGCCTACAGTATCACCCAAAAATAGTCCGATGTCGAACCCATTTAAAGCGAGGTATTTTATTATTTTTTTTAATGGCTGAATAGTACTACCTCAATTTCATATTAATTATCGTTTAAACATACTTTTTATGTTTTAAAATATCTGTCACTTTCGTAAATCAAAAGAATATTAAATAATATTTTTTTCCTACATGCCCCTATCTTATTATAATCATACAATTGTCAAGAAATTTTTATTATCACTATTAATGACAATTAAAGGGTAATTTAGTATATTTCTTCTTAATCTAGACTACCCAATCATTTTCTAAATTCTTGTGTCATGTCTTAAAGCGACACTTAATAGGTGTATTTTTTCCTCAAACATTTCAAAAGTGGAATAGGTTCATAAATATAAATGTGTTACTTTTAGATACTCCAAACATTTTATTCTTGGTAGAATAGGTACTTCCGTCTATTTTGGCCGTTAAAGCAAGAGTAAAATGTTCGAGTACCTAAGAGTAAAAAATTAATGTTTATAGACCTATTCTATTTCTAAAATTTTTATGGACCTTCTCACAAGAGCATGCTAATGACACTTAGGTTGTTTCTTTGGGCTTGCTACACAAACGGTTGAGTGATCCCTCTAATTATGTATTAATAAAATTTAATAGTTCTACTTTGAAAATTCTACTAGCTCTTCTTTATCTGAACCTTTGCACTGTTTATTTTCAAGCTAAACAACCACGTATTTCTTTTCCTATGAGTGAATCTATATCTAATGCCATTTTTTAAAACTATGCTAATCCCTCTAATTAAATAAACTGTAGTGTCCACTTTTAAAAAATGTTTGAGGGAAAAGAATGCTAATCCCTCTAATTAAATAAATCATATTTTTAATGCATTTCCCTCGAAACTAAGCTAGTAAAGATGCTTGAAGGAATACGGCTCCTGCCACATTTAAAATATGACTGTGTTTACGTTCGACCCTACCATTTTATTGATGGTTTAGACTACTATTGTTTGATGAATTATGTCATGAGAGAGAATGATAAAAAATTATGTATCATTATTTGTGCATACACTCTTAATGGTTTAAATAAATTGGGTTTGGATGAGCTTAAAGGAATGTTCGAAATAAGGGCTAATACAACTTTTATCAGCAAGTAGACCTAAGTAGCAAGAGAATGGTTATTAACTATAGTAAGAAAATAAGATGATCCACTAGTAGATTTGTGAGAATGGGATCCCCAAACATCATAACAAATCAGATCAAAAATAGCAATAGACATAGATACACTCATAGGAAAAGACGTACACGATTGTTTAGTTTGAAAACAAACAGTAAGGTTCAGACAAAGAAGAGAGCTTGTAGAATTCAAAACAGAATTATTAAATTTTGCCAACATAGAATTAAAGGGATGGTCCAACCATTTGTGGAGCAAGTCCAAAGGAAACAACGAAAATATGACTAGCATGCTCATGTGAGAAGGTCCATAAGCATTTTAAAAGTAGAATAGGTCCATAAACATTAATGTTTTACTTTTAAATACCCAAACATTTTATTCTTGGTGGAATAGGTACTTTATAAACGAAAATGTCCTCGCCTTAACGGCCAAAAGAAAGGGATGATAGGCAAAATGGACGTAAGTACCTATTTTACCAAGAATAAAATGTCCGTATACCTAAAAGTAACAAATTAATGTTTATAAACCTATTCCTCTTTTAAAAAATGTTTGATTCTTCCAGCTCGATACCGTCAAGAATTCATCACTATAAAGAGACATATACAATAATTAGCGTTAGACAGTTCAAGTCCCTGAACTTATGAAGTCTCGTTTCGGTAGTGATCCAATTAATAATTTAAAAAAAATTGGAATCGAACACATTTAGCCTTTTCTTTTTCTATTTTCCTCCATAAGTAGTTGTATTAAACATCAAAAAATAAATTACACAGATGAATAAGTAAGAAATTCTTACCAATCAATATATATGGTAATAAAAATAAACCTCAACTTCATAATCTTTAAGTGGTTAGAACATATAATTAAAAAAAAAAGGGAAAATGACCAAAATTGTCCCTAAAATTAGCGTATCGACAAGGTTTGATTCCACATGTTAATTTTTAACCATTAATAAGGTTCTTAAAAATTTTACGTGCTTCTGAAAAATCGGTATCCTGTCACTTTCCGATATGAATTCCTATTAAGAAAGCAAAGGTATCAAGTTTAAGCAGCAAACCTTGTTTTGTATATCTCATATCGACAACGTATATAGAATATTACAAGAATAATCGTAACCATAATACAAGGAGATAATCTACCATGACACATGCTAATGTTTTCCATAACTTATACTAATTACATTATTTACAACGAATGAGATATTCACAAATATGGAAATGTAATTCATGGAATATTTTTATTCCAACACCCCTTCAAGTTGAGCATGGAGATTGCAAACACCCAAACTTGTCTAGTAGTACATGGAACTGGGAAGAGCCAAGAGCTTTAGTGAAATTATCAAGGGGCTGATCATCGGTGGAAATGTAGGTCGGAGATATACAATTACTCAGAATCTCATCACAAATAAAATAACAATTAATTTTAATATGCTTCGTGTATTCATAAAAAATAAGATTGTTGGAGCTGTGTAAAGCAGCTTGATTATCACAGAAAAAGTGGAGTAGGAGAGGAGATGAGAAACCTGTAGATCACGAAGTAAATACCGAACCTACTTTAGCTCACAACAGGTGACAGCTATTGAATGATACTCGACATCAACAAAAGGCCGAGAGCCGGTATGTTGCTTTTTAGATTTCCAAAAGATAGGAGAATGCACCAAAGAGATAAAATAGTCAGTGAGAGAACGATGGGTCACAGGGCTGCTGGCCCAGTCAGAATTATGGTAGGCCTGAAACTACAGATCCGCATTGCCTAGAATAAGAAGACCCTGTCCTGGAGCTCCCTTAAGATATCGAAGAACACGGATAGCAATGTCTCAATGATCTTGTCAAGGTTGATGCACGAATTGGACCAATAGATAAACAGAATAAGCAAAGTCGGGCCTAGTGATAGCCAGGTGTATCAAACGACCAACTAGGTGTCAGTAAGAATCCAAAGAGGAAAGTAACAGACCTTTGGCTTTGCCTAAAGAATGATTTTGTTCTATGGGAAATGTGACAAATTTTGGCGCCAAGCAAGCCGGCATCAGTCAAAATATCCAAGGTATACTTCTGCTAACAAAGGTAAAGTCTTGTATAACCACGAGCCATTTCAATGCCCCAAAAATATATCAAAGGTCCTAAATCTTTCATATGAAAAACCGAACTCACGTGTCATTTGAAATTGAGAATAGCCTCAGAATCATTGCCTATAATAATAAGATTATCCACATATACAAGAATACAAAGAAATGTGTTAGAGGCTGGGAAGTGGATAATGAGTAGTCAGAACGAGATTGGCAGAAACCATAAAGTTTTAGTGCCTGTTTGAGACCAACACCGAAAGCCTGTTTTAGACCGTAAAGTGATTTTTTCAAACGACAAACCTGTCCCTTATGCCTTGAGAAAATCCTGGAAGAAGTTCTATATACACTTCTTCTGACAAATCACCGAGAAGGCATTATGAACATCTATTTGATGAGTGGCCCAATTTCGAGAAGGTGGCAATAGTCAACAAGGTGCGCATTGTGACTATTTTAGTGACGGGGCAAACTTCTCATGAAAATCCAAGCCTTCAACCTGAGTATTACCAAGAATAACAAGGCGGGATTTATATCGCTCAACACGACTATCAGAATTTTGCTTAATCTTATAAACCTTTTTGTAGCCCAAAGCCTTCTTACCAACGGGTAAAGAAGTCAAATCTCAAGTCCTATTTCTTTCAAGAGCTTCAATTTCATTTTTCATGGCCTCCCGCCAGGATGAGTGAGAAACGACCTCGGAGAAACGGGAAGGCTCAACATCAATAGTAACAGAGGTAAGAGAAGCTTTGTGATGAGAAGAAAATTTATTCTAAGAAACATAATGAGCCAGAGGATAGGAACACATACCTGAGTCCAAAGATTGGGGACAAGTAGAAAGTGAAGAAGAAGAACCACTTTGCACCGTATTACAAACATAATCCTTGAGTTTGGAAGGGGACGATAAGGACGTTGATTATGACGAAGAGTATAACTTTCAATAGTAGTAGTAGTAAGGAATTGCCCCCTAAGGCCCAATAAGAGGAGCTCTAAAGGGGACTGCGGAAGCTAAACTGTCTAGGTGGGCCAACCCAAAAGAGTTGGAAAAAAATTAGGAGGAAGCCCAATAGAGGGGTTGTGGGCTGAGGATCAATACGGCCTTCTGTGATGGGATCCGCAGTTCGGTTGAGTAGAGCAAGAGAAGCTCACGGTTCAACAGAAGGTGGCAAGTTGCAAGGTAGCTAAGAAACAGAGGGAAATGTTGGAGTATTTGGTGGAAGGGTATTTGGAAGAGTGGGCTAGGGGTTGTTTGTGAGAGTGGGCTACGAAAGGCCTGATTGGAATATGTAAGTATCGGAGTCACTGGGAAACCCAAATCTGGAGTGGGGAAGTGAGATCATCGTCCTAGGTGAAAGATGCTATAGGGAAAAATGTTTTCTTCAAAAATAATATCATAGAAATAGAATATTTCATGAGTTTCCAAGTCATAAACGGTCCAACCTTTCTTGCCATAAGGGTATCCCAAAAAATACAACGTTAACTTCGAGGATTAAATTTATCGGAGGACCGAATATGGACATGGCACAAGCACTAAAGACACGAATATGGGAACAATCTGGAGATTTTTGGAAAAGCATTTCATATGGTGATTTGTTGTTCATGATTGAAGATGGGGTATGATTAATTAAATAGACTATTTTTTAGTGCTTTCACCCCAAAAATATTTGGTAGGGAAGATTGAATAAGGAATGCCTAGATTACATTTAATGTGTCTATTCTTTCGTTCCACTCGCCCATTTTATTGAGGGTATAATTCATAGATATTTGGTGGAGAATACCATTTTTAGAACGAAATGCTTAAGGCCAATGAATTCGGTTCCATTATCGGAACAAACACATTTAATAGTTTAGTTAAATCGGGTTTGTAACATTACAAAGAATTTCTCAAAATAATTGCGTACTTCAGTTTTATTAAGAAGAAAATAGACCTAAATAGTACGGGAATAATCATGACGGTAGTTAAAAAAAATAAGACCCACAAATAGCTTTTGTTTGGTATAGATCCCAAACATCACAATGTACTAAATAAAAAATAGTAGGTGCTTTTTTGAACTTCATGGAAATGAAGTACGAGCCTATTTACCTTGCAAACAAATAATCAAATAGAAAATTTTTAAGATGATGCATAACAAAATAAGACAGATGACCTAAATGTTTATGAATTAAATCCAAAGAAGAAACGGAAACATGAAATGCATGCACATTGGAAAAGTGATAGATTCCATTCATCAATCTATCCGCTCCAATCCTCGCCCTCATAATACAGTCCTGTATCACATAAACACTATCAACAATTTCCACACAGTAAGAGGGATGTTCATGTTGTAATTCAGAGATAGAAATTAAATTGCATGTTAAGTTTGAGACGTAAAGAACATTGGTCAATTATGAGTTAGAGCTCAAGAAATGCCACCTTCATAACACGCTTAAGTCTCTGAACCATTTGGGAGATGATGCAATAAAACTAACCTAGCAAGTATACTAGTTCAATTGTAATATATCAAGGTTGATCCCACAAGGACTTGCCCTTACTTATTACTAAAACTATTCCTTCAAATCCAAATTGATAAAACTTGTTGTATTTATCTAAAACTAATATATTATGTAGAAATAATTAATTGGTGAAACTTAACCAGGACTAATGCTTTTGACTAGTTTTCTACTAATGCAACTATGTGTCGTTTCTTACTAAACCGATTTTATCCTCACAATTAACGATGAAATTTTCTTAATTAGAACTAAGCCCAATTTCTTGGCACAAAGACCCTATCTTTAATTAATAATCTACTATATCTCTATGTAGATTAATTAACTAAAAACCACATTACGATCTGTGCAATTCCAAGTTTTCACAATTTTCCCAAATTGACTACTCACATAAACCGCACCTAGAAATTGCTAATCTCTTACTAATTTTACTAGATGTTCTTATTACTTAGTTCCAACTCGATTTATCTCCACTAGGTCTCAAAAACAAGTATTAGACCAGGCAAGAGATGGTTAATCAATTACAAGCATTAAGATCAAGCAATAAGAATTAATCGTAAGTAATAACGACAAAATGAGAAAATTCACACAAGCACATCAATAAAAACATATCATCGTTTGCATTATCCCTGGTTAAAAAGGTTTTTAGCCATAAAATCCATAAAGCAATAAACTTCTCGAAGAACATCTTCAAATTACCAAGTAAAACAAAATAAGTAAAGAAAACAAGTCTTAAACTTGACTTTGTGCTCTTGGTCTTCTTCTCCTTCGTAGCTATCTTCAGGTTTTCAAAAATCAAAAATTTACTTAATGCATGGATGCCTAATGGCTAAAAACTAGTAAATATAAATAGTCTAAACTTATGAGTCTTAGAGTTCAAAGCCCAATAGGAAAATAGTGTTTAATTGACTTAAAAAGTTGTAAAATATGAAAATCTTGTCCACAAAATCTTTGGAGAATCTTGAAGATTCACCCACTTAAAATGAAGTCTAATGCCAGTGTTTTGCATGTCCAGCGCCGATCTTATTCTGTCTTGATTTTCTTTAGAAGTGTAAACGGGTCCAGAACCTCTTGGTACTCCCAAACCTAGACTCAGACCCTTATAGTGAAATATGGACCCAAACTCAGACCCATACCCTTTGGGTATAAAATTTATGGACCTTGACCCGACCCTCCAGGGTCTAGGGTAGGGTCTAGGTATAGTCGTACCCGTATGACATTTTTCTATTTTTTTCCCTGTTAAACAAAAATATATACAAAACAAGGTATAACCCTAAAATAAAAATTATAATACGATTAACATAATTTCCTCAACATCTCTTTCAACAAATATAATTATTTAACATCTCTAATTCAAATTATTAAAAGCTCAACTACACACAAAATCCTCACAGTATATTAATCTAATAAAAACAAAAGTTCTAATTCAATACAATATATTAATCAGAGCATTTAGAGACTGCTTGCTCCTAGTTGTCTCCTACATAAATGTATAAATTATGTATTAATAAAAAAATATAAAAATAATATAATATATAAATATATATTATTATTTTATTATAACGGGTACGGATCTGGGTATCATCATATCCTGTCCTGACCCATTTAATAGAATCTATACGGGTACGGGTCCGCGGGTATAAAATTAACATTACCCGCTATAAACGGGTATAGAACCGTGCGGGTACGGGTAAGACACGCCCAGTTTACAGCCCTAATTTTCTTTGTTAAGCACTCAAAGTCTAGCACTGGTCTTTGTAATGTCCAGTGCTGGTCTTTCTCTAGAACACTTTTCTTCTTAAAATGTCTAAAGTCCAGTGCCGGTCTTCTGTATGTCCAACGCCGATCTTCCTCTTTTAGTATTCATGCATTATTTTGCTATTTTTCACCGCCTAAAATATCTGTTATGCCCTTGTAGCCAACCCATCATAAAAAATGAGTTTCATGTTTAATATTAGGCCAAAAAATGTGCATATTTAACATAAAATTACGCATAAAACTGTGGAAAGTATAGATAAATCTATGATTTATCAACTACTCCCCACTTAGACTTTGCTCATCCTCAAGCAAAACTCAAAGAAACATCAAGATCAAGAGCCCTTAAGAATGAATTAACAAAGAAATGAAGCTCCAAGAAGTAGGGATCAAGATACCTAATCAAGATAATGTAAAGACACGAAAGAGACCCCATAGAGACAAAAGAGACTCAATAAGAATAAAACGATAGGATCCCCTTCAACCATGTTCCAAACCACAAAGCATATCAACCAATTTAATGTGGCTATCAAGAAATTCAATCCAAACATATTCAAGATCAAGTTTCAAAACTCTAGTTTTCAAATTCAAGTAAACTCAAAATTTCAACCATACATACCTTTCCATCGACAAGGTCATTCAGAAACACTCACAAGAGAGTAAACAAACTAAGCATCCTTTCATAAACAAAGAAGTTAAGCAAAATGCCGCTATAGGCTTGAACCATGCACTCTCTTCAATAATGAGGCTTAGCTAATCACCTCGAGTCAAATAGGATTTTTCAGCTTGTAACGTTAGGCGAGAGATATAGCTATCAAATGAAGGGAAAGGATAAAACAAGGGATAAGAGAATGAAGTAAAAAACGCGTCGCACATTTACCTTCTCCCTCCACCCTTAGACATCACTTTCATTTACAATTTTTCCACCTCAAACACACAACTCCCCACTTAAAATGTCAACGTCTTTTATGGGAGTAAGCATATGCTAGAATAATGATCATACTAACCTTCATTGTGAGCTGTTTTTTTTTTTTTTTTTCCTTTTTTCTTTTTAAAACATTCTCTGAACAATTTTTTTCAGCTCATTTTTTCCATTCAACTCATTTGTTCGTTTCAAGCACTATTCCATTTCTCCTCAATAACATCAATATCTCACTCTCCCTCTTTAAAGTCTCTTCACCTTTGTTTTAACCTCAAGATGATCTCATTCACACAAAAGGTGCTGGCGATTCAATACCTTGAAAGGGACAAGATAAAAATTCTCTTTGGCTGAAGGTAGGTAATTTAGGCTTTAAAGAAAGAATTTTGCGAATGGTGGTTTTACCTATTCTTTTCAATTAGGCTCAAAAGGGAACTAAACATAAAATGTAACATGGGATTAAGCTAGAAAAGGTCAAACTGTTCAAGAAGGCCTTATGTCATCCTCGAGTGAATCAGAAAAGCATTAAATTTCGCCTCAAGAATGCAAAGAGAAAAGTTCTAGTGCACAGCTTTTAGAAAAAAAAAAATTCTAGAAGGTTCCAAAGTTTATAAAATCACAAATGAGCGCAAACAAAATTTTATGCCAAGTTCAAAACCAGAAGATTAAAGTCTTGTGAATCCTCAAGTCCAGACAACACAAGTCAAGACAACTTCTCATAAGAGTATGTGTTTTCTCTTTTTCAAAATACCCATGAAAAATCAAAGTTTCAGCTCCCGGTTTCAAGTAAAGCCTCAAGGGAACAGAAACAAACAAAGTATGTAGAAAGAAGAAACTCTAACACGGAAACAGAACAATACAATACAAAATAATCAAACAGAAAATAAACAAAGACAGACAAACCACAAGTAACAAAATTAAACCCCACTCCTCACTAAGAAATCATCTTTGTCCTTAATGATGCGAAAATCATACAAGATAAAAGGAAAGCGATATTCCCTCATTATGGAGAAAGCAAGGAGGGATTACGACTTGGAGTCATCAGAGGGAGGGCTTCTCATAGATGGTGAAGTTTTTGAACTTTTTCTTGGTTTTCATTGGTAAGTGCTACAAAATCTCGTGCATTTGAACCCATGGTTATGGACCTGAATCTATTAGTATGGAACATTTTATTTTTCAAGTGAAATCCCCTAGTATATGACAGAGTGAAAAAGTGCTTTTATTGTTGTGGAATAAGAAGCTTTCGTATCTTAATGCACGTATTGAATTTATTGGGAGCTATTAGAGCGGGATCTACTTTTTGGGGAAAATAAGCCGAAGCAATAAGAAGAATATTTCTAGTGGAACATCTTTCACAATCCCTAGTGAGATGGTTCACAAATATATCGAGAGATAAGTAATTCAACTCATTCACGTCTAGATCGTGAATTGAGCTTGACTTCCTTTGGATACTCTTATGACGTGGAGAGATCATGAAGTAGACAAGCTTCTTCACGGAGAGTGATTGGTCCTTTGAAATATGTCTTTAAACGTTGGCCATTGACCTTGAAAGTTTCAGGCTTTCCACCTTTCAATTCGATGGGTAAATTTGAACAATTTCGTATGGACCAGACCATCTTGACCCCAACTTTCCTGGAAAAAGTCTCAAGCGAGAGTTAGAAAGCAAAACTTTTTATCCAACATAAAAGTTATAAACCTTGAGGCGTTTATATAGATTGCTTTAGTCCTCTCCTTACAAAGCTTGGCATTCTCATAAGCATTTAATCTTAACTCATCAAGTTCATTTGCTGGAGCAATCGTTGTTCTCCTATGGCTTTCTTATCAAAGTTAAAATATTTAAAAGCCCAAAGTGCTTTAAATTCAAGTTCAACAGGTAAGTGACAGGTTTTATCGTAAACTAGTCTGTAAGGTGTCATGACAATTGGTGTCTTAAATGCAGTTCTATATTCCCATAATGCATCATCAACCTTAAGCAACCAATCATTTCTAGATGCACTCACAATTTTTTCAAGGATATATTTCAACTACCTGTTGGAAACCTCTACTTGCCCACTAGTTTGAGGATAGTAGGGAGTGGCCATCTTATGAGTTACACCATACTTAGCCAACAAATTTTCTAGATGCTTATTAAAAAAATGAGTTCCTTCATCGCTAATTAATGCCCTAGGGGTTCCAAAACGAGAGAAAATGTTTTTCTTTAGAAATCTCACTACCACCCTAGCATCATTAGTTGGATTATCAATGGCTTCAACCCATTTAGAAACATAATCCACAGAAACTAAGATGTAGTTATGACTCAACAAAGAAGGGAAATGACCCATGAAGTCAATGCCCCAAACATCAAACAAATCGCACACAAGAATGTTATTTAAAGGCATTTCATTTTTATTGAGATATTCCCTGTTCTTTGTCAAGCATTGCAGTTTTTTACATACTCATAAGCATATTTAAACAATGAGGGCCAATAAAAACTAGATTCAAGAACTTTATAAGCAGTATGTTTATTCCCAAAATGCCCTCCCAACAATGCTATCATGACAATGAGCAAGAATACTATTAAAATCACAATCTGGAACACATTTTCTCAGAATATTATCTCCACGAACCTTGTACACATAAGGATCATCCGACACATAATTCTTTAAATTGCTAAAGAACTTCTTCTTTTGCTGATATAAAAGAGTAGTAGGAAGGTACTTACCTAATAAGTAGTTCGTAAATGGTGCAAACCAAGGATCTTTACCTTCGAAGATTACCATTAGTTCCTTTGGAGACTTTGAACGCAAAGAGAGACTTTGAACAACAATGGCAATTAGTTGTTCCTCAGGGAACTCTTCATTAATCTCTCCTTCCTCATGCTTTTCGTCCTCTATCGGCAACCTTGAAAGGTGATCTGCAATGATATTCTCCGACCCCTTCTTGTCTTTTATAGTATTATCAAATTCTTGAAGGACGAGAATTCATCTCAAGAGTCAAGGCTTTGAATCTTGTTTAGTCATAAGATACTTCAAGGTAGCATGATCAGTATAAGCAGTTACCTTAGTACCATAAGATATGACCTAAACTGATCAAAAGCAAAAATCATAGCCAATAACTCTTTTTCAATGATTAGATAATTTACTTGGCAGAATTCAAAGTACGATTAGCATAATAAATGGGTTGAAATACTTATCCCTCTTTTGCCCAAGCACAACTCTTATTGCGATGTCACTTGCATCACACATCAACTCAAATGGTAATGTGCAGTCCAGCGGCACCAAGATGGGGGTTGTCACCAACTTCTCCTTCAAGATATTAAAAGCCTGCAAACAATCATGAGAGAAGTTATAAGGAGTATCCTTGAGTAAAAGACTAGTTAGAGGTTTAGAGATTTTAGAAAAATCCTTTATAAACTGTCTATAAAACCTGGCATGGCCTAGGAATCCTCTTAAAGTCTTAAGATTCATTGGAGGAGGTAGTTTTTCAATAGTATCCAATTTTACCTTGTCCACTTCAATTTCCGCTTCCGAAACCTTATGACCTAGAATAATTCCTTCTAGTACCATCAAATGGAACTTTTCCCAATTAAGCACAAGGTTAATCTCTTCACATCTGTGTGAAACTCTTTTAAGGTTAGATAAACAGTTATCAAAAGAAGAGCAAAAAATAGATAAGTAATCCATAAAGATTTCCATATAACGTTCCACCATGTCATGAAAAATGGCAATCATGCATCTTTGACAAGTGGCTTGACCATTACATAAACCAAAAAGAATTCTCCTATATGCAAAAGTGAATGTGGTCTTTTCTTGATCTTCAGGACTAATGGCAATTTTAAAATATTCAAAATACTAGAAAATAATAATATGCATGGTCACTAAGTCTTTCTAGCATTTGATCAATGCAAGGTAAGGGAAAGTGATCTTTCCTAGTGGCATCATTTAACTTAAGGTAGTCAATGCAAACTCTCCACCCCATTACAAGTCTAGTAGGAATTAATTCATTAGAATTATTTTTAACCACAGTAATTCCCCCTTTCTTAGGAACAACTTGTATCGGATTTGCACACTTACTATCTGAAATAGAGTAGCTGATACCCATATCTAGGAACTTAATTATCTCTTTTTTTGCCACATCTTGCAGAATGGAATTTAACCGCCTTCGAAGTTGTGTTGATGGCCTGTGCTCTTCTTCCATAAGAATCTTGGGCATGAAAATAGATGGGTTGATTCTATTGATGTCTATTATTTTCCATCCAAAAGCTCTTTTATGCTCCCTTAGAACTCTCAGTAGCTTCTCCTCTTGTTGCTTTGTCAAAGAAGATGAGATAATCAGTGGCAATTTATCATTATCAACTAGAAAAATTTACTTCAAATAAGGAGGGAGGCTTTTGTGTTCAAGATTCTTAGGTGACTCCTCCAAACTCATTTTAGGCCTCATTCCATCAATTCCAATTCCAGAAAATTTGAAGGTCTAAGCCTTGTATCGACCTGATTTGCTTCAAAGAGGTTGGTAACTTCTTGTTCATCTTCTGTAATTGCTGTCTCGATGGTGGTACCTTAGGTAATGCAAACTTCAAGAGGATCATCAAGAATGTTAGCTTCACCTTTCCTGCTTAAGTTAACATAAGGTTCATTATTAGCATAATCGAGAACATATTCACTTAAATGCACAGAGTTATGAGTAGGGGAATATTTCATAGATTTATAAACATTAAAATAACTTTATCCTCCCCAATCCTTAGAACTATTTCTCCCTTGTGAACATCAATTAAAGTTCTTCCTGTGGCAAGAAAAGGTCTCCCCAAAATTAAAGGTAAATCATAATCATCATCCATCTATAAAATGACGAAATCCACTGGAAAAATCATCTTATCTACCTTAACCAACACATCCTCTATTACACCCATAGGATAGTTAATAGATCTATCAGCAAGTTGAAGGGTCATAGTAGTTTCTTTAAGATTCTTTAAACCTAGTTGGTTAAAAACAAATAAAGGCATTAGATTGATGCTAGCTCCAAGATCACACAAGACATTAGTAAACAATTTGTCCCTAATATAACATGGAATTTTAAAATTCCCAGGATCTACGAGTTTTAGGCTCATCTTGTTTTGAATGACTATAGAACATTCCTCTCTCAAACAAATCTTGTCAAAATATTTCAACTTCCTCTTGTTGATCAAGATGTCCATCAAAAATTTTGCATAGGATGGCTTCTTAGAGGTTGCTTCTGCAAAATGGATGTTAATCTCCAGTTTTTTGAATTCTTGAAGATTTCAAAAAACTTGCTAAACTCATACTTATCATTCTCAATTTTTACACTTCAAGGATAACATAATAAAGATAAATCAATTGTGGAAGAGTGTAGTTCAATTTTACCTTTATTCTTACCCTTTTCCTGTAAGACTTTTTTCTGCTCAGGACCTTCCTTTTCATCTTTAGGGGATGATTACTCTTGTAAAGATGGATTTTCCTCCTAGACATTGCTTTTAGTTGGATTTTCCAGCTCCTTCCCACTTCTTAATGTAACCGCGTTGCAATCTCGTGGGTTCTTTTCTGTGTCTCTAGGCAAAAAACCATTGGGTCGGTTAGAAAGTGCATTTGTAATTTGACCTACCTGAATCTCCAGATTCTTTATGCTCGCCTCAATATTTTGAAATCAGTTGTCATTATTTTTAAATTTCTGTTCAGCGCCATTAACGAATCTTTCTATCATTTCCTCCACGTTTGATTTCTTCTCAATTAGGGCTGATTGAATCTAGGTGGATCATTTTGGGCTGGTTCTGCATATGCCCTTGTCCTTGTCTCCATGAGAAATTTGGATGATTTCTCCATCCAAGGTTATAAGTGGAGGAATAAGGACTATTCTTTTGCCCTACAAAATGAACATCCTCATTAGTATCATAATGCACATGAGAGTTAGATGAATTACCAACAAAAGCTCCAATTATTCGAGTGAGATTTTGATGAGATTCAGTTAGTGTTGTCATTTTTGACAAGAGAGACTCTCTCTCTCTCTCTCTCTCTCTCTCTCTCTCTCTCTCTCTCTCTCTCTCTCTCTCTTTCTTATGAACAGGTGCTACTTTGGCAAGCATGGTGCTCTTCGAATTCCATTGATAGTTGGTTACAACGATTTCGTCAATCATATCCCAAGCTTTTGTAGGTTCCTTTTTCAAAAGGTCCCTCCACTAGCAACATCCAACATAAATCGTGAGGAGGGCTACAAACCATTGTAGAAGTTTTGAATCTGCATCCATTAGGGAATGTTATTTTGAGGAAACTTCCTCAAGTTGTTCTTGAATCTTTCCCACGCTTCATCAAAAGATTCACCTGTAAGATGTATAAAACTAGTAATGTTATTACGCAATTTAAAAGTTTAACAGGTGAAAAATATTTGTCCAAGTCTTAGAAAAATGGTCCCAGTAGTAATGGAACCAGAAGGAGAGAGTTAAGCCATTGTTTGGCTTTATCCTTGAATAAAAAAGGGAAGAGGTCACGAAGTGAACAAGTTCAGGAGGAATTTTCTTTTAGAGTGGTGAGAAGCAACGGATTGCCTTTGAGAGCAAAGTTATGGAACCATATCAACCAAATAAGGATCAAGACCGGGATCGGGAATAGCAGCAAAACCAAAGCCCAGAGAGTCAGCTGAGAGAGAAGCGAGTAGCTCAGTATGAGGGACAAAGAAAGAAGCTCGACTGATAAACTGAGGCTTGATGGTATTGTCAACCACTCCATTCATCTTTATGGTAATACATATCTCTAAGAATTTAAGGATATGCAAGTTAGAATCCACATGAGACAGCCCATAAAATTGAGCATTATTCTGGACCATATGAATCAATGCCAGCTTAAGCTCAAAGTTGTTGGAGTTGATGGCTGGATTGACAATAGAGGGATTTGCATTCTCAATCTTAGGACAAGTATAGTCCCTAAGAGTTCTAGCTTCCCCCATCTTAACTTTGTTGGCCTCCTTCTCTTTTACGGGAAATTTCCACTGCTTATTCTCCTTGCAATTCCTCCTAGAGGTCCTTTCAATCTTGGCATCAAAGGTTGCTAATTCGTCTTCAGAATCACTGGACATATGAAAGTGCTTCAAGAAGAAAGAAAGAAATCACGTAGACCAGAAAATAACCAACAAATATTCAAATAAAATAAAGGGATTAAAAAGAACACACTCAAACCAACCATAAGATTGAAGAAAACAGAAACTGACAGAAAAAGAATGAGAAAAAACTTGGGTAAAACCAAAAAATCTATAAAATGTTCTTTTTTAAATCAACTAAAAATATAGGATTAAAGGAAAAACTGTAGTAAAAAAAATGGTTTGGTCTCAAATCAAACAGCAAGTAAGTGATATTGAAACAAACAAGTCCCTGGCAATAGCGCAAAAAACTTGATGCACTAAAACCAACCTAGCCAGTGTACTAGTTCAATTCTAAATATCAAGGTCGATCCCACAAGGATTTACACTCAATTACCACTAAAGCTATTCATTCAAATCCAACCCAATAAAACTTGTTATATTTATCTAAAACTAACAAATGATGTAGAAATAATTAATGGGTGAAGCTTAACCAAGACTAATGTTTTGACTAGTGTTCTACTAATGCAAGTATGTGTCTTTTCTCACTAAACCGATTTTATCCTCTCAATTAACGGTGGAATTCCCTTAATTAGACTAAGCCCAATCTCTCAGCACAAAGACCCTATACTATATATCTATGTAGATTAATTAACTAAAAATGCATTAAGATCTATGGAATTTCGAGTTTTCACAATTTTTGCAAACTGACAACTCACATAAACCCCACCTAGAAATTACTACAATCTCTTACTAATTTTACTAGATATTCTTATTACTTAGTTCCTACTCGATTTATCTCCGTTAGGTCTCAAAACCAAGTATTAGATCATGCAAGAGATGGCCAATCAATTACAAGCATTAAGAACAAACAATAAGAATTAATTGCAAGGAATAACAATAAAGTGAGAAAATTCACAAAATCACAAAATCACATCAATAAAAACACATCGTCTTTTGCATTATCCCTAGTTAAAAAGTTTTTAGCCATAAAAGCAATAAACTTCTCGAAGAAAATCTTCGAATTTCAAAGTAAGACAAAAGAAGTAAAGAAAACAAGCCTTAAACTTGACTTTGTATTCTTCGTCTTCTTCTCCTTCATAGCCGTCTTCGGGTGTTCGAAAATCAAAAAATTACTTAATGAATGGATGCCCCTAATGGCTAAAAACTAATAAATATAAATAGCTTAAACCTAGGAGTCTTAGAGTTCAAAGCCCAATAGGAAAGTAATGTTTAATTGACCTAGAAGGCTGTAAAATATGGAAATCTTGTCCAAAAAATCTTTGGAGAATCTTGAAGGTTCGCCCATTTAAAATGAAGTCCGATGCCGGTCTTTTGCATGTCCAGCACCGATCATTTTCTATCTTGATTTTCTTTATTAAGCACTCAAAGTCCAGCACTGATCTTTGTAATGTCCTGCGTTGGTCTTTCTCTGGAACACTTTTCTTCTTAAAATGTCTAAAGTCCAGCGTCGGTCTTCTGTATGTCCTACGACGGGCTTCCTCTTTTAGTATTCAGGCATTATTTTGCTATTTTCACCGCGTAAAATGTATGTTATGCCCATGTAGTCAACACATCACAAAAAATGAGTTTCATCTTCCATATTAGGTCAAAAGAAGTGCATATTTAATATAAAATTACGTATAAAACTGTGAAAAATATAGATAAATCTACAATTTATTAGGAGACCGATATAAATAGGATCAATAGAAATAATATTACAAAATATCACGAAGACCTGACATATACCTTGAAGGCCCAGAGTCTAATAACCAAGAAAACATACCAAATAAGGGACCAATAAGTTTGCTGAAGTGGAAAATGGGAGTGTCTGCATGGTGCGTGCCAATTGGACTCTACTGTTTATTGGGCTACTTATTGGACCACCAAACTACTGACTGAGAGGCTGCAGTGGACCATCGAATTGTTGTTGGTTGTTGTATGTTGGGGCTGATGCATTCCAAGCCAGTTGTCCACTGGCTGAGAGAGAGTTAGGTTAGCCATATATGCTAGGTTGGAGTAGAAGCCATGTTTCCTCGCCAACGGGCGGCCTGCACTTGTGGGAATGTTTACGCATAGGGAGCGCCAACCTGTATAGCATTAGTAGCCTAGTATCCGTGGCCTCCTCTGCCATGATCGCAAGAAGCAGAATTCTGACCATCTTTGCCTCTGGTGGTAATAGTGGGATTTTTATTCTTTTCTTCCCACCACTCAGAATATCCAATTAATTTAAAACATTCAACAGAAATATGACCAAATTTAGAACAAGCAGAATAAAAAATAGAAGCCTAGTCGGAAGAATGTGCAGCAAAGGCAACAGCCTCAGCACGTTCGTCGCGACTACGAGCAATCAAGGTATGCCTTTCCTCATATATAATCATTTGATAAGCTTAGAAACATACAACAAAGAATCCATATTAACAATTTGTGATATTACCGTATGAAAATTTGAATTGTCCAGTCTTTGGAGAAATTGATGTCTCCGCTTTATGTTTCCTCTTGTTTTCTGCCGTGTAGTTGCGTACACACAATCCGCAAGTGCATCCCAAAGAATTGTCATAGGCTTCTAACTCATCCTAGAGCTTTTTTAATTTTCTGTAGTAGGCAAATACGGTTGCTCCTTGTCTACAATTGGATATGGCACCCTTAGTTCATGAATATGAGGGCCCTTTAGTTCATGAATACGAGGGACATTTCCGGCAAAAAATTACGCCTTAATTTCATCCCATAGTGCTTTTGCATCGGTTGTATAAGAAACATATGGGACAAGCAACGGATTTTATTGTATTAAAGATCCAAGAAACAATTGGGTAATTCATCTTTTTCTAATCTCAAAACTCTATGGAATTGATATTGGGCCATTATAGAGTTCCATCAAGAAATTTTTTTCTTTCACCCATTTATCATAATTTACTTTATTCAATTTGATAGTACGGCGGCTACCGCCATGTTTCCAACAGTGTTGTCGGTGTCGTTGGCCATCTTGTCAGGGTCAGCCAACTTTTCATCGATCATGACAAAAAATTGTGAAGAGAATTTTTTTTTTTTTTAAATTGACTTTGAGATCGTGTCAAGAAAGCAAGGAAATCAAGTTTAAGCAGCAAAGCTTGTTTTGTATTTCTTATATCAACAACTTATATAGAATGGTTAAAAAAACAAAAACTTATATAGAATATTACAAGTATAAATACAAGGAGGCGATCTACCATGGCATATGCTAACGTTTCCAAAACTTATGCTAATCACATTATTTACAATGAATGAGAATATTCACAAACATAGAAATGTAATATATGGAATATTTCTATTCCAACAATTCTCTTGGAAAAATTATTCAAATGGACTTTGTGTGAGCTCATTTGATGATAAAATATGTATCACAAATAAATTTTACTACTGAAATCTTTAACCAAAAAATAACTTCAAGAACCATTTTGGCCATTTTTTCTAAAAGTAATTAAAATATCTAACATATATATATACATATACACACACACGGAGAGCATATATTTTTTCGTTAAATTTTTAACTTCAAACAAAATTTTTGTGATCAAACTATTTTCCATTTTCTCATTCTAAAAAATAAAATTAGTAAAATAAAATTAGAAAAATCGTAAAATAAAATAATAAAAATATATATAAAATAAAGTAAAATAAATATAGTCTTCTTACAAATCTCATTACTTTGATATGAGTGGCAAAATTCGATTATTTTCAAAAGTTTTGACCCTTCAAGGTTTTCGACTCAGTATTTTTATTAATATTATTTCACAGGATGAAAATGTAGCATAAGCTGCTCCCGAATTTACTCGAATTCAAGATATCTCACTTGACAAGTCAGGCGGGGGTATTTGAGGGAGTAATATTTTTCCATTAGGCTGCACCATCATTGTCTTTAAGGAAAATATATATTGTATATTTTTTACTACCTCCCTTTCATATTATAGCAATATTGTCATATTTAGGGTTTCATTTTATAAGAAAATTTCTCTTCATAATTATTTACCACTATTCATTAATACATCACTACTTAGTAATTTCCATCTTCACTGTGATCAATACTCATTCTAGTTAAAAGCTAAACTCATTCACATTCGAAGATGAGAGAGACCGTAGATAGTAATCTTGAATTTTAAAACAATGAGGAGAGAAGAGATCATTGAAATATGAAGTTATTAAAATTAATACAAGGACATTAGATGTATTTTACTTTAAAAAACACATTGATTTTAGTTTTTCTTAATCAGTATGAAATAGTAAATTTCCTTACAATATGAAACAATATCTATGTCTTTCCTTTCTCTCGTCTCTCCCTCTACGCTTTTTGCTGAAGCTTCTTGGTCGGCTTCTCTGTCAAAAGGCTGAATTCTAGCTTTGACCGGAGTTTTAACCTTAGTCGGAGAATGGTTTTTAACGTTATTTTCATCGTCTTGTTTAGTTTTTGTCCACAAACCATATTTCTTTCTTTAATTCTTTGACCATATCTATGATCTACAAACATGTTTTTCTTTGAATCTTTTCAGATCTTAGTTATTCTTTTCTTCTTGAAGGAGATTTCTTGATTTCCTTCTTATCCTATAATCTTATCCAAAATGGAAAAAAAAAAAGGAATAGAGAATCTGTTCAGGTTAGGTGGAGGCTGTTTTCACAGCCGGTATCGTCTAAAACATTCTTTAGTACTCTAGGATATATTAAACGATCTTGAGTGCTATGTTCAACATGCTCGTAGTGCAAGATTAGATATGTATTTGTTTATTTTTTATTTTATATTTTGTACCCCACTCATTTATGAAGTTAGAATGTTTTTCTATTACCATAGATATTAAGAATTTATCTCTTACCATTTCTATAATTTTATTTTTATTGTTTAATACAACTACTTATTATACGGCAAAAACAAAAAAAGAAAAAATAGTATCTAGAATGCTAAAGTGTTTAGCATCAAAAACTTTTTTTTTTATTTTTACTTTTTCTACTGTCTAACGTCTCTCACAAACCAATTAACTTTAAAACAAAAAAGTTTATTTCTTTCAAATTAAAAATTCAATCCAAATAAATTTTTAGATTATCGTTTGACTCAAAACTTTAATTTTTCTTGGATAGACCGCAAATGGCCGTTTGAAGACATCTCTTGTGCATCAAGCAAAAGGAATCGCCTGTTAAGGAAGCCATTACCAGAGTTACAATAGATTAAAAAAGAACTCGGTAAGTAATTGTTTTCCCTACCTTAAAAGAAGAAGAAAGTTTTATCCTAAAGAAGTCTAGCAACATACAAAATCACCCATCACCCAACCAAAATTGATCAACCTACATAGGCCTTAAAGAAATTTCTTCACTCTCT